>LR990509.1:20000-5435000 GCA_905147785.2 Thyatira batis | reverse complement strand
TAAAGTCGGAATCACTAATCATAAAGTCATTTGGCTAGTCAAATGTCATAGTATAGTATATACTTTATATAGTACCTATGGTATATTTGCTTATGTGTGTTTGATTATTATTTTTTATACCACAAAGGTGGCAATCAGGTATACTTCCAACCCTCACCAATGTGTAGCTCTATTAGTGCGAGGGCCCTGGTACCCATAACACAAGTTCAATCGTAATTTGGGTACCAGAGTTCAACATAACTATAGCATTTAAGAAATAAGTCCATATTCTGTGTATTTTCCTGTGTGTATTTTTATAAACAATAAATATTATTATTATTAACCCGATAACAAGCGGTTACCGTAGCCTTACACTTGCAACACCAGCGACGTTACCGACCCTATGTACTATAATATAATTTGTAATCCCCAGGTGATAGGTTCCCTTCCACACCTAGAGTCCCTAGAGCTGGGCGAGTGCACGTTCCTCGCGGAGCTGGCTGGCGCGGTGGCTCGGCTGGCTCGGCTGCGGCGTCTGCGCCTCGAGCGAGGCACCGCTACTTGCGCTGCGCCCGCCGTACTGAGGGCACTGGCTGCACTACCCCTGCTGACTAGCCTCGAGCTTGTTAATGTTGATGTTAAGGTATACCTACACCCACACTCATACTCATACTCTAATAACTGTAGGCAGAGGGGTCTAGATGATAATTACGTCATCGGTAGCTTTTTTACACATATGGTAACCCCCACATTGTCTTTGCTAGAAAACGAATCGCATTTTCGGGGTTTCCCACAAATAGTGCATACGTTTAGGCACTAGCTTAGAGTCATTGAAATGTTTTTATGTAAGCATCGGAGGAGGGGGTAAGAGCTTTAATTACTTTTGCTGACAAGGAGGATGGGGAGGTAAATAATTGTAATAAATCGCTTACGTGATACTTGAACGGCCCCATATACTATCTAACTTGCTATTAATTATCAATAGTGTTTTTTTTTGTTTTTGTTAATCAAATTCATGATTTATATTTAACGAAACCAATAAAAATACAAAGTAATAGGTGTAATGTGTTAATATCTTATGTTCCAACAGGTGGGCTTCGACGACGCCCTCGCCGAGTGCAAGAACATACAGCGACTGCTCATCATACCTACTTACGTGTCACAATCTGCGACCACTAATAAACAGGTAAAACGTTTATTTAATTATTAGCTTTACCAAGCGAAAAATTCTACTACTAATATTATAAAGGCGAAAGTTTGTGAGAATGTATGTATATATATTTATCTGATACTATTTCATTCCAAAACGACTGAAGAGATCGCAATAAAATTTGGCACCGAGTGAAATACATAGGCTAGTTTTATCACAGAAAAATTGGGAACGCAGGTGAATCCGCGGGGAGCTAAGTTTCATAAGTGTCTGTGGACGCCTTTTTAATGAATGAATGAATGAATAAATTTTTTTTTTTATTGACTAGAAGGTGTTAGCCTCGGCCACCATTAAGCGGACTGTTTCGGTGAGCGCAGAGGGCTCTCAACTCTAATTATATATATGACTAGTGGCTCCCCGCGGTTTCACCCGCGTTCCCGGGATAAAAAGTAGCCTATGTGTTATTCCAGAACATATTCTAGCTCTGTGCCAAATTTCAAGCAGATCCCTTCAGCCGTTGGAGCGTGAAAGAGTAACAAACATCCATACTTACAAACTTTCGCATTTATAATATTAGTAGGATAATTATCAGCACAAATTATATCACCATTGAGGGGCTATACTAAAAAACAATTAAATATGCCGATAACATTTTAATCGAATAAATTAATTAATATTCGTTCTCATAACCTAATAGGTACTAAGCGGAGTACTCCGGCTAAAGGACACACTGACGCACCTGATGTGGGGCGTCACCATAGAACTCCTCCGCGTCACGGAACTGTTCATAGACCAGTGCGAGCAGGGCGGCGATACTAAGAAGCGAGACATCGGCGAGTGCATCCCCGTGCTCAAGCCTGTGCCGGGGTGCAAGCTGCCCGACGAACATCATCATGTCGCTGGCCCACCACAGGTATATTAAACCTTTTGGTCATTAAATTAAGGTGTATTTTCACATTGGACGAAATATATCACTATAAAAATGTATTGTTCTGTCTCAAAGTGTTAAGTCACAGCTCAATCTCATGAATTAATGCATAAATCTACAAAACAACAAACATTAACAGCATGTACAGTATTAAATCTAATATATATTTTGTTGTGTCATACAATAGAATATTTATATCTACAATAAAACACTAGCGGACCCGGCGGACTTCGTTCTGCCCACCAGCGCCACCTACCAGGTCCAAATTGATGTATTAAACATAAAAACCTTCCCCATGAATTACTCCGTAATTTGGTAAAAATCTGTTCAGTAATTTTTGTGTTCATTGCATTCAGACAGACAGACAGACAGAGGCGGCGGGGACTTTGTTTTATATATATATAGATTTTAATTTGTACCATGGTTAGCAGAAAACTGCTGTAAAATATATTAATCAATTTCAAATACAAAGCATGTTCCCAAAGTACAAGCTAAGCTTTGTTTAGACCGACATTTACCTGTGTACAGAACCTCCCAGGATATTTAATGAATTTATAATGTATCCTCCAGGTCGAGATCCTCCCGCTGCCGACCCTCCAGCGTCTCCTATCAGCGCAGTTGCCGAACACCAAACTGAAGCTACTGCGGATCCCGTTCCACGCGACCTGGAGGCAGTCCCTCGCCGACTTCCAGTAGCCACAACTATATATATATACACACCGCCTTACTTATATACTGTACGTATCGCTCGTACTAATAACTCATTACGAAAATATTATATATAGGATAATGATATTTAAAACATGGATACATATTGTGAACGCTAAAGACGGTTTCTGTTATTTTTAACGCGCGCGTGCAGTGTAGTTGATGTAGAGTGGTAATGAATTTACTCTGTGTGCGTTGTCAATATTTTGGTTTAATTTATCAATAACTAGCTGCCTCCGCGCGGTTTTACCCGCGTAGTTCCCGTTCCCATGGGAATACAGGGATAAAATTTAGCCTATGTTACTCAGTGATAATGTAGCTTTTTAATGAAAAAAGAATTATTAATTTGGTCCAGTACTTTTTGAGTTTATTCGTTACATACAAAAATACAAATCTTTCCTTTTTATAATATTAGTGTAGACTAGTGACTCCCCGCGGTTTCAACCGCGTACCCGGGAGATCTTCCATTTTCCCGGGCAAAAAGTTACCTATGTCATTTCTCAGGCTCTAGACTATGTGTTCAGTAGTTTTAGCGTGAAAGCGAGATAGCCCGATGTGATGTATAAACAAGTTTTAAATAACGCTTTTAATAAACATAAAAACGGTAAATCGACCTGAAAATTGTAATTTACCTTATAAGTATCTGTTCTTGGCAAAATTTCGCACTTAGAAGAGTAAATTTGTTATCTCTTTACGTCTACTGCACTGCACGCGCGCGGTATAAATAAAGATAAATTTGATCCCAGAATAAGAGAAATATTTTTGAGTAACAACAAGCATAAAAATACGTCCAGTTCTAACGCGAGAACTTAAAGTAGAAATTATTCTATCGCCAGCGTTTCCTTAGAAAGGGATGGTAAATCACATTTCCAAAAGGGTATTAAGTATTTACATACAAAATGTCCACAAATACCTGTGTGATGCTTTGAGGCGAGGATACGTGCAATAGCTCAAAATATGCTTCTTATGTGGATTTAGCATAGGCAAGAAAACACCAAATTAATACTAATGTATAGTAATATAAAGCAATAGAAACGTATCAAATTGTTTATAGACTGCAGCTCGACAATTATATTATTATATAACATAGACAAAGCTTAGATTCTAAATTTTAACCACCATTAAATATAGTTTATGTTGTCTAAAAAATTAATACTTTCTTAATACAGCACTTATTCAATTTATTGTACATAATATAGAAGTAAATTCGTTCATAGACAGACATATATAGCGTTTTATATATTAAAAAAGATATTTAATAGACTTATTATTGGAACAGAAGGAGAATGGATCATGACACCAAAATATTCTTCAAATATGTGATACCATTTTAATAGTATTCAATTATAGCGATATTTTTTACAGTAGTAATAAGTAACGCGGTATGTTATAGTCACAGAGTAGTATAAGGAGGTTAGTATGAGAAAATAGTCCTTCATATTCTGATAAATAAAACTTTTCGTACAAGACGCTGTTTCCTCATATTTTTATCCTCTTTATATACTCTGTGTATAGTCTATGTAGGGTGACCTACCATTTTACAATTATGATTTGTATAATTTTAGATTTATTTCACGCGCGATTACAAATAAAATTGTTTGCATCGAGCTATTTTTATGTATAAAGTTATTAATCAAATTAATGTTATTATATATTTGTTTAATAGCCACACTTAGCTTGTTATTTTTACTCTCCTCTTTGGCCCGGTAGATAAACACCGGTAATAGTGGAACGCGAATTATGGCAATATGAGCTATTACGTAGACACAAAGAATAAATAATACATAAATAATAAATATGGTGTGCTTTTACTGTTGCCGACTGGTTTCTATCGGGCCTTACTCTCCTATAAACATATTTTTTATTGTCAACATAAAATATCAAATGGATATAAGCAGAGTTCTTAAAATTTGGTTTGGGGTGCAATTTTAAAAATGATACGCTTGAGAAGATTTTAAATGATAAATTTAGACTTTGTACTGACTATTTAAAACAAAATATAAATATTGGGTTACATTCAGAATAGTACCGAAAAATTTGAAAATAAACTAATGCTCGTATCTGCTGGAAATGATTGATTACACCAAATTATTTTTTACAATCACAATTGTGATTACAAAAGAAATAATTGCAGTTGCTATAGACGAGAATGAAAACTCGGGACATTCATTCTCAAGGGTTTTGGAACTAGCCAGGGTGCTGTAGTTACAATTAATATTGTTTTGTTGTGAAGCTGGGGATTATGATTTCAAATACTTCCTATTTGTGTATCCCTATTTTAATTTGCGTTCCATTCTTGTTATGTACGTATGAGATATTTTTTATCAGGGCGGTTTCAGGCATTTTTTTAAAACGTTTCTATGGTTAATTTTCTGTCATAATTGTTGCTATCTCTATTATTTATACGCCATTAATAGTAATAGGTATACTATAGAGTTTAACACTGTTTTGGCTTCCATAAACTATAGGATTGTAATATAAAAATCCATGGTTATTTTTACACATAAATTCAATAAAAAATATTGTTACTGAGAAATACTTATGTATATTGATGAAATTGGTTTTCTTCTTTTCTTATTTGATTGGAAAATATTTTTACTAAGGATTGTACATATGTTTAAGTGTTAGGTTAGTTAACAGTGCCTACATTTTCATTTAGGTTTGTGTTAAAATGTTGTGTAGAGCAGTAGATATAGCTAGTTTGATAATACCGATCGGCATACTGTCTCGTTCTCCCTCACGTCGATCGGCAATATCAATCATAGCTGATTCTTTAGTAAATAATTTGATTTCGACATTATATTTTGTTGTGGCCCTCAGGAAGTTTGGGATAGAATCTCTAGATTTTCTTTAATAGATTCATACTCTTTCCAAACGTCTTTTTTCCAAGTTTTTTACTATAATATGGCCCCTAAATAAAATTTATACAATTCCCAATATTCCTCAGGGCGGTGAATTGACTTATCTTTAATATATAATACAAATTATGTTGCAATTAGTGATTAATGTATATTTTTAGATGTTTGTAGCGAGTGCGAAGTACAAGTAAATATTGATGTTTATCATAAAAATAAATTTGGCTTGGATTGTTTATTGAGAGTCGAATGTTTAAAACGCACTATTTATCTTTTAATATGCAGATTCAAAGTATGCGGGGCATTCTATGAGAATGTAGATTCAACTTTTGTCTTTTCAAAGTTGGAAGACGTCTGTAGGCAACATGGTAAATTATGGTAGAGTATGGTAAATTTCCCAAAAATGAGATGTTGAAACTTTGGGAAAAGGCTATGAAAAAATAATTGCAATATTTACATTGTAACGTACAATTTATTTTCTAAAAATATCTAGAACTACAGCTGAGACTCGAAACCAAACTAACTAGATCTCAGAATAGTCTTACTCAAACAATGTTACACTATTATTTCAGACGATTATGGTTCTAATTCTCATAAACGGTTTAAAATTGTAAGACCTAAGTTTGTAGTTCGGTGTTCTTAAATATAAATTTATTATTTTATTTCGGAACCATGACTAGTTTTGCGATATATAAAAGCATAGCTTTTTAGTATAATTTAGACTTTTGAGTCTATTGTTTATAATCTCTTTTAATCAGCTTGTAATTTTTATTGTAGCTTTATAAATTTTGGTGGGATCGCCCTGTGTACGGCATTATGTTTTGTGTAAAAAATTATCATAAATTATCGCTTGTTAAAATTTTAAATTGAAGTCTTGTAACAACAAGTGTTTGATTTTTGGTTTTAATAAAAGAGTGTCGTTCAGCGGCGCGTGCGCACCGTGCGAGACGATCTATAATAATTAGGTTAATTATATAGAGTAAAGACAACTTCGCTAGTAAGTATAGGCGACAGGTAATAAAATGGTTGCCCTTTAAATTTGTGTTTTATTTTAAAGCTAATGTACGTAATGACTTAGCTCTCAAAATCCCACAGAAAGCGTATTTCAAGTGAGGCATTTTTTATGAACCATTGAAGGAATGGAGTATGGTTCTGTTAGGTAATTTCTTTTTAAATGTAGGGATCAAATAGTAGCAAAAGGTACAAAATGTTGATATTGTCCAAATATCAAATGTCGTACTTGGTCCAGCGATTCTTACACTAACGGAAAGGACATCTAGCTAGAGGATAATTAAATCAACGTTTTTTCAACTATATTTTTTATTTATTAAATAAATATATTTTACATATAAATCGGTCTCCCTTAATCTATTATTTGGGCATTTTACAAGATACGAAAACAACTACCATTCATACAAATTAGTCGCCAATCGAGATAGTGCATGCTTATTCTATCAAAAAATAATAGACCTTAACCTATCTAATAATGATGCACGGAAGAATATGAGTAAGTTAGTTTATATATTAAATAACACTGATGACAAAACATTGGACTTGGACATTTAATACTTCAACACAAAAGAAACTTAGGTAGCTATAAAGTTGAGATTTACCGTAAGGGCCTGAATTGTAACTAGACTCAGAGAATTTGCAAGTAATCTAACATACTGTAACAAATACTGATTGGGTCAACTTAATAATTGCCTTTGGACTGCGCCATTAATCTGTGAAGGTCGAACCGAACCGTTAATAAAAAATATTTCATTCCTTTTGTGTCCTTCAGCTGAAAAGTCAGAGACTATTCTGGTATGTAACAATGTATTTTGTTTTTATTTATTCCGTTTTTCGGGTAATATGATGAAAACTAAATTAGAACCACGTCTGGATATTTAAAATAGAGCTGAAATTTGGCATACACCTTAGTTTTGATGACAATCAATGTGCAATTTAAAATGGCCGTCTCCACAAAGTGATATATTTCAATCATTAATATGGGTATCAAATTGAAGGGTAGAAAACGTTTTATCCTTAATAAAATTTTGTTTTACATGGGCACTTTAACTTATTCAATTATATATTTTTATACATGTTATGATGTGGCATGGTGGCAGTCACGGATTAACCCTAATCAAATTAAACAATTGCAAATTTTTAGGCAGTAAAGACCGATTCTAGTCAACACAAGGTTAGCCCACAGTCGTGCATCGCTTAGGGGATCAAGTCATCGAGAAAAACAACTTTCAGAACCGAGCATTAATAGTGACTATTGGTATACATAAGTGCTTGTTTGAGGCCTATTTGAATAAAAAAGATTTTGATTTGATTAATCCGTGACTGCATGGTGGTAGTCCAGCGCGGTGGCCTAGTTGGGCGTGGCGTCGGGATGCCTCTCGAGGATCATGGCGACGCCCTGTCCGCCGGCGGCGCAGGCCGAGATGACGCCGAGCTGCCCGTCCTCGCGGACCAGACGGTTCGCCGTGTGCATCGCCAGACGGACCTGGACACAACATGTTTATTAATCTTTTGGTTCTGGGTATGTTTCATGTTTATAAATGAGTTACATGCAATTCTTAAACTAAACATAAACAAAAACTAAATGCACAACCAATTATAGGTAAACACCGAATATGAATATTTAATTTTGTTGGCATATAGGAAACTTTTTATCCCGGGAAAATTGAAGATACTCCAACTGCTGTACATAATGAGGTATCACTGTAAAACAGCTGACCGATTTCGCTGTTTTTTATTGTTTGTAGATTTTAGAGCAAATTTAATATTTTTAAGCCCACCAGAGACGTCGTTATTGCTAGGTAAATGATATAAAATGACTTACTCCAGTAGCAGCAAACGGATGTCCAATGGAAAGTGAGCCTCCCCAAGCGTTCCACTTGGCCATGTCAGGGGTGCCAACCTAAATGCAACAAAATAAACATAAGTTGTGTAGGTTACCGCTTCCCATCAGGCTGACTGTATGCCTGTTTGCCACCTTTGTGGTATTAAAATATCATTTAATTTAAAAATATCTTTTATTATTTTTTTTTTTTTTTTGTATAATACAAATAATTTTCTCTCATAATAAAAAAAGGTTAATTGGCACCATCAGTTATATACCAGTTCGATTTTCATGAAGTCAGATAAAACTGAAGGTGTCTCTTCTGTGTCAGTCATGTCAGTCAGTTACAGAGTACTAAAGCTTATGACTGGAAATTAACTTGACTATATAAGCATAATATTTTTTATCGTCTGCTATTAATTTTATTAAAACACAATGTTACCTTGCTCTGTCTGCCGAGATACGTCTGCGCGAACCAATCAGAGTCCATTGCCTTCAAGTTCGACAGAATTTGACCCTGGAACCGAGTACATATGTGGTTATCATCAGTTTTTCTTTAGGGAGAGTCCAAATGTTTAATGACATCTATACTAATAAAAAGCTGAAGAGTTCGTTTGCTTAAACGCGCCAATCTCAGGAACTGAACTGAGGTGACAGCCCGGTTGGCTTTGTGGTTAGTGACCCTGACTTTCAAGCCGCGGGTCGTGGGTTCGAATCCCACTCAGGACAAACATTTGTATGCATGAATATGTCTGTTTGTTCTGTGTCCAGATGTAAATATCTATAATTTGTATATATAACTATTATATGCAGTATATCAGCTATCTGGTAACCATAACACAAGCTCACTTCGAAGCTTACTTTGGAATCAGATTGGCCGTGTGTGAAAAATGTTCCAGGAAAAAAAAACTACTGGTCCAATGTTAAAATGCCCAAAAACATCACGTGATTAATGGACGGCCCCTAAGTAGTGGATATTTGTATATCTATGTTATAAATATGTATATATATGAAGTGTAGTTACAGCGAATGCCTCGTGGATCTCCCAGGTGTCGATGTCTGCCACCGAGAGCCCGGCCTTGTCCAGGATCTTGGGGATGCCGTACGCGGGGCCCAGCAGCAGCTGGTCCACGGGGTCCTGCAATACACCACAATTATCAATAATATACAATATCTTACCAATAAAAGCAATATTTTTTACCACAATAATACCTGTACTATATGAATCTAAGAAGCTTCCCCTAAATCACTATACATACGTACAGTACGACAAAAATTATAAATACTAAAATACACTTTTTTAAATAACTTCAATAAATAACTGTTATAAATAGTTTTATAATGTTTAAAATGACCTAGTGAAAGGGTTCATAGAAACAATATATTGATTTTAAGTGCTATTTAGAGATATTATCAAATGGTACTCATAAAATATATTTGCAATTACATTTTCCTTCTCACAGCCGTCATTTTGAATTAATAAAAATCTACTAATAATCTCAAACACTCTGGTAAAGATTGATTTTAAAAGAGCTATTTAGAGATATTCTCAAATGGTATTCATATTTTTTCATATCATTTTGGATCGCCATTTTCCATCTTACAGGCGCCATTTTGAATTCATAAAAAACTACTATTATCTTTGACACACAGTTGTTAAAAGAATATGTCATTGTTATGCCTATTATAAATGTGCACAAACCTGAGCAACATAGAGGAAGTCCCTCAGATAAGCTTTAGGCTTAAAGCCGAGCTCCTTGGCTTTTTTCTCGGACATCACCAGGCAAGCGGAGGCGCCGTCCGTCTGTTAACAAGATCAGAATATTTAGATTTTTTTTTTTTATACCACAAGGGTGGCAAACAGGCATACGGTCCCACCTGATGGGAAGCGGTTACCGTAGCCTATGGACGCTTGCAACACCAGGAGGCGTCACTCACGCGCTGCCGACCCTATAAAACAGGGAGCAACTGTATAGGCAGTGAAAGGGACAAAGCGCAATGCACGTCGAAGGGCCAAACAGGCATCACTCCTGCACACCCCTACGACGCTACTCCATCCCTGGTCCCCCCACTGCCGCTACAGGGTCTCCTCATGGAGCTCTGGCTACCTTACTCACCGCAGGAACACAACACTACATGTAGATTCCTGAATATGACGTTTTATCTATACTAATATTATAAAGAGGAAAGATTTGTTTGTTTGTAAAGAATAGGCTCCGAAACTACTGGACCAATTTCAAAAATTCTTTCACCTTTGGAAAGCTACATTATCCCCGAGTAACATAGGCTATATTTTATCCCTGTATTCCCACGGGAAAGGGAACTACGCGGGTAAAACCGCGCGGAGGCAGCTAGTATTATATATTTTTGTTATTTAGGTTTTTTTAGGTTAGTAAAAATAATTTACATTTAGAATCTAGGCAGAGCTCTACTATAATATAATATATACAGTACAATATAATCTTAGGAGGCCATTTTCTCAAAATCAAGTTTATGAGGGATAATAATCTATATTAATACTATAAAGAGGAAAGATTTGTATTTTTGTATGTCACGAATAAACTCAAAAAGTACCAGACCGATTTTAATAATTCTTTTTTCATTAGAACACATTATCACTGAGTAACATAGGCTATTTATCCCTGTATTCCCACGGGAACGGGAACTACGCGGGTAAAACCACGCGGAGCTAGTATATGAGCTAGCTAGTATATTATAAATGACTAGTGGACCAGGCAGACTTCGTTCTGCCCACCAGCGCCACCTACCGGGTCCAAGTATATGTAAGCTATCCTATCTCTCAAGTTGGATCGAACTGCACATGGTGTCCGAATTTTATTATAATCGATTAAGTGGTTTAGGGGTCCATTGAGGACAAACATTGTGACACGAGATTTATATATACATATTAAGATGAATGAACGTGTAGTGTATTACCAAGAAGGAGGCGTTGGCCGCGGTGACGGTCCCGTGCGGCTTGATGAAGGCCGGCTTGAGCTTGGCGAGCTGCTCCGGCGTCGACACGCGGATGCCGTTGTCCTTGTCCACCACGCCCTCCTTGCCGTCCACTGATATACACAACATTAATCTATTAGCATACCCATATTGTTACATAGTCTAAATAGTTCATTTTATAAACTAATAAAGAAAATAGGTAATGAAAAAAATAGACAATAGTAATAAAGGAAATGAGTAAATAAAAACTCAGATTAAGTTAGAGGACATGCAGAATTTATAAAAAAAATTGTAGATAATTTATAAATAAATGATTTCATCGATTGCCTATTTAAATTGAATTCTATATTAATTATGATTCCAGGTATATAAGGGTTTTAATCAAAAATATAAATAATTAACTAGATTCATATGTATTCTGTATATTTTCATGGGAACATTAACAAACAAGCAAGTTTAAAAACGCAAATCATAACTTTGTTTTCTATCGTAACATTATTCAATACAAACTTATATTTTGCAGTTGGTACTGTCCTGTATTTATAATATTCCTGCAAATATTATAAATGCGAAAGTATCTTTGACTGTTACGATTCCACGGTAAGACTTATAAAACGATTTTTATGAAATTAACCTGTTCAATGCCATTGACTCGCCATGTGAGTCCACCTAAATTTTGTTCCAGTGCCTGCGACTCGCCTGGCGAGTTCAGTGTATTTCGGTAATAATATATCCAAAACTCATGAGTATTTAATACTCAAAATTCCAATGTAGACTAAATATGTCCCAATCTAAATATTTGCATGGTGACCTTTATGCTAACAGTTTTTTATTTTAAAAAGAAAATTAACCATTATGCAGTGCCATGAACTCACTAGGTGAGTTCATTGACGCTGATATTCAACTTTTAATAAATGTTTGAAGTACCAAATCCTTTTCGCAGCATAATTGTTTTTGTTTTGCTAGAGTATAAGCTTAGCGTGTTTTATTTTGTTATCTAATTATTTAACTTCTCATTATTTACAAGAAAAAATATTTTAATAAAATAACATAAATCATATTGTAGTGCCGGCGACTCGTCTGGCGAGTCTGGCGAGTAGGGCCACCGTAAAGGAATCATAAAAATAGTAGTGGCATTGGACGTGTTAATGGATATTGACTAGAACATAGCTACATTTTCGGGGAAAGCCGAAGGTTTTTTTTTTTGACACCTCAGATGCCTGTTACACGCGGGCAATCGGTGAGCGCTGAGGGCTCTCAACCGTATAACCCGAAGGTGAAGGGACATAGTAATGAATATGATGTACCTTTAACGGGTATGAGGTCGGTGAAGTATCCCTTCTGCTGCGCGTTAGCGGCGGCGGTGTGCGAGCGCAGCGCGTACTCGTCCTGCTCCGCGCGCGACGCGCCGAACGCGGCCGCCAGCCGGTCCGCGCTGTGCCCCATCGTCTCCCCCGACGAGAACTCCGCCACCGCCGGCAACTGTACCCCACCCCATCATCACATTACATACACAACGATACTATATGAACGCGGCCGCCAGCCGGTCCGCGCTGTGCCCCATCGTCTCCCCCGACGAGAACTCCGCCACCGCCGGCAACTGTACCCCACCCCACCATCACATTACATACACAACGATACTATATGAACGCGGCCGCCAGCCGGTCCGCGCTGTGCCCCATCGTCTCCCCCGACGAGAACTCCGCCACCGCCGGCAACTGTACCCCACCCCATCATCACATTACATACACAACGATACTATATGAACGCGGCCGCCAGCCGGTCCGCGCTGTGCCCCATCGTCTCCCCCGACGAGAACTCCGCCACCGCCGGCAACTGTACCCCACCCCACCATCACATTACATACACAACGATACTATATGAACGCGGCCGCCAGCCGGTCCGCGCTGTGCCCCATCGTCTCCCCCGACGAGAACTCCGCCACCGCCGGCAACTGTACCCCACCCCATCATCACATTACATACACAACGATACTATATGAACGCGGCCGCCAGCCGGTCCGCGCTGTGCCCCATCGTCTCCCCCGACGAGAACTCCGCCACCGCCGGCAACTGTACCCCACCCCACCATCACATTACATACACAACGATACTATATGAACGCGGCCGCCAGCCGGTCCGCGCTGTGCCCCATCGTCTCCCCCGACGAGAACTCCGCCACCGCCGGCAACTGTACCCCACCCCATCATCACATTACATACACAACGATACTATATGAACGCGGCCGCCAGCCGGTCCGCGCTGTGCCCCATCGTCTCCCCCGACGAGAACTCCGCCACCGCCGGCAACTGTACCCCACCCCACCATCACATTACATACACAACGATACTATATGAACGCGGCCGCCAGCCGGTCCGCGCTGTGCCCCATCGTCTCCCCCGACGAGAACTCCGCCACCACCGGCAACTGTACCCCACCCCACCATCACATTACATACACAACGATACTATATGAACGCGGCCGCCAGCCGGTCCGCGCTGTGCCCCATCGTCTCCCCCGACGAGAACTCCGCCACCGCCGGCAACTGTACCCCACCCCATCATCACATTACATACACAACGATACTATATGAACGCGGCCGCCAGCCGGTCCGCGCTGTGCCCCATCGTCTCCCCCGACGAGAACTCCGCCACCACCGGCAACTGTACCCCACCCCACCATCACATTACATACACAACGATACTATATGAACGCGGCCGCCAGCCGGTCCGCGCTGTGCCCCATCGTCTCCCCCGACGAGAACTCCGCCACCGCCGGCAACTGTACCCCACCCCACCATCACATTACATACACAACGATACTATATGAACGCGGCCGCCAGCCGGTCCGCGCTGTGCCCCATCGTCTCCCCCGACGAGAACTCCGCCACCGCCGGCAACTGTACCCCACCCCACCATCACATTACATACACAACGATACTATATGAACGCGGCCGCCAGCCGGTCCGCGCTGTGCCCCATCGTCTCCCCCGACGAGAACTCCGCCACCGCCGGCAACTGTACCCCACCCCACCATCACATTACATACACAACGATACTATATGAACGCGGCCGCCAGCCGGTCCGCGCTGTGCCCCATCGTCTCCCCCGACGAGAACTCCGCCACCGCCGGCAACTGTACCCCACCCCACCATCACATTACATACACAACGATACTATATGAACGCGGCCGCCAGCCGGTCCGCGCTGTGCCCCATCGTCTCCCCCGACGAGAACTCCGCCACCGCCGGCAACTGTACCCCACCCCACCATCACATTACATACACAACGATACTATATGAACGCGGCCGCCAGCCGGTCCGCGCTGTGCCCCATCGTCTCCCCCGACGAGAACTCCGCCACCGCCGGCAACTGTACCCCACCCCACCATCACATTACATACACAACGATACTATATGAACGCGGCCGCCAGCCGGTCCGCGCTGTGCCCCATCGTCTCCCCCGACGAGAACTCCGCCACCGCCGGCAACTGTACCCCACCCCACCATCACATTACATACACAACGATACTATATGAACGCGGCCGCCAGCCGGTCCGCGCTGTGCCCCATCGTCTCCCCCGACGAGAACTCCGCCACCGCCGGCAACTGTACCCCACCCCACCATCACATTACATACACAACGATACTATATGAACGCGGCCGCCAGCCGGTCCGCGCTGTGCCCCATCGTCTCCCCCGACGAGAACTCCGCCACCGCCGGCAACTGTACCCCACCCCACCATCACATTACATACACAACGATACTATATGAACGCGGCCGCCAGCCGGTCCGCGCTGTGCCCCATCGTCTCCCCCGACGAGAACTCCGCCACCGCCGGCAACTGTACCCCACCCCACCATCACATTACATACACAACGATACTATATGAACGCGGCCGCCAGCCGGTCCGCGCTGTGCCCCATCGTCTCCCCCGACGAGAACTCCGCCACCGCCGGCAACTGTACCCCACCCCACCATCACATTACATACACAACGATACTATATGAACGCGGCCGCCAGCCGGTCCGCGCTGTGCCCCATCGTCTCCCCCGACGAGAACTCCGCCACCGCCGGCAACTGTACCCCACCCCACCATCACATTACATACACAACGATACTATATGAACGCGGCCGCCAGCCGGTCCGCGCTGTGCCCCATCGTCTCCCCCGACGAGAACTCCGCCACCGCCGGCAACTGGACCCCACCCCACCCCATCATCACATAACACATCACTAACATTCGAAAAAAAGCATGAGGAAACCTGCATGTCTGCAATATCACAATTGAAGGCATGTGAAATCCCACTTTGGTCAACCCAATGACCTAAATCCCTCATTGTTAAAGGAGCTGCATAGATTATGTCATTACTAACAAACTATGAGTGTAAAACTTGAAAATAAATTGATTATTATTATTATTATTATTATAGAGCAGTTGCACTTAAAAGATCATTCCTTAAAACAAGATATAACTTATTACAGACCTCAGGTGCGAAGTAGTCTGGTCTAATGGTAGCCAGTAGCGAGAGTCTCTGCGCTGGTGTCTTGGCGCGGTTGAGCCTCAGCAGCAGGGAGCGCATCTTGCGCGAGTGCCGGATGGGCACGTCCGACATGAACTCCACGCCACCGGCTACTATGATGTCGTATGCACCAGCAGCTATCATCCCAATACCTGGTACCGAGAGATATATGTATAAATATCCTGGGACATTTTTAACACACAGCCATTCCGATTCTAAAGTAAGCTTCAAAGTGAGCTTGTGTTATGGTAACCAGATAGATAGATCTCTAAGATGGCGCTTGAAAGGACTGATACATCCAATAATCCAGCACTTTTAAACAAGAACAAAAGCAGGCCTTAATCTAGGACTATTTAAAAACTATGTAATTAGTTGTGATAGTCAAAAAACATTTCTAACATTAATACAAATGTGGTACATATATTATTTTAATTTTATTTATCATAATTTTTCTTTTATTATCAATTTTTATTATTTCGAGAGAATTAATGTTTTACAGTAATGCAAACAGCATATTTAACACAGGAATAATTAAGTTTTTTAACTGAAACTATTATAGTTACCTTAATTGTATAAGTAGACAGTCTTTGTAGTAACATCTTGACAAAACTGACTTTTTTGGTTTTAAACAGAAAATGAACTAAGATATTTTCCAAATAATTAATATTAAAATGAAACTTACCAGTAGTAATAGCTTGGTTGGAAGATATGCAGGCCATGGTGACCGTGTGGGCTGGAGTGCGGTCACTGAACCCGGCCGCCAGCGCCGCCTCGCGGCCAATATTCGAGGTCTTCACCTCTTGAATCACGGTACCATACACTATGTAGTCTATCAGATCTTTGGATATACCAGTCTTTTGTAAAAGACCACTGCAAAGATATTATAGTACATGAGATGTTTTATTTTAGTTTTTTTATAGCAACACAGTAAGAGCACAAGTTTTTATACATAGTGGTTCCTTGTGGTTTCACCTGCGTTTCAGTGAATGCTGGGACATTTTTCTTACACAGCCCCAGTTTCCAAAGTAAGCATATGTAATAATAATTTAATTTAAATATTATATAGGGTTATTTTATTACTAGTGTAAGTTATAAAGAGGAAAGATTAGATTTTTTGTTTGTTTACATTGAATATGCTCCGAAACTACTTGACTGATTTGAAAAATTCTTTCACTGTTGAGAAGCTACACTATCTCCGGTAAACCTAGGCTATATTTTATCCCCGTATTCCCACGGGCCGGGATCTACGCCGGTGGAACCGCTCGGAGGCAGCTAGTAACACTTACAGCAGGGAATGTCTAGCGAGCTCATGGGGCATCATCTTGGCGTAGTCAGTGAAGGACAGCAGGAAGGGGGTCCTGACTCCATCCACGAGCACCACATTGTGACCTGTACGGTCCTTGAGGGTCTTCTTCTGCTGTAACGCTGCTCCCACGCTGAGAGCGCGACGAGCTGTGTCTGAATGTATTGAATATTTTAATATATATAATTCTGCTGTAGGTATGTTTGTCACCTGTCTCATCAGCATCTAGGACCGATTTGGATGAAATTTTGTGTGTTTCAATAAGGTTCTGGATGGTTTAAAAACATAATTTGATGCAGGGAGGATGACATCTGCTTGGTCTACTTAAAGCAGATGTCATCCTCCCTGCATCTGGATCATTAAATGTGCTGTAAATATTGTTGAAGACAAAGAGTGCCTGTATATATATTTGAGACAATATTGATGCTGAATGCATGGATGTTGATAAGCTTGAAAAATTATTTATTTAAGTCTTATAGAAGTGGTTGAAATCATGATATGCGTTTCTTTTCATTTATTATAGTAATTTTTTTTTCAAAGGTAAAGGGATTTTTTATATAATTTATTTATTATTTATTAATTAACTGCATATGTACATGATTGTGTTAATAATGATTTCATTGATAAATACTACCTACTACTATTGGTGTCAAGGTAGTTATTAATCAACTCATAATTTTTCAATTGAACTATGATATTAATTGTATTATTTTATCAAAACAACAATCAATATTGCAGTGGTTATTCATGCCAAAAAAATTACAATTCTTAATCAACTGGATACAACTGGTTTATGTATATGTTAACAACAATGTATTAATATATATTAAATGATAATAGTCTAGAATATGATATTGATAGGTAAAAATCACAACATACATACAATGTAATTTGTCACGATATAAATAGATGCAACATTGAACTTGAACCTTGCCATTAATTGTATAACATCAAATATTTATGTCCATAAGAGATTTTGGCACAACACAACGGAAAAATAATGGTATCCATGCTAAATATAATACAGTCCAAAGTTTACTTCTGTATTAAATTATACAAAATTTACAAACTTTTTTTTGTCTCAAATGCACTTTTGTTATTGTTAATTATATTAAAACAGTATTGCATAGATTATTGATAAATTAACTCTAGCAAAAACATGCTCAAAAATAAATATTAATTTAAAATACCAACCATACTTTACGGAAGGACTGACATGGGTTACTTTCATTAAAGATTTTGCTAATTGGGATGCCATGGCTGCTTGCAAACTTCTACCGGTTATCGCTTAATACGGTGAAGATTCCTACAATAAATAAAACTAAGTAAATTACACAATAATTATGAACAAAACTTAATTTAAAACTTAAAGAAAGTTGGACTCTGACCCGCTGTCAGCACAGAGTAGGAAATAATGCTGCCAGTATATAAAGTCAGAATTCTACAAAATATGGTAAAAATATAGTCTTATGTTACAAAAATATTGATTCCGGTAAGTATGATTTTATTATGATCAACGTTAAATAACATAAATAACAATTATGGAATATTTAGAACTTAAGTTTTATTTTCAGTCAAAATTATAAAATAACGAAACCAAAAGTTTTAATTGTCAGATTTATAGGATATGCCATTGCATGACATGTATGTAAGATTAATGCTGGCAGACCTGAATCAAAGCTATGACATTGTACATTTAATGCAATATCACAAATAAATTAAATAGAGTTATCTATTCATGTTTAAGTTGCGATTATTGGAAAAATATACAGAGACTGGCAAGTTTTGCAGTTAATGTCAACAACTCATACTTTTTGCGTTCTGTTATTGCTCATTCTTGATAAAAAAATTTACGTAGATATTCAATGACTATTATAATGCTTAAAGTATTTAGTAGATAAATAGGAGAAGTTAAAAATTAAAATAACATTAAAATTTAGTATTTAAACATTTAAACTTACCGTGTTATTTAAATATAATATAATTATCCTAATCGCTTTAATGTAAATGTGGGTAGAATTAAAATAGTTATAGCAAAAACAAAACATATAATTTAATTGTGGGTAAAATTTAAATATTCAACAGAATTTTTAAATCGTAGCATTTCCGTTTTCTGTTGCCTTCCGCCCGTCCTCAACCACGTGAACAATCTAGCACCAATAGTAGATTTAATTTATTTATTAATATTAATTAATTAATGATTATAATTCAAATGCAGCAATAATGGCACTCATGTAAGTACTAATGAATACATTATCTTTAAACCGATGATACTGTAATTTAAGTACCTAGTTTCAACATGCCACGCGAATCATTTCATTGCATTTTTTATAGGACATCCCTAATATATATCTTATCAACTGCTCTGCTGGCTTCGGGGGAGTTTACGGATGATATGCAGACATACGAAAAGGAGTGTATAGGTGAGGACAAACTGGCCTGCATGAGCGGCGGCTGCGTCCTTCACACGCAGTACTGCGACGGTGTCATTGACTGCGAGGACGGCACAGATGAGAACTTTTGTTGTAAGTTTCTTGAGTTATATTCTACCTTCATGCCTGACTTGGCTACGCGTGAGTGACGCCCCTGGTGTTGCAAGCGTCAATAGGCTACGGTAACTGCTTTCTACCAGGTGGGACCGTTTGCCTGTTTGCCAATTTAGTGGTTTAGGCTCCTGTAACTTGAAATGTATGTCACATCTGTTATTGTAGGACATACAAAATATTCAGTTTTAACGTATTTAATTTTCAAGATACATTCCAAATTTTAAACCATGGTTTACCCACCCTACTATTCGTCAGCAATGTTTAAAAAGTACCCGCTGCGCCGTGGCTTTCGTCAGCAATGTTTAAAAAGTACCCGCTGCGCCGTGGCTTTCGTCAGTTATATTCAAAATGTGAATGTTTCCAGTCGACAAGACTCCCGACGTCCAGCTATGCAATGAGACCCATCAGTTCCTGTGCCAGGATGGGAGCAAGTGCATCCCCAATCACTGGATATGCAATGAGGAGGCCGAGTGTCCCGACGGGAGCGACGAACTCAACTGCACTGCACTGCCAGATGTTAATAACAATGTAAGATGAATATAACCTACTAATGTTGTAAATGCGAAACTATGTGAAAATGTTTGAATGTTACTCTGTCACGCACGACTTAAGAGATCGCCATGAAATTTGGCAATCAGTTAGAATTTATTCTGCAATAACACAAAGGGTACTTTTTATCCCGGTAAAATTGTAGGTATCTTGACAAAGCGTGTGATACGCGGGGAGTTTCTACTACCTTTATGATAAAAGTAGTTTTAGATAGATTTACTAAAATAGGTATACATATGTAGTTCTAAAATCAGACTACGACAATCAGACGAACAGTCGTCCGACTTCAAAAAAGGAGGAGATTCCGCTAGTACTGATATAAATTGCATTGCAATGAGAAATAGATAATGTCCGTAGGTACTTGATATAAGTATCCCTAAATAATCAAACCAGTGAGTCCCTCACCCCTAGCAACACACTGAGCTGCGCCACGGTCGCGCAGGGGACACCCTCAGCGCTGTTGCTTAAACTACTACGCCTGAGTGCCCTCTATGCTCACCGACCTGTCCGCTCCAAATCTTCTAGGCGACTTAAATAATATGTTTTTAACAGGCAACATGCAAAGGCTTTAAATGCGGTGACGGGCGGTGCATCTCAAACCTGTGGGTCTGCGACGGCGTCTACGACTGCGAGGATAAGAGCGATGAGTACGCGCAGAACATGTGCCGTAAGTAAAATTTAAAATAAATATCCTGTACCCTATAACATTTTTAAGTTACAGTCGGGGTCAGAAAATGATTACCACCTTAAGTCTTAAGTCCATAAAGTCGATATTTCGTTAGACTAAGTAAAGAGTATAATTTTTTATTTACTAAAGATCGGTCGCTCAAGGAGGTGACTGACTTTTTTAAATAGCACAGAGACGAGACCAAAAGGGATACGGACAATCGGACAAGGCATAAACCTATGGAAACTTGTTACAATAGATTATTTTCAAACCAAATATTTTTAATAAATGCGGATGAAACCGCGGCGCGGAAACTAGTACAAACGATAACATGCTGTTTCTTACAGGGCATATGTTAGTACCCCACTCGATTCGTGACGGCACGTTCTGCCAGGAGCTGGTGGGGTTCGAAGACAGGAACTACAAGTGTTTGGACTCGTCGTTCTGCCTGCCCAGCGCCATGATGTGCGACGGGATACGGGACTGCCGCGATGGCAGCGATGAAGGGACGTTTTGTAATAATTGTAAGTTATTCTTTGTTATATCTAATTTAATATTTTTTATGATCTGGTACAAGACTTCAGTATCTTGAATTAGGAATATAAAATATCCTATGTGTTAGGTACCTATTTCAGAAAACATTTTAACTCTGTGCCAAAGTTTATCGCGATTTCTTCAGCCGTTCTGGCGTGAATGATACTAGTGGCTTCCCGCGTTCCTAGGAGATTTTAATTTTTCCCGAGATAAAATGTAGCCTATGTGTTAATCCAGGTTATAAACTATCTGTGTTCTAAATTACATCCAAATCCGTTCAATAGTTTTTGCGTTAAAGAGTAACAAACATCCTTTTATATATCCATACTCACAAACTCATCTTTTTTTTAATGGAGTAGAACGTGTTAGCCTCAGGTGGCTTTTACACCAGCGCAGAGAGCTCTCAGCCGATGGGCTCACAAACTCCTGCAAATACTTTCGCATTTATACCTAATATTATTAGTACATAGGATCATTCCTTCTCCCTCAGGGCACAAAATGTGTTCAACATTCGAATGCCACGGGAACGACACCCGATGCTCTCCCGAACGGAACGGCCCCACCTGCATCTGCTATCCCTCTCTCTCCATGAAGCAGTACAACCACACCACGCACAGATGCGATGACGTCAACGAATGCCTTCTGGATAGGCCCCAGTGCTCCCATATGTGTGAGAACGCCGACGGCCACTTTATATGCAAATGTGATGACGGGTATACGAAGGATGAGTTTGGGTATCTATGTTATGCTTCGGGTATGTATAGTTCCAATTTAATAAAAAAAATTGATTAAATTTTTTAATTTTATAATGATGTTTTAAAATCAATGCTTTGTTTTAAATTATGTATATAAATTATTTTTTTCCGTTACCTACGTGTCGTATTGGAAGACTATGCTATTATTTTAGTGTGTTAAAATGTTGTGTTCTATACTTACAATCCTTATTATAAAAAAATAAAATAAACAGACAAGTAAACTCTTGGACTAAACTGCTAGAAAAAATAATGGCCATGAACAATACAGTTTTTAGGGTAAAATTATTTCGTTATATTTACCCCGAATAAATCGTTCGTATTTTTAGGACCCGAAGCACTATTGTTCTTCAGCACCCGCAATGATATCAAATATCTTAAAGTGAAATCGAAACAGGTGGTCAATGTTACCACAGGAATTAAAGATGTGAGTAATACAATCTTTAAATGAGTAGGTACGAGGCTATTTTTTTTCAAACTGACTTGAATAAATTAATCTCCCGTCTTGTAGACAGTTCAAAAGTTGATACTGGCAGTTTTGAATTTTTTGATGTAACTATTTTTTCTTTTCTTTTTTTTTCTGCACCGAATTTTCCCGCTCTAATTTCCAGTATTTCAATTCAATCTATCAATCTATTGTACACCAAAAGATAAAACATTAGACAAAAATAACAGTAAAACCTAACCAAATGTACTTACCTACAAAGGGCGGTCTTATCGCTAAAAGCGATTTCTTCCAGACATCCGTTGCATTTTGTCACTATAAAACTCTTTAATTACATGTATGTACATAATTAATTAAACCAATCATAGGGAAGGTATATATTTTTTGGTGTAAATGTACTCTGTATGTGTAATCATCGACTCTTACGCATTTATTTCTTTTTCAAACCGTTTAAAAAAGTAGTAGGTTTAAAAATATACCTTTATTTTAAAATTAACAGGCTCACGGAGTAACATACGATGGCACATACTTGTACTGGGTGCAGACAGCGCAAGGGCATCAGGCTATAGTCCGCGCCCATCTAGATGATGTGGTAGGAACTAAAGAGGTAAGAAAGAAGATTTCGTTAGTTTAGGAGCAACATTATTTTATAACTCTTAAATTAATTTATATTCAGATGTATCTATTATCTGAACATTTTAACAGTTAACTAATAAATTTATGTACTTAACTCATAAAAATAATTAATTCTCTTTTTACTTCGTAATAATGAAAGAATAAAGAAGTAATTTCTGATATTGTTAAAAGTCATGGGTAAAATGGAGACTTAAATAACAAATTCCAAGAAGTATTTACAAAGATCCCCAAAATCCGCGTAAGGGTGTAAAAGCCGCTTGAGGCTAACCTTATAGTCCATTAATGTTGGTTTTTGAAAAGAGTAATTACTGAGTTTATTGCCGGCTCTTCTCAGTAAAAAACAACTTTTAGAATCGAGCATTAATAGTGACTATTCATAAGTGCTTGATTGAGGCCTATTTGAATAAAAAAGATTTTGATTTTGATAAACCTTTTGATAACCCGGATGGAACGAAGTTCCTTTCGATTAATAAGTGAAGGAAATGTTAATATATTTTTTTTAGTTGTAATAATATTTTTTGTACGCACATCAAGTAGTAGGTACTATAGTGCGCGCGGAACTAGTAGGCCGCGCCTTGGCAACGCCCCGCTCGGAAAAGTGTCGTGACAACTTTTCGCAAGAATTTTTTCCGTCTAGCCCCCTTTCACAAAGCGCGATTCCTAAAACAAATATCCCCGATAATTCTAGGTATTAGTAGGCCTAGGACTAGAAGAGCCCGGGGACATAGCGGTGGACTGGCTCGGCGGCCACATATACTTCAGCGACGTGCGACGGGGAACCATATCGGCTTGCCGCACTGATGGCTCCATGTGCACCACTTTGCACACCAACTCTAAGAATCCTAGATTTGTTACGCTTGATGTCAGGAAGGGGTAAGTACCTATAGGTTACGTGATTTTAGTGGAGGGGCATGTAAGTGACATGTAATCCCCTATCCAAGGGAATTCGCTCATCTGCAAAGACCCTAGGATGGGGGGGGGGGGGGTCGCTCCCCGCACTCGACATTGCACTACGCTGGTTGCGGGGTGAAATCACCGAGCAGGGGACCGAGCTGGAGCGGTAATGAACCATAATAATAATATAATGTTGAGATTAACTCGACATAATATAAACTATACCTAATTACAAGCATAAGTAAAAACTCGTAAAATATCGATAACTTATATCTTAAGTAACAATAAAAAAAAATGTACCTACCTGTTACTTTTCTTTCCGTAAAACAAATAAAATCACTTTTTACCAGCAAAATGTACTGGGCCGACTGGCACCACCGCCCCCTCATCATGAAGGCCACCATGGACGGCACCGGCTCCGAGGTCCTCGTGGACAACTTGGCGACCTTCGCCACCGGCCTGGCCATCGACGAGCCCAACGGTAGACTATACTACGTCGATCGCACTGTCAAAGTGTTCATGATTGAGGGAAAACGGATTTATGTGAGTACTTTGTTAACCTTAAATTTACTCTAAACTTATTAATATTATCTACTAACTTCGCTAAATAGCCTAGGTCCTATTCTATTTATATTTATGTAAAATTTCATTTAGATCCAGTTGTTATTGTGCATACATCCTCACAAACTAGATGCGAACATTTATAATATAAAGTATCATGTAAGTTTGATATTATGCTGGTAAATTGGCAACTTTTATCCCTCCAAAATTTTAAATTTACCGGGAAAGCGGGTGAAACCGTAGGGCATAAATTATTTTAGATTTGTCCCTAATGACTAATGAGTTCTTCTAGCATTGCGATTGGTTGAAGAAGCGATTTTTCCTCTCACGGCTAGCTATACCAGCTATCGTATTTTCTATTTCCTACACATACCTAATCTCTGAAAGTAAATATTTATCTGTAAATATTATAAAGATCCCTCATTAAAACCCTTCTTCACAGTCGCTCTTCGAAGAACCTTTTCATCATCCTTACGCCATCTCAGTGTTTGAGAACACAGTTTTCTGGAGTGATTGGACATCGAATACTATCCAGACTACTGATAAGCTTCATGGCAGCGCCCAGAAGAGAAATGTTCTACTTTCTATGGACAGGCCCGTATTTGGTGAGAAACCTATTTCTTTCTGAATTTCAATTTATTGCTGAATCTATTATTAATATTCGGTTTTATGTACGTATTTCATTTTCGATAGCTACAGGAAATGAGACTCTCAAGACTATTGTCACGATTCGATTTCTTTCCACCCATTAGATACATCTTAGATTAGTGATTAGTATTCATAGTCTAAGCATTACATTTATATATTTGTATGCATTGTTAAAAGTAGTTTATAATGTACATCAGCTAGTTACTATAATTAGTTTAGAATCAGATAGGCTGTCTGTGAAAAAATGTGGTCTTACATAAGTAAGTGTACTAAAATTCCTTTTCAGATATGCACATCTACCATCCGGTTCTGATGAATAGCAGTAAGAATCCGTGCGAGAACCACAATTGTTCCCATTTCTGCTTTATCACGTCGAGTAGCAGCCACGTGTGCGGCTGTCCTGATGGGATGGAACTCCGTAAAAGTGGTTGTGCTCGTGAGTAACTTTATAATTACATCTAAGTATTTATACCTGGCATTTATTTATCGTAGAACGTATAAAAAAATACAAAGTTTAACTAAATTTAACGACATGTGTTCAAATCTATAGACCTTATGTCTTTCACTATTACAAAAATCCAGTATGAAGTATAGTAAAATAAAAAACGATTAGTATTATAAAAGCAGTAGTTGAAAAGTTAGACTTGACTGCTGTCGGCTAAGCAGAGTTGTTATAGCTAATATGTTTGTCAGAAAATTTAATATGACATTATATTTCTCCTATCCTCTATCCAATCCTCAAAGCTTCAATGAAATGCTTCCAGATGTTGAAGATTACCGCCCACAGTACCTAATAGTTGGCGGTGGGCAATTATTCACTCTGATACAATACGATACCCTTGGGAATCCTGAGACGCACGCCACGCATTTGGATATAGGAAGGGTTCAGGCTATGGCTTATGATAATGTTAGAGGTAAGGAATTTGTCTTAGATTATTTCTAAATAGGAGATGAAGAATTGTTTGGAGATATAGTTGATTATGTCATGATGTATGTAGTTTAAGTATTTGTATCAAATTAATTAAATTCATAAAAAAAACTGAACAATATAAGTAGTTTAAGATGGCTGAGTATGCTGAATTTGGAGGATTTTTTCTGATGGACGCTGTACCTTATGAATAAAAGATGAGGATAAATTATCTATTTAGTTGATCCTTCATTAGACAGCTTGCAAAAGTCTCTTGCTTGCTGTTTTCTGAAATTCTAAATGTTACCCAATTATAAACTTATTAACTTTTTTAAAGATACCCTCTACATTTACGATGGCCAGCGCAAGTCTATCAACTATATAGAGATGAAGTCCTTCACACTTGGTCTAACGCGCATCCTCGTTTACACCGACTTAGGTAACGTGGTCGATATGGATTATGGTAAGTTTTTTAACTTCTTTTTGATATACTTTAATCATGGTTTTCTCATTGGGTCTAAGTTTAAAGATCTAAGTTTATGTATGGTACAAACGGTTAAGGTAATGAGGATTAAGCGATGGTGTATGAATTAAAATATTATTTATGAACACGAGAAATTAACTGATAGTAAATTGTGTTTCGGTCAAATCACCATTTAGGTACGGTGAAGTTGGTGCTGAACAAACTTATAATAGATATAAAATAAATCACATTTTTTTTATACACTACAGATTACGTAACAGACTCCCTCTATATATTGGACGCTGGTCGTCTCACCATCGAAGTGTTGTCGTTGCGAACTAATCAACGAGCGTCGGTACATCGGTTCAAAACAGATGAAGTGCCTATAAGTTTCTGTTTGCTACCTGATTATGGGTAAGAGTTTTAATTTTATAGATTTGGGGCGACTTGTTGATACTTTGTCAAAAACATAGTTAAACACTTAGTCAGCTGGAAAATCTGCTCAGTTTGGTCTGAAATGGCCTCGTTCCCATTTCAGTTCGTAAATGAATATTCCAGGATTATTATATTAAATTTATTGATTTATTCCCAGGAAAATGCTAGTTGCAGTATCAGAGACAGAAAACAGCATCAACATACATATTGATAGCATAGGCCTAGATGGGGAAGGCAGACATCATCTTGTCATGAACAATTTAAGAGGTACTCATACATAATGATTAACCGCATGGGTTTCACCAAATGCGCAACAGTGCTTATTTTGTATGAAAGCAAAAGTTAGATTCAATTAGCATGTTTCGGATACATAACACCAACTCTGAAGGATTCGAAAAAAAAATACCAATAATAGAATTTAACAAAATATGTAGAATTCTCTTTTATAGTATTTCTGATACGATATTAAATGTTGCTTATGTTGATGATTACATTATATCTATTTAACCTACACTGTGCATCAAATCAAAACTATGTACAACATTAAAACAAGAATTTATTAGTATGATTAAATATTTTTATCCAGGTCCTCATATAAGGCTTCGGTACGCACAAAATATGGACAACGTGTACATATCGGATGAAGGCAACGGTGCTATTGACTATATACATCCCGAAGGTAACAATAATATGTACTTTACATATATATACATATAATTATTCTTTGTTTTTATTTTATATTATTTTTATTTTTTACATTGTTAGCTTACCCTACTTGGCGATTATCCAAAATTGAAATTCAAATGTTGCAAGATATTATATCATACGACAAAGATTTCCCATCGAAGTTTTTAAGAGAAATTCTACCTGTGGCATTATGAATTTTGTAAGCATTGTTGTCAATGAGGGAGGCCTATGTTCAGCAGTGGACGTCCTTTGGCTGATATGATGATGATGATGATGATGAAGCTTTGTTTACCTTTATTGAGAAAATATTTCGGCCATATATTCACTTCTTCACTAAGACGTTATATTAAATTTCCTGGTTAAACATTTCATATATTATTTTCAGGCACAGGCAGAGAGAACTTCCGCGAACTGTCAACTACTATAACAAGTCTTGCTGTTACTGATACTTACGTGTTCTGGACGGACAGACGCACCTCCAGACTTTTCTGGTCAGATATACACGAGACCACGCATAAGAGGCGAAGAATTGACTTGTGTGAGTGTATTTTTATATTTACTCTGACCATTTCTTCTGACCAATAGAGGACAGGTCATGTTTTCTAGTTATTTTTTATGCCAAAAGACGCTGTCGATAAGGTGTGTCTGAATTTTCAGTTTCCCATAAAAAAGCGTCAAAATTTCAGTGATAGAAAACTAGCTCCTCTTTTCAACTATAATTTTTTTTTCAGCAATGTTCCCAAACAACACTCAACTCCTAATCCAATCAACATCAATTCCACCTGATTCTAAAAGTCCCCTGTCCACCCACCCGTGCTTACACAACGTTTGTTCGGACGTGTGTACTCAAATACCCCATGCTCCCCCACACCAGGCCACATTCCATATGGGCTATAAGTGTCATTGTCCCCCTGGATTGCTACTCAATGGGGCAAATTGTACGAAGAGGTTGCAGTGTAAGCAAAATGAACTCTATTGTCATAAGAGTAACGTTTGCATTCCAACGAGGATGAGGTGCGATTTCAATAAGGATTGTGTTCATGGTGAAGATGAGGAGGGCTGTACTGGTAAGGCGCGAATTATTTTATTTTGTACTATTAGCTCCCAGCGGTTTTACCCGCGTTCCTGGAAGATCTTCAATTTTACCAGGATAAAAATCTGTGTTTCAAATATCAGAATCCGTTCAGTAGCCGTTTTGCGCTAAAGGGGAACCATACATACAAACTTTCGCGTTTATAATATGAGTAGGATAGTAAGATAACTCTCTTCACATTTTCATTTATTATGTAAGGTAGTCATAGAGTTGAATTTAGAATAGTTATCGTTATTTTACAGCAGACGACTATGCTGATGTGAACTGTTCATCACAAGAAATTGTGTGTAATGGCCTATGTATAGATAAAAGCAAGTCATACTTATGCGGAGAAAGTAATCCTGATAAAGGTATTTATTTGTTATTGTTATTTAAAAAATTCTAATTTAGCGTTTATTTTTGGGTATTTTTTTCCAACACTTATTTTTGACCAAAACCAGTTCCTTAATTATGTTTTGAACTACCAAATTTTGAATATATATATTATCATTGTAAATATAGTACTTAATGACAAGAAAAATAGTAAAAGGAAAAGTAAGGAAGTAGGAAAAGTAAACATTCTGATGGTATATTGCATGCATGTGATCATGTAAAAGGTTATTTATTGTAAAGATTTATACCTGAAAGTATCATAAAAAATGTAAATAGATGTTAGATTTTTAATGAATAAATAAATTACAGACTCCACAGAAGCGACGGTATGCAGTGAGATAGAGTACGCGTGCGCGAACAGCACGATATGTCTGTCTCGCTCGCAGCTGTGCGACGCGGTACGCGATTGCCCCGACGGCGGGGACGAGGCGCCGGGGCACTGTGATACACACACTTGTTTCGACTCTGAGTTTATGTCAGTGCATTTTTTGTTTATCTATCAAAGAAGAGAGAATGTTTTTACATTTTTTTTACACCTCTTATTATTTTCTCGTTATTATTCAACTAAAACATCATCTCATCGTGTTATGAATTTACGACCTCAATTATTAGGTTCTTGGGCATACCTTAAATATGTCAATAAAACATAAATGATAAATATCACCATGTAAATTATTACTAAAACGAAAGTAAATAATATTAGTTATTTTATATAGGTATATTTTCATGTTTAGATATTCGTTTTGTTTAAGAACAGAGTAATTAAATGACTATCATATCGTTAGGTGCGCGTCTGGATCCTGTATTCTGAAGACATGGAAGTGTGATGGAGATCAAGACTGCAGGGATGCCTCGGACGAAGCTAACTGTGGTAAGCTCAAAAAAAATATTGAAATGTAAGCCATTAGCGATGATCTAGGTATACCTACTTTCGTCGGCCGCATAACTGCACAGACGCTATAATACGCTAAACAACTAGAGCAGCCCAGCGTACTGGACCCTGACCACTAGGCGTATTACACGCGTACGTTTTTAATCATTTTGCAACTACTGCCGTTTTTATATAAATAGTACACTGGTGCTTTCGCTCAATATATGCTTTGGCATTTGCGTGCCCCAAAGGGCGTTATTAAAACCTGCATTCAGCGACGTTGGTTGTTTGACAGTTTCATAGTGTTATGTATAAACTCTAAAGAACAGAATATAATTATTTATTGCTGAAATATAGTATACATTATGGTGTTAGGGTGTTAGTAAAAGATCTACATGTTTCGCCTTACATAAAGTAGGCATGTAATTAACGCCTTATATAAACAGGCGATCCAAGCGTATAATGACGAATACATATCTATGAAGTTACGCGTCTATCGACAGTAGGCCTTACAGATCACCTTTATCACTGTCTAGGCGTAATACGTCGCTACAAGCATGAATCATATGGCCACCTTTCCACAGAACACAAGCAATGCGGCCCTGGCTCCTACCAATGTAACAATAAGGAGTGTATAGAGTTACACAAGCGCTGTGACGGTCACCAAGACTGCTTTGATTTCTCCGACGAGGAAGGCTGTGAACCCCTCATCATTGAAGTTCTGGTGAGGTTCATTATATGTTTCCTCTATGTGTCTATGTTATGTTTATTGCCAATAAAAATAAAACAGCAGTATTTTAGCCTTAAGTCTTGGAAAATAATAACGTGATTATTTTAAGCTAGTAAGCTGATACCATCCGGGAAGGAACCCTTTTAAATGTCAATACATATATAAGTATAAATTTAAGTAATAATCAAATCAGATATCTTGTTTTCATAGTTCAAGTAATGTACCTACTCTACTTAAGTAGTTTGAATTCACATTGGCCATGTGGAAAAATGTGCTAGGATATTTATAATAATTATTTATCTCAAAGAACACGTATTAAGGTAAATTGTTTTAACAGCCACTAATGCCGCACTGCGCAGAAGGGGAGCACGCTTGTGAATTGAACAGGAGTATATGCGTACCTCTTACAGCTCGGTTAGATCTCTTATGCTATATACAGGGTTGATGGTCTTGTGATGTCTTTTATGTGTCTTAGTTTTTGGTGACTTATGGAAAAATATCGTTAGGAATCGTGCATGCCCGAGATATCAAATACAAATCTATGGTATGTCCATCGCACCGCACTAGGGTCGCGTGGTGGACTGTGGTTTAAACCTCCTCTTTAAAGGAAGAGGCTCGTGCTCCTGCCTATTAAATTTATATAAAGTCGTTGGATGAACCCTACAAAAATTAACTATAACATATAACTATATTATTATAATTAAAGCTTAACATTGGTGCTGGTGATATCTTTAGATCCTATATACCTAATTCCTTAATTATTTATGTAAAATAAGTATAGAACTGTCGTCTTATTTTTATGTCTCATAATATTGTATTGTTTTTTATAATTGTGGGAGAAATAAAGTAAATTTTTATTTATTATTTTATTTATTTAACTGATTATTTTTTAACCCATTTTAACTGTGGATCGCATGGTGTGGCTACCATAAATCACCATAAATGTGTAAGCATTATGTCTTGTTTCTTGGTCTAATTTGAATATAATGTATATACCCATGTCCTGACAGGTGCAACATGAAAGTTGATTGCCCGGGTGGCACCGATGAGAACGGATGCGAGTTCCGCTGCTCCCCCCATGGTTTGTTCGCGTGCAAGCAGCAACAGCTCTGCCTCCCCATGCCGAAGGTCTGCAACGGTAGGAAGGATTGCGTGGACGGCAGCGACGAGACACCTGAAGCCTGTTTCATTGGTATGATTGCAGATTAGGGGTATATTATATAGCTCATGTTACTATCTGATAATGAAGCTTACTATTGGTGAAAGAGTTAGCAAAAAATGGTGTTATTTGTTTTATAACATTTCTTTCATTGAGTCCGTTTATGCCGTCATAACCCTATTGTGCAAACGCTATTGTGCCTTCTTTTAAAAAACTCTAGACATACAACAAAAATTTGCATCAGGGGATTTAAAACTTTAAATTAATAGATTTGATTATATTTTAACTATCTAGTCTTGTTTTGTGAGCGTTTGGAAACGGACGCGCCTCATATTACAATACCAATTCGCGTTTGGCGCGGTATAATCCGCTGCTAAAAATTGCGATCGTCACCATGTTGTCGCAAAAACACATGGTTAACGAGCTTCTGGCATTCATCCAAAACAAGATGGATGTCATGGACGAAGTCAGCATCATGCAGATTTGCACCTCGAGCTTCAAGGAGAACGAGGTCCTAGTTGCCAAGAAGCTGCTATACGAGTCAGTCGATAGGGCTGACCGGATGCCGTCGCGCCGGATTGACGAAAAGGGTGCGAGGAGCTTGCAGGACATCATCAACCTGCTGAAGGAGGTGGATCCAGACGATGTACCGACTTTTGTGGCGAAGGATTTGCAGAAACTGCCCCCCGTCACATTCGACCACGTCGACGTCACCAGGCTGTTGAAAGATATAACGTCGTTAAAAGCCAGCCTGGCCGAGATGCAGCTGAAGTTGGAAGCTTCACAAGGTACCATCAGTGAACTGCGTACTGAGGTAGTGGACTTACGTAACACTATCACGGTATGTAGGTCACACGAGGCTTCCAACGTAAACACGCGTCGAGGTGCATTTAATGCATCAACGTCAAGTTTCGAGTCAGCGAAACTTGACTCGTCACCGGCGGCCGTCGGGTGCAATGCACTGCCTCGCGCCCCCCGCCCCGCTTGCCCCACGTCACCCGTGATCGTGTCGCCGACTCCCAGCGCGCGTAAGTCTACACCTCAACGTGCTTACGCAGCAGCTGTCGCCAAGCCCGCTCAACAACCAAGGCCCCAACCCGAACAGGTGCCGACGACCCAGTCGAACCCGGCATCGAAGGCGTATTGCAGAGGACAAGCTGACAAGGACGGCTTCGTTAAAGTAGAGCGGAAACGCAAGAAGCCTACTTGTCGCAACCAGTGCGGTACTGCCCCGACAGGACCGAACCATCTGCTGCGTCCCGCTATTCCGACGACGCTGCTGTATGTATCCCGATTGTTGTATTCCACAAAGGCTGAGGAGGTTGTGGAGTACATAGAAAAGAAAGTTAAATTCAACTTGAGGGTCACGAAGCTGGAATCGCGTCACAGCGTAAATTTTACTTCGTTTGTGGTGCGGGTTCCGACTCAACATCTCGAGACCTTCACGAAGGAAGACTTTTGGCCGAAGGGTGTCGTATTTCGGCGTTTTCGCGGAACAATACAAACCTCGCTGGCGAGCACGTCGCCGTCTCTACGTGCCTAATTAATTAGTTGTAATTTTAATATAAACATAATATGTATACTTAGATTTAAGGTATTTATAATATGGGCCTAGTTGCCTGAAATAAAGGATTATTATTATTATTATATTAACTGGTAATTTAAACACTTTTTTTCTTCCGCTAGTGAACAAGACTTCCCACCTCTTCCCGGTTCTGTACCCGTTGTCGGAGTGCGTGGACGGATACCTATGTCGTAACGGTCAGTGTGTTGAATGGAGGGATGTGTGCGACGGTACAGCGCACTGCTTCGACGGTACAGATGAGAATGGACTATGTGGTAAGTTGGAATGGAGGCAGGAGTCAATTGTATTTATGCTATGTCGCGAGTTTCATTTATAGTTAGTAAAAGTACTATTAAACAACTAGACCGTTATTCGAAGCTTAATAGTGAGATAGGCACTTCCGTTTTCCGTCATCCGTGTACCTGATTGGCCCACGTATACCGACGCGTTTCCGGTTCCCCCCACCATCACCAGGCAGTGGCGCGATTAAGGTGAACGCGCGCCATCTTGTTACATTGGCGTCTTGTTTTCCGTCAAGTGAACTTGTATGATCGCAACGTACAACGTGTGGTTAAGTACAAAGCTATTATAATTAATTAATTCAAAGTAATTAATAAGAACCATGGAAACGAACATGTAAGTCCAGTTTTTTCCGCATTACTTTTAATATCAAGCGTTTTAGAAAAGCTTTTGTTTATCACTATTTTAAAATGATACTAAATGCATAAATTTTTTAATAAAATTAATAATTGCAAGTCATGGACATACCGTCAATAGTTATATACATATAGTTATGTATAGTATACAACATTCAATCTAAAAATAGATTTAGAAAGTGTGTGTTTTTCTAAGAAATTTTAACGGTTTTTGCCGTTCGATTGTTTCAGTATTTTATTTTACTACCCTCCCGTGTACCTACTATAGTGATTGTGTTTATTTTAGGTTGGTCTAACGTATAAATGGTTTTGGTTAACATAATTGTTATTTCAGAAATCCTAATAATAACGAATTGCCATCAGTATCGATCATAGAACAAAAGAGAAAGTCAAGGAGTAGTGACACTGATTCTAGTAGCAGTTCTTCAAGCTCGTCAACATCAGATTCATCGAAGGACAAACGTCCGAAAGGTCGTAGCCGACGCAAGAAAAAGAAGCGAAATCGTCGATCAGATCGTATATTAGATAAATTATCCAAGGAAGTCGGTGAGCTTAAAAAGTTTATTTCTAATTCTAATACTGTTGCTGATGGGTATTATGATGAAAATGTTTCAGTTAATTCTGGGGTTAGTCGAGCCCTTTACGATAATGATTGCGACAATGATTTGAAATCTTACCAATTAAATTATGGTGATGAGTTTAGTTTTGATATTGAAACGAAATTAAAGAACCCGCTGTTCCTAAGACTCCAGAACCATATTTAAAAATGTTACTTGATATGCAACGTCTTGGCAATGAGTCATGGTCGGATGTTCGCTATGCTGATACTCAGAAGCTATATAATCACACCCCAGGCTTCGTAGAATTAGAAACGAATGATGAAGTAAAAGCATACGATAATCAACGTCACCTAGCTTATGCAGACAAGTCTTATGCTGCCATTACTTTTTGTGCCCTAAAACAAAAAGTGGTGTTAGAAAATTCTCTTCGTAATTTGCTTACTTGGGCTAGACATTCGGAGTGTAATTATAATACATTGAATGAGAAAATAGACGAGTTGTTTTGTAAAGGCGATTTCCTTAAAATTTCTCAAGATCTTTTGCAGTTGGTTTGTGGGCATAGAGCAGAGGCAATTGAAATGCGGAGAGATGCTATAATCAGCCAGGTTCGAGACCCCTTGATTAAGACATCTTTAAATAAAATACCTCCTTCTGCCAATTACCTGTTCAGCCCAGAAGGATTCACAACAGTTTTAGAGAAATCAGGAGGAGTTCGCAAAAATTTTTGGCCGCTTAACAAGCAAGGAAATAATCCGGCTTCTGCACAATCAAAGCACAATACGTCAATGCGCCACCCCTCGCGGGGGTCGAGCCATAATAGAGTACCATCGCGTGGTGCTCCCAACACACATGTTTGTTGCGAACAAATGCAAAGCGCTCCTTTGCATTGTAACCATACACCCTCGCAGGGTGAATTTCAGCATCGGTACCCTGGCCGACATGCCCACAGCAGCCACGCTCAACCTAGACCTGGTACTAGTGGGAGAGGATCATTTCATAATCGAGGCTCGCGGCCCGATCGTGGCTCCTATTCTTCGCAACGAGGAAGCCGTAAACGACGCTATTCCCCGTCTACCGGCAAAGGTAGTTACAAAAGACAGAGACAATGACTATCAAATGTTTTATGCAGGTCAGTTAGCGCATTACTACCAACGGTGGCATCAAATGGGTGCTCCAGATATAATTTTGCGCATAATAACCGGGTATCGCATACCTTTTGTTCAAAGACCTCCATTGGTTGTGTCTGTAGTAAACCAATCGATGCCTCGGACTATAGAGTCGAGCGAAATGGATGCAATAATAAGCAAAATGAAGGATCAAGGGGTCCTAGTAGTTGCGAAACCATCTCCAAGTTTCCTATCGTCCATTTTTCTAGTGCCCAAAAGCGACGGGTCTGCTCGTCCTATTTTCAACCTGAGAAGGCTGAACGATTATGTGCTAACCGACCAATTCAGCTTAATAAATATGTACCGATTACCAGACTTCATACAGCCCCAAGATTGGATGTGCAAAGTAGATCTGTCTCAAGCCTACTTCCACGTACCGATAATGAAGTCTCACAGACGCTTCCTAAGGCTTATATACAGGCGCGAAATTCTCGAGATGACGTGTCTGCCATTCGGACTCAGTACCGCACCAAAAACATTTGCCACACTCACCAATTGGATAGCGCAGTGTCTAAGGGAAAGAGCGGTGAGGATAGTTGTCTATTTAGACGATTTTCTGGTAGCACACCAAAATCCTACGACATTGCGCGTTCATGTAAGAATGTTGATCGATGTCCTCCAGTATCTAGGTTGGTGCATCAACATGGAAAAGTCAATCACGGTTCCTCAGAAACGAATAATATACCTCGGGGTGCTTTGGGACCCATGGTTCAACCGGATGTCACTTCCAGTGGAAAAGTCTGTTGTCATTATCAGGAAAATCAATCAAATCCTAGAGAACAGATTAGTAAACCTCAAAGAGCTGCAACAGCTCATAGGTCTCCTCAATTTTGCCAGCTACGTAGTGCCCCGCGGCAGATTGAATCATCGCCGCATACTGAGCTTTATGAACTCCTTGCCAGACCATCCAACGAGGCTTTACCCTCTTTCAGTAGAGGTGAAAGAGGAACTCTCATGGTGGACTCGGAACTGTTATCAGTCAATGATTTTGCACGGCCCGCCCCCGACAGACTTTTTGACTACAGACGCATCGGACATAGCATGGGGAGCACAATTAAACAATCTTTCGCTCTCCGGTCTGTGGACCAAAAACGAACAGACAATGCATTGCAATGTAAAGGAAATGTTGGCAATATTGAAAGTTCTTCAAAACCATGCTGCTCTTATGAATCACGGTTCTGTTCTGATGCAATGCGACAACAGAACAGTCGTCTCTTATTTACGAAAAGAGGGGGGGGACGAGATCAGAGACATGCATGAAAATAACTTATCAGATTCTTCAGTTATTGGACCAACATCAGATACATTTCAAGATTCATCATATCCCAGGCCTATACAACAGTCATGCCGATCACCTATCGAGATCACGGCAACCCCCGGAGTGGCATCTTCTTCCCGAATGTGTAGAGAAGATCTTCTCCAAATGGGGGACACCAGTGGTAGACATTTTTGCCTCGGAAAGGGCACACGTTCTCTCAAATTACGGGACCTTGGACTTAAACGATCAGAATGCGATAATACACGATGCCTTCAGCATTTTGTGGAATTACCCGCTAGCATGGATATTTCCACCACCATTTCTAATACCCAAGGTTCTAGCTCACTTGAACCAGGCATCAGGGATTTATCTAATAGTGGTTCCCAGGTGGACGAAGGTGTTTTGGCGAGCGGATGTCAAAGCTCGAGCTCTAGCAGCTCCCTTAACCCTTTACAGCCTGAGGCATCATCTAATCGACACGACTACCGGCCTACCACCAGCGGGAGTCGACAACATGACTCTGGAAGTTTGGAAATGTGGGGGTGGACGCAAAATTTAAATGCTTGGAGTCATCAACAATTATCCTTGTTGAGGTCTTCTTGGCGCCCCTCTACATTAAAAACATATAGTGTGGCTTGGAACCGCTGGCTTTCTTGGACTAGCACTAATAACGTAAATCCTAAAAAACCATCTGCGTCTGATCTAGCAAAGTTTTTAGCTGATTTATATTTAAAATATAAATTATCTTATAACACCATCATTTTACATAAGTCTGTTGTTTCTACTCTCTGTAATGCCGATCAGACCAATTCATTAGGCTCTCATGTATTTATAAAGCACATATTGAAATCAATAGCTTTAAAGAGACCAAAGTCTGCAAAGCCGCCTATTTGGGATATTAATACTCTTGCTTCCTTCTTGACAAGCTACTCGATTGATGAAAGTAATATATTTTTAACTGTTCGTCATACTGCTATCTTATTGTTGTTATGTTCTGGTAGACGAATACACGATCTAACTTTGCTATGTGTCGATCAAGCCCATTGCATTAGGTCGAATGATTCTATCATATTGTGGCCAAAGTTTGGCTCGAAAACTGATAATTGTGATTACCGACAGTCAGGCTGGAAATTGCTTCAGAATCCAAATAATCAGAACCTTAATCCGGTTTTCTGGATTGAGAAAGTAATTTCACTTCTAAATGATAGGAGAGCATCTGCCGGCTCCTTAAATTTATTTATAACAACACGAGGAGCAGCCAAACCAGCTTCTCGTACAGTGATTGCAGGCTGGATAAAAACGTTATTTAAAGAGGCTAATATCATAGCCACTCCTGGAAGTATTCGATCAGCTGTTGCATCCAGGAACTGGCAGGATAATTTCCCCCTTGATGATATTCTTACGCGCGGGAATTGGAAATCTGCCAATACCTTCAAGCAGTTTTACCGGCGTGAGATAGTTGTTGATTCTAATCCAAGTATAACAAATTTATTTACACCTGTAAATTGAGTGCATAAAGCACCTACATTATATGATTAATTAATTTGATTTATTATAAATGTATCATTCTCACAAGTGCATTTTATTGTAATATAATCCATCTAGTTATTCACATTGGCGTCCGGTATACACCATCACCAGGCGATAACAAACACTTCTCACTATTAAGCTTCGAATAACGGTCTAGTTGTTTAATAGCAGCGTTTTACCTGAAAATAAAACGCATATTAAACTACTTACCTTATTCGAAGCTTACTTTTTATCACTGCCTGGTGTATTTCGACACAATGAAACAAGGTGGCGCGCGTTCACCTTAATCGCGCCACTGCCTGGTGATGGTGGGGGGAACCGGAAACGCGTCGGTATACGTGGGCCCATCAGGTACACGGATGACGGAAAACGGAAGTGCCTATCTCACTATTAAGCTTCGAATAAGGTAAGTAGTTTAATATGCGTTTTATTTTCAGGTAAAATGCTGCTATTGTGCTAGTACTAGTAAAGCTTGCTTTTTGAAAGAAATTCGAAATAATGATGATGGCTTTTTTGTAATGATTTGTTTAGGACACATAATATTGTCCATAAAGACTAATTAGCAAGGATACTTAATTTTTCCTTAAACATGATAATAATAATAAAAATTTATTTGCATATTATAAAAGGTTCATTGTACATTGCATTACATACATGTCTTATTTTGTAAGTAGGTACAAGTAACGAGAGAGTTGTCGTTACCAACACCTTTGCTAAGTTAACTTAATAACTTGTATTAAAGGATGTTGGTCCCAATAGGGGTATTGGGACCAACATCCTTTAATACAAGTTATTAGACTGATAGCGGAGTAAATGAAGCATTATGGGTCCGTTTTTTTTTACTGTGAACCGAATTGCATACAATTTTGGAATTAGGTTCATCTTACCCTTAACTTCAAAAGTGAAAATGATTTGAACTCCGCAACCACCCTGGGTGTGGTTGCCACCCCTTCTCGGGGGTGAATTTCTTTTTTTTCAAAATTGCCTCGGATATCAATAGAAGGCCTAATTTTAAGCAAAAATCATATATAAAGCTTTTCAAAAAATCCAATACTTTTCAAGTTATTGGCTATTGAAAATTTGCAATTTTTTCACGGTTTTCATCGGTTTTTTGCAAATATCTCCAAAAATATACGTTTATCGAAAATTTCATCAAGAACAAAGTTGTAGCAGGTAAAACAATGAACAATTTGGTATTTTATAAAGTATTCTACGTGCAATATTAAGCTAGATATTAAAGATCAAAGCCGTGTTTTATTTTATCTGAAATTTAATCGATGTGGTCAATGCCATCTAGTGGCGAGCAGATGCATTTTATGCATTTACATACAAAAGGGTTTTGTAGCGCATAAAATAAGCTTTAAAATGAGCACTATTTAAAGTCTTTTGCACGTAAAATAAGTGAGCTGTATTGCAAATAAGGGGAGCATCTAATGTTTTTTCTTTTAAATCAATGGGTTTCATAAGTGCCATTTCCACCACAATTAAAATTAATCGTATTCCGCCTAGAATTAACTTTATTATGAAGAGTTTGATGGATAGTATCAGTTTGGCTGCTTCAGGACACATATTTTTCAAAAAATTCATGATTATATAAAAAACAAACTTTCAAATATTTATAAAATTCCACCCTATTTTTCATAATATCTCAAAAAGGACGACAGATACGTATAAAAGTGTGAAAATAAAAAAATTGATAATTTTCTGACAAACAATTTGGATGTTTTGGTTTTTCTGTGAAACAAAAATTGACGGAGTTATGATTGTTTAAAGAGCGCGTGGCAGCGGAATCACAGACTCTCTTAAGCCCTTTAACCCTTCACCGTTTCAGAAAAAGGTTTTTTAACTATATATTGCAATAAAGGATGTTGTAGCTCTTTTAATTACCTTTACAATGGTGTTTTATAACTTGTGATAGCATGAAAATTTAAGGAGTTATGGTCCAAAAACTTAACATATTTTTATCTACTTAGTAACTGAAAATTTCGGAGTGCGAATATTTGGAGCAATGTGAAAGTACGCAGTATACTAGAGACCCACAACTATTGTAATGTGTATATATGCTACTAGAAATGTATGAAATCAAGGAATTGAATACAAATCCTAGGAAATGTGTACAGTTCCGATACTATTTAGGAACTGTGTACAATATTGTTTGAAAAACTATTTAATGCATCGATATCCTAGGAAATGTATAAATTTCCTCGGAATTATATGGAATACCTGCTGGTCCACCGGCAATGTGTAAAATAACTATATTTGGGCGTAGTAATCAATGTTATGTTAGGACAGTAAGTCTTTGTCACTTTTTTTGTGTTCATTTCAGAACATTTAGACGTTCGAGGCTTAAGGGTGGCCCGAGGGCCACCCCCGCCGCACCCTAACCTATATTAATAATATATTATGGCGATAATACACAAATATTATCGCCATAATATATTTATATGGTATATATTTATACCATACTATGACACATTTGCAAGGGTTGTAAGATTTTCAAGGGGTTGAAAATGATTTTAATATGAGGTAATTATGTAAGAAAATACTTTACAATTTCACCATTTGCTATTAGACATGTTTTCTAGCGATAAAATGGCTCAATGTAATTTTTTCCATTAAGGGGTGGTTTACACCCCTTAAAAATAATAGGCGGAGTTCAGATCATTTTCACTTTTAAAGTTAAGGGTAAGATGAGCCTAATTCCAAAAAATTCATGCAAATCGGTTCACAGTAAAAAAATTCGGAGGTAAGACCGTATTTTTCGCTTCGTTTACTCCGCTATGACAGGGGTGTCAGTCTAATAAGTTTGAAGGCATCTTATTTGGGCTGAGTGTATACAATAAAAGTAATGATAAAAGCTATTTAAGTTAGAGATTAGTTTAGGGCATGGGTAGATACTAATACATAACTCATCATTAAATTTTGCGACTGACTTTTTAAACAGTTATCCTCAATCGCTGAAATGTTGCATACACGTCTAGTTTGGATTGACAATACATAAAATTTAATTTATTTATTAGCCTCACAAGTACCAAATCAAATAATTACCACAGGGTATAATCAACACACAAATTGAAACACTACTCATTTTGCCTTTTACATAGTTAGTCCAATAAGTTATATGATACACATGTATCATATAACTTATAGGTATCTCCATCTCTTTCCCACAAGCGTCGGCGTGTAGGAACAATTCGTGCACGTTCGGTTGCGCGCCGACGCCCCTCGGGGCTCGGTGCCGCTGCCCGCACGGGTACCGCGTTGCCCCGGCCGGGGTCACCGGGGCTACCGGGGTCACCAGGGCTACCGGGGCCACTGGGGCTACCGGGGTCACCAACGCCGGCGCATGCCTCGACGTGGACGAGTGCGCCGGCGCAGGCGACGTGTGCTCTCAGGCTTGCTTCAACGTCCCCGGGTCTTTCTTGTGTGCGTGCCATCATGGATACGCGCTAAGGTCAGTTATGTATTTAGTTTACGTAGATTTATATATGTAAGTTTGTTTTTAAAAGTAGTATATCAGCTATCAAGTTGGTATTGCTCTAATATTGTTATAGTTATAAACTACAATCCAAACTTATCTATACTAATATTATAAAGAGGAAAGATTTGTTTGTTTGTTTGTTTGTAATGAATAGGCTCCGAAACTACTGGACCGATTTCAAAAATTCTTTCACCTTTGGAAAGCTACATTGTTCCCGAGTAACATAGGCTATATTTTATCCCTGTATTCCCACGGGAACGGGAACTACGCGGGTAAAACCGCGGGGAGGCAGCTATTTTTACAATAATTTTAGTCCTGGTATACTCAAGCATCGTCGACATCGTCGTTATAATAAAACAAATAATGTACGTTGTATAAAGGCTTCTGTACCAAAGCTATTCTAACATTTTTCTTCCATAGTACAAAATGCTACACATGAGCTACGACGCATTACGTTCTCTACGAACAAGCTACAATTGCAATCTCGTAGCAGACATTACATTCAACAGATTTTTTTCGTATTTTGAAATTATAGAAATGATTTGTTTTGTGTGTAGGTCAGACCGCCGCTCATGCAAGGCGGTCAGAGGTCACATGTCGATATTGTACGTGTCTGGCAACACTGTTCGGTCTATATCATCGGACGGTTCGAGCGGTGTCGAGTACAACGACGCCAATGTTGCCAGCTTCAATGATTTGGACGTTGACGTGAGGTAGGTAAACATTTCTGAATAAACTATATTTTAATACTAGTGTAAGTAGTTGATTTATATTTTTGGTATAAAGATATAACGTTGAACAATCCTATTGAATTTTATAATGTCCAAGTATGTGGGGATGAACGGATAGATTTATTAATAGATAAGTAGTTCCTACTTTGTACTACCAACTAAACAATTTTTTGTATACTTATATTATAAAGAGGAAAGATTTGTGTTTTTGTATGTATAAAATTCATCGAGCATGTAACCAATAGAGTAGAAATGTTAACAGTTTTGTTAGAAAACAAAATACGTCAAAACGCTGCGCCGGCCCCTGTGTTCTGATTGGGCGACTCAAGGTCAAGTGTTGCACTAGACGTACACAGAGGTCTCTTATTGGTCGGGTACTGTTTTAGTTCGAGCGTGGCTTGTTAGTTATACGTGACAAATCATTGATGCGTTGCTAAACAAATGGCTCACTATTGCTACTCTATTGATTACATGCTCGATGATAAAATTAAATCACTTATAAACTGCTGCAGCAATTAAAAAAAAAATTGCCGTTAGAAAGCAACATTATCACGGAATAACATACATACTTACTCTATTGTATCCCCTTATTCCTCCGGGAACGGGAATTACGCGGGTGAAGGTAGTTTCTAATATTATTATTATTTGTATAGGAAAAACAAACTGTACGTGACTACAAGCGACTCAGTGAAGCTGATTGAAATTAATAGCACTCGTAATGCTGTCATCATTACTAATGTTGGGCGACCGACTAGGGTAAGCACAGTGACGGATTAACGCCCGATGTTAATAATCTATCTCCTATCCGAGAGTAAAACCAACGAGTTGTCAAAATGGACGGATAGCTTATTGGCAAGCAAAAACTATCATTTTCGAACAGATTCGATCGATCGTAGATCGAAGATAGATTGATTTTAAAGCTTCACCCAGAAAATGGATTGATATACCTATCAATCTTAGATAGCAAAAAATGGATCGGGATTGATTATTGACATCGGGCGTAAGACTACCTACTTGATGCCCTAAGCTATCCACGCCTGTGGGCCCACCTATCCTTGGTTCAACTAGAACCAGTCCTTAAACCTAGTTTTTGTAAATTAGATTATAAGATCTAACGTGGTTAGTGACCCTGATTCTCAAGCCGCGGGTCGTGGGTTCGAATCCCACCCAGAAAAACATTTGTATGCATGAATATGTCTGTTTGTTCTATGTCTGGATGTAAATATCTATATAAATCTGTTTTAAGAAAAGTAGCTATCTAGTTACCATATCACAAGCACTGTTTAGTTTGGAATCAGATTAGTCGTGTGTGAAAAATGACCAGTTGTAAGATTTCTTGGGTTTTCAGGTAGCAGTGGATTGGGTGACAGAAAACGTGTACTTCATAGACAGCACGCCGGCCGCCACTCACGTCAGGGTGTGCGATGTGAACAATAAGAAATGTGCCAAACTACAGAAACTACCTTCTGATGCACAGGTAGGGGACTTTAAAATTTTACTTATGTATGTTTGTCGTAATAATTCTCTTATGTTCTTAATTCTATGTATGATTAAGTATTTGGTTTATAGATTTAGCGAGGCTTTTATTTGTTTCTGTTTTTAATAGTGAAGTAGCTTTGATTTCTCATCTTTTTAAAATAAAAAAAATATCGTGTACCTACCTTAATGCTCTGTGCAATGTTTTACTTTTTGGTAGGTAAGTTAGGTAGATCATACATTTAATATTAATTAGAATATTTTATTTTAAAGCTTTCGCGAACTAAATTCATATTTTATACATAGATAAAGATAAAGCACGTATAAATTCAGGCGTAGGAGTGAAAATTATTTAAATTTTGATAATAAATAGTTTCCCACGAATCCTCCCATTACCTATATAATAATAAATCACAGAATATTGTATGTGTAACACTTGAACTAAACTGATAAATTTGTACGATGTAACCTGTCACTCAATTTCTATTCAAAGATACAAACTTTACCATCCCACTATAGGTGACAGCACTAGTCCTGGAGCCAAACTCCAAACGCATGTTCTACTGCGTGACCCGCGACTTAGAGTCCGTAGTGTGGTCGAGCTCCCTCACTGGTCAGAACGTGGTAGACCTCACTACAGTGCGGAACTGCACTGGCTTAGCTGTAGACTCCTTCGCTAAGAGGCTCTACGTCGCCGAAACTGGACCTGCCCATATAATCAGAATGGATTTCGAAGGGGAAATGCAGTGAGTGTTTTGGATACTTTTATGTCTCTCATTTTATTGATGGTGTTAAATGTGTTTGAGATAAGTATTTTGTGATTTTTTTACGCGCGCCCATTGAGGCTTTAAACTAAGCAGAGCTTGTCCTGTAACCGGGTAGCTGATATACTACATGTACTGAAAATGAAATAAAAAATAAATAATATTCAAATAGGGCTTCACAGGCACTTATTTATTAGTTAGATACTACTTTTAAATATGTATATTGTATAGATATTAGCATCCAGACACAAAACTAACTTAAGCATATAGTACCTATGCACACATATAATATGTTAGACACCTAAATTAGTTTGTGGATATTTATATAGGTACCTACTACCTACTCAGATATTACAGTTGTAACATCTACGAAAAAGCTTATTTATTCCCAAATCCACCAGTAATTATGCTCAGTTATCTTTGTCCCACTAAAACCATTACCATCTGTCACCCAGCAAGAAGATCCTGGCAGACCAGCCCCAGTTGCAAGCACCCCTCGGCCTAGCCATATTCGAAGACTCCATCTACTACTTGGTCGCAAACTCATTCAAACTCAGCCGCTGTTTACTATTCGGTCCGAAACACTGTGAGACTTACATCTATAGACTATTCGACGCCAACACATTTGTGATACGTCATGAGAGCGTCCAAAGGGACGATCTGAAGAACCAGTGTGAAGGTTTTGTTTGTTCAAATGTTTGCGCCATGGATAATGATGGGCCACAGTGCGTGTGCGACGATGGGACGTTGGCCAAGAACGGAGTCTGCGGGTTGGTGAAGAAAGCCGAGGTAATTATTAATCATGATTTTTTAACTGTACTATAGTACTATACATACTGATCTGCAAATAGCAATACAGTTGGAAGACTAACTCCAATAATATCCAGCTAAACTTTCATCTTTGTTAAGATAACACTTAGATTTTCATGAAAATATTGTCTATGGTGAACTTCCAGCTGCCACTCTTCAACGGCTGGACCTACCAGGACTTCATATCGCACCACGTCTCGTTCACAGTCATCATAGCTGTATTGGTTCTCTTCGTGGTCTATCTAGGGATCTTCATTTACTACCATTTCGTTTATAAGCCAAGGAAGAACAGAGCATCTACTTATACGGAGTAAGTTTTCTTTCTGTTTACATTATAGGCTAAAATTTTGCTGTAACAACTAGAAAAATTATAATTTATTGATTCCCCTCATTAATACTTATATCTAAACATTTTAACGTACAATCTTTTTAGGTTTCTGCTGTAGGCAAAACCTGTGTTGCAGATCACCAGGCATTCCCTTTGCGAAACAATCAAAATTACATTTAAGTTACAAAAATGAAATCATAAAAAAATTGAAGTAAAAATATGTTTCACAAACTACCCTTATTTTTCTATATATTTTTATGTCAGTAGGTTGTCAAACAGGCAGACCGCCCACCTAGTGGTAAGTGGTTACTGCCGCCTATATAGACCTTAAGTACATAGCCATAGAAGGGCGTTTTAATTGTTAACGTACTGACTCACGATCATAAATGTCAGTTTTAAATCCCATACCATGAGTTTTAAACTAGGCTCCTGCGCAGTAAAGAAGAGAGAAAAATTATTTACAGGGTAAGGTTCCAGAATTCGTCTCCCGAAGGGGCTTCGTTCGTGTGTCCGCCAACGGTCGATATCTCTGCTGGAGGGTAAGAGCTTGTTTATTGTCTTATTAATTAGTCGTTCTCATATCTCAATAATTATACTCATATTTATTTATGCCCTTCATTACATTATATTTACAAATTTATAATGAACTAAATGTCTCTACGAATGGTATAACTTATATGTAACTGAAAACAGTGGATAGCTCCTTGACTAAGAATTGTTTTAACAAGTAGTTGCAAAAAATCAAAATATATTTTCAGAGACGCACATGAATTCGTCAACCCGCTACAGTACGTGCGGAACATTTTGAATCAATCTTTCAGGAAGAGCAAAAAACCAGTGGTAAGATGTTTACTTATTAGTTTTTATTTACTACGCGTACCCGGGGGATCTTCCATTTTTATAGAATAAAAAGTAGCCTTAGTCCTTTCTCAGGCTCTAGACTAGCAATGTACCAAATTTAATTTAAATCAGGACAGTAGTTTTAAGCGTGAAAAAGTAAAAAACATACATCCATACATACTAACTTTCGCATTTATATTATTAATAGGATTTGTCTAATATGTGCCCAATTTCTGATTTCTACAGGGCACTGAAGGGCTATCCATCGACGTGCCCCACATGCAGGGCCAGGACTTCTCGGATACAGAATCAGATTATGATGACAGAGAAAATAAAATGTTGTTCAAATCACAAAAGAATTTCCCATAAAGCATATTTAATATACTATTGTTATTAATAAAAAAAATATAGGTACTTTTGAAGAATATCTTCAATTTATTGTAATTTGGTTTAAAGGAATTAATTATGATCAAGCATAATTGAAATCTATTTAAATCATTTTTATTTATTCTCTGATTTTTATCACTAACTGATTTTATTTGTAATTATTATACTTAATTAGGTATGAATTTATTAAATAATGTATTTTGAACTGAATTTGAAGTGATTTATTTATTTACTAGTCCCCATATGTATTTTAAGATATAAAAAACCCATAATCTTTCAGATTCTTAAGTCCCGTAGGAGTTATGTATAAAAATAACATGTTAAGGATTAAAACAAGAATGTGATTAATAAAAAGCTTATTTATTTCCTAATACATAAAGACAATATTAAAGTAGAGACATACATAGTTACTTTTACTTCCACAATTTCTTGATAGACATGTTCTTCTCGGAATCCTTCTGCATGACCTTGGCCACTGCCATTTCAAAGTCTTCCTGTGTTACATGGACTCTACGCTCTCTAAGTGCATACATACCGGCTTCAGTACACACTCCCTTGACCTCAGCGCCAGATGCTCCAGGCATCAGCTCAGCAATCTTACGGAGATTAATGCCTCTTGTAAGGTTCATTTTACGGGAGTGAATTTTCAAAATATCCAAACGGGCCTCTTCATTTGGTGGGGGGAACTCAATCTTCCTGTCAATACGTCCAGGTCTGAGTAGAGCGGGATCCAGGATATCAATTCTGTTAGTAGCCATGATGACTTTGATATTTTTAGTTGCCTCAAAACCATCTAACTGATTCAGCAATTCCAACATAGTTCTTTGAACTTCTGAATCTCCTCCGCTGCCTGATTCAATACGGGATGACCCAATGGAGTCAATTTCATCCATGAAAATGATGGATGGAGCATGTTCACGGGCCATTACGAAAAGTTCTCTGACCATGCGACTACCTTCACCAATAAATTTCTGCACCAACTCAGAACCTGACACACGAATGAAGGTACATTCAGTGTGGTGAGCCACAGCACGAGCTAGCAGGGTCTTTCCTGTACCAGGAGGTCCATATAAAAGTACACCTTTAGGCTGAGCAATACCCAAAGCATCAAACAACTCTGGATGCTTCACTGGCAACTCAATAACCTCCTTAATCTCTTTAATCTGCTTATCCAAGCCTCCTACCATCTCGTAAGTGGAGTCGGGCACTTTCTCGACCATCATAAGAGAGACCAAAGGGTCCACTTTGTTTGGAAGGATTTTGTGAAGCGTGTAGCTTTCGTTGCGCAGCGCAACGCGGCAGTTGGCGGTTACATCGTTTATATCAACGTTCTTATCCAAATCAACAACGAATTTACCTTCAGGATGCACTTTTACGAGCACCTTCTTTTTGTCCATGGGTTTTACAACCTCGCCGACGTATGACCCTTGTTCTTGCAGTAATTGAAGTTCCTCCCGCAGCATACGGACTTTTGCATTGAGCTCATTTCTCTGGGCTTGGAGACGTCGAAGGTTTTGAGACTTCTCAGCCACTATTAATTGGAGCTCCTCAATTTTCGTGATGTAGTACGGCCGGAATCCCTCACCCTTCACCGTATCCACTTCCATTTTAGAAGTTATAGTCATCTTGTTGATTTACTCTGTTACATGCAGTTGTAAAGAGTTTATAAAATGTTATTATTTGAAATAATGCACAATGCACTCGGCTCGGCCGCGACCAAAATTTATTTTCCTAGTCACGATGACGTTCGTATATGAAATTGATTGGTGTCTGGTAATTTTTAATTCTACCAAATAAATGGAGTCGATATTGCAAGAATTTTTTTAATAAATACAAGAAATGGATGATAAAATAATCATTATTATTTAAATGAGGTAAAATTTTTGCATCATTCTTAAAGGTCTAACAAAATTCATTAATTTACGAATTCCGTATAAAAAAAGTCTACTAAATAGGTAGTGGATGTTCGTGAAAACTGGCAATGTTCTGTTAAAGCTGCGTTCATGATTTATTTCAGAATGGTCTCAAGGCGGTCCTAGCAAAATACGAATATATTGCTGAATAATTTTTTTTTAAATATAAAAGATCGAAAAATCCGTCGAATTCCTCAGCTCCCAATATGATGATCTGCAGAAAGAAATCAGGCGCCTGCAACAAGAAAGCATAGAATACAAAAAGCACTCTGAGTCACTGGATTTGGCTATCAGAGACCTTCAATATAAGTCCCGGTCGTCAAGTATAGAAGTGCGCAACATACCCACAAGGGAAAAGGAATCGCCGGCAGATCTATCAAAAATTGTAACAGACATAGCCAACTTAGTGAACCTGCCACTAACTGCCTCCCACTTCCGAGATATATATCGCACACCAGGGAATCGAGGCATTAGCAAACCTATAATCGCCGAATTTACTAACGTACAAACAAAGTACGACCTCATTTCACGCATAAGATCCTATAACAACAAAAAGACGAATAAAGAAGATAAACTGAATACGGCGATACTCGGTATAACGGGACAAAAACAAGCAGTTTATGTTGAAGAACATCTATCAAATACAAACAAAAAGCTATTTTACCACGCGAGAGAATTTGCACGTGTAAGGAAATACGCATTCTGCTGGACTTCTAACGGCAACATTTTTCTTCGGAAGCAAGCCGGGGATAAACAAATTCTCGTAAAGTCTGAAACAACACTCAAAGAACTGCAGGAATGACTATTTCATGGCTCATCTCTAGTAAGCAGCACTTCGTTATTATACTTTGATTTTATGTCTACTATTCACAAGTTACACTACATTAATTTTCCAAATAATTTTCTTAATACGTTTATTCCATTCTATAACTCAAGTAAAATGATTCACAATACACAACATTCAAAACCATACACAAGCCATTACATAAAACACACAAACACATATTTTATTAAATATTACACACCTCACCTACGTAGTCCATACGACAATTATGTTTCAATATTACATTGCACTAGTTTCTATTACCTGGTCATGGGGTTCTTACCAAACACTTCGGAGCATTGCATCGTTCCATACTATCGTGAATACTTTCTTACAAATGGCTAATACTCTTCAATCTATTATAACAACTGACTTGGATGAACTTGAAGTTGCAAAATCCTATAAATGTCCACCGTCAGACTGCTCTCACTACTTAGTAGGGTCGAACCATCACATCAAAATCTTCCATATAAATATACGAAGTATTAATAAAAACTTTGACGAACTATTAGTGCTAATAAACTTACTCAATGTTACCTGTGATGTATTGATACTCACCGAGTGCTGGCTAAGTAAAGTGGTAAATCTCCCTGTGTTGAACGGCTATAACTCGTATTATACAAAACGGACGGCTAACCAGAACGATGGTATTGTTATTTATATAAAAGATAACATAAACTGTACTATTAAAGAACCAAATTTTGTTAACGGAAATTGTCTGACATGTGAAATCACAAATAAACTCGCATTTGCCGCTGTATATCGATCCCCGTCATACAATACGAGAGCTGAGTTTGAAAAATTTTTGGATAGCGTAGACAATGTCCTCCTGTCGCTAAAAAACTATAAAAATATCTGCCTAATTGGGGACACAAATGTAGACATTCGACCAAATGGTTTAGAGGAACGCGCTACCGAATACTTAACACTAAACGCCACCCATGGCCTGCTACCTGCCCACAGGTTACCCACAAGAATTGAAAGCTGCATAGATCATGTGATGCTCAAAACGGATAAAACAGCCACATTACTTGTCATTGAGTCACACGTTACTGACCACCTACCAATTCTACTGACTATTAATAACGTACAGCTCTCCCGAAGATCTGTGCCAGCCCATGAAATACCTAAAATAGACTACTCTAAGCTAACAAGCCACATCGAAGCCCAGGATTTCTCGGAAGTGCTGAAAACTAATGACCCTAACCTAGCAACTGACACACTTACTAAAATATTAAATACCGCTATTATTAGCCACACAAAAATAGTAACCATCCCTAAGAAAAACAGAAATATCCAACCCTGGATTACACCAGGCTTACTACGGTGTATTCGTCATCGTGATAAACTTCACAAAAAAGCAAGGAAATCCCCTGACAACCAAATAATTCAAACCTCCTATAAACGGTATAGAAACTATTGCAACAATTTACTCAAAAAACTTAAAAGATTATACGAACAAAATGAACTACGTAAAGCAAAAAACGACCCTAAAAGACTGAGGAATAAAATTAAAGAAATTACATCTACCAATAAGCGAACAAACCCCCCCTATGAGTTACTGAGTACAATCCCAGATGGTTCCGATGCAGCTAACCTCGTATGTAACTACTTCGCGAACATCGGTCAAAAGTTGGCATCCATGATTAACACCGCAACCCAACCTTTCCCATCAAATCTCTCCCCAAACACGTCTCCTCCTACTTCCTTTGTTCTTCTCGAGGTGGATAATGCTGACGTAGACTCCATTATCTTAAGCCTAAGACAAGACAGTGCCACGGGCTGGGATGGTATTCCCGCCAAGCTAATAAAACTATGTCGGCATGTTCTCATACCACTTATTACCCACATAGTAAATTGTTCTATGGCCACAGGTATATTTCCTAATACCTACAAAAAAGCCGTAATCCATCCCATACATAAAAGCGGGAACAGAGACTGTGTAGATAACTATAGACCTATTGCTGTTCTACCTGTTATATCAAAAATAATGGAGAAAATTATCAATAAGCAACTTGTAAACTACCTTCACAAATACAACATAATAGCAAGTAACCAGTACGGCTTCAAAAAAGGAGTATCTACAGAAGACGCAGTGCTAGATCTAACTGAACTTGTAGCGAGTAAACTAGATAACCAACATAAATGTCTGGGACTATTCCTTGACTTAACAAAAGCTTTTGACACAGTCTCTGTTCCCAACCTTCTGGCTAAACTGCATAGCATAGGCATAAGAGGCATAGTTCACGATCTCTTTAAGAGCTACCTAACGGACCGAAAAATCTGTGTGAAGATAGGAACACATGTTAGTGCTGATGAGATAATGTCATACGGAGTCCCGCAGGGAAGTGTTATCGGCCCAACGCTCTTTCTTATCTATATCAATGACTTGTGCACCCTTACTCTACCGTCTGCTAATATATTTACCTATGCCGATGATACATCCATTATAGTACATGGGAAGAACTGGGTTGAAGTGAAAAAGAATGCCGAAGAATCTCTACAAATTGTTACGGAGTGGCTTCACAAAAACCTACTTAGCTTGAACCTACAAAAAACAAATTACATCTCGTTCTCAATTAATTCTTCTTCCAAACCCCCAAACACATACTCAATTAGAGCTCACACCTGTCTGGACACCACGACGTGCTCTTGTCTAGCGCTTCCCTCAGTAACAACTGTCAAATATTTGGGCGTGATGATCGATGATGGATTGAAATGGCACAAGCATATAGAGTCTACTGCCAATAAAGTCAGGAAAACAATCCACCTCTTCAAGTCATTGAGGCATTCTGCGGACATAGAGACCCTAAAAATGGTATACACGGCACTTTGCCAGTCCATCATCGGCTATTGTATTCTAGCTTGGGGTGGATCGGCCAAAACTAAATTCCTTGAGTTGGAGCGTGCGCAAAGAGCTGTACTTAAGGTTATGCTACAAAAACCCTTTCGCTTTCCGACTCATCAGCTCTATCTCGACCTTAAACTTTTAACTGTGAGACAGCTATTTGTGCTTAGAACCACTCTCTGGAAGCATAGCCAAGTACCACCCCCAGACTCAAGAAAACGTGGTCAAAGAATCGTATGTCCAACCCCTAGTCACAGAACGGCCTTCGCGAGACGACAGCTGTATGTGTTGAGCTCTGTAATTTACAAAAACATTAATAAGACCACACAAATAGCGAAGCTAAGCAAACACGAAGTAAAGGTTAAGCTGAAAAACATGCTGTGCCGCCTAGACTACACTCAAACTGAAGAATTACTAACCACACTAACATAACTCGAAACATTATATACAGTCATCCACTCGCCGCCACCACATTCTCCTCACATTACACTTACACAACACAAAATACACATATTACACACAGACACACACAAACACATACTCACACAAGGCTTACTTCCAGTCATTTTACTTTTTACTTCTTAGTTTTTATTTTGTTTTGAATTTTTTTTACAAACATAATAATGTACTTTGTTTAATATCAGCTTACAAATTTTTATTTTTATTTCTATGTACATAAGGGTTTAAATTACCAAGTGGCAGTAGAACACTGACTCCTAAGTCACAGGTTGTCCTAGTTTAGGAGTCAGGGTTTAAACTTTTGTGCGCCTTAAATAAATAATCTTGTACACCTCATTTTAAGTATTTTGTAAGGTCTTGCATCAATAAATCATTATTATTATTATTATTATTATTATTATAATGTGTAATCGGATCATATGAGACTATTGTTCTTTTAAATAATGACAAATTATTTATATCTGTCGTTATTCTAATTATATAATAAATTGGTCAAAGACTCTGTTAATAGGTAGTTTCGTTCGATTCTATATAGGTATGTACAGCTTGGCAAATAAGAGTCTGATGCGGTGACAGTTGGAACTAAAAATCGATGATTGTGGCAACATGCTTCACTTGTCAACTGCAAGTACATTCTGTGTCAACAGTGCGTGTATCGTAGTTGTTTTTCGTAAATTTCCCTAAATTATCAGTTTGCGTTGCATAATTTACTATTCAAAATGAATAAAAATATTCGCAGTAGTGGCAGAACAGTGATTTACCACGTCTTTACGCGGTGTTTGGCCGAATCTCAAGCGCGATAAGTTTTGTCCGATATCGACAATGTTTACCAAAGAACTGCTGATATGACAGGTATTTATGTACCCTAAATAAGTAATTGTACCCTAAAATAAGGTTTTATAAATGTTTTCAATGCGTAGTTTTGTTGATACGCAGATTAAAGTAAGTTTTAGTGTTGTTTATAGAAATTTAAAATTGAGGTTATGTTTTGTAGTTTGAAAAGTCTCGTATACTCTAACCTCCATGATTGATACTTGATAATAATGAGTAGGAAACTAATAATAAGAAACTTTTTTTTTTGTTTTAGGAACATCTGTCAACACAGTAAGGAAAATTGTTAAGGAAGGTGAAACAAAAATGTCATCTCAGTGATTTTTCAGAATATTCTAGTGATTCTGAAGCAGGAAGCTCGAGCCAAAATGTGGACTTTTCTGGGATCAAGTGCTTAGATGAAAGTGTTTTTGAATTGTTTGCATTGTAATAAAATATTGCTTTTAAACAAAGTGTTTTTTTCTTAACCTTGTACCCAAATTATTATCATCAATTCCTAACAATCCCACAATATGACTGCCCTCGGAGGCATGATTATTTGTCTGTTATGTCTATGGGAGGTATCCACCACCGCCCACTATTAACATTGTAAATACTGGACATATAAGCCTTCCGAGGGACAACCGCTCGGGATTGGAATCCTATCCCAAAAATAACAAGTATCAAAAAGTTTTCAGTCGTAGTATCCGGGGTTGCCACAGGTGCGATAGGAGCGACCTCATTTATTCCACACTCTTTTTTGCCAAGCTGTAATTACTTTTTACCCAATTATTTTTTTTAAATTTAATTTGAAAGCTATGATAACACTAAAACCATATTTAATTAACCTTGATCATGCTAGCCAGCATTAATTTAATGGGAGTTATTGGCGCGAACTTTAAAAAATGACATTACAACACATTCATTTGATTTTGTAGTACTGTTAATTTAATATCATAGCAAGTGTTCTCCTTAATTTTAAGAAATGACACGGCACCAAACTATTTTGTTTCCATATTATTTTCTTATTATTATAGAGGTTTATTCATGTGAGACCTTCTTGAATGGAATTATTTGGTTAATTTTGTACATACACACTTTATTTAAAAAAAAAACGACCAATTGACACATATCTGACATCAAAATACCTATTTTTTTAATAATTCATTTCATGAAAAAATACTATATAATATTCTAATGATGACATTAGTTTACAGTTAAGACATAACAAATTATCCGTTTACAATGATTGGCATTAAATAATTTTAAATATGGAGTAGGAATAGAAAATACAAAACTAATAAAATGATTCGCCATGATTGAACTACAAATTGACTATAATGAAACATGTGCATATTAGGTACTATCATAATAGTGGTGTGCAGTACCGTTATTTTCAAACTCCTGTGGATTATTCGTATAGGAACACTTGCACATTGGAGTTACATGATAGGATCATATATCAGTCCAACCGATGACAGGGGAAAACTGATTTATAGTGCAAGCGTATTTGGAATAGTTGTCATTGGAACTTTCATTCCAGGATTTCTGTTTCCTAAACTTAAATTAATTACGACTGCATTGAGTATACCGCCACAAATACATATGGTCCAGTTACTGCATTTAACAGCAACACAGGTCCGCAACGAAAACGTTACCAAAACATTTCGAGTTTATGCAGCTGCGACATTCATTTCTACACTATGGACAATAGCATCTTTGCTAAGAAGCATAATTTATTGATGTTGGTTGAAAGCCTTGTTATGAATTAAAAATATTAAGTTTGAATCTAATTCAATATTGCTTTATTTTCGTTCCTTTAAACTACGAGTGTGTATATATAACTTACAAGGTTGGAAATGATATTTTTAGAAATTATTTAGTATAATTTTACCCCTATTTAGCCATCCTAATGTAAATTCGAAAGTAACTCTGTCTGTCTCGCTTTCACGCTGAAACTACTAACCGATTTATATGAAATTTGGCACACAGATATTTTAGACTAGAGCCTGAGACAGGACATAAGACTACTTTTTATCGCGGGTGATATGGAAGATCTCCCGGGTACGCGGGTGAAACCGCGGGGAGCCACTCTAGTTTTATATCCTGCCTGTATGCCTAATTTCATCAAAAACCGTTCTGCCGAAACAACGCGGCGGCGTTGCAGACCGGTTACTATATCACTTTCAAAAATGTACATATGATAACAATTTATCTGGGTACATAAAACAAGGATAAAATTTTAAACGATTTCATGATATTATGTTGATCTTTTTTTCCAATACCAACCAATTAATGTCAGAGTGTAAATTCAATTTTCAGATCAAAGGAAGTAAAAGTCTCGTGATGTACGTTTATTTACATAACGTATTCTCGCTAATGGACAGTCATGAATGAACGAGATGTACCACACAATACATACAATCGCTGAGTATTGCTATTTCGCAATTAGTACCGGTGCCGTGATGTGCATTAATATTACCCGTGATTAAGCCTGTGATATCATATTAATCTATTCAACCTGACGATAGATCACATGCTGTTGTTTAGAATAGAACCGACTTGAAATAAAAGTCAAATATTTGTATTCTATGGTGGTTTATTTCCAGACCAAAATTGCGATAAGGCAGTCGCAGTGACGCGACGCTTGGCGCAAGTTGTGTGTTCTGTGTTTGATTTGGTTATATGCCGTACCGTACGCGGCATTGTGCACGGTCGACTTTCACGGAAAAAAAAGTTGTGAAAAAAGTAAATTGACATTTTGACATTGACAGGTAACCTAACATTTATTGACGAAGGGTTTTATTTTAATTGTCAAAAATAAAAATATTGATTTATTTTATATTTACAAATTATGATAAAAAGCGGCTACTAGTGATGCCCAATGGCTTATCATTATTTGATTAGTTTAATGATGTGATGATACTCGAGATTATGTGTATTGAAACTTCGCCGACGATATAATATAAATAGTTTTTGTGTGTTTTTATGTAATTTGCACACTTTAGTTGGAAATATAGTTTAGGTAAGGCTCTTTTAAAGTCTATTTATCTTTTTTGGTATTCTTTATATGTCTTTACATAAATATATGTGCTAAGACGCCAGTAATTTGCTATGAATTATGAATGAGATGCCTTTCTATGGTCAAGGAAGTTATGAACACCAGTTTTAAGGTCGCATCTGCGATGACATTGCTTAGCGTATATAGCAGGAAAACATATGATTAAAACTCTAAAATTCCTCTCAAAACTGATACAGATAAAAAACCTAGTGACTTTTATAAAGGCATATTATTTAAATTTTTAAGGCTTTCTGATAAAGGTAATTGATTAAAACAAGTAATTTAATTCTAATATCTCTGGTTAATTTCTGGAAATCATTGATCATTTCTTTCAATAATATTTTATAGAATGATTTACAGATAAACGGCTATTGAAAAAAGGGCTATTGAATTTTACAAAACAAAACATATTGTTAACAAAGTCAAAGCTTTTATGTAAGTAATGCTGAAGTGTAGAATTTCCCTTAAAAACTGGTAATCTTACCGTTTCAAGATGTACTATACATTGACAGTATTCCCAATATCATAAATTTATGGGGAACTAGTGGCTCCCTGCGGTTTCACCTGCATACCCGGGAGATCCATTTTTTCAGGATGAAAAGTAGCCAGGCTCTACTAGACTATCTATTTTAATCGTTTCCATAATGTTAGCATGACAGACAGACAGTCAGAGTCACTTTCGCATTAATAATAATAGTTAGGATGATAAGTAATTAATTATATATCTATCTATCTATACATTAGTCCAATACAATAAAACAGCCCCATTTCAAATCCAAATAACATAAAGAATATCTAACATATAATTTTCTTTTCAGAATGGGTAACACAAGTAAAAAGTTGGCTGCAAAGTGCACCCTGTTAACCAAAGACGAACAGAAATATGTAGCGGCAACATTCCGAGCTGCGAGTAAGAACTCTGAGAGGATACGAGAGGATGATCTCATCGTGAGTGGAAAAGTAGATGCAGTGTTGCTAGAAGTGTGTTCATTTTCCTTTTTTTATTTAATTTTAGTTATAACTCGATTGGTGACATGTTTTTTATGAGCTCAATAGCATGGAAAGATAAAAGTATTATTTTGGAATATAACTTACACTTTTAAAAAGAATAAGCAATTTAAATATTAATTGACGTTATCCGATCATGTATATATTATTAAAATTAAAGTTAGTCTATATATATTATTATTATTTGATACATTACATAAAAGGCAACAAATATACAGCAGTTTTCACAAAAACACTGAGCCAAAGACCTAATTTATTTAATTTAAAATCATTACATCAGTTTCAAATACAGGTTGCAATATTTTTATTTAAAATAGTACCTTAAAAATACTAGTTTAAATTTACTGTCACCAATCTGAGTCCCCATTACATACAAGTTAATGTGAGTAAAAATAGTATCCAATATTATTTCATCATTTATATAGGTAGCGTCAGTTTCTAAGTTTCTGAAATGTGAATTAAGTTTGGATGTGTATTTCTAACTAGCAGACCCTTGCAACTTCGTTTGCATCACTTTTTACCCATTTTTGCAACATTTTTCATTGATGCTCTGCTCCTATTGGTTGTAGCGTGATTTTATTTAGCTCTCCCTGATAAATGGGCTATCCAACACTACAATAATTTTGATGTAACTAATTTTGATGTTAAACTAGTTTTCCTAAAAACACTTTCAACCAAACAAACTTCTCTCCCTATAATATTAGTATAGTCAATTATTTCAAATGTAATTGAACGGCCCATCCCTGTTTGTACCACATTCTATTAACTAATTAAACTGCTGTATACAGGGGGATATGTCTCACAGACTAACTTAACTGAGCGTACATATAGCTTATCGACTTCATTGAAATTTATGGCCGAGTCTTAAATTAAAACTGGAAAATATACATATACGGCTTACACGCTAACCTGATTCAAAATTAAGCAGCTAACTTTGCTTATAAAAGTAACAAATACACAGTTAAATTCAAATTTCCGAAACCATATATTTGGTAGATTATATAACAAACTAGTTAACCCGCGCGATTTCGCTAGCCTCACTTGCCCGTTTTTGCAACATTTTTGATTGATACTCCACTCCTATTCGTCGTAGCGTGATGATATGTAACCTATAGCCTAACTCGATAAATGGGCTATCTAACACTGAAATAATTTTTTTAATTGGACCTGAGATTAGCGCGTTCGAGCAAACAAACTAACAAAGAAACTTCAGCTTTATATATTAGTATAGATTATTATCCTTTACATAAAAGACACATCCAACAAAAGTATTGATGACCATTTCAGAAACTTGTACCAATATCATATTGTGTTTATCTAAAAACCATGTAAATGTAACTTGTATGTAGGTACTTATATAATGTTTAGTTTAATTTTAGTTTTGTTGAGTCCACTTGGCGTGTTTACTTTTGTTATACTCACAGTTTATGACGACACGTTTCACATTTATGTTGCTATGCATTCTAGTTTTTAGAGTTTCTAATAGAGTAACCTTTGGTGATGGTTTGGGAATCTAATTTTTATGTTATACGTACTTTTGTTCACTATTATTTTTTGGGACATGCAGTTCCCATATTGTAGAGGGGCCCTGACGTGCTGGTAAAGAAACGAAAGGGACTGGGGACACAAGATCCTGCTAACCTATACACCTTTTGTGTATGTACTTAATTAGTTTTGACAAAACGTAGGATTTACCTGAGGAAACATCTATTACACCCGGGTAAAAAGTAATTCCTGTCAAGAAGAGTGCAGTTTATATCTGCGGGTTTTACCAGTGAAATCTAACTTATATGATGATAACAATAGACCTAGTATGGTCGCAGTTCTGAAGTATACTTGAAACGGCCAAACCCAATTAAAAATCAATACAAGTCTACCTATAGTTGTTCTAAACTATATGTCCTATATCCTAGGATATACTTAACTTATGATTCACACGTTATCCCTTACTTAAGTTTAGTTTAATAGTTTTGTTGTTTACGAATGAGCACTTAGTTTAGACCCCTGTAATTATATTTTTAGTATTCCTAGAGTAGTTTAGATTGTAGTAGTATTTGGCTATATATAAATAAATAGGTTAAAAAATTGGTTGCCTGTAAAGTCGGTATACGGGCGAAAGTTTTACGTGACAACGACTTTGAGTGGTAAAATAATTTTAATGTGAATATTCATTCGTATAGTAGGAAGAAGGATGAAATAATAGTAACAATTTAAAACATAACGTCACGTTACGTGAGCGGAGCGTAACGCAGATTCTTGAAGTGTCACCCGGCAAACCAATTTATAAGACGTTGTCACGTCAATATTACCTATTTCTTGTATATACCACAGAGTACAAATAATATTAATTAGAATACAATATGTTATGTAAAAGATAATAATCAAAAATACCCTAGAAATTGCTTTCTATCATAGCTACTCGATCAAGATAAATTTTAATCAAAATCGGTTCATGCCTTTGGGAGCTACGCCACAGACAGACAAGCCTAAAACAAGTAACGTCGTCCAGTTTCCGTCGGGAAAATCCATTATTTATCCGCCATTTTGGCAAAATAAAGAACTAAAATATAACGAGCACTTTATATATAACTAAACAACATAGCCTTTTTGATACTTACACACTTTGACAGGGATAAACGGGTGCTTTGTTTTTCCATTATGAATGAATATCCAAACACATTTATTCAAGGACTATCTGATATCAGAAAGCACATAGCTACTACAATACTAGTTATATATTACATTCAGACACAGTAATGTTTGTCCTAAATATATGATTATTTTTCTCATTTCATCTCTTTGGCTGGCATAATTACTGCTTACAGTGTAGACCACGTCATCTGCTGGGAAAGGCCTATTAGTATACATTTTATCTATAGAAAGATGATAGTGATAGCATCATATCATTATCAGTATTTGTTCTGCTGTCTAACTCCCTTATCGATAGATGATGGTCGTCTAACGAAGACAATAAAAAATATTATAAATGCGAAAGTTCGTGAGAATGCATGTATGTTTGATACTCTTTCACGCCAACGGCTGAAGGGATCGCGATAGAATTTCACACAAAGTTAGAATACGTTCAGGAATAAAACATAGGCCACTGAACTAAACTGAAGATCTTCCAGGTACGCAGGTGAAACCGTGGGGAGCCACTAGTGCTGTATAAGACGGTTGTTTTAGCACATATAATTTGGTACTATTAGCCGCTAATAGATTTTGAATGTCATAGTTTTTTCTCGCTAGATTGTAAACTATCGAGTGACAAGAGAAGCGGTAGTCTTTTATGTTTTATAACTTTATTAAGGACTATGCGTTTCCTAGATCTTACGTTTTCCCGGAATATAAGGTAGTCTATATGGTCATTCCAAATCCCTTCAGCTGTTCTGGCGTAATTGAGTTATAAACATTCATCCATCCATATTACAAAGACTAGGACTAGTAGGATGATGTAATTACAAATAGTATGACTCTTTATACTATGTATATTGGTATTTTCATTGTTACGTAGGTATTCATGCATTCCTAAATTTTTTTTCACGTTTTGCGTAAATAATGCGCGACTTTTGCGTCACTTTTATTTCTCGATCCATTTCGCTGTCTATATTTTTGATCGGTTTACCTATTGTAAGAGTTATTTCCGTAATGTGTGTTGGAATTGTTTATTGAATTAGATTTATAGCCATTATGCTTTGTAAACCATTGAAAAACTATTACGTTTATGCCTCAGTATTTTTATAGTAACTTCCTCCGCCCATGCAGTTTCCTTTCTTTCAAACGATTTCAGTTTGTTTATTATTACACTAGGTGATCCGCGCAACTTTGTCTGCGTTATATATTTCCCGTTTTTTGCAATGATGCTCCGCTCCTATTGGTGGTAGCGTGATGTTATATAGATTATAGCCTTCCACTATAAGTGGGCTAACTAACACTGAAATTTAATTTTTATTCGAACCTTTAGTTTCGGAGCCTATTCAATACAAACAAAAAAAAATTAAATTTTTACTCTTTATATAAGTGTAGATAAATGTCGAGACGTTTTTTTTTAAATACTGTATAGATTTATAAATTGTATATGAAATGAAATGATATAAGAATCCTCGCTCTCTTTTGAATCTAGGCGATAATATATACATACCTATGAGTATGTGTATATTATATTCTATTCTATGTGTACATATGTAGTATAATACATTGACAGAGATTTTCATCGTAATTGTTAGAAATTTAATTATTATTATTTAAGTTATTAACTAAAAGATTAATTTGAAGTGATGTATCTATAAAAAAAACAAATAAAAATGCACTGGCGACTAGTACCGCGAATCAAATTTATGCATTCGAAATAATTCGATTCACACATCGGCATCGATTACGTTTAATCGATGTTTCGCGAGTTGTTTACTGTTCGCAGTTAAATCGAGATGTTAACATTGATTTAGTGGTCACATCGTAGGTGTAATGTATACGACCCTCTATAATCCACCGGAGGTATACTGGCTAGCTGTCAAATCTCGATTAGCTCCGAACCGAATCGTTATTCGAGATAATCGAGTTATAAGCATACGGCGGATGTTTACAGTCCAACACTTATGAGCTTGGTGTTACCTCGGTATGGTATATCAAGTTTCATATTCAGGATATCCAAACCTAATTGTTTAATTAGTTAGAATTCGTGTTACAATGTTTAAGAAGTAGTTTTTCGTGCTATAAGTGATTACCCTATGTATTACATAGTATGTACGCGTATCTCTTGTACGCAACGGATTTAACGCGGTTTTTAACTATAAATAGAGTGGTATAAGAGGAAGGTTTATACATCGTTTATCTACGTAATTACTTGCTGACCCGCCCATCTTCGACGTCACTCTTCCCCGTTTTTGGAACATGATTTGTTGATGCTCTGTCCCTATTGGAACCGTAACGCTATATAATAGCCATTCAAAACTAAAATAAACACTATTTTAATCTACTCTTAAAGATTACATTTTTTAAATTCATCTGCAATTCGATCTCTAATTACAATGACTGCTTGCGAAATATATTTTTAATACCACAAGGGTGGTAAAAAGGCTTAGGGTCCCACCTGATGGGAAGCGGTTAGCGTAGCGTATGGACGCTTGCAACACGAGGGGTGTCACTCACGCGTTGCCGACCCTGTGAAATGATTGCACTTTGACATTTAAGTGAAAATGCCAAGTCATTCAAGTTTGATATTATGACATCTATTTACTCCGCGATCTCCTATCACCGAAGACAGATGCATTGACCGACTCCCGCCATTATTCGAGACGAGAGAACTCGCAAAATGATTTACAACTCACTAAACAGACGTTTAGGTGTAAACTTGCTGGAGATTTAAATAGCATGTGCGCCGTGGCTGGGAATGCGGTTAATATTGCTAATTGAGCGTTACCTGTGGCCTGTTGTCTTAGGGGAAGCAAGAAAATAATAAGGAATAATCTCGAAACTACTCGTATATATATTTTTTGCGCATTGATATAACTAATATGACTGTCGATTCCTTGGAAAGCAGAAATAAATTGGGAGGTGAGGACTTGGCCCTGTTTTACCCTAATTTTATTTATCAATTGGTTTTACATTCGTATAAAAATATGCATAGGTACGTTTTTTATAGAAAATCAGACCAATAAAGAACAAAGATTTGTATCCAAAAATACCCAAAATTTTTTATGCAAACTCCACATTGTTTAATATGCTTCTTTTTAATATTAACCAGATAATGTTCAGTTTTATATATATTTTTTATTACCCAAACAAAATATTTTATAGTTTAGCCGATCGTAATTCATTTTATTTTATTGTTTTAAAAAAATAAAGTTTAGTGTATTCAATATGAAGATTGGAAAAGATATGAAATAGGTATATTTATTCATTCAAATAGGCCTTCACAGGCACTTATGAAACGTCGCCTGCACTCTAATTGTCCGCGTAAGGGTGTAAAAGCCATCAGAGGGTAATACCTTCTAGTCCCATCAAAAAAAAAACTCAGTTCGCATGGCAAAATAATAAATAAATTATGATTTATTGTTGTCGCACGTCTTCTATTTGTAAGGTACGTTAGATCTTATAATCTAATTTAGAAAAACCTAGATTTAGAGGCCGATTCTAGTCGAACCAAGGATAAATGGGCCCACAGGCGTGGATTGCTTAGGGCATCAAGTAGTCTTAATTCCTATGGTCCCTATCCAAAGTAAGAATTAACTTGTGTTAAAGATACCAGGTAGAATACGATTGTTTCAATGTATGCTGGTTTAATATTGACCTCACAATGACGTCAAACGTCGCCGCACCCTCTGTTTGCCAGACAGTGCAATGGAACTCATTTGTGATTGTCTGGGGACACGCCAATACCTATTTCTTTATTATTCGCTTAAACTATTTTCAAGACATGGAAAAAAGCTTACGCCCTCGGTTTTGTCCGCGTGCTTTCAACTTGCCTTAAAAGTAGCCTTTGACGCTTAGCTTTGACGACATAAACTACTTTTTATGTAGCTAATAGGTTGTAAGGTCTAGTCCTAGTACTTATAGTACCAAATTTCAATAAAATTGCTTCTATGGTTTAAGCGTGAAAGACAGACAGACTTTTGCATTTATAATATATTTGTACACGATATTTAGAGTGCTAATACTCATCGCCGCCAGCATCAAAGTGTTCTCACGAATAATACAAATTTAACCGCTCGATTATTAATCGATGAATAAAGATGTCTATCGATTTGCGCCTCATCATTTTACACTCCAGATAAAACATGTGAAGCAATGGCTTTTAAGTGCGTTTATTGTGTTTAGATATGGGGCAAACGTTTATTCGGATATTGATCGGGATTTAGCTTGACCTTTTAGTTTCGGAGATGCGTGGTACTGAAGCGTATCACTATCACTATGTATTATAAAACAAAATTGCTTTCCGCCCGTCTTTTTAAATGTGTAAAACTAAGCAACGGAATTTGATGCGGTTTTTTTCATAGATTTGAGTGATTCAAGAGGAAGGTTCTTAAATACAATAGGTACATGCATAATATGTAAGAGAAACACTGACAATTTTTGAGGTTTCTAATGTGATGTAAGTACATATATGCATTGGACCCGTGCGAAGATGAGACCGGTCGCTAGTCTCTGTCCCGCGTTCACGCTAAAACTACTGATTCGATTTAAATGAAATTTGGTGCACAGATTGTCTAAAGCCTGAGAAAGGACATAGGATACTTTTTATCCCGGGAAAATGATAGATCCCCCGGGAACGTGGGGAGCCACTAGTTAACTAAAAATCAATAAATAACTCTATAATTGCGTTGTTTCCTCCGTAGAAGCTTTTAATAAACTGTAAATCTATTCTTAACTTTACATACCGTAGTAAATTATTTGGCATTTAACATTGAACTACGCAGTAACTCCGAAATGCCCTTAAACTTTATGCTTCATACAAGTTTGAGTGCGAGCTGGTGGAGACGGATGATTCACCAAAAGAACATCACTCCATCATCGTGAGCTGACTATAAATCCAACCACATAACCTAAACATCGGACTACAGACGCGAACTGTTTATTTTTCTTAGAACATTGTCGGGGGAATGTTTTGTATAGGTATTTATCGGTAGGCCATGAAATTGGGGGTTTGCGGTAAATGATAGCGAGTTATGATATAATTTACTCTGTGTGATTGAAATAAGATTCAATTTTGTATGATTTATGGTTGTTTTGGTGTGTTTTAGAATGACAGACATTTACTGTAAGGTACCTATAGATAGGTATTTGTCAATTACATATATACAAATCCAAATAGGTAATATTTATATTTTACGTACATAAAAGAGTTACTAAGATGACTTTGTGTAATCTTTCTTTGGCTTATAATTATTTGTTATTTGAAGGGTGAGATTAGTACCTTAAAGGACTCATTTCTTATGTAGCAGATTTTTTTATTAAAATTTGGTTAACGTCAAAATCGCTCCGCGTCTGAAACCACATATTTTGTGGCCAAATTTTAAACAATGCAAGCTCATCGACTATCACGGACTAAGATTGAAGAAAACCATACCTTGAACGTAAATATTGAAGGCCGCGTTTAAATATTGTGAGGAAGATTTAGCAGACATATTGAGTTACTAGCTGTGCCCATATTCTTGTATATAATTCATACAAAAATGTAGCTGTAAACTAAAATTGGACAAAATCTCGAAAATAGTACCTATGTACTAGGTATTATAATTTATTTAATTTTTGGTCGATATTTATTACTAAATGTATAATTATTTTGATTACCCTATGACGATATTCAAAGCCAAAAATGTGTTTATTCTAAGTCATCGAATTGGATTTAGCGACTGAGACATAAAAACGAAAATAAAATAATATTGCATAAAAAAAATAACTACTAAATTGACAAAACTATAGGTACCTACCTACCTAGACCTAGGTAAGTAGATATTGAAAGTGTCTACAGAAGTACAGATTGAAAATGAGCTCAATTCATCTCTTTTTATACGTTTTGATTACTTTTTAGATCATTCTTATTACATTATTATCTAGATCACAATACAGGCGACCTAATTTACCAAGTTCCGGGTCATTGTACTGTATATTGTAACGATCAACTATTTTTGCATTTTATTATATATACAAGCAATAAAAAGTGTATAAAGTTTAAACATGAAAGATGCATCGCTCTGTGTATAAAGATTTGGTAATAACTTATTGTATGAGTTTATTAATTAGCTATAAATATTTTTTAATAAATATATAAGGATGTTTCTTGAAATTGAAGATTTAAGTAATTAAACTTCTTCACAGGCATCATATTCTAAAGCCGATTTGTGGCGGAAGAAACATTTACCTTCATTATTTATCTTCATAAAAACTAAGTTTACATACCTACATTAGATCTATAACCGATCTTCTATAGGTATGTTAAATTACTCTTAGTTAGTTAAAACCTCATTTCAGTCGAATGTTCTTACAAGCACTTATGAATTGTCCAATATAAAGCTCTTTCCTTCGGTTTGGAAGGCTACTTTTGCCGAATATCCAAGTAAATTCAAATATGTATTTACATCAACAAAATAGCTTAGTCCTTCACAAAATTATTCCCATACCAACCTCGAGAATTCCCGGGAGTAGGTAAATAGTGCAGTCACGCTCAAATTAAACCGAATACTAAAACGTATTTGTAACTGCAATAAAATAACAAACAATCTATTTCGCAGTCACTAACATAACACTGGGAATATAGTGAAACAAACACTTGCTATGTAGTGATGTATTATTTTGGGCAGGGCTGTCCAAACTGGGACTCCAAGCTGGGACGACGAACAAAAATGACAGAACACAATGGGGGGTCAAAATAAAATAACGACCCGCGGTGTAACTATAAAATAAATATCCTGAGTGTGAAAACACATGGCCAATTTGATTCCTTACTAAGCAGAGCTTGTGATATGGTAATCAAATAGCTGATGTACTAGAAAGAAAGAAAAGTAAAGAAAGAATATTGATTCAAGACAACATATATTTCTTTTTAAATACATACTATTTTGCGTTCGAGGAGTTCTCGAGTGAATAGTGATGTGTGCGGCGTGATCGAATACATACCCAAAACATTTAAAATTTGTCGCGAGGAAAATAATTTGCTTATATTATATTAACAAAGAAGATATTAAAGATTATGTGGGCCGCAACAATTCAAGCTGGTCACTCTGGACAGCCCTAATTTAGGGTATTTAACGACTTTTGCACTCGACTGTATTTATTTGTACACGTGTTTTGGGCACGTGTCGAACCTACTAATATTACACGAGTCAATAGTTTTGTTGCTAATAATATAAGAATTTTGGATAATGATCACATTTCATTAAACTATCATTGATTTTGTAAATTTTGCTTTATATTTTAGTAGTTTTACTTTTACACACTGAAGACATGAACAAAAACATGAGCTCATTGAGTACTTCCATGAATACATATATTCGCAATCTGGGCAGTTAAAATATTTTGTGTTTGTAAAGCTGTGTTATGCAGTTAGTGATAATATGTGTTTGTTACTCTTTCAAGCCAGAACGGCTGAAGGTGTAACAATACTCCATTACGGCTATATTAGAATATGCTAACCTAACACATATGGTTTTTATTCCGGGAAATTTGAAGATTGCCTGGGAACGCGAGTGAAACCGCGGGGAGCACCTAAATCGCTGGTGACCTTTAGTGTCCAAATAGTGTAACGTTTAAATAGTTTTAATACAATGACCCTTTTTGTTCGAGTTCCAAGGTTTCCTTTATACGCTGTTTTGTTTTGTTCATTCATTTGTGGTTTATTATATTTGTGGTTTGTTGCAAGCTTGGGTTAGTCATGCTCACTTAAAAGTCTTTGCTTGCGGCGGCGTCGTGTGACGGGTCGCTCACTTCCCTAAAATATGGCGAAGAGGGCGATGGCTGCCACATGCGTCATGCTTGTGAACAGGTGCTGCTTGTGGGGGCTGGTCTGCTTAAGTTTGCTATTGTTATTTTTGTAAACTTTCACTTTAAATTATTTTATTTTAAGTCATTCCCCAACACCCAAATATTGTCAGTGAGACTAATTCCTTGATATGTAAATAAATCTAAGTTTGTTTTGAAAAGAGTAATTGCTGAGTTTATTGCCGGCTCTTCTCAGCAAAACCAACCTTCCGAACCGAGCGTTAGAGTTTGACTATTCTTAAGTGTCTGTGAAGGCCTAATTGAATAAAAAACATTTTTCATTTTCATTTTCGCTTTACGGAGGATGTTTAATTGAAATCAGTTATCGTTGGTAGTAAATAAACACGTATTACGGTTTGGCTGATGTTTACATAACACAATTAAACACATACATTTTATATAAACAAACAGACTTAAGATTTGTGAGACTAGTCTTAAATTGATACTATATCTTACCTATTTAGATATTTCTAAAACTCAACGCAAAAAGACAGAAAGAAGACCTATAATTTTGACGTACTCTGTTTGTGGCATTGCTCTAAAATAAATTTTCCGATTTTGATGCGATTTTTGTTTCAAATTGTACGTGATCGAGAGAGTTTAAAGCTACCTATATATATAATTAAAAAAAAATTAAGTTCAGGCTTTCTATGCCTTGTCGTTTCCAACACATTCTCGACACTTTTTGTCGTAACTGTTTTTGACGTGAAAAGTTTCGAGATAATTATCTTAACGTACCCATACGTTATCTTATACAATTAATGTACTTATAGTAAATTTGCATAGGCAACCTTTTTAACTTCTAGTAAGTAAAATCACCCTATTATTTGGCATATATGACAGACTAGCTGCCTGCACACGGTTTCGTCTGCGTAGTTCCCGTTCCCTGGTAGCTAGCTAGCTTTCAATACTGAAAAAATTAAAATTCAATTACTATGAATATTTTTACTATCTATTGTCACATAATCGTAATTTGAATTCAAATAAAAAGATAAATATTCAAAAACTTTTGATTATAGGTATACGTTTATTTTAAGTCTATGTCCCGCTTTCGACCAAAGAATCCCGCTTTTTTCACTGAAAAAGTTCCAAAATCCCGACTTGGCAAAAAATATATCTGGCATCGCTGATCGGCACACAAAGATAAAAATAATCCTCTTAATAATATTAGTGTAGAAGAACAAACAAGCCAGACTTTCTAAAATGCCTCACAGACGTTACTACATACTTATATAGGTTTATTGATATATGGTTGCAGAAATTCTGGGGTCCCCTCATAGATCCGAGGTTAGCGCAGTACCTGTCTAACTTCCTGTTCGGCTCCGGCAGCCAGAAGTCACCAACGGTGGACTTCAATAGATTTGCTGAACTTTACGTTTATAATGTAAGAGGTGAGTTTCACTATGTGCCTTTACTGTTGTATTACAAGTACATATACATGTTAGTGTTTGTTTGTTTGTATGTACCCGTATAGTTCCCGTTCCCGTGGGAATAAGTGGATAAAATATATCCTATGACTGATCACCTAGTACCTATATACATATAGTGTTAAAAACGTAAACATTTTAGGATTTACTGTTGTGTTACTATTATTACACTTTAGTGTTGTATGTATGGGATTATTCTGAAGTCTAGTATATAAGATTTTACAGGCCATAAACCCCTTGCCTGTCATATTCGACCCCTAGGGTCATTCGTTGCAAAACACTTTAGAATCATCGAAAATTAACTTCATCTGATATATTTTCTAGGTACGGTGGATGAACGAATGTTGGTTATATACAACAGCTTAGGTAAAGACTACAGCGAGGATGTGGAACTGCCCTATCAGCTATTAAAAGAGGTTAGTTTATTAATGACATGTTTTTTTTATAATGTTGTTGCAGAAGGTCTGATGGTGTTAAGCCAATGATATGAAAGGCAGTAAATAACAAAATGGAACCTATTTGCAATAAAAAAAAAATTACCTTGTAAATTATTTTTGTGAAGGCTATTATAATTGTTATAATGTAATAATAATATTGTTGAGAAGTATTGTTTTGGATGCTATTTGCTAAATGTTGATAGAGGTCCCAATAGTATTTTCTCGTATATCTTCCATGTACAGACAGCGATCCGTTACATTTTCATTATATGTATTGATATTTATTATGTATGTATATACTCATTCCAGTACTGCGAAAGCATAGCATCGTCGTATATAAAGATAGTGAAATCATCCCGTTCTCGTCGCGCCGCGTCGTGGCTCGGGAAGGGATTCGCGGGGCGCGCGAGCCACGTGCAAGCTCTGGGAGAAGCTGTAGCCGCCGCCGTGGGGGACGTGGATGCACCGGGAAACCATTGCACCTCGGAACAACTGGCTAAGTGGTCAGTCACTATGATATTACCTCATTTTTGATATATATTGGAACTTGGGAAGTGTTTAAAGATGAAAAAGGATATGGAAGTTTTCTAGGATTCGTTGGGTGTACGTTCAGATGCCGTGGAAGACTGCAACTAGGAGAATCATTGGTTTAAAAGCCCCTTATAATGTGAGTGGGAAGTGTTTTAAGTCGACAAGGGTATGAAGTCTTCTAGAATTCGTAGCGTCGTAGTTGTAAGGTAGGTAAGGAGATCGCGGGGCGCGCGAGCCACGTGCAAGCGCTGGGGGAAGCCGTCGCCGCCGCCGTGGAGGACGTGGATGCCCCGGGGAACCATTGCACCTCGGAACAACTGGCTAAGTGGTCAGTCACCATGATATAACTATTATTATAATTATATATAGGTGGATAGTGAAAAGTGTTGGTATGAAGTATTCTAGGACTAGTACCGTCATGATTCTTAGGCAAAAGGTTTACATTCAGACTCCGTGGGGCATGTGGATGCCTCAAGAAATCATTGCACCGCGGAACAACTGGCTAAGTGGTCAGTCACTATGATATTACCTCATTTTTGATATATATTGGAACTTGGGAAGTGTTTAAAGGTGAAAAAAGATATGGAAGTTTTCTAGGATTCGTTGGGTGTACGTTCAGATGCCGTGGAAGACTGCGACTAGAAGAATCATGGGCTTAAAATAGCCCCTTGTTATATGATTAGGAAGTGTTTTAAGTCGACAAAGGTATGAAGTCTTCTAGAATTCGTAGCGTCGTAGTTGTAAGGTAGGTAAGGAAATCGCGGGGCGCGAGAGCCACGTGCAAGCTCTGGGGGAAGCCGTCGCCGCTGCTGTGGGGGACGTGGATGCACCGGGAAACCATTGCACCGCGGAACAACTGGCTAAGTGGTCAGTCACTATGATATAACTATTATCATAATTATATATAGGTGGATAGTGAAAAGTGTTGGTATGAAGTATTCTAGGACTAGTACCGTCATGATTCTTAGGCAAAAGGTTTACATTCAGACTCCGTGGGGCACGTGGATGCCTCAAGAAATCATTGCACCGCGGAACAACTGGCAAAATGGTCAGTCACTATGATATTACTCCATTTTTATATAGATTCGAACTTGGGAAGTGTTTAAAGGTGAAAAAAGATATGGAAGTTTTCTAGGATTCGTTGAGTTTAAGTTCACATGCCGTGGAAGACTGCGACTAGAAGAATCATTGGTTTAAAAGCCCCTTATTATGTGAGTGGGAAGTGTTTTAAGTCGACAAAGGCATGAAGTCTTCTAGGATTCGTAGCGTCGTAGTTGTAAGGAAGGTAAGGGGCTCGCGGGTGGAGGACGCGTGGACGTCCCGGGGAATCATTGGTCAGTCTCATTGAAATAAACATTTTTATGTGTCAAAAAATAGGTATAAGGTATTTTTGGACTCGTAGCGTTGTGATTGTTAGACATTGCGTTATGTGCCTCGTTATCTTACCTACAAGATATATAGAAAGCAAGGAAACTTGTCTATGTAATTTGTTTTTACTTTGGAATAAATGATATAAAAACAACAAAGAAAAAGATATCGTGGTGGACGTCGACACCCGGTTTTATGTTCCTTGTATATTTTTTATTGCACGGAGAAACTTTAAAGTTAACTTATTACTTACTGATTAATTTATAAAAATTGTTAGGCTCCAAATGAACACGCTGCTGAAGCAACTGGCCGAGCTGGTGTTCTTCAACCTTTACGGAATCAACAAGAAGCAGGGGGACGAGAGCCCCACGCCCGCGCCGCCCATGCACTCGCTGCTGCCGCTGCCTGATGGTAAGCGTTGGTCACCCATCCATGTGATAGTGTTCATCTATTAAAATAAGGAAATATTTGTACAGTATCCTAAATATCCTGGGACATTTTTCACACACGGCCAATCGGATTCCAAAGTAAGCTTCAAAGTGAGCTTGTGTTATGGTACTACATAATAATATACTACTTTTAATTACATCCAGACACAACAAACAGACAAGTTGTCTATGATGTTTTTAAATGTTCGCAATATTCAAAGTTAAGATTGATTGGGTTTTAATTTTTTTATACTCATCATTTAAATTGATTTACTATTCCAGAATATATTCTAACTCTGTGCCAAATTTCATCCAGATCCCTTCACCCTATCTTTTTTTGTGATTGAATAACATCCATATAGATGGATAAATGAAACTTTGGCGTTTATATTATTATGATAATGATAAATGATTTTTATTCAAATGGGCCTTATGAAAAACAAGCACTTATAAATAGTTAGACTCTAGACGCTCGGTTTGGAAGCTCATTCTTTCTGAGAAGAGGGCAATAACTCTTTTCAAAACAAATTAAGATTTATACCTACCTACATTTCAAGGATTTGGTCTGACTTACAATTTTATTAGTTAGATGAAGTATGTATCACGAACTGCGAAGTAAGTATGAATGGTGATGTTTCCAGGGCTGGAGCCGATGCCCGACTACCCCGCCTTCATCGACCTGTCCCACATCGTGTGGCTGAACAGCCACGTACCCCAGAAGCACCAGCACAAGTGGCGGTTCCTCTTCTCATCGCACATACACGGAGAATCCTTCTCCACTATGGCTGGTAAATATTATTTGATAGATAAATATCCCGGGACAGTTTTTTCGAAGCCAAAATAAAATTCTCGATATGAATTAGCTTTTATTTATTTATTTAATTACAATTGATGTTGCTTGAAAAATGTTTATATCAGATTATATTAGCAATTTGCTAAATAAAGTCTGTAATTTAAAACTTGACACTTTTATTTGATTTCTGAATGACTTTTTAAATTTATTTGAACTTTAGATGGTCATCAAATGTTCGACAACTTTAACATCAAATGTTTGACAGTTAGGAGAAGTTTCTAAGGAAAAGTGTTGTTTTTACTATATTCCAAGCATTTTTTCATGATTACTTATATTTTAAACCTTTCCTGTACTTTCACAAATAATCCAAGAGCAAAATTAGCCAAATCAGACCAGCCTCGAGTTTTTGTGAGACTAACGAACAGCATTTGAATTTTATGTATATAGATGAATTATATCCATGATAACCAGGTCGCATCCAAGACCAGGGGCCCTCGATTCTAATCATCGAGGACAACTCGGGGTACATATTCGGGGGGTACGCCCCCGAGCCGTGGGCCCTGGGGCCCAACTTCAGCGGCAACGACGAGTCCTTCCTCTTCACCGTCGCACCTAAAATGAGGGTCTACACGGCCACCACTTACAATAACCACTTTCAATACATGAACCATCACACTAAGACATTGCCTAATGGATTGGTAAGTAATAATAATAAATATCCTGGGACATTTTTCACACACGGCCAATCTGATTCCAAACTAAGCAGAGCTTGTGATATGGTAACCAGCTAGCTGATATACTACTTTTAAATACATAATTATATAGATAATTACATTCAGACACAGAACAAACAGAGAGTGAGGGTCACTACAAAAAATTGAAAACACCATATTAAAAAAATTACCATATAGCACTAGCTTCCATTCCGTGGTTTCACCCGTGTTCCCGGTGACCTTCAATTTTCCTAAGACAGAGGCGGCGGGGACTTTGTTTTATATATATAGATTATCTTAATGACACATTTAAAAAAAAAGTTGGTTTTAATAAACTTATTTCTAATTTGTTCAGCTAATGGGCGGTCAGTTCAACTTTGGCGGTATATGGGTGAACGCGGACCCGTTCGGCGAGGGTTCCTCGGCGGAGTCCTGCAGCACCTACAAGGGGTACCGCCGCCTCAGCAAGGAGCCCCACTTCCGCATCAGGAGCCTCGAGGTCTGGGGCGTTGGGGACAAACCTGTCATCGAAAAAGATTCTGTGAGTATCATCATCATCAGCTCATATACGTCTCCTCCGAGGAGCTCGAGCCTCCCCTAACATCGAGGGGGCGAGTATACTCTATTAAATCTAGGGTCGGCGGACTTACGTAAGTCAAAAAAAGCATAAAAAAAGTTCCTTATTTTGATCTCACTCGTCACTGAACAAAACCACTTAAGTCAGGCGAACGAATTTCCTGAGATACTGTAAATGGGAATTCCTGGGATTCCTTCCATGGGAGTTCCTCTTAAACCAATAAGTTTAGAGTCATATTGAACGGACTAAACAACTTAATTTGATTTGAAGTGTTAGTCCGCCGACCCTAGAAATATCCTGGGATATATTTTTTAGCCAATCTGATTCTGAAGCAGAACTTATGCTATGGTAACCAAAACTGATATACTACTTTTAAAGACATCCTTATAGATAGGGTTGCCATCCGTTCAGGTTTTCCTATATTTGTACAAGTTTAGAGCATCCGAGGAGCGTCCTGGGGGGGGCTTAATTTGTAATCCGGGGTTAAAATTGTCTTGGCCACGACACACGCAGACTTCGCCGTCCCCCCCACATGACATTTTCAACTGTTTTTTATAACACTTACTAGGTTTACAAAAACCTTTTAACATGTTCAGGTTCTCAACTAAAAAATCCGGGGCTTTCAGGCGTCTTGTCCTGGTTTCCAAATTTTAGAGATGGCAACCCTACCTATATTCATATTTATTACCAAACACCACACATTTATCACACTAATGTTTGTCCTGGTATGGTTTCGAACTCACAACCTTGCATTAAGGGTGACCATTCATAAGGGCATATTTGGATAAAAAAAAACTTTGATTTTAATCTTTGTAGTCAGGATCTCTAGCCAGCAAACTCACCGATATAATAGAGTAGCCATTTAACCCTATCCCACCCTACATCCCCCCTCCCCAGGTCCCAGCCCTGTCCACCCCCAGCAGTGTTCTGGACACGCACAAGTCTCAGAGGAACTTCCTCAAACTCATCGGCAAGATGCCTATCAGCGATGAGTACATTGACGTGTCCTGCGATCTCATGGGTACCTAGTACTTAGTGCTTCATCATCATCATATACCTAAGCCATTAGACGTCCACTAATGAACATAGCCCATAATAGATACATAGCAAAATGAAATATATTAGTTTGGTAAATTATATTTATATACGTTTTTAATAGTAGAACAGATATTTTAGTTTATATTGTTTAACCTTTGAAGGTATGTTTTGAGAGTTAAACTGTCTTTGAATATAGTACATTATGGTAAAAAATTGTTAATAATTATGATATAATATTCTCCATTATAGGGAATTTAGTTCACATTAATATTAATACCATTAGTCGGTAATAGATTATAAGATTAGAAATTACATTTTGTTATTTTGCTACACACTACATTACCATAAATTTCATGAACAAAATTAGAGCTACCCATTGTCCTAAAAAAAGGACTTTCCTTGCTATTACTACTAATTGAACTTACGTTATCTAGTTTGATTTTATAGGTATATGGAGTTGGTATATAACAATGAAATCCTACTAAAATTATAAATACCAAAGTTTGTTAGTATGGATGTATGTTTGTTACTCTTTCACGCAAAAACTTCCCAACAGATTTGGATGAAATTTGGAACACATATAGTTTATAACCTAAATTTATACATAGGGAAAATTTTTCATCCCCCGGGAATCGCAGGGAGCCACTAGTTTAAATATAATGCAATATTTTTTATTGTTTTTTAGGACGAACGCGACGTGAGCGTACTAGATACGAATCCTGAAGCGAAGGCGCTTCTCGACATGGCGGGACGCACAAGACACAGCGAGGGCATCCGGGAACCTCCCCCCTTATAATAACATCAAAATAATATTTAAATATCAATAAATCAATACCTCTGGTCTGGTCAATTGGAGGGCCAGTTTGCACCGGTAAGGTTTTTAATTTCTTCATAGGACTGGATTTACCGAGCATTAAAATCGACGATTCATAAGTGCCTGTAAAGGACTATTTGAATAAATTAATATATAAATAGTTGACCCGTGCAACTTCGTTAGCGTCACTTGCCCGTTTTTGCAACATTTTTGATTGATGATCCGCTCATATTCGTCGCAAATGGACCATCTAACACTGAAAAAAATTTTCAAATCAACCAAACAAACGAACTCTTCCGCTTTATAATATTAGTATAAATTTTATTTAGGTAAAGCAACAGAGCCCTGAATAATGGTAACTATTATGTATTATGAAGTTTATTTTGGTCTTGTAATATAACACCAGAATTTCGAATGAGTAAATTTTTATAATTTTTCAAAAATATAAAAGAGTACCAATATTTTTCAAATCCAGTCCAGCTTTAAATGTTGTATAGGTCTGAATTTGTAATATCGTGTAGTGGTTTACAATGATCTTAAATGGGCTTTAAGCCCCTGTCATAAGGTATTAAATCGTCTATCATATAATGTGTCAGCTTTTGAAATATTGGTATATTTACACTGGTTTATAGAAAAATTGTTGAAAAATTATGAAAAATCGATTTGGATTCGAAAAATTTACATAACTCAAACATCTACCGCACAATATTGTATTCAATTTATCTATATGTTAAGGACTATTATAATTATTGTATTGTAGTTTTTTATGCATTTTTGCAACACTGATAAACAAATTATGTAGATTTGTAGTTATTTTTTCGATTTAATTATTTTCTTTTAACAGTTTTCTTGGTATTTCTGCAATACTCCAGTATAGTCAATATATGTATTATTTGATTTTAAAATCAGTTAATATGTCAGTCTTTTTGTTTGAGCCTCAACTACAGAACTTTAACCATATTAATGCAATTCTAGTCAATCTATCTAAAAATTGTTACATTAAAACAGCTATTAGTAGATGACTTCTAATTGTACATTATATGCATAAAGTTTTTAATTGTATTGGATATTTAAAATATATAAATAGTGCAGTTTAAAAAATTCTACGTGCAAATTAATCAGAAATTTCATGCTTTCTAATGCTTTCACAATCTTGTTATATAATTTAATTTGCATATATTTGATTTAGTAATTAAATCCAAAGGATAATTTACATAATTTAGTTCAATGTGTATATATTTATCTCACTCGCGTAGATTATGTAGATATTTACGAATGTCGTGCTAGTCATCGCTGTGAAGTATTGTAATTATTATATATAATAGGTACTTTGAAAAACTGCGTTATTTTCTATGAATTAGGTACCATTTTATTTTATAAAATATTAATATATATTATTATTATTCTTTGTTTGTTCGTCCATATAATATAAGGGTGAATGTTTAAACCGGTTAACAAAGTTTTTATAGTTACATAGTAAAATTGCATATTGCAATGTGCGTTACTCTAAAATCGTAGCAGCTCTACGACATTATCATCGTTTCACGTAGCTGGGCTACGCGATTTTAGTAAAATTCGTAGCAATATTCACTTTAGTAGAACTTGCTGTTTTAATACTTTTGGATATCATGCGTTTTAACTATACAAATTATCTTAGTTTAGATTTTTTTGTTACGAAGTGTTTCGGAACAAATTTTTGATGTATGTATTTCATTTCTATTTTTATAGATAAAGAGTAAGTTCTGACGAAATAATATATAATTTTAAACTAATATACTTAACGCAGTTTTTTAATAGTACACCAGAACGAAACCAACTTTGTACACAAGTGCCAAGGGATTTAAAGCCATATTAAAGTTACCAATAAAGTAGGATTTTTCTTGTATTTTTGATATATCTACAGTTTTTTGCACAAAATGTATGCGTACATTCCCATTATTGTGAGCGCTTTAGCTTTTATTCATGAAACATTTTTGTGTGTATTTTTGTCTACGTACAATTTTCTAGCCAAAGAAGATAATTTTTTATAATACTAATTATAAAAAAATGCAATTCAATTGTCGATTTATGTGATTCTTGATCGTGTATCCACAGAAGATAAAATAAGGTGGAAAGGACACAATTGTCTGATTAACAAGAATATTCGAAATAGTACCGATAGTAAATACCTCCATTACTTAGAATTTGTCCATATTTATTGTTTACAATGTAACGTATTTATTTTTGATTATCAAAATCATAGTAAACCCACGAGTCATAGAATCCAATAAGAGTAACAGAGCTTAACACACTCCAACTTAGCAGTTCCACTCGTATCTTACCTCTCTGGATCGACGCTTCAGCCCTTATTCGCACGAGTTTTTTAACGAACGGAAAAAAGCGTTCAAACACAACAAATGCATTCCCAAGTATATGTTCACACGACAGCGTTCTTAAAATGCGACACTTTTTTATCGAGCGGAGTTGCATTTCCAACTTTAGGCGTTGGAAATTGAGCATATTGGTTTGTGGAATGGGCTTCCCGCTACGGTTTTCCCTCCGCACTACGATATGGGGTTCTTCAAAAAGAGCGTGAAGAGAACTCTTCAAGGTCGGCAACACATCGGCGATCCCCTTGGTATTGCAAATGTCCATAGGCTGCGGTGACCACTTACCATCAGGTGGGCCGTCAGCCTGTTTGTCAACCGTTTGACATAAAAAAAAAATATGGTACTTGGGAATGCATTTGTTGTATTTGAGCTCTCGTGCGAATGAGCTCATTTTCATTTATAATATAGAATATTTAAAGTAACTTTTCCTGCATTGTGAAATGTGATGCTTGCTGGCTTCAAATAATATTATGAAGGGTTAGAGCTGTAATAAATGTCGGTGTGTGTCTCGCTTTATGTACGTTGTGACGCGTTGAACGCATTTGAATAAGTTTGTATTTGAAGCCTTATGAACTCTTAGTTGATAACATAGCATGTAATTTTTAGTAAGTTGTACAAAATTGTATTTATTTATTTAATTTATTGTAATAATAATAAATATTGAATTATATAGTGAACCTTTTATTTGTAATCTGATGACTTCCGTTCAGTGCCGGATTTCTTTTTCGGTCGTTTTTTTAAAAAAAAAGTAATTACTGAGTTTATTGCCGGGTCTTCTCAGTAAAAAACAACTTTTAGAACCGAGCATTAATAGTGACTATTCATAAGTGCTTTATTGAGGCCTATTTGAATAAAAAATATTTGATTTTGATTTTGAAGTAGCAAATGCTACGGGCCCCGCGCAAAAGGGGGCCAAAATTAATCCACCTTCGTCTGAGCGTAACATTTTGGGTTTCTTTGCCAGCACATCAGGGCCCCTCTATAATTGCTACGGGCCCCGCGCTTGCTTGATCCGGCACTGCGTCCGTTTCAATGTACCCTGAATAAAAGCCAGCCTACCTGCTATTTTAGGTTCTAAACTACCTGTGTTCCAATTTCAATACAAAACAGGTTTTGTAGTTTTTGCGGGAAAGTGTAACAAACATCCTTCAATAAATCTATTCTTACACAACTTTGCATTTTGTAACATTAGTAAGAGTTTGAAGGCCAGAAATAAAACGACGAAACTAATTAATCATTAACTTCATTTAAAACTTAAATCACGACATAATATTACAATATATCTGTATCTTCCGTCCTTTTCTTGCTAATAGAGAGGTCAATAGGTCCATCGTTGCACTCAATGGATTCTGTACTTTCTGCCAATGGATTAAGGTCGGTATTCGCTGGAAGAATTGTGCCAGAACTTGGTAGAGGTTGGGTTTCAAGTGGAGCTTTGGCGTCGTTGTTTTTTCCTGAGTTTTTAATATGCATTCTGGTAATAGAAAGAAAATTATAGTGTAGATACTTAGATTATTTGTAATTATTTTTTATTAATTGTTTCATATAAGAGTAACTTATAACTAGTAAGTCACTGTAACTTATGACCACACGGCCGTAGCTAGGGGTAGCATTGTGGGGCAATACCCAACCTTAAAATCACAATGCCCTTATTTAAAAATACCAAAAACTGAAATAAATTGTTAGTCTATAAATTCATTCATTGTACATGGTGATTGATTTTGGAGCCCGTGCTTCGAGGGCAGATCAATTATTATGATATTTACTTCCGCCCTGCCAGTAACCAATGCTGCCCTACCTCAAATACGTAATAAATATCGACTATTGCTACAGCGATGCCTCCAGTGTAATATATCTCTTTTTTTTTTCAATTCCTGCTCCGCTGCTACGGTGGGGCTACGAGGCTCGCGAGGGTATCAACCGCGGCCCCACCACTGCGGCGGTTGCCCACAGTTAGGGGCTCGTCCCTATGGGGGAAGGACCTCTCCCGCTCTTCGCTCTGCTCTCGGGAAAGGAACTTGTGACTCCCCTATCCGAGGGAATTCACGAATGAGCGAATTCCCTTGGATAATGGAGCCTCATTCCTCTTTGTCAGAGTAATATATGTAGGTCTCAAGATAAATACGTGTGTCTTACTTGTACTTGCGGCAGGCGTCGGCGCGGTGCCGCTCGAGGTAGCGGCGCTGGCTGAACGCCTTGGCGCACTGTTCGCAGCGCCACTGCCACGCGTGGTGCCCGCGCGTGCGCTGGTGCGCGCGGAGATTTGAACTGTAGCGTACACGAATACGGTCTATTATCTATTGTTTAACCACCGCGGACCACGTTGCCCTCATTCGCACGAGTTTTTTTTTACCGAACGTTAAAAAGTTCAAACACAACAAATGCATTTCCAAGTAGGTACCATAATATGCTTTGAAGTTGCTCGTGAGTTGAAAATGCAACACTGCTCGATAAAAAAGCGTCGCGTTTTGAAAACGCTGTCGTGTGAATGTATACATGGGAATGCATTTGTAGTGTTTGAAAGTTTTTTACCGTCCGGTAAAAAAACTCGTGCGAATGAAGGCGGATTAGCAAATGCTACGGGCCCCGCGAATGCAAATTTGCCCACCGCCACCCAAGATTAACTTTTTGAGTATTTATTACCAGTAAAAACAACGTAGCAAATACTATTAAGGGGCCCTCGAGCAGATCAAGGGCCCCTCGATTGTACTTGCTACGGGCCCCATGCTTGCTAAATCCGTAAATTTTACGTAATCCTGATTATAAATGTAAAGTGGTAGATATTAAAAGTAGTAGGTACCTATATCTCTGGTCACCATAGTACACATCCTCTGCTTACTTTGAAGTGTTTTTTTTTCATTAATGAGCTAACGTTGGGCTTCAGACACACCCTGACATGAGATGAGTGACTTCGAAGCCTAAGATGTTACACATTAAATTGGCCGTGCATGATAATTATTCCAAGAGGTTTATGATATAAACCGCAGCATATGAGCTATATAGTCAGCTTATCAGTGTTTACTTCTCATAGGCGACGAACACATAGCCTATACAACTGCCTCTAAAGTTTTTAATTACATCAGAACACAAAAAAAATCGGAACCTACTTTTATAAAGTCGGATAAAAACTCCAAACTAACTCACCGATCAGCAAAAGTCCTCCCACAGTGCAAGAAAGGGCACGGGAAGGGCCTCTCACCAGTGTGGAGACGCAGGTGGCCTTTTAGGACCCAGGGCCTGTCGAAGCCCTTGCCGCAGTAAGAGCAGTTATGGATCGACCTGGTGCGACGATCCGACCAATCACGTGACAGCTTCTGCCAATCTATAGCTATGCGAACTATAGGTAAAATAATCATATTTATTATTTAGTAGCTCCGCGCGGTTTCAGTATAGTTATGTGGCCCCCAAGCTAGTCCACCGCTATGCAGACCCGAATCTTCAATTTTTTTTAGGCAGGGCAAAAACTGAATAATGCCGCCCCCTGTACTTGTACTATTATTTTTTCTATGGTTAAAGTTGTCCATATGTCTGTAAACTGTGAATTTGCCGCCCGGGGCATGGGCCCCGGCTTGCCCCCCCCCCCCCTAGATCCGGCCCTGCCGCTATGTCCCCACAGTCTTCTAGACCTAGGCCTACTAATACCTCGAATAATCAGAGGTGAGACGAGCTTTAGTAAATACTAGTGACTCCCCGCGTACCCGGGAGATCTTCCATTTTCCCGGGATAAAGAGTAGCCTATGTTCTCAGGCTCTAGACTATCTGTGTACTAAATTAAATTTACATCGGTTCCATAGTTTTAGCGTGAAAGCGAGACAGAGTTACTTTCGCATTTATAATATTAGTATAAATATATTTTTATTATTATTTATTTACTTTAATTATTACCGTAGGACATCAATTACGCTATAATAGTTAAAAACTATGACCTATATTTATACAACTGGCTTTTATGTTTCTTTTTAGTATTGGTCTTCCAATAAATACATAAATAAATATGTATTTCTGGTATAAAAACTAAATAGTTAAAAGTCCATTTTCTGAGATCTTTAAGTAAGTATACCTAGATGACAAATTTATAACGAACTTACCATTTTCTTTAATAAAAGTATTAAACAAAATAAAACTTAAATCCTACTAATATTATAAATGCGAAAGTTTGTATGTATGGATGTTTGTTACTCTTTCACGCTCCAACGGCTGAAGGGATCTGCTTGAAATTTGGCACAGAGCTAGAATATGTTCTGGAATAACACATAGGCTACTTTTTATCCCGGGAACGCGGGTGAAACCGCGGGGAGCCACTAGTTAAAAATAAAAAAAAAACCCCGACTAAGTTTTATTAAAAACGGCTGAACCGATTTTAATAAAACTTAGCTATTGTAATGTACGAATCATTTCCTTTCATTTGATACCCCACTCGGGCATATTTGCAAACAATCGGTTTTTCATTCCCACTTTCATCCCCTATATCTTATAAACGGCTTAACCGATTTTAATAAAACATAGCTAAGAACACGCTCGATTAAATAACCTTTCAAACCAAAAAAACTAAATCAAAATCGGTCCACTCGTTCGGGAGTTATGGTGCCACAGACAGACACACAGACAAACACGTCAAACTTATAACACCCCTCTTTTTGCGTCGGGGGTTAAAAACAACTTTCAGAACCGAGCATTAATAGTGACTATTCATAAGTGCTTGATGCCTATTTGAATAAAAAATATTTTGATTTTGATTGATTTTTTGATTTTGAAGGTCATACCATTTTCCTTAACGTCAACGAGTTCGACAAATTCAATTTTATCCTTATCGAAAGACTCCTTGCAGGTCAACAGCTCTTTGTCGAGTTTCTCGTCCTCACTTGTCTTCATCATGCTCTTTAATTTCTCTGCAATCTTATCAATTTCGGCGCCGCCTTTATTGTAACATTTTAGGGGTTCACGGTTCATTATTTCTTCTATAATCGGTGCTAGTGGCTCTATACGTTTTATTTGAGTATCTTGTTTTATTTCGGAAGGCGGTTGCGTTTTGTTCACGCATGTAGTTCTCTTTCTATGTACTCGAGGTTTTTCATATGTTTTGCGTTCCGTTTTTGCTTCGTGTGACCTTTAGAAATCAATATATAATAATAAATAAGCACAAAAGCGTACGGTTTGGTGAGGACGACCTGACTTTTAAGCCGCTGTTCGTGGGGTCGATTCCCACCTAGTAGGTACAACCTTAATAAGTGAATATGTCTATTTGTTCAGTGCAAGTTTTAGTTAATATTTCATTATGTTTTTTGCTGTATTGATTTTCATTCAAATGATTCAATAGTTAACCAATTTAAGTTATTTATAACTAGTGGCTCCCCTCTTACCCGGGAGATCTCTAAAAAGTAGCCATGTCCTTTCTCAGACTATCTGTGTGCCAAATTTAATTTAAATCGGTTCAGTAGTTTTAGCGTGAAAGCTAGACAGACAGAGTTACTTTCGCATTTATAATATTAGTATAGAAGTTTGGATTCCTTACCTTAAATTATAAGTTTTCTCTGTACTATCCTTTTTATTTTGATTCTGAACTTTTTTACTAGGTTCCGGGGACTTGACGGCTTTCTCATTTTCCGAAGCGTATTCGTAAATCTCAGTGTCTACAAAGTGTTTTAAAAACTGGCTCTTTTTTAATAGCTGTAAGTAAAATCTTGTAGAAATCGGCACTTTATCATGATATAGAGTTTCGTTGTTCTTGAGTAGTTGTTTCTGACGCTTGAGATTGTGTTTTGTTACACGATGTTTTGGTTCTACTGGAAAAAATATCCGGGAAAAAAATTGGTTGCCTGTAAAGTCGGTATACGGGCGAAAGTTTTACGTGACAACGACTTTGAGTGGTAAAATAATTTTAATGTGAATATTCATTCGTATAGTAGGAAGAAGGATGAAATAATAGTAACAATTTAAAACATAACGTGACGTAACGTGAGCGGAGCGTAACGCAGTTTCTTGAAGTGTCACACGGCAAACCAATTTATAAGACGTTGTCACGTCAAAAAAATACTTGGATATTTTGGAAACTAGTAATAGGTGTACAGGTTGTGAGTTCGAATCACACTCAGGACAAATATTGGTATGCAAGTTGTTTGTTCTGTGTCTGGATGTAAATATCTCTAAAGATATACCTACAATCTATCTTATAGTATAGTAATACTGATATAGTAGGTACCTAAGTATATCAGCTCTCTGCTTACTTAGTTCAGAATCAAATTGACCGTGTGTCAATTAAAGTCAAAAATTTCCCAGTAGGTATATTGATTTATCCATTTCCTAACTAATAATATCTACTTACATAATATTACGGGAAATGCATTAGGTAACTATAAAACATTATACCCACGTTTTTTGATGATAATTTTCTAATAAACTAAATATATATGACAGAAAAGTACATAGGATAATTCAAAGTAAACTCGACTCACTTTCATGCAATAATTCAGCAGATTTCTGTATGAAACTGCTATTGAGCGGACGGGTGGAGTTCATGAAACACCTGGGCATGATTCCAGCGGCAAATAAATACTTTATTTCATTTATAAATACAAAAAAACTGTATGCAAAGTTCAACGACATGCAATATACTTGTAAGGCACTTGCTGTGACGCGTAGGACAAAAAAGAGACATCACATTTTTTTATTTTAAGAACTCCAAATTCGAATCCAGCGGCCGCGGCACTCGCTTGCCAGTGTCGATATTGCCGCGCTGTATATGTTTTAAATTCGTTTACGAAGTTCTCTTTGAAGCGTACGATAATAAACCTTCGCCGTACGGTAAAGCTCTCGATATCTATGGCATGTGTCGTGAAAAGCGTAGATAATGAGAGCGCGCGCGTCGCCGCCGGTCGGATGGGGTGCGGGCCGTGGAGCGGGTGCGGGCGGGTGCGGGTGCGGGTGCGGGGGGAGTACGGCCGAGAGGGCGCGCATCGATTATTCGTCGTCGAGCGGGCGCCGCGGCGGCACGCGCTCATTTCTTATATTTAGATTTGCCGCCCGAAACGATCGCGACACCGGGAAATGTTAAATTATTGGACACCATTCTATATTAGCCGGTCGGTGTCCGTGTGCGTGTGTTTAAATAAACGTTGTGTTTAGTGTTGCGTGCCGCTATGGACGCATGAGGTGACCGCGAGGTGATGATCGGTTGAGGGTTGCGAGCGGCCGGGCCGGCGGCGGCGACGAGATGGGCAACTCCTGCAGCTCGGGACAGGCGCACAAAGATAAGGACAATGTATCACAACACTCCGAAGAGTGAGTACCTCGCCTACCTACCGCATCATTAGTATGAATATGGATCTCGGCTGACGCGGCGTGAAGGTCACTACACTCGGTCACAATACTCTACTTAGCTAAATGGGTTGAGTGAAAACAACGTCTCGCATGTTTGTATTATTTATGTATAATAATGTATATTGTCGTCCAGTAGCCGTTTGAGATAAGCGTGCTGTTGAATCGTCAAAATAAATCAATACCTTGTCAGCGGGCGCTTGCCTACAGGTTGTCTTTATAGAAATTATTTACAACACACCTAAGCTTATTAACATTTCATATGAAAGTCTTCCTCATTATGAAAGGATCAAAAACTGGCGTGTTTCAAACAGACCCAATATCAATTGATGTGCAAATAAAATGAGGACTTCATATTCCTGAAAATCAATAATTAATTATCCTTTTTGGAATTGAGGGGATTCAGGGATACCTCTGAATCATTTCCGCGAAGTTATCGCTTAGTTTCCCAATTTAAAAATGCTTCAGGCTACCGAAATAAGAGACTCGGATTTCATTGACAGATTTGTTTTCATTTGGATGAATACGTAATATAAAATATTGAGGTACCTAATACCTAAGATGTGATGAGCATTTATTTGCAAGCAAGACACCTTGGAATTCAGGATTTTGGAACCCTTATTGTGGGCTAAAAGATTAATCAAAGAAGTCTATACCAGAGAAATTTAGACGACTAAGTCTAAAGACTTTATGTCCATTGTATGTTTAAACATTAAAATATGGATAAGCAAATGATTTCGAAAACGAAAGGATACCCCAAGCTCTTTGGAACACCTCCAAGAAAGCCTTTAGAGATCAGGAATCAGAAAAATGGTCTTAGGCTCGATAAGATCTTCCATTCCACTATCAAGAATTTCAAATTAGGATCTCTCTCGCTTAAATTTAAAGCACTATTAGGGGCACCTTTCTGAAATGTCTTTTCTGAATCTCTCCTTCTTCCTAGCTCTTAAGATCTTTATGAACACGCCAGTAGCACAAAAAAATCTTCCAGATTTTACGTAATTGTTCCATTGTTAACGCTTTAAAATTCAACCATATCTCGATTTGGTGGTTTTAACTCGGCTTAAAAGCTCATTGTACTTTTTGACTTATCTTAATTAAGGGTTCGTTAGTTCTATTGTATTTTTTCTGTTTTTACTTGCTCATTAAAATGTACACTGTTCCTGACATTTTATATATAAAATGAGGTTGCAAAGTCTGCTATACTTAGTTTAATTTTGGGAAAATTATGAGCGCACAATCTCCTAGGTACCTTCTATATGATGCATAAAAGAAAGAAACGCCAGAAAACAAAGGTAAAAGAAAGAAATTGCAGTATAGGATCAGATTGTATTGACGATAATGCTGGAAAATAAAAAAAAAGCTATAACAAATTCAGAATCCGTCACGATCCAAAAACGATTGGCATTTTTCCGCCCAGAGAATTGAAACGTCACTTATGTGGAAAGTGAGGCATAAACGAGAATGCGAGAAAAATGTCCACTTTTGACAGTGACAAATCACTGACCGCCCGCCTTTTTAAACCGTCACTTTGTCACAGTACACGATGTGAATTCCAAATTCAAAATTTTGTGTCGTTATTCAATTGGATGAATTTGGTATTTAATAAAACTCATTTCGACAAGTCTTATATGGCCATAGATTGAATCTCCTACTAAAAATCTTATGTGGCTAAAGTACTTAGATTGAATAATCCATACTATTGTTGATTTTTAATGAATATCAGCTACAATAACCATCATTGTTCTCTGAGAGGTTACGATTAATCTAAATTGAAATATCAACGCACTAAACATAAGCGATAGTACAGACAAAAGTAATTGCTCTAATTTCCATATCAAGTGGTCAATATAGTGTTACTTAGCACGGCTCCGTCATTGCTGGAAATAGCAACGAATTGACACGTAAGAGAGGGACAGCAGATATTACGATCTTTCTGGATCATCTAATGGGCGATTTATTCCTTTTAGTTATACTTGGCATGTTGTGTTTGACAACAAAACTATGCGTAAAGATTTGCTCTAAAATAAATCAGTATCGATCAATTCTACCAATTCGACAATTATACATGGATATAAGTACTTGAAGCCGTGGTGGCTCAGTTGGGAACGCACCGACTCACGATCATGAGGGTGCCAGTTCAAATCCCTAGCCCGTACCTCTGAGTTTATAAAAAAAAAACTAACGTACGGATTCACACCACTGGCTTTCGGTGAAGGAAAACATCGTGAGGAAACCTGCATGCCTGAGATGTCACAATTAAAGGCATGTGAACTCTCCCAATCCGCACTGGGCCCGCGTGGTGGACTATGGCCTAAAAAACCCCCTCGATGTTAGGGGAGGCTCGAGCTTCTCGGTGGAGACGTACCTATATGAGCTGTTGATGATGATGATGATAAGTACTTAAGTAGATTGGTGGACTATGCCCTTAACCCCCCTCGTTGTTAAGGGAGGCTCGAGCTCCTCGGTGGAGACGTATATATGAGCTTATGATGATGATAAGCAGATATAAATTTACATAGAGGTAAATAAGAACGTTTATGAAATGTTTGTAATCTTTTGATATTTTGTAAAGCTCTGAAATGATGACAAAAGCTTGACCATTTCTGTAACAAGCTTATTTTATAGTATTGTTAGACTTATTGACTTAAGGAAAATTGTTGAAGAACATAGGAAGAAAGCCGAGCTTATAAATATTGCGTCATTACTGCTCGATCTACGGAGTGCTACGGAATCCTATTAGCGTGGTCTTTGAATCCCTAAAGTAATTATATTATCGAAGAAAAATCCAACATAAATTGCTTTGCAGCTGTGTAACAAAGCTGATATAATCTTGTGAAAGCTAATTCTATTTCGCAGAGAATGCATGTATTGCATCAATATCTTAAACTTCTCTGTTCGCTTATTTATTTTAGCTTTAAAATATGTTTATCAAAATCTATATCTTTGTGCATATATTACACTATCTTTGTTTTAAGCGACTGTGTATTAAATAAGTGCATTTTTGATTGGTACTTCTACTTTTATTTTGCCTTGTGTCTCTTTAAAACTTTAATATACTAAAATAAGTAAATATGTACAAGACACTTTGTGACTTTGTGACACATAAAAGCATTTGCATACCTCTGTATTATGCCGTAATAAATAGACAAGTAGTTAATAGAAAAACATATTAGCCGATACATTTTTGAAGAGAGATCAGCCGCTCACAGCTGAATTCAAATCAAAATCAGCTGCAGTGAGATGCTAGTAAAGAGGTCTGCAAGGATTGTTTATACCGAGCTCATTTACCCCTATATAACCTTTCATATATTCACAAGGTGCAGAAATCTCAAAAAGTATCCAATATCATGCAAGAATATAACGTAAATCGATGATACTGTTCGTGAAGCAGTCAATGATCTTAAATGACAAGACAAAGGAATCAAAATGTAACGCCAATTTATCTTCGTGTGATGAGTCTCATCGAATATATTTCTTGTACCTCAATGAAATGATTCATACACATGGAATGGTGACAAAAGTATTTCTTTCTAAACCGTGATTTAATGGATTCCGAGGACATTGCGTTTCCCAAAAATTCCATTTTAAATGCACAGTGTAAGTAATAAATATATAAATACACGCTGTTTATTATTCCAAGAAATAACCACTAGCTATTGAGTGCTGTGACGACTATTTTATGCCGCATGAAGGTCGGCCCGAAGCCAGATTCCTGAGCTATAAAAATATATATTTATTTTTTGAATAATCTTTTTGAAGCATAGTGACAGTTGTGACGGAAGTAGGAAAGCATACAGAACCGATTTTACATGTGACATTATCGATGTTTTATCGATTATATTACTTCATTGAAATGATAGCTAAAGCGGTTACATTGTCTATGGAAAGATGTCGTAGTAATCATTGTAGGAAAAGAATTTTCGCGCGATCACTTCCACCGTTCAACAAAATTCATACGGCCGTAAAACGTCGAACATCAACGTCAAAACTAGATAAATGGCTGTTTGCAATTAGCGGTGTGCCACGCGTGGCCTGTTCTATTAAAAAGTTTTTGACATGTGTTGGCGGGAAATTATTTGGATGAAAAATGGCGGCTGTATTTGAGCGGCGAAGTGATTTTCGGTTCACAGCTATATTTTATTAATGAATACCTGAAATGTTTTGTGTTTTAAATATATTTTGTACCACAAATACGTGTTTATTTTATGTATCTGTGAATTTGTTCATAACAAAATTAGTTTATTTCAAACGTAGTGTGGCAAGAATCGATTTTGCTTACAACTATCGGAATCGAATATAATCAATCGATGGTTGTTAAACTATGTTATTTTGATACAGCAACTCATCTGTTCGACAAACAACCTAAATACTCAACGTTTATAAACATGGTAAAAAAATGACGATTCATAGTTTTAGCGTAGCCCCTGGCTGGGCGCCAAGAATCGTAGATAACAACACCAATCGCTAGGGATGTGCCTAAACGTTCGTCAAATAATGTATCGGTTATGTATGCGGATATTGTGATTTGTGATCTACACTAATATTATAAAGAGGAAAGATTTGTATTTTTGTATGTAACGAATAAACTCAAAAAGTACTGGACCGATTTTAATAATTCTTTTTTCATAAGAAAGCTTCATTATCACTGAGTAACATAGCCTATATTTTATCCCTGTATTCCCACGGGAACGGAAACTACGCGGGTAAAACCGCGCGGAGGCAGCTAGTCTGAAATAAAACATGATGAAGTTTCGATGGAGAGCTTCGAGGGTATTGGATCACCGGAATATTGCACTGTGAATTGTTTGCAAATACTTCAAGTTCTTTCAAGTTTTATGTTAGGTCTGGTTTGACTCGGTTTGAGTGAAGTTGTTGGGACTTTTTAACGTTTACTACCGTGAGTGTGGTAACTATCTCCATTGGGAATACTTAGTTTACTTTCAGAACCTACTATAAAAATCGAATACTATGAACATCGAAGTCATCGAACGGTCATAAGTACTATATTAGGGCCTAACTAAATTAAATGGCATTGAATTTAGAATTTCGAACGGAATTTCGGATTTTTTTATTTAATTGCTCAGAGACGGTTGCCTCCTTGTTTCGGATAATAAATGTTAAGATAAACTTGGACATCCCTATGCAACTCAAATTATTTGTTCAACATTATAATTTAATAGTATCCCATCCGAAATCTCTTCACATAATTACGTAACAACATTCCTTAGATTTGTTTCGCACTCGTCGGACATTCTCTTATTTTAGTAAATACACATGCATCTAAACTATGTATATAAATAAAAATGTATGACTAAAGTGTTGCTAAGCTAATCGATATTGGCTGTCCAGCTATTAGGCAATTTTAGGCATTAATATGTTCGTAATACTCGAAATAAGGTTCTTATGGGAAAAAATGGCAACATGGTGGAAACCGCAGGATGGCAACTTTACCTAAGAATTTCTCTGTCATGCTCAGTTCTTTGTAAAATAAAATACCTAATTTACTTACAAAGAATACAATACACGATCACTCAATTAAAAAACTCTACCTAAATATCATTGCGATTTGAAGGACAGTGAAAGAGTTGCGAGAAGCAAATGCTTTCAATAAAGGTTTCTATCATTCCTTCTATGACATTGTGGTCAAAGTAACCAAAAGCCATCGATACTTAAAGCCCATTTTAACAATAAGCTGTCTCTTCCTGACGCAATACATTTGTCCTGTTTTGGCATTGGCGAAAATTTGTGAGTATGGATGGATGTTTGTTACTCTTTCACGCCAAAACGGCTGAAGGGATCTGCTTGAAATTTGGCACAGAGTTAGAACATCTTCTAAAATACAAGGCTCCTTTTTATCCCGAGTAAATTGAAAACCGGGAAACCGCGAGAAGCCACTAGTTTGAACATATATCTTTCCAAACGCACCTTAAAGAGACATGGTCAAAAAATCCACCATACCATATAAGCGACATAATAGATACATACCTTTTAACCTATGAAACCTCCGAGAAAAAACGTGCTAGAGCACGTACGTAGATTCTGTACGCTAGTTAAATACAATGTTAAAGAGAAGACAAAGCGTGACGTAGGCAGTGCGTCATACAGAAACTGGGTCACGGAGGACCGCCGCGAAATATAAACGTGCAGAGGGACCGCTCTACGTACAGTACACACACACATGCAAAAAATAATAATTAATGCCATAAAAGTACCTACATTTTACGAGTTTATTTATAACAGCAAGTGTACTAAACATTACAAGGCACAAATACTATGTTAATTTAATCCAATCTTCGATCAACAATATTGTTCATCAAAGAATCCAATATATCCAACCATATTTCTCACGAAAATTTCTGAAAGCGTGAAGTTTCGAGTTCAAGTTCCGAAAATAAAACTTATATTATTATTGTCTTAGGAAATTCATAAAATCATCCAAAATCACAATTAACAATGGCTTGTGTATGTAAGTTGATGTTTTTCGGTCAGTCTAAAAACCGTAGCCCAAAAAGGTCTTATCACATGACAATTAAATTAACGTTAGGTTTCATTAATAAATAGATAACAATCAAAAGAAGATTCTAAAGCACATCCAAGTGTGTACACACACTAGGAACCGTAAAAGTACGCAACCACACACGTACCTACAGGCTACATTTCAAGGACAGTGTGGTTTCCCTTCTGTGTTTAATGCATTTAGTGTTGCCCGAGATACAAATTGCGCGGAAGGGCCGACTGTACGCTGATGACCGTACGTTTATCTATACCGTAGTCCGTATGTTTTGAATTATGTGGCTTTGCTACGTTCCGGTTTTTTTATGCATTCCAGAAATAAATAGGAGTAGGTAATTATAGCATCAATTTATAGGTAAGGGCTAAGGGAACGAATACCACTCCTTCGTAATGAAAATTCTGATCAATATCTTACAAATATGTGACGGTAATGCATGAAAATTTATTTTATTATATATTATTGTATGTTATAAAAAAGTTGTGAACGCCCCAACTCACGATCGCAAGGGTACGTACGGAATCTGATTACAAACTAAGCAGAGCTTGTGATATGGTAACCTAAAATACAAACTTATAGATAATTACATCCAGACACATAACAAACAGACATATTAATGCAAACAAATGTTTGTCCTGGGTGGGGTTCGAACCCACTACCGGCGGCTAAAATGTCAGGACACCAACCACAAAGCTTAAATAAATCAGTGTACCTAATTAATAAAATCACTTGTCTCGCTCTCCCACGTTCGAAACGTTGCGTGTATGATAGAGAGTTCCGAGTTTTCCATATAAAATTTAATGTATTATAAAAGAGTCATTATTTATTGCTACCTTAAAGGAGGAAAATCTATTGAGATTCTCCTCTCTCGTTCTCAAATGTAATTCTTAGAAATGTTATAAATACAAATTCGTTTGAATGGACAAAAATATACCTATTTAATTAGGTATTAGCATAAGTATTAGCCAGTTGTTCCACAGTTTTCGGAACTGTGCGATATTCTTCTACTTCTATAGACGTTTCAAAATGTAACAAATTGACTGTAACATATTTATTTCTATAAATATTTATTCCATACATAAAGCAGATATATGAATTTTAAAAGTATCTATATAACTACTAACTTCATTTCATAGTAATTTTGTACCCACAAAATGCGACATAAATCAGATAAGAACTATTTAAAAATCATCAAGAAATTAGGCAAAGGTAAATCACCATACAGCCACTCGGATTGAAATGTCAAATCGTAAAACCAATTGCCATAAACAATTTGTACAATCCCTATTACTTTTAAAGTAAAAGCGTCTTATTTCGTCCGTCCGGGCATCGACAAAAGGCTGGCTTGGTGACACAATAGGCAATTGTGCTCTATGCCCATTGAGGGTCACGAGTGACGTGTACAGCCTATGTAGCCTGTGGAAATTCAGATAGCTAGGGATTGAAAATCATTTTGGATGTGGGAATTCATGCGTATATGATTTATTGAGCTTTTTATGAGGATATCCAGTTTCATCTAAAACTAGCGACCCGTCCCAACTTCGTACGGGTGCAATGCTTACATCACATTAGAAACCTCCAATGTGTCAGTGTTTCTCTAACATATTATGCATGTATTGTATATAAAAACCTTCCTCTTGAATCACTTTATTTATTGAAAAAAATCGCATCAAAATCCGTTGCGTAAATTTAAAGATTTAAGAGGACATAGTGACAGACAGCGGAAAGCGACTTTGTTTTATAATATGTATGTAGTGATAGTGATTGTAGGTAGGTAAGGTTTAAAGGTAGACATATCTATATCCACTTATACCGTCATATTTATTGAAATCAGTTGAAGGCTTTCTTCCTGTATTATTTTAAACCATGACCATAATGCCTTTGGATTTTTTTCGTATTTTCTTTTGTCGAAAGTAATTAATTAGACGAATATAATTAAACGACTGAAATATCAATCAAAAACTGTTACGTTTGATATTTGTTCCAATTTTTGCTCAAAAACAAGAACATAAATGATTGAAAGCGTACAATTTTCAATTTGAATATAACGCGAAGCCATTCCGATTCAAGCCAACCATTGAAACAAAACAAATTTTAACAAAACGTTGATTAAGTCAAAACTTCAATGAAATTCCGAAGTTGTATGGGAACAAAGCCTGAAGTTTGTTCTTGTTTAATTTTGTTTTAATCTTTGTGCGTTGCTGATTGATTTTCGATCACTCAATTTGACAGATTAGAAGATTTTTACTGTAGGTAATTTTGTTCAACTTTTCAGCGATGGATTTGACGCCTACGGGCGTTTGTTTAAAAACAAACAATGAAGTCTATTACAAAAAGGTAAAAAAATATCGTTTATTCGTGTGGATATCGTGAAATTTATTATGATAATTAAATAGGTTTTATTTTAAAATTTTACATTTTAACTAAGAATAAACGTGACGTAAGGACGCGTAAATATATCTATATACTTAACAAAATAAAATTCTACTTAATACAATACCTACAGTGTTTCTAAATAGGTACAGAGTGATAAATAAATATTAAATACTAGTTGACCCGGCAAACTTCGTACTGCCTCAGCATCAATTAATAAAAAAACTGAATGCTTTAAACCTTCCCTGTACGTACACAAATAATTCAAGACCAAAAATAGCCAAATCAGTCCATCCATTCCCGAGTTTTTATGAGACTAACGAACAGCAATTGATTTTTATATATATAGATATTTCACCAACTTACCTATTCCATGTTTAAAATGATTCTCATCGTTTTATTCAATCTCTAATGTCACATTATTTCATACATTCTGAAAGCATTCTGACGTCATTGGCAGGTTTTATGCAACAACGACCTAACCCAATAAATAGCATCAGTCGACGATAGAATGAATCGTGGTGCGATTATGACGCTACTTCCATCATGGGAACCGAGGTTACAGCATACCATGAACAGTGTCATCACTCGTCCAGTTACAAGTCGAAATAAAAAAATCTTACAACACCGCATAAGTCATTTTTACCAAAGTTTCAGGGGACGAAAAACTATTTATTTTAAAAGGCCAACCGCCTTGCGGTTACTACTTTTTGAATTTAAGCCTCTTATTGACTGAAATCTATATCATGTGACACATGGTTCGACGCGCAAAGAGCAGCTCTATCCAATGGCATTAAAATGTAGAAACTGCCAATTTTCGACTTGAGCGGTGTTGTAAGGTAAAAAACGAAATGACATTTGACAACGGGCTATATTTTCTTCTTCTTCTTTATTTAAATGGCGACTGAACAGGCTATATCTTTCATTTATGTTTGTCTCTCAATAACATGGCTGTTTTTTTGGCGTATACTTCAAATTGAGTTTGAAATTTGTGCCAGTCTTCATGTGTCCCTTTTTCGGGTGACAGAAAATTTTAAGGCAATTTGGGAGACTAAAATAGAAATGTACACAACTCCTCCATTACGAAGGGAAAATTCGTAGTCACTTTTTATTTTAAATATGGAATTTTGTTCAGAAACAATCATTTGTTTCTTATAATTCATTTGGTAATTTTCTCTATCATAAAGTCAGTAAGGCAGGGTTTTTAGTTAGTATTTATATCTATATATATATAAAACAAAGTCACCGCCGCCACTGTCTGTCTGTCTAAACGCGATGAACACAAAGATTTTCACCAAATTACGGAGTATTTCATGGGGAAGGTTTTTATGTATAATACATCAATTTGGACCCGGTAGGTGGCGCTGGTGGGCAGAACGAAGTCTGCCGGGTCCGCTAGTTTAATATAATCAAACATGATTTAATTATTATTTGACTTCACTGTTAAATGCCATAATAGATCGAAAAAAACACAATTCTAGTCGATTATTCTTTCTATTTTTTTCTATAGCACAGATAATAGAAATAGTATTATAGAGCTGCACATAAGCTATGGCCTTTCAGCTGGCAGTGCATCAAAGTGCATTCATATAAACTAGCACCTCGTTTGAACCCGGAGCATTACTCGGCTACTTTATATATTATATATTATGTTTTAGACAACGTGCAACACATAACCATTAAATATAATAAGGTCACTGACATTAATATAGTTACCTCTTGAATTTATACGTCTATTTGTGTAGTTTTGGCATAGTCTATGGACTTGTGATGTTGTTTTTTTTTGGCGTAATGGTGATCGAAGGTCGTAACCGTTAAGGCCAATATTGGCGGGTAAATAAAGTGGTTTTTAATCGTTGTTTTTAAAGCCTCAAAACTTATTTATGTACCTAATGTCAATAAAAATGTACCTACAGCATTTGATTTTACAATGCGAAGACAAATTACTTTAATATGTATAAAGAATATGTCTCAGAAGTAAAAACTTTAAGTAGTATCCATAGGCAAGAAAGGACGAGTTAATTTTTTTATAAGATCCATATTTCGACGAAAGAAGGACAATTTTTTTTTTTATAATTTTATATAGCTAAGTAAGCTCTGAGGTACATTAATTAAATAATTTATTTTATTTTGTCCAGGTACACAATCTTGCCATCCGCCGAGAGAGACAGGTTTATACATTTTTGAGAGTGCTATAATTATTATTTTTACACGTGTTTTTCATCTAATCTTGGTTCTAACAAACAATGCTTGGATTTTTTTATAACTAACAATGGTTTGGCTAGACTTTTCACACGATCATTTCAACCTACTAAATCTTTATATTATACTAGCTGCCTCCCCGCGGTTTTACCCGCGTAGTTCCCGTTCCCGTGGGAACACAGGGATAAAATATAGCCTATGTTACTCGGGGATAATGTAGCTTTCCAAAGGTGAAAGAATTTTTGAAATCGGTCCAGTAGTTTCGGAGCCTATTCGTTACAAACAAACAAACAAACAAACAAACAAATCTTTCCTCTTTATAATATTAGTATAGACAAATTCCAGAGTAAGTACATGACGTCATTATGTGCATTATAAAAAATATTACCTTTACGAATATCCTGAGTTATTTGTATGCTTAAACGCAAACATAAATGTTGAAGTATCTTTACATTAAGCCCTACAAAACCCGTCATATAAATCGAGTCTCGAGAGCCTACTCGACTAAAGGAAACTCGATTAAAAAAAAGTATCAAGTTTTTGGCGCCACTTCGAACAGCCAAAGAGTTTTCTACAAATCCCGAACTTTTTTTAATCGTAAACACAGAGTGAACCGCGTATCGTTTGGAAAAAAAAACAATAGACATTCGAAATTCAAAAAGCTCACGCAATCTGTAACTAGGTCGGAGCGCGCGCGTCACGCTTCTCTGACGTCACGCGGTGTGACGTCAGCGCCCCTCCCCCGGCCACGCCTCGGCCGTTGTCTATCTATACTTCTATACTAATATTATAAAGAGGAAAGATTTGTTTGTAACGAATAGGCTCCGAAACTACTCAACCGATCTGCACAATTCTTTCACCAATAGAAAGCTAAGTTATTCATAAATAACATAGGCTATGTTTCATCTCCGTATTCCTACGGGGACGGGAACTATGCGGGTAAAACCGCGCGGAGGCAGCATCTGTATACATAACATACGTTGTTAATCTCCTTGGTACAATATGATACCTTCTTAGAAATACTGTATTGATTTATTCAGCGGCCTTATAGAATATCGGCTTTGCTAACTATAAGGACTTTTCTATACATGAGTTAGGATTACTTAGGATAACATTGTGATATGGCCGAAAGGTAGGGACGGGACCTTTTCAATATTAAATTCTCTGTAATTTGATTATACTGTTAAAACTTTTGACCTTCCATAACGTAACTTATATAATAAATGCTGATGAGCTTAAATTTGTGAGTTTGAAAGTAGGTTGTTATCAATGGATTAACTAAAAATATAGTTCACTAGCTTCCGCCCTGCGGTTTCACCCGCGTTCCCTTTCCTGTATACAGAGATAAAAATAGCCTTCCTCGGTGAATAACACTGAAATAGTTTTTCAAATGGGAATCTAGTTCCTGAGATTAACGCGTTCAAACAAATGAAAGACTCTTCAGCTTTATAATAGGTATTAATATTGATTTTATATAGTATTATAGGTATGTACCACAAATAATTACGTAGTAAGTATAATGTGATCAAAAAAGTTAGTTGAGGCACTAGTACCTCTATGGTATTTTTTTGCGAGAAGCAATCGCGTTAATACTATATTTAATTTTATATATATACTATTGTTACTCTGATTAGAGAGCTGAGAGGTAGCCAAAGCAATAGTAATAGGTACATTATATATATTTTTTTAAAAACGATATTCGGCCAAAGTGCCACATAAAAGCGATCAATGAACTGAAAATAAGTAAAGGTTCATAATCCAAACAAAATGGCAGAAACCTTTTCGTTTTGTTTGATGTTTTGCCGCTTCCTTTTAAATATTGGAAAACAAGAATAACAATAAAAAACGTTAAATTGGCATAAATTTAAAAAAGCCATTATTATAATACTAGTAGTCCCCCCTGGTTCTACCACGTTCCCGGGGGTTATACAATTTTCCCGAGATGAAAAGTAGCCTATGTGTTTATCAAGGTTATAAACTATCTGTGTTCCAAATTTCATTCAAATCCGTTGGGTAGTTTTTGCGTGAAGGAATAACAAACATCTATCTAAATTAAAACAAAATATTACGAATAAAAACTCCTATATTGAGCTTTAAAATTAACACCCTATTTATCCCCTTAAATAAAATTTCATAACAAATACTTATACATGCATAAAGCTATATTTATGTTTATTCAATCATGCACGAGAATACATACTGTATGCTAGAGTAAGCGTCCACAATTTGGGGTGTAACGACCCTACCACCCCCTAAGACCCCATAGGACCCCCTAACACCCCAAATACCCCCAGGAGGTAGTCCCAGTGGGACGGTGAGGGAATAACCATAGAAATATTACACGCTGTATCCTATTTATATGGAAATAACACTGCAGAGAAATATGTTCGTTTTTACATATTTTTCAATGAACGTTTAAAGACAGCAGAGTTTTAGTACTAAAACTTCCTCCTGCTTCACTTGCTTATTTTTAAAAATTGATCGATCGTAATGCGTTTAAATACAATATATACTTATGTTTAATACTATCATGTAGTATTAAGTACGTAAATAAATATTATGTTTGTACGTAAATAAATAAATAGTATATGGATTATGTGTGTTTTTATACCATTTATAAAGATGTAAAATTATAGTATACTCATTAGACTCGTAGTGGACCATTTTGGATATCGTCAAACACTGAAATTAATCATTTATCGTAGTGGTATCTCACTCATATCACATCTAAGCTACTTATAGTTGCCGAGATCTATATGGTCCGTTCTGACAACGCATTAAAATTAACGCGTCAAAGCAGGATAGACATAGTGCGACAGAAAGAGACACAATCTTGCCAAAACGGACCTCTTAGATCTCGACTTGTCGACCTGATTGATAGTCGATCAAATCCATAACAAATAATGCTACGGGAATTCTCGTAGTGTTTTCGTAGCGGCATCGTAGCAGTTTTCGCTACATTTTGCAAGCTCCCTTTTGATAATGATTTATAATTATACATACATACATAGATATATGCATATATATACAGCTACATCGCTTATGTTTTTTTTATCTATTACCTTCGAAGCCCCACAGTTTCACTCATGTCCCGAGAATCTACCGATTTGTTAGCATAAAAAGTAGCCTTAATATTATTCTAGAACAATCTCCAACTTAGCTAAATTTCATCCAGATCCCTGGCTTCATACAGTAACAAACATCCACCCAACCACTCCCACATACAAACAATAGCACATAAATTCATTCACCATTCTTCCATTCACTAGACCCATCACATAATAGTAAGCTCATCTAATCGTAGGTCAAACTGCTGGTCGCGCAGGTCACCATCATACCGGGTCACCAAGCCCTCAATGGACGCGAGCGCGGAACAGCCCCTGCAGATGGACCAGCGCCTCCTGGACCCCGCGCCTGCTGAGAAGAAACCACATCTGAAGGGGCCCAGGCCTGTTGGCTCCAGTGTTTCTGGTAAGTTAACATATAACTTCAAAAGGAGTTAAAAGATCTTTCTCTTTTCCTTGGATTATAGGCCTATGTTTATGCTATTCCGTAAAATACTCTTAGTATAGCAAGTTGCTTAGCATGGCAAGTTTCATCCAGTTCACGTTAGCTATTTTGGTATTATTTTATTTATAACTAGTTGACCCGGCAAACTTCGTACTGCCTCAGCATCAATTAATAAAAAAAACTGACTGCTTTAAACCTTCCCTGTACTTACACAAATAATTCAAGACCAAATATAGCCAAATCAGTCCATCCATTCTCGAGTTTTTGTGAGACTAACGAACAGCAATTGATTTTTATATATATAGATTATTCATACTTCGATGGATACTACAAACTTAATAAAATATAGAGTGTAAATTAATACTTTATATCGAAAATACTTCCTCAAAACTACTGTAGGTACCTTAACGATTTACTCATAGGAATAGTCCACTTATAGTCTGTAGTAGTTATAATATTTTTTTCATTAATATTCATATTATATGTATTTACTAAAATTAAAAATATTTTCTTTATCATTATCGTACAGTTTTCTTTATTCAATACGATTTAGTCGAACGTTGTAATCAGTTAAAATATTCTGGTGTTATGTTAGCAAGCCATTTCTAATAAGAAAATTACTCATATAAATTGACAAAAACTCTATGTTATATAATACATAAACAACGCCATTAAAATTGATTAAAACGATTATTTTGAATTAAAATTACACAGTGAAGTGGACACATAAAATTAATTAATTTAATGGAGGTGAAATGTCAAACAAATTACTTAGCAAGTGTAGTGTTACCATATTGCATATGGATATTAAAGTGTTGCCAAGGTTATATAGGTTACTATTGACGATGCTTAGGTTTATATTATAGGTTTAAATAGTGAAAAATTGCATACTGAAGTAAGGTTTTGAGGTTTAAAAAAAGATGGTTCTTAGTTACATTCGAGATTCTCTAGTTATTTTAGGTAAAACTCAATGAAGTTTATGTAATTGCTCAGTTTTACTTATATCGCCATACCGAAATTGCGAGATTTAGATCTTCGGTTTCTAAAATTCTGATTCACGTATTACAGATTCCATCTCCTTATCTTCGCCGGTGGCGTGCGCGTCTCCCCGTGAGGATGTGGAGGGTCCCCCTATGCCTGCCAACGTGGCCACCCTGCCTGAGGAGCACAGGTCGCTGCTCTTCGGGAGGGCTCCTGGCTTGAGGATTAGGAGGCGCCGGGCTATGATCATATATGTTTGCGCCGCTGATTCACAAGGTGAATAATGATACCGACATCTAATAAATATAATCTATAACCTGATGCAGGTTTTTGTAAAGTAATTGTATCGGATTACACAGTATCCTATAAACTACATGATAACCTAGATGTAGCTATAGTGTTCGCGCTGATATTCGAAAAATTCATTATTGCATTTTGTTTGTAAAAAAATCTGATCTTGATAAATGTATATTATTGCTATGTATATGCTCTAATATTAATATGAGGAAAGATTTATATGTAACAAATGAACATATAAAACTACTGCGCCGATTTCAAAATTAATGGAAAGTGACATTATAAGGGAACATGGCTACATTTTATCCCCGTATTACGGGAATGGGAACTGTCATGAAACCTGGGGGTAGCTAGTACCTAATCAACTTATATTTGATGATGTTTCTGCTGTTGGTTAAAGAAAAGACGACAAAACTAAGTCCCCCCCCCTCATTTAGATTGTTGCGCCGAGAAAGGAGCCCTGCAATGCGGCGCGGCGGCTCGGCTCCGCGTGCGCGCGCGCCGGCGCGGGTGGCGCGTGCACGTCGCCGACTTGCACTGGCGCTCGCCGCTCGAACAGCAGCGGGACCACCGCTTCCCTGTGCTGTGCATCGCTGAGATGGCACGTGAGTATTGGAGGGGGTTTCCTTTACAGCGCGGTCGAACAGCAGCGGGACCACCGCTTCCCTGTGCTGTGCATCGCTGAGATGGCACGTGAGTATTGGAGGGGGTTTCCTTTACAGCGCGGTCGAACAGCAGCGGGACCACCGCTTCCCTGTGCTGTGCATCGCTGAGATGGCACGTGAGTATTGGAGGGGGTTTCCTTTACAGCGCGGTCGAACAGCAGCGGGACCACCGCTTCCCTGTGCTGTGCATCGCTGAGATGGCACGTGAGTATTGGAGGGGGTTTCCTTTACAGCGCGGTCGAACAGCAGCGGGACCACCGCTTCCCTGTGCTGTGCATCGCTGAGATGGCACGTGAGTATTGGAGGGGGTTTCCTTTACAGCGCGGTCGAACAGCAGCGGGACCACCGCTTCCCTGTGCTGTGCATCGCTGAGATGGCACGTGAGTATTGGAGGGGGTTTCCTTTACAGCGCGGTCGAACAGCAGCGGGACCACCGCTTCCCTGTGCTGTGCATCGCTGAGATGGCACGTGAGTATTGGAGGGGGTTTCCTTTACAGCGCGGTCGAACAGCAGCGGGACCACCGCTTCCCTGTGCTGTGCATCGCTGAGATGGCACGTGAGTATTGGAGGGGGTTTCCTTTACAGCGCGGTCGAACAGCAGCGGGACCACCGCTTCCCTGTGCTGTGCATCGCTGAGATGGCACGTGAGTATTGGAGGGGGTTTCCTTTACAGCGCGGTCGAACAGCAGCGGGACCACCGCTTCCCTGTGCTGTGCATCGCTGAGATGGCACGTGAGTATTGGAGGGGGTTTCCTTTACAGTGCGGTCGAACAGCAGCGGGACCACCGCTTCCCTGTGCTGTGCATCGCTGAGATGGCACGTGAGTATTGGAGGGGGTTTCCTTTACAGCGCGGTCGAACAGCAGCGGGACCACCGCTTCCCTGTGCTGTGCATCGCTGAGATGGCACGTGAGTATTGGAGGGGGTTTCCTTTACAGCGCGGTCGAACAGCAGCGGGACCACCGCTTCCCTGTGCTGTGCATCGCTGAGATGGCACGTGAGTATTGGAGGGGGTTTCCTTTACAGCGCGGTCGAACAGCAGCGGGACCACCGCTTCCCTGTGCTGTGCATCGCTGAGATGGCACGTGAGTATTGGAGGGGGTTTCCTTTACAGTGCGGTCGAACAGCAGCGGGACCACCGCTTCCCTGTGCTGTGCATCGCTGAGATGGCACGTGAGTATTGGAGGGGGTTTGGTTTACAGCGCGGCTATCGCTTCCTGGGGCTGTGCATCGCCGAGATTACACGAGAGTATCACCGCTTTTGCTGGATGGGACATGACTTGACATGAGTATCACGCCTTTTGCTTTTCAGCTCGACGACCGCTTCCATCACTTAGATGGCGCGTGAGTAGGTTTTAGACAACTTTTGCAACAACCGCTTCCACCGCTGAGATGGCTCGTGAGAACCACCTCGGATTATGGCCTATACGTCCGGGCAAACTTAAACCGAACAAGTATATAATATTCCTAATTTATGACGAATTTACAAACTATACCTAAGTGTTAATGTAACAGGAAATAAATATAACACTTTAATATCTCGGTAGACTCATTTAAAACACGTGAGCATGTCCAGCACAAATACATTGTGACACAAATCCGCCATGTTGTTTTAAATGTCAAAAGTGACATTTCTTTTTATCACAAAAGTTTATAATCAACATCAAAAATGTAACCTTACTTTCATAAATTCCAGGACAAGCCGAGCTAGGTGCAGTTGTCCCGGTGTTGTTCCTCAACTCGGGGCTGGGCACCCCGCTGCTCCCTCACACCCTGGAATGTGCAGACTTTAAAGCGGCCCTGGAGGCTGCTGAGGATGAAAATGATAAGACATTACTTAATAAGTGGTACGTGCTAAGTGGTATGCTAAGCTATTTATTAATGATAGTAAATTAATTACATTTAGGTACATTCATGATAACATGTAGGACCGTAGGATTAATTGTGACTAAGTACTGATGAACGCATTTAAATGAAATTTTGAAACAGATTTGTAGATTTGAATTTTTGCTTGTTTAGGATCCAAAACTGCTGGACCAATTTGAACTATTCTTATACTTACTAATATACTAGCCTAAACCCCCTCGATGTTAGGGGAGGCTCGAGCTCTTCGGTGGAGACGTATATGAGCTGATGATGATGATATATATGTCTATTTGTCTCATTCTAACCTCGTAAACAGGTACAGCCTAGACGGCAGCGCTACTCCGCCATGCTACCGGCTAGTCCGCGGCGCGCCTGCCCGCTGGCGCCGCGAGATGGCGCGCACGCTCAACGTGCTCGTGCGCACGCTGCCCCAGGAGGCTTGCGACGCGTACCTCACTACTGTCGTCGAACAGGTACGTGCTAGTGACGAACCCTTCCCTCCTTCATAGCGCGGAGACCCCGGCTTTTAAAATGCAAGCTGGGGTCAGCTTGCAGATGTCGCAGTTGAAACACAGTAGTGCGCCCGTGACATCTGCAAAAAAAAGCATAGAGGATCACCGACAGGTTTTTTAGTGGGTATGCCTCTCTCAGCAGAGGAGAGTCCCACATAACCACCCCCACCGTCCCTTTAAGGTGGGGGGGTATGCAGTTTCGAAAAAAAATAAAAAAGTGATGAACCCTGAAACAAACCCTTGCCTAGGGCATCACAGCTAGGGGGGGCAGAAGAAGCACAAAATCCATCGTATAGCAATTTTAGATTTATGTATTTATAACTCTATTTCCTCCTTTCTTACTGTTAATATGTTTACAGACAAGGCATAAGTGACTGACATGTAAAAAGGTCTAGTTTCCGTTGTCGATAAAACAATAAAAAATGTGATGACTTATGTCAATTATTTATCAATGTCATTAATTTTCTCCTGTAACGTTTTCGCGGTAATTTACTTAATACGTAAAAAATTCAAATTGATTATATCATTCATTGATTAGGTATATCACCTCTAACACCAACTAAACATATACGATATTTTTTAGTCTTTTACATCAATAATGTCTAATTTCACCTAAGTATGATTTCCCGATATATAAAGAAACCGTAAACCATACTTACCCTCATACCTTCAGGAGGTCCAACACACAGTGCTAATGAGCGTGGAGGCGGCTCGGCGTTGTGTATGGGTTTGTCGAGCTGGCGGAGCGGCCGCGTCCGGAGCGTCCGGGGCGTCCGGAGCGGGCGGGTGCGGCGTCGAGCCGGACGCGGGGGACGCTGCTCATCATCACGAGCTGCAGAGGAGGCTGAACAATCTGCAGAAGGATCTGAAGGTATGTGGAAGTAACTGGAAAGTAATTTTAATTTAAAACAGAATGAAGCTTAGCAGAGTTAGTGCCATTAATTTACAGCTATGTTTATAATTGAGTGTCTTTTCATGTTTTATGGATATATTTACAATAGTCCAAGTCAAAACAGCCACTGTAATTAATTTTCAAATCACGTTAAGAAATAAATTTATGTGTGACAAACTATAAGAATTAGGTACTTACACTTTATTTTGTCATTGAAATATAGATATTATGCATATGTTATTTTTGTTTTAATTTAAACCACTAGCACTCTATATTTACAAAAATAAATCCTGAAATCAAACATTATAAGTACCTAGTATGTACCTAATTATTAAAATAGGTCTTTAAGAAGTATTACCCACCCTCCTATATAAGGTTGTTTTTACTATGTGTCACAGTTCTAAAACTAAACATCCATTATCTTCCATCTCCCTCACTCAGGTACATCTGACAGAGCGCAATATAATCCGCGCGAGTGTCCGCGGGCGGCTGGCCCCGGGGGGGGAGGACGAGTACACGGCGAGCGTGCGCACCGCGCTCGGCGAGCGGCTCGACGCGCTGCTCGACGCGCTTGTCGCCGAGCATGATGCGCCAGCCGGCTCTAATGGGATACCCACCAGGTATCTTACCTTCATCATCATCAGCTCATTTACGTACTCAGTTTTTAGGCCATAGTGCAGGCGGGTCTAGTGGAGATTGGCGAACTGTCATCATCATCATCAGCTCATATACGTCTCCACCGAGGAGCTCGAGCTTCCCCTAACAACGAGGGGTTTAGGCCATAGTCCACCACGCGGGCCTAGTGCGGATTGGCGGACTGTACATGCCTTATTATGACATCTCGGGCATACAGGTTTCCTCACGATGTTTTTCCTTCACCTAGAGACACTAGTGTGAATCCGTAAGTTTTTTTTTTTTTTTTATACCACAAGGGTGGCAAACAGGCATACGGTCCCACCTGATGGGAAGCGGTTACCGTAGCCTATGGACGCTTGCAACACCAGGGGCGTCACTCACGCGTTGCCGACCCTATAAAAAAGGGAGCAACTGTATAGGCAGTGAAAGGGACAAAGCGCAATGCACTTCTCGTCGAAGGGCCAAACAGGCATCACTCCTGCACACCCCTACGACGCTACTCCATCCCTGGTCCCCTCACTGCCGCTACAGCGTCTCCTCATGGAGCTCTGGCTACCTTACTCACCGCAGGAACACAACACTACATGTAGTGTTATTTGGCTGCGGTCTTCTGTAAGGTGGAGGTACTACCCCAGTCGGGCTGCTCCAATTTCGAACGGACGAATCCGTTGCGCCCTACCTCCTTGTTAAAGATTGACGTAAGTAAGTTTTTATAAACTCAAAGGTACGGCCCTGGGGTTTAAACCTGCACCCTCATGATCGTGAGTCAGTGCGTTCCCAACTGAGCCACCACGGCACCTGACTTACCGTACGGATATAATACTTAAATATCGGATTCTTGATTCTTTAAGCAGTGTTTTAGTAAAGCTAACTTTAAAATATAAACGTACCTACTTCACGCTAACTAATGTTTCCCTTGTGCTGCCTCGCGCGGTAGTGCAACAGCCAAGTGTTTTAAAATATGTCAAAATTATTTCATCATTAATTTATATGTAATTGTTTTTTAAATAGCATTTTTATGTGTTTCAGTTTGTTCGACGAGGTAAACGAGCACCTGTTATTCTGTCAGAAGGCTGCTCAGTGCACTTCTAACAGAGAAATCACTCTTAACGAGTTGAAGACGTAAGTTTGTTTTTCTTACGAGTTCAAATATCACATATTTTGGAGGTAAAAGGAAGTTTTAGTTTTTAATTTGTAGATCAAAACATTATCTAGATTAGATACAATAGGTACAATTTAAGAATTTAGGTTTTTTTGTCGGGATTAGAAATTATTAGACAAATATAAGGCAGAATATGAATTGTATCAGGACATATTTTATATTCTGCCTTCAATGATGCAACATCCACAAACACAAAAATCGTTATAAAAAGTTATAATCGTCTATTCCAGGTACATAATGGGTGATAGCAACGTGCCCCTAGCACTGATCGGCGGCGCGGGATGCGGGAAGGCGACCTTCGTGGCTCGCGCAGTCACCATGGCACCTGCCTGCCAACAGGACCTCGCTGTTATCGTCAGGTATGTACAAAACCAGTAGTTTCCAGCGTTTCCAGGGGGTCTTAAATTTTCCCGAGATAATGAGTAGTCTATGTGTTATTCCGGAATATTTTCTAACTCTCTGCCAAATTTTATCGCGTTCTGGCGAAAAACTAGCACTAAAGTACCTCATAGTTTTAGCGCCTTTAATTTATGTAAACGTTTTTGTGGAAGAAATAGGTTTCTAAAACACGAACGCTCGATCAATAATGTATTCTATATCCATGTGTATAAAGTTGATATCGCGTTGTTTACAGATTCGTGGGGCTGACGTCACAGTCGAGTAGCTCCCACCAGCTGCTCAAGTCTATAGTCGACCAGTGTCACGTGCTCCACACTGGAACTGTGTACAGAGGGCGTAATGTAAGCTTTTAATAATTAATTAAACAATTCTTTGGGGTGTTTTACCTAAGAAGGGTGGGGGGAGGTCTTTGCCTAGTAGTGGGATGAACCAGGCATAAATTACATTTTTGTAAGATAGATTGATTTTGTTTACAAATCAATTAATAGTTTTTATGTGTATTAAAATCAACAGTTTAAATAACACACACATTTTTAAGTTAATTTATAACTTTATTTACTAATGAATATAGGAACACTCCATTAAAAATAATCTTTTTTTAGTATGGCCACCTTTTTAAATCTCTCATATCTCAAAGTTGCAAAATAAATAAATAAAGTCCACTACGCGGGCCTCACATGCTTTTAATAGTGACATCTCGAGCCTGCAGGTTTCCTCGCGATGTTTTCCTTCACCGAAAGCCAATGGTTGAATTCATAGGTAAGATTTTTTTTCAGACGTAGGTACGGGCCAGGGGTTTGAACCTGCACGAGTCTGTGCGTTCCTATCTGAGCTACCCCGGCTCTCAATTTGTTATAAATTCACATATAAATAGTGGATTCTTGTTGATACAGGACGTAGCATCCCTATCATGCGCCCTCCGTCGCGTGCTATCGGCTCTAGGGCGCGGTCGGCCGGTCCTAGTGGCGGTGGTGGGCGCGGACGCGCTGCGAGCCGCCCGCTGGCTTCCCTCGCGTCTGCCCGACAATGTCAAGATGATTGTCACAGTCACTGAAGGTAAATGTGTAGATAGGCTTGGACTTGGCTCGTTTTTTTTCGTGTGACTTTTTTTTTCGATCGTAAATAGAGTTTTTAAGTGATTTGTGTAACTGAAATGTTTTGTATCTTTGACGTGTCACCGTCACGGCCTTGGACTAGGCTCGATTTTTACATTTTCGTGTGACTGTTTTTTTTTTATGAAATTTCGATTGTAAATAGGGCTTTTTTAGTGCTTTGTTATGTTCAGTGTCTTCGACAACATTACATTTTTCGAAAATAGATAGAAATAAATTTGAATCTATATCAATTAATAGATATCCGTATCGCATGTAATGTGATAAGGAATATGTTATATACCTTTTGGTTCTGTACTCAAGCATTTCATGAAGATCCTATTTAAACATAGCCAACACCTAAATAAAATCAAAATTTCCAAGAAACTTCTCTATGAAATTATCGTAAACTAAATATTCAACAAACTACACACCTTAAACAGAAACGGACGAGCCGTCAAGTTCGGCTATAATGGCGGTGCTCTCCTCCGAAGATGGCCCCAAGATAGTGAGGGCCCCCCCAGTGGGCGCGGAGGAGGCCCGGGCGGTGCTCACGGCTTGTGCGGCCACTTATAGCAAAACTGGAGCCGCGTTGCCGCCAGAAGCCGCGCTTAAGGCCGTCCGGAAGTGCACCCTGCCGCTTTACGCTAAGGTAAGTTTTTGAATGACAGTAGGTAACTATACAAGACAGGCACCACGCTGCCGTCCGAGGCCGCCCTCAAGGCCGTCCGGAAGTGCACCCTGCCGCTTTACGCTAAGGTAGGTTTTTGAATGACAGTAGGTAACTATACAAGACAGGCACCACGCTGCCGTCCGAGGCCGCCCTCAAGGCCGTCCGGAAGTGCACCTTGCCGCTTTACGCTAAGGTAGGTTTTTGAATGACAGTAGGTGTTTGTGCAAGATAGACACACAGCTTGAGGACGAGCGGAAATGCAGCAAAGTAGTGAAGAAGAGTAGGTGATTGTGCAAGCGGAGCCGCACTACCGCCAGAAGCCGCGCTCAAGGCCGTTCGAAAGTGCACCTTGCCGCTATACGCTAAGGTATAATCTTAAAGCTCCAAATTTCAAATAAACAGGTACAACTTAAGCTATTTTAAATAAATAAGAGTAGAAGGCCAAACAAGTATTTTTCAGGATATATATATAGGCATAAACAATCAAATGATTTACATATTTAAACTTATTTTATGACTTGGCGGAAACTCTGCCGTGCAATTTTGCACTTGTATTCTCCTTAAAACTGAGGGCTTACTCCCGACGCTTTCGAGAAACGATTTCTAATCGAATAAATGTCATTTCATACATTTTTGATAGCGATTCTAGCGCACGATCGTGCGGTGACACTTTTTGGAACTAACTTCGATCAAGAATTTCGTTACAATCGAAACCGAATCGAAAAATCCGTACTCCTGACAATATTTGACATTTGTGAATCGAATGGCGGGAACGACTTTAAACGTCAAAATACTCGATCAGTAAAAAGGTACTTTTTCAGGATCGAGTTCTCTCACCTAGGATACATTTATCTAATCTAAAAAATTACATCTAATATACAAGATTTTGTTTTAAAAAAAATAAAAAATTGAATAATCATTTATTTCTGTAGAAACTAACCATACACACACAACTTATTTTATAATTCTGAAACGTCAAACACCGTTACCGATCGAATAGATGTCAATCTTAGCGGCCATCTTGATTTTTTATTAGTACTGGTTCGGAATTAACCAATGGGAGTTCAAATTGAAATTTTTTGATTCGGGATTAACCAATAGGACTTCACGGTGATATCAAAAACAAAATCAAAGTCGAAACGTTTTCGGGAGTAAGCCCTCTGAAATATCAATTAATAGATGTTATATACTTTCATGAACTGGTTACCTAACTAAGTGCTGCATAGATAGTGAATTTTGCTGAGTTTAAAAGATTATTTATTCCATTAAAACTGTACTAAATAAACATAATATCCATAAGTATCACACACATCATTATTGTTTCCAGATCCTAGCATGGCAGATATCGTTGTCAGCGGAAACCTTCACGGAACAATCGGAACCAGAAACTGCTCCCGAGCTGGTCATCTGCGAGGACTTGGAAGGTCAATTGACACAAATCCTGATCACCACGGAGGCAGCCCTTGGCGTGGAGAGGGTTAGAGCTTGCTTGGCGCTGCTGACTGCTTCAAGACGAGGCTTAGATGATACGGAGATATTGGACATGCTGGCACATGATGACCTGTTCAGGAGTGAAGAGACATATTGTAAGTTTTTGATTGATTAGCTTTAGGAAAAATACTGTAAAAAAAATCCTTAACTTAAATGATTAAGATATAATGATGACGAAATGAAACTGTTTGATTGTACATGTTTGGAAGGGACCGTTTTTGTACACAGATATATAGTCAGTTGGTGGTATACTTTGAATATTATATATTCGACACAATCGACGTTGCAGGTAAAGGCTAGTATTGCCATAAAAGATTTTGACATTTGTAGTTTTATCCATTCATATCTACAAAATAATATATATGTGTTGGTTAGTCCATTTATCGAGGAAGGCTATAAACATCTTCGAGTAGCTACGACCAATAGTGTCAATCAATCGGGAGAATTAATACAAAATGTTGGAAAAACGGGGACAATTTTGCAAAGCCTATAAAAAATGAACATTTCATTAATTCCTGAGATTAGCGCATTAATATTCATCATCATCATCAGCTCATATGTCTACGTCTCCACCGAGGAGCTCGAGCCCCTAACAACGAGGGGGCTTTGGTTTTGGTCCTTAATATTAGTATTTACATATTCATTATTGTGTCTCCAGTACCATGGGCCCCAGCATCCCTATTCTGGCCGCAAGTAGCAGCCTTACTGGCTCCCTGGCTCCGGTGGGAATCCAGGGCGGGTGGGGCTGGGTCCGGGGCGCGGTGGCGGGACGCGGCGCTGGCCGGGGCAGCCAGAGACCGGTACTTAGCCGATAGGGCCACCGAGCTGGACGTTAGGAGGACATTACTGGACTATTTTGAGGTTAGTCGAAGCTTTTTTTTATACCACAAGGGTGGCAAACAGGCATACGGTCCCACCTGATGGGAAGCGGTGGGAAGCTGAGTTCATTGCCAGTTCTTCTCAGCAAAAGTGAAACGGAACTGTTAGAGTTAAGTGCCTGTAAAAGCAATTTGAAACCCAGAAATTTGAGTTGATTAATATATTTCGTTTCATTAAGCTTAGTGTTAAATTTGTATACTAATAAATAAATTATCATTATATTATTATTACAAAAATTTTACGAATATGCTCATTCATAATTGATATTACCGAAAATACATTACCTAACAACATATTTTTTCTTAAATATATTTTAACGTTGAGTGTGTTAGCCATCTTTATTTTATAATTTTATAAATAAAATATTTGGTTACTTAAATATTTGAATTTTTTATATGTTTATAATTTTTCATACATTTTCAGGGCGTATGGCATTCAGAAAATGATCCCAAGATGGCCGGTCGTCTGATATCGCAAGAGAATAAATTTTCTGATGAATGGTATGTAAAATATTCTGTTTAAGTATTCTAGAAACGAGAAAACAAAGTGTATTAATTAGCTGTATATTTAAAAAAAATTAATAAAGTGCATATACTTATGTTGACTGTCAAAAGACTTTTGTAAACTGTTATTAATTTCATTTGTAGGTACACCCAGAATCATAATAATTACTTTTATAGTAGTATAAGTTATTCCGTTGTTGTTCTGAAGCTGATAAAATTTCCCATATTCACAGTTACAACTCGAGGAAACTGGACGAGTTACCATACCAGCACTACCACATATACAAGGAGGAGCCTCAGACATTCTCAACCCAACCGTACTTCACGCAACTAGACTGGATTCACGACAAACTCGCCGCCACAGACTGCGGCCATTTTCTCGAAGACCTAGCTCTAGTCCACATAGACCCGCTACCAGAACACATTGAAATACTAAAGGACTTCTTCGAGACACACTCGTACGCGCTAGACTACGACCATAGACAATTCTACGGCCTCCTAAGAACGACCATGGAGAAAAGACAGCGGGAGGGCTTGGAAATTAAAACGAAAATTGTCCAAGATTGGATTAAGATTATTTGGGATCCCCCCGTGCCGACGTTTTACCCGGTAAACGAGGATTACTGGAAGATTGTTGAGAATAAAGAGAAGAGGGATTTGTCTATGGTCGATGGGTTTGACAGCAAGAGCTATGATTTGATTGTGCGCTTCGATACCAGAGGGAAGTTTGTTGCGACTGTGTCTACGGAGCGGGAGGAAATATGTGTTTGGGATGTCACTAAGTAAGCATATTATTTTATTTTTAATTAATAGGAAACTTATTAGTCATTAATATTATTAATATCTTTATATTTAGCTCTTATTACATCGAATTAAAGCAGTTTTGCATAGTTAATAGAGTTTTTTGAATTGGTCATGAAGTTTTTGAGTTTATCCATAAAAAACTAGCGAAAAATCTAATATTTACTGTTTTTAATATTGATTGTAGATATTTAGATAGTTTCTACTTATTTATAAAAATATCAAAGCTCACTCTGAAGTGTAATGTATTAGTATTACATCTAGTAATATAATTTTTTTTCAACTTGGCGATTGCACTGCCGTGCCCACAGATAACAATGTATCTTCTATTTATATAAATATTGAACTCCTAAGTATTAAACTCGAAATGCACTCACAGACATTTTTTAACATACTCATTTCAAGTCATACAAATGAATACCATAATTTTTGAACCCATTTTAAAACGTTAATTTTAACTTCCAGATGCAAGTTAGTCCGCAAGATGGTCGGAGTGACCCACCCAATAAACCTGGTGCCGATCGACGAGTACAAGTGCGTGGTGCTGTGCCGCCGGGAACTGAGGGTCTATAACCTTGACCAGGTAACCACCAGGTCCAATCCAGGACTTATGATTAAATTACAATCCTTTTATATCCAGTTTTACAATAAATCACAAACAAAACTAAAGATTTAACTGGTACTTTACCTCTGCTAATACTTTCATTGATTACTAGTGGCTCCGCGGTTTCACCCGCGTACCCGGAAGATCTTCCATTTTCCCCGGATAAAAAGTAGCCTATGTATTTTCTCAGGCTCTCAATTATATGTGTAAATAAATTTGCTTATGCGTTCCGAAGTAAAAAAAAAAAAAAAAAAAAAAAAAAAAAACATTAATTATCACTAGTTATAGGCAGGGGACATAACTTAGAAGTTGGACACTGAATTAAAGAATTCTACCAAAGTTCATTTAAATCCATTTAGTAGTTTTTGCGTGAAAGAGTAATAAACATTCGTCCATCCAATTTTACTTTCACTTATAACTTTAGTATCCTACTAATGTTCTATACAAAATAAACAGACATATTCATGCATACAAATGTTTGTCCTGGGTTGTATTCGGACGTACGACGATGGTCAATAACCAAAAAGCCAACCGACCTGTCAACAAAGGTCTGTATAAAACTATGTTGTTACCCTGACTTCTCTCGCATCAGGGTACGTTCGTGGTGTCCCTGAAGGGTGTGATGAACCAGAAGATGCCGTACTACGGGCTGCACGACGCTGCGCACCTCGTGGCGCTCGCAAGGAACCGCATGTACGTCAACCTCATGAACATCGACACTGGTGAGACACTTATACTTATCACTACATATTTATTCATTTTAGGAAAACCAACAGCCAAAATAATAATATCGATTAATAAAATATTATAAAACAAAGTCGCTTTCCGCTGTCCCTATGTCTTCTTAAGTCTTTAAAACTACGCAACGGATTTTGATGCGGCTCCATAGTAAACTACGAACCCTTATAGTTTCGCCATGTCCGTCCGTCCGTCCGCGGGTAATCTCAGAGACGGTTGATACTACAAAGCTGTAATTTGGTATGGTAGTAGATAAACAGCGTCGACAAAGTTGAAACATAAAATCTTGAAAAATATTTTTTTTAGGGTACCTCCCATACACGTAAAAAGGGGAGGTTTTTTTTCTAAATAGATAGTGACTCAAGAGGAAGGTTTTTATATACAATACATGCCTAATATGTTAGAGAAACACTGTCAATTTTGAAGATTTTAATATAATATAATAATGTTTCCAGGTGACTGCGTGACGACATTCAAAGCTGGTGAAGACAGGTTCCTCAACTCCTTACTGGTTTCTGGAGATGGAAGGTAAATTATTTCTTTCATTTTGCGAAAAAAAACTTTTTATTTTTATTTTATGTACTAGTAGGTGATTCATATTTATTGGCTATTTTATCAATACTAATATTATAAAGAGGATTTTTTTGTATTGGGCAAGCAGTGTTGGGCATTATCAAAGAGTATATTTAATTTTTTATCCCTCTATTCCTACGGGAACTACGCAGGCAAAACTGCAGGGCGTAAACAATATATTTTTATACTATGTATTAAAAATAGAGTCTATATTTGTCTCCAGGGTCCTAGTGTGTGGTGACGAGACCCAAAAGCCGTTCCCCCTCCTCGTGTGGTCTCTGACGTCACGGAAGCTTCTCTACGACCTGAGGATACCCCATCACGACTTCATCACGTCGAAGGCAGCCATCACGTATGAAGGTGAGATCTTTGATTTTATGAGTGCATGGTACTTTTTTTGACAAATTTATAGAAAAATATGTTTTTCACCTAATTTTTGAGAAGATTTGTTCCTTGTTTGTTTGAATAGGTGCAGAAACTACTAGACCGATATAAAAAAATCATTTACCAATAGAGAACCACAAAGAAAAATTAAAAGCTACGTTAATTCTCAGTGTGATGGCTATATTTTATCCCTGTATTCCTAATGGAACGGGAACTAGAACTACACAGGTATTTCTAAAATGTTAACTTAAATTTGACTTTCAAGGAATGTCTTCATATCTATATTATAAGTATGTATTTGTCATACAATATATCTATATTTTTATTCCTTACTGTATACCACAAGTTACATAAAAACATAATTATACCTAATAGGTTTCACGTGCATAGTACAATGGACGGTCTTCCAGACAACCTTTATTGAACTTAAAGACATATCCTTTTTTAATGTATTTGTAAACTAAGCAATTGTTGGTAAGAAAATAAATAAATAAGATCAACAAGTTCAAAAACGTGAAAATTCGAGATAAAAGTCCTAAAAATATGAGCGATAGCTCATTCGATTCGGAATCACCACTTGAAAATGTTTATGAAGAGTTTTGGCGCAGGTAAATAATTGCAGTAGTTATTAACAAAATAAGATGATAAAAAAATTATATTTATAGTTTTTTGTTAATAACTCGAAAAAAAATTTCATTTAAGCAATTTTGAAAAAAGCCCGTGAAAGAAGAGAAAAATTCCAATAAAAAAGTCCCGACTCCCGGAACTCTATCTCCATTATTTATAATTAAAATTGAAAATAGGGCTGCGCGCGGCTGTTCCGGCGTGTGGGCGCCGGCGCTAAAGAGAGTTCAGCAATAAAAATATTTTTTTTATAACATAAAATGTGATTTTAAAAATTTAAAAAAAATCTTTTTTCAAAGTTTCATTCCAAGTTTATTAATTTAAGAATTATGATTTTTTATAACTCGAAATATTTTTTATCTAAAAAATGTAGATAATTTTTTTTTCAATTAATATTTTAGCTATGCCTGTTTTCACATTAAACAATGGCATTTTAAAAAATATCATATTTTAAACAAATAGAGAAATATTATATTTTGAAAAATTTTTTTTTTGCTATTTGTTGTCTAATAAAATAATGATTTAAAAAAATTTCTTAATTATCATTTTTTTACCTGCACCAAAATCCTTCAAAACATTTTTCTACAGGTGATTCCGGAACGAATGAGCCATCAGCCATTGCTCTTATTTTTAGGACCTTTATCTCGAATTTTCACTTTTTTGTACTTGTTGACTATGTTGTCACAATGTTAGTTACCGTACTCCTCCGAAACGGTTTGACCGATTTTTATGAAATTTAATATGCATATTCAGTAGGTCTGTAAATCGGCTACTATCTATTTTTGATACCCCTGTGATCACGGGAACGGGAATTACGCGAGTAAAACCGGGGCGGCAGCTGGTAACCATATATATGTAAATTTTCCAGGTTCGTACGTGTGCGTAGTGTGCCGCGAGCTGGACGAGCCGAGCCCGAACTTCATCGTGGTGTACGACCTGCAGTCGGGGACTCTGTTCAAGAAGTGGAAGCCGGGCTGCGACACCGCCGCGCTCGCCATCAGCTCGGCCGACGGCTGCGTGCTGTCCGGCCTCGCCGACACTAGGATACTCGTCTGGGACTTGGTTACTGGTTAGTATATATATTTTCAACAAGTGGAAGCCGTAACACATATGCTACTATCACGGGAATATTGAGGATCCCCCGGAAATCAAAAGAAATGGCCAATTTTAAGCCAAAAAAAGTTAAGTTTAAATGAGGTTCTCAATTCGATTTTTTTTTTTTGGGAAAAAATTAGTTATTTGAAAGGATTATTTTACCGTATCAAAAGTCCAATATTCAAGGCCTAACTAATATTAACATCAAATTTGCTTCTTCCAGGCAACTGTCGCCTAACCCTGCGCGGTCACGTGGCGGCGCCCTCGCTACTGCGGCTAGCCAAGTCTGGAGGAGTCCTCATGTCGTCAGACGACACATGTAAAGATCTCTCTGTACGACTTTGGGACCTACATACAGGTATTTAAGGTTTATTTTGGATAAATAAGTAGGTAAGATAAAATTTTAAATTGCTGAAAACTTTCAATTTATGTGTGGTGCGGTATTAATAAGTATTAAGATTTTTTATAATTTTGGGAGATATTTCAAATGATTGTATTTTTGTCAACTTTAATTTTATCAATGGATATGCAGGTTTTTTTTTATTAATAGTTTATTGGTAGATACTTATTTAGTTTAAGTTCAGTAAAACACAAAATTCATATTTTATTTTTCCAGCAGCTATAAATGTAAGATTTACAACTGCAACTAAGTGAAATTTATTTTGTACACTATTTAAATTTTACACACATTTATTCATATATTTACATGATGATTATGAAAATCATTTAATTCACTATCATCGTAAATAACATTAATTTGTATATACCTATAGATATATAAGTAAGGCTAAGATCAACCCTACTAAATCACAAATCTTCTTCCAGGAAAACTAATAGCAGTATACACGCCACCAGAGAGAATAACCTCCTGCGAGGTGCTCCTCGGTGGTTCCATTCTCGCTCTAGCCATAGAGAACTACAAGGACATCCTGTGCGTCAAACTACACGGCCCGCCCATAGACTCTGTGGCAACAGGCAAAGAGTGCGAGTTCGACGATCGAGGATACGGAAACGAGGATTATGATGGGAAAATCGTCGATGTCAAAGGCATGGAGACCTCATAGCAGGTCCGTCGGTGAACCCTTACGTTTTTTAATTAGGAACTGAGTGTTTTGCGTGAATGTTGGCACCAATGTTTTTTTTGTCTATGGTTTTTGTTTTGCAGGTTATGTACCGGTTATTTTATCGTAAATATCTTTTGACGTTCGCTGCCTTTATATAATAACAATAATTACGTACTTACTCTATATGTAAGAGAATATAATAAAACAGATTACCATATTTTTAGCCAAGGCACCAATATGGCATAATATTTTCAACAACGGCATTATATTTTCAAAAACGGCATTATATTTTCAAAAACGGCATTACCAATTTTAATGACATCTGATTCAAAGATAGATCTGGGCCATTATTTACCCTGCATAAACTAGATATTTGGATCTTAAAAAATTATTTACTCCAACTAAAACAATATAACATTGGTGCAAAAGAAATGAGAAAATATCGCAATTGAATAGCAAAAAATCATGAAAATTACTCAAGCAATTTCACAGTGGCTTAATATCGCCCGACGAGAGACGCGAAAAAAAAGAGGAAATTAATAAAAAAAAACATTAATGTTTTTGATCTATTACGCTTATTAATTACATTATTGAAAAATATAATATTAATTGTATTTAGAGAATTCTCTATCTGTAATGTTGATGTTTAGATGTAATTTTGTGGGTACATTTTAAGTGAACATAAAATAATAATAATGCACTTAGGTACTTTTATATTTTTATTTATATCCCGCTATTTAATCTCAATTAGTCTTTAATCGCAAAATGTACATCCAATATAATTAGCTGAAAAGAGCCAAACGTAGGTACCAAATGAAAATTAAAATTTTATTATTTAAATAGGACTTTACAGTTTACAATCACCCATGATAGTCAGAAAGTATCGCTCTAACAGGAGCTTATTCATAAATATTTATCGAAAAGAATTCATATAATTTTCACAATATTTAAAAACAAAAAATATCGTAGGTAATTAAAATCTTATGCATGAGAATCGTACACCAAAATAATCGTAAAGTTTATTGGTTGTATATAAATGTTTTGTTAATTTAAATCTTTTCAGCTATTTATATTGTCATTATGTGAGGAGCGACTAACTTCTTTTCTCAAGTTCTGTCATTGGTATTTTAAAATTTTTTGTTTGCTTTCGACCTTTCTTTCTCACTAACATACTGTCACAATTATATTCTACTTAAAACTATAAATTACGTAGGAAGCAATGAACGTATCTATTATATTATTGTAGGTAATTATTAAGTGATAATGATATTCAGGTGGATAAATTTATTTTAAACCTAAATATTTAAAAAAATATTAACTTATACCTAATATCTTTGTTTTAATCAATAATTGCATTTTGATATAAATATTTTTTTTGTGAAATGTACTGGCTGCAGGTCACACGCCAATATACTATTATTTATTTAAAAATAATTATTCATTTAAATTTTCGATTTAAAATAAAGCACATTTTTTTATTACACATTCATATATTTCATTCTATATTTTTAAAGCTACCGCAGCTTAACGACCAAAGCAATCTAATGTAAACTAACTTAATTATAATCTTATCTTAATACGAGATAAATAGTCGAGAATCTTTAACCATTTTGAGTCGAGTTGACTAAAATGTTTGCTGTTTGAATTTGACAGTTATAAATCGATATAATAAATATCGAGTTTATCGAAACTCGAGTGATTAGTAACATAAATGTTAAATTTATTCTATCGACTATTTTTCTCGTTCTAAAAGCCTATACAAAGAGCTATTAAATTTGCTGTTTCTTTTAATAATATTGTATATTTTGAAGGTACAGTATCCGTACCACCATAATAAAGGGTTCAATGTTTGAGAATTGAAGAATAACTATAAAATCTAAAGCGATAATTCTTGTGTTGAATGTATTCGCAATGTACAACAGCTAGGCTTCCGTTATTTTATTAATGTACATAAGGGTGTGAATATAGCATTTTGAATAGGCTTTTATCGTATTTACTTATTGAATAACGTGAGTGAACTGATCCTTGATGTCTTCTTCAACGTGATTTTTTTCATGTAGGTAACCCTTGCTGCCATTATTTAAAAAAACGTATTTGACGTCTAATATTTTTATAATACTTTTTTTTAATCTATATTTAACGTGTTTTAGGGTTCTGTAATAATTTATAAAACCTCGTTTATGTTTAATTTTTGTCGTCCATTTTATCCGTCCGTTGAATATGTCCTCTCGATACTTAGTTTGATTAGAACATTGTTTTATTAATATTATAAGTTTTCCTTTGTAGTACATATAGATCGTTGGACGTAAGTATTGTAAGCTGGCGATAGTTTACGTTACACCGCTGAACTAATTCAAAACTTCCTATGTATACTTTTCTTTCATATTTTTTCTGGCTTAGGATATATCACTATTTTTACTCAATTATTTAGCATCAAGCCAAATCCGTCGGCTAAAAGATAATTTATTTAAAGTCAAACTATTTTTTGTCATTCGGTTTCCTATCTCTGTTACATGAATGTTTTTATTGCTCAAACTAAACATTCTTAATATTTACGGAACCCTAAACGATATGATTGTGTAATGTGCTGTTGTGTTCGAGCACAAATAAGGACAATTGATTTTGAGTAGGAATTCATAATATTAAAATGTGTTTTCACTGCAATATAATAAAATCAAAAGTCCTTTTGTCTATGTATGTATGTATTACCATATAAAAAATAATTGCATTTGAAGAGTAGCGTATCGGTAGCCCAAAATTTGGTAATAATGGTTAATCCAAAGGCTAAGAACAAATGCGTGATTTTTAAATACTTCAAATGCAATGTTTTTTTGTGGTATTAGTATCGATCGAAATTATTAATTTATTATTTAATAATATTATACTTTGTAGTGCAATCAACAGGCTGGTCCTGTATTATCTGATATTCTGTTAGCATGTAAGAGACGTCTTGTCTATCATTATAATACGTAGCGAAAATTTGGAAACTACAAATATAATAAATAACTAAGCAACTAATGTAAAATAATCAATAAGACGACGGTGTAATCAATTGAATTGTTAAAATTATTTATGTATTCTGGAAAGTTACGTATTACTTGATGTCCTGATTAAATTATTGAAAAATATATAATTTTTTGTTATTTATTCCTAAACTGTAAACACCTGATTTTTTAACTGATCCAAAATATGAAGATGAACTGTTTTTTTATATATGTACAAGGTTCCCATAGTGCAAAAAAAATTTATTATATCTATGTTGAATGAAAAATATTGCATGACATTTTGACAAATTTATTATTTAAATAATAACATTATTCACAGTAAAATAATAATAAAACTACTCTATCATTGTTTTGCTTCTAGCAAGACTGGAATAGACCCTTCTTCTTCATTTCCTCGAATTCCTTCTCGGCGTCGTAGTTCCTGTAACCAAAAAATATGAACATTAAACCTTTTAGTTATAATGGCCATAGATATATTATCAATAATTTATATTTATCTATAAAAAATCGACTATGCTGGTGATGCAGAAACCATGAACCTAAACATCAGACAAGAATGCATTTTTCTCTCAAGAAGAAATAGGTGACTGTCCTTACTGACCAATTTCCAGTCTGTACGTCCTTTAATATTGAGTAGCCAAAAATTTATTGTTACATACCTACTTTAATTTTTTAACACTAACATTTAACTGTCCATTAGGTAAACAAATAAATGTTTTTAAAATACTCTAGGTTTGAGTGTACAATAGAAGATTCCATTTCAGTTTCAGCCAAAAGAAGATACAAATGCCGAAAGATCCAATTTGGATTTTAGATGAAAACCCAGTTTCGGTTAGAAACAAAACAATACTCAATAACAAATATATGTTACCTGTAGAATTCAGCATATTTCCTCTTGCGCTCATTGCCGACAATCTGCTTGAAGGCAAAGCCACTGATGGCTGCCAGCGTGAGCGCTGCAGTCAGGTTGCGCTTGATTGCAGAGTTGAGTAGACCACGCATCTGGGGTGCGGTCACAGTTGATACAGCCTTGTCACCAGCCATCTACCGGAAATAACACAAATTGGAAATAATTGTGACATATGCATTTATTTTAAGTTTCAGGGAATATTATGGTATATGACAAAATAAACTATTCAGTTTCAGTTTTAGAATCTTATGATTACCTAATTAAGACTAACCCCAAGCCTGGGTTTTAAAATACATGCTGGCTTTGCTCAAGAGGAAGTTTTTCTTACAAGAAACTAAGTGATATTCTACTAGGAGGCAATTCCGCCGTGACTAGGTTTTCTAAGTAGGTTAATTAGGTATAAACCTACATGCGACCTAAATAAAATAAAATGAATAGGTACTCCACTTGGGGTTACATGACATTGGTACTTAATTTAGAGTCATAATAAAAACATATTGATTTTCTAGCAAAACCTTAATTTATGTGAGACGCAACGTAAAGGATTAAGCATTAAAAATATAATTACGAAAATAAGTAGCTGTCTAGATTCTACGGATGTAGATAATCCTTATCAAAGAACTAATCAATGGATAATTTTGAATTTCGAATTCGAACGAAATGCAAAGACTATTTTGTTTTAATGAATACTGAAATGTAATAATAATCTAGAAGACCACTATTATTATAGCATAGTTCATTGCAAATCTCAATGTACAGGATAAGCACCAAATCTAACTAAAAATATTTTTTACATCCTTTCCTCGTGAGGAACATTCACAGCCCACTTACATAACATTTTTAAGATTGAATTATTTAAGATTTTTATAACTGAGATTTGTTGTAGCTTTAGTAACACTTAAAAATAATAAAATATAGAAAATTCACTGTTAATATTTACCTTGTTTAATATTATTTCACCAAAAACTCCAATGGACACTTTACGGCAAGCGAAAGATATCAATGTTTTCAATTACTCAAAAATTTATTATCTTTAACGATGACTTAACCATTACACCCATTGGTTGTTATTCCTTTTTCAAGATGGTTGATTTGACATAAGAGCCAATCACAAGCCTCCATAAACAACAGTATGTTCTCGCTGTTCGTACGTTTCATTCTACGCATATTTTTTATTTATACCCGATTTATATAAAAATGTACCTAAATGTCATTTACCATACTCCTCCGAAACGGCTTAGACGATTTTTATGAAATTTAATATGCATATTCAGTAGGTCTGAGAATCGGGTACTGTGTATTTTTCATACCCTTAAGTGATCACAGGAACGGGATCTACGCGGGTGAAGCTGCAGGGCGGCAGCTAGTATTTATATAAAATCCTCTCAGTTCTTAAATAATATGAATAATAGAAATTATCTTCAGTATCCTCACTCAAAAAAAACATATCTTGAGTCTTAAAATTTAGTAACTAGGTAAATAAGAAAATGAACTGGCTAAGTGTATAAATGCCGGCTCTACTAGGTTCTTTGAGTACCATTTCGTTTATTTTTTTTTTTAATATATCTATACTAATATTATAAAGAGGAAAGATTTGTTTGTTTGTTTGTAATGAATAGGCTCCGAAACTACTGGACAGATTTCAAAAATTCTTTCACCTTTGGAAAGCTACATTATCCCCGAGTAACATAGGCTATATTTTATCCCTGTATTCCCACGGGAACGGGAACTACGCGGGTAAAACCGCGGGGAGGCAGCTAGTTAAGAATAAAGTCGCTATGAAGAAAAGGTATCATCTCTAAAGGTTCAATATTTTTTAAACGGTCGCTCTCTGAACAAATTTTTCATTTATCTAAACATTATTAAGATCTAAGTTATGCCTGTAGTTCAAAATGTTATAAGTGGGAGAAGAACTCTAGATAGGCACGCATATTTAACTTTTATATGCGGATCCTATACCCCAATAGGCAGGGCGAGTCCCTGTAGTGTAGGCGCTTTGGTCTTAATGTACCTTTAGGCAAAAGAACAGGGTGTAGACATAGTAAACCATATATCTATGTAGATAATAGTATTTTATTTTTGTATCCAATTGCATTTAAAACCATGTCAGCAACATGAAACACCAGTCGAGGTTGAGCAGACAATTAAAACCACAAAATATTTTTTATTCATTTATTAATAAACTAACTTTACAAATTTAATAATAGCAGAACAATAATATTCCTTATTTCTTTTCATTCATAATAATATGATAATAATTCACCATGACTCATCGCACTTTATGGGTATAATTATATGATTTTTAAAAATAATTCTAGAACGACAGTGAAAGCAACTTACAGAAAAATAATGCACAATAAAAAGGGGATAGACGTAACTTCATAAAACTGCCGGCAACAAAATATTATTTATGATACAGGCATTTCATATCATTGTCCTAGACCGCGAGCCGCCGCCTCCGCCTCCGCCCCCACACCCCACCCCGGGGCTTCGGCCTCGACCTCGGCTTCGGCTCGCAACAACACATCACTACTAAATAATTACAAATAACATAATGTTAAATTTTATTGTATCAATTCTTTTGTTTAAACTATTTTCTGCAATCTATGTACAAGTTATATAATGTTTACATACCAAAACTATACGCTACACACGTGCGGCGTAACTCCTATCGACTATATTTATAGTGTTCAACTATTTTGTATTTCTCTTTCCTCACGTAGATATATAAACATATATAGATATAATTTTATCGGCATAAATTACTATCATTAGTCGAAAATAAAAAAACAAAAACAATATAAACTAAAAAAGGATAACTATACACCCAATATACACAGCTAGGTTTCTGAGTTCATTCACTATATTTATATGGTACAAGCTTGCAAGTCATACTTTATAATTATTATATTACAGTATAAGGCTTCTTTTGCATTTCTACAGGAGTCGGTCCGTGTGGAGCGACCGCCCGCCCTATGTACACAACCCGACCCGACCCGCTCCGCTCACTCCCACATAACGTATACGAGATAAACAAATATACTTAACGTTTAACATATATTAATATCCCCATCTATACATAAAAATTTACAAGAGATTGTACATCGGCTTCACCGACTTTTGTTTTAACTAATAATTTAATAAACTAAGAAAAAACAAACCCCGTCCCGCCCCCCGGCGCCGGTCCCCGCCTAGACTAGCCGCGCCCGCGACCCCGCCCGCCCTCCGCCAACGGACTAACTGACTTCTATGTACATATCTCACGGCACATGTTATTAGGGCACAATTTTATCAGGCAATGTATTCTTCACTAATTTATTAATAAAATATGTTTTTTTTATCATTATTATTATTACAATACATACTACATACGTACTAAAACACGTTGAAAAACTATCACTGTTCGACCTAATAGAATAACATTGAACATTTTGTATAAGGAGACAAAATGGGTGAAAATAATGATATAATTAGGCCCGCAATAGATATCCGATTTAGTTGAAATTAAAATATTTATCAAACTTCAAAGACTGATTTTATAATTGCATTTTATTTTTAAGAATTAACAATGATTTTGATTAAGCTAGCCTTGGCATGTAACAATCTTAACCACAGGCCGTCCCTATAAATAAATAAATGAAGGATATCTATTGCCGACCCATTCAAAATCGGGGGCGATCTAAGCTAGAAATCTCGTAAAAGCTGTCAAAAAGTTGATTTAATAAAACAATCATATTTCACATCCACAAATTATTGCTTTGTGTTGTAGGCGCGCGCACCCACGTATAGGAACCGCAAACTAAATTCACGCACTACCCCTTCCCTCCATCATGTTCATCTTACATTCCCTTAAATTAATTAATTTTAGTTAGCAAACACAATTTTGCAAGGTTAAAATTTTGAAAATAAGCCAATAAACTTTACACACTGCCTATTATAAAATACCCGATAGTGATGAACATGATTTTTCTACCTAGTGCATATCGAAAGTTATTCCTCCGTTTAGGAACACTTCACTAACGGATCACACCGATACTGGCCGATTTGCCAATATACATCATTCGTCAGAATAAATAAATGTGAAAATAGTATGCTCCACGCCGCAATGTCCGTTAATAAACTATTAAACGATCTATCAAAAAAACGTTCCAATCTAAGTGGTTTTAGTACTCGAAAAAGAATTGTGATAATAAATACTAGCATCTACTCATGAAAATATTTTGTATCGAAAAGTCAATCCATTATTTACAGTGCAAAAGAAAGAAGCTTAAAATTATTATATTTAAAAAAAGACTTTTTCACTGGTTTCCGTTAATCGATCGTTTTGGTATACGTAATTTCATAGGTTAAAAATAATTTAAATCGAAGCTGGGTGTGAAGGTCGACAATAGGGGTGTAATTAACAAAACACAATATTGGGGCATCAAAGAAAAGTCTAGTAGTACTGGAAGCCCGAACAGACATACTGTTTGAAAACACTCAGTCGCGATTATTATCATTTTCACTAAGAAATTACCAAGTTTCACATTTAAATTACAATTATTGGTCGTGAATTCTCTTAAATATATAAAAACGCTAACGTTACGTCGTAATAGCGGTCATCGGTTTGAGCGGGAAGACGCCATATTGAATGTTGCCATAGTCACGATAAAACAATACTCCAAATAAAAAATTGTATCAATATTAAAAAAAATATCATTAAAACAATGTCACAAAAACTGTGTAATTTAAAAAAATATATTTGTCCATATAAAAAAGCTATGCCACCTTCCCGCTAAAACGACAAATTTAATCTAAAAACGCTGCGTTCACGTCACCGAACGGACGTGACGAAGTTACGTGCAAAAACGTATGAAAATATCTTTTTAACTTTATGCATTTATTCTCTTTTATATCTCTCGGGTATTTATACTATTATAACAATGTGCCTACAAGTAGAGTGCTTTTGTACAATGATACATAATATCTATTCACTAATAAAACTAAGGCTCCCAAGTGAGGCCCACGCTAGCGCGCGCACAGCCCCATGGCAATTATTTAAGACGCGCTTAAACATTACTCGATACAAATTAACTTACAATTATTTAAAACAAAAAAGGAAAAATGTCAAGTGATTCAATAGTGAATGGTAACATAATTTGTTCACTAAAATAAATTATAAAAAACAAACATTCGCCGGCAGAAAGTCGCCGGCGCCTAATGTCAAAATCATTGCTTTTTTACACTTCATATTCGATTAATCGGTAAATTGCTACGGATAATCGGAATCGATAGAAAGGAACGGATTGTATATTATTTACGTCTGTTTGGAACACAAAAATCCTATCATATAAATAAATATGGATAAGGCAATAAGGATTTTCATTCTAAAGCACATTTCATTCATACATATATCTTTTGTCAATTGATTTATTGCCATGCGTCGACGCGCAAGTGATTTCATTATTGATCTGCTAGTAGTAAAATATATTCTGTTTTATATATATAAGAATCTCATAGACTTATACTATATATCATATTTTTTTATATATTCTATGCAAGTCCCAAAGTACCGTATTAATACACAAATCCCTTCCTGGCATAGAAAACCGATTATTGTTAAATTTGACCGGCCCGATGCCTTATGATTCAGTTTGGATAGTCTGTTGAAATTTGCAACCTTCATCCTTTAGTTATATTGAAAATATAGAAAAGGCTGATTAAGTAATCTTGTATTTATTAATCTGTACTATTTCAAGATTGATTGGGAAGTTTACAAATTTTCAACAGCCTTGTAAGAAAGTACATGACACAAACCTCGCTATAAAATAGATTAGACGAGAAGTTGCACGACAAGGTGCACGATAAGTTGTATGACAAGTTGTACGACTAATCGCTATACTATCTCAACCTTTTCAGTAATTGCAAATATCTTCATTTTACAAACATTTTGAGATTCGTAAAATTAACAACAATAGCGAGGTATAAGTGATTTATCTATCTATAGAACAGTTTATGTTATTTTACACCGATTTAGATACATACTGAATCATAATCTTTGGAATTTGTAGCATTTTTCAAAAACAGTTATATAATATATAAGAGTATAAGTCAGTTATAAGTCGTCAGTTAATTTATAAAGTGTCGTGTAAAACATATAAAAAGTCAGATATATATATACTTTTGTCTCTTGTATATCTTTTTAAAACTCCATCAGTATGTCTCCAAGATAGATTCAACATGATTTTTATATCATAGTTCAAAGTAAAAACATTAAAAATAAGTTAGATTTTAATTCAATATGTACCATTGATCGGTATAAAAAACTCTTATAAAACTTTACTCACATCCCAAGTTCACATATTGTATTTATTTAACTTTTTATACTTGCAAATAAAATTATGAGTGATATCAGTACAAGTGTTGATTTTTAGCAAAATCGGGACTAGAGTACAGCATGTAAGGGTAAATAACTTAGATTAATACGACAAAGACACAAACAAAATACATTTTGAACAGGTATATCTATTGTACCATAATGTAACAAGAACTTTTGATAGGATAAAAAACTGCAATTTAATATCTCAAGTGTCATTATCGTAACAATCCAAGTCACATCCCCAAAACGCATTTTCGAGTGCATTACATTACCGACATTATACGCGACAGAAATCAATATGGCGGCACTTGCACACATCCGTCGACTATAAGGTTGAATTTGCAATGTACTCGAAAATCGCGAATAAGATATCGGGCGGTCGTTTTTTGAACATGTGGATGTGATATAATAAATACGAGTGTCAGCGTCATTCGAGCGGGTAGAGCAGCTGCGGGCGCGGCGTGTGTGGGGACAGGGGGGACAGGGAGGACAGGGGGGACAGGGGGGCTAGGGGGGACAAGGGGGCGAGGGACGGCGCGGGCCGGGGCTCCGCGCGCGGCCGCCGTCACTTGCCGTCGCGGGAGGCGCGCCGCCGCCGGACCGAGCCAGGCACGGGGGCTTCGCCTACTGTAATGTTATTGTTATACTTAGCTACTTATTCTTAATGACATTTAGTATATGAGGTCAAAGTGGAAAACTGAACCAGAATATACAAATAGTGGAATGGGAGTAGGGTAGTAGTACCCTGTAGATTTTGCACTAAGAGCAGAAGTTAGATAAGATAAATAAATCAATCATTGAAAAGGCCGCTAATGCCAAAGGTGTATGTAATCCTACTAATATTATAAATGCGAAAGTTTGTATGTATGGATGTTTGTTACTCTTTCACGCTCCAACGGCTGAAGGGATCTGCTTGAAATTTGGCACAGAGCTAGAATATGTTCTGGAATAACACATAGGCTACTTTTTATCCCGGGAACGCGGGTGAAACCGCGGGGAGCCACTAGTACTACATAAGAATACAAATTGAAAGACATTTTACTAGATGCTTAACAGGTATATACTGTAAAAATCATGACATAGACATGTATATAATGATTTCCTGAAAATAACCATCATCATTATCTACAAGACAATAGTATACAACTCACCGGCACTCCTAGTTTTCCTCCTGACCGGCGTGTTGTTGGGCTGGTGCGGCGCGACATGGGCGACGTGGGCCGGGTGTGCACTATGGGCGACATGGGGCGCATGCGGCGGCGGCGGGTGCGGCGCGGGCGCGGGCGGCGCGGGCGCGTGCCCCACGCGCACCGACCGCCGCGTGCCCACGCCCTCCGGCCCCTTCACCCTCGCCACCGGCCTCACACCCTTCCCCGTCTTCCCTCGCACTTTACATATCAACGGCTCGTCACTATCACTGTCCGAATCCTTCTTGTTTTTCAGTGTCGCCGTCGCCGGGTTCAGCGGCTTCCCGTCGAGCCGGCGCGGCTTCTTCTTCTGCCTCGCCGCCGGGGACAGACCTTCCTCGCAGCTGATCGTCGACGTGCACGAGCTCTCCGACTCGCGTCGTTTCCGCTTGACGCCGGGCGCGGGTTTGACCGGCACCGGCGCGTTCGCGGTCCTCGGACTCGTCTTGTCGACGGAACCGCTCCGGAGACAGTTCCTCGGTTGCAGCGCCGGTGAATCCGACCTCTCCAGTTTCGCGATGCCGGGGCTGAGGCGCGGCGTTTTGGGCCCGTCGGCCGGACTGTTCATTTTGCTACTCGACCGCGTCCGGACGCTGCTCCGGGCGACTCGCTCGAGGGTCGAGGGCGACGGCGACTCCGGCCTCTTCCCCGCGTAGTCCGGCGTCGGGATTTCTATCAGGAGTTGTTCCAGTAAACTCTTGTCGGGAAAGTCCGCTTTCAGCGGCAACCTTTCGAGTTTAGGTTCGCGTTTCTCGGGCTCGTCTTTCGCTTCCCCGTTCCCGGGCGACGCCTTCTCCTCCTTGTCCGTGTCGGGCGGACTGACTTTCTCCTGATTCGAGTAGGTATACAGCGGCGGGGATACCCTACTCGGTAGGGGGTCGAAGTCCTCCGCCTTGACTTTTCTCGGCGACTCTTTCGTATCGGCGTGGGTGCCGGCTTCGGTCTGGGACGCGGTGCCGGCGGGCTCGTCCGTTCTCTTGTCGTCGTCCCGCAGGATGGGCGTGGGTTCCCTGGCGGCGTCCTTGCCGTGCGGCTCGACGGGCGGCCGCCGCGGCGCGTCGTCGCCGTTCACGTGGCCGTGACCGTGGCTGTGCTCGTGGTCGCCGTGCATCTTGGCCAGCTCCGCCTCGATGTCGCCGAGGTCGTCGATGTCCGGGGGCCCGGGCTCGTAGTGCGGGGGCCCGGCCAGCGACAGTCTCTCGAGCAGCTCGTCGGACGCCGGGGGCTGTTCGATGACGCCTATTATCCTCTGCACCGATGTGGGGCTGGTCGATCGAGGCATATCGAGTCTCTCTTTCCTCTGGGGGCCGGGGGGTGACTGGCTGGCTTGGTTGGGTGATTTTTCGGAGAGGGCGTCCATGGATTCGATGCCCGAGTCTTCGCCTTGGGCCTGCGAGTTGGGCGATCGGTTGGTGAACTTGTCGGGGTCGGGTCGAGCTCGCTCGGCGACCAGCTTGCAGTAGGTCTTGTCCTTGGGGCGGTCCTTGCGGCGCGGGGAGACGCCGCCCGAGCGCTGACTAGACGAGGGCGGGGACTCCACGCGAATCGTGCCCACGTTTGTTGATCCCGGGGGATCTGGAATGTATGTAAACTCATGTTATTATACTGAACTTTATAAAACATGGTCAGTTGTATGGTATATAACAGTTTCTGTCACGCAGTTCCACCCATATCCACATGTAAAAAATGCCTATGTTAAACTTAGTTGTTAGCAGCACATACAATGAGGTTAATCTATTACATTGCCCAATAACATTTTAATTGAAAGGACAAGATACAAATATTAATATTTTTAAACTTTCGGGAAACTTAATTCATGATTGATATATATTATGGGACGATTCGCGTGTGGACTACACGCGACACGATAATCAAAATATGACTAACCTCGACGTTTCGATCAAGTTGCATTGATCGTGGTCACGAGAAGAATTAAAGTAATCAAAAATATTTACATATTTTGGATGACTTTTACAGATAACTTTACAAATTTGACTCTGACTTGTGTATTTTCAAAGGCCTATATGAAAAATAAATTATTTGTCATTAATTCTTACTGTTTGGAGACACACTTTTCGTTTAATAATAAAAAATATAGAGCATTTACTACAGTGACTATTTCCAGCATTCTCCCACCTATTGATGAAACTATAATTACCTCCAACCCAATGTTAGTATTGTTTATAAATATAACATATTAATAATTATAATAGAAATATAAATATGTATTACTTTTATAGGTACATACAGTAGACATTAATATAATTATTATATGAGACAAAATATTTAATTATCTTCTTATAGGTAAATCCTTTCATTTTATTTATGACATGAGAAGGATTCTATTAGTTATACATTATTGATTTCAATGATACAAACATGTTATTTAAATGAATAATCCATAGAAAAATAATTGTCATTTTTAAGCTATATATCACAGTTTACTATACATAAATATTGATTAATATAAAATAACTATTACAAAATACTAAGAACATGTGAATAAATAATAATAAATAACATACCCATCCAAAAACCCCATAATGTGTGTTAACCAAAAAAAAATCATGGAACAAAAGGTTCATGTGCACATACATACCTGGACAGGAACTATGGCTGGTCTTCCTCTTCTTCTCCGTTGCGATGAGTCCGTTGGGTGAGGTAATTGCACTGTCTGCTAGCGTCCGTTTCAACTTATTGTCCGGGTCGGTCTGTGTCGCGTCCTCACTTAGCGTCCACTCCAAACTATTACACTTGAGCAACCTACCCTCACATTCACTAGCACCTTTGTCACTGTCTTCAGATTGCACCGTCCCGTCACACACTTTATCACATTTCCCACCAATGTCTTTTTGCGTCGGTAACTTTTTCTTCATGTCGTGGTTGTTGGGCATCTCTCTGTAGCCCTCATTCTGCGCGTACTTGCCCTCCTTGTCTAACGTGTCGTTCCTCCATTCTTTGTCCCGTTCCTTCTCGCTTTTGCCCTCGTTGAGTATTTTGAGCTTTTTCTTCATTCTCATGTCGAGCGATTGGACCTTGTTGTTTTGTTTGTAGTCGTGTTTGGTGACTATGTGGGCATTTTTCGATATCGTCTTCATTCTGTAGACTACGTTGTTGTCGCCCGTTATTTCCGTTTTAATGGCGTCACCTTCGTTATAATGGTTGTTAAGCTTTATCCCTTTCGCGTTTAAATACTCATCAGTCTTATTTTCTGTGCTTTCACCCGACTTTGAAGCTATCGACTCTTCGGAATCTCTTCTGTGCGACTTATCATCGCCATCTAGCGCTTTTCTGATCTTATTCTTCTTCGTATGTAATTCACCTGGACTGAACTTTTTCTTTTCCTTCTTGGAGTTTTTGATGACCGCCGAATTTCGCCCTCTTAGGCTGATATGGAGCGGCGGTACTCTTAATTCTCCTTCGGGGGTTTTCTCTCCCTTTGGCTGGTTTACAAAGCTAACGTCTGCTTTATATACCGGCTGTACAACAGGCTCATTCTTGTCTAGTTTGAGCCTGAGTTTTATCGATTCCTTCTCCCCTGGAGGCGACTTCGGCGCTTCACTATTAGGGGTAGATGGTTTAGCGACCGGAGGCCGCGTTAAGGCAACTTTGGTAGACTTTCCATCGCGCACTATCTTGTCTTTCAACGTGGCAGGTTTCTCTTTGGCCCCTGCCGTTCTAGGCTTGCCGCCTTTCTGCGCCAATTTGTCATCCTTTTCCTTTTTCATCTTATTCTTTAGTTTTAGTTCGTCCTCTTTCCTGCTGTCGTCGTCTGTGGTGGTTTTTGCGATGCCGAACACTTCTGGTGTTGTTTCTGTGGAGCTTTCTTTCACCTTGCACTGAGCTACAGTTACTTCCTCGACTTTTTTCTCGTGCTCTTTTGGCGGAGGTATGTCGTCGTCCCTCATTAATGTTTTGATCAGGTACTGTTTGCTTTGCTCCGCGATTTCTTGGGGCGTTGCTTGTGAGCCGACGGTTGCCGTGGAAACGGATGTGGTCGCTCTCATCGGCAATCGCATGGGTGGTGGCATCGACGACTGGCTCGCTTGGCTCCTCATTGTATCGCTTATGCTGCTCGCTTGACTCCTCATGGATTCTATACTCATAGACTGATTTCTCATTGACTCTATTGTCGTCGATTGATTTCTCATTGAGTCAATACTAGTAGCCTGATTTCTCATTGGCTCAATGTTAGTGCCTTGATTCCTCATAGACTCCATACCTGTTGCCTGATTCCTTATTGACTCAATACTCATTGCATGGTTCCGCATTTGCTCTTGATTTCTCATAGATTCCATACTAGTATTTTGATTCATGGAGTCTTGTTGATTTCTCATTGTCTCTTGATTCCTGAGTGACTCGTTTATCCTCGCCCTCATTGACTCCATGCTGGTCTGATTTCTCATGGCATCATTCATACTAGTTTGATTCCTCATTGGCTCACCCATACTGGACATTTGACTCCTCATGGCGTCGTTCATACTCGCCGCCTGATTCCTCATCGAATCGTTCATACTCGTTTGGTTTCTGATTGACTCATTCATACTCATTTGATTCCTCATAGATTCATTTATGTTTTGGTTCCTAATTTCGTTACTCGCCGCTTGGTTCATCGCGTCGTTGACAGATTGATTTCTCATGTCATTGTTAACTTGATTTCTCATCACCTCGTTTAGGGATTGATTTCTCATGTCACTATTGGGCGGCTGATTCCTCATTGCCTCGCTAATACCAGCTTGGTTCCTCATGTCCATGTTAGCTTGATTCCTCATGGCTTCCATGTTTGCTCTGTTCCTCATAGACTCATTATTTCTCATCTCTATGTTTGCTTGATTCCGCATCGCCGCTATATTTGCTTGATTTCTCATAGATTCAATATTAGCTTGGTTCCTCATCGCTTCTATATTAGCTTGATTTCTGATAGACTCATTCATATAAGCGTTAGGAGGTGACTTGAAGGGCGGATGCTGATTGTTTAGCGTGTGGTTTGGGGAGTAAGTCTTCGAGGTGGACTGCTGGGGCACGGGCGGTGGGGGCATGAAGTTCGACTCGGAACTGGTCGGCTCGAACGAGTCCGACTTTGAAGGCACTTCGCTATTTGAACTCGTACTAGAAGCTTGACTAGTCTCGGGGTAGGGTCCATTCATATTATTCCCGCTGTATTGGCCGCCCGTTATTTCTTGGAGGATCGAATCTGGGGTAGGATTAGTGTCCGAATTGGGTTCTTGATTATTATCGTATAGTAGATCTAGTTTTGAATTGCTGTCTAGATCAGATATAGCGGATAATGCTGAATCGTCGAGGTTGAGGTCTGCGCCCAGGGTCGGCAGGAGCTGGTCGAGGTCGCAGTTGTCCGGCAGGTCGGGGAGGGACAGCCCTAGCGTGTCCCGGTACGGTTCGTTCCAGTCGGGTTGAGTGGTGGCGCGGGACGCGGCTCGTTGCCGGGCTATGTACTGCTGCTGATACCTCTGGAACTCCTGGAATTATGATATACTATTGTTAGTTTTGTTTGTAACTTGAAGGTCATTTCAGATGGGAATAAAATATGTACATCTCAAGAGAATTTATTTCAAACAATTAAAAAAAAGTTATACTATAAATAGCTATAAAATTATAAATTTTAGGCATGAACTGTAATCTTTTGATTGAAAACCCGTCTGTAAAATTTTATTATTAACTATTAATCGGGACTTTGAAATTAAAGTTAATTTAATTAAATGCTTATCATTTTCATTGCATATATTTTGCATATCTTGATTTTATGTTGACACGTGTAAAGCTCTAGTTTTTTTTAACACCTATGTAGTAACACATGTTTTGCAATATTCTCTGTCCCTATATTCCTATGTATGCTTAAATCTTATAAAATTCGCAACGGATTTTGATGCGTTTTTTTAGTGATTGAAGAGGAAGGTTTATATGTTTAATAACATCCATTAAATAGTGGAGAAATACTGTTATTTTCAAGGTTTCTGATGTGATGTCGGCGCGTGCCTATAAGCATTGCACTCGTACAAAGCCGGGGCTGATCACTAGTTTACTATAAATTACATTCCAACCCACCTGAAAACTGGACTGTGTCTTCTGATCCATGGAGGTAGTCGGCGGGGGCAGTAACGCCTGCAGATCCTCGGGGGTGACCCTCGGCTGCATCGCGGGTCGCATGGGCCTCGCTTGCTGGCGGTATGGAGGCGGGGGTGGAGGCTGGAACCCCTCCGCGTATCCTGGGGTGGGGAACCTCGCGCGGACCGGCCGGTACACCGCCACTGGCGAGGGTGAGGGCGAGGGCTGCGGTGGAGGTCGGGGAGGGAACGCTCGTCGGATGTACGGGGAGGGCCGGACGGGTTGCCGGGGTGGGGGGAGAGTGGGGGAGGGGGGTTGTGGGGACGGGGAGGGTGAAGGGGGGAGGCGCGGGGCTGGAGTGCGCGGCGCTCGGTACTCGAACGGTGCCCTGCCCACCGCTAGCTCCACCTGTCGTCAAATACGATGCCTTAGTTATGTACGTAAATATTTATGTTATGTTTGGAATTATTTAACTGTTATTTATTACTATCCATTTTACAATAATTATTATGAAGTATGTAGCACTCAAAGCAATTTATCAAGTGAGTATATTGTTTGTATATTGTCTTAGGGAATGGTATATTATGAATTTATACAGTCAATACTACACATAATAATCATAATATGCATTTTACTGTCACTGCTTATATTAAATTTACAATTCAAAAACTTAATAGACAAAATAGGATCATCTGTTCAATATTTCAAATTTCAAGTTAAAAGGATTATCTCATTTAACTTGACTTGTCGCTGCTTTGGACGAATAGCATTATTACCAAATACTACTAATTACAGTTTTTGATCTGTTCTATATACTTAGTAAATATCGTTTTATAGCAACATTACGGGCGTGGCGCCACCGAAAAACTGTTTCAATTTATATAGCATTTTAAGATTTGAAAAAACTAAGTGCTCTACTGAAAAATTTACTCAATTTGATTTACGACAGTCAACGAACTAAATTTAAGTTAAGCAAAGTCAAGTCAAGTAAACTCAAATTTACTATATTTGAGTTACAGACAGCGATGTACAAATCAATATCACCAACCTGTCCATCCTCCAGTCGGTCCAACTTGGCCGGATGCGGGGGCTTCGCCCTCGGCTGCGGCGCCGGCGCGTCGTTCTGCAGCAGGTTGACGAGGAGCGGCGACGACATCGCCACCGTGGGGGGCGTCGCCGGCTTGGGGGGCTGCGCGGGGTACGGGGGCGGAGGGCCAGCGAACGAGGTCGAAGGCCTAGCGAATATACCGTCCGTAGGCGGCCGTATTGTACTCGACGGACTATGTGTTATACCTGTATAAGTGTGTAAAATGGTTAAAGTAAGTAAAAATTAATTTAGAAATTACTTATTACATTTGATAGCAAGTAATGTTTTAACTACATAATTCTTTTACTTTGGCTACCAGGCAAATTACTCTAGATTTTATATATGCTTTTTTTAAGTACATTTAGAAAAAAGTAGATAAAATGCATAGTTAAGTTACCGATTATACGTTTACTACTGTGTAGTCCGTTTTATACAACTTTGCATATAAGAACCAACCGTTTTAGCGACGTGGACGTATATTTAGTTTTACATTGAGCTTATATGAAAGAAAGGGACACAGTTTAGTACGCCTTCCGGTTCGTAAGACGTATTATCACCGCTCCCTTGGCCGTCGTTATAGGCGGATTCTACTGTATATTGTTATGTGCCTTATAACACGTCATAACTAAACAATAATAACTATAATAATGTTAATATATGTTAAAGTTATTCTATCCACAACAAACCCTCACCTAACGTATTCTCCTTCCGATGTATAACCCTCGCCTGCGTCATACTGCCGAAGGGGAACTCGCACCGGTCCGTGGTGGGCGTGGGTATGTTCTGCGGTATCTTGCCGTCCATGGGGCACACGGTGTTGGGCGACTTGAAGTTGTCCCGGGGGGCGGAGGCCGGGGGCTCCGCGGCGCTCGTGGAGGCGCCGTCCGCGTCGCCGATGAGCCGCCCGATGGTGCCGAGGCCGGCGAGCAGTTCCGCGTTGGGCGTCTGCCGCGATGTGCTCGCGTCTGTACGTGAAATGTTATAGTGTTATTTTTTTGGATTATATAAACAATGTGTTGATTTTTTTGTTCATATTCATATTATTTATGGATGTAAGTTATATCTAATTAACACTGTGGACGCGACCGGGCACAGCAAAATACATATTAAGTAACATGTAGGTGAGAGTAGATTATAGAAACATCACAATTTATTTAATCTCTCTGACCTTATTTTTGTATTGAGTATAAAGATGTTATAATATGAAATGGCATAAATTTGTGTGCGTGTTTTTTTAATCCCAGTTTTAAAACATAATTTATGTAAAAATAGTAGAATACTAGGATTATAGACAATTGAGAGCTTGTTGGAGATTGGAGTATGTGTAATTTTAGTGTTTTTTTGGATCACGATAAATGTCAAAACCAGCAAATTTGCGTGTAATAATGTATATATTCGATTAATCCCGATTTTAAGAACAAAGATGACCAAATCAAACCCGATAGCCTATTGATAGTAATAAACGAAGCAAATGAGCCAGTTCCAAGAATAATAAAATAAACATGATTTAATGAGACGTAACAAATTAACAAACACTCCTGCGTCACCGCACGTCGATGGTAATCTGATTTGTGCCCCGTTAATTTACGTAGACACTAAGCTTTTCATTGTATTTAAATATATATAATTATTATTATTAACAAAACAAATTAATTTCCGCTTTAAATGTACCACCGGTTCGGAAGTCACAACAATTTTATTTCTATCATAACAAGAATCCAAAGTTATTGATAGCCAGTAAACATAATTATAGTGTTTTTTACTTATATTTCATAACTTTATTAGTTGAGTTCTGAGTGTTACATGATTTGTTTATTAATATTTTCGAGCAAATTATTTATTTTTTATTAAATGTTAATCGTACCAATGTCTTAATCATTTTTATTTTAACATTCTGTATAACACTGATACCCTACAAAATATTAAAAGAGGTTAAAAAACCGAAAATATAGGCATATTATAAAAACATCCCCTCTGTGTTATTCCATTACATAAAGTATTTTGCATTCCATTCAACAATAACAATACTATCGTGCGAGTGTAAAACTATCATAAAATAAAATATTTTTTTTTTTTTTACTTGGAGTACTGCAAATTAAGAAACAACACGCAATAAGAAATATGCTCTTTCTATTCAAAAATATTGACGGTACAGCACGCCAGGTTGCATGATCTTACTAGTCTAGCTTATAGCCTGGGGTTTCACCCGCGTTCCCGTGGAAAAACTGGGATAAAACTATGGTACTCCCTGATAATGTAGCTTTACGATGGTGAGAGAGTTATTAAAATCGGCCAAGTAGTTTCGGAGATTACAATGATCTGGCAGGCATACTAACTAGGCCCTTCATCATAGTACCTACTCGTGGAAAATCTGGAAACGTTTCGGTTTCACAAATGCAATTAGCATTTGTGACCTTTGGTAAAATCTGTACCGTTATCATTAATTTTCTAGGAAATCCTTCAATCATAATGTCTTCACCTCACCTATACCATATTTCTCACTCACTCACATTGCATCTTCAGAACCCGTGCTTTCAACCTGTTCTGTGTATACGCTACCTATGTTAAGTAGCTACTGTAGTTGTGTAGGTGCGTGTTTGAGCAAGTGTGCATGCACGTGAGCGTGTGCGTGTGTATGAAATTAAACATATTCATTCAAATAGGCTTTTAGAGGCACTTGCTGCATTTGTGATTTTATTTGACTCTACCGTGCGTTGGTTTTGCTGTGAAGAGCCGACCATTCTTCTGTACCTATATGTATTTGTAGTTGTGTAGGTGCGAGCGCGCGCACGCACGTGTTTGTGTGTGTGCGTGTGCCTGCGTGCGTGCTAGCGTCCGTTGTGTGCTTGTGTGCGTGTGTGCGTGCTCGCGTGCGTCTGTGTGCGTGTGACTGTACGTGTCTCTGCGTGCGTGTTTATGTGTGCGTACCGGTCCGTGCGTGCGTGTATCCACGTGTGTGCGTGCGTATATACAACTCACCATCGGCGTCGGTGTTGATCCTGAGCTCAGTGCCGTGCTGCAGCCGGAGCGAGACGGCCGCGTCGCCGTCCAGCTGCACGGACAGTATGCCGAGCGCGCGCAGCTGCGGCGCCCCCGCGGCCGCCAGCTCGCGGAGCCGCGCCGCCGCCGCGCGGGGCACCGACAATGTCACGCGGACAGAGTTCCACGGCTCCACCTGGACACATACATCAGCATTAGCTCATCTACGTCACTATTGCAGGAGCATGAGCCTCGACCAAAAGGGTTTAGGTCTTGGTACACCACGCAGTCTTAATATTATAAATGCGAAAGTAACTCTGTTAGGTTCTACGGCTAAACCACATAACCGATTTGAATGATACCTAGTACAGATATAGATTAGAGCTTTCGAGAGGACGTAGGTAATTTTTTACACTGGAAAAGTTTTTCCCCTTGTGGTGACTTAAAGATTAAAAAAATTGGATTTTCATATTTCTTGTCAGTCTACAACGTTTTCATGGCAGGGAAAGGACGTAGGCTACTTTTTACACTGGAAAAGTTGGTTCCCTTGTGGCCACTTAAGGGTTTTAAAATATTGTTTTGATATGTTGTCAATTGTTGGACTTATGTATGTATATGACAAGTCAAATAAGAGACATATAGACAAAAGGTTCTATAATAAGTAAGTGGTAACTAGTGACTATGGATATTAACACATGGAAGCAAATAGACTAAGTTGACAAGACACCTTACATACTTTGCATAAATAATAACAATACTCTGGGACATTTCTTCAGACATGACCACTCGATCCCTAACTAAGCAAAACTATGGAAAACAGATAACTGACATCATTGTATCACTTCTTTAAATAAATATTTTAATTTTTTGCCATATTTAAACTAAGTGGTAGGTAATTGAACCCACTAACATTATCTTACCTAAAAGGCTATACCTACACCTGATGGTAAGTGGTCACCTTTGCTAGGTGGGGAATACAGGAGCCCAAACTAAGTTTCACATAAGTCATCTGGCTACCTCTCTTGGTAAGATTTGGTTACAATTTAATAATACATATGTGATAAAAAGAAAGATAGATAGTATATATTTGTATGCATGAATATGCCTGTTTGTTCTGTGTCTGGATGAAAATATCTACATAATTATGTATTTAAAACATAGTATATGTAGTTACAGCTATCTAGTTACCATATCACAAGCTCACTTCGAAGCTTACTTTGGAATCAGATTGGCTGTGTGTGAAAAATGTCCCAGGATATTTATTTATTAGTGTGATATATAACATACCTTGTGTATACATTTGTGTGCATATTGGGTAGGTCTGAGAATCGGCTACTATCTATTTTTCACGCCCCTAAGTGATCACGGGAACGGGAATTACGCGGGTGAAACCGCGGGGACCCACTAGTATTATTATATATTTGTTTCTCTATGTTACCTTGTTAACTTTGAGCGTGTGCGGATGCGGCTCGGCGAGCAACGCGCGCAGCTCCTGCAGCAGGCGGCGCAGGCGCTCGGGGAAGCGCGGGTCGCGCAGGTCGCCCTCGCACGTCACCACCACGCCGCACGAGCCCGCGCCTCCGCCTCCCCCACCGCCTCCGCCTCCACCCGCCGAGCCTAGCCCATCGCTGTCCGCTGCCATGCTGGATACATACACCAATTTAATAATATTAAAAAAAATAAAAACTTTCATTTTACCAAAATAATGGACATGTATGTTTTGAACTTATAGATTGTGGCTAGATTAATATTATAATATAAAAAGCCTTTTATTCCTCTAAGCTTACAGCGTTTAAATCATACTATCCTACTTTGTTTGTGAGTATGGATGGATGGATGAATAAATGTTTGTTCCTCTTTCACACAAAAACTACTGAACAAATTTGAAAAGAAATTTGGAACATAGTTTAGAACCTGAATTAGCACATAGGGTACTTTTTATTCCAGGAATATTTAAGGTCCCTCTGTAAGGAACTAGTACGAAATAGTATTAAAGAAATTAACAGAGAAATATGTAGTGTCAATAATAATGGTGGTCTTATTTGAAAATCTATCTCTTCCAACTTTAGTCATCATAATGTCATTTACATGGCTATTGTTGGTAATTTTAAACCCTATAAATATATAAGATAAATAAGAAAAAAAAACGTTTTTATAAGGGCGGTATCACGCTAAAGATTTGCGTGCCGGTTGTGCAGCGAGTGGTAAGTATCTCGCGAGTTGCGCCCGTTCTGACCCATTTTAGACGTAACGCTGGGGCAGTAGAGCAATATAAATTATATATAAGTATGTGTTTCTAACATGACACTTATAATATATTAATTAATAGACAATATCATAATAATCTGTTCATCTATAAAATATATAAAAAGTTTTTGATGAGTATTTTAATTTATCTGATAGTAAGTAGGTATATAATTTTGGAAGGAACTATCTTAGGCTATCTATTTTAGATGATTTCACTGAATCTATATACTAAACTTGGTAAATTAACAAGTATAGATATTTCAATATGATGGCAGTCAAAAAGTATGTTGTATGTTAGTCCCTAGAATGTGGCATTATTAAGAATAATGTAGTAGATAATTTTACCTTGGAAAATAAGTAATAAAATATAAATACAAATGGTTTATCATTAATTTCTAGCAATAAAAGCCTTCTGGTTATTGCATAGAAATCTATAAAGAATAGTTTAAATAAAAAAAACCTTATAGACAGTATCATAAAAAGTATTTGTTAAGAAAAGAAAACAATACTCATAATTTACAAGAATTTTAGAACAATAATTTAATAATCATATCTAGTAATTTTCATGTATGAATTAACTTTTTTTGTATACATTCATGGCTGTGTATTATTTTAATTAATTCTAAAAATATTTAAATCAAGTTATGCACCAATCTATGAAGGTATTTTTAAACATTATATGACAAACTTTTACATATTTTTAAATAACAGATAAAAAAATTTTTTTGAAATAAATAAAATAAAAATGTAAATTTGTCTTATACTGTATACATTAACTTTATGTCTTTTTAATGACATTTTATAGGATGGTATTCATTTTGGATCTGAATCAATATGTATGTAAGAATATACTGGAAAAAATTATACCTTATTATAACAAAATATATAGGTATATAAAGTAGAGATAACAAAAATTTATTAATTAACTTTTACCTTCCTTCAAAACTGGGCATTCCCTTGTGAGCTTTTGAGTATTTATTCAGTGATTTCAATTCAAATTTAAATTAAATTTCCAATAAATAATGGAAGACCCATGTCCCAATTTAACAAGCAAATTATAAAAAAAGAGATGCAATTAATTGGCAATGTTTTATATTGTGCTTTAAGTTAAGTCCATTTCTTGTTTATGAAGTTTTTTACGTAAGCATAAAAAAACTGATAATACGATATTACCTAACTGATATTCTATAGCATCATTAATTATGTTTGTTGACACATTATATATGAATGAACTTCTCCATGATGGAAATTTTAGCAATAAAATCAACTAAAATCTTTATAAAAAAAAATTATATGACTAAGGTGGCAAACAGGCAGAAGGTCCCACCTGATGGAAAGTGTTTACCATAGCCTATGGGCCAGGGGTTATTAGAGGTTATATAAAGGCATCAAATTGTTTCTGAAAAATATACCTTATATAGAAGAGGGAAACATTACGGGTATTTTAAAGTAAGTTCATTGTTCCAAGCCTAAAGATATCACTTTTACATATATAGTTGAAGTACTTCCTCCTAATTTGAGTATATTGATGAATTTTGTTATATAGTGTGAATTTTATGACACTTATGCCTTACTAAAATAGAAAAAAAATATTAAGGATATACAACTTGTGAATATGTTAATTAAAAACTGGAGTATATATTTTGATTTCTATGTGGATGTTCAAAAACAGCCAGTAAGAAAAATACACATTCATGATTATAGAGATTTTAGTTACTTTATATTTGTTATTTAAATATTTTAATAAAATAAAACAATAATTACGCTATTAAATGGCTGACTGTATGTGTAAATACAAACAAATAAACATGATTTCTGTATAGGTTTGAAAGTACTGAGGTAAGTGTTTTTTTTGTTTGGTTAGCATTTTGTTTTAAAATAACAATGTTTTCATCACAAACATCCATAATGTAGACATTTCATTGACTTTTATTATCTAAACCTTTTTCATTAAGGTTTTGGGTACAACAGACCTCTAAATATTTAATTTGAATATCTCCCTTATACTAGAACTTAAAGTAAAAAAACTTTTTGTAAAAATACTCATTCTTAAAGTAATTAAACTAATTACATAATTATGTTTAATAAGCTAAATTAAGGGTTTATAAAGCTTTATGATATGAAACTTTTGGGTTCAACATTTGAGACTACAATTCAGTAAGCATTTTAAAATAGCAATATTAATATAAATAAGGTACTTTCAATGTTACAGAAATCTGTTATTATTTGATTGAGTAAATGTTTTTTTTAGAAGCTATATAAGTAATTAGAAAATGTTCAACAAATCAAAAGAAAAATGAACAAATTTAACTTTGTCAATCTACATAATGAAAGCAAACTGACATTTAAGAATAGTTGGTAAATGTAGGCTTTCAAACATAATTTCAAGATGCTAATTATACATCTAAATTAATTAGGTCATGGAACTAACCTAATTTTTTTTATAATATCACATAAAAATAGGTTAGTTTTAGTTGTTTGTATGTCACTTCTTGTCACCCAGAGATAGGTAGAACAATTAATATAATCATTATTCATATCCAGATTTTATTCCATGATTAGGTCCAGAAACCAACCAACCAGAAGTCATGTTTAAGATTTGGTATGTGATTAAAATAACATAAATACCATGTCAAATCTTCAGTTCACTGCTTCATAATTATCAAGGTGATTGATTGTACTCATTATGAAATATCTAAATGCTAAAAGAGCTTTCATGTATTAATCACAAGTGTGGCTTCAACTAGGTATGTGTACATAGTAGAACTATAGTAAATAGTTGACATAGATTCATTATTGACAAACATTCTAATGCCAATAAGAAGGAAAATATTGTGTAATGTGGTATTAACCCTCCAACACGTACCAGAAGCATGGAATATCCCCCAAATAGACATGTCACAGCGACGTTCGCACTTTCGACAACAAATCGGCGTGTTACACAACATTTTTCTCAATAACACACGAGCCGCGAAAGCGATCTGAAATCGACATTTTCAGACGAACGCCGCGCGAGGCACGTCCTCAGCGGGGACCTCCTGTCAACCACCAATGTGTCCATTTTGTATCGAACACACCACCTCCCGACACCCCGCAAAATGTAAATAAACTTAAAAAAATCGCACTCACCTCTCATACAATGTCACATTCCGCTCAATTCCACACAAATTCTATTCCCTTGTGTCCAGAATCATCGTGAAAAATCGAGCGCAACATTTACGGTCCGGCTCGGACGCAAGGCAATATCGGTCCTATGGCCAGTGTCCACTACTCCAAAAACATATGACAACACTATTGTCCCGGCACTAGTCCACCCGGGACTCTGTCCGTGGCTTATTTTTGATTTTAATACGAGCGATTACACATCTAGAAACGCGACAATCTCATCACGAATCGAATTCACTGATTTATGTTCCAGTGACGCAAAGCTCATATATCATGAAGAACAGCAGCCATTTTGAAATGTACGGGGAGTGCAGTCACAGCATGGAACATTCGTAAATTACAGCCGCTCCCGTGTCTTTTAACACTCTAATCGTAGAGCGATAGTTAATAAACTTTATACAGTATCCATTTTAACACTTTAGGTCACAGAACTTCACTCCATTTTCTTATTGAAACTATCCAAAACAACCTAAGCGATATCCGATAATTCCAGCTTACCCCATTTGCATGACACACATAAAATACCAAAAAAAACACTCAAAACACTTAAAAACGTACATAAAATGTATCGCGCCGAATTATGAGAAGTTATAGCATCGCATCAATATAACAGTCCATTAGAAAAATCGCTAAAAAGATTGGTATATAATTTACAAATAGTTAATTCGGTACGAACAATAACAACGGCCGCCATTTGCAATTTTCAACTTGACATGCGCACTGACTCGCAGCAGTAGACAAACATACGTGACGTAGCCTTTGATCAACGCACATTTTTCACATTCCTTGCGTTGAATCTTGGCAAATAATCGATAAAAAAAATATTTCATTAAATTTTTATTATTTCCTAACCGTAGTTTCTAGGTACATAATTTAAAATCAAATAATTTATGATCATTAACTCTTTCCTACTTCATTGTTTTTACGTTCATACAAAGTTGTATCGCCTGTCGTTCATGCTCCATTGAAGGCTTTCCGTGATTGGTAGATCTAGTAATCTCCATGTTTTTGTAATAATATAAGCTTTTGTGATTGGATGCCGCCATGAAACGTGAAGACACGAATCACTTCCTGTTCGTAGTGGCAATTATCTCAAAAATAATATTTTTTAAAAAATTACAAAGTTTGCTATTTTTCTCAACCCGACTAAAATAAACTAATAAATTATCTAGACTCCATTACGGTGAGTTATTCATTATCTAATGATCTTATGTTATTTAATTTCATAAGGCTATAAATTCAGTCTAATCAGACTTGAATGTAGGTCGAAGGTACAAACTAAAACTTCAAAAAAACAATTCAAACAATAGTATGGTGGCAAGGTATTTTTACTAATCTATTATACCTAATTAGTTTATTTGTGACGATAGTCAAAGCCTACAAAATATTAAATTGCCGGAGAGTTGGTTATACCCAACTACGCGTATAACCAACGTTTTTAGTAGGGTTTGTACTTCGTACTAGACAAGGTTAGATATAAGCATAAACGTACGCAAAGCGCAATAAGATTTGGGTCTACGATAGGTCTAAACCAAATAAATTTCTTATTATTCCACCATACAGTAAAATATGCTATTTTTATGTAAATTTATTTCTCACTTCATTTTGTATTTTGGCAGGTTAGAAATTACAATTGTTTTCAACTTTCGTTAAAGTGATTTATTAATGTGTCAATTTATTTATTAATTAATTTTGTAATACATATTTATTTTTTCATATGTTGGTTATCTTCCATGCTTTCTTTAGGGACAGACTGAAACAATCCTTTTCTCGCCATCTCATCAGCCCAATCTTCAAATTCTCCTTTTCTGTAAAGTGCACAATTTCATTATAGTTAATGATATCACCAGTGAATATATAAGCTCCAGATATCTAAATATTTTGAATGATGACATTAGGTTTATTATTATTATTAAAGACAGAGCATTAACTTAAAATCTATCTTCGAAATATAAAAATTAAAAATAGTGAAAAGACCCAATGCTCCGAACGACAACGGGAATACATTTACAAAATCCCTTTGCTGTTTTTGTCTAATCTATGGTAGCAATACTAAGAGTAAGAATGCGTTCTGTGACATGCACACGCATGGACCTAATATACTAACAGGACTGATAACTCTGAAATTTGTATTTTTCGAAAATGAACCATATGTCAAATCGATAAAGTATATTTTCTATGATGATTTACACAGAGGCAAATCCGAGCCGAGAGAGATAGTCACAACGGAGGCCGTGTGTCTCGTTCTTCCATCTTGCCACTCAAAAAAAATTATGTTGATCAAAAAGTTTGGCTAAACAAAACTATGTTGAAACATTTTAATTTTAATGTATTTTTATACAATTTGAAGTCACAAAGTCAAGAATTGTAATTGCATGTATTTCGCTTGAAGTATTCTTATAAAAAAATATATAATAACATTTTTATTTGGCCTATTTTTTGTTTCTAATGGTAACCCTTCCAAGCGTCATGTGATGACGTCAATTTAACTAAATATTATCAATGAAACAAGGAGTATTATTAACGTGACCATACGTCCCGCTTTGGGCGGGACAGTTCCGCTTTCAGACTGTCCCGGTGTCCTCAGCAAGGCCAATGTTGTCCCGCTTTTGAAAACAGACCAAACGATAATTTAAAATATACTTTTCCCGTTCGAAATGTGTGGAACGTACCAAACGTAAAGGAAATCTTATAGAAGATGTTTTAAAGAGAAAGATAAAAGTATTATCACAAAGGCTAAATAGACGCGAGGAAAGATTAAAAAACGTAAATTCGCTTTTACTGCTATTTATTTGTATAAATTTTGATGAGGTGGAACAAAATATAAAAAAAATAAGTTTAACAATCCATACTCTATTGAACACAGATAAAACCAAGAAAGGTGTAAGATATTCTGTTGAAGTAAAAAAAAATTGCTAAGGGTCTTTGTCTTAAAATTGTAAGAGGCAGAAAGTAAAAAAAAAATATTTAGTCTTTAATTTGTCTCACATAGCAAACAATTTAATGTCACCCTGTTAGAAAGGGACACACGGCCTCTGTACTAACTATCTCGCTCGGCTCGTTTTTCAGATCAGAGTGCTCGGTCCTGTTAATATATTATGCCGGCTGTACACACTCGCCGAGACACCCCGAGACAGACCGAGAGCGAGTGTGTACATGATGCTCTCGCTTTGTCTCGCTCGCTCGGGTCTCGCCTCGGGACGCCTCGGTCGCGTGTCGGTTTTTGCGACCGAGTCAAAGGGTCTCGTTGTCCGATATCCGCTGTCCAAATGACACCCCGAGTGTGTACACGGTGCCCTCTCGTCGAGAGGTTCTCGCTCGAGACTCTCGCCGAGAGGTTCGAGGCGAGTGTGTACAGCCGGCATTACGTCCATGTGCACACGAGACTAAGTCATCGAGCATGTAACCAATAGAGTAGAACTGTTAACAGTTTTGTTAGAAAACAAAATACGCCAAAACGCTGCGCCGGCCCCTGCGTTCTGATTGGCCGACTCAAGGTCAAGTGTTGCACTAGACGTACACACAGGTCTCTTATTGGTCGGGTACTGTTTTAGTTCGAGCGTGGTTTGTTAGTTATACCGGTTATACGTGACAAATCATTGATGCGTTGCTAAACAAATGGCTCACTATTGCTACTCTATTGGTTACATGCTCGATGCTTTAAGTTAAGCCGGGAACTGGCCAACTATTAACTACTTGATTTTCCTTAAAATTTCACAGAGAAATAGTACCAATTTTTGCTTAAACAACGTCACCACAAAACACGGAAATGAAATGAATCGATGCTTGGACTGTTTTAGTGTAACAGTCACATTGATATTAATACGGACGTAAGACTAACTTGAATTTGAGAATATAAAAAGTAACGGGATACCAAATATAGGAAAAAGATGACGTAAATTTATACAAAATTAAGTTAACTAAAATACCTAGTTTAAATAGAGATAGAAAAGTTTATAAATAGTTCATGTAATTTTTCTATCATTGCAACACTCGATCAATCAACTAAATTGGCCAACCGAACAGACCGACCAACCAATCTCCAACCAAACCAAAACCAAACCAATACATTCATGAAAGAAACTGATTGATGCCTAATTCCAATTTTATTAATTGTGTAAATAAAATCATATGATAGAACAGTGTTTTGTTTGTGCTAGCTAACTTATTGCCGAGGTATGTACCCAGATTTACGACTTTCAGTAACAATGTACAATACTTGCTTTCGTTTAATTTTATCTTAGATCAATACACCGAAATAAATTTCAGTGAGGAACACGGCTATTATCACTGACCTAGTCAAAACATTTCCGTATTCATAAAAATGCTTGTTTTTCGTATTGTAAATTACTAGGCCTTTAAAAATTATGACAAATTTTGTAAGCAAGTTATACTACATTAATTTATACTCAAAATGACACAAAAATCTAAATAGTCTACTTTTAGTATCTATTGCATATGTTTCTAGCTAAGCTTATGCTTTACATCAGTTGTAAACAGCATATTATCATGTAGTTTCTGCCTAGATAAACCACTGTAGCTTACCAGTGCAGTATCATTGTTGTATACATAGTTTTTTTTATAGTATTAAGCTAAATTTAATAAATTAAAGTCCCCCATTGAACACCTCTTGTGTTTGTACCGATATATAAATCATAAACTACTGTATGGATTATTATGGTATTACAAAAAGAGTAAATAGGATTTATTTATAGCTAGCTGTGTAAAGCTAGGACTGGTTGCTATAATGTCATATTGAGATTGCTTAGTCTTCACAGTATAACCAACTTTTGGAACCAAGCATTAGGAGTAAATAAGTGCTTGTAAGGGCCTATTTGAATAGAACATATTTTGAGATGGAACTGTATGGTTACTGAGTTTTTTTATGTTTAATATGAATTATATTCATTGAAATAAAAGGTTTATTATAAACTAGCTGCCTCCGCGCGGTTTTACCCGCGTAGTTCCCGTTCCCGTGGGAATACAGGGAAAAATATATCCTATGTTACTCGGGGATAATGTAGCTTTCCAAAGGTGAAAGAATTTTTGAAATCGGTCCTGTAGTTTCGGAGCCATTACAAACAAACAAACAAACAAATCTTTCTTCTTTATAATATTAGTATAGACTAGCTACCCAACCAACATTGCATGGCAGACCATCACATTAATATTTAAAAAAAATCAATCAAAACAACAACCTATATTATGTGTAAATAAACCTTCCTCTTGAATCACTATTGCTAAAAACTGCATTTAAATCTATTGTGTAGTATAAAATATCTGTGTCACTGTGGGTATCAACTTTATTTATACTATGTTAAGATATATAATTCTATAATACATTCCTAAACTATACCTAATCCAAAGTATTACAACAAGTATGTAAATTCTACAGTGCAGATCATATCCAATTCTACATAAGCTTACTATAGCTTAATATAATTATTTTTAGATTTTCATGTGTCTATATTATATTAGCTCCCGCCCGCGTAGTTCCTGTTCCCGTAGGAATACAGGGATAAATACACTCACAATTTACATAGCTCTCTATTGGTGAAATAATTATTTAGTGTGGTCCTGTTCATAAATTCCTAAAGCCTATTCATAACATAACAAATCAACAATCTCACCTATTAGCATAGATATTTTCATTATTTGTTAGTATATATAGTTGTCTATGTCTAATTTTATGATTCTTTTACATTATCATTGTGTTTATGATTGAATGCATATTGTTGATGTATCAGAAATAAATCGCTTTAATAGCATAACCTATTTCTCACTGTTCATATACATTAATCCATAACACTTACGCATAATAGTCCTGATAAGCAAGCATGCGAGGGCGGCCCACAAACACATACATGGAGGCTCCACCAAGGGCTGCTAGGGCGAATGCCTGCGCAATGAGCCTCTTAGTCTGTGCCCAGTGTAGGCCTCTCATGATGGGCTTCACGCGGCAGGGGGGCGCCGGGGGCGGAGGCGCGCAGGTCTGGGGTACCGGGATCGGCGTCGGCGGCGGGCATGGCTGGTAGCTCATTGTCCTGAGGAGTGGGGCTTTGGATTTATGTTCTTAACTAGGGAGGGGATATGGGCTTTGAGTACCTTATTTAGTACTGTATGCGTTAACAATAAATAGATAAATTCTGTAACTAAAAAGCCGTTGTGTGTTACCGTTATTGATTGTTATGCTAGTTCTGAATAAAGTTTTTTTTTACAGAAACCCAACTCAAATGAAAACATGGCACAAAGCTCGCACGGCGGCAGTCACAGACGAAGCCGGGACCACGAGGGCGCCTCCATGCGGTACACCAACACCGACTGGGAGGCCAAGGAGGCACTCTGCCAACGAGAGCTGGACGAGGCCCGAGCACGAGCCACCCAGATGGAAAAGACCATGAGATGGTGGTCAGACTGCACTGCCAACTGGAGGGAAAAGTGGAGCAAGGTACGTACAGAACGCAATAAAGCCAGGGAAGAAGCGAAACAACTGAAAAACAAAGTCGACGCCCTCACTAAAGAACTAACAGCATTCAGAGCGGAAAAGAACGACCTGGATCAACAACTCATAGAACTGAAAAGTGACAACGAAAAACTTTTAAGCATAGGTGAAAGTAGAATTGTATCCGGTGATTTGAGTACGGAAGACGGTGTGGAGTTGAGGAGGAAGAACGTAGGATATGTATCGCCAAATGAGTCGCAAGCACGACAGAGGGCTTCGCTGGATTCACACAAGTTCTCGAACGTCGATAGCGTTCTTGCGAACAAATTAGGTGACTTGAGATTGAGGCTCGACGAGACATGCAAACATTTGCAAAACGAGAAAGATCAGAAAGCGTTTCTACTTAAAAAAGTGGAGACGTTGACTGCTGAACTTCATAATACTAAGATAGAGCTGGCGCATAACGATCGAACTCTCGGCTCGACCGACTCCAGCCACAGCGAAGTGGAGAGGTTACAGAACGAACTGCAAGACGAAATAGCAGCTAAACAAGTATTAGACGAAAAGATAGCCGAGTTGAAAATGGAAATAGAAAGGCTCAAATCGGAGAACACGATTCAGTGGAGCAAACGGGAGCTCCTAGAAACCGAAAACATAGCCATATTGAGGGAAAATAAGAAGCTTTACGGCCAAGTTTGTGAATTGAGAGAGCAAATACACAAGTTGAATAGAATATCAGATGGAAGCGCGTACGGTTTCAACGATCATGCCAACAGATTAGATTCTAATATACTGTATGTTAGGAATACTAGTGTCAGTCCGCGGTCTCACGAGTCCAGCAATGGCTCCTCTGAAGCGAACTTAGCACATTTGGACGGTAAAACGAACACGTCTGGCGAAGACGACGAATTAGCGATAGTCGAAACTAATGATTGTTAGAATTTACCCTTTTAGAAATGCAGACACGAAATATATAGCTTCTTTCAAATCTGAAAAGTGTCTAATATGAAAAAAGAAATTAATATGACTACTCTATGATCGATGAAATATACTATGAAGTATTAATGCCAGAATTATATTTAGTAAATACTGAATTTGGTTGTGTGCTGTTTTATGAAAACGTACAATCCTGAAAGTGGTCTAAGTGACTGCTAGAATGCAATAGGAATGGATAAGAAAGAAACGATCTGAGTTCCGAGAAACCTATTTTCCAAGTACCTAAAACTATATTGGACTTTTAAACATATGAAATAAACCCAATGGTTCTCAGCATAAAGCCTCTTGATCAATTTAAGGTCGCTACAGCTTAGGACAATTATACAAGGTAATTGTTTACCTTATGCTAACGAAAATAGGGCTACTTTTTCAATGACATTCTTAAACTCCAGTCCTGGATTTATGCATAGGCCATATAGGCCGCGGCCTAGGGGCGGAGATTTCAGAGGACGGTCACTTGATTTCAGAGGATATGTAACTACATGGGCGGCGGAAATAAAGTGGCCTACACTCATAAAAAATATAAATAAAGTCACAAATTACTGTTGTATGAAATAGATTATAAGGGAAGTTCATATAATCCTAATGCGATACCCAATAAAGTAATTGATGACTGATGTAAAGGAAACGTAAAAATTAATAAATATCTAACTAAAGCAATACAATCAAACGTATCTTAGTAAAAAATGCATTTATATCATTCCATGCATGATACATTCGTACAAAAATATATGTAATAAATACGTAAAATGAGCAATTTTAGTTACTAGGACGCTTCCCATTAAAAATATAATTATTTGGTTTGGATGAGACTAACACTTTTATTACGTTAAAAGATATAACTCTAGGAGTAGCCTTTATGTAACAATTTTGTAATCTTTCAAAGGTTAATATTGTTATATATTTAGATCCTACAGTTGATTAACACCACTGGGTTTCGGTGAAGGAAAGCATCGTGAGGAAATCTGCATGCCCGAGATGTCACAAAGGCATAGTCCGCCAAGATGTCACAAAGGCATATGTAGTCCACCAATCCGCACTAGGCCCGCGTGGTGGACTATGGCGTCTATAGCCAACCCGCTCGTTGCTAGGGAAGGCACGTGTTCCTCGGTGGAGACGTATTTAAGCGGATGATATAAAAGTCACAATAAAGGCATTATAAGTACATATATACAATTTAATTATGACAGCAGACGTAGAAATCTAGGTTGCGATATAAAATAAACAGTTTAGTGTGATTGTTGATATTATGATAGTTTAGATTTACAAAGATATAATTCAAATTGGAGGTAAATCGAGAAATGTAATACTAACTTATAATATATATATGCTAATAGAGTAGGTACACAGTATTCTTAGGTGCTGATACTTTCGCTACGCAATTTATTTAAGCAAACTTTCATTATTTTATTAATTTACCAAAATAATTATTATTTGCTCCAAACTATTAACTTTTGCTGCAAAATGTTAACTTTTGCTGCAAAATGTTAACTTTTGCTTCAAAATGTTAACTTTTGCAATGGAATATTGGATCGACAACACTTGAATGTATAAACGATATTTTTGTGTAAAATATCTGCTTTTAACAAAGTTGCAGAGGCAACCAAAATTTTTCTAAATGGCATTTTTTAAGTTAAAATAATTGTTTGCCCTTGACACTGCCTAATTTTCACTTTACTAAATAGTAATGTTAAGTTCTAAATATACCAAATTATTTTGGTTCATTTTGTATGATATATTTTTATAAGTAATTTATTGCTTTACTTGCCTTTTTTATTTGTTGGATACAGGGACTGACATTTGTTATTGGAGTTTGATAAGACATAGAACAAGGAATGTGTTTTAGTGATAAAACAGAATAGATTTTTAATGCAAGATATTACAATTGAGTGTTTAAAATCTTTGGAATTATTTAAATCCTCTAAGGTCACCATCTACTAAGGAAAATTGTATAGATATGTGCTTGATGAGATTTATTTGGTATCAAAAAACAAAGAAATCCGATGTTACACAAAATGGTACAAATTAATTTCAATAATTTGTTTGTGCTTTTTGCACTTGTGTGAAATAAATGCAAATAAGTATTATATATTATTAACATTTTCTGTAAATATATGTATGACACAGGCCTAAACATTGAAGTTCAAATTAACAGGTGATCCTACATGATTGATATTGTATAGAATATAATTTATAATGTACCTAATTATCAATAAATGTGGTGAATATATTATCTTTTTTTTTTACTCCTGACTCAACACTTGATGCGGTTAAAATGAAACAAATAATGATTGCAATTTAGGGATGCCCGTTACGATACGATATATCGGAATATCGATACAGCACTATACGATATATCGATATTTGATGCGATATTTTGACCATACGATACGCTTCGATATATCGCATTCTTATAAATATATCGCATTACCGTATCGTATCAAACTATGTCGGTGATTAATTTGTATAATTTTAAAGTTCTTATTACATCATCACTAAACGATAATAGACATTGCCATTGAATATATTGTTATCTATATCTATACTAATACTATAAAGAGGAAAGATTTGTTTGTTTGTTTGTAATGAATAGGCTCCGAAACTACTGGACCGATTTCAAAAATTCTTTCACCTTTGGAAAGCTACATTATCCCCGAGTAACATAGGCTATATTTTATCCCTGTATTCCCACGGGAACGGGAACTACGCGGGTAAAACCGCGGGGAGGCAGCTAGTTAGTAATAAGAGAATGATAACGTCGACAAAATTGTTTATGGAACAAGAACAGCCGGCTTTAGCCGTAATAGGTTAAATCCACAGCGCTTATAAAAATTATTATTTTTGCGTTGTTTAAGTTCTGATCAATGGCAATTGTGTTTTTTTTTTTTTAATAAAACTATTTTGAATACATACCTATAATTATTTGTTTCTTTTAAAACAATAAAAGAATATAGTAAAACTACTAAAAAGATAACCCTTTGCACGATATATACTCATTATATCGCATATTAATAGAAAGGCATGCCATACGGTTGCGATACGATATATCGATACAAAGGAAATCGATAATATCGCGTATCGATACAACCAAGTTCGATACAGTTACGATGCGATATATCGATACAATACACTTTTTTGGGCATCCCTAGATTGCATAATCATTTATTGATGTACATCTTAATAATTAACATTATGTTTGTCCTAACAGTATCACAGATAAAAACAACTCATAGTAGATAGTTGATACAGTTTAAATTATAGTTTACATACTAAATGAGTGGCGGGAAAAACCTGTTAGAACAGATCCAAAACGAATATTTTTTTTCCTTGTTGACAAAACCTAAAAAATATTAACCACAAATATACCTCGAGTCCAAATCTGCCCACCTTCACCTAAGATAAATTTTTTGATAATTTTTACAGTAGCAGATAGATAAAGGGCTCCTCGATAGAATTTGGTACTTCGCGCTTGCTTAATCCGCCACTGGGTATACTCTGCCGCTAACAGTGAGCTAATGAAGTCGCGTCCTAAGCCGCATATAATCAGTATCTGCCTACATAATATACCTAGTACCTATCTAGTGATAATACAATACTATATTTATATAAAACAAAGTCCGCGCCGCCTCTGTCTGAATATGATGAACACAAAAAGTACAGACAGATTTTCATGCGGTTTTTACCAAATTACGGAGTATTTCATGGGGAAGGTTTTTATGTATAATACATCAATTTGGACCCGGTAGGTGGCGCTGGTGGGCAGAACGAAGTCTGCCGGGTCCGCTAGTATATAATAAAGCCAATTACTACCCAGGGGATTATTCAGGAGTCTTTATAATCAGCAATTGGTAAACCCATACGTTTGAATTTTGATCTTAAAACGGGTTGTTTCAACTCTCTCCGTTCCAATCTTTTCACTTTCTCCGGGAGAAGTGACCTTTCAACCTTTCCCTTTGGCTCGATGCTAACCGTTGGAGTTCCTTCTGGCTCGTTGCTAACCGTTGGAGTTTCTTTAGGTTTCTCCGCCTTATTTTCTAATTCGTCTATTATTTCTATTTCACATACTTTACCCCCGACTTCAGTTGTTATAAAGACTGGTAGTGAATCAAGTGCTATGTCCACAGGTTGCTCAGGTTTCGGTCCCCTGTCGTTTGCAAACAAATCTGGATCTACATCACTTAAATCTGTTGATGAAAAGCTGAAAATACTATCGTCATCTGTGTCCGATTTTATAGACTTCCTTCTTCTTTTTGGTTTTATCTTCCGTGGGGTTACTTTTCTCTTTTTAGACGTTCCCTTATTCGATTTGGTCGGGCTACTGTCATTTTTCTTGCCTTTATCTTTGGCTTGTTGCTGCCTTTCTTTCCTGTTGGTATACAATTTAAATTAGACATGAATAACATAGATTGGTTTCTTGAATTATATAATATTTGTACATTCATTCAAATGCCAAATAACTTATGAATGATGAAAGAAACTGCCTTTAATAGAAGTTGCCTTAATGAAAAAAGTCTGTAATAAACTCAGCTACAACCCGTTTTTAACATTTATGATGCTAATTGGACCATTTTCTTTATTGGTTTATTAGGCATAGAAAATAAGTCATTTTATCTAATATTCAAACATCTCGTGTCATAGTTTGTCATCAAACTCCTCTGAAACGGCTTGGCCCCCCATTATGACAGAGTGTTTAGTATTTCATATATGGTAGAATAATGTCTGGTTAGATAGTAAATATATTAACGTAGTATTTACCTCTCATTCACTCCAGTGAGATGTTTAATGGGGTTGACTACGTTTCTCATCGCGCGCCGCTTGATCGACGAGATGTCACCGGGCGTGTCGTCACTGCTAACTTCATCTATAAAAACAAACATATTATACTAATATTATAAATGCAAAAGTTTCTTAGTATGGATGGATGTTTGTTACTCTTTCACGCGAAAACTACTAAACGTATTTGGTTCAATGTTAACTCAAAAGACCATCATCAATTTTATTATTGTGGGGTATTTCACGTGCTATTTCACCATTTATAACTAACGTATAGTGGTGATAGTAGGTAATACCTACTAAACTTACAAGAAAACTTAATTGTAGAGTAATTCCAATTTAATTTGCATAGTTAGATTATTATCTCATCATTGTAAATTATAATAGAAGTATATTACTTATTACATATAATCGTAGGACCTTGCGCAGTCGATGTACGGACTCGCAACATGTACCTTGTTTCTGTTTTATTTTTAAACATGCGTTTACCTCTCATTAGATGCACACTAAATCTACTTTTATATAAATTCGAATTTCTCATGGCATATATGTGTGTAAATGTCTATAATATGTATGTATTTAAAAGTATTATATGTGGTATATCAGCTATCTGGTTACCATAACACAAGCTTCATTTGAAGCTTACTTTGGAACCAGATTGGCCGTGTGTGAAAAATGTCCCAGGATATTTATTTATTTATCATGAATCTGTTGGTAAACCTAATAAATAAATAAACAGTAACTAGGTGTACCATCATCATCTTTGAAGGTGGAGCCGGAGAGTAGTTTGTTGAAGGAAGCCTCGAGCTCGCCAGCAAAGTTGTCACTCACATAACTAAGACCGCGATCGAACTTTTTTGAGCCTGAAATAATTGTAATCCAAAATTAATATGTATTATTTTATACCGCCTTCCATCTTCTAATTTAGACCTATATAAGCTTTATAAGTTATACTTGCACTGACTATTTTATACTTTGCTTCCTTGCCGGCCGTGGCCTAGCCGTGGTTAAGCTTCATGGGGAACGCACCGACTCACGATCCTCAGAGTTAAAAAAACTTATGTACGGATTCACACCAATGGCTTTCGGTGAAGGAAAACATCGTGAGGAAACCTGCATGCCCGAGATGTCACTATTAAAGACATGCGAAGTCCGCCAATCCGCACTAGGCCCGCGTGGTGGACTATGGCTTTAACCCCCTCATTGTTAGGGGAGGCTCGAGCTCCTGGATGGAGAAGTATATGAGCTGATGATGATATGTACTTATAATTCTTACCGCTAATTTCCGCCTTAGTTTCGCTGTACAACCGAGATATGGTGTGGTAATCTTTAATGATGTCCATTTCGTCTGAATGTCTGTAGAAAACCCCTTTTCGTCGCACACTTATTTCCTTCGTGCAGCCTGTACCTGCCAATTTATAAATATATATAAAAAAATGAACAGTATGTTATTTTTCTGAATATTACCTACTAATATATCAATTTTAAAAATTTTTGTTACCCTTGTACAATTGTTGTTGTAATTTGTGGAGATAAAATAAATGCATTTTATATTTATTGTACCACACTAATATTATAAAGGCAAAAGTTTGTGAGTGTGTATTTGTTACTTCTTCACGTCTAAACGGCTGCAGCGATTTAAATAAATTTGGTAACAAACAAATTGTATATGGAACTATTTTGTAATTATAGTCATTCAATACTTAAAAGTTGTTAGAATCTAGATTGTTATTTTGGTAATTGATGGACAAATCGATGATTTTCTGTTTTTAATTAGTTGTAATTTATTGTATGTATCTGAATAAATAAATAAATAAAGATTTTATAAATGCATCTCAGATATCTATTTAAATAAAAATAAAAAATCGATATATCGATATATTGAAATATAGGTTTTATTTAAGTCATTATTTTGCAACTAGAAATATAATTTCCTTGTTATATTAAATAACTAGCTGCCTCCGCGCGGTTTTGCCCGCGTATTTCCCGTTCCTGTGGGAATACAGGGATAAAATATAGCCTATGTTACTCGTGAATAATGTAGCTTTCGAATGGTGAAAGAATTTGTAAAAACAGTCTAGTAGTTTCTGAGTAGTATTTGTGTAGACAATACATAAGTATGTACTAACCTTCCAAATATTTCCTATAAGATAATTCCATGCCCCTCTCCCTGGCCGCTGCATGGTAATGCACAGGTCCCTTGATGAGCACAGACCCGAGTATGTACAACACATCACACCGCCTCTGCTCCCGGGCAGCTTTAGCCAGGTTCTCAATCAATGGCACATCTTCAGGGACTATACGCAGCGAGGCAAAACCGGAGTAAGGTTGGAGGTTTTGCAATGCATACACTAGGAAGAGACCTGCGACTGATTCCTGTAAATGATAGTTTTGTGAGTATCTGAATACATAAAATATGTTTTTAAATGTGTTTAGTACTTAAGGCATGAAAATGTGACAAACAAATTCACATTTCCGTCAATTACAGCATTTTCATAAGGGCATATTACTATTACCTAATAAATATATTTCATTTATTTTCAATCATGGCAGAACAGAAAGTATCAGAATAAAATTTCACTGAGACTAAGAATATGTTCTGGTATGACATATAGATTGCTATTTAGTATTTCAGCAAGAAAATTTATGATCCAGAAATGCGTGGTTTCTACTTAATTAATTCAACAGTTATTTTTGATACATATTAAACTCTGTTAGAACTTTGGATAAGACTTTCCACCTATGCATGTGTAGTTGCATGTGTTAGTTATTAATATAACATAATAATTACCTCAACACCAGAGTTCTTATTAAGCATGAAGTTTTTTGCAACAAACAGCACTTCCTCGGACATTTCAGCAATTTCTGCGCTTAATTTTTTGCCACTGAAAATAAAATTAAGGTTTTTATGTTGATTGGGATATTAAAGTGCTTATGCAAACATGAACCAAATTGAAAATAATTTTGAGACATACAACAAAAAATCCTGTATCAGGTAACACTATCTTATATTGGAAACTTAACACACACAACTTTTTTTAGCGTTACTTGCCCGTTTTTGCAACATTTTTGATTGATGCTCTACTCCTTATCATCATTGTGTGATACATAGCCTATTGGCTTCCTTGATAAATGGGCTATCTAACACTGAAAGAGTTCTTCAAATCGGACCAATAGTTCCTGAGTTTAGCGCATTCAAATAAACAAACTCTTCAGCTCTATATTTGTTTTGTTGTCTTTTTTGTGTGGCAAGAAATAAATAAATTTATTTATTATATATTCGTTCAGATATAGATAAAATCTCAACTATACTTACTGAAATACACGCACAAACTGCATCTCCTTCCAGATGTCGCAGAATTTCTCATAGTTCAATCTGGCAAATTTTGAACACTTCTGCATCAACACCTCGCAGTCTTCCACAAAACCATCTGCTATGTACACACTACTGATATCGTGGCCTGTAAGAAATGGTAAACACACTTAAAACACGTTTAAATAATGGATCATGATTTTTCTTTTAGTGAAAGAATTGAATTGATTGCCCAAGCTAATCACCATCCAACTGATCCGTGTGATCCGATTTTGGTGGGCAATATGTTTTTGATATATTTATTCCTATATAACATATTTCTTAAAGGGTTGTTGTTTCCATTATTGATTAAAAAAAATTTAGCTGGAAAGTAATCAAAACTGAAATTAAAGAATTGGTATACTTACGAGGCATTTTCTTAGTTATAAATTGTCTACTCAAGTAAAAATTATGTTATTTCACTATCCTCTCCATTAAAATGATTGTGTTAATATTTCCATTGCTTTGAATTGAAACCGAAACGGAAATTAAATAATGAATGTCGGTCAGGTCGGTCTGCACTTTTTTTTTTTTTTTTTTTTTGTTGCGTAGCATTACACGGCTTGTGTATTTGCCAATGTCAAGTATTTAAAACGAGGAAACTTTTAATGTAATAATCATAAAAATAGAGAGGAATTTGGAAAAGGAAGCAAAAGGATCAGAGGAGTAGGATAATACGGAAATGAATTATGATAGATTACATAAAATTACATAAAGAGGGATGAAAATATTATACTTTTATATTATTAAATGAAAGATACGATTCTATTGCAAGATAAATATCGATATTAAAGGATATAAGTAGACAGTTTATAGAAGTAGGCAAAGGAACATTTAATGATGTTAACGTATTGATAAATGATAAACGGCAGAAATTGCGACAAGAAAATATTATATGGTTTAAGTCACCCACATCCTCACCACAAGCACAGAGTGGACTATTCATCATTCCCAACCGTGCCAGATGAACCGGACAAGAAGTGTGACCCAGCCGCATGCGTATTAAAACACTAGTGAAAGTTTTGGAGAGGGTAAAAAAGAAAAACCACGGTTTCTTTGGAACAACCGGTTGTATTTGAAATAAATGTTTGGCTTTAATTTTTGAGGAATCTTGCCAAAGCATATTCCAGCTTTCATAAAGGAAATCTTTCGGTAGTAATAGAAGGTCATTAGGTTGAATTTTAAACGGATGAATGTCACCAGAAAGACAAGCATCTTTCGCCAGACTGTCAGCCTTATCGTTACCAACAACGCCGCAGTGCCCAGGAACCCATACGAATTTCACGGTTAACTGTTTTTGATAGCATTTATACAACAAATTTCTTATATCATATACCGTAGAATGATGAGTGTTATTCCGGAAGGGAAATTTTTGAATAGCCTGTAATGCACTTTTTGAATCGGTAAAAATTAAGGTATTAGAAAGGTTAAAGCTATTTATGTAATCTAAGGCTTTGAAAATTGCAAAACATTCCCCAGAAAACACTGACGATTCCTGAGGCATTTTAATTTTTTGTGTAATGGTAAACTGTGAATGATACACACCTACACCTACGCAACCATTAGCAGGTTTCGATGCATCGGTAAATATATGATGCCAACTTGAAAGTTCAATATTCTCGGATATGCTAAGTTCTGAATCAGATTTCAACCTTTCACCTAGATCGAGATCTATGGAAGGAGAAAAGAGCAGACAATTGAAATTATATTTAAACAAAGGAAATAATGGTAAATTGTTAATAGGTGCAGATAAAAAGGAATACTTATTCCAACTATTCACCAAACATGGAGGGGTCTTATAAACCCAGTACGGTGAAGACCTAGTGAGATCGGATAGTTGTTTTAATTTCGCTATAATTGGATGATTTGAATATTGTAAGCATCGAGATAAAAACCGATCAGAAAGATACTGACGGCGCAATTTAAAGGGGGGGTCGCAACACTCTATTTGAAGACCATTCACTGGACTGGATTTCATAGCTCCAGATATGATTCTAAGACACTTGGACTGTACGCGATCTAATTTCACAAAACCAGCTAAATTACCGGGTTCTAAGAGAAAAGTACCATAGTCTATAATACTTCTTATAATTGCATTATAAATTAATTTCAAAGAGTATGGATGTGCACCCCACCAAACTCCAGTAAGGCAACGTAACATATTGATAAGTTTTTCACATTTTGCAACAATATAATCAAAATGAGCACAACCAGAAAGCTTAGAGTCCAATAATAACCCTAAGAATTTTATTTGATTTTTAACAGGTATAACAAAATTATTAAAATGTATTGAAACAGGAGGAGGTAAGCGCATTCTGGAAAACAAAACTATTACACTTTTTGAAGGAGATATATCAAGGCCATTTACATCTAAATACATTTTTAATATTTCTAAGGAACGGTTTAATTTAGAACAAGCATCACTAACTGAGCTGTCGATAACATAAAAAAGTAAATCGTCAGCATACTGAAGAACTTTTACAAAATTACAGCAAATAGGTTCTAAATCATTTACATAAATATTATATAGCAATGGACTTAGGACCGATCCTTGAGGAAGTCCTCTGTATAATTCTCTAGACCTTACTGAACCGTCTATATTTAAAATAATAGAACGATTCGATAATATGTTAGTAATAAAATTTACAATAAAATTTGGGATTTTTAATTTAATGAGTTTGATTTTTAATATAGATATTACAACATTATCATATGCAGATTGAATATCGAGAAATGCTGCAAGCACCGATTTATTATTTGAAAATGCCAACCTGCAATCTGTGGTGAAAATTGCTAGGTTATCTATGGTACCTTTCCCCTTCCTAAAGCCGTATTGGCTTTTTGATAATTTGTTATTGTTTTCAACAAACCATTCCAAACGATTTTTAACTAAATGTTCAGCTACTTTTAATAATACCGAAGACAGAGCTACAGGACGGTATGATGACGCGATTGAAGGCGGTTTCTCCGGCTTAAGTATAGGAATGACTATTTGTTTACGCCAAGCGTCTGGTATATTACCAGAAATCATAATAGAGTTTATTAGGTTAAGATAATATAAAAGTGATCGATCATTAAGGTTAGCCAGGAAAGAATATGGTATGCCATCAATACCCGGTGCAGTGTCTTTAATTTCAGAAAGAATACCTTGTAATTCTGGCAATGTAAAAAATGCATTAATCTCATCTTGGTGATCATCAAAATATAATGAACCTACATTGAGTGATATCAATTCATTACATTCCATTACACTGGGAGGAGCAAGAAGATCTAGGAATGAATCAGATAGAGATAATGGAAGTGTTGTTTTAGGAGGGTTAATCCAACCACATTTAAATCTCTTTATGTTTTGCCAAACTATTGATGAATGGGTATCGGGGGAAATGGAAGAACAAAATCTACGCCAACCATCAAACTTCTTCTGTTTTAGAAGTTTTCTGGTCTGTTCCATTATCTCTGAAAGAACAGTAAAGTTTTCAGATGTCATATTACCACGATATACTAATTCAGATGCCTTTCTCTTCTTTACCGCAATAGTACATTCTTCATCCCACCATGGTGGTGATGGTATATTACCTGAATTTCTTTTTTTTTTTGGAAATACTACATCAGCAGCAGATAATAATGCGTCAGAAAATTTATTTAAGCATAACTGTTCTTGTCCATGTTCAATGGAAGGTAAATATAAAACTTTTTCATCTACTTTAACTTTATAACTTTCCCAATCAACATCTTTTAATTTATATTTCAAACGAGGTGGAGCAACAGAATGGTCAGGAGTAGGGTTTGGAAATGATACTAATAATGGGAAATGATCACTACCATAGGTAGAGCATAATGGTTGCCATGACAAGGTGGAGGATAGATCAGGAGTGCACAGAGTTAAATCAATAACACTAATATTCCCATTTGGTCCGGTTCTCCTAGTGGGAGCGCCTGTATTAAGTAGACATAGGTTAAATGTGTCTATTATATCAAGTAAATCTTCACCATATGAGTTAGTTATAGAGCTTCCCCACATTTGGTGGTGTGCATTGAAATCCCCTAACAGCAAGAATGGTCTTGGAATAAATTTCAAAATATTATTTAATTCTCTAAATATATGTTGTGATGGGTGGGGTATATATATAGAGACAAAGTATATATTACATATGTTCACAGCAATTATAGAAAAATCATTACTATGAGATGGAAGAGATAAAGGAGAGTATGAAAGAGAGTGTTTGATGAGGATGGCAACACCCCCATACCCATCAGACCTGTCTTCTCTGACACAAACAAAACCTGGCACCCTAAAATGAGAACCAGGCTTTAACCATGTCTCAGAGAGACATAGTACTGAAGGATGATATTTATTTATAATGTATATTAAATCAGATTTCTTACTAATTATACTACGACAATTCCACTGAATTATGTTTGTTAGCTTGGCCATTGATTATAGAAGAACTTAGTATACTATTAATAAGAGAAGCAACGTTGGACGGTGGAATAAGATTACACTGAGAAAGTGCATTTATCAATGCAACAATGATGTCAGAAAGAGCTAATTGAGAAGATTCATCCTTGGCATCAGATGATTTCAACGCACAGCCATTAATGGAAGGAGAGAAACTATAATCTTTAGTCAAAAGGTCATGTGACTTTCTATCATAACCTTTGACTGGGGATGAAACTTTTTTTGGATATTTAAAAATTGTTTTTTTGTAAGATGTAGTGCCACTAGGATTATTTTGACTATTGTTATTGTTAGTGTTAATACTTGAAAAATTTATTGGACTACTATCATTATGAGAATTAAAATTAAAAGATTGAATTAATGCCTCGGAATATAGTTTATTGTTGACTGGAGGGTGGAGTTTAATGGCTTCTGCATATGATATAGATTTATTTGCCATGGATGATTTGATGTCCTTTTGTCGTCCAAACTCTGGGCAAACCCTACTGGTAGCAAAATGCAAACCCGAGCACATGCAGCAAGATGCCACATCATCCTCAACCTTACAAGACACCCCAGTATGCTCTTGTCCACACTTGTAACACCTTGGTTTGGACCTACATTGAACTTTTGTATGTCCATATCTACAGCAATTAAAGCATTGGATGGTAGGAAAAATGTATGTTTCTACTGGTAAAGCATTGTAACACATAAATATATGCTTAGGTAACACCTGACCATCAAAAGTGACTACGACTGATTGCGAAGCCTTCCAAGTGGGACTACCTTCAATCATGACCTTAAAATTAATTCTCCTAATTTTTATAACTTCTCCACATCCAAACGGTACAGATATATTATTTTTAATTTCTTCAATAGACCAGTCTGCAGGAACCCCACGAACCAGGCCAATGCGAGTAATATTAAAAGATGGGATGAATGCTTTTAAATTATGATTTGATATCGAATCATGACTAATGAAGTTGTTGGCATCAGTATAGTTGGAAAAGCCTAATGAAATTCTATTCCTACCAATTTTTTTAATACTTCCATTTATAATGCTTTTAAAACTATTTTTTTTCAAAAAATTGCCGAATGCGACTGGGTGAAAAGAGGTACCATCATTGACCGTTGTTTCAATTTTTTGTACATGTACGGTATATGGTGAAGAATCCATGGCGGAGTATAAGCTACGTCCTACTTTTATGGGATGTGGGGATGGGGTATCTGAGGAAACAGGTTCTGAGGCTTTGGATGAAGTACCGTCAGTTCCGTCCAAAGACCCAGAAACAGGTGGAACGTCGTCTGCGATACAATCGCTATCCGGGCATTTGCAAGATTCCTTATTTTTATCGCCTGCCATTTTGTTCATTCTTTTTTTCCTGTTGCAATTTCCGCATATTTTTTTGTCATGATTCCGCTTTCGCGGTTTCTTTTTGCATATCGATGAGTCGGAATCATTAGGCTCTGATATTGTTACATAGTGAGCTACGTTATTGTTTAAATTAGAAATATTAGAACCCCCGGGATCGGGGGGATCGTTATCGTCGATCATACAAAATAAAGTAAAAACTCACCTATATACAGCAAACTAATGTGAAAACTACAGAAAATAAACTAAATACAAATAATAAATACAATGAACACCTCCACTGATCACTTATAATTATAAAACATTAAATAAAAATTAATTTGAAAAAAAGACACCCGTGTTGTTCGAAGTTTCCCGCGCTTTTTTTTCGGTCTGCACTTTTCTACTGTAGACAGAAGATAAAATATACTATGACGGACGAATCCAGTGTTGCCAACCTCAAAAATCTAGAAAACCACAACTCGCCTAAAAAAAAACAGTAGAAAGCGGTAGATAAAGAAAAAAGACAGATTTCATAATTTTGCTCATATAATTAAATAATAAACAACTTTCTTAGTTACTAGAACTCACATCAAATGATATATTTATAATCACAGCAACATAAAACAAAAATCAAAGTAATCAAAGAGATTGGGATAGGCTATTTTCTTTGTGTAATAAAAATACAATTATTATAGGGGATTTTAATGGTCATCACACTAACTGGTCCTATAAAACGGACCTAAGAGGGGCTCATATCCTAGATGCTATAGTAGATAATAATTTTGTTGTTTTAAATAATGGAGAAACTACACGATTAAAATTGGTTAACGGTATTTTACAAAGGTCTTCTCCAGATTTATCAGTAATATCATCTGATATGGCAATTAATTTTAGTTGGTCAGTGTTAAATGAGAGCTTGGGAAGTGACCATCTTGTAATTAAGTTATCTACAAGTTACAACACTGATATAAAACCGATCATAAAAAGAAATTACAAAAATGCGAATTGGGCGTCATATAAACTGTGTTTGGAGAAATTATTTCATGAGATAATCCTACCAAATAACCCCCAAAAGGCCTACGATGCATTCGTTAATTGTATAAATTTAGCGGCAGATAAAAACATTCCTTTTATCAAATTTAGCCAAATCCCCCACACGGATTTTACCCCTAAAACATATTGGAACCCTAAATTATCGGAAGCAGTAGCTTTACGGAGATTGGCATTATCAAATTTTCGGAAAAACCCTACTCCTCAAAATTTATCTATACTCCAAGAGAAAATTAAAAATGCTCAAAAATTAATTCGTCAGGCTAAAAATGAAGATTGGCAACGATTTTGTTCATCTGTAGATGAAAAAACTTCGGCAAAAAGTATGTGGCAAAAACTAAGATGGATTAAGGGCTATAGATCTAACAGGAATTATTTAAATAGGGATAACGTCAATAAACTTTTACATAGTCTGACGCCTGACTTTGCTTCTCCTCAGCAACCATCTTTCTTTTCAAATAATTCAAGTCTGGAATCGGAGATCTCCATGCAGGAGCTAGAAAAATGTATCAAATCAAAGGATACATCTCCTGGATGTGATGGTATTACTTATTCTATGATCAAAAATCTACCTGAGAACGCTAAAACTATATTACTTTCTTTATACAATATCTTTTTCTCACAAAGCTTCGTTCCTACACAGTGGCGAGATATTTGCCTAGTTCCGATCCCAAAGCCCGGTCGAGATATCAATGAAGCATCGTCACTTCGCCCAATCGCATTGATGACATGTTTATGCAAGATATTTCACTTAATAATAAATAAAAGATTAGAATGGTTTATGGAAAAAAATCTTAAATTTTCGGTAAATACAGTGGGTTTTAGAAAATCAAAGGGTTGTATAAATAGTTTAACCGAACTTGTTTCAAGGATTCAAATTGGATTTTCGAAGGGTCTGAGTACTATTGGTTGCTTCTTAGATATCGATAGCGCTTACAACAACATTGACATTACAAAACTATTATCAATCTTGGATCAATTAAGTGTAGGGGCAAAAATATGTACATATCTCTGGAGTTTTCTTAAGGAAAGGTATCTTAAAATACAAATAGAGAATGGATATATTACTAGAATGAATATGTACCAGGCCTTCCAGTACGTTTTAAATAATAATCTTGCACGCTTAGAAACAGATATTTATTGATTACATACATTAATTATTAAATAAAGAGTAGACAACCGTGTGCATTGTTCCAGAGCAGAGAGAAGAGAGAGCCTCCCATAAGTGACATTCCAAATGTCACTTTTAGACAATTGGGTGCGTTCCAGCTTAATACATTACAGGTAAGCAAATAAGCGCCTATCTCTAGCCGATCATCGAATGTAAGGGCAAAAATGGCTGAATTATAATTTAATGATTATACTCTGAATAGCTTTTTTGCCCGAGTCCCTATTCATATTATAGTGGGTTAATTACTACCAAAGAGTAATATAATATACCTATATTACTACTAAAGAGTACAGACTAGTAGGCTTAATAAATAGTAGGTACCCAAAGAAGTTACTGGCCTACTTAGTGTGTAAATATTTTTAAGATGAATATAGTCAATATTATAAATCACTTGAGTAAACTGGCAGGACTGACCGGCAACGTTTTGACTCGACTACAAAGATAATTACGATGTATCGATTAGATTATCTCTACCCGATTTTAATCACAAAGGTAGTTGCTTCACTTTATAAAAATCTATTCATACTTCCTAAAATAATTTCATATAACAGAATAATAAAATATGTAAAAGCTGGTCTAATCTGTTAAGTCAAGTCTGGTACATTAGTATATAAGTAATCTGTGGTCATGTCATTCATAAGCCCTCATTGCACGAGAGTTTTTTAACGTACGTTAAAAAGCGTTCAATTACAACACATGCATTCCCAAGTATATGTTCACACGACAGCGTTTTTGCTGCGACGCTTTTTTATCGAGCGGTGTTGCATTTTCAACTTTGGGCATTGGAAATAGACCATATTATGATACTTGGAAATGCATTTGTTGTGTTTGAACGCTTTTTCAACGTTCGTCAAAAAAACTCTTATGCGAATGAGGCCTAAGTGTCAATCAATAATGTTAATATTGTCAATCCAGCCAGCCAAACGAATGAGCGATTCGTCCAGCGTTACCAACCCTACTGTTTTAACAGTAGATTTGCTGTTTTCACATTGATGACCATGTTTTCTGTTTCATTCCTATTTTCTACTGTTTTTTAGCATTAGCAGCGCCGCCGTGGAAAGGTTATTTTCTGCTATAAATATTATGAAAACCAAATTACGCAATAGAATATCGACTACAACTATTAAAGGAGTATTACACACTAAATCCGAAATAACTGATTGCTATTCATTCGAAGCCACAGAAAAGCACATGAAGAAATTTAACAAAAACATGTATGATTTTAAAAATAAAAATGAGTGTGAAAATATTGAAGACTAGCTGCCTCCGCGCGGTTTTACCCGCGTAGTTCCCGTTCCCGTGGGAATACAGGGATAAAATATAGCCTATGTTACTCGGGGATAATGTAACTTTCCAAAGGTGAAAGAATTTTTGAAATCGGTCCAGTAGTTTCGGAGCCTATTCATTACAAACAAACAAATCTTTCCTCTTTATAATATTAGTATAGATGTATATTATATCTAGCAAGGATATGGCTATTGTTAATTCAATGAATGAATTAAACATGGTGTTAAGTAGATGAGAAACAATTAACATAGATCTTTATGTTAGATCGTGTATTTGCTTTTTTATTATTTTTATTATCTTGTGAGGCATTAACATGTTTTTATGAAAACAGTGTTTATAAACCACAAGAAGAAACTTAAATTATTTGTAAATCAAAATCCATACGTGTTGGACAAGTAAATATTTCCCACATTGAGGAAAAAGGGCAAAATAATTATGAGTAGGTATAATAAAATACCGAACGTACAAGTTAAATTGTTTATTTAACTACGTATATAGGTAACAAACTCATTACATTATCAAACAGCACTCAAATAAAACACCGAAGTATGCTTACAATTATTTAATATTGTTTTTCTCCATTTTGGTAATGTAAGTTCGAAACTAACGCATCTAGCGTATATATTTTTCGTATGGCGACACGGGGGGCCCGTGGTGAAGGCTGTGCGCGGTAATAGAGATGCATAATTATTGCAAATGTATTTTAACACTACTAATAAACTAAACAACGGTACATTTAGATTTGTTGTTTCTCAATAAGTTTGTACCAGTGTCCACACTCGCAGCGGCGAGGGTGGTCCTGAAAAAAAAACATTTAATGTTGATATTAGTATGGTAGTACCAGTATTTCTGCATTTTTTTTATGATACCTATCACAATAAGCCAGCATGGTCCATCCATTATCCATATACATAATCACAATGTATATATAATACTAGCTGCCTCCCCGCGGTTTTACCCGCGTAGTTCCCGTTCCCGTGGGAATACAGGGATAAAATATAGCCTATGTTACTCGGGGATAATGTAGCTTTCCAAAGGTGAAAGAATTTTTGAAATCGGTCCAGTAGTTTCGGAGCCTATTCATTACAAACAAACAAACAAATCTTTCCTCTTTATAATATTAGTATAGATTACTCATCTATAATAATATTATAAATGCGAAAGTAACTGTCTGTTTTTCTTGCTTTCACACTAATACTTTTGAACCGATTTAAATAAAATTTTGGTACACAGATAGTCTAGAGCCTGAGAAAGGACGTAGAATACATTTTATCCCGGGAAAATGGAAGATCTCCCGGGTACAGGGGTGAAACCCGGGGAGCCACTAGTATACTTATATGTATGTTCTATTACTACACACAGTGTAGGTCATAAATAGTTACCCTATCCCTAAGTTTATGTAATGTGCTACATGGGGACATTGAAACTAAATTCAATAAAATACCTAAATAATATATTTTTTGTTAAATTAGCATGTCTTTTTCATTCCACCTCAAAATCTCTAAAGGGTCCTTACAAGTATTGTCACTAATATAATATATCTTTATGAAATATGAGGTATTTACCTTGTGTAACCAAAGCCAGGTAACAGCGGTGGCATGTTCTTCGCCTGCAAATAACAATTTAAAATTACACAACCAGTGGACACAAGTAGCTATTCTACTTAGAATATTGCAAATATTGAATTATCACTTATTCATGCAACTTAAGTGCATAGCATTCATTACTAGAGTATTATTTGAAGTTTGTTCTTATTTTATTACTGTGCTTGCTCATTGAGCTAATTATGTGTGAATATTCTATAGAAATATTTTCATTTGGAATATTAAGTTAACTACTTAATTTTAAGATTATTTTTGTCATAGTTTTTTGAACTACATTACCAATTCATTTAGTTTATGAGTAATCATAAATTTTCAAGCACTAAATATGATATTATAATAAAATGAGGTACTAAAAATCACTTTTAATTTATCATTTAATAAAATATAATATGAGGTAATGATCACTTACATATGCATCCAACAATACGGGCGTCAAAGCATGATGGCACAAGGGTGGGGCTCTCGCGGGTTCCAGCGGCCTTCTTGATGACCTTCATGTTGAAAGGATCATCGTTGCCCGATTGGATTGCTAGAAGTTCCTTCCTCTCCATGCCGGTGGCGTGTTCCAGGGGATCGGGCATCACTGAAACATAGTGTATTCTTGTCATATTTCGGTGCTGATGGGACTGACTAGCAGTGACATACTTAGTATGGGTTAAAACAATTGAAGAATAAATGTTGACATTTACATAAATTCTAGATCTTTATATGGTATAAGTCATATACCTAGTTATGTGTATATGGTTGGCCTAGATATTGTGTAACTTGCTATTGTAAACTCATAATAAAATAACTAACCAAAAATTTTGTGTTATTAAAAAAGCAAAAAGTTAGGCAGTCCTTAGGTCAATGACCTCTAAATGTACTGCAGTATTGATTGTCATAATATGTTGATAGAAAAGCTTTAAGAAATGAAGTAAACATAGTATATAGATATATATATATAGCTGTACTAGAGGATTATATACAAAACAGTAATTTCTTGAACACAAATTTTCAGTCCAATATTAGATAGATAACATGGCTGATTAATTTTCTTATCTATTTATATTGATGGGAAATAGGTGGTAGAGAAAATGGAATAATATGAAATTGGTTGAAATCAGTTTTCTCATAAAGTAAAGAAAGTACCATATTACTATGTATTGATCAAACATTCACAAGAGCTGTGTGAAAATTTAAGATCGTTCATACTTTCCTGTACTAAAACTAGTACAGGGAAATAAATTGAACATATGTCTTTCTGTATCTATAGACATTTTAAGTATCATAAGATAAGATAACCTTAAAATGGATTAAATGCGAATAGAAAACGTAATAAGGCTAACATATTATTTTTTCTATGTGAAATGTAAGCGAATTCTAATGAAATAGCAAAATAATAGTTTAAATCCCTTAAATCAACATTTGGCAAACAAAATAATCAATAAAACGTGTTTGACATTTAGTATTTTTTTTTTCTTTTACATAACTTTTAATATAATTCCCATTTTTAACACCATGATAGTAGATAATATTTGTTTATAATGTGAAAATTTTATCTATTTTAGGTAGGTATAGATTTTACAACATTTTCCGTACATTTTGACATTACGTAACGAAACAACAGGGGTGATGAACTGAACAGTAACTTTTGTGAAATTCTTACTTTTATCGGAATATCCCCGCCGGACAGTCGGCATTAAAACACTTCTTAATGCATTTGCTCTAACAATTTGCCTACACAAGGAAGCCATTCTGATTTAATTTCTCACTAGACCGCTTCTCACGATAGCAAGTGAATCGTAAAAATTTATCATAGATTGTGAAATAGTGCTGTACAACCATTGACTTCTACGAATCAGTTAGTGTCAATCGATTTATCGAAACAGAAACGATTAAAACTCGACTAAAGAAAATTGTTTCGTTGTTTTTTTTTTTAGTTTATATACAATATTCTGAACCGTATTAATTCTTAGAAAGAAATAAACAGTAGTAAATAAAATGTTAATATATTTCAAATTATACCTGATTTTTTTTCAGATATTGTTGTGAAAGTTACAAACATCCATGCTCTTATGAGCATGGATGTTTGTAACTCCTAATAAATACCTACTCCTAATAATCCTACTATATGGACAACGAAAGTTTATACTTTCGTTGTCCATATAGTAGGATTATTAGAGCAACGTACCGACCTAACATATATTATGCATAATAAATAAAAAGTTATTACAACGAACTATAAACTTAGCATTATTTATTTATATTATCAATGTATCAATTGAAGAAAGAGAATGTTCATTGGAAAAAGAAATATGGGTTTCAAAGAAATGGTTTATTATCGTTGTTATAAAAATATATTAAATAGCTGATTAATTCACAAGATAATGAGAAAGGAGTGGATTGGCTATATATATTTTATTTCTTGAATGTCTGGGTATGTCACACGTTGAATAAAGGAGCATCTTCTTTTTCCGATCGTTATATTTTAAGTCGTGATAGTTTACTAGCAACTATATTAAATAACGTTCTGCGTGGAATAGTAAAGCATGTGAAAATCTGAAAATTAAAAAACGTATTTCTCCCATTTCAACTTTCCTGTTTGTAGTTAAAGAAACCTTCTGTAATAACGTACCATTAAAATGAAATGTATTTTTCTATGAATGTTTTTGACCTTCTTGCCCCACAATATCAATGTAGATATTAAAGTTATCCAGAATCAATTTCTCGTCCGACCACTTCTTTGTATAAAACATCCTTTAAATGAGTTGAGGCGGACATCAATCTCTCCATCTTCCAGCTAGAAAATGAACATTAATACGATTGAAAATGCTATAAAATTGATATGAGTGTTTTGCGAAAAATAGACAGTTTCAGGATTTTTTGATATTACCGGATCAGCTTGATAAAGTTCCCGGTAGCATGACGGTGATACACATTCCCTCACACAGCGCGTTCTAATTAAGCCGGTCATGTGACTACAGGCGCTTTGTTCGCATGCAGTCTCAAATTCTCTGAAAGTCATTTCCTGCAAAGTTAATGAATTGGATCAAAATATATCTCTCAAAAGAAGATTGCTTCAATAGTAAATATATTTTTTTGTTACCCTACATTCTTTGGAGAGTCTTTGTATTGATATTCTTTAAATGTAAATGTCACGGGTGTTTGGTCTGCAGCACTTTTATAAGTATACATTCCAAAAATGACGTACCAACTCAAAAACACAGACAGTCGTAACATAATTTTATTTTATTAGTAACCGAATGACCGTCTACGTAATAAAATCAATAAACTGACATACATGACAGATGCGCAAATGCGCAAAATATTTTTACGCCTTATAAGACGTAGGTTTTATTTTATTTACTGTAATTTTATTTACCTGTTTATATTATTTGAAATAACTTGAAGCGGAGATTTGTGCTACGGAGTTTACAAAGCTTGTGTCATCGTCATGTGTTGTGCCAGTTCTTCTATTCGACTAAAAAACGAAGGTACAACATTAACTTTATTACCTTGTCTGTGGAGAAAATGGTTTAGTTTTTGTTGCCAAGTAAAGGATATTTTCAGCATATTTACAGAATTTAGGGAATATACAGTGCTCGTCTTTTATTTCGAGGATTAAAAACAATTGAATTATTTGTTATTTTAAAGTCAATATGTTTAATGCCAATTCAGTGTTATATCTTCGATTATTTTATTACTTTTATTTGCCTTTAGAAGACAAACATAGAGTGACAAGGAGTGGCACCATTTCGATCAAACGTGCTACTTAGATCTTGCAACTTTAGTTTACCACAGATAGTGTCAGATAAGAGTGAAGTATTTTGTATTATCTGCAAAATCAAGACAATCCTGTCATGCAATCAATCAATCAGTTTTGGTTAGGTTTTCATTTTAGTTGATTCGAGGTGGCTTAGTTAAAATTTATATTCGAGTTTATTTTATCGAAAGAAAGAACTTAGTGGAAAAATTATAGCGTGTTGTGTTGTGCATTGTGCTATCTAGGACTATTTCTACCATCGAAGTCGCGTATTACACAACGATACGACAATACGGTATGTAACTTTATCTTTACACGTACCTTTCTCTTGTTTACACTATATGGTGATACCAAATTTGAATACAAAATTGTCTACATGCTTTTCTTATGGCGTAATATAGAATTAAAGCATTTTAATGTCCCTAGCTCGTACTCTTGTAAACAAAGGCTGGTTTGCATAGCACCCGCGTTCCAGAGTGACCTTGGGCGGGTATCTGGAACTCCTAGGGTTTTTTTAGGAGTAGTGGTCGTGGGTCCAACTCCTACAAGCATTTTATAGCGATTAGATTAGCTGTTAAGGCCTAAATAAATCATTTAATAGCTAACAAGCATACAAAAAATTATTTAAAATAGTATGCAGTTTACTAGATAAAGTATCATATTACACAACCAGAATTCAGGCTTACAGCTACTGAAGGAGATATCACACTTATATACTCACACAGATATTTATGTCAGTTTAAATTCTACTAAGTATCATATAAGTCATAACATTAACATTGAATTCTTTTTCATTAGTTTTCTCGCAGTAATTTGCAATTTTTTACATGTATCTAATTAAATTTATAATCAGGTGAAAGTGTTACTGAACACTGAAATTAATAGTGACTATTTATAAGTAAATGATAATGATTCAGAATTTCATACTTTCAATATTGCATTTCATTTCATAAATTAGTTTTATTCAAATTTAAGGAAGTAAGTTGGCCATATATAGTATACTAGTGGCTCCCCGCGGTTTCACCCGCGTTCCCGGGATAAAAAGTAGCCTATGTGTTATTCCAGAACATATTCTAGCTCTGTGCCAAATTTCAAGCAGATCCCTTCAGCCGTTGGAGCGTGAAAGAGTAACAAACATCCATACATACAAACTTTCGCATTTATAATATTAGTAGGATATATGCACATACATATTCTTACAGAAGAACCTGCATAATCATATTTTAAGTCGTGTTAACCTCCCAAAAAACATAATTGATGCTCCTCCCATGTACCTATTTATGTTTTTGCCGCACCACACAAAAATATATTAATATAATCAACATATTAATGTATTTTTTCCTACATTGAGTTTTTTGTTGTAGTTCTACGCTCACATTGACCTGAGCTTCAAGTGCAACTTCAGTCCATGAGCACTTGTAAAGGAAAATTATTCACACATCTAAAAACAACTCTATAAATATTGTTTTAAAGTTTATATTTCCATGGGCTGAAAATCACTTTCGATACAGATTCATTGGTAGTTGGATTTTAAACTTACATTTCATGTAATAAGGTTGATTATCAATTGTATGTAAGTGTTGATTAAATTGAGTCCAATGTATATTGGATTTTGCAATGTTAGTCATTTTCTTTTGTTGTTTGCACTCATTTTGTACTGTGACTAAATGCTTTGGATTGGTCTTTAATAGGTTGTATTTGCTGAACTACATTTGTATGTCTAGATTTAGACAAAACAATAAAACTACTACTTCTTTCTTTCCCACATCGGAACAATGGAGTAAAAGCTAGCTTACAAGGTCATGTCAGTATCATCCTATTACATTCCTTTTAAACTAAATTTTAATCAACTTTTTGTATCAAAACAACATAATAAAGTATACTACAGTATGTTATATAGATTATGAGAAGTTGTACTCAGCTGAACCCATTTTATTCAGACAGAAGAGGAAGGCATGACTATTATATAGTACAAAATTGTATCATAAAACTTTTTGTCTCGCTTTCTTTTGGAGGATAAGATGAAAGGACACATTGCAACCATGAAGGTAGTGGATGTACCTATCCGGTCGCTCAGGTCGCTGTATCTCGCTTCGACCTCAAACAACTGCTTTCCGGTTTCCGTCGGCTTTTAGGAGCAAGACAAAAAACTTATAATGACGTTGGCTATAGGACACTAACTGAATATGAACAAAAACTAGTTTAAACTGGTTTACCATCTTAAAAGTATTCAATATTCTATGAATATTTTTTTACTATCTATCAAACTACTTACTACAGACTGATGATGACGTCATGGTGCCCCAAAACCATGTGTCTCGTGGTCCACCTGGAGTACATTGCCCTTTTGACAAACGCTTTGTTTAAATTTAATCTATGCATCATAAATAATGTGCATTTTTTGAAAAGTTGGTTGACTCCCTTAGTTACAGTCTCTTGGAAAATCTTCGGAATCAACTGATTGAAGCAACTTTTTATTGGTTTAGAAAAGGTAATTTTCTTGCCAATTATTATGTGACTCAGGGTTTTATATAGTTATGCCATTATAAGTTGATGATAGTTGCAAAACTCATACGAATAAAAGGCAAATTGTAATTTATAAGTCGCGTCAGCTCATGGTCGATGAATGCCGACCGGTTTTCGCTCGCACACTTAGACACTTCAAATTAATTTCCGTATTTCTCTACGTTTTATAAATACCAATCGCGAAGTTTGCAATATAATTATCTACCTGATGTATTTAATTAAACAATCAAAACTTTCTATCGAATATATTTTAAATACATTTTTCTTTTTCTATAATTATCGTACCGTGTACATGCATGTACACGGTACGATAATACGGGTAAATAATAATAAACGGGTTAGAGTATTGGGCATATAATTTCACCTTGGAGGACCCCGAAAAAATTTTAAATAAATGGGTTAGTGTTTATAATGTATTTTACTGATAGTAAATCACTTATCATTCACTAGGTTAACTCATGTACACGGTAAACAGTCGTAAAATTTGTCGACTTAGCTTCACCTCTGTTTATGCTTTGCCAACTGATAAGGTGTTTCTACGTATATAATTGTTTATTGAGCACTGAATTTATATACCTAATATATTTATTTTTCTGATACTTCCAAACTGAAATCAAACAATGCAAAGCTGTTGTATCTACCAAATAGCTGATATACTACATATCCTATAATATCTTGGGACATTTTTCACACACGGCCAATCGGGTTCCAAAGTAAGCTTCAAAGTGAGCTTGTGTTATGATAACCAGATAGCTTATATACTACATATACCTACTACGACTTAAATACATACTTATATAGATATTTACATCCAGACACAGGACAAACAGACATATTCATGCATGCAAATGTTTGTCCTGCCTGGGGGGGATTTGAACCCACGTAAAAAGTAGCATCTTTTATATACACATACGTACTCCTAGATACAGGACTAACCGACATGTTCGTACTTAAATGTTTGTCCTAGGTGGAACCGAAGCCACGGAATGCCAGTTATATATTGGAACTAAGATATTTATTGTATGGAAGAATATTTGTCGGATTTAAGAAACAGTGGAGTGTATTTAAATTAAAATTTACTTGATGGATTATTACTTATAGCTTTGCGTACAATGTCCTTATTCGGTTTTTTACCCGATTGCGGTAAAATAAGGGTTATATATTTAACGTTATCTGTGTGTAAATACTTATTTATCGAAAAGTAATATAAATAAAATAGATGTGCTATTGACAAAATAAGATAAAAGTACAAAAAGATGGCGCCGATTGTGTTATTGTTTTTATTATTTGACATAAAATTGAATTGTTTATCATATGTATGATGATTAAACTGATGAAATGTTTCCATTTTGTTTCAATTACGACAATATGCCTAACTGATTTCGATGTCTAAATAAATAAATATCTGTATCAATTGATGAAAAGCCTATTAGTTTAAAATATCTACGCGGCGGGTGCATTTTTATATTATTTAAAGATGTTAATGGGTCGTTTTTACTCTTAACACTAGACTCTTCAGCGTCACATTCCCCGTTTTTCCATCATTTTTGCTCCGGTCCTATTGGTTGTATATTGTATAGCCTTCGTCGATATCCAACGTAAAATCATTTTTCAATTCGAACCAGAAGTTCCTGAGATTAGCGCGTTCAAATAAACTCTTTAGGTACTAGGGTGGCATGTGGAGATTTCTCATTGTGTTTTCCTTCACGTGAATGTTATTTATATGTTATTCCACTAATATGGGTTCATTGAGGCCATTTCCAATGAATTCGTGACCTCCCCGATAAGCGTGTTTGTTTACTCAACAGAATTGATTAGTGCAAACTTTTCATAATAATTCTATATTTATAAATGTTCTGCGGTTTCACCCGCGTTCCTAGGACCTTCTATTTCCCCGAGATGCGGTTTATAGAACTTATAACACTGCCAAATTTCATCCTGATTGAGTAACAAATATATATCCATCCTATACATTAATCTATATAAAAAAATATACCTATTTCCGTCGGTCACGCCATTACGACTTAATATATTTGGCTGTTATTAGTCGAAGTTTATATGCGGTTCTTATATCCCTCAGAACGCGAGTGAAATCGCGAATCGATAGCTAGTGTAATCCTTACGCATTTTCCTACCAATTTATGGTCATAACTCATAGAGACATAATGCGTATTTACAATTTTAATATGTCGCTTTTTATAATTGAAAAAACTCTCGTTACCGGGGCCAGCTGAAAATCAGTGCTGTACCTTATGTGCAGCGTACACTGAGCTGGCCACCTAGCTACACACAAGTTGGTCATATTGCTTCTCTTCTCTAATATGTACTCTCTGTTCTGTGTGTAGAATAAATGGTTTAGATAAAATGCAGTGTTTCGTTTACCTTGTCTATGTAACTAAGTATAACAAGAAAGTGCCAGCTGATTATGCAAATAACAACATCGCCGGTGCTTCCAGTACATTCGCACTGACAACCACACTCGTGAGTAGTGACACATAATGTTTTCCAACTAAACGTTATTGTGGCCAATTAAACTGCTATCAGATGATTAGTGTGTGTACACAATGTTATGTGTTTACGTAACTGAAGGTATGCATTTCATAAATTGTTTGACATAATATCTCATATGTGTGTCTCGCGATGATGTATTACAGACTAGTAGTTCCCTGCAGTCCCGCCCAGGGGATTTTCCAATTTCCCGGAATAAAAAGTTACCTATGTGTTAATCCAAGTTATAAACTGTCAGTTTTCCAAATTTCAGCTAAATCCGTTCAGAAGTTTTTGCGAGAATGAGGAACAAACATTCATCCATCCTTACTCACTTTTATAATATTAGTAGGATCTGTAAAGAATATTCTATAAACACTAGACTATAGCCTAACCGCAGGCTATATATAGCGTGTTGTATATACGCGGTCAAACTATATAGGTACTAGGATAACGTAGTAAGTATCCTCACAATGCAAATGAAGGTTAATATGTACTATCTACATGTGAGTTATGAACGGTTTTTCATGTCCTTGACCCGTTTTATATAAAATCCGCTCTAATTCATCAGAACCCTTTTATACGATTTGTCTGGATCAAAGGGTTATAGAATTTACTGCATAATCTATGTACATTAGCGTGGTACGGGCATGTAATGCGGAGAGATGATAGGCATGTGACGAGAAGAATGTTAGGATTGGAAGTGGATGGATATATTAGGAGAGGTAGACCAAAGAAAATATGGATGGACTGTGTTAAAGATGACATGAGTAAGAAAGGAGTGAGTGCTGAGATGACGACTGACAGAGGAGAATGGAAGAAGAAGACATGTTGTGCCGACCCCACGTAAGGTGGGATAAGGGCAAGACGATGATGATGATGATGATGAATCTATGTACATTACAACGGTTTTTATTGAGGTTTGTTTGTCAAAAACATTTTTAAATGATGTTTCGCTGTTATGTCAATTTATTTTGAAGATTAGCTAGCTAGCTAGCCACTAGCTTAGATATCCTATAAAAATAAGGACTATTAGGACTCCAGGTTGAAAATAGCCTTAAAATCGATTCTATTTGAAAGAATTTATCATATTAGAAAGATAAATAAATAGGTACTTAAGAAATGTAGGAGTAATTTACTTGTCATTCTTTGCGGTTTAAATATAATACGTACCCGGATTTTATATCTTTAAAACCGAGAATAGAATAAACAAGAACAAGAATATTTATAACTTTCAATTTGATAGAACATTTTTAGAAATGCTAATCAGATTTTAAATAAAGAAATATCCTTGGATTCAGACACATGGCTTACCTGATCCCAAGTAGAGCTTGTACAATGGTAACCAGATAGCTGGTATACTGCATATACTACTTTTAAATACACACTTATACAGATATTTACATCCAGACACAGAACAAACAGACATATTCATGCCAACAAATGTTTGTCCTGAATGGGATTCGTACCCACGATTGCATTGAAAAAAATTCCACGATATTAATCTGAAAGGGTTACTGTATGAATTTTCAGCAAACAATGACGTATTTAAATAATATAAGCTATGGTCGGAGTCTATTAACGGTTCCTTCAAGGTTATATTGTTATGCGAGTGGACTTGCCTGCATCGCCTTGACCTTTGTTATATACAAAAATCAATGGAGTTACGACTTGCTCCTCGGAATAGTAATGCTTTCTCGACGATCGATATGTTTGTGATGTTATTTTATAATTATATAAGTAGGTAACATAGATTTTGCTATTATTTGTTTTGTGTCATTAAATAATGATGAGAGGGCAATCATCATTACCATTTCACAAGCTCTGCTTAGTTTGGAATTAGATTGGCCGTGTGTGAAAAATGTCCCAGGATATTTATTTATTTATTTATAATCATGAAGACTAGGTATAGTCAAGAAACGGTTCATCTACGTACCAAGTAATCTTTTTTTTTTTTCAGAATAAAAAGTAGCCTATGCAGCTCCTCCTATTCCAGAGCATATTTTAACTCTGTGCCAAACATTCTGATCCCTTTAACTGTTTTAGCGTGATTGAGTAACAAAAATCAATCCATCTTCACAAACTTTCATGTTTATATAATTAGTAGGCTAGGAAAGAGTTGCAACTGAAAGGCACTTCTTTATAAATCAATTTAATATTAACCTGAAAACAGAAGATGTCTTTACATAGTACAAAATATAGTCGCTACCCGTTGCTTGAACGCTTTGATCTTTTAAACTACGCAACTGATTTTATAACAGTGATTCAATAAGGTTATAATACGTATTGTTTTTTTTTCAGCTTGAAAGTGTTTTTCGGGTTTTTCAAAGTTTAATTTACCGGGTGTCATTTTTTTTAAATGATGTTTAATTTTGTTCTTTACCCCGCGATACAGGGTTATACGTATAGTTTAATATGGTCATGAAATATTTCAATATATAAGATATTGAAATATTTCATGACAATGTTGCACTGCTAACCGAGCGAAGCCGGTGGAACGGCTAGTTGAAGATAATTATCCTGCAGTTGGCAAGCCTTTACACGTTTCCGCTAGACAGCTAGATTATGTTTCCCCGTTTCACACTTTCACGCCGCGGCCGTATGAAAGTGTTGATAATCTTTAGATGTTTGTCTGTCTGGCTACCCATGTGACTGTATTATCTGGCGACACAATATCATCCTTTGTGTTTCAAGTCTTTTTATCTAGATCTTTGTCGTTTAAATACTTTGGTATTCAAACATTATGGTCGAATGGTAAGTTGTTATTGTTTGATTTAGTTATATTTGCTTTAGGTAAACGGTTGATCATATTTTTGATATTTCTTACTAGTTACTTAGGTATATTTCATCTGTTCTTCATTATGAAAATTTAAGTACCTTCTTTATAGTCTGTGACATAAGATATCAATTCTTTCTATAGAATATTAAGTATCTATATATGATTAACTAGCTGCCTCCGTGCGGTTTCACCCATGTATTCCCCGTTCTCCTACGAATACAGGGATAAAATATAGCCTATGTTACTCGTGGATAATGTAGCTTTCGAATGGTGAAAGAATTTTTAAAAACGGTACAGTAGTTTTTGAGCCTATTCAACCAAACAAAGTTTTCCTCTTTAATATTAGTATAGATGAAAAATTTATCTAAGTCATTATCATTATGCAACAAAAGGACATTAGCATAGTGTTATCTTGAAAAATATATTTATCAAGCACGTACATTGTGTTGCGTTTACAATCGTATTGCGCATGCGCAGCCCGCCTACGTACAAACCGATCGTATTAATTACATAAACATATATATATATGTAAGTTCAATGACTCGTAAACCAGTTGGGGAACTGCATTTTGAAAGCTGGTCCATATTTATGACGGTCGAATGCACGTGTGAAAAGGATATAGTGAATTGTTTAATTTGTTCATTTTTGGTTTTTGTGATGATCTTGTGAATGGAATCCTTGTATGATTTAGCTGCATTGATATTACTGACCCACCCCTAGTTGTGGAACTCTCCAACGTCGACTAAGCTGATTTTTTGTTACATTGCCGACCACGACCGCTGCTCTGCCCCTACGTGCCCATCAATACGTCAATGTATTATGAAATCGAAAATTCTGCCAACATATTAAATAAAAATGTGATTTTATATACCTACCTATTCATAAACACATGCTATTGATATTAAAAAAATGCTATCATCTGTTGCGTACTTAAATATATCTGAACTTTGTTTAATACTTGTCTACGAACATAATATAAATTTTAATTTTTTTTTATTTATTCTACAGACGTCTTGCACTCAAGTAGCTAGAACCCTCCCTTAGAAAGCGATTTTAAAAAACTCTTAGAACCAGTTAAGTAGGAATCGAACCCACGATTGAATAAAGGTCACTGACCACCAAGACAAACACTCTATAACATATATATCGATGGTTTAGTTATTGTCATTGCCTTTTCTCTTGAGTAAACGACCAACAAATACCTAGATAGCCTCTGACACCGACGGCAATAATATAACCGTTAGGTACGTAAAATATTTACATATAACAATAAGAAAACATGAGCTAATATACCTTAAATATATACACAAACATATATATTACTTTGGTAAAAACAACGCTGATTAAATCGACTTACACGAGAACGAAAAAGTAGGTATAAATATGTTAAGTAAATAAATTTGTCTCTTCATGGAGGAGTTGATAATTTGAGTCCTACTTATCTATACTAATACTAATATTATAAAGAGGAAAGATTTGTTTGTTTGTTTGTTTGTTTGTAATGAATAGGCTCCGAAACTACTGGACCGATTTCAAAAATTCTTTCAACTTTGGAAAGCTACATTATCCCCGAGTAACATAGGCTATATTTTATCCCTGTATTCCCACGGGAACGGGAACTACGCGGGTAAAACCGCGGGGAGGCAGCTAGTCTATACTAATATTATACAGAGGAAAGATTTGTTTGTTTGTTTGTAATGAATAGGCTCCGAAACTACTGGACCGATTTCAAAAATTCTTTCACCTTTGGAAAGCTACATTATCCCCGAGTAACGTAGGCTATATTTTATCCCTGTGTTCCCACGGGAACGGGAACTACGCGGGTAAATCCGCGGGGAGGCAGCTATAATATTATAAACTACCCAAGTAGCATTTTACTCCATTTAAGAGTACACATTTAGTTCCCAGGTGTACTTGAAGCATTATTACAGTTCACTCGTGATGTATAAGCTGCATTATTGCGATTAATTACACCTACACCTGTCTAAGGGACTTATAGGAGTGTAGAGTTATACTTTTATATGTTTTTTGGTGTTATAATACTCTAACAATTATTCTTTAGTCAGCCGTCTGACTAAGAGCATTATAGGAGGGTAGAGATACGGCAACCGCTGTTTAACGGCCTACTTGTACGATGTTGTAGAGCTAGCATTTTAATAGAACACACGTGGTCATTTATAAAGCCAAAGGCTGTTATGTTTACTTGTTTTAGACTGTTATACAGCTAGTAGCTGTAGTAGGACTTGTTTGTGATCATTAAAATAACCTTTTTTTACTATCTGTACAGAAGTGTTTAAATGGTTCGCATGTGCACTGTAGGCTGTTAAAAGGACTATATGTGTTGTCCACTAACTCAACCGCATTAAATTGGAGTTATAACAGTTCACATATTATAGTAATAGTATATTTTCATTTCCACCATTTTGTTCTAACCTAAAATATTTACCAAATAATAAATCTCAAAAATTATCATGCAGATTTATCACAAAATACGCAGATAGAGCGATTGAGTTTTGGTTTCATGTTAGAATTAATTACCGTAGTATAATTATAATGCCAATATAATATCAAAAACTGAAAATTGTAGATTTCCTCTCAGCCAGTTTTAAATATTTTAAAATGAATATCGCGTTTTAACAGAGGCGCGTGAATATTTTAGCTGTAAATATGTATACATTTCACGATAAAGTTGCATTCCCATGGCATTAAACATTATTCAGTCTTTGAAACAGGTACTTTTACAATTTTTATCCAAATATCCGCCGGAGTTAGTTTTTGGATGGCACACACAAAACCAAACAATTAAATTGTGAATAATTATAAAATGAAGAAATAATTTAGGGCACACGTGAATTTTAGGTAGCACTGGAGTACTTTTGTCGGATATTTTAACTGTGAAGGCTGTGTATTTAGCCACGTGTTACTCTTTATTACGCTCATGTACATTGTATGGATCACACTGCGTCCCATATAGTGCCGCAAGTCAGCCTTAAGTCCGATGTTACTACTTAAACTGCTATAATAATGCTATTATACTGGTAATGTACAGATATAGTGAACTTAAGGCTGTCTAATTTGTGCCCAAACTGGTCCTATAAGAGCGTTATATCAAGCTATACGGCTCTTATACAGCTGACTTACACAGCTTGTGGAGTACATGTGAACGACTAGACATCTTATATAGAACCCCGAATGCTACTTGGGTAGTGGCTCCCCGCGGTTTCACCCGCGTACCCGGGAGGTCTTCCATTTTCCCGGGATAAAAAGTAGCCTATATGTTAATCCAGGTTATAAGCTATCTTTATTCCAAATTTCATTCAAATCCATTCAGTAGTTTTTACGTGAAAGAGTAACAAACATCCATACAAACTTTCGCCTTTATAATATTAGTAGGATGGGAAAGTTTGAAAGTATGGATGTTTGTTTGTTCGCGACAAAACGACTGAAGAGATCGCGATGAATTTTGGGATACAGTTGGAATATGTTCTGGAATAGCATAGGATACTTTTAATCCCGGTTAAATTGATTATCACCCGGGAACGCGGGTGAAACAGCAAGGAGCCACTTATAGGCAATATTTTCCATTATTATTATTAATTTGATCCATTTTATGACTAGCTGAACCGCGTAACTTCGTCTGCGTCACATCTCTGTTTTTGCAGCATTGTTCATATAACCTTTATAGCCTTCCTCAAGATTTTTTCATGTTGAACCATTAGTTCGTGAGATTAGCGCAATTCATTCAGCTTTATAATATTAGTATAGAAATCTATACTATAATTATCTTTTTTCCTTTTTCAGTAGGTATACCTATTGTTTTTTAATTATAAATTCCTCGAAATAATAGAGTAGGAAGTAAATAACACCATCATTAAGTAACTTACGGTAAGATCTACGGAAGTAATAAATCAAAATATTTGTTAATATTAACCAGGAAATCTTTAAATCTAGTTCCGAGGTCATTACAAGATTTTTAACCTACGCATCCTAGTAGGATGTCTTTATAGTGCCATAAGAATTATTTTATTCTAAAACTTATTTATTCAGATATTTCAGATTAGCCGAAACGAAACTTGGCACATCGAAAGATTATACGTACTTAACGTATTATATATGTATATATGGCATACCATACGTACGTTTTTTTGCTTATTATATTATTACTAGCTGCCTCCGCGCGGTTTGACCCGCGTAGTTCCCGTTCCCGTGGGAATACAGGGATAAAATATAGCCTATGTTACTCAGTGATAATGTAGCTTTCTAATAAAGAATTATTAAAATCGGTCCAGTACTTTTTGAGTTTATTTGTTAAGTACAAAAATACGAATCTTTCCTCTTTATAATATTAGTGTAGATTTTACGCGAGTAAACCCGCAGCCGGCAGTTGGTATGTGCTTATGACCTACTTATGCGCTTAATTTCGATCGTGGCGGCATCTGTGCCGTGCATCTGTGCCGAAATAACGGGAACTTACAGCAATGCAAACATCAATCCTACATATTCAGTTAGTGATACTATTTTTAGTCGATTACTAATTGTCTGTTGAAACATTTGCCTACTATAGTTTATACTAGCTCGCCGCAATTTCACTTGCGTTCCCAGGATAAAAAGTAGCCTATGTGTTTTAACACAACATATTTAAACTCTGTGCCAAATTCCATTGAGATCCCTTCAGCCGTTGTTGCGTGAAAGAATAACAAACATCCATGCATTCTTGCATTTATATTAGTTAAGATTTTTGCTTTTTTTATATAATCTTTTCGGCTGCAAAAGTAACTACATACCATTAACCCATTTACGCCCAAATGAAACTCAGTGGTAAATATATAATTTTTTTGTTGTGTACGGCTAGAAATAAGCTTCCAGAACACGAAAATATAAAAAAAATAAAATTATTTATATACTATATATAAAAAAAATTGCCGTCCTCAAATGGGGCCAACGGGCTCATGCAGTATGGAAAAATCCAAACATGTTTTCTCAACACATAGTGTTTTCTAACATTTCGTACACTGCCAACGCTCTTTTTATGGCACACTGGACATCGCAGCTGCTGAGGGAACTTCTGGAGATAGTGTTCTTCACCATAATTCTGCAAACTTGGTATGAATGAAGCGGTTGGGCGAGAATTTTGGGCGTTATTGAGTCCTAATAATGACTGGCAATAAAGCGTTAAAACTGAAGCTGATCTAGCTTTGTGTCGTTGATCAGAAGATGAACACGCCATGCACTGGCAACTGTCGTGCAGTAACTTCGATAGACGTTAACGTCTTCGATAGACGCAATGGGCTCGTATGTTGGTTCGCACTTACGCCAACATGGTTTTTCGACCGACGCGGCGATGCCCTTAGTCTCTTGGATAGGCTCCTCGAAACTGGAGCTGATGTAGCTTTGTGTCACTGATCAGGAGATGAATACGCCAAGCATTGGCAACTGTCGTGCAGTAACATTATCTTCGATAGACGCAATGGGTTCGTGCGTTGGTTCACACTACGCCAACATGGTTTTTCGACCAATGTTGGCGAACCTTAGTTTCTTGGATAGAGGTTCCTCATCGCTGTCATTCTAATTTCCTTCATCTTTACGAAGAAATACTTCTAAGGTACCTACCTGGTACATCTCGAGGCATGTTACTACTTAGGATATTGTCATAATCCCCTTCTTCCTCGTCGTAAGGGCACTTGGTTCAGGAGGCAGCGGCAGTAAATCTATCTCCGTATTAGCATATTCTTCACCTAACACAGCCTTCACTGCTTCCTGAAGCCCGTGGTAATCATACCGAACGCCGAATGTCCTTCTCGTCATTATTTACTTGTGATTCACTCGTGGTAAAATTAGGCCTTATGTGCCCATTGGCCCCATTTGGGGACATTGGGTATTTATAGTAAAATTCAAGTACAAAAATACATCTAATATTGATTTTCATGCATTATTTATAAAATTGATAATATAAGCTAATATTTATAGAAGAAAAAACCATAATCGTAAAGTAAATAAATAACTTATGACATACTTACTTTTTCTGGTAACTCAAAAAAAAAAAACTTTCACAAAACAGATCAATAAACCACAATTATATAATTGTGAACTGTAAGTTCTATTTTTAATTATTGAGGTACACTATTATACTATACTTATTCACTTTTACAAATACTAAAATCATGTATATTTTAAAGTTATGGGTATTTTATATGGCGTCCTCATTTGGGGCCGGAGGGCGTAAATGGGTTAAAATGGACTAATTATTATACATATAACTGCACTTATGTTAATTTATGAGTAAAATATTAACATTCGATTATTTTAAAAAACATGTTTTCATTTATCGATTCAGTAGTTGTTATTTAAATATAATCGTGTATTTATTTAAAAAGTTAATTATTATCTAGACTGTCTGGTGTTCCAGCACATTTGCATACCACACGAAGAAAAAGTGCAAAAGAATAATTTTGAATTTGAAATGTGACATCTAGGAAAATGTATCAGTTAAAATCATTAGTCATTTCCTGCGGCAATAATTTCATAGTGTTGGTTACGAGTGTCAAAAGTCAACGTTCTATATATATAAGAACAAAGAATCGTCTGTACACATGCTGAATAAATAAACATAACAAGTTTTACATTTGGATAACGTTTATTCGCGCTATTGGCTCGCATGTCGCAGTCTTTGTTGAGCACTCGGACCGGTATAACATGTATATCGCCATAAGATAAACTAATTTATTTACTTTTGCGACGCTTCATTGTGAATCGCTGATCTATAGGGTTTATCTGTAACTTTGTCGTCGCGCGTGATTATAATAAAATACGTTGTTTTTCCATGAAAGTTTCTACTTATGGCTGTTATCGGCGCCCCAACTGATCATTCAATATTCCACAGTGCGATAACAAATAAAATTGTTTACATTTAAACGAGGCACGCGATACTCTCCCGTTTGTTGGTGAACGCCTGTCACTGGCGGCGCGCGTGTTTCAAATTAGTGTTAAAACTAGTTTAAATTTTTAATTAAAAAGAAAATTGTGCATTACGCACAGTGTAATCAATTATGCCGTTATAAAAGTGATGTGAAACGTTTGTGTTGTGAACTCGTTTATTGAAACTTTTTGGGAAATTTTTTTGGATCTTTTTGGCACACATACTTGGCCAGAATATACATTCAGAGACAGTGAAATACTTTGGAATGTTTTCGCGTGAGTAAGTTTTCTGTATTCAAAATTTAACATTTTATCCGTTGAGTATTTACTGCTCTTGTTTACCTATAAGAGTTTCACGGAATTAAGGCTAATTGATATGGGTTTATTCTACAACAAACACAATTAATTTGAGTTGTTATTCGAAAATTCCTGGTAAAATTGCTCGTTCTACTTTCTCTCCAATTATTTTGAGGTTATCTACTCTACGATTATTAGCAGCAGTTAAAGATAAATAACTATGTTTATAATATGTAGCCTCAGCATATGAATTACGTGTATGTAACACTTTCATTCAGTAATTATTCTGGCAGTCTATAATTAATATTAGCGTGTTTGGCAATGATATGATAGAATAGAATCGAAACATTATAAATCCATTCTCATCTTCCCAGTCAGAACCCAGTAGTGTTTGAATAAATGAGATAACAAATAAAAGAAGGCATCGCTTGCTCTTGCAATGTGTCTGATGCCATTAGTGTGTCGTCAACATAAAAAAATGTAATTTTGTTCTCTGGCGTCTGTTAATGTTACTTCCGCAATCAGCAATGTTATTGTAAGCTTTTTTATTGGAATCATCAAACAATAATCTCAGTAGGTACATCATTTGTGGAAATATAGGTTGAAATGAAGAGGTTTTTCCATTTGTAGAAAGACCATATTTATTAAATATTTGTTTATTTGTGCGACTCTTTCTATTACAAAGCGTACGTTTGTATGTCCATAGTTAGCTTGTCTGATCGATTGTATAATTCCAAATACAAATTATATAATACAAACCGAAACATGTAATGACATACTATTGTCTAATTTAATATTAGATTCATGATAGGTCAGTGAAATCTCCAGTTAGGTATTTTGTAGCATTGCTCATTTTCTCAATGTTGCGTTTTAGTAATAGTTGATGATCATGTACTAAAATCTCTGTCACTCTTCAAAACGATATTCTTTAGGTTTTCGTTTAAATTGTTCCTGCATAAAGAAGGGCTTTCGTAAAGTTTAGTTTGTCAAAGCAACTGCATATCTTCGCTTTTAAAACTAAGACGACACAAACCTTCGGTCGTGACAAAACCGGGCAGGTATATAGTGATGTATTAGTTACGTTTTGTACACGTGTCCCCATGTCTATTTATATATATGGCACATGCCTCGGATGAATCCTGCCATGTGCATTCAGTTACCTAATGCTCTGTCGAGGTGATGTTTGTTATAATGTTATAGGTATTTTTACCTGTTGGTTTGTATGTGGTTATAGTTCACGGTCATGTTTTGAATGGTCAATGAATCGATCTTTAATGAGCCATAACATTAGAAAGAGCTTGAATTGGTACTTGCAAATTTCAAATAAGAGAATGCTGTGACAGACATAATCAAGTGTTAAGAAGAGTTTAAAGATGCAGGATATTTGGTTACTTATGTTATTTTGGTTAGGTCTAAGAAAGGGCATTAAAGTATTCAAGAAATAATAACAGATTAGTTAAAAAATTCAAAAGAAGTTATGAGAGATAAGAATGAAGAAGATGATGATGATGAGATTGATGGATAATTGCGTGATGACTCTGCTTATATTTATATAAACAAAATGGTGGCCAGAAAGCTGGGAATTTAAGCTTGGGAGTCTGTGTTATTTAGGTTGAAAACGTGATGATCCGTGAAGGGAAGTATATGTAAGACTGGATGGGGATATATCTAAGTATGTATAACATATTTTGTTAATCGATCTATAAATACTGCATAATTTATATCTAACTCTTTGGAAAGTTCTGGAACACCTTCCGAATGTCTATGACGCAGACAATATTATCATCTTGAATTGTTGACATGTAATTTGATAAACTGTAGAAAAAAATTCAAGGCGTCTGTCTGCCTTAGTAACTGTAAACAATTCTTGAGAAGTGCTTTGCAGTCGAAAATATTTGTAAATAATGTTAAGAAGCAGCCTCCTGCCGTTCTGGCGTTAAAGAGAAAAAACATGTAAGCAAACTTTCGGATTCATGATATACCATACCAGCATCCGCCCCGTTTTCACCCGGTTGGCATCAAAAAGTTGGCAAACAGGTATACGGTCCCACCTGATGGGAATCGGTTACCGTAGCTTATGGACACGCAACACCAGGGGCGTCATTCACTTTGTAGTAAATTCATCCAAATTCAGTAGTTTAGTCCTAAAAGCGTATCAGACAGAGATACTTTCCCATTGTTAATATTAGTAGGGACTAGTAGCTCCCGCGGTTAGAACGGTACATAGGTAAGTTAGGTACATTAAGTTCAAGCCCCTCATAAATTTGATTTTCAAAGTAATGCAAATAAAAATGTCGTTTTCTTTCTCCGAGTTGTATGTATTAAACATTGTTATTTAAATGTTCGGAACGTGATCACGATTACATTATGGAATTGAAAAAGGTTTCACAAGAAAGTGAAGGAAATTTTATCTCTTCATTAAGATATAACGTAGAAAAAGAATTGCCACATGTTTTTAAACGTTAATTAATATGTTTGAGTTTATTAATATGTTTAAAATAAAGTACATTTTTAATATTAAAATATAGTTTTTTTATTTCCGTCGTTATAGAATTGATCATTGCTAATATAGTTTTGTCTTTAAGTCAGTTTATAAAAATATTTATGTTTTCCTTTAGTACATTAGTTCGTTAGCATAGGAACCTACTGAAGGACAAGTGTATCATGAAATATGCCTATGAAAAAGTATTGTTAGAGATATACTGAACAATATTGTTCCATAAAGTACATCTGCCAACCCTACAAATAATGGAAAATCACCTAACGAATTCAGTATATTATTCATTCATTTGTAATAAAGCAATGTTAGCGGTGTACAAACAGTAAATTACCTTGGCACCCTAAACAAAACAAACATGTCAATACAACGTGGGTACCAAAGTCTACCGTATAATGTAAATACAGAATAAATTACTACAACAAAGGTGTCTGACGGAATTTTTATTAACATCAAGTTGACCCGCGCAACTTCGTCAGCGTCACTTGCCCGTTTTTGCAACATTTTTAATTGATGCTCCGCTCCTATTTGTCGTAGCGTGATGATATATAACCTATCACCTTCCTCAATAAATGGGCTATCTAACACTGAAATAATTTTTCAAATCAGACCATTACTTCCTGGGATTATCGCCGTTAACCAGACAAACTCTTCAGCTTTATGTATTACTATATAGATTGTAATGCTAATTATGGAAACATCGTAAAAAAAGCTCAAAGTGCTGTCGGTTTAGAGGAAACTACGAAGAATCACGATGTAGGAGATCAGGCGTAACAGGTAGATACTGCAAACGATATATATGATCTCACTAATCCTACAAATATTAATACAAAAGTTTGTATAGATATTTATCAGGGAGTTAGCACATGTTCTGGAATGGCACATAAGCTACATTTTAAGATCCCTCGGATCATGGATAAAATGGCAGATGAAGCTAGTAACAAATAATTCTGAGGGATATGAGAGACAATGAGATTCTACTTAACGTAGTATTTCTTTAGCGACAAGAAACGAGTTTTTAAAATACCGGTCATGGCTATATTAAAGCAGATAATTTGATCCAAATAAATTGTTTTTATCCTAGTACATATATCAGATAAAATGCGGATGCATAGTTAGGTATTGACGTGAATGCTTAATGCTCACTAGAACTTAATACGTCAGAAATGGATTCAATGCATATGTATTTAAGTGGAAATGAGGAAAATTTATATGTTAATAAGCTCATGATAATGGATGTAGACGATAATAAATTTGTGTACGTCTTTAATGGTGTCTCCATTTTACCTTACTTATTGTCTATTATTTTTGGATCTGCAATTACTTTCATTTGTAATGACAAGAATTCATTCAAGCGTAATATCATTGCCTTTATAGCCACATAGCCAATGACGTCACGTCCTCTACATGATGATCTTCATTTGTTGCTCTGCCAATTGTTGTAGGTGTAATGACTGCCATTGATAGATGGAAAATTGTGTATCTCTTTTATTGTTTAATTTTATGGCATTAATGAAATGTTATATTAACAGTTATTTTTAATAAGGATACCTACCGATTTTAACCTTTAACTAGTGACGTGTAGCTTCACAGGCATCGCGTCGCGTGTTATGCAAATTCTCAAAATTGACCACTTGCCCCCGCTTGCTGCGTCCCTGCATAGTAGCTTCTGTTTTAGTGGTAAAACGACCGGGGAAGAAGGCGGACAGGTCATCGGTTTTTTAAATATTAACACAATATAGCCAAATATAATTTATTAAAATTTTTTACTTAAAGTCAGTAACCTGTAAACCATCTTGTTCCTTGAAATGTTATAAATTTGACATGCCACCAGTTAAAGGTTAAGTATACATAAGCAACTCCCATTTCCAGGCCATTAAACTCCTGTATCTACACTCTCCCTCCTGTACCTCTCACACTATATAAACTAGAATTCCTCAGTCTTATATACCTAAATAAGGGACTATCAGTATAAAGGGGTGATTTCTTGTTAATACTTAAAGTAATATATTGTACCATCTGGTAAATTTAATGACGCATTTACAGCGGAAACTTTAACCTCAGTACCTAGTACGATAGCATTATCAGCTATATCAGTAGGTATCATGAAATTAAAAACAACAATATTGATTAACAAGGCCTTCATATTTCACGTACGTATATTTATCATAACAGATTTTTGCTTTGTGTATGAAAGTTTGGAACTTGTTAGGTGTTCTGTAATTTCTTTTCAACATTGTTAATAGCTTTCGTATGTATAATAGGGGCTCCTGCGGTTTCAACCGCAATTCTGGAAGATTTTCATATATCTATCTATCTAGAACATTTTCGAACTCTGTGCCATATATCATCAAGCGCCCTTTAGCTGTTTTGTCGTGAAGCAGTAAGTGGGATATTAGGAGGGGAGTTAAAATTTTTAAATTGATACCTCTCTCTCAGATTCTTTTGGTTAGAAAATGAAAGCAGTAACCAATTCTATCATAAATTACATCGACCCACAAATTTCAAAATATGACATCATCAAATACTGAAACATGTGTTTTTACAAAGATCTATAGACCATTATCAGAATTGAATATTTCCACACTAACCTCAAAGTCGTAAGACAAGAAGTACGCTCAAGTTAACTTTATTTAAAGCTCTATATCTTTGTATGTATCTATTTGTACGTGCTTTACATAAAAATATAGAATTAACATAACATTTATATAGTTTGGAATGATTGATGATATCTCGCGGTTCTTAGTTAGGTAGGTATAGGTACTTCGTTTCTGACATTTTCATCATAACAGCTTATTCATTCGCTTAATTAATAGCACTTTATGTAAATAAGTTCTAGGAAACGGCCAGTATATTCGCATGTGTTTTAATTATTGCTATTTTTATAATATTTAAGTAAGGTTTTTCCATAGTATAAATAATACCTTTTTTGTTTATTTTCTGTTATAATTTTTGGATTATATATGTATTTACAGGTTATGATTTTATTTCTTACTTTGTTTACGTCTCATACACCATAATCCAAATAAAAATAATCCCTTGCTACTGCCGAACCGAGCATTAGAGTCTGCTTTTTATATGGGAATGAATAAATATATTTAATTTTTTTTCAGTAACCAGATTAAATTTCTCTATACCTACATCACATATATGCCAATATATTGGATAACTCTTATAAGCCTATACATACCCTTAACTCTGATAAAGTTAGGGATTGCTCGCCTTAAACTTGGTTCATTAAACTCATGATATATCGACAATAAGTTAGTGCTACATAATGATGAATTGACTCAGCAAAAAGTGACGAAACGCGTTGTTACAATAGTACATGAATTATGCAACATGAGACCACACATCAATCAGCATTACGGTAACAGTGTTCTCACTGAGAACTTCTCAGTATTTTGTTTAATAATAAATAGATATATGTATTGTATATACTTGTTTACACATGACCGATCTATACTACTAATATTATAAATGCGAAAGTGGAAAAGGATGGATGTATGTTACTCTTTCACGCCTGAACGGTTCTGCTTGAAATTTGGCACAGAGTTTGAATATGTTCTGGAATAACACATAGGCTTCTTTTTATCCAGGGAAAGTTGATGATCTTCCCCATACCCGTATAGCTGATGTACCTACCTATATATATGTATATTACTTTTGGGATTAGAATCCACGACCGTTTCTAGACGTCAGTCTTTAGTGTCTTTATCAAATGTTGATCTATGTGTGTTTGTATGTATGTATGTTGCAGCAGATAATGTTATATAGATATGATAAGACCAATCAATGCTTGCTAGTTGTTTTAATTGAAATAATAAAATAATCAGTCAATTGGTTTGAGAAAGTTGCCTTTCAAACTCTTCAGCCACTAAAATGATAAGATTGATAAGAATTATCAAAGGTCATATATTTTTATCTATATACAAAGCTTTATTTAACTTATCAAATAACCTATAGAATTTATATGATTGTTAGCTTCCGCTCTGCGTTTTTACCGACATTCCTTCAACGGCTTTCTTTTACCTAAAACCAGTCGAAATCCGAACAAAAACTCAGACATGGACATGCACCCTCATGATCGTGAGTCGGTGTGTTCGCTACTTACCCATCACAGCTCTTCAAGCAATTAGCAATTAGACTTGACAATTCTAGGACTGTTGGAATCCCATCAATATTATTAATACGAAAGTTGGTAAAAATTTATGTATGTTTGTTACTCTTTCACGCCAAGACAGCTTAAGGGGTCGCGATGAAATTTGGCACAGACTTAGAATAAGTTCTGAAATAATACACAGACTACTTTTAATTTCGGTAAATTTTGAACAATCCTGGGTAATACCGCAGGAAGCCACTAGTTTTAATATACTATAGTGTCACTAGAGCAGTACTAGATATACAGTTACCGGGTTATTGTTTACAAACAACAATCGTTCGAAAGTAGGTTAATTGCACCGGGTTGAGGTCAAATATGGCGCAGGTCATGCATACGTCCCGACATCTCTATAAAATACCTATTAAGAGATGACAAAAGAAAGGGATAGTTATATGTATGAGATTTTTAAAGGGTCGGCAACGCGTGAGTGACGCCCCTGGTGTTGCAAGCGTCCGTACAGCTACGGTAGTCGCTTCTCATCAGGTGGGACCGTATGCCTGTTTGCCAACTTTGTGGTATACGAAAAAAAGTGTTTTCTGGGCACGACAGGCATGAAATTGAATGAACGTTGAGATAAAAGACATAATAATATGTGTAATGGACAGCAGACGTAAGAGCCTAGTGGGTGTAGTAAGAGTTGAAGGGCATTAGAAGTTCTTTATTTGATTTTTTTATTGTTAAACATGAATGTCTTGTTTGTACTGTGTCTGGATGCCAATATCTATTTAGGTAATAGATATGCATGTATACTTGTATAGAAATTTTATATGCATATTCACTAGGTCTGAGAATCGGCTACTATTTTTCATATATCAGTAATCAGGTTACCATAGCACAAGCTCTGCTTAGTTTGGATTCAAGATTTGCCGTGTGAAGCTGAAGATTTTGTTTATTTGAACGCGCTAATCTCAGGATCTACTGGTCCGATTCTTTCAGGTTATATATCATCACGCTAAGACCCATAAGTGCGGAGTATTAATAGGAAATGTTGCAAAAATGGGGAATAGTGGGGTTGACAAAGTTTCGCGGGTCAGCTAGTATAAGATACTAGTCAAGACCTAGCCTTAAAATCGGACCAATGGTTCTTGAGATTGGACGTTCAAACAAACTAACTCCTCAGCTTTATATATTAGTGTAGATGTATAGAACTTCCTTAATTCTTCCATCAGCCATGAATGATAGTATGTACTTGTACGTTATTATCAACACATTATTCATAGTAGTAGGTATTAAACACATGACCTAGTTAGCAGATCGTCCGTGTCGAGTTGGAGGGCAGACCAGGCTACAGGAAAATAGCTGATGTAATCAGACTGTTCGACATTGTAGAGGTATTTTATCTACATAAAAAAAACTGGGAATTAAAAACTTCCATTTTGGAAATAGTGCTATTTTTGGTTAGTAAGTATTGTAACGGAAAATCCATGTGGTAAAAAAACCCAATTATTTTACTAATTCGTCTTTTTATGTCGGAAACCATAGTTGTGGAAGCTGTGGTCGTATATGGCAAGTATTAATATGGGTGAAACGTCCGTCCCCCAAGGATCTTTTAGTTTGGCGGAATGAAATATGGCCTACTAGTGGCTCCCCGCGGTTTCACCCGCGTTCCCGGGATAAAAAGTAGCCTATGTGTTATTCCAGAACATATTCTAGCTCTGTGCCAAATTTCAAGCAGATCCCTTCAGCCGTTGGAGCGTGAAAGAGTAACAAACATCCATACATACATCCATACTTACAAACTTTCGCCTTTATAATAGTAGTAGGATAGAGGGAAATATGACCAGAGATATCAGAAAACCTGATAATGAATATTAGAAAACTTGGCCTTTAAACTAGAGGGCATGACATATGGGCAAGTTTAACAAATTAATTTGATCTATTGGTTTGATCGTATGCGCTTTTGTTTGATGAAAATATGAAGTTTGACAAGCAAATTTGACAAAATAATTTGACCGTCGACCGTACCTTTACATGCGAACACTGTGTGATAACAGAGCGAGACAGGCTATCGGTTTTCCTTGTCTATTGTGGTTGTACAATCAGACTTATATCTACAGTTCTACACTAATAATATTTATAGATTTTTTATTTATTTTTGTGTGTATGTATGTAATGAATACACTTAAACTACTGTGCCAATTTAAAAAATTCTTTCACCATTGGAAAGCTACATTATCAGGGTGTAACATAGGCTATATTTTATCTCTGTATTCCTACGGGGACGGGAACTACGCGGGTGAAAACGCGCGGAGGCAGCTAGTTATTATATAAATACATATAATAGTTTGATAGTTATAGTTATCGTTATGTACGCTGTTTTATTGCGCAATACAACAGTGAATGTCAGTAATCAACCTTTTTATATAATAGGTACTTATATGGTATTTTCTAGTGTTACGTTTCTATATATTTTTTTTTTTTTTTTTTTTTTATTTATTTATTTATTAAAATAACACAATTTACATTTTAATGACATAATAGACTACACAAAAGCCTCGTGGGCTTATCTGTGTAGGCGATCGCCGCACACAGCGTTACATATTTATATTAAATAACGTTATTGCAGATAGTGTATAGTTCTTTAAGATTAAGGGGAACTAGAAATGTGAGAATAAATTTGAACTTTGCATGAAGTGTTGTTGTAGTTTATATTTAAATTTATTTGTGTTAATGTATGTGGACCTTAAGTCCGCCGGTAGTTCGTTTACAAATGTAGGTAACAAGTACTCCCACGTTCTGGAGCCATGTATGTTATGTGTTTTAGGTAACGTATAGCTAGGTAGATAGGATAGTTGGCGTAAATTCGCTGGTCGTGGATTTTTGTTCAGGTCATTTTTGTGTATAGCTCCTTCTTTAAGAACAGCAATTTTAAATTTGTTGAAAGCATTTACTACTCTGCAGTGCGTGAACAAGCAGTTTTGTGGTTTCTTTTTTATGTAATTAGGAGTAATTAGTTTAATTATTTTTACTTGCATGTTGTAAACTCTTCCAAGGTAAGTCTTGTATGTTCTACCGTAGCTACTCAGTCCGTAATCAATGACTGAATCAGCTAGGGCCATATATAACAGCCGTCGAGTTCTAAATGGAAGCTTGTATTTTAGTATGGCCAATTTGGCTGCTACCGCTCTAAGCTTATTACATACGTGGTCTATGTGAGGACCCCAGCTGAATCTGTCATCAATCACGAGGCCTAAATACTTATGTGTGGCTACGGATTCCAGAGTCTCGCATGTACAATTTACAGAAGTCATATGCATACACATATGGTTGTGAGCCACTATCCTAGGGTTATTATTTGTTTTAATGTGCGATGAGTGGATATGCATTAATTTAGTTTTTTGAGAGTTAATTACCAGACCAACGTCGTGGGCCCATTTGCATAGCTTATCGAAATTTTCCTGCATTACCCTTTGAGCGAAATCTATGTTTTTATGAGCGACAATTATACAGGTATCATCAGCAAATTGGTATATGGATCCGTCCTGTATTATATTACACATGTCGTTTACGTACAACAAGTACTCAGTAGGGCCAAATATTGAGCCTTGAGCCGTGCCCTGTTCAGTCAGAATCATACTGCTGTATACATTGTTGATTTTGACCGTGGTGTATCTGTTTTTGTGGTAGTCCTTGAACCACTCTAGGAGGGATCCTGCTATACCAACATCCTGTAATTTCATAAACAGTATGTCATATTTTAGGGTATCAAATGCTTTACTAAAGTCTATGAAGACAGCTAGAACGTGTTTTCTGTCATCAAGGTGTTTGTTAATATCATTAGTAAAATCGGCAAGTAATTGTGTTGTACTTCGATCCTTCTGGAATCCGTATTGTTTAGAATTTATCATGTTATTTTGTCTTAAGTAAGTATTTATCTCGTTGCTTATATATCTTTCAATGATTTTATCAATATAAGATAAAATAGTAATAGGCCTATAATTATTACAGTCCGCATGATTACCTTTTTTATGTATAGGTCTTACTATTCCTATTTTTAGAATATCGGGGTATGTGGCGGTCTCAATACATCTATTAATTAAGTGGGTAATTACGGGCCCGATTTTATTTTTGATATATATTATGTCCCGAGCTCTTATTTTATCGAATCCCGGACTTTTTTTGATATTTGTGTGCTTAATTATCGAATCAACAACTTCATTGGTGGCTTTTTTTATTCTCATACTTCTATCACATTTTGTTTTATAATTGTTTGTAGCTAACAGGGGGGTACTACAAGTATTACAAATATTCTTTACATTTACATCAAACTCTCGGCCAAATTTATTAGTTAGAGTGGTACAATCCAATTTAAAAGCTTTTACTATAATATCGTCAATGGTTTTCACCACTTTGCCACACAGGTTATTAATGATTTCCCATATTTTTTTCGAGTTTGAGAAATTGTCTATAATTTGGTTTTTTGTGTAACTGTTTCGTAAAAAAATTGTATACTTAATAGTTTTATTTCTGTATTTGTTATATAGTAGCCTATTTTTAATATTGCTTACATCATTTAACCAAATTTTAAATAATTGATCTCGGTTTCTACACATTTTTTTTAATTTATCGTTACTCCATACACAGTTGTTTCGTTTGTTATCGTTAATTTTTACATTGTTTGTACATTTATTATATATATCGTTAAATTTGTCCGTCATATAGTTCATAATATCACTGGGCTTATTATAACTTAACGCCTTATTCCAATCGACATTGCTCAACTCACTTTGTACCTTATTATTGTCGAGTCTGGCGACAATTTTAAAGGGATAATCACGACCCGTGCAGGTAATATTTCTTATCGCGCAACCGGTTATGCAGTGATCGGCCGGCGCGATGCCCACAACAGCTGTTTTTATGTCGTAGCTATAGTTGTCTCGTATGAACATGTGGTCAATACAAGATTTAGTAACATATTGTCCTTTTTTTTCTATTCGAGTGTACTGTCTAATTCCACATGAAAACCCCATTTCACTTAGACAATTAAGATAGTTTGATGTAGTATTATTTAACTGTTTAAGATCTATATTCATATCACCCATAATAATATAGTTTTTCGTATACGATTGTTTTTTAACTATACGAGCTAATTCCTCCGTGAAGCGGGCTTTGTTCGCGTTGGGCGGCCTATACACTACACATATACCCATAATGAACTTGTCGTTAATTTGTATGTCGCCAGTAAGTGATTCAAAGTGAAGTGAACACATATCGTACTTACAAAATTGGATGCTTTTATGTATATATAGTGCAATACCGCCGCCTTTACGGTATTTTCGTAAGACAGTGTACATGTTATAGGTTGGAATATTGAATAGGTTTTTACAATTATCGTTTAGATTGGCCTCAGTGATGGCTATAATGTGAATAAGCTTTGGACTTGAGTTTACAATGAATTCTAGATGCGTGAAATTTTTAACCATAGAACGAATATTTACATGTAAAAATAACAAATCTTTATTTATGCATTCAAAATTAACGAAGTCATTCCAGGTATTAAAGTAACCTTCGATGATGTTTTTTGTATCAGCCATTTTTATTTATTATTTTTAGTTAGTTCTGCTAGGCATTTGGGCCTATAATTTCTTGGAATACAAAGACACTAACCTGTCAACATCGTTAGTGGAACGTATAATTTGATGTTTATCTTGGTCATCTTTTCTGGCCATTACTATACCTTTCTTGCACCATATATATTTACAGATATTCTTCAGATCAGTCTTGGACTTCCACAGTAGGTACGACGTAGCCGGAGTGAGGGATTCACGTATATAAATTCTAGTGTTATCTGCTCGTCCTAGGTCTTTTGCCGATATATTGGTGTTCTTCTTCGCCGCCTCCATCCATTGTTCACGACAGCCTTCACGCAGAATCACCACAATCGGGGACTCCTTAACTGTTCCAGTAGATGACTTCTTCTTTTTTCTGTAGATTTTCACGACATCTTCTTTTTTTTTATTTATTTTAACACATAAGTTGGTTATAGCGAAATCTAAGTTTTCATTTTCTTCCTCCTTTACTCCTGCGATTTCAAATTGATTTATCAAAAGATTCTGTTCTATATTGTTGATTTTTTGTTCCAAAGTTTGATTTCTCATTTCTAAGTTTTTATAACTATTTCTCATATCTACTTGCTTATTTTCGATTTCTTTCATTTTTTCCTCGTAATGTATGATTTTAGCCTCGTATTCATCAATTTTATCCGAATAAAACTCCAATGTTCTTTGTAATTCATTTCTGATGACTTCCCGTACTTCCACACGTATCTGCTGCATGATTTCTTGGATGATTCCTTTGTTGACCACTGATTGGGTATGTTCTGAGTCAGTGTTATCATCTTCTTCTTCCGCCGTAATGCATGATACGCGCTTTTGTCTAATACTGCCAGTACAGGCTTTGCATTTCCAGTCGACAGAATCTGTCATAGAAAGCACGGCGAGCTGGTCTGTACTAATGGAGGCACAGTCGGCGTGTAGCCATTTGGTACATTTTCCGCACTGCAATCCAGGACACTTTTTGCTCACAAGTTTATTGCATTTAGAACATTTAGCCATTTTTATTTTTTTGGCGGGTAAGCTATTAAATCTTCACTTGCACGGATGAGTGAGTGTGACTTAACCGTATCGCTGCGCGACGACGACTGTATCGATATGTATAAGAATCTATTCCTATTTCTTGGCCACGCCATAACTTGTGAATGACGTATTCATTAATATTTTTCTTTGTTTTCTAATATTTCGTAGGTTCATACGGAATGTAAAATTAAGATTGGAACATTATTAGAGAAATCATGGAATTTCGGGCGTTTGATAGTTCGCGTATCTGAAATTTGAATTGACTACTCATAGCTAATGTTCTTTTTAGAGGTTGTATTCTAGTAGGTATATGGGGCAATATTACTAGTGGTCGGGCGGTTTCGCTCGCGTTCCCTTGAGATTTTTTTTTTCCGGAATAAATAGTAGCCTACGTATAACATAAGCTACTTTTATACATATTCTAATTCTGTGCCAAATGTCATCGCGATCCCTTCAGCCGTTCTGTTATGGACATGAAGAGTAACAAACATACACCCATGCATTCTCACTTTCATATTTATAATATTAGTAGGAACATTAGCGAGGGCAATGGCTAGTATGCCTGTTTTATCTAAAAATAGTGATTGCGATAATAATCTTGATCCCATTTATCTTTTGAATGTATAGGTGAAGAAATGACTCACTCACTGAATCATACACTGAATGAACCAAATTATTCGACCCGTAGATTAACCACAGTTAATTTAGTATTATATGACTAGCTGGTTAGTATATGATTAGCGATCCTGACTTTCAACAAATATTCGGTCCAATATGTCTGTGCGTTCTGTGTGTAGATGTAAATGTTGTTATTTAGTATCAGCTATCTGGTTACCATATTACAAACTCTATTTAGATTGGCCGTGTATGAATGTTTCAGGATATTTATTCATTATTGTTTACCACATTTTCCAACTGGACCTCGTGAGTCATGCACTCTTACGGTAAAAATTTGAGGCCGATTTAATTATAGTATATCTGTATATACGAAATGCAGTGCATCGACCTCGGCCAGCCACCACGTGTCATCGAACAGCTGTTGCGTAAACGTGACTCCCTACCACACGCGATGCGTTGCGTGAACATTTTAGGGCTCTCATCTATAGGTACTAATATTATAAAGAGGAACATAATGTATTTTTGTGTGTGTGTATGTTTGTGAAATAAACTCAAAAACTGCTGTACCTAGAGATTTCAAAAAGACAGTCACATCGCGTGCATGCAACTGCATGTTCATACGTCCGTGTCCTATTAAATACTAGCTGCCTCCGCGCGGTTTTACCCGCGTAGTTCCCGTTCCCGTGGGAACACAGGGATAAAATATAGCCTATGTTACTCGGGGATAATGAAGCTTTCCAAAGGTGAAAGAATTTTTGAAATCGGTCCAGTAGTTTCGGAGCCTATTCGTGACAAACAAACAAACAAACAAATCTTTCCTCTTTATAATATTAGTATAGATTAAGTATAGACTAGTATAGGTAGGCTGCCTGGAGTTTCACCCGCGTACCCGGGAGATCTTCCATTTTCCCGGGATAAAGTAGCATATGTCCTTCCTCAGGCTCTAGACTATCTGAGTAAAATGAATGAATTTAAATCGGTTTAGTAGTTTTAGCGTGATAGCGAAATAGAGTTACTTTCGCATTTACAATATTAGTAGGTATAAATAAATATCCTGGGACATTTTTCACTCACGGCCAATCTGATTCCAAAGTAAGCTTCAAAGTGAGCTTGTAACCAAGCAATATTCTGAAACGAATATTAAAGTGACTCTTTTGAATAAAAATATTTAAGTAGAATTTGAATATGAAAATATTAGCTTGTATTGTTCCAAACCGAGCCGGAGAGTTGCGCATGAGCATAAGTAGGTATATACAATAGCCGCTGTCGCGCAGTTTTACCCGCGTCGTTCCCGTCCCCGACGGAATACGGGGATGAAATATACCCTATGTTATTTATGAATATCGTAGCTTTCTATTGGTGAAAGAATTGTGAATATCGGCCCGGTAGTTTCGGAGCCTATTCGTTACAAACAAACAAATCTTTCCTCATTATAACATTAGTATAAATGTATGCGCCTACGCAACTTTGTTGTTCTCAAGTGCTAATTTAATACGCGCCCAACTGTCTAAACCGGCTTATCTCAAGTGAGTATTTGATAGATACAAGTTATGAGCTATTGTGTTCATGTCAAGAATCAAGATGTCTGCTTTAATCAAGAGAATAAAGTTTTATTATCTACCATTTATTAAAGAAATTTCAATGGATATTACAACATAAGCAGTTTGTTTCGGTATATTTGAATAGGTACGTTTTTGCTAGTGATCATGTTTCAGGGTTTCAATATCGTCATAGCAACTCATATAACTCATATCTATGTAAATATAATTGTATTAAAAAAATATCTAATCATTATGGAAAATATACAATTATATTTAATTTATGTTATCATACATAACGCTACCTAAACTTCCTCTATCGATCATAAATGAACCAAATCTGGCAAAAAACATTTGTATATTTTTTGTAGATAGATTTGATTATACCTATGTTTGTATTGAATAGGATCCGAAATTATTTCACCGGTCTATATAATTCTTGAATAATGTTACACGTCGATTAGTGGACCAATGGAGACATAGGCTATATTTTATCCCCGTAATCCTACGGGATCGGGAACTATACGCTTGAAACCGCGCGGAGGCAGCTATTATTATAATTTACTCGTAATATGACTACAAATTTAAAAGCGGAATAACATATGATTGCCAAAGGGAATCGGCATAAAAACTAATCTCAGGGTTAAATGTTTCGTACATATAGATACACAGTTGATTGATAAGCGTAACCGGTTTAATAACTATGTAATAAATGTATAAATGAACTATTTTTAACTGAATTTATTATCAGAATTTTAGCTGTACAAAACCATTATGAAAAGTTGGTTTTTCATTGTTTCTTTATAGTATTAATATTTATTTTACGTTCCGTATATCGGAAATAATACCACGTATAAAGTTGGGGTACCTATATAATATGATGCCTTTCATCCTTGTAACACCTGTTTCTACTTATATAAGTGCCTGTAAAGGCCTATTTGAATGAATTAATACATTTCATTTCATAACAGCGTAGTTTATACATACTAGTTGTGCTATTTATAAATGTTTTTTTTTTTGTTAAAGAACAACAATTTTCGCCAAGTGTCTATAAATTATGCTCAATGACATGACTAGCTAAAATAACTATATTTACTTTAATCGTGATTTAATAGGTATTTTTTACAGTAGATTCATACATACCTATAACCATGCACCGAGAGACTCTAACAATTTAGAGAGAGTTCCTTAGATATTCACTAGCTTGCAAATTTTTAGGTCCTTCGAGCCTAGCTAACAAACTTTTCGGTCCTTCGAGCCAGTATTAACTACTAATTATCGATTTTCTCTCGTTTTCAGCGTCACCAAGCGGCGGCGATCGTCGCTGTACGTAAGATGCGATCACTGCTAGCGTATTATGCAGACGCTGTGATGTCGGCGGCGTCGCGCGGCGCCGGGTGCACGGACGAGTGCAGCGGCCATGGGGACTGCATGAACGGCACTTGCTTCTGCGAGATACGGTTCACGGGGGACCTGTGCGCGGGGCCCAATCTGCCTTACCATGCGTGTGAGTAGCTTATGTACCTTTTAGGCCACATTATACTTTAAATGGGTGGGGTTGGCCTAAACTCAAATTGAGACAGAATGGTGATTCATTCGCTAGACTTCTCTCTGTTATATGCTTTATCGGCATATACGTTTTTAGAATTAGTTTATGTAGTTTATCTGGTTACCAAAAGTCTGCTCAGTACCTATGGGTTGCAGATGATTGTGTTTGTAACGCCTCTCTAGATATTATTATTATGTAAGTTCATGTCATGCCGCCAGATAAATATGAAGTCAAATTAGAAGGAGTAAAAAGATAAAAAGCATCCAGTCTAGCATAATAATAGAGATCACTCCTCAATGGTACCGAATCGAAACCACTTTTCTTTTAACGATAAAAGTAAATATAAATCACGAATTGTTAGTATAACGTAATATCCTAAACACATTTGCTGTTATGGCACGTAGTTGTAATTTGCATAATACATGGTATTAACAAGAAAGGTTAATGCATATCGATTATTCTGTTTAATGGCACTACCTGGCCGGCTTTGGCTTTGTAGAGGGCAAATAAGAACCTCCAATCTTAAAGTCATGGTCATGAAGGTCAAGCGAAGAAATCGATGACACAAAGGGCATCAGACGGCGGGAACTGTGCCAAAATACTGATACAGTAATTAAGCGTTCTACACCACACATTCCAGAACACATTATGTGCCAAAATATACTATTTTATTTATGTTTAGAAATATTTATTTACGGTGCCAAATTTTGTCCTAAGCTAATGATATGGGGACATGCTTATTAAAGTGGTTTGGTCCTACGAGCCGGATACAATGGTCCTTCGAGCCTAATCCTATTAGGAGATTCCTATAGACCCTGAAAGCATCAACATACATTAACATGGGCTAGCTTGATAAATATTTCAGAACTATTGATAAACCATAATTTAATATGCCGATGGCGAAAGGACAAACATCACAATGCATGTCTAATTGTTCTATGATGGTAGATATTTATATAAGTATGTATTTAAAAGGGATATAAAAATAGTACACGCTTAGCTAATTGACCGTCTCATATTGTCCCAGGATATTTACTCAGTAATTACTCAAATTCCAGGTATTGGCGGTGTGTTCCTCATGGTTGCCTTCGTGTGTGCAGTCCAGCTCGCGATATGTGTGATCTCGGAGTACAGGCGGCTGAAGGCGCCTACCTTCCTGCGAGCATGCAAGGTCACCACACAGAAGATGCTGTATATGGTCGCGTTCCTCGCCTCCCTCATACGTGGCGCCTACTTCGTGTCACCGGTGAGTTGTTTGAGTCTTTGAGGGTACTTATGAATGATGTATGGCTACTTATTATGCACTTGAAGAATGATAATGATAGTGAAGTTAATGATATTTATAATATAGGTAGTTGTGCTGAGAGAAACGTAGGTTTAGTTACACGGCAAACTATTTTTTAAATGCCTTCAAAAAGAAAGGTTCTCAATTCGACTGGTACTTTTTTTTTTTGGGTTTGTTACCTCATAATTTGAAGTCGGTATGTATATGTTATTCCAAAACATTCTTAATCTGAACAAAATTTAATCGCGATCTCTTCAGCTGTGAAAGAGTAACAATAATACATTCTCCCAAACTTTTGCATTTAGAGGTAATATTGGAATGATATTTTCTATCAAATACCCAGCGTTTTGAGAGCCATCAGTGCTCACCGATTTATACGTAAAACTATTTGACACTATAGTCGAATATAAAAAAATAACAATACTATTTTCATTTCATTATTCGTCAAACAATGGGTAATCTGCAATTAAAATTCGTCGCTTTAGTGAACAATGACAGGAAAATATATGGTTCTTCACTTATTATTATTCAGTTATATGTAGGTATATGTTAATTTAACCGAAAGTATAAAGTTTGGAGTTTTTATAGAACTTATTTAATTTATTTCGATTATTTTTATACGATTTCTTTAGACTTGGCGATACCTTAATTAAGTAAGAAAGATGACAATAATCATGAATTTGTGTAAATTGATAAATAGTTAATAATAAACTTTAAGTAGTCATTACAACTCGTGTCGTATGAGTACAAAGAAAGATTGATTAAATACTAGCTTCCGCCCCGCGGATTTACCCGCGTCGTTCTCGGTGGAATATTGGGATAAAATATAGCCTATAATTCAAATAAAATAACGAACTTTTCAATAAATGAAAGAATTATTCAGATCGTTCGACTAGTCGAGTCCATTCATAAAAAACTAACATTCTTATTTTCCCTCTTTATAATATTAGATACTAGTTGACCCAACTTCGTTAGCGTCACTTGCCCCTTTTTGCAACAGTTTTGATTGATGCTCCGCTCCTATTCGTCATAGCGTAATGATTTATTAACCGACTTCCCAAAAAGAAGGAGGAGGTTCTCAATTCGGCCGGTATTTTTTTTTTTTTTACATAAAAACCTTCCATAAGAATCACTCTATCTAATAAAAAAAAAAACCGCATCAAAATCCGTTGCGTAGTTTTAAAGATCTAAGCATACATAGGGACAGACAGACGGCGGATAGCGACTTTGTTTTATACTATGTAGTGATATGAAATTAGCTGAAAATAAGCCCTGTTTTTCAACAGCACATGCTGAGCTGGTCCCCCGTTTGACAGCACTCCTAACACTTGTTTGTCATTGATTTGTTTTATCTTTATGTCATATTGTTATCCTTATGTAGTGTTAAAGTGTGCTGTTAATAAATGTTTTCATTCTTGTTTTCAAAAATGCGTTTTTATATTCACAGTCGGCGTTCCGAGAGGGATGGGCGACCAGCCTTCTATCAGCTTACTACCCACTCCTCATGTCGGGGTCTTCACTCATCGTCTGCTTCTGGGCAGAGGTAAGTCATTTTTATTATTATAAAAGGCAAGAATTTCCAAGGCTCTTGAGAAATTATTAGAAACTTCATGGTGGCGTTACAGCGCCATCTGTTGGTAACTTAAAGAACTATTAGGTAATATGTATTGGTAGCGGCATCTATATAATATGGTGTACAACTTTTATATCGGATTAAGAGTAGTGGTCGAATTAGTGTCGTCGATTAATTCTAGATGGCGTTGCTTTATGAATAGTGATGATTTGATTGAGCGATAGATAGCGCCTGAAGTACGGAATTTGTGATTTTCTTTCCTCGAAGCGCGATAAACTTTTGTAATAGTTGATATTGTGTTCGTAATATACTTCTATAATAATATTTTATGGTTTTAGACGTATTTTAGGGTGAGTTTCTTGTTCCTGATACATAGGTTTATGGAACTTTATTTCTCATGAAAGAAAAGTATATACTTTGTTTGTAGCTTCTGTTATTATTTTATTAATTAATTTAGTCTTTATATATCTTGAATGTAGGATTCAATTATTATTAGTATTACAGTACAATAAATATCATCTTAAAAGTAAGTCTCGGGTTTATCATATAATAATTATAAAGAATGACCACCTCTCGTGAGCAACTCACGTGCACTATACCAGTCTGTTTTCTTGTAAATTATTTTTTTAACAATTAAACTTATCTGCAGTACAATCTTAAAATTATTGTCATCTTTGACGTTACGGTTGTTAGGTACAGGGACCGGTAAGCGTAGAGGTAAACAGTTTACTTGGTTTCCTACCCAGACTATTAATTCGCTAGTTGTTCACTACAGGCTCCCCGCGATTTCACCCGCGTTCCCGAGGATATTCAGTTTTGTCGATATTAAGAGAAGCCTACGTGTTATTCCAGAATATATTCTAAGTCTGTACCCAAATTTGATTGCGATCTCTTCAGCCATTCTTCATACATTGTTACAGGAGTAGTAAGATGCGTTTGAAAGTTTCGGATGTCTGGTTAGTATATTGGCCCAGTTAAAAAAATGTCGCAGGATAATTATCGTAGGATTTTGGTTATTTTTTATAGAAATTTTTACTTTTAGATACTAACGTTTATTATAAAAGAATATCAGGTTAGTTGTCATATTTTTTCTGTAGTGCATAAACGCATCATTCTTGGCAATGCAACAATAAAGAGCCATTCTGAGAATTTGTGCATTGTTCGACTGTCATAGTCGAGACCACAGGACTTGTTATGATACAGGGATGCCAGCATTAAAAATAACAATATTTTATTATGCACTTTACCTACTACTTTTAATACCTACAAATATTATAAACGGGAAAGCAATGTCCGTCTGTCTCTTTCGCCTAAAGTACTGATTGGAATTCGGTTCGGAGATAGACTAGAATTTGGAAATGGACAAAGGCTTCATTTTATCCCGGAATCCCCGGTCCCCGGGGAACGCGGGCGGAAGTTAACCTGTAAATAAATTAGTATTTTATTTACTACCAGTGGCTCCCCTCGGATTCACTCGCGTTCCCGGGGGATCTTCAATTTTCCCGGAATAAAAAGTAGCCTATGTCCTTTCTCAGGCTCTAGACTGTGTTCCAAATTTCATTTAAATCAGTAGTTTTTGCGTGAAAGCGAGACAAACAGACATAGTTACTTTAGCATTTATAATATTAGTATAGATACCTAATTGGTAACCTAACGTTTGGTTAAATAAAGAAATATTTTTATCTGCGAGCCCTTAAATTAATTTTTTGATAATAATCTTGTACCAAAAGCTACGAACGCCTTGGGTTTTCATAAGTTGATTTATATCCATCGTCCAAACGTTATATGTATGTATGTACGTCTGTACATTCGCAACACAGTTCGTCAGTCGCACTCTTCGTTTTGAGATTCCTTTATAAAGATACCCTCAAAAAAATACCGTTACCGCCTCACCAGCGACTCGTTTTATTTTTAAAATAAAGGCTTGGATATACCATGGCGGATTTATACGTTTTGTTTCACCGATTTATATTCTTACTAGCTTCTGCTCCGCGTACATCCCGGTAGAAATACCGGGTTCAAATTACCGTTAGGGGGAGATTTTTCAAAAACCCCTTAGTCTATACTAATATAATATTATAAAGAGGAAAGATTTGTTTGTTTGTTTGTTTGTTTGTAATGAATAGGCTCCGAAACTACTGGACCGATTTCAAAAATTCTTTCACCTTTGGAAAGCTACATTATCCCCGAGTAACATAGGCTATATTTTATCCCTGTATTCCCACGGGAACGGGAACTACGCGGGTAAAACCGCGCGGAGGCAGCTAGTGCGTTATAAAATTAATCCCTGTGAAAAATTTCATGCTTCTAACCCCTATATGCCCTGCGTTGATATGTCAGTCAGTCAGTCAGTCAGTTTCTCCTATTTTTTTAATAATATATTATATATAGATAAGCATACATATACCTATGCCGAATTGTTTCTAATATTTTTATTTATTTGCTTTAGTACACTAAAGTTTAGTTAGCTACCCTTCGGTTTTACTCGCGTTTCCGTATTTTTTTTGTTTAATTATTTTGTTACTTTTTTAATAAAAGCTTCGGTACTTATTAAGTCGAATTACTTTCTTAAGTTCGCTCGGCATTATGACCTTAGTCTGGTGCGTATTATGTGGTTAGTCACCTTTAGTTTAAGTCGCAGTTCATAAGAATTTATCCTTTTTTATTTTTTTAAACTGTTGACGGATAATTTTTACTTTATACCTACGACCTATGAATGTGGCCGTACAATTGCAAAAACTGATAGATTGTGATCTCTCAGATTATTATTTCGCTTAAAATTGTGAACTCTTTTAAGATTGTGAATTTGTCGATAGGTTACGATATTTTAGATTGGTTGGTGTATTTTTTATATTTTATTTATTTATTGACTTAATTAAGGATAGGTCAGGTAAGATTTAGAATGAAACACACTAGTGCGCCCGTGACATCTGCAAAAAAGCATAGAGGATCACCGACAGGTTTTTAGTGGGTATGCCTCTCTCAGCAGAGGAGAGTCCCACATAACCACCCGCACCGTCCCTTTAAGGTGCGGGGGTATGCGTAATGCAGTTTCCTGTCGAAAAAAAAAAAGGTAAGATTTAGAATGCTTATTTTCGTAAAAACATTACAATATACAAAAGAATAACGCATTTGATTGTAAACAGTACCTATAGTACAGTTCACAATCTCCCGAGATAGATTATACACTAGACACAAAAAGTTAGGGATATAAAAAAATATTGAAATTTTTGGGTGATTTTCAACGAGCTGTAACTTCGCGGAAAATAATCGTACAGCAAAAAAAAGATAACCAAATTGTAGCTACAAGTGTCTAATTTTTGGTTATGACTATGATTTTTTTGTATTATGTATGGATCTGGAGAAATACAAAGAAAAGTACCGAGGAAAAAAAATTACAAATTTTCTGTCGTCTAAAAAAGGGCCTATGGGCTTCAAAAATGATTTTTTTATGGTTTTTGTCACATCCTCTTTTAGGATATTTAATGCCCTTTAATTTGTTGTAATTAAAAAGCCTGTACAATGGTTTACCACGGAGTTATTGTCAATCAACCGAAAAAAGAAGGTTTTAACTTTGACGATCAATAACTCTGAGGATATTGATTGTATAGGAAATCTAAGAAAGGTTTTGAAAACTACACAATATTTTCTATAAGAAAACGTGAACGGCTTTTGTCGAAAACATTTTCATTCACTCAAAAACTTTGACTGAAAAAAAGGCGAAAATTTGCATAATTAAGGATATTTAGATAACTTAGTATAACTTGGGATAAAATGGATGAATGAAGGATATCGTTGGTAATTTTTTAACCTTAAAGTATCCCGGAAAATCTCTGAAAAATTCAAAGCGCTGCGATTCTTCTTTCTTAGTGACCCGAGGCTTTAAATTTATTGTTTTCGCTAAAATCACGATTATAAACGATGGTTGGATTTTAATCATTTTTTCAAAGAACACATTATTTTTTTCTCAATAACCTTTATTGCTTTGATGTAAAAGATCGGTTTAATTCAAAAATTTTGGATAGAAAAAAAAAACTTTTTTTTTATTTTCTTTTTTTTTTCTTGACTTTGTGTGTGTGTGTATGTTTGTCTGTCCGTCTGTCTGTGTGTCCATCTGTAGCTATTGAAGGGTCTGCACGTATACAGGTCACAATTCAGTACCGCGTATTGCCTCTGTTTTGGGTCACTGCTCGTAAGCGCTCTCGCATGATGACAGATCATCGAATGTTTTTTTTTTCTATTCGACATTTTGAACAAAAAGTCGATCATTTTCATCAAAGCAATAAAGATTATTGAGAAAAAAAAATGTTTTCATTGAAAAAATGATTGAAATCGAACCATCGTTCATAATGGTGTTTTTAGCGAAAACAATAAATTTAGAGCCTCGGGACACTAAGTAAGAAGCATTGCAGCGCTTTGAGTTTTACAGAGATTTTCCGGGACACTTTAAGGTTAAAAAATAATCGACGATATCCTTCATTCATCGATTTAATCCAAAGTTATGACAAGTTATCTAAATATCCTTAATTATGCAAATTTTGGCCATTTTGTCAATCAAAGTTTTCAATTCCATAAAAATGTTTTCGATATAAGTTGTTTACGTTTTCTTATAGAGAATACTGTGTTCTTTTCAAAACTCATCTTCGATTTCCTATAAGATCATTATTCTCAGAGTTATTGATTGACAAAGTTAAAAAGTTCTTTTTTCGGTTGATTGACAATAACTCCGTGATAAATCATTGTACAGGGTTCTTATCTACAACAAATTAAAGGGCATTAAATTTTCTGACAGAACACTTAACAAAAACAATAAAAAAATCATTTTTGAAGCCCATAGACCTTTTTTTCGATGACAAAAAATTAGCATTTTTTTTCCCTTGGTAGTTTCCATAGAATTTCTCCAGATCCAAATATGATACAAAAAAATCAAAACCATATCCAAAAACAAGACACTTGAAGCTACAGTTTGGTTTTCTATTTTTTGCTGTGGGATTATTTTCCTTGGAGTTACAGCTCGTTGAAAATCGCCCAAAATTTTCGAATTTTATTTATATCCTTAACTTTTTGTGTCTAGTGTATATATAACTAGCTGCCTCCGCGTGGTTTTACCCACGTAGTTCCCGTTCCCGTGGGAATACAGGGATAAAATATAGCCTATGCTACTCAGTGTAGCTTTCTAATGAAAAAGAATTATTAAAATCGGTCCAGTACTTTTTGAGTTTATTCGTTACATATAAAAATACAAATCTTTCCTCTTTATGATATTACTGTAGATCTAGCAGTTTTTAATTTTACGGTGGTTTTTCATATATGGGCTGATGCGTAACTTCAACACGTTTGTCTGTATGTTTATATGTGTACATTCATATAAGTGGTTGATGGAATATATCAAGCAATTTGACTGGCCAGTGGTTGGTTTTGTGGTTAGTGACCCTGACTTTCAAGTCGTGGGTTTGATGGACTCAGGACAAACATTTGTTCGTGAACATTGTCTGTTAGTTCTGGGTGTAAATAACTTATATATAAAATTCTCGTGTCACAATGTTAGTTACCCTACTCCTCCGAAACGGCTTGACCGAATTTTTATATGCATAGTCAGTAGGTCTGAGAATCGGCTACTGTCTATTTCTCATACGCCTAAGTGATCACGGGAACGGGAACTACGCCGGTGAAACTGCGGGGCAGCAGCTAGTCTGTACCTATTTAATAGTTAAATATGGAGTCTTATCCGCTATCTGGTTACCATAAATAGTACAAACTTTGCTTAGTTTGGAATCAGATTGACAGTGAAAAATATTCCGTGCAATAATACCTAGTAGGTAAATTAAAAAAATAAATACGATTAAATTTTTTTTTGGATGGGCTAGCGTTTTCGACTGACCCCAGGGGTTATGATGAGGTCGAGAATATTTTATTTCCGGTTTTTTTTCTATCTATTCGCCAAAGTTTATGTATAACATTTCAGCTTAAACTTAAGTACCTAATTTAGTTAAATACATCCAAACTCATACGTTTATTAGGATGACATATGCTTTTGTAATGTGTACAGTAGATACTATACAAACAGCATTGTCAGATTGATGAGATTGTATATACATATATCCTAACTAATAATATGAATGCAAAAGTAACTGTCTGTCCGTCTCGCTTTCACGCTAAAACCGATTTAAATATTTGGTACGGTACACAGATAGTCTAGTCTAGAGCCTGAGAAAGGACATAGGCTACTTTTTATGCCGCGAAAATGCGAAAATCTCCCGGGTATGCGGGTGATACCGCGGGGAGCCACTAGTATACTATTATTTCATTATAAACTGCCTTCTGAACTGTGACTCAATATATTGTCATTTATGAATAGGTTAATACTATGAAATAGGTACTTGGTCGTTTGTTGAATTGATTTATTAGGCAAGTTTTAACTATTAGTCTTTTGAATATTTATTTATTAAAACATATTTAAATTACATGATTTTAATAGATACTTTTAGCTATTTTTTTGATCCGAAATGTACATAAAGTACCTGAGTATTAAATTTCTTGTTATTTCTAAGTTTACTCGATGTAAGTGGTGTTAAAATAAAGTATTAGCTATATATAATATCTATCTAATATAGCTTCCTCCCCGCGGTTTCACCCGCCTAGTTCCTGTGTCAGTACTCACAAATAACGTACCTTTCTATTAGTGTAAGAATTTTCAGATCGCTCTAGTAGTTTCCTAGCCTATTAATAACAAACAAACAAACAAGAAAACAATTATTGTATCGTAAAAAGAAAAATTTTAAATACAAATCTGAACATTAAATGAGAGCAATATTATTAGCGTTTTAAAATTTTCGCGAATTAAATTGAATGTTTTAAATGAATATATACGACCTCGAGGTTAGTATATATTATTATTCTGACTAATTATTTTAATTATATTTATGCGCAATTAGAGCTATCTTTTAAAGCGTTATTATCTTCATTTTTATTATTATTTTTATAAATAAGTTTCATATGATTCGACGACTAGATTTATTTCCTGGCCTCGCTGTTTTTGTAACTTACGATGCAAATGGATTTTATCTCAGACACGAAACCTACAAAACATATGAAATAAAATTTTTTTTATGATGTCATAAACCTAGAGATCTAGCAAAGGCCTCGTCTTTTTAGGATTTTGTACTGAAGGGGAGGTCAGACTGTCAAGTTAAATAGTATAATGTATATACTAGTGGCTCCCCGCGGTTTCATTCGAGTTCCCGGGGATTTTCAATTTTCCCGAGATAAAAAGTAGCCTATGTCCATTCTCAGGCTCTAGACTATCTGTGTACCAAATTTCATTTACATCGGTTCAGTAGTTTTAGCGTGAATGCGACACAGAGAGACAGGCAGAATTACTTTCGCATTTATAATATTAAATTTGGACGTAGGTATGTAATGAACTATATCATACTAATATTATAATTGCGAAAGTTTGTAAGAATATGTTTATCGATGTGTGTTACTCTTTCACACAACAATGGCTAAAGGCTAATGAAATTGGGAATGGGGATGTAACCGTAGGACGGAAGCTAGTCTTTTAAAAGTAATGGTTAAATGACCCCCAAACCGTTGGCGTCAGAAAATTTAAAAAGATTTTTCAGATTGAAAACCAATGATATAAAGTCGGTAGTCGGTTCGCAAGTTAAAATCGCTAATAAACATAAATGTTCAATCTACATACATTAAAGACTAATACATCTTTTTTTTGTATTTTCCCATACGTAGATTCATCATTTTACTGACAATCATCTGTTTACAGTAAAACTTAGAATCATTTATTTATACAAACAAGAAAAATACATTTTCTTCGAAGGACCGTTTAGGGTCTGCCTTTGCCAAGTGCTGTAAAAGTTAAACATATTTTAATACATATTTACTTAGCCAAACTTGTTCTCCTGCCATTATGAGTAATCTAACTTAAGTACGGTGTTTTTTAAGTATTTAAAGTTTACTTACCGCCGCGATGCCTCAATCCTCATATGGACATAGGATACCATTTTTGGCTTCGCAAAATTTGTTCTATGTCTAACGGATTTGAGATTTGTCCTAAAATGGATTGAAAGGATCCCTTTTTAATTGCGTCATGTATTTGAAGTAGTTTTCGGTAATTAATAGTAGTAATTAGATGTTTTTTTAACATGGCATTTCATTGGGAAAAAAAATCAAGTATCTAAGGGACTTTATACCGTTGTGCGATACGGAACCTTAGGCTAAGAAGAAAATAGAAGAACCTAATTTTATATGTAGCTTTTCCATCCTAATTAATGTTATAAATGCGAATGTGAGTTTGTTTGTTGCTCTCTCGTTAAACCGTTTAAAAAAAATATTTCACCAATAGAAAGCTATTTTATCAGGGATTAAAATAGGCTATATTTTGTCTCCGTGTTTCTTAGGGAACTGGAACTACGCGGGTAAAACCGCGGAGCAAAAGTAGTAAATAAATAAATAGATGAAATATGTAATATCCTTTATGATTCTCTACAACCAGATTATGCCAATTTGGTTTTCACACAGTCGTGATGGTTTAAGTTAATTGATTTGTTCTGTACATTGCAAGCATATAAAATAATATATAATTAAGCAAATATACACGGTGATTTACCTTCGTTGTTTTCGCCTAACACCATGTCTAATATCGTATCTGTGCCTAGTATATATAACTAATTTACCTAAGCAATGTTTGGACGTTCTATAAAAATGCTATGGGACAATTTGTGTAGGTATTTATGACATAAATAAATCTACTTTAAGTCTACTTACGAATAATAATATCGTGCAATCGTGATCGTGGTGTACTCATCTATACTAATATTATAAAGAGGAAAGATTTGTTTGTTTGTTTGTTTGTTTGTTTGTTTGTAATGAATAGGCTCCGAAACTACTGGACCGATTTCAAAAATTCTTTCACCTTTGGAAAGCTACATTATCCCCGAGTAACATAGGCTATATTTTATCCCTGTATTCCCACGGGAACGGGAACTACGCGGGTAAAACCGCGGGGAGGCAGCTAGTTATGAAATAAAAAAAAAAGAATCGTGCCCATTGACAAGTCTTTCAAAATGGCTGACTAGGTCTTTTTTTCATAAATTATGGCGGTCCTGTCACCGTGATGTTATTTTTTTAAATATGGTGCATTAGTGCCTACCCAACAAACATTTTAGTGCTAGCGGCAGCCTTTTTTAGAGCTCTTACTGTTATTTAAGGTATATAAGAACTCCGATAGCAACCTTCGACTCTACAGTAGGGTTAGTTATGAATAATTAAACCTTCCAGAAGAATAAGAGTAATAAATAAAAAAAATATAAATCAAGACGGTAGTATGGAGTTTATCGTAACCATTGTATAACTTATTCTTATAGCTTTCAGTTGCACAAACCTATAAAAGCAATTGTAAGGTGTCTACTAACACTTACTAACGGGTGATGTTCGACTACTGGGGTAGTGAAAGGTCTTGTAACACCTGAAGTCTTACTCTAATAGCTTCAAGAAGTATTAAACACTCTGAGTGATACTCAGGTGTCTACTAACACTTACTATCAACTGGTATTCTTAAAAAGAGTTAGACAAATACTTTATATCACCTAACGAGTTTTGTCGAGTCTTAACGAGTTACTAATAAAGCTATAAGGATCTAAGAAGTGTTTATTATAAGTCCTATAGAGCTAGATTCTGCAATCAACCTTAGTATCAGTATTTAATCACTACGGGAGGAATAACAGAGATATCAGGATGCTTAAGTAATTAGAACTAAGACGCCATTTAATAAAGATATACCTACTATAAAATTGTGAAAGAAAAACCTTATTGCAATGTTCCTAGTCCAATTATTTACTTACATTGTTCATAATTTTCAATTAAAATATCTTAAGGAGGCTCCAGGAATTGATAAATAAGATAAATAAAGAAAAAAAAATTCTGGCAGTATTTTTTTACATCATTTAATCATCAAAAGTAGTTTATTTTTAGGGCGCTTCAAAAATGAGATGAGAACTAGTATATATTGTTACCGTAAACTTACCGCCGCATGTGATTAAATCCCTATAACACCCAGTAATCTTAAACACTTTAGGGACTTACCTTAATTATTTTATTAAAACGCCATGACATGAATGCGTGCTATAAAATACTATCACTATTGACACTAACAAGAACGTAAAACTCTGCGAAACAGTTTAAATATTTAGCGCTTTCGGTGAAATTTATTGCTACCAAAAAAGTCATTTAAGTGGTTTCCATAACTTGTTTACTACTTTAGCTTGCAGTTATGCCCTGTGTATAGCTTATAAAACACTTGAAGTGGTAGTCACTGCTACTGTAGCACTGTTCTAACTCTTAATAAACACTTATTTATCACTCTCTATAACCATTAAATAGCCTCAAGCTCTCGTACGAACAGGCCCAAATCAGGGTTATAAGAGAGTTACAGAACGCTTTATCACCAAGTTGTTAGTGCCTTTACAGAACCTTGGGTTACAAAAATCCTCTTAAGCAGCTCATGTAGCCCTTATTCTTATTACCAAAATGTTAGTTGGGTACGCATGCCATTGAATATGTGGTTCTAAACTTGAAGCCAATTTTGCCAATTCCACCAAATGTACGATCAACATTTTTTTTTAATAGCATCGCGCGCTCTAATCGCAAACTCAGACCATTCAGCCCGTCAGTGTTGCGACACGCTGTACACAGAAAACGCGCGCGCGAATTATATTGACCGCGTTCCAATTTTCGGAATTCGACAGGCGAATTTTTTAATAATTTTCTTGTGTTTTAAACTCGAGTTATTATTTTTTTTATTTAGGTCAGTGTACGTACGAAGTTGATCGGAATTGGTGTTATTGACGTTTGTTTTGGGGTAAGTTCATTGAACTTTCTTTACGGTAGTTTTGATAAATAACCATAGAGTTTATGAGTTAAAAATCTATTGACATATGAATATAGAAAAAAATAACAATTTATATTTTGAATTCTTCAATTTTATTTAACAGCAAATACTTTTTATGGGTTAAAATATGGGTATTGGGTAATTGGAAACTGTAGGTTTATTAGTTTTTCAATGTTTCTTTAAATAATTTATGTCATAGTATTTTCTTTCTATTTTAGTGCTTTTGAATCTAAGAAATATTTTCTGTCAACTTATCTTAGCGTGTGGAAAGATTAAATAATTATGTCAACAACATATAATTAGATGGCACTGGAATGTTGCATTGTTGTAGAACTTTATTTTTTTTTAAATACAATGGGATTAAGTAACAATTCGACTAGGATTCATTCAACCATAATTTTTTTTTATATTATCTGTGTCCCATAAAAAGCTCAATTATTTGTAGCTCGTATTTACTATGAATAAAAAAATGTTAGTTTATTTCAAAAAGTATCTAATGTATTTCAATAAAACGGACTTAAACATTGAGATATCCGGCCTTAAACTTCACGGAGCGATTAAAAAAAAACATATTGGCTGTTTAACTGGTTCTCTCAGTGTTGTTCTACGTTTCAATGAAACATTCGATAAAGAGTAGTTTCTGCACGTTTCGCATGTTAATTTATCACGACGAATTGTATATGTGTCACCGAAAATGGTCATAATTATGTCCATTTATAAGGTATCACTAGCGAAATATTTGTTTGTGGAGAATTTTTTGCCATATGTACCAACGGTTTGTTGTTTTGAGCCTAAAAGGTCTTTTATAAACTTTTAATAAAGTTGGGAATTTCATGAAGAAAAATATCTTATTAGAATTATTGGCAGGACAAAATTAGATTATGTATCTAAGTTAATATACGTACGATACTTGATTTATACTAGGATATAATAAGTGTGGTTCCAACGACCTAAACGACCAGTCATAAAAAATAAACTATTGGTAATTTATTTTTTGCGTTTGTATTTACCTAACAATTGAGCCTTTATTCATAAACGATAGACGAAGACGAAGACTTTAATAAGTGCCAACAACTATGTTTTTTTTTTTAATTTTTCGATCGGTTAGTAATGTGTCTGGTATTCGCTATTTCCTGTTAACCCTTCCAACTGGCCGAGGAAACACTGCCTTATTGTTCTGTTTGATATGCTGTTTATATTGTGCGATAGGTTGTATTCACCTTTTTTATCATAAATGACCTGAGTTTAACGATTTAAATAAATGTGTATGAAACAATGTCAATTGGTCAATTTGATGTAAGATGTTACGGGGGTGACATAGTCAGTGTTGCCCTTTTAAAAAAAATAAAGAAAAAAAAACTATTTAAATGTCGTGTCATTGCAAAAAAAATATATTTTATCTATGCTCCAACTAAAGACTCCATGGTTCGAACAAGAAAAACAAGATAAAATAATATATCAAATATAAAGGAAGAAAATTATTGAGATAGAGTCTATTTTCAGCCTATTCAAAATTTATAATATTCAAAATTTGTAATGTTATGCTTGATGCAATAAATCATTAAATGTTAAACATAACATTTGTATTAATTATAGCAACTAAAAGTATTCGTAATGATTGCGTTTTTATTTATTACATATTCATTAATTTCCTATTTCTAGCCACCTAGGCTAAGTTAGGTTAGCGAGCTTAGTTTTCGTGAGAATAACCTGTATTTACATAGTATAAAGCAGAATCGCTTCCGGCCGTCTGTACGCTTAGATCTTTTAAACTACGCAACGGATTTTAAAGCAGATTTCAACAGAGAAGAATTCAAGAGGAAGGTGTATTCGTATTGTTTTGTATTAACTTTTTGAAATATGACTCTAAACTCATTCGTTCCAGACCATTTCTTTTTATAATCTAGATTTTTTGACAACAAACTTAGGTTCACGGCTGGTCGTAACCAGAATAAGCCCTTGATAAATTTCGTCGGAAGCATATATTGTACTATATTCGGTATTGTCCAAACATGTTTTTCAAAAACTATCTTATTTCCTCAACATTACACTAATTGATCTGATTAATATCGTAAGTGCAAGGTTTTGGTTAAAGGGTAAATTTCATCGTACCTTCTACTAAGTAGGTACCTACCTATCTTAATATATATAAATCTCGTGTCACAATGTTTGTCCTCAATCGACTCATAAACCACTTAACCGATTATAATAAAATTCGCACACCATGTGCAGTTCGATCCAACTTGAGAGATAGGATAGCTTACATATACTTGGACCCGGTAGGTGGCGCTGGTGGGCAGAACGAACGTCTGCCTGGTCCACTAGTATTATTATATGTAAACGTTTTCATGTATGTATGTTTGTTACTCGTTACTCGCAACAGATTTAGATTTTAGTTAGATTATGTGCTGAAATAGCATATAGGCTGTTTATTCCGGGACGAATGTTTAATGCATATGAAGTTACTAGTTGAACCGCGCAACTTTGTTCGTTTTTGCATCATTTTTGATTGATGATCCGCTCCTATTCGTCGTAGCGTAATGATCTATAGCCTTCCTCGATAAATGGGTTATCTAACACTGAAAAAAAAAATCAAATCGGACTAGTAGTTCCTGAGATTAGCGCATTCAAGCAAGCAAACACTTCAGCTTTATAATATTAGTATAGATAATCCAAATAAATATTGCAAAAACAATCTTTATTATTATGTTAATCAATGAGGGTTTGGCGGATTTTTGTATCTCTAATTGATCGTTTAGCAAAGGATTAAGTAATTTTATAGTTTTGTTTGTTGTAAACAACCGGTATTTGTCAATTTAATGTTCCGATGACCGTATGTCGTGCGCACGCGCAGTGAATCACCTGAGATGTTAGATACCTAATCCTTAATTCGATACAATATCGATATTATCGATTTTGTTTTCGGAAAGATCGTTAGCTTAAAATACTTAACAAAAATTACAAACATTAGTGTCTCTCCACACATATCTTTGGACTCACCTGGCGAAGGGGAGAGACCTAACGCTTATGTCAATCGGTCTCCTAGTACCTATAGGCGTTAGGTGCTCTACCGAGCAACTTTTTTATGTGAGCAGCTGGCGTCCTAATTATAATAATCTAATGTAATAGCCTTAAATTGCAATATTTCTCTACGTTTTTCCTTCTGACTCATCATTAGCTGATAAAGTCTTCAATGCAGACACGAGCCTCCCCTAACAATGAGGACTTAGGCATAGTCCACCACGCAGACTTAGTAAGGACTTCACATGCCTTTGAATGTGACATCTTCATCATTCAATTATAATGACAGCCTGGTTGGCTTTGTGGTTAGTGACCCTGACTCTCAAGCCGCGGGTCGTGGGTTCGAATCCCACCCAGGACAAACATTTGTATGCATGAATATGTCTGTTTGTCCTGTGTCTGGATGTAAATATCTATATAAGTATGTATTTAAAAGTAGTATATCAGCTATCTGGTTACCATATCTCAAGCTCTGCTTAGTAACCAGATTGGCCGTGTTTGAAAAATGTCCCAGGATATTTATTTATTTATTATTCTAAGGAACTTGTTCTGAAATATTATATTATTTAATTTAATTAGATTTTTCTCACGACGTTTTCCATCACCGAAAGTCAGGAGTGTGAATCCGTAAGTAAGTTAAACTTACGAGGTACGGGCCAGGGATTTGGACCTGATTCTCATGATCGTGTGTCGATGCGCTCACCACTGAGCTGTCACGTTCTTCCGACCCTCACGTACAAACTGTTTATTTAGTTTATACATATCTGTTGTTCCTAATTATATCTACGTGAATCAATAAATGACAGGTTGGCTTTGTGGTTAGTGACCCTGACTTTCAAGCCGCCGGTTGTGGATTCAATTCCCGCCCAAAACAAACATTTGCGTGCACGAATATGTCTGTTTGATCTGTATCTGGATGTAAAAATGTATAGATATGAATTTAAATAGTTGTTGGTATATGTAGTATATCAGCTATATGGTCACCATAACTCTGTTTAGTTTTGAAGCAGATTGACCATATGTGAATAATGTCCCCTATTAATCTTTGCTAATATTATAAAGAGGAAAGTTTAAAAACTACTCGACCGATCTGAATAATTCTTTCACCAATGAAATAAACATCCTGGAACATTACACATATTGAACGGTACAGATTGTTGGTTTTTTTATACTACATAGGTGGCTAACAGGCACACGGTCCCACCTGATGGCGCGCGGTTACCGTAGCCGATGGACGCATGTAACACCAGGGGCGACACTCACGCGTTGCCGACCCTGTAACAATCTCTTCACTCCCTTCTTGAAGCACCCCATGCTGTACTCCATTGGGAATACCATGGCGGGGAGCTCAACCTTAAACCGTTTTTATCTAGTCAACAAAACCTTTTTTTTTTTTTAATTTTTTTTTCTTGACTGTGTGTGCGTGTATGTTTGTCTGTCCGTCTGTCTGTGTGTCCGTCTGTAGCTGTTGAAGGATCTACACGTATACAGGCCACAGTTCAGTACCGCTTATTGCCTCTGTTTTGGATCACTGCTCGTATGCGCTCTCGCATCGACACATCATCGAATGTTTTTTTTTTCTTTTCGAAGTTTTTGAAATAAACCGATCTCTTTCATCAAAAAAATAAAGATTATTGAGAAAAAAAATGATTTCATTGAAAAAATTATTAAAATCGAACACGTTCATAATGGTGATTTTAGCGGAAACTATATTTAAAGCCTCGGGGCACTAAGAAGAATAATTGCAGCGCTTTGACTTTTTCAGGGATTTTCCGGGACACTTTAAGGTAAAAAAATTACCGACGATATCCTTCATTCATCCATTTTATGCAAAGTTATACCAAGTTATCTTTAAACATCCTTAATTATGCAAATTTTTGCCTTTTTTTCAGTCGAAGTTTTCAATTAAATAAAAATATTTTCGACAAAAGCCATTCACGTTTTCTTATAGAGCATATTGTGTAGTTTTTAAATCCTTTCTTCGATTTGACTGACAATAACTCCGTGGCAAATCATTGTACAGGCTTCTTAATTACAACAAATCAAAGCGGATAAAATTTTCTAAAAGGTGATTTGACAAAAACAATACAAAAATCATTTTTGAAGCCCTTTTTTAAAATGACCAAAAATTTGCATAGTTTTTTCCTTGGTAGTTTCCTTAGAATTTCTCCAGACCCAAACATGATACAAAAAATGTATGGTCATATCTGAAAACTAGACACTTGAAGTATTTTTTTTGTTGTACGATTATTTTCCTGGAAGTTACAGCTCGTTGAAAATCACCCAAAAATTTTGAATTTTATTTATATCCGTAACTTTTTGTGTCTAGTGTAGCTTTTTTAATTTATGTTTTAAATTTATATTCGATTGACGTCATGACGGCGTCTCTAATTCCAATTAGCTGTATAATGTACCAACAATCTGGTATTTCAATTCGAGTTTTTTTTTGGAAACTGAATAAAATTCACATAATTCTAATAATTCTATCCTTATAAATAACAAATCTATAAGGCTTATCATAATCATTAATATTATATTATAAATAAAGAGGATTGATTAGATTTTTTTGCTTGTTATTAATAGGCTCCGAATCGACAGGGCCGATCTGAATAATTTTTTCACCAATATAAAACTACGTTATTTGTGAGTATCATAGGCTATTTTTTATCGCTGTATTCCTACGGGAACGGGAAATACGCGGGTGGATCCGCGGAGGCATCTAGTCTATAAATATAGAGATAACACAAAAAAGATTTTCATGCGGTTTTCCCCAAATTACGGAGTATTTCCTGGGGAAGGTTTTTATGTATAATACATCAATTTGGACCTGGTAGGTGGCGCTGGTGGGCAGAACAAAGTCTGCCGGGTCCGATAGTCTATACTAATATTATAAAGAGGAAAGATTTGTTTGTTTGTTTGTTTGTTTGTAATGAATAGGCTCCGAAACTACTGGACCGATTTCAAAAATTCTTTCACCTTTGGAAAGCTACATTATCCCCGAGTAACATAGGCTATATTTTATCCCTGTATTCCCACGGGAACGGGAACTACGCGGGTAAAACCGCGGGGAGGCAGCTAGTATATTATAAAGCTATCAGCAACTATTGGTCCGAATGGAAAACATATTTTTGTGTTGGATAGCCCATTTATCGAGGAAGATTATAGGGTATATAACATCACACTACGACCAATAGGAGCGGAGCATCAATGGAAAATGTTGAACGGGTCAGCTAGTCATATAATGTTATGTAATTTATCAAGGTAGATAATGTTAGGAAGGCATAGCAATACGCCAAGGGCAACTCTAGCATCTATGAATTCTGTGCATTCATAATGAAGGTTAAATGCTATTCTATTAATTATATCATATTACATATTCAATTTTAGTGGTTAACCTTATTTAAGGACACACGACTATGGTCGAATATTTCACGAATTCGTACGTAATGTTGGTAAGGTTGTCACGAAATAAGAATCTTGAATTTTCATTGTATACCTAGTATTTTTTGTAAACAAATCAACATTTGGTGCTGACCTTAAATGATAATAAAGTTTTATAAAATGTTTAAATATAATTCAGAATAAAATAGATGTGGTAAAAGTCATAAGAATTCAGAATTTACTTTATTTAAACTAATTTAAAGTCGATTAAAAAGAAACAAAAAGCCACATATATAGCATCGAAACTTAATCTAACAAAATAAAACAATGAAAATAATATTCATAGTATGGATACTAACAACCTCAAATCATATTCTAAAATTAATATTATTTTATAATAAACTAGCGGACCCGGCAGACTTCGTTCCGCCCACCAGCCCCACCTACCAGGTCCAAATTGATGTAATATACTCCGTAATTTGGTGGAAAACAAATTTGGTTTTTGTGTTCATCGCGTTCAGACAGACAGACAGAGGCGGCGGGGACTTTGTTTTTATATATATAGATATTGCACAGCCCTAACGGAAGTAGCGAAACAGATAGTATCTAATCATGTTGTTTGATGAATTCTAACGGGTTATAGAAATAAACGTTCAAATCCGAGGTTCAAGTTACTTGTTTTATTAATAGACCTCTAAGCGAAAAGGGATATTAAACTCGTACAGTAGGTAGGTACAACCAGTTTTAACCAATCCAACTGTTGCCGACAAACTTACATAGTTTGGCAGAAATGTTATTATATTTATGCTTATCAATATTATATGAATAAATGATTAAAATAAAAATAAAAACTTGTACTATATAGTTTTTGACTACTTTATATAATACTAGCTTCCGTCCACCGGTTTCACTCGCGTGGTTCAAGTTCTAGTCTTAATATATTTATTTTCTTTTGTACGTGTGTGTCACTAAAGTCCTTCTAAACGGCTGGACGGATGTTGTTGAAAAATTTTGTGTATATTCAAGGGGGTTCGAGGATTGTTTAGATTCTATAATGGACCCAGTAGGTAGCGCTGATGGCCAAAATGGATTCTGCCGAGTCCATTAGTATATATCCTATAACTAGTTGACCCGGCAAACTTCGTACTGCGTCAGAATCAATTAATAAAAAAGCTGAATGCTTTAAACCTTCCCTGTACTTACACAAATAATTCAAGACCAAAAATACCCAAATCGGTCCATCCGTTCTCGAGTTTTTGTGAGACTAACGAACAGCAATTCATTTTTATATATATAGATAATATAGATCCTTATACTATTTTCATTGTCCCATATACAATTACCTATTATGTGTTTAATCGTGATGGTAATGAGTATTGCATTCAGGCCGATGACCTACACTCTTGGCTGACAGCCAGCATAATATGAAGAGTGTAGATAGATAGATAACTCTTTATTGTACACTAAAAGACAAAAAAATAAACAATAACAGTAGAACTTAACTAAATGCACAAGTGGCGGTCTTATCGCTAAAAGTGATTTCTTCCGTTTCCGTATATCCATCTATACATACATTCGTATTTATAACAGTTATAAGATACTAGTTGACCCGCGCAACTTCGTAAGCATCACTTGCCCGTTTTTGCAACAGTTTTGATTGATGCTCCGCTCCTATTCGTCATAGCGTAATGATTTATACATAAAAACCTTCCTTAAGAATCACTCTATCTATTAAAAAAACCCACATCAAAATCCGTTGCGTAGTTTTAAAGATCTAAGCATACATAGGGACAGACAGACGGCGGATAGCGATTTTGTTTTATACTATGTAGTGATATATATAGATTAGTAGAACAGTAGGATGTAATTACTCATTTAGTGATCTGTTTTTGAGATGAAATCTGTAATACTGTTTTTTTTTTCAATATATGAAAACGGCAAATGCGTTTTGAGTTTTATGCATTTTAATTTTCTTTTTTAATTAAATGTCAGAACATTATGTAGTTTATGGTATTTGGTAAGCATGAATTACTGCGGTGTGACGTCAATGGATGGTTTTCGAACCGGCTCAATGTTTTATAATAAAATCATCATAATACCAACGAATGATTGGTTTATTGATGTATTTTTATATTTTGAAAACCATATTTTGATCCTCTCGAATCACATATCTGCTGAACCGATTTTGAGAATTCTTGTACCATATGAAAGCTACATTATCAGGGAGTGTCATAGGCCATATTATATCTCCGTATTCCCACGGGAATGGGAACTACGCTGCGAGGCGCTGTTACTATGTAAAGATAAAGAAGATGATTTATGATTAACGACAGTCGAATATAGAAAACAACAATATAGACCATAAATTTATATGACCTCTATCACTATTTCGTAATCCTATTTTTTTATTTAGTGACGTAAATCGGTCTGTTTTTTTCCGTGAGTCAGACGTCTAAAAAAAATAATCGTTCGATGCCCAATTTAATAACCTAAGCCAAAATATTAAACTGTTTAATCACGAAAATATGTTCATTTGGCAATTTATATGTTAATCGAAATAATACTGCGGATACTACGAAGGGCGAGTGAAATCGATTGTTTGTTATTTGGTGTAACTAAAGGATTTCCCATTATTGTCAGTGATTCATCGATGGATAAATGCCGGTAATAATCTTTAGATACACCCATGACTTGATTGTAAAGCCTTAAAAATACTCCGCCATTTTGGAGTTCATTGCCGGCTCTTCTAAGCAAAAGCAACCTTCAGATGCGAATATTAGAGTCAACATTTCATAAGTGCCACTCAAGGCCTGTTTGAATTAATAAATATATTTTGCGGGAGAATTTGGAGGAAAATATTACATAGATTAAGATATGTTGCAGACAAATGGAGCCTGTTCAATGCAATTATTGCATGTCTTATACGCTTTAAAATGTAGCATATACACTACTTCAGGACATATTCTAAGTATATGCCAATTTATAATCCATATACTGAGAGCCATTCTGTCGTGAAAGATTTACAAACATCTATCCATACTTTAGTAGGTATAAATAATATTTGTTGGTTTTTATCTCTAGGAGCATAATAAAGTATACCTATCGCTTTCATTAACGTATAATATGACAAAGACAACGATAATTTTGACAGTAGATAAATATGAGAGGATGTTGGGCCTACGTGACTTGACTCACTTAATAGTTTGTCAATATTTAATTTCCTTAATTAGAATACGTATTTATACACTAATATATATACAGGAAAAATTAGATTTTTTTGTTTGTTTATCTAAAACTACTAGACCAATTTGAATAATTGTTTCACCAATGGAAAGCAACATTATCAGGTAGTAACATAGGCTACATTTTATCCCCGTATTCCTTCGGGTATGGGAACTACGTGGGAACCGCAGGGCGAACCTAACCTTTTACAGGGTCGGCAACGCGTGAGTGACACCCCTGGTGTTGCAAGCGTCCATAGGCTAGGCGCTTCCTAGGTGGGACCGTATGGCTGTTTGCCACCTTTGTGTTGTAAAGAAAAAAGATATTCAATTAAGGTATATTTATGCTGTCAGATGGTTAAACTGTTGTACAAAAAGTAGTTGAAAAAGTAGTTGTATATATTGTGAAACAAGTGGTAGGTTGTAAGGTTTTAATAATGCAATCATCGCAACCGTTTATTGAATTGTTTTCAAATAATTGTAGGTATGTTTACAAATTGTCGTTACAGCGACATGGAATAGAAACCTAGAGCGTAAATGTAGATTGAAATTCATAGTAATGCATAAAGCTGAAGAGTTTTTTGTTTGCTTAGACGCGTTAGTCTCGGGAACTACTGGACCGATTCGAAAGAATATTTCACAATGCACAGTCTCGGACAAAAGTAACACTCGAAACCGTCGTCAAACACTCACCAATGATACCTACGTTGTTATAGTTATACTTTAAACATATTTTGTTGCAAATTCAACCTTACTAGCATTATTAAAAGTTGTTTTTAGCACGCAGTGTACAAAAAGCAATAAAATTTTACGACTCAAGTTAGCCGGTAGGACAAGGCATGGAGTGGAGACGAATACTATTTATTAACTTTTTGTTTCTAAGACATTGAGTGAGATTTATAAGTTTGAATTGTGTTCTAAACACAAATTTTCAAGGTTCAGATTGAATGTACGGATCACTCTTATATCTTAAAAAAAATATATTATCATAACATTGAAACACAGAATTAATTATGTATTATATGTTTAAAAAAAAAAGCTACTAAAAAAACTCGTCTGGTTCATCTCCGTAATTTAAAAATATAAATATTTGTTATTTAAAACTTAATACAAAATAGTTTTCATCCCACCATCTCGGAAAGAGTATTTTTAATCTTCAATATCTGAGTGGAAAAGCCGTTTTTATTCCCTAGAGGATAAAGTAAATTGAATTTGGAACATCGTGTGCACTAAGTTTGTGAATAAAAAAAAAATATTACACTCAATTTAAATAACTGTAGCAACGTTACTTTAAAATTTTCTTAATTATACCTTAGTATTATTTTGTTATAATTTAAAGATTATTCTGTAATACTTACCTGTCATAATGTAGTAATTAATACCTAAACTGAAATAAAAGTGTACCTATCTTGTGATTGTAAACGTTTTTTTTTTTGCATTTAGTCATTTCCTCGCTGAGGTGGAATGAAAAGTTACGTGTTGCACTCGAGTGCAAAGATTTTTCACCTCGTGCTCTTTTGATTCCCTCGCTAACGCTCAGGATTCTAATTTTGAATCACTCGCTGCGCTCGTGATTCAATTTTAGAATCCTTCGCTTGCTCGGTCATCAAAATTGAACACGCGGTTAAAAAGCAACTTTGCACTCTTGTATAACAAATAACTATTAAAAGTGTGCTTATTAATTTGAACTTAACACAATAAAAAAAATCGACTCCATTAAAAAAGAACAGGGTCATTTGTATTATGCGACTAAAATAAAAGGGGCGTGTAATGTTTCGTTCTTACGCTGACAAATCCGCCATTTAAATCTGCCGTATTATACTTGGACCGTTGAGTGAAGTTTTGAGACAAATTAAATCAAAATCCCACATTCCTCTCTATATTAAGTCATAAAAACAACAAAAACAAATCGATAAAGTCTTTTACTTACCGAAAATACGATATCCCATCCTTTTCTTACGTTTTAGACGTAATATTTTTACAATTTCGTAATGAACACTTCGCCATTTTTAACGAGTATTCAGTGAGGCGAGGGACGCGAGACTATTTGAAAAGAGCGCACAATTTCAATTTGTGCGCTCATTTTATGCGGACGTTTTTGAGACGCTGAGTGTGTATCTTGGGTTTTTTTTATATCAATGTTCACAGTGATAGAAAAGACCATTTATCGTGGAAGGCTATAGGCTATATATCACCACACTACGACGAATAGGAGCGGAGCATGAATCAAAAATGTTGCAAAAACGGGCAATTTTTTTTATTCAGTCATTAATTAGTAGTTAGGTACTTTTGTTTATAATTTTTATTATTTTGTTTGTGTTATATGTAAATAGTCGAAACTGGTATTTTTGTTACAGTAATTAATTAAGGAAGTAGTTTGGCGTGTTAAAAGAATACACAAGTAGTTTATCAGATATCTGGTAATCTGGTTACCTTATAAGGAGCTATTATTTTGGGAATATGAGGTCTATCAACAGCTTTTATTGCGATTTACATATTAATAGTTTTTTTTATGTAAAATAACACATTTATTTCATCTTAGTGGCTCCCCGCAGGATCACCCGCATTCCCAGAAAATTTTTCAATCTTAATAAAATCGATAAAAATTAGCCGATGGATTATTTTAGAACATATTCTAACTCAGAGCCAAATTTCATAGCGATTCCTTCAGCCGTCCGTAATGAACATACATTCACACAAACTTTTTTACAGTTTTGTACTAATCTTATAAAGCTAAAGAGTCTTTGTTTGAACGCGGTAATCTCAAGCACTAATGGTTTGAATTGATAGCATATTTATAGTATTAGATAGTCCATTTATGGAAGAAGGCTTTATTAAATCATATACCGTCATAATCCGTTCCTATTGGTCGTAGCGTGCAAAGCTTGTGATATGGCAGCCAGATAGCTGATAACTTCAATACTTTTAAATACATACTTATATAGATATTTACATCCAGACACAGAATAAACAGACATATTCATGCATACAATGTTTGTCGTGGGTGGGATTCGAACCGTTCGGCGTTTTGAAAGTCAGGGTCACTAACCACAAAGCCAAACTATCTGTCATAATGGTCCTACTAGTAGAACCTACTTACAAAGTTCTGCTTATTCCGGGATATTGATATATTCTTTCGTTGTTCCAGGTGTTTCACCTCCGGGACATACGCTGGGAGAGGCCCAGGTTCCTCTCCAAATCTTGGCTGGCGTTTGCGACCTTCAACTTCATCATATACTCGCTACTGGCGGCTGAAGTGCTCACCACAAACTTGGCAGATAATTCTTACGATACGAAGGTACGTTTATTATTGTACTAGTGGCTACCCGTGTTCCCGGGATCTTCGATTTTCCCGGGATCTTCGATTTTCCCGGGATAAAAAGTAGCATTTAACCTTCTTCAATTGTTATTTTTTATTTTAATCTATTTGTTGTCACTTCTAATATTAAGTAAGTGGTTAGTATATATCGCAAAATTTAGATTTTATCAACAATTTAATTTTTTTTATCATAGCAGCGAGGAGGTCGCGATTCTTTTTATATTCTTTCATACATTAAACATGAGTTATTTCAACAAATTATACGAATAAATATATTTTCCCCGACTACGGATAAAAAGTACAGTTATGATTTCGACCGGTATGATATGTTGGTTGATATTTCCCCTCAAAACTTCTAAACATATTCGAAACGGTATTACATCACTTCACAATGATTACTTAGAAAGCTAAAGAAGACCGTTTCTTCTTGCAGAGTTTCTATCAGCACGTGTTCTACGGATGCTACGCTGTTCTCCAGCTGATTGTGGTCATCTTCTTCCTCATTTACGGCGTCGAAGTTTACTTTAAGGTAAGAATTTATGCTTTTATTCATAGGACGTTTTTTGCACAAGGCCTAGCTGGTCCAAATTAAGCAGAGTTTGTACTACGGTAACAGCTGATAAACTACTTTTAAATACATATTTATAATGATATTTACACCCATATACGATACTAGCTTCTGCCCGCGACTCCGTCCGCGTGGAATAGTTACTTTGGGCTAATGCTAACTTTCAACCCCCTTCGTATACGTAGAAGGATGATCTCGCAGAGCTAACTGATGACTGCACGCGCCGGCCCGGCACATAAAGGCGCGCGCAGTACAGTATTTGAACATTATTTTGGTGCAATGTTATTTTGAATTTGCGATATCTCCTAAGATATTCATTGAAATCGAATGATGTAAATGGCAATTTTGTTTTAAATTAAATACTTGTGATGAATAACGTATTTATTTGGATAAGGATTAATATTATCTCCATAAAAACACCTTCACAAATAATGCTTAGTTTTAGAACAAATTTGGTTAGCATAAAAATGGTTATAGTGAGCCAACCTTAACAGATAGACATATGCTGTCGCGGACTTTTTTTTAGAACTTTTGAAGAGGTACAATTCTGTCATACATCATCTTAGCGTAACTTTAACCGTTTACGCAGCGTACGCAGCGGAAGCTCTCAAAAGGAAAAGAAATCTCCCGATTTTGAAATATTCTTCATTGGTGCTCCGCTCCTATTGGTCATAGCGTGATGATATATAGCCTATAGCCTTCCTCGATAAATGGACTATCCAATGGCAAAAGAATTTTTCAAATCGGCACAGTAGTTTCTGAGATTAGCGCGTTCAACCAAACAAACAAACAAACAAACAAACTCTACTCCTTTATAATATTAGTATAGATTATAGTATAGATAACATCTGCGCTGAGGCTTTACCCGTTTTCCTACAGGATATAGTGGCACTCGTGGATATTGTAGCTTTTTATCTATGATTTTTTTTTCTTGAATCTGTACTAATATACAAATGTACTTGAGAATATAGGTATATATATATCACTACATATAAAACAAAGTCGCTTTCCGCTGTCTGTCCATATGTCTTCTTAACTCTTTAAAACTACGCAACGGATTTTGAATCGTTTTTTTTTAATAGATAACGTGATTCAAGAGGAAGGTTTTTATATACAATACATGCATGATATGTTAGAGAAACACTGTCAATTGTGGAGGTTTCTAATGTGATGTATAAGTATTGCACCCGTGCGAAGCTGGGACGGGTCGCTATTTATTAATAGCAAAGATTTAAGGAAAATGAAAGGCGTAGGTTGAAGATTAATAACAATGTCGTCACACCATACATGGCAGTCACCTAAATACTACAAGGTTATATACAATAGGTCTATACAAAGCGTTTTTTTATATTTACCTTGAGGTTGACAGAAACATATCGTCTTTTGTATTCTTTAGTTAAAGGCTTAGGAAATGAAGGTTTTGTCTATAAGTATCTAATGTTTCTTGGAATTTGGTCGTGGAGGTATTCCCCAGATGAACTCTCAGAACTGTAATAAATGAACTATATGTACTATATAATATTAGTAGATTCGACGCGTGACTTCGCTCGTGTATCATTCTCAGCAAAACCAACCGTACGTACCGAGCATTAGAGTCGAAAATTCATAAGCGCATCCCCCGATTTTTTATTGATTTCTTTATATTTCACGTAGCCATGCCATATTTAAGTACTCAACAGCTGAATATCGCCTACTTGCTATATGCTTTAGCCGCTTAAGATTAGCGGCGATCTCAGAGACGATAACTATACTTAATTAGAAACATTCTCAATATTGCATCTATAATATTAGTTAATTTGCCAAATTATCACTGAATCAAATGACAGATACTATGATTTCTACCATACTGCCACGTGATAAGGAAATCTACATATATAATGCAATAGGACACAAAACAATAGAAAATTATCTCCATATAAGTTTCCACATAATGTTTGTTAGACCATTTGCGGTGGCAACACTGCAATTATCTCTCGTCTTTTTGATTTGATAGTTGGTTTTATATGGATGAGAATTATTTCATTGTTATACTATTGATGTTATTGTTTATCCTTATGTCTCGTATTGAAAAATCAATCGTAATGCCATTTACTTATAGCTCAAATTCATTATAGGTAGTTCTTATCCACTACTTAAGGACGTTACGGCTATAACGTCCGCCATTTTTAATTTATAAGAAAAATGGGACTTTCAGAAAAATACATGTGTGTAATTATGATATACTAGTTTTCTATGTAATCTATACACTATGCTAGATAATATTTAATATTTTTTTTACTATTAATATGAAATATATCCAGTAAATTCGAAATTTCTTATATGCGTGTTATATAGTATGCAATGTGAATAGAATACCTATTGCAAATGTAATAAACAATGTGTGAAAACGAAAACTAATTTATTTAAGCCAGGTTTACTCTCTTAATGTAGCTTCCGCCACGCGGTTTTACCCGCATAGTTTCCGATCCTGTAGGAACATGGGGATAAAATATAGCCTACGTTAATCCTTGATAATGTAGTATTACATTGGTGAAATAATTATTTATATCGGCTCTGTTTGGGAGCCTATTCAATACAAACAAATAAATAATCTAATTTCACCTCTTCATAATATTAGTGTAGATATGCAGTTGTAAAAAAAATGCATTTTCTGCGCATAAGTAACGAGATATACCTTCAGATAATCTATTAATATCAGTCCAGGATATTGTTGATTGAGGAAATCTACTATTAGTTAATTTACGGACTACGACTGTCGTGGGCAGCATGGAATCAAGTCTGTTTTAGATTCTTACCTAGAACGTTCTGAAGTCATTAAAATATCAGTTTTATTGAGCTAGAATTTTTATTCTACTATCTATCTATTAAAACTTTTTTAATAAGGACCTCATTTGGAGTTTTACAAACATTTTAAGACCAAAAACAATCAAATTGGTTTTGTCGTTCTTAAGTTATGGCATGAAGGTAAGTAGATGTTCAATAAAAGATAGGGTTATTCAAAAAGAGGTTTTATTGTTTTGTGTTGTGTGATTTTGATGAAATTTTGTAGATTATAGAGATATGCTAGAGATTAGGAAAGGATATAGGCTACCCTATATCCTAAGAAAATTGAAGGTCTCCTTGAACGCGGGTGTACTAGTTATAAATAATTCAAACTTCAACTGTTCAGCTTTAAAAAAGTGACACTAAGCTAATGTACATAGTAAAGTAATTACACAATTCTAGTGGAGTAAATGAAGCGAAAAATACGGTCTTACCTCCGAATTTTTTTACTGTGAACCGATTTGCATGAATTTTTTGGAATTAGGCTCATCTTACCCTTAACTTTAAAAGTGAAAATGATCTGAACTCCGCCTATTATTTTTAAGGGGTGTAAACCACCCCTTAATGGAAAAAATTACATTGAGCCATTTTATCGCTAGAAAACATGTCTAATAGCAAATGGTGAAATTGTAAAGTATTTTCTTACATAATTACCTCATATTAAAATCATTTTCAACCCCTTGAAAATCTTACAACCCTTGCAAATGTGTCATAGTATGGTATAAATATATACCATATAAATATATTATGGCGATAATATTATTGTGTATTATCGCCATAATATATTATTAATATAGGTTAGGGTGCGGCGGGGGTGGCCCTTGGGCCACCCTTAAGCCTCGAACGTCTAAATGTTCTGAAATGAACACAAAAAAGGTGACAAAGACTTACTGTCCTAACATAACATTGATTACTACGCCCAAATATAGTTATTTTACACATTGCCGGTGGACCAGCAGGTATTCCATATAATTCCGAGGAAATTTATACATTTCCTAGGATATCTATGCATTAAATAGTTTTTCAAACAATATTGTACACAGTTCCTAAATAGTATCGGAACTGTACACATTTCCTAGGATTTGTATTCAATTCCTTGATTTCATACATTTCTAGTAGCATATATACACATTACAATAGTTGTGGGTCTCTATTATACTGCGTACTTTCACATTGCTCCAAATATTCGCACTCCGAAATTTTCAGTTATTAAGTAGATAAAAATATGTTAAGTTTTTGGACCATAACTCCTTCAATTTTCATGCTATCACAAGTTATAAAACACCATTGTAAAGGTAATTAAAAGAGCTACAACATCCTTTATTGCAAATTATAGTAAAAAACCTTTTTCTGAAACGGTGAAGGGTTAAAGGGCTTAAGAGAGGCTGTGATTCCGCTGCCACGCGCTCTTTAAACAATCATAACTCCGTCAATTTTTGTTTCACAGAAAAACCAAAACATTGAAATTGTTTGTCAGAAAATTATCAATTTTTTTATTTCCACACTTTTATACGTATCTGTCGTCCTTTTTGAGATATTATGAAAAATAGGGTGGAATTTTATAAATATTTGAAAGTTTGTTTTTTATATAATCATGAATTTTTTGAAAAATACGTGTCCTGAAGCAGCCAAACTGATACTATCCATCAAACTCTTCATAATAAAGTTAATTCTAGGCGGAATACGATTACTTTTAATTGTGGTGGAAATGGCACTTATGAAACCTATTGATTTAAAAGAAAAAACATTAGATGCTCCCCTTATTTGCAATACAGCTCACTTATTTTACGTGCAAAAGACTTTAAATAGTGCTCATTTTAAAGCTTATTTTATGCGCTACAAAACCCTTTTGTATTAGAATGCATAAAATGCATCTGCTCGCCACTAGATGGCATTGACCACATCGATTAAATTTCAGATAAAATAAAACACGGCTTTGATCTTTAATATCTAGCTTAATATTGCACGTAGAATACTTTCTAAAATACCAAATTGTTCATTGTTTTACCTGCTACAACTTTGTTCTTGATGAAATTTTCGATAAACGTATATTTTTGGAGATATTTGCAAAAAACCGATGAAAACTTGTCAATGTCACTGCGCCACTCGCCGCCAATTGATATTCCGACTACTTTGACTCCTAAACGAGACAACACGCTTACTAGCTATGGATCGGATTCCCAACTGCTAACTAATTCTTCAAATAGCCAGCGTGTAGGTCAAATTACGCCGCCAAATTATGTCTCACATCGCAGTAAAAGACTTAGGAACACCGAGACATCGCCATCTGAGTTCTCTTGCTTTAAAGAAGAAATTAAGGAGTTAATCACTTCCCTGATTGGTATCCAAAAAAAGGATACTGCTGAGATTACTAATAGCTTAAAGGATATAAAGCAGACTAACTTAAACATTGAATCGTCTATCTCGTTACTAACTCATCAAAATGAACAGTTTCGTAAGAAAATTGAGTTCCTTGAACAACAGGCAAAGAAGGACAAGGAATACATTACTATCCTTGAGGACAGGGTTGAAGACCTTCAGAGATATACCCGTAAGTCAAGTATTGAATTAAAAAACGTACCTAGAAAACAACAAGAAAATCGAAATGATTTGATAAACATGGTCACGAACTTGGCTAAAACAATTAATCTTGACTTTTGTCCACGGGACATCAAGGATGTTTTTAGGCTAAAAAGCAGAAAGGAGTCAGAGAAAAATCCATCTATCATCGTTGAACTATCTTCTACCATAACAAGAACAGACTTACTGAAAAAGACTAAAGATTTTAACTTTAAAAATAAAACAAAGCTGCAGGCTAAACATCTGGGCCTAACTTTCAACGAGGATACACCAGTATTTGTTTCTGAACAATTGACGGCGAAGGGTGCCCGTCTTTACTTTTTATCCCGGGATCTGGTTAAATCTAACAAGTATAAGTACTGCTGGACTGCCTTTGGAAAAATTTTTGTAAGAAAGGATGACAACGCCAAAATAATTCTAATCCAAAACGAAGCCCAAATACATCACCTTCTCCAGGAAAAATGACTATCGAGACTTATTTTTGTGCCATTTTTTAATATCATGCTTCTCTCAACTATGTTAAAAATAATTATAATTATTATAAACTCTTACTATGTATACGCTTGTATTACTAACCATACTATAAGAAAACGCAGAGGTTCTTCGTTCAAACTTGTACACAAACACACACCAAACTCAAAATATGTTTGGTATCATTACATAACTCACCTTTTCACCTATGTATACTTACCACTAATTACACACAGTTACGCTCTAATTAATTTGTACACATATTTTCCTAAACACACACATATTACCATAATACTTAAATATTATCTACTTAATTTACAATTACATGTTTACACTACTTTCAAACCAACATATCACAACCACCAATCAGCTGATTATAACTGCTTAATTAATGCCATAAGTGGTTCAATTCATTGTTTTTCTTTCGAGTCGTCGTTTATGTCCGCTAGGAGTCAAAATGGGAATTTTTTGTTTTTATGCAATCGTAGGTACTGCTACTACGTTCAAAATACTGGGTTCTTATTTTTATGATGGACGGATTAAACGTAATAAATGACTTAGACAATATTCAACCTGCGAACTCTGTAACATGTAATATAGAAGCCTTATCGAATTATATTAATACCAACTCGAATAATAACTTATCAGTTGTCACCCAGAATATGAGAAGTATTTATAAGAACATCGACGACTTACAAATAACTTTAACGCAACTACCTAACGAAGTGGATATTCTTATACTAACTGAATGTAGGCTGAACTTAGCAAAACCAATTCCAATATTATTAAACTATTCTTCTTTTCATACCACTAAATTGTTAAACCAAAATGACGGAGTCGTTGTGTACTTAAAGAATAATATTCATGCTAAAATAAATGAACTTAGCCTATCTGATGCTACCGGTCTTCAAATTAATGTCTCTAATTATATTATATTGGGTATCTATCGCTCTCCGTCGCATATAAATGCAGATAACTTTTTAAGCTCCTTACATACTCTTCTAGATAGTATCTCAAGCCACCAAAACATAATGATCTTGGGAGATATAAATATAGACTTGATTGTTTCGCCTACTGAAAAATCCCATGAACGGAACAACAGGTTGAATTACTTGAATATCCTGTCGTCGTTTGGACTCCTACCCGGACATGCTTTCCCCACTAGGCTAGACAGCTGTATTGATCATGCGATGTTGAAACTTGAAAGTACCAATACGACAGCCTTCGTTGCAGTCTTAAATACTACCGTGACCGATCACCTATCGATATATCTAAACATTGAACTGGTTGGTAGAATAATATCTCCTCGTAGGTATAAAACGGTCATCAATTACGAAAAAGCCTACGCTACTCTATTGTCTGCGGATACATCTATGCTCAATATCTACAAGGATCCTGAGGTGTTTGCGTCTGCGCTAATTTGCATGGTCAAGTCAGCACTAGCTGAAAACTCTAAAACAATACCCATTCCTAGTAAAGCTAGGATATTAAAACCATGGATTACAATGGGTGCTATACGATGTATAAAACTAAGGAATAATATGCAGATGAAATTAAGATCAAGTATACATAGTGATATTTTAAAAATTACCTATAAACGCTTTCGCAATTTTTGTAGTAATCTAATTAAAAAGTTAAAACGAGAATATAATAAAAGACAAATAAATCAAACAATTAATAACACTAAAAAACTTTGGTCCACAATAAATAATATTACTCAATATAAAGCTCCCAAAACTACAAACTCTGAACTACTGAACATTACAGCATCACAAGAAACTTCAGTGAACCATGTCAACGATTACTTTGTAAACATCGGTCAAAACTTAGCTGAATCCATTAGTAAACGTATTGGCCATACATTAGATTCTCACTCCTTCGTTACTGGCACTCAAGTAGCTCACTCGTCTTCGTTCGCTCTCCTCGACGCTACCGTATGTGAGGTTGATCGTGTGCTCATGGGACTAGACTCGGAGAGTGCTCCTGGATGGGATGGCATAACTACAAAATTCACAAAGTTTGCCAGGGAGTTCTTCGTTCCACACATCACCACATTAGCGAACATTTGTTTCCATACTGGGGTGTTCCCTCGCGAACTGAAGCGATCTATTATAACTCCCGTGCACAAGGGTGGGGACAGAACTGTCCTCAATAATTATAGGCCTATTTCCGTGCTGAGCGTTATCTCCAAAATAATTGAAAAGCTACTAAATGACAGACTAATAAGATATTTAAATAAATTCAACATTTTATCTAACGCACAGTACGGCTTCAGGAAACGAATATCCACCCAGGATGCTATCATTGACCTGACCTCCTTGATTGTCAGAGAGGTGGACAAAGGTAGCAAATGTCTTACGGTCTTCTTAGACCTAAAAAAAGCGTTCGATACGGTATCCGTCCCCATCCTTGTGCAAAGGTTAGAGAGAATAGGAATACGGGGTACAGCTTTGTCCCTCTTCAAAAACTATCTTCATGATAGAACTCAAGAAGTTAAAATTGACAGCTACAGGAGTAGAAAAAAAGGTGTACTATTCGGCGTACCACAGGGGAGTGTCCTTGGCCCGACGCTCTTCCTGGTGTACATTAATGATCTCTGTAACCTGGGGAGCGTTGGGGGAAGGATATTCTCCTATGCAGATGATACTGCCATAGTGTTTACGGGTAAATCTTGGGGTGACGTTCGAGCAAAGGTAGAGAGGGGCTTATCTGTTGTTTCAAAATGGCTTGACGACAATCTCCTAACGTTAAACATCTCAAAAACAAACTATATCTGTTTTACTCCTAATATTGCCTCCCAGCCTGGAGATGGTTATTGCGTCAAAATTCATAGTTGCTCAGACGTTATGTCTCTAAATTGTGATTGTCCAGCTTTACAAAAGATGACCTGTACAAAATACCTAGGTGTTATGGTGGACCAGAGACTAAGCTGGCACTCTCATATTGAAGCAACTATGAACCGAGTTAGGAAACTGATATGGTTATTTAAGTCATTGAAGCACGTGATGGAGACCGTTCTTTTAAACAAAATCTATGTTGCTCTGGCACAATCCATTATTAACTACTGCATCACGGTGTGGGGAGGTGCGAACAAGACCAGTTTCCTTAATGTCGAACGAGCGCAAAGATCTTTGATTAAAGTTATGTACTCAAAGTCCTATAGGTTTCCTACAGATTCCCTGTACAAGATCAGCGGCATTTTGTCAGTGAGAAAACTGTACATTATTAATGTAATACTCCGATATCATAAATCATTGCAGTTCGACCAGGCTAAGGCAAATAAGCGAAGAAAAGCCATTGTTGCAACTTCGCATCCCATTCGCACTGCTTTTGCTAGTCGTCAGTTTGATAACCAGTCCGCCTATCTTTACAATAAAATTAATAGTGTACTTGATATCTATCCTATGCAAGTTAACAAATGTAAAAAAGTTGTGACTGATTGGTTAAAATTAAAAACATACGAGGATATTGAGAATCTACTTATTAGAATAACATGAACCGAGTAAAAGATTAAATCGCACAAATACACAGCCCTAAACAGGCAACCACACATACACACACATGCATACACATACACCAAACCTACACATATTCACACGCACACAAACACACACGAAGACACGCACACACTCTAACTAACCTTCAATAATTTAAATTTTTCTTTCATAAACAGTTGTATACCTACTTAATATTAGTGAAATCTTTGTAATCCAAATGGGAAGTTGCGAGCCATTCCCAACACAAGTATCTCTGATTACTTACTGGGAAGACTCGGCGTAAAATTTTGTAAAATTGATTTTAGTAATAAAGCTATTTTTATTTATTTATTTATTATTTATTTAAACCGTGAAAAAATTGCAAATTTTCAATAGCCAATAACTTGAAAAGTATTGGATTTTTTGAAAAGCTTTATAGATGATTTTTGCTTAAAATTAGGCCTTCTATTGATATCCGAAGCAATTTTGAAAAAAAAGAAATTCACCCCCGAGAAGGGGTGGCAACCACACCCAGGGTGGTTGCGGAGTTCAAATCATTTTCACTTTTGAAGTTAAGGGTAAGATGAACCTAATTCCAAAATTGTATGCAATTCGGTTCACAGTAAAAAAAAACGGACCCATAATGCTTCGTTTACTCCGCTATTCATGTTCAATGAAATTGTGTCATTCACATGATCTTGACATCTCAAATATTTATGACTGTGTTAAAAATATTATTTGTGTGATATTAATAGGTATAAAGGCCACAATGAGTTAGATGTTATAAAGACTAATAAATTAATAAAAACAATAATAGTGTGTTAATTTCTCAAACGGATTTAGAAATAACTAAATGTTTCATAATGGGTCCATATCCGGATATTGCTAATTTATAGCTGAAATACCTTGATGACTACTCTTCTTCTTTCTCCGTGCCTCTTCCCAGTTCATTTGGGGTCGGCCCTCCGAATATGCTTGCGCCATCCGGCTCTGTCTTGTATATCAGCTGAAATAAAGATGTTTTTTCTAGGTTTCTCCACCAAGTAGATTTTGGGCATCCTCGGGGTTGTTTTCCTATGTCAATATTTAGGGCGATTTTAACCGGATGATCTTGATGACTACATAAATAACATTATAAAGAGTCCCAAACTCGTTGAATAGGTTTGACTCATATATGTATCTCACGTACATTCATATGACAGAAAGTGACAAAGAATGAATTGGCTCCGAAACTACTGGACAGATCTGAATAATTATTTCACCAATAGAAAGCTATTTTATTTGTGAGTGTCATAGGAAATATTTTATCCCTGTATTCGTACGGCAACGGGAACTACACGGGTATTTATTTATTTATTTATTAGGTTTACCAACAGATTTCACACATACAGACCAAGAGTATATAACCTAGTAATGATGAAAAATAATGTTTGATTACAGCTTCGCGGTGGTTTCCTTAAGGAGACGAAAGTATGCACGATAATTTCGGCGCGGCCCGGACCCTCCACGGCTGCAGACGGTGACGATGTGCAAGATACACTTGTCACTAAACAGGTTGGTTTAACCTACCATAGACAGTAAAACTATATTTGTAGTGTTCATTATATAAAGGTTCTATCTTCTTCTTTACTTAAGGGTTTGCCTGATTGATTTCGATGTGAGTGACCCGAAACAGAAAAATGCGGGCCTAGTGCGATGCGTCGGACTTGATATGTCTTTGATTGTGACATCTCGTATGGTTTTTCTCATGATGTATTCCTTCACCAGTGGTATAAATCCGTACGGAGTTTCTATTAATACCCAGAGGTTTTCGGAAGCCAGTTCTCTTCTAAGGCTTTAAATTCAAACGTCGGCATCAAATCCTCTAGTATTACGCTGGTAGTATAACGCTACCACTTACCATCAGGTGGACCGTCTGCCTATATGTCAACCTATTGACATGAAAAGGTACGGGATAGGGTATGAACCTATACCCTCATCATGATCGTATGTCGGTGCGTTCTCCACTGTAGTATTGTGAAACTGTTATGTAATATAAAACTTTTGGAAAATAAGAGAGTTTGAAAACCAGCTATAATCAGATAACATAAAAAAAAGCCTTGCTGGGTTTCTTACCGGTTTTTCCCAGTTGAAAACCGACTTCCGAATCTGTGGTAGCTTCAGTTCTGACTTTCATATTTGCCCTCAAAGCCTAAACGGAATAAATGGTATGGTATGGTATGGTATGGTATGGTATGGTATGGTATGGTATGGTATGGTATGGTATGGTATGGTATGGTATGGTATGGTATGGTATGGTATGGTAACCGTGTCCTCGTGTCCAGGGCATCGAGACAGACCTGTCCGACGGGGCGGGCGGCGTGGACCGGCGCGCGGTGGACGTGTCCCAGCTGCACCAGTCGCGCGTGGGGCTCGTGTCGCAGGCGCTGATGCTCATACTCATCGCCGGCTTCCTGGCTTCGGAGACCCTCGGACAGTTTTGGAAGACCAAGTGAGTGGATTAGGATTTAAGTTGAGAGACAATGGAATTTATAACATTTTAAAAGTGGTATATCAGCTGTCTGGTGACTATTGCACAAGCTCAGCTTAGTTGTCAATCAGATTGCCCATGTGTTAAAACATTCCCAAGATGTATAACTTAACTTAAGGAATTCGCTCTTGCAAAGAAATATTTAAGAATTTTTGAATACTCCCCAAATTAGATGGAGTTCAGAAACAAACACTAGTAAAATATCCAAACATATAATATTGGTACTGTTTCAATGATATTTGGTAGCGACTTTGAAATGGAGACAGGATTATTCAGAAATTGATAATTTGAAGGTTCCCAAGAAACCGTGGGGCTATTATTAGTGTCCATAGCTATAATATTATTCCCCCTCGATACAGAGTGCCAGTGGTGTCCCGCAACTGGCACGACCTGGTGTTCCGTCTGGCGGAGATCGGCGTCGCGCTATGGTTCCCCTGCGTGCTGTGGAACTCGATGGACCCCGAGCGGCTGTGGCTGCTCAACCCGCGCCGCCTGTTCGCGCGCCAGCTCGACGACGCGCGCCTCGCGGACCTGCTCGCGCATCGGCATGATGTTAAGGTAACCCACCCATTCGTCTAGATAATCAATACACGAACATAGGGGTAAAAGAAGGGTGGGGGGGCGTAGAGGTAAGTAGTCTGTACGCCCGCAGCGTTTCGGGGCCTGCTCGCGCTACGTCAAGGTACACACAACACACCCACCTGTCTAGCTAAGCAATAGCAATAAAGGGGGGTTAATGCAGGAAAAATAGCCTTTTAGGGCGCTAGTTCAACTACGCAGCGTCGCGGACCTGCTGGCGCATACTAGGAACCCCCTCCCTCACGAGAACAAAAACAATGCAAGATTCATAATTGCTAAAATTAATACAACCACCTATTTTACACTGAGGAGTAAGAGCAATGTGAGGGAAACGTGCTTATTAGCCCAGCCCCTCTCTCCCCCATTACGCAAGAAATCATTTATTTCTATATCTAATTGTTTATTGCTTAAAATTTATTCAAAATGACATGTTACAATAGACCTTTTGCCAATGCCATAAGGGTATTGTGATCATTATGGTATAATTTGGTAATGTTAATTCTTATTTTTATACTGGATTTTTGAAGTGAAATTGCGCGCCATTTTTGTTTGCCTCTGTTGGATGCGTCATTTGTTGATGAAATCAGATATTACATTAGTCAGCAATGGATTATATGTCTTTTGTTAATTACTTTAGATCTATTTTAGCTTAATTTGATTGCCGTATCAAGATTTATAATGGATACAGTCTATATTGTTTGTTTTTATTATGATCTGCATAAAGGTTATAATGACGATAATAATACAATGAACTAGTAAACAAAATAGATAATATTCATAAGAGATAAGCATATATTAAGTATTGTTGCATTCCTTTATCGGTCGTTGCTTTTATTATAATAATAACAATAATAAATAAACAGTATAAATGTACATTTTAAACCATGTGTACGTTTGATATTAAATTTAATCCCTATATTAAGGAGTTTATAGTTCAATTTCGTATGAAGACAGTGATTTGTTTAATTATTTTGGTCGTGAAATGTCAAATCTTCAGGTTAGAAGAATGTTTTTTTTTTAAGTTTGATTTGTCGTTGGCAGCTGTTGGTTTTTGAAGCCTGGCGAAGGGATGTGCTGATTTGTCTTAATTTTTACTCTGTGTCGGAAAACTCGTTGTAAAACGAACTCCGGATTGTCTGTGGTCAGTGTTTGTTGTTATTGTCTTCCATTATTATGATCTCTATGGTTTGCGAGGGTTGTCCAGTCTTCAGCTTAGATGCTTTGCTGCTGTGGGTTGGTATTAAAGTGTTCTATTTGAAATATTTTTAACGATCAATATGTTAATAAATACATAAAACAAAAGGGGATTAATGTTGTTGAAATTGATTTGTCATAATTTAATATTAATTGCAATCAATAAAAGAATATTTAATTTCTCAAAAAACTGTAATATGCAAATATAAAAATGATGATATGTACTGTCGATCGAATGTGCATCTTTAAAATGAAGCATTCAATTTTTTTATAACTCAGTAATATAAATAATAAATGGGGAATCTAAGAGGCTATCATAATGCTTTTAAATAACGATTTAAATGAATGAAATATTCTGTTACGTAAGTTTTTTACCCAACTGTCCTAAAAGGATATGATATATATTCATTAATTCAAATAGGCCTTCACAGGCTCTTATGAAACGTCGACTCTAATGCTCGGTTCGGAAGGTTGCTTTTCGTTAAAACCATTTCAAATAGAACACATCCATTCACGCAACATCATTTTATTCTTTTCTTCGAGTCCCAAACTCAACATATTAATGCAATTCTCAGAGTTTATCGGAATTCCGCGCGTTCACGTGGCAACAGAAGGCGAGGTACATAGTCGAGTTGGTGCGGCACTGGCGTTATTATCTATTACGTGTCGTGTTCACAATTGTCGTTGATACAAGACGGTTGGAGGAAGGGAGACTAGACGATCAAATTGTTATACGGGACTCGGCGAGGAAATCGGTGAGTATATAGATTGACTAAAGTACCCTTTTTCGTAGGTATGAGGGGATAAAGCCTATAACTTTCCTCGATAAATTGGCCGTCTAACGCTGAAAGAATTTTTCAAATCGGTCCAGTAGTTCCTGTTCAAGCAAACAAACAAACTCTTCAGCTTTATATATTAGTATAGGTGTTTTTAAACTATTTTTACAGAGCGGTATGTCTTATTTTGATGTCTTAGTTCGTTGTCAATCCAAAAATTTACTTTTTTCTAGGATTTTATATACACTACTTATTTTGATCATAGTAATATTTAAAAAATAGTTACCTAATAACGGTTCTGCAGTCAGTTGTTTATAATTAGCAAATAAATATAGTTGTAATAATGTAACTACAATCATATAAGCGTGCTTATTATTTTTAACATAATAAACGGTGCGTTATAATTTAAGCATGCTTTTTATTTTTAGCGTTACACAGTTTTAAGCATGGTATATTTCCGTACAGAATGTGGAGACAGACTCGTTAGTGGGCAGCGTAGGATCATCTCGCGACTGCTGGATATGTTACGACGGTTCTCGCTCTGAGCCGCTCATCACGCCGTGCCGGTGCAAGGGGGACGTGTCTGCAGTCCACCACGATTGCCTCAGCAGGTGGCTTGTTGAGGTATGATACTTTGATTTATATTTAAAGATGGTAATGAAAATTTATATGTATTTTAACTATAGGACTTTTGAGCCAGTTTTACAAGCTTTTATTAATATGAATTTAACGCTGATATTGAAAATTTATATGTATTTTAGCTATTGGAATTTTGAGCTAGTTTTGCAAGTGTTTTTTTATTGTAATGAGCTTTTATTTATTTTTTCACTATTACTGGTTCAAAATAACAATGAAATAATGATTATACAGTACCATTTAAGAACACCAAGGTTTGTGACAATGCTAAACATATTCAGTCTACATCGAGAAAATACGACACATTGTTATCGAAACATTATTCTACATCTTAAAATTAAAGTAAAAAGATACAGTGTATATTAATATATATTTATTATAACTTTTTTAATGTTTGTAAAATTTTATTTAACAGAGTGCTACCACCCCTGACGGGTTGAAGTGCAAAGTGTGCAACACGCCTTACATCGTCCAAGAGACCAATAGGTAAGAATACAATAATATAATCTTTATTCCACAGCTTATTACTGAAACGGTAGTAGCTTTGATCTTTACAACTAGTCTTTATCAAGCTATTAGATCTTAACTTTATCGCGAATTTAAATGAAATATTCTAATATATATTAAATCCTAACTTACTTTTAAAATGAACGGAAACGGTAGTGGCTTTGTTCTTCACAGATACTCTATATATTTTCTTTATTTACCTATAAACTTAACTTAATAAATAACTTGCAAATCTTAAAATTAAATCCCCCATTAAAGTAATTTAATGGTAACCATTTGACCTTAAAATATAAACTGTAGTAGTTTAACTCGCTTTTAAGAACACAAAAAATTTACTTAATAAATAGGTAGTTTAAGAGTTTCAAAAACAGATCCCCCAATGTATATTTTACTTCATAATCATCAGATTATTTGCGTTTTCACCGAGGAGCTCAACCCCCCTCCTTCCTTAATAACGAGGGGGTTTAGGCCACTTTTTAGTCTAGTGTGAATTGGCGGACTTCACATGCCTTTAATTGTAACATCTCGGGCATGCAGGTTTACTCACGATGTTTTCATTCATCGAAAGCCAGCGGTGTGAATCCAAACGTGAGTTTTTTATACTCAGACTGGCTAAGGGTTTGAACCGGCACCCTCAAGATTGTGAGTGCGTTTCCAACTGAGCTATCAAATTTCTCAGGATTTATAAATAAATATCCTGGGACATTTTTCACACACGGCCAATCTGATTCCAAAGTAAGCTTCAAATAAAGCTTGTGTTATGGTAACCAGATAGCTGATATATTACATATATTACTTTTAAATACATACATATTATAGATATTTACATCCAGATACAGGACAAACAGACATATTCATGCATACAAATGTTTGTCCTGGGTGGTATTCGAACCCACGACCTGCGGCTTGAGAGTCAGGGTCACAAACCACAAAGCCAACCAGGCTGTCAATGTTATGAAATGTTTCACGTATGTAGAGTGGAGTGGGAGCGCGGGTTTACTCGCGGGCACTGGGTGCGCACGGCGCTGGGCGCGGCGGCCATGTGCGGCGCGGTGGCGGCCGCGTGGCTCGTCGTGACTCTAGTAGCCTCCTCCACCGCCAGGGTACTGGCTCCGGGGGCGGCCTTCCTCGTGTGCTGTGCTGCCATGAGGTAAGCACCCGTCTCTATCACACACCATACGTCTGTCTCGCTCTCGGCCACTATGTGCGCATGGTGGCGGCCGCGTGGGTCGTCGTGACTCTGGTAGCCTCCTCCACCGCCAGGGTACTGGCTCCGGGGGCTGCCTTCCTCGTGTGCTGTGCTGCCATGAGGTAAGCACCCGTCTCTATCACACACCATATGTCTGTCTCACTCGCGGGCACTAGGTGCGCATGGTGGCGGCCGCGTGGCTCGTCGTCACTCTAGTGGCCTCCTCCACCGCCAGGGTGCTGGCTCCGGGGGCCGCCTTCCTCGTGCTGTGCTGCCATGAGGTAAGCACCCGTCTCTATCACACACCATATGTCTGTCTCACTCGCGGCCACTAGGTGCGCATGGTAGCGGCCGCGTGGCTCGTCGTGACTCTAGTAGCCTCCTCCACCGCGAGGGTACTGGCTCCGGGAGCCGCCTTCCTCGTGTGCTGTGCTGCCATGAGGTAAGCACCCGTCTCTATCACACACCATATGTCTGTCTCGCTCGCGGGCACTAGGTGCGCATGGTGGCGGCCGCGTGGCTCGTCGTGACCCTGGTAGCCTCCTCCACCGCGAGGGTACTGGCTCCGGGGGCTGCCTTCCTCGTGTGCTGTGCTGCCATGAGGTAAGCACCCGTCTCTATCACACACCATATGTCTGTCTCACTCACGGGTACTAGGTGCGCGCGGTGGCGGCCGCGTGGCTCGTCGTGACTCTAGTAGCCTCCTCCACCGCGAGGGTACTGGCTCCGGGAGCCGCCTTCCTCGTGTGCTGTGCTGTCATGAGGTATATACCTGTCTCTTTCACACTATATGTCTGTCTCACTCGCGGCCACTAGGTGCGCATGGTAGCGGCCGCGTGGCTCGTCGTGACTCTAGTAGCCTCCTCCACCGCCAGGGTGCTGGCTCCGGGGGCTGCCTTCCTCGTGTGCTGTGCCGCCATGAGGTATGTACCCGTCTCTATCACACACCATATGTCTGTCTCACTCGCGGCCACTAGGTGCGCACGGTGGCGGCCGCGTGGCTCGTCGTGACCCTGGTAGCCTCCTCCACCGCCAGGGTACTGGCTCCGGGGGCTGCCTTCCTCGTGTGCTGTGCCGCCATGAGGTATGTACCCGTCTCTATCACACACCATATGTCTGTCTCACTCGCGGCCACTAGGTGCGCACGGTGGCGGCCGCGTGGCTCGTCGTGACCCTGGTAGCCTCCTCCACCGCCAGGGTACTGGCTCCGGGGGCTGCCTTCCTCGTGTGCTGTGCCGCCATGAGGTATGTACCCGTCTCTATCACACACCATATGTCTGTCTCACTCGCGGCCACTAGGTGCGCACGGTGGCGGCCGCGTGGCTCGTCGTGACCCTGGTAGCCTCCTCCACCGCCAGGGTACTGGCTCCGGGGGCTGCCTTCCTCGTGTGCTGTGCTGCCATGAGGTACACTATACCCCACCCCACATTCTCTCATATCATCTTTTACGCAATCACACCAATCTTTAGCCTAACGGTCACGGTCAAAAAATGTTAATCAGTTTTCAAATTATGTACATTTTTAATCACATTGTATGCAGTAAAGTCCAAAATTCTGTATTAAGATTCTTATTGAAATTCTTGTAAAGTATTAATTCAACCATTTAAATTTTGACATATTGACTTAATAAATGCCATTAGTATTTTCTCTAAGCGTCTCTTATTTATTGCACACTGTAAATAATAAATACTTCGAATAGCTATACTTATTATCCTATCTAAGATAGAACCATAATAAAATAAGAACATTATTGCAGATTCCTTGGAACGAAAACGGTGACAGCATACAACAAGGCCAAAGTGTCTTCGCTGAGAATCCTCACCGAGCCGATGTCGGAGAAGCCGGCTGCTGAACTCGGCCATCTCTCCACGATCAGCAACACGGTCACCTTAGAAATAGCATCGAAAGCAGTTCTCGAACAAGCGCTTAAAGGGGACAAATAACTTTGAATGCTTAAATGCTTAATTAAAATAGCAGTGCTATATCAGTGACGTTACTATTGAAGTATTTTTTTTTATAAATTTTTTTTATTCGTCAGTACAAAGGACAGTGATCGAAAAGTGATATACGTATAGACGGTTCGGAGAATAATGTTTTGTGCTTAATACTTGAAACTGTTGGAGTCTATGTGTGCGCCATGTTGTGCGATGCCCCCTTTTCTACATGGAAAATATCGTAGATTAGGGGGCAGTAAAAATTTAAATTTGACAAACGTCTACTCTTTTGACATACAAAGTAACTGTACTGTCGTATATTTTTGGAAACAAATAATTTACTTGTATCTTAATTTAATAATAATCTATGTAAACTTCTCCATAGCTTACCAAGTACATGCTAATGTATAAAGACAGTGTGATTTTGTAAATATAATTATGTATTAAATTTTTTATTTTAGTTGCAACCATACTTGTATTAAGAACCTTCGGTCTTGTCTTTAAATCGATAATTTATGTATAAAAACCTATTCATCATCTTAAACATAGATTTTCAAGATTCACTAAATTAAAAATGAACCTTATGCCTTTCGAATAAGGTCTCACTTACCTATCCGTAGATTAGTATCTGCTTTGCTGATGTCTCGTCAAAATATTAATATTTTATCGATTTTTAGGCTGCATTAATAAATACATTTAATTTTCAAAGTTAGAAATACTTGCTTTAAAGTAATACGTACTAGAAACGCCTGCTTTTAGGAATAGTCGGGCATTCGCATGTAAGATTTAGAAATTGGTATAGAATTCATTTATTTTGGACCAAGGCAGACATCCGTTTTCGTCCTTATGCCTATGAGTTAACACTTTTAATGTAAAAACACTCAATTGTTTTACAAAAAAATATTAAAAAGTTACCAATTTCATTAACAGATCGTTGGCTTTGTGGTTAGTGACCCTGACTTTCAAGCCGCGGGTCGTGTGTTCGAATCCCACCCAGGCCAAACATTTGTATGCATGAATATGTCTGTTTGTCCTGTGTCTGGATGTAAATATCTATAATATGTATGTATTTAAAAGTATTATATGTAGTATATCAGCTATCTGGTTACCATAACACAAGCTCAATTTGAAGCTTACTTTGGAATCAGATTGGCCGTGTGTGAAATATGTCCCAGGATATTTATTTATATTAATGTAAGTCCATTAAAAGTGTTGACTCTATCAAGAAATTATGTTTTAATTTGATAAGCTCGGTACACACATGTGGGCCGAATTAAGGCATATGTTACATTGTTTTTGAAGTATATGTTTATTTCAAAATAGTGGTATTGTAGAAGCTTTGTCCGCAGTAGAAAAGTGTATACTAATAAATATTAGTCTTTATTCTTATTCTTCTCTCTTCTTCGCCTTTCTGTCGCAATGTTACTTATATATAAAACGGTTTTTAATACTGTTTATTTACTGATACTATTTTTCTTTTTAGTTTTTTGTTCAAATTAAAATGAGTTATTTAATTATTTTTTTTTTTAATGTCAAAATCTGTTAGTAAAATATGTACAGGTATTAATTTGTTGATTTGTATTATTCATATACCATCTTTATCCTAATTATGTATAGAATCTTTCTTGCAACAAAATGCATATTGTATATGCTTAAGATAAATTCATGTTTAATAAGCAATTTATAATGTAATATAGGTCTTAAATAATGTAATATAGGTCTTAAAATTATAAGGAAAAGGTCGAAGGGTCACAAAATTATGCATTAAGTTGTATGTCAGTGCCAAAGAAATTGTTGTACGAAAGAAATACGTATTCAAAAAATGTTTTGTTTGATTCCCACGCTATTTTAGACCCTATTACCATGGTAAAGAGTTGATAATTTAAATATCACATGTAATACTTAACAAATGATTTAGATGTTAGTGATGTGGTCGATTTTAATTAATATATCGATAGTAAAAGTCATCGGCCATCGATAAGTACTTATATAAAATGGTCGTAATATAGAAGTGGGGTGGCGTAGCAGGATAAGGTTGTGAAGTTTGCTTGTTTTAATTTCCATTGGAATAGTTATGCGAATTTTTTTATTTTTTACCCAAAAAATGATATGATATTTGGAAATATGATGTTTTTTTTTTCAATTATTGCCTCATTTTGTTAAAAAAATATGAATAAGTATTTAACATTACTCGCTAAAGAAGAATATCTATTAGGCATTTCAATAAACTAAGGACGTTTTTAACATGTCTTTATGGATTTTTAAGACATTTCAAACGCAAATTGAAAGAGTTAAACAGACTTCAAACAATAATGTTTACGTGATAAAGACTGTTTTAATTTCTGACTACCAACTAATATTATTTGTTGATAAACATTAAAGATGATAATTTATATTTTGTTTCTTTTTTATTTTATTACTAGCTTCTGCCCCGCGATCTCACCCGCGTTCCTAGGATACAAAGTAGGATATGTGTTAATCCAGGGTGTCGGCTAACTCCATACCAATTTTATTAAAATCTCCAGCCGTTTAGACGCGGAGAAGTAACAAACATACACACTCACAAATCCTTTTATAATATTAGTGTGATTGTGTTCCCTCCCTACTTCTATTTACGACCATTCTTAAGCATACATAATACAGCATATATGGTAGAGTAACATATTTATCTAAATAAATCGCCAAAAAAAAGGTTCAAAATAGATTAAAAAACATGGTAGTGTTCGTTAAAGTAATTTGGTAGTTTAAATAAATTAAATAATGTGTCAGATTGTTGATATTTCTTTATTATAAGCGCTTGCTGCTTCTAGGTAATTTATAAGGCCAAAAATGTACCCAGAACGAGATTATTTTTCTAAGCTGCAAAATTAGAGCAAATTAAATTGGTAGTTTTATATTATATTCTTTTATTTCTTGGACAGATTTTTACTATAAATAAATCATCATACAACACATTCATAAATAATTATGCTATGCAGGACATATGGTTGTAAATTCGCCTTGCAATTTCGTCAATTTAGCTATTCATATATATTAAACAGGTACCTACTATTTTCTTAATAGTGTAGTGTAGGCTTACTGCTAGTATCTGAATATACTTAGGTCTCGAGCTCCTAGGTGGAGACGTATATGAGCTGATAATGATGTAACATATATGAAATACGTATGTCTTCACCACAGACCTATAAATCTAACTAGACGTTGCAATTGTATGTAGGTACGTAGCGTGTCAAAAAGCAGCAAAAATATCTCCTTTCTACGCCGTCTTTTAGTCCTTCGGACGTAAACCGATATCTAGAAATAATGATACGGTTGGTCTTCATACAAATTCAGATACTTACGTTATCTAGTTAGATTATAGGTATGTGATCCTCACGATTATGCATATGATAGAAAATGCTACAAATTCTCAACCAGAAGATTCTTATCATACATTCGTAAAACATAGATCAATAGATCAATTTAGGCGTATTAATTAAAATAAGTACGTACTCATATTATATATCGAGGTTTACGGCGTTAAACAGTTAAATGTACTGAAGTTGCGTCTTTAAAGTTTGCTTTGTTTATCTGTTTTTACCGTGGGAGAATTTTTGAACAGCGCAAAAAAATAAGTACCTACCTACATATATTTAACAGTTTTTTTGTTATTTTACTGGTTTTCGCAATAAACCTTCGAAATTGGAGAAATTCAATAAAGTTTAATAGGTACTGGTTAAGGCATAATATGTACGTCTTTGGAAATTATTTTTTTACGCAAAGCTATTTAAATGAGTAGATGGACATTTTAATTCATTTTATCTTGCTTTAAGTAAATTTAAAATAGATTTTAGATATATCTATAACTAGTGGCTCCCCGCGGTTTCACCCGCGTTCCCGGGATAAAAAGTAGCCTATGTGTTATTCCAGAACATATTCTAGCTCTGTGCCAAATTTCAAGCAGATCCCTTCAGCCGTTGGAGCGTGAAAGAGTAACAAACATCCATACAAACTTTCGCATTTATAATATTAGTAGGATAACGTAGAATAGTTCTAGCATCTAGATTCTTGTTTTACTCTTAATTGCCAAAAAATTTATCATTTATAATGTATTTCTGCTGTACTGTGTAATATCTCCATCCTTATTTATTGAATAGCTTTAGAAAGGGATATAGAAACATTCGTCTAGCTAGACTCCGAAGTACGGCAGAACTACAAAACTAAATTATTTTTGTAAATAAATACCTACATATTCATTGTACATTTGGCTTTGAGCTTTCCAGTTTTTATTTAATTTAAATTGGCATAACTAGTAGATATGTAATTCTAGAAAGGTGGTGACTGAATGTGAAAATTCAAATAAACCTAATAATAAGAAATATTGACGTTTATTAACATAAATATATATATATATGTATAAAATTATCAAAGTATATCGATTGAGTAAACTGACTAATAATATGTAATATCATTTCTTTTAGATATATTTAAATCCAAAATAAACAACTTAAATAAAAAATCATAATTATTTATATTACATATTTATCTTTTAAAATTATTGTTTCGTAGATTCCTAGAAATCAAGCTTATAATTCTACCTACAAAAAACTACATATTGATAGGCAAAATAAGCAATAACCATTTTCACTATCAATAGATTATAATGGTACCTACATAATAGCGGAGTCTCATGGAACTACATAGCCAATAACAGTATTTCTACAGCTAGATGCAGAGGCGATGGCATACGGCGGTTGCATCGATTTAGTTTATTTGGCTTTATGCCAGCATTGTGCGGTGAAGGTCGTGTGAAATGAAAACAAAAAAGGTTCAGAGGTGTTGCGTAATAATGAAATTGTACATATAGGTAAAATTTTAACCATTCATTTTTACATAGGTAAAAATAGTCGTTGGTTATGAAAAGTCTTTAGAGAGTTGATAACTCAAGTTTTAAGTCTACGTTTTATTAGTGCATGTCAGTGAAGGGCTATTTGAATGAATGAATAAATAAATTTAATTTTATTTCATTATTATGTTGTCACAAATTTACACCTGTTATTAATCGCATACGGTTAAATTTTTACCCGACTGCCAAGACAGGGCTATGTTTACGCGCGTATCTTGTATGTATATCTGTTTGTGTATGCATTTAATTAACCACAGATGGAGGTCGTTTGTATTGCAACACAGTTTTAAAGCTTTTAACTATATACTTAGGTTTTCTAGATATAAAATTATCAACTAGATTCCCAAGTTACACCTACTTAATTAGATACGTTTTTATTTGGTACCTAAGTAAGTACCTACTCCTTACATAATATTGACACGTTTATAAAAGGTCAGAATGAACTTGTAAGGGCTCTATGCATGATTGTAGAGTTAAATTGCGTGTTGCATAAGTTAGAGACGTTGTGTTTTATATTCGTCAACTAGGAAAATATATAATTAATTGGCAGCGATTTGGGCGAGCTATTCTAAATTGTTTGTTAGTAGGTATACTTTATTTATTTATTTTTAATTTATTTATCTCGTTTTTAGGTCTAGGTTTTTCTATTGTAGGATAGTTTTTAGTAAATAATACAATACATAATTGTAAAGTTTAAAAAATATATATTAATGGATTCCCTAGTGTTTATTCACCAAATTAAATTACGTAGCGTTATTTTAAAACAATATTTCAATCATTTGTACATTGTATTTGACGACAGTGAATATTAAAATGAATGCATTTAAAAATTCACAAAAAATCTAAACTAAAACATTCAATTAGTGTACCTACAATGTATGTATCTAATAATCTACTGAATAATAGACCTAATGTTTTTTTTTCAGACCATATTCACAAAAGTCGAACCAAATTCCAATTACCTATTCGATTAAGAATCAGAAGCTCTCGTGCAATGAACATGACTGCACTGTACGAAAAAAGCCGAAGTTTCACGGAAATTTACGAATGAAAACCAAAATGGCGTCTCGTTTCCCGCGCATGCTCAACCCTTGTTTCAGGTGACGTCATATTCTAATAGGGCTGTATTTCCATTACAGAGTAATATCGATATATATAAATACATAAAATGAGTTGATTTATGAGCGATTGTAAAGCATATCATTTAATGATGATTAGATGTAAATGTAGCTTTGAATATCCATGTACTAGTAATTAATAAGTAATAAAATATGTTACCTACTTCATAAAAATCATGGAAATTCATTTTAATTTGAAATCTTCTTTACTTACAGTTTATTTTTAACTGTTTTAACCTTCATCTTAACTAGGCATATTTACGAAAGTCACGCTTTAATTAACCGGATTATGATTAATTAGGTTACATCAAAGATTACACTTTTATCAATTAACGTCCACCTACGTAAATAGAAGGCAGGTACTTTTTGCGAGGCGAGAAAGAGATAATGAGATACAGTAAGTATCGAGCCAAAAATAAACAAGGTACATATAATGAAATTGGTATTAGTGGAAGTTTGTCAAAAAACCCTTTTTTCAATTTCTCTCACCATAAGTAAATGTTTATTTTAACTGTGTATTATGTAGATTTTTAAACGTAAAACGTTATCAATGTTTTATATTATCATAAACTTTTATGTGTATAACCTTAGTTATTCCGTCATAACATTAAACCATTAATTTAATCAATCAATAAATTTAATTAATTAATCAATACCTGTTTATACTCTTGGGTATAAGGTTATCCCTAGACTAGGTTTTTGGTATGGTATTCGTGTGTAAAATTATAGGGTATCTTTTGCGTCAACGCTCTTTATTTGAGAACTATATTAAAGAAGTCATTAGATAAATTTGTTTACTTAGCAAATACTTACGCAGATGTTTATATTATATACGAATAATCAATAAAAACATTTCTTTCATTCTCATAATCACGTATATAATTCATTTTTATAGTAGCGAGGTCATCGTGTCTCTCGAGTAATGTAGTTGCGATGATTATAGCAATATATGTATGAATAATAATAATCAAATTACGAATGTTTTATACATCTCTATAACATATCATAGTTGTTAAGAAGAATGCATATTCTAAAGCTGGATTTCGAAATAGAAAATGTTTAAATAACTAAGATAACGATCCATAGGAGGGCCTCGGTTTTGAACCTTTCGAAACAAATACATTTTCATTTCAAATGAACACCATCATTTACATATCACATGATCCGATCAGAAATAATAGGTAAATGATACGAACAGGATATGATTATAATAATATTACATAATAAAATTATTAATTTTTAGAAGCAACTGCACGATGCTCAATGTTGTCACGTCGATTGAATCGCTAGTAGGTAGGTAGGTACGTGCATTAAACGCATTTATGTATCGATATGCCATCTCGTTAAGGGTGTCACGTCTCTAACCCCGTGTCGATGTCGGCAGTCTGTGAAGTACGAACGTCGCGAATGCCGCTTGCCGCGAACTTGAAATTTTGCGAATATTTTTTTTATTACTCACGACATTTGAATAATATACTGTGCAGCCACTGACCAGTGACCATTATCATCGCACTGAAAAAAAAATCGGAACCTTTCGTTTCTAACGAACTATTTCTGTAAGTTTAACGAATTTATTATTTATATTGTGATCGTAACAAAATGCTGAATAAGATCTAATCGAATTAATTCACCTTGCTACGTTACTTTTTCATATTAATCTGCTTCGTAGTTAGTTATTTTGCCAGCTAAGCGAATTCATTTTTACATCGTAATTGCATAAAATAATCATCTTACAATATTTATGGAATAAATCTCTCAATTATCGTGCACATGCAGTGAATAAATAAATATAATTTGAAAATTTCGTTCGGAAATGAGGTTAGCAGCGTGTAGGTTGGCAAAGGTACATTTATATAGGCAGAAGGTGTTTTATTGATTGTGCGCGACGGGAGGGGTGCAGAGAATGCGCTGTGGATGCCATGAGGAAGGTCATGATTATTCCTTAACGGAATCCGTCACGTGGGAGGTTGTAGCACGTGGTTTTTTCTTTTTTTACTTTTTAATTCAAATTAGCTAGTGCACCTTTTTATTTGCCCTGTCAAATTACTTGTTCTTTTTTTTAATAATCTGTAAGCCTTTTTTATGGTCAGCTTAAGTAAAGTCAGAACATTTTATGAAGCATAAAAAATACAATGCAAAGATAGTATACCTGCTAGTTTATGGTACTTTTAAATAAATTAACCTTAGACCTAGAATAATTAGAACGTAGGTGTAGTGTAGTGCTGACGCATACTCACGCCCTGAAAATTGATTAATATCAGTACCTATCAGTTTAAATTAATTTATGTACGCTCTTATAGGAATGGTCTGGATATATATAGTCTACTAGCTGCCGCCCCGCGGTTTCACCCGCGTAGTTCCCGTTCCCGTGATCACTTAGGGGCATGAAAAATAGATGTTGCCCGATTCTCAGACCTACCCAATATGCACACAAAATTTCATAAAAATTGGTAAAGCCGCTTCGGAGGTTTAATCACAAACACCGCGACACGAGAATTTTATATATTAGATGTACCTATAGTATAAATACTTATGTCAGACATGCTGGTTCAACGCAGCCTCTGAGCATCGGACGTCTCATGTGATGGCATAGTTAATGAAAGAGACAGAGCATTGATGCATAGATCATAATACCTCATTGAATTCAACCCCTGAGGGGTGAGCGCCATTTTGCGTGTAGGACATTCATCTTCATACAATAGGTACAACATAGACCTAGATTTTTACTACGTTTACAACTTGTATGTGATTATTACACAATGTTATATGCCGACTGGGTATTTTTAATTATTTGAAATATATTTATTAATTCAAATAGGCCTTCATAGGCTATTCAATTACTATTGGCTCCCCGCGGTTTTACCCGCGTACCCGTTAGATCTTACATTTTTTCGGGATAAAAAGTAACCTATGTCCTTTCTCAGGCTCTAGACTATATGTGTACCAAATTTCATATATATCGGTCGAGTAGTTTTAGCGTGAAAGCGAGACAGACAGACAGAGTTACTTTCGCATTTATAATATCGGTGGAACCGCGCGGCGAAAACTAGTCATAAAATTTGTTAGTTAAAACAAAAGTTGAAATCATTCAATCGGTCACAGTGATAAATTTAAGTATAACCGTTAAGTTAAGCAAGTATAATTGCGATTCGGTCACCAATATTGTTAGGGATAAGTTGTTTTATTATTATTGTATGTTTTCGTCATGGATTATTACTGAGGTAGGTCGGACATTTTATTGTTGATTTTAACGATTAAAAAAGGTAAATATTCATTTGTAGGATTTTTTTTATGAACTACTTACTTGTGGACCCGGCAGACTTCGTTCTGCCCACCTACCGGGTCCAAATTGGTGTATTATACATAAAAACCTTCCCCATGAAATACTCCGTAATTTGGTGAAAACCGCATTTAATCATGAAATGAAAATCTGTTCAGTAGTTTTTGTGTTTATCGCGTTCAGACAAACAGACAGAGGCGGCGGGGACTTTGTTTTATATATATAGATGAATCTTATTTTTTATCATGAATAAATAAATATCCTGATCAATTTTCACACACTGCCTATCTGATTCCAAACTAAGCGGAGCTTGGTTACGGTAACAAAATAGTTGATATACCTACTACATTTAAATACATACATTTTACAGATATTTACATCCAAACACATAATTTAACACATATGATATAGGTGGAATAATTTAGACTATTTTCATAGTATATATTCAAGAAATAGAGTTCTACCTTCCCATATTTGCGCATTATCATGAACTTCAAACTTCGCGTGCCAGTACGGCGAATCCGAGTTATTTCCGCAGTAAATTTTGCTGCTGTAGAAATATAGCTTCTTATACTATATTTATGTATACCATAAGCTCTAATAGATCGTCGTTTTATAAGGTACTTTTTTTTTCTGAGTTCTAGTCTATGTCTGTACCAAATTTTATCAAAATCGATTTAGTGGCATTGGCGTGGAAGCGTAACAGACAGATAGACATTGTTATTTTCCCATTATTAATATTAAAGTAGTATTTTTTATTTACTAACAAAGGTCTGATATAAAATATTACAAATAAATAAATTAATCAGTCTTGTGAAATGCTTAGCAATTCCCCAAGGGCATCGATATATATGTACTACGTACTAGATAGGGCGTTCCGAACACTCGCTTTTATCAACTCAACTGAACTGCAGTCCCCACACCCGACTTTAGTGTGGCTTCGACATTCATTCAGTGCGGGTGCGCACGGAGCAGCGTTAATAACAACGATAATCCGAATCAAAGTAGACCCTGGACGAAAATAACTAGTCAGTAGTCAACTAAGTAAAATTACTACCTGTTTAAGTGAATTAATAGGTGATAATTCCGTAATTCCAGAGTAGAAAAACAATTTATCTATTTAAATACCACGCCATTCTACAATCATATACTAAAACGTGCAGATGTTCCCTTAAAACTGGTTGTAGGTAAAAATATGTAACTGAACACAGACTTGATATGTTTTTTTAGAAAGGTTTTAATTTGATTAATTGTTAATGAGTTTTTAATTAGTAGTGATAGTTTGATATTTTGAATAATTGTTTTATGTTAATTCAAGCCCTGGCCCGTACCTCTGAGTACTCATTTAAGCCATGTGAAGTCCGCCAATCCGCACTAGGCCCCCCTAATATTAATATAATACATTTTGAAATCGAGTTTTATTCTAATGAAGTTTAGAAGGTAAAAAAGATGTGTCACATCTGCGGTGTGAACTCTATAGGGACGACATCTTAGTGTAGTTAACTGAACGAAACGCGTAAGCGCCATGAAATTTGCGGCGCTTACGACGTTTTGGTCGCGAGAAAACTATACTCTAAGCAATCTAGCGCTGTATCTTTTAAAATAGTTTGGTTAGTTGACACAGCTTTATACAGCGCTGCAGCGAACTTTAGTTCTAACTCTTACCAGTTTTTAAACAAATGTTTTACATGAACGTTCTTGTCTATCGCTATACGTCGATGCCCAAGGGTCTGTCGATTGTTTAGGATTTTATTTTTCTTCCGAAAGGTTAGATTTTATTAATAGGCTAAAATCATAGTTATAAACTAAACAATGATACGGTTCACAACCTTTCGACAGTTTTCGTTCGCGAGTTAGATCATACGACATACTTGTTTAACCGACTTCAAAAACGGAGGAGGTTATAATTTCTCTGTGGACCTACAATCTACATATATACAGCATCGCCGCTATAAATAATTATGGAATCAAGAATGTATTCATTTATAAATGGTCTCATACACGTTGGAATTCCTACATTTTATATGATAAGGAAATGTTTGTTACGCTATCTCAGAGTCTCGTCTCAACTACCGAAGAGGTTAATAACAATTTAAAAACCTACTTGGCAAAGATATCAACACTAATATTATAAAGAGGAAAGATTTGTATTTTTGTATGTAACGAATAAACTCAAAAAGTACTGGACCGATTTTAATAATTCTTTTTTCATTAGAAAGCTACATTATCACTGAGTAACATAGGCTATATTTTATCCCTGTATTCCAACGGGAACGGGAACTACGCGGGTAAAACCGCGCGGATGCAGCTAGTCTACAATAAAGACACTGTTCAACTGGTTTTGTTCCCATTGATATTATACGAATAATTTTGGATTTGATTGATTTTAAGAATAATGCAACTAAGTATTAAAGATTTTGTAAGATTTGCTCTCGTTATTCGTGTTACTTTTAAGTAGCTTCAGCACCGCGGTTTCACCCGCGTTTTAAGGGACCTTTAACTTTCTCAGGATAAAAGGTAGCTAATGTCATTTCCCAAGCCCTTATCTAACTCTGTATCAAATTACATAAAAATTCGATTACCTATCGTAAACGTAACAGATGACAAAGTTACTTTCGCATCTTAACTAAGACTATAAATGCGAAAGTAACTCTGTCTGTCTATCTCGCTTTCACGCTAAAACTACGGAACTGATTTAAATGAAATTTTGTACAGAGATAGTCAAGAGCATGAGAAAGGACATAGGCTACTTTTTACGGGAAAATGGAAGATCTCCCTGGTACGCAGGTGAAACCGCTGGGAGCCACTAGTTTATAATATTAGTTGGGAAGTAGGGATAGCTGTGTATCAATGATAGTTGGAATCCTTGTACAAACAGCTGTACACTCCATCAATATATAGATATTATTATCTATTCATGTTCAAACAAAATCAATACACAGAGTATAAGTTCAAAGTACTTCACATATGATTTTAAATCTATACTTCTATACAAAATTGGAAAAAAAAATTGTTTGTAATGAATAAACTCAAAAAATACTGTGCCGATTTCAAAAATTATTTCACCATTGAAAAGCTACATTATCAGGGAGTAGCATAGGCTATATTTTATCTTCATATTCCCACGAGGACGGGATCTACGCGGGTGGAGCCGCGCGGAGGCAGCTAGTGCTTATATAATACTCTAGCTGCTTCCTCGGTTTTACGCACGGTTTTTAGGTAATACATAGGTGAAATAATTATCTCGCCAATAGTTCGGTCCAATAGTTTTTATGTTTATTCGTTACATACAAAAATAGAGATTTTTCCTCTATTAGTATAGCTACTATGTATCTACTAGCTGACCCGCGCTAAAAACGATGAAACATTATCTGCGTCACATGTTCCCCATTTTCAGAACATTTATCATTAATGCTCCGCTCTTATTGGTCGTAGCGTGATGTAATAGCTCTTATCCCACATTTAAAATATACTTATTATTCGAACCAGCAGCAAATAAAAACAACATGCACTATAATTTTGTTTCAATATTCTTTATATAATCTTATAGAATAGTAAATAGGCTACTTTTATTACTGGAAACGTTGAGAACAGAGGTGAATCCGCGGGGCGGAAACTAGTAAGTGTTTCATAAAGCACAAACACGTTTACTTTATAAGTAAGTAAGTACATAACAATCTTCAAAGTGAATTTAATATCATGAAGGGAACAAGGTATTGCTTTTACGCTAAAAGTTTTATACAATTATTCGACGTATTTTCATTAAATGAAAGCAAAATGCTGAGCTTTCATAATGAGCTTTGCGATAAGTGTAGAATGGAACTTTTTATTATCCTACTCATATTATAAACGCAAAAGTGTGTATGTATGGATGTTTGTTCCTCTTTCACATAAAAACTAGTGAACGTATTTTCATGAAATTTGAAATAGTTGATTGATACAGGCTACTTTTTTGTCCCAAATTTAATATAAGTAGATTGTATTCGTCCACCATCCAAGCTGTCACATTTATAGAATAGCATATATGAGCTGCCACTCCGCGGTTTAACCCGCGTCGCTCCCGTTCCAGTAGAAATACGGGGATAAAATATAGGCTGTGTTACTCCCTGATAATGTAGCTTTCCATTGGTGAAAGTATTATTCAGATCCTTAATTTCCAAACAAATAATAAATCAAACCTTTCTTCTTTATAATATTAGTGAACATATTCGTCGTAGAGTCTAGTGACTGATATTAATATGATCGTAGAGATCGGACTATAGATGAAAATATTATCAACCAGACCCAATTGCAGATTAGAAACATACCCTCGTACCTTTTGCCCGAAAATAATCAAATTAATATCCGAACCGAACCTTTTCTGAAGGCAAAATTACATATTACATCAAACCATCGAATTTTGGTACTTTTGTACCTTGTAATAAAGGCCTGTGGGACTGAAAGATCGTGAAAAATATAGGTAGGATAATTTTATTTCTATTTTATGTGAGGAATATTAGGTACATTTTTGATATTACTTTAACATGTTACTATAATAATTGCGAAAAGGATGTATGTATGTTTGTTACTTTATCACGTCACTAGCTGCCTCCGCGCGGTTTTACCCGCGTGGTTCCCGTTCCCGTGGGAATACAGGGATAAAATATAGCCTATGTTACTCGGGGATAATGTAGCTTTCCAAAGGTGAAAGCATTTTTGAAATCGGTCCAGTAGTTTCGGAGCCTATTCATTACAAACAAACAAACAAACAAATCTTTCCTCTTTATAATATTAGTATAGATAACAGTGAAACAATTTCAATGAAATTATGCGCATAATTAGAAAATATTCTGTAATAGCATATAAGCTACTTTTTATTCCAATAATGAATATCCTCGACAAAACCCCGGGGCGATAACTTGTATTATGTATCTATTTTAATGTGTGCTGTCTACATATGCGTATGATTGTAATGAATAAACTCAAAATCTACTGTGCTGATTTCAAAAATTCTTTCACAATTGGAAAGCTACATTGTCCGGAAGTAACATAAGCTATATTTAATCCCTGTATTCCCGCGGGAACGGGAACTACGCGGGTGAATAACAAATAAATGTCCAAAGTCTAAATCCATATTGGTCAGTAGGTCACGAAGATCGATACTTTTGTCTAACTTTAGTAAAGTTGTTCCTTTCCCCAACATTTGCCTACTTTGAAATATCTTTACTGGTTTACGAGATTTCCGAAGCATATAGATAAAAAACTTTATAAACAAACATAGTCATTTACTATGTTGACAAAATGAAGGTTAGAATACAGGAAAAATATCTAATGAAAACAGTACCTACCCGTTGCCAAATTAGCAAATACGTCATTTCGAACAGTGCCACTCCCTGCAGCAATTCAGTATTGCTAACAAAGCTAGGTAATAATTACATAGGTTTAGTTTAATGTCTGTTGTTAAAGGTACCTAGTATATCCCTAATAATCAAACAAAAAAAAATCACAAACTTAATCCATTTTCAAATGGCGTAATTGCAACGCGCAATTCTTGCACGAATGACGTCATAGCACAGCACTTACATCAAAGAAAATTATTTCAGAGCAACGGAAACCTTGAACTCTTGAAAGCTTTCAGGGAAATTGAACTTTATATATATGTATATAGTTCATAGAATGACTCGTTAATTTATTTTGATAACATGACACAGCATAATTGGTTACAGTGCATGCAACGTTTAAACGTAATGAATCAGCTACGGATTTATTTTCAAGGATTTTATAGTTTTATTGTCAAGGCTATATCGCTTATCTATCAATAGATACCTATATAAGTAATATGTGAATTTCAAACATATATAGGTACTAATATATAAAGCTGAAGAGTTTGTTTGTTTGAACGCGCAAATTTTAGGAACTACTGGTCCGATTTAAAAAAATTTTTCAGTGTTAGATAGCCCATATATCAAGGAAGGCTATAGGCTATATATCATCACGCTTCGACGATTAGGAACGGATCATCAATCAAAAATGTTGCAAAAACGGGCATGAGACGCTTACGATGGTGCGCGGATCTTATAAAGTTCGGATGAACATCTACCTTGTATCTTAGTCAATCACGCAATATAAGCTAAAGGAATCTTACTCTTCTCAAATATGAAATTTGGCACAGAGTTGGAATATGTTTTGGAGCTGTTCCAGTCACCTTTTTAATGAAAAACTTCCGGGAAACCCGCGAGGTGAAAAATAGTTAGATATGTTAATCCTTATTACTAATCAGTCCTAGCTTTAGGATCTAATATGATAGGGTACAAGCACTCAAAGAAGCAGACTAAATTGGTCTGGTCCTCTAAAATATACTCTATTACCATCCATTTAATATGCAATTTAAACGACAACTCAACTCTACTTTCTATGAACATTCATTATTTTTCTTTCCATTCATCCGTAGAGGGAAGTGTTTGCATTGCGGGGCCCTTTTGTTATTTCAAACCGGTCCAAACCAGTTCCGACCGCTTGGGGGCCCCACCCCAGTGTCCCCAGCACGTTATGCCCTTGACACAGATTCCGCCCCTTTATGAAAGATTGAGTGTTAAGTTATCGGAGAGCGATGTTGTTCGATGAAAGAATACTTGAGACGTGAACCGAGTGAATATCGAAATTGGTACTTTAAATAAATTGCATGGATAGTAGTTTGTTGATAAATAAATATCTTGGTATGGTTTTTAATTTTGGTTAATGTCGTCATAATGTTAGTTCAATTTAAATGTCATCTCCAACGTTGTTTATGACTTTGAGAAAATATAATTTATATTCCAAAAAAGAATTACTATTCTAGCTTATCAACTCTAATACCCGTTTAGGTTAGTGAAATGAAATGAAATGAAATGAAATGAAATGAAATGAAATGAAATGAAATGAAATGAAATGAAATGAAATGAAATGAAATGAAATGAAATGAAATGAAATGAAATGAAATGAAATGAAATGAAATGAAATGAAATGAAATGAAATGAAATGAAATGAAATGAAATGAAATGAAATGAAATGAAATGAAATGAAATGAAATGAAATGAAATGAAATGAAATGAAATGAAATGAAATGAAATGAAATGAAATGAAATGAAATGAAATGAAATGAAATGAAATGAAATGAAATGAAATGAAATGAAATGAAATGAAATGAAATGAAATGAAATGAAATGAAATGAAATGAAATGAAATGAAATGAAATGAAATGAAATGAAATGAAATGAAATGAAATGAAATGAAATGAAATGAAATGAAATGAAATGAAATGAAATGAAATGAAATGAAATGAAATGAAATGAAATGAAATGAAATAAATTTATTCATTCAAATAGGCCTTCACAGGCACTTATGAAACGTCGACTCTAATGCTCGGTTCGGAAGGTTGCTTTTGCTGAGAAGAGCCGGCAATAAACTCAGCAGTATTTGACTTAGATATATATTTTTAAATGTAGTTTATATAAGTCGCAAGATAGGAAAACCACTAAAACTATGTTCTATAGTTAAAATATTCCAGGATAATTTATATGAAATAATGTTTTTATTGTTACAGGTACAAATACTGGCATCCTTAGAACCGATGAATTAAATACACCACCATGTCAAGATTTAAATAAAAATATAACTTAAACACCATTAATATAAATACATAGGTATCATGTTGTTTTTATATTGACACATCATAAAAACAACCCACTCATATGCATAGAGAAACCTCAAACATCTTCAGGGATTCATTAAAATTGCGCCAAAAATTATTACAACGGACTTCCACATACTTTAAAGACGTGGAATTCGTCAAAAAGGACGCCATACGATATTTCACATACGACTACGAAATACATCAATAGTACTTATAACAATTAATAATTATATATTATGAACATTTTCATCGGTAATCATTATCATTCTAAAAATCTTGTTAAACTTAAATTTTAATTAGCAAAGACAATAAATAAGGGGGGATAAGTTTAAGTAGCAAGGAATTGATATAAATAATTGACAGTCGATTTTGAAAAAGAGAAAACTAAGATGGCGGCAAAGGCTGAGCCTATTGGGCCGAGAAACGGGCATGAATTAGCGCCATTAAATACACGGGCTGATGGAAGCGAGCGACCTCATGGGGTGACCATCGTGCTCCAAGGTTCTAGGGGGTCCTTACAGCGAGAGGCCCCGGACGAAGACAGGGCCGCATGGTCAGGAAAACTGCAGTTTTTCCTATCAATCATCGGATACTCTGTGGGGCTCGGAAACATTTGGCGGTTCCCGTATCTGTGTCAACAAAATGGCGGAGGTTTGTTTATTTGCTTTTTTAATGTTGCCATTGTATATGGCAACAAATAATATATTTTTTTTCTCATTTTTTTCTCTATTATTAATATTCTTTATTATCTAATATTGTTATATGAATATTGTTACCTATATGTTGTGGTGAGATCACATTTTTTTCTTAAATCGATTAATAATTTTTTTTTATATTTCTTACAATTAGTAATAAATCAACTATAATATTATTTATCTCCTACAAGATAAAACTTAGGTCAATAAAACAACTATAATTGATAAATAAGATAAAAATCCTGTTTTTATTTCTCAAAGAGCAAAGGTTATTCGTAGCACTGTCTACGACACGCCACCCTACGCCGTAGCCCCGTAGCGGTTCGTAGACTGAATCGATATAGTCGGTGGATCGTGGTGTCTAAAAATAGATTTTAATATCTGTGCATTAAAGTTTATATTGTAATGGCAGTATAATACATAGTTTGATAGGACAATAGTTTTATAGAGCGACTAGTAATATCATGTTATTTACTAATCGCTACTAAATCACACTAAGTCACGCGGCAATTACCACTTATTAGGTAGACCGTCTGTCTATTTTATATAGATTAAAAATAGACTAGTGGCTCCCTGTGGTTTTAGCCCAGGATCTTCAAATTTCCCGGGATAAAAAACCCATGTGTTATTCTAGAATATATTCTATCTCTGTTTTAAATTTCATCGCGATACCTTCAGCCGTGTTAGCGTAAATGAGTAACAAATATCTATACATACATAAAAAAAATATCATTTACATATAAAGTACATAACATAAAATAAGTACATATAAACTGCATTACAGTGGTAAATAGTAAGTGCTTCATAATATCGTGAAGTTATTTTTGTTTTAGTACCACTATTTGGTTGGAACGGTATCGATCTACGACCGAACTTCGTAGCCACCGCTACGAATAACCTTTGGTCTTTAAAATTTGTTCGTAGAGGTCTTTTAGTGTGCTACGAATAAATGATTACGTATATTTATTGTTCAAGAGATAATCTTATGCTGATAGTGTTAAAGTTTAATTTTGTTTGGAATGGTAGTTTTAAATTGACCTCTGCAGAAGCAGCATATTTTCTCTTAATGCAATATTTTAGATAGTCCACCGAATAGGGCCAGTTGGCGTGGTGGCTTAATTTAGCTATTAATGGGTTCAATTCCCGTTTTCCATGCTCGACAAACATTTATGTACTACTAGTGGCTCCCCGCGGTTTCACCCGCGTACCCGAGAGGTCTTCCATTTTCCCGGGATAAAAAGTAGCCTATATGTTAATCCAGGTTATAAGCTATCTTTATTCCAAATTTCATTCAAATCCATTCAGTAGTTTTTACGTGAAAGAGTAACAAACATCCATACATACATACAAACTTTCGCATTTATAATATTAGTAGGATATATCTGATAATTGAATGTGGGTTTCTATAATTATAAAGTTTCTTAATTATTATGTCTTTTAAGTAGATTAGTATATTACAAACTTAATTAATAATCACATTAAGCTGATAATTTGTTAAATTTCTTAGCTCAGTTTGAAAATTTATATTTTTTTAGTATTTAACTACAAACTTTTCTAATATCTGCACATACTGTGTAAGTACACACCTCTACTAACCTTCAGTAAATTTTCTTCCCAGGAGCCTTCCTAATCCCGTTCCTCATAATGCTGGTACTCGAAGGCATTCCACTCTTCCTGATCGAGATGGCGATTGGCCAGAAGATGCGTTTAGGTTCCCTTGGGGTCTGGAACACTATCCACCCTTGGCTGGGAGGCATTGGGATATCCAGCTGCGTGGTGACGCTGTTCGTGGCCTTATACTACAACGTGATCATCACCTGGGTGTTCTTCTACCTGTTTAATAGCATAAGGGTGAGTTGGGTTGAAGAGGGTAAAGGTTGAAAATTTGGGTTGAAATTAAATGGAGCAAGAGACTCGAATTTTGATTGATGTTGTTCTAGTATTTTTTGAAGTTTCGCAAACTAAATTACCGAGTCGATTCGCGCGTTTTACCTCAAGGTTTTGATCTAGTTAAATTGATCAAGGTTTGTCAAAATAATGTATAGGTATTTTGATAATAGTCCACGCGCGAATCGTCCCATTATATATTTCAATCATGAATAGTTCTCTTTAATATACAGAGCGGTGTCTTTTAGGTCCAAAACTTTAATAGCGTGGCAACGTAGTTTTGTACTATATCATCTTGATACTTCTAGTATATACAAATAAGCTTAAAATGGAGGATCGATTTGAAAACATTACATTACACAAGCTACATAAAAATATACGTACCGATAACAAATTTGAAGTTTAAACTATTTGTAAAATTGTTTTTTAATAAGCCTACGTTTCCAGCTCTCAGCAGACCAGCTCCCATGGGCCCATTGCCCTGCAGACAACGGTACAGCCGAAGCTGAATGCAACAAGGCCTCAGCAACTGTATACTATTGGTACCGCGAGGCATTGGACGCGTCACCTAGCATCGAAGACCCTGGAGTCCCCAGGTGGTGGATAGTCCTATACCTGCTGCTGGCCTGGATTATCGTGTTCTTCATCGTGATGAAGGGCATCCAGAGTAGTGGAAAGGTGAAATATATGCTGTTCTATATATCTATACTAATACTAGCGGACCCGGCAGACTTCGTTCTGCCCACCAGCGCCACCTACCGGGTCCAAATTGATGTATTACACATAAAAACCTTCCCCATGAAATACTCCTTAACTTGGTGAAAACCGGATGGAAATCTGTTTAGAAGTTTTTTTGTTCATCGCGTTCAGACAGACAAAACGGACTATGTTTTACATATGCAGACGTTGTTTTGCCATGTATATTATTTGTAGGAAACATTTTTTTAGTTCAATAAAAATAATTATCTACTATAAGTATTCGGGGATGTACTTATAATCGAAAACGTTATAAACAATAAATTAATGCTTTATGTAGGGTAATAAATTAATGTAGAGAATATATTTTAAATTACAATTCTTGCTAGTTATCTAAATATAAAAAATAATTAATCAGTTTATTAAATACGATTTATTTAATGTTACATTAACTATTAATAAATGTACTTTATTCCCAATTTATTGAATGTAAATTTTTTTTTATTATAGTTGTCTTCAAAGAAATTAAAATATGAATAGTTAATAAATCCTTCCATCAGTGTATTGGTAAAAAACAGTGACTTTATGTATGATAAGATATGTATTCTCAAAATATCTGTATTTTTTAATTTTTATTGAACTAAATAATATTTAATTATTTTTATTATAACTGATCGATTGATCGTTGATCGGTTATCGACTGGTGAAGGCGGAAGATAAAATAAAAATCGCGATAGTAAAATAGGGGTTGGTTGTAAAGGGTTGAAAATTCAGGGTTATATGTATTTACTAATGCTGTATCATAAAAAAAATTAAAAAAATTTTTTTTTCAAAAATTGAAAAAAAAAAAATTGGGGTGGCTTACCCTTAACATTTAAGGGGATGAAAAATAGATGTTGTCCGATTCCCAGACCTACCGAATATGGATACAAAATTTCATGAGAATCGATCAAGCCGTTTCGGAGGAGTTTTACCACAAACTTCGCAACGCTAGAATTTTATATATTAGATATAAAGGTGAAGAGTTTGCTTGAACTTGCGATTCTCAGGAATTACTGGTCCGATTTGAAAAATTCTTTCAGTGTTAGATAGCCCATTTATCGAGGAAGGCTATAGGCTATATATCATCGCGCTACGACGAATAAGAGCAGAGCATCAATAAAAAATGTTGAAAAAACGAGTATGTGACGCCAACTAAGTTGCGCATGTTAATTAGTTATTTATAATTGGTTCAGCTAGCTAGAAATTCAGCGTTCAGCGAGCCTATTAAAAATGCAAAGCCATTTTTCAGTAATTTTCATAAAAATAATGATATTTATGCAAAGTCAGCCTTCAACTAGAAGTGGCATGAAACATTTATAGTCTGACCAAGGCTGTTTCTAACCGACTTCAATAAAAGGAGGTTCTCAACTGAATAACAATTCATAGCATGTAAATTAAACGCATAATATATTATTGTAATATCTACTACGGTTATTTAAATCCTAATCGTCCATTTCATTCATTAATGAATTACTTTTTAATACCGAAACATTTTTTACCAACGAAAAACAAAATGGAGGAGGTTCACAATTCGACACGGACCTATTATATATTTTTTAGTTATCTCTTACGCCAGACACTTCTTTAAATGACTTAACACAGAATTTAAAAGTATAATGAATAACCTTTTAAGTATCATTTATTTTCAACTAGTGGCTCCCCGCGGTTTCACTCGCGTTCCCGAGGGACCTTAAGTTTTCACGTGATAAAAATCCTATATCCGTCTCCTGGTTCTAAGCTACCTTCCCACCAATTTTCAGCCAAATCGGTTCGGCCGTTCTTGAGTTATAAATAGTGTTACTAACACGACTTTCTTTTTTATATATAGTCTTCTATTCTAGAGTATATATTTTAGGCCGACTATTAAAGAGTTTTTGTAACTGGAAACATTGTTTCAGGTGGTTTATTTTACATCTCTATTCCCTTATGCTGTGTTGACAATATTCTTCGTGAGAGGGGTCACCCTGCCCGGCTCTTCGGATGGAGTATGGCATATGTATAAACCTAAGGTAACTGCAATGTTTGTTCGTTTGTTACAGCTGAACTAGGAAATGGTATTTCTTTGTTTTTGGTTATTTTGGATTGTAATTCAAAGTAAGTATATTCTATCTTTTTGCTAAGTTTCTATTAAAACTTTTTCGAAGTGTCACAAACATCTATAGGTATATCACATTCGCGTTTATAAATTAATAATTATTAGACACTTTCTATCTTTGATGAATAACAATTTTTTTAAGAAATCTAAACCTATAAAAATAAATAAATGTTAGGACACTTTATGCCAACCACCGATGCGATTATAGTCTTAAATATAGACAATGCTAAAGTTTTTTTAATTAACCAAAGAGGATTCTCGTACCTCTCAAATTCTAAATGTATTTCAGTAATAAAGTACAATAATGTTTGATAATAAAAAGCAAATGGCCGACCATAAACGAAATGTTCCGCAACCACATTAGGTAACGGCGGCAATTCGATAGAAATTACCAGATTTGTTTTTAGGGATTCTAATGGGAATAGCTTTACGATACTTAAGAAATAATGTTTGCCAATACGATTGTAAATCTTATGTCTTGGAACATACGGTTTAGTTTCTATGTCCTTTTTTAAATTTATACGCATCTGACTTTACGCATTCTCTAATTAACTTTAATAGATGCAGATATGTTTATGCACTATTTATTAACTTCAATCTTAATAAAACATAGTAAATAATAATAATCCAAAAAAAAAAAAGTAAATAAAATATCCTGAGACATTGTTCACAGACGGCCAAACTTAACCCAAAGTAAGCAGAGTTTGAATTATGGTAACCAAATAGCTAAATGTCATTAACCTAACATATGCATATTCAAGAAATACTTGTATTTTTCAACTGTAAATCACACTATCACACAAATATTATAAAGGCGAAAGTTTGTAAGTGTGTATGTTTGTTACTTCTTCACGTCTAAACGATAGGAGCGATTTTAATAAAATTTGGTATGGAGTTAGCTGACACCCCCTTAGTACTTTTTATTCCGGTAAATTGAAATCTCCCTGGAACGCGGGTGAAACCGCGGGGAAAAAGCTAATCCTACTACTATTATAAAGGCGAAAGTTTGTAAGTATGGATGTATGTATGGATGTTTGTTACTCTTTCACGCTCCAACGGCTGAAGGGATCTGCTTGAAATTTGGCACAGAGCTAGAATATGTTCTGGAATAACACATAGGCTACTTTTTATCCCGGGAACGCGGGTGAAACCGCGGGGAGCCACTAGTGTTTAATAAAGTTCAATGACACAAATTTAAATAAAAATTTAACTGTGTTACACAATACATAAGTGAAGTAAACATTAGTTTTGGATGAACTCTTATATATGATGTTTTTTTACACGTGCCAGATAAGTTACCATAAAACCATAATTCGTGATCTGCATTTATCATATAATCTTTAATATCTATACTAATATTATAAAGAGGAATGATTTCATTGTTTGTGTGTTATGAATAGACTCCGAAACTACTGGAGCGATGTGGATAATCCTTTCACCAATAGAAAGCTACATTATGTGTGCGAACGACGACACACAGCTGAAAAACCTGCATTATTTTCATTACCTAAATGTAATTTTATTTTATTTAGTGGGAGTGGGACTATAAAGTGATATCCTATGATGCTTATAACACAAAACACCTAACTTTTCCCCCTTGCGATGATAACCAAACATCCAATTTCAGTTAGAAAAGCTGTTAGATCCGACAGTATGGTTGGATGCGGCGACACAAGTGTTCTATTCGTTCGGCCTCGCTTTCGGGTCCCTCATCGCCTTCGGCTCCTACAACCCGCCGAACAACAACTGCGTGAGAGATGTCCTTCTAGTCTCCGTGTGTAATGCCCTCACAGCCATCTACGCGTCTGTCGTCATCTTCAGCATACTCGGGTTCAAAGCCTACACTATGGTGGAGAACTGCATGACTAAGTTAGTGATTTTTGTCTATACTTGTTGCTTCTTAGTCTGTATATATAAAAGTAGAAACTGACTGACAGATCGATCATTTTTAAATACCAATAAAGTATCGATTGCAATGCAAACACTATGTATAGGAAATATGTTCTGTAATAACACATATCCGGAAGCTAGTAAACTAATATTTCTATTTGGTGTTAATTTTAAGTAGCCCTCTTCTTAGTAGATTGTGGTCATCATATTTTTCATATTTGTGGTATTTATTTCAAACAAGTCCCACTCTCTTAATATAAGTTCTCGGTATATTTTTGTCATTCCTAAGAATCACATGAGGAAATCTATTTTTATACTTTGCACTTTGTCTCATCAATCTTTCAATAGTTTACACGAGTTCAATTAAATTGAATTGATTGGGCGTCTATTACGATCTGTTGACTTCTGTGGCGGGTTACTTGTTGCATGATTTATTATTAAAATGCATGTACCCTTTCAATTATTTCAATTTTAAATGACATTGTTATGAAGGCCAATATTGGATACTTGTATGAACTTTGCTCCATTGTTCTGTGTCATATTTATTTACTCCCTCCTTACATAAGATAGATCAGTAACTTCCAAGTTGTAAATATGCCTGTCTTTTTCTAACGCCATATAATCAGAATCAGAATCAGAATCATTTATTTGTGAAACACAGGTGTACATAATAAAGATCTTAAATTTACAGGTAGTGCTCTATGTTTTGCCATGAAAGGCATACAAATTCTAAGAATAATATTTATAAATTAAAATTAAAAACAATTATAAGATGATTAAAAAGATTACATATGTCATGATTAAATAAAAAACTCATCAATTCTATAATAACATTTTTTGATTAATAGCTCAGTCAATTCCTTTTTAAATTTAGGTAAGGGCATACATTTTATATAATTTGGAATATGATTATAGATTTTTGGTGCTAAACCAAAGAAACTCTTGCTCATTAAAGCTGTTTTACAATTGACATTGCACAGGTGATTCATGTATTGACCGCGTATTGACTTGTGCCTCACATCGGAAACCTTTTGAAATAAATGTGGACAATTTTTTACGAACAATGCCGTTTCCAGGATGTACAATGCCGGCAGAGTCAATATTTTTAGTGATTTAAAATATGAAACACAGCTGTCTGTCCTTTTTAGACTACACATGGACCTAATACATCGTTTTTGCAATCTAAACGCTAGTTCCCTATCAGTTGATTGTCCCCAAAAAATAATGCCATATCTCAAAACTGAGGCTACTAGTCCGTGATACGCCGTTAGTAGCGTCTCAGTATTAACCTTTTTTGATAACTGATGGAGTAGGTATGCAGATTTACTCAATCGTTTACATGTCTCTTCAATGTGAGCCTTCCAATTGAGCTTGCTATCTATAATTATACCTAAGAATTTGGAATTACTTGCTTCTTCTATTTTACATTCTTTATAGACAACGTTGATGCTTGAATTCACTCGCCGTTGGTGGAAGTGCATAACTTTTGTTTTATTTAAATTAATTATTAAATTATTATTGTCAAGCCAATTTATGATGTCAGATAGAGAATTATTAATTTCATTTTGATAATTAGTTGGATTATTGCATTCTATAATAGCTGTACTGTCATCTGCAAAGAGAACCATTTTATGTTTTGTGATTTTTGGGAGATCATTTATGTATATTAAAAACAGTAGTGGACCCAGCACACTACCTTGAGGTACACCATATTTTATGTACCTTGGTTTAGATTTGTATGTAGTTTCTAATTTACTTTTTGGATCTATCCTGGAAACTTCTGTATATTGAGTTCTGTTACTTAAGTATGATTCCAAGAGTTTATGAATGTTTCCTCTTATGCCATATACATCTAATTTCCGCAGGAGAACTGTATGATCCCCATAATCAAATGCTTTGGTCATATCAGTATAAATAGCGCAAACTGGATTACCTTTATCTACAGATGTCATGATATTTGAAAGCAAGTCATATAGTGCCATGTTAATGGATGTATTCTTCCGAAAACCTTTCTGCTCATTGCAGAAGAGTTTATACTTGTCAAAAAAATTGTATATGGAATTATAAATTACTTTTTCAATAATTTTGGAAAATATTGGAATTTTTGCAATCGGTCTATAATTTTTTATATCTGTTTTATTATGTTTTTTATGTATGGGTTTAATAATCACTTGTTTTAGACTATTAGGGAATATACCCTCAGTGATACATAAGTTTATAATATGTGCTAACGTTGGCGCTAAGATTTCCTTTACGTTTTTGATTACCTTGGTGGATACCCCATCGTAACCGACAGTATTAGTGTTTTTGAGGCTATCAATTATTTTTATTATGTCATTACTTGAGACAGGTAACATAAATATTGATTGTGAAGTAATATTCTCTACATTGGGTTTGTAACTAGTGTTCATTTTTTTATCATTTTTAATTTCGTCAATAAAGTAATTATTAAATTCATTTGCTATGTCCATAGGATTTGTAAAAGTAAAGTCATCTCTTTTTATGCACATTATTTGTTCTTTAGGTAAAGATAATTTAGATTTGTTGATTACTTTCCAAGCAGCCTTTGATTTATTCTGGGAAGTACTAATGAAATAGTTATTTTGAGCTTTTTGTGTCAACATTATAATTCTTCTGTAGAGTGTACTATATCTCTTAAAAGCTAGTTTATTTTTTAAATTAGGACTAAATCTATATGCCCAAATAATGCCATAATAAAAAGAGATGGGTATCTACACATTAGTACTTAAGAACTAGTTGATGAACTCTCTAAAATTTGTAAATAAGTTGTCAATATACCTGTCTTTTACTAACACCATATAACAAATAAAGATGGGTAAACACTTTAGTATTTCACCACACGCTGATCAACCGTCTAGAGCAGTATTTGACAGTCAAATACATTTTTACAGGGAAATAAAGATCCTGGCAGCAAATAACTTGGGCGGCTTCAACTTCAGCTCAACCCACGATTACTATCGAGATAACTTCCCGAAGGTGAACGAGTCATGGGTCAATGCCCTCAACCTGACTGGATGCACCATGAGCCGACAACTTGAAGAGGTATGTCCTTCTTTTATGAGATTTTGTGATGTTTAGAGAAAGTGGGAGAAAGCAGAAGTTGAAGGTTTAATCTTCCCTACTAAAATTATGAATGCTACAGTAACTCAGCCTGTTACCGCTTTGGTAGCCGATCTAGATCTAATTTGGTACAGAGTACCAGAGCTTAGGAACGAACTGATAATATTATAAATGCAAAAGTCTGTTTCTTACGCTGTCAAACCTTTACCACAGAATCGAATTACATAATTGAAATTTGATACATATAGTATCTACATATAGCCGTGGTGGCTTAGTTGGGAACGCACCGACTCACGATCATGAGGGTGCCGGTTCAAATCCCTGGCCCGTACCTCTGAGTTTATAAAAACTTACGTACGGATTCACACCACTGGCTTTCGGTGAAGGAAAATATCGTGAGGAAACCTGCATGCCTGAGATGTCACAATTAAAGGCATGTGAAGTCCGCCAATCCGCACTAGGCCCGCGTGGTGGACTATGGCCTAAACCACCTCGATGTTAGGGGAGGCTCGAGCTCCTCAGTGGAGACGTATATGAGCTGGTGATGATGACATATATAGACTAAACAAGCTTGGGAAAGGAGAGCCTTTTATCCCGGAAAATTTTAAGTCCCCAGGGAAGCGGAAGAGGAAGCTAGTAATATATAAGGAAGGATTACAACAAGAAGTAGTTACGTAGTTTTAAATTGCTATCTTTACCTCGTTTGTTCAAATGACGACATTAACAACCTGTAGTTAGAACAATTCTCCCAATGTCACTTTAGTTAAAGATACATACATATCATACTACATATCATATATATGATTACAATAGATTGACTGGCCGATTGGCTTTGTGCTTAGTGAAGTGACCCTGACTATTAAGTCACTGGTCCTAGGTTCGAATCCCACCCAGGACAATCATTTGTATGCACGAATGCCTGTTTGCATATCCATATAAGTAGATATGTATTTCAAAGAAGTATATAAGATTTCTGGTTACCATATCACAAGCTCTGCTTGATATGGAATCTCATTGGCCATGTGTGATAATAGCCCAGGATATATTTAATGTTCTATCTCACTCACACAATCTTCTCCATCCAGGCAGCAGAAGGCACTGGGCTTGCCTTCATAGTCTTCACGCAGGCGATCCTAAAGCTGACTCCGGCGCCGTTCTGGTCGATTATATTCTTCCTGATGCTGCTGTCTCTTGGTCTTGGCAGTCAGATCGGCATCATGGAGGGGATGCTGTGCACCATCTTCGACATCGACTTCTTTAAACGGCTCAGCAAGCCTGTTATCACTGGTATGGTGGTCTTGATTTTTTAAATAGGACTTAATGAGTTGAATAGTAAAGTAGATTTTACATTTAATTCCAGATTTATTTCAATCATGGTTAGGTTTATGGATTTTCGATTAATTATATGTAATAGTAAAAAAATATATATATCTAATGTTGGCTTGGTCGTTAGTGACCCTGGGATTCAAATTCCACCCAGAACAGTAACTTATGTGAATGAATATTTATCTTTGTTCTGTGTCCTAATTTTGACGTATTTCACTCACCCAACTATTAAGCTAATCGTGATGATTCGCGCGTAGATATATACATCATGAATTTAATTCGCGAAACGTTAAAAAACATTATAGTAATCTTTATTAAATTTGACATACTTAAAAAGAGATCACTTGTCAAATCTTCTCACGAAGGACCATAAAAACCTGCCACTATATTACCACAAACTCCTCAGGCGTGGTCTGCGCGTTCTGCTTCTGCGTGGGTCTGATCTTCACGACCGGCGCGGGCGAGTACTGGCTCAAGATGTTCGACTCGTTCGCCGGGACCATCGGCCTGGTGGTGGTGGCGCTCCTCGAGATGGTCTCCGTCATATACATTTATGGACACGAGAGGTATGGGTTCTGAACTGTACCTACTATTATAAATGTGGTAGTTTTTTAAGGGCTCGCTCTGAACAAGTATAGAAGACTTTACGTGATTAATTGTGCGAGAAATAATATTTCGAAGTAATGAGGAAATAAGGAAGGAAATATAAAGTTTACGAGCAGATGAACCTCCCATTTACCAAGTCTCTATATTAGGAAGTTTATATTTCATAGTGTTATATTTTATCCTACTAATATTATAAAGGCGAAAGTTTGTAAGTATGGATGTATGTATGTATGGATGTTTGTTACTCTTTCACGTAAAAACTACTGAATGGATTTGAATGAAATTTGGAATAAAGATAGCTTATAACCTGGATTAACATATAGGCTACTTTTTATCCCGGGAAAATGGAAGACCTCCCGGGTACGCGGGTGAAACCGCGGGGAGCCACTAGTTTTATATAATGCTTGTATAGTTATGTATGATGACGATGAATCCCTTATATAAAACTACTACTGCCTAAGACCATAAATATGAATGTGCGTTTGTTTGTTTGTTACACTTTCACGCCTAAACTGTACCTACTGATCAGATTTTAATAATTATTTAAGAAAATGATTCTGCAGTGTTTATTTATTCATAAAGAAACACATAGAAACAAAAACTCCATTAAGTGTAAAGTTCTGCTATGCATGTCTAGCATTATCAGGAAGTAACATAAGCTTATTTTACCCCCATATTTCTACGGGAACGGCAACTTCGCCAATAAAACTGCATGCTAGAATCTAATGATAAATTCGGTCCAATGCAGATTCACAAACGACATATACGAGATGACCGGGTACAGGCCGGGGCTGTACTGGCAGGTGACGTGGCGCTACGTGGGGCCGTTCATCGTGACGTGCATCCTGCTCTCCTCCCTCGTCTTCATGCTGATCAACCCGCCGACTTATGGAGCTTGGGATGCTGCTGAGGTCAGTATTTTGGGCGCCTACTTCTATATTATAGCAATGTTTTAACCAAAAGTCAGCTGTTCAAAAATTGTTTTTTGTTGCTCGGGAGATCTTTATGTTTTGAACGTTTCATATATTAATGAAAATACAGAATTTTCTAATGTTTTAAATTTCCGAAGTCAACAACGAACCCTTATAGTTTCACCATGTACGTCCGCGGGTAAGCTCAGAGACGCTTGATACTACAGAGCTGTAATTTGTGGGAGTAGATATTAACAACGCCGACAAAGTTGAAACATAAAATCTTGAAAAATATATTTATTACAAAAAACATTTTTACGGTGTTATTGATATAAGGAGTTATAGGTACAATCAAAACAACGAAATGCATTGCAGATTTTATAAATTATCTACTTCTATTACTTCTGCATAAAATATTTACATATGTAGCAAAACTATTTATAGGAAATAACCTATCGCAAAAAAAATTACCCTATTATTTTCCATATGACCATGAAAGCAGTAACTAAGGTAAAATCCTTACATTTCCCACCAGGCGACAAGTATATCAAGACAGAAAAAATATCTATATAGGTATAGTTTCAATCAGTTTAAAGGGCAATTGGACTCTTTAACAAGAAAAGTCGAGTAGTTCCCATAATTAGTCCAAAACTGCTTCCAGAAGTCAACTTTTGGTAGCTTCTTGTCTGATAAAACCATGTTAAAATCTATATTCATATATGGCCTCGTGTTGCTGTTGATTGGTAGCCATTGGACGGGAAGAAGGGCAGTTGATGATGGTGTAGGGTTCCTGAAATAGTTATTTTGGATTATAGCAGCTATGCGATTTGGCCTAAGGTTTAATTTCGCGTCATTGTCTATTTCACATGAGGATCTAGATTGACTTGGCGATTAGCTATATGTCGGACGCAGTGAATAAGACAAATTTACACTTAACCATGTGCTAAACAAACAATAAAAAATATCTAAACCTATATAGGTACTCACCCAAACTTAACGAAGTTCGCCCACATAGCAGTCATCCTATCCCTCATTAACTTCTCCTCATCAGAACTCAGCACTGCATTCATATCGAAAAGATATTTTAGCTCTTCTGTATGATGTGCTCCTACCCCAGTAATATTCTTATATATACTGCCTCCGATATATGAAAACACATACTTATATACTTTCTTGGCACCTTGTCTTATGTAATCTTCTACAGATAGCTCAGCGCCGCTGGTCAATAAAGTATCTGATGAGAAATCAATCAACTCCAACATCGCTTCTTTAGATATATTCTTTGAACCCAAATAGAGCTTCTTCAATTGATCTGCTAGCTCTTCCATCTTTCTCTCAGGAGCTATTATATTCCTTTTGAGTTTATCCAGAAAGAAATTACCTAAGCCCGTGTAGAATTCTTCTGGTTGGTTCGCAAATGAACCAAAGTCTTCTTTGCTGTTGTAACCAATTAATATTGGTGTATCCTTCACCCTTGCTGATGTTAAATGCAAAGTGTCGTTTGTTATAAAATTATGGGTTCCTCTAAATATCTTCTCTCTGCACGGTCTCAGTAATATACCCAAGTTTCTTAAAGCTCTCATCACCTCTATCGGATCTTCTTTTGCCAGGAGTTCCAAGGCCCGATCCATCTGTGTGACATTATGCCCTAATTGTTGCGCCAACTTTACAGGCACTTCACAATCTGACACGGTTAACATGCCCTCTGAATGCATAGTACCACTTTGAATGATTGCTTTATTAAACAATGTTTCGTATGAAGAATATAAATGGAAATCTACTGAGCCGCCTCCGTAACTTTCGCCACCGATCGTGACTTTGCTCGCGTCACCGCCAAAAGCATGAATGTTCTCTTTCACCCATCTCAGAGCTTGGATTTGATCCTTGAACCCTTGGTTTCCTGGTACGTGTTTGGTATCCAAACATAAGAAACCGTATGGGCCAAGTCTATAATTGATTGTTACAACTATTATATCGTGTTTGATCAAATGTTTGCCGTCGTAGTCGCCAGCACTTCCAAATACAAATCCACCTCCGTGAATCCAGACAAATACTGGCACTGGTTTTTTGGTGCTGGCCGTGTCTGGTACATAGATGTTGAGACGCAGACATTGCTGTATACCTCCCTCGTTGAAAATTACTTGTGGGCACTTTATAGAAGCATCGGACGCTTCAAATGGCGTATCAAAGTGAGGGCAGTTTTCTGACTCCTGGAAATGTTTAAATAAATATATAAGAAATATTATCCATTTCAATTGAAAACTTTTTAATTAAATATAATTTGCTGTAAACATATCACTTTAATTAAATAAAGGCATTCAATATAGTGTAAGGTGCATGTCAAATAATCAAGTACCTAAATAAGATAATCTGAGGAACAAAGCACCTATCATCAACAAAAAATCAGAACTGATTTATCAGCGTACTCATTGATATCCTCCTAATGCACAAATAATCAAAACAACACAATAACTTACTCCAAACGGGTTATTTTCCTTAACATATGCGTAGGGTATACCAAAAAACGTGGAATAATCGCCATCAGAGGCTCTCTGACCTCTGATCACACCATTTGAAGTAACCACATCCACTTTTGCCTCTATGAATACTAGAGCTAACTCTAGAGCTAGCATGTATATCACACATCGCAACATTGTCAGTTCACTGACTCATTTTAATGGCCCTGTTTGTTTATATACTTGAGTGAGTGATAAGGAAAATGCGCGAAGTATTCCGTGGAGTTGTAAAAGCTTGTTATTTATAACGAGTAGGTAAATAATTTCTGAAAAGCTTTGCTTTGTGTCAGTTAAAAAAATACTTGACGTTATTATTTTGCTTTTTGAATATCAAAATTTAATGAACTTACATTTCATAACATTCTCATTTATTTATTTGTTAATTAACAATGTAATAAATTAATTTAATCCCCATATTATACAAACTTAATAACCAGATAGCTGTTGTATTGTTTTAAAATTCATACTCATATATTTACAACTAGACATAATAAACTGACATTTTAGTCTAGAAATAAACAATTAAATATTTAGCTATCGTTACGGAATCCCAAAGATTAATAGGGCCGCGGGATTTTACATTATCAATGCATCGCAGACGACACAGGTGAAATGATGTCATACTTTACATATACCTAATAGGTATCTCTACTTATTTATACAGTCACCAATAGGAATCCCCTCTAAGAATATTGAACAATGAATGAAGTTCGCACGACATACTTGTAAACATTTTCCTCTAGACTAAACGAATAATGTCGCCGTAGATAACATAGCGTAATTAGACTTCGTTATTTCTATATTGTAAGCTGGCTGGCTTTGTAGTCAGCGACCCTGACTTTCAAGCATCGACGACGACGGAGTTTGATTCAACCAATCACACATTGCATGAACATGTCTGTTTGTTCTGTTTGTGTATATATGTGACACAGGATATATAATTATTTATTTACTTATCATACATATTATAAAACAAAGTCGCTTTCCGCTGTCTGTCCCTGTCTTAAATCTTTTAAACTACGCAACGGATTTTGATGCGGTTTTTTTAATAAGTAGTAAGAGTGATTCAAGAGAATGGTTTTTATATACAATACATGCATAATATGTTAGATAAATACTGTCAATTTTGGAGGTTTCTAATGTGATGTATAAGCATAATATAACACTCGCGCGAAGCTGGGCGGGTCGCTAGTTCTTCATATTACAAAGGTTTCAGACGTTTCTTCAGGGATAGTACTTCTACCAGATCATTATCGTTTCTTCCACGTGTGTTAAAAACGAATTTCCAGTTAATAAAGACCAAATATTTCTCAGGGCCGCGTGGTAAAGACTCCATATCCGAACTGGGTTCTGGGGATAGCCGTAGCGATGATCCTGGCTGGGATTCTCCCCATCCCGGCGGTGCTGTTGCTGAGGCGGTTCCAATGCCTCGCTTTCGACGTGGACATCCACCAGGGCTCCATCAGGAGGATCGAAACAACCGTCTCCACTAAGGAGATGATGAGCGACCAGGATGTAAGTGGTTACAAGGAGTTGGGAAGAGGAACTTTAACCTCTCGGGTTTCTTCTTTGGGATGGCTTTTGAAAAAGATCATGATTATGTGAGCACATAATGCTAAGTGTTTCTAGAAGTTCAACTCTGGGGAAAGGGCTGAAGTCACGACTCGTGTCCAACACCACAAAATAGCATTACCACTATTGAAACTTCTGCCATGCTATATTTTATTGTGGTTCTTTCATTTCATCGGGATAATATTGCTATTTAAATGTGCTAACAATCTTTTAACATGGGGAACGGTATCTTTTATATTTAGCTAACGAAACACATATATAACCAACCATTTCAAAATCATTCTTCATATCATCATCTAATTTTATTCCTTTAAGGTCAACTTTATAAGTCATGTCATGTCCGCTCTATTCAATCCATATCTTCCCTTAATCTGGCATTTATTTCATGGATCATAAAGCTAGTGTAAATAACCGACTAACAGCTAGCGTGTGTGTCCGTGAGCAGGTACTGTCACCGGAGTCTGCGCCGCCTGCGCCCGCGCAGCTTGTCGCTGAAGCTGCTGGAACTAGGTTCACTATCGGGGATTTCGATGTGAGACTCTTTATTGATGTCGATGTTTGTCTATTGTGTTATATAATGCCCATTCTCATTACCTATATAATAGAGGCTACAAAAGATTGCTTGCAGAAATCTATGAAATCTATGAAAAGTGAAAATGGGCATTATCTGATTTGATTATAATGAGTATCGTAGGTAACTAAGACGCATGACGATTTGTAATAATATGAAATAATGCATGAGAAGAAAGTGGCAGTAACGAAATTACTCGAAAATATTACGTCAATAAAATAATTTATCTGAGATAAAAAGATAATCTAGATTTTAATCTAAAATTATTACTTTTTATAGAATGTTCTTGATTGTTCGATGTTTTTGTAAATATATGACTCCCAACCCTAGGCGCTGGACAGCAGCGACGAGCGGCCGAGCAAGCGTCCGCCGTCGAGCATCGCTCGCAGCCGTCCGAAGAAATAAATGTTTGTCTCGCTCACTCTTATGCTGTTTATTATCTGCTTTGTTGCGATCCTTTTCTTTCTTTAATCATCGTTGGTTTGGTTCGGTTCGAAATTTCAAATTTATTTTCTTTTTCATCAACATTTTCAGGGTTCTTTATACAATCGATACTATATATTTTTCTAAGTCTAGAAACTTAACTAATATTCACTTCTACCAGTTTTAAGTTTAAAAACAGCTGCATATTATGTATTAAAAGAATATTTATACTCACTCAGATGTTCTCCTAAAAACTAATCTGCTGCGTACAATAGTTCTTTAACCACGTGATTTGAAATGAAATTATCCGTCTAAGTATATTTTAGTCTAGACTCTGAAGAATTGTCAAAAGATTTAAGAAAATATCACACTAATTTATTCGCTCTGTAAGTATGTTAATTTAGTCTTGAGTAGAAACAATTCTATCTAAATAAATTTACCCTTACATATATAAGCTTATTTTTATTAATGCATGTATAGGTGTCAACTAGCAAGCAGATAATTGTATTTTACAGTTAATAGTTTTTTCTAATTTGCATGCGATTTCTTACACATGGATTATTGAACAAGCGGATTTTTGTAACACTTTTGTCATATTTAATATTCTGTTCAAGGTGCTTTTATTTCTGGTTTTGCGAACTAAGGTTGGTGTTTTGGTTTTTCATTTGAATTTATAATAGTAATATGTTATTGCTTTTAATTGTACCTACTAAGTATATTATGCATTGAGTAGTCCATCCATACCAAACCCATTGCTTTTTTATTTACTTTGTACATATATTTAACAGATTGTATATACAAGATATTGATACTGTTATCACATCTAATATTATCATATCATTTCATCATATTTATAATTTTCATAAATTAACAAGCATATCTTTCTTTTTACTTTAATTTTCGCTTTACAGGTGCCTGCACTGATGTTTTATATCTAGTTAAATCATTCTTAATTATACAGTCCTCAGATTCTGAGGGAGAGGTCCGGACTACCGGCCGCTTCGAAGACTCGAGTAGTAGTGACGAAGAAATTCTAAATACGAATCGCACCGGACCCGGACGTCGTCGGCTGGCGATGAAGCCGATTGGCCGCAAGCCGACAACATTCAAAATGGACGTCATTGATGATTGACCGTTAGATTTATGCATTCTTTTTTCAAAATTTTAAATTATTACATACGTAATTGTTATTAAGTTTAATCAGTGAGATGAGATTTCATTTAATGAAGTAAATGTACTAAATAAGGCATACAATTCTTAAGGCTAGATTAATTTACAGCAGTTATGTGAATAAGTTTAATTAATTTATACTTCTCTGTAAATTGGTATTGGCAGGAGAGACAATTATCTCGTTGACGAACGTTTAAAAAGTTAAGGTTTCACCACTCATTCAATCTAGCAAAAGTAGACCTCGGTATACTAACTAGATTCTTAAACGATTAATCTATCAAGTACCAAGAAAAATAGTAATAAACGGTGTCAAACTGTGAATCTTACGCTTTATAGGTAAAACGTTCAGTAAAAAACAGCTAAAGAATGTTTATACTCAGTAATTGAAAACCTTTAAACTCCCTATAAGTCCAATACCAATTTTTTTATACTTATTATTTTTATATATATATTTTTTGTTTTAAGTAGTATGCGGATAGAAAGTGATTAAGATTGGCCAATGATAACATTTAGTTTAGACGTAAGTTGTTGACGGTTTATAGTGAATTGTTGAACTCATCGCTTGCACGGGGCCGCGGGATACTACATGTCCCCAAACCAGTTTGAACTGGTTATGGTTAGTACTAATCAATTAACATTTGCCTGCCTCGCGTCCCGTGTGCATCTCAAAAATAGCCTTACTCAATAAGATACTAAATATTAATTAAATAGTTTTAAAGATCTCAACACTATTAACGAGAATAATATTAGTAGTCTTAGTTGTATTGCAACATCACTATTGAAAAATAATTAACATCTTATAATAACAAAAAAATAATTAACGTTTATCAAAACTAAGATTGTATTAATATTATTCTAGTGTCCATGCACTTTAAAACTTAGTTTTAAATCTCGTATAAATGGCTCATTTACATTAATCGACTACAAAACGTAACTAAAGGCGTCGTAGAAGAGTCACGTCACTATAACACTATAACAAGGCGAAATAGCAACAACGCGAATTTGTGAAATTGGAAAAATAGCCACTCCGCGAAATAACGAAAAACTAGTTACATAATACAGGTACGAGTGAGTTTCGCTTATTGCTACACAATTCAGCATAAAAGTAGCTACGTACATCTAGGTATCATCAAATAGCTAAACGTCACGTATCAACTCATTAATGTTTCTATATAAATAAGATGACGAAAACCAACAAAAAAAACATCATAAAATATAAAGCGAATTATGTAAATGAGCCTATACATTATATAATAAGCCCGTTATATTAGTACAGTAGATAATCGATAATCGAAATTAATTATTATATCGATATAAATTAACAGAAATCGCAGCGATGCTAGTCATTCGTTTAAGCAAAAATCATGTTCTTGTTTTTTTTTATTTGCGTACAACGCACATGTAGATATTTGCGATACAATTATAAGAACGATTATTTAAATCGATTTTTCATGTTCTAAAATAATTTTCTTTTATGCTAATTTTTTATGATAATAATAACCGATTCTCAAATAAAGTGTCTTACTTTAATAAACAAAGTGAACGTAATTATCTTTTTCTCAATCAACTAAATGATTAAGATTCAATACTTTTGGATCGACTAACTCCGTCTGCTAATTTAGCAAATGAGTCCAGAATTTTTTAACAAAAATCACAACTACTTATTTTTTTCGTGAAACATTGTAAAACATTAAAAATGCTACCTATTTATGTATTTACGTAAATAATAAACGTTCCTAAAAGGAAGGATATAAATATGTAATATAAAGAGCGGAATTCTGAAGCTTATTCGACATCAAAATTGAATTTCCGAAAAAGATATTAACAAATAACATGTATTTTCATAAGTTCTGCTATTAGGTATTACAAACATTGCATTATTGTATTTGCATTATAAAATTATATGTGTAATTATTTAATATTACTTACTAACAATATCATTCCTTAAGAGACATCCGAACAAACTTTTCGAGACTTCCTATCAATTTAATGTAAGGTGTTTACGCATTGTATTAAAGTCTAAATTACCATGTCACGTTTACAAATATTTTAATTTACGAAGTCCGATTGTGCATATGTGTGGGTAATTATCACTTAACTAGTGGCATCCCACGGTTTCACCCGCGTTCTGACATCTTCAGTTTTCCGGGCTAAAAAGTAGCTTATGATGTGTTAACATTTTATGTATCTATATAAATTGTGTTCCAAATTTTCGTTCACTAATTTTTACGTAAAAGAATAAACATCCACATATTCAAGGAAATGAAATATACCTATTTATTAATTCAAATAGGCCTTCACAGACACTAATGAAACGTCGACTCTAACGCTCGGTTCGGAAGTTTGCTTCCACCCATACACACAAATTTTCGCGTTTATAATATTTGTAGGATTTGCTCACACACATGCACAATATAAGAGACAATTATACTAGCAGCACTGAATCACAGATTTTTTCTGTACCGACTAGAAGGTGTTAGCTTCTGATGGCTGTTACACCTTTACGAGGGCAATCGGTGAGCGCTGAGGGCTCTCAACCGTTTGTCAATTGGTACCAATATAAAATAGCACCCACCCAAGGCAAGGAACTACTTACGGAAAGTAGGTATCGTTGTTTATCACCTATCTAATAACTAAGGCACAAGTTCTGCTAAGTTAGCAATCAGATTGGCCGTGTATGAAAAATGTGACAGGATATATACTTTTCTAACATTCCAAGGCAGAATAAGCTTCAATATGACTTAAGTATACAGTGGATAAACACCCTTACGTTACCTAGATATAAGTATCTAATTATTCATGAAATATTTAAATGCTCAAAGGAGCAGTTTTAAGGTCTTGTTTTATGTAGTTAGCTTCGGGATAACATCCCACTAGATGTAGATCGACGATATTAATAAATAAGAATTGTAATTGATCATGTTCAATGCAAGAATAAATATTGCCATCTGAAAAATGTGTTTATTTGCTGACCTTTTTTGATGACTGAGTTGATTTTTTATTCATATTTATTAAGAACTAGTTCCTACCCGCGGTTTCACCCGCGTGGTTTCGGATACCATAGGAACACGGGGATAAAATGTAGCCTATGAGTTATGACACTCACAAATAACGCAACTTCTATAGGTAGAAGAATGTTACGAATCGGTCCAGTAGTTTCAGAGCGTATTCATAACAAACAAACAAATACATATTTCCTCTTTATAATATTAGTATAGATACATATTATTTATGTTAGGTAGTTTAATTTTTTTGTAACTATGTGTTACTTTAAACAACTCTCGAGTAAGACCACAGTCTGAATACTCTGAAAGTCTGAATTGCTATAATATGTTTAACCAATAGGACATATAGAAAATAAAAGGCTGCAGTAAATTAGCTAGAACTTTATTTAAATACTAATTCATATCGAATAAATTAATAAAGACACATAATTCCACATTACATTTCACTGAGAAATATGCCTCCGAGTCTTATACAAACGCGTATTCGAGTTGTGCTTAGCGAACCGATTGGAGTTTTATATACCACAAAGGTAGCAAACAGTCCCACACAATACGGTCCCACCTGATTGCGCGCGGTTACCGTAGCCTATGGACGCTTGCAACACCAGGGGCGTCACTCAAGCGTTGCCGACCCTGTAAAAATCTCTTCACTTCTTGAAGAACCCCATACTATACTCTGTCTGCTCTGCGCTACACCAATCGAGCACCAATTTTACAACACTTGTATTGAAGTTATGAAAACTAGAGAAATATCGCTCAGTGAAAGTTTTACCATCAAAATTATATAATTAGACATTTATAGAGGAAATAGGACAAAACACATATAATTTGTAAATAGTTTTAGCGACTTTAGTAAAATGGTAGCGAATTCATAAAAAGTCACTATTTTTGTACCGACATCAAGTTACAGAGAGATTCATACTAAATCAGCGAAGAAGAAATACTGAAAATATTAGCCATATCTTATATTATATTAAGTACATATATTATTATTTTATAATGTCATCACTTAATTTGTTCCTAGAGTGCTTAAGTCATTTGCTTAAAAATCTACAGATTGGAACCAAGCCCAGACAGTGCAGTGTCTTATAAACTCTAATAACATCTATTTAGAGTCTATTTTAATTTGAACTATGCAATCTGGGCTGGCAAATAGAAGGCAATTTATATAAAACATGTGCTATCCTTTTCATCGATGTGTGTAAGACAAAGATAGCAGTGCATCATTATCCTATCAAATACATTTTCTCAAGTGCCTTCTGACTTTATATCAAATTATCACAAGTGCCATTTACATTAAGAAATCCAAATATTATTATTGCAAAAGTTTAATATAAGACGAAAAAAGACATCGAATGAAATGGAAAATATAAAAGACTTTTTCAATCAAAAATCAAAAGTCAACTTATCTAATATCACCCATAAGATGTGAAAAAGGTCGAGGGTAGACACACAAAAATGCATAACATCTCCCCAGTGTTGCCAGATCAACTAAAATACCTACCAATTCATAAACGAAAAAATATGGTAGATATTTGATTTGGCATAAAACTGCAATTACATTTAATAATAACTACATATACAACTAAATAAACCACTGCATTCTATAGAAAGCATTTAAAACAATATTGCACGGGGAAATTTATAATTACTACTAAATCTAAAGCATACACTAATTACATCTAAATTCGTTAAGTACTAGCCTAAATTCATTTTCTACCATTTTAAATCTATGCCCTAACACTCCACTCTATGAGGTGATTTCATATGAATAATTAATTATAATCATAAGTACACAATATTAAATTAATATTTGCATAATAGCAGAGACGAGCGGAGAACCGATGGTTGTGAAAGAAAGGGTATGACTTATGAGTAGACCAAAATAATAGGTAAGTTGGCTTAGTTGGCATTTATAAATTATTTAATACTTATATAAAAAAATTATACTGTGTAATATAGAACCCATTTTTTCATATTGGTTAGAAAGTAAGAAAATAATTTTCCCAACACTACTTTAATATGATACATAGGGTATATTTAATATTTTACATAATATTGTAAAGTAGATTGCCATTTAATACTTGTATTTTTAATACGTAAATAGATTTATTTTGACAATCCAAAAAATAAAATTTATACTAATTTTAACTTAATAATAAATGGATATATAATTGCCATTTTGTCTGTCTTGTGTATTGAATAAATAAATAAATAAAAGTTTTCAACAAATTCAAATTCACAGATGTTTGTCCTGGGTGGGATACAACACCTTAGTCTCATCTCTGCTTTTAAAATAATGCCCATAAATATTAAAAATACTATAAAAAAGATTTTAATACTTCAAGAGAGACTTTTTAAACTAATATAAAGTACTTTTATACCCATAACAAATTTCCTAAAACATAAAAATTAAATTAACTCAAGCTTAGTTTTTCTTAAAAAATAACCTAGTTTTATTCAAATACTATTTAAAAATACATAATAGGTTTAGTTAAGTTTTTGTAAATTTAATAAAGTTGCTCTTGTCACCATTATTTTTGGAGCTATCTATTTCATTCTAGGTCTCCTAATCTATCTAGACTTGAAATAAGTACTGAAAATAATCTTAAACTTAAAAAGGTGCTTTATACTTTCATCATATATTATAGTTAAAATAAATATAACTATCATAGGGACAAGATAATAGGTCACTTTTGACAGATGTCAGTTTTATATTCATAGTGAGGTGACCTGCTTAAAAACATCGATTAAATGAATGAATCGAATGAATCGATACAGACTTGAAACATATGTGAATTTTAAAAATGATCATGCGAATCCCTGTCCCATTAATATTTTTTCTTTCATAAATTAAAGGAGCAAAATAAGACAAGTACCTACGTAATTTAACAAAAAAATTGCTTTTATTCACTTGAACTATCGGAACTGCTATCTTCATCACTGCTGTCAGCACTCAGAGATATTATTAATTCATTTTCAATAATATATGGTTATAAATTTATGGTGATTTTTCTTCACAAGTAATCATTGCATTCGATTCAACTTACAATCCTATCAGCTTTCGATTTTTAGAGTAACATCCCTAGTGTTTAAAAAGAAAAAGGGTTGACTGACGCAACATTGTAACGACGTTCAGTTCTTTAGATCAGAAATTGTTTATTATGTTTAGAATGGTTTATTAGTGAAAGCAAATCGTAAAATTACTCGTATCGATCATTATTACAATAAATATGTAAACGTAATTGAAAAAAGTTAAGCAATTGTGCAGTTCTTATTTTATGCCCGCCGTTACAAGGTTACGTTGTTGAATTTTGATGAAATGTCAAAAGTGACCTATTATCTTGTCCCTATATTAATTCTAAAATTTGTCATTTCAAATTCATAATAATTTTTAATATATCTTTTCTATGGAATATCCATTAATATTAGAAAACTAATGAGATTATCATTTTTATATTTTATAATAAGTACATAAATAAAGCTCAGTTAACGTTAAGTAGAGGTACTAAATAGTTTAGTCTGATTTATAATAAATACTAAAAATATATTGATTTAATAAATTGTTCTAAACTCATCAAAATAAAACATATCTTATGATTTGATGATAAATGGCTTCTTCTGTTTACTTGCTAAAATGTAAGTTATTTATTCATAAATACTAAAGTTAAAAAACAGTTAATCTGTTTCCACTGTACTATTATTTAAATTGAGGATGGTCTTCGCCTGACCCTGGGACCGTACTGGACGAGAGTGCCGGCAGACAGGGAGCAGTGGAAGCAGTTGGAGGAGGCCTATGTCAAGCGACACACCGAGCTACGGGACATTCTATAAACTAAAACATACATCCAAATAGGATCGAGCTCGGAGTCAAAGGCTACATCATCATCATCATTATTTAAATTATTCTTGTACTTTAACTTTAGCAAGCAATTGAAGAAACCATGTTCTGATCTACAAGCAATCTCATTGCCAGGTCAGTCTTTGAACACCAAGTTAACTGTCAAAAAGCTTTTTCTTTTTCCTAAAGTTTGACAGGTCATTTGGCAACCATAGACAACACTCACGGCTGATAACAGAACGGGCATAGACTAAAAACATACCGTTACATAGCTTCACTCTTGTTATTCTTCTGAGTCAGCTTACTCAATGTGCTGAGTTGTGGAAATGCAGTTTTATTCGGCACAGGGTTGAGGCGGGATGTCAGGAATATGAATGGTTCATATAGCGAGGGGCGGTCCATTGCGGAAACTTCAAAATGGCGGATCTTCTCTCGTGAACACCAGTTTGCGGCTTTGGAACAGGTGTTTTCGAGGCAGTTGATGTCATCGGGACCAGTACGGTTGCCAATTACTAACATTACCACCTGAAATATATAAGGAAAATATTTGAAAATAATGATAAATGCAAGGTGTTTCTCTATATGAAATCCAGATAAATATTGACGACTGACTGACTGACTGTACACACTACTTCTGCGTGATTAGATAAATAACTATTGAGCTACATGCTATAGATTTAATGCTTATATAGGACTTACTTATGTGTGCATGAGTATGTCTGGTTCTGCAAATGTTCTATGTAATTATGTATTATAGACTAGAGTAAAGTAATAAGTAAAAGCTCTCCCGTCTGTTCCAGAATATAAGATATGACAGATATTTTGCATATAACCAGTAGCATTACTCTTTGGAAATCTTACATAATGAAAGAATTTACAGTTAAATATTACTGTGTTAAAATTCATCACAATCCTTTCAGCCACTCTGGCTTGAAAGAGTAACAACAACTTGCATTTCTAATATTTAGTTGCACATATATATTCCTAATAAATAAATTCTCTAGTATAAAATCATACCTCTTTTTTATCTTTGTTTCTATCAATATCCTTTTTTAAATACATGAGTACATCCAAGGACTCAGGTCTAGTGGTGTCATAAACCATTACATAGCCCTCGGCAAAGCCAAGGTAGTGCCGTTGCAGGACTTGGTTGGCTGTCAGCTGCATTGTCGGGGATTGTGGTGGACCTGGACATGAGAAAAATAATGTTTTTGCCATTTATTTAAGTAAGACTACTAAATAAATTCACAATATCCATTTCAGCACAGGCTCAGGGAAGATATAGCTCACTTTGATTGATGACAAATAGGTTTTAAAATAATGCCATTATGTTCTAATTTTGTCATACAAAATTTCAATCGCCATATAAAATTAAACTTAGCGTATGTTCAGGCTAGTTCCAGCTCGCTTTATATAATCTATATAAATAAAAGACACAATATTATCAGTCAATAAATTTAATTCAAGCTTAGGCTTTACTGATTATGTGTCCAAGGTAACATTGCAAATGATTATCTTGGTAATAAATATGACATTTAAAAAAATTATTTATGATTGTATTTACAGAAGGATGTGCATGTGCATGAAAGTATGAAAATGCAAGCTGTGATATTATGATATAGGGCCCATCTACCAAGGCATGAGTGATAGGTAATTATAAATTATTCTAGAACCTTTGAACTCGCCTGTAAGCGGGGGCTCCAGTCCCGCCGTGTCATAGAAAAATACTCTCTCTTTAGTACCTCGATCTGTCTCGATATTAGCCACATAAATATCTTCTATAGTTGGATAAAAAGAAGACTTCAAACTAACACTGCCGTATATTAACTGTTCTAGAATAGCTGTTTTTCCTACGCCTTTCATGCCGCAGATCACGACTTTACTCGTTTTACCCATTTTTGAAACTGTAAATTATTGCTGTAAAACTTTCACTTCATATCTATTGCAGGAAATCACGTCACGTAAAAAATATTCAACTATAAATCATGATAGGTAGACTTTGTTTGAAATATTTTATAGGAATTTGTTTAATTAGAATGACTCAGCTCGGTTGTTTAAATAATTAGAATTAGAGTAATACAAATTTATCTAAACGACATACAAGTAAACAAATCAGATTCGCAACAGCCGTTTTCTAGAGTTGCCATTAGTCAATCCATCCACAGATTATGATTATATATACGATACGAGAGAGAAGTCAATCTACACATGGGACATTTGATGATTTGAAAAGGTATTCCTATTCTCAGTTCTCACATGATAGTCATGATGAATTTAACGATTAACACTGGTCTGGCTTCTTCTCCTTTAAAATTAAGTAAGCTGAATTTGAATAATCTTATTAACATTTTTGATCTATTCATTTGCCATTAGATTGTGGTGGTTGGCTTCCGTTGGCTCTAAAATATTTATTGCTAAGCGTTCGATAAAATATCGATAACTTTTTGACGTATCTAAAAGTTTGAGAATCTGGTTCGAAGATTTACATTTTTGAGTTTGAAGTTTGACAGCATGGCGTCCACGGCAATAGATTCGGAAATAACAAAAAGCGATAAATATTCAATATTATTACCCACATATAACGAAAAAGAGAACTTGCCCATCATAATATGGCTTATTGTTAAATATTTAGATACTAGGTGAGTCTCTATATGCTTTATTTTTTAATATAACAATGTAAATATTTGCGGTCGTTCTCTGCTGACAATTCTGTTTTAATTTATTTACCTCTAGTGGATACGATTACGAAGTGATTGTTATTGATGATGGGAGTCCTGACGGCACTTTGGACGTCGCCAAGCAGCTCCAAAAGATCTATGGCTCGAATAAAATCGTTCTTCGGCCGCGAGAGAAAAAGCTTGGTCTAGGCACCGCATACATACATGGAATAAAACATGCAACCGGTAACTTTATCATCATTATGGACGCTGATTTAAGTCATCACGTAAGTAATAAGGAATGCATAATTGACCCTTTTATGCAAATTTATTTTTGAAAGTCAAACAGGTTAAAAAACAAACATTAAAAAACACATTATTCATTACGAAGTCTACCAAAAGTAGTATATTCTTTTTAACACTAAACAAAATACTCCGCGCAGTTTCACTCCCATAGTTCCCGTTACCGAGGTAATACAGGGATAAAATATAGCCTATGTTGCACCCAGTGTAGCTTTCCAATGGTGAAATAATTTTTGAAATCACCACAGTAATTTTTGAACTTATTCATTACAACACAATACAACTTTTCCTCTTTATCTTAGTATTTTATAGTATTACCAAGCTCACATGAAGAATATACTTCAACATGTATTTTTTAATTTATTTCAGCCTAAATTTATCCCAAAGTTTATAGAACTCCAACGTGAACATGATTACGACTTGGTATCAGGCACACGGTACGAGTCTGGTGGTGGTGTGTTTGGATGGGATTTCAAAAGAAAGTTAATTTCTCGTGGAGCTAACTTCATCACACAACTGCTTTTGAGGCCTAGGGCTTCTGATTTGACTGGATCTTTTAGGTATAAGACTTATTATATGATACATTTTTCTTTGTACCACTAGGGTGGCAAACAGATACACAATCCCACCTGATGGGAAGCGGATACCGTAGCATATGGATGCTAGCAACACTAGGGTTACTTAAATGACATTATTATAGAAAATTACTATTATTAACTAATATTTTCTCAGGTTATACAAGAAAGATATCCTGCAGAAATTGATTGACAGCTGTGTGTCTAAGGGCTATGTCTTCCAAATGGAAATGATTATCAGGTCAGTGAACACTATTAATAGTTTAACCTTAGACATAGAGAATGGACTGAGTATTCTCTATCCAGGTATGAAGTAAATACAGGTGGCAAGTATGAGAGAGACAAAACAATTGTGCGAGCAGTAGTTATCTCTTTCTACAAATCTGATTGGTCCACATCACAGAATTTGTTTCAAGGCACTCCACCTTAGTCATTACAGACCTTAAACATTTGTAAGCATGAATATGTCTGTATGTAATTATCTGTATAAGTATGTATTTAAAAACAAAAGTAATATATCAGCTATCTGGTTACATAATACATGCCACAAATATTATCATGTACGAGAGGCCCCTGCGGTTTCACCTCCGTTCCCGGGGATCTTAATTTTTCCCAGGATAAAAAGTAGCCTGTGTCCTTTCTAAGGCTCTCTGTGTACCAAAACTATGTCTAATTAGTAAAGATTTGATCAACATACCGAAAGATATATATATAGGTTTAAATTTTTCAGAGCAAGACAACTGGACTATACAATTGGTGAAGTTCCAATCACCTTTGTGGACAGAGTCTACGGGGAATCCAAGCTCGGTGGCTCAGAGATATTGCAATTTGCCAAGGCTCTGCTTTATCTATTTGCAACAACATAATGTGATAAAAACATTCCAATAAAAAATAACATGCTTAAAGTAAAATGTCTATATCGACGGTAGAAAGCAATTTTTTTCGTATCTAGGAAAATCGCTTTTTTTTTCTCTCCTTATTTGAAGAAAATAATTAAGAATAAATTTGTTGAGCCTGCCGGAATTATCATTATTTTCTTACAAGTTTTTATCTAGGTCTTATTACGTTACCATGACTTTGTACTGTATTTGTGATTATGAGAGAACAATAAAGAATATTATATTATTATTATATATTATTATACTTTTTTTATGATATTTTTCAAGTGTTATTTTACTCTGGTGTTGTAAACCTCTATTTTTTTAGATACGACAAAATTGCTTTCTACCGTCGATATATTAATAGCTTATTTTTGTAGCTTTATAAGGCAATTAATTGTAAACAATAAGCATTAGAGCTATTATAATAAATTACTTAAATATGTTTAGTTCTTTTCTATGTTAAGTCCAATGAGAATTCAACCTTAATTCTTTGTAATAAGGTTAATCTACCAACCAATAGTTAATTGTGTAAATTGAACTTAATGTTAAGGCATTAAAGTTTGTTTTTCTTTGACAATGAAGTTTATAAAGTCACATTATAAATTATTATAAATTATATAAATTATTTTGCTGTACATTTTGTGTTGATAATATTAAGTTGAAAGATTATATTAGAAACAATTTTATGGGTACTAAGTTTTTTGATACAATTTGAACCCATTATTTTAAGTAAATATTTATTAAGGCTACTACTATAATGTGCTGGGGGTCGTTTTTATTGTGTTATTCTTAAATAAATTTATATTTGTAATTATTATTATATTTCTCATTCCTTATCTCTTTCCATTTCCACACAAATATACCATGTATACAATAAGTATGAAGAATAGAGGTTTCTTAGTGAATTTTTGCTTAATATTTTTGTCGAAATAAAAATTAAATATTCACAAATTATCTACAATGAGGCTACATTTACAAAAATCAGTAACAATGACATGAAATACAAATAATTATATGCACAGGTGTTCATTAAACAATAACTTAGCATGTATGAAATATTCTCAAGCGAAAAAACAAAAATATATTCATAACACCACTTTAGTATAAAAAGATACAAAATACCGAAGTGAGTTTGTTTGTTTGTTGTTGTTGTTGTTTGTTGAAAAATATCCCAGGATATTTATTTGTTAACCCTAACTTCCGGGAAAACGTTCGTTCCTCGGGGAAAGGTAAAGACGCACGACCATGTAGGCGCTACCTGTAGTCTACTACCTGCTTGTTTTTTTATTAATATTTGTTCCTTGCGGCACAGGCTGGGGTCAGAGACCATGCTGCCTAGTCATCAGTTAGTTTAAACTACTTGCTTATAACTTCAAGTTATCTAACATCCAAATAAAAGTATTTTATTATTAAAATTTTAAACAAAGTCACACCTCTTGTCTATAGCTCCATTTAACATTTGAACAAGTGTGAATAATCTACGCATATTGTCGTACCATTATTAACTATCCGTTGAACGCCACAACATGTTTCAATTGGCAATTATTTTATTTTTATCTCTAACAATTAATGCTAAGGAAATATCGATTTCCGAGGATCTACAAAATTATTTAAATGAGGGCAAAGAGCCCGCAGATTTGGCGGTTATTTCTTTACAGCCGTTATGGATTCTCAATTTAAATAATGACGAGTTAAATGTGAGAATGAGAGCCGGGAGCGCCGCTGAGATAGAAGATTATGAATATATGGCCGGGCCTATGATTAAACGGTGAGTTTTTAAATAGAAACGCCATCTTACCCCAAGATGTCTATGGTTAGGTTTTCAATAAAGGTACCTACTTATGTAGATAGGTACTTAATATTTTGAGTCTTCTGTAGCTATTATTAAGTACTAATTGACCCGCGCAAATTCGTTAGCGTCCCGTTTGTGCAAAAGTTTTGATTAATGTTCCGCTCCTATTCGTCGTAGCGTGATGATATACCCTATAGGCTTCCTCGATAATTGGGCTATCAAACACTGAAAGATTTTTTAATTAGTAGGTATAGATGTGTTTGAATTTTAACCAAAAATATACCTAGCTTAATTGACACAAACGAACATAATTAATCATCAACAAATTACATATATATAACTACGTATTATATACTAATTTCATTACAACATAAGACTAAAGTGTTGCGTAGGTAATCCGCCCCACCATGTTTTTTTTAATCTGGGGCAGACCTTTCACTGCATATGTTGCATAATGCTGACCAGTGTGAAGGTAAAATTTGTCGCTGAATGTATACCTTCGATAGCTCAGTTGGTAGAGCGGTGGACTGTAGCTGTAAAAATCGTAATCCATAGGTCACTGGTTCAAATCCGGTTCGAAGGAAACTTTTTGATCATATTTTATTTTAATGAGTAAGTGTTTTCTCAGATAAACTAATACAACGATGAAAGGTATGCCTTCGATAGCTCAGTTGGTAGAGCGGTGGACTGTAGCTGTTTAAATCGTTATCCATAGGTCACTGGTTCAAATCCGGTTCGAAGGAAACTTTTTGATTATATTTTAATTATATGAGCAAGTGTTTTCTCAGATAAACTAATACAACGATGAAAGGTATGCCTTCGATAGCTCAGTTGGTAGAGCGGTGGACTGTAGCTGTAAAAATCGTAATCCATAGGTCACTGGTTCAAATCCGGTTCGAAGGAAACTTTTTGATCATATTTTATTTTAATGAGTAAGTGTTTTCTCAGATAAACTAATACAACGATGAAAGGTATGCCTTCGATAGCTCAGTTGGTAGAGCGGTGGACTGTAGCTGTTAGAATTGTCATCCATAGGTCACTGGTTCAAATCCGGTTCGAAGGAACCCTTTTTAGTAAACCTTTTTTAAAGCATTATTTTTTTATTATAAACTAGATGACCCAGCGAACTTTGTTCCGACATATTTTCTAAAATTGATTGATTTTTAAAACTAAAATATTAGCGAAATCAGTCCAGCCGTTCTGATGTTATGCGCGTACACATACATTTCACAGATCTATTTTTATATCTTTATACCTACAAGTTATTTTAATAGGTATCTATGTCATTTCAGATTGCAACGCCGTCCAAATATAACACCAATATTAAAGAACAATAACAGTTCGGTGAATTCCAAAGAGTTAACTAAAGATATTGGGAGTGAAGATGAAAATAAACAATTGAGGAAAGAAATATTGAAGATAATTAATAAATTTGCGTGAGTTTTATAGTGTTAAACACAAAGTAATTCTTATGAAAGTATTTCGTGTCAAAGAGTATACCATATAAATAATTATTTACCTAAGTAAATAACCACTTTTTCAGAATGTCTACCGATAAAGAACCCGATGTATATTTATCGGAAAATGAAGAGACGAATGATCCAACCCTAGCCGTAAGTTTAAAACTATAAACTGTGTTTATGTCAAATAAAAAAAAATATACAGGTATTTTTTTTTCTTACAGTTGTATTTCAAAAGGCAATATACATCGTTGATAGTAAAACTAGGACGCAAAGAATGGCATTACTTCATCAAACCACCATCACCGCTTCCTGCCTGGTTTTATGAAGAACATATAAACATAATAAGAGAGGGTCAAGAAATGTATGTTGAAATTCCTGAGACAGTTAAAGTTGCATTCTACAAATCCTTTTTGCACATGTTACAAATGTTTTTGAGTTTTCCTGTGTGATACTGAGAAAATATGAAAATATGCAATAACGTATCCCAGACCTATTTAATTTTTGTGTGTAGTTGTAGTTCATAGCGATGGTAATAAAAGTTCATAAATGACCACAAATTAATTGTTTTGTTACGATACACCTTTATTTTAAATATTATAATTTAGCCCAATAATAATATTTTTCCTACTCTCTCGCGTGATGTTATACAAATTTGAATTTAGCGGGCTATATTGTATAGGAAAAAGAAACCCATCATGAAATACCTATGAAAAACAAAAAATAAATACGTAATAAAAATTTGCCATAAAATAAACCTCATTTTAATAATAAATCTAAGATTTAAATTATTTATAGTAAGTCTATCTAGCTAGTCTGTGTTGTATGTATGATCTTGTTCACTTCACTCATTCATGTCATACAGTTGGTTGATGACTCAGACTTTGACGTTTCGCAAATAATAATTTTTATTTACGTGCCTTGCTTGGTAGTTTTTGCAATCCGTTCGTGTGTGCAGCTGAGTTATTTGTTTACGCTTTGGCAAATAATATTTCACACAACTGATGTAGAAGAATCGAAACGAATATGTCTTTGCACGGTTTCCAAAACATCGGCTCGTTCGTGCGCGAATGCGCTGGGCATACGTTGCGATATGAGCAAGCATGTTTACGAATCGTCACAAATAACGAAGAAATAAGTTTTTGGAGTCAATATGAGGAATGTGAGGGGTGCATGTTGTTGGAGACGACAACATTGTCGGGTTCAGGGGAAATAGTGCTGGACACTTTTAGCAGTATTCGTTATGCAGTGAAAAATGCGACTGGGCAGAAATGCAACGGTAAGTAATATTATTTATGTAATGTTATAGGTACCTACGTAAACAGCTATCATTGTTCCTTTGTTTCCGCTTACACACAGGTTTTCATAAAGAGCCTGGTGTCCTAATTTTCACTCTTAAGCAGAACTATAGAACAATGTTAATCCTTACTCATTGTAATATGATCTAGAGATGTCTGTTGATGATTCAGATGACACAGCAGCCTTGGTTATCTCAAATTTTTGTATGTAATATACCTACATGTTACAAAACATCCTGGAAATTAAATATTAATGCTTTATATGTAACGGAATTAACAAAAATTGCAAATGTCAATCAGGGATTCTCAAACATCATATAACCATGTAGTGTGATTATATACTGTACAGTATGCACTACCAGTAAACCTATTTATCATGAACTAGTAGCTCCCTGTGGTTTCACCCATGTACATGGGAGATCTTCCATTTTCCCAGGGTAAAAAGTATCCTATGTCCTTTCACAAGCTCTAGACTATCTGTATACCAAATGCCATTTAAATTGCTTCAGTAGTTTTAGTGTGAAAGTGAGACAGAGTTAATTTGCAGTTATAACATTAAGTTTTATTTACATTTAATTAGAATTACTAACCCAATCTAGAGTAAAACAAGAAAGAAAGTCAGTGTTCATTTTTCCAAGTGCAACAGACAGATAGAGTTTATTCTGCATTTATAATACTAGTTAGGATATCCTATCCAGTGTAAAACAAGAAATAAAGTCAGTGTTCATTATCCCTCCATGAGGAAGCTATTTAAATCCAATAAATATAATAACCTTACTATCTAAGGTCAGACATGCGACTCACGGCAAAGTACAATGTTTATGTGTAAGTATTGATTGCCTTTATTGCATTATGTACTTAAACCTGGGCAGTACTTATTTAGTGTGAAAAATGTTTTATTTTGTTTAAAAAAGTTGTTGTTATGTTTCCTTACTATAAAAAATTGGGTCTATCTCTTTTAAATTAATTTGTTTAAAAAATCATATCCTATTTTTTTCAACTACATAATATGTGACTTAGACTTAGATAGACAAAACCTACTACTTAAAGTAGCTCAATTATTAAGCTCCTTGCACTTTACGACTTGATTACTACTTAATAATTTTAAGTCGAGAGTACAAATTCACATTACAGTGAGTGGTATATAAACTTAGGTGTTCTTATCATTAAAGCAATCATTCCAAGGCTAAATAATGTAAATAAATTAGTTTATTTCACTTTAAGGTTACCATTAAACTGGTTTATTATTGTATAAACCAGTGGTAAACCAGTTTCAACAAGATCCTGCTGATGTCCTACAAATATTATAAATGTGAAAGTTTGTTTGTTCCTCCTTTTTCACAGAAAAACTACTGAATAGATTTGGATGAATTCGCAGTTTATAACCTGAATTAACATATAGGCTACTTTTTATCCTGTGAAATTGGATCACATATATGCAATTGTGAGTTTTTTTATCCTTAATATAGTCCTCTAATTGTGTAATTCTTTCGCAATCCTCGAGTAAGCCGATTTCTGGTTACATTGCCAGCCCTACCACTCCTGTCTTCCTCTTTGCGAGCACCAAACCTTCAAAGTATTATGAAAATGGCTTCATCAACGATCCCAAGAGAGGTAGTCCAATTAGGGTGCTTTATAGAGCAACTTATCAATTATAAAATACAAAGATTTACAGGTGTATGTGTGGAAAAATAATATATCATTGATTTAATATTTATTTTCAAAATTTACAATGTAGGTATGTCCTTTTATTTAGTACAATCAACAATACATGAGATAGTGAACAGGGTAATCTGGGGTTTATTTTAATTATGCCATAAATACAGGAAAATAAACATGATTATTTTATATAATTAAATAATAATTTTGAATATGAAATACAAGTATACATAAACCGTAAGTTACATTTACAAATATGTATTTGCAAACTCAAGGGCCTTCGCTTCTTTAAAGACATGATAAGGGTATTGACCTCTGGTTTACCTGTTTCGAATTGATAGTAAAGAATACATGCCTTACCTGACTGAAGGACTAATCTTATATATATAAAATACTCGTGTCACTATGTTAGTTACCATACTCCTCTGAAACGGCTTGACCGATTTTTATTTAAGAAATTTTATATGCATATTCAGTAAGTCTGAGAATCGGCTACTATCTACTATTTTTCATACCCCTAAATGCACGGGAACAGGAGCTACGCGGGTGAAACCGCAGGGCGGCAGCTAGTTTGATTTATAAAAAAAAATGCATATGATCTCATTTGTTAGGGTACATGATGTTGTGATCAAAACCCCAAAGTAGATTAATAATAAAAAAAAGTAAATTTCTAGCTAAGTAAGGTGACTTTTTAGTCAAATGCAAGCTTTATATGTATACTAGCTGTCGCCCCGCGATTTTACCCGCGTAGTTCCCGTACTAGTATTGAATATGCATATGAAATTTCATAAAAATCGGTCAAGCCTTTCGGAGGAGTACGGTAACTAACATTGTGACACGAGAATTTTATATATAAGATGTTCGAGCTGATCGGTGTAATTTCACCTGCGTTACATCTTCCCGTTTTTGCAACAAATTATGCTCCACTATAGGTCGTTGGTTGGTGGTTCCACGATAAATGAGCTGTCTAACTAAACTTATATAGGTAGTATATAAGCTCACTTTAAAGTTTACTTTGGAATCCGATTGGCCGTGTCTGAAAAATGTCCCAGGATATTTATTTAATTAATTTTGTTATACTTTCCAGGTTCATACAGTTTCGGCGAGTTTGGGGAGTATACCCTCGACCTCGCGAACGACACGCGCTGTCATCCGCAGATGACCGCGGAGCCTGATGCAGCATACCTTCCAATCTTGACTGCTGTGGTGATCCTACTGTCCATGGCCACACTGTGGTACATAGTCAAGGGCATCGGGAAGAGGGTGGTCGCTGGGAGGTTTTATGCCAGATATTTTGCTAGGTGAGTGGTTCTTTACGTCTAAAAGTGGTGGTCAGATGCTCAGAGCTACAGAAGATAGGATGGTCAACAGCTGAGATGAATCGCGTAAAAGTCGACTATGTTCCATTTAATTAATTCAATTTATGAAATCTACACGAATATATAAAGAAGAAAAATTGTATTTTTATGTGTGTGTACGTTTGTAATGAATAAACTTAAAAACTACTGTGCCAATTTCAAAAATTCTTTCACCAATGAAAAGCTAGATTATCAGAGAGTAACATATGCTATTTTTCATTCCCGTATTCCTACGGGAACGGGAACTACGTGGTTGAAACCGCGCGGAGGCAGCTATTTTATCACAAATTATGATTTGTTTCAAGTTATATGTATTGTTCTGTAATGTAAATGAGCTAAATATCTCTTCGCGTGTGGTTGGAGCCTGGTGACCTGTAGTACAGGCTCTGCCTAGTACAGACACCAGTCTCTCACATAATATATAAGAACTGTCCTAACAAAACTTGCTTATTATATTATGTAAAATTGTGTGATAGGTATATCCTGGGACATTTTTCACACACGGCCAATCTGATTCCAAACTAAGCAGAGCTTGTGATATGGTAACCAGATAGCTGACATACTACATATACTACTTTTAAATACATACTTATATAGATATTTACATCCCGACACAGGACAAACAGACATATTCATGCATACAAATGTTTGTCCTGGGTGGGATTCGAACCCACGACCCGCGGCTTGAGAGTCAGGGTCACTAACCACAAAGCCAACCGGGCTGTCAAATATGATGAGAGAAATAAATAAATAATCTAAAATCAATTATGAACACATCCAGAGAGGACAATGAGCTCGGCTCCGAGACTCGAGTGCTGACGATGGAGGCGAGCGCGCCGCGGTCACCCACGCGCTCCCGGCTCCGGTCTTTGGACATCTTCAGGGGATTCTCAGTCGCACTCATGGTATGTTCATCAGATTATTTGTAAATCCTAAGTGCCTAACTAATATTATAAATGCTTATTTTTATTCTGTTATCAGGAGATTTTAATTTGACCTGAACGATTTTTGGGTCTGTCTCCAGTAAACACACCCAGTGGTCACCGATTAACTAATCCAAAATATTTTTATTTATCTATCCTGTAATATTAACTAACTATCACCGTAATTAGTTATTATTTACAAATATTATATAGTGTCTCAACACAGTTCCACGTAAAGTCCATTGTCCGCGTAAAGGTGTGACTAGAAGGTGCTTTTTAATTTTGTAATAAAAAATAACCGGAAGATCTTCAATTTTCCCAGGATAAAAAGTAGCCCATGTCCTTTCTCAGGCTGTAGAGCTAGACTATAATGTGTACCAAGTTTCATTAAAATCGGCTCTGTAGTTTTAGCGTGAAAACAAGACAGACAGAGTTACTTTCGAATTTATAATGTAAGTTAGAATGTAAAATGATAATTTCCTCCTCCTCTCAGATCTTTGTGAACGCCGGCGGTGGTGGCTATGAGATATTCTCACACAGTGTGTGGAACGGGCTGACTATCGCCGACGTTGTGTTCCCATGGTTCGCCTTCGCTATGGGAGAAGCTTTAGTCCTGTCCCTGAATGCTAGACTGAGGACATCGTTGCCAAGGACAACGGCTTTCTGTCAGGTAACTTTTTATATAACCTTTATTCCCAACTAGCTGCCTCCGCGCGGTTTTACCCGCGTAGTTCCCGTTCCCGTGGGAGTACTGGAATAAAATATAGCCTATGTTACTCGGGGATAATGTAGCTTTCCAAAGGTGAAAGAATTTTTTAAATCGGTCCAGTAGTTTCGGAGCCTATTCATTACAAACAAACAAATCTTTCCTCTTTATAATATTAGTATAGACTAAGTATTTTATTCGTGAAAAAATTGTATTATTGCTCTACCCATAATTTTATTTTGCGACCAAAATAATAATCTAATTAATATATTACATAAATCCATGAATACATAACGTAAAACGCGAAATATTTGTATTATAGAAATATATTATTTGATTGACCAATCAAAGAATTTAATAAGCTTTAATATTAGACCATAGAACTTCCTCCTATGAAGTGTGTAGTTTAGTAAATCAGTATAAAATAAACATAAAGAAACTAATAAACAATTCTATCCCCATTTCTAGGTAGCCCGTCGCTCCCTAATGCTGTCCCTCATCGGCATTATCCTGGGATCAGTGAACGTGTCCTGGCACTTTGTCCGTTTGCCCGGGGTGCTCCAACGGTTGGCAGCGATGTACCTGATAGTTGGGGCTTTGGAGTGTGCCCTTATTAACACCAGCCAGAACATCACACCGGGTAATGTTAATTTACTTTATCATCATCAGCTCATATACATCACTGCAGGAGCACAAGCCTCCTAATAAAGTGGGGTTAGGCAGTAGCGTTGCCAGACGTCCCGCTTTTGGCGGGACCGTTCCGATTTTTATACTAAATTGTAATGTCCCGCGCGGGACAGGCTCTGTCCCGCTTTTCGGGAATAACTCGACCGTGTGTGCAGCGTACTGAGAAAGCGTGCTTTTTTGACGTCTACAAGGGCACCAAATTGAGAGACACGACTAAAAAGACTAAAAAAAAAAAAAAAAACGACGTCAATATTTAACTATGTCCCGCTTTCGACAAAAGAATCCCGCTTTTGTCACTCAAAAAGTTCCAAAATCCCGACTTGGCAAAAAATAAATCTGGCAACGCTGAGGCAGTGTATCTTAAAATGTGAAAGATTCCTAAGGTCTAATTAAGTAGGCATGCCCAGTTAGCCACACTTTTCTTAGTTTTTGGTTTATAACATACTAGCATAACATAATCACAGGGGTATCAAAAATAAGATAGTAGCCGATTCTCAGACCTACTGAATATGCATATAAAATTTCATAAAAAGCGGTCAAGCCGTATCGTATAATCCCTTTAAAGGCCCATCTGAACAAATATAATAATTTTCAGGCCGTTCGCTGTTCCGGGACATCATAGCCGGTTGGCGCCAGTGGCTCGTCACATTAGCACTGGTTGCTATCCAGGTAAAATATATACCAATACTAGCTGCCGCCCCGCGGTTTCACCCGCGTAGTTCCCGTTCCAGTTCCCGATATAATAGCATTCCCGAATAGTAGCCGATTCTCAGACCTACTTTATATGCATATAAAATTTCATAAAAATCGGTCAATCCATTTCGGAGGAGTATGGCAACTAACACTGTGACACAGACGATTGGAATCAGATTGGCCGTGTGTGAAAAATGTACCAGGATATTTATTTATTATTATAGTTAAAATTATTTTTTTCGTCCATAGGTGTGTATAACATTATTGGTGCCAGCCCCGGGATGTCCAAAAGGGTACACTGGTCCTGGAGGCCTCCACCTCTCTGATACTGGAGACATGTCCCTGGAGAACTGCACTGGTGGCATCGCTGGTTATATTGACAGGTAATACCCAACTAATCTATACTAATATTGTAGATGCTAAAGTAACTCTGTCTGTCTGTCTTTCACGCTAAATAATTATAATAGTAATAATTTAATTTATTTCAGATTCAAATCCTGTAGTTGTAGTAGGATGTTAGTCATCCTTAGTTTATAAATAATCTCATGTACAAACAAACAATAATAAATTAAAATATAAAACAAAAAAACAACTAACTGACGTTAAAACTTCTGAACCGATTTAAATTAAATTTGGTACTCAGATAGTCTGAGATAGGATATAAGCTACTTTTGATCCCGGGAGAATTGAAGATTCCGGGAATGTGGGTGAAACCGCGGTGAGTGTGTATGTAAATAATTGTTGACTCCCTTCACCCAGGTTCCTGATGGGCACCAGCCACCTTTACCAACGGGGGCGGTTCCGCGAGATATACCGCAGTCCACTAGCTCATGACCCTGAGGGGATCCTGGGCATACTCTCCGGAGCCCTAGTGGTACAAGCTGGGGCACACGCCACTAGGATCATGCTGGCTTACAACCACGCTAGGTGAGTACTGAGTTTATATAATAATTAATAAGTATCTAACCTATCCAACGATTGCTCGGAGAGCGAAGTGATTTTCTAGTGCGACTTATTTTTGTACTAGCTGCCTCCCCGCGGTTTTACCCGCGTAGTTCCCGTTCCCGTGGGAACACGGGGATAAAATATAGCCTATGTTACTCGGGGATAATGTAGCTTTCCAAAGGTGAAATAATTTTTGAAATCGGTCCAGTAGTTTCGGAGCCTATTTATTACAAACAAACAAACAAATCTTTTCTCTTTATAATATTAGTATAGATTACCACTTCACTATTTCATTACTTTATTAAGAAGCCTTACTTAGGTATAGCCCTAACGTTTTATAAGAGTAAGTAATGTGTGTTACATTACCAAGATAAACCTCACTAGGTTATATAAGGTGTTGAAAAACACAGTATAATGTAAATTTTGTTAAATAAATAAAGAAAAAAGAAAACCGTGTCTGCCTGTTAGCAATAATATCACTCATGAAGCTGGGGCGGGTTGCTAACAAAAAAAAACTTGTTTTAAAAATAAGATGTAATTTTTCAATGGTCAAAAATTGCTTCCATGATATTTCCAAGCAAAATTTCACATTTTTTTTTGTAATGAATATAAATGGCAAATAAAAAAAGAATCATCAAAAGTAAAAAAACATAAAAGAACACAGTAAAATTGAAAATTGTTACTTAAATAAAGTCAGTTAACAAATTAACTAACATATATTACATGACAAATAAAAGCTTCTGAAAATACTCTGTATTATATGTTTTTGTGAAATAAAATGAAATTATACATGTATCTACTGTATTAATAAGAAAATATCAATTTAAAAAATATTGTGTGTTTATTTGGGGGATCTCCGAAATGGTTGAACTTATTTTACAAAGACTTGCACTGGCAGTTTCTGATGCTATAAGGATCAATAAAATGAATAATTCATGGAACAGCTATACATTTGCACTACCTCTATACATTTTTTTTACCTTCACAGTTGCCCCATTAGGATCAAAACTAATTGTTTCCATCCCTTTCTCTCACAGGGCCCGTATAATGCGTTGGTTATTCTGGTCGGTCATCTTCGGAGTGACAGGCGGTGCCCTCTGCATGTTCTCCAAAGACGGTGGGGTTATACCGATCAACAAGAACCTCTGGTCCGTGTCCTTCTGCCTGGTGACTTCAGCGATGGCATTCTTCATACAAGCTGTCCTGTACTTCATTGTAGATCTGAAGACTAAGTGGGGTGGGAGGCCTTTGTATTATGCCGGTAAGTGATTTTTGGTTCTTATACTTATTTATTAAAATCAAATCAAATAATCATTTATTTCGGACACAAGTTCCATAGCAGCAATAATAATATAATTAAATAAAAGTTAGATACACGCGTAAAAAGTTACATACACAAAGTTTTAAAAATAAATGTAAAAGTAACAGTTTACTGGACCAGTACTCCAGTCCAATGTTTTAAAAAAGGGCAGTCAGGCCTCTCAGCTAACACCTTCAGTGTCCCGTTGCTGCTGCCCCTGGTTCTGAACATAAGTGAGGCATATTTTTTGCGCATTATTGCGAAGAAGTCGTCAGTGCGCGCTTCTGCGAACGTTAAAGTTACACATATTTTTACATATAACTTGTGGGTTTGAGCAGACACTGCACAATCGACACTATTATTAATTTGGTACTAAGAGTAACTGTTCACAAATGTATCAGAACTATATCAAGTAGATAGATAGCAGTGGTGGCTCAGTTGGGAACTCAACGACTCACGATCATGAGGGTGCAGGTTGGAATCCCTGGGCCATACCTCTGAGTTTGAAACTTATGTATGGATTCACACTGATGGCTTTCGGTGAAGGAAAACATCTAAGGAATCCTGCATGTCAGACATGTCACAATCAAAGGCATGTAAAGTCCCCAATTCGCACTAGGCCCGTGTGGTGGACTCTGGCCTTAACCCCCTCATTGTTAGGGGAGGCTCGTGCTCCTCGGTGGAGACGTATATATGAGCTGATGATGGTATTAACTTTTTTTAACATTTTTTTCAGGTCAAAACGCACTATTCCTCTACATAGGCAGTGAACTACTCAAACGCCACTTCCCCCTACGCTGGGCCATCCCCGCCCCCACTCACACCCAGCTACTAGCCGCCCATGCAGCCGCCATGCTCATCTGGCTGGCCGTCGGGGTAGCCCTACATAGGAAACGTATCTTTATAACCTTGTAATAACGTTTAGGAATCGAGGAATGTTTTTGGATTAAAGTTAGTGTTTCATTGAACCCGAAATGGTTTAGTGTATGTCGAAATTTAATGTAAGGGATGTGATAGTAAAGGCCAAAATGATTTGCTTATTAAAAAGGATTTTAACAGAATATATATCAAATTAGCTTTTAAAACTTATAGGCCTTTAAAGGAATTCAATAAAACACTTTCTTTTTTCATTTAATGGGTTTGCATAATGTTGAGCGTCTTTAGTTAATATGTGGTCACCAAAATAGGTTCCATCCCAAAGATGGAGGTCTTTACAGACCTTGTTTAAGGGATAATGATTTGTAAAAGCCTCCTTTGGTAATGATAAAAAGGACAAAAATCAGCATGAATTTGCATGAAAACCTTGTTATTCCAATAAATTTTCAATCGCTTTCACGCTAAATCTAATGAACCGATTTAAATGAAATTTGGTACACAGATAGTCTAGAGTCTAAGAAAAAACATAGACTACTTTTTTTCCCGGGAAAATGGAAGATGTCCCGGGTACGCGAGTGAAACCTCGGGAAGCCACTAGTGATTTATAAACGGCAGAACCTTCTTTGGTAGAAATAAAAAAAAGCTAAAATCAGCATGAATTTCAATATAAGCCTTGTCATTCAAATACATACAGTAAAAAAGTAAGCTACCTAAGACTTTAATTGTTATTAATTATTATTGCCAAAAAAACGTATATATTAGAAAGACCAAAAATATGAGCAGCCAGTATTGCCCTATGAAGAAATTCAAATATAAAATATTCGTTATAACCTAAAAAAAAGCTTAATATATTTTTTTATTGGAATTAGAAATTGCTCAAAGCCCTTTTAAGTGGGGCATTTTATGACCAGAAATGTATCTAGCTTATATTACTTTATGAATGAAAAGGCATTATGTCAAATTTTATTTAAAACACTATTAAACTGTATTTTAATTATGGCATTTTGTATCGCCTCACACATATTATTATATTATTTATCAATAAATATGACGAGACGAGATCATTCTATTTATTTATTTGTCAAATCTTTAAAAGAAAAGTGAAATAAATTTCTAGAAATATACAAAAGTACTTTTATTATTTAAAATATTTAGTTCTTGACATAACAGATGGTTTTTGAATGAAATTGATTTTAGTCAGTTAAATAAATTATCCGTACTATTGCCAAAATTCATAAAGTACTTAATTTTCGTTTCGTCGTATTTTTGATTTACAGTTTACATATATTAACCATACTTATAAATACAAATAAAATATAAATGAAGTAATTTATCTAATTGATTTGTTCTTATACCTACCTAAGTTTCTTAAAATGACCATATAAGATTATTTTCTATCAAATTATTTCTAGATAAATTACTTAATTTATAATTAAATCGATTATTATATTCATGTCGGGAATAATAAATAATACTGTAAATAGTTAGCTATTATCACTACATAGTATAAAACAAAGTTGTTATCCGCCGTCTGTCTGTCCCTATGTATGCTTAGATCTTTAAAACTACGCAACGGATTTTGATGCGGTTTTTTTAATAGATAGAGTGTTTCAAGAGTAAGGTTTTTATGTATAAACCATTACGCTATGCTGAATAGGAGCGGAGCATCAATCAAAACTGTTGCAAAAACGGGCAAGGGACGCTAACGAAGTTGCGCGGGTCACCTAGTAGACTATAAAGTGTATCGCGATTTATTTTCATTTTTTAGTTTTTTTTTAACAAAATATGCAAGCTTGTATTTTTGCTAAATGCCAGGACACAGTGTAGTAATAATTATCAGTAGATCATGTCCCATATTTTATTCAAATCTAACCCTGTATTGAATTTGCACATGAATGGTATGTTTTATTATAATTTTCGTTGTGATTTAAGTCACAAATGATGTTTATCAATCCATTTTTGGTCACCTGAACTTTGACCTACTGTATAAGATTGCACTGTGTTTACCTATAGTTTAAAATATATTAACTACATATCTTTAGTTACATTATTATCACTTTATTAAAAAAATATTAAAGTTTTTGGTTGTTTTATTATTGATATCGTGTTTGTCCTTTTGCTTGAATTTATATTATTTTATTTATGCTGATCAGGAAAGTGTTACAAATTTCGCAAAAAAATTATTACATAACCTATTTTAATTTAAAAATACAGTTCTACTGGAATCAGGAATATACATTTACATATAATAATTAAATAATTTATGTATACATATATTATGTACTTTTAACAGCCACAATAAATTCATATTGACATTTCGTGACGGAAATACAAAAATAGCAGGTTATGTTATTTATAGGATATCACATATTTTTGAATCGAATAGATTTTCCATTGTTTTGTTTCCAGATGGAAGAATTTTCAAACATCATTATTTTTATGAATGTTTAATTAACTGCAAGTGCATGCATCAACGAAACGCAAATAACCTTCGCACGTCATTGAAATGTCAAAGAGACATTCGTTATCAGCGGTGCTACAACTCCGCTCGTTTCGCACTTTCGAATTTAGAATACATACTAATAAAACCATGGAGCCTAAAATCGCCTTGAAACAAGATCCAGCGTACAAGAAACTCCAGGAATTCTTTGACGGAAACTCCGAGAAAATTAATATTCAACAATTATTCCAACAAGACCCGAGCCGCTTCAATAAGTTCAGGTAGGCCTTATATCGATTAAATTACGATTATTTAAATTAAATATTTATCGGTGTTAAGTTTTTTAACGTCGTGACTACTCTACTGATATTTTTTTTAGGTTTTTTAGATGTCAACGCAAATTTCACAAAGTTATATCACTTAACATTTAGGTCCTTTTAAAGGTCATCTCATATTTAAACGTTGCTTTGCAAACTCAGTACGTATTGTTTATTCTGGATATATTTTATCAATACACTTGAGTTGGTATTACAATTAATTTGCCATGATAAGATATTTTTACATAAATATTATATACTATTATATTAACTACTAGCTGCCTCCCCGCGGTTTTACCCGCGTAGTTCCCGTTCCCGTGGGAATACAGGGATAAAATATAGCCTATGTTACTCGGGGATAATGTAGCTTTCCAAAGGTGAAAGAATTTTTGAAATCGGTCCAGTAGTTTCGGAGCCTATTCATTACAAACAAACAAACAAACAAACAAATCTTTCCTCTTTATAATATTAGTATAGACAAGTAAATGATAACGTATTTAATAATAATATTTCTCTAACTAAATCTCATTCCATTTTTATATTCTTAACTCGATCTATTGATAAGTAGTTATGGTCTCAAGAGATTTATTAAAATCAATTTTAAACTTCAATACTTAATCTCCATTCTTAAATATAAAACTTTTATGGGATAAAGAAACGTATTAGAGGCTAACATATATTTTTATTATTTACAATTTATACAGAAAGGGATTATTAATTATTATTATGTTGATGTTTCCAAGGTACTTATTTATTTATAGACTTTTCGTATTTTTAGCTGATAAAATATAGCCTATGTTACTCGGGGATAATGTAGCTTTCCAAAGGTGAAAGAATTTTTGAAATCGGTCCAGTAGTTTCGGAGCCTATTCATTACAAACAAACAAACAAATCTTTCCTCTTTATAATATTAGTATAGATGTATATTATAGAAAAGTGAAAGGCCATTTTATACAAAGTTTTTTTTTCTAACAACAGTGACATTAGCCTTTCAAATACTTAGTGAAATCTCCAAATACTTACACATAGATAAAAAAAACTCTCTTTAAATGGGTATTTATTTTTGGAAATAATATTTATTTTTCTAAGTCTATGAATATAAATAAATATTTATGAAATTTTTTTATTTTGATGAAACAGCCTGACAATCCCAACTCCAAATGACGGAGACATCCTGCTGGACTACTCCAAGAACCGTATTGATGAGAATGTTCTCCAGCTCCTCCTCAACCTCGCCAAGAGCCGTAATGTGGAGAAGGCCAGAGATGCTATGTTTGCAGGTAAACAGAAACAAACAATTTAATACATACCTCTATACATTCACATATACATTCTACACTTATATTACTATATACATATACATATATTAATAATGAGGAAATAAGCATTTTTGTTTGTAATAAATAAACTCAAAACTTATGTGCCTATTTCAAAAATTCTTTCACTTTCAAAGTAAAATTTTTAGGGAGAAAAATTGGCTATATTTTATCCCTGTACGGGAACTACATGGGTGAACCCGGGCGGAGGCAGATAGCATATTATGCTAGTTTGTTTGTTTGAGCACACTAGTCTCAGCAACCACTTCAAATTGAAATATTCTGTTAGTGTTTCATTTAGTCCATTTATCAAGGAAGTCTAAACACTATTCAACATCCACTACATCACCAATAGGATCAGAGCATTCATGAAATATGTTAAGAAAACAGTTAAAATTGTGTACCACTAGTAATTTAATAAACTTAATATAGTAACAATATCTCTTTTTAAATTAACTTTTCCTGTTTACTTACATATGCTATAAATATTTATATTATATTCTTTTCTGTTTGAGTTTAGTTTTAATTTGTTTTATGTATCTTGTAAATATATAACTACTCAGGCCTTTAAATTTTAGACAATGACTCCGTTATTATTCATAACTAAACTATACTACTTATACTATTACAAAGTTATCATCTGTTGAAATCTCTATTAATAGGTGAAAAGATCAACTTCACCGAGGACCGTGCAGTGCTTCACGTGGCTCTCCGCAACCGTCAGAACCGTCCCATCTTGGTGAACGGCAAGGATGTCACTCCTGATGTGAACGCTGTGCTGGCACACATGAAGGAGTTCTCCGGACAGGTCATTGGTGGTCAATGGAAGGGGTAAGTTGTTACAAAACATTATCTTATTGGTCTAGGTTACAATAATATACTTATATATCATCATCATCAGCTCATATACATCTCCACCGAGGAGTATGAGACTCCCCTAATAACGAGGGGATTAGGCCATAGTCCATGTGGGCCTAGTGCGGATTGGAGACTTCACATGCCTTTAATTGTGACATCTCGGACATGCAGGTTTCCTCACGAGGTTTTCCTTCACCAGCCAGTGGTGTAGTGTGTATACTTAAAAGTTATTATTACTATTTATTTTGGCTATATATCAATCTTAAAAGTAATTAGACTAGTATTTACTGAGTCATGAAGCGACATCTTCTAGAATTCGAAACTATATGGGACTTAATGTGTCCTGGAATAAAAAATAGCATGTAAGAATTGTGTAGCTTTTATTTGGTGAAATAATTTTTCCAACTAAATTCCTGTTTCCGTTCGAGCTTCGAAAAAAGGAGATATAGAAGCACTCATATTAAAATTTAAATCTTAATCTATTCTTTCGACAACAATCACGAGTTTTGTATAAACAAATATACAAACCATTTTATTTCTATACTAATATTATAAAGAGGAGAGATTTGTTTGTTTGTTTATTTGTAATGAATAGGCTCCGAAACTACTGGACCGATTTCAAAAATTCTTTCACCTTTGGAAAGCTACATTATCCCCGAGTAACATAGGCTATATTTTATCCCTGTATTCCCACGGGAACGGGAACTACGCGGGAAAAACCGCGGGGAGGCAGCTAGTTTATTATATATTTCTTGTTTTCAGTTACACTGGTAAGCCGATCTCTGACGTCATCAACATCGGTATCGGAGGGTCCGACCTCGGTCCTCTCATGGTGACGGAAGCGCTTAAACCTTTTGCTAATCATCTTAAGGTATATTTTTGAATGAGAACATTTTATCATTACATTCATTATAGTTCTTCGATGACCAAACTGAATGCAACTCAATTACTATGCATTTAAGGTCCACTTTAAATTGTATATTCTTGACTACCTAATTGCTATTCTGAATTCAACTTTATATTTAAAGGCACAAAGTCCACATAGCATCATAATTTATTTATGTTAATTCAATTAATGTAAGTGGCATTTCAAATTCAGATATCGACTTTAATATCAATATCTTCATAATTGCCAGTTTAAAATCGACTTTATATCTCTTATTTTACAGTCCAAATTCTAATTGCTTAAAAAAATCCTTTCTATATCTACCACAAATATTTGCAACCAAACTATAGTCATTGTAAATCCAACCTTATCTCCTTGGTTTAAGGTGCACTTTGAATCCATTGTATATCTACTCAAATTTTTCTACAAACATTTAATCTCATTGTAACTCCAACCTTATATCCTTGTTTCAAGGTACATTTTGTATCGAACATCGACGGTACTCACCTGGCGGAGGTGCTGAAGAAGCTCAACCCTGAGACGGCGCTGTTCATCATCGCGTCCAAGACTTACACTACTCAGGAGACCATCACAAATGCCACTTCTGCCAAGAACTGGTTCCTGGAAGCTGCTAAGGATGTAAGTTGGCATTTTTACTAATAAATAAACTAGCTGCGTAACTGGGTTTTACCTGCGTAGTTCCCGTTCCCGTGATCACAGGGGTATCAAAAATAGATAGGTAGTAGCCGATTCTCACACCTACTGAATATGCATATAAAATTTCATAAAAATCGGTCAAGCCATTTCAGAGGAGTATGGTAACTAACATTGTGACACGAGAATTTTATTTTATTTTAACATTTTAAAGAGAAACTTACAGCTTATAGAATTCATCGCATTCAGACAGACAGACAGAGGCGGCGGGGACTTTGTTTTATATATATGGATAAGAGTAGGATGTTACAGTTTTACATTATAAATTGTTATTGACAGCCGTCGGCAGTAGCGAAGCACTTCGTGGCGCTGTCCACGAATGCTGAGAAGGTGACAGCGTTTGGGATCGACGCTAACAACATGTTTGGGTTCTGGGACTGGGTTGGAGGCAGGTATGTTATATTATGTTCTACTATCCGTCCCGGCAAACGTTGTTCTACCATAAGAATGAATTGTCAAAGTGACTTGCCCATTTTGCAACAGTTTTGATTGATCCTCCGCTCCTATTCATCATAGCGTAATGATTTATACATAGAGACCTTCTCCTGAGATCTTCCCCATGAAATTCTCCGTAATTTGGTGAAAACCCCGTGAAAATCCGTTTCGGAGGAGTATGGTAACTATTTTAACATTGTGACTTTTATATATAAGAGATATATATACTTCGGAACGGTGAAAGTAACGAGGCGCAAGCGATGACGTCATCGCTTCGGTAGAGTCCGGCTTAGTCGTTCGAGCGAGTGGGGAGGACACTTCGACCCGAGCCACCGTGCGGACAACTAGTCTGGGAACTGTCTTACGACTCGTTGTATATTAACTACCTACTTAAATAAATCAGTTTACTCTTTTACTTGCTCGTTACCACATTGAGCCTACATAATGTTTTCTGAGGGATATAACCATTCTGATCATCGTCATCATCATCCGTTATATATATAAACTTGCAGGTACTCCCTGTGGTCCGCCATCGGCCTGTCCATCTCCCTGTACATCGGGTACGACAACTTTGAGAAGCTGTTGGACGGAGCCAGCTTCATGGACAACCACTTCACCACCGCGCCCTTGGAGAAGAATGTATGTATTTTTATAATCATAGAAAAAAACATTGTCTAAAAAGTGCGCTAGATTTCGCGTGTCAAAATGCAGCTAAAATGTCTCTTTTCTACGCCGTCGTTTAGTCCACGATCGACAGTTATTGCCTTCGGAATAAATAAAAAGTGAAGTGTTAGGCCTTCATACAAATTGAGATACTTATTACTTACTTATTAAATTATAGGGATTTTCCTCATGAAATGTTAAATCAATTTCCCGGTCTTAATTAGGCTTGCCAAGGAAGAACATTACATAATTTAAATATGTTATCCACTTTTAAAATAAGATTACAGTAACAATTTGGTTTTCCTTGATCTATTTTTTTTAGTTACTGCAAGTAAGTGATTTTGTTTATATTATAGACATAGAGACATATTATTATTTATATGAGCCTGTAGTGTCCCACTGCAGGGCAAAGGCCTCCCCATCTTTCTTCCACTCCTCTCGGTTCAGAGCTTTACTGGACCACTCCTTTGGGAAGTGGTCTAGCTCGTCCCGCCATCTTACATATGAGAGAGACAAAACAATAGCGCCATAGTCCTAAGAAAAGGGACAGATAATTATCGCTCAGTCGCGTCGTCTCTTTATAGAGAGTGGTCAATTGTTAGGTTATCCTCAGTCCATTCTCTATGTCCATGTTTTATATAGAATTACTATTGACACGTGTAATCGTCATGTTTACAGAATAACCATATATCTGCGAAATATATAGGTATGTGTATAAATTACAGCCCGGTTGGCTTAGCGGTTAGTGACCCTGACTCTCAAGCCGCGGGTCGTGGGTTCGAATCCCACCCAGGACAAACATTTGTATGCATGAATATGTCTGTTTGTCCTGTGTCTGGATGTAAATATCTATATAAGTATGTATTTAAAAGTAGTATATGTAGTATATCAGCTATCTGGTTACCATAACACATGCTCACTTTGATGCTTAATTTGGAATCAGATTGGCCGTGTGTGAAAAAAATGTCCCAGGATATAAAACATATTTTCTTGCACAAAAGTTCTTAATACTATATTCTTATATACAATGTGTTAAATTATTTCAATAGGAAGCCTGTTAAATTAATGATATTGTATGTATGCAGGCGCCGGTGCTGCTGGCGCTGCTGGGCGTGTGGTACCACAACTTCTATGGAGCAGAGACCCATGCCTTGCTGCCCTACGACCAGTATTTGCATAGGTACCTATTACCTATGATATTCTATTTGTCCTTATATTTATTTAATTTATTTTGTAAGGAAGACATAATAATATAGATAAAAGAACAAAAGATGTGTGAGCCATTAATAGGTCCTCACCAATAACAACACAAAACTTTATACTTTATATAATATACTAGCTCCCTCCCCACGGTTTCATCCGTGTACACGAGGCATCTTCAATTTTCCCAGGATATCCCATGTGCTATTTCAAAACATATTTTAAGTCTGCCAAATCATTCAGTCGTTGTTGAGTGAAATAATAACAAACATCCTCACAAACGTTTGGATTTGTAAAATTAGTAGATTATGATAATAATGTTAATTTTTTAGGTATTAAAATTATGTTAATTTGGTTCCATCGTACTATTTTTAGTTATTTTTAAAGCATTTATATTTATAAGCTTCAGCTATCGAATGTCAATCTTAACCAAGAAACATCGAAATTTTTTATAACCTGCCTGATTTCTATAAATAAAACTATTCAGCCAACATCATTTAAATACCGTAAAACATCCTAACATGTATTTTAACATGCAGGTTTGCAGCATACTTCCAACAAGGAGACATGGAAAGCAACGGGAAGTATGTAAGTCGGTCTGGAGACCAGGTCCAGTACAGCACCGGACCCGTCGTGTGGGGTGAACCCGGGACTAATGGGCAGCATGCTTTCTATCAGCTCATACATCAGGGCACCAGGTAAATGGAGGTCTCCTTAAAAAGTTTATGGGAATGGGAAATTGTTTTGTATGCATTTATTGATATTATAATTAAATATAAAACATTATAAATAGGTATACATATACTTACAATAAAAAATAAAGAAAATATCTACGTAAGTAAGAATATTTTAAAACCAAGAATAATAGAATACAAATAAATCTAAATAAAAAAAACATGATAATTATATCATAAAAATTAATACCTATTCTATTATTATTAACAGCAGTCACTTAAGACCATTTTCTAAACTACAACCTATAAGGTATGTGGTCAAAAATCCCCTCCAATCTTTGGTAATAAAAATTATATCTTGCAGGCTGATCCCATGTGACTTCATAGCACCAGCTCAAACCCACAACCCGATCTCCGGAGGGGTTCATCACAAGATCCTGCTGGCCAACTTCCTGGCGCAGACCGAGGCGCTCATGAAGGGGAAGTCATCTGACGAGGTGGGAACTGCTAATTGAAAATAAATAAATATCCAGGGATATTTTTCACACACGACCAATCTGATTAGAAACTAAGCAGAGCTTGTAATATGGTAACCAGGTAGCGATATACTACTTTTAAATACATTCAGTTTTAATTACACTCAGGCACTGAACAAATAGACATCCAGGGTGGGATGACCCACGACTGGCGACTTGAAAGTCAATGTCACTAACCACATTCTCAAATTGTCAATTAAATACATCTTCCATCTATATATATAAAACAAAGTCCCCGCCGCCTCTGTCTATCTGTCTGAACGCGATGAACACAAAAACTACTGAACACATTTTCATGCGGTATTAATCAATTTGGACCCGGTAGGTGGCGCTGGTGGGCAGAACGAAGTCTGTCTGGTCCGCTAGTAAATAACAATAAATAAAAATTAATTTATTAACACCAAATACAATAAGATAACAATTAAATAAACTTAAAGGTATAGGCATACATGATTACAAGGAGTATCTACTATTTTCTATCTTTCGATACATTTTTCAGGCTAAAGCGGAACTAGAGAAGTCTGGTATGGCGCCCGAAGCGCTGGCCAAGATCCTACCACACAAGGTGTTCAAGGGGAACAGACCGACCAACTCTATCGTCCTGAAGAAAGTCACGCCCTTCACCCTCGGAGCTCTTATTGGTAATAAAAACATTAAAAAAAAAACAAATTTAAAACTGACGTTTAAGACCATATTCCCATAACTCTTATTCTTAGGACGTTAAAAAAGCGTCCAAACACAACAAATGCATTTCCATAATATGCTCTATTTCCAATGCCCACAGTTGAAAATGCAACACCACTCGATAAAAAAGCGTCGCGTTTTAAAAACGCTGTCGTGTGAACATATACACTTTACTGACCCATCTTTAAATTTTCACCCCCTTGCAGTTTTTCCAGGGTTATCGATATACTTGAACATTTCCATATCTTTTCATCATGAACTTTTTAAAGTGTTCTAAAACAATAAGTAAATACCCAAAACGGATGAGCCGTTCTCAAGTTTTGTGCTTAGACACTAACGCTCGGTTCGGAAGGATGGTCTTGCTGAGAAGAGCTGGCAATAAACTCAGCAATTACTTTTTCAAAACTAACCTAGATTTACACATTTCAAGGATTTGGTCGTACACACAATATTTTTGTGTGAGGATATACAGAAAGTAAATGACAAAAAAATATATAATATAAAGTGAATGTTTAGACAAATTATATTTTTTTCTTGGTCATTTACTTTCTGTATTTCCAATACATTCATATTTTCATTCCTTTCCTTTCAATTTCTTCATTCTCCTGTTCATTCTATCTTCTATATGTTCACTGTAAATTTACATTAAACAGTTCAACATATTTTTTTGTTACATTGCAGCCCTTTACGAACACAAGATCTTCACCCAAGGCGTGATCTGGGACATCAACTCCTTCGACCAGTGGGGTGTGGAACTCGGCAAACAACTAGCCAAGGCTATAGAACCGGAACTCCAGGATAAAACCCCCGTGACGTCACACGACGCGTCCACTAACGGACTTATTAACTTCTTGAAGGCTAACTTCTAAGGTATTGCTCTTAAAGCCGTTTTTGTGTGACGTCATTATGTTTTTAAAAATGGTTTGTAAAGTTGCCATGTTGCGGAAAAAAAATGAACGAAATTATGCAAACTTTATTATGAGACTCAATAGTCGCATAGAGATTATTTCTCGTTTTTGATTGTGTAAAACTTTTCATTCATAAAATACGGAGTTATGAAATAAATTTAAACTTAAATAGACACATTCCTTCATTACCAGAGTTGCATATTCAGGTTAAAGTTTAAATGATAGTAGATATATTAACCAAGATTTTAATGAGGTACTTATATTAATTCTAGTCTTTTCAGTCCTTATTGTTTTGTTTAAAAATATTTTTGTAAAGACAGATGGCATTTTTAATTCAAACTGCTATATGACGTCACACAATTGAACGGCCATTTTGTAACGCTTTTGTCTATGTCTCACTGTATGTTATTTATTAGAATCACAAAGGAAAGGTCATGTTGGAATGGAAGTATTTATTGTTCTATTCAGGATTAATTTAAAAAGGATTATTATATTTTTTCTACATAGAATCTGTCATACCTACTAGACATCAAAATATCGAAGTATGTTTTAAATTAATCCTCCATAAACTATCAGTTATTTTTATATACTTTATGGTTGGTATTCTGGGACATATTAAAAAAAATCTCAAATATATAAGAATATTTATGCCATCTTAATGTTGAATGATCTAGTAGATGTATGCTTTATGTATAAATGTTACACTCGTTTGAATATGTTTAGATCAAATAATGTTATTGTATTATAGAAATAAAAATGTTTTTAAAGAAATTGCTATATTTCATTTCACATCATCAGCTCATATACGTCTCCACTGAGGAGCACGAGCCTCCCCTAATAAAGAGGTGGTTTAGGCCATATTTCATATATTTGTACAAAAATACAATTAGAATATTATCTAAAAAAAGTTATACATCCTAGAATCCGGTTCATCTCATATTTATGGTTCTTCTTTTATTGATTTTGCACAAAGAAAAAGTCTTTAAAGAAAATGCGGGTGAAGGAAGTTGCTGTTTATAAAATATAAAATAGGTAAATAAAAAAGTCTTATCATATATTTCAATCATTTCACAATCAACATTTACTTAATTAAATCGAGTTACATAAAAATATAAACCTTATTAAAGCCAGCTTTTTATAACATGTACAGTAATTATTTAGGTTTCCTCCCCCGGCCGCTGCCGCCAATCTTTGCTTTCTTTTTGGCCAAATTTTTCTTATCTTCCTCCGCTTTGCGTTTAGGACTAGGCGTTGTTGATATCTGAAAAATAATATAATAATTTTAGTTATGATTCTTAGGATTAAATGTAAGGCATATTTTGTACAATTATGAGACTAGATAAAAATAACCAGTGACTCATCTATACTTATATTGTAAATGCGAAAGTAACTCTGTCTGTCTAACTCGGTTTCACGCTAAAACTACTCAACCGATTAAAATGAAATTTGGAATACAGAGTCTAGAGCCTGAGACATAGGATACTTTTTATCCCGGGAAAATGGAACATCGTCCGGGAACCAGGTGTTTGTATAAGGGTTGGTTACGTCTACACATCGAGCATGTAACCAATAGAGTAGCAATAGTGAGCCATTTGTTTAGCAACGCATCAATGATTTGTCATGTATAACTGGTATAGCTAACAAACCACGCTCGAACTAAAACAGTACCCGACCAATAAGAGACCTGTGTGTACGTCTAGTGCAACACTTGACCTTGAGTCGGCCAACCAGAACACAGGGGCCGGCGCAGCGTTTTGGCGTATTTTGTTTTCTAACAAAACTGTTAACAGTTCTACTCTATTGGTTACATACTCGATGGGTCTACATAATGAAATTATTAATTTAATTAGATTTTTTTTACTATAATTAGGGACTTCTATTTACCGTAAAGAATCCATCGAGCCTCCCCTGTGTGGTACCAGTGCGGGCTTTCTTCAGTTTCTTAGCTCCATTCCTGATGCGTTCCTCGTTGAACTGTCTGTCTCCACACATGAACTTCACCAAGCCTTCTTCATCTGGGTCTGACCATTTGAGCTGGAAAAAGTATTATGTATTAATAGTTATTATATTCATATTAAAAAAAAGTATGCATGTTTTTACACATTTGCAATGTTTGCATTTGTATGCATGAATATGTCTGTTTGTCCTGTGTCTGGTTGTAAATCTATACTAATATTATAAAGAGGAAAGATTTGTTTGTTTGTTTGTAATGAATAGGCTCCGAAACTACTGGACCGATTTCAAAAATTCTTTCACCTTTGGAAAGCTACATTATCCCCGAGTAACATAGGCTATATTTTATCCCTGTGTTCCCACGGGAACGGGAACTACGCGGGTAAAACCGCGGGGAGGCAGCTAGTATCTATATAAGTATGTATTTAAAAGTAGTATATGTAGTATATCAGCTATCTGGTTACCATAACACAAGCTCACTTTGATGCTTAATTTGGAATCAGATTGGCCGTGTGTGAAAAATGTCCCAGGATATTTATTTATTATTTATTAATGTTTATTATATATTATATTATTTATGGAATTTTAGATATCTATAACCCAAACCTTTTTACCGGTTTGCCTTGGTCTTTTATATTATAACCACAGAAAAAATTCGCTCATCACACCTTGAGGCGGAAACAGGTACATATATGTACAAATATCAAAGTAATCTACCTCTATATCCTTAGCTGGTTTGACTTCAGGCTCCAGGAACAGCGACCTGGCTCTCTCATAATCCCATTCCTCGGGAGGTGGGTACTTCGTACAGTCAATATTCCTGAGGACTTCTTCGAGGGAGCGATGTTGTTTTATCAGCTCTATGGCACGTTTGGGGCCAATGCCCCGAATAGATCCACAGTAATCACACCCGAGGAGTATGCAGAGGTCAATGAACTGCAGGAAAAAGTATATATTATATCATACCCTCGTAGATCTTGTTCGAGGAATACAGGGATAAAATATAACCTGCTTGTTGCTCCCCGCGGTTTCACCCGCGTACCCGGGCGATCTTCCATTTTCCTGGGATATAATGTAGCCCATGTACTTTCTCAGGCTCTAGACTAGACTATCTGTAGCTTTTTATCAGTGAAATAATTATTCATATCCGTTCATTCGTTTCAGAACCCTTTTGTTACAAAAATTTTACTTTCCTCTTTTTAACATTAGTGTAGATTAATGTTATATTGTGTTCTTTTATTTAATTTTGATGTATCTATATCAGTTATCTATTCAGAAAGTACTGAGTCGATTTAAGTGAAATTTGGTACACAGATAGTATAGAGCCTGAGAAAGGACATAGGCAACTTTTTATCCCGGGAAAATGAAAGATCTCACGGAAATGCGTGTGAAACCGTAGGGAGCCACTAGTAGCTTATAAACCTTACTTCATGATAATATTAGAATAGATTATTTTATAACATTTTGTGGCAAATGCACAATAATATATAAATTCGTTTATAGGTTCCCAGAAACATATAAATAAATAAAACTACAATTCCCACCTCTTTATGTTGAAGTTCCAGCCCATTCAGTACCTGCTCCAAATGGAACTCCTGAACGGGCATCTTCCTGGCTTCGGAGAAGGTGAGATGTCTGAGCAGGATCTTGGCTCCGAAGGTCAGAGCGTCCATATCTTCTGTCGCCGTTGCAAATACCTTGCCGGCTTTCACCTGAGATTTTATAATATATATAAGAGATGTGTACAGGATATTATAGCGTTACTAGCTGCTGCCCCGCGGTTTCACCCGCGTAGTTCCCGTTCCATTGATCACAGGGGTATCGAAAATAGATAGTAGCCCTAATGAATATGCATATAAAATTTCATAACAATCGGTCAGGCCGTTTCGGAGGAGTGTGGTGACTAACATTGTGTCACGAGAATTTTATATATAAGATAGCATGATAGCCCAGTCGCCCGGTTGGCTTTGTGGTAAGTGACACTGACGTTCAAGCCGCCCGTCATGGGTTCGAATCCCACCCAGGACAAACATTTGTATGCATGAATATGTCTCTTTGTCTGGACACACAAAAATACAAATTTTTCCTCTTTATCACATTAGTGTAGACACCAAAAGCCAAAGTGATATCTTACCAATTCAGCACATTGAGCTTCAGCTTCACACGGAGCCTCTACCACAGGTATCCCCATCAGACGTAGCAGCTCTCTCGCTTCCTCATTATGTTGCTTTGTCACTCGCACAAGGCGGCGGTTGAACTTGTCCACAGATGCTTGATCACCTGGTTTTATAAATGTACAATGTTAATGATGATATGAAACTAATATATAAATTTACTTATGACAGGATAGCAGAAAGAAGAGGATATAAATTGTTTATGACGATGTTTTTCTATTATGAATGAATGGTAGAATAAGATAATTTTAGAAAGAAATGTACTGAATCTTTAACTCTACTAATATTTGTTTTTTACCTAAAAGTATATAGAATTGTTTTGTGTATCCTAATATGCAATATGGTCTGAAAGATTTGTCTACCCATTCATTGCTTACATTTTTTCAAGAGAACAAGCTCTGGTAGTTTTAATTAACAGTACCTATATATTCAATTATGGTTAGACTTATTGAGTTATTGAATTTTTTTTACTTAACTACTTACACATATTACTTCAAACAAAATGATATAGGTATACCTGCTTCTGTAGCCTTCTGGAGCTCCTTCTCGGCCTCTTCACGCCTCTCTGCTCTCTTATTCAGCTGATGTGACTTCATGTCAGGAGGTTTACCATCAAACACATACACAGGCTTGATACCATTCTCTACCAGACGTATTGTGCGGTAGAAGGTTCCCATTAGGTGAGAAGTAGTCTCACCATTAACATTTACTAGTTGGGCACCTGAATATTAAAGAAAAATTTATAGAAAACTAGCTGCCTCCCCGCGGTTTTGCCCGCGTAGTTCCCGTTCCCGTGGGAATACAGGGATAAAATATAGCCTATGTTACTCGGGGATAATGTAGCTTTCCAAAGGTGAAAGAATTTTTGAAATCGGTCCAGTAGTTTCGGAGCTTATTCATTACAAACAAACAAACAAACAAATCTTTCCTCTTTATAATATTAGTATAGATGTAAAAGGATGTGTAGGAAATGGTAACAGAAAACCAAATTACCTTCACTCCTGACCGCGATTAAGAACTGATACAGGCTCATAGAAGCGTCGATAGCGACTTTTCTTCCTGTAAAATAAATGGTTCATGTGAAATTTTGGAGTTTGTCATCAGATCAATCTTTCGATGGACATTTTACATACCAAAGAAGTTCTTTATTTCCATTTCTTTTATGGCTTGAGGCGCAACGTCTGCAATTAATTTTGATAAGCCTAGAATACCCATCGTGTGATTTTAATTACTAATGCAGTCACAAACACAAATTTCACTAGTAATTATAAAATAAAGAATTGATGCGCCACATTTATAACAGACAGCCGGTTTTATTATTCAGATATGTCACTTCACTCAAAGAATAGCGCGAATATTGTATTGATTGACAGATGATGACAGTCGATTGGAAGGCTTAGATGTAGGGATGTTTTTTGGATGTCATACACTTAAACTAAAATCGATATTGATTATCGAATTAATCTTTCAGTAATCTTTTATAATATTGTATTATTAATTCATTTTTTTTAATTTGTAATTTCATAGGTATTTATTTTTAGAATTTAGGTTATTTTCAAAATGTTTCGTTATTCCTCTACCTAACCCTGCAAATGTTCACACAAATGTCACATGTAAGTATTGATAAGTCAATAGTAAACAAGTACATTGGCAAAGTACAGTTGACAGCTAATAGCGGTGCAAGGCGTTAATATTTTATCAAACTTTACAAAATCAAATTTAGAACGATGGGAAATTACTTTACCGTTAATATGGAGGAAAACTTTAAAAAGAACCAAGAGTTCATACAATCTATTAATAAAATCAAGGTGAGATCATTTCTAAATAATTCAAGGCAAATTTCACGGTTAATGTACTACATTTATTATAATGTAAAATTTTATTTTCGTTTTTAAAATTATTAACAAACGTTTATTTAATTCTTAAGATGGAGAGGCAGATTCAATTACAATATCAAATGCAAGAACGTCAGATGGCAATGCAAATTGCAAAAAATAGAGATACCTGCCTTTGGTTTACTGCATTTTATATTACTGCATCCACTGGGCTATTTACGGGGTAAGTTATTTTACTTGAGTAATTTTTTTTCTGTACTATAATAACATGAAATTTTTAATAAATTAATGCATGCTGCATTAAGGGTTAACCTGAGCTTAAAATCAAATAATTTGTCAATTTGGTTTTGTAGTTATGCTATATTGGCTACGCGTAATATCAATGTAGTTATTAAAATTTATCAGGACTAAAAATATCAAAATTTATATTTTTTTTATTTAGAAAATTATATTGTAAAAAAATATTTTAATATCACACCTTATTTATTAAAATCATTAACAGTTTCAGAAGAACAAAGCGGCCTTACTTATTGATGCCACTAATACCATTGACTTTCGTAACCCTCTACTATTGGGACCTTGCGTACGGGAATAAAGTACATAGAATCAGAAGTAAGTATATAGATATTTATCATATCGTCATCATCATCAGCTCATATACGTCTCCACCGAGGAGCACGAGCCTCCCCTACCAACAAGGGGTCAGGCCATAGTCCACCACGCGGGCCTAGTGCGTGCCTTCAGATGCCTCCATATATATATTAAATCAGGAATTAAAATAAATAGGTTTTGATTCAACATGATGCGTTATGTATGATTAATCCATACAACACTTGCACGACCTTTAAATACGAACTCAAGTAAAAAAAAGAAACCTATTTATTTTTAGTCAAATGACGTTAATTACGTATCTTTACATTTGACTTCTTTTTTTTTATTGACTGAAGGTGTTAGCCTCAGATGACTTTTACACCCTTACCCGGAATGTTTCGGTGAGCGCAGAGGGTTCTCAAGCGATGGTCGTTTGGCTTCAGACACGCTCTAACATTGATTGAATCTGAATATTTATTCTAGTGGAAGCTGAACATATCATGACCCATGAAGCTGACTCCCTCGAATGGCCCTGCGGTCTGCCAACACCCTCGTCCATCGACCTGGGCCGCCTCGACGTTGAGGAGAAGAAGAAAATCCATCCCCCTCTTCTATAAGCTGTTACATGATCAAATTACCCTGGAGTGTGCCTTCACTGCTTGGTAGAACACAAGGCCGTGTAGCATAGTTTTAGTGGCAGCTAGTTTTTCCTATGTCCTTTAGGAAATAATCAAAGCAATTATATGCTAACCGTGTATGTGTAATAAAGGGGAAAAAGGTTAGAACACGAACGACGACTGTCGTCTTACAGCGAAATTATGAACCGATAAAAAAATTGAGACAAACTAAGTAAATTGATAGTTTATTAAACCAATTTAGTATTAAAAACATTTCCAATGGAATATATCTTAGTTCGATTAAAATGAATATGTAGCGCGTGCTTTTTACCATTACGATAAAGTGCACGCAAATAAAATAAACATCAATCACTCACTTACGTACAATAATTTATTTTTTCATTAAGAGATGCAAAGATCTTTCCTTAAATAGCATTATGGCAGACACACGTAAACACGAACGTAACAATAATTTCTCTATAAATAAATGATAACGTATTTTATAATAATATTTCTCTAACTAAATCTTGATCTATTGATAGGTAATTATGGTCTCAAGAGATTTATTAAAATCAATTTTAAACTTCAATACTTAATTCCTAAATATAAAACTTTTATGAGATAACGAAACTTCATAGAGGCTAACATATATTTTTATTATTTACAATTTACACAGAAAGAGATTATTAATTATTATAATGTTTATGTTTCCAAGGTACTTATTTATTTATAGACTTTTCGTATTTTTAGCTGATATTTGTGATATTTTAAAGTGCTTTTATATTTTGTTGTATATTTTTGTAAGTACATATTTTATGGTAAGCTGTTCTTTATTAGTCAGAAGCATTTATTGTGAACTTGGCTTGTAAGCTTCAAATGTGGATAAACGTGTGTAATAACAATCGAATAGCATTTAAATAAAGTTTTATTGTTACTTAATTATAATGTGGTGTTCATCGAAACTTAAAGTATTTTACGACGAATAATAACTTATTAAATACTTCGCAATAATGTTAAAGATAATTATATAGGCCACTAAATGTTACAATAAATAATTAAAAATATTATTTTTGTTTTTATTTACGATTTATAGAAGTTGTGAACTCGATTCTAATAATATGCAAATTTTAATCAATTTCAAATATCGATTTTACTAAGGCTCATTACTATAGTTGGTTGACAGTGATGGTTGCCATAGTAACATACGTTTGTTTGGATGCTGTAAACAAATGAACTTCGTCTGCCAGAATTCAAACGTGCTACAATATTTCTTTTAGTTTTAACTAAAAAACTGTTGTTTATAAAGAAAATACACCAAAACGATGGCATCTGGAAGTTACACCTGCTATTTTGTACGTAAGTAATATCATTTTGTTGATTGATCACGACATTGTAGGAGACGTATAATTTAGTTAAATTTTTAAGTAGTCATCGAATGTTATCGATCTATTTCCAGGTTGCTTAGTGTAAATAATCAATATTTTAGAACGATCGTAGTCACGCTTGGTGCTCATATTCAAATTTAGTCACGAAACTGTTTGAAATTTACATTTTATATACCATTTTACATACCTACAATTTTACAAGCATGACAGATACGTCGCGAATATCCATTTGTTATAACATGCTATGGTGAATTTCAGGACTGAATTTTACATTGGCTGTATAATACGGCAGTTAAATAAAGGAAATGAGTCAGAATCCACAGATTAGGAAGGATGAGAAAAAAAAGGATGGAGTGCCAAAAGTGGTACAGAAAAAGAGTCCAGAAAAAAATATGTCTGAGATTGATGAACATATACTGAAGAGGTTTGATGTGAAGAAGAGACTTGGTAAAGGGGCTTATGGTATTGTATGGAAGGCTGTTGATAAGAAGAGCAAGGATGTAGTGGCAATTAAAAAGATATTTGATGCGTTCCGGAACCAAACAGATGCTCAGAGGACATTTAGAGAGATCATATTCTTACAGTCATTCCGGAACCATCCTAACATTGTTAAACTGCATAGTATACACAGGTATGGGTTTTCACTATATGTACCTATTTAGATTTATTGTCATGATTGTCCTATATAAATAATATGTGGACTATTTTAAAGAATTGAAATGCTGATATAGATTGGTAAAGGTGGAATATTGGGGTACCTATATAGGTATATCAGTATTTGTATTAGGTACTTTTTCTTTATACCTACCTAGATAGGTTTATGTGAAGTTTTAAAATAGCAATATGGAATTAAATGAGCTAGTTAAACTAGATTTAAAATTACTTAGATGAAAATGAGCTTAAATAATAATATGTTTAGTTTTAGAAAAACATAAACTATCTTTGCTTCCACATTGTCAGGTAAAGAAAGAGCGTGAATGGAAATGGTGGAATGGTCTATAACAAGGGTGTGAAAAGTGGTAAATAGTATCACTAGTGGTTCCCCGCGGTTTCACCTGCATTCCCGGGAGATCTTCCATTTTCCCGGGATAAAAAGTAGCCCATGTCCTTTCTCAGGCTCTAGACTATCTGTGTACGAAATTTCATTTAAATCGTTTCTATAGTTTTAGCGTGAAAGCGAGACAAACAGACAGAGTTACTTTCGCTCTTATAATATTAGTATTGATTACTGTGATGATTATTTATACATTCAAAATTTTGACAGCCTCTACCAGTACTTGTATTATCAAAATGTAAGTATTATATAAGAATTTCTAAGCTACAAACCTCCATAGGGCTTTGAACAACCGCGACATCTACCTCGGTTTCGAATACATGGAGACAGATCTACACAACGTGATCAAGAGGGGGAACATTCTGAAGGATATTCATAAACGGTACATCATGTATCAGATGATGAAGGCCACGAAGTACATACATTCGGGGAACGTGATACATAGGGACCAGAAGCCGAGCAATGTTCTTATTGACAGCGCTTGCAGGTGAGATCGTATTTTAGAACTTAGATTATAGTTTTGAATTAGTTTAGAAATGGGTATAATTTTGCCACGATTGCATGTAAGTAATATGTGTTTCTCATAATTCGACTTAACCAATTTTTTTCCTTCTAATGGAATAGCGAACATTCTAAGACAAAAATTTTACAAAGCGATCAACGCGTTGTCAAGTTTTGCGATTAGTAGGTACTCTTGAGTGTCGAGTCGAGTGCTTCTCGGCTTCGTTTACATATTATTGATTTTCTTACAAATAAATAATCAATAATACCTTTGATATTGAATACTGTTTCATTTGCAATGGTATGCCAGTCAACCCGATTCTCTTTCTCACTCTCGCCTACATACATCTCAGTCTTTCATCTCATTAACACTCAGTGTGGTAACTACAGGGTGGCAAGTTGGAAAAATGTCGTGGACCCCCAGCCGGAAGGGGCCCCCGGTCAGAGGAAAATCGCAACTCCCAACTAGTCCCAATATTTATTATTACTCATAGGTACACATTACGTGGCCGTAAAAGCCGTGGTGGCTCAGTTGGGAACGCACCGACTCACGATCATGAGGGTGCCGGTTCAAATCCCTAGCCCGTACCTCTGAGTTTATAAAAACTTACGTACGGATTCACACCACTGGCTTTCGGTGAAGGGAAACATCGTGAGGAAACCTGCATGCCTGAGATGTCACAATTAAAGGCATGTGAAGTCCGCCAATCCGCACTAGGCCCGCGTGGTGGACTATAGCCTAAACCCCCTCGATGTTAGGGGAGGCTCGAGCTCCTCGGTGGAGACGTATATGAGCTGTTGATGATGATGATGATGACACATTACGTAAAATATAATAAAATGTAAGTATATAGGTATATAAGTAAATAAATATGTGGCCCATCCGATGAATTTGCCCGGGCAAATACGGTATAGTTACGCTACTGTTAACGCCATACATAAATCCTTACCTACCTCTCCCACATATATCTTGAATATTCTCAACAGGGTGAAGCTAGCGGACTTCGGTCTCGCCCGTTCAGTGTCCAGCATGTATTCAGGCGGTGAGGATGGCTCAGACCCCTGCCTCACTGACTACGTGGCTACTAGATGGTACAGAGCGCCAGAAATTCTCATCGCAAGTAAGAAGTAAGTGGTATTGATCATCATACCTATCTGAATCTGATCTGGATCATCATAAAATCTAAGTCTAAGTGGTAGAATGGTAGCCATGACTGTGATGTAGTATTTTACAACAAACTTTTGTGTGCAAATATGTCTGTTATTGATGTGTCTCAACGTAATATCTAGTCGTAGTTATTCATTTAGACGTAGTATATGTAGGTAGGTATTTATTATATCAGCTATCTGGTAATCAATGTAATCATAGCACAAGTACAACTTAGGAATCTGATTGGTCATGTATGAAGTTTAATAATCCCGATATATTTCCCCAGGATATTTATTTAATCCCGAGAGTGAAAAATGAGGTCCTTATTGTGTAACGCTATCGGAATCGTCTATGAAGCCGATTTCTTATTTAATTGAACACGATTTCTATTTCTAAGTCTCTGTCATATTCTACACTAATACATATTATAAAATATTTTGTGTGTATGTTTGTAACGAATAAACTCAAAACTATGCGGGTGTAACACTTTCTGGTTTAAGGATTATATAATCAAAAACTCATTAATATGTTTATTTATTTTACTCATATATATGTATCATTATCGCCAGTTACACAAAGGGTATAGACATGTGGTCGCTCGGGTGCATCCTCGGCGAGATGCTGACGGGGAAACCTCTGTTCCCCGGCACCTCCACCGTCAACCAGGTCGAGAGGATCATGGCGGCGCTGCCTAGACCCTCGTCTGAAGGTGAGGTCTTGGTTCAAGTTTTTGGTTTTGATTGCATTGAGTGTAAGTGTGTGTCAACAGTTTTGCAACAGCTTTGAAGAAATAAAATCTCTGATACATATTGTATACCTATGTATAAGTGTATGTATGTCCGTACCTACTAATCGCATGCACTTTGAATGCAAATGTAACGCTTTCACGACATTTTTTATATGAAATTTGATACAGATATAGACTATAGAGCTTGAGAAAGGACATAGACCTTTTATCCCGGGAAATTAAAACTCCTAACCCGTACTTCTGAATTATAAAACCTTACCTAAAGGCATGTGAAGTCTACCAATCGGCACTAATCCCGCATTGTAGACTATGGCCTAAACCCCCTGATAGTAAGACTCGTGCTCCTCGGAGCTGATGATGATGATATGTTACAGACATATCAGCAGTGTGCAGTGGTTACGGTTCCTCATTGATCCGTGAACAGGTGAACAGTAGTACTGGGGGAGCGACCCTCGCTGCCCTCATGTCTTGTGCCCCCCGTGATGCGACTGACCTGGTGCAGCGACTTCTAGTCTTCAATCCAGCCAAGAGACTCAGCGCTGAAAGTGCTCTAGACCACGAATATGTTGGCAAGTGAGTGGTGGTTAGTTTTGGAATAGAAGTGACTTCTAATGTAAAAAAATGATTGATTGATTTATGTAACTGTTTTGGAATCGGTGATGAAACCGATTTTGCATTTATGACTCCGCTTGCTGTCAGTTTTTGTTATTGGGTTCATTGACGATGCTGAGTAACGTAAATGAAGTGATGTTTTGTTTGAAATGTAATTTTACGTCCTTTAAACATACTTGTGAAACAATTGTAATACTATTCTATGTATAACTTTCATTTGTCAAATTTTTCATAAAAAATTATATGATTTACTGTCGAATTTGGAATACCTTTGCCTTTTAGAGGCAAATCACTATGAATAACATTAGTTCTTTAGGTATACCTAATAATTACATAAATATTACCGTTTCGCTAGATTCCACCGCGAACGCGACGAGCCCACGTTACCTTCAGATGTCTTATTGCCCCTGAGGGACGATAAGCAGATGTCCGTAGACGATTACAGGAACAAACTATACAGTATCATGGCCAAAGGGACGCAGAACTATCACGGACAGCTCAGAAAGACACATAGCAGGTATTTACAAAATAAATAATGTCCTGAAATATCTTTATGTTGTAACATGTTTACTAGATAACTGATTTATCTCAATTCTCAATTAATCTGGCTCTATGGGTTTACTCAGCTTTCTGAAACTTATGGGGGTTTTTAATTTTGAATGTATTGTCATATGTTTCATTTTTAAAAGGTAACCGGTTTCTTTTCACTCGATATTTGATACAGGGTTTATATCCTATGGTTACCAGATAGGTACAACAACTGAATATATATTTAAACAGATATTCACACCTAGAGACCTCCTATATGTACTCAAATGTATGCCATAGTTATCTAAGCAACGACTAAGCCAAAGTCCGTCAAAATGCTTGCAATCCCAAAATAATAAATCAATGAGGATGACAATACTCAATGCACCCCATATTTTTTACAGCAACAAAACCCATCCCCTGCCAGCAACAACGAAAAGCAGCAAGAGCTTCCACGAGTCTGATCTATCAAAATCCTACAACAAACCAAAGCTCAGCGTGTCTGCCGACCAGAAAACCCGACCGAAAATCGTAAAGCCCCACGAAAGACCAGTCAAAGAGCACAGATCGGATTTAAACGTTACAAAACCCATAAGAGCTACGAAGATGTTTGAGCATAGACACGATTGGTTAGAGACTTCGTCGAATTGCCATGGGGATTACTTCCAGCCGGTGACGAGGCAGAGTCCGGAGGGGTATATGAGTGGGGGCAAAAAGACAACGATGCAGCAAAGGAGAAATAGCACATCATTTTCAACCGTCACTATAGGTGGGGATGCCGACTATGGAGGGTTCATTTCAAAGCAAAGGCATGGGATCATCACTGCCAGTGCCCTTATGGATCTGCGGACCAGCATACGGTGAAGGTAAGACGGTAACGTATAAGGAGTGATATTATTGTTTTGTGTTTTATACAAGTTTTTATTTGAGGTTTTATGTGGAATGATATGTTTGTAAAATTTTAAGTTTAGGTCTTGTGTGCGGACTTCGGCCGCATGATCACTTTGAGATTGTTGTCAAACTGGGTATAAAGAAATTAGCTATCAACTTAACTGGAAATGTTTTTTTTATGTAATTCAATTCGTTTATTTAATTCGGGTTAAGTATTTAATGGTAATTTAATAAATAAGGTCAATCAATGGTGCCTTAATAAAGCCTTTGTTAATGATCATTTTTAATTTCTTCATTTAAACATTTCATTTTATCAATTAAATATTAAATTTCTTTCAGATTTTAGTTATGTATTTATCAATTTTATTGTGTTAATTTTTCTAGTCATTGTTGGTGATTGTCCTAATTTTATTTGTTTGTTTTAAAATGTTCCGTCCGCGACGATGTCAATTAGATAATTAAATTTAGTGGTAGGTTACACATTAGATATTAAACAAATAGATTTTATAGAGAGTGCATTTTTAATATACAAAATTGGTTAAATTAGTTGACACATATTGTTGTTATAAAATGTACCTGCAATGTACCTGCATGGAAATATTAAAATACAAACTTTAGTGCTGTATGTCGATTGTGTAACTCTCTCGGATTCAAAGTCGATTATCGGCGACAGCTATCCCTCTCTGATTGTACATGTGTGAGAAAGACGTATATTAGTACATTATACGTAGATTGATCCAATGAAAAGAAACGATTACATCTCTAGTACAATTTAATAATGCTGGTTTTGGTGTTCTTTGGGAAAAACATACCTAAAGATGCATACATACACTGGTTTCATTCGATCAGTCATTCATATTCACAGTGTGAGTGTTTAAAATGATTTTGTAACAAATTTTACCATTTATCTATGTTCAATATTTCACTGTTTTGAATTCGGAAGACATGTAACAAAAATTGAAAAGCTAATAGTCTAAATCTAAACTATAATAAATAATATAGGGTATACACTTATGAGATATTTGACCACCACTCTAATACAATATTCTAATGATCCACTGCCATGAAGAGTAGAAAAAAATTAGAATCGAAAACGATTGCTCACTTTTAATATAAATTTGTAAGTAGTTTTACTAAATAACTTTAAGTACTTTTGACAAACAAACATTATTAAACTATTGTAGAAACTGTAATTGTTTCACTATGTATTGCATTACATATATATAATCTGAGGAAACAATCTATTTAGGTACTATCAAGTGAGCCGTCATCTAAAATACTGTGTATTTTGTTTGTCTGTCAAAGGTGCACAGTTATTCTTATTGTAAATTAATTAATAGATAGAGAATTATTGGTATCTAAAATATGAAATAATTGCTCAGAATTAAAGTATTCATAACATAACTCGATCGATATCGAAGAGAATGGTAACAAAGTGTCCTTATAATGATAATTTCCACGTTCGTCTAGAATGTGATACTGGTGTTGATAAAATATTAAACTGTGTTTGATTTTAACGATCTAATGGAAAACTTTATTAGCACATATATGAGGTAGAAATAGTACACAAAACTATGACACAAGAAATAATAGTATTTATGATTGTGATGCTTTTTCTCTCATTCATAATGGTGACCAATTATGAAGACAGTTCGAAATTTCTCTATTAAACATTTTACTTCATACCATAATGAAATGAAATATGAAATAAAATAAATTTATTAATTCAAATATCTACACATAAACATCTATATTTATCTTTAATATCCTATCCGTTATAATTATGACAGCACTGGAAAGTCTGTTAGGCCTATCATTGTAATTTATAGGTAATAAGGCCAAAAATATGTGAAATATACTTCATTCTATAAAAAGATGGGCTTTCTTCGAGAAGTATTGAGAAAGAGACGTGTTTTTGAACTAATTTCATTTAAACATACGACGCGAGTTTTATATTTCATGACATAAATATCGATTGATTTGGCAAGCTTAACATATTATAATAATTAGCAAATCAGATTTATTTTGTATTTATTTATTTATATACAGTATCTCAATTGACTCAGAATCTCATTGAAAGCACTTCCCCTTATTATGCATTGTGTGCCTATTGCTATCGGAATCGATGATAAAGCCCAAAATTTCTCTTAACAGAAATGCAAAGAACTTTCAAAATGTGTTAAGTTTCAAAAACTGTACTGATATGTAACAATGAAATATATAGATACCTACTAATATAAAATTCTGATTGTTAACTCCGATATAATTAATTGTACGTTTTTGGTTGGTTTAAACACTTTTGTATAATGCATTTTACATGTCGAATAAATGATTGTAGTTTAAATTTTGTTTTTATTTGTAATAAATAATATTATTACCTTTCCTTCTGTATAAATATTTCAAATTAGATTTGTTATTCAATACAGAATAATCAAATGTAACTTTGATAATCTTATACATGTTAAGCGTCTAGAATAAAACCTGAAATAAAGAATCTAATCTAATTGGAGGCATATTAGAAAAGTGTTATTTTTACTCGAGTTCCAGGGTATATCACTGGCTTGTTATATAAAATAATTTATTTATTACCTCTAGAAGAAATAAACGTCTGTCATATCCCGACATGTCAATACACAATTATTTTCTATCACATTTACACAAATAAATAAAAATAGAAAAATAATCATGAAGATATTATTGTTGTTTTTAACATTATTTGGAATCAACATAGACTATGTCGCGGGAAAAAGTGTGGTGCCCTTTTTTTCGATGGATTCAAAGAATCGGGTTGTTTACAATACGACCTGTGGAGATAATTTAAAGGTAATTACTATTCATTCATCAGTTTGGTAATTTTATTAACTTCATACTATCTTTAGAATCAATGGCGAAAGTAGGTGGGTAAGGACCCTGGTGCATAGAGTAGGCATTGGGCCCCCGCTCCCTTCCAGTCATGAAGCCTTCAATTATATAAGTACTGAAACTTATACATAACGACAAAAAATAGTAAATCCTTGCACATATTTACGTACAGCTTTGGAAGCTCGTAGCTCTGTATTTCTCTTTTTTCCAAGTTTGGGGGCCCCCTGAGCTTTGAGGCTAAAGCCAGGTGGTGCACGGCTATGATAGCTCCGCCTCTGTATAAAATTGATATGATAAGCGAAAAAACTATGGTAAAACTGCTACAAATAAAAATAAGGTTGAAATTAAAAAGCTTTCTTACATCTTGCTTTTGATAACTATCACTAAATAAACACACATTTCCAGTTTCTCCCATTCATAATGCTGGTAGACAAGGACAAAGATACGAGCGAATACTGGAGGGAGACAGAGATACTATCACTCGTGCGCAACAGTGAAGTGAATATTGACTATGAAAAATGCGAACAGAGTAATATGATCAGTCCTTTGGTGCAGATGGCTAGTAGGAGGACCGTAAGGCCTATTTGTAGAGGCAGAATTGGTGAGCATAGTTTAAGCAAGCATATACTAAATAATAATTAAAATTACATGGATCAGCTATGGTATTCTGAATGTAAACTCGACACTGAAGTCACTCGAGCGAGTATTACGTATCTCGCTCGCACTTATGCCGCTGCTATGCGTGCGAGTGAGATACGTAATACTCGCTCGAGTGACTTCAGTGTCGAGTTTACATTCAGAATAGCATAGCAGTATATAAATATTAAATTGCATGGCGTTTGTGCAATGCTCTCGGAATCGAATTTGATTCCGATGGTAATAGGCATAGTTAGACAACTCGTGTAAGATAGATAAATAACAATATTGTGATTTTTTCAAAACCATGCACGAATTTGGTAAATAACTATATAGTTTGATCGAAGTGAAATGGATTTCCAATAGGAGGCCCTGAGTTATTGACTCTAATTCACTTTCGGAAGGTTGTTTATTCAAAACTAATATATAATTCGAGTTGATCGATACTCCTTAGTCGCCCCACTCCTCAGGGTGTGGTGTATTTGCTGCCAATACCATACCTCCATCATATATCACTATCATTAAGGTGCCACTAATGCCAGACATAGACTATAGACGTAGAGCTAGCTGTCTCATAAAGTCATCGACGTATAGCGATAGACAAGAACGTTCATGTAAAACATTTGTTTAAAAACTGGTAAGAGTTAGAACTAAAGTTCGCTGCAGCGCTGTATAAAGCTGTGTCAACTAACCAAACTATTTTAAAAGATACAGCGCTAGATTGCTTAGAGTATAGTTTTCTCGCGACCAAAACGTCGTAAGCGCCGCAAATTTCATGGCGCTTACGCGTTTCGTTCAGTTAACTACACTAAGATGTCGTCCCTATAGAGTTCACACCGCAGATGTGACACATCTTTTTTACCTTTTAAACTTCATTAGAATAAAACTCGATTTCAAAATGTATTATATTAATATTAGGGGGGCCTAGTGCGGATTGGCGGACTTCACATGGCATGAGTACTCAGAGGTACGGGCCAGGGCTTGAATTAACATAAAACAATTATTCAAAATAACAAACTATCACTACTAATTAAAAACTCATTAACAATTAATCAAATTAAAACCTTTCTAAAAAAACATATCAAGTCTGTGTTCAGTTACATATTTTTACCTACAACCAGTTTTAAGGGAACATCTGCACGTTTTAGTATATGATTGTAGAATGGCGTGGTATTTAAATAGATAAATTGTTTTTCTACTCTGGAATTACGGAATTATCACCTATTAATTCACTTAAACAGGTAGTAATTTTACTTAGTTGACTACTGACTAGTTATTTTCGTCCAGGGTCTACTTTGATTCGGATTATCGTTGTTATTAACGCTGCTCCGTGCGCACCCGCACTGAATGAATGTCGAAGCCACACTAAAGTCGGGTGTGGGGACTGCAGTTCAGTTGAGTTGATAAAAGCGAGTGTTCGGAACGCCCTATCTAGTACGTAGTACATATATATCGATGCATAAAGTATTCAAAAGCTAACCTAACTTAGACATAAGTTGCGATGGTTGGCGTGTGAAATGTTTTCTTTTATTTTGTTTAAAGCCCTCAAATCCAATCCATTCTTATAATGCTCTTCCTAATACATACATCCCTTAAGTTCTTTTAGTGTGTAAGAAGTTTGGCCGGTTGGCTTTGTGGTTAGCAACTCTGTCTTTCTGTCTGGTTCTGCGTTATGTATTTTTCTGTTTATGGGTATGATTATATAGGTACTTATATGGTGTGTAGATATCTATCCGACTACAATAGTGGTGGGTATCTCCTAGCGATGTGCCGAGTACGGTTTGACTCGAGTCAGACTCGATTCCTGCTTTGGACTCGCCTACTCGAATACCAATTTATTTTGATTCGAGCACGCCAGACTCGATTCCGGTACTCGAGTCAGGAAGAATCGATTCGTACTTGCTAACTCGATTCTATTTATGCGAGTTCAATTGACTCGAGTCTAGTATACGATTTTTGTTAACTCGCTCGTACTCGCAAACTGTTTACTTAAGGAATGAAGTGGCGCGGGTAGTAACAATACAAACAAGTTTGAACCTGCAACTTTTTGTTTTGTGTCAATTAGCAGTTATTGTGAGTACTGAGTGAATTTATTTAATTGTTTAAAACACAAACGAATAACTGAAAAGTAATAACTTTGATACCTGATAAATAATAACTTAGATACATAAAAATTTAAAATCATGAAGCGTCTTCATAATCGGATATGAGCAATATTTCTTTTGAGGTCGATGCCAACCGCAACATTAAGAAAAAAGGAATCGGTAATGAGGGTTGATTCGAGTCTAGCCGGAATTCAAATACTGAAGTCCGGCTGGACTCGAGTCAGTATTCGAATACCAAATATAGAATTCGAGTAGAGGGAATCGAGTCATGATTCGAATACCGTATAAACTGACTCGAGTCGACTCGATCCACCAAAACAGCGACTCGGCACATCACTAGATCTCCTAAGTGTAGAATAAGATCGTACTTAGCTTTGAGTTTTTTTAAAGGCAAAAATAATAAAAGTATCTAACGAGTTGTATTACTTATAATTGCTTTTGCACACAGAAAATATTATTTTACCACCTCAAAAAGATTGTTTCTGTGACCGCTACCCTCCACATATATTTAGACACAGTAATCGTACTTTTGTACATGGACATAAGTGCTCATGTCGTATAAAGAAACATGGATATCGCAAGAGCTATAGAAGGAAGATTAATACTGTGAAGAGAAGCTTAAATATTCCTGATAATAGTATCTGACATTTACTTTTTTGTTTTAACTTTTTAAAGACTGAAAAAAAAAGGAAAATACCACAGACCTAGAATAATGTAACTAGATAACGCATACCTTAATTTGTATAAGGACCATGTCTTTATCTGTAACCTCTGAAGGCAATCACGGTCCATCGCCGAAAAAATGAAGGCGTAGAAAGTAGATATTATTGCTGCTTTTGGTCACGCAAAGTATATATACTTAGATACACGTGCGACGTCTAGTTAGATTTCAGTCCTGTGAAAATTACAGTTTCTCCTGCTGTGCCACCTAATTGTGTAACTCTCGATTAAACGTCGATTTACCCGATTTATTTTTACATTGCAGACTTCACGACCGCTGTCTCCCTCTAATCGAAATCGGTTTCATTGACGATTGCGAGAGAGTTACACAATTAGGTTGCTGTTCCTAAATCTAAAGCAACGTATATTTAAATGTAATGATCTTATTTCGATTGGTCACGGAATAATTTGGAAGACTTATCTTTACAGTACCTACTAAGTATATCTAATTTCTAAAATAATGTTGTTTTCTATATAGACTACCAGCTATGTCCCCAATGCTCACACTTCAACAACCACACAGAATGTGAACTGTTCCGGGATTCTTGCAAGTAAGATTTATTCTCCATCTCCATTTTTACTAAGTCTCCACTGTCCATTCGTCCGTCAGTTGACAACAGAGCTGTATCTCATGATCCGTTATAGGTAGAAACCTGAAAATTTTACAGCATCTGTATAGCTTCTGTAATCGCTATAATAAACATGAATTAGAACTTATTTGAAATGTGAGTTTGAGTAGGAAGTATTAAAACTTGGAACCTTTCATGCATGAGACTCGGAAATAGATGATATATAACTTTTAAATACACACAATTGTTTGTACTGTGGTGGAATTTGAACGACTTGCGGCTTGAAAGTCAGAGACTATTAACAGTGACAGTTAATAGTTATAGTTTATTAATTAATTTATAATTTGTTCTATTAGAGAAAGAAGAGTCCAGATGTCCGAATATCGTACATATTGCGATCGCAAGTACGGAAGATGGCGGACGATGTTCCTACCGTCGGATTACTCGCAGTGTCGATGTTGTGATGAATGCATCTTCTATAGAGGTATCTATCTTCTTTTTTTAGCCGTTTAATATCTGTCATATTTAACCTAATTTAAATAAGGGGGAGGTTTTATGTACAACCTACCAATATTATGGCCTATTACTAGTATGTATCTATTTTCGTTACAGAACTAGACCAATCGTGTGTCCAAGATGAATATAGTTTTGACACAGAAGAGTTTCTACCTGTTACGACAATAGGTACAATGTTTTGAATACCCAACTTACTTTCTATATCTTGGCTGTAGTGCCTAATAGTAAGATACATAGTGTTTATTTTCACTTGCATAAGTTTGTTTGTCTTTCAATCAGATTTCAGAGCCGGCTGCAATCCGTATTGGGGTCACCCGGAGCAAGAGTTTCGATCCCTGCGCTGTGACAAGATACTAAGAAGATGTGAGCATAAGTATTAAGTACTAGTGGCTCTTCGCGGTTTCACCCGCATTCCCAGAGATCAATTTTTTTTCTTAATATAAAGTACCCTATGTTTTATTCCAGAACATGTTATAACTTTGTGCCAAATTTAATGCAGATCCCTTCAGCCCTTTGGCGTGAAAGAGGAACAAAAAGCATCCATCCATACTCACAAACCTTCTCATTAATTTAGTATTAGTACTTAGGAAGTTGTCCCGTCTGTTTGTTCTGTCTCTGGATGTAATTATATATTTAAAAGTAGCATGTCAGCTAATTGGTTACCATATCACAAGCTCTGCTTAATTTGTGTGTGAAAAATGTCCTAGTCAGTCCTAAGATATCCATTTATTTATTTGTTTTTTATTCTTACTGTAAAATAAAATTATTTGTCTTTTTGCAGGCGTCCCAGTTACAGTACCAGCGTTACCCAACGAATCATTAACTGTGTAAGTTTGAACTTTATGTTTCCCATTAATACGCACTTTCAAATTATTATTGTTATTATAGCGGGTTTTTATTAGCACGTTCCCAGGCAGATCTTCAATTTTCCCGAGATAGAAGTAAAACCTATATGTTAATATAGAGCATATTCTAACTCTGTGTCAAGTTTCATAGCGATCACTTTAACAGTTTTTGCGTGAAAGAGTAACAATCACAACAACCTCCATTCTCACAAACTTTCGCATTTATAATATTAGCAGGATGGTCGAAGCGCGATGATGTATCAGAATCGCTGATGAAATTAGCCACAGAATTAGAATATGTTCAGGAATAACACATAGTCTACTTTTTATCCCTGGAAAATTAATGATCCCCTTGAAACGGGGACAAATTCCATCTGATTCCTATTCTTTAGCCAGCGCCGCAGCTTCCGCTACGAGGCACCATCAGGTGGCAAAGACTGCCCCATCTCCTGTCGAGGGTATGACTGCTTCGGAGGTCTGGTCAGGGAGAGCCAGTGCACCCCTGGAGCCTTCTTACCTGATAAGGATCAGTGTAACTGCTGTGGAAGGTGCAGCGCTTATTATCGTTAGTCCATCTCTAGTATTTGTCTGTTGTTTATATTGTTAAAAGTGGCAACCCAGGCGTGTTTTAAGGGTGTTGGTGAAAAGTTATTTCTGCCAATGTCATGCTTGGCTATATAATTTATTAATGTTGTAATATATTTATTTTTAATGGGAACTAAGGGTGCAAATATTAAAGTTTATACGCAATTCTTTAATAAAACCGACCAGCTCATATCGTTATGCATTGGAGACATCTAATATACTGATGTTAATTAATAAATTATGTTAACTAAATTGGAATTTTACAGAAATAAATCAAAAATGCGCAGAGTTCAAAAAGACAGTTAACAACGGGACCAAGGAAATCGAGGTATTTATTCACAATCTTGAGGGTTTTAGTTCGTAGCATGTTTGTCCATATTTTATTTTTTATTATTATATTATGGTCCTCTCTGCTAGGTTGAAGAGGAGTTCCTGGAGCCGGGCTGTGACGATGGCCTGGTCTGCAGGCAGGGTCTGTGCCAGGATATACACACGGTTCAGACATCGATCAGCAGTAGGAAGAAGAGGGATGAAAACTTAGCAGCTCCTTACGGTTTATGTTTATTTTTGTAGTTCACGTCACAGATTATTCTGTAACTTAACATTCTAACAGAATACGAGGATATGCAACAAGTTCCTGCTAATTATATAAAGTTCATAACACTTGTTTGTAAGCAAATATATTTAAATACAGATTCATAAGTTCTCTTTTGTCATAATTTAAAAATACGTTTACAGAGCCGTGTAAACGAGAATTGAAGTATTTCAAGAAGAAGTTCGGTCCCGACGGCCATCTTCACTTCGAAGCTCCGCAGTGCACGCCGCTCTGGCTTTATGCACCTGTCCAGGTATATTATATACTACTAGTGCCCCCCCGCGGTTACACCCGCGTTCCCGACGATCAATTTTCACGGGATAAAAAGTAGCCTATGTCCTTTCTCAGGCTTTAGACTATCTGTGTACCAAATTTCATTTAAATTGGTTCAGTAGTTTTAGCGTGAAAGCGAGACAGACACACTGACAGACAGACCAAGAGACAGCAGTTACTTTCGCATTTATAATATTAGTATACACTATAGATACTAGCTGACCCGCGCAACTTCGTCAGCGTCACTTTCCCGTTGATGTGATATTTTTCATTACTACTCCGCTCCTGGTCGCAGCGTGATAAGGTATAGTGGGTTTGTGCTTATTTCCTGGTGTTAATACTAGGAGTATCACTATTTTTCGGAATAAACAAGCTATCAAATGGGGCAATATGTTTTAGTAACTATGTTATAAACGTCAACCAATTTATAATTACTTTTTCCAGTGTCGTCGCTTCGTCTGCTACTGTGCCTTGGAAGATGGTACCGCCATTCAGGGGATCAGGGTACCCCGAGTTGAAGTGTCTAACATGAACTGTGGTACGTTTATCTAATAAAATTTTGGAAAGGTCCGCAAAATTTTGCTGTGTCCTCTTAAAATTCTGTTTATAAAATTATACGTTTTTTTGTTAATATAGCCTAGATTATTTATAAATAACCTTTTTTTTTATTTTTGTCGTTTGTTTTTTTGTTTGCTGGTTGCGCAACAGGCTAGGGTCAGAGACCATGCTGCCTAGTCATCAGTAATGTCAGACGTAGAGTCATGCAATCCATATCTTTTATAATACAGATTGTGCAAGAGAGAAGTGCCGCACCGGCTCTGACGTGGAGTGCGACGGGTATGGCAACTACAAGGAGGCCATGTTCTCCGCCCATGTCGACGAATGGAACAACGTCGAAGAGGAGTTTGACGATAGTGGTATGTTTATTTTCCCGCCATTATTCCTGTCAAATCAGCAACCCTTTATTAAGGCCTCATTCGCACGAGAGTTTATTTACCGGAAGTTAAAAAAGCGTTCATACTCAACAAATACATTTCTAAGAACCATAATATGCTCTATTTCCAACGACCAAAGTTAAAAATGCAAAACCGCTCGATACAAAAGCGTCGCGTTTTAAAAACGCTGTCGTGTGAACATATACATGGGAATTTGTTGTATTTGAACGCTTTTTTAACGTTCGTTAAATAAAGTCTCGTGCGAATGAGGGCTCACATTAATTTCTTTTTTGGTTTTTTTTTTCTTATATTTTATAGCTGCCTCCCCGCGGTTTAACCCGCGTAGTTCCCGTTCCCGTGGGAATACAGGGATAAAATATAGCCTATGTTACTCGGGGATAATGTAGCTTTCCAAAGGTGAAAGAATTTTTGAAATCGGTCCAGTAGTTTCGGAGCCTATTCATTACAAACAAACAAACAAACAAATCTTTCCTCTTTATAATATTAGTGTAGATAAACATAGACTAAATAGCTTTTGATCTAGAATCTTAGAGAGAGTCAGAGTTGATAATTGTTGATAATTTTTTTCTATTCTAGCAGGCACAACGCTCAAGAACATTGTAGAACTTCACAACGAAGTTTAAGTCAATTATTAGGAAAATGTTAGGAAATTGCAAATTGAACTTAACCTGTCTAATGAATTTGATAATAAAATTATTTATTTTTTATGTGTGGTATTTATTCTATACAAGTATTTGAACCTTATAGTATTTTTGTAAGAGACATTTGTTAATGTAATTTTATAATTCATATAAATATGTATTTATATGAATTTATATACTTATGTATAAGATGAATTGATAACAGACACACACAATTCGATACCTACTCAAATCTACGGAGATTTAAATACCTCATGACGAGTAAAATATGTATTCTATTCCACTAAATCACTCTCGAAGATAAAAAACTTATTTCTGATGCCCAATATGGATTTAGAAAACAAAAATCAACATCTGATGCTGTACATAAGCTCACAGATTTTATAGTACAGAATTTGGACGACAAAAAAAATGCCTGACCATATTTATTGATCTTCAAAAAGCTTTCGATACCGTTTCTTCTACTAATCTTATGGGAAAATTAAACAGAATGGGCATAAGAAATGGACAGTTAAAAGTTTTAGAGGATTATCTAGAAAATCGCTCACAGCAGGTTAAGATAGGCGATGTTTTTAGCAATGAAAATCCCATCAATTACGGGGTTCCCCAAGGCAGTATCCTGGGCCCCACGTTATTTCTTTGTTACATAAATGAACTCTGTAATCTACAAATACCAAATTGTGAAATTATTTCTTATGCTGATGATACTACGCTTACTTTCTTTGGTAACACATGGGAGGAGGTATATGAAACTGCGCAACAGGGTTTCAATACGGTTTGTTGCTGGTTGGCAATAAATGATCTTACCCTAAACACCAATAAGACGCAATACATTACATTTTCAATTCGAAACTTACCCATATAGGACAATAACTATAAAATAATAGCCCACACTTGTAATCAACGGTCCAAAACTAGTTGTTCATGTCAGTACATAATTAGAACTCAAAAAACTAAATATTTAGGAATCATAATAGATAACAATTTAAATTTTAAAGAACACATTGCAAACATAACACAAAAACTTAGAAAACTAACATTTATTTTTAAAAATTTAAGGCATATTACGAATTGGACGTTGATTAAAACTCTCTATCTATCTCTGTGTTGTCGTATTGCATTTCTGTATGGGGTGGCGCAAGTAAAACACACATGCTTGAAATTGAAAGAGCTCAAAGAATGATTCTGAAGGTAGCCCTCATAAAACCTAGACTTTTCCCCACTACAAGCCTATACAGGGAAGCAAAGGTGTTATCAGTAAGGAAACTTTATATTCTTATAACTATATTAAAAAAACACGCTAGTACATATTTACGAACGACCAAAAATCACGACACTAGACGATACCATGAGGTGTGCAAAACTCATACAGTTAAAACAGCTTTTGCACAAAAGTTCTATGACTTTAGATCAGGTAGAATTTACAATCAAATCAATAAAAAACAATTCATATCAAAACTAAATAAAATTGAATGTAGAAATAAAATTACAAACTGGCTTTTAGAAATGGATTATGAAGAGTCTGAAAAAATACTGTACTGGGCCTCTTAATAGATAACTTTGATGTAAGATGTCACATTTTTTACTCATCCACACAAACACATATACACACTTACACACCCGCACATACAATACACACACACACACACACACACATACATACACATACACAACACTCGCGCACACACACACAACTGGCGCGCGAAGGCGCAAAAAAAAAAAAGTAACCTATTTTTATATTCTTTTGTTGACCGACTTTATTAGTTAAATAACAAAAAAAGACAACAATGTCACTAAGTCGGTTTTGTTTCTTTCTTTTTTTCACAAATATATACTTCATGAAACTGTAACCCAATCACACCAAGAGAGGGAGCCAGGAGACTCATAGCACAGGGAATCTAGTTTGGGCTCCTGTCTTCCACAACTAAATGTACCTACCTGTCAATTTATAAATGTTGTATTTTTTATATGTGGGAGAAAATAAACGATATTATTATTATTATATTATTATTATTAAATAGACTCTTAGCGCACTAGACCACGAATTTTCAGACTATTTCTAGCACAATTGCTAATTGGTACGCGCTAATGTGGCTATTTATTTCAACTAACTCCTCATTTGTATTTTTAATGGCGCCAAAATTACCTTTCAACAGACACAAAATGTTATCCAACATCTCAATCTATTTATAGTTATTACTCTTAGCTACATTGCAAAATACATTTAAAATATCTCAAAACTTTGTATCTAGTTCCATACCGTTACAAATTAACTATACCTATGCAGTCCATTGAAAGCAAATGATATTCTGCCAAATCATTCGAAAATGCTGACATACCTATTTCGCAGAAATTCAAAACAAACACAAAACATAAATATTTTCCATCGACATATATATCGATGATATTTTCTTTAACTACTTATATCTTCCATAATGTAGGTACTTAAATTTCATCATTTCGTAATTCGTAGTACATAAGTATGTTAATTACAACAATGATATAGGTACTTACCTACTTATAATAAAAAAACTACTTAATGCAGATTCATTTGCTGACCTCAGCATGGGCTAATTAATATTATAAGATAAGACAATTATTCTATTCTGCTTGGTTGAATGTATTCAATATTTGCATTGCAAGCATCTCTTTCTAACTCTAACTAACAAGTATATGCATCGCATCGCAAAATTGTACGCGAGAATGTAATACGTGCAAAAATAAATGTCGTTCCCATTTGACACTCATTTACTCATCAATGTCAGTTTGATTTGGCAAGATTGCCTTCCGTGATGCGCCTGCGCTCTGGCTTCCGTAACAGCTGATATCAATAGCTTATCCAAACATGATACGTATGCACCTGCACATTGTAAAATATCTTATTATAATGAAGTAGAAAGCGTTAATTGCATGTACCACTAGTTATATGGGTATTTACAGGTAATTGTCGGTCATTTCATATAACCTTCACCTAGCGGCTGAAATCGAGTATTTCTGTGTGCCCTTGCGACGTCACGTGTCACGCTTGCTGTAATATTGGTGTTGCTACTTTTAGGGAAACTCCTCGTTTTTGAGGTTCATAAGATACAAAATAATTGAAATATTTTGAAACGGATAGGTTATAACAACGTAACGTTACTCAAATTATCAGTCAAAATTAATATATCTATGATTAAATAGGGAAAATTTTGCCTATATAATAATGCATAATAACATAATACACCCACTGATGTTACTATTGTATGAAATCGTTGCAATTATGTCATGAAATTATTTGTAGTTGAAATGCTATTAATCTATGAACGGGTACTTTTTGTATAATATTGTTTTCCTAAGTACTTTTATATCAATCAAGCTTATCAATTTTCAGTGAATAATACGTTGGGGGTAATATTTAAAGTGTTACGGCAACACTAAGCACATCAGTCGTCAGTCGATACCGTGCGCGGGAAGGGGAGTGCCGGTCTATTTCAGCTCGCGTTGTTTAGATATTTCGAAGCTATTTTAAATAAAGTGTTAAATCAAAATGCCTAATATTATCAACGAAGTCAAGTTGGACTTTAAAGATGTGTTATTGCGACCTAAAAGAAGCACCCTGAGGAGTAGGAATGATGTAAGTTTTCCTTCCTGTATCTATTTTCTTAGTTTAAATATCAAGGCATTGGAAATCGTTCTAGGTATTATGGTGTTAATTTAAAAATAGAATTGCTAAAATTCATGTGCGAGCTAGCAAGGCTGATAAACTTTTATTCTGTGAAGCTATTTAAAATACGTAGAGTAAGTTTTTAAATAAATTTGAATCCTAGGATAGGTACATTTTCTTTTTTATATTCGTTTTTTTTTCTGTTACGTAGATAAGAAAAAAAAAAATCAATAACCATGTATCTGATTTCAAAGACTTGGTTAATTAGAAAGAAATGCTCTATTAAATACCTACATTAGATATTATTTAAATACTTTTAAACCAATCTGTAGCTACTTAAAAGCAATTTTATAATTATCTTTCATGATATATTACTACTTCAGTTTATAAACATAAAACGAATATGATAATGATGCTTTGATTTTCCATTGTTGTTTATAGTCCCATAAAGTGTTTAAATCGTTTCAATCTATTGCAAAAGACAATTGGCTGTAAATTTCAGTGAATGGTTTATGAGTCAACATGCAGCTTGCTCGGATGTTTTCTAGATTACTACCAATTTATTTTCACTACCATATCATAATTAATACTATAGATGCGAAAGTGAGAATGGTTGTTTGTTACGCTATTTGGTTAAAGGGATTTAGACGTAACTAAATACCTATAGAATATGTTCTAGATTAACATGTAGGATATTTTTATCCCGGAAAAAATTTTTATTCCCGGGAAAGCTTAAGAAAGGGTATAGTTTAGATATATCCGAGTTTGTTCTGCAATTTTTGATGTTATTTTTTTTTCATATTGACGCATAATGCCGCAATAGAGCGCGATTTGAATACGAAATACATTTTCTTACTTGCTAAGTATTCTTAGATATTAGGTATCTATACTAATATTAAGAAGCGGTTATGGCTTAGTGGTGGACGCACTCACGATTATTGAGGGTGCAGTTTCAAAACCCGGGCCCTGTACCTAGTTCTACTCATAATCATCATCATTATCATATCAGGACGCTCAGATCAGCCACAGGACGTCCACTGCTGAATATAAGCCTCCCCTATCGACTTCCATGCAGACCGGTTGTAGGTTGCCTGCATCCAGCGGGTTCCAGCGACCTGATGGTCGTCAGTCCACCTTGTGGGTGGACGCCCTACGCTGCTCTTGCCGGTAGCCTAGTTTTAGTAACTTATGTACCTAAAGAACATCACTGGCTTTCAAGGAAGGAAAACATTATGACGAATAAGGATATAGAAAAATGCTCTATTGTTAAAGTACCAGGACAGAAGTTAAGGATATCAATAATGATCAATATATTAATCAGAGTTATGTATTGTACCTACTATATCGAATAGCTAAAATATTAACTAACTTGTGGCTCCTCGCGGTTTCATCCGCGTTCCCAGGAGATCTACAATTTACCCGGGATAAAAAATTGCATATGTCCTTTCCCACGCTCTAGTCAATATCTGTACTAAATTTCATCGAAATCGGTTCTTAATTGTTATTCGGTTTTAAGCGTAGGTAACGGGTTACTGTCTTATTTATAATATGTCCTATGCAGTGCCGGATTTATATTTTTTATGAGTGTAGGCCACTTTATTTCCGCCGCCCATGTAGTTACATATCCTCTGAAATCAAGTGACCGTCCTCTGAATTCTGCCGCCCCTAGGACGCAGCCGCTCCTAGGCCGCGCCCTATATGGCCTATGCATAAATCCAGGACTGGTCCTATGTGGGAATCGAACTCACAACCAGCGGTTTAAGACAGACCAACTGAATTCGAAGTGCGATCGATCCTTTCATACCTCTAAGCACGTTCCACTTAGCTATAAGATCTCCATGTTTTTTGGTAACTATAATAAATACGTTTGTGATGTCGTGACCTGTCTTCATAAACCACATTTATTGTCAGCACATTTATTTACCTTCGATTATCACGATATGTACCTACTTACCTATTTACGTAGGGCAATATTTTATGACTACTTAAAGTTACATGATTCTTTCAATCGTCTTTTGTAATTTATTCGAAAATGAGCTCCAGTTTTTTTTGGTTATTTCTTTTACCAGAATTTAATTTAATTTTGAAACAGTTAGGTATACTTTTTCGTCCTGCCTTTATCGAGCCTGTGCAAGGTCGGCACAATATGTGTTTTTTTTTTCCACTCCTTCCTGTCAGCCGCCACTCAGTCACTCCTTTCTTACATATATCACCTTTCACACAAAAATACGTTATTCAGTTTTCCTTTATAGATCCACTTGCACGTTCTTAACTCTCCTCGTAACTAGATCTTTATTCATCATAAAATATTCTTGGCATGAAAAGGCTTATTCTCCATTTTGTTTCTGCTACTAGCGCTACTTACGTACAAATTTCGAAGTACTAGGTATTTTATTAAAAATAACACCTGGTCTAAACTACCTAAACGTCTCCATAGAAGTCGATGAGGTAGGCGTCTTATGGCTGAAATGATGATGATAAAACCTACACATTGTTTGACTCTACTCTTGCGTCTCAATTATAACACCAACCTTTTTATGATAAACTAGATTTATGTCTTGCCTGAAGGCAATAAAAAAATATAAGTTCGCCTCTATTTATGTATGTATGTAGTCGTTAGTATACGATTTCCTATTCTCATAAGGGTACAAACATAGGTAGGTACTAGTGGCCTCGGTATGCCTTCACCTTGTTTTCTATTCAAACAACGCTTATGTGTTAGTCCCCTTACTCTACTGGGACTTTCATGGTCTTCGATTTGTCCTCCTGTATAAAATTATAGTTCATCCATCAATGCTAAGTTAGGACATGCATGAATTAATGAGCAATTGACATTACCTTCCCATTTAGGAATTGATGATAAAATAATATCTGAGACTGAAATCTATGTTTTCAGTCATATAAATACGAAGTAAAATATTTCCATTTGAAAAGAAACAAACCAACAAAAATCAAATTGATCCACTTTAAATATTTATTATTGTTCTTAAAGTATATATAACGTCGTTACGTCTATCTGTAGTTTATAGAACATTCTAGAAATAAAATACCTAATAAAATTTACTTAGTATGACGCATGCAAACCTTGGGGTAAAGGTTAATTAGAAATGCATAAGGTAAAGTTCTGACATGAAAATCGATTCTGGCAAAGCGTTGCATAGCAACCTACTAGCATAGTATAAAATATCAACGTATCATCCCCCGTTATTGCAACATTTCTCATTGTTATGTCGCTCCTATAGGTCGTAGCGTGATGTTATATAGCTTATTGGCTTGCTTGATAACTGGGCTATCCAACACTAAAATATATTTTAAGTTCGGATCAGTAGTTCCTGAGATTAGCGCGCTCAAACAAACAAACCTTACCGACGTTTCGATGACTTGTTATCTATACTATCTATACTAATATTATAAAGGAGTAGAGTTTGTTTGTTTGTTTATTTGTTTGTTTGCTTGAACGCGCTAATCTCAGAAAGTACTGGTCCGATTTGAAAAATTCTTTCGCCATTAGATAGTCCATTTATCGAGGAAGGCTATAGGCTATATATCATCACGCTTCGACCAATAGGAGCGGAGCACCAATGACGAATGTTTCAAAATCGGGAGTTTCTATTTCCTTTTGAGAGCTTCCGCTGCGTACGCTGCGTTAACGGTTAAAGTTTCCCTAAAATGATGTATGCGAGAATTGTTCCCCATCAAAAGTTCTAAAAAAAAGTCCGCGACAGCATATGTCTATCTGTTAAGGTTGGCTCACTGTGACCATTTTTATGCTAACCAAATTTGTTCTAAAATAATTTGTGTAAATTTGTGAAGGTGTTTTTATAAAGATGATATTAATCCTTATCCAAATAAATACGTTATTCATAACAAGTATTTAATTTTAAACAAAACTGCCATTTACATCATTCAATTTTAATGAATATTTTAGGAGATATCGCTAATTTAAAATTACATCGCCGCAAAATAATAATCAAGTACTGTGCGCGCCTTTAAGCGCTGGGCCGGCGTGCACGGGCAGTCATCAGTTGGCTCTGTGAGTCCATCCTTCTACGTAAATGAAGTCGCGTGTTGAAAGTTAGCGTTAGCACAAAGTAACTATTCCACGCGGACGGAGTCGCGGGCAGAAGCTAGTAAAATATATATTCTATCCAAAAGTGCATTTTATAACATGTGTTTCTAATACTTATTTGTCGAAAAGAAGGTTATCTACGATATTCGACCTTAAATGGATCCTATATAAATGACCCATATAAATATGACCCAGTTGACCAAATGACAAATTTATACGAGCCTGTGAAACACATGAATAAGAACCTATATTTCTATTTCCTTTATTTTCGGTTAGACCACAGCCTATAATTTTAATGACCTACTTTCCTAACTCAAACATAGACAATCTAAGTACTTAATCTGTTTCAGAAGGTTATTCCCTTTAACATGGTACTTCCCCGTTTTACTTCCTCACAATTGATATAGCTGTGATATCTATTCTATATCATCATTATGGATCGCTTAGATTGTAGATTTACATTTGTATTTATAAATGTACACTATAATCTGTCTTTGGGTGGGATTCGAACCTTCAACCTGCGGCTTGAAAATCAGAGTCGCTTACTACAAAGGCAACCGGCGGTCGAATATAATAATAAAAGGTAAGAAGGAATACTTATAAAGACACCACCAATAACAAAGAAAAAAAATGAAATAAAAGTAGAGCCTATAATAGACTATAGAGAATACGAAGGTTCTTATGTTACGCGACAGATTGATTAGGCTATTTGACACTCGTTTTTCTGTCACTGGCAGCTCTCATTCGCACGAGAGTTTTTTAACGTACGTTAAAGAAGCGTTCAAATACAACAAATCCCATGTATATTCAACAACTTGCGTTTTCAACTTTGAGCGTTAGAGATAGAGCATATTATGGTACTTGGAAATGCACTTGTTGTGTTTGAACAACAATTTTAACGTCCGTTAAAAAAACTCACGTGCGAAAGAGGGTTCAGTGCTGCCTGTTTTTTTTTATGAAAACCGGGGTAAATGTCTAATGCGTTTCACGTGTACTACCTATTTAAAATTGCATATCTTATCTGCATTGACACAGTGTTTATCTGTCTGTAACAGCATTTTGACGACACGGTGATAACGATAGCTATATTAGCATAGCTCTTTATTAACTAGTTGACCCGCGCAACTTCGTTACCGTTACAATCCCGTTTATTGCAACATTTTTGATTGATGCTCCGCTCCTATTCATCATGGCTTGATGATACATAGCCTATAGGATACCTAGATAAATGGGCTATCTAACATTGAAATACTTTTCAAATCGGACCAATTCCTGAAATAAGCGCGTTCAAACAAACAAACTCTTCAACTTTATACCTATATTAGTATAGATTGCATTTTAATTGACGTTGGCTCGTGCGAGAATATCTTAAGATTGTTTTAACTACAAAGTATAAAATTCTGTAGTTTCATTGTTACATAGTCTACACTAATATATAAAGAGGAAATACCTATTAGTTTTTTGTTTGTTTGGAAGTAACATAAAGTATATTTTACGGGAAATATTTGGGTAAATCCGCGCCGAAAGCTAGTATTAAAAATCACCCGCCGTCAGTACGCTAGATCATTTAAACTACGTAACCCATTAAAGTAGATAGATAGCACTCTATCTATTGTTTAATTACCTTCCCCTTGAATCATTCAAAAGGAAGGATTATATTATTTTATACTATTGGCCCCGCGGTTTCACCCACGTACCCGGAGGATCTTCAATTTTCCCTAGATAAAAAGTAGCCTATGTGTTAATCCAGGATGTCAGCTAACTCTATACCAAATTGTATTAAAATCGCTCCAGCCGTTTAGACGTGAAGAAGTAACAAACATACACACTCACAAGCTTTCACCTTTATAATATTAGTGAGATTATTTTATACTATTTGTTATTTAATATGACAATTAAATTCTGCTAACCTAGTGATTATGAAACTTGCTGAGAATGGCAAAAGGCGACAATGGAAGTGCGATGCGACCACAGATTAAAGATCGCATCGTGCATCCGCTGTAGATATAAACAATAATAATCTAATATATATATATATATATATATTATTGTTATGAATAAAACAAGACATATAAGTAAATAATGACACATACAAAATTGATTGTGTAATGTCGTGATACATTCTCATCTCTTCTTAATGCATAGCTATTTATCTATACTAATATTATAAAGAGCTAACGTTTGTGAGTTTGTGACGTTGTAAGGGGTAATCTCTGGATCTACTGAAACGATTTTTAATATTATTTCACCAATAGAAAGCTACGCTATAGTTGCTTAAATAGAGATAATTCAGCAGCTTCACAAATCACAGAGATATTTAAACTTTGATGGTGGATTCTAAAAATTGATATTGAGTAGATTACTTCGTCTAGCAAGTATTATGCAACAGAATTTCTTTATCTAGTTTTTAGCCGACGCAATGCGTCTCTCCTTGGCCTAATTGTCAGACTCCGGAACAGAGGAGCAGCCGAAAATATCTGGTATTTGCCGACACGACACGCCAGACTGACTATGTGTCTATCGCCGAGGGTATATGAGGAAATTTACTTAGTCACGCCATTTTGTTTAAAAGTTACTCTATGATACCTACATTTTTTTTTGGTTATTGATTTAGGTCGTGGATGAATAAAGGTGATATAAATTAGATTTATAAATTAAGGTATTGCATATGGAAATATCATAAATAAATATTATGCACCTATCTAAATGATAACCAACTAAATAATGCTCACTACCGACCGAGAAAACTCTGTTCATTTGAATCCGCATTTGACCTTCTTGTTTGATCCTGCAACTGACATGCAAGCTGTGATTTTTTAAATTTCTGACATATTCAAGACACAGAAATATAAGTTTGATCTTCAAAGTCACTTACTAATATTATAAATCCGAGAGTTTGTGTTAAAACATGTTCTGAATGAACACATATACCCGGTAAAATAGATAATCCCTGGTAAACGCATAAGTTAAATAAATATAGAAAACTAGTTAACTTTTCCCTTTCATACTAACCTAAATTTTCCCGGGATAAAAAGTAGCCTGTAGTAGTAGTATTCCAGAACATATTCTAACTCTGTGCCAAATTTCGAGCAGATCTCCTCAGTCGTTTTGGGTTTAGGCGTGTATGGGTACAAATATCCATACTCACAAACTTTCGCATTTATAATTTTAGTAGGATGGTGAATATCTATAATTTACTTATTGCATGCCGAAATTATTCCAAAAGGGGAACAATCCTATTAATCCTAACTAATATTGTAAATGCGAAAGTAACTCCGTCTGTCTGTCACGCTTACGCTTACGCTAAAACTACAGAACGGATTTGTTTGAAATTTGGTGAACAGATAGTTTATAACCGGGATTAACACATTTTTTTTAATTATATACCGTAATCTATCTTAAAGCCATTAGACAGTAGGGTCAAGTGTGGATTTAAGCCGTGTAAGATACTAGTCCAGTGACTAACCCTCGTCTAAGCTGCTTCAAATTAGGTGTTGAGGTACTCTTCTTTATCTGGATTATCACTTAAGGTACTTTTTGACGTGACAACGTCTTATAATTCGATAGAGCCGGCTCCACGCACGAAAAAATATGACTCATGCGGCGTTACCTCGCTCTGAGGCGTTCTATGTAAGGCTTGAAGTGCAAGCGAGAGCACGGAACGAGCGACAAAGAAGCACAATCGGCTTTTGCGTTCGGCAGCGTTCGACATCCGTCTCTCTCCTACTTGAGTGAGCGATGCAAGACGTTGTCACGTTCAACTATCGTCAGTAAACCGACTTTACAGACAACCAATTTTTATCCTCGTAACACGGGTGAAACCGCGGGGCAGAAGCTAGTATATAGATATAAAATATGGAGAAAATCGTCTAATATTCTTTTTGCATGCCGAAAGAATTCCTAAAGCGGAACGATATTACATAATACAATATTGCGAGACCTTGGCGGCGCGGTTTGTCTGAATTTCATTAGTACACTGACATTGGTACACGTGAACCATTATTTGGCAGATTGCCTAGTTACGCGACATCATCACGTACATTTTTACGTTAAAAACGTAAATTGGATGGGTTATTTAACATGATCATCTGGTGTAGAACATTTGTTAACATCTTATGTATGAATACTACAAATATCTGTACTAGTATCAAAAAGAAGAAAGATTTGTATTTAATGAATAATCTTAAAAACTACTGGACCGATCTGAATAATTATTTCTCCAATGGAAAGCTAGAATTATCTAAGTAACATAGGCTTTATTTTATCCCCGTATTCCTACGCGAAATTGCGAGTGAAGCCGCACGGAGGCACTATATTATAAAGTTTATGAGTATGTATGTATTTTTGTAAATAACTGATCCACGCAACGTCTGCGTCACATCTTCCTAGTTTTTGCAATATTATTCATTGATGCTCTGCTTCTATTGGTCTTTAGTGTGATGTCATAGCGTTCCTCGATAAATGGGCAAACACTAGATCTTTTTAATACGAACCAGTACTTTCGGACAAACTTAACATATCTTTCCTCTTAATAATATTAGTGTAGAACTGTACACTAATGAAATGACATATGAAATATATTTATTGATCCAAATAGGCCTTCACAGGCACTTATAAACTGTCGCGCGTCGATTCTAATGCTCGGTTCGGAAGGTTTCTTTTGCTGCGCGAAGAGCCGGCAAGAAACTCAGCAATTACTCTTATAAAAACAAGTTTTAACAATGTTATTTCAATAATAATATTAGTCAAGTAGTAATGTACTTAATGTACTTTCGTTTTCAGGTGGACTTATACCGGGAGATCACGTTCCGGAACTCAGGACAGACGTACAAGGGTGTCCCGGTCATGGCAAGCAATATGGACACCGTAGGCACATTTGAAATGGCCAGAGAACTGTCAAAGGTATGGAAATACAACTAACTTGTATTAGTACCTAAGTGTATGTTTAAAAATCGAGTATATTTTTATAAATGCGAAAGTTTAAGTTTTTGAGCATGGAAGGATGGATGGATGTTTGTTCCTCTTTCACGTAACATCTACTGAAGGGATTTAGATGATATTTGGAATACAGATAGTTTATGCAAAATATGGTTTATAGTAAAACTGCGGGTCAGAAGCTAGTGGGATAGTCGGATTCGCGATCGCGTCGCAGATGGAAAGACGCCTTCGATGCCTATCTTAAGGACTGGCCATCGAGCATTTAACCAAATATAACAGAGATGAGTGGAGAGCGGGATGGGAGGCCTTTGCCCTGGAGAGGGATTTCCCAAGCTTTTAATAAATAATATTGGGATATATTTAGGTATGAAAGTACGATCAACGTATTTACGTATTTTCGAACAAGTAGTTTCTGAGATTAGCGCGTTCAACCAGACTCTTCAGCTCTGTTTCAGTATCTCCATAGTGGAAACATTAAAATTACTTACACTTTCGCGTCTGATACTAATAATAACATTTAGTTTGTACTACTAACTGCATACCCTAAAAGATCTAAAGGTATTTACCGTTAGTTTGTTGCAAAAATAACTGACAAAGAACAAACGCTTTGTTTTCTGATGTTTAAACAAGTGGAATAAACTTCCGCTGGAAAATAAAGCTTATTATAAATGAGATAAAACTCCAGGAAGCTTTATTGTATGTTTAGATGCAACATAGTTTCAGACACAAAAGCTAGTCTGTTCCAGTCAATTCTAGTAAAGTATTAAAATGGCTAAATATAGACGTTGCATAGCTATTACATTATGTTGGGCTGAAATATCTCTGTAAATAAATGAATGAGTAAAAGTATCTACACTAATATTATAAATGCGAAAGTAACTCTGTCTGTCTCACTTTTACGCTAAAACTACTGAATCGATTAAAATGATATTTGCTACAATTCGAGTGTTTTTTTAAGCTCTATGGTTTTGACTGTGAACAGCCGCTAGTTAGCTAATCTTTGGGTACCCCACGATTAAGCTATCTATTTTTTTATTATTAAAATAAATCAATCTTTAAATATAATACTAAAAATGCAAAAGGAAATTGTCGTTCATTCACGTAGTAGGTACATCACAGTGGCGTTGAAAACCGCGGCAAAAGCTAGTATCTAATGTAATATATTTATTGTATTATTCCAGCACGGTCTCTTCACATGCATCCACAAATATTACACGATTGATGAGTGGAAGAAATTCGCGACAGACTACCCTGAATGCTTGGAACAGATGGGTGAGTTATTTCTTCAATAAATCAACAAACCTCCTACATTCCTACTAATACTATGTATAAAGAGAAAAGATTAGATTTTTTCTGACCGATCAAAATTATTTTTAACAATGGAAAGCTACATTATCTTTTAAAAATATATATTTTACCTATGATTTTATCCCCGTCTTCCTACGGGAACGGGAACCACGCGGGCGAAACCGGGAGGCGGAAGCTTTATAACTATGACAACTATAGATACAAATAGGTTCTTAGCGATTTTGATGAAATTTGGTACAGTAGAGCTTAGGAAAGGATGGAAGGAAATACTATAGGAATAGGCTACCCTTTGTCCCAGGAAAGTTGAAGGTCCCGCAGGTACGCGGGTGAAACTGCTAGGCAGAAGCTAGTTCTAAATCAATTTGTATATATCCATCGAAAATAATACTTCCAATGTATGTCAGTTTGAGTCAAATCGTGCAAGTAAAATTTAGAACCACTTCTTTGAGCTGAAGTTTTGTATACAGCTTCTGGAAAATGGTTCAGAGTTCAGATTATATATTACTAGCGACCCGCCCCGGCTTCGCATGGTTACAATGCTTATACATCACATTAGAAACCTTCAAAATTGTCAGTGTTTCTCTAACATATTATGCATGTAAAAATCTTCCTCTTGAATCACTCTATCTATGAAAAAAACCGCATCAAAATCCGTAGCGTAGTTTTAAAGATTTAAGCATACATAGGGATATAGGGACAGAGAAAGCGACTTTGTTTTATACTATGTTGTGATATTATAGATAATCTCCTCACAAATATTATTATATATATATATTTAATATAAAATAATACCCCACAGCTGCAAGCTCGGGCACAGCGGAAGCAGACTTCGAACGGCTCACTGAAATCCTGACAAATGTGAAAGACCTCAAGTTTGTTTGCCTCGACGTCGCCAACGGGTACTCTCAGCATTTCGTCGAATACCTCCGAAGGGTGCGAGCTAAATGGCCTACACACACTATTATTGTAAGTTATATTATAGTCTTCTAAGAGTTACCTACTGAGTTTATTGCCGGCTCTTCTCAGTAAAAACAACTTTCAGAACCGAGCATTAATAGTGACTATTTATAAGTGCTTGTAAAGGTCTAGGTATTTGAATATAAAAATATTTTGATTGATTTGATAAGTTATATTATATTCTACGAATATTATAAATGCGAAAGTTTGTATGTACCTATAGATGTCTGTTCCTCTTTCACGCAAAAACTACGAACGGATTTAGATGTAATTCGGTACACAGATAGTTTATAACCGCGATTAGCACATAGGCTACGTTTCATCCCCGGAAAATTGAAAAGCTTGGGAACGCGGGTGAAACCACGGAGAGTCAGTAGTTGTTTTATAAATGCGAAAGTAAGGATGTATGCATGTTTGTCACACTTTTACATACGGTTGACAGGATCCGAATGAAATTTGGCACAGAGTTAGAATAACGTGGCTTCATTTGTCCCGGAGATCTTCAAGTTTCCGGGAATAAAAAGTAGCCTATGATCCATTTTGAACTTTATTTTTGTTGTGTTACATATCATTTCCCTTTTTTAAGTTAAATATAAATAAATCAATAAGGTATATAATAAATTGTTTTAAACATTTCAGGCTGGAAATGTAGTAACCGGTGAAATGGTAGAAGAATTAATATTATCCGGCGCTGATATTATTAAAGTAAGTATATACTATATTAATTGGAAATTGCACGTAAATGACGTATGTAACAAACTGCACTCAATTCTGGGTAAATTCTTTCACATTAGTAGTTCTGTAAATAAAAAGGTATTATATGTTATATATTACGCACTAGCTGACTCACTGATTAATTACGGATTAAGCAGTTATGGCCTAACATTCAAAACACAGCTAGATCGAATAAAAGAATTACAGATTAGGCTAATTAAGTATCTAGTCGGAAAAAAAGTAAAAGCACAGTTTAGACCAAATTATGAACAACTATTTAAAACTTGTAAAATAATACCTGTACATGAAAAAGTTCACTACTTAATAGCGTTAGAACAGTACAAGGCAGACAAACACACAGAACCTATAACCCATAGATACCACACCAGACAGGTCGAACAAGGTAAATTTCTGATACCGCCTGTAAGGAATTACTATGGAAAAAGAACAAGGCAATACCTAACACCGGTAATTTTAAATAAAATAGATTTCATGAGGGAAACATCAGAAACAGAAATAAGCCAACATACTTTAAAGAAAACATTAAAAAAATACTTTTTAGATGTAAGGAATTAGATATAATGTAGATTCAACATAGATATATATATATTTAATTAAGATAAATGTGAAAGTGCAAGTGTTATAGAGCGCCATTATCGCCAACAAACTGTGTGTACAGTTTGGCGATTTTAGATAAAAATGTAAATTGCATTACTTAATTTGAATAAAGATATTAAAAAAAAAATATATATATATCTACAAATTTATTAACTTAAATAATTAGCCATATTTTTCGACGATATTTTGACATTTTATAGATGATATTTTAACTAAATACGATTCGATTCAGTAGCATAGATCGTTTAAGAAGACATTGTCGTACATAAAAGTAATGTATGAAATTTGTAAATGACGTACCTACATATAAAAGAAAAATATGAATTTTATTAAAAACAATTAATTGTTAAGTGCAATCAATATAATTTCGATAATTACTTTAGACTTAAAATTTTATCGCTTAAATAATAAATCCTAACGTTATTTATCCTGATATTTTAACATACAACATTCTAATAAAAATGTTCAACGTAAGAAAGAGATAGAATACAGTTGAAACGAGACAACAAACTCCACAGGTGGGTATCGGTCCGGGTTCAGTATGCACAACGCGGATCAAGACCGGCGTGGGGTACCCGCAACTATCTGCTGTCATTGAATGCGCAGACGCAGCTCATGGACTCAAAGGACATATTATTTCTGTAAGTATACTATACGGCACTAATATTATAAAGAGGAAACATTTATATTTTTGTATGTAACGAATAAACTCAAAAGCACTGGACCGATTTTAATAATTCTTTTTTCATTAGAAAGCTACATTATCACTGAGTAACATAGGCTATATTTTGTAAAACCGCCCGGAGGCAGCTAGTCGTACATAAGAGAGAAGAGCCGGGGTGAATCAGTTGGGAATCGACTCACGATCATGTGGGTTCAAATCCTTGGCCCGTACCTCTGAGTTTATAAAAACTTACGTACGGATTCACACCACTGGCTTTCGGTGAAGGAAAACATCGTGAGGAAAGCTGCATGCCCGAGATGTCACTAAAGGCATGTGAAATCCGCCAAGCCGCACTAGGCCCGCGTGTTGGACTATGGCCTAAACCCCCTCGATGTTAGAGGAGGCTCGAGCTCCTCTCTGGAGACGTAAATGAGCTGATGATGATGATACCTTTAAATATCATAATTTAAATGTTACTAAAATTATCATTTTAATATGTAATACTTAACTAATTCATACAACAAAGACTATCCCAGGATAATTCCTTGTTCTCCAGGACGGTGGATGCACATGTCCGGGAGACGTTGCCAAAGCATTTGGGGCAGGGGCAGACTTCGTAATGGCCGGGGGCATGTTCGCCGGACACGACCAGTGTGGGGGCGACGTGGTCACCAACCCTGATGGGAAGAAGGTGAAGCTGTTCTATGGCATGTCTTCGTCTACCGCCATGCTGAAGCATTCTGGTGGGGTAGCTGAATATAGGTCCAGTGAAGGTAAGGAAACCCATGTTATGTTAGCAGGCAGTGACGGATTCTTGATGGCCTAAGCAATCCACGCCCATGGGCCCCTCTATACTTATGTCATCTAGGTCTTTAAACCATTTTTGGTGCGGTTTTGGTGACGTGAAAGTGAGACGTGATGCCCTAAGGATGGATTTTTTGTGCTTCTTCTAGTGCCCCCCAGACGTGATGCCCTAGGCAATTGCTTAATTTGTTTAAGGGTTACTGTTAGTAGGGGTCTAGCGAATTTGAGGTAGGGCAGCATTGGTTACAGGGAGGGCGGAAGTAAAAGAAAATTTCATAATAATCGATCTGCCCTCGAAGCACGGGTTCCTAAATCACCATGTGTGATACAATGAATGAAATCAATAGACAAACAAACATTCCACCATTTTTATGAGGTTCAAAAATATATATGAGTATGTAAAGTAAACTAACTCCCCTCCCCTGTAGCTTATATTCCCTTTACCAAGCTCCAACTCTGTACCTAATTCCTTAAACAACATAACAGAGTTACTTTCGCATTTAACCTATCTCAATCGCAATTTTCTCTGTCCATCAGGTAAGACAGTCCAAGTGGACTATAGAGGAGACGTAGGCGATACGGTCAAAGACATCCTCGGCGGTTTGAGATCAGCTTGCACTTACGTCGGAGCAGCAAGACTGAGGGAACTGCCTCGACGAGCCACCTTCATCAGATGCTGCAGGCAGGTCAACGAAACCTTCTCCTAATTTATGTTATCCTAGTACTTTTGCAGCTGCAGTTGGCTTTATAAGCTACAATTTATGCTATTTGCCACTATGCTGTATTTATAAGAAGACTTTTCGACCATCATACAATTTCTCTAAGTCTCAAATAAAAGACACTTTCTTCTAAAGTTTTGAAGAAAGTATCTTTTGTGTCTTCTGTGTCTTAGAATCTAAACTATGACAGCCTGGTACATTTGCAGATAAGAATGATTTTCAACCATCATATTTATTTTCTAAGTTAATAAAGCCTTTATTATCAGGGCAGTTCAAAGACACTTTCTCCTAATTTATGATAGCCTAGTACTTTCGCAGCAAGAGTTGAGTGTTACATGGTAAAAGACAAGTTTACTGGCAACATTTTAGCCTTTATAAGCTACAATTTATGCTATTTGCCACGATCCTGTTTATAAGAATAATTTTCTACCATCATATAAATTTTCCAAGTTTATCCTTTATCAGGGCAGTTTAAAAACACTTTCTCCTAATTCATGTTAGCCTGGTACTTAGACTTATAACTAAATTGAATTTTGAAATGCCAGAGGTTGGACGACTATTGAGCGTAACGAATTGCCATTTGCCAGTTTTCTACAATTTCTTTCCTGGGTAGAAGTTTTATACATAGAATTACTTAGAAGTAATTCTATGTATAAAACTTGGATAGCTTGGATTCACGTGATTGCATAGAGGAGAGAGATAGCATGAGTCCACGCATAATGCTCTGTCCCACTCTTAAATCTTATAAGGCTAGCTTAATATGCTGTGAGCGGTTGAAGATCTACGCTTCAAAGGGTATGTGTGCCTGGTACTTTTGGTATGTGAATTGTGTAATTTCTTCATGGATTTCATGTGGAAATTTAATTATAAATATTTTATTTTATTATTTAATGAAATCATGATTATAATTTGGTGCCAAGGTCGCCAAAATACTACATGAAAATGCAGTGTTTCTTAAATAATTTTATGCTTAGACGATTTTTATGTTCATAAAATGACAGTTTAAAATTGGGTTATTCAGATATATAAATTGACGTAACTGCATCCTATATAATAAGAATAATAAATCATGAATTGTAAAGCTTCCAAACATTTCAGGTAAAAATAAATAAACTACAGTTAAATCACTTTAATCGCCTTAAATATCTGACTTGTGCGTTTGTACGACGTTCTATAAGTTTACTAATTAGTTAATTTTTATTAGAAAATGTTAGTATCAAGGTATGTTTCAAACGAATCTGAATAAAATATACTTTTAGGTAGTATGTATTTTTATTATGAATAAATTTAAAATAGACTTTTTCAAACTTACTCTATTCATATAAAAGTTGTATAGTTTAACCTGGGAAGTCTTTATCACTCATGTGACGTTTCGGATACGTGAGAACGAGACGAATAGTTAACCTCTGATTTTAAGTAATTTAACCTACTCTTACTCAGTTTGCCTACAATTTCACTTTTGTAACTGAAATTTGGAAACCTTAATAGACCAGTGGTGGTAGACGACATTTTCGGGGTAGCAGCGTAATATACGAGAATGTAAACCTCCTTTTATGGAGTCTGTTAAAGTCGAGGGCTATATTCAGGAAGGGTGATCAGATAGTCTGAAACGCGTAAATGACGCCACTGGTGTTGTAAGCGTCCATAGGCTACGGTAACCGTTTCCCATCAGGTGGGACCGTATGCCTGTTTGCGACCTTTTAGGTATAAAAAAAGATAGATAAAACTAAAATATATACAGTATGTTTTCAGATTCGTTTGAAATAACAAAATAGATTGAAAACGTAACAATTTAACACTGGTGCTAATGTGTTAGAAAACTTTATGAATGGTCGCAGATAGATACTTAGCTCCAATTTATTGTATGAAATTATCAAATTACCCAAAAAATTAATGTTCCGTAATCATTCTGGCTTGCGGAATATTTTTTGGCCTATTGTAAGTAATTTTATTTTCTCATATTATGTATTATTATAAGTAGGTACGTGTTTTCAAATGTCAAAATTATTTTGGTTTTCAAATTCTGAATGTTATGTATGTAAAAGTGTGGCCATAAATAAATGTCGTGGTAACTCGAGGCACAATGAATTAAATGATTAATTATTTCTAGCCCCGTCTCTTTCTATTACCATTAATAAACAGAGATGGAGATATTTTTAATCAGTTATTTAATTACCGTAAGTTGAGTGCGTTCGTAAATAAGAATCTGTTCTAACTTATTTAATTAATGATTTAATAAAACTTTGACTATATCTGCTAGATAGTAATTTAAAATTTTGTTTGTTTTTTCTTATTAAAGTTCCTGGTTTTAATGATAATCAACAGCCTACTATGCAAAGTGCACTTGCTTTTATTGTAAACGCAACGAACATATAAATACCTCTAATTATTGATATTTAAATAAGAAATAAATATTTCATAAGGAAATTAAAGCGCAACTTTTGTTAACACTTTTTTTGTATAATAATTTTAATGTAAACATCATCGTACAAATCATTGATTGATTGTGATTATTTTATTAATTATAATATATTTTATTTTTTATTAAAAGACGATTTATGTAAATTACTTATTTTAGATTGAAAATTATAGTTACTATTGAAATTATTTTGTTTTATTCATCTTAATCAATCCAAAGTAATATGAAAACCTTCAAAATTATTGTTTCTTGTTTAGTAATCTAATCACCCTTACATTTGGCTGTCGTACAAATAGCGTTACCATTTGCTAGACAGAAGCATACATTGCAATTAATCCTATAAGAATGACCTTCTGGACACAACCCATTATGCTGTATTACTGGTAACATTTCAACTATTATTGGCTCACTATTTTTCTCACATACTTTAGAAGTACATGTAATAGTTTTACCGTCAGATAAGCATCTGCAAGTGTTGCAATCCTTCTTGTAAATGTGTAAAGGCTCGCAGTATCCATGGAGAGAGTCTAAATCGTTTGATCGAAATGTTCTAACGTCTTTAGCAGTGCAGCGTTCGTCAACTTTACATGACTGCCTTTTCACACCGTTGACTTCAGCGCAATGGCATATTAGGCAATTTATCTCATATACTGTACCATTTACGCAGTCGTTATGTATGTCTATATTACCGGAACACTGTTTTAATGTGCAACCAAATACTTTGGCTCCGTCTTTCTCGATGCAATAGCAGGAGTTGCAGCTATTTTTGTACTTAGTGCCTGGAGAGCAATCTTCGTTTTCTATAGGTCTTTCCGCGACTGTTAGTTTGGTATGAACGAAGCTTAGTTGCGTCTTCAGTTCATTAACAGTTGGGCCCTCAATGCATTTCTTTGCAGTACAGTATATCAACTCTTTACTATCACAGTAGCATAAGTTACAGTCGACATTAAATATCACACCAGGTTTTACGCCGTTACAATATGAACTAGCTTTACTAACGATTTTATCATCTGTTGTACAATTGCCACAAAGGAGTCTGTTGTTTCTGAGACACACGCAGGTTTTGCATCCTAATTTATATTGACGATCTAGAAGGCAATCCGCGTACACCTCGTCTATGATTTCATCTGATACTCTTGTGTCAGATTTACTAGTAATTGGATCTTCCAGAGTGCATTCTCCTTTGGTACATAATTTTTGATCGATGACTCCACTTGATGGACAGAAGCAGACGTTGCAGCCAATTAGATGGAGGACAGAAGGCTTACATTTCTGGGTGGTGGAAAGGTCAGCTTGTCCGGTGATTTGGACGGTGTGTAGGATTCTGAATATGTCTCTGCAGACGGGGCTTGGCCAGGTGCCGTCTTCGCCACAGGCACAGAGGATGCCGTCACGGCGGTAGTGCACTCCTGGTTCACAGGCAGTGTCCTTAGATCGCCACACACCATGGCCTTCCATTCCAACGCTGATGTCTCTGATAGCATCTGCGGAATTAAAATTTTATGACTATTCGATTAGTACAGATTAAAAAATGATCGACAGTTTATTTAAGCGAATACATTCTAGTTTTATAGTTAACGGAAGAAATCCTTCTCAAATATATAAAGGAAGGAAACTTTTACAAGACGCGTGATGTCTTCTAAGATCTACATGACAATAAGTAAATATCCTAAAGTATTTTTTTGATTATTTAGAAAACTTTGATTTTCACCAGCGTACCCGGGAGATCTTCAATTTTCCTACGATAAAAAGTAGCCTATGTCCTTTCTCAAGCTCTAGACTATCCACGTACCAAAATGTGTGATTTAGCGTGAAAGCTAGACAGACAGACAGAGTTACATTCGCATTTATAATATTAATATAGATATAGATAACCAACCATTGAAATGTCCAAACATGTCGATTTCTGTGCACACACGAGCTTTGCAGGTGAACTGATGATGTTCATTACAGGAACACCAATTACAGTCGTTTAATACGAAAGTATTCTTGTTGCAACGTTGTTGCCATATTCTTTCCGCAATGGCTGAAAAAATACTGAAATAAGTCTAATATCGGCCAGACTATAGATTAAATCAGACTATAGATTGAAGCCGTGGTGGCTCAGTTGGGAACGCACCGACTCACGATCATGAGGGTGCCGGTTCAAATCCCTGGCCCGTACCTCTGAGTTTATAAAAACTTACGTATGGATTCACACCACTGGCTTTCGGTGAAGGAAAACATCGTGAGGAAACCTGCATGCCCGAGATGTCACAATTAAAGGCATGTGAAGTCCGCCAATCTGCACTAGGCCCGCGTGGTGGACTATGGCCTAAACCCCCTCGATGTTAGGGGAGGCTCGAGCTCCTCGGTGGAGACGTATATGAGCTGTTGATGATGATGATAGATTAAATAATAATTAGGCGTCAATTTCTGATTATACTAATGGCTAATGACGGGGGATTTTTAATTTTCTCGGGTTAAAAAACCCGTGTCTTATTCCAGAATATATTCAAACTGGGCCAAATTTCATCGCAATCCCTTCAGCCGTTCTGGGGTGAAAGAGTAACAGACACACACATACATTCTCACAATCTTTCGCATTTATAATATTAATATGATTATTACTTACGTTTCTCATGTTTATAAGCTACCATAGAAACAATCTGAAGCGATAATAAAATTAATTCTTTGGCCATGTTGTTTTCTTATTTCTTCATTTATGAGAGAACATTTTTAGTTACTAAAAACATTTCAATTTAAATCTTCACTGAACATTCAAATAACTACAGCTCACTCAAGAATTATAATTGATTTTAAGTTTACGATCGAAAGTACCTACTTACTTACTCGCTTGATTATGAATTCAAGTCGTTTGCTCGTTGCTTCTGAAAATAATGTGGTAAGGGAATAGACCACTGTTTACATAGAATATGTGGATTTCTGCAAGGCTTTTCAGAAGTGTACAATTTTTATTTGATATTGGAGAGTAAATACCTAGTTTAATAAATAACGTTAGTTAATAAATTAAGTATTATAACATACTAGTTGACCCACGCAGCTTCGTTAGCGTCACTTACCCGTTTTTGCAACATTGCTCCTCATCTATTCATTGTAGCGTGATGATATATAGCCTACCTCGATAAATGGGCTATCTAACACTGAACTATTTTTTTAAATCTACTAGTAGTTCCTGAGATTAGCGCGTTCAACTTCAAACAAACTCTTTAGCTTTATATATAAGTATAGTATTGGTAGTGGACAGATTATCTCATATATTAATAAAAAAGGCAAATAATGGTAATACAATGTGCCTTTAATTACAAGGGTTATTAGTACACAGTAGCTTGTTATTTTTCATGCAAAAGCACATATTACATTTTATATACGATGAAGTTCCTGGGACACAATTTGAGTCTGGCACTAATGAGACCATGGACTTCCTTAAAGCCAACTTGAACACTTTGTCTATAACCATGGGTAGACTGATTCTTAGAGTACGACTCAAAGTCTTTAATGGGTCCAGCAAAGGCGTCTTTTTCAAAGGCTTAATGCTTTCTGTCGGCAAAGTAACAATTTTAGTTGTGGTGGTGACTTGTGGAGGTGTAGTCACTACGTCTTTACCCGTAGACCCTCGCTGTACAAATTCTACGGCGATTTCGTTATCCGAATCGTCTTCCTCATCTGTACTCTCTTCTTTTTTATCATAATCATTATCATTATCAACGTTAATTGCTACTTCTTGGAATGGCATATGAGTTATAGCTCCGTTCCTAGGTGCTATTTTGCTTTTTGTCGTCTCTTGGTTTTCATCCACATCGTCTGAATCGCTATAGTATTCAGCTTCCTCATTCTTATTATTATCTTCATTCTGGATTTTATTATTGTCATTATCGACATTTATAATCTCTGTAGTAACATCACTAGTTGTTTGTGCTTGTATATAATTTTCTGTTGTAAGTGCTGGCACTGTGCTTGTTATCGTCTCATTATAAAGAATTTTACCCTTTCTCAAAGCGGTTCTCTCAATAGGATCAGGTACAAGTTCTATTGCTTCTTTGATTATTTGCTTGCCGCAAACACTTAAGCTATAAGAGCCCAATTCGAGTTGTGGTTTGTTTTGGTGTCCTGTGTTGCATAGCAGTCTGTTTTTGTTTACGCAAAAGCAGAATTGACATGGAGCTAATGAGTACCAGTTACCGGATTCACAACTACCGTAAACATGGCTTGATTTGTCGTGTCTACGACCACCAATGCCTTCTTGATTTTCGCATACATTAGTGGTACAACGATCTTTATTTATATTCCCATAAGGACTACATCGGCATACATTGCACTCAATTATGACATATGAATTTGGCTTACATTTTCGCTGAGTGATGTTGCTAGGAGACAATGTATTGAAGGTTTCGTCGCAATTCTCGTGGGGCCAGAATCCTTTCTCATCACAAATGCATGTCACAGAATCTTGTACGTATACCATATGTGGATGACACGATTGTCGTTTCGTTTGACGTTGCTGAGCATTTACAATGTTTGATATATTTCGTTTTTCTGAAACTACAATAAGCAAATTTAGTGATATTATGGAAACAAATGCAATAGATACTAGTATAATAAATAGGTCTTACCTTTCAATTTGTTGGTGCAATTCAATGGTTTGCATACGTAAACGCTTTTGGGACTACAAATACATTTAGTGCATTCATTTTGAGAGACATCTCCGACATCACAAGATTTCAGAGATTGCAGGAAATCTGAAAAATAAATAAATAATATCTTTACAAAAACGTGAAGGTAAAAAGAACATGGGCTAGGATTTTTTTTAATAGAAATGTTCCTTTTCCCTTATAACTACTATTAACGATGTTTAAAAAAATCTCAATTATTTATTACCTTTACTTATATTGCTAGAACAAACAGCGCCGAATATAATGAAAACAAATACATATTTAACGTTAGCCATGTCGCCATTCACATAAAAATAAACGACACAATCCCGTTAGATCGAATTAATTAGATCAATCCAATTGTTAATGATGCATGTCTCAATAAAATAGTGCTCTTATTTTCCAATTACATTACTTAAATATTTTATTACGATGATCTAACTCGTTCAGTACTGTATATATGTACTTACATCTATCTATATATATAAAACAAAGTCCCCGACGCCTCTGTCTGTCTGTCTGAACGCGATGAACACAAAAACTACTAAACCGATTTTCATGCGGTTTTCACCAAATTACGGAGTATTTCATGGGGAAGGTTTATATGTGTAATACATCAATTTAGACCCGCTAGTACTTTATAAAGGCAATAAATACAGTACTGAAGATATCTTTATACCACTTCTGCAGGATCATGGCTGGAGTCGTGACCCTAAGGCAGTACATATTTTCCTTTACTTTATTTGTCCATACATTATTCAATTTATTTTATTAATCTACGTAACTAAAATCTTAATATACATAAATTACGTGTCACATTGTTTGTCCGCGATGGAGTCCTAAACTATTTAACTGATTATAATTTAATTTGCACACCGTGTGCAGTTTGATCCAGCTTGAATGACAGGATAGCTTACATATACTTGGAGCCGGTAGGTGGCGCTGGTGAGCAGAACGAAGTCTGCTGGGTCCAACAGTAGTAGATATATAAGCTGTGAGAACTAACTAATAAATATAACATAGTGTTTATATGCATTTAAGAATTTATATTAACTTAACATATTGTTGGTAGAAGCTTGATATAAATAATTTATTTTATTTATAATTAGAACGGCTTTTGCCAGTTGCAAAATACTATCTATTGTGGTCTATCAGATTTGATATTTTTGTCCTTGAGCATGAACCCTATACAAGCGATCCTATTTAAAATTGAGTTTTGACACATCCTAGTTACTATAATTATAAATGCGAAAGTTTGTGAGTATGGATGGATGGATGTTTGTTACTCTTTCACGCCAAAAGGGCTGAAGGGATCTGCTTGAAATTTGTCACAGAGTTAGTAAATGTTCTGGAATAACAAATAGACTACTTTTTATCCCAGGAAAATAGAAGGACCCTTACCTATGTGATAGTCCAGGGTGTCAGCTAACTCCATATAAAATTTTATTTAAATCGCTCCTGCCGTTTAGACGTGAAGAAGTAACAAAAATACACTCGCAAACTTTTGCCTTTTTAATATTAGGTAGTGTATTGCTTTAGATATTTATTCTCGACCAAAATAACTAATCCACCTAAGTTATTCATTATTTAAGCATAGGTATTCGAAAAAGACAATCAAAAATCAATTAGATAAAAACTTTATTTTTCTTATCTAAGAATGTAGGAGTGACATCAGTACAGTTATCATCAGAATTCTTGAAGCAGTGCTCTTCAATGATCACCAGGGGTTTCTCCAGGCAGTCGCATATATAGCATTTGTCGGCGACTTTACCCGGCTTGTTACATTTGTACGCTGTATGGGAGTGCGTCGTCCATTCTTCGTCGGAGCCCAATTCAGTGGAGTTGTTGCTTATATCGCCTGTGGAAATAAGGCTCTATGTACAAAATTTGCCAATGTGTGTAGAAAATAATCCTGAAATATTTTTGTTATTTATACACTGTCAAATTAAGCTATGTGTAGGTTTTGAAGAAAAATTACAACATGGACTAGAAAAAACATCGTAGCTCCCCAAACGTAGGTATATACCGTCTTCGTTCGTGGGTAAAAACTAAAAGGACATCACCTACCCATACGTAGGAACCTCAATAAAATATTAATTAGATACTGTGTATTTTATTTGGAATTTTTAAATTAACAACTAGGTATGTTGACATAAGCCAAAAAGGTTGAAGACATAATTATGTGTCTCTGTTGTCTGTCTTTCAACAAATATATTTCACATCTGAATCCAAATAAGTACTAACCTCCATCAATTCTTCTTTCCACTTTCATAGGTATGTAGTTGTAATTTGGGAACGGCTGTTCACAATAGTACCCCAAAGGTAAAGATCGACAAAAGTAATTTATGTTTCCCATATACGGGCAGTAGCATTGTTTACACCTAAAATTAATATCATCTTTATCATAAAATTGTCTAAGAACTACCCTAACTATAATAATAATAAATATCCTGGGACATTTTTTACACACGGCCAATCGAATTCCTAAGTAAGCTTCAAAGTGAGCTTGTGCTATGTTAACCAGATAGCTAATATACTAGATATACTATTTTTAAAAACATACTTATATAGACAAATACATCCAGACACAGAACAAACAGACATATTCATGCATACAAATGTTTGTCCTGGGGATACGAACCCACTACCAGCGGTTTGAAAGTCAAGGTCACTGACCACAAAGCCAACCGGTCTGTCATAACGAATAAATACCATATTCCTGGTCATACCTGATGATATACATAGTTCCAGGAGTGCACTGGAACTCAGAACTGTCGGTGTAGTTCCGTGGCACACATTTAGTCCTACGAGTCCTGATCATTACTGCTTTACTGACCTCAGGGTCACTCTGAATGTCTTGATGCTGTAACTGAGTTGAAGCTTATTATTTCCTCGGATATTTGATGCCGAGGTCTGATAGGAAATGGTAAACGATGCTAGTTGGCTTTTGAAAAACGATATTAAGTTCTGACAACTTAAATAGATTTCAACAGCTCCAGGCATATCTTCACCTAAAATGCTGAGGTTTGACGCAAACAGCAGTTTTAGCAAATAAGAAAGAAGATAAGGATGTATGGAAAAATATCATACACACCTAAAATAATTCTGTAAAAATAATGGAATGGAAATACTTATTTACTTGTTATATTATAATAATATTAGTTGCCCCCGCGCGGTGTAACCCCTGCAGTTCCCGTTCCCGTAGGAATACGGGGATAAAAATTGCCTCCCTGATAATGTAGCTTTCCATTGGTGAATGAAATATTTATATAGGTCCAGTAGTTTTTAAGTTTAGGTTCAAAATAGCTTGAAATAAAGAAATAATTATAGCACTACATGTCTAGAAAATTTAAAACAACTTAGAAAGAACAAGAAACATAACACGAGGGATGTTAATGTAGATACGGTAATTGTAAATTTTTCTTACCGATTGATTATTTTCATCGCACAGCATAGGGGTACAGGCAGCGAATTCTCTCAATCCCATGTCAGGACACACGCAAAGCTTGCAGCCAACTACAAACTCTTCTCCCGGGAAACACAGGTTCAAATTGTGGGTCGTGTTGTTAACAACAGGATTCCCCAATAAAGTCTGGGACAGCTTAAATATCTTTTGCCATGGAGTGTCCATATCGGAACAGGTGTGGTTTGTACATGCTTTATCATATTTATTACCATTTGATGGGCACACACATACGTTGCAGTCGTCGCTGAAGAGTCCACCAGGCACACAAACGTCAGATCTCAAAAAGTTCGTCTCGCATTGATTCTTCGTACATTTGGCCACGTTTTTCAAACCATCACTTGGACAGAAACAGGTGTTGCAGTCAACTTGGTAATACGCTAGAGGTTCGCAAGTGAATTTTGTAGTTTGGACTGCTTTTATGTTCTGACAATGATTTTTGGTACACGCTCTGTCGTTTAGGACGCCGGTTTCAGTGCAAATGCAGAAATTGCATTCAACTTTTGATATGGATCCTGGTATGCATGTTTTAGATTCTTCAGGAATTACTTTAGGTGTATATGGTATATTTTGCTTCGCTTGAATAGCTTGTTTAGCATCACAATCGTCGTATGTACACCATTTGGGGTCGATTTTTCCATGTTTACTACAGTAGCAAGTGTTGCATTCAAACTCGACGAAAGAGTTTGGTTCGCAGGTAATATTGTAATCAATAGAGGTAACATCTTTCGTAACTCTTTCAGCTTTTACGTCGCCAATTACCTCAGCCTCTGAAGAACATAGGTTGTTATCAGTACTTCCATTATCTGGACAAATACAATATCTTCTTCTGTCTACGTATAAAGATCTTGGCTGGCATGTATTACCTACTGCTATTTTATTTATAGCATTTCTATCTATGAGTTGATTTACAGAGCTACCTTTTAGAATATTTTCAAGAACTGTTAACTTTCTCTGAAAAGAGCAGTCTTCAGTGCAATATTTTGGATTTATTTGGCCATTTCGTGGACAGAAGCATTCAGTACACATCGGCACCATTTGACCAGATCTGCACTTTTTATTATTATTATATTTAAAATCATTACTTTGAATACAATCTAATTCTAAACAAGCATTATTATTTACGATTCCTCCTGCTCTACACTTACAATAAATACATCTAGGCTTGGTAAAATGATTAGGATAACAGACTCTGGTTTGATTTTTTAAATAACTTAACGAGCTGAATTTCGATTTGGAATTGCAAATGGCGTGTGTACATAAATCATAATCAGGCTGGCCGTTGGTTGGACATTGACAAACGTTGCATTCTATCCTGTAAAAAGTCCTTGGTGTACACCTTGTGCTTCTTGTTGCTATGTGCTGTCTTTTAGGGCATGTATTCACGCATTGACTGCTTACAAATTTCCCTTCATTCGAGCATTGGCAATGGATACACGGGAATAGGTAAATCACGTTGGGAATGCACACGTTGTTCTTTGACGAGAAATTCGTTGGTGGTGTTTTTATAGAACACGACGTGTCTTTTGCACAGCGTGCATCAGACGTGCGACCGGATGCGGGGCAAAGGCATAAACTGCAATTTACATAGTAGGACCTGAACGGGGTACATGTGGCCCCCTTGCCTAATTTCTGCTGGTTTATGGAAGTGGTTGACTCTTCGGCGCATGCGTTGTTTGTGCATAGCAGTTGGCCGTTGTCCTGACATATACATTGACTGCAATCTTTCCAGACTATCTGGCCAGGTTGGCATAACTGACGTCGCTCGACAGACCTGCAGTTATGCTCATTCCAATGGCCAGTATTATCACAAAAGCAGACTCGGCCGTTCAGTACGAACTGTGTGTTTGGGACGCACGTACCTATTTTGGAAGAAACATCGACAAAGTAATCGAAGGACTAATATTAAATATCTAAATGGAAGCATTTACAAATATTACAAGCTACGTCTGATAATTCTAATAATATTTTTTTATCCCTGATGCAAGGAGCCATACGGTCATCTGTTTGAGGTATTATAGCTCCTAAACTAAGGGACCAATATTGATGCAGTTATTTTTTATTGAAACCTGACGTGATCGAGAGTGTACTGAGATGCGGTATAAGAAAATTTCAGCCGTTTGAAAAACATCGGCAATTTTATCGCGAGATGAGGATTTTAAATAAACAGATATTTTATTAAAGGTGTTTTAATTCAAGATTACTCACGGAATAATGCAAATCCATACGGTAATCGTGTTAGCAGAGTAACAAATGCCACTGTCATCGACATATTCTGAGGCGGAAAGTATTTTAAATGAAATATAATTAAAAATATTTAGGTCATGTAATTTCACGGTTATTTTACTTGTAGATCAATAAATTATGGTATTTTGAAAGTGTTTTTTAATCAATGAACTCGTTAAATCGATTATTGTTTTGTGACATGAGTGTGTTTTATACTAAGGTATAGTTTAGGAAAACGAATGTTAACGGCTATGTATAAACTATTATTTGGTTTAAAATTCTGTTCGTTTTGCCATTTAAAATTGTACCATGATCTATTTATTCAAAATAATTCCAATCATTAATAAATATTATAAAGGCGAAAGTTTGTTAGTGTGTTTGTTTGTTACTTCTTCACATCTAAACGGCTGGAGCGATATTATTTAAGTTTTGTATGGTGTAGCTGACACTCTAGATTAACACATGGGCTACTTTTTATGCCGGGAAAATTGATGAAAACGCGGGGCAGAAGCTAGTTTCAAATATTTGGTAGATCTTTATCTTAATACGTTCATCTATTTTACGTTAATGTTATTGATTTGATTGGTCATACCTAATTATTTGTGTACCACACATGTTGGCTACTTACTTAGATAAATATTTTGCTAATGAAGAGTAGGTACATAGGTAATTTTGTCAGCTGCTCATTAGCCATTCCAGTAAAGCGAGTGGGCCGTGGGAGGAATCGTAAATATGTAGTTCCAATCAAAAGCGTTCTTGTAGTGACAAAAACAGCAGTTTTATATACATGAGTTGTACTATGTATATTCTAACATGCATAGCTGCATTATGAATGAAACCTAGCTAAAAGCTATTAATAGCATTTTATTTGTTGATCGTACTTGAATAAATAACAACAAATTTTGTGAATATAATTTCATGCTTTTTATTTACTTATTAAATGTTTATATAATATTACATTATTGACGTATATTTATGCCCATTTAAACTATTATACAATAAATCACCTATCAACTAAAACTAAAACACATTTATTTTTGTATTTTCTTTTTGCTCTTATATCTAAGCAGTGTCCATTGTTAGGCGTTAGAGTCGACGAGAGAGTAGAGTCGAATATATTTCATTTCTTTTCAGTATACAATTTAGTTTATCACAAGCCATGTTGCTCCAAGAACAGCCGTTGTTTCTGAAGCTCCACCACCTGCCGGTACTTGAGGCATGTCTTCTGTGTACATCTCATCGCTCCACCGTGGCAGTAGCACAGGTTGCAGTCATCCCTAGATAAATAATTCGTTAGAAATTATTATAACTCAATCAATCATGCTTTGAAATGACGAACATTTGAAATGTAGAAGTCATACCTATTAAAGAAAATGCATAAAAATTATCTCGTCAGTTTCACGTAGACATGCAAACCGGAATAAAAGTATATGTATCTTATGTATAAATCTACGCTATCTACACAAATATTATAAACTTTTTATTACTTTGTAATGAATTGACTCCAAAACTACTAATTAATCTTTCACCAATAGAAAACTGCTTACGTTACGGGTAAGGGAAAGTACGCGTGAAACCGCGCGGTGGAAGCTTGTAAAATGATTTATGTATGCATACTGTATTCCTGTCCTGTTAAAACAGGGGCATTCATGGTTAAGGCCACTTAGGATTCAAATTGTGCTCGAAAGCAACCTCTTAGAATATTAAGTGAGGTATATGCTACATTGAATCTTAAAGTCGAGGAATTAAATCACATAATTACCTGTATATAGAAGAATTAGTACACGTATCCTTCTTCAAGTTCAGCGCCAATCTCGGGGGATTCCCGCCGAACGTTAACTTCTGTTTGAGTTTTTTTGACGCACAGCCGTGGACTGGCTCACATTCCATCTTATTCTTAATACAGCGGCACTTTACACATTCATCTGTAGCTTTATCCAAATTTGTGCAAGGGGAACCTGTGGGATCATGTGATAAAGCTATTAAATAAGCAGATCTGATGGTAAGTGCAGTATACTAGGTGTTTTAGTGACCGTTATTGACCGCGGGGTCGTGGTTAAAACGTGGGGTCTTTTTTTAAGCACCGTCTGCACGATTCGCACACAAGTCAGACGCAGCTGGTAGCAACAAACTGCTTCGTGGAACGAAAAATGCAGTATGCAATGACCCTTATGTGCAAGACAGAAGAGCATAATTACTACTACAGACATATTCTATGTTGTATTTTTGTTTAAACAGACAGATACTCGCAGTCGTGGCGAGGGACTTAGTTGCATCATCATCATCAGCTCATATACGTCTCCACCGAGGAGCTTGAGCCTCCCCTAACAATGAGGGGGGTCTAGGCCATAGTCCACCACGCGGGCCTAGTGCGGATTGGCGGACTTGCATAATGTTGCTAAATAATAAATAGCAACGGTAACAAAACCAGCTCATTAAAACACGCTCACCTAATTGAGCTTCGAAAGCTAAGACTAATCATTTACCAGTTAACTTCCTGGCTTCAACTCTGTGCATATCCTCATAGCTCAAACACAGCATTTTAGTGCATATAAGGTTGATATTATGAAGGCAAAGACAGGTGTTGCAGTCGACTTTGTATCTCTTGCCGGGCACGCATTTGGACGATTGGCTGGTCAAAGTTAGTTGAGAGTTGCTTGATGTCTTCATCGCTGCTAGAGTCGATAATATATCCTCTAAACAAAATAATGTGCGAGATGAAAATATATCATTAAAAAACTATGATTATTGTCTAATCATTGGGCCAACATAGCTTAAGAATTAAGATCAGGCGGCGGCGCATGAACTGCCTTCCAGTAATAGTACCTAGTGCCAACTGGTATCTAGTGGGTGGTTTTAAATCCTTACTAATATTAATGAAATGCGAAAGTAGTTTTGTCTGTCTGTAAACACTGTAGCAATTTTTATAAAATTTTGTGCAGAGAAACACAAGAGCTCGGGAAAGGTTTAGGTTCCCTAGGAACGCGGCTGAAACAACTAGTAGTAAATAATTGTACATAGTACATTACCTGTTTTCATTTTACAGGCGTTGTTTTTAGTACAAGCGGGTTTTCTGTTACTCTCACAGAAACATCTCGAGCATCCCGACTTGTATAATTTGCCAGGTTCGCATGGGCCTTTAGGTACCTTCAGGAATTCCATACTCTGTGGTCTTCCAGAACGCAGGGCAGATTTCACACTTGAATTGGAATATTCGTGTCCTGCTGGTTTCCAGTTGATACACGCCATTTTGGTGCAAACAAGAGCTTTTTTTGTACAATAACATGTGTTGCAAGCCATTCTGTATGTTTTGCCTGTCTCGCATTTTTCACCCTCATGGATCTCTGGTAGTTTGTTGCGCTGTGATTTGTGAGTATTGTTTGCTGTAATTATATTTAACTTAAACATTTTTAAGGTGAATCAAATATTATACTTAGTGTCAAAAATAGATATATGACGAAAAGAGGGAAGGTAAATAGAAAATATCTAACTTAAACAATAAAATGTAGGTGTATGTAGATACATTCCGGTATATTTATACATGATTTAAAGTGATATGAAGCGTCACTCGTAACATTATTTTTATCTAAACTTACTAAACTGATTTAAATTATACTATCTTATGAGAGCCCTTAAATCTAACACAAAATCATCCAAGCACACCATGGTCGTGCAAGATGGTTCCATATCATCAGAACATGAACAAGTGTTACATTTAAAACGATACTTTTGACCAGGAACACACTTTTCATCTTCACTCTTCAACTCTGGCAACAAATAGAACTTATTCTTCTTCTGTTTAACACCAGCTCTTATGTCTTTTTTATTATCTTCATCATCTAAGCATTTAAAGCGTGTACATTTAATTTTCCTAGTTTCACTACTGCAACTACATGTATTACAATCTATAGTATATACTACATTAGGTACACATGTAACATCATCACGAATTTCATTTATATCTCTCCAATTTTTCCCAATATCAACCATATTCGCTACATCACTATCCTTAAGTTTCTGCATCTTCTGATCTTCAATTTTGATACACAGACGATTAATGTAGAAGTTAATATCACTGCAAGCACAAATCTCATCGTTAACTCTGAGATAATCGCCTGTCGAGCAGTAATCAGCTTTATGTCCTTTGTTACAACGCCTATTGGTACAAGATGAAATTTCAATAAAACCGTTTGCGCTGCACTGGCATATGTTGCAGTCAATTAGGTAAAAACTGTTCGGAGTGCAATCGACATTGGTTTTGGTCTCAACTCGTATAAGGGCGTTTTTGGGACGGAGGAAGTGAAATTCGTTTCTGCACTTTGTGGATAGCCAGAAGCCTTCTTCGCTGCAGCTACAAATAACGTTTTCTTGTCTATAGACGTAGTGTGGTTCGCATTCCCTCTTGTTTAGTCTTAGGTTTACTGAAAATATAATTAAAATCTTTATTAAGTACATATCAATATACAGAGTAATAATTAAATTATTTAGTAGATTGTAAGTCATCGTTTTTTTCTTAGTTTCTCGACTCGCTTAACATTTTATACCTAAATTATGATTAAATTTAGCGTTTAACGCTAAAGCTTTCAATCATATTTTAACTATTGGTAATTTACATTTTTAACAACACTGAAATATCTTCGGTAGAATTGCCATCATCAGATTTATGTTAATTACTTTGGTTTGTTTGTGTGGGTTTAAATATATATCTAAAAGTATGTGTGTATTCATCTATCAAGTTACTATCAATCAAGATCATCAAGGTCATCTGTCGTAGTCAATGAGTAACGTGATAGAAATATATCGCTGTTTCGACTTACCCATGTCCTCCTCGCTGCAGTCCACCTCCAGGCAATGGAACACGCCAGCCGTCGAACACACGCACACATGACATGGTCCATGTTCTGATGCGGTTGGTACACATCGTTTCTGAACTTCCACTGGCGTCATTACAAAGCTTTTGTATTTATGATACGTCTTAAAATCATTTTAAAGAAAGAGTACTAGGATGCAGACAGGTAGAAAAAATGTACGGTACCTACCTGGTAATTAATATATCTATGATTATTTTTATATATCGGGACTATTCGCTTAAATTAATTCATATCAAAATATGTTTTGACTAACATCTACATTTTGATCAAGTTGGATTGATCGTATTCAAGAGACTGGTCTATGTAACACACACTCCATTAAATATGTTATACATCTTATACATTTATGAGTTCTAGAATGTTTCAAAAATACACTTGGCCGTTTTTGCAAAATTTTTGATTGATTCTCCGCTCCTATTCGTGATGATATATCTTCCTCGTTTAATAGACTCAGTATCAAATCGGACCAGTAGTTCCTGAGATTAGCGCGTTCAAGCAAACAAACTCTTTAGCTTTTTATATTAGTAGGATAGATTAAAAATTAGATTCATCCATCTACATGATACTCAAGAAAAATACTCACATGAAAACGACTCCACAACTGACATCCAAATTATTGTCAGGCTTAAAATATTACGATACAGCATCTCGATTGAACTACCTTAATCTTATGACTTTAAAACATCCGGTATACAAAGAATTATGCACTAATTAATGAATTTTATGTGACCCGATTTTAAGTACAATCGTAAAAAAAACAATCATTTCATGATTACCAATAATAATTAAACTTAAGTATTTAATGCGGTTAGGGACTATTAAATCTCCATTTTAATTTGACGTTATGTAGGTACTTGAAGGTATTTTTAATTTTCAACAGTAAATTAATTGATAAATAAAACACATTAAAAAATCAAACTCCTTTATTCGTTTCGTGATTAATCTTCAGAACTTAAGTATAATTACGTATTATCTAATACAAGAGGTGTAGACGTACGATAACTAGATTAAGCCACATAACCGTTGTAATATTCACTAACTATGAATAAAAAAATCTTTCATTAACCACATACCATTCACACAAAAATAATAATGAAAATATCGGTAATGATAAAAAAGCACGATTTAATGACAAAAGAAATGTATTACACGATAAAGAAAATGCAGACAATAAACTTATAGTAACAACATACACAGATCATTTCTAGGCTCATCATACTTATTTATCTAAAACTAAACTAACTGAAAAGGCAATCAATTAGAAAGCAACAGTATTACGTATGTTTTTGTTCAACTGACAATATAAAAATACTATTATATATTTAATAGTTCTCTGCTAATGAAAATAGGTTGCAGTAATACAAAAGTAATTCTAATCTACAAGGAATAATATAAAATATAGCATGATTTGTGAGAGAGACATAATTTTACACTATAACGATTGAATATAGCAGATAGAGCCACATACAGCGACAAAACAAAAAGCATAGTCATTTACTCGGTTACCAATGTACTGTAAACTTGTTGCCTTTCCTATTTTTATTTCAAATTAACACTAAGTAAAATTAGTCACAATACTTTAAACAGAAGAAACATTTAATGATACTAATAAGTGCGAATAATCCTTGGATCATCAATTCTTTAATCTTAACTTTAATTGTAATTTTACAACAATAATAAATGATTGTTTTGTTATGCAAATACGAAAATACAACACAAAAAAGTTTGCTGATAAAAATACAGCTCGAGCTGCAAATCTACCAGCTACATTAAAAAAAAGAGTTACGTCACACGAAAAAGACAATGATAAGGATTATCCAAACAGCACAGCTGCAATGAGTATTAACCACATATATGAAACAACAAACCTCGACGTGCATTGATATAATAAAATGTAATTGAGAATTAAAATATTTTTTGGATTCACAACAAAATTATAGACTACAAACCCAATCCCCGTAAGAAAACAAGGGTAATTAAAGACAAATAGGTCAACAAAGTTATAATTTAAAAAAACCCACTTGTCATTAGGAGGTTTGAACTCCTACAGTGGAGACGTAAATGAGCTGATGATGAGAACCAATGCTTTTCAATACTATGTATGTCAAGGTAAGCTGGACACGTTAACCTAGATACTGGGCGTAAGTTCCACATCGCAGAGGCGTACAGTACAGAAAACGCTCTTGCCGTCAGCAGAACAGGTGCAATCGTTGCAGTCCTGTTTAAATTGCTCACCAGCGTTGCACCGGAAGTCGGATGTTTGATCGGCTTCTAATATAAGAAAAAGAAAATTAATAACTATTAATGCCTATGTCTATTTCCTCTTCTTTGTTGTCTAGTTGTTAAGGTTTGTCATATGATGTAAACTATAAAGCACATTTACTATTCTAAAGTATTTTAAACGTTTATTTATCATTTTGCTACATGTGTATAGAGACAATATTTCTAGTCCTAACTAGTCTCCACTAACTATGTACAAAGATATCCCAAATGATCGTTTGAATGTAGCCACTAGTGCCACAACCGTTGCTTACCTACCAGTCGCATTTTCATCTGTCTTCTCCTTCGGTAGGCAGTGTTTGACCGTGCACGTGGCATGTCGACCGTCCTGCGTGCAACGGCATACGTTGCAATCTTTGTCGAATACGCTGCCTGGCACGCAATGTGACGGGACGTTCTCTGGTGCTTCTGAAATACAAAATTAGAAACACGTTTTTTCTACTGCTACTAGATTTGTGGATAATTAGGTATCGATATGATAGCAAATGGCATGATTAAATATTGTCTAGGTCATCGAAGTATATTAAAATGAAACCAGCAACAATCAAGGTATACTTTTAATTAATGTTGGAACAGCATGATCTCACCTCTTTTTCTCCTAGAACCCCCATTATTGTTGTTATTAAGAGCGACGCAGTCGATTCGGGTGCAGGAGAAGTCTTGACCTTCGTTATCACAGAGACACTTGTTGCAGTCCATGCGGAACTCCTCGCGTGGATTGCAGAGCTTTGGCGGCTCCTACTGAATTCAAGGTTTGTGTTATATCTCGTTTATTTGAAAATCATGCAACAATTCAAGAATGTGAAATTAAAGATCTTACCTGCGGTGATGGTAGCGCTCGCACTTTTCTTGATAGGGTTATATTCTAAAAAATACAATTTATTATTATTACATATATTTCAGAATAGTTCAAATTCAAAGATAGAAAAAACCATAGCGTACATAAGATATATTAATGTATTACATATCTACTTAAAATATAAATGACAGTATTTATATAGACCAATACCTAACTAATTCAGACAAGACAGTAAAGAACAGGTCTCCATCAGTTAAACCATTTACTAGTGGCAAACAGGCTAGATGTAAGGGAATTGAAAAGTTTAAAAGAGTGTTAGTAAAGTAAAATAAAAATCAAAGCCAGAAGAACCGTCACCGTATATATTATGTACTCATTAACATATCACACCTTTACATCTTCAGTCTGGTCAAAACAAGCTTTTCTAGTGCAAGAGAATGATAGACCGTCATTATTGCATCGGCACATATTGCAATCCAACTCAAATACTTCATCTGGTCGACACTCCTTTTTGATAGTACGTAGATTCTGCTTTTAATATATTTATTGCTATTTATTCATTTAGACTACAAACAGCGATCAGTAACAAGCAAAACAGCAAGAGGTACCTGGTTTTGATGTACCTACTAAGTTAATTAATAATATAAGTATCATTAAGATGAGGCATGTATATATTTATACCTAATACTGTATTTACCACAACCATCTCCATATAAAATTTCATGACAGAATTTTATGCAATCTTCAACCAATAAAGTTCAAAAAATAATCTATGCTTAAACAAAAAGCTCATCCCAAGCAAAGCATTGATTCACACAATGGTTTTTATCAAATAACCTCTGGCTTGATATCTACAATACTGGGCTCCTCTGGCAGCTCCTGAACGCAAATTCTTCGTGTGCAGGAGTAACTAGTTCCATGTTCATTACACCAACAAGTGTTACAGTCTTTGATGAACATCCTATTTGCCTCGCAAATAATTCTTGTCGCATTCGCCTTTATAGATGACTTTGTTGCCTATAGACGTCGTAAAGAAATTCGTTGCATTATACACACACGCTTTTTAACCATTATTTCAATGTTACTTTTGATTGCGGGCAAAGAAAATAAATAGAAAAATATAATGTTAAAAAACATTAATTTCAGAGGAATAATGAAAAAAATATATAGACAAGTATCACAATTTATTTACTAACAAATATTTTTGCTTTGGCATAATTTTATTCATCAAATTAATGAGATTGCGAAATTATTAAATTAATTTTCATAATTTAGACTTCAAGTTTTTTCTGTCGATCGCACTCATGATTGGGACAATTGGCTTCATTTCCTGAAACACACATTTTTATTAGCACATATCTCTCTAGGTCTACATCATAACATTTCCATTTATATTTATTATTGATAATGGTTTGTCCTACTTCAAATATGGGTTCTACGGCATTTCTCGATAACTTTGAAATAAATACTCATTCATGTAAAAATTCAACTAACTTTAAGTTCGTGGAACAGTTCTACGTCTTCTGGTAATGGACAAGGTTTATTAGTGCAGGTGTAGTCGTTCCCAAAGGCGTTGCAGTGGCAGGTGTTGCAGCCGACATAGAAAGTATCTCGTGGCTTACACACTGAGTGTTTTTCTACGTGATCTACACCCTGTTGAAATAAATAAATAACCTCGGACATTTGTTCACTGTGTGAAAAAGTTAAGCAGACTACGTTTTTTCTTTTTTATATTCTTCAATTGAAACTATAGTGGAGTCAAGATTATATGCTGTCATAGTGTAAAATAAAATGTAATCAGTTAACTAAAGTTAAAAGTTGTTGAGGTAGAATGTACTGATGCATGAAAACTAAATCTAGATAAACATTTTTTCCTACGGTGTTTATATATTGAAATAATTATATATTTACCTCATTTTCCATGAAAACTTCGACTTCTTTATCCATGTCTTTATCTAAGCACTCATTATGTGTACAAGTGTAGCTCTGTCCATCTGCAGCACATTTGCAAGCGTTGCAATCTGATTGAAATTCTTGGTTCGGTTTGCAAACTGATCGTTTTAGCGCACTGTGGGATTCCTGAAATAATTTTGTTAAAGAATTACTATGTTTTTACACATTCGTTGATTATGTGTCTTCAGTTACATTCCGTTTTTAGCTATAAATCATAATTGTACTAGTTTTAAGCGTAGTATTTGCTTTCTCATGCATGTTATTAACTTAATTCAAATAAATATAAAAATCGGTACTTACTTCTGTGAGAAATTTTACACTGACACCATGTGCTTATGATGGTTTAGTCACAAACTGAATAGGTTACCTTTAAAGGTTATGTGCATCTTTATTTTTAAAACAAAAAGTGTTTAATGAAGTCTGGATGATAAACCGCAAACCAATAATGTAACATTTTTTAATCATGAATTAATTCGTTCTACATCTAAATAAATATTGTCTTTGGTAGTATATAAAATCTAAAATGAAATGTTAGGAGCTGGATCACAGACGAATCTATGAACATAATAAAGTATCGAAAATTAAACCATTATATGAAATAAATGTATGTTTATGAGATGACATTTGCATATGAAAATTCGTGAGTGTTTATTGAAAAGCTACTTACCGGTTGAACATTTTGATCTTCCGATATATCTGCAGGCTTGGTATCAAAAACTGTAAAATACAAAGGCATAACACTATTTAAATAAGTTTAGACAAAGAAATAAAACCAAAAAATATGGGATATAATACATGCGTTTACTGTGCATTCCTCCTAAGGTCCTTTTCTATTTATGATAGTTTTATTGTATGTTTATATATTTTAGTGTACTATATATTACTGCAATGCATTTTATGTACATGTAAAATTATTTACATGTATCTACACTAGCCAATGACTTTTTCCTGTCACCCCAAGGTTGTCTGGAAGGAATCGCTATAGCGATAATGCCGTCGAAATTACTATCTCTTTATTAAAATGTTCCCGTGTAAATTATATGTATTTGTAAATAATAAAGTGTACATTAACGGTAAAAATGCTGAGGACAATCTGAATACACTCACTGAGCGGATGTGTGATCTAAACACAGTTAAAGAAGGTTCAAATTTAAATAAATCTGAACTTACTAATGCATTCCATTCTAGTGCACATGGCGCGACCCTCAGTGGTACACCAGCATGTGTTGCAGTCTCTCTTCCAGAAGGTGCTGGGGGCACATCGCATTGGAACTTCTGAAAACGTTTAAAGTTTCAAGAACTTCCTGACCAGTTCCTAAGCTAATAATAGTCAGAAAAGCTAACAAGTAAACTATAGTGACTATCTATCAAATTGCTGGTCACTATATGTCTGGGATGAAAATTTGGTATTTCGTTAGCATAGGACCACAGCTTGTTTTGGAATCAAAATCGAAATTTTCAAGAATCTCCCAAAATATTATTATGATGAACCTACTACTTTACTATCCACAATTTCAGTTTTTCCATAATACTTTATCATCGCCACTTACCATTCTCTTGATTGCAGGCAATTTCTGTGCAGAGTGGGTCCCCATCGGCTGAACATTCGCACTGGTTGCACTGACTCCTCCACGTGGAACCTGGAGAACACTCCTTACCAGATTTCAGCTCTGATTTTTTTGGAACTGAAAGAGTTAGTTATATTTGTTAAGATTCATCTTTTACCACTATGGTGAATGAAAACTTAGAAGGTAGGGAACAGATTTTTATTCGTAAATACAAGAATTAAGGTCATTTATATAATTTTGGCGCTAATAGGGGACTAATGTAAGTATTTCAAGATTTATTTAGCGTTTTAAATGTATTTATCTACATTCTACATGTTATAAAGCACAGTGCGCTTTTAAACTGAACAACCTTATTCGGAAGTCCTTATTTTTTCGTCCAAAATTGGTTAAGCTACTGGAAACTACTACCTTCATCCTAAATATTGTCAATACCACTGTCTATCTTATTTTTAAAATGCGAAAGTTTCGATGGATGGATGGACGGATGGTACTCAATTACCTAACAGCTGTAGAGATCTGGATGAAATTTGGCAAAGTGAGATTCTGGAATAGCACGAAGGTTATTTATTATATTAATCTAGTTGAAGATACGGGTAAGTGGGTGAAACCGCCGGCAGTAGCTAGTCTAATATAAGTAGAAATTAGATCAGCATATGATGAATAGTGCCAATCAGATGTTAACGTCAAATCGTGAGTTAACTCACTGAGTGAGTCTTTATTATTGCTGGATGCATATGGGAAGAAGGCAGGATCACGGATACGACTTATCGATTGGCAGAAGGTATGAATCTATTTGCCTGGCCGATTGTTAACTGCTCTGACTTTCAAGTCACAATCCTGGTGATCGATGACAATCTTGATTCCCAAACAATGACTAAAAAATAGACAAGTTTGTCTATTTTTTCGGTGTGAGTCAAAATCTAAGAATATATATTAAAAAAATAAGTTTTCCTTAAACTAGGGCACGTAGAGTCGGCGACGTGCTCGCTTGCGAGGTGGGTATTAGTATAGATGGCTTATTATGTACAGATAGTTTATAACCTGGATAACACATAGGCTACCCTTTATTCCGGAAAATTTTAAGATCCCCGGGAACGTGGGTGAAACCGGGGGGAGCTAGTTATAAATTATATCACAATCAAGTAAGTCATTACTACATATTGATATTATAAAACAAAGTCGCTTTCCGCTTGTCCCTATTTCTTTTTTTTTTTTTATGCCATAAGGGTGGCAAACAGGCATACGGTCCCACCTGATGGGAAGCGGTTACCGTAGCCTATGGACGCTTGCAACACCAGAGGCGTCACTCACGCGTTGCCGACCCTATAAAAAAGGCAAATGTATAGGCAATGAAAGGGACAAAGCGCAATGTACTTTTCGTCGAAAGGCTAAACAAGTATCACTCCTGCATACCCCTACGATGCTACATGTAGTGTTATTTGGCTGCGGTCTTCTATAAGGTGGAGGTACTACCCCAGTCGGGCTACTCCAATTTCGAACGAACGAACCCGTTGCGCCCTACCTCCTTCATCCTTCGTCTTCTTAAATCTTTAAAACTACGCAACGGATTTTGATGCGGTTTATTTTAATACACACGAGTGATTCAAGAGGAAGGTTTTTATACTCATTACATGCATAATATGTTAGAGAAACACTGTCAATTTTGGAGGTTTCTAATGTGATGTATAAGCTATGCATGGGGCTGGTCGCTAGTCTACACTAATATTATAAAGAGGAAAGATGTGTATTTTTGTATGTAACGAATAAACTCAAAAAGTACGGGACCGATTTTAATAATGATTTTTTCATTAGAAAGCTACATTATCACTGAGTAACATAGGCTATATTTTATCCCTATATTCCCACGGTAACGGGAACTATCGTAAGTGTACCAGTCGTGGCCACGGTACCAGTAATGGCCAAAAATTAAAGAAACATCTAGAATTCGGACATGAGCGAATGTTTTTACATTGGGATCACTGTGACATAGACTTTAGACATCGAATTATCTAAGTTTAACGGTTTATTGAATTCAGTCAGTTACATGTACAAATATGCGCGAATAAAAAGTGTAAGGTGATTTGAAATTGACAACGACGGCTTTTATTAAGGAAATCTTTAAGGCGGTGAGCAGAAAGTTTCACTTGTAAAATAGTATCTATTGCTTAATTAAAATCAAAATTAGTTTTGTTTGATGTGTTAACCATAAAATAAAGATAAACTAAGACTAAGACTGGGGTATCCATTAATGAATTTTCCCTGTCCAAGACTGGGTCACAAAACTACAACTTTTATTTGTTAAATTAATTGAATCCAGCTTTGCCGTATCTCACGCGCAACACATTACAAATATTAAATAAGGACTGGACTTTACAGTTTCACTTTATTCAGTGCTGAAACTTTCACAATTTTGGTAATATTTCACAAAAACCAGATTTTTTTTCTTAAACTGGCCACCATTGGGTCATTTACCTTACGCGGGTGAAACCGCGCGGAGGCAGCTATAATAAATAAACATTGAATGATGTCTAACTTACTTGGCGACGCGTCACAGTATTCCAGAGTGCAGAGGCCGAGTCCGTTTTCGAGGCACATGCAGGTGTTGCAGCCTCGCTTGAAGCTTGTGCTTGGCTTACATTTGATTGGCTCAGCTGGAATGAGAACAAATCTATGTTAGTTTTCAAATATACTAATGTACACTAATATTATAAAGAGGAAAGATTTGTATTTTTGTATGTACCGATTAAACTCAAAAAGTACTGGACCGACTGGACATAATTTTTTTTTTATTAGAAAGCTACATTATCACTGATTAACATAGGCTATATTTTATCCCTGTATTCCCACGGGAACGGGAACTACGCGGGTAAAACCGCGCGGAGGCAGCTAGTATACTATATTCTTGTTTTTGGTACTTAATGTAACCATGGTAAAGTCCTATGATTTACTATCGCTGCTTATCTATACTTACTAATATTATAAAGAGGAAAGATTGGTTTGTTTGTAACGAATATGCTCCGAAACTACCCAACCGATCTGCACAATTATTTCACTAATAGAATGTACGTTATTCATAAATAACATAGGCTATATTTCATCCCCGTATTCCTACGGGAATGGGAACTACACGGGTAAAACCACGCGACGGCGGCTAGTGAGCTATGAAAATAAAATACCTATTCTAAGAAATGTACATATATTCATGCACATGAATATTTATCCTGATAGGTATCTATGTATTAGAGAACATAATTTTTTTACTGAAAAACATACTATCTACCAATAATATATATCACTCGAATTGCGAACCTCCTCCTATTTTTTGGGAAGTCTGTTAAAGATAAATGACAGCGAATAAACAATTAAACAAATAGGTATAATCATTGAGATAGTTTTTGAAACTCTGCAGAAGTAACTTAACTAACTTACTTACCTTTTTTACAGGTAAGAAGGGATTAGCCTCAGATGGTCTATACCATTACGCGGCCTGTTTCGATGAGCTCAGAGGAGCTCTCAAATGGTTAAATTCAAGCGATACCGTTGAGGTTGTCCTCAGAAAACTAGCTTACCATATGATCCTATATCGCATTTATTTAGCTTCAAGCACTCAGCGATACCAGACTCTGAGCACCTGCAGTGATGGCAGTTGCTATCCCACTCGCTCCCAGCCAAGCACTCCGCTTCTGTTGCATCTATCTCTTCTGCTCTATCTGCTGGGATTGGGTGCGCTGGAATGAGATGGAAGACATCATGAGCAATGGAAAGGAGAATCAATTTGCTGGTATAAAGTCCTGTTGACAGCTGGATGATTCAAAAGTAGAATTACGGCTGTGTCGAATTTGGTTCATATAACAATTTTCAAATACAAAATTCAGTACTAACTGTGTAATATTGCCAAATGATTTGCAATATCTAGATGATATTATTAGTAACAATGGATGTGAAGATACTATGTGAAGATTGAATCTATATATAAAGGCGATAACATTAAACGTACCTTTTTCTTCTTTCTCTGCTGTACACGAAGAACCTTCGCTTCCAGGGGTACATTTTAGTGCTGTAACAAAAATAATAAACAGCTATAGATTGTCTACAAAATACAGGCAGAACAAGACAATACCTGCGCCACATAAAAGTCATATGACAGATGACATTACATTTCGCGCCATAAATTTCGATCATGGCTGCCAAAAGTCACGTGTCGCGAGTGGTTTTGGTCGACGCAGCGCGCCCGACCGATCCTCAATTTGCCCTTTAACCTTCGCAATTATTGCAGTTCTATTAATAGCGACAAACAATTGGTTCAATAATTACTTGTCGGCGATCATAACTTTAGTGGGAATGTCGAAATTATAACCAAAAAAAAGTTACGAGCATTTTAACCAGCTAATTATCGACGTCGAAGTAGGCACAATTCTGTAAAGTACTTTACATATTCTAAGTTAATCCCTAAGTAATTGAAATCTATTTAAAAAAATTATGTTCTATGTAAAGAACGTATATATTCCTACATACAGTCAGCCACGTAGGTACCTATACAAAATTAGTCACAAAACCGCTAGGTAATTAAAAGTCCCATAATAATACCACCACAAACACAATTTCTAAGAACAAATATATTTAACTATTTCCTCAACAGAGAACTTATCAATGACATAATTCAAATAATTAATTAAAAGGAAACATTCATTACATTTCGTAGTAAATATAACAATGGCAATATTGAATTTGTAGTGGATTGATTAGCTAGGGTTGTCGGTTATGAATTTAATTGCCTTTATTATTTTCATTCAAAATTTTTAATAAAGTCGTAGTGTTAATAACAGATGAAAATATTCTGATTTCGCATTACTGAAGCAAATCATTTTATATCCATTTTCAATCATATAATATATAAAATAAATAGACTAATTTCGGCGTCGAATTATCGAAGGACCATATATTCATTTATCCTAAAAAGATCGCAGAGACCCATTATTTATTATTTCAAATATGAATCTTTTGGTTATATACACCCACAATCTTCACATATATTTACGATATTAGAGGATCCAATCATCGCCCCTATTATGCCCGTATCAGTTCCACGACCGCAGCCAGCCGATCCCCAAGACACAGGGTCACCAGACCTAAATGACTCCTTAAGTCATTTAAAATTCAAAGGTTTTAGAAAGACGACATCAGTGAAAAGGAATTTTAATCTTTCGTGTAGGCTATACAAATACTATAAGACTTGAAGCGCTTAAATTTTAGAATCCATACTTATTTTAAATGTGAAATTAATGATTTTTATAACGAAGAAACTTGGTATACCAATTTTGATTCCGGATAAAACTGGAAGATATCTTATAATTTTGTCGATGCAGCGTAAGACAAAAGATTTCCTTATGTATATTATTGATACGACTATATAAGGAATAAATAAGATAGATTTAGACGATGATGATAACCGAATATAGACCTAAATCCATTGTTTATAGGACCTAATTCTAATCCAATCGATGGCAAAATATATAATGAATGCATATTACGAGCTATGATACAACAGTAAAGGCCATGGCAGGGTAATGCCCTCAACTTGTTCGTACACTCACAGGTACTCCTTGAGTCTACATCGAGTAAACTTGGGGACACGAAAGCTTAACTAATTTGCTATTTATAATTTATTTTGCTAGTATACCTAATAAATATTCTTAAGAGACTGCCGATCTGATACCAAATTAAGCAGGTTACTATGGTAAATTGATAGGTGATTTACTACATTATATGTATTACTAACATACATAGACCTAGACATAGAACGCACTTCTTCATGCTCACAGATTTTAGATCAAAGATTTTTGATGGAAGTCAGGGTTTTCATATAAATTTTTTAACCGACTAGCTGCTCCCGGGGGTTTTACCTACTTTCCCAGGGATCTTCAATTTTCCCGGGATAAACAGTAGCCTATGTGTTAATACAGGGTGTCAGCTAACTCCATACAAAATTTTATTAAATTCGCTCCTGCCGTTTAGACGTGAAGAAGTAACAAACGTACACAGTCACAAGCTTTCGCCTTCATAATATTTGTGTGATAGGATATGACAGTTCTATCCCCAATATTATAAATAACACCAATCTGTCATCCATTATCGTTGAACCTAGTTTATTAATAGATATTTAATTACCCGAGACATATTTAGAATTCATACGGTGGGAGAGTCCACGATGATAACAAAAGGCAAGTTTATTTATAGAAATAGAAAGCTTGGGACGAAGACCTTATAAACCTAAAGTTTCTCTCCAGGTATTTTAGAAAAGCCAATATACTTACTTACTAAATAAAAAATATTTATGTTTAAAAAAAGTGTCATAAGTTAGATCTTAGACCAAAGTTCTCAGTAGAACTTACCTAGATGAGGTATAAAATTAAAGCTACGTTATCTATGTAATCTTAGTACTCTAAAGAGTAGAATCTTCGATGTAACACTATTTTCTCCTAAGCTATTTATTCGAAAAAGATCTTAATTTTTGGTTCCCTAAGTTACAAACTTTACTTAATTAAGCCTACGTTTTTTTCATGAAACTGATGATGACTACTCAGAATCTATTTCTAACTACATACACATCACTTATTCTCTGCATTTTCAGTGGTACAAAACATAACTGGAACAAACAAATTAATAAGAATCAAGTAGTTCTAAAGGCAGATCTATTTATATACCATGAGTAGGTATATTTAATTACAGATATAAAAGCTGTATATCTCGGCTATTTCCGTTCCGCCATCATCAAGGCTACACATTAAACGATTAAAGACAATTATATTGTATAATTGTAAATAAAGATCTTTGAAATGTCCCACTGGATATTAACCAAACTTGTCTTGATTAGTGACATGTTTTTTAGAAATTAGGAAACGTTGGATGAAGGTATTAGATATTTTACAACATGTTGAATGAAACAAAATATGATCAAACATAGCATAATTGTATTTATTACAAAGTTCAATGATCTAAAGAAAATAGTACCTAACAATTACATTTACTTTTAAGTTTACATTACACCTGAACACACCACTTACCATTACACTGCCACAGTTGGTTTTATAACAAAAGTATTTATGATACATAGGAGGAAGGAATCGCTAAAAAACATTTTGTCCAAGAAATACACCATTTTAAAGCCGAAAGTTTGTGAGTGTACCTATATGTTTGTTAGTTCTTCACGTCTAAACGACTGGAACGATTTTAATAACATTTGGTATGAAGTAGCTGACACCCTGGATTAACACATATGCTACTTTTTATTGTGGGAAAATTGAAAAAAGGTGGTGGTAAAAAAATAAGTTAAATAACCACTTTTCCATGTCCACGAGTGTAACATGTCCTTCCAAGTTCAATGTTATTCGAAATGTACACACAACTTGAACTGTGAGCTAAATCGGCACAGACTAACGGTACAGCGGTAAGGGCCGATTCACACTGGCCAACAGCTCTCTATCATGTATCCTACTAATATTATGCGAGAGTTGTGAGAATATATGGTTGGATGTTTGTTCACGACAGAAAGGCTGATGGGATCGCAATCAAATTTGGCACAGGCTTAGAATATGTTGTGGAATAACAAATAGGCTACTTGTCGTGTTGTTGCTTTACCATGGAGAGATTGTTATATATATGCTAGACTAGTTTTTGGCCACGACTGACTGCAGTTGACGAAATTCCTTAATCAAACAATTGTATTTTCGTATATAAAATCACTGAGTAAAGTTTATGTATTACCAGTTAAAGAGAATGGGCTAAGTTTTGTCATGGCTTTTCTTTTTAGGTATATTGTTTTATAAATCTATATTTATGTCGAGTGGCATTAAAATAGGGATTAAATAATTGTCTACGTAACCCATAATGATGTGTCAGTGATATACTATTTTCGTCTCAGCTTTAACAACCTCCTAAACCGAGCGTCAGTGTCTGACTGTAAGTGTTTGTAGTTTGATTATTTAGGTCTTCGTTTTGCATCTTGTAATATTTTCATCAAACTGTCCTTTACATAAATCTTATATGACTCCGGTTCTATAAAACATATAAATAAACACTTATATTGGGCTAACTTTGACAAATTATTGTTAAAACTAAACGATTTGTTCGGACACGAGCTCGCTAATGAATTCCAAATAACAGTAACGACAGTGTGAATATAAACTTAGATAAGATAAATAATATAATATTAATGTTAATTTATTCGACGCCGTTTCATTTTAGTTTATTTATTTGCTATGTTTTTTGCCGCGTCGACCGGCGCCGGCGCCGGCGCAGCGTCCTCCGTATAACAAGTTCTCGTTAAGTACATTTTCCTCATGATTAGGTATATTTGCGTATCCTTACTAGAAAACTGTATTTTATAATATTTTATACTTACTGTTAGCAATTTATTTTATCGATGGTCGCAGCAATATAAGTTCTGAGAATTACTTGAAACAGCTACCTAATGTGTTTAAGGTAAACGGCATTATTTCTTGGTTTTTATATGGCTGAGTTTATTTTGTTTGTTTGGCTGTTCTCAGGAGTTGGTTCAAAAAAATGTTTTAGAGTCGGATAACCAATTTGTCGAGGAAGGTTTGTTGGCATTTTATTAACATTATGCTTTGACCAATACAAGCAGAGCATTAATGAAAAACGTTGCAAAAACGGGAAAGATGTGATGCAGGTGAACTTGTGCGGGTCAGGTGGTACATTATTTTATGTAAATACCTATATATTCATGAAATTGATTCTTGCATTTGACAATTCCAGGATTCCTAGGTGTGAAATATGATTTAATCAATAATTTGTTTATACTTCATATTGGCCAAACTGCATGCCCGAGATGTCACCATTAAAGGCACGTGAAGTTCGTCGCACGGCACTAGGCGCGGTGGACAATGGCCTAAACCCTTCGTTGTTAGGGGAGATTCGTGCTCGGTGGATGATAAAGGATATAAACCGTAAAGTCTACCAAAAAATACGACCCAATCGCCGCTCACCATCCAACGCTACGTCACGCAATTATCACGGGTCAGGGGTTGGATTCATTCATGCAAACTCGTCCCGGACGTTATCTGGTGTGATGTCATATAAACACTCTTTACAGATTACTCTACGACGGAGTATGCTTCACATGGAACCCTTGGACTTGACGTCAACATGTTTTGTCTTTGAAAACGGTATAAGGACTTCCCGTTGTCGTGGAGTTCGTGAAGTAAACAGTATTGTAGGAATAACAGTGGAACTAAAATGTTATACGATTAAATTATTAGTGAAGAACTTGGTTGCAATAAAAAATATCTACATAAAATGACATAACTGAGTTTATTGTCGGCTTTTCTCAGCAAAACCACGACGAACCGAGTGTTAGAGTCTTTATAATACCTCTATGGTTAGAGTATCACTATTCGTGAGTGCTTGTGAAGGCCTATTTGAATAACAAACATTAATATTTTATTTCATTTTAAATACATAATCTACTATTGTTTTTTGAACATAATGTTTGAGAATTCCAAAAATTTTTATGATTAACAGATACTTCAATTTATTTCAGAGTTTGATTACCTATAGATACATATTACTAATTGACCATTAAAGAAGAATTAATGTTAAACTCAGTGACATAATAAAATAATTGCAGTTATTGAAAATAAGTAGGACCTATCTGTTACTATAACACAGCTCTAAAAAATTTTTTTGGTTATTCTGAAAATTTGCATTTTATTATGTTTAATGTTTTTAACTGCCCAGATTACGAAATATTCATGAGAGTACTCAAATCAAATCAAAATCTTTTTTATTCAAATAGGCCTCAATAAAGCACTTATGAATAGTCACTATTAAAACTACTGAATGTGATCATGCTTTTTACATATTTTATGTTAAAATACAGTGTAAAGTAAGAGATCTAAAAAATAAACGAGAGCAAATCTTACAAAATCAAATTGTAGGTCATGAGAATTGTCATATTATCTACACAAAATCACTGTTGACCAGTGAATTCTTCATGTACATGTTTAACTACTAATATTATAAATGCGAAAGTTTGTGCGTATGGATGGATGTTTATTCCTCTTTTACACAAAAACTACTGAACGGTTTTATATGAAATTTGGAACACCGATAGTTTATAACCTAAATTAACACATAGGCAACTTTATATCCCGGAAAATTTAAGGTTCCTTATAGGGTCAAACCGCGGGAAGCCACTAGTTGTTTTATATACTGAAAACGTAAGCTGAACTCTTTGGTCTGTGACGTTTAATGTAGATAGCTGACACGTGGCACATGATGTCATGTCGATGCGCCTGAGTCGATCTTGTAAACAAGCAAATCAATACTTTTAATACACTAGATCCTTCTCAATATTTTCCGGGTCATTTACTGTCAATAAATTGCCTTTTGATAAATACTTATCGATATTTTTTTTTCATAGAATCATACTAATACTACAAAATGCGAAAGTGGGTGATAATGTATGGACGTCTGTTAGTTACTGTTTCATGCCAGAACGGCCGAAGGGATGGAGGCTTGAAATTTGGCACAGAGTTAGAATATGTTCTGGAATAACAACATAGGCTACTTTTTGTCTCGGGAAAATTTAAGATCCCTCGGAAACGCGGGTGAAACCGGGTAATATAATAATATAGAGAGGTATGTATAACTAGATATACGCTTATGTAATATTTAATTGTTATCAGATGTAAATAAATTTATTTTATTATTTTTAATTACAACAGTAGGTAACTAATTATGGAGGTGAAAATACTCACCACATGTCAAATTACAGCGTGAGAAATATTCGATTAAAAATCTAATTAAAATCAAAATATCTTTTATTCAATGGGGCGTTACAGAACTTACGAACAGTCACTCTCATGCTCTGTTCTGAAAGTTGTTTTTACTGAGAAGAGCCGGCAATAAACTCGGCAATTAGGTACTCTTTTTAAAACAAACTTAGATCTAATAAACCTATTATTTATACAAATCGTGTAATAAATGTGATGATAGCTCGTAGCGAATTTCTAGATAAATATTTGATCCTTTAGTCTTCAAAATGGCGTAAATAAAAATAGGCATCCTTATTTAATTGTACTACTTGCTGAATAGTTTTAAATTAAAGCTAGTGTCTATCCGTTAGCATCTAATTGCGTGTAAGAAAGCCCATCCGGGTATGATTAGGCCTATTATCACTTTTAACGATTGTCAAGGAAAACCGTGTGTTCCCATGCAACAATGTGTTTATTGTGCAAGTTTATGCAATTACAAATCATTGATTGCATGTTAGACGCGGTTTGTTGAGGTGGTGTCAACTCTGTGTCATCTGTTTATGTTATTATTAATTCCTGATGCGATGAATAAGGGCTAAAGATTATGTATTGGCAGTGAAATCTAACGTGGCAACCACAATAGACCTAGTATGGTCGCAGTGATGAACAGCCATCTAATCCAAAAACATAATACATATTTATACAATCTTCATGCTCTGGAACCGAATTGGTCTCGAACCCTGCGCTTCTCGAGGAGTTTCCTACCGCGGACACTCAGGTTGTGGAATGAGCTCCCCGCCATGGTATTCCCAATGGAGTACAACATGGGGTTCTTCAAAAAGGGAGTGCCGAGATTTTTACAGGGTCGGCAACGCGTGAGTGACGCCCCTAATGTTGCAAGCGCCCATAGGCTACGGTAACCGCTTATCATCAGGTGGGAGTGTATGCCTGTTTGCCACCTTTGTGGAATAAAAAAAAATGTGGTATATAAATACAGTAGTGGCTGCCCTCGGTTTCACCCGCGTTTATGACGGATCATATTCCTAGGGATGGTACCTTCCTATATTCAACTGTTTTTTGAAGTCGGTTAAAAATAAACAACCCTACGCCTGTACTGTAAGAACTTATAAACTACGCAACGGATTTAATGCGGCTTTCAACTGTATTAGGTATACAGAGTGACTCAAGAGGAAGGTTTTAATCCTAACTAATATTTATAAATGCGAATATACGTTTGTTTCGCTTTCACGCCAAAATGACAAAACGGATTTTAAAAATTACAAGTATACATTATTATGGAGAAATAAAGGCTATATTTTATCGCCGTATTCCTACGGGAACGGGAACTACGCGGGCGGAAACCTCACGGCTTAAGCCAGCCAAGTAAAGCCTATTTAAAATTCTCTTTTAATTTTGAAAATGGATACGTAATATACGTATATATACACATTATTATCAGGGCCAGTGTAACCCCCTGATTGAATGTGGCGTACTCTCTAAGCTACGTTGATTGACAATCAATAACTCCAATCAGAATCAATTGGGTTCAATACTGCTTTCATTTGTTTCAGCCGAGGGGCAAATGGAATCGCTTTTGACATTTTAGACTGTTTTTTTTTCTCTGTTACGGACGCGTTCAATATTTAAATTGATGGCGTATTGATGATAAGTCATAAACAATTAAGGGTGTATTTTTTTTAAGATCGGAATTTCGGTGCCAGTGTGGTCAGATTAATATATAAGTATTAATTCTAATTAGCATTAATAAATGTTGTATTTATTTATATTATGATTGATTATTAAAATATTTCTTTTCTGCATAATTTTGGAAAATTTAAATCACCAATAATATACCTTTAGTATGAAAGTACTTATTTTAATTTGTTATATTGCTTTTTTATGCTTATGATTCAGTTCAGAAACAGAACGTCACCGCTGCAGGCTCGAGCCTCCTCTTTCATTGAAGAAGTTTATATATATGGGGGCTTTGTAGATCATTTATTCAATTTAATTTAATTAATTCGGTATTTTGCAAATAATTTATTGTCTGTGTTGAGAATGTTGAGATAAAGGCACCCCTAACACATTTAAGTAAAAAAATATTTTGATTCTTGATTCTTTATCATTTTATTAGACGAAACATACACGTAGTTATCACTTTAAAGTAGGTATTTTATTTATTAACTCCCAATTATATATTTGCGTCTCTATTTTCTTAAATTTTACATATCTAATAGCTTTTTAAAGCCTATATATAATTACTATACTTATATAATTTTTTTATTTGTACCTCTATGCGGGATCATCCACCAATTCACTTCTTAGCTTTATGGATTTTTTTTTCGAAAAGCTTGTAGTCTTTTTATTATAGGTATCTTATGTAGTAGAAGACTAATCATGACTCAGGCTTCGAACCGTATTTAAATATAACATAAACAATATATTACTCAGCCTTTCTACTCGGCCGGGTTTTGACGTGACAACGTCTTATAAATTGGTTTGCCGGGTGACACTTCAAGAAACTGCGTTACGCTCCGCTCACGTTACGTGACGTTATGTTTTAAATTGTTACTATTATTTCATCCTTCTTCCTACTATACGAATGAATATTCACATTAAAATTATTTTACCACTCAAAGTCGTTGTCACGTAAAACTTTCGCCCGTATACCGACTTTACAGGCAACCAATTTTTTTTAACAATTAGGTATAATATTTAAGAGTCAAATCGTAAACATTGAATGAAAATGTGTGGAAGGAAACTCACCGCCCCCCTCGTTGTACCTCGCCAGACACACCACGAGGAAACCAACAACCACCTGCCACTTCATTTCACAATCCAGACACAACACTAGTTTAAAAAAAAAAGTTTTTTTGAGTTCCCACCGCGGTCAACGATGACCACCACCCGTCGCGGCCAGGTCACAACTGATATTCATTCGCGTACAATTGTACTGATATACTCTTAGGCAACATTAAATATACCGTTGGCTATGTTATTTTTTTTAATATCACAGACGTTGACGCGTACACATAAAGCTTACATTTGCATTTGCCGTATCACCCAGAGCCGTGAACATATCGTTGCCAGTATGACGTTATCTATAATTACGATTATTTTTAATAGTTCCAAATGCGGTAGAGTTCTGAATTAAGAGGACCGTTGTTTGACCGTCGGCGACGCCGCGGCCGGTCGGAAGATGACCTCTCGACAAATACGGTCATACTTACGATAAATGTCGTATTGTTTCGGGGTAAATACTCGTAATTTGCATTAGACTGCCATATTAGTTTATTAAATATATGTGTTTTATAAAAAGATTATGTAAAATTTGCTGATTTGTCTTGTAGTTTTGACAATAGGACCCTTACTTACCTACCTAATGACGAACTAAGTTGGTTTCTGTGTTTTATTTAATTTTCAAAATCTATCTTAATTTGACGATAATGAAAGCTGAAAACCGACAAAGTTTCAACATTGTTGGTATTAAAAAAAAGAATTAGGTAGGTAGGCTCTGAAAAAAAATAAACGTCAAACGAATTCCCGCCAAAATTTTAGACGCACAGTCAGAATAACGATAACGCGTTTAGTTCGTTCGTTCGCGATCACATTCGCATTCCTGTCCTGCGTCAAAGGCTCCGCTATAACCTGGCTAACTTTACTGCGCTTTTTACGACTACAAACTTTATTTTAGTGATGTTACAGTGTTACATGTGTAACCGAAACTTTCGGATATCCGCACGTACACCGACGGTATAAAATCAAATAGAATTAAACTATTAAGTATTCTGATTTGAATCTAATAATGCAACATACTCACAGATAAAATAATAAAATTATTGATAAGTCTAAACGTTACCTACTTAGCTTAATTGAAAAATAAATAGGTAGTTGGAGATATGGCATAAGTAACATTTTTATTTTTGTTGTATACGTTATAGAGAACCGGCATGGTGTATATAATTTCAATAATTTTTTTATCATTTTGCGGAGTTATCCAGACCCGCATATCCGTAAGCGGTAAAGTACTTCATCCCTACAACTCTACTTTTATTCTCTTTGGAATGTTGGGTTTAAAATTAGAATTCGCATTTTCCAATGCTTTAATTCTTGTTTTTTTTAATGACGCGAATGGCCAGTCTGTTGCTAACTCCGGTTATGTTTTTATTTTTTTTACGGAGCGCGCCGCTTTGATGTTAGCCGTCTGAAGCCTGCGTTTAACTTTTTTATTTCGAATTTATATTTAGACTCGCAACTGGTTCCATTCATTTTTATAAAAAAGAAAATAGTTTGATGCTATTTCCATTTTAAGTTCTATCTTTAAATATTAAAGTTGTGAACACACTGGGGTTGAAATGTTATATAGCCTAGTATGTAGGTACCTACTAAGTGTCAAATCGTAAACATTGATTGAAAATGTGTTACGTAAGCTTAAAATGTTAAAAGTTTCCAAACTAGTCTGTATGAGAAGACCTTGCCTTTGCTTTCATAGAAAAATATTTCAGTGCGTCAAAGAGGCTTAGGAAAAAATTTTAATAGCCACAAAAATATGATGAATTTGCGGAGGAGGCATACATTATTGAAGCTTTTATGCTGGATTACTATGATACATTGTAAATAGCTTTACGATATTTGAATGGACCTGCGTACGTCACAGGTTATTTGTCTAAACTATAAATAGGTGTTTTTATGCATCGCAAGGCCTATCCGCTTTTAAAATATCTCAAAGCTTTACTGATGATGATGAATTCGAGTCGAAAGATATTTCTGTCTAGTTTATGTACATCTATACTTATATTATTTTAATATATAAATGAAAATCTTGTTAGTTACACTATTTTTGACTCAAGAACGGCTGAACCGACTTGGCTGAAAATTGGTGGGGCGGTAGCTTAGAACCAGGAGACGAATAGGATACTTTTTATACCGGGAATGCATCTGAAACCGCAGGGAGACACTAGTATTATTATATATAGTCGACAGACTTGAATTTTATTTGTTTGTTATAAAATCAATCAAATCAAAATCAAAAATATTTTTATTCAAATAGGCCAAATTGCAAAGCACTTATGAATAGTCAGACTGTAACGCTCGGTTCGGAAGGTTGGTTTTGCTGAGAAGAGCCGGCAATAAACTCAGCAATTACTCTTTTTAAAATAAACTTAGATTATAATACATTTGAAGGAATTAGTCTCACTGACAATATCTGCGTGGTAGGGAATGACATAAAAGAAAAAAAAAACATAAAATAAAGTGAATATTCATAAAAACAAAAACAAGCTTGAGCAGACCAGCCCCCACAAGCAGCACCTGTTCACAAGCATGACGCATGTGGCAGCCATCGCCCTCTTCGCCATGTTTTAGGGAAGTGAGCGAAAAATATAGCCTGTGAAATAACTTGACCGATCTGAATAATTCTTTCACCAATAGAGAGCTACCTACGTTATTTGTGAGTGTTCTAAGCTATATTTTAACCCCTCCCCGCGGTTTTACCCGCGTACCTGAAATCTTCCATATTCCCGGGATAAAAGTAGCTTAAGTCCTTTCTCAGGCTCTAGACTATCTGTGTAACAATTTTTATTTCATTTAAATCGGTTCAATAGACAGACAGACAGAGTTACTTTCGCATTTATAATATTAATTAGGATAGTGTGATCTATTACACATTATCAATATTACTCATACTAATATGACGTTTGTTATTATGACTAAATATTATTGCGGAGTATGGATCAAAACAGCTGCACGGGCAAGGTACAACTGGGGACTTAATCTAACTTAATCATACGTATGGATTTTCCTTCGCCGTCATTTTAACAACATACTAAGTATCAAGTTTTACTGCGAGTTAACTTTACCTAAATTAAATAGGTTTTCAGTCGAATTTTCCTGTCACAGTGTTTGTTATGAAACTGCTCCGAAATAGCTTCACAGATTCTAATGTAACTTTGTGTGTATATTCGCTAGGTCTGAGAATTGATGTATTTTTCACCCTCCCATCCTCACTTTAAATGGCGATTTTAAATAAATAAATAAATATCCTGGTATATTTTTCACATACGGATTATCAGATTCCAAAGTAAGCTGCATAGTGAGCTTGAGTTATGGTAACCAGATAGCTGATATACCTAATACGTATAGGTACTACGTTTTAAATACATAGGTACTTATTTAGATAATAACACCCAGATACAGAACAAACAGACATATTCATGCATACAAATGTTTGTCCTGGGTGGGATTGGAACCCACGACTGGCGGCTTGAGAGTCAGTCAGGGTCACTAACCACAAAGCCAACCGGTCTGTTTTGGTAGGTACCTACTTAATATATGGAACAACGTTTGCCGATATAGTATTTTTATAATACCTTGGAAAAGCTTAGTAGCAGTAACAAGACAGATGCAACAGTTTGATACCTACCAACCTATTATTTTGTTAATAAAGAATTATCTAAATAATGCTGTGTTCCGATGGTGTGCAAAAGGTAATATAAGAAACAAAATGAAGTTGTTTTATATTGTAAATTTATTTTGATGATTGATAACTTTTAAGTGTGGCTAAATATTGTTATTGGTGATAACCGTTACATTTAATGTAAATAAATAAAACATTAGACCACACCCAATAAATAGAGCCCGTAATGTAAATTGTTGCGTGAAGCAAACTCATAGGTAACCCAACAAATCAGACTGCCAAACATGTCCATCTCAAACAACTACACTAAGCTCAGCAGATACGAGTAAATGAGTCATATAATGGCATTCACCATGGAACGAATGCCACAGGATATCTGATGCTATCACCCGAGTACCGGAACAGTCGGAGATAGGCGTGGGAACATCCTCACCACACCACCCGAATGGCACCATGACACCATCCCTTATCTCGACTCGAGGGCGGGCCAAAAGTGCATTGTTCCTTGTGCAAATTAATGTTGATCTGCCATTTTTTTACCGTAACACAAGCACACTGGCACAAAATGAAATCGCAAAAAAAACAAATAGTTTGAAACATATATGTACATACATATTTATATAGGTAAGTAGGTATTGCTAATATGGTTCCAAACCAAGCCGAGTTTTGTGGTAGCTGATATATTTTTAAATCATTCTACAAATAATTAGATAATTGTTATCGTATTTATTTTTCGTGTTTATTATATTAAAAGAATAGTAACAGGACTTCGACGTCCAAAAACGGGGAAACGACGCAGACAAAGTAGCGCGGGTCAGCTAGTGAAAAAATTTATCAATCAGGCACTTAAGAGATGTCGACTCTAATGCTCGGGACCGAAAGTAGCTTTTACACGACTTAAAGTAGTAAAATACCTACTTTAAGTCGTGTAAAACAAGGATTGTCAACCAAGCTTATCTACATTATCTACATCTACACTACACTATAATATTATAAAGAGGAAAGATTTGTATTTTCGTATGTAACGAATAAACTCAAAAAGTACTGGACCGATTTTAATAATTCTTTTTTCATTAAGCTACATAATCACTACGTGAGTAAAACCGCGCGGAGGCAGCTAGCACAAAGTAAAATGGAATAAATCAATGAGGTGTAGGTATTTTAAATAGGTATGGAAAGTTTGTGTAATAGGTGCATGTACTTACATAATCGCCGAAACTGTTATTTCAATTTGTTATAAGAATATTTCTTTCAATTTCGAAAAAACTTTCTCAATATTCCCGCGTGTCATAAATTTTTTTTTTTTTTGTTTATTCGTTCCTTGCAGAACAGGCTAGGGTCAGAGACCATGCTGCCTGTGTCATAAATATGTCAGAGGTATAGATTACTCTTGCTTGTCTTTGGACTGTAGCTAGTCTATACTAATATTATAAAGAGGAAAGATTTGTTTGTTTGTTTGTTTGTAATGAATAGGCTCCGAAACGTGAAAGAATTTTTGAAATCGGTCCAGTAGTTACTGGACCGATTTCAAAAATTCTTTCACCTTTGGAAAGCTACATTATCCCCGAGTAACATAGGCTATATTTTATCCCTGTATTCCCACGGGAACGGGAACTACGCGGGTAAAACCGCGGGGAGGCAGCTATTTAAAATAAAAGGAGGTTTACACATATCATTGACTGCCATCACAGTTACTATTTTAATATTAATAATATGATAAAAAATAGTAGGTAAGGAGCTTTATAAAGTTATAATTAAGATTACTGCGGCCGCCATCGATCTCAATTAAATTATTATTATGTGTATGTAGTACTTCAGCATTAGGTATAATTTTTTTTGTTCTAGATTACTTAATAATTGTTTTTATCGATTGTCTGCAATTTTCTTGTCTATCCGGGCGGCAGGTTTGTAGTTAGATACTATTAAGTAATCAGTCTTGGTTTCAAGGAAATACTGAACAGCTTTTTAGCTTATACAGAAGTAAGAACACGAACATCTTATTTAAAAAAATTAAAGAGATATTCATTTTTTATTCTAAAAAGCATTTAATATACATTGCTTAAAAAATATATGATCTATTTTTGTATTGTCATGTATATGTCAATATTCACATATGCAGATAGTCCAGATAGTCCACTTATCGGTAAATGGTCACCTGAAGCCGGCTGAAGCCAGCCCCGGATCTTCAATTTTTTTTAGGCGGGGCAAAACCTGCAAAATGCCGCCCCCCCCCCCGTGCCCACTTTATCATCTTTGTAATTTCAGATGTCCACTTATGTTACAGATATACACCTATGAACGTGTGGACATATATATTTATACTAATACACACTAGACACAAAAAGTTGAGAATATAAATAAATTTTGAAATTTTTGGGGGAAAATAATCGTACAGCAAAAAAAAAGAGAACCAAATTGTAGCTTCAAGTGTCTAGTCTTTAGATACGACCATGACGTTTATGTATGATTTTTTGGGTCTTGAAAAATTCTAAGGAAACTACCTAGGAAAAAAAATGCAACATTTTTGTCGTCTAAAAAATATCCAATCAAAAGGCTTTTAAATTTTTTCTTAATTAAGAAGCCTGTACGATGATTTTCCACGGAGTTATTGTCCGTCAAACCAAAAAAGTACTTTTTAACTTTGACAATAAATAACTCTGGGAATAAAGATCGTGAAATTGAAGAAGGGGTTTGAAAACTACACAACATTCTCTATAAAAAAACATTAATGGCTCTTGTCGAAAACATCTTTTTTGAATTGAAAACTTTGTCTGACAGATTAACATACACACACAAAGCCGAGAAAAAAAAGGAAAATTTAATAAAATTATTTTTTATCTCTTTCATCAAAGCAAAAATATTAATTATATTACAAAAAAAAGAGTTTTCAATGAAAAACTTTTTAAAATCGAACCATCGTTCATAATGGTGACTTAAGCGAAAACAATTTTAAAGCCTCGGGGTACTAAGTAAAAAGCATTGCAGCGCTTTGAATTTTTCAGGGATTTTTCAACCAACCAAGTAACCAAGTGGTTAAAAAAATACCGGCGATATCCTTCATTCATCCTTTTTATCTAAAGTTATACCAAGTTATCTAAATTTATATCCTTAATTATAACATTTTTTGCCTTTTTTCCAATTCAATTCAAAGTTTTCAATTCCATACAAATATTTTCGACAAGAACCATTCATGTTTTCTTATAGAGAATATTGTGTAGTTTTAAAAAAATATCTTCAGTTTCTATACGATCATTATTGCCAGAGTTATTCATTGTCAATGTTAAAATGTATTTTTTTAGTTTGACTGGCAATAACTCCGTGGCAAATCATCGTATAGGTTTATTTATTACAAAAAATTAAAGGGCATTAAATTCTACATCTAAAAAAAATTTTAACAAAAACAATAGAAAAATATTTTTTGAAGTCGTACGGGCTTTTATTTTATTTAGATGACAAAAAATTTGCATTTTTTTCCTTGGTAGTTCCTTAGAGTTTCTCCAGACCCAAAAATTATACAAAAAATTCATGGTCGTATCTGAAAACTAAACACTTGAAGCAATTTGGTTTTCTCTTTTTACTGTACGATTATTTTCCTCGGAGTCATAGCTCGTTGAAAATCACCCAAAAATTTCGAATTTTATTTATATCCCTAACTTTTTGTGTTTAGTGTATAACAATAAAAACAGTTTGCTTGAACGAGTTAATCTCAGGAACTATATAACTAGATAGTCCATTTATCAAGAAAGGCTATAGGCTATACATATATCATCACGCTACGACGAGTAGGAGCGGAGCATAAACCAAAAATGTTGAAAAAACGGGCAAATGATGCTAACGAACTTGCGCGGGTCAACTATGTCTGTTTTATACACAGACAGGATAGGAATTAAAATATGAGAAATATATTACCTATTGCATTTGTGTATCGAAATTACATTTTGAACGGGAGAGAACTGGGAGTATATTGGAGCGCTAGACTGTCGTCGAGGCATTCGGACTTTTCATCACTCTCAAACGCGGGAGGTTTAAACCATGCCTACATGCCTCGCGAATTATAAAATGTTCGTATAGCAAGTCTCACTTGTCGCTCTCGCCGCCCCAGTCACATGGTCTGTGTGCTGTACCCTTGGGTATCGGTCGAGTTGATATGGCCACAGCAAAATGAGAATGAATTTCAGTACTTGTACTATTATTTATTCTATGGTTAAAGTTGTCCATTCGTCTATCAAGTGTGAATTTGCCGCCCCCCTGAACGTGCCGCCCGGGGCATGGGCCCCGGCTCGCCCCCCCCTAGATCCGGCCCTGCCTGAAGCCCTAGAAGGGCTCTAGTCCCTCAAATATCTATAACATAAACCCATACACATATGCAGTGATTAATAATTAGGTACTAATATATATATATTGTTGATTATATATAAAATTCTCGTGTCACAATGTTAGTTATCTTAACCGATTTTTATGAAATTTTATATGCATAGTCAGTAGGTCTGAGAATCGGCTACTATCTATTTTTGATACCCCTGTGATCACGGGAATGGGAACTGCGCGGGTGAAACCGCGGGGCGGCAGCTAGTATCATTATACAATACCTAGTCTTTGAATTTCAAGTCCGTTACAGGTTGTTTCTTCTTTGTATACATCAAGGATATAGACCAAAGAGTAGGTATGTTATCCTCAGAAACTTTACAGCTGCCTCTAATACCTCTGAGTGGCGACATCTATCAATTGGAAGCAAAAATTCTAAGTTCTGTGTCATTTCATAGGTTAAAATAATATATGAGTGAATCATGAATGAACCGACCCTTTGTTTGTGTATGTGCATGTTCGTCTCGATCTTAATTGATAGATAGATATGCGACTTCGTTAGTAGGTGGGTTAATTAATAGAATAGATTCTGTGCCATCTTGCGGTAAAAATGCGCATTCCACACTGACAGTTAGATAGAGATATCAAATTTGCTACCATAATACCCGAAATTGAACATAAGTTCACACGATTAATATTTAAATTTGCAAAATCTACGTAATGGCAGTTCTGGCCATGACTGAAAACTTTTTGCTTTCTGTCTGTCCAACCATGCCCTGGAAACTTAGAACACTGTATTTTTATTAAGTAAAGTGCCACCTATTCTCCAAGCAGCAAACTATTTAGAGCAATTATATTGCAGTGTTACCACTTTTTTGCATGGTACTTTAAACCTTATTGTCATGTTGATTATATTTCTTTAATTGGTCTAGTTGAATAAAAAAAATGAATTTAATAACATTATTCAATTTATTTAGAAATTACGTTACCAAAGAATGTATTTATAGTAATGTATTTTGGCTGATTGTATAGTTTTATGTAACCAAAAACGTATGTAACTAACAACACTGAATCTAAGTGTCACAAGATTTTTTCCTTGTAATGTCAGTGATGAAATTGACCCCATTTTCCTACAAGCTCGAGAAAAATATAATAAAACAAAGAGTAGGAAACGGGAGAGGCAACAAACTGGTGTGATAATTAATGTTTAATCGTGTACTGAATAAAGTCATTCAACTATATATGTTTGCATTATTAATCTCTATCAAATAATTGATTTAAGTTTCCTATAAACGTGATTTCAAATTACCAGCAATCCTTCGTATTTATATACCTATACATATCGATATATACGTACGTACCTACTTATATACAAATATAGATATTTAATTTGTTTGATTGCTTGGCGTTCAGAGGGCGCTGCTCGTTAACTAAAACCGTAGACAGAGAAACTAAAACCGAAAACGAGAGTTGCCAGTCTATCTCCAGTATTATATATTAGTCTATGTGTCCAACACAGCAGTCCACCAAGACCATAAATACTTTCGTAGCCAGTGTAGGCCACAGACGGGCACAGACTAAACTACGTAGGTGTCAACGTATTTGACAAGTCTACGTAAACCTCAAATAAAATGTAAACAGAATATTTTGAAGAAAACATTAATCCTGTGTTTTATTCCAATCTCCATATGAATTATACTAATATCTTTGTATAACTTTATCATGGAGGAAGGCAATTCAATAATTTATGGACTTGAACATCAGGTGACAACGATAGGTGTTTTTAAATATTTTTTATTAGAACCTCTTTCAAATTTTTTTTAAATTTTATTGTTGCTATTCTCAGACTAGAGCGCTATCACCACAATATGGTGAAAGTGATGCTATAAGGTTTCTAATTGGCACACAAAGTCTGAAACCCCAGTCCAACCAAGTGCATGTTGTTGAGCTCGAAGAGGATACTGGAGCTCTACACACCAAGGTAACTAAATGAACACTATATTAAATTACCACCGTCGTGGTATAAAAAAAAAAAAAACAAAAAAAAACTATATTCAATTTCCTTCCATAATGGAGTAATATGGAGTATAGTTTCCTACAGCCCACCAAATAAAATAATATTAACTTTATCAGGTACCTTAAATAGAATTATCTATACCATGTTTTCTTTCAATACATACTATTGATTTATGTTTTAAGTGCATTATCATCCAAGCTGATATGTAACTTACATTCTAAGACACTTATCATACATAAAATTGTCAAACCTATGAGATACTGCTTCAATATTGGAGACTAATAATATTAGCTATCATTTTTATCACACCATACTTTTAGACATATTTATATGTTGAACAACATGTTCATGCTGACTTATTTTTATCCTGGATAAGAAAATTTATGACTGATAGAATAATGTAGACTTCTTATATTGTCACAGCTTTTTGATTACTCTAGCACAATTTTCACTTCATTTTGAGATCTGATGGTTGTAAAGACTTAAAGATAAAGTGAAGTAAATTTTGTATTGGCAGGTATTCAAACATGATATTGGTGAGATCTGGCACCTCCGCTGCTCCCCACACGACGCAGCCACTCTCCTCACCGTGCACAATGCGTATGACCCCGTCACGTCACAATGCACTATGGGAGTGTCAATCTTCAAACTGCCCACAGTTGATGTAATTATTTACTATGTCTTTTTTATTTGATGGTATTGTATATAGTAAGTTTATTTGATTATTTTAATACATAAAGGAAATTAATGAGCTGTTCGATATCTCCTTCTTAATATAATCCCTATCTAGAAGTAGGTTCATTCATATAATATGTAAGTAGGTATGTTTTCTGTACAATTAAATGCTATAACCCGCGCAGATAGAGAATTGATCTGTAAATGGCGGCCGCTCTCATGCGTTCTCGCTCACTCTCTATCGCTGTCTATACTCACACAGTGAAGTAAGCGCCGCAAAAAAATAATCAAACAAATCAGTCAGGATTCGCTTTCCAAGCTACTTTGACGCACTCCGAGTTATCGTTAATTTCGTTCCGTTAGGTCTGTTATTTTGTTGTTTTTGTTGATATTGTTGTTTTGTTGAGTTTGATTGTTATTTGTTTGCGTTACGTTTGATTGTTATTTATTTTCGTTAAGTTTTTGTTACGAACAGTCCAGTGTTTTAAGTACCCTTGCTCCTTATTTATTTAATTAATATTTTTTGACATAATTTTTACTATTATTATATAGTTAAAAATATTATAAAACAAGAATAATTTATAACAAAAAATGTCAATAAAAAAATATCAACGTTTGAGAAAGAATTGAAGTGATATTACGAATTCCCTCCGTTTGTGTTGTCCCAAGAAGCTAGAGTTCTTCGTAAACTATCGCTTTACTGAGGGCACGAGGAGCTGTCAGGACATGACGGGGATGACAAAACGACTTTGTGATAGGACTTACGACGACGAAAATAAATTTCTTCCCACATAAGACATGTGTTGTATGGGCACGGATCCCTTTACCTTTCCAAATGGAAGAACCAAACTTGTTTTGCCAACCGTACCATAAGTACCCGCCGCCATTTTCAGATCTATTCTTTATATGCGCGGCTTATACCTTTTCACCCAATGCAACAACTATACTTATGTGATAAAGGAATATGTCAAAACATTTACTTATTTAATTAATTCCAGGTTATACCAAAAGATTTGGATGATTTGAGTGCAATACAAGGAAGAAACGCTGAGGATATGGAAGTTCTCAATACCATTACACCTGAGGTAAATTATATGAAACACATACTTACTTATATAAATACCTGAAACTCAAAACTTGTCCATTGAAAAAATTTTTGAGTACCCTATATCTTTCTCTAAGTTTCAATATATCTAATATATTTGTAATCTAAATTTAAACAGCTACTTTCTCATCACACTAATAGTAAGTATAAAGGCGAAGGATTGTGATTGAGTTTGTTAAGTGTTATTGAGTTGTTCGAGGCGAGTGTGTACAGCCGGCTTACTTCTTCACGTCTAAATGGCTGGAGCAATTTTAATAATATGGAATTAGCTGACACCTTGGATTAACACATAGGCTACTTTTTCTCCCGGGAAAATTGAAGATCCCCCCGGAACGTGGGGCAGAAGCTAGTTTATAATATAACTAGTGCCCGCGGTTTCACCCGCGTAGTTCCCGTTCCCGTGGGAATACAGGGATAAAATATAGCCTATGTTACTCGGGGATAATGTAGCTTTCCAAAGGTGAAAGAATTTTTGAAATCGGTCCAGTAGATTCGGAGCCTATTAATTACAAACAAACAAATCTTTCCTCTTTATAATATTAGTATAGACTACACAGAAACATTTTGCTTAAACAAACATAAAAGATGACATTACATCTAATGAAATACATCCTTTTTACCACCCTTTGTAATGAAACTTTTTCCACTTCCAATCTGTACATAAAAATATCTATAAACAGAAGCCTGAAGAGGAGATCCACAGCGCGGACTGGCATTCTACAGACGCGAGTCGTATAGGCGTTGTGTATGAGAATGTGATGCGCGTGTATGACGTGACCACGGCGGCTGCGGTGACCGCCGTGGCGCCCGAGGGACGATCTCGCCTCAAGTTCAACGGGGGCAAGTGGAATCCACACCAGGGACACTCTCAGGTAACACAATCAGGTAGCTTTTTGAAAAGAGTAATTACTGAGTTTATTGCCGGCTCTTCTCAGTAAAAACTACTATCAGAACCGAGCATTAATAGTGACTATTCATAAGTGCTTTATTGAGGCCTATTTGAATAAAAAAGATTTTGATTTTGATTTTTTAACTATATACAGACAGCCCGGTTGCCTTTGTGGTTAGTGACCCTGACTTTCAAGCCGCGGGTCGTGTTCGAATACCACCCAGGACAAACATTTGTATGCATGAATATGTCTGTTTGTTCTGTGTCTGGATGTAAATATCTATATGTATGTATTTAAAAGTATTTTATATATATGGATATACTAGTGGCTCCCCGCGGTTTCACCCGCGTACCCGGGAGGTCTTCCATTTTCCCGGGATAAAAAGTAGCCTATATGTTAATCCAGGTTATAAGCTATCTTTATTCCAAATTTCATTCAAATCCATTCAGTAGTTTTTACGTGAAAGAGTAACAAACATCCATACAAACTTTCGCCTTTATAATATTAGTAGGATATTACAGGATATATATTTTATTTTATTTTTATATAGCCATGCTTGATATATAAATAGGCGTCCTAGGGGCGCCAGATTTCAGAGGACGGTCACTTGATTTCAGAGGATAAAAGTCAAAGATTTTGTTTCATGGTTTTTCATAGCATATTACAGATGATTTTTGTAAAAAATTGTAAATCTTGTTTATTTTACTATTTTTACGCTCTTTCTTAATGACTTATTCTAATTTTATTTCACTTCAAGGCCTTATAGGCATATCAGCTATCTGGTTACCATATTACAAACTCTGCTAAGTTTGGAGTCAGATTGTGTATGAAAAGTGTGCCAGGAATTATTTTAAATCCAGTTTTGACACTTCTAGAAAAAAATATGCATCAAATACATAATATGTTTTAAATTCTTCATGAAATTTACAGTCTAATTTCTGTTTCAGTTTGCCGTGTTACAAGACATGCATATAAAATGTTATGATACACGCACGGATGGGACCAAACCAAATTGGAGCATAGACAATGCCCATAGACAACTTGTGAGGGACTTAGATTTTAATCCAAACAGGTAGAATATAAAAGCTGTACTCTTTTTTTTTCTATCCAATGTATTTTTGTAACAACTTCATTTATCCTAGATGAGTAAATATTACTATAGTGTATCTATACTAATATTATAAAGCTGAAGAGTTTGTTTGGTTGAGCGCGTTATTCTCAGCAATTACTGGTCAGATTTGAAAATACTTTCAGTGTTAGATGGCCCATTTATCGAGGAAGGCTATAGGGTATATTTTAATTCTGTATTCCTACAGGAAAGGGAACTACGTGGGTGAAACCACGGGGTGGCAGCTAGTATGTATATGTATAATCATCAAAATTCTTAAATAGATTCAAACTTTCAAATAGCAATTCTCATGTTAACGAGTCTGAGTATAGTAAATCAAATATTAAGAAGTTCAAAGCAAATTGTAACCTTATTTTTATGAGGTTAAAGTATGTTTTCTATAATTACAGACAATTTCAAGTAGCTAGTGCTGGCGACGATGCCGCCCTCAACATATGGGACTATAGGAACGGCAAGGAACCCATATTTAGCAGGACTGATCATTCACATTGGTGAGTATAAATATTATTTAGATGCTGATAAGCTATAATGTGTCAACCCACAATAAGTCGAATTCAAAGGTTTTGATATATATATATCATAAAAAGGTCGTGAATACACAATATGATCTTTAGACGCCGTTTCTCAAAACCAAGTTTATGAGGGTAAACACATTATTGCTTATCAGCATCCATTTACACACACAAAAAATAAAATTTAGAAAAGGTACATTAGTGGAGTAAATGAAGCATTATGGGTCCGTTTTTTTTTACTGTGAACCGAATTGCATACAATTTCAGAATTAGGTTCATCTTACCCTTAACTTCAAAAGTGAAAATGATTTGAACTCCGCAACCACCCTGGGTGTGGTTGCCACCCCTTCTCGGGGGTGAATTTCTTTTTTTTCAAAATTGCCTCGGATATCAATAGAAGGCCTAATTTTAAGCAAAAATCACATACAAAGTTTTTCAAAAAATCCAATACTTTTCAAGTTATTGGCAATTGAAAATTCGCAATTTTTTCACGGTTTTCATCGGTTTTTTGCAAATATTTCCAAAAATATACGTTTATCGAAAATTTTATCAAGAACAAAGTTGTAGCAGGTAAAACAATGAACAATTTGGTATTTTATAAAGTATTCTAAGTGCAATATTAAGCTAGATATGAAAGATCAAAGCCGTGTTTTATTTTGTCTGAAATTTAATCGATGTGGTCAATGCCATCTAGTGGCGAGCAGATGCATTTTATGCATTCCAATACAAAGGTGTTTTGTAGTGCATAAAATAAGCTTTAAAATGAGCACTATTCAAAGTCTTTTGCACGTAAAATAAGTCAGCTGTATTGCAAATAAGGGGAGCATCTAATGTTTTTTCTTTTAAATCAATGGGTTTCATAAGTGCCATTTCCACCATAATTAAAATTAATCGTATTCCGCCTAGAATTAACTTTATTATGAAGAGTTTGATGGATAGTATCAGTTTGGCTGCTTCAGGACACATATTTTTCAAAAAATTCATGATTATATAAAAAACAAACTTTCAAATATTAAAAAAATTCCACCCTATTTTTCATAATATCTCAAAAAGGACGACAGATACGTATACAAGTGTGTGAATAAAAAAATTGTTAATTTTCTGACAAACAATTTGAATGTTTCGGTTTTTCTGTGAAACAAAAATTGACGGAGATATGATTGTTTAAAGAGCGCGTGGCAGCGGAATCACAGCCTCTCTTAAGCCCTTTAACCCTTCACCGTTTCAGAAAAAGGTTTTTTTACTATATTTTGCAATAAAGGATGTTGTAGCTCTTTTAATTACCTTTACAATGGTGTTTTATAACTTGTGATAGCATGAAAATTGAAGGAGTTATGGTCCAAAAACTTAACATATTTTTATCTACTTAGTAACTGAAAATTTCGGAGTGCGAATATTTGGAGCAATGTGAAAGTACGCAGTATAATAGAGACCCACAACTATTGTAATGTGTATATATGTTACCAGAAATGTATGAAATCCAGGAATTGAATACAAATCCTAGGAAATGTGTGTACAGTTCCGATACTATTTAGGAAATGTATAAAATATTGTTTGAAAAACTATTTAATATAGATATCCTAGGAAATGTATAAATTTCCTCGGAATTATATGGAATACCTGCTGGTCCACCGGCAATGTGTAAAATAACTATGTTTGTGCGTAGTAATCAATGTTATGTTAGGACAGTAAGTCTTTGTCACCTTTTTGTGTTCATTTCAGAACATTTAGACGTTCGAGGCTTAAGGGTGGCCCAAGGGCCACCCCCGCCGCACCCTAACCTATATTAATAATATATTATGGCGATAATACACAAATATTATCGCCATAATATATTTATATGGTATATATTTATACCATACTATGACACATTTGCAAGGGTTGTAAGATTTTCAAGGGGTTGAAAATGATTTTAATATGAGGTAATTATGTAAGAAAATACTTTACAATTTCACCATTTGCTATTAGACATGTTTTCTAGCGATAAAATGGCTCAATGTAATTTTTTCCATGTAGGGGTGTAAACCACCCCTTAAAAATGATAGGCGGAGTTCAGATCATTTTCACTTTTAAAGTTAAGGGTAAGATGAGTCTAATTCCAAAAATTTCATGCAAATCGGTTCACAGTAAAAAAATTCGGAGGTAAGACCGTATTTTTCGCTTCATTTACTCCACTACATGTGTTAAATACTCTTTTGCACTCGCATTTGGCTAGCTTTTTAGTTCATATAACTAATTTGTTTCGTATAATAATTTGTCTTACTTTGGTTGAAATCAGCTGTTATTTTTAAATAATAATAATAAAGCCCTTTTATTCAGAATACATACAGTTTAACAATTATGGTTTTATGAATTTTTAAGTTACATTATATCTCTCAATTCGGCGTGCCTCGTGCCTTATTTTTAAATACTAATGGGTAATATAAATTCTATAGACAAACAGTTTTTCTCCGTTTTTGGTATAATAAAGTAGGGCATTCTGATTTTAATGTACCCCAAAATGCATCTACTAATCTATTTTTTTTATTTATTTCAGGGTCTGGACAGTCAGGTACAACACATACCACGAACAGCTGATTCTAACGGGCAGTTCCGATGCTCGGGCGTTGCTCACCGCCGCAGCCAGCGTGTGCAGAGACACAGACACAGAACAAGACAGTAATACACCTGTGTAAGTGTCCATATATACTCTCAAATTTACGTCCCCACAGGATAAAATATAGGCTATGTTACTCCCTGGTAATGTAGCTTTTCATTGGTGAAAGAATTTTTCAGATCGGTCCAGTAATTTGTAAGACAATACAAACATAGAATTTTTCCTCTTTATGAAATCCTAGTTGCCTCCGCGCGGTCTCACCCGCGTAGTTCCTGTTCCCGTGGAAATACAGGAATAAAATATAGCCTATGTTACTTCCTGATAATCTAGCTTTCCAATGTACTATTTTCAGTTTATTCTTCCAAAAGTAAAAGTATATTATATAATTAATACTCAAATTGTAGTATATAATATTTCTAGGAATAAATGTAAGGTTACCACTGTCATATAAGACTTGAGACTCTATTTCCAATGAGCTTAAAGAGATATAATCTACATTTCCTTCAACAGATTGGAAGATGGTGTCCTCCAGTCATACGAGCAGCATGAAGACTCAGTTTACTGTGCTGAATGGAGTGCTGCTGAACCTTGGACCTTTGCATCGCTCAGTTACGATGCTAGACTGGTCTTGTCTCGGGTCCCAAGACATTTTAAATATAAGTTATTGTTGTAGTAATGTTGCTGTGTAAATATTATTATCGTGAGTTATCTGTCTAATAGGATCTTTCTGACAAAATAGTTTTATTTTTAAGAGCCATGAGTACTGTGTAATAAAAAAATATTATATTATAATAGATTATTTATGTTACAAAATTCATGGTACTAAAAAAAGATTAATTCCAGTATTTATTTTGTTATTCTAATAGTGGACTTGATCCCTCTAATCATTTAGATCTAAAGTTTAATATTTGAGACTCAGTCACTCATTAATTATTTAAATGGATATCAATAAGCTCCAGTTTTATCTGAGAAAACCACAGAAACCCTGAGAATTAAGTGCAACTGTAATCTTAATTTAATTATTCATCATTCCCTTAATTGTATATAACTAGTAATATAATCCTAAATAAAATAAAACACAATTTATAAATATATTGATAATTTTTATTTTTAACACTAAAATCTCTCAGCAACTCTGTTTGCGACATTTCTCAAATTACCATAGACTTTTGAAGGTGGTGAGCCCATAATGAGATTACATATAGCTCTACGAGCCAAAGCTATATTCTGATAACTGCCTAGAATATGTATTTTTGAGTCGGCAAGCACTATTCTAGTTTTAGTTACATTTTCTATTGTGAATTTTGTTCTTCCAGCTTTTCCTGCCAGTCGGCCGATTGCACGGCCTAAATGGTCTCCTTGTAATGTCTTGACATCTTTAATTTCAAAGGATTCAACGAATAAGTCATCCAACCGGAGTAGAGCTAATGCATCATCCACATCAAAGCCATAGACAAATGCCTGAAAAAGTTGTATACAATATTATTATAATTTTTATCTATTATTTCTAATGTTTTAAGAACTTAGATTGAACCTTTTAGTAAATCAAATTAATGGATTTATTATATGGATATTATTTATCTATACTAATATTATAAATGCGAAAGTAACTCTGTCTGTCTGTCTTGCTAAAACTACTGAACCTGTATAAATGAAATTTGGTACACAGATAGTCTAGAGCCTAAGAAAAGACATAGGCTACTTTTTACCCGGCATATTGAAGATCTTCCGGGTATGCGGGTGAAACCGCGAGGAGCCAATAGTTGTTAATAATTGACAGTCTTTAAACAATAATACATACCTTAACAAAATCAGCAGCTTTCTGTAAATTAGCTATGTCCTTAGTCTCGGGTCCTACCCGGATCTCCACATTGCGTGATTTTGTGTTGAACCTCACTTGCAACAATAAATGTTCTACAATAGGTGTAAATATTTTTAACCAACTTTCTTTTAATGGTGTGTATCTGAAATAGGCAACTCATAAGTAAAAAAAAACAACTAATAAAAAAAAATTAAATGAAAAAGACTGAGTGAAAATTAGTAAATAAATAAATAGACGTCAACAATTTTGAGGTTATAAGTACCTGTGAGCTGGGACCGCCACTTTCCTCATGTTTTCTTTACTTTCATTTGGTTCCGAGTTCTTTTTCGCCTTCTTCGCTTTCGATCTCCTGTGTTTGGGTTTGCCTTGAATACCATTGTGTTCCTCCACTTCCATAACATCGCCAGATTCCGAAACAGCTCGTCGCTTTATATTTTTCAACTTTACTGTGTTTTTAGCGGGCAAGAACTCATCAGTTTTAATGTTATCCGTCTCCATTTTATATTTATTTAAGGAACAGAGGGTTAAATTTGAGTTATATTATATTATTTTAGTGGAAAAATAAATCTCACATGGCTCCTGAGAGAGCTAACAGATTAAAAAGACAAACGTCACATCAACAACTGTCAATGTTTCTTTATGTTATATTCGATACTTACATTTTTAGGTACAATTCGTAACTTATTTAGAATACACTGTTGTTACCATGATAATCGGCCATCGGCCCTTACTCTTCTTACAGTTCTTATTGCATTTCGACAATATTTAGCACATAATAGCTTATCTTTTAATCGACTAAATAACATCAGCTGAGCAGAGTTCTGATCAAGGCACAACAATATAATAATGCGTTCATAGATGCTAGATACATTTCCTAAGATGATATTTATTTATAATTATTCATTATACCAGTTCTAAACGTTACGTTTATTATTATACAGCTATAATAGATATTTTATATAATAAAAATATTTAATGAAAAGTATTGATTGTGTAACAAAAATAAACAAATATTTTACTTTCCGAATGTGAATGAAAATTTTTAAGTTTACGAACGCGACTTTACGAATGGTTATGTCACAATTTCACGATTAGAATTTTTGTTTTGAAGCGAATTGAGGTAAGAAAATGATCTATACATTATTAACATTCACCAAACAATATCTTTATTGAATTACAATTTTATCTACAGGTATCGCTAAAAGAAATAGCATACCTCGAGTCAAAATGGGGACACTTATGAGGACTGCTGTGGTTAAGCTTATAAGCCCTAGCCAAGGGGCCAAAATAGCTGCCTGCACGTTTGTCCAGAACCGTAACATATCCGGTAAGGCTATGAGAGAGTCGCTGCCTCCTCGTCCACCGAAGCCAGCACCATTCGACTATGTAAACAAGGACTACACTTACCTACGTAGTTTATTCGACCGAACCACGCACAGATTTGATGAGAACACCAAAGTCATCTTAGTTGAAGGTCCAGTAGCTGCAGGAAAGACCCAGTTCGCCGCTGCCTTAGCCGAGGACTTGGGAATGAAGCATTTCCCTGAAGCAAACATGGATCATCACTACATTAGACCAAATGGTTGTGATCTGCGAATGTTTGATGACCAAGTTCCCGAAGATACCAAGACATTTGATCATGTAAACTTTAACCGTCACCCAAACCACCGTTTGGCGGCTAACTTCCAAATTATGACATACTCAGCTCGTTACAGCCAGTATATTGATGCACTTGCTCATTTAATGAACACTGGCCAGGGGGTTGTGTTGGAGAGGTCTCCGTACTCTGACTTTGTGTTCTTGGAGGCAATGTACAGTCAGAAATTCATTAGCAAGGGGGCTCGATCTGTATATTACGAGCTAAGAGCCAATACTATTGAGGAGCTGATGCGTCCACACTTGGTTATTTACTTGGATGTTCCAGTTGATAATGTGAGAAAAACTTTTTTATACTTTTAACTAGAAAAATATTCTAGTCTATAAATAATAATGGCCTTTTATGCTTCTATTGAAGTTCAAATTTCATAATATGTATATCAAAACAAAATAACACATTGGTTTGACATTTTGATTAAAATTATAATTTTTTATTTACATAAAATTTTCACTGATCTCATAGTGTAATGTACCAAATCCTAGATTTATTGATCAAGTAAAATAAAACAGTAAATAATATCTTAAATGTATAACTGTCATTATAAAAATGACCTAAAAGAGTCCCAATTACCATGCATTATAATGTGTATAATTTTATTTCTTGAATATCTGAGTTTACCCTAAAATTTACATAAAGTAACACCATTGCAGGTAGCTAAAGCCATCAAGACCCGGGCACTGGATCATGAAGTCCATGGTAAGGCTCTAACTCCCGAGTTCCTCGCGGAGATGGAGAAGCAGTACAAGACCAAGTACTTGCGTGACATCTCCTCGCATGCTGAGCTGTTGGTGTACGACTGGACTGGTGGTGGCGATATCGAAGTGGTAGGTTTTATGTATTATTTTGCTTATATTTTATGGTGTATGCAACACTTTTTCATTATATAAAATTGGTGTTTTTTGTAGATTCTAATAACATCCACCTAAATATAATTTGAAACCTGTGGTGGCTTAGTTAGGAACCCCACCGACTCACGATGAGTCTGCAGGTTCAAATCCTAGGCCCATACCTCTGGTTAATAAAATCTTATGTACAGATTCACACCACTGGCTTTCAGTAAATGAAAACATTGTGAGGTAACCTGCATGCCATAACATTATTCTCAAGCATAGGAATACAGGGAAAAAATATGGCATATGACACCTTGCAAATAATGTAGCTTTCTATTGGTGAAAGAATTATTCAGATCTTCTAGTAGTTTCAGAGTCAGGAATCTCTCCTATTTATCATTTTTATTTAGCTAACAATGAAGAATTTATCTTAAACATGGTATCATTATTTCTTAGGTGGTTGAAGACATAGAGCGTATCGACTTTGACAAGTTCACGGAGCGCGAGGAACCCAAGATGAAGGACTGGAGACTGCCCAAGGAGATGGACTGGGCTGACCAGAGGATGCTGTTCACCAACAGCAAGTTCTACTTAATGAACCTCTTCGGTATACCCCGACTTGATGTACCCGAGCTGATCACCGGTGCTGATGATGCATATGAGAGGGATAAGGTATATAATTTTTGCATCTATCTCTTTTTAATAATCGTCCCATTTTCCCCATGTTCTATATTTTTGATGAGTTTGTTATGTAGCCTTATTAACCTGGTGATAATTCTTCTTGACCACTTCTTTATGGATTTAACTCATTTAACTATCAATAGTCAAAACTATGTCTTAATGATCAAGAAAATTTTGAATAAAATGTCTAGAACTAGAATTAATTATTATGATTTATGCAAATGGCATTCTTAATTTTTTTTATTAATGTAGTATAAAGTTAAATATATTTTCTTTCTACAGATCATCCACTCTCACCCAGCTTTCGAGTACACGGAGGGCTACACAAAGGGAGAGTCTGGCCTCCTAACCAAGAGCAAGATGCCCAAATACACCGAATTCATATAAAATATCCCAGCATTGTGTAGTATGTGATTTATTTAATAAAAAAATATATTTAAAATGGTTCACTTGTCGTTTTTATAATTAAAAGGGAGAAATTAAAATGAGTGTTTACGTTAATCATAATTTACTTTGTTTATTGTATTAAAAACATGTAAAAATGCCTTAATCTAAGTTTCATCTTTCATGCACAGCACCACAAATTTAATATATAATGTTTTAAATATATACAAATTCTTAGTTACCACAGAAATAAATAGTTATGCATATTGCTTATATGAGAAATTCTTACACCTTCCAACTTTTATACAGGTAAGCAATATGCATAGCAAAAAACGATTTAGATGCTTTTTGTAACTGCTTATTTTATATATGTCAATATTTTATAAAACTAATAATAATCAACTATGTCTCTAAAAGAAGTTTCTATAAACACTTGTAACATTTTTCAATTATTCATTACATTCCTATTATCAAAAAATATTAAACGCAATGGAATGTCTTAATATAAACAGTCAAATAATAAAATTAAGGAACATTTCATTGGTATTGTTTAGGTTTTGTGCATACTTACATAATTTCTATTTAGTCAAATACATTATTAATACAAATAAATTCTGAAGAAAGTAGTTATTCACTTCTAAGGGACTTAGCAACTCATTAAATTGAATTTGATCATTTATATGATCAGGCTTAGAGAACTAGCTCTCAAATGGTGATAGAACTAGCCAGGTTCCAAAATGAGACACATGAGTACTCACTTATTAACACGTTATTTGTGCTATAACAAAGGATTTAATTAAATGACTTTTATTGAAAATGCCAATTAATGGTATCGATTCTGTTGAAATTGAAGTGACCAAAATAATAGAAATTTAATTTCATTAAATATCTAAATTAACCTAGTCATATCAACATTAAAATTTATTCTACATGTTTATATTATTTTGTTTCACAGCAGAATAGATACAATTGTCGTCAATTGGTGACACTTTCGAACAAAAAGTTATCTTACGACACTGTACATTTTAAACTATAATATAACGGTTTATGCTACAAATCTAGAAGGTATGGGGAGTCTAGGGCTCCGAGGCCGGCGGCGACTCCGCCCTCGTTGGCGTCGGCGAGCTTTGTCCGTAACATATGACCTACTTGGCGGTTACTGTGAATTTTGTCTTTTGTACTGTGGAATAAGGTTGAAATTTCATTAGCATTAAGCATACTTGAATTATGGCTAATGTAGCATATGTGTAATTGGTCATAAAATAGCCCAATTTTGAATACAGAAAGTACTTATTTACTTCTCCCCACATTTAAAATAACAAATATTGTTACATTAGATCTAACACATTTATTAATATTATTTACAAAGTTCTTCAAAAACAAATTCATCTATTTAAAATAATTAGATATTTTTAACAGATCTAAAACTAGTCCTCACTCAAATTGGTTGCCTAAAATCATAGTGCTATAAAATGTATGCTTACCCAATAATAACACCAAAGATGCCCAGTTCAGAGACGAGGTCTGTGAGAGGCGGTGGAATGGCAGCTCCGGGTCGTACCACATATCCTGAAACCTGAAAAACAATATATAATAATATAGTAAGTCTTTTTTATAAGAGATCCGTGGATAGAGTCAACAGATGGTAATGTGGTTTTCATTACAATTTATGAAGTTAATTATATAGGAATAGATTCTATTATTATAGATCGAATGATTCAAAGGAAAGGTTTATAAAATACTAGCTGCCTCCCCGCGGTTTTACCCGCGTAGTTCCCGTTCCCGTGGGAATACAGGGATAAAATATAGCCTATGTTACTAAGGGGATAATGTAGCTTTCCAAAGGTGAAAGAATTTTTGAAATCGGTCCAGTAGTTTCGGAGCCTATTCATTACAAACAAACAAACAAATCTTTCCTCTTTATAATATTAGTATAGATGTACAGTTTAATATTGTCTTGTGTATTTATTCAAATATGACAATATTTATTCATAATTGTTATTATGTTCAAAAATCAATACTACTGTTTGAGACTAGTCTACACTATAAAGAGGTAAAATTTAACTTTTTCTTTGCATCGAATAGGCTCCGAAACTACTGGACCAATTGAATAATTCTTTCATCATTAGAAAGCTACATTATCAGGGGGTTATATAGGCTATATTTTATCCCCGTATTCTTACGGGAACAGGAACTAAGGGGTAGAAATAAGTAGATAACTTACCAAAGGCGGTAATATCCTCTCCATAAGTATGTAAGCGGCTCGCTCGCGGCTGTGCCTCATCTTGATCAGAGCATCTTTTACTTCCTGTCCGTACATGTTGTTGCCGCCTCCCTCGCGCTGAGGCTTTAGTACAAACCTGACCAAATATGAAATAAAATAAATTTTGTCATTCAAATAGGCCTTTACAGGCACTTAGGAAACGTCGAAGAATAGGTGGTGTAACAAATATATAATTGAAAATCCTACTGATATTATAAGTGCGAAAGCTTAGCTTAAATATGGATGAACCTTTGTAACTCGTTCACGCAAATAGTATAGACAGGTTTGGAAGAAATTTGGAACACCGGTAGTTTAAGACTTTAAATCCCGGAAAAATTTAACGCGAGTAAAACCACGGAGAGTATATGACTAATATTAAATTTTCTGGACTAACCTCGACGTTTCGATCAAGTTTTTTTTATACCATAAAGGTGGCAAACAGGCATAAGGTCCTACCTGATGGGAAGCAGTTATAAGTTGCATTGATCATGGTCACGAACCGTTGGGGTAAGTAAAAAAAGAAATAAAAAATTATTTTACAAACTTTACGCAATAAAATTATTTTTCGATTAAATTATACAAAGGTTTGAAAGAAAGAGGTTATTATCTCTAACACGCGTATTAGTTGTCTCGTTCACTCAATTAGGGCCATCTCAACCGCTCTTTCCCCACTCTAGTCAAAAGTAAAGCTAGAACGCTCGCTGTTGCCGCTCCATCCCTATATATCCATCTCCCTCACTCACCTCTCGGCGTCAGCTAGCGCCATCTCAACCGCCCTCTCCCCACTCTCGTCGAAGTCCAGCGAATAGAGGCCGGTGAAGATGTCCCTAACTCGAGCGGTAGCCGCCCCACCTCCCATGAACTTCTCCAGCACTCTTGGTGCAGCTAACACTCCTATATATCCATCTCCCTCACTCACCTCTCGGCGTCAGCTAGCGCCATCTCAACCGCCCTCTCCCCACTCTCGTCGAAGTCCAGCGAATAGAGGCCGGTGAAGATGTCCCTGACTTGAGCGGTAGCCGCCCCACCTCCCATGAACTTCTCCAGCACTCTTGGTGCAGCTAACACTCCTATATATCCATCTCCCTCACTCACCTCTCGGCGTCAGCTAGCGCCATCTCAACCGCCCTCTCCCCACTCTCGTCGAAGTCCAGCGAATAGAGGCCGGTGAAGATGTCCCTGACTCGAGCGGTCGCCGCTCCACCACCCATGAACTTCTCCAACACACCTGGTGCTGCTAACACTCCTATATATCCATCTCCCTCACTCACCTCTCGGCGTCAGCTAGCGCCATCTCAACCGCCCTCTCCCCACTCTCGTCGAAGTCCAGCGAATAGAGGCCGGTGAAGATATCCCTGACTCGAGCGGTAGCCGCTCCACCACCCATGAACTTCTCCAACACTCCTGGTGCTGCTAACGCTTGCTGGACCTTCTTCGTACCGGCTAACTGGTATTGGATCGATGGACATTTGATCGCACTGCGGAATAACGCAGATTTTTAAATAAAAAAATTACTAAGTTTAATACTAAATATTTAAATTAGATCTGAATTATTGTAACAGTTATGTACGGTTGGGTTGTTCCGACTATATGGTGTTTAGAAAGCAATATTTTTAATTTAAACAGTCAAAATCTATTGGAAATCACAGACAGCATATTACTGTAAAATCTTCATAGCATAAAATGTAAATCACACATGTTCACTATGAAATTCCCAGCTACATAATTTAAAAATGACAAAATGTAAACGCTGTAAACTTCGCTAATATAAAGGAATTTTCTATTCATAGTAAGTTGATGAGGTTGCAGTGAATGGTGCACTTAGGTATCGATGATTAAAGATATTTTTCTAACATTGACTTGCGATAATTTTATATTTCGTAACTACTCTTCGCAATAAAACTATTTCTAAACACATGTCCCTTAATGAGTTTTCGAAATATAAAGGTATACTCACGTGGACCTCTCTACACGTAGACGGGCGTCCCACTCGCGGCTGGAGGGGTACTGCGCTGGCTCGTACCCCGACCTGTAGTACACCACCGCTATCGGACGACCCTCGCTGGTTTCATAAACAAAAACATCATCATCAGCTCATATACCACCGAGGAGCTCGAGCCTCTCCTAACATCGAGGGGGTGTAGGCCATAGTCCACCACGCGGGCCTAGCGGATTGGCGGACTGCGCATGCCTTTAATAAATACATATAAATATCCTGGGGCATTTTTCACACACGGCCAATCGGATTCTAAAGTAAGGTTCAAAGTTTGTGTTATGGTAACCAGATAGCTGATATAATACAATTTGACAACCGGGCTGTCAAATTGCATTTAATTATGCTATTCTTATATATAAAAGGGGAGTGATGACTGAAATGACGGCTGACAGAGAGGAATGGAAGAAAAACACATGTTGTGCCGACCCTGTTTAGGCGGAATAAGGGCAGGAAGAAATAAAAATAAATAGCACTTTATAGTTTCCACGATTCTTAAAGACACTTTGATAGTTAGGAAACTATATGAATTTAAATTGATCTTGTCGGATATTTATTAATTAGCTCTAAAATTGGTTTCAGACCAAAGTTGTATTGAAAAATACTCACAGAATAAGTTGCTTCTTATCATTAAGTTCAGTCTCTTCGTAAATTTCATTGAGTGTTTTTCTGTGGATCTGAAAAGAAATAAAAAAGTAACAAATAAATATACTGGGTCATTTTTTACAAACGGCCAAACTAGGCAAAGCCTAGGTAATCAGATAGCTGATATTCTACACAATTTTGTACCCGACTGCGCTAGAAGGAGGGTTATGTTTTTTAAATACATAAATTTATGTATTGACACCTAGACACAACACAAACGGACAATTTGGTATTCGAACCTACGATCGGTAGCTTGAAAGTCAGGGACAACGAAGGGGTTTAGGCCATAGTCCACCACGCGGGCTTAGTGCAGATTGGCGGACTAATAATGGTAAAATAAAATTATTTATATAAATACCATAATGTCGGGCCGTTTTTCAGAGATCTCAAACTCATGGAACCTCTGGTCGCAGATGTTGTAGGAGACCTCCTCGACAACGAATAGGACCACCGCGTCGGGGACCCCGAAGAGGTCGTAGGCCTCCGTGATGCCGGCGCATAGGCCTGACAGGGCACGGTTCTCTGGCATCTAAGAAAAAATAAATATATCCAAAAAAAGCACTTCTCAGCAAAAGCAACCTTCCGAACCGAGCATTAGAATCGACGTTTCATTAACGCCTGTGAAGGCCTATTTGAATTAATAAATATATTTCATCGACCAATCTTCCAAAGTAAGCTTCAAAGTGAGCTTGTGTTACGGTAACCAGAAGCTGATATACTACATATACTATGTTTTAAATACATACTTATATAGATATTTACATATAACGAACAGACATATTCATGCATACAAATATTTGTCATGGGTGGGATCGAACCAGCGTTGCCAGACGTCCCGCTTTTGGCGGGACCGTCCCGATTTTTATACCAAATTGTAATGTCCCGCGCGGGACAGCCTCTGTCCCGCTTTTCGGGAAAAACTCGACCGTGTGTGCAGCGTACTGAGAAAGCGTGCAATGAATTTTTGTGACGTTTATAAGGGCACCAAATTGAGAGACACGACTAAAAAAAAAAAAAACGACGTCAATATTTTTGTGACGTCTACAAGGGCACCAAATTGAGAGACACGACTAAAAAAAAAAAAAAAAAAAACGACAATATTTTACTATGTCCCGCTTTCGACAATAGAATCCCGCTTTTGTCACTCAAAAAGTTCCAAAATCCCGACTTGGCAAAAAATAAATCTGGCAACGCTGGATCGAACCCACGACCGGCGGCTTGAGAGTCAAGGTCACTAACTACAAAGCGAAGTGGTCTGTCAGAGTTAAAATGTGAATTCTAAGACATTGGAAAATGGACTTAATTAGTGTGGATTAACTTACATTTTTGATCAAATCACCGTGGCCAAGTTGACGTAAGATGTAGCTGAAATGTGAAAGCCAGGTTGTAATTAATGTTGTTTAAATAAATATAAATCCCAAAGAAAGAAACCCAAGGATTAATAACTGGAAATATGATTTTAAAGACAATAATATTATGGGACTAATCTGTTTCTTACTTTATATTGACACCTTTAGGTATATAGGTTTATAATCTAACTAATATTATAAATGCGAAAGTAACTCGATTTAAATTAAATTCGGTACACAGATAGTCTAGAGCCTGACAAAGAACATAGGCTATTTTTTATTCCGGGAAAATGGAAGATCTCCCGGGTACACGGGTGAAACCGCGAGAAGCCACTAGTTTTTTTTATAAGGAACATATAGTGTGAGCGAAAGAGTTACAATTTCTATGAATTATTAATGGTATTAGTGTAATTAAAAAATCATATTTTCCAATTATTAAAGAAACTTGATGCATTGATTGTAATGAGGCAATATATAGAAGAAATAATATTAAAGCTGAACTACATTAAAATGATTATATACTACTTCTATGACACACAATAAAATAATGAAGGAAAATATATATATTTAACATACATAATAATATTAATAATATTTAAAATAATAATATAATCAATAAATGTGTACTTTTAAATCGATATATTATTTTGTTTTCACATATCAGATCGATTTTAAAGTACAAATTAAAGAACATGCTTATGCAACAATACTTTTTAAGTTATAGGGAAAGCAAAGTTACAAATATTAAATAACATTATAAGCATTAATATATTGTCTATATATGAGTTTCTGGTAATATTATAAAGCTGAAAAGTACTAATCTTAGGAACTACTTGCTTGTCCATATATAGAGGAGGATAAAGGCTCAATAACATCATGCTACGACTAATAGGAACGGAGCATCAATGATGTTGAGTAGCACCGGACAGTTCCTACCTACCAACTAACGCCCGATGTCAATAATCAATCCTGATCCATTTTTGGCTATCTAAGATTGATATATCAATCCATTTTCTGGGTGAAGCTTTAAAATCAATCTATCTTCGTTCTACGATCGATCGAATCTGTTTGAAAATCCGTATCCGTATCGTATCCGTCCATTTTGACAACTCGTTGGTTTTAATTACGGATTGGAGATAGATTATTAACATCGGGCGTAAGACTGCTTTAAAATTTTGCCCGATGGCCAGATGCCCGAAAAATGAACATGTTATATGAAAAAATAATTATTTAAATCTAGTAACTTTGCTTTCTCAATAAAATTATGCAATAATATACAATACAGAAGAGATAGAAGAAAAACATCACAAATCTACAGCATACCAACTAAAGCGACTAAATATAAGGCACACTACTTATATACTACACACACACACACACACAACAAAACACTAAAGTGTGATTGAACGGGAATAAAACGTTGTAAACTCAACCGTTGATTTACAACTTTAAGGTTTACTTTAGATTGACAGAATCTAATATTGAGTCTTAAAATGTTTTTTTGGAGGTAATACTGAGTTACTAAAAAACTTGATTATTTTTGAAACTACAACTGTTTTAAGGAATCTAAGGTCAGGTTAAATTCGGATGAGCAACGAGGGTACGATTGGACGATGGCACTTGAAGGTGTTAGCCTCTGATGGCTGTTACACCCTTACGCGGACAATCGGCGAGCGCTGAGGGCTCTCAACCGTGGTAGATTTAAGCAACAGCGCTGAGGGTGTCCCCTGCGGGACCGTGCCTCGGCTCAGGGCGTCGCTGGGGGTGAGGGACCAGTGAGGGTTTGATTTTTAGGGATTTTTTCAATCGGACATTTCAGTATTGAATACTGAATACCTATTTTAATATACGCGATTAAGTTTTTCCAAACATTTCCAAACACACTTCAATAAACATGCTTTAAAACAAACCACCTCAATTTTCCTGACATGTTTATTCTAGCTCCAATTTTTGAATCAAAAACTTTCAAATTACAACTAGAAAAATATCGATTTACACTACAAAATCACACGGCAATTACCGGTGATAAGATTTAGGTAGTCATTAAATTGCACCAGAGTCGAATTCAGGATAAGGGCAAAACATGCAAAAAAAAATGCCCACTTATGCAAATAACCGTTGGAATTTGCAATAGAAACGTTGTTAAAGATTTTCTACCGTAATGAATACAACTAGGAAACCTTTTAACACAAACAAACCTATCATAACATAATATTGTCATATTACGGGCCATTGTTTCAGTCGAGTCATGCGTGTAAAGGTACATATTGTTCTTTCCCACCGCATTGAATTGTTACTGTGATATACGGAAATAACAAGTATGAAACTTAGTCATTATGAAAAGGAATCCCGTAACGTATTTTATGTATTGAATTATGGTATTTCATGTTTGTTTTACGATTCATATGCCCATTGTTGTAGTCCTGTTGGAAAAACATTGATTCACTGGAATTGTTCTAAAATATTCGTACCTATCTTCGAACGTAAGTAGTAATAGTAATAGTAGTAGTAATTGTGTAGTAATTAATATATGACTTTATATTGGGCAACTAAAGATTGCTTACCCGTTGTTTTCTTGATTCGGTGAACAATAGTTTACTTACTAATCATTTTCAAACAATAGCCGAGAATTAAGTTTTCTTTATCATGACGACCTAACGCCATTATCGAGAATATTTTACAAACTTCTCACATCACAAAAGACAAGGCAAATATTCTGTGCAAATGTGTACGAATGAACATAAGCGCAAAACATATGTTTTGAAAGATGTATACCCTAAGCCTTGGCCCAGCAATGATTGGACAGAACATAAAATTTTAATTCACGTTTTACATATAGATAGCACCATGAACAAAAAAAAGTTGATTTTGATTTAATTCAACCGACAATGCAGGCGTTGACAGGTAACATCTCTCAAGTGATCGTGCTACCAAAAAAGCATTCAAATCTCAATAAAATAAAAAAATACATGCACGCAAGGCTATTTAAATTGCAACTACTTTAAAAATACAACTCCGGTATACTGCAATAAAAAAAAACTATTTTTTTACTTGAATGTAAATAGGTAGGTACTGGCAAGGAAATATGTTTTTCTGACGTTATAAAAAAGTTGAAAAATAATCATGCTTTCCAATATTCCAAAACCACAAAATTAGCACCCGTGACACCAACATCAAGAAAACCAAGCCCAAGCGTACGGTGCAAAATACAACAATAAAATTAAAAAAAGCATAATACAGTGATCAAAAGAGTGAAAGAAATGGATGGATGCGTGCAAAAGAAAAGAAAGAGACAGCAGCCACATGAGAGATGTCGACTGAATTTGTAACTGGTGTGCGAGGCGATAAAACCTGGATACTCGATATTAATTTGGAATGTTGTTTAAAAAAATGTTTCTGGTCGATGGAATATGATAAAAAAATAAAGTATCCAGGTCGTTGCCCCCACGCCACATGTCGGTACCGAGACATGGCGGGCAGATTCGACGAGATGGCGCCAAAACTCGCGGCGACCGTGTTAAACTCCACTTGTTTTATTTTGTTATCCTCTGGATTCTGCATCAGGTAGTCCGAGCGGAACAGGCCGAGACTGAGGGACTGGAAAATAGTTTTAATTCTATTGAAATTCTGACCAATCATTGATGTTTTAAAAAATAAATAAATATTTACAAACATTGTTTTTATAGTACAAATTCCTTCGTACACACAGTAAGAGCAACATCGTCAATTTTCATCAGCATTTAAAATAAAAACTTTAAGAAAATATGCTGAAAACAAAACATAAATGACAAAGTTGCTTTTTACAGAATACACAATAAAAACCGTTCACCTTACATACTTATTTTAGGTAAAATCTAACAATATTACTTATAGCACTAAGCTATATGATGCCCACAGCCCTACCACCTTACTACATCCCTGCACCTCAACTGGACAATATAAATCATTACTTATTACAGTATTACTAAACTTATATACTAATCTAAAAGACTGAATATCGACTTGCAAGATGATTGTAACTTATATTTAATACATAAATATAGAATACATGAAAATATATCAAACATTATTTAACATAACATAACATTAAGGGATCCATAGTTTAGTATACAGGAGACTAGAATCCAGTTAATGTAAAATGTTCCATCTTGCAAGTCAATTTTCATTATAACCTTTATTATATTATGTTGGTAGTACTATTCTACGCAGGTAGGTTATGCCATGTAAACCATTCAAGTTTGAATCACTCCATTATTCTGTGGGACTTTTGCATTATCCTTCCTTCATGAACAGCGGCATACATTCATATAAATGACTCAATAAATATCTCATTCATTAAATAAATGTAGGGAATTTACTCGTTGTATTAAATTATCGGATGACATAGTTATTGTGTTTATGAAGTTAATTTTAGTATTTAAATAAAATAGATCATGAAGAGCTTTACAGTACCTCTATGATGAAGTGATGTTTTAAAATTTTGAATTAACGAATTCCAAAATGGCGGTCGGCGAAATACGTAAAATATGACAATAGATTTGTTTGCATTAAATTAGTTTTGTTAGCACAACTACACACTACAATCTACATAGATACAAAATGTTATTCACAAACTATTCTGTTAGGTAAAATAATAAATTTTACATATAATATTATGCGATAGACAAAAAAGTACAACTGTGTATCTCGTTATGATAAATGACCTCAATTCAAGACTGATTTAAAATAAATTATGTCCATAGAGTATGTAAATGTCGATTGAAAAATCGGAGCCTGAATAATCGATATTAACTTTATATTTTTATCGAGTACTTTAACTAATATAATAGAATTGAAATCATTTTCACATAAACTAATAACCAAAACCTAATATCAAATTACCTATAATTAAAGAAAAAAAATTAATTTCATTTAAAATTATAGACCACATTTCTCGGCTTAATTCGGAATATTGAAGAAATTCGGCTCGCGATAAAAATCCTTCATTAGTATGTAATAATAATATGCATTTATCTTAAAACATAATATTTATCATAATAGAGAATTTTATCTAAATGAAATATTGACTGTTAATTTAAAATCTTGTTGTTATTAATGTACTTTTATAATACTGTTAAATAAAATTAGAAAATAAACACATTTAATATCGATTATTTAGTACCATTAACAAGAAATTACTGATTAGCTCTATACCTATTACCGTTTCGCATTAACTTTAGAAATCAAAATAGATGTATAGACAAAAATCTTTAAGTAAGGCTTTCAATTTAACACACTGCAAAATGAGCTTTATTTCAAAGCGATAAGTTGTAGGATAACTGCCACAGAAGGTGATTAAAGAGTTAGACAGATGAATGACACCATTTGCATTTGATGGAAATAAATTTACTCTGTGTCTTGTTGGCATAGTTTTAAGGTTTGGCGTATATACCTATGTGCAAATTGGAGAGTACCATGGTCAAATTAATTGATAGATACTTTATACTAAAAACATAAGGTCCAAATTAGTTTACTTTCGATTAGATAACAAATAATATGATATACCTAAATCCGTAGTTAGTTATGTAAACTGTAATATCAGTTTACATTGTTTATAAGTTTTATAAATAATTTAAGATATGTTTTATATATTAGTCGTCGTAAAATTATATAAACCGTTACTTTATACCGGTTCTTTTCTCGCGAGATTCGATTGATTATTAACTATAGAAAAGTTATGGTTAGGGTTTTTTTTATTAAATCTCCTGTTATAGAAAGTTTGGTAATAATTCGAAAAATAATCCCTCAAAAAGTTAACAATATAATACAATCAGAATTTTATGATAATTTAACGGTTTTTACAATTTGACTGCGATATAACTACTCCCAACTTCCTTGTCTGAAAAAAAAATTGGTAACCATGATAAACCTGAAAAACCACAGATAAATAACATGCATTTAATTTTTTATTAGTTTACGCAGTAAGCAAACATTTATACAAGGGCAGTTCTGCGTGTATGTAGTCAAACCTTAAAACTATGTTCTAGTTAACACGAATAAGTTTTAGTTTTCATTATATTTTCTATACATTAGTACATACATACATTTTTAGTAAATCAGTATTTTAATTAATGAAGATCAAAGATGTTTGATGAGGTAAAATAACGTCCCAAGATATTATGTAATTGCTATGTTAGGTAGAGGAGGAATACCGACGCCATTTTTAAATTTGTCTATATATCATAGACTATACTAACAAGCTAAGAACAGCCTTACGGGACGACCATAGATAACCAAAATAACCTCAAAAATATTTATACATCTTTAATATGGTTTCGTTGTAAGTATGGACAGATGCTTTAGTTTATTTATTATTTTTATTAAATAGACATTAGCTACGTGTGTTAGGTCTCCTTACGTGAAAATCTAGAAGAGTTTAGTTTGGATAGAGAAGGTATAGAGAGAAAGAAACTAATGCATGTTTAAGAAGTTCATACAATATGATTCATATTTTGTGTATTTACATAAGATGAAATATTCAAAATAATAGGTGCAGTGTAACGATAAAATGATAAACAAAAAATCGGGAATTTTAAAACTGAATGCGTGAAAAGCGGATGCGTATTTACATTACATAATAACATCACTAGCGTCTACCTAAACGGATAAAACAATAATCCAAATTTCCAGTAAGGAGTTTGCGTTAATAAAAATAAATGTGGCTTTATCAAACGGGCCGCCGTCCGTCCGTCCGTCTACCTCTGTATCTCCCTGGAAATCGGCCCGAGGTGACCGAAACCGGAGGCGATGCTGTTGATCTCTACCTGCTTCCAAGAGCAGTAGGGCGTGTGCTTCGCGCACTGGTTCTCCGTGTGAGGACACCTCGACTCCAGCATGATGTCGGAACGCAGCATCCCTAGCGATATCGGCTACGGCGGACATTCAATGTGCTTATACATAATCGTAACCCAATATGACAGGTGGCAAATTAGTAATAACATTTCGCGTGAAATCCTGTTCAATAACATACACCCAAAACGACACTGGACTATGTCGAAAAATAGACCTTTATACATGGCTGAATAGCCAAAAATTTGCCGCAGATAGTTACCACGAAGACAAAAGTATTTGTACTAACAAAAATATCCAAAAAAGGCCCCATGTTAAGGATATACGTAGTAACTTTGATATACAACGAGATTTTTGAATAAATTGCTATTTTGGCATAGTGCAGTGTTATTCTGGGTGTGTGATATATGCACCACATGTCTTCAAGGCACATACCTACTACATTTAAAATCATTGATTTATGAATACATAGTTATTGCAAAATGAAATGCATATATTTTTCATACATTAATTCATATATATGTTTTAACATACGTTAAATATGAACGATAGGTGAGTAGAATATGATTTATGTAGTTGCACTTTTAAAGGCGGTTTTATATCCATGAAAGACAAATTGAATGTTGCCAGATGAACAAAAAATCGATAGTTACAATTGTTACCGATTACGTTAAAAATCGTGACCGGAATAGAAAGTATATTTATATAGATGCAATTACTGGTTGATTTCTAACAATAAATCGGTTATAATGCAGAGTTGATCAACAATTGGCCAGTTTTTATCGAACCTTTATCATGAGATTGAAACGTTTATAGCTTAGACAGATTTTCTTTTAACTTTTTTACTTGTTCACACTTTCATTTTTACTTACAATGAAGATTATATTTAATAATAGTTAAAATTATGATTACCTATCATACTGAGTTATTTAAACTGTAAATTTTGTATGTCCAAGTCAGATTTATCTTTCATGGCACAAAATATGATATAAAATTAGCATTTATTTTTATTATGAATATATATTTACCTGAGTAATGCCTTCATTCCGAACCTTCACCCATACATCGTACAGACTTGCTGTAAACTCGTCCACTTGTAGGGCATTCTGAAGAGTGCGCTCCAAAAACTCATTGTCATGAGATACCTGGTAGAAGTGATGTATTAAGTCAATTAATACATTATTAATTTTCAGTCCAAACTTTTTAAATGCTATTTGAAAGTTAGTTAAGTTAAGAGGCAACCTGTATTATTTACTCACAGAATGCAATAAAGAATAACATCTGAATAAACATACAAGCTTACTTTTTATCTTGCAGATAAAATAAAAAATAAATATCATGGGAAAATGAAATGAAAATTAATTTATTAAATAATTTAAAATGTATCATAAATATAAGTATCCTATATAATTGAAAATTCATTCCATTTTTCAGCTCCATAAATCCTAAGATGTGTGTGATATTAAATAATTTTACATACCTTATGCATCAGTTCATTTAGTACAGGTTGCAATTCCACAGCTTTATTGAACTCCGTCCGAGGGAATGGAGAGGGCAGTAGGACAAAGGGAGCAATCTGTGAATATAAATTTCAAACTGTAAACTCTATAGAGAGAAATGTTTTAATAGCCTTAATTCAAGCCAGGGCTAGTCTCCAATTGAAATTAGTTTTGGAAGGGTGCTCTAGCTAGATGGATACACCTCCCTGACTATGATTCTACTTTAATAAAAATTAACTAAAATAAAAAGACTACAAATGTGAAGAATATGTGTAGATTAAATTACAGACATCAAATAATATAGAACAAAAATCTTACTGCATATCCACAAAAGTCTCTTTACTCTTGATGGATTCATTATTTACCTAAGGTTTATTCACCCTATAGATGATAGGATAGGTAAATAAGTTACGATTGGCAAGCATAGATGCTAGTTAATAGAACTTCTAGAACAGGTGTCTAGACTTTAAGGGATGATTTATTTTAGTAATGTTACAAGTAATATATATTTTTGACATTACAAAAATAATACGATTTATTTTTAATGAGGTGGGTATTTCTGATAAGGGCTAGTCGTTTACATAAAATTATGGTTGGTATGGTACTAAGTAAGCCCTGAAAAAACTGCATACCTGTATAACGTCCTTATTAAAATGCTTCTTATCCCTCATCCCTACACCATGCATGAGCGCCCAGTCCTTCGCCTTCTCTATCACACTCGCCAGAGCCTTCGCATCCATAGGAACCGGGACACAGGGAGCAAGGCGACCTTGAGACATTTTGCACGATTTCCGAAAATACCACTGAATAAAACAGGATTTAAGTAAAGTTCGCGTAAGACACGTGCTGCTTAAACCGGCCGTAGTTTCAAACTCGTTGTCGCAAACAGATGATTTCAGTTTTATATAGGCTAGTCATGGGAAAATTTAGTTTTGTTGATAAAAATAATGTAAAAATTTAACGATCGACTGACTGACAGTGACAAATGACAGTGACAGTCAGCTTATAGTATAGTGTTGTTGCAATTAAGGCAATTTACACCCCTTTATACGATCTTTTAGGCCCTGATTTTCCTCGTCCTGTTAATCTTAATGTGTTATTATCTTCAGTACACTCTCCTTTTATTAAGGTATTAACAAAATTTCTAACAATTAATGAAATAAGTCTTTAATTTACATTTTTATATAATATTTATTATTTCATCATTATTATTCTACTAATCAATAACTCTTACATTATACTTAATATGCTCATAGAATTTATCGGTATTCCGTTTCGTCCTAATTTATTGAGTAATTGCGTTTTCCGACTATGACATTGGCAGAGTCATCGGTAACACGATGGAGCCATAAGCAACAAATTGGAATTGGAATTAAGGCATAAATATATATATCGAAACGTCGAAATTTGTCGAAATAATTTGTTTTGATAATATATAAATCATACGTAATATTATTACAACCATAAACCTAGATTTTTTCACATAATACTATTTCATGTGTTTTACAATCAAAACCACAAGTATCACAATGACAAGACAAAGAAAATATATTTATGTTATTAGTCGATTATATATATCGGTAATCAAATAATTGATGTAAAGAATGCATATATATTTTATTTTACGGAATTGATGTTTCATGTATAAAAAGTTAATGTGCCTGTTTGGTCAGGGTATATTTATTTGATTTAAACGATTTTCTTTAAAACCGGTGTTAAAAATCGTCTTGTCCTAAACCCGATTGTAGCCGATTAACATCCCTGCACTAAATTGAAAAATTTGATTGGATTTGAAGATTTTGAAGGAACGGAAAATCGTCGAAACATTTTTAATATTTTGCTTTGCTTCGCTTCTTGAATCCATTGGAGTAATCCAACATATATAGTGATATTTATATCATACTGGGATACATAAGTTTTATTCCGAAATGGATATTACAGATGATAATTTGGCAACGCTTGCGAATTATTTACAACAAACTCTAAACCCAGACCCGAATATAAGACGGCCCGGTACGTATAATATCATTTGTATATACACCTTTACTTAAATACTACTCTCTTTTTAGACATGTCGGATGTGCATATTGCATTCATTTATTACGTTTCCATATCCAATAAGTAATTACACAATTATGAGAAACTCATCTGAATTTGTCACTTAACCTAAAAAGGTACAATACCATGTCATACTGTAATAATATACTTCAAAAGCATCAGAATTATCTCCTATTTTCTTGTAGCAATAATATTCTAAAGTTAACTCATTTAAAATCCTACAATTTGCCTGTGGAGAAAGGTTGAGGTTTGCCTCAAAAACCTGGAATGAAACCGGAGTCCCTAGACTGTATCATTCATTACAGACACACCTAAAACAACAGCTCAATATGTTTCATTTATTACCAAAACTTATAATACACACTTTATAAGTAGTTTTGATATTAGCCACAGTCTAAAATTGTTTTTCACTATTCTATTATTGTGACATACAACAGTTATCTGCTTCTAAATATAATACATAACTATGCTAGATTAACTTATTAGGTATACATAATCCTAGACAAAACACCACACACTCAACATAAAAACCTGTAACTTTAAGCTCAGATTAGGTAATCCAGCTTTAATTCCTGATACCATCATCATTATAAAGTAAATAACATCTTTTACAGCCGAGAAGTTTCTGGAAGGTGTTGAAGTTAACCAAAACTATGCTATACTGCTGCTCCACCTCATTGATAAAGATGCCGTTGACATCACCATCAGAATTGCAGCATCTATTGCTTTCAAGAATTATATCAAGAGGAATTGGCCTGTGGTAATTATTCTTTAATTAATTGATATCCCATGTTTTTGTTAACATAATTAAACATACTACATTACAGCGTTAGAGTCTGACTATTCATAAGTGCTTGTGAAGGCCTATTTGAATAAAAAACACTTAATTTTCATTCATTACAACATTTTGAGATTTTGTTTGTGATTAGTAAATATATGAAAATGATAACTATATATTTTGTTAATATGATCTAAATATTTTTGCACATTGATCATAACCAAAAAAAGATAAAATAAGTTATAAAAATGTAGCTGCAGGTGGTAAGCACACAAGAACAAACAAAGGCCCTAACCCAGATACTGTAAATTACTGAAATGTCTTTGCACTCTCTAACAAATATTAAGCTTAGGACAAGTGGGTTACCAATATCATTAACTTTGTTTTTACCAACTTCAAAGAAGGTTTTATGTTCCACTGTATATATAATTTTAAAGATCACTAGATAGTACAATTTTTAATTTAATCATTCATCTTTTCAGGAGGAAGACGGTGTTGACAGAATACATGCAGCTGATCGGGCCACAATCAAAACTCTCATAGTGTCCTTAATGCTCAAGTCTCCAGAGGCTATACAGAGGCAGTTCAGCGATGCAGTGTCAATTATCGGCAAGTGTGACTTCCCGGAGAAGTGGCCTGGTCTCATACCTGAAATGGTCCAAAAGTTTGCCACAGGTAAATAAACAATACTTTGTATATTTCATCTGGAAAAGATTATTGTATTTTAGTTTGCAGGCACTCTTTGTCAAAACAATTTCTTTTAGAATAATGTTAGACTATATCGAACCCTTACAAAAGAAAACAGGTTTACAATCTAATATGAACACCTGTGACAGATGTGTACAGACAGCGTTTGCCACATTTTACTTGTAAATATATAACTATTTATACATAAAAACAAAATCAGAATAAAGCGCATCAGTATTAGCCTTTACTAAGAAAAAAACATTAGAATCAACGTTTCAGTAGTCTCCTGGTAAGGCATATTTAATTTCTCCTTGTGAGTGAGCAATTTACCTATTATATTTATTTCTTCTTTTCAGGTGATTTTCACATTATCAATGGAGTGCTCAGGACAGCACATTCACTCTTCAAAAGGTACAGGTTTGAGTTCAAGTCACAGAAGCTATGGGAAGAGATCAAGCATGTGCTGGAGAATTTTGCCAAACCCCTCACAGATTTGTTTGTGGTCAGTACCTATATTAATGTTTAGTTTGTAATCCTATTCTACTAATATGATAAATGCAAAAGAAAGAAAGTATGTCGGACTGTATGTATGTTTGTTACTCTTTCTTACTAAAATGACGGATTAAGACCACATAATTTATAACCTGGATTAACACTATAGACTTCTTTTTATGCCACGAAACGGGAGAAACCAGGGGAGCCATTAGTAATAAGTATCCTATCAAATACATTAATCTGAAAAAGGATTGTGTAATATTACACTTGGTGCTGGTTAGTCAGTTCCTTTCCTTGAACTTGGCTTAACACGCTACTGCGTGTCTTCATTTACATATATGTATAGCCTATATTAGTCCCTGATAATGTAGCTTTCCATTAGTGAAAGACTTATCCAAATTGCTGCAGTAGCTTAGAGCATTTTCAGTACAAACAAACAAAAACTCAAATCAATTCTCTTTATTATATACTAGCAGACCTGGCAGACTTCTTTCTGCCCACCAGCGCCACCTACCGTGGCCAGATTGATGTATTATACATAAAAACCTTCCCTATGAAATACTCCGTAATTTGGTGAAAACCGTATGAAAATCTGTTCTGTAGTTTTTGTACTCATCGCGTTCAGACAGACAGACAGAGGCGGCGGGGTGTTTTATATATGAAGAAGAAGTTTAGATGTATTATTTAGTAACATCATATAAATCACAGGCTACAATTGACTTAACAACTAAGCATGCGGACAACCCACAAGCTCTACAAGTGATATATGGATCTCTAGTTTTGATCTGCAAAGTGTTCTATTCACTCAACTATCAAGATCTGCCGGAATTCTTTGAAGACAACATGCCCATTTGGATGCCAAATCTGCTGAATCTACTGCAAGTGAAGGTGCCTTGCTTGGAGACAAATGTAAGTGATTTTGTATACAGTAAAATGTTGTTTGGTAAATACCATATTATTTTACTATTAGATTCTGATTCTTTCGCTTTTCCCCTGGCCGAGTCTTTATTCAAGGACAGCCCGTTTTAAAATATAATTTTGTATGTACATATTCAAACAATTATCATATTATCTAGAATATCTACCATCTAGTGTAAGTACAAGGCTTAGATTGATAACACTTTATTCTTCCAGACTGTAAAAAAAAACATACATAAAAAACAATGGTGATGGTCTTATAGAGGATTTCTTTGAGACAATTGTTAGGATAAAGGAATTTCTGTCACCATAATACATTATGGTGCAGAAAATAAATAACATTGTGTTATTAAAGGCTTAGTTTGAACTTTGACCCTATATTGGTTGGATTTGTGGTTAGTGACCCTGACTTTTAAGCCGCCCGGTCGTGGTTCATGGTGGTCCCACCCAGGACAAACATTTGTATGCATGAATGAATATGTCTGTTGGTTCTGTGTCTATATAACTGTTAACCATGTATTTAAAAGTAGTATATCAGCTATCTGTTTACCATATCACAAGCTCTGCTTAGTTTGGAATCAGACTGGCCGTGTGTGAAAAATGTCCCAGGATATTTATTATTGATTGGGATTATATCATGCCTGCTTTACTGTTTTGGACTTTGGCCCTATATAAAGTATATTTATACCAGGATATTTATCTATGTTTCCTCCACCCAGGATGATGAGGACAAGCCAGGAGTCCTAGAGCGTCTCCGCACAGAAGTGTGTGAGTGTGCGGCTCTATACGCTCTCAAGTACGAGGAGGAGTTCGCGCCGCACGCGCCGGCCTTCGTCACCGCCGTGTGGAGCGTGCTACTTAATACAGGCCCGCAGACCAAGTATGATGCGGTGAGTTGGAAACATACATCTATATGTCTAAACAAATAGAAGTTGATTCTGAAATCCTAACTATAATAATACTAGTGGACCAGGCAGACTTCGTTCTGCCCACCAGCGCCACCTACCGGGTCCAAGTATATGTAAGCTATCCTATCTCTCAAGTTGGATCGAACTGCACATGGTGTGCGAATTTTATTATAATCGGTTAAGTGGTTTAGGAGTCCATTGAGGACAAACATCGTGACACGAGATTTATATATATTAAGAAGAAGATAAATGCGAAAGTAACTCTGTCTTGCTTTCACTCTAAGACTACTGAACCGATTAAAATGAAAATTGGTACATAGGCTAGAACCCAACTTTCAGAATCGAGTATAAGAGTAACTGTTCATAAGTGCATTTAAAGGCATATTTGAATAAAAAATATTTTGATATATTTGATTGAAAAAACTAGCTTTCACCTGCGTTCCCGGGAAAATTGAAGGAGCTTCAGGGGGCCAGAATGTGTATAACACTGTGTTAAATTTAATTCAGATACCTTCAGTCGTTGTTGTGTGAAAAAGTCACAATTATCCGTACATACATTCTCACAAACTTTCGTATTTGTACCTGCCTAGGAAGATCATTTAAAAAAGTCACTTTGTGCAAATAATTAAATTGATTTCCCCATAATCTGTTGAAATACATCCATATCATAACACAATTTGAACTCCAAATATCTATTTACAGTTAGTGTCCAACGCCCTGACCTTCCTGGCCAAAGTGGCTGAGAAGAACAGCTACAAAAGTCTGTTTGAAGACCCCGGCACTCTGAGCAGCATCTGTGAAAAGGTTGTCATACCAAACATGGAGTTTAGAGGTATGTAAGGTATCTTTAAAAAGTATAGATAAATAGAGAGAGTAATGTAGATCTACTAGCTGCCTCCGCGTGGTTTCACCCGCGTAGTTCCCGTTCCCGTGGGAATACAGAGATATAATAAAGCCTATGTTACTCCCTGATAATGTAGCTTTCCAATGGTTAAAGAATTTTTAAAATCGGTGCAATAGTTTTGAGTTTATTAATTTCAAACAAACATATTAGTTTAAATAAAACTTCGCTTCGTTTGTACGCATTTATAGTAGTAGTAAAGTAGTAGGTATATCAGGTTTCCATATCACAAGCTCTGCTTAGTTTGGAAGCAGATTGGCCGTGTGTGACAAAATGTCCCAGGATATTTATTTATTTTTATATTCCTACAGAATCTGACATGGAACTATTTGAAGACAACCCTGAGGAGTATGTGAGACGGGATATAGAAGGTTCCGATGTGGATACTAGGAGACGTGCCGCCTGCGACCTGGTCAAGACATTGGCACAGCACTACGAGGATAAAATGATGAATATCTTTGGACAGTATGTGCAGGTATGTGTTAAATGTCAGTTTGAAGATAAGTTAAGTTACTATATTTCTTTTATGTTGGATCTTAAAGCAGGGTGTGCAAATAGTTGAAGTTTATAATGTGGGTAATGTAATGAAATATTTTTATCTATGATTTCTTATATAAGTTATTGGGCGTGTGCTTTGGTTATGAGAATGTAATGCATTATATGGACACTTGTTAATAGACCAATCGATCTGTCATATACATACTATACTGTCATTCCGGTTAGCTTTGTGGTTAGTGAGTCTGACTTTCAAACCGCCGGTCTGGTTTCGAATCCCACCTAGGACAAACATTTTTATGCATGAATATGTCTGGATGAAAATATATAATATATATTTAAAAGTAGTATATCAGATATCTGGTTACTATAACACAAGCTCTGTCTACTTTGGGATCAGATTGGCGGTGTGTGAAAAATGTCCCAGGATATTTATTTATGACTTATTATTACCAGGTGATGCTAAGCAAGTACACCGAGGTGGGCGGTGCAGCATGGCGCGGCAAGGACGCGGCGATGTACCTGGTGACCTCGCTGGCGGCGCGCGGGGCCACCCACGCCGCCGGGGTCACCCGCGCCTCCCCGCTGGTGGACCTCACGCAGTTCGCCGTGGGACACGTGCTGCCCGAGCTGCAGAGGCCCAACGGTGGGCATACTCCTTTAATGGAATAAATATAATAAAAAATCTATATATATAAAACAAAGTCCTCGCCGCCTCTGCCTGTCTGAACGCAAAAACTACTGAACAGATTTTTATGCGGTTTTCACCAAATTACGGAGTGTTTCATGGGGAAGGTTTTTATGTATTATACATCAATTTGGACCAGGTAGGTGGCGCTGGTGGGCAGAACGAAGTCTGTCGGGTCTGCTATTTAGAATATAAAATAAGAATTTCAGATTTTTTTGTAATTAATCTATTTTTGTAAATAATGACAATATTTTATTATTTATTATTAGCCTTTATTGCTGATACTCAACAATGATTTTATACACAGCAGCAAATTGTTTCAACTTTAATCTAATGCATCGGATTTACCCGTTTAGTGGTCAGCGTTTCCAGTAACACATAGGCCTCTTCCATTCTTCTCTATTGGTACCTTTTCTAGTCGATGATGACAATCTATACTAATATTATAAAGAGGAAAGATTTGTTTGTTTGTTTGTAACGAATAGGCTCCGAAACTACTGGACCGATTTCAAAAATTCTTTCACCTTTGGAAAGCTACATTATCCCCGAGTAACATAGGCTATATTTTATCGCTGTATTCCCACGGGAACGGGAACTACGCCGGTAAAACCGCGCGGAGGCAGCTAGTATTTAATATAGTCGCGTCAATAAAGCATTTTACCCGGAAGTCCTCAAGAACAGCTCAGATTTCGATATATTTTTTTTGGTAATTTTGTTATATTTATTGGCTTGTTTCGCTCAAAATAGTTTCTGATTCCATATAATATAAAAAACAAAATTAACAACAGAAAAATATTAAAATCGGAGCTGTTCTCGAGGACTTCCGAAGATTGTCTGTTTTATATATACATTGACGTGACTAACATATGATAATTTTTTACAGTAAACGAGTTGCCCGTACTGAAGGCTGATGCATTAAAGTACATAATGACATTCAGATCGCTGCTGCCTAAGGACTTCATTGCTACAGTGTTACCACTGCTGGTAAGGTTCTAGTCATTTAACTAACTTAGATCCCGGGATAAAAAAACCCTGGATATATAACAGGTTTAAGGGAATAGTGTTTGTTGCCCAGTTAAGACTATTTTATGGTAATAATTCAACATTCGACAGACAGTTGGCTTTGTGGTTAGTGACCCTGACTTTCAAGCCGCCGGTCGTGGGTTCGAATCCCACCCAGGACAAACATTTGTAATATGTAATAATAATAAAATGTTTTATTTGCGAGAATTTGGTGAAAAAACTTAAACAAACATTAAAACTTTAACAAAACATGATAAAATTTAAAGGCCTCATACTCTGCCAATAATTGGCATGCAAACATTTTTTGAGCACTAACTCAGTATTATGATAGATACTATTAGGTACAAACAACGTTATTCGAATTAAGTTCGTCAGTAATTACCTAATTACATAATACATTTAGATAATAATCAAAAGTCCCATAGATTGTTTAAGTTACATATAAATATAAAAATGTCAACAATACAACAGTCACAGAGTATGCATATGAATATGTCTTTTTTTCTGTAATTATCTATATAAGTATGTACATATTTAAAAAGAAGTATGTAAATTTTTTTAAATCGTGTCTGTTCTCCAAGATACAAGTTTGTAAGGGAAAAGAAAATATTTTTTATTGTTATACAGGCAAGCTAATAAAAGCGTTTTTCTTCTTCCTCCCCGTATCTCATATAAGCAGGGTCGGCACAACATATGATTTTCTTCCATTCATCTCTGCCTTCTTATACATACATATCACCTTTCTCACAATCCATCCATACCTTCTTCGGTCGGCCTCTACTTTTACGTTCCACTAATAAAAGCGTATTTCTTAAAAAAAGTCTCGGAATCCGATGTTATTTAATTTTTTTTTATTGGACTAGAATGTGTTAGCCCTCATTCGCACGAGAGATTTTTTAACGTACGTTAAAAAAGCGTTCAAATGCATTCCCATGTATATGTTCACACGACAGCGTTTTTAAAACGCGACGCTTTTTTATTGAGCGGTGTTGCATTTTCAACTTTGGGCGTTGGGAATAGAGCATATTATGGTACTTGGAAATGCATTTGTTGTGTTTGAACGTTTTTTTAACGTTACGCGGACTGGATGTTATTTAAATTTCAACCTTAATCATTAACAGATAGCTCACATATCCGGTCGCGGCGTAGTATGTACGTACGGCGCGTGCGCAGTGGAGAAGCTGATAGCGGGCGGCATGGTGACGCGGGACGTGCTGCAACCCCACGCGGCCAACTTGCTCGCCAACTTGTTCGCCGCACTAGGCGACACGGCCGATCCCGCCGATCACAACGAGTATGTCATGAAAGGTATGTCTATTATCTATATCTTTATATATAAAACTAGTGGCTCCCCGCGGTTTCACCCGCGTACCCGGGAGGTCTTCCATTTTCCCGGGATAAAAAGTAGCCTATATGTTAATCCAGGTTATAAGCTATCTTTATTCCAAATTTCATTCAAATCCATTCAGTAGTTTTTACGTGAAAGAGTAACAAACATCCATACATCCATACATCCATACTTACAAACTTTCGCCTTTATAATATTAGTAGGACTAACTCCCGCCTCTGTCTGTCTAAACGCAAAAACTACTGAACAGATTTTCATACGGTTTTCACCAAATTGCGCAGTATTTCATGGGGAAGGTTTTTATGTATAATACATCAATTTGGACCCGGTGGCGCTGGTGGGCACAACGAAGTCTGCCGGGTCCGCTAGTATATTATATGGATGGATGGGATTTGACAAGCCTTTTTTCTTAAAATATCTTAGGCTTTTTCACACATGGCTGATCTGATACCAAACTAAGCAGAATATACAAACAAATTCTTTCAAATACATACATTAATGTATTATACATAAAAACCTTACCCATGAAATACATCTTAATTTGGTGAAAACTGTATGAAAATCTGTTCAGTAGTTTTTGTGTTCATCGCGTTCAGACAGACAGACAGAGGCGGCGGGGACTTTGTTTTATATCTATAGAAGACTATAGTGCTGAAAATAGTTATATATACTTCCATCTCCTCCTAATACATATATCTATCTCCCTCTAGCTATTCTCCGCACCCTGGCTTGTCTACAGTCTGCAGCGTTAACGTACCTGGGGGATGCTTTACCGAAGCTGGCTCACATGTTGTCCGTCGTCACCAAGAACCCGAGCAAACCCCACTTCAATCACTACCTGTTTGAGACATTGTCTTTTGCTGTCTCGTAAGTGATCTATTATTTATTTATTTACATACAAAAATGACATATACTTATTAATTCAAATAGGCCTTCACAGGCACTTATGAAACGTCGACTCTAATGTGTCTAATGACTCTAAAGATGTAAAATGTATAGATAAAATATACATGTTTAAGTTTAAATCTACATCTACACTAAAATTATAAATAGGACACATTTTGTGTGTGTGTATGTTTGTCTATACTAATACTAATAATAATATTATAAAGATGAAAGATTTGTTTGTTTGTTTGTTTGTTTGTTTGTTTGTTTGTAATGAATAGGCTCCGAAACTACTGGACCGATTTCAAAAATTCTTTCACCTTTGGAAAGCTACATTATCCCCGAGTAACATAGGCTATATTTTATCCCTGTATTCCCACGGGAACGGGAACTACGCGGGTAAAACCGCGGGGAGGCAGCTATAATGAATAAACTCAAAAACTACTGCACTGATTTCAGAAATTCTATCATCATTGGAAAGCTACATTATCAGGGAGTAACATGCCATATATTTTGTCCCCGTATTCCCACGGGAACGGGAGCTACACGGGTGAAACCGCGCGCAGGCAGCTAGTTGATCTATATAAATATACTTAAGAAAATGGCGTATATCCCAAATGTATAAATTTATAAATTGTTGTTTTCTTTCAGTATGGTAACAAAATCAAATCCAAACGCGATCTCAGCGTTTGAGGACGCTCTGTTCCCGATATTCCAGGAAATACTTCAAAATGATGTTCAAGGTATATAGATTTTTATTTCTTAAAAGTACTGTTTAAACGCTATACTAGAAACACATACTTTTTTGTATTCATACATATAAAGGTAACCCTTTTGAAATTATCTCAGTTACAAAAATATCTACATTTACATACTATAAGCATTCACTACATAGTATAAAACAAAGTCGCTTTCTCTGTCCCTATATCTCATGTATGCATAAATCTTTAAAACTACACAACGTATTTTGATACGATTTTTTTTAAGAGATAAAGTGATTCAAGAGTAAGGTATTTATATACAATACATGCATAATATGTTAGAGACACACAAAATTTTTGAGGTTTCTAATGTAACGCGCTTGGCACCTGTGGGAAGCCGGGGCGGGTCGCTAGTTTTGTATACATTTTTAACCATTCCTCAATAACTCCAACAGAGTTCATGCCGTACGTGTTCCAAATGCTCTCCCTCCTGCTCGAGCTTCGCGGGGCTGGTGCAGGCTCGTCAGGTGCTCCAGGGGACGCATACGGAGCCCTACTACCGTGTCTCGTGGCGCCCCCACTATGGGAACGAGCGGCCAACGTGAGGCCTCTAGTGCGGCTACTATGTGCCTTTGTGGCCGTACGACCGGAGCTCGTGGTGGCTTCTGGCAGGCTGGTGAGTACCAACTATATGTATACTTAAATATGTTACATACCAATCAAATCAATCAATCAATCAAAATCAAAATCTTTTTTATTCAAATAGGCCTCAATAAAGCACTATTGAGTTTTTACTGAGAAGAGCCGGCAACCACACATAAAATAAATTAATAATTAAATGATATACTCATAGTCAAATTAAAATACTAATATTATAAATGTTTTAAAGTTACAATGATTAGGGCTGTTATTCAAAACATCAGTTGTAACAAGTTTCTATCAGAAAGGATATTTTTAGCATTAATAGAATATGTTTTGATTTAATACATTGGTTATTTTTGTGCAATTAGTGAACTATGAGACGCAGATATATGACTATAGACTATTTTGTTAGTCTGCAACTTTATTTGAGTAATATAATTTTTTTTATAACACTCTTTAATTAGCACAATGCCTAAAATTGTACATGTAATATACTATAGTTATTGGTCACAGAAAAACAGATTCATATTAATTCTTATTATCGTTAAAACTTTGGGAACACTCTAAAAACTTATCATATTGTATGTTGTTTCAGAACGCTATGCTAGGCGTGTTCCAGAAACTTATAGCATCGAAGACAAATGATCATGAGGGATTCTACCTGATTCAAACGATGTTATTCAAGTTTGGAGAGTAAGTAGTACTTAAATTTAAACTAGCTGCCGCCTCGCTGTTTCATCGGCGTAGTTCCCGGTTCCGTGATCACAGGGGTATCAAAAATAGATAGTAGCCGATTCTCAGACCTACTGAATATGCATATAAAATTTTATAAAAATCGGTGACATTACTGACATTGTGACACGAGAATTTTATATAAAAGATTAGATAGATTAGAAAAAAAAAAAAAAAAAAGTATGTCAATTAGTAAAATCAATTATATTTTTAGGTGTGTATGTATCGAATCTGTCACGATAATGAAGATATAATATAACTCAATTGTCTCGATCCACAGTACAGTGATGCAAGAGTACGCCAAGCAGATAATGACCCTGCTGTTCCAACGGCTGTCGTCGTCCAAGACCACGAAGTACGTGCGCGGCCTCATCGCCTTCCTCGGCTTCTACGCCGCACACTTTGGTGCCGATCCCCTCATCGAGCTGATCGACTCGGTGCAAACTAAGTAAGTAATTACTTGGAAAACTTCTTGACATGGTATTTAAACTATTATAAAGAGGAAAGATTTGTTTGTGTGTTTGTTATGAATGAGAGTATAATGACTTGGAAAAGTTATTGGCATGGCTTTTACACTAATATTATAAAACTAGCGACCCGCCCCAGCTTTGCACTGGTGCAATGCTTATACATCCCGGGTACCCACTTTTTAACTTCGATTAACACAGGCTTTTTTATCTCCAGGAACACAAGTAAAACTACTAGTATATCAAAATCAAAATATTTTTATTCAAATAGGCCTTTACAAGCCTAGAAGAATAGTCACTATTGATGCCCGGTTTTCAATGTTGTTTTACTAAGAAGATCCGGCAATAAACTCAGTATCATAAGTAACGTACATTATATGTTTCCATTCTTTCTATATTATATATTCTGACTAGGAGTCAATGTGGCCATGGCCGAAATCGGTCGGACCAATCATCATTATCATATGTTTCCAGTATGTTCTCTATGTACGTGAGTCGCGTATTGATCCCGGAGCTGCAGAAGGTGAGCGGCGCGCTGGAGCGCAAGGCGGCGGCGGTGGGCTGCGTCAAGCTGCTCTGCCACTCCACAGCCTTCCGTACTGGCAACTTGGCCGCGCTGTGGCCTACCTTGTTGCAGGTTACACTTTATATTCAAATTTATATTATTTATTTATATTCCACAATATTAAATCATAGGTGATATGTTATATCTAATAAACATTTTGGCACAGCAAAATACATAATAACATGTATTACACAATTTTAATATAAGATAATATATCATCACGGCCGTAGCTAGGGGGGGCATTGTGGGGCTATGCCCTATCTTAAAATCACAAAACCCTACTTTAAAAATACCAAAAACTGAGATAAATTGTTTGTCTATAGGATTAATTCATTGTATCACACATGGTGATTGATTTAGGAGCCTGTGCTTCGAGGGCAGATCAATTATTATGATATTTTTTTACTTCGTCCTGCGAGTAACCAATGGTGCCCTACCTCAAATTCGACTATAACTACAGCCCTGTATATCATTAACGTATGGCCGTGATGATTTGGTTGTGCGACTAAAAATTACTATATAGTAATTACTAGCTGACCCAATAGATCTTGTTCTCTGACCTAAAAATGTTCACAACAAAATCATAAAAAATATATAATTCCAGGCGCTAATATCCCTGTTCGAGCTGCCCACGGACGAGTCGACATGTGCCGACGACCACTTCATCGAAGTGGACGACACTCCCGGCTACCAGGCGCAGTACGCGCAGCTCACCTGCGCTAAAGGCAACCTGAATGATCCGCTCGCTGGTCTGTGCTTGCTATTATTTGCATATAACTTAAATTATGATAATATTACTTTATTCTATAGATATGCAGTTGGTTTACTTACAAACCACATTTTCTTGTCTGTGGATATGAATTTTATATTGTGTAAATAGATAATATGTTTCAAAAACGTGTAAATCAACCAATTAAATATATGTTCTTGCATATTTTGTAGGAACTTGAACTTCCACTTATTGATGCAAAATAACAAACTATGTGTTTACTATCAGTGCATCGTACACTTACATTTCTAACAACTTGAAAATTAATGAAATATATATATTTATCCATTCAAATAAGACTTCACAAACATTTATGAAACGTCGACTAGAAATATGAACAAGTATACTAACATTATAAATAAAGTACTTAACTCTGTCTTGCTTTCAAGCTAAAACTTGGTACAGTACACAGATAGTGTAAAATAGAACATATCCCTGATACGCTGGTGAAACCGCGGGGCCATTAATACCATATAAAACTAACCCTATAACTTACCCGCAGGCGTAGAAGACCCAAAGCGCTACCTAGCGGAGAGCCTGGGCGAGTTGTCCCGCGCCGCCCCCGGGCTGCTGCCCGCGCGAGTGGCCGCGCTGGACGAGCCGCACCGGGCCGCGCTGCAGGCCTACCTCAACGTGTACAGCGTGCAGATATGCTGATCCGAGGTCAGCGAGTATGTGCGACAACTCGCTGAACTCACTGGACTTAATTGAACTGTGCTTGGAAGTGAAGTGATGTGTAGTGAAGTGTTTGTGTAAAGCCTCATACGCCCAAGAGATTTTTTACGAAGGTTAAAATAGCCAAGTAAGTAAGTAAGTACCATGATATGCTCTATTGAAAACGCCCAAAATTTAAAATGCAACACTGCTCGATAAAAATGCGTCGCTTTTTAAAAACGCTGTCGTGTGAACATGTACTTGGTAAAAAAAACTCTTGTGCGAATGAGGCCTAATTGTGACACGACTATTTGAGAGTGAGCCCATCTAAGGGTGTTCAAAGGTCAGCATCACATAAGTAATCATCTGGTATTGGGAATATCCATGACCGCTTACCATCAGTTGGTCTACCCGTATGTCAACCTACTGACAAAAAATTTGTAAGAAAATACTTGCCATGATTGCTTTGTGATTTGTGTTGATGTATGATTGGTGATGACTGAGAAGTGTATGAAATAGACTGAAGTGTGATATTTGAATGTTGTTTTTGTTGATGAATAAATACTGGGTGATGAGTGAATGTGATATAAATATTACAGAATGAATGTGATTTTACATGGAAATTAGTATAAATGTAATTCTTTATGATTGTAACAGTTTTATACTAAGTACTTGCTAACTCCAATACATTTCATATATCAATAGGAATCAAGTAATTTATTATAATACAAAGTTGGTAGAACTGATGAGTGCATTAAAAACTGTGTATTTTATCTCTTGTTATATTATAGTTTATGTAGACTCAAATAAAAGATACTAATGATATTTGCTGTTGTTTGGGATAAGAGCAAATTGAATGTGAAGAACCTGATATGAGTTTTAATTTGTATTGTATATATTCAGTTTTTCAATGGCAAAATCAATTTATTAAAATCACTCTGGAAGTGAACTTGGTTTTGTTATCATTTTTGATGTAAAATTTGTGCAGCAGGTATATATCTCGGATTTAAGTGAGTTAATTGTTATGGTATAGTTATTTTGCCAATAATTTGCATGCATTAATCTTTTTTGATTTGTTTCTGTGTCTTTTGTTGTTGTCTGTTTGTAACACCAATTTGGATTTATCTTCATAGATATTTATTTTTTAAAACATGCAGGTTATCACATGTATAACAGATAAAAAGTGCATTTTAAGTTAATTGCTTTTTTCCACTATCATTCAGAAAAGATGTCGTTGTATGTAAGTAATTGTGATAAAAATCATTTGTTAATTCCATATAATATGTTAATTAGGCATTATAAATCGCGTAGCGTCGTTGATTGTTTCGTAAGAGTAAGGCAACTTATCTCATTGCTAACCTGATATATTTGAATAAATGCTTCTTCATACATTATATTGTTTCTGTTGAGTACTTCTTCAATTATAAATCCCTAATAATAATCATAAATGCAGAAGTAACTTTGTTTATCTGTTACACTTTCACACCTAAACCGCCATAGATGTAAGATACCCTATACAAAGTATATGAAATACAAGATACTTAAAAAATAAGTATTTCAGATTCCAGATACAAATAATTTCCTAAAAAGGTATCTGTTAGATACAAAATACTGTAAACCACTGAACAGATTTTAATGATATTTGGTACAAGACAGACATATAGACTAGAGTAAGAGCCATGTTATAAAAGATGAAAGTTTTTGTCTCACTTTTATCTTATTGTTCCATGTCGTCTATCATTCCATGAAGAGATAAATATAATGGCATAAAATAAAACCAAATGAATTTCACCAATGTAAAATATATTTAGGATATAAAGCATTTTGCTACAAACATTTTGCGAAACCATCAAAGTGACAAAAAGTTGATTATGTTAACATTGAAAATCCCATAATAATTCTTGCGAGATACACATTGCAATATTAAGAGTGTCCTCAAAGAAATTAAGTTAAATACATTCGGCAGTTAACAATAATATGTTATATAACAACAAAAAATAATATGCAAAATAAAAACAATAATCACAATGTATAAACAAAAAAAATCACAAAATCATGAGTCGAAACAGTGAACTACATAATTCAAGTTATACATAATGTATTAAAACGATTTTATCGTAAATTTTATTCTAATCGAAACGTCAAACACTAATTTTAGGATTACGACAAAAGGTCAATGTTAAATATGATTTGATTAAATTTAAAGTAAAAAAATACAACCCCGTTTTAGAAATTAAATTAGAATACAATGTCACAATGATTAAAACAATAAATATGAGGAAAAACAGTATATATCGAATGGAAAGTTGTTGAGAAAATAACGTCAATAGGGTCGAAGGGGTCGAAACTCAATCTACAAATACTAAGGAATGAATAATCATGATTGAACATGCATCGATATGGCCGTACTGCTACCGGAGGAGATTTTATAGAAGAACTACGGCCGTGAACCATTAACCAATGTGCCTATAATCCAGTAGCATGACGATCATATCGGTGCAGGACCCCTACCCCTTGTGACGGAGCGGTCACTTGAGTGCGCACTCAACGAACACCGCGTGGTGAGTGTCCCTATGGGGCGGTGGGGACGGAGGGGGGGTAGCTTGGGGTCCGGTCATACGGGACCCCACGACGAAATGCGCTTCAGTTAGGGGCCAGAGGTCCTTCAGGCCTGACCAGAGACGGGAGTCTACGACGGCTCGAACCCTCGGGACTGGGAAGCCGTTGAAAGCGGATGCCACGGGCAGGGTGTAGGCGCCCATGTTGCGGAACACGAGCCACTCGCCGACTGCTAGAGGAGGCAGCCTTGCAGCTGGGAGTACGCAGTCCAGCCCGTCGCATGTTGGACCCCACACTGAGCACGCCAACGACTTCTCTGATGTACACTGGAATATTACATTAGGTTTAGATTAAGTGAGTTGTTTCGCCAAGTTTCAATGTTAAAACTTATGTAGGGGCACGTAATGATACTATTCTCTCGATCTAATTTGTAAGCCAAATAGATTACCTACTCAATAGAAACAACAGGGAATGGCCATTTTAAAAAAAAAATTATTAAAAACAAATAAATAATATCTTATGAACTCATTAATATTAAGAAAATACCAAGTACCTTTAGCTAATTGACGGATTGTATATTTTTAAACTCCTGTCATTCTGTAGCCAAACTCAGGGCACTTATGTTACCCATCCTTTTATATACCTACCCTCAAATATTTTTATTATAAAAATATTAGCTACCGTCCCGCGGTTTCACCCGCATAGTTCCTGTTTCCGTGATCACAGGGGTATCAAAAATAGATAGTAGCCGATTCTCAGACCTACCGAATATGCATATAAAATTTCATAAAAATCGGTTAAGCCGTTTCGGAGGAGTTTAATCACAAACATCGCGACACGAGAATTTTATATATAAGATATTATACCTGCAGCGGTTCGGCGACAACGTGCTGATGGTCGTAGAGCACGCAGTTGAAGGAGCCGTACACGCCGTCGTTCATGAAGTACATCGTGTGCGTACCCTCCTTGTCTTCCCCGTCCTTCGCAGACACCTGGAAACATACATTAAGTGTTTACAATCACATAGTACATATAAAACAAAGTCGCTTTCTCTGTCCCTGTATCCCTATGTATGCGTAAAACTTTAAAACTACGCAACGGATTTTGATGAGGTTTTTTTAATAGAGTGTTTCAAGGGGAGGGTTTATATGTATAATACATGCATAATATAGTAGAGGACCACTAATAATTTTAGATATTTCTAATTTTATGTCGGCATTGCACCTATAACTATATATAAAATTCAGATTGGTTGGTCTAGTTTTTAAGTTTATTTATTACAAAAATACAAATCTCTCTTAAATTATAGTATAGATTATATGAATAAATACTGTGTTTCTATTACCTCACGCTTGGCGTGTATCATAGTCGCCAGGGTGTATGCGGCGGCGGCGAAGTAGCGGCCGGGCTCCGCGATCACACGCACCGACTTCTCCGGGAAATGCGTCTCGAGAGCCAAGTTGATCACTTGAGACACCTGTCGATAATATTAGTATTAAATAAATAAATATCCTGGGACATTTTTTACACACGGCCAATCTGATTCCAAACTAACCCGAGCTTGTGATATGGTAACCAGATAGCTGATATACTACATACTACTTTTAAATACATACTTATATAGATATTTACATCCAGACACAGGACAAACATACATATTCATGCATACAAATGTTTGTCCTGGGTGGGATTCGAACCCACGACCCGCGGCTTGAGAGTTAGGGTCACTAACCACAAAGCAAACCGGGCTGTCAAATTTGAAGGTATTAGGATTCGACTTCCGAGTTAATATGTGTAATACTTGTTGCAACGGGTTGTTAAAATAAGCTGGGTGTTTAATGTTCAAGAGAGCAGTTGCGAATATTCAAATATTAAAAATTATCTGAACATGGTGGTTGGGGAAAGGGCTGATATTTATATCTGAGTAAGGCTTGAAGAGACACTTCTCATAGGAGTGTCTCATTCCATCGTGACGAATCTATCCTGAAGAGTTGGTACACTGTCTCTTTAGTCTTCGATATTGAAGACTTTGATCTCCACTCATTTTGCTAGCAAGTTCATTTTTGTGTTGATAGCCTTTTTTAGTACGCATCACTATATTTTTCTATCTCTTGTTTGACAATTGGTAGTTTTATATCCAGCCCTTAGTGTTTTTGTCTGAAATCTTTCTGATATTGGGTGTACTTTATGCTGGCTGTACCCGTTTCACACAGATGACTTTCACTCACTCACTTCCACATTTAATAGGTAAGTTATATATGTACCTCGTGTATGGAGGAGTGCGTGGACCCAGGGAAGCCTCCACCAATGTCGAGTAGACGCATATTATGTCCCAACTCGGCGCCTCGCGTGAACAGAGCCCGAGAGTACTGCACTGCGCGCGCGTACACCGCCGTCTCAGACGCACCAGAACCCACGTGGAAAGATACACCTATAACCTGGAACATGGCAAATTATATCTTTACATTAGGTAGAATATAATAATAATAATAAATCTTTATTTATCATCATCATTTTCCTCGCCTAATCCTTAAGGGTCGACTTTGTGCGTCATGACCCTCCATTTCATTCGGCCTCCAATCAAATCCTCATTCACTACACATTCTGTCATGTTTTACACAATCAAGGCCCATAGTATATATACCATAAAACTAAAAATACATAGTAAAAAATAAAAATGTTTTAAAGTAGAAACGGCGACGTGCTCGCCTGCGCGGTGGGTATTGTCCCGCGAAAACGACGAACCACACCCTTCGGCCAAAACTCCTTCGTGAAGGTTTCGAGAAATTGAGCAGGAACTCGCACCACAAACGAAGTAAAGTTGACATGTTGTGTTCATTATGTCTGTTTGGTCTGTATCTGGATGGTAATTATCTATATGCAGTGGGCAAATTGTTGCCTGGGCACATTGAGATATGCGGGCATTTCATGATTTGGCCGACTATTTCATGATTTGCCAACGTTAAAATATATAACATATCATGACGATTATATATAAATGGATGCTGATAAACAATAATGTGTCAACCCACAAAAAGTGGAAAACAAAGATTTTGATATATTTTTATAATACACCACATATTTAACATTCTAACTTATGTCATTTAAAACATAAAAGTACATAAAAAATGGATTTATATCATACAAAGTCGTAAATCATATGTGATTTAAATTGATGTATGCATGACATTATCTTAAGACGCCATTTTCTCAAAACCAAGTTTATGAGGGTTAACACATTATTGCTTGTCAGCATCCAAATATAGGTTAGAGTTCACGTACAAAGATTAAAGTTATATTAATTACCTCGAGCCCCAAAACAGCGGCCAACTTGAGCAGCCTCGGCGCCTCGTGGGTCGGATCACAACCGAACTTGATCCCGAGAGGGCACTGCGCGGCCGCCGCGTCGCAACGGATGCGGATCACGAGCCTGGAATGGTATTTTAACATTAGTATGTCATTTATAATGCTATGTAACCAGGGCCGCATTTAGGATTGGGGCGAAACTGGTTTGGGCATTAAATAAAAATAGAATAATAAATACGCTACCTTATTTAATTTGTTTAATTTATTTATGACATGTAAAAGTATCTATTTGGACTATTGTAACCGAGAAAGACTATATTTTATTTAATATCAAGCACCAATGTGAAAAATAATTTTCTGTCAATAATTAAAGTATGACAAAAAAAATATCTATAAAATAAGTATAGGAAATATAACTTACTGCGCATGCGGCATATACTGCTTGATCTTGACGAGCTCAGTCTCCGAGTCGAAGGTCATCACGTCGACGCCGGCGGCCGACGCGTACCGGATGTGGGACGCCATCTTGGCCGGGTTCGCAAATATTATGCGCCTGCGCACACCACATACACTATATTGTACGGAACATGGCGAGAGCAGAGACACAGAGCGAGGCAGTTCCTTGAAAAAGAGAGCTTAATGCTGTGTGATTGAATACTGTTTGGAATGCACATTTTTGATCTCGAGGATCATATTTTCTTAATTGATTTCTAGTGCTTAAGATTTATATGTATCCTCTCAATATGATATATTATAGTTAAAAACTAAATCAGTAGTATTTTCTAGCTAAATAAGCCATCTTAATTCCACAGTTAAGACAATAGCAAAACAGTCATAAAAAATTAAGATAAATAGGTAAATAAAGACAGTCTACATTTTGACCTTTGGGTAATTAAGTGATTAATATTATAATAATAAGGTTTTGTAAATAAACAAAAGTCAAAAATAGTTATGTAAACATAGTAAAAGGTCAGTTGATAAGGGTCAAATTGTCAACAATAATATTATTCTGGCCAAAATAGAAAGTTAATCATAGAAATAAATTTGATAAGTGGAAAACATGGGCCTAGAGGTAGTAGGTCATAGAGGTAGTAATTTCATATAGACAGGACTAAGGAAGTTTCAGAACAACATATATTATGTATATGCCTAGCAATAGAAATGCCAAAGTATTCTTTTAAAACTATCACAAAATTTGTTACACATATACTAGAGCTTGGGAAAAGACATTGTCAATTAATTATACCAGGATAGTTAAAGGAACCTGCAGGTAAAAACCTAGTATATTACTCACTCTGGTCTCACTCCAAGGGAGGTGATGAGCTCGATCTCAGCCTTAGAAGCGCAATCGAAGCCGGTGCCGAGCGCCGCGAGGGTCGTCACCAGCAATTTATCATCGTTGCACTTCACCGCTGTAAGTACACCGTTTTGGTAATTAGGGGGATGGACAAATCAGTATATAGATATAAATATTTTATTATAACAACATGTATGTTTGATCGTATATCTACTCGCCAAACTAACATGTTTAGTTAAAACTATAAAGTTCCATTGTTTTTGAGAAGTCTTTGGTAGCAATGATAATGTCAGAGTTTAGTACGAATAATAAAGTAAACTAGTCTTGTGAAAAGGGGAAGTGAATGTGAGCATATTAGTATGTACTTCTGTACCATAAATGGTGAATAATAACATAAGAAAAATTGAGACTTGGTAAGTGGTAAAGTGTTGATTCTTCTTACCATAAAACGGCTCAACACGCGGCATCATCTCCTTCCAGTGATGGTACCTGGCGACCACCTCGCCCAAATCCATCACATAGAACGGATCCTCCTGGGTACCGCCCTCCACTATCTCCTTGATCACCTCAACGGGCGACCACTTCCCGTCGATCACTCTAATACGCTGTTCTTCCTCAACAACCTTCATTTTAGCAGGGATTTTTGCAGTTAGCACGACAACGATAAGTCCAATTAGCAATGCACTGTTTGGTGAACGCTCAGTAGCCCCCTGTTTGTTGGTTAAGTCTCCCGACGAGCCAGCGGCCCCGGCGCGCGCCGAGGCGTGGACGGTCGGCTATGCTGCGTGTACGCAGTTGGTCAGCGGTCCGGAGAGAGGGGGGCGGTGTCAAGTGTTATCGGAGCCGGATGTTGGAGGCCCACTAGCGCTAGTCCACAAGTGTCAGCTGTGGATAACATACCATTGATTGTAACGATAAACAATATCAAGTGTCGGGGATTTGAAGATTGACGTAGAGATATGTAATCAGCATTGAATCAATAAATACTATTTTTGTACTGCCACAATTTATTTAAAGCGAACTACCAATATAATTATAACTATATTTTTGCCCCGGGCTCCGAGGCGTCTCGTCGCCCCAATGCCCCGTCCCTAGTCCGTGCGGCGAGTGGCGTGGTGGTACATACGTGTGTCGCGTGGTGTGGCGTCAGCGGGCCCTCGCACGCCGCAGCCAGGGTGGGTCGACGTTGAGCGCGCGGCGCCAGCAGCGCGGCGCGGGGCGCGGGCGCGGGCACGGGCGCGGGTGCTGCGGGCTCACACGCCCCACTCGCCCGGCACTGGTAGACGCGCCGGACTCGCCCGGTGCTCCCTGGTACGACAACAACGGATCATATAGAAGACTGTACCTTGGTACTTCTAGTTTACTACAGTGATATTTTTTTATTCTTTATTCAATACAGTTTATAAGTTTACAGCTATTTCTTAAATTTTAAGTAATAGTTGACAGCGGTAACTAAATTAAAAAGCATCTGATGCCGAGTTAGGAAGTTCCTGTATTTCGTCAGTCAGCGCCTAATGCGTATTATGGAGTGTAAAATTATTTTACTGTGTGATAACTGAAATAGATAGTAATTTTTCTTCTGTATTAATAATAGATAGGTATAGGTAGATTTGTTTGTAATGGATAAATTTAAAAACTGATCAACGGATTTCAAAAATACTTTCACTCACGAAAACCTACATTATTTCGGAGTGACATCAGCTGAATTTTAATTTCAAGATATGATTATGTATGATATATAAAAGCGAAACGAAATTCGCTGGGACGGCTACTATTTTATAAACAGTTAATATTAGATGTAGAGTCATCTCCGAAAATAGAAAAAAAATGGTTTATACTATATACTAGGCAGCATAAATCTTTAAATAAATGACAATTCTCCCAGGACATTATTATTACACTCAAGTCCATACAATAAATCGAAAACATTTCCATGAAGACGCCGTAACTCACATCACGTTGCCATAAGCACAATATGGTCGGCATTACATAATTCTTATATATAAATTTTCGTGATATGCCACACTAAATTATTTATCATACTGATATAATCGTCCTTGAACCGCCGCCACTCAGACTGATAACACGATACCTATTCACCGCTTAGCTACAGTTATCCCTTATCTACATCACCGCAACGTATTCAATTTGTATAAGTCTATAAAAACCGTATAATAGATAAGATTCCGATTACATTAAGAATTAAGAGCTTTAATGAATCAGAGAAGGCTAGCATTGAGTTAAAAAGAGTATTGTTATTTGTTGTCTTCCATAATACTGTAAATCTAAATGTAATTTTAATTTTGTACACGTCTAATGTGATTTCAAACTAAGTAGAGCTTGTGCTATGATAACCAGATAGGATAGCTGATATTCTTATATTTTAGCTGAAGAGTTTGTTTGTTGATACGCGCTAATCTCAGGAACTAATGGTCCAGTTTAAATAATCATTTTAGTGTTAGATAGCCCATTTATTAATCCAGGAAGGCTATGCGATAACTTCAAGCTTCGATCAATAGGAGTGGATCATCTATGTGAAATGTTGCGAAAACGGGAAAAATTTCTTATGTGACATAGACGTAGTTGCGCGGGACAACTAGTGCTACATAAACTACGTACTTTTTTAAAAACACACTGATAAAGATATTTAAATTCAGACACAGACTAGACATGTTTATGAGCACGGTTGGTTTTCGGTGAATTGCTAACCACTAATAATTTAAAATTGGTATTTATATGCATATTTTTCAAGAAATTATACAAATGCGCACTATTTCTTTATGGAAATAAGTATAGGTACATATAATTCTATACTGCTTGTCTTTGAGTCAATGAATTTGACGAGAAAATCAAAACAATATTATATTTTTTTATGAATCCCACAAATATTATAGATGCGAAAGTTTATGAGTATGGATACATGTTTGTTACTCTTTCACGTAAAAACTACTCGACGGATTAGGACGAAATTTGGAACACATATAGTTTATAACCTGGATTAATACATAGGCTTACTTTTATCACGGAAAAATTTACGATTCCCTGGGCACGCCGGTGAAACAGCGAGGGGCCACTTACTAGTTATAAAATTAATGCTAGATATAACATTTATCAACCAGTTCTATCACATGCCTGTTCTTTAATAAACAAAGCAGTGTATGTTTACCTAATGAATAAGGAATCCAAATAATGCCATGTTTTGTCTGGCGAATGAAAAGGCCTCATTTATGTAACCACTAACATTACTAAAGTCAAGGGTATAATTTCGTCTAATACGATGGAATGGATAAAATATGTATGTCTGTTAATATTTCACCTAATGGCTGAAAAGACTTAGCTCGGGATTCAGATACCCTGGATTATTCACATAGGATATTCCGGGATAAACATCACAGTAATATTATAAAGGCGAAAGTTTGTGAGTGTGTTTGTTACTTCTTCGCGTCGAAACGGTTGAAGAGATTTTAATATAATTTGGCATGGATTAAAATCCATCCATGCATATTTGTCTAGGACAAAAATGTTCTTGCGAAATTCTTCTAAGGGCATAAATGACAATGACAAAAAAAATCCTTAGCGACTACGGTCAGTAACACCATGGCGTCATTTCTGCTAAGTGACAGATCGGTATGTACCAATGAAAAAGATTGGACTCCAATTACCATATTTACGAGCACACCATTGGCTAAATTGTTATTGTAAACCTCAAGGGAATTGTGGGCCTCGGTATTTGTTATGTTAATTTCAATAAAAGTCAATTTACATTTAGGAATTCGTCTGCCTTTGATTCGATGTTTACAAGTTATACTACGCAGTGCTTATTCTTTCGATAAATACCTTACAGATATTAGCTTTTTAAGCCAGTGTTTGGAGATATTTACGCCGCAACATTTGCATATTTATCATATCATATTTTAGCGATATGTCCTAAATTTTTAAGCCGATTTAAAGCAGTCTACCGTACATTTAAAGATTGGTAAAGTACGTCTTATCGATTGGAATATCTAATCAAAAAGTATAATGCGGAAGGTTCATGATTTCATGAAACAATACAGATGATAATGAGTTCTAAAAATATCCTGAAACGATTGTTTCACGAGAATTATTCGTGACAAACGTATCAATCAGAAGGGATGTTACGTCATAGGCGCCATGTTGACTCAGTTCTGCGCAAACTTGGACTTGATCGAGATTTTCCACACAAGGTCAATGTTACGTGGCTATACATAATTTAATATGGTAATAATGGTTGTATAAAAGAAGAAAATATATAGTTTTACTTAAAATAATGTGTCCGTTTCAACCGCGCGGCCACCTCGTAGAATTTGATGAAACATATAGGATGAAATGAATATAGTTATGAAATGTTATGTAATGATAAAAAAATATAAAAGGATTAGAAAAGAAGTAAGTGACAAATTTCAAATAGTTATTATATCAATTGGTAAACTTCAAAGCCTGAAGGATATTTTTATTATAGCGATATGTATTTAAACGAATAATGTTTAATTTGATCAGCTGATTCAATAAGTCATTCATTATACATACGAAGTAAAGTTTATACGTGTCCTTTAGATTTCTGTTAAACAAAATCATATTCATAAAGTAAAAAGAAATATGTATATATGTTTAATTAAATAAAAAACAATTACAGTAACTTGAAATAAAATTTTAATATATAAACTTGATAATCAATAAACTCAAATAAAAAGTATGATATGCGCATAACATGATACTTTACTTAAAATTCAAATTGCCGTTGTCGAAAAATATTACTAAAATAATTCTTACCTTTAATAGCGTAATTCTTAAAGCTTTATATACTTCTAAGCAACAACCTGAGGTTGCTGCTAAATCAAAGCCGTAAACTTGGACACACGAGAACCGCGAGGGGCAAACTGTCTCATTAAAAATCGAATTATTTGTAAATGAACGACTGTCACTCGGGGCCGATGGCGGCAAACTGTCGAATATGGCGGCCACCTCACGTATTTATGCGGTACATTATCAGCTAGTTATTCGCGGGATGGCCCATATAACACCCGAGATATAGTACTATGTCTGATGTAATTTTATTGAATTCGTGGTCCCGTATGTACTGCCGCGAACCGCTTCGTGTGACGTCACAAGGCACGAACTCGGTTGATGCGCGCGCGCCGCCTGCCGGCTGTCGCCGTAACCATCGTGTTTGTTTTCAAATTAATGTGTCGAACTTTGTACAGCATGTCTTGAACGGGAAGTGTTTTAAATTGATACAGGACTGGTTTTTTGTTATCCGTAATTTACAGAAGTTAGGTACCTACTTATAAGTAGGGTAGGAGCACAATACGGTATCTACGTGTCTAACATTCCGTTACATTTAAAAAGTTAACATTTAGAGGGTAGGAAATAAAACAAAGCCTTTAAAATCAAAGATTTCTAGATAATATCTTTCGATTCCCGTGGCAATTTATAAATAGTTATTTGTTATACAAGAGTGCAAAGTTGCTTTTTAACCGCGTGTTCAATTTTGATGACCGAGCAAGCGAAGGATTCTAAAATTGAATCACGAGCGCAGCGAGTGATTCAAAATTAGAATCCTGAGCGTTAGCGAGGGAATCAAAAGAGCACGAGGTGAAAAATCTTTGCACTCGAGTGCAACACGTAACTTTTCATTCCACCTCAGCGAGGAAATGACTAAATGCAAAAAAAAAAAAAGTTGTATGATATATTCGGCACCATAGAGGTAGCAGTAAATAGGTTTAATGTTTTTTTTTAATTCACAAACTTAGTGCACACGATGTTCCAAATTCAATTTACTTTATCCTCTAGAGAATAAAAACGGCTTTTCCACTCAGATATTGAAGATTAAAAATACTCTTTCCGAGATGGTGGGATGAAAATTATATTTAGATACCTACCCATACTCTTGTGCGATAGTTGATTCTGATTATTAAGACATAATATAATGTAATTGAGATAGCCTTGTTGAGTTTATGTCACTAAAGTCTGGACTTATATTTAAAAGTTAAAGTAATACTAGCTCGCCCTATTCCGCCCCGCGGTTTCACCCCAGTACCATCTAATTAAACTTTTCCATTTTGTTTCATAGCCTCATATATACGAAGATTTCGAGACCAAAAATAGCCAAATCCAGTCATTATCGAGTTAACCTAAGCAACACATTTAACCATTAAATTTTTATTCAGATATATAGATATACGATTCTTTCTGACCCCCTGTATATATTCAGCTCGTGCCCGACTGATTGTTCCGTGTAAACAACGATTATATTTCTTGGAACCTATAATGGTCTCATAGTAAATATTTTGTTAATTATTTAGAAGTAGGGATGTCTTAAGCGTGCTATTAAATATCGAGTGACTTGGTATTTTGTTTGTCGCTAATTATTTTCTTGGTAAAGAACCACAAGGCTTTACTTGTAGTTAGAAACAAACGTATTAAATAATACTATTTTATAAGCAAGCATTTGCCTGATTACCTAAAGACTGTAGCGCCAAATGACCAAGTAAAAATCTGATCATCCTAATCCGAAAATCTCCAATGAACTTTAATGTTGATTGTCTAGGCTATTTGATGTGTGGACAATAAAATGGCAGTCATGCGTGACCAGACCCGATAACCTTTGTCCGCAGTTATCTGTGTCGCGGGGGTGCGCCTGCGCAGCCGGTAAGTACTCGCACGTGATGCGATGTACGAGGAGAAATTGGAGCATAAGTACTGCTCTACATAGCTATTAAGGGTTCGTCCTTTATGTATTGGATGGATACAAAACGTTGAAACCTAGAAGATGATTTCTGAAGGTCTAAGCTATAGTATATGAACACATTGATGTTACATTGGCTCGAAGGACCAACTTTTAAAATAGGTATCTAGGCATTATGCTGTCATTAATGATCCCCATTTAAATTCAATTTATTACCACGGTATTTAATTAATTATAATAATCATCAACTATACTTAACCGATGGATTTTCTGTGAATTTCTGTGAATCCGGCGCGAAGGACCACATTCTGTCATCACGTGTTTAAAACTAGTTATAGTTACGAAAATGTCGTGATATTCTGATAATTCAGAATCTGGCTAGAATCTGAAGGTGTTAATTTAATCTAGCATTTTGTATGAAAGCTCTAAATTGTGACATACACATTTGACAGGCGGTGAAAATCCTTTTATAAAATTACTAGACACTCCTCGTGGTTTCACCCGCGTTCCCGAGGTACTTTCAATTTTCCCGATACCAAATGTAGCCTATGTGTTATTCCAGAACATATTCTATCTCTGTGCCAAATTTCAAGCAGAGTCCTTCAGTCGTTTTGGCATGAAAGAGTAACAAACATCCATCCATCTATATTTACAAACTTTCGCATTCATAATATTAGTAGGATGATGTATGAACCATTAGTATTTTAATCCTTAACATTCTAAGTTTGTTTTAAGTCAATAAATTTGATAAGGGCACGTTGCAGTTCACAAAACTATTGTTGAAATCATCGACCTAAACTCTAGCGATAGACGAGAACGTTCATGTAAAACATTTGTTTAAAAACTGGTAAGAGTTAGAACTAAAGTGCGCTGCAGCGCTGTATAAAGCTGTGTCAACTAACCAAACTATTTTAAAAGATACAGCGCTAGATTATAGTATAGTTTTCTCGCGACCAAAACGTCGTAAGCGCCGCAAATTTCATGGCGCTTACGCGTTTCGTTCAGTTAACTACACTAAGATGTCGTCCCTATAGAGTTCACACCGCAGATGTGACACATCTTTTTTACCTACACTTCATTAGAATAAAACTCGATTTCAAAATGTATTATATTAATATTAGGGGGGCCTAGTGCGGATTGGCGGACTTCACATGGCTTAAATTGAGTACTCAGAGGTACGGGCCAGGGCTTGAATTAACATAAAACAATTATTCAAAATATCAAACTATCACTACTAATTAAAAACTCATTAACAATAAATCAAATTAAAACACTTTCTAAAAAAACATATCAAGTCTGTGTTCAGTTACATATTTTTACCTACAACCAGTTTTAAGTGAACATCTGTACGTTTTAGTATATGATTGTATAATGGCGTGGTATTTAAATAGATAAATTGTTTTTCTACTCTGGAATTACGAAATTATCACCTATTAATTCACTTAAACAGGAAGTAATTTTACTTAGTTGACTACTGACTAGTTATTTACGTCCAGGGTCCACTTTGATTCGGATTATCGTTGTTATTAACGCTGCTCCGTGCGCACCCTCACTGAATGAATGTCGAAACCACACTAAAGTCAGGTGTAAGGACTGCAGTTCAGTTGAGTTGAACAAAGCGAATGTTCGGAACGCGATATCTAGTACGTAGTACATTTAAATCGATGGTTGAAATACACGTGATTTTTATTGCTGCACGTTTTGTATTAAACAAATATACATACATACTTAGGTGTTTTATATATATAATAATTGTACTTTATCGCTTAAGAGTAATCCTCATTTCCTGTCATTTGTCTCGAGTTTATTAGGGTTATTATGATAAAATATGGAACCAGTGTTTTTTATAATGCAACCATTTTTATTAGATACCACAAATAATCCCATATGAGTATATGTTTTGTTTTTGGGTAATAAAAAATAAACAATGTCTATAGTTAGAAAATCGTGTCATCAAAACAGATCCTATTTCATATTAATATATTTTATAGTATGTAGTTTATTTTTTTAACATTTATAACCAACAGTATTATTTATCTTTTTATGTTATACGTAAAAAAACCTATTATGGCTTATCATGCCCTTGAGCCCTTCATATATTTGTATTTCCTGGCTTGTCTGTGTGACATTGGTTTGAGATTTATTTGCCAGTTTACTACTTAGAAGAAAAAAATACTCGCGATTTGTAAGCAATTCAATATATAATTTTTTGGCATAAAGCATGTTATATCTATCTACTAAATGTATACAGAGAGACAGCAGCAATAACAGACTTCAGAAGTATTCAATTGTTACCTATTTCCACGGCGCAGTAGGGTAAAGCTTGTGCTGCAAATTACCGTTTCGATTAGCTTGGAAGGTGAGGAGAAGCCCCCTATGGCCCCTATGTAACTACAGGGATATGGAAACCATGTCTCAAAAGTCGACAATACCTTTGTATTCTTTATATAATAAAAACTTTCAGGTAAATTTAATACTTTTTGTATATAGTATACCTATATTCTACAATGATTAATGTGAACATTTGTTAGGTTAGAAGTTACTTAATTACTTACGCCAGAACTACCGAAGGGTACCTACCTACTGGGTGAAATTTGCCACAGATGGACAACCTTTTCTTTTGAAAATTAAAGCTTCCCCATAAGCAGATACTATTAATCATAAAAATATAATATTAAGCCCGCTCGCCATTTCTTAAATGTCACTTCAAATATCCACAAAGTTTATTGACTGAGTATCACGGCGGAACATTGTGTATGTATAGTGCTTCTTTTTATCAATAGGTCATTGCTATAGCTGCTTTATCGATAGATGGACGGTTCGTCTTAATTATATACGTATACAGTGCCGCAATATTTTATAAGGACAAAGGTTATCTGTTGAAGTCGCCAGGTAGGAACTCTGTAGCTTTGATAAAAAATTCGTTAGTCATATTCTATGTACCTTATATATTTTCCTGTAAGAAGATGAAATGGTTAGATATTAGAAAGAGAGATAGATAAATCAGCAAAGGTAAGTATCCTGAGAAAATTTGAGGCAAGGAGAATTTCAGTATCTCTATACTGGAAGTGTCCACTGGTAGTAGTTTTACATCTTTTTTTCTTCTTGTTCTTTCTTAGTCATAAGTATTATAATATGGTGTATCAAGAGTTTACCTATGATGGTTGTGCATTTAGTTTTAATTTTTATGTTTAAGTTTAGTTGGTGAACCATATAAATAAATAATATACAAGCCTTTAGTATTAAAACCTATGGTAGTTTGTCAATTTTGATTTAGCATATAGATAACCTATGATATTACTTGATTTTTACCTTTATAAGTATTTAATATAACATTAACTGAGGCAGATAGTGTAATCTTTACGACATCACATTTGTAGAGATAGAAAATATGATAAAATTAATTAACTGCCGTGGCTTATAGATAAGTATGTACTTGTATGTGTGTTTGTGTGTGTCAGTAATATCAAAGCACCGAGTACATTAATATAAGATAATAATGTAAATATTACTAATGATATTTAAACTGTTACATTTTGAATTGTCAAACGTTATCAAAATGTTATTGCAATAATATAATCATGCGGTATTACTTAATTAGTTTGTTTTATTTAACTTTATTTTTTACTTCCATGCATTGGCAACGTGTTGGAAATAATCTTTTTGTACCTATATATCGTAAGTGTACCAGTCGTGGCCACTGTACCAGTAATGGCCAAAAATTTAAAGAAACATCTAGAATTCGGACATGAGCGAATGTTTTTACATTGGGATCACTGCGATATAGACTTTAGACATCGAACTATCTAAGTTTAACGTTTTATTCAATTCAGTCAGGTATATGTACAAATTTGCGAGAATACAAAGTGTAAAGTGATTTGAAATTGACAACGACGGCTTTTCTTAAGGAAATCGTTAAGGCGGTGAGCAGAATGTTTCACTTGTAAAATAGTATTGCATAATTAAAATCAAAATTTGTTTTGTTTGATGTGTTAGACATGAAATAAAGTTTAACAACGCACATTCTTTTTACTTCAAATGTTATGTTTTTTAGTATTTAAAGACGTGGCCATAACTGGCACGCTGAAATTGAATATTTCCATTAGTGGACAAATGTCGAAACCTTTTTTTTTTGTTTTATGTATTATGGTTTAGGGGTCCAAACTGGAAGGGCAATCCAGAGAAGGCTGGCTCATTTGGGGGAGGCCTTTACAAATTTTGTAATAAGTAACGTATCTAAAACTACAAACCATGAAATTGTAATGAAGTTTTTTTCTTATAATATTTTTTTTTATTTATTTTTTTTAATAATTTTTTTTTATTTTAATAATTTTTTTATATTATTTATATGTTTATTATTTTTATTTTTTTTATTATTGATATTTTATTTTGTATTGTTATTTTTTTTGTTTCAGAAAATCCATTAATTATATACAACATAAAACTAGAGAAATATATTAACATTATATAGGTAATTAAAAAAATATCTGGTAGGCTAGAAAAGTGAAAGGGAGTGAGTGTTTATTTTAATTTATAAATATTAATAATTAAATTTTATAAATGTTTTATATTTAATCCAATTTTTTTGAATTTTTTTAATTAAAGTTTTTATAATATTAAATTTTTTTTGTTGTTCATTTATTTTTAATATATTTTTTTTTGAATTTTTTTTACTTAAAGTTTTTTTATACTATAATAAATAAAATAAATAAAATAAATAAAATAAATAAAATAAATAAAATAAATAAAATAAATAAAATAAATAAAATAAATAAAATAAGAATAATAAAAAAAAATGAGTTAAAAAATTATAAAGATAAAATAATACAAGAAATTTACTAAAAAAAATTAATTAAAAACAGTGAAACATTTTAATTTCATTATTGCGAATCACATTGTTAAGAGTTCATCTAAAATTATATGATTCTGTTGCATTTTATTTTCATTTCAAAATTAAAGTCATTGGTTCAAGTCCATTACTGGTTGTCCATGACTGGGGTGGCCATTAATGGGTCATGTCCAAGACTGGGGCGTCCATTACTGGGGCATGTCCAAGACTGGGGCGGCCATTACTGGGGCATGGCCAAGACTGGGGCGGCCATTACTGGAGCATGGCCAAGACTGGGGTGGCCATTAATGGATTTTCCCTGGCCAAGACTGGGTCACAAAACTACAACTTTTATTTGTTAAATTAATTGAATTCAGCTTTGCCGTATCTCACGCGTAACACATTACAAATATTAAATACGGACTGGACTTTACAGTTTCACTATATTCAGTGCTGAAACTTTCACAATTTTGGTAATATTTCACAAAAACCAGTTTTTTTTTTCTTAAACTGGCCACCATTGGGTCATTTACCTTAGTATAAAATGTCGCTTACCGCAGTCTGTCTCTCTGTACGCTTAGATCTGAAACTACGCGACGGATTTTAACGCAGTTTTCGGCGATTTAATCAATTTTTAAGTTTTCATGTGAATTGGTAACACTAAAAATACTAACGGTTCAGTAAAAAACGCACATTTATTCAAAAAATAAACACCAAAATTTAAGTTAAAAGAATAAGCTCTATTAAGCCAGCACATACGTACATAGTGCAGTAAATACTAACATTAAAATGTTGGCAGAGAGCCAATCCCCAAGTTCACGGTCATTTTCACATGTGAAATTACATTAACGAACTTTTGTTTCAGCAATTAACTATGAACAAAGGTAACCTATTTATTTATCATATACAGAAAGTATTGGAAACTCAATTTACTTGTAATGTCTTGTAAGATACTAAAAATGTATTTTCAAACTGTAAAAGTTATAATAAGTTCTTTAAATTAATGGCAAAAACATGGTTATTTAAATATAATTTGAAGTTTAATTAGCTGATTGAAAACATTTATATTATATCCATTAATAGTAATTTATTAGGAGATAATTCATAGAAAATTACTAACAAAAATAACAAAATTCATGATAAGATAAACATAACAATTACAATTTTGTTTACAAATTTTGAGCTGTCTTATATTACAGTCATTTTTGCTTATTTATTACAAAGATAAATGCAAAGGCCTCATAAAGAGGCCCAATTAGTATTAAATGTTAAGTAACATTGGAAAATGATTTCTATGTGTATAACAATTGAATCTAAATTTGGTTATTTAGATCCCTTTTGAATTTTGTCTAAGAGCAACTCTAATCTACCGGTCATCACCGGTTGACCTCTCTTTGTCTTCTTGCTTAACTTCTTGAATCTGTCTTGTTTCTTCTTCTTATATTCTTGAAGTTTCTGGGTCCTCTCTTCTTTGATTTTTTCAATTTCCTTTTGCTTATCTATTTTGTTCTGTTTTATTTTATTGTACTCATCCTTAGCTCTGCGAAAAGGATCTTTCTTCACTTGTTCTTTGGGTGCAGATTTTTCTACAAAATCTGGATGCCGAACATATTTGCCAGCATCGGCGGTATCTGTTACGTCTTCGTCAAAGGATACTGGCTTGTATGTACCGGGAACAGGGTCGTTTTTCACTTCTTTGTAGTAATTGCGCAGGAGTTTCTTCTTGCGTTGCTCCTCCCATTGGTCTAGTTTATATTTGTTGCTGTACTTTTTTAAGCGATACGTTTTTTTATCGAATGGCTTCTTGTCTTGGTTTTCATTATCGAGGCCTTTACGATTTTTATTGAACTCCTTTTGGCGGTTATTTTTGTGATCGTCGCCGTTTTTTTGTTTAATTGTCTCCTGTCTCGGCTTGTCTTGTTTGGCTTTGTTCTTGTTGGCCAAGAAGAATGAATCCCGTTTCTTTTCCATTTCTTATAATATTGTAACCTCAGACCTATAATGAAACGAGAAAGCGTGTTTGATAATAAAATCAAGGTTAACATCTAAAGTAATACAATTTCAGCAGTTATTACAATGAAATATTTCATTTCAATACGCTGCTATTTAATTGGCTTATTATATTCCAATCATAAATAATTGGTACTCATAGAACAACTGATGCAAGAAATGCATGCAAATAATAAAGATAAAAATAAATAAATACTTCTTAGCAATTATAAAAACACGCTTTTTCATTTCAGTACCTGTTTTGGTTACAGTAAAAAATATTTTTTCTTGAAAAATATAAATTTTATATAAGTACCTATGTAATAATGAAGTACGTACATAAAAATATATTTGTCCAGTTGTGGCTAAGTGTCAGTCACACTTGTCAAAATATTAAAGACAATAATACCAACGTATATCAAATAAAGGATCATCAATAACTACTTAAGTTCATTATCGAAATGTTATAAATATTTTACTTTGTATGCTTTCAATTGACGTCATTATTGTATTAAAGGAAAAAATATGTAGAATAATAAATATGGGTATGTAGTAAAGATCTAAGAATGGAGTCTTTAAAGTATTATAAATAGAAGTTAAAGGAAAAATGTGTTGCTTTAACATAACATGGGGAATGAATGAAAAAACTAGTCTAGAGTTTTGCTATTTATTGTCTCAAAATGTTTCTAATAGTTTATGTAATTGAGGTTTTCGTGAAAAAAATGTGGAATACTGAAGTATCCCAGGATTGTACGCAAAACTAGGGGAAACTGTATAAGAATTTATCAATGCATAAATTTTACTACTGGGGTAAAAAACTTTACACAAGTTGCACTCATAATCATATGCATCATCAAACTATTTTATGTAAATTTTTACATTAAAGCTAACTAACTAACTAACTGGCTAAGATTTTTGGGCAAAAATTTTTAACAATATAGAATATCATATAACTACAATAGCAGCATTAATAAATACTCAAACAAGATTCCCTGCTTTAAAGAAATAGCAAATTATTTTATCAAATGGCATTTCTAACACTCACCATGCAGGCTTAAGCAGCTGCGCAATCAACCACAAGCAATGAGTGTATTTCTATTTATATAGAGAAGTATTCACATGATGAAAGAAATTGTTTTCCATTCTATTCAATAAACCACTCTATATAGAATTTAGGTATATATTTGCATTGTAGTAAGAATTATTATATTTAATGCTGCCACAGTTTCAGAAGAAACTCATAGTATGCATATTAAATACATAAAAGAGGGAACATGTATTCCCTTATTACATGAGATGAGTTGTTGATGAATAGATATTACAGTGTCTGTTTTAACTGATATCTGAAAATTAAAGCCTAAATTTTGACAAAATTTACTTTGATATGTGTTTGTAACAAAATTTTGTATAATCTCCGAGTCCTAATGAAAATTGGCAGTCATGTGCATAGAAGGCTAGAGCTCCATATGGTATGTTTGGTTAGCTTTGAATTTCATGCTAATATTTGTAAGTATGATGTATGTACTAAAAATTAATGCCTATATAAGTAGCATATCAATTACCACATATGAGTTCTACTTAATTTGGGTTTAAGTAAGTGTGTTTGAAGATTGCCACATCACTTCACTACAACTGATAGTCCCCTGCTGCACTCAGGTATTTTGTTTAAGCTAATCTGAGAATCTACTGTTTGGATTTTCCCTAATATAAAGAGAAATTTATATACGAGGATTATATGCTATAATTAATAGTACTACTACAGGAGTAACTGTGTATTTTAACTCTTTATTATTACATAAAATAGAATAATGTAATTGATTATGCATATTAATAGTTTTTTTTGTATTATCAAATATATGACCACAAAAAGGTTTAATGTTGCTCTTTTTATTTATTAAATACAATAATAATAGCTTACTTAAGATTCATGATGAATGCAAGATGAGAAATATACATAACATAAATAGCATATTGAACTTTAGCACCTATGTAATAGGGTTAAGAATTAGTAATTATTCCAGTATGGTAATTATAGGGTATGACATGACTAAGCCACCAGGGTGTAGAAGTTAAATATGATATGCCTTGGCAAATTTACAATGTCTAATTGAGAACAAGGAAGAAAATGCTCATACGCAGACCTGTCTGAAATGCTTAAACGGTGACGTAAAATTCGTCACATGTTCTCGGACAATTTGTAATATTTCGTATTCATGAAAGCAGGTTTACCTTCGCCAAACCAATATATAGACGTTTTCAAGGCGAAATGACAACGTAAAAAACGTTTTTCAGCACAAAATGTCGCGCTTGTGTTATGTTCATGATGTGGACGTAATGAAATCGAGTGAGATATTATTGGTCTTAAGATCCATCACACAGCATTTTTAAGTACGTGGCATTCAAATGTGTCTATTTTATGTGGTAATAATAGTGACGAATGCATGAACTCACCAAAATTAGCCACCCACTGGGTAGGCTTTGAATTATCGGCGGAATCTTGATAGTTTAGTTGCACTTGGCACGAAAAAACTGAACCACGATTACAAATTTTATATCACGGTTTATCGTGTTAATAACTTTATCGACCATGCCCTAATGTGGCTTAAAATTTTAATTTTTTACACGAAACGAGATCGACGTTTCGCAAAATGCCACAAAAGGAACGAGAAAAGGGAAACGCCGAGCAGCAGTCCCGCACGCTACGCCATCTACTTGGTCTTGTCAATGTGTTTTACGTGCTTCGATCAGTAAAACGGAGCATGCGCATTTTGATGGTATTAATTTTATTTTATCGTTTTAATTTACTGTTTCATAACATTGCAATAAAACAACAATTTTATTCTTATCCATAATATGGTTCTATGAAAACAACATTTGTTTATAACAATATTGAATCAGAAGAACTATTTTAACGATAGTGATCTCTTGCGTAAAATGGAACATATTTTTTAGAACGCCATCTATTTCTAGTGTTTGATACTAACACTAATAATGTTGTGGTATTTCTAATCGCATCGACGTGACCAACCAATAGATGGAAGTGTAAATCCATCATTATTTATTTGACTCGAAAAAAAAACTTATTTTACATTTTTGTAGTAAAATTATGGTAATATTAATACATCAAAATTAAATTTATTATTATCTACATTATATTTTTAATACCTACACTACAATTTTCTACAAATAATAACTTGATATGCAGATGATTTTTATTACTTACTATTTATGGGTAAGTAGTTATAACATTTTTCTTAATATGTACGGTCTATATAAAAAAGTAATATATAAATCCATAGGTATTTAAGCAGGCAGGCACATACTTACAGCACTGAATGAAAACATTATCAACAGGGACGGCGTCAGGACCGGCATGGAGCTGTTTTAATCTGTAAAGTTCACATTGGCCCGAATGATTAAGTATGGTAGGTATCCAAAGAACCCTTCCAAATTACTCCTGCACAAGACACTGGCCCTTCTTTGGCTTCACTAAAGAATCCTATGTACCTATAAACACAATAGTATATTGTCATAATAATTAGCTATATAAGTAAATAAGTATTGCATGAGACCTTTGCGAAGATTGACTTCACCCCTTCCTTATTAATTAATGGCAACCTAAGTTGCGACCCAGTGTTTGAAAAAAATAGTAAAAAAAAAATACTTTTTCATCCCACCATCTCGGAAAGAGTATTTTTAATCTTCAATATCTGAGTGGAAAAGCCGTTTTTATTCTCTAGAGGATAAAGTAAATTGAATTTGGAACATCGTGTGCACTAAGTTTGTGAATTAAAAAAAAACATTAAACCTATTTACTGCTACCTCTATGGTGCCGAATATATCATACAACTTTTTTTTAATTTGTTAAAAACTCAGACTCGGCACCTTCTTGGTGTTCTTTTTTTCGATTTGCTTTTTTTTGCATTTAGTCATTTCCTCGCTGAGGTGGAATGAAAAGTTACGTGTTGCACTCGAGTGCAAAGATTTTTCACCTCGTGCTCTTTTGATTCCCTCGCTAACGCTCAGGATTCTAATTTTGAATCACTCGCTGCGCTCGTGATTCAATTTTACAATCCTTCGCTTGCTCGGTCATCAAAATTGAACACGCGGTTAAAAAGCAACTTTGCACTCTTGTATAACAAATAACTATTACATACATTTTGTTTTTTTTTTTTTTTAATGGACTTTTTCGGTGAGCGCAGAGGGCTCTCAACCGAAGATACATTTTGGAAAGTCTTCCTTGCCTTTATATCGGTCATGCATGATGGAAAAGGGCATAGACTATGAACGGTAACAATTGCCGCGGTTTCGTAGCGATATTGAATTACGTCGGTCATTGGACGGCTAGTCCGATGAGTACTGGCAAGTAGAAATACCTAGTAGTTGTAGTTGTTAAAAATCAATTCGTCCTATGTCCTATGGCGAAATTAGCTAGCCAGAAGAGTGATGTTTTCACGTGGTTACTGGAAAACAAAAGAGGTCGATTATTAAGGGCGGGCAGTAACATCGTCAAGATAGAGGCCATAATTTTTTGAAACCTTAATTATCGATACACCAGTAAATAAAAATATCTAACAGGCACATAACGCCCATAATAATATGAATTATCAGACTAACACCAGTATTATAAGTAGGTATATAAAATCTCACATTTCTTTGTAAATAGACCAGCAGGTAATAAGTATCTAATAGTTGTAGGTATTCCGAAAGCTGATATATACCTTCTACTTTTAAGTAATAATAATATAGATATTTACATATCCAGGCACAGGACAATCGACCGTATCATCCTACCTAGACTAGCAGTCTCGTTTGTATTTAGAACTAGATACCAGACAAGTCTATCCACTTCTGTTGCAGACTGTCCTTGCGGACGAAGCGGGCCGGTCGTGGTAATCCGATACGCGAGTATACGAATTCAGTACCCGCGCCACTAACTATCGAATAGTCGCGTATTGTTTCAATAATGTACGGAATATAGTTCCTAATAAAAAATATGCATTAAAAATGTAATAAAAAAATACAGACTCAAAAGTTCGGTTTTTAAACAGCTTATTTCAAGTGGTTAGTAGTGTTTTTTTTTTAATTGGTGATGCTTTGTACTGTAATTAAGAAGCCTTAGGATTATTGCTTCTTAATTTACAATTGACGTCGGAATATTGGTATCTATTTCAGTATTGTTCTTTATGTGATAATTTTTTTTATTTGACTTAATGAAACCAACTCTACCACGTGTCTGCAGGAAAGTGGTTAATAAGTATTTATTTGATTATGGATCTACACTTATGAGCTTTTGACATACTTAGGTAGGTAGTGATTCTGTAGCAAAAAAATCTCGTTACCTACTATCTTATCAACATAGGCAAGACATTTCCTACATAAATATTTGCACGCACGCAAACCCTATAAAAACTAAATTGTGTAGAAGTTATTTCATTTTGGAATGGCACTCATAAAAGGCGAATTTACCACCGGTATGGAAATCAGCATTCAACTGATATGCTAGCTAATTTTTTTTTTAACGTAATAGATATTTTTGGCAATACCCTAAAAAAACAAATAAATAAAACCGCTCTAAGGTGGAGAGTCGTTAATAAATTGGAACTCCTTTGTTGTTTTTTTCGATGTTTTTTTTTTCGATATGAAACTATCAATAGATGTAGGTACCTACAATATAATACCTTAATACGCTAATGGGTTCCGTACTCGATTGCTAAATTAGTATCAATTGAACCTACCGACCCTACCGTAGGTCTTTTGTAACGCTACATGACTAGATACTATTTTCTATATAAATAACGAGGCCGGCCATGTTTTTTATGTTTAAATAAAATGTAATTATATAAACTAAATGTCCGCGTTATCCTAACTAAGATAAGATAAACATAATTTGCATCACAAACGTTAGAAAGATGTGTGTTGAGAATAGGCCAAACAAACAAACATGTGGTTATGTTATAGCATGTAACTTACTTAAACCAATTTTTTTACTACTATTTTATGAATAATTGCCGAGTTTATTGCCGGCTATTCTCAACAAAAGCAACCTTCCGAACTGAGCATTAGAGTCGACGTTTTATAAGTGCTTGTGAAGGCCTATTTGAATGAATTTACATTTTACTAGTGTAGGGTTGCCATACGTCCCCGTACGCCGGGACATGTCCCCGTTTGAAGCAAGGTGTCCTGGCGTCCCGGCCGATAAGCAATTTGTCCCCGTTTAAAAATCATAGTTATTTAATAGAGGGCTGGACTTGGTAAACAGTAATATACCTACATAGAAATAAACGCGACTAACTAGCTAGGCTAATGAGGCTAATCGTACGTTGATAGAACGACGTAAGCGCTGACACTTAGTCTTGTCCGTTCACGTTTCACTAATTTACATCAACAGTGTCAACACATTTCGGGATCGCGAACTCTCGACGTTGACAGAGCAAGAGCGCATTAGTAGGCACATAGCAAAGACCATATAACCACTTGACTGCGCATACAGTGCCCCGACGCTCGAAAACTATGAGTATTTTGTCTATACTAATATTATAAAGAGGAAAGATTTGTTTGTTTGTTTGTTTGTTTGTTTGTTTGTAATGAATAGGCTCCGAAACTACTGAACCGATTTCAAAAATTCTTTCACCTTTGGAAAGCTACATTATCCCCGAGTAACATAGGCTATATTTTATCCCTGTATTCCCACGGGAACGGGAACTACGCGGGTAAAACCGCGGGGAGGCAGCTAGTCGCTTATAAGTAGGCGGAGCTACAAGTAACCATTCTAGTTGTGTCCAAGTGCTAGACCTGTGAACACGCAAAATTATTTAAAAAAATTATATCTTTTTATATAATTATAACGCATCAAAATGCCTTCATGCGCTGTGAAATGGTGTGGGAAACATTCCAAGACATCTAGTTTCAAAAAGGATGGCATAACTTTTCACCGATAAGTAAACATTAAGAAATAAATTTTTGATTTAATCAAATAATGTGCGACCGCGGGGGTCTCATTAAAATGGTTGGCTGCATGAAAGAGCACACTGTAGAATCCCGCGTTGATGTCTTTTGGAAAAGTCTCGTTCTTTCATTAGGCAATCCCAATGCTTCTATCCCTTTCTTTTCCTTTGTATATTTATCGTAAAAATCTGTGCTGTTACCTATATTCATCGATATCGATAATATTATAGTTAAAATTAATTAAAAAAAAAATCAAATACTGCAATATATTACCTATCTATTTTTAACCGACTTAAAAGAAAGGAGGAGGTTCTCATTTGAAAATTATTTTTTTGTCCCAGGCCGGGACTCATTTGTCCAGGATAATTTTGATGTCATGGCAATGATAACAAATATTACTAATAATGGTTGTATAGTGGCGGTATAGCTATACAATGTTTTGTCCTTATCTGTCAAATTCAAATGTCACAATGACAGATAAGGTCAAAAGATTGTATAGCTATACCACCGCTATACAACCATTATTAGTAAGACTAAGGGGGAACGTGTGCTAATTAAAAAATGTTGACAGATACTTAATACTTTGGTTAATGTTGATTAATACCTATTGTTGTAATAAAAGCTCCTTTTTTCTACCTTTAATAGTTTTTCTTTAAATGTCCCCGTCTGAGTCCCCACACTTATGGCAACCCTATACTAGTGGCTCCCCGCGGTTTCATGTGCGTAACCGGGAGATCGTCCATTTTCCCCGGATAAAAAGTAGCCTATGTCTTTTCTCAAGCTCTGGACTATCTGTATCCAAATATCATTTAAATCCGGTCATAGTCAGTTTCATCAGTTTTAGTGTGAAAGCGAGACTGACAAACAGTTACTTTCGCATTTATAATATTAAGTTAGGAGTGTAGAATTTCATTTCATGACTAAAACGGCGAAAGTTACTTAAATTATTGATTTAACTACTAGTCTGGATTTTTTTTTATTATTTTAACGGCAAACTGTCTGAGCAACGAAAACAATGGTTTAGAAATTGCAACAAGACCCTACAACCTTCCAGATCTCAAATGCAAGTGTAAAGATGAAGTTCTCCTGGTTGGACCTCCGAGGGTCTCGCAAGGATACCACAGTGGTCACCCATCATGAGGACTACACGACTGGGCAGACGACTGGTGGCCTTAGTGTCCTGTTCTCCACTCTATGCATCATCGATCTATTCGGTGTATTTCCAATTGTCGCATTGCCGAAGAGCGTCATTTCTTGTGGTTAGTATCATCATCATCAGCTCATATACGTCTCCACCGAGGAGCTCGAGCCTCCCCTAACATCGAGGGGGTGTATGCCATAATATGGCAACACTTAATAGAATAGTATACTCAGGAACCTGACGTAGTAGGTAATATTTAAAGATCATGTCCGGAAATCATTTTGAATAATTTGAAACAGTTAATTATTATAATGTGATTTGTATATAAGTACTTATCTCTGTCATTAAGAGTCTCTGATTTGTATTCCATTAACCAATGTTCCAATTTGCAATGGACTTTTGACAAACATAAGAACATACCTACACTCGAAAATACATAGCCTCCTTCTGGGGTAATCGGCTAAATATTGCTTATTCGGTTGGTTACCCTATCGTCGAATCTCACGTTCAAAACAATAATATCTAAGTAAATTAAATACACTTTATTTTTTACGGTAAAACAATTTTTTTTGACGGGATTAGAAAGTTAGCCTCTGATGGCTGTTACACCCTACGCGGACAATGGTAAAACAATTATATTTATTAGCCATTACTAGTCTAATCTTTTGCAGGTGTATATGGAATACCGCTAGTGGTCTCGGTGTTTGGTCTGCAGCTGTACACGGCCGTACTGCTCGGCAAAAGCTGGCTGCTGGCACAGGAAATAACTCCTAATATTAGGGAGAAGAATCGGTAAGGAACAGGAAGTTTTTATTTATGTATTGTGAATCAATCGACACTGACATAGATAAGAAGATATTATTGTTCGAGATTCTTATGTGAAATGTAACAAAAAATATGTAGAATGAAAATTTAAAGATAAATGTTGTACATACTTACTAAAAATACATGCTTAAAATGGATTAAAATCGTAACCCTTCAAAGCTTTGCTGTAGTCGGGTAACATTACGACTTTTTTGTTAGTCCTACCTACACAGCATTTCTTTTATGAGGTTGGTATTATGGCCCTTTTTTTTCTTTTAAACCCGCGGTATATTCAAAAGTCGAGTACCATACCAACAGATAAATAGAGTATTTTTAGCAAGTTAAAAGTAGGAAACTTTTTTTTAAATAGTATTTATTTTCCGGTTGCTAGGTTTCCATACGCTGCGGTGGCGGAGCTGGCGTTCGGAGCCCCAGCGAGGAGGCTCGTCACGTTCTTCATAGACGCCACTGTCTTCGGCTCCGGTGTGCCCAACTTTATTTTTGGTAGTTATTTTTTTTTAATTAATCATTGCCACTTATAAGTGGCTATTATTATTACTTATTATTTACATTATTTTGAATTAAGTGCTCAATTATATAATGTTTGTTTGAAGTCATTCAAAGTGTAAACTCTGAACCACCAATAAGTACAAAGTATGGTTTTAAGAATGGTTTTTAACAAAACGATATTTAAAAAATTTTAAGTCCCAAATCATATCTACCATTTACTTTTTAACGACTTCAAAAAAAGGAATTCTCAATTCGTTGGAATACTTTTTCTTATGTTTAACAACCCAGGTGCGGTTTCAAAAGCACTTAATAAAAGATTGATAGAATAAGATAGCTATCCAGACAAACTTTTATTGTCAAAAGTTTGAGATTATTAAAAATTGTATTAAATTATTACATATTTAATTCAATTTAAATGTAAAACTGTAACTCTATCTAACCTATTTAAAATAAAATAATAATTATTTCAATTATTTAATTTCCATCCTTTATCAAGGACTAAATCAATGAATTCCATATGTTACTGTCTAAAATGTTGTTTACATATATTTATGATGGAAATTAAATAATTGAAATTATTATTATTTTATTTTAAATAGGTTTGCTGACCTATGTGATGCAGAGTAACAGGTTTTATGGTATAATTACTATTTTAAACAAAAAAAATCGCATTAACAATGACGCAAATAAAATAGTATAACGGAAACTCGTTGTGGAGTTTTTTTAAGAATACCTAAATTCAGTGATAATGCGTGTTATGTATAACAATCAGAAGGTTGCTTTTCCTGAGAAAAGCTGGCAATAAACTCGGTAGTCCTTTCCCAAGATTAATCTATCTCTGTACCTCTGACTTCATTAAAATCGCGTAACAAGCGTGAAAGCATAAGAGACAGACAGAGGTTTACTTTCGCACATAATATTAGGAAGATTCAAAATTCAAAAGATTTTAATTAGAGCCGGCAATAAACTCAGATAATATTTTTTAGATAGGTAGTACCTAAGTAAATAAATATCTTAGGACATTTTTCTCACACGGCCAATCTAATTCCAAACTAGATAGCTGATATACTACATATACTAATTTTAAATACATACATATATAAACAATTAAAATATTTGTCCTGGGTGGAATTCGAGCCCACGACCCGCGGCTTGAAAGTCAGGTTCACTAACCACAAAGCCAACTAGCTGTCATAGGTTAATAATATTTCAAGTGTGTGTGTGTTCTAATGCCCACAGCATCACAAAGCCTGCAGCTGTTCTGGTGGAAGATCACCGATGGCCAGGTGGGGATTACGTATTGTGTGTGGATGCTGCTGCTGGGGCTTCTTCTATGCCCTGTCATGTGGTTGGGCTCTCCGAAGGATATGAAGTGAGTAATGTCACTTTGACAGTTGACATATGATTATGATTAAAATCATTTTATTCTAATTTTTTAAATTAAAAAACAAAAATGTTTCTCTCAAAATTACTACATATTATGTAAACAGTAAATTGTAATATTTGTAATTACTGTCTGAAATAAAGGCTATTATTATTATTTAATCTAATTTTTAACTTCAATTTTAACAATTATTTATCTTTTAACACTATTTCGTTTGATCTCTGAACAAAAATATAAAATATACTTTATTGCTGATAATTAATATCCTAAAATGTACGGAACCCTCGAAATCTAAATATGAATCGCGTGAATCTTCTGGAATTTGTTAGGTTTTTATTTACTTCGAGGCACATAATGACTTTTTATATATAAAAGCAAACATTTGCATCGAAATTACATAAATTTTTTTTTTACATTTTTTAAGACCAATGAATATTTATTTATATTTATTTTATGGAAAAGTCTCAGTTTATGTATTTTTGATTACATAAAATCTGTGCTTTGAATATCCATTAAAATTATTCCAAAAATCTTAGAATTAATATTGAAGCAAAAATACTGTTATTAAAAATGATTTATCAAATGATAAAAATACATTCGATGCAGACTACTTATTAATATTGATCAGATTTATGTTCATTTTTGCTATTTTCATAATTATCGTCTGACATTTTTCGTACAGAATACGCGTTATTAATGACTGTGGTTAGTGACCCTGACTTTCAAGTCGCGGGTCGTGGGTTCTTTTCCAACTTATGATAAAGTAAATTCTTATGGATGAACATCCCAGTTTGTTTCGTGTCTGGATGTAAATATCTATATAGGTAGGTATGAATTAAATTTTTAGTATCTACCTATATCAGTTTATCTATCTATACTATAATATAATATTATAAAGAGGAAAGATTTGTTTGTTTGTTTGTTTGTTTGTTTGTAATGAATAGGCTCCGAAACTACTGGACCGATTTCAAAAATTCTTTCACCTTTGGAAAGCTACATTATCCCCGAGTAACATAGGCTATATTTTATCCCTGTATTCCCACGGGAACGGGAACTACGCGGGTAAAACCGCGGGGAGGCAGCTAGTCAGTTATAATTTCCATAGATAATGCTCCATTTATTATGCAGTTAGACGTGTAGGTATAAAAAATACATGGACTAGGGACGTTTATTTATAAAAAAAAAATCGGACTACCTACTCTCTAAAATTTTATGCATATCTACATAAAAAAAAACGCGTCGACTTGAGAACCTCCTACGTTTTTTTTTTCGACGATTAAAAAATTGGTATAATTTTATTAAGTTTGACTTTTTTAATGTGTAATTAAGGCCCCTCGCGCACTAGGCAGCCTGGCTGCGCACCCAGGTTGCAGCAGCCAGTAAAACGTATAAGGCGCCCCGCGCTCTAGGCAGCCTGGCTGCGCACCCAGGCTGCGACAGCCAAAATATTTGCGCAGCCAGTTATAGCAGCCAATCAACGACTTGTCTAGATCCTAATAAATTTCTCTGTATCAAAATTATCTTATCAAAGTTCGGAACACCCTCTGGCTGCTACTACTAGTGCGCGGACACTGACGGCAACCCATACATTCGCCTACACCCGCTCTGGCTGCGGGCAGCCAGCTGGCTGCCGTGCAATCAGCCGCGTTGTATTGGCTGCCGCAGCCAGGAAATCGTGGCTGCCTAGTGCGCGGGCTCCGATACAACGTTATACGTTTTACTGGCTGCTGCAACCTGGCTGCCACAGACAGGCTGCCTAGTGCGCGAGGGGCCTAAGTGGTTCGCCTGGGATGGCTTTCCTTACACGAACCAAGCGGTGAGTGCAGAAGGCACGGAAACGGAAAAATACTTAGTTATATCACTATTACAGCATTTACAGTTTTAATGCAAACCAAAACTGGATTCACCTTGCACATAAAATAAATATCCTCATTTATATACTTACACGTGTATATGACAAACATATTAAAGATTCATATCTATTATTCTGATTAGACCCTAATTGGGCTTCAGAAGTCGGCCTTCGACTGAGAAGAAACGGCACACGTGGATACATAAATTAATTGTTTGTTAATAAGGAAGTAAATTTTCACCTTGCTTGCACATTTTGCTTCTCGTGTGTTTCTTCGCACAAGAGTATATAAGAGATGAAATAAATATCCCGGGACATTCTTTTAAACACCGCCCAATCCGCCCATACTAAGCAAAACTTGTGTTATTAAATGTTAGGTAACCAAATTGCTAATATATTAGTATTTTGGTTACTAGTGGCTCTCCGCGGTTTCATCCGCGTTTTCCCGGGATAAAAAGTAGCCTATGTATTATATCCAGGTTATAAACTATCTGTATTCCAAATTTTATCCAAATCTGTTTAGTAGTTTTCGCGTGAAAGAGTAACAAACATACACACTCACAAACATTCGCCTTTATAAAATTTGTGAGAAATACTACTTTAAAAGACACAGAAGAAACAGACATGAATTACACACAAAAGTTTGTCCTAGGTGGAAATCGTACCCGCAACCACCGGCTTGAATGTCAGGGTCACTGCACTGGTGCAACCGCCGGGCAGAAACTAGTAAACTAATAAAAATACTTTAAAATATGAAAATGTGCAAGGTGAATCCAGTTTTATCGTAACATCAATGTAGAAAAAAAACGTGTTAAAAAACAGCAAACATATCGTGTTTGAATGGCAAGGAAATTATTTGTTAAACGGTTTTATTTTTAAATTATTATTAACTATTAGCTTCCCGCGGTTTCACCCTGACAATGAAAACAAATAAAAACACTAAGCACGTGGGCCCAGAACAAACATTTGTGTGCCCTGCACACAAATGTTTGTTCTGGGATTTTCAGTTCTGTTATGTCTGTTTTCCGGGATAAAAAGTAGACGAAGTATCCGGTTTCATTCAGTCTATGCATTTAATAAAATATTTGTTACCGCTGCTTGTGTTAAATATCATGATGCGATGAATGTTAATGCGCAAACTGCAATAAAATTAACATTTAAATTTATCTCTTTTTGGCAGACAATAATAAGAATTAGGTACATAGACACAATCAATCTAAGCTTCGAATCTTTTGCAAGATTACAGGTTATTTTTACAGAATTTTATTTAACTTGTTGTTAATAAATAAACACTCTAGGACATTTTTCACTATATTTCGTTGCACTATAGTCTTTACTAACTTCTGCCCTGTGATTTCATCCGCATTCCTGGGGGTTTTACCGGGCTAAAAGTACCCTATGTGTTAATTCAGTATCAGCTAACTCCATATAATTTTTTTATCAAAATCGCTCCCGCCGTTTAGACGTGAAGAATAGATGTGCCAAAATGAAATAAAACCGAGAAGAATACTTACCTATATAATGAAATAAATTATATTATTATTATTAAATAATATGAAACTATCGGGGCGAAAACATACCTATAAAATAATGAATGAATTAATGTTATAATTGTATTTTTTGTCCACAGACCTTTAGCATTAATATCAGTATTAATTGTGACTACTGTGGCGATCTGCACGTGGACCTGCATTATCCTGGATACCGTCTCACCGCCAAGTCTCGGCGGCTTACTGGACCTTAAACCAGAGGCGCATAACTTCCTGATCGCTTATGGCATACTTGCGTTTCAGGTTGGTACCCAAATTATTTACAGGAAGTTAATTAATTGTTATATATTGGTACGTTATTTACAGGTGTAAGAGAAATCTAAAGTAGGTATGCTTTTAACCTGTGTTTTAGAACACCCCCCACCTCGCCACCCCTTAATAATTAAGAGGGGGAGGGGGGTTAAGAGTCCGAATTATTCAATATGGTGCAGTCGTTCGGTAATTATGCGCATACCTACATACATTTCCGCGATCCATTTTTATTATAGATTTACATAGCTCGTCTCACCCGCATAGTTCCCGTTCCCATAGGAGTGCGGGGATAAAATATACAATAGATACATATCTATAAGTTAAACAATTTTTAAATCAGTTCAGTAGATCCAAAGATTACCAACCCCTGACAGCCTTACAAACTTTACCTCTTTTACGCTGTTTCTTAGTCTTTCATCAATTTCCAGTTCGACATCCATCCACTCCTGATGACGATCCAGGTGGACATGAAGAACAGCAAGAAGATCAATACAGCCGTGCTCAGCGCCTTCGGATATACCGGCCTCATGTTCACGGTGACCACGCTGCTCGCCGCCAATAGATACGGCGATGACGTCAACAATAATATACTTGAGGGTGTGTTTAAGAAAATGAAAAATGTTTATAATTCAAATAGTCCTTCACAAGCACTTATGAATAGTCAGACTAACGCTCGGTTCGGATTTCGGAAGGTTGGTTTTGCTGGGAAGAGTCGGCAATAAACTCAACTCAGCAATTACCTACTCGTTTCAAAATTGTTTCAGATATGAGATGGTATATTGTTTTAGATGTTTAGGACATTTGGGATAAACCATTTTGAAGTATTTTAATAGTGCATTCTCACAAAGTTTATAATTTTAGTAGGATTAGGTCTACTAATTTCATATCTTTAACGGCTGTTTCATCAAAATTCAAAATATAGGTACTTCGATGACGTTGTTATGGATTTTTTAGATGATAAGTACCAGTCGTGAACCCTTTTATTTTTTTCTGTATGAAAGCCCTTTCAATATGAAATGCTGATTTTTGTTATGAAAATGAAAAATGTTTTTTATTCAAATAGGCCTTCACAAGCACTTATGTTATTTCCAGGTATCCCCCCTTCCATACCGCTGTTCACGGTGGCTTTACTTGTGACTCTGCAGCTATGTTTGTCGAGTGCCGTCGGCAACTCGGCGCTGTTTCAACACATTGAAGACATTCTGAAAATTCCTAGAGGTAATTAAACATTTTGGAACATATCTCAGGTATATTCGAGCAATCACAGAAAAGCGTGACAAAAAGGACTGTATAATTAATTACATTGCCTTATTTTTTTTTCAGAATTCTGCTTCAAGCGATGTTTAATAAGATCAAGCACGATAGCTCTAGCAGTGTTCCTGGCAGAATCAGTACCAAGATTCGATCTCGTAATGGGACTAGTCGGCTCGACCCTCACCGGCCCGCTAATGTTCATATTCCCCCCACTTTTCTTTCTAAGACTATGCTACATAAAATCAAATTCACTCTCTGGCAATCTAAAAAAAGACAACCTAATATTAGACTTGAAAAAAGAAAACGGCGTGGCTGAAACACAAAATGGCGTTGCTAAAATTCAAAATGGCGTTGGTGAAATTGCACAAAATGGCGTCAAACTGTCAAATAGCCCGCTAATAGTGAAAAATGGGCACAATACTTACTATAAGACTTTTTCTAATGGATATCAAGAAATAAATGGGGCAAATGAATATGCAGTTAAATGGTACGATGTTATTTTGGCTTTAATAGTTATGTTATTGGGTGTAGGAGCTACAGTAGTGGCAACTTATTCCACGTGGTCGAATTCGATAGCATACGCCACGTTCTCGCCCCCATGCCTTATTAATGCGACTGTTGCAGCTAGGAGTTTCCTGCAATTTTAATTTTAGGAGTTTTTTTGCGACTAGGAGTTAATATGATTGATATAATTAAGATAACTACTTATTTTAGCTACCAGGTACCGCAGTTAATAAAGTTTAACTGGAGTTATGTTTGTTTTATGTTAAAACCTTAGTCTTTTTGTTTTTTTTTTTATAATATATCGCAATAGTCCAATTAATTACTACCAGTGTTGTAGAAATATTTCATTAAAAAAAATGCCTATTCTTTAAGCTATCTGGTGTACCTAATTATAATACCTAGTCCTACGCCCTATGTCAATTAGCTATATCGTAGATCTGTGCTGATTTTTCTAAGGTAAAGTAATATTTAAGGAGCTGATTTGTATGTAGATTGTATTATTAGAATATTATGTACTTCATAGAATAGATAAAAATACTTTGACCCACTGCCCAATTTAAGAATCATAATGTTGCTGGTTACATACCTACATTTTATTTTACTCATTTTTATAACCGTTTTTTTACAACTGGCAATTTTCTTACGAACCGCAAGTATAATAAAAAATCCACAATAAAAATAAATGTCTTTTATTTAACGAATCAAACAATATATTATTGTTAATATTAACAACATAAAGTTATTATTAGGAACGATATATTCAAGCGACATTAGTAAATGCATTTTAATAATATTTGGCATCAACAAATCAAATAATATTACATATTTATTTTTAACTGTATATAAGCTTGTTGTCTCTTTCCCGAAAGAATCTATATTGAAACAGTACCTACTTTCATATAGTAAGCATTTCAAAAATGCTTCAACAGTAAACTTATAGTTAATTAAAAGTCGTTCACAGCATTTCAAATCAAGTTAGTAAATTGCAAGTCAGTCTTAGCTTACATAATTGCACTCCCATATAACATTTTGTATGCCCAATACAATATTAGGTACTTTCACCAACAAACAAGCACATACTATTTTCTTACAAGCCATCGAGCATGTAACCAATAGAGTAGAACTGTTAACAGTTTTGTTAGAAAACAAAATACGCCAAAACGCTGCGCCGGCCCCTGTGTTCTGATTGGCCGACTCAAGGTCAAGTGTTGCACTAGACGTACACACAGGTCTCTTATTGGTCGGGTACTGTTTTAGTTCGAGCGTGGTTTGTTAGTTATACCGGTTATACGTGACAAGTCATTGATGCGTTGCTAAACAAATGGCTCACTATTGCTACTCTATTGGTTACATGCTCGATGTTACAAGCTAACATCATTGCTTGTTCCACCTATATTAATAGACTATCTCCCGCCGCGCGGTTTTACCTGCGTAGTTCCCGTAGGAATACGAGGATAAAATATAGCCTATGTTTCTTCGATAATGTTGCTGTCCATTGGAGAAAATATTAACATCGGTCCAGAAGTTTTGAAGGTCAATCGTAACATTTAATAATACAAAAAATCTTCTCTCTTAATAATATTAGTGTAAGTAGAGGAGATACCTCTTTGTTAAACAATAATATTTTTTTACTATATGAGAGGTAGCTTGTCTTGCACGCTTTATGGTGTTTAGAGGCGAGTTTTTTGGTGATAGTACCGTCGAATTGGGATTCGTGTATCAGTATAGTATATTTCGTTACAAGTGCGGAAAGGCTGTCATTGCAAAGAGTTCCGACGAATGACTACCCGAGCCGCGGCGCAGCCGAAGGCGAGGGTTGGCAGTCGGAACAAGTTGCAATGACGGTTCCGCAAGTGTACTGAACGACTATTTTTAATACAGTTGCGAAAAAATAAAGCAATTTAATGAAACAATAAAAACACAATAAACTAAACACGCAATGAAAATTTCTGGAAAATGGCGCCTACGGTTGGCGCCATTTTATAAGCAGAGTTTTGTTTTCTTCGCCCATTTTGGTAGGCAAAGGGAACTATCTATACAGCTTAGTCTTCAGTATATTTTTTTTATTGATATGAAATGAAAATGATATTTAATGAGATGAAATAAAACCTAACCTAAATCATTAAATCTGATATTGAGATAAATTACAAGCTTCTTTTTAAAAATATACGTATCTGTATTAATCATAAAAATTAAAAACTCTTTAGTAAAACTTTCATGGTTGGTTTTTCTTTTTAATAGACATTATTTTGACAGTTGGGAAAGATGCACGCACGAGTTCGGGAAAGGTAAAAAAAAAGCACGAGTGTGTAATAGCCCACTTTCCGAACGCTATACGTCCCTGCAATACACCACTTTTTGAGCAACTGTATTAAAAAATATTTACTGTGTTCCTGTGAAGATTGTTTGTAAACAAATTTGAATATTCACAACCAAATTTAGTTAATTACTTATCTTTACTGAAATTCTATATATACTTGGTACATTTTTAAATAGATACATATATTTACAGCCCATCTACTATTATTATAAAAGAAATGGCTTTTCTACAGAATTGTGTTAGACAATGCAATCAAAGATTCTAACTACAAGCCCCTATAATGTTTAAATGGACTTATAAGTCCAGTGTTCATTCATTAATGAACAACAAAATTGTTCCTATGTCATCAATTTTGTGTACCAACACAGTTAAATTATCACAAACCCACTAAGCTTTATCTTTACCTTCCAAATCTTTGCCGTACAACTTTTTGATTTCCTTCTTGTCTAACTTCCCCATTGCATTCCTCGGCATGACATCCACCACGACCATAGACTTAGGTATCTGATACGGGGCCAATCTCTTAGACAAATCTTCTTTTAGCTCTTTCAGCGTTAAATTCTTCTTATCCTTTAAGACTACTACAGTTGTGACTATCTCTCCAAAGTCTTCGTTGGGCATGCCCAGTACTGCTGCATCAGAGATGTGTGGGTTTTCTAGAAGGGCCGATTCTACTTGTAGAGCGCTAACCTTGTACCCTCCAGTTTTGATGATGTCTATGGAGGTTCGTCCCAGGATGCGGAAGGTGCCGTCGAAGGAGGCGGTGTCACCGGTGCGGAACCAGCCGTCGTGGGTGAAGTCTGATGAGTCGAGTTTGGGTGCGCGGTTCCAGTATCTGTAGAACAAATTATATATTTTACTTTATGGATAGGTAGAATCACGTAAATTTAGGTTTTCACCCGAAAATAATACGACATGTAGTTAAAAACTAAACCCATTGGACCAACATAGCTTTCAACTTAGTTTTATAATTATCGTTTATACAGTAAATTTTAATAGTAATATTATTTATAATATACTAACATTGCATACATTATAATTATAGCAGGTTGTATTATAATTCTTCTTATATTATAAATGCGAAAGTTAGTGAGTATAGATGTATGTTTTTTTACTTTTTCAAGCCACAACTATTTAACGGATTTGAAAAACAGATAGTTTAAAACCACCGAATACGAAATACTACTTTTCCCCGGAAAAGCGGGTCAATACGCGGGAGCTACTATTTGCTAAATAAAAACATTACTAGTGTGAAAATAATAATAGTATGGAAATAATAATAGTATGGAAATAATAATAATATGAAAATAATAATAGTATGGAAATAATAATAGTGAGAAAATAATAATAGTATGAAAATAATAATAGTATGGAAATAATAATAGTATGGAAATAATAATAGTATGGAAATAATAATAATATAAAAATAATAATAGTGAGAAAATTATAATAGTGAGAAAATAATAATAGTATGAAAATAATAATAGTATGGAAATAATAATAATATAAAAATAATAATAGTATGGAAATAATAATAGTGAGAAAATAATAATAGTATGAAAATAGCTTACCTAGTAAAAACAGCAGGCCCCTTCAACAGTAGCTCGCCCTGGTAAGTGCCGTCTTCGGTGGTCTTGTGCTTGATGACCCTCGGCTCCTTCCACTCATATCCATCGGAGTTCACGAAGTAATCTTTTGATGATGGCAGGCCGAGACGGTCAAATGATATCTGTTGAATGTTTAGATATATAAAATTAAAGAAATCAAAGAAAATCATGTACTTTTTTCAATACAGTAGGTTAGGTACTACCAAATTATTGCATTCGTACATCAAAGAAAAAGGGACACGGTTGGTTTTCCCCCCTCGATGTTATGACTCTTTTTACGCCTCGTTTGAAGAGGGACATGGCATAGCGTTTGGGGAACACCTCGGAGGTGTATGAGCTGATGATGGACCTACCTGTGTTTCCGGCATGGCAGCCTCCACAGTGACCAGGGGCTGCAGCTCCTCGGATCCCTCCCAGGCGGTGGCGATGCGGGCCACTACTCCGGGGAGGGGCTGCCCCACGCGGCCCACGGCGCGGGCCTCCACAGGCCGGTAGGGGTTGCTGAGCACCATACTCCGACATGCTGTAGCTGATGATGGACCTACCTGTGTTTCCGGCATGGCAGCCTCCACAGTGACCAGGGGCTGCAGCTCCTCGGATCCCTCCCAGGCGGTGGCGATGCGGGCCACTACTCCGGGGAGGGGCTGCCCCACGCGGCCCACGGCGCGGGCCTCCACAGGCCGGTAGGGGTTGCTGAGCACCATACTCCGACATGCTGTAGCTGATGATGGACCTACCTGTGTTTCCGGCATGGCAGCCTCCACAGTGACCAGGGGCTGCAGCTCCTCGGATCCCTCCCAGGCGGTGGCGATGCGGGCCACTACTCCGGGGAGGGGCTGCCCCACGCGGCCCACGGCGCGGGCCTCCACAGGCCGGTAGGGGTTGCTGAGCACCATACTCCGACATGCTGTAGCTGATGATGGACCTACCTGTGTTTCCGGCATGGCAGCCTCCACAGTGACCAGGGGCTGCAGCTCCTCGGATCCCTCCCAGGCGGTGGCGATGCGGGCCACTACTCCGGGGAGGGGCTGCCCCACGCGGCCCACGGCGCGGGCCTCCACAGGCCGGTAGGGGTTGCTGAGCACCATACTCCGACATGCTGTAGCTGATGATGGACCTACCTGTGTTTCCGGCATGGCAGCCTCCACAGTGACCAGGGGCTGCAGCTCCTCGGATCCCTCCCAGGCGGTGGCGATGCGGGCCACTACTCCGGGGAGGGGCTGCCCCACGCGGCCCACGGCGCGGGCCTCCACAGGCCGGTAGGGGTTGCTGAGCACCATACTCCGACATGCTGTAGCTGATGATGGACCTACCTGTGTTTCCGGCATGGCAGCCTCCACAGTGACCAGGGGCTGCAGCTCCTCGGATCCCTCCCAGGCGGTGGCGATGCGGGCCACTACTCCGGGGAGGGGCTGCCCCACGCGGCCCACGGCGCGGGCCTCCACAGGCCGGTAGGGGTTGCTGAGCACCATACTCCGACATGCTGTAGCTGATGATGGACCTACCTGTGTTTCCGGCATGGCAGCCTCCACAGTGACCAGGGGCTGCAGCTCCTCGGATCCCTCCCAGGCGGTGGCGATGCGGGCCACTACTCCGGGGAGGGGCTGCCCCACGCGGCCCACGGCGCGGGCCTCCACAGGCCGGTAGGGGTTGCTGAGCACCATACTCCGACATGCTGTAGCTGATGATGGACCTACCTGTGTTTCCGGCATGGCAGCCTCCACAGTGACCAGGGGCTGCAGCTCCTCGGATCCCTCCCAGGCGGTGGCGATGCGGGCCACTACTCCGGGGAGGGGCTGCCCCACGCGGCCCACGGCGCGGGCCTCCACAGGCCGGTAGGGGTTGCTAAGGGCCATACCCACTTCCGACATGCCGTAACGCTCTAGGAGACGCATGCCTGATATCTGAAAGGGGGATATGTGCTTAATATTTAATGAAATAGTTTCATAGTCTTGCTAAGGTCAAAACTCGAGAATGGCTGGACAGATTTGGTCATTAAAATGTTTGTAAAAGTCTATTTTATTATAACGGTAGGACACTAAATACAATAATTAAAGATGTGATAGATACAAGGTCAGTGTGGAAAAAAAATAAGTTTAAGTTGAGCTTCCCCGGGAATATATATGAAACCGAGGGGTGAAAGTTAGATATAAATAAGCAGTCATTCCACTTGGTATATGGTCCCTAAGTAGTCTTATATGAGTGTAAATTCTCACCTCCTCCCACTTCCTAAACATAGTCTCCGGTAGAGGAGCTGACCCAGCACACATGAGCCTCATCTTCGACAAGGCTGCGGTGACATATTGCTTGGTCCTCGTCTCCACGAACATATGCTCGTGCGCATCGCACAAACGTGCATACATGGCCGGTACGCCGTGGAATACAGATACTTTAGCGTCCTCTCGTTCCCCCATTCCGAGGAGACGGGCCCACACTGTGTGCGCTGCGAATGTTGGCAGCATACGGATTCTGTGGACATTTGTTAGTTTAAAATACATAGTTGAACTTTAAAATGATATACCTAACAAATATTAGACACTGTTATATAGTTTGGCAAAAATGTATATATATATGATTTAAGTGTACATTATTGGGTAATAAATAATTAAATAATTGAATCTAGTAGGTGTATGATTCTAATAGGAAATTCTTGCACGTACCTGGCCCCAGCAGCAAGAGAAGCCAGCATAGAGTTGAGCTGGCCATGTATATGATGTAATGGTAAGGCATGGAGTACTACATCATTGCACGAGTACTGCCAAGCACTGTGCAATGACGATATCTGAGTTTGTAGCATACTGTGGGTCCATACAACGCCTTTTGGCTTACTTGTTGTGCCTGAAAGAATTATAATGAGGTCTTATTATTTGGATTAAGTGGCTATTTCAAGTTTTTTCAGAGCTTGTATCACTGCGACCATACTAGGTCTATTGTGATCACCACATTAAATAGATGAGGCATGAGACATTAACCTTAACTGCATTATGTATTCCAAACCAGAGAAAATGTCAGTGAAAATTGGTCTCTGTTGTTTTTGGTGTAATTAACTTTAATTTAAATGTGTCTCATTTTAAATGATTTCGTAATGTTTATAAGAAATAAAACATGTAAAATTATAAAACTTCCTGCAGTTTAATGATTTTATACCTCCTTGTTCAAAAATATGATAAATCTCTTTAGGAAATACAACTTAGAGTGATATATCAGAAGTACGCCAATGGAAAAAATAGCAGTCAAAGAACATAAAGTAGTACTAGTATTAATAATTGTAGTACTAGTAAAATATTCTACACAACTCACCACTAGTATAAATAATCATAGCATCCGAATTCCCGTACCATTCGTTGTCTCTACCAACATCAGCGAGATTATCCTCATTTTTCGTTTTCAAAAAAGCGCTGTTAGGTTGGTACAACTGTGCGGTGATCTCCTTATCTCTGCCAGTGAGGAGTAGCGGTGTGGTGACTTCTAGAGCGATGGGTCGGAGAGTGGGTTCGTACTCTTGCGTACATATGACTAGGCTGCACATGCTGTCTGTTAGGAAGTATTTGAGCATCGCTGGTGGGTGAATTGGAGTTAGTGGTACCGCTGTAAAAATACAATAATGAAATGAAATCAACTACCTACTTAATGAGGTTGTGAGGATTTTATTTACAAGACAAGATAAATATCCTGGGACATTTTTTTCACACACGGCTAATGTGATTCCAAACTAAGCTGAGCTTGTGCTATTGTAACCAGATAGCTGATATACTACTTTTAAATACAAACTTATAGATATTTCATATTCAAGCATACAATGTTTTATCATGGCTGGGATTTGAACCCACGATTTGGTGTCTTTGAAAGTCAGGCTCACCTACTACAAAGCTAATCAATCTGTAGATTGAGCTAAGTCCCGAACATGAATATACAATCATTGAATGCATGTAGGTTTTTAAGGGGTCCTCTATTAATCATGTGATTTTTTTTTTTACTTTTTTAACCCCCCTCCCCCTTGATATCGCGTGTATTTTTTTTGTACCTACATAGAATCTTAATTCATTTAAAATCGCGCATTTGCGCCCCCCTGATTTTTTATAGACCCCCCTTCGAGCCTCACGTGATTAATTGCCAGCCCCTAACCTGTGAACCTGAAGTAAATAATTACACTTACCAATATTCCCTGACATCCATATAGCCCACTGCACAATCACGTGTGACGCATCATTATTGCACATATATGCTATAGTACATTCTGTCTCACCAACTGAAATAATATTTTGATATAATAAATCGGAATGTTTGTGAGAATGAATGTATGGATTTTTATTACTCTTACTCATGAATGGCTGAAGGAATTGTGATGAAAGTTGGAACAGAGTTAGAATGTTTTCTGTAAAAACTAGGCTACTTTTCATCTCAAGGAAATTTAAGGTCTCCTGTAGATGCAGGTAAAACTGCGGGGAGCCAATAGTACATTATATAACCTCTTGATTGCTAATTATATTAATTTTAGATACTTTGAGTTAAAAGCTTGCCATTATATTATGTTTTTTACTTTAACATAGTTTGTTTTTATTTCACTATTATGATACCTTACCAAGTTGAACGGAGATTTCTGTAGAAAGCACAGATGCTGCTTGATAAAGTCCAGCATATGTGTAGATACCGAAGTCATCTTGTAAAGCCACTCGTGTGGGGAAGAGAAGTGCTCTTCGGAAAACTGGTACGGCACCTCCTGTAATTTATATGCATGTATTTTAATGGCTAGTAACAATATTATTCATCGATTTATATGGATGAACATGTCTATTTTTACACTAAGGTCTTAAAACCATCAAACATCTTTATCTCAAGTAAAAATGAAATAGAGCTAGTACTCAATTGTTGAAATATGTACCTACTTATCAGCGTTGCCAGATATATTTCTTGCCAAGTCGGGATTTTGGATTACAATTTGGAGTTATTACACACTTCCCAGTCCAATAAGCAGATAATGATAGACACAAATAAACTGTCTATTTAGAGAGAGAACTAGTAGATGACAACTGTTCACTACAATCTAACGAACTACAAGCCTGGACTAAAAGATATTTAACAAACGACAGTAGATTACAAATTTAATACAGCATAATACTTTTTTAGTTTACTCAAACCATACTAACCATCTCTAATATCCCGATTGAATGAACTAAGAAGCTCAACATTAACTTCTTCCTGTACTGCTGTTCCTGTGACTACAGTCCTAATTATGTTATTATACGAAGAAATCAATGGTTTCCGAAAAAGCCGGGTCAGAATCTTAGCAGGACGAACACATAGTTCCATTTTTATATGTACACTTTTTGAAACCGGGCAATCTAAATCAAGACTAAAGTGCGTAATAGATATTCTTGATTGGAATGAATTTTGTTTGATTTTAGTGGATGATAAGAAAATAGATAGAAGATATAAAGGTTAGGTTTGATCGAAGTAATAAAAGTTAGGAAATATTTTTTGACATATGTCACTATGTGAACTCAGCTGATTGACGAAAAATATTACGATATTTTAGCTCTATTGCTTTTGCTGAAAAAATGACGCCAAAGGATTTTTTTCTGCTTTATCATACATTGCATCATACTTGATGAATTACATACGCAAAAGTTTTTGAATTGGGCTGGAAATGTTTACTACATAAGTTTACAAAATATTTTATATAAATTAAATTACCTATGTTGTCATTTAATTTATGTTACCATACCTTTGCAAATAAAATTCTAAATTTGATTCCATATTTTTCTGTTTTGAGTATGCAATTCAACAATAAAAAAAAACGGATTTCTAGAAACGTAAAATTAAAAAAAAAATTCTGTCAAATCAAATTGTCAAAGTTGTCAAATTTGTCAAAACAGAAGAGTTGTTTGCTTTTCTTTACTTGGTTTCTTATTGCTGAATGTAGAATTGAGAAGAATTATGTCTTAGTATGATAAAACAGTCTATTTAAAATCGTATAAACATGGTGGCCAATGCCCCAGACTCGCCAGTACAGGCTGAAGTGATATTCGTCATAGAATCAACGGCGGCCAATGGTGCTTACATCAACGAATTAAAAACAAATTATATTATTCCTACATTAGAGTAAGTACTTTAGAAAATACTTCGTAATACATATCTATGCAATATGCAATTCATTCTAGCCTTCTGTATGAGTTATTATCTACGACAAAAACTGTTTGATAATATGTAGGGCATGCATACCTTGTTACCTATTCGTTTATATTATAGCCACATAGGTAGCTGTAGATGCTTAACCTATTCATATAATTTTACTATACATACATATAAAGCTTATTACATACTCTTAGATTTGTCACACATTTAATATATATTTACTGCCTTAAGGAACAAAATTTAGAACATCTGATGGTTTTTCCCAAGATGCAATTTGATTAAGGTTGTTTATTTTCTTTATCTGATTATTGTTTCAAGTAAGATGATCTTAATATTAATTAGCTATATTTTTTTAATAAATAAAATAGTTTACTGGACACAAGTTCATATTTTATAAATAAAAAATTTGAATATAAATTAATAAATTATCTGTAAAATTATAACATGAATATTTATTAAGTATTTTTCTAAAAAAATCCTTTACTACTTATATGTTGTCAACTATTGATATTCTTTAAGTACCAAAAATTATTATTAGCAAATAGCTACCAAAAACTTACTAAAAAGTATTAATAATAATTACCTTTAAAAATCTATTTTAGATATTTCCATGGAGGAGCTTTGGAAGAAGGTGGTGGAAGTGGCTCAGTATACAGCATAGTGGCGTACAAGTCAGCTGACTGCCACCCAGGCCTGCCGGTCTCCACATACGGTCCATTCACATGCCCACAAAATGTTATGGAAACTGTTGATAAAATACAGTATGTATAATTAAATTTATTTTAATGAACATTATTTAATGTCCACATCATTTTACAATATTCAAAATTGGTATTATATTTAAATATAAATATGAAATTGTTATCTGTTTCTTACAATAATTTTAACACATATTATTCTTGAATATATCTTAAAAGTTGAATAAATATCCAAAAATAAAGCTGTTCATGTTTACAGCAGTTCAAAAAAGTCCCATTGATAAACCTATAAATATTATAAATGCGAAAGTAACTACTCTGTCAGTCTCCCTTCAAGCTATTGAACCAATTTAAATGAAATTTGGTACACAGATAGTCTAAACCCTGAGAAAAGACATAGGCTACTTTTTATCCCAGGAATATGGAAGATCTCTCGGGTACTTGGGTGAAACTAAGGGGACCCACTAGTTTACTCTTAAATCCATACAGAGGGCTAGGTCATGACGATTTCCCAATTCCAGATATGTTGGTGGTCATGCAGAGAATCGAGCGTGTGTGACTGAAGCCCTAGCAACTGCTCTGGCGTGCTTCGACGAGCTCGGCCGTACTGATGTACCATTGCATGTTCTACTTCTGTGCTGCTCCCCGCCATATTCAGCTTATGCCGGGGGATTGGTGCCGCCTGGTGAGTCTTTAAGTACATTGTATAGATGTAACAATAGATATTAGGTTTATTTGAACCCTATTTTAGATCGAGAGACTGAAGTTAGTTTTTTTTAAATAACATACAAGTTTATTTCTCTTGTTTAAAGTTATTGTTTACAACTTTAGAAGTTTTCATAGAATACAGGGATATAAAAAAGCCTATTTATTATGTACTAGCTGCCTCCCCGCGGTTTTACCCGCGTAGTTCCCGTTCCCGTGGGAATACAGGGATAAAATATAGCCTATGTTACTCGGGGATAATGTAGCTTTCCAAAGGTGAAAGAATTTTTGAAATCGGTCCAGTAGTTTCGGAGCCTATTCATTACAAACAAACAAACAAATCTTTCCTCTTTATAATATTAGTATAGACTAGGTGACCTGCGCAACTTCGTTAGCGTCACTTGTCCGTTTTTGTAACATTTTTGATTTACATTAATCTTTTTCGATAAATGGACTATCTAACATAAAGATTGTTCAAATTGGACCAGTAGCTCTTGAGATTAGGTCGTTGAAGCAAAGAAACGCTTCAGCTTTATAATATACTAGCGGACCCGGCAGACTTCGTTCTGCCTACCAGCGTCACCTACCATTTTCATTGTCCATTTTCTATAAATAAATGCTATTCCATTCTACCGAGTCCGAATTGATGTATTATACAAATTTAGTAAAAACCGTATGAGAGTCTGCTCTTTTTGTGTTCGTCGCGTTCAGACAGACAGACAGAGGCGGCGGGGACTTTGTTTTATATAAATAGATATATATATCCGACCGATACGCGAGCGGCATGCTTTTCCGCAGGCCTGACAGGAGAAGTTCGTGACAGGCGGTACTGTGTCGCCTTGACGTCTCTTTTGTCTCCTGTGAGCGAGTGGCGCAAACCAAGACATATCACATTTCTTGCGACCCTCGACTATGAGTGTACGCCACTCCATCCGATTCTCTGCTATCTTTTCCCAGTTCCAGTGTTCAATTTTAAAAGCTGTCATGTCTCTCATGGCGCAATCCTTAAAATGAAACAATAAAAAAATATATATATATAGAAGTGTAGATATATACGTGTACGTGTGTAAGGCGTGCCGGGCACGGTGGAGCAAGCAGCTCGTCAGCTAGCGGCTCGGGGCGCGCTCGTGTCGGTGGCAGCGGCGCGACGCACGCCAGCGCTGCACGCGCTGTTCGAGCACGCCGGCGGGGAGCTGCATCTAGCGCTGCAGCGGAACTACGCTAAGGTAACCCGCACACACCTGCATAGGCACACACACACGCGCAACACCGCACACCGATGCACACACACGCGCAGTTCACGTGTATTGACACATACCCACCGACACACGCTCATCAACACACGCGCCCAGCTCACGTGTATTGACACACATACCTGCACCCACACACACACGCGCGCAGGTCACGTGCACAGACATACGCTTGCAGGTCACGCGCTCCGGCACACACCCACAGGTCATGTGCACAGAGACACACCCGCACCAGCATACACACACACGCACAGCTCACGTGTATTGACAAACATATACCCTGACACACACACGTGCAGGTCCCACGCACTGGCACACACACGCCCACACCTGCACGTACCAGCACCTGCACACCTGGACCGGTACATACCCGTACCAGCACACACCCACAGCACACCTTATGCTGATGGTTATTACATACTGTAGCGTTGAGATTGCTGGAATCAAACACCCCACAACTTCTTCGCAACCATAACGTTTAATATTGCACAAATTTTCTAAACATTAATATAAAAGGTGAAAAATTACATAAATAAAAAAAACTTTGAGCCCATATACAATCCGATATAAAATTGACAAATTTTGATCTATGAAAAATGAAATTAAAATATGTAACAATATTAACAAAATTCAGTCGCGACGGTAACGAAAACCCGATTGCAATCGATTCGCCCCGCGCCTTTAAAAAAATAATAATTCCGTATTTTTTTTTAAAAAAACAAATATGTGCCGATAAAAAAAAATAATAATAACTACTCGATACAGGGAGTTGTTTTCTCCTCCTTCCGTATTATAATAATAAATAAAAATAAATATCCTGGGACACTTTTCACACACGGCCAATCAGATTCCAAATGGGTATTAAATTCGGGATCAGGCCAAATTTTAATTTCAGCTGCCCAATGTGGACGTCAGGTTGAGAAGTGGGTCGTGGGAGGACCCCGAACTCAGCTTGGCGATATCTAAACAAATAACGTATGATAAATAACAAGACACCAGCTGAATTCCTTGAACCCCCCAAAAAAAAATCGGATAGATAATAGTACATACCCAAAAAAACAAAAGCTTCAGGCGTCAGGGTACCTCCATAACACTTATATATGAAGACTTCTTTTAATAACTGTTCACCAGCACAAACACAATAGCAGTCCACCAACTCACTGCTCTCGTGGCTCCGAAACAAGTCATCCTCATCTCAAGAAAAAAATCTATTGTCATGAATGTGAATTCATAATTTGAAACTGACTTTTTAGAACCTAAACAAATAAGTAAAAAAAATTTACATTGATAATCAAAAAGGATTTATATAAAAAATTGTATGCAGCATTTGCTAATGCTGCAATACATATAATATGTATATACAACAACTCAATCAGTCCCAAGAAAATTAAAAATTCCGTGGAAAATGCGTGGCGATAGCTAGTAGGTACACGCGCTATTTTTGACATAAGACTTAAATGTTGTAACGAATAAGTACGATGTTTACCTATATCACTAATTAATACTATTTTCAAACTTAAAAGTGTAAATTTATCGGAATAAAATATATCCTTTAACTTAATCTAGAACTTCAGTGTACTAAATTTGATATAAATTATTAATTTCAGGACCCACGCCATCTAGTGTTACTAAGCGGGTACAGTTTGAAGGAGAGACCTCCCAGCCCCGCCCCGCCGCCCGTCCCGGACATACAAGCCGATGTCTATGGGTATGTGTTACTTATTTATATACCAATAATCTTATTTATGTACAATTTCAATCAAACAAACCTATGAAGATAAACCTTCCGTCGTAATAGAGTTAGCGACCAAGAAGACAATTTTAAATGATGACTAAAACCATGAGAAAATAATAATTAAGCAGCATGTACTGCATGTATGATACATTAGTATTTTTTTATATTAAATTAATACTTTATAAATCCGTCATAAACACTAAAAAAAGTTAAACTATAAACATGTATATAAGTACATACGTAAATCACTATAACACTCATACTTAATATAAATTTACTCCGCACAAAACAAAACTATACAACCTTATTTACCATTATATCCTTCCATATACACAGTCAAGGTCGCGGCCAAGTGGGCGTGGGGGTCGGGGTAAACCGTGCAGTAGTGGGCGTGGGGGTCGGCGTGGGGGTCAACGTGGGGCCGGCGGCGGCGGGAACGGCCCCATTCCCCCGGGCCCCGCCTCCCAGAGGCCCCAACTGGCTGGCCCCGCCGAGACAACCGTTGTATGCCAACAACTCAGCATTGCTGACCCAGTTGGCGCAACCTTCGTATCCACCACCGCCGCCACAGGCTCATGCTGCACAGGTGAGATATTATTTTCTATTCGTCGATTCATCAATACAAAAAAATTCAATTGATATATCTATTTGTAACACCAAATGATCAGGTTTTCACTAAATGGTTATAGAATAATTAAATTGTGGTATTTAATTATAAATTCAAAATTATTATCTGTAACAATTTCATTGCATATTATTCTTGGAAATGTTTAAAAAGTAAAAAAGTAATCCAAAAATAAAAGTGTTCATATTAACAACAGTCCCATTGATAATCCTATTAATATTATAAATACGAAAGTTTTTGAGCGTTTCGACAACACTGATTGTTTATAACCTAGATTAACACTTAGGCAACTTTTTATCCCGGTAAAATTGCGGAATATATATAACATTTGTATTAGTAATAAGGTGTTTATGTAGTAATAAATGTTTTTTCATTTTTCATTTTCATTTCATTTCATTTTCATTTCATTTCATTTTCAAATATTCACCAAACTATATTATCAACTTCAGGCGGCCCACCAGCGCATGTCAAGCATGGTAAGTCCCGGGCCGGCCGGGGCATCTCCTCAGGTGAATCCCGGCGCGGTTCCAGGCACCAGTGGCCAGCAACCCCTTCAACGCAGCTACATATGGAGCGGTGTCATAGAGTGGATGGAGAAGGGGAAGTCGCCTGGTGACCAGCAGAAGACAACAAAGCATCTGCCGTGTCAGGTCGGTCGGACGGAACCAATATTACTCATAAATATAAAAATATCGTGTAATCCTCCGAAACGACTTGAGCTCATATAAAATGGGGTTCCCCCCAATTTTTTTATGTTTTTTTGAATTTTTGTTTGTTAATTTTGCTTAAAAATAACGATAAAAACAAACAACTCCACTTTTAGTTTCAATTATTACTGAAACCAAATCTAACAACTCCTTTTTTGGTTAAATAACTCAATGGTTATAATAAAAAATAAGATTTCTAAGTGTTTTTAGATAAATAAAAAGCGTAATTTTCAATGGGATTTTTGGTTTTCTTTATTGCGTAAAATTAAATTTATTATGATGTTTTAAGTCTCTCCTGTCAAATTTGCTCCAGAAGAGTTAGTAGGGTTGCAAATTAGGGTATCGATATATAGATGAATGACAGTGTTAAAAATATAGCTTACATTATATATTGTCATGTCAGGTGTCAGCAAGTACAAAAGACATAGAGCCAGAATTAAAAGTGGATACATGGCCCAACAAGCTGTTGATGCAGCTGATGCCAAAACAGCTGATCAGCAATATTGGTGGGCAGTACCTGAAGGACAGCAAATCGGTGCTGTTCCACCTGCAGCCTAGTGAAGCTCTGGACTCCCTTACTAAAGTCATGGTCAACGGATTTGTGAGTAATGAATTTGTATGAATATATATCTATATATATAAAAGAAAGTCGGGTTTGTTTCAACACTTATATCTCGAGATCTGCTGAATCAATTTTCATGGTTATTGATTCGTTGGATTTGTCTCCGCCCCGAATAGCAGAATACATCTTAAAAACAATGAATACTCGATATGTGAAATTAATACTTAATCATTTCAATAAATGCTGATTTGTTTATTAGATGTCAAACATTTGTTGTCCTATACTGTCAAATACTGTAACAACTATTCATGTGTGCGTTCAGAAATTATTTTACGTAAAATGTCTCGAAAGTTCGGAACTGTTATATTTGTTCTTTTTAGACATTAATTTGCGTAAACATTTATTACTTATTTAATTTTTAATTTCCGAAAATAATACCGAATAATGCCTGATTTTTAATTTGGTCGGTTTTTAAATTGATCAACTTTAAGTTTAGTCACAATTTAAACTTTTGAACGCAATCATAATATTTGACATTAGATTTGACAACCAACTGTAATATGTCAATCCATCCTGTCGTACTTCAAAACACGGAAAAAAGTTATACGATATTGTGTTACCATATCTATGAGTGCATCCTTCTACTTAACTTTCTTTCTATCTATTTAATCAGCCCGTAATAACCCACTGCTGAGCATAGGCCTCCTTATTTTTATGCCTCTTTATACGGTCCTTTGCCAATTACATCCACTGCTTACCCGCTGCTCCGACAATGTCGTCTACCCACCGAGCCGGTGGTCTACCCGGTTTCCTGTGTCTGTCTTGGCCACCACTCTGTAATAGCTTTAGCCCATCTTCCGTCATCCAGCCTTGCCAGATGTCCCGCCCAACCCCACTTTAATCCCGTGATCCGTTTACCCACATCCACGACTTGCGTTTTACGTCGTATTTCGACGTTGGGTTTTTGGTCCACGAGGGAGATACCCAGCATGGTTCGCTCCATGGCTCTTTGGGCAACCATTATTTTATACATGTCGCCTTTTGTAAGCGACCATGTTTCAGCACCATAGGTGACGATAGGCAGAATGCACTGGTTAAATGCCTTGGTCTTCAGACACTGAGGATTAGAGCGGAAGATTCATCATCATTCATCAAGTTTCCCAAATTCAGCCCAACCTAACTGGATCCGTCTAGCAATCTCCTTCACCTGAGACTCCCGGTCAAACGACAAACGACGTCCAAGATAGATGTAGTGGTCTACATGTTCTATTGGGGTGTCACCCACATTACTGGTTGCTGTTCCAATTGGATGACTAGCCATGAGCTTGGTGTTGAACATGTTCATACGTAGACCCACTTTCAGGGATGCTTCGTGTAGTTCTGTAAGCATAGATTGAAGATCAGCAACGTTCTCAGATAGTAGAAGAAGGTCGTCAGCAAAACGCAGGTGTGACATGCGTGGGCCATTTATATTTATTCCTCTCTCTTCCCAGTCTAGAGATTTAATTACGTCTTCTAGCATATTAGTGAAGAGCTTTGGCAAGAGAGTATCCCCTTGCCTCACACCTCGCTTGATGGTGACGAAATCTGTCAGCTTATACATACATGCGCACCTGTAGAGTAGCCTTTTGGTGTTCGTGCACATGAAACCGTTTAAAGGAAAAAAAATCTCCCGATTTTTAAACATTCTTCATTGGTAAGCCGTGGTGGCTCAGTTGGGAACGGACCGACTCACGATCGTGAGGGTGCCGGTTCAAATCCCTGGCCCGTACCTCTGAGTTTATAAAAACTTACGTACGGATTCACACCACTGGCTTTCGGTGAAGGAAAACATCGTGAGGAAACCTGCATGCCTGAGATGTCACAATTAAAGGCACGCGAAGTCCGCCAATCCGCACTAGGCCCGCGTGGTGGACTATGGCCTAAAACCCCCTCGATGTTAGGGGAGGCTCGAGCTCCTCGGTGGAGACGTACCTATATGAGCTGTTGATGATTGGTACTCCGCTCCTATTGGTCGTAGCGTGATAATATATAGCCTATAGCCTTCCTCAATAAATGGCCTCTCAAATACTGAAATAATTTTTCTAATCGGACAAGTAGTTTCTGAGATTAGCGTGTTCAAGCAAACAAACAAACAAACTCTACAGCTTTATAATATTAGTATATATGTACTAGCTTCTGCCCGCGACTCCGTCCGCGTGGAATAGTTACTTTGTGCTATCGCTAACTTTCAACGCGCGACTTCATTTACGTAGAAGGATGGACTCGCAGAGCCCATTGCACTGCCCGTGCACGGCGGCCCAGCGCTTAAAGGCGCGCACAGTACTTGATCATTATTTTGCGGCTATGTAATTTTAAATTTGCGATATCTCCTAAGATATTCATTGAAATCGAATGATGTAAATGGCAATTTTGTTTTAAATTAAATACTTCTTATGAATAAGGTATTTATTTGGATAAGGATTAATATCATCTTTATAAAAACACCTTCACAAATAATGCATTATTTTAGAACAAATTTGGTTAGTACAAAAATGGTTATAGTGAGCCAACCTTAACAGATAGACATATGCTGACGCTGTTTTTTTTGAACTTTTGAAGGGGAACAATTCTGTTCTACATCATTTTAGGGAAACTTTAACCGTTTACGCAGCGTTCGCAGCGGAAGCTCTCAACAGGAAAATAAATCTCCCGATTTTGAAACATTATTTATTGGTGCTCCGCTCCTATTGGTCATAGCGTGATGATATATAGCCTATAGACTTCCTCGATAAATGTACTATCTAATGGCGAAATAATTTTTCAAATCGGACCAGAACTTTCTGAGATTAGCGCGTTCAAGCAAACAAACAAACTCTACTCCTTTATAATATTAGTATAGACTAGCTTCTGCTAGCGACTTCGTTCGCGTGGAATAGTTTCTTTGGGCTAACTCTAACTTTAACCCGCGACTTCGTTTACGTAGAAGGTTAGTATGGCTTATTTCATCTATAATTTTGGTGTGTCTATACCGATTTCTATGATTATTTTTTTATTGAATGGGTAATAATGTTAACTTTTTTAAATTATGGATGAGTGAGAGTATTATAAACGTTAGAGTAAACAAATATAATCAGAATGCTCCGAACTGCTAAGCTATCAGGAGTTACACGTGTTGTTGAGAGTCAACCATAAAAGATGGACGTATGCTGGTGCAAGATGCTTTTTTGACATTTTATGTAGAATATTTCCGTCATACATGATTTCTATGTAACTTTAACCATTAAGGCTGCACACGCGACGGAAGCTTAAAAAATGGAGTAACTTCTCCCGTTTTACCAAAGTTTCCCTTCACAACTCTGCTCCTATTGATTGTAGCGTGATGAAAAGTATCCTATAACCTGCCCAGGAGTATGAAGAATAATTGTACCAAGTTTCGTTAAAATCCGTCCAGTAGTTTTTGTTTCTATAAGGAATATACAGACAGACAGACAGACAGACAGACAAAAAATTTACTGATTGCATTTTTGGCATCAGTATCGATCACTAAACACCCCCTGATAGTTATTTTGAAAATGTATTTCATGTACAGAATTGACCTCTCTACAGATTTATTATAAGTATAGATAGATTGGGGCAGTACGAAGTCTGCCGGGTCAGCTAGTATCTAATATATAAAATTCTAGCGTCGCGAAGTTTGTGGTAAAACTCCTCCGAAACGGCTTGACCGATTCTCATGAAATTTTGTATCCATATTCGGTAGGTCTGAGAATCGGACAACATCTATTTTTCATCCCCTTAAATGTTAAGGGTAAGCCACCCCAATTTTTTTTTTTCAATTTTTGAAAAAAAAATTATTTTTTAATTTTTTTATGATACAGCATTAGTAAATACATATAACCCTGAATTTTCAACCCTTTACAACCAACCCCTATTTTACTATCGCGATTTTTATTTTATCTTCCGCCTTCACCGGTCGATAACCGATCAACGATCAATCGATCAGTTATAATAAAAATAATTAAATATTATTTAGTTCAATAAAACGAAAAAAAAAAAAACAGATATTTTGAAAATAGATACATATCTTATCAATACATATATTAAGTCACTGTTTTTTACCAATACACTGATGGAAGGATTTATTAACCATTCATATTTTAATTTCTTTGAAGACAACTATAATAAATATTTTTTTACATTCAATAAATTGGGAATAAAGTACATTTATTAATAGTTAATGTAACATTAAATAAATCGTATTTAATAAACAAAACATAGTCCGTTTTGTCTGTCTGAACGCGATGAACACAAAAACTACTAAACAGATTTCCATCCGGTTTTCACCAAGTTAAGGACTAGGTATTTCATGGGGAGGTTTTTATGTATAATACATCAATTTGGATCCGGTAGGTGGCGCAGGTGGGCAGAACGAAGTCTGCCGGGTCCGCTAGTGTATCTATATCATTGTTTTTGTTATACCTCAAAGGTGGCAATCAGGCATACGGTCCCACCTAATGGGAAGCGGTTATCGTAGCTTATGGACGCTTGCCAACTCTTTAAGAATGAATTATATTTAGAGCAAAAACATTAATAAATTATTAAGCAAAGATTATTTTTATTGAATTTACTTTATCTAGAATTGACTTTATTTGCTTATGTTTTTCTAGACGAATTCAATCATTATTTAAGTTCACTAACTCATTGTTTATTTGAAAATATATGCAAAGAGTTTCTTAATATTTTTTTTAAATACATATTATGATCTAACTTATTCCCCCCACGTATCTCCCCAGGCCGGGTGCGTCCACTTCTCCCCGATGTCGTCACCCCCGCAATGCGACATTAAAGTGTTGATACTACTGTACACGCCGGACAAGAAAGCTTACCTCGGCTTCATACCCAACAACCAGGCGACCTTTGTCGACAGACTGAGAAAGGTAACAACTAGATTAAAATAGAATAGATAAATATATTTATTTATATGAAACATTGTAAGCTAATATTGAAAAAAGCTAAGTTACAGTTTACAGTTAAATTAATCTAAAAATAATAAGTTCTTAATATTTTTTACCGAAATGTAACATAAATGTGGATGTATGTACTAGATGTAGATTACATTTTAGTAAGTAATAAAACATTTGCAATATTTCATAAACAAATTATGGCCCTGTTGGCCATACAAACAAATATTAAGCTATCAATTAAATTATCTCCCAAATTAGACCATAGATACACTTAAACTAATTTTATCTCGAAAATAAGCTATTCCACCCAATTTAAACCGCGGACAAATGCTAGTCAATAACTAGAAGAATTGAGAATAATTGTAAAAACTGATAATTAAATAGAATTGGGATAGAAGTAACAGCATACAAGTATTAAGTTGACAGCCCGGTTGGCTTTGTGGTTAGTGACCGGACTTTCAAGCCGGACAAACATTTGTATGCATGAATATGTCTGTTTGTTCTGTGTCTGGATGTAAATATCTATAATATGTATGTATTTAAAAGTGTGAAGTATATCAGCTATCTGGTTCACAAAACAAGCTCACTTTGAAGCTTACTTTGGTTGGATGCCGTGAGTGAAAAATGTCCCAGGATATTTATCAGTGTTAAGTTCCAAGGTCAAGGTCACGGAAACACTTCAATATATTCGAACAGGTAATCCAACAGCAGAAGATCACACAGATCATCAACAAGCAGCTGCCGACCCCGGGCGCCGGCGGCATGGGAGGGAATATGCCGCCCGCTGGTATGCAAGGTAACATATTTACTAGTGCCTCCTCGCAGTTTCACCCGCGTAGTTCCCGTTCCCGTAGGAATACAGGGATAAAATATAGTGATGTTACTCCCTGATAATGTAGCTTACAATGGTGAATGAATTTTTGAAATCGGCACAGTAGTTTTTGAGACAAAAATAAACCCTCTTTATAATATTAGTGTATTAATGATATTAAGTAATAATATACTGCTTTTATACCATTTTGGTGTGTAGTGGTGTTGTCGACTTTCAGGATTGAAGTATTTATTTTGCTCTGTCTATGCTATAAAAATTATAGCAAAATATCACCTGACCACCTCAATAAAAAAATATAATGTTCATTTTGACAATTTGGATTTTTAGTTCGCATTTCAACTATCTACCTTGGTCAGAAAGTTTATTTTTAATATCAATAAAAGAGATACGTAGAGGTTCATAGAACATAGGTATGTTATTTATTTTTTATAATGTTTTATTTATTCTATAATCAAAGTATGATATGATTAATAATAAACAAGTGTGATATAGGCGGGGGCTCAATGGGCGGTGGGGGCGCGGGCGCAGGGCCGGGCTTGGGCGGGGGCATGGCCGGCCCGGGGGGCATGGCCGGCCCTGGTGGCATGGCGGGTCCAGGGGGCATGGCTAACCAGGGGGGCATGGCCGGCCCCGGGGGCATGCCGGGCTCGTCGCAGCTGCCCCCCGGCCCCTCCCAGCCTATGGTCCAGCCACAGATGCAACAACATGGACAGGTGATTTTAGAACCTTCTTTTGTTTTTTTTTTTATTTTGATACAGTAATTTTTTGTTTAGTTTTATAATCTTCTGGTAAGAGACAATATTTTTTTTATACTTTCGTAGACGTTAATATGTAACTTAAATAATTATTGTATTTACTATAATTTCAGAATAACTAAAAGTATTATACCATTTACCGTATGAATTTATTGAAAAGTAATAAGTTGTGTCCATATATCATATGGCTTGGTGTGTGGTAAGGGTTTGGGATATATTTTCTTTTTTCTCTTATCCATCATCATCGATTTGAATATATGAATTGCTAATACCATATTCAATTCATTACCATTAGGGCATGATGATAGCCGGGGGCATGGGTGGACAGGTACCCCAAGGGGGCAAAGGCCCTCGCCCAGTCACGCAACTGGACGGACTAGAGGCAGCAAGGCAGCAGAACCTTGAGAAGATACAGCACTTGCAGCAGACGTTGGAAGCAGCTCATCAGCAAGAAGCACAGTTCAAGTCCCAAATGGACATCATGTCCCACCTCCAAGCAGCACAGCAGCAAGAACAGCATTATAAACAGCTCGAGGTATTAATTATAATGAAATATACTTAAAAATTGCGCTTATACTAGGATTTTTGAGTTGTCAGACTAACGCTCGGTTTGGATTGTTGTATGTATAAAATATAATTTATCTATATTTATAAAAGAAGCAGAAGTAACTGAGCATTAGATTCGACTTTCCATAAGTCCCCGTGAAAGCCTATTTGAATGAATTACATTATTTAGGACAACCAAACATCGAAAAATCGAAAATGTTAAGAAAAGTAATAATATTTGATTTGTTGTTCATTCCTCTTTCTCGCAAAAACTACTTAACGGATTTGGATGAAATTTGGGACACAGATACGTTTATAACTTAGATTATACACAGGCTACTTTATATATAAATATATATGTATGTGTGTGTGTATATATGAATCCAGAAATGTATCAATGATGATTACAGGAGCAACAACGTAAGCACCAGCTTCAACAGCAGTTGCAACAACTCCGAGGGGCTGGCGCCGTGGGGCATTCGCCTCGGATCATGCGGCCCCTGCTGCCCTCCAACCCTGGCCTGAGGCACCTGTTGCAGCAGGTAAGCATCTATTCCCTTGGGAATGGACTTGGAAGACCTGTTTGGTCTAGGTCAATGATGAGATGGAATAGATCTTTAGTTCCAAAAGTCAAAAAGTAACTAGCGAACTGTGTAACTCGTGTAGAATCGAAATTAATTTGGGTTTGGTAATAGGTACTTGTAAATATTATTATTATGATTCTATGATATATGCAGATTTGCAAGTTTAAAGGGATTTAATTTACAGTAATAGTATAAAGAGAATAGTTTGTATTTTGGTGTGAGTGTGTGTTTGTAATGAATAAACTCAAAAACTACTGGTCAGATTTCAAAAATTCAGGGTTATGATAAAATAAAATCTGTTACCCATATCCTTAAGTGGGATTTTATACAACTTCAAAAGTAAGGGAAGGGGTTGAGGATACATGCCACTGTATCCTACTAATATTATACTAGCGAAAATTTGTGAGAATGTATGTATGTGGATGTACACGGATAGTCTAGAGCCTTGGAAAGGACATAGGGGCTACTTTTTATCCATGAAAATTAAAGATCTCCCGGGTAGGCGGGTGAAACCGCAGGGAGTTGAGTTACACAATTCGAGAGTGAACTTAGTGATACCTTAGGTAAATACATCTTATATGTATAAACATGACATATCCATAGATACTCATCTGCCTTCTTAGAGTCATATAACTTTCACTTCCATTTAACCATAGTTTCTAGTTTAATTACAGGTCTAACTTAATTGAGTGAGTTCCTTTAGTCAAATAGGGGGGGGGGGGGGGGAGGAATAAAAATAAATATATATTTAATCTTCACAGTAAACATTAATGTATTACAAATTAATTATTTTACAAATGAGTACTGAAATTTCTAATGAAAGAGAACTGAAATGTACAGGAATAATCTAACAAAAAAATTTCAAATGTGTTAAAATTGTCATAATTTACTTATATTGCAAGATGTGCGAGGAAAAAACATCAAATAGGTCTTGATAATAGTCACTCTTTAATATGCTACAGTTCTATAAAGTCAGAGGATCCCCCCTCCCCCTTCCTCCAATTACTGCAGGAACCTACCCAGTTATGCTCTATGACCGTAGCTTATCACCCAATAATATAACATGCTAAGATCATGTACAGCCTGCGTTACTACAGACTCTAATAGTCGCTTACGAGGTGATGGCAGACTCAAACTCATCTGTCTTCTATTTGTATCATATAAGGACGGTGGGCGAAAGTTATTTAGAACTAAGGTATGTCTAGTAAGGCAACATGCAAGAATTCTGATATTATTTTGTCAATATATAAAATGAAATATATTTATTAATTCAAATAGGCCATCACAGGCACTTATGAAACGTCGATTCTAATGCTCGGTTCGGAAGGTTGCTTAAAAATTATATAAAAATATTGATCATTATAATCAAGAATTCATGTTCGCAAGACTGTCTCAATTGATTTTGCCCATCGTCCTTCAAATTTTCATTATATAACCACATTTCCTAGTTAATAAGCTTGTAACATATCTTTATATATGGGCATATTTTTTGACAATAAGGTGACTTTTGTATTAAAATCATTAATCCCTTATTGCTTCAAAATCTCCGCCGCCATTTATAATCATCAGCTAAGTTATCAGCCTATTACATCATATACTGAGCTTCGACACACAAGAAAAGGACGGAAGATTTGTGAAGATGGAAGAAAAGAGACGGATAACGGTGTCGAATGTGTTTTTTAGCAACAGCAACAGGCGGCGCGGGGGGGCAGGCCGCACATGTGACGCGGCCGAGTACACCCGCACGCGCTCGTAGCACACGCACACGCACCCGCACCCGCATACACACCCGCACGCACAAGTAATGCTTGCATCCTCTCATTTAGTTCTAAGTTCCTATCTTCAACTAATTTTGCATTGGCATAATGTTATTTGGACCTTTTTTATGTTATTAAATAAAAAATAAAGGTTGTAATTTATGAAAGTACTTTTGCGACTAACAAAAATCGAATTGTAATTCGATTCCTCAATCGAATATCAATCGTTTAAGTATAAAGTAAGGTTCATTTTCAATTAAACTATTTATTGGTTGATATTTAAAATTAATATTATGTCAATGCGTATTAAATAATAAATTAATGCATGAACTACATTCCTATACTTTTGCTTATCATTCATCTCTTGATTAAAATAATATAGATCATTTGAATATATACAATAGAAGAAACTTAGGTTTTTGTATATAGATCGTGCTTTGTATACAAATGTACATATTAGAATTGGTCAAAGTACGATGGGAAGAGGTGACGCCCTACAAGTCGTGGGTTCGATTCCCATCCACGACAAACATGTGTGCACGAACATTTCAAAGTCTCAGAGTAAGTATATGTTTTGAATTACATTTTTAATAAAACATATAATTATCGACAGTCTGATTATTAAGCAACTAGCCATTCGTTACGTTAATTTGAAAATACATATATTTTAATGTATGTAAATACATAGATTTTGATGTGTGATATTAGGATCCTTATGTCATTTCGACCGTCATTATATCTACCCTTCATAAACTGTCAAATTATATTATTATAGTTAAGGTATCCTAGGAATATGTGTTTTTGAAATCACTTTGTATAGAATTTGTTCAACTAGGGGCGGATCATAATGTAAAAAAAATATGAGCACTTTAATAGGGCATCTACAGGCCCCTGGGCTGTAGCCCAAAAAACCTTTATATAGATCCTTCCATGTGTTCAACACTGTAAGGATTTCAATAAATCCTACAACATTATATTATAAATGCGAAAGATTGTAAGTACGGATAGATGGATGGTTTTTTTAAGTACTGTTTCACACTAAAACGGCTGAAGGGATTTGGAAATTCGGCACAGAGTAAGAATATGTTCTGGAATAACACATAGGCTACTTTTTATCACGGGAAAATTTAAGGGCCCCCGGGTGCCACAAATTATAAGAAATATATAATATGTACTTACTTAATATTATAAAGAGGTATCTAACGTTTGTGAGTTTGTCTCTGGATCTACTGAACCGACTTTCAAAATTATCTCACCAATAGAAAGCTACGTTGTTGTGGAGTGAGTGTCATAGGTTTTCCCGTACTCCACGGGAGCGGGAGCTATGCGGGTGGAACCGCTCGGAGGCAGCTAGTAGTGATATATGTAAATGGTTGTGATATGGTTGGTTGTACAGCAACCGCAGTACCGTCCGGGCGCGGCGGCTCGGCCCTCGGCGCAGGCGCAGCAGTTCGACGACGTCAACAACTATGGGGAGTTCCTCTCGTGATCGCTATAAGTGTTTAGTTAGTCTGATGCTTCTGCGGTGCGGTGGATCATTAGGAAATATATTTGGAGCGATGTTTTTTTATTTACAGTTGATCTTTGATTTTGAAGATGGTTTGGTCCCGACTGTTATAGGAAAATCAACACAATTTTTTTCTACAATTTCTATGTGTCAAGCCTATTGTAAGTTTTATTTAGTGACCTCGCTTCTTGTAATATTACAGAATCCTGAATTTTCCTATATTTCTTTGTCTTTTTATTGTTAAACTTACACTCGCTCCTTATAAGAATAAGCAAGACAGGGGATGTTCAAATATATTTATATGAATATAAATGCTAATGTTAACCGCACCGCAGATGAGAAGTTCTAAAAAGGCCACTAGAACAATATTACTAAAAGAAATTATACATATTTCCTAAACTCAAAGAGCCATTCTGATAGACAAATTTTATACGATTAAATACATGGACAGATTAGGTTTTGTGATGTGATTATATATTGTTTTAGCGGCTACTTTAGTCAGTTTACCGTTTGTGTTTTGAAATGATCTTGTTTTTATCTCAAAAGCATAAATATTGTATCCATCGTCAAAGTTAGCAAAATCATGTGTAAGAGAAACTTAGATTAAGATATAATTTTGTATTATATGTAGGTAACTTTTATAAAAATAAATGTATGTTATAAGTATGTTTTTGTATTTTATTAAATGAAAAAGGGTAATTGAAAAATATACTTATATATTTAAGTATTCCTTTACTAAGTATTAATTTTATTTTATACGCATACAAAATACACTAGCTATCTATGTTAAATGTAGAGTACTACAATAAAGTAACTTTAGTAAAATATCTGGCACTAAAATAATATACGTAATGCAATCTTAAATGTATTAAATACAAATATGCGACATTGTATCCTAATTATAGAAATGAATCATATTACATTCATACCTCATTCAATAGATTTTAGTAATCAGTACGAGATTTTCTAATGTTATTTTGGCTATGCTATTTACTGGGTCGATAAACGGGATCAACTCTGAAATACGCAGTGGCGGATTTACCATTTTGCCGCCAGTAGGCTATTCAATTTTTGCCGCCCCTACTGACCTTTAGTTACGCTAGTTTAGTTCACAATCATATGAATTAGATCACAGTCGTTATTTTTTTAAACAATAAAAAATAGTAGTAGGAGTAGGATGAAACCCGTCACAAAGGGACGAGAATATAACAAGAATTAAAGGAAAAATAAATTACGGGCGATCTGAGCTCGGGAAAAGGGGGATAGTCTCGATTTCCGGCAAAACTACAAGTCATATAGAAAAATAATTAATGCTGAGCATATAAATAATGAGCTATTTACAACATGCGAAAATAGTTGTTAAAAGCTGATATTTTGATATGAAATTTTTCGATTGAAAATTAGGCTGTTTTTTCAATATTTAGTCAAAATAAGGCGAAAAAATAAATATTTCAATTCAAAAAAATTACAGTGACTTTAGGACATACAAAGGTAAGTTTTCACCAAATTTCGTGAAGAACTTTTCACATAAATTTTGAGGTAATGTGAAAAAAGTGCTAATACAAAAGTTGTAACTCCCTTTATTACCTACAACTTTGTCCATTTTTTTTTCTATAGGACTTGTAGTTTTGCCGGAAATCGAGACTAACCGTTCTTTACCTTTAATACTCATCCCCACCCTCTTCCCGACCTCAGATCGCCCGTAATTAATTTTTCCTTTGATTTTTGTTATATTCTCGTCATTTTAAGACGGGTTTCATCCTACTACTATTTTTTTTCGCTTTTTACCATTTTCAAAGCTATCGAGATTGGTCTTTATATTTTACAGCGCGTTTAGTAATCCATACTAATATTATAAAGCGGAAGAGTTTGTTTGGTTGAACGCGCTAATCTCAGGAACTACTGATCCGATTTAAAAAATTATTTCAGCTTTAGATACTACATTTATCGAGGAAGGCTATAGGCTATTTATCATGACTCTACGACTAATAGGACCGGAGCACTAATGAAGAATGTTTAAAAATCGGGAGTATGTTTTTCCTTTTGAGAGCTTGTTAATTTTTTGACGTGACAACGTCTTATAAATTGGTTTGCCGGGTGACACTTCAAGAAACTGCGTTACGCTCCGCTCACGTTATGCGCTCACAATGAGAGCGAGTGAGAGGCACGCGTCCCTTCCACTCGGGCATGGTTAGCCCGCCTAAGAGCGAGAGAGACAGACATAAAAAGTGAAAGGCACGCGTCCCTTGCGTCGTTGTCACGTAAATCTTTCGCCCGTATACCGACTTTACAGGCAACCAATTTTTTTTATAATAAAAAAAAATGGTCTAAATTTGCCGCCCCCTAAAATCTGCCGCGCTAGCCTACTCAGCCTACTGGTAAATCCGCTACTGGAAATACGTCTACTACATAGTAATATATATAGTATGCAAAGCCGATATTTGATATTCTACATAATAGTACTTTTAAATACAAACTCATGAATAAATATTACACCCTTTATCTTAAATAAGGTAATATAGGTATTTGATAATGATCGTGGTAAAATTCTATAATTTGTCACTCTATAAAAAAAACTATTCTTGCGATTGACAATTTCATACTCCCCAGTCAAAAATTTAACTTTGACCAGATACATACTCGTAAAATAAGTAATAAACTACGATATATATTAAATTCATTTCTCTTTATTTTATTATTTTGTATGAACATTAAAAGCTAATCTTAACTAACATAATATTTATATAAAAAAAAACATTCCAACAGTCTTTATTCCAACTGTGACATCACAAAGCTTTTACGTTACAAAATATAAATAAAAATCATATTTTTGTGACTTTACTACCAACTAATTAAATACAATATTTATAAAATGCGTATAATTTGTATCTCAGGTTTATTTTCACTATTATTTTATTATTACAGATAATGTATATTACAGTTTAAAATGATGAAATATAAAAACTGAAGAATACGCAACAGATTTATAAAACAACATTGATTTAAATTAAAATAGGCGTATTAACATTGTTTTCACGTACTGTCTATATTTTGTTAAGTACGTGCAACGATTTTATAGGATAAGAAACACCCTTACTCATAAAAAGCTGATAAAAAAAAAAACACTATTTTGCATACGTAACTGGCAAAAAATGGATCCACCAAATTTGCCACTATGATTTACGCACTTATAGGTAGAAGATATTCACATACCGACTTAACCAGAGTTTTAGCGTATGAGCAAATAAGTAGCTAATGATTGTTCGATCTTATCAAACAATGCAATTATAGCATTTAAATTCAACTATACATGAGATACAATCAAGATTTTCAATCAAGTATCAAAAATGCCGAGTTATATATCACATTCATATAGATATGTCAATAACATTAGAAAAGGAACATTCTATAGAAATAAATTCGATATAAAAAACAATTTTGGAAAAGGGAATGCATACATGTAGTAAATATGATAAGTAAGATATTGCAAATATTAAATTCTCCATAAGCGAATCGATCCTACATATATACCGTTAGAGTGAGAGCCATCGAGTATGTAACCAATAGAGTAGAACTGTTAACAGTTTTGTTAGAAAACAAAATACGCCAAAACGCTGCGCCGGCCCCTGTGTTCTGATTGGCCGACTCAAGGTCAAGTGTTGCACTAGACGTACACACAGGTCTCTTATTGGTCGGGTACTGTTTTAGTTCGAGCGTGGCTTGTTAGTTATACGTGACAAATCATTGATGCGTTGCTAAACAAATGGCTCACTATTGCTACTCTATTGGTTACATGCTCGATGGTGAGAGCCCACTGCATGAGCGAGATAGCACCACATATGCCGTCTCACACAAATGGCACGCCTAGAAGTAGTGAACATATCTCACACAAGATCTTTTAGATTAACCTATATTATTTTATCGTACAATATTCAGTTCGCTTCACAAAGCAGTCACACAAAACTTAATTAATATAACAAGTATGTATTACCATGCCCTGCGTTTCATTCTATAAAGAAAATTCATCACTACATAGTATAAAACAAAGTCGCTATCCGCCGTCTGTCTGTCCCTATGTATGCTTAGATCTTTAAAACTACGCAACGGATTTTGATGAGGTTTTTTTAATAGAGTGATTCAAGACAAAGGTTTTTATGTAAAAATCATTGCGCTATGACGAAAAGGAGCGGAGCATCAATCAAAACTGTTGCAAAAACGGGCAAGTGACGCTAACGAAGTTGCGCGGGTCACCTAGTTCTATATATAAAGAAAATCTGCTATTTTTATAACAGAATCCTCGGAGAAAAAAATATATTTTTAGATTTATAAAGCTGTATCTCGTATAGCAACAATTGTTTTAAATATGATTGTAATGTTATATAATATATTTAGGATACAAGCATGTGACAAGTACCGTTTATCAGTAGGTTAAGATATCATGAGTTTATTTCAAACAATTCCTAATTTGTGATTAATATTAAAAACGAAAAAATTTAAGAGAAAAAAATCACATTCTAAAAAGTGTGGACGATAGGTATGCGACTATATTACATTAATATTATTTATAATGAATCACATCATCATCATCATCATCAACAGCTCATATACGTCTCCACCGAGGAGCTCGAGCCTCCCCTAACATCGAAGGGGTGGCCATAGTCCACCACGCGGGCCTAGTGCGGATTGGCGGACTTCACATGCCTTTAATTGTGACATCTCAGGCATGCAGGTTTCCTCACGATGTTTACCTTCACCGAAAGCCAGTGGTGTGAATCCGTACGTAAGTTTTTATTAACTCAGAGGTACGGGCCAGGGATTTGAACCGGCACCCTCATGATTGTGAGTCGGTGCGTTCCCAACTGAGCCACCACGGCTCTATAATGAATAATATATTAAAATTACATAACAATTTTCCACTGGGAAAAGCTATTTTAGCAATATTACGAATTCTAGTACATGTGAAACATTTAGTTATTATATATTTTAAATTCTTATTTTTTGTCATTTGATAACTATATTAAATTACTTTAGTAAAGTTTGGCGCAGACATTAACTCTGATTTTGTATCACTACATGTGACCGTGCCATGATAGTAACCAAATGTTTAAAAAAAAAATTTTTTTATATAATCTATGGTTAGGATGTGACTGAAGGTACCATAGTACACAGTTTTTTTTTTCAATATGGCTACCAGAATATAACAGACAGAAAAATATGATAGATTTATGCATTCAAATAGACACTTCACAGGCACTTATGCATTTACAAATACATGTATATGATTGCTTCTGTTAAAAAAAATTGTGGGTACTACAAGTACTCTAGTTTAGATCCCTCTAGCTTTAATAAATGTTACGTATCATGTCACAATCACACAAAAAGTGTTACAGTCAGCAACATTAGCTTAACATATACCCATTTACAAATCTCCTGTTTTAAAGTATACCATTATGAAGAAATTAAAATAAATATATTGTATTTCTATTATTATTAACCGACTTTAAGAAAGGAGGAGGTCCTATAGTATTAAAATGTGTATATATTTTTTATTATGATTATTGTGGTGGTTGAAATTGAGACGAGATTTTAAGAACTCAAAACCAAAATCTTAGAAAATATCCCATAAAATATATTATATGGTAGAAGTTTAAATACAAACCGAAAAAGAGAACCATTCACAAGGATTTGTATAAACATTGCTACTAATATTGTAAATGCGAAAATAAATGTATCTGTATGTTACGCTCCACTGATTTTAATGAAATTTGGTACAGATATAGAGCTTTGATAAGGCTACTTTTAATCCCGGGAAATTTAAAGATCCTGGTAACGAGGGTAAATTAAAATGGGTATCTATCTATATCTATATAAAACTAGGTCCCCGTCGCCTCTGTCTGTCTGAAGGCGATAAACACAAAAACTACGGAACAGATTTTCAGGCGGTTTTCACCAAATTACGGAGTATTTCATAGGGAAGGTTTTTATGTATAATACATCAATTTGGAGCCGGGTCCGCTAGTATAGGATAATTTTAAGCTACTGTCACCGACTGCACACATAAATGCTTATTTGTAAACCCAAATCGAAACGCAGGGTTGCACACAATGTCACCGCATCGTCGCACACAGTTTCTACGCCACTTTAGCTTTGTCACTTTCACACTTGTCACTTATACTATCTTCCTTCTCTGTCGTTGAGGCTCCGTTGCATTTGCCGTTCGTCATTGGTTCCTTTGGGACCTTGGGTTTTTTCTTCTTGGGTATTTCAAATACCCGTTCAGCTAGAGCGAGGAGAATGTTCCCGGGTACTCGCTGATGTTCTTCGACTAGAGCTTCTATTGCTTGTGCAACCTGTAATGTGTAAATGTAAGTAAGTGTTGTTTTGAATGGTTAAGACCTAGTGAGAGAAGGTTATGGCTTAGTTGGTACTTAGGGATTATTATTATTTAATCTCACTTGGCTCCAGCCAGTTTTGTCTATTGAATAATACGATCAAATGTTATATTATTTTACAGTGATATTTTATTATATTGATTAAAATGTTGGGCTTAAATGTACAACTAGATTGAGTATCTATACCTATATCTTAATCGTATAACATATGGTTAATAAAATAACTCATAAGATCAGACACAAATATGTTTGTTACTCAATCACATAATAGTTGAATTGATCAAAATAAAATACAATTTAAAGTCTTATCAACGAGCGTTTTTTAAAATAAAACTTCTATTACAGTCACGTTTAGAAGAAATTTATTATGTAAACTGTAAAATGAAATGAAATTTAATGCATCAACATTTTGTCGAAAAAATATGTGAACCTCTAACCTTCACACTAACTTGTATTTTGGGACTCTCTCAGTACATACAAGAAAAAATATAACAAAAAAGTGTTTCATAAGTGTTACCTTCTTCTGCAGCTGATCAGGCGTGAGACTAGGGTCGTACGGTATGGGGGTCCCTAGATGGGTGACCAGCTTGACGGGGAACCCTCCGTACACCGGCGCCAGCGGTACCCGCGTGGCGAGGTACACGCGCAGGCACAGACCCCGCAACCAGCCCACTGTACGGAACGCCTCGCGCACGTTCTGAGTGAACATTGGGACTATCGGCTGGAAATGTTATAATAAATAATATATGGACAAAGGGGAGGCCTGCAGTGGGACAGCACAGGCTAAAAATAATAAATATTGGTGTAGATTAACGTATGTTCAAGGGGCCTCTAATAATAATAAATATCCTGGGTCATTTTTCACACACGGCCAATCCGATTCCAAAGTAAGCTTCAAAGTGAGCTTGTGTTATGGTAACCAGATAGCTGATATACCTACTACATATAATACTTTTAAATACATACATATTATAGATATGTATTTACATCCGGACAAACGAAACAGGACAAACAGATATATTCATATGCATACAAATGTTTGTCCTGGCTGGGATTCGAACCCATGACCGTGGACGACTGATGGATCTGCTAGTTTAATATAGTTTTTCAGTTTTACACATACCTACATTAAACCTTCTTTTACAATTAAAAAAAAGCCAGACGTGCCTGCCGTTCTCGAGTATTAGCAAGACTAACAAACATCATTTCATTTGTTTTCGGCTTTACATGTCCCGTTTCCATAAGAGTACGAGGATAACACTTATATTACACCCAGATAATGTAACTTTCCAATGGTTCTATTTGGAATGAATTCAGATCGGTCCAGTAATTTAAGTTTAGATATTGGTTACATTAGAAAAATACCTATCTCTCCTCATTATCGTTTTACTATAGATAATCCTACAGTTGACTGAAATGACGGCTGACAGAGAGGAATGGAAGAAAAACACATGTTGTGCCGACCCTGTTTAGGCGGGATAAGGGTAGGAAGAAGAAGAAGAAGAAGAATCCTAGTTACTTTAAAAACACATTTACATTAAAACAAATATATATAAGGTACATACAACTTTAGCCTCCTGGGCAACCTTCGCGAAGCCGACCCTCGTCTTCCAATTGAGGCGGTAGTTGTGGTCTCCGAACTGAGCTTCATATACGCCTCCGGGCGAGATCGCCAGCGGATCCCCTCCTCGTAGGGTACTGGCACACGTCTGCACAGTACCGGGGATCACGCATAGGCCTTCCAGCAGGGACTTCCAACCTACCCGACAAACACCGGTTATCACTACATAGTATAAAAGTAAGTCGCTTTCTCTGTCCCTATATCCTTATGTATGCTTAATCTTTAAAACTACGCAACGGATTTTGATGCTGTTTTTTTTAATAGTTGAGTGATTGAAGAGGATGATTTATATATATAATAACATCTATTTAATAGTGGAGGAATACTGTTATTTTGGAGATAATGTGATGTCGGCGCGAGCCTATAAGCATTGCACCCGTGCGAAGCAGGGGACATCGCTAGTAGGTACTCGTACCTATATTAAAACACATAGCTGGTATTAAACATAGATAAATTGTAAAAATATTTTCTCTGGAACAATTTTCTGCAATATTTTCAATTGATGCTCCGCTCCAATTGGACGTAAATACCGTTGTTCGATAAATGAAATATCCGATTAAAACAAAACAGAATTCGAAACAGTAGTTTTTGTAAATTTATTTACAAAAACTACTGTTTCGAATTCTGTTTCGAATTCTGTTTTGATTAAAACAAAACAGAATTCGAAACAGTAGTTTTTGTAAATAAATTTACAACTTATATTAGTAGGTACAGACACTAAATTTATGTTTTGTTGCTTTACCACTATGATATAGAATGGTTGGCCACCCATAGCCCCAGCATGGCAAAGTATTTTTAGGCGACGAATTAAAATATAACATAACCCTATAGAAATAAAGTTAAATTACAATGTTAACGGTCGTCAGTTTTATGAAGACAAATCTACTTACCAGGTATTTTAAACATGAATCTATCAGCGACCGTGTGCATCAGGCGGCGTTTGAACAGGAGCATCCGGGCGGTGAAGTAGTACATGTCGACGGGAAGGGCTCCGTGGTAGTAGATGAGGAGGAACGGCCCGTCTGGTATGTTGTCTAGCCCTTTGATCTCGTAGCCTGCGCCCGCACAGAGGAAATTACATGAGATAAGGATAGAAACGTGGATTTCATACTTTAGCTAATTGATTTGCTTTTAAGACAAGGGTAAGTTAAGGGTAGGTTAAAGATAATGAAATTAATTCTGATTTTAAGAACGGGATAACAAATCATCAATTATTAGAGGAGAGTAACCAAATGTGGGCTACCATTTTGTTCTTGCGTCAAAAATAAATAAAAAAACGAAATAAATACAATTACTTAAACAAATTATTGACTACTAGCTTCTGCCAGCGACTTCGTTCGCGTGGAATAGTTTCTTTGGGCTAACTCTAACTTTAACCCGCGACTTCGTTCCTCGAACCTCCTCCTTTTTTTTAAGTCGTTTAAAAATAATCCTTATAGCATGATTTAGTATTCACGTGTGACGACGCGATGGCTTATTTCATCTATAATTTTGGTGTTTCTATACCGATTTCTATGGTTCTTTTTTATTAAATAGGTAATAATGTTAACTTTTTTAAATTAGGGATGAGTGAGAGTATTATAAACGTAAGAGTAAACAAATATAATCAGAATGCTCCGAACTGCTAAGCTATCAGGAGTTACACGTGTTATTCTGAGTCAACTATAAAAGATAGACATATGCTGTTACGGGATATTTTTTAGAAAATTTTATGTAGAATATTTCCGTCATACATAATTTCTATGTAACTTTAACCATTAAGGCTGCACACGTGACGGAAGCTTAAAAAATGGAGTAACTTCTCCCGTTTTCCCAAAATTTCCCTTCACTACTCTGCTCCTATTGATTGTAACGTGATAAAAAGTATCCTATAACCTGCCCAGGAGTATGAAGAATAATTGTACCAAGTTTCGTTAAAATCCGTCCAGTAGTTTTTGTTTCTATAAGGAACATACAGACAGACAGACAGACAAAAATTTTACTGATTGCATTTTTGGCATCAGTATCGATCACTAATAGTTATTTTGAAAATATATTTCATGTACAGAATTGACCTCTCTACAGATTTATTATAAGTATAGATATGAAAGCTAAATTTACTATAGTTTAGATATCATGTTGCTAAAACATTTTAATCTGAATAATATCAACACTAGGAGTTATGAATAATAACACAAGTTTAATCTCATTTTGGGTACCAAACAAAGTTCAACAAAACACAATACTTTTTCTTTAAAATTTAACCCCTACATGTGCATTAATAATATTCCAAACCCCTATAATTTTACGTGCTTATAAAACTTATTATTCCTTACCGTGCCACAGCCACCCGTGGGCGTCCCACAGGGCGCACACAGCGAGCCTGGCTGCTTGCCTCCAATCATTTTGTACACCATCGACAACTCGCATCCTGTAATAGTGAATTTTAATAATCTTTGGGTACCTTTAAACTAGGTAATATGTTGTACTCCGTGCAGTTTCACCCACGTAGTTCCCGTTCCAGTAGGAATACGAGGATAAAATATAGCCTATGACAGTTGCAAATAACGTATCTTTCTATTGGAGAATTAATTATTTGTTTCAGAGCCTATACAGCGTGTGTCCTAACACGCTCTAGGCCGGTTTTTTTTTTGCAACATTTTTTTAATACCTCGCTCCTATTAGTCGTAGCGTGATGTTATATATAAATGGGCTATCTAACACTAAAATAAATTTTAAATTCGGACTAGCAGTTCCTATGATGAGTTTAAACAAACACATTCTTCACCTATATAACATTATAGTAATAAATAAATAGTATAGTATCTAGTGTAGATTGTGATTTACTTCCTACCTCTTGTTTATTTAGTTCAATTAAAGAAAACCAATTAAAATTAAATATGTTTAGTGAGTAATTAAAGATTATTATGTCTACAGTACGTCTAGGTTCGAAATAATCATAAGAGTTTTTCATTATCAAATGAGCCAATTATAAAATTAAATGTAAAAGAAGCATGACATGTCGCCGTGATCGTGTCTCTAAGCCAGACTCAAAAGTAAAGACTAGTGGCTCCCCACGGTTTCACGTGTTCCCGGGGTATCTTCGATTATCCCGCGATAAAAAGTAAACTATGTGTCACTATCTGGGTTCCAAATTTTTTCCAAGTGTTTGTTACTCTTTCACGCCAAAACGGGCGAAGGGATCGCAATGAAATTTAGCACAGAGTTAGAATATATTCTGGAATAACACATAGGCTACTTTTTATCCCGGGAAAATTGATAGTCCCGGGATCGCGGGTGACACCGCGGGTAGCTACTAGTGAAGTGATTTAAAGCGCATTCACTTGCGTTATATCGTGTGCGCCCTTAAGCTATATAAACGTTTTTATCTTCCATTCTCTCTATCTTAACAGCACATGTTGCAAAATACAATGAACAGAACAATAGGAAGAGCTAACGTTTTTTCTTTGCGAAATGACTTAGTATAAGATAAATAGTTAGGTATTTCACAACGAATGATTTGTCATCAAACACAAAGTGTGAGACAAAATAGTATTTTTAAACCTAATTGGATGCTAATAAGCAATAATGTGTTAACCCTCATAAACTTGGTTTAGAGAAAATGCCGTCTTAAGATAATATTGTCTATGTGATTAAGATAAATTTTTCGTTTGATATAAATCCATTTTTCATCCCACCATCTCGGAAAGAGTATTTTTAATCTTCAATATCTGAGTGGAAAAGCCGTTTTTATTCTCTAGAGGATAAAGTAAATTGAATTTGGAACATCGTGTGCACTAAGTTTGTGAATTAAAAAAAAACATTAAACCTATTTACTGCTACCTCTATGGTGCCGAATATATCATACAACTTTTTTTTAATTTGTTAAAAACTCAGACTCGGCACCTTCTTGGTGTTCTCTTTTCAATTTGCTTTGTACGCGGTTCTTTACGCGGCATTTTTTCACGTCATTGTTAAACCTTATATTAAAAACAAGAAACTTGAAAACAAGTGAAATAAAAGTGTACCTATCTTGTGATTGTAAACGTTTTTTTTTTTGCATTTAGTCATTTCCTCGCTGAGGTGGAATGAAAAGTTACGTCTTGCACTCGAGTGCAAAGATTTTTCACCTCGTGCTCTTTTGATTCCCTCGCTAACGCTCAGGATTCTAATTTTGAATCACTCGCTGCGCTCGTGATTCAATTTTAGAATCCTTCGCTTGCTCGGTCATCAAAATTGAACACGCGGTTAAAAAGCAACTTTGCACTCTTGTATAACAAATAACTATTTATGTACTTTTTTGTTTTAGATGTCTGTACACGTTTGTAGAATGTTAAATACGTGATGCATTATAAAAATATATCAAAACTTTGTTTTTCGACTTTTTGTGGGTTGACACATTATTGCTTATCAGCTTCCAATTACGTTTTGGTAAATGTTCCCTTGGTCTTTGCTCTGTATGCATGCGGTATGACGGTGATCAAGGAATGCGTCACCCGTGCCGTGTCAGACCTTTGTGCACCCTGATAATCTATACTAATATTATAAAGAGGAAAGATTTGTTTGTTTGTTTGTTTGTTTGTAATGAATAGGCTCCGAAACTACTGGACCGATTTCAAAAATTCTTTCACCTTTGGAAAGCTATATTATCCCCGAGTAACATAGGCTATATTTTATCCCTGTATTCCCACGGGAACGGGAACTACGCGGGTAAAACCGCGGGGAGGCAGCTATACTTAATTAATATGTATTTTTCTTCCACTTCGTTACCCAGGTTCACTTTAGACGTTTAACAAAAATAAACCTAACTAACTAACGGATAAAGTTGAAGTGTATCATCATCTAATTAACCGTGTATTTACCCTTAACTACTATATTACTATAGCCTTATTTGATCACTTACTAACTAGCTTTTAGTTTAGAGTTCTTGCAAAGTTCTACCACTAAGAAGATTTTTTCTTGTAAGGACTGGTAAAGATAAAGGAATATAAGTCTTATATTTTCATTTCTCAAGGTAGATATGGCATTGACGATGGCACTAATCTTTTCAATGTACATAGGCAAAGGTCTACCTGTTTATCGGCCTACTTGGCTTATAAAAAATGTCAGTCATATATTGTAATAAAAAAAAACTTACCGATAAAGTCTATAGAGGTGGAATATAATACTGCTCATGTAAATGAGGACTATAATGATACCGGGGAGCAGGAAGGTCACGATTACCGGCATCAGGAACCATGTCAACCAGAGGCTGTATTCTGCGTCTACATATTCCACTGTGGAAGAAAAAAAATAATCGTTAGTAATACGAAATTTAAAAAAGAAGAGGGCGCCACCAGTCTACCGGTGTTGCAGACGTCCATTCCATGGGCTTACGGTAACCGTTTCCTATCAGGTGAGACCGTACGCCTGTTTACCACCACCACTCCAAATAAATAATATTTTAGCTCTAAATTTCAGTTATGTGGTAACAGTTGGTTTCTCAATCTATTGACCATGATGCGATTGTGTTTATCATGTACCTGTTAAAATATCTATCAGGTTTAGAAAAAAAAAGGTCAAGTCTCAATTGTGCATGTCAATGACATCTTTTTAAACCAATTATAGAATCGATACATTTTATCAGCAGGATACACTCCATATCTCAAAATGTTGGTATAAAAGTTCATTTTTTTCTTTCATGCACCGGCGTAGGCGGAAACATCCGGGTATGTTATCACCAGTCTAATAACCGTCTACGAGTTCTCCAATGTTAAACATCGGGTCCTTACGATTGAAACTCTATTGCTATGGCAATAAAAGTTATTTTGTACTGAGCGTGCGATTGTAGATTTGTAAACATGAATGCATGCACTTTGACCGGGAACACGCATTGCGCACGCGACTGAATGTCTCGATGTATTTGTTGACTAGTAACGGTACACGGTTTCACCCGTTTGCCGGGGGATTTAGTGTTTTCTGTGAATTTGAAAAAAAAACTTTTTACGAGGGTTTATATGAAATATGTATAATATGTTTATTCATTCAAATAATTGGCCTTCAGTCAGAGGCACTTTTAAAACTTCGAGATTCATACGTCGAATATACATAATACGTTTATTCATCTCGGCTTAAAATATTCAAATTTGGTTATTATGTTTCGTCATGTTTAGGAATATAAAATTAACCGACTACCATAGAAAATGATAGATATTATAGAATATAATTTATTGTTTACACCATATTATGGCACTAAAAGAATAACTAAAAGAAACCCCTTTTTTTTATGTGGGGGTTATGTGGGACTCCCGTATTTGGCTAATGAGGCCACGGTATACCCACTAAAACCCCTCTATCTTCCTCCTCGGCACTTTGCGGCGAGGTCACGGGAACGCCGAAGCACACTTCCGCGACCCCGCCAGTGCTGTCCGGACTTCACCCTGGTCCGAATTCGATTCTCGGGGGGAAAGTTGCTCCCCCCGTTCGTCCCTCTTCAGCACGCCCTTTGCGCGCTCCTCATCTCGGGCACCGGTGTAGTGCGGGCGGCAGACGTCCCCGAGCCTGCCGCCCTCTGGTGCCCTTATGGCGGTAGCCGGCGGTCATACGCCAGCCGCCGGCGCCCGACCCGTTTGCGTCGCATCGGGTGGGAGGCCGGATCATCCTCCCTCCCGCGCTTCGCCGCCTCCTTCTGCGCCATCACGTCCTCGCAGAAGGAGGCCACCGCCTTCCACGACCTCTCGTCGCCGACCATAGCTTTCACTACGGCCGGCAAGGACAGGTCCCTGCCCACTACGGCCACGAGTGCCGCCTGCCGAGCTGCCCAGGTTGGGCAAACAGCCAAGGTGTGCAACGCCGTATCCTCGGCGCCGCCGCACTCGTGGCACAACTAAAAGAAATCCTCTGCTAACTAACCTAACTATAAGTTAGTTTATTTATTTTTGATTTCTTTTAATTAAATGACTAAGCATTTGTGTTAAGCATCCTTCACTGAAAAGGGAAGATTTTCTGCCATGTTTTGTGATTGTTTTTGGTCCTGTAATGTTGGTATTGTAAACTAAGGATTAATATCTTTCCATAGGTAAGTGATGTTATCAATACATTTAATGAGGTACCTATATATTAAATTAGATCTAATATAAGTCCTAATTAGATATGAAATGTTGACCGTCACACTAATCTAGGTCTAAGGTACACGAACAGTGCGTCACTATTAAATAACTAGAATCCTATGACGCATATTATTTACGTAGGTACTATAATTGTGTAACCGTAAAATCATCTGATCGGGGCATTCATCACATTAATTGGATGCTGATAAGCAATAATGTGTCAACCCTCATAAACTTCATTTTGAGAAAATGACGTTTAAAGATTTTAATGTATATGTGATTGATGACTTTTTGTATGATAATACAACAAATGATATGGTACACACTTAATATCTTTTTTTTTTACCATTTTTCTAGTTATGTTGAATGATGCACTCTGACCACAATGATCAGAACTCAATTGACTAATGATGGACTTAGTGACTGGCTGCATGTTTGTGAATATATTATCGATGCAGGTTGCTGAAGTAGCTGTAATTCTAGTTGGCTCAAAAAAAAGATTCACAAGATTAAAGCACAGGAATAGTGATTTGATTCTATTACTAATAATATTATTATCTAAAATATTGACATTAAAATCACCACATATAATTACATTCTTATTGACTTTATTCAATTTTAATAATGCTTCTTCCATACATTTTTCAAACAAATCATAACTCGCGGAGGGGGGTCTGTATACGCACATAACAATGAACTGCTCAAGCTCTTTCAAAAGTACGCTCAATAGACAGGCTCACAATATCGTTGCGCACTTTAAACTTCAAATTATTTCTAATAAGTATTAAGGAGCCACCATGTATAAACTGTTGTCTACTGAACGAACTTGCTACCTGGTGGTTACTGAAGCTAAACATGAACTGATGGTCCTTTAACCAATGTTCAGTAATACATAAAATATCAATATTATTAGAGTTCATGAATAGCTCCAGTTCTAAATCCTTACCCAATATTCCTTGAATATTTTGATGCACCAGGTTAATATGGTTTTTACATGTAATAGAATTATTTAACTTATGAGATAACAATTTCTTTTTTGGGTAGGATTCAACAATATTATTACAATTATTGCCAGAGAATGCCTCTGTTGTCTTAAGTTTTAATTTAAATTATTTGAAATAATTTCCAAAGAGGGCAAACTTCTTGGAAAAACTTCCAAGGACTGTAAACTACTAATATTAATATTATTTTGCTCAATAGGAGCAGCCGTTTGATTAGCCAGACATTTGGCTAGGTTTTTAAAATAATAAGATAGCGATTCTGCTATTAGTCTCTTAAAATTACTATAGAGATAAAAACTCAAGCCGGTCATGTTGCTCAACTACTTGTTGGGACCGTGCATGAATATCTGCCATCTCAGTCCTAAGCTTCCTATTACTTTCAATTAAACCTAACACTTCCTTCTCATTATCTACATTTTCTGATAATAACTGTTCATACATAGTCTTATAGGTCTTAACTTCCTGAAGGGCAAGCTGGAGTTTCTCTTCTGTCTGACGGGCAGAAGTCTTGCGTGTAACCATCATGTTTACAAGTTGTAATTAAGGTGTACAATGTATAAACAAGTATGGATAAGGAATGGATATGTGTGAACAATTTTTACCAAATACTACTCAATAATACCTATGTAGTCTATTGGCGAGTATCTTATTTGTAATAATATAAGCTGTGTAGTAAGAAAAGTACTTTAAATAATATGATTAGTCTATATACTCGCCTATATTTAAGTCTAAAATTCAAAATTGTACATACGGTTGGTGTCGATTCACTCAACTATGAACACTTGTTATTATACACAATTTTACATGAATTTATATCACATTTAAATTCGTGAACCTTATTTAGTGATGAAATGTGTTTTATTTAATTGTAAATATGATAAAACTAATATTAATTAATATTTAAAATATTGAATTTTAAATTGACAACTTAGCCCAGTGTTGCCACAGAAGAATTTCATGATAATGATAATGTTTTAGATGACTTGAAACACTTTTGTAGAATGTTAAATACGCGATGCATTATAAAAAAATATATCAAAACCTTTGTTTTCGACTTTTTTTGGGTTGACACATTATTGCTTATCAGCATCCAATTGGCATGATAAGAAATTATGATGTATTAACGTATGTCTACCACTGAACTCTATCATTTGAATGATCCTGTTCTATGCTGTATGCGTATTTGGTTTGATGCCCTGACTGACACGCTACAGGTCGTGGATTCGGAGTTAATTATTTATGTACATTAACACGTCTTATGACTTTGTGGTTAGTGACCCCGACTTTCAAGCCACCGGTCTTGGGTTCGAATCATTTGTATGCATGAATATATCTGTTATGTTTGTTCTGTGTCTGGATGTAATTTACCATATAAGTATGTATAAAAGTAGTATATCAGCTATCTGGTTACCATTCTACAAGCTCTGCTTAGTTTGGAATCAGATTGGTCGTGTGTGAAAAATGGCCCTTGATATTTATTATAATATATAGAGTAACATATATATGTTACACTCAAAAACTATCGCATTTATAATATTAGACACATAGTACCATTCGATATGTGATATGTCTCAACAACGAAACAATAACAAAAAAAAATCAAAATCTAGAGAACGGTCACAGAAATGTACGATAAAAAACCCAATAACGAATTATACAACCGTTGAGATAATGCACGTAGAATTTATTAAACAGTTTTGTGTGTGTTTCATAAGATTGTGATACCCTATGACTCCGATCACTCGGCATGATCGACTCGTCTCGTGTCGTACGGGACGGTACGGACGGTGATGATAATGTGAGACTACATGCACTTAGATTAGGACACGTTGTATGACGTTAGCCGAAGTTACTGCATATATCGATGAACTATGATATCTTGGAAGAGGAAAGTTTATGTTTTACGTCTGGAATACGGTGGTCCTTTTCTCTTTACCGAATAATTTTATAGCATTTTTATTTATGGCAAATCTTCATTAATGTGGATACTTAATTAATCACTACATAGTATAAAACAAAGTTGCTTCCTCTGTCCCTATGCACCTATGCGGTTTATTTAATAGATAGAGTGATTGTAGAGGAAGGTTTATATGTATAATAACATCCATTAAATAGTGAAGAAATACTGTTATTTTTGAGGTTTACAATGTAAAAGGATCAAGTGACGCAACTAGTATTTACATAAACGTAATAAGTACAAGTAAAATAGTAGGAATACCTACTTATAGAAAAATACCGTTGGCAGTGAATTGCTCGTTTAACAAACTATTTCATACAATTTGTAGAATTATTTTTTATTTTATTAATCTATGTACGTATTTAATCTAAGTTTATTTTAAAGTAGGTACCTATTATAATTCCCGATTTCAATGCCGGCTCATCATATTAAAAGCTTTTTGAATAAAATTATTTCCATTTTAATCATTTATCTAATTGTTCCAGTAAAATTTCTAACTTATCGTTTTTTTCCTCGTATAACATTTCCCCTGTACTTTGACCACCGTCTAGACATAGGGTAGACGGAAATTTTAGGTCAGCTAATTATAATAATGATATCAAACATTCGTTTTATTACTGGTGATTACTTCTTGCGACATTATGTACCGGTGCGGTGGACTAGATGATAACACAAGGTTCATTCCATTAATTGTAGGAAATGTATGAATTATATTTTTCCATGCATCCGATAGATACTGCGACCCGATTCAATCTTCTGGGGTAGTGATAAGTTAAATATATAATTGATTGATAAATATTTATCTTGAAGCATTTTCACGTAACAATTAAAACTAAAGTAAGTTTTTAAGAGATTGTGGTAGGGACCCTAATCCGATACAGAGCTTGTACTAAGGAAGCCAGATAGCTGGTACACTACATAGACTGATGTAACTACATACATATAATGGGGATCGGGTATAATTTATTAAATCAAGATCTAGAAAAGGTGCACGAGATCAAAGACTTAGGTGTAGTCTACGACTCTAAGCTCCTATTTGATAAACACGTCGATTATATTGTCAAAAAGGCATCTAGGGCTTTAGGGTTCGTGTTACGTAGGTCATCAAATTTCCGTAATATTAAAACAATTAAAATATTATACTGCACCTACGTACGAAGCCACCTAGAGTACGCGTCTCAGATTTGGAACCCTCAGTATGAATTGTACAAATCACGAATTGAACGCATTCAGGCAAGATTCCTTAGGCACCTGGACTTCAAAACTCACTACTCCCACAGATGTATAAGATATCACTTCCTACCTCTGGAAACCCGAAGAAATATAAGCGACGTTTGTTATCTTATGAATATTGCCCAAGGAAAAGTTGACAGTCCTGAATTGCTATCCAAAATAACCCTGAGAACGAATACTCTTAGACTGAGACAGAGAGCTATCTTGAGTATACCTTCAGCGAAGACCAAATATAGAGCAAACTCCTTTATCTTACGCGCTTGTAGAATAATAAATAATCTACCTTATGACATAGACCTATTTTGTTCTAGCACTGCATCAACGAAGAAACTCATATCTAGTGACTTCTTCAACAACGATATGACCAAAAGCTAGTTTTTTTTTTGTTGTCATTTTCTATCAATATTTTCTTGTTTCCTTCTTTTCTTCAAAACGACACGTATCTGTAATATTTTCTGTATAATGTAATTATCTTTTTTGCCTTGTACGAATAGCAAATGATTATCTATTGGTGGAGATTTATAAATGGCAGTTGTCAATATGCATGTTTAACCTATGGCTACTATTATGCTGTGAATCTTCCTAAAAGCTAATAAATAAAAATAAATAAATAAATGAAAATGAGAAATGTTTTTTATTAAAATAAGCCTTCATAATCACTTATGAATAATCAGACTAACGCTCGGTTCGGAAGGTTGGTTTTGCTGAGAAGAGCAGGCAATAAAGTCAGCAATTACTCTTTTCAAAACAAACTTAGGGAAAGATGTTTACATCCAGAATTCCAGACCCAGATTTGACCCACATCACATCAGACATATTCAAGAACTAATTATTTGTTCTGGGTAGGAAACGCCTCTACAACTAGGGTTACCAGATGAAAAAATCAAAAGTCCGGAGAAAAGGCCTGATTTCCATGGAAAAGTCCTGAGATTTTCTACAGATGAGAATTTTCTCTCAAAAACGTATTACTATCGTTGTATACGCGTTTTACGCGACGCGTTGCAAGCTTGTATGTACATCGCACTCAAAACAGCGGGGTGGAGGGAGGAGGGGGGCGCCCGTCGCCCCGCAGCGCGGTTGCCGCTCGCTCGGTCGGTCACTCAGTCAGTTCGTCTTGCGCCATTGCGAAGGTTGGATTACGCTTCATTGAGTGTCACCACGGGACGGGCGAGCGAGCGAGAATCGGAGCTGTTGGATGGATTATCCATCCATCATGGATACGAGTTAAAATGTCTTCAAGTACCAAACGACCACGATACGTGTGTACATTCACAGATACTTTAAAACAAAGATTTCCGATTATGAAAGATGGAAGAGAACCTACCGAAGTGTTTTGTTCAATATGTAACAATCATTTTTCAATTAAGTTCAAGGGAGGTGCTGATATTGAAAAACATATCCTAACGGAAAAACATAAAAAAAATAGTCTGACTGTTTCAAGTAACACCAAAATCGACTCTTTATTTCAACCACAAAGTTCTGGACTGACAGACCAAATATCCGCCGCTGAAGCCACTTTAGCTTTCCACACAGTGAAACATCACCAGTCATTTAAATCTATGGATTGCACCAGCCAACTGGTTAAGGCTATATTTGCCGATTCCAACACTGCGAAGAGTATTTCTTGTGCACGAACGAAGACTGAGGCCATTGTAACGGGCGTGATATCTCCGTGGGTAATTGAACAGGTACAAGTCTCATTACAAAATGTCAACTTCTTGGGCGTTTCCACAGATGCAAGTAATCACGGTGCTGAAAAAATATTTCCTATTATGATACAATTCTTCGACTGGCAAGAAGGAATTAAAACCAAACTGCTGGATGTGCTGAGCACACCCAATGAAAATGCTAACACTATAACAGAGATAATTAAAACAAGCTTGCAAAAGTACGACTTGTTGATGAAATGTGTATCATTTACAGCAGACAACGCTAATGTTAATTTTGGCGGAGTAAATCGGCAACCGGGACAAAATGTTTGGACTAATTTAAAAAACTTTCTGGACAAAGATATCGTAGGAGTTGGGTGCCCAGCGCACATACTACACAATTGTATTCAACATGGCACTGATAATCTGCATATTGATATAGAATCTGTAGTAATGAAGCTGTTTAATTATTTTTCCGTATACACCGTACGCACGGAGGCGTTGAAGGATATCAGCGAATATATAGACGTCAATTATCAGAAACTATTGTTTCATAGCAAGACCCGATGGCTTAGTCTGTTTCCAGCGATCGAAAGAATATTGAAGATGTATGAACCGTTGAAGCAGTACTTTTTATCTACTCCTGGTGTACCAATTACTTTGAAGAACTTTTTTGAAAATGAACTCAGCGAAGTTTATTTATTTCTTGCTCACTCATTGATGTCAATATTTCAGACGAAAATTGAAGACATCGAAAAAGAAAACAATTCTGTTTTAGATATTAAAAGAATCCTCGAATCCACACATGAAATTTTAGTTGCACGAGCGAACGCAAACTTCATGCCACTTAAAGTGCGAGAGTTGCTGGCTAAGTGCACTGCGGAAAACCAAGAAGTTTTCAAGCATGACCTTAAAAATATGTATAAGACTTGCGTAGAATATCTGATCAAGTGGATGACGCCTTTAGATGATTTCAAAGTCTTTAATTGGTTGATGCTGAAAAAGGGCCAAATGATCGACTTTGATCAGATTGCTTTATCAATTCATTATCTAAATGGAAAAGGAATGCACATAGATGATGTGAAGTTATTCGATGAAATTGCATCTCTGAATAGTTTTTTGACAAAACAGGAAGAAGCATTTTTTGACGTAATGCTTCATGCGTTGTGGGCAAACATTTTCAAGACAATAGGTATTTCACGATTGCCAGAGATACTGCGTATTTGTCAATATATATTTGCAATAACAGCTCAAAATGCAAACGTAGAAAGAGTTTTTTCTATCATGGGAGCTCAATGGTCGAAAGAAAGAAACCGACTAAACGTGTCTTCAATTCGAGCTCTACTTTTAGTTCAATATAACTTGAAGAGTTTAACTTGTGAGGCATTTTATAAATCAATAATCAAAGAAAAGAATTTACTTAAAAAAGTTTCTTCAAATATTAAATACGACAAAACTAATTAAGTACCTATTTGGATAAATAAGTATTGATTTTACCTGCAAATGTTAGTAACATTATTTTTAAGGATGATTATTGAAGATGATTATTTTTAGTTTGTTTTACTTTGATAAATAAGGATTGATTTTAACTGCAACTGCAATTGTTACCAAAAGAAGATTGTCTTTAGTTCGTTTTACTTCGATAAATAAGTATTGATTTAACTGCAATTGTTACCAAAAGAAGATTATTTTAAGTTTGTTTTAAATTAATACATAAGTATTGATTTTAACTGCAATTGTTACCAAAAGAAGACTGTTTTTAGTTCGTTTTACTTCAATAAATAAGTATTGATTTTAACTGCAATTGTTACCAAAAGAAGATTATTTTAAGTTTGTTTTAAATTAATACATAAGTATTGATTTTAACTGCAATTGTTACCAAAAGAAGATTATTTTTAGTAGTTTAATAAGAGAGATCTTTAAAATGTAACCTGTATTTTATTAAAAATCCTGAGATATCACTAGATTTGCTAAATCCGGCCGGAATCCTGAGAAGAGTCGAAAAATCCTGAAATCTCAGGACAAATCCTGAGATATGGTAACCCTATCTACAACCGAGCGGCTTGAAATCATGAACGCAAACCACAAGGGCAACCGTCATGTATAGCCGAAAATAACGACAAATATCTATTTAAATGCTATTTATTCAAATTCTATAATATATAAGATTGTCCAACATTATCAAGTTATCAAATAAATTTCATAACCAAATGTTAATTTCACCGCAATCTGTCAAAATAAGATCATGTCCTTCAACTTGTATTAAAAATATGGTAGATAAAACTAATGTACCTATAGGCTGTTTAACTGCTGTTTATATTTAAAAAGTAATTGTTTTGATACAATTTTATCTGGTTAAAAATATTCTATAAATGTCAACAATAGCAAAGCAATGATTTTATGTCGGGAGCACTTGGTATGTTACTATTCCAAGAATTAAATAACATAGCAGGTAATAATTTAAATTAATATCCTATCTAGGACATTTCTCACACACGGTTATCTGATTCCAAACTGAGCGAAACTTAATTAAAGTAACTAGATTGATATAGGTAGCTGAGTACATAGATACGCATCTAGGCAACAAGCTCACATGTATGCACACAAATATTTGTGCTTGACGGGAATCGAACCTTTTTTTTTTTTTTTTTTTTTTTAACCCAGGGAAATCTTTAGGTAAAGATACCCGGCGGCCGGGGATTGACCGCCGTACACGGTTATGTCGGTTATCTGCATTCCGACTAAAACCCTGGGGTGCTCTACATGTCGCTACTCGCTGGGTATGTGGGAGCGCCGAAGCATTCTTCCACGTACCCAGCAGCGACGGCCTGAAGGGCCTCCTCTCGGTCGTCGGCCACGGGGGCCGGGGTTCCAGTCCTAAGGACTGGACTCCCGGTCCCCGCCGCCACGCCTTGAGTTGCGTGCGAGAGCACACGCGCACAGTCTTGAGCCCGAAGACTGAAATGTTGGGTGGCCGACTGTCCCAAATCGGCCACCCTCGGGCTCGGGGGTGGAAGGAGCCTAGAAGAGGCAACCCTCCGGCGCCCGTTTCTCCTGCGGCGGATGGAGTGGGTGGTGCTGACCTCCCTCTCCCGTTCCGCCGCCTCCTTTGCGTGCATCACACGCTCGCAAAAGGAGCGGAGGGCGCCCCGACGGGAATCGAACCTACGACAAGTCAGGGTAATCCACCGTGCCTTCCTGCCGAAAAAATATATACACGCGCAACTTCGTTGGCGTCTCTTGCCTGTTCTTGCAACATTTTTTATTGATGCTCCGCTCCTATTCGCCGTAGAGTGATAATTCCTCTGAATGAAACCTTCCTCTATAAATGGGCTATCTAACACTGAAAAATGTTTTCTAATCGGACCAAACAAAATCAAACTCTTCAGCTTTATACATATATTAGTATAGATAAATAGATTAGGTATTTGTTTATAATTTTATCTACCCGTTGTAAACACCCTATATATTTATGTGACCGTAAGTATAAACTCAGATAAGATACACTATTTCTTTAATTTATCGTTCAATTGTTTATAATTTCTTTATCAACAAAAGAAATATTGAGTTTGATAATTAATTTAAATATCTTCAATTCATCACTTTAAAAGATTTTACGTTTATTCTGTTGTTTACGTATACGACTTGACATATTTAATCTGGCCTGCAATTTTTTCTGAATAGGTATATTGTTTTTGAGAATCATAAATGTTTCTAGAGATGATACTATAGATTATTTATTGATAACTAGTGGCTGCGTGGTCACCCGCGTTCCCTTTGATCTTAAATTTTCCCGGGATAAAAGTAGCCATGTCGTTCCAGAATATGAACTCTCTAGCGTCACTTCCCCGTATTAGCAACATTTTACATTAATATTCCGCTCCTATTCTCTGTAGCGTAGCCCTATATCATTATAGCTTTATATATTTAGCATTATAGACTTTCTCGATAAATGGACCAGTAGTTCCTGAGATTAAAGCGTTCAAGGAAACAAACAAAGTCTTCAGTTTTATATAGGTACTTACCTATATCTACATTTATATAGCAAGGATATAGATTCAGTTTATGGAAATGCGCTTCCCAAAGACTTTGAGCTGATGTTTTTTGGAACTGAGTTCAAGAACGCAGTAACGAATGTTGAAATCTTAACATTAACGTAGATAAGGTCGTTAAATTGATAATTATATTTCGTTATCAAATAACAGGGCGTTAGCGTTATCGGACATTGAATGTTCGCGGGATTATTCGTAATAAGTAGTCGATAAATGAGAGACGTTGATTTATTCTACACGAGCCTCCATCCCGTGGCTTTGACCGCGTAGTTTCCCTTCCCGTAGGAATACAGGGATAAAATATAGCCTATGACACTCGCAAATAACGTAGCTTTCTATTGGTGAAAGAATTATTATTTAAATCGTAACGTAAATATTTTTTTCATTAATGCTTTTACACCCTCGTATATGGAGTTTAAAATGGTTACGGGTTAAAGAAACAAGTCAAATCACGGAACATAGGAGGAAATAATTACTTTATTTTTGTTCTTTCAGACTGTAAAAAAGCTCACAAACCATGTATCTTTACTCAATATTCAGTTTTCAAAAAAAGATCGGTCGCGTGAAGTATCCGAAAGAAGTAAATATAAATACATACATTCGAAAACGTCAGTCAAATAAAACTACAGCACTAAGAATAATCATTTTAAAACACATAACCAAGTTAGGTATGCTGACGCTGTATTCTAGTGACCCAGTTAGCACACATTTGTGTTAAACGTAATAAATACCATAAAGTATTTATTGTTGTTTTATAAACTCATCAATAAATCTAATACGTCATTAAACAATTTGACAGTTTCAACCATAATTTTACTTTTTTTTTTAATAAGGAGGATCTCAACTCGACTAAAAATTGTTTTTTTAAACGACTTCAAAAAGAAGGAGGTTCTCAATTCGACTGGTATTTTTTTTTTTTTTATTCTTCTCGACTGCCGGTTTAAATTTAAAAGCAAAACTGAAATTTGTTTATTATTGTAGCTTTTCGAGCTATGAAGGTAACATTCGATGTTGATAACATTGATTTTCCCATTCAAATTACTAAAACTAACTTATCATCTGGATTTGAATATTCGAAAAAGTAATAAAATATGTGGTAAAATCTAGAATGATTGGTTGGTATTGTTCGCGTAATGCAATAAATACTGCGCTTGTGGTTAGTAGATTGAAATTGGGGTTTCTGGATCACAGATCCAGAAACCCCAATTACAATTCTAGATCACAGATCCAGATTCATTTCAGGTAGATGTATTCATCTACCTGATCTCTTTGTCTCTCTACCTACAGATCAATTCATGGACTGCATTTTAAGAGATCTAGTAAATTAATCTATTACCTTCTCTCTACATTATTCGAACATTCATTCATTCAACTACGTCAATTAATAATTTAACTTAACTCAAGTTTTAGAATATCTATTTAACGTGTCGCTACAATTTAAACGTCTCTAACCATCTATTCATTCAATCTTGTGCACCTACTCTCTCTACCTAATTGAAACATTAATTTATTCAAGATCCATGATCAACTTTATAACTTCATTGCTCAGTTCTTTATGATTATCTATTCAACATCATGTTCAAAATGCAATTAATAATTAAAATAATTAAATTAATTATTTCTATGTAAATATTATGTGCACCTAATCAACTCGATTACTATACATTCAGCTTTGCACACTAGGGAATCTAATGTGTTAAAGATGTTGCTCACTGCGACCTTATATAGAGCGGTAAGCGGTGTAGAGTATTAGGTAAGAGGTGCACTAGGATTATTTTTTATTAGGTATGAAGTACAATAATACAAATGGATACAATCAATGTTGTTTATTTCAAATATGAATATAAAATAAGACAGGTTGCAACAAGTTATATCAAGTAAAAAACAAGTATGCAAAATGAACTTATCTAAGCTCTTGATTCGATATCGTCCTGAATTTTGCCTATTAATTCTTTCGTACTGTTATAAATATCATCAAATAATATGGCCTTTGCAACGTGCTGAACACACACTTCCGCTTCACAACTACATATAGATTGTTCTAATTTTGGGAAACTATCCACATTGAAAATTTCTATTCTGATGACTTTGGTTCCTCGCGTGACTGGTTTTTTTATATATTGAAAAACTGGTTGTTCTGTTTTTGCTCTTTTTCGAGTTTCAGCACCAGTACCAATGCCTTTTGGTCCAGATTTCTGAATAGCAGTTTGATCCATACGTACAAAATTGAATAGATCTTCAGTATCCTGAAACATAATTTCAAAAGTAATGATAGTGGTATATAATTACTACACATAAAACAAATATTCGAATACATGTTCCTTACTGACTTAGAATATGTAATAATAATAAAATAAAATAATGTTCCTATATTTAAAGAATACAATCATAACTTACCGACATTACGAAGTACACTTGCGCGAGCAGGTAAAAAATATGAAATGAATATCGATGTCAATTTCATCCATTTTATATTAAAATATTTTTTTTTTATTTTTTTTATATATTATTAATAAGGTTCAAAATCGTACCTACGATTTTTAAGATGATTGCATTCCTGAACATAAATGGTAGGATGAAATTGAAGCTTCACTAATTGAGTATTGCTGACTATAAATCTATCATATTTAAATAAATTTTACTTTAGGTTTGTTCATTGCAATCCCCTCATACATCGGAACACAATCTTCTGACAAGCAAAGTCATCAGATGTAAGTTGTATGAAAATGAGCATAACTTTTGTGATGTAAGCGATTCTTTTTATGGACACTGATTCATTGTTTTATGAATATAACAGTAGGTAACATACTATTATCATACACGGTTTCGCTTGCTATTATTATGTATTAGCGTTCCTCTATAATACACATCTACGTTAAACAAATAAGGATAATCTTAAGTAAGTAGTAAGTCTTTATTCTCTAACCTTTTTTACCCATGGTGGTCTAGTGGTGAATGCATCGACTCATCATCATTAGGATGCAGGTTCAAATCTTTGGTCCGTATCTGAGTTTTATTTGGATTAGATAGTTTTAGTATTAATTTAGTAGTATTTTAGTTCAGATATTATGCCTAACTTATTTCAGTATCGATGATTAGAGACATACAGATATTTTTAAAGCGAAACTTACATATTACAATTGAAACAATATTGCATAAAGCAGTCGTTAAAAAATAATAATATCAAGTGAAACCAAAGGTAAGCGTAGTATGTAAATATTGCTTTTCATAGCTCGTTTGTATTTGGGTATAGACAACTGACACAGCATTCGATCATATTTTCATTAGGTAAATACGCTCTCCCATATTTGTAAGTATACCACGTGATTTTGTCACTATTTAAGAGTTATCTCGTAGGAGCTGGATCACATACCATCTTTACAAGTCTCGCTGAAACTATCTAATTGATCTGAAGTGAAGTTGTCCTGAATTTGAACCATCAATACAATGTAAGTACTCCATAATTATTTTTCTATTATTTTTACTGTTCTATTAAACTTTAAAATCAGTTTGTTTATTTTTCCACTATTCTACTATTCTTTATTTCAACAGTTGATTAATCAAGTAATCAGTTAGTTGGTCATTCATCTCACTGATATGAACATTTCATCTAATTAATGATTATTTATTTTTTATGTTTAGGTCGAAGCAAATGGCTGATGCACTTTTCCCATCGGAAGATGAGTCCGCGCCTGAGACAACAGTGAAGTCCAAGCCAGAAAAAAGGAAGCGGAAGGCTGTCCAGCAGGGTTCTAGTGAGAGCCAGACTTCGAAGAAGGCGAAACCAGTCAGAGTCACTGCTGGCGAGCTCTTCGGTACTGACTCCGATGATGAACAGATGGAAGCAACAGGGAAAAATCCTCAACCGATCTACTCGTACGTGACACGTAGATTAGCAAATGGATTTTCAAGACAAATTGATGAACAAAAAAAAGGTACCTACTACATAGAAGTTAAAATTTATAATTGTAATGACATAGATCATGTAGCGCCAATTAACAGATGGCGGCACTCCATCATCACTATAAAAAATAAGTGCAATGAAGACTCTGAGTCGTGGAAACAAATAAACAACTATGTTAGAAGTGTAAGAAAAGAATTTAAGCACCGTACACCCACTTACATAAGTACTTATCAATAATTCTGAATTTTTATTTTATAACTTGTAAATGTACGGTGACTTTCAATTATACTATAATATAATTAACTACTGTAAATAGGTTTAATATTCATGTATTGACTATAATTTAAATATAATGTTAATCTAATGACTATGTTTTAATAAATCATTTATATTCAGTCTATTAATTTTTTTCTTTTCAGTTATACCAAGCACTAAATCATCAAATTCAGATATGAGTTGTAATGAATGTAAAATAACGATACCAGAACATGAATATAGATATCATAAGAGAACTAATATCCATAAATCAAATTGTTTAATCCAATCAAATTTTAATAATGTTGATATTATTGCCACTGCATTCAGAAATAGAATATTGACTTATCGCTTGAACCCGTCTACAGAAATTGAGCACCACCTAGCGGAGGTATTCTTAGACGGAAAGCGAGATGATGTTCATAAGATAATAGAGTTGTCACTGCTGAGAAATATCTGTATCAAAATTAACTTCGAGTTGTTTGCTTACTTTGAGTTACCTAAATCAGGTGAGCAACAGCTTAAGTCATTTATTACGAAATATGAAATTATATATAAAAGTACTGACTACAATGTGTTATATTTAAATTTAAGAGAGATTTTTAAAGCGAAACTAACTGAATTTGAGCATTGCGAATCCGGATGGTCTTTTGTGTCTATTAGTCACTTAGAAATGAATATAAATAAGTATTCCCCAATGCGAGGCGGATCTTATATTGAACTACCTAAAATTATTAAAAATACAAAGAGCTGCTTGAATATACAGAATTATGATAATTATTGTTTTTTATGGAGCATTGTTGCAGCATTATTTCCAGCAAAAAATAATGTCTGTCGACCTAGCTCATATCCCCATTTCAATTCAATATTTAACATAAAGGGGATATCATTTCCACCATCACATAGAGATATTAAGCTGTTTGAAAACAATAATCCTGAAATAAGTATTAACATTTATGGTTTAGATGAATATAATACTGTTATTGGTCCTCTGTATGCGACTAAATATAGTAATAGAAATAATCATATTAATTTATTGTATTATGAAAAAAATAACAAAGCTCATTATTCTTTGATAAAAAGTCTATTGCGTTTAGTTAAGAAACAAGTTTCATGGCATAAAGGTCAAATTTATTTATGTGAAACTTGTCTTCAATTTTTTTCTACTAAAACTAAATACGATTCACATAGTTGTTCTAAAATAATAACGTTATTACCAGACAAAAATAGTACATTACAATTCCAACATTACGAGAGAAAACAAAAAATTAACTTTGTTATATATGCAGATTTTGAGAGTATATTATTGGATTTTAAAGAAACAAATACTGATAAAAGTACAATAAGAAAAAAGCTGCACCAACCGTCATGCTTTGCATATTATATATGTTGTTCTCATGATAAAAATCTTAATAAATTTGTTACATATAGAGGATCAGATTGTGTACAAGTATTTGTTAAGAGTTTAATAGAAGAAACAAAATTAATCCAGCAGATTTTGATAACAAAGAAACCCATGAAACCTATGACTATAGAACAAACTAATAATTATAATAACGCGATTACATGTCACATTTGTAAACAATTATTATTTGATGATAAAGTTCGCGATCATGATCATATAACATCTGAATATAGAGGTGCTGCTCATTCACACTGTAATTTATTATATCAAGTGTGTTCATTCATACCCGTCATATTTCATAATTTATCTGGTTATGATTCGCATATATTTATAACAGAATTATCTAAATATGATGGTGATATAAAAATTATTCCAAAAACAAAAGAAAAATATTTATCCATAACAAAATCTATTAAAGTAGGCAGTGATTGTATGCCTTTACAAATTAAATTCATAGACTCGTTTCAGTTTCTTAATTCAAGTCTCGATACTCTAAGTAAAAGTTTATCAAATAAAAGTTTTATAAATTTGTCAGAACACTATCCCAATAGAAATCAATTTAATTTAATAAGAAAGAAAGGCATTTATCCGTATGAATATATAAATTCTTGGCAGAAATATAATGAAACAATAATCCCCTCGAAAGATTGTTTTTATAACAGTTTGCAAATAAAACATATAACCGATAGTGAATATGAACATGCTCAAACAGTGTGGAAATGTTTTAATATTTCATCTCTCGGTGAATATACAGACTTGTATTTAAAATGCGATGTACTATTACTATGCGATATATTTGAAAACTTTCGAAACATATGTCTCGAGCACTACGAACTTGATCCTGCTTACTATGTTTCATCGCCTGGTCTGAGTTGGGATGCTATGCTCCTATACACCGGTGTTCAGTTAGAGTTAATTCATGATTTAGAAATGTATCAAATGATAGAAAAAGGAATACGTGGAGGATTAGCGCAGTGCTCCCATCGATATGCCAAAGCTAATAATATTTATTTACCTAATTTCGATGATTCTAAACCATCAACGTATTTGATATATCTTGACTGTAATAATCTTTACGGTTATGCTATGACGAAGAAGTTACCCATATCTGATTTTAAATTCATGACATGTTATGATATTGAGAATTTTAATATATTTGATGTTCCTGATGATGGTGAATATGGTTACATTTTAGAAGTTGATATAATATATCCAGATCATTTACATCATTTGCATAGTGACTTGCCATTCATTCCTGAAAAATTTGTGCCTATAGGAGGCAAGACACAAAAATTAATAGCAAATTTGTATGATAAATATAATTATGTTATTCACTATGTCCACTTAAAAGAATGCCTTAAGAATGGTCTTATTATGAAAAAAATTCATCGCATTCTTCAATTCAGACAAAAAGACTATTTAAAAAAGTATATAGACTTAAATACTAAACTGCGACAAGAGGCTTTAACATCATTTGAAAAAGATTTCTTCAAGCTTTTGAATAATTCAATATTTGGTAAAACGATTGAAAACAAACATAAACATGTTAATGTCAAATTGGTTACGAAATGGAATGATAATTCAAATAAAACAAACAAGGTTCTATGTGCTGAGAAATTAATAACAAAACCGAATATAAAAAGCATTTCCATTTTTAGTGAAAATTTTGTTGCAATTCAATTGACACCAGAAAAACTAATTTTAGACAGACCTATATATGTTGGATTTGCCGTGCTCGAATATTCTAAACAGCATGTCTATAGATTTCACTATAATTTCATCAAGAGTAAATATAGTCAGAAAGCTAAATTATGCTATACCGATACTGATAGTTTATTGTATTTAATACAGACTCAGGACTTTTATAAAGATATGTGTAATAATATATTGGAATTTGATACAAGTAATTTTGAAACCGATAATCCTTACCGTATGCCTAAGGTAAATGAAAAAATCCCTGGCCTTTTCAAAGATGAATTGGGAGGTGATTTAATCACAGAATTTATAGGTCTAAGAGCAAAACTTTACTGTATTAAATCATTAAAGACACAAATTAACAAAGCAAAAGGTGTATCTAAGCCCGTTACAAAAAGTTTAAAGTCATCCAACTATAAGAACGTGTTGTTTAAAAATACTGAACTTAAATGTAAGATGAACACGATAAAATCATATAAACATGTATTGTATTCACAGGAAGTTAATAAAGTCACATTAAATAGAATCGATGATAAGAGACAAGTTCAATTAAACCAAATAGATACATTACCATGGGGGCATTGTGATACCATGTGTTGACTCTTGTTTATTACATAATTTAATTTTTATGCATGTATTAAGTATATATTGAGAAAAATGTAATGCTATAGTTATGGTTAAAATGATGTGTATATCAATACCTATGTATAATATAAATAATTTTGTACTGTTAAATAAATATTACTTTACATCTAATTGTTGTTTAATTCTGTTAACCCTCAAGTTCTTAAATATTCGTCTAGTTATAAATTTTATTTATTTATTTATTTATTTTTATGTAGTAAATGATATAAATACTGATACAATTATAAATTTGACAACAGACGCAAACATGAAGATGATTAAGCAACCAGTATCGTTGGAAGTTAAAAATATTGAGTTAAAAAAAAATAAACTTCATATCAAACATAGTGTACTTCTCCCTAATAATATGCGATGTATTATTTGTGGTCCCTCAAACTGTGGGAAGACTAATGTTATGATTAGTTTATTGATACATGAAAACGGCTTAAAGTTTCAAAATGTCTACCTGTATTCAAAAACCAGTTTCCAACCAAAGTATTGCTTTTTAAGACAAATTTTAGAAAGAATTCCGAATGTAAAATTTTTCATTTTTAATTCCAATGAAGATGTTATTCATCCTAATGATGCTCAACCAAATTCTATCATCATTTTTGATGATGTGGTTAGCGAAAAACAAATCAATATTCGGAATTATTATACAATGGGGAGACATAAAGGAATAGATTGTTTTTATTTATCACAAACGTATTCAAAAATACCAAAGCAACTGCTACGTGATAATGTAAATTTTTTGATTATTTTTAAACAAGATGAATTAAACATGAAGCATATATATGATGAACATGTTAACTCTGATATGGATTGGTCTAAATTTAAAGTCATGTGTTATAAAATCTGGCAGGGTCCTTATGATTTTTTGATTATTAATAAGGATTGTGAATTAAATAAAGGTAGATATAGACAATCATTCGATAACTTCATTACTTTTGAATGATTCAGTCATACTCAAATAAAATCAAGTAATACTTGGTGCCCGAGAAATATATACAAATTCAGTGACTATTAAGAACAAAATCATTCTTAAATTTTTCTTTATAAATAGCACACGTACTATTAGTAAAATAAATGGAGCAAAATATTAAGCAACAATTAATACATTCAGTTAATTCTATAAAAACCAAACTAAAACAAATGCAAAATGCGGAGGCACATACAGACCTAACGCTAAACAGAATGCTGAAACCCATTACTGTTCCATTAAACACGTTAGCTAATCACTCTAAGCAAGTAAACATGGAAAAAAATAATGATCTTAACACTGATGAGGTTGAGTCTATTGGCTTTTTTAATGATTCAGTAAAAGAGGAAGAATTTCATGATGTGAAAAATTATGAAGACGATTTCATATCCTCTGAATGTGATGAAGATCAAAACGACTCAGTCATTCGAGAAGCACCTCAATCTCCGTTGAATAAATCTTTAAAGAAAAATGATATAATCGATATTTATGATCATACAGATATACCATTTGGTATTCGAGTAGAAAATAGAAAACCAATGATGGGAAACTCAGAAGTACGATTTTCTAAAACTGAAAATTTTTTAAATGGTGGTGAAATTATTTTGATTAACGTTGAAGGAAATTCTTATGAATTGACAGCTGGCTTAAAGGAACTTCTTCTGCGTAAGAAACCAAATCTATCCTTAATTTCAGAGAAAGATAAGCTTATCTATAGAGATATCCTGTATTATACCAATGCTCATAAAAGAGACTTTAATGCTAATGGTCAGATTAAGGGAGATAAAGGTATAAAGTACCGTGAAATTATAAAACCATTACTTTTTGACCCCAAATATCGAACTCAAAGCGAACCGAAATTTGGAGGTAAACTCCCAACACTAAAAAAATTTAGATCGAATATAGATCTTGTGTATTGGGATGATCCTAACGAGTTGGTTGAGAGATTAAAATTACTTATTGCTTCTAAAAATGCTGGTAATACTAATCATGATAATGAAATAATATCAATAACTGAAGAATTAAAAGAAGCTGGTATCATAAAAGAATAAAAGCAATTGTATTCTTAGCGATTGTTTAGTATTCTTATATTACTCAACATGAATGTTGATAAATTCGGACACCATTTAAACAAAAGGTTAAAAAATAATGATTTATTTGTAAATAATTATTCGCTTAAAGTACTGAGTGATGGAAATTTTAATATAGAAAATAAATTTTTAAAAAATGTGCATACACCTATAGATTCCAATGATAGTGCCACGAAAGAATATGTGGATAGCTGTATAATAGACTGTATCAAAAAAATTACAACTGTAAGCAGCTTAGTTACGAATCTAAGCACACAAATATCTAATTTAGAAAACATTTTTAAAGTTGGTAAATTTGATAATAATGAGCAAAGCAGACGTTGTAAACGAAATACATAAAAATGCTAGAATACATTATCCACGTCGAAAAGTCATAATTAAAGATATAGATGATCTATGGCAAGCTGATTTAATAGATATGCAAGCTTTTTATAAAGAAAATTCATGCAACAAATACATTCTGGTTGTTATTGATACTTTTTCAAAGTACGCTTGGGCATTTCCACTTAAATACAAAAGAAAAGAAATTGTATGTGATGCATTCAAAACATTACTAAGAGAAGGACGTAAACCAAAAAACTTACAAACAGATTTAGGTACTGAATTTTATAATGATAAATTCAAAAACTTAACTAATGCATACAATATAAATCATTATTCAACTTATACAATAAAGAAGGCATCGATAGCAGAAAGATTTATCAGAACTTTAAAATCAAAACTGTATAAAGAATTTAGTCTAAAAGGAAATTACAAGTGGACAGATGGTACCCTTGACAATGTTATTTATATTTATAATCATACAAAGCACCGAACTATTAACCAACAGCCTAGTGAAGTCAATAAATATAACAAAGAAAATATACTGAGTAGATATTACGTGAAAAACAATCACTTAAATAATTTAAATAAACCTAGACATCTAAAAGTTGGAGACTTTGTACGGATTAGCAAGCATAAAGGTGCATTTGAAAAGGGATATACACCCAATTGGTCCACAGAAATTTTTAAAATTATTAAACTAAAAGAAACAATTCCTATCACATACTTATTAGAGGATTCAAGGAAGCAACCAATTTTAGGAGCATTTTATGCTCAAGAATTACAGAAAACAAAACACCCGAACATATACCTTGTGGAAAAAATATTGAAAAGAAAAGGAAATAAAATGTTTGTGAAATGGTTGGGATTACCTTCTACCGAAAATAGCTGGATCAATAAGTCAAGTATAATTTAATGAGTGTTAATTGAATACATATTTAAATGGTTATTAGCAATAGGATACATTAGTGTAGTAAAGAGCATGAGCAAGAGCAGTCTTTTAAACTGGTTTATTAATCATTTACCTTTTGAACTTCATCTACCCGGATATAATTATTGTGGACCAGGCACAAGACTACTGAAAAAACTCGCACAGAGAGAAAGAGGCATTAACCAGCTGGACGAATATTGCAAAGAACACGATATAGCCTATCAGCGAACATCTGATTTAAGTGATCGGTGTAAAGCTGATATAAAACTAATGAAACAGGCAAGAAAGCGGATAACTGCACCTGATGCTAGCATAGGTGAAAAAATAGCAGCTCAAGTAGTTAATAAAGCAATGATGCTGAAAGTTAAAACTGGAACTGGCTTAAGGAAAAGCGAAAAAAATAAACTTATAGAAACTCGATCTGGTACCGGTATGAAGAAAAATCTAAAACATGTTATCGCATACGCAAAAAAACAGCTACAAAAAATGAAACCTAAGTGTAAAAATATGGCTATAAAATTAGCAATGGCAGCTGCTAAAGAGCTGGCAACAAATGCAGATGTGACAATTCCTCGAATAATTCCAATTCCAAAAACTGGTGGTTACCTTCCTTTAATACCCATCTTTGCAGGGTTATCTGCTGTTGGTAGTCTAACTGGCGGTGCTGCTGGTATTACCCATGCTATTCACGAATTTAAAAATGTCCAGAAACGACTCAAAGAGCGGAAATTAAGGCATAGCGAAAATAAATCTGTATGCTTAGGTAAAGGATTAAACATAAAGCCTTTAAAAGAAGGTTTCGGTATTTATGTGTCTGATAAAAAAAACTAAATATTCGGCTACCTAATAGAGCTCTCACTAATATAGATTTAATGAACCACTCTAAAAACATTCCGTATTTTCGAGGAGTATTTATGAGAAATGAGTTACCTAAATATCCTCGTATCAAAGAATGTGGTATTATCAATTTGGATAGTTCAGAAAATCCAGGGAGTCATTGGGTAGCCTATGCAAAGTATAATAATGATATCGAGTATTTTGATAGTTACGGTAATTTAAAACCGCCAAAAGAATTAATTTATTATGTTGGATCAAATATATACTATAATTATGATAATATTCAAAAAGATCATCCCTATAATTGTGGCCACTTGTGTTTGAAATTTTTAAAAAAATTTTGGTTTGATAAAAATATAAAACAAATAAATAGCATGTAAGAGTTGAACCTCATTTAGTGTATAATCATGTCTATCGCATTAACCATCACAGGTAAAAAACCATATCTGGAATCATATTTTCAACCTCCTTTAAATATAGGAGGTAACTACGAGTGTGGATTATTATACTTCTCAGCTCTTAATTCAATACCAAACATAACTATAAAAAACAATGTATTTGCTTACGGGAAAGATAAAACGTTGCAAATTCCATGTGGTGCTTATGACTTGTATGACATAGCCGACTTCATTCAAAGTAATATAGTCGATTGCGAAATTAATATAAAGCCAAATAATAATACTTTAAAATGCTCAATATATTGTTCTAGTACAATAAAATTTAATGTAGAGAACAGTATAGGTACCATGTTGGGTTTTGACAAGATTGAATTAGAAGCAAATAAATGGCATGAATCTAAGAACCCTGTCAACATTACTCCATCGTCCGTGATAAGAGTCGAATGTGATCTTATAGAAGGGTCGTATACTAATGGATTTCCATCCCATATTATACATGAATTCATACCAAACGTACCTCCTGCTCATAGATATATAGAAGTGCCAGGAACTATTATTTATTTTCCTGTTAATAAAAAATCTATATCATCGATAAATATAAATATTGTTAACGAGTACGGTGAATACATTGACTTTAAAGAAGAGAATATCCAATTGCGTCTTCATTTACGAAAACGAGATGATTGTATTTAATAAAAGTGTTAATACTACGGAAAAACGCATTACTTCCCATCGCGTTGCCCAAGTATATAGACGTCCCAAAACCTTTAAGAGGCTTAGTAAAAGTAATAAAGAATTTCTTCGCACGCTCGGATTTAAATTATGAATATACTACAGATAACGGATTTACCACAGTATGATAACTCGATTGAAAGCTATGAAATCCATACTTACAATCCATATAATAATAGTTTTAAAGAAAATGATGAGATTCGGATTCCTATACACCAACAAGATATCTACATATTACCATCCGCCAGTTCCATTCTCATTGAAGGAAGAGCAACTGTTATTGACAAAGACCATAAGCCGCATAATGTACCTGTGGAATTCACTAACAATGCTGTAATGTTTTTGTTTCAAGATATTAGATATGAAATAAATGGTGTTGAAGTAGATCGTATTAAAAACGCTGGAATATCAACAACAATAAAATCTTACGTATCTATGAACACAGGGCAAAGTAAAGTTGCTGCTATATGGGGTTGGAACTTAGATGGACTTAAAAGTATTGATGGTTCTTTTAGTGTAATTATACCATTAAATAAAATACTGGGATTTGCTGAAGATTATAATAAAATAATAATGAACTGTAAACATGAGCTTATTTTAAATAGAAGTAATACGAACGTGAATAGTGTTAAAGTAAAGGATACCGAAAGTTTACAAATACATATTGAAAGAATACAATGGCGTGTCCCTCATGTAAAAGTTTCAGATCGAGACAGACTAACATTACTTAAACTATTAGAAAAAGATAAACCTATACAGCTAGCATTTAGAAACTGGGATTTATATGAATATTCATTTTTGCCTAGAACTACGAAACATTCTTGGGCAGTTAAAACAGCTTCCCAGCTAGAAAAACCACGCTATGTTATATTCGGACTACAAACATGCAGAAAAAATAGTAAATCGAAAGATTGTTCTTTATTCGATCATTGTAAAGTAACTAATATCACTTTGTTTTTGAACTCCCAGTATTATCCATACGAATCTTTAAATCTTAAATTCGATGAACATAAATACGGTATAATATATGAGATGTACAGTAGGTTCCGACAGTCTTATTACAACATCCCTGCGGATCCGTTGCTTGATTTGTTAAATTTTAAAGAAAAAGCTCCATTATTTATTATTGATTGTTCAAGACAAAATGAGAATTTAAAAACTGGACCGGTGGATGTCCGTTTGGAAATAGAAACTTCTCAAGATATTCCCGAAAATACAACGGCTTACTGTCTCATCATTAATGATCGGCTCTTCGAGTATAAGCCGTTAAGTAATATAGTTCGAAAATTATCATGAGTGCTATAGTAGACATTCAAGGGTTTAAAACTGATAATAATCAATTCATTTTAAAAGAGATTGCTATTATTTTTAAAAACCATGTGCAAGTTTTCCTATTCAAATCACCATATCCATTTTATGACTTGACTAAAACAGAAAGAAAACAAATCTGCTGGATAGAAAGAAATAGAGGGATTTCCTGGGGTGATGGTTATATACCTTATCCGAACCATAAAAATATTATTCGAGATATTTTACGAGGTAGAACAGTATACACTAAAGGGTCTGAAAAAAGTGTTTGGTTAATTCAAATATTAGAATCCGAAAAAGTTTTTAATTTAGAAAATAAGGGATGCCCTAATTTATTAAGTTTATGTGAAAAATATAAATTATCGAGAAATATGTTCAATTGTATGTATCACAGTAATATATGTGCTCTGAAAAATGTACTATGTTTAAGAAGGTGGTGTTTAGAAGAGAATATAGTTTTATAGATATTTTTTTCTTGTTTCATTTAACAATAACCCTACTAGCTACCTCACCTAATATGTTGTGTGTTTATCCACATTCTTATTCTATTTTAAAATAAGTATTTCATTTTAAATAACAATACAATGTGTTGAATAGATAATCCCTAGGGGCTTTCAACATTAATAATTTAAATGTTTGTATGAATCGTTTAGGTAATGGATTAATAATTTGAAATTTTACTAGATCTCTTAAAATGCAGTCCATGAATTGATCTGTAGGTAGAGAGCCAAAGAGATCAGGTAGATGAATACATTATTTAGTAGATTGAAATTGGGTGTTTCTGAATCTGGATCTGTGATCTAGAATTGTAATTGGGGTTTCTGGATCTGTGATCCAGAAACCCCAATTTCAATCTACTGTGGTTTTCCTATAAACCGATACCTGTAGGCTAATGAACCTTATCCTTACCCACTTATATACTATTTCTCATATATAAATAGCTATTGATAAATATTTAATATCTGCTTTCCATAAATAGGTTTAATGAAGGAAAAATATTTATAGGCAGAGATTATATGCAACCCATGTATAATTAAGCCATTGGATGTTCAGAAATTATTATAATTATGGTAATTTTAAATATTCCTACAACTAGTAATATAAATGGAAAAGTTTATGAAGATGTATGGATGTTCGTTACTCTTACAATAGAACAACTCCTGAAAGAATCTAATCGATTGAAAGAGAATTTCATATATTTATTCTTAACTAGCTTCCGCGGCGGGGTTTCACCTCCGTTACAGCTTTCCATACGAATTATGTTTTTAATAAACGTATGTGTAAAAGATAGTTAAATATTTTTAACTTTATTTTTGCTAGTTTTCCGCCATGGTTTCAAAATATAAACACATCCCGAATTCACAAAATCATTTAATGAATACCTATATCTACCTAAATTACTTCATTAAGTACATAGTACAATATTATACCTAAATACTTCAAAGCTCGTAACTCTACGGAGGGCTTATACTGTGCGATACAATCTCTCAATTTTAACAGATTATACCTATTTCATATTACCTGTTTTATCGATGAAATTAATAAACATACATATTTTGATTGCATAATTAATAATTTAATCAAATATAGATAGTTACACAAGCGTCGCGCGCGCCGGTTCGAAAGATGCACTAAAAATCAGACATTTTAGTTCAGAATTCTTACGTCAAATTGCTAAGCTAGTTCGAGGACCTATAGCACTCTTTACTTTATACTTAAAAGACGAAAAACGTTTTTTTTTTTCGGATAGAACCTGGCTCTTTCCAGACTAACCGTGCGAATGGCTAGAATTGATCTATTGTGAATAATTGTGATAGCCACTTAGGTACAATTCACTACAAAAGATTTGCAGAATGAAACTGCAAGGACCCCGACATTTATACCCCTTTTGAGATAGGTAGAAGCTTAACTTTTAAAAGGGGGGAGAATACTTTATTGCAAAGGTTTTATGTTTAGTAAAAAAAAAAATACGGTCGTTTGGCGCCAATTTTCTACTTGATTTGATTTAGACAAACCATAGATTATAAACTGTGCAAATTATTATTTATCTACATATTGCTGATTATGAATATAGTTCTCAATAATTATAATGTTTAATTGGTTCTAGTTAATGAACTTGGTAAATAACGTGTGGAGCGAAACGATATGAAAAAATACATTATTAGTTTAGTTTAATTATTCGCTTGACTGATTTTTATTAATGCCCTAGATAATATAGCAATGGTAAGTAATTTATTAATAAATAAGTGAAATAGGTGAAACATGGAAAAATAAAATAAAAAAATAACATACGACAAAATATCCCCAGATAGAATCCAACGATACCGACGGCGATCTTCGCGAAATCATTTCTCGCGTCATAGCCAATCTTCTTCAGCAGGTCACTCATGATGTAAGCTTTCACCGGTCTAGTGTCGCACTGTGTCTCAACCATTGCACTAAAAAATACTTTTATCTTTTTTTTTTAAATCAATATTTAAATAACGAATGCACCGATAACCCGCCGACCGCTACAGATATTACTTTGCATACGAAGGATGCATGCTTCGCGTAAAAAAAAATACAATTAGTTAAATCAGCTGTGTCGACTGTGTTGACCGACACCGTGTGTCGGCGGAGAGTGATGTTAGAATGAAAGCGCTCGCGTTGCCCGGTGGCTCGCCGGCTGACCCAAGCACAATTATTATCTATTTAATAACAAAATGTTGTGATAGACAAGCGGATATAATATTTATCATTGCGATGTCCGTCTGTGTGTACGTGATTTTTTTAATGTGCCAGCTAAGTTCGTGATGATATATGTTTTACAAGTCTCATCACTCTCATCGTATTATCAGTATTCCAGCAAGACTATGTCATGTGCTGGTCTCGCGTCGTCAGACTCTACGCGACTTTACGAGGAAAACTATATATCGGAAAATTACAAATTTTCCAATACTTTTTTCTGAAGTCGTTTAAAAATAGAGCGGGTGCAATGATATTTCGTAGAATGGGACTCTCAGTCACATAGTTGACGAAAGAGATGAGAAAGAGCAAATAGGCTGATTTATTGTCGAACAAGAGTCATTCTTAGAGTCACGCCGTAAATCGTTAACGAATGGAACGACGGTTAGTATAAAAAAGGGCATAAGCCAAGGGGCGAATGCGGGTTCAAAAACCGAACATAACATTTAGCGAGCATGTGCAGACACGACACTGGCTGAATAATTGATACATGGTTAGCTGCTAGATTGTATATAGTCGATGGTAACAATGGGCAATAGAGAAACCCTTTTACAGTGAAGAATAAAAAACATTAAGATATTGTAACGTTTTTGGTCTCCCTTTTAGATAGGTGATTGACGTAAGTTATTTTGTTTAGGTGCAACACTCACTTATTATAGTTACATGATATAGGTAAATATATTATTTATGTAATAAAATATCTAAAACAAAAGTTTATGTATCAAAATATGCCTTTGATGGGAATCCCATTTCGTCCCTTAACGTTAAAAATGATTATGCGGTGTTGTAAGCTAAGGGACGATTTGTAGAAAACCTTAAGGATAATTGCTTTTGGCAATAATCTGGACACCCTAGTCATATTGACAAGTAGAGTAGACTGAAAGAAACGAGATTTTCAGTTGTCTACGCAGTGTTGCGGGAAAAACATAGTCACCAATATTTATGTAAAAGTAGGTATTTTAGCTATCACTGCTATATAGTTTGGAATCATAGGTCCTAAAGTTACATGATAAAAGTCTTGTATTAACGTGTTGACTGCGTTCTTTGCTATTAACCAATCAGACCGCCAGACTCAGTTAACTAGTCACAGATATCTATACTAATATTATAAAGAGGAAAGATTTGTTTGTTTGTTTGTTTGTTTGTAATGAATAGGCTCCGAAACTACTGGACCGATTTCAAAAATTCCTTCACCTTTGGAAAGCTACATTATCCCCGAGTAACATAGGCTATATTTTATCCCTGTATTCCCACGGGAACGGGAACTACGCGGGTAAAACCGCGGGGAGGCAGCTAGTATTAAATATCCTGGGACATTTTTCACACACGGCCAATCGGATCCCAAAGTAAGCTTCAAAGTGAGCTTGTGTTATGGTAACCAGATAGCTGATATATTACATAGGTATACTAAGTTTTAAATACATACTTATACAGATATTTACATCCAGACACAGAACAAACCATCGATATATATGTACTACGTACTAGATAGGGCGTTCCGAACACTCGCTTTTATCAACTCAACTGAACTGCAGTCCCCACACCCGACTTTAGTGTGGCTTCGACATTCATTCAGTGCGGGTGCGCACGGAGCAGCGTTAATAACAACGATAATCCGAATCAAAGTAGACCCTGGACGAAAATAACTAGTCAGTAGTCAACTAAGTAAAATTACTACCTGTTTAAGTGAATTAATAGGTGATAATTCCGTAATTCCAGAGTAGAAAAACAATTTATCTATTTAAATACCACGCCATTCTACAATCATATACTAAAACGTGCAGATGTTCCCTTAAAACTGGTTGTAGGTAAAAATATGTAACTGAACACAGACTTGATATGTTTTTTAGAAAGGTTTTAATTTGATTAATTGTTAATGAGTTTTTAATTAGTAGTGATAGTTTGATATTTTGAATAATTGTTTTATGTTAATTCAAGCCCTGGCCCGTACCTCTGAGTACTCATTTAAGCCATGTGAAGTCCGCCAATCCGCACTAGGCCCCCCTAATATTAATATAATACATTTTGAAATCGAGTTTTATTCTAATGAAGTTTAGAAGGTAAAAAAGATGTGTCACATCTGCGGTGTGAACTCTATAGGGACGACATCTTAGTGTAGTTAACTGAACGAAACGCGTAAGCGCCATGAAATTTGCGGCGCTTACGACGTTTTGGTCGCGAGAAAACTATACTCTAAGCAATCTAGCGCTGTATCTTTTAAAATAGTTTGGTTAGTTGACACAGCTTTATACAGCGCTGCAGCGAACTTTAGTTCTAACTCTTACCAGTTTTTAAACAAATGTTTTACATGAACGTTCTTGTCTATCGCTATACGTCGATGGAACAAACAGACATATTCATGCATACAAATGTTTGTCCTGGGTGGGATTCGAACCCACGACCGGCGTCATGAGAGTCAGGGTTACCAACCACAAAGCCAACATATCAGTCAGATATACATACGATCTAGTCTCCTGAGTCGAAATTGTGAAACTAAGGAGTACCACTTTTGGCGATCCGAGAAGCTGGCGGCTTTGACGGTAGTACATACTCGTTTATTGCTCTCAATAATATACTCTAAGAATTCGTATGTTAGGATTATAATGGAGTACAGCATGGGGTTTTTATACCTTAGTGGTATAAAAAAAACAGTCGAATTGAGAACCTACTCCTTTTTGAAGTGAAGTCGTTTAAAAATACCAGTCGAATTGCGAACCTCCTCCTTTTTTTGAAGTCGTTTAAAAATAGTTGGTTAGGACCCGTTCAAGTATTACGTAAGCACTATGGGGGGGGGGGGGTCTTTGCTTTGCTTATTTTAGATGACATGGGGGGTAGGGGGGTCTAGATGATGATTACGTCATTGGTAGTTATTTACTTTCTTACACATATGGCAACCCACACATTGTTTTTACTTGAAAAGGAATCGCATTTTGGGGATTCCAACAAATAATTGTCAGCTTCAGTTTAAATTTAATTTAAAATAAGACATTATAGTCTTATTTTAAATCACTTATTTTAAATATCGCTTAATAATGTTAATCGATTGATTAATTTGTTTGTCAAACTCTCATTCTAATATTGGCTTATAGACTTTTGTTTAATTTGAGTATTGCAACATCGCTTGATGTTGCAATCTCAGGGTATAAATACGGCTCCGACATGAACAAGGCCTCTTACAAGACTTTCTGTCGAACCGCCAATTTCGCTACCGAGTCGAGGGCGTTCTGTCTTCCCCTCACCCTATACGTGCCGGAGTCCCTCAGGGTTCGGTACTTTCCCCCCTATTATTCACGCTATTCACCAGCGATATGCCCAGGTTAGATAAATTCACTAACTTAGCCCTTTTTGCGGATGACACCGCCATATTTTGCTCAGGCACTAGCCCTCAGAATATCACTCGTAAACTCCAACGTGCAGCCAACGCACTAGGCGCTTGGTTCCGCAAATGGAGAATAGAAATTAACCCCTCTAAAAGTCAGGCAATTCTCTTTCGCAGACCCACCGGTCGTGGTAGTCGCTCTAGAGACCTCCCCTCGACACCAGTAACGCTCTTCGGCGAATCGATCCCCTGGGGTAGGTCAGCCAAGTACCTGGGCGTAACTCTTGACGATAGATTGGGCTTCCGGCCACACATAAAGGCAGTACGCGCGCGTGCCGCCTTTGTGATGGGTCGGCTCCATTATCTCCTCAATTCAAAATCTAAACTTTCCTTAAAATGTAAAGTTAGACTCTATACCGCGTGTATTCGTCCAATTATGACGTACGCTAGTACGGTCTTCGCTCAGGCTTCTCCTACGCGTTTAAAGCCACTTCAAGTTTTACAGAACCGGTTCATGCGTAAAATCACGGGTGCCCCGTGGTACGTTCGCAACGTCGACTTGCACGTCGACTTAAAATTGCCGACCATCAGGCAATTCATGAAACGGGCCTCTCGTCGCTATTTCGATTCCGCCGTTAACAGTCATAATCCGTTAATCGTGCAAGCTGCAAGCTACACGCTTTCCCGAATATCTAGCGTACGCAGACCAAGGATCGTCCTTGCCGAGTCTGACGACGAAACCACCAAAATTCAAGACCAGCTTGCAGCCGGTAACTCAGCTCGCGACACACAACCCCACACTAATACACAAATCCGATTCCGTCCTCGCCGGCGAGGACCGTCGCGACGTCCCACCCAGTCTCGTCTTGTTAGTGCGGCCCGTGCCGCAGCAACGACCCAGTCCGTTCCCTAAATAATCATGTCAAGTGAGTCCCCACTTCCCCCAGCGACGCCCTGAGCCGAGGCACGGTCCCGCAGGGGACACCCTCAGCGCTGTCGCTTAAATTTTCCTCGGTTGAGAGCCATCTGCGCTCACCGAATAAGTCCGCGTAACGGTGTAAAAGCCATCTGAGGCTGTCACCTTCTAGTCCATTCAAAAAAAAAAAAAAAAAAAACAAGGCCTCAGTCCGTCGTCGGCTGTCGGAGCGGTAACAACTATATTTGTGGTGTACCCTCGTAAAAATATTTCTAAGGAATATTATGTAAGTGCTGTTGAGACGTAAGTATGTAAAAGTATTTAAATAGAACCTGTATAAATAAATAGATAGATTGGCGCCCCGGCAATTTCATTATAATTTATATTTGTCATAAAACCACGGCCTCCTAATATAATGCATACGTTTAAGCACTCGCTTAGAACATTAATTGAACAATGTTTATGTAAGCATGGGGGGAGGGGGGTAAGAGCTCTGCTTTTGCTAACAAGAGGGGGGATTCCATACTAATATTATAATTGCGAAAGTAACTCTGTCTGCCTGTCTGTTACGCTTACGCGCTAAAACTACTGAACTGATTTAAATGAAATTTGGTACACAGATAATTCAGAGCCGGAGAAAGGACATAGGTTACTTTTTATCCCGGGAAAATTGAAGATCCCCGGGAACGCGGACGAAACCGCGGGAGCCACTATTTACATAATAGTAATAAATCTGCATTCGTAATACTTGAACGACCCCAAATCTACACTAATATTATAAATAGGAAAAATTTGAATTTTGTGTGTATGTATGTTTGCAATGAACAAACTTAAACACTACTACCAATTTCAAAAACTCTTTCATCATTGGAATGCTATATTTTCAGCGATTTGTTGTATTCCCTTGGGGTGTTGTGGTTGTTGATGTTGTGAAATGGGTTCTACAAGGCAGCTAGTCATCTATATAAATAGTCTTGAAAAGGTAAATTGTAGTGTAAATATGCTTTTAAAGAATATCTTATAAGATTGTAGGGTTTACTTACAAGATTTGAAGCAATCTATATCAACACTAGCTGCCTCCCCGCGGTTTTACCCGCGTAGTTCCCGTTCCCGTGGGAACACAGGGATAAAATATAGCCTTTGTTACTCGGGGATAATGTAGCTTTCCAAAGGTGAAAGAATTTTTGAAATCGGTCCAGTAGTTTCGGAGCCTATTCATTACAAACAAACAAACAAACAAATCTTTCCTCTTTATAATATTAGTATAGATTTATAATCCTCTAAGGTTTGTCAGGTTAATAATGCTTATTTGTCTACATGTCTATTTTATGTTGACCATTTTATAAACATAGATTTCATTTTCATTTATATGGAAATGTATTAGGTATATAACAATAAGAGCAAAATAAAATATTAGAAACTTAGCTAGAGATATTAAAGTGAAGTAGGAGAATAAATATGCAGATGGACATCACAGTATTAGAGTCGATGTTTCATAAGTGCCTGTGAAAGTCTATTTGAACTAATAAATATATTTCACTTCATTACAGCCTATGGAAAGGCAGTACTTGCTTACGGATAAGATTAACAGCCTATATAGCTGGTTATAAAGCCCACAATTTTAGTAGATACCTTTCCTTTTTATACAAAACAATGTGATATGTATATCCAATATGGTTCAGGATGAAAGATATGGTGATAGAACCTTCCAGACCAAATTGCCATGAAGAGCCCATTTACTTTTATAATATATAACAGGTTTTCTAGTTTCTGACATTCAAATTAATTTAATTTGCAGTTTCAAGGGCATTGCTATACACGCATTGTTCGTAATGAAACAAAAATCAGGTTAATATTGCTTTGTTACCATTATTTCAAAAACTGCGACTGTTTACTGATATATAACAAAGGTCTGACAGAAAAATACACTTACCGATTATATCGTACAGGCTCGCTGTGTAATTTTCCACATATTGTGAAATAAAACCCATTTTCAAAAAACAGCTGATCAACAAGTATTATAGACACGTCCGAAAAGTTTTTTTACACTTGACATATAATTTATAATAAAAGTGACTATGGAATGACTTACATCCAAAATATTTAATACAATTTAGATTGGGTTTTTATTTAAAATCTTTAAGCTCCAGCTTTTAGCACAAAATTTAACTAAAAATTATTTACATTGATTTGACAGATTTGTTGACGTTTGACGTCAACTCAACTCAAGCAGGGCTGGATTTAGGTACAATGAATACGACAACAAAATATTACAGTGATTAGGAAATAATAGTATAATTAAATACTATTAATATAATGTACTGTTTAATATATAGTTAATTTAAATATCTTGATATTTTGTGTGAAGTAATGAAATACATATAAGTATTTTTATACTATCCTAGTTATGGTAAGCATTTACTACAAATACTTTAGTTAAAGTATGACACTGACTGACATTAGTTGGCTGACAAACTCAAATTTTACTTCATTACATGATTATCTCCGTATTTATAAGTTGATACTGATTCGATGGGTGAGGCCATGCTCGATGGGTGAGGCCTATGTTCAGCAGTGGACGTCCTACGGCTGATATGATGATCATGATGATGATGACTGATTGAATCTCTAATTAAATATCGTTTAATAATGACATCATACTAAAGCTTCGTGAAAATTTTAGTAAAAATATAAATTGTACCTTCGGCAAGGCCACTTATTTATGTATCTATATATTTTCATAAATAAGTAACAATTAGGTACAAAAGTAACTTTGAGCTTGACACTGACTGAATTTTTTGTTTGACATTTGATGATAGTCAAGTTGGTTTTTTTCTAGTGCATTCACCTCACTAGCTTATTGTGTTCTTCTACAAATTCTTCTACACCTAAAAAAATGACACAGAAACAACACAGAAATGAAATATTTTTAAATCAATTAAGTTATTGACAAAATTCTAAATCGAAAAGTTCTATTTTATATTCTAAAATGAATGACAAAGTGTATCATACTATGTGGATGCGCCGTAGATTCTGTAAACGCATGTTTCTGGTGTTTATTACTTTTGTTTGCTCGTTCTATGTATCGGTGTTATTATTTGGAGATTTGAAAAGCCCTAGAGTCATGAATTTAACAGACCTAGGCCGGTGTCCTGCCTGCTATGGTGTCTCAGTATGTCCCGAGTTATATTCCAATCAGATAATACTAGAAACAGATCCTGGTTGGTCAGGTATGTTTAATGCTAAAAATATTTACTATGGCTACACAAGATCCAATAGAAAAGTGGTTCTTAAGAAGTTAGCTCATAATTCAGAACTGAAAAAGTTGGACTCGAAGCTATGCAAGAGGTGGAATTTAAAAAGTAATTGCAAGCCTATAGAATTGTTGAATGTTACTGATGTAGATGAAAGGATGCTAAGCCTTATTGAGTACAACTTTACTATGCCAAATACTGAGGCTAGAAAAGGTCTAGTGATGTGCCCCTTCGCATTCAGTTTTTATGAGTTGATACAGCCATTAATGGACAATTGGTCTTCCAATTACAAATCTGAACTGATAAATATGTGGACAATGTTGAGCATCAATCCAGAACCCATTATATTGCAGGTATTTTAAACTATAATTACTTAGTAAATAAAATTGGTGGTGGATTATTTCTAAATAATTACACTATCTTAACTTGGACACTTATTCTACTCTAGATACATATGCTCTAATCTAGAATTAAATTATAAATGCTTTTTCAAATAAATACACACTACTTTTACTGTTAAATGTTACCATGTATAATATAACAGATTCTAAATATAAAAAAACTTCATATATTCCAGGTTATTCCAAAATCTCAAGGATGGCCAGTGCCAGCATATGGTGGTGTTTGTGGTAGATTGGAAGTAGTGGCTTATGAAGGAGAACCGTTATCCTCACTCATGGATGTCGCATGGCATAGGAAGCTGAAATTTGCTCAAGGAATCATTAATGCTGCTATGGACTTTACTTTCAGGCATGATAGGTGAGAAAAAATATAGTACACTAATTTTGAAAAGCCTAGCGTAAGGCTGACTATTTTCTTATAAATGGCAAAGTTAGTCAATATAGTTGTTAAGTTTAAACATATTTAATCAGATTCCCTATTTTCATTGCCACGAAATAGCTGGTCATTAAAAGCCTGAGCAAACAGAAGATACTATAGCATGGTGTTCAGAGTGCTATAGTGTGTTCTAACTGGCCTTAAAAATTCTTAGGAAATTCCAATTGTTGATTAATATATACCAATACTTTATTTCCAGATTCCGTTTCTTCTTAATGGACTGGTCATTAGACAATATTGTTGCCAAAGCAAATGATGACATTACATTTGTAGACCTAGAAGACATTGTAGTACTTGATAAGCACACTTCACCGAAGAGAGACCTACCAGATTGGTACCGACGGTACAGCCATGAACTATTGGGCCCTGGCTTCACATTCTCCATACAAAACATGTGCAGACACCACCTGAGTGACCATAATTTATGGGCAGCATGTTATATTTTAGCCGGCGATGATAATCCTCTACTATATCCTATACCCAAAGAGGTTAATACATCAATACCCCATTTTGATAAGCTTCTATTTGAATGTCTTAATGGTGAAGACAGATTCCGGACGGTAACAAAATTACAACATTTGATTAAAGATATGTTAGCCTCCGACATTGTTGTGGGATTTGGAGCTTCTGTAAGATGATACAATAAAAAACAAACTTTAATGTTATAGTATATATAGATATATCGAGTAGTACTCAAGCTGTTTAGATGAATGAGTTTAGTTGCATAGGTGTTAAAAATTATTACTGTTCCAATAAGTTAAAAAAATTACACTAGAAAGATGTTTATTCAATTGTATAGGTTAAAAATTGTTTTTTATATATAACTAGTCATTTCAGTATTCTATTCCAGCCAATGATTCTAAATTAAAAGTTCGAACGCCACATTTATCAGGTTAAATAATATTCTTTTAGAATATTTTGTATCAGAAAACTCATTAATTTATCATTATCTCACTATTTTAGTTTGTAGCCATATAATTTATATACTTTTTAAATTATATTAGGCCATTATTTATAAGAACATGTTAATGGACAATATTCAAGCAAGATCTCTGATTCTCAATTTATTTGTATAATCTAATCTGTGATAGTTATATTATACCTATTATATAGGTTGTGAAATATACTAATGATTTACATGGCTGCAATGGTTTTATTTTTAGATTAATATGTCTTCCCTAAAACCGTATAAAAAATGTATATTTTAGACCATAATATTGGTTAAGAGGTATATCTAGTATGTTCTATGTTACATAGCAAAAATTGCATGTACCAATCATACTGAAATATCATATTTTTCCAATTTCGGTCACCTGTAAAGATAATAATTTCTGTGCAACAAAATTTTGGACTTAGAATTTTGTTTGACTGTTTACAACAATAAGATACATTTAGTCGAACACGATCTTGTCTGTTTCCGAACGATGCAATGTTTGTCATTTATTATGTTGACGTCTGTGGTTTGACCATGGACCTAATATACTAACAGGACTGATAACTCTGAAATTTGTATTTTTCGAAAATGAACCCTAAGTCAAATCGATAAAGTATATTTTCTATGATGATTTACACAGAGGCAAATCCGAGCCGAGAGAGATAGTCACAACGGAGGCCGTGTGTCTCGTTCTTCCATCTTGCCACTCTAAAAAAATTATGTTGATCAAAAAGTTTGGCTAAACAAAACTATGTTGAAACATTTGAATTTCAATGTATTTTTATACAATTTGAAGTCACAAAGTCAAGAATTGTAATTGCATGTATTTCGCTTGAAGTATTCTTATAAAAAAATAAAATAACATTTTTATTTTGCCTATTTTTTGTTTCTAATGGTAACCCTTCAAAGCGTCATGTGATGACGTCAGTTTAACTAAATATTATCAATGAAACAAGGAGTATTATTAACGTGACCATACGTCCCGCTTTGGGCAGGACAGTTCCGCTTTCAGACTGTCCCGGTGTCCTCAGCAAGGCCAATGTTGTCCCGCTTTTGAAAACAGACCAAACGATAATTTAAAATATACTTTTCCCGTTCGAAATGTGTGGAACGTACCAAATGTAAAGGAAATCTTATAGAAGATGTTTTAAAGAGAAAGATAAAAGTATTATCACAAAGGCTAAATAGACGCGAGGAAAGATTAAAAAACGTAAATTCGCTTTTACTGCAATTTATTTGTATAAATTTTGATGAGGTGGAACAAAATATAAAAAATAAGTTTAACAACATCCATACTCTATTGAACACAGATAAAACCAAGAAAGGTGTTAGTTAATCTGTTGAAGTAAAAAAAAATTGCTAAGGGTCTTTGTCTTAAAATTGTAAGAGGCAGAAAGTTAAAAAAAAATATTTAGTCTTTAATTTGTCTCACATAGCAAACAATTTATTGTCACCCTGTTAGAAAGGGACACACGGCCTCTGTACTAACTATCTCGCTCGGCTCGTTTTTCAGATCAGAGTGCTCGGTCCTGTTAATATATTACGTCCATGGGTTTGACTGAAGCTACGGCCTAACTGATTGACTGAACGGATTCCTATGACTGACTGATAAACTGATAATGACTGATGAAGCCAAAAAAAGGAAGCATCATTAAGTATTTTGTCGCGACTTCCTTTATGGATAGTTACTATACTCTTTGGTCGCGACCGCGGATTTAATTTCGGCGTTTTGATTTTGTTGATTTAGTTCCCAACTTCCCATCATTCATGAGTATTTCATTTCTTGAGTATGTCATATTCCTAGTTAGTGCATTCCATAATTATGGTTTGTACAAAGTTACCTTCCTTTATATCTAATTATTAACAGTGTTTTGATAATGAGCTCCGATTCAGATGAAGAAAATGTGGTACGTTATGGCACTCCACTTGAACCGTACGAAGAAGGTAAATATTTACATTGAAATCAAGTTATTCTCCTCCATTATTTTTTATCTATTCGCTTATTTATTTCATATTATCAAGCTTAGTTTGTATTAACCTAGATTCACACTTGATTTTGATATTGTTTATCAGTTTGTTATTATTCTCCAGGATTTGCTAGACCTTTCGTTCTACATACCAAAATTAAACCTACAATTATGTTTTGTAGATGAAGTACCATCGAAACGTAAATACCAGCAGCAGGCGGACCAATTTGCGGTTGATGAGCATGGCCGGCGGAGGTTCCACGGAGCCTTCACCGGCGGCTTCTCAGCAGGGTTCGGGAATACTGTGGGCTCCGCTGAGGGGTGGGCGCCGTCAAGCTTTAAGAGCTCACGCAGAGAGAAGGCCATGTTTTCTGTAAGTCAGCCTTCGCATATGAAGGGTCCACTGCAATAATGATGTGAATACAATGATGTCCAAAAATGTAAATATCTATATAAGTAAGTATGTATTTAAAACATAGAATATGTAAGTATAGCTATCTAGTTACCATAACACAAGCTCACTTTAGAAGCTTACTTTGGAATCAGATTGGCCATGTGTGAAAGATGTTTATTATTTAAAAATATTTAAAGCATTAACCAGTAATGCTATTCAGTCACTTGACTTTGTAGTTAGAAAACTTGTTGACAAAATTTAGCAATATAGCTTCCAGTCCCAAGATAAATATGTTTTTTAATACTTTGGCTACACGGCTAGAATGCTCAACATCACACGTATACAGGTGTAGTTTCTTAAAACCAAATTAATTGTGAAACAAAAGACAAAGAAGAATGTCCTTTATTGCAGTGGATCCTTCATATATAAATTATGTTTACTGAATTACATATAAAGTGTTTTGTAGTAAAATAAATAGGAACAAGAATCAATTTTATACAACTTTGGTATGCATATTTGAGAGACAAATAGTAAGCTATGTATTATTTTCTACATCAGTTTTAAATGGTAATCTGTATTATTTAATATCAATATAATGCTAATACACCATATTGTTTCTTCAGAATCAAAGGCCAGAGGATTTCATGGATGATGAGGACAGAGGTGAACATGGTATTGCGCCACGTCAAATGCAGACACAGAATGAATTCTCAGGACAGAAGAGGCCTCGGCAGCAACGGTTTCACGATGGGCCTATACCTGGTATGTAGTAGCTTTTCTTGTATATATACTAGATTTTTTAGTATGTTACCTTAATGCCGAAGTAAAAGTATGATGCATAGGTTTAATAGCTGAAAATTCTTAATGGAATATATATGAAGCTTCAAAAATGTTTACTGTATCCCATCAAACTGATACTATTAGCCGTAGCGTGATAATATATATGCGTTTCTCGATAAGCTGCCAAAGGTATAGTATACTAGTGGCTCCCCGTAGTTTCACCCGTGTACCCGGAAGATCTTCCATTTTCCTGGCATTAAAAGTAGCCTATGTCCTTTCTCAGGCTCTAGACTATCTGCATACCAAATTTCATTTAAATCTCTTCAGTAAAGTAAATTACTTTTGCAAATAAAAGTTTAAAATAATAATAAATATCCTGGGACATTTTTCACACAAGGCCAATCTGATTTCAAAGTAAGCTTCAAAGTGAGCTTGTGTTATGGTAACCAGATAGCTGATAAACTACATATAATAGTTTAAAATACATGCATATTATAGATATTTACATCCTTAACATTTACATAGTATAGATTCTACTCATGATTATTGTATTGTACAGGTGAGCCAGTATTAGAGCAGTTAGTGAGGGCAGTCCATGAGACAGCAGCGGTGAGGATGCTTCGGGCGATGGGGTGGAGGCACGGGCAGGGCGCGGGGGCGCGCTTGTCTCGACAAGAGAAGAGACGGGCCCGAGACCAACATAAGGTTTACGGCTGTTATATGCCTCCGGAGATGAGGGAGGTACATACTTGTGTTTATAGATTACTGATTACTAGTGGGTAGGTACGCGGGGAGCGGGAGATCTTCCATTTACCCAGGATAAAAAGTAGCCTATGTCCTTTCTCAGGCTAAGTGGTCCCGCCATGAAATTTAAATTAAGATTGAAAAACAGTGTTCTTATGAATTATAGGCCTTTATTATTCCTATTAAGTTTATATAACTCGATTTTGTATAACGTGTGAATAAATAAATAAATAAAAAATAAAATAGCCTTTATTAATAATACGTGTGAATAGTGAAGTGATTATGTTTTGTATTTTTAATCAAATCTATCCTTTTAACGTAAATATATAAAGAAACATACAGTATATTGGGCAATATACTTTCAAAATTTTATAATTATACTAGCGGACCCGTCAGACTTCGTTCTGCCCGAACAGCTTCACCCACCCGGATCCAATTGTAAATCTGAACCATTTTCGAATCCTCTTGAACACACACACAAAATCATTCTAATCGGTCTAGCCGTTTAGGTGGAGTTCACTGTCAACACACGTTACGAAGAATTATATATAAATAAAGATAATTTATTTATTGTTTCAAACATAACATTTACAGGAAACTCAACCTCAACCCGACGATTCAGACTCAGATTCAGAATTCGACTATGAAACACTATTTGCACCGGACGACTATGAACCTTATATCCTGAACCGTAAGAACGATCGCTTCGGGCTCGGCTACTCGGGGCTGAGCCGCCACTCTGTGCTCGGGAACTTGATGGGAGAGTATGGAAGCAAAGCATGTCCTTCTAGAAGCCATCTTGTTTTAAAGGAGAAAGGGAAAAAGGTAAAGTTATATTTTAATGGTTAATACTAGATGACCCGCGCAACATTTTTGATCCCAAAAACGGGCAAGTGACGCTAACACTAACGGGAAGAGTTTGTTTGAACGCAGTAATCTCAGGAACTACTAGTTAGAATTGAGAAATTATTTTAGTGTTAGAATGTTGGAGATTGATCGATTAGATTGAATATTTCATCTGTACCTCTTTAGGGATCAACACACTAACAGTAACCAGTACAACGCCCCGGGGTTTCACACGCGTAGTTCCGGTTCCCATGATCACTTAGGGGTATGAAAAATAGATAGTACCCGATTCTCAGACCTACTGAATATGCATATTAAATCTTTTCTTAAGAATATGGTAACTAACATTGTGACACGAGAATTTAATATATCATCAACAGCTCATATACGTGTCCACCGAGGAGCTCGAGCCTCCTCTAACATCGAGGGGGTGTAGGCCATAGTCCACCTCGCGGGCCTAGTGCGGATTGGCGGACATCACATGCCTTTGATTGTGACATCTCAGGCATGCAGGCTTCCTCACGATGTTTTCCTTTACCGAAAGCCAGTGGTGTGAATCCGTACGTAAGTTTTTATAAACTCAGAGGTACGGGCCAGGGATTTGAACTGGCACCCTCATGATCGTGTGTCGGTGCGTTCCCAACTGAGCCACCACGGCTTTACCACAAATTTTATTTATAAGATTATTTATTTGTCATGTTGTAGGTATCGATCAGAGGCCAAGCATTCGGCGTAGGCGCATTCGAAGCGGACGACGAAGATATCTACGCTACAGAAGACATGTCCCATTATGACTTTGCGCTAGGTGGCGCCAGTGGGGATAAACAGAAGAAGCCGGTTAGAAATGTGGAACGAAATGTAAGATTTATCTATGTCTTTTATGTATACTAATATGAATGATAAAGGAGAAAATATTGTTTGGCTGTACGTAAAAAAATTATGGATGAATTCGAAAATTAACTGATTTTATAAGTTATGTCCATTGTTGTTCCAGAGTGAGGTCCAGAGTCCAATTAGCAGTATTTTAATTTATAGAAATATTAAAAATGTTACGCCCCTTTGAAGTTGATATTAAAGCCAATAGAGTAGGTCAATAAGTTACTCTATTAAACATGCTTAAAATATTATTTTAACATTATATTAAAATATACACTTAATTGATGGCCAATTATAAGGTTTTATTATAGAAGCGTGCACATCATCATCATCATCAACAGCTCATATACGTCTCCACCGAGGAGCTCGAGCCTCCCCTAACATCGAGGGGGTTTAGGCCATAGTCCACCACGCGGGCCTGGTGCGGATTGGCGGACTGTACATGCCTTTAATTGTGACATCTCAGGCATGCAGGTTTCCTCACGATGTTTTCCTTCACCGAAAGACAGTGGTGGGAAGCATGCACAATGAGCCTTGCATTTTTTGGATTCTATAAGCAGAGGTCACAAATTATAAATAACATTAATCTATCCTCAGGTGCTACAAAGGTTCGTGAAATCCACTAAACCCTTACCATCAGTGCCGGAGTACCCCCCGCCGGCGTTACCTCGTGACTACGTGCCGCTCGCAGCCGGCACCAGGCGGACGAGGTTCGAACCCACTACACACGAGCCGAGGGACCAAGGTGTGTAGCCTACTAACAGTATTTGTTAGCTGGAATGTGTGAGAGTTCTTACTTCTCTCTAACTGTGTTAACGGTGTTTTCTTTAAAATTAAGAATATTTAATTTTATGTGGATTTATACAGAATTTGGATGTTATAGGCAATAGCAGTAGTAAACACGGAAATTCTTAATATTATAAATGCAAAAGTAACTTTATTATGCACCTAATGCCTACACCACTAAACCGAGCCTATCTGGCTAGGGCTTATTAAAGGACATAAGTGGAAGCTAACATCTACATAAAAAACGATGCTTGCTGACTATTCAACTTACGCCGCATACCTAACTTAAACTTGACAACATAGACATATACTAAAATTCATACATTCTATGAATAGACCCCATGTGGTCTATACCTGAATAGCTTAATTACCCATACAACCCTAAATAACTTCAAACTTAATGTTATTTCAGGCCTCGGAAGGCACGAGCTCACAGCAGAAGCTCGTGGAACCCTACTAGGAGAAACTCCCCTCCCGAAACAAACAGAAGTACCAAAGCCACAACCCACACCCGTAGACCCCGTTGTCATAGCAACGGGCCGTTCAATAAACTTCACCAGCACAGTATCCACAGAATTAGATTATATACCAATAAAAGATTCTGGCAAAGAATTAGTGAAGGCTTTCAGACCATTTGTAAGTGATCCAAAGAAACAAGCCCGCTACGAGCAATATGTGAAGGATCAGGATAGTGTGGTGTGGGAAAGAGATGGCAATAGTGAGTTGGGAAACGATAAGTTGAGTGAGTGGGAAAGAAATAGAGAGATGGCGGAGTTTGAACAAGCAGCAAAGTTGTATAGGCCTCTCAGTGGTATAATGGGTGATAGGTAAGGTAGATTTGTCATCCCAAGCATTTGGATCTAAATCTATCCAGTAATTTTATTAGAGGAATTAGTATATTTCGTTACAAGTGCGGAAAAGCTGTCATTGCAAAGAGTTCCGACGAATGACTACCCGAGCCGCGGCGCAGCCGAAGGCGAGGGTTGGCAGTCGGAACAAGTTGCAATGACGGTTCCGCAAGTGTACTGAACGACTATTTTTAATACAGTTGCGAAAAAATAAAGCAATTTAATAAAATAATAAAAGCACAATAAACTAAACTCGCAATGAAAATTTCTGGAAAATGGTGCCTACGGTTGGCGCCATTTTATAAGCAGAGTTTTTTTTTCTTCGCCCATTTTGGTAGGCAAAGGGAACTATCTATACAGCTTAGTCTTCAGTATATTTTTTTTATTGATATGAAATGAAAATGAAATTTAATGAGATGAAATGAAACCTAACCTAAATCATTAAATCTGATATTGAAATAAATTACAAGCTCCTTTTAAAAAATATACGTAGGTATTTGTATTAATCATAAAAACTCTTTAGTAAAACCTTCATGGTTGGTTTTTCTTTTTAATAGACATTATTTTGACAGTTGGGAAAGATACACGCACGAGTTCGGGAAAGGTAAAAAAAAAGCACTAGTGTGTAATAGCCCACTTTCCGAACGCTATACGTCCCTGCAATACACCACTTTTTGAGCAACTGTATTAAAAATATATTTTAACTGCATTATCTATATATAATTGTTATTTTAATATATACTGCCAGATAGTATATACGCATACTTTTTGTTTTTCTTGAAATTAAGATTGTCCTTTGGATATTTATAACAGCTTTCAGCTGATCCAGAAAAATGTCATATCTTTTGTGATAACATACCCAATATTGAGCACAAATAAATTAAAGCTTATATCCCTTAAGTCCTACTAGTAGTGTAAGTATGGATGTATATTTGTTACTCTTTCACGCTAAAACTACTGAACAGTTTTATATGACACTTAAAATACAGATGATAGTTCATAACATATAGGCTACGTTTTATCCCGGGAAAATTTAATCTCCCATCTTCTAAAAGTGATTTTAGATGGGGAAAACTAAATTCCTGTAGTTGCCTATTTATTTTGTGTCTACTTTTGTTTTCCATTGTCCACAGATTCACCCATGCAACTCAACCAGATGAAGCGGTGAACCCTCTAACGGCTGTGGCTAAAAGCACAACCAACTATGGTCTAGCTTCGGCCGAGCAAATGGCAGCGGCTGAGAAGGGAATGTACGGCGTTCTGACGCGGCGAGAGGCCCCTTGGAGGCCCGAGCCTCTTGTCAGCAAGAGGTTCAACATACCGGAGATTGGAGCTAAGTATGTTATATTTAAATTTATGTTAACATAAATAAATATCCTAGGACATTTTTCACACACGGCCAATCTGATTCTAAACTAAACAGAGCTTGTGATATGGTAATCAAATAGCTAATAATAATTACATACATATTCATGCATACAAATGTTTGTCGTGGGTGGGATTCGAACCTACTATGATTATTCCGTTACTTATTTTTACTTCCTTATTTCCTATTAATTGCTTATTATTAGCTCTAGATCAGTCTTTAATGTAAAACAAATATAGGAGTTATTAAAATTAATGTACATTTTTATTACAGAACCGAACAGTCGAAGGAGGACAAACCTAAAATTTCCTACTCAATATTCTCATACTTGGAGTCATCGGTTCACGACAAAGACAGCTTCGCGAAAGAACAGGGCAAATTCAGCGGTTCTAAGTCGTTAGAAAGAGACACATTGACTCAACAAGTTGAGAAACAGCCTGTCACAAATAATAGTCATCCAAAAACAAATGAACATCAACAAACAATCATACATACAAATGAGGTCCAAACAGGATTCAATAAAAGAATGACTGTTGCCGAAATGTTTCTCAAAGAATCCGAAAAAGATATGAGCAGCAAAGAAACAGGTGGAGAAGTAACGGAAACCATAAATAAATTTGATAAAATGGATCTATATAAAGCTATATTTTTGAGTGACAGCGAAGAGGATGTCGAAACAGAAAAGGATAGAAACGCAGATGCTAGTGAGTTTATAGACAAACCTAAAAATGTTGAAAGGAACACTTCACCGCCGCGCGGGATATTCGCTAATATAGATTTCGATGAACTCAACTCATGGAGGCGAACTAACAAAAATAAAGAAGAAAACTCAACCCCAAGTACTAAGGTAGAGGAAGAAAACAAAATAGACAAAGAAAGCGATAGTGATGCCGTTTACGGTCCCAAAATACCGGAAAATCTTTTGAAAAGACTTGAAAGTGATACAAGTAATAATAAATCAAATGATATTCAACAAATAGATTCCTCTAGTTCCGATTCCTGGGTGGATGCGAAAGAAGTGAAATCGAAAAAGCAAAAAAAGAAAAAGAGCAAAAAGCATAAGTCAAAACATAAGAAATCTAAGCATAAGAAAAAAGATAGGTAGTGTTATTTATTGAAATAAAGTTGTTTGTAAATAGTAAATATCTGCGATTAATTTTATTTCCATCCTTTATAGATATTACTAGTTATCCATCACTATATTGCGACGTTTCTCATTGATGATCCTCTCCAAATAGTCGTTATGTTATATAGCCAATAACTTTCTTCGATAAATAGTCCATTTAACACTAAAATATATTTTCAATACACACCAGTAGTTCCTGAGATTAGTGCGTTCAAAAGAACTCTATAGCTCATAATCTTAATATATATAAATCTCGTGTCACAATGTTTGTCCTCAATGGACTCATAAACCACTTAACCGATTATAATAAAATTCGCACACCATGTGCAGTTCGATCCAACTTGAGAGATAGGATAGCTTACATATACTTGGACCCGGTAGGTGGCGCTGGTGGGCAGAACGAAGTCTGCCTGGTCCACTAGTATTATTATATAGTATACCTAAGTATAAAATAATATTTACTAGTTTACGCTCCCGCTGTCTAGTAATACGTGCACGATTTGCATGAGAATAGATTAGAATTTTAATGAAACATGTTTGCATTAGGAGTCCGGGGAGACAAACACATTCACGACAACATGTTTTTGTAGATAAAGGCCAGAACTTCTCTAAAAAATACATGAAGTAAGATCATAGATTTATCGCTAGGGAAAAAGAACTGGCTATATTAATTTGTACTATATAAATTGTATAAATCGTATAGTGTAGCTGCCACTGGTAATCGATAAATGTCGTAACGGCCAGTCAGATTGATTACAATCGATGATGATTTTGATTATAGGTAGGTATGTTGCTATAAACACCAAAAAATAAAACCCATGTTATCTCATTCAGTACCAAACGTGTGGTTCAAAGTCCTATGACGCTACTGTTTATGCAAAAATACGTGAAATCTATTTCGATGTAAATAAACATCTTGTTACACAATATTACATTGTGCGAGTGGGCGCGAGCGTCAAGGTTAAATGAATGGCGGGAAATCGAACCAAACGAAAGCTACGCCCTAATAACAACAAAACATGTATCTTCGTTTACCAACCAATATTATAGTTTATTAGTTCTAGAATGTTATTTTAGACCTAGAGACGGGCTGTCTGCAGTGATTCAGGGACGTAAATACCATGAAACAAACAAATAAATAGCCATAAACGTGCATTCGAAATATACGCAGTACATTTCACTTTTCACCTTGGCTATTAAAAAGTATGAGCTCTCAAAGAACGTAATGGAAAGTCAAGAAAACTGTGGAAGCATCGCAATCTCAGATCTGCACAATAACAAGTTCAACTGAAAAGGACAGAGCGATATATTTTTCGTTTACGAAATAGAGATAGAGCATAAACTGTTGATGGGAAAGAGACAGTGAAATAGTATTTTGTAAAGAGTAAAGGAGAAGTCTACAAAACAGTGTCTGCAACTTGTACAGTAGGTACGCATGCGTCACACAATTATATCAGAGTCGAATTTAGTGTTTTTTGTTATCTATATCTATACTATAATATTATAAAGAGGAAAGATTTGTTTGTTTGTTTGTTTGTTTGTTTGTTTGTTTGTAATGAATAGGCTCCGAAACTACTGGACCGATTTCAAAAATTCTTTCACCTTTGGAAAGCTACATTATCCCCGAGTAACATAGGCTATATTTTATCCCTATATTCCCACGGGAACGGGAACTACGCGGGTAAAACCGCGGGAAGGCAGCTAGTACCTGATATAGTGGACGTGCTTAGTTACCATTAAAATTTTTGCAAACCAACTTTATGACTAAAACAAGCAATTTCTTTTCCTTATTATATTAGTTGTCAAATCCATAAATTGCTATAACGGACACATGCTTATTTCGATAACGGGACAATAATATTATTGCTCAGTTACTTATATCTAAACTTAACGTTCCGATACAGTAAATTAAAAACTGGAAATAAATTAATAAATGTGGAAATGATTCGAGAATGATGCAATAATCGTCATTAAATGCAACACAATAGTGAAAAAGAAACATTTCCAATTCGGCCCTGGCAATATACAATCAGCTGTTTGTAATGACAGTTCCTCTGACAAATACAAAATGGTTGAAAACTAAAGTTGGCAAACAAAGAAAAGGCAGCGTAATAGCGTATTTTAGCGTTTTAAAAGGGTTTTTTAAGTGAAAGTTAGTTAGTTTAGTTTGTGTTAAGTGTTTTGTGCACGATGTTGGATTTGGAAATCGTTCCAGAACGTTCCCTAGGCTGTGATGCCTGGGAATTCGTTTTAGGTGAGCATCCTATGTTTATTTCTTACGTCAAGAATTTGCGCTATAATTCAACGAGATGCGTCTTACGCAATATTGTTTAAACGGCTTTTTTGGGGAGATTCTTTAATGATACTCATATAAGTAGGCTTGATAGCCCATTGTCGTTCGCCAACATTGATTTTTTTCCTCGCGAAGTGTCACGAGCTGCCTTTGTTTCGTCGACTCTACTTGCTGTGTTTATTTTTTTTACGACTAGTCTTGACCGTGAAACCACAATAGGTTGCGATGTTTTCAATGTTTCCAGTTTTCTTAGTGTAGATTAATATTTTTATTATTAATTGATCTTCACCCCTTTATTTCAATGGCGTATATGGTATTTCAGTTTTGAATACTTTTATACTGCCTTTATGTATTTTTTTTATTTAATACCTTTGCAAAAATTATTGATTTAATCAAACAAAAATAGCATTTCATTTGTTAGATAAAAAAAAGATGAAAAATGATTGCTTCATTTTTAAACTCCCATTTACTTAGTTAGTTAATAAGTTAAATATATACTTTTCAGTATTACCTATATTTTTTTTACATTTAACCTAATATCTAATAATATCTATAGGTATACTAATGAAGTATTCATTTGAAAGATTCCTAAGACTACCAGTAAGTATCTAACTTTATTAATTATGATAGGTAGGTATATAACTAGTATGTTGACTCACAATTAATATTATAAAGCACAACTCTTTGTTTATTCCTACATAAGTCTTATAAAACAACCACTCAATTCATACAGTTTCTACAGAGATTTGTTTGTTTGAAGATACTTAACTATTTATCATTGGACCATGAGTAAATAGGAATAAGTAGCAATTATGTTATTAATAGTTATGAGAGATAACTGGGATACTTAGCTAATACCATGGACAAAGACTTTACATATTAATCAATAGTAACATTCCTAGAAAACATGTGGTAAAAAGGTTTATATACAAAAATAAAGAAATAAATATCCTGGGACATTTTTCACACACAGCCAATCTAATTCCAAACTAAGCAGTGCTTATGTTATAGTAACCAGATAGCTGATCAGGGTCACTAACCACAAAGCCGGGCTGTTAAAAGTATTAACTGTTGATAAAAGTTGAAAATAAGAACATATTTATTACATAGTTAAAATGTCATAGTTCATTGAAATAGTAATAAGAAAAGCCTGCAGTAAAACATACTAATATAGAAACACTAGTTGACCTGTCCAACTTTGTTACTGTCACTTGCCGTTTTTGCAACATTTTTGATTGATACTCTGCTCCTATTCTTCATAGCATGATGATAAATAGCCTTGCTCAATAAATAGGCTATCTAACTCTGAATAAACTAATATTCAGTCCAGGAAGTTTAATGTTAAAACAACAGGCAGAATTTAGTATTTACTTGTTTATGAATATATAAATAATAATGTTGTTTATCTGTGTGTGCCTTATCAGGCAGTGACTGCTGTATTTGTTTTCATGTTGCATCATGCTTGTTGCGGAGGCAATTGCCACAAAAATGTGACTGATTGTGTGCTTGACACCTCAAACTCTAAACATAATAAAATTTTGATATAGGCAACATGAGATTTATATATTCTGTGTTATTTCTTCATAATATAGAGATGTAAAGCAATACCAAGATGGAATAAAAATGTAAGAGTATTCATAACTGTTGTTCCAGCTTCTATGCTTCTGTAACAGCCTGCAAGTTTAAAAGCCATCTGAGGCTTTCACCTTGTCAAAAATATGTATATAATTACAGCTATGTTCAGAGCAAATCCTAAAAATTTTAAATTGGGGAGTCAATATACGTACTTTATTTATTTTGTATGTATTTTTGTATGCTTTATCTAAAACTAATATTAAAAAGACTAAATATTTGCTTTGTTTGTATTGAAAAGGCTCCGAAACTACTGGTTCAAATAAACTAAATCTTTTAGTGTTAGATAGCCCTTTTATTCAAGGAGGCTATAGTCTATATAACATCACTTTATGACCAATATGCACAGACCATCAATGAAAAATATTGCAAATATAGGGAAGATATGACTCGGACGAAGTTGCGCGGATCAGCTAGTATGTTAAAATGATGATTGTTTTTTTATATTCGTTGTACTGTAGGTACTGTGGCATGTAATGCACATGCATCTGTTAGTTCAATTGTTTTCAACCTTTGTGTCCGTAATCATTTGAATTGATTACTATTTCATTTGTAATAAAGACATACCTCAGTAGCTGAATAAATAAAATAAAAAACTGTTAGGTATATAGCTATAAGAAATAAGGTCATAGGAATTTTGAATTGTAAAAAACAGATGATGTAAGTAAGTGCATCGTTATTGTAGTTTCTGAAGGTTAAAAAAAAATTATAAATCTTAGTGCATTAAAACTTAAAATCGACTAAAACGGTCGTATTGAGTGTGCAACTCACACTTGTCCGATATTTTAATTTAACCTAACGGGTTATCGTTTTAAAATTCGAACGCAAAAACAACAAAAACGTTACGGCCAGAAATATGACTCACAACAAACGGCACCAATAAAACCATTCTGCGCATTATGTACGAAAAAAAGGATTGTATTAATTCGTAAACAGAGTTTAAAAAATGTGTCGTAATTTACACACTTTTCTTATCGCGACAAACAAAATAGTTTGTTCGGTGACGCGGGAAATGAACACGCAGTTGTGTCGTGTGTGTGACGTCACACGCGTGCGTATTCTAATACTACTCGCCGGTATGCAGTTCAACGGACGTCTGACCAACTGTCTGGGAAAAAAAAATCGGGTGGAGCTGTGCCGGGGCACACGGCTGTTGGTTTTAACGTGAAACGTCTATGTTAGCGAATCGCTTTTAAATTAAAAGATGTAATGAAAATATATGAACTCAATGTCATAACAGCGAGCTGACTATATAAGTGAAATATTCACACCACATTTTTGTTTCTAAGACTAATAGTTTTTTAATTATTAAGGTACGATGATATATAGACCTTTTCGTTACGGTCCACTTTTTAAACCTGGTACCCGTATGTTTCGGCGCGAGTTTAGACGTTTCACGTCAAAAAATACATTCGACATTCAAACGAAGCTAAAACTATATCGATGCGGCGCGAAAACCTCTTTAAAGGTTGTGCCCGTGCGACATAGACAATGTCGTTTCGTCGAGTTTGACTTTAGAATGGCAAAGTAAGCGGTTCCCGCCGTCCATAGACCTTTCCAGAGGTGTCAATGCGTTGTTCGACCTTGAATTAAGAAAATAATATTGCTCTCCTTTTCTATTTGAAAACAAAAATTTTTGACGTGACAACGTCTTATAAATTGGTTTGCCGGGTGACACTTCAAGAAACTGCGTTACGCTCCGCTCACGTTACGTCACGTTATGTTTTAAATTGTTACTATTATTTCATCCTTCTTCCTACTATACGAATGAATATTCACATTAAAATTATTTTACCACTCAAAGTCGTTGTCACGTAAAACTTTCGCCCGTATACCGACTTTACAGGCAACCAATTTTTTTTTCCTCCGCTATCAAAATTAAATAAAAAAAGTAGAGTTATTAGGTTTGAAAATTAGGGTATCGAAATGCATTATCATTTTAATACCCTTTAATTTTCCAGAAGAAAATGTACCTACTCTACATGGTATTCCGAAATATATTCTTAAAATGTATACAGATCCTAACGGCCATTGTTGCGTGATAGAGTAACCAACATTCATACTAACATTATCACAAACTAATTCACAATTTAGGTACTAAACATAGACATTGTATTTTTAATATTCTTATATAGGTAGGTATATCCACGTAACTACCAATGGAGAAAAATATGATACTTTTATGACCACGAGGAGACCACAATCTGACCATTGCTAATGAGAAAAATAGAAGTACCTACATATTATAAAGATTCCTACTGACATTATTATTATCTTCTTCTATATACATATATATAAAACAAAGTCCCCACCGCCTCTGTCTGTCTGTTTGTACGCGATGAACCCAAAACAACTGAACAGATTTTCATGCAGTCTTCACCAAATTACGGAGTATTTCATGGGGAAGGTTTTTATGTATAATACATCAATTTGGACCCGGTAGGTGACGCTGGTGGGCAGAACGAAGTTTGCCGGCCCCGCTAGTTAGAATTAAGTGGCTGTTTCAAGTCTTCCTCAGAGCTTGTATCACTGCGACCATATTAGGTCCATTTTGGTCGCCAAGTTAGATTTCACTGCCAAGACCCGCAGCTGTGAAAAACTGCACTATATTTTTGACAAGAATTGATTTTACATCATCATTCCTACTGACTCTCTCGATGATGCACATAATATATTTGAATCTTTCGATGCAAATATATTGTGTACATCATCACTATCACTACATATTATAAAACAAAGTCGTTTTCTGCTGTCTATCCCTATGTCTTCATAAATCTTTAAAACCACGCAACGGATTTTGAGTGATTCAAGAGGATGGTTTTTATATGTAATACAATGCATGCAAAGTATGTTAGAGAATCACCGACAATTTTGGAGGTTTCTAATGTGATGTATAAGCATTGCACCCGTGCGAAGCTGGGGCGGGCGGGTCGCTAGTAAACTACGTTACGTTTTAACCTTACATACAAAAACACAAATCTTTCCTCTTTATAATATTAGTGTGATAGCGCTAATGAGGACTTAAATTAAAATATTTACTGTAGTGCCGTTTGTCGTTTGATCCCCGCTTAAATGCGTAGGTAGCAAGATAGATGGGCTCGAGTAAATATTGAAATAAATATTTTCCACTTAAATCTATTAATAAAATGAGTTAGGTAATTCTTGTTTAGTTTACCTGCGTTTCTGCACTAATATTATTGTAAATTTGCAATGAATAGACTCGGAAAATCTGCACCGATCTATAGTTTTTTCAGCAAAGGAAAGCTACATTATCAGGGTATATAGAATATTATTATCTTATATATAATATATTATTATCTCCAAGCTTCATTTGAAGCTTACTTTGGAATCAGATTGGCCGTGTGTGAAAAATGTCCCAGGATATATAAAGTTCTCGTGTCACAATGTTAGTTACCGTACCTACTCCTCCGAAACGGCTTTACCGATTTTTATGAAAATTTATATGCATATTCAGTAAGTATTCCATTCTGTACTCCGACGATATTGTCGGAGTAGCGGGTAGGCAGTGGATGAGATTGACAGGATCGTGTAAAAAGTCGAAAATAGAAGCCCTATGCTCAGCAGTGGGTTATATTATAAGGGGCTGATTAGATAGATTCCACTATGCGAACGAGAACTACGCGGGTGAAACCGCGCGGTGAAAGCTAGTAAATAATTTATTTATAAAAATTCTGACTATTATAACTGCTTTCATTTAATTTTAATATGTGAGCACATATTCTCTGTTAGCGCCAACGATACTGTTATTGTAAAATGACCTTGATCATTATCAAAACAAACATAACATATTGATAAAACGTAAATATATTTAGCCTTTAAAATATTCCTATTACGTGTACGATATCTTGAATGCTGATTAGAACTGTTAGATTATGAAAACTATGCGAATTTTCCTTCACCTTCACCTTCACCTTGGTAAATAGCGCCGAAATTAAAAACTTAGTAAGAAATCGCACTTATCCTACTATCTTAATATATATAAATCTCGTGTCACAATGTTTGTCCTCAATGGACTCCTAAACCACTTAACCGATTATAATAAAATTCGCACACCATGTGCAGTTCGATCCAACTTGAGAGATAGGATAGCTTACATATACTTGGACCCGGTAGGTGGCGCTGGTGGGCAGAACGAAGTCTGCCTGGTCCACTAGTTTATCATAAATGTGAAAGTTTGTGTCTCTGTGTGTTTATTACTTCACGTCTAAACGAACAATTAAAAAAAAATTTGGTAGGTAGGTACTTACCTATTGAGTTAGCTGACACCCTGGATCAACACTTACATAGGCTACTTTTTATACCGAGAAAGTTTTAGATCCTCCGGGAACGCGGGTGAAACCGCAGGGCTGAAGCTAGTATCTAATAAGACAAATCTATCTATCTATATATAAACAAAAATGAAATGCTGTTCGTTTGTAATCATTTGAAGGCGGCTGGCCCGCTATTTATGGTCTAAAATTATTCTTTATGTTCCAAATGAGGTTTTAATGATATAATGATAGAGAATGGGAGTAACACCGCGGGGTGGATGCTAGTAAGTATGTATATAATAAAACCCAAGAAGCCTTCTGGGGCTATTACGTAAGAAAATGGTTATGAATTTGACTAATATATTCACAAATTCTGCTAAACGAAGGGATGGCATAATTAATAAATTTCGACCTTATTATAGCTGTCAGAATATAAAGTCTATTTTGACAACACATATAGATACTCCTATGTGCCGAAAAGAGACAAAACACCCATTTCAAACGGGCCTCTTAGATCTCACCAGGTTTTATTTAATAGAATAAGTGCTAATTAGAGTTGAATTTAGTATTTTCTTACGTAATGACTGACTCATCAACGCAAGGCCTAGTTTCAATCTTTAGACCTAGAAAGCTGAAACACACTTGGTAAAAAATAAGAGAAAAACATCTTTATTCTTTTGGTTTTTTGTCTTTCCCAAAGGGTGATGAGGTTTCATTGTTATAACGAATTGAGTCGTGGGTTAAAGTTAGTAAAGTTGATATTCGTCTGTCTTCTCGATTGTGGAACAATTTGGGAATTTATATTAAACTAGCTGCCTTCGCGCGGTTTCACCCGCATAGTTCTCGTCCCCGTGGGAGTACGGGAATAAAATATAGCCTATGACACTCCACAATAACGTAGCTTTCTATTGGTGAAATAATTTTGAAAATCGGTTCAGTAGATCCAGAGATTACCCCTTACAACGTCACAAACTCACAAACGTTACCTCTTTATAATATAAGCATAGATAAAAAGTATAATGCTCATAGTCCATAATAAGCACACAAATTAATAGGTCTAATGTATAATTAAACGCATTATATCTAAAGCGTTCAACTAACATAATAAATGCTGGAGTTTATGACTCACTCATGAATAAAACAGATGAACATATTTAGATGGAACTGGCACAAAAATAGAATATATTCTGGATGAATTAATTCATACATGACAATTTTTTACTGCAAAAACTCTGAAATACAAAGAATAATGCATAATCAATATTAAATAGTAGCTGATCCAACCAACTTCCTCTGTGTCACATCTTCCCCGATTTTGCAATAATTTCCTAATGGTTGTAGCGTGATGTTATTCAGCCCAAAGCCTTCCTCGATAAATGGGCTATCTAACACTATCATATATAATCACTTTAACTAGTAGTTTCAGAGTCGATTCAATTCAAACAAATAACAAATCATACAACTTTATAATATTAGTGTAGACTTAATTTTGGTCAAAAACATATAGTTTAAATCTTCACAGAGTCGATAATTTTGGAAACAAAAAACTTTAGGTACAACTTTGTCATAATTTTTTTTTCTATAGGACTTGTAGTTTTGCCGGAAATCGAGACTAACCGTTTTTTACCCTTAAAACTCATCCTCCCCCACTTCCCGACCTCAGATCGCCCGTAATTTATTTTTCATCCTACTACTATTTTTTTTCGCTTTTTACCATTTTCAAAGCTTTTTTTTTGGTTTGATTGGTCTATAGTGACTGTCAGAACCGCAGCACCTTAAGGACCACATAATTTTTTTAAAATAAATATTGGTTGTTTATTCCAAAACTGTGAATGGAGGCTGTTGCCCGAATGGTTGTATAGGACATGGGTCAGTCGTTGCACTGGCTGGGTGTAGTGATCAATCATCATCATATTAATTTTAAATTTAGTTTTACTAATAAATTTTATTTTAGTTTATGTATTATTGATCTCATGTTTTTATTAAATTTTTACTCAGTATAATGTACCTAATTTAATTTTGTGTTACTGGCGAAAGCCGTACTAATTATAAATAAATAAATTTTGGTTGTTTATTTCAGGAATGCATTTCTCCCAGTCCGTGGCCATCATCCAGAGTCAAGTAGGCACAATCAGAGGGGTACAAGTACTGTATAGTGATCAGGTAAGATTATACTTGATACTCTTATATCTTAACTAAAATTATAAATGCGAAAGTATCTCTGTCTGTCTCGCTTTCACGCTAAAACTACTGAACCGATTTAAATGAAATTTGGTATACAGATCAGTCTAATGCCTGAAAAGAGAAAATGTCCCGGGTACGCAGGTGAAACCGCATGAAATAAATATATTTAATACAAAAATAACATCAAGCAGTTCAAATAATTTATAATACATTTATTATCTCCTCTCTACTTCTTGTTAATTAGACCATTTGATTTTTAATTTTAATATTGTATGCAAATATATAATGTGTACCTACTTTTTCTAGTATTTCTTTATTAAATTCCACCTCTTTTCGCACTTCCCTTATTAAGACTTATAGGATTATGGAATTTTACCCTTATTGGCATAGTAATAGAGTTTTATTTCATTTGTATATGTTCTGAAATATAAGTTTTTAATTTTCAGAATCCGCTATCGGTGGAGTTAGTAATAAATATGCCACAAGATGGGGTCCGGTTAATATTCGACCCGGTCGCCCAGCGGCTCAAGATTATAGAGATCTACAATATGAAATTAGTTAAGCTTAGGTATAGGTAAGTGTCATTTATATAATCTTGTAACCAACTAAAGAATACCCTGTATCAAATCGCAGGGTAAAAAACAAATGTGAGACCATTTTAAAAATAACAAAGACACCCTATAAATTTAACTTTGAAAAACCCGAAAATATTATTCAGCAAAAAAAATGGAGGACGTTATAGCTAGATTCCGCCCCACGGTTTCACGCGCGTTGTTCCCTTTACCGTAGGAATACAGGTTTAAAATATAGCCTATGTTACTCCCTGATAATGTAGCTTTCCAATGGTGAAATAATTTATGAAATCTGCACAGTACTTTTTGAGTTTATACATTAAAATAATCTATACTTACCAATATATAAAGCTGAAGTTTCTATGCTTGTTTGAACGGGCTAATCTCAGGTACTACTGGTACCATCAGGTACAACGGGAACTAAGCGGGTGAAACCGCGCGGAGGCAGCTAGTTTATTTATAAAAAGAAAATCAATGTAAGCAATAAATCTGCGAAGTTTAAAAAAGCCACTCAGGGTCAGATACCTTCCATATAGCAACAACTTACGTTAGATACGTTATCGTCGTTAATGTCACCGTATCGCGACCTTACGACATTTAATGTTTATCTTTTGCTAACTTTCCGACCGTCACACGGTCACCACCCTCGTCGGTGACAATGTCTTTAACCTTAAAATAACTATGTTGTTATTGATGTATTATGGGAGAAAGGTATGTAAGTAAGCTTTAGTTTACGAAAAATAAGATAATTCTAATGTTAAATTAAAATTATCATATCATTAATGAAACAATTAATACTTGTGTAGGTATATATAAAGGTAACGAGGGAAATTCTACCATTTAAAAAACAAAAACAACTTTAATCTGTTACTTTTTCTGTATTACAGATATTTTAGAACTCCGAGTTATAAAGTTCGAAATCATCACGAAAGCTATCACAAAGCACAACCAACCAAATTCACGTGATAATAAAATTCAATATCCCAATTCTACATCTTCTGAAAGACAACTCTCTAACAGACCAACCAACCCAAATTACGTCCTGTAAAATTCAATATCGATCTTATTTATCTTCTTAAAGACAACTCTCTCACAGAACAACCAACCCAAATATTTTTGGCTCTTGCGTAGGCTTTATTGTTATTAATATGTATATTGTGTTAACAGAAATAAATGATTAAAAAAAAATCACGTGCTAATAAAGTTAAATATCCCAATTCTTCATCTCCTTAAAGACAACTTTTTCATACAAAACCAACCTTAAGCCCTTATAAATAAAGTTCAATTTCAATTGCAGTGGTATGTGCTTCAACTCGCCGGAGATAACGCCATCTATCGAGCAGGTGGAGCACTGCTTCGGCGCGACCCACCCCGGCCTGTACGACTCGCAGCGCCATCTGTTCGCGCTCAACTTCAGGGGATTGTCGTTTTACTTCCCCGTTGATAGTAAATTTGAGGTAATAGAGAGTTTTCATGTTTTCTTGGTAATTTGGTATATGTAAACTGTATGAGGAAAAATCTTTTCTATTTAGGAAAGAAAAGCTAAATATAAATTCTTACATGTTGTTATGGTGGGGTGGCATTTGTATTATTAGATTTCATCAAATTTCTCTACTATAAAGCTACATTTGCATGGGGCTACCAAAATCATTAGGTACCTACGGATAACTTTACTTACCCTATATAATTGGTAACGAAAACAATATGGCAGATATTATATAGCTCCATATTCTTTAAAATGCATTCTGTATCCATCTCTGTTATTTGCCTGTGTGTTAATCATTAAGGTAGTTTTCGAGGTCGTTTTTATCAAGCAGGTTGTAGGCCTTTGCCCTACAGTAGGACAACCCAGGGATTAAATAAATAAATAATGTATTCTGCTGTTAAATACTGCGCAAATCACGTTTCAGCCGGGCTACGCGCACGGGCTCGGCTCCCTCCAGTTTCCCAACGGCGGCTCGCCCGTCGTCTCTCGGACAACTATCTACTATGGATCTCAACATCAGGTATGTAACATCATATATTACTTGTTATTATTGTCTAATCTAAGATTTTGTATGATAAAATAACAATAAAATATTTAATACAACACCATCTAGTGGTAAATTTGGCTAAATAAAAATATTTAATATAACTCCATCTAGCAGTAAAATTAAAAACTAAAATGTGATATAGAGAATTCTGAGTGTGATGCTCTAAAAGAAAGAAAGCATTTATACACAACACAAAAGTAAAACAAGTATATATAAGAATAAATAAATGGAAAGTATTGCAACATTAGGTTGGGTTCAAAAGGCGCTAAAGTCTCGTGAATCCAACAAAACTTAACCCTTACATCATCATGATAAGGCACAGATTTAAAACTCGACAAAAGCCGCTGAAACTTCATGTATTTCCAACCGAACTTAAACCCTACCATATCATCATAAGATACATATTTAAAACTCGACAAAAAGCGCTGAAGCCTTATGTGACTCCAACCGAATTAAAACCTTACCTTATCATTATAAGATACAAATTTAAAACTCGACAAAAAGCACTGAAGTCTCATGTATTTCCAAGCGAATATAAACCTCTAACTCATCGTCATAAGACATATTTAAACTCGTTATGTCTCCAACGAAACTTAAACCCTACCTCATCGTATTAAGGCATATATTTTAACTATAATCAACCAGGTTAGCAGTACAAACAGCAGTTCAATATGCGCCGCCCCGCTGCCGGAGTTGCCGCTCTCGTGCTACCGACACCAGCTGCACTTGAGACGCTGCGACGTGCTGAGATCCGACACGGCGACTGTCGGCCTACGGTTGCATATGTTCACTGAAGGTAACTTAACTAATATTATAAATGCGAAAATAACTCTGTCTGTCTCGCTTTCACGCTAAAACTACGGAACCAATTGAAATGACATTTGGTACACAGATAGTCTAGAGCCTGAGAAACGACATGGGCTACTTTTTATCCCAGAAAAAAGGGAAGATTTCCCGGTTACGCGGGTGAAACCGCGGGGAGCAACTAGTCTATTATAAAGCTGTTTTGGGCTCGAAGGGTAAAGCTATAATGCACCACATGATAAGGTGGTAACTTATTTAAATTGTTTAAAATGATGTCAAATAAGGCATTGTGCTATATTATAGAACCTTTGTTAGCAAAACATTAATAAAAATTTTATCATTATTTTGCGTATTTATCTTAATGGATTGTATTTAACTGTCCTTATTATTCCTTACATACACATTGTTTGTCACCGACGGGGTCACTAACCTCCCCCCCTCCCTTAGGTACCTGCCGAGCCCTAGATGCGGTTCCTCTAGGGGTACACCGAGCTGTACGGTTCGGGGACAGTTGCCAGCGCGTAGCCCGAGCCCTCGGAGCCCCAGCCCGCCTCTACTACAAGGCAGACGACAAGATGCGTATACACCGCCCCACGGCACGTCGTCGTCCTCCACCAGCCTCTGATTACTTCTTCAACTACTTTACTCTTGGACTGGTAAGTATTATATGGACCCACAAAAAGTCGAAAACAAAGATTTTGATATATTTTTATATTGCATCAGGTATTTAACATTCTACAAAAGTGTTTCAAGTCATCTAAAACATAAAAGTGTATAAAAAATGGATTTATATCATACAAAAGCCGAGGTGGCTCAGTGGGTAACCTCGGATTTTCATAAAAATCTTACGCACAGATCCACATCACTGGCTTTCAGTAAAGGAAAACATCGTGAGGAAACCTGCATGTCCGAGATGTCACAATTAAAGGTATGTGAAGTCCGCCAATCCGTACTAGGTCATTGTTAGGGGAGGCTCGTGCTCCTCGGTGGAGACGTATATGAGCTGATGATGAAGATGGAAAATACCAATTATTTTGGAATTGAGTGAAAACTGGTTCACGATTAATTCCTCTATCCATCTCACAATTTATATGTTTGTCTCAATCCCTTGCAGGATGTGCTGTTCGACGCCCGCACGCACCAAGTGAAGAAGTTCGTACTGCACACCAACTATCCGGGACATTACAACTTCAATATGTACCATAGGTGCGAGTTTGATCTCACCGTACAGCCTGACAAGTGAGTTTAATGCATTTTGTACCTTATTACTAAACGGTAAAGTTGGTTTTAGAACAACCTTCTGAATTGAGCGTTAGTCGCATATTAATACATGTATTTCTTTGTTTTTTGTTCATAGAGACTATGGTGTAATTTATGAGACAGTGTTTTTATTAATTCATTCCGGTAATAAATATAATACATATTATGAACCAAATTTACCTTATATACTTGGTAGTAAGGCATGTAAAGCCCATCTTACAGCAAGTGGGACCGCGTGGGACTATGTCCTAAAGCCCATCGTCGTTAGGGGAGGCTCGTGCTCCACCGAGAAGCCCCTCCCCTAGTCATTCTTAGTCAGAAATTCACATAGCAACCTTCCGAACCGAGCTTTAGAATCGACGTTTCATACGGCCTATTTGACATAATAAACATATTTTTTCGCTAATTTTTTGCCTAACATGGTTGTCATCCAGATGCGAACCAAATTGCCTGGTGGAAAGTGTCGGTGCCGTGACGGTGTCGGCGTACAGCAAGTGGGAGGTGGTGTCGCGCGCGCTGCGCGTGTGCGAGCGGCCCGTCGTGCTCAACCGCGCCTCCTCCACCAACACCACCAACCCATTCGGATCCACCTTCTGTTATGGCTACCAGGATATTATCTTTGAGGTTTGTACACTTACACCGGCTTTGGGGTTAATGACGCTTGCAGATGCAACTCTCTCAGCAAAAGCAACCTTCCGAACCGAGCATTAGAGTCGACGTTTCATAAGTGCCTGTGAAGGCCTATTTGAATTAATAAATTTATTTCATTTCATTTCATTACGATGTCGCGGTTGAAGTAGTGCGCCCGTCTGCAAAAAGCATAGAGGATCACCAACAGGTTTTTAGTGGCTACCAGTGCCACACACCCTCACCGTTTCTTCAAGGTGTTATGCATTTTCCTGTCGAAAAAAAAGTGGGGTTAATGAGCCCCTGAACTGTGAGCAAGTGCAGTGGGGGGGGGTGGGGGTTTCAGCCTCGCAGCCCCACCGTAGCGTCGGAGCAGGATAAAAATATCTGACATGAGCGACGTCAAAGCCTAAGATGTTACGCGCTTGCCTAGAAAATGGCTATTCACTCTACCCTTGAAAGAAACCAGATTGTATGACTCAGGAAAATAGACGCCGGGAGCGTATTCCACTCCTTTGCATATAACTATATAATTAAAAGTAGTATAATATGTATTTTGTATATCAGCTATCCTCTTCTGCTTAGTATGGAATCAGATTGGATATGTATCTACTTATGCATACAGACTTATATACTTACTGGTCCAAATCATAACGCTCCTCTCTGCCGTAGTCGGGTAAAAAAAAAAATCTTATATTTTTTTATAACTTATTTAATATTCTCGTGTCACTTTGGCAGGTGATGTCAAACAACTACATAGCGTCGATCACGCTGTACCAGCCGGAGGGCACCCGGCCTCACTACGCGGTCAACTCTATCGCGTGACATAACCAGGTATTATATACATTTCATATATTATAACTGCATATATAATTTTATTTACAAGTTACTTAAAGCAAAGATTTTTTTGTCTTATAAGTAATATATACAATTCCAAAATATTAATACTACTTTAACTCTTTATAAAATTAACAATTCAAAAAACTACTACTATGGGCATAAACTACTATAAAAATAGACAAAATTAAAAGTTACTTAGTATTTTAAAACTTTATGTGATGTGACAATTATTGTCTAGCTATAATTTACTAGTATGCTTTTAATAATAATATAGTAAAATATAATTTGTACATCCATTTAGAAGCTACGATGCCACAAATACACACTTTAATCAAACTTTATTTCAAGCTCTTTATTTGCATGGAATGTTGAAAATAGAAATGTGTTAATCTAAAAAGTTTTGACAGTGTTCATTTCGAGGTCTTAAAAATGTATTTTTTTTTAAACAGGGATCTCCAAGCAAAGGTAAATACACGTCCTGAACGATTTCGGTTGTCAGTCACCAAACAAAATCCTCCACTAGTGTGGCCCACCCACGCAACTACATGAAATAATGTTTAAAATAAAAACACTACTCGCTCGACGCGACATACAACATATCTACCGTATATGGGAGAGCAGTATTTAAAAAAAAATGTATATGTGATAAGAAAACACTAAAAATGTGAGTGACAGATCTCAGATGGTGTGTAGTTTAATTTAATTACTTAGGATCAATGGACATGAAATAGTTGCAGGTTTATTTTTAACGAAATAATATTGCACGGTTAAGTTAAATTAACGGACAGTTTTTAATGAAAGCTTACTAGTTTATTGTAGACAGGTGGCGCTGCTGGAGTATGACGTCATCTGTCAATGTCAAAGTCAACGATAATTCTGACAGTTTTGACATATTGCCAGCAGTAATAAACTTGTGCGCAATAAAATATAAGCTCTCATGTTATTAGTAAAATGTGTTTTTGTTCTCTTATTATAATTATGCGTTCAAAAATATTTTTTACGTATATTTACATAGGGTTTTAATATTGAACTTACTTATACGTTGAAGAATATTTTCGTATGGCAAACTTTTTTAATATCATGACCGAAGTTTTAAAAATTCAAAACTAGTTATAGACTGTTGTACATATATTTGACGATTTGATGAGAGCTTGAAAGAAATCATAAATTGATGTATTTTTTCTAAATGTTAAAAAATGACTTTCGATTGGTAACATGTCTGTTAGGGTAAGCGGTAGCCTATGCTATGATATGTGCAAAAATAATAATATTGTTAGCACCTTATATTAACAATTATTTTATACATTTATGAATGTTCAAATTTGATGCGTGATTGTTTTATTTAAAAATATTATAATTTGATTAAAGCTTTTTGATTTACAAAATTACATTATATATTTTTCGAATCGAAAAGCTTTAGTTTTCACTGGAAAGAGATAACCTTATTTTATTATACATAAATTATGTTTTATTATTATTTGACGTTTAAAAGAAACGCTCAGAACGTGCGCAATTAAGGAATATTGTATTAGGAGTAAATTGTAAAATATTAAAAAGGCTTAAAAATGCTTTGAAAAAAAAAAATATTTTCGATATTTGACAATTAGGTAGTTGCATAAAATGTGAGTAAGTGTGTGTATGTAATGCAAGAGATTCACCTGAACGTATAGAATCTTGGTCACAAATTAGCCTTTCATAATAAAACTTATGATTTTATTTAATCATCTATTTTATAGATTGTTCATTGTTAAAAAATACGAATGATTTATTAGCACGCAAGGTTATGTGTATCTTTACATCGAGTGTATGTTCTATATTTATATAGCTGGGTAAATACTACTTACTTGGAAAACTAACTTTTAATATCATAATATTTTATTATAAAAACTTAAAATTAAACAACCTATTTCACAGTTAAATCAAACCTCTGTTTATATTGACAGCCCGTTGGCTTTGTGGTTAGTTACCCTGACTTTCAAGCCGCGGGTCGTGGGTTCGAATCCCACCCAGGACAAACATTTGTATGCATGAATATGTCTGCTTATCCTGTGTCTAGATGTAAATATCTATAAAATGTATGTATTTTAAAGTATTATATGTAGTATATCGGCTTTCTGGTTACCATAACACAAGCTTCATTAGAAGCTTACTTTGGAATCAGATCGGCCGTGTGTGAAAAATGTCCCAGGATATTTATTATATTCATAAAACTCTATGGTCAACAACTTATTTAAAGTTAATAACATATAATAAAAAAACATTAAATAGGTAATTATTACGACGTACTGTTATATATTTTCATTTGTATATTTATATATTACAATGAACGATCTATAATATAATTTTCTTTATAAAATAAACTATCAGACCTTTTTGATTTTTATTCGTTTACAATTTGCTTGTGCCAATTGTAATCGCTAAATTAAATTCTAATAACATACGCCTAAGTCATATTTTTCAGTAAAGACCTTAAGTTGTAAGTTACATAAACAAGAGGGCTGGTTGTGATGTTTAAATTAAAAACTGATGTTATTGCAATATAACACTTATGCTTGGGTGTTAAGAACTAGTGCTTGAGGTGCCGTTGAACTGTTTCAGACTTGATAAGGAGAAAACTTCTTTGAAAAGGTGTCAAAATGTTTAAAAAATAATTCTAAAATTGTATTAATGTAAAATAGTACATATGTCGTTTATATTAGAGTCTAAAACAGTTTGAAAGCACATTGTGTAGTGTATTATGCACAATAAGTCACGTGTGTGATTGTCGTGTTTATAATGTGGCTGTGGTGCCATATACAACAAAAAAAAGTTAAAAAATTGACAAATAATACTATAAAAAAAGTATTAACTTTAAGGTGGCGTTATGCTGCATGTACTCGTTTGTTTTCGTGTGCGGATATTTTATTATACCTACCTCTTCACAAAATCTTTTTTAAGTATTTTTTTTCAAATAAGATCCTATCCTATTACGGTACATAATAAAAAAAATAGTTACATTGAAGAATGTTATGCAGAAAAATTTTCTTTATAATTTTTATAAAGTGTTATGTCGGTTTTTTCTTTTAGAGATTTTGGTTGTATCATAAAATATACGCACATAAAAACATGGAGATATTTTTTATAAATACTAGCTTTACGTTTCATTTCGCTGTGGCCTGTACCCGCCACAGTTGGTCACTTAACTCATAACGATTGTATGTATAATTATTGTCAGCCCTATGTCCTGTTAATAAGATTCAAATTTGTTTGTTATGACAAATAGACATTAGATTTTTTCTTCAGAGATTTCTTTATTTGAAAATGGATATTTTTTCGGACGTTATTTAGATTATTCGAATGATTTTTGACAACAAATATAACTACAAAATTCACAAGTTCGATATATAAATATATTTTTAATAATCGTGTTTTTATGATAGAACAAATAATTATTTTAACCATAAAATACGTTGACGGGAAAGAAAAACCAGGAAAAAGTATGTTAAATTTGTTAAAAACCATATATTTATATTGTGACTAGCTGCCTCCCCGCGGTTTTACCCGCGAATACAGGGATAAAATATAGCCTATGTTACTCGGGGATAATGTAGCTTTCCAAAGGTGAAAGAATTTTTGAAATCGGTCCAGTAGTTTCGGAGCCTATTCATTACAAACAAACAAACAAATCTTTCCTCTTTCTAATATTAGTATAGATTACATCAATTTAAGGTAATTAATACCTATTAAATATCCGAAATCCGATATCTGTCTGAATTATTATATTGGTTAGAGACAATAGCAAAAATGTAATTTAAACTAAAACCACAAATTACTCGTGTAGTAAGCAATATAACTCAAACACGTGTAAAATAATGTTTGCTGAAACTACATAATAAAATGTTATTGCGTGTAGGTATTTGTTTGGAGGAAAAAACTATTCGTCGTTGGTAAAGAAAAAAATAGGGGCATATCAGCACTCACCTGGAAAAAATCTTAATTACCTACTATATATGATCTACCACAAAAATATTCGACATTGAAAATATTGATTGAACACCAAAAAAGCTATTATATTTGTTTTGAATACTTTTCTGTATTTTGTGATTTTGTGCAAATTAATATCAATGTGCATATTTATATAAATTCATGTTAAATTCATTGTTTGTTATCCCCACGCATTGGTTTTACTGTAGTAAAACCCCAGGGCTCGCGCCATATAGGTACCTCATGGCTAAATTATAATAAATCCTAATTGGATGAGTATTTTACTTTATTTATATATCGATACTACCTTCCCACGGAGTTCCCGTTCCGTGGGAATACAGGGATAAAATATAGCCTATGGCAGTCACAAATAACTTGGCTGAAATAATTATTCAGATCGGTCCTGTAGTTTCTGAGCCTATAAATAACAAAGATTAACTAGAGTAATTTTCTCAGTAAAATTTTTCATCACCAGCTTTCCGTTTAAAAAAAAAGTTGAGAAAATTTTTCGTAACATTATTTCGACAACTTTCAAGTCTCTCATCTTCGCGAGATAATCTCGTCTACGACATATTAGCCTTAATGAAGTATTTAATAACTTGCTAATGACCTAATTTACTGCACCTTGAGTATTTCCTTATCGGTTGTTTTTTTATTTACCGTAAAATACCTGCCGATAAGAACATTACAGCATACCATAACAACACAAACATTAATTATAAACTGCACTTTAATGTTGTAATAGTCGATATATTTTTTTTACATTAAAAGATAAATAAAGCCTTGTTGCCTCAGTTGGGAACGCACCGAGTCACGATCTTTAGGGTGCCGGTTCAAACCCCTGCCCCGTACTTCTGAGTTTGAAAACTTACGTACCGATTAACACTATTGGCTTTCGATGAAGGAAAACACCGTGCGGAAACCTGCATGCCCGAACTGTCACAATTTAAGGCATGTGAAGCCCGCCAATCCGCATTAGGCCCGCGTGGACTATGGCCTAAACCCCCGGGGAAGCTCGTGGAGACTTAAATGAGCTGATGATGATGACCCTCCTAAATTAACCGACATTATTATTAATTCAAGTATTTTCTTTCACAATATGTGGTAAAAAAAGTCAAACCAATTCCCTCGTCTTTAAATATTTTTTCATTTTTCAAAATATAGACCAAGTTGATTTTTTAACGTATTTTATGGCTTGCAATTGCAAACGTCTCATTTAAGTGTATAACTATTTTCTTTTTTTTTAATACAATAATTTACAATTAGGGCTGACAAAAAATGGTATAATATAACTTTAGCTTGTATATCATACGTATAGTAGTGTTATATTATGCATTAAGTGATACATAACAACGTTTATGATTAGTGAATAGGAGACCCACTCTCATTTCGGTCTACCACTTGTATTGTATGAAGTATTGCATTAAAAAATCAACTCTAATTTCCTATTAATATGGTGTAAATTCATTTGAGCAGGCTCCAGTTATTGCAATTTCAGCTATATCTAATGAGGATTAAAGTTGAGTTTTAAATGTAGAGGTGTGTGCTATGATTTTGTCTCTTGTTTTAATCGCAGGTGATTTATTAACGTAAGTTCGTTATCTTATTTGTTTTATCGGAACATATTGACTCACATTTGACGTATAGTATAATATATATATACCTACACACATACATATATATAAAGTGTCTAATCTATCCGTTGTGTGTCACACAAAAATTTAAAATACAGTGAAGTGGCTTATGATTCATTTCTTTAAGATATTGGCCGATTTTCGTATGTATCATGGGTATTTTTTAATATTTAAGTAGTTCTTTGTACCCGAAACTGAGTTTTACCAAACTTTTCAACAGTCTTGTATTAGAACCATAATTTATCTAATGACATAAACAATATTAAGATATACAATTGAAATATTGATTGGATTTGAGTCGACATGAAACAAAACTTAATATCATAAATGTGAAAGTTATGACAGCAACTTAACCACAGATTATGAATATGTTCTTACAATGGTCTATAATATGACACTTTATCTGGATAGATATTGAGTAAAACCGCAGAGCAATAATGTATTATTGAAACAGTACGCCACTTTCACATCTTTGATGTATTATATTGTACTAGCGACCCGCCCCAGCTTCGCACGGGTGCAATGCTTATACATTACATTAGAAACCTCCAAAATTGACAGTTTTTCTCTAACATATTATGCATGTATTGTATATAAAAACCTTCCTCTTGAATCACTCTATCTATTTAAAAATACCGCATCTAAATCCGTTGCGTAGTTTTAAAGATTTAAGAAGACAGGGACAGACAGGGGAATGCGACTTTGTTTTGAAATATGTAGTGATTTAATTACATAGGATGTGTCTTAAAAATTTATTAATTAGCATACACTAAACTTATCTTCATACAATACAAGATTAATGTTATTTTAAGTAGTAAAATATCATGAGGCATAATACATAAATGACGGTAAAAATAATAACAAGGATAAACATAGGAGTACTTAAGCTGCGATTGGATATTTAAGTGCTATTTGTTCGCTATGAACTCCTAAACTATTCCAATGTGAACCATTTAGTTATTCCCATGTTGTTGAGAAATTTTGTTAATGTTATTACGTTATTTACAATCATTCATGTGTTTGTACTAGGTTTGATCTCATTTCCGGTGTAACGGTCTGATAGTTGAAATAATCTACCATAACTTAGAGTAGAAAAATCGTAAATATCTTCAATAAATAGATATTAAATGTTTCTTTCTTTTAAATCAATAATGCTGTGATCAAACGCTTAGTACAAATCACATCAAATAGGCATCAAGGGTCAATCCTGGGTAGACTAAAATAATTGACATAAGAATGCGGTGTTGCCATACTTGAAGGTTTATTTATTTCTCAATTTCTTTTGTTAAATAACAAGTTGTAAAAATGTAATAAAAATATACATAAATTCAAATTTAATAGGAATACTTCATTAAACATTTTCTTATCTAAAAATAGGAATGTCTCGTTGCTTAAACTAAAGGATGGTAAAATAATACAAATATTTCATAGCTTTAAAAACAATCACTCAAAATATGTGTGTGAAAATTTGCGAAAGACTTTTAGGTAAATAACATACCGCAATGTGTTCAAAATCAAATAGTACCTGACAAAGTATGTGTAAAAATGTCCGATAACTATATTTTAATCTTGCAACGAATCTGTTTTTCATTTTATGGCAACACCGACAAAACGAATTATTCATATTTTGTCACCAATTTTCAGATAGCGTTTTCTTAAATCCTACTAACTCTTCATTATTGTAAGTATAAATTCACATGCAGGGACATTCATGTAAATGACGTTTGTTTTTCTTTTCCCCAATTTTTTCTATATTATCTTAAAACAATATTTTTATTCTTAAATTGGTGACAAAAACAATGAGGATAAACATAGTTACCTTACGGTTCATTAAATAAAATATACCTACAGTTTGAGCAGAGCTTAATTTACGTAGTGTATTACTGTTTAAGTCGCTTTTTGATATGCGTGTTGGTTTTTCACTTACATATTTGCAAACAATGCCGCATACAATAGAACACGCGTTTATTACAAAGTGTAATAAATTAATGATATTTCATTTTAAATGTTCAACACATACTTTTAAATGAATGTCCACAGTACAGTATACCAGCTTTAATGAAGCTTTTAAGGTAGAACTTTCAATGTTTTAGCAGTGTTCTGTCTTTTTAGCAAACCTTTTTTCCCGGCTCACTGTACACCGTAACTCTCTGTACTCTGTAATTATGTGTTCTAGGACCATTGTTGCGTAGACAGTAAAATAAATTAATGTGATCATTTTTGAAATTATCTCGTTTTTATATTTCAATGAAATGAAAGCACAGGTGAAGTGTCTCAAAAAATACCAAAAAAGTAAATAAAGGATTTCGTACCGATGTATTTCTTTTATTAACTCCTCCCTCTGTCATGACAGTGCTGGATTAACCACGCAGCAGGAGAAGCATTCACTATGAGCCCCATAAAATGGGTCCCCGCGAATCCAAGTTTTTGAGTTACTTTTTACAATCAAAATCTATTTTATTCAAATAGGCCTCATTAAAGCACTTATGAATAGGCACTATTAATGCTCGGTTCTGATAGTAGTTTTTACTGAGCAGAGCCGGCAATAAACTCAGTAATTACTCTTTTCAAAAACCACCACTAATGGACCCTCGATAATATTTGCTACGGGACCCGCGCTAATAAGTATTTGCTACGAGACCCACGCTTGCTTAATCCGGCACTGGGCTAAAAACAAAAAATATAAATAACCTGGAACCATCGATATATATGTACTACGTCGATGCCTGGAACTTTGTTTCTAAGACAGCTAATCAGTGTTTAAATATGCGTTAAATTCTCATGAATTAAGGAATGACTAATATCTACTAAATTAAACAATAGGTTAAATCTATACTAATATTATAAAGAGGAAAGATTTGTTTGTTTGTTTGTTTGTTTGTAATGAATAGGCTCCGAAACTACTGGACCGATTTCAAAAATTCTTTCACCTTTGGAAAGCTACATTATCCCCGAGTAACATAGGCTATATTTTATCCCTGTGTTCCCACGGGAACGGGAACTACGCGGGTAAAACCGCGGGGAGGCAGCTAGTTTAAAATATTTATTATTGAATTGTTTCGTCATTATATAGGTACTTTACAGAATTTAATATCTAGTAGGTATTTACCGAGTAACTGAATCATCCTTATTAATACACGGGTATCATATAGCGTAAATAACTCGTCTAATATGCAGGCATCGCGTCCCTAATTCTTAGGTCATTAGGCTAATATAATAAGTGGTATCAAAGGTCATTTGGGTCATGGGATGGTGAATAACGAATTTTGACCATAGTTTTACTATTTAAGTGTAAGAGCGAATTAGTAATCATATTTAAATGAGTTTAAAACTTTGAACCCATTCCTTTAAGCGTTACTTCCCGATTATGTTCTAAATTCCGCCCTGCGATTTCTCCCGCGTAGTTCCGTTCCTAAAGGTATATGGGGATAAAATATAGCCTACAAGCCTACGCTTCGCCGGGACTTTTATCTTTCACGGCATAAAAATACCCTATGTCCATTCCCAAACACTAGTCCATATCAGTACCAAATTGTATTAAAATCTGTTCTGTGGTTTTGGCGTGAAAACGTAACAGACAGACAAAAAGCGTTACATTCGCATTTAGTTAGGAATTATCTATAGATAACATTAATTTAGAGTTATCAGGAGGTATTTACTGCATACCTAGTAAAAACACTCAAACATAGTTCTTTTAAAACACTTCAGGATACCCTCAAGTGGTGGAAATATATCATACACAACTAACAAACAAAGTAGGCACGTGATAATACTTATGTCTCCGTGTTTGAGTGGATTGATTAGTAGTGGAGCTTAGAAGGGTATTACTTACTAGCTCGATTTATTTGCAACTTTTATGCTCAGTCTCTATCTTTTACAACGCTTTAACGCGAGAAGTCCGAAGTTTGTACTTACTTGTTTATATTAGGTAACTTAATAGTCCTACTGCTACATCCTACTAATATTATAAATGCGAATGTTTGTGAGTATCGATGCATGGTTGTTTGTGCCCTTTCACGTAAAAATTACAAAACGGATTTGGATGAAATTTGGAACACAGAGAGTTTAAAAAAAAAACTACGTTAAAAAAAACCGACTTCCAAAAATACTAAAAAGCAAAAAATAACTAACGCAATTTATAACACTTTCCTCTACTTACCTACTGACTACTTATTCTCTCCGCTTACTGCTTAGTTTGAAGTTGGTGCCAAGCCACAGCATAATTAGCAAACCTACAGTAAACAATATACAAAAGATCTTTGTTAAGATTCTCCATGATTTAATAAGGTCAACAAAAACTTTGGCACGGTTTGCATTTAAAATTCTAAATTTTAGACGCATGCTCTTGGTTTGTGAGTTATTAATATTAGAAATAAACGGTCCTTTACAGGACCACTATAGTTGTAGAATGTAAATTACATTTATGTATTTCATCGTCGTTTTCATTTGTTTCTCATTGTCATTTATCGTTATTTCTGATTTATTTACGAAGTTTGTAGTTAGTAGGTTATCGTGTAGAAATTTATTTGTTACACCATTTTATTTCTTTAAGTATTATTTTTTATTCATATATGGCTTGGCACCGACTTCAAACCAAGCAGCAAGCGGAAAGAATAAGTAGTCAGTAGGTAAGTAGAGGAAAGTGTTATAAATTGCGTTAGTTATTTTTTGCTTTTTAGTATTTTTGGAAGTCGGTTTTTTTTAACGTAGTTTTTTTTTTATTTTTTGCTTTTTAGTGATTTAAGTATGGGTAGGCTTATTATTTATTTAACAATCACAGAACACTATTAAACCTAAACGTTAATGAGATTAACCTTCAAGGTCAACCTAATAGCTTCAAGGAATACTATTCTCTATCCATATGTACGTATAATTTTGAAAGAATTTTCTCTAAACTCCTATCCTTTGAGGAGTTGTACCTTCCATCATCAGCTCATCCATAGGAAATCATGATCAAACGCAAATAATTGAACAAACTGTATGATATTGACTGAAACGTAACAGTTAGATGCTTATAATTTGAGTGTTCTTCTCGATTTCCTTGGGATCCCATCATCATATGCTGACTAGATGACCAGGGTACCAACTTTAATATGTACCCTAACGAACAAAAAAAGAATTACGCAAATCGGATTAGAAATGTTAAAGTTATCGACATACTAATATACAAAGTATCGTCAAAATGACATCGTCCAAATAACAATAATGCTTATAAAATAAAAACTACTAAACCAAACTGAAAGAAATTTTCATGGGACCATCTGGCAGCTATTTCGCGTCGAACAAAAAAAGAATCACGCGAATCGGTCCATTAACCGCGACGTAATCGATGTACATACATAGAAAAAAAAAAAAAAACCGGCTGAATTGAGAACCTCCTCCTTCTTTTTGGGAAGTCGGTTAAAAATACAGCATGTCGGATGGAGGAGGTTAGAGGTGTAAAAGTAACGAAAAAATCACGTACCCGTATTTATTCGTTACTTTACATTCAGTACTCGTTACTATCGTATCGTTACTCGTTACTTTCGTTTATTTCATACTATTACATAAAATTTATGAAATTTTAGTAGCAAAATTTTATGAAAACACTTTTTCACAAGTATATACTTTTTTTTTTACTGCATACTCTGTTAAAGAAAACTTTGTTTTGAATATTTGAAATTTTGACACCATAATGCGCGCACATTGGTTCAAATATTTTTGAAGTATATCCGCACAAATTACATATATTTTCATTTTTTTAACCAATCACGTTACGAATAGTTTGCGAACATATTTTTCATGTTCTTTCTATAATTTTATTATAAGATGCAGCATTCATTATTTCAATTTGTAGAAATAATACATATTCATTACATGCCAAACTGCATTTTTCACTTTGCTTCACGTCCTTATGTTTACATAACCTTTTTAATTCGCGGAAAATACGCATGCATGCGCAAAACGATCAGTAAGAAACGTTTCAATACACGCATCAACGCAGCGTAACATTGGGTGATTGAAACAGCGTATGTAACCATGATACGAAACATGCGAGTAACGAAAAGTATTAAGTATTCGTGAGTAACGTTTCGTTTCTCGGTACTAGATGGCGTACCCGTTACTTAGTAAAGAATACATACGGTTTGCTACAGCTCTAGAGGAGGTGGAGGATGGTGGCTCAACATCATGAGCTTCGTCATTGCTCCTCTTTTTCCTTATGTGGGCGTAGTTGGTGTGGGTAATGCGGATCAAGGAAACAATTTGCAGCCTTGTTGAAATGAAATTATTATTTGTTCAGCTACACACAGTATATAACACAGTACATAGCCCCCGTATATAACACAGTATATAACACAATACATAACCCCAGTATATAACACAGTACATAACCTCAGTATATAACACAGTACATAATCCCAGTATATAACACAGTACATAACCCCAGTATATAACACATTACATAACCCCAGTATATAACACAGTACATAACCCCAGTATATAACACAGTACATAACCCCAGTATATAACACAGTACATAACCCCAGTATATAACACAGTACATACATAAACCCAGTATATAATACAATACATAACCCCAGTATATAACACAGTACATACATAAACCCAGTATATAAAAGTACATAACCCCAGTATATAACACAGTACATAACCCCAGTATATAACACAGTACATACATAAACCCAGTATATAACAGTACATAACCCCAGTATATAACACAGTACATAACCCCAGTATATAACACAATACATAACCCCAGTATATAACACAGTACATAACCCCAGTATATAACACAGTACATAACCCCAGTATATAACACAGTACATACATAAACCCAGTATATAACACAGTACATACATAAACCCAGTATATAACAGTACATAACCCCAGTATATAACACAGTACATAACCCCAGTATATAACACAGTACATAACCCCAGTATATAACACAGTACATAACCCCAGTATATAACACAGTACATACATAAACCCAGTATATAACACAGTACATACATAAACCCAGTATATAACAGTACATAACCCCAGTATATAACACAGTACATAACCCCAGTATATAACACAGTACATACATAAACCCAGTATATAACACAATACATAACCCCATTATATAACACAGTACATACATAAACCCAGTATATAACAGTACTTATTAAGGAGTCTAGTTTGACTACCAAGATACGCCCAGTTTTTGATGCTTCAGCCAAGGATAGAAACGGTATTTCATTAAACTCTTGCTTGGAAAAAGGTGAAATAACCCCAGTATATAACACAGTACATAACCCCAGTATATAACACAGTACAACCATAAACCCAGTATATAACACAATACATAACCCCAGTATATAACACAATACATAACCCCAGTATATAACACAGTACATACATAAACCCAGTATATAACAGTACATAACCCCAGTATATAACACAGTACATAACCCCAGTATATAAAACAGTACATAAACCCAGTATATAACAGTACATAACCCCAGTATATAACACAGTACATACATAAACCCAGTATATAACACAATACATAACCCCATTATATAACACAGTACATACATAAACCCAGTATATAACAGTACATAACCCCAGTATATAACACAATACATAACCCCAGTATATAACACAGTACATAACCCCAGTATATAACACAGTACATAACCCCAGTATATAACACAGTACATAACCCCAGTATATAACACAATACATAACCCCAGTATATAACACAGTACATAACCCCAGTATATAACACAGTACATAACCCCAGTATATAACACAGTACATAACCCCAGTATATAACACAGTACATAACCCCAGTATATAACACAATACATAACCCCAGTATATAACACAGTACATACATAAACCCAGTATATAACACAGTACATAACCCCAGTATATAACACAGTACATACATAAACCCAGTATATAACACAGTACATACATAAACCCAGTATATAACAGTACATAACCCCAGTATATAACACAGTACATAACCCCAGTATATAACACAGTACATAACCCCAGTATATAACACAGTACATAACCCCAGTATATAACACAGTACATACATAAACCCAGTATATAACACAGTACATACATAAACCCAGTATATAACAGTACATAACCCCAGTATATAACACAGTACATACATAAACCCAGTATATAACACAATACATAACCCCATTATATAACACAGTACATACATAAACCCAGTATATAACAGTACTTATTAAGGAGTCTAGTTTGACTCCCAAGATACGCCCAGTTTTTGATGCTTCAGCCAAGGATAGAAACGGTATTTCATTAAACTCTTGCTTGGAAAAAGGTGACATAACCCCAGTATATAACACAATACATAACCCCAGTATATAACACAGTACATAACCCCAGTATATAACACAGTACATAACCCCAGTATATAACACAGTACATAACCCCAGTATATAACACAGTACATAACACAGTACATAACCCCAGTATATAACACAGTACATACATAAACCCAGTATATAACACAATACATAACCCCATTATATAACACAGTACATACATAAACCCAGTATATAACAGTACATAACCCCAGTATATAACACAATACATAACCCCAGTATATAACACAGTACATAACCCCAGTATATAACAGTACATAACCCCAGAATATAAAACAGTACATAAACCCAGTATATAACAGTACATAACCCCAGTATATAACACAGTACATAACCCCAGTATATAACACAGTACATACATAAACCCAGTATATAACACAATACATAACCCCATTATATAACACAGTACATACATAACCCTAGTATATAACACAGTACATAAACCCAGTATATAACAGTACATAACCCCAGTATATAACACAATACATAACCCCAGTATATAACACAGTACATAACCCCAGTATATAACACAATACATAACCCCAGTATTTAACACAGTACATAACCCCAGTATATAACAGTACATAACCCCAGTATATAACACAATACATAACCCCAGTATATAACACAGTACATAAACCCAGTATATAACAGTACATAACCCCAGTATATAACACAGTACATAACCCCAGTATATAACACAGTACATAAACCCAGTATATAACAGTACATAACCCCAGTATATAACACAATACATAACCCCAGTATATAACACAGTACATAACCCCAGTATATAAAACAGTACATAACCCCAGTATATAACAGAACATAACCCCAATATATAACACATTACATACATAATACCATAATAATTACATACATACATTTTTGACTTTCAAGCCGCGGGTCGTGGGTTCGATTCCCACCCAGGACAAACATTTGTATGCATGAATATGTCTGTTTGTCCTGTGTCTGGATGTAAATATCTATATAAGTATGTATTTAAAAGTAGTATATGTAGTATATCAGCTATCTGGTTACCGTACATACATAAACCCAGTATATAACACAGTACATACATAAACCCAGTATATACGACAGTACATAACCCCAGTATAAAACACAGTACATTCATAAACCCAGTATATAACACAATACATAACCCCAGTATATAACCGCAGTATATGAGGTAGGAACGCGCGATGGTTTAGTGACAACCGCGCGCGCCGCTTGCCGAGAGTAGACTGTGTGGAGTGAACGATATCACGGCACAAGTGAACAACGGGCGCGTCACCAACTCCATTATATTTTTTGCTTTTTAGTGATTTAAGTATGGGTAGGCTTATTATTTATTTAACAATCACAGAACACTATTAAACCTAAACGTTAATGAGATTAACCTTCAAGGTCAACCTAATAGCTTCAAGGAATACTATTCTCTATCCATATGTACGTATAATTTTGAAAGAATTTTCTCTAAACTCCTATCCTTTGAGGAGTTGTACCTTCCATCATCAGCTCATCCATAGGAAATCATGATCAAACGCAAATAATTGAACAAACTGTATGATATTGACTGAAACGTAACAGTTAGATGCTTATAATTTGAGTGTTCTTCTCGATTTCCTTGGGATCCCATCATCATATGCTGACTAGATGACCAGGGTACCAACTTTAATATGTACCCTAACGAACAAAAAAAGAATTACGCAAATCGGATTAGAAATGTTAAAGTTATCGACATACTAATATACAAAGTATCGTCAAAATGACATCGTCCAAATAACAATAATGCTTATAAAATAAAAACTACTAAACCAAACTGAAAGAAATTTTCATGGGACCATCTCGACACCAGCTATTTATACTACGCTAACTCGAAATTTGGCAAAAACGTTTTTTTGTGCCAAGCTTCTTAGAATTAGGTTTTTTATATGTAAAAAAAAAATTGTGAAGAAATATACAAAAATAACGAAGTTACAAATTTTATAAAACGCTAAGTGCAGGTACTTTTTGAAATCACTCGATTTAAACCACGCCAACTAGTGTTAGCGGAGTGTCCACGGGGAGGGGGCGCATAGATTATATTATGTATTACAAAGTATTTAAATATATATTATAGTAATACGCTACGTATTTCTTAAATTTAAGCGCTTTTACAAAAGTCCGTGTATACTACGCAAACACTAGTTAGCGTAGTTTAGAACGATCAGGGTATATTTGTTCATTTGTAGAATGCGCTACTTAGCGACTTTTACTAGCTAAATACTTATGTCAAAATACAATTATATTTATTAGTTTTCGACGGTAATTTCACCATTCGTATTTTTAATGTATCGGCATGTTTTTATGATAATAAAAAACATAATTTTAATACAATATTTTACCCTTTTTTGTAGAATCGTAGCCAAATAAATTACCAGCTGAAGTTAATAATCCTGAGTTCGTGATTTTTTATGAGCACGTTATGTCTGATGAGATAATTTTAAAATAATAATTATTATATACCTATCCAGTTCAGTCAATTATGAAAATTATGTGCAGACCTACAAGATACAAACTTAAACGACTTGGGGCTCTTTATACTCCACTTAATATTTATTTACACAAAGGTATTGACTTCGGTCCAAAAGCCTTCGTCGTTGATATTACTTATTATTATTAGTCCAACAAGCATCGTCATTTTGTCGTATCTGATGATCCTTCTGACAGCACAGCTAATATAGTTCCTTATCTTCAAACGGTGTAGCCGAGTTCTTACCAAAACCCGAAAATATAACAATCCTACATCAAATCGGTACGTCTGCCCAGGAAAGTCTTTCAGGTTTGCACAAAAATGACAGCCCCTGTCGAAATACAGATTTAGTAACGGCAATATCCACCCCCAGTAATTTTAAAACTTTCGCCTGTTTTCAATGATAGTTTCTATTCTGCGGTATCAAACTAGTAAATGCCATCGTTCTAAAAAGGCTGATGTCGGTTTCTAACATCTTAAGCTCGAAGATGAGTATATAAGCCCCCGCTTATATACTGTGATTACCGAACGGCTAAAAAGGCTGCTTGTTTGCTATGCTGCCAGTTGCTTAAACAATATATTTGACAAATTAACATCTTATGGAGTTCACAAAGTCAACCTATAGTCAGATAACTGCGTGAGGGATGAAACAGTAACCATATCGTTTACTATATTATGAAGATACTTATTATCCGCTCATTTCTTTCAAATGAAGATAGAGAAGATGAAGAAGCAACCATTTTATGGAAAAAAGACATGGCTTTAATAGAAAAGACTGCAAGAGACAGAGAAGTGTATTCTCCAGTTGAATGGTATACACCAGTGCTCCCTATCGCACTCCTATGGACCTCCTTTATTTTGATTCTTGAAACAATATTAGCTTAATTTTTATTAATGACAAAATTATCTAGAACAAAGATAATTAAAATAGTTTATATTGGTAACTACGGCTTGTTGGAAAATAAGTATCGTTTATCTTTTGATTGATAACGTAAGCAAACATGTTGTATATTTTAAAAATACTAGATTATCCCACTTTTAGAGCTTATTCCCGAAAAAGACACGAAACTTGGTTAAATCAATCCAGCAAAATACAAAAACCTTAAATATTATTGTAATAACAATATTATTCCGGAAATGTATTATCGTTATCGTTATCTATTTTATTTAAGGCCTGGGTCTATGGGTATCCCACTGCAGGGCAAATGCCTCCCATCTTGCTTTCCTCATAAATATTATTATTTTATTAACTGAACATAATGAGGAGAGTTCATTTTCTTTTAAGAATAACAATATTAAGTACTTTATTGATTTAAATAATTATAAGGTACAAAATAGAACTATGATTGATCTGATCTTCAATTAATCATAAGTAAGCACTTAATTGATATTTAACTAACTGTTGATTACTTACTAGTTTTATACGTTATTAGTTTAAATTATGTATCAAGATTACAGAATATAATATTATCTGCTCTATTCTATCTAGAATCTATAAAAAATAATATAATTTTTAGCTCCGCGGAAAGATAAATGAGGCGTTAACTTGTGGCACAGGTCGATGTATAGTACGCTATGTATAATTTGGCGGCTTTTAACACGATATCCGCCAGAGACGTATATACGGGTTAACAAAAAGCTAACTTTAATAACTAGTTATTTAGCCAGTGAATTTGTAATAATATATTTTACGGATATATATATTACCCTAAGGTTACAAATAATGCATGATTTATTTAAAAATTATAATCGCAACACAATAAAAATAACACGTCTTTATCACTATGACATCCCGTAATACACAACGCTAACGTAAGATAGACGTGTGTAACTTGTAAAATTAATTTGAAGAATTACGTCTATATTCGGCTAACTAGCGCTAAATCGAAAAATATAAATAATTATGGAAAAATAAATATGAGATATTATAAAGAAAAAAATAACCATGAAGGGTTCCAAATTTCAAATGAATATCTTAATTTATGTAAAAGTTATCACGTTTTTTCCTTTATAAGCCTCTCCTGTAAAGTACACATTTCGGACTTAGCGTAGTATAAATAGCTGGTGTCGATCTGGCAGCTATTTCGCGTCGAACAAAAAAGAATCACGCGAATCGGTCCATTAACCGCGACGTAATCGATGTACATACATAGAAAAAAATAAAATATACCGGCCGAATTGAGAACCTCCTCCTTCTTTTTGGGAAGTCGGTTAATAATCTGGATTAACACATTGGGATTTGGGAATATTGAAGATCCCCGGGAACGCGTGTGAAACCGTGGGGAGCCACTAGTTCTACGTATTAGTTGTTATTGTAAATAATACCTCTGATTTAAGCGAGAGATTATAACCTAAGAAAATCTGACTTTTTGGATGGATGTTTCTTTATCAATCACGTCTACGGTTATGTTAATCGAAGATTCATGGGAACGCAAGTAAAACTGCAGGGCGGATGCTAGTAACTCTATATATACACTAGTAGCACTGTAGTTATTATTTAATTAAACATGAGAATTATCACGTCAGTCACCAATACCCAATCTTATAATAAACAAAATATATTATCTTTAGTATAGACTTAATATTGTTCTTTTATCAATTTAAGAAGAATGAGTCATAATGTCATAGTTAATGAAACACTGTGTTGTTTTGAACCGTATTAAATTTAATCGAAATAATTCACAGACGTCACATATTTGTGAGAAGCAAACCATAGCGCGACTCAATTTGACATTAACGCCATCTTGTGAGAACAAACGTAACAAAATAAACTAAACATTCCGCCGCCCAAGGACTCTATAAGGCCTTAAAAAAACTACTGAAGAACAAACGTTAACAAGTATAAAATTACATTTAATCAGCCAAAGGCAGAGGACACAACTTTGCGACTGGTCTTTTAAAGGTACTGTTTTTATATCGCAAAGTGACCACTCGAGTGGTGCCATCTGCCCCCGGGTGCTTGGCTATAATTCGGCCGAGTAGCCATTTACCTGGAGGTAGTCTGTCATCCTTTACTAAGACTATAGAACCTAGTTTTATATCTGGCATTATTTTGGTCCATTTATATCTATTTTGAAGAGAAGTTAAATACTCTATTTGCCATCGCTGCCACAGGCATTGGACCATCTTCTGTATAATATGCCAACGTTGCAAGGGACTTAGTTTTATATCAATGAGATTATTCTCAGGGACAGCTATCGGGGCTTCTCCTATAAGGAAATGGCCTGGAGTTAAAGGTGGTTCATCAGGAGAGGAACTTATCAAAGTAAGTGGACGCGAATTAACGCAAGCTTCCACTTGCGCTAAAAGCGTGGAAAACTCTTCAAAAGTAAGATTTGTTTCCCCAATAACACGTTTTAAATGACCCTTAATGGATTTGACTCCCGACTCCCAGAGTCCTCCGAAATGTGGTGCACTAGGTGGTATAAAATGCCAATGAGTTTGGTCGTTTGCCAAAAGTTCAGCTATCTCCTTAACAATGTGAGAGTTAATGGCCTTGAAAGCTAAATTTAATTCTCGCGATGCACCTACAAAATTTGTACCGCAATCACTCCAAATATTTTTACAGTGTCCACGGCGAGCCGTGAACCTTTTGAATGCGGCTAGAAATGCAGTAGATGTTAAATCACTTACTACCTCCAAATGAATAGCCTTTGTGACGGTACATACAAATAAACATATATACGCCTTGCAAGTTCTTTTACATCTACCAGGATATAACTTCAAAGTAAATGGCCCAGCATAATCTACTCCACTAGTGCGGAAAGGTCGGCCTGGTTGTACTCTGTAATCTGGAAGATTGGCCATAAAAGGTACAACTGGTACAGCGCGTTGCTTATAACATGTTATACATTTATTGACTACGGTTTTAACTAAACTCTTAGCTCTTACAATCCAATATCTCTGACGAATATAATTCAAAGTAAGTTGATGACCACCGTGCAGAGTTTTTTGATGTGCTTCTGTAACTATAAGTTTTGAAAGATATGAGTCATGACTCAAAATTATTGGCGACTTGAGATAAGTAGAAACTACTGCATTCGCTAGTCGTCCACCCACTCTCAATAGATTTTCGTCGTCTATGTACGCGTTTAGATAATACAACTTACTTCTTTTGTGCACCTGCTTGCCCTGTAATAACATTTCAATGTCCTCGCTAAAGCTTCTATATTGTGACAATTCAATACATTTATTCAAAGCCTTTTTAACCGACTTCCCAAAAAGAAGGAGGAGGTTCTCAATTCGGCCGGTATGTATTTTTTTTTTTTTTTTTTTTTTTTCTATGTATGTACATCGATTACGTCGCGGTTAATGGACCGATTCGCGTGATTCTTTTTTTGTTCGACGCGAAATAGCTGCCAGATGGTCCCATAAAAATTTCTTTCAGTTTTGTTTAGTAGTTTTCATTTTATAAGCATTATTGTTATTTGGACGATGTCATTTTGACGACACTTTGTATATTAGTATGTCGATAACTTTAACATTTCTAATCCGATTTGCGTAATTCTTTTTTTGTTCGTTAGGGTACATATTCAAGTTGGTACCCTGGTCATCTAGTCAGCATATGATGATGGGATCCCAAGGAAATCGTGAAGAACACTCAAATTATAAGCATATAACTGTTACGTTTCAGTCAATATCATACAGTTTGTTCAATTATTTGCGTTTGATGATGATTTCCTATGGATGAGCTGATGATGGAAGGTACAACTCCTCAAAAGATAGGAGTTCAGAGAAAATTCTTTCAAAATTATACGTACATATGGATAGAGAATAGTATTCCTTGAGGCTATTAGGTTGACCTTGAAGGTTAATCTCATTAACGTTTAGGTTTAATAGTGTTCTGTGATTGTTAAATAAATAATAAGCCTACCCATACTTAAATCACTAAAAAGCAAAAAATAAAAATAAAACTACGTTAAAAAAAACCGACTTCCAAAAATACTAAAAAGCAAAAAATAACTAACGCAATTTATAACACTTTCCTCTACTTAACTACTGACTGCTTATTCTTTCCGCTTGCTGCTTGGTTTGAAGTCGGTGCCAAGCCATATATGAATAAAAAAAATTACTTAAAGAAATAAAATGGTGTAACAAATAAATTTCTACACGATAACCTACTAACCACTAACCTACGTAAATAAATAACGATAAATGACAATGAGAAACAAATGAAAACGACGATGAAATAAATGTAATTTACATTCTACAACTATAGTGGTCCTGTAAAGGACCGTTTATTTCTAATATTAATAACTCACAAACCAAGAGCATGCGTTTTAAAGAAGAGTTTAGAATTTTAAATGCAAACGGTGCCAAAGTTCTTAACAGAGAATCTTAACAAAGATCTTTTGTATATTGTTTACTGTAGGTTTGCTAATTATGCTGTGGCTTGGCACCAACTTCAAACCAAGCAGTAAGCGGAAAGAATAAGCAGTCAGTAGTTAAGTAGAGGAAAGTGTTATAAATTGCGTTAGTTATTTTTTGCTTTTTAGTATTTTTGGAAGTCGGTTTTTTTTAACGTAGTTTTATTTTTTTATTTCTGAAGAAGTTAAATAAGGGGAGCAAATGTCTCTATTCGTGTTTCGATTTAATTGACATTTTTGAATAAATCTGAAACAGTAAGCAGTGACCCTAACCAATTTAAGAAGACTTGAATATTTTGTCAAGTGAATATCGATGAAACTAGTGTCACTTGTACAAACAAGGCTTGTTATTTTAGTTTTTAATTCTAGATTAGTATCTGAAATACTAGTACAATGGTATATAATTTCCTTAGGCCAACTTAGGAATTCTGGACCGTTCCACCATAGCTTTAACGACTGTAATTCATTCGGATATAAACCGCGTGAAGCTATATCAGCGGGGTTTTTTGCTGACTCAATATGGTGCCATTGACTGTTATTAGTAATAGTTAAAATTTCAGAAGTGCGGTTAGCAACGAATGTAGTCCAAGTACTTGGAGTTTTACGTAACCACGCTAGAACGATAGTGGAATCTGTCCAAGCGAAAATACAGTCATCAGTAATATTTAAAATAGTTTTAAACGAGTTCAGCATCTTAGCTAATAACACTGCTCCACAGAGTTCTAAACGGGGTACAGAAACTTGTTTTACTGGGGCTACTCGAGACTTAGCTAGAATTAAACGAACATTAACCATATTGCCATCCCAAACTCTAAGATACACAACGCAAGCATAGGCAGTACAAGACGCGTCACTAAAACCGTGAAGTTCAATTTTTGTAGTTGCGTCAGAAATGCAAAGCCATCTTGGAAACTCAATGGTTTGCATATGAGTGAAGTTGCCAATATGAGTTAACCATTCATTTTTCAACTCGACTGTCAGCTCATCATCCCAGTCTAACCCGGCTAACCATAATTTTTGCATGAAAGTTTTTAACAGAATAACTGCAGGAGCAAGCCAACCAAGTGGGTCAAAAGTTTTACCAATAGTAGCAAGTACAGTTCGTTTTGTTATTTTATGAACATTCCATTCCAAATTAAACCTTAATTCAAAGTTGTCAGTTTGTGAATTCCAAGTGATTCCTAGCGTTTTAATAGTATCTTCAATTTTAATATTTACTTCATTGTGCTGCTCTTTACAGTTATCTGGAATTTGACTTAATACTAACTTACTATTTGAGGACCATTTATGTAATGGAAACCCACCAAGATTAAACAATTTCGACAATCGGTTTTGAAGAACTATAGCATCTGACTGACTAGAAGTCCCAGTTAACAAATCATCCATGTACACGTCAGATTTTAAGATTTCTGCTTCTCGTGGGAAGTTATGAGACTCATCTTCAGCTAACTGGTGTAATGTACGAACGGCCAGGAAAGGAGCACAAGATGTACCGTACGTGACGGTGAGTAGTCGATATTCTTGAACAGGAACCTTGGGGTCTTCTCGCCATAGAATTCTTTGGAAATCTAAATCTTCTTTGGCTACAAGAATCTGCCTATACATTTTTTGCACATCGGCGACTAGACAAAACTTGTGCCTTCTCCATCTTGTTATTAGATGTCTTATATCTTGCAATAAGGGTGGGCCGATTAATAGGCTTTCATTTAGAGACTTTCCTTTTTCAGGCGTAGCGCTTCCATCAAATACCACTCTTAATTTTGTCGTAATACTAGTAGGTCTGAGAACAGCGTGATGTGGTAAGTAATACCTTTGTTTGTTTGTTATCAGATCTTTTTCAGGTACTACTTCCATATGACCATGTGCTTTGTACTCTCTCATAAAGTTATTATACTGTTCTTTTAGATCAGGCAAACGTGAAAAACGTTTCTCCATTTGTAGTAATCGAGAAAGGGCTAGAGACTTAGAGTCACCTAAACTTGTGGGAGGGTCTTCTTTGAATGGTAAACGAACAATATATTTGCCATTGTTGTGACGCTTGCAATTGTTTTTAAAATGTTCTTCACATTGTATCTCAAGCTTCGACAATGGTTTTTTGTGTGGTGAGTATTCTTCTATTTCCCAAAACTGTCTAAGTAACTGATCTACTTCAACCTTTGTGTGAGTTACTATAATATTGTGATTTTGTATTTCAGTCTGTGACACCATTCCGGATATCAGCCAGCCTAGACGAGATTTGATGGCAACGAGAGTACCGTGTTTATGAAGACCTTCTTGTATAATTTCAGCGTGTATGTCCGCCCCTAAAAGAACATCGATGGAACCAGGCTTGTGAAAGTTTGGGTCAGCAAGATCCAACTGCATTGTATGAGGCCAGGTATTTCGTGGGAATTCTCTTGACGGCAATAAAGAAGTTAATTTCTTTAAGACATACGCCTGAACATCAAACTGTGAAATGTGTTTTTCTCGATTGTGAATAGTAAACTTTACCATAGATCTTGTGGTTACCACTGTAGAATTAGAAACACCAGTGATTTTGCCATGAACAGGAATACGGTCCAGTTGTAACAATTGTGCTGCTGCTTCGGTGACAAAGGAGGCTTGGGAGCCTTGATCAATGAGCGCTCTCAAAATGTAAGTATCGCCGCTCTTGGAGGTAACTACAATCTGGGCGGTTGCTAAAATAACCTGTGAGCTTCGATTGTCTGTTTCTATTTTTGCGTTATGACAAGAGGTAGAAGGATTCTCCTCATTGTCATCATCTTCAGTATTATTAGCAATGTCTGCCTTAAAAGGATTTGAATTGTGAAGCAAAGTATGGTGACGTCGTCCACACTTCCGACAAGATGTACTTTGGCGACAATTGACTATACCATGCCCCTTAACAAGACAGTTGAAGCACATGTTGTTTTTCTTAACGAACTCTTGCCGGTCGGCGACATCTAAATTGGCAAAATCCTTACAGTGGCAGACATAATGATTTTGTGAACAGTATGTGCAAGTGCTCTTTACTTCAGTCGCAAAAACTTGAACATTTGTGACCCTTGGACTAATGGATTTTCGTGGCGGTTCCTTCATTTGTGCACTATAAACCATTTCTATTGTGCGAAATCTATTTTCTAAGAATGAAGCTAGTTCATCAAAAGACGGTATATCTGTGGACTTCCCTAGTGACTGTTCCCACTGTCTGTGTGACTCCGTGTCTAACCTTCCAACAATTATATGTACAGTGATTGGATCCCAGTTAAAAGTATCTATTTTTAAATTTTTCAGTGAGTCAAGGCATTGACTAGTAGTATCCAATAAATCCTTTATTCCCTTCGCAGACTCGGAGCTCAATTTCTTTTGATTAAATAAACGATTAAGTATATGACTGACAATAATACGTTTGTTGTCATATCTTTCTTCAAGTTTCTTCCAGGCATCATCATAATTCGCTTCGGTAAGTGTAAAATTCTTTAATAATTGCTCGGCTTCTCCGGACAAACTTGTTTTTAGATAATGATGTTTTTCAATCTTAGTCAATCTACTCTCGTTATGTATGAGTGAAGTATATAAGTCTCGAAAACTCATCCATTCATTATAATCTCCGGAAAATGTGGGTATAGTAATTGGCGGGAGTTTTAGCTTCGGTTTTGACAACTCTGAAGACATACTTTCATTTTTATTTATACTAATGGCTTGAGGTTGAAGTTCATATAAATGATCTTTGATAAATGTTTTGAGATCTAGATGAGCTTCTTCCGTAGTTTCGTAACTTTTTTCTGGATCGAAATTATGAGCATTGAAATCAGTCTTCGAGTATGTACTTATAATTTGCTCATAATGTTTTAGATAAATTGCCCAATACTCATTCAACATCTCATATCGAGTCTCCAAATATCCTCTTGTAATCTTAGCTTTACCACATTTTTTTGTATTAGAAAGTAGTTTTCCAATTTTATTAGAGTTTTCGTTTAAAATAACAATAGATATCTTTAAATTCAAATTTTCTGCCATAGTTTTCAATAATAATTCTAATTACTTCCGAAACTATCTATGCCACATCTAGTCTATTGAATACTTTACTTCTATGTTCTTTCTTACCACGGAAATTCCATCAATTCACGCTGACGAACAGAACCCATGCCTATCTTGACTTCCATAGGGGTATCTTCACTTCCATAGGGGAATCTTGACTTCCATAGGGGTATCTTCACTTTGAATGTTACTTGCTTGAGCACTTTTCACTGATACTTTATCCGTTACGAAGGACCACTATAGTTAATGAAACACTGTGTTGTTTTGAACCGTATTAAATTTAATCGAAATAATTCACAGACGTCACATATTTGTGAGAAGCAAACCATAGCGCGACTCAATTTGACATTAACGCCATCTTGTGAGAACAAACGTAACAAAATAAACTAAACAGTCAAAAGATAATGTTCAATATCCAGGGACATTTATTACTACCGGTTTATCTGATTCTAAAGCAACAAAGATGTTATGGTAAAGAGGTTTATAAGAGCCATAATTATACCACTATATAAATACTTAAAAGGTGTAGTACTTAGGACATATAACTTACAGACATATTTAATTTGTCCTGTGTGATAGGAACCCACGACCAGCGGCTTAAATGTCAGGGTACCTAACTACCAAGCCAACCAGCTATAATATAGATATAATTTGAGTCATGGCGCCACACTAACGAAGTCTAATTAGATGCTGTTTATAATGTTGGTTCTATTCGTTGGTAGTTAGGTAGACGATACACATTGTCGCGACTTTTTCTTTTCTAATAAATTGTTTGTTTGTTTCCAAACGCAGGAACTATAGGTCCGATTTGAAAAAATCTTTATGTTTTAGATAACCCATTAGATCGAGAAAGACTTTATATCAGCAGACTACGACCAAAAGGAGCGGAGCATCAATGAAAAATGTTGCCAATGCAGGGAACATGCGCGCGTCAGCAATGTTGGTATAAAGAAGTTACTTTTCTCGAAAAGTTTAGAACCAAATTGCTATAGAAGAGTAGTAATATGGTAACCATAGCATAAGGTCTGCTTAGTTTGGAATCAGATTGGCCATGTGTGAAAAATGTCCCAGGATATTTATTTAGATAATTGAATGTTATTTTCTATTGTTTCCTTACGTAATAGACCCACAGGTGCCGTGTAGGTAATCAATCAATTTATCTATTTACGCCACTGCCGTTATCTTTGCGCAGTGCCTTCTAATTAGTGATTAGGTGCTTACATAAATATTCTACTTTTAATAGATTTTTGTTATCTGATAGGTATTCGCTGACGATCCGGTAAACATATTGAGATTCGCAATCGAATTAACGAACTGTAAACTTATTTATTTTAAGTCGGTTATTAAGTGGCACGATTTCCAATTTTTATAAAATTTGGTATTAAGAATGAAGAAATTTGGGACTAAAGCTTTGGAAAGGTTTATAAGACAAGACAGACATAAGACAAGACAGACAAGAGACAAGACAAGAGTAAATAAAAACAACTAAGGGTAAAAATATGTGTCCACTAAGCGAGTACCGAAGCAGGTGCTTCTAGATTATGTATCGTACAAACCACATCACCATAATGTCGTATAAAAAACCATATCGGTTTGATTATATTATGGACAAAGAAATATAACCTGTTATACATGTATTATTATCCAATAGGCTAGTCCGTCAGTATATATGAATGACAATTAGGTAGGCTATGTTTATCGGAGTTCGAGCACGATCTAATATCTTCCATTATAATGTAGGCTTGAAAATATGGCGAAAAATAGCGACGTCTCAGTGTAGGTATAAGTGTACTATATTCTTCGGTTGAGAGCCCTCTGCGCCAACAGGCGGTGTAAGGGTGAAAAACCCATCTGAAGCTAACACCTCCTTGGTTACATGCTCGGTGCACCTCCTAGTCCAAAGGTTAAAGGTTGTGAACCGTGCCCACTATACCTACTATTCACAAATTGACGCATTATTTTTCAGTTCTATTAAGATCAATTTTATTAGGGGATTAAAAAAAAATCTCACTCTCACTGCTGCTTATAATTTTATGGTGACATATAAGTACCTACTATAAGTAGATATAGGTACCTACTACAGATTTCTGATTGATATTTTGTGATTACGAGTTTGGTTTGATTGATTTTATTTGTTAAACTTGTGTGACCAAAAGGCAGGTATTAGAACAGTTTTAATTTTCCACCTATAATATCATCCTTTAAAAATAGAATAAGATATCAAGATCAGAAAACAAGGTCGAAATCGGTCAAGCCGTTCTTAAGTATTTAAAATTAGAATCTGCCAAGTTTTGTTGCCATATCACAAACTCTATAATAAATGTTTGACAGAACTGTTGGCTTTGTGGTTGATGACCGCACGTGACTCTCAAGCCGGTGGTAGGTTCGAATCCCACCCAGGACAAACATTTGTTGACATGAATATGTCTGGATGTAAATATCTATATAGGTAAATATGTATTTAAAACGTAGTATAATATACTATGTAGTATATCAGCTATCTGGTTACCATAACACATGCTCACTTTGAAGCTTACTTTGGAATCTGATTGGCCGTGTGTGAAAAATGTCCCAGGATATAAAGGTCAAATAACCCTAACTGATACCCACCTATTCGGTTGGGTTTTTCCAGCAAATATATTAGACTAAATACTCATTTTCGTATAGAAATTAGGCCTTGTGTAGGTATAGCTGGAAAACCACAAAGCAACACGTTACACTGCGCACGTAATTTTAGCTCCATATATTTAATTTTGGTTATCGAATGACGTTTACCTTGGTCGCCTGATGCCTTCGTATTCTATAACATAAACTTTGAGTAGACATCTTCCTTCTCACGTGTTAGCGTTGTTAATGAGCGGGACAGAAGATAAGGACCGTGGTTATAACTTCGTGAATTGAAAGCGCTAGTAGGTACTGGGTGACAATATGCCGTTACGTGGTTTCCGTTTAGTTTGTGGATCGTCAACCTTTGGTTAATGCAAACGTGATTCATTAAACTTATTTTACTATTAATAAATGTGCATGTACTATCTATATTACAAAGACGTTCACACACATTCAAGATATTTAAATGTGCCAAGACTTTATGAAATAAAAAAAATTACCCAACGATATAGAATTTTTGTAAGATATTATTTTTTTCTAATTGCTTATTATGTGTGATTGCTCAACTGAATGATTTGTCTTCGCTCCACCATATTGCATTCAATGCGATTTTCACACGTAATAATTTTGTAAAATTTTAACTAAGGTTCGTATGAGTAATCCTTCAATAATAAAATAATGTGAGGTAAATTTCAAGTTACATAACTAAAATATTGTGTGACGTATCTATTTAATTAAATATCAACATACAAAAAATAACAAAACATTTACAACACTGCAATGACGTGATAAAACATAACCTTCGCAGTTAATTTTCTCAAATAATTGCAAAACGTTTCAGTACAAAAGTTGCATCAGGGTTGGCAACACCTGAGTGAGCGCAGGCGCATTGGTCGCAGACAGACACCGGTTTCAAGCGTTGTGAATAATAAAATAAATAAATATCCTGGAACATTTTACACACATATTAAATCTGATTCCAAACTACACTGCTTAATTATTGTCTTTTTAAATGTTTCTATAGATGTTTGTTACTCTTTCACGCCTGAAGGGATCAAGATGAAATTTCGCAAAGCGTTAGAATATATTCTGGAGTAGGCTGCTTTTTATCCCGGGAAAATTTAAGATCCGGGAAGGCGCGTGAAACCGCGGGGAGACGTACATACATTGTTACTCGGGATCTTCTTCGATGAAATATGGCACAGAGTTAGGATATAAGTATTCGGGAATAGTACTTAGGTGATTTTATATCCCAGGAAAAAATCCCTGCAAGGGAAACGGCGGCAGTTTGGAAGCTAATAACTAATATAACTGTATTTACCCATACTTACTTGATTACACTTATTTACTTTATCCTTTATTACTTAAAAGGCTTTGTATTTAAATTATTGTTAATTGCTTTACTTACCTACTGGGTACCTATTAATTAGGCATTTTTCATGACACCCTAGAGATGTGTTTGGGTGTGTAGTCGCCTCGTAACTAGGTAGGTATACAGATCAATCCTACTAATATTATAAAGGCGAAAGTTTGTATGTATGGATGTATGGATGTTTGTTACTCTTTCACGTAAAAACTACTGAATGGATTTGAATGAAATTTGGAATAAAGATAGCTTATAACCTGGATTAACATATAGGCTACTTTTTATCCCGGGAAAATGGAAGACCTCCCGGGTACGCGGGTGAAACCGCGGGGAGCCACTAGTAGGTATATATATTAATTAGGTAAGTAGCTTAATACTCCTTGCGTAATCGATAGATTCATTGTCACCTCACTTACATTCCCACTGCAGCGGCACGAGCCTCCCCTAACAACGAGGGGGTTAGGCCATAGTCCACCACGCGGGCTTGGAGCGGATTGGCGGACTTCATATGCCTTTGAATCTGACATCTCGGGCAAGCAAGCGAAAGTCGTAGATAAGTCTAAGGTAATGAGTCACAGGCTCGATATTTATGTATTGACTATAGTATTAGTATAGACTAGGTGATCGTAAGCGTTACTTGCCCGTTTATGCAACTTTTTTATTGCTGCTCCTATTCGTTGTAGCGTGATATATAGCCTTTAGCCTTCCTCTATAAATGGACTATCTGACACTGAAATAATTTTACAATACGGAGCAGTAGTTTCTGAGATTAGCACCTCTAAGCAAACAAACTCTTCAGCTTTATAATATTAGTATAGATTGGAGGTCCTGGGCAGTAGAACAATGGGGCTAAATATTGGTTACCATTTATAAATCTAGCTAGATCTAGATGCCCTTACGATGGCAGGGCTTAAGGTACGTGCCCTTAGTGTCTAATAGGAAAGAGGTGCCTGATTGTAATGTTTCCTTATTGCCACAGACAACGGTTAAATCCTTGCGTAGGTTCACAGAGTGGGCGGGTAAAATCATGCCAATGTAGGTACTTACTTTCGGTTTACTGTAAATATTATAGTTGTTATTCTATTTATTAGTTCCATAATCCATTATTAATTTTTTTTTATGAATAGCTGTAAAATATATACCTACTGACTTATATATAAGTATTATGCACTAGCTCCCCGCTTGTACCCGCGTTCCTGAAATCTTAAATTCAGGAATAAAAGTAGTGTGTTACTCAAAACATATTCTAACTCTGAGCCAAATTACATCGCGATCCCTTCAGCTGCTCTGGCGTGAAAGAGTAACTAACCATCCATCCATACGTTCTTACAATCTTTAGCATTTATAATGTTAAGTAGGATAGACTTCCGGATCAATTACTAACACTGATATTTGATCCAAAGCTCGCTATATGACAAATAATATAGCGAGCTTTGGATGGTCATTATTTACTCTACCTGTACTATTCTATGTGTCATGTTATTCAAACTATTCCAAGAACTCCTGTGCTGTATGTAAACACGTGAGTCACGTAACAGAAACACTTTGTACTTTATCAGTATTACCTTAAATTCGACATCTAAACTCGATAGTGCGGATTATTCGAGGTAATTTAGGGTAGACTATCTCTAAGATTAGATTATTTGAGAGTAGCCAATCGGAGTCCACGTTGGATGTAGGACGTATGGACAGAGACTGTTTTATGAAGGTTTGATTTTATTGTACTATCTTTATCATTATCAGCTCATGCGTCATTGTAGCTGCACAAGCTTTCAATAAAGGATAATGTCTGAAGGATAATTATAAGGAAGTAATAATATACTCAGTACCTACTTACTTATTGTCCATCCATAGGTACATATTATTCATTAAACTTACAAAATTTTATGTACTTTTTTCAATTTCAAGCGGATTAGGGCATTTAAGAAATCTGCGAAGAACCGGAAACTCTGCTAGGTATATGTTTTGATAATCTGGCTAAAGCTTTTGTTAGTATGTATGTTATTTATCGTAAGTGTACCAGTCGTGGCCACGGTACCAGTAATGGCCAAAAATTAAAAGAAACATCTAGAATTCGGACATGAGCGAATGTTTTTACATTGGGATCACTGTGACATAGACTTTAGACATCGAACTATCTAAGTTTAACGTTTTATTGAATTCAGTCAGTAACATGTACAAATATGCGCGGATACAAAGTGTAAGGTGATTTGAATTTGACAACGACGGTTTTTCTTAAGGAAATCGTTAAGGCGTTGAGCAGAAAGTTTCACTTGTAAAATAGTATTGCTTAATTAAAATTTGTTTGATGTGTTAAACATAAAATAAAGATAAACTTAGACTAATTCTGGGGTATCCATTAATGAATTTTCCCTGTCCAAGACTGGGTCACAAAACTACAACTTTTATTTGTTAAATTAATTGAATCCAGCTTTGCCGTATCTCACGCGCAACACATTACAAATATTAAATAAGGACTGGACTTTACAGTTTCACTATATTCAGTGCTGAAACTTTCACAATTTTGGTAATATTTCACAAAAACCTGTTTTTTTTTTCTTAAACTGGCCACCATTGGGTCATTGGGTCATTTTGACAGCCCGGTTGGCTTTGTGGTTAGTGACCCTGACTTTCAAGCCGCGGGTCGTGGGTTCGAATCCCACCCAGGACAAACATTTGTATGCATGAATATGTCTGTTTGTCCTGTGTCTGGATGTAAATATCTATATAAGTATGTATTTAAAAGTAGTATATCAGCTATCTGGTTACCATAACACAAGCTCACTTTGATGCTTAATTTGGAATCAGATTGGCCGTGTGTGAAAAAATGTCCCAGGATATTTATTATTATTATTATTATTTACCATAATCGCTTATTTTACTCTAATCCGTCTCTGTAAAAACCGGTATTTTACGGTAACCAAAACATTTAAAACAAATGAAAATGTACTTAAGGGAATTTGAAAACAGTTGTCCAGTCACTACCTATCGCTACCTACCTTTATGACGTTTACTAAATATGTATATGGAATGTTACCTGATAACATAATCAATAAATATTCATGACTATAATGAGTGATAAAACATAATATAAAAATATTCGTTATCTGCCATCCATGTTGGCATGGACGGTTTCAACCGTGGCAGACATTTACTATTATGTACCTAATTAATTTAATCCTTATTAATATTAAAAATGCGAAAGTAACTTCGATACGATGGTCGGATAAAATTCGTATAGAGACTATAGGAGAGGAAATATATATAACTAGCGAACCCGGCAGACTTAGTTCTGCCCACCAGCACCACCTACCGGGTCTAATTGTGAATCTAAATCATTCTCAAATCCCCTGGAAGACACACAAAAAATTTCATCAACATCAGTTTAACCATTTAGGAGATGTTCAGTGACATACACGTAAGTAGGTACCTACACAAGAAATATATTTATTAAGACAAATTGTCATGTGATTTTCTAACATAGTCTTAATATTTTGTAATTACTAGATGGAATTTAATTTCCTAAAATAAATACATTAATTATTTATTTAACAGGCTACAGATTCTCGACTCCCTAAAACTGTGCCTGTATAACCGATTTACTTCTTCATCATAAGGACTAAATACTTCACCATTTCCAAACATGACAATATATAAGATGGCCGTTTTGACAAGAGGATATCTCTTTCTGCCGCTCTAACTTTGTCTCTTTCTGACGTATTAGACATATGTGGTGTAAAAACGGACTTAAATTATTGTGATACCTTTTACTCTATGTTGAATCGTAAATAGACACTTCACTGGTTTAATCAACGCATGATAAGATTAGGTAATCATAACATCGATATGTTGCAAGTATGTTTTCTATGGGCTTCAACATTTACTCACTAAAGTTGTTATAGTATTTCATTGCAGTAATGTTTTGCGGTATCTTTATCCACCTAAATATATGAGTAAACTGGGCAAACGCGTTATTATCTACGTTAATTTGGTTACAAATCGGATCTACTCCTGAGATTAGCGCGTTCAACCAAACAAACAAACTCTTCAACAGTATAGGAATAACAGCTCCACCACCCCACTCTGCTTTTCATCATCATCATAAGTTCGAGATCATAAGTTTCCCCGGGATAAAAAAATACCTCGGACTATGATAAATATTTCTAGTTTTCTACCAAAAGGTCCGCGTAACAAACATCTATACATCGAAATATTCACGTGTATAATATTACTCGGCTAGGAATTTGTCTATCTTTACCTAACCTTCTTATATCAAGGTAATAATTAACTAACTTTCCTATTTCAATGTCAGACTTTAAAATTATTATTATATATTATGTAGCTATCGACCCGTAGCAACGTATTGTTATCTAGGTTTGTAAAAAGATAAAATATATTTGTTAAATATAATTCATTTTAACAATATATCTTTGTAGGTAGGTATACATAATAATTAAGTATGGACATACGTGATTATTTTCATGTGCCACTATCTTTCAATTACTATTTATAAGTAGGTAAATGTTGTATGTGTATTCATTAGGCCAAAACGGGTAAAGGGATTCAAATAGAATATGGCTGCAAGACCATTTTGGTAATGGTTTTCCCAAAAGGCTGCTTCCCGCGCCGCGGTTTCTCCCGCGTAGTTCCCGTTCCTGTACGAATACAGGGATAAAATATAGCCTTTGACACTCGCAAATAAGTTATTTGTTATTTGAAATAGCTTTCTATTGGTGAAAGAAATATTCATATCGGTCCAGTAGTTTCAAGGCATTCATAACAAAGAACATTAAAAATCTTTCCCCTTTATAACATTACTAGCTACTTCCGGGTCTAAAATATAGCCTATGTTACTCCCTAATAATGCAGCTTTCCATTGGTTAAAGAATTATTCAGATTGGTCCAGTAGTTTTTATGTTTATTTACATACAAAAAAAAACAAATCATACTTCTTTATAATATTAGTAGTTACGTAGGTGTAGATTCAATAGATGATAAATTCTTTGTAAATTGGAGTACCCATAGTAAAAAATGCACGGGTAATACATATTTGTTTTAAAATATAATAAAAGATAACAGTTTATTACAGTGTTAATATTATAGATAGGTATTCAATATTTCAATTTACTTTTCTGTTTAGGAACACTTTTGCCTTTTCCCTTTTCTAGTTAGTACAGTTTCATGCTGATATTTTTCGTACCCAATCAGTTCTGATTGAAAATAAACAGACCAGGGTTTTCTGTGGAATCACGATTTCAGGCTAAATATGAATAAAATACTCGTTTTAAGCTTTAAACGATTACGTTATCGGCGTTTTTTTCTGGTTTAATCTGGTTTTATTGTTATCAATGTCGAATTCTTAATTAATTGTAAAACGGTTAGTAGAATAATACGGGCAGGTATGCAGATACTCCGCTGCGTTCTGTGCTCGGTGAGAATGGTAAAACCACCGATCAAAAGAGTATCAAAAATACGATAACCATTTTGTAACTTATCATCATCATCAGCTCATATACGTCTCCACATTATAGAAGAGGTTATATTTTAATAAATTTACTTTTATTGTATATTTATTTTTTCTCTTTTTTATAATTTAGTTTAAGGTGTATATATATATATAAATTTAATAATGTGTGTACTTATATTGATAGTTACGGAATAATAAAAAGAATGTACTAAATGATACTTTCTATCTACTATCACTTCGTGACAAATTCTTTGTAATTAAAATCCTACTAATATTATAAATGCGAAAGTTTGTAAGTATGGATGTATGTATGGATGTTTGTTACTCTTTCACGCTCCAACGGCTGAAGGGATCTGCTTGAAATTTGGCACAGAGCTAGAATATGTTCTGGAATAACACATAGGCTACTTTTTATCCCGGGAACGCGGGTGAAACCGCGGGGAGCCACTAGTGTAAATTATTTTGATAATAGGTACCTATCGTAAGTGTACCAGTGGTGGCCACGGTACCAGTAATGGCCAAAATTAAAAGAAACATCTAGAATTCGGACATGAGCGAATGTTTTTACATTGGGATCACTGTGATATAGACTTTAGACATCGAACTATCTAAGTTTAACGTTTTATTGAATTCAGTCAGTTACATGTCCAAATTTGCGCGAATACAAAGTGTAAGGTGATTTGAAATTGACAACGACGGCTTTTCTTAAGGAAATCGTTAAGGCGGTGAGCAGAAAGTTTCACTTGTAAAATAGTATCGCTTAATTAAAATCAAAATTAGTTTAGTTTGATGTGTAAGCCATAAAATAAAGATAAACTAAAACTAAAACTGGGGTACCCATTAATGAATTTTCCCTGTCCAAGACTGGGTCACAAAACTACAACTTTTATTTGTTAAATTAATTGAATCCAGCTTTGCCGTATCTCACGCGCAACACATTACAAATATTAAATAAGGACTGGACTTTATAGTTTCACTATATTCAGTGCTAAAACTTTCACTATTTTGGTAATATTTCACAAAAACCAGTTTTTTTTTCTTAAACTGGCCACCATTGGGTCATTTACCATACTTAGTCCATGCCCGAATCGTTCCGTTTTATATATCGATCATGAATTTAGTTAGCAAAAGTTTCAAGCCACTAATTCCTTTGTAGTAAAAAAATATAGTTAATTGGAAAACGGACACTTTAGCAAAATTTATTTACTCCAACAGTAATAAACATCCACGCATACTTTCGTATATAATATACCTAATTTATTATGTAGGAAGTTAGTAGGTACTTATAAATATTTCAATGGTCTGGAGTGACTGATTTGACACAAACAATGGTGTGTCATTCATGCATTTAAACGAGTCATTGTACGTTACCTATTAATAGGTACCTATTCATTATAACTTCACAGATTCTCCGACTTATTATTAAAATATCTTGGGTCATTTTTACACACGACCAATCTGATTCCAAACCAAGCAGAGCTTGTACTATAAATAAATAAATAAATATACATAAAAATTAATTAAATTTAATTTTTTATTTTTTTATTTAATTTTTTTTTTTATTTTTACTATAATAACCATATAATTGATACCTACATAAATACATACTTATATAGATACTATCTAGTTGACCCGCGCATTTTCGTAAGCGTCTCATGGGCTTTTTAGCAACACTTTTCATTGATGCTCCGCTTCTATTAATCGTAGCGTGATGATATATAGCCTTCCGCGATAAAACCTTCAAACAAACAAACAAACTCTTCAGCTTTATATATAAGTATATATAGATTTACATCCAGACACAGACCAAACGTGTTCATGCTCACATGGTATCGAACCCATTACAGCCAGCATGAAAGTCAGGGTCGCCAACCACAGCCAACCGGTCAATCGAATTCATTATTTATTCACAGACTGGCTGTCTCAATTAGACTTTTTTTTTAGGAAATGCTTAGGTTTACAAACAATAGGCTCACTAAGTACCAGTATTTTGATAACAAAAATCTCTTGCATAAGACTTGATTCGTTCACAGTTTTTGCCACCCTGCACCTAATTCACTGAAATTATAGGAATAACTGTAATACTTATAACTAAATCGTCAAAGAAGGAAATTGGCAGTAAATTAGTCTTGTGCTCCCGCGCCATTAGCATCCAATCTAAAAAAAACAAAATCTCATTGATCTAAAACACCGGCGCGAGTTCAAACACGAAAAAGTTCTATAGCAAAAATAGTAACAGCTATAAAATTCAAACGAGCATTTCTATTACGTAAGGCTGTCCTTGACCTTAGTGCGGTGTAGGTAATAGGCACAGGCGCCCGCGCATTCGCTTCTTATGTTTTAACGTAACGAGAATGTAAGCCGGAAATTTAAATTTGGTACACGTGACGTTTCCGTGACGCATATCGCGCGTCTCGTCGTGTCGTGTGGAATTCGTGCATTTCAATAATTAGCCTTTTCAGCCGCTAGAATTTTTATTATGCAAGCGCCTTAGGTGGTACGATGTTGGGACTTCAAGAACCCTGTATTTCATGCATTGTTAAGCCATCACGAGTACCTAAAGTTTAAAAGCTAAATGCATTTGCTGTTAACTTCAGTAACAATTGACCTTCATGCGTGCTCATTATGAAGGTTGAAATTACTGTTGAAGCTTTGAATTTTGGTTAACAACTTCAAGTAAAAAAGGCATTAAGAGGCCAGTTTTGAGGGTGTCTCTGCTTGTCTTACTATATTTGTCTCTTTTTGGTACATAGGTATAAATATTTGCAATTGAAATGCTTTTCTGACAGGCTGATTACAGTACGAACTCTGCCGTATGTATTTGTAAAAAAAATAAACAGCTGTCTCTATCAGTCAGTGACATTCGGCATACAAAAGAGCGAGATAGGATTATACCGCTGATTTAATTATAGGTAGGTACGCTACTTATGGCGCAATGAATGAATTCATATTTGAACATATTATCCTTGTTCTGTCTAGACTTGACTACTTAGGTACATACGTACCTACATGTATCAAAATGACGTAACCTCAATTTTTACATCTATTTAGGCCTTATCTTTTGAGACCAAGGTTAATAAAGTATACTTACCTTAGTTACCTTGTTACTTTGTAACTCAAGATTTTAGGAAAATATAACATTCAGTGTTTTGTATAAAAAAAATTGCAAGTTAAATTTAATCAAGAGACATATACTTATATACACCTATGCATGTATCTGTCATATCTTTAATTAGTGAGGGTTATTATTTATCAAACATATAGTGTACATATTTATAGATCCAAGTCTATAAATTGGTATGTGGGTAGTAAGATTTGATGATTGCAGAATTAATGGTGCGAAAGTCTTCAACATGTGATGTTACAAAACATAAGTAATTGAGAGAGCAACTGACAACACTAAGTACTAACCCAGAGAGATTCAGAAAAAAAAACAACCAAGAAACAAAGAGGAATAAGTCGCGAATTTTTTTTTTATTAGTAAATTATGACAGATTAAGAAAAGGATGGACCTACAATATTATTCAGTTAATAATAAAATATTAGATATATATCAGCCATTTTAAAAGGATAACTAGATAAATATAGAGCCGAATCGCTGGAGTTTAAATATACTGGAATCACTGAAATGAGGCTGATTCATTGAGGATGTATGCGTGCGAGTGCATTATGATATCAATACAATTTACACACACGCACATTTGGTTAATGCACTCTCCAAGTCAAGGCAACAGACATATAACCTTTATTTATTTTTAACTCTCGACGCAAAAAGATCTGTTATATTGATGCAGTTTTGTTTGAAAGCTGACGTGTTTGAGAGTGTTTCTTTTTATTACTTACTAGCTGCCTCCGTGCGTAGTTTCCGTTCCCGTGAGAATACGGGGATAAAATATAGCCTATGACACTTCACAATAACGTAGCTTTCTATTGGTGAAATAATTTTGGAAATTGGTTCTTTAGATCCAGAGATTACCTACCCCTTACAACGTCACAAAACACAACGTCACAATTGTCACAAACGCTTATTAGTATAGATTTAAAAATTGCTTACATGTAAAGCATTATAAATAATGCCCTTAAAACGTACAGTGATTTTTTTTCATCTCATACAATACAAATCCTACAATCATATCTTAGTCTCACGTCCAATCCAAACCAATGTACTTATTGATGTGACTCTTTCTTTGGTGACTACAATTTTTGATAACGCATTTATTAAACAGCTCTACGAAATAAAATGTTTCCCTGAATATTGATTTATATGTTTGAAACTGTCCAGATTACGATTACTTATGTATATTAATGAAAGTACTGAATTTGCTCGTTTATTTTATTTTTCATTTTTGCATATTAATCTTAGTTATAATAAAATATGTACAGTGTAAATGAGAGAAGAGAAAACGAAACGAGAGCAAATCTTTCAAAATCAATGATAGTTTCATGAATTGTCAACATTAATATCAAAATTATTCTTATATTAAAGGCAACAAAACCACTGTTGACCAGTGATCATACCTAAAGAAGTATTTTTTACGTAGGTACGGTAAATAGCCAATATCAATTTAGCTTCAAACAATCTTGCGGGAGTCCACAGAAATAAATACTGTAAAATGTGAACACCTACTACAGTACAAATATAAATAAAACAGCTACTGTTTGTTTGTTTTGTTTATCCTTCACGCTTTACACCCGCACGTGGATTGTTTCGATGAGAGCAGAGGGCTCAAGAGGGATCAATTCAGAATTCCGCCTCTATATATAATAATGATAATAATATCTTTATTTGACATACATATTAAGCTTACAAACACAATTCATTTTTTAGAGTTAACGCTTTACATATAAGATAAGTACTTGCAAACTTAAATATATGAGAGAAGTATGTAATTCACAATGCGTATAAAAGTAAACAAAGTATTATTTATTTACTACCTGTCTGCCGCAGAAAACGTGTTCGTAAATGCGTCATAGTACGTCTCACTTTCAAGCATAAATCCAAATAAATTCTGTGATAATTCTCACTCATATTAACTACAACGTACCTACCACACTCAAATCCTAACTAATATGTAATATAAATGGGAAAGTATCTCTCTCTGTCTAGCGGCTGTCACGCTAAATTACGGAACCGATATAAATGAAATTAGGTACACAGATAGTAAAGAGCCTAAGAAAGGACATAGTCTACTTTTATCCCGGGAAATTAGAACATCTTCTGAGTACGCGAGTGAAACCGCGGGGGGGCCACTAGTACAGAAATAAAATGAACCTGGAATTCCCCACGATCATGCTATTATTGTGTTTCAATTGCTGGGAGGTTTCTCGCATTCCCAGAAACCCAAACGAGTTATAAGTAGGAAGGAATTGGTAAAACCAGGATTACAATCTTACCCTCTCTACTAGCTAACACATCTAATAAATGAATTATTGTTTTGTATGAATGGCATTTTAAATACTTATAGGAAACATGAAGCATCGTTTGTTTTACAAATTGACTTCTTGTCGACGCTAAGTTTATAGGTAGACAGAGTATATAAAGCTAAAATAAATCTATGCTCCGTTTTGCTAAGTTTGTTTGTTCGGTTCAAAAAGCTTATTTTTTTTCTTAAACGAATTTTTTCAATAGAAAAAGGGAATCCATGGGAAAGTTTTTAGTGCTATCCGAGCATAGCACGGGCTAGTTACTTCATTGCTTATACATAACTGGGTCTGTAGATCGCATTAAGTATTTAAGACACTCAAAAACCGTCAAATTTAGCGTAAACGAAGTTCGCATGACTTACTTATCCCTGATACGGTTTTCCTGTAATTACAAGGGGCAGTCAACCGTTCGAGAAATGCCATAGACCTCAATCTAGAACAGACAGTGAACTGGTTTGATATATAAGGTCACAACTGCTGTAGCTTGATCACCATGTAGCTAGTAGCTATCGCGAAAGAAAGTTGTAATTGAGGAAAATAACTTCATAGAAAATAAGTTTTTACTTCGTCCAATCTGTTCCCACACTACGATGAGCTTACCTACACTATGGTATCCAGATTTCATTTACTAAATAGGTAAGTAGTGTAGTAGGTAAGTACTTATATATTTAATCAAGAAAGAAAATAAATATATTTATTCAAATTTGCTTCTAAATGGACTTATAAATTGTCGACTTATAGATAAAATAAATAAATATCCTGAGACATTTTCACGCATGGCCAATCTGATTCCAAACTAAGATATTGTGCTATGATAACCAGATAGCTGCCATACGAAATATGTACCTACAATACTTTTAAATAAATGCATATAGGTACATATTTGCGTTTCGGGAAATGAAAAAAAAATTTAATACCTACGTTATTAATCACCTATTATTTGTTTCAGAATTATATAATTGACTTTTTCCCGGTGAACCCTGCGGTTTAATGGGCAAGATATTTCTATGAATTCATGTTAAATTCATTGTTTGTTATCCCCATGCAATGGGAAGTTTTACTATAGTAAAACCCTAGAGATCGCGCCATATGACAAACATTTGTATGCATGAATATTATCTGTTTGTTCTGTGTCTGGATGTAAATAATTAAAAGAGTAGTTTTATTTCTAAACTTTATTTATATAACTATACAAGTTCCCGTAGGAATACAGGGATAAAATAGCCTATGACACTCACAAATAACGTTTAACGTTTAACGCTTTTTATAGGTGAAAGAATCATTCAAATCCGTCAAGTAGTTTCGAAGCCTGTTCATAACAAACAAAAACAACTAATCTTTCCTCATTATAATATTAAGTACTTGCAGATGAATGTACTACTCATATAAACCGTTTGTGTAATTTATCTAAATTATGACGGTGTTTTCTTACACCCGTTCGAAGTCGGGGCAGATCGTTAGTAAGATATAAAACTAAACATAATCTAAGTATACATAAACGAAACGATAACTAATTCAAACCGTCTATGAATGCCAACTTCCATAAAGGTGGGAAAAAAGTCTGTTGCTATGTAACTAACGCACTCGAGTTTATCGACGAAATGTGCCTCAAATGATAAGGTTTTTTTTGCTAATTCTCAAGTAGGTACTACGAGGGTCCTTGAAAAAGGAATATAAGTACCTATTAATACGTGAACACAGTTATTTATATACCAAACTGACAATATAAGAGTTGCAGATTAAAGAGAGCTTTAGTTTCATTTACATTATGGCTTTAAAGTATTCCAACTCTTTCAATTGACCCGTATTAAAAGAATTGACATTATATGTCATGTTTTTATTTAATTTATTTGTTGTCATACAAATTAGACGTATGTACATTTAATATATGTAATACTAGCTGCCTCCCCGCGGTTTTACCCGCGTAGTTCCCGTTCCCGTGGGAATACAGGGATAAAATATAGCCTATGTTACTCGGGGATAATGTAGCTTTCCAAAGGTGAAAGAATTTTTGTATAGATTCGTCATAATTTGTTGGAGTTAATTCCTTGACATTACGGCGATGGTGACAATTTTAAAGCAGTTTCATAAAAAATCATTTGCAAGATTTGATTCGAAAATTTACTTAATACCTATTTATTTATACATTTGAATGATACATAGACAATAAATTCATGTGCTACAATGTCCAATAAAAATTGCCTTATCCTTGAAATTTACTCATCATTAAAGTAAAATTTTAACTTAATACAAACATTCCAAGTCAAATAAAAGCTTGTAGAAACGGCCTTTAACTAATTTAACTCATTCATAATTATAAATGAGTCTCGGTCGGGTGCCACCGTCCGGGAAATCCCCGAACGCAAAATTCTTGCCATCTATAAGTACTTATTGGCGAAAGTAACTTCTTTCTGACTATTTGTTTGTTACCTTTTACCTTTCTATTAAGAAACGTGTATGATAAATTATTTTGTATGTACTGATTATTATCCTACTACCTACTAATATTATAAATGCGAAATACATCCATTCATCCATTCACACAAATGTGAATGGATGAATGGATGTTTGTTACTCTTTTGGATAAAAAGGATTAACACATAGGCTACTTTTTGTCCCGGGAAAATTAAAGATCCCTCAGGAACGGGGGTGAAACCACGGAGAGCCGCTAGTGTAGTGTAAAATATTAGAATTCTATGAAAAAATAACAGCAGAACAAAATTAAATTAAACTTAGTAGACAGTTAGAACATGTTATGATCTAACTTATAGGATTTTTTCCCCAGAACCCGAGTAAAACCATATAACGTAAGTAGTATCAAAATAACTCAGTCGGAAGCCGTACTTTTATGCGAAGACATAATAACAATATGTGATAAGGTAACAATACAATTACTATGAATAAAAAAAAATTACATATATGTATGTACCTACTTATTATTTTCATACTAAGTATGTACTTCCATTATAAGTTTAGTGTTCTCAACCTGTACTTGTACGTCAAAAAGACTCAATAGGACAGTGTTTTAACCGCGTAGTTCCCATTCCCGTAGGAATACGGGGATGAAACATAGCCTATGTTATTTATGAATAACGTAGCTTTCTATTAGTGAAAGAATTGTGCAGATCGGTCCGGTAGTTTTGGAGCCTATTCGTTACAAACAAACAAATCTTTCCTCTTTATAATATTAGTATAGATTACATTTATTTAGAACAGTAAGATTTTAGTTAAACTGGACACAAAGAAGCCCCACTTGCCGCATCAGACTACGGCTCAGACTAGCGGCCTGCCCTAAAACGTGTCATTCATTCAGACAGAGTTAAGATATCGAACGCCGCAACAATTGACCTTCAATGGCGGTAAATAATTTAGTAGCGACGGGACACGCCGACATGGGCCACATACAATAAACTCATTTGAAACGAAGGCTATGACTAAAAAACTAAGCCACTATTGTTATAACTTACGTTATGTCAACACATGTTCAATTAATGTGTTGGAGTACCAACCATTTGTTTTAAGAGTTTTCCTGCTAATATCATAAACTGGAGGCTCCCCGCGGTTTCACCCGCTTTCCTGGAAGGTTTGCCATTTTCCCAGGATAAAAAGTAGCCTATGTGTTAATCCACGTTATAAACTATCTGTGTTGCAATTTTCATCTAAATCCGTTTGGTAGTTTTTGCGTGATTGAGGAATAAATTTTCGCGTTTATAATATTAATTGGTTGCGAAAGGTTATTAGGTATGAATGATGAAACGCCTGAAGGGATCGCCATGACATTTGGCACAGACTTAAGATATGTTCTGAAATAACATATGGGCTACTTTTATCCCGGGAAAATTAAAGATTAATTGATGAAACCGCAAGGGGCTACTAGTACCTGTACAATGCAAACGTTTGTCTAAATAACGGGTAAAGGGATCTCGATAAAATTTGGCAAAGAATTAAAATATATTTTCAGGATTAGCATATAGCCCTGGGAAAAATTACGATTCCCCAAACGCGGGACAATTTCTACCGATCCTATGCTACATTATTAAAATTCGATATAGAGATATTCGCATACTAAAAACATATTGATTTTTACATTTATTTTATTACAAATGCCAATCGAGGAAAAGGTGAATGAACGCGGCTGGATTCGCAGGAAATTGTTATCAACTAAATATAATTCTATTTGCATTCCATACGATAGCAGGGAACGGTATTCGGATAATCTGTTAGACTAATGGTAGATGGATGGGGAAAGATTATATCAAGGTCGGATAGTTTTCAAGCCTTTACATACACAAAAATTGTTTATGGCAATTTAGTAATGGTTAAAAGATTTACTCGAAATTCACGGCTATATACCTACTTATAAGTATTATAACTAAAATATTTTTTTAATTAAAATAGTCATCATTACGAACCTTGATGAAAAATACATGATTCTTATTGTGGTTATAAATACACGAGTCATACACAAACAAGTAAAAAACATAACAATTGTTTAAACAATACACGAAGTTAATCGTCTATGATCGAACACTGTTTTTGTCCAGTATGGGTTGTACCCACTACCTGTGACGTGGCAACTAAGTTACCTACACGACCGCCCCATTTCCTTATTAGCATTGTAAACTCAAAGCAGATATTCTTTCGTTTTCCCCACAGGTTATTTTCCTGTTGTTTACATATTTGTTAACAAACATTTTGGTATTAAAACGAAATGGTATTTTCATTCATTTATGCCTTCACATATATTTATAGCTCGGCAGGTTGTTTTCGCTGGGAAGAGCCGCCAAGTCTTTACGAAACAAGTTTTTCTCGATTTATTTTACAATAAGGTACTGCTATAGCGATCGGTACAATCAAGCACGGGTGTTACTATTATTATTTATTTTGTAGATGTTTTTCTGTAATTGTAGTAGATGTTGTTCTGTAAGTAGGTACTCTATGTAGTAGAAAATAGATATTTAACTGGATACATAGGTATATGGACATCGTACGCAGTCTTACGTGATAAGCAAAACATAGTTTGCTTAAGGAAAAAGGCGCGTAGAGGAAGTCGAATTATCTAAATTAAACAAGGATTTTTTTTGTTAGTTCTATGTTGCCATGCCACAAATAGATAGACATATAGAGCCGGTAAATCTATAGTACTATCTGCATACATAAGGCACGAAATGCTAGCTTATTACAAAGGAAATTATTAGTATCAAGTACCTTATATTCCAAATAGGTAGAATGTCATCTAAATAGAGTAGTATTGACCATTTTGACTTGTCACAGTCTGGCGTTCTTAAATTTTCCCAGGATAAAAAGTATAACAAACTGAACAAATTCTTTCCCTTTTCCAAAATTCTTCTCGCCATTTTGGCGTGATTGAGTAACAAATATTCACATTTATTAGTATTAAGATTAAGTTCCTACCAAAGCGTCCTTGGAAAGAATCAAATGGAATTTATTAAACATACCTATATATGGTGACATTTCATGATAATATCGTAATTTTAGGTAACCTACATGTCAGAAACTTGAGAATAATAAAAGAGTTACATCTTGGAATGTAAATGCTTATCTGAATATTTTATTATGTGATTAATTTAATTATATCATTAACTCATTATTTTCGATAATGGCGGAAATGGGAGTAGTTAAGGTAAATATATTCAACTTGGCAGATAGAGAAGTAGAACTGTGCCTTTTGTACAATTTAATTATTTTTTTTTTTTTTTTTTTTCCCTTATTCTGGGACCACAAGTAATGATCCCAGCTAATATTACAATCTAGCCTTAGTATTAGGCTAATGAGTAATTTAAATTTGGCTTAATCTTCTATTTCACTATAAAAACTAAGAATGTGTCCATCAACACTTTTCTTATTGTCTCTATTAAGGGGAAGTCACTTTGTTCATGTGTTCTATAATATTAGCACTTGCACTAAGTTTAACTGTTTAACACTATTACACTACACTAGCTCAAAAGGTTTAGTCCTTTTGAGTCTTCTCACAATGTCTGTGTGATCGAGGAGCTGTATTGCCTCAACGTTCACATGGTGGAGAAGTCTTTTCTGGTGAGCCTCTGCATACTTTGTGATCACTTGGCTCACAAAGCTTATTTTTAAGTCCCGATGAAGGTCATCATTTCTAATGTACCAGGGAGCATTTACTATTTCTCTTAAAACCTTATTTTGGAATCGTTGTATAATCGAAACATTGCTTTGTTTGGTGCAGCCCCACAGCTGAATACCATAAGTCCATACTGGCATTAGGACTTGTCTGTACAGTAGTAATTTGTTGCGTGTTGACAGCACGGAATGTTTACCAAGCAGCCAATACATTTGTTTATACCGTAAATCTAATTCGGTTTTTTTCTTTTTGACATGAGCCTTCCAGCGTAATTTGACGTCAAGGGTCATCCCGAGATATTTAGCTGTATTTTCATACGGTACTTCTTTATCGTTAATATAAACTGGCCAATACTGATGCTTTTGATTGCTGAAGTCTATATGAATAGATTTGGATTCGTTCAGCTTTATTCTCCATTTTTTTGTCCATTCATAGACCTGGTTTATAGCTATTTGGGCGTTCTCTGTTGCCTCTTTATGAGTACTTCCTATAGACATTATTGCAGTATCGTCGGCAAAGGTCACTAAAGTGTTATTTTCTGGTTGTGGGATGTCACAGGTATACAACAAGTACAGGACTGGGCCTAAAACACTTCCTTGTGGCACACCAGCTTTAATTTCCTTCAGCTCAGAGTAGGCATCATTTTGTCTTATTCTAAATAATCTGTTAGAGATATATGATTCTAAGATATCAGCAAGATGTTTTGGTAATTTTTTTCTTAGTTTATGGTTGAGACCTGCATGCCAGACCTTGTCAAAAGCTTGTGCTACATCTAGGAAAATAGTAGAGCACACTTTTTTGTCTTCAAGAGTTTGTTCAATGGTGTTTATAATTCTATGCACTTGATCTATGGTTGAGTGCTTTTCTCGAAACCCAAACTGGTGGTCCGGTATGAGATTTTTGCTTTCTATGATTGGTTTTAACCTTTTAAGCAATAGCTTTTCAAACAGCTTTGACATGACTGGCAAAAGGGAGATCGGTCTGTATGAAGTAGTGTCATGCGGTGGTTTCCCAGGTTTTGCTATCATTATTACTTCAGCCACTTTCCATAAGTCTGGTACATATTTTAATCTAAATGAGGCATTAATAAGAGTGGTTAGTCTGAGTATGGCCTTTTTTGGGAGATTACGAAGAATTTCCCCTGATATCAAATCATATCCAGGAGATTTCCGTGGATTTATGTGTTGTCTTATTTCTCGTAGGACTTCTCTTGGGGTTACTAGCTTAATTATATTATCATCTTTGTCTTTATCATTTAAAGTCAAGTCGTCATCCAAAGGAAAAGTTTCATTTGGATGAACCTCGTTTGGTTGAAAGATGGCTTCTAAATGCTCTGCAAACCGTTTAGCCTTTTGCTCATCATTAACTGCCCATTTACCATTAATATCTTTGATTGGTGGAATTTGGTTAATTGGCTTTTTAATATTCTTAGTAGCCTTCCACAAGGAGTAATTAGTGCCGCGATTGTTACTTAAGTTTTGTAACAATTGATTCGTGGAGTCATCATTAAATGCTTGTATTTGCTTGTTCAATTTTTTTGTTAGATTGTTAAGCTTTGTTTTGTCCTCAGGGCACCTTGATTGGTGCCAGATTTTTCTTTGCTTCCTTTTTTCAGCAATAAGTTCTTTGATTCTGAGGGGGTACGTGATTCCCTTTGATTTCTTGTTCTTAACTTTATTTTAACTTTAGAGGCTCTGAATTGAATCAACATTTTAACTTATCTTTTTACTAAGGGTTATGTACATTTTAGTTTTTTTTATTACTTGTCATGTATGTCACAAGCAGCGTTGCCAGACGTCCCGCTTTTGGCGGGACCGTCCCGATTTTTATACCAAATTGTAATGTCCCGCGCGGGACAGGCTGTGTCCCGCTTTTCGGGAAAAACTCGACCGTGTGTGCAGCGTACTGAGAAAGCGTGCATTGACTGGAGAAAAAAAAAAAAAAAAAAAAACGACGTCAATATTTTTGTGACGTCTATAAGGGCACCAAATTGAGAGACACGACTAAAAAAAAAAAAAAAACGACGTCAATATGTTTGTGACGTCTACAAGGGCACCAAATTGAGAGACACGACAAAAAAAAAAAAAAAACGACGTCAATATGTTTGTGACGTCTACAAGGGCACCAAATTGAGAGACACGACTAAAAAAAAAAAAAAAAAAAACGACGTCAATATGTTTGTGACGTCTACAAGGGCACCAAATTGAGAGACACGACTAAAAAAAAAAACGACGTCACAATATTTTACTATGTCCCGCTTTCGACAAAAGAATCCCGCTTTTGTCACTCAAAAAGTTCCAAAATCCCGACTTGACAAAAAATTAATCTGGCAACGCTGGTCACAAGCAAGCACCAACTTAATAAAATAAAAAAATTTCTCATGGCATATTTTAATAAATTGACATACTCATTATGATCTAAATATAGGATTCAAAGCACCGAATAATGAAGACATGTAATATATTTATGGCTGCCTATGCTGTAAAGCCAACTTAGCTGTGATAGTTTTCCTTTTTAATTCATCATTTATACTACTAGCACGAATTTTTTTACATATCTACAAACAGTGGTTTAGTTTATAGAGGGGGGGGGGGGGGCATGACTAACTAAAATGACAGCTTAAAACTGAATATTTCGTATTAAATAAGCTATTCAACGATATGCCACACTATAGGAATGGCGAATAAAAAAAAATTGTCCACGTTTTATGTGGGGTACCTACCCTAAAAAATATATTTTTCAAAATTTTATGGTTCAACTTTCTCGGCGCTGTTAATATCTACTACGTACATAGTTACAGCTCTGTAGTATCAAGCGTCTCTGAGCTTAGCCGGGACGGAAGGACATGGCAAAACTATAAGGGTTCGCAGTTTACTACGGAACCCTAATAAAAGAATTACTTCTTGGAAAGTAAATGCATATCTGATCTGCTTTATTATGTAATTAAATTTATTGTAGGTATCATTAACTCATTATTTTCGATTCTGGCGGAAATGTGAGTAGGGTAAATAAATTAAACTGGGCAGATAGAAAAGTAGAACTGTGCTTTACGTACAATTTAATTACCTATGTAGTTAACTGCATTTTTACACAACCTTTATTTTAACTTGAGAGGCTCTAATTTAATCAACATTTTTAGCCTAGTCAACATGTTCAAAAAAGTGAAAATTCGAGATAAAGGCCCTAAAAATATGAGCGATGGCTCATTCGATTCGGAATCACATCTAGAAAAATGTTTAGATTTTGGTGCAGGCAAAAACTTGCAATAGTTATTAACAAAATAAGATGATAAAAAAATGATATTTAGATTTTTTGTTAATAACTCGAAAAAAAGCTAACATTTAAGCAATTTTGAAAAAAGACCGTTAAAGAAGAGAAAATTTCCAATAAAAAGTTGAACTCTATCACCATTCTTTATAATTAAAATTTGACGTATAAATAAATATAGTACTGTAGTATAGTACATACGAATAGTGCTGCGCGCGGTTGTTACGGCATGCGGGCGCCGCCGCTAAAGAGTGTTCTAAAATGTGATTTTAAAAATTTGAAAAATTCTAGTATCTTCTTAAAACTTGAAAGAATCAAGCCCTGACGAAAAAAAAGTTTAATCACCATTTTTCAAAAAGTAATTTAATTGTTAACAAACAATTTTTTTGAACTTGTTAACTAGGCTATTAACCTATTTTTTTACGAAGGATTACTTATGTTCATTTTAGTGTTTTTTATAACTAGTCATGTACGTATGTGTCACAAAATAATAAAAAAAAAACATGTTTCTCATGGCATATTTTAATAATTGTACTCATTATGATTTAAATCAAGGATTTAAAGCACGGAAGAATTTGAACAGATATTATTAATTATTAGACAGGCGTCATAAATTACGTTACAGTACCGTCCGAGAGATACAAATGACTATTGTATACATTGCAATAATCAATTCGTGAGTTTTAATACAAAACTAAAAACTTCTCAAGTATAAAATAATGATAGACATGTAATATAATTTATGGCTGCCTTATATCACAACATTGGCGTGAGCTGTGTATTACAAAGTTCAAAAGAATAAATTCGTATATCATGCGACATTGTTTAATGTTTTTATTGCGAAAATCGAGTTTACACTGACGTCATAGAAAATGGCTGCTATTAGTTGTCAAGGAAAATTAAATATGGACCAGTTCAACAAAGCAGACAAGTTCGGTTTTATCAAAATCATCACAATTTTTCCCCGTACAATGGGTTTATCATAAAATATTGATTAGTACGATATGACGCTATATACGCTGTAATCATTTGATAAAACATTATGTATGTATGTTCGATACCTACCCAGATATTCTGCATTACAAAAGCTAAGGGTATCTAGTCGATCTTCTTGGGTAGGTACATTGGTCTGTCTGCGTTAGCTGAACTAATATGGCTCATTTTTCTATACATAATGGTATGGTCCATATAATAAATATAGGAGTGGTCCATATATACTATACCCCATCATTGAGTTTTCACAACACAATTAATGGGAAAATGTAATAATAAATTAAAATGAATTAGTGCCAGTCGCACTTCTGTGACGTAATATGTGGACCACTCCTTATTTATTATTTATACTTTAAAGTAAAATATTGACAGCAGTTTCATATTATAGGGATTTTAAATAGATGTGATAAACATAGCAATTGTATTGTTAAAAATACTAGTATGTTCTTATATAATTAAATGTACCTTTGGACACCGGCTTGCCTAAGAGAAATGAAAATCATTTTACTTTATCATCATTTACTAGTGTAATGTAAGAGAACACAAATTCCATTTCTGTTAGGTAAGTAACACTAAACTATACCAGTCTTCATTCTCAAGATTGTTAGTAAAATAAGTAAATAGATTACTTGAGTTTTCATATACCAAATAAACTGTTTTCAGAAATAAACGATTCCCAACAGCCATTTTGGTCCCACATCAGACCTGTATTTAAAACTAGGTATGTTATTAATTAATATAAATTAATCAGACATCTCACTCTGTCCAAAGGTACAATAATTGAAAATAAACATGGAATTAATTATTTATACTGTATTATTAAAAGAGTATCACCCTGTATGTCATTTTTTTTTAGAATAATACAACAGTCACTTGTTGTTTTGTACACAAATGGAGGAAGGTAGAATTCTGTACTTTACAATTACCCTACATTGTGTGGTAGGATATACATACTATAGTATTTGGATATATACACATTGCCTTGTAATATTGCTCACTTATTGATCTTTGAACATAGCATAAAGCAATTATATAAATATAATATAATACAATATATAATGCCTTCGCTGACACCAGTCATGCAGTGCTTTAAGATCTACAACTTGTTTATACATATGAAATGACTCACTCGAGTGGAGTGATATTCACAAGAACCGACACCTGATAAGCAAGTGTGATTCAATCCCAAACTGTTACTGATATTTGAATGGTTACTAAGTAGTACTCACTTATCAGTGTGACAAGTACAAATTCACAGAACTGGTAGATATAATAATAAATCACTGGTCGTAATAAATTACAAAAAAAATAATAATTAAAATACAACATTTGACGTAACTTTAATAAACATACAAATCTTTCTAAAACAAAAGCAACAATTATCCACTGTTCTTTTCAAAACTATGAAATAGCAATAAAAAATAACTTAATGCTAATATTAACTATAAACACATTCAAAATCCAGTTTCACACTGACTCGCACATAGATGTATTCACTGGTGGAAAGTAAACCACATTCACCAAATTAAAGCTTTTGAGTATGGGGAGGAATAGTGCTCAGAACTTGAGCTTTGGGTTGAGTTCGTGGGCGCGGCCGCCCCAGTCCAGCCGGTAGCTGCGCGTCCGCCACGAGATCTCCGGGCTGAGCAACGCCGCGGCCAGGACGAACGGCGCGCAGCACTCGCTCCACACCCACCCGAGCAGAAACTGCACTTTCGTGAACGGAGGCGAGCCGTTCTGCACCGAACGCAGCATCAACCAGTCTGACAGAAACCACACTAGCACATGCACCAGGAAGAACGGCAACGGTTCCGCGCCGAACAATTGTCCCGCAGCCCACGCGGCGCCTGCGCCCAGGGGCATACACTCACTTAACGGCTCGAGGAGCGTCGTCGTGGGGATCATGGCTATCCTTAGCCGCGCCCACCTTCTCAGCCGCGCTTGTAACGCACCCACCGACTTGGTGCCGGTGTTCTGTAAGGCGGGGAGCGACGCAACTCGCATCCGCCACCCTCGCGACACTACTTCTTTCGCCATAAAGTAATCCTCCGCTAAGTAATCGCCAAACGCGGCCAGCCCGCCGGCATCATCTAGAGCGACCTTACGCACTAACGAAGACATACCTACATGACAGTTAATCCCGAGGAAATCGGCGCCAAGATACATCCGAGCTTGAGCCGTTCCAAAGAACACTTTCTCGTATACAGCTGCGAATCCTTCGGCGTCACAAGTGAACGGCATCTGATGGACGATGGCGACACCATCGCTCATATGCTGCACCATGTCGAGGAGTGTATCTTCTCGCATACGAATGCCGGCGTCGCTCACCAGCACCAGCGGGTATTTAGCCGCCAAGTACGCCGGTTGCATATTATTTATTTTAGGATTGACACCGACACGTACACCACCGATGAATAGCCGTGCGTCGATGTGTGGATACTTGTTGAGCAGACTGTTGACCAGCATCACTGCTGCATCTCGTTCGCTTTCCACGCAGAATAGCAGCTCGTACGCCGGGTACTCCAGTGTGAAGAACGTCTCCAGGTTCGAGAACAAGTTCGGGTCGACGCCGGTGAGCGGCTTCAGGATAGAAACCCCCGGGTAGGGTTGCTCTGGCGGCGACCGGTCGACCGCGCGATGCAGTTTCCACTTCGAGTACGAGAGTGCCATTATGTGAATTAACCACAGACACACCCACGCGATTATAAAGAATATAGCGAAGCCGTACACCGTATACACCATAGGCATCATAATTGTATAATTATTATGTCGTTTTCGCGTTCGCGCCGCATAATATCGACTAGTTTTCAGTAACGAGAGCCGTGCGCTATGACGCGACCATAACAATGTAAAGAACTGCCTGCACTGAATTGAACCTGGCTGAACGACGCGAGCGATACGGAATTACGAACGTTGCTTGGAATGTACACTCCGTAAAATGATTCAACATTTTATAGGTATCACTACGTTATCTATCTTTGCCGTCATAGCGCTTGTGAATAAATATTTTATAGGCAAGCAAGCGAACGATCCGATGGTACCTAAATTTTAGTCGTTTCATTTCACTCACATTTTTACGATACTAGTGTTGCCAGTTTGGTCTAGTCAAACAAAAGTAATAGTTTTGATGTGTTTTGCTTTGCTGAGCCCCTGAGTAAATGATTCATCACTAATTTGTATTACATTTAAACTCAGTAAAGACCCTATGAAAAGGTACAATTAAAGTTCCCACAAGTGGTATGACGGTATATGCTACATGAACTTACATAATTGGAAAAACATTACCAAGCTGTTTTGTGTTTTATGTAACTTTTTAATTTTGCTGCATTTTGTGAATTTCACGGGACTTATGTGAATTACACGGAATAAGCGTATTCGCTTTAGGGAGAAGGCGATATGAATTTCATAAATGTCTTACCTTTCATTTATTAGTGGTTTTATTTTCGGTCTCGAAACCGAAAAGACAAAATCTTTGCATTTTTATCTTTGATTAAATCGTTTTTTTTTTTCCATTTCAAATCCACCGTATGTCCTTCAACAATTTATGCTTTGTTTATTTTCATGAAAAATTCTGCAGTAGGTATATGCATAATAATTTTTCTATCAAAATTATTATTACATTGCATGCACTACATCTGCAGTTATCCACAAAATTTTATAAACTAGCAACACCAGTAAAATTATATCAAAAAATATGGCGTCGTTTTTGAAAATCTTTTCTATTCGCGGGAAAGAGCAATAAGAATTTTTCAACTATTTTGTATAATTTAAACGAATTGGTGGTGTAAACATGGATGTGAATAAGTTATTAAAAAACGTGAACAGTCTAAATAAGTATATAGCTGTAACGCAAGATATTTCTAATAAGTATAGAAATGCTAAGATACAATTTAACATGTCCTCTGTTCTATCGCTGAAAAAGATTCGATCTTTTGAAATTGAGGTAAGTTTTTATCAAATATTACTTAGTGTTGTTTTATTTAATGCGCATATGGTGATATTTTTCGTATCTAGCAATTTTACGTTTTTTGGATATTCCAGTGTCCCTGAGCCGTAATCAAATAATTTATTTTCAGTACTTTAATAAGTCAGAAGACAATGGTGCAGCATGTATAATATTAGAGAGAATGCTTAGTACACCACCTTCAAAAACTTGGAATATCCTGGGCAAAGAGCTAGTTACCTTGCTGCAATACTGGCTTGATGCTATACGGAAGCACTTGATAACTCACAGCACACATTGGTGGACCTTTCTGAAGCTGTTACTTCGGTTTCTCAAGGTAATTCATGAAATTTATAAGCAAATTAGAGTACTTTACAGATTATTACTGTAAAAAAACATTAGTTAGGGTGTTTTGTATTACCCGAAGTGATTATTGAGAAGTTAGTGGTGTTACGATTTTTTGATATTTAAATAGCTTACAAAAAGTGGTTTGGGATAAGGACTTCTAACAATTTAATAAGTATGTATAAATAATAAGATAAGAGAAAATTATTAATATTTTGTAGTAAGAAGTATTTAGTTCATTATTATATAATTTTCCCAAAATAATAATGTCTAAGCTATGACTCTCATTTCAGGATATAAGAACAAAAGACTCAAACATACCAAATTTACTGGTGGAAATGACAGCTGAATGCCTTCTAGACATTGCCACACACCAGCACCCAGATACATCACAGAGACGGGACATCCTAGCCTGTCTTAACATGTTCTGTGCCGAGTCTGGCAGGGAGATCAGATTCGCTATGAGAAACAAGTTTGGGAGTTATTTGTAAGTTTATTCTTATTTACAAATGAAGAATTAAAGTATATCATTGCCTATTTATGATAATGCTAACCTAAGCAGGTCAATGTTTGGCTGGTTATAAATAAATAATCCTATAAGGAAAGTTTTACAATTGTGTCTCAACAGTAATATGTTAGTGTTAATAAAATATAACAAAAATGCTGGATAACACATATATAAACATTTGTATCAGTAAATAATAAATATGTATGATTGCTATCAATCTGAATATAGAAGAATATATTTTCTTTTCCCGCACTATGTAAAGCAACTACATACAATCTCTTCGCAGTATAAAGCTATCCGCACACATGTGCACATGCGGTGATGTGGTGTGCCAGTACAGCGAGCTGGAGACCCTGGTCCGGTGGCTGCTGCCCCGGCACGAGCCCTCCGTTAGGATCACCGCTGCAGACACCTGGTTGCCTAGACATCTGTGTACGGATACAGCAAGGGATGTGTTCTTGAAGAGACCATGGATGGACTTCTTTATGGTGAGCTGGTAATATAGATACGGGCCTGGGTTCCTGTGGTAGGTCGTGACGTCAGAGCTAGAGATGTGTCCCTGAAGAGACCTTGGATGAACTTCTTTATGGTGGGCTGAATTAGGCACAGGCTTTGTTTGTCCAGCAGTGGGGATCGAGTGTGTGTTAGTGCCTATGTGAAATGACTACTTTGTGTAAAACATCCTGGGACATCTGCCACATTATGACAATCTAATTCCAAACTAAGCAAAGCTTGTAGGTACTATGGTATCCAGATAGCTTATACTCTTAAAATTCATATAATCTATACTAATATTATAAATGCGAAAGTAACTCTGTCTGTCTTGCTTCACGCTAAAACTACAAAACGGATTTAAATGTAATTTGGTACACAGATAGTCTAGGGTCTGAGAAAGGACATAAGCTACTTTTTGTCCCGGGAAAATAGAAGATTTCCCGGGTACGCGGGTGAAACCGCGGGGAGCCACTAATACGTATACAAATAATTTACTTTCTTTTGTAATAGTTTATTATAATTTTTATTTCAGGATGCAAGAGCATTTCTGAATGCTCACAATAACACAGGTGACCTAATCTCGTCGGTTGTTATCAGAAAGTTGCATATCGGACCAATAGTTGTCATATCCGTAAGTGTATTGTTTATTTATTATAATGCAATTACATTATCTTTGGTACTTAAAATAACTTTATGAAGAATTCTTGATAATCTTGATTATAGAAAATGATTAGTTAGGGCTACTAATTACATATACAAATGCGACAGTAACTCAGTCTGTTACGATTTTTATGAAATTTGGTACAAGAGCTTGGGAAAGGGCATGTTACATGAGAGGAAATAAACGTTTTGTTTTCGCTTAAGCCTTAATGAAACTATTATGAACTTAATAACCTCAATATTCAAACTTTTTAAATAAAGTCATCATCAGCTCATATACGTCTCCACCGAGGACCTCGAGCCACCCCTAACAACGAGGGGGTTTAGGCCATATTCTTCACATGCCTTTAATAGTGACATCTCGGGCATGCAGGTTTCCTCACGATGTTTTTCTTCACCGAAAGCCAGTGGTGTGAATCCGTACGTAAGTTTCTATAAACTCAAAGGTACGAGGTATTTGAACCTGCACCCTCTTTCACAATCTTCTTAAAATACACAGGGCACAGAAAAAAGGGAAGCCTGGCTAGATGTAAATACGTTACAGAAGACTATATCGGTACTATTAGAGTCGAAGGTTCTAGAAGCAATTGGCGTTACCATAGAAACCGCTTGCGAAGCGCTGGTCATCGGCTGTGATGATGTGGAGACTGCTCAACTGTCCAGGTATACCTTCCACTTGTTCATTTGTTAGATAAAGAGAATAATAATATATCCTGGGACATTTTGTCACCCACGGCCAATCTGATTCCAAACTAAGCAGAGCTTGTGATATGGTAAACAGATAGCTGATGTATTTTTTTTGTGTGTTCAAGGGAATTCGACTATGGTTTAGAATTACAATTGGTCCCGGTAGGTGGCGCTGTTAAGAACGACTTTACCAATTTCGTCCATTTTCACAGACGAAGTTGCGCGGGTCAGCTAGTTTATTATATGACAGACCGGTTGGCCTTGTGGTTAGTGACCCTGACTCTCAAGCCGCGGGTCGTGGGTTCGAATCCCACCCAGGACAAACATTTGTATGTACCTATATAAGTATGTATTTCAAAGTAGTGTATGTAATATGTATATCAGCTATCTAGTTACCATATCACAAGTTTTGCTTAGTTTGGAATCAGATTGGCCGTGTGTGAAAAATGTCCCATATATATACTAATAGGTATCTGAATTTCTGTTAAATTGAATTTAATAGAAATTATATACTGCATTGCATTACTCATATATTTATATTTTTATCTAGAAAGTCGCCTGAAGTGTTACTATCATTGCGTGTCCACCATACGCCGGTGATGACGTCATCGCACAAGATAACCGATGACGAAGACGACAAGCGTGACATCACCATGGTCATCAGCTCCAAGTGTGGACTGAGAAAGTTTGACAATGCACTGCGGAGTGTTTTCGATGATAAATATCAAGTGAGTAGAAAACTAGGGTAGGAATTATAATTTGTAGAGATAATATGCTACTAATCACTACATAGTATAAAACAAAGTCGCTATCCGCCGTCTGTCTGTCCCTTTGTACGCATAGATCTTTAAGACTACGCAACGGATTTTGATGCGGTTTTTTTTACTAGATAGAGTGATTCTTAGGAAGGTTTTTATGTATAAATCATTACGCTATGACGAATAGGAGCGGAGCATCAATCAAAACTGTTGCAAAAACGGGCAAGTGACGCTAACGAAGTTGCGCGGGTCAACTAGTATTATTATAATTGAGAGTTTGAGTATTTGTTTGTTCCTCTTACATGTAAAAACTACTGAACGGATTTAGAACACAGTTTATAACCTGGATTAACACATTAGCTACTTTTTATCCCGGGAAAAAGGCTACTTTTTATCCCTTAAAATTTAAGATCCCTCGGGAACGCAGGGAGACACTAGTACATGATACAATTTTATGAAATACTAGCTGCCTCCCCGCGGTTTTACCCGCGTAGTTCCCGTTCCCGTGGGAATACAGGGATAAAATATAGCCTATGTTACTCGGGGATAATGTAGCTTTCGAAAGGTGAAAGAACTTTTGAAATCGGTCCAGTAGTTTCGGAGCCTATTCATTACAAACAAACAAACAAATCTTTCCTCTTTATAATATTAGTATAGATAAAACATAGATAAATAGTTAATAATAACCATTTTAAGCATACGTTTTTTTTTATATTTTATTTATTCAAATTAAACATTTTTAGCTACTTTTGGACTTGGATGATGATTTGCCCATATCGCCTGAGAATAGAAAAAACGTTGATGGCTCCGTAAGTACTTATATCCTTTGTCTTTATTATGATGTATATGTACTTACATAGTTTTATACAGAATATTTATAATGTGAAATAAATTATTTAAAAAAACTAGATTTTTCCGTCATTAAAATTAAGTATAGTGTTCCAATTTAATATGTCCAAATTATATATAATACATTCATACTATATGTACAAACATTATCACGATTATAGAAAATGTATTTCTGAACGAAATTATAAAAAAAACTTGAGGGGTATGTATATAAAATTATCATCAATATGAAATATTAATAATTATGTGGGTAGTTACATTTTATATGACATTAATAATTATGTTAATGTCATTTTGTCTGACAGGAGGAAGATACGAGGTTGTCTCATCCCGCCTTAATGAGACGCCGAAAACATTCAGGTATTTAAACCTTGTTATTAATAACTTAGATCTATTTTTTTTATAAATTTGCTACAGTCTGTGTAATGGTGTAAAAACTACCAGAGGCTAACACCATCACGTTCAATAAAATACATAACTTAGATCGCAGTACGAATGGAATAAAATATCAACATAAATTTTATTGCATTATAAATGGTACATTAAGCAATATCTTATACATAAAATTCTCGTGTCACAATGTTAGTTACCACACTCCTCCGAAATGGCTAGAAAATCGGTCAGGTTTTCATGAAATTTAATATGCATATTTCAGTAGGTCTGAGAATCGGCTACTACCTATTATTGATACTCCTGTGATCACGGGAACGGGAACTACGCGGGCGAAACCGCGGTGCGGCAGCTAGTTATTTTATAGTAAATTTGTATAATATGTATTGGATCAGGGTATTTTCTTTATCATTATGTTACGGAAAATAAATTCCATTATGTTAGTATTAATCGATATATTTATTTATAGAATAGGTAACTACGTAGGTAGTGATGTGCGTAATCCCATACATACATCGGTCGGTAAATGGGTATTCCCATGCAGTTATTTTATAGTTATATTCCAAATAAAAAATGTTAAAGGGAAGTAAATTAGTAAATTTGTTTGTAGTTACTTATATCAATATTAATTTATTTATATATAGGAAATAAGTATTTCCCATAAAGTAATTTTATAGGAAATTAAATTAAAAAAAAAGTTAAGTTAGTTTATCTACACAAATTATATTATAAAGAGGATTTTTTTCTTTTATTTTTGCGTGTATGTTTGTAATGAATAAACTCAAAACTTCTTTGCCGATTTCAAAAATCTTTTACCATTGGAAAGCTACATTACCAGGCAGTAAACATAGGCTATATTTTATCCCTGTATTCCCACGGGAACGGGAACAACGCGGGTGAAACCGCGTTCAGTATATAATATTTATTCATAGATGGCTAACCTAGGTAGCTGATATGTTATTTTATATGTTATTCATTTTAAAGGTCATATTTATATACCTAGATTTAAGTCTTGATTAATGAGAAAAATTAAATTTTAGGTTATATTGTGGGAAGTAAAAATCCTGGAGCTTGGAAATCACCTTCCACTGCGTCAACATCATCACTGGCTCATGTAAGTGTAATCACTAACCATATATAGATTCGTTTTTAGTTATTAATTTGTACACAAATACAAGCCAACACGCGGTTTCACTCGCGTTCCCAGGGGATTTTCATTTTTCCCGGGATAAAAGCAGCAGTTATTTCAGAACGTGTTCTAACTCTGTGCCAAATTACATCGCAATCCTTTCCGTACAGCCGTTTTGAAATAAAAGTGAATAAGTGTCAAACATACATCCATACAAACTTTCGCATTTATATTATTAATTGGATTTTTCGTATACCCATTACAGCTTCACGAAAAACTGGCTGCCTTACCTCGCTATAGATTTGACAAGGAACAAGTCAGTGTGTGCGTTAAGCCTGAACTTTCCAGCGTCACCGAGCTGACTGAGACTGACGATAAGCATAGTCTTAACACCACCAGCACATTCAAATTGAGGTCTCATGGTGTTTGTTATAAAGGCCAAAATACTTGTATTGATAATAATAGGAAATCTCAGAGTGACAACGAATGCGTCAATCGAAAAAGTAAAACAAGAAATCTATCTCCGTTAGTTAATGATAACGCAGCTAGTTGTTTGCTTGTCGCTACTATAGGGTCAGATGAATCGTTCATAAACGAAACTCTGGAACGTTTAGCGAAGAATAAAGATTATAGTACTGATAATATTGTCGATCTGTTAGTGCAGGAGGCTTTGCATTCGAGGCCAATCGATGAAAAAGATAAATTATTAGACAGTGGCATTAATACAGGTAAAGAGTTAGAACGCATAGAAGAAGAAATAGAGAATACTCCTTGTGAGGATATACCTCTAAAGACTAAGGCACAGAAAATACCATGCACGGTTATAAGTAAGTCCACGTCAGATGAATCAAATACCGAAGTAGTTAATGAAACTCCAGACTATGTAAGTGTGCGGCGAAAGAATATCAAAAGCAAAGTTAAGGAATCGGTAACTGAAAATCCTAACGAAAATGATAAAGATATTACGTTTGATGTCAATGCAGTTGAAGAATTCTTTTCTCAACATTTCACTGAAAATAGAGCGGGAGAGATAGTTATAAGTCCAACTTTAGCTAAGAAAATAAATGAAACCAGTTCAGAAATTAGTGATTGTGAAGACCAGTATTTACTTATGAACGGCGATTTAATTACAGACCGTGAAAATGTTAGGATTGAGAATGATATTGATATAATAGAGTGCCTTAATAGTATTGTCGATAGTGTTTGCCATGATTTCGATAAATGCACTGAGTATCTGATCCAAGATAATGATGAAATAGTTAGGGGCGAAAGCTGTAAAGAATCCCTTTTGCAAGAAGTAACAAACACAATAGAAATGAAATTGAATAAAACTGCTTATAAGCCGAAGAAAAGTATAACATTAAATTACAAAACATCCACGAAAAAAACTAAGCCGAAACAAAAAGATACTTCAAAGAAAAGAAAGCACAAGCAAGACAAGTCTAAAATGTCTACTATAATGGAGGACAACGAAACGATTCTAGTTATAAATAGCCAAGAAGAAAGTAAAAAAGATTTTGAAGTCAATGAAGCTGCACCAGAAATGGAAATAACTACATCTAAATATAAATCAGTTACACCGGAAATGAAAGCAACTTCTTCAAAAAAGAAAGCAGTGGTAACACCAGAAAATAAAGAAAAGCGATCAGTTCGCCGTAAACGCAAACTTTATTCGCCGAAAGATGATAATATATCAGATATAGATAATCAGATATCACATGCCCCGGAAACAGATGAAGATGTAGCTCTATCTGAAATCAAAACAATGGCAAAAAACAAAACGCCCAAGTATAAAGCTACATGTTACAAAGAACTAGAAAAAGAACGTCGTAACCGAATAAGACAACCACGTAAAAGAAACAGTAGGATTCCATCACCACCTTCCCCAAGAACAAACAAAATGAATACTTTATTTGATAAACTAAAAGAAACTGTCGAAGGTAGTGAAAAAATAACACTGGCCGACAAAAAAAAGGGGAACGATGTGTATAATTTCACAAGCGACAGCGAAGATGAAGATTTCAAAAAGAAAAAAGTGATTCAAAAGCGTAACAGCACTACCACGATAGGCAGTTTCGAGTCTACTATATCCACAAGACATGGCAGAGAGAATCGCGTTAATTATTCAGAGAATATATCTTCAAACGATGATAATATAAAGAAAAAAGGCCCCGGGAGAAGAAAAAAAGTTGTAAACCGAAGAAATTCCAAAAATAAAATACATGTTGAGAAAGAAATTGATTTGGTGGATGAGAGAATGAGGCAAACCGTTCCAGTAGAACTGAACACGTCTCTTATCGCGGATAAACGAAAACAAATAATCGTTGAAGAGCCTGAATTGGTATTAGATACTGCGCCTGTAATGGAAATAATTGCTGATGAGGAAAAGAAGGAAAACGTTAAAAATATCTCTGCTCAGAAAAAAAAGACTAATAAGAAAAATAAAAGAACAGAGCTGGTCAATATTAAAAAAGAGTTTGCATCAAAAGCGACTGCGTTAGAAATAATACCGAACAACGACGATGATGGTACTTTGAGTCCTTTGCCAGGACTTGTAGTAGAAACAGTGGCGCCTCGACAAGACGATGAAAATGGATCAATATCCGCAAATATGCTTCAAAAATATAAGAAAATTTACCAAGAAGGCCCCTCTATTAACGAATCTAATACTACGCAAAATCTTCTATCTGATATTGAAAGAATAAATAACTCAACGTTAAAAAATGTCACAGATGAATTAGATTACGCCGCAAATTCTCGCTTAGACTATATAACAAGTATAAATCTAACAGGAGAAGACGAGTTCAATAATATACAAATTACAAATGAAAAGGTTAATAACAATTTAGAAACTGATTTAAATAACACAAAAATAAAATCCGTCAGAAAATATAAACCTAAAAAAAATTCAGTAAAAGCTAAAGATATTGATATAAGTGTGGAGAGAATAGAACCTACTGATATTACTAACAATATTCCTGCTAGTCGAAGTATTTCTATAGCAACTGTGGGTATCACAGGTCACGGAGATTTTGAAGAATCGCCTCCGGACCTAAATGTAATGCAAGAAAAATTTCAACCTCGCAATTTGAGTATTGATGGTTGCGACCAGTCCATGAAGGACTATTACGTTAAACTCACCAGCGAAATTAATCAATGTGATATTAGCAGTGTCGATAAAATAGAAATAAATCCGAAAATCAATTCTAGTAGTGAAAAATCGCCAATAGTATCTTTACAAAGATTATCCTTTGATGACATTAGCAAGTGGTTACCTTCTAGGCGAAGTTCTTATGATGACAATTCTTCTATTAATTATAATTCAGTGAAAATGATTAGTCAACCGAGTTCAACATCTGGTAAAGGGAAGGTGACTTATAAGTCTAACGAAACTGGTCACAATGATAAACCTAAAATACTAAATAAAGATCTAACGAAAATAACTATCGCTAAAACAAGTTCTTCCGTAGCTGATTCAGATAAACATGACAGTGAAAACATAACGAAAGGAGAATCGATCAAAAATAGATCTAAAATATTAGAGAATTCACAATCTAAAGTTAATCGTAAATCGATGATATCACCAATAAAATTATTCGAAGATTACCAACCAAATGTTGAAAATAAATCAGATTCATCCGACAACGAATACGTAAAGAATATAAGAAATATATTCTCTAAAAATAGGAAAACGACATGTTCAGAATCTTCTAAAAGATATTATTTACGTAAACGTGTAGATGAAGTTAATGATTTGGAAAGATCGCTCAGTTCAGTTTCAAATGTTAGTACATCAACTAAAGTTTATGAATCTTCTAAGCGTGGTGTCAAACGACAATTGTCGCCAGTCGCCGTAGAAGTAAAGAGAAAGAAGTCGGAAGTCAATAATAATGCAGAAGAAGTCGTGCTCGGAAGTGGACCGAGCGCTTCAAGCATTCATGATTGGTTTAGAAAAAACGAGCCTTCGTGTAGCAGAGGTAAATATAACCGTTTTTTTTTGGTTTTTTAATTTTACCAAGTAAATAAAGCTTCTTCTAATATAATATATATTTATTTAAGACTAGTGGCTCCCCGCGGTTTCACCCGCGCACCCGGGAGATCTTCCATTTTCCCGGGATAAAAAGCAGCCTGTCTTTTCTCAGACTAACTGTCTAGACTAAACTGTGTACCAAATTTCATTTAAATCGGTTCAGTAGTTATAGTGAAAGCAAGACAGATTGAGTTACTTTTTTTTATATTTATGATATTAGTTAGGATTTATGGAGGTGATTCTAAATTTATATCTATAAAATGTTTCAGCTGAGAGAATAAATGCATCGTTGTATGATACAATAAATAATGTTAAGGAGAAATTAGACACAACACTAAAGGAGATCCAACAGGACACTAGTAAACGGTAAAAGTACTAAAAACTAATGATGGAATATTCTAACAAGCCCTTTAAAGAAATATTTTTATTAAAATTCAAGAGAACTCATAAAAGGTTTACCTTCGAAGTTAGATTAAAATACAATATCTTAAATGAGACATAAATTCAATCTATCCTGCATCATCATCAACTCATATACGTCTCCACCGAGGAGCACGAGCCCCCCTTAATAATGACCTAGTGCGGATTGGCGGACTTCACATGCCTTTGATTGTGACATCTCGGGCATGCAGGTTTCCTCACGATATTTTCCTTTACCCGAAAGCCAGTGGTGTGAATCCGTACATAAGTTTTATAAAACTCTGAGGAAAACGGGCCGGGGTTTGAACCTGCACCCTCATGATCGTGAGTCGGAACAGTCAACCAAATATCTATCTTTCAAAAGGATTAAATTGTAACTTTCTCATTGTTTTGTAGATTCGTCCACATGTTTGTTGACGCTCAAAAGGTATTGTCTCAGATGAAGGAACAACGGCACAGCATGTACAAAGAAGTCGCTAAAGATGTACTGACGGCTATGGTGAAAGTTATGGACCAAAAATTCACCGATTTGGATAGAAGGTAACTTTTGTTGGTTGTGTTTTATTCAGAGTTGACTGACTTGACAGACAAAATCAAATATTCAAATAGGCCTCAATAAAGCACTTATGAATAGTCACTATTAATGCTCGGTTCTGAAAGTTGTTTTTTACTGAGAAGAGCCGGCAATAAACTTAGTAATTACTCTTTTCAAAAAAAACAGCTTAGATCTAATACAATAGTGATTTTTACAAAATGTGTGAAATAGCCTGTAGCGAGCATTTCACTGCCAAGGGTCTTTTTCTAACAAGTAATCTGATACACTATAAAAGCCCTTTAAAAAGTATCTATACTAATATAATAAAGAGGAAAGATTTGATTTTTTTGTTTGTTATGAACAGGCCCCGAAACTACTGGACCGGTCTGAATAATTCTTCCACCAGAAGTAAGCTAGGTTATTTATGTATAATTGTATGAATTTAAAACTACATAAGCTATGTACGGCCATATGTGAGATATGTCTAAGGATTTTTTTTATGTAAATTATTATCCTAATACCAATTTCCTTTTTAGATCGCAAGAAATGGACAGTGACTTCATGAGTGAGCTCAAAACTCGGGCAACGGAACTTATTAGAGAAGATTCGAATCGTAAACACGCCATGGTGTTATTATTGACGGAAGACATGCAAGCTGTTATCGAGCATATCAATAAAGATAGACAGTTGGACTCTCTTTAAACGAACTGCTAGTTAAATATGCTGTTCTTCACTGTAAATATTTATGCATTTTTGTACCATAATTTTAAGGCAAACGTTATAATTCTTAATATTTTATTTTATCGTTATGAAATTCTATTGTCTGATTGTTGATTTATGTTTTTGTAGTTTGTAAATTCAGTTAGAATATCTTAAAATAAATATTTTCAATTTAAAAACACGTTTCATTTTCCTTATTAAAATATAATAGAGGATTATTATAAACATCATTTATTTATTAATAACCTATGTAGAAGAAAATAAAAATATACCTAAATAACAAATCGTCCGCACTATCACACTGTTCGGTAGTAGGCAACACTTTAACTTGCATTGGATTTACTAGTATATAAATACAACAAGGTTTATATGGAACTAGTGGCTCATCTTAAATTTTTCCGGGATAAAAAGTAGCCTATGTCCTTTCTCAGTCTCGTTAGTTTTAGCGTGAAAGCGAGACAGACAGAGTTACTTTCGCATTTATAATATGAGTATAGATTATGTAGATAATTTGGTGTATCTAATCAAATTGTGCTGTAATTGTATACACTTTAGATATACCTATCCATGAAAATTTTATAAAATAAATAATTTTGAGTTCATTAAATTTCAGCCACCTTTATAAACCTTGTTGCATTACAAATAGACACTTGCACCTATGCCGTTAAGGTGTCTAATCGCTCGAGGACTAGGAGTCGTCTTGCGTCGTAGCCACTTGAGCGATGAACACTTGCTGCTGGGGCTGATGTTGGGCTTGTGATGATACCTGAAACATTACAGTACCTTATATATAAAATTCTCGTGTCACAATGTTAGTTACCCTACTCCTCCGAAACGGCTTGACCGATTTTTGTGAAATTTTATATGCATATTTGGTAGGTCTGAGAATCGGCTACTATCTATTTTTCATACCCCTAAGGGGAACTAGGCGGGTGAAACCGCGGGACGGCAGCTAGTAAATAAACAAAAATTCATATAGTGCTCATTTGCCATCGCATTCATCTTAGTATTTACTAGTTTAGAGTAATTACTGAGTTTATTGCCGGCTCTTCTCAGTAAAAAACAGCTTTCAGAACCGAGCATTAATAGTGATTATTCATAAGTGCTTTATTGAGGCCTATTCGAACAAAAAAGATTTTGATTTGATTTGCTCCTCGCGTTTTTAGGGTATCTTCCTTCAAGGGAAAGTAGCCCATGTGTTATATCAGAACATTTTTAACCAAATTTCATCGCGATGCCTTCAGCCGATCTGGCGTAAAGAGTAAAAAGTGGTAGTGGTGTAAACAACCCTTTCTTGGTAGACGTATCAAAAATAATTGACTACTATATTTACATCTCCACAGCGTTGTCCTCATTTTTATAAATGGGCGTGAAGATATATATAGTATATATATAGATATATATAGATATTATATCCTACTAATATTATAAAGGCGAAAGTTTGTATGGATGTTTGTTACTCTTTCACGTAAAAACTACTGAATGGATTTGAATGAAATTTGGAATAAAGATAGCTTATAACCTGGATTAACATATAGGCTACTTTTTATCCCGGGAAAATGGAAGACCTCCCGGGTACGCGGGTGAAACCGCGGGGAGCCACTAGTAGTATATATACCTGTATAATCTGTGGTGTTTGCTGTTGCTGCGCCTGTATGATGATCGGTTGGTTGGGATTGTTCTGGACTTGCAATCTGATCATATTCAACTGCGCTTGCGTTAGTTGAATCTGAAAATTGTATTATAATGATCAATTAGGCACTTTAGTGTATATCTGTACTGAAATAGTGGCATATCATATTTCTATTATTTTCTATAAGTGTAGATTTTTAAATGACTATATTGAGGGATGGGAAAAATACATCGAGCATGTAACCAATAGAGTAGAACTGTTAACAGTTTTGTTAGAAAACAAAATACGCCAAAACGCTGCGCCGGCCCCTGTGTTCTAATTGGCCGACTCAAGGTCAAGTGTTGCACTAGACGTACACACAGGTCTCTTATTGGTCGGGTACTGTTTTAGTTCGTTAGTTATACGTGACAAACCATTGATGCGTTGCTAAACAAATGGCTCACTATTGCTACTCTATTGGTTACAGGCTCGATGGAAAAATATAACATATTAATCATGATTTTGCTTTTGATTGGTAGGTATATAAATATTCCTAAGGGAAAAAATACTTAATTTGTAACTCCGTTGTTTCTGCGTTTTAATAGGTACTCTGCTCGACCGTATAGCAGATTAAGGTTAGGACAATATAGGCCAGTCTTTGGAAAAACAATTTTAAATTTATTAAAACACTAGTGGCTCCCCGCGGTTTCACCCGCGTTCCCGGGATAAAAAGTAGCCTATGTGTTATTCCAGAACATATTCTAGCTCTGTGCCAAATTTCAAGCAGATCCCCTCAACCGTTGGAGCGTGAAAGAGTAACAAACATCCATACATACATCCATACTTACAAACTTTCGCCTTTATAATAGTAGTAGGATTTAATTTTACAGATAAATTATATAAAGCAAACTTGCAAGCCATATTTTTTCCACTACACTGCCCTAGGCCCGTATTTTGGACTAAAACTTAAACCCCTCGTTGTTAGGAGAGGTTCATGTCCCCGCCACCTCTGTCTGTCTGTCTGAACGCGATGAACACAAAAACGAGCAGACACATGCAGAACTAGCACAAAATCTAACAGATTTATATGCGGTTTTCACTAAATTACGGAGCATCATGGGAAGGTTTTTATGTATAATACATCAATTTGGAGCCGGTAGGTGGCGCTGGTGGGCAGAACGAAGTCTGCCTGGATCGCTAGTGTTGATATATACGAGCGTATACTCACAGGCACCTGCTGCAGTTCCCCGGCGGGCGTGACGACTTGCTGCACGAGGGTGACCGGCTGCGACACCGTCACGTTGTTGCTCGACGTCGAGGGGGACGCGTTCGATTGCTATAACATGAATAAATCAATTATTCTAGTTAATGCGTAGTATTCTTGTCTACACGTTTTTGTTTGTATTGAAATGGCTACAAAATTACTGGACTGAATAATTGTTTCATCAATGGAAAGCTATATTATTAGGGTATAACATAAGCTATATTTTATCCTCATATTTTTTTTAACTGAAATATTAAATGTGTATTACTAAGTTAGAGATCGGAAATGCTATTTAGCCTTAATTTAATTATTTACGACAGACAAGCCCATAATAATATGATGAATCCCAATGACTGGCAGTTTTCCCATGATTTTATATCACCAATAAAATTATGAACATTATACATCTAATAGTATAAAGATACATGACCAAAAATAATTATTTAATAGGCATTAAATTACAGCTATTTATGATTGAAGTATAAAACAATATATAATACCACCACATTGAACACTGAATGCCTATTGTCTATATATTAATATTCCCTTGTTGATAATTATTTTTTTGATATTATATGTTACCTGTTTCCCAGTAAATGAGTGATAGTTATTAAATAATCTTATTAATTTAATACCTGCACGACCTGCGCGCACGGCTGCAACACGATCTGTTGCTGCGCGTTGTTCTGCAACACCGCCTGATGCTGCTGCGTCAACTGTGTGTGATTATTTAACTTTATTATGATTGGAGGCTGGGTTATATGCATTTGTATATTCGCTTGCTGAGTTTATTGCCGGCTCTTCTCAGCAAAACCAACCTTCCGAACCGAGTGTTAGAGTTTGACTATTCTTAAGTGTCTGTGAAGGCCTAATTGAATAAAAAACATTTTTCATTCATTTTCATATGCATATTTTACCGATTTTCAGCTAAAAGCATATTTTACGTAAGACTAGTTATTCCTTACGTTTACAATTTTTTTTAATAATGTTTATGTCACCTATCAAAAAATGTTTTACAAATTCTATGCTGATTTAAAAAAAAATTTATACTTTAATTTTTTTTGGGGATTCCTAAATTGATTAAGATTTAAATTTTGCATATTCTGCCAATTTTCATGCATATCAGTTGAGAAATGTCCCAGTATATTTATTTATTTAATACATACTTTTATAGATGTTTATAACCAGACACAAAACAGATATGTTTTGACACAAATGTTAGTTCTGGATGAAACGAATTAACGACAATCTTAAGTTCAGGTCACAATAAAGCCAACCAGGTAGTCTTAAATTAAGACAGACAGTTTACTTAGTATAGTTAGTTAAATTTCCAGTATCTATATATTACCTGGTCAGTAGGGTTGGTCCTGGGTGGGTCGTACCGTGGTTTACTCACTTTAACTTCGTGTCGGGGCACTATATCAATCAGAAAGTCGAACTGATCAGACTTGGATATCGCCATCGCTATGTCATTGCGCTGTAACAGTTTATATAATTGTTATCGTCATAATCTTAATAGGTATATAATATTTCTTGTGTATGTGTGTATGCATGACATACATTGTCATTGAAGTGCTAAAGGCTGAAAAGATTTTCATGAAATTGTTTGTATGTCCAAAGGGATTCAAGAATGGTTTAGATTCACAATTAGACCCGGTAGGTGGCGCTGTTCAGGCAAGACAATAACATAACTTGAGATCAACTTTACCGATTTCGTCTATCTTCACAGACGAAGTTGCAAGGCTCAGCTAGTATATTTATATTATTCTACTACATAATATATATTTGTTTGTAACCTAACACTTCCTAAACAAGTGGACTAGTTTGAATAAAATTTTGACTGTGTTTGAGGCGTTTCTGGATGTTTTAAAAACATAATTGGCTACGGTAGGTGGCGCTGATTTTCCAGGTAGGACGACGTCTACCAGGTCCGCTAGTATTTAGAACTTAATTCAAATTGAATATTTATTTTTAACAAAATTACTTATATTATAAAATATACTAAAGCATTATAATTTAGTAAATTATAATTGTGTTACAGCTTACTAATATCAATGAGAAAGTAACTCTCGCCTGTCTGTTACGCTTATAATACTAAACGACTGAACCGATTCTTACTAAAGCTTGGGAAAGTACATAGGGTACATACTGATTGTAAATCCCCCAAGAATGCAGGTGAAACTGCAGAGCAGAACTAGCTTTATTACCTGCAAAGTTCTCCTCTTATTGTCCTCAGTATGTGACCAGGCGCGTAAAGTCAGCTCATGGATGAAGATCTCAGCTGCCTTCGCAAACAGTACCGGTGCTTCAGCCGATATCATCTTCACTTCTTCGTCAAGTTTCATTATTTTCTTTATACGGGCTAAGGGTAGCGCTTGGGTCTTGAAATCTTCCTGTTGGATACATTTTTTTAGTTTAATACCTTATTATATGCTTAGTTTAGAGAAAAAGTTATAAAAGTGAGTTTTTAACCATCTATTCAAATCAGAATGTTGTGTAGACCTTAATATATTATTACTTTTATTGTTATGCTTATTTTTTGACTTTACAAATAGAATTTGACGCAGGTAGATTCTTAACTTTCTCAATATAATACATATACATATATTGCCCTACCTCATGCTGTTATACCATTGTAATTGTTTTTCTTAGGTTTAATTTTCCATATCATGTATGGTTTTGAGTATTACAATAAAATTTTGAGATAATAATTTAACATACAGCTGAGATTTTCTTGATGTCCTCAGTGACTTTAGACCAGAATTGTTGGAGGCTCTGCTGAGCACTCTCCCCGGAACCAATGTCTTCACCAGTTCCATCACCTTCGATTTCATCACCAGCAGCTGATGTACTGGCTTGTTCGCTGGAATGAGTAAAAATAACACTTATGATTTCCAGGCATATAAGAAATAAAAAAAATAGTAGGTAATCATAGACTAACATTTCTATCTTTAATTTTTTGTCGCTACCTAATACCGCTAATATTTCATAAACAGATCTTTAAAAGTACTATTAAAATTTTTGTATGCTAAATTGATTCCAGTTTTGTAATTTTTATATTTAAAGTAAAAAATTTAAGTTCTCTCCCAATTACATGCTTCCAATAAGAACATTTCAGTAACTTTTTGATAGTAAACAAACAAACAAAGAAAAATAAACATACAAGTGAAACCGGCGTACTGAACTAGCTTCCATGACGATGTTGAAATATGATTCAATAACAATAACATCAAGGTTTATAATATTTTTTGATAATTTACATGTATTATGATGGAAAAGTTAACAAAAGCTACAATTAAATTGTTAAAGAAACTAGAAAGAGGAACTTACGCAGGCACATAGAAGCACACGGACATCTTGTTATATCAATAGCACCACGAAGGCGACCTCGTAATTACGAGATTTTACACCGCGTCTCGCACAAAATATAAGCAATTTATTTAACAAAATAGAAGATTATTCCGCGGCCAAAGTTATTAAAACAGGGTAACCAATAATCAGTGCAATATTCGGAGATCTCCAATCACCAATTACTGAAAATGCGCCAGATCTACGATTCGTCCACCGATGACCAGTCACAAGCTTGACGTTACACCGGTATTGCTACACTTCGCGAGTCGCATAGTACATAATATGTCAGATACATTTCATACATTTTTTAATACAAACTATTGGTATTAATAATATTTCTACTATACTGTTTAATCAAGTATAATGTTTTCATTATTTTTCACATCCTTGCATATTATTTTTGTTGGAAATTATTTTTGATATGGTAGTATATTTTTTTATGTAGCAGGCAATATCTACCGGAAATGAACAAATATTACAAATGTCATTTGACGTAATCAAAAATCAATAAAGCGTCTGCTAATAAAATGGCGGCTGCTGAAATTCAGATAGCAAACCCTTCTAATTTAGCAAAAATCGAAAGGTGAGACTATATAAACAATGTATATTGTAAAATTAATAACTCTAAATTGCATTTATTTCTAAAAATATTCATGAGTGTGGCGTTCGAAGTGGATTAATATTAATTTCTGGTGTTCATTGATTCTTGTTTTCTTTCAGTTTTCTAAATGACCCAAGCTACAAAGAAATTATTGAGAATTCTTCGACGTTTAACTCAAGACTATGTGCGGAAAGAAGGATGCGAATGCCTTTCATCGATACACAAACAGGTATGCTAGAATATAACTTACCATCCTACGCCCCTAAAATCGATTATCTTTGATGTTTTGTAAACATACATTTGTTTATTTTCTTATATTTATTCTACAGTAGAAACGTGTATAATTTCGATTTTACCGTTGATTCTCACCCGTATTTCAGGGAGCTTAATCAACCCTTATATAGAGCTTTTCTATACTATTTGTCTTATTCACACAAACAACATTTAACTCTCGCTATCCTTTCCTGACATGCCTGCCGGCTAAAATTATGGCTAATAATTCAGTGTATATTCACTTTATGGTATTTGGTACCTAATTTCATTCATTTAAATCTTTATAACCTTGTTTAATTCCTATGAACTAAGCAAACAAGCAATGGGGGAGCTATCTATATATGGTTGACAAAATTGAAATAGTACTTGCTCATTAAGATCTCACTACCAAGTAAACAACCCACTGGCCGGCAAATTGGCTTAGACTGATATGTATCATATGTAACTTTAAAATCTCCTTATTCTATTTGTAGGTGTCGCACAAAGCCACTGCAACTTGTTTATGACGAGGAGACAGCGCATGCCTGGACAGAGAGAGGGACAAGTCTACACATATCCCGCACAAAGGTACATACCTACTTAAATTATTAGTAAAATACATATTTCGTTTTTTATCAAGAAATTGTTACTCATAAACATAGGTTAGAGGACATAGTAAGTGAGTTAAGACTTTTAATGTAGCCAAAATTATCAGAATGGGGACCTAAAATAGGTAGTCTAAACCAGCAAACCTTTCAGCAAATAAGTCCACTATTCTGGTGTATATTAATGACACAAAATTGATCTAAATATATATCCAGCAGGTCAAAACCCAATGCAATATATAATTTTCCAGATGGCGCAAAGCACGCAGACAATACCTCACAATGTCTTCCACACGGTGGGGCTGGAGTGGGGCAGCCGACTCGGCAGACAACACTGGCGAAGGGGAGAACAGTTCGGGCATACCTGGTGACGCGATGGGTGGTGATGACAGCAGGGATGGTTCACAAACTGCTACTAAGGATGATCCTAAGGTAATAGCATGGATAGTGTTATTTAAGAGTCTACATTTAAGTTGTTAACACCAAGTATTAGTGTTTTTTAAACTAAGTTCATCACTACATAGTATAAAATAATCTCTGTCCCTATATCCCTATGTAGACTTATATTATATAGATGCAGTGTTTCAAGGGGAGGGTTTATATGTATATAATACATGCATAATATAGTTGAGGAACACTGATAATTTTGACTGTACCCTCACAATATATTTATGAAAATTTATTGTATGTACGTAAAAATTTACATCTTTTTCCAAGAAATAGCGACACTCATAGTATTAACACCAGAAATAAGCACAAACTCGCTATTCCTGTAACTAGACTTACTAAAGTCAAAAATTCATTTAAGGGGCAATGTATACGCTTCTTCAACAAACTACCTAAAGATATTCAGGATTTACCTATCTATAAATTTAAGCAGGTAGTGAAGAAAACTTTATATCGAAAGGGCTTTTATAGTGTATCAGATTACTTGTTAGTAAAAGACCCTTGGCAGTGAAATGCTCGCTACAAGCTATTTCACATTTTGTAAAAATCACTATTGTATTAGATGTAAGTTGGTTTTTGAAAAGAGTAATTACTGAGTTTATTGCCGGCTCTTCTCAGTAAAAACTACTATCAGAACCGAGCATTAATAGTGACTATTCATAAGTGCTTTATTGAGGCCTCTTTGAATAAAAAAGATTTTGATTTGATTTGAGATATTTTTAATGTTATGTCAGCGCTAGTGATTTATATAAACAATCAATTTTGATAATACGCTCATCTACGCGCGTATCCTCCCTATATATAAATAAATCAAGCATTAGTGATTCATATTTGTTACTGATCCTATCTATTTGAATGAATAATTATATGTATGATATTGTGATACAGGAATGGTTCTACGACGAGCTAGCGATGGAGGAGATGGAGACGGGCGAGGAGCCGGACCCGGAGTCGGACGAGGACTACTACGACGACACGTACGCGAACCGGCGCAAGCGTCGCGGCGGCGCCACGCCCACGGGCCCGGGCTCGCGCGGCGGACGCACCAGGAAGGCGCAGCCCGACGACACGCCCGCCAAGAGGGGCAGAGCGGTCAGTCTACCACCATCATCTCATCATCACCTCATATACGTCTCCACTGAGGTTAATTTGCCTCATCGAAAATGGGTCCCAAGAAATTTATTTATTAACTAGTGGCTCCCCGCGGTTTCACCCGCGTTCCCGGGATAAAAAGTAGCCTATGTGTTATTCCAGAACATATTCTAGCTCTGTGCCAAATTTCAAGCAGATCCCTTCAGCCGTTGGAGCGTGAAAGAGTAACAAACATCCATACATACAAACTTTCGCATTTATAATATTAGTAGGATTACTAGCCGCCCTCGCGCGGTTTTACTCGCGTAGTTCCCGTTCCCGTGAGAATACAGGGATAAAATATACCCTATGTTACTCGGGGATAATGTAGCTTTCCAAAGGTGAAAGAATTTTTGAAATCGGTCCAGTAGTTTCGGAGCCTATTCATTACAAACAAACAAATCTTTCCTCTTTATAATATTAGTATAGATTAGTGGTTTCACCCGCGGTTACACCTGCGTAGCTAGGCGATCTTCCCGGCTAAAAAGTAGCCTATGTGTTAATCCAGCTTATAAACTATCTGGGTTCCAAATTTAATTTAAATTGGTTTAGTAGTTTTTGCGTGAAAGCGAGACAGAAAGAGTTACTTTCGTATTTATAGTATTAGTTAGGATATATAACAATATTTGAACATTTTGAATGTTCATTTACTTTACAGCCAATCCTAATCTTAGGCAATAACGTGGGCCTGAATCTAGTTTAGCTGAACATTAAGTGTTAACAATAGTTGTCGGTTTCCCACTCAGAATTAACTTTGCATAAATACATCTTTTTTTTTCAGTGCCTAGATGTAACATCTATATAACTACATATCAACTGATTACCACAACACAAACTCCTAGTTTATATTCTGATTATCTGTACAAAATGTTCCACAATTTATTTTTTTAATAAATACATCTCATTTCTTTAGGGTCGAGGACGCAAGCGAGCTGGACAAGGCACACTACCGTACGAGGTACCCGGAGACGCGGAGAAACCCTTCGGCTGCGAACGTAAGTCCACCAGGAGGCGACACTAGTGCCTTCAACGCTCACCACTTGTTTCTGCCATCCGATGTGTCTTGGCTATGACGAAAGGGCCAGCATTTCCGAGCTAAAAATCAGCTATTTCATCTTATACTAGCTGCCGCCCCGCGGTTTCACCCACGTAGTTCCCGTTCTCGTGATCACAGGGGTATCAAAAATAGATAGCCGATTCTCAGACCTACTGAATATGCCATCTGATTTTCTAAGGAAAGCTTTCTAAGTCGATATCAGGGCTACATTTACCAATATAGACTAATTAGGCTAGTGTGAAATCCTGAATGTAGGGCTAAAAAAGAGACGTTAAATTTATTAATCTGGTTAGGTAATACCGAATTCCTATATAAGACAGTTATATTTGATTTATTTACGGTTTCGACTATTGGGAATAGCTTAAATGAAATTATAAAAATTTGCAGAAATACTGGCCCTTAAGCTCAAATGACCAAATGACATTTCTGAAAGCTTTATCAAAGATTTTAACACCCTGTAAGGATACCTAAAGTTTAATAAGACATCATTTGTAAACATGTTATCTTATATCGCATACAATATAGTAACAGTTTAATTTCTAAGATATTGAAACGGACGCCTGATTTTAATGCGCCTTATACATTTTCTCTATAGGATTGTTTATGCCTTAATTTTATCAAAAATACTTTCAGAGTGGCAAACACATAATACTCAGCCACTGGCGCCGAAATATGAAACAAAATTTAGTATAATTAACTAGATTTCAGTTTTGGTGCAAGTGGCTATAATATAGACTTTTGCCTCAGCTAGAGACATACAAATTTTATATAACTAAGAACACAAATGGAATTTGAACTTTATTACTAAACAATTAGGACACACTTCATCCTTTTTAGGACTCTAAACCTTTATAAAATTGGGTTGATATTTGAAGGTAATGCATTGGTAGTGGGGTTAAGCATTCTTTCAAGAAGTACTATCGAAAGTTGAGGTCAGCACACTGAATGCAACTCATTACTTTAGATAACTAATTGTATTTTAAAAGCCTGCCCAGAAAACTCTAATACATGATATAAGAACTGTTATGACAGCTGATTCTAAGTTCCATATTTCTTCTCATTTTGACGAAGGGTTATATATTTTTGGGATTTAAATACTCTGATCAAAGATGTGTGTTAAAATCCATGTTTCTTCAAATGATTGATCACCAATAAGTGTTTTAACATTAGCAGAGGTGTAAACGAAACCTTTGCTTATATCTTGCCACTCAAGTTAGGAGTTTATGTTGTTTACAATGGAGTCCATTTTAAAATGAAATTATAACGAAAGCTGACTGAAGAAGCTACCAAGTACTCAACTTGAAACCCTAAATATATGGTATTAATGTTGCAATTGCCTCATCTTTGATCGGAGTTTTAAAAACAAGAAACCATAGAACAACTCCGTTTCATAGAATAAAAAGTTAGGTATTTCTTTTATGTTATTTGCCAGTTTAGTTCTACATTCCCGTTAGTGCAATATAATTTTGTAGAAAGTTACGACTGTAACTTGTTTTTTGACTGTTTTGCAACGATTTTACTATTCGTACGAGTAATTATTTTCAGACATTATCAACCCACAATGCAATTATAACAAGAATTCAGCTATTTATTTAAATAAAAGATAATTATCTAAAATGATTGAATTCAGTATTGATGAAGTCTTATTGCTAATAACAGTCAAAAATCAAGATACGTGAGTCATCCATTAAACCATACCTCCGCATATAAAATAAAGGTGAATTTGCTCAATAAAATACGAAATATTTAATAGATGGACCTGAGCTATTGTAGGTAATTTTACCATATACACACTGTACTGTTTGATGGATTGATGGACTTAACTTATGGGGCTATGTGAAGAAATCTTCTCATATTTGTCTTTTAAAGTTGTCACAAGTATGCAAAGCAAGTACAGCACTATAAGTATTACTTCTATATACAAGCAGTCTTGGGGATACCATGCCTTTCTTCTGAGTAATTATTTGTTATATCAAACTTACCTTTTCTTTCGAGATAATTGTAATGAATGATGATCTGAAGTTTTGAGTCCACCTATCACCATGTTTTACTGATACAATAACTGAGAAGGCATAAAACAAATGTTTGTTGTGTAGGTAGTAAATTTTACCATCTTTGTTCGAGGAGTTAATAAAATACGATACAAAATCTTCAATGCAAAGATAGAGTTAAATAAAATAAGATACAAAATCTTCAAAGAAAAGAGTTTTCATATTTGAGTTTTCTTAATACATAAGCCCCCCAAATAAGTTAAGTCCATCTATACATCAAACAGCTTAGTATTAAACTTATATCATTGAGGTAAGTTTAAGCATCGCATAGGTAATTTAGCGCTGGACTATTGAGTACTTGTATTGTAATGTGTAATGTGCTGTTTCTGATAGTGATTGCAATAGCAATAATCATAATGGTGTTATTGTTGGCTTACTAGTCGTTGTGTGTCGCTGATAATCCGCGACCATGCTGTCTCTGTCGTTTACTACGTAGTCAAATGAGATATCCGATGTTTGAGAGCTCTTGAGACGTATACAGTTTGCAGGAGAAGTCAACCGCGATGATTCTGTCTCTGTCGTTTACTACGCAGTCAGATGAGATGTCCGATGTTCGAGAGTTCTTGAGACGTAAACAGTTAGCAGGAGATGCAAATGTGATTCGGAGACTTATTGAAAAGTTGCTATCCAAATTACATGAAAGAAAATCTTATTTAAGGCTTAAAACTTTGTCTAAACAATTTTTCCATGTCTTTAAAGGTAGGGTAAATGATAGTTTTTAATATAAAAATTCTGTGGCAGCTACTAAGTATACCTAAATTATTGGGGTATTAAATTTTGGGATATCAAATAAAAGTTTCACACACTTTTGCGTCTTTGACTTAGTACTTGCCAAATTATGATGGCTAGGTAACTAAAATTTAAATTTGTGCTCATAGATGATAGTATACATGTTTCATAATTACTAGGGATGTGCAATAGAGACAACAATGCAAACATTTAATAATATAAAAACATAATATTTATTGGCATAGTTCAAAATTATTCTAAAAATATAGATTGCGACACACGGCGACAAGTAAATTGTAAGTATGAGTCGCAAATATGCCTTTCTATTGTTGTGTATGAAATTAATGTATGTACGTATATATATAGTGTTAGTTTTAAGCGAATCTCTAAACCTATTACGTGGTTTATAAAATAAAGATGTAGTAATATTACGCGATCGATTGCGTTTTGACAAATTTTCATATAGGGTTGTAGGTAAAATGATAATTTAGAGTTTTTAAAAATTTTAATTGAATGGTGTAAAATTGTGGGGTTAAAATATTGTTAGGTATTTAAATTCACTTATGGACAACCTCGCTTGTAACGTGCATACAATTGTTAAAGTAAATTAAATTATTATAGTTTATATTAATCGAAAATAGATAACTTGCATTTAGTTTTATTGTTTAGTGTGCAGCGCTCGTATTCATAAACGCCTTTCATATGTTATTTCCATCTCGTTCTGCCGTTCACAGAAATTGCAGCGTCAGAAAGAGACGTCGGAGTTTCACTATAAAAAGTTTTTTTATGAATACGGGAGCAAGCGTTTAGTGTAGCCATTGTTCACTTATTTTATATTATAATTTAGTGCTCTTGAATATCGTCGTTTAAAACGAAATAAGTCATAATTGTATGGCTTATTTTTTCAAGTTTTAAGGCGAAACATTAAAATTAGTATTAGACTTTTAACTTAATTTTAACGCCATGTGTTCTAAAAAGGTGTAAAATATTTAAAAAATGGGTTTATTCTTAGTAAATTCAATATTTTATTGAATTTTACAGAGAATGGTGAATGACCCTTAGTTTCATTGATAATATTTAAGCTTATTTCGTAAGCACATAAAATAATGTGTGAAAATTGTTTGTATTTAGGTGTTGTATCTTATTTTAAATTTCACCGTCAATTATAACACACAGTACGTTGAAATTTGAGAAATAGTGAATTAGGGCGCATTTGCACTAGATCGGTTGGTTGTGTACAACTTACCTACGTAATATATCGATATATTTCTATTCTTAAATAAGATGTAAATAACTAAATGGAATTGTTTCTAATTTCTTTTTTGCTCCCGTTTATTAACCCTATGAAAACTTGTAAATAGCACAGAACTTATGTACCATTACTTTTCTTTAATACATTTACATTTTTTCTTTAATACATTTTTTTGTAGTACTGATGTACGGTGTTCGCCTAAACCGATCTAGTGTGAATATTGCACAAGAATGGAGTATCAAATAAAATAAAAGTAAAACACCAATAAATGTTATGTAGGAAAACACTGCCACAAGAATATATTTGTACCGATTGGCCGAGAGTTTAGTGTAGTTCTGTTATTTAAATATAGGCTAGTGTAGGATTTTCTTTTTAACTGTTAGTTTTGCTATCGATTCTCTTTACTTAATTTTGACTGCTAATTAAATATTTTAAATAATGTTGCCTTTGTGGGTTTTAACTACTGGCAACATTTGCATTATGTCATCCCAAAATGAAGTATCACTATTAAATCAATCTCAACGAAATTAAGTAAAGACATTCAATAGCAGAAATTTTATCTATGGCTCAGAGATACACTTGATGCTGATGACAATTTGTTCATTATATTTAAGTTTTTTGCTACAGGACTAGATGATTTGACTATAAATCCAACAAGCCTTTAATGCTCTGTGGGTGAATTCAAATATAAAGAAGGAACCTCGTACATTCTCTGTGTTAAGTAACATTAGTATTTATTCCACAGTAATAAAGTAGCAAATAGTTTTTATCAGTTTAGCTAATCAGTGGTATGTTATCAGCTTTTCCCGTCTCCCTCTGGTCTAAGTGGAACGTCGCAAGACAGAAAGAGACATTAGATAAGTATATTCAGTTGGTTAGTCAATGCATCAATTGTATCTTTTAGCCTTAACATTATTCTAAACGGAATCTTATGAATTAATCACAATATTTTTAATCGTCAAATTGAGGGCACTGATTTTGATTTGTATGTGTACGACTCATGTCTGTCTGTGATAGTTTTAATTTATTTCCCTATCTCGTAATAGGTACTAGGTTTGTCTGCTTTCTCATTTCTTAGCAATGACTAAAGTTTTACGCTTTTGTTGTGCCTGTGCCAAACTTCTTGTTTTTTTAGAGTGCGTTTTTTTTTGGGTGAATTTAGTTTTAAGTATGAAGTTGCAATAATATTACACTTTACATATTATACCCATATAGTTTGAAAAAACATGCATCAGAAAGTTTCTTTTTTTCTTATGGTTCCATTATTGTGGTATGATTAGGTATCCGCCAATTGATTTTGATTAAGCATTTTCTTTCATGATTGCTGAAGGAATTATTTCTATGGCCATTCTCCCGAAAATTGTAGATATATATAATCATCAGAAATACACATACCGACTTAATGTAGGTAAGGTAGTGTGAGGTACCTCAAATTCATTTTCTGTCTTCCATACATACATGCACAGAGCGAATAATATTGTTTCAAAAATGTATTGGTTTTTAATGAAATGAGAATAAATTCAGACTATTTGTCCAAATTACAGTATTAATGTGAAATTTTAGTCATTGTATCTTAATACTTTCGGTTTTGATTCTGTATTTATAAATTTTAAAGCGCGAATATACAACTGACAAATATTCATTACTTGCCTATTGATTTTAATGATATATGAATTAGAATTAACAAAGAAATAGGTCTAGGGCTAAAAAATGCAATTAGGAACATGGTGATTATAAGAAAAAAATGTGTACAAATCAATATATAGGTTTTGAATATTCGTTAGTAGCTCGCAGTGTAACTGAGGCGGTTCTTCCATGAAAAGGTTATGTGAAACGCCAATAATGTCTTACTGTCTCACATAAGCGATATGCATGTAACAATCGCATTTTTAACTTATGTATTTCAATGATGTGAAGTGTTGGGCGAGTTTTTGGCTTCGATTTTGATGTACAGAACTTAACCTATATAGCTACTATTGTATTATGAAATAAGAACAAGGGGTTTTGGAGCTTTTGGGGGGGTTTAGTCCTGTCAAGGTGGTTTTTTATTAGTGTTTAAAGACTACGGTTGTCGATGTAGATTAAAAATACTTGAAATTACAGGTTTTTATTAAACTGACAGGTCTAAAAGTCTTCTTCGTGGTTTTAGCTAAGTTTAGTTGGTTGTACATCAAAATTGGAGCCATTGTTAATCTTGATCCAAACAACACTGTCGTGCAAAACATGCCCTTTCATATTTTAAACATTAAATCTAATTTCTCGTATGATGAATGTGAGAATGTATTTTGCATGTCACTGTAATATTATCACCCAAAGATTGTTATGAATTTATACAAGAAATATTTATGTTGAATAACAAATAAAATTATCCAATGTACATGTTTTTATTCGACTATAAAATGTTTTGATTGGACTCCAAGTTTGGATCTGTAATACGGATTTTAAATTAATTACATTACATGTCATGTTTGCCAATATAGTCTTGTATGTTTCCGCGTTGGCTATCTAAACGTTGGTCAACCTGTGATCATAGATACGCCATTTTACATAATGTAATTTTTTTTATTGTATTTTTTTCGTGTATGCCATGGGGTGCGGGTACGGATCCATTGATTTGAAGTCATCAATCAAACGAGCCCCGCTTCAGCCTGCGTCATCTAGAACTGATCATAGAAACGTATCACGACGGGCCGGCTAACCACAAGACAATTTTATAATAACGCACCGTCCATTTTTATTCAGTCGCTTCAAAGGAAATTGAGACTTATTTTGTACATGATAAAGTTGAAATAGCGTTATTATGAAATCGTTTAGTGACAAGGTATTGATTGATGACGGATAATTATTGGAAGGCTGCTTATCCACCAAGTGTTTTATACGCCGTAATGCCGTCGTGATGCCTCCTCTATGCTCTGTTCTGTTGACGCGGGCTCTATAGTAACCCTATGAGTTGTTGAAAGAGTTATATTTAAAAGTAAACAAACGAATGCTGGAGAATTTGTGCTCGGTATAAAAAAAAGCGGTTGGAGGCATCACGGGCGGTAAGTACTTAAGCTTTGATCATTGGTTTTTTGTGAAATAATGTTATGAGGAGAAACTATGTTTATGTAAAAAGTAACTAAATATATGAAGAAGCAAAAAGCAAGTTATTAGCTATTCAATATAAAGTACTACATGCTTTCTCCTCATTACGATGTTATATATATATTTTTATTGTATACCTACGAATACACATACTCACAACACGTGTCTCCACGTACAGTGTGCGGTGCTAAATACAAGACACGGCCGGGGCTAACTTACCACTTCACGCACACGCACAAGGACCCGCCGGGGGGCTCGGCCCCCGCCCCGGGCAGCGACGGGGACTCCCGCGACAGCCGCGCCGGCGCGCACACCCCGCCCGTGCCGGCCCCCGGCCCCGCCCCCGCCCCCGCCCCGGCCCCGGCCCTGGGGACTGGCCCCGCGGCCGCCGCAGCCGCCGCCGCCGCCGCAGCCGCAGCCGCCGCCGCCCAGGCACAACCCGCCACGGAATATCAAGATAGTTATGTCACGTTTCTGAATAACCCGGGTGTTGGGGCTGCTGGTTAGTGGGACTTTTGAATTCTCACGTTCATGAACTAGGAATTCTTTTGTTTTGTTCATCATCACCATCAACACCTCATTATGCCCCGGGGTAGTGTTAGAGGGGATTCATGTATATAGCCCACCCACGTCGCCACCTGTTAGGTTTCTTCGCAATGTTTTCTTAAAAATGTTGTTTAATCAATCAAAATGTCTCTATTCATCAAACTTCCCATCCTTATATACCCACATATATTTATAAATTTAATATTGCAATGATATCAGATAATTGTTTTACATTAAATGTCTTTGTAACAGTCAGGTATTCAGTCACATAGAATAGCATTACTAAGCGGGGAAACATCTTTGCCACTTGTATATAAAGTGTAATATACCTTACCGTGCCGTTCGTACCCGTCCACAGCCGCGACCCCCGGGGCGGCCCCGGCGGCGCCCCCCGCGCGGCGGCCCTCGCCCCCGCCCCGGCCCGCGTCGGCGGACACATCCTCGTCGGATTCGGCCCTGGCGCCCCTGGCAGCCTCCGCCGCCGCCCCCGCGTCGGCCCCAGCCCCCGCCCCCGCCACGCCCCAAGTGGCCCCCGGAGGCAGCGGCTTGCCACTGCTAAAGGAGCCTGATACTAAGGTACGTCTGTGTAAAGAGCTAGGCGAACTTTAATTAAATATTATATAAAGTCATCCAGCAAAAATGATATAAGACCAACTTAGCCTTGTATGTTTTTTAGCTTTATTATTTTATATTTTGTGGACTAAATGCAAAATAAATGTTTTAATACTATAATGCTCCGTCTATGCTTATACTTAACTCTTATTTAATATATTTGTATGTTGAAAAGTCCCGTAGATCAACCTTTTAAATTCTAATTCACAAAAAAGTTTTGCGATTCCACTAATTATTCACTTTCCATCACAGGCATCACCATCGCCATACTGCGACTTCTGCCTCGGCGACGACCGCGAGAACAAGAAGACGGGAACACCCGAACAGCTGGTCAGCTGCTCCGACTGCGGACGATCAGGTAAGCGCCGCGGCCGGCCGCCCCGCCGCACGGAGGGCAAGCCCCCCACGTGCTACCACATTGAGAACAGGGTCTGCGAACGTCACAGACCCTTACGCGATAACATCAAGCTCAACGGAGTAGTAGAAATCCTCACTTCCATGTCGTACTCCGCAGATGCTTTTGACACCTTTGCTAGCCAAACTAAACTGCTAAATGATGATTACGGACAGTATAGCTCGTCCCCGCAGTCCCGTCAGAGCCCCGAGCTATGTGAAGTATCGTATGCCAACAAATAATGTAACATTACGGGCTCGCTCTTTACCAAAGAGGTATGATTGAGTATATCAATATTATACTATACACAGAGATATTTTCGTTCTTATACATTCCAAATTTACTCTGTATTTTTTTATGTTTTATTTTATTATGTATGTTTAAATTTTAATGTTAGCGTTGGTTAAAATGATTTATCACTTAATTTGTAATTGGTCATAAGGCGGATTTAGAATACTATAAAGCGGATTGGAATAGAGCAAATTATATAAAAACATTAGAATTAGTTCCGCCTACTATCACTGTTGTTGGTGGCGCTAGTGAGTTTGACAATTTTATGTCGAACTATCTCTGAACAAAAAGCTAATCGAATTGAAATCTTAATAATACATGATCAATCGCCACCCTGCATTAAAAATAGCTCTCACCTTAATAATAAGTTTGGATGTACTATTTGATGTATGTCTCATATAACTTCGTAACAATTGTGATCTAGAAGTGGCCATGTTAAATCGAATCGTTTCTATTCTATACTAATGTAACGATGGATGCCAAATGATTATAATAATTTTAACATGTTACCTGTTGTTGTATTGAATTTTAATTCTAAGTTTACGTTGTTAGATGGATGTGCCTTAAATTTATCAAAATTTTACTTATTATCGTTTTAGGCCAATTTTATCGTAGAGATCTTATATTTTTAAAGGTTTTTAACTTAGTAATAGCTTTGCTTCAAGCCAAAAACAAGCCTGTTATTTTTAAATGTTGTTCATTAGAGTTATTTTAATGTTAAATTTAATCTATTTAATTCATCTATCATTCTCTCATCTTAAACTATTTTAGGATAGCTCGCCTGCGTCTGTGGAAACTAAATTAATATCTAAGTCTCATTTATACTCTCTCTCTATCAAAACTAAAGATTTAATATTCACCTTCGTTTCAAAACAATGTTTAAAAATAAGGTTTCATTTATCAATCCTAGCTTATCTAGTCACACGCCACCAAATCATTTCAAGGAGCTTAATTGTATACCACTCTGACAGTTCATTTTTATTCATACAAAAATATTTAGAGCTATTTGCCGTGCCTTTATAAAAGTATATGTGCCTGGTACACATGTAATTGAATATGTACGCATTTTGCGTACGCACACGCTTTTGTGTACGCAAATGTACAATTAAAGTACGCAAGCAATATCAAACAGTGAACGAACTTTTTTTTACAATTAACCCATTAATAAAATTGGGTTAATCTTGTGGGATTATTATTACTTAATAACCATTGTAACTATTTTACATACAATGTTTTCTTTTTGTATCAGTATGCTGTTTAAATTAAATGCATAATTATATTACATATACGCGTAAACTTTTTGTACTCTAAAACCGTATAAAATCTTAAATTTTGTATATAACATATCTCAAAAAATATCAAAAGGTTGTATTAAAAATATACAATAAATCGAAAGGTCTAGGTACAACTCTAGGCGTCTTTAGGCACTACCCTATTGACTAAATCGATTCCTATGTCAAATATAAGTGTTTTTTATCACCAGATAACTTAAATATAATTAAATTCATCACTATATATTAATATATACAGAAACTGTTTTTACATTATGAGTGTTCAGTTATATGTATAACATATAAGCAATATTATAGATAGAAAAAAAGCTTTATAAATAATTCTACTTCTACAAAATAAATTTCTAACCCAAAGATAACTGAAAATAAACTTATTATGTATGTTGTTATTTTTTTAAATAATATTACACTTTGTTATAATATTCTGATTAAATTTTATCATTCCTATATAGTTTTTATAATTATTGATATTAGTTTTAGTGGTGTTTCATTTAATAATATAAAAGAATATCTCTTGTTTCATATACATAATAGATTATTATATAAATATACGACAATTTTATTCCATATTATGTGTCTAATAACTACAGTAGTTTAGATTTACATATATTTATAGTTGTAAGTTACCATGATTGCAATGCTTAATAATTTTGAAATATTTGTAGAAATATATAGTATATGTATACCCAATTGTTTTCTAGTTTCTGTGCCTTATTTATATACATATATATAGATAGAGCATTTGTTGTCAAGTTGAAATTTAAAAAAATCACACAAAATCTTACAATTAAAAGTAGTTTTTCGAATTTTAAATGTCTATTAAATGTAAAATATTCAAATATTTGTATAAAATTTTACCCGATTACGTTTCAATAAAAGGGGGTATTGTTTGTTATCTTGTCTTCACTAATAGATATTGAAAATTGATTTTTATTATATATTCTCATAAAAAATGTTTATTTTAAGTTATGTTTCTTCAATTCTCAGTATGGTAGTCGTTTATATAATATTTGTTATAAATAAGCCAAAGTCACATATATAAGGCGAGAAAATGTACGTAGGGAAGTGCATTATGTAGTTACTCATCCAAAGACAAACAGACCTTTGAGAATATCTTCATTACATATACTTATACTTTTATTTTAGTGTAAGGCCGAGTACATACTGATTTATGTTTTCGTTTTCATTTCCTATTTTTCTTTTTATAATTGTATACCGTGGTAATTTGTTTAAGCATTAAAATTGTATGCACTCAAAACGTTATCGACTTTTAATTGAATATTATAAGCTATGTGCTGAAGAATAGTGAACTATGTGTGCACTTCCTTACATTAACAACGTTTTCTATCTACGAAATCTACTATTGTTGTATTCCATGTATATTTTCTCATAAGAACTATCGGTTTTTTTTATTATTTTTTGTTAGTATATTTTTTATTTTTCACTATTGTTCGGCACATTATATTCTCCCCTTTATTTCCCCATTTTTGTTATAACGGTGTGTGTGAAAAAATTTTGAAGAGTAATGAAGATTAAAATAATATGAGGTAAGAATATTATGTGCCTTACAATATGTCGATATATTTAGTGTTCAGGTTGATTCAGTTAACTAATCTTTTTGAAAATACAAATTATGTTTTCATTCATTAAAATCTCTTTAAGTCAATTATTTTTGTATAGATAAATTAGTCTCTCACTCAAAGAAATTATATTACTTTGGGGCACGGCCCAAGGCCCAATTCTTATGAGCGTAATATGCCTGTGAAAGGACATGGCTACTTCTTATACCGAGAAAAAGTAAGATCTCCCGGATACGCGGGTGAAACCGCGGGAAACCGTATTAAATAAATTAAATACAATATCTGCTGCACTTCGGAATAAAAACACTTGTCCAGGATAAATTATAATATCTATCCGACTGAATCATCCTAAACACAGTTACACAAACCGTATATGTATAACAAGAAGCATCAATACCGCAGGTCACCCGACGTGTCTTCAGTTCACGGTGAACATGATCGTGTCTGTGCGCAAGTACCGTTGGCAGTGCATCGAGTGCAAGTGTTGCTCCGTATGCGGGACCAGCGATAATGACGTAAGTGTTTATTACTACCATATTCGAAAAAAGCTGTTGAAAGTGTCAAAATATATTTTTCATTATGTCTAACCTGTAGAACGATTTTCAATTTGAAGAAACAGACTGTTCAGTTTTATTATTATTCAGCAACCTTGCTCGTTTTTTTGCCGGTTCTTCTCCCATTAGAGTCCTTTTAGGCCTTAGACTCAATAAATATAATTTTGTGATCTTTAGTAAAGTTAGCCTAAAGAAAAACTGCTATAAGGTTAGTACTTTTAGGTAGATATTGAGTCGGGAATAGGAGTGATTAATACACGAGTATTCATTGCAATAATATATTAGCGACTAAACTTTTTTCTAACTTACTGGCGGTGCAACCGCCTCTACGCACACTCAACAGTTACACACAAGCATATTTACTGTTCCTGTGTACCTACAGTATTATTATATACTAGCTGCCTCCGCGCGGTTTTACCCGCGTAGTTCCCGTTCCCGTGGGAATACAGGGATAAATATAGCCTATGTTATTCGGGGATAATGTAGCTTTCCAAAGGTGAAAGAATTTTTGAAATCGGTCCAGTAGTTTCGGAACCTATTCATTACAAACAAACAAATCTTTCCTCTTTATAATATGTATTAGTATATAAGTGGTGTGTTCGTCCTCCGCAGGACCAGCTGCTGTTCTGCGACGACTGCGACCGCGGCTACCACATGTACTGCCTGGCGCCGCCGCTCGACACGCCGCCCGAGGGCTCCTGGTCCTGCGCGCTGTGTCTGCGCGACTTCCACAACAACCATTGAACTGCACGTGAGTGTATATACCTACCTACCACATGTACTGCCTGGCGCCGCCGCTCGACACGCCGCCCGAGGGCTCCTGGTCCTGCGCGCTGTGTCTGCGCGACTTCCACAACAACCATTGAACTGCACGTGAGTGTATATACCTACCTACCACATGTACTGCCTGGCGCCGCCGCTCGACACGCCGCCCGAGGGCTCCTGGTCCTGCGCGCTGTGTCTGCGCGACTTCCACAACAACCATTGAACTGCACGTGAGTGTATATACCTACCTACCACATGTACTGCCTGGCGCCGCCGCTCGACACGCCGCCCGAGGGCTCCTGGTCCTGCGCGCTGTGTCTGCGCGACTTCCACAACAACCATTGAACTGCACGTGAGTGTATATACCTACCTACCACATGTACTGCCTGGCGCCGCCGCTCGACACGCCGCCCGAGGGCTCCTGGTCCTGCGCGCTGTGTCTGCGCGACTTCCACAACAACCATTGAACTGCACGTGAGTGTATATACCTACCTAGATGTAATAAATCAAGAAATGTGGAAATTAATTTTGCAGTTAACAAGTGAACAAGGGGGGAATATTAAGAAAGGAAGTAGATAGAGGGTAGTAACAATAGGAATAAGTAAATAAATACTCTGATTAAGTTAAAGGACATACTAAAATTAAAAAGAAAAATAGATTTTTTTTATTTGTAACTTAGGTAAGTAAGTAACCTAGTATGGTTTTACATACAGATTTTATTAAATATACCACCAGCTCCCTGATTGTGCAACTTACTTACCCAATTTCTGACGAAAAAACTGAAACATAAACTGCGAGCCGAAGGAAATTTTTTGGACTGTCTTAAAATAGTTTAAAAATATTTTTTTTACATGAAATATCATTTCACAACGACGAACGATAGCCGTGGTGGCTCAGTTGGGAACGCACTGACTCATGGTCATGAGGCTGCGGGTTCAAATCCCTGGCCCGTACCTCTGAGTTTATAAAAACTTATGTACGGATTCACACCACTGGCTTTCGGTGAAGGAAAACATCGTGAGGAAACCTGCATGCCCGAGATGTCACAATAAAAGGCATGTGAAGTCCGCCAATCCGCACTAGGCCCGCGTGGTGGACTATGGCCTACACCCCCTCGGTGTTAGGGGAGGCTCGAGCTCCTCGGTGGAGACGTATATGAGCTGATGATGATGATGATGATGAACGACGAACATCATGATTTCAGGAAAGTAGTTTTCCACGTGTTTTATAAAAATATATTGTTACAGATAACAAGAGTGAAGACAGAAGGTGTCAGAGATAGATAGAAAGAGAGAGAACGAATTAGCGGATGTTTAAGGTACTAAATATGTACAATCGGGTGATCAGGCGCATCTTGTCATTTCGTAATAAGTGTCGCTCATAAGTGAATTAATGTGGACTATTGTATACAGTGTTGCCATAGATTATAGAGTGATAGGATGATGGAGGAGCGTGGGCTTATGGTATAAAACATAAAATTTTGAGTAAAATCATTACCAATTTCAGCCATATTATCTTATAATTTAAATTGTTATTGTAAAAAGACTTCTATATATAGTTTAGTATAACTTACTTTTGAGTACATCCTATTAAATGAAAATAAATAGGTCCCCGCTGAAAATAAGACTCTATCGCTCGGTTAACAAGGTTGAATTTCGAACAACAATTGCCATAAGCCCATGTTCTTACAAAAAACTTCAGTGTTAAAACTTATATATCGCTGACTTCTCTAAGGACTCGCCTACCGCGTGTTTATAGCTCTTTCTACCTCTACCGGTGCTTGCTTTAGTATCTTTATTAATTTTTTACCTCGATCATCATCTATAAGTAGGGTGACCAGACATCCCATGAAAGTTTCAGTGTCCCGTAATTTGGGAATACCAATACGCGACAGTAGAAAATTATCTAGAAATTAATCATTAAACACTTAACATTATTTCAACATGCCAAATAGCAATAAAAAAGAATGTTGTATCCCCTATTTCAATCTCAAATCCCATATTATCGATGCATTATGATGCATATGTCTCGTAAAACCGGTTATGGACTCTGGTCGCCCTACCAATAAGTACAGGCTGCAAGATTGACTGTGAGATTGATAAATAAACTTTCTTAATAAATTTAATGCCCAGTGTCGAGTTAGGTTGTGATTTTTTTTATATACATAAAAAATTGTGTAGGTTTTAATGTAATTTTTAGACTTCAAAAGAAAGTTAAATTTTGCCAAACACAATATTTTACGTGAATTCAAATTTTGGTGCCAGTCGCCATAACCCCTGACTTCATAATTGTGGTAATTTTTAAACATTTTTTGTATTAGAATTGCGTTTGGTTTGATAAAAAGGCTGGACCTAGTAAATGCTTCTTATCTCCAAAAAATATTTTAACTTAGACTTTAAAAAAAAACATCATTTTTTATCAATCTTACATTTGAACTCTAACTTGTAACTATCGGTTAAATCAACAATAATAGACAGAACCAGACAAGTATAGTTTCTTTAGATCGACAAATCATGTGACACAAAATCATACGTAAATAATTACCCTTCAATATTTACAAGCACTAACTACCTTTTGAAATTGTTTGTATTATTTTACTCAATCAGTAGTGAAGATTATTATTATAACTTCGATATACAGTAATAGTTTAATTAATTAATATAATATATATTGATATACTTTAATTATATCCAATGTCAGATAAATAAAATTGTACATGACATTTTTATCCTTCATAATTTTAATTATATGTTTGTAACTTGAAACCGACTGACCATCTCGAAATGTCAATCTTTACTATGCTTCAATCGCTGTATGCATTTCGCTTATGCGAAATGCATACAGCGAAGGGATCTAAGTAGTTTACACAAAATTTATATTTTGTGTAAACTACTTAGATCCCTTTACCTTATGAAGACTTATAAAGCCTTATGTTAATATGTAAATATAATAAATCCTCCAGTCGTATCCTCCAGGTTCGGTTGAGAGCCCTCTGCGCTCACCGAAAAAGTCCGCGTAACGGTGTAAAAGCCATCTGAGGTTGACACCCGCTAGTCCATTTAAAAAAAAGTATCCTCCAGGCAGGAATGTTCCACGTTCAGCTTTTTAATATTATCATTACTTAATAAATATATAAGTTAAGCTAAACCTTTTAAACCGAAATTGAAAATACATAGACTCAGTATTATTTCATAAACATGTCTTCATAAGGAAAAGGGTTAAAGTAAAAGTACATTAGCATGTATAAAGATAATATATAAGTATATCCCGCGCTGCGCAATGTCAAACATTGGTTTGAATTCATAAAATTTATATCGGTAAGGATCATTTTTATTTTTGTACTATTTCTGTAGTTTAAAATTCGCTGTCATTCGTTCCACAAGCATTCCAAAACGATCGCTCGAAATTATCGTTTCATATGATTTTTATCATCAAATTTTGGCACGTTTTTAAAAATAACTTCTCTCTCCTCTATAAAGATAAGATACATGATATTTTTTCTTCTCACTCAAATAATGTATTTCGAAATAATAGTATCTTTTGTCCTACATATTGCCTGAATTTTAGTTTATCCCATAAATGAAATGAAATAGATATATTTATTCATTCAAATGCCTTCACAGGCACTTATGAAACGTCGACTCTAATGCTCGGTACAAGTTATTTTTAATAAACGTGCATAAATAATTTCTATTAAATCTAACTCTAATCGATTATGTTAAGCGTGTTGTGTTTTACCAGATTTATGATGGGTGTGCGCTGTGCGCGTACTTTACGTATTTTACTACTGTGGTGACGACATTAGTCATTTCAACATGTGTTTAACTCATTTCTAGGTCAGTTTTGAGCATGTCATTATGGCAGTTTTCAATTACACTGTACACAATTTTATGTAGCACAAATAAATGTTTTTTTTTTATTATAAATGACATTTGTTTCTTTTGGACTATTTAGAATAGTAATTAATCTGCAGTGAGGCCTGAGTTTAATAAAAAAATATTAGATTTCGAAATTTTTGTGGTCAGCTTAACTTAAGCTACATAAATCTGGTAAAAACGTTATGTTAGGATAGAGTCTAAAGTAACATTGTCGTAAGTAAAGCTGTGATCAGATTAGGAGGTTGTGATGGACTAAGTGTGGGTTTACACCATTTTTTAAAATGCTTTTTTTTACTTTTTAAGTGTCGGTATGTAGTCTTGGATACCGTATTTTTGCTTTAAAACGAACAATATTTTTTCTATATTAGCCGAGTCGTATTTTAAATCCATTGATCATGGTACCGTCTATTTCACGTGCTTGTACATGGCTAGGTTACGCGACGGTGTGATAGACGGCCGGCTGGTCATGTTCGCGGCCGTGTCTGGTGCCTCTTCTTTCCAGTACATATAAGTTATTCTCGAACTATTATTGAGATTGGGTTTACGTTATCATGTACTATATACGTTATTTATTTCATTTTTAAATGAAAATAGAGCGAGAAATGAAAATGGAAATGGTTTTGCATATGTTTATTTTGCTAATGTAATGCTATAATCATAGTTTAAACGTTAACAGCCATTATATAAATCCTTTCTCTGCAAAGCTTGAGAGTAACTTTTAACGAATTTGTTAGATTATACCTATTGTAACTAAGATTTCCATCCTATATGTAATATTGTGTCATACTAATTGTGGTGACGTAACAAATAAAAACATTAAATTGTATGAGTTGGTTTAATTTTATTCGTTCCTTTTAATCCAATGAGACCTACGTGTTGGTTTATTTAGCTTTTCTTACCTCAACCCAATATAGTCGCTGGTCGTTCTTACCTCCATAGAGGACATGCACAGAAACGTTTCATAAAATAACGAAGGTCGGGCCGTGTCGTGTGCTGTTAGGCTATAGGGTGAGTGGGATATTGCCGGGTCAGGTATTAAAAATAAAATCATAAATATTGTCTATACTTATTTATTTATCGGAACAATTCACTACTTTGTATACTAAGCCAAACATCTATTTTGGCGTTAAACATCGAAAATTTGTTTACTTTCTAAAATTGCACGTTTCTAATATGACTACACACTACACTGTCACTATAACTAGGTACTTTTAATATTTTTTTGTTATTTTTAAATTATATTACAACTTATAAAAAAGAACAACATAATGTAATGTAGGTAACAAAATTTATAATCAAGATCACTTTGAAAAATAAGAATATCACGGAACAGATAAATATTTGAGGGTACAAAAATAACAAATAATAAAGAACCTTACATAGAGGTAGGTAAGACGATATTATGGATAATGATCATTCCCGAAATTAAAATATAGCATGTATTTTAGAGAGATGCGTCATTAAAAATGCAATTTGAAATAGAAAATTTGAAAATGAAATACATGAAAATTGAATATTCGACAAAAAGTGGCAAAATAAATCAATTTTGAAGGTGACAGATTTGGTTAGGATCAATATTTTTTTTAAACTGATATGTCATGGTTTAAAACTTAATGTAACATTAAATGGAGATTGATTCGCTAACAACTAATAATATTTTATTACAGCAAAGTTAAATAAAACGTATAACATTCACGTTGATATATATTCTGATATATGTATTAATGAAAAACAAAAAATAAACAAATTTTCCAGTAAAAACTTTCGAAAACGTACAATAACAGAATTTTACTACAATTATGCGATTTATTTTATATAAATATATAACTTTATATTACTCTTATTTTTTAACACACACATAATATAACTTAATAAAAATATCTAATTTAACACACTTAAATATCACAAGCATTTGTGACATTACCTAAATAAATATATTTTTTTATTATTAACATTAATGGAGGACATTTTGATTTTGTTGCTTTTCTTCATCATAATATCTCTAAATATTATGCCAATTACAAATTAACTTAGAATATTAAGTCGGTTAAAAATGATCTTAAAATATAAAAGTTGCCGATTTGAAGGACATTTTGTTATGTGCAAAATTATTTAAGTAAAAAAATAATATTGACTCCAGTTTTCAATAGTGGAATTTTGCAATTTGGCAGAGTATTGCTCATAACCTGCATAACATAACTTTGATATATTTTAATAACATTCTCTTATATGTTCTAGAACAACTTTGAACCAATTCTTATTAATATCATTGGAGATTTAAACTATATTCAATGCTTCCTGTATGAGCAAAGGGGCATTATGAATACAGCCAGCAAATATTTTTTTATTATCTTGGATGAATTAAACTATTTATTTTAGTTTTGCTGACTGTACCAATGCATAGAGGATTGAAAACATTAACAATAAACTAAGTATAAAACTTATATTCATATAGCTAAATCTGCTTATGTGCTAAAATGGAAAGTGAAAGGTATTTTTTTACTTAATCCTTTAAATGGCAAGTGCTTTAATTTAATGATGATATGTAAATTAATATGATAAATTTAATGATATTAAACTAAATATGTATATTATTATTTCTACATCTTCGAGACAGACTCAATAATAATCGACAACTTAATAATGACAGTTAAGTTTGAGCAATCACTTCAAGTCCAAACAAATTAAAAACATAACGCGTGATAATTTAATTTATAATTCAAGCCAAATCAGACTTACTGCATATACTGGCCTTTGTTGAGTGAATAATTATTTCCAAAAAAATATTTGCATTACTATCTAAATATTCTGAGGTCCCAGTAAAACTTTAGACGTCCTTCGATTAGTATGGACAAAGTCAAATTTGGCATGATTAAATAATAACTCCCATTACTCCAGCACATTCTAGGAAGTACCTAACGTTTGTGATGAGCAATTGGAAACGTAGCCAACATGAGCAAGTACCTATAAACAAATAATTATTTATTTCGATGTCAAAGTCACAAATTTCAAACTTTATAAAAAAAAATTACAGCAATATAACTCAAATTGGCTACGTTATAGATAAAAAAATACTTAAAAGTTATGGCATATTTATTTCTGTATGTATTTATCTATTTAATCTATGTCTAATTGAGCGTCGACTTACAATCTAGATTATATTGAAAGTTGCATCTGACGATCCGTTTCACAGGGTACATTTATTGAAAGGATTTTCATGTTACAGAGACTTGTTTAAAATTTTTATGACATAAAATTAAAATAAACAACTGTGAATCGTCGCAGATACCAACCCCTGTATTATTTAATATATGTATATAAATATAACACTCATATTTGGTTTATTTTCTAAAAAAATAATTAACAAACAGCACCTTTATATCACTGTGATACATGCATTCGTTGTCATTACTACATTAATGTGAGATACGAAATTAATTAATATTTTATTATAAAAATGAACTGAAATAGAGAATCAGAGGAACTGTCGGATATGACGGAATGTAAATCGAATGTCCCTAAATAATTGGCGATAAACTTTTTAGGTTTTAATATTTTTTTATAAACTTTGATTTATCATATACTTTTATGAATATTATTAAATAACATTGCTAATAGTTACAATTAGGTACATAATATTGATAAATTATCTATTTATATTTGAACATTGTCAAAATATATTAATTCTTAATATATGTAATGTACAAACACTTTATATTGTAAAAAAATAGATTCATACTAAAATATTTGCGAAGATCAACAAAATAAAGTACTTTTATTCTTTTAAACGTAATATGTGTTAGACTTTTGAATTTCATACAATAAAAAGAAGTATAAATAAAATTAATTTTAAGTAGATAATAAAATCTAGGTATCTGTATATCTTTATAATATCACTTCAATTTGAGCCATTGTTAATTTTATTTTAAGGCATATATTATGTTGTTTAGTGATGTTTTAATTCATTCCAAATATGTATTCGATATTTTGTACAATACTATTCATGTTAACAGATGTGTTTTATTGTTAAAATCCTTTTATATTCACTGGAAAAAAACGTCAGATTATAAAGGAGTAAATCATAGCCTAAGAGGAGAAATGTAAATAATAAGATATATGAAATAGAACACTTGCTAGAATTAAACAAAACACATCTGTTACCATATTTACTTTGAATAATGAACTCTATATGCTAATAATTTAGGTTAATTCATCGTCAGCTGAGAACTTGCGTTTGTTAGACGAGAATGTCAGTTGACCATGAATATGGGCCATTCAGGACACGCGGCCGGGGGCGGGATGGGGAGTGGTGATCCACCACCGACCGACACCACTTCTGGCATCTACATTTAATAAATAAAATAAAAATAATGCATTTATTACATCACGCTTCCCCCCTCACGCTAGTGGTGTTACAATAATTCATTTTTTATGTAAAAATACAGCGTCAGCTAACCAAATTTTTAAAAAGTATGTAATTTTTTTTACATATCAATTTTCATTTTTCGAAGGTGAAAAATCCCCTTTTGAAAAAATAATGCGTTCGATACAGTTTTTCCAAGGCTACATTTCCTTTTGACATTTATGAAAGAGTTGCTGATTTGACACGAGTCATCGTGGTGTTGCAACACAAAATCTCTCATGAGAAATCAATCTAAAATCTCACCATAGTTTGAGGATGGTGTGGAGGATGGTAATAATGCGCGGGCGACACGGGTGGCGTCGGGTAGCCCCAGTAGACGAGCGGCGGCGGCGGCAGGGTGGGCGCCATGGCGGGGTAGTAATATGTCAACGGACCTGGCGCATAAACATTCTTTATTAGTTTACACTTTTTTTTATTATTTTCTACTTGTCGTGAAATTTGCCTTGATAAAACATTATTGGTAAGTAATTTATTATTTAATTTAAAATCGGCATCAAATATGTTATTTTCTTATTATTGTTGGTAACAAGATGAATTTCTCGACACAATTAAATACAAAGATAGGTGTTTTTACTGAAGCAATGGACTCTTTAAGCAAATTACTTAAGTAGGTACATAATTGCAGATAAATCTTCAAAAAACTCTTCAATTAATAAAATAGTTTAAAATTATATTATGTTAATAAATAATGATTGAATATCTTATGCCTGTTGGCTATTCATATCATTCATGCACTTCAATGTTAGTCACATATTTATATCCAGAAAAAAATGTGACACTTTCTGGCAGGACCACTAATAATGAATTTCAATGAAAAAAATTAACAGACTATATTTTTTTATAAATGGACGTACGCGATCGTGGCCAGGAAGTGTTACATAACTTATAATACATTTCTTTTAGAAGTTCGCACAGTATATGTTCCTATTGGAAAAAGTATCGTAGTAGGTACATATATATTATGCGAATGTGCGCAAACCTATGTATTTTGGGTATTTTCTGTGCAAATATTTATGTTACTATTTTCAGTGCACTTGACAATTTCCATTTATAGCGATATCTTACTTTTAACTGAACTCAAAATTCAATTAATTGGATTTAATTGCCAAGTGCACTTTATAAATAAATATAGGTAGATACCCCCAATAATTTTACCATTCAATTTATATTCCAATTAAAATGTATAAGTATAATGCAGAAGACCAGTAATAGTACAAAGTATTATTTTGTGTGTATGGGTAGGTGTGTTAATGTTTAAAATGCTTAGCTTACAGAAAAAAAACTGGTTTATCGTAACTCTCGTAAGTTAAGCATTCGGTGCGTGACTTCGATAACAAATTACAGGGGACGTACACAATAATGTATAATGTAATTATTAAAACAAGATGAACACTCACCAGGGCGCCAGAACGCATTAACAGTCCACCAAAGCAGTGCGCAACTTACACCAATACTCTGATATTGTTTGTTACACACGTCGCCGTTGCCGCCAACCACCAAGCTATTCTGCGGACTTTACCAAACTTGCACGCCTAGTACCCTGGTACTTTAGCACCACTATTTGCGATCTCAAATTCTATAATAGCTATTTATTTCTATGCTATTTTAACCCAAAAAAATGTAAGTTATTTTTTTAACAAAAGTTAGTTGGTAAATAAAACGTTCTATGAGAATTTGAGGTCACAATAAATGCGATATTCAAGAGTAAGAAAAGAGCATTTAATTTTGTGTAATCCCATAACATAATGATAGATAATAGATACTTACGCAATCTCTTGTTAGGGTACTGATGATTTCGTGTAACACTAAACATTCACCCAGCTAATAGGGCGTTCACCTTTAACCCATGATTTTCCTATTAATTTCCACTAAAATAAAGCACAAAAACATTTGTATCATCTACGACACACGAAGCTTTGAAATTCCCTTGAAAATGTTGAGTTTTAATTCTGTCACCTGTAGTTTCCATGCATATTCCAAAGCAGATCGTAATTTACTATATCATAGTGTTGGGCATTAGACTAACATTGGTGAGTTGTGACAATTCAATAATCATTCAAAATCTTACCATTTAACTAAGTTATGTATATGTGCTTATGTTATTCGTTTCAATTAATTGAATTATCAAATAAAAGAAGTAAGTCAGTCGTTTATGCCCCAACCAAATTAATAACATGACAGTTTTTCTTGTGCTCAGAGTAAACTGTCCCACAATTTCTATATGCTTTGTTTATCCTCAATTTAAAAGGTATTGTAAAATAATAGTTAATAAGCTATGGTTAGGAACTCGGACAGGACACGATTGTGCTATTTACCTTTGTGATACTTGTGAAGGAAAGTTATACTGGATAGAAAGAAGTGAATTACTTACAGTTCTGTGATATGTAATCCTAAATGATAATGATACCCTTAAAATATATGCACTTATTTTGCATGATTTAATTGATGTGTAAGATATTTAGAAAATAACGCTTGTTATTGTTTTATAGATTTTTTTTAATAAAATTTTGTGTACCTATGTAAATTCAGGATTGAAATGAACCTTTGCTTTAAAAATAAATAAGTATTTTGTATATAAAATGGATATGTTTTAGCTTGTCCCATAACTACGCGCGAATGTGCGTCAAGCCGGCGCGGCCCTCGGAATAGATATTCAATTAATTGGATTCTGATATGCAATTTCTAAAAAATATACTTACCACAATCTTTTCCTTCCAATCACCCAAAATATGAGAGTAAATATAATGTTAGTAAGACACATAGGACGATACGGTAGAGCGTCGACAGATCAAGCGATCATTGTTAGTGTATACCCCTCCTTCACAAGAACCTGTTGCTTCGATCTACTCTAAGCGTGTCAATGGAAAATAACAAAATAGCACAACCAACCACAAACCAATAGAAACTCGCAATTATTATACTAACACGTAATTCATAGTTTTATTTTAAGTAAGTTTTAATCTAAAATTAGCCAACTAAAATAATTATAAAAAAGAAAAAAAGAACATTATCCAACAAAATGAGACATTTTAAGTCTATAAACTGATTTCACGATCTTACAAGGTACAATTTATTATACCTAATATGATTTTTAAATATATAATCTTGATTTAGTTTTGATTGTAGAGCCGATTGTGTGATTTTAAACAATATATTTAAACAATAATAAAATGCGAGTTCTAACTCTATCATAGCTATTAGACGTTTGGTTTGATTTCTCATTGTGACCCAAATATAATCGTCGCGTTGCCTCCTCACACCACTTCCTCCAGTCACTACGCACACGATATTTCAATAAGATTTAGTGCACAGTGCAAATATTTCACTAATAGAGGCTTTAATTGACAGTATAAAAAATAAAACTTAATTTATGACACAACCGTAATCGAGCAAAATTCTAAAAAGTGCAATGGGACGTTTTATTTTGTTGACAGGTGATCTTTTGAGCTTGAACAAAAACCAGAATTTTAATTTCACCGATTATGTAAAGCAAAATTTTATATTGTTTTACTGCTACGAACATCTACTTTGGATTAGCTTATAATAACCCAACAATAACATAGTAACCACCATAATGGCCAAAATGTCAAACTAAAGTTAACCAACATACATGTTGTTAAAACCTCCAAAATACATGGCAAATAATACAACATTTCAACTGTTCGTATGAAATGCATGCACCAAAAATATTGAAACACCCCACTTAAACCAAATATATCATTTAAAAATACAATTTAAACTTCAATATAGTTGAAAGCGTAAAAGAGAGGCTTCAGAGAGGTAGCAGAAGAGTAAGCTGTGATTATAGAATGCGTGTTAATGACTGGAGGAGACGAGTACCCCTGACCAGAACTGGATTATCATAAATTAATGGCATTATGACTATTAGAGCCTCAATAAATACGGCATCTATCCAGATATCACAATAACCAAAAGCTAAGTACCTTGTACATTATATGAGACAATAACATACGGTTCCGATAAAACGAAACGTAAAATATCCGGCGGTGATGTGCTGTGGAAAACGTCGACATATCTATAAAGTTAAGAGATCCGTCAGTTCCATGCATCGACCCTGGTCCTTACACAAATTAAGCATTACATGCTACATCTTTACTGGGTATTACATGTATTTAGATATTAACTTTTCATCAAGTGCAACACTTACCGTTTTAATGACCAAAAACTCATGCACATTTTCCATATCACAACCCCTTCGGATAAACCATAATACAACAAATTTTAAAACCATTAATAAACACAGTATTGCATTTCATATAGTAAACTAAATTCATGTGATTTGGATAATATAGTAATATATTTTCAAATAATAAAATAAGATTATCCAAATCGCATTGCGTAAATTTTAGAAATATGACAGAACAAAGATTAGCCATTACACCGTGTACTTGTGACTTAAGCCCCATACCTATATTTGTGAATATTGAGACAATGGCAACACCATAAACAATGACGTTAACTTATAGGGAGTTTTCTAAAGATCCATTACACGAGTTACCCATTTTGCTATATATTTCCGAAAAATGCAAATTGCAAGGTGGTGCCACTAGGTTGACGCACACATTTTTTACCATTCGTCTATCCATTTGATTATTTCGGAAATATATCACAAAATTAACTATTTTTAATATCGACATGACTACACTATGTGGTGTGAGGGTATATTGACGATGACATTAAGCTAGGTGGATATATAATGCATTATTGTTAGATATATTATGTGAACAATATTGATAATAAAAATAACGGCGACAGGATTCGGGAGGGAACGGGATTATTTACAAATGGTGCCAACCAATATACATACCTACTGATCATTATAATAATAATAAAAAAAAACTAATATTACTTCAATTCATTTGCATGTGCAAAAACGCTCATAACAATATTACTACAAAAAACACTTAAGTACCTATACAATACGCGTGTAAACTTCTCGCAAAAAGTGCATTGTACCACAATAACAAAATCAAATCTTAAGTACCTACATTTAATCGTAGTACCAACAACGGCGTGTCAATATGATCTCAGACTTTGCTTCAGCCTTGAGGGTAGTGGCAAATATGTCTTTTATTTAATGGAATGTCTAAATTATAAAAAAAATCACAACGATGTAACTACGCTTGGATAAATAATACGCTAACTACGAAGCCTAGATATCATTTTACATCGTAAATTATTATTTTTCGTAATGTAAAATTTTATTCGCTACTTTTGTTATCAGCAAATATTTTATACACTACGCAAAACAATAAAGTCGTTATGGCTTTTCACCAATGTATGCAACAATATCAGCAGCGTATTATCCAAAGACTCTAAACTAAAGCAGTAAGACTAAAACGTTATTTGTCATCCATTAACAACCTCTGGTTCACTATTAATAATGATTAAATTAATCTACGATGAGAGTTCAACAACAATTTAAAGTCAGCAATAAAAACTCAACAAGAAAATTACGTTTTAAGTACTAATCCTAATATATCCAGCTGCGTTTAACTGCCATTATATCATTAAAATATCTTAAGCTTTAACTATAAGAAAACGATTCTTTTTAAATCTAAAATATCGAACTCCTCAGCGAAGGCACATAGCAGTATTTAAAAACTTTTGAGCTTATTGTCATTTGTTTTTTACCCTGTTTTAAAATAGAACGACCTGAATCTCAAACGTTCTCTCAAGTCTTTATTTGTTTAAAACGACCAATAAAATTATTACTTTTCACGATATAGCATATAGCTAAACATATCTTTTCGCGTGTTACCCAAACTCGACGTCACAAAAGAGCGACTCATAATCTACTCCGAAACTATTCGCTTCTGTATTATTTCCTTATCCGTTGCAATCCATAACTTCAGGTTTTAAACGCCGGGATAGTACGGGTAGCCGGGGAACATCGAGAGACCGGGGAAGGGCTGGCTCATGGAGGCGGGCAGCGCGGCCGACAGCGCCGGCCCGTACCCGGCCGGGAGCCCCGCGGGGAGGCCCGCGGGCAGCCCGCTAGCGTACGTCGAGAGCATCGGACTCGTGTTCGCGTACGAAAATATCGGCGCCGTAGTACCGTACGAGAAAGAATACGGGAGAGAAAGCGACGGCGCCATCTGCGGCGGGAGGGTATACTGGCGCTTCGCCGGCGCCGCCTCCGTGGGAGTGAAGGCGCGCTCGTAGCTGCGCTTGGTCGGCATCATGGGCTGGGGGAGCGAGGGGAGGGTGGGCAACGAGGGGAGCGAGTAGAGGGACGGGGAGGGGGCGGGCGAGCGCACGTAGGAGGGCAGGAGGGGCATGTACTGGGGACGCAGCGAGGCCAGCAGCAGGTTCTCGTGCTGGCGCGCCAGGAGGCTCTGGTGGGCGATGTGCTGCGCGAGCAGGCGCGGCGCGGGCGCGGCCGGGGGGGGGGGCAACGTACCGGGCGAGACCACCTTGCCGGGCGACGTCGCCGGGGTCACGCCGCCGGTCAGCACTAGGTTCATGTCGTCGCCGGAGCACTGGAACACCTGCCGACCACCCTCACGTCTAAACCATGTTCTCTAATAATGACCCCAATAAACTAAACTTTGAACCCGATAAACACTATTAAAGCTAAAAAAACTATGTTCTCGAAACGCTATCTATTTGGGAACGTCCTATACATTCCAAAACATCTTTCGTCTATCTTAACTAATACTACAAATGCGAAAGTAACTCTGTCTGTCTATCACTTTCACGCAAAAACTACTGAACCGATTTAAAAGACATTTGGTACAGAGCTAGTGTAAAGCTGGAAGATCTTAAGAAAGAAACCGCGTAGAGACACTAGTACTAACTAAAAATGTGTTACTCATATAAGTGCTAAAATATCACTAACTAGCGTATTATGTTAATAACACTTTTGATACATTTATGAATGCATAATAAATAGTATGTCTATCGATTCATACCTCGATGTACCGCTGCTTCTTGCCAAATGTCATGTACCGGTGGTGTTTCTGCTGCGCGCACAGGAACGCGCTCGGCTCACTGTCCATCTGTATGAATGCTTCTCCGCTGGGGTGGCCCTGATATTTTACTTAGGTTAGCCACTTATTTCTTTAAATAGCATTTCCTATTTTGATCATAATTTTAGAAATATTTGTGCTAAAAGGCAACATTCAGGGGTCAAATATAGATAAAAGTTGTACATTTTTTTTTAAAACAAGAAGATATTTTATTTTAATTAAACGAATATAAATGATTGGTTGTTTAGCGTTTACTATGGAAACTACATAAATACGACATACCAATATATAAGTCCCTAGTACAAAACTGATTAAATGGTAAACATAAATTCAGACAAACCTGAGCATTGTAAACCATATGAACTCCCTGCACGACGATGTTCTTCGCGAATTCGTCTAAGAATGTCAGTATGTGCTCCACCTTCAAGTAAAATTATTATATATTCAGTTTTTGACTAAAACCAAAAACTATCATAATTTTTTTTATCTCCATGTCCTAAAATGAGTAAACGAGAATTTGAGTCCTATCAGTTAGCCGTTAGGTACTAGTAGCTTTTACTTATATTAAATTCATTTACATAGCAAAACACTCTTGTAACAACTAAACTTTAACTTTGAATATAATATGTAGGTATCTATATATTATTAAACATATAAAAAAAAATATAATAGCTCAGATTTACATAAGGGAAGCCATATAGGTACATTGTTTTGGTCCAACTTACTTGAGCCTCATAAGGTAGTCCCCTCAGCCTGACGCAGTCCTTGGCGGTGCCTGACGTGATGACGTGTTGGGGCACCAGGGCCACCGGCAGCAGGCCCTCGGCGGGGGCCGGGGCCGCCGCTGGGGTACTCGCCTGGCTGGCGCGAGTCTCTAGGGACCTATTTAAGACCTGTGGAAGGTTGCTTATGTTTTAACGAAAAATATAGTTATGTGAGTTTTCTATCTATAGTTTAATAAAATAAACTCCATGCCAGTACTATAATGCTATGTAGGTACGGTCTAATCAGATTAATAAAGGTAAAGAGGGCTCCACTAGTCTATTGTAAAGACAGCTCCTAATAATATAAATCTATATAATATTTTAGTTCCAGATTTTGCCGCAATATGGCGAATTACGTAAATCGCTGTAAGAATTAGGTAACAAAAGTATATTAATCAGGTAAATAAACTGATTTTCAGACAATTGAAAAAAAAAACACGTTCTTATTATTTATAAAATAGCACAAAAAACAGAAACAAACATGGCGTGTAAGTAATTCAAACGAGAAACGAACGTTAGAATGATTGGATGCAAACAAGTGGCACTTATGTGCATGCAAACGCGTAACTTACCATTGCCTTCAAGGGCGGGCTATGGACATAAGAAGGTAATAAGACAAGTGATTTCAGGCCTAAGTACGTATTTTTCAAACAAATATAACTCTTTAGAAAAATTGTACCACTTTTTATAAAATTCAAAAAATATGTTACGTAGGTACCAATAATGTGTTTTTTTTAAAACATTGTCATAAGCCCGAGTATCCCGTATGATAATTCATTAGTAATTTTATTTCGACTTTTCTCATCGATAGAATCGACATTGGAAACAAGTATGATGCAATATTTTGGCATATCTTGAGAAACAGTTTTTTGAATACAATTGATTTCTTCCAAAAATACGGTAAGTACATACGTTTCTAATAATTAAATTACAGACTTTGTAGACCTAAAACTCAATATATATTATCAAAGAGTAATTGCTGAGTTTATTGCCGGCTGTTTTCAGTAAAACCAACCTTCCGAACGGAGCGTAAGAGTCGACTATTTAAAAGAGCTTATGAAGGAGTATTTGAATAAAAAAAACATTCATTTTGATGTCCCTACTCAAGGGCGTCGCCAAGGGGGGGCAGGGAGGGGCAGCTGCCCCCCCCCCTAGAGATTCTAAAAAAGTTGCCAAATATAATGCAACCAAAGTCCTAACTCCTTTTTATTCTATTTTTCTAATAAATGTTATTATAACTTATTTACAAGTTTTTTATTGCATAGTCAAGAGCTCGTGCTCGTGTAGCTTCACACATTGGACTCTGTACTGTCACAGAATATATATGTATATAGTACTAAGATACTGTTGTTATTACAATCGCTGTAGATGTAAGGCTCGTAGTACAAGTGAAAAGCTTCATGTGCTGTCGACTTTACCTACAATTCACACCTACTTTTCTCATTCGTAGAGAATGAGAAAAGTATAAATTGTAGTAGGTAAAGTCAACTTGCCCCCCCCTGCGCCATCGGCTGGCGACGCCCTTGTCCCTACTAATACTACTGCTTATCCAGACAACACATTCAATTAAAGCATAAATCAATCTAAACTTATCACGAAAATAAGTGAATTTCTAATGCACATAAGTAAGTTATCGACATATATACAGTAACATAAGTATATACGAGTGAAATGCTATCGTCGACATTTCAAGGTACCTATGTATTGTTTTCCGAGGTAATAAACCACGGTGAACGTAAAGATTGCAGTTTTATATTGATGATAACAACTGCGATATCTAGGGTTGGGATTTAGGTAAATCTACTTTAAGTTAAAGAAAGTATCTAGTATTTTTTGTACTGATTTTTCAAAATACTAAGAAAAAATATATACCTACAGTTATTTAAATCTCAAGAATTTTAACCTAGAAGTATAGTACCTATAAATAGTTATAGCAACCAATATTATTACTTAACTATGCTACAAAATAACGTATTAAGTACTATTTAACTACTTACTTCAAATTTAAATGCATATATGAAGGTTTCCTCACGATCTTACTTCACAAAAAGGCTGTGGTGTGTTGTGTTTTTAATATAGGTAGTAATACCTATCCATACTAATATTATAAATGCGAAAGTAAGTCTGTCTGTCTGTCTGTTACGCTTTCACGCTAAAACTACTGAACCGATTTAAATGAAATTTGGTACACAGATAATCCAGAGCCTGAGAAAGGACATAGGCTACTTTTTATCCCGGGAAAATTGAAGATCCCCGAGAACGCGGGCGAAGCCGCGGAGAGCCACTAGTAATATATATAAAACAAATTCCGCCGCCCCTGTCTGTCTGTCTGAACGCGACGAACACAAAAACTACTGAACAGATTTTCATGCGGTTTTCACCAAATTACTGAGTATATCTTGGGGAAGGTTTTTATGTATCATCAATTTGGATCCGGTAGGTGGCGCTGGTGGGCAGAACAAAGTCCGGGTCCGCTTGTCAAAGATAAAAGTGTCTTAAGTACTCACTTGCTGCACCTCAGCGGTGGTACTCCTAAACAGTTCTATATATCTGGCTCCGATTAGCTTGCGGTGTCTGGACAGGGCTTTGGGCGCGTCCTCTTCCTTGGCGAAGAGCACGAAGGCGTCGCCCGTGGCGCGGCCGTCGGCTCGCCTCACGAATAACACGCCTTCTGCTCCGTCGAGGACTTGCACTGGATCGTCGCCCGACGAGAAGAATTCCAGCTAGAATGGAGTTATTGATGGTGTAAGTTCATGTTTGTTAAACCAAAAAAAGTCAAATCAAAGGTTTTAATATATTTTTATAATGCATCACTCTTCTCTTCTACTTTATATAGATATTATCAACTCTCTCATTGTGGTCACGACTTTAATTTACGACGAGTTACTATTATAACATAACCAGTACTTTAATCAATATTATCTTCACAATTCATCAGATTAACATTAGCAGCTTACAAAAGCGCAACAACTTACAACTTGCTGTGGTGTGGCGTCATAAGGCAGACCTCGCATCCTCACGATGACCTGCGCCCCTCGGGACAGGAACGCGGCGGCTTCACACGTCGCTCCACCAGCGACTGACAGGAAATCTTCACCACTCGCCCGGTATACCTGGAGAATATGGACTATTGTAAAACTGGCAGGAAATATACAAGTTTTGCACATCAGTCAACTTATAATAGTTATTTTATTATAGAGGAAATATGGAGTGGGACATTATTGCAAATCATTGTCAGATCAAATTAATTCCGATTTGAGTGATTTTTTTTGGGTGTGTTCAAGTACATTCGAGGATGGTTTAGATTTACAATTGGACCCGGTAGGTGGCGTTGTTCGGGTAGAACGAAGTCTATATATATTTATCTAACTGAACAGCTTTTTTATGGAACTAGAAGGCCTCTGATGGCTGTTACAGCCTTACGCGGCGAGCGCTGAGGGCTCTCAACCGTAGTCTATCGGAACAGCATTTAACTGAGTTTCATCATGGATTATTCGAAAGCATACTTTAGTGGGTTGTCGATGTGCGTTAGTAAAAGGAGGAGATTTGCTGTTTAACAGACTCTGAACGCCTAAACAAAACTGAGAATGCTCTTTTACTTCAAATCTTAGCTATTTGAAACCGTCAGCGAAGAATAAAGATCTGTTACTTACTTCATATGACTGATTAATGTACGTACCTCAATATACCGCGGGCCGATGTGGTGTTTATGCCGTTTGAGCGCCATGTCTCTGTGTTCCTGGGAGATGAAGCGGACTAACGCCTCGCCGTTGCGTCTGCCTTGCGGTGATAGACACAACGCTACACCGCCCCTGTACGACAAATGTTATTTAATACGGTAATCAAAGTAACATAGGTAATTAGTTAGTCATATTTTGATTTGGCCCTAGTTCTGTTATTCTGAGCGTTAAAATCGAATGATATTCAGTTACTTCGTGACAATTAGGTAGATACACTATGTGCGAAGGTAGGTACTGAGACAGAAATATTTAACAAAAAAATATGTCCTTTTTATTGGGACTCGGTTCAAAATAAAACTAACTGATGAATATTTGAATCGGGCCAAATCTTAAAACTTTATTTTTAAAAATATCAAATATTTTCGGTACGGTAATGTCCATGGGGTTGCAATTCTTAAAGTCTTAAGTCTATAAGGTTTTAAGCTTATATATTTGTATTCACCGGTATATTCAGTTCTATATCGATTTCTTGATAGATTGTTCTGTTGGAGGTCGTAAAAGAATCGGAACGAGGCAACGCTTTCTTAGATTTGCATGTCGATGTGGGAATTTCATTGTGTTGTATGATAAACAAGACAAAAACAGGTATAAAAATAGCAGTAAAACTTAACTTCTTAGTTACTTACTTAGAAACATTGAGTCCTCTGAAGAATTTTGCAATATCCTGGTCTGATGATTGCCACGGTAGTCCCCGGGCGCGAACTATGCAGTTGCCGTCAATTTCATCGTCTTTTGAGCTGTAACAAAGATAAAAGACAATTAAATATAGTTCTTATATCTATACGAATAAGGGGAATGAGAATAAATTGGGGAATTTTATATATGATAACAGATTTGGGTAGGTAAACGATATTATCAGAGTTCGATTCGAGTTTTAGAGACAAAAGCCGTCGATATTATTCTGTTTAACTTAAATAACATGTATAACTAAGACAAGTAAGAGATAATACATATACATATTTAACAATGTTAGTTCCTAATCGGCAATTTTTTACATTATTTTCTCAATACATACAAGATTTAAATAACAAATATTCCACATATCCTGCTAAAAAATGGATCATTAAAAGTTGAGATTATTTCTTCTTGGCACTTTGAAATTTATGATTAGGTAGGTACCTACTCTTTAAATAACACTATATTCTAGCTAAACAGCAACATTCAAAAGTATTCTAGACTTAGTCAATCCAGCACCAAAAGTAGTAAAAACAAACAAGGTTTTCAACCGTTATCGATAAAAATGCCCACAGACGACGTGCATGTTTGTAATCTGCGCAGGAGTTGCGACGCGTCACGCGCCGCACTAGAATGCATCATAAATAACCACAATGCCACTTTTAAGATTATTTTTGAGCCATTACATATGATTTGTTGACTTAGCCGAGTTAAGCCATGTAGTAAGAACATTATATAAAACTAGTGGCTCCCCGCGGTTTCATTCGCGATTCCGAGGGACCTTCAATTTTTCCGGGATGAAAGTTGCATAAGTATTAATCCAGGTTATATCAGTTAACTATTTGTGATCCAAATTTCATCTTAATCCGTTCAGTAGTTTATGCGTGAGAGAGGAACAAACATTCATACATCCATACTAACTTTCGCATTTATATAAGTAGGACTATCGACTCGCCTCGGCTTAGTTTACTTTATTACACGGTTGAGTTAAAAAATAATATTTTATGTAATAGGTACTCCATTCATCAAAAAATACTTAAGGCTATATAACATCACGCTAGAACCAACACGAGCGGAGTATTAATGAAAAGTGTTGCAAAAACGGAAACGTGACACTAACGAAGTTGCGCGGGTCAGCTATAATTTTCTATAGCACGGAATATTAGCGACAAATAGTGATACGGTCGCTGTGGCTATTTCCACTATACAAGCTAATAAATATAATCTCAGATGACAGCGGCAGAGGTTAAATTGATCGTAAAACTTAATGATAACAAGATGATATAGAATACTGAAAAACTAAATTTATTTTATTTATTTATTTACTAGGGGAGTCATCCCCGCAGTTTCACACGCGTTCCCGGGGGACCTTACATTTTTTCGGGATAAAAAGTAGCCTATGTGTTCTTCCAGAACATATTCTAACTCTGTGCCAAATTTCAAGCGGATCCCTATAGCCGTTTTAGTATGAAAGAGTAATAAACATCCATGCATCCATACATACAAAATTTCGCATTTATAAAATTAGTAGGATTCAAGTAACAAACGATCATACAAAGATGCATGTTTACAATAAAATTAACTTAGCTTAACAAACGTACAGTTTCCTTAATGAGTTTGACATTGAAAATATTGTACGTGTTTTTTCTTTTTCAATAAAAAGTTGCTAGAAAATACCTATGTAATTTTCTGCTAAAATTAACAGGCGCTTTAGGAACACGTTTTCGCAATAACTTGTTTTACTATCTATACTATCTATACTAATATTATAAAGAGGAAAGATTTGTTTGTTTGTTTGTTTGTTTGTTTGTAATGAATAGGCTCCGAAACTACTGGACCGGTTTCAAAAATTCTTTCACCTTTGGAAAGCTACATTATCCCCGAGTAACATAGGCTATATTTTATCCCTGTATTCCCACGGGAACGGGAACTACGCGGGTAAAACCGCGCGGAGGCAGCTAGTAATAATATTATAAAGAGGAAAGATTTGTTTGTTTGTTTGTTTGTTTGTAATGAATAGGCTCCGAAACTACTGGATCGATTTCAAAAATTCTTTCACCTTTGGAAAGCTACATTATCCCCGTGTAACATAGGCTATATTTTATCCCTGTATTCCCACGGGGACGGGAACTACGCGGGTAAAACCGCGCGGGGGCAGCTAGTATGGAATATAAAGGAAGGAAGGTACGGTCTAGAACTCTAGAAGGTTTTAGCCTCAGATGGCTGTACACGAACTGTTTCGGAGGGCTCTCAACTGATAGTGCGGAATAAATTTGTACGGGACTTCTTTTATACAATTTAACAGGAGGATTTTGTAGACGTATAGAGAGACAACCAATTGTTATCAGGCTTAAAGGCTATTTTTTAACCCGGGAAACAGAAGATCGGGTGAAACCGGGTGAAACTACAGGGTAGCGAGTAAGATATGTTAAATTTTAAATTCCATAAAAATATAATACCTAGTTGACGGTTGACGCACTCAATTCGATGACGCTGTGATTACTATGTACCTATTTGTTTATTCATCATGTTCTACTTAGTAAAACTCTGACACTGACTAAATAACGGACACACTGCCTACGTCTTGACCTAAGGCTTGTTTTCATTCATTCACTTCATACAAGTATAGAAAATATTTGTCATAGAATTGTTTCTAATGGTGGAGATTTATAAATGGCAGTTGTTAATATGCATGTATAACCTTTGGCTGTGAATCTTCCTAAAAGCTAATAAATAAATAAATAGAATTTGGTTCATATGTACCTACTTGAAGTCTGCCATTTTTGTCTTGCCCACGTGAGGTAAGAAATGGACAGACTAATTTTGCCATATTACGGACTGTTAATAAAATAAAAGTCAAGTATATACTGTATATAGGATAACTTCTGAGCCAGCATCAGATTTAGTCATCTAAAATAGGGATTAGGGCCTAAATCGAATAAAGTGCTTTGACTTTTTCAATTTACCATAAAGGTAGGTACTTGAATTTCATTTTATAAAGAGACATATAGATACAATGATGTTTTGAAATACACACGTAATGGTCCATTTAGAGTTAAAACCAAAACGTAGGAGTTGTACCTAATAAATAATATTCCTAAAAGTTTATCATTAAAAGCGAAAAATATCATAACTTTTTCATATACATATACAAATTGCCAGTGTTTCATGACTGTGTCTTTGGTTTTCGATTACGCTGTTTATATTTTTTATCACATACAAAGCCTTGGCCTTTGGCATAAATTAATTTTTTGATTAATTTCGCGTGATAATCATGACTGAGCTGTAACCTGATTTTATTTATAGGGTACACGGTCTGTGGATTACGTTGCAAATAGATAATTAATAATAATTTACATATATATAACTAGCTGCCTCCACGCGGGAATACAGGGATAAAATATAGCCATGATAATGTAGCTTTCCAATAGTGAAAGAATGTTTGAAATCAGTACAGTAGTTTTTGAGTTTATTCATTACAAACTTTTTATAATATTAGTGTAGATGTGGATTTTAAGACTCACTGAAATAAACAATAGTTTAAAGTTTTAGAAAACATGTGGATAATGTAGGTACCTATCTAATAGCGATGATAGCCAGGTAATAAAAAAAAATGCGACGAAGTTCTAACTAAGTACGTCTGTTTTAACCGCCGCCATTAAAACATGGTGTAACGAGTTTATGTAGATATCTGTGAGTCTGTCTGGTGTATCGTAGCTCTCAAACCAATGGACCCATATGACGTGGTTTTCCCTGTTATGATACTATGATTTAAGAAAAATCGAAACAGCAGTTTCACAGATTCGGAAGTTTTTTATCATCATTGTTTTAATTCGAGTTTGAATATTCATAACTTATATACTAAATTAAATATTCACATGGTTATTATTATAACCAAATAAATATAAACGGCGATGTTATGATAAGTATGTGAACAGTCCCATGATCACAATGTCCATTATGGACGGACGGACGGACGGACGGGAAACATAACAACTGAGACAATGCAATGTTACGACATTTGCCTGCTCACATGATAGAGGTGAAGTCTTCAAGTCTTTATTTTATGTCATTACTCATGTATGTACTTATAGTTTAAATTAAAAAAAATCTATGAAACCTCCTTGAAATGTCATGTTTTTTGACTTAAAACTTTTTGGTTTGAAAATGTTTTGTGTTTAAAAAGTTTAGGTATATCATTGCCAGGCTGATTATTGGTTAATTACCCTGAGTTAAAAACTGCAGGTTTTAGGTTCGAACTCCACACAGGGTAAACATTTGCATGAACATGAATGTTTGTTCTGTGTCTTCGAATAAAATTGGAGGTTAAATAAAACAAGCTCACTTTATTCTGAATAAGACTGAATATTGAAAGTTATTGAAGATCGAGATGAACACAATATATTTTAACTGCGAGGAGCTTATGTAATGTTTATACATAACTTCCAAAACGCAAGTGAAACCGCATGACGACAATAACATATAGTTAACTTGAACGATTGTATACAAATAGAATATACTTGAAAGTACTTATTTCTATCAATGCAACAAATATGGCGATATGTTTTATAACAATTGATTATTATCAAATCAATGTAATTAATGCGATAAAATAAACAGGATAATTGATAACACGCACCTGTCTTTAGTAAGTAGTTTATTTTGTATGGCTATCTTATATACTTTATCTTTTTTAGATGATTGTAGTTTCTGCCTATATTTGTCACTGTCCGCGATGAAAACAGTTTCAGGGGATCATAAACTTTACCAGCCCCCTCATAGTGTCAGTCTCTGTCTCTTTCACAAGTCTCTCTCACAAATTTAGGCATTTATAAATATTAGTTGGATTGGCTTATTTTCGCAAAAGCAACGTTACTAATCTAACGTTAGTCTACTCATAAGTGCTTATAAAGGCACATTTGAATAAATTCATTTTCAAGTAAAAACTCTTGGGTCTATGACTTGTACAGACATATTTTACAAACAACTGTACAAACACAGGTATTTCATAATATGGAAAGAGGCTAAACATGTGTGTTGTACTCGTAGGTTGTACAATACATTTCTATTTATCTTCTAACTAGCAATCCGCCACGACTTCGCATGGGTGCAACAAAATGCCGTCATAATTAAGCCAATTTACATAAGATTATAATGATTTATACACTTAAACCTTCCTCTTGAAATCTACACTAATATTATAAAGAGGAAAGATTTGTATTTTTGTATGTAACGAATAAACTCAAAAAGTACTGGACCGAATTTAATAATTATTTTTACATTATAAAGCTACATTATCACTGAGTACCTAACATAGGCTATATTTTATCCCTGTATTCCCACGGGAACGGGAACTACGCGGGTAAAACCGCGCGGAGGCAGCTAGTAGTCAATATTTTGTTGAAAATCGTGTTAAAATCCTTTGCATAGTTTAAAAGATCTAACCGACAGACGGCGGGAAGTGACTTTGATTTATAGGTACTATGTAAAAAATACTTTCCCACATATACTATGACTAGTGACTCCCCTCGTTGCCAGGGGATGTTAAATTTTCCCAGGATAAAAAGTTGCCTATGTGTTAATCCAGGGTTTCAGCTAACTCCATACCAAATTTTATTAAAATCGTTGCTGCTGTTTGGACGTAAAGCAGTGACATACACACTCACAAACTTTCGCCTTTATGATATTAGTGTGATTGTTAGGATACATTGTCATATTACAATATACACTTATATTGTGCAAAATTGCACTAAAACTCACGGTTAGTGCTGACTGCTGACGATGATGGTCCAAGGGGCATTTGTTTACAATACCTATACTGATTTGTTGGCTTTGCGAAACTTGAACTGACCAGCGTCTCCAGTTACCGCCGTCTACGTCGTAAATATTACTCGCATACCCTTTATATTGGGTCGTGAATATAAACCTTAAGTAATGAGCATAGGGTTTAAGTTTAGAAGCTTATTTGCAAACGATCGCTGATGACTATAATGTGAATTTAAAGTTGAAAAATATAGGTGCAGGTATGTACTTTTAAGTGGGATTATAAAAATGTTACCTTGCTGAGATTCTTGACAGTTCGGAGTTGAAGTATGACTTTAGAAGTGATAGAATCTTTAGTAGTTTTGACTCTTAATCAGTGCTTAATTGGGCTCAAAACAGAATAAATGCGTTTAAAAGAATATTTTTGGCGATCTCCATGTAAACGCGAAATATAACAAGGGGCGACATTCCAATCCGTTCGGTACTTTGCGTGAAAGAGCAACAAAAACCCAATCATCCATACACAAACTTCAGTAGTATAACATCTCATCATATTCAGTAGTACTTAATAGCTATAGTTACTTCTACAAAATAATCTTTTTAATAAAGAAAGCATAAATCACGTATACATTTATGACTTATTTGTGTAGTAGATTAGCGTTTCTAGTATTCGCGACATAATTAAATCTGTCGCCATAAATTTTAGATTAATTTTTTTCATCACACAAAATAAGTTTTTATGATTGATTAACACTTAATATTAGATTGAAATTTAATTATTAAATAGTTATAACAAGTTGTTATTCCGTAATGCTACTGTGACCTCTACATAGGATGATATAAAAATATTTATCGCCAATAGTTGATATATTAGCAGGAAGAGTAAATTTAAAGAAACTTATTAGGATTTGAGTGACGTAGTTAGATGTTTATCATTAAAATGTATAGTAAATAAATAAGTTCATTTTTGAACACACACGGCCTTAACTTTCTTTAATTTTCACCTTAAATGGTATCATTTGGAATTTAAAGTAAAGTATGCAGATGATACAAGAAAGACATTTTTTCAATACCTACTAATATAATAAATGCGAATGTAACTCTGTCTGTCTCTCTGTTATCACTTTTATCGCTGAACCGATCATCATTTGGTACAGAGATAGACTAGAGTTTGGTCCCCCGGGTACGCAAGTGAAACCGTCAAATCATTTCGAAATCTATCGCTAAAGTTATCTCTAGACCTAAATATAGAAAGAAAACCCAAAAATATATAATAAATAAATATCATAAATAGATGTAGGTATCCTACTAATACTTTAAATGCGAAAGTTTGTGAGTAGAGGATGGATGTAACGCAAAAACTACAGATCGGATTTAGATGAAATTTGGAACACACTTAAGTTTATAACCTGAATTAACACATAGGCTACTTTTTATCCCGGGAAAATTGAAGAACCCCCGGGAACATGGGTGAAACCGCAGGGAGCCAAGCCACTAGTATTACATAAACATATGTGAGGTAAAGTAAGGGGTCAAGTCATGTCGTCAGACCACTGACGTCTTGGCTCATATTGCAGTACCATTGAGCGAAATAGTATTGATATTTGATATACGTTATCGCTTCTCTTAAGATACAGTTTGGAGCTACTAATGACTGATACGACGGTTCGAATCATCAACTTAGTAAGATCGTTATGAAGTTAAGATAAGGCTTTAGATAAACATTGAGATGGTATGTAAGCTTAGAAAACATTCGGTTGTTATTGTAACTTCAATAAGGGGAACGCATATTACATTAGAAATAGTAGATTCCATAAGTAACAATACAACTTGTGTAAGTACGTACTAATGAGCACATGCGTAAACATCTCACCCGATACACTTATCGGCCAATATTTGACACAATTACACATAAGTATACACAATTATGTGCCAAATATTTCACCCAACATATCACATTACCTTGACACTGACATTTGACACTTCAATCAAATAAGAAACAAAAAAAAACGAGTCCTTCCCTCAACTTTGTACAGTTAATAGAAATATATTCCAAAGGAAACATATAAATAGAGCATAAACAGTGGTGCACAGTAAAACTAATTATCTAAAGCTATCAGTACAACTCACCTCGTTATCTTAAGTTGCCGCTGAAGACCGATAAAGCGCAAAAGTGTCCCGAAAGTGTAATATTATATTATCACAGAACAAACACTTTGCGGTCCAAACTTAGGAACGTTATCGTCACCGATTTTTTATTACACCACCACGACTAAGTTGACGCGTTGAAAAAACATAAAACGTGTTGATAAGAATTGTGTTGTTTGTATAAGTACGGCGAGACGTCCGTACCGCGCGGCGGTCGAAGACGGAATGCGCCGTTTGTGCTGGATGGCGTGGAGTGGAGAAATGACGCGTGTTGGTGACATTCGAGCTGCGCCGGAGTCGATTAGAACCTCTACTATGATATTTTAAGGTATCGGATCGGTACTTAGTTAATCAATAATCAAATATCAATGTACCTATTTAAAAGAAGGAAACCTAAACTCTGCTGATACAATTGGCCGGCGTGGTATTATTTTTACTGAATATTTTCCATTGTTCTTGTATATTTTTAATAATATCAGTACCTAGCATAAAAGGGGAAAGCCTAACAACAATAAAATGATTGTATGAAAGAATAGTATAGTTTAGTTGATGTAAAGTGACGAAAAACAACTTCCGGAACTAAATATGAAGTAAATATCAATTCTAAACAATATTTATTACATAAAACAAGCATAGTAAAACCTTATATTATTTAATCTTGTATCTAAATATAATAGGTAATGACATTGGTGCAGTTTTAGTCCAGATTGAGCTTTCAAGACCCACGACCGATGACAAGGTCTTCGAAAGTTGTCCTAAGTCGATATTGAATGTAAGCACCTACTTAATATTTGTAAATAGGCATTATTATTATGTAGTAGGACTAATATTATAAATGCGAAAGTTTGTGAGTGTGTATGTTTGTTACATTTTCACGTCTAAACGGCTGGAGCGATAAAATTTGATATGGAGTTAGCTATGTGACACAGACTTCACTGAATTAGCAAGATTCTACAACCTTTGAAGATCTACACAGCATAACACAGTCGTTTCCTATAAAATATTCTCTGAAAAGACATATTATTTATCCCTGGGAACACTAGACGCAAATTAGTTTAAAATATTTGTAAGTACAATAGACGAAAGAAGAATGAATATAAAACAGGGAAATTCTAATGTTGGCACTCTAAATATGTGCGCGATCATATAACTGTTTATGAATTCAAATTTGAATACAGCTGTTACTTTAAAATTCTATTTTGCTTTGTTTTTTCAAGTTATTTTTTAAAGAAACTTTAATGGTTTATTTATTTATATGGGCTGAATGTTACCCCAAGTAAATAAACAAATTAATCACTACAACTTAATAAGAAGACAAAACTAAATCATCAGTAAAAATAAGTCCCTATCAAAAACTGAAATTTTGTATAACAAATCGCAGGTAGGTACCAAAATACAAAACGATAATAAAACGATACCAATTCAGTATCGTTAGGTATACATTGGTACCGGGCGTGTTTAGTTTATTCAGCACTAGGTGACCCGCGCAACTTCGTTAGCGTCACTTGCCCGTTTTTGCAACAGTTTTTATTGATGCTCCGCTCCTATTCTTCACAGCGTAATGATTTATACATAAAAACCTTCCTTAAGAATCACTCTATCTATTAAAAAAACCGCATCAAAATCCGTTGCGTAGTTTTAAAGATTTAAGCATACATAGGGACAGACGACGGATAGCGACTTTGTTTTATACTATGTAGTGATTCAAGAAAGGACGCTAGTGCAAAATAAAACGTTACCCGTGTTTCTGCCACGTGGTTAAAAGCTTTACGATCATTTTTTTGCTGCCTTTTGTTTAGTTTAGCCTTAATTTTGAACCCCATTGTGAGAATGACAGAGATTAATTTGACTTAGGTCAGTTGACGTCTGTGTAAGCTAGAGTAGGTAGATGATATATTTAAAAAATATCGGTAAAGCACGAGTCGGTGAAGCCTGAAGGGTTCCGTAATATCGTACAATATTTACTATGAATGTTCTAAAAAAATACCATTCTAGCAGAGGAACCCACTTAATTTCTTAGTTATTTATGTTATTCTTTGTTACAGTGATTGCGAATAATTAAATTCTTTGCCTATAACGAATTATGTGACAGACCGGTCAGACGGACGGACAGCAGAGGCTTTGTTATAGAGTCTCGTTACCGTTCGGGTACGGAACTATAAAAACATTATGTCAATTGGTAAACGTGTCAACACCATAGGCAAATAATAAATGAATATCCTGTAGCATTTTTGGTTTACTATACCCTTAGTTGACCCTATGGGGCCGTTCAAGTATTACGTAAGCACTATGAGGGGGCGGGGTGTCTTTGCTTTGCTTATTTTGAATGACATGGGGGGTAGGGGGGTCTAGATGATGATTACGTCATCGGTACTTATTTACTTTTTTACACATATGGCAACCCACACATTGTCTTCGCTTAAATACAAATCGCATTTTCGGGGATTCCAAAAAAATAATGATGAGGTTTAGGCACTAGCTTAGAACGGTAATTGAAAATGTTTCCGTAAGCATGGGGGGAGGGGGTAAGAGCTTTGCTTTCTTTTGCTGACAAGGGGGTTGGGGGGGTAAATAATTGTAATAAATCTGCTTACGTAATACTTGAACGGCCCCTATCTTCTGAATATCAAATTAGTATGTATCTGAATATTACTAGGTACAAAGCCTATAAACTTAACTGCCGTATTATCGGTCACCTACATCGTTTAATGGTCTATAAATCTATATTTACGAACGACTAAAACTGCGGGACTTAATCGCATTATGAGTTTTTTTGACTAATTTGTTAGCATGCTTTATTCGTATACGTAGGTGAGTCCTTGAGGCGTAAAGTAAAAAAACTGGCTAACTATGCTCATAGTAATACAGAATCAACGTTAAACTTCAACAATTTGAATTAATAGATATCTAATAAATTTGGGACATTTTTCACACACAACCAACTTGATTCCAAATTAAGCAGAGCTTATGATAATATATAGTAACCAGATAGCTGTTAAACTACATATACTACTTTTAAATAAATACATACTTATAATCATATTTATATTCAGACACAGAACAGTTTCATGCACAAAATTGATGGTCCTAGGTTGGATTCGAACCCATTACAGGCGACATCAAAGTCAGGGTCACTAATGACAAAGCCTTGTCATTATGTCAGTTATTCGCGAAAACCTTCCTGTGCAAATCCTGCTTCTACTTCCTGCACTTAAGCAGGGTCGACACAACATGTGTTTTTCTTCCATTCCTCTCTGTCAGCCGTCATTTCTGTCATCGTTCCCTTCTTCCAAATGACAGCCGGTTGGCTTTGTGGATTAACACTGACATTCATGCTGGTCGTGGGTTCGAATCCCACCCAGCACAAACATTTGTATGCATGAATATGTCTGTTTGCTATGTGTCTGGGTGTAATTATCTATATAAGTATGTATTTAAAAGAAGTATATGTAGTAAGTGAGTTTATTGCCGGCTCTTCTCAGTAAAAACTACTATCAGAACCGAGCTATAATAGTGACTATTCATAAGTGCTTTATTGAGGCCTATTTGAATAAAAAAGATTTTGATTGATTGATTGAACAGCTTTCTGGTCACCATATCACAAGCTCTGCTTAGTTTGGAATCAGATTGGCCGTGTGTGAAAAATGTCCCAATATATTATCATCTTTATTGACATAGCAACATTATAAATGCGTTTTTAATGCGGTTTACAGTTTACACAGATACTTGCAGATATCTCAATAATGTAAATACGATTGGAATATTGCAGTCGAGTAATCAAAAGTTCATCGCTTATCTATTTGTCCTGTGTAACCTTGCGCGTCTCGGATCTCACGATTTGTTCGGAATCATCACTACATATTATAAAACAAAGTCGCTTTCCGCTGTCTGTCCATATGTCTTCTTAAATCTTTAAAACTACGCAACGGATTTTGATCCGGTATTTTTAATAGATATAGTGACTCAAGAGGAAGGTTTTTATATACAATACATGCATAATATGTTATAGAAACACTGTCTATTTTAGAGGTTTCTAATGTGATATATAAGCATAGCACCCGTGCGAAGCTGGGGCGGGTCGCTAGTAATGTATAAATAGATGCGTTTTTTTAACCATTTTTAATGATACCTTTTATTATAAGTCGTCTTTAAGGATTTGTGTGTTGTTAGTTAGTTTGGTGTATAACACAATACACATACCAATACCTATAAAATAAGAAGCCTTAAACAAAAACGTTTTTATGTTGCGTTTAAACAAGTCAGTGCTATACAAGTTGTGCCAGGCGGCAAAAAAGCTCAAGGAAAAGAGGGAAATGTAAGGACGCTATAGCAGTTTTAATTGTTTATCTGTATATCTTTAATCTATCATCCTTTGCCTCTTCACCTTTCCCTATTTTTTTCCATTTTAAGCTTGTGATTTAGGTAGAATAATTATATAGAACAGTATATATGTACTTCAAATGTAGACATTAAAATATATTCATACTCTATAATAGCTTAAAGAAATACTGTAAATCTGTAATATAAGTATGAAATAAAATAAATAGGTAATATGACTCACCAAATTCCAGTTTCTAAAACTAAGTCCACAGTCTCAGGTAATTCTAATCTGAATCCTGAAAGAGAAAAACGATATAAATCAGCGTTTAGACTTTAGATAATATGCTAAGTAATAGATTATGATAGGATTTTTGCATAGTCATATAATAAATTATTATTAGATTAGGGTCATAGTTTTGTTGCTATGATGTCACGTTAAGAATTAGATTATTCCTATTGCCTACGCCTTTGTTTGAACAATCTTTAATTAAAGAGGACAACCGCGCCCTCTATTCTATATTTGTACAAACTAAAGATCAACTGGTATCAAAGTAAATAATTTGCGTACGTTATTTTGAATTTACAACACTATTCGCTTATTTAAAACTATAAATAAAATACTTCGCGTCAAAAACAGGAACTAAAATATTCTACGGAATTCTAACTGTCATAACAAGAGACAAGTGGCGCCCTCATTTAAATATTTTGCTCAGGCCTTTAAATATGATAATTAAAGGTTTTAATAGTTTATTAATATTAAAATTGGCTTACCATCAGCAATTATCCTTTGTATAATACTCGCCATATCTTTCACTTCTGCCGCGTAGAAATTCTCTCCCGTATATGGAGTTATACCTAAATCTGTTAGATAAATATAGGAAAACTATTCATGAACTATTTGTATTAGTTATACGGCCAAGTAAATTAACTGTAAAGAAAAGAACTCAGGACACTTTGTGAAGCAAATAGGATATCTAGTTACACTGAGGGCTTTGTAAACAAAACCTGTTAACTAACGCCATCTAGCGGAATACTGCGTAACTAAAATGAAACATGCAAGGGCTGGAGTCTGATCCAGTGAACTTCCCCCGACAATTTTTTTGTCAAAATTTATAGTTCTTTCTTTGATAACTACAAACGAAACGAAAAAGATACATGAGCTGTTTGCTCATGTATCTTTTTTAAGTATCATAAAATCAATACTCGAATTATTAGGAACAAGCCCAGAAAATGTATTTCAATTGAATATTGCATTTACATAGGAAATGTATTGATTTGACTAGCCAAGAGAACATAAAAATTTTCTTTATAATATACCTACTGAATAATAATGTAAATATTTTTGACATTAAACATTTTTATTTTAATTGCCTTGAAAACGTTAACCTCAGATGTCTTTTACACCCTTATTTGCACTATTTTGGTGAACGGCTCTCATATAAGTAAACTTAAGCGACAGCGCTGAGGGTGTCCTCAAGGGGAAGTGGGGACTTAGCATGATAATCTTTATTAAACCTGTGGTAAAGTAAAAGGATACAATTGAGCATGTCCAGCATAGACGTGGGGTGGTCCGGGGGCGGCGGGGGCGGCGGCGCGGGCGCTCGAGGCGGCGCCACCGCCCGCAGGGTGTAAGCCCGCACGTACTCCTTACGCAGATCATGGAAGCGAGCGTAGTATGTCGGCAGGGATAACTCCTTACCACACGCTTCAGGGTGCAGGCATTGTCTGGAATACAATAAGGGCTATGTAGACGTGAATAAATACCTACAAATATTTTTCTACGAACTTTATGTAGGTTGCTTTTACTGAGAAGAGCTGGGTTGATCTACGCTGTGATTGCTCGAGTAAAAATATATTTTGCGAGTAGATTCTAGACTAATATATAATGTGGAAATAATTGATTTTTTGTTTTTTGTTTGTACCTAATGATAGGCTCCGAGACTACTGGACCGATCTGAAAGATAGTTTCACCAATGGATAGCTACTTAATAGGCACTCCTACAGGAACAGCAACTATGCGGGTGAAACCGGTGGGCGGAAGGTAGTAATAACAAATTGTACTATACGCTGTACCATAGTCAGAAATCAGACCATACATTTCCCGTATGATTGATTGTTTTGGAAACTTTAAGATTAGGACTAAGTACCTATTAAATAAGTATCTTTTAAACCGATTTAATAACAACCTCAACAATATAAATAAATCACATAAAAAAACAACAAATGCATGAGTTATAAATGTCCTATTATACCTTTACATAATGCGATGATCGTAATCATTCACATAATAATACATTATCAGCGATTATTCATACAAAATCCGTATGCATTGACCTTTGAACGGTCCCCAAAAATACGGGAAACTGTATTGTAATTTGTATCAATATTTAGTAGGCCTAAATAATGTATGAAAAGCGACGAGTCCATTATACAACGACAAAAACGTTAAAGATTTTTTTTTGATGGGACTAGAAGGTGTTAGCCTCTGATGGCTGTTACACCCTTACGCGGACAATCGGTGAGCACTGAGGGCTCTCAACCGTAGTAGATTTTAAGCAACAGCGCTGAGGGTGTCCCCTGCGGGACCGTGCCTCGGCTCAGGGCGTTGCTGGGGGTGAGGGACTGGTTTGATTATTCAGGGATTTTTTATGAAAGATATCGACGACGCAGCCAAAGTTTAACGGGGTTAAAGAGAGACAAACAACAATAGTGTTATCTCGCTCTCACAATCCTTACGGCGTTAGTGAAGCGCACTTATCCATAACTTTAATTACCAATAATTGTTTTGATAGGAAATTCTTTATGATGATTGACCCCGTAGGTCATGGCGTATACTGTACAACTTTTTATTATTATTAATAAGTAACATCAGTTATATTATAACTTTGCTATACTGCAGTAGGTAGGGGAACCTGTTGTACCTTGGTCACTTTTACGTTCAACGATTAATAAAAAAAAAACGGTTATACTTAGTGCGATTTAACTAATTTTACCTGAGAGACGAACTAATGTGGTTCATAATATAAATTATACAAAAGCATAGATCATCCTTTTTATAGGATTTACATAGATTAAAAAAAAATTGGAATGTTGATCAAGGTACAACAGTGGTGATGTACCTAGATCCACCCATGTTGTACCTTGGTCATAGTTAGAACTTATCAAATAAAACCAATATTTCTCGACAAATAGCAAAAAAAAATTATTCTTTCCAGCTTCAACATGCCTATAAATATCTTTATAAGCATATCTAATATCTATGACATATCAATTAACAGCATTTATATGAATAAAATCAGTATTTTTCGTAACACCTAAATTAAACATTTTAATCAGAAGCACAGAAAGTGCTGTTTTAGCAATAGGAGTACGTTTGATCTTGTTTTTGCTACGGGGCATTTTACCTGTATAAAAAACAACAAAATAATAAGTATGTGCGTTCCTAAACAAAATTAACAAGAATACATTTGAATGAATGTACCTTTACCATATGACCAAGGTACAACTGTTTTACTATGGTCAAGGTACAACACCCCTACTCTTATATGTTTAGTCGCAAATGTAAATATGGAGATTATGATTAACTCTAATACGTATACTACATTCAAAACTTGGCTAAAGTACTTGTTTAAATCAAATGGTTTTAAAAATGTATGTAGTAAATAACAGAAGTAATGAAAGAAATGAAAAATATTAAATATCTTACATTTTTGCAGCAAAAACGTTAAAGTGATCTCACATGAAAACTCGATGCAATGGCCGCCTGCAACTAACTTCATGTTGATTAGTCTTATCAAAGTTCACTTATACCTTAGTCAAAAAAACGAAGAAAAGGCGCGAACATTTCAAAAAAATAAGTGGTTCTAGGTACAAAGGGTGTCAAGGTACAACAGGTTCCCCTATAGTTTGTCGGCAGTTCTCAAGCTTTGTGATGACTATTCATAAATACTTAAGGGTAATTTTCCATGATGTACTAATGTCAAATATTTACAATTTCTGCATTTATTTATGGAAAACTAGTGGCTTCACCTAGTTTCACCCGCATTCCCGGGGACCTTTAAATTTCCAAGGACAAAAAGTAGCCTATGTGTTAATCCAGAATATATTCTAACTCTGTGCCAAATTTCAAGCAGATCTCTTCAGCCGTTTTGGTGTGAAAGAGTAACAAATATCCATCCATCTATACTCACAAACTTTCGCATTTATACTATTAATAGGATTCCCCATCACATACCGTGATCTTGAACAGCAGTTTACGAAAAATAACTACTATCTCCACTTCCGCTATTAAGTACTTGTAAGAACTTATACAAATATAGTACAGTATTCCGTCGCTCGTAAGTCCCTAGCGTCGGAAGAGGATAGCGATAGATCTGCATGTGCATTATTAATTTGGGAATACTGTACAATAGTATCAAAATATAGTGTCGTGACGTCGTAAAGCGAACAATGGAAGCGGTTCCCCTAATTTCGTTGCCATTGCCACACAGGATGTGAACCAGATCAATATCGCACGGTTTTGAAAACGTTTATTTTTACATTCTAATAACCTGCCCCAACGATTAACGTTTCTTCATATGGAAATGGAGGAATAGTTTTTGCATTGATGGAGTATGTTGGTATGTATGTTCTATTTATATTAATAGTCTTTGTTGAAGATTCGATGTGTAGACAGAGTTACTTTCGCATTTATAATACACTAGCTACCTCCGCGCGGTTTTACCCGCGTAGTTCCCGTTCCCGTGGGAATACAGGGATAAAATATAGCCTATGTTACTCAGTGATAATGTAGCTTTCTAATGAAAAAAGAATTATTAAAATCGGTCTAGTACTTTTTGAGTTTATTCGTTACTAGCTGCCTCCGCGCGGTTTTACCCGCGTAGTTCCCGTTCCCGTGGGAATACAGGGATAAAATATAGCCTATGTTACTCGGGGATAATGTAGCTTTCCAAAGGTGAAAGAATTTTTGAAATCGGTCCAGTAGTTTCGGAGCCTATTCATTACAAACAAACAAACAAATCATTCCTCTTTATAATATTAGTATAGATAGACATACAAAAATACAAATCTTTCCTCTTTATAATAATAGTGTAGATACGGTGACCAAGTTCTGCTAAGTTTGGAATCAGACTGGCCGTGTGTAAAAAATGTTAATTGCCGCACTCAATGACGATGCAATATCTTTAGCTGTTCTCGGTTATTATTAGTGTAGATATTAGTATACATAGTAAAGATAGTTAGTTAATTCAACCGGATGATATAAGATGCTTACCTCAGAGGCGGTTGTCCATCCGTGACGAGCCTGAAGAGTGGGGAGTGAGGATCCACCTGCAGCGACCTCACGAACTCGTCGAACTGTAACGTGAGATATGGTCTATAATTACTATACTATAGGGTAGATTAAAACAAGTTAATTGATACTGTTTTCATAATCGACGCTTCAGTAGACACGTAGATACCTACATTTGAATTAATTTATCGCGGTAACTAACTGACCAGTGCAACTTTGTTTGCACATTTTCCTTTGATGCTCCGCTCCTGTTAGTCGTAGCGTAATGTCGTATATCATACAGCCTTCCTCGATAAATGGGCTATCTAAGACTAAAACAATTTCCCAATTTGAACCAGTAGTTTCTGAGATATGAGCGTTCAAACAAACTCATCAGCTTTATAATATAAGTATAGATATAACGAGATGCATGTTTTACTGTATATACCTAGTATGTCGTGGCAGATATAGAATTAGGATATATCCTAGTTTAGATAGGTTCATATGAGATATATACACAACAAAATATCTTCTATGATTTGCTTACTGTAATACAGAAATCATTAGAGCAGCTAATCTATTCCAATTAATTATAACTTATGCATACGCTTCGGTATAAAAAGTACTATCTTCGCGTTATACTCGGGTACTAGAGGCTTTCCAGGGGATCTTCAATTTTCCCGGGATGAATAGTAGCCTATATAACATAGGATTCGGATCATTTTCTACCTCTGTGCCAAATTTTATGGCGATCGCAGCCGTTCTGGCGTGAAAGAGTAATACATTCTCACAAACCATCGCATCTATAACATGAGTAGGATAGTTAACTATATAACTTAGCTTAATTACTTATATCGATCTATTTCATTCCGTTATGACCTTAAATAATGAGTTTAATAAATAGCATAACATCATTATAATTTGTAGGCACATTTAATTGATATCGTGAACAACTTTGGCCTAAAAAATCTCGGCGGCCTTACATCGCCTGCGCGTACGCATTGGTGAGGTACTATAACAGTTATAGCCATGTTATTTGGCAAATTACAGTAGTTTTTGTTGTTTTAGTGCTGCATAATCAATGTAAATTACATGTCGTTATTTATTATGAGGTGTTTGGTAAGAAACTAAACATTTTTTGTTGGTTTCAATCGCTTCCCTTTTTATACGAGCTTCCGCCCTGAAATTCTATCCGGGTTCAGAAAAATAATATTGGATGTGGGATGGATCGGATAAATTAAAACGAAATTTAATATTTTTTTCAGGACAGTGTTACCTGTAGGTATATTATTATTTTATTACTTTGCTCTATCCTTGTGTCTTTCAATTCAATAATTCTTACTTTTCTTATGATATCCACATACACTCAACAAGTATATTAGCCAAACCATACTTTGTATAGATAAATGGCAACACACGTATTATAACGTCTGACTTAACCAATAGTTCTCAACTGACGCCAATTTTTTTTTTCTTATTTTTTTTTATAGAGCGCTTGCATTTATTAAAATTCCTACCTAAATTTATAAATAGAAATAATTGATTTATTTCATCGTTCGTCAGCAAGAATGCAAATGAATTGTTTTTCGAACGTATTGAAATAATGACTATAATTTTAATTCGATATTAAATTCGCAAATCGACAGAAACGGAACAGTATAGTGCGTAGTTGTGACGTAAGAAGTCAATAGGATGTCGAAAACAAACTCTTTTTACTATGATGGATGACGTCATTGTCGTTTGACGTCTCTCTGCTAATGAAAATGATTCAGGATTCAAATTTTGTATATCCTTTTCATTTACGTAGACTCTGGATCAACCTCTTATTAACCTTATATATATCTAATATTTGAGCCAGTTTTATACACATTCTAAAAGAATTAAACTTTTTCTCTGGATGAAAAGCACCTCCTTTCACCTATAGAAAGCTACATTATCAGAGAGTGACGTAGTCTATATAGTTTCCACGTAGTGTAGGGACGGGTGTAGGAATACTAAAACGGACACTAAGCGGGTAAAATCATGCAGTGGAAGCTTGATAAATGTAAGTTCATTAATGCACCCTTATATTATGTTCTTTCATATCTACACCAAAACTATCAAATAACATATGTCAATTAGATAGAGGACCTTTAAGACTGCGATGAGGGCGATCGCGTACCGTATCAAGTTTGAGTGGCATATTTACCTAAGGACCTAAGCAAGCATTTCAGCGTTTCATCAGTCGCAGGGCTGACTTATAACTTTAACAAAAGGAAAGGGGCAGACAGGCCAAGAGATGAATAGACGATATAAAAAAACTTGGAGGCACCACATGGCCTGGAAAAGCTAAAGATAGAAGGGAGTGGAAACAGCTGGAAGAGGCCTGTGTGTCGCAAAACACGCTGATAACCACACACACATCAATGATGTGTTAAGTTAGATAGATTTAGTTTTAATTATCATTAGATTATACTTGTATTTTGTTTTCAGCAAAGGCTTAATAATAATAATATTAACTTTGACAAAGGACAGAACCCACCGGCCGTGAGTATCTAAAGGCGCAGAATATTTTATACTAGCTGCCTCCGCGCGGTTTTACCCGCGTAGTTCCCGTTCCCGTGGGAATACAGGGATAAAATATAGCCTATGTTACTCGGGGATAATGTAGCTTTCCAAAGGTGAAAGAATTTTTGAAATCGGTCCAGTAGTTTCGGAGCCTATTCATTACAAACAAACAAACAAATCTTTCCTCTTTATAATATTAGTATAGACTACTAAAGGTTATTTAAAACGTTACTTAGCGTTTTTCATTCGACTTGAAGGTGATTACCGTACATGTCATTTACACCCTTACGCGGACAACAAAGCACTTCCATTTTCAATAGTAGAAGGACATAAACATTTAGCGATTCCTAAGAGTAAGGTGTCTGCCTATATTCAGCTGAGGTACGATGTTTATTCAAAGACAAGCGATGCGACGCCGTCAAAAGGTCGTCAATTGTCTATATTTAGTTTCAAAGACTTTTGCCATGTTATTTGCTGGCAGCTAATTGGAAACCTTACTCGGTAGGTCCCTAAAAACGAGTGGTTACCCTCAGCCGGACGTCGAACCCGGTGCGTAGTGTGGGGGAAATTATCGATATTTTTATCGATGTGGAAAAGAAACATGTACATTATATTTTTTTATTAAACGTCTTACTATATGACAGACCAGTTAGCTCAATGGTAAGAGACCCAGACTTTCAAGCCGCTGGTTGTGGGTTAGAAATTCTACCCAGGACAAACATTTGGATGCCTGAGGCCTGTGTAAAAAGGATATAAATTAATGTATTATTAATATGTAATTAAATATTACATATTAATAATACATTAATTAACCTACTGAGTATGTAAATAACGTGCAAAATAGTTCCACTTATATAATGAGTCTCAAACTGAGTCATAAAATAAAATGTAAGTAGGTATAAAATCTGTTTACATGATTAAAGAAATAAAAATATCTTTGACATTATCCCCAAAAAAAGTTGACATTGACACAGTAATGATATATTTGAGTCCACATAAGGAAAGCACTCCTCCTTTTGAAAGTTTATTTAATTAACGTAATGTATATGGCCTTGTGTTTGATGACTGTACTGTAAGACATATTATTAATATTCTGAGATTTTCATATCTAGTTTTAATATGATACACTTACATATTATTGAGATAAACATATTTAAATAGATACTGAGAAATCGGACAATCTTACACATAAATGTTAGTGCGTACATAAATGTTTAAATCTGAGGTTTTTTATGATATCACGACGACGTAGCTGTCAGGGTAGAAGTACGTATAATAATACATATAATGTAATAGTTACTAATTTGACTAACCAAATAGCACGCACGATTATTTTGACATATTTAGTCGACTGCATGTATTATTTTAGGACTTTAATATAATTATACTCATTTTTGTTGATTGAGTTGAGCCAAACGGTAAACAAAGAGGGACGCAACCTGCCATAAACAAATAATCCAAATGTTGCCATTAAATGGAACTTAACAAATAGTTTTTATCGATATATCAACGATCGCCGCACATCACTACCCACACGGTTATGCAAGCAACAGTCCAGATACAGTTAGTAACAGGTTCCCGTGTCCATTCTGACATTTCTTGCAATCCACCTGAGATGTGGATATTGTGATACTAAATACCAGTGAGTTACGCAGGTGCTTCCTTTAGCCGGTGGCTGGGCTGGTGGCTTTTTGTCATAAGAGAATGTTGGTGAGATTAGCCGATGACGTCAACATATTTTTTTTCTTTTTGGAAAGTAGTTCCTTATCGCGCGTTGCGATAGGTGGCTAGACGGAAAAAATTCTTACGAAAAGTTGTCACGACATTTTTCCGCGTGGGCCGAGCGTGGCCGAGCGTGGCCGAGCTTTGCCGAGCGGCGCGTTGCCAAGGCGCGGCCTACTATAGTACCTACTCCTTGATGTGTGTACAAAAAATATTATTACAACTAGAAATAATATATTAACATTTCCTTCACTTATTAATCGAAAGGAACTTCGTTCCATCCGGGTGTCCCTTGACACCTCTCAAGTTTTTTTTTTTATTGGGGGTTTTGCGCCCTGGTAACATCTTACATTTAATCCAATAAACATTGTTTCATACACATTTAAAAATTGAATATGGCCCACGACAATGAGGGAGTCATCATCTTAATGACATCATTTTAAGGGCACCAAAAGAGGTTACGGTTCGAATTCGGATGTTTGTATGTAAGTATATTGTTTTTGGTTGCAGTAATGGGTTTTTGAGAAAATTACAAAAATAAAGAGTTACAACAAGTATGATTTTATAAGTTAAACTGTTAATAGCGTTTCGTTTCGTTCTATAGTCTTATTACCCTGTTTTTTAATGGACTAGATAGTGTTAGCCTTAGTTGGCTCACTAACCCTTACGTGAACTATTTCGCTGCCTAAAGGTACTTATAGTAGGGCCATTCCGCTATAGACGATTGCAATAATTTTTTTTTTAATCACGCTATTAGTTATTTTTATTGTTATTTATGGAAAGAAGATAGTCTAAATTTAATAGCCATATAATTTTTATGTGATTTTAAACCATACCCTCATTTTTGTCGCGTTTGAAATATTGTCATCCGAAGGATTGGTAGAAGTTGTAAAATCATGACTAGCAACGCTGGCGTAAATCATATGTTTTGGACAGTTTGAAGTTAAGTTTTACCAGCTAAACGTGAACTAACATTATTCGTTTGTCATTGCGTACCAAAAAATTTAAGCATATGGTTAATTATTGAAAGTAATCGACTGCTAGAATAATACACTATTGACTTGTTGCACCCGCGACGCAAAAGATATAAAAGTTTACTTTTTTCACTGAAATAAAGAGCTAACGTTCTGAGACTTTGCAAAAGTAAGAAGAAATCAAAACTAAACTTAATGTTTTTGTTTTTAAGACTGTAATGATTGTTAGATTAAAATAATCGATAACTCAAATTGGTTGCACCCGCGATCTTGATGTGAGATCGCGGGTGCAACTTTTTTTTACGTCGACCTTTTTGTGTGACTAATTATATAATTCGTGGTTTTGATATACCTTGACTAATTTATATATATTTAAGACGATTGATGATATATATTTAATATGTGTGTCTATATTGTATTCCGTTTTTTTAACAGAAATATAGTTTAAAATGACAACGGAGCAGCGTAATGAAACTGCTTCAGAGAAATATAGACGGAAATTGAAAGAAAATCCTGAGCTTCATGCTGAACACCTCCAACGGGAAAGGATTCGTGATTCCAAACGGAGAGAAGTAATGAAAACGAAGATGGAGGCAGATGTAGATTTGAAAATATTGGCTAGAATCAGATCCAAAGAACGAATGCAGGCAACTAGAAAGCGACGTAAGGAAGAACAATTAAAACAATCATTAAAGTCCGAGTCCTGATCCTTCAGTTTCTTATCAGAGCAAATCTTTGTTGCTACTTAAAAAGAAATTGCGCGTTTCTGATGTGTACAGTGATTCAGACAATGAATGTCTAAATGACGAAACACCATCAACGTCTCTTCAAGCTTCAAATTTATTACCAGAAGCATATCCTGAAAATGAAAATGACCAAGCTATTCTCTTACCGAAAAATATTTGCGCTGGTGTGTATATCCTCGTACAATTGCTCAGCAGAACCGGCAAGAAAATAACTCAATATCGTTATGTGGGGTTGTGTTTAAGTGGTATGGATGAAGATGGAGAAGTCAGAGTTCAATTTATGACGACGGTTGATGGTAAACGATTCTCAGAAATCTTCAATGACATAGCAGACGTGCAATTTGAAGACATTATTGCAATATTGGAAGCGCCAAAGAAAAAGACTGATGGAAATAATATATTTTCAGAATTTTCATCAGATATTGACGTGTTTCAAAAGAAATAATTAATATAATCAACAACAAAAGTATAATTGTACCTAATAAGTATAGTTTGATCTCAAATTTAGTTCCTATATAAGTAAAATTCATGTTTATGTTCACTTAAATTAGACGGGTTGCACCCGCGATAATTCGGTGTTGCACCCGCGATTGATGAAAAATTTATAAATAATTGTTTTTATTTTTATTTTGATTAGAGTTTTCATTTTATGTTCTTTGTTATTTCATTAAGTTTCAAAATATTAAGGCATAAAATATTTATTGTATCAGAATTAACAGATTTATATGTTTTTTGTTTGTGATCTGGGAAGGTTGGGCCAAATCTGTTGCACCCGCGAAGGCACTTTGAACATTTCCCCTGGCTTTAAAAAAAATATTAAAAAATATTTGTTAGTTTATATAAAGAGAACATATTAAAATGTAGTCTTTCAAAGACTAATTTTATTTAAAATGTTTTTTATTTAATAAAGATAAACTAAAACAGGCGTCTAAACGTTGCACCCGCGATAATGGAATGGCCCAGTACTTACTTCTATATTAATCTCAGGTGCACTAATTTCAATATACCTATCTGTATTTTTCTAACGCCATGTAACTTAAAGGGGATGGGATTACTTTGAGCCGGACTGTATATAATAATAACAAAACATTTATCATTATAAGAAGAGTTAAGTAATTAAATCCACAATAAAATCAACATGTAGAGGTCACCCTATACGTACCACCTATACTTAATAACAGTGATGGCTTTTTTTGTCTTAATAACCTCCTGTTCCTACAGGTTTTGCCAGATAAATCTGGCTTATAAAACAACACAATTATTAATAATACGGAATGTACGTAGATATAGCGTAAGTAAGTATATAAGCACTGGTTTCCGTCCTCTAAAGTCGTTTTGTAGGTCAAAAACAGGATAAGCTAGATTTTCTGCGAGACAAACGCGTAATTTATTGAAGACTAGCGACGCGCCCTGGTTTTGCACAGGATTCTGAGAGCCTATCATCATAGTTCATATTACTATTGCTAAAATCTATATCAAAATCCGTACAATAGTTTTTGGGATTAGCACGCCCCGGGGATTTTATTAATAACAATGTTTTTATTAGGTTTAGTCACACAAAGGTGATTTTATATAAATTAAATAATTATTAAATAAATAATAATAATTATTACCAATATTGCTTAAATATATTTTTATATAGTATAAGGCACAAAACATCTTACAATATTAAACATACACATGCACTCACGCTTTTGAAAGAGGTTCGATATGTTTAATAAAAAGCACGCATGTCCATAATGTTACCGTACTTAAAATATGTAGGTAGGTATATGTTGGTACTGCCAGCAACAAAATAACAACAACTAAATTGAAAAAAATATATAAAAACTTATATAACAAATACACGCAATATACACTGAACAGTTTTGTACCAATATATCACTCAAAAATTACCTACAATTTCTATTTAATGAAATATGGGTTTTAGTTTTAATACTATACTCTTCGGCCATGTTCTTTAATCAATATCTAAATATTCATATCGCAGGCGTGAGAATAATTGATTTATTTTATCATATTCAAATACTAGTAAACGTGGATCTGTAAATTTCTTATGTTGCTGACTGCACTAAAAAGTATCGACGAAAGCCAATTACATCATTAATGTTCCTCAAAATGGACATCGGAGAATTACATTCAAAAGATAACCTCCAAAAACTCGCGAGCATTGAGCCAATTTCCGTGTCGCCTGAGCCTTCTTTCGTTTTTTTTTTCTTATTTTCCCCATATACAGTTAGTTGGTACGAAGTCGGACCAGTCCGCAGATCGGGCGGCAGATAATGAAGGGCTGAGAGAAGTAAAAAAAAATAATTTGGAGCGAACTCGTTTCGCGGTATACTTCCTGGCAACACAATTATGTATGTGTAGCGTGAACTTGATTATGTGGAGTTTGAGCGGGAAATTTGTAACTCTTTTTTTATTATCCGTCATTGCGCTGGATTTCTACGTGGGTTGCCATTTTGTAAAATAAATGAAGTATAATTCCATATTCAAAATTGCTAGTTTATTTAATGAATGTTCGGAGCGTTCGTCTTGAATGAACAAAAAGGTTTTGAGGAAAATCATGATAATTTAATGACCATGTGACCATATAGGTACAACTTTTGTGGAGGAGAAATGTTGTTTCGTTAATATTACTTTATGCTGAGGTGCTTTCATTATAGGCTTTATTCTTTATTTAGATTTTCGTTTAAGATCTATCTAATCTGTGCATTTATTTCTGACCTGTCACCATTATTTTTACTATAAATTAAATACTGTTGGATTCTCGACAATCTGTAGAAAGATATTAAAATGGAAAAGGTTGATAAACTTTCCAATAGCTGTGTGTTACCAACAAACTATCAAGGGCGTTGAGTGATGTGTCAAACTCGTTCTTCACCTACAGGTTGAAAAGGCATGTCATCCAGTGACTTATGTCTTGTAGTAAATATCTATGTTTTTTTTTATCTAAAAATCCATTTATAACCACTTTTTTGACAGAATACAGCAATAGTTCAATGATTTGAACAAATTAATTATTTTTAATCACAAGATTAGTTTTTTTGTGGCTCGTATGTGATTCCAAAGATATTAAGCGTATTTAAAATACAAAAAAAAGTAATAAATAAATGACTATTTTGGTAGTAAACGCAATGTTGCCAGGAAATTAATGACAGTCGACAATATTTAAAGAAAAGTTTCTGAATAAATGAATAGATTTTCTTTTAATCTATACTTTTCTGAATCTCCAAAGATACGCGTCAATTGAATAAAAAATACTTATATTTAAACGTGTGACTTATTTAATGGTCCATTAAATGTAATATATCGTTGATGTTAATGATGATGGCGGGCCATGGGTCACGGCTTGCACTAGGCTCATATAATACTTCTTTATGTAGGCCTTTAATAGACATAAAGGTTTTTACTTTGTAGGTTTCGAATTTAACCACAAAACTTCTATGGTAATCTTGGAAGGTGCCATTTTGAGTGTCAATGCTGCCAACCTTCTTGATATAGAGCCGGGCAGATGTTGGACATTTAAAATTGCTCTAAAATTTAAGTAGAAGGAGGTAGGGCGCAACGGATTCGTCCGTTCGAAATTGGAGCAGCCCGACTGGGGTAGTACCTCCACCTTACAGAAGACCGCAGCCAAATAACACTACATGTAGTGTTGTGTTCCTGCGGTGAGTAAGGTAGCCAGAGCTCCACGAGGAGACGCTGTAGCGGCAGTGGGGGGACTTGATAAAAAAAAATATTTTATTATCATTATCCAATATTTATGCGAGTTCTTAAATACGATAAAATTTAAAAATAATTTTTATAAATAGATAGATCAGAATCAGAATAAGAATCTTTGTTAATTTGTATTCTAGCATCTGTTTATTTACAGTTTTAAAAGCACAACTCTTAAAGCTGAATATATAGTATCTACAATATTAATAATTAAGATACTTTTTATCTTTAATATTACAACTTTCTTTAACACAAACTCGTAGCATATTGACTTTTTAATAAGTAATTTATAAAACAAAATAATCCGGATTGAGTAAGTCAACCTACATAATTAGTAGTCTAATTTCGATAATGCAACCATAAATTCGAATCGTAAGAATTTATTAAATGGCAACATTTTAGGAAAAACATCTAGATCTGCAATATTGCTCTAAAACTCAAATTGAGTGTCAATAAATTCTAATAGCTATTGGAAGTAAATAAATAAAATCAATATATTTTAATTTACTTTAAAAACATGATCAAATAATTCGCCTTTACATCGATTACAGCATCAATGCCCTTGCCGATCGTGTTAAACTTAAAAAAAAACATTAACTCAAAGGTCTATTGATTATCACCATTTGGCCTTTTAAGTAATTAAACCTACCTTTTAAAGGTATGTCTAAATTCCGAAGAGGCAGTGAATTACGTCGAGTTAGATAAGGTCGTTTTGATTCGACAGATCAAGCAAAATCATATCTATGTTAGTTAAGTTTAGTATAACACTAGTGGCTCCCTGCGGTTTCACCCGCGTTCCCGAGGGAGCTTAAATTTTCCCGGGATAAACAGTATCCTATGTCCTTAAGTATCCTAGGTTCTAAGCTGCCTACTAATTTTCAGCCAAATCGGTTAAGCCGTTCTTCAGTTATAAATAGTGTAACTAACACGACTTTCTTTTATGTATATAGATTAAAATAAGTATGTTTGTATTGCCATCTTATCACCCTAACCTACTAATCGATAGATTATTTTGTATCGAATATTTGATAGAATTAGTTTTCAATGTATTAGAGCTGACAATTCATGAAACTTTCATTGATTTTAAAAGATTTGGTCTCGTTTATTTTTAGTACTCTTATTTTTACACTGTTTTTAACATAAGATATGCAAAAATCATAAAAAACATGCGCACATTTAGAGCTGTCATGAATATACTCGTAATCAGAGCAGTTGAAAACATGAAAATTTGTTTATGGATGCAACTCTTCTACGCAACGGCTAAAGGGATTTTTTGGAAAATTAAAAGTCCGAGAAAATAGTGAAACTACATAGCAAAAGCTAGTCATGAAGTCATGATATAGATAAAAATGTGTAACAATGTTGATAAACAAAAGATACTTGGTATCTGTGCCTATTTTAAATCTTAATATTAGTTAATTTTTTTTGCATGAAACCAGTAATATATTTATAGATGCCACAGAGAACAGACGTCATCCAGTGTTGCATCATAACAAAACTCTCATGGTCGTCGCGAGAGAAGGGTTGGTACACATGTTCTACTTTTTTTTCATATAGGAAAAACCTTGCTTTTAATTTTCCGTGTTTTATTATATTTTGTTGTATACTTAAAAATATGTGTTGTTCATCGAAATATTTTGAATTACCTACCAATTTTATTGTAAATGAATAATTACTTGTTGTTTTTGTTATGTACCTTATACATATATTGGTTTATGTGTTCTCGGCTTGCCATCCTAATTAAACAATTTTATAGGCTGTATACCATTACGCTACGATGAAAAAGAGCGGAGTATCAATCAAAAATGTTGCAAAAACGGGTAAGTGACGCTAACGAAGTTGCTCGGGTCAATTAGTTTACAATAGTTGAGCGTAGGTACCTGTTGTATGACCACTTCCAGTGGCTGTCCAGTCTGTAGTTCCTCGGAAGGCCGCCGCGTAGGTCGCACAGCATATTCCCTTTCGCCTATAACCTGCAACAAGAAAAAAAACATGACTAAAGGTTCTAGTTTTTTTAAAGAGCCACATACAGTATTACCAGTTAAAATTTGGAGACTAATTTAAGAATAAAAATATTAATTGATTTTTATAAGTTTGATTTGGCTTGGACGTTAGCTATGAAGCGTCGTAGGTTCAATTCCGAATTTCCGACACAGGACAGTTATTTTTGGACATCAAAACATGTATTTTTGTTTTATGTCTTTAACTATTTTTATTATATAATTATGTAGCCATTTTAATAGAAGGTATGGTGACCAAGATCTGCTTAGTTTGGAATCAGACTGGCCGTGTGTAAAAAATGTTAATTGACGCACTCAATGACGATGCAATAGCTTCAGCTGTTCTCGGTAAAGACACAGGTGTATTCTGTACGAAGATATGCGTAAATAGGTACCTACATACATATAAATGTCCCAAGATATTAATTTTTTAAATAAATATTCTGTGACAATTTTCACTCACGGCCAATCTGATACCAAACGAAGCAGAGCTTGTGATATGGCCACCAGATAGCTCATACACTACATAATGTGACGGCTTAAGCAAATTAAGCAATTGCCTAGGGCATCACGTCTGGGGGGGCACTAGGAGAAGCACAAACAATGGTTTACAGCCCGATTCTAGTTGACGTACGGATAGGGGGCCCTATGGGCGTGGATTGCTTAGGGCATCAAGAAGTCACTGCATATCTATACTACTTTTAAATACACACTTAAATAGATAATTACATCCAGACACAGAACAAACAGACATGTTCATGCATACAAATGCTAGTCCTGGGTGGGATTCGAACCCACAGGCGGCTTGAAAGTCAGGGTCACTACAAAGCCTGGCTGTCTAAATACAGTTTTTGCACTTATATTTCGTCGTGTAATCTTTAAAACCGACTATAGTTATTAAAAATATATGATTGCGTGGTCTGACTACGACAAAATTGACCAATTTACACGTGCGTGACTAACTTTATCATCTGGCGATGGCCTCTGTTGTTTATGAAAGCTCAAGATTACCGGTTAAAACCGGTTTGTCGCCATAAAACTTGCCGCAATGCGTAAATTCCCATCGATCGTGTTTTGTGAATGTTTGACAGAATTTTCCCATTTCTACGTACTTATTTATAGCCTATACATAAGCCAGATTTCAAGCTCGAGAAAGTCCTTACAAGAGATTAAAGCTGAATATTATAATTAGTAGATGAACAAAGCTCGGTACATAACTATGCTGGTTAATTAGTAATTTTAATGTTAAATAAATACCCACTTATTTAACTACAGCTTTTTACGGCACTTGCTCAGATAAACATTAATTTTGTGAAGTTCTCTTGTTAGTAAATTATTTACCGCCTTATCAAAGTATATTGAATACCCACTAGATTAGTAATTATCTATTACCCTATCAAGCCCGTGTTCCCAATTTAATTATCATGAAAATGAAGGGCAGCTTACAAGGCAGCCATTGCAGATTTGTGATATAGAAACATCAATCGAAGTAAATTCTCAGAGGATACCAACATCACCAACCCACATGGTTCCAATTTCAAACAGGGACGTGTTATCCAGCCAATGAAAGCACGTGTCGATTAGGCATGCGCAATGTAAACCAATCGGGCGCCAACACAAGTTTGTAAACAATATGGCGGTATTTCTGTTAGAGTGAGTGTTGCAACTGTTCAAAAAGATTTTTGTATTAAAAAAAAACAATTCGTGCCATAGTTACATATAATGTAACAAGGTAAAAGTTCAGTTTATTGTTCGAATCGAAAACAGTTCACAGAATATATATTTTTTTAATCTTATAACTACGAAAGTCTTCAAAGTATCCATTTATGAAAGAAATAACTATACAGGTGATATATTACGTGTAATTAAGGTCTATAATTACATGAATAATTACGCAACAAACTGAAAGGGATTACCGACGATCAGCCATTGGAACAGAACTTTTTAGGTTGTAATGATTATGTATGATTTTTGTGTTTGGTAAATAAGAAAAAACAACCAGCGAGCGCTCCAATCGAACGAAACTGTTTTTTTGGCGGTACGCCTAATTGCCACATCATTTATAACGTGTATAAAGAACTGCATCGATCATTTTTTTTTAATCTCTATGACAAAATAAATTTCAAAAATCAACTTGGACTGGCTAAAATATCGAAATACATAGTTACCTATTTATCTTAGTTAATTCAATAATTCTAGAACGTTCCATTGTTTTCAAAAATCCCACTTACGTTCGCTGTACAGTGTGTTGTGAGCAATTTTTTCTACATTGTATGTAAAGTACGAACCGGGTCGCGACTCTCATTGCGCATGCGGCTGCGGTCAAATGTCATCGTCGACAATGGCTGGAAACCAGATGTAGGGTTGTCGAAACTTCATTTATGACAAAAATAGTTGCAGATACGTAAGTAAAACATTGTGCTTTACTGGCGTACGCTACTATATTACCTATTAACACACTTTTTAATGCTAATTAACTACTAAACAGAAAACTAAATATGTACCAATAAAAAATAGTTAATGATTTACAAATTAAATCCACAATAACATATATAATCTGAATTGTTAAATATTCCAAACCATCATGCGTCAGTTTAAAAAAAAATAACCTTGCTGATTTCCGAAACTTCAGTAGCGAAGAGACCTAAAGTGCTTACCGCAAATGACTTTGAATATAAAAAAATAGAATCCGAATTAAATAATTATGTAAAAGATATATTCTATCTTTATGAATAATAATGTTGGTCACACTTTTTTTTTTTTTTTTTTTTTTTACGCTGGGAAAAATGCGTTACGCATACCCTCCCTGTCGGGGGACAGGAAGGGTTATGTGGGACTCCCCGGTTGCTAGCCAACCGGTATACCCACTAAACAACCCAGCGACACTCTTTCCTCGTCTTTTATGGGGGGGGACTGGGAATCCGGCACAGCCCTTGCGTCCAGTCCCCCTCCGACGACCGCCCGCCCTCTTGGCAGGCCCTTCATGTCCCCCTCCCGCTATGGGAGAGGGGTTTGGGAATGACCGCGAGTGCTCGGCCATTCCCTCCGGCCACGGTGGTGCACCGTGCAATGCGGGAGTGGGCGCCCCCGCGCCCGTCTCCCGCTGGTCACCACAATGTTGGTCACACTGGCGGACCTTAGCCAACATTCAAATAAATAGGTACCAACCTACGAAAACTGGCGACCCTAACAAAATGGCGCCAAATTAGTTGAAATTAGTATGATAAACGTCTCTGTTTAATATTACAATCAAATTATTGTCTTTTATTTTTTTTTGTTGTTTTTAAATTATGTGTTACCGTGTGACGCGAATCGCAATTCATAATACATGACCTTGGCTTTTATGAATATTTAGGAATAATCTTCTGTCTGGCCAATGGGAGTATAGGTACACCTCGTTAAGAAAGATCCATTGTCTTGTCCATTTGACAAGCATTAGTTATAATTTATAAACATTCGTTTCATTAAGATTTTACTACAAAAATTACATTATTATTTAGGTAGATCTTTATATATATTTTAGTTGCATCTTGCTTTATGTATTTTTGCGTTCTCAGAAAGTATTTTTATCGGAAATGTAAGCATTATCTTAAAGTAAATAAAAGTATTTCCAAAGCGCTTCATATCCGGCTGTCAAATCGGTTCACTTCAAAATTGAAATCGTATTAATTAGAGGCTACGTTCAAATTCAAAAAATTAAGTGGCCATGTTAAACTGAGGTGACCATAGAGTTATATCGTCTTTTTATCTACTGTTTTAGCCCGCGTTCGCACGAGAGTTTTTTTACCGGACGTTAAAAAAGCGTTCAAACACAACAAATGCATTACCAAGTACCAAACCTAATATGCTCTATTTCCAACGCCCAAAGTTTAAATTGCACCGCTCGATAAAAAAGCGTCGCGTTTTAAAAACGCTGTCGTGTGAACATATACTTGGAAATGCTTTTGTTGTATGTATTTGAATGCTTTTTTAACTTGTAAATGAAAATGAGGGGTTACCCTACCTACTAGAATATGTACAATTAATACTACTCGCCAGTACTAGGCATAATAATAACATGGTCGGCAATAGGCGTAGTTGCGTGATACCTAACTAGTTTAGTACCGTCATTTCCGATCCACTAATGCCACTGGAATTACCCGACAACCAAGATTTGTAATTTGCACGCGAAATTGTTACCTACTTTTGTTCTTTGAATCGATAAATAAGACGCATTATACATTTGAGATGTTTCAATCGCCCGTCAAAATGGTTATCATTACCGTTTTCCAGTCTGATAATATTTATAAGAGTTCGATACATCATTATTACATCTCAAATTGATACAGCCATTATACCTACATTAAACGCTTGAAAAGTAAATATATTTTCGTACATGTAGAATTTAGATAAATATGAAACCCTTCGCTTTCTCCGGAAACTCAAAATCCACATGAAAAAAATAATATGATAAAACCTTATTCCAATTTATTTTGGGCGTATTTAATTCATTATTTTGAATCTGCTATGGTATTATAAATGAAAACTGAATTCACGGAAGCCTCGGGAGCACCGCACTCTTATAAAACAATGTCTTTTAGAGCCTTGAACGAATTTTGATTTGAGAAAACGATGGGTAAAAGGAAAATTGCAATAGCGATCTCTTTGGTCTCTAAGTATCTACTCACTGCCACAACAGCTTAATAAAAAAATAAATCATTCACATCGGAATGACAAGGTGAAATACCACCATTCAAAGAAGCACGAAAGAATCCTACAACTAAGTGATTAAGCCCAGACTGGATAAACATTAATTATGGTAGACCTGCTTATTGCATACTAATCTGATTGTTTGAATAAGTTCATTATAAAACAATAACAATAGACTTTAATAAGGAAAAAGTTACGATGTTGATTAAAAAGTTTTCCCCGATTCTAAATTAGATTTTTTTCAGAAATTACAACTACGTAGATATATTATCTATAGAACGAGAACTTCTGTATTTTATATTCAAATTTGTGAAAACTATGTACCTACTAGCCACTATACGAATAATTCCGCAACAAAAAATGCTTGACAATGTTGCCAGCTAAAATATTCCAACTATAATTTTACATAATTATTCCAAAAATATGTTGGTAATTACCAGCATTTCGTTTTTTTTTAAACCAAAACTTCATAAATAATATGAATCATATTGAAATATTAGCATTTATCATATCAATGCAATATCTGATATCTACCGCGTAGTCATATCAACGTTGGTTTAATAATTTACAAGCCCAATTAAGATAAATATTTAAACTCCCGTAGTTTCGGACGGAAAAAAATACTTAATGAGGAAAACTAGCGCCTATTTAATTTTATCCTTATCTACTAATATTATGAAGTTTATCAGAAAGTAGAATTTTTTAAAAGTCTTTCACACAACGAGTGGAGGGATTAATATGAAACTTTGCACAAAGATAGATTATATTCTAGATTAACACATACGTTTAGAACATAGTATAGGCATTATTGCGTACCATAGAACATTATAAGCAATTTTATCATTTTAATAGCAATAAAAAAGTAACCGCAAAGTTATTATGGTCTATAATATAGCCGGTTTATTGATAGACCGATGATGATCCGTCAATCAGCGATGACGTTGATAGCCGCAATCGTGTTGCAAAATGCATTGACGCAAGGCAGGCGCAGACATCGGCGCAGGCGCCGGAAATAGCTTTTGGCTTCTGATGTTTTTATAATCTACTGTTATGCCGAGAGCACGTTTGTCGTGATGGCCAATATCTTAGGAATCTCGCTTCCAAGTCACCATACCAGTTTTCTTGAGTTGAACTGTTTGTCAAATAACTCTTCTGTATGGGTTTCAGATAGATAAATAGGCAAGTAGATAAGACTTTAGTATAAACCAAAATAGATAAAAAACAGATATGAAATACAAGAAAAAGAATTTAACTTAAGGCTTATTTCATTATTATCTAACGCCCGATGTCAATAATCAATCCTGATCCGTTTTTTGCTATCTAAGATTGATATTATATCAATCCATTTTCTGGGTGAAGCTTTAAAATCAATCTATCTTCGATCTACGATCGATCGAATCTGTTCGAAAATGATAGTTTTTGCTTGCCAATAAGCTATCCGTCCATTTTGACAACTCGTTGGTTTTACTCTCGGATAGGAGATAGATTATTAACATCGGGCGTTAGTTCTTAGCTATCTCAATATGTAACTTGTCCAAAATAGTTTTATGTCTCATTCTACTGTAACTCATTGAAAAAGATAATTTAAGAAGGATTCGATTAGATATGTAAAAAAAAACTTAATTTTTTTTACGTCTAGTAACACTGTTAGCAATACAAAACCACGGGATAATAGTGAAACAAAAATAAATAGAAACTCCACGCGTTCCTAGTAAAATCATTTTGCATACGCTATTTATTTAGCACAGTGCGTACAAATAGTTGCCTAGAACATGTTCTCTATAGTTCTAGCGTCGAGGTAAACTTTGTGTAAATAATACAAGGGGCATCACCTATTTGAGGAAACCTACTATTTTTAAAGAAGTTTTTTCAGCTTGTCACACAAATACACGCTAATTGTTTTAGTGTGCGTAATAAAATACACACATAGAAGCCTCTAGGAAAATATTAACACTATAATTAAAATGGATTTCAAAAGACATAATACATAAAATTGCTTGTTAGAGTTTTACTACTTCAACGTGTAGTAAACGTGTGCAAAATTATGCAATATAAGCTTTTGTATGTAATTAGCATTTAAGTACTAAATAAGCATAATACTCGAGTAAGTACATAAGCTAAAAAAATATTTGATTACATAGTTTTGTTTGATTATTTTTGCGTCGGGGATTCCTTCTAAGTATTATTAGTTTCTTAAATGTATAGGCTATGAATATCCCACTAATATTGTAAAGGGGAAAGTTTGTGAGTGTGTATGTTTGTTACTTCTTCCCGTCTAAACGGCTGGAGCGATACCTATTCTCAAAATTTGGTATGGAGTTAGCTAACACCCTGGATTAAGCATTATACATAGGCTACTTTTTATCCCTGGAAAGTTGAAGATCCCCCGGGAACGCGAGTGAAACCGCGGGGTAGAAACTAGTCAAAGAATATCGTCATAACAGTTTTGGAAAGAGATGGATAGATAGCGAATGCAAAAGAGACAGGAAATCGAGTATTTTTTTTTCCTTATTCTGGGACCACAAGTAATGATCCCAGCTACTATTACAATCTAGCCTTAGTATTAGGCTAATGAGTAATTTAAATTTGTCTTAATCTTCTATTTCACTATAAAAACTAAGAATGTGCCCATCAACACTTTTCTTATTGTCTCTATTAAGGGGAAGTCACTTTGTTCATAACGTTCTATAATATTAGCACTTGTACTAAGTTTAACTGTTTAACACTAAATAGAGTAATGGAAAACTTTACACGCAAGCCTTTAATAAACTGTAACCTATTAATGGCCCAATATCCTATATTTTATTACTGACTAAGTACGTAATTAGTAACTACGATTTCGATACTAATCATTTCGACCGGTAGGATACATCGAATTTAAAATCCTAATTAATGTTTTATAATAATGAACGTATAATAAATAATCGGTGATAAAACCTATTTACCAACCTTGATTAAGATACTATTCCAGCTGTTTATAATGAATGAAACTAATGAAATATACTTAATTGTATCCATAATAAAAAAACTGTTTTTCACCGTGAAGATAGGCTACATAAGCCATCTTCGGGTGTACCAGCGCCAGACTGACAAGGACTCCAAGTGGTCGCCATGGCCGAAATCGGTCGGACCAATCTCATCACCATCAATGAAAAAAATATATACAACGAAATAACTCGATGGATCTATTGGTTAATGAAAAACTATTGATCTTAGGCAGGTAGGTACAAAAATATGTGAATTGGTGCAGCATCTCGACTTTAAAACTTAAATGTCCTACCTACTCCTATTTTATTTATACTTCTTATAATGTATTTAAGTATTTATTGAAACTTTTCATAAGTTGGAAAGTTTCAGTCGCGGAATATTACAAAGATATGTTATCTCAATTTTATTTGTAACTAAGCTTTATATCTAGCTAGTAAATAAACGAGTTTATAAATAGCTAGGTGTCACGGATCCTTGACACCGGGGCGTGCGCAATACAAATATTATTATAACTATTCAGGCACACACTCCGCCGCGACAAGTGTTTAAGTTGTTGGTAAGCTGTGGTTCGTATGTTCCGGAACTAGAAACTATTAATACAAGTGAAATATCTTAAACTCATGCAGTGGGTGCAGGCTCAAACCCTAGCGTGTACCTTTGAGTTTAAAAATCAAAACTTACGTCGGCTTTCGATGCAGGAAAACATCGTGAAGAAACCTGCATGCCCGAGATGTCTTAAAACTTAAAAGGCATGTGTGTGTATACCACCTCGTTGTTAGAGGCTCGTTCTGCTCGGTGGAGACGTAGGTATATGAGCTGATGATGACTCTATGTGTATGGAATAATAGTAGTGACTTGGAGATCTATCCTCAAATAGTTCTATCTCGAGATAAATACTTAAGTATCACCTGCCTAAATCTTTGTTAGTATCGTAATATTACTATTTTTTGTAATAATACTAGAATTTAGATACTTGTTACAGGCTAAATTTAAAACTAGCTTCCGGTTAGGATTTTGTTTTTTATTTTCCTTATAAGTAAATCAACAGGTTCTTAGTTATTTGGTTTAATATCAGGTTTATGTTATTTAATAAGTTATTTCTATTGTTTCGTAATTAGGTATATTCATTAATAACATTTTAATGACACTTAATATTGTGGTAAGCTACATGTTTTTGATAGAAATCTCGAAATATGAATAAGAAACTGACAGAAATACAAACTAAACTTACTCAAAATACCACGGCGTCTATGCATTTTTTAATTGTAAAGACATTTTTGGACTTGAACGTGGTATTGCCAGCTAACAAAAAATATATCCGGTTTTTTATATGTGTAAAAAACAATTACTAATTAAATATCCTTTAGTACATATTGTAAGCTGCAATGCAACTTTATAAATACTCGACATGTGTAAATAAGGGTGATGTAATAAGCACTTGTATGACAGCCATCAGCGTATGATGTCAAATCAAGCTTAGATCACGGGTTGTAGTGAGGTTCATAAAAAGGGTTGCCACACGAACTGCATTTTAAATGCGTACTATATTGGTAAGTGAACGAACATACTACAATAACAAGTTTTTCTACCAACTACCTTTGGATATTAAGCATATGTTTTTTCTATAAAGTTACGTTAAAAGCAGTATTATACAAAAAATCTATTATCCAGTGATGTTTTTTAATTGCCCGGTAAAATTTGGTAGGTATTACTGTGTCATGATGTGGCAACCCTATTCGTTACCTACATGCTAGATATTTATCACATGGATGTATTAATCGCAGTTTGATGTTTATTGGCAAACAAATTGATCTTACAAGAATAGATTTGTTGAAGCTTTTAACTTTATTCACGGAGATTTTCCTTCCTTCCTTCAATGACTATATAAACAACAATATCACAAATATTAAAAATGGGATTTTGTATGTATGTTTGTTTGTTCGTAACGGAAAAACCACTGAACCGATTTAAATGATATTTGGTACACAGAGAGCCTGAGAAAAGAGATTTTTTATCCTGAATTTTGGAAAAATTTGGGAACTCGGAGGGAAACCGCGGGGAGCTACGAGTACATACATAAAACTCTGTAATTATAACCTGCAAATTTTAATATTCTTAATGTATTTGATTTTCTCATAAGATAATTGTCGAAAACTTATGCCTTATGCAACCAGTTTCATGAAGGTTACCTACAGTTAAGTTGTTAATTTATAATTCATACGTGATATTTCGTTGTTTTAACCAATGTTGCGCACACGCACCGTAATTGTCGCTTGTCTTGCGTTAATAAATTTATTTGTCGAAATTTATCATCAATATTTTGCCTCACTCATTCCAACTAATGGACAAAGTTTAAGACACAAACAGTTTTCATATAAGTGGAAAAGAAAATTAATAAAACTATAAATAAAATTCTTTATGAATTACTTATTAATAAATCAATAGAAATTCAAAGATATCAATAACACGTCACACATTATAAAGAAAACTAACGATTTATATAATTTTAAATTTAGGCTAACTATGGCAATACTAAGCGCGAAATTCGTGCAGTGCTGCCGCCAACTACTCCACAATAAAACGATTGTTATTTAAAGTAAAATAAGGGTAAAAAAAGGCAAAGAAAAATGTTGTCGTTCACTAGGTAAGCCGCTTTTCTAATAAAGCAAAATTTTGATACAAAACGAAACGTGACTAAAGGTGTTTCTGAATAGCCAATTATTTCTATAAAAATAAGCTTCAATAATCTTCTAATAGCGTTTTTGTACAGTTTAATTAGTATCTTCTAAAATCTCGCAATAAATAAAATATGAAAACACAATACCTGTTTTTTTGGACATTTTATTTTTGTAACATAAAATTCCTTTGGATAATACCTACGTCAAATCCATCTATACTTGATAATATATAAAACTGAAGGATTTGTTTGGTTGAACGCGCTAATCTCAGGAACTAATGGTCCAATTTGAGAATTCTTTCAATGTTAGATAGCCCATTTATCAAGGAAGGCTATAGCCTATATATCATAGCGCTACGACTAATAGGAGCGGAGCATCAATGAAAAATGTTGCAAAAACGGGGATGGGACATTAACGAAGTTGCCCGGGTCAGCTAGTTCTTCATAACATGTGCAGTATAATAATGTAGATATAATATAGATTTTCAATGTTTTTTTATGGTAATTAATTCGGAAATAATAAAAATAAATGCTATAAACTCATTAAATTAATTATTTTTAGCATTGAACACTGTTTGTATATCTAAATAATAATCATTCAAATGTTTATTTAGAAGGTCGGCGTATAATTTGAAATGTAATGATGAACATAAGTACCTACCTATGTAGTTTTGTAAAAATAAATAATGTTTGGTTGTACTTTTTTTTGTCATCATTAACAAACTGCAAATCTGATTATTCACTAAGCAGTCCCCATGTTCAATACAATATAATAGCATAAATTGATAATCAAATAGATTTTATAGGTTAGCACCTAAGATAACTTATATTCAGAGGAAATATGGATACATCGGAATAAGTAATATATTAATTTAAATCCCGAAAAAGTTTGAACTGTCATTTCAATGGACTCCACCACAGACTATACTCAACCGGTAGTACCTTCATCAGTTTTGACAATATTTGAATTTTTTTAGTATCCAAAAAGATCCAACCTTACGGATGTACTTTTCTGATTGTCAATTGTTTCCTTATTTACCTATTATCGCACGCAAACAGACACATAAAGGGTAAATGTGTTTTGTACACAAACATTAATGTTTAAATAAGCATAACAATGATTTTGTCATATACATAATTTAATTTGCACGTTCCAATACCGGTTTAAAAGTGCGTTCATTTAACATAACATAATAAATAGTTGTTCTATTGACTATAAAAGTAGGTATTTAATGTAGACAAGATGTCACATGTCACGTGCTTAATTGAGGTGTAAGAGTATGGTTGCTGATTTGACGTCATGCATAAATTGTGCAGTAGGTAGTTTAGTTTGCTATCTAATGCCTCATTTACATACAGCTGTAGTGAGCAGGGAAGTGGGCAGGGAAGTGGGCAGGACGAGTATGTAAACGTATACTTCTCATGCCACTGCTTAATGCCACTCGCGCTGCCCAGCGCTCCCCAAAAGAGCGGTTTTTGTGCGGACTTCAAAGGACCGGCAGCGCGAGCGGTAGGGCGTGTTTACATTCTGCTCAAGCGCTCAGTTGACGTATAATAAAAAATACGCGAATAAAATATTGTCTTAAGCAGGTTGGTAGTTACTTACAAAGTTCTATTACGATGAATGAATACATCCACCATCTTCTACGACGTCTTTTCTTTTTTTTCATTTGATTTATTTTTAACTGACGCACATAATTATGTATCGCTAAAAGACACAGCGCGGACGCTGCAAAAATTTCAACGTCTGCCATTGCCGGAACTTGAAAGCGAAGTGAGAGGAAGGGCAGTATGTAAATACACATTTCCCTCGATCCTGCCACAGCAGTATTTAGGGAATTATTGCCGGCAGCGCGAGGAGCAGCGATAGGGGCTGAATGTAAAAGAGGCATAAGGATGATAGGTGAATGCGAGTTTCCGTGGGTTCCGTTCAATAAACAAATATTAGAGAAAATTTCGAATAATATTGATTAGGATTTTCGAAGCTTAATAAGGGTTTGCCTATTCCAAACAATTTATTTAAAATTTATAGGTATCGGTAACTAGACTAAATTCTAGACATAATATCGCCTACTCAGCGACGGACGCCAAATATGCCAGTTTTTTTATACTAGCACCCACACACGGACACACACACATACATATATATACACCACAGTATGTAGACGCTTGAGAAATCTGTTTCAATGGTCAGACGAAAGCTGTTTTCAAACGACACATTAACGAAAACCGTTGCAATAGAATGCGCGATAGTTGCGCAGTTATTGCCGTCAACTGATTTATTCATAGTTCGATTCCGAAAGATACGGAATAACAAATCATCTTTTAACAATCGAAACTTTCAAGATTGACAAAGTGACTTAGAACTAATAATAGGTAGAATCCACCTACTTTATTTTGGAATGCATTTGTTGTATGTGAACGCTTTTTTACCGTTCGTTAAAAAAACTCTCGTGCGAGTGACGCCTAACGCCCGATGTCAATAATCAATCCTGATCCATTTTTTGCTATCTAAGATTGATATATCAATCCATTTTCTGGGTGAAGCATTAAAATCAATCTATCATCGATCTACGATCGATCGAATCTGTTCGAAAATGATAGTTTTTGCTTGCCAATAAGCTATCCGTCCATTTTGACAACTCGTTGGTTTTACTCTCGGATAGGACATAGATTATTAACATTGGGCGTAAATGGCGAGCGCAAATAATTTGACGTAAGTAATTATATTGTACCAGGGTGACATGAGTGTCTAAGGACGTTGAGGTCGGAGCCTTGACACTGCTAATGATAGCTTGGCGCTTGTACATTCTAACTCCGTGCATTGCTGCTGCCTTAGTACAAATAAACATTGCAAATTATATAGGTGACTGGATAAATAATTTCGACATAAAAATGGACTCATTCTGAAGATAAAGATGGATGTTTTTTGTCAAACATTCATTAAATTGGTAAAGTTGTATTATTTGAGCACTGAGTTATATTAAGTTTAAGTTCCGATATCTTCATAATTCTAAGGCAATAGGGCCGCTGCCTAAACTGTAAATTTTTATATAAGGCTATGAGTCTGTAGGTTAATATTATTCAAGAAATAAGCTAAAAATCCTAGCAACTGACTTTTGCCTTTTACCATCAAAGCTAAAGTCTATTGTTTTGTTGACCTTTGTTAAATAGACAAATGGGTTAGTTAGTAATACATGCAAGGTGGTATGAATATGAGAAAGCGTATATAAATATTTGTTTATTTTCACGAGTACCGTTTAGAGGGTTTAAGTAAGACCTACAAACTAGGAAATCTCTTAGTTTCAAATCCGGAATGTGGCGGTTTGTAGAAAAGTTTACGCTACATTATATAAGTCACGAATAATACCTTTATTTCGATGACCGATATTCTGGACACAAACTACTTTTATAAAATTTCAAGCGTAAGCATATAACAAAGAAATAAATTAATAAAGATAGATAAAAAAATAATCTTTGTATTTTACACCTAAATACTCTTTAGATTAATAGGTATTAACATTACAATGAATAATAATAAAGTGTAACCAATAGGAGAGGTAAACAAAATGCGCGCGCGGGCTCCAAAGCGCGCGGAACGGCAACGGGACGGATCGGTCGAATTATGACGCAGTGTTGCACACATAATAAATTAATATATTTTTTTAATAAAAATAGGTACCTACCGGCTTTTGTACATGACATAAAACAAATTAAAAGTGTACCTAAAGTATATTAAAACATGCAGGCACTTGGCTTTAGAAATGAAACTGGTACGAATTCGATATAAATCGCATAATATTTTGACAGGTGGAAATAAAATGGCGTTATTTCTTCAGGTGGCTTTAAGTTAATTTATTAATTAAAATGTCCATTTGCAAGTAGCGTGTGGAATTGATATATTCAGTGACAGTAAATTGCGGTATGTCGGTTGGTAGACAAAGACGAAAAAAAATTAAATTTATTTTTAGTAACTTATTATGTCCAATACCATGTGATAACTGGATTTAAAAGAAAACTCAAAAAGAATTTGTTAAAAATAAAAACGTCTAGAATTGAGTAGGTGCTGCTCCAGGCGCGAAGTAAAGACGTTATTTAGATTTCTGTCACCATATTGCATCTAGATTTTTCTTTTTACAAAATTAATCGATTTTCAACCATAATTCGTCTCCATATTACTGTATTTTTCTTTATAGTCAATTAATTGATTTTTATTATGCCATAATTCTATAAGTTTTTGCACTGTCTACGTACGATAGCCACGATTAAAAAAACTCATTTTAAAAATAGAAAATTTATCTGTGGTCCCATGTCGCACAGTCTAGACATATAATCTGTCTATTAATTTGCTGTTTTTGATTATTGTTTGTTTTTATCATAAACTTGTGATGTGAGAAGAAATTGGATATAATTTATCAATTTAAGTGAATGATGTTAGCACACTGTTTTTTGTATGCGTCGATTAAAGGAAACTGGTCGACCTGTAAAAACATAGTTCGTGAAATAAAATCGCAATTAGCTTTATATATAGTTTTAAAATCATATTAAGCATTACACTTCACATATTTTTTTAATTTTTAAATTCATATTAAGTACTTATTTTGTTATTAATTATGCCAGTAACGATGAGAACCAAAATGCAAAACAATGAATATTTTTATCTATTGCCGTCTGTCTTTCGACTTTGTTTCGTAACGGATATTGACTCAACTTTAAATTAATATGATATTTTACCGATCATTGATTAAGAAACTTTAAGTAGAACAGGTTTTATGAATAGAAATGCGACTATTTCATGCCATGTTGTCTACAAACTACTATACGCATAATTATATGAATAATATAAACATTGCTGTAGTTACTTATATAAGTATAAAATTTTATTTATTTCATTCTGACCTGATGTTGCTTGAAGGTAAACTACTAATATTAATATAGAAAATAACTATGTAATGTTTTGAAAATACACAGAAATACTGTTTTTATTTTACGAATCTTTCATGTAAAGTCAGTAGTGTTCCCTAATCCAGTGTTCCCAAACATTATTCTGCCATGGCTCGGTAATTGTGCACTGTCCTTTCGTGTCCCACTTAATACCACTACAACCTCTCCATAAATAGTTCTCAAAATGATATCGTACAAAACATTACCGGATATTTCTGTGATTTATCGAATGCTAGCTGTCTCCGCGCGGTTTTACCCGCGTAGTTCCCGTTCCCGTGGGAAAACAGGGATAAAATATAGCCTATGTTACTCAGTGATAATGTGGCTTTCTAATGAAAAAATAATTATTAAAATCGGTCCAGTACTTTTTGAGTTTATTCGATACATACAAAAATACAAGTCTTTCCTCTCTATAATATTAGTGTATAAGTCTATATGTAGATAGCGACCCGTATTTTACGCTGCCCTAATCCATTTCTAGGATACCTGCTGTGTTACCAGCCTCAAATTTTACCAACATACCAAATACTACCAACTACTAATAAACATTTACTTTGACAGCTATACCACACGTTGCCGTTCTTCTTGTTGATGTATAGAATAAAAAACATGGTTGCTCAATATTTTCAAACAATAACATCATGTACGAAGGTTTTTCACGCTCGTTATATATTTGTTTACATTATTAAATTATATTATACGTTGCATAGAAACGTGTTTTTTACTTGATGACATGAATTTTATTTGAGGTTAAAAACTGTACAACCTTCAGAATAGTCGACATGTTAAAGATAAAGGTGTATATGTATATACTTTTGTAATATTTATAATTATTATAAAAACATGTACGGTCAAAAATATTAAATGATCTAAGTATTGAAAACTGTTTATTTGTGTGTATTTTAGTGTATAACTTGTGTACCGAAACTAACTAAGATAGCAAATTGGGGATAAACGTTAACGAAAAATCGTTAGTAGGAATACAGGGATAAAATATAGCTTCTGAGACTTATAAATAACGTAGCTTTCTATCAGTGAAAGAATAATTAAGATCGGTCCAGTAGTTTCAGAGCCTATTCGTTACAAACAAACAAAAAAAATCTTTCTTCTTTATAATCTTGATCGTCTTATGTGACTAGTCGAATGACTTGGTTTCCTACACCGTCTTTCAAACTACTGCTCGTAGTTTCTTTTTCGTAGTGTGCATGAACATAGGTACGTTCTGTGCCAATAAGATGACTTTATCACTATCGGTAAAATTGAGACAGCCCATTAAACGAAGAAACATTGACGTTTATTACTAGATGGACATAGCTTTAATTCGATGACGTTCCTAACACAACATAGATAAAAACTCGACGTTGGCGGCGATCATAAAACCAGTTTTAAATCCAGTAACCCTACCGTATCCATGTAACGCTGGAATTGTGGTTTTTAATTAGATAATACGGACCTCGCTATGGGTCTAGAACACATCTACATATTTTTTTCTTCCGAATTCGTAGTCATTTTGTGGATTGAGCGCCGATTTTTACAATTTAAGCCATATCCGCGTTAGTTAAGTGCAAAAAAATATGGTAGTTTTTTTATCTTTATTTTTATTGGCAGCACCATGTCGTTTTAAAATGCACTGATACTATCTAGCGGATATGTTAATATTTTTGAGGATGTATTTATTTGCAAGTCAAATTTTGTAGATGTATGTTTAGCATCTAGAATGTATCGTATTTTTAGCTACGTTTGCCCCGAATTCTGTGATTGCGTGTTAGCTAGCTTGGTGGCGTGGTTTTGCTCGCAGTTATTTTTATAGTACCACTAACGTAGCAATAAGTAGGTACAGTTTGAGTAGGTACTCGAAACTATAAAAGCATGTGGAGGAAAGACAAACGAACAGACTAAACTGCTTTTTAATTTATTGTATTGGTTTGGATGAGTATATTTTGGTATAAGTATTGTACCTAATTACTTTACTTTCGTAAAATCTGTAAAAGGGACATCTTACACTATGATTCATTTTAAAAACAAATTATACAGGTGGTAATTTACATCCCTGATAAATCATTATTGTATTCGTTTTAGTATGTAAATTATAAACAATAATTATTATTATTACGTAGTATAAAATAGTACGCCTTACACGTAACGTTATTTAAAATTACACTTAATATTAATAAAATACTAAGTAAATTAGTTTTAATCGCATAAATGACCTAACTGCAATAATGAGGCAGGAAGATATTTATCTTTGCATATATAAGTATCAGAAAATGAATATAATTAAAGTAAATTGCAATCTCGCGAATTAATTTGTCTTTATAAAGATTTAAATAGCCCGAGACATAATTTATTTAAAATTTCAATCTGATTCCAAGCCAAGCAAAGCTTAATCTATGGTAATCGGGGATTTCATTTATTTTTTGGGAAGATAATATAAAATAATTAGTTACTTTTATATATTTGTTTATTACAAAATGTTTAAAAAAATATCACACAGGCATGCTCCATCTTATTTTTCGCCAATGTCTTGTATGGATAGGTCAGAGACCTAATACTAATATTATAAAGAGTATATTTTATTTATAACTTCTGTGCCAATTTCAAAAATTATTTCACCATGGAAACCGCCCGGAGACAGCTAGTAATAAATAAAATAATAACACAACATATCATCTGATGACTTAGTTATCTCGTTGCATCCTTCTTCTTTAAACGTCTTATAAGTATGAAAAAGAAGTATCTACATATATACGTTGTCTCGCTAAAAAAAAGAATATAAACATTTACTTTAGACATACGCTCGCGCAATATTTGTACACTTATCACCATATTGACATTGATTTCTCAGTATATTTGTATTTTAAAAACTCGTCAAAGCGAATGGCGTCACTACATAAGCATTGAAGTTCTATTTAACGCTTACACCAATCAAAAACCCATAAAGAATATTGCTTCATTCAATTTAGTAAGATGTTATTGGGAAAATTGATGTAATATTCAATTTTCGATATCCGGGGAAATATGACGCAGAACTTTTTAACTTTAATTAGCACCTTTGCAACTTTACGTTAGAGAATTATATCATCAACTGCCCATATACGTCTCCACCGAGGAGCTCGAGCCTCCCCTAACATCGAGGGGGTTTAGGCCATAGTCCACCACGCGGGCCTAGTGCGGATTGGCGGACTACACATGCCTTTAATTGTGACATCTCAGGCATGCAGGTTTCCTCACGATGTTTTCCTTCACCGGAGAATTATATATGGAGCTGAAAAGCAATGATAAATGATATCTTCTATACATAAATCAAAAGATAGATTCGACGTAATTACGCATAATAACAGATCCTTTAAGAATCGTTAAGCTTAAAGGCGGAAAAGCGCATTGTTTTTTGCAAACATACTATTAATTTTATTGTGAATGCGGTCAAAGTACAACGATTATGAGACGCCATTTTGAACTCTAGATCGGATCGCTTGCATAATTACCGAGGCCAACTGGGGCAAAGATAATTTTATCTAATCTCTATGTATCTGTATTATTTTATTTAGATCTTGTTTAATCAACTGTCAATTGCCTAGGATTATAACCTTAGGTTGCTCGCTCCGTTCTGCCAATATAATTGATGTTGTTTTTTATACGAGCAACACTTGTTTAATAAAAACAAATAAAACTTGGTATTTATATGGTTTTTTATTTTGTTATAAACATGCTATTAATAGATACATACTTTTGATTTCGAAGTCGATTTTATTTTTGGAAAAAACTGATTTTTCTTTACCATTCTAACCGGTGGTGTTTTCTAATTCAATGGAATTTATATTCTGATTTTTTTAATCAAAGACAATCATAAAAAAGCGGTAAAACTGAAGTTTCATTATAGCCAGTGACGTTTCGTGTAAGGAAGGGAATGACAGATGCCAACACTGATATTATCCAATTGACTATCACTATCGTTACTTTTCGACAAATAATTTGGCCAAAATCTTATCAATTTGTACGTATCACATATCGCAATAAACGTGAATACATGTGAAATAAAACACGAAACTCGTCCCTTATCGTTATCAGAGCTCAGATGATTATGTGATAAATGCGTTATCATTATGTACATAAAAGTATCTGTTATTTACACAAATGTGCGACCGTGCGAGCTTTTTTGATGTATTACAAAAAAAATCTTCTACTCTCGTTAAGATTCAACATTAACTATAGTCAACAGATATTCTGATAAATGTCACTTTATTCACACACATTTGATACAAAAAATCGTAGGAAAGGGACGTCGTATTTCAGTAAGCCAGCTGCAAGCCGCGCGTGAGTGAGACGAAATAACAACAACATATCGGTCCTTCTCGCACATTATCAACGTTCATCTTCCAGTCAAAGTTCAAGATATGTCAGCAATGTTCATCTGTTAATTAAAATCTGTCCAGAAAAATAATAAACTCTACACGAGGGCGCCACTAGTAAAATATATGACTGCCCCTAACAAAATACTTGTAATATTTTAGTGTCGAGTTCTGCCGCAACATGGCGATGGGTATTATGTTTTTGGTCGAGCTTTACTAGATATACAAATGGCTCAAACAATACGGAGTAATTTAGGCTAATTCAAATTTCCCAATCCAAGACGTGGCAGTAGAATTTAAATCAAACAAACTCATTTAAAATGCAAGCAACCAAAGGCAAATTGAAATTATTTAACAAAATGCTTAATCATGTTCATAGTAGGTACAACAATGTACTTGTTGGCGTAGTATTAACAGTATTGCAAAGATATAATAAAATAATAATATTTATAAAACTACTGGGTCCCCGCGGTTTCACCCGTGTTCCCGGTGGGTCTTTAAATTTTCCCGGGATTAAAAGTAGCCTCTGTTATTCTAGAACATATACTTTAAGCCAAATTTCATCGTTCCTTCAGCCGTTCTGGCGTGAAAGACATACACACATCCATTCTAACAAACTTTCGCAATTATAATGTTAAGTCGGAGGCTTTGGATTAAGGCACCATATTTGGTAATTTCTTTTCGAGATAGTTTATGCAGTGCGGCCATTTTCATTCCAAACTACTTATGAAGTAAAAAAGGCTACTTTCTTCCGTCTTCCAAACTAAGCAGTAACAAAATTTAACAAAAAACGTTGTCATGCTTTTATTTACAAACTTATACATATTTACACCTAGTCACAAACAAACAGGTACAACACACACGTATGAAAGTAACTTTGTATTCAAATTTTAATAGTTTTTCTAATGATAATACCTATTCATGATTAACATTCAGATTCAGAATGTGTTACAACGTAAAATGTAGCTTACGTGGTTGAATTAGAAATTAAATTTGAAGGATAGTGAGTTTAAAGTACAGTGTTGTGACGTTAGTAAGTGTTTTATATTAGTTTAATAAAATATGATTTAAATAATACTGGTAACAATATGGGGAACGCAGGTTGACTGTGTGGATGGTGATTCTGACTTTTAAATCGCCGCTCGTGGCTTGGATGGAATCCACCCAGACAGGACAAACATTTTATGCATGAAATTGTCTGTTTGTTCTATGTCTGGACTCTGGATATAAATATCTATATAATATAATTGTTTTTTTTTTATGTAGGAATGTAATATGTTTCTGGGTGTCACAAATAACAATTTATTTATTTCTTTCTTTTCTTTTTCTACATAAGTATGCATTTAAAAGAAGTAAATCAGCAATCTATATGGTTACCATAATGCAAGGTGTGCTTAATTTGAAATCAGATTGGCCTTATGTAAAAATGTTCCAGGATTTAGGTACATATAGGTATTATAGGTATATATATAAAGACTCCTTGCGGTATCTGTGGTTTATAGATAATTGTAGATACTAGATCTATGGTGAAAATCATGATCTAAGTACCTAACAATCATACCAACTTGTAAGAAATAATGACAGTAAAGTAGTGGTCACGTATTTCAAAACGCCACCAGTAGGTAAAAACATAAAAATGAGCTTCCCATAATTTTGGCTGGTTTTTTTGTAATAACAACCGCCATTAAAATCTTATTTTTGTGGATTTTCTCTTTTTATTTCGTCACGTCATATTTGATGTCGTTAGCGTTACATAATGCATCTCAGCGTAATCTACTAAATATATACTTAACTAGCTTTTGCCCCGCGGTTTCACCCGCGTTCTCGGGGGATCTTCAATTTTCCCGGGATAAAAAGTAGGCATTGTAGTAGTCCAGGGTATCCGCTAACTACATTCCAAATTTCATTAAAATCGCTTCAGACGTTTAGATGTGAAGAAGTAACAAACATACACACTCATAAACTTTCGCCTTTTTAATATTAGTGTGATCTGTTTTTAGTTTCCCGAATTTTACTTTTAAATTTGAAATAGGTAGTTATATATTTTTTTTTTTAATTTGGTGTCCTTTACAGTGTCTCAAGGATTTGTATTACGAATTGAAGTCTTTGAAAAATTCCATCAGAAAATGTAGGTATTTTATCAGATTATGTGTGTAAAGATATACCTACCTTCTCTCCACACACATTCTCTAGATGCCAAGATTTGTGCGTGCAGTTTAATTTTCACACTTTCATTTGTGGCGGTAGAAAGATATTTAGGTATTTTAACTATTTATATATGCTTAAGTTTTTAGGGATGGATGTGTGTTACTGTTTACCGCAAAAAGAAGGGAAAATGTGTTTTTGATTAAAACATAAGTAGGACAATAGAAAATCCGCCGTAGGTACCTACTAAATAGTAAACAAAGATAATCAAGGGAATTCATTTTTGATAGATATCATATAACGGGACGTTTCGCGCGTGGACTATTATTAAAATATAAATTAATGTCAGAATTATTTATAATTTGATAGTAATCCATACACGGATCGTTCCGTTATGAATATCAATTATGTTTCAAGACAATTTAATAGATAATATTTTAATACGACTACAAAAATGAGAACTATCTTTTTTTTTATACCACAAAGGCAATACGGTCCCAACTGATGGGAAACGGTTACCGTAGCCTATGGACGCATATCTTTAATCTATGCATTTCACGCACTTATCATCACTGACATTACGAAACCTTGCTTGTCATATTATACTTATTAATTTGACGTCTATGTCATTCATGGTCTTTTTTTTTTATTTGATGGGACTCTAATAATCATGGTCATAGGATGAGCCCTGGGTATAAAAACAGTAAATTCTTTAACATAAATGTTTACTATACAATCAAAAGCTAGATTATATTACACTTTTAGAGAAGATGGAGGCGTATTTAATAAACAAATTTAATGTATTTTCACGAACGAATAAAGCTATGAAATAAAAAATCTTGCGCATACGCGCATACCAATCGCTTTGATCCTTCAATAGTTGGATTTATCACCTTGAGACTTGATCTTTATTTTTGTGTATAAGGTTTTTTTTTGACAATATTTCTTTTGTAATTAAGTTTTTTTATTATATTACCTATCTTTGATTGAGGATCAAATGTTATCATTTCGAAATTCTTACGCTTCATTTAAACAAATACAACCTAAGTGCCTTTCTATTTGAAGAGTAAAGATACATATATTTCAAAGTAAACAATATGATATTTGCACTTATCGTAATAAATATGATACAAAAATATATCTTGACTGGCTATCTATTGTTTGTGATAAATAATTATTATCTAACGATGAACTGATCGTAAAGAAAGATCTGAATTTTTTCCTCATTTCAAAATAACTATAGTCATTTCCGTTTTCTACACAAAAGATACGTTTTATAAAGAATAATTATTGAAACAAAATACCTGTTTTCGATAGATAGTTAAAAGATAAAAATAGAGTATCTGAACATTATACGTTTAATAAACCTACTCAATAATATTAGCATAAAATCTAGGAGAAAAAATTAGTCATACGGATCGGAATGGCAAATGTGTTGATCTGAATCAGCTAAAAGTAACTGCCAGTTTTGCCATTTTTATTTTTTGACGTATTATTAGATAAGGTAACATAGCCTAAGTTATGGTAGTATTAGGTAACACCATTCAAAGTAGTTTTTACATGTTTATTGACCCTTTTACAACCTCATTTAATCGTGGAAAGTTACACATTTGAAACTCTTTCTCTTTTATAGGCAATCCTTTTGAATTTGGTTTAGGTACCCTACTAATATTATCATAAAAGTATATGACAATGTATGTATGGATGTCTGTTACTCTTTCACGCAACAACGGCTTGAGGGATTTGAATGAAATTTGGCACAGAATTAGAATTTGTTTTGGAATTGCACAGAGGCTACTTTTTGCCCGGGAATGCGGGTAAACCGCGAGGCAGAAGCTAATACTCTTTAATTTGAGGATTGTATTTACAAAGCTTCTCTCTAGCTCGTTAAATTATCTTATGTAAATAGTAACATAGAAAATGAATAGGTTGGCGAGTATAGGTGAGAGTTTACTGTTATTAAATACCTTGACGATATTCTATCTGGCTTTATTTTTTTAGCATTTCTGGTCACATCATCATTAACAAGGTGTGGAAATAACGAGGCTTAGATACAAGACAATTTAGTAATCTACATATTACTCAAATAACCTGATGAACAATGAACAAAAAATGAAAAATGAACATGATATAAAAGCATATATGGTGTAAAATACTATTCAGGTTTAAAGATCTTAATAGTAAATACTAGTGGGTGAAACCACGCGGTTTTACCCACGTTCCCAGGAGATCTTCAATTTATTCATTAAAAGTAGCCAATGTGTTATAATATTAGTTGGAAGATACTGAGCAGACTAAATGAGAGCCTTGAAAGTGGCCTATATTTAACAATTATATTCAAATCAATTAAATCCTTTAAAATTAGATAATACACTCACATAATCGCTCAGCTAGAGCTAAGCCTATGATAACGTTGCCAAAACGGTAATTATTTCATTTTTATACCTACTGATTGTGATTCAAATGCATATTAATATAACTTTTTCCGGAATGACTTAGCAATTTTGTACTTTTCAGCTGTTTTAGTAGTTTATCTGGAAAAAGTAGTTCTTGCAACACCTGCCCAGCTCAAAGTGTAAGTTGAACAATTACGCCGTAGATGGTAGGTAATAAAACCATTTTTGAAGCTGTTTTTCCCATAAAAGTTAATGCTAGACTTCTTTCTGTCCATTCCTTGAGCTTCCCATTTGACGACATTTACATTGGATAGTGCGGTTTTAAGTGAAATGTGCAATATACCTATATATTTATTAAATATTACGACGATTAAGGTCTATCAATTAAAAATGCCTGTTATTTACTTAGTTGTGTGTTCCTTATATACATAATATGCATAAAATTTTTGTTACTTACATTTATATTAATATGGAAATTTCCAATGAAATATAATTACTTTACAAGGATACATAATTACTTCAGACAATAAGATATAAAAATCATTAATTTATGTTTTTCTAATAAACCTTGGTTCTGGAAAGTCGGTCATTCAATTAATTTATATTAATATTCTTTAATGAATTTAATTGAGAAATCTTTTAACTATTTTTATTTATTATTAATTAATGATTTGCATTTATATTTAAAATACCAAGCAATCTCAAAAAAAAAACTCAGTAGGAGTGGTATCAAAAAGCAATTCATTGTCTGGTAGCAATTCTAGTCAGCAATATACCAAATAAAACCAATAAATAGGTATAACTATGTATTTTTTTGCTATATATATAACATACCTCGACTGGAAATAAGCAACGACATGATCATTCAAACTACAATATCGTTAGTGACACTTCATTATTTGGACCCCAAACCAGAGACAAGCAACAATCATGAAGCGGCGTCGGACTTACCTGATTAGTGGTAACATCGATGACAACGAATGCCAGATACACGACCTCTTCCTCGTCAGAGCCCAGCGCTGCTCCGCCGAGTCCTGCAGTGCGCACGTGCAGAGCGCACACCCATCCTCCGCTGATCATCGCGCCATGCAATGCGCGAACGCACACGATCACAACAACTTCTATCAGACACTCAACTTTGTATCCTCTCCTACTGACAGTTCATTGACGTTCAAAAATCAGTACCAACGGAATTCTGTTATTCAACCTCTCTGTTCATACTCAACTTTCTAACGGGATGTAATAGTATCAAGTAATTTCGGTCGTACTACGCGAGTGGGCGGCCGCGATGTCACAGAATAGGCAAGTTTATCGTCCGAAAATTCACGTTCCTTTTCCGAGTTGTTTGTGTGTTATGTTCTTAAACGCGTCGAAAGCACTTTTTAGAAACCTGACGGTTACTCAACACGAAACAAGAACTCGCGTGTGGCGCGGACGGCGTTTTACCGCTAGCCGTCTACGTAAGCCGTTTCCGCTGCTGCAGGTGAAAATCTAGAATTAACTCGCATCACATCAATACTCGAATTCTAGCCGAGTTCAGAGTCCAACGGCCACCGTTCCGAAAAAATAGTCAACTTTTGTATAGTGTATTGCCGAGGGACGATTCCAAATTTGAATGCGTCGATTGTCCCACACACGGATCGGTTTTCACTTTGCACGCATGAACGATCACTCGCTTACTAATTACGCGGTGTAACTAAAGTTAATATACAAGTTTGATGGAATATTTTGGAACTAAAAATTATGTTGATGGCGGAGACGAGCGTGTCCGTCGGATCGGTGGATCGACTGGCGCTGCCGCTCCCTTGCTCGCTTGCCTGCCCCCCTGTTGACAGTGCGCAGGTAGCGCCGGCCAGGTGAGCGACGCGACGTTGCCAAACCGACCATTATCAATGATGATGAGATAGCTGCTGCTCTACTCTACCACGCCACGCCGCGCCGCCGCACCGTTTTACAATAATACACCGTTGCCAACACAATAAAATGCGGGTTTTGTTCAATTCCAAAATCAAATTTGACACTTCGATGCGTCAATGGAAATGTGGTATTTAATATGTACGAAATTGCGCGATCGTCAAATATCAAACGTCAGTCGTCAGCACAAATATTTTTTTTTAATTTAAAAGCGTGTGAGACAGTCGAGCCGCGGTGTATAGCGAAATACATTGCGTGTACGGTTTGACGACCTCGTTAACGTAATTTAGAGAAAGTGTAAATAGGTAATTTGTTATGCGATTATGTATTTGTATCGCAAATATGCGTTTGTCGGTGCAGCAAGGCAAGGCAAGGCAAGGTCGATATTGAGACGATGATTTTCTACAGGTATGTGGCGTGGGGTAGCCTGCCTACCTATTAATTATCTCTCTTATTACCTACACTAGGTATTTAGCACGATGCATTTCAGGGATGACAAGGCACTTTGATTTGGCATCGTCATGACTATTACTCATGTCAATTAGCTACCTAATACAGACTTTGTCCCCGGATTAAGGTCTAAACTCCATTGTAGAAGATGGTCAAGATTCGGAGAATTATGAAAAAGCCGATCGAATGCGCTTTGAGAATCGAACTGTTTTGGGTCATTTACTAAAGTGTGTACCAATCTTTATTTAAAAAAAACTTTTTTTTTCTTTTTTTTTCAGAGTGTGTCAATCGCAGGTATTTGATTTGCGAATGGATGGTGCCGTACGGTTAAGAGTATTATTGAAATATTAAATTAATATAAAAACTGAATAGTGAGGAACTAACATGTCACTTTATTTTACGAAGTCATGCTAATTGCGATGTTGATGATGATTCTACTAAATGGTCTTATTTTGTTTTTGTAATCGACGATGACAATACGGCTATCATGGCAACAGGAGTTTGGAAAGGAAGGTCATATGAACGGGAAGCAATGTAAGAATATCTCATTGTAAGTGAGAATTACGGCTGTGATATATTTCAGGGGAATATTTTTAAAACTTAAACTTGCTATGTAGGGTAGGTACCTAGGTAATAATATATTTATATCTATATACTAACCTATAACTAACTTTTATGGAATTCCAAAAAGTTATGTAGACATAGTGTCAAGAAGAAAACGTCCGGCTGATGTAAAGGCCCGAGAAGAATGTAGCAGCTAAGCTGTCATTAAAAAATAAACCTATCATCCACGAGTTAAAGTCCTAACTTGAATGGCAAGACGTCCCTACCTAAGGGGTTCTCATCATTAAAAATGTATCTTTACTACTTTCAACTTAAAGCTCTAAATTGAATGGTATGCCGTGAACCGAGCCGAATAATTTTTTTTAAGGACTAGCCATGTTATTCTAAATTCAAAAATTATCAAGCGATTGTTCAGACAAACGCGCGAATAGAGAACCTCTTATCGGACTGCCGTGCGTACGAGGGAGATAGACAATAGTCGCTTGATTGATTTCAGTGTCGTGTTTGAATTTAGAATAGGTGTCAATAGATGGACTTTTTTTCACACTATAATGAAATTGGCGCCAGATGTAATAAAAAAGATGTATGTAATCTATGATAAGTATCTATAATTTTTTTTTTATCAAAATTAAACCATAAAAGGTGTTGCCAAGCGCAAAATTCTAGAATGGGTGGACTGATTTAGCTATTTATGGACGCAAAATATTAGTAAAAGTTTATGTAAGTTTTTAATGGTAAAGTTTAGAGTAGAGCGAGCGAACCAATCCACGGAGCATAAACTAGTAACATATATTAAATGAAATCGTCTTTCTTCGACTTCAGCCCTGGGTATTTGTTTGTTTAAAACCGTTCCCGTTCCGTTCCGTTCTCAATTTTTTATAGATCCTCTCCATTCTAAGGGTTCCTGGAAGAGATCAAGATAAGTGATAAGGCCGCCCATTGTAACACTCTTGTCTTTTATGTTTCTTGTTAATTTTATGTTTTATATGTGGTGTAACAATAACGTATTATCTATCTATCTATGAGATGGATGACCACAAATAAGAAGATGAGATTATGTTCTGATACTTCTGATTCTCCAAGTCCCTTAGACTATATTCTGTTCGGACTTTAGGTCATGAACTCTGCAAATTGACTTGCAAATACAGATCAACGTGTTTGACACAGTATTTAAAATCGAATACCTTTACGTAAGTAGGTACCTATATCTCTTTTATTTATACTGTGTTTGTAAGTACTTTGTATTTATAAGTAGAATATGTAGTTTACCAGCTATCTGGTTACTAGCTTTATTAAATTTCTAATCAGTTTGGCCGTGTGTGAACAATTTTCCTTTATATATTTTTACTAGCGGACCCGGCAGACTTCGTTCTGCCCACCAGCGCCACCTACCGGCTCCAAATTGATGTATTATACATAAAAACCTTCCCCATGAAATACTTTGTAATTTGATCAAAACCGCATGAAGATCTGTTCAGTAGTTTTTGTGTTCATCGGGTTCAGACAGACAGACAGAGGTGACTTTGTTAGAGAGCGGTGGGGACTTTGTTATATATAGGTATATATAGATTATTCTATACTAATATACAGTAAGTACATATCTATCATTCTGAAATTTTGTATGTTTGTTAGTCTTTAACGTCAGAACGGCTGACGCGATATGGATGAAACTTGGCAAAGAGTTATATCTAGAATAGCTCATAAAGTAACTCGGGAAAGATGACACCGTAAGGCAGAACCTAGTCTCTATATCCATTTAAGTTAAGTAATATTACTAGGTACATATTATTATTATAAAACAAAGTCGCTTTCCGCTGTCTGTCTTTATGTCTTCTCGAATCTTTAACACTACGCAACGGATTTTGATGTGGTTTTTTCAATAGATAGAGTGATTCAAGAGGAAGGTTTTTATATACAATACATGCATAATATGTTAGAGAAACACTGACAATTTTGGGGGTTTCTAATGTGATGTTTAAGCATTGCACCCGTGCGAAGCTGGGGCGGGTCGCTAGTTAGGTATATTACCTACTTATGATAATAAATTGAATTTTTGAAGGTTACTCCTGACATTCAAGTGAAGGTCAAAAAAGTATCACGTACCTATCATAAGTAATTAACACTTTTTTTCAACGTATCCTAAGAATATTATACTTCGACCCCGGCGTCTCTTGCATACGACAGCGGCGGTTCAATGTCGTGACATTATGTTTTGTTTCATAAATATAGTTTGTATAACTATTAACTTAAGTACCTACTTACATGGCGTTTAAAATGAATGCTTTAAGAGATACTATAATAGCTTCCGTACCGCGGTTTCGACCGCGTTACCGGGGGTCTAAAACTATTTTTTTTTCATTGGTCTCAAAAGTGCTAGCCTCTGATGGCTGTTACACCTGTAGATACGCGGACAAGTCGGTGAGCGCAGAGGGCTCTCAATCGTAGTAGTTTAAATAACAGCGCTGAGGGTGTCCCCTGTGTAAGGTGAATTATTTTGTATTAGCATAATCTATGTTTTTGTATCGGTTGGTAACACTGGGTTCATTCCTAAGTTCATGCGTTCAAGCCATTCGTCTTTTCAAACCGTATAAAAGCATCAAATTACACTGCAATGGGGCATTCTCCTGTAAGTAGCCACACTAAACGGGTCAAGAACTCTTAATCGGAGTACGAGTAAGTTGAAGGTTAAATTAATTAATTTATTAATATATTAATTTGAATATTTAATAATTCACTCTCTGCAATGTGGTATAATAATCATCCTGTCCAAGCAATCGTTCCTTTTAAATTTAAATTACGTATGTTGTCTTGAAGAAACTAAATAACCTTTAAATCTAATATGAAATAATGTCTTTCTCCTTCAATTCAGAATTGGGATCAGCGGATATTTTTAAATATCCGCTATACCCGTCCACTCTTTTTATTTTTTCTCATTTTTATTACTAATTAACTTTTATTTTTTTTATCATGTGATCTATCAATTTACGAGAAAACTTCAGTGTTTCAAATATAAAATTATTTGTTTATGTGTATAATATCCGTTGAAACATAAAGACGGATGTGACGAGAATGCACTAAGATACGAATAATAATTTGGACAAGGGATACTTATACATTTGCCAGGGCTACTCCCTGGGTGTATAGGTTATCTTTTGGAAGACATATCATGGCAGAGCAATTCTCTGAGGATATGTTTAGTTCATAAATTATTACGCTAACAGTGCTAAATTTAAGTAAAAGGTTATTTTATATATGTTTTTGAAGTGTGGTTAGTCTGTTCAAGGGCGAGGGATACTTATACATTTGCCAGGGCTACTCCCTGGATGTATGGATTATCTTTTGATGGACATATCGAGCCAGAGCTACCCTCTGGGGATAAGATGTTTGTACATGAACAGACAATTTTTTATTACAAACCACAAATAGTTGTATAACCTAACCTTACCTAACCTTTAAACTAGTGATGTGATTTTATCTTTGGGCGGTGGGAGCTCATAACTTGCCAGGGCAACTCTCTGGATTTATTAGCTATCCTTTGGCATGTTTGGTCAGAGTAAATTTCTACCAAATATGATCTGCACATTAATAATTTCACAATTCTCAAATACTTAATAATTAATTCGGTTAAATCTGGCACTACCTGATCATAGACTTTCCCCTTATTATAAATATTCTAACTGTAGTAATTTAAACACTAACGCTGTTTATTTATTTATTTATTTATTTATTTATAAAAAGACACACCAACAGTTTACATATTGTCACATTCATTACAATATTGTGATCAAATCAAGTACAGATATATAAACCTATAAGAGGCGTGTACAGCATTCGCTAGCATAATAATAACAACGAATAGTAATATAATAAGAATACAATACAATAATAAGAAAACTAAACTAGACTAATGACTTAATTCCAAGCCAAACCTAGAAGCAGCAAGCAGCAAGGAGCATAATGTAATGATCATCGATTAACTTGCGAGGGAGTGGATGGGAGTCTGTCTACAGTACAGGCAAATCCACAAGCGCATACATAATTTAATATGCCTAAGCGGAGAGATTTCGCGGCAATAATTATTTAATAATCCAACCTAATAACCATGGTCGTTCAGATGTACATGTTCGACCGATTAATAACTCTTAACAAGAATATATAAGATAATTCTAGAAGGTCACAAACGTTTCAATTGTAACAAAACTCTAAATAATGTTCTTTCTGTACTAAGCTTCTTCATCATGTATTGTTTGAAATTAAAGTTAACGTAACCATAATTCAAATTCATTTATTGCATAAATATGGGTTATTCGAAGATGTCATACATTTTACAGTAAGACTAAAAAAAAATTATTAAAAAAAAACGTTATTAATTTACATTATTATAATTTATATTACAAGAAACCTGCATACCACCTTAAATATAAACTGTATTTAAATATTACTGTATAAAATAAGATAAAATAAGATCTTATAAAATAAAATAAAAAAAGATATGATAAATAAAAAAAAATATATGATGAAAAAAAATTTAAAAGAAAAAAAAACTAAAAAATATGATAGAATAAAGTATGATAAAATAAAATAAGATATGATAAATAAAATAAATTAGAAGAAATATGATAAAGAGAAATATGAAAAGAAAAGAAAAAAAATATGATAAAATAAAATGTGAAAAGAAAAGAAAATAAAATAAAAATATGTTAAAATATTAACTTATTTAATGACTTAACTAATTTAATGACTTCACTGATTTAATGACTTCACTGATTTGGTGACTTCACTGATTTGGTGACTTCGCTGATTTAGTGACTTCACTGATTTAGTGACTTCACTGATTTGGTGACTTCACTGATTTGGTGACTTCGCTGATTTAGTGACTTCACTGATTTAGTGACTTCACTGATTTAGTGACTTCACTGATTTAGTGACTTCACTGATTTAGTGACTTCACTAATTTAATGACTTGGCTAATTTAATGACTTGACTAATTTAATGACTTGACTAATTTAATGACTTGACTAATTTAATGATTTTTCCCCAGCTTGCCCTGCGACGTAGGCCTGCTATAAAGATTTCCACTCAAACAATAACTCTCTTGGTAACGTATGTCCTGTCCATTGCCATTTTGTAGTTATCTTTTTAATATTTTCTAATCTTACCCTATCTTGTCTTTTTTTACCCCAATTACTCTTCTTCTATTCCGTTTTGGTATAAATCTAATTTCCTTGTTAGTTTCCTGGGTATTTATTAATACCCATGTTTGTTATGCATTATGTTAGGCATGGCAAAATGCACATAAACAAAAAAAAATTGCAGTCATATATGAAACAATAAAAATAAATCATAAATGCCATTGATCAAATATTAACTCATCTAAATAATGAAATAAATAAAATAATAAAGTTGTAAATAAGTGTATATTAATGTACCTTATCACACGTTTAAGTTTAATAAAGAAATATGCCATTATTATTAAAACATTCGAGTGTTCAAATTTTGATACACTAAATAATAAGAGAACTACTAAGTGAAGTTCTCGTCTAAGAGTCATTTTCAAAATTTTGGCATTATTAAAACAATATCAGCATAGGTCAATTCTGATAGCGTCAGAGTTAGATACGTAAATCTGTGCTTAAAAAAATATGTTTAAAAAAAAAGGGAAGATTTCATATATGATTTGAAGTTCTTTATTGACTAGTTATACCTATTTATTTTGTAAATACTAGTTGTAATTTAAAGTGCGTAAATTATGTTGTACTGTAATTTATTTTTTACTTTTATTGAGCAATGAGACTTGCTCCAAGCAGGATGGCCGAGCTGTAAGGTGAATTATTTTGTATTAGCATAATCTATGTTTTTGTATCGGTTGGTAACACTGGGTTCATTCCTAAGTTCATGCGTTCAAGCCATTCGTCTTTTCAAACCGTATAAAAGCATCAAATTACACTGCAATGGGGCATTCTCCTGTAAGTAGCCACACTAAACGGGTCAAGAACTCTTAATCGGAGTACGAGTAAGTTGAAGGTTAAATTAATTAATTTATTAATATATTAATTTGAATATTTAATAATTCACTCTCTGCAATGTGGTATAATAATCATCCTGTCCAAGCAATCGTTCCTTTTAAATTTAAATTACGTATGTTGTCTTGAAGAAACTAAATAACCTTTAAATCTAATATGAAATAATGTCTTTCTCCTTCACCTGTAAATGGTTTGTAGATGAATAAAAATACTCCAAAATCAAAATTCTTGTATTCCTCTATCATAATGAATATAGTCATAAAGAATGCAACTAGCAGCCCTTATTTACAAACGTAGGTATTTTAAGTACGTCTAACAATAATAGGGTCTCTCAAATTATGTAAACAATTGGGTGAGAGAAATCTATTCCTGCGCACGCGCCGCCCCCGCGCCATCTTGCATCTGATTGGCGCGCTCATTATAAAATCCAAGATGGACGCCCATTCGCTCAGATTACCGTCACAATATGCGACACATTCCTGCCACTGTGTGACCTATTTTATATACCTACACATTGCTGATTGCCCGTAATGTTACTAACAGTATTTTATTTACTTATATTAATTTGAATCACTGTAAAGTAAAAGACGATGGCTCTTTTAGTACAGTGGTCCAAATTCCTTTCCATCCAACGGTTGTCTGGAAGAAATTGCTCTTAAGGATAACGACCGCTACTTGTGCATTAAGTAAAGTTTCACTGTTGTTTTAATATCGGTTTATTGTCATTTGGTGTACAATAAAGTGTTATCTACTTATATATCTATGTAAGTATTTTTCTCGACCGGCGTGGTCGAGAAAAATACATAGATTCTATTCAATACAAATGCTAGACTAAGTAGTTGCTAGAAACGATATCAACCCTAACTGCGGCAATATCGGGCTTTAATACTTAGACTTCTATTGACTTCATAGCCTACTGTTAGATACACGCATTAGGTACATACACGCACGAAAAAAAAGATTTGTGTGTATGTTTGTAATGAATAAACTCAAAAACTGTGCCTAATTCAGAAATTATTTCACCATTCCGCCAATCCGCACTAGGCCCGCGTGGTGGGCTATGGCCTAAACCCCCTCGATGTTAGGGGAGGTTCGAGCACTTCTGTGGAGACGGATATGAGCTGTTGATGATGATGATGATGATGATTAGATATCAGGGAATAATATAGGCTTTATTTCATCCATGTATTCGTACGGGAACGGGAACTACGCGGATGACACTGCGCGGAGACACCTAGTGTACCACAGACACATTTGGGAGTTTGAACAGATACCTACCTACCTACTTATAAAATACCTAAGTACATTACATTGGTACCAGCTGGTGATTTGGTTACAGCCCCCACTTGAGGAAATATACCATGGCGAAATAATTCAAAATGCAACCCTATAGGTATCCTAACTAAGTACCTAAGTAGGTACTTAATATTTTAATTGTAGATGTCAGTATTTTGATACGCATTCACGCCTAAACCACTGAACTAAGTAATTCAAAAAATTATTAATTTTCAATATTTTATCCTCGTATTCCGATGGAAAGGTCTTAAGCGATATGGTTGCCCTGCTCTGAAAAAAGTCGATCCCGGGAATGATAGCCAATAAATTACCGTAGGTACTAACATCTTCAGAGCAGACCTTTACTACTCACTCTACAATAAAACCCGCTGTGGCAAACACTTCCCCTCCCATATACCTACCTTACATGGCTTTCTTGCGCCCTTTATTTCCTTATTACCGGCAACATTGCATTAATATAGCTTTAATAATTATTAATCTACATTTCGGCGATGCATGACCTAACCGGTCCGTCGCCCTTACACCTCGATACGCCTCGAGTACTTCGCAATGGTTACAAGCTTAATGCGGTTACTTTTTACTGTAATACAAAGTTAATAAAAATAATATTTAATATCTAACGCTGGCACAATCATTTCGTTATCCACAGTTGTTAAGTGAACTGCGGCTGCACCCATTTTATTAATGTACTGGCTGCCTCCGCGCGGTTTTACCCGCGTAGTTCCCGTTCCCGTGGGAATACAGGGATAAAATATAGCATATGTTACTCAGTGATAATGTAGCTTTCTAATGAAAAAAGAATGATTAAAATCGGTCCATTACTTTTTGAGTTTATTCGTTACATACAAAAATACAAATCTTTCCTCTTTATAATATTAGTGTAGATGAATATTGTACCACATTGTTAATGTAGGTATCTATACCTAATTCAGTACAATTTACATATCACGTTAGGAGCATACAAAAACAAACAGTGGTACGAAATAATTATTTTATTTGTCACACAAGCAATATCTACCAGAGTACCAGATAACCCTAAGCCACCACATACCTAGTTCACATATCTAGCTGCCATGGACTGCACGGTACACAATAAAAAATAACTTAAGTTAATACTTACTACATTACAGAAACTGTAAATTATTTAGTTAGCATAACGATGTTATGATAGGTAAGGTATCATTGATGATCTTCTAATTAGTTGGTACAAAATATTTTTTCTATTGAGTACATTTTTGTCATGTTATTTATTATCCATGCAGGCACATAGATAATATTGCTATAGTGGTAAGTAAGGTTAAAACCACTATCGGTCTATGCGTTGATGTTGTTTTTTAACCAAGTACCTAAATTTTCAAAATATGCACATAAAACAGAGATTCCATTTTGAAACTAGAATATAATATCATATTTTAAATCCATGAAACAATTTTAAAGTTGTATGCAGGGCTATCATGAATGAATGTGCCCAACCAAAGAAAAGATATTTAAATTTGGCGGGAGTTTGTGTCATTTGTGTTTGTGTCTTGCGGTAGGTTATAAATTTGTTTCACGTGAGTAGTAGATGCATAGTCAACTTGTAATTATTCATAATAAGGTTTTGTCGTATTTTTTAAGTTAATGATGTTGTTTTGATATTTTTTATTAATAAAGACCAACAAAATACTTAATGATATTCTATTTTTTGATATGGCAACTGACTGGTGATAGCCGAGTGACAGGTGTTTACGCGCCAAACAACAATGGTTGCTTGTACAACGTTTGCTAAAGTTAACTTTACATGTTTTTTGTAATCGTTTTGTAGTATATTTGACCGATTCATGTAGTGAAATTTCATTTGAGGACATTATTTTCTTTATTGACTGCAATAATGCACTATTACTTGCATGTGTTAGACAAAAACTCGGTCAAGTAGGCTTTTTGGGGGAACCACGCTAATTGACTTTGATTCGTGTTTCATTATTGAAAATGAGTGGTATAGAGATGTCTGTGTCGACACCGAGGCGATCCTCGCGTGTTCCGCACAACCAGACTCCTAAAATGTCTGAACGTAAGAAGAGTTTGTTCCAAGGTGCATTGGAGGCTCCGCCGGAGTCCTTGACGAAGCACCGTCGTCTGCCCGTGGTAGACAGCGAGAGTGATAGTGAAGACTGTGACTTGGGCATCATTAGCACGTTGGACTCGAGCTCTGGTGACGAGAACGACCAGGGTTTACCGAAGACGCCAGAAAGGACTCTGTGGCGTGAGTAACGTCTTAATTATGTACTGTACCTTGTACATATTTGCTTATCTATATAATACCGGGAATGTGGTATGTCTATGTCCCTGCCAGCCAATTTCTATTAGGGATTCCGCTCAATACCTTGCATTTTAATACAGGAGACTACTTTTGCAGATACAAGCATTACAACAACACTTTTCACATAACCTGAATAGGTAAAGATATACCTCATTCTATGTCTAAATTCACAACAAAACATGTTCTATATAATTTAAGAAGTACTGAAGATTAGGGTGGGTTTGTGCCTAACGGTTAAATTAGGTTAAGTCACATTTTGTTTTGTCAACAAGTGTGTATGTCTGACTATTACTTTATTTAGCTTGATAATAGAGATCAGATAGGCATACAATATAAATATCTTGGGCCAATCTGATTCCATACTAAACAGAGCTTGTGCTATGGTAACCAGATAACTGATATACTACACATATACTTCTAAATACACATACAAAATATTAAAACTGTTTGGTTATTACAAAACCCTTAAAGCTCTTCAAAATTCATGCTACAGCAATTAGAACCATATCTATTAAACATGAAGTCTAATTTATTTTAAACTATAGACTGTGATTGATATTTACAGTCATGTACCATATTTTATGGTATTTAAACTATTAGGCATACAAATACTATATTATTCCAATCTTTTCAAATAGCACCCTAGTGTATGAAGCAATATCTATCTAAACATTTTCAGATCTACAAAAGCTATGCTTCCTCTAAAATTTGTCTGAGTATACTTATAACATATACCTATATAAAAAGGTTAGAAAACATATAATTTTTCATATGTTTCATAATATGAATAGACTAAAGTTTTTATAAATGAAATTGTCAATATAATGGGTCATTCTAATTAAAAATTGTGACATAATAAAAAACATTTGATTCATAACATGATTATCTAACTAACCTACTTTTCTGATGGAGTTTGACTTCTGATACCATATCTCCAGCTTTAACCTTTATAAGTACCCTAGAACAATAGAATAATATGTTCTTTCAATTTCAATGCTAAAATAATCTGAAAACTTACATTTTGTTTCATGACTCTATGGAAATAATAGTTTACCTAGTATATGTATGCCACATATTCCTAGGAGACTCTTCAAGTTTAAAAATTAAATTTAAATGTTGGTAGATAAGATAAATCACATAGATAATAACAATAAACTTTAAAATTATAATTTATTTTTCATAATAACTTTTGTTTTCTGCTTAACAAAAGGCCAATTGCATCAATGCTCATTAATAACCATTGTATTTAAATTATTAACTAAAATCTTGAGACATGAATAATAATTAGTGTTTGTCTAAGTTAATAAGTTTTTCTATTGTTTTTTTTTTTCAGACGAAACAAGGAGCCAAACACGGAAGCTGCTAAAAGAAAACCACGATTTGAAGAACTTTATGAAATCCCCGTTTACATTGAAGAAGTATCAGACCAGGTATTCATGTCCGGAAACAAGATGTACTGGTTCACTGTCTACTCCGGTTACCCCTCATATACAGAACCATCCGGTGACACCCTCATCTTCCCACTCTTGTGCAAGTGCCCATACAACGTCATCTACCTCGAGCCGAGCTCGCAAGAGCCTGGCCAGCCTTATAGCTGACACGGAGAGCTGCAGCAGCTCTCTCAAAGACCTGAACTTTGATACTGACTCAGGGACCGACTCAAAAGAGAACACCCCGGTAAAATCTGTACGCAGATCAAGCAGGAGAATTAAGATGACACCAAAACTGCATAGTTTCAAAGGCATCCTAATGGAACAGAAGAAGAATATATCTCCGATGAAAACAGCCGTTGTTTGTTTGACGAAAATGGATATGACTAGTATAATATCTCCAACTCAGATGTTGAAGACGCCTCATAACACGACCGAGACTGGCGGGTCCCCTCCGAAGATACATAGCCGTCGCTCTGTCGTTGAGATAGCCGAGAGTCCAGAATCCACTTGCGATAGTGAGAAGAGTCAAAAGAGACTGCGTAACGACAGCCTGAGTGAAGTAGGACCTATATCCAAATACCCGAGACTGGACACTCCTAAAGCTCGCCTCTCATTATTTAACAGTGACAGACTGAAGGAGATACTGTCTACTAAGTCATTTTATGGTAAAACTAATCCAGAACTTAATACTAATATAACAGCTAAGATTTCTAGTGCAATTGAAGCGAGTAGCACACATTTAAGAAAGCATTCGCATTCACACTCCCAAAGGCGCAAGAGGAAACCTGGTCAAATCAATATGGGTGTGAAACACAGAATTCGTAAACCCAAACATCATAAGCATATAAAAATGATGAATTTAAGGTACAATTCTTCAATGAATAGTACAGGAAATAATACTCTATTGAATAATACTACAACTTCTAGCGTAACCCTGAATAATACCTCAATATTGAGTCAAAATTCATCACAGGAATTAATTAACGGTAAGTTGTTACATGGGACATTTTTCATACACGGCCAATCTGATTCTGCTCTTACTATGGTACCAATGATAGCTGATATACTACTTTGAAACATACTTATACTAGTGGCTTCCCGCAGTTTCACCCGCGTACCGGGTACTTTCATTTTCCCTGGATAAAAGTAGCCTATGTCCTTTCTCAGGCTCTAGACTGTGTACCTGCCAAATTTCATTTAAATCAGTAGTTTTAGCGTGAAAGGGAGACAGACAAAGTTACTTTCGCATTTATAACATTAGTTATAGATATTAAAATTAATAGGATAGGTAAATCTAAATCGATTATAAGCTGATTTAAAAAAATAAATTCTCCAGCTAATAACATCTTTTTATGTATAAAAACGTTGCGAAATTGTTTTTATATGTCCTAATAGGGTAGGACTATAAGGTTTTATTTTATTACACAAACAAGGAAGCGTGCAATCCTATTTGCATTTAATTGTATACTTATATTAACGAGTATATTCATTCAATAATTATTTATTACGAATAGTCATGAAGTTTTAATGTTCTACGACCCGCAACGTTAGTATAAAATGGGCCATTTACATAACTATAAATACACGATAAATATCTAGATATAAGCTTCTGTAACCAAATGGGTTTTAGAATTTAATGGACGCTAATTTTGAATATTTCATTTTTAAGACTATGAGTATATAACTAGTATATCTACTAAAAAAACAAAGTTGGTCTGTCCTTCCACGTCGTTGATCTTTCGCGTTAGAACAATGCTAATGGGTCAAATACGCGGTTAAAAATATAAATGAATAGCTTTACTAAGACTAATGTTTTTTGCAATTGGTATAAATTAAATATTGATGATTCCCAGGTCGCGACTGTCGTAATATGAAACCAGTTGTAATAATGACGTAGTCATTTCTAAAATACATCTAAAAACTTATATGTAATGTTATCCTATCATTGATTCTTAAAGGGGAAAAAAATAAAGTAAATTTCCCGGAGCATATTTCACACACGGCCAATCTGATTCTAAACTAAGCAAAACTTGTACTATGATTACATAATCAATATACTATATTTATATACTTACATATATAATTCACAGTTAGACATAAAACAAACATATCAATGCATTCTTCACCTAGCCACATCACCAAAAACCAACCATATAAAATAGCATTCTTTACTTTCACAGACAAAGCAGACCCCTTCGACAAGGAGCAGCAAACAATAGAAGCCCTACTCAGCCAATGGACAGAGGAAGATGTCCCTGAATCTGAACTCACATTTTCCAAACCCATCGCAGAACTGCCTTGCTTTAACAGCACTATCATTGAAGAAACCAATCAGATATTCCAGCCTGTAACCGCAGTGCAAGTACAAGCAGTAAACTTGCCACAGGATTCAGAAACTGTTATCATAGAATTAGGTGCAGATAAAAATTTGCCAGACAAAATGGCAGTGTTGCCAAATGATGTTGTAATGGCTGAGCCAAGTCATGTTGCCAGTCATGGTGCAGAGCCGAAGAGTGGCCAGTTCCTACCAGTAGAAGGTGGTTATATACTTGTTGAGGAAAATGGTGGTGAAGGTAAATTAATGTTTCTTTTCATTGGTAATATTAGTCCTCTAAACCCTATTTTAGTTACTTTTAAAGTAAATTCTTATGTCGTACTTGGTATACCACTGGTTGGATGTATAAAAAAAAATCTTGTATCAATCTTAAATCTTAGCTAGATTGTTGTTTAAATCTATCTTGCTGCAACTCTGGGATTTTACCTACGTGGTTCCCGTAACTGTAGAAATATGGGGATAAAATATAGCTTATACTCCATGGTAGCTTTTAACAAATACACTCACATTCGCATTTGTATTATTAAATAATAAATAAATAAATAAATATCCTGGGACATTTTTCACACACGGCCAATCTGATTTCAAAGTAAGCTTCAAATGAAGCTTGTGTTATGGTAACCAGCTAGCTGATATACTACATATAATACTTTTAAATACATACATATTATAGATATTTACATCCAGACACAGGACAAACAGACATATTCATGCATACAAATGTTTGTCCTGCGTGGGATTCGAACCCACGACCCGCGGCTTGAAAGTCAGGGTCACTAACCACAAAGCCAACTGGGCTGTCAATTAATATTTATTGAATCTAATAGCTGTTTTCACAAATAAAATACTGTTTTTTTATCTTATAGCTGGTGAAATGCTGCCAGACTTGGACGAAATAGAACGGGAGCTGAAAATGCTTGATGAACAGATACTGAAGATGGCGCATTCAAATAACATCGACGCTAACGCTGTGCTCGCGTCTACTGAGAATCCCTCTAATACAGGTTAGAAAAGCTATTTATAGAATTTTGACTAGTCAGTTGGCTTGGTTAGCAATCCTGACTTTCAAGCCGCTGGTTGTGGATTCATTTCCCATTTAGGACAAACATTTTTGTGCTTGAACATGTTTATGTGTAACTTAGCAAAATGTGATAGACAGACTATCGAGCTAAAATAAGTTTGGCATCAGGATAGCCATGTATATAAAATATCTCAAGATAATTAAAATTCATTTTTAATGTGCAATAATCATTGATATATTATTCCGAATAAATTATTGTTTCAGCTATGCCATCAACACCCTCAACTTCAACAGAACCAAAAACGGATAAGGCTCAAAAGCTGTTCCCGATCTTCAGCAATCCTAATCCGGGAACAAATACGCCCACTTCTAAAGGTACCTTAGGATATTTACTTACTATATATATTAATTTTGTTATTGAAGAGTATCCCGAATTTTCTGGGATTATATTAGACCTTATATTGATCACATTTAGGTTGATATTCAAATGAATGATATTTTTTGTGACAGGTACAGAAAAAACAAATAAGAAGTCAATAATAAAAACCGGCGACGATCAATACGTGATAGACGCGGGACAGAAGAAATTTGGCGCGACCCAGTGTGTCGAGTGCGGGACTATTTACCAGGTAAATACCCTTTTTTATAGGGTCGGCAACGCGTGAGTGACGCCTCTGGTGTTGCAAGCGTCCATAGGCTACGGTAACCGCTTCCCATCAGGTGTACCGTATGCCTGTTTGCCACCCTTGTGGTATAAAAAAAATATAAAAAAAAAGGTAATACTATGACTTATAAAATGGAATATCCTTTATTAATATAAAGGTACTAGCTGCCTCCGCGCGGTTTCGCCCGCGTAGTTCCCATTCCCACGGAAATATATAGATAAAGTATAGCCTATGATGATGATGATGTTGCTTTCCAATGGTGAAAGAATTTTTGAAAACGGCCCGGAACTTTTTGAGTTTATTCATTACAAACATACGCGGAAATTATGTTTGAATGTATACTTAATAGTTTTAAATATGTATTAAATACCTTGATATTGTATTTTGTTGCTAAATTGTGCACATTGTGACAAATAATGTTCTTTGAAAACTGGTGTACATTTTTAGCCCGCGACCATACATAATATCTGGATATTAATATTTAATACATTATTTGGTTATCACACTATAAGCCTTGTTTATTTGGTACTATATGGAAAAAAATCCTATATTATGTGTTGAATTTAATATTATGGGACCAAGACAAATAATGTTCTTTGAAAACTGGTGTACATTTTTAGCCCGCGACCATACATAATATCTGGATATTAATATTTAATACATTATTTGGTTATCACACTACAAGCCTTGTTTATTTGGTACTATATGGAAAGAAATCCTGTATTGTGTTGTTGAATTTAATAGTAAAAATTATACTATTATTACTATTGAAATACTACACACATAAGACTATTATATTAAATAGTAATTAATGTTACAGATAGGCGACCCACAAGACGAGCACGATCATCTCATTCATCACAACGCCACAGACGTGCTTCGCTTCAATGTAAGTTGTTTACATAATTCTCATATGTTAAGTTTCATTGTAACTTGAACACCGTTTATGCTTATCATTTGTACCATATTATGTATGTATGGACTATATTATGTATCTTGCAGTAAATAGTTATGATTTTTTGCGCTGTGTACAGCCATTAGACAGCCCGGTTGGCTTTGTGGTTAGTGACCCTGACTCTCAAGCCGCGGGTCGTGGCTTCGATTCCCACCCAGGACAAACATTTGTATGCATCAATATGTCTGTTTGTTCTATGTCTGGATGTAAATATCTATAAAATAAGTATGTATTTTGAAGTAGTATATTATGTATTATTTCAGCTATCTGGTTACCATATCACAAGCTCTGCTTAGTGGAATCAGATTGGCCGACTGTGATAAATGTCCAGGAATATTAATTATTTATTTAATAACCATATAATTAATGTAATTCCAGGGTTGGAAAGACGAATGCGTAGTGGACGTGTTCGGAACGAGCCGGTGCCTCCGCGTTCGAGGCGGCGAGGCCGGGTGGCGCCGCGTGGAGAAACTACTCGCGAGGGTCATTCACCCCGCGTTAGGGTACCCGGACAAACTACCCGGTGCTCAAGTACATCAGTACACTGTAAGTAACTAAATATCTATACTAATATTATAAAGCTGAAGAGTTTGTTGGGTAAACACGTTAATCTCTGGATCTACTGGTCCGATTAAAATATTTCAGTGTATTTTTTGCAGTTATAAATCCATTTACCAAAGATAGCTCTGGTTACTGAAAATTTTCAGTCTTTTTATCCGACTGCGAAAAGTATGCATAAAATTTATGTTAAACTAGTTGACCCGGCAAACTTCGTACTGCCTTAGAATCAATCTAAGGAAAAGCGAAATTGTTGTTTTTACTATATTCCAAGTATTTGTTCCTTTAAACCTTCCCTGTACTTACACAAATAATTCAAGATCAAAATTAGCCAAATCGGTCCATCCGTTCTCGAGTTTTTATCAGACTAACGAACAGCAATTCATTTTTATATATATCTATATATATAAAAGAAAGTCGGGTTTGTTACAGCACTTATAACTCGAGATCTACTGAATCAATTTTTATGGTTATTGATTCGTTGGATTTGTCTCCGCCCCGAATAGCAGAATACATCTTAAAACAATGAAAACTCGATATGTGTAATTAATACTTAATCATTTCAATAAATGCTGATTTGTTTATTACGTCAAACATTTGTTGTCCAATCCTGTCAAATACTGTAACAACTATTCATGTGTGCGTTCAGAAATTTATTTTTGTAAAATGTCTCGAAAGTTCAGGAACTGTCATATTTGTTTGTTTTAGACATTAATTTGTGTAAACTATTTATTAATTATTTAATTATTAATTTCCGAAAATAATACCTAATAATACCTGATTTTTAATTTGGTCGGTTTTTAAATTGATCAATTTTAAGTTTTGTCACAATTTAAAATTTAAACTTCTGAACGAAATATTAATATTTGACATTCGATTTGACAACCAACTGTAATATGTCAATCCATCCTGTCGCACTTTAAAACAAGGAAAAAAGTTATACGATATTGTGTTACCATATCTATGAGTGCATCATTCTATTTAACTTTCTTTACATATATCTAATCAGCCCGTAATAACCCATTCCTGAGCATAGGCCTCCTTATTTTTATGCCATCTTATACGGTCCAGTGCCAATTACATCTACTGCCTACCCGCTGCCTCGACAATGTCGTCTACCCACCGAGCCGGTGGTCTACCCGGTTTCCTGTGTCTCTCTTGGCCACCACTCTGTAATAGCTTTAACCCATCTTCCGTCATCCCGCCTTCCCAGATGTCCCGCCCAACTTTAATCCCGTGATCCGTTTACCCACATCCACGACTTGCGTTTTACGTCGCATTTCGACGTTGGGTATTGGGTCTACAAGGGCGATGCCCAGCATGGTTCGCTCCATGGCTCTTTGAGCAACCATTATTTTATACATGTTGCCTTTTGTAAGCGACCATGTTTCGGCACCATAGGTGAGGATAGGCACTGCACTGGTTAAATGCCTTGGTCTACAGACATTGAGTAATATTCAAGCGGAAGATGTCATCAAATTTCCTACATGCAGCCCAACCTAACTGGATCCGTCTAGCGATCTCCTTTAAATGAGATTCCCGGTCAAACGACAAAAGATGTCCAAGATAGATGTATGTAGATATGGGTCTACGAGTTCTATTGGGGAGTTATCCACATTAATGGTAGCTGTTCTAATTGGATGACTAGCCAAAAAGCTTGGTATTGGACATGTTCAGAGATGCTTCATGTCGTTCTGTAAGCATAGATTGAAGATCAGCAACGTTCTCAGGCGAGTGTATCTCTCACCTCCGTTTCGCTGACGATATCGTCATCTTTGCAGAGACGCTGGAGGAGCTTGACGAAATGCTGAACGGCCTAAACGATTCCTCTCGACGAGTGGGTCTTGGCATGAATTTGGACAAGACGAAAGTTATGTTCAACGAGCACGTCATGCCAAGACCAGTGACCGTCAATGGCGTTCCCCTCGGGGTTGTGGACGAGTATGTGTATCTTGGTCACAAGATACGGGTAGGCCGCCACAATTTCGAGGGAGAAGCTAATCGGAGGATTCAGTTGGGCTGGGCGGCATTCGGCAAGCTCAGAAAAATCTTCACGTCGACTATTCCGCAATGCCTGAAGACAAAAGTCTTCGAGCAGTGCGTCCTACCCGTAATGACATACGGAGCCGAGACGTGGACACTGACGATGGAGCTGGTCCAGAAGTTCCGAGTTGCTCAGCGTGCTATGGAGCGAGCTATGTTAGGCATATCTCTTACGGATAAAATCAGAAATGAGGATATCCGTAAGAGAACTAAGGTAACTGACATAGCTCGCAGGATCAGCAAGCTGAAGTGGCAAAGGGCCGGCCACATCAGTCGTAGGACCGATGGCCGTTGGAGCAAACGAGTCCTAGAGTGGAGACCGCGTCTCGGCAAACGTAGTGTAGGACGCCCTCCAGTCCGGTGGTCCGACGACCTGCGTATGGTTGCCGGGAGGGGCTGGATGAGGAGGGCGGAGGACCGGGATAAGTGGCGCGCATTAGGGGAGGCAGCAGTCCAGCAGTGGACTGTATAGGCTGAAGATGATGAACGTTCTCAAATAGTAGAAGAAGTCGTCAGCAAAACGCAGGTGTGACATGCGTGTGCCATTTATATTTATTTCTCTCTGTTCCCAGTCTAGAGATTTAATTACGTCTTCTAGCATATTAGTGAAGAGCTTTGGCAAGAGAGTATCCCCTTGCCTCACACCTCGCTTGATGGAGACGAAATCTGTCAGCTTATACATGCGCACTTGTAGAGTAGCCTTTTGGTGTTCGTGCACATCAAACCGTTTAAGTACGTACGTACGCAGCGGAACCTCTCAAAAGGAAAAAAAAACTCCCGATTTTTAAACATTCTTCATTGGTACTCCGCTCCTATTGGTCGTAGCGTGATAATATATAGCCTATAGCCTTCCTCAATAAATGGACTCTCTAATAATGAAATAATTTTTCAAATCGGACCAGTAGTTTCTGAGATTAGCGCGTTCAAGCAAACAAACAAACAAACTCTACCGCTTTATAATATTAGTATAGATGTATAGATTGGGGCAGTACGAAGTCTGCCGGGTCAGCTAGTAGATAGATAAATAAAACTTCCTTCTGCCCCGCGGTTTCACCCGCGTAGTTCCCCTAACCGTAGGAATACAGGACTAAAATAGCCTATAGCCTTCCATAACTGGGCTATCTAACACTGAAAGAATTTTTCAAATCGGACCACTAGTTTCTGAGATAAATACGACTCTCGAAGCATCTATTGTCATGTTTCTTTAATTTACATATTAAATTTCAGGCGTACCTGTACATAGATAAGAAGCAGATAGTCGGGTGTGTGATAGTGGAGCCCAAATTAAAAGCGTACAAGCTGCTCCCCGGAGACCCAGATTGCTGTAGCGTCGAGGAATACCCCGTCAAGTGAGTATAATTTTATATTATTTCATAATAACTGATAAACAAAATTGTTGTTAATTATATATTTGGACGTTTCTGATCTTTAGGGTCTCAACCAAAAAGGTTTGCTCAATTGTCGTTCAGCATGTCTATATTGTAAAAAGGAAAAAATATTTGTATATATGTAATAATTATTCACCAATGGAATGCTACATGATATATTTAATTATATTTTTATAGTAATCGTGTCACTATCTACATAATGAGGGGACAAATAATAATCTTATTGAAATTAAATCTAAATGATTTTTATTCTGCCAATGATTCCGATAATAATTTGACTCTAAATAGCGAAAAGTTACATCTGTACAACTTCTACATCCTAGTTTCCTTTGTGTATTTGTGTTTGTAGTTTCCTTTCCTTAGATCCTTTGTGGTTAGCATCGAGCATGTAACCAATAGAGTAGAACTGTTAACAGTTTTGTTAGAAAACAAAATACGCCAAAACGCTGCGCCGGCCCCTGAGTTCTGATTGGCCGACTCAAGGTCAAGTTGTACACACAGGTCTCTTATTGGTCGGGTACTGTTTTAGTTCGAGCGTGGTTTGTTAGTTATACCAGTTATACGTGACAAATCATTGATGCGTTGCTAAACAAATGGCTCACTATTGCTACTCTATTGGTTACATGCTCGATGGTGGTTAGTGACCCTGACTCTCAAGTCGCGGGTCGTGGGTTCGAATCCCACCCAGGACAAACATTTGTATGCATGAATGTGTCTGGATGTAAATATCTATATAAGTATGTATTTAAAAGTAGTTCACAAAGTAGTATGTAGTGTATCAGCTATCTGGTTACCATATCACAAGCACTGCTTAGTTTGGAATCAGATTGGCCGTTTGTGAAAAATGTCCCAGGATATTTTATTTATTTATTTATTGCAGTACTTCAAAATTAACTTTTATTAATCAAATTCTCAGATGTGGAGTATCCCGTGTATGGACTCATTCAAGCCACCGGCGGCGCGGTGTTGCCCGTCGACTCCTGGACTGCGCTCGAGCCTCCTACCTCTACGGCATGGTGCTCGCAGTACCAGACTTAGCCTTCAGCGCCCCTACCACTATGGGCAAAGCCTTCGCCACTAAATACTGCGGTACGGACAACTTTTTTGTCTATTTAGATTAATTTGCCAATAATAACTTTTAAGGTCAAACAAAACTATATAAGTATAATATCCTGGGACATTTTTACACAAACCTCCAATCTGATTCCAAAGTGAGCTTGTGATATGGTAACCAGATAGCTGATGATACTACGTTTAAATACATACTTATATAGATAATAACATCCAGACACAGGACAAACAGACATATTCATGGATATAAATGTAAACTTTTAGAAAAAAATTGTAATAGATTTTAACAGGGTCGGCAACGCGTGACGCCTTTCTTAGTACAATAGTACCTAAATATTAAATTAGGATGATTTTTGGGTAAGAATAGAATGTGCTATTAAAACGCTTTCACCATCTCTCCCTACGGGGCCTCAAAGATACTATGTATTAAGATATTTGCTGATACCTCCACTGTTTGTTATTTGTTAAATTAAATAAAGTTTGATACAACTTTTTCCTTGCTGAAGATTTGTTTGATCTTTAAAAACGTATATAAATTTGGTTTAATTGTTTAAGTTAACCAACGAGTATGACCAAACTTTATGATATTTTTGTGTTTGTAAACTTTTAAGGAGTATTGTGTTTATATTGGAAAGAATACTTAACATGGTTATGTACCGTTTATATTTTTGATAGTTATTTATTTAAGGATACATTAGTGTTTTAATTTTGGACCATTTAGTTTTAATTTTGCGATGAAATAGTTTTACTTTAGCTTAGAAAATGTCACAAAATGCCAGTCAATAATCATCTTATTTTATTCCGTAACCAAAGTCTGTAATATAATGTTAGGCAGGTACTATTTATGTATATACTAACTACATATTTATAGCATAAACAGCCAAAAGTCAATAGAAAACTACATGTTCTTTGTAGGAAAATAGTTTCAATTTCAAGCTAAGATGTTGCTTAGGTAATAAGGAATTTAAAATGTTGTCTCTTGTCTCTCTAGTGCCTTTAATATAGTTATAAACTCGCTTCAAATTGAAATTTGGGACCAAACGTGTTTTATATAACTTAATTAGGTCTTTTTAATTTAATTTTATTTGTATTCTGTCATAGAGTCCAAAAAAAGTTGATAAATACCTAGTTTTTAACTTATTAAGTCGTCAGTTTAAAGTGCCAATGTCTATGACAATTAGGATAAGTCTAATAATGTGCCTCAAATTGTTCTTTAAGATTATTTTATAAGTTATTTTACAACCAATTTTGATATTATTTTTAATGATTCTCGTTTTAAATTGTGGCTTTTATTATTTTAAGATGTACATGTAATTTTATTTCATTTTAAAAATGGGTAACGCTATTTTATGTTGCAAGTATGTTGAAGTGTTTTTATATGTAATACTCTTTCGGTCAGAATATTTAAATAGAGGTTTTTGAGTTAGTCCTACAGTTAAATAGGCAATTTTGTTGATACTCAAAGATCTGTAAAGTTTTCTTTTGCAACAGAATCTCTACTAACTAATATACCTCACAATTTTAAACCTACCCAATAATAAATATATGTAAGAAGCTCTCATTTCTAGGTCAGTTTTACAACGAGTACGCTTATATTTATAAAGTTAGTTTTTATTTAATTTAACTATTTGATACTGTGTTTTTATTAGTAAGAGTTGATTAGGCACGAAATTTTACTGAAATGTTTTGTCAAAGCTAATTTTAGTTAGTATGCCTTGCTTGGTTAATACTTTTTAGTTCAAAGCTTATAATAATGCTCGCGGTAGCTAAGTGTACTTTCAGTTTTATATATTTGTTTAAATAAAAGACGTAACTACTTAATTTTATTTAATAAAATACTGTGCAATTCGACGATACAAAATAGGCCCGATTTGTAAGCTTTTTATATTCTATTTGAAATATAATGTAAATTTTCTTCTTAATCTAAATAGTTCCATAACTGTTTAGGTAATGTCTCTTACAGAATTGTTCCTGTCCATTTTTTATTTTATGCAAAATATCTCTATTTTCATTGTATACATTTTGAATTTTTCACGTAAATGTAGAGGCATGCCCAAAGATATTTCAAATGTTACGTAATGCCATAAACGTGTATATAATATTTATTTTGATTCTCGTTTTCTATGAGTTTTGCAAATATTTTTTGGGTAAATTCGTCACAGATAGTGATTTTTTTATAAAAACTACATTTACTTTTTGAAGTATTTTTTTAATAACACAGAATGTGTACTCATTTGGTTTGAACAATAAATATGATTTTTTTAAACTGCATTGTTTCATATAAGTATAGACTAATCCCAAATTATTTCTGATGCCATGCCAAATAGATTTTCTTTCTGTCAGATAGTGAATTTTCTAACAAAGGTTTTGTTTTTTTTTTCATCAGAAAATGGTCTATTACGCCCAGTACATATCGGGGTATGCATGAATGTTGCAAAAACATATACAAACATGCAAGATTTCAAATTAAATCCTAAGTACTTACGAGTGACGGGAACGTCAATAATATAATTAAAACCAAGTTAAATCTCACAAAAAACACCCACTACTAAAATACCGTCAGGTAAGCAAGAGCATGTGTAGGTACTAAATTAGTATATACTAGTACTACTAATATGTTTCCTATGAGCAAGCCTTGTCTTTACTTTGTAAACAGGTTTGGATAAATAAAATATCACAATTTAAAACAACATTTATTTTTACATACATTAAGTCGGATTCAAAATGCCTGAAACATACTGATATTTGTACACATCAGTTATAGATTATTATTAATTTCATGGACAGTAAATTATATATTTCTCTTTGCACGTATCTGTGAAGACAATAAAAATTATAAGCGTTTGTTATTTAATAGTTCACCTCGCAGTACACACTACTATACACATAAATATTAAAAATTTCATTTTTTAATCTTTAGGAATTTCTTTAATTAGGTATATTTTTTAAAATTAAATTTGTTAAAAATATAGATTTTCAGTATATATTAAACGTAGGTATGAAGAGTAAATACACCACATTCCACAGTCCGTCAGTAACGAATACAGTACGTGCTGATCTCAAATACCGATTCTAAACAAAGTGTGTGTTGAGCTATGCTATCAAAATTATGTCTAATAAACATAACGTAACTACAGAAAATTGAGAGAAAAATACGTTACTTTTTATTTGTGCTACAATGGAAAGAAATCTATGAGCACTAATTAAATGCCATCATTATTTAATATCTATAGTGAGACAGATCTAGGGAGGGCTGGCGACCGACGGGGCGCCCCCGCCGGCTAAAATATTACCAAAAAATATTTGCAGGCCGACGCTGCACTTTGTTTAAACAAAAGGGTACTCGACACCGACCTCGCATACGTATCGTTATGTGCGCAAGTACATTAACTTATCTACTATGAAGATATATTTTAAAAAAGGAGGAATCTTTTCAATACTATTTGGTTATTGGCAACGGACTTTACATTACCTACTAGTCGAGGATTCGATCGCGCGAGACAGACCTCGCCGCCGCTACGAGAGTACCAGTTCTACCAGTTCTGTAAGACCTCGGAAACATGCGCCTACCCGCCGGGGCCGGGACCGGGACCGAGACCGGGACCGGGCCGCGTACCGTACCAATATATCCGACATTGATTTTTACACATTCAGTAACTATTCCATTTACTTTCACGACACTGGCAGTATTTCAATCTAAATATCGAAAAAACATAGAAAAATTATGATCTATTATACTACCTTTATACATATTACATGACTCACATGTTATTGCGTTCACTTAAATCGTAAGAGGGCGGGGTTGGACAGTAATATACAAGATCTATACATTATTTATAACATACAGACATTTATATAGGTGGTATAGTTACCAAAATTCGATTGCTAAGTACACCTCTCATGGTTTTAAAAATATTTTTAATTAATAGCGTAGTCTTTATTAATCCCTTATAAATGACCATATATCATATACATTGTATGTATTGTAAGAATCAATGTATTGTGCTTACAGCGTTATCATAAAAATGTCCAAAAACATCTCGTAATTGTTTATTAGCCGTCTCTCTCTGGCGAGTGTAAGAGAAGACATGAGATGCATTCAAAATATCAACTAAAGCATTTACGTATAGTTTTAAGTCCCTATAGGGTAACTGGTGTTCGTGAGCATTTATATATGTATTTTATTTTTATATTATATTTCGTTCCTTTACAACCAGATAAATCAGCGACATGAGTGAAATATTGACCATATCAAAAGTCAATTTTATTAAAAAGAAATGATATTCGTTTAAGAAAATATGTCAAAAGTTCAAAACATTATATTAAATATTATTTTCGTGCCATTAACGAGTAGTCAATAAAAAGGAAATCTACTTTTAGCGTAATTAAAAAAAATGTGCACGTTTTTAGTCAACCATAGTAACAGTGAGTTACTTCCAAATGTAAGTAAAGTAGGGACTTTTTGTACTACTTTGATGATGAAACAAAACAAGTAATAAATTAAACGTTAAAGTTTGCTTAACTTAATAACATAGTCTCTAAATTTAATGATGCTAAATGTAATTATTCAATAAATATTTGAATAAACAATGGAACATCTTCCTTCCTCCTTTTCTGAAATCGATTAAAAATCATCGGTAACAGTACAAAAAGTCCGTCATACCGAAAAAATACTTTTATCATCCGACTAATAATAATTAAAAAGTAGACTTGCAAAGGAGATTTAGAACTGTCACATTATCAGCAGTCTACATTATTATATATGTGTTTATTTTATTTTTTTGTTAATTTTGCATTCCGTTTCATAATTGCGATACTCTAACTTACTTAAATAGCTACCAAATAGTTTTATTTAAAGTTACATATACAATAAGTTTTCAAGATGCCATGTTAAATTACACAATGAATCCTAGAATGGTTTGATACGTGCCGACTGGAGGTCGTCCTGTTCGAAATATTACTCCTTTAGTGTTCAAACTGTCAAATCAAATTTAATTCTTATTTATATTCCAATACGATTCAAACTAGACAAACAATATCCTGATATTTTTGGAAAGAAAATTAGATTGACAATGGACTTTATTGCATTAAAATAAGGTCCATAGTTAATCAGGTGTACCTTAAATATATTTAATCGTAAAGAAATAAATTCTATTTTTGTTTGTTAACTGTAATTTTTGGCAGTTTATAAGCGATTTGTACTATTTTAATTAGCATTATTGACTTTATCTGTTGAAAAGTGACGATCCGTTAAAATTAGGACTTTTAAATTCGGGCGACCTCCGGGCGAAACTCGGTTTTATGAATTTAACATATACTTTATTTATTTAATTAAACGTACGTTATATTCTCTTTCCTACTTACATTTAAAGTGAAACTTATAACACGTAAATAAAATAAAGAAAAAAAAATACAATTTCAATATAGTTATATTTAAAAAAAATAACGATAAGTGTTACGATTATAAAGCAAAAAAATAGCAAATTGTTACTCTACACGATATATAGGAAATAATTCAGCTTCACAGAGTCGATTTCGTAAGATACATTACTTTTAATATGGTAACATTAGGGTTATGGTGTTTCCGCTGGCAACACTACATTATGGCACATTACAAAAATAAAATCCAGCTAACAACATTCTTATATTAAGGACCATTTTGCCGATACAACATAAAAACAAAACAATAGTTAACAATTTTTAAATTTCAAAAGTTCTAGTGATGTCACCCTTCGTTTTGATATGAAAATATCGACACAAAATCATTTTTGTTCTGCCACTTAATAAACTCCACAGCAACGACATAAGTCGGGCAAATAAATGGAAATTTTAATAAGAAACATTCTTATATAATTTAATTAAAGGAAATATTGATAGATTTATTTATTATTATCAAAGATTTTTTTTCACTTATTACAAATAGAATAATGGGTAAGTACATAAACCAATTTCATAAATAATAATGATATTATTTTATTTAATCATAATATAATTAATTAATTAATTGTTAGGGTGTATTTACGTTAGTAACATTTTGTACTTAAGGCTAAAACATCATGTGTCCATCTTAATAAAAAAAAACGAAGAAAATAGAATCTATAATCTGAACAATTTGAAATGTTCATTAAGAATCAAAATACTGCTAAATTATTGATATTCCGCCTACGGTCGTATCAAATACGATCGGTTTTTGCATCTTTGGACCTTATATTACACTAAAAGCTCAATATATTAAACAATATATTAAATAACCTAAGTTAAAACTACAGCCAAGCATTTGCTTTTTGTTATATAGTAAATATTTTAGTACAAAAGAAAAAGAATTGTGCTAGAATTAAACGTAGCCATTACTAAGTCCTTCGATTAAACAAAACATGAAGTAGTTCATTATTATAAGACATTGGAAGACATACAATGTGGACTAACATCTTAAAAGTCAGAAACATGTATTAAGATACTCTTTGAAAAATAAGTCAATTTTTTATATTTAGAAATTTACAACCATGTCCTTTAGTAACGACACATGTAAAATGTTAGCCCTCATTTTAAAAACTAAAATATTTCACTAATTACAAAAAAAAACAAAGTCTAAAACTAAAATTTATCGAAAAAAATAATAGTGACACAAAAATGTTAAATATGTAATTACAAAATAATAAAATTAAACTTCAAAAAGAAAAATAATGGGTAAATAAAAAATCTGTAGGCAAAAATATACAGACATAACAATTTAACAGAAAATAAAAGTCAGATATTTTCATAAGACGTTTGCAAGAAGTACGAGGTATATTTTAGCTAAAAAAATAGGGTCACTCTCGCAGTAATATATTCGGGCTAAATAAATAATAGGATAAACGAAATTTGGCCTAATTTGAGCATGAAATGCTTGTACACAATTTTAAAAATGTGATATGCATTAAAAATAAACAACTTGCTCTTTGAAGCAAACGAAAAACCTTGTTTTAAAGGAGCTGTGCTAAAATAGATTTATCGATATCGATAATATATACCATATTATCGATGGTTCATATTTATCGATATCGACAAACGCAAAATCCCGCACTAAGCCTGTTTCCTACTACAGTGAAATACGGGGATATGATCTAGCCTCAAGATGAAACTGTTTGTTCATCGATGATCCTTAATATAAACTACACACACCGCCCTGGGTTTGCCTCTCTCCCACACTTCACCGGCCCGATGGAGACAACACATAATATAATCATTTTAATATCAAATTAAAACTCTTTGCATAATAATAACGGCTCTAGTTCATGTTTTTGTCGATAGATGGCGTTACTTTTATAAAGTATTTGTGCTTTCTCTTGTACAACGTTGCAAAGATATGATTGTCATAATATATACAAAAGTGCTTATAGCTATATTTGTTTTATTTTATTTTTATTTGCACTTTCCCGAGCCTCAGAGACTACAATTCTGATGGAAAAAGGATTATTTCAGCTGACACATATCCTTTTGAATTACTAAGATATTCATTAAATATGTAAGTTTATAGTAATTACTTTTGTGCATGCTTTGTAAAAATATAAATTACAATCCTATAAATATATTAAATCATTATATAAAACGGAACATGCGAATATATGAAGACTATTATATTTACAACACATTATTACAGAAATTTTAAGTGACAAGAACTAACCTTAAGCCTTGTTGTAACGCCATCATTCGACAAAAGATATTTTATAGAAGAATAAAAACAATAAGAGATATTTTGATACTACAAATCTTACGCAAACGTCTTTACTGACTCTCCATGTCGAATGCATCACATCACTACGTATTAACTAAAATAGAAAGGTTAAAAAAAACAAAATTTAAAAAGCAAACGCTTCGTTTTCATATAAATATTTCTCGCTGGCCACACAGCCGTATTTGTATACGTTAAAAAAAAAATAACAACCGGTACATAGTGACGTGCGTTACTCTCGCAAAAACTGAGTTGCCAGCGTCTCGTGAACGAATATTTACGTTCGGAAACACCATGGGAACATTTCGAGCCGTGAATATGGTAATTATTTGTTTCGCTTTCATTTCTAATGTGAAAAAAGGTGGTTTTTGTACCTTTATTTAGATTGGAAATGGAAACGTAAACAAATGGACCATAACCCTAAAAATGGGGTGTAAATCACAGTAAGATTGCGCGTCGAACGCAGTGATATATAAAAAGGAAAGTATTGCTATGCCGTTCGGACGTTTGGTGTTTGGATCGAGGCAGCCGGTCGGTGCGCGCCGCCGAGGGCTTTGCGCTTTCACTTCACTTTTCTGTGGATATAAGAAGTTAAAACTATATATTAATATATGTTAATCAAGATATGAGTTTGTTAGCTGTTGAATTATTGTGAAATGTAGATCGGTTAAGTTAGGGTATCTTTATTTTTTTTTATTAATATCGTGATATATTAGGTCAAGTAAGGTTTGGTTAGGTCATTTAAATTATTTATATTAATTAATCGGAACTAATATTTACTATACCAATGTGAGTTTGTTTGGTACCCTTTCACTACTAAACAAGTAGACAATTTTTTAATATAATTTTACCGATGTCCACAATATTTTATCTTTACTAATAATATAAAGCTGAAGAGTTCATTTACATATTTGATCACGTTGGAATTGTGAAATTATTTTAGCATTGTAGGTATATACCATTTATCCCAGATATAGGTTATTTAACATCACGCTACAATAAATAAAAAAATGAATAAATAAATAAATATCCTGGGACATTTTCACACACGGCCAATCTGATTCCAAATTAAGCATCAAAGAGAGCTTGTGATATGGTAACCAGATAGCTGATATACTACATATATTACTTTTTAAACACATACTTTTAAATACATACTTATATAGATAGTAACATCCAGACACAGGACAAACAGACATATTCATGCATACAAATGTTTGTCCTGGGTGGGAATCGAACCCACGACCCGCGGCTTGAAAGTCAGGGTCACTAACCACAAAGCCAACCGGGTTGTCAATAAGAGCGGGGCATCCAAAAAAACGCAGAAAATATAGTATGTATATGTAACATACCGGTGTGTAGTGTGCATCGTGTCTCGTCGGTTAGAGCAGCTCGTACTGGCGCAGGTGCATGCGCTGTATGATGTCGCGGCAGTCGTTGAACACGCGCTTGATGTTCTCCGTGTCGACGGCGCACGTGAAGTGCGGGTAGCAGTAGTGCTTGCCGTCGCCGCTCGCCGTGCTTATGCGCTGTGTAGTTGGAATACACACAATTCATTTAAGGGGCAATGTACACGTTTCTTCAACAAACTACCTTATGATATTCAGGATTTAATAGTTCATAAATTTAAGCAGGTAGTGAAGAAAGATTTATATCAAAAGGGCTTTTGTATAGCAGATTACTTGTTAGAAAATTACCTTTGGCAGTGAAATGCTCGCGAGAAGCTATTTCACACGTTTTGTAAAAATCATTATTGTATTAGAAGTTTTGGTTTTGAAAAGAGTAATTATAAATAAATATCCTGGGATATTTTCACACACGGCCAATCCGATTCTAAAGTAAGGTTCAAAGTGAGCTTGTTATATGGTAACCAGATAGCTGATATACTACATATATGACTTTTTAAACACATACTTATATAGATAATTACATCTAGACACAGAACAAACAGACATATTGATGCGTTCAAATGTTTTTCCTGGGTGGGATTAACCATCCTGCGTTATAATAATCTAAAAAACGTTATAATAATCTCTAATCTAATGTAATATCTTTAATAAATAAATGTAATATCTGACAGACCGGTTGGCTTTGTGGTTAGTGACCCTGACTTTCAAGCCGCGGGTCGTGGGTTCGAATTCCACCCAGGACAAACATTTGTATGCATGAATATGTCTGTTTGTCCTGTGTCTGGATGGAAATATCTATAATATGTATGTATTTAAAAGTAATATATGTAGTATATCAGCTATCTGGTTACCATAACACAAGCTTCATGTGAAGCTTACTTTGGAATCATATTGGTCGTGTGTGAAAAATGTAAAAAAAAAAATTGGTTGCCTGTAAAGTTGGTATACGGGCGAAAGTTTTACGTGACAACGACGCAAGGGACGCGTGCCTTTCACTTTTTATGTCTGTCTCTCTCGCTCTTAGGCGGGCTAACCATGCCCGAGTGGAAGCGACGCGTGCCTCTCACTCGCTCTCATTGTGAGCCCATAACGTGAGCGGAGCGTAACGCAGTTTCTTGAAGTGTCACCCGGCAAACCAATTTATAAGACGTTGTCACGTCAAAAGTGATAATAATAGTGGTGTACTAACAAGGAACTCATCCCTGATGAAGTACTTGGCGCGCGCCACGTTGGGATGGTCGCGCGCCTCGGGCGCGGCGTCGGGCGGCACCTGGTAGCGCGCGAACTCGCCGAAGTACTCCTCCAGCCGCGACTTGCCCGCCAGCACCTTCTCCGCCAGCAGGTCCTGCTTGTTCAGGAACAGGATCACCGATATCGTGCGGAGCCATCTGTCGACACACACACGATTATATTTACGGCTTCTCCAGTGGAGACCTAGCGCAGGGTAGGGCGTCCACCCACAAGGTGAACTGATAACTTGACAAGGGTCGCCGGAACCGGCTGGATGCAGGCATCTTTCAACCGGTCTGCATAGAAATCGATGGGGGAGGCCTATATTCAGCAGTGGATATCTTACGGCTGAAATGATGATGATGATTTAACCAAAGTATTAAAAAGTAATTAGTAGTAAACATTCTGTCAAACGGCAGCACGGTTTGTCGACAGAAAAGCTCTCTTATTCTAATAAACTATATTTAACTAGCAATTAATGATTTTACAATCAAATCTTAATTATTACATACGATTATATATGGTTAGGGTGTAAAAATGTTTACCCGTTTTCAAATTACTTGCGCTGTAAAGACTTAAATACTATATCAAGGTACGTATAATATTTTAAATTTAGTAAAGTACCAATTCAAATATTAGAATTTAAGTTATAATCGTCATACCATTCACAAATTTTGATATTTACTAAAAATATTTAGTTTGAAAATAATATCTTGTAACCTTCTTGATCTCGTCTCCCCGTGCTAGTTATAAAAGTCAGTCACCTCCTTGATCAACCGATTTTTAGTAAATGAAAATCTATGCTCTTTACCTTGACAATGACATACCGACTTTGTGACATAGACGCAGGCAATTAACCTTAAGATGGTGATAATTATCTGACCCGGTACGTACCTATTGTTCCATATACTCTTGAAGAGGTCCAGCGACTCCCTGAGGCGGTTCTGCGTGGGGTCCTCGCGCAGCACCATGTTGTAGGAGGAGCAGGCGGTGACGAAGATGATCGCCGTCACGTCGTTGAAGCACTGGATCCACTTGCGCCGCTCGTCGCGCTGACCGCCCACGTCGAACATGCTGGACGACGAACAAACAAACATTGCTTTTGAGAAAATGACGTTTAAAGATAATAATGTCTATGTGATTTACGACTAACGATAGCTTACGATAGTTATACAAAGAATATAGTTATAGAAGAGCCGTGGTGGCTCAGTTGGGACCGACTCACGTCCTCTGAGTTTATAAAAAAAATTACGTACGGATTCACACCACTGGCTTTCGGTGAAGGAAAAGATCGTGAGAAAACCTTCATGCCCGAAATGTCACAATTAAAGGCATGTGAAGTCCGCCAATCCGCACTGGGCCCGCGTGGTGGACTATGGCCTAAATCCCCTCGATGTTAGGGGAGGCTCGAGCTCCTCGGTGGAGACGTATATGAGCTGATGATGATACAAAGAATACTCCAGGTTTCCTCAATACAGAGTATAGATATTGCCTAGTGAGGAATTCTAAAGATAATACCAGCTTCATCATCATCAGCTCATATACGTGTCCACCGAGGAGCTCGAGCCTCTCCTAGCATCGAGGGGGTGTAGGCCATAGTCCACCCACCACGCGGGCCTAGTGCGGATTGGTGGACTTCACATGCCTTTAGTTGTCACTAGTGTTGTCAGGAGACAGATAGCCCATTTATCGAGGAAGGCTATATGGACTGATAAGCAATAATGTGTTAACCCTCATTAACTTGATTTTGAGAAAATGACGTTTAAAGATTACAATGTCTATGTGATTTACGACTTTATGTATGATATAAATCCATTTTTTATGTTTTAGATGACTTGAAACACTTTTGTAGAATGTTAAATACGCTATGCATTATAAAAATATATCAAAACCTTTGTTTTCGATATAACAACACGTTACAACCAAAAATAGCACAGCATTCATGAAAAATGTTGCAAAAATGTTGTGACTGCAGATGACACTAGTCACAAAGATCTAGTAACAAAGTACTAACTGGAAATTGACTTTGTCGACGATAAACTGTGTCTCGAATATGCCCGAGGTGAGGACTCGGCAGCGCAGTATGTCCTGCTCGGTGGGCGTGTAGTTCGGCTGCTTTATTATGTGCACCTGGTCCAGGAAACTGGAAAAATACATCACAAATATTTGGTTATAGAACATTTTTGTAGGTTAAAATTGTATCATTAATAGTTACAGAGCCCACGACCAAAACCATGTCTCATAGCAATACGGCAAAAACCCTATAAAATCGTTAGATTGTATGATTCTGAACCCGACTAGGTGTGTAGTAACGGTCGAAAGTGTAGCGCAACTGCGTGGGAGGCCATTTCTGCTGTGTCAAAAAAAAAGACAGTCGGTATTATAGCAATACGTCTGATAGTGAAAATGTACATAGATTTTATAATTGTATTACGAAAAAGTTTGTTTTCAGACATTTTGCGCGTAGCATATAGCCTGAGCGCATTTTTGAAAATGTCAACAAATTTAGCCGACCTGTATCATAGCAATACGGATAATTTTTTTTTTCAACTTTTCGTATTGCTGCCATGATTACCAAAAACCTGTTTTCAGACACTTTAAGTGTAGCATATACTCCCAAAAACGAAAATAACGTTTCGGAGCAGTACTGCCAGAACGTGGGACAACTGTCTTTTTCGCACTAACGCGTTTATATGGAAAAGGTGTGCGATTGAATACGAGAATATTTTGTAACTTTGAATAAACCGTTTTTTTTTCAACTGGGATGACCCAGTTTCCTTTTGTGCGATTTATTTCAGTCCTTCAACTTCAATGTTACGGTTTCGGGTAAATTCTTTGTTAATTATCATCAAATTCAGGGTCGCAACGTATTCATTGGTTTGTAACAGAAAATTCAAGATGCCTCAATACGATTTTTAAATGATATCGAAAAGTTGTCTGATAGAGAAGGTGCTACACTTAATTTGTCTGATATAAATTTTTTGCACATGTGGACAACTTATTTTATCATGTCCAACAATTTTCAGACATATTGCTATGATACCGATCGGTAAAATTTGTTAACATTTTCAAAACGGTCTCAAAATTTTATGCGTCCACATTTCCGTCTGAAAATTGTGTTGTTCGCATTAAATAACCAAAATTTACTAATAAAAAAGATTTTCAGACGTATTGCTATGAGACATTTTTTTGTCTCATTTTTAATTTTTTTAAGTGATTTTACGGGTTTGCGCTACACCACTAACGTCTGAAAAATATGTTTCCGGTATCTCAGAACTATCATTCAACTACAGTCTGCAAATCAGACATATTGCTATGATGCACTTCGGTAAAATTCTTTGACAATTTTGAAAATTCGGTCAGATCAAACGCTACGCGGAAAATGTCTGATATTGGTATTTTCGAGTTCAGGATAATCGTATCTATCGATTTGATGCGGTTTTGTCCGTATTGCTATGAGACAAATTTTGGTCGTGGGCTCTCGTACTATAATGATTTATAGAGACAATGGAAGGTTCTTGTGTTATATTATTATAATAATAATCATTTATTGACATAAAAAGTTTTAAGCATGAATACAAAATTACTGCAGTCACTGCACTAAGCACAGCTTGTATCGCAGGAGACCAATATATATTATGAGGGTTACTTTAACATTACAATAAACCAGTTATTCTATATAAAGATTATCATAAAAAAAAACAATTATTGTTTGAATTGGATTATTTTTTTTATTTATAAAGATAAATTTTGATGGGAATCATATTTTGATATGAAGCTCAAGCAAGAAAGTAGGAACTTAAACACTATAAGGAGTTAATTAGGTCATTATTACTAATATTTCATTTTTGGGGAATTTACTTACTATTTAGTTTTCTATGCAAGGAGAACATTATGGGGACTTAATTAGGTGGTATTTTTTTTGGGAATATACTTTACTATAACGACTTTTTAATACATTTGTTAATATAATTGTTTAATTACTTTTTTTAAGAAGAGATACATACTACTTGGCACAGTCGATGAGCTGGTACTCGTTGCTCCGCTCGTACGTGCGCTGCACGCCGAGGTCCTTCCACAACGCCTCCGTGTGCTCGTAGAACTCCGACGGATAGTCGAAGTCGGGCTGGGACGCCACATCCTGGAAATAAACAACAATTAAACCGTTAGAAGACATTGGGGTAGACAGACATCGATAATTATGAGGTCAAAATTATCGATATATCGTCATATCAAATCAAAACACCTGGAAAGTGAATATAATAATACATATGAATAAAATAATAACATTACAATAATTATAAGATATTTCTGTTTAATGCGATTCTTTTTGTCAACTAAACTAAATAAAATAAAAATAAATAAAATGACATATGATTCCAGAGTTGCGTAAAGAAATAATTGGTAATGGATACAATTTTAATACTATAACTAAAGCAAATATCAATACCTATTATGTATTGCGATTACAATACAAATAATAAAATACATCGATTGTCCAAGCCTTAGCCCCCATTCGCACGAGTTTTTATAACGTACGGTAAAAAAGCGTTCATACACAAAAAATGCATTCCCAAGTACCATAATATGTCATTGGTGTACATAACATAATACTGTTAGATATAGTTGATAATTACTGTGTAATATGTATGCTGTTGATGTGTCATATTCAATAAATAAATAAATAAAAATATGCTCTATTTCCAACCTGCAAAGTTGAAAAAGCAATACCGCTCGATAAAAAAGCGTCGCGTTTTAAAAACGCTGTCGTGTGAACACTGAACATATACATGGGAATGCATTTGTTGTATTTGAACGTTTTTTTGCCGTCCGGTAAAAAAAACTCTCGTGCGAATAAGGGCTTATAGGAGAAGATAGATTTAATAACCAGATAACTACATATAATACTTATTTTACTATATTTTTCTTAAGGGGATATTTACATACAGCCAGACACAACAAGCAAATAAAGATATGATAGGGCAGATTGTCCTGTCAAATCAGCCACTCTTTATCAAATGTAATTATGTAAACTTAATACATCTCTGTATTTAATTATGAGGTTGTGTGAAATCAAAACGTATAAAAAACTTATGTCCTCTTTTTAGTTTGGAAATTATAATGTTAAATAGATAGATAATACGATTTTATGTACTTTAATAGATAGATACATACGTATAGTGAGTGGTGTTTTATAATTAGACTAACTTATGCCCGCGGTTTCATTTACACTATACAAATATCTATAGTATAGATTGATGCTGATAAGCAATAATGTGTCAACCCACAAAAAGTCGAACACTATAGTTTTGATATATTTTTATAATGCATAGCGTATTAACATTTATTTATTATTATTATTATTATAGCGTATTAACATTCTACAAAAGTGTTTCAAGTCGTCGAATCATAAAAGTAGATGAAATACGGATTTATAACATGCAAAAAGTCATAAATCACATAGACATTATTATTAACCAAGTTTATAAGGGTTAACACATTATTGCTTATCATCATCCACATAGTCGATGTGTCATTCCAGAACATTTATCCAAAGACTAGACTAGATAATGTATTTTTATTAACGGGCTAATGTAAAAATTAGGATAGCCATACCTGTATGTAATCGACGCGCGCCTTGTTCTCTGGTTTCTCAAGTGGTATGGGCGGTGTGAGGGTGCTCATCGCACCGGTTATTGTCTGGAACAGAGATTGTGATGGAAGATTAAGTGTTGACAATAAGTATAATTAAAAGCGTTAATAATTAAGTAAATTATAAGATTTTGACTAGGTCAATTCTGTATCAATCATAACAAAGTCTTTCAAAAGAGAATATGAAACTTTTAAAACTTGGAACATATTCACTTATATTTTATTGGCCAGATACGACAACAGCTTGCGTGCTGAATAAATCCTATTTCACGCTTTTCAATTAAATTCAATTAAAAACATATTTAACAGTCTAAACAAAACCTCAAGGACGAAGTAATAATGTAAATAGTGGGGATAATATATCAATACTAGCTGCCGCCCCGCGGTTTCACCCGCGTAGTTTCCGTTCCCGTGATCACTTATGTGATGTTAGGGTATGAAAAATAGATAGTAGCCGATTCTCAGACCTACTGAATATGCACACAAAATTTCATGAGAATCGGTAAAGCCGTTTCGGAGGAGTATGGCAACGAAAACTGTGACACGAGAATTTTATATATTAGATTAAAAAAAGTCGATAAACAATATTTTCTCATGTATTTCAGAGTACATACCTTCAATAGATGGTGTACCAAATAACCTTAATAATATTTGGAACTGTATATTGTATAATATATCCTACATATCCAGTCCTATATACAATCCTTCATTCCTTGAGATAGATAAAATATTTGTATCTATATTATTTTGCCACAAGACCGTATCAAGTGGCGTAAAAAGAAGGAGGTCTATGCTCAACAGTTATTTCGGCCTGATTAGATACATATACTTTTTTATCATTTAGTTAGTTGGCTAAAATAAAGCCTAGTGTATACTCACAAGTATCGCATCCCTGATATTCTTCTTGATATCCTCGATCTTCTCCCGCCGCTCCTTGTCGGAGAAGCCGTTCACGTGGAGGATGCGCATCTGCTTGACTATGGTCGACTTGCCCGACTCGCCGGCGCCCAGCAGCAGTAGCCGGTGGGTAGCGCGGTATAGCTGGAACATACATAATATATCTTAGTACTTATTGTCATCCTAGTCATTATATAAATTAGTTAATAATAATAATAATAATAAGTGTACATATCCCAACACATTAACGTATCTTCAAGGGGCCTCTACGTGTTGGATCTGTATCCCCACGTACGCCTTCCAAAAGGATCGGCCTTCGGGCCGTGCAAATCCATTAGGAAAGATACAAATAATAATAATAAATATCCTGGGACATTTTTCACACACGGCCAATCTGATTCCAAAGTAAGCTTCAAGGTAAGCTTGTGTTATGGTAACCAGATAGCTGATATACTACATATAATACCTCTTAATACATACATATTATAGATATTTACATCCAGACACAGAACAAACAGATGTACTCATGCATACAAATGTTTGTCCCGGGTGGGATTCGAACCCACGGCTTAATAGTCAGGGTCACTAACCACAAAGCCAACCGGGCTGTCAAGTCAAGTCTAGTTGATCCGTTAGACGACATCGCGGCAGAACAAAGAGTAGATGTCGAGACAAGCTGGAGCACTTTGCAAAGGATTGGTCCAGCAAAGCTCAAAACTGGGAAGAGTGGAGAAAAGAAGGGGAGGCCTTTGCCCTGCAGTGGGACACGACAGGCTCATAACAATAATAGTTGACACGCACAACTTCGTTACAATCACTTGCCCGTTTTTGCTACATTTTTAATTGATGCTCGTAGCGTGGTGATATATAGCATATACCTAGCCATCTTCGATAAATGGGCAATCTGAAATTGAAATAACTTCCCAAATAGAACCAGCAGTTCCCGAGATTAACGCGTTCAAACAAACAAAACTCTTCAGCTTTACATATTAAGTATAGAAAAGAGTTTGTGAGTGGAATGGATGTTTGTTAATCTTTCACTCAAAAACTACTGAAAGGATTTGGACGAAATTTGCAAGACAGATAGTTTACATACGAGATTAACACATAAGGTACTTTTTATTGAGTTTTGATATTGGGAAAATTGAAAATTTCCCGGGATCCCGGGGTGCAGAAGCTAGTTAAAACATATTGCACAGGTAATATTAATAGTAACAGAAGGATGATAGTGGTAATCATGAAATTAAATATATTTATTCATTTAAATAGGCCGTCCCAGGCATTTATGAAACTTCCACTCTATTTCTGAGTGTTAGAGTTGAGATTTCATAAATTCCTGCGAAACTTGCGAAAGCCTATTTAAATGAATAAATAAATTTCATTTAATGTTTTGTCCTTGATAATAATCAAAGCCGACTAAGCTGAACGGATTTTCATGCGGTTTTGAATAAACAAAGTGATTCATGAGGAAGGTTTGTGTGTGTAATTTGTTGTTATGTGTAAATTAATTGAAATATGACAATGTTTTGGAAACAAAAAATATACGTGCGAAGCTGGGGCGCGTCGCTAGTATTTTAATGATCATGTTGATACGGGGTCTCAGGTAACTCCATACTAAATTTTATTGAGATCGCTCGAGCCGTTTAGACGTGAAGAAGTAACAAACATACACACTCACAAACTTTCGCCTTTACAATATTAGTGTGATTATAAAACACTAGCTGCCTCCCCGCGGTTTTACCCGCGTAGTTCCCGTTCCCGTGGGAATACAGGGATAAAATATAGCCTATGTTACTCGGGGATAATGTAGCTTTCCAAAGGTGAAAGAATTTTTGAAATCGGTCCAGTAGTTTCGGAGCCTATTCATTACAAACAAACAAACAAACAAACAAACAAACAAATCTTTCCTCTTTATAATATTAGTATAGATGGACGACAATCCTTATTTATTAAATGGCTACAGGCAATTTTATGCAAGAAGAAAAGTTTCTATAAAACTAAACAAGATACTTTTCCCCGAGAAATCTGGCATCACCCGGGTATTACATTTATTTATTTATTTGCAATAATATGGTAACAGGCAGACAAAAATAACGGTTAGAATCACATATTATGCTATTAATGGCGTGCAAAATGTACTTGTTTAGCACGACGAAAATAGTTATTACAATTACAATTAAACTTATGTGATAAATTCAAACAATGTCAATAATAATGAATAATAATATAAAAAAAATTCAATAAAAAGTCAAGCATTTACATCCCCGAATGCGAGATTGCTAGGATTAAAAAAATCGTTGACATGGTAGATATTGGAAATTAGTTCCTTATCGCGCGTTGCGAAAGGGGGCTAGACGGAAAAAATTAAGATCAAAAAGTCGTAACGACATTTTTCCACGCGGGGCCGAGCGGGCGGCGCGGCCGACTAGTTCCGCGCGCACTATAGTACTTGATGTGCATACAAAAAATATCATAAGTTACATGTGGCTGGGTAACCCTCACCTGCTTATCCTTCTGCAGCTGCCTGGTGATGGCATCGCTGCGCCGTTTCTGCGACTTGATGTCGTCGCCCTCGCTGCTCTTGCCGCCCGGTGAGCCAAAGCACCCCATTGCCGACCACGCCGCCCACCTGATGACAACATAAAAACAACATTCAGAACCGAGCATAAGAGTCACTGTTCTTTTGTGCTTTTAAAAGCCTATTTCAATAAAAATAGGTTTGTTTTGTTAAACAAACTATCCTGGGAAAATAGAACCTCTCCCGGGTACGCGGGTGGAACCGCGGGGAGCTAAGTAAACAATAAAACTTTCAGTTAATTATTCAAAATTCTGCTAATTAATCATTTATCTAAATGGTTTTTCAAACAAAAAAACTTGGCATTATTAAAACGTATGTGACCGCAAAGGTTTGACACATCAATTGTCGCTCATGTCAGACATTCAGGGAATCGGAAACCTTAGATTAGGATAATTAGTGGCGACAACAATACATCTGCGGTCAGGGATTCCAGTTTAGGCATTCAGACTGGATTGCTGAATACGTCAGCACACCCATTGAAACCTGCAGACTTTGTGACTTGAGGTCATTTACCTAGAAAACATTGTTGAGACGTCAAAAACTAAACTGGTATTGATTGTAACTAAACTTTAAGATTTATAATATTTGTAACTAAAACCGCAATAAAAAGAAACTTAACCCCTTCAGACCTGAATTTATGTATAGCGCGAATAAAAAATATTTTTATGGTTTTTCTGTGAGTTAGGAGTGTAGTTAAGGGATTTTTGTATAAATATGCGACTTATTGTTTTTATATTTTTGGAAATATTAATGTCCACTTGAGTGGACATCGGGTTCAAAGTGTTGTATTAATACGTATTAAATTAATAAATTATTTGTACTATTATTTTGATATAACCAAGCAAAACTACTTATATATTATTAGCATAATGGTTTTTTTTTTACTGTTAGGATTGTTCGTGTTTTTGATAAAATTTTCGAAAGGAATTTCGCTCACTAGTAAGATATAAGATGTATTTCACATTTCAGGCAGTAAACAGGCGTCTTTCCTTTACATCCTCAATTTTTAAATCTTGCAGCTTCTTTCTTTTGATCATATTCTGGCATCTTCATGGTCGACAGTGTCATACTGAATTTCCTGGTCTTATTTCAGTTCTGAAATGGTGTCGTTTTGGTGTAATTGGTAAATTTACTTGACTGCTGCCACCGGTTGAAGGCGCCTTTTTTTCTGCTAGGAATTGGATGCCCAATTTTCATTAGAGCTTCTGCGACATGCTACCAGATCTAGAATGTCTGTATGTACTCGGTATAGTACAGATTTTGCAATATTCCCGCCAGTTATTGGTTAGTTCTAGGTCAATGGCGTGAAATAACATACGCAATGTCCATTTTTGGATCTAATGAAGATACTATACAAACTAATCAGATGATCAGTTTTATCAACACCACCCATACCATTTTTCTTTATACCACAAGGGTGGAAAACAGGCATACGGTCCCACCTGATGGGAAGCGGTTACCATAGCCTATCAGCGCTTGTAACACCAGAGGCGTCAGCCACGCGTTGCCGTCCCTGTAAAAAAGGGAGCAACTGTATAGGCAGTGAAAGGGACAAAGTGTAATGTACTTTTCGTCGAAGGGCTAAACAGGTGTCACTCCTGCATACCCCTACGACGCTACTCCATCCCTGGTCCCCCCACTGACGTAGCGTCTCCTCATGGAGCTCTGGCTACCTTACTCACAGCAGGAACACAACACTACAAGTAGTGTTAATTGGCTGCGGTCTTCTGGACTGCCACCATTCAGTCCAGTACCAGTCTGGGTTTTTCCTCCTCATCTTTATCTTCCTCCTCTTGAAAGTGATTAGATATCACTCTTTCGGTCGATAGGATTATTTTTCTACCCACACAATAATTTACTAACTGGTAATTTATACTTTTTACTGAAAATTAATAACTGGTATTGCCTATACAATTTTATCGCCGAGATCCGATATTGTGCCGTTTTCTAAAATTTAGTAAATCATTTACATTATGGCCTTTGAATAGATCAAAACCTAATATAATTCAATACAAAATCTGATTGTAAATACGAATTTTATACGACGGTTGTGACCCAATGTCCACTGAAATGGACACAGCTTTATCTGCAATTTTTTATGACAACAACTTCATAATTAGTATTTTTTGTAAATGAACATCGTAGCAATTATGGCCACTATCCAGAAAAAAAAATATCTAAACAATCGATTTAGTCATTATAGAGTAAAGGAAATAAAACTAAAGACTAAGTTTCTGTGTGCGTATCCATGCCGAACGTCTACACTTGACTAATGATTCCATCCTACCCACAAATAATCCGATTGTGTTTTGTTTATTATAAAGTTTCTAGGTAAGTAGCCGATAGAGTCAAATATTTACACTAACATTTATATTATCCTATTTCTTTTTACACGCAAAAATAAAGCGTGTCCATTGAAATGGACGCCGGGTCCGAAGGGGTTAATTCCTGTTTTAAATAAAATTAATTCGGTCACTAATAATAACATTAATAATTTTGTTTATTTTCTCCCACATATAAAAAATACAAAAGTTATTAATAAACAGGTAGGTACATTTAGTTGTGGAAGACAGGAACCCAAACTAGGTTTCCCTGTGCTACGAGTCTCCTGAGACTAATAGTAAAAAACTAAAAATAAATAAGAAAAGAACTATGTTAAAATAAAAATAGGTTACAAACATAATAAGTCGAGTAAGGTCGTCCATTGAGACTATAAATATGACGTAAAAAGGTGTATTTTCCAAGAAAACGTCAAGTTATCGATTACAAGATCCAACCGGAAGATTCTGGCTTCGTTTTATAGCTCAAGTTCAAAATCTAATAATAGCTGTTAGTGTGGCCATGTCAAGGATACAGGAAAACTATTTCTGTAACTACACTTAAAAGGTTTGAGCATTTTCATTTGTGTCTGTGGAGAAATCATTCGATATTTGACCAAGAAAGTAAAAAGATAAGTATATACATAGTTTGTAGTTAACTGGCCTGTGTTGCCAACTAAAATAGAGTTTTTACGTATAAGGTAGCAGGGAGACGGTCATATTTTATTTGTGGTAGAATTTTACGGTATTATTTCAAAAATAAATTAAGACTTCACTTTTATCTAATCTTTTATTAATCAACTTATCTATTATACTCTATTATTAGAGACTTTTTTCTTCTATAACTTTTTATGTGATTCAACTGCGGGTTATAACTGTTTCTATCTCAGATTGTTTTGAAGAAAATAAGTGATAATAATGTGATGGCATATATAAACTAACAATTAAGTAAAGCACTGCGGACTTTTTTTTTAGAACTTTTGAAGGGGAACAATTCTGTAATACATCATTTTAGCGTAACTTTAGCCGTTTACGCAGCGTACGCAGCGGAAGCTCTCAACAGGAAAAGAAATCTCCCGATTTTGAAACATTTTTCCTTGGTGCTCCGCTCCTATTAGTCACAGCGTGATGATATATAGCCTATAGCCTTTCTCGATAAATGGACTATCTAATGCTGAAAGAATTTTTCAAATCGGACCGGTAGTCCCTGAGATTAGCGCGTTCAAGCAAGCAAACAAACAAACAAACTCTACTCCTTTATAATATTAGTATAGATTTTGCAACAAACATTCAGCACAGTCTACTTATTGTCCAAACCAGAACTTGAACTTCTTAAAGTGATATGCTTCTTGACAGAAATTTTATTCTTTATTTTTTTACATTAAGCATGTTTTTGTTTGACTGTACTGATTTGACTTAAACAATAGATTGTACTATTAATTTTTGAGTGGTCCCAGTCGCCGGAAGAAAAACATTTAAATTAAAAGGATCCGGCAAGTGGGACCGCGGTCCCAGTTTATTGTGGTCCCAGTCGCCGGAAGCCTCGTGTATTGACGGGAAACTAATTTTGAAGTTTTGGAAATAATTTGAAAAATTGAATCAATTGAAATAGTAGACAACGGGGGATAAATATGGTAGAGTTTTATATAGCTTGAGCTTGACAGATGCTTGAAGAAATTTGGCATCCAGATAAAATAAATTTTGAATCTTAAAGAATACGTTTTACCTCAATATTTAAATAGGTGAAATCACAAGTTAGATAGCTAGATATAATATGAGTTAACATTATCGTATAATTTTTCTTTTTATTACGGGAAATCATAACTCTTTTGGAACGCGAATGAAACGATCTGCGAAAATCTAGCGACTATCTGTTTAAGAAACAGAACAAACTTTAAGATATAATTATACAATGAATACTTGATTTCTAGATGTATGGTATGGGGTTTTCTTAAAGAAGCGATTGCAAAAAAGAACTCAGCTCGATTAAAGTCATCGACAACTAATAGCCAATTAAAATAATGCAATAGAATTGGATAATACCCATATTTAATCATATTATATTGTGTACCCCACTATAGTCTCCGTAGGCGAAAACGAGATAGATATACAAAACAGTACATAATAAACAGTACCAAATAGGTAATGTATCGCCAAAATATTGTAAATAAACGTCCATTTATACGTTACGACCTCACATGTCTCCGTGGTTGCCGTTTGACGTGGTCGCCGAACACTGTAGGGCCATTCCGACAGACCAATTGTTCTACAAGTAATGCAACGTATATGCTAATCAGCTCATTATACCGCTGCCTTTGTCGCCCCCGCGGACATATGCAAATTGATTTTAGTAAACGATTTGATCTCCAAACAGCTCGGAAAACATCATGCTAGTGTATTTTGAAGTGGACTATACGCGTGGGAGACCGGCATGCTAGAGCCGCGGCAATTAATGTTAGCATCAATTAGTGTTGTACTTTCTGTCTGTACGTGAGGAATTCGGACAATAAAACTCGTACCGACGATTTGGAAAGCAATAACGGAAATCCTATTATTATTTACAACGATAGACCAGGATAAATGGCTTAGTAACAGTACTTATCCTCATTTACTGTGTCTATCGGGAAATCTGACATCATTTCGCGTAAATAAAGTGCTTATTTATTTTTAATCAATACATTCCTGTTGCGGCTCATATGGAGAATGGTAAATCATGGACGTCGAAATATGCAATGGCAATAATAACAAGAAACAAAAGGAGAACGCGTGGAATACAAAAGTTCCACCTGTAGCATGCAAGTAGATACTTTGTATGCTCAATACTACTCAGAGCGAATGAATGAATTTAGATGCATCAATGCACCGTTCAAATAAGATCTTTGAACTATCATTTAAATTGAAAACGAGTCTTTCATACTGCACAATTATTAAACACGCTCCTGCTGCGAGATTAATAAACTCAGACTCACCGTAGTTATCGTCCATTTACCTGCTTTCATTCACAGAATCATCCATTTACACTTGTTTGCGAGAGATTAATGAAATGGAAATAATAAAAAAAACGTCAAAGGACGATACGCAGGCGCAACAGGCGAGAACACGAACCGGTGCAACTTTCCAAATATGGTCATAATAAATGCTACACGACACACGTATCACGGCATTATCGCCACACTTTCGTCAGCACATCGGCACATTTCGGCACATCACACTCGGAGAGTCGACCGAGCCATTGTCCAGCCGTCGGCGACGCAAACCCGGAATGTAAATCAGTTAGCACCATGCCGTTTGTTATGTTAAGTTCGTATGGTGACACTTATGTAATACTGACCGAACACTAGCCGTCTCACTCTACATTATGTACGATGGAAAACACTAATGTACATTTCAGTGGGAAACGAAGTGTGTTGTTTAAAAAATTATCGTTTTGGGGTTTCTCCAGATATTGGCTATTGTGCTAACCGTCGAGGTTTTACTTGAGACAAAATAATATTTGAGATTTAGAAAGTGCATCGTTGTTGATCCTGCGTCCATTAGAGAAGATACCTAAGATGATATAGATACAACCCAGTAGCAATAGATACAGAAGGGAATAAGGTATACACATACTCCCATAGGTACAAAATTCACATCCCCTTAACTGGTAACATCAGTAGCTTTGCCCTTCATTAATTTATTTATAGGATCGGAGTGTAGGTTCTTTTTATCTCGACGCGTAGAGTAGATCCCTAAGAGGAAAAAAACGATGTATATCTTGAATAAGTGAGAATACCACTGGTAATAAGAGGGGTCGTGTTAAATAACTACAATCAATTCACGCCAGATAATAGAATCACGAACTGTCCTTATTTACAATCACGCTTTTAACCCAAACTGGATTAAACTGAAAGAGGAATCTATTCGACACGTGTAGCTTTTAAAAACATCTACCTAAAAGGATATTTTGTATATCCATAATAAACCGACGTTCGTTTCTATTTATGGCTCTGAATATAGATCTCGGGACAAAACTTGTGAATATTAAATCAATTGTCTAGTTTGGTTAGTTTAAAATTAGTTATACTGATTAACGATTCACTTTGAGCAGAGCGGGTGGATTTATTTTAAAATGTATGATGATTTGAAAAGCTGTCTGATGACGTCATAAAGATGCGATCCCATCCCATTTCCGTCGACCTAGGTGTCCCGCACAGGCGAGTTCAATGTTACCTATATATAGACGCCGACACCCTGAATACCCATGACATAAGTCACCATAAAGTCAACAAACTCGTCTTCAATATGCCCGCCGTTTTTGAAGCCTTGTCCCAATTAATTTTGGGGTCCGCAGTCACTCCCCAAGAATGTGGCTGTGCGGCCCTTAATGGGCAGTAGGTGTGTGACGTCACCGCTGTGTAATCACTCCGCCTCACCACTTATCAGGGCGTCAGACGTCTTGACAAATGTCATCTTTATTTTTCCATTATTGGAAGAGAAAGCTGTGGCCTGACCACCCGGGCTTGATCGGATGTTTCTTTCTGGATTGTCGGTTTTATAATACGTACGTATATTGCAATTTATGAGCGGTTGTTCCTATAGATAGATAGTTTTATAGAGCAATCGAGTGACCGCCACAGATTGATTATAATTCATCTAAATATAGCTACGAAATACCCGTTAAATTTCCCAGATAGTTTCTATGAATGTGTAACGGAGTCTAGCTATATAATTATGGATGTAAACTCAGCTGTCTATTGTATGTTTTCTTAGTTAGTTCATAGGAGCCATTAAAAGTTTAAATCTGAATTCAATGGCGAAACATCTGCACTTACCGAGTTCTTTTAAGCTATAAAAAGTATGAGGCGCATGAACAAAATAAATAATCACCGGTTAAAATGGTCGAGCAACCGTTAGCAAATTTTATACCAGCGTTAATTAACCTGATGAAAATAGAACAATTAAGCTCTTAATGTTATCAAAAAGTGTATTAAACGGCATATAAACAGCTGTTCTGGAGCAGTGGGATAATTGAAACGATGACGGAAAGCGGTCGGACCCCGCGAGGAGGTCCGGCAACCCAATCAAAATGTATTATCCTGTTAAAGGCTGATTAATGCGCGCGCGCACAAAAACTTGCACAATGCCAAACCGTGAGAAATGACATCGTTGTTGTACAGCCGTATAAACACATCTAAAAATAGAAAATAATTTCTTTCATGTTTATAATTATCTACATACACCTGATGGTTATTCTGACTCACATACTTATCTATGAAAATAAATATAGATATAATACATTTCAATGCAATACACATTGTCTTACGTGATAACATTTAAAAGGCATTTAAAATAATATCATATTTTACGATCTTTTGTAGGAATCCCCTGTGTTTTAAAATAACGTTTATTATGTAAATAGTCAATATAATGTGGTAATAAAAATATAGGAAGTTAAATATAAGCAATTAAATACCTAGTTTAAAATTACACTATGAATGAATCAGCTGGGAGTAGCGATGTCTATCTGATATACGATCTGAGTAGAAGACATCCGGCTTTGACAGACACACTTATCAAACTGATAAAGATGCACTACCTTATTAGATTATTGCTAAACTACTCTCCTAGAAAGTGGAATATACTACATTTCTCTGGAAACTATTTTTAGTATATCGTTCAATGTACATAAAAAGCATCGAACTTAAATGATTGGGAATAGATTCATCGCGTAAGAAAATGGCATGACAATTATTGATTTAAAGAGCAGACACTACTTAGTCATTAAGCAAAGAGAAGAATATTTGGAGCAATCTATTCGGGTTGTTTCTACTGTTTTTACCGAATAATTATGATTAGTTAAAGTAACCTATACCTTTGAGGCAATGATGGAAAGCGGATACCGCCATATAAGCAGTAAGTACTTAGAAGTAACCCTCGCAAAAGCTTTGTCTATACGTTACGAACATTAAGAAGTAAAAAGAAGATAATTTTTTTGTGTTGTTTTTAGGATTACTTGCTAAGAGATTGACAGGCCGGTCTGCTTAGTGGTTAGACACCCTCAACTTCAAACGGCTGGTTATTGTGACCAGACAATAATAAGAACTTAGTTCTGAATTAGGGCAACCGTTAAATTTATTGATAGGTGCTATAAAAAAATAATAATGGCGAGGGAAATGTGTTGCTACGCGGAAAACTCGGAGAGCGGCTGGACCGATTTTGCTATTTTTAACCGACTTCCCAAAAAGAAGGAGGAGGTTCTCAATTAGGCCGGTATATTTTTTTTTTTTCTATGTATGTACATCGATTACGTCGCGGTTAATGGACCGATTCGCGTGATTCTTTTTTGTTCGACGCGAAATAGCTGCCAGATGGTCCCATTAAAATTTCTTTCAGTTTGGTTTAGTAGTTTTTATTTTATAAGCATTATTGTTATTTGGACGATGTCATTTTGACGATACTTTGTATATTAGTATGTCGATAACTTTAACATTTCTAATCCGATTTGCGTAATTCTTTTTTTGTTCGTTAGGGTACATATTAAAGTTGGTACCCTGGTCATCTAGTCAGCATATGATGATGGGATCCCAAGGAAATCGAGAAGAACACTCAAATTATAAGCATCTAACTGTTACGTTTCAGTCAATATCATACAGTTTGTTCAATTATTTGCGTTTGATCATGATTTCCTATGGATGAGCTGATGATGGAAGGTACAACTCCTCAAAGGATAGAAGTTTAGAGAAAATTCTTTCAAAATTATACGTACATATGGATAGAGAATAGTATTCCTTGAAGCTATTAGGTTGACCTTGAAGGTTAATCTCATTAACGTTTAGGTTTAATAGTGCTCTGTGATTGTTAAATAAATAATAAGCCTACCCATACTTAAATCACTAAAAAGCAAAAAATATAATGGAGTTGGTGACGCGCCCGTTGTTCACTTGTGCCGTGATATCGTTCACTCCACACCAGCGTTGCCAGAAGGTTACTTTAGTAACCTCACAGGTGATTTTTGACTTCGTTAGGTTACTTGGAGGTTACACCACAGAAAAGGTTACAAAAGGTTACTTTTAGGTGATTCATTGTTTGACGTCACGTCAATATTTTGGAGACGCGTAGAAGAGACCAAATTGCTCAGACGCGCCTAAAAAAAAAAAAACAAAAACGACGTCAATATTTTGGAGACGTGTACAAGAGACCAAATTGAGAGACGCGCCTAAAAAAAAAAAAAAAAGACGTCAATATTATTCCTCTACAAAAGGTTACTAAAGGTTTCTTTTTTAGACAGTTCAGGTCACTTTTGAAATACCTCGCTGGCAACACTGCTCCACACAGTCTACTCTCGGCAAGCGGCGCGCGCGGTTGTCACTAAACCATCGCGCGTTCCTACCTCATATACTGCGGTTATATACTGGGGTTATGTATTGTGTTATATACTGGGTTTATGAATGTACTGTGTTTTATACTGGGGTTATGTACTGTCGTATATACTGGGTTTATGTATGTACTGTGTTATATACTGGGTTTATGTATGTACGGTAACCAGATAGCTGATATACTACATATACTACTTTTAAATACATACTTATATAGATATTTACATCCAGACACAGGACAAACAGACATATTCATGCATACAAATGTTTGTCCTGGGTGGGAATCGAACCCACGACCCGCGGCTTGAAAGTCAAAAATGTATGTATGTAATTATTATGGTATTATGTATGTAATGTGTTATATATTGGGGTTATGTACTGTTATATACTGGGGTTATGTACTGTTTTATATACTGGGGTTATGTACTGTGTTATATACTGGGGTTATGTATTGTGTTATATACTGGGGTTATGTACTGTTATATACTGGGTTTATGTACTGTGTTATATACTGGGTTTATGTACTGTGTTATATACTGGGGTTATGTACTGTGTTATATACTGGGGTTATGTACTGTTATATACTGGGTTTATGTACTGTGTTATATACTGGGGTTATGTATTGTGTTATATACTGGGGTTATGTACTGTGTTATATACTGGGGTTATGTATTGTGTTATATACTGGGGTTATGTACTGTGTTATATACTGGGGTTATGTATTGTGTTATATACTGGGGTTATGTACTGTTATATACTGGGTTATGTACTGTGTTATATACTGGGGTTATGTACTGGGTTTATGTATGTACTGTGTAATATACTGGGGTTATGTATTGTGTTATATACTGGGTTTATGTATGTACTGTGTTATATAATGGGGTTATGTATTGTGTTATATACTGGGTTTATGTATGTACTGTGTTATATACTGGGGTTATGTACTGTGTTATATACTGGGGTTATGTACTGTTATATACTGGGGTTATGTACTGTGTTATATACTGGGGTTATGTATTGTGTTATATACTGGGGTTATGTATTGTGTTATATACTGGGGTTATGTACTGTTATATACTGGGTTTATGTATGTACTGTGTTATATAATGGGGTTATGTATTGTGTTATATACTGGGTTTATGTATGTACTGTTTTATATACTGGGGTTATGTACTGTGTTATATACTGGGGTTATGTACTGTGTTATATACTGGGGTTATGTACTGTGTTATATACTGGGGTTATGTACTGTGTTATATACTGGGGTTATGTACTGTGTTATATACTGGGGTTATGTATTGTGTTATATACTGGGGTTATGTCACCTTTTTCCAAGCAAGAGTTTAATGAAATACCGTTTCTATCCTTGGCTGAAGCATCAAAAACTGGGCGTATCTTGGTAGTCAAACTAGACTCCTTAATAAGTACTGTTATATACTGGGTTTATGTATGTACTGTGTTATATACTGGGGTTATGTACTGTGTTATATACTGGGGTTATGTACTGTTATATACTGGGTTTATGTATGTACTGTGTTATATACTGGGGTTATGTATTGTGTTATATACTGGGTTTATGTATGTACTGTGTTATATACTGGGGTTATGTTCTGTGTTATATACTGGGGTTATGTACTGTGTTATATACTGGGGTTATGTACTGTGTTATATACTGGGGTTATGTATTGTGTTATATACTGGGTTTATGTATGTACTGTGTTATATACTGGGGTTATGTACTGTGTTATATACTGGGGTTATGTACTGTGTTATATACTGGGGTTATGTATTGTGTTATATACTGGGGTTATGTACTGTGTTATATACTGGGGTTATGTATTGTGTTATATACTGGGGTTATGTACTGTTATATACTGGGGTTTAGTACTGTGTTATATACTGGGGTTATGTATTGTGTTATATACTGGGTTTATGTATGTACTGTGTTATATACTGGGGTTATGTACTGTGTTATATACTGGGGTTATGTACTGTGTTATATACTGGGGTTATGTACTGTGTTATATACTGGGGTTATGTACTGTGTTATATACTGGGGTTATGTATTGTGTTATATACTGGGTTTATGTATGTACTGTTATATACTGGGTTTATGTATGTACTGTGTTATATAATGGGGTTATGTATTGTGTTATATACTGGGTTTATGTACTGTGTTATATACTGGGGTTATGTACTGTGTTATATACTGGGGTTATGTACTGTGTTATATACTGGGGTTATGTACTGTGTTATATACTGGGGTTATGTACTGTGTTATATACTGGGGTTATGTATTGTGTTATATACTGGGGTTATGTACTGTTATATACTGGGTTTATGTATGTACTGTGTTATATAATGGGGTTATGTATTGTGTTATATACTGGGTTTATGTATGTACTGTGTTATATACTGGGGTTATGTACTGTGTTATATACTGGGGTTATGTACTGTTATATACTGGGTTTATGTACTGTTTTATATACTGGGGTTATGTACTGTGTTATATACTGGGGTTATGTACTGTTATATACTGGGTTTATGTATGTACTGTGTTATATACTGGGGTTATGTATTGTGTTATATACTGGGTTTATGTATGTACTGTGTTATATACTAGGGTTATGTACTGTGTTATATACTGGGGTTATGTACTGTTATATACTGGGTTTATGTATGTACTGTGTTATATACTGGGGTTATGTACTGTGTTATATACTGGGGTTATGTCACCTTTTTCCAAGCAAGAGTTTAATGAAATACCGTTTCTATCCTTGGCTGAAGCATCAAAACCTGGGCGTATCTTGGTAGTCAAACTAGACTCCTTAATAAGTACTGTTATATACTGGGTTTATGTATGTACTGTGTTATATAATGGGGTTATGTATTGTGTTATATACTGGGTTTATGTATGTACTGTGTTATATACTGGGGTTATGTACTGTGTTATATACTGGGGTTATGTACTGTTATATACTGGGTTTATGTATGTACTGTGTTATATACTGGGGTTATGTATTGTGTTATATACTGGGTTTATGTATGTACTGTGTTATATACTGGGGTTATGTACTGTGTTATATACTGGGGTTATGTATTGTGTTATATACTGGGTTTATGTATGTACTGTGTTATATACTGGGGTTATGTATTGTGTTATATACTGGGGTTATGTACTGTGTTATATACTGGGGTTATGTATTGTGTTATATACTGGGGTTATGTACTGTTATATACTGGGGTTATGTACTGTGTTATATACTGGGGTTATGTATTGTGTTATATACTGGGTTTATGTATGTATTGTGTTATATACTGGGGTTATGTACTGTGTTATATACTGGGGTTATGTACTGTGTTATATACTGGGGTTATGTACTGTGTTATATACTGGGGTTATGTACTGTGTTATATACTGGGGTTATGTATTGTGTTATATACTGGGGTTATGTACTGTTATATACTGGGTTTATGTATGTACTGTGTTATATAATGGGGTTATGTATTGTGTTATATACTGGGTTTATGTATGTACTGTGTTATATACTGGGGTTATGTACTGTGTTATATACAGGGGTTATGTACTGTGTTATATACTGGGGTTATGTACTGTGTTATATACTGGGGTTATGTACTGTGTTATATACTGGGGTTATGTACTGTGTTATATACTGGGGTTATGTACTGTTATATACTGGGTTTATGTATGTACTGTGTTATATACTGGGGTTATGTATTGTGTTATATACTGGGTTTATGTATGTACTGTGTTATATACTGGGGTTATGTACTGTGTTATATACTGGGGTTATGTACTGTGTTATATACTGGGGTTATGTACTGTGTTATATACTGGGGTTATGTACTGTGTTATATACTGGGGTTATGTACTGTGTTATACACTGGGGTTATGTAATGTGTTATACACTGGGGTTATGTACTGTGTTATATACTGGGGTTATGTACTGTGTTATATACTGGGGTTATGTACTGTGTTATATACTGGGGTTATGTATTGTGTTATATACTGTGTTATATACGGGGGCTATGTACTGTGTTATATACTGTGTGTAGCTGAACAAATAATAATTTCATTTCAACAAGGCTGCAAATTGTTTCCTTGATCCGCATTACCCACACCAACTACGCCCACATAAGGAAAAAGAGGAGCAATGACGAAGCTCATGATGTTGAGCCACCATCCTCCACCTCCTCTAGAGCTGTATGAAACCGTATGTATTCGTTACTAAGTAACGGGTACGCCATCTAGTACCGAGAAACGAAACGTTACTCACGAATACTTAATACTTTTCGTTACTCGCATGTTTCGTATCATGGTTACATACGCTGTTTCAATCACCCAATGTTACGCTGCGTTGATGCGTGTATTGAAACGTTTCTTACTGATCGTTTTGCGCATGCATGCGTATTTTCCGCGAATTAAAAAGGTAATGTAAACATATGGACGTGAAGCAAAGTGAAAAATGCAGTTTGGCATGTAATGAATATGTATTATTTTTACAAATTGAAATTATGAATGCTGCATCTTATAATAAAATTATAGAAAGAACATGAAAAATATGTTCGCAAACTATTCGTAACGTGATTGGTTAAAAAAATGAAAATATATGTAATTTGTGCGGATATACTTCAAAAATATTTGAACCGATGTGCGCGCATTATGGTGTCAAAATTTCAAATATTCAAAACAAAGTTTTCTTTAACAGAGTATGCAGTAAAAAAAAAAGTATATACTTGTGAAAAAGTGTTTTCATAAAATTTTGCTACTAAAATTTCATAAATTTTATGTAATAGTATGAAATAAACGAAAGTAACGAGTAACGATACGATAGTAACGAGTACTGAATGTATAGTAACGAATAAATACGGGTACGTGATTTTTTCGTTACTTTTACACCTCTAACCTCCTCCATCCGACATGCTGTATTTTTAACCGACTTCCCAAAAAGAAGGAGGAGGTTCTCAATTCAGCCGGTTTTCTTTTTTTTTCTATGTATGTACATCGATTACGTCGCGGTTAATGGACCGATTCGCGTGATTCTTTTTTTGTTCGACGCGAAATAGCTGCCAGATGGTCCCATGAAAATTTCTTTCAGTTTGGTTTAGTAGTTTTTATTTTATAAGCATTATTGTTATTTGGACGATGTCATTTTGACGATACTTTGTATATTAGTATGTCGATAACTTTAACATTTCTAATCCGATTTGCGTAATTCTTTTTTTGTTCGTTAGGGTACAAATTAAAGTTGGTACCCTGGTCATCTAGTCAGCATATGATGATGGGATCCCAAGGAAATCGAGAAGAACACTCAAATTATAAGCATCTAACTGTTACGTTTCAGTCAATATCATACAGTTTGTTCAATTATTTGCGTTTGATCATGATTTCCTATGGATGAGCTGATGATGGAAGGTACAACTCCTCAAAGGATAGGAGTTTAGAGAAAATTCTTTCAAAATTATACGTACATATGGATAGAGAATAGTATTCCTTGAAGCTATTAGGTTGACCTTGAAGGTTAATCTCATTAACGTTTAGGTTTAATAGTGTTCTGTGATTCTTAAATAAATAATAAGCCTACCCATACTTAAATCACTAAAAAGCAAAAAATAAAAAAAAAACTACGTTAAAAAAACCGACTTCCAAAAATACTAAAAAGCAAAAAATAACTAACGCAATTTATAACACTTTCCTCTACTTACCTACTGACTACTTATTCTTTCCGCTTGCTGCTTGGTTTGAAGTCGGTGCCAAGCCATATATGAATAAAAAATAATACTTAAAGAAATAAAATGGTGTAACAAATAAATTTCTACACGATAACCTACTAACTACAAACTTCGTAAATAAATCAGAAATAACGATAAATGACAATGAGAAACAAATGAAAACGACGATGAAATACATAAATGTAATTTACATTCTACAACTATAGTGGTCCTGTAAAGGACCGTTTATTTCTAATATTAATAACTCACAAACCAAGAGCATGCGTCTAAAATTTAGAATTTTAAATGCAAACCGTGCCAAAGTTTTTGTTGACCTTATTAAATCATGGAGAATCTTAACAAAGATCTTTTGTATATTGTTTACTGTAGGTTTGCTAATTATGCTGTGGCTTGGCACCAACTTCAAACTAAGCAGTAAGCGGAGAGAATAAGTAGTCAGTAGGTAAGTAGAGGAAAGTGTTATAAATTGCGTTAGTTATTTTTTGCTTTTTAGTATTTTTGGAAGTCGGTTTTTTTTAACGTAGTTTATTGGTTTCAAAATATTCGTAGTAGTCCAAATGAAAATGTTTTGGAATGAAAGAGAACATTTAAGCAGTTCTTCTGGAGCGAGGGTAAAGTAGCAGGACATCAAAAGCCTGTGACAAATTTACCGCCAAGGTATTATATACTTATTAAATAGTTATATAGGCTTAACACTGCAATATAAAGTACTAAATACAACCTGAAGGGCCTCAAGTGTTACAATAGTGAAGACATGTGTAAATTACATGAAACATGCCACTTTCACTGAAACATGTTTGTTCTTGTCGTTATAACTGACGTGGGGGTGTGTGCGTGCATCGAGTATTAATGTGTTAAAACTGCTGTGTACATGCCAATATGTTGGGCCAGCATGTTGGGCCAACTTGTTCTCTACATGGCGGTATGTTGGTAGTTGGCGACCACACTGGCCAGGCTGAATAGTATCTAGAATAGTATCAAAGGATCATGATTGAAGCGTCAGTGCAGAGTCAGTACGGTAATCTGTCAACGAAATCCGATATTGCATGTCAAGCTTGGCCCAATGTCAACTCAGACCTTATGTAGACATATATCATCTATACTAATATCAGGAACCACTGGTCCCCCCCTTTCAAAACTTATTTCAGTGTTAGATAACCCATTTATCGAGGAAGGTTATATCATCACGCTAAGACAAATAGGAGCGGAGCAAAAACGGGCAAGTGGCTCACAATTATTACCATCCGTATGAGAATTCAACAAAACACATTACACGCATGCGTATACAGTTTTCGACGACATTCCTAGAAATACTAACCAAAGAGAATACACATACAATAAAATAATAAACGTTATTCAATGTAAGTTACTGAAAACCGCAGCAAAATAATATTATATTGTGTTACAGCATGATTTCCGATAAATTCATCATAAGACCACCAATTATTCTATGACAATATGATCTGATAAAGTATTACCTACACAATGAAAATTTTTCAGAAATTCAACCGCAAATGAATACGTAATTACATGTGAAAATACCATTAAAGTACATGCAATAGTTTTGCAATACTTTTTTTATATATGTAGTTAACTAAGTAATTGACGTCGGAAAATGGCAATTAGGTTTACCAAAAGATACAGGAGGTTACTAAAAAAAAGTACCTAAATATTAACAGTGTATAGGTCAGTTCTGGTAAAGGATAGCTACTTAAATCAATTATTTTTTGGATAGTGTAAATGTATGATACTTTAGGTGCTAGACGATCCAATGCGAATGTCAGTTTGTTAGTAACGCTTTCACGCCTTAACTTAACCGATTTTAAACTTACTATCAACAATGGAAAGCTACTTTACCAGGGTGCAACGTAGGCTGTGCGTATACCTACGGGAACGGGAACTACACAGGTAAAACCGCGGGGCGGAAGCTGTCATATTATAGTTATATATAAAGCTGAAGAGTTTGTTTGCTTGAACGCGCTAATCTCGGCAACTACTAGTCCGATTTGATATATTTTTTTAGTGTTTGCTATATCTATTTATCAAGGAAGGCTATATATCACCACGCTACGACGAATAGGAGCGGAGCATCAATCAAAAATGTTGCAAAAACGGGCAAGTGACGCTAGCGAAGTTGCGCGGGTCAACTAGGGGCATTATATGACCCTATCTATGTATGGTGCCAAATCAGATTTGATTACAGCTATATAGATTGCAACAAGAGTGACGGGGAAAAAACTTTGGCGGGCAATTTAAATACTATATGGCTAATTTTAGGATAAGATGTATGTCTTTATCATCAGACACCGAGCATATGGCGGTTTCGTTTTACGGATTCACATTGCGGTCGTTGGGACACGGTGCTGAGATCATTTAGCTAAATAGAGCTTAAACGAAACGTAAGAACTTGAGGTGTTTCACCTCAAGCTCCATTTATACTATAGGGCTCATTTTGTTTTCACCTTTTTGTCTTATCGCCAAATTACTTTGGCACTTGCATATGAAAATAAACCAATAAAATCCTTTTTAGGGTATCGTAGCCCAATGGCAAAAACGGAACCCTTATAGATTCGCCATGTATGTCTGTCTGTCCCTGTCCGTCCGTCCATCCGTCCGTTCGTCCGTATGTCACAGCCACTTTTTACTGAAAATATAAGATCTAACTTTCTGATATATAATATTACACCTTTAACAGTCGTGTACAAGATTTGCCAAATAACCAAGTAAACCGAATAAAAATAATAGTAATTTCGCGACTCATCAGTCATATGTGTTTGTGCTAGTGCTTTTAATAAGGCCCTTATTTTTAATCTTATAATAAAAATAAGGACCTTATTAAAAGCACTCCACCATACATAGATCAAAACTTTTACCAGATATCCAAAATCCAGGATGAACACACACTTTTATTCTGCATAAAAAGCTAAGTGTCAAATATACTGTAACTCAAATCCAAGGTTGCCAACATATAATACATAAAGCACATATATTTTGTATGAACGAATTCTAGCATCGATCGACTGAAAACAGTACTTTTCACCTCCACACAGCGATCGCTTATTACTAATAAGTTCCAACTTTTATATAGCAAGGTATATAAACAAATCGACGCAATTAGACTCACGTGACAATAATATATTTACAGTTCATGTAATGACTCAAATTGTAACATTTAGTTCATATGAAATGAGGTAAATATAAATAAATATTCTAGGACATTTTTCACACACGGCTAATCTGATTCCAAACTAAGCAGATCTTGTGTTCTGGTAACCAGATAGCAGAAATACTACAAATACATACTTATATAAATTGTTACATCCAGACACAGAACAAACAAGGATTCGAACCCACGACCGGCTTGATAGTCAGGATCTGTCAAAAATAATATTCGAAAATTGCCTAACCACCGTTCTATGCTAGAGAGTAAGTTACGGACCCAAACCATATCTTTATAACTTTGGAAAGCCTACATAGTTTATGCTAGCTTCTGCCCGCGACTTCGTCCACGTGGTATAGTTACTTTGGGCTAACGCTAACATTAACCTGCGACTTCGTTTACGTAGAAGGTTGGTTTGGTACCTCGTAGTTTATCTAAAAGACACAGGAATGGGAGATTTCACACATTGGATTTTTGGCATTTACACAAACCTTAATGAAGTTTTGAGGTGTTTTGGGCCAGTCGACATGTTTAGCTACCTTTTAAGCAAACCGACAAATGCGTGCATGAACATATCTATTAAAATTAAAGTTCATCGACCGCAAATAAACAGTAGCATTGTAAATTTTTAATTAATATGTCATCCATTAATATAAATAAATATGTCATTTGACGTAGAACGAAACCCAACAAACTAAAATGTTCTGTCATTGCAATCTGACACATACTTAGCATTCATAAATAGCTGTTAGAGTCCAAATACGTATAGCTACCTACTCCTACTAATATTATAAACACGAAAGTTCGTATATGTATGCATATTTTTTCCATTTTCCCGCAAAAATTATAAAACGGATTTAGATGAAATTTTAAACGCAGATAGTTTTAAACTTGGATTAACACATAGGCTTCTTTTTGTCCCGAGAAAATGGAAGATCTCCCGGGAACGCGGGTAGCGATAACCCGTGGAGTTACTAGTCTATACTAATATTATAAATAGGAAAGATTTGTTTGTTTGTAATGAATAGGCTCCGAAACTACTGGACCGATTTCAAAAATTCTTTCACCTTTGGAAAGCTACATTATCCCCGAGTAACATAGGCTATATTTTATCCCTGTATTCCCACGGGAACGGGAACTACGAGGGTAAAACCGCGCGGAGGCAGCTATATAATCATAAATCAGAAACGCTGAATTTCTTGCCAGTATTTAGTCTTTATTTGAGTGTTTATGAAGAAGATATTACCATTTCAATAAAAAGTACCTACCTATATTTCTTTTATTTTATCCCGTATTTTTCACACACGCCAAATTTGATAGGTACCAATCTAAGTTGATCTTGAACAACAGTAACCAGATAACTGATTACATGGTTCTATTATAGTGACTATACTAATAAAATACAAATTTATAATAACTAGTGGCTCCAGGCGATTTCACTCATATTTTTCCGGAAAAAATTCTAACTTAGTGCCAAATTGTATGCAGATTCCATCACCCGGTGTGATTGAGTAACAAACATACTCATAGTCTACCTATATAATATTAGTAGAATCTAACTACTAGTATAGTTTATATCCATGTACAAAACAAACAGACATATTCAAGCACACAAATGTTCATGGCTGGTAATCGAACCTACGGCCGCCGACTTGACACCACATAGCCAACCGTCCAGCCATAACATTTTCAATGAAATCAACAAGTGGGGTCATTAGGAAAAATGGACCTTAACGTAATTGTTTTGTTGTTTTAAAATAACACAGATACCTAACAATTTAACGATGTACGCAACGGCGTTATATGCAACGGCGTGAATAAACAATGAGACATACTAAACGATTCACTGGAAGGACTGGGTATTCGTTGATGAGTCTCATATTTTTGTAAACACTTGCCGCCTTCTTCGGCTTATAAACACCAAAACATACTGACATCATTATGTTATATCTAGATTATTTTTTTCTGCGGTATTGTCTTTACACTTAGCCGGTGACTTTAAAAGATGTTCTATCACTACATAGTATAAAACAAAGTCGCTATCCGCCGTCTGTCTGTCCCTAAGTATGCTTAGATCTTTAAAACTACGTAACGGATTTTGATGCGGTTTTTTTTAATAGATTGAGTGATTCTTAAAGACGGTTTTTATGTATAAATCATTACGCTATGACGAATAGGAGCGGAGCATCAATCAAAACTGTTGCAAAAACGGGCAAGTGACGCTAACGAAGTTGCGCGGGTCAACTAGTAGGCCATATGATTAACTAGTGGATCCCTGCGGTTTTACCCGCGAAGGGCCTGTTGCCATCAGGCGAGCAGAAGCTAGAAACAAAGGAGAATAACTCTGTTATCACTACATATTAAAAAAACAAAGTCGCTTTCCGCTGTCTGTCCTTATGTCTTATTAAATCTTTAAAAATACGCAACGGATTTTGATGCGGTTTTTTTAATAGATAAGAGTGATTCAAGAGGAAGGTTTCTATATACAATACATGCATAATATGTTAGAGAAACACTGACAATTTTTGAGATTTCTAATGTGATGTATAAGTATTGCACCCGTGCTAAGCTGAGGCGGGTCGCTAGTAAAGAATAAACCGAATACGGCATAGCAGCGGCGATCGACAATCAAAATGCGATTGCACTAAATCTATGGTTATTAAATATTATTAATACGTTTGATAGTTAATCTACTTAAAATATAATCTAAGTGCATATTTATATAATACCGAGAACCTTGGACAAAACCGCTATGAGGATTACCTATATGCTATGCTGCAATTGAAGTACAGATTATTAAGGTTTTTGTAGGAACAAACCCTATGGACGTATATTTTTTTAATCTCTGATCTCAACAACAATTTAATCTTATTGAATAGTTTAATAATATATAATACAGTATTATAATATTTGGTAGAGCTATAATTACGAATAAAAAATTTTTGGATTTCGTTTCTATGCCTCTTCTTATTAGGATTTCTAACGAAAAGGATACCATATTCTAGACTTTGGTATCACACCTAATGTTTACGTCGACCTGTTTATTTATCTACAAAAGCTAGAGAATTGAAATTTGGCACAGTTATAAAACATGCATACTACATCCTTAAAAAGTTTTATGTAAGAAAACTTACTTTGAATAAAGAGTTCACATATAATATGTATAAAACATTGCATTTAAATTGTATCTAAAATTGTTGTTACTTGTTATAAAGCTCTGCTTAGTTTGTAATCAGATTGACTATGTGTGAAAAATGTCCCAGCTTATTTATTTCATTTTCCTGAAATTATAATACATATTTTAAAAGCGGGAGTGCAACAAAAAAAATGTATAATTAGTACTTATTAAATTTACGACGAGTTACTGCCAATATTTTCGCAAAAGTGTTGAAATAGCAATGTTTTTTGTAACTTAAGTAAACAAATTAAGTTGATAATATTTATAGCTACAAATAAACTACAATCAAACTATTTATAGCTGGGTTGTGATAACTACATCGGGTGGGGTTTGTTTTTCACTTATCTATGTAATAAGATTATGTAAGTAGTTAATTGAATTGAATTTATGTTCACTATTGAATAAAATTGAAAATCCTATAATATTGTAACACTATAAGAAAGAAACACACAATAATAAGAAAGTAAAAACTTAGGCAGATCTATAGCAAAAGTATAATTTATAAGTACCTACATATAAACTATAATTTTGTGAAAAATGGACTGTAATTGTTTTTGTTTATTCTTATAATGTAACAAAATCTTAACTAATATTATAAATATGAAAGTAACTCTGTCTGTCGGTCTGTGTGTCTCGCTTCCACGCTAAAACTAATGGTCCGATTTAAATGAAATTTAGTACACAAATAGTCTAGAGCCTGAGAGAGGACATAGGCTACTTTTTATCCCGGGAAAATGGAAGATCTCCAGGGTACGCGGGTGAAACGCGGGGAGTCACAAGTAGGCTCGTATAGCAAAAAGAACAAGATGTATCTACTAAAAAATTTTTTTATACTACAGCGAGAAGGGATTGATGCAACAAGTGTATTTGTGGAAACCAGATAGTACATTCCATGATACATACACATAATTTACTAATGTATTCTAATTACACACTTACCTCAAATAAAGTTGATTGATACATCAAAACTTTGAAAAAACATCATTACTTGATTACATGTTAGAAAAAGACCCTTGGCAGTGAAATGCTCGCTACAAGCTATTATACATGTTTTATGAAAATCAATATTGTACTAAATCTAAGCTTGTTTTGAAAAGAGTAATTTGCATTCTGTGTCTGGATGTAAATGTCTATATAGGTATGTATTTTAAAGTAATAAGTCTATGAGATCCTTACCATACCATAAGCTCTGCTTAGTTTGGAATCAGTTACTGTGTGTAAAAAATGTCCTATGAATAATATATATTTTTTAGTTGTCAAGTGCTATTTGTTTCCTACTCAAAATAAGGCATTATACATAAGTACATATTTCAGTCTCTCATTGAATAGCCAACAGGTTTACGCAAACAAATCATACACATATGACAACATAATATTATTTGAGCCTACAACAAAATAACTTGGTAGAAACAATTTCCAACAAAACATAAATAAATGATTATTCAGTGCAAGACTTTACCTATGACTCAGAAGTAGGTACCTCACTTTATTCATCCTCTTTGTAAAACTTAAGTCTACACATTAGATGCTGCAGCATTTCTAGTTTTGTAAACAAACATGGCTTCGGAAATGTTTTTTTTTTTTATAAATAACTAGCTGCCTCCGCGCGGTTTTACCCGCGTAGTTCCCGTTCCCGTGGGAATACAGGGATAAAATATAGCCTATGTTACTTGGGGATAATGTAGCTTTCCAAAGGTGAAAGAATTTTTGAAATCGGTCCAGTAGTTTCGGAGCCTATTCATTACAAACAAACAAACAAACAAATATAGTATAGAAGACTAGTGACTCCCCACAGTTTCACCTGTGTTCCCAGGACACAAAGTACCCTATGTGTTAGTCCAGAACATATTCTAACTCTGTGGAAAATTTCACCGTGATCCATTCAGCTATATACATTCTCACAAACTATTGCATTTATAATATTAGTAGTATAGTTAGTAAATAGTATTGAGCAAGTTCTCAGATAGCTTGTTAACTAATTAGCATAGCAATAAATGGACATTGCACAGTGTCCATGTGTGAGTGTGTGACAGCTGGAAGACATCGGGTAATCTTTTTGAAATCACAGACCAGTGCTGTCAGTCAAATTCATACAATTATAAAATATGCAAAATTGGAATGTACATCTGTAGTTTCTACAGTGTCAATGTTATGTGTGGAAAAATTACCTTATTTAGAAGAAATTTTTAGAAGGCAAAGTGTAAGTTTATTTAAAAAAAAAGTTGGTATATGGGGAATAATTTGTAAAGTAATGTAAAATGATGAACTTCCTAAATTACTCTTCAGTCTAAAGAACATAAATGGTTGACAAGTAACAAATTTATAAGTAAGGGCTTAATAACACAAACAAGATTTGTTGTTGTTACCAATTAGGTACATATCTATAGTCTATTTATAGTCTTCTGTAACTATAGTATATTTGGTAACACAACTGGTATAAATACCTATACATCAAAATAAATAAAAAACAATACACCTACACAGTTAACCTTTAAAATTTAATGTTTGTAACTTCTGCATAATCAGCCAAAAGTATTTAGATAAAACTTGGCATACAGATAATATATATTCTGGATATACTTATAGTGAACAATATTTTGGGTAAACCTAAGTTCCCAGGGATTCAGATTAAGATATGTGAGACAGTAGTATAAGTCCTTAAAGAAAATCATATAAAAATAGTACCTTTTGGCTTTTGAGTATGAAATAATTGCCTTAGAAAAACGGTCTAAGCTTAGGAAACAGCTCAGAGATTGCTATCAATAGATAGATTTAAATATCTAAAGGTTTTATTACATTATTGTTTTGTTTCAACCAATATCAACACTTGTGATCATCACAACACAGTATACTCTTAATGATTCATGTCATGATGTTACTCCTTTACAACCATTCCGTATAATGCAAAATAGTTTATAAACCTGCGGTAAGTTACCTGGTAAGTTGAGTTATCAATATAAGGTACTAACTGGAATGTTGGTAATGTATAGTTGATGAGGGACTTACCAGCAGGTGGGTGTGGCGTTGTCCACCGTGTCTTGGTTGGGCTGCGAAGGAGACTCTGCTCCCCGCGCGCCGCCCGCCACAGAAGAAGCCGTGGTGCCGCTGTGCCGCCTCACTGCGCCCGCATCATCACTGACCGCGACCACACGCCACACGCACTGCTATTATCTCGACCACACTGACACTAGTTGCATCTCAACCTGAAAACCACCACACCACTATTCTTTTACGACTATTTTGCACTCGCCCGATTTGCAAATTCACTTTTCGCGTGCGATGAAGGGAGATGCCTCCGCCCGCGCTACAGCATCCCAATCGGCCGCGAACACTGACGAACACCAATATCACGCCCCGATATCACCACTCACGAATATTATTCCCACTAAAAAAATGGCAACCTTTGGCAATAATGACCCGACCGAAGTCACGATTCCACCATCTATTACTGTAATATTTATAAACTTTCACGGTTTAATTATAGACCAGACGTTACTATTAACGTTTGAACATAAGTAAAAAGCTGAGAAAATAATATTTATAAATAGCTTTGGATTATTTTGATACAAATCTATATCGGTCTATCACTGCATACACACCCCTGTTTCGGGTGGAACGGATCCTCTTCTTTCTCTTTACGATACGTTTAACATATGAAAATTAGCACAGATTAGTTTAATGTGACTACAATTAAATGACCTACACCCTGATAACTACAAAGACATTTTGTAGCAAATGACAGCGATCCGTATCGGCTTCACAGAACCTATAGAAAAAATCAACATGTCGCCTTCTGTGACATCGAAAGATGTTTTATCATGAAAGAAAACTTTAGTAGATAAAAATATAAAGGGGCGTGGTCGTATGAAAAATTTAGTCGATTATTCTGTAACTTAAAATCAAAAATTTTACTTATATTTAGTTAATGCATTCTATTAACAAGTTTTGAGTTTAATGTTATGATGTGTACTGCCTGACCGTATGTATTTACTTAAAAATAGTTTTTTAATCGCTTTTAAGTCATTGGTAAACCAAGTAAACAAATAATAACAATTCAGGAAATGGGGCTCTTAGGACCTTCTCAGACTTTTAGAATTCCTTCCTAGCTTAGAAAGATTTAGTATAATGAGTATGCCCATTCTAATATAATCTCCTGTAGTCTCCATATAAGCTCCTGTAGTTAATTCGCTATCTTGAGTAAACCATGCTGTGAAATATTAACGTATTATTCCGTGAGTATATTTAGCATTTTGAATGGCCAGATCTTGCTATCTCTTGCTCTTTTCTTAACAATTTGATTAGAGCGTAAAATTGGATTTACATTTTATTTTATAAATATGTTTACTTGACACTGGCTTAAAATAAATATTTTACAAGCATTGATTTTATTGCCATATCATAAAACAGACAAAAAGAAAATAGTACGACCTCGTGATTCATCTTCGTATGGCAGCCCAATTTATTTCTACGATAGTATTTTATGATCTGTATGCAGTGTTAACTATTATTCATTATTTCTATAATTTCCTTAAGAACAAGATGTAGACAAGACCATTTACATTACAAAGTAGCTACACTTCACCCACATACTAGACAAATAGACTATATAAGTAGTTAGATATTAATGTATCTTTTAAAGGTACCTGGTGATTTATAATATCTGACTATAATTATACTAACATTAATAAATGTTTATTTTTTATTACTTAAGGACTTTAAGGAGTGGTGCAGCAGCTCTTAGAGCTCTTCGTCCCTTAACAAAGTCTCGCATGTAGTATTCACCTCATGGTGGCAACCCTGCAGGGCGAGCATGACCGCAGTCATTTTATCCCCGGGGGGAAGACAAAATTCTTTTCCTCTCTGTCAATTTTATCCTCTCTGCGAGCATGACGACATGGGTAGATAAACTTATCACGGTGGATAAAACGAGGGGAACGCTTGTCCCGGAAATTATTGCCATTATAAGAAAAAAATTATTGAATTACAAAATAGTCGTGAATATCGTCGTAAAGCCAATAAATTTTTTCGTTTTATTACATCTGTGCTAGATTTTTATTCTGTCTTGTTGTCAACGGCTAGACGTTTAGAACGTCAATCAAAGTCGTCTAAGCTGAAAGCAAGAAATAAACAACAAGTTGGAATAATTTCCTATCTTTATATATAATAATAACGCACATAATATCATAACGAGTGTTAAAAAGTAAGTACTTATTCATTTTTGTGCTTTTACTATTGAATAATTGAGTATTCTGTCGACTATTATTTAATTTTTTTCTGGTATTTCAGATCGCGCAGCAACAAGCAACAAATACCTAGCAGCTTTAGTCGACTTTATGTCCTCCCACACTTATCTAGCCACTGGGGAATTCACAGGACCCTTGGGAGCTAAAAGGGCGGAATCCCAGTGGCAAGTATTAAAAGAAATATTGAAAGAACATGGTCCAGATAGGTCTGTCAGTCGGTGCTAAAAGGGCGGAATCCCAGTGGAAGCAAATAAAATATTTTTCAATTAAAATAAGGGTTTATTAAATTTTCTCTTTTTTGTCTTGCAACAGTTGGTGTGATGAGGTACAGGCGATTCATGCCTTTCTTCATAGGTCACCTCAGAGTTATCCATGGGTTCCATAGGAATTCTGAAATACACACATTAAATTAGCTCTTAAAAATAGATTCTATGTCTGGTTTAAATAAACTTATGTAATTAAATATCACACCGATAGTGAAGCATGATATTATATAGTGTTGCACAAGCATATATTAGCTGAGAAGCTTCTTCTGGGCTGTAATGAAGCACCCTATCAATGCCCAGACATTGAAATGTGCCCTTATTAAGGTAGCCATTTGTTCTCTCCCCACAGTTCCGCACTTGACAATGCTAGTTTGTGTATTTTTCTGCAGGGCTGTTTGGAGTGGCTTCTAAGTCTGGAGCCATGAGCCAAGGCTCTAATGCACAGCCTGAATCCCCTGTAAAATAGTTGTGTTTTTAGTTATGTGTTCAATATATAGGAATTTTTGTTTTCACTTTTCAGATTTACTAGAAGATAAGGGAAATGTAAATTTTGTTCTCAATAAATATTATTTTTAATTAACAACATAGTGTTATTTATTAAGTAGATACTAGCTCACTATACATACTACTATTACAAAAGTTTTAAGTAATAAGAAAATAAAACAAACATACCTAAGAGATAGCATTGCCCGATGCCATTGTCATATAGGCGCTTCATTTCAGCTTTTAATTTCGAGTGGTTGAATAAGAACTGGTCACGGACTCGCCCTGGGTATCTCGCATTAATGTTGATGATGCAGCAGTCGACATCCACAGCCTGTTACAATACTTTACTATAAAAACAATGTTTTATATTGGGTAATTAACTAAATTATGTTTGTGCTTACCAGATGCACATTTATTGTAGTTCGCCCTTTCCTGTTTTTATATTGAACTCCAGTCGGGAATGATGGAGGAAATATATCGACATGGGTGCAGTCTACAGCTCCTAGAACATTAGGCAAACCATGCTTAACACAGAATCCTGTGGACACCCTTTACCTTGCTTGCTCTGTTGCTGGGAAAGCTATCCACTTAGGCATTAATCTAAAAATAAAAAAAACCATTGAGAATATGTTCTTTTTCATTTAAAGTGAATGAAACATTGCTGCTGCTGCTCACATTCTAATGATGGCCTCAGAAACCTGGGTCAGGTACTTGCTGACAGTTGTTTGATCAATTGCTAGCCCATGGTCTTGACCCGTATCTCTTTGGTAGCCACCATCAGCCAGTATTCTGATGGATGTGAGTACCTAAAATATAAGTATGAATGTAGGTAATAAGAAGGTGTACCTACCTATCTATTATGGTCAATACAGATACGATTAATTATAGGTGCTTACTTTGATGTGCACTGGTAGTCCGTCTGCTGTCGACGGTTTCAAAGCCAAATGGAGTTCTTGGCACATATAATGCACGCAATCCTTGTGCATTCGAAAAATCCGGCGGAATTCTGTGTCGGGCAATTCGAAGGGATTGCTCGAATCGCGAATTGAACGCCGGTGTATTTTTCGCTCAATTTTCTCTCTTTACGACGATAACACTAAGCTCCAGTAAGCACGAGACATTTTTATATTAACACTAATTATATATTTTCCAAGTGATAAACTTAAACCCACCGTCTATAGGTGAGGATAAATTTCTCCCTTTGATATGTCAAAATATCTGTCAATTTTCTCTTCCCCTAGTCGCCATGCTATATGCGGGGGTGAGTATCCCCGTCTAATGTCAAAAAGTGATATAATTCTCTTCCCCCCTGTTGCCGTGCTTTGGCAGGTAGATAAAATAATTTTATCACTTGTCAGTGGAAATAACCGGTGGATAAAAGTTTTATCCCCGGCTTGTGCTAGGGGGGCTGGATATGACATTGATGTTACTCATTCACTCATGTTCATGTTTCATTCATTTCCACCAATTGTGAAAATGGCGCGATTTGATAATTGATTGAATTGTGTTTGTTAGCGGGCTAGTACAGTAAAAACAATAGAAAATTGTCTGATTTATCAGTTTCATCGGTCGTTTGGGTCGTTTGATGGAGCCATAAACAATATAGGAATTGGATCGTCAGTTATAATTATAAAATATGGCAAACCATAATAAGACTCTGAATCTTATTGCATCCAAATTAGGTCTAACCGATGAAGAAAAAGTTCTCAGGTGTGTAAACCAACGAGTATTTATTAATATAATGTTAGAAAGTCTAGATAAACATAAGTTTCTAATAAAATTTATTCGCGAAATCTCGGTTACATTGTTTTTTTTTTTATTATAACCGTTATGAATTAAATTATTCTTGGTCCTTAAGCTTAGGTCTCATAAATAAAAATAATCTCTACAGTGTAGAATATCTCTATAATGTATAATATAGAATCAGTAGGACCATAAAATCATAAAGAAATAAGGAACCTTACAAGAGAGTCACTATACCATTACATCCTTCACATATTTTGAGAAATGTGTTTATATGAGGAAATAATCTGAATTATTTGTCTAATATATGCTTAATAATAAAATCCTAGTAATTACTCTGGGTTAAACCCATCATACCACCATGTTTATCAAAATTGTAGCAATCCTGGTTGCTTTACTGAAATAAAAACTAGACCCATTCCATTACATTGATAGACCGGTTGGCTTCATGGTTAGTGACCCTGACTCTCAAGGCGCCGGTCATGGGTTTGAATCCCACCCAGGACAAACATTTGTATGCATGAATTTGAATATGCCTATTTGTTCTGTGTCTGAATGGAAATATCTATATAAGTATGCATTTAAAGCATAGTATATGTAGTATATCACCTATCTGGTTACCATAACACAAGCTCACTTTGGAATCCGAGTGGCTAGTCGACTGCTGAACATAGGCCTCCTCCAGCACTCGCCATTGGGCTCGATCCTTGGCCTTTCCCATCCAATTTTTCCCTGCCATCTGCTATTGTTTTTAATGCTACTTAACAAGTTAATATTATTTACAGTAAAGCAGCTGAATTTGAAAGACTATTGCAAATAAAATGGACAGCTGGAAGCAATATTACAGACACTGGCAAAGTGGTGATATGCTTGGACTTGGCAGCTGGCATGTTTGGGGCCGACTTGGATCTGGTAATAAAAAAAAATGTTATTACACAAATAGTATAATTATTGCACAGTATAGTACTATATAGAGACAATCTACTGCATATATAGTTAAATTCTTAATATAGTTTTGAAAACCATCATTTTCCAAAATTTGTGATGCATCAACATAGAGATTCTGTATAAAAGTTACTTGCAACAACATCATGTGTAGTGTATAGCACTGTTCATATCCTTAGATAATCCCTCTTTCTACACAAATGCACAAATGTTTCTGATATAGGTTCAAACAAACTTAAGTACTCACCACATAGACTTAATTTACAATACATAGTCATAAGAAGGTGTAATAATTGAAATATTTTTGTCACTAGCTTTCTATCCTGAATTTAACTCTTCAGGAAATTAATTTTGGTAAAGTATAAACTTAGAAACATATGTATTACAATTTAATGTCAAACAAAATATGATTAATATCCCTTAAGTTTATATTTTACAACAATTTTATTACAGAAAACAGCAATAAAATACTCTGGTCTCAAGCCGGCCATGTATACGAATAACCGCAAAGTAGTGGAGAATCTTCTAGAAATTAATGCTGATAAACTGACCACCAGTTTGCTGTGTGCGACTCTGCAGTGCAGTGGAGTACAGGAACTGGCTGATAAGATTTTAACTGAGTACCAGAGACAAGCTAAAATGGTATGAAGACTTTATTGTGTTATAGAGTAAAAAAATATTGTTTATTATAGCCCTTATTTCTTTTGACATAAATGCTAAGTTGCTCTTATTTTTGTTGATTAAAAGAATGCATTTATCAAAATATGAATACTAGCTTGACAATAGTGTTAGGAGGCCGTGGTTTTATGACATACATATATAAATTATAATGAAATTGCCGGGGCGCCGATCTACATAGATATATAGAAATACATATTTATTTATACAGGTTTTATTTAAATACTTTTTACATAGTTACATTTCAACAGCACTTACATAATATTCCTTAGAAATATATTTACGAGGGTACACCACAAATATAGTTGTTACCGCTCCGACAGCCGACGACGGACTGAGCGTTTCTCTTTTTTTTTTTTTTTTTTTTTTTTTTTTGAATGGACTAGAAGGTGACAGCCTCAGATGGCTTTTACACCGTTACGCGGACTTTTTCGGTGAGCGCAGATGGCTCTCAACCGAAGGAAAATTTAAGCGACAGCGCTGAGGGTGTCCCCTGCGGGACCGTGCCTCGGCTCAGGGCGTCACTGGGGGAAGTGGGGACTCACTTGGCATGACTGAGCGTTTCTCTGTGACGGAGCAGTATTTATACCCTCAGAAAGCAACATCAAGCAATATTGCTAACCTCAAAATTAAATTAATAGTCTATGAGTTATTAATAAATTAAGTTAAATGTAAACTGAAGCTGACAATAGTATCAAATATTTATACTATAGTGGCTCCCCGCGGTGTCACCCGCGATCCCGGGGATCTTCAATTTTCCCGGGATAAAAAGTATCAGATAAAAAGTAAAATCCTTTCTTAGGCTCTAGACTATCTGTGTACAAAATTTCATTTAAATCGGTTCAATAGTTTTAGCGTGAAAGCGAGATAGGCAGGCAGACAGAGTTACTTTCGCATTTATAATATTAGTATAGATTGGACAAGGTTCATTTAAAAGTCCTTAAACTAGTCCTATGATTTAAGATTTTGAGTTTGACTAAATTACCACTCAATACTGTTAAAATTTAAAAGCAAAATAGTCTTTATTTACTAACACTTAAAGGTTATATGTAGTTACTATGTACTTGCTGCAATTAGAATGAGTTTTTGGGTTAGATTACCATTATACATAGGCATCATCAAGACAAATCTACTGGTGGAGGCTTCTCAATGTGTTTATAACATTCCGAACTACCAAATATTTCTAGTAAATTACTTGCTAAGCACTTATATATTTTTCAGGAAGTGGACCTGAATCTTCCTCAATATGTCTGTATGGCAGTCTTTCATGCTTGCAGGTAAGTTCTGATCAAAATCATATAATGTTTACTTAATTTCTTAACCTATTAATAACTTATTTTTAACTGAAAAAAGTAATCTGTTGGTGTGATAACTAATTAAAAACCCTGAATTTGTGCCATAGGGGTTATCCATAAAGTAATAATATAGACTTCATTTTTACACCATAAAGGTATATTATGATAGTTAACTTTCAATATTATTATAGCTGCCTCTGCGCGGTACCACCCGCGTAGTTCCCGTTCCCGTGGGACTACAGGGATAAAACATAGCCTTTATTACTCCTTGATAACATATCTTTCCAATGGTGAAAGAATTTTTGAAAGTGGCACAGTACTTTTTGAGTTTATTCATTACCAACATACACAACAATACAAATGTTTCATCTTTATCATATTACTGTAGACTAGCTTCAGTAATTTAGGCGTGAAAGCACAACAGTCAGACAATGTCACTTACGTATTTATAATATTAGGAGATATTTGTTTATTTTCTTTTTGTCTTCTCTACATAAATTTTTCTTTTACAGAATCAACAAAGTGAAAATATCAAAGAGTAAAATAATTGAAAAGTCTAGACTCAAACCTGCACAGTGGGCTAAACTCGACGCGGAATGGACTAAGTTAGTAGACGAACGCTTCGCTGTGGCCAAGAAGAAGAGGGGACGACCTCCGAAGATTATAAACGACGGTAGGATTTAAAGTATTATTTTAATATATCTTACTATTGAAAGTCAGGGTTGCTAACATTCCAGCCAACTGGGCAGTCAAATAGTAACACCAAGCTCTGATGTGACAAAGAGCAGTTACTTGTGAAACTGAATCACCCATATATTTAAAGTCATAAGGTTTATCTATTTTATTTATTTATTTCTTCTTCGTTGTGTCATTACAAAGATTAATTATAAGTATTATAACAGAACAAACTTATATCTAAGTGTTACATTAATTATAGAGGAACACAGCATGCACTTAGGGTCGCTCAGGTGAATTTACACATTTAAAACTGAGTTAAAAAACTTGCAATATTGCAAATATTGCAAGTTAAATAAATTATAAATGAAATAAATTAAAAAATAAATAAAATTTAATTAACTTTTAATTATTTTTATAAATTATTTATAAATTTAGTTTAGAATTGTACATTTTACATACTGTTCTCACCAGCTACTAACTCAATAATTTCTTTTCAGTTGCAAAACCAGAAACAATGGATGTAGACCAGCCTAAAGAACTTCCTCCGCCCGAGCCACAAATCGAACCATACGAGGACTGGAAAAAGAGGATGCTAGAGACAGCTTATAAAGAACTTGCACTATTAGAGGCTGAAGAAAAATGTACTAAAAGTAATCAAAGCATAACTCCTAGACGGTCACCGAGAAAAACTCCAAAGAAATACTCACCATACAAAAGTTTTACTAAAGTACAAGGTAAAGGTGTTAGATTATTGTTTCCGATTGATTTATGATTGTTTATGATATACTAGATAGTGCTTTATAGTAATACCTTCTTAGATAGACCTTTTTTCTGTTGGTAAAAGCCTATAAGAATCCATACAATCATTTCTGAGATTATTACCTCACCGCCACAAAAATGAATTTTAATTATTTGACTTAGTTATTTATTTACTTATTTTATGTTCAAATTGTGTTCGATATCTTTAAGCTAATAAAATTTTACCTTTTTATATTGTTTATTTTTATTTTATCCTTATTTTTTCAATTTAAAATTTCCATTAAAGTTTTAGGTCAAAGATATATTAGCTGTAGATTATTTAGACAGTAAAGTAAGCTTACATAGTAAAATCTATACGGCCGCGCCTTTTATACAAAAATGTCTACACTCAAGCTATTAATACTTTATTTTACAATCGTCAGTAGCGAGGAAACGGGCAATTATAGTGATGCTATTAGTTTCGAGGACCCAAACAGACCAAACATGGCCTATCCTAATTCACTTGGCTTTTTATTTATATTCTTGACTTTACTCATTGGTGTGGTGGTCAGAGCTTTTATGTTGTGGACTAAAATGTGTTTGCCATACAGAGTTGTGATGTTTACTCTCGGAGGCCTCGCTGGGTTTTGCGCCAATCGTTTCCCATCTTTCAAACCCGTCGTGAACGTATGCTACGTCGATGTAGACATACTTCTGCTTACTTTTCTACCAACACTAATATTCAGTACGTCTTATTCGACGGACTCTCATTCGTTTTGGAAGAGCTTCCCACAGATTCTGCTTGTGGGTGTCCCAGGTGCTTTACTGACAGCGTTAATGGCAGCCTTTATGGCATACTATTTGATTGAGTCTTCATGGAATTTCTCGACTGCCATGTTGTTTGGGGTGGTCTGCTCTCCAATATACCCTATGGAGGTTGTAAAACAATTGAGGGAATTGTCTAAAGGGAAATATATAAGTGTATTGTTACTCGGAGAGGGCTTGATAGGGGATGTGACGGTCATGATCGAGTTTACTGCGATATTCGGGTATTTAGCCACGGCGTTGACGGACGCGTCTCAAATGTCGCTGTTACTCTTACGATATGCCGGCGGTGGTATCCTTTTAGGGGTAGTGATGGGACATATTATGGGGACATTGTTAACTTTGACATATTACGATTTGCTATGCGCCGTAACTGTTACTTTGGCTGGTGCGTATTTGACGTTTTACGTTGGGGAGAAGTATTTCTATGTGTCTGGGTTGCTAGCGACAGTTATCGCGGGGGTTTTAGTGAGTAATAAGAAGTCTACGGTGGCGGGGGATGTAGAACAGGTGGTGTCTCATTTCTGGGGTATACTGGCTCATGGGGCGAACACGTTGGTGTTTACAATGGTGGGGGTGGTGATCTTCGAGAAAGTTAGCTATGTGATCAGTGTGCGGCAAGTGTCGCTTATTTTCGTGACTTATACCACGGTGTACTGTTCGAGGTAAGGATGGTTTTATTTATTTTCTTTTAAATTACAACTTTTAGATAAATAAATATTTTGTGTCATGTTTTACACACGGTCCATCTGATTCCTAATTAAGTAGAGCTTGTGTTATGGAAGCCAGATCGTTGCTACACTACTTTTAATTACATAATGATGGGATGGGATTCGAACCCACGTCTTAAAAGTCAGTAAATATCACTAAACGCAAAGCCAGCCGTACTGTTATATTTAATGTTATTTATTTATTTATTTATTTATTTATTACGGTACACCAACAACATATATACATAGCACATTAAAGGATACAGACATAAAGTTACACAATCAAGTACATACATAAATAACAGGTGTACACAGCTTTCACAGGGACACATTAACAATGTAGGTGGGGCATGAAAAAAACGTAGAGAAAACACAAATAGCAAAAAAGATAACTTAAGCTACTAAAACAATTAATTAAAAAAATAAAACATCTTAAATGAAACAAAGTACAAAAAAATATAATATAAGAGAAGCTACAAAAAATCCTAATCAAAAGCAACTAGTTGCGCAACCTTGTTTTTAAAAACCCCGATTGTTATTATAGTTCATCCAATTAGTTGAATTATGACTTGGATGGCAGAAGACAGTACCAATTTCGTAATTTGGGTACTTGGTTAAGGAAGATAAATTAGTATGTCTGAGGAGCAAATAAGTCTTCTTTGTACCCATAAGTCTAGAAGAACAATCCTCAATTCTCTTTAACCAGGTTAATGGTATACGCAGCCATGACGCCGATCCTCCGCCACATCGGCTATGGGATGTCATGGCAGCACTGTATGGCGTGCGTATGGGGCGGGCTTAGAGGACCTCTGTCCTTATGTCTTGCTCTTATCGTGCTGCAGACCCCTGCTGTTGCTGATGCTGGAGAGGTTAGTAACTTTATATCTTCTGGTTTTATGTCGGCTGATGATTGTCATAGCTACGAGTATGGGGACTGAAAGCTTTGCTCTCAACGATGTTTGACTCCCTGTGACTCCCACCACAACGTCACATCGGATCTAGGTTGTCAAGACAACGTATTTGGGTATTCTGTCCTTGCCTAACATCATGTTCAGATATGTATATTCATATTTTTTTTTTATTATTGATAAATGATAAAAAAAAATTGCTTTTTAACTAATTATAGTACTGTAAAGGCTCAAATGAAAACTTCTGCTGGTTCGAAAGCCAACATAATTATGTAAATAATTTTAATTAAAAATGATCTATCCATCTGTAATAATAATGAAACTGGGAAAAAACTAATAATAATAATGAAACTGGGAGCAGCTATTCTGATCCCAGATTCATAATTCAGCAGAACTCTTACTTACCTACTATATTTAGTTACTAGACATACAACATAAGAATAGTAACAATTATGAAATACATACTTATATACCTACATATATCGTTTTAACAAAATTACAGATCTTCATTATCCAGACGTCGGGTCTCGTACTTCTATCACTATTGATAAATGCTACGACAATGGAGAAGGTACTCAAAATCCTCGGCTTAGCGGACATATCCCTCGCTAAGAAGGCGAATATGACGAATTGTGTGAAACGCATAATGACGACCAGAGACAGATGTATATCGATGCTGAAAATGGATAAGTTTCTAGCTGATGCTAATTGGGACCTCGTGCAAGAAGGTAAGGTTTAGTTTGGACCTAAAATCTTGGGGATTCCTAATAGCGAAGGTAGCAGAAAGTTTAGAATTTCCGGTTAAGGAAAACATGGTAGGAGGACTATGAACTGATAAGTAGTATTCAATAATTAAGATCACATGATTATTTTAAGTAACTAAATCTTATTGACCAGTTATATAGTTGGTCAATTGTATAATCCGTTACTCTGTCTGTCTCGCTTTCACGCTAAAACTACTGAACCGATTTAAATCTATTTTGGTACACAGATAGTCTAAAGCCTGAGAAAGGATATAGGCTACTTTTTATCCCGGGAAAATGGAAGATCTCCCGGGTACGCGAGTGAAACCGCGGGCAGCCACTAGTCTATAACCCTCAAGTAACAATCCTACTAATGTTATAAATGCGAAAGTTTGTGAGAAAGTATAGATGTTACTCTTTCACGCCAGAACGGCTGAAGGCGCAATGAAATTTGGCACACCGAAGTTTATCCCGGGATCGGCAGGTAGTTCCGATTAAAACTTTGTTGGGTCCCATGCTTTATTAAGATACGCATCCTAGTATCCTAAATTGTATCAATTATCATTAAAGGTACAACAATAAAACATCCTTACCAATTACAACTGTCCGGGAGAGACGAGGACAGCGAAGACGACACGTACATGGGCTACCACTATACCACCTGTCCGGACTGCGAGCGGGAGATACCCAATGAGCCCACTAAGAAGGAGTTTGCTGAGATGATGAGGTAGGGTTGTATAGCCGTCCCTTTCTAACGACGTATGAGTTATTTTGTTTTAATGGACTAGGAGGTGTTAGCCTCTGGTTGTTACACCCTTACGCAGACAATCGGTGAGCGCTGAGGGCTCTCAACCTTAGCGACGTATGAGTAAAAGAGATGGGGATATGATAAGTCGTAGATATGAAGATTAACATATAAACTGCATAGCAAATTGGAATTTCTGATTAGGTATTATGACATATAGATGGAAAACGCTGAGTAAATAAACGGTGTTCTTGAAGAATTAAAAGTTTTTTATGTATCTTAATTATTAACAGCCATAATAAGTAGGTACCTATTATCACATAGTTTTAAGTACAGAATGTCTGGTGTTTATGTCTCTCTGTGTGAAATCGAGTCGCGTTTCCTGGCTTTATTTATCTATCTTGTGGTTTTTTATTACGTCTGTCCATAATATTAGAGACATTTTACTCTTACTAACTTGACTATCTTCTTTTCAGAGAAGCAAACCAACGTGTACTAAAAGCTATGAAGATATCATATTGGCGCCAATACGAGCATGGGAAGATCAGCAAGGACGGCGTCAGAACCCTCGTCCAAGCCGTAGAAGTGGCCGCAGACTCTGACAACGGACGGGTCAATTTGGAACAGCTTGGCACTTTATGGAGGCCTAAGGTATGTGAAAAGTTAATTGACAGCTTTTAAATTAACACAGTTTTGGCTTGGTAGTTAGTGATCCTGACGTGTGTTCGAATCCCACCCAGGACAAACATTTGTATGCATTAATATATCTGATTGTTCTGTGAAATCAAAACCTGAAATTTGGAGTTGGATGAAATTTGAAATACAAATAGTTTATAACTTGGACAAATGGAATACTTTTATCTCGGGAAAATTTAAGATCCTGGGAACGCTGGTGTAACCGCAGCGAGCCACTAGTTGATGGATGTAAATATCTATATCTATATAAGCATGTACACATTTAAAATGTAGCATATCAGCTAACTGGTTACCATAACACAAGCTTCATTTGATGCTTAATTTGGAATCAGATTGGCCGTGTGTGAAAAATGTCCCAGGATATTTATTATTTATTATTTTATTATTATTTATAATGACTTGCTGTGAGACTATTAATCTACCTATCTGTTCATACTTTCTACACCATCTACGCATATTATAAACCGGTGGCGACATCTCAGGGCAAGAAGATGAACTAAACGCAACGTCATTGTCCTCTAGCGGCCGCGATTGGTTAACTTAAAAAGATTGTCCCAGCACACTTGTCCTCAAGCTCTTATACTTTTTGCTTAAGACATTACATGCAATATTGATCGTGAAACTTTGAAATTCATCACCTCTTTCTATCCATCATCTTGCATTCATTCACCCATCTACGCTGCCCAAACATTATCTATGTATCAATCTATCACCCTATATTAATATAGCTATCTCTATCTATATATCTCTCTTTCCCCCAGGCCCACGCAGTATGGCTGCGTCACAAGCTGGTCCACATGATGACCCCCGCAGCGGCGAACGTCCAGCTCCCCTGCAACTACTGGCGGAGGATCTGCTACCAGATGATCAGCAACGTGTGGTTCGACGGCTTCATATATGTGATGATACTGTGCAACACGCCCGTGATCCTGTGCGAGGTGGCTCTCAAGATGCCCGTTGCACCCTCCATCGTATTTACTATTAAATCTTTGAATTTGTAAGTACTGTTATACTATGTAGGATATGGTATGCAGATCCGTGGCGTTTGTCTGGATAGCTGGTTCTGTGGGTCGTGGTGGTATCTGGACTTGGTGGAGCAGCCTAACGGTTGATATAAATTAAACTACTTGGCGGTTTTTACTGGTTTAATGAATACATAACAATAGTTCACTTGGTGTATAATTCAAAATTGGAACTAACTTCTGCCCCGCGGCTTTCTCCGCGTTCCCGGGGGATCTTCAAATTTCCCCGGATAAAAAGTAGCCGATGTGTAAATCCAGGGTGGCAGCTAACTCCATAACAAATTTTGCTAAAACCGCTCCAGCCGTTTAGACGTAAAAAAGTAAGAAACATACACACAAGGTGAAAGGCCTTTATAATATTAGTGTGAAATGTGATAATACGGTTTGATAGGGTTTTTTTTGCCATATTTGGCATGCTTAACTTTTCATTAAAATCGGCATGCCTCTCATTCCTTTCCTTTGTAGAAAATATGTCCATAAATATTTTGATTTATATTCATACATACGTAAATAAATCAGATATAAAATCTACAACTGGATACACAATAAATAGATATAATCATGCCTAGAAAAGGTTTGCTTGGAATTTAGGAGGTATCAATTTTATTCAGACCTCCTAAAATTACTTTTTAACGTCCTTATTATTTCTTGTAGATTTTTCTACATAGTCTATGTTATGGAGATGGTAGTGAAAATGATGGCGCTCGGTATCCATGGATACTTCGCGTCGCACTGGAACAAACTTGACTTCTTCATAATCGTCATGGCAACGGGAGGTCAGTCACCTCTAATCTCTATGTATCAAATAATATATACTTATACTCATGTACAAATAAATATTCAATAATATAATATATAATAAAAATGTATAAAGAATTTAAAGCTATTTATTCCCTACTAAATAGTAGCATCTAAGTCCAATAAGTCTGTGAACGCGAAGTGACTTTGTTTACACCTTTTCTAATTAGCAACCAGGAAATAAATAACCTGTGATTTTTTTCATACACGTCCAATATGATTTAAAACTAAGCAGAACTTGTACTATAGTAGTATATATACAAAATATTTATTTATTAGGACATGTTATTTCTATCAATCAAAGTCATACCGGTAATTTCCAGATCTGGTTTTGGACATCTTGGACGCGGTCACACCGTGGGACAAATGGCGAAACTTTAACTCAAGTGTGTTGACTGCTACTAAACTACTCAGGATGCTACGTTTTCTAAGACTGTGTAAATTGGCCAGGTAATTAATCTATTTATTCCCGAGTTTTCTCCTAAAGGTCTTTTCCCATAAAAAAAACTCTTTCACTTAAAGATTACCGAGTGACATAGTCTATGTTTCTATCATGGGAAATATCCTGTATACAACTGTAGCATGGTAGCTAACTAATATGACGTAGTTATTGGTATCCGGCTTGAAGGACCATGTTTTAATTTCAGAGTATCCGTGCCTAAAATAATGGCATATATAGATCGAATGATTGATGTACAGCTTGCATTTGGTTATGACGTTGGTAAGGTGAGCAAAAACTACAAAATAGTTAAATATTACACAAAATATATCGTCGTTACGACCCATAGTGACACTTTAAAAAGTAAAAAGTCTATCTAAAATAAAATATTTTAAGAGTTGTTTTTTAGTTTAATCCGTCCAGTAGAACAATTTCGTAGATATTTTCTAATATTAAATAGGTATATAGTTTTGTTTAATGTTTTTTACATGATATAATTATGACAATGATTTTCTCTTAATCGTGCGAAGCCGTATGGGTAGCTAGTATTTAAATAAATTTTAATGTATTTTTCAGGGTTTCGTGACGGGAGAGCAAGAAGTATGTAATCTATTGCCGCAGTTAGTGGACAATAAGTTGATACAAGAAACTTTAAACTCTAGGCTCGAGGCTGATAGGTGAGCATCATTATCTAGAATCTATATGTAGTCTGTATCTTTAATTAATGTTTTTATTATTGATCAGTTTTTATCTACTAAGCTTAAAACATACAGACACAGTAAGCGGAGTGACTATATGTTTAAAGTGAGTGTATATGGCTCAACAAAAACCGGCTGGCTACCCGGATCCACTGGTAATAGGTTCGATAAACAATTGTGCATGAACATATTTTAAATGTCTCTTATATATTTTTAATATCATCATCAGCTTATATGCGTTTCCACCGAGGAGCTCGAGCCTCCTCTAAACACAAGGCTATAGTCCACCACGCGGGCCTAATGCGGATTGGCGATTTCACATACCTTTAATTGTGACATTTCGGTCATGCAGGTTTCCTCAAGATGTTTTCCTTCACCGAAAGCCAGGGGTGTGAATCCGTTCGTAAGTTTTATAAACTGAGAGGTGAGGTACGGGCCAAGAGTTTGAACCTGCACCCTCATGATCGTGAGTCGGTGCTATCCTAACTGAGCCACCTGAGGTTATGTTAAATATCTATATCATGTCTAAAATATAAGTACAATAACAAGTACAATATATACAGTAGTACAATATAAGTACAATACTTAGGAATGAAATTAGTATAATGTGAAGATATATCCCAGGATATTGGTAGGTTAACAGTGACCCGCCAGCTCGGGCTGCTCCAGCGGGACCGGCCGTGGACCGCCATCACGGTGAAGACTCGCCAAGCCACCACATCTACCCTCAACATCATGATCTTGGACGCTATGCAGCTTAAGGAGGAAGGTATGGATATTTTTCCAATTATGTATTTTAAAATATATCCTCTTATAAATGCGAAAGTAACTCTGTCTGTCTGTCTCGCTTTCCCGCTACATCTACTTAACCGATTTAAATGAAATTTGGTATGCATATACATAGTCATAAGATGCTTGTTTGATTGCATTGGACCAATCTAAAAAAATATTTTACCAATGCAAAACAGACTACATAATCAGGGAGTTACATAAGCTATATTTTATTCCCATATTCCTAAGAATGTTTTTTACACTAATTTTACCTGTTTATTAATTAAGTGTTTGTTTATAACATTAAAAAGAGCAAAATAATGAAAATTATGTTTTTTTGTAATAATGAAATATGACTTTTTAATTACAGGATTCCTCGACGAGATGGAATATCGTATGCTAGTAACAGCAATACATGAGAAAGTACAACTCTGTCGGCACAAAGGCAGTCTAGTGGCGCCCTCTTCGCCCGAGGTAAGAACATTTTTACTTATTTACTAGCTATTCTCCCCCGGTTTCACCTACAATTCTGGAGGATAATTTTTTCATGGGATATAAATACTGAAATTGACACGATCATTCTGAAATAGTGTCGCATTTTAATGGAGAAAACAAATTTTAAATCGATTCCTCCAGAAAACTCAGTCTTTATAGCATAAGTAACTGTTAACTATTAACGCATATTTCAGGGATTTTAAATTCTCGATGAATATTAAAAATTAAATTAGATAAGTAATACAAGTCTTAAGTACCGTTTTAAGAATGTTATGATTGTGTAAAAGATAATATGAGAGAATGTGTATTTGACTGGAGACCGAATGAAATGGAGGGACATGACTAACAAAGCCGACCCTATACAGGATAAGGCAAGGAAAATTATGATGAAGTAATACAAGGACATACAATTTATATATTTAGATATATTTTTTGTTTCTAGACTCAACTCCGAGCAGTTTCATGGCTACAAGGCAATGAGAGGGTCGCTGATTTCTTCCTAGAGAATTCAAACATTATGAACTACAATTATAATGACGTTTTGATATCTAGAGGTAAGATTTAATTGATACTTATTTACTACTAGCTCCACACGGTTTCACCCGCATACCCCGGAGATCTTCCATTTTCCCGGGATAAAAGCAGCCTATGTCCTTTCTCAGGCTCTAGACTATCTGAGTACCAAATTTCATTTAAGTCGGTTCAGAAGGTTTAACGTGAAAGCGAGACAGACAGACAGAGTTACTTTCGCATCTATAATGTAAGAATAGATTAGCTTTTGAGATGGTTTTATTTTCATATTACCGTAAATCCATACTTACTAATATAAATGCGAAGTTACTGTCTGTGTGTCTGTCTGTTACGCTTTCACGCTAAAACTAATGAACCGATTTAAATAAAATTTGGTACACAGATAATCCAGAGCCTTAGAAAGGACATAGGCTACTTTTTATCCCGGGAAAATTGAAGATCCCCCGGGAATACGGGCGAAGCCGCGGGGAGCCACTAGTAGTCTATAAACTTAATTATTTATTGATTTTTTTAAACTAATATAAAAAACACCTTCCTCTAGGTGACGAACCTAAAGGCATGTACATATTAGTGTCTGGTCTCCTCGAAGCGACATACGTCCCCCCAGACGATGATTTGGAAGAAGCTATTCCTAACTACGAGTTCCTTAGCGACCTGAAGTTTGGAGAGCCAAGTCAAGATTATATAGTTTCTGGGAACGCTGTTGGGGTATTGGGTGTGAGTAGACTGAGATAAATAGTAATAAAAGATAGATAGATAATAATAATAATAAATATCCTGGGACATATTTCACACACGGTTAATCTGATTCCAAACTAAGTAGAGATTGTGGTATGATAATCAGATAGGTGATATACCTACTACTTTTAAATACATACTTATATAGATAATTACATCCAGACACAGAACAAACAGACAACATGCATACAAATGTTTGTCCTCCACCAAAAAAAAATTGAGATTTTTATTCATTGACAATTTATAAATCAGAGGATTAATTAGTCAGGCCCCAGGTAGTTTTAGCCCGGGGCCACTAAGTCTCAGTCCGCCCCTGATTTTACAAAAGTTAATATGCTATATTTCAGATTTTAGCTTAAAATATTTTACATGTTGTCAGGTATTAACAAACCGTCCGTACAGCTACACGGTGCGCTGCGACTCAGCTGTGCAAGCCTACTACATCACGATGCCTATCATCAAGGAAGCATTCAATCTGGCACCGCATCCTATTATGGGGTAATTATTTAGATAATATGTATTTTTAGTATAATAAGGCAAATCAGCGAGTTAATAAAATGTATAATTCTAGTGTTCATCCGCGTTCCCAGGGATTCTTCAGTTTTCCCGGGATAAAAAGTAACTTATGTATTATTCCAAAATCTGTGCCAAATTTCATCGCGATGCCTTCAGCCGTTCTGGGGTGAAATAGTAACAAACATACATCCATATATTCTTACAAACTTTTGCATTTTTTGTTTTATACTAAACTAGCGGACCCGGCAGCCCTCGTCCTGCCCACCCGCGCCACCTACCGGGGCCAATTGATGTATTTTAAATAAAAACCTTCATCATGAATTAATTTGGTGAAAACCGCATGAAAATCGGTTCAGTAGTTTTTGTGTTTATCGCGTTCAAACAGACAGACAGAGACAGAGGTGGACTTTGTTTTATATATTTTTACCTCGTAATATTCTCCTAAGCTGCATCGTTTTTTTTTCCAAACCCGTAATTCTTTACATAATGGTCATATTTATTTATGTTATGTTTGTACTAGTTAATCAACCTATCAAATATTTTGTTTTTCTTATTAAAACCACTCTATTTCCAAAAAGTAAAATATGTCTTTGTTTTATTTCTAAAATCACTAAACACACAAATACTATCCTCTGAAACTTCAAAACTATAAATTTTTTACATGATATTATTAATTTCACTATTAAATGTTATATTATAGTATAGAAGCGGCTATGTGGCGCGAGATAGGCATCAAGTTGTCTCTAATGGTGATGCCCACAGTACCCGCCTACCACGGCTGGTCCGCGGACAAGCTCAGCATGCGGCTGGAGCACGCTTTCGTACCCTGCCTTAAGGCTTTTAAGGTACGTTTTCTTTTATACCACAAAGCTGGCAGACAGGCTTACGGTCCCACCTGATGGGAAGCGGTTACCGTAGCCTATGGACGCTTGCAACACCAGAGACGTCACTCACGCGTTGCCGACCCTATAAAAAAGGGAGCAACTGTGTAGGCAGTGAAAGGGACATAGCGCAATGTAATGTTTCGTCGAAGGGCTAAACAGGTATCACTCCTGCATTCCCCTACGACGCTACTCCACCCCTGGTCCCCCACTGCCGCTACAGGGTCTCCTCATGGAGCTCTGGCTACCTTACTCGCCGCAGGAACACAACACTTCATGTAGTGTTATTTGGCTGCGGTCTTCTGTAAGGTGGAGGTACTACCCCAGTCGACGAATCCGTTGCGCCCTACCTCCTTCAGAATCTTAGATAGCCTATATCCATGTCTATATAAAAAAGTGGTTTTGATTAGACGTTTGTGGTGAATGAACTAATGGAGGACATTGTGTTGCTCGACGGTATATGCCAAGACCTCGCCACGAGGGAAGTGTTCCAGCCCCCCTGTTATATACCCAGGTAAGTTTATGAAATGAAAATGAATAAAAAAAAAAATTATTTTTGGTTTTACATATATTCCGACTCTCCTGTGCATTAATTTTATATGGATGCTGATAAGCAATAATGTCTTAACCCTCATAAAATTGGTTCTGAGAAAATGGCGTCTTAAGATAATTTCGTATATGATTTACGATTTTTTGTATCATGAAAATCCATATTTGTGTACTTTTAAAACACTTTAGAATGTTAAATACGTGATTCATTATAATTTTTTTTTGTGGATTGACTCATTATTGCTTATCAGCATCCATAATACTCGACATGTAACAGGACAGCTCACCGGCTGGTATTCCCAAAGTCCTCCCAGCTGATAGTGTCGAACAGCTGCCCGGAGACGAAGCTCCTCATCGTCCCAGCTAAAGACACGGACGAGCTGGACATCATGGAGGACGAGCTGGACGATATGCAGTGTGAATTGGTGACTATTTATACCATACTAGCTGCCTCCGCGCGGTTTTACCCGCGTAGTTCCCGTTCCCGTGGGAATACAGGGATAAAATATAGCCTATGTTACTCGGGGATAATGTAGCTTTCCAAAGGTGAAAGAATTTTTGAAATAGGTCCAGTAGTTTCGGAGCCTATTCGTTACAAACAAACAAACAAATCTTTCCTCTTTATAATATTAGTATAGATGTATGGAGGAAAATATTATATAATATCATGGGTCTATTTTAATTTACGCTCATTGCCTCATTCCTATCTACGATACCCCACTTACTATTTTCCTATATTGGCTAGAGGCTGAACAATCGGTCTGTTGTGGCCAGCCGGCTGCGGCAAGCTGGTCTTCCTTTCCCATCTCAGAGCGTGTCCCTTCTATTTACCACGCGCTCCCTGGCATATCCATTGGACTACTATTAGCACGTTGAGGCTATAGTTGTCATGGTAACTGAACAATTGTTGTCAGATATCGAACGCGTCCTCCCGCTGCCTATACCACAAGGTCGCGCGCAAGTTGTCGACGGAGTCGCGCAGCGTGGCGCGCCGCGGCCGCTCCAAGCGCCGCCGCGCCGCCGCCGGCCCGCAGGCGCGCCGGGTCAACTACCGCGACTCTGTGTGGGGCAAGCAGATCTGTAACTACCATCTACTTACCTTACCGTGCCGTAATACATACCTACCCTGTGGTGATGCCTGCTCGGGATGGGACTCCCTGCCACTACTAACAGCTCACTTTTCTAGGGGGTTTTTGGACCAAGTGATCCTGGTCACCTAAGACACTGAGGCTCTAAAAGCTAGAGCCAGCTTGCAGATGTCGCGAAAACACACCAATGCGTAGTATAGAGGATCACCGACAGGTTTTTAGTGTGTATGCGTCTCTTCTCTCTTCCATTTGGGAAGGGGTAGGTAAGAGGGTACTGAACGTTATTGGGGTGTTTTGTGATTTATCTAAGGCATTTGATTGTGTTGACCAACAGACACTTATACGTAAACTAGATTATTATGGAGTTAAAGGTACAGCACTTGATTTTATGAGATTGAACCTAGTGAGAGAACTCAGATTGCAGATGTCAACGGAGTTAAGTCGTCTGGTTCTCCTGTGCATATGGGTGTGCCCCAGGGCTCAATCTTGGGACCTAGTCTATTTTTAAATTATATAAATGATCTTCCGTTCTATGTTAAGAATATCTGTGGAATTGTACTGTTTGCTGATGATACCTCACTGATTTTTGGTGTTGATAGACAGTTTTATTATGACGATGTAAACGGCAACCTTCCGAACCTCGGTTCGGAAAGTGCTCGCATTAGAGTTGACGTTTCATAAGTGCCTGTGAAGGCATATTTGAATTAATAAATATATTTCATTTCATATTTATAAGTAAACACAGGCTCAGCTTAGTATGTGAAATGTACCATAATATTTATTATTTCACAGCTACTCCGATGTTGATGGGCGGCACAAGTGAAAGGGAACTCAATTCAAAGTACTACAAGCCAAGTGTCGTTGAAATAGTAAGGGTAAGACTTCGCACATTGACACACACGCCCAATCTGAGAGGCAGACCATATCATGTTAACCAGATGATACTAAATCTTATATGGATGCTGATAAGCAATAATGTGTTAAACCTCATAAACTTGATTTTGAAAAAATTGCGTCTTAAGATAATATTGTGTATGTGATTTACGACTTTTTGTATGATATAAATCCATTTTTTATGTAGGTACTTTTATGTTTTAGATGACTTGAAAAACTTTTGTAGAATGTTAAATACGTGATGCATTATAAAAATATAACATAAACTTTGTTTTCGACTTTTTGTGGGTTGACACATTATTGCTTATCAGCATCCATATATAAAAATCTCATGTCAGTGTTTCTTATCGAACTCATTAGAAATGCTTTGAGCGATTTTTATCCTACTGTGACAGGAGAGCCATGTTTTTTTGTATGTCTCAGAGTAGGTCATAAAGTGTTTTTCATATTCCTATCCCACACCCATTATATGTCGAGTTTTTAGCAACATTAGCACTTATATGTTTACTTTATTTGATGTTTTTATTACAGCCTGAGAAATTGGAATCTCCAAAGCCATTTATAAGAAAGGTAATCTTTCTTATAAATTCACAATAATTATCATAAATGGACCCACCCCTTTTCCGTCTATTTAGTCTGTGTATGGATTTAGCTTTATATATAACTAATGCATTTAAAAATAATATATATATATATATATATATATATATATATATATCCGAACCTAGCGTTAGAGTCTGACTATTCATAAGTGCTTTGCATATTGGCCTATTTGAATAAAAATATTTGATTTGATATATAAGCTATCACATTGGTCGTATATAAGAACTGTTCCAGAATATAATTACCGAGGATATACACAACAAAATAACAAAAATATAATAAATTATTTATACCCAAATTAAAACCTAGCTTTAATAATATTATATTAAATTCTTATGTCCTACAGGTTTAGATACCCAGTCAACGTTTGAAGTTCTCCCAACGTTCAATAGAGTGGGCTCGGCGGCTCCGACGGCGTCTGCGCCTCACACACGCATGGAATCAGAGGAAGAGGCGAGTACCACATAAAAACTAATAAACACGCTATAATGATAATGTGGTAATCAAGATTAGCTCTCAAGTGAAGCCGCAGGAACGCACTTGTATATAAACCCTGCGTCGGGACTATGGTTGTTTATGAAGTATAACGAAAATCTATTTATGACATTCAAAAATATAAATTACCATACTTATTAATTACTTATTACGGTAAATTTTCTACGAAATTTTTGAACGGTTACAAAAACCAGATATGTATTTAAAAAAACTATTTGCAAACCATTGCAAAAGTAATGTGACGTACATATTTAGTTTTTAAAGCGTAGCCCTTTAGCATGTAGATTGCTAATGCTTAATTAATCATGTTACAGATCTACAACACAGTAATATCATCGAGGCTCAAAAGGACATCTGCCGATAAACGGCAACAGAAACCGAAAGAATAAACGGGATCACTGAAGAGTTTTCATTAACTTTTTGACTATACGTAAAGGGTTGATTTTGGCTGTTATTTATGCTCTAACTAAAGTATATTTTATTGATGTCATATATTTTAATACATTTTGTAGATGCTTACTACTGAACTATGTGAAAAGTATTTTCTGTAAATATCAGTGTACTCGAATCAAATGTGCCATTAAAAATCTTTTATTTATGACCTATTTATTAACCTTGTGAAATAAAGGTAGACAGGTTTTTGTAACTGTTTTTATATGCTTTATTTTTTATTTCGATTCAATAAAGCTTGACGATTATTCAGTGTTTAATATCAAGATAATATTTCTATGCTTTGAAAGTTGGGGTCTAATATATTAAGTTAACTCTAGTACTATATAATCTTACTAATATTATAAAGGCGAAAGTATGTTTGTTATTTCTTCACTTATAAACGGCTGGAGCAATTTTAATACCATTTGGTATAGAATTAGCTGACACCCTGGATAACAAATAGGCTACTTTTCATCCTGGGAATATTGAAGGGGATCTTCGGGAAATAAATAAAAATCCAATATTTATTTTACATATTTTATTAAAATAAAGAAAAGAAAACATATTAAAAACTGCCGGTTTCCAACGCGTTGACGTTATCACCGTACATTCACTTTTTATAAAACTTTACTTTACCTTCATTATGTTTTAGGAATGTAATAAAATGCAACCAATAAATCGCTTGGATCTTGAAACCTTAGCACCCAATAAATATAAACAATCTTAATAAGTACAAAAAACTTTTTTGTAGATTTAATCCACCATGAAAACAATTTATTTGCATAGTTAAAATATATATTTTTAAAATCCAACAATTCAAATAACTCCTATGCAATTTAATTTAAATAAATATAACTGCCAAAACAATTAGGTTTAAGACCAAGACCAAAACTTTTAGATGTGGATTTATAAAATCTTATTTTGATATATTTTTTTACTTTTTTTTATCTTAACATAAAATTTAACACGAATGCTACGTGATATAACTTTATAACTATGTATATCATTAAAAATCTTATAAGTAACAAAATGTACCAATAATCGTGGTAAAGAATATGTAACACTCAATTTAATGGGACAACATGTACTGATAAGCACTATTGATAGCTATATTTATCATTTAAATGCTTAAACCAATACGCAGTATGTACCACAACTTCATAAGAAACGGAATATGCACTGCATGAATGTTTTTTTTATTTAATTATGCAAGCAAGTAAATTTTTTTTAAACTGATTAGGTTGTTATAGCAAGAACAATAAGATTTGCACACACATCAAAACTTACAATAAATAAATTCCAGACTTATTTGTAATACAAATGTATCTTAATATACCAATCTAATCACTGGGCTAGCTATTTTAATAACATACCAACAAATATACATTATATAATCCTTTTCCTAATATATACAATAGAGAAAGGCTGATTATTGTAGAGACATTGTTATGTTGCTAAAACATTTATTGATTCCGGCTTATTACCAATAGGTGTTTTAATCTGTTGAGCTTAGCAGTATTTTATAACTCAAATTTCTATGTGTATTTTGAAAATATACAAACAACACAATGATAAATTTGAATAAACACTTTACAAATAGAGTTGACATCATTTTCATTTCTAACTGAGCAGGTTATGTTAACCATTCATAATTCATTATTATCCATTCATAAAGAATGTTTACACAAGTGAATCTATCTTGGCTCGCTCAAATATGTATATCAGTCATTGACTTCTAAATGCTTCAAAATATGTACTTCAGTAGATAAAATGCATAAACTATGATAACAGTTTGAAGTTTCACAATATTTTTGGATACTGAAGATAAAAAGACAAAATAATATCTCCCTATGGCTGTTAGTAACTTTGAAGTATTTCTTCACACACACATGTTTTCTAGAAATTAGTATGGAAAAGGTCTTTGTGCATTGGTAATCATCAATACTAAAACAAAACTATTATTGCATAGTTTCCATTATTAAAACACCTATTGCTAATGTTATTGATATGCCTTGTCACCATTTTGAACATCCTACTTCCTGGGCTGTTGAATGTTAATATTAGGCTTAGTATTAATATGAGATGGAGGTTTTGGACTATGTGCTACCTGAGCAGCCTCTGGAGTAAAATCTGCATTGCCCCTGTTTGGCGCTCCTGTTATGGAGACAGGGTTTGTTGGAATAGGAGATGGGCCTCCTAGACCGGTGAGGTCTTCATTAGCTGGCTCCTTAGTGTCCTTAGGGTGAGGTGTTTTGTGCTGGGTGATCCTCATGCCACCAGCTTTGACTGAAAAAATATTTATTGTCTACTAAAGATGGTGTGTTGAAGCTATAGTATTTGATGTCTAAGATTTACCGTAATTAGTTGTTATTATGAGCATTGATTTATCAGCTAGATAATAATTTTATCAAATAGATTGTGTCCTTTAAAATACATAATAATTATATACATTCAAAGTTATGATACCGTAATGGTCTGGTAATTTATCAAGATCATTGTGTGATTGATGTAATCTAATATGGCTACAGAAACAAAAAAACAACCTTTTGTTATAAACCTATGTGTTCCAGTAGGTGCACATGTGAGGTAACGTTTTTTAAGGCTGTGACTTACCCTCAGTCACATGTTATTGGCAGAATGTGCATAGAGTAAGAAAAAACTTTTAAGTAACTAGGACTTCATTTTGCCAATGGATATATGAATGCATTGATAGACTTGATTGCAAGGTTTAGTCAATAAGTCCAAAGAATATGGTTTCTAATATGCAGATAATTACAGCATCATTAAAAAAATACATAGGAGGAAAAAATGGTACTAATCATATACAGTGACCTTGAGTGACTCTTTGTTTGACAACATTCAATAATTTGTAGCAACAGCAACTTCTGACGTCATCCCCGATATAGAACCTTGTAGGCGCATATAAACTTGTCTACTTATTAGGCAATTTACTTGTCTCAAAATGTATGCTTGATTACCTATACGAAATATAGTAAGCAAGTACCCTTAGCTCCAAGTATAATGTTGTATAAGTATTCCAAAATGCATCTTCAAACCCTTAAATGCGCATGATAGCGTATGGTTGATTGCAATCACAATCAAACGCGAATAATTTAAAACATGTAAACAAAGGAATATACCTGCAGGTGGATGGCCGGCTTTCAGCTGAGCTTGAGTGGTGTCTTCAGCGGACGACATTATTATAAAAAGTTTTAATTATTTGTTGTAAAATACAAGCCGAAAATGACAACGTCACTGATATAATTGAACTTGTGCTGTTGTTCAACAACGTGTACAAAAACTACAAGCGAAGCGACACGAACGCAGTGCACAGCAAAACGTCAAAAGTTTAGTGATGTCCGTGCGCTGGCTGTATTAATATAATTCGTTGCTTTGGAAGAATACTTTCGTAACTCCAATTGAAGGTTTTCACTTAAAAGTTTTTTCATTGACCAATCCTATATTGGTATTACATAATATTGGAAACAGTCTTTCGGTGGCGCCACGCCCGTAATTGTTGTAAATACGAAATTTACTGAGTATATAAAACAGATCATTTTACGTTGAATGGTCTTGAATTTTGTAGTATTTGGTATCAATACGCTATTCTTCCAAATTAGCGATATATTATAATGTCGGTATACAATAATAATTGAATTGAATTTGTTTCTTTATTATCGTACAATATCAACGTTATATCGATGAATTATTTCAATTATTCTCTTAGAAAATAAATTATAAATAATTATAAACGAGGTGAAGTGTATGGAAATGGATAAGTAAGAAAGGACAAGTAACATACGGTTGAAGGTTCGTGAATATGGATTTTTAAGTTATTTTAATCGGCTTATATAATCTTTCAACAGCTTTTTCCAATATTTCTACTGTAATGATTGTATTTTTTGTGTTGTGTCTGTCTCTTTGTGTCCTTTCTTTTATTAACTAATAATATATTCGACTACTTAAAATGAAATCATATTTTATTCGACTAAACAACAGTAAAGTTTTAATGGTTACAGCACTGTGACGTACTGTCAAGATGTGACAGTTCCCTAGTTCCTTTACGCAGTTCTCGGTTCCCGCATCTATTTGAATAATTTTATTCTCAGAGTAGGTACATACTCTTTATAACGTTCAATTTTTGATTCCGTTAGTTCATGTCATCTGTCTGTCTGGCTTTTGCCTAGCATTATTTACAAAAAGAACAACAATATTGTTTGTTTATATGCTTGTTTTTTATGCACCCATCTGGGAGGTGTAGGTATATAAGTGCTCCAGGTTTTTGTTTTTGATGGATCCTTCCATAATTAAGTCAAATACCTACACCGATTTATTTATTAAATCACTACTTCACCGGTTAGTAACATAAACAATCTATTGTCATAATTATATCTACTTATCAACATATTAACACAAAACACTACTTTAGTTTTTCATTTATGTAGGTAGGTACTATTTTCATGTCAAATATCAATATAATGTTTAAAAAATTGGCAGCAATTTTGATGATGATCATCTTTATTAGAGTATAAACATAATTTAAAGGGACACTGAATGTTCAAATTTATATTTGTAAGTTTTAAGACTGCATAAGATCTGAAAGAATATTATGTTTAACAAATTATAGAACTTGATTTTATTCTTATTTTGTAAGTTTAATATGTTACACTATTGATGTGTCTTATGCTATAAATAAATAAATGAAAAATCGATTTGTTTTATTTTCTTGTAAACATGAAAATGACACGAAATCTCAAGGATAACTGAATAAAAAGTCCAATAATTATTTCCAAGCTTTTATTTTACATCTCCGACTCGGCACCACGACGTCGGCATCATCTCTCCCCGGCTTAAGCATATCCTTCTGTATTTCCACTATCATTCTTAACATAAAGTTAATGACATGAGCACTGGTTCCGTCTCGTAGTCTCGAGAAGTCCCGTTTAGTTGGAAGACATCGTCCGCTTATAGAAACTGTTTGATGCGTGAGGGAAGCAAGTAGTCTCTTTAGAATATCTACTTTCTTGTTGGCTGCTAGTGGGCGAAGGCGGATCACGAAGCGAAGTAGGTATTCTAGGAGCATCACGTCTTCCTGCAATGACAGAACAGCTATATAAAATAATATATTGCTTAATGTGATATGTTATGTATAGGGGATCTTCTCGGGATAAAAAGTAGCCTTTGGGGTAATCAAGGTTATAAACTATCTGTGTTCCAAATTTCATCCATATCCGTTCAGTAATTATTGCGTGAGAGTAACAAATCCATCGATCCATACTCACAAACTTTCGCATTTATAATTTTAGTAGGATGTTGAAATCTGCCATGTTTTTCGATAATAAAGACAAATGTGATACTAAAGTCAAAAGAGCACATTCAGTCATTTAAATTTTTAGGTGTTCGCCCGCTATGTTTAAAATTGTAAATCAGACTTAATGAGTGCATTGTACCACCGAAAATAATTTAACCTTTTATATTTTTGTATTATTTATTAGCCTTTGACTTTTGAATAATGATGAAGCACATTATCATTTAACCAAACATCATAAGTTATTCATTAGATCACACTTTGTTTAATAACAGAAACATACCATATAATTTATATTTAACTAGCTGCCGCCCCGCGGTTTCACCCGCGTAGTTCCCGTTCCCGTGATCACTTAGGGGGATGAAAAATAGATGTTGCCCGATTCTCAGACCTACCCAATCATCAATCATCATCAACAGCTCGTATACGTCTCCATCGAGGAGCTCGAGCCTCCCCTAACATCAAGGGGGCTTAGGCCATAGTCCACCACGCGGGCCTAGTGCGGATTAGCGGACTTCACATGCCTTTAATTGTGCCATCTCAGGCATGCAGGTTTCCTCACGATGTTTTCCTTCACCGAAAGCCAGTGGTGTGAATCCGTACGTAAGTTTTTATAAACTCAGAGGTACGGGCCAGGGATTTGAACCGGCACCCTCATGATCGTGAGTCGGTGCGTTCCCAACTGAGCCACCACGGCTTACCCAATATGCACACAAAATTACATGAGAATCGGTAAAGCCGTATCGGAAGAGTTTAATCACAAACACACGAGAATTTTATATAAGATTAAACGGAATGGCAATGGTCTCGGCTATGTTCAGCCAAATGATCTTTAAATTCTTACCATATCCATAGATAATATGCAAGACTCGACGTTGTAAGCTCGACTGACGATGCAGGATAGATCTTCGCGGTTCAGCACCGGCTGCTTCAGCCCTTCCAGCCACTCGAAGAGTAACCCTGATAGTATGACTGGATCCTCCTAAATGTATAGGTAAATTTATGAGGAGTAGGTAACAAAATACTCCAAGCTACAAAATACTAAATATGATAAGGTTAGGAAAATGATGATGAGGTAATACCTATAACAAAATAATAGATATTTTCGGGTGTAGGTACCTAGTTCAATCTTGTAAAATGTAATGATAAATAGTGTCACAGATTGTAAAAGAAAACAATCAAACAATTAGAAGATATTACCTAAGATATTTCATTCTAAAATTTATGTTATGTTCCATTTTTCCAATTTTCCGACACATGTTTTTTTGTGTATTAGGACACACAATTACAAAACAAATAAAATAAAGTAAGAAACTAAAAGCACATAAAAAGATTCTGACCTTCGGTCTGATCCCTGATGCGTCAGTTTTTGTATTTTACATAATGCCCTTTTGAAACAAAATAAAATTACGTACCTCCTCATCAATTCTGGAGATAGCTTCTCTCCTCTGGTTAATGTCGTTTCGAAGCTGTTTGAGGAATTTCTGTTTTTCTTCTGGAAGACTGTGGTGGTCCGTTGTGAACGCCTATTAGAAGAAACATATTTGTCACATTTATTTGACTACTTAACTATGATCATAGTATTTATTAAGTATACCCATATTATATTAGGCTTTTATGGTGATTTTATTTGATTGTGGTTAAATTATATACCTACTACAAAATATGTATATAATATTTAGTATTCTAAGATATCCCATCAAAATAGATAGATAGTGGTTTAAAAAAGTTACTAGCCGACCCACCGATCGGTTCCGCCATATTTTCTAGAATTGATTGATTTATAATTATTTTTTTATACCTGCAAACATTGCCTTGGCTATAAGTTTTAGGTAGCCTACTTATCGAGGAAGGCTATAGGCTACATATCACGCTACGACGAATAGAAGCAGAGCATCAATAAAACTTGTTGCAAAAACGGCTAAGTGACGCTAACGAAATTGCAGGTCAACTACTTAGTTAATAATATTAGTATGGAATTAGGTACCTCATGAACATTTAAAGCAGGTAAACTTCCCGTGGTCGCTCCACCGGTGATCCTGCTGACCGACTCCAGGTTCCTCTCGATGTCTTCCTCCACGGGGTCCCGCCATTCGACCATTGGTAGTGTCGTCACTTCTACAGAAATACTTTCGTTACTTCAGTATATACTTCAGTGTATAACTGTGTCCTTATGAAGAATGTACCAATGTTGTACACTATATACATTAATAGTAGCTCCCCACGGTTTCACCCATGTTCCCGGGGGACCTTCAATTTTGCCAGAATAAAAAGTAGCCTATATATTATTCCAAAACATATTCTAACTGAGCCAAATTTCAAGCAGATCCCTTCAGCCGTTTTGGCGTGAAAGAGTAACAAACGTCTATCAATCCATCTATACTGGCTAACTTTCGTATTTATAATATTAGTAGTTTTCATAAAATTTCTTCAGAGTTCTACTGTCCTGTAAATATCGGTATCCTAGAGAATACTTACAAAAAAAACACCATAAATGGTTGTCTGTAAAGTCGGTTTACTGACGATAGTTGAACGTGACAACGTCTTGCATCGCTCACTCAAGTAGGAGAGAGACGAATGTCGAACGCTGCCGAACGCAAAGGCCGATTGTGCTTCTTTGTCGCTCGTTCCGCGCTCTCGCTTGCACTTCAAGCCGCCACATGGAACGCCTCAGAGCGAGGTAACGCCGCATGAGTAATGGGACGCCTCAGAGCGAGGTAACGCCGCATGAGTCATGGGACGCCTCAGAGCGAGGTAACGCCGCATGAGTCATGTTTTTTCGTGCGGGCAGCCGGCTCTATCGAATTATAAGACGTTGTCACGTCAAAAAAACACATGGACCTTTCAATACTAACTACTATTAAACACATGTTTGAGATGTTTACCTAAATACACACACAAAACAAACTGACACGTTCACACGCACTAACATTTCTAGATGGGATTCCAACCTAACACCGACATGAAAGACAGGGCTGCTAACCACAAAGCCAACTGTACAATCGAGACGATTTAAACATAGTTACTTACCTCCAATGACATTTTCCTCCGGCGTGGTGGGGTCCGGCGGCTTGCTCTGCCGCAGTCTGAACACGTAGAAGGTCTTGTAGAACGGTTTGTTCCTCACGCGGAAGTCGACACCAACGCTTTGGTGGCATCCACACAACTTGAGCATACGTTCGCAGAGGCAGTACACTATCTATATAGAAAAACGCTATGCCGTACTTGTTTGTAACCATAAAATATACAAGTAGAGTGTTCAATCCATACTTATTAAAAATGCGAAAGTAACTCTGTCTGTCTGTCTGTTACGCTTTCACGTTAAAACTACTGAACCGATTTAAATGAAATTTGGTACACAGATAATCCAGAGCCTGAGAAAGGACATAGGCTACTTTTTATCCCGGGAAAATTGAAGATCCCCCGGGAACGCAGGCGAAGCCGTGGGGAGTCGCTAGTCTATCTATATATATAAAAATGAATTGCTGTTCGTTAGTCTCACAAAAACTCGAGAACGGATGGACCGATTTGGCTATTTTTGGTCTTGAATTATTTGTGTAAGTACAGGGAAGGTTTAAAGCATTCAGCTTTTTTATTAATTGATTCTGAGGCAGTACGAAGTTTGCCGGGTCAACTAGTAATATATAAAAGTAATTACGCTGGGACTACTAGGTATCTTTTCTTGAATTGAAGGCAATTAAAAGTAGCGCAGTTATTCATCTTTAAATATAAAAATCAATTGCTGTTCGTTAGTCTCATAAAAACTCGAGAATGGATGGACTGATTTGGCTATTTTTGGTCTTGAATTATTTGTGTAAGTACAGGGAAGGTTTAAAGCACCAAGCTTTTTTATTAATTGGTGCTGAGGCAGTACGAAGTTTGCCGGCTCAACTAGTTATTTATATATTTCAGAAAGCGGAATAATTGTAGACTTATGGTCTACAATTATTGCGATGGAGGAAAAATAAAAAATGCACATTAACCTTGTTCCCATAAAAGCAGGTTTAAAGTTAGACTACACATAGGTATTTATTTATAGGTAGGTACATAATATATTTATCTTTGATAATTGTGTTGTGACTTAGTATGAAGGAAACTACATAAGTATTCCATTCATAATTGTTAAGGACTTATTTAATTATTTCTGTGAATAAGGCCGTTTTGTCTCTACTAGTATAACAAACAGGAAATTAGATTGTTGATACTTTGTAACAAATAGACTCTTAAACTACCTACTGGAGTGATCTGAATAATTCATGCATCAAGGGAAAAGTACATTAAGGAGTGACATAAGCTATATTTTAACCGCGTTTTTCTACGGGAACGGGAACTACACAAGTGAAACCGTGCAGCAGAAGCTAGTTCTTATCAGTCCAGTGTTACCTTTGGCAATTCCCTGAAAGCTCTCTCTTCTAACCCGTGCAGTGTTGCCCGTTGTCTGTACAAGTGTTGCCGCAGTGTGAACTCTGCAGTTTTTTTGTCTTTAGTCAGCAGTAGAAGTTCCCTAAAACAAACAATCTTTAAGAGAAATAAGATTCAATGCCTACGGTTAGAATCAGATTAGCCTGGTATCAAAAATGGTTCTAGGATTTTTCTATCTTTTTATATATAAGTATATTAACTTACTTGGAACTGAACACGACAGTCTGCGGCAGGAGGTAGTGCTCGAACTGCTGAACGCACAGGATTTGTCCTGAGGTCTGTACGGAGCGAGGGCGTTGCTTGCGCACCAGTCGAATGGCCTCATTCGCCCGTATGCGCAGAGAGTAGACTAGGTAGCAGGCTATTAGTACCCCTGTACGACCTAAACCTAGGTATTGTCATGAGATTTAGTATTCTTTTAATCTCCAATATGCCTGTATAATATAATTTTCTAGACTAATATTTTAAAGCGGAGACATTTTATTGTTCGTAATTAATAAATGTTTAATAGTAGGTACTTATTCTTCTTCCCTTTGTGGTTCGTTATAAAGCCTTTAGTTGTACCTACAAAGGAAGTGGTTCTCAATGACAGTTACCTACTTAGTGAAACTTTTCTTCTTCTTTATTTTTCCTACTACTTATACTAAAAGTAAATTACGGTTCGTTACTTTTGACTAAGCTAATAAATGTGGAATCAAGATTTTATCAAAGTAGGTAAGTACCTACCTATTCAATACATAGTATGTTTCTCACCAGATACAAACAATGAGAATATCATGTTTCTAATCATAGATACAATTTATTAAATTTTATTATAAAGCATTATAACACATTATCAAGTATTTACGTATTTTTTTGACTTGACCGAAGACCGAGAGTCGTTAGAAAAACCTGTTAGGAAGATACATGGTACCAAAACAACCACATTATAAAACCTTTTATTAAAATACAGATAACTTAAACAATTTCGGCATTTAGTAACCATACGAAATAGAAGTTAATTATTTATATTGGCGTAAAATATTATATTTAGTTACATTCGTAATGTTTAACATGACATAAACATAATTACTATGATACTATATAATACGATCATTAATATTTTATTACAAACATTAAATAAAATTACCATTTATTTTATACATGAACCAATAGGTAATTACTTATTCCTTTTATGTGTCATAATTACACATTATTATATACGTTACACCTATTGCGTTAAAATAATACTCTTTTCCCAGACCTTTTCAACGAAATCATCGTTGTTTACAATAGGCGACACCGCAGCAGGCTTGCAGTCCACAAAATATTCACCACTAACACCTTCCACTTCTGCAGCCACACACAAATGTATTGTCGTCTGAGCTCCTTCTTTAGGAGTCTTGAATATCGTACGGACTATCCAGCTCAAAACTGTCCTTGTTAAGTAAGGAGCACGATGAGCTATGTCTGTGTCAACCACACCTGGATGCAACGAGTTCACTGTGACACCTGCAGGTAGACGTTTAGCTAATGCTTTCGTCCACAGCACATCACAAAGCTTACTATTCGAATATTTCCTAAAATAATGTTCCATTTTCAATCCATCTAAATTCTCAATAGTCATGTTCCCATAGTGATGGCTATATGATGATACATTCACTATACGACTGGGTTTAGATGATATTACTTTGTCCAATAGCAGGTTTGTCAGTAGGAATGGTCCAAAATAATTTACCTGCATCACTAAGTCTATGCCATCTACACTTGATTTCTTCTTCAGACCTGCACACCCGGCGTTGTTCACCAGAATATCCAAACGGTCGTAGCTTCTGTTGAAGGCTTCGGCGAATTGCCTAACGCTGCTGAACTGAGCTAGATCCAAATATTTGAATTCAACATTTCTATTGCCTGTTGTTTCGATAATATCAGCAATAGCTTCTTCGGATTTTTTTGCGTTTCTGCAAGCGATTATGACTCTAGCTCCTCTCTTGGCCAAGTCTTTTGCTGTCTCCAGACCTATGCCTGAATTTCCGCCGGTCACAAGGGCTATTTTGCCGTGTAATTTCGTTTTACTTTTGCACACACCTTTGATCGGTTCTAGGTATAGTCTACATCCAATAACGAAGATGAAAAATAATATTGGTATGGATAGTATGACAGTAAGAACAACTCCGAGTATGTGAAACATGTTTGCTGACCGACTGTACGGATCGCAATGGTCTAACTAACCTCCGATGTCTCGTATCCTCGCCTCTGACCGTGACTGTTACATTGTCATGTACATATATTAACATTAGGAAACTTTGCTGCCTTTATATGTATTTATTTGTAAACATGTTTTAAACATAGGAAGTAGGTACTTTAGTTATATTTTGACTGGTTGGTTTTGTGGTTATTGACCCCGATTTTGAAGCCGCCTTTAAAGCTCTTTTTAGTTTGTTATTGTATATTTATTTAGGAGTTTGTTATTTACGTGTACGCTATACCTATATTGTAGCGTGAAGAATATCAAGAATGCTGATTCAACACATACCTGACATACCTACCGGGAAACTGCACCTGCACTGTTTCGCAAGACCCACCAATTCTCGTGGGACAGTTTGTGTTGTGATTCATGTCATTGTCAATATTAAATATAATTTTGTGAGGAGACTCACTTTATGTTCTAACATCGACATATCGTCACCTATTTTAGTTTGTAATTAGTTATAAAATTTATCATTAATTAAATATATTAAATTCAATATCGGTTCTTTTGCATCCTCAACGGCAGCCGAACGTAATTGGCGCAGTCGGTAGGATACTCGCGGGCGTATTCGCATAGAAGATTTCCGTATTTTCGCGAAAAGCCGCCCGTGTGGCTCGTCTAGCCGCTTCGAGAGCATCCGAATCTACACGTCGTGCTGCACCAGGGATATCCAGACATTGATAACGCAAAGGAACCGAGAGAATTATGTTAATGTGAGTACACTAGATTCTTTTTAGTGGTTGCTCATTCCCTAGCCTTATTCCTTACTAATAAATTTTCTAAGATTTTTCATTTAAGAAAGTCGAAGGACCCTAGGATAGTTAGTAGATAGGTAATAGATGCCTTTTGCCTACTACTTGGCAAACTTTTATTGATCGTAAAATAAATATTAGTTTGAGTAGTATATATAAGAAGAAACGAAAATGTCTGATTTAGATATGATTTTCAAACCCCTTATGTTAGTACCAGAGTTTGATGGAAATCCAAATGTGTTAACCAGATTTTTAAAATTGTGTAACCAGTTAGTAGAACAGTTTTGCAATCAGTCCGGTAACGAATTAAATAAGTGTGCCCTTATTAATTGGATTTTTAATAAGGTCGTAGACTCTGCTGTTCGTTTAATAAATTCAAACGGTATTCCAAGTGACTGGAGTTGCATTCGCAGTGCTTTAGCGAACAACTTTGCAGATCAGCGTGATGAGACCGCTCTTTACAACGATCTGGCTATTTTATCTCAAGGCTCTGATACGGCTCAAGAGTTTTACGAATGTAATTGGAATATATATTTAAATTTTACCTGGATTTGGAATAATTTCACATATTATTGCTCAAGAAAGAAAAAAAAACTTTTGATTGCTTAGGAATAATATATGCTCTAATAGCAATTGGACTTTTAGGATTTATTGTTTGAGCTCTTTATATATTTACAGATAGAATAGTAGAAAACCAAATTAAAACTGAAAAAAATATATATTAATTCCATATTAAATAGTGATACACACATACCAGACATGAAACAGATAAATAAAATAAAAAAGCCTTTTATTTCCTATAAAAATTTACATTTCTTATTCTATGTATGTGTTAGTAGTTTTATTCTAAGTTATTTATTCTTACTGGGTATACATTTTCTTTAACTAAACTGCTTATATCTATATATCTTTTTTCCGTACACTTATTTATATAACTTTAATTGTCTAATCTACTTTTATGTTATTTATGTTCTTACTTGTTATAAATTTATCAGTAACTAAAACTATTTATATCTTTATATATTAACATATGTTCTTACTTCTTATAAATTTATCTGTATCTAAAAGTATTTATATCTATATATCCTAACATATGTTCTTACTTGTTATAAATTGATCTGTAACTAAAACTATTTATATCTATATATATATCCTAACATATCCTTTTTTACATACATTTTTTATTTTATTTTTTAAATATGAAACAGATATGATTATGTATTTTCACCTAGCTCAGTCGCTTTTTAATATTGGCAGATGACATAGATAATTTATCTAGGGAGCTCATAAAATTAAAGAATCTACTGGCATTCATAAAAGCTAAAAGTACTCCTCATTCAGATCTTAATTATGAAACTTATAAAGTAATGTTAGATAGATTAAAGGTTTTATATAATAAAGAGGTAATTTTAAACATTAGTTTTTGAGAATATTTGGATCTATTGAAATTAGGTTATTATTATAAAGGTAATGATATAGTCTTGATATTCAAATATCCAATCGTCTTTTCCACTAACTATATCCTTTACAAATTATCCTTAGCCCCTAATCGTGATAGTAAAGTCTTAATCCCTACCTATCCATATGTAGCTATCCACGAGAAAGGTCTATTGTACATAGAGACAGAATGTCCGAAGTATAGCCACGGTCACCTTTGCGAGGACCACATAATCCTCCACTACGGGGAGCAATCAACCTGCATTCAACGGGTTATACTTCAGCAACATATCCACGAGTCCTGTCAATTTACTTCAGTAATGCTGACTTCTGAAGCAATGGAGCAGTTAGACGACCGCTACTACGTATTGAGCTTTCCTAACCAAACGAAAGTTCGATTAACCTGTTCTGAAGACCAGTATAGAATATTACAAGGAAGCTACCTAGCCATCATGCCTAAGGGATGCGTTCTACAAACTCCAGCGATCACCGTTAGCAACTACCACGATCAAGTTAAGGGACAGAAATTGAAAATCCTGAACATAGCAGTCAGTAAGGAGGATTCGTATAAAACACCAGTGAAAAGGATATTAAAATTGAATACCATTGATTTGAGTCAATTACACTCAACCAATTCTAAAATAGTCGTACAAGAACCAGTTACTTTGAAGCCAATAATACTATTTATCACACAACCATACCAATATACGTGCTGCTCTTAGTATCCGTAATAATTATCCAATACACTTAACGATAAAGATACGAACCAGAAAATTGATGGAACATCTAGTGTGGAAGAAATGAAAGATAAATAAATCTGGAGATCCTATGTGTCTATCCGCACTATTCTCGACAAAAGTCTTCAAATAGATGCTGATCTTGCGTAGGGAGATGTTATGTACGTGTACATTATACCTATATTGTAGCGTGAAGATTATCAAGAATGCTGATTCAACACATACCTGACATACCTACCGGGAAACTGCACCTGCACTGTTTCGCAAGACCCACCAATTCTCGTGGGACAGTTTGTGTTGTGATTCATGTCATTGTCAATATTAAATATAATTTTGTGAGGAGACTCACTTTATGTTCTAACATCGACATATCGTCACCTATTTTAGTTTGTAATTAGTTATAAAATTTATCATTAATTAAATATATTAAATTCAATATCGGTTCTTTTGCATCCTCAACGGCAGCCGAACGTAATTAGTTTTTGTTATGGAGTTATTTGAGTTAGAGTTATTTGATTATCATAAACCTCGAGAAGGTAAATCTTAAAGGTAAAAAGTGAAGAAGTTTTTAAAATCCATTAATTTGTATCTACTGTAACCTATTTATGATTTATTTATTAAGTCTGATTATAAATAATTAGTAAATAATTAACTCCCATATAAAATCAACTAAACAGTTATTAACATTACGAATAATCAGCGGTTTGGCTATCCGCCTCTCTGATTCATCTGATAAGATTAGAACATATATATAAGTATTATAATAAGTAAATGGATTTACCTGCATGACAGTGTATGGCGACTCTTCCTTCTTGCAGAGCGAAGGACAGCACCTTCGCCATATCGAGTAAGCCACTTAAACTAGCTTCACCGTAATCAGGCCATGCAAAGTTGTAGTAGTAAACTGAAAAAAAAATGTAGTAAATAACGCCAACCTTTGGCACAGGGCAGCTATTTAGATAACGTATTTTAGACTAGTGACTCCCCACGGTTTCACCCGCGTTCCCGGGGATCTACAACTTTCCCGGGATAAAAAGTAGCGTATGTGTTAATTCTGGTTATGAACTATCGGTGTTCCAAATTTCATCCAAATCCATTCTGTAGTTTATCGTGAAAGAGTGAAAACATCCATCCATCCTCCCTCACAAACATTCCCATTTATGATATTAGTAGGACTAATACTAGTAGGATACTACTAGTAGGAACTAATATTAGTAGGATGAGGCAGTTACATAGAAGGTAAGAATTAAGACTTTACGATCTTTACAGTGCTATTTTTTTTCTCGTTTGCTTTCTACCGAAAGTACCTGACAATTAGCGATTCTTTTAAATTTGTATGTACCTAAATTTGTATGTTAGGTACCTAGAACACGTACTTAGGTGATTTCTATAAAATGAATAATTAATTATTCTTCATTTGTATAAATTTTCGGCAATAAAGGTTAAACAAGAGTCAAGTGGTTCATTGCTCCAATATATTTTAATTGTTTATTAACTAAGTACATAAAAATAAAGGAACATTATTGCAGGCAGAGACATATTGGGCGTTTATATAAGCACTAACTATAAGCTACGGTGGTTTCATCTGCGTTCATAGGGACTTTTAACTTTCCCGGGATAAAAGGTAGCCTATCTCCATTCCTAAGCCGTAGTCGTAGATGTAATCTATATAAAGATGTATTTAAAATTAGTGTTTGTAGTTATCAGCTATCTGGTTACCATAACCCAACTCTGCTTAGCTTGGAATCAGATTGGCCGTGTGTGAAAATGTCTCAAGATATTTATTTATTTTATACTTAGTGTATCAGATTACTTGTTAGAAAAAGACCCCTGGCAGTGAAATGCTCACTACAGGCTATTTCACACATTTTATAAAAATCACTTTTGTATTAAATCTAAGCTGGTTTTTTGAAAAGAGTAATTACTTACTGAGTTTATTGCCGGCTCTTCTCAGTAAAAACAACTTTTGGAACCGAGCATTAATAGTGACTATTCATAAGTGCTCTATTGAGGCCTATTTGAATAAAAAAGATTTTGATTTCATTTCATTTGATATTATGTGCTAGTATTTGTCGCAATGTCGTTACTCACTGTCGTTAGCCATGAATATGTTGGGGTCGTACGTGAACCCTGACTTGGTGAGGGGGGGGCCGCAGCTGGCGTGCTCCCCGGGGGTCTGCAGGTTGATCACCGTGCGGATACCCCAACTGCAAGTTCAAATACAGGTAGACCTATGTGGTTCAAATTTTCGCGCGTTTAAGGGATGTTCGAAGGGATATGCGTTTACATAATAATAATAATGTTTATTTTCTTTCACAAAAGTTCATCTTAATTCTAAATTCTTATTTTATTTTGTACAATTTGTTAAAATATTACAGTAAGCTTTTGTGAGAGACTGGTACCCGAACTAGGAAACCTTGTTTTACATGTTAACAGACAGTCCTTCTGTTTGTTTCTTTAGTTAGTCTTATGATTTTCGGGGTCTTATTATTTGTTAAGTATTTAACTTAACTTACATATCATATCATAATATGGCAGATATCTGTTAATGTTACCATTATTTTGCTATATTGTTAATATAATAAAATTCTTACTATTTATTGTCTCATGATTTTATGTTTTATTTGCACTATTTTTAAGCTATGTTCTTTGGCAAATTATTAAAAGTTAAAGTATCATATTATTTTGGATTAATACAGAATAATTTAAAAACACAACATATATAAACTGAATATATATTTACTACATATTATTATTTACATATAAATAAATAAATAAATAATTCAAAAATATTTATTGTAGATAATATCGATACTCCGCAAAGAGGCGATTGACACCGCAGGGCTGGAACTAGACAAGGCAATAAAACTATAAATAAGAACAGCTGGTTATACCTGTGGAACTGTTGAATGATGTTTCTGGCGGCGATACTGGCGGTGCTGGGGCGCGCCATCGCCAGGATGTCCTCCGTGACCCTGGGACAGGCAATCCGGGGTACAAACACTAGCATAATACCTACTTAACCGTAGGTTATTGTCTAATGGAATAGGGACTGTAATTACGTGGACTATAGACCATTATTGAATGGAGTAAGAAATAGACTTTTTTTAGTACTAGCTTAAATTGAGAATTATATGTCTTATGGTAGACTTAAATACGAATAACCTATGTGACCTATGGATCGTATTGCCACACAATTAAACTAAAAGAGTTATAGATTTTTTATAATTGATCTAACATTAATATAGATTTAAATATTTTGATTAATGTTACATTGTATTCATACCCACGAAATATGTTTTTCATCCCACCATCTCGGAAAGAGTATTTTTAATCTTCAATATCTGAGTGGAAAAGCCGTTTTTATTCTCTAGAGGATAAAGTAAATTGAATTTGGAACATCGTGTGCACTAAGTTTGTGAATTAAAAAAAAACATTAAACCTATTTACTGCTACCTCTATGGTGCCGAATATATCATACAACTTTTTTTTAATTTGTTAAAAACTCAGACTCGGCACCTTCTTGGTGTTCTTTTTTCAATTTGCTTTGTACGCGGTTCTTTACGCGGCATTTTTTCACGTCATTGTTAAACCTTATTTTCTTAATTATACCTTAGTATTATTTTGTTATAATTTAAAGATTATTCTGTAATACTTACCTGTCATAATGTAGTAATTAATACCTAAACTGAAATAAAAGTGTACCTATCTTGTGATTGTAAACGTTTTTTTTTTTTTGCATTTAGTCATTTCCTCGCTGAGGTGGAATGAAAAGTTACGTGTTGCACTCGAGTGCAAAGATTTTTCACCTCGTGCTCTTTTGATTCCCTCGCTAACGCTCAGGATTCTAATTTTGAATCACTCGCTGCGCTCGTGATTCAATTTTAGAATCCTTCGCTTGCTCGGTCATCAAAATTGAACACGCGGTTAAAAAGCAACTTTGCACTCTTGTATAACAAATAACTATTTTTGTTGCCTCAACAACAAATAAATTCAAAATTAAAGAAGGCCTAAACAAGAAACGTTTTTTTTTTGCTTGTACTTGGACTGCTTTTTGACTATGGCGCATTGTCTAGAGAACATGTATTTTTAGGGAACACATACTTATGCCACAGAATGTGTTTATACTGAAACGCGACTGACACCGTAGGGCGAACATTAGTGAGATGCACTTAGGCACACTAGTAGTTCTAGTTCTAGTAGTAATTTAAATGGAATTGCTATACGACAATTAAGTTTTGAGTACATTAAAATACCTAATGTATGCCTTAATGGGAATATAAAAAAGTTTATTGCATGTTTTTGCCATTCGCTTGAAGTGTTACTTCAACGATACCTTTCCACCAAGGTAGCTAAGCGATACACAAAGTTAAGCTAAACTATGTATTATTTTAACTACTTATTCTATCTAGTCATGATTATCAAAATACATTCAAAATATTACTTGCAAGTGCAGCCATCTATTATATCATAGTGTCAACATTTTCAAGTCAACGTGTTTTAATATTTTTGGGCCTTAGAAAGTTTTATAATAAGAAAGAGACGTGAAAAGGCTCAGTAAAAATAAATAAGCAATTGTACTTTGAAATGAGCCAGCGTATAACGGGGAGGTGTTGGCCGAAATTTTACCACTCTGTGTGGGTTTGATTTCCAGGAAAACCAAGTCATTTGTGTGGATTTATATATTATAAGTATCTGTTTATTTTATTTCTGGGTCTTTAGATATAATATGAACAATTATTGTGTAATGAATCAAAATTAATATAAGTAAGTAGTTACGTATTTTGAGATCAACATCATTGTTTGTGAATAATGTCTTAGGGGATAGAAAATATTTTTGATTAAACACACCCTCGCTATATAGCATGCAACTAGTGGAAAGTAAGCTTTATGTAACTTCTGGTTACCCGGTAAATTGATTTCTAATGGTAGAGTACACACTATCCCAGGGGATCGAAAAATGTATCACGTGTTGTGTATGTACGATATTTTATTCGAATCCAATATTATTCAGAATTTGATCGGTTTGAATGTTAATTCTTCGCCTTCTTAGCATATTCTTCTTAAATGGAAATAAAATTTTAAAACGTAAAATAAAATCCATCGCCATGTTGCGGCAGAATTGGGAACTAAAATATTATAGGCACTTCATTTGGAACTGTCATACATTCTACAAGTGGCGCCCTCGCTACACGTCTTTTATTTTTTATAGACATGCTTTACGTAACTCAGCTTATATAGGTATAACTAAGTTTTCTAAATAAGTACCTAAGGTAAATGACCCAATAGTGGCCAGTTTAAGAAAAAAAAACTGGTTTTTGAGAAATATTACCAAAATTGTGAAAGCTTCAGCACTGAATATAGTGAAACTGTAAAGTCCAGTCCTTATTTAATATTTTTAATGTGTTACGCGTGAGATACGGCAAACCTAGATTCAATTAATTTAACAAATAAAAGTTGTAGTTTTGTGACCCAGTCTTGGACAGGGAAAATCCATTAATGGCTGCCCCAGTCTTAGTCTTAGTTTATCTTTATTTTATGGCTAATACATCAAGCAAAACCAATTTTGATTTTAATTAAGCAATACTATTTTACAATTGAAACTTTCTGCTCACCGCCTTAACGATTTCCTTAAGAAAAGCCGTCGTTGTCAATTTCATATCACTTTACACTTTGTATTCGCGCAAATTTCTACATGTAACTGACTGAATTGAATAAAACGTTAAACTTAGATAGTTCGATGTCTAAAGTCTATGTCACAGTGATCCCAATGTAAAAACATTCGCTTATGTCCGAATTCTAGATGTTTCTTTTAATTTTTGGCCACTACTGGTACCGTGGCCACCACTGGTACACTTACTATACTTGTTCTACCGCATTTTATGACCTCATGTGACTGTTTAGCATAAAATAAAAACAATTGTAATGTGTTTATAGAACTGCAGTGTTATTAGACGGCATATATACCTAAGTCCTTATGTTACAAGAAAAATGTATTATTAATTAACATAAACCATTGTTGGCCGGAAGTCACGCGACTTGTTACAATATTTTGTATTTTTGCAACGTCAAGGGTAACACGGAAATATTGTGGCTAGTTGACAATTGTTTTAATAAAAACATGTCTTTTGTAAACGTTAATTGACAAAAAATTATGATATTGTAATTTATATTATATTGTTATATTATTATATTATTGGCTCTTCTCAGCAAAACCAACCTTCCGAACCGAGCGTTAGAGTTTGACTATTCTTAAGTGTCTGTGAAGGCCTAATTGAATAAAAAACATTTTTCATTTTTATTTCATTTCATATAATGTATATTATAATGATATATTGTAATTTATAATGGCTATGTTAAGCTTTAGACAATAAGTAGTTCTTCTCTAGGAATGGGGGTGAAACCGCACGGATTTATTAATATTTCTCGATATAAAAATTAGCCTATGTGTCAATCCAGTTTATAAACTACCTGTTTTCCAAATTTCATCCAAATCCGTCCAGTAGTTTTAGCGTGAAAGTGTATCAAACATCCATACTCACAAATTTTCGCATTTCTAATATAAGAAGGAATATAGGTAATTATTGAGTACAATCATCGTTATTACAATAAATGAGGAAATTTAAATTAAAACTAACTACTGTATTATTTGGTAATTTACTTAGTACTTTAAGTATAACATTATTTTTGTTTTCCTTTCATTACATACATTGTTTCTAATTGTTCATTGAGCCTTGATTTCGCCGATTAAGTTTCCCGTAATGGACAATTAACAATTCTGACAGCCCGGTTGGCTTTGTGGTTAGTGACCCTGACTCTCAAGCCGCGGGTCGTGGGTTCGAATCCCATCCAGGACAAACATTTGTATGCATGAATATGTCTGTTTGTCCTGTGTCTGGATGTAAATATCTATATAAGTATGTATTTAAAAAAGTAGTATATGTAGTATATCAGCTATCTGGTTACCATATCACAAGCTCTGCTTAGTTTGGAATCAGATTGGCCGTGTGTGAAAAATGTCCCAGGATATTTATTTATTATTTATTTATTTATTTATTCTAAAAACATTATGTAATAACTAGTAACATCACGCGGTATCACCCGCGTTCCTGAAGGACCTTAAATTTTTTAGGGATAAAAAGTATCCTATGTCTGTCTCCTGGTTCTAAGCTTCCTCCCAACCAATTTTTAGTCAAATCTGCTCAGCCGTTCTTGAGTTATAAATAGTGTAACTAACACGACTTTATTATATATACTTACTTTATCATATATATATAGATTACATGGCAACATTTTCATTGCGGCGTGTCGTCGTGCATCAGGGTAGAGGGTGGGGTAAATTATTAATGTATATGTCCGTCTTTCCCCACTATACCCTCACGTATAACATGCTGTGTTGTTATTAATGTTATATAAAAACTGTACTAGTACTTCACTGAAACGTTTAATATTTTATTTTCCTATTCGCACTTGTAATTGTAAGTTTGAGGTTCTACGTAGGGGATAGAATTTAGTTTTAGTTCGTCAACAAAGTATGATAATAAGAGATAAGAATTTCGCGAAAAAAGACTAATGGTATTACATAACTTAATTAACAGAATGAACAGATCAATTCAAACTATATTATTAACTACTAGTGGCTCCCCGCGGCTTCGCCCGCATTCCCGGGGATCTTCAATTTTCCCGGGATAAAAAGTAGTCTATGTCCTTTCTCAGGCCCTGGATTATCTGTGTACCAAATTTCATTTAAATCGGTTCAGTAGTTTTAGCGTGAAAGCGTAACAGACAGGCAGACAGACAGAGTTACTTTCGCATTTATAATATTAGTATGAGGTACCTACCTTTTAAAACAAACGATCGGTTACCTACTCTATAGATGTATTTATGTTTAGTACCTAAGTAGATATTAAATGGATACATTGTAATATCGAAAGTTAATTCTAGACTAGGTTTTAAGTCTTAATTGCTGTATGATTAATTATACTACTACTTTAAATATTTTAGAGATTGACCAAATATCTTAAATAATTTATCTATACTAATATTATAAAGAGGAAAGATTTGTTTGTTTGTTTGTTTGTAATGAATAGGCTCCGAAACTACTGGACCGATTTCAAAAATTCTTTCACCTTTGGATAGCTACATTATCCCCGAGTAACATAGGCTATATTTTATCCCTGTATTCTCACCGGAACGGGAACTACGCGGGTAAAGCCGCGTGGGGGCAGCTAGTTTTATATATTTCAAGAGAAACTTACAGCTAATAAAAAAGTATGTAATAAGAAAGAAAAATTAAACAAATCTTATTAAGCTTAATGAAAAGTAGCTCACCAATCAGAGAACACACCAGGTATAGCAGCCACTCGCTGCTGAGGGTGTTCATACTGGCACCTGGATCCTCCGCAGAACAGCGCGCACTGCAGAGCTGATGGCGTACTTGTGCGGAACCGCTCTCCTATTGCGCTGTACAACGCTGCTGGAGGATGGTTGATGCGGCGACGGGATTCTCGACTCCTGGGGGTTACCAGGTTATTAATTATCATCATCATCATCATCAGCTCATATATGCCATAGTGGGCCTAGTGCGGAATGACGGACTTCAAATGCTTTAAATTGTTGTCGAGCTTGCAGGTTTCCTCACAATATTTTCCTTCACAGAATTTATTATTGATTAAGATAGATATAGGTATATAATTTTTCTAGTATAATCTACCAAAAATACACACACGCATGAAGATAAATAAATGATTGTAATAAAAAATCTTGGCTGTTAACCAACGCAATATTTTCAAAAAGGGTAAACCATAAGACTCATAATTTTTATCTACTGTTCTATCTTTAGGATAAATTGATTCAAAAGACTTCTACTCTACTAATGATTATATTTGTAATATTGTATTAGGTGTAAGTACTGAATAAAATAAATTAGAAGTATACACACACTGTTTCAAAATAATTTGGCAAATTAAACACGCACTTGTCCAGAAAATGGAATCTACGAAAGTTCACAAAGTTAATGCTGGACCTGCGACGTTCTTTGTCCGTATTTGGTTTATACATTTTAGTTTAATTTCCAATTTTTTTATCCAAAATGTTATGTAATGAAGCCACCAGTTGATACTGAATGTGACAAAGGAAATAGTGTAGGTCAGACACGCGTGTACACCAAAACATTTAAATAATGTTAGTAGTCTTTATTTACTGATGGATAGGTCAGCAAATACAAAACAATAATTTGAATAGTAAAACGAATCTTGTGATTTTTGTTTAATCTATGCATATGCATCTATTTTTGTAGTTTCATAGGAGAGCATAACTTGTATATATATATAAATAAATAAATATTAATATTTAAATCTAAACTACTTTTCCGCTTTCCGCCGGTGAAAAGATTATTCAGACGGCTTAGAATTTTTAGAAGAAAGAGCCTTTTATAATTGTCCCCTAAATAAATAAAAAAAATACAATAAACATACAAATAAACAAACAAAAAATGTAATATTTCGTCTTAATACATTTTCGATGAATTACCATTATTAAATGCATATCTCTTATGTATATATTTAAAGTTACCGTTATCACTTCTGCCACAGTTTTTGTAAATCTAATTGATTAATATAATTCAATATTTTACCTGAATTATTGAGAGCATTTTCGAAAGCGGGAACTTTTTTTGTCAACTATCCCTACGCTACCACGATTAGGGTGGATAGTACAAGTTTAGTGTGTCACTATTTATAAAGGGTTGTTTTATAAAAATAACAAAAACTTCATAAGAAACATCGGACAGAAGCCGAATTAACTATAAGTATTAATTGACTTCTAAAATATGGAACAATATTTTTTATTTGAAAAATCATATTCAAAATTCGACGGCAGCTTCTTTTTTTTTTGGTTGCCAGTCATGTAGAGACAAATTACACATACGTAGAGAAATTTATTCATTTTCTACATTTTATCAATGGAATGGATATCACTACGCTACTCTTTGACGTCATTTAGGTAATTGAAATATATTATTTTCTTTCTTAATTTAACATAAAAAAAACAATTAGAAATTTAAATTCAATCTGTAAATAAAGTTAAGAACGAACAAAGCAACGAGCAAATGGTTGTTTCATAAAAATACCGAGAGGTAATAAAAATGTTTAATTTACAAATATGAAATTATTTCGGGTCGCAAGCCACCCCATAAACAGAGCGAGATAACGCACACGCACTACGCTACAACTAATAATATAGGCTGTACATTTTTTTTTATAGAAAAAAAAACATGACCATAACTTGTAGGATTTGAATATTGAATAGATATGGTGTGGAATCAATGAATAGGTCTTTCAAGCAACATGTCAGTTTGTTTTGTGATTATTTATAATTATCTTATTTGAATATTTAAATCTTTAAATATTTTAAAAGTAGTGTGTCGTCCTTTAACATTTTTTAATAGGATCCTCGATAATCCTAAAATTAGTAAGCACATTGTGATCAATCAACGACATTCTGTATATTATGTATATACCTATTATATTACCGCACAGTGGTACCCAAATAGTTATTAGCGAGTAAACGTTTAATTAAGGTATTTTAATCTGTATTTTATGAAAAGTAATGTTTGTCACGGAATCGACTTTATACTCCATTCTACAAAAATGGACAAATGGACTGCGAATTTCATGACTATAATAAATATGAAGAAATATTTTTAACTTTATTTTCTTTTCTGCAACTAAATACAGCATGCTTACATCAATAAGCAAGTTCTATCCGTAATTAAACGTCAAATTGACTGCTTACTGAATGATCGCTAAATGCTTTTTTCAGCTGCTTATTTTTGGTGCTATTTTTTAGATAAGCTTTTTTAAAATAGCGTGTTTCCCGTGCGTGTTCAAGTTATTACAGTCAGGTATACACATGTACATTGTATATAGGCTGAGCATCGCAGAGTGGGTAAATGTCACGCGAACAGCTGCGTGCCCTTATTAGTCGCGCACAGTGGGTCAAAGTGCACGTAGGGGGCAAGACTTAATTACTCAGAAAAAAGCTTTATAATTTTTGGTTTTGTTGAGTTGTTGGAATATTTTATGTCACTTTGTTTCTATTAAAACCGTTTTATGGATGTAGGTTCTACTCGTCATTATTCTCTTATCTACACTAATATTATAAAGAGGATTTATTTTTATTTTCATATGTATGTTTGTAATTAATAAACTCAAATGCTACAGAGCAAAAATTCTTTCACTATTGGAAAGCTATATTATCAGGGAGTAACATTGGCTATATTTTATCCTTGTATTCTCACGGGAAAAACTACGCGGGAAAAATGCGCGGTTGCAGCTAGTTAGGTAACAAGTGGATAAATGACGTAAAATATTTTTTTTGGATATCGATAACAAAATGATACCAACAGATCTAAATTATTATTTTTAATTTACACAATATAAACAATACAGTTACTACTACAAAATAAAATGAATCTAAGTAACTCAGCATTTTTAGGTCCCTACTTTTTATCAATAAGCTTAAAGCGTCACTAAGCGCCATTGCCATGGTATCAGACGAAGGCGCGGTGGACTAAGCCCACTCGATTTCCGGAATTACCGAAGAAAAGTTTCAGTCACGACATTCAAACACGTTATACCACTGGTACTATGATTGTTTACCTTAGGTTTGTTAGTAATGGCTCCCCGCAGTTTCACTCACGTACCCAGGAGATCTCATTTTCCCAGGATAAAAAGTAGCCTACTTCCTTTCTCAGGCTCTTGACTATCTATGTACCAAATTTCATTTTAATCGGTTCGGTAGTTTTAGCGTGAAAGCGAGATAGACAGACAGGCAGAATTACTTTCGCATTTTTAATTTTACTTAGTTAGGATTAGGATGAATATTATTACGACGTGTCCAGGCATTGCACTTGTTAATAAATGCCTGTATAATTAATAAAAATTAATCATAATTCAGTAGACTGATTGTTGCAGTCTCAAATTTATTCAGTGATTAATTACTTATACATAAATATTCAGGTATACAATATGGTGAGTAAAATGTATGCATTTGCCATTAAAGAATATAAACCTAACAATAGCTAAGTAAAGAATATTTTTCGTTTTTCGTCGTTGCGTGAGTGCGTGTTGGAACGGGAAACAGATTTTATGGATTTGTACATTAAATAAATATGTAAATTTTATGTTCTTCAGAGATTCTATGAAACTGTTTATTGTTAATAATAATATTAAATATTTGAAATGCTAAAGCGTGTATGTTTGTTTGAATTAAACTTTGCTCATGTATTATGAAGAAAATCCCAAAATAGTATATTTTATTCCAATATATTATTATATACTATGGTACGAGGATTATCTTGCTACATATCTTTTATTTAACATTTACACACTACTTATATGAATTCCGTAGACCTAGAGTAAGTAAGTCTATAAATTAGTTTGATAATTTCCAAGTGTCAAAATATAGTGTCATATTCTTCAAAGATCAAAATCACCTAAACATGGCTGGTGACATTGTGTATAGTTTTTTGTAAGGTATATGACAGTACACAAACCTCCCAGAATTCTTGCCGTTAGCAGCGACGTGTTCCGGCGCCACTCTCCTTCTCCTCCGCCGGCACAGCCTCGCGCACATGTTGCGAGCGCATCCCAAACGTTCCCACAACGGACTACGTACCTCACTTGAATCACCACTCATTATTTATATAGTTTTTTTTTTTACATTATTTAATTATTCGAAATTTCGAAAATAATTCGGTATTTTTTTTGGCCAGTATTTTAGCTTGGGCAAACCACTGTGCCTTTTTTATGAAAGATAGATGTTTAAAACATGTTTTACTTATTTCATCTATTGGGATAACTTTTAACCAGGGAATTGTATACCGAGTAAATAAGGCAGTCAACTATTTTATTATATGATTTCAACACAATGTAGTTTTTATACAAAACCAAGACACAGTGTAGTTTATAGATGCATCAACTTTGGACTTGGTATATAAATGTGTAATAACCTAAAGAAATTCACTATTACAGGTGCTATGTGCGCTATTTGTGTCTTATAATGTTTTGATCAATATCTATAAGTTATTCATCGGAACTCAGCGATGCAATGATGGCATTGCACAATCCGACGTGTTATAGAATACCTAATAATTTATAATACGACCGTTTGTTATCGCGTCAAACAGGTATAATATTTATTTAACAAGAAGAGAAGATCAACCAGAAACCATAAAATACACTAAATTTACCTTTTTGTAATTTGAATTAATATTCAAATTTCACATAAAGGTTTTTAATTTCAATGAAAATATAAATTGCAGACCATATTTCTAAAATTTCGGTAGCATATCGATGTCTTTAGGGGTACATTTGCCGGTTACGTATGTCGGCACTAGCGGTAAAAGTAACTAGTTTTGTGCGTTTAATAGAACCTCATTTAATAAAATATTGTCTCACATCATTATATATTTCCATGCATTTTTTTTATCTGCGAAAAAAAAATACTATGAGTGACAGTAAATAACAAAAATAGATTGATAATATTTAATACAACTTAACCGTATGTCCTAAGACCACAATCCGCGCTTAACTTTCCTCAATTTAAAGAACACATCGCGTGACTTCTCCCGCGGTAAATACGCGAGCTTCAGCCGACGGCGGAGGCTTTCCGGCAACTGAGAAAGCTTAGGGAGCTTATCGACTATACAGGCTCTGTGTTCTGGGAGACAGACTTATGAAACACGTGCTCTAAAACACGTACTTTTGAAAGTTGGGTTGCTATTAATGTTAAACTTTAATGGACATTTGCGCTCTATATTTTGACAATCAATCAATCATTTATTTACCCAATATTGGTTTTATGCAACGGTGTTACATTATAATATGATTCAGCATAATCCTCGCCGTAAAGGCTATATGCCTTTTCATTGTCTACATCATTAGCAAAATTAAACAGATCTACTAACACATTTATAGGTAAAGACATAGATTTTCTTTATTATGAATAAGAATTTATTTATTTGCGATTATTATATATATGCCATTAAGAAAAGTTAAATAGGTCCATAGGCACGTGTAAGTAAGTAGAAAAAGTTAACATATCTTGGCGTTTAGACTAAGCTCTCATACACTTCAACCTCCTGGTAAGGGGGTCCAATCTGCACACTTCGAAGGGCTGGCATTTCACTCCCTCACAGTAGACGCCTGGCCCTCCGCCTAGAAAACAAAACACAAATGAAATACTTACTTTCTTTGTGTAGAATGTTTTTTTTTGTTAGCTGGCAGATCTGTTGATCCTTTAGCGCATCAAATATAAGTTTAAACCTAACTACTATCTATATTATTTATACTATAGATATAAGACTTAAGTCTAAATGTTTTTTCGTTTTTCGAATTTTGTGTTCTGCATAAACAGGTAACGGGTTATCTCAAGATTACGGATTCAGTTAAAATGTCACATTATTTATCCAAAAATTCTAGAAACACAACTGTTACTAACCTCCGATAGATATTAAATTTATACGATTGCTGATATGTACCTAAGTACTTCTGAGTGGAAGTCTGAGCAAAACTGACTTAGACGTTTACTCATTCGATAAACGTAGGGAGTAAAAGCTTCTATCAATCAGCTTAAATTGCCCATGATTCTTCAATTAATGTTGGGAAACTCTTGGATAGAAAACTCAAAAGAGTTGGATAACTCTTACATTTTTCACACTGAAGATGAATAACGTTTTCGTCGGATTTCCTTATAAGTAACTTGTACGTGACAGAAAATAAAATTAAGGAAAATACATCGTCCTTAACATGTGAACATGACTAACTAGAATACCAACATTAGTTTCGTAACCTTTAGAAAACCGATACTTTCTGTTTTAAAATAAAATCCACAAATATGAGAAATAAAAACCATAATTTATACCTACTTAATTTTATGAATGTAAATTAAGGATGTTTTAAATATCTTATAACCACAAAGCTTCTGTCAAAGTAGGTGTGCTGCTTATTTCAAAAAGCAAGCTAATTTGAATAAGCTTTATTTTTGTGTACCTAATATTATTTTGCAATATTTTTTTTGTTTATATTCCCCGATAATCCGAGTGTGTATCTATCTGATTATTATTTCTATTAATATTTATTACTTTGAAATAAAGTACAAAAGCCTAAATTGCGTTGTGTTGATTTCTCATATGATGAATCATATTCATATCTAATAGTGACACATAAATTGCTCCTTGTTTATTATTTAACGGTAGACAGGAATTGTGCATATGGATTCCTACCTACCTAGTACAAGTTACGCATTTATATAATTACCCCGTAATCATGACACTAGCAAACCCGTTTCCTATGGCAAAAAAACCAATAACACATACCTAGACTTGTCTTTTACATATACACATACTGTATAAGCCCTCATTCGCACGAGAGTTTTTTTAACGGACGTTAAAAAAGCGTTAAACAACACACAACAGCGTTTTTCAAGCGCGATGCTTTTTTATTCAGCTGTGTTGCATTTTCGACTTTGGGAGTTGGAAATAGAGCATATTACCTATCTATGGTACTTGAGAATGCATTTGTTGTGTGTGTATAAACGCCTTTTTAACGACCGTTAAAACTCTCGTGCGAATGAGGCCTAATGCTACGAAAAAAAAATCACATACCTGGCTTAGTATCAGGCTGTCTCATTCCAACGGGTCCAGTACAGGATTTAGCGTTGTGTGAGTTGGAGCAGCACACCTTCCCGCCGGAACAATCGTGGTCCTGCCGGCAGACGGGGGTCCGGTTGATCACGTGAGAACTTGGAGGACACCGCCCCGAGTCGGCTGTAAGATTATAGACATATGCCATTTACGCCCGATGTTAATAATCTATCTCCTATCCGAGAGTAAAACCAACGTGTTGTCAAAATGGACGGATAGCTTATTGGCAAGCAAAAACTATCATTTTCGAACAGATTCGATCGATCGTAGATCGAAGATAGATTGATTTTAAAGCTTCACCCAGAAAATGGATTGATGTATCAATCATAGATAGCAAAAAATGGATCAGGATTGATTATTGACTTTGGGCGTTAGTCATTAAAAAAGTATAATGACGTTAGGTCCCGCGCCGCGTTCCTGCGCTTTTCATATGAGGAAGATTGCATTAACGTAGTTTTTTTTTATCTGTGGACAAGATTCTTACTAATCAAATTGGATAAAGTAGGTATTTAGTTTACATACCCACAATTAGGTAGCTAGTAGATAAGTGCATTACGTAGGTACTTACCAAATACTGTGATAACCAGAGTCAAGGCGAAGACAGCAAACAGAATCTTCGCTAAACCTGAAAGAGTATTTTATTAAAATTAATTAACCTATGCATAAGTATGTATAATCTACATTCACAAAGGTCTTTTTTTATATTTCTGGGGCTAGTTCTAAATTAAGTATTTTAGAAAATTTTACTTTTTTATCTTTCATTTCATTCTTGCCAATATTTAAGCAACTTACTACTATCTACTTTAACTTATAAACTTTTTAATCTATAAGTTCGTAAGTACTTTGGTAAAAAAAAAATGCAGTATTTTCCTTTAATTCAAATGCATGCGAGGATGAAACTGTTATAGTTATAAGAAAACGTAAAGTGTCTACTTGGATAGTAAGCCAATAAATAAATAAATGTATTTTATTTAATATAACTCACCCATTTCGATTATGCAAAATAATCTTCACTTATAAACTTCTCTCGTGAATTTCCTTCAGTAAATGGCAGCAACGTATTTATTGCACGTGTATTTATACATCCAGTGAGTCCTGTGTTTTGCCGTCTGGTCTGGTAGTTCCAATACCTACCTATAAAGTGCATCACCATTCACACCCTGGCACCCGGCAGTGCAATAAACCAAGCTCGATCGAACAATTGGTTTTTCCGACCAACTTTGTTTTGGCTTTAATGTTATTGGCTTATTTTAGAACTTGATTTATCATTTGTGTTTTGATTTCATCGTAACCGCACACAAGTAGGGACATTATAAGAGATACAATTATTTCAATTTTAAATCTTTATTCTATCTAAAAACGATCTTGGTCATATATTTGCCAACTAGAAATATGTATGTTTTACATAAAATATTCGTGCATCGTATATTTTTGTCATAAAATTGAAGGCTATTAAGTTGCCACCCACGGCAAGCATCTTTTTGTGAATTATTTATACTTGCATTCCGCTACCCATCTTCTTTAAAACTTTAGTTCTTTCATTATTCTTAGATAAATCCTACTTATATTTATAAATGCAAATGTTTGTAAGTAGGTATTTATGGATGGATGGATGTTTGTTTGATATTTGTGAAAACAGCTGAAGTATCTGCTTGAAATTTGGCACAGAGTTTTGGAATAACACATAGGCTACTCTTTATCCAGTAAACTTGAAGGAACCCCTCGGGAAAACGAAAGAAACCGCATGGAGCCATTAGTTAAAAAAATTAAGTTAACTCGTTCACCTTTCGAGTTTCATTTGACTTGGCTTTGGCACCTCTTTGAATTTTCAAAATATTATGAAATTGTTCTCTATTATTTAATTGTTATGGTTGTGTCATTGTGGTTTTACATCATATAAGAAGAATGGAAAACAAATAATACATACAGTAGTAGGTAGGTACGTAATGATTAATTTTTCTTCGTGATAATTGGTGTCAAATAAGAATGTTAATAATAATTAGACCTATATTATATTTGTTAGAAAACTTAAAAGGTAAACTCGTAACACCTACTTTATATCACATTGATATTTAAAATTAAATAGATACCTACTTACTTACTTGCAGTGTAAAACCCACAAAAAATTTGTAGTAAAAATATGGCCAAATTCGTTGAAAATGTACCTATGTATCTAAGCAAAGTGCACTCAAATTATGAGGCTGCGGCTTCTCAGTGGTTGTGACGTTTTGGTCGTCTGTTTGTATGAAATTCCCATATACCTAACATACCATTTGTTTTTGGGATGGGGAAATCCTCCAAGGATACCTTTCGCCTTGGGTGCAAGCGGAAGGTTATGGGAGACTGAGACTCCTACAGTAGGACGATAGGATTTTACTGAGTAGGAGTCCTACTCACCATACAAACCCCGTCGTATCCCTCCTGAAAGAGAAAGACATTATTTCATATTAGATTTAAAGGTTATTTAGTTTCTTCAAGACAACATACGTAATTTAAATTTAAAAGTAATAATTGCTTGGACAGGATGATTATTATACCACATTGCAGAGAGTGAATTATTAAATATTCAAATTAATATATTAATAAATTAATTAATATAACCTTCAACTTACTCGTACTCCGATTAAGAGTTCTTGACCCGTTTAGTGTGGCTACTTACAGGAGAATGCCCCATTGCAGTGTAATTTGATGCTTTTATACGGTTTGAATGACGAATGGCTTGAACGCATGAACTTAGGAACGAACCCAGTGTTACCAACCGATACAAAAACATAGATTATGCTACTACAAAATAATTCACCTTACACTCCTTTGCTAACAGCTAAGTATAAGAGACAAGGGTACGCCCGAGACATGCGTCCTCATACCCAACAATACAAGATTTAATAATAAAATTTATTCAGTTCTGACCTACTTATTCAATTAAGTACCTACCCGAAAAATAAATTTATCGTAATTAGGTAAATATGACATATTTAATTGCTACTAAGAATTTGTTTTATTTATAGTTATCCAAACTAAACGTGTAGGCACAAATTCAGCGTAATTAGTTGAGGATAACTGCTTTATAATAGAATATAGTTGCTTACAAACTTTAGTGATATGATATGTTACCTACATTACATACGACATTTCTCGACGATTAAGTACAGAAATAGTGCTCAAACTATCAATAAAAACAAACTTAAAATTACCATAGTTTTAATGAGTAAAATACAACTATAAGATATATAAATCATGTAATATTACAACATCAGTTTCATCGCTCAAGCGCGGCTGCACTTCATCCGTTTGGTCGAGGGGTCCAGTTTGCACACCTCGTGCGAGCCGCATTTAACGTTGTCGCAGTATATGCCGGCACCGCTCGCTGAAAAAATAAAGCATGCTAAATATAAATCTACACAAATACCTACATAAATTTCCCGGGGATATACAATTATCCCGGGATAAAAAACTATCCGATCCGTCATTCTCCTGGTTCTAAGCTCCCCGCCAATTTTCAGCCAAATCGGTTCAGCCGTTCTTGAGTTATAAGTAGTGTAACTAACACGACAGTCTTTTATATAGGTATATACCTAGTTAGATGAATAAATTTAAAAACTACTATGCCGATCTTATATGCCGATGTCCAAAATTCTTTCACCATTGAAAAGCGACATTATCAGGGAGTAACATAGGCAATATTTAATCCTCATATTCCTATGGTAACGGGAAATGCGCAGGTGAAACCACGCGGAGGCAGCTAGTATTTATATACCTACAGAGATTGTATAGCCTATGTGACTCCCTAATAACGTAGCTTTCCATTAGTGATAGAATGATTCAGATCGGTAAATAGCTTTTACGTTTATTCGTTACATACATAAAAACAAATCTTTCTTCTTTATAATATACGTATGATAGGAACGATTTGGCAAATGTTAGTCTTAAAATGTTCATAATATGTATCTAGTCTAAATACCTACGATAAGAAGATTCCTTATGGATATAAAAATAAAGTCTACAAAGATTTCCAGGTAGGTAGGTACGCCTAAAAATATGGGGCCGGCCGGAGTATAATCGGTAATCAAAAAGAAAACCATACTAACATTGTGAATACTTATTGGATCCACCTTGTCCTCCCGACACCGGCTCTGCACAGGACTTGGCGTTGCAGGCGTTAGAGCAGCACTTCTTGCCCTGGGTGCAGTCGTAGTCTTGTACGCATTTGGGGCTGCACCCGTAGACCTTGGAAGGCAGGGGGCAGGAACCTGGATTTTATGCTTAAATTAAGTACCTTTATTACATTATATATATTGTTTATTTTGTGCTGAATTCTGAGTCAGGGTACAGAATAAGGTATATTAAAAGACCAGACAAGTATGTTATATACATAGTTATTGCACTTATTCTATGCTGGTTCATAACATAGTTATTCTACTCACTTGTAGATGGCGTTTTACAAATAAATTGGTTGTAACAGGGGTTTGTTCTCTTTTCTCTATGGTTAAATGAGTTTAAAACTATTTCACTACTCGACACTAGATGGCGCCAAATGTAAAAATATATCAAACATTTTAGTCACAGGGAAGTATTACTGTGTGAAATCTATCGCATTTATTACTTACCACTGGCTTCCGTGTAAGAAATCATGGCGACCACGGCGAAGATCGACAGAATTATGGTCATGGAACCTGGAAAATTTAAATAGTAATTATTTTGTTTTGACAAGGCTTTTCCCTATTTTAATTTAAATACATTATATGATGACAACACGAACTTTTGACCTCAACAACTTCTTAGTAAATACCTATAATAACATAGATAGTGATCATCGGGACTTTCCTTTAAATAGATATGAGGGAGTTTCTCGCAAGTGGTAAATAACAACCATAAATTATATAAATCTTAACGAGCCTCAGTGTAGGTCAAGATAATTATTGAGGTAATGAACCAGTTTCTTGCAACCATGATTTGTCCTTGACTCGATGTTATTAAATGATCCTTGCAATTTATATTAACGACGAAGTGACGCAATGTAAGGAATATGCCAAGAGTTTAGTACGCTAGAAACTATAAGGTAACTAATAGGTGTGCTACTAGTATATAGACTGGGCAGTTGGCTGGTTAGTAGTTAAAAGTAGAATATGAAGCATATATTGAATCAGCTTCGGGTTTAGTAAAGCAGTTTTTATATGTAACCAGTCCGGGAACGCGGGTAAAACCGCGGGTGCCACCCGCGGTTTTACCCGCGTTCCCGGGGATCTTCGATTTTCCCGGGATAAAAGGTATCCTATGTCCGTCTCCTGGTTTCAACCTCCGCACCAATTTTCAGTCAAATCGGTTCAGTAGTTCTTGGGTTATAAATAGTGTAACTAACACGACTTTCTTATATATATAGATGAAGAAAAACTATCCCAATATGAAAGTACTAACAACACTGTGGCCTGCTTTATCCTACTAATATTATGAATGCGAAAGTTTCAGACGATATATAGATCTTTGTGACTTTAATACGCAATCATGGCTCCATATCCCTTAAGTGGATGAAATTTGGTTCCGAGTTAGAATATGCCCCAGAATGAAACCCCGGGTCAGAAGCTAGTGCGTATATGAGTTAATGATAAATACATACTAGCAAAGTAGATAGATATTCATTTCTGTTTACAGAAACTGTGATATTAACTTGCACCTATGTATAATCAGAACGTCATATACCTAGAACATATATGTCAACTGCTATCGGTTTAATAAATTAAACAATTGGCACAGTGCAATATACTATTATCAAATGAGCGTATACTAAACAATAGGTCATGTCAACAATAATATTTTAGTGTCTATCTACATTTGACTGAAACTGAGTAGTTCTGCTTAGTTTGGAATCAGACTGGTCATGTATAAAAAAATATGGGTAAAATAAAGTCACTGTTAGAGTCCTGTCTATCTCTATATATATGTTAAATACCTATACAGTGATCAATTCTACACGTTTTCAATGTATAAAATACCTACCTATTACAATAAAAAAACCAACAAAAAAGTGTACCTTTGGTTTGCACGATAGGTCACAGTTTGCAGTGTTTGAAATATAATGTTATATACGAAGAAGATTGTAAATGATGATTAACTATGAGAAAAACATAATAAACTAATAGATTCTACATGTTTTCTAATGGAAATATCAAAGACATGACAACAATAACAAGCGATTTAGGTGCTATTAAATATAAATTAACTTTAACTGAATAAATGCCCCAGAATCTCGACAATATAATAGACATATAAAATTCCATACTTATTTCAATATTTAAATAAGTAGGCCACTCACCCATAGTTTGTTTTCGTTTATTTACTTATTGAGAAAAGTCACAAAGCACCTCTCAGTGGAGACTTCGTTGAAAGACTGGTTGGCAGAATCATGTTGCGACTACAAATCTGGAATTTAAACATCGCATTCTATAATCACATTTAACTGCATACTAGTAAAGATCATTTTTGAATGTCCCATTAAGAAGTAATGCAATAATCGTATGAAGCTTAATTCAATAATAATCTTAAGTCCCCGTTCACGTTCACACAATGAACTTACCTATCGCCTTGAAGATTTAAAGAGGATTAATCGAAGTCTAGCTATTTCTAAAGATAACTGGTTATTCTAATTAGTCTGCTTGTTAGGCTTGAATATTTTATTTTAAGCGTTGTACATAATCCGTGCCTATATTTTAAAGAATTTAATAAGTCTAATAAGAATCTAATAAGTTTGATAATAAAGTATAGCGTAAAAATAATTTGTGACATGAAAAGTGAAATTAATATAGTCCAAAGTTAACAATTATTTCCTGTAGTTAGTATCTATTTTAAAACCCTTTAAAATAAAATAATAACTCATTGTAATGACCCCATTACGAGCCCAAAGGTTTGCCCAAAAGCCCAAATACTTTTTTATTTGCCATTCAGGAAAACTAAGCTAGCCCCATCTGTTATCGAGTAGAAGAACCAGTATACAAATTGTAGAAATGGGTTATAGTCTATGGGCTGCAATGACCTATGCGCCACCTACTGGATAAACATTGAATCGAATTCAAAAAAAATCGGTTTCGCATTAAACGTCAAACTTACTTGTAATTTGTAACGGATGTATTTTATTGCAATAATTTGTTAAATATCGACAATATATCCGTAAATGGTGTTGTAAAGTGAACTGAAACTATGTTTATTGCGTGATTTGTGTTTGTTTATTGTTTTTGTACATTTTTAATATGGATCCTTTCACTCAGGTAAGTTTACATTGCATTCTTGAATTAACGGCTCCCAGCATCAAGCAGATAGCAGATTTGTAACACTAAACTTACTTTCAGCGTATGTTAGAGCGAGCGCGTGCCAGACAAGAGAAAATTGACCAAAAACTTGCTAATTCTGGTCAAATCGTACCGAAGAGGAAACCATTATCGGAAAATATTTCTGTCTTGAAAACTGAGGGTTCCCCTGTGAAAATTCCCAGTAAAATTGCTAGAGAATCAATCACATCGCCGAAAAAGTCTTTGAAAGAGTCTTTTAAGGCTGAGTCGCCCTCGAAATCAGTTAAAAATAGATCAAGCATACAGAAATCCGAAGTTGTAGTGGCGTCTCCTCAGCGAAGTCGTAACGATGTTGTAGTGACGAAAAAGGAATTCAAAAGTCCGAAAAGAGGCAGCTTGACCCGGCGGAACTCGGATGTGTCCGTTGAAATAAACATATCACACAGAAATGATATACAAATAGAAGTACAAGTGGAGGAAAGAGATGCTCCGATAAGTATTGTATATGACTCACAATTGGAAAAAGGAAGCAATGTTATTATTCAGGAAATAGATGGTGAGTTATTTTCGTATTTTGTTATGGAACATAAAATTTTTTTTATTAAAATATTAGTCTGCGGTTTTAACCAAATGTGTTCAGTAGTTTTTGCATGATCGAGTAACACACATCTATCCATACTCACAAATGTTCGCATTCATATTATTAATAGGATATGTCTGCGAAAGCATTCCCATCACTTATGTTTTGGTTTCTCCTGTTCATCTTTCCTTTGCGGCTTTCCTCATGTTACATTGTTGACCACTTAAACCCTCACATATATATGTGAAGTATATTTATCCAAGCTATTAATATGTCTGGATTATACAATGAAAAAGTTCTAAAACTTTAAGCTTCTCAAGCCCCTATTTGATTTTACATTTTCCACTGCTAAAGTATTTATTTATTTACATTAAATCTCAGGGTAATTTATATTATCAAATATTGTTAATATTTAGAAAGTATGCTTGTAATGGATAAATAAGTACAAATATATCAAATAAAAACAAATTAGAAAGTGGTAATGTTTTTTCATAATATTAATATTATTTAGACAATAAATTCACATATTACTTGGTGGCCCATAGCTATAACATAAAGAAATTAACTAACATAATTTTACAATCAAATGTCTATTCTTTGTGTATACAAGCTTACTTTAAATAAATATTCTGGGACATTTTTCACATACGGCCAATCTTATTCCAAACTAAGCAGAGCTTGTGATATGGTAACCAGATAGCTGATATACTACATATAATACCTTTCATTCATATTATAGATATTTACATCCAGACAGGACAAACAGACATATTCATGCATACAAATGTTTGTCCTGGGTAGGATTTGAACCCACAACCCGCGGCTTGAAAGTCAGGGTCACTAACCACAAAGCCAACCGGGCCATCAAACTTACTTTGAGAATCACTGGTTTAATATAAACAAATTATAATGTTTTCCTCATTAACCAATAGCTTCCTTCATTACTCACATCCATTAAATCACTGTTGATTCCACAAAATAATTAGCAAGGTATGTAAGGATTCACAATAGGTAATTGTTATTTTTGTAAACAGAATGAAGTTCAAAGCTCAATTTGGCCAGCCAGTGTATTGTTTGTGTTTGTGAGGTCAATATCTTATGTCTAGCTTGAGGTAAACCACAAATTAATTTACCAAAGCGAGGTATAGTAACTTGTTTGAATAAAAACTACCCTATTTGTCGACGGTTATGTATATTATGAGTTTTACCATAAATAATCCTTTGTGTAGTTATTTCTGAGTGTCTGTGTATAATAAGTGTACCATTGTGGATTACAGAAGACACTTCTGAATTGGATAAGAAAGCAATTGAGATGGCAGAGCATAAGTCTGACCGTGGTGGGCTCCGACACAACATCAAGTCACGTCTGGACAGACTCGGAAACTTATATTCAGGTAAAAACATTTATGTTACACGGAACAGTCCAAAAATAGGCAGATGGCCTATATAATGTCATGTAGAGATTGCTGCTTATAAATTTACAAGCACATCCGCACAACTTCGTTGACTTCACTTCCCCGTTATTACAACATTTTTCATTGATTGCTCTGCTCCTCGTACGTCTTAAGAGTCGTAACGTGATGATATATAGGCTATAGCCATCCTCAATAAATGGGCTATCTAACACTGAAAAAATTTTTCACATCAGACCAGTAGTTCCTAAAATTGATTTACTGATGTGAAAGGAAGCAGGTCTAGGGTTGGTAAATCTTGGCTAACATCCTTCTATGATCTTCTATAATACTTAAGTAATGAAATCTCACACAAACAACATATTTTCGTCTGTAACAATTAGTGTATAAATTTGTATCATTATATCACATACTTCATGTATCAATCATCTCATAATATTATATTGATTAATATCCTGCATTGATAATAAATTAAAGTGTTCCCTTTAACTGCAGGATGTGATAAAAGCAAACCTAGATAAGGTGTTGCTTTTAAATTGCGATAGTTAAAAAAAAAATTGCATACATGTCTATGTTTCCCTGCTGTAAGTTATATATTTAATTTAATCTCATACATTTCTCCCGTTTCAAAACATCTATTTATTATATTATATAGATATATTAGCTATCTATTAAGTTTTGCTTTAGTTTGGAATCAAATAAACTGTCATAAATGTCCCAGGTTATTAATTTATTATACCTAGTTTCCAATAAAACCTTTTTAGATTGTATCAGTTTAAAGATACATAGTTGGAAACAGTTTCTATAGTTTTAAACAACATAATAGATGATAATATACCCCAGGTTGTGGTTCACCCTGACTATCAACCCAGTCATATATTTGATTTCCAGTTTCCACCCAAGAAGACAATTTGTGTCCATGAACATCTTGACTCTGTGTGTGGATGTAAATGTAAATATATATATCATGTACTAGCTACCTCCGCGCGATTCCACCCGCGTAGGTCTTTATAATATTAGTATAGATTAAGAAGCAGTAATATGTGACCTAGGATTTATTTATCCACAGATGCTCCAAACCTCTCATCTCCCATACATCGTACCGAGCTCGAGTTCACATCAGCTACCCCGCCGGGCAGGGACGAGACCCCAGTCAAGCAGACGCGCCCTCAAGAAGGCAAGAAGAAGTTCGGTAGACTAGCAGCACTTGCAGATCAGATCAATAACTGGGAAGATGATTTGACGCATCATACATATGTAAGTGTGCTTCTGTCCCTGTGGTTTTACCTGTTTTCCGTAAGCCGTCAAGTGTCAACTCGGAACTTGTCTATAGGTTATTGTGTGAAAGTTTAACACACACTCTTATGTATGTTTCAAATAGAAAATATTAGTAGAAACTAGGACCAGGGACTATATAAACGCAAACAATAGGATTAGGAGGATATTTCTTCAGCATCATATCAGCCATAAGAGGTCCACTGCTGTACTGAAGCCTCCCATCATTGATTTCCATGCAGACCATTTAGTTTATATACTATAAATTGTTTACTAGTATTTAACAAATGCTGTACTAAATTCTATCACCTATCTTACCACTATAGTATTCATAATATTATAATAATAAACATTTAATTCAGAATAAATTCCATATTTGTTAGTAACATAGCAAATTTATAAAACTAGTGTTACTAACATTATTTATTATAGTATAAGCTTTATTTAAAATCAGATTGGGTGTAAATAATATATTCTACTTATACGCTATTTAAGTAATTGTTTTTATATTTTACAGCAACCTGAACCCGCAAAGAAGACAACAAAATCGCAGCCCAAGAAGGAGAACCATGACGCATCCACTTTGGACGTGTCCATACACTCTATAAGGGATATTAACAAGGTGTTACAATCCACTACAACAAAGTCGAAACAGGTTAGTTATATTTCATTTATTATGTTATACTAGCTTATGTTTTAGGTTTCACCTGATGACTTTCAACTTTCCCAGGATAATAGTAGCCTTTGTCCTTAAGCTCTAGTCTATCTCTATAATATTTGTAGGGATTAGTGAAACTGTATCTTCAAAGCTTGTCGTGCGTATGGTTGTGTACGGCAAAAATGGGATGCTTGTATTAACTGGCCAATCCCTTGAGTAATAAAACAACGCCATCTAGTGTATTTTTTTAGTAACAAACAATTTTATTGTGTAACTAGCTGCCTCCCCGCGGTTTTACCCGCGTAGTTCCCGTGGGAATACAGGGATAAAATATAGCCTATGTTACTCGGGGATAATGTAGCTTTCCAAAGGTGAAAGAATTTTTGAAATCGGTCCAGTAGTTTCGGAGCCTATTCATTACAAACAAACAAACAAATCTTTCCTCTTTATAATATTAGTATAGATGTCTTAAGAAAACTACAGTAGCAGTAAAATTAATGCTCGATAAACATGTAATAGTAATTACACTCTAGAACAAATCAAAATGGATAATATTTTTGATTCGAATAGGCCGTTAGAAGCACTTATGACCAGTCACTCTTAATGCTCGGTTCTGAAACTTGGCTTTACTTCTCATTCATATCACTTTCATTCACTAAATTATATTTTACTAGCTGCCTCCCCGCGGTTTTACCCGCGTAGTTCCCGTGGGAATACAGGGATAAAATATAGCCTATGTTACTCGGGGATAATGTAGCTTTCCAAAGGTGAAAGAATTTTTGAAATCGGTCCAGTAGTTTCGGAGCCTATTCATTACAAACAAACAAACAAACAAATCTTTCCTCTTTATAATATTAGTATAGACTAGCGGACCCGGCAGACTTCGTTCTGCCCACCACCGCCACCTACCGGGTTTATACATAAAAACCTTCCCCATGAAATACTCCGTAATTTGATGAAAACCGCATGAAAATCTGTTCAGTAGTTTTTGTGTTCATCGCGTTCAGACAGATAGACAGAGGCGGTGGGGACTTTTTATATATAGATGTAATTTTTCTTCAGACTGCAAAACCAACAAACACGGACACATTCAAGAAACCGTCTGCTAACGAATGTCAGCGGTTAAACAGGCAGATTGTTGCAGAACTGGTGAGTACATAGATTATAGACTCTGTTGTGGTGATGATAAGAACCAAAATTTCGTGAATCTGGAATGAATCATATATTTTCGTATACAATTAGGTAGTAGTTTTAGCAAAAAAGTAATAATTACTTTAGTGTTTGTTTTTTATGATTAGTACAGAGTAAATTTTAAATTTACTTATTGATTTAGTTTAAAATAAAATCTATAGTTTTAGCTTTTTTTTATATGTTCAGTACAGAAAAGTAGTAGTGATTTTTATAAATAACGATATTTATTGACATATAAATTCGAATTTATTTACGACTACGTTATTTTGGTTCGTCTTTTTGTATTTTTTTTATAGGTGATATTTTATTAGGTATTGTTATAAAAAAAGTATGTACATATTTTCAACATACATGATATTTTACAACATGATATTTTGGTGATTGAAATAATTAACAGTCTTAAAAGACTAAATAAAATACATAATAAGGTAAGTTATTGTTTTGTATTTTTATTACTTAATATTTAATATCATGGTAATATTCTAATGAAATTAAAAGTAATATTTATCTATGACTGAAAAAAATATCAAGCGGCGAAATAAATTGTCTATTTTATATTTTTAAATTTTATATTTCTCGAAGACTGTCATCCAGTGATTTAAATCTGAAATAGCTATTCGAAAATGCACCTTATTTCTACCCAATAAGTTATTATTCAGATTTCTATCACTGGTATATGTCACTAATATTCTAAGATGTTTTCCTTCCCAATTGCAACTAACACTCTTCGCTTCCTATGATTGGTTCAATGGTTTTGGGGTGTTTGTTTTGAACGTTATTATTTATCTTTAAAAAAATACGGCGAAGTTGCATCATCGGTTTTTTATATACGTCAAAAATCGCAAATATATCAAAGAAGTTTTCATACATACCACTGTAATTTCTTGGTTTTGCTCGTTGTTTTTATATCATTATTTACTGGATATTAACATAACCAAACAAAAGAGTCCTAGAGTGGAGACCGCATCTCGGCAAACGTAGTATAGAACGCCCTCCAGCCCGGTGTTCCGACGACCTGCGTATGGTTGCCGGGAAGGGCTGTATGAGGAGAGCGGAGCACCGGGATAAATGGTGCGCATTAGGGGAGGCCTACGTCCAGCAGTGGACTGATTAGGCTGAAGACGACGAACATAATACATGCACAAAATTTGAATTTATCAGATGATTTTCACAACGTAATATTATTTACGCAATCGAATAACTCGTCTTTAGTAAATTGTAATCGAATGCTTGCCGGACACTGAATTCGATTCAGAGCAATCTTTCATAGATTGCTATGTCGCAAACAAACTGCTGTAGTTTCAAAATCTGTACTGCGGTTCTAGCAATGCTTTAGTTTCAGGCGTATTTAACAGTTTCGAGGTCCTATAAACGTCTCGCCTATATGAAAAAAACCTATGGTATTTATATACCACAACTTAATTTACTTTAATAACATCATGTGGCTCTGTATATGTACATAAAATTATCATAATATTATTTCAGTTCGCGATCGCTTAAATCTATTACATTTGTAAAAATAAATTAAGTTATACTACAAGTTACTTAATCAAATTTAATATTAGCATATTTTCATACCATCCTTGATTCGTACACAAACAATAACATTATTTATATCCTCATACCAATACATTAATACATTAAAAAGACAGTAAACACCACGTGGTGAGCGTTAGTGAGTAACGAATTTGCGTACTCAGTGTGAGTTGTGTACTTAGTACGCAAGGTGGCGCCTCACGCGACCTTTGACGCCTCCTAACAATGTTTTATTGCTGTTTGAAACTATAGAGTCGCTTAACACGATATTTTTAATGGTTTACTATTGTAAAAAAGGCATTGTAGTTACATAAATTAATATTTTTGGGAATTTTAACTCTTGAGTTAGCTATATATTCAAACAGGGTCACTCTCTGGTTACCTGTATATTTATATTCTATTTGAAAATCAAAACATATTAAATATGACTATGTATTATTTGTGTCCTAAATGTTATTCGTATCCATTCAGCTCCTTGAGTAAATTACTTAGATACATTTAAATTATCTCGTCTGTAAATATTGACATATATATCAAAAATGTCCTTACATAAAATTCACACAAAACGGATGTTTTTTTTTTACTTTTTACACCATGTCTACTCCATACCCATCTCTGTTCTAATCACGGATTAGTGTCACGATGTAGGTACAATTTGAGCGGTCACCCGCATGGAATGAGAATCACCGGTGATTTTCTAATCGAAACTACCGATCTACAGTATTTGTATGTTGCATAGGATACTGAATACTGAACGGTTTAATGTTGGATTATAACATTGTATGTAATATTATTGACAGCTGATCGTGGTTTGTTAGTTATACCGGTTATACGTGACAAATCATTGATGCGTTGCTAAACAAATGGCTCACTATTGCTACTCTATTGGTTACATGCTCGATGACTCAGAGGTACGGGCCAGGGATTTGAACCGGCACCCTCATGGTCGTGAGTCGGTGCGTTCCCAACTGAGCCACCACGGCTTACATTTACCTCGTTTGAATTCGAATACATTTATCGACATAATATTTTAAACGAATAGTATATATGTATTTTAAAATACTATACCAGCTATACTACTACTATACAAGCTATGCTCAGCTCAGTGTGGAATCAGATTGGCGGTTTGTAAAGAACTTCTCAGAATTTATTGATCCCCTATTTTTTGTCTAATACAACATTTTATTTGTATTAGACAAAAAAAATAGAACATACTCAAAATACTCGAACATATCAAAGAAATAAACCAAATCAAATGCGTTTGGCAAATACGATGAACCAAATGAAAGACGTACACAAATATTTATATAAATGTTCCAATTCAAGCTTTGTACACAGTTATGTATTTTCGGTGTAAATAAATACCACAACAATCAAATGTATAGCCTAAAGCCACGGCTTTTTTATCCACAAACTCATTTACCGTGGCAACAATCCGAACGCATAAACAAAAGGCCGAGTCGTCGTCGGGTTTTACGACTTATTTTGAGCTTTTACGGCTATATTTAAAGCCCTAACATTCCCCCTGTCCACGTTCCATGGGTGGCCCGAACAAAAGGAACGAATGCGCTGCGCCGAATTTCCTTCTCCCGCGTGTTAAATTGACATTGTCCATAGATCTTTAATAAAACTAGATTGGGTTTTTACCATGTGGAAAAAGGATATTTTGATGACGGTTATCGAAATAGTGTTAATGTATCAATATGGTATATACATTCAGCTTAGGGAAAATAATCAGAGCTTCATAAGTGAATGTTAAAGATGCAAGACTTAGTCGTACAAAAGATATTTTTTTTTGGAATATACACTATTGATAATTTTTTTTTATATTAACTGTTTATTGTACAATGTATAATGTACAATTGTACATATTTTATTCATACTATGAAAAAAGTGGTCAATTATTTATTAAACAAGGAAATCTTTCTTAGGACTTTTTTATTAATTTAATTTTTTCTGGTGGCTTTCTTTCAAATGATAAAGTAATTCCCATTTAGTGTGTTTCCCTTTACTCTCAAAAAGTTTAAAGGCTGGAAAGATGTTAGCCTCGGTTGGCTTTTACACCCTTATGCAGTCTGAAAGTGGTATATCCAATTTAAACTGAGATCTATGGTACATTTCACCTGGAATAATGACGTATTTATATGCGCAGGAGTGTGCAGTGCTTTTGTTGCTCTCGCTTTTTGTTGGCGGTTCAAAAGGTTCTTGATGGATTATTGTTTCGGTAACTATAGTATTTCGACGGTCATAAAAAATATGGTTAAATTGTCTGTGGAATTTTCCTGCGTAAATAAAAAAAAATGCGTTGCAGCATTTTTTCAAGGATATAAGTTAAAAGTTTCGTCTCAAAATGAAACTTGTTTTGACAAAAATAACTACTTGGTATTGAAACAAATATAAAGTGTTAAACAAGAACATATTCTATCTATGGCCCAACATTCACATAAACTATGTATGTACTAGTGGCTCCCTGCGGTTTCAGTTACGTTACCTGGGATCTTAATTTTTTCCGGAATAAAGTAGCCTATGTGTTATTCCAGAACGTATTCTAATTCTGTGCCAAATTTCATCGCGATACCTTCACCTGTTTTGGCGTAAAGCATAACAAACATACATCCATAAAACTTTCGCATTTATAATATTAGAAGGATGTTATGTATTTTAGATAGAACTAAATATTTGGATACATATTTGTTTGAGACACATTCATATCTAACAAATAGATCTTATAAAGAGACCACAACAATAACCCATGTTCTTACATTGTAGTAGAGTTATCACAAAGTATCCATTCATAAATGTAAAACGCTTTTTGTATAGGTACGTCCGCATATAATGGGTCATTAAAGCTGAATGCATGATGCAGGTGCCTTGTTGACTGATATTTTATTTATCAGTCAACGATTGGAAAAAAGAGAATAACATGTCCTTGGTCTGATTATAGAAATACATATTTGAATATAAATATGTTCTGTCTGGATGTAATAATCTACATAAGTATGTATTTCAAAGTAGTTCATATTTGTAGTATATCAGCTATCTGGTTACCATATCACAAGCTATGATTAGTTTGGAATCAGATTGCCCCTGTGGAAAAAATGTCCTAGAGTAATGAACTGTTTATAAAATAAAACATTATCACTAATAGTTCCGTTCATTTATTTGCTCGTTGACAGATTATATTTTTATATATCTCAATTATTACATTCGTTTTTTAGCTTATACCTTTTAGCAACTAATAATACCTTTTATTTATTTATTTATTAATACCTTTTCCGTATACCATCTTAAAAGAGTAGGTACTTTACGTCTGAACTCGTCTCGTCGCCAAGTGTCGCTTAAAATGTCATCAGATTGCTGCAACACGCATGTTTCCGCAAATACACGCTATTTCTGATCCAACCTGTCGTACGTAAATGATATGTCCATCCACATGATGTTATAGTAATGGTATATATGACCTATATTCCTCAGATTATTACCTAATGGACGTGTTCACACTGGTATAAACTCTTCCTCCTAATGGTTTCGCTTGACAGGGTTATATGCTATTCAAAAGTTATATGTGAACTGCATGTTAAAGTTGGGGACAAAAAAAAAAATTTAATTTGCATTAATATAGCTTAAATCAATACCTATATAAAGTCTCTTGTTTTTTTGTATTTATAAACAAAAAAGAATTATATCCCGATCACGAAAAATATTTTTTTATATTGATGACATGCAGAGCCTATAAAATGGATGGAAACACTTTGTATGTCTGAGTTAAAAAAACACATTTCTAAAACGATTTATAATAATGTATCACATTATCAATTACATACGTAAACACAGACACAAACGACTTCATCTAAAAAGCCCTCGACTGGTCAATGTAATCTAATCTGTGCCCGGGTCGAAATCGTTCTCTGGCCCGGTGTTTGGTTACATTAGTATCCATGGTATACAGAACACGGTGGAAGTGACAGACTACACTGCACACTGCTCTGATGGAAGTGAAACACCTTAATTATTTTGTCTTTTATTGCCGTATTATATACTATGTCTGCCAAACAGAAATAAGTCTAGGTACTTGACTAGTTAATATAGAAAACTGCTGCGACACGTAACTCGCAACACGTCTACATTACATAGCACTTCCATGTTTTCGTTTCTCCATATTACTAACCTACGGTTCGTGGTTTATCTTGTTCTCGATTTGTTACATATTTGAAGCTTGCGTATCGGTTGCTCTTGATAAGTTGGTTTCTACGTAGCTGGAGGTTACTGGGAATTCTTCATTGTTTAGAGATTAACGGTATATGTAGTGCAAAGTTTGTTTTAAGCTTATTAGTTCTATCCCTAACTTGGAAAATATACAATTAGATTATCTTTCTTAGTTATTATTAGCTATTGTCTGAGATAGACTAAAGGAATTTCTTCTGACGGTTTAAATATGTTTGAAACGTTATTACATTTATATTATGGAGGTCATGTCACAAATCTTGTTCTAGTTATTCGACTTCGTATTCTCCTTACTTAACTCCTAAGTTGCTTTATCAATAATTCGACTTGGTACATTATAACAAAATCGAAATCGACCGTTACTGATAAACTTTATGCGTTATGTAATCTCGTAACTTTTGGTAAGGCCGGGCATAACACGACTCCCACCTACCGTGCGTCCAGGAAGTCTACCGAAACGTTAAAACATTGGGGGAACACATAAAATTGTGTGAATTTACACAATTTTTACGATCACTAACGGATTCAACGCCTCGAGCCTTTCATGTCGCAACGTAACATTATTTTTTTTATTCTAATTGCATCATTGTTACGACAGCATCACGACTTCCCTGCTATAAACCGACCGTGTCGAATAGATGCATCTTTGGCTACTGCTCCCAGTGTTGTTTACCTTTTGCATTGGTCGAGATAATAGTTTGTTGAACTAAGTTTTTGCGGATCATTTACCGGTCGGCACGGATCCTATGCTTGGTTTTTATCCGGTCGGATTCTTTATAAGATTGATTGCTACGTTCGTGAGTGCATCGAACTTATCTCGTTTGATGCAACGTACAGGAATGGTTGATTCCCTTATGTAATACATACTCTGTTGTGACGAAATGAAAGTGCCTCTGTGACACTTTACCAAGTCTATATGTTTGCGAATTCCGTGTCCAATAGGTTTACTGATTTTCTTCGCTCATATTAATATTATGTCTGTTTCGTTTTTTACTATAGACCTTGAGATCTATAAATCTAAATGGATAAGGACCATAATTGTTATCAGAGTAATGTTATATTTAAGTAGAACATACTATGACACAGTACTTATTGTTTCAAATTTATTACTAACTAGCTGCCTCCGCGCGGTTTTACCCGCGTAGTTCCCGTTCCCGTGGGAATACAGGGATAAAATATAGCCTATGTTACTCGGGGATAATGTAGCTTTCCAAAGGTGAAAGAATTTTTGAAAGCGGTCCAGTAGTTTCGGAGCCTATTCATTACAAACAAACAAACAAACAAATCTTTCCTCTTTATAATATTAGTATAGAAGTAGGTAGGTACTATTACTGCTTCAAAGAAGTCAATGACATTTGGAATGGGGGAATGTAAAATTTTGGTAGGGTTCCATACTTAAGTAGATGAAATTGGTTAATAGGCTTGATTCAATTTGGTTGGATATTTGATATTTTCCTGTATACACGTCACACGATGGCTGTGTTTATGTTGTTTGTTTATTACCAATTTAAACTTATATCGGTCGTTTTTGTAAACTGATTCTTAGATCCAGTTTCAATGTCATCTTTGTTTTTTGCTCCATTTGCATAAATTTTGACCGGCATTCAACGTATTCTTTTGTTCGTAAATTAGCTTGCACTTAGTCACTCATAAGGTAAATAATATAATACTACTATCTTGTACGTAGGTATATAACGTTAACATGTGGTAATGGGCCTTGGACGGCGCGAATTGTGCGTAATTTGGTATGAACTTGTACGCAGCGATACATGCTAATCGAGTGTTGTAATTAGGATTGCATTGTAATTAGTACGCTTCTTCGATAATAATAGTGTTGCATTTTGTGTAGTTAGTTAGCAAGTTTCTCAACATGTCCGCGAAATATATAGGTATTTGTAAACGTATTAAATACGCTTGCTTACTGTAGTTAAATAAATTCCAATATTTATATATAATCCCTCAGCATTACAGTTGAGATAATCGCATATTATTTGACAGTCACATAATGATGCATTTCCTACAATTATTCACGTGAGGTTTGAACGTTAGTGCGGCGCGGCGCTTCAAAAAATAATTATCAGCTGGTCCGGTTCCCGCACGTGTGGCGGCCGGAGACGGCCCTCGGGCGGCAGACGAGCCACGAGCCCGCCAGCCAGTTGTAGCACGTAGTAGCACGACGCCACCCGCGGAACACGCGCGCCACCTCGCGCCACTTCGCGCACATACTCACGCGACAACAAAAACAATAAACAACTATCATCCACAATACCCGCAAACCTGCAAGATTTTTCGCCATTGCGTAATCCGTGTCTCGCCGGTCATGATGCAACTTCGCCACGATCCCTTTTAGCGCTACCTAACCCAGTTCCGTCGTAACCGCGCGCTGTTAACTCGCTCACTAATTTTAAATCGTATCGTGTCAATAAACGAAATGCACGCACGTGCTCACCCTACAAGCTCCGTTGCCGTTGTCCAATCGTAGGAGGACGAGGGCTACCGGCGCGTCTCCGCCGGCCAATCGCGGCTCGTATACGATTTCTCTACGACGAAAACCGCCGATCCCAACCGACAGGAGCCGAAGTGCGCATCGACAACCCCCAGTGCAGCTTCAGCCCCCAACATGGCGACAATGGTAGCCAGCTCGCCGCCGGTTAATTCGACAGTGACAAAAAAGCCGTCTATTAAAAAATATAGGGCTCCTACGCCTCCTAGTAAAATACTCAGCGACGATGAATGTGAAAGTGATAAAGACAAAGAGAACAATGTGGTGCCTCGAGAGGAGAACGACAATGCGTCAGATTGTGTACAAACAAAGCAGGAGCCGGCCGATGACAAGCCGGTGTTGAACAAGGGATCGCCTCTTATAAAAAAACTGGCGCCAAAGTTAAATGGGAATGTTGACAGGAGTTCCGTTCTGTCCAAAGCTGCGATGTTCGAAGCGGGTAGTCCTAAGGCCAAGGACCCCGCAGAAATGTCGCTTCGTGAACGCAAAGCACTATTTGAAAAGAATAAGGGCGCAGCTATTGTACCTAAAGCGCCATTCGGTCTCGCACCCTCCGCGAAAACCCTGCATGGGAATAACAAAGGTAAGTCAATAAACTACATTATGTTTTTATGTTTAAATGCTGACAATGAAGAACATAATACGTGTACATACAACCGTGATAACATTGGTTTATTAGCTGTGTCAAATTTACCGAGATTTCCGTATGGGGTTTTTGCGATCATTATTATGTAGTGTCTATTTATTGGCGTTTTGACCTCATGTAGGGAGCTGAAAACTCGATAAGATTTATTGACGAGGGGCCAATCATATTACCTATTTATATAAACAGACTCGATACATACAAATCTGGTTTATACTTGTTAATTTAATTAATAGAGCTGATAAAAACAACAATTGTAGTGTTAGTAAAAAGGGCAAATAAATAGATGATTGTTAAGATTACGTTTCTGATGTAAGAAATTGTCATGTCATGCCATTTAAATGGCAACAAGGTATGTTTTTTCTTATGTGATGTAATGATCCTTATAAATTAATGGAATCTACATCAATATTACCACTTTTTTATCGACGTTAATGTGCTGCTGTATAGGCTAAATGGCGTTTTCAATAAACGATCTACCCAATCAATAAATTGCTATGGTTCTTCAAAATTATTCATGGTAGGTACTTTAACGTCAAACAAATATTGTAGCTCAAAGCCTTCATTATCCTTATATCATAAATGCGAATGTAACTCTGTCTGTCTCGCTTTCACGCTAAAACTTGATTGAAATAAAATTCGGTGCACAGATAGTCTGGAGCCTCCGAAAGAACATAGGCTACTTGTATCCTAGGAAAATTGAAGGTCTCCCGGGCACGCGGGTGGAACCGCGGAGAGCCACGGAGAGCCACTAGTTAATATAATTAAATGTAATAGTAACTACACCGTAGTAAGTTATGATGAGGTATATCTGCTAGTAATTCGAGTTTAGTGATTAAACCGAGATAATTCCCGGCACTTTATGGCAATGGATTAATTTCCAAGTTTTCTCCTGTCGAGACGACTTTTAAAATATTAACTACTTTGTCTGGAACATGGTCCAGCCAGTAGTAACAATAACTAGTTATATACTATACTTTATTACCCATAAACAATTTCTTCTAAACGAGAAACCGGATTCACAATGTTTCGCATATTCTTTTTATGACTTAGGTCTTCTTTTCGAAGCGGTTCTCGAAATAAGGCACAAAGGCAGACTACCTGTACGTACAGGTAACGAGATTTTTAGCCTGTCCAAAACGTGTACTAGATATTGATCTTTAGAATTCCACGTAGCGAGCGCATAAAATAAAAACAACTTTGATTCTCATGAAGAAGAGCAACTTGCTGGAATCCTGCAAGTTTTGGTGACCATTTTCTAATGACGAAAATAACTGCTTTACGATTTTCTACCATCTAGTAAAATAATAGTGGATTATCAAATCTAGAATTGCAGGTCAATCCAATCCTTGCTGATTTGAACCATATTCTCACTCCAATTGCCTTCAAAGTATTCCGAAAAAACTAAGATTGAATTACTCATCCGAACATAATATTTCCACTGATTTATTGTGACGCAATTGTTTATATATTTATAGTATTTCAATTTGTTCCTTGTTTACAAGTAGGTATATAGTCATTTAAATAAATAAATAAATATCCTGGGACATTTTTCACACACGGCCAATCTAATTAATTCCAAAGTAAGCTACAAATGAAACTTTTGTTATGGTAACCAGATATGTAGCTGATATACTAAATATAATACTTTGAAATACATACATATTATAGATATTCACATCCATTTACATCCTATTTGTCGCTGAGATAATTTCTTTAACTTCCACCCAACATCGTCTTTTAGTGTTATATGCCAATAGTAATTAGATCTCTGACCCAGCAAGACCTTATAACACTAAGGAACGTCTATTAAAGTCTCCCGGGACCCTAGCCCTCATTAAACCGTTGCCTCGTGATGGTCTAATAGGTATACCGCTATTACTAACCCGTAAATACCGTGGTTGTTAATCAGCTATAATCTGTTAAAACAGGTAATTTAGATACTTGATAAAACTTGTATGGCAGTCAATCGATGTCATTATTCTTGAGATTCCGTCAGATGTCTTGGATCATGGATTTTGTGAGATTTTTGAGCTTATTCATAATTATATCAATTTCATATAATTTATTATCGGCTGGCCAGTGGTGTGTGGTTAGCGACCCTGCTGTTCAACCTACTGGTTATGGATTTGATCCCAAAAAGAAACATTTGTTTGCATGAACATGTATAGTTATTGTGTCTGGATATGTATACCTATCATAAGTATGTGTTAGAAAGTAGTTAATAGAATATCAGCTAACATTTCCTTAAGATATTTTATTATGTGCTATCTTACGTGACCATCAATGCGTTTATCATTGAATAACATTAAATTTGAAAGGATGACCTGTGACATACATCTTGTCTAGACAGCTATGAATATCGCCAGACCAACATAGCCTGTTTGATAGGTCAAAGACTTGAGGTAAAATGGCCCGACGGATTATATTCAACCTTATTGCAGTTTATAATAGTATTTATTACTCTCAATTTTGAATGCATCATTTTGCTAATACTAATCATGTAGTAGAACCTGCTTACTCATATTTTTTGTGGTTTTATAGATCGATATCATTATACTTGTATCGAAATTGATGCAAATGAAATATATAAACAGGTTTCTTTTTTGCACAGTGAGTAATTGGTTAGTGAATATTTCTGTTCCGTCTATTAACTCTGGTGTAAGTTTCTATATTGACTTGATCTGTCTCCCGGCATTTCCTCGCTCGCAGGCCGAAATAGCTCCCATAGGAATAACAAAGTGTCAGTGCTTCCAGAAATAAGCTGACAACGTTCCTATTTCCTATCTATATATCGCATAAATGTGCAATCCTTTCCTTCCTTCTGTAGGTATGTAGGTAAATTATTAACGGCGAAATACTGATTGATAAATTGATTGATATCTATTACAAGTACTTTTGCCCACAAAAAGACAGCTAACAGTATTTCGGTGCTAATAATTACCTACATACCTTACCCTTCCTTCTAATCCTTCTATTGTGGTCTATACATCAGTCATCAGTCAGATCAATACATATTATATCCTAAGACACCCGGCGATTTTGGTTTCAAACTAAGATGAGCTTGTCCTACCATCGAACAAGCTCTGCTAGACTAGACAGCTGATGTAATACATATATGTACTACTTTTATATACATACATATACAGATATTTTTACATCCTGATACAGAACAAAAAGACATGTTCATGCATTATAAACCCGCAGGCTGATGATGATGATAACTTTGACCTACCAAAATATTTCTGATGTATTAATTATAATTATATATACAGTTAGACTGTCCAAGAAGAATTAGACTGACGATTAAAATAACGGAACCTCAATGATTTTATTCGATTGTTTTGTTACAATGATGTTACATTAATAACCGCCCAGTTGGTATATAGTTAGTAATTAAATCTTACTTGTTCAAATCCCTGGCCAGTACAAACTTTCTCATAGATTTGCAGTATTGGCTTTCGGTAAAGCAAAACATCGTGAGGAAACCTCCATGCCCATCATGCCACATTCAAAACTTGTGAAGTCCGCCATTTGCACTAGGTCCCTGTAGTGGGCTGAGGTCTCCACCAAGGAGCAGGAGTCTCCCATAACTGCGAGGGGACTTAGGCCATAGTCGACCACAGGGGCCTAGTGTGGATTGGCGGACTTCACCAGCTTATAATTGTGACATCTATCATGAGCTGATGACGATGATAATGATGAAAATGTTCGTGTCTTACTTAATGTTCACATACCAGGATTAAAGCAAAGGTCATTAAACTTGCACATGTTAGAAACATTAGCAGCTGTTGATTGTATGTTATTATAGTCAGAATTATGACATAATGTCACGAAGGTGTGAATGGTTTGGCCCAAACATTGATCAAACATTTGATAGCAATCCCGGTTCCGGACTCACGGAATTTGGTATTGATAACGCAACAATATCGATCTATAACTGATTTATTTATATGAATAGGGAACACATTTTGTTTGTAAGAAGGGATTCTTCGAGATAACTATTAGAGACTCTTGAAATAAATATATCGATTTAACATAACAAATTAAATGGACTTAGGTAACTGAGATGACAGTTCTATCTAAATAATAAATTTCAAGTAAATTACCATAGTTGGCTTTGTTCGTGCATTTAATTTACACCTACGATATTTATATTTATTTGCATGAAACTTCTTTGTTATGTATCAACCAATCGATTGAATAAATCCGGCTAGTTTCAATTCACAGTACCAAAGTACAATAACGATTAAAAGTTCAAGGATTTTATCACTACACAAATAATCATATTATGTACATATATCAGATTTGAATTAGGTTTCTTTCGCACATCGAGTTAGTGTTGCTATTTATTGAACGAACCGATGTCGCCAGCTTTTTGGGCACCTTGCCCGAAGACCGCGATTTAGGTAGTATTTTTTCCTTGTTGGTAACAAATTTTGAGTTCAATGTATATATTATGTAAAATGTAGGTTATGCTTTTCTTTTTTTTCTTTCTTTATATCAGTCGGAAAAAAAATCAAAGAAATACGAGATCAAAGTTGTAAATGCAGAATATGTACCCTTGTTTGTTTACGGATTATGGTTCAATCATGAATCCAAGAATTCACATTAGTCACACGAACCGATTATCCTTAACTTCTGCATAATTTTAATTCAGAAATACCTTCTCAATAGTACCTGTGGTTAAGTCGTCAGAGCAAATAGGTTGAAATTGTGCGTTGTTCGGTGAAAAACCGATCCAAAAACGAAACACGTCTTTTTCTAGGTATGTGTGCAACCTATTCCTACTTATGTGATAGATTCAAAAGTGTGGATGTTTGTTACACTTAACATAACAACGTCTGACGGAAATTGGCGCATATTTACAATTTTTGGTATAACAAATAGGCAACTTTTTATCCCGGAAAAACATAGGATTCTTACGTTCGCGGGTGTGCCTCAAATCTATTTATCATCAATAAATAGACTTGATATGTAACAACAGTCAAAACATTAGACCGTGGCACATGCCATGCTAATATATAGTGTCACTTTGCACATACTCATTTGGACTTGCAAACACACAACGGTATCCTTATGATACTGTTTCGGGTTTTTGGCACAAATTGTTTGTGCTCATATGTGTGTCACAAGGTCTGAGTGACGATAAACATGTGATGGCATAGATCTCATATGTATTTAACCTGGAATTATGTTTCGATGGTACACTCATGTGTTGATAAAGGATTCCAACAGAATCTGTCTATGTATTTTAGTTCTAGTTTTATGTGACAGGGATCATAATTGTACTGAACCGATTTATCGAATACATAGTAATTTTTACTAAGAAAACGTAGATGGGCGGTTGTTATATCGGTATTAAATATTATCGTGAATATTAAAAGTTGGATTGTAGGTACTAATATAGGGACAAGATAATAGGTCACTTTTGACATTTCATCAAAATTCAACAACGTAACCTTGTAACGGCGGGCATAAAATAAGAACTGCACAATTGCTTAACTTTTTTCAATTACGTTTACATATTTATTGTAATAATGACCGATACGAGTAATTTTACGATTTGCTTTCACTAATAAACCATTCTAAACATAATAAACAATTTCTGATCTAAAGAACTGAACGTCGTTACAATGTTGCGTCAGTCAACCCTTTTTCTTTTTAAACACTAGGGATGTTACTCTAAAAATCGAAAGCTGATAGGATTGTAAGTTGAATCGAATGCAATGATTACTTGTGAAGAAAAATCACCATAAATTTATAACCACGTTGTGATTATAATAAAACCTAATTATACATATTTATTATTCTTTTATACAAATAAAGGGTCATGCAGCGCGGAACAATACTGAACCACCCTTCAGTACCTACTGCTAAAATGATGACTCTGCTACAAACTGCATGTGCAGAAGTCATTACAGAAGACTGGCGAAAAGTCGTGGAGAAGACAAAGAAAATAATTTTACAAGATTTTGAACGAGATGTGAGAATAGACAATATTATTGAAAATGAATTAATAATATCTCTGAGTGCTGACAGCAGTGATGAAGATAGCAGTTCCGATAGTTCAAGTGAATAAAAGCAATTTTTTTGTTAAATTACGTAGGTACTATTTTGCTCCTTTAATTTATGAAAGAAAAAATAATAATGGGACAGGGATTCGCATGATCATTTTTAAAATTCACATATGTTTCAAGTCTGTATCGATTCATTCGATTCATTCATTTAATCGATGTTTTTAAGCAGGTCACCTCACTATGAATATAAAACTGACATCTGTCAAAAGTGACCTATTATCTTGTCCCTATTTTAGTTTCATTTTATTTGTGTTATCTTATCAGCGGAATAGCGGTTTTTAAGCGATTAAAACATAAGAATGAAGCTTATTTTTTATTAGGAATAGGCGACAATTAAGTAACTACATTAAACATAAAATATTAAGTATTCCTTGAGCGATCTAGTGAAGCAACCTGGGTCCTACATCTGCCTATAAATGGCTAGAAATATCTAGGCTATGACCATACATTATGCTTTGAAGTAGTGTACGTACTTGCTGGGTATCGAGCGGCTTTATCCAAAGCTAAGTAAGAAATGCACAATGCCACGGGCCTAATTTTAATATTCCGAGAAAGTTCCACAAGTTTCTATTCCTGGTTTTATGCAATTAATTTATTAGTATATAAATAGCATGGAACTCCAACGGAGCTCCGACCAAGGCGAATTTGCAATACAATAGCGTTCAATTATAGCTAAACTGTTATAGCATTGATGAGGAACGTTTGAAAATGCTAATATTGTCGGCCATTGTCGCAGCGACGGCGATTAAGCTGCGTCTTGTTTTATGTCACGAATTGCCATCTAGGGACGGGAGAAGTGACATCTCTCACGATAGGATTTTACTTTAGTCTTTATGGCGAACTAGCTGAACCGAGCTTTTAGGCTAATTCCCGGGGCAACAATTAAAAAATCATTTAATACCAGCCAATTCGGTCTACCTGTTCTCCAGTTTTGAGCTTAGTAACATAGCCGTTAATTTATTAGTACAGATTCAATGATAATTCTGAAGGTAAATATTCTTACAGGCTTTTATTAAGTGGTCGTTATGCGTTTTCTAGAATCCTTCGATTTCTTGAAACCATTCCTTGGTTTTCTCGGTTAAAAAATACATGCGATCTTATATACTCAATTATGCAAATAAATATGAAGTGCACCTATCGGAATTCCATTCAGTGTTGTCAGTAACCAGCTATGTACTAAAAATCAACTCATGCGCATCCGACGGTTACAGATCAAGATGTATATTGATGGTACCTTTAGGAACCAAGACTAAAAAGTTTCGGCGCAAATTATTTGACATTTAAATGGTACCAATAATTAAAATATCGAACCGTCAATCGAAAGAAAACGTCGTATGCATCCGGTACCGCAGTCTTGCGCAGACATTGCATAATGCACTTTCAACGACATTGTTATAAAATTTTCGTGCCAAGACAAGACACCAAGTTTCGCACTATAACGGCACTGATGGTATTTACTCTGTAAACACGACATCGTATATAAATTCTTGGTTTACTCAGATATAGCACTTGTGGTTGTGGTTTTAAGTGGTGTTTTTCGCTAAAACGTTTTTCAAGGATTAAAGCGCCCGGGCGAGCTGGCTTTCTTCCGGGAATTTACCCCTATTAAAACACCTTTTTATGTGCTTAACTACATAGAACAGATCATGATATCATATATACATATACATGTTTCTAAAGCCACTTTAGGTAGGTAATGTAATGAACTTTTATATATCTTTACATACCTACTATATAAATAAAATTAATAGCTTGATTTGTTGCTAGGTGCTCTCGTGAACAGCTAGACCGATTTGCTTATTTTCAATTCAAGTCTATCAAATTGAAAAAGTAAGTGGGGGAAAGCTAATCCTACTACTATTATAAAGGCGAAAGTTTGTAAGTATGGATGTATGTATGGATGTTTGTTACTCTTTCACGCTCCAACGGCTGAAGCGATCTGCTTGAAATTTGGCACAGAGCTAGAATATGTTCTGGAATAACACATAGGCTACTTTTTATCCCGGGAACGCGGGTGAAACCGCGGGGAGCCACTAGTAATATCATAAAAGTAAGGTTCAATAATAGTAATAATAATCATCAATATGTTAGAATGCTGAGTTTATTATTTGCCAGACAGTAGCACGCATTTGCCTTTATAAGCAAGCCATACTTTTAGGTTATTATTTACTAGTGGCTCGCCGCGGTTTCGGCGGCATTCCCGGGAGATCTTCTATTTTCTCGGGATTAAAAGTAGCCTATGTCCTTTCTCAGGCTCTAGAATATCTGCGTCATCATTTAAACCGATTCTGTTGTTTTAGCGTGAAAGCGAAACAGACAGACAGAGTTACTTTCGCATTTATAATGTTTGTTAGGATTCTTCCACGATACCTCTTACTCTAGGTCTAGAGGGCTCTAGAGTCCAGAGGTAAATCTGCCGTCCTCTTTTTGGATTGTAGTCGTACTAAGCAATAATATTGTGACTCGACTTAACAGTTGGCTGGCTCCGTCTGTGATCTGATGGCGACACCATTGGGAGAAAGTTGACCGACTGCGACACATATTGATTTTATTTTTTTGTCGTCTCATTTATCGCTTTTTACTTGAACTGCGTAAATTTTATATTTATCATACAATACTTAGATATTTAGATTTCATCCTACTACTATTATAAAGGCGAAAGTTTGTAAGTATGGATGTATGTATGGATGTTTGTTACTCTTTCACGCTCCAACGGCTGAAGGGATCTGCTTGAAATTTGGCACAGAGCTAGAATATGTTCTGGAATAACACATAGGCTACTTTTTATCCCGGGAACGCGGGTGAAACCGCGGGGAGCCACTAGTATAATATATCTTCAGAAACCCTCCTTGTTAGTAGAAAATATATTGTCTTTCCTACATTAGTAGGATATTATAAATTTGTGAGTTGTTATGGATGTCAGGATGTATGGATGTATTTTTGTTAGGTAGGTACTCTTTTACGCAAACACAACTGAAATGATTTGGAACATAGTTTATACCCTGGATTATCATATAAGTAGGCTATATTTTATCCCGGGAAAATTTAAGATCTTGCAGGAACGCTGGTGAAACCGCGGAGTTACTAGTAGGTACTATAATATACTAGTAATTTACTTAATATTTCTAGAAGGCAGTATTCTATTTTTAAAATAAGGTCACAATGCTATATTCACAAATATTTCTTCAATATTAAGTGACATTGAGAAATTATATGCAATTATCATGTCCATAACGCATCATTAGAAAACATTTCACCGCGAAATGAGCTGTCATTATAATACTACTAGATGTCTTGTCATTGCCGTAACAACGCAACGTGCGGCCGTATTCTGATGAATTCTATTTGAATGAATGAACGAACGAATGATTTTATTTGCACCACTAAAAATAATACGCAGAATATATCTATACTAATATTATAAAGGAGTAGAGTTTGTTTGTTTGTTTGTTTGTTTGTTTGTTTGGTTGAACGCGCTAATCTCAGAAACTACAGGTCCGATTTGAAAAATTCTTTCGCCATTAGATAGTCCATTTATCGAGGAAGGCTATAGGCTATATATCATCACGCTATGACCAAAAGGAGCGGAGCACCAATGAAGAATGTTTCAAAATCGGGAGATTTCTTTTCCAGTGGAGAGCTTCCGCTGCATACGCTGCGTAAACGGTTAAAGTTACGCTAAATTAATGTATGACAGAATTGTTCCCCTTCAAAAGTTCTAAAAAAAAGTCCGCGATAGCATATGTCTATCTGTTAAGATTGGCTCACTATAACCACTTTTATACTAACCAAATTTGTTCGAAAATTAAGTATTATTTGTGAAGGTGTTTTTATAAAGATGATATTAATCCTTATCCAAATAAATACGTTATTCATCGCAAGTATTTAATTTAAAACAAAATTGCCATTTACATCATTCAATTCCAATGAATATCTTAGGAGATATCGCAAATTTAAAATAACATCGCACCAAAATAATTATAAAGTACTGCGCGCGCCTTTATGTGCTGGGCCGGCCGGCGTGCAGTCATCAGTTGCCTCTGCGAGGCCATCCTTCTACGTAAACGAAGGGGGCTGAAAGTTAGCGTCAGCCCAAAGTAACTATTCCACGCGGACGGAGTCGCGGGGAGAAGCTAGTATTATGATATAGGAATATGGTAAATCGTGAGAATTTATCCCGATTTTTTTGTGTGGAAATTTTGTCCCTTCTTTGAAGAGAAACTCGAATTTTAATTATCAGGGGATAAAAAATTAAAAACGTATTAATAACTAAATACCCAAAAGGGTTTTTTAATTACAATATTATCTAAGGTATCGTCATTAATATATCAAACAAAGAAGTAGGTAATATATTTTGGTCAAATTTAAACATTTATAACATGTGCTGTTAAATGGCCATTATGATCTCATTAATTCGGACTCTTATAATGATCCGTATTCGAATGTACATAAAGATCATATTTAATAAGCGGGTTATTTGTTTATTTTAGTAATTAATATAGGAGGTGGATGTTAGGCAAAATTTTATAGCAATACAAAGATAACAGCGGGTTTATTATCTACTAGTGGCTTTCCGCGGTTTCACTCGAATTACCGGGGATCCAAAATTTTCCCGGGATAGAAAATAGCCTATGTATCAATACCGGTTAGTAACTATCTGTGTACCAAATTGCATCCAGTTTTGTAGTTTTTGCGTGAAAGACGAACAAACATCCATACATACAAACTTACGCGTTTATAATATTAGAAGGACTTAGTATTGTTGCAATCAAGGTATTTTATTAGGTATTCAATAATTAATTAGTATTTTTGAGGTGCCGTAATGGCAATATATATTACCTTATCTTTATTTAGTCGTTAGTTAATAGAATACAATATAAAAGAATACCCTACTAATATAAAGTTTGGGAGGATGTTTGTTTAGATGTTAGTTACCTACTCTTTAACGCAACAACGGCTGAAGGAATTTAAATTGGATCTATTCCGCATTTACTTACACATAAGAAATCCTTATTCTGGTTTAACTTAGGATCACAATCAACGCGTGGTTAGTAGTCTATACTAATATTATAAAGAGGAAAGATTTGTTTGTTTGTTTGTTTGTAATGAATAGGCTCCGAAACTACTGGACCGATTTCAAAAATTCTTTCACCTTTGGAAAGCTACATTTTCCCCGAGTAACATAGGCTATATTTTATCCCTGTATTCCCACGGGAACGGGAACTACGCGGGTAAAGCCGCGGGGAGGCAGCTAGTTATTAAATAAGCATGTTCCACGAATGCAAATATCGAGTAATAGAATAACACTGGTAACGATATACCTACCTAATTGTGAGAAAGGTACCAACTGCTACCTGTAACCGAATTTTTTTGTAAAACGATATCATTAAACGGTTGGACATCAAGGCGAGCGGGTCAGTCGTCGTCAACCTTGACTCGGCAGGTACCAAATATAGGGCCCTTTTTATGAGGCCCTTTTAATAAACGTGTCGTGAATATAGAGTTTTGCAGTAAGCATATATATAAAGTTCAGTTTCCATTAATTTCCTTGGCAGATCAGTAAAAATTTTGGTAATCCACCGCAATAGTAATCTCTCCGATTTTTTTTCACAACATTAAAAATGGTCCAAATAAAACATTTTGATGAGTAATATTAATCACTGAATAATGGATTTAATACGATTCACCGTTGAGACGTTATAACAGAAACTAGACCAGCTATCACATAATCGATTCTTCATAAATCCAACAAAAATCCAATCAAACGATCATTTTCCAGTGAAATTAAAAGCCTATTACTTCACTCGACCAATCAATGGAATAGACGCGCGGCAACCGTGACAAAAAAAATGCTTTGAAGCCCGTTGAAGCGTGACAACGTGACAAAAGGTTGACTATTGCTGCAACACGAACGTGGGATTCGGAAGCGCACATCATTATTGGGCGCTTGAGAAGTGGAGGTGGGCCGATGGTTCGTGATCTCTGCGGTGCTAGCCACTCTGTCGTGCGCCCGCGCAACTAGCTGAGCACTCGATCTTATAGATAAAAAAAAAGTTTTTTTTTCTAAGTGAATGACTGTTTAATTTTTACCGAACACCAAGTGACACTTCTTTGGATTTTTGTGACTAGAAAATCCAAATTCATAGTGATATCGGATCGCATTCGTCTTCGCTTAAAATGTAAGTTTTATAGATTTGCGAATTTGTTAAACACAATTGGTTATTGTTCCCATAATGTACCAAAGTGTCAAAGTATTTTTAAACAATGTTTATTGCTTAGCGTAGAACAATGTAAAGATAATTATGCGGTTTCCGTCATTATAGAAATATACGCAGACGCGAACCTTTCATGATGGTACAAACAGAATAGGTTTCGTTTAAAATTTTATTACCATCATTAAGTTTTGTGCTAGTTTCAACACCTATTCCCTGAAATCTTAATTATATTACGTATTTTTCTATGTCTGAAAGACGCGGTATTTACTTTGATAAAGCCATTATTAGAAAAGTGACCAGATTAAGTATTTAAATATTCCTGCTAAAACACCTGAATTGAGTAATGCCATGCGTACATAATTATGGTATTTATATATATCATTATTTCTTACGCAGATGTTTGACTGTTATTATATTATAAGTTTTAACACAATTTTCCATCAGGAAAATCAACATTCACCTTAGGTATCCTTGATCTTATGATACTATTTATAACCCGAACACGTTTCCGATTAAATGGGGATTAACCCAGGTATTTTGTGACGCCAAGAGAAGAACTTGGCAATTTGTTAAAGACGTAAGCTTTATAGAGGTTCTGATATTTCTCAGTCCAAAATGAAAATCGGCGAAGAAAAGTATCACAAATGTAACTGAAACTGAAAACAAGTTCAATAAATATTGTCTAGATCATTATCACATAAGCGTTACATCAAGTAGTTATATAAAAAGGTTCTCAAAAAAGCTTTTAGTTTTGTAATTTGAGACTTACCTGGCTGTATTGCTAATGTCTTAAAAGTTCATTAGGCACTGGTGACCGCTTACCATTATGTCATCATTAATGCCCCAAAATAATATTATTCTAAACTACACTTTTCTCAGAAATGTTTCGGGGTTTTTTTTACTTTAGTTGGAAATGTTAAACATTTTATTAAACACTAGCTGCCTCCCCGCGGTTTTACCCGCGTAGTTCCCGTTCCCGTGGGAATACAGGGATAAAATATAGCCTATGTTACTTGGGGATAATGTAGCTTTCCAAAGGTGAAAGAATTTTTGAAATCGGTCCAGTAGTTTCGGAGCCTATTCATTACAAACAAACAAACAAACAAACAAACAAATCTTTCCTCTTTATAATATTAGTATAGATATCTGAGTCATTCAGAATTAAAATCCAATAAAAATTTATTAATTTAAATTAATGGTTACAACATATTATTTACTAGTGGCTCCCCGCGGTTTCACCCGCGTACCCGGGAGGTCTTCCATTTTCCCGGGATAAAAAGTAGCCTATATGTTAATCCAGGTTATAAGCTATCTTTATTCCAAATTACATTCAAATCCATTCAGTAGTTTTTACGTGAAAGAGTAACAAACATCCATACATCCATACTTACAAACTTTCGCCTTTATAATATTAGTAGGATGTATTCACCAGGGAGATGGGTCACGTAATATTGTTCAGAAGGGATTTTAATTACGCTGACTGCCTTTTTATATTTACACCAGAAGAAATCGGAGGGCCTTTATATAAACATACTTATTTTATAAAAGAAAAAATATACAAATAAATTAACTTAGCATAAGATTACAATCAAAGACAACAAAACGGTTCGTTATCACAATCAGTATCTATGGCAAAACAGATGTTCAACCAAGGTTGATAACCATTAACCTGAACGCTTAACCCATTATTAACCAATTAGCTGATCACCGCGCCTCGGATCGCGACCTAGAAATTCGATCGGAGACAATTTAACGATCGAATTGATCGAGTGTCAATATGTCTTGTATCGAGTTCCTTTTGGCAACTTTGTCAGACTTTTTAAAACTATTTTTTACCACCTCTGTCAAAGCTCGAGCGTTCTAATAATAGCCATGCAACAGAATAAAATATATTTACCAAACAACATTTAATAAAATCATTACAGTAGGTACAAGTTATAATTTCACACCTAAGTGTAACTAACAAGCGCTGCCCAAATTACATCTCTTAAATCTAATTGAATTTATTACACAAATCGTGAACACGTTTTGATAGCGAGCAACCAAATGCATTTTTTGCGCTCGACAAATTTAAGCCAGTCACAATACTCGTATATAAAAACCTTCATTGTCGGCATGAAACATCGAACCCGCTTTTGGATTCGTTGACCTCGACCCTGTGTCTCATGTCTTTGTACATTACAGACGGCAAACCTGCAAGGCCCCTGGTACAGAAAACGACGCCAACCAAATCAAACAGTTCCACTGCAAACAACTCCAGGACCAGTTCGAAAGATAACATCCCGGATGACAACATAAGTCAAAGTTCCATCGGTGGGATCAAAGGCAAACTGGCCGCGCTCTTCAGCAAGGAACAGACGATAAGCGAGACGACGATAGCTAACAAATTCAAACAAGAGAGGGAGAAGGAAATGGAGATGCTGCAGAATCGATTCCAGTATAAGGTGCGTATTCTTTTGTTCTAGGTTGACTGATGCATTAAGCATATGTTAATACATACATATAAAACATATATCTTATGATAGGGAATACATTTTTTGGAGGTTACTTAAGTAGGTACCCCATATGCATGGAAGCACGTAGGTACTTAAGTAAGATTTTATTGTACATCGTTACTACATACGCAAAGCAAAAAAGTTCCAGCTAAACCTTTAGCCTCGAGTGTAATATTTTAGCCATATCATGAAATTTGACAACTTATATGACTAACAGTTATCTAGAAAGTTGAGTTAGCGCAAAATAGTTATTGTTTCACAATATTTACAGTAATTTATGCGACCAGTTCGTGCTTGACACATTTTTTGCGGACATGCAAATTTTATTAATCATATTCCGAAGAAATTGTACTACGCAAAAACATTGTAAATTACATTGTTACAATAGTTCCGTATTATTTAAAACTTTCAGTTATATAAGAGAAAGAAAAGCCGTGATTCACTGACTTAGTCAACTATACAGATAGGATGTATTTAACAAACACTACTAACACAATAATATAATCAACAACATAAGAAAATTTATCTAAGTAAAGTCTTAAAAACACATTTTTATACACACTATCCTTTAGTCAGCTACTGCTAAACTGTATCCTTTCATTACATTGTGCAATTAATGAATGTAACTTGGTATTGCAGACTTGCCCTCACCTCGGCAAAGCTATTCTCGTTTTAACTTGATGCTCTGAACTTAGATCTATATTTCTACATGCCCCTGTCTGTTAATTTTGTTCTAATTTAAGAAGGAATGTTTCCCAAATAGTTCAGACTCTGTTTACTTAGTGTGTTTGAACGTTTTACTTTAAAGGTTATTTCATGAATCAAATACGTTTAAGAGATCATCAAATATACTATGTCAATACTATATTTCCTTGACGAAAATTTGACATTTATAAAGTAACTAGCTTCTGCCCCGTGGTTTCACCCGCGTTAAAAGTAGCCTGCGTGTTAATCCAGGGTGTCAGCTAACTTCATACCAACTTTTATAAAAATCACTTCAGTTTAACAAACATATTCACAAACTTTCGCCTTTAAAATCATGACTATCGTCTCTGAAATCCTACATAAGAATATTGTAAGACGAAAAAAAACACACACTTTTAAGTCGAGTCATAAAAACAAATGTACATAGTGATGTAATATGTGCAAACCATAGAAATCTCGTACAATACCAACTAGTACAGTATATTGAAAATGTGTAAATTTTTACACTATATGTAGGTTGCGTATGTGGGACACACTTGCCCTTAAACGTTGAGCTTCAAAGGTCTTTGTGTGCATATGTTGCGACAGGATTGAGCAATATGTTAAACTGTACTGGACTTTGTTCTAGTCGAGAATATACTGAATGGAAGTTAAATTATAGCAAGTTTTGTCTTTTTAATACACCAAAATTATGTAGTATCACATAAACTACTTAGTAATTGTAGTTAAGTATTTCATATTTCTAGGCAATGGTTATCATTATGTAAAGTTAATTCCATTTTGAAACTATTTTCAAACCAATAGTCATATAATTATGTCGTTAAAGTGTATGGTGCTTTGAAAACATTTAAATATATAGTAGAATTAAAACTAGAACTGGGGCAATAATAATATAGCAGACTAAATAAAACATCTGTTTAAACTCAACATACCTATAGGTATTCGATAAAAATATGTTTCTTAAAAATATCTATACTTACCACACAACTTAATATGTTTGTTATTTCTCATTTCAGCCCAAACAGCAAAAGTCTCAGCAAAATGACGAATCAGATGACGATCAGAGCGAGCACGATCCCTCAGAAAAAGCACCGCTTATGGGCAGCACTACAAGTCTAGCGTTAGCCAGTAAAAAGCCGGAAATAATTGCTAATATACCTAAAGTATCGTTTGAAAAGACTCGCTCTGAGACAGCCTTAAATGACGACGTTGAAGTTAAGAAAGAGACTGAGAAAGTTATAGGATCGCAACCTGTTAAAAGGAGAAGTAAGTACAGTTATTTGACAATATAAATAAGACCTCTTTCCCGTATTGTACGATAAAATGTCTCCTATATATACATTTATGATATGAGCCAATTATGGTAGCTACAAAGAGCCTAAATAGTTTAAAACTCATGTATAGGCGGAATTGGTCTACCAACTCATTTGAATCAATATTGACAAATTCAGCTATACATAGATCTAGCTTGGTCACAATATTAAAAGTTCTTGTATAAATCTAGAAGTTAACGTCTTGAAAACCGCACTTTTACGCAAATAATACTATACAGAACAAATCAGTCACCGAACAATTAAATTGTAATGTAATCTTCTAATTAAATGGTCGTGTTGTAACTAATTGGTATCAATGCTGCACTTGCTTACATTCGATACTAAATCTGCATTGTAAATCTCATTTTCCAACTGGTTTTCCATCGCAACTATTATTTTATGCGTTGGATTCTCCTTATACATTTGAATAATATCATCTAAAGTCTACAGTCAGCAAAAAGGATATTAACAGATTCACGTAAATTAATGTATGTACACTGCAGCTATTCTTTAGTATAAAAAGATATTTTACACTGGTTTTGTTGTCTTTGATTAAGATTGAGTTTGAATATATTAATGCTCACAATTCATGAAACTTTCAATGATTTCGTAAGATTTGATTGAAATGTTTATTTTTTAATGACAGTTCGTTACGATTTTAAAATACATGTTTTTTTTATTATCAAAAGATCAAATAAGGATTAGGATTTACTAAGTCACTAATATTTCTGACTGTACTGCTATTTGTACTGCATGCTATGAGGCTTTAGCATTGACCTCTCCAGAACCGGTTAGGCTTTATTATTCAATGTACGTCGATTAGACTATTAGCGACTTCGCTTTAAATTATGTATTGAATTATTAGTTTTGAATACCGCATATTACGTAGTTAGGAAATGCTCTAAGTTTGTCTGGGTTTAAGTACGACGGTTTCCTGCATGCGGTTTCACGCATGTTCCTGGGAGATCTTCCATTTTCCCGGGATAAAAAGTCCTATGTCCTTTCTCAGGCTCTAGACTATCTGCGTAGCAAATTAAATTTAAACCGGTACAGTAGTTTTACCGTGAAAGGGAAACAGACAAACAGAGCTACTTTCGCATTTATAATAGTTAGGATCTGGTCACCAAATTACAAGTTCCTTGACATTTATTTAATAAAATCTTTTCTTTAATTTCAGGTTCTCAAGATTCTCCAGTAGTATTATCAGTTTTAGACGACGTTAAGAGGATAAAAGTAAACAATAGCAAGAAGGAACTAAACGGAGCTGTGTTACAGCAGCCTGCGGGGCTATATCCGCACTTGTCGGATATCGAGACGGACACGTCGAATACCCAAGAGGAATATTCGGATTGCGGCGGAAGGTGCGGATATTACGCACTAGAATGCGTATTCTTCTTCCTATGTATTTGAATGTTCACAGATGTGGTGATATTATTGGACGAATTTGAAACGACAGCGGTGTTGCGAAGATACGCGGGTGATATGTGCGTGTAACTGCAACTGTTGCACGTTTGATGTGAAAGCGATATGGCTAGTGATAGCTTTTTGACGAAATCGGAGTTGAATGAGCGATTTTGTTGAGTTTTGGGGAATCATTTTAGCTATGTTTAATTTGGCAATGATTACTAGTTACTATTTTTTATATAATTCAACAAAAACAGCATTAAGCAAAATGCAACAGATAGGTACTTTATATCCTAAAGTTAGTTGCTCACCTCAACCGTGCAACAGTTGCCGTAACAAGTTACGCAGTCAACGCCTAATGCCTTATTTATTATACTAGATTAAGATTAATAGTATATACTTTACCATTTGACGTGTTCTAGTTATAGCCCAGGCCTAACGATCGTGTTGACATTGGAAACATATCTAAGGGATATGTCCTACTTTTAGCTGCGCAAATAGCTTAGGTATATTAACTGAAATCCTATTAACGAGTCGGTATTATTTACCTCTCATTCTCTCAATGTATTGCTATCTCGCTTTTACGCGATGCTACATAGAATGGACGATGGGTTATTAGATATGGATAGTTTTCTTACAATAAGAGAGTGTCTTGGTACAATAATATAGCATCTTCAGTCCTTATTTTAATGTTTTATTGATATACAGAGTTGCATTTGTTTTTGACGTGCGATAATTATAGTTATCACGTTAGCGTTGTGACAAACGCCTAACATGATTTTTTCCACGATGCGGGCGAGATTGTCATTGGTAGGTTTTGTGTCGATGTATCCAATAAATATAAGGTCAATTTTATACCTTGCCATTTTTACATGGTTAATAGGATTTTTTATGGTTGTCTGTTAAATACGTGACTGCCAAAAGGTTTTTTTATATATGTTATGGGTTTAGATTAAGCACGTTTTATGTGATATAAAACGTTTGACTATTGTTAAAGTAAATGGAAGTTTTTCAACTCCCTTTAGCTTTTATTTAAAAATTGAAGCTAAATGCTATAGTAAACTTCTTAAATGCGTATGACATTTAAGTCACTGGGTTGACACTGGCTGTTATTTAAAAATTGATATGCATCTATCTCTTTCTAACACCGAAATTCAAGTGACAGAATAGTTTAATGTATGATACTGCGATTAGTGCTTTCTAAAATATAATCAATTGACATCCCATACATTTTTCACGTAAAAAATTGACTGATTTTCACTATAAATCGTGTATTTCATTTGTATTGATATGTATGTATTAGTATGAGTCAAGGATTAGGTCTTAGCATTGGCACAGTTTCGAGTAGTCCGGTCCTTTGTGAATGCAAAGAACCGGTCTACGAGTAGTAAACAAGACAAATAGTAATACATAAAATACTGTTTTATACTTAGGTACACAATCATCCAATCTCGTCTTAAATAACCCGTTTCTATAATCTATACTGTAGGTTTCATCATAATCCCTACAACCGTTATCACGTGTTGCAAACATTAATACATCGTCACAAAGTTTCACATTGATAACATTAGAAGGAAGCAAGATTCTCAGTACAAGAAATTCTATACTATTCAATGTAAAATTTCATAATCTATGCTAATATTATAAATCCGAAAGTAACTCTGTCTGTCTGTCTCGCTTTCATGCTAAAACTATTGAACCGATTCAAATGAAATTTGGTGCACAGATAGTTTAAAGCCTGAGTGAGGACATAGGCTACTTCTCATCCCGGGAAAAGGGAAGATCTCCCGGGTACGCGGGTGAAACCCCTGAGAGCCACTAGTAACATATAATAATGAATAATTTACAAAGGTTCAAAGTATTCGAATGAAAGCGTCTAGTTACAAAATATTTCTTAAAATGTTATTGATTTAAACTTGCATTGAATTGAAATGCATTGTTTGCACTTTGTGGAATTGTCGTGCGAAACGTAATGGCGTAAACACTGGTACGGAATGAGAATTAACAATTTCTATTGAAATTACAGTTTTTGTTCATAGTAAATTACTGTCATAATCGTTTGGCATGTCATCACTACAGATTGATCGATGGCATGTAATAAATCTGGTAAAGTTTTGTCTAGATATTTTGTTAATCGTATTTTCGACCTTATACTAATTGGGCATAAGGTCATATTACACTCGTGATAGAAACTATGCCCTATATAAGAGTGCGAGTAAAAGATCTATGTCGAATTGAACTCTAATGAGGTTCTTTAGTTATACTTTATACATTAACGTTATGACGAAAATCAAAAGAAATTAATTTCAGCTAATTAAACTATTCTTACTATAGATCTGATTAATATTACTTGAACATTCATGTCATATTAAAAAAAGGTAGTTTTTGCCTAACTGTACTGACCCGCATCATAAATAAATTTACATAAGACTGTACTTTGCCTATTATTAGTACGTAGTTAGTGGTTTTGCTATACATTTTTCTGTATATATTTATATTGATAGATTAGATATGCATACCTACATATTTGTAGGGTAGCTAACAATATATAGAGTAAACTTTGTAAACAGGTAGGTCATAACGAGGAAAATAAAAAAGTATTGGTACTATTGTATCACTTAATCTACTTACCTATCAATAGATATGTTCGTTATTACCTACCTATCTTTAAAACTTTTTTAAAGAGTACATAATATTTCAAATCATATCATTTTCCTTTTTGCCTCATATCGCGGCCATTTCCTACTTAAATAACGAGTAGTATTACTATCTTACACTTTTCCATATCAATACAAAAAATATATAAATAAGCTTAGCTTTCATATAAAATTCCTACTTGGTTGTATTTTTTTTTTGTGAAATATTTGCCATTGTAAATAATGTTGAAGCTAAATAAAATTGAACCTTTTCCAAATTAATCATGTAATATTTAAAGTCTAATAAAATCTGTCAATCTGATTATTATAAAATTTGAAACATTAAAAGGCTTAGTTTGCAAATAAAATCGTTAATATTAGATGCAGTAAATAAGCTCAAATAAAAAACTTAAATATACTAACACAGTTACAAAAAACCTACTTAGTTTCGTGGAAGATGAATTAACCGTTTTTCCATAAACTCAACAAATACTTTAAGTTCTACTTAATTTTCCTTGCCATAGGTTATCTGATGAATATTTGTGAAACTAAATTTAAACTATTCCAACTTGAAATTAGTCTTACATGTTGATCTATCATATGTCTCTAAAATAATTTCATTTCATAATACTCGTGGGCTATCGGAATAGGATTGAATATCTATTCCCATATACATAGGTATGCGCAAGCGCAGCAATACCAAGCCCTCTGAGTCACAATTATAGTTTAAGCATGTGTCATTTTGACATTATTTAAAAAATGGCGGATATTTCCCAATATATTGAAGTTAATGTCGAAGATCATTATCTTGTATGTTGCTGTATCGCTTTGACTAACTCCCTCTCGCTTATACGTCACGTGTAAGAGCGGGAGGAAAATAGTGTCCATCCCATTTTGATTGCGCACGAGTTGATATCACTCTTACTTAAAATCTTATGTTTATTTTTCTGTATAAAGTAATGAACTTTTATATCTAACAATAATATCCTAATCAAACTTCCTTTTCAGGTTACCTCTAACTATTATAATAAGTATCTTATAATTTCAAATTGTGTTGTCTGTGATAATAATATGAAGAGTTTTCTATCATTTTTTTATTGTGTAAATTAAATATTGAACACACACTTTGTTATTTTATTTCCTATTCTTTGCTGTGTATTTTACTACATCTCAGTATGTGTTTGTCACCATTATCGACATATAGACGCGGTTCGCGGTTTCACTTGCATCGAAATATGAAATAGCCTGTACGCCTCCAAGCCATAGGTAACGAACGTGCCAAGTTACCACGAGATCGGATCTGTCGTCACTAGGTGAAAATGTTACAGACAGGATTACGCTTTCATAATATGAAACGAGATATCCCATACTCCGCAGTTCAGAATAATACAATTAAATAAACGAATTAGACCTTCATATACCTACGATTATAATTTTTTATATCGTTATTATCAAAGACCTAATTGACCTTAGATATTTCACGAGAACTTCTGGTAGCATTTCTTAGAAGTTAGATATAATAGAATACAACAAATATTATAATGAATACATAGGTAACATTATGATTAGAACTAGTCGGAATATATTACGTTTACTAGTGAGATACTCATTTCTGATTAACTAATGCTTATGGGAAATTCCACACGCTCCAAGTAAATATCGGTAGGTTTCACTTGCGTGGAAACATGCTTGAGGAAAAGCAAGTTTCCTCGAGATAATTTCCTTATTCGGCAAGCAAGAGACGATCCGCTGTATCAATAGTTTACTATAGACTTATTTATTTTAAAAAATACTGAACGATAACTTTGAATCTACCTAATTTCTATATTTTTCTAGAAGCTATAAATAAAATAAACTCGAAAATTATTTTGTCAGTTTTCCACTAAATGTAACGACTAGTGGCTCCCTGTGGTTTCCTCGTGTTCCCTTTCCATTTGCCTGGGATTAAAAGTAGCCTATAGAAAGCAGCTGATTGTTTTGTTATGTACAGATAGGATCGCATTTGTAAAACCAATCTCTCTAGAATATATAAGAATACGAACTTAGAAAGCCAGAAAGCGGTAAAGAACATATACCTAATAGCTATGTAGTTCAGAAAGTATTTGAACCTACATATTATATCATATCTGATTCGACTTATCTCAGTAGAACGATAGGAAACAGGAGGTCCGTGGATGCGACCCTATTCTATAAGATTTAGTATTTATAGATGAAAATATAAGCTGAATTATACCTAAATATTTTAATGAATACATAAGGACAAAACACAATAACCCCCTATCGTAAACATGGTAAAATAGGTAAAGACAGGTGTCAATTCATCGTAATTACGATCATAATAGTAAGTTAATATTCTTGGACATTCTTTACATAGTAATCAGATATTGATATACATATTACTTTTATATACCTATAGATAATTACAACTACGATGTAGGACAAACAGTCATACGACCAGCGTCTGATAGAATGGTAGCTAATAGGCCCTTAAAGCCGATACACATTGATACACTATCTAGCTAGCTAGAGATAATGTTGAGTCCAGATGTTTGTCACTGCTACGCAACAAGGGTCAAGAGATTTAGACGAAACTTGGCAAACCCACAAATTACGTTCTAGGTCCATTCATATATGTATCTGACCGAGATTAGTGTGACAAACTTACTATGATAAAATTCAAACACGAACTATGATGCCAATTTTTGAATATTCCTATAAGAAACACAAATTTCGAATTGAATCGGAGCCTAATAGAGTAATGTATAAAAACGTCAACTTTTTATCTTGTATTAGAATTGATATAATGAAAAGGTTAGACAATAATAACTGAGACTGAATACATACTGAGATTGTTATTATATAAAACACAGCAAAGTATAGGAAATAAAATGGCGCTTTTGTGTTTTCATATGGAGTAATAACTATCCATATAAAATTATTTATTGTTTTTTTTTACAGCACTGACGACAACGTACCTGAAAATGTAAATGATAAGCTTAACAAATCTGACAACTGGGCTGAGACATCGTTTGGGAGAGAAGTGATGAATGTAAGTAATCTATTCATTATCCATGGACTAGTATGATTAGAACTATACCGCACAGTATACACGTAAAAAAACGATCAAAATTTACTCACTTCTTCTTCCTGCCCTTATCCCACATAAAAAAAACTTACATACCTCCCTGGCAGTCATCGTCATTATCGTGTAACCTACCCATTCTACATAAATAACTTAATAAAAACTAAAAAGCACGACGTCTTGTTCTATATATTTATTTTTAAATGCACGGAATCAGACAGTAGTTTAAGAAGCAACAATATAAATCTATAGTATAATCAATTGAACATCAAACTATCAAATCTAAAAGCTAACTCTTTAAAAAAAAACAACTTTCAGAACCGAGCATTAATAGTGACTATTCATAAGTGCTTTATTGAGGCCTATTTGAATAAAAAAGATTTTGATTTTTATTTTTTTGAACAGGTGGTAAAGAAAAACAATACAAGCTACAAGAAGGCAGTGCAGAGCGATTCCGACACTTCTCAGAGCGCATGCGACAGTGAACTCGATGACATGCTGGACGAAGCACTTAATGAGGAGTGCGAGGGACCAACACCACCCAAGGTTAATAAGGTAATTAATATAAATAGGTAGCTTAGAGTCAGTTTTATGGAGCCTTATTAATAGATAGCTATAAATAGATAATTGAAATGCATAGTGGATATCCCATATGATATCCACTATGCATTTCAATCATATCTATATATAAGGTATGGATTGGATAACTATTATTTAGATGATGTCAAAAATTAGTTTTCTTTATCTTTCATTGATTAATTTGATGATTGGCATTTTTAGGGTACCTGTTTCGATGACACAGTATTTTTTTCATATCCCTAACTATGCAGAGCTTATGATATGGTAACCATATAGCTGATATACTTCTTTTAAATACATTCTTATATAGATATAACTAGACATATATTCCCCACAAATATTCTCCCCTAAATGGGATTGGAACCCACGCCCCAGTGCGTATTGCAGCACGGCGTCCAGTCATCGTCAAGTTTCGTGTACCAGGAGCGCTCGCAGTTCAAGTCGCCGCTCAAGTCGCAGCCCGCCGCGCCGCGCCCCGACAAGGGGAACGAGTTGGTGCACAGCGTCAGCTTTTATAGGAAGATGCAGAATGCTGTAAGTATCATTTCATATGCTATTTTGTGTCCTATTGTCTTGTTGTAGCTGTGGTTTTTGTTTGAAACTATTAAGTCTTTTGAAATGAGAAATGATATGTATGTCTTTAAAGAGTTAATGTCGATGTCATATAGGTAATAGGTAATCTCAGTATAAAAGTGTTAGTAGTGACATCAATAATCCCCAACACCACCTCAAGACTGCATTGTAGTCTTATTATCGTATCATCTCGTGCCTAATATAATTGTAGACGGAGCAAGCTATGACTTATGCTTTAAAAATATTTTCAATTGATACATCATGAAATGAAAATGAAAAATGTTTTTATTCACATGGCCTATGTGAATAAAAATCATTTTTCATTATCATCACAAACACTTATGAATAGTCAGAAGAGTCAATGAAAGCTATATTAATATCTTCAAATTCCAGTCGTCAACCCCCACCACCCCGATGCGTCAAGTCCGGCACACGTCCCCCGAGCGGGCGACGGCCACGCCGGACGAGCCCGCCGCCAACGTCACCACCGTGAGGCAACGGATCAAGGAACTGCAGGCTGAGATCGCCAAGCAACAAACTGTTATATCACAGGTTGGAGGAATATTTAAATTAAACTTTATCATGCTAAACAAAAAGACTATCACCCATATCCGTTTTATAGGAATTATCATATAAAACATAAATAAAGTCATTGATCAAACTTAATCTACAAAATTAAGGTAGGTATGTATTATAAATTGTTAAATAAATTTGAATTATCTTCATATTACATATTATAATAATAAATGCGTAAGACACACCATATTTATTTCAATTTTTTACGTGGGTGTTGGTAGCAATAAATATTTATATATAAATCGGATGTGTTATGTTTATTCCAGGCAAGTCAAGCTCTGAACCTGTGTGCAGCCACCATCGAGTTCAGTGGCTCTACAGAGCAAGCCGAAGGAGAGAGGCTGCTGCTTTTAGCCAGTGAGTATGCATTTACAATTATATTTGAATTAGCTTATTTATTTAGATTTCCATTGGTGAAATAATTCTGTTCAAATCAGTCCAGTAGTTTCGAAGCCAATTCAATACAAATATCCACACAAAAAATAACATCTACACATTTTGCTACAGAATAGCATGCACAATTACAGTGTCAAATTGATTCTAAATTACTATATATGTTACAAGTTACAACTAATACCTAATAAAATTATAATTACATATTGAGACATTATTCAAATCATTTAAGTTTATTGTCATAATTAAAATATTCTTTTAAGGACACACCTTCATAATTTACTTAATTTATTCTTATACCATTTATAATTTAAGCAATTATTATGATTATTAAATATGTAATTTTTTAGAGTGTACTGTGTTTATAATGTAATTAGGGAATGCAATCCCGCATCAAAATTTAAAATCCGGCATTTGCGGGATCCCGCATGTCTCTGAAAGTCATTAAGACATGAGATAAATCCTGCATCATTCATGCATCTAGAACTAATAAAACTGGCCAAGAGAGTGTTAGGACACGCGTAGTGTAGGGTTCCGTAGATAGATAGACAAAATTCAATACTTTAAGTATACATATACGATTTACTTAAACACTTTTTCAATATTGAGGTGGCAACAAAATGGTTGAATGTCGTATTCTGTTGATTTTAAGATCTAAGTTTTGTACTATACTTATTACAAATGTACATAGAGTATAGAATAAATACTATAAAAAAATAAAAACGACAAATCGTGGAAACACAATATATAAAAGTCTTGTAACATATTTACGAAAAAAGCATGAGCAAGGTAAAACTGGAAACTACGGGCCCACAAATAACATTAAAGAGAGTGATAAGACAAGGTGACCCACTCGAATAAATACTATAAGTAGTTGTTTATATTCCAGCCCACCGTCGGCAGGCGTGCCTGCACGAGATGCAGCGGCTGCAGGTGGAGGGCGCGGGCCCGGCCGCCGCCGCCGGCATGGCCTCGCTGCACATCAACAGCCTCAGTGTACCGTTGAGGAGGGACTATATGAGACAACTTAACGCTGGTAAATCTTAATATATCGACGGTAGAAAGCAATTTTGTCGTATCTAAAAAAAAGAGGTTTACACCAGAGTAAAAAAAAAACTTAAAAAATAATAAATAGTTATAATAAGTCCTAAAAAAACTTGTAAGAAAATAATTATATTTCAGTCAGATTCCATAAATTTACTCTAAATTATTTTCTGATTCAGATACGGAAAGAAAAATAAACACATTTTTTCTAGATACGACAAAATTGCTTTCTACCGTCGATATATAAATCTCGTGTCACAATGTTTGTCCTCAATGGACTAATAAACCACTTAACCGATTATAATAAAATTCGCACACCATGTGCAGTTCGATTCAACTTGAGAGATAGGATAGCTTACATATACTTGGACCCGGTAGGTGGCGCTGGTGGGCAGAACGAAGTCTGCCTGGTCCACTATAACTTATTATTATTTAACTAGTTGACCCTCGCAACTTCGTTAGCGTCAATTGCCCATTTTTGCAACAGTTTTGATTGATGCTCCCCTCCTATTCGTCATAGCGTAATGATTTATACATAAAAACCTTCCTCTTGAATCACTCTATCTATTAAAAAAACCGCATCAAAATGCGTTGCGTAGTTTTAAAGATCTAAGCATTCATAGGGGACAGACAGACGACGGATAGCAACTTTGTTTTATACTATGTAGTGAAGCCTGCGTTGTCCCACTGCAGGGCAAAGGCCTCCCATCCCGCTCTCCACTCTTCCCTGGTGGTAACTAACTTACCACATTAAAAATAGTCAATCACTAATGCTTTTAAAAATGCTGATATTTGGTTTATTCAACAACTACCAATGGGTTGATGACACAGACATAATGTATAAGCTTCATGTTACTGTTGTTGACAGTGAGTAACTGCCATCTTAATACAGTTTTTTGTATAACGTTTTTTTATAAAAACATAGGTATGTTTGCTTATGCCCTGCAGTAGAACAATCATGGTTGAAAATAAATTAATTTATATAGAATGTGTATAAGATTTGCTTATCAGTATAACAATTGACAGTGAATTAACAAATAATCGCATCTGAACTGAAATTAATTTTTATAACTTCATTCCTCGTTGATCACAGATGGCGCTGTTGGCCACCACGCAGTGTGTTTGATAAAGTGCCGCGACCGCGTCCTCGCCACCAGCATGCAATTGACTCAACCGAGTCGAGCGTTACTTCATTTCCCTGACGAGATCCGCATGCTAGGCCTTTCTAGTGACTTTAAGGTATAAAACTTAATAAAACCTTTTTTTCCTATTCATAATCTCCATCGACAAAATTTTTGTATGTATCTACATGACTCTCAAAATGCAATTGCAGAACTATTTGTGAGGTAAACTTGATAAATTGTTATGCAAAGGTCTCTTATTATCATGTTCATTTATTTAAACATTTAATATGAAAGAGGTATACATAGATTTAATTAAGTATTATCTGGGTACCTAGAATTTTTATTTAATGAGACTTATTTGTATTTAATTTCCATAATAAAGTATACCATTTTTTTTTATTACAGGTGACCGTTGAAATATACTTGTTACAAGCGTCAAAGGAAGTTTTACCCCATGATGTGAAATATCATATAACAAACAAGAAGGTACGTTTAAATTCATAAATTTAAGAATTATTATAAGTATGTAATAATATTGAATTTAATCTATGTTCTTAACTTACCTAAATCCTTTAAAGGTTGATTGTTTCTCAAAGACACCAATGTTTATATTTTTACAATGTACTAGCTGCCGCCCCGCGGTTTCACCCCCGTAGTTCACGTTCCCGTGATCACTTAGGGGTATGAAAAATAGATGTTGTCCGATTCTCAGACCTACTGAATATGCACACAAAATTTCATAAAAATCGGTAAAACCGTTTCGGAGGAGTATGGCAACGAAAACTGTGACACGAGAATTTTATATATTAGATGAAACATTTTAGTGATCAAAATCATATATCAAACAGTATTATTTACTAATATAAAAATGTTATTTACAGTCTAGCTCAAAACTCCTGACGCCAAAGTCTAAAGTGTCGGAGCTGAAAGCACCGCGGGTACAAAGTCCAGGCGGGCCGCTGTCCGTCCGCAGCCCGCAGTTCCAGCCGCACGGCTACTGCATATTTGCACTGGCACAGGCCAATAGGAAGAGTTTTACACTCAATAAGGTAAATATTTTAATATTAAGTATTACGTAATATAGTTTCTATGTATGTTTTTTATGTAGTTACTAAGCCTTTAAATGAATGTACTGCTAATCATACAAATCCTACTAATATTATAAAGGCGAAAGTTTGTAAGTATGGATGTATGGATGTTTGTTACTCTTTCACGTAAAAACTACTGAATGGATTTGAATGAAATTTGGAATAAAGATAGCTTATAACCTGGATTAACATATAGGCTACTTTTTATCCCGGGAAAATGGAAGACCTCCCGGGTACGCGGGTGAAACCGCGGGGAGCCACTAGTTAATAAATATGTTTGGACATTTTTCACACACGGCCAATCTGATTCCAAACTAAGCAGAGCTGATAATATGATAACCAGATAGCTGATATACTACTTTTCAATACAATCAAGTTTTAATAATTTTTCTAACATCGTTTCCGGTGGCAGGATCAAATTACTGTCGCGATTCGTGAGTATTTTCTCTAAAAGATCAAATGGTTTTGTTCGTCATAAAAAAAATGTGTAGTTATTCAAATAGACTTTCCCTCTGTTATGTTACATGACATTTTAATAATACATTTCATTTCAGTAAAGCTTGACATATTGCATACACACCTCAGCTAAACCTTTCGCGAATAAGTTTCTTATCTTTACCTTTTCTTTAAGCCTATATTTCCCTATATTCACTCAAACTAAACCCTTATAGGTCCCATGCGGCAGCGCCCTAGAAGGTTCAGTAAACATCGACATAAAGGCAGTAGTACGTGTTCCCGCGCCGTCTCCCCACGCCGCGTTTCTAACCGCCTTCGACGACGTGTCCGGCCTCGGCGCGTGGCACCGCCGCTGGTTCCGGCTACAGTCACCAACACTCGCCTATTGGAAGTACCCTGATGATGTACAGAAGAAGGTAACCCACTATTCTCAATATTACTTATGCTTTCACAATAATTAAGCCAAAATTTATCTTGTTAATTTCATCTATGTACATTATTAAATACTATATTGTAATAGGTCTACAAACAATGACCTTATAAAATGATTTCCTCCAATAAATCTCATTGTCATCACAAAATATAAATATATTTTATTTTACATATAGCCAATCTGATTCAAAACTATGCAGAGCTAGTATTGGTAACTAGATAGGCATAGCTATTACATGCTGTGTCTAAATTAAATAAATTAGATTTTTGTAATGCTTTTTATTGTTATTTTGTTCTGGTATAAACTCTATAAAAAGGATATTTTTACTTAAGTAAATTAATGATAATCTTCACCAGATGCCGATCGGCGACATCGACCTCACAACAATAATATCCGAGCGAGTTGTGAAGGCACCACGCGACCTCTGCGCCCGTCCGAACACGATCCTTCTCGAATCCTCCGTCCCGGCCGGCCTCATTGTTCCAGACAGCGGATCCCTAGTCTACGTCAAGAGAGCAGACGGCACTATTGTCAGGAGACATCTCCTTGCAGCTGATACGCCTAAGGATAGAGATGTGTGGCTCGAATGCCTCAATAAAGCCCTAGAGTATGTCAGGTGCTGTGGCACCGATGATGATTAGATTCTAAAATACACCTTATTAATGTTCACATAGAATTCGTAATGTAATGACTATTACTGGCAGTGCCATTGTATTTAAAACGTATTTTTAATGATTAAGGGACCAATTGTATTCAACATTCGCTTTTTAGCACTAAATTTGACAGGAAAATGTGTATTTCTACTCAGTGTGTATGGCGTTTGACTATAATTTTAGTGTGACTGAGGTTTAGCTTTAAACTTTATTTTAAATGTGTTAAGTATCTGATGACGGGAGTAGTTTATTTTTCACAATACTATGAAAAATATAGTTTTTATTAAGCATGATATTAGGTAGGTTTCTATCTTATTTTGTTGTCTGAATTTATTGCTTCATAAATTTACAACATTAACTAGTAAACCGCCTATGTATATTCTAATTATCTAACTTGCAACGAACGTTTTTTTTTATCTGTACTAATATTTTACCTAGAAATTTTCTATTAATTTCCAAAAAAACTTTCATAAACTTCAATAATTGATATACAGTTATGAAAGACATGTTTTATATATGCTCAATATTCATTTTTACGCAGAACACATAATGCATTTATGTTAATAAATCTGAATTTAATGTCCCTAAACGAGAATCATGAACATCTGATAGAATATATTTTGTTTTTAGATTTTAATGTATCAGAAATACCACCTAATATGATTTATGTAATAATATAACTAACATTACAATTAGTTAGAAATAGTACAATCGAGAATATGTGTGATAGATGATAATTAAGAAGACTATAAGGACCGGTGGAAATTGCTGTTCGTAAACCTTGTTTGACATAAAAAACACTCTAATGTACGTTTCCTATCTACACTACAACACTATATACATACATACTAAAGGCAAAATTTACGAAGAAGTAAATAATATAAAAAAATACTTTTATCACACTGGTACTTAAACGTAAACTCTTTAGTAGTAGTTCTTATGAATATCGCAATATGTTTAATTAATTATGTCTAGTTATATTATATCTTTATAGATTTTGGGAAGGTAAACAATCAGAAACTTCGAAATTACAATATTGCTTCAAAAATAACTTCTAGCTATTTTGAATGGCTACTTGGACCAAAAACATAAAGACATTTTATCTTTCCATTATAAAATAATGCATTCTGTAAATAAAATCAATTTATATCAATAAATGCTATTTTTAAGAAAACTTTTTCTAGTTTAATTTCACAAAAGTAATATTTTCGAGGTTAAAATAAAAGAAATAAGAGGAGAAAAAACTTTTAATATTTCTCTTAAAATGCCTTACATCACAATTGTTTTCTACAATATTTGGGACTTCATCATAAGTTTGTCGCGCATTCAATTCACATACCTAAGCGTAAAATACATAATAAACTTTTATAACTACCTTAACCTAACCGTTAGGATTACAAAGTCGAAAACAGTATTAATCTTATAAATTAGAATAATGAATAACAATAAATTAATGTGATTTAACAGCTCATTAACGAAAACAATTTGCAAGCCATAAACGATAAGTAAAGAATACGACTAAGATAAAAAGCATTTTGAGTTTAGAATCTCTTAGGCAAAGATGTCCAGATATATTTAACTGAGTGTTGCATTTTATAACAATTTTATTTAAAACATGACCAAAATATAAATGACGCGAAACTGAGTTATTTTTAATATAACTACTATAACATGATATGTCATAAACTATATCGTCGTGCCAGTTAATATGATCTACAAATCGACTAAAAACATCGTTGTGAAGGTCTCCGGAATGCCATATCAGCCTCATCATTGCACGTTGCTACGTTTGGTCGTCGTTGTAACCGTGGACTACTCATCGTCATACAAAGGCGGCTTCTCGAGGTCCTCGCGGCGGTGTTTACTGGTCATCTCTGAAGATAGAGCTTGCTTCAACTCGTGCTGTGGAACCACCAATATTATTTTAAACCACACCATAGCGTTCAGGGTATGCTTTTGATATAACTCAACTACTCGACAATAGATGGCGTTATATTCATTTTATTTTTATATCATCGAAGTTTTCCAGTTTTGGTAGTTAGATAAGTTGTTGTTAAGATGTTCGTTAAAACGACATTTTTTTAAAGCAAGTGTAATTATTTCCATACCACGCTATCACAAAAATGTCTAAAAGAGGCGTGGACGAAACAGTTTGGTAATGCTTTATGTTGAAATTGTATTATCTCCCAAAAAAGTATCATATTTAATTAATACTAACAACGAAATGGCGACAGAGCCTGGTGAATTGTCCGCAGTCGAGGGTGGCTTGCGGCGCGGCTCGCTTGCCGCCCGTCCAGTCGCGGCTGAAGGTGATCTGCGCGGAGACCAGCGCCGCCGCCAGGGCGTACACGGCCACCACTGTCACTCCCCTACACACAGGTACATCATGAGAAAAATATGAAGACGCGACAAAAGTATTTTTTTTATCTATGTTTTTATATGGTTTAAGACATTTATATCCCAAAGCAGAATACAATTCACTTATTACGAGAAATACAAGTTAAAATTTCAGTTGATCATTCATGGATCGAACGGAACGACGAAAGTTTTAAACAAAGCAGTATGATATGAAATACCCGATTTAATGTATATAAAATCTTGTCGAATTGTTGGATTTTCATATAATATAATTAACTATAAGTTGTAATTAATTTTATATAACATCCAATAGTTAGTTGTTTTTTTAACGCGACGAAGTCATAAATGATTAAATTTTTAATGTCGTATTATTTACGATATTTATTTTCATTCCATGTTGAAAAAAAATCACAGTTAAAAGTTTTTAAAACTTACCTAAACCGTACTGCATTCATATTATCACTAAATCTTATTTACTATCAAATATTTGTTACTCGACACTGGCAGAAGTGAATATTATTTGGCGGGAAACTGAGAAGGAATGGATGAAAACCATAGCGCGGTACCTTTATATACCTTCTATTGGTCCTGCCCTGCGCATCTGTAGCACATACGTTTAGTAAGTTATTTTTAAACACAAGACACAATTTTATTTTTTCTGATTATTTGTTTTATTTTGAAAATAAAATCCTTTCTTCACTTTACTATAAGGTTTATGATAACACAATAGTAAATTAAGATATAGTATGGTCAGTGTGTTAATTGAATTCTCAGTACCTACTTATTTATTACCGCCTACTGAAAATTGTGAGCAAAGTCACGAGACCGACATTTTTAGTCGAAAGCAATAGTTGTCTCTGATAACTAATAGTAAAATAATACCTACTTTTAGTATTGATCTCTAATTAGGGGTTAGACAATGGTAATACAACTAGACAAGTATATTAAAGCGACTAATTATTGAATGATTAGTTAGACACCTATATGTGAATGTGAATATTCGGAAGGAAGCTTTTACCAAATAAACCTATAAGGTAGATACATTAAATCACAAATAGCACTTAAATAGAAATACTTAAACCACAACCCTGGTAACGGAAGATATTTTTCAAGATTCAAATTAACATCTAAATTAATGCAATATCTGTCCAAATGGTGGCCCAAAAAATTATTAACTGAATTCAGTACGTATACCTCCCAAATTATTATTTATCCTACGGAAATATAATATGTAGTTAAATAATGAAGAATTATAGGCAAGTCTTGTCATACGTTCTAAATAGTAACGGTCGCATTGCCGCGCGCGTAACTCAAAGTTATTTGCAGAAAATCTCACATAAGAGAGGTGGAAAATCATGAAATGTGTGTGTATACCGCACTGTTGTTTCAATGGCATCTTATTTCGTCCAATGGGACACGTTAGGACCTTATTTGCTTATATATTTAAACTAGCTGCCTCCCCGCGGTTTTACCCGCGTAGTTCCCGTTTCCGTGGGAATACAGGGATAAAATATAGCCTATGTTACTCGGGGATAATGTAGCTTTCCAAAGGAGAAAGAATTTTTGAAATCGGTCCAGTAGTTTCGGAGCCTATTCATTACAAACAAACAAACAAACAAATCTTTCCTCTTTATAATATTAGTATAGATAAAATAAAAGATAAGTAGACTCTTAAGTACCTTCTTGTAATAATTTTAAATAATACCTCAAGTAGGTATTAGTCTCGAAGGACAGCTACCCTTAAAATTTTAGGGCCATTGAAGTCGACGCCGTTTCATAAACTAAACGTATAAGTATTCATAAATATAATCTACTTAATTAGGACTATTTTATTATGTATTCAATACCTACATTTAATTATAATCTATTTATCATTGATTACCTATAAAATTATTCGATTTTAATGATGACTGAATAATCGATTCCGAATAAATATGGGTCAGAAAGTACGAATATTCTGTTATATCTATCAAATAATTTGATGTTCTTGGATCAGAACTTTGTCTTTCAAAGCTTAAATAGTTATTAACTGGGGCAACATTATTTTGTTTTTAATAGAAAATTCTGTTACGATCCTATGTAGGCGACAAGATACAGCAGAAATACTTCAAACGCTACAGAAATAAAGGTGTTAGTAGGTACAAAAATGGATTTACGTAGAGCATATTAAAGGATACACAATACTTTGTGTCGTGAGATACATTCATATAAACTCCTTTGACGCTCTATTTGCTCTTTGTTAGTTTGCATATGAATAGTGACCAAAATGCCCGTGAGAGCCGCCAGGTGGCGCCACTGTCCCATACAAAATGGCCGCCCTTGTGTACCGTTATTTATGAATTCGTTTGATCTATAATTCTCTGATCCTATTCTCTGCAAAACCTATATACAATACTGTCTTCATGTAAACCCAGCATACAAATCATTTCAAATATTGAACGCATAAATAAATCAAGCATTATTCACGCTTATTTTTTAAAATTCTATGGTGAATTTAGATAAAAGGTAAATTAAACTTCAATACAAGTAGTCATTAGTCAATGTTTTATTTATGTATCAAGGATGCTAGGTAACTTTCTATATATAGGTACCCGTTACATGAAATAGCTGTATAAGCTAGCTTTGCAAAACTTATCAGAAAACAAACAATTATATAACGATTAATACATATCTTATGCATAAAACAAATAAATAACATCAATGGTTTTAATCATACCATATTTTGATGTTATATTACAAACAATACATTCATACTGATCTTGTCATAGAATAAGAGCTATTTTTAATTTTATTTATCAGGAGGTGTGTTTTCAGATGGATGTTACAGTTCAGATGGATGACCTTATGAAGTGAAGATATTAACACGCGGTATTAGGAACTTGTGCAAAACTGTATATCATGTGTTGATACGTACATTGGGAACTTGTGCAAAATATTATCAACTGTAGGTATATTCCACAGAAACTTGCCTATTTCATAAATGTACCTATTTACTTAATACCTTTACATAGCTGTCTTATGAGTGATAGTTACTATATTTATTGATTTAAAAGCACTTATCAATCGTTGAGTCTAACACTCATTTTGGAATGTTGCTTTTGATATTAACATCTAATATTTAAAAACATATAAGTAAATATGTTCTTTAAGTATTTAATTTTATCATCGACCGATATGTATGCAAGAAATGTAATTGTAATAAGAAATAAAATGACCTGAAACCAAAAAACATCTCAATCTTTTATTACCCCTAAATTGGCTATTATATATAATATTTTTAACTATAACATTTTTATTTAATCAGGTACCTAACAGTTAATTAATTTATAATCTCTTCACCTGAACAAAACTAAAGTAACAATAAATATTGGCAATGATGACGAGAAGTAGCAAGCCGCCCGCACTACGGGATCCCCACATATTTATTTGCAACAGTGTACAACTGTCTCGTACGAAAACAACACGTCTTTCGATTTTATAAAAATTATATTGTGAGAGCACGCATCATACTTGAAGCGGAGCGTAACAATTTTCACCGAGTTTATATCAAGGTAAATAACTCATACATACTCACTATTATAAAGCCTACAAATATATCGTAACACAGCTGTTCTGACCCTATGATCTAGTTACAAATCAATTCGATAGACAATTAATGACCACAGATTAGTTTCTATGAATTGTTGTTGTTTATTAACAATGATGAAAACTTTCCATTAGTTTGGGTCATGGGAATATAAAGATATTTATGCTAGCTATAATTAAACGTAATTAGAATTTACACTTGTTTTACGTGTTTGATTAATATGCTTATTTTTATATCTGTGTTTTAAAGTTAATTAATTAATATTTTTATTATAATATATGTGCATTGATTTTCATACAGATTGGGTTTGGTTTACCCTATATTTAGGTAATTTCGTAGGAAAGTAGGTTAATTTAGCAAGTAAGTAGGTACCTATTACGTATTTGTATTATTATGTATATTGATACAAGGTTTTGGTTGTTGCCTAGCAATAAAAACCAATTTTTAAATAGATATTTTATTATATTTTCGGCATAACGAAACAAGACTGACTGCTCCGTCCCCATACCTTTGACTGTTAAACGTGAAACGAGTTAGATGAATTTTATACTTTATGTCGAGGACTTAAGGGTCAATCTCATTGACCCCGCTAGGGTCATTGCGACTTGTTGCAGATACATGCCCGGATGTATTATTTTTTAATAGCAAATCTCCAACTTTGACATCTGCCAGTGTCAAGTTTGTTTAAAATAATAATTAAACAAAACGACAGATAAGAAAAACATTTTATTGCATCATAATTTTCTTTTGTAAATACACGGAGGTTATCAAAAATATTACTGTTTAATTGAACATTCATATTTAATTTTTATTACTGCGATTCGATACGCAACCCTAAAAACGAGAAGACCTGGATTTTTTTAATAGTAAGCGGTTATTCCGCATACTTGATAAGTTATAATTAAGTTAATTTTCAGGTCATACAATCTGTCACGCGGTAACTTTTTGCAGGTCCAATTATTTTTCGGTTTGGGAGGCATCTGACATACAAAAGTAGCAGATATTTCATTTCACACCGATATTGAAAATGATCGAATTAGAATATTTTGATGTCGATTTCTGATTTTCTTTCCCGCGTCGAAAAATGTTCGGAAGAAAAATTGCCTACGTGCTCCATAGTATTAACTACGCATATCTTTGAAAATAACATATCGATCCGACGTCATAAAATGCAAAAATAAACTCACTTTCGCGTACGCAATATAGTTATAGCAAATACGGATCTAAATATCAATAACATACATAAGGATGTAGTTACTTACTCTATCTCAAATTTTCCACAAACAAACAAATTGCTATTCGACTAACCTAAATCGATCAATACTCATAATATAAATGAGACGTTTGTTTAGATGTACGCTTGTATTTCAGGACAATCATAATACATAATACTTTGGGAAGGCAAAGTATTATTAAGATTGTTTTTTTATATTAAACCTAGGTATATTTTGTTAAATTTGCATGCTTATGTGATCACTCAACATTATTTTAACATCCATCTATGCCTACATAATGTCAAATAAAATGATTATGATTATTATTACTTAAACGACTATCTATATATTATTCGTTACTAGATAGAAGGGATTTTAATAAAAGACACAGAGTTAGGATATATTCTGAAACATGCTACTTTAAATGTTGAAGTTGCGATCGCGGGTGAAACCACGGGGAGGCACTAGTTATATATATATATAGCAATGTAATGATGTAATTATTGAGGCGAGACGAGGCAGAAGCCCCACTGTCACTGAACCTTCCCCTCGATAAACAAAATGACGCTCTATTCTAACACTATTTCTTATTATTAATATCGACTTGGAGAAAAACACGCTATCATTCATTTATTTATAGTTTATGAGAAGTTATATTTATTTTTAGGATTCCGTATCATTTTAATTTGTAATTTTTATAAAAATGGCTTTCATAACCCGCTTATTGCTACCTATATAGAACTGGCTTACGAGATATCTACATAGAGGTCACTCTAACTGCTCCGTGATAGGTTACGGGTTCGATTCCCATCCAGTAGCAATAATATGCACAATATGACCATGGATTCTACTGTAAATTGTTACGAGAAGCAATCGCCTTATAATTCGAATAGTATTTGGCATTCCGATTGGTGCGAGCCATTTACAGGGAATTGAAAATTAGAGTCAAAGTTAACAGTAGAAGCGCATTCGAGTCCAATAAACAGGTACCAACTTAGAGATTAAATTTTATGGAACTTTATTTCCCAGCCCTATGATTTCCCAGCAGTTTTTATATATTTTCCCTAACAGGCAAAAAAAAATTACGCAATTATGTACATATTTTAGCTACCCATATATCTTGATATAAAATTAGTTCAAATTAGTTCATTTATTTTCTATTTTATGATACAGATCCCTCTAGTCTCCTTTTATCTATAAAGTCGCTCATCATAAAAACAAACAACAGTAATAGGAAATAAGTAACTGTATCATATCTCAAGTATGATAGATAAGATAAAAATATGCGAATATAGTTTATTTCTCAATCCGTACTGTTATTCTAATGAATTATTCTAAAATGCATTAACAGAATATAAAAGAGTAACTCCCTTCATGCGGTTTCACCCGCGTAGCGCCCGTTCCCGTAGGAATACAGGGATAAATATATATAGCCTATAGCCTATGACACAAATAACGTAGCTTTCTATTGTCGAAAGAATTATTAGTTCAGTCCCGTAGTTTCTAAGTATCTAAACGCTATGCTATTGCAAACCGGCCTAATTTGGGCATCGTAATTCATTAAATTTATGTCTATAACTTGTAGTAACTATTAAGTAATATGAAGTAATACTAGTCGAGCCGCATGTATATAAATGCGTCTTTTCTTTTATAACGCGTTATTCTATAATATAAAAAAAATTGTTAAGTATAAAATTGTATGGGTACTTACATGAATTATATTAGGGGCACGGAATAGAACAGTAGATCAAAGATGTTACAAAGTTCCCTTTAAGGTTCGTCTATTTCATTAAAACCCAATTCAGTACTTAAGATGTTATATCGAACACTTGGAACAAATTAAATCTTAAATTAGTATATGTACCTAGTATATCAGCTAGGTTACCATAGCACGAGTTCTGCTTAGTTTGGAATCAGATTGGCCGTGGGTTAATTACGGCCCAGGATATTTATTTATTTATATAAATTCTAAGGTTTGCGTATATTTGTATAGAATATTTTAATTAATATGAAAACATACAAATGTTCAATTTTAAACAGCAAACTTTATTTAATAGGTCACATTTTAATAGTTAGGTAGATAAGTTAGTAGGTAGGTACTTATGTGTAGTACTTGTATCATTGCCAAAATATGTTGTTCTATTTAGACGAACAAGTTGTTATTCATCATTTGGTGACGATACACGCACTGTTGCTGATAATTGTCTGTTTTTTGTTTCAGTTTAAATATAGTGGTTCATAAAAATGGTGTTCTTCATCACGAGGATAACGAAAAAGTGAGTATCTTTTGTGCACCTATTTATTTATATTTAACTGGTGGTTCCCCGGGGGTCTTCCATTTTCCCGGGATAAAAAGTAGCTTATGCCCTTTCTTAGGCTCTAGAGTCCAGACTATCTGTGTAAGTACCTGTCATTTAAATCGGTTCTGTAGTTTTAGCGTGAAAGCGAGATAAACAGACAGAGTAACTTTCTCATTTATAATATGTACTATAGTTAGGATCAATGGATATTTGGAATCGAGAAAGATTTAATAGCAAGTAATCTCTAGCTTTCGCCTCGTGATTCCATCTCTGAATTAAAATATGTTCCTACTTATTTAGGTCCAATTTCATGATAATCAGTATAACTTCTGTTTCGGAACTTTGTATTTGTTTGATAGCTTTTGTCACATTAACATCTATCTAAAATTGTAACAACGTGCCCCCCGCTCCCCTATTCTAGGTACGTATACATACATATACCCAAACATACATTCATATTTACATGGGCGGATCTATATAAGGGCTTTTTGTGCTTGGCTTCATTGAAGTTAAAGTGGATAATTGAAATGCAAAAATATATACGTAAATTATTTTATTACCTATTCCTTGATAAAATCAATCAGTGGATTAATTACTCAGGCCCTAAGTAGTTTTAGCCCAGGGCCCCACAAAGTCACAGTCCGCCCCTGCACATTTATAATATTAGATTAACTAATAGGTAACCGTTGGTAACAAAATATAATGAGCTACCAACAAGTTTCAACTAATTATATAATTCATAAGAATAATGGAATGCGGATTCGATATAGGTTACGTATAGTGTCGCTATGACACTAAAATATCAAACATAAAAAAAAAACGACTGGCTCACCTATTAATATTATAATGAAAAGTATATTTAGACATTGAAGTATTTATTAAATCTATTCGGTACCGTTTGGAAAACCTAATTTCGTTACAAATTTTATAAGCGTAAAAATAAAAAGTACCTAATTATGTTTAGGAGATATCTAGTTTTTTTTATACCACAAAGGTGCCAAACCCAAACAGGTATACTGTCCCAGCTGATGGGAAGCGGTTACCGTAGCCTATGGACGCTTGCAACACCTGGAGCGTCACTCACGCGTTGCCGACCCTGTAAAAATCTCTTCATTCCCTTCTTGAAGAAGTTTTCAATAATGATTCAAGACTATCTCAAAATATTAAATATTTTTAATTTTCTGAGTATTTCAAGTTTAAATAATATAATCGAGTTATATCAGTTTGTTTTATACATTATAAGTGTCCGCGTGATTTGATATTATGTTCGGTAATAAAGTGTTATCAGCTGATATGCGCGGGAGTCGCGGAGGTCAGCACGTCGCGGCGGAGGCACGGCTGCGCAAGCGCACACCCTCGCGTTTCATCATAAATACCTAACATTGGAACAACATATTTGTTATAAACATTGATTGTACATACGTATCATTGTTTTGCTTAAAACAACTAACAGATACAAGGGAAAATCCTGATTACAGTCAGACCTACGTAGATAAATGATATTTTTCATTGTCATGATGTTATTCATTCGTCAAAGAGAGTAAGGGTGACAGACAAAAATATGGTATAAAGGAGATATAGGTATTTAGATTACTACGAAACCTATAAATAATCTAGTGGCTCCCCGGTTTCAACCGCGTTCCCGGGAGATTTAAAATTTTCCCGAAATTAAAAGTAGCCCATGTGCGCTATGTGTGAATCCAACAAACTAAGCATAGCACGGTAACCAGTTAACTAATGATAACCTAAACCTATTACTTTTACATACTTCGTTCTAATATATTTACTTAGATCCACACTGGGTGGAAATCGAATCGACGACGGCTCGTCGAAAAGTCAACGAAAAGCCACAAAGCCACACAAAGTCATAGATATAAGTAAAACATTCTTTATGCAATAAACGATGTAGGTAAGTCTGGTAGGCACATGATAATGACCGATTTTATAGGAAGACCGTAAAACACTTGCCCTGTTTTTTTTTTGTAAAGATTTTATATAGAATAGGTATTTGGAAATTTTCGGATAAAACCGGTTAATTGTTACGGAACGTCTCGATAAATGATATCCGCGAGCAAAGCTCACTTCACACAAGGTTTCAAAAACCGCCTCTTTTAATCGTAATTATTATCGTTAATGTCACAACCTTTTTGCGTTCGTCTTGTTTATTTATCGGAGTGTTCCCTTTTCCTTGATGATATGAAAATTTCCTTGTAATTAATTGATTTATTGAAGATATTATTGATTATTTATTGGAACGATACTTGTAATTGGCGCAACGATGTTTTTTTCCTTTGTTTGGGTCAGTGTTTATTTAGTTCAGGGTGAGTTTAGGGCAAAAGGGTCTTCAGTTGGAGATAACAATACCTGAGTAAGTAATGTAAGAGCTTATCGTTCTTATATTAACTACAATTATCTGATACTGTACCTACTAACAAGATATCAATTTGAAATAACCTCCAAGTTATGTGAAGAGATTTTATGATGATATATCCAATCATAGACATTAGAAGTAGAAATTTAATATCTGTCAAGCTTTTAAGATGACAAAACAGATTGTGCCATGGATTTCGCCATAGGTATCGACATCGATGTCGAGGCTACGAGAAGTCCTAGTCCTGATTTCCATAGAATGTCGTTTCCAAATGACAAAGAAGCGTTTTTGATTTTATTTTATATTTATACGTTAGCTTTTTACCCATAGTTTTTTAACAAGTACAATAATATTGTTTGTTTCTTTATGAGTTTTTGCACACGCACAGATTTTATAAATACGTCGCACCTAAAGTGACTGTGCCGGCAGTTTCCTGAATTTCTTTGTCCACAACTGTATAATGGGATTGAATGTATTACCGCGCGAAAGGCGATCCGATCGCTGCACTGTCGCGACCTTCACGACCGGTACCACAGGTGTTAAACGGACAAAGAAACTGGAACTATGCTATTTAAATGTCACTTTTACAAGATTCCTCTAATAGACTTTAGGTAACACTACCGGGTGTGTAGAAAAAATATATTAATTTGTATTACTAGTCTTTAACAGTGACGTGTTTAACATAGAAGAAATAATCGCTGTATTTACTTAGGTATACCTACACAGGTACTTACTTATACATTTTCCCAGAAATCTACTTTATAGAACTCGTAAGTACCTACTTAAATGCACTTACGGACAGACACCTATACCTTATGTTTGGCAAGGAGTACCTATTATCAAAAACGCATTATTTTTGTTATAAAAATCACAGTGCCTAAATTAAGTTTGTCGCTCATATCTCAGCAAGACTACACACGCGCTCAAGATTTTTTACGCAGGCGCCATATTATATTTATTCAATCAAGCTCACTTAAGAAGACTGCTGCGTTGCCTGCGTTTCGTACCTACTCGTTTCCACTAGCAATAAATAGGTACAATAACTATTAAATAAAGTATGTTTAACCATAGGCTGGTTGATTTAAATGATTTGAATTTGCTGAATTTATTAGTTAGGTTGAAATAATAATGTACTTACCTCGGGAGTTTACATACTCTAGTGTTAGTTAACCTGTTCTCAAAAACCATTAGAAATATAATCCTTTATTAATTCATTTTTTCTGGTATCTATAGTCATTCAGAAAATTCCACATTACATATTAATTAAAAATTGTAACTAACATATTAATTAAATTGTATTTCTTAGTGCAATAGTAAATCTAAACAGTTTCAATCGTCAATGGAAAACAATAAGTAAGTTATATGAGAGATAAGATTAAATCTAAATTGGAAAAGTACTGTAGATAGATGTTGACAGTTAGAAGGTAAGGGCCGTTTAACTGATAGTGATATTGCCTTGGGAGCTACTTGGATTATCATGAAGTACTTAGATAATTTAAAAGTTTTAAAGCCCTTTAGAGTACCTACAAATATAATAATAATAATAATAATAATAATAATAAATCTTTATTGCAGGCTACAAGGCCCATAGTATATATACCTTAAAACTAAAAATACATATTAAAAATTATAAACATGTTTTCTTTAAACTAGGTAACTAATATAGCAAGTACCTATTTCGGCTAGAAAAGTATACTAAAAGCCGGTGCCTAACATCAACTTTATGTCAAAATTCACTTTGTTTTTGGCATAAAATGTAACGTAAAAATATCTTTAATCATAAAACTACTGGCATTAAATTACAAAGACATTAATCATCACTTACCTAACATAGTTTAAATTATTTACTAGACTAGCTTCTACTTCACTAATCCCGCGGTTTCACCCTCGTTCCCGTTGTAAAAATGTTTTCTTCCAGACTATATTCTATTGCTGTATTCATCCATATCCCCCGTTACTGTGTAAAAGAGTAACAAACATTTATCCATCGTAAATATCTACATTAACTATAATATAACTAGCAACACAGAAGTATTAAACTATTTATTCTTACGCATAAACCTTCCTCTTGAACCAATATCTATTATTGAAACCTGCGGACTTTAATAGTCCGTTGCGTAGTTTACAAAATCTAAGCGACTTTGTAACATACCTACTTTGTAAATAAGTAGGATGTCCAGTTCAAGTTGTCCGTGCCTTTTTGTCGTTGAAGTTTGTACCTTGAACTTAGACTTTGTTTGTGTATGTTTGTAATAAATACGGTCATCGGTTCTATGGCTAATATGACCGGCCAATTGCCACTTAGCTGAATATAGATGAATACAACAATAGAATATGGTCTAGACAAAAACATATAGTTTTCATCACGGGGACTTGTTTTAAAGGTATACAGTTAATTTAGTTCCACGAATGGCGTAGTGCGTAAATATCAATATGTGATGTAATGCACTATTTCCGCTATCAATGAAACTTTGCCCACTATTGAAATAACTAGTTTATGTACATATGGATCAAAGATTAATGATGATTCACTCGAGTTCCTACAAATTTTAATTGGATACCTATTAAAATTAGATTACGTTCTTATTTATTATTGTGTTGAAATTGTTTGTAAACAAGAAAATTTTATACCTATTTACTTAGATACTTGTTTGTTACATGTAGTACGAACCTACTAACAAATAAACTATTTCTAGATGCTTACTGCTCTATATAAATTGCATCTACTTATTTACTAGCTTTCCCCCTGTCTTTGCTTCCTCAGGCTTTGGAATAAAGAGTATATTGCCTATACGCATTTTTTTAGAAGACTCCTACGTAATGTCTGGCCGTAAGATTCAATTCCCAACTACTTAGATCTCGATCTATTTTCTGGCGCCTGTAATTGAACCATGTTACGTTTTGTACCTATATACTCATACCAATTACCTATCTGGTTACGATAATACATAAGTACTTTGCTTTGTATGGAATCAGATTAACCGTGTGTTAAGAACAATTAATATTATTTTGATATACATTTTTTGTCTAGACTCACTTAGGCTATCGTCTAGTTTTATTAGCTACTAGCTGCCTCCCCGCGGTTTTACCCGCGTAGTTCCCGTTTCCGTGGGAATACAGGGATAAAATATAGCCTATGTTACTCGGGGATAATGTAGCTTTCCAAAGGTGAAAGAATTTTTGAAATCGGTCCAGTAGTTTCGGAGCCTATTCATTACAAACAAACAAACAAACAAATCTTTCCTCTTTATAATATTAGTATAGACGTAAACACAAAACGTAGATGCCTACATACTCCCATTTTACCATATATTGCATCAGATAAATACCAGCCAACCGGTCTGTGACCTCCGCGCTCGCAAAGAGGTGTGTCCCTCTCACTTCACTACATCCATAATATACTTATATGTATACTGTACTAGCTGCCTCTGCGCGGTTTCACCCGCATAGTTCCCGTTCCCGTGGGTATACATAGATAAAACATAGCAACAACATTCCAATGGTGAAAGAATTTTTGAAATCGGCACGGTAGAAATTGGGTTTATTCATGTCAAACATACACACAAAAATAAAATAAAAAATCCCCATTTTAATATATATCTTATTTTATTTATTTTATTTTATTTTATCACTTTAAGGAGAACTTACAGCTAGGTATAACATTGATTGAGTACAGACAGAGTAAAAAATGGAAGGCCAATTACAAGTTTTCACGTATTAACAGACAGATTGTATACAGAAAGAAGGGAAAGTGAACGAAGAGAGATAATGAAGTTACAGTGATATAAGCCACATGCAAAGTAGACAAGAGCAATACAACTTAACAATACATAAAATATACATTAATAATTTATTCAAATAGGTAATCCTACAACATACATCAAATGATAACTACCTAAACTACCTACATATAAAGGTACTAGGGATATCCTTATTGGAAAAATATATCAGTTAGTGTTTTTTTAAGGTGAAATATTGATGTGTTAAATAGGTCAATATCAGTCTCAGCAGCAGCAGAATTGTAGCATCTACCCGCCCTAATGAGAAAGGAATTTTGTCTATAGCTAGTTCGTGGTACCGGAACATGTAACAGTTTGGGATTTCTTAATGGGATTGTAGGTGTACACAGCCCCAGATAACCCAGCAGCTCAGGGCAGTCAATTGATCCGTTAGCTATTTTCAGTAGAAAAGTAAGGTCTGCTATACGCCTACGCTCTGAGAGAGGCAACATGTGAAATTGTCTGCAGCATGAAAAATAATCTTTGGAATATGATTTGGAGCGGAATTGTATAAACCGAAGGAAGCGTTTTTGGATGCCTTCTAACCGTGAAACGTAAGTTTTGTATGTTGGGTTCCAGATTTGGGAACAGTATTCTAAATGGCTGCGCACAAATGCACAATAGAGTATTTTAAAAGTTTTTATGGAGTGGAATTCAGAAGAGAGTCTCAAAACAAATCCAAGTGCCCTTGAAGCCTTGTTGATGATATCATTAATGTGTTCATCAAAAATTAATTTAGAGTCTAGAGTAACGCCGAGATCCCTAATCTTAGTAACCCTGGATATTGGGGTGTTATTTAGGCAATAACTATGTAAAATAATATGTGGTTTACGAGTGTAAGAGCAAATGTAACATTTGGAAACGTTAAGGTCAAGCTTATGTTTAGTACAGTAGTGTTGGAATCTGTCAAGGTCTTGTTGCAGATCAAGAGCATTTTCGGCGTTTTGGATGGGGCACAGAATTTTTAAGTCATCAGCGTAAAGTAATATTTTGGAATGTGTGAAACACGAAGAGACATCATTTATAAAGATAGAAAAAAGAAGGGGTCCCAGCAGGGAACCTTGGGGTACTCCGGAGGGGATGAACATAGGCAAAGACGAGTAACCGTTAAGCACCACTGTCTGACATCTGTTTTCGACATATGAACAAAACCACCTATATAAGTTTCCACTAACAAATGCCTGGAGCTTCCTTAGGAGAATGACATGATCTATACGATCAAATGCCTTGCTGAAGTCTGTATAGATGACGTCTACTTGAGAAGGTTTGCTCATATGAGAAGAAAGGAATTCACTACACAGAATAAGGTTTGATGTTGTGGATCTACCCTTTAAGAAACCATGTTGGTATTCACTTAAAGATTGCTTAATAGAAGAGTACAGCTGCCTATAGACAACCTTCTCCAGTACTTTGGCAAACACACACAATTTAGAGATCTGTCTGTAGTTCTCAACCACGTCCTTAGGCCCCTTTTTATGTATGGGTGTAACAAATGCAGATTTCCATATAGTTGGGACGATACCCTCTGCTAATGAGCGTCTATATAAAAGCGAGAGTGGGTAAGCTAAGCTGTTGGCGCATCTTACAATAAAAACTGGTGGAATGGTGTCAGGTCCTGCTGCCTTATCAAGATCTAAAGATTTGAACAATTTTAAAATTTCATCTACGTCTATTACTACTGTGTTAATATCAGATTTTGATTCGGTATATTCATCGTTACTATTAGGGATTGACTGAGAGATATTTAAAAACGTGGTATGAAAATACTCACCGAACATGTTGCAGATATCGCGCCCGTTATCGGATGAGCGGTTACCAAATTTAAGGACTGATGGATAAGTGTTAGATTGGTTTTTACTTTTAACGTAAGACCAGAATGCTTTAGGATTTTTTAGTATAGTTTTCTCAATTCTGCTTATATATTGCTTGTACAGTTCACTCTCCAAGGTACGGGCGCGATCTCTCAGTGTGGCAAATGAGATAAAATCAGATCTGTTATGATATTTCTTATATTTTAAGTGATATTTGTGTTTTTCTTTTAGCATCTTTATAAGAGGAGTTTTGTACCATAGTGGATATTTACGAGAAACAGTTGTATTTTTGGAGGGTATAAAAGAATCACGCAGCCGTTTTAAGGTATCGTAAACAAAAGAAACGGCATCCTCTAAGGATCTACTACCGATTTCGTGCTGCCATTTTATTGCGTTTAAATTATGAGATATTGCGCTGTAGTCTCCGGCGTGATATAGAAATTTTAGGTAGACGCATGGGATGATGTTATGGAGATCCACAAAATCAGCATTAATGCACAAGGCCTTGTGATGGGGGTCTTCATATACCAAGGGAGAATCACTGGTGGTGACAGAAATTGTACTATTGGACAGGATTAAATCCAGAATCCGGTTATTAATATTTAGGTGATAGTTATACTGAGACAGACTACATGTATTAAGATTGTCAAAAAAATCAAGTTGGTGCGTTCCCTGTAGATTATAAGGGTGGAATGAGTGACCATCATCCGCTGGATTCCATACAATATTTGGCAGATTGAAGTCGCCCAAGATAATGAACTTATCCAACGGATGGGCCATAGTAATGTCTAAAAGGTTATCTGAAAAGTGTGCTAGTTGAGTTGCCGCCGAGTTACCACGTTTTTGGTCACACAAGTATACCACGCATATGTGCATTTTGTAGTTACTGCTGGGCTTCCGGGTACGAAGAGTGAGGGTTACCCACAAATCCTCTGCAGATGAATTCCAGTTGTTATGAACTTCAGCTATAAGCTCACGACGGACGGCGATCAGTACACCACCCCCCAGAGTCTGATCGGTTTGACGATAGTTCCTGTCTCGCCTCCATACGAGGTACCTATCGTCAAATAACTCATTATTGTTCAAGCCCTCGACAAGCCAAGTCTCTGTTAGACCGATAATATCGTAAGAACATAGACATGTATTTCTAAGAAATTGGGATGTTTTCGTGCGAAGCCCACGGACGTTCTGATAGTAAATTTTAAGCGGCGGCATTGCTAATAAAGAAACATTTTTTTAGGTAGCTGAAAGTAAATATTTATGTATAAAGACCAATTCACGTTTGACACCATTGTACCAATTAATTCTACACTGAGGCAGGGCACGCAAATTAAAAGCAAAGCAATAATACCTAATTGGTACAGACAAAATTGAAAGTCATAAAAGGCAAATAATGATAAATATGTAATTATTAGGAAGGTAGTAAGAATATTTACATTAATAATTAGACTTGCAAACAGACAAAGTTGAATGCAATAATAAAAAACGAGTTGCAAAAAGGGTATATGTGTTAAAATGTTGTAACAAAAGCGGTTCGAGCGAGCGCGCAGCGATAAGCGACCAAAAGTTAACCTACACTTATTAGCAGGTAAAAACCCAACAGTGTTTCTCAAGTTGAGAGGGCAGATGCTACAATAATAAAGTGTATATAAAAATAATTTATATGTAGAATAAGCACATTTTACTAAGATTAGGATGCAAGCTTTTTTAGATCTAATTCTGACCTGATAGAAATAACGTGTGTAGTAGGATTTTTCCTCATTAATATTTTGCAGCCTTTCACCCAGACAAATGAAAAACCCCGCTCCTTAGCAATCGCTTTTGCCTTGTTAAGTAAGACTTTATTTTCTAGTGTTAGGTGATCGTTAATGAAGATCCTAGTGTCACCTGTGAGACCTATGCTCGACGGGTAGATGGTGCTCCTTTTTGCCGCTGCCACATAGTCGTCTTTGAGATATCTGCTGTGCACTGAGACGATAATTGTCTTGTGCTGGCTATCATTCCGCATTGGAATTCTTGCCACATAGTTAATTTGATCCCGCGATAAGGTACACTTAATAAGGTCTCCAATCTTGGATACGATTGAAAATAGGTTCTCGGACTGGGTTGCTGGCACGCCCTTTATTTCGATATTATTCATGCGTGATCGTTGCTCATTTTGTTGGAGCAGGCTCTCAAGCTTTTCCACGCGCAACTGTAGATGCTGAACGTCTTCTTTAGTTTTATGTAGTAGCTGTATTTCCTTGTCAATATCGGTAATTTTACTCTTAAGCTCTTCCACCGCGTGATGAACAAAGTCCAGCGATTCAGTCATATGTGCAAGTTCTGGCTTGATTGTCTTTAACTCGTTCAACTCCTCTTTGATGTTCTTCACACTATCTAGCAATTCGGGAAGAACTGCTACTTGTGACGATAAGCGCTTTAGCTCTTGTAGGACCATATCCATCTATATACCTAATGTAGTTATAACCAGTTTGGTCCATCCACTGTTGTCAACCGTCCTATGTTTTCGTATCTTGGCGACCGACTGACTTATGCTTTTTTGTTGTTTTATTTTTTTCGAACTTAGGAATCAGTCTCATATGCCAACAGCTTGCACAGCAACAAATGTTTTTTTCCGAACTCAAATTTGTCAAATGTGCCAAAAAGAATATAGCCTAAAAAAGTTCGTTTAGCGGTGACTTTGTTTTGACTTATCTATCATTTATAGCTATTTCTGTCGTAAGCAACAAGCTGTATCATTCCAGTTGCTACGCCCAACTCTTGATTACATCAAATCACTACCAAAACAATCCTTACGCAACGTAAAACTTTATACACACGAAATGCGATATAATTCTGTATGTACTCCGATGACATTATTTTGTTTAAATATTTATCACATTGTTTTACTTTAGTCACGTTTGATTCCACATGTTGACTCCCAATCTTAGCTTTAGTTGAATGAAATATACCTATATAATATATAGTATATATTATACTCATTCTCCTCACGTAGGTACATCGTTTTGCGAAGGCTCCACCCTTCCTCCCTAAAAACAAGGGTAGGTAGGTACATATATGTACTAAAATCTGGGTTTTAAAAATATACAAATGTGGTCTAACGGAAATAATTTTATGTATATATTCGTATAAGAGATGAGATCTTAGATGTGAGATCATAACTATTTACCTATGTTCTTGTTAAAAATACTATCTAGGTATCTAACTATATAGTCAGTTCAATTCCCATACAGGACAAACAATTAGATGCATGAACATCTGTTTTGTGACTAGGCGTAAATCCTAACTAATATTTAAAAAAAAAAAAAAAAAAACATACCCGTCGAATTGAGAACCTCCTCCTTTTTGAAGTCGTTTAAAAAAATACGAAAGTAACTCTGTCTGCCTGTCTGGCTTTCACGCTAAACCGCTAGAACCGATTTAAATGATATTTGGTACACAGATTTTAGAGCCTGAGAAAGGACATAGGCTACTTTTTATCCTGGAAAAATTGAAGATACCCCGGGAACGCGGGTGAAACCGCGGGAGTCACTAGTAAATAATAATAAATCTAAAAATTAATAATAATAAATATCCTGGGACATTTTTCACACGCGGCCAATCTGATTCCAAAGTAGATAAGCTTCAAAGTGGTATATCTGTCTAGTTATCAAAGTAAGTAGGTATAATGCTCTGCTTAGTTCGTCGTCAGATAGGCCGTGTGCTTTTAATACCAATTGAATTATCATAGGCCGTGTGCAATAAAGATGTCGCCAAGTAATGGTTATTATTAAAATAAACATAGATATGTATGAAACGATGGTTATCTTCAAATTAATGTCAAAGGTGTAATTATTTCAAAAACATTTTCTTTTATAAAGATATCGTTATTACCTATTAATAATTTGGAGGATGGACTTAGTATATGCTTTATGTGAATTGATGATTAGTTATGATGTCATAACAAGGTAACTATTTCATAAAAAGTACCTACCATAAATACCTATCATTATAAAAGACAAAGAAGAAAAGTTTTTAATTTGAAATGTTACTTACCTACCTAATCCTACTAATATTATAAATGCGAAAGTTTGTATGGATGTTTGTTACTCTTTCACGCTCCAACGGCTGAAGGGATCTGCTTGAAATTTGGCACAGAGCTAGAATATGTTCTGGAATAACACATAGGCTACTTTTTATCCCGGGAACGCGGGTGAAACCGCGGGGAGCCACTAGTATGATAATATGTAGTTTATTTAAAAGCTAATTTAATTGACAGCCTAATATTATAAACATCCGAAAATTTATTTGTGGATCCTACGTTTGTTACTCTTTCACGCAAAAACTACACAACGAATTTGGAACGCAGCAGAGCTTCAAATCTTATTATCCCGGTTAAATTAAAGATCTCGGGAACGCGGGTAAAACCGCGGGGAGCCACTAGTTGATTTATAAAACAGGATCTTTTTTATGATACACAAGACACACCTACTTAATTGTAACCTTCAAATGTTATGTAAGTAAAATCAAGTTTCTGATAATATACCTACCTATCAGAAACATAATTTTTTGTTTTCCATAATCATGACGTAAACTATATAAATAGTCCGAAATCGTTGAAGCCCGACTTAGGTAAGTGTTAATCTTTTTTATTAATACCCAAATTAGATAAAAAAACTGTTTTAATCTACACTAAAAATAATTATTAGCACCTATTAGGCACCGAAAGGACTTGATAGATCTGAATAATTATTTCAGTAATGAAGAGCTACATTATCAGGGAATATAGGCTATATTTATCCTCATATTCCTTCGGGAATAGGAACAACGCTGATGAAACTGTGCGACGTAAGCTAGTAGGTAGGTTTTGCAATAGTAAATTCCTATACAGGTAGGTATACGTAGAAATAATTTAGTTTTCATAACACTGCGCCCTTTATATAAACATCTAAAGGAATATTGCCATAGCCTTTGTCTGGAAACTAAAACCTCGTTTGTTTAAAAACAAATCGATTCAAAGACAAACTCTTTGGTTAGGCAAAGGTCCTATGACGCAATGCCTCAATGAGATTTCAAACCACAGTTGAATTTCTGACGAAACCAACGCCCTCTGTTTCGTATATTCCAACGTCATCCTTACTAATATTATTAATGCGAAAGTAACTATGTCTGTCTCGCTAAAACTACAAAAGCAAACTAAATGAAATTTGGTACACAGTCTAGAGCCTGAGAAAGGATGTAGGCTACTTTTTATCCCGGGAAAATGTAGAATCTCCCGGGTACGCGGACGAAAGTGCGAGCCAATAGTTTTTTAATAATAATCACCACGATATATAACAAGTTTGTTGCATATAAAAACATATCTACGTTTTATGTTTTGTATTTATTTATCTGCTGTGCCGACGTCAGCGACACACCCGCGATCTCGTCCAATCAGCGCGCGGCGTCCAACACTCCTCTCGTATAAAAGGCGCGCGCGCAACTTTACAAACATCATTTACGCGTTTCATCACGTCTAATTAATTAAATGGGTGTTAGAATAAACACAATAGGATATTATAGGTGGTTGATATTCCTCTTCAGCTTCAGCAATTTCGACAAGATTTAGTTAGCAGTGACAATTTAAATTTTAACAAATCAGACAGTATTTTTTTATTGTAAATATTCTTTTAAAAATGTTGCATTTCAAAACTATCCCCGAAGACTACGTGAAGAAGGTTTCGCAGTGAGTATATATTTTTTTAATCATCTCATATTAAAATTTTGAAAAATGTCTGTCAAATTTCTTATGATCTTCAATATTCCATCAAAACCTGATTTAAATACGCTGCAAATAATACAAAATGTAAAAATTATTACTCCCTGAAACAATATAAATTTTTGAATTACTTAGTACACAAACAATATCACATCATTAAATTAAAACAGTACCTACATTACATTAAATACATAATAATAATAGCCTGTATTGTACCAACCAAGTATTCTTAATCAATTAAAATTAAACTTGTATCCTTTAAAAGTCACACAAAGTAAACAGTAAATATATTGTATTTTTACCAGAAATTTCCATAACACCTTGGTACCTACATACTAAATATTTCCTTAATATTAACATAATCCTTAAAAAACAGCTTCAGCTTGTTGGAAGTCATAGATTCGACTCCCATAAACAAAATATATAGATATATATATTTAAATGCATCAATATGATAAATATGTCGTGTAAGTTATGTGCGTCAACATAATTTATTTATCTATTTATATAAATATATTGAAAGCATATTAAAAATCTTCCAAGTATATATATATAATTTTCAGATATTTTTATTGTGAAAAACGTTGCACTAGATCGGCTTATGTTTAAAAAATTTAAAAAAAAAAATGTTTCTAACCTACCTATAACCTAGTTGATAGATACCTACTCTATCCTTCACACCACCTTGAAATGAACAGGATCTATACCACACGTCAATATTATCAAAGTATATCACTAGAAAAATAGATAAAGATAACCGTAGTTAAAGATAAACGTGACAAATTAACCTTGTTCTCGATTGAATTTTACTGCAGTTTAAAGTTCAAATTGTAACTCCAATCATGGCCATCGATTGATAACGAAGTACATCCTTATTGGAGTCATAAATAAATAATAAATTAACGAGACTAATTCCTTATAAAATTTATGTAATTATTAACGTTTGTTATATAACCATATTATAACGGTATTTAAACTAATGCAGTTACTATCGTAAATTGGTTACAATAATAGGAAATCAAGTCGAGGCCGTTTTCTTTAAAATTTATGTTTGTATTTTTTTTTTAATTGAACTGTCCTGAAATAACGAGCAGCCTTTTTAGAGTGTCCAAAAGTAATTTAATTTCAATTAAAAACTCTTTAAATAAAAAACAATTTATAACGACTTAGATCCGTATATTAAGGAAAATACAGGGCCTTCCCGACACGATAACATTTTATTTTTTTTCAAAAATTTTATTTGATGCAAAATGTTATGTAAACGAATTTACGTTAGTTGGCAAATCAAAACTATAGGTTTTATAAGTAATTATCCGAATAAGAAACAAAGCCTAAAACTAAGTATAGGAACAGCGGAGGCACCTACTTACTAACTTCATGGATCATTAGCTGGTCACATACAAATACGTTAAATACATAGTATTTTTAATACGAACCAATATTAATATAAATTATATGGAGATTTTCGGTAAATTATTTTAGAAGTACCCAACTAATATAAACCATAAAAGATTAGCAATAGGGGCTATATTTTATTGATCATGTTAATTGTCAACAGATGTGCACAAGTGGCACTGGGATGCAGCCGCGCCGCTCATCAGACCGCACTCCGAGGAGTTGCTAAGCCGAGCCCACAGCTTGCTGCTTTAACACCCAAGGTACTTTCAACAATAGTACTTACTTAAATACCTATATAACCATCCCTTTAGCTGATTTTCACTTAATATAAACTAGATACGCACGTATTTGAATCCTTGAAATGGTTTAAACTCGCGTATTGGAAGAATAAAGTTCTAATTTCAAAATGATACGAAGTTAATTTAAAAACGTACCACAATTTAAACTACAACTATTTCTTCATATAGCTAATTATTTCGGATTTCAAAACGTATTTATAGACGTAATTAAAAAAGAAATCATTGGCACCTATATTTAAAAATCTATCTGCCTATTTTACCCAGTACTTATGTTAACAAAAATCCTTAGGTTAGAGCATTCGTAGAACGGAGTGCAGCTCTCTGCCAGCCCGACCATGTCCACGTATGTGACGGGTCCGAGGGTGAAGCAAGCGCTCTGCTGCACCTCATGCAGCAGCAAGGCACCGTGAAGCGACTGTCCAAGTATGATAACTGGTAAGTTAACTGTCATTACAAATTTATGGGTTCCTCAAGGAGCAATTATAGGTCCCAATTATTAAAGCACGCATATTACTGAAAATTTAAAAATAGTAAAAAAATATTGAGATGAAGCTTCATTACACAAAATATCTTTAAGGAATAGCAAAACTAACAAAATAAAATTGCAGTTGGTTAGCTCGCACTGACCCGGCTGATGTGGCAAGAGTGGAATCCCGCACGTTCATATGCACGGACCGTGAAAGGGACGTGGTGCCAGCAGCCAGGACCGGCCAGAAGTCTGCCCTCGGCAACTACATAACGCCACCGGACTACGATAAGGCTGTGGCTGATAGATTCCCAGGATGTATGAGAGGTAAGATAGAAAGGCATAATTCTAGAAATCTTGATGATCTTAATGTATTTCTATCAAAATTAAAGCGTTATATATAGCGTGACTTGCTGATCCGTGCAACTTTGATAGCGTCACGTCCCCCGTTTTTGCAACATATTTCAATGATACTTACTTTACTTTAAATATTTATTAGTCTTTCTTCCTAAATATGCTATCCAACACCTAAAGTTTTTTTCAATTCGAGATCCGCGTATTCAAACAAACAAAAATTATTCTAAATTTGGTCCGCGTATGAGGACAAGGGCACGCACTTTATTGCCGTGTTCGAATAATTGTGAAATTGGCTTCAATTCCAAGTTCACTAAAAATACCTAGAAACTAATAATGTGTATTTTCAGGTCGTACAATGTATGTGGTTCCGTTTTCGATGGGCCCTGTTGATTCTCCCTTGTCGAAGATCGGTGTGGAGGTGACTGATTCACCATACGTCGTGTATTCTATGCGTGTCATGACAAGGATGGGTAAGCATTATATCTATCACTTGATAAATACATCGTGATATTTCATATTTAATGACAAAATTACCTATATAAAACTATGAATGAGCATTTTACTAGTAAAAAAAGAGAAAATCAATAAGTAACAAAGCTTGAATTTTGGTTAGTCAAAACTACAAAAATGAAATACCTATTACTTACATGAATTCATCCTAATAGGCACATATTTTAGACCATCAAGAGGATTCATGCTCCTTAAATATATAGATACCTACTCATATATACATACCTACATTCTAATTTTAATAAATAAAACAGGAGCAAAAGTACTGGATGCACTTCGTCAAGACGAGCAGTTCGTGCGCTGTCTGCACTCGGTGGGCACCAGCGGAGGCACCAATGGTTGGCCGTGCGACCCACCACGCACCATCATTCTTCACAAACCAGCTGACAACGAGATTGTAAGCTATGGTAAGGAGATTTTTGATGTGCTACTAATAACTAAAGTGATGTTCGGAGGATATGACGGCCCCATATATAGGTAGTAAAGAGGTATGGAATATAAAAACATAATAAAGGCTTTAGTCTAAAATGACAAAATTGCACAGAAAATCGAGGATATAAAAATAAACTATTTAAGGGTAGGTGTACCTAGTAATATTCATTATTTATCACCTAAACATAAACATGACTGAAACATTACGCACAAAGGAATAGGTACTATACGACTTTCGGTTCTAAATATAATTTGTTTAAAACAGGTAGTGGCTACGGCGGAAACAGTCTCCTCGGCAAGAAATGCTTTGCTCTGCGTCTGGGATCTGTCCTCGCGCGACGTGAAGGGTGGCTCGCTGAGCACATGCTGGTTAGTATCACACTCACATTATAATCTTTTATTTTATATATTTTAGTCGTAAAGACCAATAAATAAGTATATTTCCTTTAATTATTTTGACGATTTTAATCGAATCATTACATTTAGTGCACATGTAACAAAAACTTAGTTCTATCGTGACCGCAGTTGTATTGATAGGTATATTATAAATGCAGCTGATCGAGGATAGTCAAAATAATTTATAGGTATTTTGATAATAGTCAATCGCGAATCGTCCCGTTCTATAAATCGTAGAGATATTTGCTCTATTCTATTCCTCAACTGAATTTTGTTTTTTAGATCGTAGGCATAACCGATCCGCAAGGTCGCAAGCGCTACATCGCGGCCGCCTTCCCCTCCGCTTGCGGGAAGACGAACCTCGCGATGATGACTCCCACCCTCCCCGGGTACAAGGTGGAGTGCGTCGGAGACGACATCGCTTGGATGAAGTTCGACAAGAATGGAGTACTCAGAGCTATCAACCCTGAGAATGGCTTCTTTGGAGTTGCGCCCGGTGAGTTGACGTTTTTGAATTTGAACCGATTTTTTTTTGTTTTAATTTTAAATCATATTACAGCTTACTTATACACATAATTGTGAATTTAGTTAAATGTTTCTGTTATCCGTTTATTACCTACATGGATAAAGTTAATATATTAGACTAGTTTAGTTTTTGTTAAATTAATAAAATAATGGGACTGATTATTTTCTTCGTTTTCTTCGTTATTTAACAGGCACATCAGAAGCAACGAATCCAATGGCAATGGCGACGATATTCCAAAACACAGTGTTCACAAACGTAGCCGAAACGAAGGATGGCGGTGTATGGTGGGAAGGTATGGGAACAGCTCCCGAAAATCTTACCGACTGGAAGGGGCAACCATGGGACGCTAGCAAGAAAACACCTGCCGCTCATCCAAACTCAAGGTAAGGCGATCAAAGCCACTTCATGAAATGAAACAAAAACTTTGTTTATGGTTTTTGGTATTGCCAATTGCAAACATTACCCATATTTTGGGAAAATTTATAATAAATAATTTTCGTTTACAGATTCTGTACCCCCGCTGGTCAATGTCCAATAATCGATGGTGATTGGGAGAGTTCAGAAGGAGTTCCAATTTCTGCTATATTGTTAGGAGGCCGACGACCATCAGGCGTGCCCTTAGTGGTGGAGTCGAGGGATTGGCAGCACGGTGTATTCATGGGAGCTACAATGCGTTCTGAAGCTACTGCTGCCGCTGAACATAGTGTGAGTATAATATATTAACTTTAATGTTTTATAATAATAAATATCCTGGGACATTTTCCGCACAAGCCCAATCTGATTTCGAACTAAGGAGAGCGTATGGTCATCAAATAGCTGTTATACTACATTTAAATACATTCTTATATAGATATTTACATCCAGAACAATCGCCTGTCAAATTTATATTAATTTAATATTTATCTCTACTGAGTTTTAATTCATAACTTTGCCATCAAATAATATTTTTGTATATTGAATGCAGGGTAAAGTGGTAATGCACGATCCATTTGCGATGCGTCCATTCTTCGGATATAACTTCGGCGAGTACCTTAAGCACTGGCTGTCGATGCCTCAACCTGGCCGCAAGATGCCCAAGATCTTCCATGTCAATTGGTTCCGTAAGAACGATCAGGTAAATATATACTTCTATAGTAATAGATAGTCTTTAGGTTATATACTATTGCGCTACGGCAAATAGGAGCAGAACATCAATCAAAATTTTGCCGTTTTTGCAAGTGACGAAGTTCTAACGAAGTTCTTTCGGGTCAACTAGTATAGCAATATAAAACACACACAGGAGTAACTACTATTCTTCTTAATTTTAGAATAGGTTAATAACATATTTTTTCTATCCAGGGTAAATTCCTCTGGCCTGGTTTCGGTGAGAACTCTCGCGTTCTTGACTGGGTGCTCCGCCGGTGCGATAATGAACCTTGCCACATTGAGACTCCACTCGGAAACATCCCACAAGATGGCGCCCTCAACACCAACAACTTAGGACCCATTGATATGAAATCTCTGTTCAGTATTCCAAAAGACTTTTGGATGCAAGAGGTACGTTAAGTTTCTAATTATTTATTTGTCTAGTGAAATAATTGGTAACCCTAGTTCTTTCTATTCCTATTTGAGAATCCAGCACAAGTACTCATTTATTCTATCTTATTTTACAGGCTGATGCAATCGAAAAGTATTTCAAACAAGAAGTTGGCGAAGATTTACCAGTGGAGATGTGGGAGGAACTCAACAAACTGAGAAAGAACATTCAGTCTTAACTACTGTTTTAAACCAAAGATAGTTAGATAGATATTTTAAAATTACAATATGTAACAGCATTTCCAAGAATTTATGAGATTTTTTAAATTTAATGGAAGATTTACAGATGTTGTTCTACTGTTGAAATAATGTGACATTCCTGATATTTTTTTAAATTAGTTAAGTGAAATGCTAATCGTATGTAAATTTTGAAACTAGGTGATAAATAATGAAAGTAATTTTTAATAAAACTTTGATATCCATAGAAAACTGCTGCTGGCAGCATAAACAAAATTTTAAAAGTTTTACATAAAATGTTTGATAAATAAACGAATACTTGTATTTTGATGAGAATACGATGGCTGTGTTAAGTTATGTTTATATAAACATGTTTATAAGTATGTACGTCCTTAATGTATGATATGAAATAATGTAATAGGTTATTGATATATAAAAAATGTTTTAATATAATATAGTGTCTTTTCATTGGATTTTATCCGAATCTATTATGTTATTTTCACTTAACTGCACATTTACATTTTAAATGCTATATGTAGGGGAGACTGGGTAACAGTGAACCGCGGGTCACAGTGGATAATGTACACTAACATAGTATGTGTTGCACTCACGCACACAAACAAACCTTCATTTGCCGCTCGTCTATACCTGTTTGCGTCGCACTAGTCGCCGGCGCGCTATCGAAGCGGGAGTACGCGCTGCCTCACTCCGGACTCAACGTAAGTACCAAACCTATTTTTTTACGAATTTTTAAATTTATTTAATTCCTAATTGAATAAGAAATGTAGATGTTTTTGCAATGACGTATACTTGTCATACCTTCGATCCGTTGTAATACATATTGATTTGTCCTTAAGACAGATAGTTTTTTTTTGGTTTATATTTTTTTTCTATAACGGTCAATGGGCCACAGTGAATCATTCTGTATTGGGTCACAGTGAACTGTTGATCCATTGTAACCCAACAAGCTAAGATTTATTTTTACTTTATGTTTTAGGTAAAAATGCCTCGCAATCGAGTAAGAAAGACTACTATCGGACTTCATACTGAAGAACAGATGAGTAACGCTCTAAAACTTATTACGCTCTACAAAATAGCAAATAATTTTTACATGCCAAACGTGGCAGATATCGCCACGGTTGCCTTACATGACATTAAGATGATTTTACCAAAACCGAAATTTTCTGGTAACACAAAAAGAAAACAGTGTATATATAACTTTGACCTAGATTTTTCTAAAATTGATTTACGTTAATTGTATGTGTGTTCTCGAATTGTTACAGTTGAAAAATGATTTTATGTTTGTTAATTGTCAGATCTTAAGAAAAGCTATTTTTAAGTTTATCAAAATGTGATTGATATTGTTTATAGGACTATAAAAACTTTTGGCATGATAGACTGGCTAGTACTATAAAAAGAAAGAAGTATTTACATGTTTTGTTTGCAATTATTTTTCTGAAGCGAATTTATGTTAAGTTAATGTTTCTTTTCAAGTTTAATGATATATTACTGTTAAAAGAAGTTTAATGTTTTGTTCATTTTAGGTATAGGAATACCTACCTATTTTTAAGTTAATTAAAATGTGATTGCTACTTTTTCATAAGATTATATTGACGTAAAAGACTGTCTTGTACATGGTTACGGATAAAAATATTGTAATAATATGAAAATTGATGTTTTTTTAAATATTTCTTTGCAATTGATCCTGAGTGCCCCAGCCGATTCACTGTCACCCGTGCAGTGATCCAAAGTGACCCGTTCCCGGGCCACAGTGGATAATTTCTCATTTTTTTTAAAGTGCCTATACCTTGTAGATTTGTTTAACTCACGCCATGAAATGTTTTTTATTTTAGACATTAGATATTCATATTATCATTTAATTTCAGAGATGTATCATTTTGTCATAAGCTACAGAGTAACACTTCTTTAAAAAAAAAATGATTCACTGTTACCCAGTCTCCCCTACCTATATCTTATTCAATTATCACTCACATATTCTACTAAACAACCACTCGTAAAAGTCATCAATTTATTTCATATGCTTAGCTGAAAATACTCTGACGCCATCTTGTGTTGAAGCCCTTGCGTATTTCGTTAGCAGTGCATTTACGTTTAACTTTTCTGTTGCATAACATCTGAAATGAATTCATTCATTATTATTCATTATTAGATAAATATTATATGGTTTCCAATTAAAATGTTCCTAAAGTGTATACTTACTCAATATATGGCGATATTTGATCAACAGACCACTTAGATTTAGTTTGGAACAGTATCTTGAAACGTTCATTAATATCTTCTGGTAGATCGCTCTCAGTAAATCCCCACACAACTTGAGGAGTACTTGACTTGTCTACTAAGGCTATACCAGACAACAGTGATTCCTGGAAAACATAAGTTTAAATCAATATTTTGTATTCATATAATTATATATTTGTAAATTTATGTAAAAATATATATTTAAAAACGATAAACTAACATTTGTAGTCATGCCTTCTGGAACAGAATCCCTCCAAGCTTGAAGAAATTCAACTAAATTGAATTTTCCCGCACTTTTCAACAAAACTCTTGCTAGGAATTTGCAAACTTTATCTTCTTTATACTGATAGTACTGGATTCCATCTTCTACAACTGACTCAGAAGTATAAAATCGAAACATAGCTTCCAATATTGATATTGGAACTAATTCTTTTAAGCTATCGATTGTTGTTTCTTTTGATATCATACTTAGAGGCCATGAATTCTCTTCAATCAGATCTAGCATAAACGACAAGACTCTGAACTCATAATCAAAGTCGAGTAATCGATAATAACCATCTATGTGTATTGCTTGTATCTTTTCTAATTCTTCATCCAGTTCTGCTCGAGAAGCTTGAATTTTATCAAATAGTGCATCATAATTCAATAATTTCGTCTTGTCTACTGCATACTCTAACTCTAACCCTTGATATTTTGTTGGTTCTAAAAGCTTTTGCAATTTATTCAAACGAGGTTTACATGGTTTTAATTCAAAGTACGTAAAGAAAGTGTTAATAATGTCCTTATGTTCGATCTTCCTGGGAATTTTGTCTCCCTCATCAGATTCAGTTGATTTATCCAGACTAACGTTCGATTTATCAAATGATGTGTCTGAGTCACCCTCCATTGAACTGTTTTTTAGTGTTTCGTCAACACCCGTCGCTGCCGCAAATAATAAGTCAGGAACTAATAAAAGGCTGTTAGAAGTTTCCGCTTCCTTGACATCATATGTTTTATTATTTGTACAAAGGACGACATTTTCTTCTGGATCACCTAATTAAAATGAAGTAGCTATGTATTAATATAGTTTCATGAACAATGTATGTTTTATTTAAAATAAGTCAGAATCAGAATTTTACCTTTAAATAATAACTCATTGCCGGATTCGATTTCCTTTAAGAGAATATCGTCTAGCAAAAGTAGTCTTAAGTTATCATTTTGATTGCTAGCATCCGGAAAACGTAAAATTTGTGTCGTTTCAGTAAGTTCAGATTCATGAAGTTTAGCTGTTTTGATAATTTTTCTTACTTCTTCTGATGTTCTTAATTCTCTGAAAAGGAACTAACCATTAGAACTTACAAAGCTTGTTTCTAATTTTATGTTACTAATGTTACTATGCAAATATATGATTAATTAATAACAAAGGTTTGCCAAACAATTATTTGTACACATATGTTTATAATGTTTTATCAACATGAATCTGCAATAGGTTATATAGGTATGTTAAACAAAATAAAACTTATGTTGGCAACTCAAATATTTGTTTTTGTCTTTGGTTTGCACTACTGTCAAATATGACAGTGACTTATTTGAATTTGACTTTTCTTTCGCTAAAGTTCGATTTATTTCAGCCTTGTAAATTCACGCCGTGATCTTTGAATCACGTTTTAGTGTTTAGATTAGTTTATTTAGTGTTTAAAAACGAAAATGTCTCTGTTTGGTGATATACTGTCCAAAAATGAGGAGAAAAGCAATCAGGGATCTGCGGGTCTTTCGCCCTACCTGAACTTCGATCCCTCATATATACCGAAAATGCAACCAGAATTCTTATATCCAGACGATAGTCACATGGCATCCACCGCTAAACGATCGAATGTAGCTCTCCCCATCATCGGAATGTCATTTATGACAGGATCAGGTAATTTTTTCCTCATGATGAAATAATAACCTCCATCAAGGAAACTTTACATAACATTGATAAAACTTCAAAAAAATCAAAATGAAATAGGAAAGTGGGCACATTACATGTTGTATGTTGGAAAAACACTCAACATATTTTATGAATTGTATGAAAATCTCACATTAAATCATAGTAACGCTTGAAAGGATAGAACATGAAGAAGCAGATTGATTGTTTTCTAATAAGAATCTATGATAATTGACAGTATTTTTTTGACACATTTACCTATAGATTCTATGTTCTATATGTAGATTGTATGTATTTGTATATGATATACAATATTTATATATGTCTGCTCTAACCACCAGTTCTATATTAGTAATTACTCGATGACAAACTAACAAAGAAGTTGAAGCAATATGCAAGAATAAGTTATGGTTTACGATTTTAATTTAGACTGTATTGATTGCGACATAACTAAAATATCAATATAAATTAGATAAGTAGTTATTTAATCTACATACAATCAAGTAAAGTAAAATTTCCATAATTTTGAGTTAAAAGATATAAATGTCCATTTCAGGTTTGGGAGGCATGACTGGTTTATATAAAGGACTAAGAGCAACTACACTGGCTGGCCAAACTGGCAAAGTTCGAAGAACCCAAGTCGTCAACTACATTATGAAGCATGGTTAGTAATTATTTTATGATGATTCACAATTTTCCCAATATATTTTGAGTATCAATGTCTTATTTAACCACAATTACTGGGTTAACCACTTACACTTTTTACGAATCTCTGAAACTGAAGTATATTTTATTTAAATCAATCAACAAAGTTGTTTCCCAAAATCAAATTTATCTCATATGTCATAGTCCAATTCCAATTTGTTGTTTATGGCTTCATCGTTTGTTAATAGTCAAGGCATAAAATAATCATATTACTATGTTATTTTATTTCAGGCACAACAACTGGGTGCACTCTAGGCATAATAGCATCATTCTACTCATGCATCGCCCTCGGCGTCACCTGGGTGCGCGACAAGGAAGACACGGCCAACACGTTTATAGCTGCAGCTACAACTGGCATCATCTACAAAAGCACCGCCGGCCTCCGCACCATGGGCCTCGGGGCCGCCGTAGGCCTCACCCTAGCAGGAGTATACACACTGATCACGGACAACGATAACATATGGAGCAAAGCCAGATACAACAGATTGTGATTCGATTACCGCCTACTTTAGAATATGTAAATAAATAGACTGTTATTTTTAGTTGTATTACGTTATGCCGCCAAAGGATCTGTCAAACGCGAAGAGACTTATTCGGGCCATGTCCGCCGCGTCTGTTAGGATTATGTGTAGATGCTGCCTGGCACACGATCGTTGTTTATCCCCGTGTCGTCACAGGTGCACTAATATGCATAAGCGTTAATAAAAAAACATTATTTGAAAAATTATAATGTTTATTTCATTTCTATACATTACGTATTGGTGTGGTAAAAGTTGCGTTGTAACATTGTGATTTCGCGAATGAAAAATACATTGTTGTCTGTGAAGTTAATATGTTAACTAGCAAATAATTTTGTACATGTATTTACACGATTGGCGGCAATACGATGGGATAATATATGTTATGTGGAGTTGTAGAAACGAAATTGAGCAACAGCCTTATTATGGATAATGCTTAATATCTAACATTTATCTACACACTTAGGTAAATTAATTACTAACGTAATCAGTTACATTGCCAGTAATTGGTTATTTATTATTATCAATCAATAGTTACACAAGGTAAGTTAATTTTGGCACCAATTTACAGGCATACAATTTATGAATATCAATTAATGAAGTTAACAGGTTAATTTAAATTTTCATACAATTTGTATTTAGTAGTTATCTATGCAACATCTAATGAACTTAAATTAACAATTGAATTTTATTTGGTCTTACGAATGGTAAAATCTAATATTCATTATTATTTCTGCAATTTCTGTGTTGTGTTGAATGATATCAACAAACACTTCAAATTCTTTGAATTAGTTCCACGAGTATTCCACCAGAGGCGCTGTTTCAATTATTCTAAGTGTCGTAAACACAAACATGTTTATCTTTACTTTACTAATGACACACTCTGGTACCTATTGCACTAATGATATTATTATACCTATCTTGCAATGCCTATAACATGACAAAACATATCAAGCGCACACTTCAGTAACTTGTACAAAAAATTACCGTCTAAATTCTATGCTATGCTAGCGTCAAAGTCCGCCGATCTCAACGGAACACGCCAATGATAACAATTTATTTTATCCCTTCACACATACATATTTATAATCAAATACAACCGTGATGTAGTAAGTATATAAAAATAGTAGCAATACAGTAGGTACAATAAACATACGATTATGATACAATCTACAAATGGATGGACTTTAGTTTAATCCAAAAGTTGCGTTGTTAGTTTTCATTGAGATTCTAAAGTACCTACTATAAAGGGAATCTCCAGAGAAATGGATGCGTCTTAGTAAAAAAAAGTGCCTACTTTTTTGGAACATATATAGCAGATGGTTGCATGATGGTAAAAAGAATTAAAATATCAAGCAATAAAAACCATAACGCTTCAATTCCACTGAAGGTGATTCCGTAATGAAGACAGTTGATTTCTTTATGTAACAAATTATGTTATAATCATTGACAAATCGAGTACTTCACGATTTTGCAACAGAAATATTTTTTTATTGAGAATTACTTTATGCTTTAAGATAACACTTAAGTCCCCTTATACGAATGCATCGTAAGTATAAGGGTCACCACAACAATTATTAAGCTAGGCAATATCAATCTAGATTTCTGTAGCTGGGTTAACGAAATCAAAGAACTCATTTTAAATAGTACCTATACGTTACTTCAAATAATACCCTTCGTTAGTGAAAAAGACGCCTTAATGTTACACAGATAAAATACAATTTCAAGCAGCATAATCGCTGAAACATTCGAAACTGACATTATGCTCATTACTTTAACAGACGACCTTGAAATAAATATTGATAAAAGTTATCTTTAACCCCTAATTGAGGTTATTGTGGAAACTTTACTGTTATTTAGGATTTCATACATCGATCAGTTACTGTAGCCTTAATGAGCTTATTCATTTTCAGAAGCCCTAAAGAAAACTTAGGTTGGCTATCTGTTACATTCAATCCAATTACCTAAAATAACATATTTTAAGTACCTACATATATTTAAAGTCTAAAACTCATACTGAGAACAATTTAAATTTACTTTTTACTTATATTTTTTAACAAACGTAGGTTTTAAAATAATATTTACACGAGTCTTATTACAATCGACATAAATTTCATAATATCAATGTTACACATTGTACCTATCTAAAACAATTAATCGTAAAGATTATACAATATAGTTAAACTGGCAAGGTTTTGTTAAACTATTTTTTTTTATTATGCATTTTGTATACGGATTAATATTAGTGATTAATGTGCATGTTGATGTAAATATATTTAATTTATTAAGCCATAGTCTGATTCAAGCGTCTCTGTTTTGAAATGAGTCAATACTAGTGGCTCACCGCGGTTTCCCCGGGATAAAAAGTAGCCTATGTCCTTTCTCAAGCTCTAGACTATCAGTGTACCAAATTTAATTGTAATCGATTCAGTGGTTTTAGCGTGAAAGCAAGACAGACAGACATATAGTTAGGATTAATAGTGGAAGTAAATATCAGCCGAAAAACTAAATATCTGAAACCATATAATAAGTGTGTCGTCAAGATATATAACATTCATACGATGTATACCTAATGTCAAACGATTGTATTTATTAGTAAGTATAATTACTTAATTTTCCTGTTAGTTAAAACTTAAAGGAGTTATTTATAAGGTACAAATTAAATACCCCAATCAGGATAATTTGAACATTATAAACAAACATGTGATTTAGGTAGGTAAGTACTTATGATAAAGATGATGATGATGGAATTATGAAATTAATTAATCAGTATCTTAGCTAAAGTATATGTACCTACATCACGGAACAAGCGTTAAATGCTACAATTTTAATCTGTCACCATTGATATAAAAAAAACCCAAGATGCACAGTCTCGAACAAAAGTAACACTCGAAACCGTCGTCAAACACTCACCAATGATACCTACGTTGTTATAGTTATACTTTAAATATATTTTGTTGCAAATTCAACCTTACTAGCATTATTACTAAAAGTTGTTTTTAGCACGCAGTGTACCAAAAGCAATAAAAATTTTACGACCCAAGTTAGCCGGTAGGACAAGGCATGGAGTGGAGACGAATATTATTTATTAACTTTTTGTTTATAAGACATTGAGTGAGATTTATAAGTTTGAATTGTGTTCTAAACACACATTTTCAAGTGTCAGATTGAATCTACGGATCCCTCCTCTTATATCTTAAAAAAATATATTATCATAACATTGAAACACATAATTAATTATGTAATATGTTTAAAAAAAAGCTACTGAAACAACTCGTCTGGTTCATCTCCGTAATTTATACATATAAATATTTGTTATTTAAAACTTAATACAAAATAGTTTAAAAGTGTGCTTATTAATTTGAATTTAACACAATAAAAAAAATCGACTCCATTAAAAAAGAACAGGGTCATTTGTATTATGCGACTAAAATAAAAGGGGCGTATAAATGTATCGTTGTTACGCTGACAAAGCCGCTATTTAAATCTGCCGTATTATACTTGGACCGTTGAGTGAAGTTTTGAGACAAATTAAATCAAAATCCCACATTCCTCTCTATATTAAGTCATAAAAACAACAAAAACAAATCGATAAAGTCTTTTACTTACCGAAAATACGATATCCCATCCTTTTCTAACGTTCTAGACGTAATATTTTTACAATTTCGTAATGAACACTTCGCCATTTTTAACAAGTGTTCAGTGAGGCGAGCGACGCGAGACTATTTGAAAAGAGCGCACAATTTCAATTTGTGCGCTCATTTTACGCGGACGTTTTTGAGACGCTGAGTGTGTATCTTGGGTTTTTTTATATCAATGTCTGTCACTATAGTTTTCAAAAATTCAAAATATTCGAGTAGGTAGGTACCTGATAATTTGGGAGACTCATAAATTCGTCTTCAAGTATATGAAACAGTTTTTTACATTAAAGGAACGACAAAGACTTTGTGACAACATAATGTTTTGGTATTTCCTCGCTCTAATTCCACGCAAGTTATGTAATGGACATCGAAATATGTAGCAAAATTGTGTAACCATACCTCGAAGTTAAAAGGTAAATAGCACTGAGACAAGCTGGTTGAGATGCTGATATTAGGTATTATAAGCACTATCTTACATCTATACTAATTACTAATATACTCGTATAAAGCTAAAGAGTTTGTTTGCTTGAACGCGCTACAGGAACTAGTGGTCCAATTTGAAAAAATATTTCAGTGTTAGATAGTCCATTTATCGAGGAGGGCTATAGGCTTATATCATCACGCTACGACGAAAAGGAACTTAGCATCAATCAAAAATGTTGCAAAAACGGGCAAGTGGCGCAACTTCGCGCGTAGTCTACCTATATGGGAGTGGAAAAGGGCCAAATTGCAGCGAAACTTCTGAATTGGTATAGATTAGAAAATATCAAAATTATTTGCGAGTTGTAACGTCTGTCGGACATTGAACAGTTATGTATTGGTTCTAGTAATGACCTTCAGCGATAACCGAATGTTATCGATGTCTTGAATTTCAGATACATCTATCCCCAGTACAAATATTTAACCGACAAATTTATCTGTGTATAGCTTTTAAGACGGGTAAGACGGTCAAAGTTGTAGCATTTCCACGCCTTCCGTAATATAGTTGGTGATTATTCCTACTTAGCCCAAGATCGAAACGCTCGCAGCGAAAAATCATACACATTTTACACAAGTGAACATAATTGATACGATTTTTCACTGCGTCATCGATTTCATACATTGGTCCTAACATGTACTGAACATACAAAATTTGAATGTGATTTTCGTGAGATGGTAAATTTCATGCACATGCGATACAATAATCGTATTTTAACTGAATTCTGCAGTCGTCGCCGCATCTCAGTCTTGAGGCGCAGCATTTCTTGTGTCACGTGGCTGCATTTAGTATAGTTTTCATATCTTCTGGCAAAACACAGTTAAGATCGTCCAAACGTCTAGCTAACAGCGTCCGCGTGTTGTCAGCCACTGGAGGATTACTCTTCAAAACCTCCCTTAATTTAAGAACCATGTCCACTATTTCAACCTCCTTCTTACCGATTGACCATTTCTTTAGATCACTCTCAGCTAATGCCTCCAATTGTAAAGCGTGAAGCTTACTGGTCAAGTTACTATGTCTTTCGTGGAACCAAGCACTGAAATTTGGTGTTCTAAAGAAATTTCTATAGAGCCCTATCCAGTCACCTTTTATACCTGTTGTGAGTTGAGGTCCCGATTGTTGTAATGTTGCAAAAAAATCTTCAGGGTTAAAGGGATTTGGTACTGGAGGTGCTCGAAATGGTGATATGTTCTTCTGCAAAGGCATCAATGAAGCCATGTATCTTTCCAAAGGTATCATGAAGCTCTGAGTCAATTCTAGCAAGTGTCTCTTGACCATTGCTGTCTGCACTTCAGATGGACGGTCAGTTCTGATACCATTATGTAGTTTCTTTATAATAGATTTATCTTTTTCAAGAAATGCCTTGTATTGGGTATAAACACCAGGTGCAGTATCCAATAGTTTAAGGTTACCGACTTTTCTTAGTTTAGTTTTGAACGCAGTTGAGTCACCAAGTTTAACTGTATGAGGCCAATGTTGCAATGTTTTCGTAAAGAATGGATTGGTCACACCCAATATTACACAAGGCGGATTGTATTGTTTCCTAGTGAACTCTTTAAATTCACTGTCATGTATTGTAAAGTAAGGTCTGTACTCAGCAGAGTAAGGCAATGGTTGGATCAAATATGTTAATGCTTGCACAAGTGCCGAGCATTCAGTCGGTGAACTAGCCATCACAACAATAGGTTCCGCTGTCAATACTAACTCCCATAGTAAATGTAGGTGTGATATTAAACTTGATAATGCATCAAACACATTGACATCTTGTAATGATGCTAAAATATGTGGTACATTAGGTGAGTTAACTTGTTTCGCAATATCTGACCTTGTAATCTTTCCAGTTTGCTGATTAGGAATGTATGACTGAAAGACAGTTCCCAAAACTGGTAGAAGTACATTCTGTCCCGAATCCAATATTGGCCACCTGTTGATATCATGACATGCAGCTTCCAAACTGCTCTCACCTTCTTCAAAGTGTTTTGGTGCAATTAACTGTATTACCTTGTAAAATAAGTTAATAAATGGAAGTCTTGTTAGTAATATGATGCTTTTTTGGAAGTAACCACGAGGTAGAGATGGATCCTTGACCTGACGGAAGTATACGAAGCCCCAGTAGTGCGTAGGATCCGCACGGAGAGTCGGGACACTGTCCTCATTATACAACAATTGTTGTTGAGTTAGTGATGTACGTGACCGCAATCTCACATGGAACTGCGTGTCACCCATACATCCCGAATTGGAGTCAGGGAAAGCTAGGTAGCAAATATTACTTTTCTCTTGGTCAGTCAACTTTACGCCAGGCGGATATACGCTTTCCATAGCTTGTCCCAGTTCAAGGTCAAAAGTTACGACACAAATACAGTGCAACCAATCCGAGAACCTGCTCCACTTAGCTTGAAATTCCATTTCGTCCGTGGGAATATTCCCGTCCTCGAACCTTTGTAATACACAAGCCATGATAGCTCACAAATATTGAAAACACATGACGTACTAATAAAACACACACACTCCTTATTATTTAACACTATTTATGCACTACGTTATCATTTTTCATAACGACGAAATAAGTTTACAAGCATTTTTTGTCAATAATGATAAAAACATTCTATTGCACGCAAGACATGCCCTGACAACAGCTGTTCCGCGTCAACATGGCTGCGCGCGCCAAAACAAAAGGTCAGTTAAATAAAACGAAAATAAATAATGTTATAAACAGTTTTTGCACTTTCTATGAATAGAGACTTACCCCAAATCCATTATTATTGATTGGTAAAAGAAAAGAGCTTTAATTGATAAGAACTTTTCGAAAAACAGTTAAATTTACAAAATGATTCTACCACCCCCTTCCTTTGAGTAGAATTTCACGTTCCATGTTACACAGAACCAGATGTAAATGTTATGTTTAAGTATGTACAACAAACACTAATAAACTAACATAATAGTTATCTAATTAAAAATAATATTTGCTTATGTATGTTAAGTTAATATAATAATAAAATAATAATAAAACCACCGGTAAGAACGCAAATGCAACACATACAGAATTTTCCATTACACGCATACATTCGAATCCATATTTTAGTTTCTGAAATAAAAAAATAAACAAATCTATACATAATGGAATTTGTGTTCTTTGTTCTGAAATTTATTGTAACAAATAGTACCTAACGACTTCAATTATATTTCACCACCAAAAACTTTTACTGTATCTTTCAAGTAGCTAATAGCCGGTCATGAATTATACAACTGGTAATACAAGTAACTTCGGGCACTTCAGTTTTAATAATAGGTACATTGTCTTAAACAGGAAAAGGATAAATAAAAATATGTTTTCTATTGGCATTATGTTTATTTGTGTAAACGAAATACAGGCTCAAACGTGACTACGCGGAGCCAATATGACTTACGTAGCCACCCTACTACCTTTACAACTATGTATATTACAATGTTAACTTCACTTACTCAATCACATTTTATATATCAAACTAATTACATCAAACGTGGATTTATATTGTATGACAAACAGAATTATTTTATTCAAAGCCACTGCTATATTCCTCAGTCGTATTATAACCATCTCAATTCAATCAAACCATGTCAAAACTCTAAATATTATATTCAGTACATTTTCTAGGTATTGTTTAAAATAATAAATAGTTACAATTTTGAACCTTAACAACGAATAGAAGTGGGTGATTTTGTCATTTAACATTTTATTATGTTGGAGTCTACTGCAAAAATGTTTTCCAGATCATTTGTTTTAAAACCACCCATAGTAAACAAGTATATCAACTTTATTTATTGAAAGTCCCTAACACTACATTTTGTTGAGTAAATTGACAAACAATTATTACCGATGGTTACAAAATACGATATGACCCTGTTTCAAAAGAACTATGTTTGTTTCAGTCTTTCACGACCAAAGTAAGCATATCAAGAGTTATCGAAAGCCAATTTATTTTTGAAATTACAATAATAAAACTAATTCAATTAAAAAAAATGCGAATATACTCGAATTATAGATAAATTAATTGACATTAAATAAAGCATGAGATGATAATGGATCCTTTACAAATTCTAGATGATATTTGATAGTATTAGTTTGAAGCCAACAATGTCATTCCATCCAACCTAACGGTACGGAATGTTAATAAAGTGAAATATTAAATAAGTGCAGAATTAAATAATGAATCATACCGAGTTCACAATAAAATCTCTTTTCAAATTTGCAATTCATTCAAACATAAATCTTCGGGGCGAAATTTTATATTGTATGTAAATAAAAAATAAAAATATAATCTCCAATCACAAATCATTTGCACCATAATAAAACCGCAGAAGTCTTCGATAGAAAATATAAATCCATGTGCAGCATTGAATCACATTCCGCCTATTAATACTATTAATTTCAGAATGTCATTGAATCACTCGACTATTCTTAACCAGCATGACATTCATAAATCGTTGGGTTACATTTAAGATCTATTGTCACATTTTAAGAGGTTCTTCAGAAAGCCAGGATGCACTTTTAAATATTCGGCATAAATAAATGTTTGTGTACATCTGCGGTTTAAGTTCAGAAACACCTAAATAAATTCTCTACTTAACATTAACACGAAATTTGAGTGAAAAATATATCGATTACACGAACACAACGTTATCTGTGCATAATTAAAATTTAAAATATTGTGTTAGATTTTCATTAGGTCATAGACATCATAGAAGCATTAAAACACATCTATTAAAATACATAATCATAATACAATTAGGGAAAATATATTAAAAACCGTACAGACATTTTCCATGGACATTTTAGGTTTTTCTACAAGTTACTTAGTCTTCAGGTAGTTTTAAAGTTATACAAAAGAAGGTAACTTGTATGACAAAATAATTATTATCATTTTATTAATTTAGGTCACTTCCTGACTAGCTCAAACTAAATATAGCTGGCATATGGAAAGTTCGTTTGCATTCGTCCATACTATTCGTTCGCTTTGTATGAATCATTTACAACAACGGTTCTTGTATTTATACTAGACTTTTATTGAAAAATAATAAAAAATACTAAATAATCTTCTAAAAGTTCAATGAGCTAGTCTGTCAGGACTCTGAATACTATAGTTTATAGAAGGCTATGACAAGATTTACAATACAAAGGTAAATTATATCAGAACATTTAAATTTTTGATCATATAGGAACGTAGAACAATATATTTTCAACAGTATTTCAACTGTTCGTCTGCGTTCAATATAATGAAATCATTTTCACATTTATGCGTTTTAAGTGTAAGTTTGTCTTTTGAAAGTACTATTGCAGGCTTAAATTAAGTGGTTTAAGTACAGCTGACCGAAATGCGGGTTCAATAAGATATTATTTCACATTCACAAGAGACAAACTCACATTAAAAGACACCCATGTATGAGTAAAAAAATCTAATACACATTCAATTCTTACTGCCATGTCGAATTGCTAGCTACATTCGCATTAGGTTGTGCAAACGCATTTGGGAAACTCTGACCTAAATTTAGTCCACCAAATTGCTGATTTAACTGTTGTGACTGTACTGGCTGATTGAAGAACTGATTGTTCTGCGGGAACTGTTGAGGTTGCTGTTGCTGTTGCTGCAGCGGTGCACCAAACGGATGCTGAAACTGATTACCCATTGGCTGAAACTGTTGGAATTGTTGCATGTTGTTCTGTTGCATGCTGTTTTGTTGCATGCTGTTTGGTTGCATATTGTTCTGTTGCATGTTGTTCTGTTGCATGTTGTTCTGTTGCATGTTGCTATAGCTCGGTGCTTGGTAACCAAATTGAAACGCTCCACTTTGAGCGGGTTGTACCGCCGGATTAAATTGGTTCACTAAATTATTTGTTGGTGTTTGACTGTACAAAGCTAATATACTGTCTTTAGTTAACTTGGACTTTTCTTTCTCTGACGGGGCGGCTTGTTTGAAGAAGTTTTCTTCTTCTGCCTTAAGATCTGTCTTGGGCGGTTCAGGTTTGATAATGTCAGGTTTCTCTTGAGCTTGAGGTGCTGAGAAGAAGCTTGAGAATATATCGTCGTTGGCAGATTGTAATTTGAGTTCTGGTTTTGATGTGTCTAAGCCTAGCAGGTCGGCGGACGCGTCTGTTTTGACCTCTTGTTGGTTCGTCGGGGTGCTCCGGCCGAGCTTCGGACTCACTGATGACTTGGGCTTCGGTATGCTTGGGATGACATCGGATTTCTGGAATTTGTATTATAGGTTTGTAATATGGATTTGTTCAGATACAAACATATCTATATATTTTTTATTGACATGTACCTAATCCAAAGTTATGACTGATTGGCACACGTAATAAATACTTGTATGCATTAACATGTGTTTATAGTCTCATAGGTATAAAAATATTGTAAAGTAAGTACATATGCATCAGCTCTTTTATAACAAATATTTATAAATAACTAGCTGACCCGGCAGACTTCGTACTGCCCCAATCTATACTTCATTTTATTAAGAAAACGTTTGTATAGGAAAAAGTACAAACTGTTTTTAAGGTTTTCCCGGCAATTATTACATATTTCTCACCTTTTAAACCTTCCCTGGACCCCCACGAACATTTCAAGACCAAGGAATGATACTCAGTTCAACAGTTCTCGAGTTTTTGTGAGACTAACGAACAGCAATTCATTTTTATATATATATAGATTTAAAATTAAATTTGTAAACTTACATTATACTTCTTGTCACTGTTGCTGGGCGCCGGAAGTGGCCCCAGCCCCGAAGACGTCGACTTCTTTTTCCTTTTTTGTCGCTCCATCTCCTCATCTATTTCTTTATCCCTGAAATTTAAACATAGTTTATTTAATCAGTGCATAAGTTAGTTAGTTTGGTTGCAATGTTAGTTATGAGTAATGGAAAAAATCGTATTTATAAAATCGTTCTATAGTAATTTTAGCAACATAAATTATATATATATTGGATACTAAGTCATAAAATCATTAAATAATGTACTCATAGCAATATCAAAGAAACTTTCCGAACCAAACATTAAAGTGAGTCTTAATGTTTGTAAAAGTCATTTTGGAGAAAAATATAAAGTTAGTACTTTTTTTTTAATAGATAGTTTGTATGTACTTGTGTAATAATATATTACTCAATGCTCACCAGTTAACTTTAGGCAGCGTGGGCGGCACCCACTCTTTGGCTATGTACTTCTTCTGCTCGTACTTGGCTCTGATGAAGGCTTCGAGCGAGGAGTCGTTCTGAGGCCGTCGGAACGAGTCGGGTAAGTTCGCCTCGTATACTGCACGGGCTCGGGAATTACCCATTTGTTGAAGCGATACCTGACAGAAGAAATAGGTATTTAACATAGATATTTTAAGAGATATAAGCTACAAATACCTAAAAGATACTTTGTAAGTACTATGATACCTAACTGATATACAATTCGATATATCCCAGTAATAAAAATAGGAAAATGTGCGAAAATAGATAAATGAACGTTTAGGTTACACTGTCATGGAGTGATGTAGTCAAAATGTGGCATATCAGTAGATTAAGTTCTAAAATAATACATATACTGGATACTTTTTTTCCCGGAACATCCCCGGATATAACCGCAAACGGTAGCTTGTACGTACATACATAAATTATTGAGTAAGACCAAACAATCATCAATTGATATGTTTGTGTTGGGCGATCGAAGCCACGAACTCTGACGTGTTAAGTCGCGTCTAATAAATTGCGCCAATTGGCCCGGCTCATGAGGAACCCATATTATGAGACACCAGTATGGAATGCATGAAAATATATTCTTGGAGGTCGAAAAAAAAGTATAAAGAGAACATTTTTGAATTAAATTCTTTAAAAAAGATTAACAATAATAAGCGGTAGGTACCTATATCGAATACTAAGTTATTATAGCACAAGCTCCGCATATTTAGGAATCTGAATTGCTGGATGTTTCAAACATATCGACACCAGCTATTTATACTACGCTAAGTCCGAAATGTGTACTTTACAGGAGAGGCATATAAAGGAAAAAACGTGATAACTTTTACATTAATTAAGATATTTATTTGAAATTTGGAACCCTTCATGGTTATTTTTTTCATTATAATATCTCATATTTATTTTTCCATAATTATTTATATTTTTCGATTTAGCGCTAGTTAGCCGAATATAGACGTAATTCTTCAAATTAATTTTACAAGTTACACACGTCTATCTTAAGTTAGCGTTGTGTATTACGGGATGTCATAGTGATAAAGATGTGTTATTTTTATTGTGTTGCGATGATAATTTTTAAATAAATCATGCATTATTTGTAACCTTAGGGTTATATATATATCCGTAAAATATATTATTATAAATTCACTGGCTAAACAACTAGTTATTAAAGTTAGCTTTTTGTTAACCCGTATATACGTCTCTGGCGGATATCGTGTTAAAAGCCGCCAAATTATAAATAGCGTACTATACATCGACCTGTGCCACAGGTTAACGCCTCATTTATCTTTCCGTGGAGCTAAAAAATATATTATTTTTTTATAGATTCTAGATAGAATAGAGCAGATAATATTATATTCTGTAATTTTGATACATAATTTAAACTAATAACGTATAAAACTAGTAAGTAATCAACAGTTAATTAATATCAATTATGTGCTTACTTATGATTAATTGAAGATCAGATCAATCACAGTTCGATTTTGTACCTTATAATTATTTAAATCAATAAAGTACTTTATATTGTTATTCTTAAAAGAAAATGAACTCTCCTCATTATGTTCAGTTATTAAAATAATAATATTTATGTGGAAAGCAAGATGGGAGGCATTTGCCCTGCAGTGGGATACCCATAGACCCAGGCCTTAAATAAAATAGATAACAATAACGATAATACATTTCCGAAATAATATTGTTATCACAATAATATTTAAAGTTTTTGTATTTTGCTGGATTGATTTAACCAAGTTTCGTGTCTTTTTCGGGAATAAGCTCTAAAAGTGGGATAATCTAGTATTTTTAAAATATACTACATGTTTGCTTACGTTATCAATCAAAAGATAAACGTTACTTATTTTCCAACAGGCTGTAGTTACCAATATAAACTATTTTAATTAATTTTGTTCTTGATAATTTTGTCATCAATAAAAATTAAGCTAATATTGTTTCAAGAATCAAAATAAAGGAGTTCCATTCCCTATCGCACTGGTGTATACCATTCAACTGGAGAATACACTTCTCTGCCTCTTGCCGTCTTTTCTATTAAAGCCGTATGTCTTTTTTCCATAAAATGATCGCTTCTTCATCTTCTCTATCTTCATTTGAAAGAAATGAGCGGATAATAAGTATCTTCAAAATATAGTAAACGATATGGTTTGGTACTGTTTTATCCCTCACGCAGTTATCTGATTATAGGTTGACTTTGTGAACTCCCTAAGATGTTAATTTGTTAAATATATTGTTTAAGCAACTGGCAGCATAGCAAACAAGCAGCCTTTTTAGCCGTTCGGTAATCACAGTATATAAGCGGGGGCTTATATACTCATCTTCGAGCTTAAGATGTTAGAGACCGACATCAGCATTTTTAGGACGATGGCATTTACTAGTTTGATACCGCAGAATAGAGACTATCATTGAAAACAGGGGAAAGTTATAAAATTACTGGGGGTGGATATTGCCATTACTAAATCTGTATTACTACTGGGGCTATCATTCATGTGCAAACCTGAAAGACTTTCCTGGGCAGACATACCGATTTGATGTGGGATTGTTGTATTTTCGGTTTTTTGGTAAGAAGTCGGCTACACCGTTTGAAGATAAGGAACTATATTAGCTGTGTTGTCAGAAGGATCATCAGATACGACAGAAAACAAAATGTCGATGCTTGTTGGACTTAATGTCAACGGAGAAGGCTTTTGGACCGAAGTCAATACCTTTGGTAAATAAATATTAAGTGGAGTATAAAGAGCCCCCAAGTCGTTTAAGTTTGTATCTTGTAGGTCTGCACATAATTACCATAATTGACTGAACTGGATAAGTAGGTATATAATGATTATTATTTTAAAATTATCTCATCAGACATAACGTGCTCATAAAAAATCCCGAACTCAGGATTATTAACTTCAGCTGGTAATTTATTTGGCTACGATTCTACAAAAAGGGTAAAATATTGTATTAAAATTATGTTTTTTATTATCATAAAAACATGCCGATACATTAAAAATATGAATGGTGAAATTACCGTCGAAAACGAATAAATATAATTGTATTTTGACATAAGTATTTAGCTAGTAAAAGTCGCTAAGTAGCGCATTCTACAAATGAACAAATATACCTGATCGTTCTAAACTACGCTAACTAGTGTTTGCGTAGTATACACGGACTTTTATAAAAGCGCTTAAATTTAAGAAATACGTAGCGTATTACTATAATATATATTTAAATACTTTGTAATACATAATATAATCTATGCGCCCCCTCCCCGTGGACACTCCGCTAACACTAGTTGGCGTGGTTTAAATCGAGTGATTTCAAAAAGTACCTGCACTTAGCGTTTTATAAAATTTGTAACTTCGTTATTTTTGTATATTTCTTCACAATTTTTTTTTAACATATAAAAAACCTAATTCTAAGAAGCTTGGCATAAAAAAACGTTTTTGCCAAATTTCGAGTTAGCGTAGTGTAAATAGCTGGTGTCGATATTATTGTTTATTATTAGTAATAGTTGATTGGTTGTTTGTTACCTATAGGTCTGTGACAATATTTATTTATTAATCCACTTTAAGAAATGAAGAATTTCTATGTTCTAGATGTATGCGCCTGGACTTAATACAGTTATCATTGTTTCGTTCACTTTAAGACATTTTATGTTAGAATTAGAGAGTCTTCAACTTCGGCTAATATTTACCACTTGTTCAGGAGTCCATGAGTCAAGATTGACACTCTTCACCTTGGAGATGTGTACGCCGAGGTTGCGATGTATCCCAGCGCATCGGATGCACAGGAATATGCCCAGGTTCCATGACGCCCAACGGGGACCTGAAAGAAGTATACATTATATATTCTTATTGCATAACATGTAAATTTATTTTTAAGGTTGTATTTCCCGAGTTGAGTACCAGTTCTTTTCGGCAAAAACAACCTTCCGAACCTCGGTTCGTACAAGAAAAATACTTTGAATTACTTTGGTATGAACAGGACTTTGTCAAATTAAAACCAGCTCTCCTAGACACATGTCAGTGTGAATTTACATTAGTCTAGTCAGCTGGAGTGCTTAGTTAAACAAGATAGGCAATATAAATACTCTACAATAGATAGCATATCCAATAATAATATATTTTTAATAAACTTACATGGGGTTGCCCTAGATCATAGATGGCACAGGCATTCGAATAAGTTCACATTATATGTAGAAAAGATCAGTCAGTAAAAATAGATATGCTAATCTATTTTGTTTTATAGAAGTATTTATGTCACTAACTACAGTTACGCAGTTGCACCTGCATTCCCAGTTAAATTTCCCAATATAAAAGTGAGTAAATGTCCAACTGTCTCAATGTGTCAGATCCCTTCAGCCATAGATGCATGAAAGAGATCAGATACCACATACATATATTCTCGCAAATTTCTCATTTATAATATAAGTAGGATATACAAAAATACAAACAATAGTGATGACATAAAACTATTGTTTTAGTTATGAAAGTATGCGTCGTGTTTATTACGTATCTAATAACTTTCATTGAACTAAAGTAGCGAACAATTAATTGTTTCCTGTAACATTGAACATACTGAATTGTGTAAAGGTCATTGCTATCTATTATTACTATAGTAAGACTATAAATAAATTGTAGGATAGGTAATGGATTAATGTTCAGTCGCAAATAATCTTTCTTTCCTTTGTCTGTTTAATATCTGTCTATATACCATTCAATTTCTTATTACTTTATCTATATTATTAAACACTAGCTGCCTCCCCGCGGTTTCAGTAGTTTCAGAGCCTATTCATTACAAACAAACAAATCTTTCCTCTTTATAATATTATAGTATAGACAGATATACAACAGTACATATCTATTTCTATACTAATATTATAAAGAGGAAAGATGTGTTATGAATAGGCTACAATACTACTGCACTGATTTGAATATATTTCATCAATAGAAAGATATTTTATTTGTGAGTGTCATAGGCTATATTTTATCCATATATTCCGGAAATGGGACCTACGTGGGTGAATATTTAGATGGCTAGAGTTACTTATGGAGTATGTCTACAAATAAGAAATTGTACACAACAGTTGTAATATTGATAGACAGTTAAAGTATATATAATAATAATTTTGAGTATAATTCATACAAATTTCATGTCATAGTATTTTTTGTTACATCATTTGTATGATGGCATATGGTTATGGTTCAGAGGTGAAGGCCTGTCAATGATAATGAAGGGGCTACTAGTGTGGTACCAAGTTCACAATGGAACTTGTCAAGTGGTATAATTCTGTGGTATCTAAGACATATAGGGTATCTTGGGTTCCTAGTAGCTTGATCCCTTTATACTGTCTATATTTTATAAACATTATATAATTCTTTTAAATATTATGAAACAACAAATAACCATTTTCTGGTATCTTATCTGAGATGTGGTTTTGTGTCACTGTTAAAGTCTAATCTATGAATATTTAAAACATTATGATAATAAATATCTGTTTTGTATCAATCATACCTAAAATTTAAAGTATGTTTCTATTTTGTTATAGCTGTATATTATTTACCCATATTAATGGGGTATCTCCAGTTTCCTGGGATATAAAGTTAACAATGTGCTATTCCAAAACATATTATGTCTAGTGTTATAAAAATACTAAGAGCCACATATTTTTTGAGGTATATAAGTAACATAAATCCATTAGTAATTGAAAACATGGGAATGTAATAAAACAAAAAGATATGAAATCTTTAATCTAAGGCAATAAAAATATGCATAAATATCGAACAAAGTGCTGATAAAATCATGTACATGTACTTCATTCAATTTTCTACAAATAAAATCATCTTTAGATACAAAATTACCATTTTTTTTAGTTATTGAATCATAGCCATGATTTTTTATAAGTTTTAATAAAAACCTAAATAAAATCTTTAACACATTTTTAATAAAATAGAACAGCAGAGTACAAGGATTTATAAAATATATATAAGTTATTTAAACAACAATACTTATGTTATTAGGTAACAGAATATTAAGCCATTATTTAATCAGTGAAAGTGATATGTTCCAATCGAAACATAGTGTGTATTGAAGCTGTATTTGCATAAGTACATGATATGAATAACAATATGCTGCTTTAAATTTTATAATGTTACATTTGATCAATACATGATTAAAATAATCTCTAATAAATCATCATTTGATTGAAGATTGTTATCGCCTTGATATACTGTAGTACTATAACTTAAATAGTCATAGAATACCAAATTATCGTCTATTAATTACTATAAAGGTGGTAAGTATGCAGTTTCAAAATGCGATTATGTGAGTCACTGCTCGCAGAACTTAAGGATTTAACACGGGTCAAGGACCCTGATTGAGAATAAATGATCAATTAAACCATTAAATACGTGACCTTAACCACTCTGTTGAGCGTAACACAATATGTATTTCACAGATTTTGCAATAAAACTCGATGTAAAAAAAGAAAAATCTCTGTACCTTTAGCGTCGCAATCAACACAATATTTGTTGTCTTCATCCTTTAGCATCGACAGTAAAATGTTTTGACATCGGTCCTGAATTTGTTTGGCCCGATCTTTTTCACTTTTTGAAGACATCTCTGTGAATAATCCCTTTCAAACGATAAGAAATTCAATGAAAATGGGTGGAATGCTTGTTTGTTGAAGGGAAGAAGGAGACCATAAACAAAAAGTGACAGCGAACGATGATGAGGTGTTGATTTTTTTTTTTTTGTTGTGTCTATGATTAATAATCAAAAAAAAAATATAGCGATGTCGTTAGTTTTCTATTGTTAATTTACAAACTGTTTATTATGGTAATTGCATGGGTTATATCTTTGATGAACAACCTAACCTACTGTAATCGTTCTAATATTTGATTCGAGTCTATACCTCTATGGGAAAAAAATTGTTCTAAATGAATGTCACTGTCATTGTCATCCAGACATCCACATATTATGTCAAAACAAAATTGACAAATAATCGCAGTCGAATTGCTTTGTTTTGAAATGCTATTTCGTAACAATATTTAATTTATTTTATATAATTGACGTGTATCTCGAAGTAAAATAACGTATATATATTGAATATCCTTTCCTAGGTTATAGGTTTATGTTCCTAACAGTTATTTCAAAAATCACTATCGCAATATTCAAAGGCTATGTTTGGGAAAGTACTTTACGTCTAATTAATTAATTGTAAAAATGGGAAATCAGCTTGTAGGCGTAGCTCCGTCACAGATATATCCAGTGGAGCATTATTTAAGTGAACATGTAGACTTGAGTTTTGACCAAAGGTAAGAAAAAAAAAAGTAAAATTTAAGAAGTAAAAGTTATAGTCATTGTGTCATATCAATAATAACCTAATTAAGCCTAAATTATTTGTACCAGCATATTATAAGTATTAAAATGTTTATTTTTAAATAAATAAAAAAAATATATACATTATCATTAGTCTCTTATAAAAAAAAAGTATGTCAGTTCTCATCATAAACTAGTATGTTATTTTTTTCTTTTTAATTCCAGCTTGGGTTCTACAAGATTCCTGAAAGTGGCAAGAGCTCGCTCTAGGGAAGGTCTTGTTGTGGTGAAAGTTTTTGCCATCCATGACCCTTCCTTACCACTTGCTGAACATAAAGAGAGGATATTAAAGATTAAAGAGCAGTTGGTTTCTGCCTTCAACTGTCTGCCATTTCAGAGGGTCATAGTAAGTGCATATATTGTTTTTATATTTTGTATTACTTAAAATTTTATTTATGTTTAAAATCAATATCCTGGGACATTTTTCACACATGGCCAATCTGATTCCAAACTAAGCAGAGATTGTGACATGGTAACCAGATAGTGATACATTTACTACTTTTAAATACATTCTTATCTAGATAATTACATCCAGACACAGAACAAACAGTCATATTTATGTACACAAATGTTTGTTATGGATGGTACTCAAACCCACAACCTGTGGCTTGAAAGTCAGGGTCACTAACCACAAAGCCAACCGGCTTACACAGAGCATCTTATTTATTTAATACCATGTGTAAAATCTGAATTCTGCATTAAAATTTCAATTATTTTATAGACTGGCCATAAATTTTTATGTGAATGCAATTCTTTTCAGCTCACAGACAAAGCTGGCCTATTGATGCGTGAATACTGCAAATGCAGTGTGTACGATCGTATGTCAACTCGTCCGTTCCTAACGGTTTTAGAAAAAAAATGGATAACTTTCCAAGTGTTGTATGCTTTGCATCGGATGCACAAACTTGGAATATGTCATGGTGATATTAAAGTGGGTATTTAGTTTAATGTGTAATTTATTAGAGTATACAAAGTAATTATTTACTTTCATATATGGATAAGCAATAATGTGTCAACCCACAAAAAGTCAAAATAAAGATTTTGATGCATATTTAACATTCTACTAAAGTGTTTCAGTCATCTAGAACATAAAAGTACATAAAAAATGGATTCTGATAAAAATGGATAGATGATGATGGAACAGTCGTAATGGATGAAAAAGTCGTAAATATATCACATTATAACCAAGTTTACAGGGTTAACACATTATTGCTTATCAGCATCCATATTACATAAATGATCCATCTTTGTTGAATGCACAAATTTTACATTTTTTTAAATATTTCAATTACCACTTTATTAGTTGTAACTTCATAGTCTTTCATGTATAGAATTATCTCTATCACTCAGCAAGGTATTAATTAATACTTTATCCTCTACCACGAAAAATAACATATGGAAAAGATCTAAATATCCTGGCAAAATTTAGTACACTGAGTAATAATTCACATGTATTACATACTAGCTGCCTCCCCGCGGTTTTACCCGCGTAGTTCCCGTTCCCGTGGGAATACAGGGATAAAATATAGCCTATGTTACTCGGGGATAATGTATCTTTCCAAAGGTGAAAGAATTTTTGAAATCGGTCCAGTAGTTTCGGAGCCTATTCATTACAAACAAACAAACAAACAAATCTTTCCTCTTTATAATATTAGTATAGAAATGCCATACATTATCCACCCTTGCTGAACAGTAATATGTATATACATTATACAACTTACAATAAACAAAAGATTATATAGATGTTAGAAAAAAGGAAAATAAATTAAACTAACAAACATAATATTAGTCCAGTACTTTTTGAGTTTTTTCGTCACATACAAAAATACAAATCTTTCTTCTTTATAATATTAGTGTAGATATAATTATCTGTATATTTTTCTGCTTACAACAAAAATAACAGACAGAATAAATTGTAAACATCCTGGCAGCATAATAAAATAACTCATTTTCTCTTATAGCTGGAAAACATAATGGTGACGTCATGGTTATGGGTGCTGCTAACAGACATAGCCTCATTCAAACCAACATTCCTGCCAGATGACAACCCGGCAGATTTCAGCTATTTCTTCGACACATCTCGACGGAGGCTGTGTTATGTTGCGCCAGAGAGATTTGTTCGAGCACCTGACCCTAATAATAGAGTTTTAGTAAGTTTTTGGATGCGTATAATTGAAGGGGATATTTTTTGTTCACAAACTGGTATACAATGTGGTTATAATATTCCTAATTAATTATTCCTATTAATCCTTATTAATATTATAAATGCAAAAGTAACTCTGGCTGTCTCGGTTCAACGCTAAAACTACTGAACAGATTTAAATGAAATTTGGTACACAGATTGTCTAAAGCCTAAGAAAGGACATAGACTACTTTTTATCCCGGGAAATGGAAGATCTCTCGGGTACGCGGGTGAAACCGCGGGGAGCTACTAGTATTTCATATAGTTTCAAATAAATACTTGCTATTTTTATTCCATTACTTATTACTTGTATTGTAATTTTTTGCAGGGTGATGACAAAAGTGGAGGCTTATTACTGAGTGAGTCGCCATGCAAAGTTGGAGAGTTAGTTCCGAGCATGGATATTTTTTCTGCTGGGTAAGTTATACATATTATATGAAAATACAAAGAATACTAGATGTTAAATATTTATATATAGTAATAATATGAAAACTAAATTTACTAAAATATATCTTGAAATATTTCTCATACAACGAATGTTATACACAGCCAATCTGATTCCAACCTAAGCAGAACTTGTACTGTATTAACCAGATTGCGGGTATACTACTATTAAATATATAATTATATTCTTTGAAACAGAAAATTTTAGACAATTTGTAACCTATTTTTGAAAGTCGATTAACAAACATTCAAGTACCAAAATGTCGACGACCATAGACTTGAAAGTTAGGGGTGTTTACCTCTAACGCCAACTGGGGAGTCAATGATAATAAATAAACAATACATAAAATTATACCCTTCCTAATATATATTTGATAGAGTATTAAATTTTATATGTGTTCCACAGCTGTGCCCTCCTAGAGTTATGGAACGACGGTACACCAGCCCTAGACCTGCCAGGGCTTCTGTCCTACCGCAACGGTGAGGATCGCCCGCCCACCATGACCCTCGGCGCGGGCTGCGAGCCCGGACTGAAGACCCTCCTCCAATCGATGACTGAGAGGAACCCGCAGGATAGGCGTAGTGCTGAGTTGTACCTCGATGAGGCTAGGGGAAGGTTAGAGATATTTTTTAATACCTGTATGTTTTGTCTTAATATTTTAACCCAATTTTTCCCTTATACAGATGTAATACTGTATGTATGTATTCTTAAATGTCCTAGATCTGATTCAAGCTGTAAATATCTAATAATAATCTAGGGTTTTTCAAGTTAGGGTGAAATGGTTTCTTTTGGGCAAGCATGCTCCATCTTAGGTCTCGGCAACGTCCTGTGTAGACGGGTCAGAGACCAAATGCAAGCCCATCACTAAAAAAATAAAAAATTAAATTAAGTCTTTGATTACTGTAATAATATAATAGATTTAACTGATTGTCTTTCTAAATTTGTACTTTTGGATACATACAAATTAAGCTATTTAAAACTATTCCAGATTATTCCCCGAGTATTTCTACTCATTCCTCCAATCCTACATGCTAATATTCTCCGCACAACCGATCCTGCCGCCCGATGAGAAAATACTACGTATCCACCAAGATATAAAGAACATTATTAAAATCTTCACACAACCTTCCGACGCTAAGAACTACCAGGATTTAGTAGAAGAGACCACAGACACTCAAAACTTGAACATAGACAATTTAATGAAGGACGAATTCAAAGTGTTACATGTCAATATGACAGGTGTAGAAGAAACAGATCATAAAGTGTTGCAAGGTAAAGAATTAGGGCCAGACAGTGAAGGGTTGATTTTGATTACGTCATTGGTGACGTCATGCATCAGAGGGCTCCATCATTGCACATCGAAGCTGTATTCGTTGGAGATATTGGAGTTGCTGTGCGAGAACTCCAGTGCAGAGACTATATTAGATCGGATACTGCCTTATATTGTGAGTATTATTCTGTTTTAGTTTAATTTAAATTTGTTAAAAAAAATAAAAAAATATGGTGAAGTACTAAACACGCACTTACTTTTTTATGTATTCTTTATTTTACCTTAAATATGTCACAAATACGCTTTATTTAACAACACACAATCCTTGTACCTACATTGTGTCTTTAAAAATTACTTAAGTGGCAGTTGGCGCGTACGCGCACTCATCTGATTAACCTGGCAATGCAATTTGCACCCTAGACAATACCGACCCACAATTGAATGTAGCGCGAGCACTCACACACATTATCCCTTCCAGCAGCCGGTTGCCTGAATAACCGTTAATACAATTTGCACCCTAGGTCCGAACGTCACACGACACATTTGCGCAAGCACTCATCCCCAATGCAATTTGGACCCTAGATCCAACGGTCCCACGACTCACTATCGCCCAAACACTCTTCCTGATTGACCGTGAATCCAATTTGCACCGTAAGATCTAACGGTACCACGACTGACTATCTCCCAAACTCTTTTCCTGATTGACTGTCAATGCATTTTCGACCCTAAATCCAACTGTCATACGACTCACTATCGCGCGAGCACCAATCATCCTTACCAACGGCCGGTAACCTCACTAACCAGTCAATGCAATTTGCACCTTATACCCTGCCGTCACACGACTCAATATTTCGCGAGCATTAATCATCCCTACCAACGGCCGGTTGCCTGATTAACGTTCAATGCATTTCAACCTTAGATCAAACTCTCCCACGACTCACTATCGCGCGAGCACTCATGCTGATTCATTGTCGGTAGCTCAATTGACCGTCAATGCAATTTGCACCGTAGATCCACTCTCCCACGACTCAGTATCCCGCGTGCGTGCGGCGGCGGTGGGTGCGTGCGCCCTAGACCTGACTGTCACAACTTAAAGTCGCGCGAGCACCAATCATCCCTTTTAATTACCGGTAGCCCAATTAACCAGACAATGCAATTTGCACCTTACACCCTACCGTCACACCACTTAATGTCGCGCGCGTACCAATCAACCCTTCCCATAACCGGTAGCCTGATTATCTTGTCTATCTAACTCTCCCACGACTATCACTATCGCGCGAGCACTCATCCCGATTCATCGTCGGTAGCTTAATTGACCATCAATGTAATTTGCACCCTAGATCCCACTATCCCACGACTCACTATCGCGAACGCATTCTTCCTGATTGACCGTCAATGCAATTTGCACCCTAGATCCAACTCTCCCACGACTAAGTGTCACGTGGCGCCTGCGCGTGTCGAGCTCTTCTTCATTAACATTCAATGCGATTTCGATCCTAGATCTGACTGTTACGATTGAATGTTGCGTGAGCACCAATTTTCCTCTCAACTGCCGGTAACCTGACTAACCCGTCAATGCAATTTGCACCGTAGACCCTACCGTCACACGACTCAACATCGCGCGCGTACCAATCATCCTTTTCAACTGCCGGTAACCCCACTAACCAGTCAATGCAATTTGTACCCTAGACCCTCGTCATGCGACCCACTATCGCGCGAGCACTCATCCCGATTCATCGTCGGTAGCTTAATTAACCGTCAATGCAATTTCGCCCGTAGATCCAACTCTCCCACGACTCAGTGTCCCGCGTGCGCGCGGCGGCGGTGGGCGTGTGCGCGCGCTGCGTGGCGCTGGCGCGGCCGCTGCCCGCCTCCGACTGCAACGTGTTCCCCGAGTACGTGCTGCCCGAGCTGGCCGCCAGGGCCACCGACCCCGCCGTACCTGTGAGGATCGCATACGCTAATAATATAGGTATGTACGTATTTATATATATAAAAAAATGCATTTATTTCATCTCCACAAACTTCAACAACAATTGTACAAGGGTAACAAAAATTGAGAAAAGTTTTACAATTTGAATTGAAAAACACGACAGATTTGTAATTTGTGGGACATCTGGAGTCTAAACTAAGCCTAGACCTGTATTTAAGCACTCCAGGCCCCCTAAAACTCTAATGTCACAAATTGTCAGTTAAGTAGATCTAAGATTATATAATTTTCTTTTTATGTGTATGTGTGTGTTATATGTGTAGTTATAATATATCTAGACACGCGGCAACGTGTTAATCCAAGTTCAAGCAAAGGAACTGGCTAGCCAGCGCCAAGTGAAATATTACACATACCACTTGTTGCCACTTTTGACCCTTCTATAACTCAAAACCTTTTTAATGTTCTATATGTATGTACACTTGACAAGCTTAACCACTTAGAATATTAATTTAATATTAATTTGTTTGTATACATGAATATGTCTGTTTATTCTGTATCTGGATGTAGTTATCTATATAAGTTTGTCTAAAATAATATATGTAGTGTATCAGCTATCAGGTTACCAAAACACAAGCTCTGCTTAGTTTAGAATCAAAATGCCAATCTCATATATTTAATCAAGTTTCTCATTTTACAGCAAAATTAGCAGAGACAGCGGTCAGATTCTTAGATGAAACGCAGAACATGGTGGATAAGGAGACCAACATCAATTATGAAACCGAGTTGTCGGCATTACACGAGATGGAAAGTTTATTTATTTAATAACTAGTGGCTCACCGCGGTTTCACCTGCGTTCCCGGGAGATCTTTAATTTTTTCGGGATAAAAAGTAGCCTATGTGCTATTTTAGAACATATTCTAACTCTATGGCAAATTTCAAGCAGATCCCTTGAGCCGTTTTGGCGTGTAAAAGTAACAAATTCATGCATACTTACAAACTTTTGCATTTTTAATATAATTCGGATGTTAATGAAAGTATGTTAGTATCCCGACTGCCAATCGGGTAAAAAATTTAAGGCATAAGCGATATTTTTCTTTTCTACGCACGAAACGTCCGTATGAATACATGTTTTTTTTTCTAAATCTCTTTTAATATTTTAATTAAATGTTGACAAATAGGGTAACTTGATATTTATGTATGTTCCTTACTTTATAGGTTCGTTCAACAGTGTCCTACTTGCTGACGGACTCGCAGGCGGTCGTCAAACGAGCTCTAGTCGAGAATGGAATAACGAAATTATGTATATTCTTTGGAAAACAAAAAGGTAACATACTAGTATTATTTAAATACTACTACTACTAACTAAATATAAATACTATTTAATGTCTATACTTTAAATAGTATTTATGGTATTATTTGCAGTCTGAAGCATATCGACAGCCCGGTTGGCTTTGTGGTTAGTGACCCTGACTCTCAAGCCGCGGGTCGTGGGTTCGAATCCCACCCAGGACAAACATTTGTATGCATGAATATGTCTGTTTGTCCTGTGTCTGGATGTAAATATCTATATAAGTATGTATTTAAAAGTAGTATATGTAGTATATCAGCTATCTGGTTACCATAACACAAGCTCTGCTTAGTTTGGAATCAGATTGGCCGTGTGTGAAAAAAATGTCCCAAGATTTATTATTATTATTTATATTCCTCATTGCAATGTATTTTGATTAATCTTTCACATATTCCATGACAAATGTACACATTTAAAACTCCTACTTATCACTCTAAAACAATAATTCCTAGTCTTAACATTTTTTGTTTCTATTGGTGAGGATTATATAAATGGTTCACACATCACCTCCTTGTATTTAGATGCTGATAAGCAATAATGTGTTGACCCTCATAATCATGATATTGAAAAAATTACATTTAAAGATTACAATGTCTATGTGATTTACGACTTTTTGTATGATATAAATCCATTTTTTTTTGTACTTATAGGTTTTAGATGACTTGAAACACTTTTGTAGAATGTTAAATATGCTATGCACTACAAAAAGTTTGTTTTGAAAAGAGTAATTGCTGAGTTTATTGCCGGCTCTTCTCAGCAAAACCAACTTTCCGAACCGAGCGTTAGAGTCTGACTATTCTTAAGTGTCTGTGAAGGCCTAATTGAATAAAAACATTTTTCATTTTCATTTTCGATAATATATCAAAACCATTGTTTTCGACTTATTGTGGGTTGACACATTATTGCTTATCAGCATCCATTTACTACTGTTTTAAGCTGTTTGTCTTCCTTTTTAAATAAAATAGATATTTACATCCAAACATTAATTCATAAACGGTAATATAATAACAAATGTTTTTTTTTGTTAGCTAACGACGTGATCCTATCTCACATGGTGACATTCCTCAATGATAAGGAGGAGGCGGCCCTCCGAGGATGTTTCTTCGAGCGCGTGGTCGGAGTAGCTTCCTATGTGGGCCAACACGCCGCACCTATACTAGTACCACTATTACAACAAGTTAGTTATACATACTAATATTATAAATGCGAAAGTGACTCTGTCTGTCTGTCTCGCTTTCACGGTAAAACTACGGATTTAAATGATATTTGGTATACAGATAGTCTAGAGCCTGAGAAAGGATATAGGCTACTTTTTTACCCAGGAAAATTTAAGATCTCCTGGGAATGTGGGTGAAACCGCGGGGAGAGTAGTAATAATCTATACTTATATTATAAAGGAGTAAAGTTTGTTTGTTTGTTTGGTTGTACGCGCTAATCTCAGGAACTTCTAGTAATAAATATCCAGAGACATTTTTCACATAACACAACTGATTCCAAACTAAGTTAAGGATATGCTATGGTAACCAGATAGCTGATATACTACATATACTATTCTTAAATGCATACTTAGATATTTGCATCCAGATACAGATCAAACAGACATATTCATGTATATAAATGATTCGAGCGGGATGAAAATCGATGTGATTATGAAACAACTAAGCATTTAGAAGCTGTATTTATTTATTTCTTCCAAAAACAACTTTCCGAAGCGATTATTACAGTTTGATTATCAATATTATGTTATGTAAACTATTTTTAAAGAAATATACTAATTTTATTACAGGGTCTTACAGATCAATCAGAATGGATAATAGCGAAGGCGTTACTAGCTACTAGTAGCCTAGCGTCCCTCGGCCTGCTGCCGAAGCAGGCGCTGTGTGATCTGGTCGCAGAAAGCGCAGTGTGCCTAGCCCACCCTAATTTATGGGTAAGTTAATTATATAACTATATGCCACAAACTGTAAGAATCCTATAAATTTTTAGTACTAAAATTACTTGGCTAAAATCGGCCAAAGGAAATGCACATAAAAAGCAAAGTTTGCTTCATTAATATTAATCGTTCTATAAAATTTGTTACATAAGAAATATCCCTACTAATATTATAAATGTAAAAGGAACTCTGTCTGCTTGTTAAGCTTTGACGCCTAAACCATTGAACCAATTTTGATGATGATGAAAATTGGCACAGAGATCGACTGAAGCTTGGGAAAGCACAAGCTACCTTCTATCTCGGGAATGTTGAAGATCCCCACGCAGGTGAAACCGCGGGGCTGGAGCTAGTAATAAATATCTATACTTGAATATGGTGTTTTTAATTTAAGACTTTTATAAAGTGTATAAATAATTCTATTATAAATCCTCAGATACGTCACGAAGTCTGTGGTCTTATATCCTGCGTGGCGAGTCTACTCAACCCAATAGATGTGAACTGCAAGATACTGCCGCTGGTGTGGCCGCATCTCAAACACAAACTTATACAAGTGAGTTAATGTTAATCTTCATTTAAACCTTATTCGATATTTTAAATAAGAGAAAGGTTTGAGTCAGTTCATCATCAGCTCATATACGTGTCCACCGAGGAGCTAGAGCCTCCCCTAACAATGAGGGGGTGCAGGCCATAGTCCACCACGCGGGCCTAGTGCGGATTGGCGGACTTCACATCCCTTTGATTGTGACATCTCGGGCATGCAGGTTTCCTCACGATGTTTTCCTACACTGAAAGCCAGTGGTGTGAATTCGTACGTAAGATTGGAAGTACTTTTAAAACTCAGTGGCACGGTCCGGGGTTTCAACCTGCACCCTCATGATCGTGAGTCGGTGCGTTCCTACTGAGACGCCACGGTTTTTTATCTATACTAATATTATAAAGAGGAAAGATTTGTTTGTTTGTTTGTTTGTAAAGAATAGGCTCCGAAACTACTGGACCGATTTCAAAAATTCTTTCACCTTTGGAAAGCTACATTATCCCCGAGTAACATAGGCTATATTTTATCCCTGTATTCCCACGGGAACGGGAACTACGCGGGTAAAACCGCGGGGAGGCAGCTATCCTTAATAAATAAATAATTGTTTCCAGGTAGAAAGAGCAGAACTTCTTCTAGAAAGTCTAGCAGATCCGATACCAAGGAAAGTCTTAGACGCCGTCCTCCGTCACGGGGACGTCGACCGACTAGTACAAACACTTAGAGAAAGGCGTAACACTAGACTAAAGGTATTTTATTAACAAATCAAAATATATTTTTATTCAAATAGGCCTTTACAACTTATGAATAGACACTCTTAATGCTCGGTTCTGAATGTTGCTTTTACTGAGAAGAGCCGGCAATAAGCTACATATATACGTGGAATTGTTATTATTTTTATGTATAAACTCAAAAACAGATTTCATAAACTTTTCATCGTTAGAAAGTTACCTTTGAAGAGAGAGTAACTTAGGCTATATTTTATCCCTGTATTCCCACGGGAACGGAAACTATGCGGGAGAAACCGCGTGGAGGCAGCTAGTTTATTTTAATTATATTGGCAGAAAATCCTTATTTTTACCACCTCACCTCACTCCTCCATAAAAGTAACCTATAATATAACTCATATTATCTTTATTAATAGGTAAAACAAGGAACAATGCCGCAATACTCTGAGATGGGACAGCAATTAAGAAACCTGTTTAGGAGATTAGCTTCAGACGGTAAACTAAAATGATATCTATTAAATTTTTAATCTATGTATAAAAATAATGCCCAAAACATATCAGTTTGCAGTATTTGGTTCAAGATGTCTTAAAAATACTTTTAGTGTAAGGAATTTTGTTAAGTTTTCTATAGTTCTTGATGGTAAATGCGCATGGCAGAAAGAGAAAATATAATAATGTTATTTATTAGTGACATGGCGCACTAAGTCGACCCTAAATAGAATAAGGCAAGCTAGATGATAATGACTGTAAATTAAGTTCTTATAACAATCGATCATCGAATAATAATCAAATTCTATAATATTTTATTGAAATAGGTCTTTACTAAATAATAATTACTTATTATTAAATATATATATATAATTAAAGAGCCGTGGTGGCTCAGTTGGGAACGCACCGACTCACGATCATGAGGGTGCCGGTTCAAATCCCTGGCCCGTACCTCTGAGTTTATAAAAACTTACGTACGGATTCACACCACTGGCTTTCGGTGAAGGAAAACATCGTGAGGAAACCTGCATGCCCGAGATGTCACAATTAAAGGCATGTGTAGTCCGCCAATCCGCACTAGGCCCGCGTGGTGGACTATGGCCTAAAACCCCCTCGATGTTAGGGGAGGCTCGAGCTCCTCGGTGGAGACGTGTATGAGCTGTTGATGATGATTGATGATGAATTACTTATACTTTAATGTTAAATGGTAGTTGTTTGTAATTTTGTTGTATATAATGTTTCAGGTATGACAGAGCACGTAGAAAACCAACTGCTGGCGATGAGCGCACATCTCATAAAGATACAGAGTTCGTCCACGCAGGTAATCTATCTACACTAATATTATAAAGAGGAAAATTTTGTATTTTTGTGTGTATGTTTGTGCTGAATAAAATTTAAAACTACAGTGACGATTTCAAAAAATTTTCTCCATTGGAAAGCTACATTATCAGGGAGTAACATAGGCTATATTTTATCCCTGTATTCCCACGGGAACGGGAACTACGCGGGTAAAACCGCGCGGAGGCAGCTAGTATATTATAAAGAATTATATAAAAATTATAAAGAGGAAAATATGGTATTTTTGGGTGTATGAATAAACTCAAAAACTACAGAGCCGAAAGTATAAAATAATAATATACTTTTTTTCAAGACACTTCTTCGAACGCTTTTCAAACACTCATATTTAGTTAGTCACAAAAAGACTTATACACAAAATAGACCACGTTAGTCCAATATATATACGCCTGCACATAATACATATTACAAAGAGGTATATATTTTAATATTAATAAGAAAGTATTTCATTCTTACAGCATATAACAGACGCTCCAGGTCGTATAGTGTTGATTAACACCGGCATATCGAAATCGGTGCAGCTGGACGCGTCCGGAGCCGACAATCCGCTGGCGCACAGCGGGACCGACAAAATGTATGCCATGTCACACAGCAGGTGAGTTTGTTTGTCCATAAATATATATTAGGACATATTTATTTTATGTTACTTCTTTCACACTTAACCAATCTGATTCCAAAGTACACAGAGCTTGTACTATGAAATCATTTAGCTGATATGCTACTTTCCAATACAAACTTATATAGATTAGATGGCGAACCCACAACTCGGCAAATTTATTATCATTAAAATCGGAAATAGATCACTTTAGAAAAGTATGTTTATATCGGACATTTTATTATATTTTAATATGAATTAATTTTGTCATTTTTATGTGTTACTTTTAGATTAGTACATAAATAATGGACTAAGAGCCCGTGAACGCCAGACCTTCGTTATTTTATAAAAGCTGAAAGTTCGTCTGCGCATGCTCCCAACAGAGGTAAGAACGATGGCCTATTATGAAGTTTGGGTCATCGTGGCTTTGGCAGCTATACGGTACTAAAGGTGTGTATAATACCGATCTAGTTTCGTCAAATTATAAAGTGTGATTTTTTGGTATTATCTTCAGAATATTATTAAAAATCACGTTATTGATTGCCAGACACTTCACATCGTGGCAACCCCTTGCCAGACACCCCTAATGTTCATGAAATTATAATTCTACTTACGTTATAGTATAAAAGCTGATTTTTATATATAATACTTAGGTAGTAATAAGATGATGTTTCCTCATCAGCCAGACATTTTCGATAGTTCCAACCCCTTGCCAGACAATGATGTAGGGTCGCTGTAGGAGCGAGCGCGAGACAGTATATGTATGATAGATGGCGAGATAGGTCTATCGCGATCCCTCAATAACAGATTATAAAAAAAAAAACAAATAAATAATACTCAAAAATTTAATTAACCCGTGAGGAGGCGCGCCTATTTTTATAACATGAAAAGGCGCGCGGGAGCAAATTGCTCACACCACTTTAAACGCTCATATATCTACCGTGGTACCTATTACTAATTGGCTTATAATGGATATATATCAATAAAACAAGGTTTAATAAATAAGAAAATAAGTATTTTAATCAAAACAATGAAACATAAATTCAACTTCTAGACCAAATAACAAAACAACTTAATTATATTCTAAATTTTTTGGCAGTTTTCATAAAAATCCCATTAAAAATTATAAATAACAAAAAATTAAAAAAAAATCTATTCTATAAGATCTTGAGAAATTTGCCTTTCGAAACATACTAAACACATATATGTGGTATGTTCGGTGCAGAGTAATTGCTTGCATAAAGTGCACGCTTTTTTTGAGCTTTTATTCTTACGTCTTGGACGTATAGCACAGAAGGGAGTGAAGAGATTTTTACAGGGTTGGCAACGCGTGAGTGACGCCCTTGGTGTTGCAGCGTCCATAGACTACGGTAACTGCTTCCCATCAGGGCCGTATGCCTGTTTGCCACCGTAGTGGTATATAAAACAAGAAAACACGTACATATTTGAGCTTGCTGTCGATCGTCTATTTTTGATGTTTAATACGGCTAAAACATAAAAGATATATTGTCTCACGAAGACATAATGGAGCTTTAATAAAACTCTAAATAGTTGGTTTAAACCATATTTAACAAAAAGTTATAGTACAAAACAAAGTGTACGTTAGGTTAGCTGAAGACAAAGTGAGTAAAAAAAAAGTTTTAATGTTCGTAACCTCTGTTAAACGCCTACAGGGGCCGTATTATCAACTCTTATTTCCAGGCAGTACACGCCGTGAATTGAATTGCCTGGCAAATTCGTATTATGAATACAAGTTCCAGCCAGTCAGAGGTCACGTGGTACACCAAACCGACTTCTGCCCGGCTTTTCAAAAACTGGCTGGCGTTAGTCGTATTATGAGCGCTTATTTGACATTTATATTCCAAAGTTAGTTGTCAAAAAGTGACAATGTGAACAATTCAGTTTAAGCGTCCTCATTGTTGCCTAAACTGAATTGTTTTGTGATTATTTCGGTTTAAATTTAATAAAAATGTGATAATTATGTGTGAAGAATTATAATTGTTCAATTTTCTGGAGAGCGACGACGAGGAGCCTAGAACTAGTCAAATGCATAAGAAAATGAAACTACGACAACAAAGCGATCCATTTTCAATAGAAGATCGTCAATTTATTAAAAATACCGACTTAGCAAGGACTTTGTGCACAACCTTTGTGAGGACCTTGTACCGTATATGTCTTGTGCCTAAGAAATCTACGGTTTATCAGTGGAAACTAAGTTTCGTACATTTTTTGTGTTTACTCTATAAAGTGTTATTAAGTCCCATTGTAGACTATTAATTATATATTATTAATATTTTGTGCAACAGTTTAGCTATTTACACTATGAAAATTAGGTTTAATAATAAAGGTTTGCTCTTGTATCTTGTATTGTGTCTGGAACCAAAACATATTCTAGTTATGTAATGCTGATATGGAGATAATTTGTGTGGATGCTAGTTATGTAGGAGCTACCCATGACACATTTATTATGGCGAATCATCCCCTAAAATTACACATGAAAAATCTTAATAGTAATGTGTCCTTAAGAGTCCACTGGGTATGTAGAAAAGAATGTATTTCATGGATGTAAGTGAATTGAGGATATTTGAGAAAAGTAAAAATCTGGTTATCCCCAAAGAAAATACATGATGATACCAATTACCAATGCTGCTCCAGATACCCAATAAGCATATTACACTGTAGTCCACGTTAAGACAAGGCCCTACTTAGTTTAAGTTTTTTATGAGTTCTCTTTATAGCTTTTTTATTTAAGTAAATGTAATGAAGTTCCTATTAATTTTACATATTGTATCGTGTAACTGTTTTTGGTCCCTAAATAAATAAATAAATAAATAACACTCGACCATTATTTCCAACCCTTTACAGCACCTTGCCCTTGCACATTCATGGATGCTGTACCTACCACTTGCCTAGCTTGTTTTGTTATATCCCATAGATACTTATTTCCCTAAAGGAGTTAAGAAACTCTCACATTTTTATAACTGACTGCAAGTCGCCCGCCGACGACGATTGTAAGTTTCACTCTCCGGAGTAAATAAATTAAATACCTAGTTTCATTTCTTTACATTCTTATTTAAATAACCGAACAATAGCACACAAAACGCTTTCAAAAATACTTACGCCATAAGTCATACAATTATTTAATAAAAATAATATAATTCAAATGATGCGCAACGACATTACGAACGTCGGTCGAAAACTTAATATCGCAATAACAAAAAATTTATAGACGCATACCAAAATTATATAAACTTAAATATAAGAGATGGACGAATTTATTAACATTTATTAAATCTTTCTAAAAAATCGTTGTTTTAATTAATTTTGTGTACAGAAAAAAAATATTTTGAGTTTCAAACGATATAAAATAAAAACCGTAACTTACCGATAAAAATATTAGTCAAGTTTCTAAACGTCGCTGTAAGCGAGGACAAGACGGCTATAGACAACGAATCCATTCAGAAGTCGGCCAGTTTTATGAACGTCATAATACGAAATATCGCCAGGCAGTTTAAGGCCGCGAACTGAATTGCCTGGAACTTGCCTGACTTTTTAAAAGTTCATAATACGACCCCAGTAGGATAAAAGCAACGAAATGCAGATATGCGTATACATATATTATTAAAATAATTTTTCAATTAATAATACTTGAAGAAAGCATATAAGATTATTTTAGCTGATGTAAACATGTACTAAGTACTAATACATGCGCAGTAGAAATAACAACTGTGCAGTGAGAGATCGCGATAGACCTTTCTCGCCATCTATCATACATATACTGTCTCGCGCTCGCTCCTACAGCGACCCTACATCATTGTCTGGCAAGGGGTTGGAACTATCGAAAATGTCTGGCTGATGAGGAAACATCATCTTATTACTACCTAAGTATTATATATAAAAATCAGCTTTTATACTATAACGTAAGTAGAATTATAATTTCATGAACATTAGGGGTGTCTGGCAAGGGGTTGCCACGATGTGAAGTGTCTGGCAATCGATAACGTGATTTTTTATAATATTCTGAAGATAATACCAAAAAATCACACTTTATAATTTGACGAAACTAGATCGGTATTATACACACCTTTAGTACCGTATAGCTGCCAAAGCCACGATGACCCAAACTTCATAATAGGCCATCGTTCTTACCTCTGTTGGGAGCATGCGCAGACGAACTTTCAGCTTTTATAAAATAACGAAGGTCTGGCGTTCACGGGCTCTTGCTCCATAACTTAAATCTAAACATATCTTTTTCGTTACTGAATTTTTTTTGATTTACAATAAAAATAATTATTATAAAATTATTTATATTGTATATTTATTTATGTGTTTATTGTAAGACTCACTTAAAATAACATGTGCTTTAATTTTTCGAGGCGGAGCCACAAAACATCGCTTTCCCACGAGACTCATATGAACACGGAGTGGCAGCATATGTTTGGACAGTCGCACGAACAACAGCCCAGAGGTATTTATATATAAATTTATGTTCTGTCCGGTGTCCATCCTCTTATAGATATTGAAACTTTATTATATTATTTTTATATTATGTTCTTTTTTATATGTTGAATAGATGATAGAAGCTTCATTATAATTAAACGAGCTAGTGATGATCTAAAAATCTTAAAAACTATATGTCTTTGTCTCATTTAAAATTGAGGAAAAGAACGAGATACAGCATTTATAAAATGTTTTCGACTACAACTTGGAACGTAATTGGGATATTTTAAAGTTGTCGAGGTCCGCTCTTATTCCATTTGTCTCTTTTTGGCGTTTGAATAAATAAGTGCTGGCAAAATCTGACTTTAAATTTGTAACACTTTAGTTTGATTGCTGTCGTCCTAATTTTTCAGTTTAGATTTATTTATTGAATAATTTGTTTTATTTGTTTATTTATTGATTTTTATTGTAAATAAGAAAGTATTACATAGATAAAAACAGGCTGGAAATATTGTCTTTTCAAACATAGGTAACTATAGTTTTTTTTGTACAAAACATTAATTTGTATAGTTTATTTTATTGGTTACTTTATCCCTTTTTTTGGGACTTTCGAAAAGATGATATCATATTTATTGAGTATGCTATATACTGTTGAAAATCTATTGTAGCGTAGACATATCCTTTGTAAATAACCATGATTATTTAAAAAAACTATCGCTTCTAAATGGGAAAATGTAAAGGTATATTTAGTCATTGTTGGAAGTTGTAAATATTTTTGCCATAACAATCTACTTAATCATTTATATTCTCTTAATATAAAATGAGAAAACTGCGAAAATATTTCAGCATAATTTAATATTTTTATCACATCCAGTCATAAACCATCAACATTTCGGCGAACGAAAACATCCGTCTCTCACAGCGATTTAGAACCTATATAATTTCGCATAGATAACCAATCGATTTATCTCTCGAAAATCTATTTATTCATTCGAATGATCGATTACAATTCGAGTCATCTTAATGACGATTATATTCGCGATATCCATTACATTTTGACTTGATAAACCAATCGGTTTGTCTCTCGAAAATTGATTTATTAAATCGAATGATCGATTACAATTCGAGGCATCTTAACGACGATTATATTCGCGATTCAAACCGAATTTTAATCGATAAGAGGTACGTAATTCGAATCGTATGTAATCGATAAGGTATTCGATGTTACCGGTAGTAAAACAGCTCCTTATGACTCCGAATGTCGGTAGTTGGCGAGTCTCAGTGCGCGGCGGAGGCGGCCCCCGCGGCGGTGCACGCACACGCACACGCGCACACGCTCGCGCACTCGCAACTCGGCCACAGCGCCACCTATGTACAATGTGAGAACGTTCTACTCTATATAGTATTGTTTTCCAACTACATCACCGTGTACACTAGACTATGGGTTATGTTGCGCTCTGTAGACTTTCATGTTTCTAACTGTAGTGTGTCTTGTCTATTAACTAATGTCATGTCATGTAGAATTCGATAATTAATATGATGTTAGAATTGGATTCGGAACTGTTTCAGTTCAGTGCTCCGAGCATGAACATCTGAGGTATTCTTAGCGTCATAATTTCTTATTTACTCTTTCGGTGACTCCCTTAACGCCGGCCAAAAAAATGTCATGAAACTAAAGCTTTTTCGTTCAAAATGCCTAAGAATGTTGGTGCTAGGAATACATAATTTAATAGAATGCTTTTTGGCAATGTAATAAAATTGTAAGTATCTTCTTATTACAGTAACCAGCTTTAAGTTTAAAATTAGTTAACACATACCGACACAGACTTAACGACTTTATATTTCAGATCGCGTTGGCAATGCATCTAGTTTTGATATTTTTTATCTATGTTGTAGTGATGTGCCGAGTCGCTGTTTTGGTGGATCGAGTCGACTCGAGTCAGTTTATACGGTATTCGAATCATGACTCGATTCCCTCTACTCGAATTCTATGTTTGGTATTCGAATACTGACTCGAGTCCGGCTGTCGAGTCAGTATTTGAATTCCGGCTAGACTCGAATCAACCCTCGTTACCGATTCCTTTTTTCCTAATGTTGCGGTTGGCATCGACCTCAAAAGAAACATTGCTCATATCCGATTATGAAGACGCTTCATGATTTTAAATATTTATAAGTTAATATTTATCAGGTATCAAAGTTATTACTTTTCAGTTATTCGTTTGTGTTTTAAAGTCCGCTAAATGTTGTTTAAATTACTTTTTAATGAAAGATAATAAAAAAAACTCAACTCAACAAAACTCGTATACTAGACTCGAGTCAATTGAACTCGCATAAATAGAATCGAGTTAGCAAGTACGAGACGATTCTTCCTGACTCGAGTACCGGAATCGAGTCTGGCGTACTCGAATCAAAATAAATTGGTATTCGAGTAGGCGAGTCCAAAGCAGGAATCGAGTCTGACTCGAGTCAAACCGTACTCGGCACATCGCTACTATGTTGTAGAACATTCATTACTTAAAAATTATAACTTTGTGCAAAAGAAACGAGCATGTACATAGCCATTATGGCTATCTCTTTCACACTTATAAACTGTTGTTATTGTTGTTAAACTCACAGCTGGGTACTGAATCTAGTTTGCACCATTTTTTGGTATTGTACTTATATGTTCATTTCTGTATAAGTACCTACCTACTGCCTGTATATTTGTGTCTACTACCTAAAACTATGCATGTCTGTTAGGTCCACGCCACATCTGTAATTTACACCAAATTGTTACATGATTGTTACTAATAAATAGTCATTAATCATTTGTATACTTACCTTATGGGATAACATAACAACAAGTTTGAGAACCAGTGCCCTACTAGGGCTCTGTACTTAAGGCCGACAATTATTGAGAATGTCTATAGGCGGCGGTGACCACTTACCATCACGGTGGACCCTCTGCCAGCTTGACAACCTAATGACCTAAAAAGCTAAGCATTTGTCTAATCAGTGTAGTTAACGTTGCAAAAATCACATCATATTTGCAGTTTTAATACCACATGTGACTGCTTTGTGCAATTTTTAACCGACTTCAAAAAAGGAGGTTCTATGATCCGCTAAATATTTTTCATCCTCACTAAAGCAGTATAACAATTTGCTTATTTCAAGCAAACACTTGTTACATTAATATAATAGTATAACTCTATTAGTGTTGTAAAAATCTGTAGTAAAGACAATGACTTAATAAAATGTTAATATTTATTATATTCTGTGATTACAGATAGCATGGCGCCGTGTCGTGTTGAATTGAGGAATCTAACTGCAAGAATGCAACAGAAGTTTCAAAAGTCCATTATGTATGTAAATAATTTAGTTTTTATTATGTGTGCACTTATGTATAATAGTTTCACATTCTTCTCATGGAGCAATTGGTGGTCCTATATCTTAATTTAAACTCATATTATTAAGAAATAATTAGTTTTATAACAAGTAATTTGTTGCTTAATATCTGATTTTGTGATTATATTTTTAAATAGTGGTCTACTAATGTAATTAAAATTAATAATTTAGAAAAATCGTCGGGTTCCACAATTTTAGTGTCATGGGCTATGTTTGTTTATATCATGTAATATATCAGGAAACACGTCCTCAAAATTCCGGGCGATCCCGCGGAACAATAGTTAGTGCTAATTACATTTACCATACAATTTTTTTTATGTTATCTCATAGGAGCCATGAAGACACGACGGAGAACAGCGAGAACGTAATACCGCCGCCCTCGTGGCGACCTGGCAACCAGTTGCTGGCTTACTTACACGAACACAAGTAAGCTTAATTACATTATTTAATATAGGGACAAGATAATAGGTCACTTTTGACATTTCATCAAAATTCAACAACGTAACCTTGTAACGGTGGGCATAAAATAAGAACTGCACAATTGCTTAACTTTTTTCAATTACGTTTACATATTTATTGTAATAATGACCGATACGAGTAATTTTACGATTTGCTTTCACTAATAAACCATTCTAAACATAATAAACAATTTCTGATCTAAAGAACTGAACGTCGTTACAATGTTGCGTCAGTCAACCCTTTTTCTTTTTAAACACTAGGGATGTTACTCTAAAAATCGAAAGCTGATAGGATTGTAAGTTGAATCGAATGCAACTAGCCCTAGAGCATGGACACGAAGTTATTCGATTGCCTCCCTACCATTGCCAGTATAACGCCATCGAGCTTATTTGGGCACAAATAAAGGGTCATGCAGCGCGGAACAATACTGAACCACCCTTCAGTACTGCTAAAATGATGACTCTGCTACAAACTGCATGTGCAGAAGTCACTACAGAAGACTGGCGAAAAGTCGTGGAGAAGACAAAGAAAATAATTTTACAAGATTTTGAACGAGATGTGAGAATAGACAATATTATTGAAAATGAATTAATAATATCTCTGAGTGCTGACAGCAGTGATGAAGATAGCAGTTCCGATAGTTCAAGTGAATAAAAGCAATTTTTTTGTTAAATTACGTAGGTAATTGTCTTATTTTGCTCCTTTAATTTATGAAAGAAAAAATAATAATGGGACAGGGATTCGCATGATCATTTTTAAAATTCACATATGTTTCAAGTCTGTATCGATTCATTCGATTCATTCATTTAATCGATGTTTTTAAGCAGGTCACCTCACTATGAATATAAAACTGACATCTGTCAAAAGTGACCTATTATCTTGTCCCTATTTTAGTATTTTTAATAACTAATTTAGAACTTAAATTTCAGATGATAGTGTGTTAATAATGTCTAATTATATTTATTATTTATATGAGATTTTAATCAAGACCATGTCACATCGTGTTTTTATGAAATCTTATGAAGTAGTATTTTTTTTATGAAATCTTTATGTTTATTTTCATACTTTTTCACTTATAAATAGGGTCGCAAGGTTAATATGTCTAGCTGAAAGTATCAAGATATTCTTATATTTATTTTAATTAAATACAGGTATCCTTATGTTACTACAAATAAAAGAGAGGATCATGATTTTTTTTTGAGTTTGATTTGTATTATAATAGCTGTTTGTTTCTTTAATAAATAAAAATAAATCATAAACATGGGCTAAAATATCATTATTTATTCATAAACAGCAATTTCGCCCGCGTGGATGGTTATCGTGAGGAAAATTAATGATGAAGTATTGCAGGTCCCGCGTGAACCAGCTGGCGCGGGTGCCGGCGCAGCGCGGCTGGTTCGGCTCGTGCTCCGACGACGGGTCTGTGCGCCTGTGGGACGCCTCGCGTCTACAGGGACATGCGCACATTAACAGGTATATATCGAAAAATCGAGGAATAGCCACAAAATTACCTCATCTATACTTCTATACTAATATTATAAAGAGGAAAGATTTGTTTGTTTGTTTGTAACGAATAGGCTCCGAAACTACTGGACCGATTTCAAAAATTCTTTCGCCTTTGGAAAGCTACATTATCCCCGAGTAACATTGGCTATATTTTATCCCTGTATTCCCATGGGAACGGGAACTACGCTGGTAAAACCGCGCGGAGGCAGCTAGTATCCCATAAAGACTACCGTATTTGTAATATCAAAAATGACCATCAAATTGCGCACTGTTATGGATGACAACGGCTTTCCGTCAATTTCAAAAAAATTGCTATTATGACTTATTGCAATCTGGTTCTGGGGGTGCTACTATAATAATATCTATTTAAAATATGTACCTACACAATAGAGCTTGAATTATTTACATGTAGGTAATACACTAAAGTTTACTATTTCTTAGTTTACTGTATTTAATTCATATCTTAAAAAATGTATTTAAACCAATTTTGAAAAAACTAATACGTGAAACATTAAAAAAATTTAATGTTTCACGTATAAATAAAAATATAAATTGCAGATCAAAGGCGATGTATAACAGAAGTGCCGGTCCGGTCATATCTCTAGCCTCGTGCGAAGGCGGACAGTCGCTCGTCGCCGCTACACAAGAAGGATCCATATTTGTACTAAGGTAAGGTTTATTATCTATATACATAAATGTTTGAAATGTAGTCGAACACAAAACTTAGTTTTGTCTATAATTAAAATGTATTTTAAAATAGTTACTTATCGTACAGCGTCATCTAGTGGCAGTGCAAAATAAATAAAGGCGATATTTTAATGATTAAAATTACGTATTTGTTCAATAAATGCGCCGTATAATATAATATATGCAGTATAATATAATAAATATCATTTAAAGGAAATGAGTAGGTAATTTACAAAAAAGAAAAATAAATATATAGGTTAAGTAGTTCTAATAATTTAATTCATATTTTTATTTGAATACAAATTAAATAATGTTTTATTTATTTATTTGCTATATGGTACATGTATTATAAGTTTTTTTATAATACATATATTATAATATTCTAGACCTACAATATTATTACAGAAATTGATTATACAAAGCCACTAGAGCCATTACAATTAATTCCAATACAAATACAAAAATATCAAAAAGATACATAACATTATAACTTAATATAAAAAGAAACACTATAATCTATATATATACACTAAAACTCGAAAATGGATGTACGGAATTGGCTAATTTTGGTTATGAATTATTTGTGCAAGACCAGTTCAAGTAAATATAGAATAATGTTTGGAATACAGTAAAAAACCAAATTTCCTTTTTTAGAAACTACCCCTAGCTGTCAAACATTTTGATGTTCGACAGTCGTTTAGAAATCAATTAAATTTCGTAGTAGTTCGGAAATCAAAATAAATTAAAAAATGTCTAATTGTTTCATGTTCGTCCCGTAGTTCCGAAATCAAATAAATTTTAAAATAATGCTTTTGCTTCTTTTTTAAATTGATTTTTGACAGTGACAACCAATAATGTCTGATCGCAACTATAATATTTTGCGGACTTTGGCGGGAATCTGGGCGTATAGGTTAAAGTGTCTAAGAACTACGGGACGTACAAGAAACGATTAGACATTCGAATCCAATTTACTTACTAAATACGTTGACGTTTAATTTAATTTGATTTCTGAACGACTATAAAATTTTATGATTTCCAAACGACGCTCGAACATCAAATGCTTGACAGCTAGGAGTAGTTTCTAAGGGAAAGCAAAATTGTTGTTTTTACTATATTCTAACCATTTTTTCACAACTACTTAACAGTTAAACCTTCCCTGGACTTGCACTAATAATTCATAACCAATATTAGCCACATTAGCCCAGCCATTTTCGTGTTTTAGGGACACTAACGAACTGCAATTTATTTATATATGTATAGGTTGATAAATTACACCCAATGTTAATTTTTCTACCTTATAGACTAGACACTGGCTCGTCTCGCATGACACTATCCCAGTGCCGCCAGCTGGAGGGCGGCGCGGAGGGCGGGGGGTGCGCGGCGTGCGCTTGCGCCGGCGGGGTGCACGCCGGGGTCATCTCCTACGCGACGTTACTAGCCACCGTCGTCGGGTGGGACCTTAGGGCTCCGGGTATGTATACTAGACTAGACTAGGCTAGACACCGGCTCGTCCCGCATGACCCTGTCCTAGTGCCGCCAGCTGGAGAATGGGGGGTGCGCGGCGTGCGCGAGCGCCGGCGGGGTGGCTAAAATGGCTGGACTGATGACACATGACTCTAACTAAAATTTCAGCTTAAAAGGTTAATATTTCGTAAACGGCACCCTGACTCGGGAAGCGATCTAAGCAAACCTTTGCTATTTTTTAATAAGCTATCCAACGATATGCTACACAATAGGAATGAAGGAAAAAAAAAAACTTCCCGGTTTACGTGTATCGGAGGTACCCTAAAAATATATTTTCCAAGATTTTATGTATTTTTTTGTCTACGCTGTTAATATCTACTACTATTCCAAATTACAGCTCTGTAGTATCAACCGTCTCTGAGATTACCCCCGGACGGACGGACGTACATGGTGAAACTATAAGGGTTCGTACGGAACCCTAAAAATGCTCGGAATATAGTAAAAAGAACAATTTCGCTTTCCCTGATAAACTACTAGCCAGTCCTAGCTGTTAAACATTTGATATAAAATCAATTAAAAAAACAATTATATTTAAGAGTCGTTCAGAAATCAATGAACAAATCAAAAATCAATCAAAATGAACTTATTTTTGATTTCGAATGTATTAGATATTCGAAACCAAATCATTTTCGCCCCGTCGTTCTGAAATCAAATAAACTTTTATAGAATACTTTAGATTTTTTATATTGGTTTTTGACATTTGACAGTGACAACCAAAGCAATGTCTAATCGTAACTATAATATTTTACGGACTTTGGCGGGAATCTGGAATATTGCGTATTTCGCTTCTTTACTAGAACAACGTGATATTTTTTAAACCACAACTTTACAGAAGAGCAATTTTAAACATTTAAGCGTTGATAAATTCTCAACTAGTGATAATTTACAGTCGGAAAACAATTATAAAATGCCGTGTTTTTGTAGATAATAAAATTCCATATCGCGGTTTTAAATATCAATTATTAAAAAACAACGAGATGTTCTTGATAAGAGGCGATTTATGGTTGGTTTAATGTATGATGTGATAATGTATCGTGCAGTAAATTGGTGTGTTCGTGTGCAGCAATTTAATAATTTAAGCGGGAGTACTGTCCCAAGTTCAGATTGCTCCTAAATTGCAGTAAATCAGACAACTACACTTTGTTTGCTGAGCCTTTAATATAGTGACACTATTTACCCACGGAACTTTCCTTACTTCGATTATTTCAATGCCAGTAAATCCAAAGTGCGAACCGCAAAGATGACCAATTATTTACTCAAGTTAAACTATACTGTAATAGTTCAGATATTTTATTTATCGATTCTGCGGCGCTACGAAGTTTACCGGGACCGCTAGTATAGGTACATAATACATATTTTCACCCTTAGTTATGTCGTGAAACCCTACTAATATTATAAATGCGAAAATTTTGAAATATTTCTTACTCTATCATGCAAATAATACTAAAAGGATTTGGAACACAGATAATCTAGTCTGAGAAAGGACATTTAGCCAATGTCCTTTCTCTTTTTATTCCGCAAACATTTAAGATCGCGTCTGAAACCGCGGGGACCCACTAGCTATTAATAATAATATAGCTTCAAGAACTTTTCTATATTTATCTATACTAATATTATAAAGAGGAAAGATTTGTTTGTTTGTTTGTTTGTTTGTTTGTAATGAATAGGCTCCGAAACTACTGGACCGATTTCAAAAATTCTTTCACCTTTGGAAAGCTACATTATCCCCGAGTAACATAGGCTATATTTTATCCCTGTATTCTCACGGGAACGGGAACTATGCGGGTAAAACCGCGGGGAGGCAGCTAGTAATTAATATTTTCTCCCTTAGTAACAGAGCGTGAAATCGATTATATTTACCAAAAATGTGAGATCAAGTTTTAAGTTACAAGTTTGTTGAATTGATGCATAAATTCGCGCGTTGTTGATAAGTCTTCGGTAGTATAGTGGTAAGTATCCCCGCCTGTCACGCGGGAGACCGGGGTTCGATTCCCCGCCGGAGAGATTCTTTTTTATTTACATGTTTTCTAAATAATTTTAATTTACTTTTTATACTGAACATCAGATTTTTAAATGATATTATTAAAGAATCAATAAAGCAGCGCTTGCGACGTTCAATGCGCATGGACATCGTATGTGTCAATACAAGAATGATAAATATTTATTTAATAGTGTAATATCGGAGATTATTTTAATATCTGGTCATCTAATAACTAATTATAATATGTAGTTTATATGCTATATAACTACTATAAATATAGGTATTTAATTAATTTATCTTTTTACCGACAATTTAATAACATTAATTTTAATCTTTACAGTGAGAGAAAATTTTACCAAGATAGTAACTTTAAAATTTCATATAGACGTGTTTTAGTGTTTGATGTTAACACAATAATTGCTTAAAAATTCAAAATAAGAAAAAGAATGTATCAAAATGTGTTCTCTCCGGCGGGGAATCGAACCCCGGTCTCCCGCGTGACAGGCGGGGATACTTACCACTATACTACCGAAGATATATCAACCTGCGGCGAATTTTTGAATCACTTAATACTACTTTCCGTACCTTTGACGTAATACGATTGTCGATTTACGATTAACCAATGCATTAAAAGATTATTCTGGGATTTTGTTTTTCAACCGTATGTACTATTTGTTATTTATAAAAGATATGTATTACTTTTGTTGTATGAGATTAGATATTTTTATTGCCAATTTACAACCTTGTGAATTAAATAATCCCGCTTAAGCGCAATAGTTTGTAATGAGATTGGCCCTGTGTGAAAAATTTCTCAGGACATTTAAATATTAATTTATTTATTCACAGACAGAGCTAGATACCGCACGCAGCCCACCAAAAAAGTATACAATAAATATCATTTCACAGTTTTTACATAAAACAAACAATAGTTATTATTTAATTAACAATATGTTACAATATTTTTTTTTATATTATTGTAGGTAACGCGTGGAAACTACAAGGGGACCTTAAACAGGGCGTGTACACATGCCTATACGCTAATAGCTCCGGTTACATCGCCGTGGGGACGTCTAGCGGTGCGATATGTGTGTGGGACCTTAGATTCCAGCTGCCTATCACCTGTGTGAGACACCCTAATTGTAAGTACATTTACAAAATATATTACCTACCATATATATATTCAAGAAAAAAAAAACATTAATAAAATCTGAATTTATATTATTTAGATCATGTAATAGTTATGCTAGTTAGAGTACTTCTAGGCAACCTAGTTTGTATCCCAGGAGAAAGATAGTAGATTATAAATGCGAAAGTTTGTATGTTTACCAACACACACAAAAAAATTAAAAGTTTAATATTTTTTTTACTTACAATATTGATTAACTTAGGGCTCTTTTCAATACCTCAGTTCATTATATAACCTATTAACTATCAAAGAGTCAAGTCGTTTTTAAACGAAAAAAAAAGGAGGAGGTTCTCAATTCGACTGGGATTTCTTTTTTCTTATGTTTCTTACCTCATAACTTTTGAATACTATAACTTTAGGGCTCTTATCAAAAAATCAGTTCAACATAAGACCTATTACCTAACTATCAAAAACCCATTTTTTTTAAACTTACAAATTTTTGTAGAATTAGCCAAACCTCCTATGTAAAAAGTAATCTAACCCACATTTTTTAAATTCTTAACATCAATAGCCGAGCGTATCCGCCGCGTAGTGGGTTGGGGCGGCGGCTCGTCCCGCGTGTGGGGCGTGGGCGCGCGCGACGCGGCGGCCTGGTGCCTCGAGTCCACGCAGCGCACCCACGCCCTGTGGCCCTCCACTAACTCGCCGCAACCGCTGCATTATACACCTGCTGTGAGTTCACCTTCATTATAATACTAAGCGAGGAAATTGTAAAAACCGGCCAATTCTGAGTTGACTAACTTTTTGATTAGCTTTAAAAAGAAAATGATTGTATGAATGTCTATGCATTTATTTTAAAATAAGCCAGACTGTTAGCGACATTCACTTGGTTCATTATAGTAATAAAACTTTGTTTTTAATTTGTTTAGATATTTTTGTGTAAGGTATAAGTTTATAGGAAGATTTTTGAATGTTTATATTTATTGTAAATAACAAATTAAAATAATAGAAGCCGTGTATTTTTGACTATTGGGTTATGAGCGTTTGACTCCTGTGAACCTTTAACTGTGGTCTTCTTTAATACTTTTTCCAATTTCTCCTCTTATGCTACTATTAAATATATATTGTAGGCGTCCCACTACACAAGTGCGGCGTACTGCGGCTCTCGCGACGGCTCCCGGTTCCTTATAACGGGTGGGTCCGACCAGCGACTCCGCTACTGGGATCTGGAGCACCCTGAAGACTCATATATCCTGGTGCACGCGGCTGGGGACCAGCTGCGGTATTCACCTAACGCTGTTAGATATAGGTGAGTTGTTGTGACACGATCTTATTAAATATCCTGGGACATTTTTCACACATGGCGAAAGTGATTCCAAACTAAGCTGAGTTTGTGACATGGTAACCAGATAGCTGATATACCTACTACTTTTAAATACATACATACATCTGTATTTACATCCAGGCATACAAATGCGTGAGTAACGCCCCTAGTGTTGCAAGCGTCCATAGGCTGCGGTAAACGCTTCCCATCAGGCGGACTGTATGCCTGTTTGCCACCTTAGTGGTATAAAAAAAATACACAAATAAATCATTAATTTCAGGAGCCGTATAATAGACGGAACAACAGTAATACAGGAGTGTTGCAAACTCAACCCCAGCGCCCCAGTGTCGATACTCGACGACAATGTCTACCGAACGGTTGAATCTAGGTCCTTCTACCACACCGCCCCCATCACGGACCTCACCATGGTCGAAGGAAACAAGACCTATCTAGTCAGCTCATCTGCAGATGGCGTTATAAATGTCTGGAAATGATTTGCATGTATAACATGAAATTGAAATTTTTTGAGTTATACCACTGTACTTGGAGGCTTCCGTTAAAATGTTGGTGCGATACCCAGAAATGATTCTCTATTGAAAACTATAAACTATAGTTTATTGTCTAGCAATGAGGTGAATCCTAATTATTGTGATTAAACTAGTAATTAAATTTATATGATATTAATGTTATTTTTCATGTGAGTTACACATGTCTTTATTTTTGTTATGTTTTTTTTTATTGTATATCTAAAAATACTGTTGTAATTTTACAATTAGGTATGCACTTACTTTTTTAAATGTCTGTTGATTATTTTATATATATGTGTGTATATTAAAGGTAATTATAATTGCAATACATATTATATACCTATCAAGATTTAAATTAATAATCCAGACTGAGGCGTAAATTAATTAAATTCTTTTATTTCATATTTTAATGTTGTATAAAAATTTCAATAAGTATTGTTCCATTCAGATTAATAGAAAATAAGATTCTATTTTTACATAATAAAATTTTTAAATTATTTCTGCGTTTTTTTTTTTACAAATAATGTCCTATATGCTGCTGCATAACTTAGTATATAATTCAAATACATTAATTTATTTTTGAGCATTTTAGCTTAGACCACAATAACAAAAAAATTTTTTTTACTACATACAAACATATACTTTTATATATTTTTATGACCCAAATTTTCAACAATGAGCCAGCAATGAGGCTGACAAATTCGGCAACAGTCCTCATTTTAGTTAAAAAAATTGAATAAAACATATTCAGGAATTAATTATTGTGGACCACTAACCATAATATGCTCTATTTCATATGTATGTACTATAATCATAGTTAAATTGACAGTCCAGTTCTTACAAACTAATGCATTTAAATAACAGCTGCAAACATCTTTATAGATGCAACTGACATTGCCATCATACAAAGAAAATATAGCAGTACTTATTCAGTGCAACATTTGCATTAAAATTATCATTAACTTAAGCACACTGTGATGTATGTGAGATAAAACTATTTCTTATTTTTACTTTCTTTTTCGTCGGGTACATCTTCTAGGAGTTTGTTCAAATCAATGCCGTTTAACTTTTCACTACTTGTGTTAGAAGCGTGCGCTAAGAATAGCTCTTTTAGGAACTGCAGTTCTTTTGTCAGTGTCTTGACCTTCTCTTCCAGCATTTGGTTCTCGTCCTTCAGTTTGCTTACTCGTGTGAATGTCTCTTGTGTTCTCTGTTTTGACTTGTATCTGCTCTTTTTGACTGCCTGTAAATTAAATGTTCATTAAATTTTTACACTTAAGTAGAAGGTCTAATTGATGTTTTAAAATGAGACCAAATTATTTGAATACAAACATCCCCAAGCATCATAATAGAGGTTGAAAAAAGCATTAGTATTGCTTTCCAAATTGCCACAAAAAATACCTACTACCTATTAAAAACTAATCTGATAACTTATTGTTATTGCAAAACTGACAAGGTGAGGGGGTGGCGTAAGGCGAGTAAGTTTAATATGACGCAATAAATTCGTGTTCTAGTTTACATTAAACCAAAACACCACAATTAATAACCATTGTACCTTAATTATCTGAATGATTAAGGAATATTTCTATGTTCATTGTTGAGAACACTATATTTTGCTATTTAGGAAGTATTTTACTTCTACCAGCCAAGCGTTAAGTCTATACAATGTTTTGCAACAATTAATTTCAAAGTTTATTGACATACCTCATTGTTTCTGTCTCGGCGCTTTCTGTAGTCGTCGTCCTCATCGTCAGCGTCGCTGACTCCTCGTCTCCCTCGCTTCACAGGAGGCATCTCGTCCAAAAAGTCGTCCAGTATCATCAAAATACTTTTTAACACTTTCGGCTCATGCACCGAGATTTCAACTTATGAGCTTATGACCTTCCTTCAACAGAACTCGGTCAGATAGTAGCCTTATAGGCAACACTGAAATCAAATTAAACGCGTGATTAATAAATATGTTTTTGTTTCGATTGATTGGAGTTAACAAAAAAAAATATGACGCAATTCACGATGAAAGTTTAGTCACTGTTTGTCCTACAAGCGGAAAATTACGCAAAATTTAACATACCGGGTTTAATAGTATTTATTTACTTAGTATGGCTTGTAGATAAGTCTAATTACACTGTGAAGGTTTGATATTATTTAATAAAAACAAAGCAACGTATGTGCGCAACTACTAACGTCACTCACACGTAAATAAATCTGCCAAGTGCCAACTGCCAAAGTAAGTAAGTACCAACCAACCAAACCAAACAATTTTCCTTAAAACCTGTGTTGCCAACTAGGCTTATCCAAAATATGCCAAGGTGGTTGTAAAAAAAACGCCAAAAATAGTACATATGTAGGTATAACAAAATTATTTTTGAATAAATCAAGGCTTTATATAAATTACTAGCTGCCACCCGCGGTTTCACCCGCTTAGTTCCCGTTCTCGTGATCACAGGGGTAAAACAGATAGTAGCCGATTCTGAGACCTGAATATGCATATAAAATTTCATAAATATCGGACAAGCCGATTCGGAGGAGTATGGTAATTAACATTATGACACGAGAATTTTATATATAAGATTAATACAACCATTAAAGTTATAAAATTAAGTGATAGTAATAATCATAAAATATTGTTTTAACTAATCTAATATTCGTCAGATCGATCAGTTTTAGTCAACAATCTGCATTAAACTGAGAACTTGGCAACTTGTATGCATTTTCTGTATATATATTTTCAATTAAGATTTCAATCTGAGAAATGGCTCTTTGAGATAGGAATAGTTGGAGTTTAGCGTTATTTACTACTCTAGTCTCTAATCAATTATATTATATAATCGGCTCTAGCCCACCCCCCTTAAGTACGTGTGCCGCTGTAATCGAAAATCATTCCCTTTTTTTTAATGCTCAAATATAACTTAACAATATGAATTATTATTCAAATAAATCATTGCAATCGGGTATATATATAGTAGATAATGATAGGGAGATGTGAAATAAAACACTTAATTTATCAGACCACAATATTATCATTCTTCACGTTAAACCTCTAACAAGTTACGTAAATCTTATTTACACAAATAATGGAAGCATCGAATGCTAAACAATCTAATACTGTAACGCTAACCATTTCAATACATGATTTATATAAAATTACAGCAAGTGAATCAATATCCTTGAAAGATTATAAGATTTCACAACATTTAACTTTGAACAATATAATGAGAACAATAAGAAAGTAACAAAGTAGACGATTATTTGTTAATAAATATGTATAAGTACTTATAAGTTAATAAAATTTTAATTTCTATTACATACTTCATTAGATAGCTTCAGATAATATAAATAATTCATCTTAACATTTTGTATTTCTACAATAATACTTTTTAGGACCCTCCCTTCTTCGCTTCGCTATGTAAAAACCATAGTAACAATCGTCTACCACATCACTAACTTCAGACCATCTTCAAGAAATCAAAACAGAAAATGTGACCAGAGCAAAAAATGCAGGACGAAGTCATATCCATTTTATATGTACAAGCAAAAGAAGTTTAGCCTGAATAGTTAAAAATATTTTTAATAATAACATAAAAATATAAAATATAACACGCATCTATTTCGACTCTAATATGATTTGTTTTGTGATCGTCATAATTTTTTTTATCATTGAGGTATTTTGGAATATGCAAAACGGCTTTATCAATCTTTATCAATATTGTTCTGACAGAATTTTATTTTTGCAAATCTAATTTCATTTTATTCATTGTCGATTTATCATGTAAAAATTGCGCGCGAAAAAATATACATTTCAATTGAAGATGCAACTCATTACTTTTTAATAGGTAGGTACTAGCGGTAACGACAATATTTTAATTCTCATTTTCAACGTACCTATTATGAAATTATTCGATGAAAACTTTAGAGATCTTAATCATATCCTTATTTTAAATTGAGATTAAACCAGTCTAACGGTTATTTACATTTAAATATGGATGATTAAATACATTAATTGTTGCGTTATTACTGGAACTATAGCTAAACATTATGCGTTAGGACATAAAATATTTCGTTTTCCTCTCGATATATTGTCTTTAGGTTCGTGTATTTTTAAAAACTTTTTTTTGTTATAAACATAGAGCATCACCAATTTATTGATAGCAATCGCAATAAAGGTAATAAGAAAGAGCATATATAAATATCTATTAAAGGCTGAGTAGAGTAAACTCGTAACTTTTTAAAAGCAAGTCTGTTAGGCCAGAATTTTAAATGTTATTTGGCACAACTTAAATTCAGTAGCAGCTAAATTGATCCATTTTGTGCTCCCAAATCACAATAGGTACATATTATAATAATTTTCACTTATTTAACTAGCAATTTATAACATCACTATAATTATAAATTATTTAGATTAGATAAATACAAACTTGAAAATATTATAGCGCTATAAACGAACAATGACAAATCCGTAACAGGAACTTTTTTTTATACAAATATCTCATATCAAAATGATTTCAACTGCATTTCTACGTCATAAATAAACTATGTCAAAAAAAGCATAATTCACATATTGTTCATTAAAACGAAAATTGAGATCCAAATGAAACGTACTTATTAAAAAAAGTTTTTCTAACAACTTTAGAAACCTTTAAAAAGGAAAAAGATTTACCCTTGTCGTTCAGAGATGGGACTAAAAAAAAGGTAATATCTATTTATGAATTTGCAGTTACAATCATCAAGATAGACTACTATATTTTCGATTTTTGAAAATAACGTTTTATTTTTACTCGCACATCGGCTAAGCTCGCGACTTGTACTTGTTGTCAAGACAAAAATACATTCATTCTCTTTGACTATTTAGTTATTTACCGCTCAAATTTATCAGAAAGTTAAGTCTTTTTACGATCAAAAATACAATTTAAATTTTATTCAAATATTAACGATCGAGGCATCAATAAGACGTAGATTTGACAGAGCCAATACTTTGTATTATGAAACTGTCGTGTCTACGCTTATATAATTCCGAATATCTACTAAAATAGCTTCATTAGCTTAGCTTAAAATCGTATCGACCTTGTATCGACTAGCTCATCTAGAGATGAGATGACCGTTGGTCATAAAACTATAAGTCAATTTCTTCTAAAATGAACCCTAAGTCAAGCAGATACAGTCGCACTTAGTATAATGATCTATCATAGTCATCAGCAGTCGACGGCATTGCCGTTCTTAATTTAAACTTTATTATCATTCCGAAGACGTCGAATTTAGTATTTAAATAGTCGATTATTCTAATGTTTCTTGACAAATCGCCTAAATCTAGCTTACGAGTTAGAGAATTAGGTTCCTCTTGATTACTGAGCAATTTCATTTTGGTTCTCACGTCACGTTATTGCGAGTTTCTTACCATCCTAGTAAAAGACATATTAATCGCGAATCGATACATGTGTTGCCAGTTTATCTCGCTTTTTCTACATTAAGTCATGGCTTATACGTGTGCTTTAAGGCCAAACTTTAAACGAATTTTAGGCCAACATTCTTATTGTAGGCCATAGATTTTGCAGTCTATTCATTGTGGTGTTTGCATCTGTGTCTTCCGACACTGGCACAGCCATTTGATGATGCGTGCGTTGCGCTCCACGACGCTGGGGGGCTCAGTGTTGCGGTATATCTGTTTTTGTACACCTGGTCCTTGCACCTGGGAAACAACATCATAATATAAATAAATATCTATTTTATATGATTTATATAATCTTAAATATGTTTTATATTGTCGAAAAAGTTTACTGGTTATACAATAGTACAAGCTATAGAGTTAATTATACGATCTGCTAGTGTGAAAAAATATTTATTTATGAATTCATTAATCTATATGTTATTTTCTTTCAATCACGTTTTACAGGCTGACACCTAAAACCTTCAAATTACCCAAATCCATTAATTTCTAAGACACAAAACAAAGAATATTTCTTACAGTATAATCAGCAGTAGCAGCCAACTGGTTAGAATCGACGGTGGACGCTGAGGAGAAGAACACGGGACTCTCAGGGGGCGCGTCCCTCACTAGGGCGTCGTACTGGCGCGCCTCGAGGCCGAGCCGCTCGAAGAACAGCTGCAGGCGGGACGCCTCCTCCGTGGGGCTGTCCGGGGAGGCCGAGCCTTCGCATGGGGCTGATGCGGGGCTGCGACCGTCCGACCGTCTGTACCTGTAGTGGGGGAAGGGGGGATTTGTATCGCGAAATTGTATAGTGTCTAATAAGGTGTACGGAGTTTTTTTGAGAAATAAATTGTTGAAAACAAAATTCTCGTTGTGTTATTTAAGGAATAAGTGGTGGTTAGATAATTGGGATTCTACACACTAACTACTATATATAGGCTATATTAATAATAAATAAATAATAATAAATATATATCCTGGGACATTTTTCACACACGGCTAATCTGATTCCTATCTAAGCAGAGCTTGTGATATGGTAAACAGATAGCTTGAGAGTCAGGGTCACTAACCACAAAACCAACCGGGCTGTCATTTGACAGAAGGGCACTGGTTCTCAAATTGGTACTGTAGAAGCACTTCGCAAAACAATTTAAATAATTTGCGACTCTTAATATTAAACACGACGCAATAACTTTCATTTTAACGCTGATTACCTAATATGTATAATTAAATTTGTTTTTGAGGTTTCCTTTTAGGTGTGCTAGGTATGTATTTAATGTGTCATAACATGTCTGTTTATTTATTTTTGTTCGATGTTGAATATGAAGACGTCAATATTCTTTAAAGTTAAGCTTTAGTTTGCTAACCACATTTTTTTACTGGTAAAAGTAGCACAGTAGGTACATGTTTAGCTCATAATATACAGAAGCTAAAAGGAAATATGTAGCCCTTCTTAGTACAGGCTTAGAGTAATAAACTTACCTATCCGATATGTCAGATTTGGATCGTAATATAGGCCTGGGCCGTCGTTGCTTGTACCGCAGACACCGCTGCCTCTTAAACGTGCCCAATGGAGATGTTACTTCCTCGGGCTGGTTCTGACAGATCTATATAGAAGGTGATAATGGTTAATTTTGATTGATTAACTATCTTTATTATCTATACTAATATACAAAGCTGAAGACTTTGTTTGTTTACTTGGACGCGTTAATCTCAGGAACTAATAGCCCGATTTGAAAAATTATTTCAGTGTTAGATAGCCCATTTATCAAGGAAGGCTATATATTACCACGCTACGATGAATAGGAGCGGAGCATCAATCTAAAATGTTGCAAAAATGGGCAACCGGCGCTAACGAATTGCACGCGTCAGCTTAAGTAGCTAAAAGCAGCTAAAGCAGTGTAAAGTTTTTGTTTGACTTCAGAAGTTTATACAAGATTTTTTAATAGTTTATTCTTGACCATATGTAGAGATATAGTTTTTACATACCGGTGTAGTATTGACATATTCCTGCGTATCGTCTATGCGAGGTCGCATGCGCACTTCCTGGTACTGAGGCTGCTTGTTTACCACTTCAGTGCTCGGCTCGTGGTATCTAAAAATTATATTACTAGTTAAAAATCGAAATATTCACGAATAATTGTTTTGTCGCCATGTTGCGGCAAAATCAGGAACTAAGACATTATATGGAGCACCGTCGTTTTTTAGGGGACGATTTTAACTACTTTGAGAACCATTTGAGATGTAAAATCATCACCGCAACAACAAATCACGGTGTTAATTGTTTTTTATATATAACCGTACTATCGTAACTAGCATTTTAGTAGAAAACATATGCTGAAATAACAGCTAAAGGAACTATGATCTCAATTTGGGCTTTAATAAATTCCGTCAAAATTCAGACGCTTAAATTACTACGACGATACGTAAATAAATGTTCTTACCTATACTCCCGTGTCTTAGTGTACTCCTTACGGCCGACGTTGAGGCACTTGAGAGGCGCCTTGTAGGTGCACTCGTAGTCGCCGTAGTCGTACATGGGGGGCTCGTCTTGGAACTGCGGCGGGGGGGCACTCGCCTGTGCAAATATAATGGTTGAATACGTTGTTTTTTATATACAACTCTCTATTGCACCACGAGCCACTTCTAACTACAAGGCAATAATCTATTTTCTTACTAGATGGTTACAAAAATATTAGCCAAATTTGAGTACCTAATACCAACTCAGCTTCTACCTATATCTAGTTTAGTCGTAAGTCTAGTGTTATTCGAGTTTAGTCGTCATATATCATTCGTATTTACAGTTTTGTTTTTTTATTATACGTTTTCTTAAAATACAAAACTTTCACTGTAATATTATAAAACAAGGTTTAAAAAATACCTAATATAAATTAGGGGTAAACTAAACCATGGGTACAAAAAACAGCCTAACTAGACTAAGTAAGATAAACAGTAGAATACCTGGAAGTGTATCCCGACGCGTGACTGCGGCGGGTAGTGCGGGTGGGGCGGGTGCATGGCCGGGGCGTGCGGGGCGTGGGGGGCGAGGGGCGGGGGCGGCGCGAGGGGCGTGGGGGGCGAGGGGGCGCCGTCCTGGAACTGTGGAGGCGCCGACACGTAACACTCCAACTCGCCCTCACCATATTCTAAGTAGTACGAGTTGTACCGACTGTGGGGGGAAATATATTAAGTTAAGTTGGTCAATGATTATGTAATATAGAGTAATATAAGGTATAATGAGTGCAGAAATAAGTGATGTCTTTGTTAGTTACTGAGTGTCACTAGATGCAATAAGCTCAGTCTGCTAATAAATACTTGGACATGTTCAGGGCACTCACGGTCATTTGATCTCAAACATTACTGAGATGAACATGTTTTTTTTCTTAATATATCTTGGTTGGTACCTATCTTATTTTACTAGACATTGACAGACATATCATTTGGGATAAGTGAAAAAAATACTTTGAGGGGGCCACATTAAAAGTTTGAGTAACGTTGGCAAATCACTATTACTATTAAAATATCTATATAAACACGTCAAATTCGGTATTTAGTCAAAATTTCAATATTACAAATACTTTTAAATCTGTCATTACAACATTATAATAAAAAATTTAATTTTAATCTTCATTATCTCAGTAAGTACCATATTACCTGGTGTGATCATGCTGCGTGGAGGATCCAGAGTCGGTGCGGTGTTGGTGATGTTGGGCGTGGGGCGCGTGTGCGGCGTGGGGCGGGGCGCTGCGCTGCGTGTAGTGGCCGCTCGAGCCGCCGGAGTCGCGGGCGAACGAGGAGCCGCAACGGCTGGATACAATAAATAAATAATAAATATCCTGGGACATTTTGATGTGAAACATCTATAGCCGCATTAACCGTAAAACCGATTTCTGGCGTGGCCACGCGTGGTTGTACGGTTGTACGGTGGTTGTACGGTGTGGCATATTACTTTTACAAAATAATGTCGATGTTTCACATCTCCCGTGACGGCTCACTTTTTTTTTCACGCACGGCCAATCTGATTCCAAAGTAAGCAGAGCTTTTTGGTATGGTATCCGGTTAGCTGATATACTGCACATAGTACGTTTAAATACACACATATATATAGATAATTACATCCAGACACAGAACAGACATATTCATACACACAAATGTTTGTCCAGGGTGGGATTCGAACCCACGACCCGCGGCTTGAAGTCAGGGTCACTAACCACAAAGCCAACCGGGCTGTCCCGGGATAAAATATTCCGGGACACTTTGTCTTGTTAGTGCAGCCCGTGCCGAAACAACCCAGTCCGTTCCATTGGGGATCTATAGCCGATTTTGAGGTAGGGCAGCATGGGTTACTGGCAGGGCGGAAGTAAAAAAAATATCATAATAATTGATCTGCCCTCAAAGCACGGGCTCCTAAATCAATGTGTGTGATACAATGAATTTATTCTATAGACAAACAATTTATCTCAGTTTTTAGTATTTTTAAAGTTTGGCATTTGGGCATTGGCCCACAATGCCCCTCCCCTTGCTACGGCCGTGGTCCGTTCCCTAAATAATCATGTCAAGCGAGCCCCCACTTCCCCGTGTGTCCAGCAAGGGCTAAAAAAAATTACCTATTATAAGACTGATAGTTCTCTTCACCCGGTGAAGGATGCTCAGAAAACGCCTCACACGATGACATCAATGACGAGTGATTTGATCTGAAAATAGTAAATATTTATTATTATAATATGAAATGATCTCGTATCTGATTCAATAATATGGTAATGTCATATAATTTATTTCGTCTACAGTTTAAGTAGCTATTGATGATGATGATGATGATTGAGCACTACACCCAGCCAGTGCAACGACTGACCCATGTCATATACAACCATTCGGGCAACAGCCCCCATGCACAGTCTTGTTTGGTAACTGAACAGAGACACTGGTACCCGAATAGTTATATAAGAGTAGCCATGGATATACCAGGGAGCGCGTGGTTAATAGGAAGGACACGCTCTGGGATGGGAAAGGAAGACCAGCAAGCCGCAGCCGGCTGGCCAGAATCGACCGACTGTTCAGCCTCTAGCCAATATAGGAAAATAGGAGGATGGGTATTGTATATAGGAATGAGCGTTGGTGCACGATGAGATGGCGTTTGGTGTGTTTTTTCTTCCTGTCTGCTCTACTGGACTTCCATGTTGCGCTTGCAATACCGGTTGTGTTTCAGCGAATGTCGTTCCTCCAATTGTAAGTTTCTTGCTTGGTTGACTGTTGCCCGTCTTGTATCCATGAGTCGCGAACTCTTTGCTCCTTTTCGGCTTAATTGTCGTAATGTGTCCATGAATCCTGTGCTTGGTGCTTGTCCGTACAATACGTACGTTAGTTAACGTTGTTTATTCGTGTATTTCATATTTTTTGTTCCGTTTTGATTTACAGTTTCCATGTATCCAGCTACCATACTTGCATTGCTCGACTTAGATTAATTGTTGTTGTTGTATCCGCGTTCGTTCTATTGATTATTTCGCCCTAGCTATCCTGTTTGAGTGGATTGAAGTCGTTTAGCCATGAACTCCCTGTGCAAGGCTCAGCTTTGGTTAATTGTAGTCATGTGTACTTGCTGCTCGGTTAGGATTGATGTAATTAAATCACTTACCATGTACCACTATCTCGTTGTTCTAATTTGCTTGGTTTTGACATGTGTCCATTTACGCGTAGGCTGGCATTCCTATGCCTGCGTAGTAATACATCCGTTGGTATTTGAGTCTCTTACGCCCGATGTTAATAATCTATCTCCAATCCGTAATAGAAACCAACGAGTTGTCAAAATGGACGGATAGCTTATTGGCAAGCAAAAACTATCATTTTCGGACAGATTCGATCGATCGTAGATCGAAGATAGATTGATTTTAAAGCTTCACCCAGAAAATGGATTGATATATCAATCTTAGATAGCAAAAAATGGATCAGGATTGATTATTGACATCGGGCGTTAGTGATAGCTTTTCCGTCTAAAATATCTGTCACTTTCGCTTCTCTGTTGAAGTTGCGGTCCAAGCATTTGACAAACTATCAGTCACTTGTAACGACGTAGTTTTGATCCGTTTGCTTTAGTTAGTACCATCGCTTTCAGGCCGTAGCTTATTGCAGGATTAATAGCCATCTTGTATAATAGCTGTGCCGCTTGCTATTCCATCTGATTATTTAGACTTTTGTAGCTAAAGGACCTTAGATTCTAGTAGGTTTGTGAATGTGTGGCCTTGTTTCTTGTTAGATTCTTCTTTAATCTTGAAGGATTGATTTCATCCTATACTTGTTCGTGGTCAGATGTATTAATTATATGTTTCCCTTAATTAAATAATTCAAATTATGGGCTTGCCATGGTAGATTTCTAGTTGAGAAGATTTTGTTCCGGATATCCAGGATTTTTACAACTTTTCCGTCCGCAGGATGTATCTATGCGTGTGTTAGATTATATTGTAAGGCAATAAATTTATTATTATTATTAATGAATATTTGAAGTGTAAACAATGCAAATTGAGAATATTAAGAGTGACATTTCAATTTGTGAGGGTATTAACTTGATTTTTGGTACATTACTCAACTTCATTAAAAGTATTTTTATTGAGTCAAAAATTCAAGATTCTCGTTTTAAATAAACATGGATAAAATGTGTTTAGATTGTGATTGTACTTGTACCATAAATCATATTGTATTTTATGATGTATAAATAATCTTGTTTAAGATTTGTTTCATGTCATTTCAATATTCTTATCGATCCCAAAACAGGAAGTAAGTGTACAACATTGTTAAAATATTTCGTTATGAATACCATAAATGATGATTTGATTTATAATGCCTATTTAACGCTATTTAAGATTTGTTTCTGTAATTTATATAAAACGTGGCAAGTAATTTTTATAAAATGTTGTGAGGGTATTTTGCTTCACTATGATAAATGTTTGCCTATAAAAGGCAACTCTGTTTTGAGCTAGATCCACTTTTTCATCAACTGTTGTACGGAGCAGACGTCTCTCGCAGTGTCTCTTGGCCGTAAATATTAAGTTGAGAAAAAGTTAAATAGCGAAAGCTATGCCAAATTATGGATCAGTCAGTTGATCAGCTGTTATACGGTTCAGACATAGACCTGTGTCCCATGTCCGTAAAAATTAAGCTGAAGTAATCTTGGTATATAGCGGAAGCTATGCCAAATTACTGATTGATCGATATACTCGGCTGTTGTACGGGTCAGACATATATTATGAGTGTTATTATTTACTTAAGTTTTTATTTTAAAGTAAACATATATATACTTACATTTCCTATACTCTGTTAAACTGAACGTTTTATTATGTAGGTTTTGGTTTCAAATAATAGTATATGTTATGCATGTTACGTGTATGTTATGCACGCATATATCTATGTTTAGGTTGGCGCTCTTGTTAATATTGATGGCTTCGAGTCTGTGGTGATTCCTTACGATGCATGATGATCGCTAATTCCCGACACTTGTTACCTCCGCCCGTGAGTGACCATTTGTAATGTTTTGACTCGTATGTTATCTAGTCCTCGTTCCCGTTTCTTGTCATCCGATGTGTGTAACATTCTTCATTCTCCTACAGCTTCAGTTGCATTTATGGGTTGAAATGTGATGAATGCATGTTTTGTAGTGCCTGGCCATGTTGCTTGTTGTGATGTTGACATAATAAAAGTGTGCCTTGTTTTCGTATTGATTTTCATATCTTGGTCGATTGCAGAGGGATCCAGGTTGCATGTCGAATATACTTGTCAAGGTCCCGACTTATTGCGTGGTGGTCGGATGTAATGAATAGGCGTGCACATATGCATGGTTTTTTAGTAAAAGGGCCTGGTTATTTGTTTAAATAAGAAATTAATAGCCTGAGGGTATTTTGCTTCACTATGATATATGTTTGTCTATAAAAGGCAACTCTGTTTTGAGCTAGATACACTTTTTCATCAACTGTTGTACGGAGCAGACGTCTCTCGCAGTGTCTCTTGGCCGTAACTATTAAGTTGAGAAAAAGTTAAATAGCGAAAGCTATGCCAAATTATGGATCAGTCAGTTGATCAGCTGTTATACGGTTCAGACATAGACCTGTGTCCCATGTCCGTAAAAATTAAGCTGAAGTAATCTTGGTATATAGCGGAAGCTATGCCAAATTACTGATTGATCGATATACTCGGCTGTTGTACGGGTCAGACATATATTATGAGTGTTATTATTTACTTAAGTTTATATTTTAAAGTAAACATATATATACTTACATTTCCTATACTCTGTTAAACTGAACGTTTTATTATGTAGGTTTTGGTTTCAAATAATAGTATATGTTATGCATGTTACGTGTATGTTATGCACGCATATATCTATGTTTAGGTTGGCGCTCTTGTTAATATTGATGGCTTCGAGTCTGTGGTGATTCCTTACGATGCATGATGATCGCTAATTCCCGACACTTGTTACCTCCGCCCGTGAGTGACCATTTGTAATGTTTTGACTCGTATGTTATCTAGTCCTCGTTCCCGTTTCTTGTCATCCGATGTGTGTAACATTCTTCATTCTCCTACAGCTTCAGTTGCATTTATGGGTTGAAATGTGATGAATGCATGTTTTGTAGTGCCTGGCCATGTTGCTTGTTGTGATGTTGACATAATAAAAGTGTGCCTTGTTTTCGTATTGATTTTCATATCTTGGTCGATTGCAGAGGGATCCAGGTTGCATGTCAAATTAACTGATTGTGCTGGTGTTCTTCAATATACTTGTCAAGGTCCCGACTTATTGCGTGGTGGTCGGATGTAATGAATAGGCGTGCACATATGCATGGTTTTTTAGTAAAAGGGCCTGGTTATTTGTTTAAATAAGAAATTAATAGCCTGAGGGTATTTTGCTTCACTATGATATATGTTTGTCTATAAAAGGCAACTCTGTTTTGAGCTAGATACACTTTTTCATCAACTGTTGTACGGAGCAGACGTCTCTCGCAGTGTCTCTTGGCCGTAACTATTAAGTTGAGAAAAAGTTAAATAGCGAAAGCTATGCCAAATTATGGATCAGTCAGTTGATCAGCTGTTATACGGTTCAGACATAGACCTGTGTCCCATGTCCGTAAAAATTAAGCTGAAGTAATCTTGGTATATAGCGAAAGCTATGCCAAATTACTGATTGATCGATATACTCGGCTGTTGTACGGGTCAGACATATAATTGAGTGTTATTATTTACTTAAGTTTTTATTTTAAAGTAAACATATACATATACTTACATTTCCTATACTCTGTTAAACTGAACGTTTTATTATGTAGGTTTTGGTTTCAAATAATAGTATATGTTATGCATGTTACGTGTATGTTATGCACGCATATATCTATGTTTAGGTTGGCGCTCTTGTTAATATTGATGGCTTCGAGTCTGTGGTGATTCCTTACGATGCATGATGATCGCTAATTCCCGACACTTGTTACCTCCGCCCGTGAGTGACCATTTGTAATGTTTTGACTCGTATGTTATCTAGTCCTCGTGCCCGTTTCTTGTCATCCGATGTGTGTAACATTCTTCATTCTCCTACAGCTTCAGTTGCATTTATGGGTTGAAATGTGATGAATGCATGTTTTGTAGTGCCTGGCCATGTTGCTTGTTGTGATGTTGACATAATAAAAGTGTGCCTTGTTTTCGTATTGATTTTCATATCTTGGTCGATTGCAGAGGGATCCAGGTTGCATGTCAAATTAACTGATTGTGCTGGTGTTCTTCAATATACTTGTCAAGGTCCCGACTTATTGCGTGGTGGTCGGATGTAATGAATAGGCGTGCACATATGCATGGTTTTTTAGTAAAAGGGCCTGGTTATTTGTTTAAATAAGAAATTAATAGCCTGAGGGTATTTTGCTTCACTATGATATATGTTTGTCTATAAAAGGCAACTCTGTTTTGAGCTAGATACACTTTTTCATCAACTGTTGTACGGAGCAGACGTCTCTCGCAGTGTCTCTTGGCCGTAACTATTAAGTTGAGAAAAAGTTAAATAGCGAAAGCTATGCCAAATTATGGATCAGTCAGTTGATCAGCTGTTATACGGTTCAGACATAGACCTGTGTCCCATGTCCGTAAAAATTAAGCTGAAGTAATCTTGGTATATAGCGAAAGCTATGCCAAATTACTGATTGATCGATATACTCGGCTGTTGTACGGGTCAGACATATAATTGAGTGTTATTATTTACTTAAGTTTTTATTTTAAAGTAAACATATACAATACGATACTTAAATTTCCTATACTCTGTTAAACTGAACGTTTTATTATGTAGGTTTTGGTTTCAAATAATAGTATATGTTATGCATGTTACGTGTATGTTATGCACGCATATATCTATGTTTAGGTTGGCGCTCTTGTTAATATTGATGGCTTCGAGTCTGTGGTGATTCCTTACGATGCATGATGATCGCTAATTCCCGACACTTGTTACCTCCGCCCGTGAGTGACCATTTGTAATGTTTTGACTCGTATGTTATCTAGTCCTCGTGCCCGTTTCTTGTCATCCGATGTGTGTAACATTCTTCATTCTCCTACAGCTTCAGTTGCATTTATGGGTTGAAATGTGATGAATGCATGTTTTGTAGTGCCTGGCCATGTTGCTTGTTGTGATGTTGACATAATAAAAGTGTGCCTTGTTTTCGTATTGATTTTCATATCTTGGTCGATTGCAGAGGGATCCAGGTTGCATGTCGAATTAACTGATTGTGCTGGTGTTCTTCAATATACTTGTCAAGGTCCCGTCTTATTGCGTGGTGGTCGGATGTAATGAATAGGCGTGCACATATGCATGGTTTTTTAGTAAAAGGGCCTGGTTATTTGTTTAAATAAGAAATTAATAGCCTGAGGGTATTTTGCTTCACTATGATAAATGTTTGTCTATAAAAGGCAACTCTGTTTTGAGCTAGATACACTTTTTCATCAACTGTTGTACGGAGCAGACGTCTCTCGCAGTGTCTCTTGGCCGTAACTATTAAGTTGAGAAAAAGTTAAATAGCGAAAGCTATGCCAAATTATGGATCAGTCAGTTGATCAGCTGTTATACGGTTCAGACATAGACCTGTGTCCCATGTCCGTAAAAATTAAGCTGAAGTAATCTTGGTATATAGCGAAAGCTATGCCAAATTACTGATTGATCGATATACTCGGCTGTTGTACGGGTCAGACATATAATTGAGTGTTATTATTTACTTAAGTTTTTATTTTAAAGTAAACATATACATATACTTACATTTCCTATACTCTGTTAAACTGAACGTTTTATTATGTAGGTTTTGGTTTCAAATAATAGTATATGTTATGCATGTTACGTGTATGTTATGCACGCATATATCTATGTTTAGGTTGGCGCTCTTGTTAATATTGATGGCTTCGAGTCTGTGGTGATTCCTTACGATGCATGATGATCGCTAATTCCCGACACTTGTTACCTCCGCCCGTGAGTGACCATTTGTAATGTTTTGACTCGTATGTTATCTAGTCCTCGTTCCCGTTTCTTGTCATCCGATGTGTGTAACATTCTTCATTCTCCTACAGCTTCAGTTGCATTTATGGGTTGAAATGTGATGAATGCATGTTTTGTAGTGCCTGGCCATGTTGCTTGTTGTGATGTTGACATAATAAAAGTGTGCCTTGTTTTCGTATTGATTTTCATATCTTGGTCGATTGCAGAGGGATCCAGGTTGCATGTCAAATTAACTGATTGTGCTGGTGTTCTTCAATATACTTGTCAAGGTCCCGACTTATTGCGTGGTGGTCGGATGTAATGAATAGGCGTGCACATATGCATGGTTTTTTAGTAAAAGGGCCTGGTTATTTGTTTAAATAAGAAATTAATAGCCTGAGGGTATTTTGCTTCACTATGATATATGTTTGTCTATAAAAGGCAACTCTGTTTTGAGCTAGATACACTTTTTCATCAACTGTTGTACGGAGCAGACGTCTCTCGCAGTGTCTCTTGGCCGTAACTATTAAGTTGAGAAAAAGTTAAATAGCGAAAGCTATGCCAAATTATGGATCAGTCAGTTGATCAGCTGTTATACGGTTCAGACATAGACCTGTGTCCCATGTCCGTAAAAATTAAGCTGAAGTAATCTTGGTATATAGCGGAAGCTATGCCAAATTACTGATTGATCGATATACTCGGCTGTTGTACGGGTCAGACATATATTATGAGTGTTATTATTTACTTAAGTTTTTATTTTAAAGTAAACATATACAATACGATACTTACATTTCCTATACTCTGTTAAACTGAACGTTTTATTATGTAGGTTTTGGTTTCAAATAATAGTATATGTTATGCATGTTACGTGTATGTTATGCACGCATATATCTATGTTTAGGTTGGCGCTCTTGTTAATATTGATGGCTTCGAGTCTGTGGTGATTCCTTACGATGCATGATGATCGCTAATTCCCGACACTTGTTACCTCCGCCCGTGAGTGACCATTTGTAATGTTTTGACTCGTATGTTATCTAGTCCTCGTGCCCGTTTCTTGTCATCCGATGTGTGTAACATTCTTCATTCTCCTACAGCTTCAGTTGCATTTATGGGTTGAAATGTGATGAATGCATGTTTTGTAGTGCCTGGCCATGTTGCTTGTTGTGATGTTGACATAATAAAAGTGTGCCTTGTTTTCGTATTGATTTTCATATCTTGGTCGATTGCAGAGGGATCCAGGTTGCATGTCGAATTAACTGATTGTGCTGGTGTTCTTCAATATACTTGTCAAGGTCCCGACTTATTGCGTGGTGGTCGGATGTAATGAATAGGCGTGCACATATGCATGGTTTTTTAGTAAAAGGGCCTGGTTATTTGTTTAAATAAGAAATTAATAGCCTGAGGGTATTTTGCTTCACTATGATATATGTTTGTCTATAAAAGGCAACTCTGTTTTGAGCTAGATACACTTTTTCATCAACTGTTGTACGGAGCAGACGTCTCTCGCAGTGTCTCTTGGCCGTAACTATTAAGTTGAGAAAAAGTTAAATAGCAAAAGCTATGCCAAATTATGGATCAGTCGGTTGATCAGCTGTTATACGGTTCAGACATAGACCTGTGTCCCATGTCCGTAAAAATTAAGCTGAAGTAATCTTGGTATATAGCGGAAGCTATGCCAAATTACTGATTGATCGATATACTCGGCTGTTGTACGGGTCAGACATATAATTGAGTGTTATTATTTACTTCAGTTTTTATTTTAAAGTAAACATATACAATACGATACTTAAATTTCCTATACTCTGTTAAACTGAACGTTTTATTATGTAGGTTTTGGTTTCAAATAATAGTATATGTTATGCATGTTACGTGTATGTTATGCACGCATATATCTATGTTTAGGTTGGCGCTCTTGTTAATATTGATGGCTTCGAGTCTGTGGTGATTCCTTACGATGCATGATGATCGCTAATTCCCGACACTTGTTACCTCCGCCCGTGAGTGACCATTTGTAATGTTTTGACTCGTATGTTATCTAGTCCTCGTGCCCATTTCTTGTCATCCGATGTGTGTAACATTCTTCATTCTCCTACAGCTTCAGTTGCATTTATGGGTTGAAATGTGATGAATGCATGTTTTGTAGTGCCTGGCCATGTTGCTTGTTGTGATGTTGACATAATAAAAGTGTGCCTTGTTTTCGTATTGATTTTCATATCTTGGTCGATTGCAGAGGGATCCAGGTTGCATGTCGAATTAACTGATTGTGCTGGTGTTCTTCAATATACTTGTCAAGGTCCCGACTTATTGCGTGGTGGTCGGATGTAATGAATAGGCGTGCACATATGCATGTTTTTTTAGTAAAAGGGCCTGGTTATTTGTTTAAATAAGAAATTAATAGCCTGAGGGTATTTTGCTTCACTATGATATATGTTTGTCTATAAAAGGCAACTCTGTTTTGAGCTAGATACACTTTTTCATCAACTGTTGTACGGAGCAGACGTCTCTCGCAGTGTCTCTTGGCCGTAACTATTAAGTTGAGACAAAGTTAAATAGCGAAAGCTATGCCAAATTATGGATCAGTCAGTTGATCAGCTGTTATACGGTTCAGACATAGACCTGTGTCCCATGTCCGTAAAAATTAAGCTGAAGTAATCTTGGTATATAGCGGAAGCTATGCCAAATTACTGATTGATCGATATACTCGGCTGTTGTACGGGTCAGACATATAATTGAGTGTTATTATTTACTTAAGTTTTTATTTTAAAGTAAACATATACAATACGATACTTACATTTCCTATACTCTGTTAAACTGAACGTTTTATTATGTAGGTTTTGGTTTCAAATAATAGTATATGTTATGCATGTTACGTGTATGTTATGCAAGCATATATCTATGTTTAGGTTGGCGCTCTTGTTAATATTGATGGCTTCGAGTCTGTGGTGATTCCTTACGATGCATGATGATCGCTAATTCCCGACACTTGTTACCTCCGCCCGTGAGTGACCATTTGTAATGTTTTGACTCGTATGTTATCTAGTCCTCGTGCCCGTTTCTTGTCATCCGATGTGTGTAACATTCTTCATTCTCCTACAGCTTCAGTTGCATTTATGGGTTGAAATGTGATGAATGCATGTTTTGTAGTGCCTGGCCATGTTGCTTGTTGTGATGTTGACATAATAAAAGTGTGCCTTGTTTTCGTATTGATTTTCATATCTTGGTCGATTGCAGAGGGATCCAGGTTGCATGTCGAATTAACTGATTGTGCTGGTGTTCTTCAATATACTTGTCAAGGTCCCGACTTATTGCGTGGTGGTCGGATGTAATGAATAGGCGTGCACATATGCATGTTTTTTTAGTAAAAGGGCCTGGTTATAGGTTTAAATAAGAAATTAATAGCCTGAGGGTATTTTGCTTCACTATGATATATGTTTGTCTATAAAAGGCAACTCTGTTTTGAGCTAGATACACTTTTTCATCAACTGTTGTACGGAGCAGACGTCTCTCGCAGTGTCTCTTGGCCGTAACTATTAAGTTGAGAAAAAGTTAAATAGCGAAAGCTATGCCAAATTATGGATCAGTCAGTTGATCAGCTGTTATACGGTTCAGACATAGACCTGTGTCCCATGTCCGTAAAAATTAAGCTGAAGTAATCTTGGTATATAGCGGAAGCTATGCCAAATTACTGATTGATCGATATACTCGGCTGTTGTACGGGTCAGACATATAATTGAGTGTTATTATTTACTTCAGTTTTTATTTTAAAGTAAACATATACAATACGATACTTACATTTCCTATACTCTGTTAAACTGAACGTTTTATTATGTAGGTTTTGGTTTCAAATAATAGTATATGTTATGCATGTTACGTGTATGTTATGCACGCATATATCTATGTTTAGGTTGGCGCTCTTGTTAATATTGATGGCTTCGAGTCTGTGGTGATTCCTTACGATGCATGATGATCGCTAATTCCCGACACTTGTTACCTCCGCCCGTGAGTGACCATTTGTAATGTTTTGACTCGTATGTTATCTAGTCCTCGTGCCCGTTTCTTGTCATCCGATGTGTGTAACATTCTTCATTCTCCTACAGCTTCAGTTGCATTTATGGGTTGAAATGTGATGAATGCATGTTTTGTAGTGCCTGGCCATGTTGCTTGTTGTGATGTTGACATAATAAAAGTGTGCCTTGTTTTCGTATTGATTTTCATATCTTGGTCGATTGCAGAGGGATCCAGGTTGCATGTCGAATTAACTGATTGTGCTGGTGTTCTTCAATATACTTGTCAAGGTCCCGACTTATTGCGTGGTGGTCGGATGTAATGAATAGGCGTGCACATATGCATGTTTTTTTAGTAAAAGGGCCTGGTTATTTGTTTAAATAAGAAATTAATAGCCTGAGGGTATTTTGCTTCACTATGATATATGTTTGTCTATAAAAGGCAACTCTGTTTTGAGCTAGATACACTTTTTCATCAACTGTTGTACGGAGCAGACGTCTCTCGCAGTGTCTCTTGGCCGTAACTATTAAGTTGAGACAAAGTTAAATAGCGAAAGCTATGCCAAATTATGGATCAGTCAGTTGATCAGCTGTTATACGGTTCAGACATAGACCTGTGTCCCATGTCCGTAAAAATTAAGCTGAAGTAATCTTGGTATATAGCGGAAGCTATGCCAAATTACTGATTGATCGATATACTCGGCTGTTGTACGGGTCAGACATATAATTGAGTGTTATTATTTACTTAAGTTTTTATTTTAAAGTAAACATATACAATACGATACTTACATTTCCTATACTCTGTTAAACTGAACGTTTTATTATGTAGGTTTTGGTTTCAAATAATAGTATATGTTATGCATGTTACGTGTATGTTATGCACGCATATATCTATGTTTAGGTTGGCGCTCTTGTTAATATTGATGGCTTCGAGTCTGTGGTGATTCCTTACGATGCATGATGATCGCTAATTCCCGACACTTGTTACCTCCGCCCGTGAGTGACCATTTGTAATGTTTTGACTCGTATGTTATCTAGTCCTCGTGCCCGTTTCTTGTCATCCGATGTGTGTAACATTCTTCATTCTCCTACAGCTTCAGTTGCATTTATGGGTTGAAATGTGATGAATGCATGTTTTGTAGTGCCTGGCCATGTTGCTTGTTGTGATGTTGACATAATAAAAGTGTGCCTTGTTTTCGTATTGATTTTCATATCTTGGTCGATTGCAGAGGGATCCAGGTTGCATGTCGAATTAACTGATTGTGCTGGTGTTCTTCAATATACTTGTCAAGGTCCCGACTTATTGCGTGGTGGTCGGATGTAATGAATAGGCGTGCACATATGCATGTTTTTTTAGTAAAAGGGCCTGGTTATTTGTTTAAATAAGAAATTAATAGCCTGAGGGTATTTTGCTTCACTATGATATATGTTTGTCTATAAAAGGCAACTCTGTTTTGAGCTAGATACACTTTTTCATCAACTGTTGTACGGAGCAGACGTCTCTCGCAGTGTCTCTTGGCCGTAACTATTAAGTTGAGACAAAGTTAAATAGCGAAAGCTATGCCAAATTATGGATCAGTCAGTTGATCAGCTGTTATACGGTTCAGACATAGACCTGTGTCCCATGTCCGTAAAAATTAAGCTGAAGTAATCTTGGTATATAGCGGAAGCTATGCCAAATTACTGATTGATCGATATACTCGGCTGTTGTACGGGTCAGACATATAATTGAGTGTTATTATTTACTTAAGTTTTTATTTTAAAGTAAACATATACAATACGATACTTACATTTCCTATACTCTGTTAAACTGAACGTTTTATTATGTAGGTTTTGGTTTCAAATAATAGTATATGTTATGCATGTTACGTGTATGTTATGCAAGCATATATCTATGTTTAGGTTGGCGCTCTTGTTAATATTGATGGCTTCGAGTCTGTGGTGATTCCTTACGATGCATGATGATCGCTAATTCCCGACACTTGTTACCTCCGCCCGTGAGTGACCATTTGTAATGTTTTGACTCGTATGTTATCTAGTCCTCGTGCCCGTTTCTTGTCATCCGATGTGTGTAACATTCTTCATTCTCCTACAGCTTCAGTTGCATTTATGGGTTGAAATGTGATGAATGCATGTTTTGTAGTGCCTGGCCATGTTGCTTGTTGTGATGTTGACATAATAAAAGTGTGCCTTGTTTTCGTATTGATTTTCATATCTTGGTCGATTGCAGAGGGATCCAGGTTGCATGTCGAATTAACTGATTGTGCTGGTGTTCTTCAATATACTTGTCAAGGTCCCGACTTATTGCGTGGTGGTCGGATGTAATGAATAGGCGTGCACATATGCATGTTTTTTTAGTGAAAGGGCCTGGTTATTTGTTTAAATAAGAAATTAATAGCCTGAGGGTATTTTGCTTCACTATGATATATGTTTGTCTATAAAAGGCAACTCTGTTTTGAGCTAGATACACTTTTTCATCAACTGTTGTACGGAGCAGACGTCTCTCGCAGTGTCTCTTGGCCGTAACTATTAAGTTGAGACAAAGTTAAATAGCGAAAGCTATGCCAAATTATGGATCAGTCAGTTGATCAGCTGTTATACGGTTCAGACATAGACCTGTGTCCCATGTCCGTAAAAATTAAGCTGAAGTAATCTTGGTATATAGCGGAAGCTATGCCAAATTACTGATTGATCGATATACTCGGCTGTTGTACGGGTCAGACATATAATTGAGTGTTATTATTTACTTAAGTTTTTATTTTAAAGTAAACATATACAATACGATACTTACATTTCCTATACTCTGTTAAACTGAACGTTTTATTATGTAGGTTTTGGTTTCAAATAATAGTATATGTTATGCATGTTACGTGTATGTTATGCAAGCATATATCTATGTTTAGGTTGGCGCTCTTGTTAATATTGATGGCTTCGAGTCTGTGGTGATTCCTTACGATGCATGATGATCGCTAATTCCCGACACTTGTTACCTCCGCCCGTGAGTGACCATTTGTAATGTTTTGACTCGTATGTTATCTAGTCCTCGTGCCCGTTTCTTGTCATCCGATGTGTGTAACATTCTTCATTCTCCTACAGCTTCAGTTGCATTTATGGGTTGAAATGTGATGAATGCATGTTTTGTAGTGCCTGGCCATGTTGCTTGTTGTGATGTTGACATAATAAAAGTGTGCCTTGTTTTCGTATTGATTTTCATATCTTGGTCGATTGCAGAGGGATCCAGGTTGCATGTCGAATTAACTGATTGTGCTGGTGTTCTTCAATATACTTGTCAAGGTCCCGACTTATTGCGTGGTGGTCGGATGTAATGAATAGGCGTGCACATATGCATGTTTTTTTAGTAAAAGGGCCTGGTTATTTGTTTAAATAAGAAATTAATAGCCTGAGGGTATTTTGCTTCACTATGATAAATGTTTGCCTATAAAAGGCAACTCTGTTTTGAGCTAGATACACTTTTTCATCAACTGTTGTACGGAGCAGACGTCTCTCGCAGTGTCTCTTGGCCGTAACTATTTAGTTGAGAAAAAGTTAAATAGCGAAAGCTATGCCAAATTATGGATCAGTCGGTTGATCAGCTGTTATACGGTTCAGACATAGACCTGTGTCCCATGTCCGTAAAAATTAAGCTGAAGTAATCTTGGTATATAGCGGAAGCTATGCCAAATTACTGATTGATCGATATACTCGGCTGTTGTACGGGTCAGACATATAATTGAGTGTTATTATTTACTTCAGTTTTTATTTTAAAGTAAACATATACAATACGATACTTACATTTCCTATACTCTGTTAAACTGAACGTTTTATTATGTAGGTTTTGGTTTCAAATAATAGTATATGTTATGCATGTTACGTGTATGTTATGCACGCATATATCTATGTTTAGGTTGGCGCTCTTGTTAATATTGATGGCTTCGAGTCTGTGGTGATTCCTTACGATGCATGATGATCGCTAATTCCCGACACTTGTTACCTCCGCCCGTGAGTGACCATTTGTAATGTTTTGACTCGTATGTTATCTAGTCCTCGTGCCCGTTTCTTGTCATCCGATGTGTGTAACATTCTTCATTCTCCTACAGCTTCAGTTGCATTTATGGGTTGAAATGTGATGAATGCATGTTTTGTAGTGCCTGGCCATGTTGCTTGTTGTGATGTTGACATAATAAAAGTGTGCCTTGTTTTCGTATTGATTTTCATATCTTGGTCGATTGCAGAGGGATCCAGGTTGCATGTCGAATTAACTGATTGTGCTGGTGTTCTTCAATATACTTGTCAAGGTCCCGACTTATTGCGTGGTGGTCGGATGTAATGAATAGGCGTGCACATATGCAAGGTTTTTTAGTAAATGGGCCTGGTTATTTGTTTAAAAAAGAAATTAATAGCCTGAGAACTCAAAGGGACTTTGCTGTCGTAAAATAGTTTTTGTAACACCAATTATTCTATGCCTCGCTATGTATTTTTCTAATTGAGGAGGTTAATTTCAGAAAAGGATAGATCGGAAATACCATAAATGGCGAAAGGTCGTTTAATCTATTGATGTAGTGATTTGGATCGCAGAACGAACTAGATGGATATTGAAATAGATTTTATGATATAAGTTTGAATGTTAGTATGTATCATACTTATTTATATACTCAGAAAGTAAAGCTTTTTGATTTCCGAAACTTAGATTGCTATACGTCTTGGTAAGGTGGAGTAGAAAATATGCGCTAAGAGACTGGATCACTAAATGTAATTTTACAAATTAACATGCAACAGATTAATGGATGAAAAGTATATGGCCGATTGCAGTAATTTGCATTCCCCAGATGTCTTGGGCGTATCTGTAGAAATATAATGAAAACCAACCTACAATTGATTGTAACTAGTGTTTAAATATTTTCGGTTCTCAATTGTTCCTGCTGTTTTGTATAATAATCGTAGCGGGTTAGCCTATACAACCGTAATTGGCGATTAGGTCTTCTGTTTTATTTATCGTTTAAAACATTAACACAGTTTCTGAGGCAAATAGCAAAACCCTCTCGGGTCTATACAAGAAGAGCCATTAAAATTATAAAAGTCTAATAATATAATAAATAAAATAGAAGCGTAGGTATAATTATAAGCTATACAATTAAGAATATTTGGAGTCACACAAATACATGACCTACTAACAGCTTAAATAATTATGATGTAGGAACTAGTGTTTAAGCTTTGGCTTATTGTTTTTTGTAGTGCTCTAGCGTAAGTCCGTCCGTAGATTATTAATTAACCGAGGAAAAAACTCTTGAAAATAGCTGTTGAGATGATTGTTGTTGAATTTATCCGGATCTCATGTAGTATTGCTTGTTTGCCTATTAAGGGTAGGTAATGGAATGATCTCACCGGGATAATTTCATCAGCTACGTAAGCTGGGTTGCTGGATTGAGCGCCAGACTGCTAGGGCCTAGATCTGGGCTACTCGCGGCATTATACACGATACACTACAACACCATCGACAAGTTACGGCACTGATACACAAGTTACTGAACAAAAGCGACTGTGAAGCGCGTTATTGTTTTGGCTCGGGATGCGCGCGCGGTCCCTTAGCTAGAATGCGGCGTGTGCGCGACCGCTCTCGACCGCTGCCAGAAACGAACTCCGTCTACAGTTTAAGTAGCTATTGTGTAAATATTCTATTGGGCATAATCCTCCTAATTGTGTGATAAATGTGTGAATGTATCATCACTACTTTCTATCGCGGTAATATTTAAGATTTCTGGAACGCGCGTGAAACCGCGAGGTGCCACTAGTATGTATAATTTTGATTTTAATAATGTAATTTTAAGAACTGTCTCATTAAGCTTTGGAGCCCCAATTTGAAAGGCCTCTCTTTTTTTTTGTCTTGCCAGCCTAAAAAAGTATTTAATTATCTCACCTGGTACCCTTAGATGAGCAGGATGCTGTCCTCTGGTGCGTGGAGTGGCGTCGGCGACGCGGAGATCTACCTATTGTGTCCGTACCACCCACGTTCACACTGAAATATACAAACACGTTGAAAAGTCAACTCTGTTACTGAATAAGAAAGTTGGGTTTACAAAGTAGAAAAGTATAAAAATGGTATCGTCTATATAGGTCAATAATTATGCCTATAAAGTGTATTTAGTTAGATTTAAATTGGATTTGTGTAACACTGTAAATACTGCCGTAAGTTCTACATTAAAATTATCATAATTTTAAATTAAAGTACAGATAGATATTAATCACAAAATCACAAATTTTGATGAGATAACTTCACTAGTGCGATGCAGGTTGCATATAAGTACTATTTCTTTAATGTGGCGCCATCTATCCACCGGGAGTGTGAAGCTTTTTGATTATTTATTTAAAGGCGTCATTTTTTACGATGATAGGTAAATATACTGACTGTTCAGGATAGCAGCGAGCCTGCGTGTGCAAGTCAGGCAGGGATTTGTGACTGTTGATGTTGGTGCAGCTGTCCTCTTCTCGCATACTCGGCTGAGAGTGGGAGTTCGATCTGTAATAAAAAAAAAAGTTCCAAAGTATTATTAATGTTTAAACTTGAATATTAAGTATGCCTGTATTATTATTTACTTCAGTGTCGTAATTTTGATTGAATTATCAAACGTAATGTACGTTATGTAATTTAGGTTAACTTTATTGATGTTAAATTACTCCAAACAGTTTAAAACAGACGTCGTATCTTTATATAATTCAAATAGTTTTGACGTGACAACGTCTTATAAATTGGTTTGCCGGGTGACACTTCAAGAAACTGCGTTACGCTCCGCTCACGTTATGCGCTCACAATGAGAGCGAGTGAGAGGCACGCGTCCCTTCCACTCGGGCATGGTTAGCCCGCCTAAGAGCGAGAGAGACAGACATAAAAAGTGAAAGGCACGCGTCCCTTGCGTCGTTGTCACGTAAAACTTTCGCCCGTATACCGACTTTACAGGCAACCAATTTTCTTTTTTTTCAGCATGGTCCTTCGAGCCATACGAACCATTTATTTCAACTTTAAATCCATGTATTCATTGTCAGCTTCAGTTTACATTTAACTTAATTTATTAATGACTCATTGACTATAAATTTAATTTTGAGTATAGCAACATCGCTTGGATGTTGCTTTCTGAGGGTATAAATACTGCTCCGTCACAGAGAAACGCTCAGTCCGTTGTCGGCTGTCGGAGCGGTAACAGCTATAATTGTGGTGTACCCTCGTAAATATATTTTTAAGGAATATTATGTAAGTTCTGTTGAGACGTAAGTATGTAGAAGTATTTAAATAAAACCTGTATAAATAAATAGATAGATTGGCGCCCCGGCAATTTCATCATATTTTGATAGACGTCTTCTATTTTTGTGTGTATATTTTTCTACCCTTCCAATTCATACATGGGAAGCTGTTTAAATATGTACTCTATAACCTATATTATTTTGTTATTACATACTTTTTAACTACTTTTTTTGTACCATAATTTATTAATATTTTTTTATGTAGGTAGTTCCACAAGCAAGGGATACCAACCTGATGTACCTGGGCGCGGAGTGCGCGTACTGTGCCGGCGGGGTGATGGCACCGTGCCGGTCGGCCGGGGAGTCCCCGTCGGCCCCTGGCGGCTCCGGGAGCTCCATGTGTGATGGACTCGACTGGGAACTCGCTGGAATATACCATGGGGGTTTACCTCTCACTCACACATGCTTTCTCACTCACACTTAGTTAGGATTGGAATAACTGTAATATTTTCAGTTTTTTAAATCTGTAGGCTTAAGTTGGTGTTTGTTTATTATTATTATTAATGATGAGCTTGCATTTAGTCTCTGACCCGTCTGCCTATACAAGACGTTGACAAAACCTAAAATGGAGCGTGTTTGCCCAGAAGAAACCTATTCACTCTAGCTTTGAAAATCCCTAGGTTGTAGGCGATAGGAAACACAGATGCCGGATGCAAGTTCCACTCCCTCGCTGTCCGCATTATAAATGTGGAAGCGAACCGTTGTGCCCGTATGTAACTAAGCAATGTTGATTGCAAGAAACAAACGCTTATTATACAAATTTCATTTAGTCGCGAAGAACTACTACGAAGAACTGAAAATGGATTAAAATAAACGAAATAACCAACTTACGTAACGAATAACCACTCTTGATCATAATCTCGCTGGGTCTCTGCCGGGGTATCACAAAGGACTCTGGGAAGAACACTCTAGCGTCTCCGTAGCTGAGGGGGCGGCCTTTATCCCTATGCTCAGGGTCCGACTTGTGCGCCTTAGAACCCGAAGTACCCGACGACGAAGTACCCGAGAAAGTACCCGAGAACGTGCCCGAGTTGTGGTGGGAGCGAGGCATCGTTTCCCGCTCGGGATACGGGTCTTTTAAACGACGTGGTTCCGCGTAGACTTTATGTGCTGGATGAGGGAAATAGGAATATTAAATTGACAATACTTCATGGATATATAGGTATTAAAAAATCTAAGTTTAAGATCCAAAATTGGAATTCTAATCTCAGTATCACGCATCATTGAACTTATATCAATCCTCTATAATGCAGTATTCAGCGGCAAATAATGCATATTACCCTGAAGAGAAAGATCGTTGCCTAGTGGAGAAGCGACTTTGTACTATGTACCTACTGCCTGAGGCATTAAACAGGTGATCGTACCTACTATCTTACTTATCCAAACATCATTAACCAAATGTGTGGATAAGCAATTCTGTTTTTGCCTTTTGAAGCTTTTATGTCTTTTTTGTTACAGTGTGTTGTTGATTTTCTTACAAATTAATGAATAGATAATACCTTTAGATGTACTAGCGTTTAGTATATAGTGCACTTACATATAAAAGCCGGCGAATACACATTCTCCCTGCTGTCGGCGTGCTCGAGTAGCCGCCGCAGCGTGTTCTGCAGCCCCTCGCCCGCGCTCACGGCGCGTCGCGACCCGCCCACTAGACGAGTGGTCGCGTCTGTACAATATATACCTTTCTTAATACTTATCTATTAATACATAAGTCGTGGTATTAGTGGAAAAGGTTTGAGATGGTAGGTAAGGAAAAGGAGGTACCGGTATCCAAGCCCGGTCTAATTTGTGAGTGAAACTGTTTTATATTTCACCACGTTCTACCCATAGCAGATCAAGGCTATGGGTTCTTAAATATAAAGGCCTCTCGATAAAATTTTGCTAAACCTGCTTATCCGCCACTGATTATTTTTAATTAGGTGATTCAGATATAAATTAAATATTTTTTTAAGAAGTGGCAAATTCTAATAGCGGGAGTGGGCAACACTGATCCAAAGATTTCGCGCGCTTTCACCGACGAATTCAAAATGGTCGTCACGTAAATGATTTTATTAATGTATGTAGGTACATATATGTTTTTGCGGTTTATTTCATAACAAGTGATTAGATAATATCACATTATTTTGATGACAATACTAACATAAAGTAATAAACAGACTAAACACAACAATCGAACTTCAATATGATGAATTGATACCTATCTAACAATGTTGCCAACCTGAATAAATTATGCATTCATACAACATCAGTACTAGAAGATAAACGAGCGGAGCTGCGTGCAAACACTATAACAAGTAAATACAGGTTTGGCCGGTTGTTACAAGTGCAGTTAGATAATATATATATGTCGCAATCGACTAGTTTCCGGAACGCCAGTGCCATCTAGTGGCACTCGATGGAGTTGGTGACGCGCCCGTTGTTCACTTGTGGCGTGATATCGTTCACTCCGCACAGTCTACTCTCGGCAAGCGGCGCGCGCGGTTGTCACCAAACCATCGCGCGTTCCTACCTTATATGTTATGTACTGTGTTATATACTGGGGTTATGTACTGTGTTATATACTGTGTGTTGCTGAACAAATAATAATTTCATTTCAACAAGACTGCAAGTTGTTTCCTTGATCCGCATTACCCACACCAACTACGCCCACATAAGAAAAAGAGGAGCAATGACGAAGCTCATGATGTTGAGCCACCATCCTCCTCCGTCCATCCGACATCAGAATTGGGATCAATGCGGGATCAGTGCTGGATCAGACAAATACGTGGCGTGCTATATCCAATATGCGCGGGTTGATTGAAGAGCAAGATTAATACCACGTGTGAGTCGTCGAGTACCCTCTGAACAAGCGAGCAAAAAAGACGACGATTGGAGCAAATGGAGTGCAGAAGTAAGCCGATGGACACAAGAGGAAGTCCTACACCAGCATCATCGTCGAGTTAAGAAGCCCTACAGCGGCAGCATGGCCGTGGCAGCGGCAGCGTGGCAGCGGCAGCGTGGCAGCGGCAGCGTGGCAGCGGCAGCGTGGCAGCGGCTGCGTGGCAGCGGCAGCGTGGCAGTGGACGGTGGCGCACGGAGCGAGCGGCGCGGCTATGTGTGCATCGTACAACCACCATGAGGCACAAAGTTAAGTTGATTTGTTTTATTTACGATTCTGGCGCTGAATGCTCATTGGTTAAATAAAGATTTGCATTGAAATTCAGTGGTAAACGTAATAATATGGTTGCTATGACGGGCATTGGTCAAAAACGAGCATTTAGTACAGATTTTACATTGTGTGGTAAGTAACGACTACCCTCCGAAAATTTATAAAGTATGCCGAGTATGATGAAATTGGATTTCAGAAAACGAAGGTTAAAATTAAGTTTTGCTATAGGTGATTTTGGGTTACAAAACTAAGAATAAAATGAAACAAGGTTCGATTCGAAGTATAAAGGTCCATTTAAAGTGATTGTGGTTTTAGATTTTCAAAAGGGGTTTTATGTGTATCAGATTACTTGTTAGAAAAAGACCCATGGTAGTGAAATCCTCACTACAAGCTATTTCACACGTTTTGCAAAAATCATTTTTGTATTAGATCTGAATTGGTTTTGAAAAGAGTAATTGCAGAGTTTATTTCCAGCTCTTCTTAGTAGAGGCAACTTTCTGAACTGAGAATTGATTGTGACTATTCATAAGTGCTTGTAAAGGCCTATTTGATTAAAAAAAAAAAAATTATTTGATTTGATTTAAAGATGGAGATCGTAATACTCTGAAGGCTTTAAATTCTAAGCGTACTTGCAAATGCACAAGATAGGTTAAAGAAGATGCCAGAAGGTCATGTACCAGTCGATGTTGATGATGATAATGTTTCTGAGGTTGTTGATGACCAATTTTAAGTTGAGATCGAGTAAGGGGTTCTAGTGGCCGTATTGTGTTCGACCGTACCAGTGGTTATTACGTAGTCGTAGCCCGGTAGAAATCGGTATCTCTTGAGGCAACTCGAGTAGTCCGTGGGTGAGCGGTGCGCGTTTAACTCTGGCGGAGGTCGTGGTCTAGAGAGACCGTAGTGTGTGTACAAGTGTGTAGTCATGAGTGATGCACACGGGCGATCCAATCGATGGATGTGTGGTACGACACTTTGATCCATGCGCTGGATGTGTGAGGGCAATGCGATTGCCGATCGGCTCGAGAGCCGTGGCGCTAGAGGTTTTACTCGATGTTAGATGTTCTCTGTACGCTTTTGCAGTTGCTTTTAAGATCAAAAGTTGATTCGACTGTCTTTGGTACAAGGCCTAGGCTAGGGATAGTTGTTATTTTGATAATTTTCAATTGAAGAAATTAAAATGCGTGATTAAATTAAATCCTTATTTACCTATCGAATTTATGTGTTTGGTCAGGAGTGACCGAGTGGAACAGATTTTCTCGTTGATTATTTGTTTGCAGGGTAACTACCACACGAGGACGTGTGCAAGCAGGATGGCCGTGTCGCAATCGACTAGTTTCCGGAACGCCAGTGCCATCTAGTGGCACTCGATGGAGTTGGTGACGCGCCCGTTGTTCACTTGTGGCGTGATATCGTTCACTCCGCACAGTCTACTCTCGGCAAGCGGCGCGCGCGGTTGTCACCAAACCATCGCGCGTTCCTACCTTATATGTTATGTACTGTGTTATATACTGGGGTTATGTACTGTGTTATATACTGTGTGTTGCTGAACAAATAATAATTTCATTTCAACAAGACTGCAAGTTGTTTCCTTGATCCGCATTACCCACACCAACTACGCCCACATAAGAAAAAGAGGAGCAATGACGAAGCTCATGATGTTGAGCCACCATCCTCCTCCGTCCATCCGACATATACATCACTGTATACTTGATTAATGATTCTTATGACGTCGACTGTCGGTCGTTAGAAATTAGCATGTCATATATTATAGTGAAGCTTACTTTGGAATCAGATTGGCCGTGTGTGAAAAATGTCCCAGGATATTTATAGTATGAAAGATTTATTATCTGTGAATGTCATAGGCTATATTTTATCCCTGTATTCTTGTAGTGAAACCGCTTGGTGGAAACTAGTAATATATAGATATTTAGTTAGCTTTTAGTGAGATTTTTTGAGTAAGACAGATTGCAAGTTTTTGATGTCCTAAAGTTATATAAATAAATAAATAACTAAGTAGTTATATAAATAGACAAAATTAAATGCAGTATCTAAGTCATTTAAATGTTGATTTATGTAAAATTCACGATATATAAAATATTTTATTTTAATTTAAGTACGTAACGGGTTTCCAAAAGCCTGCCTTGTGACGTCATCTACCTATATTATTTTAAAAGTGAAATTAATCACTAGTAGTACTTAGACTTCGTTCTTAAGTATAAAGGCTAATAATTTGATATCTACATATCGCTGGAGTCAAAGTGAACTATAATACCCATAGCATTAAGGTCCATAATCCATTGCTCACTCATGTATTAGGGAAAGACAATAAGGCTGGTTTAAAATTGTTATCAAAATCTAATTATGGAATCAATTAATTTTCAACTTACACGGATTGCAGCAGGATTCATTATTGAGTGTGCTGGAGCTGATCAAGTGACAGCCGCCCGCCGCTATGGCTTGCCCCAAGCCGCTGCTTACCTGCAATATAAAAAATAATTTAAGTAACTTTAGTTAAGGTAAAGACTCATTAGATTTACATGAGTTACATATGAGAAAATGAATAACAAGTATAGTTGGCAACACTTTTTTTTATCGAAAAGATGGCAGCGTTGTCTATGCCCTATCTATGGCCTGCATATTCTATCATTTTTGCTTTTTTATACCACACATGGCAAACAGGCATACGGTCATGATGGGAAGCGGTTACCGTAGCTATTTTGCATGTCAAAATAGCATTAATATACTCGTATATTTGCGGCACGCGTTGTAATTTTATTTCTAACTGGTGTTACACACGCAATTCGTGTTCTATGACAATGAAATTAATTTGTTATCAAAAGGTTAAGAGCCTATAATAATGCCTGAATCAAGGGCATAGCGTGATGAAGGGAGAATAAAGAGATTCTGAAGTTTGGACGGCTCTATCATAGTATTTTCTTTATGAAGAGATGATAAATAGGTTTTTCTTAATTACCTTATGATTTTCATTATCTCATTTCACAGTGATTAATGCCAAATAAGAAATAATTATTACTTAAATATAGCTGTGGTACTAACTAATTAAAAATTTGCAAAACCTGTAGGTACATAAATTTGAAGATTACCTAAACAATAAATATAAATAAATATTCTGAGTATTTTTTTACAATACCATAAAATATGCAGACTATGCTTAGGTATTAAGGTTAAAGGTATGGGTAAGAGCCTCCTTAATATCAAGTATGTAATGTAATGTATGTAATGTAATAGCGACATAGAATGACATATCGACATGTCAACATCGGTTCGGCGTAATTATTGAAATAAAAATACAATATAGTTCATTAGTGTAAAAAAAAGTGATTAAACCTACGGTATAAGTGCTTAATATGTCCAAGAAGTATTATTAGTGCTAAATTATGTGTATTCAAAAAGAAACAACGAGAAGAAAGTTTTTGTAAACATCAACAACAATAGAAGAATTAAGAGGGATATGAGTAACAATAGTGTCTCCCGAGTGGTTGAAAAATGTTTGTCTGTGTCCAATGAAGATGGCTCAAATGTTATAAGGTTGGATTACGTTTAAATTTTTTATAACCTATATGCTTCTCGTGAAATTGTACGATAAAGAATCCTAGTGGCATACATTTTCAGACAACGCCATCTAACCGCAGAAGGCGGAACTAAATACAATTTCACTAACGCTTGTGCGCATGATATCGACCTACTATAGAATCTCAAGGAATACCTTTATCGAGCACTAGAGGGCAGCACCTACTTTCACAAATACCATAATAACATTGAATTGATTTGAAACTTAAAAATGAATACCGCAAGTAAAAATAAATTATTGATATGCGAAGGATGTCGGCAAAATATTCCCGACAGATGCTACTTGGTTTGTTGCTTATGCGGACAAAACTATGATTTAGAATGTGCAAATGTGTCTGAAAAGCGATTTTACAACACCATGAATAATGAACGTAAAAAAGGCTGGAAATGTCCAGTGTGCATTTCCAAACAACCAAAAGTGAATAACGTTAATTCTCCAGCTCGATCTGAAAACATTAAATACACCACTCAAGATACAAATGTTACGCAAAGGAAGCCTGTCCAATGTAATAAAAGCTTTAATATAAGTCTAATAGACAGTGACGTATCCACAATAATTGATGAAAACGCAAATATTGGTGAGAGCTTCATAGGCGATACATTAAATTCCCAAATACAGAGTTTAGAATCGAAAGAGACCTCTACGGCTACACTAACACTTGAACAAATAAGCCAACTACTGGACAAAAAATTGGAAAACAATGACATCAAAATTACTTCAATGCTGAAGGCCGAATTGAAGTCGCTTATACAAGAAGAAATAAACAATGCCATGGCTAACCTCAACCTGGAATTTACTAATCGACTAGACACTATGAGTACTGAACAAAACTTATTAAAAACTAATATCAACAACCTAACAGAAAAAATAAACATTCTAGAAAAAGATTATGATCATCTTAAAAATGAAATAAAAGCTTTACAAAACCAGACCCAACAAACCAACGGTAGTAACGATAACTGCAAGAAACTAGTTTTATATGGACTAGAAGAAAACAATTGGGAGAGTGAAGAGCAACTCCATGAACGTGTAAATAACATTTTCTTCGACTTGATGAATGTGAACCTAGATGGATATATTGAGGGCCTCACGCGTCTTGGGAAGCAAGGGTACCGTAGACCGCTAATGATTGAATTAATCAGTAAGAGGATGACAAAGTATCTTCTACAGAATAAACGATACTTTATGAAAACAGGTCTCGTAATTGGCGAGTTCTTAGAGAATGATGCTTTAAAAAAACATAACGATATGCGAAAACTGCTTTACGAAGCAAGAAAAGGCGGACAACATGCAGTAATAAAAAACTACAAACTATATATCAATGGGCAGGAATTTATCAATCATGAAAATAAGAAACAAAGTTTATCCTCAACATTGTCATACAATATTCCTCTAACAAAGCCTCATGATAATAATAATAGAAAGGATAATATCCCAATCAATATGAATAATATATCCCCAACAAACACTCACCAAACAAAAAATAATTCCTTTCGAAACTACTTTTAATATTGGCATACAAAATGTACAGAGTATAAAAAACAAAATACATGTACTCGAAAACCTACTGCAAGAAAATAAATATCAGGCAATATGCCTATCAGAAACATGGATCACGGAAAGTCAACGTCCCTACGTACAAGTCAACGGATACGAGTTTGCCGCAGCCTACTGTCGTCGCCAGCGTCGAGGAGGCGGTGTCGCTATTCTCCTGCCGGCTGGAACCAAATACACTGAAAGGAGTGATCTGACGGATCTGTCTGAAGAATATGTCATTGAATGTTGTGCAATAGAATTAAAACCAAATATACTATTGATAAGCATGTATAGGGTAGATAGGAACATTGAACAATTTTTTAAATTTCTCGAATCGCTACTAACAAAATTAAAATCATGTCATTACAAAAAACATATAATTATAGGAGGTGATTTTAATATAAACGCAATAAATAACACGAAAAATTACAAAAAACTTACAGAAATAATGCTAGAATATAACTTACATCAAATAGTCAAACAAGCAACAAGAGAAACGAACACGAGCGCAACCTGTATAGACTTACTATTTACAAACAATAAAACCTTTTCAATAGATGTAAAAGACCATGGAATATCCGACCATAAATGTGTATCCTACAGTTTCGCACTAAACCCGAAAATGGAAAATGTACTTTTTTACAAAAACATACGCCAAATAAATAACCCTAAATATATTTCATCACTAAAAAAAGAATTTGTGAAAATTCCTTGGAATAAATTGCTACTAGATACAAATAACGTTAACGTAAACTATAATATTTTTGAGGTTCAGCTAAAAGAAATTATAAACAAAACTTTCCCCCAGTATCGCGTAAAACTTATGGATAAAAAGAATAATAATAGTTATCTAACACACGGATTAAAAATATCATGTAAAAATAAAAGGTTATTAAAAACACTTGTAAATAAATCAAAAAACAAATTATTAAAAAACCATTTTAAGCTCTATTCTAATATTTTGAAAAAATCTATTAAGTTATCCAAAAAAATGATCTATGCACAAGAGATGAAAACGGCAACAAATAAAACAAAAAAAATGTGGAGTATAATAAAAAAATTGACACAAAAATCTAAGAAAAAACATGATAATAATCTTAAAATAAACTCAAATGGTACCATAATAGATTGTCCATATACAGTTGCAAATACTTTCAACCAGTATTTCGCATCCGTAGGATGCCCGCACGCGTCAACACAAAGCACCAGCAGTCCCCGCGCATCGCCCGCGCCCGCGCCCCCGCCCCCGCCGGCGCCTTCCAGCGCTCACCCAGTCATAACAACTACACTCAACTCTATGTTCCTACAACCTGTTACTGAAAACGAAGTACTTAAAATCATTGCAAAGCTTCCTGGCAAACATAGCTGTGGTAAAGATGGTATACCCTCTACACTCATTAAAACTTGTGCCAATGAACTTGCCCCCCCGTTAACATATCTCATTAACCAATCATTTCGTGAAAAAACATTCCCCTGTAGTTTAAAAATAGCTATTATCAAACCTATACTTAAGAAAGGCGGTAAATTAAAAGATCCGCCATGTCAATACAGACCAATCGCAATCCTTCCAGCGTTTTCCAAAGTTTATGAAAAGGCTATGACAAACCGTATATGTAATTTTGTTGAAAAATATGATATTCTGGACATGAACCAATATGGATTTCGAAAAAAACGATCTACGATTCTAGCTGTTTATAAATACGTCCAAGAAATTCTCAACTACATCAGAGACAAAAGCTACGCAATAGGAATTATGCTTGATATGACGAAAGCATATGATAGAGTGTCACACAACATCCTACTCAATAAACTACTCGGAGTTGGCATCAGAGGAGATGCACACGAGTGGGTCCGATCTTACCTTGCTGACAGACAACAATGTGTACAAATTGAATACCTGGATGACAACACACGTGAGATAACGACTGTATACTCCGATACCCTCACCACCAATTGGTCCATACCCCAAGGCAGTGTGATAGGATGCATTCTCTTCCTTTTATACATCAACGATCTCCCTAAAGTATGCGACTCACTCTGTGTCCTATTTGCAGATGACATATCTCTATTATTCAAGTGCCCTACTAACAAATTAGACGAAAATTGCCTTATAACCGAAACATTCACAACTGTAAATTCATGGCTGAAGAGCCACAACCTAGAAATTAATAATAAAAAAACTAAAATAATGCAGTTTAAACCCTATCAAAAACAAAAAATTAATTTATCAACAGTTGCCAACAAAATAAAGTTAGAAGAAGTAGACAGTTTAAACTTTTTAGGACTAACATTAGACACCCACTTAAACTGGAAAAAACATATAGAAAATATCAAGCTAAAAATATCTCAGTTCCTTTACGGACTTAAGGTGCTAAAAACAAACACAAACACTGAGTGTGCACTATCTGCGTACTACGCGTACGCCTATGCGTGGCTCCGATATGGCATCATCATGTGGGGCCACAGCACTGACGCCAGCGACCTATTTGTGACACAAAAGAAGTGCTTACGTGTGTTAGTTAACATAAGGGCCAGAGACAGTTGCAAACCTCATTTTATTAAACATAAAATTCTCACCTTACCATCAATTTACATTTTAGAAATAGCCATGTTTGTTAGAAAAAATTTAGAACTATTTAGCTTTGATCAAAATAAACGTCGAAAAAATAGATTGGCTATATCAGCCCCCAGATTAGAAATGTTTAGAAATAGCCCCCAATACCGATGTATACAAATATATAATAAGTTACCAGATTATTTAAAGAATGTTAGCAGTGATTATATTTTTAAGAATAAACTTAAGACTGTTCTAATAGGTAAATGTTATTATAGCATCAAAGATTTCATGGATGATAGAATACTCCCACACTAAATATTTTGCATAGATATATATTTATAAATTTCTCCATATTCATTGTATCTATAATTAGAATAGGTAGCTTGTAGAATATTATGCTGTATTTTTAATTATAAAATGTTCTTGTTGCCATACCCTACCAGGGTCCTTGTAATTAATAATTGTTACAGTTATTATTTACATTGTGCAATATATTATTAAATAAATAAATAAATAAATAAATATTTCTGTTATTTTTATGTCTGTTTTCTTGTCTTTTGGTGGACAATAAAGTATTATCTATATATTTCTCTAGTCAGCTAAGACACGAGAATTGAATTCTTCATTTAATCTCAACAAAAAAAATAAAAAATAGGTACTAAACCTTAATTACCCTCAACGGCAACTCTTGTTTCCTATCGAGGACCGTCTCAGACTTGACGTAGAAGGCTTTGCTCTCCGCCAGCAGTTCCACGGCGGACTTGCGTTTCTGCTGCGGCTGGGGTGCGAGCGAGCGCGGTGCTGACATGCCGTCCTTCTTGCGCGGGAGCTTGAAGCTCGCGAACAGGGAGTCGGCTAGACGACGCCTGACAAACAAACGGATAAATAAATATCCTGGGATATGAGCAATTTGATTAGACGCTAAGAGGATTTTGTACCGGTACTATGTACACATGATGACGATGATGTCCTTCTTGCCGGTGTCACCTATAGCGACGCATTAAACTACAAATAAGCACCTACTAGGTACTTACTTTTAAATACATACTTATACTTAGCTGTATAAAAATATTACTCAACACAGAACAAATAGACGATGTGTTTGTCTTGGTTTGGAATTGAGTCTAAGGCTAGAGGCAGCAATGTCAGGGTTTCTAACCACAAAGCCAACTGATCAGTCAAAAATAGTCAAAATAGATGACTGTAAAGTTTTGGATATGCTTGAAAAGTTCAGCGAGTACTTAAAGAAGTAAGAATTTATTGATGATCAGCAATTATACCGCTAACTCAAAATAAGCAAACCTAAGGTCACTCACCTCGGAGGCGACTCGAAAGACCTAGAATACGAAGCGGCCGCTGTCGCAGCGACGCCCTCGAACTTCTTCCTGACCTCTTCGACCTTGGACCACCCGGACTCGACGTTGAGCCGGCGGTTCAGCTGGCAGGTTTGCGCCGCATGTCTGGCGAGCTCCTCCCGGGTCTTCTTGACGGACACCTCAGGTATGGAGTCGCGGTGGCGCTGGCGGCCCCCGCGCGCCTCGTGGCATCGCTCTATGAACTGCCGCCGCCGGAGAGAGAGGGTCGCTGATAGGTGGGCGGCTTCCTCGTCGTCTAGACACCTGTAGTACGAGGTTTTGATGGCTAGATGCTTGGGTAGTTTGGATAGAAATACATAGCAACAATAGTAATTCTTTAATCTTAAAAAACAATAATAAAGCGAGCATGTTTACCTAGCAGGCTGCGCTAAATGCGACCTGCACGGCTGGTAGCACGACAGGGCGGCCATGGCGGTGCCAGGGGCTGGTGGAGCCGCCACTCACAGGGATCATCATTTGCACACCACACACCACCGCACTCCAGGTTTTATCTGAAACAATTGAAATACAACGTTATTCCAACTCCTTGATAGTTTCTCCTTAGAGAAGATTTCTGTCAAATTAGCTTTGTGGTGATGCTTTAAAGTCATCGGTTGTGGATCAAATCCCACTCAAGACAAACATTTGTATACTTAAATGAATATGCCTGTTTGTATTGTGTCTGTATGTAAATATCTATAAAAGTAAGTATGCATTTAAATGTAGTATATAACACAGGCTCTGCTTAATTAAAATCGGATTGGGCGTGTGTGAAAAATGTTCTATTAAATTTATTGTTTATTCATAAAGTTGTATTCCTGTGGTGAGTAAGGTTGCCAGAGCTCCATGAGGAGGCACTGTAGTGGCAGTGGGTTTCAGGTTGGCAACACCGTCTGCCTGTTTGTTGACATAAAAAAACTGTATATTCGATACATTTGGATTCTCATCGCTCGGAAGTGCATGTCATAGATTAAATAATACGAAATCACTTTCACCGCATGACATGACTTTAAGTTAGATAACTACCGACTGTATTGAAGCTATGTACCTACCTAATTATCGTCTTGTTTCTCAAACATTACATAGGTACGTATAAATTTCGATGACTAACGAAACTATACAAAAAAATTAAAGATTAATCTTTTTCTAATTAATCTTAATCTATCAGACTAAATCTTCGATCAAGGGAACAGTCGTTCCATTCTCCATGAAAGTGATGTATTTAATACTAGTGGCTCCCCGCGGTTTCACCCGCGTTCCCGGGATAAAAAGTAGCCTATGTGTTATTCCAGAACATATTCTAGCTCTGTGCCAAATTTCAAGCAGATCCCTTCAGCCGTTGGAGCGTGAAAGAGTAACAAACATCCATACATACAAACTTTCGCATTTATAATATTAGTAGGACTAGTCGCTCCCTCTAGTTCCACACACTGATCTTAAATTTTCCAAGTATTAATAGTTATACTATGTGTTATTCCTCAACATATTCTAACTAAGTGCCAAATTTCATCGCGATCCCTTCAGCCGTTCTGGGGCAAAAGCGTAAGCATACATCCATACATATATATTAAAATTCTCACAATCTTTCCCATTTATTATTAGTAGGATATTAATTCAGAACCTAATAATAAACATTTTTTATGTAAGAAAATAATTTATGTTTTCGTATGTGCCTCAAAATTAGTGTTGCCCAAATGCAAGAACAAGACGAGACTTAGCCAGTCTTGGTCTTGGTCTTGCGCCAATACACCTGGTCTTGGTCTTGGTCTTGGTCTTGCGCTCCCAGTCTTGGTCTTGGTCTTGGTCTTGCAGCAAGAGTCTTGCAAGTCTTGCAATTACCTATTAGTCTATTACTATTTATTAAAGTTTACTTTAAATCTTAGAAAAACGTATTACAATTGAAACATTGTGAGCTTGAATTAACATAGCCATAGTAAAGATCAAGCAGATTAATAAATAACTGAGGATTTGATAAGAAATTCGAAAAATCAACAGAAGTTTTAAAATAAATAAATAAATCCTGAACGTCACTATACCTCCAAAGTTACTATTCCTCGTGGACGAAGTCGCGGGCACTGCTAGTAAATACTTACTCTCATCATCTCTCTCAGAGATATTCGGGCTGGTAAGCAATACAAAACTCTTATCGCAGGCTTTTTATTTTATTAGTAGGTAAGTAACTACGCTTTTTATATTATTTTATTAGTTTTGTAGAATTTTTTTACACGTTTCAAGTACCTATATTTAAAAGTGGCTACAATATTTATCAAACGGGTGATATTTGAACACTTTTTTGCTATTTTTTCTTGTAAAAACTTAAGAAATATAATGACTAAATGTACAATAATAGTACCTAAGTAATTAGTTTAAAACCATATAATCAATATTATAATATATACTTACTAGAATAAATTATTATGACATCTACTACCTATCCTTAACATTTTTTCCTATCATAATACATACTACTGATCAGTATAATGTATTCATTTTCATTCTAAGCACTCTGAAACTTATTTATTCTTTGGAACACCTGTAGGTACTCTTAAAATTCAAAATTATTTTGCATGAGTATACCTACGCCCTGTGGCGGCAATCAAATAGTGTCAAATGTTGTGATTTCGGCGCGGCGGCAACGATTGTTGTATATGATTTCAAAAGAAGCCGCCGGCGCGTGTATCATAACCATGTACTTCCGAAAAGCGGCAAATTTCTTTGAGAAGTAAGTACAAAACCTTTGATGCCGCATTATCAAAGTGCCGATGGTTAAAACATAACTATGCATGCACTCAGTGTGATTTTAATGGATATTTTTTTATTCGCTATGTGGGTATGTTTATGGTATTAGTCGTAATGCGCATAGGTCCAGTTTTTCATATTCTTTGATACAGTTTTTTGCGTCTCATAGAATTCCTAAGCGTACCTATACACCGAACTGTTACACCTAACTACTCCGTGAAATAGCGCTAAGTCCTAGCTGCAAGACGCAAGAGTCTTGCAGGCTTAGTCTTGTTCTTGCTCAAGTCTTGCACGGTCAGTCTTGGTCTTGGTCTTGCTAAAAATACGCGGTCTTGTTCTTGGTCTTGGTCTTGCAAAAACGCAAGAACAAGACCAAGACTGCAAGACCAAGACTGAATTTGGGCAACACTACTCAAAATGTCATCCTAATCCATTTATTTATTTATATTAGTTACGACTTACGGCCCGCAATCAAACATAGACAATAAATAGCATAGCTAGTAGGTACCCTGATAGACATGATGGCCCAGTTATTTTATCATTTAATCCTAATTATCAATTATAATGTGGGTTTGTTGGTTAGTTAATTAATTATTATGAATGACATATAATTAATCTAGAACAAAATGTCCTATACAGGAGTCCCAGTAGCACTGAATCTAGTCAGCCGGCGACAGGTTGGCGGCTAACGCTAAATTTGGACACTGGACACGATAATGGCGTGTATCCGTGAATAAATTAGTCTAACAATAGGTTAGGGCTGTCACACAGGATAATAATTTTTAAACGACTTCTTTTAGGGCGTAAACTAACCATTCGTCGAGTAGGTTTTTTCGTACAATGCCACTCAAAGTGTAGGTATTTGTACCTAAGCTAGGACAGAAATACAAGCGAGCCCTTGTAATACCTACATAAAGTAATGATTTCAATAAGTAACATCAGCTCTAAGAAATTAATTATTTGTTATTATGTATATTCAAATATTTTTTGTTTGTAAATGAGGAGGTTTAGGACACATACGGTCCATTTGATAGGACATGTGTCCTTACTATAGGAACCTATACAGACGTATTACCCATAAATATGTCAACCTTTAAAGTATTAATAGATAAAATAAATGGGTATCCAAATAGTGGTGTGACAACCCTACCCCGTCATCTATTGTTGACCTGACCAGGTTATAATGAGGTTATTATACCCGGCACTACCTATTTTGGATTAGAAACGATAACTACTTTACGAATTGCCTATCGAAAAGCTTTTACGGCTTAATTATTCTGTAAACTAGAATATGACGTGACCTTATACATGAAGGTTTACGTTATTTATTTAGGCTTTTATTGAGACGAAATAATTATTTGTTTGTAAGAAATATATGTTGTAAACAGTAGACGATCACCTTCTGCGTCTTTTGTTTTGCCTTCTGATGCATCGACGGAAAAACTAATCCTTATATAGACAGAATCAGAATCAATAAAAGGAATAAAACAATCAAATCGAAGATGTTAGTGAAATTGTTTTATGAGGATTAATAAAAAACGTAAATAAATATTGTGGGATATTTTTCACACACGGTCAATCTGATTCCAAATCAAGTAGAGCTACCAGTTAGCTGATATACCTACTTTAAAAACATAACGCTTCCTTAGCAGTCGGGTAAATACTCGTAAATTTTTTACACCTAATCATATTCATGAACATAAATGTGTGTCCTGGGCGGGAATTAAAATACGCTGTCCACAAAGCCTTTGAGATTATACACCATATTATATAGTAAATTAATTAAACAATAAACCTCAATGTACATAAAACATGGTGACTACACGCAAATAGAAAGTTAGGTAGATTCATGGGAAAAATGAAAGTACTTTACTTGGCAACACTCAACTATTTTTTTTTCTAAAGTTAATTATACAAGATTATGTGAAATTGTTTACAATAGTTGAGCGCACAAAGCGCGATGGAAACTGTTGGCTGACGGATACGGGAAATGTGGCGTGTGCTTTGATTTGGTTAAGAAAATATTAGGGAAACATTTACTTGGAAGTTGATTTCTGAGGAGAATACGCAAGGAAACAGTTTGGGACTTTTGATGTATGCTCTACATTGTGATTTCACATTGACAAGTAAACATACAGTCCATTTACATATTTATACTATTATAATGTAGTTGACAAAAACTTGAAAGTGCTAATATTGATGTTGAGGGAAAATTTAAAGCGTTTTCCTATCGCAAATACAAATCACATAATAGGTACCTAATATCGTGTATGCTGCCTGTTACCCAATATGTAAAAAGTTCTGACTAGAATAGCAATAATTTAAAAAGAGGAAAGATTGATTTTTAGTTTCTTTGTTTGTTATGAATAGGCTCTGAAACTACTGGACCGTACTGAATAATTCTTTCACCAATAGAAAACTACTTTCGTTATTTGTAAGTGTCATAGACTATATTTTATCCCTGTATTCCTTTGGGAACGGGAACGCGGGTGAAACTGCGCGGTGGCAGCTAGTTATCTAAAACCTATGTTACTTGGTAAACCAAAGTGAAAGCTTAAGTACCTTCTCTGTAATTTAACTCTAAATTAATTAATGAGCTTCCAATACAGGAAGTTGTTTAATTAAACTAAGTAATATGTACCATGCCTACTTAATTTGATAAGATACTAGCGGACCCGGCAGACTTCGTTCTGCCCACCAGCGCCACCTACCGGGTCCAAATTGATGTATTACACATAAAAAACTTCCCCATGAAATACTCCGTAATTTGGTGAGAACCTGGTTCCGTAGTTTTAGTGTTCATCGCGTTCAGACAGACAGACAGAGGCGGCGGGGACTTTGTTTTATATATATAGATGTGTATATCTTGCGGTGACACTTGATGCGTTTGCGCAATGATGCATCACGCCACTACACACACACATAGGTAGGTAGGTACATACACAAATAATTTGCAAATATGCAATATTATGTTGGTGTAATATACAAACATAAGCAATAATGTAAGATATACCATTTAATGGAATGTAATTGTGTCACAAATGTGTACCTAGTTTGTCTAAAAAAGCAAATATAAAATGCATAATTTTTTTATGTTGGTAACACCGGCTGAAGTGAAAAAGACGATATATTTTTTCTTGATTGAAATATAAAATATACCTAACATAAGAATGTTAAGAATCCAGGTAACATCGCAGGGCTAAAGCTACTTTACAATGAATCGTGAAATGTAGCAAAAAACCAATATTTCCTAACATTCGCTGAAATGTTACAATACAAAAAGTTATAGCACGTAGACTCTGATAAAGGCAGTGATAAAAACGAGTGAAAGAAACCGAAAATAATGTGCTGTGATATGGAAATGGAAGTCAGTAGACCAAAGTTATTGCTTAGGAAATAAAAAGGGACTACATAGGTATTTATTTACCTATCGAATACCTATAACAAATTACGGAGCAAAAGTTTAAAAAGAGAAATTTTGAATGTCGGAACTACGACAAAATAACTGTCAAAACTGCTAATATTCCGAATTTCCGATATAAAGTTTTTGTTTCCGAGATTAAACAAAAATATAATTTTAGTTCAAATAACTGTACTATATTCATTTATTATAGGTACTCATCGGACAATGCTTAAAATTCCGTTACAATAATATTGTTTTACAAACCACCAAACCTGTTTTCAACACTTTGTAAGTGTAGCGGCCACCTAGGGCTTCGTGTCCTGAGAGTGACCCTCCACTATGCGGATGCTGCTGGTTCCGGTCAACCCCACACGGAAAAGAATGCCTATCTATAAATGCACAGACTTACCCTGGGATCCTCGTCAGGGGGGCTTCTCCCGCGCGGGAACCGAGTTGCACAGTTCGTAATAATTAATTGTATAAATATGATGCGGAGAAAATATAGTATGCGGTTGACGTAAGTAATATTATTGAAGTGAAGTGTCAATTTTTTCTTCTTAATGAGGACCGCCAGGGCGGGTGTCTATGACTTACACATAGACATTCCCCACCGTGAAGGTTTGGCCCGAACACAGTCCCCACCTTGAAAGGTCATCTTTCAACAGAAGCCCTAGTTTGCGAAGATAAATTACAGATAAATGTCATGAAACAAACTAGGAGAATGACCCGAAAACAAGGTGAAATAATTTAAAATTTGAGAATAACCCTCATAGAAATAAATAAACAATTGACGATTTAATGCGGTAGAGTAAAAGGGTAAATGAAAGAAGTATGAAGTAAAATAAAATAGTACCTAGCTTCAGGTAAAATTAATAAAGAATAAATTACAAAGATAGTAAGGTGCGGTAATGAACTTAAACGAATTAGGTACGTTCCAATTTTAAAAAGGACTTTGCCAATTGTATCATCTTTGCTTTTGTAACAGATTCACAATAATTACACTTAAAGCCAATGTAAGGCGGTGAATTATTTTCCGTAAATAAAATAAAAATAACCTCTTTAAAACGATATTGCTCTGTGTTTAATTCTCACGCGTCATAAGAATATAACATAAAATATCTGCTATGTCGCAGTGCTATGTGCAGCAAAAGATAATAAATGAAAATAGGTAAAAGGAACAAACTCAGATGAAACCTCATTCAAAAGAATATAATTAAGCCTAGAATATATTTGGCATAATTATAACCAATTAAAATATCTAATTGCTCATAAGGCAATACATGTAAGTAAGGCACAGAAATAAAAATTAAAAGTTTCAGTTAACAATAAGAAATAAAATGTTCATATGAATCCTCATGTCCACTACAATGTGGAACATTAAGTATGTTCAAACATTAAGTAATATGCGCAATAAGACATTTAAAACATGACTTTAAAATGTTAGTAATGTAAGTAAAAGGAAATAGGTAAATAAGTAGAATAATAAAATCATGAATATAAATATATGCGGAATGAGCCTCTATAAAAAATCTATCAGTGACTGACAGATATCCAGAACATTCTGGAGCGGTTAGTTTTTGGCCACTGGTCAAAGTCTAATTTAATCCAGTTAAAGCCTGCCATCCATAATGAAGGTGAAAGAAATGCGATAGTTAATATCTCTCTGCTTAAGATATTTCTAAGTAGGAATGAGTAATCTTCTGACTGCCTGAAGTGATGTAAAGTTTTATATAAATATGCGGTAGGATCACGACATTGCGAAATAATATTATAAGAAATAGTATTATAAGTTGGATCATCCTCACTGCTCAGTATATTTGCACCTTGAGACGGGGAACCGTCGAATTCACAAGAGCGCATCTGTTCTAAATCTGAAGGAATTTCAGAAAAGCAACAGAGTGATATGACATTATTAGATGCTGTAGGTAAAATAGGAGCTTCGCCCATTAATATGAAACCGAGCGAAGTATCAATAGCAACAGGAGTTCCAGGCGGACCGTAGATACGCCCCTGTTCTATCAAAAGTGGAAAAAGTTGAGCACCAATCAACATGTCAACCCTACCGGGCTTAAAAAATGTGTTATCCGCTAGTGGTACATTATTAAGATATTCCAATCTTGAAAGATCGACTCTTGACGTTGGTAAATAATTTGTGATATTTTCGACCACAAGCGGTTTGATTGCGAAAGAATCGTTTTTATCGAAACGAGAAGCAATAGTAATATGGGTTATTCCCTTTATTACATTGGTAGATCCACCAAACCCGTTCACAGAAAATGGTTCTGACAACACATTACATTCTAAAGATAAGCGTCTACAGCAGTCTGATGTAATGAAATGGTTTTGTGAACCATTATCAATAAGGCAGCGCACAAGATGCGAATCACCAAACGTATCAACTATATACACTAGAGCAGTTGCAAGTAAAACCGTAGAAGATTGCGGTATGGAATTTATATTATTTTCAAGTGAACATAGAGTAACAGGTAGCTGAGAAGAGTTACTGGTAGATGCGGTAAAACGTGTATCACTCGCCTCAGTGTGAGGAAGAGTGCACGTTGGTATAGCACTTGGACTGGTCGCTTGTTGCGGCCCTGTTGCGGTAAATGCACCCCTCGACCCATCGGTCGAAGGTTTGATCGACTTGGTAGGAGATGTCGATGACAAAACTGCGGGATTATTTACATTAGAACGAGGAAAATGTAAAAGTGTGTTATGAAACTTCGATTGACATATCTTACAACCCTTAACAGAATTGCAATTTGAAGTTTTATGTTTTATACTAAGACAATTAGCACAACAATTATATTTTTTTACAATGTTGTAACGTTCACGGGGAGTAATTTTTATAAATTTGGGACAGTAAAATAATTTATCATGATCAATTGTATGACATATGATACAAGATTGAAAGTTGTTTATATTTTTAGTAGATGTCACAAATGACGCGACGTTGCTAGGGGCATGAGTTTCAGGGTACTGTGACATTACCGTCTTCGATGGTATTGGATTAGTGCGTTCTAGAATTTTACACTGTTCCTTCAAAAAGGTTATAAGTTGTGAATAAGAAGGAACCTTTTCAGACCGAAAGGTGTTTTCAAACAGACGAATGGTTTCGTTGTCTAACTTTAGTAATGCAAGAAATAATAGCATAAAATCTAACCTATCAGGTATATTCAACCTTTCGAAAGCTGAAACGGAATTAGCAAAGTTATCTATGAAATTATTAAAGCCATCTACTGAGGCGGATGTCAAAGGTTTAAAATTTACAAGTTGGTTTAAATAAAATGTACCTAATGAACGTACATCTTCATATTTGTCAAATAATGTTGAATAGATAAGATCATAATTATCCCCAGAGGGATTAATGCCAGAGACAGTAGTCAGAGCCTTGCCTGTCAACTGACCGCATAAATAAAATACTTTTTCTGAATTAGTTAATGAGGTATTAGTATGAATTAAACGATTATAACATTCAATAAAAGAACTCCACGTAGATTGATTACCATCAAAGTGTGGCAATTTGATAGGTGGTAATTTTAATTTAGGCTTTAATGAAGAGTCGTGACTTGTTTTAGTAGCAGCTACTTCATTATAGCTACGTAAAGTTCCCTGAATACAAGCATACATTTCATCAAAAGCTTCCCACTGATTAAAAGTAGGGCAATAATTTATATCATGTTTCATTTGCTCTAAATTTAATTGTTCAACAATTTCATTGAATTCAGATCGAATCATGTCGATATTAGATGTTCTATATATAAATTCAGAACGAGAAGATTCTGTCGATTCGACGTTAAGTGTCAAATCATATAATGTCTGAATTCTAGCTAAATATGCAGCTTGTTTGGCTTTTAAAATGAGGATTAAATTAGGGACCATCGTCGTCTCATCCTCATCTCCTTGAGGTTTTCTTCCTCTAGTTGTCATTTTATGGACAACTCAAAAGAAAAAATAAAATAAAATATAAATAACAAACCGAGGCGGTAAATGTTAAGTAAATCGGTTGTTACGTAGAAATGAAACACAGGCAATAATCGCGGTTATTCCGACGTACCCTTATATGTATGACTGAACTGTGCAAAACCAAAGATGATGAAATGACGTTAAAAGTCCATCGACTAGTTACCGTCTGCGGAGTCCTACATTATTCGTTAAAGAAGTACAATCCTATCGGTTTGATTCTACGAAATAATAAGGACAAGTTGGTTCGCCCATCGGCTTACCAAAAAAAAGTAAAATTAATGATGTCAGCAAAATGCTGAGGAAGTAGGGAAACCTATAAGAATCCGGCTCGAAGGACCAAAGAAATGTAGCGGCCACCTAGGGCTTCGTGTCCTGAGAGTGACCCTCCACTATGCGGATGCTGCTGGTTCCGGTCAACCCCACACGGAAAAGAATGCCTATCTATAAATGCACAGACTTACCCTGGGATCCTCGTCAGGGGGGCTTCTCCCGCGCGGGAACCGAGTTGCACAGTTCGTAATAATTAATTGTATAAATATGATGCGGAGAAAATATAGTATGCGGTTGACGTAAGTAATATTATTGAAGTGAAGTGTCAATTTTTTCTTCTTAATGAGGACCGCCAGGGCGGGTGTCTATGACTTACACATAGACATTCCCCACCGTGAAGGTTTGGCCCGAACAGTAAGTACCTATTTAATATAATAACAATTTTACACCCACTTAGTAATTGGAGCGCTATATTTAAATTGTTTTAATGAATAATTTTGGAATCGTAAAAAACAACTATATTGAGATCTTATCGACATACAAGTTCATGAACAGTTTTGCAAAGTTACTTGATTACCAAAATTAATTATAAAACTTTAATAAATACATACAGTCTATTATTTGTTTGTTAAATCAAAGCCATTAAAGCCTAAAACACCAGACTTAGTAGTTCCGCATAAAGCCTTCAATGAATAGTAAAGCCTGATTTAGTTTGACTAATAAACTCACTTCTAATTCCCTCAACTAAAACTTTACCTAACTTCGGCTAAAATCGCACGTACTCCAATCCGTTCCATTTGTGAATTCTGTTGGCCATCGACAAAAAAAAATTAAGTTTAAGGTCGTCGAAATGAGTTCTTAATACAGTATTTTGTAGCTCCACGATACGTTGGTTCTCTAGAAATGAAACATCCAAATAACGGTGCGCTCGATGCTCAAAGAGAGTTGATGTTGAAAAATGAATGGCCAAGATCGATATCAATGAGTCGGCGTTACCTTCCATCTATGACGTGGCGTAGAGTAAAAGCGAGGGCGGGAAAATAGTTGGCTATAGACAAAATAAAGAGATGCCGACTAGCGTGCAAGTCAAATCAGCAACACATTCAAATGCTAAATACATAGAGAAATTACGACTGTGGTGAAATATTACTTTTAAAAATTATTAATTATGAACGACCTCTTTATTTTTTCTGTTTTACAAATTGCATATACAATTTCTAATAAACATTTATATACCTAGCTTTCATCATGATTTATGATAAAAAGGTTATCACCTATAGTTTTTCACCATAATAAGCTGGGTGTTGGTGCATACAAAGTGCTAGGCTAAGTACAACAATATTGTTATCTAGAAAAATTATTAACATTTTTTTAAATCTATGCTAAAAAGATCTGAAATTATCTTACAAGTCTTCTTACGTACTAATTCCGCACTTGCCCATCACATGCACTAGCCCACACCTCGACTCCCGCTGCGTACGTAGCCGGCCCACGCGTGGGACGATACACTTGCGGCTTTATTGATGATCTCTGTATGTGTGGGTTGTCTCATCTTGCCTATTTTATTGTGTTATATCATATCATTTATTTATTCGAGATGAGTGAATCTTTTGATAACAAATTAAATTAATTGAACTTAAAATAAATACGAATCTGAACATTGTATATGTTGTGTGTATATCTATGTTCAATGCAAATAAGTGCATTGAACTCACATGCAGCCTGGACAAATTTTATTAAACAAGGAAAATAATATAATAATTACCATTTTCTGTTTATATCAGGTACTGTTCCCAAAAACGGAAATAACAACTCTTAAATGATTACACTAAACCTAGCTATTTATTTTTTGTGGGTAAAACTAGTAATAGGCTAACATATCAGCTGCGCCCGCGCATCGCGTCCGTTCGCGGTATTTCGCAATGTACAGTTATCACGGCGCAAGCGCAGACCATACAACGTAATACCTACTAAATATTTATGCATTGACATGTTAGATACATAGTAAATAACGCCAAGGCTGTCACAAGTTATTTTTAGTTATAAAAACTATAAGAATAATAATTATGTTCACATAATTATCGTGTGACCGGAAGATTTTGTTTGTTATATAACTTTTAATAAATAATTTTAAATGTATTTTTATATCACGTCGATGTATAGGCAGACGGTCCACCTGATGGTAAATGGTCACCGCAAGCATCGACCTCACGAAACAGTGATAAAAAGTGCTCTTTTCACGCGTAGAAATGAAAACATTTCCTCAGACGATCTCTGCACTAAGACTACTAATTAACTTTAAAGAACAGACCAGCCTAACAATCCCTTCATAGTTATATAGGTATTACATATTTTATGTCGCCATAAAGCTATTTTATTAGATAACCAAATAAGAAACATCATCGATATTGAGACACATTTTACTGGCACATTGTTTATGAGTAACGCCAGCAAGTAGGTACGGAATGAGGCACAAGGTCAATTGTTTTGTAATGCGTTAAAACCGTAACGCTATCTCCATCCACCAACTAACCTGCCCATAGTTACGCTTGTTAAGCAATTTGATAAATCGATTTTACGATGAAATAAAAAAAAACGATATTTTACACTATAATATTTTACGGTTGGTACTTATTTTTAAGATTTGCATTTGGAAGATGGAATGAAAATATTTCTTCTTCTTATTAGAAGTTATGAATAGTGAGACTAACGCTCTGTCTAAAATTTAGCTGCTGAGAAGAGTCTGCAATAAACTCTGCAATTAGTATTTTCAAAAGAAACACTATTTAATTAACTTTTTTACTATTTACTTTCTTGTATACTCATGTAAAGAGAAAGGTTAGTTTAAACTAATTTACTATTAGGTAATTTAAATCCTGTACAAAAAAATATTACTTGATATGAGGGCGCCACAGTCGATTGTTATGACAGCTCATGAAACATGCCTTGGTATTTTAGTACCGAATTTCGCCGCAACATGGCAGACTTCATATTTTGTTTAGGCTTTACTATTCAGTTATCTGTTATTAGTAAATAAATAATTGTATTTGTTTAAACAACAATATCTAGTTTGATTGTGTGGTAATAGTAAATAGAAAGTTAAATAAATACAGGGACAAATGCGATTATTTATTGATTAATTATGTTGTATAACTTTCTCACGAGCCGTATTTGTACTGATATCTTAATGTCTACAAACAAATCTAGCTTGTTTACTATTATCTTAATATATATAAATCTCGTGTCACAATGTTTGTCCTCAATGGACTCCTAAACCACTTAACCGATTAGAATAAAATTCGCACACCATGTGCAGTTCGATCCAACTTGAGAGATAGGATAGCTTACATATACTTGGGTAGGTGGCGCTGGTGGGCAGAACGAAGTCTGCCTGGTCTACTAGTTTATTATAATTTAGATTGAAACATAACAAAATTAAAAATTAAATCTCTCGGTTGGAAAGAGATACATAAGTGGTTATATTGATTATAAATGCACCCGCGGTTTTACCCGCGTAGTTCCCGTTCCCGTGGGAATACAGGTATAAAATATAGCCTATGTTACTCCCTGATAATGTAGCTTTCCTAAGGTCAAAGAATTTTTAAAATCGGCACAGTAATATTTGAGTTTATTCATTACAAACATACAAACAATATTTTTTTTTCCTCTTAATATGTATATAGGTACGTATAAACGATATTAACTGAAACTATGGTAGGTTAAATTAACTAATGGTTCGATACATTGAACTCGTATATTAGTCATGTTAATTGTATAGTAGGTTTGCTTATCAGGAACAGCTGCGGTGGTGATTAAACGTGCAGGGGCGATAACTAGATTGAGAAATGTAAACAGAGAAACCCATAGGTAAGTGGGACTGTTTACAAACACAATAAAATATGTCTTCTACATCCTGTCTGGAGTAAAATATAAAAACTAACCTAGGTGTTACTAGTACTGATATTATAAACGCGAAAGTTTGTAAATTACAGAACGGATTTGGATGAAATTTGAAATAGAGATAGTTTATAACCAGGATGTATTACATAGGCTACTTTTAAACGCTCGGGAACACGGGTGAAAACTGAGGGGAGCCACATAATCTAAGGGAGCCACTAAGTATATTTTTTAAAGTCTGCGCCTGTTCGCCTTAAGCCCAAAAACTACTAACCGAATCTTCATGCGGTTCCATCAATAGACATAGAGTACCTTGTTCAAATTACCATCTTCTAGATAAGACATAATTACACAAAATCGGGTCATTATTCTTACGATGTATGTACTTCAACACGACCCGTAGGTCAGTGCATCGCGTTATCATTATCAGCCGTCAAAATAGTCGTTACATGATCATTAAGCTTGTTAATGTTAACAAAGGTAATGTTAAGGTAGATACATATTATATTTTGGTGTGTAGAAATTAGTCAGAGACGTAATCAGGTCGTTTCAAGAGGGGCATCCAAAATGATTAAAAACTATAGATACTTGCAGCACAGAGATTGTTTTACTGTCGTAAATTTTATTGATATCGATAACTTATATCCTACTAATATTATAAAAGCGAAAGTATGAATGGACTTTTGTTATGTTACACTTTTACGCCAGAACGGCTGAAGGGATCGCGATGAAATTTGGCACAGGGTACAGAAAATAGTCTGGCTACTTTTTATCACGGGAATATTAGACTATATAAGCAAAAAGGGGCTAATGCCCGACCCGTGGCTACGCCCATGCGCTAGGGTAAAAACAATTCATAGAACTTAATCAGCAAAGCTCTACTGTTAATTGGAGGAAATGTAAATAGTGATTGAATGGTAGGTACTATTTATCGTAATAACGTAATAGATATAGCTTCAATAATTTATCGAGCAGGTAGTATAATTAGTACTTTATGAAGATAATAGCGCTCAAACCGGGATTTCACGCGGGAATGGAGTTTTCTTCTGTCGTTATTATAGCTTCGTTATTAAAAGATTTTTATACAAATTGGCTTTAGGTTAGAACTAAAAGATTATGTAGGTACTTTTTACTGTCCCAGAGATATGAAACCACTAGTAGAGTATATTAGTAGAGTATATTAGTAGTATATATTAAATCACTAATGAGTTTAGAGAAAACACATTGAACACGTAGTTAAATACAAAACCAGTTTACTATTATCATACGAATAGTATACCTAGTATTGTTATTAAAATGATAATATTCTCATTATGGCAACAAGGAAGTTTGTAATCGATACCACAAGCGCATACCTACTATTTCTGTGCAGCGATCGTCCATGTGCCCTATGTGACACAGATGTGGTACACAGGGCAGGACCTAGGTAAATGCCCTAGGGGCATATCGCGTAACAAATAATGGTAAATAGTGCAATCTTAAGATTACCAAACGAGATGTTTGTCAATTATCTAAAATTCTATGGCTAAAAATATATTTGTAAGGAACTAAAGATTTATAACCCTTGACAAGGTCTTTATTGATTTGAGAGCTAATTGATACACTAATTTATGGTAAAGAGAAATTAATGTATTGTATTATGGTTTGTTTTATTTTAAGAATCCAATATATAAGGTACGTATTGAAAGCTCAGTTTTATACTCCACCCCAATCCGCCTCTGTCTCCCACATTTATATCTGTCGTAAATAGTTGAAGCCGCTGCGACATTAAGCTTTTGGTTTTATTTTAGTTTATCTACATCTCCATTCTGAAATAACGCTGTTATATCTTAATTAGCTATACTTGTTTGATGTTATTCAATGAATTAAACGAACATATGTCTCAAATTAAACTAGTTATGTGGACGTGACTAGAGGCACATAATATATACTTAGTTGGTACATATTTCTCGTAACGGGATAAACTGAATAAAAAATTGAAAATCTAATATCTGTTAGAAGGGGCTAAGACCTTAAAACGCCTGAACTGATTTTCTTCAATCTAGGTAAGAACACTCTATCACATAATTTATTTAAATGTGAGAGAAAACGAGTTCAAAATCGATCTATTCGTTTAAAGAGCAGCGTTACCAGACAGATGCGTCATACTTATAACAATTGAGGGTTCTATTAGCGTTGGGGTTTAAAAAAAACAATTCACTGTCTATGTGTTCTAAATTCTAAAGACTCGTACCTAGGGACCACCCAAAAACTGTCTCCTGTCAAATGTGGCAAGAATCTCGTCTCAGTAGCACGAACATTACGAAACACTGTACCGTTTTGTACGCACTGCGCTTACGTTACTATGGCATGGTATGGTATGCACCTCATTAATTCAGTGAGCCCAAGTAAGTGAAAAAGGCAAAAATAACAAATGCAAGAACAAAGAATGATCCGTAGCCGAAGATGGTCGAAGTGAATGCGTTAAACGAAACACAGATAAGTGTTGGAGTTTCTTCGCGGTGGGTTGTACACTCGGCAAGAACTAGATCTATGAATCTATATACTATATAGATTCATAGATCAACTATTATATAAGATAATTAACTATATAGTATATAGTTAATTTTATTCTATTTATATGTAATTAAATGTTAATGTCAGTTTCTACAGCGAAATCAACCTTCCAAATCGAGTATCAGACTGATTCATAAATGTATCAGTCAGTATGTTTTTTGATTAAGATGACCTATAATAGTAAGACGTAGTTATGTAGGTATCAAATTTTAGAGCAAATATACAAAGAACCATAAAGCAATGTTTTTATATTATCTAACATAATTACTCTATAATTGTCTATGATTCGTAGTTGTTGTCAATGAACTACCGATATTTGTTATCATAATCATGACAGAAGTCGTAACTCGTAATACTCACAAGTTAAATTTATCGGCAGCTGTTAGATTCAGAACAGCCAACTAATCATAATTAGCTAGTATTGAATATAATTTGCCCTGCATTGTCTCATATACCATTTATAATAGCAACACTTGCCACAGTCAATATAATAAATCATGGCTGGCAACATCGTTAAATTTAATATACTGCATCTGGTGTCTTAATAAGAACACTTTATGGCCGAAAAAAAAACTACTCTATTTTGTCATGCGCAGAGCAAAACGCTTGTTCTAGCGTAGAATCTCGAATTGCACAATGGAATGAATCAATCTGGCGTGACATTTACTTCATAGGTCAACTATTTCAATAATGCAAATAGCAAAGGAAATCAGTGTTTTTTATCACAATCATATTTAGTAATGCTATTTACGGTAACATATAATAAATATGCTGTTTTAACGAACAAAACAAACTGCAGTGGTACTTAATTTAATAACACTTTTGAGAACTCTTGGAAATTTTCATATGAACATTCAGAGCGCATTTTTTTTCCGTGGCCGAGTGTACTTATGAGTGCATTTATTTATTCAACGCACGACGCCGCGTTCGTTCACATCGCGACAAACATATGTATGTACACCGTTTATATTTACATTTGACTTTTAGCTGAAGAGCTGTTGATAAAAATGACATATGTAGTCCATCTGTGACTCAGTTAGGCCGTTGGTTAGCCACCCTGACGTTTAAGCTGATCGTGGGGTCCATTCCCGCCCGGGACAAACATAACTGCTTATTCTGTGTCTAGATTTAAAGATCTATGTAAGTATATAGGTACTTCAAAAGTTGATAGTATAGTAGTATATCAGCTGTCTGGTTACCGAAGTACCAGCTCGGCTCAGATTGGCCATGTGAAAAATGTCCAAGGATATTTATTTATATTTAAATGCGGTTTGTATATGGATGTTTGTCAATAAACATCCATCGGCTGAAGGGAGTTTGACAAAACATGGCAAAAGATTTTATTCTGAACATATAAATATATTGGATACTTTTTTTCCCGGGAAAATAGTTGCTCCCGGAAACGCAGGTGAAACCCTGGGGCGGAAACTAACAATATAAGTAGGTACATATCTATTTGCGTATTTAAAAGTAGTAGATAAGTATGTCAGTTAAATAGTAGGTACCAGATTTACCATGTATAAAGAATGTCCCAGGATATTTATCTACCACTTATGAAATGGAGCGAAACTCCTAAACTCTATTCACCGATGGATACGCTCTTGAGATAAGAGCTAACCGTGATAGATCTGATGTAATAAAAGTCAGAATTCAATGTCTTGATGAACTTTGAGTGGCTCACTCAAGAACTTAGTAAAGAGAGCTACGAACTTTGCTTAGTTTTTGTAATTTTGTATAGTTTTTATGAACATTATCATTAGTCGCTTCACGCCGTTCTGTAGGTACGCTTTTAAACTACGCAACGAATTTTAATGCGGTTTTCAATAATACATTTTTAAGTAGTAGCTTTATACGTATTGTTTTGTGATAATTTACTGAAAATCAATAATATACGAAGCTGAAGAGTTTCTTTGTTTGAACGCACTGATCTCAGGAACTAGGTACATGTCCGATTTGAAATATTATTTCAGTATTAGATAGCCTATTTATCGAGGAAAGCTAAAGGCTATATATCATCACGTGACGACGAATAGGAGCGGAGCATCAATCAAAAATGTTGCAAAAACGGGCAAGTGACGTTTACGAAGTTGCGCGGGTCAGCTAGTGCTTTAATAAAACTACGAAGCTGAGGCGGGTCGCTATTCAATGTATAAAGACAAGTGTAGTTAGAACTAAATTACAAAAGCTGAATTTTAAACATAGCTGGCCGCAGCAAAGGCATTTTGTATAGACAACACACAATGTTAAAACTTTTGTTCGTCATTGTGTCAGGAACATGAGGAGATGGGAATACATTCCTAAGGTTAATATGTCAACTCTTTGTTGTAACTGCGTAGGAGTTTAAATGTTAAACAACTCCTAAGCCGAGTGTTATACAAATATTTTACTTTCTTCATTTGTTTAATAGAGAAACTATTTACAGACAAAAAACGCTGTTTCTGGATATTCTTTTTTTGACAGGTGCAACCGTTAGGTACCTAATAATTCTTGGGGTATTTTATTTTTGGACTTTGACACGTGAATTTTTACCCCTAAGTAAGAAAATTGTATGCTTATTGGTAGAATTTAAATTACATAAAAAATTCTATTGGATCATTATATTTTCTATACGACCCGCTTTACACACATACAAACATTTTTATGTGTAAATAGATGCATAAGTATGTGTTTAAAAGTAAATCTATTGTATATTAGATATCTGGTTACCATAGCACAAGCTCTGCTTAGTTTGCAATCAGATTGGCCGGGTGAATTAGGTTGCAGAATATTGTTATTATCCTTAAACTATGCCTTTTACTTCACTGGCCACTTGACCACTATATCCTCGAATAAACTTTACACAGGACTACAACACTAATACAATCAATTCTCTAAATCATGATAATAGTAATATACTGATTACTCGATATCCTGTGCTCAAACGGTCGACTGCGTACCTAATCTAAAGGGCACTCTATCCGGACAGCCGGATGTCCGTCTAGACTAGACGCCTGCACTTAGCCGGACGCAAGTAGCAGCGAGATAGCAGCCATTAGCCAATGGGCAATATGGGCATATTATCTATTTTTGAAGTTGTACAAATATTGATGATTTTGACAGGACAGTTGATAGCTGTCAAATTTTAATGTTACAATTTCATAAAAATATCGAAATAATAGAATAGAATATCATGTTTAATTTTAAGAATAAAAGTCAGTCGCCACATAAATGTAAAGACGCCAATCAGACTTTTATGTTGCATTTTTAACAGAAGTAGGTACCTAATATCATAAGCATCATAAGCCTGGTACTGACGTTGACTTGTGTGGGACTCTCTCGTCTCGAGTTCTTAATATAGTCCTCTACATACAACAGGATAGGTGCCAACGCGTCACGAAAATCATTCTTAAGTAGAATTGTCGTATTTATTTTACTAACCAATTTAAGTAACCATAGTTCTTTCCCTACATACAAATAATAACTTTATCCATCTCATGCCATAATTGGCTGACAATTGAACGGATACGATCGCCTTAACGGTTGGGTATCACGGCCTCCGGTGGTCACTGAATATCAAACAACTTTATGAGGAAATTAAAAAAAGCAATAAATCCTTTGTTGTTTCCTCCTCGATAATTTGACAATTGGCACAGTTGGTTAGATACCCTGACACGCCATGGTCGTGGAAACGATTCCAACTCAAGACAAATACGTGCATGATCTTAATGATGTATTTTGTCCTGTCAGGATATAAATGTATATACTTAGGTAAGTTGTTATGTATACTCGGAAATCCTGAGCATACGGCGAATTTGATTCGAAACTAAGCAAAGCCTGTAGTACAGTAACTAGATAACTGATATACGTAATATACCTACTACTTTAAAATATACATCTACTTATTTAGATTTACACACACATATTCACAGATTCACATAACAGTAATAATATCAGCTTAGCTCTTTATTGTAGTGTAAAAAAATAATCAAAGATAGGTATAATTGTAATTTCTTAATTCATATTACCGATACAAATTTACTAAAAACTACTCATGCAGTACCCACTTACATTAAGCCAAGTAAGCCAACATAATCTACAATAAGCCATTATTTTACGGCAAAACCTGAACATCCAATTATACCCATATATAATAAATCTGGTTTTTAAACCACTAAAATGTATGGCTTCCTATCTGAAATGTGATATCCATGAAATCTGTACAACTTTAAGGTTGCTTTTAATTTCCATGTTATTTAATACCTCCGAAGTATATTCTGTACCTACTTATTTATCTGAAAACCTTCTGATTAAAGATTTAAGTAATCCTAATTGACTTGTGAAGGATTATGTGCTTATGCTAGTATCTATTTTATTAAGCTTAGCAAAATCAACCTTCCGAACCGAGCGTTAGTCGGACTATTCATAGAAGGTTGTAAAGGTAATGAATAAAGAATATTTTCATTTCGTTATTTACCTAAACTATGACAGCTGGCTGATGAACTATCGGTTTATTAAGTTTCTGGTGAATATATTCGACTAAAAATAAAATAAATAATAATAAATAAATATCCTGGGACATTCTTCACACACGGCCAATCGATGACAAGCAATGCGAAAGTTTGTGAATGTATCAAGGATGTAGGTATGGATCAGCGTTGCCAGACGTCCCGATTTTGGCGGGACGTCCCGATTTTTAAACCAAATTCTAATGTCCCGCGCGGGACAGGCGGACTGAGCCTGTCCCGCTTTTCGGGAATAACTCAACCGTGCGTGCGCAGACGGGTGGCACAGGTGGCGATAGTTCTATGGATATTTTTACTATCTATCCTACTTATATTATAAAGGCGAAAGTTTGTATGGATGTTTGTTACTCTTTCACGTAAAAACTACTGAATGGATTTGAATGAAATTTGGAATAAAGATAGCTTATAACCTGGATTAACATATAGGCTACTTTTTATCCCGGGAAAATGGAAGACCTCCCGGGTACGCGGGTGAAACCGCGGGGCAGAAGCTAGTTGCCACATAAACGTAATTTGAATTCAAATAAAAAGATAAATACTCAAAAACTTTTGATTATATATATACGTTTATTTTACTATGTCCCGCTTTTGACGAAAGAATCCCGCTTTTTCACTCAAAAAGTTCAAAAATCCCGACTTGGCAAAAAATATTTCTGGCAACGCTGGTATGGATGTATATTTGTTGCTTTTTTAAGCCAAAACGATTCGCGAGATCGCTATAAAATTTGACACAGAGTTAGAATATGTTCTGGAATAACACAAACCTATGCTAATTTTTATCCCGGTAAAATTGAAGATCCTGGGGAACGTGGGTGAAACAGCGGGGAGCAACTAGTGGAATATAAATAGAAATCGATTTACGTTTTATGTTATTTATTTGTTTTATTAACAAGAGGTCTTCCTCGCAGGAAATGATAATGAACTTCTTTGAATTTGGCTCTCATTTCTTGGAACAAGCGAGAGAACCCTTGAGGCCATTTCATTCGAACTTGTACGGAAAACTTTTAGTATGGATCTGTAACTTATAATGGTGACATATTGGCGCTTTTATTTACCGAGTTCCAAAATGTCAATTACATAAATAATGATTAGCGCATATATAGGTCCAAAGACTTAGGACCTTAGGACCAAACACTTAGGATATATGTAGGTACCTATTTTTTGACAGAAAGGACTTACGACCGCCTGATAGATAACGAATGACGAAGGGTAAGATAAATCAAACCAAATCCACAATATCAAAACTATAGTCTACACAAATTAACTACTATCTATTGTAAATTACTTTGGCTATGTGCAAGCAAATATATCGTAATACGAATCGCATTAAAAACAAGTGAGTGTCGCTGAGAATAGTGCCTATTGCATGCGCAGGCGCAGGCATTCACAAACGGGTTGCCGGACTGGATGGTGTGGCGTGTACATCGGTGGACCGTGGGAACCGGTCGGGCCTACTTCCATCCTGTGGCCTGTGCTGACTGAAGCCCACAAGACACCTAGGCTTTTGCGCAAGCGCCGGTTTTATAGCCAATGACACACCAGGTGGTATAATTATTACATTTTGAATGGGATATTCTTGTTACTAGTAACATTTTTCTGATGTACATATCAATATTGGATTGAAACTAAGGGTTTGTTCCTTTGTTATCCAGTTTTGTTGATATGTATTTAGAAGACAATTATTTTTTTTATGTGTAGCATATAAATGGCTTTCTATTACTTCATACACTGCTCTGCATTGTGTAGGTCATCTATTTCACAAACAAAAGAAATAATGATATTCAATACATCCTCCCTAAAACTAAAGACATTTGGTAGTAAGAAATTGATTTTAACATTTATCAAATCAGATATACTGATCCCGTATTTAAAGGACATACACCTATAAGGGCATTTAATTCTAGTTCTTGTAGTACCTCATCAACAATTCAGGTTTCCTCAGAGCCCACAATTTTCACACTTTATTACATAACACGATCAACTCTTACAACTGGTTGGAAGGTGTCGCCCCAAGTGAAAGTAAAAAGAAAATTATATGGAAACCACTAGAAAATCCACAGTAAATAGTCCATTAGACAGTACATCAGAGACTAACACTGCTTCGATGGTGACCTGCGACTTATAATCCCTATTTTCAAAGGTCAAAAGCCTCCGGCTACGAGCCTCTGTCAATAATGTCATGATTTTATTTCAATTGTTCTTATATGCCTTGGAGGGATAATCTTTGAATCTAAATAGGAAATTCGATCATCTAATCTTCCTAAAATAAATATTATGAATGCGAAATTTTGGATGGATGGATGGATGAATGTTAAATAATCAAGCCATAACTTTTGACCGGATCTAGATTAACTTTTGACACTGATTTAAGTCCTGGCGGAAACTACTTTCGATATAATTTTAAGCTATTATTTAAAACGGTGATTTTTTACATAAACAGTAGAAGTAGGTATAGGTAGGAATTGGTATAGGTAATGACTATAGATAAACTCCGTAAAAATTTAGAAGTCAAACAAAATTGCGAAGCGTAGGTGTAGGTACATTAGGAGAGCAAAGAGTCTATCTTAAGACCATATCACATTTCCAGATGCCAATACAAATAGTGTATATCATAACCTACCCTTTCACACAGATCAATCACTGCCTACCGAAACTTCGATTCCTTTAATCAAGCCCACATGTTCGCATTTAGCACAAGGTTGTTTGTCAAAGTGTAATTACAGAGGCGAAATACTGACTGAATATACCAAAATTGTCTTTGTATGTAGAAAACACGAATGCCCACTCACGCCCACACGACTCTGTTGTAACTTGTAACTTGACTATTAAATGATATTCCAATTTCATGGAATATAGAAATGCTGAAATATAATATGCCAGATTTATTTAAGGTTGTGCTTGGGGCTATGTAATTTTTTCTATATATAAAGTCTCTGTAAATCCAAAGTAGAATTAATTGTCTTTCGCCATACGAAAATATACATAAAAATTAGTTTGACTTATTCAATGATCTAGAGATGAAACATGACACATAGGTAGAATTTGTTTTGGATTCGACACTATTTACTCTACCTACTCATAGTAAAGTATAAAGCCGTGAAATGAGGACACGTGTTTCCACAAACCACCTTTCAACACATAAAACCAGTGTATTGATCCGAATCAAGTAAACAAATAGCTCTCGAACTCGATTCACCTGCAAACATCTGTTTAACTCCTGCAAACAGATATCTGCGAAATGTTCAGGACACACAGCTTTAGTATAGGTATCGATCTGCGGCGGTCGTCACTAGCAACCGGCCGCTCTGCCAATGTACCGTGCCGTACCGAATGCTGGCAATATACTGCATTTCATAAAATGCAGCGACCGTTCGGAAATTAAATCGAAAGGATACTTTTTTTGGCTACTTTATTTAGTTACTTTTTGACTACATTACTTTTTAATGTTGCGTTTCTGTTAACGTTTGAAAATTAAATAAAGCCGGCTACATTTTGTTGTTTTTTTTTTCTCTCGAGTCTCAATAGGCATATGAGCGAGTTTATGCAGCCATGTCGTGTCACAGATGGAAAAAAGTGCCTGCTGAGCTGAGCGTTTATACTGTTATTCATTTTTGTAGGCTTTGTCCGTCAGGAAAACGCCTACGTTTTCAGTACGTAGTTTATTTCACGGTAATTAAACCATTTTGTAATATACGAGAATGCGCATGGCTGCATAGCGATAGCTTTGGTGTTTTCAGTTATTATTTTTAATTTTCAACGTGTATATGTGTTTCATTAACTATTATCACAAAAATACGTATCTAATCCTTTATCACTTACACACATATATAGGAAAACGTTTCGTCTCTACTAAAAGCCATTAGATACCACTTAGTCCTTTTAGTAAATTCAATTTGGACTCCCATTTCGCTCTTACGAAATTTGATATCTATTTACGTATATATACACCACTTCGTCACGCTTACACCCACATATAAAGCTCTTTAGTCCTGTCCAAACCCTTAGAATATGTGACGTCATGATTAGCACAACTACTGAAACTGTCAAACTTCGGCCATCTTGTTTCGCGGTCACTGACCTACCGTACGTCGATTAATAGCCGTTGTAAATTGAACTAAAACCGTTTTACTATCAATTGGTTCGTTCTGGTCCGATCGTATAATCTACCCTTATTTAGTTTAGTGTAGAATGGTATCATTTTCTTTTAGTTACCAACCAGCATGGCCCGTATCTTTTCACAGTAAAATTGGTCATTTGTAACCTTTTTGGCGGGAGCGTTTTGAATGGATGTATGTGTGCGACGTATGCATTGAAGAAATATACCTATAGGAAACTGTAAAATAATACCTACCTACCCATATTTTGGTCACACAACATCGCTATTTTACTAACGAGATGATAACAAACTTCACTCTGTGATAGTTATAGTATACTTTAAGACACTGGCCAAAATAAGCACTAGAAACAATTTATAAAGAAAATACATAGCCGGTAAAAACTTAAATTACTTCCCCTTAAATACCTTCTCAAAACAAACAGGCAGGGACAGTTTAAGCTAGGTTATTCATTGTTGGTCTTTGAATTTAAACAGATTAATCCTGTACACGTTACAGTTTCTTACCCACTCAAATAATGAGTGATAGTCGGTCCTTTAAAATAAAGAAAGGTATCATAACTAAATAGGTTTTTATGAGCGTGATCCTGAAATAATAAATTTAGTTCAAAGTTAGTTATTCGATGATTTGTAAGCATTTTATTTAATTAATCTCCAGGAAAATATGAATAAGACCAATGACATGTGTTTAGTGTTGCCAAAAAAAACTATAAGGTACATTATATTAAATTTATTAGCAAAAAAGAGTAGGTATATAATTTCGTACATTACAATAGTTATTGTTGAGGTAGAAGAAATAATTCAAATAGAAAACACTGCGGGTACAGCTATGTTACATCAGACAAAGCATAGATCTCTATCACGTCCCAGATACAATACCAAACCAACATACAACGAGATCGGAAAGCTGGGCTATAAAAAAGAAAAACTGCCGCATAAAAAGCGGAGTTTTATAAACGAGCTATCCGTTTATGTTCATTATTGATTTCCTAGATGGACTACCATTCTGTTGCACGTAATTTTTTTGCTATTACAATTTGGGAGTCACGTTTTTCGCGCCCACGACTTCACTCAACGAGATAACTGTCTTATTTGGGGATCATTAAACAAAACTATTTTACATTTTCCGTATTATATTTACATCTTTCAATCAACAGAAATTTTCAATCGTAAGTCCTCTCAGATATTGAAAATAAGGTAATAAATACATATTTATTTAAAAGATAAATATTAATAACAATCGTATTTCCTTACAAGATACGGTACCCTGAGTACTTGAATGAAAATCGCACTTGACCGGCTTTTTTGTGCTCGAATAAATCGTTACGCCTTCAAGCGATTTCCGATCGGGAGATCAACAACAGAATGTTTTGCCACGGTCCACGGACAAAGAAGTTTGGTGAATATTCCAAGTTATATGGAAAGTAAAGCCAACTGCTGGTTTCTTTGGAAAAATCAGCTTCACGACATGATACATTAGCAAGTTTTGTTATCTTATTCTATGAGTTTCCGAACGATCTACGGGGCTGTCAAAGTTTCGCGCCAAATTATACAGAAAAAATACACAAGGTTATGTTCTCAGTGTTGCCATATACAAGAAATTGGATGTTCACAGTTGGTGTTATTCGCACAAGCCAGTTAGAAATACATTAGTGGAGATGCCTACCTTTTTGATATAGTTTTCAAATTAGATAAACTACTTATGTACCTATACATTTTACTTTGTTTTAGCTAACACAAATATATTTCCTATTTCATTCTCAGGGCAGTCAACATACGAGTATTTAGTACATCTTTGCAATACATTGTCAGAGGTGGTAAACAATGCAATGATTGACAAGTTGAAGTGGGCCAAAGCTCGAGACTAACGGAGCGTGTGCACCAGCGATGTGGCATGGCGAAGCGACTGTATATCACGGACGGCGGACCACAAAAGAGATTTCAGTCGCCCATTTTGACAAGAGGGTGTCTCCTTTTATCCAGCTATGTTTGTCCCTCTCCAGCACCCGAGTATATGTGCATACATTGGTAACAAATATGATGCAGCTGATTATAATAATAAATAAGTTACAAATATTAAAACTATATTCGGCTGGATTCAAATGGAGTTAAATAATGAAAACAATAGTTTTTGTGTAGCAACAGCTGTTTATAAGTGTTGTATTCTGGTACAGTGTATATCGCCAAAACTACAATGAAGCCTTATGTTGATACAAACTGGATTAAAACTTTTTGTTGCACATTTAGTAGGTTGTTACTATATTTTTTTATGATTTTCTTATTGAACTCATGGCGGCAGGCGAGTAGCGTGCTATTTTTGGAAGAATTGTGCTTTGTTAAATAGGCACTACTCTACTCACAATCAACCGTCCAAGCATGCCTAGGTGACTTCAGTAGCGGTGGACTATTTTCAAAATATTAATTATTTTGACTTCTTCTGACGTCTTCTCGTGACCACTCAATGCAACTTGCTCGAAACTTCGAGGTCAGTCAAAACAATTAATATTTTGATAATAGTCCACGAGCGAATTCACGTTATTTATATCAATTATGACTTTTGTTCGATATTTCCCAATTGCTAATTAAGCATGTTAAATCAATTAAAGATACACCTATCCTCTAGAGGCTGGCAATACCACGCAAGCTAATATGCAAGGTTCTCAATCATTAGCCAAGGGTCGTACAACAATTGTTCCGTCTGCCGGCATCAATTGACGACAAGGACGATATTATTGGACATTGTTGAAATGTAATGGCTATTGACATCTCAGTTTCTTCGTTAACAATGAAGTGATTAAAATTTAAGGTTACGTCCAGTTTAGTTGTTTTGTTTTAACCAATATTTTGAGAGCTGGCCGTGCATTAGATGAGTAAATGAAATAGTGTCTGCTTTATATGCAAAGCCAGGAAATGATGGCAAGAATAAGAACACCCTTAAAAGAATAAGACAAACAGTGATGTAAAGTTTGAGACAAATATCTCATGAAATACCTAATTAGATGGCACTACAAACGGACAGAAATGACTATGGATAGGTAGATAACTCGATTCTACAAAAAATTTTGGTTGGATCGTTTCTGCATAACAGGGTCCATTGATTACCTATTAGAAAAATACCCTATAAAATACTTAATAAATATCTATAAAAACCGAATAAAAGCTTCAGTAGGTAAAGGCTCAGTAGCTTCAGTAGGTATTTTTTGTCGACACGATGCAATTCGATTACTCGACAAATTCAATTGCAAGCAGTGCATTGAACTTTGAGAAACTAAATTGAAAAGAAATGGCGGACACGAGGAAAAAATACGAAACATAATGCTTGAAGCTGTGAATTACCTAACCGGATCTGTAAATAATCAATGTAAATCTATATTTAAGTATTGTTCATTCTTCCAAAGTTAATTTCAACGCGTGTTAGGTAAAACATAGACTTTCTAAACGGATAAACATGGAACTGAGAATGGTTAGACCGAAATTTTAACGATTTCTTTAATTTTGATGAGCCTTTATTTCAGTGATTGATGCCTAAAATAACAAGTCATCATAACTTACTAAAAAGTTTTACGTTATCTCTCTTATTGATCACATATCATATTTGATGGGACAATACCACAATACCTAGATCAAAAAAAGAAAAAATAGTCTTGCCAGACCAAAATTCATTTGCAGTAGTATTTTTTTTTTAAACGAATGGTATGTAGTATTTACTTTTTGTAAATACAAAGTTAACAATTACCATCACAAATTGATTCTGACCTTGCCAAGGGTCTACTGGAACAAAAGGTGTTAAATAACAATTAAATTATGTCTTATTGACGGTCAAATATATGGGGTCAAGATCTTTAAACTGCATAATTTTTTGGTGATGTTCCACGGTCCTTGTTCGATCGGTTCCGGTAAATCTATTGTTATTTAACATTGGCCCGCATTTAGCTGAAAGGTTGTACTCAAAAAGTATTTTTTTCTATTCAATTACTTTTACCATTCGTACTTATCCTCGCCCATAAAATACAGTAATTAAAACACTGTAACTTTGCTCCTTTATGTAGGTACGTACATGAATGAGCCCTTTATGCCTAGCCTTTATGTCATAGCCACGTAATTACTTGAATAGCTTGTTTATTACGTCTAGCATATGTTTATCAATTTATTAAAATAAAGATTGATTGATCGCTGCTATGCTTCTTCCACAAAATTATAACTAATATAAATGCGAAAGTAACTCTGTCTGTCTCGCTTTCACGCTAAAACTACAGAACCAATATACCTAAATTAAATTTGGTACACAGATAGTCTAGGGCCTGAGCAAGGACGTAAACATCTTTTTATCCCGGGAAAATGGAAGATCTGCAGGGTACGCGGGTGAAACCTCGGGGTGGCACTAGTCATATAAAAGAACCAAAAGACTGCGTTTTAAAATTCCAAATGACATCCACAAATAACATGGCCTAAATAACTCCGAGCGGCTCTTTTGAAATGACCAAACCTAATGTTACAATCAGCTATAAAACATAACCTATAAATTAATCAACAAGTTTGACATACATCCATTGATATAGAACAGCTAGATCCGTCAGTTGTCAATGGCTCAGTTGTTAGAGTTGTTTGGACCGACAGTGATTCATCGTGTGAGCTGCGTTAATCTTGACAACGTCTCAGGGGCCACGTCCCGCATCTTTGATTACGGGTAGTAACATATTCTCTATGTACACTAATGGAATTATATTGTTTATTTTATCTGTATCTAGGAAAGGTTTAGTTTTTATTGGCAGCTAAGGTTTGGTGAGTGGGATGGCTCTGGCGTTTTCCTTAAGTATTATGTCGCAGGAAATTCCGTCATGCTCATTTCTACTAGGAAAAGTTTTTTTACTTTCTATTCCCTGAACTTATTAGTCTCGTTTAAGTCTTTATGATCCTTAGTTTTTAATGAAAGTCACGTCACCTATCAGAGACTTGAAGATATTTTCTTATTTATTCCGTTAGTTGATTCCATTACGCAAACTTATTGACAGGCATAACGTACCTTGCAAAACTTCGTCAAAGAAACTACGTGCCAAACAAATCAGTTGGTAAGTTTCGATCAATAAATCTGCGATGTGATTCCTTAAGGTAAATGACACTTGGTCGACGGTGTTATCTCACTCAACAACATAGTATCGAGAGAGATAGAAGATTTTTCTTGGTGCCCAGTGCGCTCTCAGAGGTAAACTTTATATTAGAGTATGTACCTAAGTACTACCTATCTATTTGGAAACTTTATCACCAAAAAGAAACACCTTTAAAATCCTACTCATGAGTTCTCTTAAACGATTATTAACGACCAGACTAGTGATGAGATATGCTTTTTAAAAAAGACAGAGCAAGAAGACTGTACAGATTTATAGCAGCTTTGTAACATTACCGAAACAACCCACCCTATAATGTAGGTATCTGACTCTAACAAAAATCCCTAACTATAATAAAATAAGTAACAACTAAGTACAATCATATAAGTAAATACCTAAAATAAGTCTACTTATGTATAATATGAAATCTTGCGACCTATCCACATCAATTTCAAAGCCAAATTACCTCGAATAACACTTATTCACACAAAACAATGTACACTTACGACTGCACATGCGAAACTTTCATCTTTTTAGTGGCAACATAGCATTGTGCCCATCATAAATAGGTATATCACGCAGGTACTTGTCTGTGGTCACCACACCGTGAAGACCAATGTACTTCTGATGTAAGATGGCCATACAGGCCAGTTTATTGTAAGGAATAGACCCGACAATGGTGTTGCGTAAGGATTTCGTAAGTGAAGATTGTATAGTCAAGTCTATTTTATTGCCTTTGAAAGGGTACGGAAGACGTGATGATTTTTATTTGGATCAGTTTAGTAGATAACAATAGCACAGCTTCGGATTATTTTATTTTCTACTAGATCTTTAATGATTACTACTGCCCCACAAATTTAACCGTGCTACCGAGCGTTCATGATTCCCCAAAATAAAATATTATACCCACATATACTTTCATACTATTCATGTTATTTATCATTGTGTATACTTAGTTCCATCTTCATTATTTAATAACTTTAAAAAATATATTGTGTGGTAAGGTAAGTAAGTACCTACACTTTTAATATATTATAGTCTTCAGTTATTTAGACTATTTTATGTTTCGAACCCCAAATTATGATTGCCACCCTCATAAGCTGCATGCTTCAATACGGTGTCAGTTAGACGGCTGGCAATACCACCTGGTTTTGAAAAGAACATATGGCAGGAACGTAGTTTTAAGGAAACAATGCTAAATTTAAGTCGCCTACATGGTTATCTGTGTACGAATCATCCATTGTCTGGTCATAGATGGGCATGTTTTCTATAAAATGGGGTTTTTGACGTGACAACGTCTTATAAATTGGTTTGCCGGGTGACACTTCAAGAAACTGCGTTACGCTCCGCTCACGTAACGTGACGTTATGTTTTAAATTGTTACTATTATTTCATCCTTCTTCCTACTATACGAATGAATATTCACATTAAAATTATTTTACCACTCAAAGTCGTTGTCACGTAAAACTTTCGCCCGTATACCGACTTTACAGGCAACCAATTTTTTGTCTGACATTACTTAGTTAAAGTTGTTTTTACATTGTAAAAACAACTTTAGACCATAGACAGTGAGATTTATATTTGAATCTGTAAAAGTGTTCCCAGTTAGCAAAATAATCTGAAGGCTTTTTCACCCTTAACTATTCCGTAAGCGAAGTCAAATTAGATAGGTACTACTCTTAAATAATAATACGATGTGCGAATTCTGTATATTGAATTTAAGCTGACCGCAATTTTAGTCAACAATTACTGTGAAAATTCACTTATCTATCCCGCTACACAGCGATTCCCTCGTGTGTGCTTCATAATGTTTTTGTGTTGGCTTTCAACCATTTCTATCAGTGGTTAGTAGAGCGTAACAATAATGTACAAATTATACCTACCAATACGAGACACGTATCATTAGAGGCTATAAGAAATTTATAATTTTACGCTCATTGTTCCTAACACACCTCTTTCTCCAAGAAACATCAAGTTCGATTTACGGGCAGGGTTGTCACGTGTAGGTATTCAGTCTATTATTGGCATATTAGTGCCATTTATTCTCTACGAAGGCAACCTTCTACACCGAGCTTTAAAGTCCGTCTATATTATCAACTAGCTGCCCCCACGCGGTTTTACCCGCGTAGTTCCCGTCCCCGTGGGAATACAGGGATAAAATATAGCCTATGTTACTCGGGGATAATGTAGCTTTCCAAAGGTGAAAGAATTTTTGAAATCGGTCCAGTAGTTTTCATTAGTATTCATTACAAACAAACAAACAAAAAAATCTTTCCTCTTTATAATATTAGTATAGATAAGTTACCTACCTAATTATTAATACAATATTTAAATTTTTCTTTTGCAGCCTCTTTGGACTTACTGGACATCAAATGCCTCTAATATATCAGAATACTGTTACTAGTGTATCAGTTTTAAATACAAGCGGTTAAAGATATTTGATAACACAACAATAATCTGGGGAACTTTATCATATCAAAATCCTAACCACGACCTCTGACATAGTTAGAGTTTAATCAGCGGATTAACGTGTTATGTAAATCAACAGTCAATGCGAACCGGCAGATTCAGATTTCCAATAGAATTAACAGTTTTACATGGACAAAAGAATATTACGCAAGCAGTTCTCCATTGATGACTAGCGCAAAAAACAAACAATGTAATTACTGCATGCAGCCTCGATGCCAACGATGCATATCGTTCATGTTTCATACGATACCGATTAGTGTTGCCACGTTATTCGATAACTAGGTGAACCGTGACGTCATAATTAACGATCGCTAATTTATATGGTAACACCATATGCCGCTGGCTTAAGGGTGGAGGTCATGTGTGCCTGAAATTTAAACGTATCGAAAATATCTAATAGCAATATTGTAAATATATTTACCTTTACGTTAAATGAAAAAATAACACCAAGAGATTACTGTTTGAGATATTCGAAACATCTATATCAATTTGAAACTAATTCAACATGGCAGATATATATAACTCGGGATATATAGGAGTTATTTTTTGCTAAATTTCTGTAGGTAAACGAGAAATCTTTACCATTATATCGTGACAGTTCCATTTTCAAACTGTGAACACGCTATCGGAAACCAATCGGATTATCAAAGGACACTTTAATTGAAAAAATATCTGCGTGCTAAATTGAAATAGTGAAACGGAGGTTAATTAATATTTTTAACGCTTTATTGAATTGAAATATAATTTTTAGCGTAAAGAAATGAAGTCTCTTATAGTCTCTGTGCCTCAATACAAAAATTTAACATCTTCAGAGCTTCTTTATGATTAGAAATCGAAATAACTTTTTAATAATATTTTAAATAAAATAATGATACTTAAATAAGTCAATGAGTGTTTAAATTAAGATATTTGAATCCATATAAATATATATGTAGGTATAAGACTGAAAACTAATTAAATATCATCTGTTTCATTCAGCTCATCATACTGGCTTTGCAGTGGCACTTTCTTTGGAAACTCAATAAGAGAAGTAAATTGAATGGTCAACGCATCCCACTCCCACGTCTGTTCCTCTTCAAGTCCCATTGTGGGGTCTAACAAAGTAAATAGCATCGTGTCAAAGCGAGACGAAGCTATTATGTACCCGGACACCCACACGGTTACAATTTATAAACAACCGAGACAGAAAACAAATTGTTTATGTAGTCCAGTTTTATTATCTATTCCTAGAATTGCTGTGCAATAAGTTTCAGCATTTGTGATTCCACATTTAGTTTATTATTACTTGACCGTCAGCAATAGTGCTTTTGCCAGCTTCGAGACACGCTATTGTGAGGCAGTACGCGAAATTTGACACAATGCAGTTAATCTTTTTCTGAACTAAATACCTATATTGACTTTCTGAATTTCATTCTTAGATACTCTAGATAAACTATGGCACTGCTAAGATTCTGCTAACTATGGTGTCCGCTAAAAACTGCATGAATTTTAGTTACCTTAATATTATATTTATTTAAAAAAAAAAAGTCTCATCTAATTTAGAAGTTTATTTGAAGTAAATAGATAAATATGCAGGCTGCACATGATTAAAGTAACAAGGAATTTACAGGAAATGTGATCTCATAGATCAATAATCTACATGATACATGGTTCTACACTCTAATGCAATGATAAATTAGTCATTAGTGCAACAAAATAGCTATTAATCAACGTGTTTAACCGTATTCATGGTGTATTGTGTTTTATAGGTTATGTATCTGAGGTATTGTGAAGTTAGTGGCACAAGCCGCGCGTGAGAGCTAGTTACATGTGGTATATCGGTTAGTACAATGCAGTGTGCAGGTTTTTCTCAATAGTTTTCTTTGAGAATCAGATTTTTATCACCAAACATTGTTTTATTTAAGCGACGTTGTCGTAGTCCATTATTATAAGAAGTTAGGCTTACGTGACTGCTTTTTTCACTTTGATTTTCATCGCCAATGAGTGAATGGGTACTAAAGCATTTGCCTTTCACTAGACTTCTTTGAATAAATTTGTCGTTCAACATTTTTGCATTGTTTTTTGTTAGCAATAAATCGTGCTTTGCTTCACTTTTGGCTTTCTATAAAAAGGGTTTCAATTTATTAGCATTGAGCATGAAATGTGCCCGGTATCTACTAAAATGACAATACAACAGCAAACTGACTAACTGTTTACTTTGAAGAAGCTAATATCTTGGATTGGTACAACATATCTCAATGTTTGTAAGTGGTTATTTGATGGTAAATAAACTCAAGGAGCCGAGAAGTGTTATTTATAGATTGATGGAAATTACTTCGCTTACAGCTTTATAACTTGAGAGGCGTCTAAAATATCATGTAGACTTACTGCCGTTATGAAAATAAACACAAAGTTAAAACGATGCGGAATCTGTTCTGTTTATGTTGTCGAAGCAAATATCTATTTCCGAATCATTTTCCAGAGATATGTTGCTTTAAGTTAGAAATTGATGATTACGAAATAGAGAGTAGGTACTTTACATATTTATGTTTTGTAGATACCTAAATAGCTATCCTATCACCCTGGTAAAAGATTCAATGCCCTGGAGAATGTGGGTGAAGCCCCAGGGCGGAAGCTAGCAATGAATAATGAGAAATTAGAGCGTTGAATTAGGTCGCAAACAAACGGAAGCGGCCGCACAACTAAATTAACTACGCACCCGCAGTTAATTTTACCATAAACTTTAAAAATATGTATTTTGTAACTTGCATCTACGGTTTTTATGAAACAAACAGTCATTAGTTACGGTTTGGATCCGAATTCATAGCTCATATTGCTTAATTTCCTTTTTTAAGTAAATTATGAGCAAATTTTGAGTTACTAACCATGAATTAGTTTTTATAAGTGGTTGGGCAAAATCGACATTAGGCAGAACATCGTCATGTTTTTCGAACGTAACGTAACGTCTTTTATATTCCATACTTACATTTTTTTTAAAACATATTGGCATTGCTAATTTAAATCCGTTTCTTTGGACTTAAATGTGATCTAAATAATGGAACAAGTTTGATAGGTTACAGTTAAATACCAAAATCGATTTAATCTAATTCTATCAAGCATCACTACGCTCAACAAGATAAACAATAGAAATAACTTATACATGCAAAACGTTCTGGACTCGTACAGAATGCTGAACATGCATAATTGTATGCTTGACCGCACCAGAGACGACGTCATTTAGGTCTATTACAACATATTGGTACTACATCTTGGAACATTTGAATCAGTTTTCGGTTGAAGGGCCATAATATACACAAGAATACAAAAAGTTCATTTCCACGAACACGAAATCTCACAGCAAAAAATATCTAAGCCGCACGTGCTCACAAATCTCATCGAAATATTTTTTTCTCGACAACATTCATATAAAAAGGTGTTCCAACCGTGGGGGCGGATAGTATATTTAGGGGATTCGACAGATATAGGCCAAGGTCATTTGGCCCAACTGGACTTACCCTTATTGCAGTCCCGGCCTTATAGACCGGCAAAAAAGCAGCAAAAAATCGAATCGTGGCATCCATACCTTATTTATTTGGGCGTTCTACGAGATGTCGGTACTTAGGGTTGTTTATTTAGGTTAGTTTAAGTATAAACATGTGTCTGAGATGATAGTTTTGAAGTAATATCTGTTGATAAATCTACTAAGTAAATAGAGGGTTGTTATCTCCTTTTTTTAACTATTTTCATGGGACCAATTTGTTGTAATAAATTCAAAACCTGTTGATACACTGTCCAAACTACTAATATATAGTAAAAAATAAACCGCAATTATATTAATTTGATGGTAAATTTCAATCAAACGTGAAACGAATATTAGACATAAATATATAGATATAGAAGTAAAGGTACAACGTGATTTCAGAATCCAATTTTCAATATTGAAAGCAATTAACACGTTCACTTGAAGGTTATCAACTAATTAAGGGAAGGAATAACAAAAATGGAACAATAAAAGAATCGCTCCTGAATATTATAAGGTTTGCTTGCGGGGTAAACCTTGGACCCGGAGGAAAACGGGTCAAGGTTAGTACCGAGGAGTGCGGAAGCATCCGCAAGGATTCAGAATGAGCTGAGGTGTTTATTATACGAGACCATTTTATTAAACCAACACAAATTAGGTTAGTATGAATGTAATACAATACCTAATATTATCAATATAAATCGTTAATCTGACTGTTCAAGGTGAGCCCAACTGTTACAATACCTAAAGTAATTAGTGAATTATATGTGAAAGTATTATTAAGCAGTTAATTATCATATTTTATTAGTCACTTCTATGTTTCTTTTTCTGAAATTAGTTAGGAATGTACTTTGATCATTATCTTTTTTAGTTCTTCTGAACCAAAAAGACGTACCTACATAAAAGCCACAGCTCTCTACTTGAAATATACCAAAGAGCTTCCTGAAACTTTCTCATCGAATCATTTCCTTCTAGATTTATCACGTAGTTTTTGCTTTGTCTCATCGAGCTGGCGGAAACTATAACCGATGATCGTACTACTGGAAGAACAAAAAACCGGTCCTGGATGGAGGATGTGACGGCATGACACGTCTATGCTTGCTCTTGTGTTATTAAATAATGAGGAGCATTTGATAGAGAACAGCAAGGATTTTACGATGTCTCACCTATTTTGTCTCATCCACAGTGATCTAAATCCACACTGTATATTCTTATTTCTATTAAATAAAAAGCGTTAATTACAAACGAATTATTTATTTTAAGTTACCCAATTAACACATCCAAATAAAACATTTGCGTTTAGGTATTTGTCATAATTTCTAGTAAAAAGCAGTATTACGAGTACGCCCTGGATCAATAAGTTAAGTATAAAAGCTTAATTAATAGATGTTTCGATTAGATAATTAATAGACGGAAATAAATATAAGCAAGCAGGAATATAGTAAAGAGTATTGGTGAACGGAAAGAAGAGTTATTTTAAAGCCATGCAACACTTACGAAGCTAAGTGTCTCGTTGTAAATGCTATTTAACCTTTATTATTTATTGCTAAAAGTTATGAATATTTAAGATATCTAATACCTTCAATTGATCCAGGTCATAAAACTTCGTGTCTGACAAGAACTGATTAGTACAAGCATCAACATTGTGGTACAAAAAGTTAAAGCAATTTACAGTGCAATTAGTGAAGCAACTCGTTAATTGCGATGATACACACTACATTCAGCCATGTAAGATCTTGTAGACAACCACCTGAAGGTAAAAGGGCACAGTAAATAATCAAAAAAATACAATATCAACAAAAATCATGCGACATAAAACGTAAGATTCGTATCTGGGACATATTAAAGTATAACTCAGCAAATAATACACGTGTATGCATAAATTTACGATCGCATAAAGCTGATAGACTGCGTGAAATATACATTTATCTAATATGATTAACTAATCGACATCGAATCTGAATAATCAGCTACATACTCCGCAGGTGGAGCCGCGAACAAAAGTTCGTAGTAGACCGATAAATATAATCATTGTTCCACAATAAAGCATTCTTATCTTTGTTAAATAATCAAGATAGCCTAATAACCTACATCTATTTCATTAAAATCATCTTATCTAAGATCTATTGTCTACACGGTTTGCTTTATACTGTTTGGTTCCGATCAGCATTATATCTGTATGAAAGTAGTTGGAAGCTTTGGAAAACAAAACCAGGCTGAAAATTATAGCGGAAAGATTTAATGAGTACAGAATAAGAGAAAATCTCGGGTTGGCCGCTAGGTTACGACTTTAATGAGGGACGACTGAGGTTTCATTAAGGGTATGTATGAGATAAACAAATAGAGTCCTCATCAACGTGGATATGTGCCTACAGAAATTTTACCACACGACGTACATATATACTATATTAATATTCTTTGATGTAGCAGTTAGGTAGGTATGTAGTAATCAAGTGATCGCAAAAAGATTAACAAACCAATAATTAAATAACAATGGATCATCAATAGAATTTAATGAGGCATTTAATGCGTTGTATTTATAATTACCGGATCTAAAGGGAAAAAATACCTCATATATCTACTTATTCTACGAGAGTAAACAGGTACTTAATATAAACAAGATAGGCCTAGGTATAATGTTTTGAATTCTGATTGAAGGAAAGTCTTATACACTTTCGAAAATCATTATGATGTTACTTGCATAATCATTACGCACAAGTGACCACAAATTTATAAAGAGAGCTTTTAACATACCGTGCACAGATGACGAGTCAGAAGAGACATGCACCGGATTGCAGCATCACTAACGGGCCACGCTCACCGCACAATCACTCGCGAAATACATATACTACACAAACAAATATACATAAACACAAAAACCCAACGGTCTCCGAAAACCTGTTCCCGGTACACCAGCAGTACGACTAGCGGAGCTCGCACTTGTTGCAAAACTAACAGAAAAACTGATCGCAACGAGAAAAATCAACCAAAATACGCTGTCGGTTTATAATCGATTTTTTTTCTCTTTATTTCCCCGTAAAACTGTTCACAGATCGAATTAAACACGGTCGCACGTCAATACTTCGAAACACTTTTTATCAATAAAAGGCTCAAGTTTGTTTTTTATTTTGTTGTAGTTTTATTTAATAAAATAAATCTTTTAATTATTTAACTGATCTGTCAATGTCCATTCAGCCACCTCACAGCTGAGCGCTTATGCGTCACGCGCCAAACGACGACACCACCTGCCTGGGCAAGGCAAACTGACATAACGGGTGATTACAGCCGACGGGTGGGTGGGCGGCGGCGCGGCGGGACTCGCGGGAGCGGTTTCCAACGTTGCCATAATAGAAATTATACGATACAAAGACGAATGTTGCCAAATTATGACAAAACATAATAACTAACAAAAAGTTCAATGTAACTTTTGCTGTTATATTCTTCATACAAAATGCCAGTTCATTATTTCATTGCTTTTCTTGGTAACAAATATTAAAAGTAGTTTATTAACCTCTCGCCATAAAGTACATTATGAAACTTTTATTTACTTAACATCCGGCCAAGCCATCGCGATGACAACTTCAATTTCATTTGATGCGACATTCGAAAAGCGATTTAAAATAAAAGAAAAAAATATTAACATGTATCCATCAAAAAAGAAGAAAATTTTGTTATTGTAGATTTAAACACCAATGTCTTTCAAATTGTCGTCATTTTTATTTACCGTTTTACCGTTAGTTTTTCTTTTCAAATTTAGTGATTGTTATATTAGTTCGTTTCTTATTCTAAAGATAATTAATTGTAGTGTGAGATGTCACATTGAATGAGCTTCGAAGTGGATCGGTACTCGTCTGCGTGGGCACACATAGCCCTTTGTGCGGATCTCACATGGGCTACGGAACCTCCCGATGAATTCATAATTGCTAATCAGGTAAACACGCCGCAGTATAAATATCCATTATCATTACTTTAACAGTAGGTACATCAATACACTATCTATTATATCAAAGCGCTAGTCTTCATCCCGCTTAAGCGACGTCAGTACAACATGATAATTTGTGGTCTTCAATTACTTAATCCCAGTCATCACTCCTTAAACTCCACACAACATCATCTTCATCACTTCCCATTAAATTTCTAAGAGATTTAAGCAATGGTTTTTGTTATTAACAGCGCCTTTGGGCTCAGCATTGTCGTGTTTCTCAAGTTTTACAAGAAACAACTTTAGAACAAAACTTGCAAACAAGTAACCAATGCGAATTAGCAGGTCAGTATACTATGATAAAAGCAATAGGTAAAGTAAATTTATTGTAGAATATCATAATGTAATTACTGACTCAATACTTTATTTTAGATAATAAACGTTCAATATCAAGCCAAAGCCAAGAAAATGGAAGCAGTAGTGGCAGAAAAAGCGTAAAAGACGTCATTCCTGAATCAAGATTGGCGCAATTCTATGGAAATTTCTATTACGACGAAGTTAGGTAAAAGGACAACATTAACTTACATAGTTATCCATTTAAATAATTAGAGAAATATCAATCCATTTACTTTATTATACAATTAACATAATTACTTTTAAAACGCACACTGCAAAATTCTGCTATTTAATTTGACACATTTTTTGGGGGGAAATTGGTCTAACATATAACGCCATGTTTTAAGAAGCGTTCATAATTAGTTTATTTATAACTTTTTATTTTATTTCAAAATTGTATGTTCATAAATTTAAATGTTAATTTTTTCCATTTAAAGAGAAAAATGTTACACGAATACGAATGAAAGATCAAACTTGCGTGGCTACAACGGACAAGGCTGCGAGAACTCTGACCTGACAGAATGTTGGATGCTGCCTGAGGTAGTAATTTACCAAACCAAACAATACTGCAATTTATACTTAGACAATATTAGTTTTTTTTTATGTAATGCGATGTGTTACTAGAACTATAAAATATTCCTTCAATTTCTTTTTTGTATGTGTGTGTCATACGATCTTGGTGCCGATCAAAGATCATTCTGTTTAACTTATTTGACTGATGTAGACCATGAATATGAGTTAAGGATAAACACTATGTATCAATTTTTTCTGATTTCCCAGGTGGAATACTGGTTCCGCAAGTTGCTAGACGATACTTCGGACCGCAACCTGTTTCCTCGACGGCGGCGACAATACAGAATGCTACCGGATGAGGATTTGTGCGTTCATAAACTTAATTATATTCACTCTTTTATTTCGTAACAATAGGAAATCTATTTCGAATCACAGATGAGTCATTCCTTCGAGTAGCCGTCTTTCACTAGGAGTAGAGATTTGCCTGCGGTTTATTTTTACACCTAATATTATTTTGTAGATATAGTATACCTTTAAAATGAAACGACAAATCGCACTCTTTCACTTCCACTCTATTCTACCTAATCTAATTCGTTCTCCAAATACCCAACAAAATAAACGAATAGTGAAATTAACGGGCACCGATCGGCAGCTAGCGAGCGCTGGGGCCCGAGTGGGGCGCGAGCCGCGGGCGAGGAGGCGGTACTGGCCGCTAGAGTCCTCAGCGTGAGGCCGCTGTGGGCCTCCGGGCCTCCCCAGGGCCAGCCTCCCCCACGAGCCCCCAGCCCGCCTCCGGCACCTCGCAAGATTAGGGCGCGAAGACGACAGCCCCGGCGTCTTGCGGGTCTTGCACCCCCACCACCCGCCTACTGTCTCGAAGTGCCAGCGCAGCTATTTTGTGATCCTACTTGTAAAGTGAGTTCTCTACTGGTTTCTTTATTTACCTGTTATTGTTTTACTTAAATAATTGAGAGCTAATGCACATTGGTGTAACTTGATGGCTATTGCTTGCTATAAATTGAAACGATGTAGACGAGACAAATAGGTGTCATTCTATATCTAGGTATCTATACATTTTCCAATTATATTATAGGGTTATACCTACCTACATTATACATTTAAATATATGTTTTTGTGAATCAATACCAGTTCACTATTGCTTATTAGTATTATTTTTATCGTCTCTGCTACACTGGTTGCCTAAAAAAATGCATCTTTTCTTGCAGTTCCAATTCGACCCACCAAGGCCGCCTCAGCTAACTGAATGCCAGCGAGCGATGGGCAGACTATCAGCTAGTGTACAAGCAGTGATGCGAGCATCAGCTGCTCGGTGCCCTCCTTACAGAGGCACTAACGTAAGTCGTTACGCACCAACAGGACAGCGGCCCGCTCGCTGTCCCGATCGAAGATACGGAGTCTGGTGGCCGAGAGACCATCCTTCCCCACGACTCGACCACAGATTCCATCTCACTCACGTTCATACTACTCCACCGCATAAGGTGAACCTAAAAACTGAACCAGAGGAAACAAAAAGCACAGAACCTCCGGAAGATAAGGAGAGCACGACTGAACAAGAACAACTCGAGCCTCAAGCGGAGGAAACCGATAATCCAGATTCCAAAAGCCAGGAGACTATATCTGATGGTCAAATGCCATCGACAAGTGCAGCGATAGACACAGGCATGAGGAAAAAACGACTCTATAGCACGGTTCTGAGTATGAGCGCTCCCGCACCGATCAGTTTATCGCAAGTGAGTTGTGTGAGACTAGCGCAGAAACTAGTAACACCGGGGCTACTTAAGCTAAACTCTAAAATTGTTCTACCGACCACGAGAATCAGGCCGCCTAATGTCGATCATAAGTTCGAGGAACTAGAAAAAGAAGCACTAGAGCAGTACAAAGCTTCAGACGAGAGTATCGACACGAAGTTTCGAGAACTAGAAAAGCAGGCGGTCGAACAATATAGTAATAGTAACAGCAACACCAGTTGCAGCAGCGGGAATTCTGCCGAAAAGAGAGCCTCGAACTCCCCTTCCGAAAATGACCAGAAAAACAAACAACCGGCAAAATTTCTTAAAGAGAAACCGGTCGACAGCGTTGTTATATACTCCCAGAATTTTCCCGACCTCAGCTCCAAGCAAACATCGAGTGTAATGAATTTAAAAAACTTCCACACCCCCCCGAGGGGGGAAAAAAAGGAGCAAGCCCATAGACCGAGCAAGACCGTACGAATCAAGAACGAATCCCAACGAGCGGCATCAGACACGGACTACGAGGCGCGAGAGGCGAAGTATCAGGGGAATCATAAGGGTTCTATGAGGTGGACATTACACGTGGTGCCTCCCAAGAAGAGGCATTTAACCCTGTGCGTGTCCGACTTCTCGTCAGATGACGACATGGAGGACGCGACTGGCTCTATAAAAAACGCTGGACCGCGAATAAAACATCATGTCACCGGAAAGATGAAAATGTCAGCGCACGGTGGCGGAGATCTGCATCCAATCATGAGGAAAACCTAGAAGAGACGCCAGCACGGCGTCAAGCAACTAGTTTGCTATATTTTTACCCTTTACACATACTCCCACCACTGAAAACTGAAAGCTAGAATAAATTGTGAGGATGTCTAAAGCCGGTCACAAACGAAGCATACCTGAGAAAATTAATGTGTGTGTGGCCTACTTAATTTTTGACTATTTTATATATTGTTCAATCATCAACTTTTAGTGGTCGGAGTCGGTTTTGATATGATTATTGTGGTGAATTTAGTTTTGTGAGATCCCTTGCAGACTTGTATCGAACTATGTGGTGACCGGCCAATGCATTGTATGTACTTACCAATGAAGCTGTTTTAGCAATGTGCTTATATTTACTAGTCATAAATGATTTGTATATATATTTTGACTTTATTATTGAATAAGTAATATCTATTCGAAATGGGTGATACATTTGTGCACCATTAAAATTCTCTAACAAGAATATTAAATAAAATTTATATGAATTGTTTATATTTTAAGGGTGTTATTTAAAGCTTTAAATCTACAAATAGGGCAGCCTAAATGATATACTATACCAAATAAGGTGGGAACTTAATAAATGATATTGCATCAATTTTAAAAATTCAACAATTATATTAGAATATTAACTTTGGAATAGAAAATAAAATTAATTTATCTTAACATACAAGCTCATCATATCACCATTTTACGAGGCACCTTATCAACTATCCAGGAATTTTTCCAGGTCTGTTTGGTCTATGTCCAATTGTACTTGTTCTAGTGTCACCTTTGGTGTGCTCGAGGGTCCTGGAAAATGAGAATGAAATGATTCAGATAATGAGAGAAAACATTCCAATCAAAGTTTCAGTTCAATGTTATCAAGAGAAATAAGTTTATTCATTGTTTGTTACATAATATCCATCTCTTTACATTAGTCCTTATTGACCTTCAAATAAAGCTATTACTGGCTCCTCGCGGCTGCACCCACATTTCTGGGGGAGTAAGATTGTTTATTACCTGAATTAACACATATACATCTATACTAATATTATAAAGAGGAAAGATTTGTTTGTTTGTTTGTAATGAATAGGCTCCGAAACTACTGGACCAATTTCAAAAATTCTTTCACCTTTGGAAAGCTACATTATCCCCGAGTAACATAGGCTATATTTTATCCCTGTATTCCCACGGGAACGGGAACTAAGCGGGTAAAACCGCGGGGAGGCAGCTAGTATATAATATAAACAATCTTACTTCCAAATTTTATTAAAATGCATTCAGTAGTTTTTGTGTGGAAGAATAACAAACATCCATACTTACAAACTTTTGCAATTATAATATTAGTAGGACAAGTAGTATTAAGAATTGAGTCAATTAAAAACTTAGGTGTAATGATGATATTTGAATGTTACCAGGAGGCACACTGCCACTGGCCAAGTACATGGCAATATCCTGTTGGAATGCAATAGAACTGTATTCTCTATTGCTTTGTAGCTCCACAAGCTGTCTCTTCTCTCTCTCGAAACTCTGCTCAGTGTTATCTTTAGCTAATTTGTTACGTACATCTTCAAGGGCGGCTGGAAACATAAAACACACAATGTTTATATGGATGTATAAAATATTATAAGCACTTATTTCGAATCATACACTGCCCATTTGAATCTATGGTTTTGATTGCATAAAATATCCTGAGACATATGACCTTGATTTCGAAACGAAACAGATGCATAACAATAAAACTATTTAGTTAAGTGTACAAACGATGAATATAACAGTATCAATGAATGTTAATATTATTTCTTACCCATTTTTTTCTCCTTATACACTGTTAGGTGGTAATGGTGATCCAACTTCCACTTTTCCATTTTACTCCTTTCGACAATATCTTCAAACTGTACCAAGTCCTCCTCAACAGATGATAGGAGGCTCTGAACATTCTTTAAGCTGTCCATACACTCGGCCACAGCAGCAGTCAAGTTTGGAATGTGGGCCAAGTTCTGTGCCAATTCATTAGCACTTTGTAACCTACTTTTTGTACTTTCGTGTAATTCTATAATAAGCTTGTCGACCTCATCAGCCGCTGCAGCATTTGTTTCCGCGTTGGAATGTAGTTGAGCCCATTGATCCTGATATTTCTCCAATAATGCACCACCAGCCCCGTAATTGACTTTACTTTCATTCGAAACTTTATTTTTATCTTTGAAAAAATGTGTGACCTTCTGCACTTCTTGTAAGGTTTGTCTCAGATTAGCGTTAGAAGATAAACCATCTTGAACTACAGATATAAACTCTTTAAGATTTCCTAACATAATTAAAATTGTAGAAATAGAAAAATCTTATTTACAAACTGATACTGACTGACTTGACACAAACACAAAAAAAAACTATACATACCATCAAATAGTAGGGTGGAGAACACCGAACCGAACACGGAGAGTCGATTATGATATACCGATTATTAGAAATAATCGTTTGAAAATAAATAAAACAACAATTTATAAATGTAAGTAAATGGTAGGTATATCAAATTAAATGTCCCCACTTTAGTATTACTTACTATACATTTATTTTTAGCGATATTCAATTCTAAAAAATATACGACGGTGCTTAAACGACATCCCTATATAAAAAGTTGCCGAGAGCGTGACTTTCTGGCTATCACGCCAGAATGTTGCATCAAGAGAAAAACTTACCATTGTTTATTGGAACAATTCCCAGTGAAAGAATTTGAAAAAGAATGTACCCATAGATTTATATGTATTTTTTAAGCGCTAGTAGCGCTACCTACTTTATTAACCGACTTCTTTGACATGACTTTCGGTACGGCGCGAAACACGAATAAATTGGAGTAGAATTTTCGGACTGAGAATTCAACCTTATCAATGTAAGAATAATTATGGTCTAATATTACAAATAAAATTTGTTTTATTTTATCTACAAAAATATCACATAACATTTTAAAAATGTAATAGACACAAGTAAACAACTAGGCTATGTGAAACTGTAGGTAAGTTGTTGAGTACATACATTAAGATGCTGAGATCTCAATATCATAGCAATTTTTTATTACTGAAAGTCAGTAACCTTAATAATTTGTTATACTTACAATCATGTGATGAGACACTAAATTCTGACTGAGTTACAGTGTGTTTATGACTCACTATCAGAAGAATTTTCTCTTTTAATCAAAACCTCAATAGAATGAATAGGGTGGGTTGCCACTTTACTATATTTATTGAGTTCAAATCCAGTGGAAAGTGTTGAAACAGACTGTGTGTCCTGTTCCATGGATGATGTTGTCAGACTTTCTGTTTGGACGGCTATACTTCTGCTGCTAGGCTTTATATCAGCTTGAGTTGATTTATCACTTATTTTATCTGCCTCTTGTATATCTGTCTCAAGTGTAACAGATACCCTGTTGTTGCTCACTTCTAAAAACATTAATTAAAGTATATTATTAACTTAAGATGGGCACCTAAATAAATTATTATGCACTAAAAATATTTGTAGCTACCTGAACAATTATCAGATGAATTTACTTTAAGTTCTAAATTTTCAACAACATCTGTACCATCTTGTAAACTTTTATTTTGTTCTTTAATTTTTGTTTTTCTTCGATTCCTTAGAATATATGTTTTTTGTTTAGTATTGGATGTTCTTTTCATTTGTTTTGGTTGACATTCAAATTTTGTTGGCATTGTTTCTGGCTTCATACGCACTTGTGAAACTGAACCCATCACATGATACTCCATGTAATTTTCCATATCATTTTGCAACTAGAATAAAATAAATGCACCCATTCATTCAGATAACTAAATATTGAAAGACCCATTATTTAAAACTTACTAAGCATTATTATATAGAACTGAATTTAAATACTTGAAACAAATACTATCTTACATCGAAGTGGTCTTCGCAAAAATAAAGTGGTGTAGTTATTTTTGTTACTGATGGGTCCCGTCGTGCAAGTTTTAGCCACACATCTCGAATGGATTTCTTATTTGGAACATAAACAAACAATTTGTTTGGAGTTTTTACTGATGTGTTTTTACACAGTGGGACAGTGCAACTCTTATACACTTTAGAATTCATTACTATACATTAATTTAATACATAACACAAACACTAATAAAATTATACTATAATACGTCACGGATCGGATCGGACGTTTACATAGACGTGACGTCAGTCTCCGACTTCAACGTCACACTCATTGGCTGCTGCTAATGTCAAGTGTTGCCACGCGTAGATCGATTGAAATCACCTTTTTTTCTAACTTAGTAGTAACTTTTTATTTTTTTAAGACATTGAAATCGAAACATGAGTATCTCAGTATTGGGAAATTGTAAATAGAGGATTTAGAAGTACTCAATTAATTTTAATTCAAATACGAGATTTTTATTGTATAATATAACAATTTATTCTACACTATAGTGATGAGCATAGCCATATATTATTATATCATTATATTAATACTGAATTTAGCTATGTAGGATTCTAACTTTTTTTTTTTTTTTTTTTTTTTTTTTTTTTCGTAGCATTACACGGCTTGTGTATTTGCCAATGTCAAGTTTTTAAAACGAGGAAACTTTTAATGTAATAATCATAAAAATAGAGAGGAATTTGGAAAAGGAAGCAAAAGGATCAGGGGAGTAGGATAATACGGAAATGAATTATGATAGATTACATAAAATTACATAAAGAGGGATGAAAATATTATACTTTTATATTATTAAATGAAAGATACGATTCTATTGCAAGATAAATATCGATATTAAAGGATATAAGTAGACAGCTTATAGAAGTAGGCAAAGGAACATTTAATGATATTAACGTATTGATAAATGATAAACGGCAGAAATTGCGACAAGAAAATATTATATGGTTTAAGTCACCCACATCCTCACCACAAGCACAGAGTGGACTATTCATCATTCCCAACCGTGCCAGATGAACCGGACAAGAAGTGTGACCCAGCCGCATGCGTATTAAAACACTAGTGAAAGTTTTGGAGAGAGTAAAAAAGAAAAACCACGGTTTCTTTGGAACAACCGGTTGTATTTGAAATAAATGTTTGGCTTTAATTTTTGAGGAATCTTGCCAAAGCATATTCCAGCTTTCATAGAGGAAATCTTTCGGTAGTAATAGAAGGTCATTAGGTTGAATTTTAAACGGATGAATGTCACCAGAAAGACAAGCATCTTTCGCCAGACTGTCAGCCTTATCGTTACCAACAACGCCGCAGTGCCCAGGAACCCATACGAATTTCACGGTTAACTGTTTTTGATAGCATTTATACAACAAATTTCTTATATCATATACCGTAGAATGATGAGTGTTATTCCGGAAGGGAAATTTTTGAATAGCCTGTAATGCACTTTTTGAATCGGTAAAAATTAAGGTATTAGAAAGGTTAAAGCTATTTATGTAATCTAAGGCTTTGAAAATTGCAAAACATTCCCCAGAAAACACTGACGATTCCTGAGGCATTTTAATTTTTTGTGTAATGGTAAACTGTGAATGATACACACCTACACCTACGCAACCATTAGCAGGTTTCGATGCATCGGTAAATATATGATGCCAACTTGAAAGTTCAATATTCTCGGATATGCTAAGTTCAGAATCAGATTTCAACCTTTCACCTAGATCGAGATCTATGGAAGGAGAAAGGAGCAGACAATTGAAATTATATTTAAACAAAGGAAATAATGGTAAATTGTTAATAGGTGCAGATAAAAAGGAATACTTATTCCAACTATTCACCAAACATGGAGGGGTCTTATGAACCCAGTACGGTGAAGACCTAGTGAGATCGGATAGTTGTTTTAATTTCGTTATAATTGGATGATTTGAATATTGTAAGCATCGAGATAAAAACCGATCAGAAAGATACTGACGGCGCAATTTAAAGGGGGGGTCGCAACACTCTATTTGAAGACCATTCACTGGACTGGATTTCATAGCTCCAGATATGATTCTAAGACACTTGGACTGTACGCGATCTAATTTCACAAAACCAGCTAAATTACCGGGTTCTAAGAGAAAAGTACCATAGTCTATAATACTTCTTATCATTGCATTATAAATTAATTTCAAAGAGTATGGATGTGCACCCCACCAAACTCCAGTAAGGCAACGTAACATATTGATAAGTTTTTCACATTTTGCAACAATATAATCAAAATGAGCACAACCAGAAAGCTTAGAGTCCAATAATAACCCTAAGAATTTTATTTCATTTTTAACAGGTATAACAAAATTATTAAAATGTATTGAAACAGGAGGAGGTAAGCGCATTCTGGAAAACAAAACTATTACACTTTTTGAAGGAGATATATCAAGGCCATTTACATCTAAATATAATTTTAATATTTCTAAGGAACGGTTTAATTTTGAACAAGCATCACTAACTGAGCTGTCGATAACATAAAAAAGTAAATCGTCAGCATACTGAAGAATTTTTACAAAATTACAGCAAATAGGTTCTAAATCATTTACATAAATATTATATAGCAATGGACTAAGGACCGATCCTTGAGGAAGTCCTCTGTATAATTCTCTAGACCTTACTGAACCGTCTATATTTAAAATAATAGAACGATTCGATAATATGTTAGTAATAAAATTTACAATAAAATTTGGGATTTTTAATTTAATGAGTTTGATTTTTAATATAGATATTACAACATTATCATATGCAGATTGAATATCGAGAAATGCTGCAAGCACCGATTTATTATCTGAGAATGCCAACCTGCAATCTGTGGTGAAAATTGCTAGGTTATCTATGGTACCTTTCCCCTTCCTAAAGCCGTATTGGCTTTTTGATAATTTGTTATTGTTTTCAACAAACCATTCCAAACGATTTTTAACTAAATGTTCAGCTACTTTTAATAATACCGAAGACAGAGCTACAGGACGGTATGATGACGCGATTGAAGGCGGTTTCTCCGGCTTAAGTATAGGAATGACTATTTGTTTACGCCAAGCGTCTGGTATATTACCAGAAATCATAATAGAGTTTATTAGGTTAAGATAATATAAAAGTGATGGATCATTAAGGTTAGCCAGGAAAGAATATGGTATGCCATCAATACCCGGTGCAGTGTCTTTAATTTCAGAAAGAATACCTTGTAATTCTGGCAATGTAAAAAATGCATTAATCTCATCTTGGTGATCATCAAAATATGATGAACCTACATTGAGTGATATCAATTCATTACATTCCATTACACTGGGAGGAGCAAGAAGATCTAGGAATGAATCAGATAGAGATAATGGAAGTGTTGTTTTAGGAGGGTTAATCCAACCACATTTAAATCTCTTTATGTTTTGCCAAACTATTGATGAATGGGTATCGGGGGAAATGGAAGAACAAAATCTACGCCAACCATCAAACTTCTTCTGTTTTAGAAGTTTTCTGGTCTGTTCCATTATCTCTGAAAGAACAGTAAAGTTTTCAGATGTCATATTACCACGATATACTAATTCAGATTCCTTTCTCTTCTTTACCGCAATAGTACACTCTTCATCCCACCATGGTGGTGATGGTATATTACCTGAATTTCTTTTTTTTTTTGGAAATACTACATCAGCAGCAGATAATAATGAGTCAGAAAAATTATTTAAGCATAACTGTTCTTGTCCATGTTCAATGGAAGGTAAATATAAAACTTTTTCATCTACTTTAACTTTATAACTTTCCCAATCAACATCTTTTAATTTATATTTCAAACGAGGTGGTGCAACAGAATGGTCAGGAGTAGGGTTTGGAAATGATACTAATAATGGGAAATGATCACTACCATAGGTAGAGCATAATGGTTGCCATGACAAGGTGGAGGATAGATCAGGAGTGCATAGAGTTAAATCAATAACACTAATATTCCCATTTGGTCCGGTTCTCCTAGTGGGAGCACCTGTATTAAGTAGACATAGGTTAAATGTGTCTATTATATCAAGTAAATCTTCACCATATGAGTTAGTTATAGAGCTTCCCCACATTTGGTGGTGTGCATTGAAATCCCCTAACAGCAAGAATGGTCTTGGAATAAATTTCAAAATATTATTTAATTCTCTAAATATATGTTGTGATGGGTGGGGTATATATATAGAGACAAAGTATATATTACATATGTTCACAGCAATTATAGAAAAATCATTACTATGAGATGGAAGAGATAAAGGAGAGTATGAAAGAGAGTGTTTGATGAGGATGGCAACACCCCCATACCCATCAGACCTGTCTTCTCTGACACAAACAAAACCTGGCACCCTAAAATGAGAACCAGGCTTTAACCATGTCTCAGAGAGACAAAGTACTGAAGGATGATATTTATTTATAATGTATATTAAATCAGATTTCTTACTAATTATACTACGACAATTCCACTGAATTATGTTTGTTAGCTTGGCCATTGATTATAGAAGAACTTAGTATACTATTAATAAGAGAAGCAACGTTGGACGGTGGAATAAGATTACACTGAGAAAGTGCATTTATCAATGCAACAATGATGTCAGAAAGAGCTAATTGAGAAGATTCATCCTTGGCATCAGATGATTTCAATGCACAGCCATTAATGGAAGGAGAGAAACTATAATCTTTTGTCAAAAGATCATGTGACTTTCTATCATAACCTTTGACTGGGGATGAAACTTTTTTTGGATATTTAAAAATTGTTTTTTTGTAAGACGTAGTGCCACTAGGATTATTTTGACTATTGTTAATACTTGAAAAATTTATTGGACTACTATCATTATGAGAATTAAAATTAAAAGATTGAATTAATGCCTCGGAATATAGTTTATTGTTGACTGGAGGGTGAAGTTTAATGGCTTCTGCATATGAAATAGATTTATTTGCCATGGATGATTTGATGTCCTTTTGTCTTCCAAACTCTGGGCAAACCCTACTGGTAGCAAAATGCAAACCCGAGCACATGCAGCAAGATGCCACATCATCCTCAACCTTACAAGACACCCCAGTATGCTCTTGTCCACACTTGTAACATCTTGGTTTGGACCTACATTGAACTTTTGTATGTCCATATCTACAGCAATTAAAGCATTGGATGGTAGGAAAAATGTATGTTTCTACTGGTAAAGCATTGTAACACATAAATATATGCTTAGGTAACACCTGACCATCAAAAGTGACTACGACTGATTGCGAAGGCTTCCAAGTGGGACTACCTTCAATCATGACCTTAAAATTAATTCTCCTAATTTTTATAACTTCTCCACATCCAAGCGGTACAGATATATTATTTTTAATTTCTTCAATAGACCAGTCTGCAGGAACCCCACGAACCAGGCCAATGCGAGTAATATTAAAAGATGGGATGAATGCTTTTAAATTATGATTTGATATCGAATCATGACTAATGAAGTTGTTGGCATCAGTATAGTTGGAAAATCCTAATGAAATTCTATTCCTACCAATTTTTTTAATACTTCCATTTATAATGCTTTTAAAACTATTTTTTTTCAAAAAATTGCCGAATGCGACTGGGTGAAAAGAGGTACCATCATTGACCGTTGTTTCAATTTTTTGTACATGTACGGTATATGGTGAAGAATCCATGGCGGAGTATAAGCTACGTCCTACTTTTATGGGATGTGGGGATGGGGTATCTGAGGAAACAGGTTCTGAGGCTTTGGATGAAGTACCGTCAGTTCCGTCCAAAGACCCAGAAACAGGTGGAACGTCGTCTGCGATACAATCGCTATCCGGGCATTTGCAAGATTCCTTATTTTTATCGCCTGCCATTTTGTTCATTCTTTTTTTCCTGTTGCAATTTCCGCATATTTTTTTGTCATGATTCCGCTTTCGCGGTTTCTTTTTGCATATCGATGAGTCGGAATCATTAGGCTCTGATATTGTTACATAGTGAGCTACGTTATTGTTTAAATTAGAAGTATTAGAACCCCCGGGATCGGGGGGATCGTTATCGTCGATCATACAAAATAAAGTAAAAACTCACCTATATACAGCAAACTAATGTGAAAACTACAGAAAATAAACTAAATACAAATAATAAATACAATGAACACCTCCACTGATCACTTATAATTATAAAACATTAAATAAAAATTAATTTGAAAAAAAGACACCCGTGTTGTTCGAAGTTTCCCGCGCTTTTTTCGATTCTAACTTTAACGATCACCTTAATTTAACAGGTATATGGTGTTGCTACAAACAAAATCCTTGGTTCGGATTTGACAAACACAAACAAATTACGGGGCTATTGGCTATCTTTTTCAATGTCAGTGACCAACTGGGTTTGGTTGTACACCGAACATTGATGACAACCGAGAATATCATAACATTGGCATTACGTATCAAATCGAGTGGATATCAAGTGGCGGTGTCTAACGGTGCCTATCGGGACGGCTCTCGACACCTCTATTTTTTATCGACTATTATGCGGCTAGATTACGTGTGCCTTCTTATCGTAACAAAATGCTAGTTTCCAAAGCTCACTTTCTTTTATCCGGTTTATACCAACATTACATGTAATTTTGGCGGCATACTCATTTTCGTTTCAAAACTTTCAAACTCGAGGAAGATATTGTGCTATGTTGAATGTAAAGTTGGTGATAATAAATGCTTAAAACTAAGTAAAACTACAAAAATAATTATTTCGTTGATGTTTTTATTATATATAATAGAGAACCGTACTGAAGTTGTTGTTTGAGCTCGGTGGCCGAGGGATCAACTAAAACTCCAATGACGCAAAGTTAACATCTTAGTAAATTTACTCTGCCTACCTAAATAAATTAATAACCATAAATTAATAATTACCTAGTTCTCACTTTATTCATATAAGTCGCTTTCTCGAGCAAATATTGTTCCATTATTCCCTTTTGTATAGCAACTTTTTCTTTTCATAGTTATTTTATGTTGTACTATTTAACTCACTCATACAAATATAACCTTATCACTCTGCACTTACTTAATGAGACACTTGCTTTGTGGCTCAAGTGGGTGAGCTTTGGGTGACACAAAAAACTTAAAACAATTTTTAATCTATGTGTCAGTACAAGTACTCAAAAGGTACATATTTTTTGTAAAGCAAACCCTTTTTTTTAAGAAGGTGTAATTATGTGATAATTAATCATTTATTATTATTTTGTTATGTACGATAGAATTTAAAGCCAAAGTTAAAGCTGCGGGTGGAGGGTATGTCGGTGTACTAATTGATGTTAGATCCACATTTGTATATTTATATTTTGAATTTAGATTATAGATAAGGGCTACCTCATCCTTCATACCAGCAATTCAGTATTCATTCATGCATGAAAGCTTAATAAAATGACTAAACCTTATTTTCTAAAATAATTGTTTATTAACAATTAATATAATTATAATGTAGACATATCAATACATAACTTTACTTAAGATTTATGATTCCTTTATTAAAGATTAAATATTATTTAACAACACAGGCATTCACTATTTCTCCAGCAGTAACTGGGTCATAATGAGCACTCTATGTGCCAACAAACACCGCCAACAAGCTTTTAATACACCAATGCACCACTCCACAGTATTTCTGACACAACAATGAAGATCCGTATAAAACTCTTCTCGAGATCCAGAGACAGCACCTCACATGGGTGTTATCATCCAAGGCCTTTGAGCATAACCAGAGTCACCTGAAAATAAATTGATATGATTTTTATTTATGATATGTAGAAAGGTAGGTGTCAATGTAACAAATGTAGGAAATATACACATTTAATAAACTGGAAATCATATTATGTTTTGGATTTACTATTACTTAGCCAAAGTACATACCATGAAGCCAACAGCACTCTCTATTCTGTAGTCTTTCTAACAGAGGTTCAATTGAGCATTGATTCCATACATAGGAATCATGTGAGGCACCTCCAAATGATGCATCAATAAATAATATAATATATTTAGGTTCACATCACAAATCTGAAATCAAATTAATTAACACCTTATAAAATTATTGTGTATAAGTGTTTAAAATACATTGGTGAAATAGGTACATTGATACAATTGTACTCGTTATTATTTGTATTAATTATATGAATTAGTAATTCTGTAAAGTTGTTTAATTGAAAGTGGTCAATAGCACTATTGCCTAAAAAAATTATTTTGATAGAATTAGGTATTACTTACGTACATTTAATGAGTGATAATTATCAGGCGTATTAATATTTTAATAATAAATAAAGTCATAATGTTTTATTTTTAAATAACATAAGCAAATAGATCAAAGTCAGTATGTATTACTGAAATTCCTATGGATAAGAGTAGCTATAACCTACAAATTTTACAGTGATTATCACTTGCGATCTATAAAACACTGCTCTTTAGTAGTTCCTTTCACCAAATTGAGTGATCATCACTTTGTCAATTATTTGATATACACTATGCGTACGCAATCGCAATATTTCAACTATCGATACGAAAACACTTGTCAAAATGTTTACGGTGCCTATCAAGTGACTATCAACAAGGCCGCATTCCGAATTACGCTTAAATCGATTTGAGCGTCCATAAACCCGTACCGTATTAGCTTGAGCGCGATAACGATGTCTCCTATGTCGTCATAGATGACGTCATGACATGCGCCATCTTGCGCTCACGCCGACCCAGCTACAAATTGAAATCACCGTGAGCGCTGTCAAAAATGACAAGTTGTGCTGTTTTGTTTTGATTTGAGTCGCATCTCATTTCATTTTGTGCTCAAGTATTCTGATTCAGTGATTGATAATCTGGGTGAAATCACATTACAGTAACAAAGGAAAACAATAAATTTGTGGTTTAGATACAAGAAAATATTCGAATCATGAGTATTCAAGTTACTATAGCCGACGAGCCTAACGTGCGACAAATTTATCTTATGCTCATATTAGAGCAATACGAGAGGGCTCAGAGAGGTAAGTGACATAAGGGCTGAAATTTCCATCCTTTGAGCAGTCGTTAGAACTGCCAGGGAGCTCCCTTGCATTCTTAATGCAAATCATGGTATGCTTTCTGATAAATAATTAAATGTTTACTGAACTGGTACTTGCTGTTTACAGATACTGAATATGTACAGCAGTTCCTGCATGATTTTGATGCAGAATGAACAAACAGAACAACATGGTAATTACTGAGATATTTTATATCTGGTTATGTGTAGACACTTTTAGCTTAGTAATATCATGTTTACTCTACAGTGACCAAATAAACTGAGGTTAGTCATTGTAGTATTACAATATTCAAATCTTCAACAAAACTGTTTGTATTAAAGTGTTTGATTGTTTAATCATAGAGTAGTATGTTAGCAGTAAGTTTTTTAGGTGCTGAATTCAAAGAAAATTATTTTTGCATTTTCTTTAGTAGGCATATTACAAATATGCTGTTTTATTCCAGGGTATGTTTATCTATATGCTAAGTTTCAAAGTTTAAAAGAGAATGTCAAAGACCAAGTTGATAACAAATAATTCATGCTTGATGTTATTTATTTTTCAGCGAATGACTGAGTGGTTTGGCTCCACTGGATGGGCTAATCCTGTAGCGCTGGCTTCAGAGCTAGGACCCACACCAGATGAAGAAAATATTAGTCCACGACCTGAACCAAAGAAAAGAAAATTTTATTGTATTTTAGAAAAGACATGAAGTATAGGGAAGAAAGAACAAAACTAAAACAAGAAAATTTTAATAAATATATGCTAATGAAAGAGCAGCAGCATAGAGAAAAGATGGAAATTTTGCAGAAATAGAAATAAGGAACTATAAAAAACACAGTTAATTATTATTGTTGTTATATACAACAACTGGTAAATTGCCATCATTTTTCTATACAGGCCTGCTTTTCATTAGCATTATATTGATTAAAAATATTCCCGTTTCCTATATTAGCATTTATTAATAATTAGGAAGAGAATATGACCCTGGAGTGCAAGTGTGGCACGTTATGTTATGTCTGATTAATCTGTGATCTGAAATTATTGTTAATAGAAACTATTTTATTATTATAAGTGTTGAATATCATTTACTTACCTATCCCAAAGATAACAAGATACCTTTTCATATATTTTAAATACTTGAATATGAGTACTTAATTAAAACAGCAAATTAGCTATTTGGCATGTAGATCTTGCATACTTTACATACAATACAGTGGGCCGAACACTATAGTCTTGCCAAAAATTAATTCCACATTCTCGCATCCAGTTACATTATGAAAAATTTAAGTTTTAAATAAATATAAAACTAACTTATGTGTATGTTATAGGATGTAAAAAACTACAAAATATACAATAATTAAATCAATATTTATTGATTAATATTACACTGTCCTTATTAATTTATATTATTGGTCAATGTTTATCGCATCTGCATTCCCTGTCCCTGTCACTGTCCCGTCAAAGCCGTCGTTAATAAGGCACCCTCTTCGCACCACCCGTAAATGCTCTTCAATAGGTACCATATCTTTCTGCAGTATATAAATATTATGCAGTACCGCTAAAGCTAGTATGTATTCAGGTATTATTGACAAAAAATACAGAAGTGCCAAGCCGTTGCCGTTGATCTTCCATTTTCAAATAATATCTTTATGCAATAGTATTCGCTGTATTAGTTATAAAAGAAAGGTAATTATTAGACTAGACCGGTGCAAGCGTGAAGTGATTTTGTTTTGACGTTAAGGTTGTGAGCCGTGTGAGCGCGATCACAAGCGTTCCGTATTGTTGACGGCTCTAAGCTGTCATAGTCGTGATATCTAAATCGGAACGCCAATTATCGACGTTCGCGCTTTGAGCGATGACAGTTTAATTCGGAAAGCGGCCCAAGACTCGGTTCTCATGACGTCATCCGCGTTGTTAACTGACGTTAGGCAATACGAAAATGGCGTTCTGACAGTTCATAGTTGAGCACCATACAAAATGATCATCACTATGAGCTGTCAGTTGAGATACGCAATAGCCCTGCTGCAGATCAGTAAAAAAAAAAATTCTTAACTGTCAAATTTGATTTGAATGAAGTAAAAGGACTCCGCTAAAAAATTGATAAACTTGTAAATAATCTGAAATCCAATGGTGCAATACAAAATGGGTGATGTTAAAATGAGTAGCGACGAGGTACCGCATAAGTTTCTGGAGTGGCTGCTTGCTATGGGTTGTCCACCAGATAAAGTACCATCGGAGGATAAAGTTTCTGAGTATGTGTGTCTATTTTGAAACGAACCAAAGAATTCATTGAATAGTTCATAGACTTGATAGCCTATCGTAATTTTAAAACCCGCCCCTACGGCTAATCTTTCACCGTAATTCCTTACAAATTCTCCCGCCCAAACAGAACGACGCTACATACGATATCAATTAACTTATTTTCTTGATTTGTGTCCGAAAACTTAGACTAATTTACTTTATATTATATAGAATGTGCCGTGGTCAGTATTACATGGTATGGAGAAGCTTGATGGAGCATGCTGAACCCAAAGATTCTATCAGAAGTAAACGGCTCCAAGTTTTCTGTGATGATATGCGTCGGTGCCAAAAGAGATCCTTTAATGAGGTTTGTTTATATATCTGCTTATAATTATCCATTTACTATGATAGAAATTCCTGTTGATTTTCTATTAGCATTATGTTCTAGAAGTTATCTAAGAAAAAAATATAGGTACTTGATTTTATTAAATTTTCAGCGAGATGTAAATGCTATCACACCGGCAGAGTTAACCCTTTGGAAGCAACATGCTGAGCTTAAGGAGAAAATGAAAGTTGCTGAAGCTCGCTTAACAAATAAGAGGCAAGATTTAAATCAAATTATGGACAAAATTTCTAGCAAATGTAAGTATGAATCCTATATATTTTATGTGAATACATAACTGCAATATTTACTATATACTGTGTATAAATAGTGCTCTACAAAATTCAATCTAACTTTATTAATTCTAACTTTAGAAGAAATCTCAGTTTTATAAATAGTATATGAACATGCAGGATTTACCATGCAATAATCTTAATTCTGAGTAACTCATAAAGTTATTACATGATTATTCAAATGTACCTATATTAACAAAATCAAATAAGGAAATACAGAATATAATGTTATTCTTGTTTGATTTACACTCAAAAGTTTTATAGACCATTGTCGTGGGTTTCTGAATCCCTCCCAATACAAACATTTATATGAATATGTCTGTTTGTTCTATATGAAAAATGTTTCAGGATATTAATAATTATTATTAACACATATCTAGTATCACAACGCAACACATCCCGTCAGCATCTACAAGATCTCCAACGCCGGGTGTGGTTCCTACAAGAGGTATCTGAAGATTTGCGCAACAAAAAAACCCAGTTAGAAGAGGCCCGTACTATTGCAGAGTCTATGTCTTGTGTTAAAAGTGATTTTGATATCGCGGTTAGTACTACTTGGCATTTGATGGTAACAAAATAATAAGAAAACCACAATGCATGGAATTGTTCCATGAATATTAAACTACTGGGTCTGCAAAGTTTTTCCCGCTTAGTTCCCATTGCTAGGGGAAGACAAGTATAAAATATGCCTATGTTATTCCCACATAATATAGCTTTCCATTGGTGAAATAATTATTCAGATTAGTCCAGTAGTTCTTAGTTTATTTATTCTCTTTTATAATATAGATTACTATAGATCATCTGCCTCATCAGTTTTATATTTATCTATATAAATAGATAATTACCCAGTTAACAGACATGATAAAACTATTAATTACCTTTCAAATTTTCGTATTGAAACTAGCTGCCTGGTTTCACCCGTGTAGTTCCCGTTCTCGTGATCACAGGGGTATCAAAAATAGATAGTAGACGATTCTCAGACCTGCTGAAAATGCATATAATTATTTATGAAAATCGGTCAAGCCATTTCGGAGGAGTATGGTAACTAACATTGTGACACGAGAATTTTATATAGAAGATTTCACCAATCAAAAACTACACTTTTAATTCCCTGCCTGCCTATTGATTTCTAATTTCATGTACATCTTTCAGAGCAACTTGGACAAGTGCATTACAATAATGAGTCGTCACGGTCAAGGCCTAACCAAGGCCACCCTGGGGCCACCCGGCTCCTCGTCGCTGGTCTCCGCCTCCGTGTCGCTGATGTCGGCCGCCAATCCCGTCGCTTGCTCGTCCTTTGCATCCACTAATAGTGAACATGACATTGGTATGGTCGCTTATATTAGAAAAAGTAACTTTTATATTTAAAATGGGTTTGTGGTTAGTGACCCTGATTATCAGGTGCTTGATCTTGAGTTCGAATTTCGCCCAGAAAAAACATTTATAGGTATGCATGAATATGTATATTTTTGTCAAAATGTAGATATCAAAAAAATATGTATATAGGTACATCAGCTTGCCAAAACCTGAGCTGAAAAATGTCCTGCACTATTTATTTGTTAAAACGCACTATTGTCACTATATTGAAAATGTTTATTTCAAAGATATGTCGGTAAATGCAAATTCTTTATTTCGGTAAATAAACCTTAAAAGTAAAATACAGAGAGAATGCACTTATATTATTCTTAAAAAACTAAGGTGTAACTGTGTATATTAATATTTACAGACACTTTCAAATACAATTCAAGCTCTGTAATATAACTTTCCTTCTCTTTTCATGAATAACATTGATTATTGTTTATATAGATGAACATTTGTCTTGTGTGGTGGGTGCCCGCGGAGACACCGTGTGGCCGCGGCTGTGCGAGCGGCGCAAGGGACTGACGGCCGCACTATCTGTACCACATGATAATACAACACGGAAATGTGACAGGTAATAGTAATAAATATGTTACTAGCCTCTCCCGGGGTGTTAAATTTTCCCAGAATAAACAGAAGCCTATGTTGTATTCCAAAAAATCTATATCAGACAGATCATTAGACATTCTAGAGTCAGTTAGAAACATCCTTGCTAACTCACAAACTTATAATATTAGTAGGATTAAGAAGAAGTAAGAGGCTATTAATTTATTTGTTTCATGAATTAAATTGTTGTCGTATCGTCGAAAATAAATATATCAACGATGATCTAACATTACTGAGGTCAATCATTCATTTCCATTTGAAAAACCACACAGTTGAGTTTAAACATTTAAAAGATTTCATCCTTTACACATGTTTTAATCACTACATTATTATAAAACAAAGTCGCTTTCCGCTGTCTGTCCCTATGTCTTCTTAAATGGATTTTGATTCGTTTTTTTTTAAATAGAAATCGTGATTCAAGAGGAAGGTTTTTATATACAATACATGCATAATATAAATAATAAATATAATAAATATCCTGGGACATTTTTCACACACGGCCAATCTGATTCCAAAGTAAGCTTCAAATGAAGCTTGTGTAACCAGATAGCTGATATACTACATATATTACTTTTAAATGCATACATATTATAGATATTTACATCCAGACACAGGACAAACAGACATATTCATGCATACAAATGTTTGTCCTGGGTGGGATTCGAACCCACGACCCACGGCTTGAGAGTCAGGGTCACTAACCACAAAGCCAACCGGGCTGTCTCACAATATGTTAGAGAAACACTGTCAATTTTGGAGGTTTCTAATGTGATGTATAAGCATTGCACCCGTGCGAAGCTGGGGTGGCTAGTAATAAATTGTATTTGATAAATACTGTAACGTTTTCATAACAGGGTAACACCACAATCGGTGCTGGCACAAACCGCGGCGTTGCAATGTTCACTTGCTCTCGAGGCGATGAAGAATAAGGTACACCTTGACCAGACGGGGAAAATGCTTGCCGCTGCTATCAATGAACAAAGTGTAAGTATGTCTTGTAGTTTATGTACCTATGTTTATTGTAGAAGCAAGAAATAAGATAAATTGGTAATAACTTACTTATATAGTGGCAAAGCATAATATAGAGTATTGGACTGTTTTTAAATACATAGGCAAATATAAAAATATTTTTTCCATAGGGTTTGTAGTTTTGTAGTTAGTTTTTACCCTTAAAACTCCACTTCGCCTCAGATCGCCCGTAATTTATTTTTCCTTTAATTTTTCTTATATTCTCGTCTTTTTTGACGGGTTTCATCCTACTACTAATTTTTGGTTTTCAAAATTATATGACTCTGGACTATAATGACTCAATATCTATTATAAAAGAAAGTCATGTTAGTTACACTATTTATAACTTAAGAGCGGCTAAACCGATTCGGTTGATAATTGATAGGAAAGTAGTTTAGAACCAGGAGACGGACATATGATACTTTTTATCCCGGGAATGTGGGTGAAACCGCGGGGAACCACAAGTAAATAATAAAATTGTTATTACAATTCCAGAGCATCCTATCAGCCGAGTCTTGTGAGGTGTTCGTGCAGCGGTGCGAGCGTGCACACCTGCAGGCGCGAGTGGAGGCCGCGCGTGAGGCCTTGGAGGCCGCGGCCGAACGCACCGGGGCCTTCGCCTCCGGGGGGCCACACTCCGGAGGCCCAATAGTCGGGGACTCCCACGCCGCCGCCAGTAGATGTGCCACACTTCATAAGGCTATTGTAAGCCCTCATAAATATCTCTGCTTTGGAAGTATACTGACGTAACTCAAATTGAGTAAATTTACGTAGTATATGTGGTATATCAGCTATCTGGTTACCATAACACAAGCTCACTTTGATTTTTACTTTGGAATCCGATTAGCCGTGTGTGAAAAATGTCTCAGAATATTAAATATGAATACAGTTTTGGAGGTTTCTATGTATGAGCATTGCACCCGTGCGAAGCTGAGGCAGGTCGCTAGTGCTATGAATTAACCAATAGGAAACAAAAGGCCTTTCGGTGGCGCAACGCTCGTAATTGTTGTTATAGAAATACGATATTTACAATGAATGGTGTTGAAAACTCAATTTTGTAGCTCAAGCAGCGAATATTTTGTGTAGTTTTATTAAAAAAACAATATGCTTCCTTATATTTTATTATTATTAACAGATAAGCAAAAAAGCTGAATTACAAAGACTGACTTCATCCATGTGGACGACTGAACGGAAGATACAAGTTGTGAGGGAGTGTCTGCTCACAGTCTTCAAAGGATTCCATACTGAAGTGTCGGAACAGGAATATGATAAATTTAAAGGTATGAAGTTTAGTAACGTATATGTAATCAGGCAAATTAAATAATATAAGAAAATATTTTAAAACAACCACTACTAGTTCAGGGTTCACTCAGGACACACATTTGTGTGTGCATACAAATGACTGTCCTGGGTGGAATTCTAACCCACGACCAGCGGGTCGAAAGTCAGGATCATAAATATTATGAATATATGACAGACCGGATGGCTTTGTGGTTAGTGACCTTGACTTTCAAGCCACTAGTCGTGGATTCGATTCCCACCCAGGACAAACATTTGTATGCATGAATATGTCTGTTTGTTCTGTGTCTGGATGTAATTATCTATATAAGTATGTATTTAAAATTAGTATAATAATATGTATCAGCTATTTGGTTACCATATCACAAGCTCTGCTTAGTTTGGAATCCGATTGGCCGTGTGTGAAAAATGTCCCAGGATATTTATTTATTATTATGAATAGATAAAAAACAGCATGTTTAAGATATAATAATTTTAGGTCAACTAGAACTTCCACAAGAATCGATACTGACACTACGCCAATTTTACGAGGGAAGCCGCGAACGTACAAACAAAATAGAGCTCAGTATGAATCTCGACGTGTCTGATAACTGCTCGTTCATTGATCCAACAGGTATTTATTTATTTATTTATTAGGTCAGCCAACAATTGTTTACACAATACATGTATAAATTCAGTAATGGCTAAGTATATAAGTGCAACAATTTCTTATAGGCTAACACCACATATACAGTACATATATACCTCTCTTTCTTGTCCTAAAGTCAAAATGAGTCAGTTTCCAAACATTCTTTACTACATAGTTTTATACTATGTAGTAAAGAATGTTTTATACATGTATAATAACATCCATTAAATAGTGCAGAATTAATGTTATTTTTGAGGTTTCTAATGTGAAACGATCAAGTGACGCTAACGAAGTTGCGCGGGTCAACTAGTAATACTATTAATGCGAAAGTAACTATGTATGTCTGTCTCGCTTTCACGCTAAAACTACAAAACCGATTCAAATGAATTTTGGTACACAGATGGTCTAGAGCCCGAGAAAGGACATAGGCTCCTTTTTATTCCGGGAAAATTGAAGATTCCCCGGGAACGCGGATAAAACCGCGAGAAACCACTAGTAATTATATAATACTTTTCCAGATGTAGATCATCCAAAATTTGTTGAAGAACTACGAATATATCTGAAGCGTTTTAATTTGGAGAAGAATAGGAAATTAGTGTTGGAAAGGTAGGCTTCAACATTTGGCATAAATTTTATAATATTTTTTAATTCTTTACAAATAATACTCAAGGTACACAAATTATATTTTATTACAAATAATATTTCAGTTGTGCATTTTTGTTACTAACTTTATTTAAAAACCATTTACACAGTTTTAAAACCATTTAGTCATTTATTATTACTGACACAATTCGAAAGTGGTCGCTCAATACATGAATTTAAAGTATGTACCTATTAAAAAGTTTAAAGCTTGTTTTTCTTTCTTAGCGGTGACAAGATCTGGATATTCGAGTCTCTCCAATCATCCCTGAGAAGTCTTCAGAACAAATGGCTAGCGGAAGACATAAGTAGTTCCCTGATGTGCCCCTCTGTGTCTCTATCGCAAAACTTGACGCGTTTAATCGAAAATGTTCACCAAAGAGATGAACTACAAGCTATTCTGAGTAAATTTGATAGTGAAACAAGAGTAAATTTACCTTTAGGTAAGTGAAATAATATTAAGATGTGTTTTTTTTTACTATAGGTCTCTATAGGATCTTCTATATATAAAAGGAAGTCGTGTTAGTTACACTATAGTTTAAGTTTCTTTGTTAATTATCATAAATAAACGCTATTTAGTTGGGAGTGGTTCCAATATTTACTAAATTTAAATATTTTGGTCGCCATTCTTTGTAACTAAAATATTCCTGAAACGAAATGGACTAAGTCTGTTTTAACAAAACCCATCGACTTTAGGACTTAGTTTTAAATAAAATGCATATTTTCAGATATTAAATCAAAGACTGAAGAAGAAAACAATACGATAGACAAGATCAAGAAGCGACTCAACGAGAACCTACTCAGTTTGCAAAAAGCTGGAAAAACGTTGGACTTAGAACGGGAAAATATTAGGTTTTGGTCTGACAACCAGATGAAGAAACACATAAGTAATAGTAGAACTGTCGATGGGATGACTTATAAAGACTGCGAGGCTTATTATATGGAGAATATAAGTCACAATATTTAATAATTATACAAATGATGAAAATACGCCCGTTTGGCTTTGTTACCCTGACTTTCAAGCCACGGGTCGTGGGTTTTTATCCCACCCAGAACAAACATTTGTATACATGAATGTCTGTTTGTTCTGTGTTTGGATGTAACTATCTATATAAGTATGTATTTAAAAGTAATATATCAGCTATCTGGTTACCATAACACAAGCTCTGCTTGGTTTGGAATCAGATGGGCCGTGTGTGAGTAATGTCCCAGGATATTTATTATTTTTAACTTTTTATCAATTTAAAATACATACACATACTATACTGTACCGCCACGAGACATTGCTTGCCAATTATTTAGAGCCTTATTCTTTATTTTACACAAAATTTTATAATTGAAAACATAACATTTTATATCATGGCGGCGCCGACGCACTCATAAGGATTTTTCCTCGTAAAATGATTTTCTTGATTGGTAGTAAGCACAAAACAATTATTTCTGTGTATGGTTAGATATCCTGTAGATAATATCTCTAATTGCACTCATAGTCATGTTTATTTCATATTTAATTAAAATTGAATTAATATCTCATTATGTACGTATTCAAATGTAAATATTATCTATATTTAACGAACATTATAGACTGAATGCATTAAATAAATAGTTTTTACATACATTGTGGTGTTTTTTATTTAATTACCATTTAGATTACAGCATACAAACAATGCATGATACAGAAAAGTTAACTACTGTTCTATCTAAACTAATATATAAAGCTGAAAAGTTTGTTTGTTTGAACACGCTAATCTCAGGAACTACTGATTTGAAAAACACAAGTTACAGTCTGACTATTCATAAGTGCTTGTGAAGGCCGCTTTTCTGATAAAAAAACATTTTTCATATCACGCTACGACAAATAGGAGCGGAGCATCAATCAAAAATGTTGCAAACACGGGAAACTAACGAAGTTGCGCTGGTCAACTATAAATAAATAAATCTACAGTGTTTCAAAATGCTTCTTAATCGATCAAAATAATAAGTACATATATGAGGTTAGTTTTAGGTGCTAAATTAGTAAAACAAAAGTTATTATATTTTGCCAATGCATCTAACTGTGGTCCTAGATAAAATTGTCAAGAAAACTCATATATTTAGACTGAGTTGATTAAACCTTTACCCGTAACAATCATGGTAATTCAACAACTTTCAGAACCGAGCATTAATAGTGACTATTCATAAGTGCTTTATTGAGGCCTATTTGAATAAAAAATATTTGATTTTGAATTTTAACCACCTAAGTATTTGGTCTAAGACGTAAATCGCTTCTTATATTCCGCGTGATCATCTAAGCGAGTGACATAATGCATCGACTCATCGCCACAAATCAAACTATGAAATGTGCTTTTTGAATTATGAATTGCTCTCAATAATTGAGTGTTAATCAAACGAGAGCACACTAGTGGGCAAAAAAGCCAAGCTCTAGACAATAAATAACTTCGAGATGATGCAACCAAATTGGAAGTAGGTATACCATACCGAACAATTTTCTTTTTTATTCGGTCAGTCGACCGATTTAAGATACCCACATAAAAAGAAACTGGAATAGAGAACCTCTTTTTAAAATCAGTTTAAAAATAAAGCATAAATGCGTAGCTGAATGACGCATTAGAATGACATCATGAATATAATGAAGCGCTCGTAGGTACACAGGCCGGAAACTATTTGCGCAGATAAGGCCGAAGATTCATTAGCACAGAGTGAGTTTGTGTGGAATTGTGGATGTTAGTATGTGTGAAAGTGTGATATGTGTGAGTATGTGAGTCAGTGTGTGTCTGTGTATGTGTGAGAGACAGAGATAGAATACAGGTTGAAATGTTATGGGTATTTTGTATGCCTTTTAGTTTAAATGCTTACATAAGAATATTATGCAGTATGCTCTTTGAACTAGCGTTTTTTTAGGCCTTTATATTTACGGCAAGACCTGGCAAGTGCCGATTGTGACGAAGCGTCGGCCGAAAACAAAGAGGTCGTATGTTTGAAGTACCTATACTTTTTTCTACGTAACCTAAATATGAAAATATAGTATAAAAATAGTCAAATAAATTTAAATAGAATAGGTATCTAATAATACCTATAATCATCAGTTAGCCATTCTATGTTGAAGTAGGTATGTAAAGTAAATATGTCTGTTTAATTAGAAAGATATTAATAAAGTGCAGTTACATAACACACTACGTGTTAATATCCTGTTAGGCGCACACTAAACATAATTTATTGTATATTACATCACGCTTACAGGCCTTGTACATTGGAAGCGTAGTGCATACAATACCTAGACACTGCCTCAGTAAAATATAAAACTTCACCGTCCGATCGACACCCGTAAGTTAGAAAGAGATAGAATATACACGGTCGATAAACCGGTCGAAGCGCTTGTTGTGCCTAGCTCGAGGAAAACGCAGGTCAAGTCACAAGTGAGGGAACAGCAAAGGCAGACATTTAAAATATAATCAGTGTTTACGACTGACTGAGCCCACTTAAGTACGGCTTGACAGTTATGGGCTGTTTTTTATGTGAAACTACGCCACAACAAAGATTCTACGATTTTTATTGGAAAATCCACCGAATTTGTTGGAATTCGGATGGTATTCGAAATGCAAATTTTTTCCAAGATGGCGGATATGGGTTTTAAAAAAAACATTAATATGGGTGTCGGTCGAGGCTTCTCGAGATGTTGATTGCGAAAATGAATTCCATTTTCAAGGCCAAGATGATGTAATGATAGGAATATTAAGTATATGAGAAATAAATGAAGGATGATGATTGACGAAAATGACATCCATTTTGAAACCCAAGATGGCCGATATGGGTATTGGAGTTACCATTCAATGGATACCTATGTATATTTTCCAGATTAGAAGTAATCCTAATTATTAATTAATTGGGTTGACTTAAACTAAGTAGGCACTTATACTTTGAGAAATAATTTATATGGGTGTCGTTTGAGATTTTTTATTATGAAAATAACATATGGTTACAATTAGAACTTTAGGTACACTTCGGTCTAGCTTGACGATGATGTAATATAACCCATATTCTGTTTATCTCTTTTTATTGTTGTATTACAATGAAGGAAATCAGAAAAGGGTTAGTATAAAGTACGAAAAGATCCGATCCGAAAGCTAATGCAACCTTTAATCTTTAATAAAAACAGGTATTTCAACAAAATGTAAGTACTTAAGCTGTTTGGTTTGAATAGTCAATACTAACATTTAATTGAAACAATGTAAGAAATATTAAATTTAATTAATGCAATATCTATCCATGCACATGAATACGTATTCAAATGTAATTTTTTTAAAAAGCTTAAACTATTAATCTTAATTTAGAACAGAAGCGCCCGCTCACTCACACAAGCAAAGCGTATCGTTGGACCATACCGAGTCGAGAATTCTCTACCTACTTATCATTGTTATCGCGACTCCTACATAAGCCAACTGCGACCACCGAGCGAGCAAGCAAGGTCATATAATACTCTCCACACTTACAAACGGCGAGGCGAGGCCCCTTCTGATAATAGCTCAACAACATGCTTCTATACTCGCTCGATCAATAGCTGTATATCCTGTGGCGTAGCGTCCCTTGCGTCGCTCGGTAAAAAGACTAGAAAGGGATAGCAGTCTCGATTGCTAATACAAACTGATAAGAGTGAAAGAGATATATAATAATTTTGTTAGCAAGCGACCATTAGGAATTTGCCAGTTAGCCAATGCTGGCACTTCGCCATGCCATAAACTGGCACTGGCATCGAGCAACTCTGTCTGTTTGTACCCGCGAGTGAAAGGAACAGAATTAATAATAATCAGTCGGTTAGCCTCGGCCTCGATCCGGCTTTAGTCATCATCAGTCTCGCTCAGTCAGACTCGGTTTTGAGCACTCAGTAATAATAAGTGAGCATTTAGTATTTGGAGCATCGGCTTGCACAAATGTGATTTACATAAAGTACCTTGTACATTATCTCCATTATTACTTTGATTTGACAAGTTCGTCGAGTTCGACATTTTCGACTTTGACTATTGTTGTGTGTTGTGTCCGCGCGGTACAAATTAGTTTTTGACAAGCGCCTTTATTTGGCTCAATTTGACTGGCTTGCTGCCGCCGCGCCGCGCCGGCCATTTTGTGTTTTCTAAAAGAAACATAGTGACAGAAGTTTCGCGGAAAAGGAAATATTAGCATTTTCTTGCTTTTTTCCAAGGTTATTTTAAGTGTAAACCGGGTGAAAATCTATCAAAACGTATAATCGTACATACAATTGTTTTTATTGACACATGAGTACATGACTTAGTGAGTTTGTGATGAAATTTATTTGCGGTGTTCAGAACTTAGTGAAATGAAATTGCAGTTCATGATATTTAAGTGAAGAAATGCTCGCTGTGGTAATCGTTTTCTTGTGAGTAAACACAGTAACATGATTTATTGAACTTGGCTATTGTTGTGTTTGCCAATTTGTTATTGTCCCTAGCATGAAATGATGTCGGCTTGGATTGGATATTTGTTTGTTTGGGTTTCATAACAATATATACCTTGTTTCTTTTAACCGATCTATGTAGTTAGTTTGTGTTAGTATCCCACTAAAAATGGAAAATGTACCTGATTAGAAATTATCTTTACGAAAGCGCATACTTTTCGTAATTTTTCTTATAGATGTACTGAATCTAACCACAAAATATCTTATAGGCACAGGAACATACTTCTTGTTAATAAGACAAAATACTGAGATATCTACTGATCACACAAATAACAGTAATCTGTGAATAAGTCTGTGTAAATAAAAAAAAAACTGAAACCCTAAATAACCTCCTATGTTTGGAAATAAAAAGGGTTTACTAAACAGTTTCAACTTGTTCACAGGTGAACCATGGCAACAAAGCTTGAATCTTACCCGTCATCACCTACACATGATGAATCAGGTATTTCATTTTTATATATACTTGTTATATATATATTAAATCTACCCAACAATAACTCATTTGCCCTGTGTTGTTGTCCTATAAGAAAGTATATACCTATTCGTTTACATTGTTGTTTTTGTACTATCATTATAGTAAAATAATAAAAACTATATGCTTATGAGTTGGATTCCTTTAAGAGGTTTACTTGATTAACTACAAGAGCTTCAAGCGGTTGCTCATGATATTTTTGTGCATTTATAAACATTTCTGTGTGTTTGGTGTGAATATCAATATAAAATGTATTATATATCTTGCTCATTTCCATATAAAAAGATCTGCTTTGTTTGTAAACAGATTTAGAGGTTGTGTGTAAAGAGTTTTGCAGTGTTAATATTATGTAATTATGAGAATGGGTAATATAATAAGATATTTTTATCACTTTCAAATAGTCTAAATCAGCTATTATGAAATTCTATGCATGAAAGCTGGTGTATGTGTGGAGTGAGCCCAATCCATCAGTCAAATGTAGTGTAAACCTACTGCTGCAGAATATAAATTCTCGTCTCGGCAAAAGCAACCTTCCGAATCGAGCATTAGAGTCGACATTTCATAAGTGCCTGTGAAGGCCTATTTGAATTAATAAATATATTTTATTTCATTTCATATGAGTGATTTCCTTACATATATACATATACGTTCAAGTATTACTTAACGCAATTTGGGGGCCGAGGGGCGGGAGGGAGTCCTTCTTACAACACGTTACGTAACATTATTTCTTTTTTTAAATAAAAATTAGGGAATTATAAGTGCCAAATTGGCAACCCTTTTTGTTTACGTTTTACGGGGAATCCCTTGAAATACGCAGCTGTTGCGTATTTAAAATCTCTTGTTTTATTATAAGGCAATTAAAACTATATACCAAACCAACCAAGGATAAAAATAAACTATAACATAACTTTTTGCGACTTCAGGGTAAAAATGATCAATTGAGTGTAACGTAACGTTTAGAGAGGGGGGTGGGGGGTTACAGAAAAACGTTACGGAGCGTTACAGTGGGGGAGGGGGGGTCAAAAATCTTCGAAAATTGCGTTACGGAATACTTGAACGCTCCCATATTCCTAACATAATTTATTGATATTAATACACAATTTTTATTTCATAATACTTACTATCTAAAAGGTTATTAATATTTATAAGATCGCATGCAATAGACTTGATATATTCAATTCAATATTTATTAGTTTAAAATTATAAAATTGGTCTCTATAATGTTAATGGTAAGTTAGTTAAGTAAATTGTACGATGTAAAACATGGTGAAAAAAAGATATTACTAAATTAAATTGACCCAAAATATGTATTACAGTAGTAAGTAATAGTGTAATATCAAGTCTTTTCTTGATTAAAGGATATTATAACTAATATCTGTGTGTTAATTGACCTAATTGAATATATCAATCATTGTCTATAATTATTATGGGTATTATTAAGTATTGTTATCAAAATGCATATTAATAGGTGGTTTGTATTATCAATATGGCTAATTAGGGCATGTATAACCTCCACACACACACAGGCGCACACAAACACGCGCCCACACACATACAAATACACACACACACATGCACTCACACAAATACTCCCACATAAACTGACACATTCACTCATACATGCATTCACACATGCACACATATATGTACGCACATATGCACCAGGGATGTTATGGATATATAATTTTGGACTGGATATGGATATTGGTAAAATTTGATTTTGGTTATAGTTATTTAATTATTTCGGATTATCCGATAGTTTTGGTTACGGATATTAATTTTTTAAGGAACTGTAAAATGAAATACAAATAAGATTATATTCGACTTTAATTGTAGGTACCTTGTAGGTTTCTCAATCTGTCATACAAGTAATTCTTTCTTACAGCTACTCGTTTTGAAGTGTTATATAGGTAACTAATTAAGTGCAAAATCAAAATTAACGTCCGTAATTCGGATTCCAGCTGAGTGCACAGTTAATTCGTACAAGTTGTAGTATTAAGTTAGACTCCGCTCTATCCGAAACTATCCAAAACTTTTTTTTCGGATTCGGTTACGGATATTATTTTATTTCGGATATCCGATTGTTTCGGTTACGGATATGGATATCCACACACGCAAATATAGGAACCTAATTAAAACCAAATAGCCTTTATCTGAGTTTCAGTCACAGAGAAGGACTGATTTTCCTAAGTTTAAATGTTGAGTAAATACTTCCTAAAATTGGAAGTCCATTTTAGGAAGTATCTACTCACCACATACATACTTATTCTAATCATATAAAAAGCCATTTAATTATATACACTGATTGTTAGGTATGCAAATAATGCTTATTTATGAGTTTCATTATCCTGTAAAGTAATCATCAACATGCTTATATTTTTCCCAGTACATTTATTGCAAGTCTAAAAATTTCAGGGTCTCTATTTGTCATGCAGTTTGGGTATTGTTTTTACCAAATAATATATAGTGTAATTTTTCTTACTTTCAGATGATGAGGACCACGATCCGGGAGACTCGAGTGAAAACATTGTAGAAGAGAAACATAATCCAAACACTAATGTTGCTGATATATTAAAAAAGCTCCAGTCCTCCGGAGCTCTTATAAAGAAACCTAAGCAAGAGTACCATTGCTTCACTTGCAACGAAGACTTTCTTAATTGGGAAGAGTTGGAGAACCATCTCATCCAGCACGTTTCCCTGCCGTTGTTGATACTCGACAAGCTGCCGTCGGACGACGAAGATAATCCTCCATCTGGAGATGAGAACTGGTCAGACGACGATGATGTTCCGTTACCGCCGAGGCCTGGCCCTAAAGGTACGCCTCAAAAATTAGACATATCTCAAATACTCATGAAAACTGGCATCTCAATCAAGAAACCTGCCGTTAGAGAGAGCCCGGGCCTAGCATTAAATAAGTTAAGTGGCTTAGGGTTCACAATAAAGACAAATAACTCTCCAATAAAGAAAGAGCCGCAGCCAGACGAAACTCCTAATGATTTAATGCAAAAGCTAGGTAAACTTGGTGGTATAAAACTCAAACTTAAATCGGATGGCAATAACTCAACTTTTAAAGTTGTGAATGGTCTAAAAGATTTTAAAGCATCTGATGAAGAAGACGACGCTAGTGGCAATGAGGAAGACAACGACCACGATGCTGATTTTGGTGATGATCCTGAAAAATCTGGCGAACAAGGTGAAAATGATTCCGATGATGAACAGGCCGTTGATGACGATAATAAATCACAACAAATAAATAAAAAAGGTACTAATACCCTCAAAAATCTTCAGGGTAAGATTATTATTCCAAAAACTGAAGTACCTAAGTCGCCGCTGAAACCACATACTATCCCAAAAACATCCGTTAAAGAGGTCCCTCAAGCCATTGCAATCAAACAATCAAGGCCAAATGTAAAGCAGACGCCGAAGAGAGGTAGTATTCCAATAGCTGGTAAAGAAATAAAACAAATTAATAGTCAACAAACAAATGCACCTTCAACGCCTGAAGGACTACAATCACAGGATATAAATATGGATAATATTGTTGTCAAAAAGGAAGTAGACGCTGGAGAGCAAAATTCTGTAGCCCCTTGGCTTCAAAAGCACATAAAGTCGGAAAGGACTTCGCCACCTTTGAGCGATACCTCTTCTTCATCAATTGTGATAGCCAAAGTTAAAACTGAACCTGACCCCACTGCTGCCAATGCTCAACCACCCATTTTCTCTAATAATACGCCATTACTGCCGGTTGCGAAAACAGAAGATACTGGAATGACGATAATAGAAATTAATGGTGATTCCAACGATGAAGACGACGATTGTTGTGTGGTGTCTGCGACGCCAGCACCTGATGTAAAGCCCGTCGTGCCAAAAATAGAGAACCCTCCACCCCCTGTCACTTATCCTTCCGTAGCTTATTCAACGTCACAACCTAGTTACCCATCGTCTAATGTGTTGTCATCGAGATTAAGTTCTACACCACTTTCTACAGAAAAGCAACATAGTTTTAATTGGAATGCTCCAGATTCGAAACCTCCACTCAGTATGCTCGAAAAAAGTAGTGATGATATTTTCGAGAGCCTTTTATCGTCTGCGACGAAAAAAGAAAATCTATCGCTGTCAGATGCTAGCGAATACATATCTTTAGATACATTAGGTCCACAACACTCTTGTGAAGTTTGCAATACTAGGTTTACTAGCATAATGCTTTTAGATGAACATAAAAGGGTAACGGGACATTCTAGTAGTCTCGTCGCACATCCGTCATCTACACTAATGCCGTATGCATCATCATCAAACATTCTCTCGAGCTTGTTACCTGTTAAGCAATTAGCCGATCAAGTTGGAAAGTTATCAGCAATAGGTGGCAGCGGTCCGGGCTTTACCCATCAGCAAAATGTGATGATCAACATACAAGCCTACCCAGGTGCCGGAGGTGTAATGGTTCCACCACAAGGATATAACTCTTATTCAACTGGACAGAACATGCCTCCCGCTTATTCAACGATCCCGAACAATATGTATGGAGGAACAGCCCAACAAATGCCAAGTCAACAGATTCCCAGTCAATTCCCTGGTCAGAGTTATTTGGGACAGCAAACTTATCCAGGGCAATTTCAGACACCAATGTCTAAAGCTGGATACCCCCCTACGATGCCACAAAATGTATATTCTTCGGTTCAGTCACCTTACTCTACTGCTAGTCCCCTACAAAGCATGCAACAATCGGTTTATGGTCAAGCAGGTATGTTAACCACACAAGGGCAAATGGGCCCCCCACCTTCGCCGAGTAACCCTTATGCATCAGCTTCGAGCCCAGTTGGGGCGATGAAACCGCCAACGAGTAGTGGTGTCAGGATACAGAACGTACAGGCTTTCCCGCCTCATTCTGCATCAGGTCCAACGATGGGAATTGGGGGGCAAAACGTACCTGGAGGCCAGGAGATGAATATGGGACAAATGACGGCTCCGGGTCAAGTAGTGGGCGGACAGATGCCCGCACCTAGTCAAATAAGGATGGCAGCCAATGCGAACATGACCGGGCCACGTCCACGAATGTCCGGAGTGCGTGGCCCGAGACCGTCGATTAGGCCGGGTATACAAGTGCACGGTCAAGTACGAGGGGGGAAGTCGGGAGTGCGCATGCCGATGAAAAGGCCAGTGGCACCGGGCGGGGGGCCGGGTCAGAAGCGACGCACAGACATGTTGCTACCCGGCAAACACGACAACGAAGACTGCCAAGTCATGGCGATGCAGAAACAGCGCGAGGGTCTGCCTATGATTCACAGCGTGCAAGGTGCTAAAGATAAGCTCAATCTCGGTAGTCAGATATCTATAACGAAAAAGACAGTAAATAAGGAAGCTAATGCGGTAGCTAACGTGTTGGCGTCGAGAGGTATCAGCGTGAAACAAAAGCAGAAAAGTAGATCTCCGTCTCCTGAACGTCCAATACCACACATTCCTAATCTCGGAGCGGGAGTCAGCATCAAACACACGTCTAAGTCCAGTAACTTCTCTATACCAGAAGCGAAAGTCGGCGGCGCCATGCAGGCCTGCAAGATATGCAAAAAGATGTTTATGAATAACAGTTCATTGGCCATGCACATGAACTCCGCTCATCCGCAAAGCAAAGTTCCCATTTTCAAATGTGAAGAATGTCCTGCGTCGTATCCAAAATCTTTACAATTGCAACATCATAAGAGGGTGTTCCACAACGTGTCTGGTCCTAATAGAGAACTAGGCCTGCCCGTCGTTGATTTGTCACAAGAAGATAACTTGAAACGTCTTAGTAGTTTAGGCATATATAGTTTTATACCGCTCGCTAATAGGGAACAGGCGAATGGATGTTTTGGTATACCAGTAATCTCTGTACATAACATACAAAATGGATTAACGAGTAGCCTACAGGCGTTAGGCGCGGACGGCTTATTAAGTTTGGGACCTTTAAAACCGTTACCAAACCCATAAAGCATTTGAGTTCATAATGACTGATAAAAATACATTGATATTTATTCAAAATGCTTAATAATTTGACAATATTATTGGAAAAAAATGGCAGTAACTTTTGTATAAGTTTTACGCTCTTTTTAAAGAAGAAAACTAAACATGTACTTAATTATGAGAGTACAATTATGTTATGATTATTGTTTCAGTTATTTTCTAATGCTCAACATAAACTACAGCCTTACTAAACAAACTCTTTATCTAAATAGGCAACTTTAGTGTTTTCGTTATCTAATCAGTGTATTTTCGTCGTTTGTTCTTTATAATGTTGCCAGTATAACTGATAACATTCAATCAGAATACATATTGTTTGTATCAACTATTATGTTAGATATAAGCTAGACCTCATATTTTCATACTTAAAATAACTAAAGGACGATTGGTGAAATAATATATTATTAATTAAGTGCAATAAGAGAATTTCAATATAAAAACGTTGAAAATTGTTTCATAAAACTAACTTGTAATAGATAAATAACCAGTGTATTCTAGTATATATTGTAAATATAAAGTTAAGATGATATGTTTAAGTCAAGGTATCGAATATATTACTCTCGAACCTAAGTAATTGTAATAATTGATTTGTACCCGATTGCTGACAGAGGGTAATGTTTTCCATGTTTGATATAAAGTTGAGTGTAGTGCGCCTAGCATGCATTTACTATGCCAAAATCCGGTCAATGGATAACAATTTAATTTAGCTAAAAATGTATTATATAATATGCCAGTAAAAGCCATACTGCATTGTAACACAATATTGACAAGCATTAGGTATTATGATTCTATTTTACTGAAGTATCAATGTAAAGGGAGGGCCATCTTTAGCAAAACTATTATTGTTACTTACAACATTTACTTGGTTAAAAAACATGCCTATTCTAATCAGATGGAACCCCGCGTCTTTATCACACAGGTGATAAAACTATATTTAAAATAATGTTTATACTTTAATACATATATAATTTGGGGCATCTGGTATCTGATCCCAAACTTAGCGGATTGGATATTTGAAATTGTGGACTTGAAATATTCAATTTGTACAATCTATAAATACTCACTGTTTATGCCATCGAGCATGTAACCTAATGTTTTGTTAGAAAACAAAATACGCCAAAACGCTGCGCCGGCCCCTGTGTTCTGATTGGCCGAGTCAAGGTCAAGTGTTGCACTAGACGTACACACAGGTCTCTTATTGGTCGGGTACTGTTTTAGTTCGAGCGTGGTTTGTTAGATAAACGACTTATACGTGACAAATCATTGATGCGTTGCTAAACAAATGGCTCACTATTGCTACTCTATTGGTTACATGCTCGATGGTTTATGCGCACAAATATTTGTCGAATAGGAATTGAAAACGTAAAACAGCAGGCTATGACATAAAATGATAATGAATTTGATTATCATATACATTAATTAGATTAAAAGGTCATATAAGGTGGGAATTACTAAGTTATGCTATCTCTTGATTTATGTTAACCCCGCGTGGGTTTTAATGTCAGAATTCGTGAAAATATGAGTCTAATTCATTACATTTTTGTTACAATCGCCCTGTAGCCATACATATAAGTGTATATCTACATCAGTAGGGTACATTAATATTGTTCGTGGTTTAGCTAAATAACTGTTTTGTATCAAGTTTGTAAACTTTGATATATAGTAACGGCCCACGACGCAATGTTTTCATTATACGACCCATCTTATTCTGTAAAATGGTATTGAATTCAATTATATAATATGTATTTCATATTGTTGTTTCTAAAATATACGTCAAATGTGTCGCTATAAAGTTGAAGGCACCGGTTGACATAGTCGAAAAACATTAGGCGGAGGTACTGTCTGACATTGTGGTCCGATTTATAATCACTATTGTTTTAAATTAGTGATATTATTTAGGTATTAAGTTAACAGACTTATTATTGTTTAATGCTTTGTACAAACGCCTGTTCTGGTGCAGAACGTAGAAGTTAAGGATCTGAGATATTTTATGTTCTATTAAAATTACATATAGTTATACCTATTGTAAAATTTTGTATTAACTTCTAATATGTGCATCTATTAAAAGATTAAACATGAAAATACGAGATTTACGAATAAAAGAATTTAATGAGTATAATATGAAGTATTTTTATTTTTGTCAAAATTTTTAAGTAGGTAATCCCCACACCAGAATACAAATAAAAATAAGTAACGTTCCGCTAATATTGAGGAGGAATAAATGGGCTAGGTCAAGGCTGAGGCATCTTAGATGAAGTGCATAATTATAACTTGACAGAAACACGAAAGTTCGAAGTAAGTTTCCATCACCAAGATTTTAAATCTTAATTTTTTTTTTCGTGGGGAAATCCTTATGGATACCCTGCAGCCTCGCGGGAGTGCGACCGGGTTATGCCGGACTCGACCGGCTAAAACCCCACGGTGGTCTCCATCAGCGCTGTAGAGGGGTCAGGGTTTTCCGTACGGAACACATACCTTGGACCCCTCCTTGTGCGACGCTAATAGCCCGTCTCGGGAAGATTTTTGACCTAGCTATTAGTGCCTTCCATTATATGTACTAGCTGCCTCCGCGCGGTTCCCGTACCCTCGAAAATAGGTACAATGTAGCCTATGTTACTCCCTAATAATGATGTAGCATTCGAATCGTGAACGAATTTTTAAAATCAGGAAAGTAGTTTTTGAGTTTATTCATTAGATTTTTTTTCTCTTTATATTAGGTACTTTATGGATCTCAGATCTGAATATCATGCATGCGTGTTCTAGCTGATAATGATCAAAAGGGAACCGGAAGAGAATTAAATAAAAACAATATTTCTCACAATAAGTTTATTTATCTTAGTTTTATAAAGCTTTAAGTGAAATTACCATTAACTACCACACATATCCCCAAATTCATGGAATTACACAGTATTTCATTATCTTGTTTGTTCGTTATTTGTGCAGAATAGTTAAGATATAAAAAGGATACAATAAATGCATATTTCACATTAAATTTTTATTTTATTATGACATTCGTAAAAATCTTTTATAAGAAAGAAATACATATAAGTAATGTTATTATGTACCCAAGATTATTATAGGGCTTTTCTATCATGACTTTATATCCAAAATGAGATTATAAGTTATTTATGTAGAAACAATTAAAAAATATAATAACTATAAATACAATCATTACTTTTGCAGTAAAAAAATCTGTAAACTACATAAGACAAATGCTTTCGGAATGCCTTTTGCAATATTTGAGTTGTTTAAAAATGGGACAAAATGCATTTTTTTTCCAATGGTGGCATTGTAGCCCTAATTTATAGATTACCATGACTTAGATAGTATTTTAGACAAGTCGATGAACACATCAGTCATCACTCTCAACCTTATTGTGATGGCAGGATAGCAACACTAGAAGAATACATGTGAACACTGGTGGCAGTGTTTATTTAGTTAAATTCAATATTTTACTAGAACTGGATTACATACATAAGTATATTTTTACTAGTAAATGGTGGTAGGAAACTGTATGATAAACCTTTTAAAAGCCACTCTCACCACCACAGTAAATTCTTTGGCTCAAAGGTGGTTTGTACCACCACATGCTTTATTAAAGATAGTAAAGAAATAAGGTATTTCTACAATTCAGTTTCCTATATGAATTTCTTCTGATGAAGCTTCAACAACATCTAACAGTAGGTGGGGGTGTATGTATGATTGTTTGTGTGTGTTTATTCCAGACGGATGAGTTCAACATCAAAGATGAGGGTTGAGTTTGGAGGAATAACTCCAGGGTGGCCCTGCTGTCCGTACGCATAGTCTGGAGTGCAAGTCAACTTGGCACGCTCGCCCACTGACATCTGTAAATGAATATTAAATAATTGTTTAATACAAAAGATGGTTAAGAAACATTTTCAATAAATGCTATCTTGTTACTGCTAGTCTTATAAGTACAATGGGATTCTGGTCAAGCTAAAACCATGAAACATGGACAATATTAAGACAACATAAACATGTATACCTTAGCAACACCTTCATCCCAGCCTTTGATGACCTCTCCTTTGCCAATCTTGAACTTGAAAGGTTTGCCGCGGTCACGGGATGAGTCAAACTTCTTGCCATTTGTGAGGGTACCAGTGTAGTGTACAACTACGGTCTGTCCAGACTTTGGGTATGTAGACTCTGTAATACAAGAACAAAATTCTCAAGACTTAAGAAGAAACATGGAGGAATTTTTTTTAGAAAATTACCAGGGTGTCTTGTTATCAATGTGTATTTACTAGCTGTCTCACCGCGGTTTCACCCGCGTAGTTCTCGTTCCCGTGATCACAGGGTTATTAAAAATAGACAGTAGCCGATTCGGTGGAGTATGGTAACTAACATTGTGACACGAAAATTATATATATAAGATTTAAAGAAATAGGTATCTACGAGAGCTGAATAACTCAGTAATAAATTAACTTTAATGAAAATTATGCGTTTTTATCAGCGTCATAGCGTGACTGGCATGGCAGACCAAGGTGGCGTCAATATTTTACCAAGACGAAAAACACTACTTACCTACCAAAATATAGTTATATACAGAAATATTTGTAAATAATCGTTATTTATGGGTTAAACAGTAACTATATATTTATGTATTAGGAAAGATAATCATAAAACTGGTAAAAATGAAGAAACCCCGAAGGACATTTTCGTAGGTATATAACAGTTGCTTGAGAATTAGCATAAGTAAAACACTTACCATCGCCCGGAGAAATAGTTTCAACATTTACACCCATGGTGCCTGATATTATATATTACAAAACTCTATGATTAAGTCCGTGACACCACGCGTTGCAGTTGAAATTTTCGCAATGGCGCTTAGTTAGGGAGGGGGCTAGGCGTTATTCTGAACTCGACTAAAAGTACAATTACATTCGAATAGAAAATCGACTTAAAGTAACAACAAGTTAACTTTAATATAAAATATTTACTTGCGTTTGCCTACGCGATTTTTAAATCATCATTCTCTTATTCTTAAAAAAATATTCGACATTTATTTCACCATTCGTGGTTTACTTGCAAATAATGAAGCATAACTAAAAACTACTTTTTATCATATTTTTTTCAATTTTCCTTACTTTAATTAATTTACTTACTTACTTACTTACTTTAAACTTTAAATGTAAAGAGGCAAGATATACCTATAAATAATAAGCTCAAATATCTTTGCATGGTTAATTATTACATATGTTCATCTTTATAACTGTATGAAAAGGTATTCCACAAATTAATGGATATGAATCAGAGAAGTATTGCAATCATAAACAAAATTTATTTCGTTCGTGGATTTTTACACAATACACTATCTTTGACAATATAGGTTTGATGTTTAAAAAATAGTCGATTTCATTAAATATGTAATGTGGATGACAATCGATCTTGTTGGGTGGGTTGCCAACCAATACTAGGTTGACTTGCTTAAATTTTGTTGCATGTTGTTTGCACTGTTATCTTATTATCTTTTATTTTCTGTTTTTAGTTGTAATTTGTTTTATGTATCTTGTAAATAAATAAATCAGTGATAAATTAATTTAAACTGCTAGTGCTGTTTCTGTTTACGGGAACCCCTAATGAGTATAATTTAATTTAATAAATAATTACTGAAGTCATTAAGACAAGTATAGGAGAGGAAAATAATAATCATTTTGTACAAATATAAACATTTTATAACAAATATTATCATATTTTAATCTTAACATTAACACGTAGTGCCAGGCAATGGGAATAAAATTATAAATGATGTCAATTTTCAACAAAGATCAAATCTAATCTTAATCGTATCATTAATAATTAACTAGAACATAATATATTTTGGAGTTTACGATACAGACAGTCATTTTATATTAAATTTTAATGATATCCATCCAGTAGATACCTTACATTTTTACGAGTTATTGTAAGGGCATATAATAATAATATTACGGAGAATGGAACATACAATATTAGTTTAATTGCTCTGATCATAAAAGTTGAACATAATACAGTAGTATTTCACAGAAACTGATCTCTATAATGCTCTTTTATTGTTTTATCTATTTGATTTTTTGTGCATGTTTTTAAAGATGAAAAAAAAACTGATTTCCTTTACAGTGTCCAACAGAGATTACGAAATATAATTATTATTTCTTATCCGTAGTTACATTTTTTAAAGCTAACTAGGTATCATCACAACACATATTCTTAGACCATCCATTGATTGATATATATTATAAACCTAACTAGAAATGATTACATAAATATTGAAAAATATAACATGTAAATAAAATGCCGCTACACACGACAAGTACAATACAAATGGGGTACACAAAACTATATATCCATAGTCTATAACATCAATATAAAGTAACATAAATATAAGTTTTAAACTACTATTAAATATTTTTCTCCATAATGATTCGTTAGAAGACAAGAAACAGTCATAAAGAAGTATTTTTTTCTGCACAGATGGGCGGTGTGCAACAATTCCGAATTAAAATATATCATCAATCGATTAAAAGTAAGAACCATCGATTAATGTTATCAAGATCAGATATTTTTTATCCAAACCAAAAATAGACAAACAGTGCGTCGTTAACAAGTCCTACTGGATCTCGATAACTTTAGTCGATAATTTCTATCGATTGTTTATTTTCAACAGCAGTTACCTTTTTGAGGTGTTTAGTTTTTACATGAAGCAGCAAATATGGCTATTGCAATGTTTACTATAAATGATTGCAGTTACATAAATTCTGGGTTAAAGTGGCATTTATCAAATTACTGTACATATACTCTTCTACAATTATGACAAAATTAAAAATTCAAATAAACAATACCATCAATTACTTAGTTAAATAAATATGAATTAGAACTTGGATGAATGCTTACAATAGTTTTAACAAATAAATTTACATGCACTTTTTTGTTAGCTGCACATTCTGCTTTTGGCTCATTCGTGTTTAGATCATTATTAAGGGCGTTGAGCTATAATGCAGTAAGACTAACAATTATTATTATATGTGCAATTCTACTCCCATTTAGTACATCTACACACGATGTAATTTTGAAGCGAAGACAACTTTACTAGAGAGTTTACAGTACACCAAATATCTAATACATTATGTTATTTCACCCAAGCGATTTCACACATAGCTTACATATAAATAAGTTGAAAGGAAAACAGTGGAAAAATTGAATACGATACGATTTTGAATTGTCTTAGGCCTGTGTTTTTTTTAGTAACTGAACGATATTTCTATGTTTTTTAACTCACTGGAAATGAACATATAAGGGTCTTAAAAGAACCAGTTGTTTTACCATGTTAAAAATAAACAGGGATTCTTTGTCCCGCTTATGTGAAGTCATCATGCGTAGCTATTACGTTAATTGTTTTGTTAATGTAATTTAATCGATAATACAAGTCCAAAAATAAATTTAATCCATATTTTAATAATTTTGTTTTAAGTTTCAAAATTGTGCTCTGTGTGAGTTATTGGAATGATATGTACGTTTTACGTTATTTGCAGATAAGTTGCTTAATTGCAATGAGTTCCTATTAATGCATGTGTTAAGTAAAACTTGATAAAGGAGTAAATAGGCCGCTTTGAAGAATGATACAAGTACTAGACAGTGATATTAAAAATTATTTATGAAAATATATCTATCATATAAGTTTTTAAACGAAATAAACATGAAGGTTCATGAAGGTAAAAAATAAATTTTATCTCTGTATTTACAATAATAATAATAAACAATAATAAGATAGTATCCTCAATATGTCTGTATTTAATTGTACTTTTTGTATTAATCGATTTTATTTATTTAATTGACTGACTTTATGATTTTGCCAGAAGTAGAACATTTCAGCATAATTTAATTTAGAAAAGGTACTAAATCTCCCAGTGTTTTCAATGGTAATGACCGTGTCCGTTAATTTTATTTATAAATATATTTGGCATTTGATTTGGCTTAAAACTAACATAGATTTATATTCTATTAACATTTAATATGCATTACCATCAGTATATACTCAAACATTGTTCGTTCTTCAATTCAAAATTGGAATTCTAATGTGGTAGTTGAGAACCCCAGGTGTAATGTTATGATAAGTATTAATTTTATTAAAATGTGATTTACACAGCCATTGTATAAAATATACGCAACGACGGGAGACATTTAACATTAAAAGCATCTTAAACTTAATGTTGAGTACTTTTATTTAGTCGAATTTGTGAGGTAAATTTAGTGCTTGTGTGTTATTTTTTTATGTGAAAATACAAAAGGTAATGATCCCGTCGTATTAATTCTATATAACATTGTTTTTTACATTTATAATATATAATCATTATCGAGGTGGAAATATCATCTATTAAAAGAAAATTGTATCGATTACATACTCGGGGTGTTAATTAAATCGACTAAATAAACGTTCACGTCGTCGAATGTCACTAGAAATTCGATCGGATAATCGGGACGGAGTGGCGGTTTTTTTTTCAAAACAGCTTATGGTGTCGATGGTTCTTCCTCTTGATGATGTTTGGCCAAAGCTAGGAGGATCATTGTGAGTTGTTTTCTACTGATTTTCCCTTCGCTACTGTATTCTACACCTTGTAGTATTGTTTCTTCGAATTCTAGGAGATCTTGTGCGTCGTAGTCCTGTAATTGTGAGATGAAAAAGCTATTTAATATATCACTATAGAAGGTTTGATAGGTTTAAGTAAATTGAGTAATCTACGAGATTTTGGTCATGTCTTAAATTTATAATGCTCTTTAACTTTTAAAAGCTTAGTTACCTTTTTAACTAATTCTAACAAGTCTTTGAGGAAACCCCGTAGTTCTTCATTTTCAATTGAGCCGTTGTTGTCCTGAAAGTTATAAGAATATTTGGAACATTGTCATTAATATAAGATTTATTGCTATCTATACTTATAATAAATCTGTAGAGAGGTCAATTCTGTACATGAAATATATTTTCAAAATAACTAGGTATCAGGGGGTGATTAGTGATCGATACTGATGTCAAAAATGCAATCAGTAAAATTTTGTAAAGTCTGTCTGTATGTTCCTTATAGAAACAAAAACTACTGGATGGATTTTAACGAAACTTGGTACAATTATTTTTCATACTCCTGGGCAGGTTATAATATACTTTTTATCACGCTACAATCAATAGGAGCAGAGTAGTGAAGGGAAATTTTGGGAAAACGGGAGAAGTTACTCCATTTTTTAAGCTTCCGTCGCGTGTGCAGCCTTAATGGTTAAAGTTACATAGAAATCATGTATGACGGAAATATTCTACATACAATTGTCTAAAAAATATCCTGCAACAACATATGTCTATCTTTTATGGTTGACTCACAATAACACGTTTAACTCCTGATAGCTTAGCAGTTTGGAGCATTCTGATTATATTTGTTTACTCTTACGTTTATAATACTCTCACTCATCCCTAATTTAAAGAAGTTAACATTATTACCTATTCAATAAAAAAAGAATCATAGAAATCGGTATAGAAACACCAAATTATAGATGAAATAAGCCAACGTGAATACTAAATCATGCTATAAGGATTATTTTTAAACGACTTCAAAAAAAGGAGGAGGTTCTCAATTCGACTGGTGTTTTAAATAAAGCATTATGCTAAGCAAGGTGTTTTTATAAAGATGATATTAATCCTTATCCAAATAAACATCACAAGTATTTAATTTTCTTAGGAGATATCGCAAATTTAAAATACCATAGCAGAAAATAATTATCGCGCGGGCGAGGGCGCGAGGCCGGTGGCACCAGTTAGCTTTGCGAGATACTAACCTTCTACGTAAACGAAGTCGCGGGCTAAAGTTAGAGTTAGCCCAAATAAAAGAAACTATTCCACGCGAACGAAGTCGCTGGCAGAAGCTAGTTAACTAATAAGTAAAGAAAGTTAATGTAGCTTACCCTATCGTAAAGGGAGAAAACCCTTTCGATATCATCTTTCGTCAGTTTCGTTGCACCCTGTAATAATAAAGATAGATTTATGAGTCTGCTTAGTTTGTAGTTAGATTGGCTGTATGTAAACAATGTCCCAGGATACCTATAATCAGGATATTTTTCGCCACACGATGGGCGCCAATATACATTTTATACTTAAATTTTAGCTTTGCGTAGGTACTTAAGTGCATGAACAGTTGGGCAAATTTTGATAGGTATACAAATCAATATTTTGAGATAGTTTAAGTTAAATATCTAAAACATAAAAACTAATATAAACAGTAGTAGATTAAACTAGTAGACATTTTAAAGTATTTATAAAAATATATCTATTTACTAAATCGAAATTAATTAAGAGTGCCAGTTATATCAGCTAAAATGTGTTTTCTTATATAATTCATATATCTAACTATTATTATGTCTACGACATATTTTTAATTTATTTATAAATAAATAGTTTCGGTTGACAATGACGCATTTTGAAAATAATGATTACTATTGTTAGAATTATTTAGTCAATTTAAATAATAAGTATTACAATTTTAAAAGGCAACATTTCGAGTCACATGTTATTACATATGGTAACCGCTTCCCATCAGGTGGGACCGTATGCTTGTGTCACCTTAGTGGTATAAAACAAAAAAAAGTTAATATAGCAGTTAAATGTGTCATTGTAAACCAAAGAGGACTTACCTCTATGCCTTCCTATGTGTGCGGAGTGCGGAACACAAGCATTAGTGTTTAGACAGACAGAAATACAGGCAAACAAATGACAGTAGCATGCTTTGTGTCCTTGTTTTAATTTGTTATTATTTTTATTTATTTATTCATCTCTTGTCTATGCTATTTGACATAATCGTTTTGACATTTGATAGCAATTAGTTATGTCAATTTATTTAAAATTTTGGGACAATTTAATTATATTAATGTTATGATTTTTTGGAGTAATATTTATTTAATACTAGTTAGTAAATCTACTGATATTCTAGATACTACTAGTAGGTTAGGTAGATACGCTATTATGACGGATCAATTGCTAAAATGTTTGGAATGGAACTGAAGGATGTTTTGTATTATGCTTGATTTATTTACGATATTATGATGATTTTCTTTTGCAAGTTCTCATTTAGATATTTAAAGTAACAGTTATCCTCATTTTTTCAAATACTAGATATTAAAAACTGTAGAAGGTAGGTAGATACTTAAAAAAAAATTGGACATCGACAAAATCATCAAAACATCTCATATATTATGTTTTATCAAGTTATAATGTGTGTCAGTACTAAAAGCAAAAAATATGGAAAATTAAATTCGTTTTGCGCCATAAGCATGTACATACTAGATATAATTACATAAAATGAATAGCTATGGAGGTGCAATATGATCATGCAGAACGGTAATTATTATTTATTTTTACTGGAAACGTTTTTAAAGGTACTTCACAGCTTAGAAAAATTCAAAATTATACTACCTCACAAAAAACTTGTAACTTTATAGGTTGCGTTGTCACCGGCGGTCTATAGGTATTTCATTGATTTTTTTAAAGTAGATGTATAATATTTACGTCATTCTCTATGCCATAGGCTAGTAATGGACCAAATAACCTATTTTCGCGTTTATAATCGGTATTAAGTCTTCACGGTAGCCATTTTGATTTGTAGACACGTACGTTATTGTATAGAATTTATGCTGTTAATTGCTTGTTTTATGAAAAAAAAAATATATATTTTGCAACTCGTTGATTTAATTAGCAAATATTTACAATCTACTCGAGTACCGTTCTGAATAATCCCATACCGATTCACATCTCTATGGTCACAAAAAAGTATATATAGGGTGCGGCATGACAATACAGCTATAATTAAAAAAATATATTAAGCATTCTTGATGCAAGTATGAAAAATCTACGTGCGCATTACTTACTACTGAAAATGAAAATAATGAAATATCTGCAATGGAAAATTAGGTAGGTATGTATTATTTTGTACCTCACAGCATAAATAAATATATATCTTCGCATTGTTGTTCGCAGTAATGAAAGACGCGCCTCATTCGAGTCGAGATGTAAATTGATGAACAGCTGCCCTATTACGTATCATCGCAATATTGCCAAGATATTTATTAGGTATTTTTATTTACGGCTTAACATTTCAAACACTAACTTATGTATTGAAAGTTGATTCTGATATTTCATACAGGTATAGAATCGTTGAAAAACTATATTAACCGGCACACTTTAAAAATATGATAAATTTATAGATACTCATTAGGTAGGCAAAAATATCTAGTTTGGTTTTATAATAAATTCCAATTTTATAGTTATTTATCCATAATCTCCATCGATACGTAATAGAGCAGTTTAATCGACAAAATGGATGCCGCTTCAATTATGGCGGGAAATGAAGTGTCACTCACCTTAAACACTTGTCTGCAGAGAAAGTTTTCTTTAACGGGAAGTAGCCTGTGGAGTTAGATAAACGATTGACATGACATCTTTTAATTAATAGAAATTTTGACACATTTAATAAACCTACATCATGTACGGACATGTTCCACGGATAGACAACGGGTCTTATAAATTTAAAAAAAAATATACCTACTACTGAGTATGTGTCTAAAATTTTATATTAAGTAATTTTATATACGTAGTAATTATACAACAGTTAACAATATAAACGATGTTTAAAGATAGTCATTACTTATTTTGACATATTTAATTTTAGTAATTTACACCGATTATTTCAGAAGTTATTCGATCATAGGTGCAGCTAAATGTCCATGACATATTGCTGTGATGAACAGGATACAAAAAAAGAGTTACTGGTGCTGCATAAAAAGGAGCACACCTACTTTCTTAGATAAAACACATAAATTCCAATTAGCCCAGATACTGAGCCCTTATTATTTCGAATATGAAATTCAATGTAAATATTGGACAATATTATAATCTATTTTGAGGAGAAAATACTTTTCCAATAAATAAAACAATATATTTTTCGTACCTACCGCGGTAACGACACGGCGCAAGTTAAATATAAAATTAATTAACCCCGACCGAGGCGGTCCGTTGCGAGATTAAAATGGAAAATTCGATATTGATTCGACCTTCGTCGGATAATATTAATAATACACCCCAAGTTTTTCATTTTTTTTATCTCACTTCAGATGGATAAATCGACACCAGCTATTTATACTACGCTAACTCGAAATTTGGCAAAAACGTTTTTTTATGCCAAGCTTCTTAGAATTAGGTTTTTTATATGTAAAAAAAAAAATTGTGAAGAAATATACAAAAATAACGAAGTTACAAATTTTATAAAACGCTAAGTGCAGGTACTTTTTGAAATCACTCGATTTAAACCACGCCAACTAGTGTTAGCGGAGTGTCCACGGGAGGGGGCGCATAGATTATATTATGTATTACAAAGTATTTAAATATATATTATAGTAATACGCTTCGTATTTCCTAAATTTAAGCGCTTTTATAAAAGTCCGTGTATACTACGCAAACACTAGTTAGCGTAGTTTAGAGCGATCAGGTATATTTGTTCATTTGTAGAATGCGCTACTTAGCGACTTTTACTAGCTAAATACTTATGTCAAAATACAATTATATTTATTCGTTTTCGACGGTAACTTCACCATTCATATTTTTAATGTATCGGCATGTTTTTATGATAATAAAAAACATAATTTTAATACAATATTTTACCTTTTTTTGTAGAATCGTAGCCAAATAAGGGATTTTTTATGAGCACGTTATGTCTGATGAGATAATTTTAAAATAATAATTATTATATACCTATCCAGTTCAGTCAATTATGAAAATTATGTGCAGACCTACAAGATACAAACTTAAATGACTTGTGGGCTCTTTATACACCACTTAATATTTATTTACCAAAGGTATTGACTTTGGTCCCAAAGCCTTCTCCGTTGACATTAAGTCCAACAAGCATTGAAATTTTGTTTTCTGTCGTATCTGATGATCCTTCTGACAGCACAGCTAATATAGTTCCTTATCTTCAAACGGTGTAGCCGACTTCTTACCAAAAAACCGAAAATACAATAATCCCACATCAAATCGGTATGTCTGCCCAGGAAAGTCTTTCAGGTTTGCACATGAATGACAGCCCCAGTAGTAATACAGATTTAGTAACGGCAATATCCACCCCCAGTTATTTTAAAACTTTCGCCTGTTTTCAATGTTAGTCTCTATTCTGCGGTATCAAACTAGTAAATGCCTAAAAAGGCTGATGTCGGTCTCTAACATCTTAAGCTCGAAGATGAGTATATAAGCCCCCGCTTATATACTATGATTACCGGACGGCTAAAAAGGCTGCTTGTTTACTATGCTGCGAGTTGCTTAAACAATATATTTGACAAATTAACATCTTAGGGAGTTCACAAAGTCAACCTTTATTCAGATAACTGTGTGAGGGATAAAACAGTAACCATATCGTTTACTATATTATGAAGATACTTATTATCCGCTCATTTCTTTCAAATGAAGATGGAGAAGATGAAGAAGCAACCATTTTATGGAAAAAAGACATACCTACGGCTTTAATAGAAAAGACTGCAAGAGGCAGAGAAGTGTATTCTCCAGTTGAATGGTATACACCAGTGCGATAGGGAATGGAACTCCTTTATTTTGATTCTAGAAACAATATTAGCTTAATTTTTATTAATGACAAAATTATCTAGAACAAAGTTAATTAAAATAGTTTATATTGGTAACGGCTTGTTGGAAAATAAGTATCGTTTCGTATCTTTTGATTGATAACGTAAGCAAACATGAAGTATATTTTAAAAATACTAGATTATCCCACACATAAGACACGAAACTTTGTTAAATCAATCCAGCAAAATACAAAATCCTAAAATATTATTGTGATAACAATATTATTCCAGAAATGTATTATCGTTATTGTTATCTATTTTACATATGGCCTGGGTCTATGGGCACCCCACTGCAGGGCAACTGCCTCCCATCTTGTTTTCACATAAATATTATTATTTTAATAACTGAACATAATGAGGAGAGTTTATTTTCTTTTAAGAATAACAATATTAAGTACTTTATTGATTTAAATAATTATAAGGTACAAAATCGAACTGTGATTGATCTGATCTCCAATTAAGCATAAGTAAGCACTTAATTGATATTTAATTAACTGTTGATTACTTACTAGTTTTATACGTTATTAGTTTAAATTATGTATCAAAATTACAGAATATAATATTATCTGCTCTATTCTATCTAGAATCTATAAAAAATAATATAATTTTTAGCTCCACGGAAAGATAAATGAGGCGTTAACTTGTGGCACAGGTCGATGTATAGTACGCTATGTATAATTTGGCGGCTTTTAACACGATATCCGCCAGAGACGTGTATACGGGTTAACAAAAAGCTAACTTTAATAACTAGTTATTTAGCCAGTGAATTTATAATAATATATTTTACGGATATATATATAACCCTAGGGTTACAAATAATGCATGATTTATTTAAAAATTAGCATCGCAACACAATAAAAATAACACATCTTTATCACTATGACATCCCGTAATACACAACGCTAACGTAAGATAGACGTGTGTAACTTGTAAAATTAATTTGAAGAATTACGTCTATATTCGGCTAACTAGCGCTAAATCGAAAAATAGAAATAATTATGGAAAAATAAATATGAGATATTATAATGAAAAAAATAACTATGAAGGGTTCCAAATTTCAAATAAATATCTTAATTAATGTAAAAGTTATCACGTTTTTTCCTTTATAAGCCTCTCCTGTAAAGTACACATTTCGGACTTAGCGTAGTATAAATAGCTGGTGTCGAAATGAGCTGACATTGCAAAATTGAAGTAGTGCTAAGACATGGTAATTTAAATAAATATTTTTCTGAAGTGATATTTTCACTAAAAATGTAAAGAATAACGTTTTTGTCCCTGGCAACATCTAATGATAAAGTTTATAATGCCAAGTACAATACGAAAAACGTAAAAAAATTATGAATTTTAAATTATCATAGATATATAGGTACTTAAGTGAACTCAATAGGTAATACATTAGATAAATCAGAATATAAGAAGTTTATCTTGAACAAAGTTTATTCCTTTCCTTTCTCTCACATTAAAACTCAAGCATTAGGTATGCAGAAACAAAAAGAGCATTGTTACTCACTTCGCCATTTCTGAAAGTTGTAATCTGCCGTCTTTATTCGAGTCGAACACTTGCAGCTGTGAACGAAAAGAGCTTTATGAATTCTCAACACGTATTTTTTGTTTGGGAAATGTTTACGAGAAAACTTATGTGTATACCAACATATTATACAGATAATATTATCGCAAATACGGTGGTATAACGTAATTTATGCAAATTATAGAGAAGCATTTGAAAACCAACGTATAGTTCTTTCGACTAACAAATAACTTTAAAGTTCATTTTAAAGTAAAATCAAACATCTCACTGATTACTAATTGAAAAAATAAAATAATTATAAGTAATACCTTATTGTTCAGAAAATAAATTGTTTACAAAAGTTGTTCACTAGCCTCCACACTAGGATTCCCTGTGTCGTGGAGACTAGTCTCTTTCATCTTATTCTAAAACATAATGTGTTCTTAATATAAGGTATAAAAAAAGTAAATAAATATAAACGTTTAAAAATTACGTTATAGCACATAACTTTCAATATATGTATAGGTATACTAGCTAACGTTTGTCTTAGTGGTATACGTGGAAAATATTTGCCTTAATTTGTTATTATTTTTTATTTATTTATTCACCTCGAGTTGAGGAAAATCGGCTTTATATCGATATATAAAGTCGATTTTGAAATTTCGACATAATACAGTGTTATTATGGGTGTGCGATATACGTATTATGTAAATAAATGGAATTCTGATGGAACCATACCATTGTGTCTGTATACTCAATAAGCTTGTCTTCGGATACGTCGTTGATTTTCTTCGCTTCCTTCAGCAGGTCTCGGAGGAAATTCTGCAAAGCATTATTACCTATATTATTGCTATTTAAATACTACGTATTTGTATTTTTAAATTGTATTTAAAAACAAAAACTTAAGCATCGTTCGTATCAGGATTATGATAAAAACCCTGACAACTTGAACCCTGATATCTACGATAAGAAGTCACCAGATTTTGCCAATTATTATAGTACCTACCTACTTGTTTTCATAAATAAACGGGAGTCGTGACATTCGAGTAGCCTCATTTATCTCGCTCTTGCATTAGATACTATTAGATTGACAGCCCGGTTGGCTTTGTGGTTAGTGACCCTGACTTTCAAGCCGCGGGTCGTGGGTTCGAATCCCACCCAGGACAAACATTTGTATGCATGAATATGTCTGTTTGTCCTGTGTCTGGATGTAAATATCTATATAAGTATATATTTACAAGTAGTATATGTAGTATATCAGCTATCTGGTTACCATAACACAAGCTCACTTTGATGCTTAATTTGGAATCAGATTGGCCGTGTGTGAAAAATGTCCCAGGATATTATTTATTTATTTATTTATACATGTCAAATAATAGAAAGGGACGTTTAACTATTTAAAAATATAATTTATATATGACTATGGTGTAAAATCATTATCTAGAGAGATAAGTGGGTGTTATGACCAAGACCTGACTGTGACCACTTAAGTAAAGCAAGAAGTGCAGAAAATTAAACCAATCGAATCTTGCTTAATTAGTCAGATATCATCTTTAAGAGTTAAAAATATACGGACACCAGCCAAAGGAAACTAACTCTAATATCAAACATTCGAAGGTTCAAATCTATAATGAATTAAACAATTCTCATCACGAGCACATTGTAAGGTCAATTAGAGAGCTAAAGGAAAACCTTTTCAGACAGATAATTGCGTTTTTCTTTCAGGAAATGAGGCTTGTCGACTGAAGAGCCGTTGATGCAGTGGAAAATGATTGATAAAACGGGTTTACCTTCAATTCGTCGGCTTCTATATACCCGCTGCCATCCGTGTCGTATTCACGCCAAATCTGTTGATTTAAAATGATTTTTAGGGCTGCCAATAAATCCTACTATCCTACTAATAGGTATGTATAAATGCGAAAATTTGTGAATATGGATGTTTGTTTCTCTCTCACGCCAGAAAGATGAAAGGGTCGCAATAAAATTTGGCATTGAGTTAGAATATGTTCTGTAATAACACATAAGCTAATTTTTTCTCGGGAATATTGAAGGTCCCTCGGGGACGCGGGTGAAATCCCGGGGAGCCACTAGTATCCACATAGAAATAAAAAATTTACATACGCTTGTCATCTACGAGATGTAGTCAAAAGCAGAATCGACGATTTTTATGAGATTAGTAACCAATCAAGGGGACATTATATATATAAAGGTATATTTATCAATTTATCATATTTATATTATTTAAGGTTAGTCTTAGTTTGTTTTCCAGAGTAATTGCCATGTCATCTGGAAAATTATCATAGACATTGGTGACGTAGGCCTGACCAGTTTAATATGCAAAACCACTGAATTTATAATGTAAAATCTAATAGGATTACCGTGTTTGATTGAACGTGTCTGCGTGTAGATTGGACGTGCCGGGATGTTGATGGTATTTTAGATAAAGGATTTATACTAAAGCTTACCTATATCTAGGGAAAGGCAAACAAAACTCGACTAACCTACATTGTTTAAAATTTGTATGAAAAGGCTTAGGGATCTATTTAATCTATTAAACGGTTATTTGAATCTCAATGGCTGTCTTTAAAAAAAACTGAAAGGTAGGTACTTATTGACTTCGCAATACTATATCCGGATGGTGCGAGCGGGACAAATATAATGTTGTTATATAGCCTACTCATTCACACACGCCATAGCCCCCCCTGGACGATAGTCCATATTTTCATGTAGCGTAATTTAGGTTTTAGGAGGTTCTATTTGATGTTTAGACCTACTTAACATTAATTAATAGAAAAAATGGTATGAAAATGAAAAATGTTTTTATTCAAATAGCCTTCACAAGCACTTATGAATAGTCAGACTCTAACGCTCCGTCTCACTGGTTTTGCTGAGAAGAGCCGGCAATAAACCCAGCAAGACATAAAACCTCTTCCTTTTGAAGTCAGTTAAAAATTAAATAATAATTCGCTCACCTTCATAAACTCGACGCTAGACTCCAGTGGATTATCAAATCTGAACAGCAGCAAGAAGTTTTCCTCCATCGGGAGAAGTTGTGCCAACTGCAATGATTAGTTTTAGTACCAATTACTTTGTGATCGTCTGTTAGTCCTAATTGGTACATTCGACGTAATGAGACCGTACTTTGATTTGATTGAAGTTGTTCGTAATGACAGCTCAGATTGGGGATAAGGCAATTAGGTAATCATTTAATCAATGCCCGTTTGAGATTGGTTTGTGTAACAATGTAGGAATAGTAGATATATAGTAGTAACTGTATGTAGTAACTAACTGGATGCTGATAAGCAATAATGTGTTAACCCTCATAAACATAGTTTTGAGAAAATGACGTTTAGATAAAGTGATGTATGTGATTTACGACTTTTTGTATGACAATAATCCATTTTTAATGTACTTTTATGTTTTAGATGACTTGATACACTTTTATAGAATGTTAAATACGCGATGTATTATAAAAATATATCAAAACTTTGTTTTCGTCTGTGGGTTGACCTTGACACATTATTGCTTATCAACGTCCAACTTTGGTTTTGAAAAGGAATCTTAATGTTTCTCATATGCGTCGCATTTGAAGGGAAGGTTAGCTGATCGTAATTGGAACAGTTGTAAGATAACATGTCATAATTTTATAAACCTGTTTTTTTTTTTAAATTTGAATTATTAAATTTATTGGCGAAATACTAAAACCTTGATTTATTGGCTTCAGAGATTATTTGTCTGCTGGCAATTATATAGATTTTTAGTTCCTATATATATAAGTCTTTCCCCTAACGAAGGTAAAGTTTAAAATAAATATCATTAATAAAAAGATTTATTATGTTTACTTCTCGTATATCGATCTTGCCATCCTGGTTATCGTCGTAGGCCTCCATGAAACACGCCTTCAGCTCCACCAGCATCTCATCTGACACAGCCTGACAACAACAGCAACAAAAAATTCATTTATCGGCAGTACATATTCCCGACTAGATATAATATTCTATAAGGTGAATTTAAATTTATTGTTCTTATTAATTTAAAACATAGCTCCTATAAGCCGCAAAATACACAACGATTCTTTTTTATTGAGATCTAACGCATTATGTAAATAACTTTCAAAGCACCATTAATAAGTTTAATAAAATTGAACACGCCTTAACCGTAAATAAAAGGATATGTCTGATCGAAGTTATATCTGACATAATAAATTATAGCGCAAATGTAATATCTTATCCTTTATTATAAATGAACCCGAACCCCATCAAAAAACAAGGTAAATATGGATACGATAACAAAGCGTTGAATAGCTATAAACTATGAAGGTGCTTATGTAGAGATTTAAGCATAACCACAGTTTAAACCACATACATTATAAATCCATTTAACAATCGCTGCACATAAGTAGGTACATTATAAAGACTTATATACATTTATCATGGTATATAACAACTTTTTTGTTTCCAAGTAAAGTTCCAGGAAACGCTCGAGCGCCCCATTGTCGACCAACAGTAGATCCCATTTGAATGGGAAGCAATTTCAAACTTAGAACGCGACCGCGAATAGGGTTACCAACTCATAAATCCGGTTTGGGTCAGATTTGAAAACTTTTACTGGGTTACGTTTGTTTTTGTTCATATAACATATTGAAATTTCAAATTCGTGAATACATTCAATGACATTAACAAAATGGCGGACATATAAGCCAATTAGTCTAATTTTAATCGTACAACCCTAACAACAGCGAGGGACAATACGGACATGTCATAGCGAACTCTCAGTTTGAATTTCGAATTAATTCTAGAATTTCGTTCTGAAATATGAATTCCTTTAGTGCATTGTTTAGACAGCCTGGTTGGCTTTGTCCGGTCTTGGGTTCGAATCCCACCCGGGACAAACATTTGTATGCATGAATATGTCTGTTTGTTCTGTGTCTGGATGTAAATATCTATAAAAGTGTGTATTTAAAAGTAGTAAGTATATGTAGTATATCAGCTATCTGGTTACCATATCACAAGCTCTGCTTAGTTTGGAATCAGATTGGCCGTGTGTGAAAAATGTACCAGGATATTGTGTTGGAAATAATCTTGGCTGAATAAATTGTATGCAGCAGCTGTGTAAAAAAAAAAATGTGAAACATGTGTAAATATAAAATTCAGCGTAGCGAGATGGTACTTTTAATTTGTGGCGCGTATCGCGTATTACTTGTCGACTGCGTTTTTATAGTCTTTTTTTGATGTTACATTTATTGTTAGTGTGTGCTTTTGTATTCCTTATTTAAATATAACTTAGTAAGTAACTATTATATGTAGGTAAAAGTTTTAATTTAGGAAATTATTATCATATCATTCGGCGTATAAAAAGTAAAAATAAAAGAACTACTATAGTTATTTATAACCTTAAACTTTGATAAATCAGCTGGTTTAGGACCGCTCTTATATTTTTAGACTTACATACAAAAATATATCGAATTGATATATTAAGTGGTCGTAAATAGCTTTATTTTTAGCGATTGCATTTTTATCTCATAATCTGCCTACACATATCATGTTATTGATTAAAGTATTAATGGAATTAAAATTAAAAGTGATTCACATATTGATATTAGTGTTATTTATATACCGCTATGACGTCCGACAGATTTGTCCGTTCTTATGATTCTTAATTTCGCCTTCTAACATATGTCTTCGGTAGTATAGTGGTAAGTATCCCCGCCTGTCACGCGGGAGACCGGGGTTCGATTCCCCGCCGGAGAGAACATCTTTTTTGTTTTTTGGTTCCTTTTTTTTACCAAATATTTATGTATATGTATTATTATAATAAATATCATTGAGCTACCAAAAAGATTGAATTTATATTATTCATCACCTACATCCGTACAAGTAGCGGCTACTAAATATTTAATCAATTATATTATACCTATTTATCGCCAATAAATTCATGGAAATTGATGATTTTGTCGAAGGGTCGAAGGTAAGCTAAGCCTATAATAACACAGTAATCATGACTAGAGAAATAAGCACAGTCGAAATGTGTTTTCCAACAGCAATCAATGCGTCGTCACAGCCTCTAGGGATTTGCGCAATGATTGTTTTTATTCAAATGCAAATGGTCATTATTTCAATAAATATGAAGCACACGATCAACACGATTTTGAGGCATATTCATAGACCAGATATAAATCAAAATACATTTAATAAATAAATAATAAGCAGTGACGAATTAACCCTTAAACAAATTAAGCAATTGCCTAGGGCATCACGTCTGGGATGGGATTCTTCTGGTGCCCCGAAGAAGCACAAAAAAAATCCATCCTCCAAAAAGGCATCACTTCACCACGTCACCTAAAACCGCACCAAAAATGGTTTAAATAACGATTCTAGTTGACAGAGGATAGGGATGGGCGTGGATTGCTTAGGACATCAAGAAGTCTTATACGTCACTGCTTATAAGTAGGACAAAATTACTTTGACGATAAACCAGAATAAATAATAGTAGAAGGTAAGGTACCAACCTACTTGGTACCAGTAAAGAAAATCAAGTTGGCAAACACGGCAGCACATGCGAAGTTCGTTTTTCAAAAAACCTAAACATATCTCTTGTCAAATAAAAGCTGGCACAACAGTTGCCGATCCAATAAAGTTAAATTGTAAACGAGGCTGTTGCAATACGTGGTTCTGTTTTGGCCACGAGCCAAAAACTGGCGAGTGTGGGCCCGCCATTATGATACTTAGCCCTCATTCGCGTTCAAATACAACAAAGGCATTCCCAAGTATATGTTCACACGACAGCGTTTTTAAAACGCGATGCTTATTTATCGAGCAGTGTTGCATTTTCAATTTTGGGCGTTGGAAATAGAGCATATTATTGTTCTTATTATTATTTTTATTATTGTACTTGGCCATGCATTTGTTGCATTTGAACGCTTTATTAACGTCCGTTAAAAAACTATCGTGCGAATGAAGCCTTACGGATGCGACCTGACAAATTGTCTAGGTTATTGCTGTTTGGAAGTGTTAGCTGGAACTAGTATCATGGGGAAGGAAATAGTGTTGCCCGCGTAGAAAATACCATGATCGATGGTTCAATCGATTGAGATTAGAATCGCCTGGATAGATGGTCTCGATCACTCGATTGGATAGGTACGTCATTTTGTTACACTCGACTACTTTAAAGATTTTTATACATTGGCTTTTTAATTTTTTATTATTTAGGTACCCTATGTTAAAGATGTATTTTTTTGGATTTTTTTATTAGAATTTTAAACTAAATATGGAAACTAATTTTCCTAAAATCATATTAAAAAAATCAATTAATTACTAAATTATTTCCATATATCAGTATCATACCTATAAACGTATTGTCATCCAAACATACCTAATGAACAAATGTAGGTACCTTCATACCACAAACTCATTATCGGAAAATTTTGAAGTGCTTTGTTCTATAAACATTTCCTATTAAGTTATTAAACAACTAGCTGCCTCCGTGCGGTTTTACCCGCGTAGTTCCCGTTCCCGTGGGATTACAGAGATAAAATATAGCCTATGTTACTCAAAGCTACATAGCTTTCTAATGAAAAAAGAATTATTAAAATCGGTCCAGTTCTTTTTGAGTTTATTCGTTACATACAAAAATACAAATCTTTCCTCTTCATAATATTAGTGTAGATAAATAGGAACCTCATCATCAAACTTTATCTCGCTTAAAATTCATAAGGTATCGATAAAAAATCGATTTGGAAATCACTGAACGAGGTCATATCGGCCTATATGCCGTAAATACCGTTTTATTCGCAATCGTTCCATTTTATAGACATCTCGGATCAACTAACGAATAATAAAATATCAGTGGTATTCCATGTCTTTCAAATTACAAGGATAGGTAAATTAATTATAGGTAATTATTCTTAGGTAAGGTACCTATATTATATCAACTAGCGACACAGGCTTCGAATAGATAGCATATGACCTGAATAATTCCAATTTCCATCGTTTATAACCGTGTATAAATCAGTACAGTTGTTTCTGAGATTACCCTGAACAAACACAAACTCAGCACGGCGCGACGGGGGACTATAGTGATGCTGAGAACGAACCTAGATCTAGTTATCTATTCCATCTAAGTTCAATGACCGTTTTATTTGTTGTAAACAAAATAATTAATTTTCATTAAATAGTAACTGATCGGTTCAATGACACGAGTCTTTCTTAGACTTTTATAAACTTACTAAAAACAATGGAATGGCTCCCTATTTATAGGTGTTTTAAATCAGCCCACACTTTTTCCAATAGTTTGAGATATTTTTGGGACTTAGCCATTACAATTGTACCTAAAAATCATAGATCTAAGATATTGGTTAAATTTCTTAATTGATCTTAGTTCTTGCTTGGCTGTTTTACCTGTATTCCTAGGGATCTTCTATTTCGTTGGGATAAAAAATAGCCAATATGTTATTGCAGAATATATTCTAATTCTAGCTGACTTCTCACCTGGTTGGGTAGAGAAGGAAAGAGATAAAGCATGTAATATGGCGGAGCAAGAGTCAATTACCTTAGAGAATAGAATCTTGGCTCTTTGTTCTTACATTAAATTTATCCTTATGACGTAATTGCAGAAGGAAATTTTATCGTGACATAGAAGGTAATACGTTATTATATTAACATTTATCCAAGTTAGAAATAATTAGTTTCAAATATCCTCGGACATTTTTCACACAAGCCCAATCTCATAACAAACATAGCACACCTTGTGTTATGGTATCCAGATAGCTTATATACTACTTGTACCACTTTTAAATACATACTTATATAGATAATTACATCCAGAAGCAAATGTATTAATGCATATAAATGTTTGTCCTGGTTGTGATTTGAACCACAAAGCCAACAGGCTGTCTTATACTGAAAAACAGTTACTTATTAGTATTACATTTTTAATTTATGGCGTACAATTTAATCTCGGTGAGGAAACCCTTTATCAAAGATTATAATGTATAACTAGTCTATTTAACCGATAATTACAAGATATTTGCGATACTTGGATTAAATAAAAACATTAAATGTGTCATGTGTTATTCTATGAGTCAGTGATAATAAATAATACTATCTTATCTCGTATGAAGCGACAGTAGGACTATAAATAATCATTTCAAGATGTCACACTACTGTCACAGTTACAGGAAATTTTACTCAGTTTCAGTTGTTTCTTCGAACTGTTTGTTTCAATAAATATATTCAAGGTAAGATGGTAAATATAAAAAAAAAATTACTATTGACATTTTTGTTTTTTTTTCATTCGTTTATGCTTAAAAATATAATAATTTTCGATCGAAATACATAAAAAATTAAAAAATATGCCTTAAGTAAATTTAAAAACGCATAGAAGAATTAAACTTTCTAAATATTAAATTACGATTGCTTAGACTCAATTACCCTTTTTACGCAAGATTAAGATTCTAACCATAAACCACAAAAAAAAACATTTCATCTTTATGCATATATTTTTTTATTTTTACAGATGAAGGTCACTCTATCCCTTGTCGTATTGGCAGTGTTATCTTCAGGAGCACTAGGGTCTTCAATCAGGGCACCAACTTCGAGGGCCAACCTCAACATTGGCTACGTTAGCCCCGGCGATATACTTCTGCACAGGTAAATATAACCTTTATGCATTAAGAATCAAAATCGATACACCTATTTATTATTATTTGTCCGCTATAAATAGTGATTTGAGTTTTAGCGTTAATGCTTTATGGTTTTTAATTTTTTTTTTTATTTAAGCAAATATACAAAGAGATTACGATTGTGACTGGCATTGTAGTTTATTTAATAGGTGACTTACTAAGTAGTACTTAAGTGCTATCAATAATAATCTGTTCAGCCGTATCCAAGTTCATTTTCAATTTCGTTTGCATGTGTTGAAAACTATGGCCCACATTTTCCTTATCCTTTTATCATTTTGTATTGTAATTTATCCTTCTTTCTACAGATCCTATTTTTACCAGCCAGGTATACCTAACACCATCCAGTACCAAAACTTCCTATACAAGGGTTACTTTACAACCCGGGTGACGGCCATAGTGGCGTCAGAAGTCGGGTACTCACAGTACGCAAGTATATGGGTACTGTCTGGGGGCATCGGGTACAATAATGTGACCCTTAGGGTACAATCGGCTAGGGGATACGGGTACTACTACCTCATCGACGTTTGGGGACGTTAACCTGGTGATTATTGGAGCTAAAATCGATCTGTAATTTCTTTAAGTATTAAAATTATGTTTTTTAATCATTTGTTTCAATTGATGCGTATGTTCCTACTTTAAAAACCTATCTACACTAATTATAAAGAGGATTTGTATTTTGTATATGTAACGAATAAACTTAAAAACTACTTGGACGATCTGAATAATTCTATGGTACATTATCAGAAAGTAATAAGTTAAATTCTCGTATTCTTACGGGGACAAGAACTACGCGGGTAAAACCATGCGAAGGCGATAGTCTATATAATGATATGAAATCATGTGGGTATGTGATACTGTCTATTTACACTTATTAAAAGACCTTTTAGAAGCAGATGAATCTCATGTGCCGTTAACATGTACAGAAGTTAAATGGAATCCAAATTAATAAAAAGGTTTATACGTTTATGTTCAATTGCAGTGAAACTATTATGCAATTCCACAAGTTGTACAATGAAAATAGCGCAGTTTTGGCACGAATGTTTATTTCCGAGCAATTTGCTATAAGGTCACATATTATGCGGTGCCCAATTTACATATAAGTTCTGGTAGTATTTTGGAAACTGTATGAGTTGGACCTTGAAACTTTTGAGTCACAAAGTTGGGGACAAATGCGCCATTAGAATAAGTAATAACCCAAAGTTGTAGACAGAAACTCATCTATAAATAAATGGGGTGAATTATTAGGAGTATTTCCGCATTGCGTTTCTAACTGGATAAAAACTATCTCGGAATTATCTTTCCTCCTATTAACTGATAGAAGATCCCACGCAAAACCCTACTAGATGTTTTACTCCGTTACTTGATGGGATGGATGGCCACACAAACAAACCGCCAGTCTGATAACTCATTTCGTATAATGCAATGTAGGTAGATATACTTTTCTTCAACATACGACAGATATCCAGGTATTACCAGTACATAAAAAGGTAGCAAATAAAGCTTATGCCAAAGGGACTTTTGTGAGATCTATAACGGATTATTGTGAAGAAAATATGAGGTTTACTTTTAGTTTATATAAAATTCATCAAAGCATATTATATGAACAAACGATTTTTCTATTTTCAATTAATCCAGAGTCCCATAGAGTACTAACTCTCCCAATACAATTACTTAGCATCAGATCTGATCCAGCAAATTGAATCGATTGCCATAATAATCGTTATGACTAGTCGATTGTTATCGATGCTCCAATTTATGGTAATGTAAATGAATATATTTGCGGCTATGGATTGCAGTGTCGACAACTCGGCTTATTTGGTCTTAAGTAGGACAATATTATGACCATGACATTGGCGCCCGTCCAAATAGTGACAAAGACAATATTTGGTCAGTGTTAGGTTATATATAATTAAATCCATCCGGATATTTATGATAGTATTATTCGTATTGCGGTTCCGTTAGTTGCCAATATTTTGCATTAGAATCGAGGGTTGCCGCTTTAAAATATAACTGAGTATTACCTCTTGTCAAATAACACGAATAGCGGTAGGTATGTAAAAAAGTATAACTAAATAAAACTATATATTTTTCATCCCACCATCTCGGAAAGAGTATTTTTAATCTTTAATATCTGAGTGGAAAAGCCGTTTTTATTCTCTAGAGGATAAAGTAAATTGAATTTGGAACATCGTGTGCACTAAGTTTGTGAATTAAAAAAAAACATTAAACCTATTTACTGCTACCTCTATGGTGCCGAATATATCATACAACTTTTTTTTAATTTGTTAAAAACTCAGACTCGGCACCTTCTTGGTGTTCTTTTTTCAATTTGCTTTGTACGCGGTTCTTTACGCGGCATTTTTTCACGTCATTGTTAAACCTTATATTAAAAACAAGAAACTTGAAAACAAGTGAAAAAACTAAAATGAGTGATTCTAGCGACGAGGAAGTTTGCTTGACGCCAACAGAATTGACTGAAACTGTTAATAATGCGCAAACGTTTTTTTTTTGCATTTAGTCATTTCCTCGCTGAGGTGGAATGAAAAGTTACGTGTTGCACTCGAGTGCAAAGATTTTTCACCTCGTGCTCTTTTGATTCCCTCGCTAACGCTCAGGATTCTAATTTTGAATCACTCGCTGCGCTCGTGATTCAATTTTAGAATCCTTCGCTTGCTCGGTCATCAAAATTGAACACGCGGTTAAAAAGCAACTTTGCACTCTTGTATAACAAATAACTATTACTACACAGTTAGTGTATATTTAAAATAATGATAACCATAGATTTAAAAGAAAAAATATGAAATAAAATTAATAACATTTCGATTCTTTATCGTTAACTTCGGTTTTAGACAATGTTAGTGATAAAATGATACCAAAAAGTATTTACTTATTTTCAGTTTTTTAAAACAACACGAACATAATACAAAGTATTGTCGTAAGATCCCATTTTATCCAATATAAACGTAAGTAAGAAAACAAAGTTATTAAGCTATTTGTAGGGCCGTAAACCAGCGCTAAACTTATGAACTTGTTTGTGTTCTAGCCCCTAGCTAGACTATAAATATGACAGTCGCGAAGAAATATGTAGGTATATCACAATACTGAGAGACACTTGGGATTTTTCTTCATAAATTATATGAAAACAGATCTTTTATTATGAACGTATTAATTAAAAGAAACTTCTTTCGTAGGCGTTCTTATTTCGTTTGTTAGTACTAACTTATATTATTGTGTGCCCTCATATTTATTATTCTATTTTATGTAGGTATTTGAGTGAGTAATTCTTGTGACATTCAAAAAGTAACTCTCAAGGTAGATAATTAGAATATGTTCTGGAATAACACACTGGCTACTTATTTCCCAGCAATATTTAAGTAATCCGGGAACGCAGTGAAACCTTAAAGAACCACTAGTTTATATGAAACTAGTGGCTCCCCTCGGTTTCACCCGCGTTCCCGGGGGTCTTAAATTTTCCCGGGATAAATAGTATCCTACGACCCTCTCCTGGTTCTAAGCTACTTCCCGACCAATTTCCAGCCAAGTCGGTTCAGCCGTTCTTGAGTTATAAATAGTGTAACTAACACGACTTTCTTTTATATATATAGATATCTAGGTATGTATTATCTCATATGTAGGTACTTTAAATACAGATTATTTTTAATGTATCACATTATTATCGATATACAATAAATTTACATATTGATTGATTGCATGATGGAAGATGGATTTAATAAGTGATTGAAAAAGATGAATGACATTTAAGAATTCAGCAACAAATATTTTTTTTTAAAAAATTGGTAATATAAAGACAATTTAATACAATAAATACCTATTTGGTTTTTTTATTGGCGTGTATATGTATTTTTTTTTTAATTTTAGTACACAGATTATATATTATATTATGAGTAACACAATTTTAATTTTTTGTTTCTATTATTTGTCGAGAACTCCTTAAATCTTATACCAAATTGATCTTCAAGTGCATTCATTGTTAATATTGCTTCTTTATGCTCTTCTTGCATCATTTCCACTGTTTCCTTTAATTCGTTATAGTTTTTCGTACTCTGTACTAATATTTTTTCTATTTCTGCATTACTTTTTACAATCACAATATTCTGATCCTTTAGTTCTTGATTTTGAATTTTCAATTCTTCGATTGCTTTATGTAGGTTATTTAATATATGTAATATTTTCATTACATTTTTTAGTATCACCATTTTCTTGTTCGATATTCTCACAAGGCGTGTTTCGTCTTCTTTTTGTAGAATTATTAGTATTACTTATTTTAGTGGGAGATGACATACCTAATAATTTATACTTAGAACCAACTGAGAATTGGTTAACGTAAAATGTACCTTATCACCACTGCACTGTAATATTTTTACAATATTAAATTTCACATTTCTAAAATAATAAAAAGGCACTGTAGGTACACAACCAACTACTGATGCTGGATAAAGATATGAAGGTAGATAACAGATGAGATATAGAAAAACCGGCCAAGAGCGTGTTAGGACACGCGCTGTATAGGGTTCCGTAGCTAGATTGAGAAAATTCAATACTTTACGTATACATATACGATTTACTTAAACATATTTTTAATATTGAGGTGGAAGCGAAATGGTAAAAAGTCGTATTCGGTTGATTTTAGGATCTTTTTTACTTGGGCGACTATAGCTCGTTAACCTGTAAAGCCAACTTAACCGTGATAGTTTTCCTCTAAAATTCATCGTATATACTACTAGCATGAATTTTTTTACACATATCTACAAACAATGGTTAGTTTTTAGAGGGGTGACACACATGACTCTAACTAAAATTACAGCTTAAAAGCTTAATATTTCCTAAACGGAACCCTGAACCGGAAAGCGTTCTTACCAAACCTTTGCTATTTTTTAATAAGCTATCCAACGATATGCCACACTAGGAATGGGGGAAAGGTAGGAATTTTTGTTCCCGTTGTACGTGTATGGGAGGTACCCTAAAAAAACTATTTTTCAAGATTTTATGTGATTTTTGTCAAAGCTGTTAATATCTACTACCATACCAAATTACAGCTCTGTAGTACCAACCGTCTCTGAGATTACCCGCGGACGGACGGAGGGACGGACATGGCGAAACTATAAGGGTTCGTAGTTGACTAGGGAACCCTAAAAATGGCCGATATCTATACTAATATACAAAGCTGAAGAGTTTGTTTGTTTGAACGCGCTAATCTCAGGAACTACTGGTCTGATATGAAAAATTATTTCAGTGTTATATAGCCCATTTATCGAAAAAGGCTATATATATAGGCTATATATCATCACGCTACCATGAATATGAGCGGAGCATCATTCAAAAATGTTTCAAAAACGGGCAAGTGACGCTAACGAAGTTGCGCGGCTCAACTAGTCAGTAAAGCCAGTATCTTAAGATAAAGGTGAGAGATACGAACTCTTAGTGTCAGCTTAACATAATAATATATTCCAAGTAAACAAGTTTAATGCCACCTAAAAGGACCCGACGAGTCCCGAGGGTCGAGGTGTCCTTTCGACCTAGCTTCCAGGTCAACTAAGGGTCTTTTGATCCTGAATTGTGTAACGGTACACTGAATAAAAATGTAAATTAAAATTGTCTATACTTGAAAAGAATACTAAATTTAAAAATTAAATGATTTTTGAAACTTAGGTATCTACTAAGTATATATGTTTGGATCAATTTTGTCAAATACTTTTACATCATATTTACTCATTATAACGTTTTGATAATAATTACCCGAATCGGTTTATAAATAACTTATAAACCTCCTCATCATTTTTGGAAGTTAATAAGAATACATACCACCACAAATCGCTATATTTTTAATAAGATTCACATTGAAATAAACAAAACAACTTAGTTAATTACACTGTCTTTAATCACGATCAATACATATTTCATTGAACTTCGTCAGTCCCGAGGCACAATCATTTCCGATGAACGCTGAGAACGGCTCAACATCCGGTGTAAAATCACTTCTTAATACAAAATCATTATCTTCACGTCCCATATACGTGTGAGTTCCATCTTTTTTATTCTCTTCTCTTTTTCTATTTCCATCATCTCCAAAACTTGATTCAATTGTACGTCTATTATATTTCACTGGTTTTGCTTCATTAAATGCTATGTGAATGATTAAAGTTATACAAATTGCTGTAGCAGTTTTCATGGCGTCTTCTTGCGCAGTGTTGAACAAATGATGGATAACGTTTATGTTTCTTGTTTTTATTCAACGACACATTATTATCCAGTATTTCTGATGATAAAGTGTATTTATATTTAAATTAATTTTTAAGTTATTATCTATACTCCGCCACATGTTTAAATTATGATAAGGCAATAAGACATTTATTTAAAGTAGGTATTGTTTGATCAATTTAACTAAGAGTATAGAAATATGTCTCAGATATATTGATGTTATATGCCATTATAAAACAATTAATGGACATTCCTAGACAAATTAACTTTACCTAATTATATCAAATGACTTATTTATTGTTATTTTTTATTGATATTTAATGAGTTGTTTTGGATGTATGTTAAGTAGGTACCTAATACGTTTTGTTAACGCTGTTAGACTCGAACTGTCTTGGAAAATCTTGTAAGAGTGATTTTGATAATTAATAAATAATAGGTCAATATCTAATAATGTACTACTTTTAAATACATATATATGTAGCTATTTACATCCATTCCCAGAACAAACAGACATGTTCATGCATAATTGTTTGTATTAGAAATCAAACCCACGACTTAAAAGTGTCACTGATCACCGGTATGTCGAAATAAGTAAATTAAATTCGAAATGAGAATTTCTAAGATTATAAACAACTTCTAAGTTAAGCTGTGTTTAAAACAGTCAATCAAAATCCTTTGTTTTGTTATTATCCTAACATAATGCCCACTTTAGAACAAAACACCAGCTCAAGATCGTCTAGCAGTAACGACTAGGTTTTAAGGACGTCTTCAAAACTCGCCCTCGGCTTATTGCTGCAGTATCCGACCGTCAGGGTTGCTACGTCACATTAAAAAGGTAGAAAAATATTTGTGCAACCCTATCTAGATTGGGATAATGTTTATTTCGTTTTTTTTTTTTTCAATTATTCCATGTACCTATTTATACGAACATTGTTTAAGATTATGAGGAAATTAGGGAATAAAATAGAAAGTTTTCTCTTGCATATTTGTTATTGTACATGTTAAAACTGTTACGCAATCCTCATATTCAAATTTAAGTAAATCATATCAAAGGTTAGTATTAAAAATAATGTTAACTACAGCAATTATTTCCTTGTCTTATATTGGTAAATACGTCTGTTTCTATGTCTGGGGAAATCCCTATTATTATCATATCTCTGCCGGAAAGCTTGTTTAAATATTAAAACTGTTTATAGAATTCGCTCAACAAAAAAACCCACAACATCGTAAGAGACTGTAATATTCTTTTTTTAATTATAAATCTAATCGAAACTTCAAGGGTCAGCCCTAAAAGTTAGCACTTAAAAGTTAAAACTTTGTCTACGGATTGAGGGAATAAGATTAAAATGGGCTCTTAGAGGATGAATCTTTGAAGTCTTTGAAGCGAGATTGCCGTGATTGACAACCCTATAATAAAACTTGTATATTGTCTAGGTTGGTTGGTTACTTGGTTTCAAGCACCGCATACCTCAGTATTAGAACATTATATCATCATATTAAACTTATATTTTAGGTTCCATTTCATTAAGTCTATGTTAACTTTTTTATCTATACCTAATGTATGTATTTATAAACAGAAAAAAATTAATAAATGTAATTTGCTTATCTTTTGATGTTTAACAAAAATAACGTAAGAAATAACTAATATTGATTGATGAGTTGAGTTTATATGTTTTTTTTGATGTAGAAGGTCATAAAATCGACGTAATATTTTGCACGTTGGAAGTACATATCTAGGTAAATAATATTTTTATCTCAAAATTATCATTCCAATGTAACAAAGCCACAGATAAAAGCTAGTAGGTCGTCGTTGTCAACTTAAATAGTCCACTGCTGGACGTAGGCCTCCCCTAATTCACGCCACTTATACCGGTCTGCCGCCCTCCTCATCCAGTCCCTCCCGGCAACCATTCGCAGGTCGTCGGACCACCGGGCTAGAGGGCGTCCTACACTACGTTTGCCGAGACGCGGGCTCAACGGCCATCGGTCCTACGACTGACGTGGCCGGCCCATTGCACCTTCAGCTAGTAGGTATAATACTTAATTAACAAGTGGCATTTTGACTTACATCAGGACTGATGTCAGTGAAGTTGGCACTGGAGACGAACTCTTTGAGGAAGCCGTCCAGCTCCGTACCCTCGATGTAGCCGTTACCTGAAGAAAAAAGAACATAATGTATTGCCATATCAAAAATAGGTCCATATAAGTTTGACTGTGACCTTATTGTTTATAACCTACTTATTGTATTTTTAACCGCAGCATAAAAAATAATTCTCAATTCAATTTTATTTGACCACTAGTGGCTCCCCGCGGTTTCACACGCGTACCCGCGAGATCTTCCATTTTCCCGGGATAAAGAGTCCTTTCTCAAGCTCTAGACTATCGGTAATCGGTTCAGTAGTTTTAGCGTGAAAGTGAGACAGACAGACAGAGTTACTTTCGCTTTTTAATATTAGTATAGATTACGTTAGTTAGTTATGAATATGTTTAGTGTCCAATTTAAATATATTCCCCTATCTTTCTGTTTTAAGATGTTAGAAAACGTTGAATATACCAACCAACAGCCAAAAAGGCTTTTAGAAATTCTATTGCCTTTTACACAAAACTGTACGTAAATCGTTGATTACAATACCATTATAACTACAATGTTATCAAATAACTCATCGAGAAATCGAAAGGTAAATTAAGTCAATACATAACTACATACAATATTATCGATTGTACATAATAAATAAATACAGTCATATTTATAGGTTACCGAAGTTTAGTTCATGATATATTAAAACGTGTGTCGTGATGTGACCCACTTGTGAAGTTTCCCGGCGTGTCCCGGACACCCTACGCACTGGTTCCATTCACATTATTGGCCTTATTATTATGCAGTTTTAATTTTAATAGGCATAATAATTATAATTACCAGAGTAGTTTAAATGTAGTAGACATGAAATAAACTAGTTATATGCTAAAGTTATTAATAAATTAGCCAAAGAAATACTCTGCTGGGCCTTTCTATATTACCAGTTATTGATTCTAAACTTAATAAAGCTTATACAAAGTTATGTCAGTACACTAATATTATAAAGGTGAAAGCTTGTGAGTGTGTATGATTGTTACTTGTTCACGTCTGAACGGCGATTGTGGAGCGATTTTAATAATGGTTTGGAGTTAGCTAACACAGGAAAATTGATAATTTTGCGGGTAGCCACTTGTAATTATATTATATACAGAACATCTGACACAGAAAAGATATAAGTTCATGTACACAAATGTGGGTTTCGAACTAACGAATAGTAGTTTGAAAGACAGGGCAAACCACAAAGGCAGCTGGCCATTCGTTACTGCATATAGTTGACAGCACACTCACTTTGAAGTTGGCGTAACGGATAGAATTAACATATCTCGGACCCAAATTAACAAGGGTAAGAACACATTAAATACAAATATATAGGTTCTAATATACATATAGGTAAATAAATATTTTCTAGCTGGAGCCTCCAATTCGTCCGCGTGGAATAGTGACTTTGAATCGTTTTAATTGGCATAACTTTTTTATTTATGAACCGATTGACATGAAACTAACACTAAATAATAAGTGAAGCTTACGTAACATGATGTGACAACTATATCTAAGTTATGCTAATTCTGAGATAAGTGTGCATAGGTATATTATGCACAGACAAAAATTCTAACATTGTTTTGGATGCTATTTGTGTTGATAAAGGTCCTAATTAGGTACTTTTTGTCATATATCTTTCATGTACAGACAGTGATCCATAACATTTTTATTATATGTATTATTTACAGATACAATATACCTACCTAAGTAATGTTTTTCAATAGAACTAACTTTATTCACATTCAAATATGTTTCATGGAAACTAGAACTAGAACTTTACCCCCCGTACGAAAGGACACTCGAACCCATAAACATGCCTAAAGGTTGGTAAATTTATTAGTTCCACCTAACAGGAGCCTTTATTAAATTTGTAACCCTGCACCGTATGTGTCGTAAACTTTGAGCCTGTAATATTATGCGTGAACTTTACGACGGGATCTCGACTGTAACAAAATGTAACATGTTACCAAATCCTTCAATGAAATGTTACATGAATTTGTTTGTCAATGTGTTGTAAAAGAGAGTTCCATTACTGGTTGTAGAGAATCAAATATCGAATCGAAATAATTAGGAATGAGAATCATACTACTATTATAATATGTAGGTATATGTTTGTTACTCTTTTACGCAAAAACTACTGAACGGATTTCGATGAGATCTGGAATACAGATAGTATTACTTCCATAAGTTACTTTTTAATAGAAAAATAAATAAAATTTTACATCTAGAAACGGAACAAACAGATACTTATGTATATTCATTCATGCCCAAAAGTGGAATGGAACATAAAATTTGGGTCAGTAATAACCCCAGTGTAAACTTCTTAAATCATTATAACCATGTTGAATAATATTTGAATGCCCTAATTGATCATATGTTGAAATACGATATACAAATGTACCGTTGACAGAACCATTTCGTTTCTCTGTCAATAATAATATCAATATGTCAAACTGACTTGTCATATTAGGAACGTTATAGCGATTAGCGAATCTTCACGGAGCCGAAGCTTATGAGTAACTAGCTATTGGCCCGCGGTTTCATCCGCGTTCCCGGGGTAGCTTCAATTTTCCCAGGATAAAAGAATCCTATGTTTTAAATCAGATTATCACCTAACTCCATATAAAATATTATTAATGCTCCAACCGTTTTTTTTATTTTTTTATATTACAAGGGTGGCAAACAAGCATACGGTCCCAACTGATGGGAAGCGGTTACCGTTATACGCTTGCAACACCAGGGGCGTCACTCACGCGTTGCCGACCCTATAAAAATCTCTTCACTCCCTTCTTGAAGAACCCCGTACTGTACTCCATTGGGAATACTATGGCGGGGAGCTCATTCCACAAACAGTTTTTTTTGACGGGACTAGAAGGTGTTAGCCTCTGATGGCTGTTTACTTACTACTAATTACGCGGACAATCGGTGGGCGCTGAGGGCTCTCAACCTGAGTGTCCAGGGTAGGAAGCACCTCTGAAACCGCAAGGTACGAGACCAATTCGGTTCAATTTAGACGTGATGAACAAACATACAGACTCACAAACTTTCGCCTTTATAATATTAGTATGATGTGTCATGTGATCAGTGACAGATTAAGAGTTCTTGATGCCCTAAGCAATCCACGCCCATGGGACCCCCTATCCTTATGTCAACTAGAATCGGTCTTTAAACCATTTTTGGTGCGGTTTTTGGTGAAGTGAGAGTGAGACGTGATACCCTAACGATGGTTTTTTACATTGTGCTTCTTCTGGTGCCCCTCCAAACGTGATGCCCTAGGCAATTGCTTAATTTGTTTCAGGGTTAATCCGTCACTGGATGTGATATGTCAAACTGGCTTGTCATAGTACGATATTAGATCTTCACGGAGATAGAGCTTATGAGTAATTTATTCATGATAAGACCCTGGAATTAAATGGGAATTTATGCGAGGTGTTAACGCGAGGTTACCGGGTACCGGTGAGGGTGGGAACATAAAATTAAGTGATGTAATAGCTAATATACATATACACTATCTTTTGACTGACTATGTCTGCAATAATCAAATTTTCATGTTATAAAGTATTTCTATTTTAAACTTTGTTCTTTATAACTGTGGAATTATATTATTTGTCATAGTATGTCTCGTCGACTGTAGGTATATTAAAAGACTAGTTTTATTATTTTATGGGTTTTTAGAAACTTATATGTTTTCTAAATAATTTAGGGTCTCTTTACATATTTTCATATGTTCATTAATTGTTTGGTAATTCTATGCTATATACCTACCTATTTGATTTATAAATAAAGCTACAACCGATTCGGAAGTCAACCTACAACTGTAGAAGTTCTCAGCCGAGTTCTATTTTTATATTAGTATAAAACTACAATTTTCTTCTTTATGTTGACAATACTTAGGTACATAATGAAGAAAATAGTAGTTCTTCAACATACTCCAATAACATTCCTTATGTTATAAAAATGGTAATAAACAGATAATTTTATTCTCCACACAAGACATAAAAACACAGAATTCGTAGGCATTTCGTAGCATCACGTAGCAATGTGTGATGCTCGTAGCCTACTAATGGTTTTAGTGAAGAAAGAAATAGATTTATTCCGTACCTATGTTCATGTATATTTATTAATGAGTTTGTTTTCCATGTAAAGTAGACATAACGTTTACTTGTAGACAAGTCAAGACGTCATTTAAATCCTACTAATATGAAACTTTTAATGAATAATTGTGTAATGTCAGAACGGCCGAAGAAAAATTTTCTGTTTCAATATAGCTACTTTTTCTTCGGGACACGCAAGACGGAAGCTTAGCCCTAAGATTTAACATAATATTCTTATATTAATATCTATATCTTTACGTATACATTTATTGACTTTATATGACATGTCACCAAGCCTTCCGTGACAATAGAACGCGCTTCTATATGGTACAGGCATTTCACATTCTACTGGAAGCTTTGTAGCACCTTTATTTACTTAGCAAATTTAGGTCAGATATTTTCTATTTGTAAGAAATTGACTGATTTTTTTATCCATAGTCATGGTTATTTAATAATTTATACTTAGTATGCAAGCAACACAATAAACCAACAAAAATAATACACACCGAACTGAAACAAAATCTAAGAAACTACCGACTTCTTTGATACAAATTCTCAAGTAAATATTATGATTATTATTCAGCGGATACATAATTCTAAAAGTGCCCTAACCTCAGACAGAATTGAAGTGGGCCGATTGGTTTTTATCGTCTGGACCCTTCTGGGATAACGGAAGGACTATCTAAAGATATTCAATGATGTGGGGCCACTACCACCACGAGACAGATCTTTTAGAAAATATAATTATAACAAAATGCTATAATAACCAAAATATATAAATAAACAAAACACAATCGTTTTTAATTCGACAGTAGGTTGAAATGACCATTTCACCCTATGGGACGAACTGAACAGAGAGTGACTTAAACGCATATTATATACTAGTTGCTCCACGGTTTCGCCCGCGTTCCCGGGGATAGTAATTAAAAAGTAGCCAATCTATTGTTCTAGAACATATTCTTATTATATGCCAATATCATCGCGACTTAATCCGTTCTGGCGTAACAGACATACATCTTTACATACATACATTCTCACAAACTATCGATTTTTTTAATATTAGTAGAAAGTAGGAAAGATACAATCTATTATACAAGATTCAAAAGCTAAAAAAACACATACATATTAGACTAGTCCCATTTATAGTGTCAATATTATTTTTATCTTACCTTTGTCTTGGCATTTAAAAGTTAGATTCAAATAGCACAGGTTGAGAGGTGTGACAAGGTATCGAGGTAATTATAACACTTGTATTTAAAAGCAAACTATATAATTCCGGTCACTAATAATACTGTTGTTAGACCGATAACTTATAACTGTCTGCAATCGGCAATCCACAGACCATACGTAAGTACCGTTTAAAAAAACATTCAAAAACCGCTTGATCCGTAGCCCAGCAGTTCAAGATTCCTTGCAGGAAATTTACTTTGTGGAATCTGGTAATCATTACCGTCAAATGAAATCCCTTTTATCTAGCGTAAGCCAAGAGCTATTTTTGGGACACATAAATATCCCTAACTTTGTCCTATTGTCTTTTCACTACATTAACTTTGTGACTAATCGTATGTTCGTACGTATATGTTCTACTTTATATATAGGATTCTAGCACAGACTTATGTATAATTTAAATAGTAATTTTATATTAGGTTCTTATGTAAAAATCTTTGCAAAAGTAAAAAGACGAAAAGTATACATAACAAGGTAAGTAAAGTCAAGGTTTTATTGTAACCATATTTGTCATCTAGTTGTCTAGTATTATATATATAACAAAACAATAAGAGATCATAATAATTTATCATACGTTTAAAATAAGAAGCTTTAATTATGGACTATTTTTTCTGGTTACTAAAAATAGCCACATATTGGACAGATAACTTATAGCTTATTTATTGTCCCTGTTTCCTGATAAATTTATTAATCAATATATCACTAAGCAAGGTAAACAGTTCAAGTTAAAACATAAACATTAATTAGTCTTAAAATTGTTAAACAAGATATAAATTATCATGCTTTTATTTACGTAAGCATCAAATGTTTGTTTTCTTGTCTTGAGAGCAGGTGGGCGAATTCGTTAGTCGCCGTAAATTACTTCCTTTTATCTCCTCTCATAGTAACATCGCTTAATTTAAACAGGGCGTTTGTGAACGTTCGAGCTTATACAAACAAATTATATTGAAGTATGTAACCGTTACTAAAGTTTACGTCAATCGTTGGTAAACGTTAAGAATTATGTAAGAATAATAGCTTGAGATTAATACTTACGTCTAATCGGAACCAGAGCTTTACAGTATTTTTTTTGAGTTTTTAGTTCATTCGAATAATTTTGAAGTTATAATTATCATGTGTTTTGTTGGCCATATATCATTATGCCATTTCTGTCTGCCATGTCTTGTACAAGTCTGAAAATTAAGAGTTGTTAATATAATTATTAACCGACTTCAAAAAAGGAGGTTCTATGTTCCGCTGTATATATTTTTCATGTACCTATTACCGATTTTTCTGCCAATCGTGGACCGTATTCATATATGTATTTAAGCAATTAGTCGATCCGTTGCAATTATACTAAACAATTAATCAAATATACTCACTTCCATTTTTTAAAACATTATTATCTTACCATAGATTAAGCTTAGCTTGAACAATTAAAAAATTAAACAAAATGATACATTCCATCCGGCTGACTGGGGGCATGAAACCTTTTCACCTTCAAAGAGTCGTTCATCCCAGACATTGTATAGTAATTATAATATATATATGAAAGCTGTCTACAAACAAACATACAGTAGGTACAATACATATTAGCATGTACAGATGGATGTAAGATCCAGTGACCTTGCTCGCTCGTCGAGGGCTATTCTCAAAACCCCTCGAAAACTCAGCTACTCGACCGAAAAAGCATTCGAGTGCTTTTTGACAAGTGGATGATGCGTCGACGTTTTTTCAATGACGGCATTATTAAAATCGCTGATATGTAAACGACAGTCTTTTTTAAGTACTAAAATTTGGCCGGTTAGCTTATTGGTTAGCGACATTCAAGCTGCTGGTGGCTCATGAAATGAATTATATTTAAAATAGGCCTTCACCGGCACTAATGAAACGTCGACTCTAATGCTCGGTTCGGAAGGTGGCTGTGTTTTCAGTGCCTGTAGTAAATATCTTAACAATTTAAAATGCATAAGTTATCTAGTTATTGTTAATGGTAACAGTTTGAAATCAGAATTAAGTATAGAATATATCCTTAGATGCAATTTTATTGATTAAAATAACCTTAAAATGGTTTTCAAGTCAAGATTAAAGTCAGGGAAACTCAGGTAAGAGCAGTTCGTTATAAAATACTATGCTAAGTGTAGGTTCTAGAACAAGATTCTACCTTAACAGAGTCTCCAAAGTGGACTGTAAATATTTGAGTCGAAAATGTGCCATTAATTTGTCGTTTAAATGGTAATGTGCTCGTACTGTACACCTATAATGTGTCAGTTTAACGACATGACACTAATTGCACGTGTTGTCGACAAACGGTTTGAAAAGTGTCAATTACAGGTATTAAAGTGCCATAGTTCTATATATACTAATATTATATAGAGAAAAAATTTGATGTGTTTTGTTTGCATCGAATAGGCTCCGAATCTACATGACCGATTTGAAAAATTCTTTCACTGTTAAGAAGCTACACTGTCTCCGGTGAACATAGGCTATATTTTATCCTCGTATTCCCACGGGAACGTGAACTACGCTGGTGAAACCGCTCGGAGGCAGCTAGTATTAAATAAGTACTATCCATCTATATTTATAGCTTCCACCCATGATTTAAGGGATTTATTTTTCCCTATTTAAACTATTACGAACCAAAAATAGCCAAATCGCTCCAATTTTCCTCCAGCTTAGCAACAAGAAAAGCAATTCATACCATATTATATATTATTTACTTACTAAGCAGACTTTCTATAGATGTTACTGTATGGCTGTAGTATACAGTTGGTACAAAACGTTATTTTGTCAGCCTCCCATACCTTCGTCACGTCTCTCAGACGTCATTCATGGTGAAGCCCTCACGCGAAACATCCGAACAATATAAGGGTTGTATTTTCAAATCACACGTACATAAATTACTTATTTGAATTTAAATAGTTGTTCTATTGACTATATATTTGTTTTTTTTTGGAATCTATTTGAAGTTTAAATTATATAGTAAAATGTCTGTCAAAGTAGGTATTTATCAGCTCATTCAGCAACACTTTATTATTGAAATAACAAAATCATATATATTCACTAATATACCTATTTGAAATCGTAATTTTTATTGACAAAAATTTAATCAAAAATTAAATTGGTTTTTACTACATTAGATCGATATGTTATGTCAATCAAAAAGCTCATTAAATAAATCCCACAATACGATTGCTTACAACATTCATTTAAATAAGCGAATTCCTAATTCTCCAGTCGAATGGTTTCGTAATCAAAGCTCCGAACAAAAGCTTCGGTGTGACGCTTCCCCGGTTCATTCACGAGCTGAAATGAGATGGATAAAAGCTACTTCGAAATGTACAGTATATTCATTCATCTTTAGAATATCTTAAGCATTAAAAGTAAACATAACGCGTATTTAGGTTTTGAGAAGAGAAATAATTGCGGTTGCGTTGAAATCATTATCTTGTTATTTGAATTGGTTAACAAGTAACAATTCAAACCGAACAACATTTACTAGTAGGTATCAACTTACATTATTTTATTTGGTAATGATTTTATTGTATTCTATCCCTGGATCTTATTTTTTGCCAAGATAAAAGTAGGTTATGTGCATTCAAAATAAATTACAAAATTCATCCAGATCTTTTCAGTTGTTTTTGATTGAGTAACAAACATCAATCATTCATATTTATTAATTATACTTACATTGTATACTTTGCGCTTAAATAACATTATATATTCAATAAACCATCATTTAAACCCTAAACAAGTAAAGGACACAACTTAAACAGAAAAATTTCAAATAGGGAATTTCCTGGAAACTTTTAAACCGTCCCTTCAGCGCATCTATACATTTCTGAGAGCTGCTAAAATGTTTACCTACGAAACACAGCGGCTGCCGCTACACAACAACAGTGTAAACTAAGATACAGAGATAGAAAACCTTTTATGGTATTAAAAGTATCGGTAAATAGCTCTCTGGATGGAGGGAGAAGCTGCTGAGAGTGTTTTTATTGAGTGCTCGCTGTTTACGAACTCTGGAAGTTGTTACAGTGTCTCTTTACTTATAAGGTAATGAAAAGGGGGATGCAGTTTAAAATTAAAGTCTGTATTACGTATTTATTACGTTTACAGATATATATAAGGTCGCAATATATATAATAGAAGGCTGTTATATTAGGAAGCTGTCAATATTCTAAAACATTACGTTCTCGTACAGTAAGCCGGTTGTAGGCTTTGTGTTAACATCGACCAAGTATAGATATTTATCTTGGTAGAATTGCTTAAAAAATATGGTAGGTATATATATTTTAGTACACGTAGTAGCCTTTGAGTACACCCACACTTCTACAGTGGTACTACTTACGAACTATTTATTAACATTGTACAATAAATATAGTACATTATTTTAATAAGGTTACGGCGTCTTCATCAACTATTACAAACTACATATTTGGCAAAATACAACACATATGCACTCTTTTACATATATATATACATACATAGGTAGGTTCATACTTCTTTTTATAAGTAGGTAACTACTTACGTATTCTATTATAACATAAACACTGTATATATGTACCAAAAACCGTTCATGTTCCAAATGCCATGTCGAAGGGATTGCAATACTCGATACCTATCCGACGATGCTATTTCTACACAAGGCCGTGGAAACGCGTCACTTCTGTACAGTACCTGAATAATGTAGTGACACGATTATTTTTGGTCATTTAAACGGTAGGTAATTTTCATATATTTATGGAGTAAATTTTTTTTCTGTTTTATACCCTAGTAATACTAGTTTTAAAACAAAAACTACGATAGATATTAGGGTACTGACACGTAAATAAAAAGCAAAATATTTTGGCTATAGGTACTGTAGTCTAGACTAACTCAAGGAATAGGTGCTTAGTTTCAAAGGCCTACTTTAAAATATAATAATAGGTACTTATGTTATCTACATTAAGATGTTTCAATTTAGAAAACCGATTTCGACGATTCTTCTGCTTGAGACAGTATGAATATAGAATGTTATCATTTAGGTTATTCAAAATTATTTTTTTCAAGACTTGGATAGTAAGTACTTATTATTCGGAAAACTTTTCAGAAGACTTCAATGTATTTCATCATAATATAACGCAATTTACGTATGAAATATTATAGTCTTAAGGCTATTCTCGCAAAAAATCTCCTGGCAAATTGAAGTCTAACATATAATGTTCACCACGGAATAATATAAAGTACCTTCCATGTAAACCAGTTTAAGTTCTGAATCTGTTTTGCATCCAACACTCTTTACAAAGCTAAAATTGCAAGGTAAAAGTGGAGAGTGCTTTAAGGAAAGAAAGACGCTGGATACAGATACAGCTGTATTTACGTATAATATAAGTAAGTATGTAGAATAATCTATACTTACTAATGTTATAAAGAGGAAAGATTAGAGTTTGTGTTTGTTTATTTACGAATAGGCTCCGAAACAACTGAAACAATTGAATCATTCTCATACCAATAGAAAGCTGCGTTAATTATGTGTGTCATATCATAGGCTATAATATCCATTTTGAACTCGGTTAATAAGCCAAAACGATTGGCTTTTTATGATTAATACTGAAATAGATCAAAAGAAAACACCTTGCGCAATGGATTTTTAACGTGCACCTAAGCCTTTGCTTTCAAACATCGACATCAAAAGAAACATCTTATGTATTTAACAAAACATGTTTTGGACAATGTCCAAGAGCTAAAGTTTACAAATATTGCTGAGACCTGGAGAACTGTAGCCAGATATAGGTACGTTACATTTACAAACAAACAAAAAATTGCTTCAGTCAAGTGAAGTGTATCGGTATGAGAAGCTATTTTTTTCCCATTTTATTGGTCAACTGTGTGGCCAATTCTTTTTTGTGGGCTTATGTTTCATTTAAGGGTTTATTTTTACTGAATTTAATGTCTACCATGTGCCGTAGGACTAATATAGATACTGTGCCGATTTCATAAATTCTTTCACCATTGCTAATCTACTTTATCAGGAAGTAACATAGGCTATATTTTATCCCCGTATATACTGAGGCACATTTCACATTGGCATTTTTCACACGGTTAATCTGATTCCAAACTAAATAGACCCGAGTATTCCGGTAACCACGTAGCAATCTAATGCACGACAGGCGCTTTTAAAATCAGTGCAGCAAGCCAAAAACATAAAAATGCGGTTTTGAATCCAAATAAATTAAAATAGAATTCTTCATGCAAATCTTTTTCCCGGGCGGGAGCACCTGGGTGAAGCCTTCGCAAGAACAGTTCGTTAGACTAACCACGTTTCTACTTTAAACTCGGTCAAGATCGTCGGCTCAGGGTTCAGCATCGGACTGTGTTTTGGGAAAATGGACTCGGTCATATTAAAATTAGAATACCTACATTTCAAACTATTGTTTGTTCTAGAGTTTTATCCTTTTCAAGACGTCTATAGTTCTTTGTTGTTACCTACCTATTAATTAATACTAATTAATTAATTATAGAAAAGACCAATGTGCTTCCAAAAAAGCCGAGATTATAAAATAAACCCCACTAGTGACTACATATTTGATATAGGCACAGATAATTGAATGTACCTACTATTATATATATTTAAAATCAAACATAAAAACTTACCTAGTACATTCGTTTACTAAAAACACAAAAAGTAAATAAAATATAACCTACCTATTCGACTATCATGGAGATTTTTGATATTCATGAAGTATCAGATAGTGTACGCAAAAATAACTTCCCAACGGGGCTTGGAAGTTATCTAGCTAAGAAAAATGTTCCCCTAGGGATGTAGACTGACTATTAAATTTGGCATCCTATGAAAGATATTTTGAAATCTTATATTATTTAGGTAGGTAATTATATTGAGAATCAAAAAAATAAGGATAGTATAGACTAACATAACGAGAGGGGATGAGAGGTTAAAAGTCTCTAATGTAAGTAAGTAGATATGTACCTATATTGTTAACATATATATAATCGAGTTTCATTCGATTTGCGCGTCAAACTCGATTATGATTCTCACCACAATCATTAATTAATTTACAATAGACATGAAGTAACTATAATGGAACGAAGGTTATTTCAGTGTAAAATAATATCACACTAAAGCCAAGTTTCAGTTACCTACATTTTAAGACCAAAAATCGCTTCAATCGTTCTCGAGTTTACGCTGAGTCCGCTGAGACATTTTTATTTATATCGATTAAATAAATAAAGAGAAATATTTATCGATATGGTGTATCCACTATAAAGCCACATTCCATTCTTCTAAGTGCGTTTCCCTGTCACAAATACGGCTATTTATATTTACCACGTTTTGAGACGATAAATCTTTTGAAAACCATACGATATCGATGTCATTATTTATTTGAGTTAGGTGTGGACCAAATACCTATTTCATACCGAAGTCCTCATTCGAACGAGAGTTTTTTTAACGTATGTTAAAAAGGCGTTCAAATACAACAAATGCATTCCCATGTATATGTCCACACGACAGCGTTTTTAGAAGGCGACGCTTTTTTATCGAGCAGTGTTGCATTTTCAACTTTGGACGTTGGAAATAATGCATATTATGGTACCTACTTAGAAATGCATTTGTTGTGTGTTTGAACGCTTTTTTAACGTCCGGTAAAAAAACTCTCGTGCGAATGAGGGCTTAGAGATCAATGAAAGAGAAAGGTATAGATAGTGTGAAGAGTGCGACGTTCTGCAAAGAATGGCTGATCGCGTCATCGCGGCATCGGTGTGAGAAAACAAAGATGCAGATTTCTTTACATTTACCAAATTATATTATTTAGATAACAATATTATTTGATTGAACAGTTTTATTGAATCAATGGAACCAATTCGTACAGGTAATTTTATCATTTCTATTTTTAGCCAAGGTCGTAAGCACATTGAGTAATATATGAAGCATAATTTCGACATCAGCAACTACATCTTCGGTAGTATAGTGGTAAGTATCCCCGCCTGTCACGCGGGAGACCGGGGTTCGATTCCCCGCCGGAGAGATCTCTTTTTTCTCTTTTTCTCGTTTCGAAAACATTTATGTATTTTTTTAACAACTTTACGTATACTTCGATGGTTATTTAAGTAACTTAATCGCTTAACCTTGATATCTAGTAGCAAGCTTTGATTTTAAAATTGAATATTTCATATTCAGTTACACTCAAATCTAAATCTCAAGAGTATGTGACCTAGTTAAGATTCCTCAAGGACCTACCTTCATGAACAGTTTTGAGTTTTCAAGCCAATTATTAAAGATATAAGAGAAATAACATTTAATATTATTATTAAAGAGAATTATTTTATTTTTTCCTTTCCACTCCTCTTTTCCCTTTTCGGTCCGTCCGTCTTTTCGGTCTTCCTACCCGTCTTTTGCCCTTTTCACCTTGTAGTATTGATTATCTTTACATAGGTATATTTAATAGATATTTCTAAACTTACCATCTCTGTCATAGTGACTCCACACTTCCATGAACTGATTAGCTGATAACTTCTTCAGTTCTCTCGAATCTGGATCCCGGAACTGCCTCATAAAGTTCGAAGCTCTCTCCAAATTCAGCTTTTTGGCTGAGCACGTCGAGTCTATACTCATTTTAAAAAAGTTTGAGTAAGCCAGCTTTAAAAAATATCAAATTTACAATCGATTTTAATATAAATATATGATTGCACCAATCACTATGTAATTATGAATTGATTTTAATACGAATTAACTATAAATAGATTTGGCTCTGATTTATTGTCAGGTGAATATAAAAAAATCTATAATAATTTACGTATTTTAACTATTAATTTTACGTATGTTTTGAATATAATTTATTGCTAAGTTGTGTCGGTTCTCATCTCATCTGAAACAAATAAAACACGGTTAGTTTATTTAGATTGAAACCTCAGCTTTTTGTTGCTAATAAATAACCAGATGATGAAGGTTTTTTGTGAAAAAAAGAAAATACGCAAATACGTGCCTTGTAAGGAAAAGGCAATTTATAAAATGGTGAGTTTATTTCAGCACATATTTGTCAAATGACATTATTGCCGCCAGGTGGAGCCTGCGGAAACACGAATGGAATTTACAAAGGCTGTTTTATTCGATGCTTTTGTTCGAGGGAATAATGTGGGCGTTATACGTCCAAGTACAAATAGGTGCTTCAATCCATGTGCCAAGGAGTCTATGTGAGTCATAAAAGTAGTCTGGATATACACATCTATGTGTTTACCTACACCTAGTATATGTATATTAGGTGTATCAGATACCTGGGTACCATAGTACAAGCTCTTTCGCCTTAGTCGTGCAAATCGTCTAAAATGTTCCATGACATTTTGTTTTTGTAACCTAGGCGTTTAGGTGTAATTTTGTAAGCATCCAAAAAACTGATGGCTATAAAATATAAGTAATCTATTCCCAAAACTTTTTTGACGAATCATACCTACTTTATATCATTACAAAAAAAAATTATATAAAAAACTTGAGGTGTCAAGGGACAAAAGTATCCTAATATTTGTCATTGGTATGGATAGAAATCATTAGGTTTCTTCTGGGCAAGCATGCTTCATCCTAGTTTTCGTCAAAGACTTGTATATCTAGACGGGTCAGACAACATACGCAAGCTCATCATTAATTAAAAAAATTACGTCTATTATTGTTTCTCATAATTTAATATTAAGACGATAACTTCAGATAGACACAAATGCGGTTCGTGCAAACGGAAATAGTTTTAAATTAATATTTTACAATAATAATGTATATAAAGAGACGTAAACTACTAAACTACGTATTTATCTGCCAGCTGATTTCCGGCCTCGCGTGCCAGTCGACGTCGATACGTGAAATGCGGATGGAGCGTGGCATTTTTAAACGACTTCAAAAAGGAGGAGGTTCTCAATTCGACGGGTATGTTTTTTTTTTTTTTTTTTTTTTTTTTTGTTTGTTACCTCAGAACTTTCGACTGGGCGAAGCGATTTAAATTTTTATTTTTTTATTTGAAAGCTGGTGCTTCCCGATTGGTCCCATTTCATTATCATCACGCTACGTCCAATAGGAGCGGAGCACCAATGAAGAATGTTTTAAAATCGGGAGATTTCTTTTCCTGTTTAGAGGTTTCGCTGCGTACGCTGCGTAAACGGTTAAAGTTACGCTAAAATGATGTACTACAGAATTGTTCTCCTTCAAAAGTCCTAAAAAAAAGTCCGCGATAGCATATGTCTATCTATTAAGGTTGGCTCACTGTGACCATTTTTATACTAACCAAATTAGTTCGAAAATTAAGCATTATTTGTGAAGGTGTTTCTATAAAGATGATATTAATCCTTATCCAAATAAATACGTTATTCATCACAAGTATTTAATTTAGAACAAAATTGCCATTTACATCATTCGATTTCAATGAATATCTTAGGAGATATCGCAAATTTTAAATAACATCGCAGCAAAATAATGATCAAGTACTTCGCGCGCCTTTAAGCGCTGCCGGCCCAGCGCTTGTGCAGTCATCAGTTCGCTCTGCGAGACCATCCTTCTACGTAAACAAAGTCACAGGTTGAAAGTTAGCGTCAGCCCAAAGTAACTATTCCACGTGGACGAAGTCGCGGGCAGAAGCTTGTTTATAAATAAATCGAATCGGCTATATTGACTTACTCGCTCATTTGTCACACACACATACTTAATGCAAATTTTATATACTTACTAGCTGCCGCCCCGCGGTTTCACCCGCGTAGTTGTTCCCGTGATCACAGGGGTATGAAAAGTAGGTAGATGTTGCCCGATTCTCAGACCTACCCAATATGCACACAAAATTTCATGAGAATCGGTTAAGCCGTATCGGAGGAGTTTAATCACAAACACCGCGACACGAGAATTTTATATATTAGATTAGTATAGTAGGTAGTATACTTTATAGTAGTTCCTAAGATTAGCGCGTTCAACCAAACAAACAAACCAACAAACAAGCAAACTTTTCCGCTTTATGATGTTAGTAGGTATAGATAAACAAACCATAGCACTCTGTTCAAAACTATTTTCATGTAAAGCCGCATTTTCGAGAGTCTATTTGTACGCTCATCGCAAGTCTCTTTTGCTTGAAATTGTCCTCGAAGTAGATTGCTTCTGTTGAAATAGGCGTTTTTCCTTACCCATATACAGATAAAAATCAAAAAATAAACAAAAATTTTAACAAAAAAAAAAACCGACTTCAAAAAACGAAACTATTCCTAAACAAACTAATACGCACTAAAAAGAAAAAAATAATTGCAAATTAAAATGTTTTCGTTAATAAAAAAATAAAATGAAAAATATTAGACTACTTTAAAGTCAATCAAATTATTACGATAAATATATTGTAGTTACAATTATTGTTATTTTTGGAGTCGGTGTCAGCCAAGGAAACACTACAATATACGAGAATACTATCGTAAATTCTTCGTAAAGTAAAATCTTCGCGACGAAACTCCGTGCACACTGAAGGCACGTGAGTACGCAGTTCTCATAATGATATGATATGGCAGCAGGCGGGCGAGCCTTTAACTGATCGCGTTTGGTATCAAGGTCAGCTTTACGCTGAACCTCGAACTCGCGTACTTGGCTGTTCACCATCCTGCGCCATTCTGGCCGCTGTGCTGCCAAACGTTCCCAACGAGAGGGACCTATATTGCATCTCTTCATGTGTCGCTTTTAGACATCTTTGTACCGGAGAAAAGGACCGCCATGATTCCGTTTGCCCTTCTCCAGTTCTGAGTAGAGACATACTTACAAGCCTACGTTGGCTGACACCGACTCCAAAAATAACAATAATTGTAACTACAATATATTTATCGTAATAATTTGATTGACTTTAAAGTAGTCTAATATTTTTCATTTTATTTTTTTATTAACGAAAACATTTTAATTTGCAATTATTTTTTCTTTTTAGTGCGTATTAGTTTGTTTAGGAATAGTTTCGTTTTTTGAAGTCGGTTTTTTTTTTGTTAAAATTTTTGTTTTTGTTAATCGCAATACGGTACTGTTGCTATTCAATATTCACCCTTATTACTTTTAACAGATGATTTCCTTAAAATGGAATGTGATTTGTAATTGAAAATAACCTATTTATACATTAGGGGTGTTTAATCCTACTACAGTGTCATATAAGTGTGTAAATGAATGGCTGGATGTATGGTCTGTGTGTTTGCGCTTTGCGAGAAAGATGTGTGTCTCTGTGTGTTGCAAAGTAGTTTCTTGATATAGGAATTAAATTTTTAATTGTTCCTTAAATATTGTTATTGGTGTTCAACCGTTATATTTAATGTAAATCTATACTTATAATAAATCTGTAGATAGGTCAATTCTGTACATGAAATATATTTTCAAAATAACTATCAGGGGGTGATTAGTGATCGATACTGATGCCAAAAATGCAATCAGTAAAATTTTTGTCTGTCTGTCTGTCTGTCTGTCTGTCTGTATGTTCCTTATAGAAACAAAAACTACTGGACGGATTTTAACGAAACTTTGTACAATTATTCTTCATACTCCTGGGCAGGTTATAGGATACTTTTCATCACGCTACAATCAATAGGAGCAGAGTAGTGAACGGAAATTTTGGGAAAACGGGAGAAGTTACTGCATTTTTTAAGCTTCCGTCGCGTGTGCAGCCTTAATGGTTAAAGTTACATAGAAATTATGTATGACGGAAATATTCTACATAGAATTTTCTAAAAAATATTCCGCAACAGCATATGTCTATCTTTTATAGTTGACTCAGAATAACACGTGTAGCTCCTGATAGCTTAGCAGTTCGGAGCATTCTGATTATATTTGTTTAGGTACTCTTACGTTTATAATACTCTCACTCATCCCTAATTTAAAAAAGTTAACATTATTACCTATTAAATAAAAAAGAACCATAGAAATCGGTATAGAAACACCAAAATTATAGATGAAATAAGCCATCGCGTCGTCACACGTGAATACTAAATCATGCAATAAGGATTATTTTTAAACGACTTAAAAAAAAGGAGGAGGTTCGAGGAACGAAGTCGCGGGTTAAAGTTAGAGTTAGCCCAAAGAAACTATTCCACGCGAACGAAGTCGCTGGCAGAAGCTAGTAAAAAATAAATGTACTAACAAGATCATTAGGTAAGTTAAAGAGTGCCCAATGTGAGTCAGATCTTATAATTAGTTAGAACTATCTTATAGAAGATAGCCTTTACTTTAAACGAGATATCATTAAAAACACAACTAACTTTACTAACAAATATTAGTCATAGTTACTCTTTTTTAACAAAATTTACAATGTAAATAAGATATGAAATATGAAAGGATGTTTATTATATTACCTATCTGTTAAAGAAATTATAAAAGAATCAATACTATTTAATGAATTTAGGTTCTAAAGCGGCATTTCTCAAGGCTAAGCGAAACTCTGCTAGAAAACATCGTAAGAAATATATGTAGTTAAACCAGAGGTAGCGTACTTTGTAATAAGTGCTCTCAAGATGAAAATCTCCCGCTAAGTACACTACCGGTGTGCCCTGGCTGCACTTGAGAGCCTTCCGTTTTAGGCTTTACGTGCTTACCTTTGGCCACGACGAATTTAAAAAAAGAGTGTCCAGTAAGTACCTAAGCCCTCATTCGCACAAAGTTTTTTTAACGGACGATAAAAAAGCGTTCAAATACAACAAATGCATTGCCATGTATATGTTCACACGACAGCGTTTTTAAAACGCGACGCTTTTTTATCGAGCGGTGTTGCATTTTCAACTTTGGTAGTTGGAAATAGAGCATATTATGGTACTTGGAAATGCATTTATTATGTTTGAACGCTTTTTTAACGCACGTTAAAAAAACTCTCGTGCGAATGAAGGCTAAAGGGTTCAACAAAACAGTTGAATATTAGAAAGAGAAAAAAAATGTGATAGTGAGTCGAGCGTAACGAGCCCTATTGTTGGCATCGGCTCAATACTAGTGGTCTAGTATGTATGTATGTATGTACGTACCTATATACGTATAGGAAATATTGTCATTGAAAAACGATGTTTAATAATAATAAAACTAAATATCCTGGTACATTTTTCACACACGGCCAATCTGATTCCAAAGTAAGCTTCAGATGAAACTTGTGTTGTGGTAACCAGATAGCTGATATACCACATATAATACTTTTAAATACAAACATACATATTATAGATATTTACATCTAGACACAGAACAAACAGACATATTCATGCATACAAATGTTTGTCCTAGGTGGGATTCGAACCCACGACCCGCGGCTTGAAGTCAGGGTCACTAACCACAAAGCCAACCGGGCTGTCAATGTGATTATATTCTCTTTGATTGTCACATTATATTTAAAATTATACTAGCGACCCGCCCCAGCTTCGCACGGGTGCCATGCTTATCACATTAGAAACCTCAAAAATTAACAGTGTTTCTCTAACATATTATGCATGTATTGTATATAAAAACCTTCCTCTTGAATCACAATAACTTTTTTTAAAACCACATCAAAAACCGTTGCGTAGTTTTCAAGGTTTAAGAAGACATAGGGACAGACAGCGAAAAGCGACTTTGTTTTAATATGAAGTTATGTAGATAATGATAGTTCGTCACTTAACTATAGACTCCGCAATTGGTGTTTTTTATTAATAAATTAAATCTTATTCAGTTTTAATGGCAATGAAATACTGAATTAAACGTTTGAAAAAATAATTTAAGAGGTTATAAATCAATTATAATCCGAAAACGTAGTGAAGGCACTTAACAAGGTTAAAGCTAGGTACTGCACTTTGACTTGTTAAGTGCCTTACAAGTCTAAAGGCTTTGCATCTGAGTCTCCGAGAATCGTGACGGTAAATTGTTCACCTATTTTGTTCGAATCGTAAAATCTGTTTCATCCGCGTAGTTCCCGTTCTCGTCGGAAAACAGGGATAAAATATAGCCTATGTTGCTCCCTGATAATGTAGCCTTTGAATAATGAAAGAATTTTTTAAATCGGTACTGTAGATTTTGAGTTTATTTATTAAAAACATACACACTAAATACAAAATTTTCCTCTTTATAATATTAGTGTAGATTTAGAAAATAACTGTCAATTCGTTTAAAAAACACTTTTCCTACCTGATGATATTTCTAAGCTACATCTTGCTAAGTCATACTCAATAGAGACACCTTTTAAACATAAATATCTATATACGTAAATACACCATACTTAGAAACTAAGTGTATAAATTTACAGGGAAATATTCGATTATTCGAAACGTTTCTGCAATGTAATTCAATATTCGGCGCTCGTATCGAGTAGGTAGGTGCTAGCAAATTGAAAAAGTTTCTCCTTCCTATGTTTACTTGGTAAAATGTAAATAAATCATAGGAAATTTGGTAACTCGACAACAAACGGTAGGATTGGTAAGTGGATAAAATATAAGACCTCATTTTGTAATTTTCATAACTTTCAGAACCGAGCATAAGAGTGACTGTTCATAAGAGCCTGTAAAGGCCAATTTGAATAAAAAATATTTTGATTTGATGTCGTCTAACAATTAATTTTGTAAGCAAATCTCGTATTTATTACATACTTTTTATCCTGGGATAATTGAAAGCGGGTGAAACCAAAAAGCTAGTTGATAATAAAAATAAACGTAAACGGTTTATATACGGTAACGGTTTTCAATAACAAAATGATAGGTTATTTAATAAAGCAACCTTGATATTGGCTATTTCCAACGGATCCCTAATAAAAGTTGGATTTATGAGAGTTGTCGGATAAAAAGTTTGTCACGACCCCAAAGATACGTGCGGGTACACAATAAAATGGTTATTTATTGAGGTTCTGTTATACGGCCAACCCGCGACAGCCATGTTCAGTCGAAAATACCCATTTTACGTGTCGCAATGTTTTAAAAAGCTTTCGAAATATGAAAATGTAGTTTAATAAAAAAAGGATTGTCAAAATCGGACTGCTCTGCAAAAAGTTCTTAAATGAAAAAATATGGCGTCGACTTCACAACCTCCTGGGTTTTTTTCGTCGATTAAAAAGTAAAAAATCAATACAGATTATAAATCCAGTTTAAAACACGGCTTGTTAACGTTTTATTTATTCAAAGAACGATTAGACAAATTCTGATTGTTATACTTCGTTCAACAGACAACAACTATTAAACAATTTGTAGGTACAATAATTTGATTTATAAGTGGAACAGAAATTAACAAAGTAAACGTTGGTAAGTAGATACTTATTAATGAAAAGCTTTTTATAGATAACTAGCTTCTGCCCGCGACTCCGTCCGCGTGGAATAGTTACTTTGGGCTGACGCTAACTTTCAACCCCTTCGTTTACGTAGAAGGATGGCCTCGCAGAGGCAACTGAAGACTGCACGCCGCGGCCGGCCCAGCACATAAAAGGCGCGCGCAGTACTTGATAATTATTTTGGTGCGATGTTATTTTAAATTTGCGTTATCTCCTAAGATATTCATTGAAATTGAATGATGTAAATGGCAATTTTGTTTTAAATGAAATACTTGCCATGAATAACGTATTTATTTGGATAAGGATTAATATCATCTTTATTAAAACGCCTTCACAAATAATGCTTAATTTTCGAACAAATTTGGTTAGAATAAAAGTGGTTATAGTGAGCCAACCTTAACAGATAGATATATGCTATCGCGGACTTTTTTAATTCTGTCATACATAATTTTAGCGTAACTTTAACCGTTTACGCAGCGTACGCAGCGGAAGCTCTCCACTTGAAAAGAAATCTCCCGATTTTGAAACATTCTTCATTGGTGCTCCGCTCCTATTGGTCATAGCGTGATGATATATAGCCTATAGCCTTCCTCGATAAATGGAATATCTAATGGCGAAAGAATTTTTCAAATTGGACCAGTAGTTCCTGAGATTAGCGCGTTCAACCAAACAAACAAACAAACTCTACTCCTTTATAATATTAGTATAGATAGGTATTTTTGTTATTTTTTTTTCGTGTAATTTGAGTAATTTATATAGAAGTTCGTAGTTCGTTCGTTTCGTTCGTTCATTCGTTCGTTTCGTATTTGCTATAGATGTTTCTTGTATTTATGTAACAAGTATAGGTAAATCAAATTTACCTGGATAGAAAAAAAAATGGCTCTAGGAAAACCTTCCCGAAATTTTCATATTATTATCACATTATATAATTGCTGACTTTATTTACGGCTCCTTTAACGTAATGTGTCTACGTAAGAGTCTACCTATAACAGCCTGTAAAGGCATATTTGAATAAAAATATTTTCATTATTCGTCGTAAAACGCTTAGGTAGGTACATACGCCGTAAAAAAGCCACGCCAATAAAATATAAAATAAGTAAGTGCCATTAATTCCATGAATGTTGTTCAAATCACAGAACATTTATACGCTCACTGGTTGGTTTCAGTACATTTCAATCAGCTGAAATGCTTTACAAAACGCGAAGCTATAATTGCTCTGTGCAATGTAATTTGCCCCGGCAGATGGAATATGGTGCCTCGTTTAGTCTGTCAACTTGAAATATTGAACTTGCTTGCTTGAGAAATTTAAGCTTTTGATTTAATTATGGTAATGCTTTGGTTATCTGATTTCAAAATGAGGATGTACCTATTGTATAATAATGTGATGTGTAATATATTCTAATGTATTACCAATAGAACCTACTTCTTTAACGTACCTACATAAATAATGCGTTTTATCTTTCAACGGGGATTACATCCCGAAAGATTTTCATTGTTGCTCGTACATTTGTTCAACGATTAGGACAGTTGTATAACACAACTGATGATTCTAACCTAAGATTCTAACCATGAACCATATAAGTTTTCTGAACATTTTTAATAATTAAGTTTGGTTTAAAACAACTTTACCTATATATTCCTTAGCGACAGTAAGGGATATATAGGAAAAGTTGTTAACTAGCGTTTAGTAAAACAGCTCAGTGACTTGAACATTCCACGCACCAAACGAGGCATTGGCCCTCATTCCATTTAGCGTGCCATAGCTTTTTAGGGGAATCATGGGCAGGACCACTAGTTGCTCCAGACACGCCAGCCCAGCACCTCGTCTCCCTGCCTAATAGTCGTTTAGCCACCCAATGGCTGGACCTTTTTACTCTTTATTAGACCCAATTGGTTCTTTATTGAATTTACTGACGACGGCGGCACGGTACTGAAGAATTTATTCTTACATTTGTACAATTTATAACTTAGATTGAGGTTACATAAAGTAATTTTAACACGATATATTAGCTAGTCTATTTGTATTTTTGTAAAGGAATTTTTTTACGTGGTTTTCACAACCGAATAAATTAATTTTCATAACAGAATTTCGCATTAATTTGTAAGGGTCTGTCCCCATCAGAACATCACAACGCGACGTGTCGTCGACATGTGGTGTTGTGTTGCTGCACGTCATCAGAAGCCTAATATATTATCACACTAATAGGTATTATGATAGCAAATGATATTATCACACTAACAGGTATTCTAATAGCAAAAGTTTGTGACTGTGTATGTTTGTTACTTCTTCACGTCTAAACGTCTGGAACGATGTTAGTAAAATATGTGTTAATAAATATGCAGTTAGCTGGGCCCTTGGAATACTTAAGATTTTCCGGGAACGCGGTTGAAACCGCGAGCAAAAGCTAGTACATAGATAATTACTCATACAATGAGAGATACTAATACTAGGTGCACCCTTGTCTTGTGTCCATATGTATAAGGCGATTGATATTCGAGTGAAAAATGTACTGAAATCTTATATGAGACGACAACATGTAACGCGCCGCACGTCGTCAAAAGCCAAATAGATATAATTACGAATACAAAAATTCATAACTATACAGGTATAAAAAACAAACAAAATTATGTAATAGCGGCCGTTGGCTTTAAATCACATAACATTCAGGAACTACCAAGTTAATGTAGGGCAATATATTTACCGATTTAAAGCTTTTCCCAGCAATTTGCTATTGTCATTTATAAAGCTGAATGTACTGATGTTTTCATAGAAGTTATTTACGTAAGAACTGATGGGGTATGCTCGGTTTTACCCGCGGCTTCGTTCACGTGGAATAAATATTTATTTGAGTAAATAAAGCCTTTGTAGCTGTGATGATGATGATGATGATGCTGATATCTTTCTTATCGTTTTCGGCTATAGCGACGCATTTTGGCTTCATTTTACTGTCTAGTTCTACTTGATGTGCCCTTTGGTATGCTCGAGTTTGCCTGACAGATCCCATTTTTGGTTTGTACCTATTGTACCTACAAATATTGTACAAAAACATGTCGATCAATTACGACATAAAAGTAAGGCAAATATGCCAGTGTTCCTGGGAGCAATATTTTTACCCGGATATAGTGTCTTATGAGCACGTGATATATGCCTGTTTATCTACATCTACACTAATATTATAATGAGGAAAGATTTGTATTTTTGTATGTAACGACAAAACTCAAAAAGTACTGTACCGATTTTAATAACTCTTTTTTAGAAAGCTACATTATCACTAGGTAAGTAACATAGGCTATATTTTATCCCTGTATTCCCACGGGAACGGGAACTACGCGGGTAAAACCCTGCGGAGGCAGCTAGTACGATATATGTAGAATGACAAACATTATGACATGGGTGTGTACAATATCATAATTATGTATTTTCAAACTTAGTATTTGAAGTTCCGCCTAGTTTAAAATTATATTGGCTGTATAAATAATTTCCCATGCCATTTATATTTTTTAGCGAAAACTAAACTAGGTGTAACATTTTTTCTTTTAATAAAACATCGGCAAAGGTAAACTTATCAAGACATTTCACCACACAACCCCACAGACTCAGTTCACAAAACAAACAATAATAAGCCGAGTATATTATTGTTTCACCGAATTCTCTATAATTTGTTCTCCCTTGGTGTCTGAATAAGTTAACAGTAAACAAATACGACTAGACACGACCCACAGCCAATGTAATTTGAACCTTAACACATAGTACAAAGAGCTCTCTTAACAATAAACGTTGTATACGAATGAAATTCTAGAAAGCCAACTGCCAATATCATTTTCTACTAAGGTGTCGATGCTTATATTCAATTCGATTATTTGCACTCGCATATCACTCGATTTCTTTTTACTCGCTGTGATAGAAATCTTTTTGTGTAAAAGAAAATGCAGGAATGAAATCATAACACTACTACGACATTTAAATACTTATAAGATAATAAATAAATAAGGTAAGGTGAAGAAAAAATAAACCTTATCTCAGTCCCATTAATTTCTATCAATGTCTCTCAATTAGCGATCGCAATTCGAATATTCAAACAATTATCACTATGGTGAAACAGAACAAATAACTCGAAAGTTAATTACAATTACGCAAGACAATGGATCTAAGCCCAATTCGGCAATAAGGTCGTTAATCCGAAATCAAATAAAATTCAATTGGCATGGCATGAACAGAGGCTTAAGGCCCGGCCCTCTGCCGATAACACGAGTACCTAAAGCCTCACTAAAGAGTAATCCCTGGGGCCTTCTCACGTGGTCTCGCCGCCTAGAGCTGTTCGAAGCGGGATTTGATTCCCGGGATTTTGAAACCGGGACTTCTTACTGAATCGAACGACTTATGTGACATCATATTTTCATTTAAACATAAATATAAGGAATTGTCAAATGGCATTGGAAAAGGAATTTTGACATATTATTTTTTGGGAATGTGCTGTTTCATTCATACTTAAATAAAAACTCATGTTTGCATTTAGATTTAGTGAACATTCCCATCAGAAGGGATTTATATGATATGTTAAATTTTGGTGCGGAATCCTAACAACGCAGCGTTCAATTGAACATAATAGGCTTTTGTAATATCCCTTGGATCTAGTGCTGGTTGTATGCTGATAACAGGAGTAAAGCCTCACTTAACGGTAAGCCTATCCTATCCCATTTTACGTGATCTTACCATTGAAACGGGATTCTGAAAACGGGATTTGCGAGCACTAACTGAAGTTACGACCGTGACTTTCGCAACTCTAATCGAAATTGTCTATGGTTATGTTTAAAGTACTAAATTACAAATGGATATGTAAAATTTAGTTTTAAATTACGAAGTCTTATGTAAAAATGAAAATATTTATGTCAGGTACTAGAGTCAATGGTAGATTGGTAGTTATAGACCTATGTGGACATAAAATATGTACCTTAATATTTTTAATATTCGGAGCCTATCCTCCAAGAGATTTTAATGGTGAAAACCATAATTATGTAGGTAGTTAATAATTATCTGACTCTTTAGTAATGAAATGAAATGAAATAAAAAAGGTTTATGAATTTCACTGGAATAGTATAAAATATAATTCAACATAGTTAATAACTATCTGACTCCATAGTAAGGAAATGAAATAAAAAAAGAGTACGAATTTCACTGGAATAGTATAAAATATAATTCAACAGTTTTTCCAGCTTACAACTACAGATACAAATGGACATATAATGGCAGCAAAACCGAAATCGCTTCCGTTTATTATTTTATATACTCACTAGTTATAATCCCGCAGTGTCACCCGCTTTCCCAGGATATATAGCAAGCTTATACACTCTAGGAGACACAATGTGTTGTCGACCCAAACACATGGATTTTAATGGATTTGAAGATATTTTATGTACTTAGTAGGTAATAAAGTACGAGAATAACCAGATCGGTTGGCTTTGTAGTTAGTGATACTGACTCTTAAGCTGCCGGTCGTGGATTCGAATCACACCCAGTACAAACATCTGTATGCATGCTACATAAGCCATCTTCGGGCGCACCAGCGCCAGACTGACTAGGAGTCAAAGTGGTCGCCATGCCCGAAATCGATCGGACCAATCATCATCATCATGTATGCATGAATATCTCTGTTTGTCCTGAGTCTGGATGTAAATAACTACAATACTTATGTATTTAAATTTAAGAGTATCTGAAGTATATCAGTTACCATGGTGGTAACCATAACACAAGCTCTGCTTACTTTGCAATCAGATTGGCCGTGTGTGAAAAATGTCCCAGGATATTAAAAGAGTAGGTAAATAAAATAAAGTGTATTATAAGGCATTAGGTTAAAATCTCGCTGACCCGCTCCGAAGGGCAGGAAGCCGTATTGTTGAATAAGAGGTAATTTGAGAAGGTGCTCGCTAATTATAAGGGATTCAGTTAATGTGAGCAGTTTGAACTTTGCCGTATCATTTGTGTGTTTGCGCGCTCATCTACACTAATATTATAAAGAGGAAAAATTTGTACTTTTGTTTGTGTATGTTTCTAATGAATAAACTCAAAAGCTACTTTGCCGATTTAAAAAATTATTTCTCCTTTGGAAAGCAACATTATCTCTACATAGGCTATATTTTATTCCTGCATTCCCACGGGAACGGGAACTACGCGGGTGAAACCTCGCGAAGGCAGCTAGTTTCTTTGAAACTACGCAACGGATTTTGGTTTTACACTAGCAATTTCTTTTCCTACGTAGTACTTATATCCTACTAATATTATAAATAGGAAAGTTTGTAAGAATGTATGAATGTGTATTTGTTACTCTTTTCACACCAGAACGACTGAAGGGATCGCGATGAAATTTATTTGGCACAGAGTTATAATATGTTCTGAAATAACATAATGGGCTACTTTTATCCCGGGAAAATTTGAGATCCCTAACAACGCAGGTAACGCCATTAGCAATACATGTTTTATATCTATAGAAACTGAAGATAAATCAACGTATCGTAATTAAGTATCTTTCACCACACCGTTCTCAAACACCATAAGGTGGAAAATCCCTTGAAACCCAAAAGGCCACAAAGCTGTGAAAATCCCTTGAGAGGTGCAATTACGGTGTGAGAAGCAGTTAATTAACTTACAGCTTACCCCATCGACTATTGTCGTAATGAATTGTCTGGAATAATACTATATTACTTAATAAATACAAAGGGAAGTCCTTCTAGCTCAAGGCATTAACAAATTACTTGTGACTTTTGAAATAACAAGTGTAAATAAGCGAACTTTTGTACATGAAATACGAAGTCGATTTAAATAAGTTTTATATTTAAGTTTAAATATAAGTATTATTTTGTCAAATATAAAACAATGGAATGGAAAAGAACCATTCATTTAACCACAAATTATTGTTTATATTACTTTATTTTCATGTATTCCGATGGGTGATTAAATATAGATATAAAATAATATATGCTTTAATAGTAAAACTGATGAACTAAATATTCCTGAGTAGAAAGAATGAAGAAAAATATACATAGTGGACCATAGAACCGCTATTTTTAAAATCGGTTAAAAAATAATAGTGTAACAGACATTTGCAGAATATTAAAAAAATGCTATCAACTCAACATGAATTGAACCGATGACATCTGGGTTGCCAGCCTTACAGTTTTTTCTACCCGTCCATTCATCATACCTACTAATATCATATCGCGCATACATTCTAGTTTTTTTAAGTACCATACATTCCATATTATCCAGGGTACTTTAAGAGTGATGAATAGCGAAGTACCCAGACCATTTGGGTCGGACCCTTCTGGACCTAAGAACCCTTCATAAGTATTCAAGAAAGCTTTGTCACTAAGCTTCAAAGGTTTAGGGATCTGTAACCAACGACAAATGGAAGACTGCAAAGGTCATTTAGTAACAAAAATGGTTCGATTCGATTAAAGAAAAAAAGCGTAAAAAGTACCTATTAGGTAACTTATTATAATTGTTCACCTTTTGGTTGTTATCTGTAATGTGTATCCTAAATAAATAATCTAAAATAGTGGTTCAGTAAAATATATAAAATTACTATAGTTTTGTGTGTTTGTAAACTTTATTTATGTTTTTCGTAATATATTAATCAGGTTTAAACTTTTTTGTATACATGTATATAAATTTTCATCCCACCATCTCGGAATAGTTATTTGTTATACAAGAGTGCAAAGTTGCTTTTTAACCGCGTGTTCAATTTTGATGACCGAGCAAGCGAAGGATTCTAAAACTGAATCACGAGCGCAGCGAGTGATTCAAAATTAGAATCCTGAGCGTTAGCGAGGGAATCAAAAGAGCACGAGGTGAAAAATCTTTGCACTCGAGTGCAACACGTAACTTTTCATTCCACCTCAGCGAGGAAATGACTAAATGCAAAAAAAAAAACGTTTACAATCACAAGATAGGTACACTTTTATTTCAGTTTAGGTATTAATTACTACATTATGACAGGTAAGTATTACAGAATAATCTTTAAATTATAACAAAATAATACTAAGGTATAATTAAGAAAATTTTAAAGTAACGTTGCTACAGTTATTTAAATTGAGTGTATGTTTTTTTTTAATTCACAAACTTAGTGCACACGATGTTCCAAATTCAATTTACTTTATTTTCTAGAGAATAAAAACGGCTTTTCCACTCAGATATTGAAGATTAAAAATACTCTTTCCGAGATGGTGGGATGAAAAGAGTATTTTTAATCTTCAATATCTGAGTGGAAAAGCCGTTTTTATTCTCTAGAGGATAAAGTAAATTGAATTTGGAACATCGTGTGCACTAAGTTTGTGAATTAAAAAAAAACATTAAACCTATTTACTGCTACCTCTATGGTGCCGAATATATCATACAACTTTTTTTTAATTTGTTAAAAACTCAGACTCGGCACCTTCTTGGTGTTCTTTTTTCAATTTGCTTTGTACGCGGTTCTTTACGCGGCATTTTTTCACGTCATTGTTAAACCTTATATTAAAAACAAGAAACTTGAAAACAAGTGAAAAAACTAAAATGAGTGATTCTAGCGACGAGGAAGTTTGCTTGACGCCAACAGAATTGACTGAAACTGTTAATAATGCGCAAATGAGCTTTCTCCCTCAACAATCACGCGAGAAGTATTTAGTCATTTCCTCGCTGAGGTGGAATGAAAAGTTACGTGTTGCACTCGAGTGCAAAGATTTTTCACCTCGTGCTCTTTTGATTCCCTCGCTAACGCTCAGGATTCTAATTTTGAATCACTCGCTGCGCTCGTGATTCAATTTTAGAATCCTTCGCTTGCTCGGTCATCAAAATTGAACACGCGGTTAAAAAGCAACTTTGCACTCTTGTATAACAAATAACTATTGTCTGTTTGTTTGTTTTTTTATTAACACCCCGATAAAATTCCCTGAGAAAATGTGTAAACTCCCGGTGCTACCTATTAGAAGCAAGTATTTACTAAATACCTATAGATATTAAATTTGTAAATGTTAAAAAAATTTCACGGTTAGAAAACTACACTATTCCCGAGTGTCATAACGCATGTCCATAACAGAAACATTAGATCCCCCGGAAAGCGGATGAAACCGCCGGAAAATAGCTAGTTAGTAATAAACATGACTGTTTAACCGGTTATTGTACGCCAACGTCGCCAACTGAAGTCAGTTTATCCGGTAACGGGTCGTATCTCACTTTGTAACCGGTTTGATCCGGATCAAGATACGGTTGAGATTTATCGTGCACTTTCACAGCTTCACACGTTAGTTAGACTATAAACAAGAGCTTTTTGTTCTCACAAAAGGCCAAAAGGGTTACAGCTTTGTTTAAATGACTTTCAGTTACTCATTATTATAAAGGAACACTAAATAGAACATTATATAAAGGGACAAAGAGAAGATAGAGCTTTTTTAATTACTATATAGATAGATACTAAGAATAATCAGACAATGCCAATTATACCTACTTAAATAAAATATTATTTACTAGTAGCTCCTCTCGGTTTCACCCGCGTTTCCAGGACATCTTCAATTTTACCAGGATAAAAAGTAGCCTATGTGTTTTTCCAGAACTTATTCTGACTCTGCGGATTACGCATTTATTGGTAAAATTATTATCTAGGTATACTACTAGTTAATTGTACGCTCTATTCTATTATTACAAAGCTCAAATTATAGCCTATAGCTGTAGCTATCATTTAATATAATTTGATATCAATCCAATATTCAAACTAAAGCCTATTCTATATTTAAATGATAATCATATATCCTTACTTATGTAGGTACTAATATTATAAATTCCGAAGGTTCTACTCTGCCTGTCTGTGTTACGCTTTCACCCTAACCACAATACTGATTTAATTTAAACTTGGTATAGAGATAACTAGAGCTTGGAAAAGCTTGGCTACCTTTTATACCGGGAAAAATAAAGGTCACACTGGAATGCAGGTAAAACAGAGGGCGGAACCTAGTAAGTCATATAGTATTCTAGCGACTCGTTATATTTCATCCTTAATATTTCAAATTGTAAACAAAAAAAAACCTTCCTCGTATATGTTTCTTTCTATTAGTTTTCAACCGTATCAAAATCTGTTGCGTGGTTAGGAAGAAATACGCGGTGAAACAGACAAAGGCAGATTGTAAGTTTGTTTCATAGATATGTTTATTAGACGAATCAATATACGCTTAAATAGGTATATATAAGTAAATAGGTCTATATACCAATATAAGTACAGTCATTTCAATATAATAAGCTCGTCGAAAATTATGAGGCACATTACTTTATTCGTAATTTCTTTATCATGAACGAATAATTTCAACACAAAAGATCTGAAAGTCATTTCTGTTTGACTTCTTATTTTATTTAGGCAGCCATTTTATTAGTGAGGGGAAGTGGTTTTTAGATGCGGATATTTTAACTAAGAATATAGATGGGTTAAATTCGACTACTCAAACTGATCTATGATGTTACTCAGTTTTTTTATCATTTATATGTAAATTCATTGTCAGTGAATATTGTGTAGGCATTATTGGTGTAGTTTAATGAAATAAATTTATATGAGACTTAACCTAATTATAAAGTTTTAGTTATTATTACTAAGATAGTTGTTTAAGAATTTTTTATACCTAAGTTTGCAATGGCTTTCAAGTTTTCATTTAACAAATCAATGCCACAATTAATTAACTATCGGATATTTTTCGGATACGTCAAAGCCATCACTAGTACACGTACCAAAGGCGCCGCCTAGTCACGGTTACACAACATTCCTTCAGTAATAAGAAAATCATTCGAGATAAAGACACACGCATTCGGTTCTTTATCGGAAAAAGGTTTGAAACACATAAAAACCTGTCGAAACTTGTGTCGTTTGCAATTCAGTAAATTGGTTTCCCAGCCACCTAACTTTGAATTGCTTTAAATCGTTGATTCAACTCTGATTTCAAATTCAATTTAGTATAAAACGGAGCGGTGTAAATGTTTTTGCGCACGTGTGATTTTAAACATTTAAATTGCTCACTGTATTTGGTAGTATTATCATGAATGTTACAGATAAATGAGATATAATCCCGCTATACATACCAACCATACCGATTTTGACAGATTTAACGCATATATTTTATTGTCACATAAATACTATTTATTGTATACATCAATATCTATTCCACAAAAGCTCTTAAAAGGATTGCGTAATACATTACGTAGTATCTTTTTAATTTATCAACAAAAGAAAAGAAAAGTATTTAATTATAAACACGACACAATAGAAGGTCATTGTCAGGTAATAAATACTTTGAGTGAAAAAAAATGCCAAGTAGCCTTAAAGTTTACTCATAATTTATCCGGCGTTGGGACCCTCAGGGATTAAGGGGCCCACAATTTATCTCGAGCGAAACAGCCGCGCATTGGAGGTATCTTGCTTAAAGGGAAATGTATCACCTTATTTTTTTATTTGCAACAAAATATTTTAGTGGCGAGCAACATTTTCGCATATTTTGTCACACGCGTTTATTTATAGAGACAGAGATTGGACATGATGTATGGACGTTGGAGAGGTTTTAAAAATGAAAATTTATTTGTATGTATCACAGAGGATTTTGTATAAAAAATATTACAATATTTTGGATTCAAAAATCTATATTTTGGCTAACGAACACTTAGGTAATTTTAGGATATTTTGTTTCTATAGGTAAAAACTATTGAATTCTAAAATAATAGTCTTCATAAAGCAAATATTTTTATTCAATGACATTTATGAAACCTGTCATCTTTTTACTCTTCTAAGTATATATAGCAGAACTCCCCCCTTAATTATCCCCTCCTGACCGACGTGCCCAGCATCTGGTCGATGTGCCTTCTCCATGTTAAACCGGAGTCCGTTAAAATTTCATAATGTAGACGTCCAAAACGTTTAGTTATAGTTCCGAATTCCCATTTCTGGTTATCACTATAGTTTCTTACTTGGACTCTCTGCCCTACTTTGAAAGTCCTTACATTGGCAGTATGCTCTGTGGGTGAGCGAAACGCTACACACCCTTTACTCAACATAGCATGCAGTAGTGTCCTCACAGGTCGATCGCTGAAAATTTGCTCATAAGGACTTTTCCCAGTAGCTGTATTAGGCGTTCTACGCAACTGTAATTTAACTTTTAAAATTTTGTCCTGTATCAATCCAGTTTCGTTATCCATACTGTGTAAAGCTTTCTTTACGGTCTGTACGACTCTTTCTGCTTGACCGTTAGTCGCTGGATGATATGGCGCTGAAGTTTTATGTACTACTCCGAATTCTTCCAAAAATGTTGTAAATTCTCTTGACGTGAACTGTCTGCCATTATCAGAGACTAAAATGTATGGTATACCGAAATCTACGAATAAATTCTTGAGTTTAGAAATACACCAGGAGCTTGTAATTGTTTTTGTCGGAATTATCTCCACCCATTTCGATAAAGCGTCTACTATTATAAAAAGGTAATAACCATGTATTGGCCCGGCAAAATCGATGTGTATACGTTGCCATGGCTCTGTCGGTACCTCCCAATGATGTAATTGGACTTTAACTGGTTCATTCTGTTTAAGACGACATTCACGACAATTTGTAACCATTTGTTCTATATCTTTATCAATATTTTTCCAGTAGACGTAACTACGAGCCAACAATTTCATCTTTAAAATGCCTAAGTGGCTCAAATGTAGCTCTTCCAATATTTTACTTCGTAGGTTCTGCGGAATCATGACTCTAACTCCTTTAATGAGACAATCATCTTCTAATGTAATTTCGTTGTCGTAATATCCGAATGTTCTTAAAGTTTGACCCCTTTTTAAAGCATGAACTATTTTTTTGTATTCAGGATCATTCATTGTTTCTTTAGCTATTATGTTACGATTGAAAGAAAGTGTGTTTATTTGATTTTGTTGAAATAAACTGTGTTGATCAGTTATGTGTTCCGGTGTCTGCTCAACCGGAAATCTTGAGAGATAATCTGCATTACTATTACTTACTGAATTTCTGTACTCAATCTTGTAATCAAATCCGGACAGAAAATGTGCATAGTGAAATAATCGCATCGTACTCATCGCTGGCAACATTTTATTTGGGTGAAATATTGTGGTAAGCGGCTTATGATCCGTGATCAGTGTAAATTTTCTTCCATAACAATAGTGAAAAAATTTTTTAATCCCCCAATATATAGCTGTAGCCTCCTTATCTATTTGACTATATTTCTTTTCGCTAGATGTCAGAGATCTTGAAGCAAATGCAATAGGTCTGTCACCGCCATCAGGCATCCGATGCGAGAGAACTGCCCCTAGACCGGTTGGTGAAGCGTCTGTTGCAAGAACCAAAGGTTTATTTTGATCAAAATGTACTAAAATGTTATCACTTACAATTTCTTGTTTGATTCTATTGAAACTCCGTTCACAGACATCTGACCAAATAAATTTTATATTCTTCTGTAATAATCTGTTAAGTGGATAAGTAATAGAAGCTAAATTAGGAATGAATTTGTTGTAGTAATTACTCATACCCAAAAATGTTCTTAATTCATTAATGTTCTTTGGTCTTTCTGCTTCTATTATTGCTCGAATTTTTTCCTTGTTCTTGTGTAAACCTTGTTTATCTATAGTATGACCTAAATAGTTTATACTTTTCTTGAAGAAATTGCATTTGTCCTTATTTAATTTCAGGTTATTTTGTTGTAGTTTTTCTAAAACTTGTTCTAATCTCTCCTGCAGTTCTTCTTCTGTTGATCCTTGAATTATTATATCATCAAAAAAACATTTAACTCCCTGAATATTTTGTAAGATCCTGTCCATAAATTTTTGCCATAGATTTGGAGCTACTTTTACTCCGAACATTAGACGATTTACTCTAAATGTTCCTCTATGTGTGCTAAGTGTTTGTAATGTGGCACTCTCTTCATCCATTTGCATATTTAGATAAGCTTGACATATATCCAAAGTACAGTAATACTCTCCACCGTTCATTTCTGCAAATATATCTTCTATAATAGGTATCGGATACTGTTCATCTTTAATTACCTTATTCAGTGTCACTTTGTAATCAGCACACAAACGAATGGAGCCATTAGGTTTAACGATTGGAACTATCGGCGTTCCCCATTCGGAATTTTCAATTTTTGTAATGACGTTTTCTTGACATAGACGTTCAATTTCTTTATCAACTCTTTCTTTTAGTGCATATGGAATACGTCTAGGTCTTATAAAGATGGGTGTTGTGTTTTCCTGTAACGTTAAATGGCCTTTGTAATTTGGAATACACCCTAATTTTCCATCAAAAACGGGAGCAAATTTTAATAGAATTTCATCTAATTTGGAATGATTGTTGTCAATGACAACTTTCTTCATGTCTGCAATATTTAGTTCAATTTCTCTTATCCATGATCTACCGAATATGGCGTCTACATCTTGTTTTATTATAAACAATTTTCCAAAGAAATGTTGACCTCTGTAGTTACACTTTGTATAGACAACTCCAATGGGTATAATAAGTTCCCCTGTATATGTTCGCATCCGTACATTTGTTTTAAAAATTTTATTACTTAATTGTAATTTATGAAAATCACTTAGTGACATAGAAGAAAGTGCAGCTCCAGTATCAAGCTCCATCTGAACCTTCTTGCTTTCAATTGTTACGTCAATCATAAATTTATCAGAATGATTATACTTGATATTATTAATATCGCAGTCTACCTCCTCAGTGTTGCTTAAATAGTTTTCATCCACCTGATTATTTCTATTTTGTTTAATGGATTGTAGACAAATGCGTGCCAAATGACCTGTCTTCTTACATTTTATACATATAGTATTTGTATGTCTGCATTTGTTCGCTCTGTGGTCAGCATCTCCGCAACGATAACACTTCCCTTGTAAATCTTTTATTGATGTTATATTACGTTGCGTATGTTGTGTCCGAAAGTTACTTCTGTTTTGAACTGAATGTAATGGTGATTCTATATTTGTTTGTGATTTTGTTATCATTAATTCGTTGTCAATTTTAGCGATTTCCGTAGTTGTCGCTAACTGTACTAATTCGTTAAATTTCTTGTTGTGGGTATCTTGCAGTATCTTCATTCTAATTTCACTGTCTCGAATTCCACGGATGAATTGTAATGATAAGAAGTTATCCGTTATGGGTTTTTGACAGTTGTTGCAGTTAAATTCGCAATCATGTGCTAAATGTTTCAGTTCTGTGCTGAAAATAGGTATCGATTCATTAACGTTTTGAATGCGCGTTATGAATTTATGTCGGCGTGCCCACACGGTAGGTTTCGGGTCTATATAATCTTCTAATATATTTATCAAATCCTTAAACTCTATTTGGGTCGGATCATCAGGTGTGCACAAATCGTAAGCTTTTTCATGAAGTTCTGGACTTACGGAACTAAGCAATATGTAATTTTTCATTTTTACATCTTTGCAATTTGTAACATGTAAGTATGTTTCTAGTCGCCTTACAAAATTTTTGAAACTTTCTGTTTGTTGGAAAGGTTGAAAATTAATTTTTGGAGATTGATTCTGTGTCTTTTCAGTCAGAATTGTCGTAGTACAGGCTTGAGATGTAGGTGCTATTGTAATTGTTTGAGATGATCGATTAAATAATAATAATTTAAGTTGTGTCATTTCTTCCTTCATTTCAAAATGTAAATCCGTCTCTTGTTCTGTATCATTACATAATTTCTCAATTTGTTCCTGAATTGTATCAAATTTCTGTTCGTATTTTTCAATTGACGTAAGTCTTGTAGTGTATTCGATATCAGAAATGTTACTCACAGTTTGTAAATAATTGAAATTTTTTGTAATTTGTCCTTTTATTGTACTCCTAGCCCGTTTTAGGGCTTTTAATTCATCATCCATCGTCGCCAATATTGAATTCTAAAATAATAGTCTTCATAAAGCAAATATTTTTATTCAATGACATTTATGAAACCTGTCATCTTTTTACTCTTCTAAGTATATATAGCAAAAACTTCTCCAAAAAATATCCAGTTTGGGATTATCGAAAGAAATACTGAAAAGACTTAGGTATTAAACATTTAATTTAAGTAGGTACTTAGTGTTGCCATGTACGATGGCGTGAAGGCAAACTAATACGATATTATTTATTTACCGGCCTATCGATTGACCTTAGACGTGGAAGCTCGGTCATGTTCAAGCACAAGAGTATTTATTCAATCGAGGTTAATATGCTACGAGCTACGACACGCTACGGCGTGCTACGAGATGCTACGGCACGCACGAGATTACCGTGTTTTTTTTTATTTTTATTTTATTTTTTTTATTATAAAATGCTTAGTAAATAGTGTTGAGCAGCAAACGCTTATATAAGCGCGTTTTGTTGTATGCACCTCCGCATGTATATTTATATATGTATGTATAGTCATAGGTTTTTTTTTAGTATGAATTGTTTTTATCTCATCACATATATTATTAGGAGTACGCGCCGAAACTATATCGATCTGAATAATTATTTCACCAATAGAGAGCTATGCTATTTTTGAGTATCATAGTCTATATTTTATCCCTGCATTCCTACGGGAAGGGGAACTACGCGCTAAAATACACTCATAAGATTTGAATTGATACTCGGCAATAAAGTTTAATAGATTACCTACATAAACAAAATTGTTATCTCTTTTCATAACGCCTGTACCGTAATTATCAACTGATTAATATTCAATTACCTAGTACTTAGTATTCCTACGAAGCAATATATTTAGCCTGTCGTCAAGTTAACAGGTACTTCACTGAAGTCGCGTGTATACTCATCACAGACCTTGGCCATGAATAAATGACCTTATAAAAAAACAAAATGTAATATAAAATATATGAGTTTTTTAATTATTCATTAGCATTATTAAAGTTTTATCGCCCTTCATAGAAAATACTGGATTAAAATGTATGCTTAACTAAACATTGTTTATTAAGTAAAAAGTACTAACCTACTGATTCGGATCAGATCCTGTATTTTATAAGAAAAGGTAAAAGTAATTTAGGTATACAACACTGAAATACAAGAAAAAAAATATATATTTTGTCACGTTTTTATTAATTTCCAACCTTTTTATTCCGGAATAGTAAAAAAAAATATTAACACTCGTATATTAAAGGATAGGTATACATATTAACAAAAGCTGAGGTTTAGTTTTCAAAGTAAGTAAACTTGCCCAAATCTCTGTTAAGAGGCGTTAGGAATAAACGGAAATTATTCTAACTTTATAGAGAGACTAAGAACACAGATAGTTGACTTATATGCTCATTTTACATATAATGAAAACACCACATATGGCATAGCATCCGGCCCTGCGGTTTTACCCACTTCTCCAAGGGACCTTCCACTTTCCTGGGATTAAAAGTACCCTAGTCAGCTCTAGTCTATCGCTATACATAGGTAATATAAATCAGTGGTTTTGGCGTGTGACTGTCAACAGAGTTACTTTCGCATTTATAATATTAAAATAGGACAAACATTTGTATGCATGAATATGTCTGTTTGTCCTGTGTCTGGATGTAAATATCTATATAAGTATGTATTTAAGAGTAGTATATGTAGTATATCCGCTATCTGGTTACTATAACACAAGCTCACTTTGATGCTTAATTTGGAATCAGATTGGCCGTGTGTGAAAAATGTCCCATGATATTTATTTATTTATTATTTAAAATAGGGATTCTCAACGGTTTTTAACCAGGAATATTTCAGCCAATACGGCCTGATACACAACCCTCAGGGCTCGCCCGATGCAGGGGTCAAAGCACTGGATGTATGTGAAAGTTTGTACAAAAGAACTCATTAGCTGAGCACACATGGCTATGCAAACGTGCTCTCAAGAGAACCTGGCCAATGCTCCCTTCTATTAGGTACATACACATTTATATTTGTACCTAACGTTTTTCAGTTTCACCTGCGTTTAAATTATAATTTTTACTCACCGTAAATTATTTCTTAAGACTTTTTTAACTATTTCTAAGTTGATAATGCAATAAATACTTGGATTTTTAAATCTATAGTATTGTTGTTAATTCTATGTCGTTTCAAATAAAACTGACTAATTTCAAGCGTTTTTCGAGGAACAGAATTTCCTTCTATATTATGCATGCCAAACTATGGATAGATGGATGGATACTTGTTACTATTTCATGGTAAAACATCTGAAGGGATCGTTAGAGTAAGGGAGAGTCTAAAATACCACTTAAGCTATTTTATGCCGATAATCTTGACCATCCTTACATTACATTACATAAACTTACATAAAAAAAATTGGTTGCCTGTAAAGTCGGTATACGGGCGAAAGTTTTACGTGACAACGACGCAAGGGACGCGTGCCTTTCACTTTTTATGTCTGTCTCTCTCGCTCTTAGGCGGGCTAACCATGCCCGAGTGGAAGGGACGCGTGCCTCTCACTCGCACTCATTGTGAGCGCATAACGTGAGCGGAGCGTAACGTAGTTTCTTGAAGTGTCACCCGGCAATCCAATTTATAAGACGTTGTCACGTCAAAAATAAATACTATACTTAGGTACTGAAAATATTTTTATATTAATTACTGGCAACATTTCTTAACATAGTCTATAGGGAGCACTAACGTCATATCATACCCACACAAAGGTTTGTACAATTGGGATAGAATCCGCCCACGACTTTAGTAAGATCTATTTTAAGATTGTCCTACATTCTGGGGCCAATTTATTGATATTAAATCAGATAGGTATGACTTATGTATGGGAAAATGTTAAATATAATATTTTTATAAAAGCAATCTTGTTATTGAATATTTTCTGCTTATAGAATACTAGTGGCTTCTCGCGTTTTTGAGGGACCTTCAATTTTCCTAAGATAAAAAGTTGCTTATGTGTGAATGCAGGTTTTATACTAAAGCACAGATTGTTCTAAATTTTATCAAATCCGTTCTGTAGTTTTAGCGTGAAAAAGGAACAAACATTCATCCATTCATACTCACAAACTTTCGCATTTTTAATACTAGTAGGATTAGTGTAGGCTTAATTAGTTATATCAGATTAAAGTTGGTTCCGTTTCTTTATTCTCAGAACTTATATACCTACCTGAGAGTATTAATCCACCATACCCTAAGGAATTCTACTAATTCTATCGACATGAGACACATTTACTACAACCTAAATAATGCGTCACAAGTCACTTTATATTTTATGCAAAAATAGGCCTAATTACTTTACATTAAGACTTACAACATTTTTAATGGAGCCATATTAAGTGAGAACCGATACAAGACAACCTGTAGAGCTTATAATTAGAATTGATTTGTATATAATACGTAATTATAAATGCTTTTGGTCCTAACGCTTGCTAACGAGAGTTTGAAAGTTACGGTTTTGCTAATCACGGAGGTTTGCAAACTCGAATGCTAGTGGCATTTAACTCTCTAACATTTAACTTTAAATCAAACATTGTACTTTGGGTCGTTATATTTAAAATCTAATTAATAAACTTATTACACTTTTTGTGTGTAATGAAAATCCTTGTATTATTTGTTTCTTAATTCAAACATACACAATAATAAAACGGCAATTAATATAACCCTTTCGTAGTTGTAATCAAAACATCATTTGTCATACGTAGAGTCAATAAAAAACTTGACAGTCCAAACACAGACGGTCAGACAATGTCGTTATTTTACACGTGGCGTGTTTACAAAAAAAATAACAAACCTTAAATACACTTACCTTTTAAACACGCCGATCTGCACTCGCCGTTCCAAGGTATCAACTGTTATGGATTTGTTTATTTGCGTCTGACACGTCAACGCGAAATTTCAGGATATGGAACGTGTATCCAACGCGGGCGGCGGGCCACGAATGTGGAATGAATGAACCGGGGGTAGCTCACGGAGGGCGGGGCTGCTCTCGCCATCGCACCCCGCCAACTTGAAAAGCACCTGAAACATTTCACACCGCCCGGGAAAAATGGTCACCATTTTCAGCCGGGTAGCTGAAATCTCTCCGTGATTCTGGGCGCGGATCAGGCTGCACAATACAGAAGTTACGATTTGCGAAGGCCCGCGGTGTGTTGGATTGATTTTTCATTTCGGCCGGGCTCTCTCTTGTTTATTGTGCTGGAGAGGCGTTTATTGAAATATTTTTTATGGAAATATGTCACGATAAAACATGGTGATGTTCTTGAATGGGTTGCGGTACATTCTTAGCGGGATATAATACAATACAAAAGTAATTTGCTCGTTGTGTCGTAAGATGCGGGTATGCGAGGAATTTTTAATAAAACTGTATTAATTTTCTCTTGCCTAGCGAATTGCGTTTAGAGTAATGTTTACTGCTTTTTATGTACAGGGTTAGGAATGTAGATGGACATGGTATTTTAATTCATCTAAATTCTAGGCATTTGTATACTAAGTGTTACACCTATTTGGCTCTAAAGCTTTTTAATGTTGTATTTTGTGCTTTATTTACAATTAATTTTAAGTCTTATATTTTTTATTATCAACTTCTTAATGATGAAACTTTGGCCGGATATAGATATGATTTTATGTAACGGATATTGACAGGAGATCAGCAATTAGTAATATTAAATATATATAGTATATACATATACCTATAATGTTTCAGTAAAATATAAAGGCAAGTAAAAATTAAAATTAAAATGAAAAAAAAATTAAATTAAAGATATAAGATAGAAAAAAAATATCATCCTAACTCCGTAGATGACGATACTAATGATGGATTTATAAAAACATTTATAGTTCTGCATGCAATGACGTTATGTTTGTCAAACAACGGAAACCGCAAGATTTATGTGCAGTTTGGCGTGATTCGCGATCGCTACACATAAACCGGTATCCTAATATTATTTAACCTAAATTAAATATCGTATTAATATAATAAACGTGAAAGTTTGCAAGGATGGATGTCTGTTCTTTAAAACAAAAACCGCTGAAGTTATTTAGATTAAGGTTGGCACATCGGTAGCATATGTTCTAGATTAAATATAAAGGTAAGTACTATACTATATAGGACAGGATAGGATACTTATTATGGAATATTCAAGAGAACGAAAATCTCGGAATTGAAGTATGTTATTTATAATTGTAGAAGTAATTTTTAAAGCTTTATATACCTAAGACTAACTAACGCACGATTCCACCGGAGTAGTTCCCGAGGGAATACGGGGATTAAATATAGGCTCTGCTACTTCCTGATAATGTATCCTTTCCAGTACAGCGGCACAGTAGTTTTTGAGTTTAATCATTAAAATTTTAAAACCATAAACACACACACAAAAATCTATTATTTTCTCTTTATAATAGGTACTTATTACTGTAGATGATGTGATCATTTGTACTAGGTATTAAAAAAAAATTGAAGATATAAGGATACATGAATGTCTGTACCAAGTGCAATAAATACCATTGGCTTCTTAAATATTCATAAGTAATTTGTATTTACCACCTGCGCTTTAAACGGTAAGTAAGTGATAGCCTTGACCACGGCATTCAGCCACACTACTACTTGCATTGATATTGTTAATAGATGGATGGATATATAATACTTTTATTTATACTACTTAAGTATTTAAAATTAAAAAGATGAATAATTAGAAATAGCCAACCAGTATTATTCAGGGCTTTATCACTTACAATTAATTCATCCAGGCAGGATGGAGAGGATCTATACAAATGAAGTAATTTATGAATGTATTTTATTTTTTAACATCCGGCATACTTATTGAGCTCAAACTTTGATAAAAACAAAAATACACCTACCTATGCCGGAGTAATGAAAATCCATAGAAAAATAAAATATAAAATCTGAATGAGTAAATTTGGTAACCTTCTCCTTTTTGACCTATGATTTGAAAAGCCATATCTGAACACAAACAAAAATTTTTTAAATTAAATTCATAACTTCCTCTTTTTTGATGTCGGTTTATAACTAGCAATCCCCTCCCATATTCACATTCAGTCAATCAATCTAGGTAATAAATCACTACATTATTTACAATAAATCTAGTAAATAATGTAGGTAGTTATATAATATCTCTCAGGATTTCGTACTCCGCGCTCAGTCCATTTCATTACGGCGATGGGTTATGACGCAAATAAGTACCAGTAGATACTATCTATACGAATATTAATAATTATTATTTAATGCTGTGTCATTATATTGAATTGTTTTGCCTTGAGTAATGACTTATCCTTCAATTCGCTACGCTTAAGCTATATTTTACGGTAATTGTCTCAAATGAGGTCTGTTTCAAGATCTAAAAGTATATAAGTAACTATTTATGCTAGCGGTTTTGCTTCCATTAAGAATAGAATAGAGAATCATTTATCGACACGAATAAATAAATTGAATATTTACTTATACTGTAGTTTTACTCATCAACATTTTAAATTTGTTTTTAATCAATTTCCATAAGCTCTTAAAACGACTGTATGATTTTCATACCTATATTTTGAGACCAAACTAAATTAAGTTTTAATTGGAATTGGGTAGTTACCCAAAGAAATGTTAAGGCAATCTAGTGTATCTAGTTAAATTTCCTGAAAAAAAATATCCCAATTTTTATGATACACTAACATAGTAACATGCATATGAATTATGTTCTATTTTCGGATTCCCCTCGACAGATGGCGACACAGAATGTTAAAAAAACTCTTTGATCGAAAACGACAGCGCTTTGATGTTGTTCATGTAAAAAACGTGTTATTCGATCGATAACGGCGCCTGGCCTATTTAAGGTAGTCATATATAACGGAGTCGCCCCTGAATCTGTAGATTATTTATTTATTTATTTTAGGAAAACCAACAGCATATCAAGGTTAATCTACGTTTGTCTGATTAGTTCAGTTATCATCATCATCATCATATCAGCCACAGGACGTTCACTGCTGAACATAGGCCTCCCCCATTGACTTCCATGCAGACCGGTTGTAGGTTGCCTGCATCCAGCGGGTTCCAGCGACCCTTATCAGGTCGTCAGTCCACCTTGTGGGTGGACGTCCTACGCTGTGCTTAGTTCAGTAGTCGATGGGAAATAATATAAATTATTACCTTTTATTTATTAGGCTACGTTCTTGAAAAATCAATCTGAGTTTATTGAACCCTACACTCTGATATTCTTTGCATCTTTTTTTTGGCTACATAATATTTTTCGGATTTTTCTAAGTTAAGTGGTGTCAGGTGTTATTTACCCTGCGATTTGATACAGGGAGTAGGTAGGCCTACTTACTTACCCCTATATGGATCATCTGTGGAAAACACAGGTAAAAGTCTGCCATTTTGTTTTCCGTGTTTGTGTTTAAAAAAAAAGGAACCATCCGGGTGAAAATCTAATACGTACCCGTCCGGGTAGTAGGTACCTTTGTACTTCCGGGAATGGAAAACTCACAAACAGGCAATAAGGTTACCGATGTTTACATAAAACTTTTCAAATCAAGGGATCAAAAAGCTACGGAATAACTCTCACTTCTAATTAGGTACCCAACAATAACAATTTAACTTTGAATTTAACGCCGCAATATCTGACTTATCTTTATGTTTCCATGATACAGTTTGTACCAACTCTGTGAATCACTCTATATTATATTAGTATCAATCAATCAAATCGTTCTTAGTGACATTGTAAAATATAGGTATGGTTCACTAAAATCAGCCAAAAAAATACTTGTTGTAAAATGGAAAATTGGAGAATTCACATCGATAATGATAGAAACGCTTATAAAACGGACTACTTAGGCTTTGGAATTATTTTCTTATCTTCCGAAAATCTTTGTTTAAATATAGACAAGTAAGAAAAGGATACCAATAAAAGCAACTAGCGAAATTTTATTGATAAATATACAACTTTTTGTTAACGTAAACTATCTTCCCTCGGTTTTCCCTCGAGTAAAATGTCTTATATGATATCGTTCAAGTGTTTAAACCATTATAACTACGTTAAGTACTGAGCAATTACTATAAAACGTGGCGTCCCGCCTGAAGCCTGCCTTCTTATTCCCTAACACAAATTATATCGGCGAGCGAGGTTCTCCGATCTAGGACATCTCATATGACTACGTAGTGTAGAAAAGAGACGGAGCATGTAACATTGTCGAGCTAGTGTCTATTTAGTTTAGTGAATCGAACTTTTGGACCGTTAATACGGTTTAAGATTTGTGCCCCATCCCGTCCCAGTGTAGCGGAAAATGAGCTTTTATTTTTACACGCCCCTCTTGTACCGGCCTGTTATTGAAGCTTAAAAAAGTTAAACGTAGTAAGTTATAAATGTGTTCAGTAATCGGTATGATTAAAATGATTAGAATTCGCAAATGACCTAGATTTGTAGGCGAATTTTATCTACGCCCGATGCCAATAATCAATCCTGATCCATTTATTGCTATCTAAGATTGATATATCAATCCATTTTCTGGGTGAAGCTTTAAAATCAATCTATCTTCGATCTACGATCGATCGAATCTGTTCGAAAATGATAGTTTTTGCTTGCCAATAAGCTATCCGTCCATTTTGACAACTCGTTGGTTTTACTCTCGGATAGGAGATACATTATTAACATCAGGCGCTAGTAGGTACCTACCTACATGTAATGTTTAGTCTTGTCCTTCTTTTTTAGATAAACAATTTTTTTTAAGTTTGCCAAAAAGTTAGTTAAAGTTAAATCACCTATACTACTTACACGTATCATATCCGAAAATAGTTATGAATTATAAAAACACCTATCTACTTAAGTTAACTTACCTTCGAGATTGCATTACATATCCTTTAAAAAGATAGTCATTTCCAACAAAATGCTTATGAACTTCATATAAAACATGGTTTTATAGTTAAAATCATAATCTCTCTATATCTTTCCATATCAATAACCTAGAAATGAAAGGCGATAACATTCATAATATTATAGAAACTCCATTAAGCTCGAGTAGAAAAGCCGAGGCATCTGACACCAGCGTGATCCAATTAGTGGGCCTATTCATAACGTTCAGTCCACATGAATGCACTTAATTTGCGGGGGATTCCTTCATCTTCAATATTGCCATCATACTTGGATAATGGATGGAATAACCCATATTCTATAGGATATAATCTCTTTCATAGAATTCTATATAACGGCGGGTGTACGATGTGACATGGCCTTTTGGTGGATGATTAAATTGCTTAGGTGTGATAGGCAATTAATGCCTTAAGGATATGTCTATGAAAAGTGCTTTAATAACGCATTTGGAGACATTAAAACGGTGGAACTTGATTGGCCGACTTGGGCTTAGATCAAAATATAATATTACTAGTGGACCAGGCAGACTTCGTTCTGCCCACCAGCGCCACCTACCGGGTCCAGTCCAAGTATATGTAAGCTATCCTATCTCTCAAGTTGGATCGAACTGCACATGGTGTGCGAATTTTATTATAATCGGTTAAGTGGTTTAGGAGTCCATTGAGGACAAACATTGTGACACGAGATTTATATACATTAAGATTTTGGCTAACCTCGACGTTTCAATCGACTAACCATCGTGGTCACCAGAAGACTGGACGCGTATGTTTGTTACTGTTTCACGCGAAATCTACTGAACGAATGTGAATGAAATATAGAATACATATAGTTTATAACCTGAATTAACACGTCGACTACTTTTTTAAGTAACTACTTTAAATTTAAGATGACGGGTGCCACTAGTATCTAGGTATATAACATATTGCCTGTCAAAGTAGTACCTACTCCCAATCTAAATTCATATAAGCTCTCGCCTCCTCATATGATTGCGAACATCACTACCACTATATGAGAAACATTTTCAATTAAAATATCACTACGGAGTGAATAGGTAAATTAACAACATAACTAACCTCAAGTGCCGGTTGAATCTATCTCAAGATGGCGCAGCAAATTTAATTTGTCTTGATTCCTTGCTTTGATTCTCCTTTAGTGGAACTAATTTCTTTCCTCCGCTGTATTTCTTTTACAGTTTTCTTTGCGCAACATTTTGCATTAAAAAGTAAATTACTCTTTTCTCTCGAGAATAATAAATACCATATTATGGTCCACTTAGTTATTCTTTTGAGATATAAAACTTGAACACAAAGTAATTGAATATCTTGGAAACACTGCTTTGTTTGAAATCAGATTGTGCATGTGTACAAATTTACCAGAATATTTATCATAATTAGAATAGATGCGTTGAACTTATTAGGTACTACGTTGAACTTTTACTACTGAAAAGATTTTGAAAAAATTTGGTGTAAAATTTTACCTACAACTTATTGAGGAAGAAATGTAGGACACGTGACGTGTTTGTACTTTAAAATTATCTAAGTTATCAACCTCAGGTAGAGCTTGTAAACGAAATTACGAGTGCGGTTTCAAACACCTACATTTCTGCCTGTTCCTAGTTACTTCCTAAAAAAACAAAACACTACTTCACATTGTTGACAAGTCGCAAAAGCATTCGACATCCGTCTCACGGCACTTAAACGAATCCAAATATAAGCTCGTAAATGTAGCTGTTTGTAATCAAACATTAACAAGTTTTTGGTAGTGTTTGTAAACTATCCGAGATATTTATATTGATCTTGTACATGGTATGCGTTGTACGACGAATATAATGTGTATTTAGGTCCTTTGGGATATCATTAAAATCTATGTAACACTTAATCCGATAAGGCAACACTTACTTACGCTTTACGCTGGAAACTAGACTCTCCTCTCTTAATCCTCCTCTCTCATTGTCAGTTGGCTCTGTGGTTACTGACCCGTCTTTCAAGCCGCCGGTCATGGGTCCCACCCAGGACAAACATTTGTATACATGAATATGTCTGTTTGTTATATGTCTGGATGTAAAAATCTAAATAAGTATTTATTTAAAAGTTCCTAGTAAGTATATGTGGTATAACAGCTGTCTGGTTACCATATCACAAGCTCTACTTAGTTTGGAATTACATTGGCCGTGTGTGAAAAATGACCCAGGATATTTATACTTTTCCAAAATCCAAAATAAACTTGTAGCGTAGTAAATATAACTAAAGCTATAGAAGCGTTTATGTATATTTTAAATATATATTTTTAGTTCCACAAATACTTCCACGTATTTTATATTACAAACAAATTCCACCCTATCATAAGGCAGTTAAAGATTAAAACTCCCTTAACACTGATGAAGCCACTTCTAAGCCAGTTTACTTATAAAGAAACAAAACGGTAATTTTCACAGTAGAAATGCAAGAAGGGTCCAATGAGCTTATTTTAATTTAACTGAACATTTATTTTCATTTCCCTTAATTTACATAAACGAGAGGGGTCAAAATGGTATTACTGTTTGACAGTATAACATTGGATAGAGGGCAATTTAACCTAATAATAATAATAATTTAAAAATACCAAGTAATTTCGCCCGTAATGATATAAAATTTAGGTCTTTTGGGAAAGAAGAGAGATGATGAGATAATGATTGGTATAATTATAATGAATACTTATATAATCTAAACTGATAAATAACTACATTTAAGTATGTATTAATATCTATACTTGTTATATAAAGCTGAATAGTCTGTTTGGTTGAACGCGCTAATCTCAGGTACTACTTGTCCGATTTGAAAAATGCTTTGATTGTTAAATAACCCATATCATGGAAGGCTACTTTACATTACGCTATGACAAATAAGAGCGGACCATCAATCAAAAATGTTGCAATAACGGGCAAGTGACGCTAACGAAGCTGCGTGGTTCAACTGGTCTTCAATAAATTGGCATAATCATTTCTAAGACCAATCAAAAATCTTAAGAAGTAACACATCATTTAGACATCGTCTTATAAATTGGTTTGCCGGGTGACACTTCAAGAAACTGCGTTACGCTCCGCTCACGTAACGTGACGTTATGTTTTAAATTGTTACTATTATTTCATCCTTCTTCCTACTATACGAATGAATATTCACATTAAAATTATTTTACCACTCAAAGTCGTTGTCACGTAAAACTTTCGCCCGTATACCGACTTTACAGGCAACCAATTTTTTGTTATTGCTTACTACAGGTATATTTAATACACTGTGTAATATCCGAATAGGCTATTATGTGAGCCCACATCCCCCTGTAATGTGAGTTTTATTGGTGAAAAACAACCATAAGTTATCGGCTTAAACGAACCAGAAAACTGTTGAATTATTACCGTGTTGTGTTACTGATAGTGTATGCACTATCCATAGGAATTATCTTTAATAAGAATTATTTAATGAATCATAAAAATATTAATAACATTACATGATTAGAATTATGATTTATATCTTATGATGCTTTATATGAGGTTTTATCTCTATGAGTTTTATACTTTGCTTATTCTTATGTCAGGCGATAATAGATGAAGATTAAGTCATTAAATAACATTATTTAAGACATATCCTAATGTATTAATCTTATTCACCCTGAGATAAGACATAAACAATAGGTATATGTATTTCTTTAGTTTAATCCCAGATGAATGTTTCTATAGTCGAACAGTAACAAAAAAATTACGTGAGGCACTCGGGGACTGCCGCGGTAAAGCTATTGCATTGCATAGCATTTTGTATCAACTTATGCAATTATAATTTTATTTATTTATTTTAATAATAAATGCACTTTGTTCATTCATATTCAAAACACTTCATACACAAATTTTACAAGTACAGCTATTCACTGTTGTACATAAATACATATACACCTATATACTTTCTCATAAGCAGCTTATGTATTCGTCCGATTTCGGAGCAGCTCGTCTCGATTCGTGCGAGTTTCGTAGAGTCGTACAATACGTCTAATCGCACACAACGCCGTGTCGACTGTCGAAGACTGCCGAACTGAAACGACGTTAGACGATGCACGGCCTTCAAGCCACACCTCCTTGCCCGTCGGAGTGGGGGGTGTTAGGTTTTTTTCGTTACGGAATTTCTTGATTCGGTCGCCGCGCTCAGAGCCCGCGATAAAAGCTATGCAATAGCTTAAAAATATATAAGTACTAGCTCATATAAATCTTAGAGAAAAGCTCTAATTTCATTGCCATGTTGGCCCAACGTACAAACATTTGTACCAATACGCCAACATCGCGTGCTTAGAAATGCAAATGGCCGCTACATGTACTAAATAAATGATACATTTGGATTTAAACAAAGGTTAGGTTAGAAAGGACGCCTTGTACATTGTAAAAATACTTGAGCATATATTTTGACGTGACAACGTCTTATAAATTGGTTTGCCGGGTGACACTTCAAGAAACTGCGTTACGCTCCGCTCACGTCACGTTAGGTTTTAAATTGTTACTATTATTTCATCCTTCTTCCTACTATACGAATGAATATTCACATTAAAATTATTTTACCACTCAAAGTCGTTGTCACGTAAAACTTTTTTTTAATTATATGCATTCTGATGTGCATACGTATTTGAATACTTAGGCTTTATGACGTGGTACCCTTGCCACGAAATAGAAACAAAATAATTACGCGCGAATACGGAAATTGAGTTTTGTTTTTTATAAATGTCAAACGCCATTTTTTCAAAACGTCAAAGAGTTAAGAAGATAGCAAACAAACACCGTGCCGAAGTCTGCCGAACTTAAACGACGTTAGACGATGTGTTAGGTTTTTTTCGTTACGGAATTTCTTGATTCGGTCGCCGCGCTCAGAGCCCGCGATAAAAGCTATGCAATAGCTTAAAAATTGCAAGAGGTCTTAAATGTGTAAAGATCTGGTTGAACGTGAATAAATTATTGTTTTTTTTTATACAGGGGGTTAAAACGAAGTCACCTTCAAACTTAGTCTATCGCAGACAGTAAGTATCTATATTAAACCTAGCCACTTGTCACCCCAGCAGTCGAAACGCGTCTGAAAGTAACAAGTCACATAGAAATTGACCTTGACTTGCAAACGGACTTACACACAAAAACGTAGTTTTATTGTTATTATAGTTTGCTCAATAAAAACTGTTTCCTGTAAACAGTTTTATTATACCCATCTCTACTAGACTAGAAATTATTGGTGTTTGTCGTTCTTACTTTGGCATATATCTATGTTTATTTACATAATTGTTCGAGTCAAAATGTAGGGCAAATGTCTTCGGCTTAGCGTATTTTGTAAGTTTGTCACAGTTGTACCTTATTGCTTGATTGAGCATGAAAACCAAAATAAAGGATGGAAAATGGAATAACGTCAAATGCCATCATTTTTAATTTAATATCCAGATGAAAAAAAAAATACTTTAAATTACAGTGGTTTGACTTTTGACGTGACAACGTCTTATAAATTGGTTTGCCGGGTGACACTTCAAGAAACTGCGTTACGCTCCGCTCACGTAACGTGACGTTATGTTTTAAATTGTTACTATTATTTCATCCTTCTTCCTACTATACGAATGAATATTCACATTAAAATTATTTTACCACTCAAAGTCGTTGTCACGTAAAATTTTCGCCCGTATACCGACTTTACAGGCAACCAATTTTTTAAAACACTGAACTGTCGAAGTTACTAATATTAACGATACCTGCGCCATTAAAAAAACAAGCTATGTCTTTAATTATTCAGTATGCTATAAGTAACCTACTCGGGTTACTTAGGTTATGAAAAAGAAATACATAACTACTATAACATATCCGAATATGTCAATCAAAACAGCATCACAAAATTATAACTGTCTTTTATCGTAAATATCTTTTATCTGTCACTCACGTCAGACTACAAATTCCCTCTTTTCTTTTCCAACCACTCAAGATGACTATTTGGATACACATACCTACCTACAACTTTATTTTAAATAACTAAGACCATAGCAGTACGGGGATATTTTATATGAAAATAGATACCTATATACAAAGTAATAAATATTTTAAAAGCTACAATAGCAATAAAAATATATAAAATAAATGATAAGAAAACCCTAATACAAAATCGAACCTCTTTGCAACAATAAAAAAATAAATTCTGACACTAGACAATTGCGCGACACTACTTTGACAGATCCCTCGTCAATTATCCGTAGCTAGTTAGCAAAGGTAAAAAGCATACAGCAGATTTGAATCCCGCCCAAAAGTATACAAAACAAACATCCGATGCCCTTGGCCCACATAGGTCGCGAGCCAGTGGAATTTTTTATTACACGACCAGGGTAATATCATTCGAAATTTTGCTGGTTCCGTACTTTTGAATTACTATGTTTGGTTCTTTTGTTTCTTACTCAATCGAGCCACAACGCCTGAACAGATTTCGCCAAAATATGACAAACCGCAAAATTACGCTCTTCTTACTTTTTATCCCGGGAATATCGTATGAGAACGTAAGTACTAAGTACTCCGAAACTTGCTTGAACCAATTTGGGACATAAAAGTAAATAACCTCACATAAATCAAGTAAAACTGATCCGGGTAACTGAGTAATGGGTACAATACAGGAAACTTTTTCCCCAATAAGCTAGTGGACCCCTAAAGCACAAATAAATAACGGCTGAAATAATGAAGTGCCTAGTCCTACCTACTCCTACTAGTCTACTGCGCCCCGACGCGACAATTTCACGACCTATTAATATTTATCGACTATCGTAGCTTATTTGTCTCTGTTTGGTGTAAAAAGTTTGTTTATCGTTACAGTTTTTCTATTGGAAACGTTCATAGTAAGTGGTATATCACTTTGGTATTTTAAAGCATTATACCTACACCGAAAAGCCCAACTATCCAGTACTAATATTATGTATACAGTCCGGGTAATTTTATACCAGCGGTCAATGTTATTTCAAACTAAGCAGAGTTTTACATAAGTTTAAAAAATATCCTGCTATAATATAGATATTTACATCAAGGCGGAACAAATAGGCCTTTTCATGCACACACATTTTTTTGGGATTCGAACTCGCTGGGCGGCATGAAAGTCAGCCGCCCAGTCATGAAATAACGATATGACAATCTCGTTACATGACGAAAACTTAACAGTTATTAGTTTATTCCTATTTCTCTCGTAAATATCTTTTATCTGTCACTCACGTCAGACTACAAATTCCCTCTTTTCTTTTCCAACCACTCAAGATGACTATTTGGATACACATACCTACCTACAACTTTATTTTAAATAACTAAGACCATAGCAGTACGGGGATATTTTATATGAAAATAGATACCTATATACAAAGTAATAAATATTTTAAAAGCTACAATAGCAATAAAAATATATAAAATAAATGATAAGAAAACCCTAATACAAAATCGAACCTCTTTGCAACAATAAAAAAATAAATTCTGACACTAGACAATTGCGCGACACTACTTTGACAGCTCGAATGACTTTATAGTACCGAATTTACAGTGGTTTTCTATGAATGCTTACAATTTATACATTTTGGATGATTAGAAGGTAATGATGAACGTCCTTAGAACTATGTTCGGGGTGTGCAGCAGTTCTGGTGAGAAGGGCGAGGTGCACGACACTGTCCGCAAGATATTTGGCAACGATATGGTCTTGAAAGACAATACTGATAAGCATATACAGTGAGTTTTACCTGCATTCCCGGGGTTTTAAATGATTTCCAGAATAGAAACATGCTTGCTATCATTGTTTAATTGAATTGGTCTAGTATCTTATTTCTAGCACATATTTTGGGTGCCATAGTAAAAACTTGGCTTAGTTTGAAATCATATTGGGTGGTACAAATGTCCCAGAATATTAATAAACGTCTTCGTATCGTGACATAGTAGTTAGCGAATCTGACTTCCACCGTTGGTCTTGGGTTGGATTACCTCTCTGGACAAGTTCGAACTATCTGATTGCTTCGGAGTCAGATTGGCTGCGTGAAAACGTTTTAAATGTTAGTTATATATAAGCGATCCTTTTGAATACCAAAGCTTTAGTATATGTATTTATATATATATTACAGACGAACTAAATACGTGAGTCACATTCGCGACAATCTAACTAAGATGCTCGACACCAAAGTGAATACACAGAAGTCCAAGTTCAGCAAGAAGCATGCGCCGATCATGATCGAGGTAAGTAGGTACATCGTTGAGTTAGACTTGTAAAGTCAGTAATATAAGTAACTTTACATTTTTAAAAAATCCTGTTGTAGGGCGCACGCCGCATTCTGGCTAAGGGACCGCGCGCGCATCCCGAGCCAAAATAATATCGCGCTTCACAGTCGCTTTTGTTCAGTAACTTGTGTATCAGTGCCGTAACTTGTCGATGGTGTTGTAGTGTATCGTGTATAGTGCCGCGAGTAGCCCAGATCTAGGCCCTAGCAGTCTGGCGCTCAATCCAGCAACCCAGCTTACGTAGCTGATGAAATTATCCCGGTGAGATCATTCCATTACCTACCCTTAATAGGCAAACAAGCAACACTACATGAGATCCGGAAAAATTCAACAACAATCATCTCAACAGCTATTTTCAAGAGTTTTGTCCTCGGTTAATTAATAATCTACGGACGGACTTACGCTATAGCACTACAAAAAACAATAAGCCAAAGCTTAAACACTAGTTCCTACATCATAATTATTTAAGCTGTTAGTAGGTCATGTATTTGTGTGACTCCAAATATTCTTAATTGTATAGCTTATAATTATACCTACGCTTCTATTTTATTTATTATATTATTAGACTTTTATAATATTAATGGCTCTTCTTGTATAGACCCGAGAGGGTTTTAAACGATAAATAAAAAAGAAGACCTAATCGCCAATTACGGTTGTATAGGCTCACCCGCTACGATTATTATACAAAACAGCAGGAACAATTGAGAACCGAAAATATTTAAACACTAGTTACAATCAATTGTAGGTTGGTTTTCATTATATTTCTACAGATACGCCCAAGACATCTGGGGAATGCAAATTACTGCAATCGGCCATATACTTTTCATCCATTAATCTGTTGCATGTTAATTTGTTAAAATACATTTAGTGATCCAGTCTCTTAGCGCATATTTTCTACTCCACCTTACCAAGACGTATAGCAATCTAAGTTTCGGAAATCAAAAAGCTTCACTTTCTGAGTATATAAGTATGATACATCCTAACATTCAAACTAATATCATAAAATCTATTTCAATATAACTCTAGTTCGTTCTGCGATCCAATCACTACATCAATAGATTAAACGACCTTTCGCCATTTATGGTATTTCCGATCTATCCTTTTCTTAAATTATCCTCCTCAATTAGAAAATTACATAGCGAGGCATAGAATAATTGGTGTTACAAAAACTATTTTACGACAGCAAAGTCCCTTCGAGTTCTCAGGCTATTAATTTCTTATTTAAACAAATAACCAGGCCCATTTACTAAAAAAGCTTGCATATGTGCACGCCTATTCATTAAATAAAGTAATAAATAATATCCTGGGACATTTTTCACACACGGCCAATCTGATTCCAAAGTAAGCTTCAAATGAAGCTTGTGTTATGGTAACGAGATAGCTGATATACTACATATACCTACTACTTTTAAATACATACTTATATAGATATTTACATCCAGACACAGGACAAACAGACATATTCATGCATACAAATGTTTGTCCAGGGTGGGAATCGAACCCACGACCCGCGGCTTGAAAGTCAGGGTCACTAACCACAAAGCCAACCGGGCTGTCTAAAATAAAGGAAAACAATCGTAAAGTAATTTAAATATCTCCACCAGCCCCTTACTAACCCTGGCCCTTGGCAAACAATAGAAATCCCAACAAAGTGCAATCTCGTCCTTAGGTGAGCCTTTTGTTACTGCCATCATAACAAAGTCATAAACATCCAAGCGTTACGGCGGTATTTTAAAGAAAAAACATTCTTTAGCAGTCACATCTGTTGCAATTCACAAATAGCAATAAATAAAGAGTGGTCCTTATTTCATCCACAGCGACGACACGGCCGCTAAAGACAATCGTAACACCTGTGCATAGCGGCCACCGGTTGGCGCAAGCCACTTTACACTAGATGTTAGGCGTTAGCTAGGTATAATAGTGTCTAATAATCTATAAATATAAGCTCTTCCCAACAGCTAACTACAACGGGGCAAAGCAAACAATATGGATATCATAGTAATGAAAACAGACTGAAACTTCTACCGGACATCCGACCACCACGCAATAAGACGGGACCTTGACAAGTATATCGAAGAACACCAGCGCAATCAGTTAATTCGACATGCAACCTGGATCCCTCTGCAATCGACCAAGATATCAAAATCAATACGAAAACGATTTTCTGTTCCACCTTGGCCTTGATAACAGCATCACACTTTTATTATGTAACATCACAACAAGCAACATGGCCAGGCACTACAAAACATGCTCACATTTCAACCCATAAATCCAACTGAAGCTGTAGGTCCCTCACGGGCGGAGGTAACAAGTGTCGGGAATTAGCGATCATCATGCATCATAAGGAATGACCACAGACTCCAAGCCATCAATACTAACAAGAGTGCCAACCAAAACATAGATATATGCGTGCATAACATACACGTAACAGATATTATCATACTTATCTTTTATTTTGTACACAACATTATAGTTTTAGCACAGCAATATATTGATTCCAAACATAGTTTCGTTGATAAGCTATTTGCCAACTACTCAGCTTAATTTTTACGGTCACGAGACAGTTATATGTCTGACCCGTATAACAGCTGAGTATATCGATCAATCAGTAATTTGGCATAGCTTCCGCTATATACCAAGATTACTTCAGCTTAATTTTTACGGACATGGGACACAGGTCTATGTCTGAACCGTATAACAGCTGAGTAACTGACTGATCCATAATTTGGCATAGCTTTCGCTATTTAACTTTTTCTCAACTTAATAGTTACGGCCAAGAGACACTGCGAGAGACGTCTGCTCCGTACAACAGTTGATGAAAAAGTGTATCTAGCTCTTTTTTTTTTTTTTTAATGGACTAGAAGGTGACAGCCTCAGATGGCTTTTACACCGTTACGCGGACTTTTTCGGTGAGCGCAGATGGCTCTCAACCGAAGTATCTAGCTCAAAACAGAGTTGCCTTTTATAGGCAAACATTTATCATAGTGAAGCAAAATACCCTCAGGCTATTAATTTCTTATTCAAACAAATAACCAGGCCCTTTTACTAAAAAACCATGCATATGTGCACGCCTATTCATTACATCCGACCACCACGCAATAAGTCGGGACCTTGACAAGTATATTGAAGAACACCAGCGCAATCAGTTAATTCGACATGCAACCTGGATCCCTCTGCAATCGACTAAGATATGAAAATCAATACGAAAACAAGGCACACTTTTATTATGTCAACATCACAACAAGCAACATGGCCAGGCACTACAAAACATGCATTCATCACATTTCAACCCATAAATGCAACTGAAGCTGTAGGAGAATGAAGAATGTTACACACATTGGATGACAAGAAACAGGAACGAGGACTAGATAACATACGAGTCAAAACATTACAAATGGTCCCTGACGGGCGGAGGTAACAAGTGTCGGGAATTTGCGATCATCATGCATCGCAAGGAATGACCACAGACTCGAAGCCATCAATACTAACAAGAGTGCCAACCAAAACATAGATATATGCGTGCATAAATATATTGATTCCAAACATAGTTTCGTTGATAAGCTATTTGCCAACTACTCAGCTTAATTTTTACGGTCACGAGACACAGTTATATGTCTGACCCGTATAACAGCCGAGTATATCGATCAATCAGTAATTTGGCATAGCTTCCGCTATATACCAAGATTACTTCAGCTTAATTTTTACGGACATGGGACACAGGTCTATGTCTGAACCGTATAACAGCTGATTAACTGACTGATCCATAATTTGGCATAGCTTTCGCTATTTAACTTTTTCTTAACTTAATAGTTATTATTTAAACAAATAACCAGGCCCTTTTACTAAAAAACCATGCATATGTGCACGCCTATTCATTACATCCGACCACCACGCAATAAGACGGGACCTTGACAAGTATATTGAAGAACACCAGCGCAATCAGTTAATTCGACATGCAACCTGGATCCCTCTGCAATCGACCAAGATATGATTGAAGAACACCAGCACAATCAGTTAATTCGACATGCAACCTGGATCCCTCTGCAATCGACCAAGATATGATCGAAGAACACCAGCACAATCAGTTAATTCGACATGCAACCTGGATCCCTCTGCAATCGACCAAGATATGAAAATCAATACGAAAACAAGGCACACTTTTATTATGTCAACATCACAACAAGCAACATGGCCAGGCACTACAAAACATGCATTCATCACATTTCAACCCATAAATGCAACTGAAGCTGTAGGAGAATGAAGAATGTTACACACATCGGATGACAAGAAACGGGAACGAGGACTAGATAACATACGAGTCAAAACATTACAAATGGTCCCTGACGGGCGGAGGTAACAAGTGTCGGGAATTTGCGATCATCATGCATCGTAAGGAATGACCACAGACTCGAAGCCATCAATACTAACAAGAGTGCCAACCAAAACATAGATATATGCGTGCATAAATATATTGATTCCAAACATAGTTTCAATGATAAGCTATTTGCCAACTACTCAGCTTAATTTTTACGGTCACGAGACACAGTTATATGTCTGACCCGTATAACAGCCGAGTATATCGATCAATCAGTAATTTGGCATAGCTTCCGCTATATACCAAGATTACTTCAGCTTAATTTTTACGGACATGGGACACAGGTCTATGTCTGAACCGTATAACAGCTGATTAACTGACTGATCCATAATTTGGCATCGCTGTCGCTATTTAACTTTTTCTCAACTTAATAGTTACGGCCAAGAGACACTGCGAGAGACGTCTGCTCCGTACAACAGTTGATGAAAAAGTGTATCTAGCTCAAAACAGAGTTGCTTTTTATAGGCAAACATTTATCATAGTGAAGCAAAATACCCTCAGGCTATTAATTTCTTATTCAAACAAATAACCAGGCCCTTTTACTAAAAAACCATGCATATGTGCACGCCTATTCATTACATCCGACCACCACGCAATAAGACGGGACCTTGACAAGTATATTGAAGAACACCAGCGCAATCAGTTTATTCGACATGCAACCTGGATCCCTCTGCAATCGACCAAGAAATGATTGCAGAACACCAGCACAATCAGTTAATTCGACATGCAACCTGGATCCCTCTGCAATCGACCAAGATATGATTGAAGAACACCAGCACAATCAGTTAATTCGACATGCAACTTGGATCCCTCTGCAATCGACCAAGATATGAAAATCAATACGAAAACAAGGCACACTTTTATTATGTCAACATCACAACAAGCAACATGGCCAGGCACTACAAAACATGCATTCATCACATTTCAACCCATAAATGCAACTGAAGCTGTAGGAGAATGAAGAATGTTACACACATTGGATAACAAGAAACGGGAACGAGGACTAGATAACATACGAGTCAAAACATTACAAATGGTCCCTCACGGGCGGAGGTAACAAGTGTCGGGAATTTGCGATCATCATGCATCGTAAGGAATGACCACAGACTCGAAGCCATCAATACTAACAAGAGTGCCAACCAAAACATAGATATATGCGTGCATAAATATATTGATTCCAAACATAGTTTCAATGATAAGCTATTTGCCAACTACTCAGCTTAATTTTTACGGTCACGAGACACAGTTATATGTCTGACCCGTATAACAGCTGAGTATATCGATCAATCAGTAATTTGGCATAGCTTCCGCTATATACCAAGATTACTTCAGCTTAATTTTTACGGACATGGGACACAGGTTTATGTCTGAACCGTATAACAGCTGATTAACTGACTGATCCATAATTTGGCATAGCTTTCGCTATTTAACTTTTTCTCAACTTAATAGTTACGGCCAAGAGACACTGCGAGAGACGTCTGCTCCGTACAACAGTTGATGAAAAAGTGTGTCTAGCTCAAAACAGAGTTGCCTTTTATAGGCAAACATTTATCATAGTGAAGCAAAATACCCTCACAGCATTTTATAAAAATTACTTGCCACGTTTTATTAAAATTACAGAAACAAATCTTAAATAGCGTTAAATAAGCATTATAAATCAAATCATCATTTATGGTATTGATAACGAAATATTTTAACAATGTTGTACACTTACTTCCTGTTTTGGGATCGATAAGAATATTGAAATGACATGAAACAAATCTTAAACAAGATTATTTATACATCATAAAATACAATATGATTTATGGTACAAGTACAATCACAATCTAAACACATTTTATCCATGTTTATTTAAAACGAGAATCTTGAATTTTTGACTCAATAAAAATACTTTTAATGAAGTTGAGTAATGTACCAAAAATCAAGTTAATACCCTCACAAATTGAAATGTCACTCTTAATATTCTCAATTTGCATTGTTTACACTTCAAATATTCATTAATAAAATAATAATAAATTTATTGCCTTACAATATAATCTAACACACGCATAGATACATCCTGCGGACGGAAAAGTTGTAAAAATCCTGGATATCCGGAACAAAATCTTCTCAACTAGAAATCTACCATGGCAAGCCCATTATTTGAATTATTTAATTAAGGGAAACATATTATAATTAATACATCTGACCACGAACAAGTATAGGATGAAATCAATCCTTCAAGATTAAAGAAGAATCTAACAAGAAACAAGGCCACACATTCACAAACCTACTAGAATCTAAGGTCTTTTAGCTACAAAAGTCTAAATAATCAGATGGAATAGCAAGCGGCACAGCTATTATACAAGATGGCTATTAATCCTGCAATAAGCTACGGCCTGAAAGCGATGGTACTAACTAAAGCAAACGGATCAAAACTACGTCGTTACAAGTGACTGATAGTATGTCAAATGCTTGGACCGCAACTTCAACAGAGAAGCGAAAGTGACATATTTTAGACGGAAAAGCTATCACTAAGAGACTCAAATACCAACGGATGTATTACTACGCAGGCATAGGAATGCCAGCCTACGCGTAAATGGACACATGTCAAAACCAAGCAAATTAGAACAACGAGATAGTGGTACATAGTAAGTGATACAATTACATCAATCCTAACCGAGCAGCAAGTACACATGACAACAATTAACCAAAGCTGAGCCTTGCACAGGGAGTTCATGGCTAAACGACTTCAATCCACTCAAACGGGATAGCTAGGGCGAAATAATCAATAAAACGAACACGGATACAACAACAACAATTAATCTAAGTCGAGCAATGCAAGTATGGTAGCTGGATACATGGAAACTATAAATCAAAACGGAACAAAAAATATGAAATACACGAATAAAAAACGTCAACTAACGTACGTATTGTACGAACAAGCACCGAGCACAGGATTCATGGACACATTACGACAATTAAGCCGAAAAGGAGCAAAGAGTTCGCGACTCATGGATACAAGACGGGCAACAGTCAACCAAGCAAGAAACTTACAATTGGAGGAACGACATTCGCTGAAACACAACCGGTAATGCAAGCGCAACATGGAAGTCCAGTAGAGCAGACAGGAAGAAAAAACACACCAAACGCCATCGCATCGTGCACCAACGCTCATTCCTATATACAATACCCATCCTCCTATTTTCCTATATTGGCTAGAGGCTGAACAGTCGGTCGATTCTGGCCAGCCGGCTGCGGCTTGCTGGTCTTCCTTTCCCATCCCAGAGCGTGTCCTTCCTATTAACCACGCGCTCCCTGGTATATCCATGGCTACTCTTATATAACTATTCGGGTACCAGTGTCTCTGTTCAGTTACCAAACAAGACTGCATGGGGGCTGTTGCCCGAATGGTTGTATAGGACATGGGTCAGTCGTTGCACTGGCTGGGTGTAGTGCTCAATCATCATCATCATCATCATCATCATCATCATCATCATCATCATTTAAAAAAAATCCTGTTGTAGGTAGGTAGGTGGAGCTAATCCATTTTAGCTGTAAACTGTACAGTACCTTTGGCTGGATACATTTTCAATTAAAAAGTGTTTGTTGAATGTAAATAAATGAATTTTAAAATATGTTGAAATATGACCTCCTTCATAATGTTCATGTAGGCAAAAATATTAATTGGTACCTATTTCCCCGCCAAATTTCATTACTTTCAGACAAGCGACACAACGGACGATAGGCCGGGCCGCATTGGACCAAAGATCGTAGTTTTTGATGCTACCACTGGTAACTTTCAATATTTTCCTTTATATATAAGAGCTTCAGCAAAATCTTCTAAAATATAGATAGATAACACTTTATTGTACACCAGAAGACAAAAAGAAATATACCAAAATTAAAGCATACATATTTAAATGTTATACCTATACTTATTTTCTTTATTTATGTTTAACTAGTGGCTCCTGCAGTTTCTCCCGCGTTCCCAGGGGACCTTCAATTTTCCCGATATAAAAGTCTGTTTGTTATTCCAGAGCATACTCTAACTCTGTGCCAAATTTCATTGCGATCCCTTCAGCCGATCCCATATCGTGAAAGAGTAACAAACATAAATCAATACATTGTCACAAAGTTTCGCATTTATAATATAAGTAGGATTTTCTAGGTACCGGACGGTTAGTCTTGGTTGGTGACGAAAGAGTAAGTGTCCAGGGTCTATCCAGTTTCGCCACAATCAGGGCAACAGCGTGTATATTTTCTGGGAAATGGATGTATGAAGTGCAGCTCGGTACTAAAGGTATAATGCAGGTAATTAAAGTATTAATGTTTATTAATGATTCATATAATTATGTGGTATGATATATATGCAGAAATTTCCATAATGATGAGAATAATAAAAACGAAGTCCCTTTTTGGTTATCGTAAGAATGCCTTCACATTACTTATCCCATAAGTGAAATAAAATGTGATAAGCGTTTATTAATATTATGATTCTTGCATATATCCGACCCCAAACAATTAAATGTTTTAACACAGATCTTTTAGACTGTACGGCTTTGTGGCGGTCCTGACTATCCACTTCTGCGAAAGATTTCGGTGCATGAACTTGTCTGTTTGTTCTATGGAATCAAATATATATTTAAACTAGTAAATACAAGCTCTTATTTTGGAATCTATTTAATAACCCCGAAGGATATTAAATAGTGAATAAATAGTCATGGTGTTTAATATTTATTTTATAATATAAAATCAGTTTTCTTCGTTAAGCTATTCAAACTCTAATCTTATCTAAATTAACGTCTATTATACACAGATCGGATGGTGCACAGCATCATGCACATTCTCAATGGATACTGGAGTGGGTGATACGGCCCATTCATATGCTTATGATGGCGGCAGGGTCCGGAAGTGGAACGTAGCCACGACCCAGTACGGTCAGGCCTGGCTGCCTGGTGACGTCATCGGGACCTGCATCGATTTGGACAAGGGCACCTTGGAGTATTATAGGTGAGTCGAGACGGCTTTTGAGATAGGCGTGTAGGAAGTTTTTGATCTGTCAATGGGGATAGGGAGAAAATGGTGAGAAGTTCAAAGCAATTGGTCAAGCTTAATAAATAAGTGCAAAATGGTACAGTTTGCTTTCAATTTCCATTGTAAAATAGAGCTTTTATATTCTGTGTGTAGCTTAGAAATGTAAGGATAGCGAAATACCTCTAACACAGACGAGATAATTAACAGCTTCTAAAGGTCTAGTAACGAGTAATTGATTAAATTGAAATCCAAAATAAACATCGTTACTAGGTTTAGTTTAACTTCTACTATATTGGTATTACTTCTAATAAGGGATGGATGGATGAATGCATGTTTGTAACTCAATCACGCCAGAACGGCTGAAGAGATCTGTATCAAACTTACGTAGTAAGTATATATTTTGGAACAGCATACCGACTACTTATTATCCCAATAAAAATCTTCCCAACGGTTTTATGTTACCTGCAAGATTCAATCAGTAGTATATAAATTTAATGTCTTCGATTATCTACGAAAGCACCCTTTCCACTTTAGGAATGGAGTTTCATTGGGGATGGCGTTTGATAAGGTGACCCATGGAGCCGGCCTCGCATACTTCCCCGCGGTGTCTCTGGCCATGCAAGAGCATTTATATGCCAATTTTGGACACGTGCCATTTGTGTAAGTGTCACTATATAAAGATACTATTGCTTAACTCGTCATACGGTCATCTGATCTGCAAACAAGCGCAGATCCTTTATGTCATATAGAATGTCCAAAAGGACACATCTTTTGTATATTTTAAGTATTCCATAAACCATGAAGACTTGTTGATCTATTGATTCGCTCTACTGTTCACAATATATTGTACTGTTCACTCGTTTTTACCATTTCCTGATAGATCAGCGTTTCTTATAATTTAAATAAGTACTGTCCTATGATACTTACGACTTTATGTAATGGTGAAATAATTATTCAGATCGATCCAGTAGTTTCGCAGCCTATCAAATTATTCTTTGTTACAATAATGGTTATTTTTGTTACAATAATTACTAAAACAGACCTCCTTTAGATTCCCTGTAGATGGTTTCGCTCCATTACAAGCGCCACCGCTGAGAGAGTGCACTCGCGCCAGTATACTGTTCAAGTCACTTGACGCGTTACTTGATGAACTTATTAAACTATCGGATCCGAAGTCGTCAGTTACTGCTAAAAGTAGTAAGGTATCCATTATTTTCAATCCTAGTAGATTTCTGGTAAATAGAGTAATAATGCAGAAGATTTAGCCTTTGAGGAACTTGGGAACTTAAGACTTAGGAACTCCCTCATTATCCAGTCTACTACCCAGAATATTCCCGGATATTCTTCAGAACTTTTCATATAAAGGCATTTAGATGAAAAATATTTAGTTTTTTTTATTCTCATGTTGCATACCTTAGTATGTTCTCATACTGTGACTGAACTGAAGACATGGAAATAATATAATAATAAAATATTTCAAGGCTAAATCTGAGAACTCAAAGGTGGCTGAAGATGAAGTGGCGCTCCGGATCCACAGCTCGGGATCCGTGTACAGTCCTCGAGCTTCTCCTCATGCCATGGTGGCCACACAAAATGACGAGACCAAGAGGATGTCCAAAAAAGTAGGTTATTAGTAACTTGAGATATTTATTTACATCTTCTTGATGAGGTCTTTACTTCTACCGAACAACAAAACTTCAGTAGGTAAAATAATAGAATACATCATTGTTTACCAGAACATAGAGCAACATGAGAAGTAACAATTTCTTTCAAGCAAGGTTGCTTGGAAGAAATTATTGTAACAAGACAATGTAATTTATATGGCGAACGCAGGAATAAACAGTACTCTATTTTTCTATCAGGCGTTCCTAATGTCCATTGCCCGCCTGGTGGTGGTAGAACTAGGTGGAGTCCTCAGACTGTCGTACGTGGTTGTGGTTGAGCTGCTGCCAAGACTGAGGGGATCTCTCGGCCTGAAGACAAGGGGGATGCATGTGGAACAGCACGCTTTGGAGTTCTACTCAAAGGCTAAAGACGAGGGTTTCGTATGTAGTTATTCATGGATTTAGCATCTATATCTAGAAATGTAGTTCAAAAATATTATTTTGGAAGCAACGAAGTCAATTTAGGTTTCACCGGTTTTAGGTCTCCCTGCGGTTTCACCGGCGTTCCCGTAGATCTACAATGTTTCCGGGATAAAAGTAACCTATGTGTTAATCCATGTTATAAACTGTGTTCCAAATTTCATCCAAATCCGTTCAGTAGTTTTTGCGTGAAAGAGTAACAAATATCAACATCCATCCATACTCACAAACTTTCGCATTTATAATATTGGTAGCATATAGGAATAGGTTTTAAATAACTGTTAATCAGTTATTTCTTTTCAGTCTGTGACATAAGGGACTAGTTTATCCTCTTGGAACATAATCTTCTATGCCTTGCAGAACAACCTCTCTACCAAGTTATTAGCACAACCACAGCCCAGGCTATGTACATTGCTAGACATGCTGTGGACTTTCCTGGATGAGGCGGCACTGTGTGATGTACTGGAACACTGTATAGTACGGGAGTGCTTGCTTTTTGATCTGGTTTCGCCGGTAAATATCATTAATCAATATTTATTATCTGCTCTGTAAAATAGTGAGAGATTTTTACAGGGTCTGCAACGCCTGAGTGGCGTTGTTGTTTGAAGCGTCCATAGGCTGCGTTAACAGCTTGTCATCAGGTGGGACCGTATGCCTGTTTGCCACCTTAGTGGTATAAAAAAATGTAATGTATATGTATATAAATCAACAGCACATAGATAAAAAAATAATCTGAAATGCTTCCAAAAGCAATAAAATCTTATTTTTTTAATTTTGTAAATACATTTGTTATAACATTTCAGGATATGAATTTCACACAACAAATAGAAGGAATCTACGTACTATGTGGTTTAATGCAGCATCGTGAGACTAGACATCATTTGGTCAAATATGTCTTTTTCAACAAAATCACGTATGTAAAACTCAGTTTATGAAATATTTACATATACGTTCATTTTAATTTGATATCGTATTTTTTATTTCGGATTTTGCAATGTTCTTCCGCTCTAATTGCGACAAAAAAGGTATTTCAAGTTTCTTAACTTCTCATATACCATTTTTTTTTAACCAGGTTCGATAATTTCCTCAACATCAAATGTCCAGATGAGTGTGTTCTGCGGACTATGATCCGTAAAGCGTGGTGGCAGCGACCTACTTCTGTTCAAGGGGAGGCTGATCCTCGAGTTGCTGGTAAGTTGGCGTAAATTTTTTTATACCACAAAGGTGTCAAACAGCCATACGGACCCTGATGACAAGCGTTCACGGTCTATGGACGCTCCCAACACCAGGGGCGTCACTCACGCGTTGCCGACCCTGTAAAAATATCTTCACTCCCTTCTTGAAGATCCCCATGCTCTACTCCATTAGGCATACCATTCCAATGATATAAAGTCGGCTTTGTTTACGTCCTTTAACTAGGCCTAAGTTTTGAGTGCCACGGTGGACGGTGGTGGTGGTTAATTTAATCATGTTTCTGATTACAGAGATGGCTGAAAAAGGCACTATAAATAAGACGTCATTTGCACCGAAGGACACAGGTTGGTAATTAATCTTTATGTGTAAAATATATTTCTGTACAATTTCACTTATCTGGTCGAAAAATATCAACCAAATTGTTCGAGCCGTTTTCAATAGAAAATCCAAAAATCAATTATTTTGTTTAAGTAATTCCTTTGGTAAATCCAAAGCTATCCAAAACGAAAAGCTCTACTAAAGCTCTACTAAAGCCATCGACAGATAACTTGATAGAAATCTTCTAAGCGTATATCTCAAAGGGGGTATGTTGCAATATTGGAACTGACAACCAACTTAACTAGAATGATTACATTACAGATAAGATCTCAAAACTTCAGCCAACAGTGCAAAACGATTCCGCTTTAGAGGCCCGCTACAAGGACGATTGCAACAAAATAACAAAAGCCATTGCGCCTTTGGAACAGATTCAGGTTATCTATACTAATATTATAAAGAGGAAAGATTTGTTTGTTTGTTTGTTTGTTTGTTTGTTTGTAATGAATAGGCTCCGAAACTACTGGACCGATTTAAAAAAATCTTTCACCTTTGGAAAGCTACATTATCCCCGAGTAACATAGGCTATATTTTATCCCTGTATTCCCACCGGAACGGGAACTACGCGGGTAAAACCGCGGGGAGGCAGCTAGTTGCATATACTTTGCCTGCCAAATTTGCCAAATAGCCTATTATAAGATGCTGCATAGCGACAAGAAAATTTGTAGGTTGAATAAGGTCCCTTTAATTATTTTGGAAAGGTTTACTGAATGCATGAAGGTAAATCACGAATTAGTTTTCATTCAGGGGTTTCTCTCGGGCTTTAGTTTTCCCGAAATCAAAAGTAGATAGGCTATTCGAGAACATGTTCTTTTTTGAGAAACTTCCATCTGTAAAATTTGCTATAATAACAATATTTTATTAACTCGCATCAATGTTCTTTTCTTTCCTTTTCCAGCTGGAGTTCCTGCTGATGCTTTTAGACAACACAGATGGGACCAACATGGTGCCCTCAACGCGTAAAATCTTTTTGGAGAAATTTCGAAGATATATTATGGATAACTGTATTTTGGATATGGTATGTTATTAAATTGTTACTGCAAGATGATAAATTTCCCTTATATTTTTCCTGATAAGCTTCATGTGTATCCTATATGCTAATCAAAAGATTATCTACCTATTGCTGTTGCTGTGCCTTATCAATAAATAAATAAATAAATAAATAAATACATAAATACATAAATACATAAATACATAAATACATAAATACATAAATACATAAATACATAAATACATAAATACATAAATACATAAATACATAAATACATAAATACATAAATACATAAATACATAAATACATAAATACATAAATACATAAATACATAAATACATAAATACATAAATACATAAATACATAAATACATAAATACATAAATACATAAATACATAAATACATAAATACATAAATACATAAATACATAAATACATAAATACATAAATACATAAATACATAAATACATAAATACATAAATACATAAATACATAAATACATAAATACATAAATACATAAATACATAAATACATAAATACATAAATACATAAATACATAAATACATAAATACATAAATACATAAATACATAAATACATAAATACATAAATACATAAATAAATACATAAATAAATACATAAACAAATACATAAATGCATAAATAAATACATAAATACATAAATAAATACATAAATAAATACATAAATAAATACACAAATAAATACATAAATAAATAAAAATAATAACATACATAAATACATAAATAAATACATAAATACATAAATAAATACATAAATAAATACATAAATAAATAAATACATAAATACATAAATACATAAATAAATAAATAAATAAATAAATAAATAAATAAATAAATAAATAAATAAATAAATAAATAAATAAATACATAAATACATAAATACATAAATACATAAATACATAAATACATAAATACATAAATACATAAATACATAAATACATAAATACATAAATACATAAATACATAAATACATAAATACATAAATACATAAATACATAAATACATAATTACATAAATACATAAATACATAAATACATAAATACATAAATACATAAATACATAAATACATAAATACATAAATACATAAATACATAAATACATAAATACATAAATACATAAATACATAAATACATAAATACATAAATACATAAATACATAAATACATAAATACATAAATACATAAATACATAAATACATAAATACATAAATACATAAATACATAAATACATAAATACATAAATACATAAATACATAAATACATAAATACATAAATACATAAATACATAAATACATAAATACATAAATACATAAATACATAAATACATAAATACATAAATACATAAATACATAAATACATAAATACATAAATACATAAATACATAAATACATAAATACATAAATACATAAATACATAAATACATAAATACATAAATACATAAATACATAAATACATAAATACATAAATACATAAATACATAAATACATAAATACATAAATACATAAATACATAAATAAATACATAAATACATATAGTGGATAATTATTAATAGCATTAATTTTATTGGGATTTGGCTTAACACCGTCTCTGCATATAACATGACCTAAAAATTCGGTTTCTAACTTCAAGAATTCAGAGATATCTAATTGTATTTTGAAGTTAGATTCACGTTGTTTTTTTAATACCTTTTCTAAATTCACCATATGCTCCTGAAGGGAGGTACTGTAGACGATTATATCGTCAAGATAAACGAGACAAACTTCATTCTGCAGATCTCTAAGCACATAGTCCATTACTCTTTGAAAAGTTGATGGTGAATTTTTCAAACCCATGGGCATTCTTAAGAACTCATAATGCCCATTCTCTACATTAAAAGCGTTGGGAAAGTAAAAGTTTTGGGAATATCAACAGGGTCCATTTCGACTTGATAAAATCCGCTTGCTAAATCAAGGGTGGTAAAATACTGACACTTGCCAAGTTTGTCTAGTACATCCGTAATATTGGGGATGGGATACTTATCATCAATCGTTTTCTCGTTTACTTTGCGGAAGTCCACGACAAGCCGCCATTTGGTTTTACCGGAGGCATCGACCTTTTTAGGTACAACCCAAATTGGTGAGCTCCACGCAGAATCTGAAGGTCTTATAATATTTTGATCAAGCATCTTATGGATTTGATCTCTAACTTCTTGTCTGTGGACGTGGGGGTATCTATAGCTTTTAGTGTGTACTGGAATCTCATCAGTTGTCTTAATCTTATGTTTGATCTTGTTGGTGAACGTTAGAGGTTCCCCCTCAAGATAAAACACATCGGCGTAACGAGCACATGATGCTTGTAAATTTGCTAATTCTTCCGGATTTAAATGATCTGTGCGGAGGCGTGATAAAACTTCGTTGGCACGTTCGATAGAGATTTCAGTACGTCCGCACTCAATATTAAATATTTCTGCTGACACCGGACGGTCCATAGAAAATATAACGTCATTTGATGAGGTATTAGAAATTTCAACCCAGCCGCGGTTATTTTTAACTTTAGTAAAACAATCTGAAATAAGGCAATTACATATAGCTTGACTTGTAACGTACGCATCTCCGTCTACGGTATTTATTGGTAATCTAACTAACTTGGAGGAGTGAGCAGGAATCATATCTTCGTACAGATTAACGTTACGAGAGTCGTAAATTTCAATTGGGATTTCAGCATTACGGGTAGATAAAACTTTATTTTTAAGATTAATATTCGAATCCCAAATGTCAAGCAAATCAAAACCTAAAAGACCATCAAAGTAATTATGAAAATCATAAACGAATAAGGTAATGTCACCTTGTTCTTTAAACTCAGAAAAACACGGCAAGGTAATTGAATAATCATTTTAGTAGTAGCATGTACGTTTGTAACTTCAAAGGGTTCGTAATTTAAAGGAATGTCACTGAAGTATTTTTGAACGGCTTGAGGACTAATAAAAGATTGATTGGCACCGGTATCTATAAGAAATTTTAAAGGTGGATTACTTATTTTAATATATCCGAGTTGCCTTTGTATGTGGAAGTTAACTTCTATTTTGGTTTGTCTGACTTGGAAACCTTCTGAAAATTTTCATCTTGAGGTGAACTTGGGTTTTGTTCTATTTCTTCAACTATTGGGGTTTCAGGATAGGAGTATTGCTCAAAATGATCATAACTCTCAGGGTACGGTTCACAATTATAATAATCTTGGTAACAATCTGTATAACTATAGTCGTAGTCATAGCGCGGGTCGAAGTCATAGTTAGAGTTAAATTCGTTTAGGTTAAGTTCCCTAGTTTTAAAATAGTTAGTAGGTTGGGGATTGCCAAATTTTCTCCAATCATGTCCCGATGGAGGTAAGATCTTTGGAACAAAATGGCTGACGCCACTCATTGGACGGGGCCCATTGAAAGATGAATTCGGTTGGGGTCTATTTGACAATTTAAATACATTGCTTTTCGCATTATAATTCGGTGGAGGGGCACGGAACATTTGCTGTGTGCGGGTTGGTCCGCGAGATTGCATCATCTGAGGCATATTGGATTTCCAACCTGTGGGTTGAGTGGGTTGAGAAGACATGGGCTGTTGCCGCGAGGGACCGGGCATACTGAATGGTTGCTGTCTCGAGGGACCAGGCATATGAAGTGTAGAGGGAGCCTTTGCACAAAGTTATTTAATGGCAAGTTAAAGTTAGGGTTAAAGGATTGCTGTTGCCAGTCTTTCCTACTACCGGGTTCACTACGCTGTTGCATATAAAGAGTGTTTAGTTCCTCCTGAACAAACTGGAGGGCTTTTTCCATGGTCTTGGGGCGCATGCAACGAATTCTAGAACCTAAGGGATCTTTTAAGCCACGCAGATAGGACTGTAACGTTAGCTTTTGATACAGGGTGCGCTTGGCTGTCACAGTAGTTGCCACGGTTTCGTGTAATGATACGTAAGTCATAATAGTGCTAAATAAATTTTGACACTGTTCATAGAACTCTTGTGGAGTATTGGAACCCTGACTTTGCATGGATAAATCGTTGTATAAAGCGGTCTCGTCGCGATGGTCGGCAAAGTTATTAACGAGCGCACTTCTTATACCGTTCCAATCGTCTGCTATTACATTGGAATTAATTAAACTAGCGGCTTGCCCTTTAACCTTATTTAAGATACCATTGATTAGGGCTACATTGGTTAGTTCATAACCCGGAGCAACATTAAAATATTTTAAGACTAACTGATCGCATAGATTTATGAATCGTGTCAGTATGTGAGGATTGCCGTCGAATTCGGGCAAAAGTCGAAGTGACTTATAAATTATGTCTACGTTATCTTGTGCCATATTAATGTTTAAGTTCCTAGACTCGTCTAAGGCACTATTCCTACTAGATAATCTACTACCTAAACTAGCGTTTCGCGATTTTCTCGGATGGAAAATTTTGAATATTGATTATACTAACACACAGAAAATAAAAATGACGTATAAATTATAATACGTAAAATATAAGGAACGACAAAAATTATAAGGAATTAGGAAAGATAAGGACTTGAAAGATTCAGAGTACTTACAACATAATTGATTTATATGCGGAATCGATTTCTGGATTCTCCTCAGCTGGAAACCACCGTAGATTCGAAATAGCCAATGTCTGATTTTGAAGACTTATTTGACTATCCTACCGACTGCGCCAATTATGTGTGGTCACAGCGAAGGATTGCAATAAAAATCAACTAACTTAATAAGTATAATAAAAAGAAATTACATGTAAAACTATGAATTAAGATATTGATATAATTGTCCGAGGTGTGGATCAAGAATGTGAGAGTCCGGTAACGTTCCCATCGCATTCGCGTCATAGTCACGTTGAGCAGCGTCAGCACCTCGTGTACTATTGCGGCCAACGCAAGCTAGATGCTATGCTACGACTATGCCTGCGTAACAAAGAAATAAACAAACAAACAAACAAACAAACAAACAAACAAACAAACAAACAAACAAACAAACAAACAAACAAACAAACAAACAAACAAACAAACAAACAAACAAACAAACAAACAAACAAACAAACAAACAAACAAACAAACAAACAAACAAACAAACAAACAAACAAACAAACAAACAAACAAACAAACAAACAAACAAACAAACAAACAAACAAACAAACAAACAAACAAACAAACAAACAAACAAACAAACAAACAAACAAACAAACAAACAAACAAACAAACAAACAAACAAACAAACAAACAAACAAACAAACAAACAAACAAACAAACAAACAAACAAACAAACAAACAAACAAACAAACAAACAAACAAACAAACAAACAAACAAACAAACAAACAAACAAACAAACAAACAAACAAACAAACAAACAAACAAACAAACAAACAAACAAAGAAACAAAAAAACAAACAAACAAACAACCAAACAAACAAACAAACAAACAAACAAACACAAATAAATAGCATAGTTTTGCAATTTATTGTTTATAGATTTTTTTTATCTGTACATTACTCATTACTTAAGACCTAGTAAACTTTTTTTTATATTACAGAGGTTGTTCAACATATCTCGCAATTCTCCCGCCATCTCGTGGTGTTGTCACGCTCGCTTACTTACTGCCATCTTGAAATTATGGAACGAAAGTCCTATTGGAAATCCGTTAGTAAATTGTCATATAATAAAAAAAAAATACATAATATATAAGACATACATATTTACTACCAGATATTGTTTTGTGAGTTTAGAAGAAAATGACTTATTTTTCTTTAATTCTTTTGACTAAGCGTAGGTTCCATATATTTTTAAACTGGATTGTCACTTATATTAAAAATATAAACTGCATTACGTAGGTAACACTGGATGGAACACATTTAAAAATAATTTCGACGGCATGTTCCATATTTAAATAACTATTTTTCTTTTTTCAGCCATTTGCCGCCACATTTGCCAGCCAAGACTTTTATTGATGGTGAACTGGATTTCTATAACGTGGACCGTTTAGGTGGAGTTCTTCCATTCCTTGTTAGGACTTTAAGGTAATTGCAACCTTGTGAACTATGGTATAAAGTCTGATTTTATTTATTTAATTTGTATATTTCCAGACAGGACCTTGTCAACGTGCTTGGGGAAGATAATCCATTCATACAAAGTTTTGAACCGAATTACAATCGAGCTGGCGGGATCGATACAGGTTTAAAAAAACTGAGTTTTTCGTTTTTGAATCAATTCAATTAGGATCTTAAATCTTTATTCTTTTACAAACCCCAAGCGTATTTTAATTGTTACAGTCCAAAATTCATTAGTGTCTGTTATTTTAATTAACAAATTTATTTCGATTTACTATATAGTTAGGTAAAAGTGTCAAATAGATCGAGTTTACAAAAAAATATATAAATCCGAATATTTGTATGCATGTTTCTTGCTCAATCACGTCTGTCAATCCGGATGAAATTTGGCACAGAGCTAGAATATATCCTAAATTGAACATAGGGTACCTACATTTAAAAATGCCTAGAAACGCAGGTGATGAGGTGAAATAGCGGGATGGAAGTAAACGTCATATTTATCATCTGTCAACAAAACAGGTGTCAGTGACATGGCAGCTGGGTCACCTGGGCTGGCGACCCTCCCGCAGGTCATATCCTCTATGGCACGGTTCATGCATCCTCCCATGCCGGCTATGCCTAACAGGTCAGCAACAGAAGTCACTGAACACAAGTGCCAAAATACCTATGCATCACTCTTCTTCTTCATCAGCTCATATACGTCTCCACCGAGGAGCTCGAGCCTCCCCTAACAATGAGGGTCATAGTCCACCACGCGGGCCTAGTGCGGATTGGCGGACTTCACATGCCTTTAACTGTGACATCTCGGGCATGCAGGTTTCCTCACGATGTTTTCCATCACCGAATTAAGCCAGTGTGAATCGGTCCGTAAGGTTTTTTTTAAACTCAGAGGTATAGGCTAGGGATTTGAACGGGCACCCTCATGATCGTGACTCGGCGCGTTCCCAACTGAGCCACCACGGCTCTATGCACAATGACGGATTAACCCCTAAACAAATTAAGCAATTGCCTAGGCCCTAAGGTATCACGTCTGGGTGAAATAAATAAATAACGATTTGAATTTTATTGCTGTCGCACCTCTTCTATTTCTAAGGTACATTTTTCATCTTATCTAATTTACAAAAAACTAGAATAAAGACCGATTCTAGTTGAAACAAGGATAGGTACAAGTACAGATAGGAAATAGGAAACAAGTATAACCCAATTATATTGACATCTTCAGAACCACAGGAGAAACAGCTTTGGCCTTAAAAGGCACACGCTCAATGATGCCCGGAGCTGGTTCCATCGACTCCAGAACAGCTTATTTGAGGCTGATCGATGGTCTACTAGCACTGTACCATGGAGCCGCCATAAAACATGCTGAAAAGGTAAAAAAAATATGAATATATTTAGATGTTCTACAAATGTGCAAATGAATTACACTTTATTTTTGTTATGGTCTTCTTATCTTGTTAAACTATATTAAAAAAAATATGTACTAGAACATTTATAGGTAAATTATGTTAGTCTTAAACTTCAAATAAATATTGACGGATTTACGTGCTCATAACGTAAAATTCATAAAATGATTTAAAATACGCATTATATCTTTAATACCGGTAGCTAAACTAAGTTAATATAAAAATCCCTTAAACATGGTAAATTTAGGTAATATTTCCAGTTGTGTGAGCTCAGAGACAATCAGTTGGACATGGCAGATTGTCTACACGACATTGAACAAAGAATATTCACCATCACTACAGAACTGCATCCAACAGGTAATAATTGTAGTTTTGTTTTTTTTTGTGTGCTCTTTATTTAATAAAAAGTATACCCACTTGCTATTTTATAGTAGCTATCTATGTACCTATCTGTCTACATAGTTATTTACAATTTCGTTAGTCTTTGTAAGCATTTATTTAATAGAAATTTATTATAGACGTATTTGACTATTAGAGAATGTACGCAGTATGTGTAAACAGTCACTGCCATGACATCTATACCGACCATATCTTCTATTATTCTTTCTTTCTGAGATAAAGTATTATACCTACCGTTATCATAAAGTACAGTATACTTACCTAGGTAAGGAGCATGAGAAATCAAAAAAAGATGGCGATCTGTCAGAACAAGATAGTATAAAGAAACAATTAATGGACAAGATGCTAAAAGAACTGGAAAGATCGAAAGTTGTTTATGAGGTAACCTATATAACACACTTACGTAAATATTATATAATAAGTATTTTAAAAATGAACACAAAACAATATTAAACTATACGAATAAACCTTACTCTAGAATCACTCTACCTATTGTTAAAACTCTCATTAAAATCCGTTAGTTCAAAAGATCTAAGCGTACAGACGAAGTAAAGTGACTTTATTTTATACTATAAATATCCTGGAACAATATAAATATAATGACTATAACGATAAAGATAACTGTAAGGAACAAATCGTTAATGATGATGAGTTAATTTGACAATGACTTTGTAAAGGAAAAGCTAGAAGCAGGCGCCCTTCAAATGGCCTGGGTCATAGGAGCAATTTGGACGAAGAAACGACAGTTGGAGTTGGCCAGACATTTTTCGGGCACCCTGCACTCTATGAGACTGTCTTCTGACCCTGATTATGCAGTCCATATACAGGTAAGTAATTTTAAAATCATGTTTAACTGTTAAATTTACATCATTAAATGTTATCCTGTTATATGGAAATTGACACTAGAAATACTAAGTAATAGTTAATTGTACCGATTTTTATTCTTAATATTCTACGCCCGATTCGTCCGGATATTAACATATTATTTAGTATATTTATTATGTTTTAAATACTTCGTCTTATCTTAAATAATGAATCGTCACCCGTCATCCAAAGATATTAGCAGGATACTATAAATGTTACTATAACTTACAAATTGGCTGCTGTAATTAAACAGTTTTCTATTTTCTTCAGGTGGCCAGCAAAGAAATCCTACCAGGAAAGAGTTCAATATTAGGTGGGACGAGTTACGCTTCATTACAACTAGAATACACGTCTAGTTCTGATCAGAGGTAAGTTACCATGCATTCTACAATCTACTTACAAAAAAAACAGTCATCTAGGTAAAATTAAACTAAAACTTAATCTACACTCTACACTAATATATAATTGTTTGTAATAAATAGTCTCGAAAACTACTCGACTGATCTGAATATATTAATATGAACTTTTTTATCAGGGTAACATAGACTATATTTTCGCCCTATATCTTCTGGAACTACGCGGGTAAAACCATTGGACGGAAGCTAGTTATATAAACCAGAAACTTGATTATTTTGGAACATGTAATTGACGTAAGTACTTCAATAAATAGGTCATTTATAGGCAGACAGAGAACTAGCTATCTATCTATATGTGTGTGAAAATGAAATGACCTGACCGATGACCTGTGATGGCCATCTCTATAACTATCTATCTATCTATATTATATTACTAACTACCGTCTGTGGTTTTACCCGCGTTCCCAAGGGATCTTAATTTTTCTCGGATTAAAAAAAGCCAATGTATTATTCCAAAACATACTCTCTGTGCCAAATTTCATGGCGTGAAAGAGTAACAAACATATATAAATAAAATATCCTGGGACATTTTTTAATGCACGGCTAATCTGATTTCAAAGTAAGCTTCAAAGTGAGCTTGTGTTATGGTAACCAGATAGCTGATATACTATATACTTCAATTCCATTTTGAAACACTCAGGAATATTGATTCCATAGTCTAAAAGCTACATACATAACAACGCTCCTCGATGAACAATCTGATACCTACGAAGCTCTAATGGGTGTAGGATATAAAATTACCAAATTACATTGAGGTTGAATTAATTATACAGTCCACAGAGCCCGACTTCGAGAGCCCCGACCCCACGAGTAGAATCTAATACGCAATTAGGAACCTCGAATCGTAAGTAACTTGAAACTTACGTAAAATAAATAAAAGACTGACCACAAAAATTCATAAAGCCAATGTTTTTTTGTTCCAATTTCGCAAGTAATTGATGTATTTTTATTTGGAGAGTTATGAAAAGCTTTGTAGATAATTGTTAGAATGTAAGTAATTACTTAATAGATTTAAGTAAATAACAAAGTAAAATATACAATAAGTAGTTTTGACAAAAAATTTGAGTATATAAACTATGAAACTGTGACATAGCTTTCAAAGTGATAGATTGATTTCAGTGCAGTTTTTTTAAATAAAAGTAAGTGAAACTTGTTTGTGCAATAAAACGAGCGTGTGGACTGTAATTTATAATATGTAAGTATATTGGTTCAAAGTGTGCGTGCGCACGGTGCTAAGATCGAGCGAGCTCTGTCGGTCGCAGACGCCGCGCCGGCCGCGCCCCCCGTTCCTCTTCATTCCTCGCTGCCGTCGCAAGGCGGCGTGGACACATTCCCGGGCCTTGAAGAGTCATCTTCAACGTTTTCGCCTTTGCTGCCCGTAGAAGTAATGGGAAGAGGGCATATATTATTGTATGCCCTGCGGAGAACGCCTTTGCTTGTCTGTATGACCGCTACTCTGGAAACACCATCGTTGCCTGGAATGAGGTTCACAATGCGACCCAAGAGCCACATCATCGGTGGCGACGTCTTGTCCTTGATGATAACCATGGTCCCGACCCGCAGCTGGCCTGATGAAGTCTTCCATTTGTGTCGCTGTTGTAAAAGACATATGTATTCATTAGCGTATCGTTGCCAAAAATGCTGTTTCAATTGCTCAATGCGTTGGAAGCGTTGAAGGCTCGTTATGCTGGCTTCTGTGACATCAGGATATGGCACCGAAGTGAGTGACCGACCAATAAGGAAATGGGCAGGGGAAAGGAAGGATAAATCTGATGGATCTGAGGACATTGGAGTTAAGGGTCTAGAATTTAAAATAGATTCTACCTGCGCCAGACATGTCGTCATCTCTTCGAAAGTTAAATGTGTAAGACCTAAGATTCTAATTAAGTGGAATTTTACCGATTTGACGGCAGCCTCCCATAGACCACCAAAATGTGGAGAATAAGCGGGAATAAATTTAAATTGTATACCTTTATCATGACTATCATTACTACAGTTACGAATCATGTGGTTGAAGGCTCCTACAAAGGACGTTCCATTATCGCAGTATATTTTCTGCGGTTTACCCCGTCGCGCAATGAAACGGTCAAGAGCACTAAGGAAACCTTCTTTAGTGAGGTCAGAGACTAACTCCAAATGCAAGGCCTTCACTGCGAAGCAAACAAAAACACAAATATAACATTTTATAAGTCTACTTCCACGTCCCTTTCGATTAACAATCATCACTGGCCCGGCGTAATCGACGCCTGTATTTAAAAACGGATATTCAAGATGTAACCTATCGCTTGGCAGATCGCTCATGATAGGCTGTGTAGACTTAGCCTTCTGCCTAATACAGCGCACACATGAACCTACCACGCGCCTAGCTAAGTTCCTACCACCAAGTGGCCAGTATTGTTGTCTTATTTGTGAAAGCAACAGGAGTGGACTTGCGTGTAATGAAGTGTAATGTTGTTTTTCAAATATGAGTTTTGTAAGAATGTGCTTACTGCAGAGTAGGATTGGATGTTTGACGTCGTATGTATAAAATGAACTATGAAGACGACCACCGACACGAATAATGTTGTCGGAGTCAATAAAAGGGGATAATGACAAAAGCCTATTCTTTGAAGATAGGGATTCTCCGGATTTGAGGCTATGATATTCTTCCGGGAACATTTCTTGTTGTGCGATACAAATTATAGTATTTTTAGCTAATGCTATTTCAGAAAAGGAGAGGTTTTTATCTTTACAAATATGATTTTTATTTTTAATGTTATTGAGGAATCTTTGTAAATATGCAGTAATTCTTATTAATTTAGAAAAATCTGAAATTTTATTTATTAATTTTATAATAGGATTTTGAGTTGTATCTATAAATAATGACATTTCAGGAAGTGATGTAATAGAATGATGTTTGTTTGGGTTAACTGGAAATTGTAAATGAACTGTGTGCAAAAAAGACGGGCCAGTCCACCACAGACTGGACGCGCTGAGTATATCAGCCCTCACCCCACGAGAAACCAGGTCAGCTGGGTTCTCTTTAGACGGCACGTAACTCCACGATTGGTTATCAATGTTTTCATGAATTTCGTTAACCCTATTGCGGACAAATGATTTAAGATTACTAGGCGTTGCAGATAACCACCCTAATACGACAGTGGAATCTGTCCAAAAATAAGATTTATCAAATTTTATAGTCAATGACTTACGAATTTTTTTATGTAGTCTTGTTCCTAATAAAGCCCCGCATAACTCAAGACGGGGTATTGTATTTGACTTTATTGGTGCGATTTTATTTTTTGAGGCTAAAAGGCGAACACGAATATTGCTGTCATGTGTAATTGTTCTGACATAACAGCACGCACCATATGCGCGTTCTGATGCATCTGTAAATGTGTGTATTTCTACTGAGACGGTACTTGCGTTAAATGCCCAGCGAGGAATTTGTATACTGTTGAGTAATGGCAGAGATTGTATAAGGCTCAAGTATGCTGTTTTTAACTCAATCGGAACCTCATCATCCCATTCACAACTAAGTTTCCACAACTTTTGTAAAATTATCTTGGCTTCGACAATACAAGGACCTACTAGACCAATGGGATCAAAAACTTGACTGATTGCTGATAAAATATTCCGTTTTGTGACATTATAGGTTGATTTTGAATCTACAACAAAAAACAAATTGTCAGAATTACAATTCCAATAAAGACCAAGTGTTTTGCTTGGGGTTGAATTGCTTAAATTTAAAGTTTTGTCCTGATCACCTTTTATTTCTGAAATACTTTGTAGTAATTCAGGACTGTTTGATTGCCATTTGCGCAAATTGAACTTAGCTGAGTCTAACTTGTGAATTACATCGCGACAGAGATCTGTGACGCTTGGCACGGATTCCCCACCACTCAAAAAATCGTCAACATAGAAATCTTGTGCTATTGCACGTTTAGTTACTGGATTGTCACATTGTTCGGCGAGAGCAAGCAAACATCGAGTAGCTAAGTAAGGCGCACATGCGGTGCCGTATGTAACTGTATTTAATGTGTATGTATGTAAAGGTTGTGACGGATCAAATCTAAAAATAATTTGTTGAAGTGACCTTTGTGATGGTTCAATGTTTATGGCCCTATACATTTTTTCTACGTCGCTGGTTACGACGTATTTATGCTGTCGAAAACGTAATAAGATTGAAAGAAGGTCGCTTTGTACTGTAGGACCTACTTTCTGAATTTCATTGAATGATTTACCGGTGGACGTGATTGCTGATGCATCAAATACAACTCGAAGCTTGGTTGTCGTACTAGTTTCGCGAACCACTCCGTGATGCGGTAAGTAATTATTTATGATTTTGTCACACTTATTGTATGTGTTAGATGTTAAGTTAGATGTAGTATCGTGAGTGATTGATGAATGAATGTTTGAGGATGCAACATTACATGTTGAATGAATGGGTTGGATGTTTGGATAGTCCACATTAGAAGATTGAATGCTTGATGATTGTGGACGTGATGTGTGTTGATGTGATGAGTGTTTATGTGATGAGTGTTGATGTGATGAGTGTTTGTTTTGAGTCATGTGTCCTAAATGTATGTATTCACGCACAAAGTTATGATAATCGTTTCTCATCTGCTCGTTATTTTGTAATTTGCGCTCCAAGGAGAGAAATCGACGTTTAGCTATTATGTACGAATCTCCTAATACTTCAGGTGACTCCTTTAGAGGTAATGTTACTATGAATTTTCCATCGACATCTCGCCGCGTGGTTTGTATAAAAAGTGACTCGCATTCCTGCTCTTCTTTAGACATAGTATGACTAGTGCTGACTGAATCTAGTTCCCAAAACTTATTGACCTGTGTTTCTAAGCTTTGTGTAAAGTTACAGTGTGTGAGAGTGTTTTCACTCGCATTTGGATAAGGATGAGAAAGTATGCTACCTGACACTATCCAGCCTAACTTGGATTCGCGCAATACAGGTTGATGTTTTCCTAAATTTATACAACTGGTACCTAAAATTTGCCAAAATATTTCAGCACCAACCAAGAGGTCGACAGTTGCTGGAATATTGAATGATGGATCTGCAAGTTCGATTCCAGTAGGTATAGGTATGTGATGTCTATGAATGAGTGTAACAGGTAATGATGTTGTTATGTGTGGCAATATATAGCAATTTATGTTCGCCTTATAGCTACCATTGAGAGATTGAAGAGTTATTGTGCATGATTTAGTACTGGACGAAACCTGGCTGTTTATCCCGACAATCGTGGAGCTCGTGCTATGTTTGGCCAGATCTAGTTTCTCGCAGAGGTCGGATGTCACGAAGTTCGATGTACTGCCGTTGTCCAGCAAGGCTCGAGCAGGATGGAGCTGGCCGTTCTTGTCCATCACTTTCACCATTGCTGTGGAAAGTATGACATGGACGCGATCATTACCAGACGAATTAATATTATCCTGATTTGAAGATGAATGGGCAGACAATGTTATAGTTTTATTGTTTAGGTTAGATGATTCAATGTCTTTATGTAAAAGAGTATTGTGTTTCGAATTACAATACTTGCAGTGTGTAAGTCTACAATTTTTATGTTGATGTCCTATGCGTAAACAATTTTTACAAACATTATTAAAGTCCGAAAACCTTTTTATTCGTGAATCCACGTCTAAGGCTCTAAATGAGTCGCAATTAAAAAGGTGATGTTGTTGTTTACACATTGGGCATGACAGTTGTTTTAAGTCTTTATAGTTTTCAGTGATCATTGAAGATGATTTTGTTTTGTATGTTTGTGTATCTACGTAGGACGATTTTTGAATAATTTGTTTGTTATTTTGCAATGTTTCTAATAATTCTGCTGTATTACTTAAAAATGTGAGAAACTGTTTTAAGGAAGGTTGATCAGTTAATTTATTTTTCTTTTCTTCCCACTTTCTACTAGTAAGGTAATCAAGTTTTTTAGCCATAATATATATAATTAATATATCCCAATGATCAGTGGGCAATCCTAAACTGTTAAGAGCTCGTAAATTTTTGTTAGTGACATCTATTAAATTTCGTAATGATTTTGATGACTCCTTTTGAACTAAATCAGCATTAAATAAAGCTTGTATATGATTGTTAATTAAAATTTTTTGGTTATCGTATCTTTCGGTTAACAATTGCCAAGCCACTTGGTAGTTACTAACTGTAAAATCAAGACTTTGTATGACTAAAGACGCACTACCTTTTAATGAGGAGCGCAAATAATGAAATTTACTAATTTCGTTTATTCTTGGGTTTTCATGAATAAGTGAAATATACATATCTCTAAATTCCAGCCAGTGATGAAAGTTGCCATTGAAAGATGGTGGATCGATTTCTGGTAGACGAAAATGTTCTTGCTTCACAGCGGAGTCCGCATCGGGAACATTGGTTTCCCCAGGTTCACTGCGAGACGGGAGTTCCAGCAGACTACGCGCAAGGGCAGTGTTTGCAAAGTAAATCGTGTCAAACTGCTCACGTTCCGCAAATTCTTTTGTATCGTCCTCAGCCACACCCTCGATATCCATCTGTAATTTATCGAAGTCGGAATATGTATCTTCAATAGCATTAAGTCTCATTTGAAGCTCAATTTTATGCTGCAAGCTTAATGAATCGTATGATTTTGCAATTGAAATGTAGCTTGTGAATTGAGTAAGCTTTGCTCTTAAGCTTGCGCGTGATTTCTTAAGCTTCGTAAGCTGTATTTCTTCAGCCATTTTTAAACAACAATTGGTACTGTGTTTTTATAATAAAAAATAAATAAAATAAAACCTCAAGCAATAAATCAAACTGCTATTGAATATTCGCAAATATCGATAAAATAATGCAAAGCTAAATTAATATGATAAAGGTGAACAATAATATTAACGAACACAATTCAATAGAATCGTAATGAGGTGGCAAGTAGGTATATAAGTGCTAATGACTGCTACCTGGCCGGCCGGCCGCTCGGCCGATCGACCGATTGTTCGAGAAAGGTACGAGTAGGTAGGTACCCGTGCGTTGAACGAGCAATGAACTGTAGCTATAAGGTAATTAGCGTTGAAATGATTTTAAAAGAAGTTATTTATATAGAAAAATAAAGATAGAATTAATGTGAAATCAAGCAAATTTATGTATATAATGTTTAATGTACTATAGATGGAATAATGAATTGATGACGTACACTATGGCACAAGCAGATATCATTAAAATTCTAAGCAAAAGGAATAAGTATTAGAAGTAAGGAAATGGAACGGACTCACTCGGTATTCTGCCTTTTCTTTAAGACGACACTTGCAAGACCACAATTTTGATAGACGTGGCGCGTGTTGTTGTTCAGAATCCTTTTTTCTTAGCACACTAGAATTGAAGACAGCAAACTTCTTTGTTCGATGGACCATATGTTTGTGCAATAAAACGAGCGTGTGGACTGTAATTTATAATATGTAAGTATATTGGTTCAAAGTGTGCGTGCGCACGGTGCTAAGATCGAGCGAGCTCTGTCGGTCGCAGACGCCGCGCCGGCCGCGCCCCCCGTTCCTCTTCATTCCTCGCTGCCGTCGCAAGGCGGCGTGGACAAACTATTAGGGTACATTGTAGAACCCATTTGGAAGTCCTCAAATTGACATAGTTCTGTATAACATACTAAAAACACGTCACGGATTTAAATATTGAATGTGTGTCATGGATCGACCAGTGCATCCCGCGGTTTTAACCGCGCTCCACTGGATCTTAAATTTTATCGGGATAAAGAATTACCCATGTATAGCACTTAACCAAAACATATTCAAACTCTGTCCAAGATTTCATACAGATCTCTTCAGTCATTCTAGTGTGACACAATAACAAACATACATACAAACTTTCGCATTTACAAAATTAGTAAGTGACATTCAAAATTGCTTGATTTTCTTTCCATAGAACCCGGTGCGCATGAATTCACCGAGTCGTTATTCGCTTTCGTACCCGAATACCATGTTGACGCCATGTTAGAACTGTGCAACACTTTAAGGCTGTACATGCATCCTACCATTGCTGTGCAGGAGATACCAGGTACTCTGTGTTTTTCTTTTTTACAAGATTGATTCTTATCCTTGTTTATTATTTGAAATGTATTCCTCTTTAAATTTAGATCTGTCATAGAAATGTATTTTTTATTGCTGATTTAATATCACACTAGTTTACTATATACTTAGTTCTTATTAATTACTTCCGACCCATTGAACTTGTGATATCGTAACCATATCTGGTCAACATAATATCTCAAGCTCTGCTTAGTTTGGTATTAGATTGGTCGTCCGTGAAAATGTCCCAGGATATTTATTTATTCTGTAGTTATATACTCTATAGCTTCTGCCCGCGACTCCTTCCGCGTGGAATAGTTTTTTTTTTTTTTTTTTTTTTTTTTTTTTTTTTTTTTTATTAAACTTACATATATTTTTTTTACATTTAACTTAATGCCTATAAACCCGGTGGGGTTTGAGCAGGCACTGCACAATCGACACCGTTATTACTTTGTTACTAAAACTAGAATCTATAAGTAACTAGATATACATACACATTTGATAAATACATAGGATAAATATTAATATTAATATACGTAGACTTTCGCCCAGCAGTAACAAATTATACTTATAGTTATGCATACAACTTTTAACGTTACTTTGGGCTAACGCTAACTTTCAACCCGCGACTTCATTTACGTAGAAGGATGGACTCGCAGAGCTGACTGATAACTGCCGCACGTAAAGGCGCGCGCAGTACTTGATAATTATTTTGGTGCGATGTTATTTTAAATTTGCGATATCTCCTAAGATATTCATTGAAATTGAATGATGTAAATGGCAATTTTGTTTTAAATTAAATACTTGTGATGAATAACGTATTTATTTGGATAAGGATTAATATCAACTTTATAAAAACACCTTCACAAATAATGCTTAATTTTCGAATAAATTTGGTTAGTATAAAAGTGGTTTTAGTGAGCCAACCTTAATAGATAGACATATGCTGTCGCGGACTTTTCTTTAGAACTTTTGATGGGGAACAATTTTGTCATACATCATTTTAGGAAAACTTTAACCGTTTACGCAGCGTACGCAGCGGAAGCTCTCAAAAGGAAATAGAAACTCCCGATTTTGAAACATTCTTCATTGGTGCTCCGCTCCTATTGGTCGTAGCGTGATGATATATAGCCTATAGCCTTCCTCGATAAATGGACTGTCTAATGGTGAAAGAATTTTTCAAATCGGACCAGTACTTTCTGAGATTAGCGCTTTCAAGCAAACAAACAAACAAACTCTACTCCTTTATAATATTAGTATAGATAACTCAAACTGAATAAATTGTATAAAAACAATTGTTTTTCTTAGAATGGGATCAGTTAATAGTATCATGTGCCGCTTTCCTCTGCTCTGAATTCGCCGATCAACGGATAATATTAGCAAGTACGAGAGAATCACTAGTTCAGACCCTGGCTTCGTTTGCCACGCAGCCAGCCACCATGAGGGCCATAGAAAGAGTGCCTTTAAAACAGTAAGCATACACTAATATTATAAATGCGTAAGTTTGTCAAAATGTATGGAATGTTTGCTACTCTTTCACCCCAGAACGGCTGAAGGGATCGCTATCAAATTTGGCACAGAGTTTGAATATGTTATGGAATAACACGTAGGCTACTTTTTATCCCGGGAATACTGAAGATCCCCGGAAACGCGGGTAAAACCGTGGGGATACAGTAATATGGTATAATAAATCATATTATCATATGTTTTGTGTACGAATGAGCATTAAAATTATGTAGATACCTACTTCCAACTGAAACGAACTGGCAACTGGAAACGAAACGAACTAGATTTTGTTTTCGTATCGTAGGTAAAATAAATTGATTGAATATAAAATTTTGTTCATAAAAGTTTGACTGCAATACTTTTTCTTTGTTGTAGTGATAAACCAATTTATTAATTACTAGCGGACCCGGCAGTCTTCGTTCTGCCCACCAGTGCCACCTACCGGGTCCAAATAGATATATTATACATAAAAATCTTCCCCATGAAATACTCCATAATTTGGTGAATGCCGCATGAAAATCTGTTCTGTAGTTTTTGTGTTCATCGCGTTCAGACAGACAGACAGAGGCGGCGGGGACTTTGTTTTATATATATTGATGACTAGCTGCCTCCCCACGGTTTTACCCGCGTAGTTCCCGTTCCCGTGGGAATACAGGGATAAAATATAGCCTATGTTACTCGGGGATAATGTAGCTTTCCAAAGGTGAAAGAATTTTTGAAATCGGTCCAGTAGTTTCGGAGCCTATTCATTACAAACAAACAAACAAACAAACAAACAAATCTTTCCTCTTTATAATATTAGTATAGATAGTATAGATATACATTACATATCCACTAAAGTCAATTCCACCTCACAAATTGCAGACAAATGATAATGATTGAAGAACTGGTCCGGCCGTACCAGAACCGCGCGTGGGCGCAGTCCAACTGGGTGCTGGTGCGGTTCTGGCACGGCTCCGGCTTCGGCTTCCGACACCGCCAGTGGCCGCACCTCGCTGCCAGGTGAGACACACTATATAACTAGCTCTTTCTCTCTCTTACTCCACCATTACGCGTTGAGATCTCTTGTAGTTATAGACTGAGGAGACGACAGAATATGAGCTACTGCTATAGTAGGTAATATATATATGGATGCTGAATAAGCAATAATAGTTAACTCTCATAAACTTCATTTTGTGAAAAGGGCGTTTAAAAGTGGGTCCATTATAGGCAGTCCATATAATGGTAAGTCGAAGGCTATTTGCTGCTGTAGCATATCGCATTTCTTTGTTTATTTATTGTTCTTTATTCATTACAGTACCTTTATAGTACATTATATAAAATTTTAAGTTATATTAGTGCGATCGATATGGAGAAATGTTATAAGATTTGATGAGACAAACAGATAAAACACGTGAAGTTTACCAACGTTTTTATTCACCGTACAAAATCTGCTTAGTTTGGTATCATTGTTAGCCTATATTTGGTCGTCTGTTAAATGACCCCTTATTTATAAAAAAAAATACATATATTTAAAGGTGTCACAAACATTTGAATCGCAATCAACAATCGCTGACAAGTAACGGATCACCGAATCAAACTAGATATTATAAGAATTCATCATATAAATTTATTGTTTTAATATCGGAATGGGCGATAAACCATTTCGACTCAGTGCTCCGTATAAATTAGATGGACAATATTGATAAGTAGGCATCCATAAACCACGTGAAATAGTGTCACTGTGTCAGTAGGTATGTGATCTGAAGATGTGGAATGAATAAATCTATACGACCTTCTCGAATATTCTCTTGAAACAAACAAGATTGAAGGACATTTAGAAAACTTATACTACAAATAAATAGATAGAAAGTATTCAATTTAAATAGAAAATTCAGAGGAGGTATAATTTAGTATTTTTTTATAGCGTTGAAGTAAGATGTCCGCTTTCAAACTAAATTTTTTCTTTGTTCGTTATGAATAGGCTCCGAAGCAACTGGACCGATCTGAATAATTATTTCACCTATAGAAAGCTACATTATTTGTGTATGTCATAGGCTATATTTTATTTCTGTATTCCTACGGAAACGGGAACTACACGGGCGAAACCGCGGGGCGGAAACTAGTTTAATATAAAAAGATAATAAAGAGAATTTTATTTAATTTTAGTTGTACTTTTGTAACTCTGGACTGTTTACAGTTTTTATATTAAGTTTGTAACATTTGTTTCTCGTTTAAGTGATTTATGTAATCTTTGAGAAATAAATAAATTTTAAAACCGTAATATCTGTTATTTTCTATCAGATACGGCGACAGAGAACCAACTGTCAATAATTTGGGAGCAAAGGTGGATGCTGGTCTAATGAGCCAATGTTTTGGTAAGTTCAATAATTTTCTAGTAAAATAAATACATATATAGATATTAGCGATTTATTATTGTGTTTGTTAAACTGCTACGGCGTAGCCATGAGCTACGATTGCTACGAAGCCTACGACACCTACTTACCTATACCTACACCTACTAAAATTTTAATTGATATTGTTTTGTATATGATTATTCCTATATACCGTTCTTAATAACTTTCAATTATTTAGTAAAGTGACGGCAGGTATGTACCTAAGTACATTGTGCTTACACAATTTTATGAAAATCATAAAACATGCAATTTTTTATCAAAAAAATTGCTACAACTATCTCCATCACTTAATGTATGTCACAATACACAAAAGTATCTATTTTAGTAGGAAATCCTCAAGAAAACATGTCACATTTAATTGTAACAAAGTATGTTAGATTAACTATATCCATTTATTAACAGGGCCCTGCCCTTCGGAAGTGATACAGAGCCGTATCAGGGATTATTTGAAAGCCCATCCTACAGAAGCAGCTTCCTTCCTCAATTCTTTACTGAGCCAACTCAACTGGGCATTCTCCGAATTTATCACAATGATGCAAGAGGTAATGCTCATTTTACGTCAAATAGTAATATTATATCCATTTATATTCGATTCCCAACATCGCAGAACTAGTCTAAGAAATGTCTAAAAAATTAAAAAAACTTTTTTTAATACGTGTTTAAAATTACTATTATGTAAACACCTTTTATGATATAGATTTATTGGTTATTATTAACTCTATAATCTTGTACATTATGCATAAATGAGATAGTTTAATTTAATTGTCAATATGACATCTTCGTTATTGCACTAAGCTCGTTTTCACTTCCTATTTTAAGAAGACCCTTTGTATGATTGATATTTGAATTTTTTACCTCATATTCTAGTTTAGTGTACAATAAGGAGTCATCTATCTATCTTTATGCTTATTCTAAGACATATTCTAAAATTCAGATGGACAGAATAAATATAGATGCCCACCTCGAGTCCAGACAGATCAAGTTATGTGCGACCTGCTTCGACTTGTACCACGGACTAGCTCGGGCTCTTGAGATGACGCTGCACCTGCATCCCACCCTGCTCTCCAAGCCGGAAGTGTGTGACAAACAAAATGATCTGCTTCTTGGGAGAACTTGTCAGGTAATTTAAGCCACAAACCTAGAATCAAACTAGACAAAACAAGCAAAAATGGCCTTTCTGCGTCGTCATTTATTCCGCGAACGACCGTCATTGCCTTCAGACGTATGTATACAATACGATAAGTATGTATTTAAAAGTAATATATGTAGTATAACAGCTATCTGGTTACCAAATTGCAAGCTCTGCTTAGTTTGAAATCAGATTGGCCGTGTGTGAAAATATCCCTGGGTATTTTTTGTTTATTTAGAAGTCAGGATCTCTAACCGGCCAGCTAAATAATGCCATCGAATCTAACCTTCCAGATATTAATGGCGGTAGTATCCAGAGTGTGCATTCGTGGCGGTGGTGGGGTTGGCTTCGCACATTTAGTAGCCAGAGGTCTGCCCGACACGGACAGGGTTCACTACTACGTGGCCCTGGCGCCCGTCGCCGGATGTCTCATCAGGATATTAGACCCTAAACTACCAGCTGATGTACGTAAAGTATCAAGTTTTTTTTGGAAATAAGTTTTTTTTCCCGATTCTAAATAAGATGTCATAGTTTTTATGTGGAACTTGTGGCTCCCCGCAGTTTCACCCGCGTACTCGGGAGATCTTCCATTTTCGCGGGATAAAAAGTAGTATATGTCCTTTCTCAGGCTCTAGAGTTCTAGCTAGACTATATGTGAACAAAATTTTATTTAAATCGGTTTGATAGTTTTAGCGTGAAAGCGAGATAGATAGAGTTACTTTCGCATTTATAATTTTAGTTAGGATTCCATGTCTGGCACGCTTATGAAACTTGTAGAAACACAAATTCTCCGATATGTAATTTTATATGTAAGACAAATAGGTACATTAAATATATATATATTTCATATGTAAAAAGTGTATGATGTTATGCAGATATATTTGTAAGGTTTTTTTTGCATTTGCAGCACCTAGATAAAGTGACAAAAGCGTTGGTGACAGAACCGTTGTTTCGTTTGGACGGACTCGAATTTATGCTGGGAAAAACTAAAGACAAAGTATTTTCCTTCTACAAATGTAAGTATATCCTACTACCTTATAAATATGCTATCGACTTCATACCAAAAAGACGCAAACGTTCGCACCAAACAATTTGTAATAGTTCTGATTTTAATTTTCAACCGTTTCCGATTAGGAATATTAGCCTTTATTTAAGATTAGCTGCCTCCCCGCGGTTTTACCCGCGTAGTTCCCGTTCCCGTGGGAATACAGGGATAAAATATAGCCTATGTTACTCGGGGATAATGTAGCTTTCCAAAGGTGAAAGAATTTTTGAAATCGGTCCAGTAGTTTCGGAGCCTATTCATTACAAACAAACAAACAAACAAACAAACAAACAAACAAACAAATCTTTCCTCTTTATAATATTAGTATAGACATGGTATATAATAATGCTCGGAATATTAAGGCTCATACAAGGTTAAGACAAGTAGAAGATAATTTGTAATAATGGTTGGTACATAAGTATCTATGTAAGCAAAATTCTAATCCCAATTCTTTACTTTTTCCGCAAATTGGTGTCACGAGTTCTTTGAATCCGCATAAGGAAAACCTCCTTTGATATTAACAACAAAGCAGGCAATTTTTGCTAGCAAATGTAATATATTTAGGACATATACATATCATTTGTATAGCTTTTACGTACTTACTTTTCTTTTAGACTTTCAAAACAAAAATGGGATGAAAAAATCTGTATTTACATAAAAGCTGTTCATTTATAAATACAAAATCGTTGACCTTTTTCGTTTAACTTATTCTTATTTATATCCAAATGCAATTAAAAAGTAAGTAATAAAAATATTTCCCTGCCTACAAGATCCATAGCTTTTGAAGTCTTAAAGAAATATGTTTTTCATTTTTAAAGACCCAGACGACGTTACAATAGAAGAAATGAAATCATTAGAAATGGTAACAGACAGACTGCGAGTAGCGAAAGATATTTTCGTCAAAACGAAATCTCCAAACGGTTCGAGCGGCGCCCAATCTGAATTGTTATGCACGATATGCTATGCGAGACCAGCTGATACTGCGTTTGTGCCTTGTGAACATCATTCATGCAGGTATGTGAACTAATATTACTGGGCAATTTTATACACAAGGCCCTTAGACAAGGTCCATCTGAATCCAAACTATACTTAAGTAGATATACTTGATTCAGCGCAAGAATGTGGCAAAGGAGTTAGATGCCATTTGTCAACTTTTATGTTTTCTTTTCATATTATTATGTATTAGTCTTTGTTTTGTAATTTTGTGTGAAAGTGGCAATAAAGTTATTGATTATTATTATAACTGATACATATAGGTATTTAATTTACATCCAGATGTTGTGTGTGTGTAATGAATAATATACTCAAAAATTACTGTGCCAATTTAAAAAATAATTTCATCATTGGAAAGCTACATTATCAGGGAGTAACAGGCAATATTTTATCCCTGTATTCCCACAGGAACGGGAAGGCCCGAAGGCAGAACGTTTCTAATAAATCAAACAATATCTATACTTATTAATTTTATTATTTTATGTGTCAAAGTAATAATATATTTCTTGTATTTTTTTATATTACAGAGCGTGCATAATGCAGCATCTATTGAATAGTAAACAATGCTTCTTTTGCAAAGCAGACATTGAATCCACGAGAGAAATCGAACCTGCTAACAATTGAAGAGCAATTTTATACTGAAAACTAGATAATGCTTTTCTGTATTTCTAGCCTTATTTATGAATTGTTATTTAATTTTATTTTGGATAATAATTATAATGAACATTGTATACCAATCGAGAAAGTTCTATTTTTTTGCGTGAAGATCTCCAAAAGTCGCAATAGAAAATAATGGGACCCTACGCATATCTATTTTTGATAACAATTTTACTTATTTATTAATATATGATTAAATATCGCTTGAAGATAAATTAAAATCCAAACTTTTATTTTCAATAGAGTAGATGATTGTCGAGTCAAAATACCTAGAACAATATTCATTTGGAATTAAATTAATACTATTGTAAATAGATCAGGTCAAAACCCACTAAATTAAATTAAATACAGTTTAACATTTTATAATCACGAAAACAATCATCTACCCTACACTTTATTAGTTTAAGTACATTTCTAGCATCATATTTTATATAAATGCATCGAATACGGGCCTATTGGCCTATACGGGATTATGAGGCCTAATTTATGGGCCTTTGTTGTTTCCCTGAGGCCCATATGCGTAGTACGCTGCAACGGGACACTCGCAGGTGCCCCGTGGGCCCGGGAATCCTCTGGGGCCTATTAAACCTGGGGACAAATAGAGTTAATTTTATAAAAATAATTGTAGTTTTGTGGTTTTCAATTATGTTGATTAATGGAGCAGTAATTTACGACTGTTTTGTAATTATAATAATAATTTTGTTTATCAATATACATTACAATTTAATAGATTTTATTTAGGTACTCTTAAGTGAAACTATGGGCATTTTTACCTTCTCGCCCCGGATCACCGTGCTCTCCTCTCCTGCCGTCTGGACCTGGTGGACCTATAGGCCCTGGAATCAAAATCATAAATCTCTATGTAAAGTACAAATGCATTTCTTGTAGTATTTATTCATTTATTATCCTATAACTTAGATATAAGTTACATTATTATAAATACTCATTTTTATACTACATCGCATCTATAAAGGTATATCATTGCATCTGACATTCTTAACTTCTACGCTTCACTTCTTTAGTCAAAGATCATCTCTTTAACACTACATACATAATATATCTTAAACAATGCCCAAAAAGTACATCCTATAATTTTCGAATCTGGTTACAATACACATATTTTAGATTAACGATATTTTTCAACGTCTCCCCAACTTACCCATAGGCCCCCGTGGTCCCTCGGGCCCCTGTACGCCCACGCCCTCGGGCCCCCGCTCGCCCTTGTCCCCGCGCTCCCCACGCTCCCCCACCTGGCCTGGCCGCCCTGGCTCTCCCGTCTCGCCAGGGTACCCCCGGGGTCCAGTCTCCCCCGAGTCACCTTGTATCCCTAAAAATATTGTTTATAATGTGGCTGTTTTCGTGCACGTTTGTTATTGTGTAATTGTTTTTTGTTCCCAATAAATTATTTGATTTGATTTGATATTAAAAACTGGCTTCTTTTTGATATATATATTTTTAATTATTAAAATATGTTCTGGAATATTTCATTAAACAATAAGATACATAGCATTACTTAAGCAATCAACTGATAAACAATGAAATAAAATATATTTATTAAATCAAATACGCCTTCACAGGCACTTATGAAACGTCGACCCTAAGACCTCGTTCCCACTATGTCGTCTATCGGGACGATTTTTTATCGTGTGTCGTAGCGGCAGAATATTTTATATGAAGCTATTCACACTCGTCGGACAACGATTTTGTGTCGTATCCGACAAAAAATATCGTGCGTTTTGTCAGCCCTCCCGTTCGGAAAAAAATCGTGTCGGATCAACGCTCGCATATGATCGCATATGGCACTGTTCACATTTGCCGGATGTCGGGCCGACCCCGCCCGCGCCGCACCCCCTGTGCCGCCCGCGCCGGCGTCGCGTCGTCCATCGTGTACAAGAATCCAACCAAACTAGCACCTAACTAACTAGCACCAGCTGCGGTCGTGCCCGACAGCCGACTAGTGTGAACAGAGGCGCCGACACCCGATTAAAATCGGAATCCGACACACGACATAGTGGGAACGAGCTCTAATGCTCAGTTCGGCAGGTTGCTTTTTCTGAGAAGAGCCGGCAAGAAACTTTTGTAACAATGTAATATATTGTACCTATACCTAGACAGAAAATAAACAAATTTAATATGATCAAAAATTGTAAATGTCAGTTACAACAGGCCATTTGTTATTTGCTTTTTATATAACAAGCCTTACCTGGTTGTCCTGGAGGGCCAGGTTTTCCAGGAGGACCTCGTCTTCCGGCCGCAGATTGTGTCGGAGCCACCACTAGTGATGCTTGTAGTTCTCGCAATCGAGCTGTTTTATTTGGTTATTTATATTCATTTTCATAATAGTTTAGAATAGATTTGGTAAAGTAGTTATGTTTAATTAATAGGATATGTTAAAGTACGGAGACCAGTTTTAAAAATTACCATAGTGAATTTATTTTTCTAATTCCAATAATATCTAAGATAATCCTTAATGTCTACATGAGATTTGTACTATATTGTGGACCGTCTATCTCTTTGTTGGATGACATATATGAAAATTAAATTAAGCTTACCTCTTACTATATCTTCACAAATATTTCTCACTTCCACTTCTGAAATTGACTGGGACTGCAAAAATGAGCAAAATAAGCTTTTAACTGCATAATTAATTAATTTAAACATAACATGTATTTATCAGAATAAGGGTGCGTTTCCACCAGAGATGTGCGAGGATGCGTTGCGAGGAATGTGTTTTTAAGAACCAATAGAATCGCTTCATTGAGCTATACTAAGCGAGGCTAGGTCAATGAAGCGATTCTATTGGTTCTTAAAAAACACATTCCTCGCAACGCATCCTCGCACATCTCTGGTGGAAACGCACCCTAAGAAACCTCTACCTACAAGATAAACTTCACGAACTCTTATCTAAATAATATGTTTGGACAATTTGCTTTAGTATAATATTATATGTAATTATGATATATATACTTTTAGAATAGTAAAATTATTACCTGTTCCACAACATTTTGTGGTGCCGGCAATCCAGGCGGTCCCCTTTGCCCTTGCGCCCCTGGTATTCCATCCAGTCCATCTTTCCCCGGCCTCCCCGGGTGTCCAGGCTCCCCCCTCGGCCCTGCTTCACCTTGGGGACCCGGGGGTCCCGGGACTGTGACTCCTGATGAAGCTATAGCATGTCCGGGAGGGCCTGGGGGTCCTGTATGGCCTCGGGGGCCTTCTGAGCCCTGATGGTTATACACGATTTAATAAATTAGCTCAAAACCACGCGGTGTCTTCCATAATCCCGTAAATAAAAGAGCATAAGTCTCGTTTTATTTTATTTTAAATAGCTTAGTCATATTCGGGTCTTTAGTATAAGGTCTGTAAACGTAGTGATATATTCGTCGTCTATACTATAATAATATTATAAAGAGGAAAGATTTGTTTGTTTGTTTGTTTGTTTGTTTGTTTGTTTGTTTGTTTGTTTGTAATGAATAGGCTCCGAAACTACTGGACCGATTTCAAAAATTCTTTCACCTTCCGTAAGCTACATTATCCCCGAGTAACATAGGCTATATTTTATCCCTGTATTCCCACGGGAACGGGAACTACGCGGGTAATAAATAAAAGAAAAAAAATATATATATATAAAAGTGGTGCAGTTTACCTGTGGACCTTCAGGTCCTCTTTCACCAATTGGACCTTGCGCTCCTGGTTGTCCCCTCTCGCCGGGGATACCGGGCATACCCATCGGACCTTGCAGGCCAGGAGTACCCTGAAATGTGCAATTATTTTTGTTTAATTAAGCAATAATATGGTTTTGAAAAATGTCCTTTTTCTAATATAAATCACACTAAAATGAAAGATTAAAAAATGAAAACTGGTTTTAATACGGAAGATGGATTTTATTTTGGTGAAAATTAGATAATATAAACGCCTTTTCTATTTTTTGTAGTGTAATATAGGTACAATGTACATATAATGTATTTTATTTACCATTGCTCCGTTCAAGCCTGGGAGACCCCTGTCTCCAGGGGTGCCATCCCTCCCCGAATTGCCTGGCGCACCCTTGTCACCTTTGGCACCTGTCAACAACCGATAAGAATATATAAAACGTTAAAAAAAGAATTATATTGTAAACTAGTTTCCACCCTGCGGTTTCGCCTACGGTCTAATTTAACTTTCCAATAATAAACGCATTAAGGTTATTATGCAAATTTTCAGCTCTTAAATAGTCAAATCTGTCGAAAATAACTCTGTCTGTCGCGGTTTAACGCTAAAACGACTGTTCCGATTTAAATAAAACTTGGTACACAGATAGTCTAGAGCCTGAGGCTACTTTTTCATCCCGGGAAAATGGAAGATCTCCCAGGTAAGCGGGTGAAACCGCGGGGAACCACTAGTTTGTTATAAGTTATTCTAAAACATACCATTAAACCAAGAATAATATAGGAAATCCTTCAGTCGTTTAGGCATGACTGATCACAAACATGCAAACATATGTAAGAGGAGATTACCTTGTATGAGCGAAGCGTTGACATTAGCCACTGGCCCTGGATGGCCTCGAGGTCCCATATCCCCCTTGGGGCCCATGGGCCCTGGTATGCCTGGAGTACCCTAAAATATAATTAAAAGCACCGTAGTAATTTTTTAATTGCTAGAAAAATATCTTAAGAAAAGCTTCGTCTGTCGTTCGTTTTTCAGTGAAGTACAATTTCACAATGTGCATTTCCTATCAATTAAAATATAAAAATACCTTAATGACCATTTAATGCTATGCTTTCCTTTAATTTTGATGCATGCGAGAGAAGAAACTGTAAAATAGTCTTATTAGAAAATCCGTGTGTTATTTGGTAAGCCAAAAAAATTTATAAAATTTATACAATATACGATACGATAAAGTTTATTTCTAAAACATTAAAATGTTTACTCACATATCTACCTTCGGGTCCACGGAAACCTTGTAGGCCAACTAGTCCCGGGTCTCCTTGTTCACCTAAATAAATAGAAATAAACAATAAAACAATCTAATTATTTTACGTAATATTTTTGTCCAAGCTCAGAAATTAAGCAATAACCCGTCGAATAATAATTTATATAATAAATAAAATACGCATGAAACCTAAAAAACATCATATTTATTCGTTTCATAAAAACAGCTATTCTAAAATTATTATCATTATGCTACTGGCTATTGAATAGCAAAATATAAAAAATCGTTTAACAAACAGCTAGGGATTTCTTTTAAATACATTTACCTTTCTGGCCCGTATCTCCTTTCTCTCCCCTCGGTCCTCGTCGCCCTGGTTCCCCCGGAGGACCAACTACCCCCGCACCGGTTGCCTTTCAAAAAAATACGATTTATCATTAGCTTATTTTTTTGTTTGTTATACTTAATATATACCTTTTCTAAAGGGTCGGGAACGCGTGAGTGACGCCCCTGGTGTTGCAAGCGTCCATAGGCTACTGTTACCGCTTCCCATCGGGTGGGACCGTATGGCTATTTGCCACCCTTGTAATAAAAAAAACAAACATGATTAAACAAAGTTTATATAATTATAAAATAAAGCTTACATTTACAACTCTCCCCGGTTCACCCTGATCTCCCTTGGTGCCTTTAGGTCCGGATGGTCCATTCAACCCCGGTTGACCCTCTTTACCTCTGATACCCTGAATATTGACAAAAAAGGTTTTACAATCATGTATTCAAATTACTGATGTAAATTTACTGAATTTCTTAAATTTTTCGTAATTTTTATGAAACTCAAATTATTTAGAGGAAACTTAGCACACAGATAGAATATGTTCTGGATTAGCATACCTATCAGCAGCTGCTATATATAGCTATATATCTTACCGGTAATCCTCTATATCCTCTATCTCCCTGAACTCCTGGGGGGCCTATTGGACCCTGTAAATTATAATTATATTTATAATTTATTTTAATGGTAACTAAAAGTATTTTTTTAAGCCTGGTAACAATAAATACAAAGAGAGAAACCGTTACGTCTGTGAGTCAGTTAATTTAAACTTACCTCTGGACATGTGGCGTTGCAAATTCCACTCCACGACGGTATGATGCTAGGATCAACTGCATACTGAAAACATGTTTTTTTTTATTATTAATTTATGTATTACTAGCTACCGCCCTCCGGTTTCACCCGCGTAGTTCCCGTTCCCGAATTTTTTTAATCGGCACAGTAGTTTTTGAGTTTATGCTTTACAAACATACGGGACACACACACAAAAATACAAAATTTTCCTTTTCTTTTCATATAAAAATAAAATATTATTAAGAGACCATACACTTACAGGAGGAGGAGGAGTGTCGATTAAATTTTCGTATCGTTCCTGAAATTGAATATTTTTTTTTTGTAATAATTGCATACAATTTAGTTTACCTAAGTATTAAGCTTATTAATAAACAAAACTCACTATTTCTTCACAACTATCAGGCGTAAGGCTATACCGGTTACAACTTAAAGACAGCCACTGCAGATCTATCTGAAAAGAAAAGCATTTTTTACGTGTAACGATTAGAAAAAAAATCAAATTTAAAGTGACACATAAATACATAGTAGATAAGTATGTTTAATCTATAATCACACAATCATTTTACACGCAAAGTATGTACCTACACTACCAACATCTAGAATGGTTAGATTATTATAGGTCTATTTTACTTTTATTATATACATTACATACCTATTTTTTTTGCATAACCATAAAAGTTACGTTATAAAAGGTCTATGGTAGGTACTCACAGGAGCAGGTGTCCCATCATCTCTAGACACTATGGTCACCGTGGTGGCGTTGATGAAGTCATGGTCGCTGATCATCTCTGGCGTGAGCTGATACAAACAAAACCTTTTCATTATTTACTAGCTGCCTCCGCGCGGTTCCTTCTACTACTTGGGTGGAAACCCAAGTAGTTCCCCTCCCGTGGGAATACGAGGATAAAATATAGCCTATGTTACTCCCTGATAATGTAGCTTTCTAATGGTGAAAGATTTTTTGAAATGCGCACAATAGCGTTTTATTTATTTTATTACAAACATACACAGAAAAATACAAATTGGTCCTCTTCATAATATTAGTGTAGGTAGGTAACCAACTCCTAACATACTTCTTGTAATGTTACGTTACTATTAATACGATCTAACACAAAAATGTCTTTGTTAAAAACTTTCAGATTACAGATAAAGAAAAATCAAATCCTACTCATATTTTAAATTCGAATGTATGGATGTATGTTTGACACTCTGTCACGCCAGAACGGCTGATAAGATCGCGATGAACTTTGGCACAAAGTGAGAATATATTCTGAAATAATATATAGGCTACTTTTTATTCTAGGAAAATTGAAGATTCCATGGATCCCATATAATTTATACTTTATTGTCAAAAACACGTCATTCAATAGAGGTAAAGTTAAATATCTGTAAGCATTGATGTAGTACTTACCTCGACGCAGTCCACAGCGACGTGGACTGTGTGGTTGACCACAGCCACATGTAGCTTATGCCAGCCGGGTAGGAACAACTGGAATTGTCGTTAAACAAGCTTAAAGATGTAGAAATTGAAAACAAAATTTGTCTTTTTTTGGTTTTTATAATAAACTAGTTGACCCGGCAAACTTCGTACTGCCTCAGCATCAATTAATAAAAAAACTGAATGCTTTAAACCTCCCCTGTACCTACTTACACAAATAATTCAAGACCAAAAATAGCCAAATCAGTCCATCCATTCTCGAGTTTTTATGAGACTAACGAACAGCAATTGATTTATATATATATATCAATTAATAAAAAAACTGAATGCTTTAAACCTTCCCTGTACTTACACAAATAATTCAAGACCAAAAATAGCCAAATCAGTCCATCCATTCTCGAGTTTTTATGAGACTAACGAACAGCAATTGATTTATATATATATAGATAGATAGATAGAAGATAAATGGCTTGCTCCTGATTGTATCTGTAGACTAAACTTATAAAATTAAACTTATTGCGGTAAACCTTGTAAAAATGTTCTACATACGTTAACACTATAAATAGATAATTCTGTTTTAAGTTATTACTTACAAAATATATATTAAGATAGCGAGAGAGATAGCTCTCAACCATTTCGTCGAAAATCTATGCTATTATCTTTTATCTACTTTTCTATGCAGCAAAATTCTAAGCTGAAATTTTCCTTTTAAATACAGACAGACTTACCTCACGACTATCAAAAGCGACTCTATTCCCCTGCACGAAGACAGCCAGTCGCTTGGCATTCGGCAGCAGGGTCAATGAGAACTGTATGGTGTCGGCTTTAGCCCTGATCAAGCTCCACGGCTTGCGCTGACCGTGGGAGTTGAAGGTGCCTACGACGCTGAAGTGAGTTGGCAGTCCGTTGGGGAATACTTGTCTGAAAGGTTTTTATCTTCAAGAAGTAGATGGGTACCGGAAGGCCAAAGATACATAAAACTATGACTCATGACCGATACAGAGCAGGGTGACTTTAGTGTAAACCGGAAAAAAACTCTTAGTTACTGTAATAAGAATAATACCATTACCTACTATTGTTTTGAAAGAAGATTTAAATAAAATAAACGTCCCGATGTATTTTTGATTTCTAGAATCTAATTAAAAACTATTCATAAGAGCTATTCATTGCACTAGTACCTACTACTTACTACTTACTAGTACTACTACTAAACATTATATATTCCAATATACTATATCACATGTTTTCATGGAAAACAGAGGTAGCTAAGCCATCCTTTGATGCCCTATAGGTACTTACTTCAACGGCAACGTAAGGCTACTCCCATTTCCGATTCTGTACGCTCTCTGCAAGTCCTGCGACCCTTGTACCATGGTCACCCCCTTGGTACCGGGCCTGTCTATCTTATACACCGCTATGAGGTCCACCGTCTGGAAGTCCACGTCCCCAGGCCGTAGGGAGGAGCAGGCTGATGTGTTCGTGAAGGGGGCATCTGTTGATATGTCTAGAAATATTTGGGAGATTTTTAAATTTATGTTCTTTAAAGATAATTTGGGTTTTTTAGAAGTGAAAGGGGAGACCTGATATATTCGCTACGAGATGATTATGCTGTATTGAAAGTATTCGCTTTTCAGCTTAAAACGAGATTAAAGTCTGTCTTAAAATACATTTATTAATGAATACCTACATTAACTTACCGTATATACTTGTTGATTGTCCATTGCAGGTTTGCGCAACTAACGCGAAGAATATTAGCCTGAAATCAATTCATTAAATAAATATCAAATTCCAACCGCAAACACTCCTTTAGTTTCAAACACAGAAACAAAGGACATGGTTCCACTTCCTAAAATCTTTTATGTATTTTCAATCAACATTATATGAATTGATGGCATTTTCAGCGTCGCTATACGAAATAACATTGACCTCAGCAATAATCGATGCATGCAATAAATCGAAAGAGACGCCCTAGTTTCTTAGAGACATCAAATCTCGATATGTATGGAGTATGGGTCAACAAATAATTGATCTTGCACGAAGTCCGCTGGTGCGGTGCGGCCCACTTCGTTACGACCTTCAACAATCAATCAGCTTATTAGTCGGCCTATTTGATGGTTCCTATAACGGACTTGTGACGTTCGCGATTGATAGGTACGCGTTGGTATGCAAATGTAGAATATGAATTGGAGATGGACCTACATTGTTTTTTCACAATTATTGATAATATAGGTTACCTAGCTATTCTTTATTTAATATTGTCTAGATACTTGGTATTCATTCCATAGCACGTAAAAACTAATTGTAGAAATTCGGTTAGCCTATTTTTTCTATTGGGGGCTTAATGATAAGCAAGCCTAAATGATCTATTTAGCTTTTATTTAAATTTATATGAAATTTACGTCAATCTTATCTAGTATGGATGTTTGTGAGATGGATTATCCTAGATGTTTATTATTCTTTCAGACAATCCGGCTATAGGAAAGGGCTAAAGGGATTAGGGCGCGAAATTAAGTGACAAAATATTTTTTGGACTAACACCGTACTTGAAAACAACGATTTCGTTTCAAAAAGAGTTTATTGCACGTTGTTATCAGCTAAACCATTTTGATATTATAAATCGACTACCTAAAAAACCTAATCTACTATAGAAATCCTTTTTTTGTTTATCCCATTTTGTCTAACGTCGAATGTCCTATCTCATAAAATATTTAGCACAATGAACAAATCAATTGAATCACCGAAACTTCCTAAACTGTAACTTTTACGAGCTGCCATTTCTCGTGACAATTTAGCAACACATGAGGATCATTTAAATCGTTTGTCTCGTTTAGCTAATAAAATTGTAGTTACTATACAAGTAGCGAGTTTATATGAGACATTCAAAGATTTATTGGCACACGCATATAGATTACTTTGTAAGGAATGTTTTAATTATGACAGACGTGTATGGGATTTTCAGTGTTATAAAATATTATATAGACATTTTTATTTTGAAGGCATGATATGCGTGCGTCGAGGTGGTTAGTTAAGTAGGTACGGGCCGCAGGTGAAGGTTCGATTCCAGTCGAAAAATAAAATCAAAATAAAGCTCTTTGATGAGTGAGGAATGTGATATGATGATATTAATAAATTTAAGGACCTAATTACTGTAAAGTATTGAAATAATAACATTAATAACTGTTTACCCGCGTTCCCGATCGATTATAAATTTCCCCAGGATTAAAGTTACATATGTGCTATTGCAAAAATTATTATCTCTGCCAAGATCCCTTTAACCGTATAGCCTTGATTCGAATAACTAACTCGATTCGTATTATACTAAGGAGTATTAAGTACCTATAAATTAAAGAATCCCTGGTAGATATCGCGGGTGAATCCGCGTGGAGCTGCTTGTTTATAAGTTTAATAAAATTAAGTAGGATACCTCTAGGTATAGGGGATAGCTAGCAACTTAGATGCAGGGTATTCTATTTATAAATTGGATGCTATGGCACCACAATCCGGAAATTGTTTGCGTTCCTATAATGTCTATTGCCAATAAACATTATTATCATGTTCAATTGTGTCCATTCCTTATTTATTTTATGGTTTATATTTCAATCACAGTTTCCAAAAATATTCTAATAGAATATTTATTCAAAATTATTCGACAACAGAAAAGTAACAATAAAAGTAGTAATAAGACCTATTAGAGGTCTAATAGGTATTTAGATGATCTAAAGAAAATTTAATTTAAATAAGTATCTCAATTGTCTGCATTGATAAATAACAATAGTCAACTTCAGTTCAATATAAATATGTAAAAATAAAAATTAATAATTAATAATTTTATAAAGAGCTACTTAGGTATTTTCATTTACATAAAATTTTAATCTTATAATAAAATATGTTAAACTGTTGAAACGGTTTTTATAATTATTTAAAGCTCTTTAAAATTTGTTTTCTTCTTTAGTTTTAGTTCTTACTTAAACATAAACGTAAATTTATTAGAGAACACAAAACTTCTGTTTAAAAAAGCTTCATTAGAAATTCTAACAGAAAAATTATTCATGACTGAAATAACTAAATGTTTCCCAACTTTCTAAACATTTTTAAAATATGTCGTAGGTATAATTAAATCACACTTACCGATATAACGCCATATTTCCAAACGACATTTTAAGTAAACCTAAACAAATACAAAATAAATAACTAAACCAAAAACAACGGACATATTTTTTTTAATTCATATACGCGCGCTCGTCATAGACCGAGATCCGTGCGTAAAAGCACTAAACGATAGGCATGGAGCCCGACCGACCGGCTGATTAAAACTCTGAGATTTGTCTGGCTTCTCGTTTCCCTGTGGTATATATCAATTAATTTGGTGCATGACAACGTTTTTAACGTTCTCCAATTGTCCCGCATGACTAATAATAAGCCATAATGGACTTACTACGATGACGTTATTGTATATTTAATACTATTTAATTGATGCATGGGGTATGTTACACTGCATCTGCGGGGTGTTGATTACATTGAGAATGTTACTACTGGAATTATGTCACTGTTAAACTATCTAGTACTTAATCATGTCAAAAGATATTTTGTAGAGTAAAATCACATCGAGACAATAGAGAATCTACCCAGATTTTTTTTTTATCTATTTCACGAGTTTTTTCGGTGTCCTACTCTATTATGTTACATAAACTTAACTTTGGAATTTTATTAGGTATATAGTCATCATTCCTTGGCCCACGTAGCTACGCGGGTAAATGAAACGAGATAATTAAAAAAATAACCGCTTTTTTATGCGTTTCAAAGTTAAAAAAAAATTCAATGGATATGTACAAGTCTTTACGTTACATTGTCAAGATGCAAGGGAGTGTCAGACGAGTAAATCATTATAAATAGGACACAATTTCCTGGAAAATTGTCGGGAAATCTATGGAATGTTATAGATTCTAATAGATACTAATGAGTGCTCAAGATAAAGTCACGCGAACAACTACTTATTATTTATTTATTGATGCGATAGCAAATACCATGGGATATGGTATCGTAGTGTTGTTAATTGCCTACTGAATAAAGGTATCTAGTCTAGATACAGTCAGAATAATTACTTGTATGAAGAGTCAATAATATTTTGTATTCAATAGTCATCGCTTGAGAATAGACCCTTCATTAAATATTAAATTATTAGCTATATTAGGTACCTACTGTTAGCTATAAGCGTTCATAGAGGTATGCCTAATATGTAGATTATATGTAGTTAACTATTTAATATCTTGAAATATTTGATACAACGTAATCGACAAAGACGGTGGTTTTGCTGGGAACAATTATATCCCTATAGGTAGTTGTTCCCGGCAAAACCGATATTGCGTTGCTATTACGGTAAATCTCTAGTCTATGCTGTGGTTATTGTGGAAAAAAAAAACAATACTATTTGTCCGACATAATATGGGTGAGTAGTTGCGCGAGCCAGAAAATATATATAAACACATTAATAACACCTATTATATATAATATGATTTTTTTTATTAAAAAATATTATAATGTCTGCACGTTTTGTTTTTACACGACTTGGCAACACTTAAAACGTTCCAATGTACGTTATACACCCACAATTTGCAGCGTACCTGTCAAGTGTCAGCGAATAAAATACCTGTACGTACACTGAACGGAACGCCAAAGCTGTCTTTCGTCAACGTGAACAAGTGTGTTATTTCGTCATTCTAATAAATATTCTCTGCAAATTATAACATAACGTTTAAAACCACACATCCAAGGTAAACAATACGAGCATTTTCGATACAAATAAACTTATTTATTTTATAACTTTTGACATGATAGGTTATGCCTGTAAATTTTTAGATGCCGTTGTCGTGTCGGTTTTATCAAGAAAAATATCCTGAAGTCGAAGATGTGGTGATGGTGAACGTGCGCTCCATCGCCGAGATGGGTGCGTACGTGCATCTGTTGGAATACAACAACATAGAGGGCATGATCTTACTCTCTGAATTGTCGAGAAGGCGTATCAGATCCATCAACAAATTGATCAGAGTCGGTAAAACTGAACCTGTTGTTGTCATCAGGGTTGACAAAGAGAAGGGTGAGTGTCCATATTTTTTTATATTAAATCTTCACTCTTTCACATTCTTGTCAATGATTGGTAAGAAAATCAGTTACAAGTTTTGTCATGATATATTTCTTCCAAGTCTGTAAGTATATACCAGATACACCCTACAATAAGTTGTTTGAAAATAGCCCAACCTCATTTGTAGGAGTTTGCATAAGCCCCAAGTGATTAAAATAGATAATCAGTAATTTCTAAACATTAGTATCACTTGTTTTGCTATGATTCATTATCTATATATATAAAAATGAATTGCTGTTCGTTAGTCTCACAAAAACTCGAGAACGGTTGAACTGAGTATCATTCCTTGGTCTTGAAATGTTCGTGGGGTCCAGGGAAGGTTTAAAAGGTTAGAAATATGTAATAATTGCCGGGAAACCCTAAAAGCAGGCTTTTTCTTAGTAGTTTCTGAGATTAGCGCGTTCATGCAAACAAACTCTACCGCTTTATAATATTAGTATAGATTGGGGGCTGCCGGGTCAGCTAGTTGTATATAATTTAAATTACAAAATAAAAAATAATTACAGTAAAACAAAATGTAATAATTTCAGGTTACATTGACTTGTCGAAACGTCGTGTCTCAGCCGAAGACATAGACAAATGCACAGAGAGGTATGCCAAGGCAAAGGCAGTAAACTCAATCCTGCGTCACGTCGCTGAGTTACTACATTATGAGAGCTCGGAACAGCTTGAGGAGCTGTACAAAAGGACCGCATGGCTATTTGAGGAGAAATATAAGAAAAAAGCTTCAGCCTATGATTTCTTTAAACAGGCTGCTGTGTAAGTCGGTTTTATTTGCAAATAACTATAATCTCTAATATGAATAAGTGCATCAAAAATTTACAAGCATTTACAATTTCAAATATAAATTTCATACAAGATTGTCTAAAAATAATATGATGAAATGCCAAAAGTGTATATTTAGCCAAACATTATCTTTTATATTTGTGGTGAATCCTCGTTTTATATGTTGGATATAAACTTAACCACTTACTTGGATAAGTAGAAGTATTAATTGAAATTGAGAACAAACACCATAAGTCTATAAAAAAATAGTTCATTATAATTTCACATAATATTCTAGAGATCCCTCTGTGCTAAATGAATGTGGTCTCGATGAGAAGACCAAGGAAGTTCTTCTCGCCAACATCAAGAGGAAGCTCACATCCCAAGCTGTCAAGATCCGTGCTGACATTGAGTGTGCGTGCTACGGATACGAAGGCATTGACGCTGTGAGGACTGCCTTGAAATCTGGTCTTGCACTTTCTACTGTGGAACTGCCAATTAAGATCAATCTTATTGCACCTCCTTTGTATGGTAAGGACTTTATTTGCATGATTTTATTTTATTTATTAGGTCTACCAACAGTTGGTACATTGATTTATATATTACATTATTATACAAAAACTTAAGTTTAATGCACTAAACTAATAATAGACAAACACAACATAAGACTACTATATAACAATATTATACTTACTTACTACAAAATACCTATAAAAATATTATGATTATATAGTTTGCAGTTAGACTGATGCAATTTGTTTTTTGGGTTAAATTGGAACCAAACAATAATTGTTGTGTCTGCATGGAAATTTCTATTCAAAATATTCTATTTAAAAACTAAATTTTATAGGTAGTATATAAGTTATATAGTTATAGTAGTATTTAATAAGCTCTGCTAAGTTAAGATATATCATGTATCAAGAATGTCCTAGGACCTTTAATTTTTTTGATATAAGCAATGCTAACACACTGTTTTATGATAAAAAATATATTTTTTTCTAGTCATGACAACCTCAACACCCGAAAAGACAGATGGTCTCAAAGCGTTACAAGACGCCATAGATAAAATCAAGGAGACAATAACGGAAGCCGGTGGTGTATTCAACATCCAAATGGCGGTATGTAACTACTAAATTTAAAGTTTGTTTTTCCTATAAATATCAACCTTTAATTCATACCAAAGAGACAGAGGAAGCATCTGTTCTTAGGAATATTAGTTGAATATAAAATCCATTCTGAAATCTAATACAATACAATCGATATGAAAGGATAAACATCTAAATAAAAACAATATTTGGTAATTGTTTAAAGGTTGAATTTAGTTAGTAAGTTATACAGTTTTAAACAAATGATGTGTGTTTGATTTGCAGTTATTCACTTTATTGACGTCTGCAATAAATAAATATTGGCTACATGTAATATAAATTGATATAATACTCATCAAAATAGGAATACTCTAATAATGTTTGTGTGTTCAGCCTAAGGTGGTGACGGCGACGGACGAGGCGGAGTTGGCGCGGCAGATGGAGCGCGCGGAGGCGGAGAACGCGGAGGTCGCCGGGGACTCCGCCGAGGAGGACGAGGACCAAGGTTAGACATGCTCCTTTCACATTTTGATAAACATAACATTTATATTGCATTAGTTAACGTCAATTGCCCGTTTTTTTCAACATTTTTTATGATGTTCCACTCCTATTCGTCGTAGCGTGATGATATATAGCCTTCCTATTTTTTAATTTTAAAGCTTAGGGTATTAAATTCTATAATATATAAATAGTATGTCAAAAATCATTCCTTGCGTTAAAAGTGTAATAGGAAACATATACAAACTTGTTTTGTTTATGTATTTTAAGGTATGGGAGACGCCGGCATGGATGAAGAACCACAGCAAAATGGCGCATCAGACGAGGAAGAGGAAAACTGAGCAGCCCTATATCGACATAATATGTATATGTACCGACACAACCTATATATTATAATGAATGATGCAAGCGTCATGTTACTTCTAAATATACAAATGTTTTATACAAGTATATTGAGTTTCAATTACTTGTTTTTAAGAGGGTAGTTATTTTATTATTTCATAAATAAATAATAATAATAAATGTCCTGGAACATATTTTCACACACGGCCAATCAGATTCTAAAGTAAGTTTCAAAGTGAGCTTGTGTTATGGTAACCAGATAGCTGATATACTACATTTAAATACATACTTATATAGATATTTACATCCAGACAGACATAATCATCATGCATACAAATGTTTGTCCTGGGTGGGATTCGAACCCACTACTGGCGGCTTGAAAGTGAGGGTCACTAAACACAAAGCCAACCGGGCTGTCAAATTTATGTAAGAATTTCTCAAATAACGCTAATATAAGGGTCCCTATGTATTTAGGGTAGTAGCCAGGGAAAACAAAACAGTTTTTATGTCAATTAAGGTCAATATATTAAAATTCCTATTTACAATAAAATTCTCATTTAACTTCATAAAACATAACAACTAAATACTATATTGCACTATAAAACTCTCACAAACAAACAATTATGTAGCTATCATTAATTTCACTAAAGGAAAGGTTCTTCAATGCTTTCGTCCATTGATTCTAGATAATTTACTTCTTTGTAGTTTGTCGAAGAATAGTAGGCCGGCTGCTTTTTCGACTGTCTCCGGCGGGACCTGATGAAAAAAGACATTCAAATCATACAACTATTTTTTATGAAGAGATTTAAATAAAAGCCGTGGTGGCTCAGTGGGTAACGCACCGAGGGTGCAGGTTCAAACCCTGGCCCGTACCTCTGAGTTTACTAAAAACTTACGTACAGACTCACACCACTGGCTCAACTGGCTCATCAAAACATCGTGAGGAAACCTACATGCCCGAGATGTCACAATCAAAGGCATGTGAAGTCCGCCAATCCGCACTAGGCCCGCGTGGTGGACTATGGCCTACATTATTAGGGCTCGAGCTCCTCGGTGGAGACGTATATGAGCTGATGATGATGATTTAAATAAGATATGTTTATGGTTTCAATATTGTAATTGAAAAATAATGTGTTCGCAAACAACGTAGCTTTCTATTGGTGAAAGCTTTATTCATATTGGTGCAGTAGTTTCAAAGCCTATTCAAAACAAACAAAAAGAAAGTAGTATAGACAAGGGATAATTAGTATAAATAATATATATTAACCATAAACGCTGACAGAGGAGTCTCATCAGGTATCCTCTGGTTGGGCATTACATAGGACTCCATGTCAAGGGAGCCGTCGGGGGCTTCGCACACCACTACCTTGTAAAAGTGTGTGGGTACTGCAACTGTATTGGCTCCAATCACTTGATATTTCACATAGGACTTTCCATCTGATTCCTTCCTAAACAAAAATGTGAGTAATTAAATTGATTATGATGCTGTATAATTATGATGCTAATAGTAAACATTATATTAATATCCTGACTAATTATACTATTATAAATGCTAAATAAACTGTCTGTCTGTCTGTCACGCTTTCACACAAAAACTAATGAACAGGTTTAAATGAAATTTGGTAGACAGTTAGTTTGGACTTTAGAGCCTGAGAAAGGACATAGGCTACTTTTTATCTCGGGAAAATAGAAGATCTCCTGGGTACGTGGGTGAAACCGAGGTAGTCACTTGTATTCTATATAACTAAGAAAAATTGATTGATTGTTGCAAAATGGATCATCAGAATGAGTAAACCATGCATTGGTAGTAGAAAAATAATAGAAAGGCCTAGTTCTGCAGATTAGTTTACACAGTTACCTTGGCAGATAAAGTGGTCCCGTACAACAGTACACATTATTATAGACTTTTGTCAGTTTTCTCACGTGTCTCTCTAGATTGTTCCATGCATGTCTATTAAATCCGTCGCCTACCTGAAACATTACATTAATATAATAAGTGAAGCTTACAAAGAAATAATGTGAACATTACATAGAGATAAGGAAATAAATAATTTTTTAGCCAGATGGGTTTTTCAAACTTTGAATAATTTATATACATTTTTGCTTCTTTATTAGCTTAGTTCTCTCACTTTCTCACAATTTTTTAATTTTGATTAAGTAGTAGAGTATATAATCCTGTTTAGAAAAATATCAATTGCTCCATTATAAGTCAAGAGATTCATAGAAACATAACATATCCAATTTCTTCATATAAAATGTTGAAGCATATTCTTTTAAAAGGAATATAACCTGTGGGGCCATGTTGGTGAGGTAGAATGTTTGTTCCACATGCTTCTGCGCCAGGCGGTGGTTGCCAGCAGCAGCCATGTGTCCTCTGTCAAACCCTGACCCTTTATAGTCGCTATTTAGGGACCTGCAATAAAATATTATGTTAAAAAACTATGAACTACAAAAACTTTACTTTTAGAATAATATTTGTCAGTGAAGCTGAGATGTCTCAACAAAGTTATAAATAAAACAATTATTTTGTAAAAAATTGTCATACACATATTTATTTATTGTACCATACTAAAAACTAGAAAAAGCAAATAAATAAATAAATATGTTTTAATGTAATGTTGCAACATATATACTGACATTTTGCCACTCTCATGACTTATAAATATATTAAACAGATACAAAATATAACGTACCTGAAGAATGGATGTATACTTTCATCAGGTTTGAAGTCACACTTGCTTCTATCAACTTGGTCATTTTTAGCAATGTGTTCCTTTGTTAAATGCTCGAATACCCAGTGGGGTACTCTTGTGCGACGATCATATGATAGTACAAAGTCGTCATATGACCGCACATTGTCCATTCCAGGGAAACCATATTTCATTATTTGTGATATCTGAAACATCGGGTTTCCATTTCACAACAGAACTAATGCTTAAAATATTATTAAGTAACTAAGATTTATTTGTGATTTTGCATATAGCATTGTATGCATATTCATAATATTCATAGAAGTTTCAGTGAAGAAGTTAGTACATAGGTCGATCATATTCATACCCTATCTTTTCCGCCACCGGTTTCTGTATACGGTGTCGCCGCAGACACAGTTCCAAAGACTGGGAGACCAGGAAGCCTTTTCAACGGCCTTTCATTTATTGATATTATACTTTCGTCACTATTTTTCCTGGATTGTCCTATATAATATCCTGCTACACCAACAGAGCTAATCTGAGCTAAATATAACAATCTCTTACGCATCATATTAGTATGTTACTGTTAAGTTAATTAGTAAAATTAGTTGACTGATTTTTATTTAATTATAGTGAGATAAACAAGGATACCGCTGGTTACTTAGCAAGAGAAAATTTTCAGCAAGCAAAAAAAGTTAGGTTATTATACTTGTTGTGACTTGTGACATTGACAGTATTTGACAGCAATCAGCTGTAAGTATTTTTAGTGTTTCCATTGCAAACTAATCAAAACGAAACGACGGTCCTTAAAAAGTAACATAATTTTAAATAAGGAGTTAAGTAAGATTTTTAAAATAGACCACTTTAAAAACTAGATAGCTTAAAAGATTTGAATATTGGTGCAAAATAATTATTCATGAGGTGATTTTATATTTACATATAATACACTCTTTGAAAAGCAATATTGAGGTTACATGGTGGGTATAAAAGTAACATAAAATGTAACAAAAGAAACACATGTCATGCTTTCTTTTATTTTTCGTATAATGTCAATTTCTGTTTGTCAGTGTCAAAAGATATTTCATTTATTTGACCATTTTGACCGGGAACAGACTTATTTAACGGGAGATTACATGAATTAAAAATAAAATAGAGTGTTCGTAAATAGTTTAAATCTTCATAAATTAGTGAAGCATGGAATGGAATTTTAAGTGCTTATATAATAATTAGCAGTTTATAATATCATTATCAAAGAGCCAACTTCTCCAGCATGAAATTATTTATCAACACAAATCGCGTTTATTCCGCGATTTCTATTAGATGTAAATACAGCACAGCGCCAAAAACTGTTGCAACAGTACGGGTTAACAATAAGGAATACGTATCAGACGACTACACAAATGTTACGCCCAAGATTTTGTCTTATTTGGGACGTAACCTTCATTTGCAAAATAATAACCCATTATCCCTAGTAAGGCAGAGAATTGTTAATTACTTCTACTCTTCGTTTACACAGAGAGGTAATCCTGTGTTTAGCGTGTATGACAATGTAAGCCCTATTGTTTCAACAAAACAGAACTTTGATGATCTATTGATACCAGCTGATCATCCTAGCAGAACAAAATCAGACTGTTACTATATTAATAGATGTACTCTTCTCAGAGCTCATATGACTGCTCACCAGAGTGAACTTCTCAGGTCTGGTTTGGACAACTTTCTTATGATTGGTGATGTATATAGAAGAGATGAAATAGATTCAACACATTTTCCAGTATTTCATCAAGTGAGTATATACTGTTAGGTCGCAATATCCGTTATTACTAGATACACTGGTTAAATAATTAAAATGTGGTGCTTTAACTTTTACAGGTAGATGCAGTTAGGTCTCAACGAAAAGAAGAGTTATTTGCTGACAAACCAGATTTAGAATTGTTTGAATCAACATGTGATCGAAAAAATCCACAGATATTTATAAACTCAATTGCAGACCCTATGAAACAAAGTTGTCATACTTTAGAAGCTACAAAACTAATGGAAGTTCAATTAAAAAACCACCTTATAGGCTTAGTCCAGACATTGTTTGGAGAAAAAGTCAAACACAGATGGGTTGAAGCATATTTTCCTTTCACTCATCCATCATGGGAGTTAGAAATATACTATGAGAATAACTGGCTGGAGGTCTTAGGTTGTGGAATAGTGAGACATGAGATTTTAGTCAATGCCGGTTCAAATAATACTATAGCATATGCATTTGGATTGGGCTTAGAAAGGCTTGCAATGGCTTTATATAAGATACCTGACATTCGCCTCATGTGGAGTAATGACACAGGTTTTTTGTCACAATTTTCTAATAAGGATGTAAATGCTAAGATTAAATATAAGCCAGTATCACAATATCCACAATGTACAAATGATATTTCATTCTGGTTGCCTTCCAACCTCACAGTTGATACATTTACAAATAATGATTTCTATGACTTGGTTAGAACTGTTGGTGGTGACATAATAGAACAGGTTAGTATTGCTCGGTTCTCAACTTTTAGTGCACTAAAAGTGGAATGATTGGAAGGCTTTATGTATTGTATCATATCTTCAGGACTAACAAATTGAGGTGGTTTATTTATAGACATATCAAATCAGTTGTTTCTAAGATGGATTTTAAAGCAGTTTCATGATTGTTCAGCATAAAAATGAATTCTACATTGTTTCTATCACCAAAAACCCATATAACCCTGGTATATTATCTTCTGTTTTATTGCAATGGTTATAAGTACTTATAAGTCATCATTAATCCACTCTAACATTTTTTTACATTTCATATACTTAGTTGGAATTATTTATTATGATTGCAGGTAAAGTTAAAAGACAAATTTGTTCATCCTAAGTCAAAGAAGCACAGTCTATGCTACAGTATAATATACAGACATCTTGAACGAACCCTCACACAATCAGAAGTGAATAGTGTACATAAGGAAATTGAAAATGCAATTGTAAATACTTTTAGTGTTGTTATTAGATAAATGTTGTCATCAACTTATTAAAATATATTTATCATTATTACCAACTATGTCTTACATTTATTGACATGCTAACCACTTCTCTTAATTTACCTTCTACTTTATTAATAGATAATATAGAAGACAATATTTATATTGTATACAAATGCAAGGATTCCTTTTAATTATGTTAAAAGACAGGTCTAAATAAGTGTATGCTTTAACTATACTGTTCTGTTAATTAATATGTAATAATAAATAATTTCAGCTATTTGCCCTTGTAGTAGAAGGTTGTCAAAATGTAGTCTACAATAGTAATTATAAGAAAGTAGTTTACATGTTATTTCCTTAAGAGCTAGGGATGTTTGCATATGATTAACATTTCAAACATCTGAACACAAAGTTATATTTACTTATCACAAAATATACTTATCATTTATAACTTATCCAAATAATAATGAAAAAGAGCTTTCAGATCCTTATAAATTGTGCAAAAATTGTATTGGAATGCAATGACATATCTGAATTATTACTACTTTTAATGTATATATTGTGGAATCAAATAAATGTATGCATCTCATACCTACTTATGTTTACATGGTTTTATAACTGAATTCTGAAAATACTCTTCTTATAAAAATAAATCTTTGATATTAAATGCAGTAAAAGACATTATAGTTACTAAAAACATCATTAACATGCAATATAACTTAATTCTTATATTATTATTATGTACTTTTTATTGAAGGTAACCAAAATGCCATACTGGAACAAGCAGATGCTAACATCATAAACTTTGGATTAAATTGGATACATTGTATTGGCGCAACATGATTACTGTTAAGTACACAAACTTTACTCCCAGTATCAGCATTCCAGACATGTACTTTTCCATCTGTCGAACCACTGAATACATACTGTGAGTCTGGACTGAAAGATGCTTCAATAGGTACTCCGTCCTTATTTAGGTAATCTTCAAAAGTCCGCATAGGAGTGCTATGGTATGCATCAAGTAATCTTATTTTTGTACCATTAGAACTAATAAGCATTGTCTTTCCATCTTGTGAAAATTTCAAGTTTGTCCACTGAGAATTATTTTCTGGTTTAAATTCATGTGATAAAAATGGTTTCTCATATGACCTTAAGTCATACAGATGAATGCACTCGGAATTTATGCCAGCCGCAAATACGAGACCTTCAGGGTCAAACGCTGCAACAGGACTACCCGTTAACTCAACCAGCCCTTGGTGTGTGGGTGAGCGTAGATCCCATATACGGAGTGTTTTATCTAGAGATCCAGATAAAAAGGTGTCTCCAACTGGAGATGTACACAGTGCTACCACTTTTTTACTATGGCCTTTAAAGTATGTGATATATGACTTATCATGTAATGACAAATGCCTAATGGTATCATCAATTTTTGTTGAACTGTAAATGGCAGTATTCTTTAAATTTGTGAATCGTACTAAATCAACTCCATACTTTTTGCTATTCACTTTGTTCACTTGTGTGCCTGTTTCACAATCATATATAACAATTACATCCTCACTGCAAGATATCAATGTTTCACCATTCGGAGAGAAGTCTATACTTTTAATTGTGTTTTTATTTTCGTTGAATTCATTTACTACTCGAAACCTTCGTACAACTTGATCGACTAGTTCCATCATTATTCACTTCTTTGAATGGCACCTTTTATTAGGTCGGCTTTGTGTTTATAATACTCATAGGTAGGTAATGTAGGTATGTCTCTATTGATTTTAAGTTGTAAAACCAGCTGAGTGGGTAGAATAAAGTGTGGAATATAACGTCGTGTTGGTTACAAACTAAAGGATATATTATAGCATTGTACTATGGTCTAAATAAGCTTTCTGCTTCGATCAACTGGCCATTAATCTAATCCAAACGAAGGATAATCTCGCCTTTAACACGCCCTCAATGATTAAGAATGAATAAACAAACACGCACGGTAGATACCTAAAGGCCAAAATACTATATTGAATTGATTGTTTTTTACGTAGTACATATATATCGATGGTTTTTTCAATTAATAAAAACACAGAATGCTAGAGAAGGATACCTATAGGGTCGACCTTACGTGCATACAGCACAAGATCGATTTAAATATTTTTATAAATATTATTTCAGTATCTCTTATATAGCCGGGACGACTTTAAAACGAAAGAAAGAAACATAAAGGATGGATCATGGAACTCACTCACTTCACTCAGTCTGTAACCAGAGACTAGAGGGAGATGATTTAAATGCGTTCAATATTATTGCACAAAATCATAATGCATTGTACCAATAGGCACAAAAACAAACATATAGGTACGATTAATTACTTTTAATTTGTAATGGTCATAAAATCAAAATAGACAACAAAATTAAAATTATTATCTTACGGGGATAATCGTTTTAATGAAAAATAAAGAAAGTAAAACTACTTAAATTTAAAATGCATAAAACTAGCTGTTTGTTTCTTTGATAAAATAATAATAAATAAATTGATTGATGAATAACGACCTCTTCAAACTGTCCGTGGTATTTTGAACATAAGTGATAAGATAAGTAGTAAGCCCTCATTCGCACAAGAGTTTTTTAACAAACGGAAAAAAGCGTTCATTCACAACAAATGCATTCCCAAGTACCATAATATGCTCTATTTCCAACGCCCAAAGTTGAAATTAATGCAACACCGCTCGATAAAAAAGCGTCGCGTTTTAAAAACGCTGTCGTGTGAACACATACATGGGTGATGGGAATGCATTTGAATGCTTTTTTTCCGTCCGTTAAAAAAACTCTCGTGCGAATGAGGGCTTAGTAACTAAATTTTGAACAAGTAGGTAGGATAGGATTTAAAACCTAAGCATATAAATATTATTATGTCGTGCAATTCTAGTAAAAATATTATAGGCTTCTATTATAAGATTATAACCCGACTGCACCAGGACGGTTATAATATTATGTAAGAGATTTAATATGCCTATAAATTTAAGGAACGATTTAAGTTAGCTTTGGTGCAGAAGGCTTATTACAGTATAAATGGTTATATTAATGACTAGCTGCCTCCCCGCGGTTTTACCCGCGTAGTTCCCGTTCCCGTGGGAATACAGGGATAAAATATAGCCTATGTTACTCGGGGATAATGTAGCTTTCCAAAGGTGAAAGAATTTTTGAAATCGGTCCAGTAGTTTCGGAGCCTATTCATTACAAACAAACAAACAAATCTTTCCTCTTTATAATATTAGTATAGACTAGCTGCCTCCCCGCGGTTTTACCCGCGTAGTTCCCGTTCCCGTGGGAATACAGGGATAAAATATAGCCTATGTTACTCGGGGATAATGTAGCTTTCCAAAGGTGAAAGAATTTTTGAAATCGGTCCAGTAGTTTCGGAGCCTATTCATTACAAACAAACAAACAAACAAACAAACAAACAAACAAATCTTTCCTCTTTATAATATTAGTATAGATGAAGAGGCTTGGGGATAGCGCTCGTTCTAGCCGAAATAATATTATTATTGTTAAAACTTCTTACCGGCTCTTCTCAGCATAAGCAACCTTCCGAACCGAGCATTAAAGTCGACGTTTCATAAGTGCCTGTGAAGGCCTTTATGAATGAATAAATATTACAATACTATAACTATTCTAAAAATGTTATTAACTAATAATAAACTGAGTACAGTTTACCATAACATTTATATTATTTAAAATAACGTTTAATTTCTTTAATGTTTTAACATAACTCCTATTATTTCTAGCTAATCAACATAGCCTTGTCTTATCTTTATGTTTTTAGCTTTACCTTCATTCATTTAAGTGTATTTTTAAAGGTGTTGTTAGCCTGTCAGTTTTCCAAAAAAAATAACACCATCTACGTATGCACCTATTTTATGCACATTACTTACTTACATGAATATTTTGAGATATATGAATTGAGCCTCCTCAATTCATATATTCTATTCTCGTCGCTCGATGTTTGTTCCTTTTTGGCACCGGGGCTGTCCAAACGAACGTGTGTGGAATTCTTCTACAGAAAAATTACCTATAGGTAGTGTTTACTTTATTTTAGTGACCGTATCTCAAATAAAATACATAGGTTATTAAATATTTTATGTAATAGCTATAAATTCGTGACAAAATGAGATCGTATAATAAACAAACTCTAAAATATAACTTAAGCCTAACTTAATTCTATACTGTTGAATCATATTCACGCAGTGTAGATAATAAAATGCAATATAATATATAGGAATGTTAAACCTATACTCCTAAAATACAGTCTTCTTGTGAACCATCACTATCATCGTTATCAGAGAAAAATGAAATCTGTGGAGGCTCATCTGCATCATCTTCAAAAGGTAACTCACTAGGTGTTATATCGGATTCCATATCCGGAGATGGTGCGGGTATTTGAGATGGTGCTTCAGTAACAGACAGAGAAGCTGGAGGTACAGTAAGAACTTGAGTCACTGCAAGAGGAGCTTGATTATTATCAGCAGTACCAATATTATCTGGGGCAGCTGACCTATCGTCTGATAGATCTGTATTCGTATCCATAGGAACTCCGCTCTTATCAACATTGGATATTGCACGTTCGTTCATTTCAGTATTACTGTGACCTGCTATTTTATCAATTTCTTTTGCAGAACTTAGCGATTGTTCTGTTTTTCTTCTCTTTGCTTTCGAAGCCAATGGTTCATCGTCAGAAGAATCTGAGCAGTCGTCCAAGCTATCCATAAGATATTCCTCTTCCATTGGAGCGTCTGAGTCAACCAGATTAATATTCGCTTCAATATGAGACAATCTCTGTTTCCTTTTACGAAATTTTTGTTTATCCAATTCTACACAAAGTTTGCTTTCAGTTAAATTATTTCTATACCGCCTTCGTAGTATATTTGCATGAAGGGATTGAAATATTTTGATGGGTTTAACACCGCTGTGACCGGTCGACACTTTCAAGAGTGATTTGTAGTTGTTACGAGAAGATACATTCTCATACATCATAGGTTTGGAATTTTTGTTTTCTTGTACAATAATATCATTGTCATCTGTGAGATCTATAGTCACCTGTTTTGGAGCTATAGGCTTTAACCGATTGTTTATGTCAGAACTATTTCGTTTTGTATGTTTCTTTATGCAAACATTAATTGGAAGCAAAACGCCAGTGTCCAAGTCCAATTTAAAAAACTGACCGTCCTCCTGTTCACATGCATATTTTAGTTCTGACAGCGAAGTTATGGGAGTCAGTTCAGGTATAAGGTCATTAACAATATCCTTTTGAGGTGATATGTTATTCATCAAGATAGACGGCAGTGGAATTAAGTCGTTCTTAGGCAAATTAGGGATCGTAACGTTAGTTACGGCGGTTATTCCCTCAGTATTTCCACACATAACATTTTCTTGCGACATGTTAAGTGTATCTTCAGCACAAATTCCGGACATTTCCATTAAGTCAGATAAAATTGTTTTTCTGGATGTTGTATTAGGCGTACTTGCATTTTCAGAATCATTAGTTGCTTTGTTTGTTTTTTCATTAAAATCACATACGTCATCATTTTTAACATTTTTATTTTGAGTGCCGCTTACATCATTATTTTGTGAGTCAGTATTTTCACTTAGATTATTGGTTACATCATTATTTTCTTTATGAATATTTAAATCATCATTCGCCAGTTTGTTCACATTATCAGTTACATTATTTTCTTCAACGTTTATTTCTATTCCACTCCTACTTTCTTGAGGCGTCGATGACTCTGGTGACTGACTGCTAGCAGTGTTTAAAGCTTTATCAAGATTATTTATAACTTCTTCATTTATTGTATGGGCTTTAATTTGATTTTCTATATCTTCATTAATGCCACCGTCAGTTTGAGAATCGATAATTGTATCATTTTTAGACGTAGCATCTTCATCGTCGGAGATATTGACAATATCATCATTTGTAACCGTTTCTGCCGGAGGCATATTCCAACTATCCAGTTGCTGCTTGACGGCTGCTATTATTAGTGGTATAGAAGATATTTGCTCTGCGGTTAATTCTATATCAGGCTCAACAAAGTAAGTGAGGTCCCCATTTGGCAATAATATAAGTTTAACACCAGTAGGCAAAGGCAAAGCGGGTATAACTTGGGGATTTTGAATTATTTCAGGTTGATTCAATTTAGGTATTTTAACTGTGGTTAATAAAATTTTATTTTTTCCCAAAGATATTGGTCTCTCTGTTGGTTCCTTTGAAATGTTTTTGCTATTCATGAGTAATATTTTGTGTTTATTATTCTGTATAACTGTATTATTCTGACTGTGGAGGTCGCATGAGGAAGATCCGTCGATGATAATACGCCGCTTTGGAGTGTCCAGGCTCACACTTGGCATGCGACATGAACAAGTCTTCGCTTGGTAATTAGTAACTGTATTTAGTTCTTGTCGTGACTTTTTACTCCGTTGATTTTGGAGTGATTGATAGTATGTCTCAGGTAATACTCTTCTTAAATGTCGTTTGGTTGTTGTGTTTCGCTTTAATTGAGGTGCATGTCCTTTAATAGGTTGCGTTGGAATGAATCGCCTACTTTTTGATTGAACTTCTAGAGTGGGTGTGTGTAACGTATGGTTTAATATTTGCATAATTGGTTCAGGTACGTGTGTCGATTCTACTAAATCCTGTAATTTCTTTACTTTCATAGTTGAACCACTTACAATAGGACTAAGTGTCGCCTCTACTTTATCATATTCATTTGCAACATCAGATGCAATGTGTTCACTAACATTGGTATTAGAAGAAGTTATCATCGATTGAATTTCAAGAGGTTCGACAACCTTTGCAGGAATTTGTATTAGTTCAACTGTTTTTTTTACATCTACAGTTTCTGATACATCTACAGGAGTTTTAATGACTTCTTCAAGAGTTCCAATTACTTTTTCGGAAGTTTTAATTGCTTTTCCACAAGTTTCAATTACTTCTTCAGAAGTTTGAATTACTTCTTCATAATTTTCAAATACTTCTTCAGAAGTTTCAAATACTTCTTCAGAAGTTTCAAATACTTCTTCAGAAGTTTCAATTACTTCTTCAGAAGTTTCAATTACTTCTTCAGATGTTTCAAATCCTTCTTTAGTAGTTTCAATTACTAATTCTGTAGCTTCAGATACTTTTTCAGATGTTTCTATTTCTTCTTCGATCGTTTTTTGTACCTCAGCTGGATTTACGATTTGTATTACAGAAGCTGAAACGGAAACACTAGGGTTTTTTTCATCCTGTTCTTGTGTTTGTCGTACAACTCTTTCAATAGATTCACAGGCGTTTTGTAAAGCTGTATCATCGTCATCATCTGACAATATCACACAAGCAGAGGTTTGTTTTGCTTGAATTTTCATATAAGATACGGGACGCCCCCGTCGTTTTTCAGAGTTATTCTCAGTAGTATTTCTTTTACTATATCCTTCAATAATATTTATTTTTGGCTTCTTCGTCTTTCGCTTTCTAGTGCTTAACATTTGTTCATCCTTACTTTTACATGTTTCAGTTTTTTTGCTTCTAGGTATAGGCGTATCTCCTTCACTAGCTTCATTTTTAGAATTACGCTCTTTACTTGACTTTTTTTTCTTTATCGTATCAACATTCTGAAACTGCCCCTTTTCGTCAACTATGACATCGCCATTTATAATTTTCAACATTTTATTAAGAGTATCTAAAGTTAATAAAGAATCATCAATTCCTACTGTTGTTTGCCGTTTTGCCGATAGCCAAGGCACCGCCGGGTAATAATTACGTTTGGTAATTTTGCGTTTTTCTTCCGGTTTGGATGTCTTATCAATTGCTACAGTAGACGTAATACCGAGATTCGGATCTGCTTTTGCAATTTCTGATCCTGTAGCTTCAATTTGTTTGATAAAGTCATTGATTTTAAAAGCGTTAGAACTATTCATGCCATCCGTGCTTATAGGATTTTGATCAGATATTATTATTGGTTTCTTATCTACATCAATAACTTCACTTGCAGATTTTTCAGGAATTTTTATAATTTCATTGACATTTGGCTGATTACGCTGTATTTCTGGGGTGCTAGCTTCTACATTACGCTCAGGAGCTGTAACAATATCAGGTGCAGTATTCACTGGATCGTACAATTGTTGGACTCGTATAGGTGTCACTTCTGCAGTCAATAGTTTCTGATTTATACGACGGATTTGAGATATGTCTGGTAAATTTATAACTCTACTCCTTTCGGAAATCAATTTATCATGTTTGGGTGTATTAGTATGAACTTGACGGGAATAGGAATTGGCCAGAATTTGAGTTTGTTTTGAAGCTGGTAACGCTACTGTAGAATCGATCAAGCTTTGTGCAGCCATAGCAGATGGAATAACCGACACGGTGTGTTGCTCATCCACATCCTGTACTACTAGATCATTTATATTATCAGGTTTTAAATAGATCGTGCCATTTATTAGTTTATTTTCAAATGTATTGTTTACATCTATAGTCATTGGTTTACAGGATTTCAAAAGTTGACAATTGCGAGTTGAACTGAAAAATCCAACTGGTAACCGTTTTAATCTTGTATTAAAATCTGGATTTTTACATAATTGTATCGGATTGTAAGTGCGACTTTTAGGCTTTTGTAGTAGATAACTGGACACTTTCACTTTATAACAATCAGGTATTTCATCGGCGTCTGATTCTTCACTGCTATCTTTATTTAAGAGTTCTTCATTAGCCGACGTAGCCTTTGCATCTCGAATTTCCTGTTTTATGTTCGTAACGTCATTCGACATTACACATAGTGGCTTACATTCCTTTTCAATAAAATCGATTAAATCATTGCCTTTAACTTCAAAACTTGGATTTTCATCAAAAACACCTAAGTCGTCAAATTTTTTTGTATATACAATAGGGTTTAACAGTAATTTAAGATCAAATTTTGGTAGCTCTTCAACTTCTTTCTTCACCAGATCATTTGCTTCCAATTTAATTGGTAAATGTTGTATGTTGTTTTCTGAAAATAAAGATAAAAGACCGGTTTATTTTCTATAATATTATGTACAATTATGTTACAGTTATAAATAAATCGACGCTGGAAAGGAAAAAATATCCAAGCGACATTTTGGGCCAATTTGAGTTATATACATTGTTGGAATCGCCTGATTTTTCTGCGTCGTTTGGTCTTACTCACGTCCTCCTACGACGACTTTGATGTCCCTTTGACATTTTGAAGTTCGCGAGAGTTCACTTTTTTCCACTGACAATTCAAACTTTAAACAGCTCTACTGTAAAGTTAGTCTGATGTCGCTTGCATAATTTTTCCTTTCCAGCGTCGAAATAATCTTATCTTATATCTAAATAAATAAAAGTATATTTTAAATGAATACATACCAGCACTAGTTTCAATGTAGTTCTCGTTATCTTCGTCAACAAATTCGATGCCGTCGTCAGCAAATTCAATTCCATCATCGACAAAATTCAAATCTACTGGGAAATCTTCCACTTTAACTGTTTGGTGTGTATCTTGTATTCCTGTCGGCTCGTGAACATCTCCATTATTTATGCATATAATATCGTCTTCGAATGTGTCCAAATTCTCGGCTATATTTTTAACTAATTCCGTAATATTTTCTAATTTGTTTACTTTTGACTTGAATACATCTACGCTTAAATCAATAACATCTTGGACATTAACAGAGTCCGAAGTATCAGAAGATATTGGAGTACCTGCTTGGATTGAGTTATTTTTATTACCTGAAAAATTGTCTTCAGACGTTATATTATTTTTAACTATATCTTGATTGAAGTCAGTGTCTTTAATTATATTATGATCGTCTTCACGGCTAATACCTCTATCCTCGTCGCTACTACTTATTGTATGGGGCACAGAATTATTGTTAAGATAACTTGACATTATGATTTCTGCTCCTTGCAGCGCGGAATTTTCTTCCTCGTTATGACTATTATTTTCAACTTCATAACATTCTAATGTATTCGAACATTCCGTTTTAATAACAATATCAGAATGTTTGTTAGTAGTAATGCTTTCGACATTTGCGCTTTGAGCTGTTAGTAAAGACAATGATTCGCTCGTGACATTACCAAACACGTTACTTATTTGTGGCATAGCAAAATCAACGTTTGTATCATCTGTACATTCTATAACATCATCACTGACAGTGTCAGTAACTATATCAACTGGGTCTAATGTATTAGTTTCCTTTAAAGTGGCATTTTCACTTTCCAAGAGAGCTTGTTCTTCTAAGCCTGTAGCATCTAAAACTTTCTGTGGTAATTGCTTATTCATAGCTCTTAGCATTTCAGCGTCACATTCGTTATCATCATCATTTATATCTGAGTCTTTTGGTTCCATTTTAACTTTGATTACTGGGAGGATTTCGCTTGTTGGAACAGAGGGTGAAGGCGATGGTGATGGACTATGTTCGTTTTGATCCGAATCAGAGTCAGCCCCTAAGTCTATTGTTTCTATTATCGGTTCTACGAGAATTAGTTCCGGTCCGTTATCTGGAAAGCAGGCAAATTTGATATTATAATTATTGCTTCACCAGGTTTTTCAAATGATGTAACTCCTGATTTATTATCAAAATACATACCATCACTAGGCATCTTAAAATTGATATTCCTCATTTTAGACTCCTGAAACATAAAGATTATATAATTATAATTAGGTACAGTGTAATCGTCTTAAAACACATAATATGCTAACTAATATAATGCGAAAGTAACTCAGTATGTCTGTTTCGCTACAACTACAAAACCGATGCAAATGAAATTTGGTACACAGTTAGTCTAGAGCCTGAGAAAGGACATAGGCTACTTTTTATCCCGGGCAAATGGAAGATCCCGATCCCGCGGGAGCCACTAATATTCAATAAGTTACTTACAAATTCGTCTGGCAGAATAACGAGCCGCTTATCTATCATCTTGTCCCATTCTAAAAATGGCTTCGTTACCAAACTGTTATACCTGAAACACAAACACAAGTACGTTGAGCAAATAATATATATTATACGGGGATAAAATATAGCCTACCACTCCCTAATAATGTAGCTTTCCGAATTATTCAGATAAGTCTTAGTAGATTCGGAGCCTAATAGACTATTAATTACAATTTAACAAAATAAATCAAATCATTTATGCCTTTGGTCGGGTTTTATATAACATACCGTTTAGCAATAGCCGCCTGAAGCCTCGAAGGCATGAACTGTTCAGCGCCGGACAGCTGCTTGGCATTGCCCCGGTACTTGAACCAGAACTTATAAAACCTCTCCCTGGTCGCCTCTTTGAGCTGATACCACCTCCGCTGGAGGAGCATCGGTGAGCATTGGTGACCTCTGGAAATTTCATTTTATTGTGTTAAATGGGTCAAAAAGAAATGTCATGAGTTCATGACCGCACAGGTAAAAAAATAAATAAATATCCTAAGACATTTTAAAGACATACATACTTCTACCGATTGATGAATAAATGAAGAATAGAACATGTACTTCATCCAGATACAGAACAAACAGACATATTCATTCAAATGTTTTTCCTGGTTGGGATTAGAACCCATGACAGGTGGCTTGAAAGATAGTAAACAGGAATACGGTCCCACCCATCGACGTATAGCGATAGACAAGAACGTTCATGTAAAACATTTGTTTAAAAACTGGTAAGAGTTAGAACTAAAGTTCGCTGCAGCGCTGTATAAAGCTGTGTCAACTAACCAAACTATTTTAAAAGATACAGCGCTAGATTGCTTAGAGTATAGTTTTCTCGCGACCAAAACGTCGTAAGCGCCGCAAATTTCATGGCGCTTACGCGTTTCGTTCAGTTAACTACACTAAGATGTCGTCCCTATAGAGTTCACACCGCAGATGTGACACATCTTTTTTACCTTCTAAACTTCATTAGAATAAAACTCGATTTCAAAATGTATTATATTAATATTAGGGGGGCCTAGTGCGGATTGGCGGACTTCACATGGCTTAAATGAGTACTCAGAGGTACGGGCCAGGGCTTGAATTAACATAAAACAATTATTCAAAATATCAAACTATCACTACTAATTAAAAACTCATTAACAATTAATCAAATTAAAACCTTTCTAAAAAAACATATCAAGTCTGTGTTCAGTTACATATTTTTACCTACAACCAGTTTTAAGGGAACATCTGCACGTTTTAGTATATGATTGTAGAATGGCGTGGTATTTAAATAGATAAATTGTTTTTCTACTCTGGAATTACGGAATTATCACCTATTAATTCACTTAAACAGGTAGTAATTTTACTTAGTTGACTACTGACTAGTTATTTTCGTCCAGGGTCTACTTTGATTCGGATTATCGTTGTTATTAACGCTGCTCCGTGCGCACCCGCACTGAATGAATGTCGAAGCCACACTAAAGTCGGGTGTGGGGACTGCAGTTCAGTTGAGTTGATAAAAGCGAGTGTTCGGAACGCCCTATCTAGTACGTAGTACATATATATCGATGGTCCCACCTGACAAGCTGTTACCGTATCCTAAGGACGCTTGCAACACCAGGGGCGTCACTCACGAGTTGCTGACCCTATAAAATTCTTTTCAGTCCCTTCTTGAAGAACCTTACATTAAATTTAGATACCTACTTGCTATTATAAATAACAGTAGCTGCCGTCCACGCATCAGCCAACGCGTTACTACGAAGGTTTTCTATTTGGAATTTCTGCACCAAGTAAAACAGTTCTACCAGAGGTTTCATCTCCTTGTTAGATTCTAGAAGGTCCTGAAAAAAGATAAACAATATTTGTTTAGAACCGTAAAATATAGGTAGTATATTAAAGTAAATACAACATTATTACTTTTTCAATGAAGTCTATTTTCTCATGCACGAGCACCAGATCGAAAAGTAGCCAATCAGTGAGCGACATTCTGGCAATGCTGGCAACATTCTCCGATTTGTCGTCACTCAGTAAAAGACGCCTTAGTTTCTTCAGTGTTAGGGCGCGCATGCGTTCCCTGAAAACATTAATATTTACCTTATTGAATTTCTAATCTATAAGTAGCAACTATGAGTAAAAACAAAACTGACCCTGAGTTTCAAGTCGTGTCAGTGGGTCAATCACGGGTCGTGGATTCACACTAGGTACACAGACAAATAATTTCAAGACAAACATATATCTACACTAGTGGACCCGGCAGACTTCGTTCTGCCCACCAGCGCCACCTACCGGGTCCAAATTGATGTATTATACATAAAAACCTTCCCCATGAAATGCTCCGTAATTTGGTGAAAACCGCATGACAATCTGTTCAGTAGTTTTTGTGTTCATCGCGTTCAGACAGACAGAAAGAGGCGGCGTGGACTTTGTTTTATATATAGATTATAATAAAACTTGACTATTATTCTAATGGTTTTTAGGTTAGTTAAAAGTTTCCTTATTTGAAGAAACTTTAGTTTTGACGCTTAATAAACAAACTCAAAGCTTATTTATAGTCTTATGGCTCCCCGCGGTTTCACCCGCGTACCCGGGAGGTCTTCCATTTTCCCGGGATAAAAAGTAGCCTATATGTTAATCCAGGTTATAAGCTATCTTTATTCCAAATTTCATTCAAATCCATTCAGTAGTTTTTACGTGAAAGAGTAACAAACATCCATACATACATACATCCATACTTACAAACTTTCGCCTTTATAATATAAGTAGGACTAGTGGCTCCCCGCGGTTTCACCCGCGTTCCCGGGATAAAAAGTAGCCTATGTGTTATTCCAGAACATATTCTAGCTCTGTGCCAAATTTCAAGCAGATCCCTTCAGCCGTTGGAGCGTGAAAGAGTAACAAACATCCATACATACATACATCCATACTTACAAACTTTCGCATTTATAATATTAGTAGGACTAGTGGCTCCCCGCGGTTTCACCCGCGTACCCGGGAGGTCTTCCATTTTCCCGGGATAAAAAGTAGCCTATATGTTAATCCAGGTTATAAGCTATCTTTATTCCAAATTTCATTCAAATCCATTCAGTAGTTTTTACGTGAAAGAGTAACAAACATCCATACATCCATACTTACAAACTTTCGCCTTTATAATATTAGTAGGATATAAGCATATTTAAAGTATTTCATTGATCAGTATAAAACCACTTGGAAGATTGAAATCAGATTATCCGCGCGTAAAGATGTTCCGGGATATTATACGGGATATTATACTTATGCTATAGAGTAGCATATCGACTACTTTTCTTGATCAGCTCATAGACATCTCCACCGAGGAGCTCGAGCCTCCTCTAACATCGAGGGGGTTTAGCCACAGTTGACAGTCCATCACGCGAGCCTAGTGCGGATTGGCGAACTTCACATGCCTTTAATTGTGACATCTCGGGCATGCAGGTTTCCTACTACTTTTACCCTGGGAAAATTAAAAACTTCCGGGCAAACAAGGTGAAACGAAACTGCGTTACAGTATCACATACATACCATAACAACCGACAATCACAGCCAGTCTCCTTCTTCATCTGCTCCCACATATCTTCTTCGGACTTCTTTTCTTGGAGCAAGCGTGCCACGGCGCGTATCATCCGCCGCTTGAATTTGTCCAATTCCGTCATTTTGTTTTATCTGTAACAAATCTTCGATATATAGGTATACAAGTTAAGCCAGCTTACGTTGTTCTACCATATAAATAGATACTAAAAAGAAATCGATCAAACAATGTGAGACGTAATCACTACATATTATATTATTATATGTATTATAAACTGTGTCGCTTTCCGCTGTCTGTCCTTACGTCTTCTTAAATTAGGGTTGCCATCTCTAAAATTTGGAAAACAGGACAAGACGCGTGAAAACCCCGGATTTTAGAGTCCGAAAGCCGGACATGTCAACAAGATCTTTTAAACATATTCAATGTAATAAAAAACAGTTGAAAATGTCATAAATCACCTTTTTAGGGTTCCGTAGTCAACTACGAACCCTTATACACTAGACACAAAAAGTTAGGGATATAAATAAAACTCGAAATTTTTGGGTGATTTTCAACGAGCGAAAGAAAGAAGAAAGAAACATCTTTGCGGAAAATAATCGCACAGAAAAAAAATTTGGACCGAATTATAGCTTCAAGTGTCTAGTTTTTGAATATGGTCATGAATTATTTGTATCATGTTTGAATCTGGAGAAATTCTATGGAAACTACCAAGAAAAAAATATGCAATTTTTTTGTCATCTAAAAAATGGTCTATGGGCTTCAAAAATGTTTTTTTTTTATTGTTTTTGTCAAATCCTCTTTTAGGATATTTAATGCCCTTTAATTTGTTGTAATTAAGAAGCCTGTACAATGATTAGCCACGGAGTTATTGTCAGTTAAACCAAAAAAGGACCTTTTAACTTTGACAATCAATAACTCTGAGAATAGTGATCGTATAGGAAATCGAAGATAGGTTTTGAAGACTACACACTAGTACACACTATCTTCTATAAGAAATCGTGAACGGCTTTTGTCTGACTGAAATAAAGGCGAAAATTATATGCATAATTAAGGATATTTAGGTAACTTGGTATAACTTAGGATAAAATGGATGAATAAAGGATATGTATGTGCTACTCAGCAAAAGCAACCTTCCGAACCGAGCATTAGAGTCGACGTTTCATAAGTGCCTATTTGAATGAATAAATTTATTTCATTTCATTTCATTTCATTATGTCGGTAATTTTTTAACTTAAAAGTGTCCCGAAAAATCCCTGAAAAATTCAAAGCGCTGCAAGTTTTCTTTCTTAGTGCCCCGAGGCTTTAAATTTATTGTTTTCGCTAAAGTCACCATTATAAACGATGGTTCGATGTTAATCATTTTTTCGAAGAAAATATTTTTTTTTTCTCTTAATAATCTTTATTGCTTTGATGTAAAACATAGGTTTAATTAAAAAATTTCGGTAAGCAAAAAAGAACATACGATGATGTGTCAATATGCGAGAACGCTTACGAGAAGTGATCCAAAACAGAGGCAATACGTGGTCTTAAATTGTGACCTGTTTACGTGCAGACCCGCACGAACAGCTACAGATGGACACACAAACAGACTCTCAGACAAACATACATACACACACAAAGTCAAGAAAAAAAAAGGATTATTTTTCTATCCGAAAATTTTGAAATAAACCGATCTTATTGTAGCTTCAAGTATCATATCTAAAAACTAGACACTTGAAGCTACAAATTGGTTTTCTATTTTTGGCTGTACGATTATTTTCCTCGGAGTTACAGCTCGTTGAAAATCGCCCAAAAATCTCGAATTGTATTTATATCCCTAACTTTTTGTGTCTAGTGTAGTTTCACCATGTCCGTCCGTCCGTCCGTCCATCGGGCCGCGGGTAATCTCAGAGACGGTTGATACTACAGAACTGTATTTTGTAAATATTAACAGCGTCGACTAAATTGAAACATAAAATCTTAAAAAATATTTTTTTTTGAGGGTCCCATACCTACCGATACCCCAAACACGTAAATTGGAAAGATTTTTTTTCTTTATTCTTATAGAGTGGCATATCGTTGGATAGCTCATAGAAAATAGGCAATAGGCAAATAAAATATAGCAAAGGTTTTCTATTTTTTAATAAGCTATCCAAACGCTTTCCGATTCAGGGTTTCGTTTACGGAATATTACCTAAGCTTTTAAACTGAAATTTTAGTTAGTCATGTGTCCCTTGCTCTAATAACTAAACCATTGTTTGTAGAGTTGTAAAAAAAATCTCGCTAGTAGCATATATTATGATGAATTTAAAAGGAAAACTATCACGGGTGAGTTGGCTTTACCTACAGGTTAACGAGTTATAGTCGGCCAAGTAAAAAAGATCAGAAAATCAACCGAATACGACTTTTAACCATTTCGTTGCCACCTCAATATATAAAAAAATGTATATGTATACGTAAAGTATTGAATTTTGTTAATCTAGCTACGGAACCCTACACTGCGCGTATCCTAACATGCTCTTAGCCGGTTTTTTTATTCATTCATTATTTTAACAAAACAGAATATTACAATTTGTCACAAATTTAGTTACTTTTTAAAACCCGGTCTACTAATGAAACCTTCCCCGGACGCTCCCCGGATGCCCTCTAAACTAGGACAAATCCGGGGAAACCCGGACGGATGGCAACCCTATCTTAAATCATTAAAACTACGCAACGGATTTTGATGCGGATTTTTTAATAGATACAGTGATCAAAGAGGAAGGTTTTATATACAATACATGCATAATATGTTAGAGAAACACTGACAATTTTCGAGGTTTCTAATGCGCAAGTTCTACACTAGCTACCGTGCCGCGGTTTCACTGCTTTCCCGGGGGATCTTAAATATTTCCGTGATATAAGTACCCTATGTCTTAATCCAGGTTATAGACTATCTGTGTTCCAAATTTCATTCAAATCCGTTTAGTAGTTTTTGCGTGAAAGAGTAACAAACATCCATACTCACAAACTTTCGCATTTATAAGTATGATAGTAGGATGCAAAATATCATTTACGACTTGTCCTTGACTTTGAGAATAGGTATTTTAATTGGCCACTTGTGGTAAAGTGTGTGAGAACATGTATGAACATTGTATACTGTTTACAGTCATACATACATCACCCACTACATAGTCACCGCTCGGGCTCGGCGCCTGCGCACCGCAAATTGCGTCTGAATTGGATGCAAATATGCAATAAACATGACATACCTACTGAAAATATTGAGTTGACAAAAAGGAATTTTCATTTTTATTTGGTCTAAGAATTTTCAATAATGTTTTGTACTACATAATATCATTATTAAATATTATTGTTGACTCATATTTTTTATAGCGACCCTGACTATCAAGTCACCGCGCTGGCTGTTGGTTCGGTTCGCAGCCATGCATGACAAACATTTGTGTGCATGAAAATGTCTGTCTATTCTGTGTCTACATTTGAATATCTATATAAGTACATAGATACATATTTAAAATAGTGCATGTACCTATGCCAATCACCTATCTGGTTACCACAGTACAAGCTCGACATAGGCCATGTGTGGATATTGACCTAGAATACGTATAAAACTTATCATTTCATATTTCTACAATAATGATACTATCTACATGAAATTTGATTTTCGTTTGTAATGAAAAATCTTACTACTGAACAGATAAAAAAAATCGTCAACTAATATTAACGTAGGAATACTATTCCGAAGTGACATAAATGACAGTATCTATGTTTCTATCTAAGCTATGTTTATGCTTGTGAATAAGTTAAGTAAGCTTTAGTACAAGGCTTATTAGGAAAAAATTATGATGACGATATGCTTGATTATAGCGCTCGGTCTGGCGGGACAGGACTAACATTATTATAATAAAATCGTAATCGTTCATCGTAAATAAGTAAATAATATTTTCAATAAAAAAAAACAGAAAATATATTGTTATTACTAGTTTTGAAAGGAGTACCTAACGTATATGAAATGACAGGTGCGGTATGTGGCTTGACACATTATTGTATATTTACATCCAATTAAGGCTTCAATACGTATCGTTTATTATAAAATATATTCTATTTAATCCTACTAATATTATAAAGGCGAAAGTTTGTATGTATGGATGTATGGATGTTTGTTACTCTTTCACGTAAAAACTACTGAATGGATTTGAATGAAATTTGGAATAAAGATAGCTTATAACCTGGATTAACATATAGGCTACTTTTTATCCCGGGAAAATGGAAGACCTCCCGGGTACGCGGGTGAAACCGCGGGGAGCCACTAGTATAACATAAAGCCTTATCATGAATGGCAAGCTATAAACAACATGTCCGAAAGGAGTAGAGTGAACTGAGTGATAACAATTGGATCATAAGTTGTTAGTGCATCTTTATCTTAATCCTACTAATATTATAAATGCGAAAGTTAGTCGTGATAGCCGTGGTGGCTCAGTTGGGAACGCACCGGATCACGATCATGAGGGTGCCGGTTCAAATCCCTGGCCCGTACCTCTGAGTTTATAAAAACTTACGTACGGATTCACACCACTGGCTTTCGATGAAGGAAAACATCGTGAGGAAACCTGCATGCCCGAGATGTCACAATTAAAGGCATGTGAAGTCCGCCAATCCGCACTAGGCCCGCGTGGTGGACTATGGCCTAAACCCCCTCGATGTTAGGGGAGGCTCGAGCTCCTCGGTGGAGACGTATATGAGCTGTTGATGATGATGATGATGATGAAAGTTAGTGAGAATGTATGGATGTATGTTTGTTACTCATTCACGCCAAAACGGCTGATGGGATCGCGATGAAATTTGGCACAGAGTTAGAATATGTTCTTGAATAACATATAGGCTACTTTTTATTCCGGGAAAATGTATTATCTCTTGCGAACGCCGGTCAAACCAAGGGGTGTCAATGGTTTATACACTTACATGAATACATTAATGAATACTGTATATTCTGTACTCATAGACAACTACTCTAGTTACTAAATTATTTTTCTAACTCGGGATGCATTCAATTTGTCTGGAACACCGGTTAAGCCGTGAGCCAGGCAGTATCATACTAATTTATGAATCTGAAGAGTTTGTTTGTTTGCTTCAATGCGAAAAATTATTTCAGTGTTAGATATCCCATTTATCGAGGAAGGTTATCATCACGCTACGATGAATAGAAGCAGAGCATCAATTAAAAATATTGCAAAAACAGGCAAGTGACGCTAACGAAATTGCGGGGGTCAACTAACTAGTCATAAATAACAAGCCTCCGCTCCGCCACTCCTTAAGGTTCACTTGCGTAGTTCCCGTGGGAATACGGAAATGAATATAGCCTATGTTACTCCCTCATAATAATAATAATATTGTTTATTTTGACAACTGAGGCCCACTTGTTAGTATTACAATATTTTCTTAAAAACTACGTTAGTAACTCAAAAAATAGGTTGACAAAAAGCTGTAAGCAAAACAAAAAGCATGTAGCTTTCTGCTAGTGAAGGAATTATTCTCATTGGTTCAGTAGTTTCGTATCATATTCAATACAATAAAATAATTTTTTATTCGTTTTAATACTAGTGAAGATGTAATGTGACAAAACACAGTCATATTTCAAACAATTTACACAAAACCTTTACAAAAATAAAAATAAAACCGAATTAAAATCCGTTCGGCAGATGTTTCAGTTTATCACGAACTAACAAACAGACGCGGCTTAGGACTTTGTTTTGTAATACGTAGTGATAATAAGACTGGGTAGGTAACCCAGTCAATCGACGCGACGGTCCGGTTACGTGGTTAGCGACTCTACTTGCAAGCATCGTGGATTCGATTTCCACCAAGGACAAACATTTGTATGCATGAACATAAATATGCACTAAATAAATATCTATATGAGTAGGTATGTATTTAATAGTTGTAGATATAATATGTAGTATGTCAGCTAATATGGTTATAATAATACAAGGTCCTAATATGGAATCGGATTGCCATGTTTAAAAACGTCGCAGAATATTTTGCTAGTTAAATCCAAAAGGACTAACTCTAAATGAATCATTGCAATAATGTGATCTACATCCCCATTTTTATCAAAATAAATTCCGCCTCGCGGTTTCACCTGCGTTGCCGGAATTAAAACTATTCCAATACATACACTAACTTTGTTACAAATTTTATCTTGATCCCTTCAGCCGTTGTTATGTGAAATATTAACAAACATACACACAGATACATCCTCACAGACTTTTGTATGTATAACATTAATTTAGTAGGAAGGCCCTATGGCCCTTTGGCATTAAAAAAATGATTTTCATAACTTTAGTAACAATATATAGGTATATAGAGTACTTAGTAACTGTCGGGAATCACCATAAAATTATAATTTAGTACTTTACTAGCAGACCCGGCAGACTTCCTTCTGCCCACCAGCGCCACCTTCCAGGTCCAAATTGATGTACCTATTATACATAAAAACCTTCCCCATGAAATACTCCATAGTTTGGTAACCGTATGAAAACCTATCAGTAGTTTTTGTGTTCATCGCGCTCATACAGACAGACAAAGGCGGCGGGAACTTTATTTTATATATATCGATTCGCAAATTATTCCCCTTCAATAATGTATGTTTGTCTGTCAGTAGAGTGATGCAAATTGGACGACGTCATTTGATAAAATAAGATAATTCATTGGCAATGAGGGTTCGAAAGTCAGAACTAATACCTGGGTACAGGTAAGTAAATAAATAAGTACCTACTATATAAAGGTACTACTTATAAATTGTATAGGTAGGTAAGTAGCTGTCCGCGCGAATATAAATTCGCCTTAATTTTATTTACATAACAATAAAAATAAATTTTAATTCGGAATGCTTTTCTTTTTAATTTATTCCATTCCATTTTGGAATCAGATTGGCCGTGTGTGAAAAATGTCCCAGGATATTTATTTATTATTTATTCCCATTACAGACAAATTCAATCCTTTTTTTTAGGTAATATTTTCGTAAGTATAAATACCTATAATTTAATTTTGCTTAACTCTGCGACTATAGGTATTTAAACGCCAATTAACTTGCGAATAAAACAGTTACGTTCATAGTAATTTAGTCTAATTTTAACTATCAACTTCACGACATGAACGAAATTAAAAATAATAATTAATTCAACAGTTAGGTTACGTAAGGTTAGTTTGGTAAAAGGTTATGTAAGTAACGGTGCGATCAAACTTTAAAGAAAAACGAAAATCATATACCTAAATCTAAGACCTAAATAATCATTGTTACGAACGCATAGCAACAGACAAGACGCGCGTCCGTAGTTCTATATTTTGCCCGACTGAGCTGAGCCCCTGCCTCCTTTTTTTTTACATGTTTGACCCAGGCAGGTACTTCTTCCGCCAAATTCTATGATTAAATACAGCCTACTGATTGTTGTCTATGTCCATATTTTTTTTCTTTAACGATTGTAGGTAGGTAGGTAGGTACTTTGTTTTGGTTAATGTATTAATATACAAAAAATCATAGGAACATAGTTAATGATCGAGGCTCGTAGAATTTTTCCCGATTTTGTTTATATAATATTTATCGAAGTAAATTTATACATGAGACTTTCTATTAATGAATCGGGGAAATGAGGTCAAGATTCTATTGGCGATTATTATTAGATTTTTTTAAATGCCCATATTTTTTAATTATCAATCAATATACCTATATAGTATTTACTTTATCATAATATAATTATAGTTCACGTAAATAAGTAGATTACTTATGTAATGCTCATACTAGCACAGTGCTTTGTTAGTGTAATTCTGTAGCTGGCATGTGCACGTCTGTCCGGAATAAGCGCCCGCTTACGAATGGAACATTCCGTTCGTTCGCTCTAAAGATTTTGATCCTGTTACCTACCTATAAACACTCCGATGACTATTTCACTGTGCCCCTTGCTTCACATCACATTAATAAGTTAATATTGTTTTCAATATGTAATTCACAAAATTTTCACGGTCACAAAACACATTTATATAGCAGTCGTGTCCGCGTTGACGTTCGAAAACAAAATGGCGAAAACGAGCGGCTGGAGCTGTTCGGAATCGACATTGTTTCGTGTGCCGTGAGTGCAAGTGAAATAGCAAATCCACACTCTCTTTCATACTCGTGCTGAGGGAGAATGCGTAGGCAATCGAGTGAGACAAAAAATACGTCTCTTTCCAACGATTCAGTATGATTGCAGTCTCCGCGCAGAGCGGACGGAATGGTAGAGCTCCGATATTATTATAACAATACGTTACTGATCGTATACACAAGATAGGTGTCTGTTTTATGTTTTTTTACGGTGAGAAGAAGGTAGGTTTGCTTGTAGGTATGTCTAAATCGCCTGTATTTTGACTTTCTTTATTGAAACAACATTATAATGCGCATACATAGTAGTACAAGTTCTTTCTGGAAAATATGTAATAATGTAAGTACCTACGCAAAAAATTGTCTTCTGAAAAGCTCCCTCTGCCATTGAAGTTAAGAATCTTAATAAATATTATTTAATAGTAGCTGCCGCCCCGCGGTTTCACCCGCGTAGTTCACGTTCCCGTGATCACTTACTTAAAATAAATAGTAACCGATTCTCAGACCTACTGAATATGCAAATCAAATTTCATAAAAATCGGTGAAGCCGTTTCGGAGGAGTAGGTATGGTAACTAATATTGTGACACGAGAATTTTATATAACATTTTCTTTCGACTCGTAACGTAGTAATCACTAGTATTATCGGAGTGTTCAAAGTTTTTATCTATGTAGGTATTAGAAGCTAATATTACGGTTTGCTGATTACACGACTCCTACCACGTTGTTACCTCTATATTATATACTAGCTGGTACCCGCGACTTTGACTGCGTAGAATATGCCTATTAAAATGAAGGTATGTCTGTCTATGCCCTCTGCCAAGGTGCAATTGTTATCTTTGTAAGATTTTAATACAAATTTGCACCTGGTGTAATGCATTATGAAATTTTCAACTGCTTACTTTCAACGAATTTGATTTATACTAGCGTCCGCCCCGCGGTTTTACTTGCGATCCCGGGGACCTTTATCGGCTTAGTAAAAATAGACCTTGTTTTAAACTCTAGCCAACCTCTGTAGCTAAAATTTTTCATCAAAATCGGTTCGGTGGTTTAGGTGTGAAAGCGTAACAGACAGACAGAGTTACTTTCGCATTTGTAATATTAGTAGGGCTCGTGATTATGTTGACGTTATTATGAGCGTGGCCTTGGTAAATAACGTCGTGAATAAGTAGCACGGTGGCTCATTGTAGTATTTTTACTTGTCTTCTCACCCTAAAGTAAAAAATCAGACATCTGTCGTATTCGAGGACTCGATTGTATTTAAATCTATAGGTATCTACCTAATTGTAACTGTTCTATGTATTTAGTCATCTGTGGTAAATATTCAATACTAGTCGAATTGAGAACCTCCTCCTTTTTTTTGAAGTCGTTTAAAAAAACAGTAGCACTTGAATACAGAGTATATTTAAAGTCATTTGTAAACATAGTCATTTTTAAACAATAAAATAACTTAAAAAAAGGAATTTCTTGTTTCATATATTTTTTATCACAGATCTGAGTCTGGTAGAGATTTTAACATTAGGTAGAAAATGTTAAATAATATTATGTCATTTGTTGTTTTACAATAATGAAGCAAGTGTTGTCTATCGATGTCAGGTTTTCATACCCGTAATAAACTAAATATATAGTATTTACTTACTAGCTTCCGTTTCGCGGCTTGACCCGCGTGCCAGTACCTTAAATTTTGCCAGGACAAAAATTCACCTATGTGCTATTCCAGAACATATCCTAACTGGGCGACATTCTCTTGTTGCGTGAGAGGGTATCAAATATCCATACATTAACTTTATAATACTTGTATAAAAAGGTATAATATACTATCTATCTACGAAGTTGAGTGGTATCAGCTTACCTTCTAGTTTCGTGTGAGTTTGTCGCCCATAGTAGGGGATCGTTTATTTTCGTCTCTATGAATGACTCCCCAACCATTCGCACGACATCAGCGAGCGAGCGCGATGTGTTTCTAATGAAAAAAATATTTAAACTGGCAATATTCAATAACTGGCAACTTCGTCTGCGTCACATCTCCGATTTTGCAACATTACACTCCACAAAATTCTTACAAATAAAATCGACTCTTCTATACTCCTTGGCAAAATCAACTTCATAACGAAAGCCCGACTTCCCGTTCGTCCCTCACGCACTTTAGATACATTTGTACCACCAAGACTACGAAAAAACTATACCCGTAATCATTTCTTTGTTCGTTGCATTAATTTGTATAACAAGAATTTTTCGGACATTGATCTTTTTCATGACTCATTGAATACCCTTAAAAGTAAGATCACAAAAAAATTCGCACGCTCTAATTAATACCTAATCAAATCACCATCTATTTTGTATTTATTTATTTTTTTTCTTTTGCTGCCATTTGGGCTTGTGATTAGCAGCCTCAAGCCGCTGGTTGATGATTTCCAACGCTGGAAAATATCTACCTTTAAAATATAAACTATATAATTGTAATTTGTAGCGTAAATATCAACTGTCTGGTTTCCATAGTACCTATAAGTTTTTTCATTTAAGTTATTTTAAAATTACATATAGTCGTTCAGTATGTTTTTTCATTGTTAAATTTATTTTCTTACTTGTTTATTCTCCTCAATGTTTGCATGAGACAACTTAAACATTATCCATAGGTTGTTCGCATTGTATAACTTTTGGGCACTCCTTGTCTTTATTTGTATAGCTTCTAATTATAAATATATGTAAGAAATGACTGTTTGTGCCAAAATAAATTAAAAAAAAAAAAAAAAAAAAAAAACATTATTATTTGCACCGCTTCTATATTTCATAGCGATACTGATAGCCCGGGACGTACAGTTGCAAATGAAAAAACCATAGTATGCCGGCTGATATAATATATATGATATGAGGGCTATCAACCGTGGTAGTTTTAACCCACTGCGCTAAGGGTGTCCCCTGCGGGACCGTGCCTCGGCTCAGGGCGTTGCTGGGGGTGAGGGACTCACTGGTTTGATTATTTAGGGAATTTAATATCGGACATTACGGCCTTATAAATGGGCTATCTAACACAAATATATTTTATAATTCGAACCAGTAGTTCCTGAGATTGGCGTTTCAAACAATCAAACAGACTCTTCGGCTTTACGTACCTATGTGAAAGCCTATTATCTTTAATGATAAATGACTTGTATCTAAGTTTTAAACTTAAATAGACGAAATGATACTTACATTTTGGTAATACTGACCTTACCTTCTACATACAATTTATTTTTTATCTACTATAAATATTATTACCAGCTCTCTCACTCGGTCAGGCATTCTAGCACATTAATCACAGATTATGATGTTAGGTCGGTCTCCCCTATATAAAGATAAACTTACATTATGGTTTTCTTTTTGATGATAATGAAAAAATGCCTCGCGAAAAAAGACAATGAAAAAATGACACAGTTTTAGGTATTAGTCCATATTACCTTAAACTACGAACACGTTTACGTTTATATGCAACTAGCTTCTGCCCCGCCTTCCCGGGGGATCTTCAATTTTCCTGATGCCGGCTGTACACACTCGCCTCGAACCTCTCGGCGAGAGTCTCGAGCGAGAACCTCTCGACGAGAGGGCACCGTGTACACACTCGGGGTGTCATTTGGACAGCGGATATCGGACAACGAGACCCTTTGACTCGGTCGCAAAAACCGACACGCGACCGAGGCGTCCCGAGGCGAGACCCGAGCGAGCGAGACAAAGCGAGAGCATCATGTACACACTCGCTCTCGGTCTGTCTCGGGGTGTCTCGGCGAGTGTGTACAGCCGGCATGAGATAACTCCTTACCAAGAAGTAACAAACATACACTCACAAACTTTCGCCTTTATAATATTAGTGTGATTTAAATACCTAAGTACGAAGATGGTTCACAGCCGTCGTGATTTTAATTATTGTAACCAAAGATTGTAACTTTACAATTTGTCCTATCGATGATATGTAAATATTCTTTATAAAATACAATGGTTATCAGATTCTATAGGTCTCTATGCTGAACGAAATTTGACTGCTTCTACTTCAGAACTGATAACAAAAAAATAGGAAATATATAAAGCCAACAATTCATAAAGTTTTTTAATAATAGTTATTTGTTATACAAGAGTGCAAAGTTGCTTTTTAACCGCGTGTTCAATTTTGATGACCGAGCAAGCGAAGGATTCTAAAATTGAATCACGAGCGCAGCGAGTGATTCAAAATTAGAATCCTGAGCGTTAGCGAGGGAATCAAAAGAGCACGAGGTGAAAAATCTTTGCACTCGAGTGCAACACGTAACTTTTCATTCCACCTCAGCGAGGAAATGACTAAATACTTCTCGCGTGATTGTTGAGGGAGAAAGCTCATTTGCGCATTATTAACAGTTTCAGTCAATTCTGTTGGCGTCAAGCAAACTTCCTCGTCGCTAGAATCACTCATTTTAGTTTTTTCACTTGTTTTCAAGTTTCTTGTTTTTAATATAAGGTTTAACAATGACGTGAAAAAATGCCGCGTAAAGAACCGCGTACAAAGCAAATTGAAAAAAGAACATCAAGAAGGTGCCGAGTCTGAGTTTTTAACAAATTAAAAAAAAGTTGTATGATATATTCGGCACCATAGAGGTAGCAGTAAATAGGTTTAATGTTTTTTTTTAATTCACAAACTTAGTGCACACGATGTTCCAAATTCAATTTACTTTATCCTCTAGAGAATAAAAACGGCTTTTCCACTCAGATATTGAAGATTAAAAATACTCTTTCCGAGATGGTGGGATGAAAAATCTTTTTTCATCCTTATTTTTTACATAAATGGTTTTCAATAAACAAAACTCTCGCCAGTAACAACATAAGTAATTTTGTAGGCAAAAAAAAATAAAAGCCATTTGTCCACAATATAAAAGGGACTAACTGTAGTCTTAATTTTAAAGGATGTGTTCAACAAATAATAACGTCAATAATAAACTCTACCGCCTCAATATATATACCTTAGATATTAATTAAACTATTAAAATATAAATCACAGAACAGTTGACATATAAAAATACTTATACAATATTTTTGCCCTTGGGCACACACAAAATGTAAATTATATACATTTTAGGAAACTGACAAATGTAATTTCCAAATCATTCTAATAGCACTTTGTGAACCTTGGATAAGGTCATATACCTAATATACTATCGTCACTTTGTTTTTTTAGGGTTTCAAAATCTTCCATTTCATGATCAGGTAATATAGACTCTTCGGGGGTAGGAGACTCTTCTTTTATAACGGTTGATATATGAGTTATCGGGTGTAGTCCTGAAAGATCGGTAACTTCAGCTGGTAAAGACGATCTAATAACACGTTTGCCAGACATTTTACCTTTAGTAATGTTTCCTTCTTGTTTTTTGGATCGAATAGAAATGTGTGACGTTGATGGTTCGCATTGAAAATCGTTTGGGGTCGTATTTAAGTTATTTACACCATCGATCTCCGACTGATTATTTTCTAAGCGATGTCGCTTTTTTCCAATTTGCTCCGCCATATTGATATTGCGTTTCATTACTTTGTGTGTGTAAATTTCTATTTTCTCATCGTATATATTTTCAACTTTCGATTCAGGAGGAGGCATTGAAAAATCTTCGTGATCTGGTGGCTGTACGGTCTTCTGATTAGCGGTTTGCTGACTAACTCGAACGGTTATTTTACCTGCCAATCGATGCATCAGTCTATTAACTGGTCCTAGTTCATTTTCCTTCATTTTATCTAAAGTATTAGGCAGTGGTGTATTTTTACTTAAAGATTTTTTACAAATATCGTTATTAGATGAGGACTTATTTCTGTGCAATGCAATCATTTCCTTTTTTAACTGAGAGAAAGCTGATAGAGAATGAATTTTGTTTGCGTACTGCAATTTTGTTAAATTGGTAAATATTTTGTTATCATTTTGACTAGGAATGTTGTTAGCAACGTTTTGGGGTATAATATTAAACATTTCCTTTTCTACATCCTTGTTTAAATCATTATATATAGAACTTTCCGCCTTTACTTTACTTGGTAATGAAGAAGGCACATCAATGTTTGATTTCTTTTTAATTGTTATTCCAGGAGTTATTTTCAGCTTGTTTAGACTTTTTTGTGCTTCAGAAGTTATATTACTCCGTTCAACATCTGAGTTTGATAACTCAGCGTTACTCGTATTCGTCGATAGTGTTAATACACCCTTATTAGTGGCTTCAAGACGTAGATCGCTCCGACTATCGATTACGGGTTTTACCCCCTTATTATTTGTTTTGTACAGTTGAAATGAACTGTATTTTTTATCGTTTACTGGTTTTGGAGACATTTCTTTCAAATTTATAGTATAATCTGAGTTTGAATTAGAAATTACATTAATTTTGTGAGCTGTGGAATTAGTTTCGCTTAAATCGATAATGGGAGAAGTGTTCGTTTTTAATGGTGTATTTGATGGACCTTTGAAAGTGGGAGATTTTATATAAGCTTTTACAGTTTTTATATTAAATTTAATTCTTACAATTGTTATTTTATTAGAACTGCTATGTAACGACGAATGAGGTGAATTCATTTTGATATTTGGTTTTCTCTTCGCTTCTTTGTTTGAAAATTTGCAGCAACATACGCAAAGTTGCAAATAACAGGTGTGAGCAGTTTTCATAAACAATAATGCGTTCGGTGATACTTTCATTGTAGCTAATTTCATTAATATAGTCTCTCGTCGATACCAACAACAAAATGTGAAGGAATAGATTATTTTTTCTGGAATAAACGACGCTGCGTCATTTGTTTGGCGGTATGTTTTCACTTCTCCATTAGCCCCCAACTCGTAACAATCTTTCACATTAGTCCTAATACTTTTTATTTGGATATTGGCATTGCGTAGGTATTTACCCGTGTTAGCCGAATTCAAAGCTAACGATCCTCTTCGATGATCTTCTGGTTTTGGCGTAAAGAGCAAAGCAGTGTTGATGAAATGTGATTCAATATTGTTGTAGAGGGGACGTAATGATTTATGAATATTTATGTACGCAGATACATCACTAATTATCGAATCAGATTTATTATGTTGTCTATTAAAGTTTGTTAAAGGTTTACAGCAACACGTACAATTTGTGGAAGCCATACAATTATGTCGCGTTTTCAGGAAATTTTGTATACACAACTCTATTGTAGAAAAAAATGTCATTAACACTTCATTTCTTTTATACCAACAACAAATATTGGCTATTGTATGGTGAAATTTATTGTGTAAGCCATATTGACGTAATATTATGTGAATATCAGTTTCGGTAACAGTCTTTCTATAATATTCCATAACGCAACCGTACCCATTGACTAAATACATTTCTATAGTGTTTGTTTTCTCATTCATAATTAACAATAAAATATTAATCAACTCTATCCTCAATTTTTTCCAAAATAAAGCACTCGGGGCTTTCAGCAAACAACACTTACTGAAACTATCTTTAGTTATCGCTGTAGTTTTAGTTTTCAAAGGCTTTTTGACCTTATTATCTTTTAAAGATTCAAGTGAAATAGTCAATGGTTTGCATATGTTCAGGAGATCTTTGGTCCGTTCATTTAAATTCCCGATACAATCAATATTATTTAAAGGTTTTATAACTTTGTCATTGGCTTTATTTGCCGTTTTATGGGCTCGTCTCAATTTAATATTTATATTATCAATTTTTCTTACGAAATCATCAAATGGTGTTACATTATGACGATCTAGCCGTGGCCGATTAACACTGTAGGATTTAATATTTGGTTTGCTTTCGAAGATAATTTTTTTAATATAGGATTTTTTATTGATACGTATTTGATCGAAAACCTTCATGTCCTCTAATCTAGTTGTATATACAATGGGTATTTTTGTCACGAAATCATATCGGGGCGTGTCTTCTTTAAGTGACATAAGAGAGGATCCTGTAGAGTCTCCATCGTTTTCTCTTGACGCTTTAGGTTTTTTCTTGATCATTGTTAACGGGACTTCATCATTATCACTTTCGATCTCGATCAGGGTAATATTTTGATTATTTTTTGTATGTTCAGTGGGAATGTTAACATTGTTAATATTATTTACTGGTAGAATGTTTTCAAAGTCCCATTCTGCGACACTTTGTGAATTAGTCAACGGGTCTCCATTTGGCTGCATTTCCTCAGCTTCTGCAAAAACGTATTAATATATTTAGTGAAGCTAACAACTTCAATAGTATCAGACTTAGTTCAATTGTTCTTATTATTGAAATAAATGAATATATTGGAATTTGCTATCATCACCATATGATCACTTTTAGGCTTGATGGTTACTTAACGTACTTTACAATAGATTAATCGTCGAATCGATTCTCACCCATTACAAACATTTATATGCACGAAAATGTCTTGTAAATAGATATCTATATAAATACGTATTTAGAAGTATATCTGCATTCTGAATATCATAATACTTAAAGTAACGCTTTATTAAAAAAAACAATCAAGGAAATAACCAATCTTTTCGCTATCTATGACGTGGTCAAAGAAAAAAAATTTACAATTACATCTATTTTAACTAAGTTATGTATGTATAATGCACTTACCAACTTCGTCTAACATCTTTGTGCAACCTTAAGTGGTTTAAACTATCCTAATACAGAGGTTGCGGGCGCGAAGAGTAAGGGCCATTTCTTTTCCGCTTCATCGTCCTGGTAAAAACATAAGGGCAGCATAATTACATGTATCCTTATATATAAGTCGTAGTCAAGAATATGAGCACTTTTATACATAACTTCGTATAAACTTAATTAATAGTCAGTTAGATTTTTGATCTAGGTTGAAAAGTTGACGTCCATTGTTGATATTTACGTTTTGAAATGTGGATGAAATTGAGGATTCCGAAACTTACAAGAAATATTAAAATAACAAACTTTATATTGTATTTTAATTATTTATGAAATAATGCAACATAGTTTTCAGTCTTTTTAAACGCTGAATACCGGATATCCGGTCGTATTTAATTTAATTTTCGAACATTGACGATCGCCGCATCATATGAGTGGCCCAAATAATTGATGGATTTTTATTATACATATCCTACATGAGTTGAGTATGTAAAGAAACAAACGTAGCATCTATTTGCTCCACAGATTAATTATAACATGGATGGACAATCGTCACTAACGCTCAGTCTGCCACTCAAGAGAACTAGGGTTGCCATCTCTAAACCACCACCCAGAAATGTCCCAACCCGGACAAGTCAACAGGTTTTTTTAACAAGTTAAAAAGTTGAGTCAGTACAATAAAAACAGATGAAAATATTATAAATCACCTTTTTATTTTTAAATTTTAAAGCCCGGAATACAAATGAACCCTCCCGGACGCTCCACGGACGTTCTCAAAACTAGGACAAATCCGGGGAAACTCGGATGGATGGCAACCCTAACCAACGGGCGTAGGGTAGTAGCGTAGGGCTTCTTTCTTACAAAATACTTCAAAAGTTCCAAGGAAAGTTTTCCCTGCCTGATTGACGCCTACGGGACATTATGAAATGTATAGACAGGCGTTCGTTTATATTTATTTAGGTACGTAGAATGGAAACGTTTCATATTATTCATTATCTAATATAATAACATTTTGTTTTGATACATTGGTTGGCTTAAACTTCGTATTTCCGCGGTTCCACCCGCGTAGTTCCCGTTCCCGTGAATATACCCTATCTATGTTTACCAGTGATAGTGTAGCTTGCCAACAATGAAAGATTTTTCGAATCTGTCAGTTTCGGAGCCTATTTAATGTAAACAAACAAACAAAAAAACAATCAAATCTTTTCTCTTTATAATATTAGTGTAGACAATACCCTAGTCAAGTGGCCTTTACTCTTTTTAATAATAGAAATTATTTATCAATGAATTTACTTTCTTCTAAGCAAGTACATTTTATACCTACTCAAGTAATCCATTTGTATTCATCCAGTTTTTTACGTCACATTTCACAAATCACAATTGAAACATCAAAATATCACTATTGTTAAGTATTCATTATTTAATTAGGAATTCTAAACTTAATTATTATTTATTTACACTTGTTTTCAAGGTTATATAAAACTTGACAGTTTGTGCGCGCGGCAAAATCCGCCTGACTCAGGCAGTGAACTGCGGCAGATGTGGGTTGGCGGGGACGGGGTACGGGAGGGGCAGTGGACGTACGGCGCGTTCGTTCGAGTTCTAGGGAAGGGCTAGTTGTATTAAGTGTTGGCCAAAAGTCGATATAAAATAATACAGAAACTGTAAAAACGATTTACTTTGTTCAATAGTAGGGGAGGGGCAGAAAGTCGCACACATTTTTAGGTTGAATCTCCCGCGCTTGTTCTGTTATTACACACTACACTATAGTATATACCTACTACAATAGGAACATAAAAATAAGTGTACAGGGGCAACACCCACGAGAGATGCGGCTTTATCTAATATATAAAATTCTAGCGTCGCGAAGTTTGTGGTAAAACTCCTCCGAAACGGCTTGACCGATTCTCATGAAATTTTGTATCCATATTCGGTGGGTCTGGGAATCGGACAACATCTATTTTTCATCCCCTTAAATGTTAAGGGTAAGCCACCCCAAATTTTTTTTTTTGAATTTTTAAAAAAAATTTTTTTTTTATTTTTTAATGATACAGCATTAGTAAATACATATAACCCTGAATTTTCAACCCTTTGCAATCAACCCCTATTTTACCATCGCGATTTTTATTTTTAATAATTACTTTCTTTCTAATAAACTGATAGTTACAATATGAATAGATAATTATTTTTGATATTAAGATATCTAGCAAGAATTGTAATTAAAAATATATTCTCTACATTAATAAACATTAACTTATTAACCTACATAAAGCATTCTTTTATTATTTATAACGCTTTCGATTATAATTTTATTTATTTATATTTTTATTGAACTAAAAAAATGTTTCCTACAAATAATATACATGGCAAAACAACGTCTGCCGGGTCAGCTATAGGTATATATAAATCATAACCGTTTTGTCTGTCTGAACGCGATGAACACAAAAACTACTAAACAGATTTCCATTCGGTTTTCACCAAGTTAAGGAGTATTTCATGGGGAAGGTATGTATAAAACATCAATTAGGTGGTGCTGGTGGGCAGAACGAAGTCTGCCGGGTCCGCTAGTAGGTATATATAAGTCAAATTAAATTAATCTCTCATTTCATTTCAATGCAAAATACATAATAATAATAATTAAAATCCATACATTCTCGCGGGGTAGAGGGTCATTAGGCAGGGTTCACCAAAAAAAATCACGCGAAACACTAATTTAAATGTATAAAATCTTAAGAAATTACAGTAATTTTGTCTAATACATCAATACTAAAATGCAAATACATAATACAATGTTACAAAACAAACATGATGTCGTTTACTATTACGCTACAATTCTATTATTATTGAAATAAAGTATCGATAGTCTATGACATCCCTATGCATTGTCGGAAGAGGTTAGTGGGGAGGGAGGGGAACTGTTTTCGCGTCACGCGGCGTTCTCGTCCCGCGCTCGCCGCCCCGCCCGAAGCCTGACGCTTGTCGCCCGCCGCCCGCTCCTCTTGCCCCCTCCCAATTGAAGCACAGGCCCCAAGGTCGTTCTGCCTAGTACATTTATACAAAAATACGTTGGTAGTCTGTAAGATTAAAAAAAAATTACAAACAATAAACGCGCGAAAAAGATAACCTTTCTTTAGTAGTTTGGGTAATAAATGCCACAGAACAATTTACACTAAAAATAAATAATATAATAATAATAATAATAATAATATTTATTTATTCTCTCCCAAAAATACATATTTAAATTTAAAGAAATAAAATAAACTAGTCTACGGTACAGATAAAATATGTAGCAGGAGACAGGAGTCCAAACTGAGTAGACCCCGTACTATGGATCTCCTGGTCCCCGCCTCTCAAGATTTACAGTATTTAGATCTAGGTTTATATTCTAAAAATACAAAAAATAAAGAAAGACGATGTAAAAACAAAGCAAACAGTGTGTGGTGTTTGAGTGTGTATAGTGGTGTAAGTGTGAGTGTGTAGTGGTGTAAGTGTGTGTGTGTGTGTGTGTGTGTGTGTGTGTGTGTGTGTGTGCGAGTGTGTGTGTGTGTGCGTTTTTGTGTGTGGATGTGTGTGTACGTGTGTCTGTAAGAATGTAAGTGGGTGCATGTACCTATATTAAATCTATTTTGTAAAGATTAATTTTATTGAAGTTTACAGAGTCACCAGCAGGTTTTCAGTGTTTCGATAATTCAAAGTAAGAAGCCACTGGATTAGAACTTTTTTACATTCAGATCTATTCAAAGAATATATTTTTAATACTTTATTGCATTCGTTATATAATTTAGCACTAAGAAAGTAGAAAAATTTTTGTGCAAAACTTGTTCTGACAGCTGGTAATCGGCAGACCATATGACTTCTCCTTGTATTTGATCTTTCATGGTCCTTGTCATATGGTATAATAAAATGTAGTCGAAGTAAAGTAGCAAGAATAAATAGTTGTCTAACCGATAGTACTTGAACATCCCGATACAGTAATTCCGTTGAGTATAGTCGCGGCTTGCAAAAACTGATCTTTAAAATTTGCCGTTGAGCTATTTCTACTGGCATCATGCATGTCTTAGCAGCCCCACCCCAAGAAGAGATGCAGTAGGATAATACTGACTGACATAACACAAGGTATACAGTTTTTATAAGTTCTATATCGGCAACATTTTTAAGTTGTTTAAAAACATAAGACAATTTTCTCACTTTTTGTGACAGACTATTTATGTGGTCACGAAAATTAAGATTAATATCAATAATTACACCCAAGTATTTAATACTGTTTGTCTTGGCTATTTGATTGCACGTGCAGTTCGAGGAGAAACAAGAATGTGCAGTAATTTTAAAATCGTTAAATGTATCAGCGGGACTATCTCGTAAAGTAAATGGAATATATTTTGTCTTATTAGCATTTAGTGTTAATGTATTTGCAGCGAGCCAATGACACACCCTATTAAAACCCCTCTGTGCATAATTATAGACCTCCTGCCAATTATCACCATAAAATGTCAAAGTAGTATCATCCGCATATGATATAATTTTGCAGTTATCAAGCTTCATGTTACAGAGCTCATTTATATAACAGAGGAACAGAGAAGGGCCTAATACACTGCCTTGTGGTACCCCAAAGGTAATCGGACTTTCACAGCTGATGATGTCATTGATTTTAACTCTTTGCGTACGATTTGACATGTAGTCCCTAAAGAGGCACAGTTGAGTTCCACGGATACCATATAGTTCAAGCTTTTTATAAAGCTTAGAAAAAGAGACTGTATCAAAAGCCTTTGCTAGGTCTAAAAATATTGAAATACATTTCTTTTTATTATCTAACATGTCTACTAGAAAGTTGACGTAAGAATGAACAGCATCCTCAGTCGATCTGTTTTTCCTAAACCCAAACTGATTCTCAGATAAAATTTGTTTTGACTCTAAATAATTGACTAATCTACTGTTAATAATTTTTTCGAGAATTTTTGAAAGTATATTTAAAATTGATATTGGCCGATAATTGTTGATACAGTCTCTTTTACCAGATTTGTGAATCGGTATCACGATAGACTTTTTTAATGTATCAGGAAAAATCCCTTCATTTAAGCAACGGTTAAATAAATAGACTAAGGTAGGGACAATATATTTGCTTATGTGTTTAATAACTTGGCTGGAGATACCATCATTACCTGGGGAACAATTTGATTTTAGACTGGTAATTATTTGTAGTACTTCCTCGTAATCAGTACCAGAAAGGACAAACGAATCAGTAGGAGGGTAGCTAGCAGAGTCTTGAGTAAATAATGGAATATTTGTGTCTATTTGTTTTGCAAGGTTTTGGCCTACATTAGCAAAAAATTCGTTCACAGCATCAACAGAAGATAACTTAGTAGTTTTGATCCGAAGCAATTCTTGGGGTGGTCTATTTAATTTATTCGTATTTGTAATTGATTTAATAGTATTCCACAGTTTTTTGCTATCTTTTTTCGAATTCAACAACTCCAACCTTTCATAAGAATGTCTCGATCTTTTTATAATATTTTTCAAGTAATTCCTGTAACGCTTATACGTAATTTGTAATGTTTGATTTAATGGTTCTTTTTTTAATTTCATATGCATCCTATCCCTGTTTCTCATACACCTCAGCAAACCAACAGTGATCCAAGGTTTGTACGTTATTTTGTGTCTAGGAAGTTTATAACTTATTGAGTTATTTAAAATCAAATTTTGAATAAAGCCCTGGAAAGTATTCATAGCCTCGTTAATATTATCAATTTGCAGTATATTACTAAAATCCAAATTTTTACACTCCTCAAGTAATTTTTCAAAGTTAATTTTTGTTTTAGTCCTATTTCTATTATATATATTGTTACTTTTATTTTCAACACAACACAGTACTGAATTATGATCCGTTATTGCCGAATCTAAGACAAATGTATGCGTAGTATAATTAGTTTTTATTATGACATGATCTAAGCAGCTGGATTCTCTAGTTGGGATGTAGTATGCTGGAATTAAACCATTAAATAAAAGTGTGTCCAGGTAGCTAGTTGAAGAAGTATTTGTTTCCGCAATGTTTACGTTTATGTCACCGACTAACACTACAGTTTTGTAGGAAATCAGACTACACAATAAGGTATTTAAAGAAGTAAGGAAATTGTCTAAGTTAACGAAACACGGCGGTCGGTAAATAGCAATTACAACTAGTTCAAAACTAAGTTTTATGATTAAGCAGTTAGCTTCTTCTAATTGATATTCCTCAATACAAAAATTTAGATCATTATTTACTAATACTACTACTCCATCATTTTGATTAAAATTGTGAATGGTATTATAGGTTGTGTAACCTTTTAGAACTGGCGCAGTATTTACATATGAGAGCCAGCATTCGGTTAACACAATCACATCACATTTAATATTTATAATTTTCAAAAGAGCACATAGACTATCAAAATTTTTATTTATACTTCTAATATTTTGTTGTAGTATTTTAATATAGTTGTGAGTGTTATGTAAGTGTGATTGACATTGGAACGGTTCACAGGTTATTGGGTCAGATATATTTATATTTTCAATACTATTTATTATATTATTTATGTCTGGGAATGTTAATTGCTTTTTCAAATAAAGCTACGCTAATGGAGCACAAGAAACTTATGGTAAAAAGGAGTAAGTAACAATATATATCAATATTAATCAAATGTAAAAAGGATGGCTTTTCAATAGTTCTATAAATATATTTTTTTCTATATAGATTGTAGTTATCATTTTGTTTGGGAGGATTTATAACTGTGTAAAAGTAAGTGTATAATGTCGGTGTGTATGAACAGACAATTTGATAATTAAGGAGGAGTATTGTAGTAAAGTGTAATGTGTATAGTAGGATTGCAATACCGTAAAAACATATAACATTTTTGATTTTAAAGTTCAAATTATCATATAATAGCAAAGAGTATACTACTATAATGAAAAAACTTATTCGAAATAAATAAAGCTCATTATGTTCAACCTGTGGAGCTGATTTTATTTTTCTTGTATATTTTTTAAATCTTCTTCGTTTTTTAATCGTATGAGTAGGTCACCTTCATTTTTTCGTAAGTATACACATCCAGCAGTTGCCCAGCAAAAGCGGTATCCATTTTTAGCAGCATAGTCTCTGGCAAGGAAGTGTATTTTTTTCATTTTATTTGTAAGGTATTCCGCCAAAAATATCTTTGTGGGGGGTCCTGCAATGTTTATATGTGACAGATTCAAATTACCGTTTTTATTTTGTTTATTGAAAGCCTTATAAGACATAATCATTTTATCTTTCTGAAAAGTGGAGACAAATTCCACAATAATGGGCTTTTGTGACTCATTTTTAGAATACCCCCTGTAAATGTTTCTAATATCTGACAGATTGTTAGGAGCACTAACTATGTCTCCAATATTCTTCACAATGGCACATAGATCTTCCTTGTTTTCACCCTTTTGGACGGGGATATTTCTAACTTCAATGCAAGATATGCGTGCATTTCTTTCGAGAAGTTCAATTTTTTGTTCCAGTGAAATTATGTGGGATTGATCACATTTTCTGTCCTGTTGCAATTTTTCGAATAAATTTTTCATCTCATCATACTTTGCCGAAAAAAATTCAATTGATGAGGATATAGCAACATTTTGTTCCCTGATTACATTTACAGATTCAAGTAACTTTTCATATTTTTTGTCACTTTCAGCGGTCCACTTGTTAAACATTTGTTCCATTTTTGACATAAACAAATCGAAATCATCTCCCTGCTTCTGTCTGGGAACTCTAACAGTGATGTTAGTATTCGATCTTTCCACTGGGTTTGAAGTTGAACTTGAGTAATTACTCATATCAGATGATTTTAACGTCGGTGTATTTTTTTTAGACATTTATGATTGCCTTTGTATATCACACAAAACAACAACACCAGCAATAAGCAAAAAGTTGTCGTTTTAGGAGTTGAAAGCTATAATTTTAGCAAGCGACGGCAAAAGTAGGCCTATTTGTTCGTAGGCAAAAACGATGGGTAAGAGCAGAGCAGCTAATTAAGTGCGAGAGATAACAATAGTTTGCAAACTTACTCCGCATAGAAGAGGGTCACACCCACAAAATAGTTGCTCCTGCGCCGGTAGGCGTGGCTTAGCTCAGCTAATAGTAGGTAAATGATCGTTTGCAAAAATGTAAGCGTCCTGACTCACATACAGTTATCTTGCTTGCGCAATGACTTATCCTGCTCGCACTGTGAGTGTACCTTCTTTAGATTTCTGAGATCCTAGTACACACCAAAGTAATTTCACAGACTATGTTTATTTAAGCAATATTTAAATGATTTTAAAATACAGCAATTCAAAAACACGTCCGAACCATTCGGAATCCGAGAGGGGAGAGCAAAATGCGTTATGTATACGGAGTAGGTGATAATATTCGAAAATATGTAGATTGTAGATACTAGATACTGATTACAAGTTTCTTTTTAGGGTATCGATGCTATAATTGAATTAAAATGAAATAATCGTAAAATATTTTACATTTTTTTTTAACGTTTTATTTTAATTCAATATCGTCAGTAGACCTAAGTAGGAGTTTAATTATTAATATAATGCTAAAAAATATTCTTCACGAACCCCGCTTCAAGTTTATATCGCTCGCTCGGTTCCCAGTTGCCATGGCAACCACAACTGTTTATTTGACTTTAACAAAAACACGTGATTAATTTTTTATGTTAAAAAGTGTAAATCAAATTAAATTGACGCTTTTGTTGTGATGAAATTGTATCAATTATTTAGTGAATACTGAAGGATAGATTGTGTTTTCAAAATGTGATTTTTAAGTTGATCAACGTTTATTATGCTTGTAGTTAAGTACGTGGTTTTATGAAGAGGAATTCGTATTTTTTAGCTGTTAAATCTATTTATTTCAGGATACTTTCAGCCTATATATTTATGATAGGTACCTAAATGTCTATGGTATTTTGAAGTAGGTGCTACTACTTACTTCTGTGTCCATTGTTTACATTGACCTACTTACCTATTTAAAAATGTCTACAATTCTGATAACAGCAGATTATGTGTTCTTGGATAATTTTTCCTGGTAAGTTACAATAAATACGTCTTTTATATTATTATAATAAGTCTTTTTGTCCTAAGTAATTCAAAGCGGGGATTTAAAATTAGTTAATTTATACGTTCGATTAACTTAATGCCACAAAATGCTTAATAATAGGGATAATTTATATGCGTCAAAGTTATTATTTTGAAAATTTTGTTTGATCGAAACTATAATCAATTTATCAGTTATTTATTATTATAGTACCTTAGGTACCTATTTACCATAGCATAAGCAATATATACAACTATATTTATAGTGGAATAGGAGGTTTTAGCCTCAGATGGCTTTTACACACTTACACGGACTGTTGTTTTTTCGAATACCTTTTATGTTACCAAAATTTTTCTATCCCTTTCTCTCATTACAGAAGAAAAGGATAATAAGTAAATATCGGTATGGGTGGTGTGTTCGGCAAGTTGTTGTCCGACGGCGCGGTGCAGAACGCAGGTTCGGTTCTCGACCGCGTCATATCGCAGCCCAGCAGCGAAGACCATACTGTCTTGTATAAACTGGCTGATTATAAGAAAGGTCTGCTTATGTCACTTAAACCGGCTTTTACTAGGTTTCACTGTGTTTCTAATATTTTTTTAGTAATCCTAAAGATTTTATTTTGTTTCTTTAATAAGCTCCATTTTTTATTTAAGTATAAAATGTGTAACAGTTTAGGTATTTTTCTTTTTTCCTTTTATTTTTAGTTTATTGTTTAGTTTTCTAATACGTATTGGTTTTTTCTTATTACGCTGACAACCTTTTATACTTAGTTGAATAAGAACATTTAATTATCTTTTTTCATACACAAAATAAAACAAAGGTATACCACGCTACTGTCACTTCGCTCCACTCGCCGTAAAGGTCAATGACTTAGGTAAATAGATATCTATTACGTAATAACAGTCCATTTTGATGAGCAATCAAATTATTTTGAACTTAAAATAAAGGCATTAAGAATCAATTTCAACCATAAAGCCTAATTATTCGTACATAGGTGGACTTCTCCTGGAAACATACACAAAAGGAGGAATGATGGCAGCGGAGAAGCTTATAAGAGATGAATTCGCGGCATATATGTACGCTAGGGGGCGGGGCAGGGTCATCAACCGAGCTGAATACCTGCGGTGGAAGTTCCGGGACCAGGAACAGGTAATTTGACAACCCTGGATCCCTGACAACCTTAAGCCGGGTCCAGACGAGTGTAACGTGTAATGTAAGATTACGTGTAATTTTGCATCAACAGTGTGGACGGCACACGAAATCAAAGCAAATTGTGAACGCGAAAATATTTCAAAAACTGCGAGCGTCTTTGTGTTCGCGCGAAAAACCGACAGCCGATGGATCAACCCCGAGCGCCGCGCGAGCGTTACATGTAATGCTCGTAGTGCCGTCCACACGTAGAATTCGTGTTACATTACACGGTGGATTACATTAAACGTTACACTCGTCTGGACCCGGCTTTAGAAGAGTTCATAATGTCTTATTCTAACAGTAGATAGTCTTCGTAATCCAAAAGCCATTTTAAGACTAATATTTTTTTTATTTATTTATAACATTTATTTACACTACCTTATAATGTAAAACTAGCAGTTATCGCAAATTTAATTTCACCCTAATATTTTATACAACAATATCTATATAAATAGCTCATATATGGTACTCCGTAATAATGTAACTTGCCATTGGTAAAATCGATTAAGTAGTTTTTGGGTCTATCCATTACATAGATGTTATTTTTCCTCTAATATTTCGAGTGAAGATGTAGATAACCTGTAGACACCTATAATTAATTTAATATGGTCATATTATGGGAACCAGCAACCAGCGCAGCGCTAAAGCAATGAACATGAAAATAACGATGATTTATCTGCTAAATCTCAGGTAGTATTACCAATAGAGGCATCACTATCACCCCACGATCCTCTCGCCAAATGGGAAGACCACATGGCTTGCTGGCAGATGTGCTATCGAGGTGCTCTCGGAGAATCTCTGCTCCATGTCCTGATCATTTGTGATACCAAGGTAACTCCTACTTCCCTACTAATATTATTAAGTAACACAGTCTGTCTGTTACGCTTTCACGCCAAACCCTTTGCCGGTGCAAAGGTTTTGGCGTAGGTAGAGTAACTAGGCTTGGAAAGGAAATGGGCTACCTTTTATGTCGGGAAAGTTGAGGGCAAAACCCCAGGGTGGAAGCTATATATATGATAACTTTATATCAAAAATGGTAATGACAAGTCTTGTTTACAGATCCACACAAGATTAGCCAGAACTTTAGTGAAATGCTTTCCAAAACTGTCGTTGGACGTCGTCGAAGGAGAAGAGTATTTAGGTAAAGTCATTGCACACCTTGCAATTAGTTTCTATTTTGTAATAATAATCTAAGTTGTTGAAATAAGTCTAATTCTCATTTCTAGGAGCAAGTTCATTACACTTGGCCATAGCGTACAGTAATAACGAACTGGTACAGGATTTGGTGGAAGCTGGAGCTGATGTTAATCAAAGAGCTATAGGTAAACTATTATAGCTAGTTTAACTTATTGTTTTCAATTCTGCACCCAATACGGGCATGTAGGTATGTGCCTTCTGTAACCCCTTCTGTAATCCCTTGCCTGAACGGGGTCCATTATCTCTATGAGTCTTTATCTGGCATCTTAGTATATTTTCACAGAGCTTCCAAAGCATTATATACCTACCCTACATTCATCTCATGTATTTACTTTTATTCTAACATTTGTAAATGGCCATTTCTTGTATAACACTGTTGATTCCCATTTATATAAATAAATACTGTCTCCCCAGGTAGTTTCTTTCTTCCGCGAGATCAACAGCGGGTACCACCAGCTCGGCAAACCAATTACGAAGGTCTAGCGTATTTGGGAGAGTACCCATTAGCGTGGACGGCTTGCTGCGCCAACGAGGCTGTTTACAACTTGCTCCTCGACTCAGGAGCTGATCCCGACGCCCAAGATTCGTTCGGCAACATGATATTGCATATGGTTGTCGTTTGTGATAAGCTGGTACATTATTGGGAATCTTTTATGTACTTATTACTAGACTAGCTGCCTCCCCGCGGTTTTACCCGCGTAGTTCCCGTTCCCGTGGGAATACAGGGATAAAATATAGCCTATGTTACTCGGGGATAATGTAGCTTTCCAAAGGTGAAAGAATTTTTGAAATCGGTCCAGTAGTTTCGGACCCTATTCATTACAAACAAACAAACAAACAAACAAACAAACAAACAAACAAACAAACAAACAAATCTTTCCTCTTTATAATATTAGTATAGATGACCCACGCAACTTTGGTAGCATCACTTCCCCGTTCTGGCATTCTTTTTTATTGATGCTCCGCTCCTTTTGTCTATAGCGTAATGATGTATAGCCTATATCATCCTCGATAAATGGACTATCTAACACTGAAATTATTTTTGAAATCGGACCAGTAGTTCATGTGATTAGCACGTTCAAGTAAACAAACATACAAACCAAGTCTTCAGCTTAAATTAGTATAGATATAGATAGATTTTAAACCTTATAAAATCTTCTTAAATTTTTATCTATCCAGGATATGTTTGGCTACGCTCTTCGACACCCCAAGTTACCAGCTAGCAATGGTAAAATGAATAGAGCGGGGTTCACACCTCTCACCCTTGCCTGTCAACTTGGTCGAGCTTCAGTCTTCAGGGAAATGTTGGAGCTATCAGCGAGGGAGTTCTGGAGATACTCCAATATTACCTGTTCAGCTTACCCTTTGAATGCTTTGGATACTTTGCTGCCAGATGGGAGAACTAGTAAATAGTTTTATAATGTTTTTTGATGAAATGTTGTGCAATTATGATGGGTGGGCCTATAATTATTATGTAAATATTTCCAGACTGGAATTCAGCGCTGTTTATCATCTTGAATGGTACAAAACAGGAGCATTTGAATATGTTGGATGGAGGCATTATCCAGAGATTGTTGGAAGAGAAATGGAAGACGTTTGCTAGGGTCTGTATCTTAGGATCTTTGCTTATATATTCTGCGGCCCAAATAATAAATGAATTAACTTTATCTTCCAGACAAAGTTTCTTAAACGACTTCTTATCCTGATGCTGCATCTACTTTTGCTCTCTGTATCGGTATACCTTAGACACAGCAGCGCTGAAGCTGATCTGAATCCAAATTGGGGTCTTGAAGTAGATGATGCTCGGTCTGGAGTGAGACTGGCTTGTGAACTAGGAACTATTCTGAGTACCTTATGCTATATAATACTGCAGCAAGGTGATGAATTAAAGAACCAGGGTTTGGTTGCCTATTTTAAACAATTGGTACGTATTTTCAAGCTAGTTCTAATAATCTTCAATCATCAGGTATTCTTCTTTTAAAAGATGTTTCATATATGTTTTTCAGATCCATGAGCCAGCTAAATTTATATTCCTAGCATCGAATATACTTCTCTTAGCGTGTATACCGGCTCGTCTGACGCGTCACTCCATGTTGGAAGAAGCAATATTAATATTTCTACTTCCTGGCTCATGGTTTCTTCTCATGTTTTTTGCTGGGTAAGATTTGGTAACTTAGTAATTAATTTAATATAAACATTTATTCATATTATATGGGATATAAAGGACCTTTACGTAGATTTAGATAAAAAATGTAAAAAAAATTGAAACAAAAATATCTGAAACTTCCTTCGGCATACAATAACTCATTAATTTGTACATAGTCTAAGGTCACGCATCATTATTCATTATTAGTTTATGTTTATTCAGAATTGATCGATATTTTCCAATAATGTAATATTTCTAATTCAGGGCAGTAAAGCTGACCGGCCCCTTCGTGACGATGATATACAGCATGATAACTGGAGACATGTTTACATTCGGTATTATCTACAGCATCATTCTCTTTGGCTTCTCGCAGTCTTTCTACTTTCTTTACAAAGGTGCATGATTATTCAATTAATAGAACATAGATTATGTTTACTGCTTTTGAACTTAATATATGAAATTTGGAGCTATTTCAGGTTTCCCAAATGTACAATCAACGTTATTCTCGAGTTACCCAAGCACGTGGATGGCTTTATTTCAAATAACTCTTGGAGATTACAGTGTAAGTAATACAACTTTTATTATAGTTTACCTTCATGTTAGTTAGTTAGTTATATTGGTACTTTCTTTAACTCTAGAATATCACCTATCATCTGCTAAATATCACATTTGACATGGGGAGACTTTTACTAGACTGATTTTATATTTAAGATCACCAAACATGCTACTTGTTTGTCGAAACTTTTATGGCCGATCACATTTTAAAGCATCTTTTTTCTCTAATTCTAGTACACAGATCTCGGCATGACAACCTACCCAAACTTATCAAAGACAGTATTTGCCATATTCATGGTGTTTGTACCTATTCTACTCCTGAACATGTTGATTGCTATGATGGGGAACACGTATGCACATGTCATTGAACAATCCGAGAAGGAATGGGTTAAACAGGTACCAAATTTTCTCCTCCTACTAATGTTTTAAATGTGAGTTTTATATAGATGTTTATTACTCAATCGCATCAGAATGACCATAGGAATATAGATGAAACTTGGCATATAGTTTGAATATGTTTTGGAATAGCACTTAGACTAGTATTCATACCGGGAAAATTCAAAATCCCTCTAGTATGCGAGTCAAACTGCGGAGAGGAAAAAATTTTAAGTAGCTTGCAAAGAAGGAAGGCTTTGAAATTGGCATATGTATGTTAGTGGAGTATATTTTGCTTTTGAACATATTTTTTTGCCGAAATTAGAGAAATAAATTTAAGTGAATTGCAAAAATGAAAATCCTGAACGCATGTTTGACGTACCTTCATCTCCGAATAAAAATATGTTACAAAGAACACTTAGTATTTATCACTTTTCAGTGGGCAAAAATAGTGGTGTCTCTTGAAAGGTCAGTGGCACAGGAAGATGCCCATAGATACCTGCAGGAGTACTCCATAGGGCTGGGACCGTCGGACGATCCTCGGTACGAGCAGAGAGCCGTCATGGTCATCAAGAGCAAGGCGAAAACGCGGGCTAAGCAGAGGAAGGGGGCTTTAACTAATTGGAAGGTACTAAGGCTAATGTTTTATCGCAATTGTTTATAAATAAAATTTCTATTGCCTTTTCTTTTTTTGCCTCTATATATAAATAGGTAACCCGCGCAACTTCGTTAGAGTCACTTCTCCGTTTTTGCAACATTTATCATTGATGCTTCCCTCCTATTGGTCGTAGCGTGATGATATATAGCGTATATCTAGTCTTTCTCGATAAATGTGCTATATAAAGCTGAAATATTTTTTCATTTCAAATCAGTAGTTCTTGAGAGTTGAGATTAGCGCGTACAAACAGTCAAACTTTTCAGCTTTATATGTTAGTATAGATGTTATCGGTACTTAAAATTACACAAATTACCTTTTGAACTATTTAGCGTGTCGGAAAAGTGACGATAGCGGAATTAAGACGAAGGGGCATCAGCGGTGAAGAGTTACGAAGGCTGATGTGGGGGAGGGTTTCCATATCGACTCCCACAAAGGCACCGCTACCGTGAGTACTTGAACTTCAGTTGTACCTAGTGGCAAGTAGTGAACCTGATGTGGAACAATAGGCTGTTAAATATAACAATACCTACTTTTATTAATAAGAGTATTTTTGTGATCACAATTTTATGAACTTTTAGCTTATCTAATCTAATATATAAAATTCTAGCGTCGCGAAGTTTGTGGTAAAACTCCTCCGAAACGGCTTGACCGATTCTCATGAAATTTTGTATCCATATTCGGTAGGTCTGAGAATCGGACAACATCTATTTTTCATCCCCTTAAATGTTAAGGGTAAGCCACCCCAAATTTTTTTTTTTTTTAATTTTTTTTTTTTTTTTTATGATACAGCATTAGTAAATACATATAACCCTGAATTTTCAACCCTTTACAATCAACCCCTATTTTACCATCGCGTTTTTTATTTTATCCTCCGCCTTCACCGGTCGATAACCGATCAACGATCAATCCAGTTATAATAAAAATAATTAAATATTATTTAGTTCAATAAAAATAAAAAATACAGATATTTTGAAAATAGATACATATAATAGTCACTGTTTTTTACCAATACACTGATGGAAGGATTTATTTACTATTCATATTTTAATTTCTTTGAAGACAACTATAATAAGTATTTTTTACATTCAATAAATATTTATTTGGGAATAAAGTACATTATTAATAGTTAATGTAACATTAAATAAATCGTATTTAATAAACTGATAGTTACAATATGAATAATTATTTTTTATATTGAGATAACTAGCAAGAATTGTAATTTAAAATATATTCTCTAAATTAATTTATTACCCTACATAAAGCATTAATTTATTGTTTATAACGATTTTTCGATTATAAGTACATCCCCGAATACTTATAGTAGTAGATAATTATTTTTATTGAACTAAAAAAATTTTTCCTACAAATAATATACATGGCAAAACAACGTCTGCATATGTAAAACATAGTCCGTTTTGTCGGTCTGAACGCGATGAACACAAATTTTTCCATCCGGTTTTCACCAAGTTAAGGAGTATTTCACGGGGAAGGTTTTTATGTATAATACATCAATTTGGACCCGGTAGGTGGCGCTGGTGGGCAGAACGAAGTCTGCCGGGTCCGCTAGTATACCTATAAAATATAAAATTCTCGTGTCACAGTTTTCGTTGCCATACTCCTCCGAAACGGCTTTACCGATTTTTATGAAATTTTGTGTGCATATTCAGTAGGTCTGAGAATCGGACAACATCTATTTTTCATACCCCTAAGTGATCAAGAGAACGGGAACGGGAACTACGCGGGTGAAACCGCGGGGCGGCAGCTAGTAGGTATATATATTTTCATAGTCTCAAAGGTAGAGTAGCTGTAATGCCTTTATATATATTCAGGAGAAGAGGAGCGGCGCCACCGCCAGATTGTGTGGCTACCACAGATGTGGCATTAGCCACTGAAGTTGGGAACGGAGTGGGACCAGCCCTCTCGTCAGCACTCAATGTCATGGCATTCACTCATGAGTTGGATCTAAGTATGACCGGTAAGGAATTCATTGAATCGACTAAATTTTGTCGCTATATAGGTAGGAACAAAGTCGTCATATTTTTAAGATTATTTAATTTTTTATTTATTAAATTTTCAAAATATCCTTAAGCTCATAAAACAGTTGTAAATTACATAAGTAAAAATAATAAATTTAAAAGTTTCTTCGAATAGATGCATAATAATCATTTATTGATTTCCCTTCAATACAAAATAATATACATTACATGGACACGTAATTAAGTACGTAATTTTTATTATTTTCATTTAATATTTCACTCACCAGGACAAGATGCGACGATAAAGCAACAAACGCCTGACCTCCTAGTGAATGGAAACGCTGCGCCAAAACAGCCTATATCCGTACCAGTAACACAAACTCAATTGCCTTTAACACCTAATCAACTTGCTGTACCAACTACATTACAATCAAGTGATGGCTTATTTGCACCTACTAAAACTGCATTAGGCGTTTCCGTACGATGCGATATTAAAAGTGTACCCATGGGTGTACCAAATATGCAGCAAGGTGTACCGAATATGCAGCAAGGTGTACCGAATATGCAGCAAGGTGTACCAAATATGCACCAAGGCGTACCAAATATGCACCAAGGTATACCAAATATGCAGCAAGGCGTACCAAATATGCAGCCAGGCGTACCAAATATGCACCAAGGCGTACCAAATATGCACCAAGGCGTTCCATATCAAGGTGTACCAAATATGCAGCAAGGTGTACCAGGAGTACCTCTAAGTGTACCAGGCGTACCTCTTAATATACCAGGACTACCAGGGGTACCGCAAGGTGTACCGCAGGGCACACCGATGGTACCAAGAGGTCCATCGGTACCAGGGGTACAGTTTAATGGAATGATTTTGGGACAGAATACGATCGAAATACAATTACCACCACCAGGTATGTACCTATATCTATAAACTAGTTGACCCGCGCAACTTCGTAAGCGTCACTTGCCCTGTTTTGCAAAAACAGCGCAATTTTTGATGCTCCGCTCCCACTCGTCATAGCGTGATGATATATAGCCTTCCTCGATAAATGGGCTACCTAACACTGAAATAATGTTTCTAATCGGACCAGTAATTACGAAGATTAGCGCGTTCAAACAAATACCTAAACTCTTCAGCTTTATATATTAGTATAGATTAAGTAACAAAAATTTTTTTTGTTATGTTTTAGTGCCTGAGGAAACATTCCAAGACTACCTACATGAATTGATAATTCTGGCGGAAACTTCGCAACCGAACGATCCGCAATTGAAAAGACTTGCTGAAAAGGCGGCGGACCTTGGCAACATTCCGGAAATTGATATCAGTATTACCGTAAGTGATTATTCTAATTATTTAATCGTCCTAAATTAATGTGTAAATTATTTAGGCAATAAAATACAATAGTGTATATTTTATGCAAAACAATGGGTTGAAGATATTGTCCATCGTTTATCATGCTAAGCATAAGCATTTATGACCTTGAACACACTTAATAAACCTCATATTTGGACATGACCTCTTTTATGACTATGAAATAAATAAAGCGTGCGACACCTGCGTGTGGTGGTACGTAGCGACATCTATACCTATCAATTACAAACAAAATTACGCTACCAATATATAGATGGCGCCACATGGCAGTAATGAGACAAAACTGTCAAAGCTAGCTATTAGGTAAAATTGTAACATACACGCGACTTCACATGAGGTACCTACATATCCCCATGTTGACATTTTAAATGCATTCCACATCATAGCTGCTGCCCCTACACTGGGAATATTAATTTAAACAACTATCTGTAGGTACATAGTATATTGACTGGTAGCGCTCGAAATGCCTACATCAGTTTAATAAGCTATTAGGGACTCATTTCTAGTTGAACTACTATTTACCATCATATACATTATTTCATTATGCAGAGAGCTGCAAGGTCAGCACGTAAAGTGGTGGCGGGAGCAGTTTCTGGACTGTTTGGTGTCGCAGCCGACACGCCCAATCCTGATAGCGCATGGAAACGGGACCGGCAAGACCACAGCGACAGTGATCCTATTTCAGGTAACAACAACTTATATCCCTGCCTACTTAGTTACCAAAAGAACTGAGTAGGTACCTATATTTAATCATTTCCCTAACCTACCAATTTTTAAAACATGACTGAATGCGTTTGACCATTTTTTGAATATGTTATAAATAAAACCTATTCATGATACAATATTTGATTGGACCTAATAATTTTGTTTTTATTTAACATTTCTTTGGGAATGCAGAAATGGTAGTACTGGGACGAGCGTCCCGCGCTCGCCGCGCACGTTCCGCATCCCGCCGCGCCGCGCCGCCACCGCCGCACCTCTATGTACCCGCCAGGTACTTAACTATTCATATTTTACATACGTTACACAAATACATATGTATTATTATTACAACTAAGTAGATATAGAAATAAAGTTTAGGATCTTTTAAGACATACTGAGACAGCAATTTATACGACAATTAATAACTAAAACAAACGACAACGTTAATTCGGTACTTTTATTTCTGCTACCTGCTAGTTACCTGTATAATGCGTACGTACCGCAGAAATCGTCTTAAATAAAACAACTTACTATAGGGCAAGTATTTTAATGACAATAATTACAGTCCCATTTCCAGATTTTCCAACATGATTTTTTTACACTAAAAATATAAAATTGTACGCAAATATATGTACACACTATTTCATAACTCTTTCGGAATTATTTTTAGCTTAGAATTTCATTTAAGTATTTTTCAAAGGTCAATGTATCTGGTGGCATCAGAGAGTAGTGCCATGGAGAGTGATGTACCTTGGGAGGAGGGGATCAGCTCTGGAAATAGCTCGTAAGTAATCAATCTATTAAATAATTATTTTAATGCATAAATCGGGATACTTCATAGTAATTCCTGAATGCTGATTATATGTATAGTTTAGGATTTATTGATGCATAAATAGGTATATTACTATAAACAGTTTGGCAATAATACAACAATATTAAAACTTATCTTGAGACCATAAAACTAGTTAATGACCCTCAAATCAGTTGCTATTGCAAAACAGTCCATTGTAATATATATTTATGACTTAATCTTATTTTAAATATTATTATGACATTTTGTTATTATTCAAAATAGAAGCACAGCAATAGCTTAGCTCTATCCACAAAGATTATTATATAATGAATGGAATAAATGCCACTGTGCTAACATTATCAGATATAATAACCTGTACAATAAAGTAATAAGGTATCTTTACACACACACAAGAAAAAGGCAGCAATTAAGCAACAGTGTTTTTATCACTCAAAAGTTTGTATGATATTCAAAAGATGTTTCCACTACTCCGACTCTGCCATATACACTTCAGTCAATTCAGTGTTGTCGGTCAACTTATTCATAAGTCCGTTTATAATTACTTTGTTTATTAACAACTCTGCATGGTACCGCTGCTGTGGGTTCATTTTTTTCAACTTGCATGCAACATTATTCCCGACTGCTCTAAATTCATAATTAATTAGTTTATCTTCGTTATTATCTGGTTTTAGTCTTTTTTGTACGGAGACATGTTTGTAGACAACATCTTTATCTTCGCTGGCTGTTAGCGTTTCATTTGCACCAACTATTATGTTGTGCTCGAGATTAACATAGCTGTCCTCTTCACTCTGTATTTCCAGCTCTTCCTGTGAATATAAAAATAGTGTTAAGTAAATAAATGTCCCACAGAAAAGCTGAGATTTCGCCACTGAGCAACATTTGCTTTAGGATTACTTTACTTTATTATGATAAATAAAATAGCATTGATAATATAACATGATATTCAAAAGTAGTTGGTTAACATAGTTATAATTTTGTTTAGTTCACAATCATCAATCAGAAAAATTGTTTTATAATTTCTTATTAATTATATATTTTGTCCTCTAATTTTAATATGTATAAACAAAATTGATCTTACTTCTACTTCATTTGGATGCTCTTCAACTTTGATTTCTATAGTGTCATCGTAACCAGCTTTAGATCCTTTTTCGAGAAACCTCAAGGCGTGAAACTTCCATGATGTGGGCACATAGGAGTACGATAATTCACCGTCGGGAGATATTACTTCTGAACTCAAATGCCTTCGTAAATCTTTTCTATAACAAGACCTTAGAATATTTATCTTTTGGCGAACATGAAATTCAGTGGCGAGGGGAATCCTCTTCTTCAACGTCTGTACCAGTATGTTGTAAGCCGCGAGCCGTTTAAATTTATTCGTATAATGTACGTGAGTAGTATCCCATAACATTGGTAACATACGGTATTTCTCTATGAATTCTCTCTCTATTGATTGCCCTATGTCAGCTATGGATGGCTCTCTCCTGCTCATTGTGATAAAAAGTTGTGATGAGAACACCAGATTTCAAAATTTTGGCGGCGTCGGCGGTAGTCAGCAAGACTTCTTACACAATTCAATAAACTGATGAACTGTTCAACTGACGATGAACTGAATGATTGACACAAATTATGAGTAACACTTGCTTGACTAAAATAATGACGCCATGTTGCCTTGCCCCACAAGCAGGCAGCGGAAGTAAGACTGACGGATGGACGGAAACTCGACGTGTACAGTGTTGCCGACTATGATTTTCAAACGGAGCTATTGTATCATTTTATTATTATGATAAAACTAGCCCTGTTTATTTTATATTTTAAAACTTTTTGATAGTTTTTAAATTAAATTATTAAACATTTCCTACAAGTTAAAAAGAAAGATAGACTTTGCCACCCAAGTGATGAAATATGAAAAATCACGAAATACTGATAAATATTACTAAAATCAAAGTACATTGTTTTTTTTTTATGTTATCTCATAGAAGTGATGCGATAAAAAGTAGTAATATAATGTATATATTTACCATAAAAAATTCTAAATATTCGATTTTAAAAAAATATCAAATAATTTTTATCCATCAATAACAAAGTAGCCAATTTATCTCGAACGCAAGTGGCACCGGTGAACCGTCGCAACTTTTGACAACTTACGTAGCAACACTGAAATGATTTCTCACTTTGGTTCGCTGCGATAGAAAGAGATGCTACGATTGCACTTGTATTGATTTTTCATATGCGGGGTTCACAAATGGTTACTTTTCTATGGCGCGCGATATAAACAGAGTCTTGTATAGTAGGTATCTTACGTACTTACTCGATATTTTAAGCTGTTGGCTTGCATGGAGTTTGACCACTATCTCACTGTGGTGTGGTATAGGTTCGAGTCTTAAGTACCTCAGCTTTCGAAACCTCCAACATCCCAACTGGAGTATGTAGATTCTTTTGTATATAAATGCATTATTCTAAATAATATTTTCGCGGCGACTTATTTACAGGGCAATGGGTTGTAAAAGAGAAGATCAGGCTCGCTTGAAAGCAGCGAGGCCGCTGTGTATACAACACGCTACAGGGACAGCACAAGCGCCCGTCGAACACTCACTTTTCGTTGTAGGTAAGTATTATGCCATTTCATTGATTTCGCTACTATATGAATGGATTGAGTGAAACGCTAATCGCACTAAGTACCTACCTACAATTGATAAGTACCTAATTATCCGTTAGTATGTATACGTAGGTAACGTATCATTTATTCATGTTTTTATCTAGGTCCAGGAAGTGGAATGGACGTTGAGAGCGCAGCACCCGTCCAAAAAAAATATGGAAAGCGAAGTGTAAGACCCAAGACAGCACGGACACGACGAAACAGGTAGATTAACAAAACAATTAGTAAGAAATAAAACCTCATTTCTCTCGCCTAGGTGGAGACTTACTTATAATTTACATTTCTAGGGTGTCGCCATTACCAGAGCCAGAAATAGGCAGTCCCCTACAGCCGTGGGCGACGGCTCCACTCTCACGACTGTCCCGCCTCATACGTTCTTCCAGCGCCTCAACAGCATCCATCGCCTCAAACTCCACGGATCAATCTCCAGACAGATATTGATTACATTGACCATTTTAAGACCTTAGAATAAGTCTACTTAGGAAAAAATTGATCTCAGGTTAAAAAAAATTAAAAGCTCTTGACATAGGGAGTTTATCTTATAACGTTTTAGGACTTAGATGCCTACATCAGAAATAAATATTAGATAGGTGGTGTCATGTATTCTTCTACCTAAGTAAAAAGATGATTTATCAAACGTGTTCAAATATTTTCTATATCAACGTTATAATGTGAAAAGTTATCTATACCAACTACGACGGATATTGTAAAATAAATTATTCAAGCTATTTAGAATATAAACTATGATGTTACAAGAATTTAAATTATTTATCTCTGTTATAAATTAAGCTTATCGCCATAAAATATATGTGTAGAAAATGGATAGGTAACTCGTACCTGAAAGTCTCGCTAGAAATTCTTATACTAGATAACATTACATGTAAGCAAAAAATACAGTGGAAATGAAACAACAAATGATTTTATAATGTTTATTTTGACTTCCCTTTATATTCCCACTGTAAAAATCAATAAAATTAAAACAAAAAAATAATGCAAGTCATATAAACCAGGCAGGTATGTAGTGTAGATGGATGTTATAAAATAAATAAAAATTGTTTTGGTATAAGTAAATATGGACTAGACTTATTTCATTCATTATAGTTAATGCTCCAAAAAAACCTGGATAATCCCCAAAACACATAGGTAATTCAAATTCATTAGAAGTTTAGAAAACCCCACACGATTTATGATTATTAGATATACTTTCCACGACAGCCTACTCGGTACTACTCGACAACTAACACATGAATTTCGTAGGATACGTAAGCAAGAATTTCAGGATTAACGTAGTAAACAGCATAAACAAATACAAAAAAATAATACCTTAAAGTTTTTTTGTTTCGACTTGTTTCTGGTCTATCTAATATAAATTGGAATGTAATTTCAGAGATTTTTTTCAGATACACGATAATCAGTAGATAAACCATACGGAAACTATAGATCCACTTTCGAATCACAAAATAAATAAATTATATACACACGTCAAACAAGTTCACGAATTATTCTGAGAGTATATGATATCAAATCCAAATGCTTGGAAATTTTGTCTGGGGTGTCATTTCATAATAATATAAGTATGTATAGCCACCTAAAATACTCGAAGGCGTTCATTTTTAACTTATAAAACTTACCGTAACAAATGAAGTATATACCACCTTTATCCAAAGTCGTCCTGCGTCATGTCTCGTTCCTCCAACATTAAATTAATATCATTTTGTTTGTATTTGTGTCTGTTTCAATGATATTATATGATTGGGCAGACTCATCTCCCACCTTTAACAGATCGACATACTACAAGAGCTGACAATAATCACACGACGGTAATAAATCATGTTAATTTGTAATAAACAGATCAAAAAATCAATACACATTCACGTATAAAAATGTACACAGTAAAAGACAACATGTATAATATAAACACATGAAAGAAACATGGTAGGGTACACAGTTCAAGATAGTCGGTTAGGTGATGATTTTGTGATCCGGTGTTGTGTGGCTCGGATTGAGCTGTGCAGATCACAGGGCGCCTTCAGGCATTGGCCGGATGAATGCTGCGAAAAGCACATCGAAAAGATGCAACCATCGTAACAATATCACAACAAGTGACACATAAGAAAGGGGATGATCGTGTGATTTTAGATATAGGGGAACGTTATTAAAATATTTGAAGTTTGATTCACATAAACGTACTATTAGACCAATAATTGTATATTTGACTAAAAGAGTAAGGTTGTGATCCACGACCACAACTAATTATCTAGCTCTAGTTTGCGGATACCACTTTCCACGACTACTGTAACTGAATGTCATAGCTATACATTTATTTATTTATCTAAGAAGTTGATTCTTACAATAAGAACTCTTATATTATATATACTTGACGCGTTAGTATTCAAAGTTAAATTCTTATATACATTTTTCAGTTAACTTAAGCTTTGTACACGACTGGTTTAAATTCTTTTTGCCTACCCAAAAAACTTTGCTCAGTACATACCTAAAATTCGTTCATTCGGTTTTTTGTGAGTTATTGCACACAGTTTAGGTAGAAATTTTGAAAATCATGTTACTCGAATCAAACATCAAATATCTTTAAATTGGGAAAACTTAATTTGAGATTAATATAACAGAAAATCCTTAATCGTAAACAAAATCATAAACCAATAACAGTCTGTAGATCAAATAAATGCATGTCACTGAAATACTGTGAAGGCGTCAAGCTCGACACGATGAAGTTTTGCAATATAATAGGACAACAGTTATAGTTTTTATACCATTTTAGGGGCACTTACCTCCGGGGACTGTGGAAAAAACCATGATTACAAATAAAATGAACACACAAGTGAATCAACATACACTTTATATCTTATCAATTAATACATGTATCGGGACGCGTCCCGTAAAGCGAATTCTGGGCGATTCCAACCGCATTTTATATCGTATATTATAATTGAACAATTTCAAAGGGAATGTAGCGATCTACATCACCTTTCATTGTTTAAAAACTAACACCTAATTTTGTTTAAAGATAGATTAAAAAGTAGCTAAGTTTTGCTTTAAATTCATAAAATACACATAAGAGTTTTATTATCGTAGACGCTGGCGATTTGCTTACAACTTTAAAGAGCTGAAAGAGATGAGGCTCAGTGTGTTTTTATATATATTTAGTTATCAATTATACCTACATAACTTACATAGTAACCTACATATAATTCACTAAAAGAATCGGGAGTATTCCTTTAGTCTTACGCTACGATTGAAAAAATTGATTACTAAGCGTAAAACTAAAACTACCGAATTCAATATAACGAGATTACACAAATCAAAATATAGGTAGGTGGTATGGTATGCTAATCACTCAATACAGTGCAATTTACCTCGGATTCCTCGCAGCGGCGAAGTATCTGTCTCTTTCGCTCTACGCTTTCATTTTTCTCATTGTGTCTCTCTTTAACTCCGTCGGATTTTTCCGTTACATCATTAAAGGCAGTGTGGCATTCTATATGGTTTTATATGACCTGGACAGATTGTTTATGTGAATAAACATTGGCACAGCATAATATCAAGTGTTATTTAATCAACCCTTAGTTACAATAAAATTATCAGACACATTACTATTATAGTACACAATTAAATGGAAAATAAACTCGAAGAATAGACCACACAGCCGTAAAGCAAATGGGAAATAGTTACGCGTTACTAAGAAATAATCTCATAATACTAAAATTTGACATTTCTGGTACGCCGCTGGACCCCACAAGAAATAAAAGCTTGATATCTTACTCATCGGTGCGGTACTATGGATTTAAATATTGGTTTTCAATATCAAAACTTTAAGGTCGAACAAAATGAGTTCAATCAAGTGGTGCAAAACTTATAATACGTTAATAACAACTATAAGGACTTGCAATATTTTAGTAAGTAAACTCTAATTCCACGGAATATTATTTATTGTGGGTACATGTTGTTGATTCTGGAGATGCTCGTACTGTAAACAGCCATTCATAGAAACGTGTTTTGTCTTAATGTTACAATTTACAATCTACAACTGTTGTTGTCGTACGCAGACTCCGGTTAGGCCCATCCGTCGGCACTCTGCAATCAGACAAACAAAGAAACATGGCAACAATGATACAAAATAGTAGCTCTTTTGGTATTTTTTTTACTTTCTCGAGAGCAGGCAACCCCGTCACTGGCGAGCCTACACATCTGCAACACTACACATACTAAACAATTTCCAAACATAATTCTTATGAGCGTTTATCAAACTACATATCACAAACACGTTATAGCTTCATATAAATATAATTGTAACAGTTTAATTTCACGGTAAAAATCATGCATAAACTGAAAGAAAATTTATTAACACATGCATTTCGATTTTAAGTATATTTAAATGATAAATGCCTGTAAAAATAAAGATATATTCATTTTACAGTTTATAAAACCATTTAACCAAATCAGAACATTAAATAAAATAATAATGTAGGTACATAAATATATGCATGCATTGTTTATACTAGCTATAAAAATAAAAGGGGTTTATTCTATGGGACAGTTAGCAGGTCATCAATTGGGAATATTCATTCTACAAATAATATTTATAATTTTGATTTCATAAGACAATATTTGGTCACATGTGTTTTGTGAATTAAATTACAGTTTTTGTTACAACCTGTATACATTTGAAGAATCATAAATACATATAATTTCAAGAGAACACATAATACTAAGCAATACTGTGTGGTCAACATTAAAAATTAAACACAAATATATCTACACACACACATAGATAATTATATAAATAAAATAGTAATTGAAAAACGTTGATAATCAATTATGATTAAAAGAGCATTTGCATTTTGGAATTATTAAGAGGTTATATTTTTAAGTATACAATTTTTTTTGTAATTTAATTGATATCACTTTAATAATAAAAGAAGAGGTAGTATGGCTAGTTCCTGGGGTTTTTATATCAAAATGCTTACTTTCACTCATCAAACCATGCCCCATGATATATATAATTGTATATCCTAAAGCATACAATACCCAAAACCAGCTTGTATTTGCAACTACTGAGTGTAACCTCGCATTTTAAGTAAACGAGTTCCTATACCTTAAAAATCTAAAAGCTTTCCCCCCTTTATTTAAGCCGCGCTAATATCAAATAACATTATTTCAAATTTATGGTCTTAGTGATAGAGTTAACACTGGCCTATGCAAATTTTGCGACTATATTTACCACCACCGAGAAAGTATAGCCAATATAAAAAATCTACTTACATTTACTGCTGATGCGGGTCTCCTGGCGCATTGGGGACATTACCCCCGGGGTAGCCCGGGTACGGGGAGTAGCCCTGGTACACCCCACCCCCGGGGTACATGGGGTACTGTGGTCCCCCGTACTGCGAGCCCATCATCGGTGTGGAGGCGTTGGAGGCGGGCGGAGTCGGGTTCGGCGTGTTCGATTGTTGCGGCGGTTGGGGAGGCGCGCCTGATGATGATTGTCCTTGCTGTTGGATTGGATATATAGTTTCTGTTACAAACTCGGCATACCTTACAGTATTTGGATTGGTAAAATAAATACATATAATATATGAATCAAAACACAAATATAATTAATTTGATTTTCTGTTTATATGCACACGGGCCCCATATTAATTCGCTTTTTTTACTTTCCAAAACGGCCCCAAATTAGTGTGTGCCCAAGTCTAGTTTAAGACGGCCCTGCTTAAACATACAGTTGTGACAGGAGAAATTAAGAACGAAATTTATTTTCGTTTAAGTTCACAGTATATTTTTTTAATGAGTCATATACACATTTCAAATTATTTATTATATTATTCTATTGTGACATTTTCTAGTTTTAAGTTTACTGTTATTATTGGTGAGGACCTATTAATGGCTCACACAACTTCTATTCTTTTATCTATATTATTATGTTTAGCTGTTGGTCTTCCTTACAAAAAAAATACCAGTCGAATTGAGAACCTCCTCCTTTTTTTTTGAAGTCGTTTAAAAATAAATAAAAAAGTATCCAGGGTCGTACCTTGAGTTTGATCTGTGCCTCGACAGCCTCGGCCTCCTTGTGCTTGCCGATGCTGCGGTAGTACTCGGCCCACTGCGCGCTGTAGTCCGCGCCGGCCGCGCCCGCGCCCTGCGCCGGCCCCGGCCCCGGCCCCGGCCCCGGCCCTGGCGTGCTCGACCCGCCGCTCGAACCACCTGACCGACATTAAACTATATAAATATCCTTCATTGTTTACAACACATGAAAAATAAATAAATTAACAAACAGACAGAGCATTAATAGTGACTATTCATAAGTGCTTTATTGAGGCCTATTTGAATAAAAAAGATTTGATTTTGATATACTTATATACATATATTGCTAAAAACGTAAATAAGTAGGTATACTAAATATATATATATCGAAACCACGTAACTTAAGCATAGTTTAATTCTAAGTGCTCATAAAGGACTATTTAAATAAATAATCATTTTGGCTCAGTACTAGTTTGTTTTTGTCAACATCCCAATATCTTCAATATTTACGAGATAGAAACTAGCCCAACTATGCCCATGTTATCTTAGAGCACATTGTAACTTTGTCCCAAAATGTATACCCTCTTTAGCCGTGAAAGAAGAACAAACCAACATTCTCACAACCATTCGTATTTATAATACTAGTAAGATATCCCCATGCCTCACCTTCACGAAAACATGACATTAAGTAAGAAACAGGTGTACCTCTACATGTTAAACTATTTGATATATGTTTTTTACTTCAATCACATGTATTGAAAATGACCTTTCATTTTATTCATGTAAATATGACAATAACTAGTTCTTACCTGCATCCATGCCCTGATGCTGCTGCTTGGCTTGCTGCTCAATAGCCTCGGCCTCTCGCATGAGACCCAACGAGCGGTAGTAGTCGATCCACTGCTGCGAGTAGTCTGGCTGGCCCGTCGCAGGGTTTATCTGAACCTGTTGCTGGTGACAAACAAAATAAATTCGTAGATCATTTACTTCTAAATATAATTATGTTAGTAATAAATTAAAAATAAAATTCTATGCAAGATGGTAAATAAACAGTTAGAATCTAATTTCATGTGTTTTATTTTAGTCTGTAACTAAAAATATTTTAGCATTAGCATTTTCTATTGAGTTTTTTGTATAATTTTCGTTTGATATTGAGATTAGGTAAGAGACTATAATTATGTGTATAACATCAATTAACAGGATTTTTGTCAGATCAATAATAATCTATTTTGAAATACGAAAAGTCGACAAATCATAAGTGAGCATTTCATTTCACTAACTAAATAATGTATACTAATATTATAAAGGAGTAGAGTTTGTTTGTTTGTTTGGTTGAACGCGCTAATCTCAGGAACTACTGGTCCGATTTGAAAAATTCTTTCGCCATTAGATTGTCCATTTATCGAGGAAGGCTATAGGCTTTATATCATCACGCTTTGACCAATAGGAGCGGAGCACCAATGAAGAATGTTTCAAAATCGGGAGATTTATTTTCCTGTTGAGAGCTTCCGCTGCGTACGCTGCTGTAAACGGTTAAAGTTACGCTTAAATGATGTATGACAGAATTGATCCCATTTAAAAGTTCTAAAAAAAAGTCCGCGATAGCATATTAGTATATCTGTTAAGGTTGGCTCACTGTGACCATTTTTATGCTAACCAAATTTGTTCGAAAATTAAACATTATTTGTGAAGGTGTTTTTATAAAGATGATATTAATCCTTATCCAAATAAATACGTTATTCATCACAAGTATTTAATTTAAAATGAAATTGCCTGTTTAACAGAATTGTTCCCCTTCAAAAGTTCTAAAAAAAAGTCCGCGATAGCATATGTCTATCTGTTAAGGTTGGCTCACTGTGACCATTTTTATACCAACCAAATTTTTTGGAAAATTAAGTATTATTTGTGAAGGTGTTTTTATGAAGATGCTATTAATCCTTATCCAAATAAATACGTTATTCATCACAAGTATTTAATTTTAAACAAAATTGCCTTTAACATCATTCGATTTCAATGAATATCTTAGGAGATATCGCAAATTTAAATAACATTGCAGCAAAATAATGATCAAGTACTGTACTGCGCGCGCCTTTATGTGCCGGGCCGGCGCGTGCAGTCATCAGTTAGCTCTGCGAGACCATCCTTCTACGTAAACGAAGGGGGTTGAAAGTTAGCTTTAGCCCAAAGTAACTATTCCACGCGGACGGAGTCGCGGGCAGAAGCTAGTGTTTTATAAATAACTAGTGCTAGTAAATCTATATTGTATATAAAAGAAAGTCGTGTATGTCGTGATTGGTAGGGAGGTAGTTTAGAACCAGGAGACGATTATAGGATAAAAGTAAGCGCGGGGAGCCACTGGTATTAAATAGATCTGTATTCACCTGCGGTTGTTGCGCCGGGCTGGGCTGGTGCCAGTGCGGGTTGTACCCCCAGGCGGGCGGGCCTCCCCCGCCGCCGCCGTTGCCGCCGCCACCTCCACCATTCCCACCGTAGAAGTCACCGCCGCCACCTCCGCCGCCGTTCCCACCGCCGTTACCCACGCTGCCGCCCTCTTGGATGAAGTTTACTGGCTGTCGGTTTAATTGTATGCTTAGTTATTGTATTAAGGTGGGAGAAGAAAATAATTAATGTCAGGTCATCAAAACTTGTGAAACCTTTAAAACGTGGGTAATCTATTATTGGTCATATCTTTTTATAATAATATATCGAGACAAATAGCGCATAGTCTCTCTGAATATATTAATAATTATAAAATAATCTAAATATAGAATAGAATATACTTTATTGCACCAAAAGAAAAACAACAAATTAAATACACTAATATATCTAAATATATTAATTCGACTAACCTAAAAGCGAAAGTATAAAAAAGACTATTATTGGCCATGTATATGCATTATTTTCTTCTAGTAATCCTTGTAGATTCGATTTGATTTAAGTAACAATGTATCATCTTATTCAGTGGCTTAATTACTTTAAAACATTTTGACAGACATATAATGTATCATACAAAAGAAAATCATAAAGGTAATAATCAACCCACCATGCCAACTTTCTCCATGATGATCCGTTTGCAATGATCGACATTCTCAGGGGGGCCCCTGATGTAGAATGTCCTGTTGTTCCTGTCAGCGCCTTGCGCGCGACGGTCTAGCTCGCAGTGCGCGCCGGATTGAGCGTTAATCTGTTTTATCACTTCACCACCTGGTAGAAACATCAAATTCGTTATATTAATATCAAATAATGAGCTATTGTAGATGTGTTTAAAACCTGGGGTACTTCATTACACTATATTTCACACATCAGAAACAAAGCAGAGCTTAAATAGATGATACATACTTATATAGACTCACACCCAGACACGCTAAATAATTCAGGACATTCTCATTCATTTGGTCAGAAGCTAACCTAAATCGATTTAGATATTTTAACTGCACATCTGGCACAGTATTCATTTTCAATTCTAATTTCTTGTTTATATGACATAATATGTATCATGATTAATTTACTATTGAATGAGACATTTCTATAGCTACAATATAGACACGTATTATTATATTTAGGGTGGATCTAAACAGGGGCTTTTTGGGCCCTATTTATTTTTGGGCATTTGTAATTTTTTTATTCCTTGACAAAATATCAATTAATTACTAAGGCCCTAGGTAGTTTTTGTCTAGGGCCCCAATAACTCAGTCCGCCCCTGCATCATTTATTCAGGGGCGGACTGAGTCTGAAATAGTAGTAGTGTATAGTGTCACATACAGAGGGCAGAACCCGTACCCCTACAATCATCCAGTATCAAATTTATTATTTTATTAGAAAGTGGAGGTATTAGTTTTGCAAATTAGGGTATTGATACAACTGACCTCTCCCAATAATAAGTCCACATTTAACATTGCTGACGGTGAATGTGACGCGTATCTCCTGCGTGTCCTGCCACTGCTGGTAGTCGCCGCGGTCGCCGTTCCGCTGCCCGCCGCGCCCGCGCCCCGACCTCACTTCCTGTTCACGCCTCTGATGTAGATACACGGTTACAATGTACGGGTTTTGACCGCACTCGCACTTACATTATATGACAATTTTTATTTTATAAATAATCTAGTTTTAAGGTAAAAATAAATAAGTGACATGGTCTGGTGTTGTGTATGGGGTGTGTCAGGGAGGACTAGGTTTAGGATTGTATTAGGATTGGTCGGCAATTTTGAGTTTAGTTTGAGGGTATGTTATGAAAACATGGTCAATTTAAGACTGTATTCATCAAACACTATGTTTATGTTATAATTTAATTTATTAAAGAAACAAAAGCTATATGTTAGATAATGAAGACTATGTAGCTGTTAACTAACTGATATGGAAGTTATAGTTTTCAGATTTGGAAAGACTAGTCATCTACTCAACTACATTATGGAATCTAAGTAAATAATGCCATAGGTTTTGTATATTTTTGTTATTACCTACTCTTAATCCACTACCTACCTGAAACATTCTAAATAGACTGAATACAATAAATACTTTTTGCTTCATCTGTTACCAAGATTGGACTAAGCTGAGGGACTAGGATATAATGAATATAAAGGGAAATGATCATGTGATGATTATGTTTAAATTACAAAATAGTATGAAATTTATATTACTAAGAAAGAAAGTGTTCTAAAATTCCATACTTAATAAGAAAAATAATACACAGTTAATTTAATTAGAAATTATCGGTAAATAAGTAGGGTTATTATATTGTCTAAGTATCACAGTATTCAGTAATTATTAAATCTTTCATTAAGAACCGCCTTGTTGTTAGGGTAGCTTGTGCTCATCGGTGGAGACATATATGAGCTGATGATCATAAATAAATAAATGACCCATCTCTTCAACTACTCACATTTACACTGGAAATCAAGTCCTCAATCATCTGTCTGGCTTGTTCCACTTGATGAGGCTTGCCTTGTAGATAACACCTGTTTTAAAACGTAATGTCAACTTTAATGTGTACGAGATAAGGTTTATCGACATTTCATAAATATATTTAGATATCTTTAGCATATTTATGTACAAAATAGTACTTTAGGTGAAATATACTTATGCCTATTGTGTAAAAACTTACCATTATATATCAATCTTAATGAAGAAGAATGAAAACATACAAAGACACAAATTTTCAGATATAAATGTACCTATCTTATTTAACGTTTTTAGAGTTATAATACTCGCATTATAAGCCTCCCCACAGTTTCATTCCCAGGGGAATCAGTGGATTTTAAATTTTACCGGGATAAAGTAAAGTAGCCTATCTGTTCCAGAACATATTCAAACTCTGTGGCAAATTTTATTCCTTTCAGCCATGCTGGCGTGAATGAGTAACAAACATACATCCATACAGATTTATAAAAAAAAAATTATACAATAATAACTACATGGTATGCACTTATGATACATTTGGTCAATTTTGTAACCTTACCTCTTGTCACCGGGACCATCATCCCTCTCCTGGTGAAACTGTACTCTGCATCCGGTCTCTGCTTGAATCTTCTTGATCATGTCTCCACCGCGACCGATCACCACGCCCACAGCCACTTTCGGTACTAATACCTGATGATTAAAAGCAATTTAAGTATGTGTAAATGAGAAAAGGTACTATGTGTATACTATTTTCTTTTGGTTAGATGCAGACTCATTGAATAACTTAGTGATAAGATAAATTAGACATATGTTCACTTGATAATTAAGTATCAAGACTATCTTTTCTGTCAGTTTTAGTTCATAAATGTTTAATTTTTACCCTCTTCCTTACTGTTCTATAAATTTGGATCATATGCCATTAACTTAGATAAAGGACACAATCATGTAAATAATTTATTGTCATATATGTAATATGTACCATCTTAGATAGCTCCAGCCATTTTTCATATTCCAAACTTAATGGAACTTGTACTTTGGTAATTAGATAGCTGATGTACTGTATAATGCTACTTTCCTATACATACTTATATATTAACATCCAGACACAGAACAGCTATTTTTTTGCACACAAATGTTTGTTCTCGGTGGTATTTCACTGTCACTAACCACAAAACTAATTTAGCCCATCAATTTAGTAATGTTCTTACCTCTGTAGAGTTGGTTGCGAGTCCATTCCCCTGGTCTTGAGGTGAGTACACGTCATCATACTGCTGCTGGCGCGGCCCGCCGCCACCCTGCTGCATGTCCTTGTCAGCTAGTAACTCGAACACAAGCTGTTTTGCATGCTCCACCTTCGATGGATCCCCAGATATGCGCAGAGGTTTCTCCTAGACACATTATTGTATGTAAGTTTTTGTTACATTTAGAATGGTACTACATAGTTAAGTTGTACTCATAACTAGTAAGACAAGATTAAAAGTAGCATGTTTTATTTCTTGACATGGACTCATGACATATCATATAAGCATGAGTGTATGAATTTTGAACAAGAGGCCTTTTTTCATGCCTTTTCATGATCAAAGATTGACTGTGTTTATTAACATTTAATATTGTAAGAACACCAATATGTGTAGTGCACAAGAACACAAATAATATGTAGTGTTGTCATGTTTAATCCATCTACATTTTATAACAACTATGATTAAAGATAAACTTACATATTCAGTGTTGGGTCCATCTTGTATGACCACCATCTTGGCTCCAGATTGTTCTTGAAGTTGTTTGATGGTCTTGCCGTTCTTGCCGATAATAAGGCCCACTTTGGGCCCGGGAAGCATAATTTCTTCCTATAGAAACGAAAAATAAAATAACTACTGAAACTAAAAACTAAATAGAATACACAAGGTGATACAATAATAAGCTTTAGTACCTTTTCCTTATGGTAAATTTTCTAGACATTTACTTATGTTGTTTTTTCTATATCTCAATATACCTTAAGGTAATGGTATTCAGTCATGTCATGACCAACATTCATGCGACATCAAATAAGAAGGTTACACCGATCCCACAACATTTATAAATAATATTACAGTCAACATTTAGATATTTTATGTAAATAAATTAGCGAAAATGCAAATAAACGCTGCAAAAATGCACTCCCTGGGAAGTGTGTTATTTATTCATAAATAGTGTTTTTATACAATATAGATTGCAAGATGCTAATATACGAATTGAGAGAGAACTGCTGTGTTTGTTCAGGTTTAGTCTACACAAATTCTGCTTCATACAAATCTAAATAAAAATACAATAAATGCAAAAATTACATCAAGTATTTACCACTTCATCAAATATAAATAGTACAACAACAATAATTATGTTATAAAAAACAACAACATATATATGTTAAATGCAATTAAAGTGTCGTAAATAAATAAATAAATACAATGAGATAACTAAGAATATATACAGACAGCCAAAGTTCTAGTTTGTCTAATTTTAGTAAAGAGATTATAGTCTATCTTATGGTAAGTGGCTACCATAACCTTTGCAACACCATCAGAGTTAAAATGGCACCATGATAAAAGTATCCCGATCATTGATTAATAAGACTTGATTAAACAATCGTGTAATTGAAACAATGTCATATCCTCTCTTTTAGTCTCGTGCGCTAAATGTTTATATGCATGTCACAATAAACTCTTGCTATTTTATTACTGTGTTTAAACTAGTGTTTAGAGCAAACTAGAAATTTGGCCCAATCCGTGAGAGATAAAGTAGTAATGTAATACTTACAGATGTGGAGAGGCCGCCCCCGCCGCCCCGAGGCAGCGGCGGCATGCCCCCGCCGCCGACGCCGCCCGGGGCGTCCAGGTGCTGCGGAGCGTTCTCCCGGCCTCTGTGGTTCACAATCTGGTTTACTAATTCCCTATAAATAACATAAATATCTTCAGAACATAAGGTAGTACCTACTAAGTTGGTCACTCTCATGCTGTTTTTGTTGTTTTTAAGCAACTAGCCAACCCTATGCCTTAATAAAGAAGCATCGAAAGCATTCACACAAAAAATAATATCTTTCATACTGAATTAATGTATTTGGAATTTCACTAATTAACTATAACCAATAGGGACCATCAATATCAAAACTTCATGCAAGCTTCATCAGTCTATCCTGGAAATATATTTAAAATCGAAGCCTCTGACAAGTGCCTATATATAGTATTAGATACAAAGTTTATGAATACAAGTTAAATACCTTTGTCCCAACACCAAACATGCCTGCCTAATGAAGTACTATTCCTACCAAATTTAAGCCGATAAAACTCATGCATTTTATTATTGACAGCCCCTAAGTATTTAGGATGCGATGTCTATACGTACTTGGCTCTCAGTATTGCTTCTCTTGAGCCAGTGAGAGTGCACAGCCTGTCCGGCTGGCCACCAGAGTCTGGGGCCATTTGGATCTTGCAACCCGACTCCGCTTGTAACCTTGTTATTTGTTCGCCACCGCGGCCGATTACTGTTTTGAACGAGTTTAACATATTTAAGTGCTTATAATTGTTATTTTTTTAAAGTATATAAGATGACATGCAATTTATTTTTATTTTTTTATTGTAACATAAGTACTATGTTTTTATGTATCTTTTAATTCAGATTTATAGTGGATAAATGAATAGTGTCTTATTATTTACATATCCAAAAAAATTACTACTATGCCTATTGATTTGTTGGTAAGCTCCTACATCCGCCTATACTCACTAAGTCCAACCATCTTATCGGGTACTCTAATGTAGTCGTTGATCGCCTGATCGGGCATGAGATTGGGCGGGCCTCCACCCGACGACGGCCCCCCGGGGAGGCCGCCGCTCGGCGCCGAGATGCGCGCCCCCGCGGCCGCCGCCGCTGCCGCCGCCGCAGCCGCCGCCGCCGCCGTCGCTGCTGCCGATCCACTGATACAACAATGTTATCATGTAGTGCCAGATACCTATCTAAATGCCCAATCAAATCATGCCGCTTACCGCCGCCGTCCCATCAATCAACTTTAGATATCTTATTTTTACATTAGTAGCCATTTTATGTTGATTTTTTCTAGTCAAATGTCTGTTTTATCTTAATATACCTCACTATGAGATAAAGCTGAGATAAAGCCATGCTAATATTGTTGAAAGATGAGTGTGATAACAACTTAGGCAGTAAATTAGCCTGTGAGTATTGATGCCTTAATTAATTGTGTTTGCATGTATTACATTTGACCATATATAATAACTATTGTACCTTAGGAGGTAATAGTGCAGTAACTATACCATAAAGGTGTCTTAGTCTTAGGTATTGTTACCTTTTGAAGATCTTCAAAATAATATTAAATGAGATTGTCACCGGCAGCTGATGTGATAATGAATAATACATAATTTTATGTGGACAAAGCTGTGGGCACAGCTAGTACTTTTATGTGAAATGCTTAATGGTATTCTGAATGAACAGAAGCTCAGAACAATTTAAGGTATAATATGTTGACTTGTATTCATAAACTTGAAAATTTCTTTTATTGTGCTGAAGTTATCTTTCTTTCTCTTCATAATAACAAAGAGAATTCGATGATTTTGTGGTAATCATTTGAGAATGAGTTGATGCCTCCATACATTGAAAAGAAATTAAACATAGGTCTACAGACTGCTTCTTAAGTGCTAATGTTGAGCAGAGACCTAAAGTCTAGTAATAATATGCTACACACTACATTTTGCACAATAAGGTGAAGGCATAGCGAAGAAACCTAGCTTCATTTTCTTCTATGTAGAGGTTAATTTAAAAAGTTGCAATAGGTAATTTGTAGTTAACCTAGTAGTGTACTAAGTCCTTTTGTCATTTTATGACATCAAATTAACTTAAAAAATATGCCTTTAGCATTCATGTATGGAAGCTTATTAATTCAGAGCTATTAAAAAATTGTTATTCAATAATATCAAATCAATAGTGAGTCTAAAACCATCAACAACAAGATGTCATAGTAATTGTCATTAATTGTAGCAACAAAATAATTACCTCATTGATGGGGGTTGTGGTTGATATGTAGGTTCAACTGAAGCTAATTTCTTTGCACTTGGTTCAGGTCCGTCTTCCAAAGGTCTCTTGCTACCACCGCCTTCGAGTTTAGCAGCAACCTGTTACCATAAACAAGATTTGTATGTTCCTATTAAATTTTAGTTTTTGCCATCCAAAAATATCTTCAATTTATAGATATACTGTCATATCACGGAAAGGAACTAGGTAAGACTGATATTACGTAACAAAAACAACAATTATTTACTGAAACTTCAATAATATATTTGTGTGTATCGTTGATAATAAAAATTGGCGCCGTTTCGTTGTACGTTATAATTTACATAAATTTCAACAATAACTGGCCACAATACGCACACAGCATGTACGAATAGTGATAACAATTGTATTTTGTTCGGAATAACATTTTTCTAATCAGAAGTAATGATTTATACCACGGCAAATTACAATCAATAAGTAGGTTAGGTAAAAGTGAAACACTTACGTCCTTTCGGTAAAACGCGACAGTTTCGCACAAAAGAGGGTGGATTCATAAATATTAGTACCATAGCGTTCAGAATGAAGGTGCAAATACAAATTTAACGGTAAATAACACGCAAATGTGTCAAAGAAGACATGTAATGAAGATACGCTTACCAATCTAGCACGTTGTACAGCAGCCGCAAATCCTGCTGTTTGGCTATTGTTTTGAAGCGTAGCCATAGAAGAATAATCGCTCATGTTTGTTATAAACTATACATTCAAGCGTACAATAATGTCAGCCATTAAAAAAGATCAAAAAGATCGAAAAACTACGATAGGTTTCACTCGCAAACTTGCGAGTTGCAAGAAAGACGCGATCCATAAACAACATAGAGGACGTTGAAAATGTCGCTGTGTACAAAAATAAAAACACAAATAAAATTTTAATACTATACCTTCGTTTTTGGGTTTCGCTAAGAAAATAATACAAAGGATATATTGAAATTCATCAAGATTCGATGTTTTCGGGGTAAGATGGCTATTAAAATTAATAAATCAGATCATCGTAATTAATTGTCTATGACATAGCTAGCTAAGAGGAAGTGAAACGTTTTGATTCTGCAAATACATTTTCAGATTAAATATATAGACATGAAAGCTTTTCAACAACAATATTTATTACAATACATTCAATTTATTTTGTTGTCAGGACTGAAAACAATGGCGAGATCGATAGATGCTATCATTATGATTGTTGTAACTCTTTAATAAATTTATCTGTATGAGAGAATTCAGCCAGAGAGATGAGTAATCCGTCAAATGTACGAATTATGAGTAAAAATCCACTTCTATGTTTGTTTGTACTTCATGCAAGAGAAGCATTGTAGTTATTAGATCATGTTTATGAAGTTATTTAGTGTGTACTTGAGATATTGTTTGCCTGCATTTTTTTTTCAGACCTTATTCAGATAGTATTTAAGAAAATCTGAAACTTCTTGTATTTGGCTTTATGTATGTAATATACGATATATAATTTTCAGAAACTTAATGGGTACTAGCACTGTCATCGAAATTGATATACTATTTCTATAAATTATTATCAAACTGGAATTACTTAGCCTAGTGGACTTCACAAAAGTGCAATTGTTACTTTTTACAAATAAATCTAGGAATAATATAACCGAAAAAAATGTTCTATTATATATTTTTGCTATCAAACTAGTTTATAAATTGGAATAAAGTAATAAAACAGTTAAAACATAATTTTAGAATAATATGAACGTATGTATAAAGTGTGCGAACTACGAATGAAACTAAACGTTTTAACTTTTTTTTTCTATGTTATGGGTGCGTGCATTTGTGTTGTCCGGTGTTTGAAGACGCTTGGAATTCGCTTTCAATTTCTTCGTAAGAAAAATGTCGGGTGATACCGATAAAGCAAAAATCAGTGACAATCAGGTATAGTTGTGAAATATGTTTTTGTATTAATTTTCTTTGCAACAGTGCGCGTCTAATAAGAACGATTTCAGTTGTGAAGTGGTGTTATTTCCGTGTTATATCACTAATGTTTGCCTGCGTCTCAACATGGCTGACAGAACGTTTGCTTCCCGCTAAAAGCGGGAACTACGCCACGGAGGGTTGTGATTACAGTCAATATTTCGATATTAAAACTGTGAATGCCATCTCGATCAGTTATCGAAACTGATTCTAATGGGATATTTTTCAGGATTTCGCATATTTTCGCCACCCCCGCCCCTTTGCATTTCGTTGCAGGGCCTTTGTTAATGTGCACGATGTTATATGACATTGATATGAAATCCGCATGACCTTGATATTTAGTTTCTTTTGCGATTATTAAATTTTGAGGCAGCGTGATACGAAGGCAATCCACTGACTTGCCGCTTCGCGACTCTTATTTACGCTTGGAACTCGCCCGGCGATGTAAATAGAACATGGGTATCTTTTCGGGGTCTTTATTGCTGACCTCTTTATTTTTTGAACAGGAAGTTTTTTTATATCGTTAAGATTGTGTCTTGTGTACCTACTATAAAATAGCGAATCGCAAAAAAAATGTTCAAGGATGTAATATATCGTTGTCTAGTAAATTCATTTCATCAATGTTCACACATACATACATAGTTGCTATATGTACACAGGTGTATACGTTTTGTACGTAAGTGTTAAAAGATAAGCATTGAAATGTGTGACTTATGCTGTGAATGTAAGGTCTATATTTGATTGAAGGTTGTGAGTAAAGTGACGCCAAGTACGCCAATAGAACGGTGTTCACAGTTTGCAGTATTGGTAATACATGGTTGCAAAATAAAAATGAATTAATTTTGCTGACTTTTTTTTGTTTATTGTTATTGTGATGATCACATTACATGATATAAAATTACTCTATAAAATAGTCTATGGTATGATAGGAAGCCTCATGTATAGAGACTTGGTCTGTCAAGATCAGTCTGTATTACACAGTATATTGAAAATTCTGTAAATATTAATTTACCTTTAATTCAATGCCCATAAATAGGTATTTATTTTATTGTATTTTTACTTATCATTTGTGATAATTGGTTTTGTATGACATTAACTATTTATTATCCAATTATACTGCTTTTTGTTGTTATTTATGACCAAAACACATGTATTGAGAATCATAATAACATTAATAACATACTCAATATTATTTTATAAAAGTATCAAATAAATAACTGAGAATGCTTAGCATATTCTAGTTTTCAATGAATTTACTAAATGATGGTCCCTTATACATATTACTTGCTATTTTAAATTATTTCAAAAATTGTGCCAGTAGTGTTGAATAAATTGCCATGCCATTTTCTGATCACTTAATGATAATAAGTACCCATCCTTTTACTTCCTCATTAAACACAATATTTTAGCAAAAATATTTCTACCGGACAGTAAGCTAAGTTAGCATTGTGTTGAGTGGTATAAGTACTGGAATATATAAAACAAAATTTGAACAGTATGTATTTCAAAATGCATGTTTTTGTTTAAACATCACCATCATCAAAGAAAAAAATATAAATAAATGTTATGTCCACATTTACCCATTAGGAACATTTTCTTTACTACCAAATGTAACAATTAAAATTGGCAAATTTTCTACTTACATGAGTATGAGGAATAAGCTATAATCTTTTACAAAATGTATAGAGAAATGAATATTTGAAGTCATAATATTCATTGGTCCAAACAAAAAAAATATAAAATAATAATTAAAATTTTACGTCAAAAAATACCTACTTAAAACATGAAAATCAACAGACTATAAAATTACAATTTGAACTGATATGTCTTTGTCCAGGATGAAGACAAGAAGTCCGGCACTGGCGACGGCCAAACGACAGAGGACGAGTCATCACAGGACTCGAAGGGTGAGTCACAGGTTGCCCCGGAGCCAGCCCAAGGTAACGCCGATGTAGATCAACCAGACACTGTGCAGGCAAATCCGGATGTATCCGAAGGTCAGAAAACTTCGCAAGTCTTTAAAAACAATCGTGATCTACTATGGTCGCAGTGTGTTTACCAATCAGTGTTCATCTACATGGCAACTAACCTTTTTGGGGCTACTATTGTATTGTCCATTCGATTACCGACCTTATGAACAGCCGTAACAATTAGGTGTCGACCATAAATAATGTCATTAATACATCCCGTCCTATAATAATAAAAAGAAATTATGGTAATACTGTTAAATGTTAAAAATATTTTTTTAAGTATCAAAATGAACAATACAGACCACAGTCGGTTGGTGAGCTTGAACTTGACAATAAATCGGACGTAAGTTTGCAATATTTTTATCATTGCGTTAACTAAAATATACATAGAGTTCATGAATATTAATCAAGGCCTCGGTGTGTTTTGCTAAGTCGTAAGAAAACACGATCCAATAGAATTATCAGAACACGGATATGTATTTTTGTCACAAACTCTTTTAAATTTAAATAGGTACCTAATGTTTTTAGTTTTCGAATAATTTTTGCGTGAAAAATCTTTTTTAGGGATTTTATAGCCAAAATTCATAACAATTTCGGACATAGACTACATATATATATTTGGATGGGATATTATTTATATTGCTTATGGTTGATTTTCATTAACAAATTACGAAACTGTTCATAACGAGGCTAATCAATTTGCAATCATACAGTTCACAAATATTACAGTCAGCAAAACCGCAATAAAACAAATTATCTTTTACCATTTCGATACCTACCTTAATTTGCAAACCTAATAAATCCACTTTTTTTAAAATTTCATTTCTAAACCGGCAGAAACTAGACGACATTCAGTGTCTGCAGATATCAAATTGAAATTTTCGTGAAAAAGTGGAATTATTAGATTTGCAAATTCAGGTATCGATTTATAAGTCATGAATATGATGGACCGTACCATAAATAACTGTTATGCTGACTGTATAAAATGTAACTAACAATCGATTGCGCGACTACTGCATCTTAACCACATCTCCATTTCAAGAATTATAGGAATTGGAAATTGAGAACTCTCATGGTATATATTTATTAGTGTCACTTCATAATGAAATGTCACATTTTCCGGTTGAATGCGTTAGTCGTGCAATTAGTCGCTCTTGCAGGTTACATGATAACATTACAGACTATACGCACACTCATCGGCATTAAATAAATAGGCAAGTAAGCAAGCAGTAAATTTTTTTAAAAGAAAAAAAAATTAAAACCAATGAGTAGGTAATGTAGTAGGTACATGATTGTGAGAATGCGAGGCCAGTAAGTACCTAACTATCACTAAAATGACTATGTACATATACCTAACTCAAAAACTTCCTACCTAAGTACTTTCATTAAATTCCATTACATTAAAAATATGAAATTATTTCATTGTACGAGGCAGTCCTAGAAATGAAGATAAAGTTTCTTTTAACAAATTGCGAAATGAGTCCCACAGTAAAAATAACTTGTAGCTGTAATAATTCTATAATTAGTTTATATTATCGATAAAGCCGCACAAAGACGCTCTCAAACAATAAATAAGCTATATTTAAGTAAATCTACATAAGTTGGTCAATCAATGCCAACATTTGTACCAATATTAGAGTTATTTGAATAGGAAACTGCTATTTGTATTAATTTTACTGTAGAAAGCTCTTGAATATGCGAGGATGCAAAAAATAGGGGACATGAATCGAGAAATATGTACTTAGACGTGTTTATGCAGTGTTGGCTTCATTCATACATAATACGTATCCGTAATTGAAGCGTCATCGAATTTAGTATCCGCGTCAACTTAACAGTAAAATATATAAGTAGGTATCTATCATAATGGTGACTTAACCGAAAAATACAGAATGCTCGAATTTATATCCTGGGACATTTTTTCGGGACGGCCAATCTGATTCCAAACTAAGCAGATGTTTGTCCTCGGTGGGATTGGAACCCACGACTGGCGGCTTAAAAAATTTACAATAATTATGAAAGTACAGAATTAATGTCTTTTTCTTTTTCAAAGACTAATAATATGGTAAAATTTAATGTCGTAGAGTGTGCATATGGTTGTTTTATGTTTGTTTGTCTCTCACCCATTATCACTTATATCGAGTCGTGTGTAATGTAATAACAATTGTGTGGTTGTTTTGTTTTTTATTTATATTTTTTATTTCTGCCTTAAGTCTTTTATGCTTATAAACTTTTATTTAGATTTAAGTGGGAATTTTTAGAGGGTTTTCTTCCTAGGTGAAAGGTAGACCATCATCTAAATGAATAAAGAAATCATACTGCATGGAACTGGCAGTGTATTATTTGGAATATTTAAACATATTGGTTTCTTCTGGTCATTTTTCGTGCAGTACAAATAAAGCATGGCCTTAATATAAATTTTAAAGAAATAAATAACCACGAATTACTTCCGAATCCAACCTGTATTACATGAGTTAAATCTGTTTCAATAACCTTATGTCATTAACTGGCAGACTATAGGGGTATGCGGTAACCAATAAATATTATATGCACTGTTAAAAATATATTCGACGAAAGAGAAATACTGTCTAGACTATAGAATACCGCTGTTTTAGTTTAATCGTGCATAAAAATGGGTTAATTTTCCAATGTATTGAACTACATACCTATATAAAAGTTAGATTTTTAAAAGGAATTGTATTTAATGTTCATATTCGATCTTGATTTCTAACAAACCTCAAACTTCATTTACACCGTTTTTCTTTCTAAACGTTAATGTGAGTATAAAAGTCTTTTAGTTCTATGTTTTTAATCTACACCTAGAAACGTCACCTGTATTTCTTTTACAAAATTTTTCATGAAATTTTATTATATTTATAATCAACGATTGGACAGGCTACCGCTCGTAATAGATAAAGTAAATCCAATACTGTATATTAGCTGTTTCGCTGCATCTACAAATTATCGCTAGTATAATTTACGTCAACATCTCTTAAACATAATCGATAACGTTTATCATTTAAAACTTGCTTATACGTGAGCTTATCACTATGTTTTATTGAGTTTACCACACAATCGGGCCTGCCTCTCAGTCACTAGGGAAACATTGTTTAATTGCCTAGATTTTAATTATGTAGAGATCAATTCGTTAGTTACTGAACGACTGTCAACTGATGACGTATTGTCGACGACTCGATAAGTAAATCGTTTGTATAATTTTCGTAGCTATCTAGTTTCAATCTATTTTATGTAGCTCCCCGTGTTCCCAGGAGATCTTAAATTTTCCCGGGATAAAAAGTAGCCCATGTGTTATTCCAGAGCATATTCTAACTCTGTGTAAAATTTCAAGCAGATCCCTTCGGCCGTTTTGGCGTGAAAGAGTAACAAACATACAGCTATCAACACTCACAAACTTTCGCATTTATAATATTAGTTGGCGCTGAAACGATGGTAATTAATTAGGTGTATTCCTTGTATTTATTCTGGAAACCCAAAACAACCAAACCACTAACACATATTGGTCGTTCAACTTTCAATGCTTACATGCTAATACCATAGAACTAAAAATATCTGGACAAAGTCAAACTTATAAGAGTAAAGCACCTTAACTATGCGGGATGTCTTGTAATTCAAGCGTCTATGGCACACATTAACATCATAGTATGATTTCATAGTAAAACTGTTTTAATGATATTAAATACCTAAAAATTAAATTTTCTTCGTCTTTGAGACAGTAATTCTGGATATTTGTAGACCTATCCATCCTATCCTATGCCAGCTTACAGTTAGTGGAAATTGTTGCGAGAGGAAGCATACTGTCGTGAGTTTCCAATTACGTACTAAATATAATGCTTTTTCCTACTAACAATTCATAAGGTATTTTTAGAGTTACTCTTGTTTTTTTTTTTCATTTATAACATTCGATAAAAGCTTCAGAGATATAGGATTCATCTGCAAATAAAAATTACTATAGTAAAAAATCTATTAATTTTCATTCAATTAATGTTCTATAGCCATGTCGCATGACAGTGTGAATTCAGCCTTTAAAAATAGAAAAGTCGCGTTGCAACTTGACCCCACCAATCGATATTACCTAGACAATTACATCGCAAACATTCTGTTGTATTTCACTTACTGACGTTACCACATATTTTTAGTCCCATTCCTAAAGGGGTTCGATCGAAATAAACATAAGTTATAGAGCAATATTCGCCGGCAAAAGCTTGTATGATATAAGTATGTTTTTTATTCGTTGGATTAGATTAATTCGTAATGTTTATCTAAGTGAGATTGTATATATATAACAGAAATATTATTACACGTATAGTTACTATTTATACCCATTTTAAACAGGCAAGTAAGAGCAGATTAATTTAGTTTATGAAATATCAATGCGTCGATATAGAACGGCGGCGATGTGAAAGCGCACAATTATACATTTTCCCTTATCGTTAACTGTCCGCGCTGTTGAACCAAACGCGATGAGAATGAATTCACCGAGTGAATTTAATGTGAGCTTAACCGCTGTGTGGGACGCGCGCCTGCATTGTTAGACTTTTTATTGAATTTTATATATATTTGCCAGCTTTTTCCGCTACTAACGTTCGGGAGTTACTAACCAAAATGATGATCTTGTGATAAAATAACTAACTTTTAGATAGCTAATATAAAATGAGTCTTTTATATTTTAATAATAGATACAGAAAATGCTTAGAAAACATTATAATGTTTATATATGTGAAACACTAATTTGTGCAAGTTAAGAAGTTCAAGTTATTTAAATAGAAACATACGGTTTCATATTGTGGCTCAAATACAAAACCATTCTCTTTATTTTGTAAAGCACTGAAAAAATCAAGTGAGCTATAAAATAGTGTGTTCTTATACAACAGGAGACTCGAAGTCTACCACTGCCAACGGTAAAGATGACGACGCGGCAGCCGATGACTCCAAGGATGCCAAGAGGGATGTAAAAGCCGACAGTGACGCTAAAAAGGTAAGTTTTTCTTCGTAATTAGGTACCTATATTATGTGTCTGGACCTAAAAATATGAGTTCTCCAAAAATAAATTCTAACACTACAATTTAATAATAAAAGATCAATACTAAGAAATTTCCTGAGTTATTTGTATTTAAAATCCTTAAAATACCTGAATCCAAAAATATACTGCTAATGAGGCTTTCCACGAATGTCAACATGAAAGTACTCGGGCTTTGTTAACTCTATTATCCTTAAGCATACAGATTGAGGGCTCAAAAGTATTTGATATGTATATATTCTGCTTATTTCAATAAGTATCAATGTAAAACAAATAATAAATGATTATAAAGTACATTATAGGTACTTATACCTACAGCAGGCATACATGTTAAATTGCCATTTTAATTAGCGATATTTGTGGTTCAAAAACCCCTTTAAACATCATAAATATCATAGTAAGCATTGAATACTATATGATGGCAACATTTTAAATAAGTCATATACTATTTTTTAATTATAATAATAGAATAGAGATAGTTCATCTGAATCAGCCATTACTGCCTTTACATTAAATCGCCAATACGTTGTCGAGAGAGACATAATGTTGCCAGTTGTATCTAGGGTAGCTGCTCTGGTCGATACCAAGTGGAACCATATTATGTATACAGTTAATATTAATAGATGCCCCGATTTAAACAAATAATGCATTTTTAATTTTAAACCGAAATGGCTTGATATATTATGAAGACTTACTTATGTGATCACTTTATCACAAAACACTTGACGTATATGACGCATATTTAATTAATGCATATAAATACAAATTTATGTATTATTGAAGACGCCGAATATATTCATGTTTCATAATGAGTAACTGAGCTGGTCCAATTATTGTGTTCCCAAAATGTTCATACAAAACACGTTTAAAAATAAAATATTGTGAAACCTGTTTGAGAATTCATCACAATTACTTTGTAACTATCATTCGACCCAAAATAGGTGTTTAAATACGTTTGTGGTGAAAACCTGATTCGGTACATATCAATCAGAATTATTTAAATATGTACTAGTGGACCAGGCAGACTTCGTTCTGCCCACCAGCGCCACCTACCGGGTCCAAGTATATGTAAGCTATCCTATCTCTCAAGTTGGATCGAACTGCACATGGTGTGCGAATTTTATTATAATCGGTTAAGTGGTTTAGGAGTCCATTGAGGACAAACATTGTGACACGAGATTTATATATATTAAGATTTTCTGAATGATGTTTAATATCGTACATTATTATTTTGATAAAATGTAAGCTTCTTTAAGATCTAATTCTGGAGTTGAGAACTAGAATTATAATATATTGCCGATGCCTATTCAGGGACCACTATCTTTACATATTTATTTTGAAATGCATTAGACGTCTACACATGGTCTATTTCAAACAGTATCTTATATATAAATAAATTGTATTAATATTTAGGAAGAGAATGGTGAAACACACGATGAAGATGAAAAGGACGACGTAAAACCTAATGACAAGGCTGCTAAGAAACCAGCTCCCAAGAAAAAGCCCAAGAAAGAGGTATGTGAAAAGATGAATTAAAAATATACATTAAAGAGCGAATCCTCCTATCACAGGTATTCCATACATAAAAGGAGGTTTCAAGTAATTAAGAAGCTGTTTATGTGTTTTTTTATTTTTATTTGTATTTTTTGTCTTTTTAAATGTGCTAAACTTACCATGCTGAACGATAGGATTCGCCTTTAGGATTATAAATCCACAGAACATAAGATGTGTGACCGAATTTGAGCGTGTTTTAGACATGGGTTTTTATTCTTTACTTATCTAATAACATACAAATGTAGAGAATTTGATAGAATAATCATTTTTACTATTAAATTAAAATATTCTATCCAGGATACTGAGGAAGAAGATGAAGACGAAGAAGAGGAGGAGGAGGAGGACGAAGAGGGAGATGAAGGTGACGAGGAGGACGACAAGAAACCCTCAAAAGAAAAGTAAGTTTAGTTAATGTACTTTCTATCTTCTTATTTATTGGATCTGATATTCTGATTTAATCTAACATTTAATGTTGAGAAAACGCCTATGCTTACTTAATACATGGTGTACCTACTCGTATAAAGTGTTTCAATCTTCTAATATTGTCCAACTCTCATGCCGTTATGGCTTCTAGTAACAAAAATCCATCCAAACTTTTGTATTTATAATAATAAAAACCTTATTTAAAATAGATGTGAAACACATTGACACTAGTTTTGTAGGACCCAATTTGTCTACACTATATTATAAGGAGAATAAATTTGTTTGTGTAATATGTTTGTAATGAATAAACTCAAAAACACCTGTGTCGAATTCAAAAAATCTTTCACTATCGGAAAGCTACACTTTTCCCTGTATTCCTACGGGGGCGGGAACTACGCGGGTGAAACTGGGCGGAGGCAGCTAGTTGGATATAATACAAATAAATATTAAACATTGGTCTATTACTTTATGACAACATTTTGTTTGACAGAGTAAAGAAACCGGTGAAGAAAGCAAAGGAAGGTGATGACGAGGGCGACGATGAGGAGGGTGAGGAGGAGGAGGAGGTAGAGGAAGAAGAAGAGGAGGAGGAGGAGGAGGCGCCTAAACCCAAGCCTAAGAAAGAGGTATTAATATTATTGTCCTACTGTTTGAAGGGTCCACTGCAATAATGGTGAATATCCTTTGTCTTCACTACATAGTATACTAGCGACCCGCCCCAGCTTCGCACGGGTGCAATGCTTATACATTACATTAGAAACCTCAAAAAAATGGACAGTGATTTAGTGTTTCTCTAACATTTTGCGTGTATTATACATATAAAGCTTCCTCTTGAACACTCTTAAAAAAACCGTATCAAAATCCGTTGCGTAGTTTTAAAGATTTATGAATACATAAGGACAGACAGCGGAAAGCGACATTGTTTTATAACGCTAGTCGCTATATCACTATGTATGCTTAAATCTTTACACGTCTAATAAACACAGTCAAATAGGGATTTTAGTCATTTGCTTGTGTGCCATGATAAATAAGAAAGTAGATAAATATATGAGTTGATTAATATAGTAATTTAATAGTAATAATGAATGAGCAAATTCACCAAACTCACATTCATGCATTTGTACCTACAGCCAACAGAACCACCAGTGCCTTTACCAGCCGGCAAGGGTGTGCCGCTGGGACACATCAACAATGTGGAGGTGTCGCTGTCTCGTTTCAAGACCCAGGATCAGAAGTTATTGCATCAGTACTTGTATGGGGTAAGTAAAGGCTGTTTTGGACTTGTGTATACAATTTATAGAAGAAGTCTTAAATAAGGGGTGTATATAATATGTTTATTAATAAAATAATGTATCAGCAAAATGCAAAACTATGTGTTGTGTCTTCGGATTATGTTTTTTGAGCTCACAAATTTTTGAGCATATAAAATTTATTATCTCTAAAATTGATACATGTACAATCTAGAATAGGTTATGTCAAAGCAGCATTAGAAAGTAAGAAAGAAAGAAAAATGTTTTCTTCGTAAACACACAGATGTACACTGAGTCAGTTCTATAATATTCAATGCGATAAAACTCCAACTGTAAGTCATGGAAGAAAATAAATGCTACGACTCAGCCTAATGTTGAAAGCATGGAAACATATATCTATATTTGTAAACAGTGTTTTATGCTCCAGTCCATAGTCGAATAATGCATGCATATTGGTTTAGTAGAATGAAACTGATAATAACATTGTTCCAACAGCAACTATGCTTGGACCGCAACGTGAAGCGCAACGTAAAGAAGTTCAAGGGCTACGAGTGGGCCATCGGGTCCTCAGACTACAAGGCCAAACTAGAGGAGACCACGAAAATGGAGCTCAAACAGTTGCGGACCATGTGCGAGATGCTCGACTTAGATAAGAAAGGTATGTAGTTTGTCTGACATTATATTTTTCTTGTTTTCAATATTGGATAATGATTTTTATAAATATATATTTTTTAGCAAACAGATAGTCTGCTACTAATTTATTCCCATACTCTACTTAGGCTTACCTAAGGAGTCTAAGCTTCTGTAACTATGAGCGGAGTAACGTCATATTTATATTATCATAATGAAACTTAATAACATCATATTATGAAACTTGGGCACAGGGGTGTAAACTTTAGACATACATAATATATGCCCATCTTCCTATTGTTCCTCATAATTATTTTATAACAAAACTAGCTGCCGCCACGCTGTTTTACTCGCGTAGTTCGCGTTCCTCTGGTCACTTAGGGGTATTAAAAATAGATAGTAGCCAATTCTCAGACCTACAAAATATGCATTTAAAATTTCATAAAAATCGGTCAAGCTGTTTCAGAGAGTTTGGTAACGAACATTGTGACACGAGAATCAAGTATTACGCGCACCTTATGTGCTGAACCGGCGCGGCGTGCAGTCATGAGTTAGCTCTGCGAAACCCTACTTCTACGTAAACGAAGTTGCGGGTTGAAAGTTAGCGTTTGCCCAAAGTAACTATTCCACGCGGATGAAGTCGCGGGCAAAAGCTAGTTTTATATAAAATAAAAATAAAAAAGTTTTATATAAATAAATAAATATCCTGGGACATTTTTCACACACGGCCAATCTGATTCCAAACTAAGCAGAGCTTGTGATATGGTAACCAGATAGCTGATATACTACATATACTACTTTTAAATACATACTTATATAGATATTTACATCCAGACACAGGACAAACAGACATATTCATGCATACAAATGTTTGTCCTGGGTGGGATTCGAACCCACGACCCGCGGCTTGAGAGTCAGGGTCACTAACCACAAAGCCAACCGGGCTGTCAAATATATAATTATAGTTATCTAAGATCTTATATATCACGCCAAAAAACAAGCTATCTAGTGTTACTTAATAATCTTAATATGTATGTTCCTCGTGGTGCAGGTTCAGTGGCGGATGTAGGCGCGCGGCTGGTGGGGTTCCTGCAGCAGCCGACGGCGAACTCGCCGCACGCCCGCGGCGTGGCCCGCGCCGCGCCCGCCGCCGCCGCCGCCACGCCCGGCGGACGCCCCAGACGCTCCGCCGCCGTTAAAGTGCATAACCGCGGTAAATATACAAACAACATATTTAAACTACCTTTCAATTAAAAGCTCGTCTTTTGTAGTTAATCTGACAGATTCTAATTATTCTGCACTAGTGGCGTAACCGGGAGATTATCCATTTTCCCGCGATAAAAATAGCCTAAGGGCCATTCCATTATCGCGGGTGCAACGTTTAGACGCCTGTTTTTGTTTATCTTTATTAAATAAAAAACATTTTAAATAAAATTAGTCTTTGAAAGACTACATTTTAATATGTTCTCTTTATATAAACTAACAAATATTTTTAAAAATTTTTTTAAAAGCAAGGGGAAATGTTCAAAGTGCCTTCGCGGGTGCAACAGATTTGGCCCAACCTTCCCAGATCACAAACAAAAAACATATAAACCTGTTAATTCTGATACAATGAATATTTTATGCCTTAATATTTTGAAACTTAATGAAATAACAAAGAACATAAAATGAAAACTCTAATCAAAATAAAAATAAAAACAATTATTTATTAATTTTTCATCAATCGCGGGTGCAACACCGAATTATCGCGGGTGCAACCCGTCTAATTTAAGTGAACATAAACATGAATTTTACTTATATAGGAACTAAATTTGAGATCAAACTATACTTATTAGGTACAATTATGCTTTTTTTGTTGATTATATCAATTATTTCTTTTGAAACACGACAATATCTGATGAAAATTCTGAAAATATATTATTTCCATCAGTCTTTTTCTTTGGCGCTTCCAATATTGCAAGAATCATTGAAGATTTCTGAGAATCGTTTACCATCAACCGTCGTCATAAATTGAACTCTGACTTCTCCATCTTCATCCATACCACTTAAACACAACCCCACATAACGATATTGAGTTATTTTCTTGCCGGTTCTGCTGAGCAATTGTACGAGGATATACACACCAGCGCAAATATTTTTCGGTAAGAGAATAGCTTGGTCATTTTCATTTTCAGGACATGCTTCTGGTAATAAATTTGAAGCTTGAAGAGTTCATTGTCTGAATCACTGTACACATCAGAAACGCGCAATTTCTTTTTAAGTGGCAACAAAGATTTGCTCTGATAAGAAACTGAAGGATCGGGACTCGGAATTATGTTTCGAGAATTTTTCTGATTCGTACGAGGTTCCAAATCGTCATCGTCCCAATCACTATCTGCATTCGTTCTTTGGATCTGATTCTAGCCAATATTTTCAAATCTACATCTGCCTCCATCTTCGTTTTCATTACTTATCTCCGTTTGGAATCACGAATCCTTTCCCGTTGGAGGTGTTCAGCATGAAGCTCAGGATTTTCTTTCAATTTCCGTCTATATTTCTCTGAAGCAGTTTCCTTACGCTGCTCCGTTGTCATTTTAAACTATATTTCTGTTAAAAAAACGGAATACAATATAGACACACATATTAAATATATATCATCAATCGTCTTTAATATATATAAATTAGTCAAGGTATATCAAAATCACGAATTATATAATTAGTCACACAAAAAGGTCGACGTAAAAAATAGTTGCACCCGCGATCTCACATCAAGATCGCGGGTGCAACCAATTTGAGTTATCGATTATTTAAATCTAACAATCATTACAGTCTTAAAAACAAAAACATTAAGTTTAGTTTTGATTTCTTCTTACTTTTGCAAAGTCTCAGAACGTTAGCTCTTTATTTCAGTGAAAAAACTAAACTTTTATATCTTTTGCGTCGCGGGTGCAACAAGTCAATAGTGTATTATTCTAGCAGTCGATTACTTTCAATAATTAACCATATACTTACATTTTTTGGTACGCAAAGACAAACGAATAATGTTAGTTCACGTTTAGCTGGTAAAACTTAACTTCAAACTGTCCAAAACATATGATTTACGCCAGCGTTGCTAGTCATGACTTTACAACTTCTACCAATCCTTGGGATGACAATATTTTCAAACGCGACAAAAATTAGGGTATGGTTTAAAATCACATAAAAATTATATGGCTATTAAATTTAGACTATCTTCTTTCCATAAATAACAATAAAAATAACTAATAGCGTGATTGAAAAAAAAATGATTGCAATCGTCTATAGCGGAATGGCCCCTAAGTCCTTTCTCAGGCTCTATACTATCTGAAAGCGAGACAGACAGACAGAGTAGATACAGAGAGACAGATATGGAGTTACTTTCGCATTTATAATATTAGTTAGGATTATATACATATTGAAATGACCATGTTTTACAGGTTACTCCGACGAAGAATATGAGTCTGATCCAGAGACCAAGATCAAAGTTCCCAAACTGGCTAAGGAGGGATCCGAAGATTCTGATGTGAGTTTAATGACAGGTTTTATAATTGGGATTATTGTTTGAATATTATGTTTTAGATTTAAAACTAGTGAAAAACGAACATACATTTTATGAATAAGTTACAATAGTTTCTAGACTGTTATTAATGCATTGTGACTCACTCATTACAATGATTTTGGAAAATGTTTTGCTGAATTATCTTGTGTGTGTTTTAATTAAATTTGATCACCCCGCTACTTGAAAAATATATATAGATGGGATGTCTAGCCATAGTCCTCAAAATTATATACACACTGGTATATTTTATATAAAGATAAATATTAAGTACATTCGAAAACTGACTAGCACTGTAGACATCCACAGATATATCCATCGAGTCCTAAAATATCGTTTGTGGTGCAGGGTTCATTCAACCCGAGCGGTTCCGAGGAGGCGGACTCGGACTTCGACCCGGAGGCCGGCGAGGGCGTGGTGGCGGGTCCGCGCAAGCGCAAGCCGGCCGGCCGCCGCCGCAGCTCGGGGAAACCAGCCAAGAGGGGGCGTAAACCCAAGGGGAAGAAGGGACGGGTATGTATCACATACTGAGTTTATTGCCGGCTCTTCTCAGCAAAAGCAACCTTCCGAACCGAGCATTAGAGTCGACGTTTCATAAGTGCCTGTGAAGGCCTAGTTGAATTAATAAATTTATTTCATTTCATTTCATACTTAAATTGGGTATACTGCTACAAACTTATAACGTAAAAAATACCAGGAGAATTGAGAACCTCCTCCTTTTCTTTGAAGTCGATTAAAAAACAGAAGCATTAAGTAATATATGGTATGCTTCATTAACATCTTGAGTACGACTGGAGACAAAATTGAGTGACAAAACCAATATTCAATGTTAATTTATAGAATATAGGGATACCAACGACATATAAAAAAAAACCTATTATGTAAAGTTCTGCAAAAATTATGCATGTTATGAAAGAACATTGTTGTTACTGCGCATATTTGTTAGATATTATAACATTAATTGGCTTTTAAATCTGCATTTCTAAATTTTATTTAACTAATTTTCATGTCTAATATTTACTCTGGATACAGAGTCCCATGGTAATTATGCTCACAATATACGATATTTGGATTCTGATAAGCATTTATTATGTACTTTTATGTTTTAGATGACTTGAAACACTTTTGTAGAATGTTAAATATGTGATGCATTATAAAGTTATATCAAAAGTTTTCGACGTTTTGTGGGTCGACACATTATTGCTTATCAGCATCCATATAAGCTCTTTATATATAAATAAGGAAGAGTTATATTTGTGTGTTGTCACAGGCGCCGAGCAAGGGTGGTCGCGGAAGACGTGCCAAGTCCGACAGTGAGGAGGAGAGCGATAAGTCGGAGAGTGAAAGCGACAACGAGTCCGGAAGCGATGCTGGGGAGGAGTCCGACGTTAGTGTAATGACTTTGTATTACTATTATTTAGATATAAGTACTTTGGGAACCTCTTTGGTATTTTGATGTTTGTATGAAAGTAAATACTACGAACTAAGAACATTGTCTAGCTAGTAGCTATGTTAGGGATATTCCTGGATTATTAAGTGTGACAGTAGACACTTATAAAAACATAGTGAAAATATTCTATACATTAAGTTCGAACTAAATATACATAATAGTTAACTCTACTACTGAACATGCATATAATATAGGTAGGATTTTACCATGCTTTGGTAATCCTTTATTAGTCAGATTTTAAATTATATGCGAGTACTTAATGTCTGAAGTATAAACGATTAAAGGTGTATTATGTATGTTCAGGAGCCAAAGTCAAAGCGCGGACGGCCATCGGCATCAGCTTCCGCAGTCGTGAAGGCTCGCAAGGGACCAGTCGCGAAGAGCGCCAACGCTAAGGCGACGCCAGTCAAGCGGAAAGCGCCTACGCCACCTGGTAAGTTTTTATAAAACTCTTGGTCCACAATTTGTATAAATATATTTGTGTTATTTAGGTAGAAATTGACACATTTTTCTTCATATTAATGCATACTGTTTAAAAATGTCTCACATATAATGATTGTCTATGTGTACATTAAATTGAATAAATTTTCCTTTTATTTCTTTTTCAAGCAGGACAATCCTGCCCACAAGGTATTTTACTGATATCTTGTAACATTCATATTTTGACATTTCCTCGTAGTTAAGAAAATTATAATAAATGATGTGTCCACTTCAGCAAAGAAGAAGGCGGGTGCAGCTAAGCCAGCGGGCAGGCCGCCGAAGAAGGGCAAGAAGGCCTCGTCGGACGAGGACTCGGCCGAGGGCAGCGACGAGGAGGAGGAGGCCAGCGACGAGGAGGAGAGTGGCGAGGAGTCTGATGAACCATCAACCGACAAGAAGGCTAAGCGGCCGCCCACTGTTAGTACTAAGTTTTGAATAAAAAAAACTTATATCAGTAGAATAAACTTGCAAATGTATAATGAATTGCGTTCGACGGTCTTAGGTTTGCTTTACCATTTGGATCGCTCAACGCTAACAATACACATTTGCTTCAAGCAATAATAAATACTAAAGATACAGGCTATTTTCTGGTTATAAATAAGACTGTATCATGAACTTTAGATTTGGAGAGGTATTCCACGTAGCCCACCTAAACGAAGCCCACCCAGAGGAAGCCCACCTAAAGTATTCCACGATGCCCACCCGTAGGTGGGCTTCAAATAAAAATTAAAAATAATTAATTTTCTATTCCACGAAGCCCACCTAAGAATATCACTCGCATAGTGTGGGGACAAGAAATAAAAATGTCGATAGAAAAAAATATTTATTATTTAAAAGACTAACTTAAATTTCTATAATCGTTCAGTTTCATTATGTGACAAATAAAACTTGTGTTATGGTAACCAGATAGCTAATATACTACATATAATACTTTTAAATACATACTTATATAGATATTTACATCCAGACACAGAACAAACAGACATATTCATGCATACAAATGTTTGTCCTGGGTGGGATTCGAACCCACGACTCGCGGCCTGAAAGTCAGGGTCACTAACCACAAAGCAAACCGGGCTGTCAAACTATATTTACAATGTTTTTGATATTTGTCTGAGTATTTATTGTAATTATGAAACAATCTATGATTTTTTATGTTACAGTAGAGTATTTTTATTATTCACTAAACAGGTAGCTATATGAAAACTTCAACATAGATCTCTATGGAAAGCTATATTTGCAATGTTTTTGATACTTGTCCATGTTTTTATTGCATAATTTTGAAACAATCGGTGATTTTATTAAGAGCACAAAAAGGAAAATAATAGAAAAAAATTTTTTTGGAATGATAATTATGAAACAATCTGTAATTATAAATAGTAGCTAAGATTACAAAAATGACAAAAATTGTCTCACATAATGAAACTGAACGATTATAGAATTTTAAGTTAGTCTTTTAAATAATATGGATGTAAATATCTATATAAGTATGTATTTAAAAGTAGTATATGTAGTATATCTGCTGTCTGGTTACCATATCACAAGCTCTGCTTAATTTGGAATCAGATTGGCCGTGTGTGAAAAATGTCCCAGGATATTTATTTATTTATAATAAATATTTTTGCTGTCGACATTTTTATTTCTTGTCCCTACACTATGCGAGTGATATTCTTAGGTGGGCTTCGTGGAATAGAAAATTAATTATTTTTAATTTTTATTTGAAGCCCACCTACGGGTGGGCATCGTGGAATACTTTAGGTGGGCTTCCTCTGGGTGGGCTTCGTTTAGGTGGGCTACGTGGAATACCTCGATTTGGATGGTTATGTATGACAAAGCAAGAGTTGAATTTATAATTAGTTACATATAATGTGCTGTCATTTTTTATTTTATTTATAAATAAATAAATTTATACGTTTTCTAAAGTTTATCTCAATATCCTTAGAATTATTTCCACCCTGATTGTTATATTTTGTTGTACAGGATGATGAGATCAAGAAGTACGTGAAACAGATCCTGGAAGGCGCCAACTTGGAGCAGATCACGATGAAGACTGTGTGCAAGCAGGTGTACAGCCACTACCCCGAGTTCGATCTCGCGCACAAGAAGGACTTTATCAAGGCTACAGTCAAGTCGGTCAGTAAATAGAGTTACAGCTCTTTTTGACAGAGAATAGCTATGCTACGTCACTAGAGGCCGATATATGTATTTTTCTCAATTTATAGGTCAACTAAGCAAGCGATTTAAGTTGCCTGCTGTTTTTGACTCGCAGCTGATATATACATATTATTTTTTACTAAACGTTTTTAAGCCATTTCCAAGACGCATTTTGTTGCATGCCAATATTATTTGCATAAAGTGTTTTCATTGTTATTTATCTTCTTATTTTTTTTTGTTGCAGTGTATTTAAGATGTTAGGAGTTAAGGAAGGAGTGTAGATGTCTACATAGTATACCTATAGTTTATAAAAGGACATAGTTATATATTATTACAATAATAATATATTATGAATAATAAAATAAAATAACTGAAATGAAGTGAAATGGATTAACACCCGCTTTCCTTTACAAGGTAGTTATGATTTGCTTATTTTCTTTTTGCATTTTATTGTTATTTTTTGTTATCAATGCTTAAAACAGAAATCTACATGTAGCATTTCTATCCTTATATTCCCGAACTGTAGCATCATTAAATCTAAATATTTTACGCTTCTCTTTATTGTAAGAATGTAAGAGAAAAATAGTTAATAAGCTATTGCCTTTCAGCTCATATCATCGTGAGCAGTGACTGTTCGGCCGCAATCACATAATAGTCAAGTAAGTTACACCACTTAAACAAAAAACTTAGATTAATCCCCGCCGCTTCGTGCCTGCCTACCGGTACCGGTGCCGGTATCACGTTAACTGCAACATTTTTATTCCACATAACTGCCGAGCGTGCGACGCGGCGCGGGCCTATGTAATTTTATGTTGTAGTAATAATTCCCATTTAGTGATAAGGATAACCGAAGTAAACAGCTCTAGAATTTTTTTTCAACGTGCCTGTATGTTACTTAGTGATGTTCCTTCACTCTTTAATGTTTTATCAATGTGAATTCACTTTATTTTATTTCGACTGTGAATTAGCTCGGTGTTAGGTACAATTTTGTTTTAAGATTTTTTTTAGGTACATGGTGTTGTCTTTTACCATCGTTTTTATTTTAAAAACTCAAAACGAGTTAAATGATAATGTAACAAACACATCACTCGATTATATTTGTGTTAAGAATATTTAAACCATAATTATTGGTGACATAATAAGCATTATATAATAACTCGAAGATATCCGATTTTAGAGATTTAGAGAAATTTGGGATACAAATAAAACAACACATTAATCGTTAAAGCTATTTAAACATGGGTACAGCTAGGATAACAGCTTAGGTTTTCACGAATTATAATCGAGATCATGAAAATTGAATGACCTAACACGAGTTATCTCTACAGCACTACTGTTACTCCACACCACATACATGTGTATGTGGAGGGAGAACGTTCTAGTAAAAACTTTACACATTCATTTGCAATACATGTTGTCAATGTTACAGTCGATAGGAAATAATAATAATTAATACCTATGATAATAAGATCTTCATTGTTTTTAAATAAGTATGGTAATAAAACTAAATTTATTTTTTTATTCATGTTGGGGTAAATTTAGGCAGTGACAGTGAGCTGTATCAGTATTTTGAGGCACTTTGGGGTTTTTTTATATTCTTTGTATGTTGTTGGCGGCCTTTGTATAAAAAATTAACAGTTGTCGCCTCTATTAAGTTATAAATATTTTGTTATCGATTGGTTAACTGAAAATGGGGGATTCGGAATTATTATTTTTTTAATAATGAATGTAGATTTATAAAGGTATTTTCTCGCAGTCTGTGCACTTTCGCAAAATACTATTCGACTAAGTATTGATTAAGTGTACTTTTAAGAAGTGTAAATAAATACACGAATGTGTTGCAATTTCTGGGGCTCGTTGTTCAACCGAATTATTGTGAGTACATTGATTTATGGTAGCGTATTCCAGGATAACTAAGTAAGCGAGCGAGCAGTGTTACACGGTTGCACAAACGGGTCCCCACAGATTGTAAAATATGATTTGTTCCGTATAAGTTAGCGTAACTTGAGCGTTTAGAATATTATGTGTTCAATACGATATGCGGATAAGCATACATAGTTACATCGTACGTCATCAATTGGAGTTCAAGTAGAAAGTGTGCGTGCCGGTTGCGGCCGGTGCATTCCCCATTATAGTGCAATATGATCAGAAATGTATTTTTCAATGATTTGTAACTTCATTCATCATATCAACGTGATTATCATCATGCTATCGGGCAACTTTATTTTGTTACATTGAAATAGTGTATAAGTTTTTTCAATGATCAGCTTGATTTATTTTAGGGTGCTTATAGGCATTTTATAACTGTTTTTTTAATTCAATTTGTGGCCGAAGTCGCTATGTCCGAGGGTGGGCTAAGGAGCTAATGTAGGTTTAGGTTCGGACGCGCAGAGACACTAAATGCGTCCAGATATAGAGATGACCCGATTTACTGTCTATATAACCTATCTCTATTCTAGAATCGCATTGATCGAACAACCCTATTCTATAAAATGCTATTTTTTATCTAATGGGATTGTTTAGAATAACATTTATGTTAGTTTCCCTTGTCCGAGTAGTCTCTCCGGGCGTCCGAACCGCTTAGTTCTAAGATAGTTTTAATCAACATTAAATGTGTATTTGTGAATTTTTAACCTTATTTCGGTTGATGTTTCTTTATAAATGTGTAAATGGTTGAGATCTGTAGCAAAGTAGTGACACGGAGTGATAGAGTGACTGGTTCCCTTTTACAATTGGAATATAGAATAATAAAGTAAATAAAAGTTTGAAGGGTTTTTTTTATTTGAACACCTTTCCTTGTATTCGTTAATATACATTATCATACAAAAATACAATATACACATTGTTATTTCTTAGCAATAAATTTTAGTACATTACTTTCAAATTTTAATCTAATGAGCCGATATCGAGATCCAAACATTGGACGGATTTTAGTTAACTTATATACAACTAAAGTAACTAATATTACAAAATATTTATACAAATTGTATAGTTTATTTGTATTATGCTGAATAATTTCAATAACTTATGGTATATTTTAGGCACTTAGTTGCTGGATATGTAAATTTTATTTTTATATATTACTTCAGTAACATTCTTCCAAAAAAATAGATTTAAAATAGAGAAGTTACAAAAAGGAGCAATATAAATAAATGTCAATCATTTTAGGTCCGATCACTGCCTACTTCCTAAGAGATAGAATTTACACTCTTGCAGTAAAATCGATCTAGGAATAAGATACATATATAGCTAATAGTAGTGATCAGTGTATTGACAGTCGGATGGCTTTGTGGTTAGGGACCTTGACTTTCAAGCTGCCGGTCGTTGGTACGAATCCCATCCACCCCATATTCTGCGTCTGGATGTAAGTATGTATTTAGAAGTACATCAGCTATATCACAAGCTCTGGAAATAAATTGGCCGTATATAAAAAATGTCTCAAGATATTTTATAGTTTAGTCTCGGGTTTAGGTAGCGGTTTCCTTAGACGACGCGGGCGGCGGTCTGCGCACGCGTATACCTCGTACCGCTCGTCGCGCTCGTGTCGCTCACTTCGTTCGTGTCGCGGCGCCTGCGACCGCTCCGAGCAGTTGGAGCGGTGGGAGCTGTCGTTGTCGTCTGCACTGTCCACGTCGCCTGCCGAACGAGTAATATCGTATAGTGTAATAGACAATTTTGGAGGGTTCTAAAGTGATGTATAAGCATTGCACCTGTGCGAAGCTGGGGCTGGATGAATATTAAATAGTGTAGAAACCTTGATAATATAATATACTGGCTACCTCTACGCGGTTTCACCCGCATAGTTCCCGTAGAAATAGGAGGATAAAATATAGCCTATGTTACTCCCTGATAATCTTTTTTACCATTGGTGAAAGAATTATTCACATCGGTCTAGTAGTTTTTAAGTTTATTCGTTACTTAAAAATACAAATCATTCCTCTCCATAATATTAGTATTGATGCATAGATTACCATCACTGCTATTGTTGCTAGGCACGTGCGCGTCCCGCAGTCTCGGCTTCCTTCGCCAGTAGCGGAACTCGCGGGGCAACGTGTACGAACGGGGAAGGGATATCTGAAAACAATGAAGAAAATAGAATAAAAGCATATAGAACTTATTTTATATATAAAAGCTTCAGATTTAACGCGCTAATCTCTAGAATTGCTGGTACGAATTAAAATAATAGGGTTGGGTAGTCATTTCATAACATACTAATTAGTGGCTCCCCTCGGTTATACCCGCGTACCTGTACTATCTGTATACTGAACTGTTCTGTAGTTTTAGCGTGAAAGCGAGACAGACAGATAGAGTTACTTTCGCATTTATAGTACAGATGATGTAGAAAAAACATTATATCAGGAATTTGGATTATAAATGATAATGGTAATCTTGGGAACGGGTAATATTGTGGAATACTCAATAATAAGTTTTTGAAATACATTTCTCATGTAATGTAATAATCATTAACTTTATTTCATTACAGTACCTATTATTATATAAGGGGTATAAATATGTACAAAACTTATATGTAAAATATATATACATACTAAATTAAAATTATAAATAAAATATATTATCTAAATCGCTGCCCTGTGGTAGAGTGCCCAGGATGCTGGCTACATTACCTCGCTGGATGGCGAGGCTTATTCTTTGGGCGAGGTAATAGCCAGCCAATAGTCCACTCTGTGCTTGTGGTGAGGATGTGGGTGACTTAAACCATATAATATTTTCTTGTCGCAATTTCTGCCGTTTATCATTTATCAATACGTTAATATCATTAAATGTTCCTTTGCCTACTTCTATAAACTGTCTACTTATATCCTTTAATATCGATATTTATCTTGCAATAGAATCGTATCTTTCATTTAATAATATAAAAGTATAATATTTTCATCCCTCTTTATGTAATTTTATGTAATCTATCATAATTCATTTCCGTATTATCCTACTCCCCTGATCCTTTTGCTTCCTTTTCCAAATTCCTCTCTATTTTTATTAATTACATTAAAAGTTTCCTCGTTTTAAAAACTTGACATTGGCAAATACACAAGCCGTGTAATGCTACGCAAAACAAAAAAAAAAAAAAAAATAGCCAGCCTTCTGGTCACCCGATCGTTCGATAAGACGCGTTGACAGCTCTTTATAAAGGCTATGGTAATGTAATTGGTTAGGTTATTTAGAAGGTATAAGGAGGAGTAGTAGGTACCTGGCTGTCGATGTCGCTGGGCGGGCGCGGCGTGTCCCGCGCGGGGGACTCCTCGCCGCTGCTGCCGCCGCCACCCCCACCTACGGCGCCCTCCTCCTTCTTCCTGTTCCTACCGATCGACATCATAAGTAAACGTATAATATAAATACAAACAAAAAAGTTTATTACGAAAGTTAATTCATTAGAAAAGTGTACTAAATATAAATCAATTTATTTATTGTCATATATGCAGCTATAGAGTTAAACTAAATAAAATATGGTTATTATGGTTTTCCAACGCCGCGCTAGGCTGGTTTTGCTTAAGCTTAAATGTTTTTCCCAGTCCTTTTCTCACGTATAACAAACGATATAAAAAAAAAATTGGTTGCCTGTAAAGTCGGTATACGGGCGAAAGTTTTACGTGACAACGACTTTGAGTGGTAAAATAATTTTAATGTGAATATTCATTCGTATAGTAGGAAGAAGGATGAAATAATAGTAACAATTTAAAACATAACGTCACGTAACGTGAGCGGAGCGTAACGCAGTTTCTTGAAGTGTCACCCGGCAAACCAATTTATAAGACGTTGTCACGTCAATAATTTTAATGTGAATATTCATTCGTATAGTAGGAAGAAGGATGAAATAATAGTAACAATTTAAAACATAACGTCACGTTACGTGAGCGGAGCGTAACGCAGTTTCTTGAAGTGTCACCCGGCAAACCAATTTATAAGACGTTGTCACGTCAAAAATCTTATATGTTACTGATTTTGACTTAAGTCTCTACCGTTACTGTTTGTTTCAAATGTTTTAATATTGGTATCCAATAACATAAAATACTCATGTACAATGAAATAAAATATATTTATTAATTCAAATAAACTTATCTACCATTACCTTTAGTAACGCGACTACGCATACATATACATACTCCTTTTAGCCATAATTAATTTATTTTAATTCTGACATATTGCCAACAATGACTTAATCTTGGTACCCCCAATCAATAAATAACAAAATACTCACGTATAAGGCGGTCCCCAGTGGCAACAGACTTGCCTGGTGCAGCCCTCCAGGTAGTGCGGCGCGAGCAGGATCTCCGGCGTGCGGCACCGCTGCAGCTTCCTCATCTGCTCCATCTTCTTGCCTCCTAGACCTGGGTAGGGGAACATCCTCTCGCAATTCGGATTGTATTGACCGCAACCTGAAATAAAACCCACAACAAAAGTCGAATCTTACTTTGGGTACCAGAGTTCAACAAAATTTTGCATTTAAATGTTATCTTGTCTGTTTGTGTCTTCCAGTGTGTATTTAATCTAATATATAAAATTCTCGTGTCGCGGTGTTTGTGATTAAACTCCTCCGATACGGCTTTACCGATTCTCATGAAATTTTGTGTGCATATTGGGTAGGTCTGAGAATCGGGCAACATCTATTTTTCATACCCCTAAGTGATCACGGGAACGGGAACTAAGCGGGTGAAACCGCGGGGCGGCAGCTAGTATTTAAATAAATATATTATTTTTATTAAAACCACTCAAGAGTCGGACTCGCGCACGGAGGGTTCCATACCATGTATTTATCGCCGTTATTAGTATCGAGCAAGAAACGGTAAAAAATCTAGTTTGTTGTATGAGAACCCCGTTAAATATTTATTTTATTTTTAGTATTTGTTGTTATAGCTGCAATAGAAATACATCATCTGTAAAAAAATCAACCGTTTGGTAGAAGTAACTAAATAACAAAAACACAAATAAGTAGATACTAACCTTCATTATATGTACTCCTAATATTGTCTATACTTTGGACGTTAGCTAATGCGTTCTGTAACGTCGACGAGTATTCGTCCTTACTTTCACCGTACTTCGGGTAATTCTCACAATAACCAGCATACTCTCCTATTTGTATATCTTCAGTATACATCGCATTTTGAGGTATCCTAGGCTTATCTAGTCCCGTCGCTTCGTAAGTACTACTAGTTACATCTGGAATGTATGTTCTAGGACTGCTGTTGAGAACATTTCTAGGACTACCACAAGCGTTATCGTAGTTCCTAGTTTCCCCCAAAGCTAGGTAATTAGGCGAACGAATAGGCGTTCTTGTGACGTCATTTCGTATATTAGCTGGGTTTTCGTAAAACGTTCGCGTGTTGTCGTATCTGTTCGGTAATCTTCGCATTTTTAAATCGTTCAAATCGTTTGTCGTATTTTCGTTGTTTTGGAAATTAGTTAGACTGAATTCCGGTTTAATTTCCGTGTAAGTTGGGTATATGTTACATGTGTGGGGTAGTACTGGGTAGTTTTGGTAGGAATGTGTCATTTCTATACTAGGCCAGGCCGGTGGCTCCGCGTGTGTTTTAGCCCTAGGTATAGGCTGCCTTTGTAAGCTGCTGTATATTTCCTCAGCTGCTACTGGTGTGGTTTTGGCTAGTTTGCCTTGCTTGATCTCCTCCTCGATGACTCGTAACTCGGCGAGCTGCTTTTGTTTTTTCTCCTGGAGCTTTTGTTGGATGTTGACGCGGGAGCCCACGCTCGAGCCTTCGTTTTCAGACGATCCACCCTGCGAATATAATTAGATTTATTGGAATTATTGTTTAAAATTATATAAGTCGTTTCATCGAGATGTGTGAAAATTATTATAAGCTAGTTTATAATAATTTTCTATCTCGATGAAACGACTAACATGAGTATGGAATGACAAATTAAACGAAATAATTGTTTCTTCTGATAAAAATTTTCTTTTATATCTTGTATTACGAATGTTGACGTAAATTATATATTTTTTAATTTATAATTAAAATTTTGGACATTTATGGTTTGAAATAAACGCTAATTATTTGTAAAATAACAGCCAATGCCTGCTGGATGCCTGGCATTTTTTGTAGCTATTAAATAAGTGTATTCAAGAGTAAATTAAAAAGAGTAAGCCGTGGTGGCTCAGTTGGGAACGCGCTGACTCACAATCATGAGGGTGCAGGTTCAAAACCCTGACCCGTACCTCTGAGTTTACAAAAACTTACGAACGGATTTACACCACTGGCTATCGGTGATGGAAAACATCGTGAGGAAACCTGCATGCCCGAGATGTCACAAAGGCATGTGAACTCCACCAATCCGCACTGGGATCGCGTGGTGGACTATGGCCTACTTCCCGTCCATGTTAGGGGAGGCTCGAGCTCCTCGGTGAAGACGTATATAAATATCCTGGGACATTTTTCACACACGGCCAATCTGATTCCAAACTTGTGATATGGTAACCAGATAGCTGATATACCTACTACATATACTACTTTTAAACACATACTTATATAGATATTTATATCCAGACACAGGACAAACAGACATATTCATGCATAAAAATGTTTGTCCTGGGTGGGATTCGAACCCACGACCCGCGGCTTGAGAGTCAGGGTCACTAATCACAAAGCCAACCGGGATGTCCATATGAGCTGATGATGAAGAGTAAATTCTTCTTCTCAGTCGTAGACTCCTGGCGGAGTGGTCGTGATTATGGAAGGTCTGATGTCGGTTGTGAAGAGTAATTATTGGTTATATTACATGGTGGTTGTGTGGAGCGCCAGGGGTAGGGGAGACGGAGGCGGCGGCGGAGGAGGCGGCGGCGGGCAGCGGGCGCCTCCAGAAGGCGGCGGGCGGCGCGGCCGGCGGCGGCACGAACGACGTCGGCTTCTTCTTCTTACGCAAATTCGCTGCACTGTTACAATACATATTATTTAAAGCCTGGTTTATAATGCATTTGAACGCTTTTTTACCGCACGTTAAAAACATTCTAGTGCGAATGAGGGCTAGAGGCATCGAGCATGTAACCAATAGAGTAGAACTGTTAACAGTTTTGTTAGAAAACAAAATACGCCAAAGCGCTGCGCCGGCCCCTGCGTTCTGATTGGCCGACTCAAGGTCAAGTGTTGCACTAGACGTACACACAGGTCTCTTATTGGTCGGGTACTGTTTTAGTTCGAGCGTGGTTGGTTAGTTATACCGGTTATACGTGACAAATCATTGATGCGTTGCTAAACAAATGGCTCACTATTGCTACTCTATTGGTTACATGCTCGATGGCTAGAGGTCTCGCATGCCGCTCTCCACTCATAAAGATAATCTCTAAACGTTTTTCTAGCTGTCGCCATATTTCCTAAAATTGATTGATTTTTATTTAATTTCTTATGTTTTTGGTACGAACCTTGCCGTATAACGAACAAAAAAAAGAATTAGCGTATCGCTCCAGCCGTTCTGAAGTTATGCGCGTACGTACATTTCGCAGATTCATTTATATATATAGATGTACCTAGTTAGTATGTATATTACAATGTTATACAGCGGTGGGAGTATTGTCAAAAACTGATATCAACAGCACTGATTTTCAGCTGGCACCAAATTATGTGCAATAATATAAAAAATAAATGTCCTACAAAATTTATCGTTTGTTAATAAGAGTCCTTCCAACATGTATCGATAACGAAGTCATCAAAACTGATTACTAACCAGCAATTTTTTATATTTAGGTACTTAGTTAATATTTAAACAGTCATATTTTCCTCCAAATTGCGAGCTACGTTATCCCGGTCCTACGACCAGAAATTGTTAATACCAAAAGACCATTTTTTTCATTACTAACTGTAGGACAAATATTACATAATAGGTTAGTGTGTCCTCGGCCCAAATAAAATAATGTCCTACAAGAAAACAGGTATGTATTACTAGTCTGAAAAGAATTGTATTTTTTATGTTTTGATATTTGGAACATTAGATACATTCGATGTTGTTAATGCAGTACTTTTAACTCGAAAGTCTTGAATAAAAGCCTCTTGATTATTTTCTTTAAAATCCTGATAGGTTTCTTTTAAAGGTCAAATCATTTGGAAATAACGAAATATCACGCAGCGCTATCTAGTGACAGTAATAGAGTAAGTAATATTTTCTTGAGAATCACCAAATTGACATTATATTCAAAAGAAATTAAATGAAATATATTTATTAATTCATATAGGCCTTCACAGGCACTTATGAAACGTCGACTCTAATGTTCGGTTCGGAAGGTTGCTTTTGCTGAGAAGAGCCGGCTGTACACTCAGCAATTACTCTTTTTAATTATTTGCATTCCACAATATTAAAATTAAATATTAAGTGGTAAATTATATTTGGACCTTATTTAACTAGTGTTATAAGCATCTCACAAAAATATAATTACCTGTTAACCGGATTAGAAAACCGACAATTAAATACGCCTGGTATTACTGGGTTGTCAGTCTGACTTGACTGTTTACCTGTGGACACAAGATAATAAAAAAATTAAGTTAATATAATGACCAAGGTAATATAAATAGCTTTATTATGAAATCACATATTACTGGTATATTATGTAAAATATCATTTTAAAAACAACACAAAGGCAAAGACCCATTATATTATTATTAGGTATTTAATTTATGTGTATCATAATGTGTAGATATCCAATAATAAAATTATTGTTTCTTCCATAATACTAAATAAAATCTTTCACTTATTACCATTTTTGTTTTGTGACGAGGCGTTAGTGCTGTTTGTTCCTTGCTGATGCTCTCCCAACATATAGCCTAATCTTCTCACGTGAAAATATCTGCAACAACATATGATGTAAGCAACATATTCAATACTAGCTGTCTCCGCGCGGTTTAACCACCGTGCCGTGGGAATACGGAGATAAAATATAGGTAATGTTACTTTCTCCCTCCGACTCCCTGATAATGTAGCTAACCAATAGTGACAGAATTTTTTTAAATCAGCGCGTTAGTTCTTTCCCATTGGTTATATTAGTAGGAAGGATGTATATTTGCATGTCCATGGGTGCGTGCGAGCATGCATGCGTGCATGTGTGTGGGTGTGAGTGTGAGTGCGTGCGCGTGTGTATGTGCGTGCATGTGTGCGGGTGTGTGTGTGATCGCGTGCGCGTGAGTATGTGCGTGTATGCGTGTGCGAGCGTGTGTACGTGCGTGTGTGTGTGGGTAGGTGTGTGTGTATACGTGCCTGTAGTAGAGCAGCATGAAGGCGATGCCGAGCAGGAAGGCGGCGGCGGCGAGCCCGGCGGCGGCGAGCCGGCCGCGCCCCGCCCACCACCACGCCACCAGCAGCAGCCAGTTCTCCACGCACATCACGCAGTAGAACGTCACCTGTACTGTACTGTACTGTACTGTATACGTGCCTGTAGTAGAGCAGCATGAAGGCGATGCCGAGCAGGAAGGCGGCGGCGGCGAGCCCGGCGGCGGCGAGCCGGCCGCGCCCCGCCCACCACCACGCCACCAGCAGCAGCCAGTTCTCCACGCACATCACGCAGTAGAACGTCACCTGTACTGTACTGTACTGTACTGTATACGTGCCTGTAGTAGAGCAGCATGAAGGCGATGCCGAGCAGGAAGGCGGCGGCGGCGAGCCCGGCGGCGGCGAGCCGGCCGCGCCCCGCCCACCACCACGCCACCAGCAGCAGCCAGTTCTCCACGCACATCACGCAGTAGAACGTCACCTGAACACCACAACCACACCATACAATCACAACTCTACGTAATAGTTACGTCAGCTGCGGAGATGGAGCTTTACCATAACAACACATTTTTTTTTATCTCCCATGGGAATCCTTATAGGGTACCCGGCAGCTCCGGGGACAGCCACTGGGTTATGTGTGACTCACCTACATACAAAACCCTTGGATGTTCCGAGGACGCCACGGCGCCGTGTGGCGGGGCTGTGGGACACACGTAAGCCTTACACCCGCATGCCCCGCCGGCGCTGTCCGTCCCGGGGGGCGGGACTCACACGTGCGAGTCCCGCCCTCTTCACGTCACCGGAGATGCCCAGGAACAAATGGGCATCTCCGGCATGGGTCCATCACTGGCATCACTGACCGCTAGGTCTAACATTAATTTTATTTCAAACTATGAACAAACAATTTAATGATATTTATATTATATTCCAGGTTCCACAGAATATTTTTGTAATTGATTACTAAGTAGCTTCATTTTGATGAAAGAGAGATGCCCAACATTGTCTTGTCGACAACTACCGATTGTGGTAGGTAAAAGGGTTAGATGGGATCAAATATGTTGATTTGATGATTCTAAAAGAAATATTACTAACAGGTTTTGTTTTGTTAAATCTCAAGGTAATTATCTAAATTATTTGAAATAATGTTTCTCCTACAAAATTCATGGTTTGACCCTTCCAACATGTATTGATAACGAATCAAAAATTATTACTAACCAACAGATTTTTTTAATTTACTTAGTTAATATTTATATAATTAAACAGTCATATTGTCCTCCAAATTTCTTGGTACGTTATCCCAGTTCTACGCTCAGAAATCGTTAATACCACAAGACCATCTTTTCCTTACTAACTATATTAATTATCTATATAAGTATGTATTTAAGAAAAAGTAGTTTATGTAATATATCAGATAGCTGGTTACCATATCACAAACTCTGCTTAGTTTGGAATCAGATTGGCTGTGTGTGAAAAATGTCCTAGGATATTTATTTTGTAAGTTATATATTTTTTTGATGACCCAGGGGAATCCTGATAGGATACCCGGCAGCTCCGGGGGGATCCGCCGGGTTATGTGGTGACTCACCGGCACAGACGGTGCCGGTGCCTACCCACTAAACCCCTACACCCCTGGGGTTCCAATGACGCCTGGGCGCCGTGTGGCGGGGCTGCCGGCGCTGCTCGGCTTTACAAGCCCGAGCCCGTCTCCGGGGGCGGGACTCACACGTGCGAGTCCCGCAAGTTATATATACTTCAACCCATCGAGCATGTAACCAATAGAGTAGAACTGTTAACAGTTTTGTTAGAAAACAAAATACGCCAAAACGCTGCGCCGGCCCCTGTGTTCTGTTCTGATTGGCCGACTCAAGGTCAAGTCGTACACACAGGTCTCTTATTGGTCGGGTACTGTTTTAGTTCGAGCGTGGTTTGTTAGTTATACCAGTTATACGTGACAAATCATTGATGCGTTGCTAAACAAATGGCTCACTATTGCTACTCTATTGGTTACATGCTCGATGCTTCAACCCAATATCAACACCCATTTCCAAGACACAGTCATTGCTATATCTAATACTAGCTTCTGCCCGCGACTCCGTCCGCGTGGAATAGTTACTTTGGACTAACGCTAAATTTCAACCCCCTTAGTATACGTATAGATGGTCTCGCAGAGCTAACTGATGACTGCACGCGCTTGACAGCTTACGCTTGCAGTACAGTACTTGAACATTATTTTGGTGCAATGTTATTTTAAATTTGCGATATCTCCTAAGATATTCATTGAAATCGAATGATGTAAATGGCAATTTTATTTTAAATTAAATACTTGTGATGAATAACGTATTTATTTGGATAAGGAATAATATCATCTTCATAAAACACCTTCACAAATAATGCTTAATTTTCGAACAAATTTGGTTAGCATAAAAATGGTCACAGTGAGCCAACCTTAACAGATAGACATATGCTATCGCGGAATTTTTTTTAGAACTTTTGAAGGGGAAGAATTCTGTCATACATCATTTTAGCGTAACTTTAACCGTTTACGCAGCATACGCAGCGGAAGCTCTCAACAGGAAAAGAAATCTCCCGATTTTGAAACATTCTTCATTGGTGCTCCGCTCCTATTGGTCATAGCGTGATGATATATAGCCTATAGCCTTCCTCGATAAATGGACTATCTAATGGCGAAGGAATTTTTCAAATCGGACCAGTAGTTTCTGAGATTAGCGCGTTCAACCAACCAAACAAACAAACAAACTCTACTCCTTTAAGAGAATTTTATATATTAGACTAGCTTTTCCCCGCGACTCCGTCCGCGTGGAATAGTTACTTTGGGCTGACGCTAACTTTCAACCCCCTTCGTTAACGTAGAAGGATGGCCTCGCAGAGGCAACTGATGACTGCACGCCGGCCGGCCCAGCGCATAAAGGCGTGCGCAGTACTTGATAATTATTTTGGTGCGATGTTATTTTAAATTTGCGATATCTCCTAAGATATTCATTGAAATTGAATGATGTAAATGGCAATTTTGTTTTAAATTAAATACTTGTGATGAATAACGTATTTATTTGGATAAGGATTAATATCATCTTTATAAAAACACCTTTACAAATAATGCTTAATTTTCGAACAAATTTGGTTAGTATAAAAGTGGTTATAGTGAGCCAACCTTAACAGATAGACATATGCTATCGCGGACTTTTTTTTAGAACTTTTGAAGAGAAACAATTCTGTAATACATTATTTTAGCGTAACTTTAACCGTTTACGCAGCGTACGCAGCGGAAGCTCTCCACTGGAAAAGAAATCTCCCGATTTTGAAACATTCTTCATTAGTGCTCCGCTCCTATTGGTCATAGCGTGATGATATATAGCCTATAGCCTTCCTCGATAAATGGACTATCTAATGGCGAAAGAATTTTTCAAATCGGACCAGTAGTTCCTGAGATTAGCGCGTTCAACCAAACAAACAAACAAACAAACTCTACTCCTTTATAATATTAGTATAGATATATTATATATATATAAATTATTATATTATATATAATATATAAATTCTCGTGTCGCGGTGTTTAAGATTAAACTCCTCCGAAACGGCATTACCGATTTTTATGAAATTTAATATGCATATTCAGTAGGTCTGAGAATCGCCTACTATCTATTTTTGATACCCCTGTGATCACGGGAACGGGAACTACGCGGGTGATACCGCGTGACGGCAGCTAGTAGATATATAAAAACGACTTACCATCTTCTGTCTATGATTAAGTTCCTGCAGATTAATATAAGCGAAGACATAAACGAAGGCGATTAGTGCAGAGAGGTACGCCTTCCGCGGCCGGCTGATCCGCTCCCCGTGGAAGACGTTTTTAGGAGATATCAGCCACAAAAACATCGACAACCAATGCAGACCTGTAAATAGACAAAAAAATATTTATTACTAGCTTCCTCTAGGTTTCAACCGCGTAGTTCCCATTCCCGTAGGAATATAGGTATAAAATATAGGCTTATTTGTAACATACAAACATACAAATCAATTCGTATGATAAAGAATTTAAGAGGCATTTATATAAATCTGATTACCAAGTTACATTTTAGAATAACTATAAATATAGACTATACAGATAAAAATCCTGGGTCATTTTTCACACACGGCCAATCTGATTCCAAACTATGTAGAGATTGTCTATGGTAATCGGTTAGCTAAAATACTACATAAACTATTTTTAAAATACATACATACTTTTAAAGATATTTACATTCAGACACAGAAGACATATTCATGCGTACAAGTGAGTGTCCTGGGTGGGATTCAAACCCACAACCAGCTGCTTGAAAGTCAGGGTCACAAAACAATGAAAAAAATGGTCTTGTGGTATAAATAATTTCTGAGCGTAGGACCGGGATAACATACCAAGAAATTTGGAGGACAATATGACTGTTTAATTATATAAATATTAACTAAGTCAGATTTAAATCATCATAATATTTTATTTTTATGATATAGGAAATAAACAATTTTTAGGCTTATAATAATAATAATAATAATAATAATAATTTTTATTTCATAAATGGTTGCACATACACTGAAACTAGTAAGGTTCAAAGCAGATACATTTAGGATGCTAAAATTAAAACAGTTTAGTGTTAATTGAGCTCTGGAACTCACGGTAAGAATAAACTTGTGTTGCGAGTTCCAGCTCTCGCTCTAGGTTTTATGCAGTTAACATAATTAGTTATACAAGAAGTGCTTCAAGAATGAACAAAAAATATGTAAATGTAAAAATAAAATATAAAAGTTAATAAACAATAAAGAAAAAAGGTGAATTGATGTGTAGTGTAGTTGTGTGAAGTGTATGTGTAATGTATGAGTGTGTGTATGTATATATGTATGTGTGTGTGTGTGTGTGGATGTGGCGTGTTTGTCATATGGATGTATGGGGGTGAGTAAATGTATGTAAGTTGTGTAAGGCATGAGAATACTCACGAAGGTGTTTGGGCGGTACATAGCCTGCTGCCAAAAGGTAGTTGCGTAGGTTAAGAACAATGTGGGGTCAGGGTTTTATAAGATCTTCGGTTTCTTCGTAGGTTAAGGATTTCAACCAGTCACTGACTTTAGTTTTGAGCTCATGTCTACTTAGGGGATATATATTGCACAGTTTATTGATTTTATTATATAAGTAATTACTAATTATGTGATAGTGTCGTCTAGCAAGGGAGGTTTTGAAAGATGGAATAGAACAAACTTTATATGATTGGCGAGTAACGGTAAGACCAGAATTAAAATGCAATGTAGCATGTTTCCTCATTATGGTACGGAGTATAAATAGTTGGCGTACAGATAAAACTTTAGATTCTTTGTAAAGTAACGTAGTAGGATGACGAAAGTGTTTGAAAAACATCACTTTTAATACAGCTCTTTGAGCTCTTTCTATCTGTAGAAAATTTGTTTTAGGGGCCCCACCCCATATAGTTATGCAATATGTGATTATAGAACGACAAAGTGCGTAAAAAGTATTTATTAATGTTTCATGATCAGCCGAGTGGCGCAATTTTTTGAAAACAAAAATCATCTTCCGTACACGCGATGTAAGCTTGTCAAGGTGTGATTTCCAGCTTAGCAGATGATCAATTTGGACTCCAAGATATTTTATACTATTTGATCTACTAAGGTTGGGACATGAGCACGGAATGTACGGAGCTGAAGCTAAACGACAGGAGTGGGCTTTAAGTATGCATGTATTTAATGATGGTAACATTGAGGATTTCAGAGCAAAAGTTATAAAAGTGGTTTTTTCAAGATTTAATGATAATAGATTATTTGAAAGCCAGTTACTTACAGAGTGAAGAGCTTTTTCAGCAAGTGAAATAGAATTTGGCCAGTCCTCACCATGTACGAGTAATGCAGTGTCATCCGCATAGGTGAAGATAGAACAGTTAACTAGTGGCAGCTTACATAAGGTATTAATATAGATGAGGAAAAGTGTGGGACCTAGTATTGAACCCTGGGGCACACCGAAAGTAAGTGGGAGCTCATTGCTAAAATATGAATCTATTTTGACACATTGAGTGCGGTCAGAGAGGTAATCATTGAAAACTTTAAGCGCATTTCCGCGAATCCCAATATTTTCTAATTTTGATAAGAGGTGAGGTATTGAAACTGTATCAAAGGCCTTTGATAGGTCTAAGAATATTCCTAAGCACTTTTTTCTTTGATCAAGGTACTCTACAGTATGATCTATGAGGGATGCTACAGCATCTTCCGTTGATTTACCACGTCTAAAACCAAATTGATTGGGAGCTATAATATTATATTTTTCCAGATATTGTACTAAGCGATTGTTCAAGATCTTTTCTAGGACTTTTGATAAAGCAGTAAGGATAGAGATGGGTCTGTAGTTGTTAACTATAGCTTTATCACCTGATTTATGGATAGGATGAACAATCGCTTTTTTAAACACTTTTGGGAATATACCATTTTGAATTGAAATGTTACAAATATGGGTAATGACGGGGACTAAGACCTTTGCACAAGATTTAAGGAGCCTGGATGAGATACCATCCCAGCCAATAGCAGTATCATTTCGTAGTCCCAAAATGATATCCCATACTTCCGATTCATCGGTAGGGAGCATCACAAAAGAGTTTATGGGCGATGTATCCTGAAATGCTTCTACCATTGGCTTTGAATTTAAACTACATTGATCAGCTAAGCTTTTCCCGATACCCACAAAGAAATCGTTGACCAAATTAACCGATGATTGACAAGAAGAATCAATTTTTAATAGCTCTCGAGGAGGACTTATCGAAGACTGTGTATATATAATTTTTTTGATTACTTTCCATGTTTCTTTAGGGTTGTTTTTGGCTTTAAGGAATTCTGACTTTTCATAAGCTACTTTGAGATTTTTGAGTAATTTATTACAAAAATTACGATAGCGAATGTAGGTAATTTTTTGTGTGTAATTATTAGGATCATTATTAACAGTTCGACACATACTGTCCCGATTCCGTATGCAGCGTAGCAAACCCGGGGTAATCCAGGGTTTTATAATTCTGTGCTTGGAATCGACATAGACCGTTTTGGAATGGTTTTTGATTATAGTAGAAATCGTGGTGACTAAATGTTCGGCAGCTTCATTAACACAGCAATGCATGTCTAATATAGGAGTGAAGTCTGTGTTATGGATTTCACGGATGATTGCAGAATGGTCAAATTTGGTCCGAAAATGTTTAGACTTAGATGTCACGTGTGTGTTGGCAATATTGAGAAGTACTGGTCTATGATCTGTGATATATGTATCAAATACAAGGGTTTTGTTAGAAAAGTCTGACTTAAGGAATACATGATCTAGACAGTTGTTCTCTCGAGTAGGTAAGAAATGGGTTGATAGCAGGCCGTGTGAGGTAATTAGGTTCAGATATTCATTAGCATGCTTCTTAAGGTTATCGGGCATGATATTAATGTTTATATCGCCCATTAGGATGATATTTTTGCGTGTAGAAATGGTGGTAAGAACAGTATCAAGACTATCGAAGAAATTATCATAATTTCGGAAGGATGGCGATCGATATAAAGCCATAATTACTAAGTCAATAGAATCAATTTTACATAGCAGGCAATTAGCATCCATAAAGTATGGTTCTGTTATTGAATGCGCTAGATCGAGTTTAATAAAAATAAGGACACCTTCGTTTTGATTTGCGTGCTTATTAGTACAATATGTTTTGTACCCTTCAAGTGTCGGTGTAGACGATATATTTCTTAACCAGCATTCTGTAAGAATTATAACATCACATGAGATCGATATAGTGTGAAGAAATACTGTTAATTCGTCAAAGTTGCATTGGACACTTCTAATATTTAACTGTAATATATTTAAAGAATTACCATTATTTGTATTACTGTTACATAAGAAGGATAAACACTCTTCAGGTTTACAAATAAAAGTTTGGGTTCTATCTAAGGAATCTAACTCCTCAGAGATAATATTAAAATCCAGCATTGGAATAAAATAGAGAAACACAAGAATACGGTACAATAGATGTTATATTTAACAATATGATAGTAGGGGCAGACACAGGAATCATGTTGACAACCAAGCCATTAATAGATAAATATTTATCCAAGTAAGCAGTGTGATTTGGTGAGAAATTTAATGTGTATAAGAGTGAGTGATTGTGAGTGTGTGTAGGTGTGAGTGTTGTGTAGTGTTTATTATGCCAATGGTGTAAGTTTATGTTGTATAAAAGTGAAGTATTATTATTTGTGTGAAGTGTAATATAGTAATTTATTGAAAAAATATAAGTGTTACAATGATAGGAAGCAAACCGCAAGCCTAAGATAACTGGTAAAGTAAACCTGTTAAACTCTAATACAATAATAAGATAACTAATTAGTAAATAAAATACAATATTGTTAAGACATGTTCTGCTTTTGTAGTTTTTTGAGAGAGTACATAGATGTGACAGTAATAGGTTTCGAGGATTCGTTTTCACGAAGAAAAATCTTTCCATTTTGTGACCAACAGAATTTATAATTTTGTGTTTTAGCAAAGTTACGAGCTTCATAGAATACTTGTCTTAGACTTGTGGGAAGGTGATCTGCCACATATATAGGTAGATTAGGACCTGCAATACCAATATGGGTAGTATTTAACTTTTCAGCGAACGGTCTATCCTTGTTGAAGGAGCGTGAAGCCTCCAAGATTTTCAATTTTAGCGGAACCGTCAGTAGTTCAACTACAACAGGTCTGTTAAGGGCCTTTTTACCTGGAAGGCGGAAAACATCCCTTAGTTGAGATGGGTTTACAGGAGCTTGAACTGTATTAAAGATATCCATCACTATAGTAGTAAGGTCACTATTTGTTTCTTTATCGTTATATGGAATATTTCTGATCTCTATCTTCGAGGAGCGGCTATCACGTATTAAGTCATCAACTTTTTTTTCCAATTCCATTATATAGTTGCGCTGATCTAATTTCTCCTTTTCCATGTTTTCTATACTTCGTCTCATTGACTCATATTCAGTATTGACATGTTCCATTGCCTTCTCAATATCCTTGTTGGTATTTTGTATTTTTATATTTTGCTGTTTAACCTCATTAATTTCACTAGTGATGTTTTTTAAGACCAGGTCTTGACCAGTTTTCCAGGACTTGATTTCATTGTATGATTTCTGTATATTTATATTTTGTTGCTTTACCTCATGAATGTCAGAAGTCATGTTTTTTAGGACTAGATCCTGGTCTATTTTCCATGAGGTAAGCATACTTGTAATTTTGTCTTCGAATGATTTCCATTGCATTTCAGGCGAGAAATCAGGACGCAGGCGTTTGCTTCTCAGTGTAATGCCAGAGTGTTCAGCTTCGTCGCTTTTATGAATTGTTGCATCCGGAGTAGACGGCGCATTTTTTTGTTTTTCGGATACTGGGGTTGATGGCGGTGATCTCTCAACACGGGGCATCTTATATAATTGAGTTAGGTGTTTACACTCAAAGACCAGTAGTCACAGGTTATCAGCGTTCAACTATTTCAAATAGATGTCTATTGAAATATATAAGCGTACAGTTTTGTAGTCAACACGTCGTAGGCGATAGTCGTATATAAACCGGTTCCGATGGCGGCAACCCGTAGCTGTAGCACACGGAGAAACTGAGACGTAATCGATGCGGCACGTAGCTCAGCAGGCGTCAGAATGATATTCAATAATAATAGCCGCCAAGCGCTACAGTCGACTCCAGCGCAACAGGTGGCACTCACACGCAGTACACTCGGTAAGGCAAGGGTCAAACCCAGGTAAATAAAAAACACTATGACACTTCGTAACAACAATCGTAACACTTGAACCGTAGTCTATCCCTCTCGAGGGGCGTGGCCTCGCCGCAACAACACTTAAGGAGTAAGCGAGATTTGAAATTTAATTACATTGACCAATAGGATTTTAGAAAATATAATTTGCAACAGTAGTTGACCGGTTACTTGATACACGTCCGTATACCACTGACAGCACCGAGCGAGAAGCTTAGGCTTGTCTATATATGTATTTATAATATTAGTAGGAATATAGTCAGACTCACCTATAACTAAGAAGACCCAGTATTCGTAGACTAGAGCGTAGGCGGTGAGCGCGCATATCCGCGCCGATATCGTTCCGAGACGCCATAGGAACTGCAACAAAAAAAGGGTTTCTTAGATTTAAACTCCAGAACTGGATTCAACAATCAAATGCAGTTTAATCGACTTTATAATTCAATCTCTTTTCATATTTTATTAACTTTTGACAACGTAATTTATTAAATAAATAAAATAATAATACAAAAGATAAGCAATTTTTGTCTATTACATATTTTTCAAACCTTCAATTTATAAATTCACAAAAATTATAAGACAATAATAGAATCAAAAATATCTAAGACGACGACATGTAAAAGTCCTGCTGGCTAGAATTCATTTTAGATGAATACTAGATTTAAATATACATGGAGATTGAAGTCTTTGTGTTAGGACTCATTCGCACGAGAGTTTTTTTAGCGGACGTTAAAAAAGCGTTCAAACACAACAAATGCGTTCCCAAGTAGGTACCATAATATGCTCTATTTCCAACGCCTAAAGATGAAAATGCAACACCGCTCGATAAAAAAGCGTCGCGTTTTAAAAACGCTGTCGTGTGAACATATAGTTGGGAATGCATTTGTTGTATTTAAATGTCCGTTAAAAAAAATTGGCCGAATGAGGGCTTCTATGTTCCAAATGTCATTCAAATCCGTTCAGTATTTTTTAATACAGTTGCTCAAAAAGTGGTGTATTGCAGGGACGTATAGCGTTCGGAAAGTGGGCTATTACACACTAGTGCTTTTTTTTTACCTTTCCCGAACTCGTGTGTGCATCTTTCCCAACTGTCAAAATAATGTCTATTAAAAAGAAAAACCAACCATGAAGGTTTTACTAAAGAGTTTTTATGATTAATACAAATACGTATATTTTTAAAAAGAAGCTTGTAATTTATCTCAATATCAGATTTAATGATTTAGGTTAGGTTTCATTTCATCTCATTAAATTTCATTTTCATTTCATATCAATAAAAAAAAATATACTGAAGACTAAGCTGTATAGATAGTTCCCTTTGCCTACCAAAATGGGCGAAGAAAAAAAAAACTCTGCTTATACAATGGCGCCAACCGTAGGCGCCATTTTCCAGAAATTTTCATTGCGTGTTTAGTTTATTGAGTTTTTATTATTTTATTAAATTGCTTTATTTTTTCGCAACTGTATTAAAAATAGTCGTTCAGTACACTTGCGGAACCGTCATTGCAACTTGTTCCGACTGCCAACCCTCGCCTTCGGCTGCGCCGCGGCTCGGGTAGTCATTCGTCGGAACTCTTTGCAATGACAGCCTTTCCGCACTTGTAACGAAATATACTATTGCGTGAAAGAGTAACAAACTCACAAACATTTGCATTAATAATATTAGTATAGATCTATACCTGAAATATGACCCCCAGCCACGTGAGCACGAGGCGGTGCACGTTCTGCAGGCGCACGTTCTTGCTGAAGCTGGCGAGCGCCCAGCACACCGAGAACAGCGACAGCGACGCCGATATCACGTTCAGTTCCGCGAACGCCTTGCTAGCTAAAACACGTATACGACACATATATACAAACTAGCTTCCATCCTGCGGTTTCACCCGCGTAGTTCCAGTTCCCGTGATCACAGGGCTGACGAAAATAGATAGCCTATTCTCAGACCTACAAAATCAAAATCTTTTTTATTCAAATAGGCCTCAATAAAGCACTTATGAATAGTCACTATTAATGCTCGGTTCTGATAGTAGTTTTTACTGAGAAGAGCCGGCAATAAACTCAGTAATTACTCTTTTCAAAAACCAACTTACATCTAATACAATAGTGATTTTTACAAAATGTGAAATAGCTTGTAGCGAGCATTTCACTGCCAAGGGTCTTTTTCTAACAAGTAATCTGATACACTATAAAAGCCCTTTCGATATAAAGTTTTCTTCACTACCTGCTTAAATTTATAGATTGGTAAATCCTGAATATCTTTAGGTAGTTTGTTGAAGAAGCGTATACATTGCCCCTTAAATGAATTTTTTACTTTAGTAAGTCTAGTTACAGGAATAGCGAGTTTGTGCTTATTTCTGGTGTTAATACTATGAGTGTCGCTATTTTTTGGAAAAAGATGTAAATTTTTACGTACATACAATAAATTTTCATAAATATATTGTGAGGGTACAGTCAAAATATTAATATATTTGAATTTATCTCGTAGGGAGTCCCTTGGACTCATATTGTAAATAGCACGAACAGCCCTCTTCTGCAGAATAAAAATAGTGTTAATGTCGGCACCACTGCCCCAAAGGAGAATGCCATAAGACATTATACTATGAAAATAACTAAAATAAACTAATCTCGCGGTATCTACGGTATCTACTAAATCTAATATATAAAATTCTCGTGTCGCGGTGTTTGTCATTAAACTCCTCCGATACGGCTTTACCGATTCTCATGAAATTTTGTGTGCATATTGGGTAGGTCTGAGAATCGGATACCATCTATTTTTGATACCCCTGTGACCACGGGATCGGGAACTACGCGGGTGAAACCGCGGGGCGGCAGCTAGTATGCATATAAAATCGGTCAAGCCTTTTCGGAGGAGTATGGTAACTGTGACAAAAGAATTTTATATATAAGATTATATACGGTTTTCAGTAGGATAGATATATAATTACCTGATGGCTCATCAATGCTCGGTTCAGGGGTTATTCCGAGCTCATTAGCAGTTTCCTCTCGGTCAATATCCTTGAATAATATGTGCAGTTGTAACAATAACATTGGGGCCGCTTCGCAGAAGGCGTGGACAAGGCGGAGCATACCTGATGAAAGAAAATTAATTTAAAATGATCGATGAATGATGTTTTTGATCATTTTATTGTACGTATATATATATTTTTTTGTTGTTTAGTTTTAGGTATTATAGATAATTAAATTCAATAATGTGTGTACTTAGATGGTTGTAAATAAATGAACTATTTAAAATTGATGTAATTAAGTAGAGGATCAATTCATAGCATATTTATATTTATCTGGTCAATATCAATGTGACCTTTTTTCATTAAAAGCATGGTTGTGACATAATTTAATTTAGTAAAAAATACCTACTTGTTTCAATGAAGTTAGTTTTTATAAAAAAAAATTAAGTTATATAGACATATTTGTTATATTATTTAAGTAATATTTGAAGTTGTTAATTGAAAATTGTGAGTTCTATTTATTTAATCAGACTTCCATATTTTGTACTAAACTTACGAGGGTTGCGTATGAGTAGGGCGCAATGTTTTGTTATCATGCTATCTAATTAATAAATTTACTAAGTTATGCCCCTGCCTATAATACTAATTAATATTTATAGAGAGTCCAGTATACCAGAAAAACTAAATGTTTTTTTTACATTTTCGATAGTATGTTTTCAGTAGGTTTTTAATTTATACTTACAAAGGTCCCTAACTTGGTGTTTCACGCGCCTCAACTCCACAGGTACCAGTAGCCTGGCGTACCTCCACAGTACGCCGAGCTGGAGGCAGTGGAGGGCGATGGGCAGCCAGGGGGGCCGCCCCTTACGCCCCTCGCCCGCCCACCACACGTGAAGATACCATCGGATGGAGAGCACCTAATACGCATCATTATTTGAATTTGGCGGGTAATCATGACAAACACTCTTTAAACGTGATATGTCTGTGGTTGGTAATATTAAAGTGAATATTATATGTGTAATTATAATGTATGAATAAATTGATTTTATTTATATATGGATAGGAAATTAAATAGTAAAAATATTAATAATAAGTAATCAGTTTACTTATAATTAATATTTTTACTTATAAAAATAATATGGAAGTGCATAACTCTAGTTCATCATGACGTTCCATTTTACAAAAAGGTTTTTGATTAATAAAACAAATACCCTTAAAAATATTCACTTACCTGTGATATGAGTAATGAGGTGATTACTATAGATATAGCTGCCGCAAAAGTGCCTTTATATCCTCTTTCGAGTAGTGCGTACCCCATCACTACGTCGAACACGACGTCGCAGAAATACCCAGCCAGTGAAATCACGTTGAACAGCACATCGCAAAGGGGTAGGAACTCCGCCATTTCGTAACATTTCTCTTATTTTCCTAGTTGAATATCAATTTTCTTTTTTTCGTCATTTGCTGTAAATTTGACATGATTAAATAAAACTGAGTGAATTGGAACGTCTTCGCTAATGCGTTTCGATATTACAGACCATCAATCTCCAATGTTTTTTTTATTTCATTCATATAATAAATAATAAAATAAATACACTATTTTTATTTATACATGTAAACTCCTTTATAATTAAAATGTTAATAAAATATGTATACTTTTTAAAATGTTAACAAAGTTTGGATCTTTTTTTGTTGCCCAAACAAAGATCGATTATGTTGAAACGAAACGCATGTTTGTTTGTTGACGTTTCCATTCCCTTTACTGTTTGCGTTGTTAAATAATTTTAAGTTTTTATCAAGATATTCTATTTAAATTGACTGAATATCGTTATAATGTCCAATTTCACAGACTTAGTGAACAAGTTTGGCAAGGAGACCGCGAGGCCAGCCTGTAAAAAGTGTGGTTACGCTGGCCACCTCACATTTCAATGTCGAAACTTTATTAAAGTAAGTATTTCAAGTTTGTTTAAAAATAACACAGGGTTTTTTTCTTAAATACAGTATATAATATTTTCGAATGTGCGATTTTTCTTTCCGGGAAACTTTTATAACCTCTAAAAAGTTATAAGTCTATAATAGGTAATGTTTTTATCGTACATATTGTATTAATGTGAAAGTATTTACATATAGGCTTGTTTTCTTAAATTTTCAGGTGGATCCAAATAAAGAGATTGTCTTAGATATAAGCAGCACAAGTAGTGACAGTGAACAAGAATATGCAACTCCACTACAGACTCTGCGAGAAGCAGAATTAAGACAGAAACTAGAGGAAAAGCTCAAGAAAGCTAAGGAAAAGAAGAAAAGTAAAAAGCGAAAGAGATCTCGGTAGGTACTTCCTAAGTAAATGAGTCCTGCATCACCTTTGATAAACTAATAGCTGATAGGTAATGATAACTCTCAGTAAAAGCAACCTTCCGAGCAAGCATTTGAGTCTGACTATTTATAAGTGCTAGGCCCATTGGAATAAACATTTTCATTCATAAATGAAAATATAAACTAGATTGATTTATTCTACATAAAAACATTATGTTTACTCAATAATACTTACTAAACATTTTATAAATTACCTATATATCATTACATACAAAGATTTTATTTTTTAAGTAACTGTTGAACCTTGAGGTTAAAGTACAGTGAAGAGAATAAATATTGTAATATGGTAAATTAATTATTTTACAGATCGTCAAGTACATCATCGAGTAGTTCATCATCATCAGAAAGTAGTGACTCAGAAGAAGAAAGAAAAAAGAAACACAAGAAGAAAAAGAAGTCAAAAAAATCCAAGAAATCAAAAAAAGAAAAGAAAAGTAAAAAATAAACAAAAGTACATTGTATTGATAAGCTATTTTGTAGATAAATTTAAGGAATTAATTGTAATCATTAACAGACTTCACTTAGTTATAATGAAATTAGTTACTTTAAAGACTATTGACTATTGCCCAACCTTTTATTATTAATTTAAATTTGTTAATAGGTATCAAGAGTGTGAAAGTTGCCCATGTATTATTTTAACTTAACGTGGACTGATATGTCATTGTTTTTATGAAAATAAATAAGTCTACTAAATACTGAAACAAATGAATGTTTGATTAACATCCCTCATTATCATTTATTATGGCCAACAGTAAACCTAGGATTGTTGAATTAGATTTATTAAACCTTAAAATATTAATACCTTAAAAAATAGAAAACAATATTTTCCAGAAATTTGCTTACAATGGAGATGAACTGGCTAGAAATATACCAAGGTAACATTGTAGGTCACACATTACATTAATTATTAAAAAATACATACACAAACCATTGCAAAAATGTATCAGTGTAATTTAAATGTGCATTTTTAGTCACCGAGTATCATATAACTCATACCGAGTTAAAGTCGGAAGGCCTTTGGTCAACTCAGGCCAACATTTGTGCGAAAGAACACAACTCCATCAGTTAGTTTTGTTTTAAATTCAACAATAATTAAGTAAGACCATATTTTACATTAGAATATCAGGTTACAAGCACTGGTTGCAGGTTTGTCCTAGGATATCCTACTAATCTTTATAAATGCAAAAGTTTGTGAGTATGTATGGATGATATTTGTTACTCTTTCACACAAAAATTATATAGTGGATTTGGATCACAGATAATCTGGATTAATGCATAGGCTACTTTTTATCCTCCAAATGTGGGTGAAACTGCCGGGAAACACTAGTGTATTTATTGTGTAGTTTTTATTAGTCAAGGTTTTAGTAATACTTATTATAACATTTTTTTACTAAAATTAAGATAGATGAGTAGCATACGCGCTGTTGTTAAGTTTATATGGAATGCTTATTGCTTATATATATATGCTTATTCTCTGAAGTAATATGAATGATTATGTATTTCTATGTTGCCTTATAAACTAATAAATAATGCAGTGAGCAGTTTACAATAGGGTTACCTCACTGCATGACTATTTCTATGCCTATCTCTGGAATGTGAGTGCTTTCTACCAAAGTTACCACAATTCTTAAGGTATTATGTCTATATGTGATACATAGAGAACAGTTTTACTCATTGCAGATCAAACATCTTTTAAATTTACCTAAGAAGTAAGTAAAAGTCTTGTAAAAGTACAAAAAACATTGACAGGCAGAGAAAGTGGGCTAAACTTAAATAGCAACATTTTGTAACGTTAAATATATGACTATCATATAAATATAATACTTGATGTAAAGCACAATTGTTAGCTTTGAATAAAAACCTTAGTAAATAGCATCACATACCTTTAAATCAGGGAAGTTTCTTCAAGATTTTATGTGAGTAATCAGGATACAATTTGCTACGAGTCAAAACACACATGAATATTCTCACATATTGTATTATAATACGCTTAAATTATGAAATAGTTTCCCACGGCTATTACAATTCACATCACATAAAAGCTTAGATATTTTGGCTAAGTTATTCTAAGTTTCAATCAAGTTCACGTCAAAAGTTCATTGATAGTTGCGCCATCTAGCGTGTGGTATGCGAATCGCGTGAAAGCTTAATCGATCATCGATGACGCTGCGTTCAAATTAGGCAGAATGCACCTAAATCCAAACCAATGCGATTTTTTCGTCAGATCTAGTCAGTTTATAAATTTAACGCTAGTTAATATTTTGCTACGTCATTACATGAAGTAACGAATCACTAATTCTTGATCACTAATATGATGCTTAGGTTTTTTTGCCTGAGTACTTTTTGGAGATCTGCGAAATAAAATTTACGTTAATTGGGTAAATTCTTAGTCATTGTTTTTATCTACAATAACATTTTAAATTATTCATACTTAGAGCAGTAAATCGCAGAGCATTCGTGTAGTAGTCGCAAAAATCCAGGTAACGCAAATTCTAATGACGCTTCTTCCATGGCTAATATTTTAATGAGTTGAAGGGGGTTTGCTTTCATTTCATTTATATTACAAATTGCTTCCTGTAAATAAATAGCGAATGTAATGAAGCAGGTGGTTTATTTAACGATTATAACTTTATTGAACCCATATTTAATACAAAATATATAACAAATTGTACCTCATTAAAGTTGATAACATCCTGTCTCTGTTTCTCCAATGACGTGACTAAGTTCTTCATAATAAACTCACATTTGTTGCTCATTTGTTTGATGCATTTTTTGTACATGTTCTTATTCCCTTGACATTTTTTTTCCACATCTTTTGTTGATGAGACTGCCTGTAAAATATATTTATACTTACATAGAGCAATGGAAGGAAATATTATATAGACCCAATTATAAATGTAAGTACATAATAATTTGTCTATCATACCTAATTTGATCATCGACCCCCATATTTGGTGTATTTTATAGAAGGGACGGATAGAGGTTCCTAGCCTCTATCCTTCAGATTATTAACATACCTTAATAAATGCATACTAATACCAGCATACCTGTCTGATATCTTTAAGAAAATATAGTGCCTTCTGATGAAAACTGTTGAACATCTTCGTCAACGTGCCTCTGATGTGGAGGACGAGGTCTCTCTGTGTCGGCACTTCATACGGTCCGATGTTCGAAGGCGACTCTTGCTCTGGACATTTGAACTTTGACGATTTTATTGCTGATGTGGACACGTTTCTTAGTAATGTGTCGTTTTCCTAGGAGGAAGGAAAGTATCAACTGTTTGAAATGAGAACATAACTAATGTTTGAAAATAAGATTGTAAAGTGAGTTTTAGATCGCTTTTAATGCCATATCCGAGCTACACATCTGCAATATTTAATAACCTTACATAGAATTACGTAGGGAATAGAATTATTCAATTTATATCAATTTATTTTTAATTTTGAGTTAATTTGTATTATCTTTGTACTAACTCTCACTAACCACATAGTCTTACTGTACCCTATATTTTGCTATGCTGTGTACACATGCTTAGGAATGCGGTCCCGAACAGAAAATTAAATAAAAGGACCTTTGTCCTTTTATTTAATTTTCTGTTTTTGACTGTATTCTGTTTTGTGTGCCTAATAAAATAAAAAAATAAAAAATAAAAATAAAATATTCCTACGAAGGTAAATTACCTAGTAGTTTACTGCAAGTTATACCTACATATGCGAGTAAATAGTATTACCGGGTAATACAGTTATTTTTATTAACAACAATGAGGTTTTATTGCGCTGAAAATCCATAAGTAAGTTCCTATACATTTTTAGAATAAATAAATGTGTATAGGTAGGTACATACAAATCAAGCAAACGTTTATGTGATAAAATTATTCATATTTCTCGACAATTTGTTATAAAGTATTTCTATTTTATCTTTTAAAACAAAAATTTTGAAGTAGGCTGTATATTCACTCAACTTGCATTTGGCGGGTGAAAAAAAGAAAACTTGCGCGCCATTTCCCATGACGGTGCGTGGTAAATTAATTATTTTATTCCTTGCAAATGTGTTGAAAACCGTCGTATATAACACGTGAGCTGTGTAGTGTTATTCGGAATACCTACTATAAGTATATTACGACCATAGTTAGTGCATACCCAATCGAAAAAGCAATTAAAAACAAACCTACCTCTTTGAATAGTTCCGATAGGTTGAGTTCAGGTCGCCACGTGAAGAAACTGGAAGATTCGAGGATTGACCACGAAGGTTCATTGTTCATCGCTGTTTTATTTGTGGTGTTTGAGACCGTTGTCTTAATTTCATGACTTACGGTTTGTAGATTATGAACCTTTCCTGAGGTATTCTTCTCAATTTTTGCTATAGATTCTGATTTCTCCTGCATGAATAAAAGTTGGAGCTCAGTAGGTATGTAATTCTGACCTTTACTGGGTTTTCTAAGGCAAGCTAAATTAACTTTGAAGCAATTAAATATGTAGGTATATATATATTTTATTCTTAATTTATTAACTACATTTCAAGGCTATATAATAAGTATCTAGTTAAATGTGATATACCTGTACTATTTCGGACTCTAAATTCCTATACCTATTACCTACGCCCCTGCCAATAATTCATAACAAAAAAAAACAAAAACTCAAAAAAAAATTCCTGTTTATAAATATTATAGTATAGAATTATAGATAAAATTAGTATCGGTATAGATGCGAAAATAACTCCGGGGTCATTCCATGACAAACGCTACTGAGGGTAAAAAAAATAAAATGATCTTTTTTAATTTAATCAGATGAATTTAGAAAGAAAACATTCCAAATTGTAATATGCGGCAAAAAAATCCAGAAAAAAACATGTATTTTTTATGTTAATTAGTCTTCAAAGTCTGCAATGAAGTGAACTGGCTTAATGGCACTTATGCCTTTGATTACTGGAAATTCAAAAACAAAAGAACTGTCCATATGACAACTGTTTTGCCACCTTGGGATTTGAGATTATTATTCGTATTATTGGTGGAATACTTTACAGTCCCGAAAAAATTGATAATTATCAAGTAAAAAGTGTGTTTTTCTTGATACATTGGCACTGTAACACCCGAAACGAAAAATCAGGTAATTGTTTTATTATTATAACTTACAGATTGATTACTTTAATAATATTTTGTAAAAGTAAGGTTATTATGGTAATGATTTAAAATAATAACTAAAAATTCAACTAGAGACTAATTTGATGGCTTTTTTTAATGATTAAAAACTGTAACACCCGAAACGTTTCGAGGTGTTACAACTTTTTTATACATCATATTTCCTTGTATCTTCAATGCCTGGTTTGTGTGTGGATGAGGTGATTCTTTAGAAAGATCAACATGCCATCGACGACAAAAAATAGAATACCGAAGATGTGGGAAAGACGAAAACTGATGAACCAAGCTGTTCGACGGGTATTATTTATACAGATCATCCATACTAATATTATAAATGCGAAAGTAACTCTGTCTGTTACGCTTTGACGCTAAAACTACTAAACCGATTTAAATGAAATTTGGTACACAGATAATCCAAAGCTTGAGAAAGGACATAGGCTACTTTTTATCCCGGGAAAATTGAAGATCCCCCAGGAACGCAGGCGAACCCGCGGGGAGCCACGAGTAGCATATGAAAATAAGATAAAAAGTGCTTTAAAATTAATTTTAAAGAACCAGTTATAAAAGAATTATTTTAATTTACTTAATTTTATTTGTTTTAAAGAAGCTCATAATTGTGTTAGAGAAGAATTTATTGTAGTTATGTTTGTTTGTCAATAGATTTTTTTTAAAGAAACTGCTAATTTATGTTAAAGGAGAGATCATTATATTCATGTTTATTTGTTCCCTACTTATTTTATAATACCTAAAGTAATAAAACACCGATTTTGTTTATATAATGTGTTAAATTTTTGTACTCGTAACGCCCGAAACGAAACCATGGTAACGCCCGAAACAAAGTAAAAAATTATAAAAAAATAGTAGAACCTTATTTGTGACTGTAATTATGTGGTAGCTGGATAGTAAATATTATACTTTTGGAGCCCTGTGATTTTTAGAAAAGGTTACCTAAGAAAATTCGCTGAATTTCATATAAATGTAACAGAGGTCAGGTGATAGAGGCATAATCGTGAAACGCCCGAAACGCACACTTTTCGACTTATAAAATTGTTAATTCTTATGCTAAACTCTACAAATTTTATAATTAAGATAAAACAAGTAAAAACGCTGAGAATAAGACATTTTAATCGCTAAGATATCATTTCAAAGTACATTAAAATGCAGACTTTCGTTGTACAAACGTAACGCCCGAAACGATGGAATGACCCTCCGTCTGTCTGTCTGTCTCGCTTTTTATCCGGGGAAAATGGAAGATCTCTCGGGTACATGGGTAAAAGAAAGCGCGGGGAACCACTAGTACCTAATATTCTCTTCTAAATTTACAATTGATGTATGACTTACCGTGGTATGTGTTGATATCGTCTCGTCATTTTGTATGGTACTAGAGATGTTAGTTAAATTATTGCTTTCCATTGGAGCAAAGCCTTGGAATATCTCATAGTTAACATAGCAGAGGCAGCAAGCGGTCGTCGTCAAGGTAATAAGTAAATCTGTCGGTAAATAAATAAATTAGCCTGGGTAATTTTTTACACACTGCCAAATCCAAGACCAGCTTGCAGCCGGTAACTCAGCTCGCGATACTCATCCCCACACTGATACACAAATCCGATTCCGTCCTCGCCGGCGAGGACCCTCGCGACGTCCCACCCAGTCTCGTCTTGTTAGTGCGACCCGTGCCGCAGCAACACCCCAGTCCGTTCCCTAAATAATCATGTCAAGTGAGTCCCCACTTCCCTCAGTGACGCCCTGAGCTGAGGCACGGTCCCGCAGGGGACACCCTCAGCGCTGTCGCTTAAATTGTTCCTTCGGTTGAGAGCCCTCTGCGCTCACCAAAAAAGTCCGCGTAACGGTGTAAAAGCCATCTGAGGCTGACACCTGCTAGTCCATTTAAAAAAACAAAAAAATTAATAAATTACACACTGCCACTTCCTTGGGAGCGCGAGTAAAACCGCGGGAGCCACTAGTATTACATAATACTAGGTACTTTTTATAGATATTTATGTGGTATAATTGAATTAATAAACATATTTCATATAAATTCATTTACTATTTTAATACTGTCTGAAATACTAATCATAGTAATAGATATTATAAAGGCTAAAGTTTGCGAGTGTAAGTATGTTTGTTACTTCTTCACGTCTAAACGGCTTGAGCGATTTTAATTAAATTTGATATGGAGTTAGGTGAAACCCTGGATTAACAAAAAAACTACTTTTTATCCCGGGAAAATTTAAGATGCCCCGGGAACTCGGGTGAAACCGCGGGGCAGAAGCTAGTTATATAGCGGTGAAAATTACCTACCTGCATAACGGTGAGGTAATAATGTGCCTTTAGTTTATAGAAAGATATGATTATATACACTTACGCTTAAACATTACAAGTTTTATAGCTTAGCGCTACTTAGCGTTGTTTCAAGTTAACAATAAGCAATCACCCACTGAAAATCCGCCGACTGGTTTTATGGTCACGCATACTTATGTAAGGAGACAACTTGGAATGGAACGTGGGTCTTTTGCAATACACGCTATTTTTTAAATCTGTTTTTTTTTGTTTTTTGTATTATACAATAATGTGTTATCTATCTATCTATCTTCCCACTTCCTTCTCGTAAATAATGACAAATATATATTTTCATTTTTTTATAATATTTAAAGTATGCTCTGAAGCAACACATTTTGTGTCGAAAAAATTGAGGATAAGAAGGAAATGCGGATGAAATTAGCGAAATTAGTAGCGGGATGGAAGCTAGTCGTATAAACCTAGGTACTTAAGTCAATTTGAAATCTAATATATGCCTATAACATGCACATACCTAATAGCGTTATGTTTCGACGAGTCGAGTTACATGAAACAGTTGTTTCTCAGTAATAAGTAAGTTACGTATGTTTATTCAACACAGAGTTAGAAAGTCAATAAAGCCACGATCGGCTAATACGTTATCAACTTGGTGCATTTTGTTACTTTTTTGGCATCTATGATGCATTCAAGAACTTTTTGCATATTATGTAATATATTTTTAATTACTGTTGCATGAGAAAAAAATATTCATACCTAATTAAATTATTTTTGCTAGTAGCATACGATATCATAAGAAACCTAAGGTTTTGTAAATGCAATGGATATTAATTTCAGATAATAATACTAAAAATAAATCCCAGTCAAAATTAATAATCTGTTTATGGACTAAGAATATAAAAATGTTTATTACCTACCCATATTTCACATCATGTAACTCGGTTACTATGGTCACCTGTTTCTATGGTTATCGATTAAATTTTGACTATATACTGTCAAAAATCTTTCGTCATCTGATTTTCAGATTGAACAATATTTACTCGTTTAACAGGTAAGAAAATCTCAGTACTTATTTTTGCAAAGCAATCATCAATCTTTGTTAAACTAACATGTAATTTAAGTACTTATAGTTAAAGTTACAATTCCATTGCAGCAATGGACAAACCGCTCAGCCAGGACGATATAGCAGCTATCGAGGGTCAGCTGAGGAATAGTGTGGAGGAAGACCGCAAGTATTGGCGAGTCAACGATGTGAAATGTGACGCAGTATACACTGCCAAGACTTACGAGGAGTTTGCGTGAGTGAAAGAGTTGTCTATCTGTCTCCCTCGAAAGATTCTTAGCTGGTGAGAGGCTCGGCTCTCGAGTCTTAGCGAGTCCGATATAAAATTCCCCAAATAATCAAACCAGTGAGTACCTCACCCCCAGCAACGCCCTGAGCCGAGACACGGGCAAGGGACACCCTCAGCGCAGTTGCTTAAATATACTACGGTTGAGAGCCCTCAGCTCTCACCGATTGCCCGCGTAAAGGTGTAACAGCCATCAGAGGCTAACACCTTCAAGTCCAAAAAAAAGAATCTTAGCTTGTACATTGATATAAGAAATACCTTAATACATGCATCCAAGAAGACTGGACTAGGAAAGACAACCAGTACATAAATCAAATCATAATAATTTATTTATTTAAGAAACCGAGATTCAGACATACTTCTCATTTATTTTTCTAGACTATACCTAGTCTTGTTTATGGTCTCTGTCAGGGATCGCGTGGCGGCTGCTCATTTGAGGCCTTTAGAGAAGATTGACTACAAACAAAAGAGCAAGCGCACCTGGAACCAGTGTGCCGCCAAGGAAAAGAGTTATGATGAGTGAATTACGACGAGCCATTGTATACCATATTATAATACGGTTTAAGTATTAAATCCTGTGTTAAACTCTTAATTTTTTGTTTTCGCCCCGATTAAGGAATAAAGCAATTGTCTATTATAAGCTTACGCAGTTTTCTAGCAGTTTCTATCCCGTGGTTTTATCCGTGCATCTGGGGATGGTATATCGTATATATAGGTATTCACTTACTATGTGTCTTATCCAAGTGATATTCACGTTTGTCTCAAAAAAATCTTACCGTTTTATAACAAAGGTGTGTTGGTTCCATTTCATGACTATTTAGGTATCTTCCAAACGTATATAAGAGAACAAAGAGTTCTTAGAAAAGTGGATGAAAATCCATACTTAAATATATTAAAAATACAATTATATAGGTATGTTGCAGTAATTTATTTTTTGCTCCTAGGATTGGACATGAGTATGATAATTTCGATCTTGGTAGGTAAGCTCTCCTTCTTCGGGTAGTAGAACCGTCGGTCGCTGCGGTTCATCGGGACTAGAGGCTTACTGTACCACCCGTACCTAGAAATGTGATATAAAGGTCAATCGCATCTTTATCATCTATGTTTTATAAACTGTTGGTACTTAATAATATTTCAAGTTTAACTGCTGAATTAACTATTGTTACATTAAAATAATTACATCACTCTATAATTTATGTAAATATCGCTATTTATATTTTGAACTACCTAAGTACTAGGTGTAAAACCATGGCATTTCGGGAACTTATCGGGTACTTACTGCTGGTTTTCCGTAGCTGGTGAAGGGTACTTGGATTTAGGTCCCTTGGCTCTGGTCTGCGCCACGTTGTGATGATAGTCATCGACTTTCTGTGTCTGTTCCTTAGATTCTGCCTTAAGCTGGTCGTGGGCTGCGTAGAACTTTCCGGTTACAGGAATGGCTAGATAGAAAACACACTCAAATAAATATCCTGGGGCAATTATCACACACAAGTAAGGCTTGTAAAATGGTAACCAGATAGCTTATATATTAGCTACATACCAAAACTCAGGTGTTATATAGGTACGTTTACCTACATTCATACACGAAACAAATAGATATGTTGATACATTCAAATATTTGTCCTAGTTTTGGTTTAAACCACGACCTACAACTTGGAGGGTCAGCCAAACAGTCTGTATTTAAGATCTCCTTATGGATGCGTAAATGAAAAAGCTTGTGAGGTTTTTATACACGTTTGTTACTCGTTCACGGCAGAACGGCTGAAAGGATATGGATGAAGTGCAGCACATATTAGAATAGGCTGCCTTTTATTCCGGGATATTTTAAGATCCCCTGAAAAACCATGGCGAGCCACTAGTATTTAATAAAGCAAATATCTAGGTACTAACATCCAAAATTAGGTCTGTAAATCTTGTAGTTCCTGAAGTGTTTGACTTCCCTGTATATAATCTCGTTCAGCATATGAATATCGATGGGCATTCTGGTGCCGAATGTGCATTTTCCTTCGGTCATGTTTCTGTAATATATACTACTTTAGGCCTGCTTTATAAATCTTTAGTACCTACTGGCTTTTTGTCGACCCATGTTGTTATTGGGGACTAATAAATGAGATGAGACAGTTTATGAAAATAGTCTATATTCGGTAAGTAGGTGAAGGTCAAGAACAAACTAACAAGACTTTTCCAGTAAAGGTAAATCATTAAAGAGACTATCTATTAACTTTTTGTCTTAATGTAGTCAATCAATTCGTAATTACCTATTTTATTAACGGGATTTATTTATTAAAAAATTAAGAAATTTAAAGTTGAAAATGTAAAAGATAAGAAACCATACGCCGTGTTGATATCACATTCTGACTGATAATACGTATTTTTTAAGTTATTTTATGGCACTGACAATAACTAAAAAAGTTTCTTATATTTATGGTCCCCAAACAACATCAAAGAGTCAAAATTCCAAAATTATTTGTAGGTAATAATTTTGGAATTTTCAAATAGGTATTATATTCAATAAAATATCAATTTTTAAATAGGTATTTTGAACAACATATTTTGTATTTCATAAAATTATTATTCTTTCACATTCCGAGGAAAGAAATCATTCGTTGTATAAAAATTGTATAAAAAAAAAACATCCTCTTTAGTTTATGCTAGTGCCACGCTACGACTATAACCCGAGTAAAACAAGAAGGTCTTCCCTTGTGGCTGTAATCAACAGGTGCGGATGTTAATTTAAATAGGTCGGTTAATCTGGTTAGCCCGGAGTCCCGCCAAATTAATCTATGATGGCGGACAGATTACTTACCCACTACGGTTCATGTACTACGGACCAACTAATAGTTGTAGTTCTGTTCTAGATGTTCATTAATGTACAAGTATATGGAACTGGAATGGTATGTTTGTTTATCTTGATAGCACATCGGTTTCTTGTAGGTTATAAAGTTTTGTCATTTAACGTGTAGTTAAAGACAAAACATCCAAGTTTGCACGTTGTACCTAAGAATAAATAAATAATATCTAAATCATAATCCAACAAAACATAGTGTAGGCTTAAGTAATAAAAACTCCATAGTTCACATTTTTAATATTAAGTACCAGTAATTCTATTGAGTAATTTATTGAATATAAATTCCAACTTTAATAAAATTGTAAAAGCCCGACCGAAATGACAGCGATGCGAAGCCTCCGTCCACCTACAATACAATTTAGGCCCTATTCACATTTTTAAATTATTTTCCAATTGGAATACCTGTAGGAAAGAAATCTAATAAATGAATCGTCCTTCCAATGAAGATCCCTGAACTGAATTTAAAAACCTTGATCGGTCCCGCTATATCTGCCATTCTTCGCGCTATGAAGAAGCGCGTGAGGCACCTTAGGCTGACGATATATTCATAAGCGACAGCGGTTTTAACAAGACATCTGGTAAAGGAACAATCGCTGTCATGGCTTGGAGTCCGAATTTTATCTTCAACTTCCTGGTGCCAATAAATAATTTAGATACCTACGGAATTTTAAGTCTATGTAGTTAAACAAGTCAGCATCATGTGTAGGTACATAAAATATAAAATTGAACATACTTTAAATTAAATCTTTAAATTATAACTTTTTTAGTGCTATTGCCATGATTGTAGAGTACTTAGTTTAAAGTTAAAGCTCAATAGAGCAGAAGTCATGGGTTCAATATACCTACCAAAGATAAAATCTAAATCCTGAACATATAATTTAATCGGTACACAGATTTATCTAAAGTAGTAAATTAACAACCATCCATCATTATAAAGTTATTTACAATAATATTAGTAGGATAGGATTTTATGCTCTTAATTATAAGGCCGCTATTCCCATGACAAAGCCCGAACCCCATCAGAAATTCCGATCGCCTATCGCATCGCCGCTGATATTGCGGGCATCCGCGAAATCGACACCCGCCGAGACAAACTATTTCATAAGACGTATAATTGGAATAGCAGCAAAATACTCCCTCATCTCACTCGGCTTGGTGGGATAAGGCGGCAGGTGGATGGAGCGGTTCCCGAGGTGTATCTGAGGAGGTATATCCATGATAGCAGAAAGAAAGAGGTTTGTAAAAAAGATACATATCTTTGTCGTAAAACGTGATAATATAAGTATTTATGGTGTTTTATCCTCGCATGGAAAGAATTGCTTATTAAATATGATGTCTAATTGTAGGATTCATGAGAAATAACATTTTTTTCATTCATCAATGTGAGTACACGAAATAAAAACTATATAAAGTTAGTTAGTATATGATTTTAAAAGTTTGCGTATATAGGTACCAATAAGAAATACTCTTAAAAATTTCCTTAACCCTCCATAGGTAGCTATATTACTACATAAGTCTTTACTTCACACGTCTCCTAATATCCGCTGCGTTCGGATCGTTTCATCCCGCACAAATAAGGCTATATCTCAGGCAGGATGAATTCCACAGATCCCTGGGGATCCCGCCGGAGCGTGACAACAGCTACCGTGTTTAATGACTCCCCCCCCCCCCCCTCCCGTGTAATGAAGGGCTACGACGCCAGGTGGCGTTGCAATCTGCAGGATTATTTGGTTAAGGACCTGCAGTCTCAATGTAGCGGATTGTGTTTGGTAATGATTCGAAATTGGAATTGCTGTGTTGTAAAATGTTTATTTTATTAAGGTATTTACAATGAAATTAGTTTGCTTGGTATTTTTGTTATTCTAGTGACAGACGAACGAAATTTCTTGAAGTTAAATAATTTGAATTTTATTTAAATAATTTGAATTTTGTTTCAGTAGGTACCTACAGTTGGTTTTATATTGGTAAATCGATACTTAGTTTTATTTTTGGGGACTTGTAATATAACTTTTAATCTTTTTTCTTTTGTAGTATCTGATCTAAAATAAATAGCTAGCCCCATTTTAACAGTTATTAATGTTAAATGAATTCCATTTCTTATTAAGTTTACACCTGCAAATACATATTATAGGTATGTACCTAAATATCAACCGACCATATAACGCTGACAAAGTTTTCAATCTACAGTAGGTAAGCAATAATTCAGCCAAAAGAAATGCCCCTGAAAAACATTTTTTGTAATTGAAAACCTAGAAGGAAATTAATTATTATTACAATTAAGACTATTAGATAAACGATTTATTTAAATAGCACTCCGCGCCCAGAGCCGGCGCGGCGTTTGTCCTGATGTCTGGCATTAATCAGGAGTTCGTCTTTTGTCTCAGTTAATTGCCTGTTCAAGTTCCAAATCACCACGATCGCGGGAAACTGAGAAAATAATACTATAGCACTAAAGCTGTTAAGGGTTAGCTTGAAACAATAAGATTGTGCTAAGATTCATTCAAACCAATGCTGTTAACGCCACAAAAATGTTAATGCTAAATATAATTACAACACATTTCAAGATATTTCTCAGCTCATTTCGTCCTTCTGATTCTACATACAAATATAATGTTAAAGTTTATCAGGATGGATAGATGTTTGTTACTCTATCACGAAATAACAGCAGATGGTATGTGGAATAAGTTGGACTATATTCTGGAGCCTATAATATAGTCCATCTTATTCCACTATTGATGCCTGTATAGCAATAGATACCTAAGCTACATTCTATACCGACAGAAATTATAGGCGAAACCGTACGAGGGACCTAGTCTTCTATATTCTATTTCACCTTTTTCGCTCTACTTAGTTTGGTTTTGGACGATTGGTTGTGAGAGGAGAATGCTATATATCATCAATTTATAGATTAGAAATCAAAGAATGCAGCAGAGATGCTTACTTCGTTTAATAGTTTTCAGATACTTATAGCTTATCTTAATTAAACCACAAATTTGCCTTGAAACCTTTGAGATTGCAAACTTCAACGGAATAAATAGCGGCGTGCGCCCGCTGTCCTGCGATATGCAAAATTAATATAATACCTGTTACGACCCTTTACGCGGTTCAGTGATTTTGTTGTGCATGACAAAGATTTTAATAAAATCCTCCATAAACGCGATATTAAAACGTTTTACCTACGTTATTGGGTTCTTTGTGTTTTCATTTTATATGGGAATATGCATCTGTCTAAGGAATTGAATGTAAGCGAGTGTAAAATCCTATTCATTTATGACTAGCTAAGTCGAAACCATACACACATTTGAAATTATATATTACATCAGAAATATCACTTAAAATTACTTAATATCTATTGCTTAACTAAAATCGTAGGTATGACCTTGTTTTTCTTTAATTTTTTAAGTTGCCTACGCATACGCTTATCATCAGGGATAATGTTAGAATTCTCAAAAATATATTATCTACTACCTTAAATGCCCCGGGAACGCGAGTGAAACCGCGTGACTGAAGCTACTTAGAGAACATGCAATACAAATAATTGCCCCGTTATTATCTTGATTTTATTTCGCAAAAACTTTAGGAAAACAAAACAACTTCTTATAAAATAAAAAAATAGCTCCTATATATATGTCAAGTTCATTTAAAAATCATATACAACAAGGAAATTGGGTATATGAAGTAACATAAATTCTAACTTGTATAAGTCAAGTGTGCAAGGCGAGACGTGTTCTATCGTGCATCCAACTCTTGTAAGTGTGCAATGGTCACACAGAACTGTTTGTCTGTCCGTCTGGACTACTTCACACTGAGAATTCATTGAGGATTATATGTGAATGAATATTACCTATCTACCTAGTTTCTGCTTTTTGTCAATGGCAAAAAAATGCGATTTACAGGACTATCTACCTAATAATGAAATATATTATATACCGGTAACTGGTCACATTATATACAAATAAACGCTTTAAAACTTCGCTGCAGTCGGGTCAAAACAGACTCTTATGATTGCGTCCATAGCATTTGTTTTCTGCGGGGTATTATAATGCCCCTTCAAAAACATATTTTTTCTATCAGGCATTATCCTATCCTATGATCCGGATTAGTTATAATACAATAATCCTATTTTTAAAAGATCAATGTCTTCATACACGTGGGTAAGCCATTAAGTGCCTATATAATCTGTAGTACTATTCACTATATATAAATATTATAAATGCGAAAGTTTGTGAGAATGTTTGTTTGTTATTTTTTCACGCCAGAACTAATTATGTTATTCCTCTAAATGTAATAAATTAAATAGATAAAGCAAAGAGATCTATAGTTTTTTCAGGACTCTACCCTGTAAATAAACCTATAGATTCTTATGTCAAATGATTTCATAAATTTTCATATAGGTACCTAAACCTAACAAATTATAAAAAAAAGTGTTTTCCCAAGCTTTTCTGACAACTCTATAAACAATATTAAAATCAAAGTCAATGTCGGAAAGCACTACAATATTCCACTCGATCCATCTATTAAAATCACATTGAAATATGACGTTCTTTGTTATCATTGTTAACTATATATTATTAATTGGCTTATGGTTTTATATCATAAACAATGTAGAAGGTTTACTAAGAACTTTGTTTTGCAATAAACATCAGTCATTAAGTATTTCACTCTCGTTCGAGTAAGCCTTTTAATAAATATCCAAGAATCTTATGAACGATTTTGTTTTCAATTATGATCATAATTTTACTTGGATTTACCATAACGTATTCAGCCGCTAAAATTCTAACTAATATTATAAATGCGAAAGTTACTCTGTCTGTCTCGCTTCACGCTAAAACTACTGAACCGATTTAAAATAAATTTGATACACAGATCGTCTAGAGCCTGAGAAAGGTCATAGGCTACTATTTATCCCGGGAAAGTGGAAGATCTCTCGGGTACGCGGGTGAAACCACGGGGAGTCGCTAGTATTCAAATAAAATTTTAGTAGGTAAATTATGTCTAACTAACATTGTGGACCCTGCCGGGCATAGTTAAATACTTAGTAAGTAGCATGTAGGAGAGAGGAGATCATAGATATATCACAATTAAGTAGTATGTTCGATTCTTACCATACATTTTTGCGTATTAATCAATATGTATCTGCATATACTTTTTGTTTATGATATGTTTTAAAACTACTAGTTTAGATTATTTTAGTTTGTGATGAGAGAAGTATGTTAAGAATGTACCGAAATGTCATACAAATCCTGTATACAACACAAAACGATAATTTTATATAGGTGTCTAATAAATAATAATTGGAACATAAAAGTTATAATTTATTATTTTATGGCTACGCCGTAGCCAGTTGCGTCTTTCATATGTCGTAGCGGGTAAACGCGTAGCTTCTACGCAGTTCGTAGACATACACTACTCGTAGCATACTTATGTAGGTATTTAATGAAAAACTATAATGTACCTACTATAATTTCTTAAACGAATAGATTTTAACTTTTAATACTGAAAATGAAGCTTATAACATCTTTGATTTTAAGACGTAAGCCATTATTTTATTTATTATACGTTTATGGGGCTTCCTTTTTCTTCAAATTATTTTGCATGTAATACTTGTAGGTATAAGTGAGTAAGTAAAACTAAATATTAAAAATATATTCTTCAATTTTGTAAAGTAGCTTCAGTAGCTGTGTCCTTCACATGTGCTATGAAGGTCTAAACTGTATAAAAGATATAGGATATTTAAATTAAACTATAGTCTCAAATCCCGGATAAACAAAAAAAAAGTCACTCGATCGTACTATTTTCAAAACAGCGTCGCACTTCCATATTTCCACCCTATTCACACGCTCTCTCAACACCCTACGATTTCCACAAGTCTTCAGTCGAGTACGGTATTCGGAGGAGGACGCACGTCGCCCGCCCCTTCGCTCGGAAAAGTTTGTCGTAAATACGACAACTTTTACAAATATTCTTTATTAAGTGATAATAAATAACTATTGTATAGTGGTTTCCGGAACGTATTTCTAAGTGAACGTAATAAACTACCGGGCTTATGGCAGGTAGGTTGAATTTATAATAATTTGTAAATGCTGTTTGTTTTATATCTTTAGAAATTTCAGGAACTTAAGTTAGTAAATAATATAATTGTTGCTTTAATATTATGTTGAAATATTTATTAAGTTACTCGGTATCTGCTTAACTAATAATTGTGTACCTACCTTTTATATACAAGATATTTTTAAAACATTTCATTATGATTTTTAAATTCAAAACTATTAAACAATGCTGTCTGTAACTATATTATTGTGGGAAATTTACAGCTTATTAATATAAGCTTAGATTAAAATTACGCGTAAATCAGCTACAGATATTTTTGTATATAATTTGAAAAAAATAATATTTATTATAGAATTAAATGTGAAGCTTTCTTTCTAAATGTCTTTTCTGGAAATGGTAATTTCACCAACTTCAATACTTCCGGATAGCGACACCGAAGTACCTATCTAAAAGGTGGAGAAGGATTAAAAGATAAAAAATCAATTTAAAAAGTTTCCGCATTGGTTTAAAAGTTTTCACCACAGTCTTATCTGGATTCTTTATTGGTACTTGGCCTTGTTACTGATTTTTTCACTTGGGCTTTGGATTTCAACTTTGATTGTACAATTTTTAAAATATCTTAATTGGTTTCCTTGAAGTGTTTTTATGGGTATGTTTCAACTGATGCAGATTTTTTATTTATGGTATTGTTTATTATACAGGCTACGGCTCAGTCAATTAATAGATATAAGTATATTTGGGTTGAATTGCATGTAAATTCCAAATCAAGATATGCCCTACCACCGCGGCGAATCAATTCTGAAACTAATGAAATGAAAAGCGTATATCATCCACTTTATAATAAATTTCTTCAAAAAAATTAGGTATGTCGCGTTATCGGCAGGCAAATAGGCTTCAATATATTAAATAATTAAATTAAGAAATAGGTACGTTTTTAAAATATAAATAGCCATATTTCGTAGTTTATTCGGCTATATGCACAAAATATATTATTTCTATCAAATGATCCATCTCTTGTTCAATAAAAGTTATGTAAAGTCAAACAATGAAATAGATGATGATGATTCAATAATGATCAGCATACAGGTGGAAAAAGGGCGGAATTCACTTCATGAGGATATGGCCAAATTAGGGAGCCTATGGAACCCTTAGAAATTGAGTTATGTATTATCCGCCGGTGCGGGTGGATATGATATCGGAAAAAATAGGACGTAGATCAAGATTACCCATAAAGAATTGAAAAATACATGGGTAACGTCTTCTTAAGTGTTGGGCTTAGGTTGTTTTCGTGTATTTTTCAGTCTGTCTACTAGTTAAACGGCATCTTTATCAGATTAAAGCAACAAATGGAAAATTGTTTTTGGATTTTCTTATTTACTCTATCTATAGTATCTATCTTTACTTATATCTATAGTATTTACTCTTATTTGGGTGATTTTATAATATATATTTATAATAATCTTATTATTTTATTAAGTATAAAGTACACACAAGTAGATAGCCGATAGTAAGTACTCACCATTACCAAACACAGTCGATGGAAAAAGGTATGACGCAGTTCTTCCTCACACAATATCTGCAGGTACTAAAAGCTCTACTAAGTATCAACAATAATCTCATTTTTTTGTCACCCTATCAATCGATTGTTCAACCCATAATTTACTCCCGCATGCTGGCAATATATAATTTAAATATAATGTAGATGTAGGAAATTCACACTTGAGGACATTCATATATCCCTAGATAGCTGTTAAAATTTTAGGCGCAAAAACTGTTGAAGTATCATTACTCAACGTCAGTCAGTCAGTCAATAGGTACATGAATAATTCAGTGTGTGCTTATTGAATCAGTTTCAGCTTTGTATTTGTGCGTGAAAAAGATTAATTCAACTGTACACACTGTTTTCAAAAGTTTAGTTCAAATATATGATTGTCATGTCTTTTATTCCCAATTATCGCTTTTGCTTCCTGCTACTTCTTATTATCTTATCCCCTTGTTCTTGTAATTTGTTTGAGCATTTCAAAAATTCGTAATGTTATCTTGTTTAATCATCATCAGCACATTAACGGTTCTACTGAGTAGCAATTAACGATTTCAAAATATTATATAAAACTTTATTTATACAATCTATCAAAGCTATTTATAAAATGGAGCCGCTTAAATTACTAGCTGACTACAATGACACTGCTAATCGGTTATGATCCGCATTAAGTTATAAGCATAAATAGTTCAATTTAATACATTTCATCCTGCGTTTATTTATCTCAGAAATAAGTACGAGTTAAATTATATTCCAAAAGCTTTAGTGGAGCTTTTACCGTCTTTCTTATATAATAAACATAGAGATAAATAAGTGCAACAAGCGCACTTAAGTCGCATTATTGCAAACAAATCTAATTCTCGACTAACACAAGCGGACTCAATGCCGAGTGGTTTTATATTCAACCATTAAACTGCAAGGATCCTGTTTGAAAACGACTTTACCGATATTATGGGTTTATTGTTGTTGTTTTTGCCTCGCTCTTTCATTCGTGCATATCTGAAACTATGTTAAAGCAATATATGTGTTTATGTGATTGTATTAAAACAAAGTACTTAGGGTGTTGAATTGTCATTGAATTTTTCACTATGTCTAACTCTCTAAGTATTACTTGGTTATAATATAATATGAAAAGGATAAATATTTATCTTTCTGTTTTATAAGCACTTATGAACAGTCACTCTTAATGCTCGGTTCTGAAAGTTGCTTTTAATTGCTTTTTCTGAAAAACAAGTACTTAGGTAGGTATGCGATAAAATTACAAGAAAAAATTAACGACACGGTAACTTAAAAAGTTTTTTTTTACGATATAATCAGTTCTCTTATCTTCATCTTTATTTGAGGACCGTGAAGAAGGAAGGACCGAGATTCTGAGATATCTGCTCATGAAAGCTCAGCTCATCAAGGCAGATCGCTAAGTTCTAGGGATCTTGTATAGTGCCGAACTTCGATATCCAGTTAACGACATAAACTACTAGCCGTCTAAGCTAAGTTCTTAGTTCAAGCGGGTAAATTTCGGTCCTTTTCTAGATCAGTCTAGAACTTTTTGCTTCGATGGAATGGATTGGTGATGTTTCTTTTATGAATCCGGGATCTAACCAATGCAAACATCTAATGATAGAATTAGAATGAATGCTTCTCCCATGAATAGATGATTTGACTATGTAGGTACGTTTTCACAACGAATTTCACTTTGGTAATACATAGAGTTCAAAACATAAACGGTATTGGTACTTGCGTACTTACCTATACTTAAAAGAAGACAAAAACTTAACTGTATTACAATATACACACATAATACACATATCAATAATATAAATACACTCAAGGAAGCTAAATTTCCTTCCGCTTGTTTACTTCGTATAGAAATACGTTCTACACTACACGATTATTCTCTTCGCCGTAGACATGTCAAAATCAAAACCTTTTCATATAACAAATCGGCTCGGAATTCCAAGAACAATTTCTGAACTTCAAAAGTAAATCCTAAACCTATCAATAAAATGTTAAACTGTATCGGATTTATATAACAAAAAAGTAAAACGGAAATTAATATCCAGCGGCGGAAGTCACAACGGCTGTCCAGATTGTTTATAAACTGGAATTGGTTATTACAGTTTAAAGGAAAGGGATTATAGCATTTTGATTTTTAAGCAGAAAATTTTAAGTGTCTTAAGACCCAAAAAATATTTCGTGATATATTATTTATACCTGGTCATCGAGCATTGGTCATTCTGATTTCACATTAAGTACAGCTTGTAGTTAACTAAATTGATACATTACATAATTATACTGCACTCATATACAAACTTAAATAGATTTCACTCCGACACAGATTAATACAGAAATGTTCGTGCTCAGGAATCTTTGTATTTCTATATGTATGTGTATGTGTAGTAGGTATGTACTTAAAGTAAACATATTGAGTAAAACATCTATTTTCTAAATAACAAGCTCTGCTTAGTTTGAGTCAGATTACCCGCGTGCGAAGACATACCTAATATGCTTTTATTATCACAATAATATCAAGTCTCTTATAAAACACAGTAGTGAAGCGTCAAAGACTGCATACACCATTAGCATCGGATGCAGTTCATGCAGTTCCCAACAAACATTTTAGTGCTAGCGGCAGCCTTTTTTAGAGCTCTTACTGTTATTTAAGGTATATAAGAACTCCGATAGCAACCTTCGACTCTACAGTAGGGTTAGTTATGAATAATTAAACCTTCCAGAGGAATAAGAGTAATAAATAAAAAAAATATAAATCAAGACGGTAGTATGGAGTTTATCGTAACCATTGTATAACTTATTCTTATAGCTTTTAGTTGCACAAACCTATAAAAGCAATTGTAAGGTGTCTACTAACACTTACTAACGGGTGATGTTCGACTACTGGGGTAGTGAAAGGTCTTGTAACACCTGAAGTCTTACTCTAATAGCTTCAAGAAGTATTAAACACTCTGAGTGATACTCAGGTGTGTACTAACACTTACTATCAACTGGTATTCTTAAAAAGAGTTAGACAAATACTATATATCACCTAACGAGTTTTGTCGAGTCTTAAGAGTTACTAAGAAAGCTATAAGGATCTAAGAAGTGTTTATTATAAGTCCTATAGAGCTAGATTCTGCAATCCACCTTAGTATCAGTATTTAATCACTACGGGAGGAATAACAGAGATATCAGGATGCTTAAGTAATTAGAACTAAGACGCCATTTAATAAAGATATACCTACTATAAAATTGTGAAAGAAAAACCTTATTGCAATGTTCCTAGTCCAATTATTTACTTACATTGTTCATAATTTTCAATTAAAATATCTTAAGGAGGCTCCAGGAATTGATAAATAAGATAAATAAAGAAAAAAAAAATTCTGGCAGTATTTTTTTACATCATTTAATCATCAAAAGTAGTTTATTTTTAGGGCGCTTCAAAAATGAGATGAGAACTAGTATATATTGTTACCGTAAACTTACCGCCGCATGTGATTAAATCCCTATAACACCCAGTAATCTTAAACACTTTAGGTACTTACCTTAATTATTTTATTAAAACGCCATGACATGAATGCGTGCTATAAAATACTATCACTATTGACTCTAACAAGAACGTAAAACTCTGCGAAACAGTTTAAATATTTAGCGCTTTCGGTGAAATTTATTGCTACCAAAAAAGTCATTTAAGTGGTTTCCATAACTTGTTTACTACTTTAGCTTGCAGTTATACCCTGTGTATAGCTTATAAAACACTTGAAGTGGTAGTCACTGCTACTGTAGCACTGTTCTAACTCTTAATAAACACTTATTTATCACTCTCTATAACCATTAAATAGCCTCAAGCTCTCGTACGAACAGGCCCAAATCAGGGTTATAAGAGAGTTACAGAACGCTTTATCACCAAGTTGTTAGTGCCTTTACAGAACCTTGGGTTACAAAAATCCTCTTAAACAGCTCATGTAGCCCTTATTCTTATTACCAAAATGTTAGTTGGGTTGGGTCGCGCAAAGTGACGTGAATTTGATACTCTACTGTTAGATAGGTTACCAGCTCGTTAGAGCAATCCATCTTTGAAATCAGGTCTTAGATATTGAGCTTTGGAAAATGGCCAGAAGATATAGAATGTTTTGATCGAAACTTTGAGAAATTTTCGTCATTTTCGTAGTTTTCGTAGACTTAAATTTTTTAAGGGAGTTTTACTACTCTCTACTATTATACTGTCTTTATTATGTTCTACTTTTATAAATGCAATCCTATCCTATTAATATTATAAATAAGGAAAGATTAAATTACACTTCAACGACTTAACGGATTTGAATAAGACTTGCGACACAAATAGTTTATTGCCTCGATTTAATATGCTATTGTATTGATTCTTTTTATCCCGGGTATATTAAAGATTTTTGGGAACGCAGATGAATCCGCAGGTAGAACTTAGGTAAGTTTATTTAAAAAACTATAAACTAACTATATATATGCTAGCTGGTATATCAAAGTACATAATTTTATTGTAATACGCTTCTAATTGAGGACGGTCAATTGACGGTGCTATTTTAATTATGCTCTGACAGTTGCAACAGATCTTCATTAGCTATTTATGGATATTCTCGGCGTAAAAGAGATTGTGCTATATAGAAATTAATTTTATTTCCTTATGAAATCGTTTAGCAAGGTCATCTACCTATAATTATACGAAGTGTCTAGTCGTCCGCTAAGCGGACGAATAGACGAGGAGACTAGTCGTCCGCTAGGCGGACGAATAGACAATCCTTACCGAAGTGACTAGTCGTCCGCTAGGCGGATGAATAGACAACCCTTACCCGGTGAAGCTAGTCGTCCGAAAATTAAGATTAAATACTTATTTATTTTAATAACATATAAAATAAATTAATTATATTTATAATAAGATTTACTTATTTATAATTTTATTGATTCTAAATAAATAAAAGTAAATTAAAACTTTTTATCAATAATTTTATTTCAAATTTAATCATCGGGAAATTACTTTGACCGCTGTCAAAACTTGAATTTTCAAAGATTCAATTAAATTAATATTTTTGTACAAACCTAATATTTATGTATAAGAGAGATAGGGCGCAATGAACTCTTCCGTACCGAATTCGGAACAGCCTGACTGGAGTGCCTCCACCACCACCTTACAGAAGACCGCAGCCAAATAACACTATTTGTAGTATTGTGTTCCTGCTGTGAGTAAGGTGGCCAGAGCTCCATGAGGAGACGCGGCAGTGGGGGGACCAGTGATGACGTGGCGTCGTGGGGCTATGCGGGAGTGGCGTGTTGGTGCAGTGGTTAGGGATACCCAGTGAAACGGCTGTCCGGTGGCCGCCCGCAGGTTGTGGGGATCTTAACCTTTTACCCTGGGAAAAATGCGTTACGCAGGGTATGCGTAAGCCCGTCGGGAGACGGGAAGGGTTATGTGGGACTCCCCGGATGCTAGCCAACCGGTATACCCACCGGTAGTAGGGGAGGGATCTGGGAATGACCGCAAGTGCTCGGCCATTCTCTCCGGCGACAGTGGTGCACCGTGCAATGCGAGAGAAGGCCCAGTCACCAGTCACCCTCCCCCCCCCCTTTCTCCGGCTGTGGAGCTGTGTCGCGAGAGAATCGTCCTCTCGCACACACTCCGCTGCCTTCTGCGACATCACTTCCTCGCAGGAGGCTACCGCCGCCCACGCGCTTTCGCTTCCCATCGCCATTGAGCACGCTGGGAAGCTAGAGGTCTGGCCCCACCATAATTGTTTGACGTCGTCCTCTCTCTCCCGCTCAACCGCCTCCTTCTGTGATGTCACTAGGCCGCAGAAGGTTGCGGTCGCCTCCCATGGCTCCTCGCTGCCCACCCTGTGCGTAAGCTGATTGGGGAAGATCGTCATGTGACATACCGCGAATTTCAGGCAACTTTGGACAGAACTGCAACCGCCACATCAACCTTCATCACGAAAATTCGAGTTCTCACACCGCGCACAGAACAAAAGAGTTTTTTGGGCAAGAAAACATAGAATTATTAGACCATCCGCCGTACAGCCCCGACCCGAAGAATAAATTGCATGGTCAGAGATTTTCATCACCTGAAGAAGCTGTGGACGTCTACAAAACCGTGTTTTTATAAAGATGATATTAATTCTTATCCAAATAAATACGTTATTTAACACAAGTATTTAATTTAAAACAAAATTACCATTTACATCATTCGGTTTCAAGGAGATATCGGAAATATAAATTACATCGCCGCAAAATGATGATCAAGTACTGCGCGCGCCTATAGGCCCAAAGTAACAATTCCACGCGGACGAAGTCGCGGGCAGAAGCTAGTGATAATATAAACACCTAAATCCATTTTTGCGGACTGATAATTTATTTTATTCGTCGATTAGCGGACGACTAGTCACTTCGGTAAGGGTTGTCTATTCGTCCGCCTAGCGGACGACTAGCCTCCTCGTCTATTCGTCCGCTTAGCGGACGACTAGCAACACCCATAATTATAATGTGATGTTAAAATTTTGATGAAAGTTTGGATGTTTGCTCAACCACTACTAAAGGGTGGAAAAAATGTAAATGGTTTTCAGCAGATTTAGAATGCAATCTGAAAAAGCATATAAGAATATTTAAGTTACCGGGAACATGGGTGAAAGCGCTGGACGGTAGCTATTTTGTTTAATGAAGTTAAAAGCTGGTTTTCTTATTAATTATAGTATTTTAGTTAATATTTCTTCCATATTCAACATAGTGCCTATACTAGAGTGTAGTATTAAATATATATTTGACTCTTATTACATAGCACACGTGTATGTAGGTACTTTTAATTAAATTGTTGACCGCGGTCGACCGCGCACTGGCTGAAAAATTATAGAAGCTAGCGAGATTTTTCCATAATCAATTTTGGTTGGGTTATTATAACTCCATTGAGATAATTTCTAGTAAAAAGGTTTTATTAATGTATTACGTATTAATCTAATATGTAATTAAATAGTGAATTTAATCTAAATTAATGTTAAATTACTCTATCCTTCTTATATTATAAATTCGATGGTTTGTAAGAATGTATGAATTTGTGTATGTATATTATGGATGTTAGTTAGTATTTTCGTTACGCAACAATGGGTAAAGGGATCTGGAATGGCATATCTATAGGCTTGATTTTATCCCGGGAAAATAAAAGGTCCATCAGGAATGCGCGTGAAACCGCGAAACGGAAGCAAGTTTTTTTAAATAATAAAGTGATTCAGAAATTGGGAATATATTGACATTCGTTTTGATTAAATAGCGCGCATATAAGTAGGTATATAAAACACTTTGAAAACAAGCTAGATGCAAGACAAACCAAAGTATTTGTTTACATCGTACTTTCGCTAGGTTTTCATTATTTTGTGATTGCAACAAGTGAAATTATATGAACTTTTGCTACGGGTTTATAATATCTGAGCTCATTGTCGCGACTTGGAACAAACGGGGACGATGACTGCAATGTGGTCGTTAGGATCGTTTCCATTGGCATAGCGACGCTTTATGTAAGCTACTTAGAGCTATGAACAAAAATAAAAAATCGATCGATTTTATCAAACCACCAATTTAGTGAAAGGTCGAAGAATATGGACATGGGATTGACATCGAATATCACTAAAGATTTAATGGTCATTCGGAATGTTTATGTTCTGAAGTTAGAATAACGTTGTAAGGGATCCGTATTATAATAAAAGTCATTTGGATACACTGTTCTAACATGTTTAACCTACGTAAAACACTGCAATCATTATTTGGTAATTATTTTCAAATTTATACATTATATTTTCTCTGTTGCTTAAAGATTAAAATAAAAAAGTTACTGATAGTAGCGTATCCATTAGTATACGGAGTCCTGAAACAAAGGTTAAGTAGATTGCGGGTACAAAGCTAACAAAGGTTCATGTTTAATGAGCTACAGACATTGTTGTGAAATCTTCATCAAACTGATGAGTTTCGGGTGCAACTATATTCTAAGTCGTTTTTGAATTTATATGCAGGTACTATATCTATTGGTGAATCTATTACAAAAAGTTTTAATTTAAAATAATTGTAGGCACAGTGTTTTTTATTGCCTTTATATTAGATTAAATTTGGACATATTAATGCTCACAATTCATGAAACTATCAATGATTTTGTATGATTTGCTCTTATTTATTTTGTAGATATCTTACCTACTTTTACACTGTACTTTAACATACTTAAGATATGCAAAAATATAAAAAAAAACATTCAGTAGATCGTAGACTTTCATGAATATACTCTGTAGTATTTTTTTGTAGACCTGTGTTATTATATTTTTGAGTCGCATTAAAGTAAGTTTATATAAACACTCAGTCAACCTACAGAAGTATATACCTACGTACTTCACAATAAATCAAAAAGAGAACCGTATTATACTTTCCTTAATTTATTTCATAAGTACCTATTTAATAACAGGTTCATCTCTAGGCACATGTAAAGGTACAAGGTCACCTCAGGGTCACTCGGAAGGTCACTTCACACACAATTTAACTATGATGCGACAATGACACCCTTATCATGCGTACAAACGACTTATTTCTGCCACCCAACACGTATGGGGTGGTATCCCTTTATCAGTACTCTGCGGCTGTAAATTAGGCGTATGGTACATTAACCCCAGTAAAGCTGACCATTCACCCAACGTTTTGTTCCTGCGATTTCGCTGACGTGTGACATTATGTTGGTTTCATAAAATACTTTCGAGTGGATTATTCGTTCTGCTTCGTATAACACGTAAGGAATAAATACCTGATGAAACTTTTGTACAGATAATTTAATTAAATAAATCTGTGTTTCAAGAATCTTTCATGAACACCTGCGATTTAATTATTAAGAAATTAAATGTCTTGACCATAAATTATATCTGCCTCAAATTAATTATACCTACTTATTGTTTATGTCTTTTAAGGCACAAGTATACTTTAAAGGACACTGGATAGGTTAGTATCTTTGAGCTTAATTTGTATGTATAATTGTCGTTTATCTGCCCTTTAGATGATTTTATCATTGTTTCACTAATCCATAAAGTTCAGTTTCACTTCTATGATCACATTTACCATATGTATTAAAATATATTTCATATAAATACATATAATAAAAAATATAGTAAAAAAGTAGATTGAATAGAAAGTTTTCTTCGTTCAATGTATTGAGTGGACAACTTTTATATGCTGAAGCCGTCTCAATGGGAAGGTATCTGTCAAATTATCCCATTTCACATTGATGGCGAACAGCGTTGTTGATATTTAATGTATTTATGTAGGTACTTATATCAAGTTTTTTAGGAGTATTTTCTCAAATTATTATTGACACAAGATGAATAACGCATTGTTGGCTAACTTTGTTTTGAAGGCTTTTAGTTGCCTATAGTTTATTATTCAATTTCAATATATATTCGATGTGAGGGGTTAATGCTATCTGCTAAAGTATGAATCATAATTTTATTTTCTAACTTAGCGTTGTTAACAATCTCCTTTCAGAATTGGCAATGATTTCTAATACTGGCAGTTTATAAAAAAAGTAAACCGAAAGGAAATTAAGATTTTTTTATGTCATTTAAATATTTTCCTGTCAGTCAGCATTTTAATACTTTTTTTATTGGTAACAAATGACGAAATAAATAATACTTACATACTTTTTACTGAAAACTTTGGCTCGTCGTTTTACGCTAGAGAAACCATTACTTATACTTTTTTTTCACGTTTTACAGTTTAGACCAGAAAGTTGATGTGACAAATTTTGATCTAGATGTATTTTGTAGTGCACAGATAATTAACATTTAGGTACATTATCATTACTAGTGATGCATTTACTTGCATATCTCGGTCCGTGCCTACATATCATTGCATAAAGGCCGTTCAAATTACCATTCGTAACAGTGTTATTGAGTTCTGTCTGTCTATCATGGGGAATAGGGTTGAACTGACATAGTTAAACTCTCATTAGATATACTGTTAGAGTAATATAATTTGTGATTTATTAGGACATTAGGTAATTATTTAACAAAGATATGTTTTCTATTCGGTTTCTATTCAAAACTTGATAAAAAGAATAGAGTATAGCTATTCATAAGTGCTCGTAAAGACCTATTTAATAAAAACTATCTATATATTAGAATTTGGTCTTCGTACCTAGTGCTACTTGAATTTTAATTACATTTAATCTTAATCGAATCGTTAGTCCACCAACTTCTATGGGACGAAACCTTAATATCTGATACGATCGAAGTTAGTGCTACATTTTTTAATAAACGAATTCTTTTTATAAGTTTTCTCATATCGTCATTAAGTAACACTAACTATCTAACACTACGGTTAGACAGTAGGTACTAGTACTTGAAAAATACTCACAATATCCGATAACCGATAATAGCGTCCCTACTGAACACAGATAGTTACAGTTAAAAGCACCTATTTGCGGTCGACACCCGTTCCGATCTAGGACAAGCACCTAGTCCTAGTACTTTTAGTCCTACCACTTTTACCTAGTCACGGATATTAATGGGAATTTCAGACAGATTTCACATCTCAGAGAATAACTAAATTAATATTAGGTATACTTAGAGTTAGGGTTTAGGAAAAAAGAACACGTCAAAATGATGAGGTGTAATTTGTAGAGCTACTTTTTTGTAAAAGGTAATTGATATGCAAAATGAGAACGCAATAGGGATTATAAAGGTGGTTTTATGTAGATGTTTTTTTAAGATCATTATTGAAAATGGTTCAAATACATATAGGTACTATACATCATTTCATACGGTCTGATAACAGATACATATAATACAATAGGTATCTATAAGCAACGGTTCACATAATAAGTACTTAGGTACCTAGTGATAAAAGTTTTCCAGTAAGAATTACCGTCACTTATATTTAACTTAAATTTTGGTTTAGTTAAACAAGCAAGAAATTACATTTATAACACTTTCTTAATCTTTACAAAACCACAGCATATAATTCGTACAGGCAAAAATTATATACATATATATCTAGGTCTCCTGATACTAGGATCTAACTACTTTAAAAGCATTTGCGGAAAATTATGTAGTGGAAAATTAAATACCTAATTACCATATTAAAACCATTATTGCATGTCCAGATTTAAACTGAATATAATTCACTGTCAAATTCTGCGAACGCGGTTGGGTGTCCATTGGCATTCGTGCGTTACGAAATATTACAAGCACAATTAAAAGATTGAACTTAGTAAATTACATTTCCACGAAACGTACAAAATACTGACAGTATTAAATAAATTTAAAGGAATGTTACTGACAGGGGTATTTGAATAGAGTAACCATTAATTACTAGTCATAATGAGAAAACATGTCATATATTCATACAAATATGAATATATTTTCACTAAACTGCTAAAATAGACTAGACGAAATCTGGTATCCACGTAAAATATTTTTTGAAGCTAACTACACTTAAATTGCGGTAACATAAACTTATATGAGTCGCTGTAGTTCCATACATTTATTTTAGTTAATATTTCTGCCGCAAGTTTTTAATAGTTTTTATTATATTTTGGTTGGGCTTTAAGTTGAAAGTTATTACAACTTATCTACAGTTACTTGCTATATTCCCTGTAACTTGCTACGATTTGCTACAACTCATCTACGAATACAAAGCTTGGATAGAAAGAAATAGCTACGACTCTGCTATGATATTTTTTCCCTGTACTTACCCACTACGATTGACAAAATCAGATGCTTCCTAACCTATAGTCCTCCCTAGAACCTTCCTAATGCTATAGTCGATAATTCATAAGTGCCTATGAGAGCATATTTGATAAATAAAATATTTCATTTACCCATATTTAAAAACATTATTTGAGTAAGAACTTTCCTAAAGGTGTCGTTTAACCATAGAATACATCAAAACTCTACTACTGTGTTTGTAACCAAAATAAACAAAATATAACAACATATCTTTTAAGGTTTTCAATAAACAGTTCCAAGTGATCGAATGAAACCTACTTGTAGTAAGTAAACCTAAGATTTCAACTCAAAGGTATTACTGAGTACTGTTTGTAATTATAGTGTTTCTCTGCAATAAATTAACACGTAACATACTTATGCAAAGGTATATCGGAACTATATATTAGTTTAATAATCTTAGTAATTAACAAGCTAACATATATTAAAATGTTATTCGAATGTAGGTATACGAATTATTGTTACTAGCTTCATCCCGCGGTTTCTTGCGTTCCCGAAGGATCTTTTATTTTCCCGGGTTAGGTGATATTATGAAAAAGTAATACAGGCAGAAAATTTTGTTGTTCTGAATGACATTAGGCATTAGGATTTACTATTCATTCGGCGTTAAGGAAAATATCCATTTGAAACACAGGGAAAATTTGGTGAAACATACCTACCTCTACAATTATTAAGTACAAAGGTATTGTAGTGAAATTGTAGTACCTACCTTATACCTATATAATTATATATAGAGAACAGTAGATATCTAATAATACGTACGATACAAAATATTAAATAATGTAGTTTTTATATGCCATTAAGATGTGTTGCCAGCTGGTGTAGTTATAAACCTTTGGGAGACAGAGTCGCAATAAAAGATGTGCTCTTGATATTAAGGTATTTGGAAGCAAAATAGGTACCTACCATAATTCAGTGCAAGCGTGGGCACTTTGGGTACACTTAAAAATAAAAAAAATTGTCATGTATGTAGTTAAAATACGTAATTGTGTATACAAAATTACACGTATTATTAGAATAAAAACCACTAATTTAACAGATTTTATTTTCTTCGTGTTTTGCTAACAGACAACAGAACTTTTCAGAGAAAAGCGCTTGTAATGTTAAGTGCTACCTACCTTTCATACCTCCTCTCCATAATATTAATAATTTATATTGAGCCAATGTCGTTAATACATTAGTTCGATTTATTTTTGTGACATTAATCCTATTGAGATTAGATTAGATTATTATTGTTAGTACTAGAATTGTGTTAAATGTAAATTAATACCATAAAGACAAGAATAGATACGTGTTACGCATTACCCAAGTCAAATGTTCGTGATGTAATTATGTTTAGCTACTCAAGTACTACTCGACGTCACGGGAAGTTTACTCAGTGAGGGATGACGTCATTCAATGTCAGATCTTGTAGTACATCAGCTTTGGAATGTAGAGCCTAACTGTTATTATAAAGTAGCTTCCGTCCTGTGGCTACACCCGCGTTTGCGGGGATCTACACTTTCATTACAAATAAGTCGGCATGTATAGAGATAGCGTTGCCTTCTTCTTCTTTATGATATTAGTGGCTCCCTGCGGTTTCAACCGCGTTCCTGGGGATCTTAAATTTTCCGGAGATAAAAAGTAGCATTCCAGAACATTCTACCTAACTATGTGCCAAATTTCATCCGGATCACTTCAATCGTTCTGACAAACCTCCAAACATCTTCTTTCACTTTCACACTTATAAGATTGGTACCTACTATCGACATGATAATACTTAATAATGTAATCTATGCAAAAAATATAAAAGTTTCACCAAGAGTAAATTAATTAATTTACCATCAAATGAAATATGTTTGTACAATATTCATACCTAATTTAAATTAACACTCTATAGTAAAACCTGAAAAACTATAGTAGTCAGTGTATCACTGTCAGGGGCAGGTACGTTGACCTTGTCTGCAATATTGTGCTACAAACAAACACAAGTGAATAGCATAGCAGCTGTATTATACTTCTAGGTACCCTGTCAAAACAATACCTAGATCTGGACAATTCAATTAACATAATGAATTGGTAATAATATTTATTAAATTAGGTAAGTATTCAACGAAATCATATATGTACTTATAAAGTTGTCTTAAATTTTAAGGAAAACAGTCGATAAAAGTTATGAAGATTTTGACATATTTTATGGCGCAATTATGTAAAAAAAAAACAACCTATAGGTAAATATGTCACAAAAATTATCGAAACCCATTTTAAAATAGCTAGAAAATAATTGAAAAGTTGTTTATGACACAATATTCATTAAAAATGTCGCGGATACAGGAGGAATTTAATTAAATAGTCCCGAGTCCAATATTAAAATGCAACTGTGTAGTATGACTGTCTATTGTAAACTGAGCGTTTTATGCAATTTAAGTCGTTCATCAAAATTATTGTGTAGGTAGCCACATTTTAATAAACTACTGTCTCCCTCCCACACTTTCTCTCTCGCTCTATTATAAAAGGCGTGCGACCGTGAAATTAAATAAAATGGTCATAAATTCAAGTGCAGGGGGAATCTTAATTAGTTTTTTTTTATTTCCCTGTGGAATAGTGGTGTGCCATTCGCATGATATTGCAAACGATTATGAATGGTATGGTAGTGTCGACCGACACCTTTAATAGTAGGTAATTAGTTTTTTTTTAGTAATCGTTAATACCTAAGGTTGTGAAGGTTTGTTGAACGGCAAAACGGATTATTTTTATGCTTTACATTCAAGTTACCTATATTTACCTACAAACCACTTTGTTAAGTGCAAAATATCATAGATATTGAATACTTTATTCCATTTTAGTAGAAATACTAAGCAGTCTGAGCACTTACGGGAAAACAAAAAACTCAAGTGACAACTGCTTCTTTTTTGCTCATAAGTGCTGTCAAAACGGGCTCATAATGATTCGTCTATGATGTAATTACCTTAATGCTTTATGTATATTATTAAAATATAAAGATTTTTATCCATGACACGACATGACACCCCTATGTCAAAAGGGTGTGAACATACTCGTAATTAATTACTCGCTAAGTGAGAGAGCTAGTCGAGGGTGTCCGTAATATTGCTTTAGATTTAAACACCGTGCCATGCCACCCATCTCTGTCCCTGAATAATTGTCAACCGTGACCTTTGACCCGGATACCGTGTTTACACGACAACATAGTATTATGTTACACAATTATATAATGAGTATTCACCACAACGCTTTACCTTTTTGGGGATTAAGTGTGTGTAAAAAAAGATAAGAGATTTTTATTTCCAAGTTATAAAACAGACAATAGTTATGGTTTTGTATGACCATAGATCGAAGTTATTTCATGTTCATCAACAGTGTGGGGTGAAAAATAAAAATTCCCAAAAAGTTTTTTGGGAGTTTCGATATTCTACCATTGTTTTAACTTCAAGTACACTTAAGGCATATTTAAACTAGCTTTTAAACACGGTAATGTCTACATATATTTGCTAATATAATGCATTGTCAAACATCCATAGAGACATTCACATAGGTATTTACATAATGGTAAGGCGGAGTGTCAAGTTTTAAGTATATTCAGCATGCAATGCTAGCATGCCGCGGCCACGGCGAAGGTCAAAACTGGCTATCCTACAGAGAAAATAGAAATAAAGCCATTGTTATCTTAGACAGTAAATTTTCCCATATATACACTACTTATGTATTATTAGAAATAAGTAGGTACTTAGTAAATTTTGGTTTTATGGTTGCAAGTATATTATTCAAAGTTAAAAAAAATAAACGTTGGAATGATACTGCTAGTAGTAGCGGAGAAGTCGGCATAGTTATTAAAAAATAGTTGAGCGTAATAGGAAAGACAATGAGTATCTTCATCTAACTTCAAGGCGAATTATTTTAGCTAAAAAGCTTAATTCCGACACAGTAGTCACTGACCGCCACAGCATATGATAGTTAGATCATAAATAAATCGATTTCTATATAATATGAAGTAAAGCGATTAGAATTTTACCATATCTAATATTGGCATCACATCGCAAGCATTTGACCGAAGAAATCATAAACTGCGGTCACAAAATATCATGTTTCATGTCCGGTATATCGGTAAAACGTTTACGGTTTCCTTGGACACAGTTTTATTTGCATGGCAGACATAATTTTTACGCATCTTGGCTTTAAGGGTTGATATTATGATAAGGTGTTGCTTTTAGGGCGGAGTCATTTGTTTTTTTATGTTTAACGGCAGAGATGAAGATTTGTGTATTTTTAATTTAAGTAAATAGTAACGAGGAATTTCTCAAAGATGGGGATAGATCACCTAGTCACCAGACTTTCTACTTGAATAATTGTTTCTTAGTACATTATTGAAAATAGATACATGAGGTTTGAGTTATACGAACTTCTATTGTAGTTTTGCATATGAATTCTAATACACTAGATAAACTTTTATCAAATTTTTATTCTTATGTGGGCTATATTATATACTATATTTATTTATGTATAAAAATACCTATCAAGTACCTACCTAAGATCATACCGCAGCGTTGAGTCCTCAAGTATTGTACTATACATATTTCTATACAGCCGTAGCACTTTTCGTAGCAATGCTACGACACACGAATTTTTTACAATTAATTTTTCTTATTCGTATTCTTACATTCAGTTAGAATTAAATGGATCATATAATATAAGGAATCATTATATGTACATACATACGCATATCGTTGGCGATGAGTGATGCGTCTTCTATTTTGCCATGAGAGTAAGCCTCTTATTTATGTTAAGCTAGTGGCTCCCCGCGGTTTCACCCGCGTTCCCGGGGATCTTTACCGGGGAATTTTACCGGGGAAATTTACCGGGATAAAAAGTACGCTATGTGTTAATCCAAGGTGTCAGCTAACTCCATACCAAATTTTATTGAAATCGCTCCAGTCGTATAGACGTGAAGAAAAAACAAACAAGTGTCTCTTCAGAAATTAGGTTTGAATTTTTATTACTTCTTATAAACATAATATTAAATATTAAAATATTAATAAACCGCAAAAAGTTACATGTAGGCCTATAACTGTAAATCGTATGGCCAGATTCAAATATAATATTAGTAAAAATATTAATTTAATTAATATGACACAGGATGAACCAGATAGCCTATATAAAGAACTTTTTGATTTTATAAAATTTGAATTTGATAAAACGTTTAATCTTAAGTCCTTTAATAAAAGCAGTAAAGCCAAATTTAATGATTGGGCAACTGCCGGTATTTATAAAAGTAGAGCTAAGTTGTACGAGCTATATGGTATGAAAAAATTTAATAAAAATATCGATTTTCTAGAGTACGTGAAAAAATATTCAAAAGTTTTTAAAAAAACTTGTGCTTTAGCCAAGGCTATTCATCTTAGGAATAAAATTAGCAAATCGAGCAATAAAGTAAAAACTACTTGGAACATTATAAACGCAGAACGAGGTAATACTAAAACCACCAATAAAAGCATTGAACTTAATATTAACGGTAACAGTGTTAGCGATAATGATCAAATTGCTCATACTTTCAATAATTTTTTTACTGACATACCTGTCTCTACAACTAGCTCCTTAGATTCCTCACCTCGAAATGCTGAATTAATACTGCAAACCAATGTAACGAAATGTGTAGAAGTACTTAAGTTTAGGCACATTACACCTCTTGACATAATCAAAACTTTTAAAAGCTTAAAAGTTAAACGTACTGGGGACTTATGGGATTTATCTGTAACTGTTTTACAAAATATCATTGTAGACATAGCTCCTCATCTAGCTTTAATTTTCAATAAATGCGTAGATTGCGGTAAATTTCCAGACTTGATGAAATATAGTAAAGTTATTCCTTTGTTTAAAGCCGGAGATCCTTCTGATCCAACTAATTATCGGCCGGTGTCTATCTTACCAGTTCTGAGTAAGATATTCGAAAAGATTATTTTAAAGCAGCTGCTTTCTCATTTTAATTTTAATAAACTTTTGCATGGTGAACAATACGGTTTCACAAAAGGTCGTTCTACTATTGATGCGGGTGTAGCACTTTTGAAAAATATTTTTAACTGTTGGGAGGATTCACAGAACGTCATTGGGGTGTTTTGTGATTTATCTAAGGCTTTTGATTGTGTTGACCACCAAACACTTATACGTAAACTAGAGTATTATGGAGTTAAAGGTACAGCACTTGATTTGATGCGATCGTACCTTAGTGAGAGAACTCAAATTGTAGATGTCAACGGAGTTAAATCGTTTGGTTCTCCTGTGCATATGGGGGTGCCCCAGGGCTCAATTTTGGGACCTTTTCTATTTTTAATTTATATAAATGATCTTCCGTTCTATGTTAAGAATACCTGTGGAATTGTACTGTTTGCTGACGATACCTCACTGATTTTTGGTGTTGATAGACAGAAATTCAAATATGACGATGTAAACGGTGCATTATCTGAGGTATTAAATTGGTTTACTGTTAATAATCTAGTTTTAAATGCAAGAAAAACTAAATGTATAAAATTTGCATTACCCAATGTAAAAAAGATGGCCTCTAATTTAATCCCAACAAACATTTTAGTGCTAGCGGCAGCCTTTTTTAGAGCTCTTACTGTTATTAAAGGTATATAAGAACTCCGATAGCAACCTTCAACTCTACAGTAGGGTTAGTTATGAATAATTAAACCTTCCAGAGGAATAAGAGTAATAAATAAAAAAAATATAAATCAAGACGGTAGTATGGAGTTTATCGTAACCATTGTATAACTTATTCTTATAGCTTTTAGTTGCACAAACCTATAAAAGCAATTGTAAGGTGTCTACTAACACTTACTAACGGGTGAGGTTCGACTACTGGGGTAGTGAAAGGTCTTGTAACACCTGAAGTCTTACTCTAATAGCTTCAAGAAGTATTAAACACTCTGAGTGATACTCAGGTGTCTACTAACACTTACTATCAACTGGAATTCTTAAAAAGAGTTAGACAAATACTTTATATCACCTAACGAGTTTTGTCGAGTCTTAAGAGTTACTAAGAAAGCTATAAGGATCTAAGAAGTGTTTATTATAAGTCCTATAGAGCTAGATTCTGCAATCCACCTTAGTATCAGTATTTAATCACTACGGGAGGAATAACAGAGATATCAGGATGCTTAAGTAATTAGAACTAAGACGCCATTTAATAAAGATATACCTACTATAAAATTGTGAAAGAAAAACCTTATTGCAATGTTCCTAGTCCAATTATTTACTTACATTGTTCATAATTTTCAATTAAAATATCTTAAGGAGGCTCCAGGAATTGATAAATAAGATAAATAAAGAAAAAAAAATTCTGCCAGTATTTTTTTACATCATTTAATGATCAAAAGTAGTTTATTTTTAGGGCGCTTCAAAAATGAGATGAGAACTAGTATATATTGTTACCGTAAACTTACCGCCGCATGTGATTAAATCCCTATAACACCCAGTAATCTTAAACACTTCAGGTACTTACCTTAATTATTTTATTAAAACGCCATGACATGAATGCGTGCTATAAAATACTATCACTATTGACTCTAACAAGAACGTAAAACTCTGCGAAACAGTTTAAATATTTAGCGCTTTCGGTGAAATTTATTGCTACCAAAAAAGTCATTTAAGTGGTTTCCATAACTTGTTTACTACTTTAGCTTGCAGTTATACCCTGTGTATAGCTTATAAAACACTTGAAGTGGTAGTCACTGCTACTGTAGCACTGTTCTAACTCTTAATAAACACTTATTTATCACTCTCTATAACCATTAAATAGCCTCAAGCTCTCGTACGAACAGGCCCAAATCAGGGTTATAAGAGAGTTACAGAACGCTTTATCACCAAGTTGTTAGTGCCTTTACAGAACCTTGGGTTACAAAAATCCTCTTAAGCAGCTCATGTAGCCCTTATTCTTATTACCAAAATGTTAGTTGGGATGTTAAATAATGAAGCCCTCAGTCTTGTTGAGTCTACAGTGTTTTTGGGTATTACGTTAGATTCAAAACTTCAATGGGGCACCCAAATATCATGTCTTGCGGGGAAGCTCAGCTCAGCAGCTTACGCGGTTAGAAAAATCAGACTACTTACGGATGTAGAAACAGCTAGATTAGTCTATTTCAGTTATTTTCATAGTGTTATGTCCTATGGTATCTTGCTTTGGGGCAGAGCAGCTGATATAGATACAATTTTTATTTTGCAAAAAAGAGCAGTCCGTGCTATTTATAATTTAAGCTCGCGAGCTTCCCTCAGAGATAAATTTAAGGAAATTAACATTCTCACAGTTGCATCACAGTACATTTATGCAAACATAATATTCGTCCGTCAAAACATTAGTCTTTTCACGAAAAATTGTGATTTGCACTCCATTAATACTAGAAATAAGCATAAACTTGTAACATCTGCTTATAGACTACAGAAAGTGCAAGGATCATTTTTAGGACTTGGTGCACGGTTTTATAACAAAATCCCCACAAATATTTTAGATTTGCCTATGAATAAATTTAAGGAACGAGTTAAGTCAGCTTTGGTACAGAAGGCTTATTATTGTATAAACGATTATATTAACGATGGCGAGGCATGGGTATAGCGCTCGTTCTATCAGGACTAATATTATTATTGTTAAAGAAATTGTTAAAACTTGTTTTTAAAAGAGTAATTGCTGAGTTTATTGCCGGCTCTTCTCAGCAAAAGCAACCTTCCGAACCGAGCATTAGAGTCGACGTTTCATAAGTGCCTGTGAAGGCCTATTTGAATGAATAAATTTATTTCATTTCATTTCATTTCATTTCATTTCATATTTCATTTCATTTCATTTCATTTCATTTCATTTCATTTCATTTCATTTCATTTCATTTCATTTCATTTCATTTCATTTCATTTCATTATTAACCACAAATATCGGTATATTTAAAGCAGGTGTGGTGAAATGAAGGAGCGTGCAGTGTAGCCGGCGGCATGGCGGGCATGCCCGTGCTGGGTAACAGCGTCGGCGCTGGGGAGCTGCGCGACACTAGCAGAGGTAACTACTGAATCTTATTAAAGCAGACCAGTTGGCTTTGTGGTTAGTGACCCTGACTCTCAAGCCGCGGGTCGTGGGTTCGAATCCCACCCAGGACAAACATTTGTATGCATGAATATGTCTGTTTGTTCTGTGTCTGGATGTAAATATCTATAATATGTATGTATTTAAAAGTATTGTATGTAGTATATCAGCTATCTGGTTACCATAACACAAGCTTCGTTTGAAGCTTACTTTGGAATCAGATTGGCCGTGTGTTATTGAAAAAAAAAAAAAAAGTATATTTGATTTCGTGGAAATATGTTATATGCATATTGTCAAATTGACTATAAAGTTTATATATCAATGACTCTCTGCCTACACGCGGTTTCAGGTTTCAATGCAGAGATAAAATATACACCTATAAATAAATAAATATAACCTATATTACTCCCTGATAATGTAGTTTTTCAATGGTATCTTCTCTCTCGAAGCCATCTTCAAGGATTAAAATATCCTATCAAAATTTAAATACAAATTAAATTTTTTGACGGTTTCTATGACTTTATACTTTTAATTGTAGTAGTATCGTACTTATGGATTCGCAGTAATATTTTTTCAAATTTTCATGTTACCATAGACAAGTTATTATTAAAAATCAATTAAGTAAGCGTCTAAATTATACCAACTGGCTTCAGATTTATAAAGTAAAAATCATAAACAGTTATTACTTTTCGTGTGTAAATAATATATTGTTTCACAATAATTCATATTGTATTTGCTCTCGTTCATCAGTAGATTTAATTGACAGACATTTTAATTACTTCTCCTGAAAATACGGATTTTATTTACCTACCGGGCTCCGTTTAATTTACACGGAAAATTATTTACAACATATTCAAATATATTTTTTATTTCCAAAACATTGTCCAACTCATGCTCGAAAAACTATTAGGTATATTATTTATAATCCAACATAGTCAAAAATAAATACGAACAAATGATTTAGTGTTCCTGCTAACATCACACCATGGAAATTTTGGTAAATTGAAGATTTTAAATTTCCATTGAGATTTTAGCGTAACATTTTCTTAAGTCCGATTCCACATAAGGTCATCTGACGAGACATGTATTTGTTTAGGCCCCGGGAAGTCGGAATTAAGGTTTTCATGGTGTTTTCTTTTGTATTGATGTTAAGACTTAGGTGTGTAGCGGTAATTTGGATATCTATTGAAAGTCTAATCAATATAAAAAGATATATTACTAGTGCATTAGTCACGTGTATGTATGAAACAAGGAAACAGGTTTTTATTACATTAATTTTCCGAACGGCAAATTTTATTTAATTAATATCATTATAGTATGGTCCATTACTTTCGTTGTAAAATGGGTTATATCTAAGAATTATATTTTCTACTACCTATGCATATTTTGTCTGTTTCATCAGAGGCAAGCAACAGGTCGTCGAGTAGTGGCTCACGACGAGGATCATCCCCTCATCGAGGACAGGTAGGTACATTAGGATACTTACCTACACGATTTTAAATAGACATTTAAATGAAATTAAATGTAAGCCGTCAGGCCCACACGACCTTTTCTTCGCTTGTGGAATACAAGCGACGACATTGCTATGCCAATTAAGAGACCTTCATGTACCTTCATATTACTAAATAGAGTTTTAAATTTGAGGTATACCTACTTAGTCTCTAAGAAACTGATGGCGTGCGTGTTACTTAATGAAAGTAAAGTATTACAGAAATGCGTTTAAAATTTTATATAAATATATTAACTGATTACATAGGTCTAGAATAAAAATATAATGTTGTATACAGGATCACGAAATCCGTGATGGTTCCACCCACAAGCCCGACCTCACCAGCGCCCTGCCTGCGAGGCCTCGCCCCATCAGCTACGAGAGAGATAGCTACCATGATAAAGTTCCTACTATGGTAATTATTACTCGATCATGTACCTTATTTTTTTTATTCCTACGTTAGTTCTCATTACAAGAACTCTTTAATTATAAATAGGATACTTTCAAAAATGTGTTTAGGTATCTTTGCAAAATAAAATTAGATGACTGTTGTGTCAAATTAGCAACTCTTTATCAAACTATAGTTCCGGATGAAAAAGTTGTAGGTTAAATTATCATACAAATATATTATAACTCTTAGTTTAGAATGAAATGCTTGTTTTTTTTTATTTTGAATGCAGTCATACAGCCTTTTATTGTTTCCAGGCATCCCTCAGCAATACTGGTGTGGTGACGCACACGGCGCCATCTTATGAGGAGCAGCGGGCGAGCCCAGCTCTGCTGAGCCGTGGCGGCGCCGGCGCAGGCGCAGGGGGCACGCCCGGCGGACGCAGCGTACGCGACGACGGGTACTGCTCCGCTAGCAGTACACCCAGGGCATTTGGTAACTATACATAAGTATATGCTAAGAGTAAAACTGGCGAATTTACTGTACTGATTTGGCTTTTTTGGTCTTAAGATATGTACAATCAATAATCCAAATGAGGTGCCTTACTACACAGAAAACTACATATGACTTAAACTAAACAGAGCTTATACTGTTTTAAGCAGTTAGCTGAAACAATTGTGATTTCATAATATTAGAAATAAGCACAAACTTGTGTCATCTGCCTAGACTACAGAATGTGGAAGAATCATTTTTAGGACTTGGTGCACGCTTTTATATCAAAATCTCCACAATTTTTTTATCCTATAGGTACCTACTCATATGTAAGTATACTTAATTACTTCCGAACACAGACAGATATGTTCATGCATATTGTTTGGAGGGGTAGTGGGTTCGAACCCACTCGGTCGCGAACCACTAAGCCAGTCATAGACATTTACATAACGAGTAAGTTCCGGTCTCATGTACCTAATGGCCGACCTAGTGATGTACCAACCGGAAGTAGTGCAGTTCAGCGTTTGTAGTTACGAATATGGTTTCGCTCATAACTTGGCTAACGACGTAGTGTGTATGAATCAGGTACATCACAACCTACTGAACTTTGGGAATGTCATTAGTGCAAATAATGTTTAGAGAAAATTAAAGCACGTGTAGTGTCTAGTTTTTATGACTATTTATTTCGTATTTATCTGGGACCCCGAGATAGAAATTTGTCCTTTGAGTCCACTCCTAGTATAGTTTTGCAAGAAGAATAATGTATATTTACACTAACAAAATATTTATCAATGGCTAAAGTACCAGTGTCCAGTAATTACTTACTATCAAGATTATCTTACTCTATAATATAGGTACCTATTATGTTATGTACCTGTTATGTTATGGACTTGTAATATAATGTATCTAATATTAAAAATCGACTACAAATCCGTCGTTTTGTTCCAAGTTTCCAAATTTAATTTAGAAATCATTTCACAGATAAAGTAGGTAAATAAACAAAGTTTTCCGCCTAGTCAAACACAACGGTCAGGTAACATTGAAGAGGCAATAAGTTTCATGAAACCCTGAAGAGTCTCTCCACCACCTACAGTTTTTAATATACTTCTGCTTGGATTCATCTTAGACCTAAACTTATTACAATTCTCAAGTACTAGTATTGCGATTGTTTATTGGATAACAAGTTGTTTTGATACAGGTATGATTTTGGTCTTATAGCCTATATTCCATATATAGGCTTCATCTCTTCCCATAAATATACTACCTACCCTTAATAAACCATACAATGACATAGTACATCCCTACAGTATCACATATTTTAATTTATAAGTACCTGTTAGTTAATTTATCCATAAATATAAGGTATAAGAAATATTTACTTACAAAAAATGTTAAGTTTAATATTCTACTAATAATGCATAATATTTTGCAACTTAAAATTTTTTAGAGAGCGGATTTTTGGTGTATTTTATATCTAAAGGTTGTCAATGTTAAACATGTTTGATTGAAAAGGTTTCCCCCGAGACACCGGACCCATTACCTATCTATTGATTACCTTTTGATGAGCTTAGCATTTACCGATATCTGAATTTATGAAAAAATCTACTGATTGCTTTAAAATTTTGCGTGACTGTATATTTTTTGGCTGTGCACTACAAACTTTTGTACAAGTATCTTAAGTAATTCGTTAGTTCTGCTTACAATTTTTATAGAATTTTGTATGTACCCAAGTACCATACTCATTTTACTTCTTAACATTAATTAAATTACAAAGAGAAATATACATGGATAGGTATTTAATTTAGTTCGTCTATCTTTTAAAGTAGTTCACTAATTACTATCCCACTTGAAATCGTACTACAGACGTTGCTTTATTCATTTAATTAAAATATTTTATGGTAGGTATGTTGTTCGTAATATCTATTAACATACCTACATAATTATTCACTTAATTCGAATTTTAAATTGTCAATGAACTGCGTTCAATTTACCCGTAAATACCTTGTCGTTCCGAATGGGAATTCTAGGCAGCATTAGCGGATTCCATTTTTGAATTCCAATAGAGTTGGCACCTTCTCGGTCGAATTATTGCGGAATTTTTCCGCATCGGCATCCCATTATGCGGTAACGGCGGAGACGACCGCATGCCTGCCACGTTATTAAGATGGTACGAGGACGCCAATGAATGAGAGGTATTTGGTATAAGGAACTAACGAAGGCCCATTTGGTTAGGGTATTCTATAGGTAAAGGAATTTAAAATTCAAACAGGGTTGCTGATAGATACAATTTAGGGATGTGTAGGTTTTTGCAAAGGGGGGTTAATTAGTGGTGTCTATGTTATGTGGGGTTTAAGTACCTACGAGTAGTATACCTAATGATTTTAATTTGTTATAACAAGAAACAATGAAGGATGAAGGAATGATCTGCGTGAACCGAAAAAAATAAAAATTATATATGTAGGTATATCGATCAAAATAGGAAATAATATTTTTTATTTTTGTTGCAGACCACAAATCTACCAAAGGATCGGTTGTAACATTATCGTGTTATAAAAGTAAGAACATATTTTTTTTATTGCATCTGAATAAATCGAATAGCATTATGATTTCTAAACTTTGTTCTCAGAGGAGCCCAAAATCCAAATTGAAGAGGAATGTTTCTATACGGAAACTTCAAAAAGAATAAGGACTAATAGCATTAAAGCAGGTAATTTCATAATTTCTATATTCAATTGAAAAAAAAGGTGGAAAAATATTATAGCAATGAGGGAAAAATTTGCGTGGGATATTGGGGTCATTATTTAGTAATCTATCAGAAAAAATAAAGTTTTTTTTTATTAGAAGTGGACGATGGCCGAGAGACGTGGGGTACTGGCGCAGACTTTTTGCTTTCCATCATCGGTTTCGCTGTCGACCTTGCTAACGTCTGGCGCTTCCCTTATCTCTGCTACAGGAACGGAGGCGGTGAGTCTAGATATTTTTTTAATTTTATTTTAAGGTGAAAATATTAGGAATAAAAAGATCAAAGATAGTTAATAAAAATCTACACTGTATCTTTTTGTTTAGGTGCTTTCCTGATTCCATATACCCTTATGCTGGTTTTCGGTGCCGTACCCCTCTTCTACATGGAACTGATTCTAGGCCAGTATAACAGACAAGGACCCATCACGCTTTGGAAGATATGCCCTCTATTCAAAGGTACCCAACGAAAGTCTTGAATTTGGTTTAAATATTTATAGGAGCTTCTCGCATTTAACTGTGTAAGATTTTTATTTTATATGTTCCAAATAGTTGCCTTTATTAGGTCGATCGGTATTCTAACTGAACCGATTTGTTTGCTTGTACCTACCTAAAAATTACATAAAAATATAGTTAATTTTTACATAAAAGCATTATTTCTGTATTTTTTTAAAAATATGAAACCGCGGGGAGCCACTAGTCAAACATATATAACTAAAGTACGAGAATTAGGTCTGTACCTGGATGCTTTTGCTCGAATACCCATATATTAGGTACTGACTGTGGTAATGACAAATCCACCCTTTCTATAAGCCCACCAACAGGTAGATAAAACTCAAATCATGAATACTGAACGACTGAGTGAGTTTGAATAGTATTTTTCCATTAATATTCGGTTATATTCTATTTGCTTTTTAATATTTACAGGTGTCGGATTCTGTGCTGTCATGGTGGCTTTCTACGTATCATTTTACTACAATGTCATCATTGGTATGTGTATCTGTATTTTATTATGATTTAGAGCTTTCCCAAAAAGAATAATCGACCAATAGAAGTCCACAGGTGGTGAGGGGTCTGCGAAAGCGAAATTCTTACAAAAATTATCCTCATTACAGTCTCACAGAAGTCAGTCAAAATAAAAGCTGATAGGTATTATATTTTTGTAGACTTGATAGGTAGCTAGCAAAGGGTCAACGAGCCAAAAAAGTTGGGGAAAATTCCACTGCGAATGATTTTAATATGCTAATCTTCTACATCTTTATAAATCTAACTTAATCCTATATGTAGCATCAAATTGGTTTTATAATACGCTCCCCACAAGACAATATCGCTTTTGTTGAACTACGCAAAATTGTGTGCAGACCCATTTTCGTATTATACGATGTGAATGATTTCGAATATTGTTATAGGATTCACTTTCTCCGTTTCGCGGTATGGACATTTTATTTGTGTATTCGTTTATATATTAGTTATTCCAAAACCTAACAAGTCAAATCTTACATTTAGTGAGAATGATAGCGACATTCAGATATAATTTAATCCTTTATTTATAAACGCTGTTTGGCTTATGTATGTGAATTGATTACTTAATAAGTAGTTAATGTGGTTTCACTTTTTTATCCTAGCAGATAGCTGATATACAAATATACAACTTTGAAGAAACACATAATATATTATTGAGATCCAGACTCAGGAGTTCAGGACCAACAGATATATTTGTTCAAATGTTTGTCCTGGTTGGAAATAGAACTCGCTACCAGCGCCTTGATATTCAGGATACACGATATTACAGGTTTTAACGATATATTTCCCTTCAGGATGGGCACTTTACTTCCTCATATCATCAGCTCGTTCAGAACTACCTTGGGTCCATTGCGACAACTCCTGGAATACGGATCAGTGTTGGGATGCAGCTCGGCTAAATGCGACCAATCGCACTGATGTTCCTTATCAAGGTCCACTGTCGCATTTTACACCGGCTTCGGAATTCTTTCAGTAAGTCCAATTGCAGAATATTTGTCCTCTCTTTCGTTTTTAACAATAATTGTGAGACAAACGATATTTCAATAATAGTTATGCTTCTATCAAAAGTGTTCACTTTACCAATATCTGTTAATATCTAAGTAGTCTTTTATTCATAGTCTTTCAAAGATGGTCTAGTTCTAAACATTTCAAATTACTTTTTTCAGCCGTGCAGTACTTGAAATGCAGCATTCAGAAGGTTTGAACGATTTAGGTCTACCCAAATGGCAACTAGCTCTGTGTTTAGGCTTAGTCTATGTCACGTTGTACCTTTCTCTCTTCAAAGGCGTTAAGAGCTCCGGTAAGTGCGAAGATGAAACCTATTGTACGATTTTTAACTATTATACATACATAAATATTGTAGCTTTTTAATTTTACTTTTATTTTACAGGCAAAGTGGTTTGGTTGACAGCAACAATGCCTTATGTGGTTCTATCAATTCTGTTGGCACGAGGATTACTATTGCCCGGAGCAACGCGAGGCATCGCTTATTATTTGCAGCCAGAACTAAATCGATTGAAGGATACACAAGTATGTACTTCGAATTAGGAAGTCATCTTAACAATTTTATGATTTATTAGACTTTTATTTTAATTTATGTGTAATTTGTTAAAGGTGTGGGTAGATGCAGCTGTCCAGATATTCTACTCAGTAGGAGCTGGTTTCGGTGTTCATCTATCGTATGCGAGCTACAACACATTTCATAATAACTGCTACAGGTAATTTGAAAACAACCTCACTATGTATTGTACGTATAAGGTAATTAATTATATCCATATAATTTACAGGGACTGTCTGGTGACAACATTGGTCAACTGTTTTACATCATTCTTCTCTGGCTTTGTAATCTTCACTTATTTGGGGTTCATGTCTTACAAACAAGGAGTTCCGATATCTTCTGTAGCAACTGAAGGTATGTTATCATTTAACTTTGTCTAAGCTTTATCTCTGCATGTACGGTCATAAACTAAATTTGTTTTTTTCAGGACCTGGGTTAGTGTTTCAAGTGTATCCAGAAGCCGTGGCAACACTGCCAGGAGCTAGTTTATGGGCAATGCTGTTCTTTTTCATGCTCATTATGCTTGGATTGGATTCTGGGGTAAGCATACACCATGATAAATATTGCTTTAGTACATGCTAGATTGTCTTTACATAGACTGTAATCAAAACAAAACTGAATTTTAACCTTATTGCCTTATGATATAGCTTTTTATTGTTCATCAGATGGGAGGTCTCGAATGTGTAATCACCGGTCTACTTGACCAGGCCCGAGCAAGTGGAGCTCATTGGCTTCGCCGTGAACATTTCACTTTGTTCGTCGTTTGCATCTCTTTCTGTGTAGCCTGTATCAATATTACTCCGGTAAATGAGATCTTCGAACTTTGTGATATTTTTGTTTTGTTTTTCCATGTTGGTTTATACTCATTTAATTTTCCAGGGTGGTATCTACATGTTCCATTTACTGGATACTTATGCAGCTGGTATATCTCTGTTATGCTCTGCACTTTTTGAAGCGGTCGCTGTTTCGTGGTTTTACGGTGGGTCTATCTACTTTAATAAATTTTTATTTTTATTTTTTAATGATACTCTACATTGTTAGTTTGTTATTTTTATTGCAGGTCTAAAGAAATTCTCCGATGATGTTGAAGAAATGCTCGGATTCAGACCTGGTCTTTATTGGAGGATATGTTGGAAGTTTGTCAGTCCAATTTTTATCATTGTAAGTCCATCATAATAATTGTTAATTACGTGACTACTTTAAATTATTTTTAAAATCTCGCTATTCAAGCTATTTATTTTATATGCCCGAACCTATGCTGGGAATACGTCTGGATTAATGGTTTTACTTTTTTTTCCATTTCAGGGTGTTGTGGTATTCGGCCTTCTTTACCAGCAGCCTCTGCAATATCAGCAATATACCTATCCACCGTGGGCAGTGGTGCTTGGCTGGGGTCTCGCCTGCTCATCCATTCTGATGATACCTATTGTCGCCATATACAAAATAGCAACCACTCCTGGAACCTTCCGACAGGTGGTGTCACTATTTTTAATCATGATAAATATATATTATGTCCCTGATAAGTGTATCTTAAGATGATTCCATTATCAGATGTTACTATATGATATTGTTTATTCAACCGTTAATAGGCTTTCAGCATTTTTACAGATAGTCGAAATACGTTATTTTACTTACATATTTTTTTGTTTTACAGCGTATTGCTTGCTGCATTTCTCCTGAATCAGAACACGAAGCTATTCGCGGAGGAGCCCCAGTCACTCGCTTCTCATGGAAACATTGGCTTTACGTCTAAGAAGTATACGTATTTCTTGAAAACGCTGGAAAAGCTTGGCAAAACTTCAAAAAGATGAAGTTAAGGAGTCGGGGAAATCGTCATGATGGAGTCAACGAACGTTGAATATAGTTTGATTGATTACTAGAGGTGTATCGAAAACAATTAAGAAGTATTTAGCATCATAATAATTTCTGTAAATAAACTTGTAACTTGCAACATATAAAATAAACATATCTGTTATCTGTAGTGGTTACCAACGTAGAAAATATATTAACGTGTTTAATTGAATTGTCCTGCCAAAAGTTTAAAGAAATATATTTAAAAAATAATTGTACGGCAATGTGTAATAGTTTTTATTGATATTTATATAAATTGTTTATTCGAGTATTTAAAAAATATTGTAGTTAATTGTAAAATGGAATCCGAAAATACTTTAATCAGTAGGCTAAGTAGAAAAAAGAAGTAAGTTATTAAGTTAGAGAACAAACTATCATATATCTATTAAATTAATATGTTGGTATCTTATAAGGCAAATATATAAAAAAAAGTTATACCTATTTTGAAGTATTTATTAAATTTAGCAAGAATATATAATATGTCCAATTAGGACCAATCTCGCAAACAGATCTGTGACAAACACAATAATTTTGTATATACCTAACATATATATATCGATACCTACTTATAATCTACATATATTCTATATCTACGTACCTACTTAATTATATACCGAAATACATTCATAAGTAATATATGTGCATTTACCTTTTATTTTAAAAAAATATGATGATTTGGAATCTGGGTTTCGGCATAAAATGACTTAACTGCGTAAGAAAAAGCACTTCGTAACAAGAATAGGTTCATATTTATTTAACATAAGTTTTATAACGCTTCATAATATTTTTATCGTAATTTAGATTTTTTATTAAAGTATTAGTATTTAGTATCTATAGTTACCTACTAAATGGGGAACTTATTTCATAGAAGCATTTTCATCCTATCTAAAAAGCGAAATTGAAAATGGCGATTACAGAATTTGACTCACAGCATCTATGGATCGGCATCACTATTTGAGTTGAATATAATAATTCACGATTTAATAAATAAAAAGTAGAGTAGTAGTAGGCTGTATTATAAAAATATACGTTAATATAAAAATGTAAAATTAAATTTATTTATTAAATAATGTGTATTGAAAGGCAATGCTCCAGGAGAGTTAAAAATAATATTTAGATATTGTAAAAAGGTAGAAATTTGTAGTGTTGATGTGCTATGTCTACGTCCATAAAATGATGTTGTAAATAATTTATAAGTTTTAGAAATTTGTATTTATTTTTTCTGCAGCAGATTATAATGTATTTAATTGTAAACTGTGTTCATTTTTAAATAAATGTAATAGATAACTAACATTGTTTTGATTATGTATTTTCTTTGTGGATATTTATTTATACCTATTATTTTCTTCCCAAATGGTTTCAGTTGATGGTGAAATATTAAATTTAACTAAATCTATTCGTAGAAAGGTACCTTATTACGAATCATTTTTAACCCACGACGCAAAAAGAGGGGTGTTATAAGTTTGACGTGTTTGTCTGTGTGTCTGTGTGTGTGTCTGTCTGTGGCACCATAACTCCCGAACGAGTGGACCGATTTTGATTTAGTTTTTTTGTTTGAAAGGTCATTTAATCGAGCGTGTTCTTAACTATGTTTTATTAAAATCGGTTAAGCCGTTTATAAGATACCTATTATAGGGGATGAAAGTGGGAATGAAAAACCGATTGTTTGCAAATATGCCCGAGTGGGGTATCAAATGAAAGGAAATGATTCGTACATTACAATAGCTATGTTTTATTAAAATCGGTTCAGCCGTTTATAAGATATAGAGGATGAAAGTGGGAATGAAAAACCGATTGTTTGCAAATATGCCCGAGTGGGGTATCAAATGAAAGGAAATGATTCGTACATTACAATAGCTAAGTTTTATTAAATACGGTTCAGCCGTTTTTAATAAAACTTAGTCGGGGGTTTTTTTTAATTTTTAATTTAAGCTTTTTTTGGAATTAGATACCTACATTTTATGCACGAGTGCTGTATTGCCTACAAATAAATTATTTTCGAAATTGGAATAAGTAGGTACCAACCTATTTAAAGTGAATCAATGGCGGGATATGCATGAGAATTTACTATAGGTACCCTATGGATCTCACGATAATGGTAATATAACAGCAGGTTTCCGTGTAGGTAGGTATGTCTGTCTATATGACAATAGACACAATTATAAACGACATTAGCAAGTAATAACGCTATCGTGCCGACATGTTTGTTAAGATACCTAAATAAGGGCTTTTCCAAGAAAGAAAGTAACTGATTTTGAAAAAGGAACAATAAATAGATAACTAGCAAAATAACAGCTACTATGCTACGGCAAACAATAAGCCTCACAGGTTAAAACAGAAATAATGGTACCTACTGCTTACCTTATATGAAGTCATGGGTCAGTCTAATACTTATTATAAATTGAAATGGGTTTTTATATTCGTTAACTTTTTTAATTTTACAACACACCACACAATATAATTATATTGATGGTTTTTAAGCCCCCATAACATTTAATTAGTCCCAAATTAGTAAATATACTTCAACCTTATTTGTAATATGCAATACAATATACCTACATTTTACAAAATCCCGCTAAAATTATTGTCAAAGTATTTAGTCTATAGTAAGATTCTCTATGGCGTCCGACCTATAACGTTCTGTTTCACGTTCTAATATAGGATTATGCTTAAAAATTATAATAAACACTGAGAACGTTTATTAAATAAAATTACGGTGAAAGTTCTAAGACTACAAATTTTATTGTTTGAATAATATTTCTTTTCTATCATAAAAGCTCTGTATAAGTTCGATCGAACATACATATTTTTTTTATAATATTCATTAGATTCAACACCTTATATCCTTTTCGTAAGTTGGAACGGTTTTATAATGGCAGGCTTGTCATGTTGATTTCGATAAATCCGTAATTTATTAGCCTAAAGAAATGTGTTTTATAAAGTAATACATTAAATAATTGTGAGAAACTTGTAAAATATTGGTAAAGGAGTTAAACCATGTTTTGTGCATAGTTTATCTGTAAATTTGGTGTAAATATAACGAAAGAACATCTGTTGTCGCCATCGACGTAGTACATATATATCGATGGTTGTCGCTAATAATATCTTAGAATCGATTTAACTACGAAATTACTAAGATTTCACCGTGAATACATTATCGTTAAGTCAACAAAGTTATGAGCTAACCATTACTAAAGGTAAAAACTTGACATAATTACTCATCTCCGTGAAATTTAGTAAACAGAGCGAGAATTTGTCGCTATAATTTTTCTTAAGTTGTTGATTGTTTTCAGAGATAAAAACAAACATAAATCCATGATTAATAGTTTTAATAATTTTTTAATTAACAATTAGTTTAATACATATTCAAAAAATTGCAGTTTTTCAAAATGTCTCTGGAGCGCGAAAGTGTAGGGGTAGTGCCCAATGTACCCAGCATGGCGAGTATGGGCAGTTCATCTGTCAGCACAGACCCTCGGTCTCAGCTCCTGCAGGAGATGAGGGAACAGAACTTCGACCTGATCAGATTCGCGTCATACAGGACCGCTTGCAAGCTGAGATTTGTACAGAAGAAATGTAACTGTGAGTGATGTACAATCATTTTAATGATTATAATTAAGTGTTTTATCTGGTATGAGATTTGCTTATATTTAATAAGAATGAGTTAACTAATCCTTATGCTTGTTGTCTCAAAAACATGTATGTCAGCCATCCCAAGAAGCAATATTTTTTAAATTGCATAATCAATGTACTTTATTTTCAGTACATGTTATTGATATATGGAATGTGATTGAAGCATTCCGTGAGAACACTCTCAATACACTGGAGCCCACAGCTTGTGTAAATGTTACACGGTTGGAGACACTTGTATCATCTCTGTATCATAATCTGAATAAACGACTGCCGCCTGCCCATCAAGTATCTGTGGAATCCTGCTCAGCGTTACTATTGAATTGGTTGTTGAGTGCCTATAGTACCGGGTGAGTATTTTCATTCCTATTAAACCCTTCCTAGTTCCTATTATTTCATTGGGTAAATAAATATCTATATAAGTATTTTGTATATCCTATTATATGGTTCCTCTGAACCAGCTAGCAGCCTCTGCTAGGTTTTGCATTAGTTAGTCAATTCACAGGATAATTATTACTAAAGTCATTATAACAGAACTCTGATAGTCATGCAAACTGCCAATAACATCAATATATATATGTATATAATCCTATATATTTGTAATACTTCATGGTTGTTAATCATTGTAATTCAATACTTGGTCATGTACTCATAAACAGACATGTGAATAAATTAATATCTGTCTGGTTTACTGATAACAGCTATCTATATATTAACTAAATATTGGATTGTTTATATCCTGAATATAATTTTTCCAAAAAAATTGCCTGATGCTTAATCAAAAATCTGTTTTTTAGAGATTTTTATGCAATATTCCAATGAATATGTAAGCTATAAATAATGACAATATAAAAACAAGCATTGTATCTGAATTGCATAGGTGTTAAACTTAAAAAAAAAGTCTCACATTGATACATGTTTTTGTAATGCTAATTTACTGTACACATAACTACTGGACAATTTAGTAACAACCATATTTAGAATATACTTACCAGGCTTCTATGAATTTATGACTCATTTTTCTTGGTACTTTGATGAGATGCTTTTATATGTGGAATATGATGTCAGAATTGTCAAATATACCCATTTACACAATCATTGGATCCTTTTATATATATTAATACTCCTTTTAAGTACTTACCTTGAAGTAAAAAAATGTTTTAAAATAGATTTAAAACCTTAGTTGTTCATAATACAATTTCGTAAAATACCTATGTGGTAACTTCCGTATATTTGTAATGTAATACAATTGTTACTGTTTTTGTTACAGTGAAAATGTGGGAAAAATCAGAGTGTTCTCAATAAAAGTTGCCTTGGCAACAATGTGTGCTGGGAAACTAAGAGACAAGTTACGATGTGAGTAGGTTTTCACAACTATACTAAAATTGTAATATTAAAAAGTAGTCAAGAGTAGTCATAAACATAAAAAAAAACAGACATCAAAGCTATCAAATAACTAACAGTTAAAAAGTCTATCAATGCAATATGCATTAGATTTTTCAATGCTATAAGTTATCTATGCTATATTAAGATACAAGTAACAATGTAATGTGAATCATTAAAATAAAGATGTCATATTTGAAACAGAATATGATTTGTCACAAATACTAGCACTACTATGTCATATCTTATATCGCAATCCATAATGTTCATGGACACAACCCATTAATATTCTGTCTGTTAATGTAAAGCTAATTATCATATTGTACAACAAGACTTCTTGCAAAACAAGGCAATGATGTTATGTTTTTGTTTTGCTATATAATATGTATCTTTCATAAGATGTATTTGAGTTCTAAATGTTATAAAATTTGAGGAAATTCTAGCAAATGATGTTACTGATGGATAACATTTGTTATTAGTATTTTGTAACATCTTAAATCGTCATATGAAGGTATCTAACATGTACTATATTTTTACAGATATCTTCTCACAGCTATCAGATGGAAATGGACATTTACTTATAAAGAGGCTCTCAGACTATCTGCGTGAGGTGCTGGCCTTACCGGCAGCTGTTTATGAATCACCTTCATTCAACTATAATGATACATTGGCACTTAGTATATTTAATCAGGTATGTATTCAATCTATGTTATTTATTCTTTAATGTACACCACAAGTTAATTTACTGAAAATTATACTAAAATGGTAAAATAAATATTTGCCTCCATGTTAATTGTAAATGTTGCAAAACCTATTCTAATTCAGGATTAATTTATTTCGGCTTACTTATTTAAAGTTACTGATTGTGTAGATGATTATAGGCAATAATTAATTAACCCTTATTATTTATTTCATCTCCACCCTTAAATCAAAGTGTTATGTAGGTATATATTTTTCCTTTTTACTTATATTTTTAAATGAATTATAAAATTTTATTTATAGAACAGCAAGATTACTGTTAATGACTTCCTGGATACACTTATGTCAGACCCCGGACCTCCTTGTCTCGTCTGGCTGCCTTTGCTACATCGCCTAGCTAGTGTCGAAAATGGTAAGGGCAAACTTTCGCATTAATATTATTAGTAGTTGGTTTATCACACAAATATTGTAAAGGGGAAAGTTTGTGAGTGTGTATCACTGTTACTTCATCACGTCTAAATGGCTGGAGTGATTTTAGTAAAATTTTATTTTTGCTGAAACCCTTGACACATAGACTACTTTATATCTAGGGAAAATTGATGATAGTTCGGTAACGCGGAAACCGCTAGGCTGAAGCGAGTTTACTACTTATTCCTGACTGATTCATCTACAGTAAAACAAATTCTTGGTTCTTTTTTTCATCAAACCGGGCCCAATTTTTCGTGTTTTTCCTTTCCCATCTTTACAAGAGTATAATAAATTTATTATCTCGTATACTAGTGATCCACCCGGTGTCGTGCAGCGCGTGCCGGCGCGGCTCGCTGGCCGGGTTCCGGTACCGCTGCACGCGCTGCGCCGGCTACACGCTCTGCCAGGACTGCTTCTGGCGCGGACGGGTCTCCAGCGCGCACACCAACGAGCACGATGTCAAGGAGTACTCCGCTTATGTGAGTTGCATATACTAGTGATCCACCCGGTGTCGTGCAGCGCGTGCCGGCGCGGCTCGCTGGCCGGGTTCCGGTACCGCTGCACGCGCTGCGCCGGCTACACGCTCTGCCAGGACTGCTTCTGGCGCGGACGGGTCTCCAGCGCGCACACCAACGAGCACGATGTCAAGGAGTACTCCGCTTATGTGAGTTGCATATACTAGTGATCCACCCGGTGTCGTGCAGCGCGTGCCGGCGCGGCTCGCTGGCCGGGTTCCGGTACCGCTGCACGCGCTGCGCCGGCTACACGCTCTGCCAGGACTGCTTCTGGCGCGGACGGGTCTCCAGCGCGCACACCAACGAGCACGATGTCAAGGAGTACTCCGCTTATGTGAGTTGCATATACTAGTGATCCACCCGGTGGCATGGCTGCTTCGGTAGCGGGCCCACGGATATGTGCCACCACTGCGGGCCTAGACCTCTTGCTCCCGGCACTTGTCAGGGCCATCATAGGCAGCGAGGAGGCCTGGGAGAAGGAGATGTCGCAGAAGGAGGCGGCGAAGCGGGCTGGTTGCTGCCGTCACGCCGGGAACCGGGCCGGTGGATCGGGGGTTCCGCCGGTCCCATGCCGGAGATGCCCATTTGTTCTATGGGCTTCTCCGGTGAAATGGAGGGGGGCGGTACTTGCACGTATGCTTCGCATTGTGAGTCCCGCCCCCCGGAGGCGGGCTCGGCCTTGCAGACCCTAGATAGCGAGCGAGAGAGAATATCCACGGGTTTAGTAGGTAGGCGCAGGCACCTTCTGTGCCGGTGAGTCACACATAACCCGGCGACTTCCCCCGGAGCTGCCGGGTATCCTATGAGGATTCCCATAGGAGATTAAAAAAAAAAAGGTAAAATAATTAAGCGCTAGCATCTGCTGCCGAGCTAGGCAAAAGCCTATATTACAGCATACAGCGCCAAATATATATAGTATTTTGTAATCTATTACAGAAATCACCATCGAAGCAGATAGGGGCAACACTCCGCAAGTCGTTCCGCTGTGTGCCGGAGCGGGCGCGGGCGCAGTTGCCGCGCTACCCCGACCAGCCCGAGCGTACGCTTAACCTTAGTCATATTGTGTAAGTACTTATTTATTAACATTAAATATCACGGAGAAAACACAAATAACAATAATTAAGGAACAATTAACCAACAAAATTTCACAATCAAATTATATTACAATATCAAAAACTACTATGTAACAAACTCTTTATTTTTGAAAATAGTAATCATTTAAAAATTAGAATTTCGTCCACATTATGCTTTGAATTTGCTGGCATGTATGTAGCCAAACACAAACAAAATATATAGGATGACTTACTTGATTATAACCTACTATCTCTATTACTTATATCAACTTAATTAGTTATATGAAAACGATAAATAAAGCTTTTTTTATTTCCTCAATTACCATTCAATTTTTATTTTTATTCGATATTCCTGTTACTAGTTTAAACAATATTTATTAAGCTTACCAATCTTTGTTTTAAGGGGGTTTTTACCACATCTTATTATATATAAGTATATCCTGTGTTTCATTGTAAACAGGCCGCCGTCTCCAGTACCGGCGCACAATGGTTTTCCAGAATACGTAGGAGGCTATGTGAATACTGGTTCCCTGGATTCCCGCTCCTCTAGGTCGACGCATCGCAGTATGTATACTTTTAAGATTTTTATTCATTCTGTGTAAAAATATTAGACCACCCAGTTTTCTTTGTGCTTACTAACAGTTATTCGAATCCCACCCTGGCCAAACATTGGCATATAAGAATACATTTTTGGCATGCATGTTATTTGTGCATGCAGGTGGTGGTGGTAGAAACTAAATGTAAAAAGGTTATGCTAACAACAAATCTTACCAATGATTTATCTATACAATACTTTGAATTGCTCTTTAAAATTGGTTGCCTGTAAAGTCGGTATACGGGCGAAAGTTTTACGTGACAACGACTTTGAGTGGTAAAATAATTTTAATGTGAATATTCATTCGTATAGTAGGAAGAAGGATGAAATAATAGTAACAATTTAAAACATAACGTCACGTTACGTGAGCGGAGCGTAACGCAGTTTCTTGAAGTGTCACCCGGCAAACCAATTTATAAGACGTTGTCACGTCAAAATGTTAAATTAATTTTGACGTGACTTCAAAAGTGCCTGTAAAAGCCTATTTTAATGATTAAGTATATTTCATATGCTGTCAATACACTCTCTTTAGGACTCATCTTTTTAAGTTATGTAAATTATATTTACTAAATAATTTTGTCATAAACAGGTATAGCAGAACACCTATCACGTGGAGTGGACGACGAACATCGTCTAATAGCAAGATACGCGGCAAGATTGGCACATGAAAACAGAACTATGGTAAATATACTAATGCTAAGTATATAAATGTACAAAGATATTTTAAATATGATTTAATACTAGATCTGTTAAATAGAGTCTGATGTTAACCATTGGCATCGAGCATGTAACCAATAGAGTAGCAATAGTGAGCCATTTGTTTAGCAACGCACCAGTGATTTGTCACGTATAACTAACAAGCCACGCTCGAACTAAAATAGTAGCCGACCAATAAGAGACCTGTGTGTACGTCTAGTGCAACACTTGACCTTGAGTCGGCCAATCAGAACACAGGGGCCGGCGCAGCGTTTTGGCGTATTTTGTTTTCTAACAAACCTGTTAACAGTTCTACTCTATTGGTTACATGCTCGATGACCATTGGCTCCCCGCGTTCCCGTGGGATCTTAAATTTTCCCGGGATAAAAACTAGCCTATGTGTAGTATATAAACTACCCATTCTAAATTTTATCCAAATCCGTTCAGTAGTTTTTGTGTGAAAGAGTTAAAAGCATCCATCCATTCTCACAAACTTTTGTATTTATTATATTACTAGGATTACATATCAAATAGGTTAAAGAACTATAATTATTCTTTTTATAAAATTTCGATTAAATTATTTCTTATTGTAATATTTTCTTTCGTAGCCTCGAGCGGGACGATCGGCGTCTCTCACTCCAGAATTGGTATGTGAATATAAAGAAACATTTTCTACTTACATACTCTTGACTATTTTAATTTTTCATACAATTAAGTATTGAAGAATTTAGAGTTCTGTGTTCATGATGGTAAGGTCCAATTTAAATTTCGATTTATTTTATGTATTTTCAGGGTCGATCGTCTTCGGAAGGGTCTGAAGTGGACGCGGCGCGACAACAAAGGGAGTTGATATCGCAGTTAGAAGCGAAGAACAGGGAGATCATGAGGGAGATAGCCAGGTTGAGGTAATTGTTGTATTACCATAAATAATTATAATAGACTAGTGGCTACGCACGGTTTCACCCGCATTTCCGGAGGATGTTCAGTTTTCCCAAAATAAAATGTAGCCTATGTGCTAATCCAGTTTATAAAGTGTGATCCTAATTTCATCCAAATCCCTACGGTAGTTTTTGCGTGAAAGAGTAACAAACATCCATCCATCCATACATCCGTGTTGCAATTTATGAAAAAAAAATCATTGCAATTAAAAGTAGACATAATATTTGCATGTTATGTATTTATTAAATACTAACCCATATATTTTGTAACCCAATTTCTCCCTGGATGAAATTATTTCAGCAATACTTCACCTACATAAACCACATCATTTCTATCTTGAAAAGAGTCACATTGTCTAATAACAGTACTAATTTCATATTACATATCCCTTAAAAATATATATATGAAACTCTTAAAATAATGTTTCTATAAGTCGCCATTCCTTAACGTGTCTCTCTTCATCTAGACGTCAACAAGAAGCAGAAGCGAGTGCCGGAGCGAGTGGTGGTGCTTCAGCCCCGCCCCTGGTCTCTGAACTTCGAGCTTTAAGACAGAGGAAAGACGAGCTGGAAGGCCACCTGTCCTCGCTTCAGGACTCCAGGAAACACCTCATGCAACAGCTTGAAGGGCTCATGAGGATGCTAAAGGTACTTTAACCATGATAAATAAAGTATAGGAAATGCTTTGCTACTAAGGGGACTTTGTCTGATAGCCCTTCGCTTACTTAAAACATCAAAGTTATAATGAACTTTCTTTCTGCAAATTATTATTATTATGGAACAGTCACGTCCAGGAATTTGTTTTGTCAGAGACAAGAAAAATATTAGCTTGGTCACCCGTTCCCTAGGGATGTTTGATATAAACAAACAAACAAATATCTAATCTTTCCTGTTTATAATATGTGTTAGTATAGTTGACGATGACTTTGGAAAGGAAACAACTTTTATGTTAAACCATTTATTTTATTTACAATTAGTTCAATTTCGAATTATCATATCAGTTGCGGTCATGGATGTGATCTGTAAAATAAAATAAATATTTAAAAAAACCAGTAAATTTAATTATAGACACTCCTACTGTATATAGTAGTATATATTACTTAAGAAAACGAAAAGAGTTCAAATATTTCATTTAATATGGCATTCCTTCTAGTTTATTCCTAAACTAGCAACCCGTCCGGGATTCGCACGGGTGCAATGCTTATGCGCCGACATAACATTAGAAATATCTTAATTTATCAGTGTTCCTCTACTAAATTATGCATGTATTATACATATAACTCCCCTTGAAACATTCTATCTATATTAAAACCGCATCAAAATCCGTTGCGTTGTTTTAAAGATTAACGCCCGATGTTAATAATCTATCTCCAATCCGTAATTAAAACCAACGAGTTGTCAAAATGGACGGATAGCTTATTGGCAAGCAAAAACTATCATTTCCGAACAGATTCGATCGATCGTAGATCGAAGATAGATTGATTTTAAAGCTTCACCCAGAAAATGGATTGATATATCAATCTTAGATAGCAAAAAATGGATCAGGATTGATTATTGACATCTGGCGTTAAGCATAAGGACATAGGGACAGAGAAAGCGACTTTGTTTTATACTATGTAGTTGATATTAGTCTATCCTGCATGTTATCTGTCTACTTAGAATTAATCCTTACTGATTTTATTACTTACCTCGTTTGAGTATGATTAGGAGACCAAACATTTTACGAATGATTCAATTGCATTGATAAAGCAATCAATAACCTTAGAGTCGACTTTATGTTCTGGAAAAATAACGATATTGTGTTAATTAATATAAATTATTGTAGTTTCTATTCACGAGTGTTGAGATTAAATAAATAAATATCCTAAGACATAATGCAAAATTTCCAATGCGATTTTAAACCAAATAGAACTTGCACTTCTACTTTTTATACGAATCCCACACAGGACAAACATTTGTATGCATGTTTGTAACTATCTATTTAATTACCAAATCCAATATATCAGCTATCTGATTACCATAGCACAAGCTCTGCTTAGTTTGGAATCAGACCTTGTGCGAAAAAAGTAAGGATACTTATTATAAGTAACTAGTGGATCCGCTAGACTTCGTTCTGCCCACCTGCGCCACATACCGGGTCCAATATGTAAGCTAACCTATCTTTCAAGTTGGATCAAACTGCACACGCTTTGCAAATTTGATTAAAATCGGTTTATAGTCCATTGCGGACAAACAACGTGACACGTAATCTTAATATATATAAATCTCGTGTCACAATGTTTGTCCTCAATGGACTCATAAACCACTTAACCGATTATAATAAAATTCGCACACCATGTGCAGTTCGATCCAACTTGAGAGATAGGATAGCTTATATACTTGGACCCGGTAGGTGGCGCTGGTGGGCAGAACGAAGTCTGCCTGGTCCACTAGTTTATATATAAATTAAGATAAATTAAGGTTTAATACCTTCAAGAGAAAGTTCTTCCGTTGGTTTTAATAAACAAGGTATAGCCCCAGTTACAGCTTTAAGAATACAGCCACCAACTGAACCAGTCAATTCATTTTCTTCACTGTAATTTAGCTCTTCTGACTCAGAACTAGCCAAAATGGACCCAAAGCTCATGGTGATAAGAGCAATAACTGCTAAGTACTTCATTTTTTGTGATCTATATAATTATATTGTTGCTTCGGAAAAGAAGACTAAGCTACACTACTGCTATATTATAAATGCTGCTTAGAAAACTGTTCATATATTTATATAGTAAATTATAGACATTAATTTTGGTATTTCACATAGGATATGCAAAGAATTCTTTATTATATTAGAAAGTAATAAAAAATATTTTATTGACCACGAAAAGTTTGGCATTGTTATAGGTACAATGGTATTTTTATACGTAACATTTTAATACGTATGTCAACGTAAAATTGTAAAAATCGCCATTTTTTTTCGCGAGTGTTTAAACTGTCGATGGAAATCAAATCATACTGTTTAAAATTTAACCTATTATTTTTGGTAACCATAACTTAAGCTAGCCTAGCTAGCAGATTCAATAAAAACTCTGTTTTATCCTAAAATATTGTAATTCAACTCAAAGTTCATAATATTTCGATTGTTAACATTCTCGTGAGATAAATCTAAGTATTCTATTTAATATTTTTCGGTGTCATACATACACGTTGACTTGATAATAATATAGGCATTTATTTCGGATACTCTTATATTAATAAGTTATTTTAACTACACATAGTCAGTTACATTGTGGCATGAACAAGATTAACGCTAAGTTTTTTTTTTTTTAACCCATGTTCTAGTTCATATCTAGTTCTGAGTTGTGTTAAAAAGTAGTTTGAGTAGATCTTCTATCTGGTTACCATAACACATGCTCTATCTTGTATGGAATCGAATTGGGTGTGTGTAGAATAATGTTCAGGGATATTTATTAATTTGTAACTATATAAAATATTGAATACAATACAACAACATATTTGTTAATTTCATTTACATTATCGAGTAACTAAATCCGCATAATAACGAAAGAAAAACGTTATTCACGTGCCTTAACTTGTTTGGATGTGTCTACTTAATATTGCATATTATACGCCCACGAGTATTAGTCTTATTGGAGTGGTAGTTAGATACCATGTCTTTGCGCCGTTATTCGTAGATTCGATTGCCATTCAGGACTAGCAAGGGTGCGGTAATCATCTATGTTCATTGTTAGGCTATCATCCAGTTATATGGGGCATTACCACCATCATAAGCTCATATTATGTGCCTATATACTTCTACTTATTTAATAAAAAATATTAGGTCCATATAGGTACTTGGCTACAGATTTTGCTGACTTTTCAATATTAGTAATAGCCGTTAGTTAGTGGCCTTTTTATAACGTTAGGAAGTGACGGTAAGCATCTATTAGTTATTTCTACACTAATAAAGTACTAAATGCAGTAATAAATACACTAAGAAAGATTAGTATTTGTGTATTTAACGAATAAACTTAAAAACTACTGGACCGATTTGAAAAATCCCTTCACCAATTGATAGCTACATTATCAGGGAATGACATAGGCTATATTTTATTCCTGTATTCCCACTGGCACGTGAACTACGCGGGTCAAACCGTGCCGCAAAAGCTAGTGAGTTGTATAGAGGCATCTGGAACTAAAGGATATGCAAGAAGATATGTGGTTATTTACTTCGCTGACTTGTACGTCGATAGTCCATTCGATTCCAACGCAGCGCAAACATTTGTATGCATTAACATATTTTATGGATATTCAGATATTATAACTAATATTAGGTATAAATGCGATAGTAACTCTGTCTGGCTTTCACTACTGAACCGATTTAAATGAAAGTTGTTACACAGATAGTCTAGAACCTGAGAAAGGACATAAGCTACTTTTTGTCAAAATGGAAGATCTCCCGAGTACGCGGGTGAAACCGCGGGGAGGCACTAGTGGTATATATGGAGTTTATTAACTAAATAGTCAGTTATGGAATAATCCTCTCTGAACAATGTAGTCTGTATTCTGGATATTATTGTTATTATTCATATTTTGATTATATTTATCTTGATTTTTTGTTAAATAAAATTATAAACATTGAACAATAAATAAATGTTAGGTATATAAAATATTGCTAGTATAAAAAAAAGTCAAATCTCCATTCAAATCAAACTTTATTTAAATCGTATTATAGGGAATTAGTTATGAATCTTGATGTTTGCTGAAACCTATTTGACAACTTATTAATTAATTTAATTTGTAGTCATAGTAATCTTCTTCGATGATATACCATGGTTCAGGGTCATGGTTACCAAAGTTCTGCACTTCCTTGGGGTTGCTGGGATCTTGAACTAGTTTATTGCAGGCCACTAATGCTTTGATAGCATTCGTTAAACATGCGAGCCAGTCGGCGTCCAACCTTGACTCTGAAATTTTAACATTTAAACACATTCATCTAAATGTATTTAGATATATATACCTATAATAAACTTCGTCTTAAACGTCGAACGGGGATTTTTTTATGTGACAGAAAAATCCCCGTTCTTGTAACATTTTTCATTGTAATCTGCTCCTATTGGTTGCAGCGTATTATATGCCTACCATATAGCCTTCCTCGATAAAAAGGCTAACACTAAAATATTCAATTCAAACCAGTAGTTTCTGAGATTAGTATAGATCTTGAGCCACGCGGTCTATCTGTTTCCAAACTAAGCACAGCTTGCTATAACCAGATAGCTGATATACTTCTTTTAGATACATACTAATTCTATTTGACAGACCGGTTGGCTTTGTGGTTAGTGACTTTCACCCAGGACAAACATTTGTATGCATGAATATGTCTGTTTGTACTGTGTCTGGATGTAATTATCTATAGAAGTATGTATTTAAAAGTAGTATACGTAGCATATCCGCTATCTGGTTACCATATCACAAGCTCTGCTTAGTTTGGAATCAGATTGGCCCTGTGTGAAAAATGTCCCAGGATATTTATATATTTACATTTACCCTGTTAATGTTAAGACCCTTTGACGAAATGAAAAATATACGTGCCGGTCTATTTATTGGCAAATAAAGGTTATAAGAGAGATAATACATAAGAGTTACCTGACTGTTCTGAGTGAACGGTTTCTTTAGCGCTGGTAAAACATTTAACCAAGTCCGTAGCCACGCTTATAATACACGATATATTAGGAGCTGTTACTTCAGTCGACTCTTCAAGTTGGGGTCTCGCTGATACAGCCCCTAAGATGAAAGCAACAAAGACGATTAGCCCGTAACACTTCATGTTGATATTGTTGAAGTTTTGAACGCGAAACTGTACATGGTTCAATCCAATTTCACATCGTATTTATACTATAATTGTAGTGATAATTACCGGAAAATATTTTAAAAATGTCCTTATAGCTTATATTGTTGTTTTTATGATATTTTTAATTACTAAAGTATTTCTTTAGAGGGTAATTTATAATGGAATGTGATAAGTATTTTGTTGGCACGTGTTTATTGATAAAGAAAAACGTAAGTACCATATTTAAATTATTTATCTAAAATTAAAAGAAAATTATATATTTTTTTTATATTGTTACAGACTCAGCAATCGTCTCCACGGTCTACGCCGAACTCATCCCCTCGCTCGACCAAGAGCCCACCGCTGCCCGGCTCGCAACCACAACCCAGTGCTCCTGAGAGGTACTACTTTAATTACTTCTTCATCATCAGCTCATACACGTCTCCAGCGAGGAGCTCGAGCCTCCCCTAACAATGAGGGGGTGTAGGCCATAGTCCACCACGTGGACCTAGTGCGGATTGGCGGACTTCACATGCCTTTGATAGTGACATCTCGGGCATGGAGGTTTCCTCACGATGTTTTCCTTCACCGAAAGCCAGTGGTGTGAATCCGTACGTAAGTTTTTAGAAAACTCAAGAGGTATGGGCCGGGGTTTGAACCTGCACCCTCATGATCGTGAGTCGGTGCGTTACCCACGGTTCAAATCAATGCTTCAGTTCAATTACTTACTTTTAAACAACCACTATTCTAACGGTAGTTGCATGTAAAATTTAAATGGTTACCATAGTATTTGATCTGATTAGATTAGGATCAGATGGCCGTGTAAGGATATGTTAGAGATTTGATTCTCCTATGATATATACAATCAATATTAAGTGTTCTCACAATAACATAAATTTACTTTCTCTCCAATGGTGTAAGTTTTTGTCCCAAATAACAAAAAAAGTGGTCAGATATTAGTTATTTTTGGCAACGCAAGTGAAACCGCGGGGCTAAGCTAGTATCTAGTATATGCGTTAATATTATCGTTTGTTTATATAGAGAGCCGAGCACCCGAGGAACAGTGAGGAGCGCTCCGCAAACACCATCTCTTGGCGAACGTGAACGAATCGACATGACCCATAGTCTCGGTAATATATATATTTCGTAACTAAAAAAACCTGACAGTCAATACTTTACTGTCGAAAGAAACGTATGTATGCTACACTATACCTAAAAATATCTTCTAGTAAGAAAAATCACGTGGAAACTTTATGAAATCTTGTGAATATTATATTTTGTTCTACATTAAGTTTCGAATCCGATAGGTGGCGCTGTTACACTTTTATATATTGATGCATATAATTTATCTTATGTCAGCGGTCGTTTGTCTACTTGTCGACTATCTTGACATAAAAAAGACAGTCGAATTGAAAATCTCCTCCTTGTTTCGGAAGCCGATTATAAATATATACATCACAGCGAATGTCATGGAATGATATCTGGTTTTAATTTCAGGAGGAATGGACAGTATGGGCGGCGACGGTAGGGGCTTCCACCAAAATCAACGACCGACTACGAGTAAGTTAACACAAAGTATAATAATTATTAAACTAGAATAGTTATTTAATGCAGTTGGCATTAAATAACTATTCTAGTTACTGAATTTTAAGTTGTTGCCGATTTGGAAACAATTGACAGCTTGATAACTGTGTCTTTATCTGGTCGGGTTTCACAGAGTAAGAAAGCAATTCTTGAACTATATACTTTTGTCCTTTAAAGTAAACGTATTTCAGTAATAGGGTATTATGTAAAATAAAACACCATATAAATGTAATGTATTCTCATTTTCTATCAGTGGGCATAGACAACCGTACTCTACGCAGCGACCTACTCTACGCCGCCGATTCGGTCACCAATGCAATGTCCACACTCGTCAGAGAACTTAACTCAGGTTTGTATTATTTTCTTATTTACTATCCAAAATTTTACGAGTTAAATACGCGTTTTATTTTTTTTTTATTCATTGGGTAATAATAATAACGGAGAAAATAAGTAGTTTAAACGATCGAAGTTTCATAATTTTATCAGTGATTCTGCCTTTCATCGACAAAATATTACTTTGATGCATAATTTGAAGACACATAAAATATTCTTCAAAATCGAGCTATTGATTAAGATGTAATATATAAAAGGTGATAAAAAAAAAATTCTTTAAAATACCTATATATTGTTTTAGCATGTTTCACAACCCATTTTCAATTTAAATCCATGGAATTATTCAAATATGCATTGGGCATGACTGGATGTTTTTATTTATAAATACATGTTTATAGATTAGATTTTTTTTATAATATTTTATTGTGAACACAATCAATATTGACACACAATAACCTAAAGACATAGATCTCTGAAGCCCTCATAGTTTTTCCAAAGCTCATATACATCAAGTGTATATTCAACCCTGTAGTTTTTAAATTAAGATCTATTATCGATTGACACACATTCATACAAGTTTTCAAGGAAGCACGTATTGTATTTTAACCATTTTTCATTCCCCAAGAATCCTTATACTGATAAATTAGTAACAATTTTAAATTTTATTGCACTTTTTGTATGACTTGACTGTCTTTGTAGATGTTTTACGTTGGTAAATGTTTTGCAGAGGGGTCGGATACTGAGGACACAGTAAAAGGTGACGCGAGGAAAAAACGAGGTAAGATTTTTAATTGGCTTTTACATTCTGAATGGATATTTTTTCAAAAATATTGATTTGATGTTAGGATTTGTTTGTCCGATACGATTTTAATATATCCCATTTTATTATGAAATTACGTTTATAACTGCTTCGTTGCTGTTTTTTCCAATAATAAACATAGATGCGATATTATATAGGGTAAAAAAGGGTATTTATAAATATCTAAATCACCAAAATATTTTGTGTGTATTTCTTTCCGGTTCTTCTTTGTTGAACCGGTGATGACCACGGGGTCATTGATTTAATTTGTTAATCTAAATTGACTGATTTCTTTCAAATACTTATTAAATAAAAATCAATCATTAATACTGACAATCTTTCAGCAACTATGAACTTAAATAGTTGTATTGTCGCATGATATCTTAGTAGCATGTTGTTATTGTAATTTTATATCATTATCACCATTCCAAATCGATGGATGCGTCTTTATTTATCATTGTCCACAGTTTTTGTTCACTAACAGTTTTATATATAAAAAAATTACTGTTTGAGGTATTGGTAGACAGTCGTTACTATCTTTTATCTTATATTATACATGAAAATTTATTAAATATGATGTACCTACTGTGAGAAAGATGTGTGCAATATGCTTAGGTACTCGACTTATAGGTACACCACTGTGTTACCAGTTTGGCAGAATTTAAGGAAAACGTCACAGTAATTTACCATCCCATTTCTAGTTTCATTTTTCTTTCACAAATTATTACCGTTATTTTAAAATACAATCGCAATAAAATTGTCATATACCTAATCAGCCAAATCCTTTTAAATTGTTCATAAAAATGCCACTTCCAGTTCCAGTTGTTGTCAGTTCTAACTGGCAACTCTTTTTGAATAAATAATAAATCCTTTAGCTCTCATTCGCACGGACTCAAAGTAAGTAAGTATATGTTCACACGACAGCGTTTTTAAATAGCGACGCTTTTTTATCGAGCTGTGTTGCATTTTCTAGTTTGGGCGTTGGAAATATAGCATATTATGGTACTTAGGAATGCGTTTGTTGTGTATGAACGCTTTTTTAACGTCTGTTAAAAAAACTCTCGTGCGAATGAAGGCTTAGGCTCTATAAGGGCTTATGAAGATCAAAATAACAGTACCTACTATAAAGTAGTTAACAGAGTAATTGAAAGACATTGTTACAGATTTCGAAGAGGACGATGACAGTGACGAGCCGATGCCGCGGCCGCAGCCCCCGAGGCACTATTTGCACGATAATAACGTACAGGTAATATTTAAAATAAATTATTTTTAAATGCTTGGTTGAATTTGTGTTTTTGGTAGGTTTTGTTTGATCGCTAAAGTCGAGTTTGTTTTTTTTTATTTTTGCAATTTTTAATGACTTTATAAACGAGGTTATATGTTCCACTGTTTATTTTCTTTATTATTTCTTATTGAGTTACATAGACTATTAATTTATGAGTAATTAGCTTATTTGATTACATTTTATTAAATAAAAGAGCGTGTTCGCTAATTAAAGTACCTACATGACTTACATTTTTGTGTTGTTTTTATTTGATTTGTTCTAGTTTTTTATTATTTGTACCATTTTATTTCAGAGCTTAGCACAGAGTGTCGAAACACAATCTTAGAGTACGCTTGTTTATCGCTTGAGGTTTGTTTTGCATTTTATTTTATATTTTTAATTTTTACCTGCCATTAAATTATAATGCACCACAAGTATTTGGTTACTATAATATGACGATCCTAATGGTTTGAAATGATTTTTTAAAAATTTAAACTACTTTATTTATTTTCATCTTTGTACTGTTACACAAATGATTTTATTTGAGCTTTTGTTACTTAAATGTAATGTTGATTGTCTCGCAAAAATAATCAGCAGGTTTCACATACAGCAGACACTAGTCCCTATATGATTGTATTATAATTTGATTATTTATAAGTATGTAAAGAAGGAAATTAATAAAATTACTCTTATTCTTGACTTGACACTTAATCTTCCATATGTATATTATTGAAGACCTTGCCACAGATGGGAAGATGAAATAAAAGGCATAGCTGGCCCACCTGGATACAGATGGCGCAATCCAGAGAAGGCTGACTCAAACTGAGCCAGGCTCTCACAGAATAATCTTCACTACATTTATAGTTGCCAAAACTACTAAAGAGTAATTTTTTGTGAAACTAATAAAACTTTATAAACTAACTTTTTCTAGTAGAAATAAAATACTTTTTTTATTTTATTTAATATGTATATTCCAGGATACGCCGCCGCCGCTCCCCGCCCGCACAGGCCACTACTACCCCCGCACATAGCTACCCACACATCACAAATTACTGTATGTACAATACAGTATATATAACTTACCTATTACTATATGTACGTGTAACTAGATGTATCAACTAATAGATATTAAGGGTACGTTTTGTGGCTTTTATCGGAAACGTTGGGGTAAAACTGTCAGTTTTGAGAGTAATTCGATTCGAATTTATTGAAAAGGTTCATTTTTAATTAATTCAAATATTATAATTGCGAAAGTTTGTAAAAATTTATGTTTGTAGGTAACTCTTTCACGTTAAAAGGGACAATGAAATTTGACACGCAGTAGCAATATGTTCTGGAATAACACATGACTACTTTACATCACAGAAAAGTGAAAGATCCTCTGGAAAAGTGGGTGAAACCGCGGGGAGCCACCAGTTTAACTAAAGTACTTGTCTACAAAGTTAATAACAGTGTTTGAACTATATGGTTTTGATAAAGAAATTTTATTGAAAGTGAGTTAAAAAATATATGATCGTTTAATAGCACTTTACTGCTAGAGCTAGCTATAGCTATAGCTTATAATGACATTTCCTTTCAAGACTTTTATTCAAATATATTGTATTCTTCAGAGATTGACGGTTTTACAACAACTCTTACGGTAGCCTTATTAAACTCTCTGAGATAATTTGGTGACGTATGTAATGGAAAAAGACGATACCAAAATTTATGGACACTGACTTTTAGATATTATTTTATGTGGTTTTATAAATAATTAATCCTTCTCAATTAAATGATGCATATCGTAAAATGAATCCAGGATTCGAAAGGCTAAAATATATTTAAGCCAAATGAAATGTTTGATTATTGCCGACTAGAAATTTATTTATGGATATAAATTTTAATTACTCGATTTTATTTTTATTGAAATTGATTTTTACATAACCGAAATTAGGCATGTGATCTACCGAAAACAGATTAATTCGGATTTTTAAAATTACCATAATGAAGTATACAATATTATACTTTTATTTTTTAATTATTTTTAGGGGGCAGCTACTAAAGTATGTTGGATAAAATCAGTGATAAAATTTTATATACTTTCATTAGAGTCGCATATTAAGCGAAATTTTAAATGACACCTAATTAAAGACATGTATTTTTTTTTACAATTTCCTAATGAAAATTATACCTATATAGCCATCTCATATTCATACGATAAATTTTTAATCAAAGGTATTTAATGAAAAAATTATTCTGTTAATATCAATTAAACATATTCTTTGTGAAAACATTAAAATACTACTGGTTTTAGAATAACCGTTACTGAATTTAATGCATAAGTAGAATATGTATCTATAATGTGTAATAAAATGTTTTATTGTACATAAAATGTTAATTTGGCTTAATGTGTCTAGTCTCAACGCTAAAATACTTAAAAATAAATCCCCTTTTGTTAAGCTTATGTTTCTCAAGCTAATCATTTTCACGATAAATATCAGCTTTTTAATTAAAATTGTCTATGAAGCTTTTAACCATAAATTCCCCTTATTTGAAAATCCGTGTCGATTATTTTAGACATATTAAATTCCTTTGACCGTCTTCCATTCGTCAATTCCTTCCAATATGTACAAATATGTCAATTTATACTTCCCCTTTATTGTCACATATATATTTACTATATATATGTGTCCTTTTTTATGAATTTTGTTCATCGAAGGTCTTTGATAATTTTACTTTTGAATTCAAGTTATGTAACATTGGGTTATATCATAAATTTTGTTTATATTGAATCTCTTGTATTATTATTTCAAAATGAGCTAAAAATGAATTTAATGTTCATCTATTAAAAAAAATTTTACTTGATATTTGTCGAGCGGATTCTTTTAGAATTCATTTTACAAGTATTATAATACCACACTACCTTGTCATGAACATATATATATAGGTACTCTCCTACCTAAAATATGTATAAACGAATGAAATTAATTTGACCTATGAATTTCAGTATTAATTATAGCATTTTCTCTTATTTATACTTGCTTAATCTTGCCTGTTCAACGTTGAATTAAAATAAACTTATTTTACTGGGACAGAGTAAAATAAAACATTGCATCTAATGCTATATGGCTCTAATTTTATTTGCTTTAAAGCGTTTTTTTCTAATTCCTATACTAACTGCATAATGCTGGCACTGTTTCAATAAAATCTAATTTAAACATTTGAATATATCAAATGAAATACCAAATTTTCTTTTGTACTTAAATTTTGCTCATCACTTGTTTAAGACTGAATTGTACATTTTATTATTAAGTGATACAGCATGATCTAGAATGGGAAGTTTCATTCATAATACTTATTAAATCGGTCAGAATGACTTTTACCAAGTATCCAGGACATATTAAGGAATTCTTTTATAAATGAAAAGCACATAGCTGAGTAGGTTCCTTTACTTGTATTGTCTAATACAAACTTCATTGCGGCCTCAGAGCAGCGGACTTCTCACATGATAGCGTAGAGATAGAGTGAAAGAGATAGCGCATAGTTGCGACGCTGAAACATTGTCGAGCTGTTATTTTACTTTACTGAATAGTACCCTTTATACCAAGTGCAGCAGTCATGTGACGTCACGGTAATCTCTACTGAGTTTAGTGCAAGCTCTTCGCTGGAAATGCAACCTTACGAACTGAGCATTAGAGTCGATGTTTCATTAATCTAATGAATAAATATATTTCATTTCATAACATGCCATCCACTAGTACAGGTACTTAATCAGTTTGCAACACTTGTAGTTTCCAGCTAAACCTTCCCATTCTAGCATCGTGCGAACCACCGGATAATACCAAATTGCTTTAAACCAAAATATTTAAACTAGTTTATTTACTGAACGAACAGCTACTGAAATATATTTTGTAACAATTATCGCCGGTTTCTGAAAGCCCAATTATTTTGAAAACCGGCTTCTAATAGTGGCATTGATTGAAATATAATTAGAAATTGATGGACAAAATGAAAATGTAAGAATCGGCAGCTATTGAAATTGTCAAAATTAAAATGGCTTATTTAGAAAAAGCCTTTGATAAGTACCGGCTAAGTTCGGAATAATCCGGAATAGTCGTTAGCTAAATTCTGTTGATTTAGCTGAATATGGCAGCTATTGTTATTTTTAGGGCATTTATTTGTTCATAATATGTCATAATACTTTTCGTACCTATATTTTTGAGTGCAATATAAAATTCGGTCGATTTGATTTATCAGTCTTGCCCGTCTTGTGATTGAAGCACTTTATTTATTATTATTTTTTAGTATTTAAAATTTGTTGTCGGATTAGTTTTGCGGTGTTACGTTTTTTATCACAATATATTTTTTAAGGTTTTTGATCCAAAGCATTAATATAGTTATATTTGTAGTTTATAAGCAATCACATAATTAGGCATACACTTCATAAATATTTCTTACAATTGAAAAACTGCTAAGTTAAAAGAAAAGTTGTTGATAAAGTTGGTTTAAGAAGAGTATGCCCATTTTAAATATTTTTATTTCATTTAGTCATTAAGATATGTATTTTCTCTCTCGCTCCCACATAACAAAGTGATAATAAAACAATGTGAAACAGAAATAATTGTATTACGGTTTTTAAACATGTTGAATATGGTCTATTTACAAAATTATACTTGAAATCGACGTTTCCTACTTAGTTTAAATTATTTACATTTTTAGTCATGTTAGAGTCACAAACTAAGCAATAATTGTTTTTTAAGGTTTTAACCATTACAGAATTACCATTTTCTTTTTTATATATGATCGTATACAAGTATAATTTTGCTTAAAGACCACAAAAGGAAATCTGTATGTTACATAATGTTGTTTATGTAATCTTTTATACTATTCGGATTAAATAGATTTTGTATTAGGGGTAGATAATGTAGTTCTATGTCTGTATTAAGATGTATTTACTATATAAATCTACGTCGTATATGTATATTATAGGATGGGAAAGCACAAATTTCTTAAAAAAATCACTCATTTTTCTATTATTCATAAAAACGTGGATGTCGTTTTCTATATATGTATAAATATTATAAAAATAACTTCCATTTTCTATCAATGTCGTATACGTATAAATCACAATATGTAACTAAGTATATTATTATCTAGATATAAACAGATGCAGTTTTTGTAATTGTGTAAAAAAATGCATCGAATATTTTGGGAGGCGGTCTTGAATTGTGCTTATTTCTTATACTTTCCATACAAGTAACGGATCCATTGCTCTGATTGTAATATTGTATCCAAATAAACTGTCTTTTCCGATATTATTGTCTCTTTCTAGCACATAGATGAATAAAGGTCGTTAACATTATAGTCACAAATGTCATGAATAAATTATCCCACAATGATACAAATTTATTCATCTGTGTGCATATTTAAATGAATATTATTCAAATTTGTATGTTACATGAAAAAAAGCAATATATTTGCCGTTAAACTGAGACAATTAATATTATACCTAATTTACGACAATTTATTAATTTGGGGACGTTATAAAATGGTTGTGATTACAACGAAAGGCTTGAAATGTATAGAGTTTTATCAGCTATTTATACTATAGTAAATATATATATATAAAGCCCATACGAGACCGCCTGTCTGTTCGAGCGTATTGTACTTATACATGGTATTGTAAGGACTTCATTGCAATTGTATACATTCCATTGCTTGTGAATTTGTTGTTTTATTTCATATACCTTTAGAACTCATTTTAGAATAAACTAAAGCCGAGATTTAAATGCTTACTTTATGCCTCTTTTCATGTCGCAGTATAGCGATAGGCGGCGAAAGACTATCCAGCCTATTTTATTAAAAAAATATATTATTTGACATATATTTTTTAAACATTTCATATAGTTCAATTACAAATAATAATGTTTCACTTAATTATTGATGAGTCGCAAGATAGTTTTTTATTAATATATCTTGTGATATGGCATCGAATGTTAACAGTTTCTGCAAAATTCACTAATCTCAAATAAAACCTTAGTTTTTCATTTTACAGCAAAACATAACCTACTTAAAGCTAAATTCACATATCAATATTATGAAGGCACTTGCACAAAGAATATGCAGACTGTCTTAAGAAAAATCCGCTAATTTTGAATCCTAAAATTGCATGTTTGGCGGTTTAGGAATTCATCACAAGGACTATTTGGATGCTGATAAGCAATAATGTGTTAACCCTCATAAACTTGATTTTGAGAAAATGGCGTTTAAAGACTACAATGTCTATGTGATTTACGACTTTTTGTATGATATAAATCCATTTTTTATGTACTTTTATGTTTTAGATGACTTGTTAAATACGCGATGCATTATAAAAATATATATTAACCTTTGTTTTCGACTTTTTGTGGGTTAACACATTATTGCTTATCAGCATCCATTTAGAAAGAAGCTTCAGGGCTTTAACGTGTCTAAAAATATTTTTAACATAGAACACTGAAGTCTACTGAAGTTACCTAATAGTTGACGCCTTATACTGGGTACACACTAAATGATTGATAACCAACGAACCAAAAGTTTATATGTACCAGCCATTAGCCAAATAAAATAAATAACGAACAATGTTCAAATCATGACAGAAATGCCCTCAAAACATAAACCTACACTTACGAGTTTACAGTTTTGTGACTTGACTTTCGCAGTCTTCTTTCTTATCCGCCTTGCCGTCTATATCCGCGTATATCTCATCTAGTGACCGCTTCTTCGTCTCGGGCACAAAGCAGGCTATGTATACTGTGCTGATGATGCAGACTGCGGCGAATAGCCAGAACACTAGATAAAGTCCGACTGAGTCTGCCAACGGTTGGAACACCCTCAGCTCAATAGAGACGGACAAACACGCGAATGCTATTACTATCGATGTTACTGTGCCTCGGAACTGAAAAGAAAATAACCATGTTATAATTATTATGTTACAATTGACTAGTTTGATATAGCTACGCAGTTTTACGGTCTCAGTTTTATTAGACAAAAAGAAAATCGAATTTTATTTAGGCTAACTCTAGATTACTTCAGAGTATCTACTATATAGCTTATAGTAGGTAGCTATTACTAAGTCCAAATGGAACTCCTTAGGTTATTTATGAATAGACCCTACGTTACTTAACTGTTAGGCCACATTATCACTATATTTAGAAAAAAATACTTAATTATCAAGTGTTTGTCTTCTTATAAAAGTATTTATTAAAATAGTTACCTGGAATGAGAACATCTCGGTCATAATCACAAAGGGAACCGGTTGAAGTCCAGCTGCGTCGCAGTATATACAGAGGCAGAGGGAAGCGATGGGGAGCCACGATGCGCCCGCGCCGCCGGCAAAGGTTTGCGCGAAAAACCACGCGCCCAGCGCGCACATCGCGATACCCGATACGAAACATGTCATGCCGAGTAGAGGCTGGAAATTAATATAGTAATAAATTTTCTTGTTTTTTTTTACTATTATTAATTGGTTATGGGTAATCCGATTCCAAACTGAGCTGAATTTGTGGGATATTTATAGGTAGAACAAAGAGTGTTCATAAACATAAATGTTTGCCCTGGGGCACTTAGGCACAAAGAGAGTATGTCAAACTCAAGACAATAAACATTATAGAAATAAATAATTAAAATGGACCCCTGTTTAAAACAAAATACCCCACTACTTATCCATATTGGCTCATAATCAAAATATATAACAAGCATTTTATACGGTTGTCACAACAATCGACTAGTGGCCTCATTTCTTAAACTGAAATGGAGCGACATGACGTACAAAGTCAACCCTAAATAGCAAGGAAAATGATGATGATGACTTAGCTTACCTTCCTACCAGCCCTCTCAACAAGGCTACTGGCAGTGAACGAGCCGACCAGCTGGACTGCTCCGAGGACAGCTGCCTGCTGATTGGCTGTCAGCACCCACCCACCAGCACTGGCCTTGCTGAAGATCAGCGACGCAAAGTGTACCACAGCGAGACACCCGCAGAGCTCTCTGGCTAATGTGATGATGAGAACTATGCGGAACGCGCGGAAGGTGCTTTTATCTGAAACTGGAGATATCTGGTGTGAGTTAAAGGAGCTGAACTTGATTTGGAAGCTGGTAAGTAGAGCTTAGTTCATTAGTGAAAGTGCTGTAAGTATGTTTTTAAACATGTAGCCCATGTAGGTATGATACAAGATGTAGGTAATGAGTTACCCACAGCTATTGTTGATTGATCACCTCTGTGGGTGAGTGGTATAAAGCTTGCTAAGGTCTGAAGACGATTCCCGGAAAAAAACAACTATCTAAGAAGCTGTTTGTACCTAATTAATTACCTATTTGGTACCAAACTCGCTATTGATAAATAACTTGAAACGCGAAATAATCAATTTGTTTGAATGTTATCATTAATAAGTAAAAGCTAAACAACAACTATACACGACGTAGAAATAAGACAAATTGATGACCATTACTGAATAGAATCTACATAATATATTGATATAAGGTCAACAGTTTATTTTGTTTGCTCACTAACACGGTTAGAATACCTAACGGTGGTTGTTTGGGCGCGAGCAATAATATTTTGTCATGTTTGATAGGAAAGTAGGTTGAAGACTATGACAGACGGTCCTACGGCCTTATTTATATGTAAATCTTATGACCAAAACACTACTCTCTTATATTATTTCCAGTTTATGGGTGGTACCAGTTGGTAAATAAATGCTAGACGTAAAAATGTTTTCATCCCACCATCTCGGAAAGAGTATTTTTAATCTTCAATATCTGAGTGGAAAAGCCGTTTTTATTCTCTAGAGGATAAAGTAAATTGAATTTGGAACATCGTGTGCACTAAGTTTGTGAATTAAAAAAAAACATTAAACCTATTTACTGCTACCTCTATGGTGCCGAATATATCATACAACTTTTTTTTTTTTGCATTTAGTCATTTCCTCGCTGAGGTGGAATGAAAAGTTACGTGTTGCACTCGAGTGCAAAGATTTTTCACCTCGTGCTCTTTTGATTCCCTCGCTAACGCTCAGGATTCTAATTTTGAATCACTCGCTGCGCTCGTGATTCAATTTACGAATCCTTCGCTTGCTCGGTCATCAAAATTTAACACGCGGTTAAAAAGCAACTTTGCACTCTTGTATAACAAATAACTATTCTCGCGTGTGTTTTCCCACAGTTGCACTTGACTTGAGAGACAGATGCCTTTAAGGTTTTGTATAGGTTTGCAAATAACATCCACACTAATCTGTCTATAGGAAAAATAACAAGAGATATGAGTACATCAAACCTACCCTAAAAAAATGTAGGTGAACTACCACCGTTTGTTTACATTTGTATAAGTTCCCGTAATAATTTGTTTCCTATAACCGTTACGTAGGCAGTGGTAACGTTAAAGTAAAACATGTACCTACCGCCCACGCGGTGTCGTTGAGAATGTACGTACCTCAACTCGGTCTGTATTGAAGACAAACATTGGTATAGGGCTGCCTCGTTATCTATTAAGCTACATTATTGCTGTCATAAATTCCTATTTTGCCCTTTGTCATAGCAGTAAGGCATATAAAAACAGCTCCAATAACTTTAATTTAAAAGACATATAGCATGTATCCTTAAATTTAAACTCGTGTCTGTTACCATAATGATTGCGACCTATAAGTACTTTTAGGTAAACCTTCTGAAACACTCCAAAAGTGTCACAGATTTGTACACAAATCCTGCCACAAATATTTTCTACGTAACATAGGCCATACATTAGTGATAAGGCCGCCCATTGTAACACTCTTGTCTTTTATGTTTCTTCTTATCTTTATGTTTTATATGTTGTGTAACAATAAAGTATTAGGTATCTATCTATCTATCTATAGGCGACAGGTCTTCTCAAATCTGCCAACCCTATCCAGCATAGTGACTCGATCTCAAGCGTCCAGGAATCGAAACTGTTTGGTCGGCACTCAGACGTCCCGTTACCGCGTCGTGTCGTATCGTTTACTTATTGTTACCGCACATTGTTGGTACAAACACACGGACAGACAGTAGGTTAATCTATACAAACATATTTACACTATGTGCGCTGTGTGAACTGTTGACCCGATGATTTAGGTGCTAGTTTTATTTGTGTATCTAGGGGAGGCCTCGGTTTTTGTAGCTAGGTTATCTAATAGGTAAAGTCAGCAATGTGTGAAGTAGCTAAACGGATACAAACATAAAAAAATCCAAAGCTTTGCTTCGCGTTCAGGATCAATATTCTAATCATTTAGTAGTAACCATTTCAATATAGAAGGTTTAATTGTTTACCTATTTAGTATTAGCAATATATATTTAGTATAGCTATATATTTTTCATCCCACCATCTCGGAAAGAGTATTTTAATCTTCAATATCTGAGTGGAAAATCCGTTTTTATTCTCTAGAGGATAAAGTAAATTGAATTTGGAACATCGTGTGCACTAAGTTTGTGAATTAAAAAAAAACATTAAACCTATTTACTGCTACCTCTATGGTGCCGAATATATCATACAACTTTTTTTTTATTTGTTAAAAACTCAGACTCGGCACCTTCTTGGTGTTCTTTTAAAAACATTTTTAGTGTTGTATTAAACGTTTTTTTTTTGCATTTAGTCATTTCCTCGCTGAGGTGGAATGAAAAGTTACGTGTTGCACTCGAGTGCAAAGATTTTTCACCTCGTGCTCTTTTGATTCCCTCGCTAACGCTCAGGATTCTAATTTTGAATCACTCGCTGCGCTCGTGATTCATTTTTAGAATCCTTCGCTTGCTCGGTCATCAAAATTGAACACGCGGTTAAAAAGCAACTTTGCACTCTTGTATAACAAATAACTATTTTATATGCGGAATCAAAATTATAAGAAAATTATCTTGAACCTAATGTAGAGTAGGTATATGCTAAATATACATTCCAATAGCCTGTTGCGATAGCATTCGTAAAAGGAGTACCTAATAAAATATGTAGTTGGTCTCCCTCATGAATGTCCAACCATTAACCAACGTTAGAAAATGGTACTTACTCAAAGTCTTAAGCACGGTGAAGAATCCAGCTTTATTGGTTTCCAGCTCCAACAGCAGCTTCTGCAGCTCGTCGTCTACTACCGCCTCGTTGGTCTGCCGACACCGAAGCCACGCGAGGGCATCTCTTGCCTCCTGTAGGTACGTGTATATTTTCATAGTGTTAAATCTTATTATAATATTACAAAAACTAACTTATTAGGATCGGCTGAATAAATTAGAAATTTTGGATTAGACGAATATTATTATTATTTTTTTGTTATTATTTACAATGTACACACCACATACCTACTATGTCTAATCAATAAAATATATTGCCTTCTGAAATTCTTACCTCAACCTTCCCGCACTTAAGCAAGTAGGACGGCGTTTCTGGCATAGTTGTGAACACGAGCATATGTACCAGCGGCACAGCTAAACATATCCATAGCGTCCCGTTATAGCTCAAATACTCTCCCAACAAGTATACCACAAGGTTCCCAAGATTCTGTGACAGGACGACCAAGCTCCCTAAAGTTCCCCTTATGTCATCTTCACTGATCTCTTTGATGTAAAGTGGGGTGACGACGTAAGAGCCACTGACGCCGAAACCAACTATGGCACGAGCTAATATTAGAGCCCATACTTCTGTGGAGTAAAGCTTTAGGGCCCAGCAACACTGAAAGGAAGAAAGTGCAAAATTAAATACAGATTTATTAAGTAGATTGTTAATGGCCTGTAGATACCTGTCTGAATAAATGCATTTACGGATGGATGTTTGTTACTTAATCACGCAAGAACGACTGATGGTATCTGAATGAAATATGGTATGGTTTTAGAATATATTCTGGAATAGCACATAGGATTTTTATCCCGGAAAAATGGATGATCCACTGGGAACGTGAGGCAAACGGGTGGGCACAAGATTATATACTCACTGCCATAGAAAAGGACGTCAACATCAAAGCCTTCTTCCTCCCATAGTTGTCGACGATGAATCCGAAGAGGAACACTGAGGGCGTCCCCACGATGTACGCGACCGACGCCATCCAGGATATGACGTCAGGTCGGACGGGTTCTGATGCTGGGGTGTCTTCGGACATGAGCCGGTGGCCCATCGGGGACATCCATCCAATTGCTGTTCCATATGAGAACACTGGGAGGACCACTGAGAAAGAAAACATTGAATCTTTTATTAATAGCCAGCGTTATGTTTAAAGAAACAATCCATACAATCTATAAATCAATATTATAAATGCGAATGTAACTCTGTCTGTCTGTCTGTCTCGCTTTCACGCAAAAACTACAGAACCGATTTAAATGAAATTAGGTCCACAAATAGTCTATGGCCTGAACAAGGACATTGGCTACTTTTAATCCCGGGAAAATCTTCCGGGTAAGCGGGGAGCCACAACTATAGTATAAAACAAAGTCACTTCTCCCGGTCTGTACGCTTAGATCTTCTTAAATAGGTACATTAAATACATCAATTCAAATCGTAAATGAGTAATGAATCCCTTCCCTATTTTGTCATTCGAAGACATCTTAGAGCAGAAATCTTGTATGTACCTAAGAAGGTTAAGTCACTATCTAATAGCTGAAATTATTAATTTGTTATGTGGATAGGTACTTATATACTGTTGTGGAAGTATTTTATTGAGACAAATCATAGACACCAATTATATTTCACTTACTGTTTGTAATAAAGATATGGAGTCAAAACTTACATCTATTTTTATAATAACAATAAATGAATATTATACGAACAATGCCTTCGTTAGACAAATGTCTAGTTATGAGAATACGTCATATAAGGTACAATTGAAACGACAATTCCTTGAAACACCTGCGGTTGTCATAATGATTCAGCGGTGCTCATGAAATTCTTGTCGCTATTCTTGCAGATTTATGAGTGTACTATTAGGATCTGGATACGTTTATTCAACATGATCTGCTTTATTAATATTGTAGTTTATATGCATTATATGCTTGTTAAAAGTATAGTATCATAGAGTTAAACCTGCCTGACGCTTCGTCTCCCAATTGTAATGAAAACTATTGTTCAATAAGTGGATTTACATGCTATCGAAAATAAGTGTTAACCCTGAACGTTGCATATTTTTGAGGTAAAATCCTGTAACATTTTTCACTTTAATAAGATCTATAATAAATAACGTTTAAGGAAACCTCCAAACTGATTTCTCCATCACCGACGTATCCAAAATAATCTTCAGACAAACTAACTCAACGAAAACAAGCCAATCAGGATGATTCGAAAACAATGTATCTGTTTGTTTGTCCTGCAGTGACCCTGCATCAATTGATCTGCATCATTAAAGACCAGTTTATCGTGACTCTTATTCCCTTAGTAAAGACCAAGGTTTTAAGGTCTACTTCAGCTGGTTGGTAAAGGTCTGAACAAATCAGCAGACACACGTGCCTCGTATTAAAAGATCACACGAGTATAATTGACATTGAAAAGCTATGATTGATTTGTGAGTTCAAGATGCATTTGCAATGTCAATAGTTAATAGTTAATTCGCCCGGAAATGGTAGAGTTATATGTTTGTCCTTTTCTAAATATAAGTTAATGAATGGGAGGGGTAGACTAAGTAGGTAATAGACACAATTGAATGGTTATGTTTTTTATCATGATATAGTGTGACATAACTAAGTACAAGACACATTAAGACAAATTATCGGATTCTTACTTAACACCAAGCTAATGTAATGGGTCATTTCTAAAATTAGAACATTTTTAGGGTCAACATTACGTACCATCTTTATATGTAATGTTAATTTATAGAGTTTAAAGTAAAGGCCTGGGAAAAAAATTCTGACCTCAGGAATGCACCGCAGGATATCAATATGCTTCTAAGGTTTCTGAAGTAAAAAAATCTACACCTTCATTATAGCTTCACATTAAGCCTATCTACTCGAGACTAAGCGATGCTTAATCATATTAAGACTACACTAACTTAATTATTTAACTGCAAGTTTCCTTGTAGACATTTCGGAGAAATATTTACACAGATCAAAATTATATCTTTTCTGTTCTTAATAGGCAGAAATGGTATTAGTTAGGTACCTACTTAATTTCACTGCTTAGGTTATTCAATATTTGATTGGTTTAGTTTCTTTATTACTCGTTAAGTACCTACTTATGTTTCAATAAAATGTGGTAGATATCTACCCAGTTTTAGCTAACTTGTGTTTAGTGACACACGGTTTCACTCGTGGTTTCTTAGACTTTCCCATGATATAAAGTATTCAAACTTAATTGTGCAAATGTTTATTGGCAAATAAACTGTAGATAAAATAATTAACTTAAGTATAAATGGGGGAAACTATCGGCATGAATATGTATTTATTTTCTACGTATAATTCATTATACCTACATCGCATTTATTTTCCGTAAATATAAATACATTATCGATATCAATTCAGCTGATTACTCTTGATTGAGTGACAAATAAGCAAACAGTACCTACCTAATATAAAAGAAGATTTATATAGTAGAAAAGAATACCTTTAAAGTAGTTCACGCGTTCATCACTTATAAACATGAGATGGAATCGTGATTCTAATTATCGAAAATCCAAAAAGAATTCCTTATGAAAACTGGAAATGATAAATCAATAATATTTCTAGTCCATCACTTTACTTATTCAAACAAGACAAAACAAACGGCAGGCCATGTTTTTAATATTACGATTATTCTGTGAAGTACCTACATACCTATTACTCATATTATTATAACTCAGTAAAAATATCTAAGGATTTAGTTTCTTTTGTCCCTATTCCTAGAATAATATAAAAAATATTAGACTCATAGAAAATCACAACATTAAATAAACAATTTATTAGTTAACCAAACTGGAAAAGAAAATCGATCGAAGTGTACGTAACTTATTATTCATATTGATATTATTTTTTTTTTAATTTATATCATAGAAGATGATCTTGGTAAAAAAATATTTCAGGGCAGATAGGTTATTTTTTATTAACGTAAGTTATTTAATGTTTTGTGCCTTCGTTGTGAACGACTTATGCATTGTTTGTTGCTAGGATTTGCAAAATTCTGGAGACAAGCCAATTGCCTGGGCAGTGAGCTTAAACTCCTTTTTATTAGCATAGATACACATAATTACGAGGCAGTGGCGTGACTTTTTGCAAAAAGGCAAAATTAGCAATCGTGCTTCAACATGAATGCGAAGTAAACGTGTTTATAATAACAAGGCTCACAGACGTACAGCAATCACAGACACTTCGCTATGCAATTTGTTCGAGATGAGAGCAACTTTACCAGGAAAATATGAAAGTTTATAAACAGTTGTCATTAGTTATGTTAACCGAGGAATGTGACTAAAACTAAATATAATCTTAGATCTACAGGTAATGAAGGAAAATGTCCAGTGAAAACCCACATCGGAGAGTTTTCGGAAGCGACGTTCATTTCATGCATCGGTAAGTTCAAAGTCAGCTATAATATGCCTATAGCTTTCGTATATTACGACCAAATACGATGCTTTATAAAACATACAAAACGACATATTGATAACACTAAAAACTAACTAAGTATATAGTTATTGTCATAATAACAATGAGATGAGACTTTTGAAATATCTGCCAAAATTGGTCATTCTTTCCATCACTTCGGCATATAGAGTATTCCGTTTAAAAACCACTCTGTATTAGCAGTTAAGATCTCGCTTTGTTATAAGTAATATAATAATCGAAAGCTATTATAAAATAATCTGCTTTGCCACTTTTCAATTTATATACTTATGTATATTTATTTATTTATCCATTGTAGTGTAGGTACCTACTCTTCTACGTAGTGATTACCTATATTACAAAGTGTAAGAAAGATAGTTGCTTTACAAAAGAAAGTAGGTGACATTCACCACCCCAGATAAACCTTCGAAAAAAATATGATACGTCCAAATTCCAAGGGCAAGAGGAGGCAAACCTATGTCATATTATATATCAATAGGTACTTTATGAATCAATATGATCACTTATTACATTTTATTAATTGCTTTTTTCGGACAAAAACCATCACATAACTATAATATTAATGTTAGTTATTTGCTCAAGTGTGGGCGTCGTGTTAGTAACAATAGCGTAGGTTATGATTATTGGAAAGACACTAGGCCTTCGGAGATTAGGTGTGTCCAAGTGTCAATTTCCTGACCTGCCATCTTGTTTATCGAATATCAAAAATAGGTTTATAGTGCCTGAAAAATCTGTCTTCATTGATTGGGAACTATAAAACGGTTTGCCTCAGATCTGACTAGGGCTATATAAAAAAAATATAGCTATTTGTTACCATGCTGAATTTTTATTTCTCATTTGAAGTTTTCCAAACCGCCAGTAGCTTCAGCAGCCGACTTTCATAAGTGCCTATCTATATCTATACTAATATTATAAAGAGGAAAGATTTGTTTGTTTGTTTGTTTGTTTGTTTGTTTGTTTGTAATGAATAGGCTCCGAAACTACTGGACCGATTTCAAAAATTCTTTCACCTTTGGAAAGCTACATTATCCCCGAGTAACATAGGCTATATTTTATCCCTGTATTCCCACGGGAACGGGAACTACGCGGGTAAAACCGCGGGGAGGCAGCTAGTACTGAATAAATGGCCTTGAATTTTATAAATTTCGTTATAGAGAAGCTAATAAATTTGTGGCGAATGCAAAAATTAGAACTACAGGATCTTTTTATAGAAAGTATTCAGATACGAGGTATTGCTCATCTACTCCGTGACTTTTACAATGACTAGTGGCTTCCCGCGGTTTAACCCGCGTTTCCAGGATCTTCAGTTTATGAAGGGTTAAATCTAGGCTTTGTTTTAATCCAGGTTACAAACTATCTGTGTTCCAAATTTAATCAAAATCCGCTCAGAAGTTTTTTCGTGAAATAGTAACAAGTATCCATATATCCATACTCACAAACTTTCGCATATATATTAGTAGGATTACAGAGACGGACTTGAATGTGTCCATATGGTAAAAAAAGTACAGTTTTATAGTCCGGTCGAGATAGTAATAGAATATTAATTTTGGCCGTTGTCGCCTTCCAAATTCTAGTTTAAAACGGCTCAGGCAAATATTTATATACGAAACAAATTTTTGATAGTGTTAGATATTTGTCATTTTAAATCAGAGGCTATAAGAATAGGTATAATTCGTTATTGCTATAGGTGTTTTAGTGCCAATTGTAATTAAAGTATTATGCAAATATATATACTCATGTTCGTACAAAATGATTTAATTATTATTTATAGAAATTATGCAAAAAATATTAAACTATAGATTTAAATAAATATACCTACCTACTGAAACATGTTTCATACAACACATGCAGCATGACCAATATGATTCTAAGCTAAGCAGAGCCTGCACTATGTTAGTCAGATAGCTGATATGCTACATTGTATACACTCATAAAAAAAAATTAAAACACACAACAAACATACCTACATGTTTATGCACACGTTTCTCCTGGGCGTGATTCGAACCTACGACCGGCGGTTTCAAAGTCAGGGTCACTAACGAATCAACCACGTAAAAATATAATGTAGGTTATTTGTATATAGATAGTACTTATGCCAATAATATTAAATCATAGAGTTCGATTTGGTTTTTTTTTATAGTTATACCGAGAGATATAAAAAGGAAAAGTGTCAACTACTACCCTACCACCTGTTTCGCCGTGAAGTTCCGTGTTACTATTTTGGAAAGCCAAATGGAGGAACGGGTATGTAAGACAAATTCCAGGATAATTTATAGATAAAAACTACTATCAGAACCGAGCATTAATAGTGACTATTCATAAGTGCTTTATTGAGGCCTATTTGAATAAAAAAGATTTTGATTTTGATTTTGATTTTGATATTTTGTAGTTTATTTTTGTTTTAATATGAACGTAAATGCAGTAAAGGCTTTCGTTTGATTTTAAGTTTTGTTTGACCACGATTTGACCTTCATAATGTTATAAGTATTTGTGGCTGAAGACCTACCAACTAGATGTAACGTATTTTTTACCGTGCCCGAGATTCGAATGCACACTATTCATAACCGTCAATTCCGTCATTCACTATTCAAAAACATCGGCAAAGTGTTTTTGCCTCGCACTTGTTCTGCGTATTTTTAATTTCAGAAAGTTTTAGTCTTTTAAAATATAATAAATTTGAGGTAAAATAAATAATCGTTGGAGTTAGCAAAACAATAAATACGCGTAAATAAGAACTTAATAATTTTTAAATTTCATCATTTTCAGCTGAAGTTTAATTTAAAATCTAAACATAAAAAAAAACTTACTCAAAATGGCCAACACAATTTGATTGAATTTACTTCCTTCCGAACAATATTTCTTCACTGTGTTCTTCAACATTTTTGGAACAATATACTTAAACAAAAGCACTTAAAAAAAATATTATCCACAGATAAAAAAATGTGGATATGTCGGGGAACGCGCTCTCTTGGCTGCCACTAACAGAATGAGACCAGGCGGCCGGCACCGGCGAAGCGCCTGGGTTTCAATGATTTTATTTGTAGAAAAAACTGTGGTTGTTAGTGGACACCACACAAGGCATCTCACATAGACAGACATACATTACAGTTCATTAAAGCGACCAACAGTTACAGTCAACTTTAACTTTTGTATTTATAGTTAAACATTTTTACCTTTTACTTTAACCATAGATTAAATTTAACCTAACATACTCAATGCTTATAAACAAAAAAACTATAAAATAAGGCAAATTTCTCATTCGAATAATTTTATCATTTGTAACTTCACATTAAAAACAAGTTTGTAACGGAAAATCTAATAGAGGGTCAATGAAATGGTCAGTATTATTATTAGGTACCTATTGGAATAGATATTTGCACTCAGACACAGAACAGACAGAAATATTGTTTTATTATTTATTTTTATTTTTACTGTATGTGTTGGGTGGGATTCGAACCCAGGACTTCATAGTCACTATAGCTCACTGCCACGCCAACCGACCATATTAGGAATATGTCTACTTACTATTCTCTCAAATAAAAATTAAAAATGAATCTCTTTAAGTCAGCAAATATTTTATTTTATTCAATTAAACCTAATCCTATACAGTCAGCAAAATAAGACATCTATACTAATATTATAAAGAGGAAAGATTTGTTTGTTTGTTTGTTTGTTTGTTTGTTTGTTTGTTTGTTTGTTTGTTTGTTTGTAATGAATAGGCTCCGAAACTACTGGACCGATTTCAAAAATTCTTTCACCTTTGGAAAGCCACATTATCCCCGAGTAACATAGGCTATATTTTATCCCTGTATTCCCACGGGAACGGGAACTACGCGGGTAAAACCGCGGGGAGGCAGCTAGTTAGAAATAAAGTAAATGTTTTTATGCAGGTTTATGATGAGACATCGTAAGTTAATTTATGTGTCTCACGTCGTTGACTGTACTTACGTAATACATCGATTTTGATTTACAGTAAGAATGCCGTTATATTATAATTACGTCTATAATTCAAAGTTATCAGGTTATTTTGTATTTGTATTATTTATTGTATGAACTGTGCAGGAGGGCTTGTGATGTGATTCTGCACGCGATCCAATATGAACCCACGAAGTTTTCGAGTTCATAGAATAATAATCGTAGACAAAAATTAATGCAAAGAGTATAGACTGACTATGGAAATGTATGTAAAATTAAAATACATGAATTTATTTTATTAATTTAAATTATTAACTATTTACAATAAAAAAAAAACAAAAACCTACTCCTAAACAGGTATTGAATTTATTAATACATCAAATTAGTTTTAAGACGAATATATCATATAATATAAACCTTGCTAGGTGTTGCTTTTTTGTTTAATTGTTTAAGCATTAAGAAAGTATTATGTATTGATAAATAAATAAATACTTATTTACATAATAGAAAAATAATTCAAGGTATGAGATTTTTAGAATAAAGTAGATAACTAAGTAGTTATTGAAATTACACACAAAACGACGATTTACCGACCTATTTACAATATAAATTTATAATTATTTATAAAAACTAAGATTATCTTAGACCAGTAATTGTCATTACAATCCCTCAAGCTCGTAAGCTCCATTCAACATAAAAAACGCAACTATGTCCACAAGACGCCATAGAAATTACGGTGAACAACTAATTAGAAATGCCTGTGGCGCATTTGTTCCCTGAACCTGTCCTGAACTCAGACATGCATCACGTGTGCTAATTACATTACACTTAGTACCAACATTCATCGAATCCCTCGTTTATCCATGCAGGTTTATATATAGAATGTAATTATTCACCTGGACGAGTTTGCGCCCGTGTGAATTCTGCCTAGCGCCGGTTTTCTATAGCCAATCCGTTGTTTTGTTTTGTCCTGCCAGAGTCGCCATGTTTTTTTTTTATTGCCAGAGAAAGTTAATCGAACTGCGTATCTAGTATTTCTAGCCAGTGTCCGGTCGTAAATATATTTATTTTGTTATCTATTCAATGGTTTTGGTTAGTTTTAAATTAGATAAACATTTCTAAAAATTGTTTTAGTATTTTTATTAAGGTGTTTAAGGAGGATCGTTAGTTGGCCACTTATTACAGTATATGGATATAGATAACAATTTATTAATTTCTAAGGTGTCGAACGACGTGGGTATATAAAATTGACTCATATACTTATACAACAATTTTGCGATGCAAGTTTATTTCTGATACCTACTAGTTTAGACATCAACGCGTTGACACTGTTAATTAAGTATTTTTTAACATCTAATCTAACATAACAAATTTTCAGCAGTACCTACCAACTATATTTCATTAAACACTGTATCTTACATGTGTTACATTAATACTTTACATTTTAAGATATTTATGTAACTATTATTTATTAAAATAACGTGTATAGATAAAAAAAAATTATCTGTATATAAAACTAACCCTCCCTCTTAAACTTCAGAAATATCTATCTACTTAAAACACGTATTTAAAACGTCATTAGTCATCACCTAATCGATTCAAATACAAATGACATGTGCATAACGCCTTACGCTAAACTAGTGAATTAAATCTGTCACTAAACTCAGTAGTGGTGCGGAATAATTAATAGTAACTGCTGCATGGCGCCGCGACTGCGCACGTTAGGCCTTATTACCATTCCACGCGATACGACGGACGTATTAGGTAAACACGAGACTACCTTAACATGGAGACAATGAACTTAAAAGATTCTATGAAAGAATATGTTCAAAAACCGACTTCCAAAAATACTAAAAAGCAAAAAATAACTAACGCAATTTATAACACTTTCCTCTACTTACCTACTGACTACTTATTCTCTCCGCTTACTGCTTAGTTTGAAGTTGGTGCCAAGCCACAGCATAATTAGCAAACCTACAGTAAACAATATACAAAAGATCTTTGTTAAGATTCTCCATGATTTAATAAGGTCAACAAAAACTTTGGCACGGTTTGCATTTAAAATTCTAAATTTTAGACGCATGCTCTTGGTTTGTGAGTTATTAATATTAGAAATAAACGGTCCTTTACAGGACCACTATAGTTGTAGAATGTAAATTACATTTATGTATTTCATCGTCGTTTTCATTTGTTTCTCATTGTCATTTATCGTTATTTCTGATTTATTTACGAAGTTTGTAGTTAGTAGGTTATCGTGTAGAAATTTATTTGTTACACCATTTTATTTCTTTAAGTATTATTTTTTATTCATATATGGCTTGGCACCGACTTCAAACCAAGCAGCAAGCGGAAAGAATAAGTAGTCAGTAGGTAAGTAGATGAAAGTGTTATAAATTGCGTTAGTTATTTTTTGCTTTTTAGTATTTTTGGAAGTCGGTTTTTTTTAACGTAATATTTTTTTTTTTTTTTGCTTTTTAGTGATTTAAGTATGGGTAGGCTTATTATTTATTTAACAATCACAGAACACTATTAAACCTAAACGTTAATGAGATTAACCTTCAAGGTCAACCTAATAGCTTCAAGGAATACTATTCTCTATCCATATGTACGTATAATTTTGAAAGAATTTTCTCTAAACTCCTATCCTTTGAGGAGTTGTACCTTCCATCATCAGCTCATCCATAGGAAATCATGATCAAACGCAAATAATTGAACAAACTGTATGATATTGACTGAAACGTAACAGTTAGATGCTTATAATTTGAGTGTTCTTCTCGATTTCCTTGGGATCCCATCATGATATGCTGACTAGATGACCAGGGTACCAACTTTAATATGTACCCTAACGAACAAAAAAAGAATTACGCAAATCGGATTAGAAATGTTAAAGTTATCGACATACTAATATACAAAGTATCGTCAAAATGACATCGTCCAAATAACAATAATGCTTATAAAATAAAAAGTACTAAACCAAACTGAAAGAAATTTTCATGGGACCATCTGGCAGCTATTTCGCGTCGAACAAAAAAAGAATCACGCGAATCGGTCCATTAACCGCGACGTAATCGATGTACATACATAGAAAAAAAAAAAAACCGGCTGAATTGAGAACCTCCTCCTTCTTTTTGGGAAGTCGGTTAAAAATACAGCATGTCGGATGGAGGAGGTTAGAGGTGTAAAAGTAACGAAAAAATCACGTACCCGTATTTATTCGTTACTATACGAGTACTGAATGTATATTCAGTACTCGTTACTATCGTATCGTTACTCGTTACTTTCGTTTATTTCATACTATTACATAAAATTTATGAAATTTTAGTAGCAAAATTTTATGAAAACACTTTTTCACAAGTATATACTTTTTTATTTACTGCATACTCTGTTAAAGAAAACTTTGTTTTGAATATTTGAAATTTTGACACCATAATGCGCGCACATCGGTTCAAATATTTTTGAAGTATATCCGCACAAATTACATATATTTTCATTTTTTTAACCAATCACGTTACGAATAGTTTGCGAACATATTTTTCATGTTCTTTCTATAATTTTATTATAAGATGCAGCATTCATAATTTCAATTTGTAAAATTAATACATATTCATTACATGCCAAACTGCATTTTTCACTTTGCTTCACGTCCTTATGTTTACATTACCTTTTTAATTCGCGGAAAATACGCATGCATGCGCAAAACGATCAGTAAGAAACGTTTCAATACACGCATCAACGCAGCGTAACATTGGGTGATTGAAACAGCGTATGTAACCATGATACGAAACATGCGAGTAACGAAAAGTATTAAGTATTCGTGAGTAACGTTTCGTTTCTCGGTACTAGATGGCGTACCCGTTACTTAGTAACGAATACATACGGTTTGCTACAGCTCTAGAGGAGGTGGAGGATGGTGGCTCAACATCATGAGCTTCGTCATTGCTCCTCTTTTTCCTTATGTGGGCGTAGTTGGTGTGGGTAATGCGGATCAAGGAAACAATTTGCAGCCTTGTTGAAATGAAATTATTATTTGTTCAGCTACACACAGTATATAACACAGTACATAGCCCCCGTATATAACACAGTATATAACACAATACATAACCCCAGTATATAACACAGTACATAACCCCAGTATATAACACAGTACATAACCCCAGTATATAACACAGTACATAACCCCAGTATATAACACATTACATAACCCCAGTATATAACACAGTACATAACCCCAGTATATAACACAGTACATAACCCCAGTATATAACACAGTACATAACCCCAGTATATAACACAGTACATAACCCCAGTATATAACACATTACATAACCCCAGTATATAACACAGTACATAACCCCAGTATATAACACAGTACATAACCCCAGTATATAACACAGTACATAACCCCAGTATATAACACAGTACATAACCCCAGTATATAACACAGTACATAAACCCAGTATATAACACAGTACATACATAAACCCAGTATATAACACAATACATAACCCCAGTATATAACACAGTACATACATAAACCCAGTATATAACACAATACATAACCCCAGTATATAACACAGTACATACATAAACCCAGTATATAACAGTACATAACCCCAGTATATAACACAGTACATAACCCCAGTATATAACACAGTACATACATAAACCCAGTATATAACACAATACATAACCCCATTATATAACACAGTACATACATAAACCCAGTATATAACAGTACTTATTAAGGAGTTTAGTTTGACTACCAAGATACGCCCAGTTTTTGATGCTTCAGCCAAGGATAGAAACGGTATTTCATTAAACTCTTGCTTGGAAAAAGGTGACATAACCCCAGTATATAACACAATACATAACCCCAGTATATAACACAGTACATAACCCCAGTATATAACACAGTACATAACCCCAGTATATAACACAGTATATACATAAACCCAGTATATAACAGTACATAACCCCAGTATATAACACAGTACATAACCCCAGTATATAACACAGTATATACATAAACCCAGTATATAACAGTACATAAACCCAGTATATAACAGTACATAACCCCAGTATATAACACAGTACATAACCCCAGTATATAACACAGTACATACATAAACCCAGTATATAACACAATACATAACCCCAGTATATAACACAATACATACATAAACCCAGTACATAACCCCAGTATATAACACAGTACATACATAAACCCAGTATATAACACAATACATAACCCCAGTATATAACACAGTACATACATAAACCCAGTACATAACCCCAGTATATAACACAGTACATAAACCCAGTATATAACAGTACATAACCCCAGTATATAACACAATACATAACCCCAGTATATAACACAGTACATAACCCCAGTATATAACACAGTACATAACCCCAGTATATAACACAGTATATACATAAACCCAGTATATAACAGTACATAACCCCAGTATATAACACAGTACATAACCCCAGTATATAACACAGTATATACATAAACCCAGTATATAACAGTACATAAACCCAGTATATAACAGTACATAACCCCAGTATATAACACAGTACATAACCCCAGTATATAACACAGTACATACATAAACCCAGTATATAACAGTACATAACCCCAGAATATAACACAGTACATAACCCCAGTATATAACACAGTACATACATAAACCCAGTATATAATACAGTACATAACCCCAGTATATAACACAGTACATAACCCCAGTATATAACACAGTACATAACCCCAGTATATAACACAGTACATACATAAACCCAGTATATAACACAATACATAACCCCAGTATATAACACAGTACATAACCCCAGTATATAACACAGTACATACATAAACCCAGTATATAACACAATACATAACCCCATTATATAACACAGTACATACATAAACCCAGTATATAACAGTACATAACCCCAGTATATAACACAATACATAACCCCAGTATATAACACAGTACATAACCCCAGTATATAACACAGTACATACATAAACCCAGTATATAACACAATACATAACCCCAGTATATAACACAGTACATACATAAACCCAGTACATAACCCCAGTATATAACACAGTACATAAACCCAGTATATAACAGTACATAACCCCAGTATATAACACAATACATAACCCCAGTATATAACACAGTACATAACCCCAGTATATAACACAATACATAACCCCAGTATATAACACAGTACATAACCCCAGTATATAACACAGTACATAACCCCAGTATATAACACAGTACATAACCCCAGTATATAACACAGTACATAACCCCAGTATATAACACAGTACATACATAAACCCAGTATATAACACAATACATAACCCCAGTATATAACACAGTACATACATAAACCCAGTATATAACACAGTACATACATAAACCCAGTATATAACACAATACATAACCCCATTATATAACACAGTACATACATAAACCCAGTATATAACACAGTACATGACCCCAGTATATAACAGTACATAACCCCAGTATATAACACAGTACATAACCCCAGTATATAACACAGTACATACATAAACCCAGTATATAACACAATACATAACCCCATTATATAACACAGTACATACATAAACCCAGTATATAACAGTACATAACCCCAGTATATAACACAATACAAGACCCCAGTATATAACACAGTACATAACCCCAGTATATAACACAGTACATAACCCCAGTATATAACACAGTACATAACCCCAGTATATAACACAGTACATAACCCCAGTATATAACACAGTACATAACCCCAGTATATAACACAGTACATACATAAACCCAGTATATAACACAATACATAACCCCAGTATATAACACAGTACATACATAAACCCAGTTTATAACAGTACATAACCCCAGTATATAACACAATACATAACCCCAGTATATAACACAGTACATACATAAACCCAGTATATAACACAATACATAACCCCATTATATAACACAGTACATACATAAACCCAGTATATAACAGTACATAACCCCAGTATATAACACAATACAAGACCCCAGTATATAACACAGTACATAACCCCAGTATATAACACAGTACATAACCCCAGTATATAACACAGTACATACATAAACCCAGTATATAACACAATACATAACCCCAGTATATAACACAGTACATACATAAACCCAGTATATAACAGTACATAACCCCCGTATATAACGCAGTACATAACCCCAGTATATAACACAGTACATACATAAACCCAGTATATAACAGTACATAACCCCAGTATATAACACAGTACATAACCCCAGTATATAACACAGTACATACATCAACCCAGTATATAACACAATACATAACCCCATTATATAACACAGTACATACATAAACCCAGTATATAACAGTACATAACCCCAGTATATAACACAATACAAGACCCCAGTATATAACACAGTACATACATAAACCCAGTATATAACACAATACATAACCCCAGTATATAACACAGTACATACATAAACCCAGTATATAACAGTACATAACCCCAGTATATAACACAGTACATAACCCCAGTATATAACACAGTACATACATAAGCCCAGTATATAACACAGTACATAACCCCAGTATATAACACAGTACATAACCCCAGTATAGAACACAGTACATAACCCCAGTATATAACACAGTACATAACCCCAGTATATAACACAGTACATACATAAACCCAGTATATAACACAATACATAACCCCAGTATATAACACAGTACATACATAAACCCAGTATATAACAGTACATAACCCCAGTATATAACACAGTACATAACCCCAGTATATAACACAGTACATACATAAGCCCAGTATATAACACAGTACATAACCCCAGTATATAACACAGTACATAACCCCAGTATATAACACAGTACATAACCCCAGTATATAACACAGTACATAACCCCAGTATATAACACAGTACATACATAAACCCAGTATATAACACAATACATAACCCCAGTATATAACACAGTACATACATAAACCCAGTTTATAACAGTACATAACCCCAGTATATAACACAATACATAACCCCAGTATATAACACAGTACATACATAAACCCAGTATATAACACAATACATAACCCCATTATATAACACAGTACATACATAAACCCAGTATATAACAGTACATAACCCCAGTATATAACACAATACAAGACCCCAGTATATAACACAGTACATAACCCCAGTATATAACACAGTACATAACCCCAGTATATAACACAGTACATACATTAACCCAGTATATAACACAATACATAACCCCAGTATATAACACAGTACATACATAAACCCAGTATATAACAGTACATAACCCCCGTATATAACGCAGTACATAACCCCAGTATATAACACAGTACATACATAAACCCAGTATATAACAGTACATAACCCCAGTATATAACACAGTACATAACCCCAGTATATAACACAGTACATACATCAACCCAGTATATAACACAATACATAACCCCATTATATAACACAGTACATACATAAACCCAGTATATAACAGTACATAACCCCAGTATATAACACAATACATAACCCCAGTATATAATACAGTACATAACCCCAGTATAGAACACAGTACATAACCCCAGTATATAACACAGTACATAACCCCAGTATATAACACAGTACATACATAAACCCAGTATATAACACAATACATAACCCCAGTATATAACACAGTACATACAAAAACCCAGTATATAACAGTACATAACCCCAGTATATAACACAGTACATAACCCCAGTATATAACACAGTACATACATAAGCCCAGTATATAACACAATACATAACCCCATTATATAACACAGTACATACATAAACCCAGTATATAACAGTACATAACCCCAGTATATAACACAATACAAGACCCCAGTATATAACACAGTACATAACCCCAGTATATAACACAGTACATAACCCCAGCATATAACACAGTACATAACCCCAGTATATAACACATTACATAACCCCAGTATATAACACAGTACATAACCCCAGTATATAACACAGTACATAACCCCAGTATATAACACAGTACATAACCCCAGTATATAACACAGTACATAACCCCAGTATATAACACAGTACATAAACCCAGTATATAACACAGTACATACATAAACCCAGTATATAACACAATACATAACCCCAGTATATAACACAGTACATACATAAACCCAGTATATAACACAATACATAACCCCAGTATATAACACAGTACATACATAAACCCAGTATATAACAGTACATAACCCCAGTATATAACACAGTACATAACCCCAGTATATAACACAGTACATACATAAACCCAGTATATAACACAATACATAACCCCATTATATAACACAGTACATACATAAACCCAGTATATAACAGTACTTATTAAGGAGTCTAGTTTGACTACCAAGATACGCCCAGTTTTTGATGCTTCAGCCAAGGATAGAAACGGTATTTCATTAAAATCTTGCTTGGAAAAAGGTGACATAACCCCAGTATATAACACAATACATAACCCCAGTATATAACACAGTACATAACCCCAGTATATAACACAGTACATAACCCCAGTATATAACACAGTATATACATAAACCCAGTATATAACAGTACATAACCCCAGTATATAACACAGTACATAACCCCAGTATATAACACAGTATATACATAAACCCAGTATATAACAGTACATAAACCCAGTATATAACAGTACATAACCCCAGTATATAACACAGTACATACATAAACCCAGTATATAACACAATACATAACCCCAGTATATAACACAGTACATAACCCCAGTATATAACACAGTACATACATAAACCCAGTATATAACACAATACATAACCCCATTATATAACACAGTACATACATAAACCCAGTATATAACAGTACATAACCTCAGTATATAACACAGTACATAACCCCAGTATATAACACAGTATATACATAAACCCAGTATATAACACAATACATAACCCCAGTATATAACACAGTACATACATAAACCCAGTACATAACCCCAGTATATAACACAGTACATAAACCCAGTATATAACAGTACATAACCCCAGTATATAACACAATACATAACCCCAGTATATAACACAGTACATAACCCCAGTATATAACACAATACATAACCCCAGTATATAACACAGTACATAACCCCAGTATATAACAGTACATAACCCCAGTATATAACACAGTACATAAACCCAGTATATAACAGTACATAACCCCAGTATATAACACAATACATAACCCCAGTATATAACACAGTACATAACCCCAGTATATAAAACAGTACATAGCCTCAGTATATAACAGTACATAACCCCAATATATAACACATTACATACATAATACCATAATAATTACATACATACATTTTTGACTTTCAAGCCGCGGGTCGTGGGTTCGATTCCCACCCAGGACAAACATTTGTATGCATGAATATGTCTGTTTGTCCTGTGTCTGGATGTAAATATCTATATAAGTATGTATTTAAAAGTAGTATATGTAGTATATCAGCTATCTGGTTACCGTACATACATAAACCCAGTATATAACACAGTACATACATAAACCCAGTATATAACACAATACATAACCCCAGTATATAACCGCAGTATATGAGGTAGGAACGCGCGATGGTTTAGTGACAACCGCGCGCGCCGCTTGCCGAGAGTAGACTGTGTGGAGTGAACGATATCACGGCACAAGTGAACAACGGGCGCGTCACCAACTCCATTATATTTTTTGCTTTTTAGTGATTTAAGTATGGGTAGGCTTATTATTTATTTAACAATCACAGAACACTATTAAACCTAAACGTTAATGAGATTAACCTTCAAGGTCAACCTAATAGCTTCAAGGAATACTATTCTCTATCCATATGTACGTATAATTTTGAAAGAATTTTCTCTAAACTCCTACCCTTTGAGGAGTTGTACCTTCCATCATCAGCTCATCCATAGGAAATCATGATCAAACGCAAATAATTGAACAAACTGTATGATATTGACTGAAACGTAACAGTTAGATGCTTATAATTTGAGTGTTCTTCTCGATTTCCTTGGGATCCCATCATGATATGCTGACTAGATGACCAGGGTACCAACTTTAATATGTACCCTAACGAACAAAAAAAGAATTACGCAAATCGGATTAGAAATGTTAAAGTTATCGACATACTAATATACAAAGTATCGTCAAAATGACATCGTCCAAATAACAATAATGCTTATAAAATAAAAAGTACTAAACCAAACTGAAAGAAATTTTCATGGGACCATCTGGCAGCTATTTCGCGTCGAACAAAAAAGAATCACGCGAATCGGTCCATTAACCGCGACGTAATCGATGTACATACATAGAAAAAAAAAAAATATACCGGCCGAATTGAGAACCTCCTCCTTCTTTTTGGGAAGTCGGTTAAAAATAATTAATTATTAATCGCGGACTTAATTTACACATGGTCACTCTTATTAGAAATTTAAATTAATATACTGGGACATTTGTCACACACGGCCAATCTGATTCCAAACTAGAGCTTGTGATATGGTTACCAGATAGCTGATATACTATTTTTAAATACTTATATAGATAACTAGTGGCTCCCCGCGGTTTCACCCGCGTACCCGGGAGGTCTTCCATTTTCCCGGGATAAAAAGTAGCCTATATGTTAATCCAGGTTATAAGCTATCTTTATTCCAAATTTCATTCAAATCCATTCAGTAGTTTTTACGTGAAAGAGTAACAAACATCCATACATCCATACTTACAAACTTTCGCCTTTATAATATTAGTAGGATAACATCCAGCCACAGAACAAACAGAGACATATTTATGCATACATGTTTGTCCTGGGTGGGATTCGAACCCACGACCGGGGGATTGAAAGTCAGGGTCACTGACGACAAAGCCAACTGAATATAACTTATACATACAATGGTAAAGTGTTATACAACAAAACTACTTTGAAATATAAACTGTTAGGTACCTACTGTAATAATTGACCCGTGTATAAGAAAAATAGTCATGTTCAGGTCATGCAGACAAATACATCAAATCGGAATCGAACTCACATTCAGCGTCCAGCCAACCTGCCAGACATACATAGTCCATAACTCATAATATAACAAATATAACTATCACTCTAAATACATTCACACAAAGATAATTTTACGAACACTTTTTAAGACAGTGTTTTTTGATACATACCTACATACCTAGTATTTTTTTACTGTACTCTATTTGATTTGAAACCTGCTTGATTGAAGATTACCTGACAGAATACTCTACAGCGTCATCGTGGCGTGTGACATTTATTTTTATAATGGCGGCGGCTAAATTCAAAATTCTACTATGAATACTGTGTTAGTGGTGTATACGTGTTTCCTATCTGGCTTGAGGGCCACGGGTGATGAGGAGTATCACAAGGGACACTTGAGTTGCAGCGCATACGGCTATCGATTGGTCAAAGCCAAGTTTGGCACCGAAGATCATTGGTTATGCTTGAAGATGACAACTATTGGTTAGTACCGTGAGTAGAAATAATAAGGTATAAGAACATCAGCTTATATGTAGTAATTGTCGGAATAAAACAAGCGTATGTCCTTCGAAATTGTCATCCAAAATCTCAATGTGCTGTACAAAAAATAATGATATTATATAGTTTGAAAAGATTTTTGAGGTAGGAAAGATAAATATAAACAAAGTCATTTCGTATTTTTAATATTAAGTAATTCAGTTTAGTATAACGTCGTAAGTTATTAAATCCTGTACGAAATGCAAGAGTAATTATGTGTTAGGAAGCTTTTAAATCTGTACCGAATTCTTTTGAAATATCGTAGTATCTACCTGGGTACCCTATATTGTTTTATATAAGAATTGACATCTTCGACCTTCATAATCGACAATGAAATCCAACCGGCTTTGAATTATTATCTATTTTTTTATTAAAGAAATGGCCATTATTTCGATAATAAAAACTGTATTTATACATCCTTTGAATCTTTAAATGTCAATTTTTTTATGTATGTATGAATCGATAATTTGAAGCAAGTGAGTTCATCAAGGATTTAAAATTACATTCCTGTGCTAAAGACAAAAGCTGAGACTGACAAATATTTATTTAACGGTTAGTACATACGTAAGTAATTATCTAACGAGATGGCGCGTTTAGTAAAATATGAATGGTTAATATGTTTGTTTTTATCGAGTAAGAAGTATTTTTAGTGTTATTGTAACTTCATCAAGGCCGAGGTTTTACTTTTAAGAGATGTCGTTTTTTAATTTCTTATAACTTGTACATACTATTCCAACACACGAAACCTTTTCTTTAGTATATGTGCTAATTATATTTTTACTTATATTTATTATAATTTTCTATTATGTAGGTATCCAGGTAGGTACCTATTATAATAGAATTATATACCCTATAGAACCTAGAACCTATTTATTTTATTTATTTAGTTAAATACCGTGCTGGATTCTAGGTACCTTATATTTACAGAATAGGTACCTATATTTGTGTGTGTGTGTGTGTGTGTGCGCCAAACATTCAGTTTGCTATCCATTTTTTTAAACTCAATAGAAGCACGTTTGAGTCAATCTAATGAATATTTAACTTTCCAACAATATAATAAATGTGAAAGATCTATGGATATATTATATGGATGTATGTTAGTTATTCTTTCACGCCAGAACGGCCGAAGGGGTCGCGATGAAATTTGGCACAACACATAGGTTCTCCCGGGGAAATTTAAGATACTCTGGGAACGCGAGTGAAAGCGCGGGAGCCATCAGTATTTTTACTTTTTTCATTCATTGTTTATCTAATGTTTTTAAGCCTATTCACCTGTATTATATACCTATGTGTATTTCCAGGTTCATCGCCCCTAACCACTCACCACTCAGCATTACTCCTTGACCCTGACCCTGTGGAGGAACGGAACACGATACGCGCGTTCCCCCTGCATGACGTCACGATGGCGCTCGGCTTCCCCATCGAGGACCCAGCCGCTGGATCCGCGGAGGGGTACATTGGGGATGACCACCATTTCTATGGGGTACTGCATTTAGGTAATTTTGTTTTAAAAATATATAGGTGGCTGAGAATGTTCCTGTAGATATAACAGCCAAGCCAAGAAAACGTCATTTAATTTTTGTTATTGATGTGTAAATGAAAGATGAAGACCAAACGAACGCATTTATCGTTTGGTTGGTCAGCGAATTATTTGAGAACGGCTGGAATGGTTTTGAATATCTTTTTTTGTTGTTAAAAATATTTGTAGGTAAATAGTCTAAATAATGGTAGATTTTTTGAGCACGTTTATTTAAGAGTTTATTATTTGTTTAAGATTTGTCTGATTAAAACATTAGGGTTGAACGCTAGTAATTTTTTACACTCGGTAGTATCTCGGTATCATGTTGATAGATTTATCTCATATCTACCTTTTATGCCGGTACAAATATTTGTCTACGCTATTTTAAACTTTATACCTACTTAACTTAAGTCACATTTTTTAGGTAACCGCACCCTCCACGCAGATCCTTACGGCAAGGATAACCCCAAGAAATATTTTGGCGCCTTTGAGAATGACCACATGGCTGCCCCGCGGTACCGCCGCGACCATGCTCAGGTGATAAGGTGATGATACTTGCTTGTGATGTCATTTATTTATTATTTACTGTCTCACTTACTGTAGTTTAGGAGACTTGTCTCGAGCGCATACGTCACTAGCACTCTATAATCTGTGGTCAGATGGAAATGGCGCGAACAGCAAATGTGGTGTTGCGTTGACGACTAAAAAAGTAAATTGTGATTATAGAAAATTTTAAACTTACCTTGTTTTGTTTACATAGATAGAGAATAAGAAATATCGAGTTTTTTTACACACGCCAAAAAATATTCTAAACTTAACAGAGCTTGTAATATGGTGGCTAGATAGCAGTAGGTAAATAGGTACATACTACTTTTTTAAAGAAGAACAAACATGTCTCATGCACTAAAATTATTGTTCTGAAAATAGAACCCTCGACCACGGTCTGTCAAATATCCCATAATACCAATTTACCTATAACAAAGTTTTAATATAGTTACATAACTTAAATTATAATATAAGAGACTTTTTATGATGGACATAACATAACCTAATTATTACTCTACTTTCAAATCATAATATTAGTTTAACTTTGATAGGAATAAGTCACATTTTTGCTTCAACCAACACGTGTATTTCAACGTGGTATTCGTAGGTACTAGTCTGCAAAAAATGCCGTATCAATTATTAAATATTGGCATTTCTTAGCCAAATACGCATTAAAGTATTTGAGTTCAGAATTAAGTACGTTGTACCTATTTGTTCACTATTCATGTAGCTCAGTCAGACAAATATTTTGCATAGAGGTTACCTTTAGTGAAACTAAGATTAAAATCAATATTCGATTTAGGTATCTAAGTAGAAATAAATATGCATGTTTGTGATCGAATATTATATTCAAGTGACTCCCCGCGGTTTCACCCGCGTTCCCAGGACATCTTAAATTTTCGGGATGTAAAGTAGCCTATGTGTTAAGCCAGAACATATTCTAAGCCTGTGCTATATTTCATCGCGATCCCTTCAGCCGTTCTAGCGTGAAAGAGTTACAAACAAACAAATATTCATACAAACTTTCTCATTTATAAGTAGGATTCAGCGGTCCTGTTAGATCTTAAATATCTATTCAACAGTTGGACCCCTTACAACAATTACCATACTTCCCATACTACATCGAGGAACACAAGAGAATACCAGGCATAGCTCGCGCCAGGATCTGTGATCTCCTACTCCTCGCCGATAAGGAGTTCTTTGAAAAAGATGGAAATAAAAGTCTGACTCATGTCGTTAGACGGATGATGCATGCAATCGCACAAGCCGATATCATTTTTAGGAATGCTGATTTCAACGAAGACGGAGTACCTGATAATATTGGTAAGATGATTATTCTAGTATTTTTAAATGCACTCACTATAATAACCAGATTATTAGCAATATATATTTACCACGATGATTACTATTTCAAATAGAATTTAGGTATGTACCTACCTAACAACTCCAATATCAAACATAACAAATATCAATAAATTATAATTAAAGAAATAAATGTCATTATTTTTTACCAGTATTATGAAGGTGCTGTTTTCCAAACCCCGATAATTTTCCTATCCTTTTCAATCAATTTTTACGGCGATGAAATAAATTACAAATCCAAGAATAAAGATAAAAACGAGGAAATTTGTTAATAAATTTCATATCGAATTAAAGTTCTCGCTTCCAACTTATTATTTTCCTCTAGGCTTTTCAGTGAAATACATCCTAGTACTGACTTCGAATGAAACAAACAGCAGAGTGTTTGGCGACTTGCTCAATGAACACACTATAGACGGCAGGAACTACCTGATGCGGTTCGCAAGGCTGCGACGACTCTCCGAGGTGTGCTTGGGAGTTGCGTTTTCGGGACACGCTTTTCATAATAGAACACTTGGATTAAGGTTTTTATTGCATATTTTACCCGCGTTAGGCGGATAAAAGTAGCCTATGTGTTATTCCAATACATATTCTAACTGTGTGCCAAATTTCATGTAGATCCTTTAGCTGTTTTGGCGTGAAAGAGTAACAAATATCCATACTTAGAAACATTCGCATTTATAAAACAAAATCGTCGGGGATAGTGCAAATCCGCGTAACTAGCATTGGATAATTCCGCGTATCTGACAAATGTAGCCAATTTAAGTTTTCGCGGGCAAATCCCGCAAAATTGTGATGGGCTGCCACCAACTTGACACGAGTTCATTTCGACCATTCGGAAGCCAGGAATCGCCCAAAAACAACACTGCGTATCTTTCGCGAGCAAGTGTCAACACCGCGTAAGTGATCTGGTGGTGATCTGGTGACACCGGCACGCACGGCAAGGGTCACACTCAGATGGAGGTGGATTCAGTTCACTCTATAATTGAAAGAAAATAAAAAAATCGTGAAATATTTTTGCCTAGTCAGTACTCTTCGATTACCAAAGAAGCTAGACTAAATCCATCTCCATATGAGGTAGCAACAGTGGACCACACATTTTTTAAAGATTATAGTATTAAAAATAACTTTATTTATGATACAATTCGCCCTGGATGAGGGATCGGTGCAAAATATCTGGTTGATATCAGAGTTCTATAATACAATCTCAATGGTACAATTGAATACAAAGTTAACTACAACGACGAGTTTCAACTATTCCACAAAGGCCAAAAAGAATTAAGACATTTATTCTACTACAGCTCTTTACTGATAGGTTGCCAATATTCAAATCAAAGTATAAACATTTACAACAATTCAATAAAAATCCAATCTTTTTTATTCAAATAGGCCTCAATCAAGCACTTATGAATAGTCACAATGCTCGGTTCTGAAAGTTGTTCTTTACTGAGAAGAGCCGGCAATAAACTCAGTAATAACTCTTTTCAAAAACCAACTTAAATCTAATACAATAATGATTTTTACAAAATGTGTGAAACAGGATTCACACCACTGGCTTTCGGTGAAGGAAAACATCATGAGGAAACCTGCATGCCTGAGATGTCACAATCAAAGGCATGTGAAGACCGCCAATCTGCACTAGGCCCGCGTGGTGGACTATGGCCTACACCCCCTCATTGAAAGAGGAGGCTCGAGCTCCTCGGTGGAGACGTATATGAGCTGATGATGATGAGCATTTCACTGCCAAGGGTATTTTTCTAACAAGTAATCTGATACACTATAAAAACCCTTTTGATATAAAGTTTTCTTCACTACCTGCTTAAATTTATAAATTGGTAAATCCTGAATATCCTTAGGTAGTTAAATGATTTTTTTACTTTAGTTAGTCTAGTTTCAGGTATAGCGAGGGATTGAGAGGTGTTATATCTTCACATTGCTATGACTTCTATGACAACCTGCCCTACAAAAATACCTAATTCGTACCTACCTCTTATTAATAGGAATCTATATTTTTTCACATCTTATAAATGGACAATTTAGTAATTTTTTTGTTACAAAAGATTTCTTTTTGTTTAGTTACTTTGTTGATTTTTTTATAATTTGATTTTAATTATTACGTGCAAGTGCCTAATATTATTTTTATGTAGGTAATTCGTACTGTTTGATTTTGGTATATTGTATTGATAATTTTAGGATTTGTGATATTCCTAATTATTCTAATTGGAACTACTTAAAAGGCTAATTTCGTCTGAATAAATATAAGATTTAATTAAACTAGTTTTGAAACTTTAGTACTATCAATGTTTATAAGAGTAATTCAAAGAGATTTAAGAGAAAAAGTTTATGTTGGTTTTGTTACATTCATTTAATCTAACTTTTGTAAAAGATACAGATTCTACATTAATTTTGAATAGTTTTATTTTTAACATTAAATAATATTGTGGTTTAAATAATTATATTTGTTTAATATCAAAACCGCGTACCTTCCTCTTAAGTTCCAATTTTATAAGTTTTTGGTCAAACCAAATCCGCGTAATTGTCGTAGGGCCTTAATTATTTACATCATTTGATATATTTTTCTAACAAGATATAAAACACATTAATATTTACTTTCTATGTAAAAATGAGCTTATAATTCATTGAATTGATAAAGTTATTAAGTTTTAACCTTCCCCTGTAAAATTTGATCTATTGCAGATACGCACCCTTTACGTATGGTAGATTCGCGGATTTGCACTATCCCCGACGAAATGGAAAATGGATGAACAAAATGGTTGCAGGCTGTAGCCACCATAGATACGTTAAAAATTTAGCGTATTTTAGATATCTATCTGTTTGTTTTTAAAATATTTTAACTGCTGTCCTATTCATCTCGCATTTTTAGATGGACCATAACATTACTTATATATTTGATAATAACGATGGCGCTATGCCACTTCATTATGCGTTGGGCCCTTGTAACCGACTTAAAAAAAGACAAGGTAATTCATTATATAAGGGTTTCAACACATTTATTTTAGTTTCACATCCCTCGGTGGTGGCATGGGTGGTGCGGCTGGCGGCCTCTGCGACAGGCGAGCTTACGGCAGATCGTTCAATACCCTCGCGATAGCACACGCGACTTGCGACGACAAGGAACGGGTGCCGGAGCGGATCGCGGCTTTAACACTGGCTCATGAGATGGGTTTGTTACTAAATGGATATTTTACCTTATTTCACTTCTATAAGCAACTTTCAGACCCAAGTATGAATAGTCATTCATTAGTGATTGTAAAGACTTTGACAAAAAAAAAATTTTGATTGATTACTTATATTAGTCCTTTAGGTAAAGTCTTTACATACGATGCTTTATATTATTTAATGCTTCAAACGCAAATGCAAAAGTAAATAGTGGCTGTGTGAAATTGTTCATGCTAAGAATAAAATACAACTTTTGTGACTGACATTGTAAATATTGTATAATTAATCCTCGATTGCCTTTAGGTACGGCAAGGTTCATATAATAGAACACCGATTTATATTCCTACTTTTATTTATCAAATAAGATGTTATGTTAAGGTTATGCTGTTACGGGAATAATCGAAAGATTTCGTGCTCTCCATTTCTATAAAAAATATTAAGTAATTTTTTGAACTCACTTAAAATATTTACTTATCTTAATACCAAATACAGTTTTGATATCAAATACAGATCAAATAAGGTCTAAATTAGATTATCTACTAATTTATTCTTGTTCCCAGGTCACAGTTTCGGGGCCCACCACGACGATAACTTCCCGAATCCGGAATGCAAGGGGCATCTCATGGGATCTCAGTCCTCGGCCGCTGAGAGCAGCATGAACTTCGAGTTCTCTATATGCAGCAAGCGACTCATTGCTGCCACATTAAGCAGCATGAGCTACTGCCTTGCTGAGGAGGACAAGCCTTATTGTGGAAACGGTAAGGTTCAATGTTCATGTTTGTTTGGGTATAGCTCGCTCTAATAGGACTAACATTATTGTATTTTTTTTCTTAAAAACTTTTCTTGAAAGGAATAATTGCAGAGATTATTGCCAGCCCTTTACACAAATACCCATATAAAGGCAATGGATATAGGTACCTACATACTAACATTTTGTGTGCAAATCGATAAGTAGGTACCTACCTACAATAGAATAAACCTATTTCAACGTGTTTTTTTTAGGAATAGTAGAGGTAGGTGAAGCTTGCGACTGCGGAATGCCGTCTCGGTGCAGTCACAAGGATCCTTGCTGCACGCCGCGAGCTGGTGGCGCTCTTCTTTTTGAAGAAGGGTATGTTTAAATTTTCTTTTAGTATAAAAGTCCTCTTAAGATTTTATATGGAACTTTAGATCTGGTATAGGGCTATGGATTGAGTCTTTTTTTTGGTAACGACGATCAAAATAAAAACACTTACCTTAAGTTACCATAATCTGTTCCATAAAAGACTGAACCCACAATATTTGATAATGAAATTGTAAACTAGTTTAGTACTTAGAATAATTTAATAATGAATATATAAGTAATTGTATATGCTTGGAACGGCAGAATAAGGAATGAACTGACTGAATGTAACATGTATTGTATAACACTTACGCACCTACCCAAATTTATGCAAATAAAATATTTCTACTTACAATTTTGCTCCATCTAACTCAAAAGTAAGTTGGCAGCTTTTTAAGGATATATTATTGTTTTAGTGCCCTACATAAAGAAGGTTGCTCAGTAGCACCCACAGCGGTTTGTCACCCTTCACAAGGACTCTGCTGCACGCCCAAGTGTCAATATGCAGACCTCACCCGCAGCGGTATTGTTAGTACATATATGTTTATTACTAGCTTCTGCCCCGCGGTTTCACCCCTGTTCCCGGAGGACCTTCAACTATGTCCTTTCCTAAACTAGTCTAGGTCGTATGAAATTTGATCAAAATTCTGTGGTTTAGACGTGAAAACGTAACAGACAGATAGAGTGGTTATTGCATTTGTAACTTAAGTAGGGACTGATGATACTGATGATATACAGATAAGATATATTTTGGAGGAAATTTTAATAAATATTCTTAAGTTATATGCCCTATTACTTAAATTATAGATACTACAATAATAGGTTTGTGATGCCAATCAAAACATTTAACGAGCTCTCCGGCATATTTAAAATATACCGTTACCAAAATTTTGTAACCTGTTTGTAAACTCGTTCACCGATTTTTTTATATACCTACTGTTCAAGCATATATGCGATAATTTTATGCAGGGTAATATTGACATGGAAAGCCCTACTTATATAAGCGAATAATAGTAGGTACATTATTTAAAAACAGATGGTAGATTTGTAGAACAATACATAATGTTACGGACAGGGTGTGAATTTTTTAATATATCAAATAAATATATAGCAGAAAGATATTAGGATTATAAGCTGAATTCAGCAAAGTTTAAGCTTTATCAAAATTCATATATCCACAATTTAGCTTAATTTTTTTCAACTATTTACCCTAAAGCCCATTAAAATTAATTTCAGGACTGCAATAACCAAGACCAAGAGTGCACGTGTGCAGAGCTGACAACGGATTGCCAGTGCGGTTTGGGTGGCCGGTGCTTTCCCGACGCCACCTGCCATGCAGCTGAGTGTGCCACCCTGGGTCTTAAGGAGTGTCAATGTCCAAATAAAGGCCCGGTATGGATTCATATACTTATTAGCTACCTATAGTATATGCTACAGTTTAACTAACGTAGTGTAGGACGTCCTCCGGCCCGGTGGTCCGACGACCTGCGAATGGTTGCTGGGAAGGGCTGGATGAGGACGGCGGAGTAAATAAATAAATATCCTGGGACATTTTTCACACACGGCCAATCTGATTCCAAAGTAAGGAGAGCTTGTGTTATGGTAACCAGATAGCTGATATACTACATATACTACTTTTAAATACATACGTATTATTGATAATTACATCCAGACACAGAACAAACAGACATGCAAACAAATGTTTGTCCTGGGTGGGATTCGAACCCACGACCAGCGGCTTGAAAGTCTGTCACTAGCCAAACCACAAAGCCAACCGGTCTGTCAAGGATTCATATAATTTATTGGCTCTGGATTTATTATATTTAAATGTATTAAGCAGGTAAACTTTTAAGATATACATAGTAGATACTTTTAAATACATACTTTAATATTTAGGTACTTACTACTTGAATTGTGTAGTAGGGAAGAGGTTTCAACTAATATATAACATAGGGTATTCCACCAGGGTGGTCAGCTAGGCAGTGCCACAATGTGCGGCGTGTGCTGCGAGCTGCCCCCAGAGAAGGGGGGCGAAAGAGGACTATGCGTCGGTGCGGAAATAGCCGTCAAGGACGTAGTTGCAACTACCTCTGAGATTCCTGACTCTTGGCCCGATGAGTATTATAGTGGACGTGAGTGATGTTTACGTACTTATATGTTTGGTTACATTTGGCGTATTGAAAGCCTTGGTTCAAAAATGTATACCTTCTGAAGGCTTATATAATATATATATCTATCAGGTTGTATATTATTAAATAAAAATACATTTTGTAGGGAAATTTGTCTGGACTGTAGAAACATGATATTGCAATAGCAGTTATTCACAACCCTGAAATCGTTTGATAAATTTATTTTCTATATCCCAGCGTAAAAATTTTGTCAGTTAGACTAAAAAATGAAGTACTTAAGTGATTATTATTATAGTACATATATTAATTTCGTTAGTGCCTTTCTGTTTTAATTGCCGACTCTTCTGAGCTAGGCTCGAATGGACCTATACATTTTAACGAAGCTAAGTAACAAGAACTAAAATTAATATAAAAAGAAAACAGGTAAATTTCTAAGTGTCCCCCAAAACCTCATAACTAAGCCAATTCACCCTCACCAGCGAACCAAACGGTGTTAATATGCGATAAGTCGTCGTGTCGCGAGCGCGCGCTGCGTGCGTGGGCGGCGGGCGACGTGTGCGTGTCTCTGAACGCGGTGGGCGTGTGCTCCCCGCGCGGCGTGTGCAAGCGCGGCCATCTTGTGCCACGCTCTAACGTATACCCAGATGTTGTGGTATGTACCCACTTGTGTTCATCATTTTATCGTGGAACTTACTGTATCCCGGGAAAATTGAACAGCCCCCGGGAACGCGAGAAGTCACCAATAAGGACATGGACATACCCAAAGGGTAAAAACGGGACTCTGTTACTGACTTCGCTGTCCGTTAATAAAATAAATATTTAAGGGGGGCTCCTCTACAACAAACTGGATTCGTTTATTGCACTAGTATCGTACAAGAAACGAATCCAGCGATAAATACATGGTAAGGAATCCTCCGTACGCGAGTCCGACTCGCACTTGGCCGGTTTTTATTAATCTAGTGACTGCTCGATTTGTAACGTGTTGCAGTTTAAACGTATGATAATGTTTGTAAGTGTCCAAATTGAACTTGGTATACAAGGTATGTTATCCTTATTTTTTTGTAATAATACTTATTTCCAAATTCCAGAATATGAACCTAATGCTCAAACAAAAAGCATCATCGGAACGACTGAAGACGGCTGCAGCAAGTTTAATTATGACAATTGTAATTTTACTGTGTTGTCAATAAATAGTAATGTTTAACAATAATAAAAACATTTTATTTCCATATATAACGTAACAAAATACTTACATATATTGGCTTCCTGCATAGTGTTATTTACAAACATTCTGAATCGCATAAAGATTCTAACATTTTAAAGTAACAATATTTAATATCATACTCCATGTCATACCAGTAGTTAACGGCTATGCAGCCATGGCTATGCCGCACATGGTGAAACCATAGGCTAGGCAGGTATAGACAATCTCCTTTATTGATGCGCACTTTAAACTTGTTCGCTTTTTTAAATTCCGGATACTTCTCATAGTCTGGTTGAAGAGGATCTGGAATGGAAGGAAATAAAATGAAAGTCAATATAGAGGAAGTTGTGTAGTGGTATGCCTCAAGGCAGCATCATGGACCATTGTTTTACCTTATTTATGTTGATGATCTTTTAGAAGAGACATTAAATGTTCGCTTTGAGAAATTCAATGTTAGGACTTCAAGTTTGATAGGATTTCAAAATCTAAGTAAGTGTCCATACGCAACCATAGATACTTACCAACACAAATCCAAGGCAATTTTTCAACAACACGTTCCGGATCTTTATCAGCAATAATTTCCCACTTATCACCATCTTTCTTGAACTCGGCTTGAGGGTATCTCTTGTAGGGTACAAATGGTCTATCCGTTGGAGGGATGAGAATAAAATCTTTGTAACCATCTATCACGCAGTAGATATTCTCATATGGGTCTTTGTGCACTGAAAGATGAAATTTAAACTATTAGCCCCTACTAATATGAAAAAGTAACTCTGTTTGTCTGTTACACTTTCACACCTAAACCACAGAACCGATTTAGATGTTTTTTTTTATGGATATTGATTAGAGCTTGAGAATAGACATACAATATCTTTTATCCAAAGATAGTTAAAGATCTCAGGAATGCGGGTGAAACCATGGAGCGGAAGCTTGTTTTGAATTAGGATCATGCATATAAGATTTATCTTTTAAGTTTATAGAGCTAATGGTTTATGAGACAATGGGAATTAATACATACTTGAGGTAACAGCTCTCTCGTCTCCCATCCAGAAGTTGACAGCATCAGGATGGCTGTTTAGAGCTTCACTTGCAAATTGTATCTCGGGTTCAACATCACACATTAGTTCAGACAAGTCCTCTGTTAGGTTTGAGTTCTGACGCTGAATGTATGGGATTGTGTTCTTGCTTGAATAAATTATAGAAACAATTAATTATTGCAAATTTAATTTATGCCCACTCAGGACCATTTGTATGAGAGAACATAATTTATATCTAGTATTTTGTATACAGTTAATTGCAGAGATCTTTCAACCAGTCTCCGCAGAAATTGATGGAGGAGGCCTATGACCAGCAGTGGACATCTTATGGCTGATATAAGGATGATGATGAATCAGTTAATTGGTTACCTTAGTACAAGCTCTGCATAATTTGGGATCAAATAACAGCATACAAGAAATAACTCAGGATGATAATTTATAATTATTTTATTTGGGTGACAAAAAAAATCCCATAAATTTGCATTCTGTTTTTCTCACCTTTTACTATCTAAACAGTCTAAAAATTCAGCCATAGTCATGTCCATCTCATAAGGCGTGACAAAATACTCCACACCACTGTCATCTTTAGTGATGCCATCTGCAAGACCATTTGGTGTAAGGGCAACTGTTACAGTTTTATTTGGCATTGTTTTTCTGAAAATAGAAACAAGCTTATATATAATCAGGACAAATAAATAAATAACAAATTTATATCAATACATACTATGGTTATCTTAAGATTTACCAGAATAAAGAGTCCTGAATAACATATATGTCCCAAAAATCTTATGTTATTAATTCAAAATGCAAAAACTGTGTGTACTAAATTTGTTAACTCTCAGCTTTTGCTGGCACATGTCAACTCATGGAGCATGTTTTGCTGTTATTAAATTAAAATTGGAGTAGACCTATTTGAACGGTAAGTACAAAATTATATTTACCTAAAATATTCCGCATTCCACTTTTTCACTGCTGGCCATGTTGAACAACCACCTCTGATAATCACAGGTATATTTTTGGATACAAATTCCCTATGGAACTCCAGTGGCTCCATGTGAAATCTCTCTGCTATCTCTCGGCCTAAGTATAACTCTTAAAAAAATATGTTTCACTACAATAGTCATCATCATCATCATCAGCACATATCGGTCTCCACCGAGGAGCTCGAGCCTCCCCTATCAATGAGGGGGTTTAGGCCATAGTCCACCACGCGGGCCTAGTGCGGATTGGCGGACTTCACATGCCTTTAATTGTGACATCTCGGGCATGCAGGTTTCCTCCCGGTGTTTTCCTTCACCGAAAGCCAGTGGTGTGAATCCGTTCCTAAGTTTTTATAAACTCAGAGGTACGGGCCAGGGATTTGAACCTGCACCCTCATGATCGTGAGTCGGTGCGTTCCCAACTGAGCCACCACGGCACTACAATAGTAAATAACCATAATTGTAGTATCCGTTAAACATGTGTATTAAAAAAAGCCTGAAACTAAAGGTTTCCTGTCTTCGGGAGTTATTAAGTCACTATCAGTAAAAAGATAATAAAAATATCGTAATGAATTAATAAATTGTTTACCTGAAGACTCAACATTGAGTAAATCACATGCAGCAGCAATAGTATGATTCATCGTGTTTTTACTCTTGTTAGAAATATTAATAATTATTGTTTTTTTCATACAAGAATTATATTTGTAAATAAATTGGATTTGAAAATTCCACCATACATTTCCATTTCAGACATGACATGACATCAGACATTGACAGACAGACAGAACCAGGGCTGCCAGTAAATAATTTAAATTTAATATGCCAGGTTTTGTTTTTGAAATCATAATATGATTTCATATTATGAAATGACAATACAATGATAGCGCTTAAAAATTATAAATCACATGAACTCACATGTTTTACTTTATTTTATTTAGTATGCACGAGTAGGCTCAACAACAAGCCTGCCATTCTAGTCATACACAAAAATAATATAGATTGTAATCAGATCAGCGCAATCCGGACGACCAAAGTTAAAATAAGAAAACAATTTTATAGTAGATAGCTCGTTACCCTAGACCAGATTTTAAACCTCATAATCATCAATATAATAAGTAGAAATATAGTAAAAATGGCGCGAGAAACAAACAAATTATACACATTTAAATAAATCTCATAGGCATTGGTTTTTTGAGTATTCCCTTGATCGGTGGTCCTTCGGCTTCAACTGGCGGCGGTTTTTTCGGCGGCGGTGGAGGTTCTAGCGGGGGTGCAATGCCCTCTTTCAGAGAGGGGGCCACCGGGCGATGGCGCCAGAGCGTACGAGGCATAAATGTGTAGGTTGCGTCTACTGCTGAATCTGAATTAAAAACAAGTGCTTATGAACGTCTATTTGTATGAATTGTTAGGCTGCGGCGGAAACTTTCTATTTGAATGAATAAATATATTTCAATAATTGATAAGCTGCAGCGGTTCGATATTTTATTATACTACCCACGAAATCAAGCTTCAATACAGGGAAAATACTTATTATTATAATAATGCAAGACACTATATTAACTTTACGTGCCAACATTGTTATTATGTATATTCTGTCTCCGAGTCTTACCATTCTATTATAAAAAGTATAGTAGGTATATGAATAAGTAAGAGAAATTATTTAAGAGTAGATAGGTATTATAGATATTGCATATTTGAATTATTTACCCAATACTTACTTTTTGGCTTCTGATTAGAGTTTTCAGATATAGTCATAGCACTCATAGCCCTCGGCCCCGGCAGCATGTTCAGCTCGAAGAAGTCTTCGACGCCCTGACGCGTCATGTCCAATTTGTTCTTCTCGTGCAGTTGCCGAAGACGTACAGCCTTGTCGAAACTCTGCAGGAATGTCTTCGATGTGCCGTGTATCACTATGGTGTCTAATACTCCTGAAGGAAATTGTATTTTTTCGATATTTATATCGAAGTGGGGATAGTTCAAAGGGATAAGGGCAAGACGATGATGATGAGTTCAAAATTAGACTAAACATGTACTTTTGTTTTGCTTAAAAATAAAGAATTATTTATCGTTGCAATCCTTATCTGCTGATCATTTTCATATTATTATAGGTGAGGTAGGTGTATGTACCTAACTATGTGGTGTTTGTTATTACAGTACAATCTCACTAATCCGGCACTTCGATAGATCGGCACGTTCGTAATCCGGCACCCTCCGCCCACGCCTCCCTCACCCCTCTATACCTGTGCGCTTGGTCGCTGCGTCGTCGACTAGCAGTCTAACCTCAAAACTTATCACGAGCACGTGCTAACGTATTTGTTTTTTCAAGTGAGAATAGTTTATAGTTAAAAATGACAAATAAACGCAAACACAAGACACTAGATTTGAATAATAAAATGGAGATTTTAAGAAAGTTAGATACTGGACAGAACATGTGCAAATTGGCAAAAGAATATGGTGTTGGGCGTGCTACTATACACGATCTTAAGAAGAAAAGGCAAAAGATAGTAGACCACGTCAAGACAATGGAATCAGGGCCAGGAAAGCGTAAAACACTAAAAGTTGGCAATTGTCCAAAGATGGAAAACGCTCTTTACTTGTGGTTCATACAGCGGCGTTCTAAACACACTCCTATATCTGGAGAAATTCTGAAAGCCAAAGCAATCGAATTTTATAAAAAAATTACCCACAAAGATGATTTTCGTGCCAGCGATGGATGGCTGGATAAATTTAAAAAACGATTTGGTATCCGTCTATTAACCATATCGGGTGAGAAATTATCAAGCAACGAATCTGCAGTACAGCCATTTATCGAAGAAACAGAGCAAATTATGACCGATGAAGAAATTGTATGTGAAGCAGTACAAGAAGAAAGCTCTGTAGAAATATTGGAGCCACCAACTACTACAACTGCTGTAAAAGTTAAACCAGATGATGCATTGATTTGTTTCAATACCTGCATAACATGGGCAGAAGAAAACGGCATATCTGGCAAAGATATTATAATTCTTCGCAACATGCGAGAAAAGGTTTTTAAGCAAGGACTACAAGTTGCACAAAAGCAGACCTCAATTAAGGATTATTTCAAAACTAGTTAATTACATATCTACCTACATGTTAATGTTAGTGAGATTGTACTGTACTTAGATAATTGTTTCTTTTTTATTTTATTAGTGCTTACTATTATTACTTACTTAATTGCGCACATCTGGCTATAATAGTTTCCTTGTACCGATGCTTTTTCGTCATTGGATTTCCGATAAAATTGACATCAACAAGACTTATCAACATACACAGATCATCCGCAATTGTCTGAAAATTACCAACCATTTTGTATTCTTAGTAGCCGAGTAAACGAAGCATTATGGGTCCGTTTTTTTTTACTGTGAACCGAATTGCATACAATTTTGGAATTAGGTTCATCTTACCCTTAACTTCAAAAGTGAAAATGATTTGAACTCCGCAACCACCCTGGGTGTGGTTGCCACCCCTTCTCGGGGGTGAATTTCTTTTTTTTCAAAATTGCTTCGGATATCAATAGAAGGCCTAATTTTAAGCAAAAATCATATATAAAGCTTTTCAAAAAATCCAATACTTTTCAAGTTATTGGCTATTGAAAATTTGCAATTTTTTCACGGTTTTCATCGGTTTTTTGCAAATATCTCCAAAAATGTACGTTTATCGAAAATTTCATCAAGAACAAAGTTGTAGCAGGTAAAACAATGAACAATTTGGTATTTTATAAAGTATTCTACGTGCATTATTAAGCTAGATATTAAAGATCAAAGCCGTGTTTTATTTTATCTGAAATTTAATCGATGTGGTCAATGCCATCTAGTGGCGAGCAGATGCATTTTATGCATTCTAATATAAAAGGGTTTTGTAGCGCATAAAATAAGCTTTAAAATGAGCACTATTCAAAGTCTTTTGCACGTAAAATAAGTGAGCTGTATTGCAAATAAGGGGAGCATCTAATGTTTTTTCTTTTAAATCAATGGGTTTCATAAGTGCCATTTCCACCACAATTAAAATTAATCGTATTCCACCTAGAATTAACTTTATTATGAAGAGTTTGATGGATAGTATCAGTTTGGCTGCTTCAGGACACGTATTTTTCAAAAAATTCATGATTATATAAAAAACAAACTTTCAAATATTTATAAAATTCCACCCTATTTTTCATAATATCTCAAAAAGGACGACAGATACGTATAAAAGTGTGGAAATAAAAAAAATGATAATTTTCTGACAAACAATTTGGATGTTTTGGTTTTTCTGTGAAAGAAAAATTGACGGAGTTATGATTGTTTAAAGAGCGCGTGGCAGCGGTATCACAGCCTCTCTTAAGCCCTTTAACCCTTCACCGTTTCAGAAAAAGGTTTTTTACTATATATTGCAATAAAGGATGTTGTAGCTCTTTTAATTACCTTTACAATGGTGTTTTATAACTTGTGATAGCATGAAAATTGAAGGAGTTATGGTCCAAAAACTTAACATATTTTTATCTACTTAGTAACTGAAAATTTCGGCGTGCGAATATTTGGAGCAATGTGAAAGTACGCAGTATAATAGAGACCCACAACTATTGTAATGTGTATATATGCTACTAGAAATGTATGAAATCAAGGAATTGAATACAAATCCTAGGAAATGTGTACAGTTCCGATACTATTTAGGAACTGTGTACAATATTGTTTGAAAAACTATTTAATGCATAGATATCCTAGGAAATGTATAAATTTCCTCGGAATTATATGGAATACCTGCTGGTCCACCGGCAATGTGTAAAATAACTATATTTGGGCGTAGTAATCAATGTTATGTTAGGACAGTAAGTCTTTGTCACCTTTTTTGTGTTCATTTCAGAACATTTAGACGTTCGAGGCTTAAGGGTGGCCCAAGGGCCACCCTCGCCGCACCCTAACCTATATTAATAATATATTATGGCGATAATACACAAATATTATCGCCATAATATATTTATATGGTATATATTTATACCATACTATGACACATTTGCAAGGGTTGTAAGATTTTCAAGGGGTTGAAAATGATTTTAATATGAGGTAATTATGTAAGAAAATACTTTACAATTTCACCATTTGCTATTAGACATGTTTTCTAGCGATAAAATGGCTAAATGTAATTTTTTCCATTAAGGGGTGGTTTACACCCCTTAAAAATAATAGGCGGAGTTCAGATCATTTTCACTTTTAAAGTTAAGGGTAAGATGAGCCTAATTCCAAAAAATTCATGCAAATCGGTTCACAGTAAAAAAATTCGGAGGTAAGACCGTATTTTTCGCTTCGTTTACTCCACTATAGTACTAAACGGCTATGGTGCGATACTATTCATGGGCTTTTAGTAAAACTTGTAACAAAAAACATGAGAGCTAGTTCCATTTTAGCCTTTTTGATAGACAACGTATTTAGTTTTGATTATGTAAATTTTATAAAAATACAAACCTGAAAATCTTCTAATTTATTTTTCTTGGCTAGCAGTACTTCCAATCGTCTAAGGGGCTTCACCCACGACATGTCCGTTATTTTATTTTCGGATACATTCAATATCCTGAGGGAAGCCTGTGGAATATAGGCAAGCCATGAGTATCTATTATTTTGTTGTTGCTTATTAAGTAATATTTTGGTGGTAAAGTATGATTACATTAAGAACATAATCTTATCTGGCGATCATATGTAAATACCTAAATGAAAAGGTATACAAGAATCTGTTGTTCTATATACCTACTGCTGTACGAACTTTGTATAGGTTTGTTTTTAACAATACAATTTATACGAAGTGGCAAAAAATTTCGATAAGGAGAGATATCTTCATGTCAAAACTGGCCAATTCCATTCCATTAAATTTAGACTCCCAAGACAGGTCATACGATACATAACTACATAGGTACATACCCCAATAGCCAGGATAGTCCTTGGATCAAAGCAAAGCCCATCCATACTCTCCATGTTCTGTTTCTCAATGTGCAACTCTTGCAAGTACTTCAAGTTCTCCAGGTTCTCAACAACGCTGATGCGATTATTATTCAAATACAACTTCTTCAAGTTATACATATTATCCAAACCCTCGATTTTAGTTATGTTATTCCATTGAAGGTGCAGATGTGTCACATTGTAAAAGAGATCAAGATTCTCAATTTTTGCTATATGATTGTTGTGGTAGTAAGCGTAGAGCACATGGGTTGGGTTCTTTGGATTTGGCTGAATAATAAATAAGCAAAATATTAGTACGAAGATGTTTATTATATGCCAAAACTAATTTTATAACATAAGCAGCTTAATTTAATAAGACCCCATTGTCATATTGTAAAGTTGTATGGGATGCAAGTCAGGGGTAACTATCATCATCAACTCATTAAACGTGCCCGTCGAGGGAGGATCACGAGCCTCCCCTAACAACGAGGGGGATTAGGCCATAGTCCACCATCACGTAGAAGGGGTCATTAATGCCAAAATTTTCGTTTACTTGTTTATCTACAAAAGTAAATACTATTAAATACAAACAAAACATGAAATAGTACTTACGATTTCGGTGAGACATTTATCATGCATAAACAAATGAGTCGGTCTTTTAATCGCATCTGAATTTTTTTGACTCACGATCCGCTTAGCTTGCTTTCGCAAATTCTCCTCGTTTTCTTTCTCAATAGATTTATTTGGTTTGTCCATTATTTCATAGCGTTTTGGCAATAATTCAAATAAGTAAAAATAATGATTTGAAATAAGAATCGATCAAACTTTAAAAATGGCGCTACATACTATGCGTTCCATTTTATGTGATATAATCTTTTAAGTTCAAATTTTTTGTAGATTATTTTAAATCCTTGTAAATATATTTTTAAATCAATATACATAATGTCACTGACCGCTTTAAAAATTCAAGTTATCCTAGTTAACTCTCGTACTAGTTATATTTTATTTGTAATACAAATAAAGTTCAAAGGAAATTAATATACAGGTATCGTTGCATATAACGAAACTGACAGATAGACTTACTGGCGAACTGGGGCGAGTAAAGAAAACTGACAATTTGTTGATACTCTAGTGCAGTTAGTAATTTATCATTTATCTTAGAACTGTAGAAAACTAAGTTATTCAAGTGTATAACATATTTAAATGTAAGACAATATTTCCTTTTATTAATGTGAATATAATTAACCAAAAACTGTGCGTTCGTTTCTAAATATGGTTATTTCCTTAACCTTACCTTTGTTTACAGCAAAATGGGTGAACGATACAATATTCACAGTCAACTAGAGCATCTGCAGAGTAAGTACATCGGTACTGGACATGCCGACACCACCAAATACGAGTGGTTGACGAATCAACACAGAGATTCCTGCTGCAGCTACATGGGTCATCCAGACCTATTGAGTTACTTTGCAATCGTCGAGAACGAATCGAAAGCCCGAGTTAAGTTTAATTTGATGGAGAAAATGTTGCAGCCAAGTGGTCCACCACCAGAAAAACCAGAAGATTGAGATTTCGATGTAACATTAAGTTTAATTATATCATTGATAATTTTAAGGCTATCGCAATAAATTTAATTGTGACATGATTTTTAATTTCTGATTAATATCCTTTTAGCAATTAGAATGTTGGTAATCAAATAGTGGCTAAATTCAGTTACTAATACATGCTCTATTTAGATTTAACTTGAATTTACCGTATGAATTTTATACATGAAATCCTATGCATATAGGGGAATTTGATAATCCACCTTACTGTGTATCAAATTGTTGCAACCATCTCTTATTGTAGTGTTTAGTATACAATATATGTATTGATTTAAAATGTAAGATGTATAAGCTTAATGTCCAGTCTCAGCAAGAGCATCATCTAACTAAACAGTATGAAGTGATTTCATTTTAGGGTCCTGTTAAATAGAAAGGTAAAAAGGAGGTTAATAAAAAACTGATTATGATTCATCCAGCATTTAATAACGATTTCCACTCCTCCATCTTGGCATTTAAAGCATCTTCGCGTTCCTTAGCTTCATCCTCTAAATGTTGCCGTTCTTTAAAACATTGCACAACATTCAGTACAAGCACTTTTTGCATTTTTGGAACAATTTTCTCACATTCCTTTTCTAAAATATCCATAAGGTTTGTAACACATTCTACATCCATTGATCCAACTTGTGTGAAGTCAGATATTTGTTTTAATTCAGTGAGCACTGACATGGTTATCATTCCATGATTTTCATCAGTTTCTGGGCTAGTTAGAGCCAAGTGCTCTTCTGCCTCTGTGGGGTCAATGAATATTTTGTCACCAATAACTGCAGCTGAGCATGATGTGATTAAGTCGTACATGGGGACTGCAGCATCGGCTAGTGCTAGGCCAGCAGCATTTATGGAAGCAGCGAGACATGACCCATCATGCTCCAGGATGTAAATGTATACATCAATCTAAAATAAACATTGTTTTTAAAACCCAATATAACAAATTCAAGCAAGTTCTAATTTAATATAGCTAAGTTCATAAAATCACCTGATAATTAGGGAATAAATGCCTACACACAGTGGGTTCTAATGCTTGCCTCAATGCTACTGACAATGACTTCTCTTCATTGTCTATAGTGTGCGGGCGGCGTTGACGAGGACAAGCAAATGGCGCGAATTTCACCTCACAAAATATTTGACCAAGTTGGCTGAAATTATATAGAAATATTATTGTTATTTTGTACTATTTTCAATAAAAAAAAGTTAAAACAGACATAAAAAAAAATACCTGAACTCATTTTGATGTGGTATTTCTCTAGGATCAAAAACCGAGCAAACAACTTTTGTTTTCTTCAATTCAATGTATGCTGAGCCCTTTGCTTGTGAGACCATATTAGTTCTTGCAACTAAAAAACAACAAAACTGAATAAGGACTACCTATGACATTTTTGTTTCTAATCTAATAACTACATATTACATGTGTTCATTACGATGAAGATGAATAATCTAAACATATAGATTTGTTTATAATATTATTTAACACATACAAAACATACACATGCTTCGCGCCTCGTCCAACATGCGCCCATCCTTTCTCCGTCCTTCTTCGTCAACCAACTCTTTGCTAAGATCATCGTATGATTTAATATAATCATCTGTGTAGCACTTATATGAAACACTATCTTCAGGACCGTTAAATCTGCGGTAATCTAAAGGCATTTTTGTGTTATTCTGGCTGTTAACTTGTCCTGTCATACATACATCTGACTGAAACACAACAACATAACCTAGAAAATAATTAATTTTGCTACTTTGCGTTTTATTTCTTCTCCGACTGAAATTTTAAATTGCTGCAGTATTTACCATTAAATAAAACTTTGTGAAACGCTTCGGTAAAAATTATTCAAGCAATGAACGAAGTTAAAATTAAATATTAACCGATATAATGAACTAATAATAATGTCTACACTTTAATTAATATTCCTAAACAATATAAATATTGCGTTTTGTACTTTTGTCTTCATCGCCTGGCAGCCCCAAATATGCAATGTCACGTATGTACCGACTGTCATCCATGACATCCATCCACTGTCATCGCAAAAGTTATGTCAAGGTGAACGAATTTTCAATTTTACGTTATATTATGTGGTATTTCTTATAGAAATTCAGACATCTTCAGTAATTCATTTAGCCGGTAATGAAAACAGGCTAATCTTTCATTACACTGTAGTTCAAACACGGCGCAATCGTGTTAGCATCGCTCTTAATCAGTAAGTAACAATTTCTGTTTTGTCGTAGTTTGCCTTGCCATTCACCGGAGGTGAATAAATGACGTTTCGTGGCATGTTACTATTTCTAATTATGTTAGATATAATTCCTAACAGCATAGCGTTCAATTGATAACGAATTGTAACTTGTAATATTGTGTCGATAACCGTTGGGTCTTCACACACTACAGTCTTGATCTATCTATAGGTAAGTTTTATTGTTATTTCCATGCTGTGGTGATAATAAAGCCCTCAGTAAATTATTGTTAGTTGTGGACTTGTGGTGCTCATGAGTTTACAATTATTTTAAGTATAGATTTATCTTTTTATCTTGATTTACTCAAACAAATAGTTATTTGTAATTATTTAATGTTTCTATTACACTCTTGACCAATGTTTATTTATTAAAATGTCCAGTATGCACTATTAATTCTTGCAAGTAGGTTGAGGTCACAGCACTGAGTTCTAGTACAATGCTAAGACTAAAATATATATATAAAAAGTGACCTGGTTACATATTTCACAAAAAAAAAAAAATATATATATATATATATTCTACAGTGTCTCCAAACTGGTTAATTTGTGCAGTTATCATATCAAATAGCTGTGCTTTTCAATATTATTGCCTTTCAATAGTAATGTTTTGACTATATATTTCCAGAAACAAGATGCTGAGAAAGCAGACGGTTTACCTGGCTGTGGGTGCGTTCATGGTGACATGGGCACTCTCAGCTGCTCAAAATGCTGACGTTGTGCTACCGCCTTCACCTTCTATGTCATCAACAACTGAGGTAAGATAAATATTCCTTACAACATATAAAAAAGGTATTTTAAATTTTTTCAACAGTTTTACTTCCAAGGAAATTCATAAGATCTTTAGGGCCTAAATGAATATGGGATCGCAAAATTTTCTTATTAATATGAACAAAACAAATACAAATGTATAAACAATTCATTTTATTTAGAACCAAAGTTATAATAGACACAGCAAGTGTTAAAATAGCTCAGCATTATAAATTTTTATTATCTATGTTATTTTCATTACCACTAACATACAGTATAGACTATATTCTCACCATTTTCATAGATCATCATTATGGTTCAGTCTATTTCGGTACTGTAAAGCTTTCAAGAATATATCTCTCAGCTATCAGCTTTAATATAAATCTTCTATCTATGGCTGAAGCTGAAAGCATGAATAATCTAAGTCTAATCATAAACTAGACTTATTTTTTGTGTTTACTATTGATGCCAATTACATGATTTTTACAGAAAAATGTAAAAAAATCAATTGTCTAAATGTTTGCTATTTTTGACACAAATTTGTTACACTAAGGTAATTGTGAATCTTTACCCTTTGGAAGCATAAGTAAATCCATATGAATTATAGTAAAACAGAAAATACAATTTATTTGTTCTACAATTTCCACATGGCCTTCATACTATGGTATGAATATTTTATCAGTAACAATTAAATTGTGTTTCAAACTGAAAATCTCAAGGATACTTGTACTTATTATTCATTAGTCTTTGCCACTTGGTTTAAGTTGCGTTACTGATTTCTTTAGTTGTACTGAATAAATTAGTTAATCCTATACCTAAATGACGTTATGTATGGAAATTATATTAGGTCTGTTTCGAATAACATTTTGGTACCTTGAAATAGAGCACTTTGCTAATACTTGAACAAAGTAATTCAAAGCATGGTTTTGTGTTCATTGTATACCACATATGGTAACATACCACTTACCATTTCAAGCAAAGGCCTGAGAACATCCGATAGAAAAGCAGAGATTCTGATATGGTGATCAGATAGCTTATACTACTTTTAAATATATAATTACATCCAGTCACAGAACAAACATGTATATATTCAAGCATATAAAAGTTTGTCTTGGGTGGGATTCGAACCCACGCCCAGCGGCTTGAAAGTCAGGGTCACTAACCAAGCTGTCTAATCGAAATTACAACGAAACAACACAGTGGTTTAGTACACCTCATGAGTTTGTCACTTCCAAAATAAAGTAGCTCAAATATTTGTGTATGTACTTAGGCTTAATTGGTTGCGGTGCCATATTGCTACTAGCCCATGACCGTGACTATCAGTAGAGTAGACACATAGTGGGGGCGGCAGGTCGCTTATGTGTTATTGGTTGTTTGTTTTGTGATAACAATGCCGTAATAACGTTTAACATTTATGTATACATATAACACTTAACTAGAGTTTCAATATAAATAAATAATAATAAAATAAATATCCTGGGACATTTTTCACACACGGCCAATCTGATTCCAAATTAAGCATCAAAGTGAGCTTGTGTTATGGTAACCAGATAGCTGATATACTACATATACTACTTTTAAATACATACTTATATAGATATTTACAACCAGACACAGGACAAACAGACATATTCATGCATACAAATGTTTGTCCTGGGTGGGAATCGAACCCACGACCCGCGGCTTGAAAGTCAGGGTCACTAACCACAAAGCCAACCGGGCTGTCGTTATATATATATATGTATCGTTTGGGATGCTCTGATGATAAAACTACGGTTTTACAAGCGTTCCCGGGGCATCTTTATATTATGTCTAGTATGTTAAACCCAACCATTCGGCTGAATTTCTTTCTTGACATGAAGGAAAAAAATGATCCATACATCCATCCTCATGAAGTTTTGGAAAAAGTTAATAAATAATAATTAAGAAATTGTATGCCTACTTTAAAACTTTAAGACCTAAAATTAGTAGAGAATTCATGAGTGATTTAAGTATGTTAACCAAGAGAGTGATTCACTCTATACCTACTTACTAGTGATAGTAAGAAATCGTTGTTTATATGCTTTGTCAGCCTCAGGCCTTTTATAGTATTTCACCTTATATTTCTCAATCTCGTTCTCAAAAGTTTTTATCAGTTTTGATCTATATGGATATTTAGACCAGACCTAGGACGCGTGAAGACGCGTGAAAAGATAAGCGCTAGCATACAAAAAACAATGAAACGATTTGTGCGGTTTGATAATAGTGATTGATTCTTATATTGATTATCACAAATGATACTCAGAATCTACTGACGCGACCATTTTACTACGTCTCGCTTTTTTCTATTTAGGTAATAATTATACATTATCTATGTGTAGTATATAAAAAATAGTAGGTATGTTGTCCTAAGATTAATTTCAGATTAGTGCGCCACTTAATATGTTAGCCAATTAAATGAATTGGCTTGATTTATAAATACACATTCTATTAATGTGAACTTTAATTTATGTTATTTGTTTAAAATTCGGGTTGCTCATTAGTTCAATGACGCGTCGCAGCCAAGAGATGGCGCTACGAGTGAAAATTCACATCGAAGTTTTTATTATTTTTAAACCACTAAGGTGGTAAACAAGCATATGGTCTCACCTGATGACAAGCGGTTACCATAGCCTAAGGACGCTTGCAAAGCCAGGGGCGTCATTCACGCATTGCCGAACCCGTAAAAATCTTTTCACTCCCTTCTTGAAGAACCCCATAAAGTGGTTATAAAAATAAAATACTGATACGTCTCTGATAATTTATTATGTTTTAATACTTTTAATATTTATTAAACCAAAGCAGAGCTCAATACTTTTTAGATTTTGTTCTAAATATAGATTATTTATTTATGTCTTAAGCACTTAATGTGTTTATTTATAATGACAACAGCAATTATGTAATGCCATTCAATTATACAATGTAAATGGCTTTTCCTAACATGACATGTGTTATTTATAAGCCCTACCATGCTTGGGACAAACAAACATCAATGATAATTATATCATTCATGAACTGTCAATAGATAATGATCTCTACATTGTTAATTCTCGGTTTCTACGATAGATGTCGCTACTATACACATATAAACTTTTTAGCGATTCTAAAAACAAAAGTTACAGTAATTTTTAAATGACAAAGCCTCTTGCTCATCATGTTTCTTTTTTTAATTGCACCACTGTGCACCTACTTCGCGATAAAATGTAATGACTTAAATGATTCATTTAAGTCTGCCTATAAGTAAGTAGATACTAGACGCATTAAGGTTCCGGTTTTGTTACTCAAGCAAAACAAATATCTTGTATTTGATCCTATAGCACAAAATCAACATTATGATCAAGTTCATTTATATTTATTATTATTATTAAGTACTTCATAAAGGATGTATTAAATCTGGATACTCTAGGACATATGTATCAGATTGAAAATGTACCTAAACGACCCTCTTAGTTAATCCAGATAGTTCATTAATAAGATTGATATTTTTGAAATTTGTTTGTTTTAAGCCAAAATTCACAAACATGAATAAATCAAGGGAAAATAGAAATACCTGAAGAATCAGATAAGGATTAAAAACAAAGCTTATTGTAGGTGATGTACCTACGTATACACTTTATATACACATTTGTAGATATTTATAACTAGGTGCAGAACAAACAGACTTACTCGTACATATACATATTTTTGCCGGGATGGCAAGCGGTCAAAAATCAGGATCTAATAACCAAGCAAACCTGTCATAGAAAATCAACGGAACCCACTATTAAAGCGTATTTAATTGTTAGGTAGATTTGTATATGCACATGTGAAGTTGTATTGTCAACTATTACTCATCTATTATCATTAGAATGTATGTTAACATTTCATCGATAGGTAGGGCTGTTAACTTTGTAATGAGTAGGTACTTGCATATTTTCTTATAGTAGGTCTGTATGGTAAAACTTGTTTCATATAAGCAGTTATTACTTGAACTTAAAAGGTAAACGGTGTAAAACTTGCTAAGCTATGTTTAACTTAGGTCTAAATACAAATAAATAGGATATATATTAAATTAAAGTAGGTATCTGGTGTTTATAGTATAAATGTCTATTGAAATTATTCTATTTATATATAATCATTTTAGGGTGGATGTTTGCTAATCTTTCGCACAACAACGGCTGATAAGATTTTTCAACTAACTTTGCACACCGATAGAATATGTTCCGGTTTATGCGGGTAAAACCAAGAGGCTAATGCTAGTTGTAAACATTATCATTGTAGGTGATAACAACATGTTGACAGCCCTAATAAAACTTAGCTGGTATTTACTATACATAACGTGACCATAATTTTTTTTTGCCAGAGCGGGACATCTATGGATTTTTTTTTACATTTGTTTTATTACTAGTGGCTCCCCGCGATTTCATTCGCGTACCCGGGAGATATTCCATTTTCCCGGGATATAAAGTAGGCTATGTCCTTTCTCAGGCTCTAGCTAGACAGGGCTTACTAAGCCCTGTACTGGCGTGACTTCGTAGTTTTGTATTTGTCGGCTGAACAAATCCGTTTTAAAATATCGGGTCATGTTTTTAGATAGGTAAGTGTGGAATTCAGTACATGATTGATTTATCACTCGTAATCTGCCTTCCCGTGAGATGCGCCGTACGTAGGTACCACACATTTTGAACGGGAAAAGTACATTTTAAATGATTGTTTGGTCTGTTTCCCAAAGCGGGACAACGTCGGCCTTGCTGGGGACAGCGGGATAGTCTGCCTAAAAGCGGGACTGTCCCGCCCAAAGCGGGACGTATGGTCACGTTAACTATACACCACTGTCTTCATAATTCATTACTATAACATAGTCTGAGTGCACTGAAAAGCAACCTTAGGCGAATATAGTAACGTTTAAAATTCTATAACATCAAACGTTTATGTACACACATTTTTCTTAGCTACATAAACACGAGGGAAAATCCGCGAGTTACTGCAAATTTTATGTTCATCTGTCTTCAATCAAGTCTTAGGTAATTCGAATGCTAGATGACTAGTTGTGGTGAGGGTAACTCCCTCATGGAGAGGCTATTTTTGTGGTATACATATACAGTAGCTCATAAAAGGCATGTGCTTTCTCATCTTTAAATATATTTACGTGCTCTGTTATTTATACGGTTAAAAAAATAATTTTGTTAATTTATTTTTTACTATGGTCAGGTATTTTTCTGTTTGTACCCTGTCCAAAAATAATGCATTTCAGCAGCTAAATGGGTTAAGATCCGCTTTTAAGGATAGTGTTTCAAAATACCCATATATTTTCGGGCCGTAAGCGAATGTCCTAAAAAATATTTAAAAATGTATGAAATTCAGTCGTGAAAGAAGAACATAATTAGTAAAAATGCAGTATTAACTTGGTAGATGATACTAAAATATGTCATTTAAGTTCTTACATCTTTATTTACCAAACTTTTTAGTCACTCCAGATCTTATAAACAGTAAAGCAATATATTTACCAACATCTCAAGTGCATCCATAGATACCTAAAAGTTTTTTTTTATCTATAGCTACTTTCTGTGCTAATTCAAGTAACGATATATATTCAGGGTCGTCCCAAATACTATTTCTAGATAATGAGTCTATTGTAAAAAGGAAATTAATCGGTAAGCAAGGGCATTTCTGTATAATTTCCTAAGTTCTTTGTGACTGTTTGTTCACGGTCAATTTGTCACGAATAATTAAGTGCATCATGTTTTTCTAGTACACAATTAGTTGCAAGAGCTAATTTTAGACTTATTTTAGAAGAGATTTATTTTGACTAGGTGCTAAGTTTTGTTACATAAACTTGATTTACAACCTTAGAATTATACCGTGGATTTTCGTAATTCTGCTAAACCTTGTTTGGGTGTCAAAAGGACCATCATATTTATTTAGGTGCTAAAATGTTAAATCAAATAATTAAAGTTATTTATTCAATTTAGGCCCCAATAGGGCTCGTATGAAGGACAAAGCTTATTAAACTACTACCGGTTCGAAAATCAGCCTGATGTCAAAAATAAGGCTTCCACATCTCTGGTGGAAACGCAACCTTAGGCCTGTATTTTGACCTACACAAGTTTTTTTTAAGTAACTAGTGACTCCCCGCTGTTTTACCTGTGTTCCCGGGAGTTCTTAAATATTCCTAGGATAAAAAGTAGCCGTATTGGTATATACTGTAATATTAGTTATACGCTAAACTTTTCATAAATACATCAAAGAAATGTGCCAATATTCTATATATAATAATTGTATATTCGTATCGGAGCCACGGGCCAAAATCAATAAAATTGGTCATTAAAATTACGTCTTCCGTTCCTATATATTTTATTTTCTCAGTCATAATAAACAAATGATTTTAAATGTAGATGACTTATTAATTATGTTACGAAACAGCTTTGGCCAAAGCGTTGGTGTAAATAATGAATGCCGATGCGAGCGACTCATTGTATATTAAGCACCTGATTATAGGACTACCTAGGACACCTGGGTAGTAAAAATGCATGTTGAATACTACATGTTAGGAAATGGCCGGAGAAATCTTTAGGAGGAATCCGATATATTTAAAACTAGTGGCTCCCTGCGGTTTTACCCCCGTTCCCGGGAGATTGCCATTTTCCCGGGATAAAAAGTACCCTACGTCCTTTCTCAGGCTCTTCAGTATCTGTGTACCAATCATTTAAATTGATTCAGTAGTTGTAGCGTGAAAGCGAGACAGACAGAGCTACATTCGCATTTATAATATTAGTTAGGATTAGGATAACCGCTATTTGATATTCCGAAGGAGTCTGATAATTACTTATTTATATCAGAGTCGATGCTTTGATGTTTTAACATTATAGAAGTAGATACTGCAAAAAAACCTACCTTAGGTGTTATGGAGAAAGCATGCCGAAAAATCAAGTTACATGTCATACCTATACATCATCTAATGATTAAAATTAATTCAAGGTTTTCACACCTGTATGAGTTTAATCCCCAAATCGTTGGTTTATAAATTCTTCGACCTTCCACATAAAAATTTCGTCGTATTGAGAACTCTCTCCCGTTTCTTTGTAGTCAGTTAAAAAATATAATCTTCCCCTTATTTTTTTTTTATATATAGTCTTACATTTAATTACTGTATAGTAATCGGTTCACTCATGTTCATCTCGGTAATGACAGTTAAAGGTGCAAGTCCTCACAGCCTAGAAGAGAGCTGTCTCTTAAGTGCATTTGTTGGAATAAACTGTTCACCTTGAGGGTGTTTACTATCCCCAGCCTGTGCTGGGTGCTCATTATCTAGAAACTAGTACTGCTATAGTAGTAGTACTAGTAGTAGTACTAGTAGTTACCTCACGATGTTTTCCTTTACCAAAATAGAGTTGTACCTCATTACCACTGACCATCATTATTCCCTTAAATCATAAAGCCTATACAAAGAGTCGAGCTCTGATTTGATCTTTGTCGCAAGATTAATGTGCCGAATTTTATATCATTTTGACGTAATGATAATGATATATTTGTCGCCTCTGATGACGTAGTCTTTGGCATAATGTAGGATCTAAAAATAGCTGATTTCAGTCATCATTTGAAATTTATGGGCGTAAAGCTATAGTTATGAGGACGTCCGAATTTTGGTAATTTGTTTGACCTTACATTGCCTTTCTTTATGGTTCACATTATACATGATTAGATCTTTTTCTTCTAGGCATAATAATACTATTTGTAGGTACCGCTATGTAGTATCACAACTTTTTAATTTAATTTATGCATTATTTTTAATTCGAAGCGAAAACCGTAACAAACCGAATAAAAAAGTGGTTTTCACACAACACATACTGAGTCTTGACAGAGTGTTTGTTTGTTACTTTTTCAATAAACAGTAATTATTTTTGTTACAATTAAATTTTTCCTTTTATAAATTAAACTAAGTATTCAATGAGGATTTTCCTAACAATATATCGTGCTTAGGTATTAGATTTAAAGCAATGCAACAGCGCATACCTAATTAACTTTACCATATAATAACGTACAATATCTATATCTACAATCAACTCAACCAATATAAACCCATTGACGTCAAACACACCCATGCAAAAACTGGAGACTTCAACCGAAAATAATGTCTACATAAACCACCATCATTAACATTGACCTAATTTCCATAACGTAAGGTTGCAATTCGTCTACCAGACTTTTTTGGCGAAGATTCAGAATTTAAATATATTTATTTTTTTCTATCGCCAGAAAGTACTTACCGGCAAGTAAATGTATCCTAGACTTGTAAACAAGGTTCTTTATATAATAAGTAGTCGGCGCGCGCAACAGCCAGCGCTCGGTCGCGTGTTATCACTGCTCAGCATGCACACAACTGGATATCGCTACGAACGTATCCATATGGAATATTTAATATTTATCTGATGTTTTATATGATACCATTATCAGTGCCTATTTAACGCACTCTTTCTTGGTTGTTATGTGATAGTTCGTTGTTTTGGCGCGAACCGGCCAGTGTTGTGTTGTGGTGCGACGTTTCAAAGTCGAATCGTGTAATTTTAAAAAGGTTTCGATAATTACTTTTTAAAATGAATATAACAGACTTTTTGGATTTTATTCCGTCGACGACTGTCATGCCAGAGATTACGACTTTGGTGCCAGAAGTGACATCTTTGATGCCGGCCATGACTACAATATTGCCAGATATGACTACTTTAATGCCAGAAATGTCTACTATGATGCCAGATATGACAACTATGATGGCAGAGACGACTACGGCTTCCTCAGATATTAGATCTTGGCTTATGGACACTCTATTGAAGGTTTGTTTACAAAACAATTTGTATATTTATTTGGTTATTTATCTTTAGCTGTGGGTCAGTGACTGGAAACATTGTTGATAATGATATTGTGTTCGATAGATTAATTTTAAAACAATGTATCGACTTATGTATTGCAAGCCAGATATGCAGAAGTAGAACTTTGACATATTATGTGACATCTGACAGGATTTTTACATTGAAATATTTTCTATACAAAAAACTACTCTGGTATTATTTACTTTTCATAAAATTAAATTTAACTATGCCTGTAAATAACTTTTATATACAAATCCTAATTTCATTGACTTACTCTTACTTATTTTATAGGCATATATAATTTGTTAAGTAAGAAATTTGAATTATATAATAAGACTTATTTAAACCAATTACAACATACACAAACACATTTATAACGAGGATTTTAACTATTTTATAGTACCTTTGTGTTGAATAAAAAATACATTAAAAGGTATTAAATCGCATTATTATTATCAAACCTAGTTATAATATTGTAAATATAATAATTTTGGTTCGCTGCTAGCAGATCCTGTCTTTAAAAATACATATAATAGTTACTGCTTTGTTTCAATAAAACCTTTTTCGTAAATGTTTCTCATAGCATGATAAAAACTAGTATATGCAAAGAGAGTTTTTTCAAGTCTCTTAATAACTCGATAAAAAGTTCTATGAGGAGGTTTTTGCAAGTCTCATCTTAATCTTTACATAGTATAAAACATTCGTATCCCGCCGGTACGCTTAGATCTTTTAAACTACGCAACGGATTTTAATGCGGTTTACAGCAATAGCTATAAATCACTCTTGAATCATCTAATCGTAGGTTTGTGTGCAGAAATCATTGAAGATTTTACGTAAATTGGCTGAATTTTGATGGTGTTTTGTTGCACCCGTGCGAAGTCGGGGCGGGTCGCTTGTAAAAGAAATACATACCAACATTAGGTAGGTATATTGTTTAAATTGTATATCAACTTTGCATAGTTAATTTTATTAGGTACAAACTATGATTAGGTGGAGGTACAAAAAATCTGTCGATCACCGACTGAGTGGGCAACAGCCTGCCTCTGAGTTTTTTTGTTCAATATTTTGATATGGTGATAGATGAGTAGGTAAGTACCTACCTCAGTTCTTATAACACATCAGAATTGACTTGGTAACCAAGGCGGTTTTAATTAATCCGAATAAAAAAACGTGAGTGAAATTTGATGTTAAATATTAAAAGTTATGTCAGTTTCTGGTTGATCGTGAACGATTAAATAAAAAAAAATAACAAATAAATACTTAATCAGTAACAATAAAATGAAATTCAGAAAAAATAATTTATGAGTTGTATGTAAAAAAATGCCCTTCTTTCATTTTATTATTGCATTAGAAACCAGAATATAAACAAAACCATCTCTTAAACTGCAATAAATGGTTGTTTGTTTATGTTTAAATCAATTCAGTACGATACATTTGAAACTGTTTTCATATACAAGGTTGCAATTAAATGCAAAGGATGTGTGCCAGTTTCCATTTTCTATTTAATATTGAGTTTACATCGTAGAATCAAAATTTAATTAACATTATTTTGATATAGACATATTGTTTCATTTATTATCACACTTAGAAACTTGAGAGAATAATTAAAATACTAGTCGGTAGCTTAGAAATTGTGAAAGTATTCCATTTCAAAATGTCCTTATATAGAGCGAAAGTGTTATTGTACGACGAAATCTATAGATATGTACTAATATATAGAGCTGAAGAGTTTGTTTGCTTGAACGCGCTAATCTTAGGAAATAAGTCCAGATCCGATTTAAAAAATATTTCAGTGTTAGATAGCCCATTTATCGAGAAAGGCTATAGAATATATATTATCACGCTACGACGAATAAGAGCGGAATATCAATAAAAATGTTGCAAAAACGTACAAGCCACGCTAAAGAAAACGCAGGTCAACTAGTATTAATATACCTAAGTGTGAAACTATAAGTTATTGAAACGTATGCTTATATGTACCTTTTTCTACATGCATACATGGGATGGGGTAATAGCAACGCAACCATAAATTACGTTACAAAAGAAAATAACTTACTATGTACTCATAGATTATTTCAACCTGAACTATTTATGATATTCCACGATTAATCTAAATGTGTTCACTTACTATATAAGCTGTAGATTTCGTCAAATAAAAAAAAGTTTATTTATTTATTGGTTTTTCTTATATATAAAGATATGCTACAATGTTTCAACATTAAGCTACTCGAAAAAAATACGGATAATAATAAGTAGGTAGGTATGTACCTACAATCGGAGTTTTTTAACGATTAGCCCATTTAGCGAGGTATGTTCTTATTTCGCGGCAATTTCACATATTGATAAATAAGTATGTATTTAATAAAACAATTGACTAACAGAAAACTATGGTAAAACAAACAAACTTTGTTTCAATCTAAATATATCTAATAATCCCTGATAAACTCATAACAAGAAGTGGGCATTGCATTAATTAATTACTGGTTTTAATCTAAAAACTAAGTAAATTATTATTAGGTATGTTAAATTTCTAAAATATTACTCGGGTTAGTGACTTGCTAAGTCACTGTTTCATTTAATAATTTCCAAGTGAATACTTACAAGAATTCCATCTTGAAAACAAAGAAAAAGACATTGAAACACGTGCAAATAAAATGGCAGATATACGAGTACGTTTCTCTTGTCTATTTTTGTTTTCAGAATTCGGAAATGAATATTTAAAAAATGACGAATCTCATCTTTCGTCAGTTGACAAATAACATGAAACAAATAAATATAAAAGTTATGTTTAAAATACATATATGCTAGGATAATTATATTCTATACTAATATTCAGAGGAAAGATTAGATTTTTGTTTGTTATGAATAAGGTCCGAATTTACTGGACCGATCTGAATAAGTAGTTTCACCAATAAAAAGGTTACGTTATTAGTGAGTCTATATTTGATCCCTGTATTCCTACGGGAACGGGAAATACGCGGGTAGCAAACTGACTAGTTTTCTACCCTACCCTCAATAATTATTATTATAAAGAAGGTTTAGGTTTGGTATACCTACTAAACTGTAAACAACACCGTGAGCTGTTATACGATTGACCGTGAAACATCAAATGTTTGTTATCACAGGCGATTTACTATTCACATAGTGGTAATAATCTGATATAATTAATAAAACATATTGAATATTTATACGATTGAATAATAGTAATTTGCTTATGAATTCAGGGTTTAATTTTTTACACGCTCTTAAATGAATATTATTATAAACCTCGCACCACCTCTATTTAAGAAGAACTTTCATACACAAGCGTATTTTTTTTTTATAAAATTAATATCGAATATGTTGAAGATATAACCATTTTGAGAATGCGTGGAATAACTTTGCTACACTCTCTTAGTTCCATTGGTAGCTAATAGCTATAGATATACAGGCATGTCTCCGAAGAAGATAGTCACATCACATGCCATCTTTAGAGACTTTCCTAGCATAATCAATACAGTGCCGTCATAGTTCTTACCTAAATAGTAACTGCGTCATCAGAGTATATAGGAGAAAATATTATATACGGCTAGGCAAGGTGCGGTCAAGGTTGCCAACTGCCCAATGCGTGATCGTGTCTGTGTGGGGAAGCTAAAAATGTCTGATCCATTAGGCTAGTATCGGGTGCAAAGTCAGTTTGGTAAACATTTTTCCTGAATTTTGCACGGCAAAAGGTGTATAAAGCTGAAAACTGGTTTGCTACGCGCTCATCTCAGGAACTACTGGTCCGATTTGAAAAATTATTTCAGTTTTAGATAGCCCAAATATCGAAGAAGGCTTTAGAAGAAGAAGATTATTTTTTGTATTCCTACGGGAACGGGAACTACGCGAGTGAAATCGCGCGGAGACAGACTTTATAGATCAAAGTTGTGGTCTGTCAGCTAATCCTTAAATCATCTATAAAATATCATATAGGTATATTAATAAAAGTAATAGCCAAAACATTTAAATTTGGGAGTCAGACGGAGCTTTTTGCACTGGCAATCTTGGCATGTTGTCTGTTGACGTCATTTAATGGTGTGAAAAATCTCTATGATGAAGCGATATCTGTGAGATTTTGTACCAAACATCAATGTTTACCTAGACCTTATTGTTTATCCTCATAGTGTCATTTATCAAGGGGAAATCAATCCATAAAGTTGGCATTAAGATTCCGCTCGCGTTTTTGTTTATATGTAAGAATCAAATAAAAAAAATTAGCACCGTGCGTCATTTTAGTTCTTCCCCGGCTTCCCATGTACCCGCATCGAATAGGTATTGTACAATCAGATACGCTACACACATTGTCATAAAAAATACACGGTTTTGTCGCTTTGCAATATTGAGCAGTGATTTTTACTTTGCCACTTTGTCCAGAACACAAAAAAAATTCGTCAAATGATTATATTATACATTCATTACGGATGATAAAAGTTTTTGTTTGTAAGCAAAAAAGGTTGAGAAAAACTATTCAACTTGGTTTTAATTTGGCCGGAACATCGCGAGCGTTTGATTGTTCGGTGACTGGTTACATCATCACTATTATTTGGCTATTTTCAGAGGATGTCCTGCTCGTTTTAGTTAATAAAAATAATTTGATAGATTCAATAAATTCCCCGATTTGGAGAGCCTAAATCTATGTATCAAATAGACATTCAACTTTTCAACCCAAGCCCATAACGCCCGTATCCTTTTGCATTAGGCTTGTGCGTGTTCCTAAAGAAAATCAAAAGATCTTGATAGTAAATACTTATTTACGTAGAAGGTAAAAGATAAACAAGGCCTCGCAGTTTACCATCTATCGATTAAGTAAAAATAGACGAAGCGAATTAACAATGTAGCGACTTGATACTGATGGTGGTTTATACACAAATCTGTGACTATTGAATTATTTTTCAACGTAAATTTGGCAGTTTATTTTTAAGTCTATATTACATTCAACATAATAAAATCACCATTTAAACACATAACAAAACCCGTATGTCTCATTCCATGGACTTATATGATATCTTTTTAGTGCACGGTAATTTATGTTATCGCTACATTAAACAGGTGAGTTTTGCAGAGAACGTACAAATATACAATAAGATTATATATATATACACTTGACCTTAATGCCAGTTTACTTGTGAGGAATTTCCGTTCGTGACCTGCTTCTGTCGAAAACAGCTGAAAGAAAGCATATTACTAAGTAGTGTTTGTAAAATAAGTGGTTTTTAAAGCGGGTGTAGCTAGATCTTTATCAAGATACACGGAGTATATTAATTTATTTGCTTCGAAACTACCTTTTCCAAAGAGAGATTTATAAATGACTAGTGGCTTCCCGTGGTGGCCCGCGTACCCTGGAGATCTTTTATTTTCCCGGGAACAATGTAGCCTATATCATTTCTCAACAAATTTCATTTAAATCGGTTCAGTAGTTTTAGCGTTACTTTCGCATTTATAATATTAGTTAGGATTAGGATTTAATTTTATTACTTGAGGGCTTGTAGCTCTTAATAAAATGCTTGTCGTTTCAATTATACCTACTTCGAAGTATCTCATAACTCAATGTCTTAATCTGAACATGAATCGAAACCAGTTACCAAAAACAACAGCTATAAACCTTCAGCCGAGTAGCCATGTAAATAAAAATAACATATATATTAATGGTTTATTTATTTATTGATTCTGTTATTACGCAAAGATTAGTTTGCATTTTGCGTAATGGTGTCTTTTGCTTGGCACCGATGTTGAATGCAAAAATATAGAGCTATTGGAACTATTTACGACTGCATTTCGTCATAAGGTACTTCGTTTATCGTTCAATGTCCTGTTATAGGTAGGCTTAGTGCTTGACGCTAGATAATCTAGTAACATTGATGGGAGAACCGAGCTAGACCCGTTATATTGAAAACTGGCGTCCACCCCGCGGTTTCACCCGCGTAACACCCGTAGGGATAAAATATAGCTTATAACACTCACAAATAACGTAGCTTTCCATTTATGAAAGAATTATTTCGATCGGTCAAGTTGCAAGCCTATTCATAACAAAAAAAAAAATCAAACCTTTACTCTTTATATTATAGTACCTATAGATTTGCTGCGGTACCAACAATGGATTACAGAAGAAAACGCGATTTGTCATTCCTGGTTATTGTTGAAGTTTCATTTGTATACAGCAAATTTGCAATGGTCACTATTTCGATAGCAGTCATCTATATTTAGAAATATTTAGTTATCATTGTCTCACTCTGACGTTGGACATTATATTTTTTGTGATTATAAGCTAAATAGAATGCGACTATCAGCAGATCGAGGAAAATTGAATCTCATTTCACTTATTGTACCTTCTTACTTTTCTTGTTTATCCTAGTACATTGAACATGACACATGAAATTCAAAATAATGAACTGGAATATATTTATTATTATAATTCAAATAGGCCTTTTACAGGCACTAATGAAACGTCGACTCTAATGCTCGATATGGATGGTTGCTTTTACTAAGAAGAGCCGGCAGTAAACTGTTAATAGCAATTACTCTTTTTTCTTTTATTAATGTACGATTACCCTTCTTGTGAAAGCGTTTGTTTATGTTATGATAGAGTGTGTGCACATGGTAGAATATAATCATTTTCAACATCGTGAAAATGAGTCAGGGTCTGGAGTGGTAATAGGTATCTAGCGTATCTATATGACTCCTTTCTTCGTTTACAAACTAAAATAGCTAAATGGGTACTACGTTTGCAAATTATACCTACGATCACGCAGGGCCATCTTGCCCGCTTTTGAGGTTAAAGACGATTGTCGAAGGCTGCGACATTATGCTGCTTGATTACGTATCAACTATATTGTTTACAATAACCTGCTTGGTTATACTTTACTATTTGACCGTATTCGAACTGCCTAAGCGAGACTTGCATTGAAATCGAGAATTACCATAAATGTTAATATTAATGTATATCTTGGAGAAGGTGACATAAAATTTATTTCATAAACACACTGGTAAAGTATTATTAGGTACTGTGTTATCATCGATCAAATTATATTCAAAACTAGTTGACCCGCTCAACTTCGTTAGCGTCACTTGCCCGTTTTTGCAACATTTTTCATTGATGCTCCGCTCCCATTCGTCATAGCTTAATAATATATAGCCTTTAGCCTTCCTCGATAAAAGGACTATCTTACACAGGTTCCACAGATTTTTAGGTCGGTCTCTGAATCAACATTGACTATCCCAAACTTATTTAAACACCCTGAATCATACGTCATTTACGAACTTTATTCTATCAATCATGCAGACAATAAACGTGTAAGTTATTACAATATAAATACACATAACCATAAGTACACAGTAACACCTTAAGGTGTAATTAAACATTAGCACATAATACATATTTATACACCTTATGTAACCATAATGACTTTAGAGTTACGTTGCCAAATGAACGTCATATTGTTAACAAGTAGCTCCCCGCGGTATCACCCGCGTTACCGGGATAAAAAGTACCCCATGTTTATTGTTTATGTATTCCAGAACATATTTTAAGTCTGTGCTAAATTTCATCGCGATCCGTAACTAACATGCATCCATACATTCTCGCAAACTTAAGCATTAATAATAATTGTAGGATAAGAATATTTGTGGTATTAAGCATACACGTACTAATCGATATTGAGAAGAGACTTCATCCGACGCTGAATCACCACAGACGCCACATTGTCTATAACATTTAGAATATATGAAAATGCCAATGTGTTGCAGATCTATACAAAGTCAGCTAGCTCTGTCATGCAGGCAGATGATTTGCGAAAAAAATTATTATTAGACGACACTATTGACTCTTAAAGCATGTTTGAAAATTTATGGTTAAATGTAAAGATGTTTATTCTAAAAATACCAATTTATCTGTTCCTTTACGTTTTCAAATATCAAATAAACTCACTAATTCCATTTATTTCTCCTTTCGCAGCGTTCCGAAATCCAAGGCAGTTTCTGGCAGGGTTTCCTCGCATCCCTCTCCGTGGTCATCGTCTCAGAACTTGGCGACAAGACGTTCTTCATCGCTGCCATCATGGCAATGAAGCACCCTCGAATTATAGTCTTCGCTGGAGCCATATCAGCCCTGGTGTTCATGACTATTCTTTCAGCAGCTTTCGGCTGGATAGCAACGGTTATACCGAGGGTTTACACGTACTATGCCAGTGCAGCGCTTTTTGCGATTTTCGGACTAAAAATGCTGAGGGACGGCTGGAAGATGAAGCCTAATGAGGGGCAGGAAGAGTTGGAGGAGGTGCAAACGGAATTGAAGAGAAGAGAGGATCAGGTGAGAGGGAATAAATACTAATGACTATTCGAATAAGGGTATTCCGAAAAGTATTTGACTTACTGACATATTGTGGTAAATGGAGTCATTTTGATTATATAATTAAAATACCATATCAGGTATTTTGATTTTAATGCTCAAATGCGAGAATTCTGAAATGACGTCAAAGTAGCACATGCATTGCAAGTTTTTTATTCGAAATTTCCTCTACAAATCCCCTTCCCTTTTTTAGGTAAATAGATAAAACAAAGGGGGTCCATAAATATATGAAATCAGTGTCGTAAATTCACACGCTTATCACAAGGCGGCATTTACATGTTAATCTTTTGTTTGAAATCGGTAACGGTGGATAACGGATTGATAAGTCGATGAGTGATAGGTTTCGAATAATTAGTCCAATACCTACGTGACTTTTGTAATGTTTGAAGTACATACATACTTATATACAATCGGAGGTACTAAAGACTTCTTAGTCGTAGTTCTCGAGATCTCAAGCACATACGAATTCTAACTTCTGTTCAACTTTGCTTGTATACCTATATAATGATTTTACATGTGCCTGTATGTGTGAAATCTGTCGGTAATCCTAATAAATAAATACATGTATGTGCTGAAAAGAGACAAACATAGACCGACAAAGAGAGACAACCTGATAAATCTCGGCATCGTTAGTCGTAGGTACCAGAGTGGAGGAAGCCTTTCATACAGAGTCTATATTATAGAGCGAGTTACCAAAAATGTTGCCATTAAATAATTAAAAACTACTAAAACTAATTAAAAATACATTTTAAGCGGACATTAATTGTTTGGCTGTACTATTACTTTACTTATAGAAGATATACAAAGATCACTATAATAAACTAAACGTATTTTTTAAGGTTATTCCAATTTAAACTTGATCTTACATTAGATAAAATGTTATCATAACATCATTTCTTTCGTTCACGAATTATTGATTGAAATCTTTAACTAAAATAAAGTTGTTATCAAAATCAAGTACATTTAGTAATCTTTAGGTGTAATTTTTTTAATCTATTATCAAGATGTAATGTCATTTCTGCATAATTCGAATCATAGTTTACCTATTCTCAAAATCATTAGCTCAGATGACGCATACGGTTTAAAAAATGGTACTTTTTAATATTTGACTCATATTTATGCACTTTTATGATTTTATACTTTGTTTAGTGCTCTAACTATATGGAGTCGTTGTTTTATCTTGTTGTTACCATTTTTTTTATTGTGTTTCCTCTTCCATAAGTAAGTATATAAAATGTAAGTTAGTGTAATTATAGGTACCTTTTATCGTACATTGAAATCGTCTTTTCAAACAGGATTCTCGTGTTGAGCTATTAAATAGATAACGAATATGTAATTACATTGAGATAATTTTTACCATATTTGTAGAATCTTATTAAGATCACACGGTTTTGCAAATGTTGAATTCCTTTCTTTGTTTTATTTTTAAAAGTAACCAGGTCATTTTTAATACTGGCAATTTATTATAATCCACTCGACTAAAGTACAATCGCTTTGTGTGGCCATGAGCGAAAAATTAAAAATCTATTTAAAGACTTCTTTTACAATATGATTTTTATCAAAATATATATCTCACAACTCGAAGTCCCTTAAAACTACAACAAAATGGGAAGGGGATTTTTGAATTCCGAGTGCAGAACTTGCTAGCCGCATTCCATATCTGACACACTGCACAGGTTTCGGCAAAAGAGCGGTCCAGGTCGCCTAACTCTGAGGCGGCCACATCGCCCCGTTCCCAAAGCCCGGGGGCGCCGCACTCCCCACAGGAGGCGCCCGGGACGTCAGAGGAGCCCCAAGCGGGCCCCTCGACGTCGCCCCAAACAGAATCGTTGAGGGTGATCTTACGTCATTATGCCTGGCAGTACGAATGACACCTTAGTTGTTTTTTTTTCTTTTAGCCTAGCTATCCTTTTTTTACGTTCTGTTAAGCACAGATCATATCTCACTTTTCATTAAAAGGCTTATTGACGGCTTCCAAAAGATATGTAACATTAAAAGTGCAAAGGAATTCAGCATTTGAATTTTATACTGTTGTGCTTAAGGCGGGGGTTGCACTATCAATCAACTGTCCGATTTATTTTGATAGTGTAATACCAGCTTTATTGTAGGTTGAAGTCTACAGAAAAATAAGTTTTGGCGGAGTTTTAGAGATGTGACCATTCGTATTAAAAAAATAATAATTTGGTAACGTTATACGTACACCTATCTAATTAAATCGATATAGAAACTAAAACTAATAATGTTAAATAGAGGAGTGTGTTAAAATATTGCAAATCGTCGTTATTAGGATACAGTCATAATATTGTTTGGCTTGAATGACTTTGCGATAATTAATGCAAATTTTGACAGACTATTATGACTCGATGCTGGCAACAGTAGAAGACGATTAAAGGACAAAAATAATTTATTTTTCTGGTCAGGCTTTCTATTTGCTGTAATGTTGTTGATTGTTATGCTGTCCATTACACATTTGCATTGAATTTTAATTCTTATATTTGACTTCATCATTGTAAACATAATATCTTATACATATGTATATAAAACGTTGTCTCACATTACATCAGAAAGTATTATATCTTATTTAAAATAGCACCAAGTTTGTTCACAGACATTGCAATTCGCAGCGCATTTTTGCATGAATTTATTTGTATTTCAATAATTCGCGTATATATTATTATCATGTCTAAGATAGCTCGAAAGAATTTTGTCAGTAGGTACTTATTGTGACTATACATAGTTTATAAAATATACATTTGCCTTTTATATCATGCTTTAGCACATATAATATGCGTATGAAAAAATACATAAATTATAAAATTTATTTAAGTAAATAGTTACAGTTATTTAGATTCATATTAAGTACTTAGTTATCTAAATTAATTTAAAAAATAATTCGAGTGGTGGTCTAAAATTTAAAAAAATGGCGGATACCTATCTGTCAAATAGTCCGCCATGATTACCCAGCGCACAGCGACATAGCTATCGATTTCTCCGCCACTCGAACAAACTAAAACGTCATTGAAACTCAAATTTTTCGATACAGGATGAAAAAGAAGAGACACTCGACATGCTCGAACAGGGTCAAGTGGAGAACAGACGGCGGAAGCGTAACGCTATACTCAAAGTGTTACTCCAAGCTGCAACACTCACGTTCTTAGCCGAGTGGGGTGACAGGTCCCAGCTGGCCACAGTTGTGTTGGCGACCAGGGAGGACGCTGTGGGCGTGGTAGTGGGCGGATCCCTCGGTCACGCGCTCTGTACCGGCCTCGCCGTCATCGGAGGCAGAATGGTCGCGCAGAAGATCTCTGTTAGGACTGGTGAGTTTTCTTTCGAGATACTTGTTATTATTAAAAAAAAATTGCCGTTCTAGTTGCCCGACAGACGTTGTCCTTAATGACGTCTTAACTATGCATCTTATTGAATGAAAGCTACTTACACTTATGTCAAACGCCATTAAGTAGTTAATAATTTTTCGATTTCCTAGCTATATGGTACAGAATGGTATGCCTATAGAAAATATTCTAATAGTCAAAGCAGTTTATCTAAGCATGTTCAAGTAAAATCGATTAGAAAATTAATTCATGTAAACAATTTAAACACAGACATAAAAAATATGAATTTCACTCTCATAAAGAAAGTAATAAATACTTTATTTTAGGTATAAATAATGTTGATTACATTGTAAATAATAATTTCAGTGAAACTTGCACTTACGAGATACGTAAAGTGGTGAAGTGATAAGAAAAACGTCTGTCTGTCTATTGTAACAATGAGCTATTTTAATATATTGATTATTTCAGTAATATCTAGTTATTTATAGTGGGGAAACCTAGACACTTATGGCGGTTAGTTATCTTTTCAGGTACCTATATACGAGTAACTCAGTGTTATTTGAAGGCCAAATCATTAATTCATCATTTTCCTAACTAATAAAAAATTCCAAAGAAACAACCAACCTATTTGACCCAAAACGAAATTATATTATATTTATTTATTTATATTAAATATAACGGTTAAACACCAATTACAATATGAAAGGACTATGTCTTGTTGTTACCTCTGTTTTTAAGTTATGACTTACGTACAGTGAGCAACAGAAGTCACTAATTACTGATCAAAGTAGTAGATCAAATCTGTTTTTTTTATTTTAATATATAAATATCGATTGAAATGAGTTAATACTAAGTTAAAAATTTTTTTAAATATGACAATAAGTTTCTTTTAAAAAAAAATCTGATTAAAATTTTCAATTATTTTATTTTTAAAATCCTATAATAATATTTTGTTATTTCCTTTCTTCAACAGTTACAATAATCGGTGGTATTGTGTTCCTGTGCTTCGCCGTGAGTGCGTTATTCATCGGTCCCGGCGAATAAACCGTGTGACCCGTTAACTATATGTGTAAGTGACAATATAATGTACATTGTTGTTTTTATAGCTTAGTCTTATTGGCCTGCTGTACTGTTGGATATTTGATTTAATAAAGGAAATACCTTAAAAGTCTAATTAAAATGTACTATATATACAACTAGCTGCCTCCACGCGGTTTTACCCGCGTAGTTCCCGTTCCCGTGGGAATACAGGGATAAAATATAGCCTATAATGATAATGTAGCTTTCTAATGAAAAAAGAGTTATTAAAATCGGTCCAGTACTTTAGTGTTTATTCGTTACATACAAAAATACAAATCATTCCTCTTTATAATATTAGTCTAGATAAGGGAAATTCCTTTAAAATCTACTAGTAAAACAACATCGTACGGGTGAACACATTGTGAAGGAACCAAAAGAGAGGTCCTTCAGAAAGAGATAGACTATAGTCGTTTATTCAGTTACAGTTTTGAAAGCTGTGTTGCTAGTAATAGAAAATCTGTAATTTAACTAACAGATGTTCTAAATATACTAAGCTTTTAAACAGCCTCTGTTTTTAAATAGAAATTTAATTAATTTATATAGCTTAAAGAAATTTACGATGGCTACCTTATATGGCAATTAAAACAAGTACCCAACCGTATAGCAGGTTACTTCAATGTTAGGCTATGTAATGTATAAAAGCGTGCATTTAAATGATCTAGGAAAATAATAACTTGAATACGGCTGTGCTGTAGTGTAACTGGAGGCAGCCTGGCTCTATATCGTAGTTATGATCAATGACGAACAGAAAGAAAGAGAATAAATATATGTAATATTCAGTTGGTTTCCAAGAATAGTAAAACAATAATCGATCAGTTTAATTTAGATTTAAATGAACTAGTACCTCTTCTCACGTTTTCAACATACCTAAATATAAATCTTCATATTAAACGAAAATGTGTTAAAAACATTTGGTTTCGTAAAATATCGAAAACCTGAGTCGTATTTTTCGGTTTCATAAGTCAGTAATATAAATTGATTGATATTAACGTAGCAGGTTCAAAACCTGTGTTGGACATGTTGTAATAACTACGATATTGGCTGTACATATAATTTTTTTACAACATTTTGTACAATAATTTGTAATGCTGTATGATTAAATGTATTGTTGCAATACTATGACAACGACAGTGTTGCAAGTTTAAAAAAATATTTTAAATAGGTACTGTTTCGGCCAGTTAATAGTTTTAATATCAATTCGTATAAAATCAAGTCTAAATTCTCCCAACCATAAAGACAAAGAGATTTTTGTTATCTATAGGTACTTATGACTTTAGTAGTGTATGCAGTATGACGTCACACGGGAAAAGATTGTCTAAAAACTACCAAAAACGTATGTTACTAAGATATGACGAAAATATCTCTGCGAATCAGAGATGACATGAGTACGTCAATTCAGTAGCAACTATGTCAGTATAAGTAAATTGAACCGTATGTTGATAGCAATAAGGTTTTCGATTGATTATATATATTTATCGATTGGGAATTGGCGCATTATTGCGTAGGCAGGTAGGCACTTATAGATAAATAATAAGATATGACTTTGACGTATTGATTTTTAATAGCTGGCCACATTTTGTTTAGACCAAAATCTATTACCAAATAACCATCCTTAAATAAGTAATAATTTTAATGTAGTTTAGAATTTTTTTGGCTCTGACATTAATATAACATTTATGAATTTCTTTATGATACTTCACACCGCACTGATAAATTATATCAGAGATAAGTGTTATCTGTCGGCAAATCTATTCTCAACACTTGATGCTAAAGCGAGGTAAACCTTTGTTCATACAATTACAAGTATATATAAATGGGGCAAATAAATATTGAAATGACAATCAAATACAAAGTAACAATTTTTTTAAATATGAAGGAACAGTACGAGGTTTGCTTGCTTATTGACTATTTTTTAATAATAAAATTTATCAATTACCTTACTAAAAAATAGATTCAAAGTATTTAAATCGGTCGTTGTCTAAGTATATGCATTTTTGTGTGAAAACCTGAGAATGAATTTTCAGCCTGTGATGTTCTTTTTGTATCTACTGTATATTATGTCATACTGTAATTGTTTTAAAGTTAATTTTAGCTTAACGCAGTACATTAACTAACGTAGCCTTTTAAACTAAGCCGAACGAGTGAAATTGGCCTTAATAATATTTCGATGTATGTCAATATAACGAAATACGATTTTGCTATTCAGGAAAAGAAATCTTAAATTCGCTAGTAAATATTAATATCAGATGGTTATTAAAACATTTCGTTTTTTATTACCAGTGATCGATATTACTTATAATAACTAAGAAGCCACTTCTCTACAAGTTTTCATATATTGACTAAAAATCATGAGAGAATCTGGCACATATTGTGATACATTCTTAACTATATTTTTTTAATTTGATATGTATATGTGTCTATCTAGTTGAGTGAACGTGCAAATGTATAAAAAGCAAGGAATGTAGGTATGTATGTATATTTTTACGTTTTTATTGTACTTTATTATACATATTCTGTTGATTGTCTCAAGATCTTAACAGATCCTCCTGAGTATAAAAATATACTATTAATGTAAGCCTATAATATAGGTTATCGAGGTATTACTTTAACATCTAATCTAAAGCCTTGCTTCTGTGACAAAACTTAGTAAAACAACAAATCGAATTAGATTGACCTAAGTAAATGTTTATTTGTAATATTAGTATGTCATAATCACAATGTAACGTAGAAATTTCATTTACATTTGTTGTTGTGTTATATGTATTGTATATATATTGTGTTTGAAATTACTAAAATGATTTCAGGCTTTCTTGTCATCAGTAAGTTATACCATTTGTCTGGGATTTTAAATTCAGCTTACTCTTGAGGTTCTTCATGGATGAACCTCAAGAGTAAGCTTCACAAGAGCATAACAAAAATATAGGCTATAATTATTTTCCATGGCAAAAGGTATAATATATCGTAGTATGAACGGATTATGTTGTTTTCTATAGTTTTTATTCTAAGTACAAAATATAATGTGGATCACACATGAAAATAATGTTGCTTTTTTTGCTAAATGTTGATTAAAATAAAAACAAGTATTATTTTTATGTAAAAGCGAAATAAAGTTGTAAATAATTTAATGGGTGATATCATTTTCATTCATCAGAAGGAAACGCGATTTTGTCATAAAGTAAAATTTATTGATAAAAAGATAATAAAAGTTACATCCATTTTATCGTGAATCTAATTAACATTTTATTGATACGTATAAATTATCATTGTCACTAATCTCTGATAATTCCGCAAGATTTTTATCAAATGTCTAATATGATTGATCGATTTTTAAACGGTTTTTTATACAACTGTTACAATCATTTCTCCATCGTCACGGCATTATCTCTAAAACATGACATCGCTTATTAGTGTTTGCTATGCCAGATAAAATTATATCTTATTTGTATAGCTTTAAGTATTACAGTGCAGTGACTGAAATCCTACATGGTAAAACTCTGATCTAGTATGCAAATAACATTGACCAAGTTATTTATAAAACATTGATATATATGACTTAAAATATAATAGACTAAGCGTAAAAACTATTTAACAAAATACAATACAATAAATTACAAAATATTTTTAATTGTAATTAAAGCTTATTTTGAGATACTTTCAGTCAGTTATAATATAAAGTAAATATAATATTATAACAATTTATGATTTTCTTATATAGAGTTCAGTCATCTTTTTAAAAGTACACAACTACAATACACCTAACATAATATTTAATACTCTTCATACTTAAAATACTGATTTTGATTTAAACTAAACAAAAAGTGTTTTTAAGGTGACTTGTATCCGCCCTCACCTAATTTTCAACATAATTTTATCTTATGAAATCAAGTAACTCCTGTCACATGCATTTTGGGAGTGATCTTTGAACCGTAGTTAAGACTCTTAATAATATATTTGTAAATCCAGGCATAAGCTGAAATTAACTATAGGTTGCTTACTTAACTATGGTTCAAAACCGTAACTTTTCTCTGTAGTAAGTAATATCTTAAGTTAGATAAACAGCAATATAATCGTCGCATGCGTCGAGCACAGCTTTCTGTAACATCGGATCTCTGCCAGCGTCCAGCGCCTTGGTGTGGCTCGGCAGGAACAAACACATACGCGAGGCTTCTCCCCAGGAGTAGTTTTCTGTACCTAATAATAATTATTTACATACAATTTATTTGATTTCAAAATATCGCTATGGTAAATAGATAACTGATATACTGCATTATAGTAATAATAAAATAGTCATTTCATAAGCACAAATTTGTAGTATTAAAACATTCCGGTAGATGGCATTGTTCTCAGAAAGAATTCAACCATGGAAAATCTAGTGTTTTAATTATAACGTTTTAAGTGAGTTAATCGTGTTTAATTCGTATTCGTTTACTTATTTCATTATTGTTTTAAAACTGCCTGAATATATGCGTCAGTGTAAGTATTAAAAAAACTATTGTTATTAAGGCGAATTTTTAGAGTATGTTTGTTACTTCTTCGCGTTTAAACGGCTGAGCCTATTTAAATGGAAATTGATACACATATAGTCTAGAGGCTAAGGGACCTAGGGTACTTTTTATCCTTAGTAAATTGAAGATCCCGGAAACGTGGGGTAGAAGTGAGGAGTATGATGTTGATGATGATGATTGGTCCGACCGATTTCGGCCATGGCGACCACTTTGACTCCTAGTCAGACTGGCGCTGATGCACCCGAAGATGGCTTATGTAGCCTATCTTCACGGCAAAACTGCGTGCACACTGGGGGCACGTGAGTACGCCGTTCTCATAATTATATGATATGGCAGCAGGCGGGGCGAGCCTTTAAATGGTCGCGTTTGGTATCAAGGTCAGCTTTACGCTGAACCTCGAACTCGCGTACTTGGCTGTTTACCATCCTGCGCCATTCTGGCCGCTGTGCTGCCAAACGTTCCCAACGAGAGGGCTCTATGTTGCATCTCTTCATGTGTCGAGTAGTATACATACATACCGTAGTACTTGAGCGGCCAGTGTCGCGGGTCCCTGCGGCGGGCGAGCAGGCAGGAGGGCGTGGCGCCGGGCGGCAGCACGCGCGCCGGCCACCACGGGCACGCGCCCAACTTGTGCCACACCACGTCGTCGTAACTAACGTAACAACAAACTATTAGTATAAACTAGCTGCCTCCCCGCGGTTTTACCCGCGTAGTTCCCGTTCCCGTGGGAATACAGGGATAAAATATAGCCTATGTTACTCGGGGATAATGTAGCTTTCCAAAGGTGAAAGAATCGGAAGAATTTTTGAAATCGGTCCAGTAGTTTCGGAGCCTATTCATTACAAACAAACAAACAAACAAACAAATCTTTCCTCTTTATAATATTAGTATAGATTAAACAAGAGTGCACAAATGTTGTGTGCAGCTGTTTAGCACTTGTATCAAAACCTTGTCATATTTATATCTGCCATATCTTGTAATCTATACTAATATTATAAATAGGAAAAAATTGTTGATTTGTTTGTTTGTTTGTAATGAATAGGCTCCGAAACTACTGGACCGATTTCAAAAATTCTTTCACTTTTGGAAAGCTACATTATCTCCGAGTAACATAGGCTATATTTTATCCCTGTATTCCCACGGGAACGGGAACTACGCGGGTAAAACCGCGCGGATGCAGCTAGTGTTTAATACATTTGCTGTTGCTGTGCCTTATTAATAAATAAATAAGAGTTTTTGATATGAAATGAAATCACAAGTCACATGGCTTTCAGCTGTGAAGTACCATCGTGATCCTGAGCAAGGATTTTTAGTTATAATGTTCATTTTACAGCACGGTTGGCTTTGTGGTTAGTGACCCTGACTCTTAAGCCGCGGGTGGGTTCGAATCCCACCAAGGACAAACATTTGTATGCATGCATGAATATGTCTGTTTGTTCTGTGTCTGGATGTAAATATCTATATAAGTATCTATCTAAAAGTAGTATATCAGCTGTCTGGTTACCATATCACAAGCTCTGCTTAGTTTGGAATCAGATTGGCCATGTGTGACAAATGTCCCAGGATATATTATTATAAAAGTTTTTGATATGAAATTCACGACTTTCATGGCTTTCAGCTGTGAAGAACCATCGTAATCCTGACCAAGGATTTTTGGGTATGAACATTAGTTGAAATATACATTTTAATTTTATTCTAATTAAGAGATATATGCATACCCAACTCGAGGTCCCCACATGCAACTGGGACAGAGCTCCATATTCTCTTTATCTTTCTGCACTGTACAAATGGTCCGTGTACTAGACAGTATCTTTTCAACTAATGTCCCAGTCTTCTGGGCCTTTTTCGGTGGATTCTTGCGATCTGAAAGGCAGAAGAAAACTGTTGAAGTTCACTCAATACATATAGACTCAGAATGACCATTGATGACCAGACCATTCCTTGGATATTACTTCTTAACTCAGACAAATTTATTTGATCTCAAATCAAGCTATTAGATATTATCACCAGATATTAAACATTTTACTACTAGACTAGGTACTTTTTTTATAAACATTGAAGAAACATAGGGGCGGATTGTGAGTTAGTGGGGCCCTGGGCTAAAACTACCTGGGGTCATAAAATTATCCTGATTGATACTTTGTCAAGGAATAAGAAAAAAAATATTTTTTTTAATTATTATTACATATTGTCTATTTTGACTTCAATAGGGGCTGGGGGCCCTTTGCCAGCCTAAAATATAGATCCGCCGATGAACACACAGACATGCTTAAATACCACACAAATGTCCTAAATGGCTATTAAACTCATAGCAATGTGAGTAGAGGCATCTAACTGACTTAATTTACTTCAATTATGGATCAATCATACACCTAAAGTAATACCTCAGATAAGGATGAAAGTGTTAATGGTCACTTACGTAGTATACTTATGAGCCACTCCCGTCTGCATGCCAAGTGGAAAGAAGCAGGGCAATTTGGACATTCCCTTAATCTCTCCCCCTTACCACAGACCAAACACCAAGATATGTGTGATGTTATCACTGCTTTTACAGGAGATGTGTTGTTCTGAAATTGGAGACAGAAAGCATGTTGAAAGTGTTTTAATGTAGTCTAAGTTTGGTGATGAAGTGGCTAGGGTTATAAACTTAGTTGCTAAGCTTTTATTCTATAGTTAGCAGCTTCTTAAATCACACTAATATTTTATACAGGCGAAAGTTTGTGAGTGTGTATATTTGTTACTTCTTCAAGTCTCAATGGCTGGAGCGATTTCAATAAAATTTGGTTTGGGGTTAGTTGACACCCTGGATTAATACACAGGCTACTTTTTATCGCGAGAAAATTAAAGATCACTCAGGAACCCGGGTGAAAGCGCGGGACAGAAGCTAGTGACTTTTAAAGTGAAGTATATTACTCACAAAATAAATTATAGGATTTGAAAATTAAATGCAAGTTGGTAGTTTCACATCACATGGCACATCAAACCATTAGCAGATGGATTCCAAAATATTATATCATATTTGACTTTGCACTATGTGCCTTTTATCAGTTAATTATGATATAAATAGTTAGAAATAAATATGTCAGCTCCACTGATGTACTGAGTAATTTGTTATCAGGCATTAATAGATAATGATTTAGATTTTATCTGAAATAAATGTTTTATTTTATGAGCCATGTTTGTTTTAGAGACTTAATCCAGGATATATACCAATCAGCAACTTCTTCTACCTTTAATAAACATTTCAATGGAAGAATAGTGTGTTAACCTTTTTCAGTATCATCCATAGAAGAATTTGGTATGCAGATTGTTTGTTATCCCATTAATATTATAAATGCATAAGTATGCAAATATGAGAGTTTGTTACTTTTACCCAAAAACTAAGTACTGAAAGGATTTGGATGATTTTTTTTCTGTTTATTTATTTGCAATCAGTTGAAAGACTTTTATCAAATGATGTAGTAGCGATGTAGGTAAGCTGGCATTGGTAGAGACTGGGGCCTCTGTCCCAGTCTCATTTACGGTAATAGCACATTTGCTGAAATTTAGAACAGAGCTTATAACATATGCTACTTTTATCCTGGGAAAATGGAAGATCCCGGGAACACAGGGAAGTCACAAGTTAATCATACTTACAGAGCTATCAGATCCATTATCCTTACTAACATCCACATGTCTGTGAACAAAATTGAATCTCCAACATTGATGCAGGTAGCTTTCAATTTCCTTCTCCGTAACAAATGTTTTGATTACCATTTCAAATTTATCCTCTGTACTTGCATCAACATTCATTAGATAGTGTAAATTCTCTTTATTTTCTTCAAACTCGTTTTTTAAAAGTACATAGAGTTCATCAAAGAGGGCATCTTTACCTCTTCTAACAAATTCGCTGAAGGCATTCTCATACTTCCCCTGTTTCAAAGGTGTATGGCGAATGTCATATGTTGTGTTGAGATCTGGATTTTTGAGGTTTGCCTTAACATTGAGAGGCACTATGTGGTCTTCTTTTATTTTCCTCTGTAAGTTAAAATTTGGGTTTATCAGAGAAATATAAAGGGAGAAAGAGATAATCTGTGTAGAACTGTCAATGCTGTCATCAAGTAGAATACTACCTACCTACGGTGGTAATTATTGTTTCTCATTCAGTAGAATTTGTATGAAGGTAATTCATAAAATAAAACCTTTGCCTTATAAAATCTGTACCTATAAGGTGTACTAGGTACTTGCTTTAAAAATATTGTTATTGGTTGTATTCTTCCTACATGTACTGTATTCTAGTAAATAAATTAATCAAATGACTATAATTTGTAACTACTAATCAATGTTGGTAAGTAGGTTTGTTTACTTAATAGTGAATAGCTCTACCATAAAAGCGTAAAATACTGTTATCTACCTACTTCTAAACTATATTACCTACTTAGTACCTAATATAACATAAGTTTAAAGTTTCAAGGTTCATAAAATACTGAAAAATAAACACCTTTCTTGGAACTTTGTTCTGTTGCTTTGGATCAAGAATTTTGTTAGTTTTCGGAGGAGAAACTTTGTCAATCCCATAGAAAGGCCTGGAGCGTTCCGCCAGGTGCATGCACGTGTATGGTAGCCAAAGTTTGTATTTTGTATGACATGTTTCTACAAAGTAGCATAGCTCTTTTGTTACTGTAATGCTGCCATCTTCATTCGCTGATATTCCTAATACTGAAAAGAAATAACAATGAGGCCTCATTCGCATCGCACGAGAGGTTTTATAACGCCCGTAAAAAATCTCTCAACAAAAAATGATGAGGCCATGTTGTACCCAATTTAATAAACTACCCTTTACATTTCCAGAAGACTTTATCTGGGGGTTATGTTGTAAATTGAAGTTGTGGAAGTACCTTTATCATCGTAAAATAGACCTTTTTCATCTTTGATGACACGGACTCTGGAGTACACTTTCCTACAGATTCTGGCGAGGGCCACATCGCCGAGTTTCCAATGGTAAATACCCGTCATAATATACTAAACTTAAATAATTAATTAAACATTAAATAAAAAATAACTTAAACCTAAATTTATTAAAACAATGATTTGATTGAATGAAATAGAAAGTTTTATTTTCATTCATTTCCATTCGTTTTTCAGTTTCCGCTGAAAATCCTTTTATCCATTAATGTTGATTTAAAATAATATATTTTATCATTATTTACAGTTTAAAACCGAAACTTATTTAAAGATTCATTACTACATACAATAACTCGAAAATAAAATATCTTGTAACTCTTTTGAACAATTTGAACTATCGCGCGCTCGTATCAAATTAAACTTGCAGACATCTCGTGCCGAGTAGTAAAACTACAACCGCAATATTTATATTCTAGCTTGCGTGCCACAGACGCCATCTAGTAGAGAATAGAAGTACTGTTAAATATCATTCGCGTACGTCGCCCTCTGTTTGTAGCTTATAGAACTATTAAATTACATTCTTGCCAGCAGATGGCAGACCTATTGTATAGTTAATCAAATTATTCCTCTTTTTATTTTATTAATCAATAGTGATTTTGGGGATTGATTTCTAGTTAGGTTTATATCCCAATATTTGTGTTTGCTAATAATCAATAATACTTACTCGTTTTCAAGTAGACATTGAAGACAAAGAATGTTTGGTGAATTTATCGATTTTTGTGCTGTTTTAGATACCTAGAAGCTGTTGAGATAGTACTGTATGAGTTTCGGGTGACCGACGCCTCACATTACTATGCAAATATCTACAAGGTCAATCGTTCAGTAAATGTTCCTTAAAAAGGCCTAGAAGAGAACCTACCTAGTTACTGACTGTCCACGGTGTCCACCATCATTTTTATTTCTGAGTAGGATCAGTTGCAATGTCATTAGTTGGCAAAAAAGAACGACTTAATTATATTAACTGAATCTACTGTAAGAGTATTTTTATTTCTAACAATCCTTCACCGATTGAGCGTCTGGTTTCAAATAGGTAGGTACCTACCTATAACAAAGTACCTAGATATAACGGGGCGAGTCAAACCTAGATCTAACTAAAACCTACTTCCTATATGCAAATCAATACCCTACAAAGCTCGTTCATATAAAACCAACGAGACTATCGATCGCACATAACACATCAATAAGCTATTATTTATACATATAAAAGATTTATACAAACAGACGGTGTAATCTGAGATGGTGAGCTCTGATTGGTCAATCTGTGATGGGGCGTGGCGTGGTACAGCGCAGCATCCAATGGTCGGGCCACATCTTCAACTGATTTTATTGGGGACAACTCGCGAGCAAGTAGCTTATATCAACGAAGTTACTTATTGATAGCGGCTTTTACATAAAGGAATAGATGACTGCGCTTTTATCGTCACGCTTGTTTCACCAGTGTTTCCGAGGCTTTTAATATGTCTTAAGTATTTTCATCATAAAACGTAGCTGAAGTACCTACCTATCTTGCTTATCTTGGTAGATACTTACTAGTGTAGGTATATATTTTTTATTAGTTGAAGAATTTCTGAAATCGATTAAGTAGTTTCGAAGATTGGAAGGTACTTAATCTTCGTTTAAAATCCAAAGTTACAAAACTTTTTTTTATAACATTTAGATACATACGTAAGTAGGTAGGTATATTATTTATTTTATCTACTTTAGTCAGTTTGTTTTCTATAAAGGCAGGTAAGTAACTTTTATTATGTTGAATCTGGACGTGAACCAAAAATGTTTTCAGCGAATTAAAATATTAAAACTTAAACAACAGCAATACCTACCTACCTACTGCATAGTAGGTACCTACTAAGGAAAATGGTTAATACCTTTAGCCTACAAGAACACCGTAAGTACCTACCGTAAATCATTAAACGCTGATTAACTAAAAAAACACTCCTTCAAAGTTCACATATTGAACGTCACATGTTTACAATGAAAGGAAGTTTGTGTTATAAATTAATCATAGCAATAATATAATAACAATATTCACTAATTAATATTTACGTCACCACTTTGTTTTTTTTATGATGAAACCATACCTAGGTAGGTATCTATAGGTAGGTAGGTACCTACCTACTTACCTCATGGTTTCTCCAGGGGTAGGCCAACGTACCTATCTATTAATTATTTTTTATTAATTTTTATTACCTAAACAATTACAGGGTGAACATAAAATTCAGCAAAAGTAACCTTCCGAACCGAGCATTAGAGTCGATGTTTCGTAAATGCCTGTAAAGGCCTATTTATAATCGGTTTATTTAATTTCAATGATTCGTACCTAACTGGCATTTTTGGGTGCTAAGGCATAGGTATGTTTTCTTGAGATTGATTTGTTCTAGATATGTCTATGTAATGTAATGATACATTTATATTACCTTTTATTTACATAGGTATGTGGTATCCATATTAGTATAACACAAGCTCTGCTTAGTTTGAAACTCGATTAGCTATGTGTCCCAAGGTTCTTTTAATTAACCCGACTCGCCAGCCAATCAGGTTCATATTTTTTGTATGAAAACCTGTCTTAAATAAAATAATAGGTAAATATTATTCAAGGTTTCCTCAAGGGGTTGTTCCCAAAGTACTCCAAGTTTTCTTCCCAAACTACTCCATGATAAAAAAATTACTTTATTAAATGTGTCCCATTTTACTCCAAAAGACTAGAACGTTGTTCCCAAAGTACTCCAAGGTTCTGATTTCAAAAAATAAATAGTAGGTACATTTATTCACAAACAACACCACATGTTTGTAAAAAGAATATTATTGATAAATTGTTTGACCCATCCTACTCCAGTAGATGAGACGTACAGTGAGGTGCATAACTTCAATTTATTTAATATTTTTAACTATGTCAATACAACTATAGCTGTGGGTAATTACGGGCTAATTAGCTAGATGTTAATATGAGATAAAACTGAAATAATACACAGTGACTGATTTGTTTTTTTTTAATCATTTAGTCAGGTTGGTCATTCAACATATTTTTTATCCACAATCACTCACTTTTGTCACTTATTTTTTTACTTTTGTGTTATTCCTGTGAAGTCATCTGACCAACTAATCTAAACTTATCTCATTACGAATAGGGCATGTGAATTACACTTTATTGCACTCCGCTCCTAGAACCCGATTGGCAGAGCGGCATGGTTTTATGGCTGTATTGTAATCATCTGGTCTGATCTGTCCACCTGATAAAAATACGTGAATTCTGAGAAATTGGCGTAAGTAAGCGCAACATTGATCAAATCATGATTTTTACTCCATGGGCCACAAATGAAAACGACTAATATGTACATTAAAAAAACTTGAGAAAACATTATTTTGAAATACGTATAATTTTGCATATTGTGCCTGACTGTACCTTTTCAACATTTCATGGAGTAGAATGGTACTAAAATATGAAGATTGAATATATTCCGATGTTTTCAATGGAGTAGTTTGAGAATTATCGATGATCAATGACTGGAGTAGTTTGGGAACGCCAGTTACATTTGGAGTAGAATGGAACTTGAATGCAATATTTTAAAATTAATATTTAATTCGTTGGAGTAGTTTGGGAATCCATGTATGAGATTCTTATCTTTTTAGAACAAAAGAATGGAGTACTTTGGGAACAACCCCCTCAAGTGAAAGTGTCCCCAAAATCGGCAGATGTGCCACAATATAACCACATTCACCAAATTATGGATCATATAAATTACCATTGCAATAACAAGGCATGTATAATTTAACATCTACTTGTACTACTACCTAAATAGGTATCCTTAGTACTTTCACATTTTGGTAGCATAATAATCTTTTATTAGGTATAGCTGCCTCCCCGCGGTTTTACCCGCGTAGTTCCCGTTCCCGTGGGAATACAGGGATAAAATATAGCCTATGTTACTCGGGGATAATGTAGCTTTCCAAAGGTGAAAGAAATTTTGAAATCGGTCCAGTAGTTTCGGAGCCTATTCATTACAAACAAACAAACAAAGAAATCTTTCCTCTTTATAATATTAGTATAGATTTAACATTATAAGGACCTGTTAAATTCAAAATTTGTAATTTTATATGCTATATAATATATGGCATTTATGGTATAAAAATCATACTCAATCCACTGATATACTACCTATATAGGCTGTAGGTATAACATCACGGGACGACCAAAAGAAGCAGAGCATAATTGAAAAATGTTGCAATAATGGGGAATGGCGTTGACGAAGATCCGCGGGTCAGCTAGTAAAATATAATGGGGTAGGTAAGTATGTACCTACCTAACGAGGTAGAGGGAACCCGATCAACTTCAGTTAGTGCCCTCAACAAATACTTATTATGAGTACTACTAATAGGTACTTACTAATTTCTCAATAACTCAGTAGGTACCTACTGAAATAAAAAAAGATATCTTGGGACATTTTTCACAAACGGCCAATCTGATGCCAAACTAGGCAGACCTATTACTTTCAAATTCTTAATAGGAATACCTAATTTAATTTATATATATATTATATAGATACCTTATTCTATACATTACCTTCATCCAAAGAAATAGAGCTACTAAACCACAATTTAAAAAGCAATCCACGGTTGAAAAGTTAATCCAGTTTGATTAGAATGAGTGTCGTCCTGGTAACCCCGGATCTATTAGATCACCTTATCGGCTGTCAGTGGACTGGACTGGACTGGATCTGTCATTAAGAGACAATTGAACACTTTTTACCGGTCCACAGCTCGTGCCGGCCCCGGACACTTTCCTGTACTAGTATGCACGAAAGAGAAGATATTTTATATTTTTTTTGTTACGTTAACTACAATATATTTAACAAATAAGAAACGAAATCACCATTTCTAGATTTCGACATTACACACACCTATCGACATTATAGACAATATAAAAAATATGTAAAAAGAGTCCTTCACGGTAGGCAGCGCGCTTGTGATACCCCCGGTATTGCCGGTGTCCATGGGCGTCGGTGACCACCTCCCATCAGGTGGGCCGACTGCTCGTCTGCCTTCGTTGGCAATAAAAAAAAATGTACCTAGTTTGGTTATAGTTTATTAAATAAAATATAAAATATTAAATAAAATGGCGACTTTTTTGACATATTTTTGTCTTTCGTGAAGTTAAAAAAAAACAAAATAAGATGGCATTGCAATTATATCTATGTATCAGTAGATATAAAGATATAAGACTAATAACTGAAAAGAAAAATTCTGTGCGTTATTTATCGTTTACATGAGAACTACTTATTCGACTATTTTGTAAAAAAATGTATAAGTACCTACAACTTACACATCTTTGTCTTTCATACCAACGAAGGAACCAACTCCAATTAATATTAAATTAGTATGTAATGTAGGTAGGTACAAAAGTGCCGACTTGTATTTAAATGTGATCGTTATCGCGAGACGTGAAAGCTTTGTGTGCGCAAGTGTATTCCTTTGTCAGCATCTGTCGTCGGTTTTTTTGGCGTTCCGTTAATTTTCTCCGGTTTTTTGTTCATTGTGTTGTCTTCTTATTTTATAGAACAGGTAGTTTGGTGGTGCTCGAAAGATGAACTTTTACCTTTTGAATTTGAAATAGATACCGTAGGTACCTACTTTTTTATTGGGATTTCTAATTTTGAATACCACATTTTTATTGTATCACGATTTTTTATATTAAAACTGGCCAGTGTGTTATCAAACGCCATTCAGTTATTTTTATTTTTAAATAAATACAATAAAAACTGCGTTTGAAAAAGAATGTGCCTCATTGCTTTTTTCATTTAAGTAGTTAGATCATTAAGTACCTACCGTATAATATACATAGTATATTGAAAAGTTTTTAGGTACTATATTCTCTCTATGGTCGTACCAAAAAAATATAGATTTAATACGTACCTATAGGTACACATTATAACATTATGTTAAGTACATATACAAATAAATACCAAAAACTATACTTTGCTAGTATAAAACTGGCAGGACTTACCAAAATCTACCGACTATTCTAAAGTATTCAAAATAAGATAGTTATAGAAGTTAGTTAAGATTAAGCGAAAATTAAAAATGTATTATTAGAAGAATGATTAATTAAATAATTAAGATTAGATTGTAAAACATTTAAGTGCTAGTTAAGTATAGTTATATAGGTAAGAATAAGAGAACTTTTCTGTCGACAAACCGTGCTGCGGACTGCGGTTTGATAGAATGTTATTTTATGTTTATTAGTTTTTAATACTTTGGTTAAATAAAAATAAAAAATGTAAAGTGACGGATTTATAATGAAGCGGTGGTGCCGAACATGTTTTTGTCGCTAAGAGCACGAGCCTGCAGGATATGGACGATTTGAGATAGTTTTTATTCTGTTTCCTACCTTTAATTAAACGGAAAGAGGAGCCGAAGTTAAACACTTTTACAAATAAGGTATTATTTACTTTGACTTAGTACATATTGCAGTCGGAAATAATCGATTATGGCTATTATTATGATAATAAAAAATGTACGTAAGTTATGTAAGTATTAGCTCAATTTACTGGCTTAAGTCCCACGTGACCGTAAATATCATGAAAACAAAAGCAATAGGTACATAATAAAATTAGGTAGGCTATGAAAAGAGATAGTAGGTACTTACCTACATATGTACCACGTTTGTATCTAAGATATAAATTAAAACCATTTTTCACTTAATTAGGTCGTTCAACATTAAAAAATGGTTAACTTTAACGATATAAGAGCAAAATTATAGGTTCTTAAACGATAATGTATCACTTAGTAAGTAAATAGTCAAAAAGAAACAACCAACGATCGTATTAATGAAACAAGAGCAACTAAAATCGCTGGCAAAAGCTAAGTAATCAGTAATGAGTATACAAATTACATAATTATAACTATCACATGACATAATGTCGCGTTCGCACAGGTCTAGCGGCTGCGCGTGAGTCGAGAGATGTATTTAATTATAGCATCAAGATTGCACGGTCAATGTCGGCGGTGAGTCACTGAGCTCTCTCGAATTTGTGGTGCAAGTTATAGGAAACTACAATCTCCAAATTCCCGAGATAAAAAGTACCCTATGTAATAACATATTCTAACTCTGTACCAAACTTTATCACGATCACCACTCTTCAGCCGTTATGGCGTGATGGAGTAACAAACATACATCCATACATTAAATTAGTAGGATGTCGCCTGGACTAATACTCAAGTAACAATAAAGACTAAGCTAAAATTTAGGTTAGGTTTAATTTTCAGATAACATGGAGTGTACTTCCAAGACAGCGACAACCTTTGTTTTTTATAAAGCATTAAACCTAACTTCAATATTAATTAAATTTAAAATTTTGCCCACTAAATGGCCATTTTTTGTGTTAACATTTTTGCTAATATTTATTTTCATCACTACTAGTATAAAACAATGTCGCTATCCGCCGTCTGTCTGTCCCTATGTATGCTTAGATCTTTAAAACTACGCAACGGATTTTGATGCGGTTTTTTTTAATGGATAGAGTGATTCTTAAGGAAGGTTATATATATAAGCCATTTCGCTATGATGAATAGGAGCTGAGGATCAATCAAAACTGTTGCAAAAACGGGCAAGTGACGCTAACGAAGTTGCGCGGGTCAACTAGTTTTACATAATTTCTTAACTCCCCAGACATTAAGATAAGCATATATTGAACCAAAAGAATAATTTTGAGGTGACTAACCGCTCTGCAACTATGCCTTCAACAGTGCATTACTACAGCCTCACCGCGCGCACACAGGCGGGCAGACAGACAGACGCGAGATGCGCACGCGCCGCCGCCGCGGAGCAGCTGACCGGCGTATAGTTAGCTATGAGTTTTGATACTTATATTATATCAAATGTCAATAGGGTTTAATGAGGTTTACTTATTGGATTGTATATTTATGTCTATTTAAATGAATATATAATTTCTGAATCAATAAATATTATGTAAATGTATCAAATAAATGCATTATTTTTTGGATGCCAGTTTTGGTAAAGCTTTAAATAATTTCCTTAACATAGTTATATTAGACAGAGAATAGACATAATGCTGCTGATAAGTCAAACAAATCTTTAAATAAATGAACTAACTTGACCGCCCTTTTCCTTTATAATATTAGTTTTTAACACATTACAATTCAAAATCTTATAAGAATCCCAAGTATCAAGACGTAAGTTCTAAGTGCGCACGCGCCGCGGCAGATGTTCCCAGCATCTGTCCTCACGCACACAGGCGCGCTGGTCATCTCTCCGCACGCACACACGCGCGGCAACCTGTCGGCCAGCACAGCTGATCGCTACCTGGTACCATGGCTTTGGACTTTCTTTTTTAATGGGCAAAAGTGGATTCGTTTAAGGATTTTTGTTAAGCGTTTAAGAGATGAGAATAAGTATTCAATTCGATGATAAAAATATTTAGTTATGTTTAATGTTTAACTAAGTAGGGTAAATAATGAGGTAAACACAATTAATGAGATATTAGATAGTATATGTTTCCTTGAATCGGACATCTAAGATTCAAAGATTTAAATAATAAAATTACTGAAAAATATTGATCATTTTGTTATAATAATAAAAATAATTACCTACATAGGTACTTATTTTAGACTATTAATTTACATAATAATTTTTATAATATATTCATAGTCAAAAGCTGAGTTGAATGTATTAGTAATAGACTGTAGTTAGAGGGTAGACTAAAAATCTATATTTAAACTTAATATTTTACCTACCCGCATTCCATTAAGGCACGATGGTCTAAAACAGCTGATTCCAATTGGTATAAATATTGACATTAAATTATTAATACTAATTAGTTTTCGACATTTAAAATACAAGACGAATTAAGGTCTTTAGGTCGGAGAACTGTATTTTGGCAAACACCAGGTGATCGTGATACAGGTGGAGAGATGGTGACGTCACTCTGTTTTGACTGCTCCACCGAGAATATGTAGGTATAGTAGGCATATATATATGAATAGGTAAAGTATATTGATGGATATAATACGGTAATTATTTGAAAGCAACGTGTAGGAAAGTGATTTTGTTGAATGTTTGTTTTATCAATTTATAAGTACAGTTTTATTTTTTATTCAATATTTTTTTTTCACTAACTTAATACCTTTGTTTATATAAGCATCCGGATAATTAACTAGATACCTACTTAGTATTTCAAATGTAAAAGAGTGTTTGTATGTTTGCTCTCCTTTCTCGTGACTTTACTCTAGTATGATAACATTCACTGCTAACCCTGGAAATGCAGACAAAGCCACGGGCCAGCTAGCCCCTAAAGGTGTTTCGAGGATTAAGAACATGTCGATAAGCACTAGATAGTGAGGTGATAGCACTATAACTATTTAAATGACCCTTCTAACTTACAATCGCATAGATACAGCCAGGGAACACACAGGCAATAAAGTGAGATGTAGATAATAGGGCGGTTCAAATCAGCTGCCCACCACCTGCCCTAGCCATAGGGATTTTCCGGTCAACGACCTACACACACATGTCTACATTCTTATAAGATTCATTAGGTTTTTACGAACACATTTAACATCGTAACGTGTAGAATAGTTTATTTTTAAACTGAAAGGTCAGTGTTGTTAGATGGAACCTCCATGATGTAATAGGATGATAATTTGTATTAAATAAAATAATAAAATTTGACGTGCCGTGCCCATAGCCGTGGTGGTTCAGTTGGTTCACTGACTCACGATCATGTGGGTGCAGGTTCATACCTCTGAGTTTAAAATCTTACGTACGGATTTACACCACTGGCTTTTAGTGAAGGAAAAACAGCGTGAGGACACCTGCATGCCTGAGATGTCACAATTTAAGGCATGTGAAGTTCGCCAATCCGCACTAGGCCCGCGTGAGTCCTGAATCCCCTCGATGTTAGGGGAGGCTCGAGGTCCTCTTTGGATACGTATATGAGCTGATGATGATGTTTATATGAATAAATATACCTATTTCATTTCATTGGCAATGTATTTGGGATTGCAAATGTCTATCTATACTGTAGCTACGAGTACTAGCTAGTTACGTACTTTCATGTTTTCTATAGGTAGTTTGGAGCCCTTATAGTTTTCTTTACATTATTATTGTATGATTAATTTTCCCTCGTCTGTTTTAATTAGGTCAAATAACAAAGAAGTTTTAAATCGTAACTATGCGTACTAGACATTCTTGGTATACCAAAGTGTAAAAGATACATATGATTCAGCACATTGTCCTTCGTACGGTGACTCATCTGTCTGTCTGTACGTCACAACGAGTTAGAATATTTTCATACTAAACTCCCCTTTGCACTTATATGATTCATACAACGTAAATATTGTCGTTTTGCAAGCATTTTTAATTACTCTCATCAATGCTTGTTGAGTTAGTCATTTTCATTGATGAAATAAGTACTACTTATTATAAAACAGCATATTATGTATAAATATTTTCTAAGTATGTCGTAATTTGTTTTGTTTGATTTTAATTAATTGATTCATTGCAAACAGCAAATGTTAAATAAATTTTGCTGTAGTTAGTTGAAAACTTAATAAATGAATAAATGAATGAATCCCTATTTTCCTTGGTCATGGCATCATGCGTGAACGGCTAGACGGATTTCGCAAAATCTTTTTTTTGTTGCGTTTGGTATTGATTGTCAGAAGAAGGAATGAAAAAATTCTAATTAGTGTTTTTAAGAAAACTTAAAGACCATATTAACGTTCGTAATGTTACTTAATGTTATTTGACATAAGTGTTAGTAGCTTTAATCCAATAAGATTCATAGTTAAGACAGGACAACATCTGTCCGGTCAACTAGCATTCTATAGGTAAATTTAGTAAGTAAATGCCGATCAACAATAGGTACTTATATACCTAAGTAGGTATCTACGTTAACATTCACTGACGAAACAAAAAAAAACCAAAAATCGATAAATTATGATCGATTCCTAAACGGTACTTTAGAATAATCTCACTCATTATATGTAACGAGTTATCCTACTAATATTATAAAGGCGAAAGTTTGTGAATGTGTATGTTTGTTACATGTTCACGTTTAAACGGTGGGAACGATTTTATTAAAATATGGAATCGCGTTAGCTGACGGGATAAAAACTACCCTATGAGTTAATCCACCGGATAAGGTACTTTTTATCCCGGGAAAGTTGAAGATCCCCGGGAACGCGGGTGAAACCCCGGGGCAAAAGCTAGTTATGTTATATCATTTACGATAATATCGTCATGGCGGTATAATATAGGTAATCTCATTAGAATCATTGGTCGGCGATGAAAAAGCGCAGGCCGCGGCTCGCAAGGTGTCGCGTTAAGCATTCGGTTAGGGCTGCCACAAAAATGATCGTGAATAACTTTTACCATTTCATCTGTAAGCTTGAGTTTGTTTAAAAGATATGGAAAGATAGATAACATTCTATTGTACACTAAAAGAACACTAAAAACGTTGACACAGATAAACGATACAGTAAAAACTAAATGAACTGCCTAAGTACTTAGTAGCGGTCTTATGGCTAAAAGCGATTTATTTCAGACAACCGTATATTTGAGTTAAGTAAGAAGGTTTCTTTAGTTCTAGTTCTAGTAAGTATACCTATGCTTGTTTTCATTTTTATCATGTGTGACACTGAGGTTTCTGAAGTCAAATACGTCAAATAAATCAGACATGTAATACACAGCATGATACAGAGTAATTTAACTACTATACCTATATTCCAGCTTGATTGATAACCACGGCATTTCTTTTTTAGTTAGCCTCAGACGGCTTTTACACGCGGACTTATGAAATTATTAGGTGGCAACACTGGGAACCCTACGTAGGGCAACACACGGTGCGCCCGCGCAGTGCGCACTATAGCACGCGCCCATACGCACCTGCGCCCCGGTGTCATTGCACCGCGTAACTGAACGTAGAGAGAGATTGATATTGCGAAAGATTGCGAATCGATTGCCTTTTTTTCACTTTCATGGAATGTTGTGTGCACCTTGCTTTGTCTGAATCCTAACTAATATTATAAATGCGAATGTCTGTCTCGCTAAAACTACAATTTAAATGAAATTTGATACAAAAATAGTCTAGAAGTCTAGACTGTAGGTATGTGTTCTAAGTGATAGAGTTGTTTAAATGCAATTGAGTTGTCCGTACCTAAGAACTTTATGAGTGTTTTCTTTCTGTATGTTATATTTTTTGTCTTAAACCAATTAAATATGAAGTTTTTAGTGCCTAGTTACAGTTCAAATATACTTAGATAGTTATATCTCAATAATTAGTTAAAAGGTGGCATCAGATATGAATAATCAAAATGGTTTATGAAAAAAACTTGCCTAAGCTTTTGTTGAAGTCCCATTTCCGTAGCAGTGAATTGAAGGCAAAAGCTCGCATTCTTAAGGAGGCCATTTGCATTTATTAACATTAAATGCATATTAAAATGGTATGTCGTACAAACAGCAGGAAGCGCGATTGAAATCGGTCGTTTTTTTTAATAAAGTGTTAACCTATTGTTGGGACTAACTGCTAATTTAACTAAACGTTTATACATTTTGGAATATCGGTCCGTTGTTGGTCTTTGAATATTTTATATAATAACCTCATATTTTGGAATTAAAAGATACATAAAAACAAATACCAAAAAGATCTTGATATCTTTTAGTTACTTCAAATGCATAGTACTGAATGCACAAACGTCATAACACTCAATCAAGCGAATCATATCATCTAGTGAATGTGAAATAAAAAAATACTGGGTTACGTATTACTTTTTTTTTGGTTAACAATAACGGCATAATTCTGGCTGTAAAATTATGTCTGTTTCTTTTTTTAGTCTACGGCCAACTGAAAAAAAAACATACTGAACATATTTAAATACATACTTATTAGCTGTTTTTTTTCCTGTTGAAGACTGACATTAGCAGCTTTAGTCTTTTTAGTAAACGAAATAGTACTTTTGAATTTGGAATTGTAATTAAAAATCAAGCAACCAATCCCTCCCATATATCTATAATCAGATTATTCATTGTAGGCAGAGAAATGACATTTCCAGTGTTGCAGGTTTTTAGTCCCAAATAAATAGTGTTGTGGTAGATTCGAATTTTTACAACTAAAAGTCGGCTAAGGACAAAGGCAACTCGACTAGAGTTTCCTTTTTTTTTATTCAATGTCAGAATGCCTTTAAATAAATAAAAATATTTAATTTATGGTAATAAAACAAAAGAGATACACGGTAGGTAATTAAATATTACATAAAATACTCTTATGTATATTATTTGTTTTTGGCTATTGGAAGAACTATAGTCATCACTTGTCACGCTATGGACCCCATTTTGTTTTGGAAGTGACTATTTGTACGGGTACTGGACAAATAAATTATATTTATTCGTCCATTTATTAATTTTTTTTTAATTAAACATGAATTGGATGATTAGCCTATGTTAGGTTAATTAAATTAATAACATTTATTCGATTTTATTTATTTAATTTTGGTTTCAATTAAATTCAAATTTAGTTTAAAAAAAATGAAATTTTGGGATTTTCGACTAGATTTATGTATCGGATACTGAAAGAACTAAACTGCCGAACATCACTATTGTAGCGGGTCACCCTTTTTTGTATCAGTGACAGTTGCACTTGTCATTTTTGTGACTCGAATTATTAATCCGACTATAGTCACTAGCTGCCTCCGCGCAGTTTCACCCGCTTAATTTCCGTTCCCGTGAATAACATAAGGCGAATAAAATATAGCCTATGTTTCTCCCTGATAATGTAACTTTCCAATGGTGAAGGAATATTTGAAATCGACACGTTATTTTTGAGTGTATTCATTACAAACATATAATAGTACGAATCAGTCGATGGTTTTCTCTAGAAGTTCTAGAACTGTACCTACCTGCCTACCTATATGTCAAGTAGTGCAATAGTAATTTGTCGCCACTCGAACAGTTGCCAATCCGTCACGGTGGGCACAGTGTAAGTGCACGTGCCACCGTTGGTCATCTTCGTGATAATAGGAGGGCACAGTGTATTGGACCCAATCGGATTCTTGTTAGACTTATGCTCTGTGCAACTTCGACAGCGTCATGTACCCCGTTTTTGCAACTTATTCATTGATGCTCCGCTCCTGTTAGTCGTCGCCTTTTCGATAAATGGGCTTTCGAACATTAACGAAATCGATCCTGAGATTAAAAACTACAAAGTAGTAGCTTTAGTACATAAAGTAAAAACATTTCTTGATAAGTTACTTAGAGACCTACTTCATTCTTGCAACATAATTAACATAATGTATAACAAGGTAAGTAGTCGAAATTCCTTCTATATATCTTCGATCTCTCTTGGACCACAATCTATAGGTATGTTATTTTCTATCATAACCATCATTAGCTCCTTGGAGCTCCTACAATTTACGTTCCTAAGTAGGTAAACAATAATATAACACCTATACAATATAAGAAAAAACTACATCAATCTACAAATTTTAGATCGAAATCGATTATTTATTTTCTAAGTTTATTAGTTAGTATCGATTTAAAAATAATACAAAAAGATCCGATAAAACGTTGTCATTATTAAATATGCAAATATCTTCGCTACGAGAGGAAGTGACTTTTTTCTCATTCCTAATTTCATCCTTATTTATGTTAATGCAATGTTGTTTAATTTTAAATGTTCCTAATGCGCCAATTTAGTAACGGAACTGTGATTGAATATATTAAATCACTGCATTACCATTTTATCCTGGCACATTAATAGTTATAAAGTTTAAGGTACAACAGGTCAGGTTATAATGGATGTCTTTGAAGTAAAGATCCAAACTAATTTGAACTTCGACGCCAAGCAAAGTCAAAGGCATTGTGGGTCAATTTATGATGATTAACATTTGGGTTGTATTTCGATATTTACTTTTTTGTCTATGAAGGGAATTTGCATTGTTTATGGTAATGAACACCTTATATCCGGTAGCGATGGTATTTAACATTCATTTTGTATAATTCGACAATTATTTTAAGAATAATTAGGGATAGGCATCGACGTATAGCGATAGACAAGAACGTTCATGTAAAACATTTGTTTAAAAACTGGTAAGAGTTAGAACTAAAGTTCGCTGCAGCGCTGTATAAAGCTGTGTCAACTAACCAAACTATTTTAAAAGATACAGCGCTAGATTGCTTAGAGTATAGTTTTCTCGCGACCAAAACGTCGTAAGCGCCGCAAATTTCATGGCGCTTACGCGTTTCGTTCAGTTAACTACACTAAGATGTCGTCCCTATAGAGTTCACACCGCAGATGTGACACATCTTTTTTACCTTCTAAACTTCATTAGAATAAAACTCGATTTCAAAATGTATTATATTAATATTAGGGGGGCCTAGTGCGGATTGGCGGACTTCACATGGCTTAAATGAGTACTCAGAGGTACGGGCCAGGGCTTGAATTAACATAAAACAATTATTCAAAATATCAAACTATCACTACTAATTAAAAACTCATTAACAATTAATCAAATTAAAACCTTTCTAAAAAAACATATCAAGTCTGTGTTCAGTTACATATTTTTACCTACAACCAGTTTTATGGGAACATCTGCACGTTTTAGTATATGATTGTAGAATGGCGTGGTATTTAAATAGATAAATTGTTTTTCTACTCTGGAATTACGAAATTATCACCTATTAATTCACTTAAACAGGTAGTAATTTTACTTAGTTGACTACTGACTAGTTATTTTCGTCCAGGGTCTACTTTGATTCGGATTATCGTTGTTATTAACGCTGCTCCGTGCGCACCCGCACTGAATGAATGTCGAAGCCACACTAAAGTCGGGTGTGGGGACTGCAGTTCAGTTGAGTTGACAAAAGCGAGTGTTCGGAACGCCCTATCTAGTACGTAGTACATATATATCGATGGGGATAGGTTACAGTTTAAAGATCGAAGAAGTTTTTTGACATCCGTTTAATATGAAAATAAATCTGTTAAGTTTAATTTATCTTATTTGATGATGTTGTGAAAATAAGGATTTATTTAAGTAGGTATATTAGCTATCTTGATACCTAAAATTTTATGTTTGGAATTAAATTGGCCATGGGTTTTTTTTATGGACTAGAATATGTTAACTTCAGATGGTTTTTACACCTACACGTAAATTGTTTCAGTGATCGCAGAGGGCTCTCAACCGAAGATAAATTGGCCAGGATATTTTTACCAGAAAATTAAATCCCCAAGGAACGCATGTGAAGCCGCGGGTCATTGTATAGTGTGAACTACACATTGGTAGGCAGTAGGCAGGTTGTGGAAGCGGTGGTGTACGGCTTCGTCTCGGGTTACCTTCCGACCGTCCGGCCGGACATTAAGGGCGTCCGTCCTATAACATTACATATTATGTTATTGCTGTTTGTGAGAACTTAGGTTTTAGTTTCTTGTCTATATTATTTAAACTACGGGTTGAGAATTGTAAGTATTTAAATTAGGGAAAGAATTTAACTAATGATTTGATAATAATTTTTTGTTGATGATTTATGATTGACTAGTGGCTCCCCGCGGTTTCACCCGCGTTCCCGGGATAAAAAGTAGCCTATGTGTTATTCCAGAACATATTCTAGCTCTGTGCCAAATTTCAAGCAGATCCCTTCAGCCGTTGGAGCGTGAAAGAGTAACAAACATCCATACATACAAACTTTCGCATTTATAATATTAGTAGGATTTGTTAGGTTATGTTATCTATTTGGATAAGTAATAAAATACAATCTAACTTTAATACATTATTGTGCAATTTAATTTTAAAGTAAGTATATTAGGTACCTACCTAAGTACTTTTCACAACTCATCTCATCTCATTCACAACTTGGAATGGTTGGAATGTCTGATCTGATAAGAAAAAATATCTACTAAACATAATCTTCAAAAACGTTTTAAGGCAAACAGGCATACGCATGGTTAATGTTTTAGTTATGAGTAGGTGATATATCAAATGACCGAACCCACCCTTTATGCTTTAATAAGTTATTAAAACAATAAATAACTTAGAACTTTGAAAATATTTTTCATCCCACCATCTCGGAAAGAGTATTTTTAATCTTCAATATCTGAGTGGAAAAGCCGTTTTTATTCTCTAGAGGATAAAGTAAATTGAATTTGGAACATCGTGTGCACTAAGTTTGTGAATTAAAAAAAAACATTAAACCTATTTACTGCTACCTCTATGGTGCCGAATATATCATACAACTTTTTTTTAATTTGTTAAAAACTCAGACTCGGCACCTTCTTGGTGTTCTTTTTTCAATTTGCTTTGTACGCGGTTCTTTACGCGGCATTTTTTCACGTCATAAATTATTTTGTTATAATTTAAAGATTATTCTGTAATACTTACCTGTCATAATGTAGTAATTAATACCTAAACTGAAATAAAAGTGTACCTATCTTGTGATTGTAAACGTTTTTTTTTTTGCATTTAGTCATTTCCTCGCTGAGGTGGAATGAAAAGTTACGTGTTGCACTCGAGTGCAAAGATTTTTCACCTCGTGCTCTTTTGATTCCCTCGCTAACGCTCAGGATTCTAATTTTGAATCACTCGCTGCGCTCGTGATTCAATTTTAGAATCCTTCGCTTGCTCGGTCATCAAAATTGAACACGCGGTTAAAAAGCAACTTTGCACTCTTGTATAACAAATAACTATTATACAACAAACAGCCTAATCCATAACAGCCAAGTCAGCCAACCGTCAACTAAGCTATCTCATAAGAAAAAGAAAAAGGTTCTTATGTCCTCTATAACCTTTATAAAATAACCTCTATAAGATAGAAAGATCGTGTGGAATAGTGACGACCATAGACTATAGATTGAACTAGACACCGCAACAGCATCAATAGGTACCTAGACATCATAGTTAATCGAGTTGTAATATAAAATACATAATACAATAACACTAGTGGCTCCCCGCGGCTACACCGGTTTTAATTTTGCCCGATATAAAAAGTAACCTATGTGTAATACCATACCAGAACAAATTCAAACTCTGTGCCAAATTTCATCGCAATCTCTTCAACCGTTCTGGCGTGAAAGAGTAACAAACATATATATATCCATACATTCTTACAACCTTTGCATTTATAATATTCCATTTCTACATCATATAGTCCATTTCTTAGAACGGTACTGGAAAGTTATTCTAATTTTGTATGAACTAGTGTTTAATTTTATATGAAAAGGCAAACGATAGCTGAAAATAACACAGTTTTAAGAGACGAGATTGTATATAATGATTCTAGATATGGTGCAATTAGGCATGTTATGTATGAAAAACATTCACATAAGGGCAAAAAATAATGCGCAAAATTGGTTTATTTGCGGTGTCTATAGTAATATTAGATCTATGTTCAAAGGTAAAGACGTTAGGAGCACCGGAGCGCGACCCGTCAACGGGCGGCAGATGTGCCCACATCTGGTCAGTCATTGCCCTTCAGTCTAGCTTTGTGCCTAGCTCCTATCTTAGTATGTAGTTTTTGTACGTCTATATATTTGATTGGTCTATGTTCATTCACTTTTGGTTAGGATTTTTAGGTGTAAAAAAATTTTCTTTGATAAAGTCTTATTGATACTGTTTGATATTTAGAGAATTTTGGGTGATTGTATAATCTTGGTTATCTGAAGCTAAACTAAGCTTCTACTATGGTAACATTTATTTTCCTAAAATTTAATACATATTATTTTATTAGTACAAACAGTCAAAGTAATATTACTCTTTTGATAGATTAGTCAAATTATCTTTTTATTTCGGCAAATCTTAAAATATGCATAAGATTCTCATTTATTAAATCACAAAAAATTACATTTATTTTTGAAAAGTTTAAAAATCTAATAAGATTTTGTATCCTAGTACTTCCGATTCGGTTTCACAAAATTACTGATAGATTTGTATAGGCTACTTACTAATCTTACTATACGGCAAACCACAAAGCCGCCACAGTATATAGTTGACAGTAGTGATACTATTATTGTTGTGTTATTAAAATGTCTGTTTGTGTTTCTGTCTGGGTGCAGTGTCTTTATCCTAATTCCTACTAACATTCTAATATTATAAAAATGGCAAAGTTCGTGAGTATGGATGTATGTTGGTTACTCTTTCACGCAAAACTTCTGAAATGATTAAGATGAAATATGGTACACAGATACCTAGTTTATAACCTGGATTAACACATAGACTTCTTTTTATCCTGTGAAAAATGGAAATCCCCAGGAATGGCAGTGAAACTGCGGGGAGACACATGATAGTATATATTAAGGGTAGAATATTATTATTTAAATCACGTTACCATAGTGCAAGCTAGTGCAAGCTCTGCTTAATTTGAAATCAGATTGACGATGTTTTTTTTTTGACGTTACTAGAAGTTGTTAGCCTCTGATGGCTGTTACACCCTTACGTGGACAATTAATTGACGATGTGTGAATAATGTCTCAGAGAAACTATATATTTATTAGTAATAGCTTTTATACATATAGGTACTATTAAACTAGCTGCCCCGCGAAACTACGTCTGCGAAGATGGACAAAATGGGTAAAGTAGTTCTCATGTTATGTTATTGTCACCCGAACAGCGCCTACCGGGTCCAATTGTGAATCTAAGCCATTCTCGAATCCCCTTAAACACACAAAAAATTTAATCATCATCGGGAAGGAGGAGTTCAGTGACATACAGACGTACACGATACTAAGATTAGTCACATGTCTATACCTAAGTTTATAATTTACCTAGACCTTTAAATAGAGATTTCATGAACCACAAAGATAGTGGTTGGTTCCCTTCGTGACGATGCGTCTGTGGTTGGTGACAGTCATACATTAATTAATTATTAAATAAATACTCATTATTAATAGTTTCTAGAAACTGATATAAATAACTGAAGTCGAATACGTCAGTAAACAGAGATCAGAGATTGTAAATCGTTCAGTAGGCAATACAAATTAAATTAATCACACTAATATTATAAAGGCGAAAGTTTGAGAGTGTATGTTTGTTACTACATCACGTCTAAGCGGTTGGAGCGATTTTAATAAAAGCTGACACCCTGGATTTCACACTTATATAGGCTACTTTTTAACACGAGAAACTTTAAGAACCCCGAAAACACGGGTGAATCATATATTTGTTTTGAACATCTCATCAATCGTATATTACCTTTACTTGAAATAATTCAGTACCTATACCTATGATGTCTACGTATTACACCTACTTTTGAATCATACTAAAGGTACTTCAACGTTTTGTCAATACATAGTTACTAAAATAAGTCAAACTAAATTTTCAATGTACCACCAACCACTTAATTCCTTCTCTTAAATTTTAATTGATCATAAATCAATCAATAATCCTGTTTTTTTATTATTATTTAATACTGGTCAACCCAATTGTTCGCTGTATGAATAATATGCTATGGCCGTAATTACGTAACCGCAGTTATGGCGGATCGATAGCACCTGGGCCGGGAGCACCCACCTGCCGGCTCACGGGCCACCAACTCCGTTCCAACTGATCTCCAATTAAACGACCAATTTATATAATCAGAAGACATGCTCGGATCCAGGATTGTATGGGTATCATTTTATTTACAACACTTGAGTAAGAGCGTTATGTCGCAGCATTGACGTCAAGTAAATCTTGTTAATGAATAAAGGTGTGGTTGTAAAGACCTGGAATGATTCTTCAAGTTGTAACTTCGCATGTAATATTGGTTATGATTGAGATTGTTGAAAACTGTTTCTCAGGTCCATTTTGTCGCACAACGTCTGCATCACATAATTTTTCTTAACCTTTTTTGCAACATTTTTCATTGATGCTCTACTCCTGTAAGTCGTAACAAGATGTGACCGTGCGTAGATATCTTAAGTTTGTATGTAAACATGACATTACTGATGCTAAATAAACGATATATATAGCATATAACGGCCCTCGATAAATGGAATTATCAAGAAAAAATCCATCAAACTTTAAATTTATTCCAATCGGTAGTTTCTCAAATTAGCGCGGTAAAACAAACACTCTTCAGCTTTTTAATATTACTAATAGTATAGACTGTATATGGGATACGAATACCCGCGTAAAATAACGGTCTTAACGTCCAAGAGGCATGTCGTAAGGTAACGTCCTTATTTTGAAGGGGTCTTAGCACATGACGGCGAGGTTAATTGTCCTAAAGAATCGATCTATTGTTAAGGATGTAACACCTTAATTTTGTATTAAAGTTTAATAAATAAACGGTTTTTGAATGAAAGAAAATTTCTCATTTTCCTATGGTGGATATGAAATCATGTGCAGCTTTGGGATATATAGTTCCGATAAAAATAAAATCTGTTTTTCTATATATGGTAGTACCTGGTAGGTAGTGCCTGGTAGTAGTAGTATATGGTAGGTACCTACCTACTAGCGGCTCCCAGCGGTGATCTTAAATTTTCCCGAGATAAAAGGTGGATATGTATTATTCCAGAACATATTTTAACTTTGTACCAAATTTCATCACGACCTCTTCAGCTATTCTAGCGCGAAAGTAACAAGCATATACATTTCACAAACTTTCGCATTTATAATGTAAGATAGTAGGATTCTCGCCAATACATTATGAACAAATTAAATTATAAGTTATTGATTCCAAAAAATATAAATAACCACATTTACTGTATATTAGCATAATCTAATATACGATAAAATCATTTACCGATTGCCTTGAATTTTCATTCAAATAAACATTATAGTTAAACATCGTACAAAATCAAGTTAGTTAATTTTAAATTATAGTTACACATTAAATTAATTCTTATTCCATCAAATAACAAATTATATATACTGTTAATGATATAATTGAATTATTATCATCAATGCTGTATCTTGCTATAAGACATGTATGTTTGTCTGTGTGGGTCTCAACTCTTGACCGAAGACAAAGGAAGTGCGGCGTGGGAGCACGGGAGATAGGGGTGCGCGCGCGCAGCGCAGCGGGAAGCTTGCACCTGTTTATACTGCATACGAAACGTTTTGATACTCGAATTAATTAATTTGATTCACTTCTATTATCTCAATTACATTTCTAAGACCACTGCATATCCAAAGATACATTTTATGTACCAAGTAAAACAGGCAATGTACTTATACATTTTTTTAAGGAAATAAATTATTTATAATTGTAAATAATTTGAGTTCTAGAAATATGCGTTGGTATAACTATTTACAGCTTTTTCGTTTTGATAGTTTATGTAAGTGTCTGTGTGTCTTAAGGTCTAAAACTTAGGCTAGGAGGCAGATTAGGCTTAAAATTGCATAAATGTAAACAAATGTATGGGAAGTATTTGTAAATTAAAATTAGATAAACGTGATAAATATTAACCAATCATTAAAATGCACGAGCAAAATGAATATAGGTCGGAAGCCAAAGGGCAATGGAGCACATTCAATGGTATTTACTTATTCTGTAGGTATCTTAATTATCTTGCAATGTAAGAAATAAAAGTACCTACCTAAGTAGGTTATTAAATATTTAAGGTTTCGTTTAGATTCGATTGACAAAATGGTATTTAATAAATAACCTATAGGTACCTATTATGTAATTATGCTTTGAAGTGTTTAACTTATAAGTCAATGGTCTGTAATCTTAATTCTCATATCGAAAATAAAAAAAGAGTAACGGATCAATACATGCGCGGGCGCACAGGTCGGCGGCGGCGGTTGAGAGGAAACTGCTGGGGTTGGCAACATTTTACTTGTAAAGGATTCATAATTTGGAATAAATCATATACTACCAATTACAAATACCTAAGCCTGGTACAGGCTTTTTAGTTTCTCAATGTTAAATATCTCTAGTTTTTTGAAATATAATATCCACCTAGTCAAGTATATGGTTTTTTAGCTATATCTTTGCATCCTTATAAAGTTATATGTTGTCGTTTGTGATTAAATAATTTATTTGTGTACCTAATGAAAGTAACATAAAGGAAAAGGTTGCAGACATCTGGAGGCGTCGCGTCGGAAGGCACCTGCGCGGGCGCACGCGCCAACTGTCCCGTGTCTCCCCCCCCCCCCCCCCACTCCGCCCCCGCTGTCTCAGCACCCCTTAGCTTCCGCTGTATCCGGAGAGGTGCTTTTGTAAGCTTTTTTTTCTACCAACTACCGATTATTTCCATTTACTTAAGATATTTCGTTGAGTTGAATGTTATGAGTTAAAAGTGAGTAAGCTTGCTGTAAGAAAATAAATCTATTTAAGTATGTTGTTAAATTATGTAATAACGAAAGTATATAAAAAGAAAGATAAATCCAAAAGTAGTTTCGTCTATTAATATTAGCTGTTATTTAGTTAAAATGCATTAGGGTAAAGATGTAAAAAAAAAAATTGAATTTATCACCTCTTTCCAATATATACTTACCAAATTAAATCCTACAAGCGTTGTCAATTATTTCTAACAATAACAACAAGAACCTTTGCTAGCAAACAGCAGCATGTTTTTATTAAAAGTATTTTTATCATCAAATGCATTAGCATCCAAAGTGCATAATGACGCATCGCACTGCAGACGTGCACTGACCAGCCAGCTATGAGACTTTCAACCGTTGCACTGCCTATATAAATACTATCGCCAAATCCGTTAGCCAACGGTCAAAGTGACCCAACAAAAACTGTATCAAAGCGCACCTTAACACAAAGCGAATCATTAAAAAGAGAACACTTGCTTTGTCTAGTGGACAAAAATCGCCAAACTTTCCCATAAAGGACCAGCACCATTGTCCTGTGGACGTTACAGTTTTGCAAAGAAACTAGACCGTTCTCACGCACGCAAAAATTTCACCGATAGACAAACGCACAAAATATAGGAACTGAATAGATGACGAACAATGAAATAGATTCGCGAAAGGGATTACAAATAATGCCTTGTAAGAAAAGGGTGGTTTTGTATAGGTGAGGTCAGTTTGGTCATCGGAGGCGCGGGGTTGACCCCATCACTCACGCTGCAACGATTTCGGGGTGTTTAAACTGGCGTAAAGGGTTGTCGTGACCCTGCCATTGTGCCTGCAGGTCAGCACGGGTTGGCTACCTGGGATGGACGGGTCAGAGTGACCCGGCCCAGTGAATACACAATTAAAACGAGAACGGCGCCGGCGCAATGACGGTTGTAATTCGGAAAATCGCGATAACCTTTCGCTTTGGGAGTTGATTTACTGATATTTTTATGGTGCAATTTGTACCTATTTAAGTAACCAGTATCAATGTAAATGTTTTAAAGAGGTTGATTCTAGTTATTACTGGTTTATAGTATGTATATGCAAATTATTACAAAGTACCTGTCTCTTAATTTAAGCTCATTGTTTTGTTAAATACATACTGTATACTACTGTATTTTTTATTGGTATCAAAATATATACATCAATCATATGAATCGATCGTATGTAGATAGGTAAACCTCGGTCATATGAATTTTTGAAGAACGTTAAAAAAGTGACATAAAACCTGAATCCAAAATAATTTCGAATATCTACCGTTGGTAACCGTTTGCGGCCATTCTTCAAAATATAAACTACTAATCAAACACCTAACAGAAATATAACGGTCATAACAACAACACAAAGAATTAGGTACACAAATGAATACCACTTCTATTATACTGCATTATATTAAAATCACATAAACATTTGCCAAAGGCGAATCCGTTGGGCATATCCATTGAAGGTGTTCGGACAATGCAAAAAAATGGGAGCATAGAAAACTGTTTCCCATAAAAATTGTAGCGCGAAAAGGGTTGGTCATAGACAACCATTGTTTGTGGACAGTGAGAATTTTTGCCAAAAAATGGGTCAGTTAGACCCCGTCCGGCGGGAGACAGTGGCTCATTGTAGTTTGTCGCATCGCAGGGTTATGCTAATCAGTTGGTCACGAACAATGGCCCGATCTTTGCATCTTGAGATGTTGGAGTCCAAACTGACAGATGGGTGAAGCCGCTGAGGGTCATTATGCATTTTGCACATGTTAGGAATTTTGTAAGGTGTTTACAGAAATAGATTTGAGTAGGATACTAGTTGCTAGAGTTATTTAAATGTTGTATTTACTCATTATATTTATTTAGGCGTGGGTGGGCAAGAGGACTTTTTATCCTAACCGATTTTTATTAGATTTTTGGAACTAATGATATATAGGGAGCATAACAATATTTTCCAATTGAAAATCTAACTAAAATCTAATTAGAATATTTTGGTCATATAATAACCGAATAGGTGTCTGCCTAATGGCAACATTGGCAACCAATAAACTTATGTACAGATGTAGGTATGATATTTCTTTGAGTTATCTATATTTATTTATCGTTTAAAAGGCAGTTTAAACCGACCGTGTTCTTTATTCAAAACACAGTACAAGTAAAAACAGACAATTTTCTCTCCCCACATTTTCTTGTCACTGATAAGCAAAACGAGCTTCAAAGGTGCGAAACGTTGACCCCAATAACTACACCTTTACCTTCCTGAAAACAATAAACAATGGAATACTAACCCTATTACTTAAATCATAAAGTTTAATTACCTTAAACGCAGGAGCAAATGGTATTTGTTTTTAAATAAATACTGTATCTATATTTCGAGTTGTTGTGTATGTCTGAAATGATCTTTAACACCTTTGTTTTATGGTGTATTTTCCATTGCGTAATTGTACGTGCTGTGAGCACTTCTTATCGCTCTATGCGTTCCTTTATCAGTCGTGAGGCAGATGTACAACGGATTGAAGAGACAATCGATTTTTCGGTTGTAATTTGTATTTTCACACTACAGATAGTGATAGTAGGAATATATATTATTAGAAGGTCTGTTTGTTCGTTTTTTAATTTGGAAACCAAGAAGCACTTCTTTAATAAAACTATGAATGTACCTAAGTAATTTGATTTCGTTAGATGATGTGTAAGTAAGTAGCATGTCGCCTTTGATTGTCAACATTATGAAATGTCCCGTTATTTGATTATTTTTAAGTCAGATTTACAGATTCTTTCCACCTTTTCTGTATTCCCATATAATATGCAATAAAGAACAAGTCTATTTGTTTAAAAATAATTCGATCTTTGAAATTTATGGGTCATATTGTTACTCGTAATAAATGAATTTGAATTTGAATTTTGAAATACTATCTGTTACTCTGTCTGTCTGTGTCGCTTTGACGCTAAAACTACAGAACCGATTTCAATGAAATTTGGTACACAGATAGTCCAGAGCCTGAGAAAGGCCATACTCTACCTTTTATCCCGGAAAAATGGAAGATCTCCCAGGTACGCGGTCGAAACCGCAGAGATCGTATCCATATCTACCAGGCAAACATAAGAGTGAGGAGGTAAAAAGCACAGTTCATCTCCATTTTAAGTAACCTTTAAGTTAACTTAGTACGAGTACCAGGTTCTCATAACCGTTAGCAAGTATCACATAATGACCATATGAGACATTACTCTAATTTCATAGACTCAGTTTCCAAGTACATGAGTCACGTCGTCTCGTGAGAAACTGAGATGCTGACGGTCAAGTTGACCTTTCACCGTTCCCACGCTAACTTAGTTAAAGCCCTAGTTAAGTTAGCTTTAAGTTCTTGGAGAGGACAAGTGTGACTTTGATTATACAGATAGGAGTAAGTGAGGATGTTGTCGAAAGTAAGTTAGCTTAAACATGGATCTAAGTTGGTTTTGTATCTTCATCGTACGGAAATTAGATTGATTTCACAGGCTTAGAAAATTAATATTAAGACTCAAAGTAGTGAACAAAGCTTTAAGTAATATAATGACTATATTTAAGTTTATCTAAATATATTTAATGTTAAAAGCTCAGGTTTCATTGAAATATGTCATGATAACGTTCTGTGTTTCAATCGAATACTATAGATTTTTGCTTTTAGTGAAAGTAAAAATAAGACCTTGTAACTTTGTAATAAAACATATGTAGGTATTCATTACATACTTAATACTTTTACAGGCACTTACAAATTGTCGACTCTAACACTTGGTTTAGTAAAACTCCTTAATTGTGCATCTGGTAAACGAAGCATACATTTGTATTAGTAATCATATAGGTACAGGAACATCTCATGGGAAATAATATGCGAAATGAAATTCCTTAACAAAACCCATTTAGTTTACACATCCGGCTATTAAGATCATAACATTCATAAAATAACCCTCATCTCTGTTTGTCCATCCATTCAATGACCCATCTATTTGAAGTTCTCACTCTTAATCGCTTAACACCCCACTGCCAGTGTCGGGTCAAATGGACCTAGAGTTTAAAAAAACAAAAGCGCAATTGTCAATCGGTGTTGCGGAACTATAGGATCTGACAATTTCCTGATAAAACCGGTTTCGAACTGGTTTCCACCAACCGCCGTCTCATAATGCGTTGTTTATGGTAATTTGGCACTTTATTGTTTAGGGATGATTGTTTTTTTGTGGAGACGTGAGACTTGGGGATGATGCTGTGTCTCGGAAATGGGATTAGTGGTCGTGTTTTAGAGAACAATGATCGGTGTTGTAGAATTATGTTCACACAAGTTTTTCTTTTAATAGTTAATCTGCTCTAGCTTTTACAATTAATTCGTACACGTTGTACGAATTCCGTGTATGTTATCTTGTATTGTATTATTTTAAAGGCTATAACGTATACTCAAGCCACAATATCCTCCAAAAATATTTTATTTAAAGACATGTATGTTTTAAGTAGAAAATGTATTGTTCAGTTATTTGGTTACTATAGTACATGCTCTCTGCTTAGTTTTTGTGAAAAATGTCCTAGTACGTATACTTTCATTTATTTTACCAAACTCCTTTACTGAACTTTTTATATCTTCTCAGTTCCGTCACCCTTCAACCAGTATGACCACATGTAATTAATCATAAGAGCATACTATAGCTGTCTCATTCTTAATTTTTTGCTGGTATCCCTCGTAGCGTTTATGCAAATATTCGCAATTAAAATATTGCAGGTACGGGTGTAACGGTCTTTGCGAATCTTTTGTTACGTGGACGGCAGATGGACGACGCGGACGGGTTAAAGAAAAGGAATGAATGATAAAATTACCTTTGCAACTTTAAAGGTAGGTTTATAATTGTCCATAAGCTAAGATGTTTTACGAGGTATGTCCATCTCAGAATACTGATAAGCCGTAAGAAATTGATGTAAATGAAATAGGTAGGTATATGATAAAAAATCAATCACAATTTTTTTGCGGTTCTGAATGACACACAGAATTAATTGTTTAAACAACAAGATTTGTCTACGAGTAATATGAAGTTATTGATTGTATTATGTTTGTTATTCGTACACGTACAGCTGCAAGAAATAGCAATGGTTTATTTAATAGAAAAGTATATAAATGAACGAATTAATATATACCCCATTAACCACGAAGTTGGTCGTACTAATCAGGGTGAAAAGGAATGGCCAAGTTTTAATGATAATTTTTTCAACGGATTCATAGAACCACTTTACGAGTTCTTAGGACAGAAAAGGTTTAAAATAATGCAAAAAAGGATTAAACATACGAAAAATAGCCTGATAAACAAAAGTGAACCTGATGATTAAGGTTTTTTTATGTATTTTGTGTTATGAGTTCTGTGCTATAGTGGTGTGCGAGAGTGGAGAAATCGTGTTTTATTTTAAGTATACTCAAATTGTAAGGTCTTTTTTATTTTACATCTGTAGGCAAATTCCTAAGTCAAGCTAAATATCCTATAAAATATATTTTTATATGATATGTATTCAGTAGATACATAAATCTGCAATGATTATAATTCAGTAACTGTATTTCATTAATAAATTTATGTTTTCACCCCGCCTCCTGCCTTTCACTGACCACTTATACAAATCTGCTTGACCCTTCTCAAATAACACTGTAACGCGACCGAGGGGTCATCTGGACCAATTTCGGACAATGGTCAAAGTGTGTAAAAAATCCTATTGGTCTAACTTGACAAAAAGAAAATCTGACCCTTCAAATTAACGCGTACCTTTGCTTGACCTTTTGTACCTTTAAAAAGGGGTTGCATTGTAGGGTTAGGATTAGAGGTGTAACGGATGAATGTTGTTCAATAGATTTCTATCATAATGCCTTGTGTCGGATTCTTTATGGGTGTTTACAATAAGCCGTATTAATGTTAGATGCAGGACCAGTTTCTTTATAATAATAATAAGATAAAACAAATTTTATAAACTTAAATTTTTGTTTTATTGCCTCAATTTGCCTATATCACTTTTCAATACGTTCTTACCTTTTATCCTGACGCAGAATAGATATAATTTTGTTCGCAATTTATTTATCTGGGTGGGAATTGAACCCACTACCGGCAACTTTGAAGTCAGGGCCAACCAAAAAACCAGTAAATAGTCAGATAAAACAAATCTTACCTACTTAGTTAGGGTTTCTAAACTTAAAGTTAGGTTACATAATAAATATCCAATAAATATCGCAGACATTTTTTACTCATGACTAGGCAGCATGGTCTCTGACCCTAGTCTGATCCGCTAGGATCAAATAAAAAAAAATAAAAAAACAGACATTTTTTTAATTTATCATATCAGTGAAGTACTTTTCTCTATGATCAACTGTAACTAAGGCGAGTGGTTTGCATAACATCCATATATGTAGCCTATGTAGGTAGTTATTGCATTTCGCGTCCATTTCACGGTTTCGCTCGCTCTAAATGATATGTAACCGGTTTTCAACAAACGCACTGTTAATTACGGTAACGTGTACCTCTGTACGTCAATTGTAATAGTTGTTTATTGGCAGCTTGGTAATTATGTTAAATAGATTATAGAGATCGTTGTCTATTAATGGGCCTATAATCAGATCTGCCGTCTGACAGTTTTGTAATAAAAAAATTATTTGTATTTTTTTTATAATCAATAGTTTAAAGTATAGACTTAAAAGTTTAAAATTGTTTACAGGGAAACATAGCATAATATAACTCAAGAATCATATTATGGTCCCTACAGAAATGTGTCAAAAACTCGCACAATGCCCAAATTATTGATAAATTAGTAATTAGGTTACAAGGTTGATATAAATTAAAACTTTTAAAATATATCTTGATGTAGATATTTATTTAATTTTGTCCAATGTTAGTCTGTTAGACCCCTATTTGTCGTGTCAGGGTTAAGTTACTGAATCCGATGTGTGTGAGTCAATTATGCATAGGTAGATAAACCGAATTATATTACATTCAAATAAGGAAAATATAAGTTATATATCGATAAAATCACGAGCGAATGCTAGAAAATAGGTAGGTGAGTATATAATAAAGTATTTACAACGAAAGTTATTTTTTTATCCTTAATTACACGTTGTTCAAAAAATAATTAAAACCATGCAAACAGATAAAAAATGATACAGGGCTGTCTAAAAGTCATTTGCGTTTATTTCCCATGGGGAATTTAGTATAAATTTTCATCGTAGGTAGAGGCGTGTTACCAATTATGGCGGACACACCCCTTTCAGGAATTTTGTCAACAGTGGCATAATACTCTTTTTACCTTTTCTGATAATGTTTTAGTTACTTCATTTACCTACCTATGTTATTTCTTCACTGAATTTCACTGAATTCTGGACTATTCCCATAAGCAAGAGTCTGTAAGAAAAACATAGGCTTCAATGCCCCATCATGTACCTAAGTCATTGTCCCAAAATGCCTTACAAAGATTCTTACCTTGATTTTGAACTTTTAGTTTCATCTGTTTTTACCTCATATTAAAATCTATCATTTACTTGTTAGTTTGAAAATATAGATACTATGTATACTATTAGTACTAGCTCCCGGTTTCGCCCGCGTTACCCGCGTATATACCGCGTAGCATAGGACACTCACAAATAACGTTGCTTTCTATCTGTGAAAGAATTATTCAGAACAGTCCCGTAGTTTTAGACACTATTCATAACAAACAAACAAAAACTCAAATCTTTCCTCTTTTTAATATTAGCAGATATAGATAGATATACCTACCATGGTTTTTATGAAATAATTACAGGAAATTGTTGTATACATTTGATTCCGTATGCTAATGCCATCTTGTATGTAACGTCTCATCTCATATGTTCCCATGCGTAATGTAATGCAATACGACAAAACAATCGAACTTACATGAGTTATATGCATAATTTATCATGCCTCTATGAATCGTTGGAAAAAACACTATATTTCTTATTATTATAGTACCTACTACGCTTTGTGTATGCATTTCTTCTACATCTACATCTACACTAATATTATAAAGAGGAAAGATTTGTATTTTTGTATGTAACGAATAAATCAAAAAGTACTGAACCGATTTTAATATTTCTTTTTTCATTAGAAAGCTACATTATCACTGAGTAACATAGGCTATATTTTATCCCTGTATTCCCACGGGAACGGGAACTACGCGGGTAAAGCCGCGCGGAGGCAGCTAGTATATTATAAAGCTGAACAGCTCGCTATTCTTAGGCACTACTGGTACGAATTAGTATTTTTGTGTTGGATAGCCTCCATCACGCTACGAACGATAGAAGCGAAGCATTATTAGAATTAGAATAATTAGCATAAGGAAGAAATAATCGTTCTAAATAAAAAAAGACAATGAAAATCTTATGAAAAATGAAAAAAAAAAATTATAGTTAATTGTCTAGAATAGTCTTGAAATATATTTTGTTTGATCTAGTTATGATTAATGCACCTAAATGAAAAAGTTTTTAATCATTTTACTAACGGACAGTTTAAGAGATTACCTACTTACTAGATACTATAAAATATTCTGATGGTGGATTAAAAGACCTTTCGAATAAAAACATTACACACAATTTAATATAAAAAAAGTTTGGATTTGAATTCCTAATTCAAATTTGGCGAAACGCTAATCAACATAAAGGCGCGCATATATCCCTCTAACCTATACATACATAATCTGCATGTATATGTGTGTAGGTACATATATGTAGTAGTTGGCAACATTTATCTTGATATGTCTCTGTGAATACTCCCCCGAGAGGCGCGTGGCCTGAACGCGAGCGCGGCGGTGAAATATTAAAAAACAACACCTACCGCCGCCTAAGCATTGTTGGATTGCTATGAATTGGTATATCGATGACTTCTTTAAATGCTATAATTCGAAAAAAGTTTCTAGTAAGTTTTGAACAAAAGAAAACTTCATTGTTATTTAAAATAGATAATAAGATATCGTGACAAGTAAATTAGCAACTTATTCAAAACGCTATGATTTCCAGCTGTAAAACAATTTTTATGTCAAAATTTATCATTATACAATGAAAACATATAGGTGATCAGATTTAACCTAAATGTGTCTTCACTTATTTTGCTTTCCAAAAACAAAATCTTATGTCAATCGAATAAATAGATTTTTAGTCTCAAAGACCAAGATAAATCTAACATAACATCTAATATTGGGATCACGATACCAATTCAATACAGTAATACAATTGAGACAGTCGCCGCTGAGTCTCGCACGCACACATACATCACAAACGCACACATGCCCGCACAGATAGTGTGTGACTCACCTGACGAAGGGTGTGTGTAGGGTCGCCACCCGTTTGAAGGGTGGAAGGATATTTTAAAAAAGAAATCACGTATTTAGTTTATATTTTTCCTAAATAAAGTCTTTAAGTAAAAATTGAAAGTCTTGTCTTCCATCATGTTTTTTTGGTTTGAAAATTAGCCCTTACACTATCTATTTAGTAGAACCGTAGAACAAGTCGATTATATTATTATCCGGAATCAAATTGTTAAACATCTGTTACCGAGCAGACTTTAGGTAAAACAATTAATCATTAAAAACCTACAATTATATGTATAACACATTATTATTAGTGATTCATCAGAATCAAGTATTTGTTTTGATAGCTTCAGAGGTTTTGATAGCTTATTAATGTAAAACCACTTGTATCTAATTTTATGTAAACTATAAAGTTTTTATGAGAAATATTATTTTTAAACCTAAGTGTCTCTATAATAAAAAAGTGAGATAACAAATTTTGAAAATAGAATGCTACTTTAACATACAAAAGGACAGTCCCTAAAAGCCCTTATATGATGGTATCTACAGGTGTTCATGTTACTTGCATATCGATTTGGCGCACTCTCCCCAGCGCGGACGAGCGGCCTTTCGGGGGAGCCTGCTCGTTTTATGTGCAGCTAAAAACCGGATAAAACCGAATAAAACCGAATAAATGCGGTTTCAACTTCCACAAATTTAGGGGTGAAACGTTAGGTACCTACTTGAATCATGCAAACTGCAGATTTTTATACGGAGCTATGATTATACTAAAACATTCTCTGAAATTGTCTAATAGAGATGACGTGGTAGGGTTATACCACGACATTCTAGCTATTTAGCTAGTCATATGACTTAATATACGATATACATATCGTAAGTGTACCAGTGGTGGCCACGGTACCAGTAATGGCCAAAATTAAAAGAAACATCTAGAATTCGGAGATGAGCGAATGTTTTTACATTGGGATCACTGTGACATAGACTTTAGACATCGAACTATGTAAGTTTAACGTTTTATTGAATTCAGTCAGGTATATGTACAAATTTGCGCGAATACAAAGTGTAAGGTGATTTGAAATTGACAACGACGGCTTTTCTTAAGAAAATCGTTAAGGCGGTGAGCAGAAAGTTTCACTTGTAAAATAGTATTGCTTAATTAAAATCAAAATTAGTCTTGTTTGATGTGTTAGCCATAAAATAAAGATAAACTAAGACTAAGACTGGGGCGGCCATTAATGGATTTTCCCTGGCCAAGACTGGGTCACAAAACTACAACTTGTATTTGTTAAATTAATTGAATCCAGCTTTGCCGTATCTCACGCGTAACACATTACAAATATTAAATAAGGACTGGACTTTACAGTTTCACTATATTCAGTGCTGAAACTTTCACAATTTTGGTAATATTTCACAAAAACCAGTTTTTTTTTCTTAAACTGGCCACCATTGGGTCATTTACCTAACTTTTGAATGTCGTATTTTAATCATCCAACTTTAGAACACCTAACCTAACACCCTGGAAGGTTTCTCTCAAACAACTCACAAACTTTCGCTTTTATAAAATTGTAACAAATCTAAACGAAAATAAATATCCCGAGAGATTTTTTTACACAGATAGTCTAGAGCCTGAGAAACGACATAGGCTACTTTTTATCCCGGAAAAATGGATCTCCCGGGACTCCCGGGTACGTAGATGAAACCTCGAGGAGCCATAATTAAATGAATAAAAAGTCGAATAATCTGTCCGTACGTGATCAGATGCATTTAACAGCTAGGTATATGACCTGTGAGTAAGTGTAAGTCCATTTAATTATTCAATTGTATTTATGACGTATTGGTAACCAATTGTATTGTAATGATTTCATAGCTTTCTAGGGTTTGTATCGCGCCTTAAATGTAGCCCCGAAATATTTCAACGACCTTTTAATTGAACCGTTGTTTTGGTTGAACCCTGATATTACTTGGACTTATTAATATTATAAAAAGGAAATATTTTAGTTTTTGTTTATTTTGAATAGGCTCCGAAACTACTAGACCTATCTGAATAATTCTTTCACCAAGAGAAAGCTACGTTATTTGTGAGTGTCGTAGTGTGTAGAGTGTTCCTACGGGAACGCGAATTACGCGGGTAAAACCGGCGGAAGCGTGTTAGATATATTTTACTCAATTCCACTGAGTTTGGACATTATTGTAACCAGATAACAACTAAAACCCTTAAAACACAGTGTTCATGCATTTCATGCATACAAATGTTAGTCTTAGTAATCGAACCCACGTCCTAAAGCTTAAAAGTCAGGGTCGCTAACCACAAAGCCGAGTATTTGAACATATGTATAACATTCATAATATTTTTAGTCAGCTAATCCATTTCATTCAAATGTCTGACGAACCAACAACCAATTCACCTCATTTCCCTATAATTTTCAATGTACTTTCCAAATATTCGAATACGAAAGCAATTCGTCAACAAAGAACTTGTGTACGTAAGTAATTATGTACGTGTATGACAATAAAATTAGCCATGCAAGTACCGAACGCGTGGGATCTTCTCTCGATCACCTCTAATTCTATTATCTGCCCACAGGCTGTCTGTACCGTAGGATTTCTCTACAGATCCCTATATTTACCGTTTTCCAATGGTTCCGACATTCCGACACATATAATCCTGTCCTACAAGTTTTTTTTACTAGGTACTAATATTATAAATATGATAGTTTCTGAAACATTCTTCACATACGACCAATCTGATTCCTGAATAAGCAGAGACTGATAGACAGATTTTAACTATGGTTACCAGATAGCCCAAATAACACTTAAAAACATATATATAGATATTTACAACAAGACACATTATAGTCCATTAAAAAGGCCTATATGATAGGTTCAGAGTTCTGTTTACACTTGTCAAATTATGCTCTTTTGTTTCATTATTTTGTTCCTCCGAAACGAAAAGTTAATTTCCCTTTTTTATTTCTGCAATATAGTTACATCCTTTCAATAATAATCGAAATGATACATAAAACTCGCATTTCGTAGCAACGTGTCGGCGGCTTTGGGCAACAACGCCAATAAACGGTAAACTACATGGTTTGCGTAAGCGCAGTGTGTCACTGCAGGTATACGGTCCCCGTCCCCCATCATTCTATTGTTACCATAGATCATTAAGTAGCCATGGGAACACTGAGATGGATAGCCAGAAATGGGTAACTATGGTCTTTGTATCCTTAACTACCAATGCAAGATTTGGTGTCATAGTTTTGGTATAGCTGATAAACTGTGACGGATTAAGACTACTCCATGCCCTAAGCAATCCAGGCCTGTGGGCCCACCTATCTAACTAGAATCGGTCATTAAACCTAGCTTTTTGTAAAATAAGATGATGATATCTAACGTACCTTAGAAAAGGAAGAGGTGCGACAATAAAATTTGGTGCCCCCCCCCCCGGACTTGATGCCCTAGGCAATTGCTTAATTTGTTTAAGGGTTAAACCGTCACTGCCGATAAAGCTTGTCCAGAAAAAAAATAAAGACTGGAAATGAGCGTCCCACTTTAAGTACGAAAATCTCAAGGAATGGTGTGACCAGGAAATTTTATATTTATATTATAAAAGTTGTGAGTTGTCTATGCATATAATAACTTAGGTATTTCTAAGTAGGTTTCTACTATGATATGAGTTACAGTTAAGTTGCATAACTATACTGTAACTTACTAGACGTAAGTTTAACATTTACCTGTGTATTTAAATGGTGTTTGTTTTAAAAAATCCGTAAAATAGAACTAATCTTAAACACTGTGAGTGTCGCCTCCCGTTTTTAACAATACAGATAAGGGACTGTCTGTCTGTCCGTCACATACTCGGGAGATGAATCCAACATCCAAAGTAAACTACCATAGCCCTAAAAATATTTACAGCTACCTTTATTAATTATAATTTTCGTGCACCATAAAATATTTGCAACCTTCAAATAATATGTATAAGTAAAGTCTAAATTTGGCTGTAGATAGACCTATGTTGTTTAAATTGACCCTAATATATACAGAAAATATATCATATTTTATTGTTTGTATTGAATAAGCGTAGACACTTCTGAACCGATCTGAATAATTCTTTCACCAATAAAAAGCAACATTATCAGAGAGTAATAAAGACGATATTTCATCCCCTTATTCCTACAGGAACGGTAACTATGCGGGTGAAATCGCGAGGCAGTGGTAAACTACGTGATTTGGACCAATCATATGTCCTGATATCTACCTCCTCTCTAAAGGATAATTACATAATAACCTCGTCTGTGGTTTTAAATCACTGAACATGAAATAGTTTAATCTAAAATTTTCCCGGTATTAAAATTATCCTGTGTTGTATCCAGAACGTTATCTATAGGTGTGTCAACATACATATTTGGACACTACTTGCTGAAGAGTGAAGAGTTTGTTTGCTTGAATGCGCGCAGGAACTACGAGTTCCGATTTGAAAAATTTTTTCAGTATTAGATAGCCCATTTATCGAAGAAGGCTTATGACGCTACGACCAATAGAAGCGGAGCACCAATAAATAATGTTTCTAAATCGTTTTTTTTTTAGAGCTTACGTAAACGAAATCTGTAAGCGTTAGCTCAAAGAAACTTTTCCACGCGGACGAAGTCGCGGGGAGAAGTTTGTAGACTTTAAATTTCTTTCTAACACATTCTTAATTCAAAACAGATTACGAGTGGCGCGTGCGCACGAGATGATAGCGAGTGGCATTCCTCTCAAAGAGCTGCTCCCGATAACGGCTAAAACGTTCTGACCACACCCTCAGATAACCGCCACTTACCAATCTTACCTCCGATGAGTTCATTCTTTTGTCTATTGTCTTGAAGTCTCAATAATTTAGCCGTATTTGTAAAGTTTTCATCAATTTCTTGACAGTAACTAGATACCAATATTTATTAAATGTGTGTATCTTTTATGTTACTTGAAACGAAATATATAGTAGTGAAATTTAATCCAAATAATACTTTTGAAATCGATCGAATAAAATCATTTCAATATACCTACCTACTTATAGCATTTCGTAATTTTATATGTTTTTCATGTCATTGAGGAAAAAATATTCAGTTTGATGTGATTTGTGCATCAAATATATGTAAGGTATGAGATTTAATTGGAATATTTTTCAGCATTATATCTATCTGTTCGTTCGTGGTGTCAACAAATATTCAGCCTTTCCTTTAATTATTCCTATAATCTTAACCAATTTATGGTACCAAAAGTAGAGTCAAATGATTGTTTATGCCACGAGCAATAAATGTCAAAGGTACATTGATCCCGTCCCAAGTTGAATGTATATCGATGTAAACATTTAGTCGTACAGTCAGCATCGAAAGTTTATAGTATAAAGCCAAAAGCCAAACGGAAAATTCGGAAGCCGAGAAAAGTTACCTTTGCCTTTGCTTTTATAATATATTTTATTTATTTACCCATCTAGTTAGCTTTAATTATTGAAATAAATAGGCGAGAACCTATATCGGCAAAGAAGATAAATACAAAATTCAACGAACATTTATGTTTTAAGACATTTATTTCTCAAAGACAGAATACATTTCACTTATTATGAGAAATAATAGTTAAAATTTCAGTTGATCATTTATGGACCAAACGACAAATGTTATTACATCTCTATGCAGTATGTAGTAAAATGTCATTATTTTAGTTTCCAGTGGATTTATGTTACTGATTGTACCTTTATGGAAACAGTGGCTCACCGTAGAGCGGGTTCGGAATACTAAAGTTAGCTGGATCGGGAGCATGGGCTTAGATACATTTAAGTTAAGTATCTGACTATAAAATTACTCTAAAACTATCCTGTACTCTGCACTAATATTATCTTTAAAATAGTGAGTGAATAATCTCCCAATTATTGACAAGCGCCATAAAACAATAAATCCTACGATCAAATTGATTGGTAAATTATATTTTACTATAATTATGGTCATCTCTTATCTCATGTCATCTGACTTACAAAAATGGAGTCCACCGCCTTTGTTCTATTTTTTTTACTCCCAATTACATTACAATAGTACAAACTTATTTGCTGTTCGTTACAGTGAATTAAACCTTATCTGTGAAGTAATACGGCTATACTTATTGTATTGATAAGTTGGGCGCATTGTTTAAGAAGTAGAATGGATGTCAACGCTCGAACTATAGAATCTAGCCCATATCTAGACTAATAGAAACTCGCCGAGTGATATGAATATAAATTATGATTTGGTTGATTATTAGTCATTAGTTTGTATTGCGTTGTTTTGATTGAAAATACTGATAGAGAATGTCCTAATTGTTAACAGACTTCAAAAAGGAGGAGGTTCTATTTTCCGCTGTATTTTTTGTATTTACATTGCTAGTTAATAAAAATTAAGTGTATTAAATTCAATATATAATATAATATTTAAAGTACGCTGTTACTGAGCCAAATAGTACAGACATTTTTAACATTTCATTTCAAAGGGAACCATCAAATTATGGTCTAAAATCCAACCCATACAAGCTATTTACTAAACTAAAAGTAATACATATTCTATCTTACGTAGCATCATTACTAGAAGTGAATCCACATATTAAGGTCCGTTAATTAAACCAAAAAAATCATTGAAAAGTCATGGTTCCATAGGCACATAGTGTTAAAAATCACACGTACTTAGGTACAAATATGAACGTTGCAACGTATATTTATGAAATGTAACACAATTGGCGCGTAAACACATAAACCTATTGATAATTGAGTAATTATGTTACACACTAACAATTAGGTAAACCAACAAAAATTAGCTTGGGCAAGAGTTGAGGCGGAGGAAAGGCGCGCGAGGACATGGGGCGTCGCGGGTAGACGGCTAACATGGATATTTTGTTGTATGCCTAATTGCTTGAACGCGCTAATCTCAGGATCTGCTGGGCCGTTTTGAAAAATTATTTCACTATTAGATAGCTCATTCATCGATTCATTTACTAATTTAAGGGGTTGGTTATCTGAATGCGCATTTATTAGAAACTACTAGTTTGAAAACAGTATTTTAGAGTTGGATAACCCATTTACATGGAGCGGAGATTCAATGGAAAATATTGTGAAAGTAGAGACACAAGCGAAGTTGCGCGGGTTAGCTAGTATGTACAGCAAAATTTCAAACAATGTCATGTATTATGCTATTTTGTTACGGAATTTAAATGTAAAATTGCCAACATGTGGAACCATCAGTAGACGCAAAGAAATCGTTGGTTTACGTTTTCAAAACTTCTGTATATTGTTAGAGTGACTGCAACATACCCTATTAATTATGATAATGATAAAATAAAAATCGTAATTTATGAATATTCTGAGTTTAAGGCCGAGTTAGAATGGTCATTAGTTTAAAAATGTTTCATATCTAGAAGGCCGAAGATGTGTGAAGAGATTTGATGGAGCTACGAAATAATTGCTTTTTTAGAATATATTTTTGGTAATATCTCATAAATGAGATAACTACATAATGTAAGTAGGTACCTACCTAATCATCAGTAGATACCTCCCCTGTAAATTGTTGAGAAAAGCAATCGAATTAATAATAAATATCCTGGGACATTTTTCACACACGGCCAATCGGATTCCAAAGTAAACATCAAAGTGAGCTTGTGTTACGGTAACCAGATTGCTGATATAAGTACTACCTATACTACTTTTAAATACATACTTATATAGATAATTACATCTAGACACAGAACAAACAGACATATTCATGCAATTGTGCACACCAACCGTTTGTTTCACGTAAAAAATATACTAGCGGCATTAACTTAGGACTAAGGATAATCATATTAACAGGACCTCAATTTATTATGTTCCTCACACCTTCCATATTATTCCTAATTAGTCTATTATTAGAAAGAGACAGCGATAGGCGCGTGCGCACCAGCATCACACGTCCCTCACGAGGCCGAGGGTCACGACTGGAGACAATGAGCTCGTGCCGTTCAACCAGCTGACTTGAATATTGGATCAGGATTTATTAAAGGAAGTATATATTGTTTATTATTGCTATATCATGTAAATAAAACATAGGTTAGTACACAGCTTTAAGACGCCTCATGCTGTCCTTTTCTGTTACATGCTCGAAAATAAGGATGGTTAGATGTATTTGACGTATAAATTTTTTTTTATCCACAAAACAGGCATACGGTCCCACCTGATAGAAGCGGTTACCGCAGCCTAGGGACGCTTGCAACACCAGAGGCGTCACTCAAGCGTTGCCGACCCTGTAAAGGGAGCAACTGTTTAGGTAGTGAAAGGGACAAAGCGCAATGTACTTTTCCTCAAAAGGCTAAACAGGTATCCCTCCTGCATACCCCTAAGACGCTATTCCATCCCTGGTGCCCCTACTGCCGCTACAGAGTCTCAGCACATTACCTTAATAGACCTAAGTTACTTCATTTCATTTAATTAAGCCACCCCAATTTAAAAGTCTAACGAGACCAATGATCTGTGATTAAACATTGGTCTAACGCGTGCGTCTGCGCAGGGGAGGTTGGGGTGAACAGTCATCTCGCTAATGAAACTGATTATTGTGGCACCACACCTTTGTGTGTGTGGGGTAACGTGGGGTAAGTCGGGATTAATTGGATGAAATGTTACTTAGATATGTTTCATTTTGTTAATCTATCTAGTTAGGTTAAATTTTAAATAGTTTTCGATTTACTTAAGTTCATTAATATTTTAACATAATTAAATTACCATTTTGATAAGCTTCTCAAAAAACATTGGAAAATCAAAACAAAATATTTTGATGACAGCCCTTAAAAAATAACATTAAATTTATTGCTTGCAAATCAACAGCTTCATAAAAAAATATACACATTTAGTCATATCTTTTGATTTCTAAGTACATATTTAATGTTATATAATAGTCTTGATTGCGGTTTAGTTTGGATAATATCGTTACTAACGAAATGTCATTATTTCTATGAATGGGTTGAGTCATATTTGCTTGTATACCTATATAATCATACGATTCCCATAACAAACTAATTAGGTATATAACCTACATACGTCATAGAAGAATCATGCAAGGAAACTTTTTACTGTAACCTCAGCTGACTTAATTTAGTCACATATAAAGTATAAAGTTTTTTTCCCTTAATTTCCTGTATGGAGTGATTGTTTATCCCGGTGGGCGAGGGATGCGATACGGATCTCACGGTGCTTGCGTGTCTCATTACAGTTTGCGTATAAACTTTATACGCTACTAATGGTTAGCGATCACATATTTAATGGTGATATTTTGAGATGAGTTTGTACTGATTAAATTAATCATAAATTAGTTGAACGTTGGAATTCCTGTTTTCGGGATTTCTATATTATTGTATAGGTACCTATAGATATCAAGCATTTCATTCAAGTTCAAAATTGAATCCTACCCAAAATGACCTAAAAATTAAAATGAGTAAATGACACATTCCCTATGATAAATTAATTTAAGGCGCTTCTGTAATTATTGTATCTCTTCAATAGACGGCTTGTATTGAAGAGATATCAAAATTACGACAAATACTGTTACTAATATCAAAAACTGTGCCAAAAATATGAGAACTCATAGTAGTCCACCCTATATGGTCGCAAACGCGTGTGTTTGTGTTTATGTACACCAATTTACTGATTGTACGGACGCGGACGGGACGAGCAAATTGATGGGGAGCCCTGGAATATCGTGATATCATAGTTTAATCAGCGGTAATGAAATAAAACGTATAAAACTCGATATTGAGGGGTTGGAACGTTATGCTGGGAGTGCAGATGTTTTTGATGCATTGATTTCAGAACTTACCTCATTAACACTACAACTATAAGAGTCCAGCAAGCCCAGAAGCTTTACATATTTGAAGCATCCATACCGATTGATTTGATCAAAGACGCTAGTTGCGAAGGAAATTCTAGGTACCTTAATACAGGCATTACTACTTGCATGCCCCTTTTTTCAAGCTATTTATTTTGTATACACCATACCACACTTCTACGAAAATATTCTGGAATAGGTACTTATGTAATAAACCAATTTAGACAGACTTAAACTTGCATTTTTGGAAGTTCCTTTTATGGTAAGTACTTTTTACGAAATTCAACGACTAATACTTTCGCACACTACCGAGTAATGTTGACTCAACAGGGTAAATACAAACACCCTCGGTCCTCACCTCACCACGCTACTCATACTAACAACCGAGCCGTAATGATGTTTGCCCACAGTGCCCACTCTCCCCCGAGATATGCCGTTGTTTTTACGGGAATTAAAAAGCGTTGCCCTATGTCCCCCTATCCCGTTGGAGTAATCATATTTTTATTGAAATCTCTTTATGAGATTAATATATTGAGATAATTATACCTAACTAGTTTTACATCAGCTCGTTCAAGACAACTAAAATTATTAGGTATCTATTTTCAAGATTGGTGGAAGGATAAGGGTCATAAGGGTGATTAATTCAATAATTTCTCATACCTACGTCATTGTCCTTAATTCTATATACCAATAAATAAATCATAATTAAAATGTAGGTACCATACAATATTAGCTATTGAGGTCAAAATTCCTTATTTGGTTGGAAACTAAAGGAAAAAGAGGGGTAAAAAAAAAGTTAAGTTTGAATATAAAATCTACAAAATATTTTAATTGTTAACCTACACAAAAATCATATGATATAAAAATCAGGTAACTATTGAAACCCTAAAGGTACATATTACATACAATAAAATAGCGGGTGTAATTCACTTCCTGACCAGCTGTTAATCAGTGGAACAATGAACGCCAAATTTCCGAACGGAATAAAAAATGATCTGTCAAACGGCCAGCTTTCCCGCCAATTTGGCGGCTGTTTACGCCCTCGCACTTGTTAGGGTTACCATGATAAAAATAGACATTAGTGCGTTTTATATCAGGATAGTGAAGTTAATATAAAAAAGTTCAATTTAGTAAGTTTAGAAGAAGTTTAGAACAGAGTTGTTTGTATTGGGAGATTTATTTGTATTTTAATAGAGAATAATAAATCTGATTTTTTATTAACACAGGTTATGGTTTGGTTTATTTTTCAGTAAATATCAAAACAAATAATAATACAAAATTATTAAAATTTATTTACGTACACTCAGATTAAATACTTTTCATATAATAAAAGAGTTCAAGTTATAATGATAGGTAAGGATATACTATAGCTCAGTAGTTATATGTTTTAAAGTGCTTTCAGGGTCAACCAAGTACAATCCCAAATTATCTTATCAATGTTGTTCACCCTACTAATTCGACACGCCCTTACTTCTAGATTAATAGGGCTCGGTGTTTAGACTTCGGTCGCCATAGCACCAGGGGTGGGATTGTCAATCCGTCTGTCCACCCTCTGTGGGGCGCCTAAATACCACATCTCGGGGGGAAAGTTACGTTATCTAGCAACACTCGCGTTCTAATGGCGCCGAGAAAAAAAAAGATGTTGGCGGGAAATGTGAAAGGTTAATTGGATTTTTTGTGATTGCATTTTTATTACTCTGATCTTGTTGAGTTTATAATTTGATAGGTATCTGTTTTTTTATGAGATCATCGTGTCGTGAGGGTGTTTATTATTCCCTTGCGAATTAATAATTATATTTTTAATAGACTTTAACACTCAAGAGGAATATAAATAGACATAATTTTAGATCCCCTGGGTCCGGCTTTTTTCAGTCTTGCAATTCATCCGGTAATATCATCACTAAATTCTAAATTTAATGCTTGGTACCTGGATGACGGTACCTTGGGAGGTGAAGCATCCACAGTTTTAGGTGATTTAAAAACTATTAAAGATTCATTTGGAAAAATTGGTTTAGACATAAATTTTTCTAAATGTGAATTGTATGTTCCGGACACCTTATCAGACGCAGAAAAAACATCAATTGGTGATAGCTTTAATTGTCTATCACCAAACATAAAATTATTACAAAAGCAATCGCTTCGCCTCCTGGGAGCACCAATTTTTGATGACTCTATCCCCCCGTATTTAGAAGAACAATCTTCAAAATTTTACAATATCTGTGACCGTTTGCAGAAAATTAATTCACATATGGCTTTCCAAATTATCCGTTTTTGTCTTTTCGTCCCCAAATTCACGTATGTTTTAAGATGTTGTCCAGTTTGGAAATTTTTTATTCAAATGGAATATTTGGACAATGCCATACAAAAAGTACTAGTTAAAATTCTAAATTGTCCCATTAACGACCGCGCCTGGTCCCAAGCTTCTTTGCCTATCCGCTTTGGGGGCCTAGGTATCAGGAAAATCTCAAGCATCTCAGTCCCAGCATTCTTATCATCTACATACAGCACATTTGATCTTTTTAAAAAAATTATACACCCTTCTCTTGGTGATATCGAAATTATATATAGTAGTGAGGCTCGAGATGTTTGGTTTGCGTCCTGTCCTAGTGAAAGCATCCCACAAAATCCTAAATTACAAAAACAATGGGACGAGCCGCTCTGTAAGCGCATACACTCACAGCTTCTTAGCCGTAGTGATGGTCTTGCAGAGCGAGCTCGTCTCCTTGCTGTGTCTGAACGAGAGTCAGGGTATTGGCTTCACGCTATTCCATCTACAAGTATAGGTACTCTCCTCGACAACGTGTCTTTTTCAGTAGCCGTTAGTCTGCGACTTGGCTCAAAGATCAATGAGCCACATCGCTGCCCTTGCGGAAACGACGTTGACCAATTCGGTCACCACGGCCTTTCGTGTCGCCGCAGTGCTGGCCGCCTATCTCGCCACGCTGCTATCAATGACGTCATCCGTCGGGCTTTTGCCTCCGTCAACGTGCCGGCCATACTCGAGCCGAACAGTATTGCACGTGACGACGGTAAGAGACCCGATGGGATGACGTTGGTGCCCTGGAGTCGAGGTAAACCACTAGTGTGGGACGCAACATGTGCGGACACATTAGCACAGTCCCACCTACAGTCGACTTCAGGAGTGGCGGGTGCGGCTGCTACCACGGCGGAGGCCCTGAAGCGGCGGAAATATATGGTTCTCAATGAGAACTATATATTTCTGCCATTCGGGGTCGAGACGTTGGGTCCGTGGGGACCGGATGCTCATAGCCTTTATAAAGAGCTGTCAACGCGTCTTATCGAACGATCGGGTGACCAGAGGGCTGGCTATTACCTCGCCCAACGAATAAGCCTCGCCATCCAGCGAGGTAATGTAGCCAGCATCCTGGGCACTCTACCACAGGGCAGCGATTTAGATAATATATTTTATTTATAATTTAATTTAGTATGTATATATTTTACATATAAGTTTTGTACATATTTATACCCCTTATATATTCATACATTTGTTACTGTACAAATGAATAATGCAATATCAATAGTCATAAGTATTTTAAATTTTAAAACCTTAAACTTATTGTCTATGGAAATTATTCTGTCAAAAAAAAATAAAAATGTCAAACTCTAGCCAAAATTGTAATTAATTATTTACAAACATTAACTTTTAAGCACTTACACTTCACAAATATGTCCATTAAATCGCCGAAAACATCAAAAGAAAAACCATTGCAAAATAAATACAGTATACCGGTACAACAAACAGACTTGTCCATTCACGATGACAACTATACGAATTTAAAACAGCGTTTTGCTACGGAAATAAGACGAATGGATAGAGAGATGACCAAATTCAGGTAGAAGCTTATTGAGGCTTTATTTAGGCTTATTGGTAGTGTATCTATGAAAATTTAATCTATATTTAAAAAACAAAGTCCCCACCGCCTCTGTCTGTTTGAACGCGATGAACACAAAAACTACTGAACATTTTCCGGTTTTCACCAAATTACGGAGTATTTCATGGGGAAGGTTTCTATTATACATCAATTTGGACCCGGTAGGTGGCCCTGGTGGACAGAACGAAGTCTGCCGGGTCCGCTATTTTAATATAATTCGATTATAAGCTAATGCATACCTTAAGACCTCGCAGTGTAATGTTGGAATTGAATCTATACTAATATTATAAAGCTGAAGAGTTTGTTTGGTTGAACGCGATAATCTCAGGAACTACGGATCTGATTTCAGAAAGCTATTCACTGTTAAAATATTAGAAGGATAGTGTACTTAATAAACAGTTTTTGACGTGACAACGTCTTATAAATTGGTTTGCCGGGTGACACTTCAAGAAACTGCGTTACGCTCCGCTCCCGTTATGCGCTCACAATGAGAGCGAGTGAGAGGCACGCGTCCCTTCCACTCGGGCATGGTTAGCCCGCCTAAGAGCGAGAGAGACAGACATAAAAAGTGAAAGGCACGCGTCCCTTGCGTCGTTGTCACGTAAAACTTTCGCTCGTATACCGACTTTACAGGCAACCAATTTTTTATTTATAATATAAGTACTTAAAGTACTTAATTGCTTATTCGAAAATATATCCTACTAATATATTTATGAATGCGCAAGTTTGTGAGAATGTATGGATGTAGGTATGTTTGTTACTTTTTCACGCAAAAACTATTTATTATATATAGTTATTAACCTGGATTAACACATAGCATACTTTTTGTCTCGGGTAAATTGGAGATCCCGGGAAACCCGGGTGATACCCCGGGGAGCCACTCTAGTACCTACCTATGTAATGATATAATATTTTTAACACTCCAGCAAGGAATTAATGCGTCTCTACGAACAAACCTCGACGGTTCAGACTGTGTCGTCATCAGCTAAAGAGTTCTTCACCAATTGGGAGAGGATCATGAAGTCTCCACTGGTGCAGGGGGAGGGGGAGACCAAGATGCTCATGTTGCAGTTCGACGTCAGCCAGTTCGAACCATCTGAGGTAAATGTAGATGAAGTTATGTAAAAAAATAAATCCTGGGACATTTATCACACACGGCCAATCTAATTCCAAAGTGAGCATGTGGTATGGTAACCAGATAGCTGATATACTACAGATACTACGTTTTAAATACATACTTATATAGATATTTACATCCAGACACAACAAACAGACAGATTCATGCATACAAATGTTTGTTCTGAGTGGGATTCGAACCCACGACCGACGGCTTGAGAATCAGTCTAACCACAAAGCTAACCAGTCTGTCAATGTTAACCTTAAGAAGCCTATAGTAGGGTATTTTAAAATGGACAGCGACTGTAATCTAATATATAGGAATCTCATAACGCAGTGTACCTATATTTTCGAACTCCTTCGAAACGGCTTGATCGATTTTTATGTATATTTTGGTTGGTATGTTAATTAACGAACAATCTAAATAGATCTGAGCAGGTCGTACATTATTTTGCACCCTTCCGTACCCCCACTTTCCATGTTTTTATTGCGTTTTTAGTATGTCTTAAAAAGCACATATATAAAACTGAATAAAATAAAGTATCTATCCCAAATTGGATTATACACTGAAAGATTAAAATTTATCAGGTTTTGCATTGTCTATCCTGGTTTTAATTTGCATACATTACATAATTAATTTAAAAAGGTTTAATTAAACATTTATTGACGTCATAGTTGTCCTTGTTAGTTAAATTTTGTAAGTTAGTTACCCTAACTGAATATGTAATTATATCATGCATTTTTTTTACTAATTTCATTTATATTTATAGTTTTTTAAACAATAGATTGCGTTTTTTACTCTCACGCAAATTTTATCTTTAATCCCTGTTTGCACTAATAGAACATCTTCTGGATCAACACATGATACTTTTATTTCCGGGAAAAATACCTTCTGAAATGTGGATAAAACCCCGTGTTTTTATTTACGGACAGGAACTTTGTCGAAGCTAGATTTTTATAAAAATCAAACTGATATGTGTTGTTTTTGTTAATTGTAAGTTTATTTTAGCAGCAATGTCCTATGCCTTTATGAAATAGTAACCATCTAAGTATCTATCTAATATAAAGCTAAAGAGTTTGTTTGTTTTCTTGAACGCGCTAATCTCAGAGACTACTGGTCCGATTTCAAATTATTTCAGTGTTAGATAGCCCATTTATCGAGGAAGACTACAGGCTATAATCATCACGCTACGACGAATAGTAGCGGAGCATCAATCAAAAATGTTGCAAAAACGGGCAAGTGACGCTAACGAAGTTGTGCGGGCCAACTAGTATGTATATATGACAATAAATTTATCTTTTTAGGTACTAGTAAAGATTGAAGACGATTATCTTATAGTGTCGGCGTCACACAGGAAGAAGTCAGAAGGAAGTGCAGTCTCCAAAGAGTATAAAAGAGAAATCCGTCTGCCAAAAGGCATTGAGCCAAAGTCTGTGATATGTTCGGTATCTAGAGATGGAATATTAATGGTGCAGACTCCTTTGCCTAGGGTTTCTATCCCTGATTCCCTTTCATAAAGGTTTATGAAGGACAAGCTAAGGTAGGCCTTGAGATTAAGCTTTATAATTTATTAGTAAAATATTGTGCTTTAAACATAACTATAGACGATTTTTATTAGAAACTAGTGGCTTCCCGCAGTTTCACCCGCGTACCCTGGAGATCTTCCATTTTCTCGGGATAAAAAGTAGCCTTTGTCCTTTCTCATGTCTCTCAATGTCCCAGGATATTTATTTATAAAGAGGTAAGATCTGTATTTTTGTATGTAACGAATAAACTTAAAAAAGACTGGACCGATCTGAATAATTCTTTTAACAATAGAAAGCTACATTATTTATCAGTGTCTTGGGCTATATTTTATCCCTGTAGTCTTGTAGCCAGAACGGTGAATACACGAGTAAAACCATGTGGACGAAGCTATTGTAAATAAAATCACTGAAACTGAGTCTATATGTACTATAAACATGTGTAAAGAAATATCGCCCTTATTACTAGTTATATTTAATGAGTATAGGATCGATATTGGTATCCATGAAGATGCCATCGGACAACACGACCCAAAGTAAACAGACGCAAGCAATTTGCGTAAACATCCCATGTTATTAGTTCGACAACTATTGCTATGATGTAGACCTACGCTGTACTTTGAAGGTACAGCTTACATACGCTAGCCCACTTAATTATTATAGATTTTAATGATTTTATTTTCTTAAAAATTCATAGACTTATCATAATAATACCACACTAATAGTTTGTTACTTCTTCACGTCTATACGGCTGGAGCAATTATAGTAAAATTGGGTATGGAGTTAGCTGACACCCTGGTTTAACACACAGGCTTCTTTTTATCCCGGGAAAATTGAAGATCCCCGGGAACGCGGGTGTTACCGCGGGCCAGATGCTATTAGGTAATATAGTCTTAATTAAGGTTTTTATTTTTAGGTTTCTTAGGGCCAAGTATCCAGCGAAAAATCTACATTAGGTACATTGCATTGTATGAACATGATTTTATATATCTGCTTAAAAGGCTTATCCTACTGATATTATAAATGCGAAGTTTGTGAGAATGTAAGTATGTATTGATGTTTGTAAGGTAAGTACTGTTTCACGCAACAACGGCTGAAGGATCTCAATGAAATTTTACACAGAGAATATGTTCTGGAATCGCGCAACGGAAGCTAGTATTAAATAGATTTTATAGATTCCTGACAAAATATAAGAGCTGTTCTCCACCAGCTGTGGTGGTATAGTGCTAAGTCCTACCTACGTAGAAGTACTATCAGTATATGACATCGGGTGACGTGGCCCAACCAGATAAACACCGACCTGAAGCACGCACACCACTGCGCTGTGATGATTAGGTTTGAGCCATACTGGGGCTAGAAAAATATTAATAAATTATGTTTACTCTCTTAGCACGGATTGTATATAAGTGGAAAACATGTGATTAAAAAAAAATGGAGATGTTTTAGTTGCGACGTAAAATTCTATCCTACATGTTTGTCACTCTTTCACGCAAAAACTACCGGACGGATTTGGATGAAATTTGGGACGCAGATTTTTTTTAACCCAAGAACATTGAAGATCCCCTAGTAACGTGGGTGAAACCGCGTATAGGCACTAGTCTTGAATATTTTTACCACGTAAATCTTCCATAATTGCTTCAACAAAGATTTCATCTCAGCTTTCTCAGTGTGTCCCCAACTTACACAGGTCACCTGGATATTCACACGTGCACGTGCCTGTGTGCGTGTACACTGGGACTGGCGTGTTGATGCGACGCGTTGCCATGGCAACCGCCATTCGCCTCGCTTCCCAGAAGAGCTACGGAATATACCTATGCTTCATTTATCTGTATGGCTGGAAATTACATGTCTAGTTTCTGTAGACTAGGTTTTTGGTATTTTTTTGACGTTCATTAATAATCTGCTAACTTTTTAGTAAAGGCTTCAGCATAATAGAGGTTGTGGGGTCAAATAATGGGTTATTAATTGGTAACACAGTAAATGGTAGTTATTTTTGAGTACTTACCGGATGAATGAATTGTTTCAGCAAATGCACCTAAAATTGAATTGTGCTCAGCTTCGTATACCTACCCTACCACTTACCCGGATGATGATAAGAGATAAGATTCCTGACCATTTCTTTGCATCCTAAATAGAAATCCTTTATTAATTACTATAATAGGATACCTCTAGAAAATATACGTGACTAACAAGTAACTACAATATTAATGATAAATATCGATTAATAAGATCATCATCAATTCACTCTTAATATAATCAAAATTTTACCTATATTTTTATTTATTTATACCAAAAAATTACAATTGTTAAAGTGGTATTGTTATTTATCTCACCTGTACTGGCAACACCCATATTATTTCGGCTACAACAAATCAGAGGGGTGATTAGCAACCCCGCAGCACATATGTTTGATTTGGCCTTTGTTGCGTATTCGATAAGTCACTCCCCATAGCGCAGCGAATCGCGTGGAAAAGTCAACTTCACCCTCTAATAACTATCTGTTATAAATATTTCTGCCGATTTATTGATTGACTGCGAACATAGATTATTATGAAATAGAGAGAAGTTTTATTATTTATTAATTATTTTATTTTTAATTTATCCACAAAAAATAGTCTCTTATTCTATGTTAGGTATGACTGTCTAATATTGTTTGTCACTTGCCCATATTTACAACATTTTTTATTGATGCTCCGCTCCTATTCGTCATAGCGTATTGATAAGTATTATAGCCTTCCTCGATAAATGGAGTTCACTGCAATAATTTTTCAAATCAGACCAGTAGTTCCTGAGATTAGCTTCAGCTTTATATATTAGTATAGATTTCTGCCATCTTTGTATATATTTCGTGATTAGATGAATAATACAACATTTTATAATATTTCAACCTTAGTACTTAGGTATATCTAAAGCGTAAGGGTATTAAATTTGTCAGACTATCTGTTAAAATCTCCGGGTAAAAAGTGCAAAATTTTCTCGTAAAAAATAAGCCAAAAAGACATAAAATCACCATGGCAACACTATGAACGTACAAGTAGGTACAGAGCTCTCCCCCAACGGAAGGGTTCTTGGACCGGAAATGAGGTTTTTATCCCTCCCCAGTCCCCGGAAGTCGGTTCGACGAGGTGTGTTGAGCTCTCGATGTTAGACGGCCAGATAACTGGATTGGATACCCTTGTAAATGGTTCTAGAAAAATAAATACTCAGGTATTTTTATTTAAGAGGAAATTTTAAGGGTAGAATTAATAACTTCGGCTTTTGAAAAAGATCTTTAGGATGATTATTATTTATATTGAAACTTGCCTTGGATAAGGGATAGGCTACATATATATTTTGGCTATAGATATGTGCTTTAAGGTTTCATTGGAAAAAAATATTCGTAAATTTCCTGCAATATTGCCATTTCAAATAATTACACCCTTACGTGGACAAATCTGCAAACAGCCCCTGTGTTTGCAGATTTGTCCACGTAGGTAAGAGTGTCACGACTGAGAAACAACACAGAATAGTCATTGCTCATAATTTTGCGTAGATTCTCTAAAGATCCAAAATTAAGGATGTAGTTTAGGTAGCATTAGAATACCATTTTTTATACATACTACTAAGGTGGCAAACAGACATACGGTCCCACCTGATGACAAGCAGTTACCGTAATCTATAAAGACGCTTGCAACACCGTCACTCACGCGTTGCCGACGCTGTAAAAATCATACCTACATACCTACTGGCTACTGTAAAATAATTATTAACTACATACAGACAGAGGGAGTGTCCTATATATTATGATACGAAGTTAAGAAACAATTACTCTTTCAGTCTGTTTGGATTTCAGCACGAGCTAAAGTCATAACATCGCTTGTAAAGATCACTAATCCCATAACATTTACTTTTTTATATCACAAATGTTTATATTCACTGTTATAAATACATAGCTGTATGATATATTATGTACTTTTATAATACAGAAGCATTACAATATAAGTAATATATTGTATTATATTTTCAATAAGGAATACTTTTATTCGATTCATTTATGTACCCTACACACACAGAAAATAGAGAGTTCATACAAAAAGTAAAAAAGTAGATAATGTTTATTTCATAAAGAAAGTCCTGTGACTGAAGAAAAATCATAAAAAAAGTAACAAAGGAGCCCTTAGAAACTAAAATAAATCTGATTCCATACGATTATATACTGCCAGCCTTTTTTGTAGTTTCATACTCTTTTATTAGTATAATCTAGAAACCTAAATATTCCATGGTATTAATTAATGCTTAGTTCATACCGTCTACAATGCAAGAGCACGAGCCTTCCCTAACAATGAGGGGGATTTAGGCCATAGTCGAGGCGCGGTGCGGTGCTTTGGACTTCACATCTATCTACCTTTGATCTTGGCCGTACAGTTTCCTTACGATATTTTCCGCCACGAAAATGTATGTAGATATGCTGATTTCTGTTGTATAAATTACCTATTTGTCAACTCAGATCGTTAATATTACAGTTATAAATAAATAGCTGTGGGCTAAAAGACACATATATTTATTCCGTAGAGGTGTTGCAGTCTAACGATAAATGCAGTCACGATTATCACCTAAAAATAAACATGTAACATACGAAAATATTCAATTTATATTCAATACGTAAGTCTTGCTGCCGATAAGGGCAAGTAAACACTCGTTCGGTTTAATTAAATTGACTATTTTACCTGTTTTCATTTACGTAACTCGATGTTACGTAAAAAAACTACTGAATTTCCCAAAGATACCTTAATTTATTTAAATTTGGCGCAGTGTGGAATAAAGTTTTAATTATGCATCTACCAATATGGGTTTTATGGTGTTTTTAGCATTTACATGTCTGGTATAGACCGAAATGCAGTTTAGAGACTAATTAAACCTTTCTAAATTAGCTAACCCTTGTGGATACATGAAATAGATACCTTTTCAGTATTATGCAACAAGATTATTACATGTATGTATATAAATATAGTTAGCTATTTTAGCAGTCGTTATTTTTTAATGTCAATAATTGACTTTTAGAGACTGGTAACACTGTTCAAGTTTCAAAATTATTTGTACAGACTTGTCCAAATGTGTCGGTGCCGTAATCGTATTCGGCCGATTATATTTACCGATAATAACTCCATCGTGACACAGAGGGTCGCTCTCCCTCGCGGACGCCATTTTTTCTCAAAGGTGACGTGCGCCCGCGCACCTGTCGCATAGACTTAGGAACCGTTGGAGGGAATATTTAAATTAAGAATGTAAAATAGTTTAATTTAGGCTTTGAATATAAGAGACATCACGTAAGTATCTGATGATGAGGATTATGACTGATGTAATTTTTTCATATTACCCCCTTATTCATTGATCCTTCGTTACATTTTTTATTGTCATGCAAGAGATCTATGAAGCTATTTTCTGGTATAAGCAAGGTATTGCCTATTTTATTAAAATATAATTTCGGTGCAGCTAATTGTCGTATCTTTTGGTATGATCCTAGAAGTTCAAATATATACCAAACATGAAACTATAGTATACCTACCTCAAAGTTAGACCTAAGGGCCCTCTGATAGAGTCTAAGGTCCCGCCACAGATGAATGCGCACGCGACTAAACCCACACATGGACAACACATCCCTCCCTTTCTTCCGAGACAGTTGTAAGACCAGTCTCGACCGTTATTCCATTAAAACATTTAAAAAACATATTAAATACAAAGTCACAACTCGATTACGCATGCGATACAATCGATAATCCATTCCGAGTTAATTGCGCAAGTTAATCGATTGAGAGTGCAATCGAACCGACAAATAAGTACCTATCATTGAAAAGATCGGTCACGCCACGCACATATGTACATTTTATGTATATTTATTATTTACCTAAATAATAGCCCGGAAATATAAGAGCAAATTAGTGTGTAATTTGAAATTCATTTGATTATTTGACACTTAGAGGATCCGCGTTGTTTCACGGGAGAATTCCAATTTTCCCGGGATAATTAAGAAGGCTAGGCAGGTATGTATGTACTATTCCAGAATCAAACTTTGTGCCTATTTTCACCCATATCCCTTCAGCCATTCTGGCGTGAACAAATACCTTCACAAACTTTCACATTTATTGTATTACTAGCTGCCTCCGCGCGGTTTTACCCGCGTAGTTCCCGTTCCCGTGGGAATACAGGGATAAAATATAGCCTATGTTACTCGGGGATAATGTAGCTTTCCAAAGGTGAAAGAACTTTTGAAATTGGTCCAGTAGTTTCGGAGCCTATTCATTACAAACAAACAAACAAATCTTTCCTCTTTATAATATTAGCATAGATGTAGTTGAATTTTTATTCCGTTTCAAGGAAACAAATGACCCATAACCTGTCGTAAAGCAAACAAATATGATAATCGAGAACCAAATTAATATACGATTACAATCGCTTAAAAAGGTGTCGAGTTACTTTGCGTGACAGTCGATTATATACAAAATTATAGTTTGAAACCAATGGTTCAGTGGATAATGTTGGTGCTGGTTCAATCCTCCACTAACGAACACTTCACATATTTATGGAAAAAATAATACCTAATTGTATAATTTTTAAGCAATCAAGGCAGTTAGCACTTAGTTTAAAACAATAATGACATTAAGATAAAAAATACTCGCTTTAGGTAGGTAAATTCTGCCGCAAATACCTACTTATTCACTTTTTCTTACGAATTCTTGATATCATCCGAGTTTTTGTCTCCGCACTCGACAACAATGAACAATGCATAACCTTGACCCCGTCGACCTCAGACGAGAGATCAGATAAGAAATATAGACCATTATCGTACTCTATGTGATAAATTACTCGATAATGGCATTACATTACCCATTAACTGTAGTCTGAAAAAAAATAAAAACAATATGTACTGGCAACTTCCATGTCATTGGCTGTTCAATTTAAAAAGAAAACACGTTCGAACTTCGAAACTTCCAAGCTTTCGGATAAAATTATCTCTGTTGCGTCTTCAAGCGAGACGATCCTGCGGACATGTCTAGAAAGAGATGAACGGTGAGAAAACTCATTGAATGACAGAGACAACTGCTGCGCATCTCGGCGGGATGCCAGAACGGCAACGCCGCGTCGACCAATCGCCGGACGTTTATCTTTTTGTTTGTTTTCCAATATTATTTTTGTTTTGTCGTAAGAATTATGTGGATTGGGCATTGATCTTAAATATTTTCGGAGGGAAATTCAATGCTGTTCCTTTAAATGTTAGTTACCTATATGAATATCTGAACAATATTTATTATGGAAATAATAAAGGTACTTAACCGTTGGTATAAATAACAAAGGAAATTAATTATCAAAAGATAATATATATTTTTCATGAAACAAAATATTGTCGACACGGGCGGGGGTCGCGTGACAAAACAGCACGCGGAATATTAAAGTAGACAAAAAATATATATTTTTTAATCTACATCGGGTCGCGTTCAGAAACGTACCACCTAATAATGGCATTAATTAAAATGTGGGTTAACTGTCTGCATAATGCGCGACGTAAAAATTGTTTATGGTTGGTTATGGGCAAATGTGTTTTTTCTGCCCACTAAGGCTACATGAATAATGCATCAAGTAGGATGTTACATACGATTGCGTGTGAAATTGAAAACGGACTAATAAAATTTATCGGACAGGTGTATTTTATACTATAAGGATTCCGTTGTTTCATCTGTGGAATAGGATTTATATGACAGTTGCATAATATCGACGCCTTTATATTTTTTAAAAGCTAGCTACGTTATACTATCTGGTACCTATTTATTTATGTCTGTGAAATAAAAGTCAATAAAATATTTTTATACACGAGAATATTATTTTTGATATTAATTTGATAAGTAGGTACCTACTAAATTAAATCCATACTTGACATAGACTTAGGTCCTTCTACTTTTTTAACGGAACCCCAAAACGATTTTCATAAACAATTTGACTGTTTTTTTTTTCATTGACACATCCAAATAGGAAATTTAGTAATGAAAAACATTGAATTGTCACTATGTAAGTGAGTTACTAAGCTAAAAGTTTTGTTTTTGACATTGCATATTACACGAAGGTTCATATGAGATCCTACAAGAAGAAACCTCTTCCGTTTAACGACGTCTAATTTGGGAAAATATTTTATTTTCAGATTTTGAATTTTGTTCGTGTCACTCTATTTAATAAATATAGACACACTTTAAAAGATTTATCTAGGTATGTTTGCTCTTGAAATGGAATATTTGAACGGGATTCAATCAAGTTACTTGAAGCTAGAATGTCTGATTTTCGAATACATTTCAACCAGTCAATGGTGAAAGCTTTCGCGACCCAAATCTTTTACCCATTATATAACAACATACCTTTATAAAGCTTTACAAAACAAATGAACAAAGCTAAAAGCTTCGTACCAATATAAGTAATATGTATATGATATAAAAGCTAAAAGCTACCTGCTAGCCTTGTCCATCGGACCCTCAACTCAGCCGACCGTGTCGCGGAGGTCTCATCTCGCCTGCGGTCCCAGGCCTATAATAACAAGAGCCTTTGTATGCCTTGCAAATATATATGTAACCTACCTATATGTAGGACTATACAATTATGTAGGACTCAAATAAATGGCGTGAGAAAATTGTCTCGTTTAGTTTTCTTGTCAGATATTATTGTCATTTCATTTGTTTGTTCCGTCTTTAATTTGGAAAATTTATATCAACAGAGATGTAAGGGGTCTATTAATACATATTACATAAGTATTTCTTTATATCTAAAGCCAGTGGTTGTTAAAATAAATATTGCATAAAATTAGATCTCTGATTTTACTTTGTCATCATTGATATAAACATTATTTTTTTTTGGTATTTATCAATGTATGTCATGCACTAATTTGTATATTAATTTACTATATAAGGCTACCTTGGGATCAGTGCATTACTTTAGCTTAATTGAATATCTACTATTAATGACAGAGTTCTATTAAATAGTGCCAGTTATAGGTCATATTTTTCATCATCAATTTACTATTCATATCCTGTTTACAGTTTAATATAGTGCCTATTTTATGAGAACAAGGAAAGTGTATCAAAACACAAGTTTTTAAACAGCAATCCGTTGAGTAATTATGCCGTAAGAATCACGAATGTCTTGTAATAGAATAGATAAAAATTGCGATCCGGCGCGCGCGCATCGCTCTGAGATTTATCACAGTATAGATTATGCATAGCCACTGAGTTGAAAACATCTTACAAGGCGGTGTATCATCGAAAGTAATCTTTATTTTTTACATAACATTCCATTTTATCTAATAATCAAGGGCATTGGAGCGACAAATGATGTATCTTTTGAAACCGCAATATTAAGCTCCGATACCTTATTCCAAGCCTATAAATTGAGAGAGACTACCTGTTTCCGTTTCCGATACGGCTAAATATTACCCCACAGTGACGTCAGTTCCGGTTTTAATCCGCTAGCCGAGCAATGGTGGGAGCTGTGAGCTCAACCACAATCATTGGCGTTTTGTTATCCGTCCGATGCGGACGTCTTCTTAGTGAACAAGAAAAGGTTTCGTGTTCATCTAATTACCCTCTGATTTCGTGCATAGAATCAAATTAATTTTGTTTTCTGTTTCATAATGAATCCTACCGAGGGTCACATTGACGGTGCACGAAGTGGAAAAGAGGATGCCCCACGTCACGTCAGTGCTTCATCTACGGATTCTTCAAGCTCCTCGTCCTCTTCGGAAAGGTATAAAAGGCGCCGTCGCAGAAAACACCGCAAGAATAGTCGGATAAGTACCCTTGAGAAATCCGTTAAAAAGATTTCTGATAGTGTAGCTTCGTTGCGTAATTGTTTAAAAAACAGGAGAAATGAATCATATATGTCCGATTCTTCTACTATATCTATAGAACCATCTAATGATTTAATTAGAGAATTTGAAAATAATTCTACAGATAATAAGGGCGTTAGCTTTAAATTTGAAACTACCCTCAAAAATCAAACATTAAAATCATCTGATGCCCATTTAAGTTTGATTAATAAGCTTCAACATTTTGATTCCCCTGATTGGTCTCAGGTCAGGTATGCAGATACCCAAAAATTATATAATTCTGTTCCTGGCTTTATAGAATTAGAGACAAATGATTTAATCAAGACTTTTGATAGAAATAACCACATGTCTGTAAACGAACGCTCGTTTGCTGCTTTGTCACATGGTTTGATTATGCAAAATGAGGCTCTTCAAGCTGGTTTTGTATCCTTTGTTGATTGGCTAGGTGATCAACGAGAACCGATTGCTACAGATGTAATTAGTTCTAAAATTAACGACATTTTCTCAAACGGTGATTATTCTAAAATATCATCGGACTTGTTACAAGTAGTTTGTGGCCGTAGAGCTGACCTTGTGCAGCAACGTCGTGAATCTGTCCTCAATTTTGTTCGCGATAAGTATTTATCCGAATCAATCAGGAAAATACCTCCTTCGGGGGAGTATATATTTAATGATGTCAAGCTTTCAGATTTCATAACCAAGCATGGTGGAATCCAGAAAGTGTTCGCAAAACAATCTGCTCATGGTGGAGTTATTAAGCATGGGCTGTCTCAAGGAGATACAGATGTAGCTGGGCGGTCTAAGATTTCCACTCGGAATAATGCTCATAATAAGCCTTCTACCAGTGCTTTACCTTCGCAGGGAGCAAAACGTAAGGCAGATGTGACATTTCGTGACGAACAGCCTAAACGGCGACGTCGCGGTGCGGCCGGTCAATCCTACCGACGCAATCAACGAAAATATTGACTACAGCCGGAGCTGTTTCCGAGCGGGGCAGCTCAAACATCAGGTAAGGGTTTGGAGGAAATTGGGTGCTCCAAAGTATATCCTAAAGATCATAAGGGGTTATCGAATTCCTTTTTCAATTTGTCCCCCTTTGATTTGTCCTTTAAGAATTTCCTCAAAATTTCACACAAAGAAATCGACGAAAATTTCTCTTCAAATCCGAGAATTAATCCAACAAGGGGTGTTGGAGAGGGCTTCCATAAGTCCCAGTTTTGTTTCAAATATATTTTTAGTCCAAAAGAAAGGAGGAAACGTTCCAACGTTTCGCCCAGTTTTCAATTTAATGCTTTTGAACAAATTTCTTCGTGTGACAAAATTTCGTTTAGTAAACATGTACAAGTTACCCGATTTTCTCCAACCCAAAGATTGGCTAACGAAAGTGGACCTCTCCAATGCGTACTTTCATGTGCCAATTGCCCCGTCTCACCGTCCATTCCTGCGCCTAATTTTCGACAACAAATTATACCAAATGACGTGTCTACCATTTGGACTAGCGACTGCGCCCAAAGTATTTGCAAGTTTAACGAATTGGATAGCTCAAATCATGAGAGATCAGGGAGTCCGTCTCCTGGTTTACCTGGACGACTTTTTAATTGCTTCTCAATCGAGGGAGGAGTTAATAATGCACACCAGTTTGCTTGTCCGAACTTTACAGAGCCTAGGCTGGGTAGTGAACTTCCAGAAGTCTGTGTTAGTCCCCCAAAGAGCCATAGAATATCTAGGAGTTCTATGGGATCCTTGGAAGAACAGGAAATTACTTCCAATTTGCAAGCAGAACACCATATGCAAAAAGGTTAGTCAGGCTTTATTGCTACCCCAATTATCGCTTAGGCAAATACAAAGTCTGTTAGGTATATTTAACTTTGCAAGTTTTATTGTTCCGAGAGGCCGTCTGAACTCTCGAGCATTGTTATTGTTAAATAATCGACTATTGAAGGGTAATCTGAATTCAATTGCTCTTCCACAAGATGCCCTTCAAAATCTTTACTGGTGGCAAAAGAACTATGAAGTGTCCTCTCCCTTACATTATCCTCCACCAAAGTTTTTTCTATCAACCGATGCCTCAAAACACGGTTGGGGTGCACAATTAAATACCGAACATATTTCAGGCGTGTGGTCAACCGAGGGGCAACTACATAGCAATTTGTTAGAAATGTTGGCGATATATCGTGTTGTTCAACAGAGAGGGTTAATAATGCAGGATTCTAGTCTGTTAATTCAGAGTGACAATCGTACCATTATATCATACTTACGTAATGAAGGAGGAACTCGTTCAGAGTCTCTGTTGAATCTTACTTTTAAAATCTTAAAATGCTTAGATTATTTTAAAATTAATTTATCTATTTATCATATACCAGGTCGATATAACTATGTGGCTGACCGCTTGTCCAGAGCTCAGTCATCAGCCGAGTGGCATTTACTTAACCAATTAACAATAAGTGTGTTCCAGACATGGGGAACCCCAGAAATAGATCTCTTTGCATCCAGGACAGCGCATGTGGTGCCCAACTATGTAACCCTGGATGTTCACGACAGGAGAGCTGTGTTTCACAATGCCTTCAGTCGCGAATGGCACTACAAGTTGGGATGGATCTTCCCACCTCCATGCCTGATTCCGCGAGTCCTAACGCATCTAAATGTAGCGAGAGGTATTTACCTAATAGTTGTTCCAGATTGGGAAAAGGTTTTTTGGAGACCAGATTTAGAGGCTCGTGCCTTGAACCCACCGATACAGATACAAAATCTAGATCAGGTATTAGTGGACACTGTAACCAACCATCCACCACCGCAGGTACAACAAATAAATTTACTAGTGTGGCGGATACGGGCTGGTCCTCCTTGTTAAAATCTTGGCATCAGAATCAGATTGATATTTTAGATAGTAGTTGGCGAAAATCTACCGTCAATACTTACAAGTCTGCCTGGTTGCGTTGGTTGAAGTGGTCCCAAGAAAATAGAGTTGACTCTGTAAAGCCTCACCCCGAGGATGTTGCTCGTTTTTTGACAGATTTACATTTAGTATCAAAATTATCGTACAGTTCCATTTGTTTACATAAATCTGTGGTATCAACTTTTTGCCAACCAATTGTAGGCAGTTCATTAAGTTCACATATCATTATACGACAAGCACTCAAAGGTATAGCTTTACTACAACCTAGGAAACTTAAATCTCCGATTTGGGATTTAAAGATTTTAACAAATTATTTAGAATGTAATGCACCAGAAAGAATTTCCCTTTTTGAAGTTTCTAAAAGAACTGCTATATTGCTTTTATTATGTTCTGGTCGTAGAGTCCATGATTTAACGCTTTTAAATATTAATAATTCTAGTTACGAAATTAAAGCGGATAGTGTAACGTTTTGGCCGGATTTTGGTTCAAAAACTGATAGTGTAAAATTCAGACAGTCAGGTTGGAAGTTACTCAAATGCGAATCGAGTAGCAATATAGATCCAGTATTTTGGATTAAGAAAATACTAGAATTGTCTAAAAATAGAAGAGGCAATATAAATTCATTATTTATTAGCACATGTGGTCCCCCAAAACCAGCCTCTCGTACTATTATAGGAGGTTGGGTTAAACATGTATTAAAAGATGCTGGTATAGACAGTAGCCCGGGAAGCGTTAGGTCTGCCGTAGCATCGTCTAGTTGGGTGGATAATACACCTATTGATCAGATTTTATCACGTGGCAACTGGCAGTCTGCGGTAACTTTTCATAAATATTATAAAAAGCAAATAGCACCTACATCTTGTGATAGGAATGAAAATATATTACAAAACCTTTTTCAGTCGGTATGATTTTGATAGTTATTTCTATTTAATTGATAATTCTATTTCAGAACGTGTTATCACAATATACTTTAACTTTATTTATCACATTGGCGTTTAATTTTAATCCAGCAGCCGATATCAAACACTTCTCAATTTATAGGCTTGGAATAAGGTATCGGAGCTTAATATACCAATTTTACCTAAAAATAAAATTGTTATTAAGCATACTTACCTTATTCCAAGCCTACTTAAATACCTGCCTGCCTTTATTTCAGCTTAATTTTTTCTTAGTCATAAGCTTAACCCTTTCAGAGTTTAGGTTTATCTTCTGTTCTCACTTAAAGCATCATACTTAATTATATGTTTAAAGTTTGAGAAATTAATCATGCATGCCTAGCCATCATGATTGATAAATTGAGTCACAATGATTGTGGTTGAGCTCACAGCTCCCACCATTGCTCGGCTAGCGGATTAAAACCGGAACTGACGTCACTGTGGGGTAATATTTAGCCGTATCGGAAACGGAAACAGGTAGTCTCTCTCAATTTATAGGCTTGGAATAAGGTAAGTATGCTTAATAACAATTTTATTTTTAGGTAAAATTGGTATATTATGAGTAAGGTAAACTGTACGGTTAACGGCCTGATATTTGCAAACAGTAGTTTTTTTTTTCAGTTTTTTTTTTCAGACATCTCAATCATTGATTACTGTATGTGATAGAATTGCTTTCTTAAACAAGCTACTATATAATCATGTTTTTGGGATGATCAACGAAATTACTCGTAAATACGTATTGCAAAAGTCTATACATGTCTCTGACCATTTACAACCAAATAAACCCTCTGTTTCTTACTTATTTATCGATTTATTTCATTTCAATGAGAGATGTGTATTGAGCTTTTTTAACAGCCAGTTATTGTACAGTTTCCCCTTTATTCCTTCAGATACGAATTCTCACGAATCATCACATACATGTGTGTATTGTATACAAGTATATTATAAACTTATCCTCTCGGGGATACTAAACCTTCAAACGTGGACAATCGAAATTAGACTTTAAGTTAATTAAATATGGTTTTATTTCATGTGAGTAAAATGCAAATTGTATTGCTTTTTGTGTATGTGTGATGTGTAATTTATTTCATTAGGAGAAGGCAGGATACATGTCCCTCGATGTCTTCACGGGCGAGTGGCTCCGAGCTGTGCTGAGCATGTCGAGACGGGAGGAAAAAAACATTTTAGACTAAGAGCTAGACTAGTGTCATTTCCAACATTTTTAATTATAGTAGGTTAAATATTTTTTCAAAAGAAATAGTTTGCGGTAACGGTGATTATAATGTGAACCAAATCTTTTCTAATACAGGGATTTTTTTATAGGATATTATACCTATATTAATACAGGTAAGTGCTTTTAACCCTTCATAAAACTTATCATATTCTTCTTATTTGACTTCTTATTTGACAACTAAAATTAAATTAAACCTACTTTTTTATCTACACCAATATAATAAAGAGGAAAAAAATATATTATAGTGTATATGTTTGTAACGAATAAACTCAAAAACCACTGTGCCGATTTCAGAAATTGTTTCACCATTGGAAAGCTACATTTTCAGGGAGTAACATAGGCTATATGTTATCCCTGTATTCTTACGGGAACGGGAACTGTGTGAGCGAAACCGAGCGGAGGCAGTTTCTTTAATAAAGTGAAGAGTTTTGAAATTAAGCTGCAGGCCTATTAATGGCCCCCGGCATCTTGCCGTTTATATTATGCGAAACCACCTCGCGAGCCATTAGACTCAATGGAAGAAACTCGTCGCATTTTATCTTTTGTTCAAGTTATTTCCGTTGGAATATATTACTCTTTACCCGGTTGACAATAAATAGGCCTCTAAATTAACTGATGCGATCGTTATGTGACTTTGTTATGTGGTTTGTAAGATTTTGTTTGTTTGCTAAAGTATTATAAATATGTACCTACTTAAGTAAGTACTTAGATATCTTCTAGAAACTGTTAAATACCCTGTTATAACTTATGTCGTCGTCGTAATCGTTCTCAGCCTAAACTAGTCCACTTATGTAAGTACTTTACCCAAAAATATTGATTGACTTTAATTTTCAGTAAAGTCTACCTGTGTTTTTAGTACCAAAATTATGTAAATATCTTGTTTAAAATTTTGGAGACAATCACTTAGGTATTTATTTTATATACAGATCTGTTTATTGTATAGCTAATTGACAAAAAAGAACCCAACACATAACCAAGGCCACCCACAATTCAACATATTCATAAACAATCCTATTCTGGAAATCAACAGCTCATCAACCATCGACCATCTGAAGAAGTGAGTAACGCGTATTTAGTATTCACGTATCGTACCTTCGGTGATCTCTCGATACGCAGAATCCGCATACAATGGGTGCGCGGACGCAGGTGAGGTGAAATCGATGGTGACCGCGCCCGTATTCTGACACCGTTACCCGTTTGGGGGACAAAGGAAATATATATACACATGAATAATGCTATGGATTTGCTATGTACTTTGCCTTCAATTGAGTTATATCCATTTTTATGTTTATTATATTTAAGTGGCATATGTACCTAACGATACTGCTTAAGTCAAAATTGTAAAATAGATCGTTAAAATGTTATTTTCTTCGTCAACTGACATTATGTAATGTTATTTTTCTTGACCCTGATAAATTTATTAGTTAATATTATTAAGTAAATATAAATTGATATGAATAAAGAACATATAACATTGTATATTTTAGTTTATTTTAATGTCAATCCCTTGATTTTAGTACCAACTTCAATAAAAGTATCTAGGTATATCTGAATTATATACAATACAAGAAATACATCGAAAATTGTAGGAGCTGTTTAAGAACTATAGGAATCTTACTTCTTTGTAACTTACCATATGTGAGCAATCGATCCTACAAACACATAAGTTATGATTCACCATTAAAAATACAAACGAAACGAGGTCGTTTTGACATCGCCAATAGTCATCGTAAGCCAGAATCGGCATTTCTTTGTTTAAAGGGAAAATTGTGGTCAGTGGTAGGTGGGATGACTTTTTAAAACTATTTGGGTTTTCTTGTGACGGATCTATTTCCTTAATTTATAAATATTTTTGTTAATAAACAAACTATATGTCTGTTTGTTCTGTGTCTGGATGTAAATATCTATATAAGTATGAATTAAATACGTAGAACAATATGTAGTAGATACATCAGTTATCTGGTTACCATAACACGAGCTCACTTTGAAGCTTACTTTGGAATCCGATTGGCCGTGTGTGAAAAATGACCCACGTCATATTTCAATTAATAATAAATAATATATTTATTATTAAATTAAATTAGCTATACTATAATATATTTAAAAAAAAACATTCAAGGGTATTTTTCCCTAAAGATGTTTGCTCTCATGCGCATCGCAGCGTCGGTGTGAATGCACAATCGGCGCAAGCGCATCCAGTTTGTATTCCGAACGCGTGACCGTGTGATGTGAACCCACCGAGATGTGGCCATTTGAATATCACCCTTCGAGTATGCTAAGGGCATTGTTTGCTTAATTTTTTTTTTATTGTTTCTTTACTAGAATTAAATAACCATTGCTTCGGTATTAACATGATAAGCTTTATAGTTTAGTAGTGGTCTCAAATTATTGTTTTTAGAATCTCTGAAAAGAAATAGCCTGTTAAACTATGGGCTACCTAGGATTTTTTAGAAGCGCGTTGCAAAAATGATTTCATTCCGTTGATTTGACAGGTTTACTCTATGGATCTAATCATATTTTGTCTTCTACCTTACACTTAACACAATCTAAAATCTTGTTTACATATCAATTAAATTAACGACCAATTCTCAGCAGTTTAATTAAGTACATTAAATTATCAGCTACATACGATGTCTCACGTTCTACCAAGATAACTTTGCAGTTGCATACTTCGTTCGTAGCATATCTGTATTCATAAGTCACGACATTACCTTTGTAATTTGAATAAAAGCGCATCATTGCAAGTAACAAGTCAAGTCGCCGCGTACTAGAAACGTGAATTTACAATTTAGTATCGTGTCTAATTAAATGTCTGTTTACACCTAAAGCTGTGCTGTTCATTCATCAGGCGTTATCCATTCAATCGATCAGTTGTTCCAATAGGTATTCAAGGTATGTACTTCCCGTGTCGTGTACGTAAAGTGGCCCATTGATAAGGAGTGAGATGTGACACAATGTCGCATTATGTGATACCGAGAACATTTGTGTTTACTCCGTTCAGTCTTGGAAGTGGGCGCTTTGGGCTGAGTGCTTCGATCCTTCTTCATTTTTTATATTAAATACTAGAGATCCGGCTTCTTCTCTAGCAAAGCAATGATGTTTGAATATCTTAAAAATGTATTGTTGTTATATTTCACTTAATAAGTAGGTACCTACTTTAGTTAACTCGCTAGCTTTGTTATTGACTTTTTGTAAGTATAAGTTATTTTAGTACATCGGCTATATGCTAATCATACAGCTAATATACTAAGCTTAGTTTGGAATGAGATTGGCCATATGTAAAAAATGTCCCCATTTATTTATTTATTTGTATTTTTTTCGGTAACAAACACCAAATTACTTCGACCTTCGTTAGCTCTTCTAGAGTATAAAGTGCGTCATAAAATATAGGGTGTATGTAATAGCTACATAAAGAGTAAGTCTTCTTTAGCTCCTCTTGGGAACGAGTTTGAATAAATCTCGCGATCAAATATTGATTTTCATGCCGTCTGATCGATCTGTTATCGTCATACGTTATCTCTTGTGAGAAATAAACTGTTTTGACCTTTCAATTTCGACGTAACGGTCGTATGAAGGTGGATCGCATTGATTTTCTTTTATACATGTTTTATAGTGTAGGTTTAGTTTTCATGGAAACTTAAGTCATTATAGTAAAATCCAAAGTTATATTATTATTTAGGTAATTTAAATGTTTTTTGGTATTTAAAGTAAAGCTCTCATAATGATCAGTTAAAATCAAAAAGTCAAGTCATAAATAAAGTCTGACGTTTCATAAAAACATTTTTGCTATATATTTTTCACGTTTAAGGTTATTCGTAAATATTAATGAGGGAACTTTCACTGAAATTCTAGGCTGTAAATGCTATTAGCACTAGCTTTACATATTATATACATAATATGTTATTATGTTGCCATACAAATACGAGTCATGCAGGCTAATTACACACCACACCGTGACATGTTTTTTCTAGAAAAATATTAAGTACTGGAACTTCAAATGAATATCTATTTTGAAAGTGGGTGGGGCTAACTGCTTTCTTTTCAGGGAAAAAGTATTTTTTTTAATCAAAGCACTCGTAAATATCTATAATAGAGTAGGTATATGACTTTTACACCCATAGATAGATACGCGGATTGTTTCTGAGCGTGTAAGGTCCTCGAGCGAGAAAAATTGACAGACAAGGGTTTCTTAAAACCTGGGAAATCTCATATGAGTAGATAATATACCTAAGTGAAACTGTTATATATATAGACTGACACAAAATTCTAATATGTATGCATAAGTCATATTTTTTATAAGCATATATGTTTAAACAAAGCATTATTGTCTTGACAGCTATCGACTTCATAATTATATTAAACTTTTAACGTCTTTATTATTAAAAAAAGACACAATAAAAGTTACCACTTGCGCAACATTTGTCACCACCATCGACCACCAACTGTTTATTAAATCAAAACATGCACCACACACAACAAATCCAAAGGCACATGTAAATCGTATCATAATAGATACAAATTACACAATTATGTGCTATTAAATTCAGATTTGCACAGGAATATACACTGTTTAGTCTCAGTTAAACGTGTCAGCTTACTTCTCTATGGAGATTAAATAGCAGATGGTTCAAGTACCTAACTACGGTGACGGTGTCAATCTCTCTAATTAACATTTTAATCTTTGACTATAATAGACTACTTAGTAGTCACCCGCCTTCCCAACGCATCTCAAATTTTCCCGATATAAAAATTACCCTATGTGCTAATCCAGGTTATAAACTATCTGTGTTCCAAATTTCATTAAAGTCCGTTTAGTAGTTTTTGCATCAAAGAGTAACAAACGCACATCCATACTCACAAACTTTAGCATCAATCTATACTAATACATATTATAAAGCTGAAGAGTTTGTTTGTTGCATTGAACGCGTTAATCTAAGGAACTACTGATCCCACTTGTAAAACTCTTTCCGTCTTATTCCAAAACAAGGTCTAAATTAAGTACTAGGTTTATTACCAGGTTTAAACCATGACTAAATAAAACGTTATTATAAAATGAAGTTTATCACTAGTTCAAGAACTATCTATGGTACTAAAGTTAGTCCGCCAAGACCCCTAGTTTAACTTTGGTACTTTTTTATTTGAGGTTACCTTTGGTTATTCTTGTGTCTTTTTATTTACAAATCTCTAAAAAATGGATTTTAATATGGTTGATTTCATCGATTAAGAAGATTTGGATATGCTAGAGACGCCTCGGCGTCTTTACAGACATCGTCATCGTGTGAATCCATTTGAATTGAGTGACGAAGATTTTCGATACAAGTAAAGGAGAAACAGAAAATAGTCGATGTTTTACGTGAAGACTTATCTCACGGACTTGCCTTCTAAAATATGTGCCGATTCAGCTAAAAGTTGACGTAATATTTCCTTTCATAAATAATATGCGTTAGGTTGTTATAATTGAAAAATGATGATAAAAAATCATCGGAAAATCCAGAATGAACTCCAGTTTTCACCCCTTTTTTCTTTTGTTGTTCCATTTTTGGGATTTTTTTAGCTCACTTTTACACGACAATATGAGAACAGTAATACGAAAAACAATTAATTAAGTCTATTCGGATAAAAGGTCTTAAATTACGAGGGCCGCCGCCAAAATAATTCACTCCATTTTACGCTAGAGGTGTTAAATAATATGACAACTTCATTTGAAAAACTCATCATAAATAAACAAGTTATGATTGTTCATCATATTGTACCCTTAGCAAAAATAAATTTATAACATATTTCTGTGTATAATTATTAATTGAATTTAAAATAATTATTTATTGATTTTAAATCATAGTAGGTATAATAACATTATTTATAAAAACGGAACGTTGCTTCAAATAAAGAATGTATGAACGAATGAAATAATGCTATTTTTGTTTCTTATCTGTGGATATTATTTGAACCATGGACTTTCTTTGGTACTAACTGGTCTTCGGATAGTCTTCGTTTTGTAATCAGAACACATTAAAGTTAAAACCTTGGTTTTAACTTTAATACCGTAACAATCCTAGACTTGTTGGTCGTGGTTTAAACCAGTACTAACTCATGTTTTTGTAATAAGACCGTTTCAGTGTTAGATAGTCCATTTATCGAGCTAAAATGCATAACCACATCATATGCAACGATATTATTCTAAGTATTCAATATGGCGGGATTTTAGTTAAACACAAACATGTCACCAGTAAGACTTATAACTCTTAATCGCTATCTTTTTAAAACGTAGAAAATCCATGTAGGCATGTAGGTAGGTAGACTATCTCGTCTTGGTAATTCCAAATTCTCGTGTCAATAGATTTTTTTATCTGTTTTAATCAATCAGCACATGAAGGTACATGTTGGCATAGTTATCATCTCCCATCTGTGTAATAACATATATGTATGCTGCGCGTGCGCTGCAAATAATCTCTTCTCGGTAGCATTATTACGTATATCTTCGTAGGGTTGCCACATGTGTATTGGTATGAAAAAGGTAGAATACCTAGCTATAATACTTTTTTAGTATTATCGTTTAAAATTTAAAGATAATCTCATTTTTTAAGATGATCTCTTTGTTTCTCTGTTCAACTTGTTCTTGTTTACCTGCTAGTGGATCCCTGTGGTTTCACTCGCTTTCCCAGGGGAAGAAATTTTCCTTGGATAAAAAGTATACTATGTGTTATTCCAGAAAATAATCTAACTCTGTGCTAAATTTTATCGCAATCCCCTTAGCCATTCTGTGAAAGAGTAACAAATATGCATACCGCCATACATCTATTATTACCAACTCTCGCATTTATGATATTGGTAGGATATAAGGTATGTTTATATCATTCATATAAAGCCTGGAAAGAAAATAAATAATACATATCAACAAACAAACAATTGCATTGCAAGCGAAGTTGTAAAATCCCCGTGATAGCGCAATAAAACAGACATGCAACAACCCTAATAAACATACAGCTTTTATATCCCCAAGAATGTGTGTAATACGAGCAAATTTAAGGTAACATGCACAGAGCATAGAATCAATCAGACGCCGCGAATGTATTAACTTTTTTTATACCACAAAGATGGCAAACAGGCATACGGTCCCATCTGATGACAATCAGTTACCGTAGCCTATGGACGCTTGCAACACCACGCGTCACTCACGCGTTGCCGACCCTGCAAAAATCTCTTTTGTCGGGTCTTTTTTTAGGGTCGGCAACTCCTGAGAGTGAGAGAGATTTTTCCCTTCTTGAAGAACCCCATTACTTGAATAAAAGCCAAACATAATTATTAATGTTTTCCTAAACATTTTTATCCGAAGATACTTTATTTACAGCCATCTAAAAAGTTTAATTAATAATCGTAACCTCATTGGATGGAGTATATTTTGTACAGGATAATTGAAAATCGAACTGACATATATATCAAGTAGGCTATACCTACTTAATAGGTACTTAAGTTACATACTATATTGAAAGGGGGACGATAAATCTATCAAGACGAAGCGTAAATGGGTAAGGTCATTGACATTTCGATTAGACTTCTGACATTCTCCTCATTCATATGGCTGAGGTAATAGCGATAATAAATATTAAAACAGGTGAACTTGCGGCGTCTAGTTGAGTCCATGGTCTATGGGTACATGAGATGTTATCACAGAACACTTCGATCATATATTCTGCGGTCGGTTATATTCAAATCACACTTTGTCCACTCGAGGCCTGACACAGTGGAATTTAAAGGAATTTGATGGACTCAGTTGACCGTGGATCTTGCTACGACAAAGATTAGGGGAATAATAATTTAGACTGGTCATTTGCTAAATATACAAATGGACATCGTCTACAGGGGTTTTGAACCCTATTGTAATATAAATAAGTATTAACTTTATATGTATAAGTTTCTATGTATTGTTTATCCTGTATCTCCAAGACAACACTACTACAGAATGAACTATTCAGATCACCACATTTTGAGCATCAATGAAATAAAAAATCACGTATATGAAATATCTATACTGATATTATAAAGAGGAAAGATTTGTTTGTTTGTTTGTTTGTTTGTAATGAATAGGCTCCGAAACTACTGGACCGATTTCAAAAATTCTTTCACCTTTGGAAAGCTACATTATCCCCGAGTAACATAGGCTATATTTTATCCCTGTATTCCCACGGGAACGGGAACTACGCGGGTAAAACCGCGGGGAGGCAGCTAGTTACGAATAAAACCATAAACAGATATATACATTTCCAAACATAATCAACAGGAAGTCCTATCTGTATCCCGGTACAAGATCTATGGTAATAACCTCAACACAGCTTTCGAGTCACGCTTCTGTTTATGCTAATTGTCCAGTGACTCCTCTCACGAAGCCCACGATCGATCATTTGCATCTCATCGTGCGGAGAGCTTGCTTAAAGCTCTGAGCTTCATCAGTATGGGCACCGCACTATGGTGGCAGTGACCGCCGCTTCCGCGCTCACGGATTTTTTCACTTCCTTTCGTAAAACATGTGAATTCGTTTGAGCAACTTTTATCTGGTTAGGTGTTAAGTAAGATTAAACTTGTGGTACTTATAGCAATGATTTCTTGGGACAGAAACATATATTCTGATTCCAAACTAAACAGAGCTTGTACTATGGTATATTGTACTACATAGATAGCTGATAAACTATCTACATATACTTCTTATATTGGTGTTTACATCGAGACATGTTCATTCACACAAATGCTTGTCATAAGTGGGAATGAAACCCCAAACCAACACCTTAATGAAGTCATGGTCACAATAGAGAAAGCTGTTTGTTTGCTACTAAATTTAAATTTTCGCAATCATATGATTTGATCTTGTCCTATAGAGGGATGAAGTTTTTAGCCAACTTTTTTGCGATAATGATAAACTTCAAAGGTTAGTTTATATTAGAAAATACTAGCCCACATTGCGCAAGCACAGGCGTAGTGAGAATGAAAATGGATACACCAAATTGATAAAGTATAATACTATTTGTTGAAAGGTAATTTCGTTGCTCAATATATGTTGTGGTTAAGAGTCATGCGATTTTTCCACATGAGAAGTATCCGTACATGTAAGTCAAGAAGGTAAATCCAGATCTTCTTCAGTTGTTTCCCAACATCCAAGCGCATTTAAATGGCATTCCACTCGAACGCATGACGCCTGTGTAAATTGAGAACACTGTTTATTCATTGGAATTTTCAAACAGTCGTAGTTAAGCTATGTACTTGCTCATTCATGTACGGGCAGACTACGTGTCCACATTGCATGGCTTCGAGGAAGCGACACGACGAGAGCTGAATCCAAACATGTCTTCTTACATCATCCAATGTTACTTGGACCACCGTGCTTCCTTTCCATATGCCTTTTACCTTTCTCCCGGACGACAAGTGTGAAATGTCGCGGGTCACGAATGATTGGACGTCGATTTGATAGACCAATGTTACCGTTATCCGACTCGATGATTGGACTCGAGTGAATGAAGCTATTCAATTGTTTCTGTGAATTGTTAGCGGGATATTTTGTTTTGGAGATGCTTCGGTAAGGAAGTTGGTGTATGCTGGGGTTTTTCACTGAACGTAATTATTTATCGCAGTCATGTTTTCTCAATAACAAACTTTTCAGAGATACATTATCGGAGGTGTACCACAGGGATTTATTTTAATTCCACTCTTATTTCATATCATTATTGCAGGCTCTAGATTTTCTCTTGACGTAAGAGTGTTGTCTATTATGTCTGTTTAATTTGTTTTAGTTCTCTTAGTGTGTTTTTTTGATTTATTTAATTTTGCGCATAATTTAAATAGGACGTGTTGATTAGTATTTTTTCTCTCCTGGCAACTTGGCAACAAATATAATACATTAAATAACTTGACCGTTATTTGAAGCTTAAGATTGAGAGTGGCCTACCTTGTTTTCCGTTTCCGATTCCCTCTCTTTCACTCTTTCCTCGACTTTTAGCTACCTGTCTCTTTTGCACATCCGACCTCCCTCCAGGCGCCTCGACCAAAACATGTTTTTGGATTTGTCGAGTTCTACTGGTCATTGGCGTCAAGTTTTCCGCCGAGACAAGTCGTCGTCAAGACTACGAATCGTAATTACTTTACCATTAATAAATTTTATTAAGTGTCTTTTCCATCGAAAAGCAGTAAGTTATTTTAATTTTTTGTTATTTTATTGTGTAATTGATGAAGATATCTTAACGGTGTTACCGTTCGTCTTTATCATTTGATATTGTGATAATAATTATTGCTTAATTACCCTCTTTTTCCTAAAATGCACTATTGGTTTGAATAGTGCAATGAATCTAGAAATGTTAAATTGTTTTTTAAATAATATTTAGTTACTTTTTATTGCTCCTACCCTCAGTTAATTTTCTTATTTTGTTCAATGTGAATGGTTAACCAATTTGTGGTTATTTTGTCTAGCAATAAAAATCATTTTTTCTGGATTAATATAACGCCTTGCATTAATAGGATGGATATCCCGGTTGATACCGTAGCTGCGGTGCCAGGGCCATCGGGCATGCAATCTAAGGAGGCACGTGTTGAATCGCGTACACGGAGCAGCTCTTCCTCATCAAGTCAAGGTACCAGTACATCGAATTCTTCTACTACATCATCAGCTAAGTCCTCTCGTAAAAAGAAGCGTCATCACCGTCGCTCTCATAAAAAAAGGGGCGGCAAGCATAATCGTAAAGACGATTTATTGCGTAAATTATCCAAAGAAGTAAGCGAACTTCGTAAACGATTTTATGATAGCGGGTCATGCGACCCAAATGCGCAATCTACTTTTACGCCTCACTGTTCAGCAGAAGTGCAAGTCGCCGATAATGATGACGAAATCTCACTTTTAGATAATCACGACCACATGTCGTTATACGGTGGCGAGGTAGAAGAGGACAAACGTAATGACTCCCAGCAATTTAAATTCGATATTCAAGTTAAACTAAAGGAACCTTCTGTTCCTAAGGCTCCAGATAGTTATCTTAAGATTTTAGAAGACATCCAGCACTTTGATAAAATTGAATGGTGTGAAGTTAGGTACTCGGAAGTACAAAAAAAATTATAACCATTATCCTGGCTTTACGGATTTAGAGATTAATGAGGAGATTAAAGGTTATGATTCACAGCGTCATTTGGCTTATGCTGATAAAGCGTATGGTGCACTAACTTTTTGTGCACTTAAGCAACGAGAGGCATTGCAAAACAGTATGACTGATATTATATCTTGGGCCCGTGATATGGGCAGCGTATCTCCGGATGTGCTCCAAGCTAAAATTTGTGAGTTATTGTCGGAAGGAGATTATAATAAAGTGTCTTCAGATATGCTACAGCTTATCTGTGGTCATCGCGCTGAGACAGTACAAATGCGTAGAGATGGAATAATAAACTTTGTTCGCGATCCACTAATTAAAGCTACGTTGCGTAAAATCCCCCCTTCGAACAAACATATATTTAATTCTGAGCTGCTGACTTCATCTTTAGAAAAGGCAGGAGGTGTTAAAAAAGTATTTTTACCCTCACATCAAAATAATAATTACAAATCTGCTCCGCAAGCAGTCGGCAAAAAAGCTACACGCTACCCCTCGCAGGGGCCAGCTAATCATGCCGTACCCTCGCAGGGTGCTCAACAGACATGCTGTGCAATGCCATACCCTACCCAGTTTCCGCAGGGCTGTGGACATACTCATGCCGTACAGGGTTTTGGTCAAAACCGACCCTCGCAGGGAAATGGTAATAATCAAATTAGTACACGTGGGTATAACCACAACCCTCGCAATTCCTTTCGCTCTCGTGGAGGTAACCAACGAGGCAACAGGCAGCAGCCTTACAATAGAAAGCGAACAGCCACCTACGATCAACAAGCTGGTGGTAAAAAAGGAAGATACTGACTTTATAGCGGGCCAGTTGAAACATTATGTCGATCGGTGGCGGAAATTGGGAGCTCCAAACATTTTACTCCGCCTAATCAAGGGGTATCGCATACCCTTTCACATCAGACCACCGCTTATTCCACCCAATGCACGGAGCCTCTTCGAGACAATGGAATCAGAACCGATGTCAACTGTCATATCGCAAATGATAGCTCAAAGGGTTCTAGAAACTGCTCCAAGATCCCCAAGCTTTGTATCGACAATGTTTCTTGTTCCGAAAAGCGACGGAACCAACCGGCCCATTTTCAACTTGAAAAGCCTAAACAATTTCGTCATCACGGAACGATTCAGGCTTATAAATATTTTTCGTGTACCGGACTTTCTCCAACCACAAGATTGGCTTTGCAAAGTGGATCTTTCGCAGGCCTATTTCAATGTGCCAATTGCCCCGTCACACAGACGGTTCCTGCGCTTAATTTACAAGCAAAAGTTACTGCAAATGACCTGCCTTCCGTTTGGTCTCAGCACTGCGCCCAAAGTGTTCGCAACACTGACAAACTGGGTTGCTCAAACATTAAGACAGGAAGGTATGCGGATAATCGTATTCCTCGACGATTATTTGATTGTGCACCAGGATTACCAGGTGCTGCAGGCACACATACGTATAGTGCTCGAACGTCTGCGATACTTAGGTTGGCGGATAAATCTCGAAAAGTCGATCACGACCCCTCAAAAATACCTTATATTTCTAGGTGTTCTTTGGAACCCGTGGTCAAACGAGCGATCGTTACCGCACGAAAAGATATTCGATCTGAAACGGAAAGTTTCAGAAATGTTGCACAAAAACTTCGCGACCCTGAAATGTTTACAGAGTCTGGTGGGCAAATTAAACTTTGCCAGTTTTGCTGTACCAAGGGGCAGACTTCATTATCGGGACACGCTTACGTTTCTCAACAAGATCGCAAAAGAAACACCAGTCGCCATCTATGTTCTACCTATGGAGGTACGGGAGGAACTAAAATGGTGGCTACTAAACTGTCATCGGGCCTCACCGATTCACTCTCCACCACCGTCAAATTTTCTGACCACGGACGCATCGGACATAGCGTGGGGGGCTCAGCTCGACAGCCAAACACTATCGGGACTATGGACAAAACACGAGCAAACCCTCCATTGCAACCAAAAGGAGATGCTCGCAATTTTAAAAACTGTGGAAATGCAAGGGCCGCATTTGTGCAAGGCAACGGTCCTAGTACAGTGCGACAACAAGACTGTTGTAGCATTTTTACGACACGAAGGGGGGACCAGATCCATACCCTTAATGGAAATAGCCAAAAAGATTTTTTATCTTTTAGACCTTTATCAGATCAATCTGAAGATTCAATACATTCCGGGGAAATACAACGGGCATGCCGATCACCTTTCACGTCATCGGCGGCCTCCAGAATGGCATCTGCTAACACAATGCACTACGAAAATTTTCAAAACATTCGGAGTACCAATGGTGGACCTATTTGCGTCAGAGCGTACAAAAGTACTAACAAACTACGTGTCACTGGATCAGAACGACAAGTACGCGATGTACCACGATGCGTTCTCCCGAACCTGGAACTACCCTTTAGCTTGGGTATTTCCTCCACCATTTCTGATACCCAAGGTTCTGCAACACCTCAACTCGGCATCCGGCGTGTTTCTTTTAGTAGTTCCCAGGTGGGAGAAAGTGTTTTGGAGGCCAGATCTAAAAGCCCGTGCGTTGGCGCCTCCATACACGATCCAGAAACTTCACCTGCATCTGAGAGACACAGTGACCGACCTCCCACCTCCCAAAGTCCACGAGATGACAATGGAAGTATGGAAATGTGGGGGTGGTCAGGAAATTTAACAGAATGGTCTGAAACACAACTACAGATTTTAAAAACTTCTTGGCGTCCATCTACTAAAAAAACCTACAAAATAGCTTGGAATAGGTGGCTTAAATGGACTAAAGAGCATCAAGTAAATCCATCGCAACCAACAGGCTCAACCTTATCTCGCTTTCTAGCGGATTTATATATTGTAGATGGTCTGGCTTATAATACTATTTTACTACACAAATCCGTAGTTTCTACATTATGCAATTTTGATAATGCCGATAAATTAAGCTCACATGTTCTAGTGCGTCACATACTAAAAGCAATCGCTTTAAAAAAGCCTGTGTCTCGAAAGTCTACAGTATGGAATATAGATAAGCTAGCTTTATATTTAAGTAGTTATTCCGTCGATGAAAACAGTATTTTTGTTACATGCAGACATACAGCAACGCTTTTACTACTATGTTCAGGCCGCAGGGTACATGATTTAACCTTATTAGCTGTGGACTCAAAACACTTGACAGAAAACAACGATTGTTTAATTTTATGGCCCATGTTTGGATCAAAAACAGATACCCCTACATATAGACAGTCAGGCTGGAGATTGTCGACTAACCCCACAAACAAAAATTTAGATCCTGTTTTTTGGGTAAAACGTACAATATCTTTACTTAAAGAAAAACGTCCATCTGGATGCCAAAACCTCTTTATTAACATTAGAGGACAACCAAAAGCTGCGTCTCGCACTGTTATTGCCGGATGGATAAAATCCTTGCTAACAGAAGCAGGGGTTGTAGGCTCAGCGGGTAGTATTCGTTCTGCCGTGGCATCTAAGAACTGGTCAGACAACTGTCCCTTGGATGAAATCCTGGCAAGAGGTAACTGGAAGTCACATAACACTTTCTCCCGGTTTTATTGTAAAGAAGTGATTCCACTTTCTAGTAGTAGTAGTGTTACTAGTATGTTCAATCCAATATCGTAATAAGTTTCTGTGATTTAGCTAAATTACATATAATTCAGTATGATTAAGTAACAACTTCGTACCTGTTCTAGTATGTACCTATCATAATATTTACACCTAATCTGTGTATGTACCTAATTATACTTAGTCTTTGATAAATAAATACATTAATTATTTTGCACATCTATTGTTTTAATAACCTATTCCTATACAATATGTATGTCGGGTTATTTCTTACGGCTCTCACATTGGCGTCTTTTACTACCAGGCGATAACAAACACGTCTCAATCTTAAGCTTCAAATAACGGTCAAGTTATTTAATAGCTGTGTTTTACCTGAAATAAAACACATATTAAATACTTACCTTATTTGAAGCTTACTTTTTAAATTCTGCCTGGCAAAGATTTTCGACTCAATGACCAGTAGAACTCGACAAATCCAAAAACATGTTTTGGTCGAGGCGCCTGGAGGGAGGTCGGATGTGCAAAAGAGACAGGTAGCTAAAAGTCGAGGAAAGAGTGAAAGAGACGGAATCGGAAACGGAAAACAAGGTAGGCCACTCTCAATCTTAAGCTTCAAATAAGGTAAGTATTTAATATGTGTTTTATTTCAGGTAAAACACAGCTATTATCGGTGTCAGTTAGCAACGTACTGATTACGAATCACCGAAAAAAAATATTGTTTTTCTCAAAATCGTTCAATTTGCTTTTCATTATCTCCGTAAATGGGTTAGGCCGTTATCAAGATAATGGCTCAATAATTCGTTTGAAAGATAATCAGGCTCGAACTGTGTGTTTGTTGAGCACTCGAGATGCGCGAGTTGTTCTGTCGCTTCCTTTTACTATTTATCTGGAAACCACGTAATCTTGGCACCATTATCATTATTACTAGGACTTGGTATGTTACCTACTCATAATTTAGTAACAGGCATATGTAGTTAACTATATATAAATGAGCTACAAACTAACATTACTGAATGATTCAATGTTTCCTGGTTTACGTCTTCACGTATTAACAACTGGAATTATTTTAATGAAACATCGGCGAAAGATTGCAGACATCCATGGAACATTTTTACCCTGAAAAGTATTCGAATTATGCATTAATAATTACTTAAGTATTTGTTATGTTTGTATATTTTACTATATTGATAGTTGAATAACTGATATTTAAAATAAAAATGTGAATTAGTTTTTTTTTCCTATATAGATTAATTAGCAGTAGAAATAAGACATAGACATAAAAGAGTGTAAAAATCCCAAGAAAGGAAAACAAAAAAGGCTATTTAATTTCAAAACAAAGGCACGGTAGAAGCTAGTAGTACATAGATTCCTAAATGTCTATTTCTCCAAACGTTATCACGATCTACTTCTCCAACGTAATCTTCAATTAGCTACTTACAAGGTACCTACTGAGTTATCTGAAGTGATGGATGTTCCAAATGTAATGATATCAAATCAATTTGTATGACACACTTCCAATCCAATGTATGTACTTATTCTGTAAATCGAATTCACTGTTGAGATAAGTTATTTTTTTTTCGATCGCACGTATTTGGCTAGGATCAGAGGAAATACATAGGTACTTAAATCCAGGCTGATTTTAGTCTGATAAATAGTATTATTAATGATGAAATACAGATTTATTTTATGCAATTCATAAGAATATTTATTATGTGATTTATATAGGCATTATTCTCACATTACCACCCACTTTATTTATTTATGCAAAATCTTTCATTGATGAATATTTGATATACTTTGTTAGGTGTTAGTTTATTTGCAATGCAAAGCTGTTTCGATTGTAATTAATTATAAATGTAGAATAAAATCAAAAAAATAATGTAATATTCACATAGGTACTTTTATTTTTTACTACAAGGAACATTGGAAGCATTTCTTATGGATAAGAAAAACATCAAGAAATTTAATCACTAGAATTGATATTTACGTTTCTCTCATTCGTCAACTACTTGTTTTTACTTCTCAGAATAGGCATCTCGATTTTATCACCTCGTAATCTCGCGATCCCAAATTACAGATAATGGCGTCCCGGATTTCATGATTTCAGAGACTTTCTCAAGTGCCTTGATATGTTTTTTATTAGATATTGATCGTACGATAATGTGAATGGCTGAAAAATACTTTTATCTAACCAGTTAGTGACTAAGTATTGTTATCGGATACACGAATGTGATCATTTCTTCGATAGGTACTTGTTGTTTTTCTTTTTTAGTCTTGTAGCTATGACATTTAAATATCTGCCAGCAATTGTATGTAAATAAAAATGAGTTGCTAATATTACTAATATTTGGTCGTAATTCGGACGGCATAGTGCTAGGAGTTATTTTAGGATACAGTAACAGCCTTCTAGGCGTTTTTCACGGTGGTTCATGTCACCGGCAATTTTTCTTCATGGGCTTGTAGTCTATAAGCACAAAACTCGAGGAAGACTTGACTAATATAACTATTAAAATTATCGTAATATATGAAGTCCTGATGAATATACAAATAGAAAGTAGGTATCTTAGAAGCTAGTTTATGATACAAATATGATATCTATTAGAGCTTCGTTCGGGGAAGCCCCTACTCAATTATACTTATACCAACCTTTCTGAAGAAGTATTGTACGTCATAGGTTGGTTAATTACTTAGATGAGAAATAAGGCTATAATATTATAAGCCTTAAGGTCGATAATGGATTGATGGTGGCCACTAGAAGCGAAGAATCGAAGCAGGAGGGCAGTTTTTCAGATCATAGGAAAATTAATATAGTGGTAAGTAGGTACTTAAAGAAAATAATAGGTAACAAGTGGGTATGAATTGCCGAATATTTTAGGTTTAAAATTTTTAGAAGAGACAATATTATGGCCAGTTATGTAACAGTAAGTTAACCTTTAGATAAATATATCTAAATTTAAAAGTACCTAAGTAGGAAGTTATACAGTGTAATATTTGAGTATGCATGGATTTGATTACTGATTAATTGACTCCATATAGATTATTTTTTTAATCTATTACTTAACATTAACACTATGGTCGATATTAACAAGGTAAGGTACTTTAGGTAAATTACCCTATAACTGGTGATAACACATCTTCATCATATCGACACTGACGTAATCACAATGTATGTACCTACGGTAAACGTATGTTTCTGAGGAACACCGGAACCCGCATGGCGCAGACGCAGGCGCGGTCCTGACTCACATAATCACTTGACGTATTCTACAATCATTACAATTGTTTGACTTTATGTCCTCCTGGTACTTTTTTGGAACTGCATTTACTTCTTAGAACGAACAAACAGGTAAATCGATTGCTAAAATTTGAATACACAAAATTGAATTTTTTTTTACCACGACGTTGGCAAACGGGCATGCAGCCCTCCTGATGGAAAACGGTTACCGCAGCATATGGACACCTGCAACACCAGGGCATCACGGGTGTGTGGTTTTAAAATGGCGGTATTTATTAAAGACAAACATCTGTTTGTCTTTAATAAATACCGCTTTTATAATGTGTGGCTATCTAGCCACAGCCACACATTATAAATATAGGTCTACTATGTAACGAAGAAAACTTATTTTATTACAAATGAATATTCCAAGACCGACTGTACCTTTAAACTCAATAAACTACGTGCAACAATTTCATAGAGATATGAGAAGAAAAGGCTTTATGCGTATCGTATTGTTTAATATTGTTTGATTATAATTGAAATATTCTATAAATTTTTCAAATCGGACCATAGTTCCTGAAACTAACGCAGTCTTCAGCTTTATATAATAGTTTACCTAGGTGTATTATTTAGAATAGCCCACAATCCTTATCTGCATATGAGTGTTCAGCAGTGTACCTCGTGTAGTGTAGTGTTCCACGCCTCGGTTCACATCATATCGTTATCACAGAGCCAGTGACGATACTGTTTACCTACTCTATTGTTAATAGATCACTACTATATATCAAACTAGATTTAGTATTGCTGCGGAACATTTGAAAGGAGATCAATCGATCTATAGTCATTTGTAGTTATCTATATATAAATGAAAGTGATTATTGCAAAATATACCTCTGAACACTGTAGCAGTTAAAACGGCAAGATATGCCTTAAAACTTTAGTCTTAACACAATCATAGCTACTAAGCTGTTTGTTATATTAAGGGAACAGCTTTTTAATACATTTTCAATGTGGTAATGAAAAACTTAGAATTAATGTGGTTAATGAACAAATAAATACCCCGGATAATTTTTCACACACGGCCAATCTGAACCTAAGCTAAGCAGAGCTACTATGAAACCGATTTCCATCAGGTGGGTCAAAAATAAAGACATGTTCATGCATACATAGGTTTGGACGGGCTTCGAATGTAGTCATGGTCACTAACGACAAAGCGAATATGTGATACGTACGTTATACAAAAGGACACTGTACATATATAGATTATATATACTTATGAGTAGGTTGGTGGGTATATCTGTGTGGAGTGGAGGCGCCGCCCGAGAGCGCGCAGATGCGAGGGCGGCGCCCTACTTTAATGCGCCTACAATACAACAAATGTGCTTATTTCCCTTGTTTAGACATGTACGTACTATAAGTATTAAAGCTAAACAGGATATGTGGTTGGGTACCAAAAATTATCATAAAACAAATTCGGCTAGTAGGTATCAATAAAACTATATAACTTATATATAGCAGTGGTATAAATTAATGCTTGTTTTAAGGTAAATAGATATGTTTATGGACATTTATCTTTTTAGTAATATGGATCACAGAATTTTTTAGATAGATAATTTAAATTTAAACACATTCCAAATTATATTTCTAACGCTGCCTATAATTTTGCAGAACAGCTTACATTATAACTTGAATTCGTTCCATTTTATACTAACCAGACTACCCTTTACAAATTCAACTCCTACTTAAATAGACATAACGAAAATCCACAACAAAAGAGCACATAAACAGTTTTCCGCTCACAATATCTGACGTGGCCCCTCTCCCCAGAGTAAATCGATCTTTCCACATTCACCCACCACCACAAACAACTAACATCAAGGGAAAACCCATATACAACTTTATACATATAGCTTATAGAGTCCAAACTCCCTTGCACGCGTTCTGGTTTTTCCCTAGAGAACCATCTTTCAACGTGCCATATTTAAATTGGTCTATCATTTTACACCCCGCAGTGTAATTTCAACCCAATAGCCTTCATAATACGGTTGCAAGTAACATCCCAGTATCCCTTTTAAGAGAATCGATCTCGTTTTCCACTTCATCGAATAACGTCGGAAGCGTCTTTTTTAATAGTTATTTGAATTTGGACTTTATACCATAATGGCGATAGATGATTTTAGATTGTGGCATTAAAAACAGGGAGTAGCGTAGTATCTCTGCAGGAGAAAATGCTTATTTGAGATTGTATTCAGTCTATTTTGATTGCCATTGGTTGAGATTTGCGAAGGGCTGGATGTTGCTACATTATATATTACAATCTCTGAGCACTTTGTTCTTTGTCTAGATGTATATAGCAAACTAAATTGGTATGTATTTAAAAAAAAGGTTGTATGATGAATATCAGCCATCTGGTTATCATAGAACAAGGTCTCCTTGTTTCGAAATCAGGTGGCCGTGTGCGAAAAATGTCCCAGGATATTTATTTCTATTGATTGACACTACCTATAGTTAAACACATACAATTCATAGTACATACTACACTTGAACGCCTGCGATTTCCCAGACAGGCCTATAATTCAGCGCCTAGGTAAATAGAAACTTGTAAGTCATTTAAGTACATTTAAGTTACATTAAGTTAGAGTAAAGCTTCAAAGCTGTTTGAAGCTTTGTCATCGCTCTTAACAGTAATTTTTAAAATGTTTATTGAACGTAAACATAGACTGAATAGATTTGTTTTGAACTAAAAACTGTAATAATAATGATAAAAAATGAAAAAAATTATTTAATATTTTTTTATTCATATATTGCGATAAACTAAGTCGTAAAATATGTACAATCTGATTAAAATATTACTGTTTGGATTGAATATTTATTATATATCTTGTTAGTGTAACATCTTTTAGCAAACTCCTAGAGACAGAGGCACTAAAAGAAAACTCATATAATTTACTATTATAAAAGAAACAACGAAAAAACCTGCCATATAACTTAAACCTATCATACAATGCAATTGCTTATCTAGACTTAGTAAGTTTGTAAAGATGGAAGGTGAAATGCCTCCCCAATCAATCTTGATTTCGCGCTAGGTACATGAAAGAACCGAAAATACACAAAAGATATTCAGCATTTCATGAAAATACCCATCAGACACACCTCTTTTATGCACAAAAGCCTTTGTCCCGTGCTTTGATGTTGAAATCTTAGATATAATACAGGAGCTGTATCGCAAACTCTGATTTTTATGAAATTATTTTCGTTAACTATTTTTATGTTAACTATAATTACAATAAAAACAATGTTATATGTGTGTGTTTTTATTTGAAATTGGACATAACTAACCTACTTTAATTACTGGGAAAATATAACATCTTTGAAATCATAAAACAGTTTTAAGGGAACTTTTGATTTCGTTTATCGTAGCAGGATTTAACATTTGTGGTATGTGGTAAAGGGAACATAATAAATATCCTAAAGAAAACCTGATAATTACCAGCAAGTTGTGAAGATAATAAACAATTGCCACATAAATAAGTATCTATAACTCAATTATACTTTAAAATCGTTTGTAACACTAAAGATACAATGGGACGCAATCCAATCAGCATTTTAAATACGTAATTAAATATATGTTTATTAGTTCACTCGTAAAATATTATCTAAGCGTCACGGACAACTTGTAGCATGCACACACACTTCTTATTACTTTTGTATATACATGGAGATACATTAGTTTGATAAAACTAGTTATTTCATTCTAAATACAGGACTTTCTTTCTTTATTATATTAGATTTTTTTGTATTACACCAAAGTAAATAATGTAAGCTTGATATAAGTATGATTAGAGGCAATAGTACTGGTATTTAAAAATATGGATATTCCAAATTCCTACTAGCTCCTTGCCTAGGAGTTTCGGTGCCAGGCGCTGACTTAAGCTCTCCCTCATCCCCCTTAAAACGAGGGGGACAGATGATAGGGTGGCGATAATTAATATTCGAGCCGTTTTCACGTCTCGCCTTCATTGTGGATTTTATAGTATAATCTTTAGATATGTATGTCTAAAGAAACGCTAAGGGAATAATTATTTAAGCACTTTATTTTCCGTCGTAGTATTTCGTAGACTCGTAGATGAGCTACGAGACAAATTCGTAGAGCCTTTTTTTTTTTTTTTTGATTTCCCAGGGGAATCCTCATAGGATACCCGGCAGCTCCGGGGGGAGCCGCCGGGTTATGTGGAGACTCACCGGCACAGAAGGTGCCGGTGCCTACCCACTAAACCCCTGGGGTTCCATTGACGCCTCGGCGCCGTGTGGCGGGGCTGCGGGACACGCGTAAGCCTTACAACCGCATGCCCCGCCGGCGCTGCTCGGCCTCCCAAAAATACTGCTGGAGGCCGAGCCCGTCTCGGGGGGGCGGGACTCACGATGCGAAAACGCATGTGAGTCCCGCCCCCCTCTCAACTTCACCGGAGATGCCCATGGAACAAATGGGCATCTCCGGCATGGGACCGTTGGCGTGGGCGGCGGATCCCCCGATCCGCCGCCCCGGTCCCCGGCGTTACGGCGGCAACCGGCCCGCGAAGGCCTGTCGCCGCCTACCGCGCCTGCGGCGGCGAAGCGGGAGAGAGTTGACGTCGTCCTCTCTCACCCGCTCCGCCGCCTCCTTCTGCGACATGACTTGGCCGCAGAAGGTTGCGGCCGCCTCCCAGGCCTCCTCGCTGCCCACCATGGCCCTGATGAGGGCCGGCAGAAATTCGTAGAGCCTAGTACAAACAAATTGTGTACCTACTTTATGAAGGCCCAGTTTGTTCAATACTCTAACAAATATGCTATATTATGTCGTTTGGTTCGACCCCATATTCGACGAAAATGTGTGTACAATATGTCTAAAAATACATATAAACTAGTGACTCGCGGTTTCACCCATGATCCCAGTGGACTATAAATTTTCCCAGGATAATAAATAGCCTATGTGTTATTCCAGAATATATCCCAACTCTGTGCCAAATTTCATCGCGATCCCTTCAGCTTTTCTAGCCAGAAAGAGTAACAAACAAACTTTCACAATAATGATATTAGTAAGGTAGGTATAGTTAACGAATATTACAGCACATAGTATATCAGGTGTTTACATACAAAGTCCAAACTCTGCAATGTTTGGGATCAGATTGTAATTTTATTTTCACTAATAATGGTGGTGAGTAATGTTTTAATGCTGACTTTTCTTGTAAATAACAATGAATTGACTGTCTTTAATAATCTTATCAGTGAAATTTCAATTATAAATACACTAAATAAATGATTAGGTGTCTTACAGTTCCGATACATTATGTTTTATTTGTCATTCTGCTATTACTTATTAGAGTAATATATTCAAAAATAATTAGAGCTCTCCCAAAATAAATGTTAATGTTTAAGTCAAATATTGCAAATCTTTCTAAGTGCCAGGCTTGTCTCATAAGGTATCAAGGACGATAAGTATTAGACCCAAAACGCAGGTCCCCAAATTTCTAAAACTACCCCAAAGGCAAAAAATTTGTAGTCATTGGTTTGGAAATAAAAGTTATTTTTGTTGGGGAAATATTACGATTTCGCGTTGGACAGCTAATGTTAACAAAAAACATTGTCATTTTGTGGTTGATGAGTTTGCACCTTTATCAGCATGACATTTGTAATTATTGCAAAAATTTACATCATGCTTATGCTAATAGAATTTATTTCGGGATTGATTTTATCATGCACGTGCTTGATGAGTATTATAGATGACATTTAATGAGTAATATAGGTACAAATATCATACCTATTAGGTATACCTACTCCTAGATTTTACCCTTGAATTATTTCACACCGTATTTATTTGAAGCTAAGCCAACAGACGTTGTCCTGTCTTAGTTATAAATATTCAATTAGAACTTCAATTATCGAATTGTCAGATTAATGAATTCAGAATAGTCGCTAAGTTTCTGATATTTTGCAATTCTCAGCAAATAGAAGAAATTAAATAAAAAGCGTAAATAAAAAATGCATGAAATCGGTTTAGTCGTTCTCGAGTTAAGGTAACCATTGGAAATAGGGATTCATTTTATATGTATAGATTTTTATTATTATTATTATTTTATGATCAAAATTTAATAAACTAAACCATCATCTATAAACCACAGAACATAATAAATTACTAAATATGGGGACCTAGATAATAAAGAAATCCTTTTAAGGCACGCCTTTAGGAAAACAGTCTATTATTCCGATTTCATAACAGGAATGTTTTAATTCAGATTGAAATTTCCTTGAAAAATTACCGATACAATACAACTACCTAAACCACATTTTAATCATAAACCAAAGCATAATCATTTTTGCCATATTTAAACATAAATAGGTACAGGAAGGAAGAAATGGATAATTAGAACAATAACTATTTATCTGTACCCGTACTATTCCGTACGGAATCCTTTGCACTCTATTATTATTATCTATATATTATATATCATTTACTATTTCTTATCAATATTTTTAAACGGTTTAGCTGAACAAAGAACAAAGCAATATCCTGTGAATTCACTCAAATTATTCAAAGCTATCTACCAAATAAATAAGCACCCCTACTCTACCTACAAAAGTACTATACCTACATAACTTATATACACAGTATACCTACACATCTCTCGAAAATCTACCTAACAACCAACGCCCTATTTTCACAACCAAAATAACCACTATTAAATTAAAGTAAAACCATTCTTAGGGCATTGTAATAGGGTGTTATGAAGCCGCAAGATGAGCTTGGCACATCCGCATCTCGGGCGCGACAAGGATGCAAGATGGCCACGAGATTAGAAGCCATTTCGTCTGAAGTATTGATCGTGTTTCCCGCCCGCCCTGGTCGAGGGGTAAGGAGTGAGGGGGATGGGGAACCTCGAAGCCATTTCGTTAATCTCGTACTATGTCTGTTAGGGGTGGACTTTAAATGGGTTTTTCTGTGAAAAGCTGGTACCTAGTCGGCAGTACTTTATATGGTACGGTGCTGCATAACTCTATATAGATAACAATGAATATTCTACCCAATTATAATTATATGGATAAATTTAATTAAATTTTCAATTCAAATTCGTTTTCTATTGTATCTATATGTATCGATTTGCCAATTTAAAATTACCTTTAACTAATATCGCTACATGTACCTCTCTGTCAACCGTAGCTAAGGACAATGACCTCCAGATTTTCCACCATTCTTCATTCTTACAGGAGCATTGCATAGGTATAAATATTTCCTCACGCTCGGTGGCTCGAGCACTTACATTCTCAACAGTCTATTGCGTTCTTAAATCCCGTTTTATTTTGCAATAATCAGTTTCAATCAATGTTTATTAGATCGTGATAATTGGTGATGCACGTTGCTCAGGATGTATTGCAAGACATAACTCCTTTTTTGATGTATACTTACGTATGTTTCTCGGTACATTTTCACGTCTCGTTTTTTATCAACGTTGAGCAAGTTTATTGGCATCCGTTCGGAACAACGGTTGATCGGCATGTCGAAATGTAAACCTATATAGGAACACGCTATTCTAATTGTGCGTTTCGTCATTATCATCATCATATTTGACAAGCCGGTTGGCTTTGTGGTGACTTCGAGCCGCTGGTCGTTAGTACGAATCCCAAATTCAGGACAAACATTTGTATCCATAAATATTGTTTTAATATCCTGCTGACTTAATGCACTTGCATCATCATTTCATCATTTATATGTACGACAACTTATCATTCACTTCATTAAATCTTTTATCAAATAAATTATTAGTAATACCTCGTGTAATCTAGAGTTTTGTATAAGACTGGAATGTTTTAAATCACCTTCCTTTCCGGGCGACTACTAAAATCGTTCATAATAAACATAATTATATGTAACTCAATGGAATAACGTATAACGAATGTACCGTGCATGCATTATCGGCGCCGGCGCAGATTTGCATTGAAATACTGACTAACCATTTATGTAATTATATTTTAATTAATATAGGTAGGTAAGGTTTGTTGTGTTAACTTAACAAATCTAATTTGAACCTTCGTAACCCTAGGTAAGCGTAAAAAATGTACTAACATATAAAAAAAGAAAATATGGATACACATTTTTTCTCCTTTCTAATAAATCTAAATGGAGAAGTTAATGTCTCTTTACGATAAGTTAGGCCTTGAATAATTTCAATTAAAAGTGAGTGTAGGTACAGCCACTACACCTACCTATTAGGTAATTGTATCTAAAGATATATACTTCTCCTCTATCAGTCTAACACTAATTAAATTACCGATAAATAACAAACAAAGTCCAGAAATCTCGTAAAACCTTGATACTATTAAGTGACAGCGCATCGGTATCTGATAAGGTGAATTGTAAATACCCTAAAAATATTTTATTTATGTCCGTTATCAGTATGTGATCTGTAGTAATGTGCGAATCACGAGCGGGCTTTGGAGATACGTGTGCGCGTGTACTTACTGATAACTGTTGATTGATTGTAGGTAGTCAGTGACGGATTAAGACTTCTTGATGCCCTAAGCAATCCACGCCCATGGGGCCCCCTATCCTTATGTCAACTAGAATCGGTCTTTAAACCATTTTTGGTGCGGTTTTTGGTGACGTGAGAGTGAGACGTGATGCCCAATTTTTTGTGCTTCTTCTGGTGCCCCCACAGACGTGATGCCCTAGGCAATTGCTTAATTTGTTTAAGGGTTAGTCCGTCACTGTAGGTAGTGTAGGTACGAGTACGGTGACAGTCACAGCGATCGACTAGCTTCTTCATGATAAATATTAACTTATTTTTTTATGTACCACAACGGTGGCAAACAGGCACACAGTCCCACCTGGTGGAAAGCGGTCACCGTAGCCTACACCACGCGTCACTCACGCGTTGCCTACCCTATAAAAATCTCTTCACTCCCTTCTTGTGTACGTCATACGTCTTATTCGTTAGAGAAACAGTGATTACTGGCTATAATTATATGGACACCCAAACCCTATCTCTTAAAATTCTAGGATATGTCACTTTGGACGAAAGTTCTAATTCAAATAACATTTAAATATCTGTAAGGAACCAATCTATGGTTTCGGCAGTAAGTGAATCCGTTTCTTCGATCATACAAAACAGAGGACTACGCAATGATTTCATTTCCCTAGGAAACAGTTAAAACAATTGCCTAATAAATGAATGAGGTTCTAATTGACGTACGTAGACGCTTCAAATAAAATAGGCCCTTGAACAAATAACCTTATTTAAAATTAAAATATCGGTATAAATAATTATTTTTTTATATAATAGATTAATTTATGTTGAAATATGCAGGTGTAGTATGTTTGTTGAAATTATTTATTTATTTGTCGACTGCTTACAGGTTATGAGGTTAATAAATAAAATGTCAATTTAGGGTTCCACTTTCAAATATCTTAACTTTTGATTTTAATATATAAAAAAATATTTATTTGATTATGATGAACACAAATATATTTAAACATAAACGCCTAGCTACTATGAGGCCTATATTTTTTTTTTAATATACCATTAAATGGTTTTAAATCCTTAGTTTATTATCTATTGTTATTATATTTTCTCAAAAATTCTCGATATTTAGTTATAATTTCAATAAATACTGCTGTATCAATATCTTATAGAGTTATTTAGTGTCTGGTAAAGATCATGCAGGCACTTTTCGCTTGCTCACAATACGACTGCTGTAAACAGTCTTTGTATTTCAGCGGTGGCCAGTGGAACATAGCCCTTAAGATATTCTGTAAATGATCAAGTGCTAATTTACCATTTGACGCAGACGACAGGTCAAGTGAGCCGATCCCGTGCGGTCGATCGACCCGCACATTTGAATACAATGGGGCAGCGAGGCGCGTGCAACTCGCGGCTGCCCGCTGTCGGTTTTTGGTACACCAAATATATAAACATCAGAAGTACTATCTGATATAGCAGCGTTATTTTAATGTTGGTTTTAGCTTGTCAAAGCTTAGAATGGCAAAGACTTATCAATACCTACTACTAAAGGTGATGGTGGGTAGTAGTAGGATGGTGGTATACTAAAACATGTCTTACTTAGTCATAGAAAGGCTAAAATTGTGAACAAATATGGCGCTTGAACATTGGAAAATATATAACAATTAAAGAGAAAATCATTAACCATTTTGTTGTTATATCTACATTCAATATACATATGCATATAATAGGCATTAGCACCTGTTTTAATAATGCACATAATTTCTGCTAAGACAAACCTTATATCATACCTACCAATATAGATTAACATAAAGTGTTAATATGCATGTGGACATTAGCGTACTCTAATAATTGTAATACCCCACATACCCCTCATACATAACATTGATATAAATAACATACAAACACAACGCATTAAAAAAAAACCATAGTCAGATTTTCTGGTAATAATCTATTCTGTGGTGAGTTCGTGACGTAACTGACTGCCGACTTGTCTTGATGACTGGATGGTTTTATTGATTCATTATGGTGGTTGCATCTGCTGTTCATATCCATATTACAACCTGGTGAAAGTTGGATTATAATAATATAATCCACAAAAATTGACATTGTAGGTAGGTAGCTATGGATATATTTAACTTCATTAGTCTTGTTTTTCCCGCAACATATTCCCGTCGCTCTAAGGAAGTCGGTCGAAATTATTCCCCATTCTGAAGAGTAATTTTCCCACATGGGATGCTCCAAGATTCATTTTTCTGAATCATTGGTATTCTGGACGAGCTACGGCCGCGCGGTTTCACCCGCGTAGATCCCGTTCCTGTAGGAATACGGGGATAAAATATACCCTTTGTTACTCGCTGTTAATGTAGCTTTCTATTGGTGAAATAATTATTTAAATCAGTCGAGTAGTTTCGTTACATACGAACAAAAAACCAAATCTTTTTAAACAACCGAAATTTATTTTTGTCCAAAAATATACAGTCAGTAATGGTCAGAAAAAAAATGTTTATTTCTGTTGTCAGCTACGAATTAATTTCATTTCATTTTCCTTTAAAAAATTTAAGGCCTAACATATAATGCAAAGCAAGTAGAATAATACTTAATATAATATAATGAACATACATAAAATTATTTGGACAAATGGAAGTGGTCATGACAGAAGAACTTTATCAGTCTACGATACCTGCCGTGTTCTGAGCACAGCACTAATTCGCTCTAGGCTCATCAAGGCTCTAGGTACTCCTAACCCACAAATACCTACTGTGATGTCTCGTAATGTCCAGATGGTAGGTATTATGTGGCAATGTTCCATTCGAGTGGCGTGCGTGTGGCGTGTGCGTGGGTTGCGTGCCGTCGTCGCCGCGTATCCTGATTGTGAACGCGCCACATCTTCATTGGTGCGAGCATCTTGTATTGCCAGAGTTCAACACTCTGCTAAAGACGTTGGACTTTTGGCAGCTGAGACGAGAAATATTAAGTACTTAGGATGGAGTCAAATATCTCTACTTATTCTTATATTAAATGCAAATATTGTATGGTTAAACATAGTAAAATTTCAGGTAGGGTTTTGTGCTAACTAAATGCAAATATTTTGTGAGAAATAAGTAAACATTGAGGTATTTAAATGAAAATGTACATGGAATAAGGATATTTAATTATTTTGAAGAGAGCTTTTATTATGTCCAATTGTTGTTATAAAATATTACCTAAGTATTTCTATAACTTCATAACTTACATGAAAATCTGTGCAGTTATTTTTTTTATGTACTGGCAACACAGTTAACGATAAATCATCAGAATCGATCGGCCGGACGGCGTTTATTATGAAAACGGTACGCGGTTTTTTTCTCGCCAGTTTCGTGGTGGAAACTATCGCAGTTTCGACACTACTGCTACTAGAACGCAAAATCATATGGTATCAGAAATGATATCGAGTGTAACCAATAATGATGTCATACATAACTATAGTGGAATCGAGAATTTATCCTAATCACACTTTTATAATAAAGGCGATTGTGAGTATGGATAGATGGATGTTTGTTACTCTTTCACGCGAAAACTACCGAACGGATTTGGATAAAATTTGGAACACGGATAGTTTATAACTTATATTAACACATAGGCTACATTTTATCCCTGGAAAATTAAAGGGAACGCAGGTGAAACCGCGGGAAGTTACTAGTTGAATATACATAGATAAAGCACTTCAATAGGGACCTATTTGGAAAAACATCTGTGAATAGGAAAACTAACAAATATTTTAAGTCAATTATTTGAGCGTTGGGGATATAGATAGATACACCTGTAATATAAGAGTTCATTGATTTATTAAAGAGGTTATTTTACGAGAACATCGACGTTTTATGTAGGTAACACATTAAATCTTTTTCACTATACTATGAATAACATTAATAGTGTATTTTTTTATTACAAGCTTAACAAAGAAATAATACGATTTTGAGAGAAATCGCCAAATTATCCCAGAACCACCATGCAACGAACCCATAAAATAATCTGCAAAAGCCAGATTAGATGAAAATAAAAGTAAAGAATAGGTAATTATTATCTCCGCACACAACTATCACTTTCTATTTAACTCTACTATAAAACCTATAGTTGCGTGAAATATAACATTCATACATACATCCAAACAAGAGTGTGTATAGTTTTTTTCATAAAACAGCAAATTGCTTTGGTTTTCGATCTCAATACTGCAACCATGACGGTGTTATGCTTTCCACGAAGTTTATGGAATAACGTTATTTTTTTTTCAAGTACCTAGAGATAATAAATTACCTCATACATTGCATTAGGTATTTTAAATATTTATTTTTTTGGTAATTTAATAGGTAAGTTTTTGTGTTACTCTGCCTTCATGTAGCCAAAATTGAGCTCTCATGTCAAGTCATTGAAAAATGTTGAAAAATTGGATTCCAGATTTTTTGTTTTAGTCTAATCTTGATACCTTACTCAATACTAAATCTCTTTATTTAAAGTATTCCTCTTGTTTATTATTTTATACACCTACTCCTTATTTTGTTTTCTACACATTGTCTTATACAAAAGTGCATGCGGAAAACTTAATACTAAGTACTATATTCTCAGTGTTCCTTATAAAACAAAACAAAACTTTAAACATAATAAAAAGTGCTAATTAACTCTTAAGAACGAGAATGAAAACAAATAAACAAAAGAACTATTATATCTCAATTGACGCGCGTGCGCTGCAGAGCGGTAGTGTACGACCAACTTACCGTATACTTACTAACTATGGGATTATATACCTTATTTATATATAAAATAGGAGTGGAATAAGCTGTAAGTGTAGTTTTGTAAGCGTGCAGTGATTCGCACGCAGAGTATTCCACGACCAATGACCGCGCTTTCACTGTCGCCCATCTTGCGATATGATTTTGTTTTTAAAATTGGAACGCCTTCGACCAACGGTCGTGTTATGCGCATGATTGGAATTTTAAATGGCCGTACAGGAAGGTATTTTTGCCAATTTTCTTTTATGCCACATGAACGTTTAATAGGTATAATTGTCACTTTTGAAGGAACTCATATCTTATATATAAAATTCTCGTGTCACAATATTAGTATACTCCTCGGAAGTAGCTTGACCGATTTTTATGAATTTTTAGGTCTGAGAATCGGCTACTATCTACTATACTATTTTTGATACCCCTGTGATCACGGGATCGGGAACTACGCGGGTGAAACCGCGGGGCGGTAGCTAGCCTACCTATATTATCATGAATTAATAAATTACTTAGAGTAGCCAATTGAACTAAATGAGATGAGCTCACTTTGATGAAAGATCTAGATATCCTATAAAACTGTGATTTGATATGTGATTCCCATAAGCACTAATTATTTTCTTAGTTCCCAGGAGATGTTTACTTATCTACGTGCTCAGGTGTTCGCCTTTATGTCGGCCGCTCGTTGACTGAGCAGAATTATAGGGCTGTCGCATAGCCCTTTTATATTTTTACGATCTTTTCAGGCTATTTAACAGTTTAATTAATAAAATACCTCGATTGAACGTTTAGTACCTACCTAAATGAAATGAAATGAATTTACTAATTCAAATAGGTCTTCACAGGCACTAATGAAACGTCGACTCTAATGCTCGGTTTGGAAGGTTACATTTGCTGAAAAGAAGAAGAAATATATGTAACTTTTTATTAGGTATCTACAGTTAAATTAAAATAAAATATATTACATAACATACATAACGGCGCAGGGAGCCCATCCGAGTTTTTAGAAAGCGTGTCGTCAGCCAGGCTGACGACACCATTTCCATCACAATTTTCACTCATTGCAAATAATGAAACAAAACGATTTTAAAACAAATACTTTTATTGCGTTATTCACTGCACTTACAACTAACGGCAATTTACCAGCAAGATAATTAAATTACTTATTAAAACTAACAATTAATAATAACAATTTAATCGTACTCACAAGATATTCCAGATAAGTATGCTCCGCACAATAATTCACACCACAATGTCTGCGCGGGTACTCTGACCGTAACTCAATACCTCGGCACAAGATGGCGTCGGTTTGCTTTGCGCGGTAAAACTCACGAGTACTCGCACGTCAACATAACAACTCATTAATTAAATCAAACTTAATCTGAATAATTAGATAATGCTATTCATAATTCATTACATAATTAGAACTCCATTATAAAAATATCCAGGCATTTAATTTTGAAGACAATAAAACAACGAACACAACGGATGTTCGATGTTTTACCGATAATTTAAACAGGTAGAATTCTAATGACGCAAATTATGCCAGAAACAAATCAAAATAACATAGTAGCAATTCATAATTCATCGTAATAATTAACAGCTAGATTTCATTACTAACAATTTGGTTTTCATGAAATACAAGTCATAAATAAGTACCTATTCATAATGGAAATAATCAACTCGCCTCCTCATTCTATAAATCTTAATGTTTTCATCTAATTAAAATTCATAATCAATAAAATCATATTAGTTTTGTAAATAAATGGTAGATAAAAATAGAACTTAATTAATTAGTTTGTTTTCAAACCGACTTGCGTCGACACGGCCATACTGCGAGGCGGTGCGCGCTCTGCACCAGCCGCGGTTCTGAAATTGAAATTTGTCGATTTGAGCTAGGTATCCGTTCATAGATACTCTAGCTGATAACTGGGCTAAGTATTTTATAATTCATTGTTTATTAGTATTCAATTGAAGTGTAAACATAGCTAAGTTATCAGCATTTCATAAACCATAACTAAAGTTTCAAAGGTTATGTTTTAGTGTGATTGACATTGGCATTTCCTTCATTAAGGTATGCAGGTGTACAAAGGAAAATGAGCAGACTTTATAGACATGTATTTTGTACTTATGCTCCACGCATTTGCACATTATTTTGTTTTGTGGTCAATGTAAGTGCTCCACGCAACTTTACATGGTTTTGTTTCTCGTAGATAAGGATGATGCTGTGGTGCTGAGCGGTCATGTACGCCGTGGTCCACAGGGGTTTAAAAGGAGTGAGAACTAGGTCGATGCTGTGGCCTAGGCCTTATAATTATGACCGTGGTCCACAGAGGCTCTAAAATAATAATATTATTAATAATTCTCGTAGTTTTATTTTATCGTCTATGGCTCAAAGATCTTTGATGCTGTGGTGCTGGGCAGTCTCGTAAGCCGTGGTCCACAGGGGCTCTAAAGGATTTGGGAATGACGAAGCTGGGGCCTAGGTCTTTTAGTAGACCGTGGTCCCCAGTGGCTCTGGAAATGACTAATTGGATAGGAAACAAGGAATGTAAATAGATTGCACAGTCTTGATAGTTTAATCACCAATTAAACTATGGATCCAAATTAAATAGTTTCATCACTATTGAAAATAAAATATCTTAAGAAAGTTATTAATAATGGAATTGACTAACCGTTTACGTAAATTTTCTACGCTTGAGCAGCTTGAGATGTAGATGGTAATGGCTCATCATCAATCTGCAGCAATTCATCAGATTCGTTTGATGCGTTGGTCGGCTGGGGCGTCACCTGATGTAGGTCGTCGTCTTCGACACCCGTCGACGCGGTCATCTGGTCACCAGGTTGTGGTGCTCGGCGAAGTTGATCATGAGCTACCTTACGAGGTCGCCCTCTGCCCGTCACACGTTTTACCATGTAACGATCGTTATCTAAAATCCTGTAAATCTCGTAAGGTTCACTATATTTGAGATCCAGTGATGTCTGGTTGCGAGGGTTATTTTTAATAAGAACATAATCTCCCCTTTGAAATGGTCTCATCTTAGCCTTGTTCTTATCAAATCGCTGTTTATCATACTGAGCTGCGTCGGCCATTTTCTGTTGAACAAGCTGTTCGAGTAATTCGAAGTCTATACATTCATTATCAGTATTCACCAACCTCAAAAGTTCCGGCGGGACGCAGTGTTGTCTGCGTGTAAGAAGAGTGAGTGGCGCAACCCCGGTGACACGATGTTGAATACAATTGAACGCCAGTTGTAGCGTTTCTAATGCGGTTCGCCAGTTCTCAGTGCTATAATTTTTAATCATGGTAAGTGCATTTTTGAGCGTGCCCATTATCCTCTCCACTTGTCCGTTCGCTCGGCTAACTCCTGGGGCTATTGAATGGACATTTATACCAAATCGATCACAATATACCTTGAATTCACCCAAGAATTCTCTACCGCCATCAACGACAATCTGTACTGGAGTCCCAAACAGGTGAATGACACGCTTCAGTGCTGCCAGGCTGCTACTATGGCTCTTATCTGTAGAGTAATTCAGTAGAATATATTTCGTAAATGCGTCAATTGTAACAATTACATACTCATCTCGGCCCTGAGAGTTTCTAGTACCTAATTTCCCTGTGATATCCATATGAAGGACTTGAAAAGCAGCTGTGGGTTTTTGAATCGGGTGAAGTTGTGCTTGAATTGCACCGGAGTGGCTCTTTGATGTCCTGCATATAACACAGTTGTCAACAAACCTTCTGACGACTGTATTCATTTTATCAAACCAGTAAGATTCTTTCAGCTTCTGCAAAGTTTTCTCCCATCCTGGGTGCTGTAGTGATGTATGGTAGGAATTTATCAGACTCCACTGAAATGACTTGGGAACTACAATCAGTTTATGGTTACCGTGTATAGCATCCGACATATTCTTCTTAAGCACACCGTCTTCTAGCACATAATCAGGTAATGGGTTATCATTGTTTATACTATCTATTAGCGAACGTAGGGTGTCGTCTCGCCTTTGCTCTATTTGTAACCACTCAGTATCTTTAGTCATAATATTAACTGAACTCTTAGTTAATGGATTTCTACTAAAGAAATCGGCATGTTGTAATCTCTCACCCTTTCTGTACTCCACCTCAAAGTCATAGTTTTGAAGAAATGCCCACCACCGGTGAACTCGAGGAAGAAGATCTTTCTTATGTTTGGATGCTTTAAGGGCGTTACAGTCAGTGATAACTTTGAATTTACGCCCGTATAGGTATTGTCTAAAATGTTTAATTGCTCTTACCACCGCCAGCGTCTCGAGCTCGTAAGAGTGGTATCGGCTCTCTGCATCAGTGGTACGTTGACTCATATAGGCGACTGGATGTTGTCGTCCTTGAATTATTTGGACCAGAACAGCTCCATAGCCTAGACTACTGGCATCCGTGTAGAGTTCAATAGGAGAGTCTTCCTGAAACAGAGTAAGGGTAGGCGCAGTAGACAAATGTTGGATAATATGATTTCTGGCCTCGTCGTGTCTCCCATTCCATTCCCATTTAGAGTCTTTTTTAGTAAGCTCATAAAGCGGCACCATAACACGCGAGAAATTGGGAATGAAACGTCTAAAGTACCCCGCGAGACCATTAAATTGGCGAACTTGTTTGACATTCGTTGGTGTGGGTGCCTTCGTCAAAGCTTCAACTTTTCTAGGGCTTGGACCAACTTGTCCATTGGATATTATGTTACCTAAATATTCAATAGAGCGTTTGAAAAAAGCAGTCTTCTCCACATTAATGGAAAAACCAGCTCCCTGCAAAGCTATAAGTATCCTCTCAATGTGGGAAAGCCCTTCAGAAAAGTCTCTACATTTTGACAAAACGTCATCCACGTAAACCTGGCAAACTTGCTCAGACGTACTTAATAAAGGCATCAAAGCTCTATTTATACACCGCTGATAAACGGAACATGCATTACTTAGACCAAATGGCATAGTCAAATACTCGTAAAGCCCATCGGGCGTGACAAAGGCAGTTCTTTCAATGGAGCTTTCACTAATTGGGATTTGATGAAATCCTGCCGCCATATCAAATGTAGAGTAATAGAAACCTCCTGCCAATTGATCTATTTGGTCAGAAATTATCGGTAATGGGTAGTGGTCCCTTAGAGTATTCCTATTTAGTTCACGGTAGTCAACACACATACGATCCTTTCCATTTTTCTTTTTGACTAGAATGATTGGACTAGAAAATGGAGATTTACTTTCGCGGATAATATTATGCTCTAGCAACTCGTTTATTATATCACGAACTTTTTCTCGTTCAACAGGGCTTAAACGGTACGGCCTACGTTCTACACATTTAGTTAAGTCCTTTAAACGTATTTCAAGCTCACCGGTATTAACCCGGGTGCTAGGGTAGCCGCGAATAAACAAATGATCATACTTGTTTAGTAAAACTTTTAATAAATTGATTTGATCGTCATCGGTCAAATCACAGTCTAAATTATCAAACTTTTCGCTTTGAGATCGTATATGGTTGACGGACGCTTGGTGAAACAACGTCGCACCACGACAGGTTACTAGCACGCTAAGGTTTGTATTCTCGATGAGATTCATACCAATAAGAACATCTGAACATATTTCGTAATCTGGTACGATATAAAACTGTAATTCAATTCGTAAACCATCGATAATACAAACCGTAGTTAATGTTTTTAGAGACAAAACCGTAAATTGACCAATACCCTTTAAATAATTAGCGACGCTATTTCTTTTCCCCGGTAATTTTGCTGCCACTGACTCACGTATTAAAGAACATTCTGCTCCGCTATCGAAAATAGCCGATAGTTTTAAAGTCCCCACGATAATATGCATAGGCGTTAATTTTGGTGTACCGACACTATTTACATTTGAAATAACTGCGCGTTCACGTTTGTAACATGTTTCAAACGTATGCCCTATCCTTGAACAGAATGTGCACATAGGTTTATCAGTGTTTTGAGGTACAGTTTTGTTGTCTACATGACGTGGTTGAGGCTTTTCAACTTTACTATTAAAACGACAATCCCGTGTATCATGACCAGGTTTCTTACATGTTTGACAATAAAGCGAGGACTTATCCGAGAATCTAGGTCGTTTACTAGAACCCTGATGTAAACTTGGTATTTGACTTGATCTTTTAACCCGGCGGATAGAAGACGCGACCGAGATAAGTTCTGGCACCGAATTAGCCCGCGCATTTAACAGTTCAATTCTTAGTCGTTCATCACCAATGCACCCAATAACAGCCTCAACTGCGTCATCATTTGACAACTTATCTTTAGTAATACGCCGCCATAGTACCCACGCCTGGGACAGAAATTGCGCAATATCCTTAGTATTATCATAATTATGTTCCCTAAAACGGACAATATCCCGCGAGTACCTGTTTTCAGGTTCAAACGTTGTAATTAAAACATCACGCAATTCCTGCCACGTGGTCGTGGACACAAGCCAATTATCAACCCACAACCTTGCACGACCTTTAAGCAAACTGCCTGCCTTCATTCTAACCTCATAGTCGTTAAGGTTGTAAGTTTCCATAGCGGTGGTCACATGTTGGCACCACTCACGTACCCCAATATTGGCATCCGGATCGTATGACGGCAAAAATATGTCATTGATTTTTACCTTTGAATCCGGTTGTGCCACAATACGATCGGACATGTGCTTCATCATTTGCAACATTTGCGTAAAAAACTCGGTTGGTACGCCACTAACAGAAGCGTCATCTTTTACAGAAGTCTGGTCAGAATGTCCAGCTGAAGTGGGTGGTAATCCCACTTCTGATAACGGCGCAGGGAGCCCATCCGAGTTTTTAGAAAGCGTGTCGTCAGCCAGGCTGACGACACCATTTCCATCACAATTTTCACTCATTGCAAATAATGAAACAAAACGATTTTAAAACAAATACTTTTATTGCGTTATTCACTGCACTTACAACTAACGGCAATTTACCAGCAAGATAATTAAATTACTTATTAAAACTAACAATTAATAATAACAATTTAATCGTACTCACAAGATATTCCAGATAAGTATGCTCCGCACAATAATTCACACCACAATGTCTGCGCGGGTACTCTGACCGTAACTCAATACCTCGGCACAAGATGGCGTCGGTTTGCTTTGCGCGGTAAAACTCACGAGTACTCGCACGTCAACATAACAACTCATTAATTAAATCAAACTTAATCTGAATAATTAGATAATGCTATTCATAATTCATTACATAATTAGAACTCCATTATAAAAATATCCAGGCATTTAATTTTGAAGACAATAAAACAACGAACACAACGGATGTTCGATGTTTTACCGATAATTTAAACAGGTAGAATTCTAATGACGCAAATTATGCCAGAAACAAATCAAAATAACATAGTAGCAATTCATAATTCATCGTAATAATTAACAGCTAGATTTCATTACTAACAATTTGGTTTTCATGAAATACAAGTCATAAATAAGTACCTATTCATAATGGAAATAATCAACTCGCCTCCTCATTCTATAAATCTTAATGTTTTCATCTAATTAAAATTCATAATCAATAAAATCATATTAGTTTTGTAAATAAATGGTAGATAAAAATAGAACTTAATTAATTAGTTTGTTTTCAAACCGACTTGCGTCGACATACATGATACAGTTTATTAGTACCTAAGTACCTAACTACGAGGAAATTAAACATAAATTCATGCACAATAATTTTCAATTAATTATTGAAATTGAAACAAATCTGAAGCTCGAGGAGGATAAAACTTGTTCGAATAATATGGATTAGGTAATAATGGTAAATCATTTAGTTCCATATTTCGACAATCCCTACTTATTAAATAGGTACTATCGGAAAGGGGCCCCTTAAACCTACACCCGTGTCACAAGTCTCGGGATCTGCTCGAAGTTTCTCTCTCTGTCACACGATGGACCCGGCACCCGCACGGTGAATCCATGGAATGCTAAGAAGTTCGTCTCTCTCTCTTTAACAAACATTTGGGTTATGTCGACATAAAATATTGAAAATGCGTCTTTTTTCCTTGTCAACGTGGTTGGTTACACATTTCTTAACTTTTTATTACTAACTAGCTGCCTCCCCGCGGTTTTACCCGCGTAGTTCCCGTTCCCGTGGGAATACAGGGATAAAATATAGCCTATGTTACTCGGGGATAATGTAGCTTTCCAAAGGTGAAAGAATTTTTGAAATCGGTCCAGTAGTTTCGGAGCCTATTCATTACAAACAAACAAACAAATCTTTCCTCTTTATAATATTAGTATAGATTATTATGTTAGTATAGATATTGCATTGATTTTATTGTATTACGGTTCGTTGTTAAATTTAATATTATATAAATAGTTGAAAATCAGTCCTTATAGAGATCATCTCGCACATTCCGGTAAAAAGAGTTGTGGGAATAATTAACAGTATAAAATAAAAGTACCTAAATATATTTTTCACCTAAATAGACGCATGACGCCTTCATCAGCTATATACCTATATAACTTAGGTGAAAAATATATTTAGGTACTTTTATTTTATACTAGCTTCCGCCCCGTGGTTTCACCCGCGTATTACCCGTTACCGTACGATTACAGGGATAAAATATAACCTATGTTACTCTCATCTCTGATAATGTAGCTTTCAATGGGTAATAACATCTTTTTTATCGGCGTAGTAGTTTTGTTTAACAAACAAACTCACATTTGCATTTATGTTATTTTATAGTATTGTATAATTAGGATTAGGCTCCATCATTTAGTTCTCATCGATTATATTATTGACACAAGATGCCAGCCGTCTAGTGAACGTCTATATACAAAAGACTACAATCGAATGCCATATGATTCATTAGCAGTTTATCTCCGTAAGACGAATCAAGCGTGCGAAACATTATTTCCAAGAAAAGTACCTGTATAGTTTGTTTGTTCGCATTGTGATGCTTTTATCAGAAACGGACAGTGTTGAGATGCGATGTGATTGAGGTAATTTTGTGGTTCCCACGCGTTTTAGTTAAGTATTGTTTTCGTTATTGGTATGTATTATATAAGTACAAAAAAAATATAAAAACATCTAGATCTTGAAGTAAATTGTGCTACTGAATTTTGAAGAAAATTTTATTACAAGTCTCATATTCAATTAGTAAACGATTTTATCATATCCTAAATGGAAACGATTTAATTAAGAATTTATATTCTTAATTTCAAAAGTATTTCTTCGTGTATTTCTTCTATTATTAGAAGAAGTGTTCATTTACAAATATTCTCGAAGTAAGGTAGGTAAGTATAGTCGCTTAATATTCATCGATACAATGTCAGCCATGCATTCGATTAAATAATAATTATGTGTACCTTTCCAGCGGGTCAAGAAACTTGACCTTTTTTCCCTCCCAAGTAGGTACAAAGTCAAAATCATAAATCCTAACACTTAAAAATGCGAAAGTCTCGCTTTCGCTAAAACTACCAATCCGATTTAAATGAAATTTGGTACACAGATAGTCTAGAGCCTGAAAAAGGACATAGGCTACTTTTTATTGCGGGAAAATGGAAGATCTCCCGGGTACGCGGGTGAATCCGCGGAGAGCCACTAGTGCTGAATAATGTAATCTATAGATCCACAACTCCGCAGCGGATGTGATGTCAAATATGTCACGATCGGTCGATACAGTTCATATGCATATGCATGATCGATCTTCATTAAGTTTGCTTCAACAATACAAACTTCATCTACCTACTTAACAAGTAAATCGGAATGAATTTTAATTTTGTTTTCGAACGAATGCGTCGGTAATGCATAATCACATCCCCACTGGACAAAATAAATAAATAAATTATCTTGGGACATTTTTCACACACGGCCAATCTGATTCCAAAGTAAGCTTCAAATGAAGCTTGTGTTACATGGTAACCAGATAGCTGATATACTACATATAATACTTACATCCAGACACAGAACAAACAGACATATTCATGCATACAAATGTTTGTCCTGGGTGGGATTCGAACCCACGACCCGTGGCTTGAAAGTCAGGGACTCTAACCACAAAGCCAACCGGGCTGTCATCAAAATAAATTTCAATAAAACATAAATCAGGTAGAAATTGTAGAATTTAATGTCTCAGTAAGAAGATAGACAACACGTAAAAATTACTGAGGTTGACAAAGGAAAAAAGCTTAAATCGTTGCATAAGGTTTAAGAGAAATTCCTGCAACAGACAATAGGTACTTTAAGACGTTAATAACTACATTAAGCTTATGCGTAATTAACTGTACCTGCACAAGAACGGTTTCGTACATCAGTAGCAATCCTTACAGTACCTATTTATAGTTATTCCAAAAAAAAAAATTCCAAATTATGCGTTGACTTATTTCTAGTAATCGCATGTTTCATGAGCTTAATTTATTTATCATGTGGACTTTATTTTTCATTAGTTTTTTGGTTGTTACTCGCGCATTCAAATTATCTTTGTGAAAATATCAACGTGCCTATTTATTCAAAATTTATTTAATCAGTAGGTATGCAGAATAATTCAATTAAAATTATATCATATAATACGTATAATACCTTATTATACGTAAAATTAACAAAATAAAAAAATACATAAAAAATAATGTCATAATGTGTTTTCGGATAAAATAGTTATGTAACCCTAATGTACTTATTTCGTTATAGGTAACATAGATAATAATGACAATAGTATATTTCGTTACAAGTGCGGAAAGGCTGTTGTACCGGCCACCTAGGGCTTCATGACCAAGAGTGACCCTCCACGATGCGGATGCTGCTGGTTCGGTCAACCCCACACGGAAAATAATGCCTATGTATAAATACACAAACTTACCCCGGGATCCAAGGTAGAGGGGGCTTCTCCCGCGCGGGAACCAATTGCACAGTTGTTATATTAGGTAAAGATATACTGCGGAGTTTAAAAATATATGCGGTTGTCACAAGAAGAGAAAATATTTTAAGTGAAGTGACGTGTCAATGTTTTATTCTTAAAAAGGACCGCCAGGGCGGGTGTCTATGATTTACACATAGACATTCTCCACCGTGAAGGTTTGGCCCGAACACAGTCCCCACCTTGAAAGGTCATCTTTCAACAGAAGCCCTAGTTTAAGAAGAAAAAGCAATAAACAAATGCCATGAAATAATCTAGGAGAATGACCCGAAATCAAAGTGAAATAAATTAAAATTTGAGAATGACCCTCATGGAAATAAATAAACAATTGACAATTCAATGCGGTAAAGAAAAGAGTAAAAATTAAACAATAAAGTGGTACCTAACTTCAGGTAAAACAAAAAACATTTAATTAAGAAACCGATGGTAAAGGACTTAACCGAACAATAGGACGTTTGAAAATTCCCGCTTTAGTTCTAACAAGAACTACCCGGATTCGACCATCTTTGCCTTTAAATAATTTTTCAATAACGCCTAAAGGCCAATGTAAGGGAGGCGCATTATTTTCTTTGAGTAAAACAACAATACCCTCCCTAACAGGATTCTGTTCTGAGTTCCATTTTTCCCGCATTTGAAGAGTGTGAAGATACTCATCACTCCATCTACGCCAGTAAGATTGAACCAATTTATCTAATAGAAGATAACGCGACAGTATATGCAATCGCTCTTCCGCAATTTCAGCAGCCGGTAAAAGGCGCAGAGGTTGCGTATTCAAAAAATGAGAGGGAGTTAGAGGAGTAGGATCAGATGGATCTTCACTCAAAATACCGAGCGGCCTAGAATTCAAAATCGCTTCTATTTGGCATAAGATAGTTAACAGTTCATCATAAGACAATAACTGGTTTCCTATGACTCGAAAAATATGAGTTTTAACACTCTTTATAGCGGCCTCCCAACTTCCACCAAAATGCGGCGCGTTAGGTGGTATCATAGACCAAGTAATGCGATTATTATTTAAAACTGTTCGAAAATGTTCTTCGTATGACTTTGAGAACATAAACTCTTGAATTTCATTTAAGTATGATTTAGCACCTACAAAATTAGTGGCGTTATCTGAATAAATTATTTGTATTGGACCTCGGCGACTAAGGAAACGCTTGAATGCATTTAGAAAGGAATCTGTACTTAAATCCTGCGCAATTTCTATATGAATTGCTCTCGTAGTGAGACAGATAAACACACATATGTATGCCTTTATACTTTTAACACCTCGTTTTCGCATTGGCGTAATTTGAATAGGACCACCGTAATCTACGCCAACATGAGCAAAGGCTTTGGAAATATTTAATCTACATTTAGGGAGATCAGCCATAATAGGTGGATGCGTACCTTTAGGTCGCAATCTAAAACATTGAACGCATTGGTAAACTCTAGAACGAACTAAACGTCGTGCAGATAAAATCCAGTACCTTTTTCGAAGGAGAGCGAGTAATAATTGAGGACCCGCATGGCAAGTTTTACGATGTAAATGATCAATGATAATATTGACAACGTGATCTTTATTCGGTAAAAGGACTGGATGTTTGTGATCGAAAGTTAAATCACTGTTAGATAATCGGCCACCGACGCGAAGGATCCTATCAACGATAAAAGGACTTAATCTTCGTAAGCGATTAGAGCATGATTCTCCGCCAGTAAGAGCCTTTATATCTGTTTCAAAATGTTTTCCCTGAACTGCACGAAGTATAAAAGTTTCAGAACAGTTCAAATCCTCCGCTGTTAGAGATCCACGTGATTTTAGAATTCTGCCGAACCGCAACACGTATGTGCAGACGCGAAGACATCGTGGCCAGTCCGAAAATCGATCAACAAGCGATAAGATTTCAGATCGTTTTGGATTAGACATAGTAGGTAAAGCAATAATTTTAGTTTCAGGAATATGGCTAAAATTACTTATATTAAAAGGTTTTATTGGCCATTGAGATATATTAGAACTTGCCCAATCCGGACCGGACATCCACAAGTTATGTGAAAGAAATTGTGTAGCAGTTAAACCACGAGACAAACAATCAGCAGGATTATCTTTTCCCGGAATATGATAATAATTCTCTGCGGGCAAATTTTCTTGAATTTTCGTGACCCTATTAGCCACGAATGTTTTCAAACGATGAGGACTGGAATGAATCCAGCTTAAAGCAACTGTCGAGTCGGATAATGCAACAACGCGACTGATCAAAAAACGATGCTTATATATCCGTAAGACGGCGGCAATGAGTTTAGACATGATGTGAGCAGCACAAAGTTCCAGTCGTGCTAACGAAACTATTTTGAGTGGTGAAATTTTAGACTTTGCGTAAAGAAGGCGGACTAAATTACTCTTTGAATTCTGAACACATAGATAAGTGACGGCACCGTAGGCCTTCTCGCTAGCATCTGAGAACGCTAGTAAAATCACATTACATCTGTCAGTTATCCCCAAATAACGAGGTATTTTTAATTCTGAAATAAGATGTAATTCATTTTGAAACTTTGTCCATGACCTCAAAATGAAAGGTGGAGGAGTATCATCCCAGTCAAGTTTTAACAACCAAAGTTCCTTTATCAAAAGCTTGGCATATAAAATCAAAGGAGCGGTAAAACCGAGTACATCCCACAAACGAGCGATAACAGAAAGCATGTTACGCTTAGTTGGAGTAACAGTAGTGGATTTAACCTCAAACGAGAAAACGTCCGCACAAGGGTCCCATTTGACACGAAGCACCTTCTGACTCGCATTAGAATCAAATTCAACAGCTTGCGGAGATAAACAATCCACTGGCAAAGACGATAGTAATTCCTTTGAATTGCTCGCCCATTTTAAAAGCTCGAAACCACCAGCGGCAAACATATTACGGAGTTGAGAAGACACATTAGTAGCTTCTGATAATGAACGACAACTGCAACAGATATCATCCATATAATAATCACCACGATCAATGACCTCAGCAGCTAAAGGAAATTTGCTCTGTTCATCCTGGGCAAGTTGCCTTAGAGTACGAAGAGCAAGATAAGGGCTAGATGAAAATCCAAAACAGACTCGCTTAAATTCAAACAATTGCAGGGGATCTGATGGATCAAATCTATAAAAAATGCGCTGAAATTTATGAAATTCAGGAAATATTATAATCTGTAAATACATTTGCTTAACATCGGCACAAAATGCAATAGGAAATAACCTGAATTTTAATAATACCGCATACAATTCAGGCTGCAAATTAGGTCCTACGTGTAATATGTCGTTAAGTGATATATCATTATCAGTTTTTGCGCTTGAATCTAGCACAAGTCGAACTTTGGTTGAAACAGAGGACTCACGGAATACAGCATGGTGGGGGATGATGTAACCCAAATAGTCACTTTGATCGCTTACTGGAGAAATATAATCTTTATCAAGATATTCCTTGATAATGTTATCTAACGCGACCCTATATGAATGTGAAGATTCTAGCTTGCGCTCAGAAGACAAAAATCTTTTTCTTGCAGTAGTAACGGACGATCCTAAAATAGTCGGGTCTCTCTTGAAAGGTAATGCGACGATGTAACGACCTGAAGAATCACGACAGGTTGAAGCTCGATAAATATTTTCACATTCTTCTTCTTCGTTACTTAATATTTTTGTACCTTGCGATGGAGAATCTTCTAATTCCCAAAAGCGTTTTAGCACTAATTCTAAAGCAGTTCCAGAAAAGCAACAAAGTGAATTAATATTCTTAGTAAATGTAGACAGAATGGGAGCTTCTCCCATTAATATAAAGCCAAGTAAAGTTTTGATAGCGTACGGAGTTCCAGGTGGTCCCTGAATCCGTCCCTGCTTTATAAGTAAAGGAAATAGTTGCGCGCCAATTAACATCTCGACCCTACCGGGCTCAAAAAATGTGTTATCCGCTAATGGCACATTGTTAAGATATTCCAACCTTGACCTATCGACTTTTGAGGTTGGTAAATAATTGGTAATGTTCTCAACTACAAGTGGCTTAATTTCAAAAGAAACGTTTCTATCGAAACGAGAAGATATATTAACATTGGTTATTCCTGTTATCTTATTTGTCGATCCACCAAACCCGTTGACAGAACACAGTTCCGGCAACGCCTCATGTTCTAACGATAAACGTCTACAACAATCTGATGTAATGAAATGGTTTTGAGAACCATTATCAATAAGGCAGCGCACCAGATGTGACTTACCAAAAGCATCAACTATCGAAACTAAAGCTGTAGCAAGTAAGACCGTAGAAGATTCCGATACTATATTCTTACTCTGAAGAGAACATAGTGTAACGGGTAGCTGAGAAGATTTGCTAGTAGATGCGACAAAACGTGTATCACACGGCTCATATCGAGGAAGTGAGCACGAAGGTGAATTACTTAAACTGGTCGCTTGTTGCGGCCCTGTTGCGGTAAATGCGCACCTCGACCCATCGGTCGTAGGTTCAATCGACTTTGTAGAAAATGATGAAAGTAAAACTGCGTTATTATTTTCATTCGAACTAGAAAAATGTAAAAGTGAATTATGAAATCTGGATTGACATACATTACAACTTTTAATAGAATTACAAAAAGCAGTCTTATGTTTCATGCTGAGGCACTTAATACAACAATTATGCTTTTTTACGACGTTGTAACGTTCTCTAGGAGTTAATTTCATAAATTCTGGACAGTGGAAGAATTTGTCGTGGTCTATTTTATGACATACAACGCAAGATGGAGAATTGGTTAAGTAATTCGTAGATGTCACAAAAGACTTAACGTTTCTAGGTGTAGGTACTTTGGGATACTGTGACATTGCTGTCCTTGAAGATATAGGAGTGGTACGTTCTATAATCTTACATTGTTCTTTCAAAAAAGTTATAAGTTGTGAATAAGAAGGAAGCTTTTCCGAACGAAAGGTATTTTCGAACAAACGAATAGTTTCATTATCTAGCTTTTTCAATGCAAGAAATAAAAGCAAAAAATCTAACTTGTCAGATATTTTCAACCTTTCGAAAGCTGAAACCGAATTAGCAAAGTTATCCATGAAGCTACTAAACCCATCTACGGAAGCGGTTGTCAGAGATTTAAAATTTACAAGTTGGTTTAAATAATAAGTACCTAATGAACGTACATCTTCATATTTGTCAAATAACGTTGAATAAATGAGGTCGTAATTATCCCCAGATGGATTAATACCAGATACAGTCGTGAGAGCCTTGCCTGTCAACTGACCACATAAATAAAATACCTTTTCAGAGTTAGTCAAAGAAGTATTACTGTGAACAAGGCGATTGTAACATTCGATAAAAGAGCTCCACATGGATTGATTACCATCGAAGTGTGGTAATTTAATGGATGGTAATTTTAACTTAGGCTTCAATGGAGAATCTCCACTCGTATTGGTAATAGCTACTTTATTATAACTACGTAAAGCACCCTGGATACAAGCGAACATTTCATCGAAAGCTTCCCACTGACTAAACGTCGGGCAATAATTTTTATCGTACTTCATTTGCTCTAAATTTAGTTCTTGGACAATGTCATTAAATTCAGATCGAATCATCTCTATATTCGATGTTCTATTTATAAATTCGGCACGAAAAGATTCCGTCGGTTCGACATTAAGTGTCAAATCATATAATGTCTGAATTCTTGAAAAATAAGCTGCTTGTCTGGCTTGCAACATGAGGATTGAATGAGGGACCATCGACTCATCCTCATTCCCTTGAGCTTTTCTTCCCCTAGTTGCCATTTTATGAACGACAACTCAAAGAAAAAAATAAAATAGAATATAATAAAGAATATACAAACCGAGGCGGTAAATATTTAATAAATCGTTGATACGTAGATAAATGAAACTCAGGCAGTAAACGCGGTTATTCCGACGTACCCTAATAACTAAACTATGCAAAACCAAAGATATCGAAAAGGCGTTAAAAGTCCATCGACTTGTTAACTTATGTATGCGGCAAAAACTATCGTTTTAAGCTTGTAAAGAATCTAGTCCTATATTATTCGATTAAGAAGAACAATCCCATCGGTTTGATTCTATGAAGTAATAAACGGACTAGATGGTTCGCCCATCGGCTTACCAAGAAAGTAAAACTAACGAAATCAGAAAAATGCTGAGGAAGTAGGGAAACCTATATGTATCCGATTCGAAGGACCAGTGAAAGTGTACCGGCCACCTAGGGCTTCATGACCAAGAGTGACCCTCCACGATGCGGATGCTGCTGGTTCGGTCAACCCCACACGGAAAATAATGCCTATGTATAAATACACAAACTTACCCCGGGATCCAAGGTAGAGGGGGCTTCTCCCGCGCGGGAACCAATTGCACAGTTGTTATATTAGGTAAAGATATACTGCGGAGTTTAAAAATATATGCGGTTGTCACAAGAAGAGAAAATATTTTAAGTGAAGTGACGTGTCAATGTTTTATTCTTAAAAAGGACCGCCAGGGCGGGTGTCTATGATTTACACATAGACATTCTCCACCGTGAAGGTTTGGCCCGAACAGCTGTCATTGCAAAGAGTTCCGACGAATGACTACCCGAGCCGCGGCGCAGCCGAAGGCGAGGGTTGGCAGTCGGAACAAGTTGCAATGACGGTTCTGCAAGTGTACTGAACGACTATTTTTAATACAGTTGCGAAAAAATAAAGCAATTTAATAAAATAATAAAAACACAATAAACTAAACACGCAATGAAAATTTCTGGAAAATGGCGCCTGTGGTTGGCGCCATTGTATAAGCAGAGTTTTTTTTTTCTTCGCCCATTTTGGTAGGCAAAGGGAACTATCTATACAGCTTAGTCTTCAGTATATTTTTTTTATTGATATGAAATGAAAATGAAATTTAATGAGATGAAATGAAACCTAACCTAAATCATTAAATCTGATGTTGATATAAATCACAAGCTTCTTTTTAAAAATATACGTATTTGTATTAATCATAAAAACTCTTTAGTAAAACCTTCATGGTTGGTTTTTCTTTTTAATAGACATTATTTTGACAGTTGGGAAAGATGCACGCACGAGTTCGGGAAAGGTAAAAAAAAAGCACTAGTGTGTAATAGCCCACTTTCCGAACGCTATACGTCCCTGCAATACACCACTTTTTGAGCAACTGTTTTAAAAAGTATTTTTTTTTTATATTTAAAGGAACATATAAAATGAGGTACCTAATACATATTTGTTAGTTGTCAATACAGGGTCATATTTTACAACTTTCTTAATAATTATTTCTCATCTATTGTATACTGGGTTTTAGGTAGGTATCGACCGCAAACCGCAATACTGCCATGACAAGTGATGATTAAGCTTTATGTGGTGACCACTTTAAGAGTAAAATTAAACGGAACTATGGTACAGTTGCTGAAACTAAAAATGTAGATTGTTACCAAGCCAATATCTACAATTAATTAATTATAACCCACGTTTTACTTATGGTTTTCCCGTAAGATCAAGTAACCAAGCAATGTAAGCATTCGATTACACGTCGTACTAAATACTCTGGTTTAGTGATATAAAGTAGGCACTAAATGAAAAATTATCTTAGGTAGGTACATAAATAAAAGTAAAATAATAATTTTATTTCCGATCCTTTTTAAAGGAAGTAATTATTATCCTATTAATGAACCGTCATTAGACTACCATATTTTAATAGAATAGCTATCTGTGGAAAAAATAATCAATTTCCAACAAAACAATTATACAATCGTCAATAGATTAAGGACGGAAACTGATAAGAGAAAGTGTATTACTTAATTGTCAGAGGAGCTGTCACCGAGAGGAATGTTAATCATCGGCTGCGCTTGCGCAAGTATTGATCATTATCGCAATGCTAATTGGATACACGACAGCTATCAGATCGATCACAACCATGATTGGAATATTTGGCGCAAACGTTTATTACCCTTTGACGACCAGTCTTCATCATCATCAGCTCATATACGAGTCTCCACTGCCTCCCCTAACAATGAGGGGGTTTTAGGCTACATTTTTCACACAAGGACTATGTGATTCCCAATCAAATTAAGCAGAGTTTGTTTTAAGGTAACCAGATAGCTGATATAATCTTTAATATGTAAGTAAGTAAGTAAAGTAAGCACTTGTAAAGATATGACACCCAGAGACAGAACTGAAAAAGTACTACCTCCTATCTACTTACCTATAATTGATTTTACAGCTACGTCAGTCATAAAGCTCATAATTTACCCGTGTACTCGGTGTACTACACTCAGTATATTTACGAAGTATTTCTTAATCAGCACCTACACTTTCAAAATATGCTCCATATTAGGTATAGGTACCTAGTGTGATTAAGTGAATCCCATCCCGAGAATGAACTCAACATCATTGAGTCAGTCATCTCATCGTTATAGTATTAAATTAGCTCTTGGAGTCCATTACGCGCGTATTTTACGTCACCACCATGGATGTTTGATAAAGCCCAAAGCAACAACGATATCAAATTATACAGGAATTTACAGGATAATACCCAAACTAAGTCAATTATATTCTTCTCCCGTTGACCGATCTCGTTGTGAAAAACCCATTCGATTTCCTGTTCATAGAGATTAGGTAATTAATTACTCATACTGGTATATACAGGTACATTGCTCTCAAACGTATGACAAAATTCCTGACTTTTACTCCCAACAGGTAAATTGTGAGTCAAATTACCACAATAATGAAAGAATTGACGTCACAACCCGCGGTCTGAGGTCTAGGTCGCATTAGGTAAAGCTACAGGATACCTATCATGTGCTGAAGAGACTATCTTACTGTTATTGTAATATATCTATTTATATTAAGATAAAATAAAAATAACACACCGTTGATTTTTTTATAATCCTTAAAGTTACCAATGTACCCTTAACTTAAAATTACTTTTAAAAATAAACAATTATATCAACAGATTATTGACTTCGATTTAACACCTAATGAATACCATTTAAGCAATAGTAGATTGCAAATTCCAGTAAAATATATAACATGACTCAAATGAACTCGATATTATTAATAAATAGCTTCCGTACGCGGTTGCTACCGCAATTCTGTAGGATCGTCAATTATCCTGAAATTAAAAGTACCTAACCTTATAATTATGTAGTATGCTATTCCAGAACACAACCAAATTTCTATCCTTTCAGCCGTTTGGTGTGAAAAACTAACAAACATCCATATGATACATACATTCTCACAAACATTAGGATTTATATCAAATGTTGGATATCCTGGGAAAATGTGATTCGAAATTAAGCAGAGCTGGTATTATAATAACCAGATAGCTGATACACTATATATACTACTATTAAATAGGTACATTCTCGTTTACCTAGTTCCAAAGAGCGAAAATACATGTTGATGCCCACAAACGTCTGTCCTGGAGGAAAATCGAATCAATAGCTTGAATGTAAGGGTTCCTAACCTCAAAGCCAATATTGATTTTATATTTTAGATAAGACCAGACAATAGTCGATGGGCGAAAAATTCCTCTGGAGAAAAGTTTGACAGGACATTAGGAATGCACCGCGGCGCCGGCGCAGATCCGTACGCGCAGACATCCGCCGACTTTCGCGCACCGCCTGCGCCCGCGCCGGTTGTGGCAACGCGCGCAACTTCAACGTGACATATTTATTTTTTGGCTATTCATCGGATGATGTCTAATGTATTAATATTCTTGTTACTGTCTTACATATAAATAGCTATCAAGTGTAGTATAAATAATGTCTTTTTAGTGTGCCTATTTTTACATTTGGGTACGAGGATGAGTTCAAATAATCATTTAAACACAATTATTTAATACTAGCTTCTCCCCGCGACTCCGTCCGCGTGGAATAGTTACTTTGGGCTAACGCTAACTTTCAACCCCCTTCGTGTACGTAGAAAGATGACCATCCGCAGAGCTAACTGATGTCTGCTGCACGCGCCGGCCCGGCACATAATGCGCGCACAGTACAGTACTTGAACATTATTTTGGTGCAATGTTATTTTAAATTTGCGATATCTCCTAAGATATTCATTGAAATCGAGTGATGTAAAAGACAATTTTGTTTTAAATTAAATACTTGTGATGAATAACGTATTTATTTTGATAAGGATTAATATTATCTTCATAAGAACACCTTCACAAATAATGCTTAATTTTCGAACAAATTTGGTTAGTATAAAAGTGGTCACAGTGAGCCAACCTTAACAGATAGACATATGCTATCGCGGACTTTTTTTTAGAACTTTTGAAGGAGAACAATTCTGTCATACATCATTTTAGCGTAACTTTAACCGTTTACGCAGCGTACGCAGCGGAAGCTCTCAACTGGAAAATAAATCTCCCGATTTTGAAACATTCTTCATTAGTGCTCCGCTCCTATTGGTCATAGCGTGATGATATATAGCCTATAGCCTTCCTCGATAAATGGACTATCCAATGGCGAAAGAATTTTTCAAATCGGACCAGTAGTTTCTGAGATTAGCGCGTTCAACCAAACAAACAAACAAACAAACAAACAAACAAACAAACTCTACTCCTTTATAATATTAGTATAGATTTATCTGTTGAGTTGTAATAAAATAAATCGTCATATGAAACTCGAATATGCCTACATATTTAAGTTTGTTTGTTTGAATGTACGCGCTAATCTCAGGAACTAGGTACTGGTCCGATTTGAATAATTATTACAGTGTTAGACAGCCCATTTACTGAGGAAGGCTATATATCATCACGCTACGACCAATAGAAGCGGATCAGCAATGGAAAATGTTGCAAAAATTTTGTGACGCTAACAAAATTGCGCAGGCCAACTATGACTATCCCTGGTCGTGGATTCGACTCCCACACAGGACAAAAACCTGGCATATTGTAGGTGAATCTGAGTGAACTTGCGATCAAATTGACAATGTGACTCGTATTTTAAGTTACTCACGTATGTTGCTATTTTCTTGAGGTAGGTTTTTTTTATTACTTGTAATAATCAAGCTTTGAGTCAATACCAAAAATCTTACCTTTAATTTCCAGACAACTTAACATGCTCACAATCCAGATATTACTTATATAAAATAAGTCAGAAAAGGTGTTTATTTACCGTTCCATAATTTATAACATCCAATTAAATGTAATAATTTAACTAAAAAAATATCGTAACTGTAACAAAGTTTTGTACCTAGTTATTATTTGCAACTGAAAGGTGAATTCCCTTTTTTGGCATTAGACAGGAAAACATTCTGAATGTATTACATAAATCCATATATGGCAATAATTGCTTACCATATAATGCAAATGGAATATTCCCGGGATACCTTTCATAAAATTTCCCTGTAGGTATCCTGCTTTTTATCCAAATTGATCAACTAGTATCAATTCCGCGGTTTCATCCGTGTTTTAGGGTTTCTTCAGCTTTGATGGGATGTATGTGTTAATCCGTCTTACATCGTCTGGGTGTAAATATATATACATATAATTATGTATACAAAAAGAAGGAAATATGTAGTTTAACATCTAACTCGTTACCATAGTATAATAATACAAACTCTGCTTGGTGTGTAAAAATCCCAGGACTTTTTAACTCATTCTATATATTGGTACCAACCTGTGCTAAAACTATTTAGTTATTAGCTAGAGCTAAATTAAAAATATATTAGTTAAAATATTTTACGAAACAAAAAAAGTGCGTAACTGAACTAGTATTTAACTAAAATATAAAAAATTGGCCAACGATTTAATTAAGAACTTAGGTAATATATTAAACAAAGAGGTCACTTAACGCCGACTGGATATGACATTCAAATTGATTTCGCAAAGAGTAACTGAGATGAATTTAAAAAAATTAAATTATAATATTGCGGTTATGCGTAGACCTTGCTACTACTTAACGGTGGGGTGAACATCGCATGGATCTATGTTTTATGGAAGTGGCTTATCCGTAGAGCAAACTGAGTATTATTATAGGGATATTTTTTAGCATTCTTAATACCAATTCACTTAATAAAATGTTACTTTGAGCGTAGTTAACACGTGCACAGACAGACCAAATGCAATGTTCTCTATTTTTAAACCACCTTTATTTACAATCTACTACAATAGTATGCATAAATTAATAAATAAATGTATTTCCAACATACATATAACTTATTTTCGGAATATTAGAAAAATAAATTATAAACGACTTATATGTGCGTACCTAGTAAGTTGTAGTACCTATAGAAAAGCAATCAAATTAAATTTCTTTATTTAACCAAAAATTAAATAAAAAAATAACTGAAAATTGAATATACTTTTAAACGATAAATCTGTGTGAAATCGTACCACATCCAGTGACAAATACATCTATAACAATACACAGTAAATATGCAAAATGGTAGAGCACATCGCAACGATTGTAAAGATTATAATTATGAAGTTAAACGTTTCATAATATTCGTGAATACGGCCTTATCTGAGTTTCTTTGCTTATCTAACCCGCCTATCTATTTTCACATCTGTGTTCACTCCCAACGGCTCGGCCGGCAGCGTGCTGCAATGTTTCCGCGTAAATGATATTATTGGGCAATCAACTTGATTTTTCTTCTTTCTTACGTATCGTCTTACTTGTTTACTGATTTCTTGTTTTATCGATTAAATAATAAGTAACTTGCTTTTTTTTTAAGAAGACTTGCTAGCAGGCCGATATTCTGCTTATTAACTAACTGGGAGCTTTGCCATGTAACTGCTGATTTCAGGCTGGTGTGCCATTTAAAATATAGACTTGACCGAAGTTCAGCAACTTTATATTCGGAATTTCAGCATAAATGCCTAACTAATATAGAAATTGATGTATATAGATGTTAAATCAATTCTCTATATCCAATGACGAATACGAATGTCTGTAGATAAGTAAGTAATCAAGTCCCCGTTTTTTTGGCTGTAAAATTACACATATATATAAGTACTTATAACATATTCAGTTATCATTAGGGCTAGGAATGCTACACCGTCAGTAATTACTTGCCAATAGGTGGACCGTTCATCTAAAAAATATACCTACTTCAAACAATAATACATATCGTCCCACACCCGTGAGAATAAATCCCTTATCGAGGAGATGTGGTTTGGGAACAAACTGGATGCGGTTCTGCTATCTCATTGTAATAATGATAAAAACGTGCAATATAATATAATGAATGATAAGTAATTATTATTTGAGACGAATACCTATAATATTATTATTTTGACCGCGATGTCACAATTAAAGGCATGTCCGCCAAACCGCTCAAGGCCGCGTGGTGGTCTATGGCTCCAAAACCCTCGTTGTTAGTGGAGACTCGTGCTCCTCGGTGGAGACGTATATGAGCTGATGATGATTTTGATTACAAATATACAACATTCGTAGTATCGGCATTCTGTGTAGATACATACATAACAAAGGTAATTCAGACACATTTTTTCTTTGTCTCATATCCAGGGAATCAACTATGACTTCTCAGCCTTTTTGGAATCGAATCAGCAACTAATTATCATAATCGATTACAAACGTAGGTACTAGGTAAGTTTTCTTTTTATTCATTGTAGGTACCTATATAAATTTAGTTACTTAAATTGATAACTTGTTACTTTAACTTAAACTCTGTACCTAACAATAAAAGTTCAATGAAGTCTGTCCGGAAAAATAAAAGACTTGAAACGGGGGCGCCACTTGTACAATACTTATATGATTGGTCCCACTAAAGTGCTTGTAAATTTTAGTACCTAATTCTGCCGCATCATGGCGATGTCTTTTAATATTTTGGTCGGACTTTACAATTGGGTATTTCACATTGGTTACCCTGTACATCTGGTAACATTACTCATATACTAACGTGATCCAGCCCACGTATCAATTCACAACTGTATTATTTTCTTTCACTTACACTCACTTTTCCTCGTTAGCAATAAGAAAGGACGTACCTAATATATTGAATGTCGCACAACGTATGTATGTTTATGTTACTGTTGTATTGCAAAAGTCGCCGTATAACAGTATGCCTAAGTACGTTTATGGCGTTTTAATGTTTCCTTCCTTCTGTTATATGATAGCTTACTCTGCTTCAACCTGGTCTTACTAATTTCTCGTACCTTTTCATGTTATACATATGATACAAATATTCCCTTTGACATCAAAACCATTTGTTTATCCTAGGTTTTCTTCTATCCATCAATCTATGTTTCCTCCTGGGAAAGAGTCGAGCCATTTATGTTAAGGCAATAATTAAGTAAATGAGTTTAGGCAAAAATGATGGCAAAAAGCTACTAAAGAACCGGTAAAAACTTATAGTAGGTACAGTAAGCTCATCGTGTCGTATAAAATGACCTTAGCATTAGGTCATTGCTTATAAAAGAGATTTATAAAATATATTGTCACTTTTATATTATCTATATCCAAATTCTCTGTCCATTTATTTACCGGTTTTACTTTCAACTGCAATGCAATGTCGTGTCGAAAATTGCAATCCTTGATTACCAATTAAAGTTTTTATGCAAGATAAACATACAATCCGGCTAGGAATATCATAGTATGACAGTATTAACACTTAGTCTGTAACATTCACATGGCGTCTCATTGTTCAGACGATGAGTGTAAGTGACAAATCGTTAAAGCGATTGGGTAAACGACCTATAAGTTTATTGTTAAAGTTATTTTTCTACTTTTTATTCTACCTGTGGCATTTTACCATTCCATTTTACCTACATTTTGAGCGGGAGTCTTAATATTAGCACTTGTTCGAAATACTCCATCTTTATCTAATTGTCTAAATAAATTACGAAAAATACTAGTAATGGCAGTTGAACTTAACCTTTATATTTACATAATATAATCAAATCAATTTATTTTGGAATATATATGTCTATAATTTATAATATATCTTATAACTGGCCCACCAAGGAAAATAGCAGAGAAGAGCGGGATGGGAGCCATTTGCAAGCTTTAATAAATAATAATTAGATAAAATATTATTTTATAACTATTTGAGGGTCGAGTAAAAACAAGTAAAAAAATTCAGTAACTTATTTATTCACGAAAATAGGCTGCATATCGGAGTTTACGTTTATGACGGACAAAGATATTTTAGTTATTTAAGAAAACGATATTTAAATTATTACAACATTCTAAGCAGTAATATTATATACCTACATAAAACTATCTTTAAGTAATAACACCTTCTTTCTAGATAGTAACCCTTCTTTGTATCATCCCAAAGACGCAACTGCATCACAGCAGGTGCATTCTATATTAAATTATATGCGCTTGAATGAATTATAAAAGGAGGTTATCGACGCCTGCGCATAAGTGTTGAATCAAAACATGTTTAGTGCGAACCTCCGTCGAACGCGTCTGTTGTCGCTACGTGTATTTGAACAAGTGATCTTTAACAACAGAGGATTCTTTGACAAACTATCTTATTTATCTCCAAGTTTTCTTTATTCTGTTTACCTATATGTCTTTGTTAACATAATTTTATTAGCTCTAAGGCATAAAAACGTATAACACGATTTTGAGATTTTTTTAATTGTAAAAAAATGGTCATCGATTTGTACTGTAATATTGGAAACATTAAAATTTCAATTAAATTGTACCGACACATCAATATCTCTCACTAAACAACTATCTATTTGGAATATTTGTCATCAAACTATCTTCAGAATATGGACCGAAAAATTGACACACAATCTTATTTTACGTACCTATTAGGCATTATAGGCTATTGTGAACCAAGTACATACCTACAATATGAATTTGGACAGATCGGAACGACGACTATGAAGTGCCTACTTACATTATCTTTTATAACACAATAGCCAGTATAAATAGGTAATCCTCTTAAATATTTATTAGGGTTGTTAGAACTATGTTATTCTGATCATGCGCGCGGTGCAATTGTAGAGGTCAACGACCGGTCTGACAATATTGACACTTGCCAGAGGAGTCGATATCGGCTCATACAAATAACGTATCCAAATACGATACTCAAATAGATGTTGCGCACTAAATTTTTATTCATCTTTATTTGGATGTAAATAGAACTCGACGCAATAACCAACGGCAATGCCGTCATAGGAAATAAACATCAACGATAAAACGGTACTGAAATAAATAAGGAAGAGAAGCAAGCATCACCTTTTCTCCAATGAAAGTGAAAGAAAGCCGGTTGACCAATACATCATGTTCATCACGCGACCAAAATGGCGGAAGAATTGGCGCGAAATTGAATCTTAACTTTTTTCTTATATCGCGCACGGCTAGACATTCCTACCGGCCAGTGTCAGTTACCGCGGGCTGCGTAGAAAAAAAAACAATAAATGTCATGCAACTTTATACAGTTTGCGATGTATGGCGTGTGAGACGACTGCTTGAGTCTGAAGTTATAGAACTTACCGTGGTGAGGATTCTGCCGGCTACTATTTACTGAGTTTCAAATTGAAGGTTCCTTCCTTCTGAATTCGTCTGTTTGTGTTTACTTTTCCTTGAAATTTAGTTTTTATAAATAAACAGCTCGACAATAATTTCAAATATGTTGTGGAGAAAACGGCAGTTAGTCACCATTTCCATAAATCCGTGACTCCAATTGCTTATAAATATTCAAGGAAAGGTGACGTTAATTTTATCAATGGTAGGTATTAGTGTCACAGCCACCCTAGTACATATTTTGTAAACTATATCGCTCTAACATCCCGTCTATCTATTTTTTCCGTTAACGACGCCATGTTTGTAAACGTTGGCGCGGTTCGTGAATGAATTTCGCGCGGTTTCCGCAATTTTGCGGGAGATACAAGCATAACATGTCTTAGGGTTTCAATTGACCGGAAATTCTATTCCATAGATTATAAATCTGTTATTTATATGTAGGTACGAAGCGTCGTTATATATATAATATACTAGCTGCCTCCGCGCGGTTTTACCCGCGTAGTTCCCGTTCCCGTGGGAATACAGGGATAAAATATAGCCTATGTTACTCGGGGATAATGTAGCTTTCCAAAGGTGAAAGAATTTTTGAAATCGGTCCAGTAGTTTCGGAGCCTATTCATTACAAACAAACAAATCTTTCCTCTTTATAATATTAGTAAAGACAACTTGATTACATAATAAAAGTAATTATAGATATTTTAATATAGGTACAATACCTAATTAGTAATTAAATAACAAATAAAGCGGATAAATCAAGGCAATTTTAGAATTATATAAATCTATGGAAAAACCTTTAGTAGGTGTTTACTTACTCATATTTAGCTATGAATACCTACTGTTGTTCAATTTAAGTAAACATCCATAATAGTTAGGTACTTATTAACGCAAATACTTTGAATTCTTGAAAAATATTCATCATTTCATTCATTAATTATGACCATATGTACCTACCTAATGTTTTTCATATAATTTTCAAAGAGATTTCTGGTCCATCCTTCATACGCAAAGTATTTCAAACTAGCTTTCCTAGCGAATTTCACTTTGTATTTATATTTTTTAAATTGCAATCCCTACATTACTACTAATATTATAAATACGAAAGTAACACTGTCTGGTACGTTTTCACGGCTGAACTACCGAACCAATTTTAATGAAATTTGGTACAGAGCTAGACTAGACTAGAACTCGGATTAGGACAAAGCCTACGAGTTGAAGGTTCCCGGGTGAAACCGCGGGGCAGAAGCTAGTAATATATAAACTACGTGACTTTTACTCTAAACATTTATAATTCATCCTGGGAATTCCGAATTATAGGTGTTTCATCAATATGCCTCATTATATGCGCCCATATTGGTATTAAAATAGCAATTAAATTCCAGTAAATTAATAAATACTTACACATTTATGCAATCATAATCTACCTACATACCTATGTACGTAATAAAATGACACATGATTTCAGTGTGACGCCATTTAATAGTTTACCTACTTATAAGATACTAGTGGCTCCCCGCGGCTTCGCCCGCGTTCCCGGGGGAACTTAAATTTTCCCGGGATAAAAAGTTACCTATGACCTTTCTCAGGCCCTGGATTATCTGTGTACCAAATTTCATTTAAATCGGTTCAGTAGTTTTAGCGTGAAAGCGTAACAGACAGACAGAGTTACCGCATTTATAATATTAGTATGGATTTCCAGCCGTTTGGTTTGATGTTAAAAAAATGCTGATTTTCACAGCCACGGCTTTTCTGAATCTTTCACAATTCTAAAATCTAAATACATAATAATAGGTCTACTTTCATTAAAAAGTTAAACCATAAGGTCTAAGTACCTACTAAAACACATGGCCTTTTCTCAGAAGATAAAGAATTAAGATATTATAAACGTGTAAATTGATGTACCTACCTATGGTTATTATTTTCTATATTAAATAGGAATCCGACATACTTTGAAAACGTGGGCAAAACCGACTGAATTTGTAGATATACTAGGATTAAGCGAATTAAAGAAAAGATACAAATAAAAATTTCTTCTTTACATTAGACAAAATTCACCAGAATTTAAATAAATTACTAACTTTTTCTATTATCTACGCCTGATGATGCAATGTCAAGTTTAATACATATATAACATATAGGAAAACCGCATGACAACGTAGCTAGGTATATCTCGTAAATGAAAGATGTCTTTTCCTGTTACGGTCGAATGAAATCATAATTCGATATCCGAATTGGATAATAAGCAATAATGTGTCAACCCACAAAAAGGCGAATTCAAAGGATTTGTATAATGGATCACGTATCTAACATTCTACAAATGAGTTTCAAGCCATCTAAAAACATAAAAAATTGGTTGCCTGTAAAGTCGGTATACGGGCGAAAGTTTTACGTGACAACGACTTTGAGTGGTAAAATTATTTTAATGTGAATATTCATTCGTATAGTAGGAAGAAGGATGAAATAATAGTAACAATTTAAAACATAACGTCACGTTACGTGAGCGGAGCGTAACGCAGTTTCTTGAAGTGTCACCCGGCAAACCAATTTATAAGACGTTGTCACGTCAAAAGTTCAAAAAAAATTCATAAAAAATGGATTTTTATCATAAAAAGTCGTGAATCACATACACAATATGATCTTTAGACGTCATTTTCTCAAAACTTTGGGGTTAACACATTATGGCTTATCAGCATCCAATTATCCTTGAGTCACATCCCTAAACTGTACTTTGAGTACACCTTGAAAATCCAAGGTATCAAGATGAAGGTACAACCTTATCAAAACACATGATAGGTATAATATTGATTAATGTCATGAAGATAAAAGTGGCTGGCAACCTTTGTGTTTTAATTGTTTACTTATATTTTTAACCTTGCCTTTATTTATCTATTCTTAGAGTCAGTATTTGTCTGATGTTGATAAATTAATAGGTAGGTATATCCTTTATATGTATAGGAAAAAACGTATAAATTAACATTACCTATCGTCGATGAAGTTCTAAGTAAGTCAAAAGTAGCTATTTTGGAAAAGAGACACTGTTCTCAGTAAAATCAGTAGGTAGGTACTGCCAATACCAAGAAAATACACATATTCCGAATATAAAATTAGTTGGTAATGTCAACACTGGAAATATATTTATTAACGTTTAATTTAAATATATATGGTAAATGACCCAATGGTGGCCAGTTTCAGAAAAAAAAAACAGGTTTTTGTGAAATATTACCAAAATTGTGAAAGTTTAAGCACTGAATATAGTGAAACTGTAAAGTCCAGTCCTTATTTAATATTTGTAATGTGCTGCGCGTGAGACAAGGCAAAGCTGGATTCAATTAATTTAACAAATAAAAGTTGTAGTTTTGTGACCCAGTCTTGGACAGGGAAAATTCATTAATGGATACCCCAGTCTTAGTCTAAGTTTATCTTTATTTTATGGTTAACACATGAAACAAAACTAATTTTGATTTTAATTAAGCAATACTATTTTACAAGTGAAACTTTCTGCTCACCGCCTTAACGATTTCCTTAAGAAAACCCGTCGTTGTCAATTTCAAATCACCTTACACTTTGTATTCGCGCATATTTGTACATGTAACTGACTGAATTCAATAAAACGTTAAACTTAGATAGTTCGATGTCTAAAGTCCATGTCACAGTGATCCCAATGTAAAAACATTCGCTCATGTCCGAATTCTAGATGTTTCTTTTAATTTTTGGCCATTACTGGTACCGTGGCCACGACTGGTACACTTACGGTGTAGGTACCTACACATATAACTTACCCAACCTTATTGGATCTAAATCTCCGAAAAGGAATAAAATTACGCAACATTCTTCCTGTGTATGCTCCTGCCTAGAATATATGTCGATGGCTCCTGCTAAGTTCTAGCAGATATGATTTTACATTATTGTAAATTAAGTATCTAGTATAATTAAGTATCTATGTATTTATATAATGATGAGAAATATATTAATATTTCTCTAGTTTTATGTTGTACATAATAATATAGAAGTATCTAGTACCTTCCTATTTTTTTAACACGCTAGAAGGTGTTAACCTCAGATGATTTTAAATCAACATTCAAATAATATGTTGTAAGTGAGCACGTGTTGACAGATCGAAGGGCGCCATGTTTGCACAAGTCTGCTTGACCGATATTGGGGTTCACGCCGCGGCCGCTGCGCTGAGATGGACTCCACACGGAAACAGTTTCTGATAGTGTTGTTTGATATTTGTTTTGGATACGAATTAAGAGGTTACCGCAACGGTTTTTTTTCCCGGTTTTTATTTGAATATGGAACTGTCTAACCGAGTCTAACGTATTCTTTTTTTAATTAGAAAATGTATATTTTTATCTATAGTCGGATTAATAATTCGAGTCACAGAAATGACAAGTGCAACTGTCACTGATACAAAAAAGGGTGACCCGCTACAATAGTGATGTTCGGCAGCTTTGTTCTTATAGTATCCGATACATAAATCTAGTCGAAAATCTCAAAATTTCATTTTTTTTAAACTAAATTTGAATTTAATTGAAACCAATATTTAATCGAATAAATGTTATTAATTTAATTAACCTAACATAGGCTAATCATCCAATTCATGCTTAATTAAAAAAAAATGAATAAATGTACGAATAAATATAATTTATTTGTCCAGTACCCGTACAAATAGTCACTTCCAAAACAAAATGGGGTCCATAGCGTGACAAGTGATGACTATAGTTCTTTCAATAGCTCAAAACAAATAATATACTATGTAATATTTAATTACCTACCGTGTATGTCTTCTGTTTTATTACCATAAATTTCATATTTTTATTTATATAAAGGCATTCTGACATTGGATAAAAATAAAGGAAACTCTAGTCGAGTTTCCTTTGTCCTTAGCCGACTTTTAGTTGTAAAAATTCAAATCTACCACAACACTATTTATTTGGGTCTAAAAAACTGCAACACTGGAAATGTCATATCTCTGCCTACAATGAATAATCTGATTATAGTTACTTGTTTGACGCTTACCTATTCGATCAATATTTTTGTAACTGTCAATTAGTAATATTTGGTTTATACAAACCGAATGCGAGTCATTATAGAACGAATGCAACTCAAACTTATATTGGGTTACCTATAGGTACCTGCACAGTATCCACAAATGTACATTTTTAACTAACTATGTAGGTATATATTGTTAGTATCTTTATGTTTATATCTGGAAATAAATCTTGAAGGAAGAAATGGAAGTCGGATAAATAATCAACATAATGAAAAAGCTCCACAGTTCTAGCCACCTGACGTGAAAGACTAGTCTACCTACTTATTCCGGGTTATTTAAAAAAATATAAATTAATACACAAAAGGAAATTTGGACAAAACGCACCTTTCAACGCTGGACATCGATCAACGACATTTACCCGGAGCATTCGCGTGTAACGTTGGGTTTCCTTCCGACAAACTAATAAGAAACTATTTACTAGATTCTCAATTCTCATACGAACCCTGAAATCAGAAAATGCTTAATTTGTGGAAATATTAAAATAATATATTGTATGTAAGTAATATAGGGTAAACATGGGATAGATGCCCCACTTTTTGTAAGCTGACTATAACTTTTTTTTTTTAGTTCTATTCGAGTGAGTTAACTATTTGTAACAACTATAGTCCTTATACTTACTATCTACTCATATCATTATTCAATGCATACCGTAGATTTGTAGATATTCGGCTCTAAAAAAGACTTATTGTTTGAGGATAGACGCCTACTGTATGGGGTAGTTGCCCCTGGCAAAATTTTGACATGAGTATAGATGCCCTACAATGGGATAGATGCCTCCGCAATAATAAAAAAAATCGTAGAAAATTTAACAAAATGTTTATTTGCTTTCTTAGTTGCAATAATATATTATAAGGTTTTCTTATCCTTCTTGTGTCTTCTTACATCCTGTCGTGTTGTGGGAAATCCTGCCTTTTCTAATTTTTGTATGTGCGCTACGAGACGTTTCTCGTTGTCGTCCAGTGTGGGATGTTTTCCTAAAAAAGAAGAAATTAACAGGTACAGAAAAAAACTGAGGATTCAAAAAGGACAAGTATGAAAAAACAAACTAAGAAGACAGTGCCTAAATTGAATTTGATAAGGGCAATTAATTCCTCTATTACTAACCCAAAGTTAGTTTTTCACAGTTTTTTACAAGTACAGTGAAGTACGACATGTAAAGGTATAAACAGCTCATAAATAAACTTGAAAGTCAATTTTCCTACTAAGTTGCATATTAACTAGATAGATACGTTATTTAAAAAAATCTTACCTACAGCCTAAGTACCTGTGAATAAGTCATAGAGGATATATGCCTCTAAGGGCGTCTATACTCAGTCAATAGTGGGGCCTCTATCCTTTTTAGTAGGGATAGACGCCCCAGCAAATAAATAAAAATACTTAAATAATTTCGTAATTTTATAAACACACCATAAATATAAATGATACATACTATTTAAATAACAATACACACTTATAACTTACCTTCGAAAACGAAAGTTCTGAACACGTCAAAATGTCACTGTCACAAGAATCAAGCAAGCGCGATAAAATTTTGCAACATTTTTTTAACTCAAGCGGCGATACGTGCAGTCCTGTCGAAGTGCTCTGTGGACTGAGCTGTGCGGGGCCAGATCTGTCTGAGGAACATGGTACTAGAGCGTGAACTTGGTTCTAAATTCTCTTTTTTTAAGGTGCGGCGTCTATCCTCCAAGGGCATCTATCCCACTTTTACCCTAGGTATTATATGTTTGTTTGTTTCACGCCAGAACACCTTAAGGGCTTACGATTAAATTTGGTACCTACAGAGTTAAGGACTGACTGACATAGCAAAAACAATTTCAATTAGATATCTACATTTTTAAACACATGTCTACGTGGACTACGTGTATATTCTGAACCGGTACCAACCGGTTACTAATGAGGCTTAATAAAACTATGAAAATAAAAATATTTCTCCTAAATAAATTAATTTAGTTTCCACTTTCCCTGCTCTTATAAATAAACAATATACCAATTAATCTATATCATTACTTCCAAGTATTTAATTAAATTGATTTTAAACTCAAATTATACAGTTAACAAAAAAAAACTACTTACCTATAAAAGACGAAAGCTCTTTATATGAAAATGCTTTATCTAAAATTCAATACTTGATAATACAAATAAATATACCTACTTAATCCAATGAATACCTACTTGCACAAAAATATTCAAAAAGACACAAAATAGGTACGAACTAGGGCAGATAATGTATTAATAATTTTTCTTCAATATCTCTGCACTCTGATAACAATTCAGGTATTTGCGATTGTCCAATCTCACGAAAGAGTGATTAAAGTTTAATCATTTATTACGAGAAAAACAATGAACAGTAAGTATGTGCTGGTAATTGTCTGTCACAAAAGAAATCTGCCTTTTTATAATAGGCTACCTTATTATCAATCCACTAATGACCAAAATTGGACAAATTACATTAAATCCATTACACACCATTGAATTATGATAATTAGGCGCGATGACGCGCTATACCCAAAAATTATAACTCTTTGTATCCATTTATATAATTTAGTTTTCCCTATATGGGCTATATGTCAGTTTACAACAAATTAAAAATTAGTTACAAATATGTGTATATTTTACCTACTAAGAATTCAATAAATAAATATTTAATATACAATTTCGATGAACCCGATACCAATGAAAGTAACTGCATTATTTATTAATTTCAGTAATTAAGTATATTGATAAATTGTTTCTAAAAACGTTATCGAAAAAATAACTCATTACTCGATCATAATCGTGATAATTAGCAAATAATTTTCAAGATTTATTGTGACGCTACGTTCGTTCGCTGAGGTGTAAATAAATATGTTGATGTAGAGAAATATTTACGATAGATATGTAGATACCTGTAGTATATAATATACGATAAATAAGTCGCCATCATTATTGTAATCTAACAGATAAAGTCTGTTAAAATAAAGACGGAACCATTCGGTAAGGCATCTCCACATTATCATAGCGCGCTCTCAAACAATGATCTAGGCTTGTCGAAAAAATATCGATACATCGATATATCGATATTAGTTTTTAAATGTATCGATATTTTTGAGCGATATTTAATGTTTCGATATATCGAGGTATCGATATAAAATTACAAGTAATTAAAACGTATAAAAATCGATATTTTTTATGATTTTAAAATCCTAAAAATTAATACGTTTTATACTAAAATTTTTTAACAAATTACTTTTTTTTTTTTGTCTTTGGCCGACTCGATTTGCAGCTTTTTAATTTGGTACTTAAGTTGGCTTTTAAGTTGGCAACTCTGTCTGTCAATCAGTCAATGTCATTTCAGTGTCAGTGTCTGTCGTTCACCTATCCGTCTAGTCTGTTATCCGATATTAACACACCTGGTGCCATTAAAATAAGAAAAGAAGAAGAAGAAGTCTGTTATCCGTATTATACCGATATATCGATATATCGATATTTTTAAATAAAAATATCAATATCGATATTGATATATTCAAAAAATATCGATACAATATATATCGATATTTTATTGCATTTCCGACATCCCTACAATGATCCACCTGAACTCGCCCGCCGGACAATCTGTAGCAGGCCGACGAAACGATCGACGCTATCCGTCTCACTCGTTCGCCGACCGGCCGAGATGCGCTCTCTCCCTCTCCCCGTGGCCGCTCTCGACCAATCGTAGCCATCTTTTGCTCCCCCGAGAGCAGAGCGACAGTGCGTACTCTCATCACAAACACAAGGAGACGACATCTCGGCGCGCGAGGTTGTCGTTCGCGCGCAAGATGCGCTGTGGATGTAACACGCGATCGAATTTTTACTAAAATAATATAAGTGCCTTACAACTTTTTTAAGTGTTTCGTTAAGACTGTAAATCTGTGCTCAAATTTTTATGTTAAAGTGCTAAGTGAGGAACTGAAAGCTTCGTGTGTTCGGACTAAATACATATTTTTTTTATTATTTCGGGTTACACGGCTGATAGCGCAAAATAATCCACCATTGGGTAAGTGTTATTTTGATTAGATTACAATGCAAATTTATCGTTTGTGACGGACGCCGTCACCCTGCGCAGTGTTTAAGATACCTTTAGGTACAATAAACGTTATAAAGAATATTTAGGTTCAGTGCGATACGCGACTGTCAAATGTTTTGTTGTCTATCGACCTTTTGGGCCCTTGAAGGTGACTCACACGATTTTGTGATTATTTTTTAAATATTTTGTCTATTTTCTAATGTTTTGATACTGAAAAAGGAAATCATTGTGAATTTTGAAACTAATCCCTAAATAAATACATAGATACCTATTAATTTCCTTACATGTACCTAATTTGTAAAAAAAACGAATGTTAAATAACTAACGTTAAGCTTTAAGTTCTGCATTTTAAAAAAGTACCCACAAATTTTATTTACACAAAGGAGGTAAATGTAGTAATCTTCATTTTATCTTCTTTTATCTTTTAAATTAATCGAAAATTGGTATTAATAGTATAAATAAAAATATTACAGTGCTTTTATAATATTGAATAAAAAGAGTAAAATATAACTAAATATATTTATGTAAGTGTGTAAGTAGGTATGTAATTAAATCAATTCGGTAAGGTATTGAATGTGCTTATTAATTCTAAGGATTTATTAATTTGGAAGGACACGACTGCCGTCGGAGTTTAAAAAAAATGGCTACCTACCTATTATGTATATTTGAATCATTTGAATAATGATAAACAGTAGGTATACAAAAGTGTTTAAAAATCGTGTAATATTCTAATATTTTCCAATAAGAAGATTTTTCGTAAAAATATTGTCGTGCAAATTAACTTGTTAACAGTAGTTATTTCAATCATAATATGTTTAATGTAGCTAAGTAACTACATACAGAGCTAAAAAAATACTGTTTTTATATCATCATTACATGCCGTAATAATCTTATTAAATGATTTCAAATTAGAATTTACATCTAAAATATTATTTCAAAATAATTGATACCAAAGTCTAAATTCAAAACCTTTAACGTAACTTATATTGTTTATATACTTTACTAAAACGTATTAAACAAGTTAAAATCTTACCACATATAGGTACCTATAGTTATTGAGTAATCACTTGAGATCGATAACAGCTCAATCTCATCTCACATTGAGACATTTCGCCCATCACTATCTCATTATGAGGCTATATCTCAAGTGTTTGAGATAAACGTGATGTATTCTTGAGAAAAACACTATTATTACACAGAGATATGTCTTAATTGTTTAATGACAATAATTGCGACAGTACTGTACCTTTGTCATGTCGCAAGCATCAATAATATCTATCTACACTAATATTATATAGTGGAAAACTTTCGTTTGTTTGTAATGAATAGGCTTAAAAACTACTGGGCCATTTAAAAAAATTCTTTAACCATTCGAAAGCTACATTATCCACGAGTAACATAGGCTATAGAATATATTATTACGCTACTGACAATAGGAGCGGATAATCAATGAAAAATGTTGCAAAAACTTGCGAAGTTGCGCAGGTCAATTAGTTTAAGATATAGAAAGCATTAGGGAAATAATTATGAAATAGATTACAATAGCTTATATGAGAGTAAAAAATCAGAACATTTTAAAGATTTGCAAATGCTAATTTATCACGTTGGCTTAGGAATTGATCAAAACATAAAAATAGTAGGTACCTATTTCTGGATAGATATGGTTGCTGAGACAATAGACAAACAACTTTAAAATCAAATGCAAACATAGAATAGGTTTCATATAAGAAGTAGCATTCAAGTAAAAATCTCAAATATTTGACTGACCAGTTGGCTTCGTGGTTAGGTACTGGCCACGACTTTCAGCAGCCGCCGGTCGTGGGTTCGAATCCCATCCAGGACAAACATTTGAATGCATAAATAAGTCTGTTTGTTCTGAGTCTGGATGTCAATATCTATATAAGTATCTAATTAAAAGTAGTATATTATATATCTAGTTAGCAGAAGCTCTGCTTTAATTAGTTAGGAGTCCGATTTGCCGTGTGTAAAAAAATATCCCGGGATATTTATTTATTTCATTGCGAATAAAAATCATTTGTTAATTAATAACTTACATACCTATAGAGGACTTAATATATTATCTTATAATCTTCTTTTCTTAATCATAGATATCAATCACCATCACCGCTTGGAAAGTTGTTTTTGAAAGAACTTATGAAAAAATTTACAACATCCAATGACGTCAATCGCGATATCAGTGATCAGTTATCATTAATACAAAATTTAATATAATTTACAATTTTATCTCATGTTCTTAGCTCCAACTAATACCTTTGTAACCCATTTCCATTTAGATTCTTTTTATTATTACGGAATATACAAATAATATTATAGATATGATTTTTATTGTGTTTAATCGACCTACGTAAAGATGAATATTATTTATGAAAATATCTACAATAATGCAAAGAGTTGTAACTAATTAATCCCATCTTAAAAGTGCAAAAAAAGCTCCATCAAAAAGAAAGGTGGTAATAAGCTGATTAAAATAATAAATGAATGAATACAGTTAATGACATTTTGATATCAATATCATTATTCTAATGACATTCGAAGTATTGAGAATCAACCCTTAATTGCAAGTGCTACCGAATAGCGCATGACAACTAACGCCATCTATTAGCACAAAAGAGAAACTGAATGTAACTCACACATTTCTATTTAAACTTGACTTTTTTAGGTAATTTGAATTATTAAGCAATAAACACTTGACTCAATATTAGTAATGAGTAAATATCTATACGATCACGTCTGCACATTGATAAGAACAGAAATCCTTGTAGTTGTATGATAAAATAATCGATTGGTACTCACATTTTATTATTAGACTAATTACTTTACAAGCTAGAACTAGATTTTCTCAAGTTTTTATAATCCTAATGTAATTTAGATTATTCGTAATTACAATCTAATATTATGTATGGAATGTTACTCTTTCACGCAACAACGGCGGAAGGTATTTAGACAAAATCAAAGGAAAAAAGATCTTGGCAACGCGAGTAAAACCGTGAAATGAAAGCTAGTAAATTAATACCATACCTACTAAATATATTTGTGGGCTTAACATCATCCTAAAACATTTACCTTTGCACCATTAAGTACCTACTTTCCTACCATCCAGAATAAAAAAAAAAACAACTTTCAGAACCGAGTATTAATACCTACTATTCATAAGTGCTATATTGAGGCCTTTTTGAATAAAAAAGATTTGATTGATTGATTAAAACTTTGACAATAGCGACGGTGTTTCGGTAATAAATAAGATGATTCGGAGTTGGATAACCCATGCAGCAGTTTACTCTAAAGAAAATTAAAAAAAATGGTTTAAAACATTGGCAATATTCCAATTTTAATTATGCTTTTATGAAAAGTAAGTAACTAATGAAAGTATGGGTGTGTAAGTTCACTGTTAAAGGACATATACCTACAGCTTGGCAAAAAAGAGTGTGGAATAAATGAGGTCGCTACTATCGCACCTGTGGCAACCCCGGATACTACGACTGGAAACTTTTTGATACTTGTTATTTTTGGGATATGATTCCAATCCACAGTGATTCAGTCCCTCGGAAGGCTTAAATGTCCAGTATTTACAATGTTAATAGTAGGTGGTGGTGCATACCTCCCACAGACATGACAGACAAATAATCATGCCTCCGAGGGCAGTCATATTGTGGGATTGTAAGGAATTGATGATAATAATTTGGGTACAAGGTTAAGAAAAAAACACTTTGTTTAAAAGCAATATTTTATTACAATGCAAACTATTCAAAAACACTTTCATCTAAGCACTTGATCCCAGAAAAGTCCACATTTTGGCTCGAGCTTCCTGCCACTTCAGAATCACTAGAATATTCTGAAAAATCACTGAGATGACATTTGTTTCACCTTCCTTAACAATTTTCCTTACTGTGTTCACAGATGTTCCTAAAACAAAAAAAAAGTTTCTTATTATTAGTTTTCTACTCATTATTATCAAGTATCAATCATGGAGGTTAGAGTATACGAGACTTTTCAAACTACAAAACATAACCTCAACTTTAAATTTCTATAAACAACACTAAAACTTACTTTAATCTGCGTATCAACAAAACTGCGCATGGAAAACATTTATAAAACCTTATTTTAAGGCACAATGACTTATTTACGGTACATAAATACCTGTCATATCAGCAGTTCTTTGGTAAACATTGTCGATATCGGACAAAACTTATCCCGCTTGAGATTCGGCCAAACACCGCGTAAGGACGTGGTAAATCACTGTTCTGCCACTACTGCGTATATTTTTATTCATTTTGAATAGTAAATTATGCAACGTAAGCTGATAATTTAGGGAAATTTACGAAAAACAACTACAATACACGCACTGTTGACACAGAATGTACTTGCAGTTGACAAGTGAAGCATGTTGCCACAATCATCGATTTTTAGTTCCAACTGTCACCGCGTCAGACTCTTATTTGCCAAGCTGTAGTTAAGTATTTATCGTTCCTCGCACAAACTTACCAACCGACGGCGGAAGTTTATTGATTTGCCATATTTATTTAAGCTTATTTCTTAAGCTGGTCATATCATTGGGCCTTTAAGAATGGGAAATTCAGGATTATATGTTTAAAACCTTGATTTGCCCTAAAACGTTGATATCAAGGAATCCCATTGCATAGTTAACGTGTCCTAGATACATGCTCTCATATTACTCATTACGTGAAACACAAAGAAAGCCGCTTTATCAAATACTAAGATAAGTTATAAATATTGTGTTACAAATTCCTATAATTTTCCAAGTATAGTGTAATCCTGACCATCAAAGGAGCCGCCAGTGTCGGCTTGCCTTTGTTTGCGATACTCGCGAAAGCTGAAACAGTGTGAAAGATCCAATAAGGGATTTGGTTAGGTCAATGTTGTATGTACTAAATGTGCTTAAATAGTAACTCAATTCCTTTTTTAAGACATTAAAAAGGTTTTGTCATAAAATTAAATGACTTGTAATGTTACTTTAAAATTAAAACATTATTACGATGAATTTATCAATAGAAAAAAGAACATGTAATATTTAATTACAGTAAACTATTAAAAGTAATATGGAACCTCTTTTCTTTTGTTTGACAATTATCTTACAATGGTAAGAAGGGTAAATTTATCATAACCCTATAGTTATGATTTTTTTTCCCCTATGGAAATAAGTACTATAGGTATGTGATCGAAGGTGGTAAGACTAGCTAGAAGGGATTCAACCGTCAACTAGTTCAAACTAGCATACACCACTTTGTAGTGTATACGTTAAAAGTTTCAAAAAACAAAAGACTTCAATCTAGAAACTTCTCTAACAAATAACAAGATACGATAACACATTAATAAAACAAAAGTACCTAATCACCACATAATGCAATAATCGCATACATAAATTGTGAACGTTAGCGACGCGACGGTAGTTACGTATAGCATCGCATACCAGCCGGGCAGGTTATTAGCACGCATTGTCTGGACTATAATAGGTCGGTGGAGGTGCGTGCGCGCATATCTGCTCGCGGGTGTAGTGCGCCCACCATTTAGAACAAATGTAGATAGGTATTAACTTCTATGCTAATATTATAAATGCTAAAGTACCTAACTCTGAAAACTACTGAAAATGTTAAATTAAATTTGGTAAATAGAGCCTGAGAAAGGACATAGGCTACTTTATATGGATGACCTCCCGGGAACGCGGGTGAAATCGCGGGGAGTCACTAGTATTATATAAATAGCAACCATCCGAACCGAGCATTAAAGCCGACCCGACGGCCTTTTTTGGATGAATATATGTATTTCATTTCAAATAAATAAGCTTTTTTTATGTTTAACGAATTTAGAAGTCAAAATAGAACTAATATTTTGAAAAGGAGTAGATACGTATTGCAAGGACTGTAAGTAAGTGGCGTAGGAATTATCTGTTCTCGTATAGTGCGACCATAATTTGGGATTAGAATAGGATATTCTATTTTAAAACTTATCCGAATATTATTTTAATTGCTTCTTATTATTCCAAATTATTATAATTTGGTATTAGTTCGTCGTCTACAGCCTAGTCAGTTTTGCTGGACGTAAACCTCCCCCTCCTTGGTATTAGGTAATATTATACGAAATAATCTACGACCCCAATCACAAATACTGTAAGGACAATGACAAAAATGAGTACAAATGTACAACATAAATATAGGATAGTCCCACATACTCCAATGCCATGGCGACACGAGTCACCTGATAGTACGTAGATTAGGTACCCTCATTTCTCGGCGATCAATGATTACCGTGTGTTGTACAGGAAGCCCAACTGATAACGCCAGGGCTGAGTCAATGTACCGTCTTTGTCACATAATTGTTGGTTGAAGTATTGATTTCATGTTCTAGTTTTAGCCGAGGTGTAAAAAGGTTTTCAATACGCATCTTTTTGCATTAAGTTAAAGCATCGATTTTCACGATTATTTCTAGTGTGCATACTAAATTATTGGTCTCAAAAGTTCACTTATGTATCTATGTTGCTTCTCCCCTTAAATAAGTTACTAAACAATAATAATGCTGTATATAACATATAAAAATGTCTCTTATAAAATATTTTACAGTAGACAGCTCGTTGATGTCTAATAAGTATAGCCTTTGTAAGACTGGGACATCAACGCTTTGTATTAAAGAATTAAGTAATTTTATGTATTTTAACTGTGAAATAAAGCTACCATATTTAGGCTACAATGTATCAGCGACTATCACTTTTATCTTCAAAACTGTTTAATCGATAGAATGCGTTTCATTTCTATAAATCTCTTTTTTCAAGATTTTGCAACTGTCTTTGGCATAGATTTTAATGTAGCTTTTTTGAGTCGTTAAATATTAATATACCTACAGATTTGAAATGTATTTTTGTTAGTACATGCTTTGTTTTTTTATTAATAGTAGTGTATGTATGCGTAGGCGCCGGCGTGGACGCACGCGGGCCATGCAGGGAGCTGCCGGCGCGCCCGCGCCTCCCGCGGCCGAGACACCCTCTACACAACGTATGTACCATATTATAAACTAACTTTAAGCCTGCTGATTCACTTGACAATGATAGATTAATATGTCAAGTATCCTGCTTAAGTCCAGAATATACTGTCCTGTCCTTCAGCTATTTTTACGTGAAAGAGAATCAAATATGCGCCCTCACTTATATTACATAATTCTAAAGTAGGATAAAATAGGAACGATTATAATATTAGAAGTATGTAGGTATTAAAAGTTATGCCATTGCATACGTAATATATATTTTTTGCCAAACACGTCATTTTGGTCCCTCATTCCTTTTTTGACTCATCTGGATGATAAACCAATATATTGAATATGATCTGTATTAGGTACCTAATTTTGTATCGACAGGGAATTTCCCTGCAAGCTACTTTTTATGAAATGTACCTAGTAAGATATTATAATGATGGATATATATGCTGATATTTTAAACCATGACTAAAGTCTAGCAAGAGAACGTTTTCATATTAATTAATGGAGTATTTAGCACGTAATAAACAATCCAATTCAAACCAGGATACATTAACATCCAAGACAATGTACTCGAAGCCATTAAGATAAAAGTCATTCCATCTCGGTTGTAATGCGACGCGCGTGCGGTCACCTAGGCTGCAACCTGACGACTGATCGAGCGCACGCGCCGCACCCGACACCCCGGCATTTATACGACTACCCTCTTTATTACCGTGCACTAGAACAGCTGATAATGTTTATTGCACGGCATCCGGCGTATGCGCGAATTATTAGCACATATCACTCGAATTCTTCATTATATTATATGTTAAATAGTTGAGAAAAGCGCCTTGAGACCACCTTTATTGCGCAGTGACTAGATATTTAAAATAGTCGGCAATTAAAAGTTTTTACGTTTCCTCTTATCTATAGTTGGGACAAACGTTGTGATGTAATTTGAATTATTTAGCGCTGTGGGTTGGTATTTGGTTTGCAATTATAACGTGACTAAGTACTTAATCGTCGATGATTTTGCTACGAAAATGACTATAACTTTTTGTTAAATTAATCGCAAGTGACAGTAACAGTCTACATGCGAGTTATATATATGGATTAACAATTAAAAACATATGCCCAATATTTTAAAAACAAATAAATTTATCAAGAGAACAAAGAGATACCTCTGCTACTCCTAAACATATACAAGTCTACAATTATTTATCTTTCATCATGCATTGAAGATTGTCAACATATAAAATATACTCTTATATAGTGCTTGAATCAAACACAATATCAAAGGTATCGGCTTTAACTTATCAGTCTTCAAGAGGAACCACGTAATCATTTAATTATTTTACACAGATAACACAAGGCTCTTGTAAACATGATCAGTTCTTTAAATCATAAATTTATTTATCACCTATGACGAAGGTTGTGGAGAATTGTCAGAAAAACATGAGCGTGTCATCAAACCTATGTCCGCTAGATTTTTGATGATAAGTTTTATGTAGATTCGAAATATGTATATCTAATTAAACATACGTATATCTGTTAAAATACACACACTAAGGATTCAGACTTTGCTTTTGTGAAGTCGTTTTCCTCATGATCTTAATATCAACTAGGTATGGACCTTTCTACCCATTTAAATATTGTAATTCATTCGATTATCCAAATGAAAGTCTGATCATATCAACAACCAATAAAATAACCATAATCGACATGCAAAACCTTAACAATCACAATCTTAGCATAACTTGTATCAATAAAACTCAAACAATTAAAAAGAAATGCCCCAATTCCGACCGGCTAGATTCAATAAATCCAAATAACGGTGTCCAACACAAAGCGAAAATGTTTTTGGTAATCCAAACATTATACAAAGTGTCTCATTAGACATTCATTAAGACAATCAGCTGTTGGAATTCAGTTTGCTCAGCCGCGTATCTCGAGAGAGCAAGGGAGACGCATCCCTTTGTGTCTTTACACTTGTATATACAACATCTTAAGGCCATTCAGAGGTGTTTGTGACTTTAACACTGATCTCATTTTAATCTTCAATATTGTATAGTTCTACAACGAATGTTGGATTTGAAACTATAGGTATATTGAAGAGACGTACTGGTAATAACGTAGCTTTAACGCTTATTTATTACTATGTAAATTGTTATAATATTGCGAATATTCCGCTTCGTAGAAATGACCCTCAATATACAAAAATATACAGGGATATTTGTGACACACGGACAATCAGATTCAAAACAATACAGAGCTTATACTGTAACCAAATGATGTCATCCTTACCGGTTTCGGTTATAGGGACGCATTTTGGCTTAATTTTATTGTCTAGCCTTGGTTGCTTTACCCTAGAGCTTGGGTTTACCCTCTGATGTGCTTGAATGTGGCTGACATGTAGTTACCAAATAGCTAAGTAACATATAGAGCTTTTTAACACATTCTATGGAATGTATATTGAAATTATGGTCAATTCGCATGCAAGAACAAAACCTGCTGTATGTTTTTCAAATGGTTATTGATATAGCAAGTATAATAGCAAAAAGTTCGTATCAAAGCATGCCAAAGCGCAAAAAGCCGTGAGAATTCTACATTGTCTAGGATTTCATATCGATCTTAGTCAGAGCTTTACTCAAGTTATATTCTTTTACCTTCTCATGCGTTTGTAAATAAACATTTAATGAATATTTAAAGGGTAGTATAGCTTATGTGCAAACACTGCCAAATTTCAGAGCCCTTCAGCAGTTTTGGTGTGAGATACAAACATCAATCCAAACTATCGGATTTATAATATTAGATAATGAACACAATAATCATGTATTAGATGACTAGACTGCATCAACGTCCGGGTTTTGTTACAGTCATAATATTCATCTTAGTTGTGGTAAACTATATCGTTTCCAAGAACATGACACATTTCTAATCTTTCCCTTTGTCATGCTTATTCTACGTTTGTACTTGCACAAGCATTTCTTTAACAATACATTTGTACTATGCACCTAAGTATGCTTTAACCATTTTTATATTTATTACCTTTTTCATTCGTTATTGCTTATAGAATCCCAGTATAAGTAAATAACTCAGATATTTTCTTTTTTTTAACTAAGCGTGGCGTATGCAACCAGCTTCCTCATTAGGGGACAACCTACTACTTAAAACATTTTCCTCATTACTTATTTTAAAATACAGACTTTAATATGTAAACTAGCTGCCTCCCCGCGGTTTTACCCGCGTAGTTCCCGTTCCCGTTGGAATACAGGGATAAAATATAGCCTATGTTACTCGGGGATAATGTAGCTTTCCAAAGGTGAAAGAATTTTTGAAATCGGTCCAGTAGTTTCGGAGCCTATTCATTACAAACAAACAAACAAACAAATCTTTCTTCTTTATAATATTAGTATAGATGAAATCGGAGTGTTAGTTAGTATATTTCACCCACAGTGACAACTGACATGTTCCTATAATTTTTTTAACGGATAGTTATCGTATGACAAAGGTCGATAGTCTAAAGTCACTTCCAATATATTCAAAAACATCATTATCGGCTTTAATCTGTCGCTTTAAAGACTATTTGTGTACCAATCCTTTGACTGATTACGTAGTGGGTTGGTTAACGGCACCGTTATCAGATAGCCGCCTCGTGTGCCCGTCCCGTGTCACATCATCCGGTCCTAATTGCATTGCCACATTGGGAAAAGTTAGCAAATTTGGACAATTGGAGCGTCTGATAAAAGATGAGTAATCTTCTCGGTATTTGTCGCGCCTAACGGGGATTTAAACGAACCTAGTACCGGACTATTATTAGCTATAAATTTATCTATTTTATATAAAGTTAGAGTGTCATTGTTTGAACACGCAAATCTCAGGAATTACTGGTGCGATTTGAAAAACTCTTTCAATGTTAAATAGCCCATTTATCGAGGAAAGCTATAAGCTATATATCATCACGCTACGACGAATAGGAGCGGACCATCAATCAAATACGGACAAGTGACGCTAACGAAGTTGCGCGCATGAACTAGTATATACTGGCGAACCGCTAAATATAACTATCAAATATGTGTAGGTTTGTAAGCAAGTATTTCATTTATAACGTAATAATCTTTTGTATCAATAGTCATGTAGATATTAACCCTTGGCTCGTGCTGGAGCGTATCCACTGATACTATCTCCGATACAATTATCTCATAAATTCTCTAGCGAGCATTTCACATGGGATAAAAAAGGAATTTTCGTGAATCATTAGGCTGCTCACAGACTATTTCAATGTCGTTTTTACCGCTATCTCACGGGGCCCTAAACGAATTAATATTCAGTTATTCATCTCAAACCTCCCCACCTGCGCAAGCGCCTAATTGGAACGCTTTTCCGTTCGGAGAAAGCGAGCGATCGAGTGGAAACCATTTTTGGAAGCACACAATCGATCCATACAAGATTTACTTGGTTATCTACCAACGTTACTCATTGTCCGATAAAATATAGATTAATCAGGGGATTTTATGAAGTTGTTGTTTTTGTTCAATTTTTGATGATTTTTGTAGCTCTGTTATCTTTAGATATGATGTTACAAATATAAGATTTTTAGGACAGCAATTTTATTTAAGGTATGTTTAGGTATAATTATACTATGTATAATTTATACATACAAAGGAAAATGGTAAATTACGATTCAACAATTTCTTAATCCTTGATAATTTAAGGTAGGCTAAACTGACTCAGTTGAACTCAGTTTTGAGACTATTCGAAACCTAATAATAGTTTTCATTAAAATTCTTATTGCTATCCCGAGATCTTTGCAAAAGTTTATAGCTTCAGCACACTTCAAAATCTATAGTATCTTTACATTAATCTTTTACTAATATCTGAACGTCCCTATAACCCGACTAAATAAAAGAAACTATCGTATGCATATACCATGTTGAGTGACCACGGCCTATGATCATAAGTATCATAACCAGAACCGTTAAATCGTCGCGGAAGGGGCACTCCTGACTTGCATTAATGATCGTCCAGCAAGATGGCGGCAGACAGTTCTTCAGAATTTATGATGAAGAGTACGTGCTTGAACTTGGCTCTTATTGATTGTTATGGGGCTAGGAAGCTTTGTTGTGCCCTTAATTTAAAGCTTATTCAGGCCAAATAAAATAAAAACAACTCTCTTCAATCTTAAATTGTGATGCAACTAGACTGTCTGTTTTTGTTAAATAACAATGTCTGCAGAACTAACCCAAATAGAGGTGCCTAATTAAGTTTCCCCAGATATACGAGAATGGAACGAGTAGGTACATTCGCAAACTATTGTACAAAATGACCGTTTAAACAACATACATTATCAATTTTCTAGACAATAGCCGTCTCGGTCGACACATATTGAACAAAGTTAACGTGACAACCGTAAAACACCATTTATAGTTTTATTACGAGAGACGCAAGACGTGAATTCCATTGCGCGCGCATATGAAAGCGGCAAACTGCAGCCGACCAGGTAATTGTCGATGGCGACACCATAAATGAAGGTTTGGAGATACAACACGATGTAATTCAGTACCGTTGAGGCTCATTGGAGTGTTGAAGAAAGCAGCGGTACCCGGCGACGTCCTCGCCATATCAATCAAAACGCTTATAATATGCGCTCGCGCCGCCCACCGTTACTCCAACGATTGTTCGTCACACACACACGTGTCTTATTATGAATGTGTTAGGTGTTATTATTGCGTGACATTTGCCGATGGGGACTGTGTTCTGGACGTCGATGCCGCCGGGATGGTTATAGGTCGATTTAAATTCCGTATAAGCGGGAAGGAGGAAGTCACGAAGCACGCATCTATGTCACACCTTTTCTCCGTATATGAACTTGAGTGAACCCGTATGGACACAGAATTTGATGGTGTTTATTCCGTCATTGTATGGTTTTAGACTTCTAAGACACAAATAAGATTAAAGGTGCCATTTCCTTTAGAAGCGTTGATTCTCGATTCGGTCGGTGTTTTTCCTTATAATTAAAAACAATGGTAGTTCGATGTCATCATTGCTGAAAATACGTAATGCAACGCGCGTTTACTCCCGTATTTAAATCTGCATTTTTAGAGAACTTCTCGGAATCGATACGTTTTCAATTTCGAAATTATATTTATGACAAAACTCGCATTTACTTTCCTCGTAACGTATTGCGTAAAGTCGGTTTGCTGTCACACCGAACGTATCAACCGATTAATGAAAACAACGTTTTTTAATTTAGTGCACCATTTATCTTCTTTTCTATGGAACATTCAATTTATTCCTCATATTTTGAATATATACCTATCAAACTCCTAAACTCGAACAGCTGTTTGGGAGCACTCCATATAGCAAGCAAACTATCTCGTGAATAGTAACCATTTGTAATTAGGATCACACTTACGCTGTATCCATCAAACTATACATTCCTTAGTTACGACACGGTGTAACAGAAGCCGATAATGCGCCCGCGCATCGTGTTACTTCACAAGATTGCGTGAAATGATTATAGCTAAGAAAACCTGATACATTTCACGTTTGCGAATAAATTTACACCGAGTTTTGGGACGTGCATTATTTTGTTAATTGATAAATTCAGTTTCTTTTTACCCGACTGCGCCAGAAGGTGGGTTATTTTATACATATCTAGAAAGAGATTTTATCTAATTAACTATTATATTCTAATACTGGGTATGTATGGAATCATTAGTGTATTCCTTATCAAGTGGTTATAACTTAAAAAACTTCATCATGGTGCAGACGGTCGGTAGACAAATCAACCATACTAAATAGCAATAAGGTCTCCAATCAAACGTTACGACACGTTCAAACATGTTTCCTACAAATTAAATGATTCAAATGCATTTTCCACGTCACGCCACTCATATATTTGAGTATTTTCGCGTAATTTGATCGCGTCCGCGTCCCACCGGATGTTGTTATCTAAATAAAAGCGTGTGCGACACTGAAAACAGATACCGGGGCACACCGACTCAGCCGTTTCTAATGAGCTAACGAGATATTGATACCGGTAAGGTGTCGTTTTAACACATTCTTCGCTCGTTCAATTAAATACTTTATAGTGAACGATTTGGAGATGTTTTGGAAAACCTCCCATCTATGTTTAAATGATGGATACATGTTACATAAGATTAGACAACTTAATTGAATAATATATACCTCAAAATGCAAAGCACTCCTAGTTACAATTTTTCGTTAAAAGTATATTAAGTAATAACTAAACAAACGTAGAAATACACATAAAAAATAACTAAGGTACCTTCATAGCTACTGATTTTATATTATACCTATCCACATTTTAACTGACCTTTGCCAATAAATATAGGTATTTGAAATGGTACATATTACAATAACGTCAATGACTAATCATAATTAACAATAAATTTCAAAAGGTTAGTGCCCTATATCATTCCAGTTTCCTAATTCCATATAATATACATCATCTTATAAGTCCCGAGACTACAAACGTCAGAATGTAGGTACCTACCTACTTACAAGACCTAGTTAAGTCGGGTTTTTACCACGCGATCATACGATGAAGTGTTTCTTCTTAATTCTTTGGAAAATCGGTGAAATTGATACGTTTGTCCGTCCTGTATGGAAACCTTTTTGGGAATTGTCATAAAAATATTCAAACTAATTTCATGTTGTTTATCCTCCTTTTACTAATATTATATGAGCCAAAGTATGTGACGATAGTTGTAGTCATAAGGCACAAACTGTGACAAACACATAACATACCTACCTTTATTCCAGGAAAATTTTAATTTCATAGAGAAAGCGAGTAAAATCTAATGAATATTAGTAGTTTAGTACGTATAAGTTTGCTGTTTAATATTAATCTAATCATCAATTCAACCCAGGTTTCTAAACTAATCAGTTGACAACTTGAGGAGGGTAGTTACAAAAAAAAAGAACCAAAGCAACAATTTTGGGTTTCGAAACTCAAAGGTACTAATCACATTACGATACGAGTAACTTTTACCTGGACCTATAAATTAGGCACTAATAAATTAAGTTTATATAACTTATATTATAGTTTAATGGGAAATAAAAACCAATATTAATATTTAGCTATAACTATTTACTTATGGCAATTGATAAATATAAAAATAGGTAGGTAAAAAAACAATGAGTCATTTAGAATTTGTGGTTACAATTACAATATTAGTAATTATTTGATATATTGGTAAGTTAACCGAAATGGTAGGAAGGTATGACGTCCGGTCCGAGATGTGTCAGTAACACCTCGTCAATGGGATTTTTTGTGAGACATCATGTAACTATTATAATTATTGTTATATTAGACTTTTAGGTAACAGTGGAAATTTTCAATCCTAATGCTCTTTTGTCAGTCTGAGCCAAAGGTAAACTTTTAATATAATTAAATACATTAACAATAATCGCGATTTATTTTATGCAATTACCTTCCGTGATATTAATTTACCTCACAATTTACAGGATAAAATCGTGTTGTTATTTATGTCGGTGTTAGATCAAAAGCATCCTTGAATCTGTTTTAAAACCTATATAAATAAAACAAATCATTTACTCGGTATAAAAGAATTTCGGTTCAGTACCCTTAGCTAAAAGTTAGCGTGAAAGCGAGACAGACAGAGTTACTTTCGCATTAATAATATTAGTTTGGATAGTTACATATAACAGTATAACTTAACAGAAAAGCTGTGTTACCAACTTTCACATGAATCAGTAAATATAATCGAGTTTCATCGTGATTATCAGTTTTGAACGATGCCAAATCTGTAATGATATTCCACCATTGATCTGATAGCCACTCCACTGTTAGATACGCCGACATCAGACTATTTTGCGAGTCAATAGGTCATTCTACATATATTGTGGCAAGGACGCCCACGTTGGTCTATATTTTCATTAGGTACTCTAGGGAAATTTATGTATAACTCACCGTGTCATTTAACCTTCCAACAAAGACATACATTTGCGAAAATAGTAGGTAAAAATGTTTTTAATTCTACATTTCTAAGGTTCTATCCAAAAAAGCGAAAAGGTACCGTCACATACACAATTAACTATTTATCTGTATAAAATCAAGCATACCTAACCGCCTGCCTACTATACAGCCAGACATATAGACTTAATGACACGGGCGTCCTAGTCTGCGGCTGCTAGGTGTCAGTGTATTGATTTTTCTGCCCTATACCTACCTAGATATCTACCGATACATAGCCCCGTTCAACGGACTCATGCAAATTATAGCTAAGCAGTATTGTGCTCTTTTTTAAGCGGTATAAAGTCACTTCTTAAATGTACCAATACCACATGTTCAAGACAAAAGATTGTGTGATTCATCCATCGAGAACTTTGTTATGTTTTATAGATTTATTCGTGTGGTTTAAAGCTTTTACGGTAGGAAACAAATTAAATGTGTTTAAATATTTTGATGTAACACATGATTAACTACGTCTTTCGTAAAAACATTTATTGCCTATTTAGCAAATATTTGACATTGGGTTCGAATTTCAAATCGCATTACGCAAGTCATACATTTACCTGATTAACGTAAATAAGAATAAACTTCCACCTTTTGTTGTATTCAATCTACCTATCAGTTTGTGAATAAATGTTTTTCAATTGGAAACAAACAAAAACATTACTCTGCTTAAATCATACAACGCCATCTTTTGTTGAATAGCTGCAACTTTAACAATAACAATGTTTGTAAAAGACCAACCCAAATCTATTAGCTGATTGTCATTCCTATGTGCCGGCCGATTACCTATGATATCTCATTGTATAATTTTAATATAAAACATCGAGGCACTACAAGTGAATTGCCTGACTCATCTATTGTCGAGTTTTCTTGGAATTGTATAAAACGAAAGCCCCACGTTATTCAAACATACAATCAATTGTAACGAGTTATCTTTTGTTACAGAAATCAAAACAGAGGAGGTCATCAGTGAAGCAAAAATTGAAGCCGATGAGAAAATGGACAGAATGATAATTGATAGGCAAGAACCCAGACCTACGAGGACGATAAGCATCGATAGCGACAATCGGTCCGACAGGAGTGAAGAGGATTATTCTAGAAGAGCTCGAAAACGACCTGCTTCAACGTCACCATCACCAATTCCATTGGACAAAAGGATTGCGCGATTCGAATGCCCAAAATGCAGAAAACGCTTCGATTCAGTTAACGCATTCGATGTCCACAGATTTACCGCCCACGGTGAGGACAGTCGCTCAGGCTTCGATGACTTAACATTCATCGATTTCTCAAGCAAAAAGTTCCCAGAAATAGCGCGAGGTATCTGCGAACGTAATCTTCATATATCCAAAACAGACCAACGCTACAGATGCGATTTATGTTATAAAGAGTTTCCATGTGGTCAGGCTTTAGACATGCACCGAAAGACATGCAGTTGTAATAGGATTCCAAGCCCCGAACGTGATCGCCGAGAGGATTTCCTTGCAAAATTAGAGCTTAAAAACAGACCATTCGGTATTCCGGGCACGCTGACCCCACCGATGGAAAGGTTTACGCCCAAATTTGATGACGGACATTGCATGTCTAACGGAATAAGACATATGGATGCCGCTCGCGACTTAGCAGATATTCCATCTATTCTCAATGTGATATCGGCTGGAAGTCTTTTAGAAAGACTAACAGGAACGAAGGTCGCTATGGAAAGCTCTGTGTTAACTCCTCCCGATACAATAGCAAAAGATAGAGATATGGAAGAGACCCAAGATAATTTTGCTGCGGAGTTTAGACGTATGAAGCTACGTGGTGAATTCCCATGCAGATTATGTCCTGCGAAGTTCCCTAATCTAAGAGCTTTGAAAGGCCACAATAGAGTCCACCTCAGTGGAACAGGGCCCGGCCCTTATCAATGCAATATGTGTCCTCACGCATCTTTAGACAAGGCAGCTCTCGTAAGACATATGCGAACACACAACGGGGATCGTCCATACGAATGCGCAGTTTGTAACTACGCATTTACAACAAAAGCTAATTGTGAACGTCACCTGCGAAACAGACATGCTAAAATAACAAGAGAAGATGTCAAACGTTCTATTATATACCACCCATCTGAAGATCCAAACAATGATGAAGTTAATTCGAAGCTAGCTAGAGATGAAGTCAAGCGATCTCTTGCCTTCCACACTCCAGAAATAGAGAGACGTAGTGATAGCACGGGCCGTGATACACCTCTGACTCACTTCACCCCCAGTTTTATAACTGAAAGGCACCCAGTGGCTTCTCTTACCTCAAAGCCTATGCCTGAAATACCGCTGATCCCGAGAGAGAGTGAACAACCACCGCCTAGAATCAAAGTGAAAGGTATTGGCCAATTAACCCAAATACCAGAGTACAGAACACCGGAAATTTCTTACAAATCTAATGATGTCCATTCTGATGATATGACATATGACGAGGAAGCACCAGTCGATCTAAGCACAAGCGATAACAACAGTTGTGATGTCCTTGATCTCAGCAAAAAGAAACTTGATGCTGATGCTGATGAGCCTAAATGTCCACCAAGACCATCCTTTGAACCAGACCACGCGTCAGTTGCTGCATCGGCATTTGAAAAGACGAGATTTCTTTTAGCGCAGCAGAGACTTTTTGAAAACTCTCTTCCAAAAATTGATCCTGCTTACTACGCTTCCCAATTATCTCAACTATACGCTGGTGGAGTCCCAGGCCTCCCTGGTCTACCTCTGCCACCGTCTTTTCCAATCAATCCCTATATTTTTCAACCATCTTTTTTTCCAACTAATTCTCAAGAACTTGCCGAAATGAAGCAGCGCATCCAAAAAGAAATAATACGCGGGTTAAGTATGTCCGGAGGCAGGCTTGTTGGTGGTGAACCAGAGCCCGAGCTCAAACAAGAACCTGAAGAAGAAGATCAGAAACCTGTGCCCCAAGTGATATCACCTGCCCCATCTCCCCATCCGGAATCTCCCCGCCCATTGAGCAATAGTCTCGTTCCTCAAACTGACTCTGTGAAAATGGTTATCAAAAATGGCGTACTAATGCCTAAACAGAAACAAAGACGGTATAGAACGGAGAGGCCATTTTCTTGTTCCCAATGCTCTGCACGGTTTACATTACGCTCCAACATGGAACGTCATGTTAAACAACAGCACCCTCAACATTGGAGTGTGAGGCGCCCTGCACCACGTGCACCCCCACCGTACCCCAGTGCTGATACACTAGCTGATCGGGTAAAGTTCGCTCTCTTAGCTCGCCATCTAGAAAGACCCCTGCAACAAACAGATCGCTCACCGATCCGTCGAGATTCCGACGAAGTTGCTGACAACGAGGAAGATGAAGAAGATACGTTGATCATCGATGAAGAACCAGAACTTGACATAAAATCCGAGGAACATACGGCTGCACGTCGTGCTGCTGCGGAAATATTAATGGCCACTTGTCAACAGGAAATGAATAAAGATTTCGATCTTAAAATAGCGGGTAATTTAATAAATAAGCCCGTACCTATGACGACTGAAAAGATAGAGGCAGGAACGGATCCTATTCCAATCGAAGAATCATTGCCTGTACCTGTGGTACCAACACGTAGTGATGAAGAAGAAGATGAGGAAGGCCTAGTCGCTTCAACTAGCGAGGGAAATAACTCTGGCAGTGACGAAAACAAGTAAGTTTAAATCTTATTTTAATGCTCTCAGTATATAACGTTACAGATTATGTATATAAATAAATAAATAGATCTGTTATAGAAATCATAGTTTATTATCATTATAATACCAGTGTAACATTAGAATTTTCTTAAGACAATATTCACGTGTTAACTATCGCATAAACTAAAAACTATATAATATACAAATAGGTACTATATTAAACATTTGTTTTCAGGTCTGAATCCGATACCGGAGCACAACCACCGAAAAAAAAATCTGCATACAGCTTGGCCCCAAATCGCGTGTCATGCCCTTACTGCCACCGCAAGTTCCCCTGGTCCTCATCTCTCCGACGTCACGTCCTCACGCACACTGGCCAGAAGCCCTTCAAGTGTCCACACTGCCCTTTACTCTTCACAACAAAGTCTAACTGCGATCGTCATTTGTTGAGGAAACATGGTGGATCAGCCAGGGCTATCCTAGCTGAACCTATTCCAGACACTGTAACCACGCCACTACCAGTAAATGATATGAGAAATGTTCCAGACAGGCCTTTCAAATGTGCCACATGTCCAACGAGCACATTTTCTTCAATGGATACCTTAAAAAGGCACATGTCTTCGAGACATGGAGCTATCGATTCCCAGCCTAGTTCGCCTAATCCTGAAATAAACGAGGATATTCCAGATGGAGGATTGGTTTTCAAGTGCCATCTTTGTGAAGTGTCTTATGGGGATAGAAGCGCAGCTTTAGCGCATCTGGCTTCAGCGCATTCGGCAGAATATGAACTATTAGTAAGCAAAGGAGCTTTAGACGCAGCCAGTGATAAAAGTGAGAGTGCTGATGATGACGAAAGGGGGAAGTTTCCTGACCACGCAAATAGAAAGGTAAGCTTTATTTTTATTTCTTATTAGAATCGCATAGAGTTACGTATATCTATTCGAATCGAACTTCTTATTATTTAGAGACACAACACATATTGAAACAAGTTGATCTTAAAGATTACATAAACTCCAACATAAATGGACTTATGAACCAAGGAAATTAACCAGGATTAGCTTTCTCCTTACGTAACGTTGCCTACCAGAAATTACCATAACAACAACATCTTACTAACAGATTACAGATTTCGAAACGCCATTAATCTGTAGTCAGCTTAAAGCTTTCCATAGCTTAGCTTAATCTTTACTAACGATCACTATTTTATGGAGGCAGATCTGTTGATACCTAGAATTCTAATATCATGAAATAGCATTAAACTTGGTTATATTTTCATAGGTTGTCTGCGCATTCTGCATCCGTCGGTTCTGGTCCGCAGAAGACCTTCGCAGACATATGCGTACCCATTCTGGTGAGAGACCATTCGCCTGTGATCTATGCAGGAGACGGTTCACCTTGAAGCACAGCATGCTGCGACACCGCAAGAAGCACAGGGATGAAGTCACCGATGATGATGATGCTTCACCCCCAAATACGCCCATTGAAGACGGTGAAACTAATGGGTAAGTTTCCAGAAACTTAGAATACATTTATTAAATAATGAGTGTAAGAATTAAATTCTGAAAATAATATAAACCATTATATATAAATAATTATTATAGAAATTTCTGAGACCCTAACAAAAATACTTCTACGATAAAAGTATTATTTCAAAACCAGCCCTAACGACCATTTTGTTTACAGTTACCGCTACCAAGACGACGATGGCTCCGGCACCGACATACCAAGCAACGTGAACAACAACAACTCTCCACCATCCGCGCCCTACGAGAAGAAACTTAAGCTGGACATGACATCGCGCAAATACTCCTCTGAAACTGAAAACGATGTGGAAAATGGCAGTGATCTCATCGGGAAACTACTCGGCATCCCCGACAAAACGATAAACAAACTGCTATCGTCAGCAGATGAAGCCGCCAAAATACTCGGAGTGAACAAATGAGAGTACGCTATAGTCCTTGTGACGCCTGCTAGACTCATCCTAGCACCGCGAGGACTCAAAACTTTGCAATTACAAACTCAACCATCGAACGCTATTGGTGATAAACCCAAAACAACGCCATCTTGCAACGAGTAGATGTACTTATCTATGTCTTTATTGTGACATTTTTAGCGTGTAAATATTGTAGCTTGTTTTCGCTGTTAGTCTTAATTGGTGCCTTAAGCTGCCTTAATAATTAAAGTATAAACCGTCCTGTTCTGCCTTGAAAAAAGTTTTTATGCTTTCAAAATGTGGGTGACTATCAACGAAATATGTTATGTTAAGTGCCAGTTTATAAAGTACATTGTTATTGTATAATTATTTAGTAGTAACTAACGTAATACTATAGTTTACTCATGTCTAGTACTTTATCAAATATAGGGTAAAGAGTAGCCAGTCTCGTGAAATAAGCACAGTTTTAATTTAAGATGTCGAGGAGCTATGAGCCAAAACCAAAATTTGCATTTCCATCTAGTCCGTCGAACAATTTTTTTCATCTATCTTCAAAAATTATTCCCACTGTATCGTTAGTAATATAGGTACATAGTTCAGCCAAAAACTTATATTTCGCAAATCCAAAATTATCTAGTCAATTTTTTGTCTTTTTTTTTAATATCGATCCTAAGCTATCATACCAAAATATCAATAAATTAGATGTGTTTAATTAGTTTAACTAACAATAGGCCTCAGATATACTACCAATGAATAGATTAATAGTTATCTTATAATAATAGTCCTACAGTTTAGGAAACCATACCAGCCCTAAACAAGTACCGCTAGTGACTACTTTCGTCAACAATTTAATGGATAAATATCTTTAAAGTGACGTTGTAGCACTATTTACATTAATTAGCAATTAAATTAGCGTTTTGCAAAAGTATAAGCATATCTTAAAGTAAACTATCATTCTTAATCTTTTCTTAATATTCTTCTACTCTTAATATCGCGTTAGTATTTATTGTTATTATATAAATAAATGGACATTTTGTTTGCTCAAATTTATGGCATTTCTTTACTGACAAAGACTATAATTTAATTACTTCGTTTAATTAAGGACAAAGTTTAAGATTCTTTGTACAATTTAATGTTTTATTTGTATATAAAATGTGGTGTATTTTTATGTACCCCTAGCTCTAGGTGGTCTGTCGTTTACCAATTTGGGAAATGGAATAATGATACAAATTTATTTAATTTTTTTTTACTTTTCAAAAGAGTTTTTATTTTAGAGTATATTTTATTAATATTTTTAATTTGTTTATTGGTGCAGCAATACATTTTATGGGGTTATAAACTCTTTTATTAGAATATTTCTTAGATAATAATATACAAGTTGCCCTTTTATAGGGATCGACGAATCATACGCTAGAATATACCTAAGTCCGAATGTGCTTTGTATATTTTGAATTGCTTTATAATAATAAACCAAATATATTAATATAATAGTATGTACTTATATTGACTAATGTAAGTATGACCTTGTTTCTTGAATTATTAATTGTATTATAAGGATAATGTCACTATATTATTAATTATCTTGTACCTATGTAGGTATTTGTGTAATAGTGATGATAGTATTTAATTAAGGAAGCAATAATGACGTTGTATGTGTGTAATTTATTTCATATGGATAACAATAATATCCAAGTCATTTATTGCATCGAAAAAAATATGTTTAAAATTAAGTATAAAGGTTAAATATGTGTATTTTCAAAGAAAGTTGAAAGTTATGTGAATTTATTTAAACTTACTTTATAATGGACGAATTCCTGCTTCGTGTCAATTATAGTTAGTGATTTTGATATTGTACCTAAATATTATTTAGATTTGATTATATCTTCAGTAATACTTTGCTTTTTTTAAATAGGGCCAGTTAGTATGAGTTGCACAGAGTGTTAATTAAAAACAATTAAATTTTATGTTTAGTAAGTACATATTATACTAGGTAGTTTTATTAGAAATCTCGTACTTACATTTAAAAATTATTATATAAAAATAAGTAAGTATAAGATATACTGTGGCAACACCGCTTGGCCTTTCAAATTGTAGTGTTCGTGTGTTATTTAAATATAATATATTGCTCTTATTAATAATAATAAATATTTTTAAACAAATTACATTTTACCAATATGGAACGCATGATTTTAATTGTAATACTTAATTATTGTACTTAGTAAGATATTTACTATTTCACGTTTTTGCCTCTCTTTCTTTATGCAATATGAGTGTCGTTTGAAAAACGTTTTTGTGAAATAAATAATGTGTATTATTCAATATGTAATGTATTTCATTGATCCTTGCGGTAACTTTGCTTTATTGATAAAGTTCCAAATTCAAGTAAGTAAGTCATAAAAAGTTAGGCTCGCGTCCGCGTAAAACGTAGTGATTCAATCATTCTCTGTACTTACTTCCTATAACTTTATCATCATTCTTTTAAAATTATCGTTCCAAGATAATTATATTATAAATAAAACCTACCAAAATTGTCATACTATACAAAGCCAATAAAGCATAGCTAGGAAAATAATTATAGGTATGTGCAAGTAGATGTTTAATTCTAAACGCAATAATTATATTGCGCTCCTTGCGCTTGCTCCTTTATAATAACGGTGGCGTCTCAACATTTTAAGAATGATAATATAATCCGCGAATAAATACCATAACATTAGTATTTAGTCAAGTAAACTATGTTTTCTACTCGACGCTAGATGGTGCTTTCCTTTGAAAAAAATATTGCATTTTCATTATTCAGTTATTTTATATACATTCAAATAATTCGTTTGTTTCCGCTAAATAAGTATTTTTTCCTTTAATTCGTATTTCGAAACCGCGTAAAACACTGTAACACTTTCGGGGAACGGTCCATAGACGCTCAACTAAAATGTGTTTGTCTATGGGTACCCCAACGTAATATATTGGAGATCTGTGTATGTATGTAGCCCTGAATGATTAGGGATTTCGGGATACCAATCACATTAAAAATATCCGGAATACGGTATTTAGGTAAAGTTTGGTACCCTATATAAAATTTAACCTTTGGCTTTGGATTTTTATGTTAATTTTTTGTCAAAAGCCATGTTTATTTATTGAACATTTCAATATTCAAGGATCTGAAACATCATTATAAAATCAATATTTAAGGTATATATCTGAAAAGCGATCGTTTTATAAAAGCCCCGTATCTATTTTCACGATAGTGTTATGATATTCCATAAGATGTCTATAACTTAATACGAAACCCAGTGTGCCAGAGTTGAAATAATCATGCTAGCGTTATTTTTAAATTTGGTAGGGAAATTGGTTTTTAGACTGTGACAGCCCCACATAAGTGAATGAAAGAAAAGTGAATGATTGATGGAATTCAAAGAAATAGAAAGAAGTCATTATTTATGTATGCAAGACGGCGTCTTTATTTTGAGATTCTATTGCTTAACTTTTTACAGAGAATTTCGTAACATACGGTGCCCTTGGTAAACCGTGTACGCTATTGCATTTATAGTGTTTTAAAATATTTATTGTCTCGTTAAGACCTAGGTAAGCATCATTTATATTAGAGCAATTAAAAACTCAGTGACGTAGTACAATCTAAACCTAGGTGCTGGCTTTTGAAGTGAAATTTCGTATGGTTTTATTTCACCCAATGTATTGTTTTAATTTGTATTTAAATACCTCTAATACGTTTAGTGTAGAGACGCCGTAACTAGTGGGTAAAGCTTATGTGTTTTTACAGTGTTATTTATCTATTTTCAGTGTTAAAACATTCAAAATGGGTGATCAACAGTTTTTCCTGAAATGGAATGATTTTCAGACTAATATGGTGACATCATTTAGGCACCTAAGAGACGAGAAGAGTTTCACAGATGTAAGGAAATCTTATTCAGTTTACAAACAAATTAGTGTTATTATAACCTATGACTATGTCAGTTATATTGTTTGGTAGCTAGCTAAGTTTAAATCAACATATCGTTTTCTAATGAAGTGTAACTTTTACGGTTATTTCTCCCATATTATGAGGTAAGGTGAAATTGTAGGTAGGCAGAATATAAAACTGCACTGAACCTTTTCATAAAATCACCTACCTACCTAAATTTTTTTTGCTGTTGTATACATTAATACAATATCTAACCCTACTATCTTTTTATCCCGATACATGTTTCACCATTAAGACTTAATGCTCTACAGAGATACATCAACACGCTTTTGACAAACAGAATTTAAAAGGTTTTTATGTTTTAGGTTACACTGGCTTGTGAAGGACAGACATGTAAAGCTCACAAAATGGTGCTTTCAGCATGTAGTCCATACTTCAAAAGCTTATTAGAGGTGAGTGTTATGATTTCCTCATTAAAATGAGACAGGATATTGATACTCTCCATACACCGGCAGTCACTATTTAAATCCCACCAATTAAATTAATTTTAAATAATTATGGACTACTATCGATCTTAACCTAACATATCATCCCTTAGCTTACAACACCCCTCAAGTTGAAAATTGGCAGTTTCTACATTTTAATGCCATTGGATAGAGCTGCTCATTGCACGTCGAACCATGGGTCACATGATATAGATTTCAGTCAATAAGAGGCTTTAATTCATAAAGTAGTAACAGCATGCAAGCCGGTTGCCCTGTCTCCTGAAAAGTTGGTAAAAATGATTTATGCCGTGTTGTAATGAATAAGGGATGATATGTGTATTTATATATGTACACTATGCTGTGCCTAATATAATCGAGTTTGGTAGGTAATAAGTCTAAAATGGAATAAAGTAAATTTCATTACAGTTAAACATCATATGATAGAAAATAGTTAGTAATATATTAATAACAGAAATGAAATTTGTTTTATTCCATTTTAACATTATAAGTGATAATGTGGGTAGAGTAATTGGTCATGATGTCAGACATAAGTAACTTAGATCATATCCTATCTATATAAGTATAAATAAAAGTAGTAAACAGACAACATGTTGAATGTGTATTATTGACTATTCATTACACTAGTAGGGATGTAAAATGTAAACAATGCTTTGTTTAGAGGTTCAATTCAATTGTTGGTAATGTAGTCATATCCTATAAAATAGCCACTTAATTAATAGTAACATATTTATTTATTGAGCTGGAAAAAAATGCAGTAAAAATAAGAACTGCCTTGTGCTAGCCTCTGGTGTATTTTAAGAGACAGTAAGACAAGCATTATAAAAATAATATTCTATTTCTATATATAATAAAACTACATTGAAAATTATTTAGCAATAACAAAAAGATTGAAAATATTTTTATCTTATTTATTGTTAATTAATTGTTAATTAATATCTATGGAAATAGGATTGATTTAGTTTTATATACCAAAATAAGCTTAACAAAAATACTATTTCAAGCTTCAATAAGCTTAAGACTACCAATACACATTACCTGTACTATTAAATTTCTATCACACTGATCTGTTAATTTTTAATAACATAATGTACCTTGGCTCATCTTTTTAAAATACTTATATTGATTTCTAGGAGAACCCATCAAAACATCCCATAATAATTCTGAAGGATGTGTCATACCTCCACTTACAAGCCATCCTGGAGTTCATGTATGCCGGTGAGGTGAATGTTTCTCAGGAGCAACTACCCGCATTCCTCAAGACTGCTGCCAGGCTCAAGGTATAAACTACACAAAACTGATTAAACCTACTAATATTATTAATGTGCAAGTTTGTGAGGATCTTTGGACATTTGTGACTATTTCATGCCAGAACTGCTGAAGGTATCTGTATCAAATAAGGCTTATTGATTATAATATGTAGGCTACTAATATAGGCTACTTTTATTCTTGGTATAATTTAAAATCTCCCAGGAACGTGAGTGAAACTGTAGGGAGCTACTATGCATAAACACCTTTTTTGTGAGTGTCACTCACTTATGTGGAGTGTCTTAGCAGCAGTGAAATCTAGCTTATGTAGTGATCTGTTCAGGTATATGTACAGACATATTTATGCATACAAATGTTTTTCCTGGGTGGGATTCGAACCCACGACCCGGTGGCTTGAAAGTCAGGGTCACTAACCAAACCTGTGCTTAATACATATGTTCTATGTTCCAGGTGAAGGGTCTGGCCGAGCCGCCGCCGCAGATGCCCAGCATCAAGCGAGAAGGCTAACCCACCGTCAGTGAGCAAGTGCCCTAAAGACTATAGTGAACATTATAGAACACCAATGTAACGTAACCTTTAACTAACACACCATTTATTTTAGTAGACCAATGTTTGATCAATGATTTTAAACCTTCAACATCTCTTTGACACATCCAGACCAGTGATTATTTGGTCAAAACTGGTAAATGTACAAGGCAACGTGAAGCTAAGAAGGAAACTGGCTCTAAAGTACCAGTTCTAAAGCTCACTGGTCAGTGTCTAAATTATCATCGGTCAAACATTGATGTCAATATTTTTCAGTTAATTTGCTTTTGATGATCTTATAGAGATGTAGAGATCTCCAATACACCGCTAAAGCATATTTCATTGAATATATTCACTTATAAAATTAAACTAACGGAATAATAGAAAGTAATGCGATCTCGTATATAAAATTTGGGGAAACCTTAATTTTAAATAATATCATGTTTGGATTCATAAATTGACGTTCATTAACAAGGCTTAGCTATCATTTTAACGGCCCTTGGTCATGCATTTCTAAGCATTTTAGTTTCATATGCCTTTTTTCTTATAAAGGGATTTTCAGGTTAGTTATCCGGAGTTAGGTTTACAACGATGTGGTAGCATAACATAATTAATTCTGTCAATTTTATACTTACATTCACTTCTTCATTCCATAAGTTACCTAATAACCAAAGCATTAAAATTAGTTTACCTTTTTCTACTTTTCAATCCTGTTTATCTTGCGTCGAAAAGTTGGGCCGTTGTATAAGAACAATTAAGTTTTAGACTTGTCTTCTCCCCGGTACTCTTATTTTATGGGCTGATTTACTCCATATTTATTAAATAAGAATTTTAAATACATCACATCTACAAGTCAACTTATCAACACCATCATAAGACGCAAGAAAAAAAAAGAATTAAAGCTATGCTATCACATTGATTCATTCATATAAGATATCCACCAATGGTTGCCTTACAGTTTATTACAAATGTCAATACAAATCTTGTATACCGATATTATGTCTTATTCTAACCGGAAAAGAGCTCAAATTGTATTAATAAACAAGCCATAATTATTTTGCAATAATGTCGGTATACAAATATTGTATTGTAAATGTAGCTCTTAGAGAGTTATTAGGTGTTTATTAAATGTAATACTTTTTCAGTATAATAACTAATATTACCCCTTCGTTGTGCATAAAGAGGGTTATCATGATGCCTCACGCGTATAATAAATATTCTTTGTGGTTTTAAAACAATTTTTATATTTTAGTCTGTATCATAAATACGTCGATCCTTTATCATCCCTTAAATACAACTTTCATTATTGTATTTTTTTAATTAGTTGTGAATGAATTACTTTAATTTTTATATGGATTTTCAATATAGATTGATTAATTTTAAAACAAATGTTTTAACTGTCATACTTCATTCTTATATTGTGAAAATAAGTATAATTCATTGTTCAATTGACTTTTTTTAAACATGAAAATATTAATCGCAATCTTGACGTATTATATACATATGAAGACTTAAAAAAATGTTAGGATTTTGTTTAGATTCGATTTTAATAATATTTCATTGGGTTGCTTTTTCTTTGAAGCGAATAGGTAGATTATACTTTTTCGATATGTCTCGACACCGAACCCCACAAAGGATTTGCACCCTTATACTATTTTTATTAGACGTTGATTAGCTAGAGTCGCACATTAGTTTCCATTCCTCTTTTTCTTCATTAGTTAAAATAGATGCAATTATATTTTACATTTTTAAAGTTGTTATCAGTGTGTTTTGAAAATATAATATTCAGTTATGTTTGAAACTTAATGTACTTGTAATTCAAAAATAGTTATGTGCTATTTAATGGATTCTAAAATAGGCGCTAAGTCTTTTAAAGACACACTGATATTAACAAGAAGGAGTACTCAAGATTTGCTTAAGTTTTAGATTTGTAAGTTTAAATGTTCAGCACAGTTAGATTGTATTGTATGTAGGAAAACATGGCAATATTTGACTTATCAGCTATAAGTAACGTATCTATATAGTTTATATAAACTTAGTGGTTGATATTTTACTGCTTTGATATTAACTATGGTCCTATTCTATTGTGTCTGGATCCCTGGGCCTTACGACGTTATACAGTTTAAGTAGGTGGTCTCTGTTAGTTCGTATGATTACTCTGTGTTCACAGTACTGACTCAACACTAGCAGAGGCCGTCTCAGTTAAACGGTATGCCTACTCTATCTCATCCCACTCTATAACCCCTCTCCCAAAACACACAAACACCTCAAAGTAAACTTTAGTGAATGTAAAAATGTAAATCACATATTTTTAGACAACCAGAGTTATGTGCTGAATAATAACGTGGAAACTAGTTTGTAACAATTGAAATTATGAAAGATTTGTAATTTTAGATAATACAGATTAATTAAACAATATTTTGGTATTTTCATTTATAACCTCTACCCCATTTCAATTAAAGTGATTGGCTCATGTGTGTCTGAGCGCAATACAGGAACGGCTGCACCGATTTGGAATAACCTTATTTGCATAAGGTAATGGAAATTATCTACCGAGGGGGGAAACTGAATAAAATTACTACTTCCACAGTAACAATATCTTTTATTTCATAAATTGATATAGAACTCAAATAATAATTTTGTAATAATTAGCACCACAAAATACATACAAAACTAAAGTAAAACTTAGCGTGACAAAAATGTAAATAATTTAGAAAATATAAAATGTTCTAAGTACATATTGAATGCCCATCGAAGTGGAATGATATTATAACATAATCTCTTTATTTGTATACACCTAGTCTCAATTAACTTACAAATAATTTGGAACTTAATATTTTTTACTATATTGTTGTCTATGACGTCCACATGCTTCGAAATTTCACTAAACTACACTTTATATTTGAGTGATAGTGATAAAATTTAAATGTCTATTCGAATAATCAAAATCATAAAAAAATGCATTTACAGCAACGGCTGGGTTGCTAATACGCGACATAAATATTAAGTAATAGTTTACATCGGTGTGATTTCATAAAAATGAAATTATTTTATATCTCAGTAGAGTATTTCAGCTATATATTTATTGTTTTTGATTTCAAATGACATTTCCAAGAGATTACTTGAGATAGTTATAAGATGTTAAATAAAAACAAAGGTAAAGTTCGCAAAATTATTCTAAAAAATAAATATTTTGTATATTCTCACTGGTAAATGCTTTGGTATGTATTTGGTAAGTTCCTTTGGTCTTATTATCTAAATAGTAAATAAATAAAAAATATATTAAACACAAACATTATGGCATCATAATAGGAAAGTCTATCTTGTATATTCGGTCAAGACTATAAATAAAATGGTAACTTATAAGAAAATAAATATTTTATTGCCAAGACAATGGCACTGGAAATCGATGTAGATTACCTACACTAAATATTTAGTGGTAGTTGCATATTATATTAGAATATAGGAATGTGACATTTCTACATGTGCATAATCATAATCAAAACAAAAAAAAAACGCTTTTAAAATAATAACCAACAAAATTGAAAACGCACCATACATTGAAGCTTGTTTTGAAAAGAGTAATTACTAAATTTATTGTCGCCTCTTTTCACTGAAAACAACTTTCAGAACTAAGCATAAGAGTGACTGTTTATAAGCGAGCCTATTTGAATAAAAAACATTTTGATTTTGAACCCTATTGCAGAGACAATAGCAACTACCGAAACCCACCGGCTTAACTAGTCTTGAAACCGTCGGGATTCTCGCTCTGCCACCGCCACGTGTCCGCGCACATGTCGTCTAGCGTCCTTGTCGCACGCCACCCCAGTAGCCGCAGCGAGAGCGAGACGTCCGCATAGTTCGCAGCTATGTCTCCCGCTCGCCGACCTACTATCCTATAGGGGATTTTGCGACCACTCGCCAGTTCAAACGCTGCTATCATTTGTAGGACTGAATAACCTGTGCCGGTACCTGGAGGAAAAAAGGGCGCATAAAAATTTTACGCATTAGCATTTTGCAGACCATACTTATTAGTTAAATAGAAGCTTAAGTAAGTCTGAAACTGCTCTTTATGTGATTTAGCAGAACATAAAAATATGACAAGTTTCAACCACTGAATATTTTAAAAATATCTTTTTTAATCCGAAATATTCTAATATTATAAATGCGAAAGTAGGTAACTTTGTCTGTCTGTCTGTATTGTTTTCACGTAAAAACTTCTATCCGATTTAAATGAAATTTGGTATATAGATAGTCTAGACTAGAGCCTAAGAAAGAACATAGGCTACTTTTTATCCCGGGAGAATGTATTAAATATGTATGAAACATTGATAAAACTAAATTGATTCACATTTCGTGGAAGAAAAACACACATCAATACCTAACACAATCTCACATTTTCATATACATATGTGTGAACTGAAATATACCTATAGTTTATATAGAAAACATACCCAAGTTGACGGCATGGAAGCCGCTGAAGCCGGGCTGGTGGAACAGGCGGACGGCCTTGACGTGTCCCTCGGCCAGGTCCAGCACGTGCACGTAGTCGCGCACGCCCGTGCCGTCCACCGTGGCGTAGTCCGACCCGTACACTTGCAGCTCTTGGAGGCGACCTACCGCCACCTGATGACAGATGAAATAACATTATTTATTTATCTCAAATATAAAATTCTCGTGTCACAATGTTGACCGATTTTTACGAAATTTTATATGCATATTCAGTAGGTCTGAGAACCGGCTACTATGTATTTTTTTTTTATACTACAAGGGTGGCAAACAGGCATACGGTCCCACCTGATGGGAAGCGGTTACCGTAGCCTATGGACGCTTGCAACACCAGAGGCGTTACTCACGCGTTGCCGACCCTGTATAGGCAGTGAAAGGGACATCCCTGGTCCCCCCACTGCCGCTACAGCGTCTCCTCATGGAGCTCTGGCTACCTTACTCACCGCAGGAACACAACACTACAGGTAGTGTTATTTGGCTGCGGTCTTCTGTAATTTTTGATACCCCTGTGATCACGGGAACGGGAACTACGCGGATGAAACCGCGGGGCGGCATCTAATTTATTGTACATATCCAACAGCTACTAACAAGTTTACATGCTTGATATATTTAAATATAATAACATCGCAGCACAGCCGTATCTAAGGTAGGGCATTGTGGGGCAATGTTGTGGGCAATACCTTAAAAAACCCTTCAGCTTTATAATATTAGGTCGATAATAATTTATCGTAGTTTTTTACCAAATTTCAAACAATTCTAGTAAATATAAATCAAGTGGTTTGTACCTGTGCAATGTAAGGCATCAGGTTGTTAGGTATGCCAGATGGATCTTCGCCGATGCGGCCGCTGCTGTGCGCTCCCACCGGGTTGAAGTAACGAAGGGATATTATCATCCATTTCTGACGAATTAATAATAAAAACAGTAATATAATAACAATATTTTTACTTGCTTATTTTTTTCCTATAGGTAAATATTATTTATATAGATGGTTTATAATACATAGTTGACCCGCGCGATAACGTTAGCGTCACTTGCCCGTTTTTGCAACGTTTTTGATTGATCTTACTCTCTTATTCGTCGTAGCGTGATGATATATGGCCTATAGCCTTCCTCGATAAATTGGCTATCTAACACTAAAATAATTTTTCAAATCGGACTAGTAGTTCCTGAGATTAACGCGTTCAAGCAAACAAACAAAGAACAAATATTTGAATGCATGAATATGCCTGTTCTGTGTCTGGTCACAAGCTCTGCTTACTTTGGAATCAGATTGGGCGTGTGTGAAAAATGTCCCAGGGTATTTATTTATAATCGCTTGTCATCAGGTGGGACCTTTTTGTATTTGCGTATGCTATAAACAAGTTAGAAAATAACTCACCGGGTCACTCCTACACAAGTCCTTCATGATCTCCTCGCAGAAGTACTTGGACTTGCCGTAGGGGCTGGTGAGGCCTCGGCCGGTGGGGTGGCCCTCGTTGATGGGCAGCCGTTCTGGCTCCCCGTACACTGTACATGAGGAACTATACACCAGTTTGTGTACACCGTATTTACGCATCACCTGCAAATAATGGTTGGAAATTGTTGTTTTTATTGTATGTCTTATTTTGGCCGATCTTATTAATATTACAAATGTGAATATTTGAACGGATTTCTGTGCTCAATCATACCAGAACGACTTTAGGGAGCTGGATGAAATTTGGCACAGAGTTAGGTTATGACATCATCAGCTCATATACGTCTCCACCAAGGAGCTCGAGCCTCTCCTAACAACGAGATATTATAGGCCATAGTCCACCACGCGGGCCTAGTGCGGATTGGCGGACTTCACATGCTTGTAATTGTTCACGCTGTTTTCCTTCACCGAAACCCAGTGGGGTGAATCCGTACGTAAGTTTTTTTTTTTAGCTTACGAGTTACGGGCCGTGGTTTGAACCTGCACACGATCGTGAGTCAGTGCGTTGCCCACTGGGTCACAACGGCTCAAATTATTATGAGTGATGGTACATTTAGAGAACGCCTTGACCGATTTTAATTTTTTTTGTGTAGCTCGGATTATTAACAAATACCTATAGGTAGGTACTTACCTCAAATAACACACATGTTCCAGTAATATTCGCCTGATAATATTCAAGTGGCTTCTCTACAGATTCTCCGACAGCCTTCAGCGCCGCAAAGTGAATAACGCAGTCGATGTCGTGCTGAAATAAGTTTAAAACTTTTATTAATTTGCTCGTCTTGTTTATCGAAACATGGAAATAAAAATATATCCCAACTAATATTATAAATGCGTAGAGTTACTTATACTCTGTCTGTCTGTCTGTCTCGTTTTGACGTTAAAACTACAGAACCGATTCAAATGAAATTTGGTACAAAGATACTTTAGACTAGAGCCTTAGACTACTTTTTATCCCGGGAATTATAATTTGTATTGCTTGTAGCACTTATGCCATTTCTGCAAGTGTGAATAAGGGAGATCTTGTTTAGAAAAAATTGAGATTCAAGGTTAAATAAAGTTATAAAGAAATAGCATATATTATAGACAGTTAAAATGATCGAATAGAATTTGCTTCCTTACGCAATACCTACACTTAAAAATGATATATCAGCTCGCAAACACAATAATGCTTTTAAGATTATCGTGTAAACTTATCAGCAACTTAACAGACAGATTTAAAGATATCTAAAAACAATAAATGTATAGATAACATCGAAAGCTGATGTACAAACATATCGATAACAAAAACCGGACGTATCTAATCTTGGACATCCATCCCTGTCGATCCTACACACCACTAGGTTAATCACTTTTACGCTTAAGAATGTTAAAGAAACATAAATATGTATTATCTACACTAATATTAAAAAAATAATTGTTGTGTGTATGTCTGTAAAGAATAAACTCAAAAACTACCGTGCTGATTTCAAAAATCTTTCACCATTTCAAAGGTCAAGGAATCAGGGAGTAAGGCTATATTTTATCCCTGTATTCCCACGGAAGCGGGAACTACGCGGTAAAACTAAAGCGGCAGCTAGTTTCATACATAAGGAACATATTTTAAAGCGTGGATTGGAGAAGTTGAACCATATCGTCAAGCAGTAAAGTCGATTATTGTTTAAAGTGAATAACCTAGTGGATAGAGTATTGTACGTTATATACAAAGGTATCGTGAGTAACGCACTCGCCAGTGAAAGGATAACGCACGACGATAATATATAGATAAGATAAGGTAAATATCCTCGCTATTTATCATTGTAACTAGACTTTGTAGTAAAGTTCCAGTCAGCAGTAGTGGAAAGGTAAAACGTAATATGAGTAGCATAACTAACTAGATTCCTGTAGTATGTACGACAAATATATAGGTACTTAACACTACTTTTCTTTTAGTTATTAACGGTTGATAAAACCATTATAATTAAAAATTATGCATCTATAATGGTGCATGTTTTGGGCTTTAAGATCGCTCAACCAAAGGTAGGTATGTATGTATGGTATGTAGGTACCACCTATATGGGGACATATTTAAAGTGAATTATTGCGAGAAGCAGATTTGTACTATTCGTATCCATTAAACCTTTATTCCTTAGAGTCCCTAGACTAACGAGATCACAGTCTTCATGTTTCTGGTTGAAACTTATTTAGGGCGGACTTATATGTACGGCGTAAAAGACATCAGAGGCTAAATACCTTCTAGTCCAATCTTAAAAAAATCTTATACGTATGATCTATCGAAATAATACTCACATTTTCAAAAATCCTGCTCAACCCCTCAGTGTCTCTAATATCCACGTCATAAAAATAAATGTTACTGTCTGTCAACTCTTCAATAATCCTCAAAGCTTCAGGTTTCTTCTGTCCATCGGCTCGGTGGGAGTTCGTCAGGTTGTCTACGACTACTATGTCGAGGGCTGCGTTGCCGCTCCGCTTCTCGAGAAGTGTGGCAACAGTGTGGGAACCGACATATCCGGCGCCGCCTGTCACCAATATGGCGGGACTCATTTCGATTCTGGAACGAAAAGGGCAACTATGTTATATAAGTGCCTATATCCTACTTAAATTATAAATGCGAAAGTATGACAATATGGATGTTTTTTACTCTTTCACGCAAATACTAAACGGATTTGGATGAAATTTGTAACACAACAGTTTACAACCTAGATTAACACATAGGTATGCTACTTACTTTATATCACGGGAAAATTGAAGAGGGGATCATATACAATACAATACCTAACGAGTCACCAATACGAAATGATTCTTATAGTTTAAAAACATTCTCGAACATATAAACAGAGTATGAACCTGAACACTCTAGTACCAGATTCAGTTATCATTAGCCGCATTAGAGAAATGTCGTAGTAGCTACGGAATAACATTTAACTGTTTATTATAGACCCTCTGATCTATATAATAAAGGCCTGCTTTCTGGTTACCAATAGTTAGCAAGATTGTTAGATACATAGGTACAACCATTAAACTTAAAATAATATAAGATAGTAAGGAATGACTGTCGCCTTAATTTATAAATAAATTATTACAGAACTTGAAAGAACTTGCCAATACTGGTAGATTTTAGTATTTTGCATATGTCAGAAAAACTCTAATAAATACTAGTTACATGGAAAACTTTAACAGCAACTGTAGGTACATATTCAGATACAGAACATATATAATATTATATATAGTCCCATTGTTTAGAAATAAATAAAGCCAGTTGTAAGTACAAGTGGTTTTGTACTTTAATAACCTTAACATAAACTTCAAAACGCAATAAATTATTTCTAGTACGATATTTAGTTTATATTGGCATATAAGAAGGTTCATAATTGCTTGTTACTACTAAGTACATATATGATTAACAAATAATATTTAGATACGTTTCACGTCAATAAATCATTTGTCACGGTGCACCTGTGCAAAGATAATTCAAACAATATTTATTTGAGAAAATTGTTGAGTTTATTTTATAACCTAATATGATGTTAGTACATGTGGTCCCAAACTAAGCAAGCTTGGCACCCATAAGACAAGCTCGCTTATTTAGGGGCCACAAGAAAACGAAGCAATCAATTCAGTAAAATACATAACTATAAATAAGGCTCAACGTATGTTAAGATGTATGAAAATTGTTTCTGTATGAAATAAATATTTTTGTATTTGTATTGTTTTGTTGTTATGTCTACGAATCCACCCCAAATAATATCTTGGGTATTGTAAGGAGCGATTGAAGAGTTTATATGACGACTAAATCAGTTCTCATTATAAATACTACCAAGTAGAATTAAAATGTCCTATGCGTAGGTACTACACAGAAGATATGTAACATCGTAAATTACATTTATGTATATGTAATTACATATATGTATTACAATTGAATTAATGTTATTACAGTAAAGAATCGATAAGTATGTATCGAGAATATAATAGTCGAACTAACTCTACCACCATTATTATAGCAGGCTTGCTCTACAATAATTTTATATGATAAAAGTAAGATAACAATAACATTGTCTTCAGTTTTAGACCCTAGCAATAGAGTTAATTAGATCCCCTTTAAGACGATACCTATAAAGGTTAATTCATATAAATAGCAATTAGATAGATATAGAGTATTTTCCTTAAGATATGCCAGTTGATTCAATAAAACTTAATTAACAATATGTTTTTAACCTGACGTAACATGTTTTGATAACAAAATATCCGATAGTATCTTCAGTAGAACGTGATCGAAGGAATTCTTCTTATAGCTTGCCACTTGACTTTGTATTTTAATCCTCTAGTTATAAAATTCAAAATAGCATGGGTAGACGTCGCTTTCTGAGAGGACAAACTGAGCAATTGTCTCTTAGATTATTTCAATTTGTTGATTTAAATTACGATCGGCAAAATACTTATACGTAGTTATTCGGTGAAGGAAAACATCTTAAACATCGTGAGGAAACCTAGATGCCCGAGATGTCACAATCAAAAGTATGTGAAGACCCCCTCTGCACTAGGCCCGCGTAGTGGACTATGGCCTAAAGCCCCGCGTTGTTAGGGGAGGCTCGTGCTCCTCGGTGGAGACGCATATGAGCTGATGATGATGACCTACTCGACTATTTCGACTGGCTATGTTGGTGGTTCACGACCCTGAAGTCAGATTTTTTATGTTTTGAGATATTTTGTGTTTTGAGCTTGTCTGCCTCGTACAATACCTACCTACTAAACTGCAACGGATGCATCCGGCTCCCTATTTGTTGTTTTTGAGGGAATGTGGAAACTAAAATTTATTTCACATTTCCTGCAGATTAGAATTTATAATATCATATTATAGAATCGGTCGTCATACTTTTCTCTTACAGTTTAACATAAAATAAATAATTATTGTTAGGTAAGTAATATAGAACCTATAGTATGACCATTAGTGCTGTGCACTCCCTGAGGTATGCGCGCGGTGAGACGGGGGGGTTAGAATCGGCTGCTGCGCTGTCAGTGCGCCGTCAACGCTTGTGACGGCAGGTAGTGTTATTTGTATCGGACTGTCTATGTCAGACGCACACGAGATAAATATTCAAAGATGGGTCGTGCGTTATCTCGTGATATGAAGACTGTCATTTTTAAGGTGGCTGAATATTTTAAGAAAAGAAAAGCAGACAAAGAAAGCTTTGAATTTAAAAATGACGTGAATATTGCTAAAATCGTTGCGGAGGCTACGGGATACAGCAAAAGAACCGTACATAATGTGATTTCTGCGGGTTATTTATCAATTGAAAATTCAAGCCAATTAAAATTTCAATCGCCAAAAAAACCAAAAGTTCTAAAGAAAAAACACGTTGTGGATGATTTTGACCTTGGAGTTATCAGAAGAAAAATTCATCAGTTTTACGAAGTTGAAAAAAAAATACCAAGTGTCCGTAAGTTACTATCAAGTTTGAGACAGGATGGCATATTGGATTGTGGACGGGAATATTTAAGACAGCTTTTACACAAAATGGGCTACCGTTACAAAAAATGCAAATCAAAGAGACATCTCCTTATAGAGCAGCCTAATATTAAAGTGTGGCGGAAAAAATATCTTACACAAATCAGAAATTACAGAACGGAAAACCGAAACATATATTTTCTTGATGAAACATACATCAACGCCAGTCACCATGCCAGCAAATGTTGGCATCATCGTCAGAACCCGGTATTCATGCTGATATTGGGAAAGGACGGCGACTAGTAATACTCCACGCTGGGTGTCGAAATGGCGTCGAAACACAGCGTTCAGATTGAGAAGAAACCAACTATATCAAGCCTCAAAAGTGAAATGCAGAACTGGTTGCTACGCCATAATGTAGAATTTTCAGGAACCATGTCAAAGGCTCAACTGCTACTTCTTATCAAAAATACACAAAAAGAACCCGTGTATAGAATTGACGAACTCCTGAAAGCCAGTGGACACACTGTTCTGCGTTTACCTCCGTACCATCCAGATTTAAATCCAATCGAGTTGGTCTGGGCTGATATTAAAAACAACATAGCCCAAAACTATATTAATTCTTCTCTAGACGAAAAGATAATCTTATTGGATAAATTGTTTTCGGAATTCACGGCGGAAAAATGGCAGAAATGCGACGATCATGTCCAGAAAAATGAAAATGATTACTGGAGTCACGATAGTAGGTTCGATAATGTTATCGATTCATTCATAATAAATTTGCAAGACTCTGATTCAAGTTCCGGTGGCGAAGAGGAAGATGAAGATGATGACGAAATGGAAGATGAAGTTGAAACAGAATCTATGTCAGAATAACTTTCGTTAGAATATATAATTGTTTGTAAATATAAAAAATGTTTAATAAAACAAGTCCTGTTGTGAATTATAACTTTCAATTCTTATTTATCACCTGCATATTTTTAATAAAATATGAGTATATTTGGGTTACATTTTAATCAACAAAGTAAGTATATATTACAGATAGATAGCCTCCGACCAACGCAACGTCCCGCCACAAGTCTTGCCTTAGAAATGCAAACTGATATCGTAAGATCTGTCCGACATGTATCGACCTCATGTGAACTCATGCACTTTTTTCTTCGCCCCCCACCTCGCCGTGCATACCTCAGGGAGTGCACAGCACTAATGGCCACACTATAACACCAGCAAATATTTAAACGATTTGTGTTTAACCATATTTTATACGATTTTACAATTCTTTATTTTTGTATTTGTAATAATAATGTACCCTACTCAGTACCTACTTCCGTTTTAAGCATAAAATAATGAAGAGTTCCATTAAACATTTCAAATAACATAAAAGCTAGATAAAAATAGTGGAAATTCTACTTATATACCTACTGATTAAACCTAGACAGGAAAATATTTGAATACACTAATTAGTCGCCACAGTCACTTGAAATCTGAGAAATAATCTATGCCAATACTAAGAACAACCACAGAAAAAAAATAACAACTTGGAAAATTAAAAAAAAGGACCACTAACTTTTTTTTTAATGCGTGGCAATGGAACGATGCTCGTGCGTCAGCCACGTCCGCCAACCGCTAGGTCACTGCGGAGAGCTGCTATCAAATCGCGCATGTTTCTATTACGAGTAGATTAGCTTATCGGGCACTTGTATCAACTTGTTGAGTGCGCGATATTTTGTAATTTACGATAGTGTGTCACATATTTTGTAATGAATGATTGATGTTTATTTAATGAGTAAAATTTTGGTGTCCAATTTCATTCATGCACTATTGGTAACAGTGGTATGCACTTCCTAGCTATTTATTTGTAAGATTCAATTGTAGCAGTGGTCACATTAATTATAGCAGTTTTGGTAGAGTCAACCTTCTTCATGTTAAACAAAATTAAAGGGGAACATAATATCTTTTATAAATCCTGAATACAAGGATAAAAAAAACTATAATGGTTAGGTACTAAAAAGTTTTTTCATGTTATAAGTAAAATGTATGTAGAATTCTTAATACATAGCCCTTTAGCCTATTTCAAATAAATTATCAACAATTCATTTTATCATTACATTATAAATATTTATTCAGTTGCATTTATCTTTGAACAATTTAATAACAAATTATGAAACACTCACATTGTAATGAAAATAAAATGGAATAAGTTTAAATAGGTATTTAATACCTACTTTACTACAGTTTTTTCAATCTATGTAAATATTTAAATATGTATATAATGCATGTTTGTGACAGCAAAATGTTTATCTCGACATCATTAGAATAATACTTGTTCTTCACCCATTCAAGTAGAGGTCAATGTTGCATTATGTATTACTATTATATAGAATAGTACCATATTATTATTGTATAGATTCTATACTACTATTGTATGGGGCATGGAAACTAAATAACTATACATTAATCCTAGTGACTAGATGTAAAGATATGTTTTCAAATCTAGTTATATAGTTATGCTGCCGCCAACAAAGTAGTAAATTAATATCAAGGCTTATTTTAAGTATTAGACTAGTGGCTTCCCGCATTTTCGCCTGAGTTAAAAGAAACCTTCCATTTCCCAGGATAAATTCTCAGGCTCTAGCTAGACTTGTGTACCAAATTTAATTTCAATCGGTTCATGAAGTTTTAGCGTGAAAGCAAAACAGACAGACATAAATTACTCTAACATTTATAATAATGGTATAGATCTTATCTTCTATTTACTTGAGATTGAATAGATCATACATAACAGATACCTAGAATTCAGTACTGAATTCATACAGATATATGAAAGTATTTCGCAACACAGTAATGTAAAAATTAAGAAACAACAATAATTAATTATACAACATCTCATCAGAGTATAAGATTTAGAATAGATAGCATACTTATTTCAATGTTCATAGATAAGGGTTAGAATAAGATACCTCGTACTAAGTATTATAGCTTAATTTATAGGGAAACCTAAAAAAACATGCATCAAACAAAAATATTTAAATAATTATGAAATAAATTAAGAGACTTACTCATTCACCGCCGGTTTCATTGTTTTATAACCGCTTCGTCAATGTGTGCGTCTTAATTTAAACTCAAGGTTTATTCCATACATACAATAGACACTAACCAGGCTTCTGAAAACGTAGTAATTTAATGTAAACAATTGATTCATCAATGAAAACTATATTATTTTATACTTGGAATGCTGTTCGAATGAAAGATTTAGTAAAGAAATATTTTATACATTTCGGTTACAATTAATATGTACAATAACAATTCTAAAAGTAAACGCATTTTTAATTTGAAACTCACGTCTTTTTAAAATAGGTATTTTCTTCTATTTCTGACAGATTGATTGACTGAAATGACTGACCTAACGTGACAAATATGTCAGGCAGGCAGGCATCGCAGACAGCTGTTTATTTATTTAATTTGCGTGGTTTCCGAGCTAACTAGGGTTAACAAGTTTTTTACTTTTTGTAAAATAAACTGAACAACATATATGTTTAGTTACAAACTTAAATTTAATCATCGCAGTCGACAGGCTTATTATTTTTAGAAACACAACTCATTCTTCTTTTATTTGAGATTACATACAAAGAAGAACGTTTTAAAGTTTCAAAACGTTCCGCATCGATTTGACGTTTTCTACAATGTTCAGAATCTAAACTATATAAGTTATATCCTTTGTTATATCTTAAAAAAGAAACAACTGAAAGAAAACAATAAACAATTTTAATATTTTGTACAACAAATATGAAATATAAATATTTTTTAAATAAAAAGTGAGACAATACAGTGAAACTATATTTTTCAACGATACATTTGAAATTATGTTAATTTCTGAACGATTTGTTGTATTGCCATAACTAACACACTACCCAGGTTTTGAGGAAAACATTTCCTAAACAAAAATCTATTTCCAGGAACCATACTTAACTTTTTGTTAGGACATTGAACTTAATTAGGTTATGTTGTTACGATACAATAGTAAGTTGTGATAATAATTTAATTTTAACTTGTTTCTTTGTCCTTTGTCTGAACTGTTTTTTGCTTTTCAACTTTCACGCACGAGGTTTAGTTATTTATAATCTTATGACCGTTTCCTATGTAAAGAATATACCGGATTTTTTATTTCCAATATGTAGGTATCTTGATTTATTTACATATTTAATAATTTTTTTGTAGACAAAAAATTAAGACATTGGAAAAACATTACTTTCGTAACATAATATATGTAAAATGCATGCAACAACAAAATTTATTTCAATATTAATCATCCTACATATTCCAATAACATAATTTTATAATATATAAATAAAATAATTTCGGAATGTCAAATTTTAGGGTAATAACATTTTTGTTGTTGACCACACCAGGTTTCCATCTCTTTCTCTCCCGTCAAGTATTCAAGGTAGCTGTTCTTATGAATTTTCTGATAAATTTTATGATTTTATGAGATATATTGGTTAAATACTGTGAATTATATATTTTTCTATAAATAATTACCTTTTTGGTGTAAATAATAATCAAATCACGGTAACGATCACATTGATATTTTGTGATGACAAAAACGATCCTTCTGCGGCCAACGTTGTTTTTGTTACTGAAAGTGTATTAAACCTTAAAGCTCTCAATGTATTAAGAAATCCCTTAAATCTGCGTTCAAGTGATATACAGAGGAGTGTTGTTTGAGTTCTAAAAAACTAAATTTTAGGTTAACTAGTGAAAAGTTTTCTAACCTATAACTATGATGTTGTGCTTAAACTTAGCGGTTGTGTGTTTTAGATGAGTACGAAAATCATCAAAGGTGGTGTGACCGAGCCTGACTCCTTCGAGACCTCGATCTCGCAGGCGCTGGTCGAGTTGGAGACCAACTCTGACCTGAAGGCTCAACTTAGGGAGCTCTACATTACCAAGGCTAAGGAAATTGAACTGCACAACAAGAAGGTAATTCACAAAGTCCTATATTGTAGACTACCATTAATTGATACATCTGTTGATGGTGCTATATTATTTAAACCTCCTACACAATTAAATAAAGTTCAAGCCACATCAAAGTAGCCCTAGGTATTGGAATTTACACTAAATGGATATATGTACATTACATACATATTATTTAGTTCTTTTATAACATGTGTTGTTTGGTTTTATTTTAATAAACAAATATAAATATTATATGCTAAGTAGACCTCATTCTAATATCTAAGCAATTGACTACTTTCCTTGCATAAATAAGTTCATAACAACTCCATAGGCACAAACTTCAGCAACATAACTTTGTAGACAAAATAAACTAGAATTCATATATGTAAACTAGTGGACCAGGCAGACTTCGTTCTGCCCACCAGCACCACCTACCGGGTCCAAGTATATGTAAGCTATCCTATCTCTCAAGTTGGATCGAACTGCACATGGTGTGCGAATTTTATTATAATCGGTTAAGTGGTTTATGAGTCCATTGAGGACAAACATTGTGACACGAGATTTATATATATTAAGATAAGACAAGCTACTGAACTTTATTATTAAATATATTTTTAATGTTTTCAGTCAATCATCATCTATGTGCCCATGCCCAAGCTGAAGGCTTTCCAGAAGATCCAGATCCGTTTAGTCCGTGAGCTTGAGAAGAAATTCAGCGGCAAGCACGTTGTGTTCATTGGTGACCGCAAGATCCTGCCCAAACCCAGCCACAAGACACGTGTTGCTAACAAACAGAAGAGGCCCCGTTCCAGGTATATCCCTCAAATTTATACTCAAACTATACTTGCTTGTTGGGACTTCCCAATTAACTGAGTAAATTGAAATTAAGAAATCTCATTTCAATCACTTGATTGAAGCCATTGTTAGATAGTAGGTAATATGTTGTTTGATAATTGTCTATGTGCTAATCACACAGTTTTATATATAAGTTAGTCAATAAGTATAAACATGTTATGTAGCATGTAACTACTACATACTAGAATGTAACTAAGGAATGTAATGAATGTAGAATGTAACTGCAAATGCTAGAAAAGTTATTATATACTTTTATTCTGCTTCATGAGATGTAAAATAAATTATGTTGATTTTTGTGAGCTCAATATGAGGTGATTGAAAATTGAGAAAAGGATAAGCTAGTATTAAAATAAACAAATATCCTGGAGCTTATAATATAAATATAGGCAATCTGATTTTTAACTTTGTTAAACAAGTGATATAAAACTTTTAAACAGATTCTTATGTACTAATTTAGAACCAGAACAAACAAGTCTTTATTCTATTTCAATTATCTATTTAGCTCAAGATATTAGTGTAACATTACAGCAACAAATATTATGACTATGGTGAAAACAATATCAATATTAATTTTTGTTTCATGCTGTTAAAAATGTATGTACATTAACATTAAAACTTCCCCATTTTAACAAATTTCAGGACACTTACTTCAGTGTATGATGCAATACTTGAGGATTTGGTGTTCCCAGCTGAGATTGTTGGCAAGAGGATCAGGGTCAAGCTAGACGGCTCACAGCTCATCAAGGTGCATCTCGACAAGAACCAACAGACTACCATTGAACATAAGGTAAGAGTGAAATTACTATATTATAACGCAAAAGTTTATTTTAAAGAAGAGTAATTGCCAAAGGCACTATCAGACAGAGTGATCGAGCATTCTAGAGGTCAATTATTCATTTATTAAGTTATATAGATATATCCACATAGATCTTAAAGTCTAATGGAAGCCTAAATTTCGTGGCAAAGCCATCATCAAAATCAGTAAATGAACCCTTTTTATTGTCCTATGAATATGAATTATAATTGTCTTTGGCTCTACGTCTAGTATCTATTTATTTTGCTATAAGTAGATGTGGCTATATTTACCAGTTGAATTGTTGTTAATTTAGTGACAGAGGATGTTTAAAATTTTTGTTAAAACATTTGTCAATATGTAATTTATAATATTATTATTGTAGTTCAAAACATGAGTGGAGAACAATAATACTGATACCCTATATCTTTTGCCTACAGGTAGACACCTTCCAGTCAGTATACAAGAAGCTGACGGGGCGTGAAGTTACATTCGAGTTCCCCGAACCCTACTTGTAAACTTAGACTATGACTTTACAATAAAACTAAAATCCTATATTTAGTCTTTTAATTCACCATTATGTAGTTTACTGTTTTCCTTTACTTTATGGTTTGGCTACCGCTAATGAGCTAATATACAAGAGGATCTAGATTAGAAGTAAAAAACATATATTTGTAATAGTTAGGACTTTTCATGAGTTATGAAAAAAATCTGTCGGTAGACTTCAGCGTTGCCAGATAAATTTTTTGCCAAGTCGGGATTTTGGAACTCTTTGAGTGAAAAAAAAAAAAAAAAAAACATACCCGTCGAATTGAGAACCTCCTCCTTTTTGAAGTCGTTTAAAAAAGGCGGGACTCTTTTGTCGAAAGCGGGACATATATTTATTTGACGTCGTTTTATTTTTTTTTTTTAGTCGTGTCTCTCAATTTGGTGCCCTTGTAGACGTCACAAAAATATTGACGTCGTTTTTTTTTTTTTTTTAGTCGTGTCTCTCAATTTTTTTGTGCCCTTGTAGACGTACAAGAATATTGACGTCGTTTTTTTTTTTTTTTTTACTCGACTCGTCACTTTTCAACGGACGTTAGTACGCTGCACACACGGTCGAGTTATTCCCGAAAAGCGGGACAGAGCCTGTCCCGCGCGGGACATTACAATTTGGTTTAAAAATCGGGACGGTCCCGCCAAAATCGGGACGTCTGGCAACGCTGGTAGACTTACTACCTAGCCATCAACTGCATCTAAAGTAACACATTTTTTGCTATCTAACTTTATGAACAGAATTGATATCTATATAGGCAGAGTCACAGTATATGCAATGGAGGAAAGTCTAGTTAAGAGTAAAACAAAATATTATTATTTCCACTTATATTTATTACCTTAAAGTAAATCAGTCCATCCCACATAAAATAAATTTATTACTATCCCATTACATTATTGAAAATGGATTAAAGTCAATGTGAATTTGGTATATATCCTAAAAAACCCAAAGAGAGCTTAACAAATTATCAAATCAAACATGGATATATTACAAGATATATATTATGGAAAACCATTTAAATAATAACAAATGCAAGGGCAGTCAAAATAATTGTTTAATGAAAATAGTATGATAAAATCTAGAAACCTAAACCGAACCTTTATTTACATATAAAAATAATTATAAAATAGTGGTGTATTTATAATATTGTATATATAAACCATTAAAAATAATTAAATTAAGCTAAAAATATAGAAATAATATTGCTTCTGCTAACTATATATTCCTTTTACTTAAGAATGCCAATATATTTAAAAATGAACTTATTTTTCATGCAAATGTTAAATGCATTAAAAGAGTTAACACATTTGTGACTAGTAACCAACCCTATATTACATTAAAAAAGGATAGGCACATAATTACATGTAATAGTTCAGCATAGATGGATATTTATTTATTTATTTATTTATTTATTTATAGATGAAAGTAAAATATGTATTTTTTTTTATTAAGTACTATAATCTTATTTGGTTTCTGTCTTTTAACTGGCTTAAAAGTTTTGAGTGACATATTTAATTTTATCATCAATAGTACTGTACAGTACTCAGAATATCCGATTTTTCAATACTATCTCAAATGTTAACGAATACTTCCAATAGACAGATGCAAGTCTTAAATCTTATTTTACGTTTCTATTCAAACACAGCCTTCATTATATTAAAAATTATTGCTCTTGTTCATAGATCATGTTCAAGTCAACTGCGCTGGGTTGAAGCATCTCTTTTGTTTCGCTACTCGTACTTTCGTCTTGCGTGGGTTTAATCACTTTAACATAGTTAACTGGTATTAAACCAGCATGCTGATTATCAGCTGATGCCATGACCCATCCTGAGGTCCAGAGGGCACCTTGTAAATGTTTAGAAGCAAGTATTAAAATTTGGTTGGCTTTGAAACTCAACTCTTGAGGTGTAGAAGCTTGGAAATCGAACTGAGCGACAGCGCGTAGGGGGTTTTGCCAGGACTTTGGGTCATTTACTGAAATAAAAAGAATGATATTTTTTTATTTGAATAAAAGTGTTGTACATCGGTATTTTTGACGAGCTAATTTGGATCGACTGGGTTTGTGGTCATTGAATAGTGACCTCGACTTGACAAGTTGCTGGTTATGTACTATTCTAGACTTTATTGGCTTTAAAGTTTTTCCAAAACTCTAATAACCTACATTTATGCAACAAATGAATTTGTAACTTACATCTCTCTATATTTTTATTGAGTCCGCTCATCATCCTCAACACGATGTACGGTGCTGCGGCGACCACTCCGAAGAACATAAGTACGGGCCAGCTGGAGCCGCGGGCGCGTTGTTCAGGAGTGGCCGTGCCTGCTTGCGTCGCCGATACGGCTTCGGACCATGCCTGTTATATATTAAAAAAATTACATCTATCTATACTTATAATAAATCTGTAGAGAGGTCAATTCTGTACATGAAATATATTTTCAAAATAACTAACAGGGGGTGATTAGTGATCAATACTGATGCCAAAAATGCAATCAGTAAAATTTTTGTCTGTCTGTCTGTATGTTCCTTATAGAAACAAAAACTACTGGACGGATTTTAACGAAACTTGGTACAATTATTCTTCATACTCCTGGGCAGGTTATAGGATACTTTTCATCACGCTACAATCAATAGGAGCAGAGTAGTGAAGGGAAATTTTGGGAAAACGGGAGAAGTTACTCCATTTTTTAAGCTTCCGTCGCGTGTGCAGCCTTAATGGTTACAGCATAGAAATCATGTATGACGGTAATATTCTACATAAAATTGTCTAAAAAATATCCCGCATATGTCTATATTTTATGGTTGACTCACAATAACACGTGTTACTCCTGATAGCTTAGCAGTTCGGAGCATTCTGATTATATTTGTTTACTCTTACGTTTATAATACTCTCACTCATCCCTAATTTAAAAAAGTTACATTATAAGTAAACATTATTACCTATTCAATAAAAAATAATCATAGAAATCGGTATAGAAACACCAAAATTATAGATGAAATAACCCATCGCGCCGTCACACGTGAATACTTAATCATGCTGGATTATTTTTAAACGACTTCAAAAAAAAGGAGGAGGTTCTCAATTCGACGACTGGTATTTTTTTTTTTTTTATGTTTGTTACCTCATAACTTTCGACTGATGTATGACAGAATTATTTCCCTTAAAATGAGCTAAAAAAAGTCCGGGACAGCCTATGACTATCTGTTAAGGTTGGCTCAGTATAACCATTTTTATACTAACCAAATTTGTTTTAAAATAAAGCGTTAGATGTGAAGGTGTTTTTATAAAGATGATATTAATCCTTTTCCAAAATAAATACGTCATTCGACTTCAATGAATATCTTAGGAGATATCGCAAATTTAAAATACCATAGCAGCAAATAATTATCGCGTACTGTGCGCGGGTGAGGGCGCGAGGCCGGTGGAACCAGTTAGCTCTGCGAGATACTAACCTTCTACGTAAACGAAGTCGCGGGTTAAAGTTAGAGTTAGCCCAAAGAAACTATTCTACGCGAACGAAGTCGCAGGCAGAAGCTAGTTAGTAAATAAATACTGGATGCAGGTGATAGATTGCTTTTAAATTAATTGCCGTATTTGTGGGTTTTGACGTGATTCCGTTTGGTAGATCCATTAGGAAAACGTACATTAGTAAAATATAACATCCTGGCAGTCTAATACTGTTAGATTCATCGATATATATGTACTACGTACTAGATAGGGCGTTCCGAACACTCGCTTTTATCAACTCAACTGAACTGCAGTCCCCACACCCGACTTTAGTGTGGCTTCGACATTCATTCAGTGCGGGTGCGCACGGAGCAGCGTTAATAACAACGATAATCCGAATCAAAGTAGACCCTGGACGAAAATAACTAGTCAGTAGTCAACTAAGTAAAATTACTACCTGTTTAAGTGAATTAATAGGTGATAATTCCGTAATTCCAGAGTAGAAAAACAATTTATCTATTTAAATACCACGCCATTCTACAATCATATACTAAAACGTGCAGATGTTCCCTTAAAACTGGTTGTAGGTAAAAATATGTAACTGAACACAGACTTGATATGTTTTTTTAGAAAGGTTTTAATTTGATTAATTGTTAATGAGTTTTTAATTAGTAGTGATAGTTTGATATTTTGAATAATTGTTTTATGTTAATTCAAGCCCTGGCCCGTACCTCTGAGTACTCATTTAAGCCATGTGAAGTCCGCCAATCCGCACTAGGCCCCCCTAATATTAATATAATACATTTTGAAATCGAGTTTTATTCTAATGAAGTTTAGAAGGTAAAAAAGATGTGTCACATCTGCGGTGTGAACTCTATAGGGACGACATCTTAGTGTAGTTAACTGAACGAAACGCGTAAGCGCCATGAAATTTGCGGCGCTTACGACGTTTTGATCGCGAGAAAACTATACTCTAAGCAATCTAGCGCTGTATCTTTTAAAATAGTTTGGTTAGTTGACACAGCTTTATACAGCGCTGCAGCGAACTTTAGTTCTAACTCTTACCAGTTTTTAAACAAATGTTTTACATGAACGTTCTTGTCTATCGCTATACGTCGATGGTTAGATTGAATATTGTGAATTATAATTAAGATATATAGAATAATGGTATATTGAAATGAAATAATGAAATGAAATGAAATAAATTTATTCATTCAAATAGGCCTTCACAGGCACTTATGAAACGTCGACTGTAATGCTCGGTTCGGAAGGTTGCTTTTGCTGAGAAGAGCCGGCAATAAACTCAGCAATTACTCTTAATCAGTTAAGGATAAGTTGTTTGTTCTTTGACACTTTGAAATAGGTTATAATTTAGTGTTATCGATTATTTGAAGATAGTAAATGTTTTCAATACGGTTATTAGTTAAATAGTTGTTTTATAAACCTATTTAGATTATAAACTTAAAATGTATTTTATGTGGGTATTTGTAAGAACGTTTAGTGAAAGCGCCGCGTACCGCCGCTTATAAAAGGACGTGCGGTCGGCCAGACGGCACTTCTTGGCTGGCTGTCGAGCTGTGCGGACGTCGGTCGGTGAGTGTAATAATTGAGTTGGAAAATTGGAACGATCAAATTATTATATAAATAAATAAATGTGAATGTACAGGTAGTACATGGGTCCTTATATGTATATGTGTATCTGTGTGTTGTATGTATATGGTATATATTTATGGTATGTGTATATATATATGTATGTGCATATATATATGGTACATAAATAATATGTAAAAGTATATACCTATGGCATATACCGGTAGTACATGGGTCCTTATGTATACGTGGTACTTATAATACATATATAAGGACTTAATAATTTCTGTATATTTTTAACTAATATATAAACATGAATCTAACACAGGCAACATTTAAGCAACTGGTCTGCGTGGAAATTGATGTCACCCCTTTGTGCAGTAGTAGATTTCTCATTGCTAATTATGATGATGATAGTGAAATAAATATGTACCTAATTAATTTAATGTTTTATCTTTGAAAAAATTATAATAATGTGCCTCCAGTACAAGGTTAAATTGTTGCATTGTACAATCATAAATTTTCAGATAAATATTTGTGTGTTCCGCACTAAAGAGATACTTGTTATAAAGATAAGTAACAATATCTACTGATAAAAATTGATAGGTTTTGTTCTAAATTTGAATTTATATTGAAAATCTATTGTCCATTCCATATAAGAAAAACATGTATCAAACGTAAATTGACACAATTTTTTTTATAAATAACTAGCTGCCTCCCCGCGGTTTTACCCGCGTAGTTCCCGTTCCCGTGGGAATACAGGGATAAAATATAGCCTATGTTACTCGGGGATAATGTAGCTTTCCAAAGGTGAAAGTATTTTTTAAATCGGTCCAGTAGTTTCGGAGCCTATTCATTACAAACAAACAAATCTTTCCTCTTTATAATATTAGTGTAGAAATACACCTTGAGTTTAAAAAAAAAACAGTTAGATTATGTCACTTTCTACTTCAAAATCTAATCTACAAAACTAGGATGAAAAACATTCATGTAATTAAAAATAATCCCAAATGAACAAATAAAAAAAAAATCCCAAATGAACTTACGATTTGAAGCCTTATTAAAACCGTGTATTACAATTATTTATAGGACATATAGATCTGGGTATTATACCTTAAATTCACTCTCAGTTCTAATGCCAATCATGACTTGGAGTTTCTTTATAAGCCAGTTCAGGGACCGAAATACTGCAAATGTTGACCAGAACTGTGCAAAAAGAGATCTTAACCTCCCAAAGTTTTCTGCTACACCTGTTGAGAATAAATGAATAAATTATATATTTTAAAGACCTTCTGCATAATTTAAGAATGGCTTTACATATTGCCCTTGATAAGAATAGCTCTCACAACTGGCAGGACTGGCAGCTTGAATGTGAAGGGTGCTTACCACAAAGCCAGTTATGATAAACATAAAAAATAACAATAACAGATTTGTCAGGAAGCAGGCAAATGCTTGTTTAAAAGTACATACCTAATATAGCTCTGAATGAGCTAGTCAATGCAAAGAATGTGTTCTCCAACATCATAGCGACACCACCAACAGCATTGACTAAACTCTGTATTGAATCAAACGCTGGTCGGCTGTTCTCTTCTGCCAGTTGAATAAAGCTGAAATGTGTTATGTTTTAGACAATAAATAATCATCTATTAATAAATCTTTCACGCTAAAATTACTAAACCAATTTCAATTAAATTCGACAGATAGACTAGAGCCTGACAAAGGACATAGGCTACTTTTTACCCCGGGAAAACAGATCCTCTGGGTATGCAGATGAAACCGCAGGGAGCCACTAGTAATGAATAAGTTAGGATATTCTTTGCACACATATTATGATCAAAAACAAACTAAGCTTGAATACAGTTACAAGACAAGACATTACAGGGTTACAAGAGCATAATATTGTTTGTTGTTAGTGGGAATAAAACCCACCATCGGAAGTTTGAAAGTCAAAGTATCTAACTATCAAACAAACAACTCTGGCAGTACATGATTCAAATATATGTCTTTGTGTGATAAATCATAACCTTTGTAGGTTTCAAACAGTAAGTAAACAAGTCAATAATAATGTGTTTTGAATTTGCAATTGTTTAACAAAGATAAAAAGTAATCTACAAAGGTCTACTTCATAGGTTGCTAGGTTCTTGATAAGATGTATCACTCATATTGTTAAGGCAAGAATAAGAATGCTAATATGTAATGTAAAATATACAATGTGTTATTTGTTTGTTTGCTTGCAGTCAGATAATGACATTCTAATATAAAACATGAAATTATGTTCATATGATTGATGGGACTTATTAGCTACCATCATAAATAACTAAACTATGAACAATAAAACGGAAACATACCTGCTTTCAATATCTCCAGCGGCACCAAATCTATTGTATCCCCCATATGGACCCATGCCCCCCATTCCCATCCCCATCCCACCCATTCCATAGCCACCTCCATACCCTCCCATACCATATGATCCCATACCACCCATTCCGTAGCCTCCATAGGACCCCATTCCTCCATAAGAGTATCCTTGATTCATTCCATAATTTTGCATACCCATATTGCCAATTTCGGGTCTTGGGGCCAAAGGAGGAAGCTCTCTAGCAGGATTAACAACCGAAGTAGATGGTATGGGATCCCTGAATGCCAAATTGGGATCCCTATGCGTCGCAGTCGCACTAATGGATCCAGGGTCAGAGTTTAATAAAACCTGCTTTGCGGGTTCACTCATTTTGTTACAATTTACACAAACCGAAGTTATATCATATAACCTTTGAGTGTAGACTTAGATGACGTTTTTCACAAAGATTGTAAGGAAAAAGCTATTATTTTCATGTCGCAGATTAATGATTGCGCGATAACTTAATAAAAAGATACGCGTTTACGATACGTACGACTCGTCGTTCCATTGACTTTGACAGTATTTGACACTTGACAGCAGGGCAACATTGCCAGGTATATCTTCGTTAATAGTGCTTTACAGTGTTTTCTAAAATCTAAAAAGTTAAAACAGGCACAAAGCTGCAAATATTTTTTTATTTACAAAAAATTTTACCACTTTCACTTTTCTACTTCTTCCTGTTTTACGACGTTATCTTACGGAAATCAAGAAAGAATATAGATGTTGTTTCTATAGGTGTATTCATGGATTTTAATGGAATTTTTTATATGGGATATTTACTACTATCACTATGAAACATGTGATATTAATATGATTTATATTTGTTAGTATTAAAAATGCTTTATTTCTGGCAGTTCGATTCTGTTATACGAGTGATAAAGTCTAGTACTATACTATCTAGGCATTTGGAGTTGCTACAAAATTACTTTTATATTGATCGACATCAAACATCACATGTCACAGATAGCGATTTGATTCATCTACTATTTTACCTAAGTATTCTAGAGCATGTAAATAGATTTATAAGTTGAAGTTTATATTTATTATCAAATTAGTAACACTTAACCAGTAAATGAGTTATGTGAAATTTATTACAAATAAAATCGTATCACATAAAATCGATTTTCTAGTTTATCGATTACAGCAATCGGCCAGCGGCCCACCACTTATCCTACTTCAAGCAGAGTGTCAATAATTTCGATTTTCCTAAACTAATTTAATATTTTTTGTTTTCCGTTTCAGTTCAATAAATTAGTGTACACAAGTGATTATTTTTATCAGGTAAGCAATTTAAACAAAGTGCTTAGTTTATTTAATGTTTAGTTACGTTAAGTGTGTCATGTTTTCTGCGTACGTATTTCATTGTTTTTTTTTGGTAGATTGTTTACCAAACATATGATATTTCCTCATTAATACATGAACATCGGTATAAATTAGTCGTATATGACATATAGGGAGATTGTTAATAGTTAGTATGTATTTATTTGGGTTGGAATTGTGGCATTCTTCGACCGGTTTGTCACCATAGTAAAACAGTGCGTAGGCATTAAATCGGCATCAATTAATCTAGTCTCGTTGAAGCGCGACACACATGAATTGAAGGCTGTTTGCTGAGAGTATGATTCCATTATGAAGATCTTCATAAAGTGCTGCTGCTTTATGATGTTAAGGAAGCTGCCTTCACATGCATTTTGTTTGAATATCATTAATTTCGTTAAATCAATTATTTTTTCACATAGGCCTACCATTATCATACTGTTATCAACAGAAATACATGTACAGTACTTTTACAGTGATAATGTCTCTTAAATTAATGTTTCTAAATAATTAAATTATGTTCTGATATGTGTTCTAATTACAGAGTAATAACACAAACTTGAAAACATAATATGAAAAGATTGCTAACAAAATGATTAAGAATAAACTAAAATAGCATAGGCAATAATATATAATATTATAAATATATTGGTAGTAAATAAGTATCTTCAATCCATCTATATGTTTCTATAAACAAAATAGAACATAGAAATCAATTTAAAATTTTATATGCCAGCATGCTAACAAATAGCCAATCAATGAAATGGTCACCGCTGCCACTCTGCATATGACATTTGTCTATGCCAGAGGCATGGCTATTGCTTTATGAACTGGAGGCATAAGATTTGAAAATTATATCTACTGACACAGAGTAGGTAAATGTACCACACATTAAGCTCATCCTAACCAAATCTTGGCCAAAAAAATAATTTGACCGGTTGGCATTGTAGTTACAGACCCTGATTTTTGAGTAGTTGCTTAAATATGGGTTGGATTCCTATCCACGACAAACATTTGAGTTGTTAAATATGTCTCTTTGTTCTGTCCCTGGATTTAAATATCTACATAACAATTATGTTTAGAAGTATGAATCTAAAAGTAGTATTACCAAAGCAAAACCTCTGCTTACTTTAGAATCAGATTGTCCTACTGTAAAACATGATCCAAACTTATTTATTGTACAAATCTCTATAGCAAGGTAAAAATGGTCCATTGAAATATTAAAACCTTATTCACACGAAAGTTTTATATACATCACATAACTATTGTATACAAGATGCTCCATTTCTCGCTTTTCGCACCGCTTGGCAGGAAACCGCGGCGCCACTGTCGTGCTCCTTTACAGGAAACTGTCAGAGAACTTGAGTATAGTACTTGTGTAATATAGTGGCAGCACTGCCAGCCTAGCCTGGCATACAATACTGGCACGTTAGCAGAAATAAAAAGTAATTTTCAAATGGAATTTTCGAATTGGAATTATATGTCTGTTTCAGTTTCAGGACTATGTTAGCTAGGTTTGATGATGGAACAATGCTCACCAGATCTCTTAGACTAAAAAGTACCTTCAGTTCGTTTGTTTTTCTTAATAAAAACATTATATAAAGGAGTGTGAACAATGTTAGTTGTTACGATACAAAAATCCTCGAATTTTTATCTGCCACTTGAATAATAATCTATTGACTGATAACCCATCCAGGTACACGTTTATTTCTTCTATCTTATAATGTACAAACATGAAATTCTGGGTTATTTTGTTCAGTCAAAAATAATTCACAATGAGTCAGCCGACAACCGACCTATTAAATAAATTAGGAAGTTCCTCTTCCTTAACCATGTCTTTACATCATTTACGCACCTTATCTATTTTATTGCCGAAATTGACCATGTGTATAACACCAGTATTTTACAACAATATCTTAAAAACTTTTACGTAAATCTGACATTTTCTTTAACTCCGAAGCCAAATGCAATTTCCTACAAGTGCTTTCCGCAACTAAATTACAGAAATTAAAAAAGGTGTACGTGAGTAAAATCCGATTTGTGTTGTACGAAGCGCTACGGAAGAGTTGGGTGGCGTCATTTCCGTAGACGCGTTTATATGGGACGCAGTTGCAATGAAATGGGGTAGCGGGACGTACCGGCCGCACGCGACATAGTATTTTATCAGAGTACTATACCTATATGTATATTATTACTCTTTGTAGGTATTTCTGTGCGCCTTAGTATTTATGATGCGCTAGATTTTGTAGAGTCGATGAACTAGTTCAAAACTTACGCTGTTTGTTTGCGCCGGTCTTTTAAAGTGTTGACCCAAATGAGACGTGAATTATAGACATAGATTTTATGAAACGTTATCAATTTAATATTGTATGATATATTGAGAAATCTTTGCATCGAAATACTTCCTGTTTTTCCGTAAGTCAAATAATGTGTATAATATCATAGAGAGAAAGAAATATCTTGAGTTTGCGACACATTTAGCATTTCATTTTTATTTATTTACATGTTTTCTTTACAGGTGTAAAGTGAAGTATTATTTTTGCCTTCGAACTGATCCTGTTGGTAAGTACATTTTTATATGATTCATAATAAAATAAATTGGATTACCTTAATATTTTTTTTAATATTACGGGCTTCTGAGATAGTACAAGTTTCACTCAGGAATTTGCTATTCACAGTTAGTATAACTTCAAAACATGTTTTTGGAATGATCTCTCCGATGTGAAGGGTCTAAACCAACTAAATTGTTACGAAATCTTTGGTAAGAGTCGTCTAAAGAGTCGTATATACCGATAACCAAGTTCACTTCACACCTTGTCCCAGGTGGTAAATAAACAAATGTACTTATTCCGAAACAGGTTGACGTCAAGTACGCTGTCATCCATAAATAAATATGCCAAATCTCTTGTAAAATTCATTAAAGATATACCTTACATGTCGCTCCCTAATGACTAGACCGGGGTACGCAGATACATTTTTTTACCAATGAAGTGTTTATTATATTGATTTATCTAATCATCTTCCTAAATACGATATACCTATACTTTGGAAGCAATAAATATATTACCTTAAACTTGACCAGGTTTTAAACCTCGCATGTCAGTTTTTTTGTAGTCTAGACTTGACGGGTTTAGTTCAGACCCCAACTTTCCCGCTAGTAATTAGGGGCTGGCCGACTAACCTACAAAAGAACCTTCATACTTGAGCACGCGCGAGAATATGCCACACTTGAAGAATTTCACACGGCACCACTGGAAATATTCTTAAATTCTCTACAGAACTGTACGTCTAATTTCTAGAACGTTTCTAGATATAACTGGAGTTCCAAACTGTTTAAATAATTTAATTTCAGAACCGTGTTGTCTAGCAGTTTGAGGGGAACAACTTGGAATTAATGCTCGAAATTAGTTACGAACACGAATTATATTTGAAACGAGAATTTCAACAGTCATTATTCTAGGTTTGACTTTATCACAAAAGACATCAGATGTTTTATTTATGGAGAAATAATTGGTGCTCACGATAGTCGTAGCTCATCAGATGAACGGACATAAGTCACGCAGTTCTTTGTATCGATACATTGTCATCGATTCGTCACAGTGATTCGATTCGCTTGGATTAACGTTTGCACATAATGTGTCACATCAATTTGTTGTTCGGATTGTATGGCATGATAAGTTAATTCTAGCGGGACTCGCGGGAATCTTTTCACGTGAGTTTTAGTCGAATTAGTTCCACATTTTTTGTGTAGAATATTGTTTAACTGACATGTTTCCCACCGTTCCCATCGGCGTCCGATCTATACTATAAGAAAATCTTTGAATTAATACCTAAATAAAGAAAACTATAAAATACTTACCTGTAAGTGATATAGTTGTTGAAAGCTGCTGTTAGAAAGTCATTAATAACTTATTGCTTTTCTAAAGATGAAAACGTGGTGGAGCTTGTCAGTAAATGGACTTCCTATAAACATATTATAGGAAAGTGGAACTATCTGAGTCGTCTAATACTATTCTTGACCCACTGATTTTATTGGTATAATTATTACGAACATTCGTGATTGTAAGGGGTCAATTGTATGTCAAATTATAGTCCATGGCGTTTAGTCATAGGCATCTGTCATGCTGCTTTTATTGTGTCGAAGACGCACCGTACTATGTAATTACTTAACATTATCGCATTTACTCGAGCAAACATTAAAACAACCTTTGTATGGTCAAAGTGTTTAGAAAACTCGTTATTAAATGCATTAGTAAGTCAAACATGGTTGTCGTTTAATAGATAAGTAGCCAGGTGTGACAGATGTATCAGATTATAACTCCGCTTTAGGAATAACGTGTCGCTACAACTAAACTTAAAGAGAAAAGGTATACGCCTGAAAGGGTTTAATAATGTTGACAAAGTATATAAAATACATTGGTATGTTTATGAAGAAAAGTTGTTTTATTGTGTATATTAATATGAAATTAAAGTACCTAATGATGGTATTGCCGTCTTACAAATTTTGATTCATGTTCCAGCATGAATAAGTGCATAACGAAGTAATTACCTTTGTTATTGTACTATCATCATCGTTTACAGTTAACAGAAGCTATACAATTGACATACAATAGAAGTGTTTAACGAAGAATTCGCACGTTTTTATACTAACAGGAGGCAATTAATGTAATCTAAGATCGTGTCAGCGTCATTCAGATATTTAATCATAGATAATGACTATCTGGACTGGGTCCGTCGGAGATTTTGTGTTGATCGTGTTTGAACGCTCGAGACTGCACAAAAAATGATGGCGTCTCGACTCTACAAAGTCTGACTTGAAAATATAAATGTAAATATTTGACCGAAAGAAACTTCTATCGACGGATAAGCAAGCGGCTGCGGGTTGCTCGGTGCATACCTAATCAAGCCACTTATCATAATAACGTAATGGGGAACAGCTGATGACCGTTATCATATCAGACGTTGAACAATACCCTTCTACCTTTACACATACGTGTTGATTTTAACGTGTGGGAATATAAGTCTTACATCACGACCATAAAGTGTATATTTAATTGGAATGTGGAAATAAGGAGATTCGTGTCGTATAGTTAGTTTGCCTAGAACTTCCCACGGCTCTGAAGTGCGTCGAGCGGAACCCGGGTCGGTGTTCTTTTAGCTAAATGAACGGTTTGATGAGTGCAAAGCTTTGTGCGAATCCCGGATGGAACCGTTTATACTCCGCCATATAATTTGCAATTGCGGTTAACGTGTTCGTGGAAATTTATTTCACTTTAAAAACATGCCGCTTTGTCAATAAATGTACCTCGATGTCACATCATTATCTTCTGTATCGAGGTTTATTGATGTGATTTCCATTAGTTCATTACAAACTAGTTGTTAAGCATTCTTGTTCAACTAATCAGAAATAAGCTAAACTATACATACACCATCAATTGATAGATAAAGCAAAATATACTCCTATGAAATCCGACTCAATATTATTGAAATTCCTTACCATCATGTCGATAAACTAATATGCAAATTGTTTTGAAATAGCCACAATGTGTGTCTCAGTAATTCAAGCCGTCTCATGTTTGATATTGAAACAGGATCGTTCCGATAGGCTGCGATCCTGGAACGCACCTTCGCTTAGCTCAGTATTAATAGCTTCCAACAGTTTTTATTTTTGTAGTTCAGCCAAAAAGGTTGTTGTTAAAGGCCTGCCTTTTATGCCTTATTTGATTTAGTGGAAAGGATATGTATCTAATTTGTTACTAAAATCTATATTAAAATGTTTGGTCGCAATTCTTATTGCAACAGATGCGTGTGACAGGTATTCTCGATCCTTTACGTAATATATCTTTACATCATCTGTATTCTGTATTTACTTCATACAATATCAACTTGAAATTTAAATCCATTTTATATTTGCGACGTGGGCTAATGCAGTGGGTGTATGCACAATTTCGATAACATTCAGTGCTTCTTGTGTTGAATATGCTGAACCTTTTTATCCGATACTATTTTATTTTCCAATAAACAATAGTTTATTATCATAAACATTTAGATGTAAACTAATGTGTACACCCATGGTAGGCATAGGTCGTTCGTACGGCGGCGTCCTATACCGGGCTTTTCGTCTTCCGCATTCAACCACTTTCACAGACCGTCACTTTTCTGAGGTCATCGGACCATCTGTTTGGTCATGTTTATTGAAGATTTACTCGCTCGAATTTGTAAATTTTATTTTTGGAGCAAGCTTTAATTTAGTAACATTTTAGCATACCGCGCGCATGCAGTTTAATAGGGGAAATTATGGTAAAAGGGTTCCATATATTAAAGGATTACAGCCTGTTTATTGCATTCGACCTCTAAAGTATCAGCTTTTTATATCATTGCCTAATGAAATTCGAGACGATGTTGTCTTTCAATATGTCGATTTGCTTATTAATGTTATGTTTCGTTTTGCAATCGATTTGTGGTTTGCGTTGTTGGCGGAATTGGTGAAAATTCGCATTAGTCGTGTCGGTCACGTGACACGGCCGGGAGCGGAGGCGGAAAGATCTGTTGTCCTGTTTCAGGAGCATCGATTGGCGTACTCGGCCGCCGCCGTTGGAAAATGGGCTTTTTTTCCAGTGTTACAGGGCATGTAGTGTGAGCCGGTGGTCTGGGAGTTAGGTCGTAAGGTTGTTGAACCGTGCGGGCTAGCACGCGGCCGGCCGGTACCCGCAGTGCCACGCCGCTCGCCGGCACCACCGCCCGCGTTGCCGCATCCCCTCGCTCGGGAACGCTCGCTGCCTGTTCAATAACAGCCGGCGCGTTGCGGTAGGTTACCTTACCTATGACGAACGATCGCCGAAACCTTCGGCGTGCGTGTGCTCGTTTCCTTTTTTACCGAAATTAACAATATAGTATAGTGTGTGCTAAGTGTTGAATTTTTGTATACAACAATATTAATAATGTTTTAGTGCTTTGGTGAGAATGTGACGTTAAGCAGTTATCGCAGTTGTTGGTTTGTTTATTCAACACAAGATTGTTTTTAAATATAAAAAAAATTACACAATAACTCGTATTATAATAGGTACTTTTAAAGTCTATTTGATAGCGTTATTTTATTCTGGGTAAATATTAATAATTATAAGTAGATAAATAGTTACATCCGTAAACCGTCGTAAATATAATGTTCTGTCATTACACTGGATCTCTAGTAAATACTGGTTGCAATTGGTGTTAATCTATACATTTAATAAAATAAAATACTTAATAAAAATCATATATTATGATACTACTAATACGGCCTCGAAATTTCAAAATTTATATTCTTTATTAAAAATAAAATACAGGGAGCATGTTCAGTAAACTGTAACCATACAGTTCTTTTAATTAATTTATTTCAATATAACTGAAAATAAGATACTCTAATCATGAGTAGGTATATTACAGCTTAATCATATCAATAAATATTAAGTAGGTACCCACGATCCAAATTTACCACGAACAGATTGCTCTAATTTGTGAGTTGATATCCTTGACTGAAGGCCCGAAATCAACTCGAAAGTGATCGGTTTAAATACATTGAATGTCGGATATAAAGGTGTTTTGGTTAATTAATTGGTTATTTGACGTCGGATCGTATTTGTCTATTCAAACAACATGATTGAGGAACATTTCATTGCGCATTGGCTCTACAAACAGCTTTCTAATTTGATTATAACTACGTACATAACGAGAGTACAATTTTTATAGAGCTTAATGAAGCTTTTCGACTTAGGTTCGCTCTCACCGACATTTATGACGTGTTACTTGTATCTATATTAGGATTAAAGCCTAGAAAATTTTGTTATGTGTTTTTAGTTCTATATACCTACTATAGTACACCTTCTCTTGAAGTTGTTGTCTAGAAGACATAGTATAGTTTAAAGACTTAAGCTTAGCCATAATCACAAACAGGAGTATTCTAAGTTTAAAGTTTAGTATTGTAGGTATCAAAGGACAGACCAATTCAGATTAGGTTTTTATATTGCAGGAGTAGGACATGTTATGAGTCATAATGCTGTTGAACTGTTGAAAGATCATTAACTCTTTTGTTAAATTTTAAATAGGTAATCCGAATAATATTAATTTGCTTTATTATACATATTTCGTTATCATTTGAAACATAAAGTGAATTCCATACCTTACCTATATGAAATGTTATCCCTATATAGCTACAGTTTTCTTGAAATAAGACGGCATTATTTTTCTTAAATAATATACTTTTACATATAAATGAAGAAACAAAATAAATACGTTAACACACTTATAACTTCAAATGAAAGTGCCAGTTATTTTTTAATCGTTTATTTAATAAAATATTATGAACGTGGAACAGATATTAGGTACTTTGTATTACCTATACGATTGAAATATACATTTATCCTCACGTATTGAGCTCAGCTCCTGCCATAATTTGATTTATTTTTCCTATTATTGTTGTTTGTATTTGTTTAGTTAATAATATATTATTCGTTCTATTTATCCTGTGGTATGAGTCGATGTCATAAGGTATCACATATATCCAGCTCACTCTTGTAGGTCGATTCGTCTAAATATAGAAGCAATTTGCGATATAACTGTACGCATTATTCTACTGTTGGTCATTTGTGTTATTGAGATCACTGGGCCTCGACATTCGACATGATTGAAAACATACTTTTTATTGACACTCGAGTGTTTGAACCATATTATTTGAATACCTCGAACGACATGAATACTTTGTATACAGTATGTACCTACTTATTATTTTTTGCGTTCTCGATCAATACCTATTACCTACATGAAAAGGATTTAACAATAAATGGAATCGTTCGTGTATCTAAGGACCGATTTCTTATAAGTAATTTTGTTGCTAAGTCTTATTGGTGAAAATTACAAGTTTTGGTTCAGTTCAAGATTCCATTAAAACATAAGATAAAACATTTGGCAGTCTTTCGCCCTACATTTCGTATCTAAAACTGAACCAAGTTTTTCTCTCACGGTCTGCTGAACTTTGACTTTAGCATGCCGAATAGGTATTATTTAAAACTAGCGTGACTAACTAACTAGTGAAAGTTACAAAACCTGAATTTATTAATTTACATGTAGCTTTAAAATTAACTTCTCCTATGTAGATGTGAAATATCAGGTCTGATAACTGCATAGGTATACATCCATTCAATATTTTCTGAGACAAAATAAGAATGCTTATAATTTTAAAGCTTTTATCATTTTAGGATGACCAGAACAAAAATATTGCGGTAAGAGAAAGTGTTCGAAATGCTCTAACTAAATAAATATACACAAACAGTTGCGTGTCGCCGACTTTTTACAAAATTGGCCTAATTGTTTTTTATTTGTCTACCTCTGAGCTGTCGGACAAAACTTTTATAGAGAGAGCTTTAAGCCAGACATAACTGATAGGTTAAATTAGACCCGTGTCGTGTTTTTGCTCTGAACAATTATCGCTATGTTTGATAGATGCATGTGTTTAAACATGTCTAGCCCCCTGCAATGAGTCACTGACCGCTACTGATCGTAACGTTATACCCTTTTAGGGTTCCGTATTGAAATAATTATTTCCGTAACTAAATTAACTTAATTTGAGTATGTTAAATGGGTAAGACAGGTAGTCACTCTGTATGTTATGTATGGCTCATATAGGTAGGTATATTTTATTGAAACTTTCACTTAAAGGACTATTGTCTAAGTTTAGAAACAAAACTCATTTTAAAAGTAATGATAAATTTAAATAATAGTAAAGTAGTTTTTCAGTATACAAAAACAGGTATTATTGTTCTATCGAACGAATAATTCCATATGCGTGTACAACTCAAACTTGCCTGATGTCTTACGACACATATGGAACACATGGAAGACTCAACTATAACAAAATAAAACTAAGTTTTATTATTCTTATCAGCTTACTATCATATTGTTAACTTTACCGAACATCGCCAACTATTCGAAGTATTAATTATTAGCTAATGAGCGGCGATGAATCATAATGATTACCTTTGTCGTAATGTACACCTAGAAGGGTCGTGTAGGCGTGGTAGGCGTGATCGTAGTCGTATATTTATTTTTATTTATTTTTTATTTATTTATTTATTTAAACTTATTTTGATATACATATTTTTGACAGCGATCTTCACACTAGGCTAGGCCTGTATCGTGAAAACCAATTTTACAGATAAGAATCATTGCCTCATACAAATTTCTATAACTAGGCATATGTCCTGTCTCATGGTAACAAACTAAACTAATTTATTAACGTATTCATACACAATTTCAAACATATGTACTATAGTGATGATAAATGAATGGATATAAAACTAAAGATACTTGAATAATTAAGTATATAATAATAAAAAGGCAATTACAATTTTTTTTAATATCTATCTAGTTAAAATATAGTATAATAAATAATATATATAAAATATAATATAGTCAAATAATTCATATGTAATTTAGTATATAACTAAATTTTAATACTGAGAACATCTTCAGTAGCAGAGTAAGACAAAGTGCTCAACCATTTATGTATTATTAATTTTGCTTCTCTAACCGACTTATTTTTAATGTCACAGAATTTAACAACACTATTATAAACGTGTGCCCTTAAGGAAAGACCAAAACGTCGGGCAAAAGAAGTACTGACTGCAGGAGTAGGAATTTTATGAACTCGTCTCTTCGATATGTCATTAGTAGTTGTACGAAAGTGCTTGTGTGCATCAAGGGATATTTTTAAAATAAATAGTTGACGCACACTTAAAATACCGCTCTGTTTATACAAGTCCGCAGTTGGATATCTAAAAGGTTTCTTGAGCATAACCTTAAGCACAGAACGTTGTGCTCGTTCAACTCGAATCATAAAGGTTTTTGCAGCACTTCCCCAACAGGTAATACAATATAGTATGAGTGACTGACACATTGCGATGTAAATTGTGATAAGCAGTTCTCTGCATATAGTGTTCCGTAGGTTTCGCATAATATTTATCACTTTCCTAACACGAGCTGAAAGACTTTCGATATGCTTCTTAAAATTCAAATTTTCATCTATTAGCACTCCCAAATATTTAATGAATTTAGTTCTATTTATCGACACACAGCTACATGAACTACCAAGAGTACATTGTAGATGATGTATTCTAATACTCATATTATTCTCTGGAGGTGCAGAGGCAGATGTTGTGTGGAAACATATGAACTTGGTTTTGTCTGTATTTAAAGTAAGCAGGTTTCTGCTGAGCCAATCACTAATCTGCGACATACTACTTTCAGCAAGGGATGAAACCATTTTCCAATTTGAACCATGTATAACAACTGCAGTATCATCCGCATAACAGATGAACTCGCCGTTCTCAATAAGTATGTCGTGAATATCATTGATATATATATTAAATAACGTGGGACCTAATATACTACCTTGGGGCACGCCAAAAGTAATGGGGAGCGGTCTACTAACGGTCATTGCTATCTTCACACACTGCCTCCGTTCCAGCAAATAACTTCTGAACCAATCTCCGGCAATACCCCGAATTCCTATATTATCTAATTTTTTCAAAAGAATCGGAACGGAGACAGTGTCGAAGGCTTTTGCTAAATCCAGGAAAATTCCCAAACAGCACTTCCCGTTGTCAAGTTGTGTGGACACTTTTGAGCAAAGCAGAGACACAGCGTCTTCCGTACATTTACCACTCCGGAAACCAAATTGTTTTTGGGATATTAAGTGGTGTGACTCGAGGAAATTAACTAAACGCTTATTAACAAGCTTTTCCAGAAGTTTAGAGAAAGCTCCCAGAAGCGAAATAGGTCTATAGTTGTTCAGCGAGTCTTTAAGACCGCTCTTGTGTATTGGACAAACTAAAGCCAGTTTCCAGTCAGCGGGAAAGACCCCAGTCGCGAGGCTTAAATTAAAGACATGTGTCAGCGGTTTAACTATGGAAACTTTTATGTGTTTTAGCAGAATGTTATCTAGACCATCAACACCCGGGGCTTTATCATTTTGTAGTTGGCTTATTAGTGAATCAACTTCATGTACATCGGTGGGATGCATAAAGAAAGAGTCTGCAGGAGTATATTTGGCTCCGACGGAGCTTGCTAGATTAGCTTCACTGGAATTCATATTATGTAGAATTTTGCTAGCAAGTTCCTGACCAACTGTGGAAAAGTGAGTGTTACTAAGATCTATTGAACTTATTATTATATATATTTGTATTCAATATAACATGTAACAATCTGGGTTGTTACCTACAATCACGCCAACTAGTTCCCAAGGGCGTTTTGAATCGACAAGATCAGTATTCATGTTTATCGATGTACTATTTGTGTATGAATACTACTCACGAAAACGACAAGGGAATCGCAATTTCTAACCTTTTCCAAATGACGTTACTCCATAGTTACAGCGTCATATGCGACATAAGCTCATCGCGTCTATACGAAACGTGCTCGTGGAAGCAGATACTAAATTGTGTTCATTTTCATCGTCGACTTTATCTTGCATATTTATGGCTAGTCATGAGTGTTAGGTAAACGTATGAGCCTTTGAAATTACATGAAATTTGTTGGCAGTATCAGCGTTATTAAGGCGGTACCCATCTTTCGTCCCCAATTTTGTATTTCTGCCTTGTTACGTCGCCGTACTCGCCGTCGCCGTGTTTACGCAAAGCTCTCGCTCATAAAGTGTTAACATGTGAAATATTGCACGATGCCTTATTAAACATGGCGTGGTCGTATATTGTTTTTGTTTTCAGTTGCAAGTGGAAGTGAAAGTTGGTACACGATAATTGATATCGCATATACGAGAGATAGTGCGAATCGAGCGTAATTATCGGTTATGTGATAGGAGTAATTTAGTTCATGTTGTTTTCGCCTCGAGGTTTTCGTTTCAAATCGATAAGAATGAATGTTAATGAGTTTTTATGGAGATTAACAAAACTGTTATATGCAATCACTAAGACATTGTAACACGTACAGTAAATTTTTTATACTCTCATTATTGTCCATAAATTTGCCTTGGTAGCATTATCTTTTTGCGTAGGGTAACACATAAAAAAACGTTATATAACGTATATAATAATGTGGTATACCTACTGTGTGACAATTTGCATGTCAAGCGATATGGCTCGTCGGTTGCATTGAATGGCTGCGTGTCTGACTGAATGCCGTTTAAATTGAAATTCGGCCTTCGTCCTTCGAATGTTGCCCTCACAAACGCGACAACGGGCATTTTAGTCGACGACCTGCGACGAGAGTGACATCATCGGTTTTGGTACCACAGGCCAGTTATATACAGTCTGCGACCCTATTAAAAACTATATTCAACTGTTCTGCTTGTTATGCTCTAACCACACTTGCCTGCTTCGTTCAAGATAAGACATAGTGACTTTTATTCAGGCGAATTCTTGGCGGGATACATAGACGTTATGGCGCGACCGGCGATATAAATATAAACAGTATTCCATCCAGCTGATAAATTTCCCTTTTAATTTGCTTATCAATCGGTATTTTGTTAATAATACCCACCATTTAATAATGAAGGTATTTGAGTGTGTCTGACAATCGTGAGCTTTTAGTGTGGCCACTTTATCGTCATTACAAATTAAATGTTCTTTTTATCATTTCTGGATTTGAAATTCAAATTAATTACATATTTTTACCTGTGCATATGTATGTTTCCATGTTATACCTCACTATTCTCTATTTTCTTTCATTGTAGCAAATCAGAGCCTTTCGCCGAAGGATAAGCTCTGTTGGGCCGTTCAAAGGTTACGTCTCGGGTGTAACTAGATATTTGTCAGTTCTCGAACTCTTTTGACCTTTGACGTTATCTGTATCTATTGCCGGCACGAATTTGCATGTGAACAGACGGCACAGTCATCGTATTGGATAGCGTCACGCTTTCGTTGTAGACGCGTGAGGCGTGTCGTGACCGGCGGACATGCCCAATATGTTTCTATTGACTATGCAACTTGAATTTCGCCTCATGTTGAGTCATTTGTCTGTATCTAGAAGTTCGCATATAGATTGACGTTAGGGATATTTTGTTTAGGCTGTTTCTTGTCTGGTGACTGTTGACGTGACGGCTGTATTTTATGTAGGTACAGAAATTTTACTGATACACTTGTTTGCGTTTTCTGACAGATTCAGATTGAAGGACGCCCATTAATTTCAGTCCCAGGATATTTATTAGATTGGCCTTAAAACATCCGCCTTGTTATCAGCGTCGGTACAGGCGAAATAAACTTTCCTACTCCATTTACTCTGTAATTATCTTGTAGTTAAATCACAGAGCTTTTAAAAGTACGACAAGTAATTATTCATTCCGGGTTAACTAAAAAAAACAATGTATAATTAATTTAGTTTCCTGTTCCTGAATTTTCAAGAAGAAACATTATATAAGAGTTATTTCTATCCTTGATCTAAAATATATTATGGAAGTTTTACATATTATTAACTACGTAGATTTAAAACGTACCAAAACAGCTTTTTTTAAAACTTCGTCCTTAGTCCATAAGAGTGAATGTCATGTTTGCGATTTTGGAAAAAGCATTTGGTCCTAAGGATCCTCGCTTCCTCCTCCAGATAATCTGACAGTCCTAGAAACGTAAGCTAACGAGCTGAATAACGGTATTATCGCGGCTAGTAAATCTAGCTATTACCAGGCCTCTAGGCCGATATCATCTCTACCAATTGTGTTCAGTACTAGATTCCCACGTACATGACCATTTGGTTCTTGGACATATCGATCTCATTATACCTTCTTTATGTTAAACGATAAATATAATTGCCAACTATGTTTGTGAGGTTTGTAGTTTACTATATCACTGAAAGAGTGGTGAGTGAAGCAGATATTCTCTGTGAAACGGAGAAAATAAAAGCAGGAATAATTTAATATACCTGATGATTGTTATTTAATATGATTATTTTTGTAAACATGATACTATAAGTATGTACTCTTAAAGTAAACTTAAAATAACTAATACAACTAGGTTCCAATTACATTAAAATCAATGTTTCGGTTTCGATCTTACTAAACGATAATCGCGATTAATTAAATTACCTATCGAACTCGAATGCTTGACTCAAATTATTCGCTGTTTGAAATGTTTATTCAGACCCTTTCCATTAATGTGCACTTAGAGGGATATAAACCGGCCTCTTTTATTGTACGGTGCGTAAGGTGGCAATTTATATGCACGCTTAACTTGAATGTGATTGGACTCACGATCAAGAGTCATGGATGAGAGGCCCAAAATCTAAAGAGCTCCTAGCAAACAATTCAACCCACATCAAAGACGAATTGACAAGAAACCCGGATCGCTTAAATGTTTGAACGGAAAACTTACCGATATCACCCCAGGATTCCACAGAATTTCTGGCAAATAGCAATTAACTGAGGAGGCTGGTCCCGAATGTCGAGATGACCTACATACTTGGTTTTAATAACGGAAACACACTTCTGCTTGGAGTCATGGAAGTAATTAAAGCTAATTTGCGTCCTCTAATTCCCAATTAAGAACAGACTGAAGGAATCTTGAGAAAGTTGACGCTTTATAATCTCTTTAGTTGGCAAGTTAAATAAGGACTTTTTTCTTCGTTTGCATCTCACTACAAATAGACTGTGTAATGTAATATCTAGCCGCTGACTTAGTATTGCACATCCAATAAGGTGCATAGTGGGACGCTGTTTCCACTTTGGTACACTCTGCAAGTTATAAGCTAATTGCTACGATGTTATCAACCTATTGAATTTGCATAATTATATAGTTTATATACCTAATTATACGTTTGTATTTATACCGTTGTTTCTTAACATACACATAACTAAGTCACTTGTATAACACCAATCTTTCTTTTACATTTTGGAACGTCATGTGAGTTGGAATGTAGCTATTCACGATGCATAACTTATTTATGAATATGGACGGAGCTTAATGTTTGTCATACGGCTCATAAGATCGGAAAATTGTTTTAGGCACCTTGACGGTTACTTACAAACATGTATTTTCTGTATGCCAACAATTTATATGTATATAACTCCTTAATACTCAGAAATCGGTCGGACCAATCATCACTTCAAGTTCTGTAGTAAATAGCATTCTCCACGTATTTAACATCCTGCACCTTTGACTGCATCAAAGTGGTACAATTGTATTCTTGGCGAAATTGCAGACCACGTTTACGTACCTATTTGGGAGGCGCAGTCTGCCAAGTTCCCCGAAAACTACGGTCAGGGCAAAAAGTCTGTAGACAACACACATTAAGCGAGCCATTGAATCAGGATCGTGACGGCTGGCGGCCAGCCACGTGCCGCGAAGTGCCACTTCCAAATAGAGAGATTGGCCGCAGTACCGTCGGCACAGAACATGTGCTTATATTGTTTATTGAACACTGTGTTCCTGCTTCATATCACCAGCCTTTATAATAACAATGGGATTATACAACAAATAATAACACGAAAGTCACGTACACAATTTTGCTTCCGAACTCTGGTGTATTTTTTCTAGTTCCGTAAATAAAGTGAATTGATATTTACTGGGTGGCTACGTTTGTATACTGTAGGTAAGAATTAGGAAAAATAAACTCTATTTACCCATGACCCCATGTACCTACATATAGTGTTTTATATACCCTCAGTACATTCAGTTGGCCGGGTTGGTTTTCGATCCTCTGTAACACGCCGTTCCTCGAGTCATTCAGGAAATGAATTTAAGAATGAGCTCTATCTCACTCAAGCTCCTTGAAATTGAGTTTGGCTTCCGTAGACGGTTGCAACTTGTCAAGTAGCTTAAGAATGTAGGTGTCAATAATCCTTAAAAATCCTTCATTCCTTTTAATAGTAACTAAAATTTTCCTGTTTTTATTAAATCAGTCTTATTAAATCAGCTATATATGTTTTTATTAAATCAGTCTTATTAAATCAGTTTTATTAAATCAGCTATATAAAGGAAATAGGTTCACATAACTTTTGATTAGTAAGTACCTACTAAAATAAATGAGGAAATAAATTTTCCTCCACTATTTTAAGGCTAAATTTTATTTGAAATGAAATCAATTGCGCAAATGTTTTGAAACAAACCAAGGGAAATTAATCTCGGAGTGACAATAATTTCTCCATTCAACATAGCGCTCGAAGTGTCTGCCGCGCTGTGCCTAGGTAAGTTAAAATGCGATCTCAACTCTCCGGTAATTACAGCAAATTGCTACCATTGTTCTCAAACGATCTACAGATTATGCCACACGGGAAACTGGGGCCGTCCTCCACCGTTAATGAAATCCTCGATAACTTTTATTTGTGAAAAATCTGATGGAAATGTGGTGATATCAATTCCGATTCGTTTTCTATAGTTCGTTAACATCTGATTGATGTTTTCAGTACAGAAATAACCCAAATGCGACTTTAATGAATGGAAACGAGAAATGGGAGTGCTTGTGATGAAAAGTCCAATTAGTACCGACAATAGGACTCCGGTGTGCCGTAAATTAACATGGCTTGTTTGTATTGTTTGTCGAGTGGACGAGCAAGTTTTCAACGAGCGTGAACTGTAAACGAAAAATGTTTCAGTTATGCACTTGTCTATTAAATGGGTACTCGATAACTTGAAAAATAGAATTCGATTGTTTTTTTAATGAAAACATTTTAATATGATATTCCGCCTTCGTGCTAGCTACGTATGAGTTGAATACATTAATTAGGAACTATAATGATTCGACATCAGTAGGCAAATTTAGTACAAAGTTCCGTTAAGAATTACTGTAGTTAGTATATAGGTTCGTTATAATACAATCAGAAGGTACCTACAGCAGGCCATCGTACGCCTACTAATTACACGAAATATGCATTAGCTGTGTCGGGGAACTTCGGCGTCATTGCGCTCTTAACGTGTTTTGAAATCATAATATTCAGATATTCAAAACTTTGTTATTTACTGCACTTCATATAGTTTAGTTGTGAGCAAGATTGTGAAACTTCTTTATAGATCTCTTTAAACGAAAGATACCAAAGCCAATAAAGGATGTTATAATATAGACTGTAATGACTGACCATTAAAAACACTGAGTAGGAAACATATATTTCGCTTACTTGTATTTCGCAGTATACTCAAAATGAAAATAACACATTATTATAGATTTGAGATTAAAGTAATTTATATATTCTACTGTAGATAGGTAGTTATTCCGTGATAAAGAAATAAAACTCAAAGTTTAATCGTGATCACATTTCGCAGATAGTGAAAATCCAATGTCTTTAGTGGGATATTAAAAACAATGAGATCGTTAGTTTTTATGTCGTGCCCACCAATGTCTCCTTTAACAGCTTTTGGCTCTGCATAATAGTTCAGTCTCTTTCGTTCTTGTGGAGCAATTAAATAGATGCCATAATTTAGCACTAAAAGCTTGAATGCTTGAAATGGTGAAATAAAAGCAAGGCGTCTGATAGATTTTCTTGTGTGGCAACCAGTTGGGTTTATGACTTCTTTCTACGTCTTACCAGAGTAATGAAACTGTAGAATAATGTTTAAAAACATCTTTAATCCGTCTTTGGGTGGAGGGGTGCTTTACGGAGAAGGATAAAAAAAATAAAGAAGCTAATCAAAAGGTCCCATTAAACTCGAATTCAATATACATAAGATGAAGTTTTTCGCCTAATTGATTTATCAACGTCAATAAAACGAGTCCCGCTAATGATATCATCATAGCGAGTGCCAGAGCTTTCCTATTATTGACCGAGGCGGCTATTGTTCATGGCTACCCGACGGCTCTCAAGAGAATGTATTATATTATCGGAGCCGACTCCCCGGGGATCCCTCCGATACGCCAACGTCGCAGGACGGGAATTCTGAAAAGGAAAATCTGACGCTGACTTGAAATGATGAAGAGAAAAAGTAGCTGCTTGTTGCGGGATAAAATATAAACTTATTTTGTTGGATTGTTTACAGTAATTGAATTTGATGGTAGATTGTGTATTGTGTATAATGTTTACCCACTTGTTCCGTTGTTACTCTTAATCGGTAATGTATACAATTATTTAAAGATTTATTGTACCGTGTTTCTTATACATTGCTGAATTTTGAGACACTTTTTGGTTTCGGTAAATACATGCCCATGCGCATCAGTGTCACTCATCAATCACTGTCGCTTCCGGATTAAGTTCGTTTAATTTTAGATCGTCATCAAGTGTTCGAAAAATTGTATGTTTATCCTACACATGTTTTTATGAGTGACTTATTTAAGGATAACTTATTTTGTTTACTCGTATAATTCAAATGTTACCATATGATGTACATCATGTACATGTATAGCTAATAACACAATGTCCGTCTAATTCTGGATGGCGGTAACGAGTAGCAATTTTATAGGGAGTCGTTAGCCCAAAGTTCAATGGCCTACTCATCTGATCACTAGACTACCAGACGACAGACTTGTTTATGGCTGCTTCTCTTGTATAATTCATTAACGACAGTGATGGCGTTCCCAATACTTGTTGATTAAAGCTTGGAATGAATTGAGAACAAATGTATAGGGCTTTCTACGTAAACATAAAACGTGTTATGGCTGCTAGTGATTCAAGCTTAGTTTTTATTTTTTCCTTATTTTTCTCATTTCGATGTTAAAAAGAAATAGCGATACCTACTTATTTATTCAATATATATTTTATATCAATTCAGTACTCATCATTCCTTTGGACTAAATTTAAAACGTAATTAAATTATTTTATTGCTACAATGTTCTAATCAGGCTATTTGGGTCACGATATTGCGTGTGAAACGTTAATTTGTTCACGGGTCCGCTAGTTTACGTCTGTTTACGTGGTTGATGTATCTAATTTAGTTTCAGCCGCTATTTATATTCACATTGAGCTTACACATTGGACACACTTTATTACAAGTTGATGTATTTTATCAGTGTTTTATATGCGAGTTGTTTGATGAGTTAAATAATTTCTACATTATGAAGACCTGTAATTATAAACTATTTTGCATATTATATAACTCGTATTCCTTATACATACCAGTTCGTAGTTAATGATATTTCATGTAATAATTCTGCGAGCGTGACTGTTCATCTCATCAGTATTAGCTCAATTCCACCTCCCGTCTCGAGCCCTGCAGAAAACGTCAGTTGGCAACTAGGAAAGTTGTTCCGCACGTAAATTCAGTCTGCACCGAGTATGACTTGCACGATGTATCTTATAGAATAAATTTGTTTTCGCTACCTAACTTTATGATGTATATTTTTGAACGATATTCGTGACCAGTTTCCAAAATTTCAACGTTAAATCTTACATTTGCTAAATTCTTATCATTTGTTTCGCTTGATAAATATTTCAACAATAATATTTTGATATGTATAACACATAGTTTACAGTTATAAAGATTAAAGATCAACGATAGCCGTTTGTGTACACTGAGTAGTAGCCGAAATAAGTTCCAATTAACCATGTCTGGTGTGTTAAAACTGTTGTCCAGACGGGTCATTGTTCTACCCAATGACTTGGTTCGCTTTTTGATATTCGTGGCGCGAGACAGGTGGCGTGCGTGACACCTGCTTCCGGCGATGCGCAAACGCATATTTATGATAAAGAATGCAAGTTGTGGTCACTATTTAATTCGCCAGTCGTGTCTGAGCTTCCAAGGCGTCTACTACAAACTAACATGTTGTATATGTCTCAAAACAATGCTTGTAAATTCTAGATATTTAGTCACGGAAACTTGAACAGTGATAAAATAGTCTCGTATGTGATGGTGAGTGAGCTGTGCAGCGTCTATTGTGTATTATCGGCACCGGAACAATAGTCAGACAACGGATGTCGTTGATGTTTTGAATAGCTAAATGATATTTAACTATTGCATATTTAATGGCAAGAATTTTATTCCAACACGTTTTACTTTTCTATTGGTATGATCTTTGACAATCCTCTTTCAATTTATTGCCTCTGGATTAAGGATTGGATGTTAGATGTCCTCTTATAATTTCAGTATAATCATTGTCCCTAATGTTAGGTAGGTACTGCTAATATTATATATTTTTATGAAAATTCAATACTAAATTGAATGATTTAAGAACACATGATTTTATTCGTATGGTATCGGCACTTAGAAATCCGAGAGACGTGTTTGTGTAGAGGAGAAACAAACGCCCCCTCATGACGAGGGTCGAGAGCAACCTTTAGGTCGAATAACATGTCACTTATGTCTTTTGTTAACTGAATATTTGATAACGTGGTTTCGGAACACATCAAAGCTACATATAATTCGAGTTATTGTGTAAAACTTACGGCAATTCAAGTATCACTTACATTCAATGTCATTCCAGAGAAGTTCAGTGAACGGTTGCGTCAAATACTATAAGACATAATCAAAAGTGAACTGTGATCGCCTTGCGGGCGTTAAAAACGGTAGTTTTAATTGTCATTAAGTGCTTCTATACCAAATATTTATACCTTGTAACCAATAAGCAGCCTTAAAATTAGAACGAAATCACCTAAAGGACCAAAATTAGAAATTTTGTAACCATTTTAGTAGTTTACGGACGCCTTAATTTTGTACTGATACATAGTGTAAGTGTATATAGTGCTTCATTGGAATACTTCGAGTTTTTGTACCTACATGTGACGGTTTTGTGAACTTTTAAAATGGGATGTATCGAGTGTTATCGATGTTGGTGTCGTGATAACGTGAGGTGGTGTTAACTTCCGATTGTCTAAATCTAGAGGTTTAGTGACAAATATCATCATGGAGCGGTGCGACGGATTCCTGGTCTACCGCAAGCCGGTCTACCGAGTCTTCCAATATTTAGACACGTAAGTCTTTATTATATTCTTTACTATTTGTGTGGACGCTGGAATAAAATGGAAAATGGAAGAACTATTTTCGTTTATTATTTAAGAAAAAGTGTAATGTCTTTCCGCCATTCAGTTCACATTTTCAGTACTCCAATTTTATTACTCAAACGGAAACTTATTTAAAACTCTGAATGCGACCAAAAATATTCAGGTAAAACCTGATTTAGCTCGCTGACGTAAGAATGTCGAAAACTTCGCTAGTCACATTCAAGTACCGTCTTCCAAAATGGCACCCGACCGCAAGAGTAATTTTATTGAGAAGAATTTAATGCTCCACTTGTTTATTGCTATGACATTTTACCTTAATATGTGGATCAAATTGTATTCGTATGAATTTCTTACTACGTATAATTTTATCCACAGCTGTCAGAAAATTGCGCCAAAAACGTGTTAATATGCACAAGCATATTTTAGCTATTTATATGTTTATTATTATTTGATAATTGTAAAATCCCTAATCGTAAAGTGAATAAGAATTTTATATAAAATCCAGTATATCAATGGCGACATAGTGTATGTAGACGAGTTGGTACCTACAGTACCTACTGCAATTTTGATGAAGCACTCATGCGGTCGTGCGAAGGGATGTGAATGTTTAAAAACCATTGTGAGATCGATGAGGGGTCTGTCTAGATTTCCCATTATCTCAATGCCACCTTTATTCAGATTTATGTGGCGTCATTGGCTGAATAATCGCAAAAAGTAAGTGTATAAGGATTGACTTGACCACCGTCTCTCTAAAGAGTACGTCGCCCAAGGTGGTAACCACATAAAGACCAGAAGGACTCTCAAGAGAGTGTCTTGATAGCAATAAACACAGGCAAAACAAACTACTCAGAAAACTGAAGCTGTAATGAGTGGACGTATGGTTGTGCTTTTTTTAAACCACCAAAGGGTGGGATGTTTTCATAACGCAGTTTTAAATATAGCGTTTATAAAAGGGGAGCTAAGTGCTTTCAAAAGTGCTCAGTAGTTTGTGTTTCACTTTGTTTTATAACACGTGAGTTTTGTTTGGTTGTCGTAAATGCTCCTTAGACATCATTAATGATTTGTTTCGGGTATTGTATACAAGTAAAGATTATTGGTTAAGCACATAATTATCACATAAATAGATGGACCGATTTATTAATGAAACATAACACATTCGCACAGCGAGCTGTAGGTACTTACTTTTATTATGTTTGGGTTTTAATGTAAGTGCTTTTAATAATGACTAACAATTCATTCAATGGATGATAATATTTAAATAACTACCTATTGTTACAATAATTGTGACCTACATACAATAATTTTTATGTTATATTTGTACTATAGTACATTAACATTTATTTATAGAGGCAAGTTAATTTCGCTAGTCGGAAATAGTTTGATGATTATTAATTTGACACCGACTAAATAGAAAAAGATGTATGTAGGTAATGAAATTCGGAGAAAGGTCTGTTGGACTTAATATATCTATATAATACGTGACTCTTAGTACCTATTGGGATTCTGGCTATTTCGTATACGATTATAGATGTGAAGAGATTTCCTATATAAACAAAAATTAACTGAAGCTGAAAATTGTATTTACGCACAAACACCCCTGATTTGACAATAATGATCTTAGCCATTACCTTTCATTCGTTCCATTGATTCGTTAACATCGTGTCAGAGAACCGCGTGGGTGGTAATGTCCCAGGGTTGCGGAAATTTATAGCGAGACGCATAATCGATAACCACCCCCCGTGCACCAGCGCGGTGCCAAATAACTTTGTGTGGCTGCATTTTTAAAAACTGTATAAACGCGACTCGAACTCTTGCACAGAGGGTGTAATACCAGCAATAAGTTAAAAGCCATGTTACATTAAAATATTGCGAAAGAATACCGTAATAGAGACGTAAAACTAAATTTCTAAATGAATCATCCATTATATGAAAATATAGTTTTACAGGGAATTTTCCTTCATTTATAAATTTGCAAAAGTCACATTCTATTATATTAGTAAAGTTGAACAAATATGTAATAAATATAGTCCAAAAAAATCAGCATGATACCTATTATCGACAAAATTACCTATTCTCTTACCTATCTATATATATATGTTTAATAATACTGACCTCCATACTTGACCGTTACAGTTCAAGTAACGATCACGTAATGCACACTTAATTTAACCAAGTTAATATTAATAATATGGTTCCAAATAAGGGGCACATATGATATATTGTTGCATTTCACGCGATTGTTGTTACCCTATAACGAAAGTGCATTACCTAGGGTTTTATATCAATAATGCACCCTACCCCTTAGTGTTGAATAAATATTGTAGGGGGCCTTCGCACGTGTTAGATTTCACACATGATTTGCTATTTCGAATATATTCTTAATATTATTGAAACACATGTCTAATGTAAATCTTACTTATTTTGTTGGTTGCATTGTTATTTTGTTGGTTGCATTGTGTTCTAATTGGATTAGTTGTACATTCACAGCTTGCTTGGTTAGATCTTTGTATTGCATTCGTTTGTAAAGTTTTTGGTCATTTTCTGGAGTGATTAGTTGTAAAGTTACGTGGTAGTTTCGTTGAATGTCTAAGGTTTCGAATCCCACAATAAGCTTTAAGTTTTGATGTAGGAAAATATTTATTATTTTTAATAGCGATATACATAACAACACAATGCGTAAAAAAACTACACACTCCATGACTTCCATAAAATAAACAGTTGTCATCATAAATCTTCACTATGAATATCATATGAATTCAAAGAAGATAGTTTTAAACTTATGGGGTGCTTAGTAAAACAGTCAATTAACTTAATTGCATCCAATGAAGTCCGCTCCTGAAACTTCATACACATCAAGTGGTTGGGAGGTCTCAATTATACAAATTGCTTCACTCGCTGGCTGGATGTTGAGAGTCTTCTTTTATAGCCGGCTAAGAAGACTTTACGCAAAGTAGGTTTCATTTTCGAGTTGAAATTACCGTCTCTAGTGCATCTCTAATGATATATCTATATATTTTTATATTCACGGTAGATAGGAGTAGTTTTAATATAAGAATATTTTGTATTCGTTAGCATTAACTCTTCAGAAGTATTTACTGTATAGTCGCTTTTTACTATTATTAGAAGTTATCTTAGATACATGAATGTTTGTTGCTCAATTATGCCAGAACTGAAGATAACATCTACATCCCAGATGTTATGTGCCACACTGAAATAGCACATAGGTTAGGTACTTTTTATTCCTTAAACGTAGTAAAAGTAAATATTACGCCGTTCATTTGTTTTCAAACCAGTAATTTTGGTCTGGTATTTGGCATACTCCTACAACATTTTAGCATGAAGTATTTATCTTTTTTGGTATTTCGATTTTCAACAGCCATGTTGTAAGTGCAATTATGTTTTGAAAGGCCACTTTGATATTTACAGGTGATTCACATTGCCTCTCGTGCTTTGCTACCGTTTGCCCGTTACTTTGTACGATTGCACTTTCACTTACCAGTTTCCACGTGCTGTCATCGGAAAGCGAGTTTATCGCTTTATAAGTAGGAAACCATTAATTTATCAAAAGCCATAAGATGACGCATGAAGACTTGCTCTATTCATCAGATAAATCTCACGCGCTCTCCTAAAAGCCTTTCGTGGTTAACAAGTTAGTAGCTACCCTTTACGTATGTATAGTTACGCAAATTATCTTGTTTATCAAAAATAAACTCTGTCTAGTTTATACAGTTCGCAGGTGACAGTTTGGAAACTGCTCCCGTTCCCCGTTCCCATATCGAAGTTGGCGTGAATCCTTTATAAATTCTTTCCGGACTGAAAGTTTCGGAATCTTCCAGAACTCGTCCAAGTTATCGCTCGCGAATCTAGTAGTTTGATGGCAATGAAGGTTTTGCATTAAACTTTATATTCATAACAAAATTTCTACAAGTATAGTTAATTTCAATGATAAATATTGAACTTTAATTAATATACGACTAAACTAATACAAAGAAAAAGGAATTTGATAAATTTACACTCTGATACCCCAACTAGTGAGAATCGAACTTTTGAACCGAGGGGTGTCTGGCCAAACCGACCTTTCAACCAACCTATATACGAGATGCCAACTTATTTACCTTTTACCTACTACTAATGGAGCTATTAGGTAATGGTTTGATATAGTTATGTATGTATTTTAAAGTGTAGGTAAAACGGTAATTTCAAGCAGAGAGGCTCTAAGGCTATACGTAACGAATTACCGTAATTACAAGAATGTCAGCAGGAACAGGCAGGAAGGGTTCGTTTAAACAGTTGTTATTTGCCGTTTTTATTTCCCCCGTTCTTAGCGTATTAACCTAACGTATGGTAATGACATCTGTCTGACATTAGCATTCACAAACAGTCGGTCGGCGGAAAATAGGGAGAGTTGATGTATTTATTTTCCTTGTAAAAGAGACAGCACTTTGTGAAAATTAATAGTTTTTCACATACGAATTGTAAATGTACAATAATAAAAGGGCTTATTGGATTCCTTAAACTTTCACATTTCGAGAGACTTGAGTAATGCAAAATATTTTACATTCATGAATGGTTGGCGAGCCGCCAAATATAAGGCTATCAAGCTATTAGGGAAATAGGCGGCGCTAGGAGTTTCACTGTTATATGAAAATAAGGTTTACATTTAAAATTTTCTTTCTACTTCTCAGTTAAAGGCTGACTTCCGAACCGGTAATAGCTTCAGCAGCTTTGACCTATCATAACTGCTAGAGCTTAAACAGAAAGGGCATTGAATTTTTTTATGTTCTGTAGCAATCTGTGTAGTTATGAATCTACACTAATATTATAAAGAGGAATGTATTTGTGTGTGTTTAAAGTATGAATAAACTTAAAAACCACTGTGGCAAATTTTTTTTTTACCATTGGAAAGCTACAATATCAGGGAGGATGGGAACTAGCAGCTAGCGATGAATTAATAAACACCTAATATATTTACTAGGTAATTGAATAAATAATTATAATTAACAGTTAATTACTTATTCAACTAAAGAACTGAGTCTAACAGTTAGACTATAAAGTTCCAACCTCTTATAGACTATTGTCTCATTCATTTACAGTTAACATGTCTCTTCCATTAGTTCACATGGTACATTGACCCGATGTCAGTGATTTATAGTGCAATCAGGTATTTAGCGAATCTCTTATAGGTTTCCTTACCCTTGTCTGTGATATGTCATCATCATCATTAGCTCATATACGTCTCCACCGAGGCCATAGTGGGCCTAGTGCGGATTGGGTACAACACACTTCATATGCCTTTAATTGTAGCATCTCGGGCCTGCAGGTTTCCTCGCGATGTTTTCCTTCACTGAAAGCAAGTGATTATGTACCTCATACTAAATTAATATTATCTATTCGTTTTACTTGCGGTAAGCCGAATACTGGTCGGTTAAAAATATATTCCCTCGTGTGTCATAGGTTCATGTTCAACAGAGTTGTATAAAATTTCAAATTCAAACAGCAAACTGATAAACCACATTTTCGTGTAGAACATTTATTCGGACACACAGTTTCCAGGGATCCGGTAAACACTATTACGACTAGAAAGCTTTGGACAGTTTTTGAGTTATTTACGTGAGTTATATATACTCTGCCTTCTGTCTCCTATGCTGTTTTAACTTTTGAAGTGTTTTGTTTGTGAAATAGGAATTGTATTAAAACTGTAAATGTCCGACTATCTGGGTTGGCTATTGTTGAATCTGAGCCAGTAACTGTCATCATAACTCATACGTGAACTATTACGACATAGAACTGTGCAGAGTTTGTGTTTGTTTGTCGAAGTAATCCGTGATTGTTTTGCTGCTAGATTACAAAAAGTTCCATGAATACTGGACTTTTCTATTGATAAATTAAGACATAAAAACATTATAGATATTCTCCAAAATATTGGCAAAAATAGCAAAGCATTGAATTGGAACACAGCCATAGATAAATGACCAACAGCCGTGCAAAATTACTCTCGAAGCATTTATTTATCCACTCAAAAACATAGTTAAATTTTTAATCTTCTACGGTGAAGTGTATACATCTAGTATTGTATAAACATAATCATGATAGTGTTATTGAAAAATGTTCGCCGCTTGGTGAAAATATATATAATGCAGACCAGCAACTGCCAGACAAGCACATTACTGCAAGAGTGATAGGTAACTTGCACGCGACAACGCCGTAATACCATATCATAGTCCGTAGTATAGTATGGACCGTATTATATCGTTAAAGATTATTGTCGTTTTCTGTAACTCGTGCTTATTACAAACTACTTCCCATATTTAAAAACAAGTACACAGAACTGTTAACATCAACACAGTCCATCATCCCAAAAAGGCATTTTAGTAAACCCTAAAGTAGTTGAACTGCCACTACATAAAGCCACTGAATAATCCCTAACGAACCCAATGGATAGTTAAGCAGCGAAACATCGGCCGATGCGCTCAATGAAGCGTAAGCCTCTCGGCAAACCATTCCCTTGTTCATTGCACCCTTTACATAGCTCTCAGCAAACTTTGCGAGCAAACAGATCGCAGAGTAAGTTGCGAATGAATTTGCATTGTTACTATGGTCTCTGCTATGCTATGACCCAGTTGGCGTACCACCAAGTCCACAGTATCTCAGTATAATTAAAATTTCATCAGATATAATTAAGCTTGGGGCCATCTCGTGAGTCAGACGATCTCCGATACGCACAGCAAAAAACAGCTAGTCCAAATGAGGGATTGATGTATGTTCAGCAGATGATTAATCAGTCTCATGAGATGCCTGCTGGTTATACAAAATTCCATTACAGCTAACAAGTTACACTATTAAAATGTCACCGAATCGTAAAATTAATAACTACACTTCAAAATCGATTTGTCGATTGACTGATCAAGTTTAACTCGATATTAATCTCGGCCTTCACCTACTTGTAAAGGTTTGAATTACATAGACGACCGCTCGAATATTTGATTTGTAAATAGCTGCGAATATTTAGTTACAATCTCGAAATTTGATGATTTGTCAAAGTATATAATTGCATTGTTTGTGAGTCTACTTTTGGAACCGTAGAATATGCATAGGTACATCATTATTTGAGGCATTATTTAAATAAACAAATATGAAAATAAAACAATTCCTCACAGATAGTGCTCAAAGATGATAATTATGCGATATTTCACATTGATGCAATCGCAAATCTGGATATGGATATTTAATTTAAAATTGTAGTCTGCTTTAAATGTAACCTGCCTGGTAGCCGTTCGTATGGTGGCCGTCACGAAGTGTTTAAAGCGGAGACCATTTAAATATTTCACCGTCTATCTACCCGGAGAAGTGGGGGCCACCCCTCATGTAAATCGATGGCGGGGTGGAACGTCCTCGCCAGTTGTTCCTATTACAACGTCTTTTTCGTTTTGTTTATTCTGGAATTAATGAAAAACTGTCCGGCCGCGGGCTATCGTCCTGCAACGACACAACGAATGGCTTTTAAGGCATTTTGTAGTCGCCCATAAGCTTTTGAAATTGCTGACTTTTTTAAACATACCTACTGTACATTTTTATCACGGCTTATTTTACTAGTTAAATAAATATATAAGTATTTTTAGACCCCTTAATTCATCAATTTCATTTGATAAAAAAATATATAATGTTATATACAAAGGGGAGACAAACCTCAGAATTTCTCTTTCGAAAATTGCATTTCACTTACCGGTAATCAGCTTTCTTCTTCCTTAGATATGCGGTCGTACCCTAACATGCCTTCTTAGAGAAGGATAATACATTACCCATTAACAGATTTACCGTCTCGCTTTGTTGGCTCTCTGAGACAATTTCCTTTAGTAGAAATTACATTCGTGCAAATCCAATATTCCGTTTTTTGCGCAACACCGTATCTTCGCCTTTGCTCTTACAGTGAGTGGGATAGAGGGATAAATGTTTAGATTTGCCATGTTTACAGCTGAGAGAGTTCTAAGTGCACTGGCATTGCACTTTTTTCCCATTATGTTTAGCTCCATGCTGTCGTCGTCTAAGATGTACCTACCTACATTTCTTTTTTTATCACACACTTTTTTAGGAGGATTTATTTGATTAAATAATTGAATAATAGTAGAACGAAGTAGGTGAAGCTTATTGTAATGGTGTTTCTTGACATCTTTGAACCCTGCATAAAATATTTATGCATTACATTTATATCCTTATTTTTGTTTATATTCATGTTGTGTCGCGCGTGTGCCTCAGGGGAAGTCTTCAAGATGGAAACCCTTGTATCAAAGTTCGTGCTTTAAGAAATAAATAATAAAAACAAGGTTTTTTATTAAAAGCTGTATTTCTGAAAATAAAATCATTTGAAAACTCACTTTCTGCTTCTAACTTTTGTGTTGTGATGGTGAGAAAATTTGTCATGTTGACCCACATATTTTTACTAACATAAACCATAGACTTATACGTATGTATATCATGTTTTTACACCGCCATAACCGCTGGGTATACAAACGGGCGGGTGTCCCGAGCAATATTTTCCAACACATTTATCCCTGGCAAGCGTAGTTTGCATAGCGTTACTCGCGTCGCGCGCTGATAAAATCCTTTATGTTGCATCCCAGTTGCGGCCCCGGGTGATAATGTGGGGGATTATCGGAAATATGGGCAATTTTAACATTGCCTTAAATAACAAAAGAGCTTCTTATATCATTCAATAACGAGTTTGATGAAGGTTAGATAACTTCATTTAAAATCGGTGTCTTCTATCCAAAAATAACGTTAGACGCAAGAGTTAAAGAGAACATACCTGTTCCTAATTATCATCTAATATGCCCCCTATAACATGCTACAATATAGCTGAGCTGTGACGCCGACACTTGGTCGGGTTACTCGTTAAAAGTGTAACCGGATTTTATATCCCAGTCTAGTACCACGTAGTCCCCTAACTACACTTATCACGGATATTTAAAGCTCATTTAGCTGTGTTCATATAATTTGGATTTTTATATGATTTAAACATATTTAAAATACTCCTAATTCTCCTAATATTTAGAATCCTATTCGATAGCAAATTTTAATGACATTGTAAACTTTAATTCATTTGATTAATTCTATTAATCAATTCTCAAATCAAAATATTACCCCAAAAAAAGGCTTATTCAACATCATTTATCAAGGCATGGTTGAAATACTAAAGACAACATCAAATAAAACAAAATTAAGGTCTTCAATTTAACCTTCGTCCAAACAATGATGGTAAATTAGATTGGAATTGAAATGTGAGAAAAGGAAATGACGTTGATTGCCTTCGTCAATTGCCAATCATATGAACAGCTGGATATAGGTGTACCTATCACTTGTCGCCCTACCTGATACTCATTCATCCGATTCGACCCAATTAAGACGCCCTTCATCAATTGATGAACGAACCATGCTGCATTTGAAATTACATCACTGCTGGAGATGAAGTATTTTACCTTAATCTGAAATCTACATCACCAATCGAACAAAGTGCAAAGATTAAGATAAAGAGAAGCCAAAACCGCAATATTTTTAAAATATAAAATATACGTGAAACCGCAAACTCTAGATGTCCTCGAGCACAATGTAACAAAATATACCATTAAAAATATTTTTCAAGTTGTACAAAGTAGATAGGATCTCCCGGCACGATCGCTCCTGCGACGGATCCTTTACCGTCCATGGAAAAGCTCGAGATAAATAAAGTGAATGTTGCTAGAAAATAAACAGAGGAAAAACGTTAGGAGACATTTTCGCTTCGGCTAAGGCTCGTGCTTGTAACGTATATAAATGTTAAGATTTTTTTTCTATTGCACAGATAATAAATGAATATTTTAAGGCGATCGCAACTTTTATAATATTTTGCCCTCATCAAGTTGAGCAGGTATCCGTAAATCTAATTAAAGACTACATGTAATTAGTTAGTATAGCTACTCATTATTAATTAAGTTCTCGACAAAACCAAGCAAGCCAATTTTTCAGTACATGGTAAGACACTTATCGTCTCGGTTGTTTGGTATGGTAGAGTCGGTTTATAGTGATTTAATGTCACTATTAATCGTTTTTTTTTTTACCAACTTTTACTGTAGGTACCTATATTCGAATTGAGTAATATACCAACCTATTTCTTTCTCAATATCAAATTATTGATCCGATAATCTACATGTAACTCTATATAAAATTTTTAACCTAAAAAGTATCTCAGAATTGTTGTATTGTGCGGTCTGTATGCCTATAAATGAAACAATATGTATTGTAAGCTAAAACTTAGCAAACATTCTAGTGTTGGTTGTCAGCCCGCCATTGTCGTCGCCGTGTCGGTATTAACTGCCAGCCGGACAATGGTCGGGAATTTGTGGGTAAAAATGCACTGTGTAGATACTTGTTTGCATTGTTAGATGTGTGTTTGAAACAACTTTTTATTCTTTTTGATACGAGAGCTTTGGTATTTGTTGATCCCGTTCATTCTGTTTAAGAACCAATGTGCTGTGTGTGGCATTTATTATTTATCTTTTATTCGAAAGACTTCTAAGTCATGCATGTATTTTTTTAAAGAAAACCTCTACTTCGTTAGCACCAGGTGCCACCTTGCTCTATTTTCTTGATAATATTTGTCCTGTAGTAGAACAAAAACTAATTATGGAGTGCAAGTTGTTTTCCTCACCTGAACTGTCACAGTGGCAACAAACAACCGGCTCATTCAGCTAATATTAAAGGAGCCATGTCGCTCCACAAACTTGTGTTGGGTAACGAGGCCGGATTAGTTCGGATTCACATTGCAGCCGGAGCCGGTTTTCATTTAATCGCAAATGACTCGGCTTTTGAACGCCAAAGAGAATTGTTAAGCCAATATTTGTATGCAATGTGATTTAATCCAGTTTGTTATTGTTTCTCTATTAGCTTTCAGGCGGGTTTTTAATGTGACTACTTAATTCTGAGTGATGTGTGGATGTTTGTATTATCTATTTATTAAAGGAAGGATAGCAAGGATAACCAATATATCAGTAATTACTATAGACAAAACCAATATACGTGGCAATTAATAAATTTTATATAAGTCCAATTGCCATTTCAGTATTTCATATGGCTAAAAGAATTTTGCTCTTGTGTAAAACTGCAGAGCATTGCATAACATTATAGCGAACATATCGATCCATTGGTTATCTTCCATGCCAGCAGTCTGCATACATTCCCGGCTAGCCCTAGTTTACATTCTGGGAGCACGTTGCGAACTCTAAATCCGCTGAATTGTTGAAACTTGGCAATATTTTATTGTCTGCTCTCGTCCATCCAACTAGAATGGTCTTAAACATTTTAATTTCTCATGTAATCTAAAAAAAAACAACTGTGATATACTATTGGAACGTTATTATTACCTACTCTGTTATATGTCCCTCCAAGTCCCTGACCAATACAATCGCAGTGAGTGCACGTATCTAATAAATTTTAACCAAACGGAAAGCTCATTGATTTTAACTGTACACGAGTAACCAACAGTTTTGCAATCGCCCCGAGTTTCAATCTCGCAAATGGGTAATCAACGTAGTGAACGTGGAAAAAGTGTGAAAACAGAGTTTGTTTATAGCAAATCCTACAGTTCACTGATAGGCACGTGCGAGTGTTAGTTTTGACATACGATGTATTAGAATAGGCAAGTTTTATTGCAAAATTCTGATTTACTTAAGTTAAAACCATTTTGATTCTCATTTGCATGCTTTAAAGTAAATGTAAATTTAATTCAGGTCATTCCTTTGTAAGAAATTTCTCCATGCTAGCTTAAAACTTACCGAAGAATTCCTTCATATTCTCGTTCATATTTCCAACTACTGCAAGAAAGAAGTGCTTGAAACTGCATGAATGAGGAGATGCATCTTGGTAATAGACTGTCCCAGTGTAGCCACTTGCACGAGTGCCGAGAGCGAGCTCTAGTGGCCAATTTAGCTGCCGTAGACCTAGTGGCTCACTGCCTCCGTGCTCTTCAACTATATACCAGGAATTTTGCATTTAATAATATTAAAATAGTATTTTGTGACTTCGACATTGTCGGTAGCAAGAAGAAATATGCTTTGAAAGGTAACGGACATTCAGCTTGAGATACAATAAGATAAAATCTTTGTTTAGTGAAATCTAGCGTTCATAAAACTTAGCTACGTACTACATTAGAGTTAGAAAACAAGTGTGAAATATTACTGGGTGATATTTCATACTCTTATACTGTAACTGACGCGGAGATGGCGAGCCGACAAGAAAAAATGGAAAGCAAACATCCTCCGGCCCTAGAATATTCCAGAGAGGGAACACTTATGACGATGGATGGCTGGGAAGTCGTTAATCGTGCTTTGAACGTAGAAAAATCGTGAGGAAAGAGTCCGAACACTATAAAAACACTGAAAAACATCGTAAAACAATGAACATGTTTCAGGCTTTATAGTTATTTTTTGTATAATGTATTTCCGTTACAATAACATTCATGTTAGACTCCCAAAATATTATTGTTCTGAACGAAAATGTTCTTTACGGCTAAGATTTTCGCAAAGTTACTTCGTCATTTTCTGTATTCATTAGGGAAGTTTTGAATATCGTCGCCAAACTTCTGGACTGAAAAGGACTTTTAAATGACGCTTTTCATTGCGTGTTTGGGTATAATTAGGGTCTTTTGTTAATTTGAAACAAAAATTAATTTAATTCCGTGTAAATTATAATTGGGATCAATTGAGATCATAAAAAGGTTGAACCCAGAAATCAGATAAAATTTACTTCGTTTTTTATGTATTTTGTTTAACACACTAAATATTTTTGAGGCTTTCACGAATGTCTTAGTTTTTTGATAGATCATGGAACCTACATATATCTTACCCCTTTTTATCTAGGTATATCTATATATACTTGCGTTGTTTTTTACCCTTTATTTATTTTCAGTTTGCGAGTGTATGTAATTTAGGGGTTAATAATGTTCCTTTTTACACCGAACCCTTTGCGGCTTAGGTTTTTTATTTCCACTAAGTTGGTAGTTTGTTTTACTGAGGGAGTCGGGTTTACTTTCAACTTGACTTGTCGAACTGTCAAGATTTACGAGTAGGTAGGTACTATACTGATGTTGCTATATGGGAATAGTTTGTGGAAAATAAAACCTGTTCTTTTATGAACATAACGTCAGCATACTCAGCATTACAGACAGTCAGTATTACGCGAGATAGAGAATATTCATTGACATGATTTGACGTTAAAAAATAAGGCTATGAAATATTTATTAATATGTTTTATTATTTGTTCACAGGTAAGAAAGAGCCATTAGCCAGTAGTTAGCTGCACTGCATGGCATGATTAGTAAACGGGTGACGTTCTCACTGCCACGGTAAGATTAGCACTAATACTAATGAGAAATTATTTGCAATACGGTGGTGGTATGTCGGATTTATTTTTGCTATACATATTAATCATGGAACAAATTGCACAATGTTTTATTTATCTTTGGAATGTACATACTTTTAAAGTAGGTTTATGTACAAATACCTACCTAACTGTTAACTGGGTACCTAAATATATGAAATAGTGTGTGTAAGTCAGGGAATTACTGAGAAAAAATCCTAACTATCTTTTGTCGTGTGAATCACGACAATATCGTTCACATTGTTCAATTTTGAGTGCTGATTCAAATATACCGCTTTAGACAGACAAAAGTTTATAATTCGGAACGCTTGATATATCTCTTACATTAGTACTTACATTACAGTACTTACAGTAGTACTTACAGTACTTACAGTAGTACTCAACTTATGTATGTAAAGCAAAAGGTAGGTACTCTTCATAGATTTTTCTCATTACTACATAAATATTTTAATTATATCAATATGTATTATTCTAATTATAGTGCTATTTCATACCCCTCGTTATACCCACATCAAGTGTTTAAAATATTTCAATCAAAGCCTCTGTCACTTTTGACAGCGCTCACAGTGATTTCGATTTGGAGGATGGACGGTGCGGCAATATGGCGTCGCCGCGTCGTTCATGACGTCATCAGAAGCATCTTTATTGCGATTTCGGTACGCGTAAGCGCTATAATACCGATATTATCGCGCTTCTGAAAGCACCCTTTGTCTTTGAGAATACAGCCATGGAATATTTAACTGCTTACGCGCGAAGGTAACAGTTAATAGAACGCCCTGTCGAATCTTAATCTTATTTATGAAATGTCAAAGTCCAAATCAGTTTTATCTGACGGTAAAAGGCGGAAAATTCAATTAAGTACATTGAATACCTTGATCGCGAATTCATGTTTCAATTCTATTTCTCCTTATTTATTACCATTCAACAAAACATATAAACATATCTTTATATCGTGATCTAATTTATCGCACCATTTCACATGATTAGCTTCAATGATTATCCAATATTTTACGGTTGAGTCAACAGATTATTGATCTTAACGCTTTGCAATAAAGGCTTTTATGGATGTGATCTTAACTGAGACAGCCGTGTTCAATATATCACGGAAACTGTTTATTCCCTTATAAGGGTGATGAATGGTGATCTCCATTCGATATGTTGTCACGATGTCGGTATATGATTAGTTATTTATCGTTTAAGCAGAAGCTTTTCCTCACTCCTATATTAATCGTGGTAACAGAAGGGCCAAGGCCTCGCCAATTCTATTTGTTTACGCCAGAATCGAAATTTAAAAATGCAATGACTTCTTTATGTCCAACACTCACCAAAAATTCATAACGCCATTAGCATTTCAGACGTCGTTAACTGCAGACCAAGTTCTGACATCCCCTTCCTAAAACATGTTTATGTTTTCATTTCCTTACAACGCCAACGAAAACTCAACTCTGTGCACCATGTTTTAAGATTTATGTCTGTCTATTCAAATATCTGATAGGCAACGTTGCGATGCTTCAAGATTTCATACTGTTTCAAAAGTTTCACTCCTCGTTGATGTTTTAATCTTATTTATCACTGGATACAATTTCGAAGTAATTTCACTAAAATTAAGGCTAATAAAATAACATGAAATGCACAAGCACAGATTAATTCTATAAAGTAATTTTTTTTTACTTTTACGCGTGACATTTTGTTCACTTTATTTATCCGTTGAATGTTTTAAACTAACTTTATAACAAGAGTTAACACAACATAGATATCCCCGGAGTACTAACTTAGTCAGGCTGTGGTCGCCTCTGTAAATCCTGACTTTCAGAACACTGGTGAGCAAACTCCGAAAAAGTACTTACTTCCTTTTATAACTTAGTAAAACTTTTACTAGGTAGGTAGTCCATTTAGGTTTTCTTCAGGTGAACTTTATTGGCAGCTTTTAACATTAGGTAACTATTTTCTTATTATATTGTAGATGTAGCTGTATAAAAATAGACAGGCTAAATCATCAAGTTTTAAGAATGTCTGTCCATCCGTCTGAAGATCATCATCACTCTTCTAATCAATTTAGGGGTTTTCAATTTACAGTTAGAACAGTGGGCTAAAGGGTTATCTGACTTTATATCCATCTACAATACCAACCAGTATCTGCAATACAGTTATAATTAGTTTGCGGGTGCACCCAGGAGGGATGGGTATCGATTCATTGCACGCAATCAACCCCTGGTTTCCCTTGCAACGGTCGGGAGTCGGGATATTGCATTTCCCGACGTGCGCGCCTAACATTAGACAAAATAACGTACGCTGAGCAACACTAACGATTTGATTTATGTTGATCGGAACAAATTATCGGTTGATGTACCTACTCTGCGGACAATGTTAATGTGGAACTTTCATAATAGAACTTTACGACTATGTTTGTTTAAGGTTCCTAATGTTTTAGCGGTACTATATGACAGTTTTGGAATATGCCTTTGATGTTTTTTCTCCTATATACCAACATAAATATTAATGGCTAAATAACTTCAATATCTTCGACTGTACCTTCCGATTTGGTAATGAATGGTCTTATAACGTTTGTAATAGTACAAATGAGGTTGTTATTCTGTAAAAATTGAGACTGGAATATAAAAAAAATATTTTTTAGATATAATTATTATAATTTTTGATAGGTAGAGCGGGGCTTGTTGAGCATAGGGGCAAGTTGGGCAATCGAAATATCTCGAAAACTATTTACCGTACGTATAGACATCGTATGGCGGAAAGAGGGAGGCGCGGGAGGGATAAACATCACGCGATCGCTAGTGGCTGCTGGGTAAGCGAGTGAGGTGCACGGGCGTTTTGTTTATTTTAAGACCAAAAAGTAAAAACGTCATTTATCGCAAGTTTTCGTCTGGATTAGTCGAATGTTATTTGTTTTTAATCAGGTAAGTGTTAATCTTCCATATAATTATCGTACTTTTGATATGCAGAGAGGTTCTGGGTATAATTCTTACAGTTTTTCTATAACCTCACTTTTATTTTGAAATTCTGGGCTGGGGTTAGTTGAGCATAGTTGCTCAACTTACCCCATGATAATTACGTAAAGAAAATTACTTTAAGTTTTGTTGTTCTGTCACTAAGACAATTACCATTAGGTTCCAATGATTAATTATTATTTTTAAGATATAAGCTAAGTATATGAGTAATAATATAAAAAATAAGTCTGATTTTAAACAGAAAGACTGAATCTAATGGTGAAGTTATTCCTAAGATACGTTATTGTTTTCTTGATTCTACTTTTGGTTAATTATTCAAAGAAAATTACTATAAGTTTTGTTTTCTCTGTCACTAAAAGACTATAAATAAAGAACTGATTGTTAAACACCTATTTTATTTCATCACTAGCCAACATTAAACCTATGGTTTCATTATACTTTCTTAGAGCTCAACTTGCCCCACACCTTTGCTCAACTTACCCCACTTATGGGGTACATTGAGCATACTTGACTTTCTGCATTAAAACAGCTGTAGCTCTTCAATTTTACATATTACAAAAAAATACTATTGACACTTTTGTTAAGCGATAAACAACAAATCCATCAAGCCGCATAACAATTTATTGAGACTTATCATTAAGGAGCTACATCCGTTTAAGTAAAAATTTGCTCAACTAGCCCCGCCCTACCTACTTATTCTCCTGTGTTGGTGACTGTATCTGGGGGAGGGATCGTTTTGTTTTGATTTCGCCCTTCCGTGCATACTTGCATAGCAACAAGTATATATGCAATACACGTATTTTTTATATTTTCATATCATATCAAAGGACATGCATTTTTTTTGTCTGGCTGGGTTTAATAAACATTATTATTTACTGTCTGACTTAGGTACCAATAGTCCGTATAGTGCATATAGTAGGTACCTACTTTAATAAATATTTTACGCATGACTATTTCCTTTTTTATGTAGGTAATTGGTAAACAATGTTATTGTTTTAGGTATCCTGACTTCCTGTTGGTATATGAAATACAATAACGCATCGTTAATAACACAAATAAATTGATTGAATGTTCGCATTTTGCGTCAAAATAGATTATATTTCTCAATGCATTATGTTTTCATCATTGATTCGTATAGGTTGATACCTACCTTCTCTGTTTTACCTACATATTTTATTATTCGAAATAAAAATGTACAAGTTTAATTTTACTAGCATTTTCCGTTATCATATATGAATCTGCCATATTTGATTTTATGTCAATGAACTATAACGATAACAAATTGAAATACTTACACGAATGAAGGTAAAGAAATAATTACATATCATTTCTCTCGAGAATTGAAAAATAAGGAAAAAGTAGCAGTAATATTGAAATCTTTTATAAGGTTATTACTTATTTCTCTGATACAATTTCTGGCAATACATTGTAAGGCCAATAAAACGCTTGAAACGATAAATGAGACCAGATAAAGTTGCGAAATACTTTGAAATGTACATAAATGAACTAGCGACCCGATCCAGCATCACACGGGTACAACAAAATACCGTAATCTATACTAATAATATAGGTATACATATTATGACTCATAATTTATGAGAATAAAATTTTATTTTTGTATGTGCCGATTTCAAAAATTTTTTCACCATTGGAAAGCTACATTATCAGGGAGTAACATAGGCTATATTCATCATTTTATCTCTGTATTCCCACGGGGACGAGAACTACGCGGGTGAATCCGCGCGGAGGTAGCTAGTATCTCAATTTACAGAAAATCGTAACAAATTATATACAGAAACCGTAACAAATTATATACCTAAACCTTTCTTATAGATCGCTGTGTCTATTGGTGCAAAATCGCCGTTTAGTAGTTTCTGAGTTTATCGCTACAGACAGACAGACGCGGCACGTTAGGTTTTGTACTAGTGATTTCAAAACTACAAGGCTTTTATTAAGTAGCTATAAACTACGCGCCGTCAATTACCATGCGTCCTAGTGGTGGGGCTCATCGATATTCTGTATAGATTAAGATATATCGACGGCCGCTACGCCTGCAGATTGTCGCTTTCACAAATAAGGATGTGTCAGTTATGTAGTTATATCGATATAGGTAGGGGACCTATAGACTTATTATTTTTAAAGTTTCAAACGTATGTCAAATTTAATTGACACAGGATATCCGTGTAAAGGCGTGTGTGCTATATAAATTATGCATAAGTTAAATGTTATGACTATTTATTTATCTGTTTATGTAAAAAAAAATGTTTATTTTTATGAAGAACGAACGGTATTTTGCAATAACAATGAACATGAAATATCTACTTGATATTGCGTAAAATTAATTTACTTATAGTACCTATGTATTTCGATAGAATTCATATTTTACAGTAGGTACGGTGCAGCTACTATGTTTTCTCCGTTTTAGTGAATAATTGCGAAATATAATTCAACCAAACTATTACCAGATATAGAAATTCGCCTCAGTTTCCACTTTCCTAAAGCCAGTCAGTTGAAAATAATAGCTGTGAGCTCGAATCATAAATTTCAAACCGTTGCATTCAACTTAATCAACCATTCGTCGGTTCAGCTCTATTAGCTGGCTACTTAGTTTAACTGGAGGTCTTTAACCCTTTTAGCAGTAAAGTTTGGTATTTCATGGCTCCTATAAATTGATGGTGAATTGAATTCATTAACTTCAATTGTTTTAGTTGAAGCAATAATTTTTTAATGATTGATAGCTTTTTATGATAGTACCTTTACCTATAGGTAGGTACAAAATACAACAAAAGATAGAATAACTCAATAGTTATGGTGGCATTATTGCAAAAACAATATTTTGGGCTTTTATAAGGTATTTAAAATAAACTTAGTTTTTCTGTGGAATTACAGTAGTTAATTATGACTCACACATATTTTTGTCAGATGATTATGTATCATCAATAACAATATTAGCCAAAATAAAGATTGAACCCAAATGTATATTTATATCATTCTATCGTTATATTAAATTTGTTTAAAAAAACGCGTTCCCAACACTAAAACTCAACATCGCTTGCGTAATGGGCTGGGCACGCGATAAGTTATCCGCGCGCAGCATCCGCCCGCCCACGCGGCGCGCGCGCTCCCTTCATACAAACACACTCAAATTGTAATTATTACACCTAACTAGTGATGCGACACTCGATTTTTATTATCAAGCTCGATAAATATATCACACTAATATTATAAAGGCGAAAGTTTGTAAGTGTATTTTTGTTACTTCTTTTACGTAAGGGATCTGCTTGAAATTTGGCACAGAATATGTTCTGGACTAGCACATAGGCTAGACATACATTTTATCCCGGGATAATTGAAGGTCCCCCGGGACCGTGGGTGAAACCGCGGGGAGCCACTACTACAATATAAAAACAGTGAAGTTCAAATAAACCAATTTCCAATTATATTAAATACGATATTATCGCTACTTATGAAAATCTCATATTCAATTAAACATTAATTTAAATCACTTGTTTAACTTTAGCTTGTGTAATCCGTCAGCTATTGTTTTTTAAACAGACCAGTTAAAGCTGTCCACACACATGACAACTTTTTAGCGACACACGATTTAACGGTGAGTGCATTCACGCAAGCGTTTAATCCTATAATCTTAATGGTATATCGATGCGATCTCGATTGTTCGAATAAAAACATCCTACGGTAGTGCCCGCACTCGCCATGGGACTTTTTGCGATCGTTTCACTCGATACGATAAATTGCCACGTGTGAGGGCCCTTTATACGCGAGGTAGGCTTTATTGCGGTAAAATATTTCCGATTCGTATGACAGGTCTACTTAATTGTTTCATACCGACGCGCGACGCCAGGTTTTTTTTTATGGAGGTCAGTCAAGTGTTCAGTCTAGAAAATCTGTTATTTGTGGTCCTATAATTTTATTTATATATATTTATCACACATATAGTATTTTCCTGTAGTCTATATCTATACTAAATATTTATTTTATTAAAGGACCGAAGAGTACCGAATTATTAGGTAGGTACTACCAAATGTAAATAGCAAAAAGAATAATCTAAGTCACCTAAAACATGTCTTTGTTATATAACAAAGTACCCTCAGCACACTTAATCTGCTTATTACAGCTTCAAAGCCCACCGCAATATGAAAGCGTACAGTACAGTATATTATCAAACAGTTTTGCACAATAGAGGGCGTGGGCGAACCGCACGGGGTTCATCCGAGTGCAATGGGTGATCTTACGTAGGTATTAGTTGATGGGAAATTATATGAGTTAACATGTAGATTGTTCCGAGTAGGATGTAGTGTTTTGTTGCAGAAATTAACTATTATTCACTTAGCATGAAATAGACAAGGATAGTCGGTAGCTTTCTTTCTTGTTTGTGATTTATGAACTGGAATAAAGGCCCTGTTTAATTTATTACACAAAATGTTGCCGTCGCTAAAGATTAATTTGATCTGGTTCAGTAATATTATCAATTGGTATAGTCTATCCTTATTAGTTTTAGGTCATTTAATTATGTAATTCCCAACGTATCGAGTTTGTTTATTGTTTTCGAGTAAAAGCCCAACAGATCATCAACACAACGTATATCACAACAGTGTGTCGTTAAATGTCGCTTAGCTAGAAGTGCTTACAAACACCAAGCAAGATAAAAGATAATGGCGTAAAGTTGCTACTGCTAGTGCCGGCTGCAACTTAGTCTTTGATGCAACATCAAGCACAAGTTTACACAATATAATTCCTAGCTTGTTTCATGGTAAACATTCATACCCCTTCATCTTAAAGCGAAAACGGCTATTTGCATAAGTGAAATGATGTAAGGAAATTGTGTAAAACAAGCAATGGTATTATGGATGTATTTTGGTGGGTCTTTTATATATCTGGATGGGTGTAAAGTTTACAAACATGTTGAACTGCAGTGATGTGCATGTAGTATACGCAGAAACCACTTTACTTTAGAGAGCATTACAAAGAATCTCAAGAAAAAAATATGTAGGTACTACGATGGAAAACACTTAAACAAGTCATTCAAATGAAGAAGTGATAAACACGATGGTTTAAGAGCATAAATATTTAGGTTTGAGGACACAGCGGCCCACACCCATATTGTTTCTGTATTCAATCCAGTCGCTTGGTTTCTTCGAACCCATCGGACACCGGATCCAACTGGTTAAACAAATACGAGTGTTGACAGCTTTTCTAGATGGCTGATCGTGATAGGAATTGTGTGGATACCATATCTTAGACATATAGCTTGCGGCTGATGCGGTCGTAACTGAACCATTTACCGCAGAAAGCTAAGTACTTCCAATAGTATTGAAGCTCCACGATTCTATCCTCTAATTACTTATGTAACTGCACTGTCTTCATGTACCCACTTGCAAGAAGAGTATTTGACCTGATACCCCATGCCATGACCAAAATTTACTAACAAATTGATCAGATGAAAATATTACCTCCGCGTAGTACCGGTTCCCGTAGGAATACGGGGATATAATATAGACTATGTTATTCGTTGATAGCGATCTAGATTTCCATTGGTGAAAAAACTATTCAGATTGTTCTAGTAGTTTTTGAATTTGTTATTTACAAACATACCTAACCCTTTATAATTAATTATACCCCTTTAGTGGTAGATAGATAAATGTCAGCTTTATTCCATTAGGTTTTTAGCTACATTTCCCTCTGCACGTATGAAAGGGGAAATGCAAAAGTAATGTATTAAGTAACTTAACAGTGGCACATGTTTGGGTCCGGCCCACGCAACAGATGTTAACAATGCCTCTACGTTGGTTATAGAGTTTTTTAATAAAATTGGCAAAATCCTGGCAGTGCGCCAGTCGACCAATTGCCTCTAACAAAGACTAGCTTACAACAATAATGCAAAGTTCTTTGATGAAGTAGGTAATGCTTAAAATAGACAGAATCAATTAAGCGCCGAGATAGTGGTTTAGCTATATAAGATTATATGAAATAAAGTTGTTTATTGAACATGAATGTTGTGAATATTATAAATAGAATAAATTAATAGAAGAAAGGAAATGATAAACAACAAAATAGAGATGGTATCCCAAAGAACATTTTAATGAGCTGAAGGGACAAAAGACAAGATTGCTTTTGGAATTAGAAGCTTTTAGTAATTTGTTTGATGAATGACGTAATTTTTATTCCCTAGATGTTAGTTTTTTTTTTTCGCTAATTTGGAAGACAGATTATTTGGAAAAGTATTTGCTCGACGACAAGTATATTTTATTGCCCTTAAACAAAGTAATCTTTTTGCTCAGCACTTGACAACAAGTGCCTTATCTATATTAACTTTTTGTTTTTCCTTCGCTCTCATCGGTTGTTGAACTACAGCTAATGCTAGAATATCTAATGCTAAGATATTCTGAAGCATAAATTTATTATACACTGCTGTAATGACTATACTTGCTGCTATTTTATATATAGGAACACATACATGTGATTTTTCCTGTCTGTAGTGTTTCCGTGCGGTCGAGACAAAGTTAATTACTTAATTTTTTTATGTGCAAGAATTTCACATAAATAATAATAACAAGGAGGTCATTCAAGATGTTAGTAAATCTCATTATGGTAAACGGCCATCATAAAATTACACAATAACACAATCAATTAAATTTTAATTTGTATTACTAATAAAATTCAGCACTTAGAATGCTCAACAATCTATTAAATTTGTATAGGTACCTACGTGCTATAAATTTTACGTGTCCGTATAACCTTGTTAGTTATTCAAATATACAAGCGCTTCGACATTTTCCGTTGCCGTTGCAACCGTATATGGAATCTGACCCAGGGCAACTTCTGCAGCCATTACGTTTCATTATAACGAACCTTATTCTCAGCTTTGTTGCTGATATTCAAATATATATTTGTATCGTATCTGTTATTGGATACTCTTACCTATTGATTCACTGTTGATTGTGTTCCTTTAGACGGATTTTCAATATCTTCGGTATCCGGTTTCTTTGTAGAATCAATTTGTCGTTTTCCTTCTACAGCTTCGTTCAGTTTTTATCACTACCGAAGACCCGACAGAACCTTTATTGGAGTTCTTTGTCACATTCGATATTTCATATCGGACAGGGGGTAAGAAATGGGAGCACTAGAAAAAAGGATTATTAGTACCTAACTGCTTCCGCCCCGCGGTTTCATGCTTGGGTTGTCTTCAAATTGGCTGGGATAAAAAATTGCCTATCAACTATTCCAGAGCATTTTCTAACTTCCAAATTCCTTAAGTCGTTCTGCCATAAGTAACATATATTTGTCTAGACATCAAAACTTTCGCGTTTATTATATTAGTTGTAGGAAGTTCAATTGCATTTTTTGCTCAGGGATAATAAAAGCAAAACACCCATACTTAAAACATTTAACAATGTAAGAATATAAATTTTTACCGCAAATCAATTAATAATAAAAGTGATTTATTAACAAGATTCCGTTACTTATCACATTTTATTACTTTTATATTACTGCGAACGTTATTTTTGCAATATAAACTTTTGTAAGTTGCATTTTATATTTATGATCTCATTTATCTCAAATGACTCTTTTGGCGCCCGGTGGCATGTGTTCAGAAATCCCAGGGGTACCTATATGATATTTAGGTATGTATAAATATACTATTTATATAGCTATAATTTGGATACTGGGTAAACCGAATGGGGCACATAGAAGACTTTCTTCTTTTAGTTTTTCCTTATGATATTTCCCTTTACCAAGCAGTGTGCTATTTCATGTTTTCCTTATGACAAAACAATGGATACGCAAGCACAAAAGTTTATCATGCACAATTCATCATCCTCGTTACCACTTTGCATACATGTAGAAGTATTCACGCGAAATACAAGACAATTAACCTGTTGTCTTCCTTCCACGCTTGGAAAAACACTTCTGTCATGAATTCTCATAATATTTGATTAGTTTGCGACATACATAGCTAATTACTTCTTTGATTCAATGAAATCTATTTCAATTGCCACTAAAGTTTTCCTTGATTATATCAAGAAGGAGCGCTAATCCATCCAATCTTAATAAGACGATATTTTTTCCTTCTATAGGAATACTTAATTAATGTTTAAATAAGTAAGTCGCCGTTGTTAGACATATTATGACAGAAAGCTCTCACGCTGCTAAGTTTCACGCTTTACAACGAAATCGCAAATTCAGTCGAAGTTGTCATTTATAAAGTATTTATAGCCTACACGTACCCGTTCACATTTGTGCCCTGTAAAATGTTCATGATAAATCTACGATTTGCCGACATGCTTTATTACTAAGGGAAATCAATAAATTGGGTTCACATTGTAGGTACGTGGATTGCAAAACGCTATCGTACATAAATCTGTAAATACACTATCGATGTTTAATTTCGAAAGGCTTGTAACGCACGTTGTTTATAGTCCAATCAGTTCGCCCTTTGCTATGCAAATCGTTTCGTTTAATAGGTTTCCTTTGTGGAGACAGCCGTCATCGTGGTTAGTCCCTTTATGGTCAAGCACTACGCCCGCCAATCATTCTAATTACCAGTTACATGTACTCTTAACCACGATCCTGATAGAACTGTGATCGATCTTATATCATACTAGTTGACCTGCGCAACTTCGTTAGCGTCACTTGCCCATTTTTGAAAATCTACGCTCTTCTTCCGCTCTTATACGTCGTGGCGTGATGATATATAGCCTACAGCTTCTTCGATAAATGGGCTATCTAACACTGAAATAGTTTTTCAAATCGGGCCAGTAGTTCATGAGATTAAAGCGTTCAATCAAACAAACTCTTCAGATTTACACATAAGTATAGATATAAATTAACAAGCTACTTATTTTAACTAAAACTAAATGACGTTTTCCCTCGTAAGTATTTATCGATTCAAATGCTAATCTCAATCGGTTAATTGCTATGACAATCACGGCTGGTGAGCACAGAACTTATCCTACTAATATTATAAATGCGAAAGTTTGTATGTATGGATGTTTGTTACTCTTTCACGCTCCAACGGCTGAAGGGATCTGCTTGAAATTTGGCACAGAGCTAGAATATGTTCTGGAATAACACATAGGCTACTTTTTATCCCGGGAACGCGGGTGAAACCGCGGGGAGCCACTAGTAGAGAATAATTCCATACGTGATCTAACTGTCGTGGGAATTTACTCGTGCGTGACCTTGGCATGACGTATTTTTTCATCTTATATAACATTTAATCCTATGGCAAATTTTTATTCTGGTATTAATGTCTGTCTGGTGTAATTATTTCATCAATAAGCACCTAAAACGCATCTCAAAGTAAACCATATCATAGTTCTATCGTTCTTCAAATAAATTTTGAATAAGGAAAGTCTATTTTATTTTGAGAAAAACTCAAAATGTTCAACACAGATTCCATCCTGTAGAATGTAGATAGTCGTTATATGGAATCTATTTTCTACGTGATCACTTCACAGACACGCGTTCAATGATCCCTTAAATTCAGTGATCTTGGATACCTATAATCATCTATCAGCTAACAACTATACCATGTTCTTTAAATGTCTCAGGGTATTTATTTATTTAAATATATTTTTTATGAAATGTTTATTTAAATGTTCAAATTATATTGCTACCACATCATATATTACTTTATTGTAATAGGCCTTTATTATATTTAACCATTTAAACCATTTATTCTACACACAGAAAAGAGAGTACATACTAAAGAAGAGAAGCAATATGGCCAACTTGTGTGTAGCTAGGTGGACAGCTCTGTGTACGCTGCACATAAGGTACAGCACTTGGCACTAGGTACTATAAGGTGTACCTACCGTTGCTACTTAATGAGTTCATGATGCTCTCACATCGTTCAGTCATTCATCAGTTATCTTAACAATAGATACTTATTTCTTTATCCATTTATCCATCCGATTCATGACTTACATTACATACACACGAGGCGTTGGTGGAATTCAAAACTATTTGCTATAGTTTAGATTAACAGGTTCTAAGCTGTCTTCGATTGCTTTTATTTCTCTCAACCCATGATTTATTTGAAGGAGATTTCAAAAGTAATTTAATGTACAATATTTTCTAATCTATGATTTAAAATGCTACAATAACAGATATTAATATTTTACCACAATCAACCACAAGAAAGCACTTAACTATAGCCATAACTATTACAACATTATTATTATTTACACCAGATGCAATTTTCTTGCGGTCTCATTAAACTTGATCGTTGACAGCCCTAGCAGTAAAATCATTAGCTTCAAGAAATTTTCATAACGGAAAGCTCGCTTCTTCAGTAGTTACGGTATTTTACTGTTGTATAATAAAAGTAATTCACTATTTTTTACTGTACATAAGTATAGCTTTGATTTCTAAACGTTTCAAAAGTTCATTCATTTAAAATTTGAGGATTACAATTTTGTTAATAAGCCTTTTATATTAAAAAAGTTTTAGCCATTACTCGTCTTAAGCTTAATCTGTTCGGACGGAACACAAAAACTTTGAGGATTATGTCTTGCCTTATGACTCACTTTTTACACCTATAAGTTGTATCATTAATGGCTTATCCTATGTCTTTGTTAATTTATTTACCGCTTGTAATCATTATTTCTTATGATCACTTTTCCCATGGCATTTTATCTAATTGATCGACTAATAGGTACATACATACCGATGCTTTGAGTTAATAGCGGCATGTTGTTAATTAAATAATTGTTCATTAAATACTGCATTATGTAATGATTGAAATGCGTAAAAAATCTGATTGATTATAGCGACAAGTGAATAAATTATTTTTTAAGCTTGTCACGATTTACCATCACGACTTGGAACTCTTAGTCCGGAAATAAAAGCAACAGTTACATTATTGTTTTTAAATTAAGGGTGATCTGAAAATATTTCATTTCATTTCATTTTAGACATTAAATGCTCTTATGAATAGTCAAATTTTGATGTTCGTAAAATTGATTTTGTTGAGGAAAGCCAGCTATTAATTCAACAATTACACTCATTAAAATAATATATACTTTTAAGTAGTTATTTATACAAAGGGATATCAGAAACTATTTTTGTGTTGTTACCAGAGTATCTACCTACGGATCATTACAGCCGTCGAAGAACTCCAGATTACAAAATTATTTCCATTTATAAATAAAATAAGAAGGTATGAAAAATTGCACTCGTGATTGCTCATTATTAATGTTTACATGACTCATTATATTAATAATACATAATTCATTTTGTTTGCCTGCGTGTCTGTATAACGACCTCCATCACCAGAGGTTGACGTACACCAGTTTCCGGGTAACATATGTGTTTATTGCTCTCTACTAGTTTAAGTTGTTACAAAAACTGTTACAATGCCGCTGCTTTGCTTGATATTCGACACAATTGTACGATTTAAGATTACACGGGTTAGTGAACTTATCAAGAGACGACATTCATTCATATGTTATGATAAAGATCCTATACCTTTCATCTTTCCATTTTAAATACATAATTATTTGCTCAAATATTTATGTACACTTGAGTTTTCACTTAATTATATGTAAATAGAAGACATATTAGTTTCCACGATCACACATTAAATAGATTGATCGACAAACATTAAGCGTAAGTAAATGTAACGTTGTAAACATTTACTTCCCGACCGTATCTGAACCTCGCATTCCTTTGACTAACGACTCATTAATTGCAGATTTTATTGATATTGCACCAGAAACAAGCTTTGCCACGGTCTGTTGATATAATCAGGAAACCCTTCAGTGGTTCTATTTAATATCATTGTGATATAAGTCATATTTAATTAAACAGAACGGTCTTATTACGACTAATATTATCTGTATCTTGTTCTATGCCAGAGAGTAAATTATGATAGCCTTGAGTAAGTGATGAAATAAGTATTCCACCTCCATAGAACAATGACTTACACTATTCAAAAATCAAATGAGAGCCAATAACTAGACAAAGTAGGCAATGTATTAGTAGTCCTGTCGAGGCTATGTCCCCAGGTTACGATGATCATTCACCATTCGATTGAGGTATTTTAATGTTTTTTGAATCACCATTACACTTTAAGTTAATGAAATAGTTGTAAATAACTTAATAATTAATCTGTAAAGCGTCTGAAAATAAAACAGGCGATACGAGGTAGCCTAAAAATAAAACTTTACCGCGCCTACATATTATTTGTGATGTTAAACTCCATAACGACAGCTGACATTTCACATAAAAGACGCCTCTTATTTATGTTTATCCAGATAATGTTTTGTAAATCGTCCTTGACTATAAACAGAGCCTTGCGAAATTACGATCCGCGACACCTCAGTAAAACACCAAATTTTCAGTTGTCGTCTCTTTCTAGCTATAGAATGTGGTTAGCGCGTGAGTGGGATAGAAATTAAAGGTGAATAACGCGTGCAGAGGATTCCGTCCGACTCCAGCCAGTCTCAGGCCGCTGCGCGTGCGGCGCAGTCCGTGCGTTCGTCTGTCGCGTTTATTTCGATATTCAAATATAACGAATTGACGCGATCGTTACGGAATTAAAATTAGACAACTAAATCGGAAGTTTATCGGTGTGCTATTGTCCAGCGGTTTTGTGTGAACTGTGAAGCTCTTTATTAGGTTATTTTTCTAGCTTCTTGAAGATTCTCATTATAACTTGCCTTATTAGTCACTGGTTTTTAAGATCATTGTGTTCCTGTAAAAAGCTGATTAAGCGTTGTTAATTATACCTACGGTAGTTAACAAATTATTTAATAAATTAAACTGACTATAATAACTACTTCCACGCCCAATATGTCAAAAGAAGTAGGCAGGGGTACGATGATGACATGTGGTGAGCTTTACCACCGTCTTTTAGGCACATAAGCTATGATATTATTTACAAGGAATGTAAGTTGTTTCTTGCCTGATCGGGGATTCGAATCCCAAACGCATAACCTTAACATTACCCACAAGCCCATAGATGTGTTCATTGTAAATTAAATTGTAGGTAAGTCGTGCAATTGGTCTCATATTCATAAATATACAGTATTTAATATCAGTTGGTACTAGATCACCGTTATATACTATTTACCTAAACTAATAATATATTTCTCAAATTAAACTTGCCGTTATTGCTCTCATTTACATTCCGCCATCAAAATTTTCACCAATATTAAAGCAAACAAGATTATCTTAAGCCGTAGAAATTAATAAATCTCCAAAGAAGTGCTACTTTAGGCAAGCCTCTGTGCTCAAATATCATTATGTTTACGTGAGTTTTAAATAAACACGACATTTTAACTGCTGAGATTAGAGGCAAGTCTGTCACTCCGTCGCATGCGCACTTTTATTTTGAGCCGAGGGTTTATTATGGAAGCTTTCGAGCAAGGGACATATTATCAATAAACTTAATACGAAACAATGTAACGGTTTGCTTGGGAACATAAATGTTACTGCTAAAGTGGGTAATTGAGGAAAGAAATCCCTGTGATTCGCATTTGTGCCAGATTTTATCGTTATCTTGTGTTTTCCGCATTTTAGTAATGCTTTATCCTTGTTGTTTTTCCGTACAAAATCAAATAATTTTAATGCATAAAGCATTAAAGCTGTAGATTGCACCAAGCTGCAAGTAGTTCAGTCGACGACAAATGGTCTCATAGACATTGTTTAATTAAATAATTGTTTTACAATGTAACCTGCCTTGACCGATCAATAAATACTCATTCGTTGATACATTTAATTATTTTCTGATAAATAAATACTTACGGGTCAATATTTTCTTTTGACTTTACCATTTAGGTTGCCTTAAAAACTGCTCGGAAAATATTAACCATACTGTTAAAATGTTAAAATGTGAGCATATATTTACATCTCATATTCATTCTATTATATCATTTGTTAATCTCTCAAGAATATGCGAAACGTCTCTTCATCTATTTTTGATCGTAGATAATCGTACATAGGCTATTATGAGGGGAACAGGAGCCAATATCATTATTTACTCATATTTATGCGTGTACGCAAGAGCATGACAGTCGGCGCCGTGTGTTGTTAAACAAATCTTCTCGTGCCAGTTCCAGACTGACTCATGCTGACTCTAGATTTAAACTTAGAATGTAACTGATTAGTAGGGGGACTACAGTTAAGTATCGAATTACATCCATGACACATGTCACGGAAATAGCACTAATAGCTTCCTAACTTAATGAAGTGTATAGACAACATCAAAATTGCTCAAATATAGTGTGACCGATTCACAAACCGATATTATAAAGATCAAAGACGGGTTATAAAAATATTGATCGTTCAAGATCAGCCAAAGTTAACTAAAACTTGATCTATAAAAGCCAATTGAAAGTACAAGTTACTGTTGTACAAATATGTGTGAAGACCAAATTGAATTCTCGACTCCTTATGAAGTTAGTTCGAAATTCCAATCGTTGTTGCTTCCCAGAAACGCTTTGAGCTTTATTACTTAGAGCTAGTCTGTGGCTACTATAGAATGGACTGACTTATTCAATGCATGTTCACTATTTGACTTGTGACATATACATTAGGAATTAATAACGAGATACAGGTGGGTCGTTGATGCTTAAGCCTTAAAGATGAGCAAATAATACCATATTAAGAAACAATATAACCAACCACAGACCACGGCTTCATTTATTGCCCATGTCTCATAGTTATAATGGCAAAGGTCAGTGAAATTATTGGTAATTGAATTACCGAAAAACCCGAAAGTAATTGAAAGCGGGGAAGGAATAAGGATGTAAAAGAATTATGATGATAGTGATATATTTAAATTACCACGTAGTTTCCATTTTCTGGTATTAACTCGGATTGGTCGTAAACCTTGCAATTGCTTTTTTCAATTCGATAGCTGTCTTAATGTAAAATTAATTTTTCAATCACACCTGACTTATGATATGACGGAAGTAAGTACTACATTATTTTTTCATGTAATTAAATAAAACGTCGAGGGAAATATATTAATTACCATTATCATTCTTATTACTACGCATTGTTTCTGAAGGTGTCATTAAGGCGAAAGGTGCGTAATTACTAAAACGTGTTTGTTTAAAAAGGACGTCCACTCGATTACCCGTATTTACGTAAATGGTAAATATCTGTTGGATTATGTGGAAAATGCTTTAAGTCAAGTCTGACCAGTTTAATATAACTGTCTTTGCGGAATGGCAGAATGTGTGTGGCGGCGGAGACGTAATGAAACACAATCTTTCTTTGCTATCTTAATTATATTCGTTTAAAATGGTTTCTTTAGCTTCTTGAATTGCTTGCTATTTAATTGTGCTATAATTCTATTGAATTCATGAGTTATAGTGTCGCCATGAATTAAAACTGATTTTGAAGTTTTCTGTAAGATATCAAATATCTTGCATCAAACCATAGAGTTAGTATATCGGTCTGTCAAGCATAATAGCGTGATTAAACTCCTATATTTTGTGTCGTTACCCCATTTTGTGGCGGACACGGTGTGCCATTAGCTAAATTGCCACAACTGAGTTTTTAGGCTGTCTGCTCGTTTGCCCATGTCATTGTTTATATTAACGTTAATTGTGAAGTCCTATTTTGCGGACTTTCACGTTCTGAACTCGCAATTACGTCGTACGTGCTCCTAAATTTTGTTTCGCTCACGCTTCACTTGCCTCGCTATTCCTGTCCGAACATTTTTAGTTAATTATGGAGCCGTTTTAGACTTAGACAAAGGAAATATGTTAGACAATAAGAAAAGAATGATACTCGTGTCCATTTTCAGTGGCGTGTTCAGTGATGCCCTAATAATAGAAAAATATGTCCACTATATTTAAACCTCTATAGTCCTGATGATTTTAGTTTAGAACACAACAAACACGTGCGCTTTTGCTATATACATATAAAATGTATAAAACAAAACAACTTATCTTAAAATAGCTATCTGGTCGCCATATAACAAGGCTTGCTTAGTTTGGAATCGATTGGACGCGTGTAAGTTATGTCTCAGAATTTGTTAATTCAAGGAAATCAATTAGTAATTTGTACAGGTAAATATTTGTTTAAATTGTATATATGCGGAAACTCTAAAATATCCCGTCGGTCGGTTGGTGATATCAAGCGTGTCGCTTACAGGAATTCCCTCCGCATCCTGACTCATCAGTCTCCTGTCCTTTGGCCAAGCGCCAAGTCGCCGCGACTTGGGGCACGAACACATTACACTTCCAAATATGATTTGAGGAACTCGATAATTTCACACTTGATGATCAAAACATCGTGATATGTTTGCCAACAGTTGGTTTGTTGTGTTTTCTTGAACAAGTATTTTTATTCTGTGCCACTTGTTGATAAGATAACTATGTATATAATAATTGTAACGTTACATTCGTATGACGCAAAATGTATCTACATTATACCAATGTTTTAAGAACGAAGTGTTAAAACAAACCCGGACTCAAATGATTAATCGTTACCTATTTATTATTTAGAATATGTTTTTATTACCCGTCTACATGTCTATGATCGTATATCTAGATAAATAAACACAAATATTTTCTTATTCGTTTCTCCAATGTGAATGAACCTGTATAGAACCGTGTAACAGTCTGAAATAAATAATAAATAACGAACGACCCTACTTATTGACGACATAATAAGGATGTTTCCATTCCAATGTTTTGTACTTCGTATCAATTTGAGTTTACTCAGTGTTGCTTTATGACATTGAACTTTGTGGTCTTTGTTAACGGTGCTTTCTGTAAATGATGTTTGCTCGCTCCGCTTCTTATGTTTGGATTAGACGCTATGAAATTCACGACTATTTGCTCTACTATTTTACAATAATGCAGTAAAGTTGTTTATTGTCTGTACTATTCAAATCCATTTCATTAATAATTTGTTTACTAGGGGTTTGTTTGTTTAATTCGATAGCCATAGCTGCCTCGTCGGTTTTCCTTATTATTTAGATACACTTTTTGTTCACTAGTGTTTTTATTCAAATGTGTTTTTCTTATGATTAAGATACTTCGAAATCATTATCCTTTGTATATTCATTAGTGTATAAGTCATGAGAATGGTTGTATTCGTAAACTTTATAACTTCAAGTAGTTGGAACTTTAACTGTCATTTGTATTGTTTTCTGTGATTTCGAATCCCAAATCAAGTATACGGACTTGTGTCCATACACAAAGGAATCGCGTGTGATGTCAGCTGTTAGATTCCCACACAAATGTCTCTATTGTGAAAGTATCTCTATTTTCGTAGCGTTCGCACTATTTGAGCGGGGATAGTCTATTCGATACGATCCAGTTTCGACTGATGTTTATTTAGTTCTTCAGCTAGATGGTTTGGTTTCGCGGAATAGATGTACAAATCGAATTTGTAAGCCTAATATTTGTTTGGTTTTAGAAACATGAAAGGCACCTTTTGGTTCTTCTCGTACCGCCGAGATCAATATTTGGATTTTGGCTATTGAATCATTTTATTTGATCGCTAATAAATAATATTTACTTGAATGGCCATTACTGACGCTTTTACTTAAATAATTTTATCAGAAAGAAAGAGCTTTTACCCTATGATGACCAGATGTCTCGCTGAAATTTTTGGATTGAAATAGATTGATTAGGTATGACATTGATTGTGTAAGTACATAGTTTTTGAACTGATGAAATCCGTGTGGTACACCTATATGCTTTGAAATCCATCGCAGGTTTATACCCACGCTCAGTATTCATGTAGAACATAGGTATTCTTCTACGTGCCAGCCAAACATTGAAATCTATTCAACTGTTACGGAGCTGAGTGATAACAAACATACATACATGCAACATAAATTAAGACAAATATTTACCATCTATGATTATAAATCTTTATGTTATTTATGAGAGTAAAACATAACCTATTGACTGACTTTTTGCAGTCACTATTATTCTATCTTTATTTTACCTTCAAACATGTTCTGTTTCTTTTAATCTTGAGTGTATTTTCAGTTTAAAATAAATCCACACTCTCGTGTAACACGATCATCACAAATCCGTGGTAGGAGTTTAAAATCGCCGACCTAGTCTTCACTTCAGTATTTACAAAAGTGGATTTCACAAGCTGGCCGATTTTGTTGCGGACCGACGGGGCAGTTTACACTGTGTTTACCTCTCATTTCGCTGTTTTCATAATCAGTATTGCAACATCGGCGTAAACAAGATTTGAGCTGTCATCGTATTATCGAAGCCATGTGAACTTATTTTACCATTTCATTCTTAAATAAACCTGTAGATTTCTATTTTGAATGTGAACTATGTATTTTTACTTCTTTGATATGATTCAAGCATTGTTAAATCCATTAAAGTGTTATTTTTTAAATTAATGGATTTTCCCCAATCCGTTTTTCGATTGGAACCTATACAGCAGTATTTCCCCGTACACAGTTTTATCAGCTCAATAGGACATACAATTTAATTGCCTTATCCATATAGGTAGCATTCGGATAAATCCTCCCAGCTATAATTGATGTGTGCCATTCATCAGGATTCTAGGCCATTCATCAGATTTATATACATCATGGCGGTTCTAGGGGTAAATGTGTAAATTATGAGTAGGTATATAAGGACGTATAGGTATATAACTATTTTGTGAATGTGAACTGGTTTACTCGGCTTAATGACATCGAATGCGTCATATTCTGCAGTTCCAGATGACTTATGAAAGCGTTCATTGTTTTATTGTCTGAGAATAAAATATGGACTTGATACCATCATTGTCATAATAAGTTTTAGTTATTCAACATTCAACGTGGATTTTATTTAATGCACCCGTCAGTCATGTATGTGGCTACTAACTGGCTACATAAGATTTTGACGTAGGTAGGTTCTGAATACTAGATTAATTGTGAATTTCTCTGTACCAAACACTATGTTCGATATATCAATGACATGAAAGGGTAGCCAGTGAACATTCCCCTGAGCGTATTGTCTTCGTATCTTACAATTTCCACCTCTCACGAGCACCAATGCACACGATATTAGACGTACCATTTAAGGAGGTATTGTGCGTGTCGGCACACGCTTCACTGCAGCCTGTACCGTCGAGTCGTCTTCCGGCTATTGTATTCGGTAGAGTTCTTTGTACAAGGGTGTTGATTCAAAGAGCCGGCTGGCGCTGTAAGGAGGTTTTCAGAAAAGATGTCCTCTACGAAATACGTTGGAATTAATGGAATGAAAATTCAACGACCAACTTGAAGGATTTCTCTTTGACACAGATCAAACGCTGCCTAGTCATTGAATAGAAATTCGTTTATCAATTTTATTCCAGGTAATAAGTAAATTATTTATGAATCACTTATTTTTTGCCAATACATTTCTATTGTGTAAAAAAAAACACAAAGACAGAGTTTTCTATGAAAGTACATTAGGTATATTTAATTGAAATTCGGAATGGAATCTTATATGACAATGTGACAAATACAAATAAAAACAAAGAACTTATAAGCTCATCGAACCATATTGATAAACGATATATGTGAGACACATGGAGTACATACCTACAAACATCCACAGTAGCGCATCAATCATGAAACAAATGTCAACATCCTATTGATTTCGCTTCGATTATCAGAATTATGTAGTGCTGAGTCAGTAGAGAGGCATCGCATTATGCCATGTTGCGCGTTGACAATTTCCTGTGATTCAGTCCAATCGGACGCTTCCTGTGCTACCCAAAATTAGGCATCCTTTTTTGTTGCGCTTTTTTTGTTGTCTGCTTATCACTTCTGAGTATTTTTTGACGGTAACGTACATTTTAATATTAGTTTTACCTTATACATTACGATTTTTGTATTAAGTATTAACAAAATAGCTCATATACAATTTTTTTTACTTGTTTTGATTGTTCCGTTTTAGCTCTAAAATAAAAACAAAATTGACTCTTGATTGAATACATTAGGGTGTACTATCCTTGCAGCACAGGCAGGTCCTGTTTAGTAAGCTCTGGAGAACATTTAAGTACGTATATAAGATTACAATATCTTGATTCCATGTCAACCGACGTTATTAATCTCGGTGCTTGTTTCCAATTAAAAAGTCCTTTCTCGAACACGATCGGCGCATACCATCTAAAACGCTTCATCATCACAGCACTAGTAAATGATATGCAATCTGTGTACAACATCAGCATTAGCATACCGGAGTCGACGCGTGTGCGTCCTGCCCGAGACAACGTTGTACTTATATCGTTTCCTGAGTGGGCATTTAGTATGCAACGGTATTCGGCGGCATCCGATAAGCTGATCATGCTTCATAGCCATTTTATGGCTATCACTTCCACCTTCCACTTCAATTGCCACCGTATATACTTTATACTGAAAATTGGTAAACACTTGTCTTGAAAAGAGTAATTGCTGAGCTTATTGCCGGCTCTTCTCAGGAATCCTAGCGTCAGAGTCAACGATTAATACTGTAGAAGACCATTCGGAATGAAAAATATATTCTTTCATTTCATTACTTGGTACCTCTTCATAACATTTCGATGTAGTTCCGTTTCGAATTCTCATATTATATTCTTCATGTCTTCAATAAAATCCAAACTTATTACATTTTTATTACAGATACAGTTTTGAAATTCGCATTTCACATCTTGATACATCTAGGCTCGGTTATTAACCTTGATATTGATTCTCAGATGATTCGCGGATGTTGGTGGAAATATTGATGCAAATAGATTGACGGAGAGCAAAATCATTTAGTCAATTTATGTTCATGACACCAATATAATATGACAGTTATGTTTACAGACCATTGAGAGCTTAATAGAAGAATAATGCTAACTATAAATAATTCATAGTAGGTATATTCAATACCATCTTATTGTATCTCATTAATTTAGATAGTAAATAACTATGGAAAGGAACATTCGCACTATACACATTTTCCCAGCAGACAAAACGTCGCTAGAATCACTCTACAGTTTGAGTCATAGATAAAGCCATTCAGTATTATCAACATTTCCCTGTAAGAGACATTCCGTGATTGATTGCGTAGGGGGGATTTTGTTATGCATTTTAATCACCACCAGTATTGTTCAGTGCATAAATGGACGACGGTTGTCGTAGACGGATTAGCAATATTACTCGACATAAATTAATCGGGTATACAGTGATCAATGAACGATTATAAGGTTTATAGTTTACTTCGAGAATCTTAAATAAGTTATTATATTTTATATACAGCACCGATATAGCCGAGCGTATTATTATTAAAAGTGTTTAAGAGCAAGTTTGAAAGTTTTTCAAAGTGAATTGCTTCGGGAAATCTAAAAAGTGTTCAATGAAAATGGTGATAGAATCTGGACAACCGAACGGGCGGTTTTGGCCGTTATCGCCGAAAATGTGGCGCCGGAGCAATGAATACTCCAAAGTGGTGTTTGAGTCCCGGAGGCCGCCGACATCCCCTATGGAAATAAGGAGACATGACAGACTAGACATGACTCCAGACTTGCTCCGTTCACGGAGTTTCATTAAAGATAGACTGAGTCATTTGAATCTAGAGGAAAGAAATATCATAGATTATAACGAAAACAGATTGAGCGTCGATTCTAAGAAACCGCCGATAAAAGAGCAGAAGAAAATTGAAGAGATCGTGAAATTGAGAGTGAAGAAGCATAGACAGCCGAGACCTAACAGTTTGCAGCTGCTTCTTTGTCCTTCTAGCTCAGGACATTACAGCAGTAACACTTGGAGATACACCAGAGTACGATCTAAGAGGTGCGTGATTTATTCTTAATTTTACTAAACTATAAAGTACAGAAAATGTGTAAATAAATGTATAGAGAATAGGTAAATGTTTCAATGTAAACTCGGTCCGTAAAATGCTAACCCATATATTTGCTTCTAATATTGAAACTCACGCGTTCAATAGCCAATTATCCGTCGTGTTATAATTGTGACCAGTGATGCATTTAATTGGACTAATTGAAGGTTTTCACGTCGGACGCTTTCTCTGATCTCATGAATGTTTCATCACTTGCTCAATGGTTCGCCGAGTGGGTTGATTGTGGGTGTAATGATCTTGACAGCACCCTATCGTCGACCGCTTATCTTGTTAAGCTCGACCATCGGCCCTTTTATATTGTGCAATAATGGATATTAATTATGTAGATATAGTGAAATGTGTAAATATTGAAGGTGATATTTAAATTCAAAATTAGATTGGCATTATGCATAGCTGGAAAACGAAACTAGGTAACAAATTTTTTATATTACTGAATGAATACGGCGGTAGTTTGTTGACGATATAGTGCATCATAGGAAAGCTTTTCATATTATGATGATTAAGTTATAGACTCTACGTTGTTACAATAAAGTTTAAAGCTCATTATCTAACTCAATTATATAAACAACGTATCCAATACATATTTCTGCCGTATCTAAATTGAAAGTATACATTATTTTTATGATTATCGTGTTTTAAAGAAACGTGTTTACATTATTACATAGTAAAAATGTCGTAAACACATACAACTTTGTATGCAATGATAACCTCGACTTCAAACATCTTAGTTTTTGGAACAGCACAGCACGTAGGCGGTGATTGAGGAACTGTAGATATGGCGTGTGACAGATTTTTAAGGTCAATAAGATTAAACATGGCTTATTATTTAATTACTATGTTATTCACATATCAGTTTTTTTTGGTGCTTATCTATGGATACAAATAAATTAGGTTATACGTTTAAGTGGCTGTATATTTAAACCGTAACGTAATCTGGTTAGATTTTTTTCGGAATATGTATAATATATTAAATAATACAATTAATGCACGGGTATGTGTAATTTAACAGGAATTATGAAGACATAAAATTAAGATGTATTATTGGACGCGAGAATCACTTGGTCGATTTTTACGATAATAACTGCTTTAACACTTGGTACATAAATCCATTTTAATCAAAGTCAATCTAAAAAGCAATGTCTACATTAACTGGTTTCGTCAGCAGTTGATTGATATGTCAGTCAGCCAAAAACGTATCAAGAATCGAGCCTCCACCACCACGCTATTAACCGATATTAACATTTTGACGACCGTCGGCGTCGTCCGTTATTATTTACGTGCAATGAATCACACGGACCGTTTAGCATTCCTTGACCGGCGCCTAACATTTACATTTGCACAGCACCCTAGCTGGAAACGCTTATAGCACTGTGTTTTCAATGAATAACATTAGGTGAAGGAACCATTAACAAGTTCAACGAACACAATAGTTTGTGTAAAGAGGACTGTTTTATGTACACCATATGTTATTTTTTAAATATACTGTGTTAAATCCATGTATTTGTTTTACTATACATGATCGGTAAACAATATGCTCTAGATTTTTGTTAGTCTATTTATACACTGTTTTAAGAATATTCATGGATTGTTGGAGATTAGCTTGCTTTAAGAGGAGTTTTCTTGTCTCCCGCTCTGTACTGTTTGTTAACTCATATACATGTTTGTCTAGTCTTTGTGTCATGTACAATAGTCTGCACGCTAGGGTATTGTAGATTCAGACAGCCCTCAGTAACAGAACAGAATATTCAAGCAAGTGCATTGCCTACACATCTTGTAGAATACGTTAATTTGATGATCGTCTACGGCGGATCGTGTTTTGAATATTCATTGGGCATCGGATATCATAATATGCATTTGCCATTCGCTTGCGGACCCACGACCGGGCGATTTTCATTAAAATGAAACTCCACGGAGTCGTTTTGCATTGGAAATCGACGCGAAAACTGTCTGACCCAATTATGATATTCGTCAGTATTCGTCACCATAATTGTATTACGTTTGTTTGGTTGAAGTTGCTTCACTTAATATTCTAGTTGTTTATTTTTTATTACTCACTAGCTGCCTCGTTGCGTAGATCCCGTTCCCGTAGGAATACTGGGACAAGCCTATGTCACTCCCTGATAATGTAGCTTTCTATTAGTGAAAGAATTATTCAGATCGGTCAAGTAGTTTCAAAGTTTATTCGTTTCATACAAATCATTCCTCTTTATAATATTAGTGTAGAACTGTAGACTAAAGAATGATGTGCCTAATTTTGTTAATCCGTTCAGTCAGCCAGGTTTTGGATGTTAAAGATTCAAAAATATTTTTATAAATTTTTATTAGAGACCTACAGGAAGAAATGCTGCGCGGAGAAAATTCTCACGTATATTTTCACGTCATAATTTTTCCTTCTAACCATAAATGTCGATGGTATTGGCGTAACCATAGAGTTACGGGCGTGAATATGTTAACGATCGTCTATTTTAGTCTTCAATCTATGATTTATTGATGTGTGAAAACTGCTTTGGTTACATACAATTGAACCGTCTGCGAGCCAAATGGCATTTGTCTGAGACATTTGCTTAAGAATTTTTGTACCTTTTGAAATTGAAAGTGGAATTGTTATGAAAATTGTGTATGCTAATTAAGTAACTCGTGTATTTCCTTCGTAATCGTAAAACACTCATAATGACTTTGATAACAACATTCAAAAGATTCCTAATGATATAGCCTGAATCCGAATGATCATATTCTATATATTTTAACAATAACGCAATTAAAGCTAATTAATTAAGATGATTGAGAATACGACTCTAGCACTTAATACCAGTCAGTTCGCTGTACGTTTGGAATGCTATGACTAATTAACTGATTATCAAGCTTCTGGTAAGTCCCTACAAGGGGCTAATAGGTTCGCTTCACTGGAGTGCAAAAGCTGAGGTACTGCTTCAAGATTTGCTCGGTAGACCATACAATTAAATTGGTGCCTTCTCAGTAAATCTTAAGTATAGCAATAAAATATTGAGTGATATATAGAATCATATTCATGAAAAATTTGTATCATCAAACGAATTATAAAATATCGTAAACCTAGTTGTAAATATGGAAGAATCATAGGCAGTGAGGTCATCATATATGTCGATATTAAAAGAAATCTTTCTTTAATTTATTAGTAACCTTATAAGAATATTATTTTTCACCTTATCGAATATAATTCCTATTATGTACTTACCTACTTTACATTCCATTACTTTGCTGCCTCTAAACAACTTCATAGAATCCGGACAGTGGCTCTTTTTATCCATTGGGGGTATATAGCGCCAGAGCTATAGTTACTAAATAAGCAAATAATTTACGTATATAAACAGCTCAAATGGTCAATGACACATATACGCAACGTTATCTAGCCTTTATTGCGTGCAACATAGAGTTCATTAACTTAAAAGACAATCTAGCTAAAAGCTTGTGAAATATTTATTGGTGAATCAGTGAACACGTTTAGCTTGCTCGGACTTGTTGGTGGCCTAATATACACACCTGTGGTACACCCACACACCTTTTACTTATGAATGGGACCGCGAAATCGAATTAAAATGTTTATATAGGTATTTGCCTTTGTTTGGACGTGAAGGTAAACGTGTTATTTGGATGACTGAGAAGAATCTCGAATCTTAATGACATATTTATTTTTGGATAACAATAGAATGAATATCTGTATTGTTGAGTTGGGCGCCATGCTGGTTTATTAGTGCTACGGAAAGAGGCATTATATAATACACTATAGATATTTTAGTTTTATACTTAGTGATCGGTTTGAAGGTGTGGCATCACGATATGCTTTGATATTAGTAAAGGTAATGAGACGTAGTACAATTATATACCTAAATAATATTCAAGGTTAAATAACAATTCAGAGAAGTTATCGTTAGTCTCAAAACAACAGCAAACATATGTACAACTACCTTGAAACGTGAACTGAATTTAATCTTCGCAACCCAAAGCACAGTGGACAAAGCAAAGCCTACGGAAGATAACCTATACATAGGTATAGTATGTAGTAAATGCATGGACATTGTGCATTTGCTTGTGCCGAATGCCGCCAATCGATGCGTGTGGTGGTGGCAAGCTCCAAAGGTGGGAAGGGGCTCGAAGGCCCACCACCCCTGTGGTCACCCGCCGGACATTCGGTGACCACCCGCGTTGGTATAATTAAAATTTCCCATGCCTGCATATTGAGATAACGTAACAGATTGAGCGTAGTTATGGGAATTTAGAATTTATTAAAACTGCACGGTTCATAAAGTATGTTGGATTTTGTGGTTGTATTAATTTGTGCTCGTGTGTGTATATTAATAAACAGAGCGTGGTGTGATGTGTGATTCCTTTCATCATCATATGAGTTGAGATTTTGACCATTACCAGTATCATAGGAGGTATAATGTCCTTTTTCATAGCTTGCTTAATAGGATATTCCACTCCTTATTGTGCCTAATGGAAAATACTATTAACGACACTATAATCAAGTTGCCAAGCTTCAAAGAAAATGAATGATCTTGCTCCTTGATTTACATATGTAAACAACTTGGGACATCTACGGTGATAATTTATTATCTTGATCGTTAACTTTAATTCAGTTACATAGTTAATTTCCATTTGTTTTATCCTATCGTACTAATATTATAAATGCAAATGTTCGTATTTGACTATTGAACGGATTTGGATGGCATTTGAAACACATGTAGTTTATAAGCCTGCAATAACACATAGGCTTATTTTTATCCTGGAAAATGGAAGACCTCTTAGGAAAGGGAGTGAAACCGCGGGGAGCCACTAGTAACTATTCCTATTTTATCCTATGTATCTAACTGTTTGATAAGTAACGACCGTCCGTCATGAAATAGAAATGACGTAATCGATTGCCTTATTTTTAAGTTACATGCGATCATTTGTTAATGCCTCCACCTGACTGGTTTTTTTGCTTGAATATTAACATTATAATAAAGCAACTATTATTGCAGTGACGTCATGGGTCATGTAAATTGTTTGCATATTGTTAACTGACTCAACAGTCAACTTATTGGGGTCAATATACATATGCATAGACGTTATGCTACGTATGCTATTTACCGATGAACTTTATTTTTAGATTATTCGAACATGCAATTGGTTTGGATTGATTATGAAAAATCCTGTATAAGTTTGTTATGTCAAATAATGAAGGGCCTCAAATGTCAATTTATAATTTACGGTCAAGTAATTTCCTTTTCAAATATGCCTACCGCTTTACTAAAAGCCATAATACCTTGCCCTATTTAGGATACGTATTATGTTTGTTTCAAGTGTTTTCATGCCCTTGTCCCAAACAAGGGGCCGTGAAGAGCGTTAAGGAAGACATTATGTTTGGACAAACCCCTTACCGTAGCTTGACGAATTCACTATAGCCGCCTGTTACACAGTTTCGTAACAACTAACAAGTCAATGATGATTATTGAAACGTCACGCGGTGTCAACGGTGTACTTGTGGCCGAAGAGACAATTAAAACAACGGCCGTGCCCTATTTTTATGGCCACTTAATTTGTTTTGGTCGCAACGTCAATTAGTTTTATGCTTTGAGGCACTTGCTTTTAACCATTTAAGTTGCTTGTAGCTATTGTTAGACTAAGCGACCGTTTAACCTAACCCTTCAAACAAAACACTGTAGAAAAACTGAACTTTACATTTGTCAAAGGGTTTTTCTTTGGAGTCAAACACTATTCTGACTATTTCTGACTTAGTCTTAAATGATGATTATGTGCTTTTATGTAGAAAAATACGTGGCATACATACTCAATTGTTATGGGGAAACCACCTTGAGATCGGGGAAACGCAAAAATATATAATCTACCTATACCTATAGTTATTTGTGTTTCGCAGAACATGACATGACTGTGTTGATTAATTTGTGCATTTTTAGAATAATAAATAAAATACAGTGACAGTTGATGTATATAAGATTTAAATACATAAGCGTCGATTTATTGGTGTAAACGGTTTGCCCTGTGGTCCGATATCCTTTATAAACACGTTTATTATTCATGAATTGGCGCAAATACCTTTAAGACCCTTGCTTCAATGCTTGTTTAGTACTAAATTGTTTGTTCTGTACCGCACTTTTCAGTGTTTGTAAATGTTGACATGTGAGGTCATTTATTGTTAACATGTTAATTGTAGTATATCTGCTATCTGGTAACCACAAAAGCTCACTTTGAAGCTTAATTTGGAATCCGATTGGCCGTGTGTGAAACATGTCCCAGGATATTTGTATTACCCATTCAATTATTTCGTAATTTAATGATGCTTATGACAATCTAAAATAAATCATATAGGTTCAAAAAAGATGTTACATTGCCTTAATTTAAAAATAATATAATTGTTTATTGTTTCAGCCATGAGCCGGAGGGCGGCGGCCGGTGCGGGGACGGGCCGCTAGCGCGCGCGATGCAGCCAGCTCCGCCGGGTGGCTCGCCCAAGCGTCACCCGACGCCAGCGCCCGCGCACGGTGAGTTAGACCTTGCAAATTCAACCTTATGCTGTTATATATATAAGGATCGCATCTACACCTGTAATGAATATATTTCACACTAGAAGGCTTTCTTATTTCCCAATCAACAGAAAAATCTTTCGTAGAGCCATACCTAATACTAGTAGAACGTTTCTTTTGCACCCCATTTCCAGTCGGTCCAATCTTTATCGGTTTATCGGATCTTTTTCCATTTTCTGCAAACGAAGTGCTTATCTCCACTGTCCTGTGATTTTCTCCGTTTCTTTGACTCTAGTTTCTAAAACTGTCACAAAAATCTCTACCTGGTGGTAGGTACTTACAATACGATGTTACCAATCTTGTTCAATATTCCGATTGTCCCGTAGCTCGGATGTAGGTGGCCCATTTGCATCCAAAAGCTAAATAACAAAAGTTTACCTTGCGGCTCCATGTCAGAATTCGGCATCTCACCTCGGGTAACATAAATTGCCGTCCCGTGGGCGCTATTATCTGCTGTTTTCACCGATTATATTGACTTTTTTAGAACACGACACGATTCTATGACGGCGATCTTAAACCTGATCTGAATATATAATGTAACTTAGTATAAATTGTAGGTTGAAAACATTTTAAGGCATATTATGTCTATACAAATATTGTAAATGCGAAAGTAACTCTGTCTGTCTGTCTCGCTTTCACGCTAAAACTACTGAACCGATTTAAAGGAAATTTGGCACACAGATAGTCTAAAGCCTGAGAAAGAACATAGGCTACTTTTTATCCTGGGAAATTGGAAGATCTCCCGGGTACGCAGGTGAAACCGTGGGAAGCCACTAGTTATATCTAATATCAAAAAGATACACCTTTTTATTGTTATGACATGTTTCTCATTTTGGTCTCAAGATTTTTATCAGTTAAACGACCAATAACAAAATGTTTGAGATGACACTAAGATAAAACGCAGAAGTATTTTAATCGGTTGCGAAAGTTTATAACAAGCGAAAGTGTTTGTAAGAAGCGAAGTCAACTTGAAGATTTAATGATTTTAACACGTGTTCGTTGTATAAATTTCGATATTCGATATTGTATAAGATAGAAAAAGAAAATAAATAAAAATATTTCCCCAAATACAAATGATTATGGTACAAAAGATTAGAAATAGGTAAAATGGCAGAACTAGTTATTGACTTACAACTAAAAGTGCTCAGCAAACAGATATAACAACTTCATTAATTAAACTCAGTGTTTGATTTCAAAACTTTTAACAATCCTCAATTTCACGCTTTAATTCGCCTCATTCAATCATTCACTCACTAAAAACTACTGCGGCAACCATAGACGTTGAAGTTTATTTAGGTACCTATTATTATTCTACCCTGCGGTTTCACCCGTGCTCCTGGGGTACTTCTAGTTTTTATGATTCAAAAATATCCCTATAATAACCCTGAGTAAAATTTTATCCAGGTTCGTTCAACTATTCTGGCGAAATTTAATAAGAAATTTCCAAACTTTTCCATTTAAAATATTAATCTATTAAATAATAGATGATTGAGATGCCTCTATATATTCTGTATACCTAATCAATATACAAAATAGAATAGTCAGTGTCATACCAAGTTGTTTGAAGCGATCGGTGTATAAAGCCCATAAAAGCCCATCTCAGTCCAAGATTCCTAAGCAGTAAAATATTGTAAGTTATATGTTGGGCCGTCGTCGTCGGCGCTCATTTGTTCCTTTTTAATGAGCGAGGTATTATATTACCTGCAAAGTACAAAATACGTGGGTAGTGGCAGAGGTAAAATTTTAATTAAAAACGCAGACGTGTGTGTTTGTTTGAAAGGTTTTCGCTTTTTGATAAAAAACGATGTCGTTCACATACTTTTTCTTTTTTACTTGTTCGCTAAAAATCTTTTTAAACTGAATTCTTACTAGACTTTACTCTTTTTTGTATGAAAGCGAACATGTCTCTATTTACATAAGTAAGATCGATATCGCACCAGGATATCAGAGAACTTTCCTTAATCAGCGTAAAGTTTTGCTACGACACTATATAAAGGTGTAGACTTTCTCCGACATACCTCTGATTGGTTATTCCGCGTTACTGTTATTGGTGGGAAAGTAAATAGCATCGCCGTACAAGTCCCGCAGTCCAGTCCCGCGGGACTATATCAACAGTCACCAGGCTCGTTTGCCCAATCAATAGTCGGTAATGACGCAATACTTGCCGAGCTGAGAGCCTAATGAGGGCCCCTTCAAGCCTTTTTCAGTCGCTCTTTTATTAAGTTCGTATCGCATTTTAATAGCGGTCCTTTGAGGTGATCGGTTCTTTATTTCCTCTAAGGGTTTGTTTGTAGATATCGATTCCAGGAGAAATTTCAGGTATATTGCTCTTTTGGTAGTACTGCACTGAAATGACTGAAACGCAAATAATATTATCACCATTTTGTAATGTTCTTTTCCTGATATTCATTGATTTACACACAATTCAACGGGTCGATAATACTATTATACATAGGTACTATACTATATTATATTATACTATACTATACTACTGGTACTATACTATATTATACATAGGTACTATATTTTTTAAATACGTACGTACATCTATAGATATTTACATAGTATAACTGTGTTCCGAATTCTCCTAGCAGACTAAGGAAATCCCTTTTAAACTGTACAGGTGCAGCAGCAGGTGACCAGTCCACGTTAAAAGTCCACCTGCCCAAAGGCGGGTTTAACGTGGTGAGGGCGTCTGCCGATGAGGACGTGAGGTCGGTGCTGCGTCTCCTCGCCGCGAGACTAGCGGTCGGGGACAGGGTGTACACGTCGTGTTACGCACTGAGGGCGCGGAGACTTACTACTGGAAAGGTAATTTACGATGGAGGAGGAAGGAGGTTCATGCTGAGCATGAACGGGCTGATTAGATAGATGAATAGTTTGACATCATCATCATCATCAGCGTATATACGTCTCCACCGAGGAGCACGAGCCTCCCCTAACAGTATAGTTATTTGTAAAAATAATAAATGAATGTGACTCATTGTAATTTTGAGGTTTTTATAAATGCTAGGTAATTTGTGCATTGGTTTCCCGATTTTGTCTCATGTGTATCTTGTTGTCAGTATATCCATAATACGAAAGAGCTAACAAATAGTGAGTTAAATAAATATGCATGCTCTAGTCTTCACATTTAACTTTATGCATTATTTATTACCTACTTTAAAAAAAAGCAGTTTTTTCCTTTAATTTAGATGCAAGCAAGAAAAAGAACTGCAATAATTTTATATGACAAATTTATCTGTGTATTTAGTTGGTAAGTTAATCAATAAATATATAGTTAACACTGAAGGATGACTTATTTCTTGGAGTGTAAGAAATTATCATTAACTATAGGTCATACATAGTAAACTAAATACATAACGCGTGTATTGTCGTGTCAGATCCGATGGATCCACCAGGACACGCCGGTGTCGGAGCTGGCGGGCAAGTGGCCGGCGAGCGAGTGGCGGCTGGAGCTGCGCGTGCGCTACCTGCCCGCCAACCTGCGCGACCTGTGCATAGCCGACCGGGTCACGTTCCATTACTACTACGATCAGGTACTATACTATAATAACTTAAATTGCATTGTACATATCATCATCATCAGCTCATATACGTCTCCACCGAGGAGCTCGAGCCTCCCCTAATTATACTATTAAAATAAATGTCTTGGGACACTTTTCACACGCGGCCAATCTGAATCCAAACTAAGCAGAGCTTGTGCTATAGTAACCAGATAGCCGATATACTACTTTTAAATACATGTCTATTTATATAGATATTTACGTTATTTACATCCGGAATTCCAGACACAGAACAAACAGACATATTAATGCATACAAATATATCTATTCCTTACATAACTTTATTTTCATTGTATATATTTGTGACAGTTATATGTAAAATATCAGGCAGTGTTTCTAATTGCTGACAATTTATTTTTGTTTTCAGGTGCGACATGACTACCTCAATGCCAACCATCCAATGGTGGACCAGGATTTGGCGATACAAATATGTTGTTTAGAAATTAAGTAAGTGTTTGACACTATGTACATTTTAATATTATTCAAAATCAAATGTTTTTGACACCAAAAATTAAGTGCCAAAAAAGCTTAATTTACATACAGAACACACAGATCATAAAAATCATAGATAATAATTACCAGCATCTTTAACAACTACTTTTAAATGTCAAATTACAGATACTTCTGTAAGGACATGCAAATATCCCTCGACAAGAAGTCAAACATCGAATATCTCGAGAAGGAGTTCGGGCTGCACAAGTTCCTGCCGAAGTCGGTGCTCGACGCGATCAAACCCAAGGTGCTCAAGAAAGCTATACAACAGCAGTTTAAAAAGGTAATAAATACAATAAATTTGTGATAGATTTCGATATTAAAACGACTGTATAATAATGTGCAAAAACATCTATATTATCAATAAACTTCATCACTTCTTAATACAAAGTTTCGTTCTCGGTGATCTTCAATTTTCCCGGGATAAAAAGTAGCCTATATGAGTATATGATAATCCAGGTTATAAACTATCTGTGTTCAAAATTTCATCCAAATCCGTTCAGTAGTTTTTGCGCGAAAGAGTAACAAACATCCATCCATAAATCCATACTCACACTTTCGCATTTATAATATTAGTAGCATTCAGTAGGTCGGAGAATCGGTTACTATCTACTTTTCGTACCCGTAAGTGATCACGGAAACGGGAACTATGCGGGTGAAACTAGTATGTATATTCGAACGACTAGTTTCTGAGATTAGGCCGTGTAAACGAACTTAAACATAAGATGTATAGGTATATGATTTATTTATTTAATATTAGCACGACATCATCACTTACTCACTAATATATACACTAAATCTAATTACATTTTGCAATATAAATAATAGTATGATGTTGTTTGTACCCAGGTGGGCAACCTAACGGACACGGAGGCGATGGTGAAGTACCTGGAGACGATGCACACGCACTACGGGTACGACCGCGAGACCTTCACCGGAGCCCTCGGCACCGGCTGGGCGATACCCGTCGAGCTGGCCATCGGACCCGACATCGGTAAACATATTATACTTGCCCGTTTTTGCAACATTATAAATATCCTAGGACATTTTTCACACACGGCCAATCTGATTCCAAACTAAGCAGAGCTTGTAATATGGTAACCAGATAGCTGATATACTACATATACTACTTTTTAAATACATACTTATATAGATATTTACATCCAGACACAGGACAAACAGACATATTCATGGATACAAATGTTTGTCCTGGGTGGGATTCGAACCCACGACCCGCGGCTTGAGAGTCAGGGTCACTAACCACAAAGCCAACCGGGCTGTCGAATTATTGATTGATGCTCCGCTCCTATTCGTCGTAGCGTGATGATATATACCTTATAGCTTTCCCCGATAAATGGGCTATCTAACACTGAAATAATTTTTACACTGAATTAAAATTGGACCAGTAGTTTCTGAGATAAGCGCGCTCAAACAAACTATTCAGATTAAGATATTAGTTATTAGGTATCTTCTATTTTCCCGGGATAAAAAGTAGCCGTTGTATTAATCCAGGTTATGAACTATATTTGTTTTAAATTTTATCCTAATCTGTTCAGTAGTTTTTGGGTGGCACAATAACAAATATACATCCATCTATACTTACAAATTTTGCATTTATAATATTAGTTTAGTAAGATATAACATCTAGTCTTCTTGGATGAATGGGCTGTCTAACATTAAATATTGTTTTTAATTCGTACCAGTAGTTTTGGAGCCAATTACAAACAAAATAAACTTCCTTTTTTTAAGTCGGTTAAAATAATATTAGTTTGTATATAGGTACCTATGTAGAAAATTGAATTAAACTTTTTATTTATTGGACTGTAAAATGATGAATTTACAAGAATATTTTAAAATTAAATTAATTATTATTCTTGAGTATATAGGTATGGTAAAATTTATGTGAATAAAAATATGTATATAATTAAACTCATTTTGCTTATGTATTCAATATTTACATGTATCATTTATTTTGTTAGCTCTGCTCAATTTAGTTACAATAATTTGTTTATGTACCTTACAGATATATCGTACGTGTCCCACAAGGCTGGCGAACCGCCGACGTACACGAAGATAGCGTCGTTCAGCGACATCGTCGCCGTACAGACGCTCAAGTCGAATTGCACACAGCAGTCGCAGACTCAGGTACCTATAATTTATTTTTCCTATAACTTAATTTATGGCTAAAGGTAATAAGTAATCTTTCTGTAAACAAACTAGCAATTTCGGGTTGATACACCAGTCTGCCCAAATTATTTTTTTACCTTAGTAGATTCTGCTCCCAAATTCTTATCATCTAGATAAGGGCCGCTAGTTATAGCTAGTTATTTTCATCAACATATTGCCTGGCCGAGTAGCTTTGATTGGTTGGTCATTGTACCTGTGCAAGTCGTGGACTCGAAGCCCACCCTGGACAAACATTTATGGGCATGAACATGTCTGTTTGTTCTGTGTCTGGATGTAAATATCTATATAAGTATGCATTGAAAAGTAGTATAATGTAGTATATATTAGTTAACTGGCTACAAGCTCTGTTTAAATTGGAATCGTCGAAAATGTGTATAAAAAAATGGATATTTATTTATTGATTGAAAATCTTGATTACAGACTGGTTCGTGTGGTAAAGCAGCGTTACAACTACGAGTGAAGGGAGCGACGGAAACGTTAACAATTACGTGCAGCAGTGTTGAAGTGAGTACTTATATAGTTTTATTAAATCGCTGTATAGCAAACATGATTTGTTGTTGATTGGTTTATTGATTTCAATATTGCACTCTATATAAATCTTATTACGGTTCATTTCAGGCCGCGGAAAGTTTAGCTGATCTGGTGGACGGATACTGCAGGCTAGTCACAGAGTCACAAACATCTTTATGGAACAGACAAAGTAAGTCTTAATTTTGTCAATAAGTTTTTCAAAATATTTCTGGCTATTAATTTCCAAAAGGAAACATTGCAGTTTAATTGTGATTTCTGTTACGTCGAAATAATTAAGAAAGACTGAACATATATATATAACTTTAACTTGATTGTCTACTAATATGGAATGTTTAAAAACGTGAAATCATAATTTGTATTTAACTTTTTACTAGCTACCGTCTGGAAACAACTTAGCTGTCAATGTAAAAGTAAGTCAATTAAATAGCTTTGATTTCAATTTAATTTAATGTTTTGCTGGTTTATCTACTTCAAATAACATAAGCTTATTTTATCTTGAGGCTACTAATTTGGTATGAGTGAGCTGTTAGTATTAATATATTTAACACCAACCGAAATGTTCAACATAACAAACCATGCTTAATTTAAATAACATATTGTTATTTTTTTAGAATATATAAATATCTGGGTAAATAAAATGCACATAAATAATAAATATCTAACAAAAAACCATTACATATATTTTATTTGAACATTAAAAATATTGTCAGTATAATGCAAATAGTTACTGGGTATACAGGGATAAAAATATTGCCTATATTACTCCTTGATAATGTAGCTTTCCTACAGTGAAATAATTTTTGATATCGGCAGTATCGGCACAGTAGTTTTTGAGTCTATTCATTAAAAACATATACACAAAAAAAATACAGCCAATTCGATTCAGCTGTTCTTGTGTTATAAATAGTGTAACTAACACGTCTTTCTTTTATATACATATACCTAGAAATGTAGACTATATGTCACATCACTATTTTCAACAGCTGAGATGAGCAGCAGTTCGTCCGAGGGTAAGACGAGCTCATTCGAGGGTAACACCAACACTATACTTTCTGAGGACTACGCTGAGATTGTGGACGACGACGCGGACTATTCCACACCTGCTGGTAAGAATGTCTCTTATTTTAATAAGAATAGAGTTCAATTTAGAGGCATCGCCATTTGTTACGGTAAATAAAATAACAACGTTTTACCTACCAATAAAACGTTTATTAAACATACTTACCTTATTCGAAGCCTAATATAATATGAGAGTAGCGTTCGTTTCCGGTTTGTACTAAGTCGTATACTTCCGCCAACCGTCCACCAATCAGAGCCGTTTCCGCTCCTTTCCCGCGTACCCCCTCCACCGATACTAGCGCCACCGAGGTTTGTTGAGTAAGCAACTGAGTTTTGAATTCATTGTGTCTCTCAATTCCACCAGGTGGGCTAAAAAATTAGGCTTCGAATAAGGTAAGTATGTTTAATAAACGTTTTATTGGTAGGTAAAACGTTGTTATTAAACCGTACTGTACCGTTATTCGAAGCCTAATATAATATGAGAGACGTGTTTGTTTTCGCCTGGTGGTGCTAGATATAAACAACGCCAATGTGATTTGATGCGATGACATGTGAATATTAGTTTACAGGTTATAGTGTAATTATTGAAATTCTTGTTTTCACACACAAAATTTATTGTAAACTTAGGAAATATAATAAAGTCTTTATAACATTAATTCAATCAAGCAATTCAGCAATACAAATCAATCATTATTGTAATAATCGATATAATCAATGGCTCAATCATCAGTTGGAGCAAATAATGTAACAATTGAAGCAGCATTATCGGGTCTGTTTATGATTTCCCGACAATAGTATTTTGTAAATGTACCTGCAGATTTCCAATTACCCCTTGCCAGGATATCGTCTAGCTGGAAATTCTCGAGCCAGGATTTAGATGCGACTGCGGACCTGAGGCTGCCAGCAGTTGCCGAGATGCCTGCTTCATGTAGGAGTTTTTTGATCCATCCTGCAATAATCGTTCTTGAAGCAGGTCGAGGAGCTCCAGTTAGAGTTACAAACAGCTTATCGGTTTTTGATGTTTTTCGTCTATTTGACGCCAAATTAACTAGGAGTTTTACCCAATGTACTGGGCAAAGTGATTTGTCCTTGGTGTTTGCGGTCAATCTCCAACCGGACTGTCTCCAGGTATGCGAATCGGTTTTAGACCCAAACTCTGGTTGCAAAATTATAAAATCTTCACCCGACTGATAATTTTCTTGTGAAATTTTTAGTAAGGTCAGATCATGAACACGCCTTCCTGAACAAAGAAGTAGGATAGTCGCTGTACGCTTGGAGATTTCTAAGAGATTAGTCAGATCAGGGTCTTTATGTTTTAAAAAGTTGATTAGCACCTCAGTATCCCAGATTGGTGGCTTGGAAAGCTTTGGTTTAGCCAGAGCGATTGCCTTCAAGGCCTGTCTCACTAGGCAGTTGGAACCCAGGTTTTCTTGATTACTGATATTTGAGAAAGTAACCACTACTGATTTATGTACTAGAATTGTACTTAGTGCAAGACCTTCCTTTTGATGGAGATCGATGAGAAATCTGGCTAAATCGGCTCCGCTTGGGTTGAATATATCAATACTCTCGTTGCTTGCCCATGTGGACCATCTGTTCCATGCGGGTCTGTACGTCTTAAGAGTAGATTTGCGCCAACTTGACGATAGCAACACTTTCTGTTCTTCCGTCCAGTTATTTAAATACCGATTCCACCCCCACATTTCCATATCTCCAAGCTCATTTCGTGAACTTTCGGTGGTGGAAGGCCTGTGGATATGTCCACTAGGACCTGAGGAAGGTTGTTGACAGTCAACGGTGGAGCTAGTGCCCGGTTCTTCAGATCTGGTCTCCAGTAAACTTTCTCCCAGCGAGGTACTACTAGTAGGTAAATGCCTAGAGCTTTGTTCAGTTGAGCCAAGACCCTTGGAATTAGATGGGGTGGTGGAAACACCCAGGCCAGTGGGAAATTCCAATTCATGCTCAAAGCGTCGTAATGGGTCGCTTTCTCGTCGGTCCTGTCGAGTGTGCAATAAGTTTTCACAACGTGAGCTCGACTCGAGGCAAATAGGTCGATTACAGGCAGACCCCATTTGTCGAATACAATCTGTGTCAGTTGTGGTGATAAATTCCATTCCGGAGCCGATTTCTGGCGAGATAGACAATCTGCGTGGCAATTGTAGTTCCCGGGAATGTGGTAAACTGAGATCTGGATGTTGAACTGGTCTAGTATCGAGTACACCAGTTTTGTTAGCTCCGTTAGTTTCGCCGACCTGGTACCACCTTCGTTCCGAAGGTACGAAACGACCGATTTGTTGTCGCACTGAATTGTTAGTGATTCCGAGTTCAGGTGCGGACCGTGATCTCGTAATACGTTTAATATTGCTATCATCTCTTTCTGATTGCAGTGAAGGTCCTGTTGTTCGGCCGTCCACGTGCCTTTGATACTTCGGTTGTCTAATTTGGCACCCCAGCCTAAGTCGCTGGCATCCGTGGTCAAGCAGTGTGTCGAATGTGGTCGATGAAGCTGTGAAGCTTTTCTGCAATTTTGTTGCCACCAACGCAATTCTGTCATTGTTGCTGCCGATAGGGGTATTAGTTTTACCGAACGTGTTTTCAAAGCCCGGTTGGCCAATGACTGGAGTGCGCGATATTGTAAGCGTCCTCTTCGTACAACAAAACTGGCAAAATTCATTAAACCAATGATTCTCTGCAAGTCCGTCAGACAAGCTCTCTTTTCCGTTTGCATGGCAATAGTCTGAGTTTCTAGTTTCAAATACAGTCTTTTCGGCAGGTATTTCAGATTTTGCCATGGATCCCAGACGATGCCTAGAAACTCTAAGACTTTTTGTGGTTTGAGAGTTGATTTCTCTATATTTATTGTCCATCCCAGAAACATAAGCAGATCCAGTGCAATTTGCACATGCTTTTCTAGTATGACTGGATTCTGGTTTGCGAGACAAAAGTCGTCTAGATACACTAGGATTCTTACGCCTTTGCTTCTCAGATACTGGGCGATCCAGTTTGTTATGCATGCAAATGCTCTCGGTGCTGAGCTGAGCCCGAAGGGCAAGCAGGTCATTTGAAACACTCTTTTGGCGTATATCAGACGAAGAAACCGTCTGTGGCTTTTTATGACTGGTATGTGAAAATACGCTTGATGACAGTCTATTTTTGCCATCCAATCCGAATTTTGAAGGAAATCTGGTACACGTTGTACATTTATCAGCTTGAATTTGTCCGCGTGAACATATTTGTTCAACATCTTCAGGTTGAAAATAGGCCTGGACGTGCCGTCGACTTTTGGTCGAAGAAAAATTGTTGAGATAAAACTGGGACTGAACTCCCCTTCTTCCAGTACACCTTGGTCCAACATGCTGTTGATTACCAAGGAAGTCTTTTTGGAGTATGGTGTCTGAAGTTGGAATTTTGGCAGGCATAGTGGTGGTTTTAATTTGAACGGGATGCGATATCCGCGTATCATTTTGAGAATGTGAGGGGGGGCCCCGATGCATTCCCAGTTTTTGTAAAAGTGTTGTAGTTGTCCGGCACGAAAAGGTCGACTCGGTGAGTCAATTCCTTTTGGGACGCTGTTCTTTCTTGTACCTATGGTTCGAGGGAGAGTATGCCCTGGGACCTTTTTGCGAGTACTCACCGCGACCTGTGGTTGTATACTTTCCTTTCCCTCGAAACGAATTTGAATTATTCTGGCCAGTCCTTTTCTGGTGAGTTTGAAAATTATTTCTATTTGGTGGTGGAGGTTTATTTGTTTTAGTATATGTCACAGCCTGTGCAGATGTTCTAGGATCGTTCTGCGGAGCAGAATAGCGATCTTTTTCCTTTGACCAGAAGACTTTCTTAACTCCACCGGCTTTTTCTAAAATTGAACTGAACTTCTCAGTGTCGAAGAGTGTCGAGCACGAGGGTGGCACGTTGCGCAAGGCACTTTTATGATAAGGGTCTTTAACAGAAGCAAGAATACCCTCTCTCCTATGCTGTATAAGCTCAGCTCTATGACCACACACTAGTTGGATAGCATCGCTTGAAGCCTTGCAATATTCGCCTGCTGAAAAAATCTCACTGATCTTGGAATGAATATCTGAAAAGTTTAAAGAGTCTTGGCACTGAGCCCATATTAAGAAGTTTCGCATCTCATTTTGAAGTGCTTCGCGCTGCTTTAAAAGAGCGTAAGTAATACTGGCGAAAGCCTTCTCCATATTAGCATTCGATTTCGAGTTATCATAACGCTTCACCTCCTCATTTGGCTCTAGATTAACGAAACCGGGTGAATGTAGGCACAGTTTTTGAACATCAGAATAGCGAACGTTGATCCAGTCACCTTGATCAAGCTTTTGTAGCTCTTTCAATTGTTGCAGCATTGAATCAGATGTTTTGGGAATGGTGGGTTCCTTAACTTTAGTGCTAACCAGAACGTTGAAGTCTGGTGGTTCAATCCTAATTGGTGTCGAAGATTTAGAATACTCTTCGTTGAAAAGTTCCCCGCTTACATTAGGATCAACGTAATCGTGATAATTATTATCCGAATTAGCTCTGGGTGTAGAGGAAACTTGACGTTGAAGTTCATTTACAACCGAAATTAAACGGTCTAACTTACGTGCATGACGTTTCGATCTCTTACGTTTAGACTTCCGTCGATACCGATGCTCATTGGAGGATGAGCTTGCGTCACTTGATGAAGAGTTACTAGAACTTGATTCGCTTGATAGGTTCCTCTTTTTGGTACTTGCTCGTGCCATTAAATCTGGACGTCCCTCGATGCCAGTTCCACTGGTGGACGGTTGATTTGCTTCCATTTCTGCAATGCACAACACGCACACGTGGTCTTGTAACCACGTGGATATTAGGTTATATTATTTTAAAAATTTTAAAAATATACAATAAGAAGCAAACAGTCTAAAAATCTAGAAAAGTAACCTTTATTATTTGTTCTGAAAAGAATGTTTAAAAAAGGCCTTTCAACTGAAATAATTTTGATGATATTAATAATTTGAACAAAGCAAACTATTTTCGAACGGTAATACCGTTATAAAGTATTGGAATAAATCACTTACCAAGCTAGTGCTTATTTCACGAAAAATATTTAAAAAGTATACAACTTCACTAGTGAGCCGGTCCGGTGCACGCACGTGGCAACTTAAGACCGTCTCCCGCAGGGAATAAAACGCCAATGAATTCAAAACTCAGTTGCTTACTCAACAAACCTCGGTGGCGCTAGTATCGTTGGAGGGGGTACGCGGGAAAGGAGCGGAAACGGCTCTGATTGGTGGACGGTTGGCGGAAGTATACGACTTAGTACAAACCGGAAACGAACGCTACTCTCATATTATATTAGGCTTCGAATAACGGTACAGTACGGTTTAATAAAGTTATTTCTTCTGTAATGCTAAATTGATTGTAAATACCATGTGTTGTCTGTATTAAATATGAATATAAAAAAGATAATAAATAAAATTAAATCATAAATGATGCTTCTGTCTGTCTGTTTATAGCTGGCTTACCTAAGGGCTTAGTTTATTTATTGTTTTTTATGTAAATTTAGTTTTACGATTATAAAAAAGTTATATACTTCTTGCAGTTCGCGACTATGAGCTAGTTCGGAATCAAATCGAGCTCACCGGCATTATCGGGGAGGGACAGTTTGGTGATGTGCACAAAGGTAAGTTTAATAGAACAATTTTATTATTAATTTAATTAATATAATTCCGCACATACTTATTGAAATTTTGTTGCTTATTTCAATCGGTTTGCTCATATGCCTTACATCTATGACTTAAGATTCACTTTGCGTCGATAAAAAGCTATTATTATTATATTACTAGTGGCTCCCCGGGGTTTCGGAAGTGCCTATGTTACTCTCTGATAATGATTTATTTGATATCGGCACAGAAGTTTTTGGGACATTACAGACATACACATACACTCAAAATAATGTTATATTAGACTAAATTTAATTAATATTTGTGTTCCCAGGCACATGTAAAGTAACATCAGCGAATCATCCGTCCCTGCGGCGACAGTTGCACATACAGAAGCAACAGGGTAAGGTGCCCAGCGGCGAATACACGCTACAAGTCGCCGTCAAAACTTGCAAGATGGACGCCGATCTCGACACCGCTGAGAAGTTTCTGGAAGAAGCTTGTGAGTAGCATATTGATTTGATACAACAATGGTTTCTGTACTAGTAAATAAATTATCTGAGTTTATTGCCGGCTTTTCTCAGCAAAAGCAACCGAGCATTAGAGTAGACGTTTCATAAGTGCCTGTAAAGGCCTATTTGAATTAATTAATATATTTCATTTCATTTTTACTTCGGACAGTATTTTTGTGTCTTGTAGTCATAAAACTGTTTGAAAAAAATCGATGAAGATAATTTTGTGCTTACAAGATTTTAAAAGTCGGAGTATATAGGTAGTAGGTGCACATACCATTTCCAGATAATAAAAAAATATTATTATAAACTGATGGGCTTTTCATAATATTAACTTTGCAAAAACTATTGACTGAGTATTATAGTAGTTTCATTTGTTTAATATTAAATATTTATTCGTTTTTAGACATCGTAAAAGTATAATGAATTAAAACTTACTTGTAAAATTTTTTCGGCTCCCAATTTCCGCCACTAAGTCGATATGTGGGCTCTATTATTTTACATTAACTAATGTTGTTAATTTTGTATGTGTGTGTTTGTGTGTAGATATAATGCAGCAGTTCTCGCACCCGCACATAATCGGTCTAGTGGGCGTGTGCTCGGCGCCGCCCATCTGGATCGTGATGGAGCTCGCCACGCTCGGCGAGATGCGAGCATATCTGCAGCAGAATGCGCACAGGTACATAACACTATCCCACTAATCCTAATAATATTATAAATGCGAAATATTGGGAGTATGCATGGATGTTTTTTAAACTTTCTTGAGTTTTTGCCGGCTCTTCTCACCAAAACCAACCTTCCGAACCAAGAGTGTGACTATTCATAAGTGCTTGTGAAGGCCTATTTGAATAAAAAAAAAAACATTTTTTAGTTCGTTTCACGCATAAACTACTGAACAAACTTGTACAAAAACTGGATTGACACAGGCAACTTTTTATCTGCGGAAAATTGAATGTCCCGAGGGTGAAACTGCGTTTCTAGTATTATAAATGTGAAACTTTGTGAGAATATATGTTTTGTTCCTGTTTCACGCCAGAACGGCTGAAGGGATCGCGAGTAAATTTGGTACAGAGTTAAAATATGCTCTGGAACCTCACATAGACCTTCAGTTTAACCGGAATAATATATTATTCCGGTTAAACTGAAGATCACCCCAAGATTGGGGACTTCGTAATTTTTTTGTTTTTATGTGATTTGAAATCGAGATATAAAACCAAACTTAGTACTATTATCAACCAATTATTTTTTCTGGACAGATTGGAAACATGCACCCTAGTGCAGTACATTTACCAGCTATCCACGGCGCTCAGTTACCTCGAGAGTAAGAAGTTTGTACACAGAGACATCGCCGCAAGAAACGTACTCGTTTCCACGCCTACATGTGTTAAGGTAAGGGATATAAATATTTTGTTTGTAGAGAATTAAATACATACATAAAATGTATAAAACGGTCTATCGGAATCTGCAACATTATAGAGGAAAAAGGTAATAAATAGTTGTTGGTGTAACATGCTGAGTTTACTATGTACTAGTTGGCCAGCGCAACTTCGTTAGTATCCTTGGCCGTTTTTTATTGATGCTCCGCTCCTATTCATCGTAGCGTGATGATATGAACCTTCCTAGCCTTCCTCGATAAATGGGCTATCTAACACTCGAATGTTTTTTCAAATTCTACCTGAGCTTAGCGCGTTTAACCAAACAAATAAACTCTTCTGCGTTATTAGTAGGTATAGATAAGTGTATCTTTCTCGAATTTAACTTACATAAACTAACTCTATTTTTGACTACAGTTGGCAGATTTCGGCCTATCCAAGATGGTGGAAGACAAATCATACTACAGAGCGTCGCGAGGGAAACTACCGATCAAGTGGATGGCGCCAGAATCCATTAATTTCAGAAAATTTACTTCCGCTTCTGATGTATGGATGTTTGGTATGTATTTAATCTAAATTAATATTTATTAAGCATTCTGCAGACTTCTATATAAATTATAATAATTATGCAATATTTCATACTCTTCCGTCTGCGCAATTTTCGCATATAGATTCACAACAGATTTTCCAGTGAAAAACTCATGCCGTTTCTTAGTAATCGAACTCATTGTATGCTTTGTTGTATATTGGCCATATTAGTGATTCAAATCATTTAGAAATATCTAGAGGTCTATCATTTAACGTTATCCATGTCGCCCTTTTTGTGTTTAATTTTTACCTTTAAACGAGCCACGTCATGTTAACGAATTTGTCAGTTCTCGTCAACTTAGCGATAAGTCATATAACCTCAGTACATTGACCAATATACATCTTCAGGCGTGTGCATGTGGGAGATCCTGATGCTTGGTGTAAAGCCGTTCAGTGGAGTGAAGAACAACGACGTGATTGGTAAACTGGAGAACGGGGAGCGTCTCGCCCTCCCGCCGCGCTGTCCCCCGCGCCTCTACTCGCTCATGTCCCGCGCGTGGGCCTACGAGCCTAGCCACCGTCCCACTGCGCATGCGCTCAAGGAGACCCTCGTGTGAGTACACACACACACACACTCATATACGCACACGTACATGTGCACGCACACGTACACGTACACGCACACGTATATACGTGCTCGTACGCATGCTGTACACGCATACATGCACGTACAAGAACACGCAAACACACATGTGTACACCAGTGGCACGTCGCTATGATATAGGCGAAACAGAACACAATCGTCGAGAGAGAGACTTAACGGCGCCGGCGTGCTGAGTGTATGATATGGTACCTACCTACTTATTTTTTGCTAAGTAATAAAAAAAATATATACATAATACATAAATAATTACTATCTATATCTTGTACATTTTCATACAATCAGTGTCGGCAGTCAGGTACCGTAACTAATATTGTAATAGTATAAACATGTTTGTACTTTGTATTTAGTTGAATTAACCTTGTTGTTCTTTTTAGTGAGATTCTCCAAGAGGAACACAACACTGCGTGGGATACGATGCGACGGGAAAACAGACGTGTCGCCGCCGCGTCGTGGGGTGAAAACCCGCCGCCGAAACCGTCCAGACCACCTACAAACCTTACCGGTATGACAAAATATATGTTATGTGTAAATATCCTCATTCTCTTTTTCATAATTGTATTAAGCTACTGAAATTATATATGTATATCTAATTTTTATTTATGTAATAAAAAGTCAGAATCAATTTGAGAACAAAATATTTTTATTCATAGGAGCAGAAACGACCAACACCGGCCCCGCGCCCCAGACGTACATCGTGGCCCAGAACCCCCTGGTCCTCGCCCACCTGCTGCGCGAGAACCAAGCCCGCGCGCTCGACCCGCAGGCCTACACCACGCCCGCCTCGGTATTCAACACCGTCAGCGTCGACTTCGCCGGCACTCTACCGGAGAACGACCCCGCCCTCGTCCACCCCAAACCGGACGAGAAAATAGATATCCCCTTCCAGACCGCCCCCATCCCCGTCGCGAGCCTCCACAAACTAGACCCCGTAGTGCCGGACGGCGGGGAGATCACCGTCGTGGTCGGCGCGCGGGGCAGCTGCGACAACCTGTGCCAGAACGCGGCCGAGCCGAGCGTGCCCGAGCTCGAGGCGAGCGAGCCGTACGCGAGCAGGGTGCGCTCGCTCGAGAGGAACACCCGGAGCGGGCTCTCGACGGTGGAGCGCGCCGCGGGGCGGGTGGGCTCGCTCGAGCGGAGCGGCCGCGGCGGGTCGGCGCGCGCCTCGCCCGTGCCCGCGGCGCCCTTCGCGCGGCAACACTCGCTCCCCGCCGCGGCCCCGCCCGCCCTGCGCCGCGACCGCGACGTGGGCCAGTTCGCCGCGCAGGGCACGCTCAACGCGCAGCTCGCGGCCAGCGTACTCAACAAGATGCGCTCCCAGCCCGAACCCCCCCTCGTCGAGGAGATATACGATTTCGGCGGCGATCACGTCAAGAGTTGCGTCGCGATCGCCGCCCAGAGGGCGATGTGCAAACCCCAGTACGGGCCCTCCGCGATGGCCGCGTCGCATCCCTCGTCTTCCTCCGGCGTCCCCGTCGGCGTCGTCCAGGGCGTTCCCTACTCCCCGGGTCCCGTCAAACCGAAGGGCTACGTCCGGTCGGCGAGCCCCCAGCAGGCGTATTCCAATCAGCCGTTCGTTTCGACCTCTCAGCCTCTGGGCGTCGTTCCCCCCCTGTCGTTCGCTCCCCAGCAGATATACTCGCAGAATGTTGTTCAGGGCGCTCAGCCGGTATCGTACAGGCCTCAGGTCTCCTCGCAGGCGGCTAGTCAGTTCGCGTCGACCGCTGGGTTCCAGTCCCAGCCGCGTCCCCAGTTCGTTTCGGCGTCGTCGATGGACGCGCAAAGTCTGTACGCATCGAGACAGGAATGTTCGCCCGTAGTGCCGGCCGATGTTCCTCACTCAGTGCAGGTGATTTGCAAAGCATGATTATAGTGATTTGTAAGTAGCACACGTGTGTGTAGGTAGTGCATGCCCGTTATGTAGATAGTGGACAGACTGAGGAAGTTGTGGCTAACTTAAAAATTAAGACAGTTTTGTATAAGAGACGACTGAACAGAATTCAAATGCAATGCAATATTTTCTCTCCCGTTTTGGGCAACAAACATGTACATATACACATAAATAATTTTACATGAAGATTTTATGTAAATAAAGCTAAGAGTTTTCTCTTTTATTTTCTTGTAAATGAATCTTATTTTCTTTTTTTACAGATATTTTTTATTTGTGTGAGTCGTTGGGTTTCTCCGGTAGATTTTCGGTTTTGTTTTTTTATTTATATTTTTTAATTTTATTTCTATGTGTAAAGTGTGTATTCGTACTTTGTGTGATTTGCATGATTATTTGATTCATGGAACTGCTCGTTCATCCTTTCAATATTTATTGCCAGTATCAGACTACAGTCACTACACACTTTACACTTTTTCCATTTTAACTTTTTCCGAAGAAGAAACTAACTTTGTTATTGGTTCATAAAGAATTCTAAAAATATCACTTTGGTGGTCTGGTTGGGGATTATTTATATAAACTAATAAATGTGCCGTGATTTACTAAAAAAAATGTATAAAACTCATAATATTGGAAAACTGTGTGTACTAACTACAAAGTTGGTTCTTAATGCTTGTTTTTATAAATACTGTTTTAGACTTTGATCCACTCAATTCCATCCAAAAGTTCTCAGTAGAAAGTAAAAGTATTAAAAATCTTGTCCAAAATATACGACTTTATACAACACATATAGTATTTCAAGCATTCTGACCCTTATTGTTCACGTAACAGAGTCCGGAATTCGATACGGAGCAAGCGGTAGAAAGGCGGCTGCTTGCCGAGTTAGCGCGACAGCAACATCAGAGCGAAGAAGATAGACGATGGCTGCAAAAGCAGGAGGATAACTTGGTCAGTAAATAGGCCTTTTAAAATTAATTTTCAACTTCATACATAAACAAGTATCATTTTATAATACCTAATGTAGGCTACCTGTATAGCCACAACCATGGTCGAACCAATGGGGCCCATGAGCATTGATATCAAACCTTGGACCATACAAGTACCCCTCCAAGCCGCGATATCATCCACGGCATTGGATATACGTATAGTGGTTTTGGTCAAACGCAATATAACCTTACAAAATATTTGCACTTACCAAGTCCAATACTCGCTACCTCCGGTATGATTGGTCATCAGGGTGTCCCGGCTCTGTGCCTTCAACCCCAGATGGGGGGCGAGCCTTCTAAAGCGGTGTAAGGACCTACTCTAAGCTAAGGGACCACGAGGATTCGGATATGGGAAGGAAAATTGCCGCACAAAAATGATGCACCACCACAAAACACCAATATCGATATATCGGAGGCTGAAGACACTTTCTTAGCCTATATACTTAAACTATATTCTATATAATTGCAACAAATCACGTTCACAAAATTATAACGTGCGCAAGCGATCAAGTCGGAAGTTGGAAGGGGGTTCGTTCAGTCTGTCAAGCAATGTTGCCAACTCAAAAGTAGTGAAGTGAACTATTTTTACAAATCGATTATGTCAAACAAATTATTGGTTGCGAACATCCCCCCGCTCCGGACATAAGGATTATGTCCGCTAACAAATAGGCAATCGGGCTAAAGTCGCTATGGCTCGCTTCAAAACCGAATCTCCCACCATGACCTCAGCAACTCTGGGAACTCCGTCAGAACCATAAAACAAATTTACAATGCGTCCACGACGCCAATACAAAGGTAACAAATTAGATTCTTTTACTAATACAAGATCTCCAATATTGGGAGGATCAGTTTTGTCAGTCCACTTGACGCGTTGCTGCAGAATGTGCAAATATTCCAAAGACCAACGATGCCAGAAGCTCTGGGTCATCTGTTGTAACAATTCAAAACGAGTCAATCTCGTGGAGTTAACCTCCCTGAAGGGGTATTCTGGCAAGGCGTTAAGGGGCTGACCAATCAAGAAATGGCCTGGGGTCAGTACTTCCAGGTCATTTGGATCTGACGAGATCGGACAGAGAGGTCGGGAGTTGAGGACGGCCTCAATTTTACAAAATACCGTAGCAAGTTCCTCAAAAGTTAATATTGTTTCGCCAATAACACGGCGGAGATGTGTTTTCGCAACTTTTACAACAGCTTCAAAAATACCACCCCAATGTGGGCAGGCTGGGGGATCAAATTGCCAAGTTATCCCCATTCGAGACATGGCAAACTTAAGATTATTCTTATTTACATCATTATTCAAATATGTGTACACTTCACTTAAATATCTATCGGTGCCCTTATAATTAGTGCCGCAATCGGAACGGATTAGAGAAGGTAGTCCTCGGCGGGATACAAATCTACCTAATGCTGCAACAAATGCCTCGGTGCTGAGGGCAGTAACAAGCTCTAAATGGACTGCTTTGGTGGCTAGGCAAACAAATACACACAAATACGCTTTAACAGACTTAGCATTACGGAGCTGAGAGGTCTTTACAAGAAAAGGCCCAGCAAAATCAGTACCAACTCCAGCAAATGGTCGACTCTCGGTCACCCGATCCGATGGTAAATCACCCATAATCGGTTGGGTGGGAGTCGCCTTCAAACGATAGCACTGCATACATTTAAAAATTATGCCACGAATAGTGCGTCTGGCAGACAAAATCCAAAATTCCCGCTGCAAAATAGCCAGCAGGGCATTACAGCCAGCGTGAGAATTCTTAATGTGACGATCAGTCACCAACAGGTTCACCAACGCTCCTCCTTTAGGGAGCAACAAAGGATGGCGAGCACCATACGGCAAATTAGAATTTCGAAGTCGTCCTCCGACTCGAAGCAAGTTTGTTTCATCCAGAAACGGATTAAGACGAACAATAGAACCCTTTAACTTAGAGCCTGTCTTCAACAAATCAATCGATGATCCGAAATGGTCTGTCTGTACCACTCGAACCCAAAACTTCAAAGCCTCTTGACGTTCAAGAGGTGACAACGATGCAGACAGTATCTTACTCGTGGAGTTTCGTCCGTTATGTATAAAACGACGAATCCAAGCAGTAACTCCAATTAGCTTATCTAATGAGCTATATTTGTTCAAAAGAGTATCAAGATTATAGGTTGGCGGCGTTTCCGCAACCCCAATACGCAATCCGGGCAATACTTCCGGATGGGAGAACCTATTTTGAGGCCAGGATGACTCAGGATGAGTCAGCCAATCTGGTCCCCACCAAAGAGGGTGTTTAACCAACATAGGAGCCTCGCAGCCACGTGAAGCGCAGTCTGCAGGATTCAAATCTCCTGGAACGTGTCTCCAGATTAACGCAATCTGAGAACTATGTATCTGGGAAATGCGATTAGCAACAAAAACTTCCAAGTTATGGACTGAGGCGCGCAGCCAACAAAGAACAATTTCACTATCCGTCCAAGCAAAGACATCAGATATTTCAACAGTACGACTCAGCGTACAGCAAACATGATTCAGGAGTCTAGATAGTAGCGCTGCTCCTGACAATTCTAATTTAGGAATGGTTAACCTAGACCTAATCGGGGCTACTTTACTTTTAGCCATCACCAAATGTATTCCCACTTGACCGGTGGAACTGATAGTCCGCAAAAATACCACGGCAGCATACCCTTTCTCAGAGGCATCACAAAAGCCATGGAGACTAATCCTACACTTACCGGCCGGAAGAAAAAGTCTGGGCAAAGATATCCGGTTCACATCCGGAATAGAGGACACAATCGAGCTCCACTCTCCCAGTAACGCTGGACAGCATCGGATAGGGATATTCCTACATCAACCGATTGGTCTTCAATCCGTGGGGTCATGACCCTCAACACGGGACCGAAAAAACTAAAACCAAAAATTGTCGGTATAGCTACTAAACCGTTAGGCTGAATAAAACGTTTTGTCCCAGACAAAATCAAACCGAGTACATCAGCCCCTAAGAGGAGGTCTACGGGTCCAGGTACAAACCACCGTGAGTCAGCAGGAGCTAACTCTGAAGTTAATTTTACAACGGCAGGGTTGACGTTTACCTGCGGGTGTCTGCCTAATATATTATTCAAAACAACAGCCTTGGCCATAATACGCGGGCCATCAACGACAGGCGAGAAACAAATTTCAATCTCACCTTTGAGACCATCCGCCTGAATACCACCAATGCCATATATTGCGGCATGGTGGGGCCTCCAAGGTAGGCCCAATCTCTCCACTAAGCAAAAGGATGCAAGGCAGCCTTGTGAACCCGAATCCAAAAGGGCACGTACAATCAAATAGTTACCCTTCGGGCCCCAGACCTTGACTGAGACCGTTGGCAGAAGGACGGTATCAGCTGGGGAGATAGTAGGTGGAGAGAGGGCCGCAACTACCTATTGCGAATAACCTCCGGGGAACGGAGGTTGCCAGTTGGAGTAAAGGTGGCTTTCCACTGGAGTGCTAAAATGTCTCCCTGGACGCACCAACTCCGGCGCTCTATAGCCCTTACTGCGACCTATCTGCGGCGGACGACGCTCCAGACGCGGCCGCTCATGAAGCGGTGGTGAGAACCGCTCTGGAGTAGAACGCTTCCAAACCTCTGCACAATTCCTATCGAGATTAGGAGAGGGGCGAGGGGAGCCCCCGCCCATGGGCGGCGATCCCCGTCGCTGGTTCTTGTTAGAATGGACAGGAGGACGACTACAATGTCCATGGTGTTGGTCGGGATGCGGGCCCCCGCCCGTGCGGGGATGTCCAGCATCAACAAAACCGCCAACACCGTTTCGATTCAAACACAATATTCGGTGGTGCTTACCTCGGCAATGCGGGCAAGGATCCGACCCTGCACAGTCCCGCTGCAAATGCTGACCTAAACAAGTGTAGCACCACTTACGATTGTTGGCAATGCCACGTCGGTCTTTGACATTTCTATCAAGAAACTTCGGGCATGATGGTACCAGATGTCCATCCAAATTGCAATATATACAGCGTTGCTGTACCTCGGTGACTGCATATTTATGAGGAGGGCGTCGTGGCTCTCCTATCCCATGACGGGGAGAGGGAGCACCGACACGACGCCGGTCCGGCAGAGGACGATCTGGGGCCCGAGAGGGGCCTTCAACACCAGAATTGTCCAGAACTCTGCACTCCTCATCCAAAAATTTCAAAAGGTCTTCAAACGGGGGAAGGTAAATGGTACTATCACCACCATACCGTTGCTCAAACCGGACCTTTAGATCAGTGGGCAATTTAGACAATACAATATGAAGCAGAATAAATGACCACTGATCTATGGGTAAGCCTAACCGCTTCAAAGCATTCAATGCTACCCTTAAGGGGTTCACTAGGTCAATGCGCAATGTGGCAGTCCTAATCAACCGAGGAAGGCCCAAAATCTGTGACACATGAACATCTGCCAAACGCCTGACGTTGGCATATCTACTTATCAAGAGTTCCCGAGCAGTGGAATAATTTTGATCAGTAACCTCTAGGTGGCTGATGAGCCCTAATGCCTCTTCCTTTAAGGTTGAGATCATGTATGCCAATTTCTGGCTTGGCGACAAATCCGTCCTAGCATCGACTAGACTGTTAAATAAGTCAAAATAGGCAGTCCAGCCTCCCAAATGACCGTCAAAATGGGGTAGGCCCAATGTTGGTAAGCGACCTAGTAAGGCAGAGTGGGAGGAGGTTTGCATCTCCCCCTTCAAAGCACCCTGTTTAGCAACCCTAGATGTGGCCTCCACAATCCCATCGGCCAACTCGTAGAACTGAGTGACATCTGCCTCAACCTTGGCAGCCAAAACCGAGTCCTCACTCGTGACAAGGGTAAGGAATTCTGCAAAGTATTTGTCTATGCTAGTCTGACGGGCTGGCAAATCCGAATGCCTTGCTAACAAAGCCTCTGACCTATCAGGTCTACTAATTAAAGAAGCTGCAGAGGTGACCCATCTCAATTCCGCTCCAATTTTACCGGCAAGATTTTTCAATGACATATTTTCAAACAAAATTAATAATCACAAACAAAAGAAAACAACAATTTATTTTTCTTGATTATCAAAACAAAATAAATCTTGTAATATGTCAGTGAAAAGGGTACAGGGAATATTTATTTATAAGTAAACACTTCACAAATAAAAACCAAGTATTTAAATCATTCAAATCAAACAAACAATAACCAAAGAAAATGATTTTAAGTTTTCAAACTACAATAACCAATACTGCAAATGATTTTAAGTGTTATACTTCAAGAACCAATAATACAAATGATTTTATGTGTTACTACAAATAATAATATTACTATTTTCAATATCTTTATGTAATATTATGTAACACCAAATTTCAAACAAAATTTAATTATAAGATCAACTTTAATAATTTTATCAAACAACAAGAGGGTAGGTACACATTACCTAGGCAATTTATAGTTTAAGTTTCAATTTAAATCAATTAATTTTAACCAATTAATTTATGTGAATACAAATACCATTTAGTGAAAATGGTCACATAAGTTTAAACTATACTTTAGACACTCATATATGTATCTTAGTTAACTAGGTGGGCACCTACAACAAGTTATTTCAAAGATTCAATACAATGATAAAAAGTCAAGGTCAAAAGTACAAATTATGACACAAATTTACAGTAATAGATGAGATAGTATTATCTCCACAATAATCTATCTATGTCTTCATAACAAACAAACAAGAATTCAAAACAAAACCTTGACCTTTTAATCACCGGCAATACAAATAAGTTTTTCTAATTATTTGTTACAAATATGGTCAGAATACCTTTCAGACTGTGGAGATTAATTACAACCTAACAATACACAGCTGATAAGGTCTGTTTGACACATCCAAAACCAATATAGTATGCAAAGGGGACAAAATTACTGTGGGGAACCACGCTCTGCTACCAGAAAATGTAGGCTACCTGTATAGCCACAACCATGGTCGAACCAATGGGGCCCATGAGCATTGATATCAAACCTTGGACCATACAAGTACCCCTCCAAGCCGCGATATCATCCACGGCATTGGATATACGTATAGTGGTTTTGGTCAAACGCAATATAACCTTACAAAATATTTGCACTTACCAAGTCCAATACTCGCTACCTCCGGTATGATTGGTCATCAGGGTGTCCCGGCTCTGTGCCTTCAACCCCAGATGGGGGGCGAGCCTTCTAAAGCGGTGTAAGGACCTACTCTAAGCTAAGGGACCACGAGGATTCGGATATGGGAAGGAAAATTGCCGCACAAAAATGATGCACCACCACAAAACACCAATATCGATATATCGGAGGCTGAAGACACTTTCTTAGCCTATATACTTAAACTATATTCTATATAATTGCAACAAATCACGTTCACAAAATTATAACGTGCGCAAGCGATCAAGTCGGAAGTTGGAAGGGGGTTCGTTCAGTCTGTCAAGCAATGTTGCCAACTCAAAAGTAGTGAAGTGAACTATTTTTACAAATCGATTATGTCAAACAAATTATTGGTTGCGAACACCTAATTTACATTCGTTACTAAAGTAAAAAAAAAAATCTTTAAAATCGCTTCGCCCAGTTGAAAGTTATGAGGTAACAAACATAAAAAAAAAACCTGATGAATTGAGAACCTCCTCCTTCTTTTTGAAGTCTGTTAAAACATAAGATAAATACAAAATAAACGAGTTGGAGCATGTATTCTGCTAGAATAAAAGATAAAATTGTGGCGGATGTAAATATTAAATATGTTAAAGTAAAACTTTAATGATTAAATCTCAAATCGAAATAATTTGGATAAATTTAATATCAATTAACTAGTAAGTTATTTATTAATCGTTTTGGATACAAAACAGCTTCATTATTTTGCATGTACAATAAATCAACTATCTATAGTCGGATTAATAATTCGAGTCAGAGAAATGACAAGTGCAACTGTCACTGATACAAAAAAGGGTGACCCGCTACAATAGTGATGTTCAGCAGTTTTGTTCTTTCAGTATCCGATACATAAATCTAGTCGAAAATCCCAAAATTTCATTTTTTTTAAACTTAATTTGAATTTAATTGAAACCAAAATAAAATCGAATAAATGTTATTAATTTAATTAACCTAACATAGGCTAATCATCCAATTCATGCTTAATAAAAAAAAATGAATAAATGTACGAATAAATATAATTTATTTGTCCAGTACCCGTACAAATATTGATGTGATGACTATAGTTCTTCCAATAGCCCAAAACAAATAATATACATAAGAGTATTTTATGTAATATTTAATTACCTACCGTGTATGTCTTCTGTTTTATTACCATTAATTACATATTTTTATTTATATAAAGGCAATTTGACATTGAATAAAAATAAAAATAAAACTCTAGTCGAGTTTCCTTTGTCCTCAGCCGACTTTTAGTTGTAAAAATTGGAATCTACCACAACACTATTTATTTGGGACTAAAAAACTGCAACACTGGAAATGTCATTTCTCTGCCTACAATGAATAATCTGAGTATAACACCAATATTTTATTTTGACGAACAGCAAAAGCGGTTGTCAAACGTGCAGTTATCGACGGAATCCGAGCCGAGCGAGCACAGGACTGCTGAGGGGCACACCGGCTCGCAGGAGAGGTCATCTAGTCAGCCGCATTCTGGTATTAACATTATTTATTAATATTTGTTAACTGTTTATGTGAATGTGTTTTAATTCCAAAATATAGCCAACTAGTGGGTCCCCGTGGTTTCATCCGCATTCCCGGGGATCTTCAATTTTCCCTTGATAAAAAGTAACCTATGTGTTCCAAATCTCATCCAAATCAGTAGTTTTTTCGTGAAAGAGCGACAATCATCCGTACCCACAAACTTTCGCATTTATAACAGTAATGCAAACATATTTTTGATGTTTGAATCCGATTTTTTATGGTGGCAATATTTAATACTTTATTTAACATAAGATTACATTACTTACAATCAGCATCAGTGATGCTGAGTTGGGACCATTTTGTGGTAAATACTTAAGTGTTTTTTTTCTATTTTATTTTTATGTACCTACTCTTTTTGCCACAAATAAATGTATTTTCTTTCTTCTTCTTTCTTTCTAACATGATTTTTGTATTGTTACAGCGGCAAATTCTTCAGAAACAAGTCCAGCGAACACTGTGGAACAACGCAAAGGAAGAACGCCCAGTGACGATAAGGTAATGATTTTTATAATTTTTACGGTAAATTATGTATTTTTAATTTATTCGTATTTTTTTTAAGCTCCTTTTATTTTGGGCCGTTTGGAAGGGGGCCACTTAAATTTAATTGCATTGTTATTCCTTGTTGTCATCATGTATTTTCAATATTAATAGAATTATATACCTTGTAAGGGTTAATGGGTAATTCTTAGTTTTTGTCTGATAAACAGTACTATTTTAAGTGCAACAGTGTTTGATTAACCGCGTACCTAGTAGGAGTAGTATTTCTTACGGGCCGCGTGAATCCAAGTTTTTTTACCTTCATGCGACAAATTTTTGAGTATTTTTATAAATATTAGGATTTCATAATATCATGGACGGTTTGGTGTATGCGTAGGAGATATTTATCTTGGGGTCTGCAATGTTACAAAAAATCGACTCTATCGACGATTGCGTCCTGTTTTTTCGATAATCCGGCACTAAATAGCTATATAATTCTGAATTAAATTTTACATATATATGTAGTTTAATATTTATATTTATATAGTTTTTTTCGTTTTTCATTAGCGAGTCACCAGCACCAGTAGTGGTCCAGTGGACCCGGTATACGTGGCTACAACAGGGGTAGTTCGTCGCGTGATGCGACTAGCCCAAGTGTCTCAAGTATCCCACGCACTCCCCCCGGCCGACGTACTCGCCGCCGTACGTGCCGTGGGAGCGGAACTACGAGCGTTATGTGCTACTGTAGACCTGCTAGTGGTACCGGCACCACCTCAAGCGCAGAGGTAAGGATATTACCTTGTTAGGATTGCGATAAGTTGCCCTTTCCAGCTGTTGGAGCCGTTTTTCCATTAGCGCGTCACCAGCACCAGCTCCAGTAGTGGTAGTGGTATAGTATACGTGGCTACAACAGGGGTAGTTCGTCGCGTGATGCGACTAGCCCAAGTGTCCCACGCACTTCCTCCGGCCAACGTGCTCGTGGGGGCGGAACTACGAGCGTTATGTGCTACTGTAGACCTGCTAGTGGTACCCGCACCGCCTCAAGCACAGAGGTAAGGAACTTAGTCTTGTTAGGGTCGAGATAGGTTGAGCTTTCCAGCTGTTGGAGCCGTTTTTCCTTTAGCGTGTCACCAGCACCAGCTCCAGTAGTGGTAGTGGTACATTATACGTGGCTACAACAGGGGTGGTTCGTCGCGTGATGAGACTAGCCCAGGTGTCTCAAGTATCCCACGCACTTCCTACGTCCGACGTGCTGGCGCTGGGGGCGTGGGGGCGGAACTACGAACGTTATGTGCTACTGTCGACCTGCTAGTGGTACCCGCACCACCGCAAGCGCAGAGGCAAGGTACTTAGTCTTGTTAGGATTGCGATAGGTAGAGCAGTCCAGCTGTTGGAGCCGTTTGTCCATTAGTGCGAGACCAGTACTAGTAGTGGTGGTACAGTAGACCCAGTATGCGTGGCGACAACAGGCTGTTGGGACCGTACGGTCCTCTGATCAGCTGATGCACGCCTGTCGTATACCTCCAGCAAGTATCATTAATGTATATTATTAAAATGTGCTCTATATATTACCACACGAAACATAATTATATTAAATATCATTGTTCCGTGCAGGGAGGTGGAAATGGCTCACCAGGTCCTCAGCAAGGACATGGCGGCGCTCGTGGAGGCGATGCGGCTCGCCATCGAGTACTCCAACACTACGCTGCAGCATGAGTACACTAAGTTAGTCATATTTATATATTTTATTTAATATGAATTTAGCGTACAGTTATACATTTTTGATGCATTAGTAAAGTTGTCTTCTAAAAATTTTACAATGTAATTCTAATCTGTTTAAAATACATAGATATTTAATAAAGAAAAACATTGAGTCTTGAAGTGTATGTATCAAACACACTACCTTCAGAAACTGAGTTTATTTATTGTCCACTCTTCTCAGCAACACCAACCTTCAGAATTTTATTGAGCGTTAGAGTCTGACTATTTAAAAATGGTTGTGAATGCCTATTTGAATAAACATTTTTATTTTTACTATCAAACTAAATGAACTAATAAAAAAAACCCTTTCTTCAGGAGCATGCTAGCAGCAGCACACGTACTAGCGATGGACGCCAAGAACCTCCTCGACGTGGTGGACTGCATCCGCGAGAGACATCCCAACATCGACTGGAGAGCCGCACTAGAACCGACAGACTCGGTACCAGAAAACCAGAGCCTAACCTCCCAAAACCAAGTGTACGCACAACAAAACCAAATATACACACCCCAAAATCCAATTCTAAGCAACCAATCGTCCATACAGGAAGACGAACCGAAACCAGACTTCAAAATCAACCAGCCGGTCACTACCAGCCAGCTAACAATGTGCGATGTACTACCGAAGGAGCACAGCAGTCTACCCGCCACATCTAACCGTGTCTCCGCTCTCATACATAATTACAATCTCTACGGTAACGTCAGGGAACCCCAACACATTTATGGCAACACCGAAGTGAGCGGCTCGTTCCAGCATTCCTCCTCGAGCATCTCGGACGAGGCGAAAATCGATGTAGCCCCCATGGAGTCGGTCAAGAGCCGCGTCCAAGCCATAGCTGGTAAAATCGACTCGCCCCCTATCTATTCGACCAGCAAAAAAATGATTCCTCTCGATCAAAACGTCGGCCACACCGATCAAGGATGAACGTTGCCAGCTTTAATTATTTAATTTCGCTTGTAGTGGCTATTGATTTACGGTGCGACCGTACGGAAGCTTTACAAATTAGGGCTATGACCTAATGCAGTGTTAGCACGACTAGTTTAGTACCGGGGATATGCTCATGAAATACAATAGCATTTATAAAATATACTTAATTTTTCCGTTCCGTGTTTGCTTTTATATTTTTTTTATAGAAAATATTTATTAGCGCGATACAGGCTCTGGAAAAGACAATCAATATAATGCTCAATATTCAATGTAGCGAGTAGATATCAGATAATTAAGTCCTGAGCCAAAAATAAAGTTATCCATCCATGTAACGTCATATTTGTTATATGTATGTTTAATTTATTGGGTCATCGGAATTTATTCATATATACATAACCTTGTACTGTTATTATAAATAGAATACAAATTTATTCTCGATTCCACCCACGGCTATTTAAAGCACAGATTTTTTTGAGGTATCTGCCATTTCATTTAAAATGAGCAATCATTTTGTATGGCTTATTAAATGTTTAATCATATAAGTTTGCCGAAGTATAAAATTAGAAAATATTACAGTGTATATGTTCGTGTGTTTCCTTCAATGTATGCTATTTATGAAAACAGTTAAAATATTATTCGAAGGGGTTTAGTGATATTCATTGACATATCATCGGCATTGTTGTGCTTCAAAAATAAATTATGTCGTGTTGCCTATAACGTGAATATAATAAAAATAATTTTTATTTAACATATCTATGTACCATCATACGTATTTTACGGCTCAATGTTGTAAAATTTCATTAAATCATCAAATTATGACTTTTCGTTTCTGGAGGTGATTACTTTGCTCTAAGATGTTTTCTTTTTATTTACACACGTTATGAATTATCTTATATTTTAAATTCCACAAGTACCTAACATACACCTACTTAATGGCAATCCGACAGTCAATGTCGGACTTGGCCAAACGTTGATCACAATATACAGAGGTCATCTGGTGAAATTCAAACATTAAAATGATAGTCTGCCGATCGTGAAACTCAATGATAATATTGATTTGTGATATTATTGCCAATAATACGACCTAATTCGATATACATTTTTAAAGTAATGTTCAGCTTTTATAAACGCAGTACAGATGAGCACATTCCTTATATTTGCACCGTAATGTAAGTTTTGTAGTTATTTTTCATACAAATTTTATATTTTTGGTGTAATAACATAACAGGTTTTATACAGAACCATACGTGTAAGTAAATATTAATGAAAATAATAAATTCTTCCATGGAACAATAATTGTCTATTAAATTGATTGAAATTAATTATAAAGTATTATTTGTGAGTATGTGTATATTATTTCTTAAGGTAAAGGTGCATTCAACTCTGTCACAACTTTCTGATCTGCATTTACTTTCATTAACATTTGTCAGTATTCAGGATTTAACGCTATATTTCTTTTTGTAAAAATGTACAAAACAAATTGTCAATAATTATTTTTATTTTTATCCAAAGTTTTTTTTATTATAAGCTTAGATCTCAGATGGAATTTTCTATAGTTATAAATGATTAGTTGTGTAATTATGGAATCAGAATTTATTTATTGATGAATCTTTTGGTTTATTTGTAAAGTTGTTTTTCCTAATGTGTTAGTGTTAAGCAGGACGTCATTCCAAAGTATAATGGTATTTGTAAGCGGTTACTTGTAGTCCATGTATCGTAGTAGTGAGCTGCCTGAGATTATTTTCCAAATATCTAATAATGAGGTGGACCGGTTTTTGTTTATGCAAACTGAATAAAGGACAAGTCAAATATTGTTGGGTTTTATTTAATTACCCGTGAGCCTCATATGAAAATTATATTTTTTTCTAGCATTGCCTCAACTGCGAACTGTTTATATATTTTGCTTATTGCCTTTAGTTTTTGCAAAAATACTAAGTCAATTATGCAACATAAATCGCTCAACGAGGGAACCAGTTGCAAAAACAAGCAGTGTTTGATGATAAAATATATACTGAATGTTTCCTAAAAATCTGTAAGACTTTTAAAATTTATAAAAAAGTACCTAGCTATATATATAATGTCTACTTAAAATAAAACAATTAAATAGAAAATAAGGTTTATTAACAAAAAAAATACAAAGCGTAATAACCAAGGTACTTTTTAATGTTAAATGACACTTTAAAAATAAATAATTATCATAGGGAAATTAATATTTTGAAACTAGTGAAACATTCTCAAAATCCTTTAAACCTTTCTTTTCACTTCTAAACCTTAGCATCCATTAGAAATTGGTTAATAGCAAGTTAAGAGATAATACATGAAACTCATTATAAATATTAAACAAAAATATTATTTATGGGCAAAGATGGTGACGATGTCTAAGTTAATATATATATAATATAAGTTAAGTCCACCTCTAACGATCATTTTATCATGTTAACAATAAATACCTCAATATATGGCGATATTGTTGATTATGAGCTAAGCAATTACATTGTCTATACCCTCTTTCTGGCACAGTCGGGTAAAAACTACATTTCATTATACAAATTGGGTAAGTAATACATGTATTACAACTTAACTATTACAAAATTATCTGAATTTTCTACTGGGATATATTTGAGATCTTTACACAAGATATATGAAAACTTACAAAATGAAACCTTAAATCAAATACCAGTCAGTGAAAGTATCTAAATAGAGATATTGGACTATGATTCGCCCGTACATGAAGTAGACCATTCATTCCAATACAAAATTATGTAGGCATTCCCTTAGCACGCCGTTTCTTTGGTGTTTGTTCAATTTAGCAGTCGAGGAAGTTAGCGGCCATGAGCAACTCAAGGGCGATCTCCGGAGCGATGGGGAACTCTGGGATCTCCGTGGAAGAGTTTGTGTAGCGCACTTTGTAGGTGAAGTACATGCATACCTTCTGCAGGACATGAGATCTAAAATAGAGAATTTGGAATGTGAATCTTCTATATTTCCCTGTCTGTTTGTTGGATAACTGTTACAATATTCCGTATTACAACATACTACCAATCTGATTTTAGACTGAGCTTTGGTGTATCCAAAAAACGAACACACTATTTTCAAACTTTAAAAAATCTAGAGTCTCATTAAAAACATTCAACAGTATAGATATTACTCATTTCACAGTTGTAAAAGTTGTAAGTTGTTGTTGTGTAAACTGTTTTACACGTTTTTGTTTTCTTGTTCATTTCAGTACAACAACAAATGTTGGAGCAGTAATTTGTACTATTTATGAAATTTTACTTACGGTATCTCCCTAAAGTTGACTTCATTAGCCTCATTCTCAGCAAACTGTCCCGGACCACTTAGCATAGCCTTGATGGTTCCCGAAGTGAGGGCATGCTCCCTCTTCACTATGAACTCATGGCCATCAGATGAGACCAACTTCACATACATAGCATCAGGACCCTCGCAGCCACCATACACCTTTTCTTCAGCTCCAGAGCCAGCACCACCGGCACTTACTGGAAATATTGTAAATGGTTGTTATAACATTATATAATAATAATAAATAAATAAATAATAATAATAAATATCCTGGGACATTTTTCACACTTGGCCAATCTGATTCCAAAGTAAGCTTCAAAGAGAGCTTGTGTAATGGTAACAAGATAGCTGATATACTACATATAATACTTTTAAATACATACATATTATAGATATTTACATCCAGACATATTCATGCATACAAATTTTTGGGATTCGAACCCACAACCCGTGACTTGAAAGTCAGGGTCACTAACCACAAAGCCAACAGGGCTGTCAACAAACATTCGCTGTAGTAGTCAATATTTCAGTTACAAAACATAGTTCTGTGTGTTTTGTGCTTTATTTTTGGTAAATAATTTTATTATTTGTTTATTTAAATGTTTTAATATTATGATCAATCATGACATGTAGTATAATAAAGATAATATTAATCAATAGGTGAACTTGATACTAGAAACTTAGTAATATACAAAGTATATTGCAACAATATCAAGGTTCTGCATTGAAAGTGGTGTTAAAATATAAAAACACTTACAGGTTCCAGCAGAGCGCTGCTCATCAGGAACACTAGCAGCTGACTGGGCAGCTGAAGGTGGTTGAGATGCAACATTTGCTTCCGACATATTTTCTACAACATAATAGTTATCATTGTTATCAAACCCCAACCAAGGACAAAACATTTGAGTACATCAATACATACTAATATCTGTTGTGGGCCTGAATGTAAGTATTTATAAACATCTACATTAAAAAGTATATATGTAGCTGATATACACCTAAATCCAGTTAACATAGAACAAAGATTTTTTAAGATTGAATAAGATTGATCATGTAAAAATGGGTATCTCAGGTAATCTAAAAATAAATAGTGTATAATAAAGATATTGTTTTACTTAATACTTTGTTATTAAGATGTTATAAATTGAAAGTAATCATATAAGTATGATGATTTATGACTCTAAATGGATTTTTGAAAGTGGCTTTAACCAGATGATTTTATGTTGAATTTTAACTCGTTCGAGTACCTGCCTCTACTGCTACTCTCTAGCCGCACATTGTTTTCAGATATTACTTGATAATTTAAAAAAATGCTGATCATAAGTAAAATATTTGTATTAAGTCATTCCAAAAAGTGAATCAAAACAAAAGTATTTGATCATCAGAAGTAAGATTTAAGACATACCTGGTTATTCTAAATTCGGTTAGAATAGTATTATATCAGATAACAATAAATACAGCTGGTTACCCAAAATAAATAAAAGTAATCTTGATTAGAGGTTAGGTATGATTTTCATTTACTTCACTCACTCATTTCTTACTAGGGCTGCCAGGTGTAAACTGGCGAATAGCACGAAACGATTCTATCACAACATTTTAGTTCGATGAAATTATAATATTTATTTAAAAATATATAAAGCCCGTAAAATGATTTTCCTTTTGAAATTGTTAATATAGAATCGAAACCAATAGTTCAAAAGAACGAAACCAATCCTATAGGTATTTTCATACATTTTGGCAATGTTGTTTCTAACTAAATCATTCGTTTTTTAGTGTTGTCAGTAATTAATCGACTTATAGTAAATTTATTAAAATAAGGCGTTGGATGAAGCTCCCTGTTTAAAGGTCTCAATACCTCAGCCAGTAATTTTTTTATTCGGGTGGGGTAAAATTATGTCAAATCCTTTCATTAATATTGCGTAGAAAGGCTGTACTATTTCTAAACTTTCATGAACTCTGAAGATTTTTAGCCAGCGTTAAGTTATATTGTTATTTAATATATTTATACTGTCATAGTATTTCTAATTATTCAGTACTTCATTTTTATTCCCTCCACTAATTTCAAATGAAACGCAAAATTTTAAGAAAATATGTTTTTTGAAGAGCATCGATTATCACAACCTGAATGAATGGCATCAAAAAACTAGTCAAGGTACTTGAAGGTACCTAAAATGCGTTCCATAGCTCCTTTCATAATATAAAATAGCATAAATAAAAAAAATTCTTTTCATATAATTTATGATATAAAATAAATAATATAAGAAAATCACTTTTGTTATATTTCATTCAGGAATAAAGAAAAGTAATGAATTGTTCTCGGACCAATAATACCGATCAATCCTATCTTACTATGATGTTTATACAATTTTGTGTTCCACTGCCAGTACAGAAATGTCCAAATTCAATGTAGGTCAATGGACCACAGCTGACGATTCGGCGGACTTTTTTTGACATGGCTTTTGGCTTCATTTCATTATTTTGACATTTCGTGATTTTGATGTCGAGCGCTACGTATTTCTTTGAAAAAAGTGTTTTTTTTATGGTTTTGCATATTATTTTCAGTAATTTTCAATTGCAGACCATTTTACGGAAACGTGCTTGACACTCTGCTCCTGGGATACTGACGATGGACGCTAGAAATTCCGCGAGAACCATGTGACACGAATACGAAAAAGGGCTTCCAGACCGTCAATGTGACAGAAATGTTTTCTGCCATCGCGACGAGCCAGCGCCACCGCGGAGCCGACACGACCCCGACGCGCGATCAACTAACGACGATATAGGGCAAGCGCGTTAAAAATGAGCGCGAGATGGCCAGCTCGCCACCGAACCCTAGAGAAGGCGAGGAGGGCGGCACCGAGTTCACGGAGGAGGCGAGCGGGGAACGCGCGGCCCCCCCGCAGAAGACGTTCATAGTGCCGCCCGTGTCGGAGCTGCCAACGAAGCTCCAGTTTGTGGACGTGAAAGTGGCTGGCCCTAGTGGGATAAAACACACGTATCGCACGGTGAAAGCCGCGCGGCGCATTCCCACACTGCCGCGCCGGCTGAAGGAGGGCGAGGGCGCCGCTAGCGGCTCCGGCGAGCGCCCGCCGCCGCCCGACCCGCCGCGCCGCACTCGCCGCGACCACATTAAGCGACACGTTTGTGCCACCTGTGACAAGCACTTTTCTAGCCCCGGTAAGCTCTCCCAACATGTCCTCTCCCATACTGGTGAGCTTCCTTTTTCGTGTGACCTCTGTGATAAGCGCTTCAATTCAAAGTTTAAACTTGTTCGTCACAATCTGATACATAGCGAGGCGCGAGCATTTGCTTGTAATGTTTGTAACAAAACTTTCAATCGTAAAGACCATCTTACGAACCACATCAGAGTGCACAATCCTATCAAAAAGCAGTACACTTGTGAAAGGCCAGATTGCAGGAAATCTTATACATCTTTGTTAAGTTATAGAAAGCATGCTGCTCTGCATTCAGCAGAGGAAGGAAACCTGCAATGTAAAATATGTGATGATGTGTTTACAACTCGTCAAGATATAGTTTATCACCTTAAAGTACATACAGGTAGTCGAACTGTTAAAAATGAAACAGACAAGAAGTTCACATGCAGCTACTGTGACAGGAGGTTTTTTACTGCAAAGGATGTGCGGAGGCATAATGTGGTACACACAGGTAGACGGGATTTTCTATGCCCTTTCTGCCCACAAAAGTTTGGACGCAAAGATCATTTAGTGCGTCATGTAAAGAATGCACATCCTGACAAGTCATGGCATTCAGCAGCTGTCGGGACATCGAGTGAGCCACCACCAGAGGCATCAGCATTTGAGGAGACATATACAGAGTTTCCATTAGAAGGTACTGATTTTATTTGGAATGCTCCTTCAACCAAGGAAACCACATCAGAAGGAGGCAGAACGAGAGTACCTTCCAGTGATATAATAGAAGAAATGCCATGTGACTTAGAAATTAAGTTGGAGCCTCAAGATATAAAGTTGGAGCAGGATGCATTAGAAGATCCACCTTCACCGAGCTGTCCCATCCTGTCTGTTGATTATCCAGTGGTGTATGTGGTTGCACCACCTTTTACCCAGGCACCATCTGATGTACCTACCTTTATATCGGAGGAGCTCCCTGCAATAGAGATATTAGATGAGGCAAATATGGAGTCCTTATTGATGGACCCTGGTGAGGGGCCATCGGGGCTTTCGAGTCAAATGCTGAAGCTTTTAGAAGAGGGGGAGCCAGCGCCTACGTACGCGAGCGAAGAGGGTCGCGTACAGCAGCGGCTGCCGGCGTTCACGCAGGCCTTCCAGACTGCACAGAGTCCCAAGCCCCCGCCTCCGCCCCCGCCACCTCACTAACCTCGCCGAAGGTCTCGATATCTGCAGATTGATCACATCCTTAGAGAGTGACGTGAGGTGATATTCCAGCGATCAATCTGCGGATGCGGTCGAGCACAAGGTGAGCTTCCTGCATTTAGCTTATGTAAATACCGAACTACCTCATTAGGTAAGGTTGGTCTAAGCTGTAAATAGTCGTGAGTGCAGTAGTTATCGAATTATAATATTGTTGGACTTGGATATATTGACCTTGTAAGAATATAGATATGGAAGCCGTGGTGTGTTCCCTCGGTTTAAATTGCCAAATTGTATATTTGTACGTCTCAGGTATACCAAAATATTTCCGAATTCTACATGAATATGTGATCTAGTCGTGTATGTACTTTCGGAATTGTATATTTTTTTATTTATATCGTACATGTATGGAGTAAATGGGACCAACTCTGTGAGCTGTTAGGTGGCGTACAGATAGTGCTTAGTTCGTAATGCGCTGTGCACGCTCGCGTTAGTGGACGGTGATGATTGTGATGTGAAGCAGAATTGTAGAGGGTGTATGGCTCTTGGAGGCAGTACGCCGTACAATATGTTTTAGAGAGGCGTGCTGCTTTTCAACGCGAAATTATTATACAACAGAGCGTATTCCTTTTCAATCAATAAAGTGAATTCAGAATTCTGCTTGAGTAGTATAACACCAGATCTGTCTATAACAAGTATGAAAAATCATCTTAAGTGTTAGTGCTAAGTGTTCAAAACAGAGTTAAATACAATTGAAGGCTTTATAAAATACATATTTTTTTAAATAGGGTTCAAATTCATTCTACTGTAGAGAGAGAATGTTAACGAAGTCTAAGTCCAAGACACTCAGCTGACTTCAGCTAGCAACAAAATGCAATAAAAATATAAACAACCAATACCTCAGAAGCAGTCATGCTTCCTTCTAGCTAGATTAATAATAAGACAATACTAATTGGGTCTAAGTCTGATGAGCAAAGCGTAGACGAGCTGGAGTAGGTGTTATCTTTACATTTTAACATAAAATGATGTGCCAAAAATAATAGGTTCAAGGAACAGGAAAGTCAGAGTTTGACTCCCTCCCAAAATTCGGAATTCTTTTATTTTGCTCATTGGACTAGTATATCGCATACATAATGAGCAGAAATTCGACAATGTTTAGATCTTTCATTCGATCTGCCGTAACTCGCGAGTGACGACGTGACGCGAGAGTCAAAATTTTGACACACTAAAATAATATTTTTTTACATTACCGAAGATTTTCGGAACTTACTTTAGAAGCGATTGTCTTGGCATACGTTTTAGAATAATGAGCCAAATTATATAATTTTGTTAAGATGGAGAGTGTAAGTGTCAGATGGGTGACGATCATAGTGAGAATTTAAACAACTTGGGTTGGATTGAAATGAAAGGGTATAACAACTGGATTATTAGGTGCCTTGCATTTCTGAATCAATTATTATTGATTATTCTGCAACACTGCGTCTACTACTCACATTCTATCATGTAAAGTCTTTCAAAATCTGATTTATTCCACTGTGACAAACATTTTTACTCTAATTCCATCAGATAATTAATGCTTAAACCTGCATAGACATCCAAAAGTAAGACTAATGCGACAAACGGATTTCTTATTCGGTGTTTTTGTTTGATTTATCTTCTGCGTTTAGGAGTTTCAGAACCCTAATAGCTAGTCGATAGACTAGTCTGCAATAGATTGGTAGGACATCGTCCGTCTGTCGATTGTAGTGAGCTCTGTTGGCGCTGCTTTAAATAGATTTTATCCTTAAGTAAAATACTGATACAAGATTATCTTCGCGTAACCTTTATTTTATGTGTTTCCTTATTTACATTTGCAATTAGGAAGCTAGAAATGTCACTTTCACAGAAAGCATCATCATAGCAATAGAACAATGTAATAGAAATGCTTATAAGAATGCGTTTGTCTGGTTATTTTTATAAATAATGTTAATGTGAGTAGTCTACGTGGTTATGTAGAGTAGATCCGTGGAATACTCTAGCAAATATTAAAGCTACGGAAATATCAATGTATAGGTACCTTTATTGGTTTGAGCAAGCAGTATATGTATATTTGCTAGAGTATTCTACGAGAATGTTTCAATCCTGACACTTTAGAAATGTTTTAATTAAGTAAGTTTTTTTCGTATTTAGTAATTTTTGATGGTTTCTTTTTAATGATGTAATCATGTAATCGTCAATGTTCGGCGTCTAGTAATATCAGGAGAGCATAAGTATATGAGAGATCCAATGTTGTTCACGCTTCATAAATAGATATGTAAATAATTCTAATCTTTTTTAGGTTAATAGGACTGTAAAAAATTTAATCTACCTCAAATGCAACTTATTCTTACTTCTAGAAATTTAATGTCTACGTTAGGTTAGTGAGAATGTTAGGATTTTTTTTCTATTTGAGAAATACACATAACCAATAGGGCTGGTTCATACAGTTAACAACCTCGTTGTTTTAATATTATATTTAATGTTAGTGTGTGCTGCAATATCGAAATCTTTATTGATATACAACTTCAATAATTATGTATCATTATTCTCAAAAATTTTTGCTTTATTTTTTTTGATGCTCTTGAAGAGTGGCCTATAATTGATTTTGGGATTTAAATTTGAATCGTACGATTAGCTTACTATCGTAGGTGGTCTGCGGTTTATAAGTCACTGAACACTATTAATATATTACAAGAAAAAATTTAAAAAAAAACATAATTTTAGGAATTTGTTTTACATCTTTTGGATATTAATAAAGTATATTTTTCATATTTCTTAAATACTTAAATAAATATCACATACCCTAAATTCAAAAATCTAAGTTTGTTACAATCCAAAGTTAGTTTTTATAAACAGGTGTTTGTGGTTTCTAGTAATATGTCAGGTAGTTCTCCCCTCTCCCCTCGAGATATAGACTGCGATTTAGTACCCTATATATACTAACGTGTAGGTCTATTTTCGATCACTTATAAGCAGCAGTCTATGTCCCGAAGCCACTAGTCATTTACAATAGCAGCACATTATTATATTCTCAAATAGACAGTCAACTGAGTGATATTTACCAATCTGATGATCCAATAGACTTTATATCAGTAATTATGGTGCAAACCACACAAGTACAAATTATAAATAAACGATATATACATAGCTCGCATATAAATAATTTCTCATACTATTTTAGTATTGATACAGTAATATACAACGACATAATGCAATATATTTTTGTAATGTTTTAGATTTATGTGAAATAAATAATAATAATAATAATATAATTAATTGTTAACATATCAAAGACTACCATGGTACGGCCGTTTTTGTTACGTTTATACTTGAATATGTAATATTGAAGTTCATTGCTTATTTTGTATTTATTTATTTAATTAACAGATGTCAAGTGATGTGACGATAAACTCTGTAGATATCTGTTGTTTCGTAACACTCAAAGTGTTCACTAATTCTTTATTTTTTTATCGGGGATAAATATTTATGCATAATTATTTGTAATTGTTATTTTTTACATTTCCCCAGTTTTTAAGTTTTACTTTTGACCAGCTGTGACGAGTATGACTCGTTGAATTTATCTATATTTTTTAATTAAACTACAGAATATGTTGTGTAAAACCAAATACATAATTTATATTTGTCATTACGTCTGTAAAAATTCGAATATTTTTATTTTTTGTTTATATAAGTTCGATAACAGCAATGGAAGTGCTACGAGTACTGACATTGTTCGGTCGCTAAACCAAGTGTTTCTTAAATTCATTGTGCATTTACATATTTATTACTTGAGTAAGTTGAATATATAGATAAACACGGACAATACGCGTGAAATTGATTTCTGTAATGCATCGCATATGAACCCACTCGCTAGTTTTGTTTCCAGTGGCGGAACTCATTTATTGTTTAGATATATATTGTTACTCATAGCTAAAATAAAATATTGTGAAATTGATCAATAGATATACGATATACGTAATTTTGGTACATAACATTAGGGGCCTTATTAAATATAAAAAAATAAATAAAAATTAGAAGATTGTTTGAATTATAATGAAAAGAGGAAAAATATTTTTAGAAGTCGTATGATATTTTTAAAAAGATCTATTTTTGTTATCAAGGAAAGAAAATAGCATTTTTTATTTGATGTTAAAATAGAAAACAATCATGTGAATTTTTAAACACTTAAAAGTTGTATGTGAAAATGTAAGTTCGGTTTGACGTACATAAATAGCATGACAATTTTTTTGCCGAATTGATGATAGTTTTATACGTATACTCACTCATCCAAAATAAACTGGTGTTTTAGTTTGATACGAGGAAATTCCACGAAGCCCTATGACTTATGTAGTTGTTGATTTTACATTGTGTAAAAACATTAAGCTCATAGGATACTTATGGTTTCTGGCGGGTTTTCATATATTCGTATAGCTTAACAGCCGCTTGTCAAAAGCTCAAAAATGTAGTTATCTATTCCAACTTTAATGTTCATCTATAACTTCAATGGGTAGTTGCCGTAAGTACAAGTACCTACTAACCCACAAACCGAATGTACCCTACAAGAGAGCCTAATAATAAATTATAAACATTGTTTGTACCTGGTCTATAATAACATGATGTATATGTTCTTCATTGTAATAAATATTTGGAACATCATTATTTCTTTGTTTTATTTTTTATGATTATAAGTTTACCCCTACTGATATATTATAATTATGAGATAGTAACTCGTGTCTGTTACGCTTCTATGCCTGAATAAGTGAACCGATGAAATTCTGTACTATTTGCATCAATAAAACTAGTTTTTGCAGCCAATATAGATGTAACATATTTTATTGCTGATCAATTCATTAACAAATAACACATAGACTTAGAACCAGAAATAACAAAATAAATACCTAATCCATGGTAAACAAGTGAAAATAAAGAAATGCAGTCAGAAGTACAGACTATCTATAAACACTAAATTTCTATGCACACACATAGGTGTAATGGTTAATTATATTAATATTTTTTTACAGAGATATACATTTATAATAGTAAACATACACGTCGATGATTATCCATGAAAAACATCATTTCATTCAAGTATCAAAATTTATCTAAACTTGAATTTGAACTAAATTTAAAAATTGTACTAAAAATACTAACACCCTACTGAAAGCGGGACACGGAGGCCACAGTTTACAAAATAAGTGATTTAGAAAAATATTCGCTTCGTCAACAACGAGGGGCCGCAGCCCCGGCCACAGTTCACGTAAGCTCGTCACTCATAAATGCACGTAGTTCAACACCAGTCACCGAAAGTAAAAAAAAAACGGAATGTTCAGTTCAGACATAGTCCCTGTTGTTCCCGGAAGCGACCTTCTGCCTCAACCTGTGAACGAATTGGAACGCTAGAAAGAATCATTTTACTGTCCGCCTTTTAATTTTTCTCCCTCTATACTCTCGGGATATTCTGTCTAAATTTGGTAGTTCTGTGTCTGTGTTTTGTTTTTTTATTTGGTACACGGGGTTGTCGTTGGCGTCGTGGTCCGAGCTGTCGACGCCGTTCTCCATGCGCACCGTGTTCGTGTAGGCGTGCGGGCTGGCCTCCATGTCCTCGTCCGAGTCCTGGTAGTTGCCGTTGGGCTCGTGTTTCTTGTATTGGAAGGCCATGTAATTGACGTCCTCGTCGGAATCGGCAGTCGCTTTGGTAACTTTGTATCGTCTGTTGATATTTTGGAGCGATTGGTTTTTCTGGAGTTCACCATGTACGGTGTCTCGTATGTTTACTTCTGAGGTGGATTTGGTGCAGTATTCCTCTTTGTCAGATTCAGAGTATTTTCTGGATACGCGACGGTTTTCGAGCGTATTGTCCTTGTTGTCATGTATTATAGTCGGTTGGACGATGGTCTGTTGGGTGGGGGATTTGAGCTTAACTTCGGGGCCTCCTCCGTAAATGTTGGTGAAGAACCTCCATAGTTCCTCACTGAGCTGGGCGTGGTCGGAGCCCTGTTTCAACGTGTACGTTGTGTTGCCGTCGACCTCCTGGAAATAAAATATTAATAGTTATACAAAATATCTGTGAAATTGATCTTAATATGAATCATAATGCTAAATACATAAATAGTATGTTTATACATAAATCTATAAACATATTGCTCTTGGCGGTTTGTATTTAGTGATTTTTAATTTCAAATATATATATAGTACCTGTTTAATGACAATGCCCGAATTATCGACGGGCGGTGGAGGCTGCTGCGTCTTGTTCCGCACAAACGCTTGCCACTGCCTGAACCAGTGCATGCTGATCGCGTATATAGCGCGCGGCCGTTCTTGCTCCTGAAATGTGTATTATTTATTGATTATTATTAAATCCTACTAATATTATAAAGGCGAAAGTTTGTATGGATGTTTGTTACTCTTTCACGTAAAAACTACTGAATGGATTTGAATGAAATTTGGAATAAAGATAGCTTATAACCTGGATTAACATATAGGCTACTTTTTATCCCGGGAAAATGGAAGACCTCCCGGGTATGCGGGTGAAACCGCGGGGAGCCACTAGTAGTTTATATTAGATTGAATAGTTAGTTACTAGATCGGGTAGGATCGGGTGGATGGGTATTGGCGATCCGCACGCAGACGCACGCCGCACTCGTGTAGTGTGTGTGTGAGTGTGTGTGTGTGCGTGTGTGTGTGTGCGTGTGTGTGTGTGAGTGAGTGTGTGTCGTGTACCTGGAAGGCAGCGTGCAGGTCGCAGAAGGAGGCGAGCTCGGCGGCGGTGCGCGCGCGGGCGAGCCGGGCTGCACGCACGCACACGCCGCACTCGTGTAGTGTGTGTGTGAGTGAGTGTGTGTCGTGTACCTGGAAGGCAGCGTGCAGGTCGCAGAAGGAGGCGAGCTCGGCGGCGGTGCGCGCGCGGGCGAGCCGGGCTGCACGCACGCACACGCCGCACTCGTGTAGTGTGTGTGTGAGTGAGTGTGTGTCGTGTACCTGGAAGGCAGCGTGCAGGTCGCAGAAGGAGGCGAGCTCGGCGGCGGTGCGCGCGCGGGCGAGCCGGGCTGCACGCACGCACACGCCGCACTCGTGTAGTGTGTGTGTGAGTGAGTGTGTGTCGTGTACCTGGAAGGCAGCGTGCAGGTCGCAGAAGGAGGCGAGCTCGGCGGCGGTGCGCGCGCGGGCGAGCCGGGCTGCACGCACGCACACGCCGCACTCGTGTAGTGTGTGTGTGAGTGAGTGTGTGTCGTGTACCTGGAAGGCAGCGTGCAGGTCGCAGAAGGAGGCGAGCTCGGCGGCGGTGCGCGCGCGGGCGAGCCGGGCTGCACGCACGCACACGCCGCACTCGTGTAGTGTGTGTGTGAGTGAGTGTGTGTCGTGTACCTGGAAGGCAGCGTGCAGGTCGCAGAAGGAGGCGAGCTCGGCGGCGGTGCGCGCGCGGGCGAGCCGGGCTGCACGCACGCACACGCCGCACTCGTGTAGTGTGTGTGTGAGTGAGTGTGTGTCGTGTACCTGGAAGGCAGCGTGCAGGTCGCAGAAGGAGGCGAGCTCGGCGGCGGTGCGCGCGCGGGCGAGCCGGGCTGCACGCACGCACACGCCGCACTCGTGTAGTGTGTGTGTGAGTGAGTGTGTGTCGTGTACCTGGAAGGCAGCGTGCAGGTCGCAGAAGGAGGCGAGCTCGGCGGCGGTGCGCGCGCGGGCGAGCCGGGCTGCACGCACGCACACGCCGCACTCGTGTAGTGTGTGTGTGAGTGAGTGTGTGTCGTGTACCTGGAAGGCAGCGTGCAGGTCGCAGAAGGAGGCGAGCTCGGCGGCGGTGCGCGCGCGGGCGAGCCGGGCTGCACGCACGCACACGCCGCACTCGTGTAGTGTGTGTGTGAGTGAGTGTGTGTCGTGTACCTGGAAGGCAGCGTGCAGGTCGCAGAAGGAGGCGAGCTCGGCGGCGGTGCGCGCGCGGGCGAGCCGGGCTGCACGCACGCACACGCCGCACTCGTGTAGTGTGTGTGTGAGTGAGTGTGTGTCGTGTACCTGGAAGGCAGCGTGCAGGTCGCAGAAGGAGGCGAGCTCGGCGGCGGTGCGCGCGCGGGCGAGCCGGGCTGCACGCACGCACACGCCGCACTCGTGTAGTGTGTGTGTGAGTGAGTGTGTGTCGTGTACCTGGAAGGCAGCGTGCAGGTCGCAGAAGGAGGCGAGCTCGGCGGCGGTGCGCGCGCGGGCGAGCCGGGCTGCACGCACGCACACGCCGCACTCGTGTAGTGTGTGTGTGAGTGAGTGTGTGTCGTGTACCTGGAAGGCAGCGTGCAGGTCGCAGAAGGAGGCGAGCTCGGCGGCGGTGCGCGCGCGGGCGAGCCGGGCTGCACGCACGCACACGCCGCACTCGTGTAGTGTGTGTGTGAGTGAGTGTGTGTCGTGTACCTGGAAGGCAGCGTGCAGGTCGCAGAAGGAGGCGAGCTCGGCGGCGGTGCGCGCGCGGGCGAGCCGGGCTGCACGCACGCACACGCCGCACTCGTGTAGTGTGTGTGTGAGTGAGTGTGTGTCGTGTACCTGGAAGGCAGCGTGCAGGTCGCAGAAGGAGGCGAGCTCGGCGGCGGTGCGCGCGCGGGCGAGCCGGGCTGCACGCACGCACACGCCGCACTCGTGTAGTGTGTGTGTGAGTGAGTGTGTGTCGTGTACCTGGAAGGCAGCGTGCAGGTCGCAGAAGGAGGCGAGCTCGGCGGCGGTGCGCGCGCGGGCGAGCCGGGCTGCACGCACGCACACGCCGCACTCGTGTAGTGTGTGTGTGAGTGAGTGTGTGTCGTGTACCTGGAAGGCAGCGTGCAGGTCGCAGAAGGAGGCGAGCTCGGCGGCGGTGCGCGCGCGGGCGAGCCGGGCTGCACGCACGCACACGCCGCACTCGTGTAGTGTGTGTGTGAGTGAGTGTGTGTCGTGTACCTGGAAGGCAGCGTGCAGGTCGCAGAAGGAGGCGAGCTCGGCGGCGGTGCGCGCGCGGGCGAGCCGGGCTGCACGCACGCACACGCCGCACTCGTGTAGTGTGTGTGTGAGTGAGTGTGTGTCGTGTACCTGGAAGGCAGCGTGCAGGTCGCAGAAGGAGGCGAGCTCGGCGGCGGTGCGCGCGCGGGCGAGCCGGGCTGCACGCACGCACACGCCGCACTCGTGTAGTGTGTGTGTGAGTGAGTGTGTGTCGTGTACCTGGAAGGCAGCGTGCAGGTCGCAGAAGGAGGCGAGCTCGGCGGCGGTGCGCGCGCGGGCGAGCCGGGCTGCACGCACGCACACGCCGCACTCGTGTAGTGTGTGTGTGAGTGAGTGTGTGTCGTGTACCTGGAAGGCAGCGTGCAGGTCGCAGAAGGAGGCGAGCTCGGCGGCGGTGCGCGCGCGGGCGAGCCGGGCTGCACGCACGCACACGCCGCACTCGTGTAGTGTGTGTGTGAGTGAGTGTGTGTCGTGTACCTGGAAGGCAGCGTGCAGGTCGCAGAAGGAGGCGAGCTCGGCGGCGGTGCGCGCGCGGGCGAGCCGGGCTGCACGCACGCACACGCCGCACTCGTGTAGTGTGTGTGTGAGTGAGTGTGTGTCGTGTACCTGGAAGGCAGCGTGCAGGTCGCAGAAGGAGGCGAGCTCGGCGGCGGTGCGCGCGCGGGCGAGCCGGGCTGCACGCACGCACACGCCGCACTCGTGTAGTGTGTGTGTGAGTGAGTGTGTGTCGTGTACCTGGAAGGCAGCGTGCAGGTCGCAGAAGGAGGCGAGCTCGGCGGCGGTGCGCGCGCGGGCGAGCCGGGCTGCACGCACGCACACGCCGCACTCGTGTAGTGTGTGTGTGAGTGAGTGTGTGTCGTGTACCTGGAAGGCAGCGTGCAGGTCGCAGAAGGAGGCGAGCTCGGCGGCGGTGCGCGCGCGGGCGAGCCGGGCTGCACGCACGCACACGCCGCACTCGTGTAGTGTGTGTGTGAGTGAGTGTGTGTCGTGTACCTGGAAGGCAGCGTGCAGGTCGCAGAAGGAGGCGAGCTCGGCGGCGGTGCGCGCGCGGGCGAGCCGGGCTGCACGCACGCACACGCCGCACTCGTGCGCGTGAGACACCGCTGGACCCCCGCCGAATCTGGAGTCACAACACAAAACGATCTATAACATGCACAAAATAACCACGTACAAATAGTGTTTCTTGTCATTGATCTCCCAGGGAATAGTCATTGAATACCCGGCAGGTCCGGGACAGCCGCCGGGTTATGGGTGTGTCACCGCACGCAACGTGCCGGTGCCTACCCACTAAACCCCTGGGTGTTCCAATAACACCTGCACAACCGCATGCCCCGCCGGCGCTGCTCAGCTTTACAAGACCGAGCCCGTCTCCGGGGGCGGGACTCACACCATCACTTCTGAAAACACACCTTCACTTCACCGGAGATGCCCATGGAACAAATGGGCATCTCCATCATGGGACCGTTGGCGTGGGCGGCGAATCCCCCGATCTACCGGCCCGGTCCCCGTCGTAACGGCGGCGCAGAGGGAGAGAGTCGATGTCGTCCTCTCTCACCCGCTCCGCCGCCTCCTTCTCAAAAAATCATAATCTTTTTTATTCAAATAGGCCTCAATAAAGCACTTATGAATAGTCACTATTAATGCTCGGTTCTGATAGTAGTTCTGCGACATGACACGGCCGCAGCCGCCTGCCAGGCCGCCTCGCTGCCCACTATGGCCCTGACGAGGGCCGGCAGAGAGAGGTAATAATAAAATAGCGAAATCGGTTCAGAGGCTCTCGAGATTTGTGCTTAGCAACTTAGCGATTCATTTTTATATAATAGAAGATATATATATTTATTTTAAATACTAACTGCGAATACAGGAACTCCCATAGAGGTTGGGGTACGATGGCGGCGAAGCTGTGCAAGTGCTGAGCCCTGTCCGGCCGTACGCCGCCGTGCCAGCAGACGAAGTCGCTGTTGTCTATGGGCCCCGGCTCCGCCCACGTATTAAATCTGCAAATTGAGAGTTAAATAAATAAATATCCTGAGATATTTTTCACAACCAATCTGATATAAAGTCAGTAGAGCTTGTGAACCAGATAGCTGATATACTACTTTAAAATACATACATATTATAGATAATTACATAATTTATTCAAAATTAACAAATATGAAAAAGTAGACTAAAGAATCAGTGATAATGTATATGTTGATTTTTACGTAGGAATTAAGTAGATAAAGTTAGTTTCGGTTTTAAAAATTATATATAGGTTACATACTTGTTTATCCACTGTTTGGATATGTAGAACTTAATATCATTGGCTTCTACGGTCGTAGATTCTAATATTTCTGCTGCTTTTTGTCGTAGCACTGTCATTTGGGGGTTGACTTTTCTGCAAAAATAAATACATTTTTGATTTATTAAATTTTTAATTTAAATAACCCATATTAAATTTTGAAATAAAATGTCAATTGTGATAATATTTTTTAAACTGTTTCTAAAAACACCACGCATTATTACGACAAATAAATTGTCTACGCCATCTTCATCAATACTGTGTCGACACGCATCGACACAGTGTCGAGCGCCATTTTGCCGAGGACAGGAGGTGGACGCGCCGCGCCGCTGGACAGAACCTCACGACCACCGCAGCGATTGGACGCGCTCATTGTACTATATACTTATATAAAATTAAAATACAGTCCACTCTCTTTCCTTCTGAGACATGAGTTGGCCGCAGAAGGTTGCGGCCGCCTCCCAGGCCTCCTCGGTGCCCACCATGGCCCTGATGCTGCCTGCGCCTCGCATCGCGGACAAGGCGGTGCGAGGTGCAATCCTCGCACTCGGCTCGAGCTCCTCGGTGGAGACCTGTATGAGGTGTCGACGGTACCTATAGAAGAGCACGTAGGCCTCCGAGGTGGCGAGGTGGTGGGGCGGCAGCGGCGTGACGAGCTGGTCGTCGAAGGTGTGCCAGGCGCGGGCGGCGCGGACAAGGCGGTGCAATCCTCGCACTCGGCTCGAGCTCCTCGGTGGAGACCTGTATGAGGTGTCGACGGTACCTATAGAAGAGCACGTAGGCCTCCGAGGTGGCGAGGTGGTGGGGCGGCAGCGGCGTGACGAGCTGGTCGTCGAAGGTGTGCCAGGCGCGGGCGGCGCGGACAAGGCGGTGCAATCCTCGCACTCGGCTCGAGCTCCTCGGTGGAGACCTGTATGAGGTGTCGACGGTACCTATAGAAGAGCACGTAGGCCTCCGAGGTGGCGAGGTGGTGGGGCGGCAGCGGCGTGACGAGCTGGTCGTCGAAGGTGTGCCAGGCGCGGGCGGCGCGGACAAGGCGGTGCAATCCTCGCACTCGGCTCGAGCTCCTCGGTGGAGACCTGTATGAGGTGTCGACGGTACCTATAGAAGAGCACGTAGGCCTCCGAGGTGGCGAGGTGGTGGGGCGGCAGCGGCGTGACGAGCTGGTCGTCGAAGGTGTGCCAGGCGCGGGCGGCGCGGACAAGGCGGTGCAATCCTCGCACTCGGCTCGAGCTCCTCGGTGGAGACCTGTATGAGGTGTCGACGGTACCTATAGAAGAGCACGTAGGCCTCCGAGGTGGCGAGGTGGTGGGGCGGCAGCGGCGTGACGAGCTGGTCGTCGAAGGTGTGCCAGGCGCGGGCGGCGCGGACAAGGCGGTGCAATCCTCGCACTCGGCTCGAGCTCCTCGGTGGAGACCTGTATGAGGTGTCGACGGTACCTATAGAAGAGCACGTAGGCCTCCGAGGTGGCGAGGTGGTGGGGCGGCAGCGGCGTGACGAGCTGGTCGTCGAAGGTGTGCCAGGCGCGGGCGGCGCGGACAAGGCGGTGCAATCCTCGCACTCGGCTCGAGCTCCTCGGTGGAGACCTGTATGAGGTGTCGACGGTACCTATAGAAGAGCACGTAGGCCTCCGAGGTGGCGAGGTGGTGGGGCGGCAGCGGCGTGACGAGCTGGTCGTCGAAGGTGTGCCAGGCGCGGGCGGCGCGGACAAGGCGGTGCAATCCTCGCACTCGGCTCGAGCTCCTCGGTGGAGACCTGTATGAGGTGTCGACGGTACCTATAGAAGAGCACGTAGGCCTCCGAGGTGGCGAGGTGGTGGGGCGGCAGCGGCGTGACGAGCTGGTCGTCGAAGGTGTGCCAGGCGCGGGCGGCGCGGACAAGGCGGTGCAATCCTCGCACTCGGCTCGAGCTCCTCGGTGGAGACCTGTATGAGGTGTCGACGGTACCTATAGAAGAGCACGTAGGCCTCCGAGGTGGCGAGGTGGTGGGGCGGCAGCGGCGTGACGAGCTGGTCGTCGAAGGTGTGCCAGGCGCGGGCGGCGCGGACAAGGCGGTGCAATCCTCGCACTCGGCTCGAGCTCCTCGGTGGAGACCTGTATGAGGTGTCGACGGTACCTATAGAAGAGCACGTAGGCCTCCGAGGTGGCGAGGTGGTGGGGCGGCAGCGGCGTGACGAGCTGGTCGTCGAAGGTGTGCCAGGCGCGGGCGGCGCGGACAAGGCGGTGCAATCCTCGCACTCGGCTCGAGCTCCTCGGTGGAGACCTGTATGAGGTGTCGACGGTACCTATAGAAGAGCACGTAGGCCTCCGAGGTGGCGAGGTGGTGGGGCGGCAGCGGCGTGACGAGCTGGTCGTCGAAGGTGTGCCAGGCGCGGGCGGCGCGGACAAGGCGGTGCAATCCTCGCACTCGGCTCGAGCTCCTCGGTGGAGACCTGTATGAGGTGTCGACGGTACCTATAGAAGAGCACGTAGGCCTCCGAGGTGGCGAGGTGGTGGGGCGGCAGCGGCGTGACGAGCTGGTCGTCGAAGGTGTGCCAGGCGCGGGCGGCGCGGACAAGGCGGTGCAATCCTCGCACTCGGCTCGAGCTCCTCGGTGGAGACCTGTATGAGGTGTCGACGGTACCTATAGAAGAGCACGTAGGCCTCCGAGGTGGCGAGGTGGTGGGGCGGCAGCGGCGTGACGAGCTGGTCGTCGAAGGTGTGCCAGGCGCGGGCGGCGCGGACAAGGCGGTGCAATCCTCGCACTCGGCTCGAGCTCCTCGGTGGAGACCTGTATGAGGTGTCGACGGTACCTATAGAAGAGCACGTAGGCCTCCGAGGTGGCGAGGTGGTGGGGCGGCAGCGGCGTGACGAGCTGGTCGTCGAAGGTGTGCCAGGCGCGGGCGGCGCGGGCAAGGCGGTGCAATCCTCGCACTCGGCTCGAGCTCCTCGGTGGAGACCTGTATGAGGTGTCGACGGTACCTATAGAAGAGCACGTAGGCCTCCGAGGTGGCGAGGTGGTGGGGCGGCAGCGGCGTGACGAGCTGGTCGTCGAAGGTGTGCCAGGCGCGGGCGGCGCGGACAAGGCGGTGCAATCCTCGCACTCGGCTCGAGCTCCTCGGTGGAGACCTGTATGAGGTGTCGACGGTACCTATAGAAGAGCACGTAGGCCTCCGAGGTGGCGAGGTGGTGGGGCGGCAGCGGCGTGACGAGCTGGTCGTCGAAGGTGTGCCAGGCGCGGGCGGCGCGCGCGGCGCAGGTGTAGTGGCCGCCGCCCGCCGTGCCCGCGTGGCAGATCACCGCGCACAGGGAGTACCGACTGATCTTTGATGTGCATTCTGAAACAAACAACATTTTTAGAACTTCTTTATCGCGGGTTGCGTAAGGGGGTTGACGGAACCCACGGGTTCCTCTCCGTCCGTCTGGTGCAGGTATTGTCCGGTCATGGATATTTCGGATCGTACCTGCACCGGATTCGGAGGGAGGAGAGCCCGGTGTCACGACTGCGGTGCGGCGGATGATACGGCGCAGCACACCCTCGAGGTGTGCCCAGCCTGGTCGGAGCTGCGCCGCAGTCTGCCCGCGGCGGTAGGGCCGGACCTCTCGCTTCCTAGCGTGGTCAGTGGCATGCCGGGAGGCGAGAGCGCCTGGGCGGCGGTAGCCTCCTTCTGCGAGGAAGTGATGTCGCAGAAGGAGGCGGCGGAGCGTGCGCGGGAGGACGACCGTCTCGCCTCACAGCTTCGCAGGCGAGAAGGGGGGGGGGGGGGGAGGCGGCGACAGTACGATCGCCGCAACCTCCCCCCTTAAGCGGTGGTGACCAGCGGGAGACGGGCGCGGGGGCGCCCACTCCCGCATTGCACGGTGCACCACTGTGGCCGGAGGGAATGGCCGAGCACTCGCGGTCATTCCCAAACCCCCCTCCCACAACGGTCACGAAGGGCCCGCCGAGAGGGCGGGCGGTCGTCGGGGGGGGACTGGACGCAAGGGCTGTGCCGGATTCCCAGTCCCCCCCCCCCATAAAGACGAGGAAGGAGTGTCGCTGGGTTGTTTAGTGGGTATACCGGTTGGCTAGCAACCGGGGAGACCCACATCACCCTCCCTGTCCCCCGACAGGGAGGGTATGCGTAACGCATTTTTCCCAGCGTAAAAAAAAAAAAAAAATTGTAACGACACTTTTCCGAGGGTAGCCAAGCTACGAGTGGCCTAAGGCGCGGCCTACTAGTTCCGCGCGCACTATAGAACCTACTGTCAGCTTCGGTTTAAATTTAAGTTAAATAAGACTATAATATCGCTAAATAATGTTAATCGAGAGATTCATTTGTTTGTCAAAGTCTCATAATGGCTTATAAACTTTCGTTTAATTTTGAGTATTGCAAAATAATAAAAACAATATTGGCATGACGGTGACACTGGCATTATAGATTTATAACACTTCATTTTAATTGTACTCTCGACTGTTTACTGCATTTATATTAAGTTTGTAACATTTGTTTCTCGTTTAAGACTCTTTGAGAAATAAAAAAATTTTGAATCGTCTGTGACTGTACCTTTATGCGTGTAAGGCGCCATGTTGAGGTCCCTAAGGGGGAAGGACACCCTCGCAGCCACCTTGGCACTGAACATGAGCTCGTGGCGGAACCGCTTGAGATGCACGCACAGGACTTCGGGTAGACGCACCACGCCGGACATCTTTACACCATTGCGGAGTTTATTGCATCGGGAACAGCTGTTGGTGAGAAATTGTGATGAAAATACTATAATATATAATAATATTTAGTTACTTATTTCTTTAGGAAACTCATGGTACAAAATATAGTAGAGGTACCTCAATTATTAAAAAAAGATACTGTAATATAAAAGGTACCGTAGGTAATTAGGTATTAATATTATGTAAAACTCAACTCTATTTTATTTACTACATAATTGTTTTGTTTATTTTATTTGTTAGGGGACCAAAGAAATTTGACTTAAAAATAGGTGAGCCATTTAAAGGTCCTCACTGATAGATACATAATACATATTTGATAACATATATCATGTGCTAAATATTATTTTGCTTTCATCTACCTGAACTGCCTATAGAAGTAATTTTTGTTAGAAGAATTTTGAATTGTACGGCGTATTTATACGCAATTTCCCATGAATACATATAATAAATAATCTGGGTACATTTCTCAAACACATAATCCACTCACCTATACATATTATCTCCTTTGAGTTCGTCCGCACTGAAGAAGGCGGCGAGGCAGTCCTGCAGGGACACCACGGGGCCGTAGAACCAAGACCGGAGCCAGCTGAGCACCCACCATACCTAGTTCATTTAGAAAATAATAAATAACTGCATAAGCCTAATTTCCTACATCAAAAACGACCATATGAGATAGTTAAGCTATCATTTATATCCTGTGACATTTTTTACACCAGATACTACTTTTAAATACCCAGACCCAGAACAAACACATATTTATGCATACACATGTTTGTCCTGGGTGGGATTCGAACCCACAATGGGCGGTTTTAGAGTCAGGGCTGTAATAGTCTTTAAAAGTTTTTCAAAGAAGCAGAATATAGACCTTTAAATATCATATTTGTTGCAGATTAATTTATCTTGTGTAGTTTGAAATTAATAAATAAATAAATATCCTGGGACTTTTTCACACACGGCCAATCTGATTCCAAATTAAGCATCAAAGAGAGCTTGTGTTATGGTAACCAGATAGTTACATCCAGACACAGGACAAACAGACATATTCATGCATACAAATGTTTGTCCTGGGTGGGAATCGAACCCACGACCCGCTTCTTGAAAGTCAGGGTCACTAACCACAAAGCCAACCGGGCTGTCTAAATTAACATCATAAAAATCCTCTATACTGTTACTGAACATTTAAAATTCATCAAACCTAATTGCTGAGACAAACATATTTGGATAGAAAGAGACACCTAGTCAATATTAGTATTGATGCAGGGCATGATACTAACCCATGATTCCTGTGATCCGTGTGGAGCGTGGTGGTTGAGGATCGGCTGCTGGCACCTGATGACGGCCAGGTGTTCCCGGGACGGTATCGGCAGGGACAGGTCTTGGAATGTCTCCACTCGAGTCGATACCTGAAAGGGAAATTAAGTCTTTAATTGTACAGTTTCACCCGCGTTCCTGGGGGATCTTGGATTTTTCGTGTGTTACAGACGTAAATTAGTAACAAACATACATTATAATATTAGTGTGATGATTCATATACTATTCTTACAAATTATTGTATATCTTATTAATGGTAGACTGAAACGCTAAACCGCTTCAGAGATTGTTTTCAGAACAGGCAGTTTTCTTATTGATTAGTTTTTTAGATTAGTTATTTTGTTTTATTGAGTTTTGTTTCTAAAATAATTGGGTTTTAAATTTAAAAACAAGTGTAATATAAACTCCACACGTATACCTGAATACCTGTGACATTTTTTTTTTTTTTTTGAAGGGACTTGAAGGTGTTAGCCTCTGATGGCTTTTACACCTTTACGCGGGCAATCGGTGAGCGCTGAGGGCTCTCCCCTGTGACATTAAGCGTTCTAGCCTTGTAGACAAAATATTAAATACAAAGTTGAACTTACCCGATCACAGATGAGACATTGCACAGAGGATAGCAGCTTGCCGTCGAACACGTCGGAGATGATGCTCCTGAACCGCGTGCCGCCGCAGCCGCCGTCCCCGCCGCCCGAACTGAACGGCACTGACGATTTCCTTCTGGATTTACAAAAAATAATAATAAATCATTTATTTAAGGAGTAAGGTAGCCAGAGCTCCATGAGGAGACCCTGTAGCGGCAGTGAGGGGACCAGGGATGGAGTAGCGTCGTAGGGGTGTGCAGGAGTGATGCCTGTTTGGCTGTTCGACGAGAAGTGAATTGAGCTTGTGCCACCCTTGTGTTATAAAAAAAATATATACATATATATATTTCTCACACAAGCTATATTATACATCATATGAATTTAGTATTCATCTGTTAAGGATTGACAAGCAGCTCTGCGAGAGCTGGTGCCTGATGTAGGTTTTAAAATAAAAACCTGTATTACAAGTCACCAGACCCCACACCGTGGAATCTCGGTTAGGTTATTATATACAATTGGCGGAAAATATGACAATTAAGTAGTATAAATACTATTCCAGTTGCATATAAAAAAAATGCTACGTTAATTTGCTTTGACACAGGTAAAATAATTATTACCATATCAACCATCATATGATTTTCTATATTACTAAGGGCCAGAGCACAAGGTGTATATAAAACGCACTGACGACGCGTGTTATATTAACTATCCTGGGCACTCTACCACAGGGCAGCGATTTAGATAATATATTTTATTTATAATTTTAATTTAGTATGTATATATATTTTACATATAAGTTTTGTACATATTAATACATTTCTTGTAAAATATGATTAAGTTTGATAAAGTTTGTATGAATATGTTATATAAGTTACAAAACTTTTCTTTTTCTAATAACTATTCTACTAAATATAAGATTTTGCCTATCTAGGTAGGTATTTATGTATAGTTACAGGTGTTGTTCCTGGTGGGTATGTTGGTGGGGGTGAGGGTCAGCGTCACTGGCGCCGCTGGAGCAAGTCTCGTAGCGCTCGTCGGCCTCGCTCGACCACGACAACTCCGACTCCGAGCCCGCTTCCCGACGACGTGTGTGACCGCCCGATGTAGATTCTACACCTGAATGGACATATACATAATTATTATAAAGTTAATTTTACTTTATTCTACATTCGGTACTAAATAGCAAGTGTTTTCTGAACAAAATTGTAGTAAATTAATAAGTATACAGGGGATATTATATTAAATCCTGGGATGGTACAATATATAGGTAGTGTAAATGTTATGAATAAATAAATAAAAATAATAAATAGGTAAATATAAATGGAAAAAATTGTGATGATGTAAGTATTTATACACATTTGTGAGTACTGTAGAGTAATTTTTAGAGGGAGATTTTATATAGAATGACAGTTTGAGATGAATACAGAATATACATACATTAACATTATAAATAAATATCCTAGGAAAATTTTCACTTTTTTTGCCAATCAGGTTCCAAATTAAGTAGAGCTTGTGACATAGTAATCAGATAGCTGATATATTATATATACTACTTTTAAATATATACTTATATAGATATTTACGTCCAGACACAGAACAAACAGACATATTTACATAGACAAATGTTTGTCCTGGGTGAGATTCGAACCCACGACTAGCGGCCGATCTGTCCTATATGTGAAAGGGAATAATGAGTGGAGCATACCGTTGCCGGAGTGCGTGAACACGTTGTAGGCGAGGTGGTGCGTGCCGGCGAAGCTCGCCGAGCGCCGGTGCCGCGGCCCGCCCTCCTGCTGCTGCTGCTGCTGCTGCACCCTGCACAACAACATTTTGAAAGAAAAGAATAAGAAAATTACGGAGAAATACTTTTCTAAAGTAACCTTATGGTGTTTCACATAACTGTGATTAACATATAGGCTACTTTTTATCCCGGTAAAATTGAAGATCCAATCTCAAGATAATTATCTTAATGTTTGTCCTACAAAATTTATGGTTTGATCCTAAGAGAAGAATTCCCCTTCTTCCGGCATGTATCGATAACGAGGTCATCAAAAGTGATTATTATAGCTGTTTATTTTTAATTTACTGACAAATAATTTTAAATAATTTAGATAATTATCTTGAGATTAAACAAAGTTTTTTTAGAATCATCATATCAACGTAGTTGTTCCTTCTACGCCTTTTATCTACCACAATCGGGAGTTGTACTGTACGGTGTTGTTGTAATGTACGGTGGTACCTTGACTAATTATCCTTGGTGACTATTAAGTCCGGGGTTAGACTGTGAGATGATATTAATAAAATAATATTATTACATGACATACAGTTTTACCTTAAATATCCATCGGCTCTTGATTCGCTATAGGACGAGGCGGCGGGGGATTTTCGCCTCATTCTAGCGAAGAATGGAGCGTCACTAGCTGTGAACAAACATTTCTTTTTATAACTGGTACTTAATTAACTCTATTTCCTTATGTTTTATAATATGCTTCTGTGTATGTTAATATATAAAACTACATTAGTGAAATAAACTTGCCTATTTTATTAATAGTTTTTGTCTTTACTTTTACGTCGTAGGTTGTTTAATTAATGAAATATATTTATTAATTCAAATAGGCCTTCATGCACGTATGAAACTTTAATTCGCGATTAGCAATTAGGACAAATATTTGTGTACATGAAAATGTTATTATGTTTTGGGTCAAGGTGTATGTTAAAAAAATTTATGTATTTAAAATTAGTAAATCAATTATAGTTAGTACCTACTATGAAAAGCCAGTTTGACAATATACATAAAGATGGAAGAACATTCTGTTTTATGTTATTAAAAATATGAAAAAGATATATATAGCTTCAATAATTATATAATAAATAGCATAATTAGAGCCATTATCCCACGATATTTACTAGTACTACCTCCCGAAGAAGCGGCTCTTCTACGAACATGCACACTCCTGTTGTCGTGGTGGTCACCATCAGCCTCTGAACTCAGCATGTCTTCTGATGTGTTGTCCCATACCTGCAATGGTAATGTCTTGAATTGTATTGGTCACCAAATGTTTAGTATGTACAATATTATTTCTTGATTTTAGTTGGGAAACATTGAAATATATCATTGTAAACTAATACCCTTCCTGAAGGTTTAAATGACAAGTTCATTCAATTCTTGTATCTTTTAAAAAAAGATAAATTCATTTTAAGGCAATTCAATGCTTTATATACATGATCATCGCTTAAGATTTGGCATATATTTATTTTATAAAGAGACAACAAATTCATATTAAAACTCTTTATATCAGCTCATATACGTCTCCACCGAGGAGCTCGAGCCTCCCCTAACATGGAGGGGGTTTAGGCCATTCATCTTATTAAATAAGACAGAGATAAACAATATGTATACTAACCGGTTCTTTGAGCTCCTCATGCAGTTGGTCCATGAAACACCGCAGGAACTCCTGCGTATCGTGTTGGTGGTATCCCCGGAACATAGGGTGTACCTGGACAAAAATGAATATCATGAAAATACTAGTTAGTGGTGTTAGACCTACGTTCCCGGGGATCTTCAATTTTCCCGGGTCAAAAAGTAGCAAAAAATCTAGGTTATAAACTGTGTTCCAAATTTCATCATAATTGCCTGTGAAGGCCTAGTTGAATTAATAAATTTATTTCAAATCATTTCATCAAAAACCGATCAGTAGTCTTGGCGCGAAAGAGTAACAAACATCCATCCATACTCACAAACTTTCGCATTTATATTAGTAGGATTTTGCTACATTCTATAAAGATCCAAAACGATGTACATATCTATTTCGTGTAGTTATTGTGATTAACACTGTCTGAGAGAAAAAAGCTTCATAAAATTATATTTAGTTTGAAAGGATTTAGGATTAATGTGGTGTAAATATTTACTTACATTTCGTATACCATATAGTATCCCGTTAGGTACAACGTAGCCTCTTGTCTTTCTACTCCACATTTCCTTAATTAGTTTTTGGTATGCTCTGAAATTAGAAATACATAAATATAACTTTTTACATAGTATGAAACTTAAGTCCCTTTGCGTCGTGGTACATTTCGATCTTTTAAGCTGCGTAACGGATTTTAATGCGGTTTTCAACAATAGATTTAAGACGAAGGTTTATACATATTGTTTTGTTAATAAGTATTACTCGAAATATTATGGTATATTTGATGTACTAGCAAACTTATATACATGGTTTAGAAGATTATGTCACAATTATTATTGTTACAGTTATTATCTCGGTATATAATATGTACTATATTTTTTATATCGATTGTGGCATAGTAATTAATTTTTAATATTAAAATTTTCTTTAGTTATGTCACAAATGAATATGGAAGCTGTTGGGAAGGAACTGTGTTCTGACACATAGCTCACGCTAGAACATTTACACGTTTGAACGTTTACAACGGTAGTTTACAGGGAAACATTGTAAACGTGTATTTTGACTATATATTAATAAAATATTTCTTATAGTTTTGGCCAACTATGTGTATCGTCTTTTGCGTGTGTTAATAAATGATTTTTCTTTCTTTCAACTGACCGGCTAAGGCCAGGTTTTTTGTCCGCAGACAGTACGGCGACGGCGGCGGCGCACTCCAGGAAGTAGGACGTCAACGGAGCCGTGTTGCTGAGCGCCTGCAGCGCCGCGTTCATGTAGCACGTGTTGCCCATGTTCTGCAACCCTACTAGACCTGGGGACCATATATTATTCATAAAACCTATGTCAGACTTATTGGTTCAAAGGTTAGTAATAGTCTATGGTCTGTTTTGTGGTTAGCTAACGTAACTTTCAAGAAGTCTGTCGCGGTTTCGATACCCATCCAAGACAAATGTTTGTGTGCATGAACATGACTGTGTGTTCTGTGTCAGGATGCAAATATCTATATAAATTGGTATGTATTAAAAAATAGTACATGTAGTATATTACAAGCTTTGCAAATTTGGAATTAGATCCGCCATACATGCAAAGATGTCCAAAGATATTTATTTTATGGTCTTTGCAACTTTGGTTACAATACTGCAAGTACCATGATAATTCTCATTTTCAGGCCATTTATAATCACAAAAAAAAGGCTTATAGGAATGGAGGAAAGCAGATTTTCATACATTAATCTTTAAATATCTTGCATAGGTCACTCACCCCTAGGACGTATCTCGTCGTAATCCATATCCTCGAGGTCGACGTCATCGTCCGGCGGCTCGGCGAGCCCCACGCCGAACCGCGCGCTCACCGGGCCCTCTATCGATGTCGAGTCCGGGGATGCTGGATACATCTGCTATCATAATATTATTTATGTTATATTAACTAACGGTTAAAGTATATTTTTCAATGACATTATGTATAGGGTATATAAAAAGCAGAGGTTGTTGGGTTAATTTTTTATCACATACAAAAATTATTATTTAATTAATCAAATAAGCCTTGACAGTCACTTATTCAGCGGTTCGGAAGGTTGCATACTTTCAGTATAGGTACATACAATGTCTGATTTTTTTCATATTTTGTAAAAAGTCGTACTGTTACCAATCCACAATTTTTCATATTCCATAGTCCGTAATCTTAGATTAATTTATTTTTCTTGAATTAATATTGAATAAAAAGTTTGTAAAAATACTTACTGCTCCATGTGCTACAGCCGCTCTGATGTGGACCTCCTTCTCGCACAAATAACACCATATTCGCTCTGTGGATATGTTCATATGCACACAGTGTGTAGCGTAATTCTGAAACAAATAAGTCAATTTCTGATTAATATATGAACAATTTCTTTAACACAAATCGCACCTTTACTTCAAAAGTGGTACTAAGGGATTTTTCATTTAATTAACATAAACCGTAAGAAATCGTAAATTATTTCATCAGGATTTTTTTTTATGTAATTAGGTAGTAACGTGGTATGGTTCACAATTTATTAGTTCAAAATCTCGCATGAGAATTAATGGTCCTAAGTGGAAACAAAAGGTATACCTATTCAACATAGTTGTGATACAGTGTTTTTTAGACGTTCGCAAATTTAATTTTTCTTCAATCGTAGATTATTATCAAAATATAAGAAGAAGGGAAATAAAAGCTTATTTATTTATAAAGTGAACTTTGAATCCACAACGTGGGAATGCAATATCATTTCATAATGACTCATGTTATACATACTTGGAATAAGTTTATTGTGTTCTGAAGGTTATAAATACAATTACTTGGTACATAAAAATATCTTGTTTATTTATTTACATTGATTTTATATTCTGTGAATATTTTTTTTATTGTATTGCTTGCATTATTTTATGTGATCAGTTGTACTTTATTCATTTATATTTATAAAGAATAGTCCCTTGTCCCTTCTGTATGTTTAGACCTTTAAGCTATGCAATAAATTTAAATGGAGCTTTCAACAATACAGAGTAATTCAAGAGGCAGGTTTATATGTACATTTCTTTCAATAGTGGACTATGTTAATATGTCGCATTATATGATTATAGTGAAGATACATCTAAACCTGTTTCTTTCAGACAATCACATCTGTAAGCCATGTGAAGCCAGGGTAGTTCGCTAGTATATAATAAATTGCTGATATCATACTTTTATATGATGCAACAATTTATTCAAATATCAGCATTCAGTATATTATAAGTAGCCTTGATTTTTTTTTATATGATTACATATAAATAATATATTCTTGCATTATTGGCAGATTGCTCTTACATCCTTATAAAGTAGATTTTGGGCTCATATTTTGTTAAGCAAATAATAAAGTTGCATTTTTATAAATAATATGAAACTAAATTTAAATTATAATTTATGGTATTATACTATATAGACAAGTCCATATGAGGCAATATGAAATGATAAAGTAATTCTACATTAGCCAAAGCAACCTTCCAAACCGAGCATTAGAGTCAATGTTTCATAAGTGCTTGTGAAGGCTTATTTGAATGAATATTATTGAAGTTATATTTAAAAAATATATTCTTTTAAAATGCTTGATTGAGGCTATAATCTAAAGATGAATGTTGATGATGAATATATTCTTCCATTATTAGCTGATAGCTCTTAAATATTCATAGTGAAGATTTTAGACTCATTAATTGTTAAGCAAATAATAAATATATGATACAAAATGGTATAGCCTAGAACTGTAATAAACATACCTTTTGGTGCAAAGTGCTGTGGTCATTTTTAACTTCAGAACAGCCAATGTGATGGCAATCAGGCTGCAGGCAGATCCAGAGGTTGGGTCCCGGGCAACCACAGTCAAAACATGTTAATGTCTAAAACAAAAATATCTATATAAGTCACTGATTATATCAAATCCTGGTCTTTTATGATATTATTTAATGCTACAGAAAGATTTTAATCACTTTACAATTTTAACTAACTTTATAATTTTAAGGTCAGCTTTGTATTAAACTGTGAATCATTGATATGTCTATTTAAGCCTTTGTTCTACAAAAACAAAGCAACAAAAATACAAAATATACATGTTAATTAATTACTACTAACTTAAATACATAACATTGAAATAATTTATGTAGGAATGATAAGCAATACCTGAGAAGTTATGTTGGTTTACTATGAAAGTACTGAGGCTACATAAACTAGCCTAAAGTTACACAAAGCTCGCGTGCGCTACATGGAGTACCCAATGGTCCGAGCATTACACAATTACGCTTGTTGTGGTAAGAAAGGTATGTTAATTACCTATTACAGTGACATTTGAGGTTAGTTAAGTACCTACCATTTTCATAGAAATTCAGTTACCTCTTTGGACTGCCAGAGATCCTTCCCCAGGACGTCAGCAAGCTTGTTGAGATGTTCACAAGTTACTCCCTTTTCCATTTTGAAAATTCAACTGGCTTAACACAATTATGAAGACAAGTTTAAATCACAGAGGATTTGTAAATAAAAAAACATAATTTTTAAACTACGGTAGATTTATATAGGAATATAGAAACATAAAGAGAAACTAGAATATGATAGGTAAGATTTAAGATAAACATTTCGGATAAAGGTCTAATTAATGGGTAAGAACACAGAAATTTCCTTTTAACACAAAACCTTCCGTGACGAGCTAAAAGTCAGCCTCCCTCCTATTAGGAATTCGAATCATATAGAGTTTGACTTCGGATGGCGGAAAGCGTATGTGTCGTCTTTCTCTTTTATCTGTAACTAAATGAAACAGAAAGTTGAAATAATTTATTTTTTAACAATTGGATGATCAGTATACAATAGCAGTTTATCTTGGTCAGTGTTGCAATATTAAATAGTAACGAATAATATCTTTCTCTTCTATCATTACCAGCGTTGCCAGAAGGTTACTTTAGTAACCTCACAGGTGATTTTTGACTTCGTTAGGTTACTTGGAGGTTACACCACAGAAAAGGTTACAAAAGGTTACTTTTAGGTGATTCAATGTTTGACGTAAATATTTGTGTAACGTCTACAATGGCACCAAATTGAGAGACAGGCCTAAAAAAAAAAAAAAATCGAGGTCAATATTTTTGAGACGTGTAGAAGAGACCAAATTGAGAGACGCGCCTAAAAAAAAAAAAAAACGACGTCAATATTTTTCACAAAAGGTTACTAAAGGTTACTTTTTTGGACAGTTCAGGTCACTTTTGAAATACCTCGCTGGCAACACTGATCATTACTCTTCATGTGACTGCTCTCAAATATTTCTGTTCATTACGATTTTGAATATACATAGTATATAGATGTAGATCACGAGAATTTTAAAAGATATATTGTAACCTTAATTAATATATATCATCTATTTGTGCATATAATAATTTTGTTTATATATATATAATAAATAAATATGATAGATGTAGGTATGTTAAAAAAAGCAAGAGGTTTTATAAAATTTTGGGTTTTTATTGAAATTAAAAATAAAATTACATTACTTCTAAAAGATTTATGTTAAAGAACGAATTTTCTTTAAATGCTCATCAGGTAAACATAAACATGAAGTTATTCATTGTTTTGTGTTTTATTTATTCCAATAGCATTTATAAGAAACTTATTTATTTAACACAAGTGTTTAGTCGATTAACTGATTTGAAAATGGAATCCCTACTAATCCATTGACTATAGAAGTAAAGTAGAAAATTACATCCCTTTGACTGTTACTGTCATTTGTCGAAAGTAAATAAATACCCGACATTTTTTTCCCTTTTTGATAAACAATTCCAATTATTTTTAGAAACCGAAGTGAATCGAATTAGCTCAAAATGACATCAGCATCATCGAGTAGCGCGCGATCTCTATTCGCGGAGTCCAAACAACGCCTCGCGGAACGAGTACAAGTAAATATGAACAATATTTCCTCACTGGCGCGGCAGATACAGAGGGGATCGAAATCAAATGAGGTAAATCTCTTATTCCATTGCCAAATCAGCTAGCAGTAATAATGTAGACTCCGAATAAAGACGCCTAGAAATCTTGTTGAAACTACTGACCTATACTGAGCATCAACTTCTGGGGATACGGACACTACCCAAACCAAGCTCCATATATGTGCCATAAATGTGAATTCATAGATATGATGATTTGTAATGATTGCTTTACTGTATTGTAATGTTTAAAATATCTAGAATATCTAAATAACCTTTTTTACATTACCAATTTAATGTAAATCTTGTGTCAGGAAAGCTATTTCCACAAATAGGTATTATTTTAGATACTCTTTGATTTTATAATGATATATTATCAGCTCTATGTATATTATTTTCAGCTCCTTACCAAGGCAGCGCGTGAAATAGCCGCATCGGAGAATCAAATGGAGAACACGGAAGAAAACTTAAAGAAGATGCAACTGATAGCTGTACATATTGGCTATCAATATGAGAATATACTTAAGTCTGCACAAATGTTGAGTGAGATTAACGAACAAGTAACTAGTATGCAGAGGTGATTAGAATTTGAGAAGGACAATTGAATAATCTGTTTCCTTCAATGTCACGACCATACAACTTGCCTGCGGTACTGAAAGCATAAAATTACATTTTACTGTTGTTTTATGTATTGGGTCACTCACACAAATGCTTTATATTTACTTGATAAGTTGACTTTTTAAACACAAGCAACAATGAAAATATTTATTTGCGTGACAAATGGTGACATTGCTTATTTTCTAAGTAGAAGTTGTGGCTGTTCATTGTATAAAGAATATATTGTATTTTAGAAGGTTATATAGGCTTACTTATCATGGTGAAATGAAAGACAAACCAATACTATAATAGTAAGAGTTTATTATTTAATATTGAAGTCATTGAGTAATTTTCTTAACAATTGTAGTAATGATACAAATATTGAGATTATAAAAATAGAGCTTTTTAAATGTAATTTCTATCCCAGGAAATAAAAATGCAAACATTTGAAGTAACATACATAGTAATAAAAGGAAACATAATTGTCTATCTATGAACACACTGAACATGTAGTTCAGTGTTGACTCCTAGTTTTATGTAATAGCTTTATTGTACACAATTGAAACAGTGCTACGATATAAGGACAGTTTAACTCAATAGAATCTGTATCTTTGACACAAACTTTTTATTGGGACCCTACATTTCTTGGGAGCAGCACATTAAATTCATATTGGACCTTTTTGGAAAGGTAATTACCTATTTACGTCAACCATTTAGTAAGACGAAATTTAGTTTTACCTATTCAAAATCAATACTAAAGTAGGTATAGTATTAGCCCTTACAGTTACACGCAACGCAATAAACAATCTATGATTACATAGCACTCGTGACTGGAATGTCTCTGGCAGTCAGGAAGTGATCGGTTCACGAGCGAGCTTCGTCCAATTGTAGGTTATAGTGAAAGTCCTGGGATAGCCGGAGGTAGCGCCGAGCGTGGACAGTCTATACAGATGGAGTAACGTTGCGGAAATGTTATAGATTAGGCATTAACTTTTAGGGTTATCGATCAATGAAAAAAGTAATATATTTATTTTTTTATCTGATAAATCGTCACCGTATTAAGTCCCATTACACCTAATTAAGTAATATCGTGATATGGAATTTAAAACTGACTGATATCTTACCTTACTTACTTAGATATTTAAGTCGTAAGTAAAATAATGAAATGATCCATGTAAAAGTACGGACCATATTCATATACCTAGTAGCCCCGTAATAGTACCGTGTCTGAAGATGGTGTCTGAACACTTACATTGTGTAACACAGATGACCTTCTTACACAAGATGTAAGGCTTATTCAATACACATTAGTGCCTGTCTACTGCACTTAGTGTCCATACCTAAATCTAAGACACTGAGTCGTGCCCAGTGCGCCATTGTATCCATTGCCCGCTCTAATTCTTGCACTTTCGTTTTTTTTTTCTGCGACATCCATTATTATTCTATTGAGCACGAGGTTATGCAACCGCTGCCTTTGACGTTTTGATATAATTTTTACTGCTTTGTGTACCGGCAAAATTACATTTACCATCAGAAATGTGGCTAAATTAAATTGTCTTCGCCCAATGTTGAGTTTAGAAAGGCTTTTTGTTCTGTGCAGTGTTTTGTGGCGGCATTGTTATGTTTGTGCTACAATTTGATCGTGACTGCAGAAGCGACTGGGGGCCTCCATTACGCAAGTTCATCTTATAATTATCTACGTCGAAAGTGCAAAATTAGCGAGGGAGCTGATGTTACAAGCTTTGTTCTTTGGGTCCCGAATAACGAGCTAGAGATTAATAGCTTTTGAATGTTATTAAGGCGTCATTAGGCATATGGTTACTTAGGTTGGTTACCTATTTAATCATTGGCCTGATATGTAATTCTACAAGTAGGTAATTTTCCTATAAAAAAATAAGGTAAATCAATATAATGGAATTAATAGCTAGAACTTTAATAAAACATATACCTACGTACCTTTCAGTTACTTAAAATATAGTCAGGGTTTTATTATGGGTCAACGACTGAGGTCAATTCACCAATCGGTAAATATTGCACGCAACTGTTTTTATAAGTTAAATAAAGCTTGTTGATAACCAAATCTGGAGCACTTAATCGAGACATTGTTGTTTTAACATTGGAAAATACTATAGAAAGACTATTCTAATTTAAAATATTTTTATTATAATTGTTGAATGAGATATTTACCTTCCCAGAAGCTAATTTTAGATTTTCAATGAGATCAAATCCGTTCTAATATCGACACCAGCTATTTATACTACGCTAACTCGAAATTTGGCAAAAACGTTTTTTTATGCCAAGCTTCTTAGAATTAGGTTTTTTATATGTAAAAAAAAAATTGTGAAGAAATATACAAAAATAACGAAGTTACAAATTTTATAAAACGCTAAGTGCAGGTACTTTTTGAAATCACTCGATTTAAACCACGCCAACTAGTGTTAGCGGAGTGTCCACGGGGAGGGGGCGCATAGATTATATTATGTATTACAAAGTATTTAAATATATATTATAGTAATACGCAACGTATTTCTTAAATTTAAGCGCTTTTATAAAAGTCCGTGTATACTACGCAAACACTAGTTAGCGTAGCTTAGAACGATCAGGCATATTTGTTCATTTGTAGAATGCGCTACTTAGCGACTTTTACCTACTAGCTAAATACTTATGTCAAAATACAATTATATTTATTCGTTTTCGACGGTAACTTCACCATTCATATTTTTAATGTATCGGCATATTTTTATGATAATAAAAAACATAATTTAATACAATATTTTACCCTTTTTTGTAGAATCGTAGCCGAATAAATTACCAGCTGAAGTTAATAATCCTGAGTTCGGGATTTTTTAAATAATAATTATTATATACCTATCCAGTTCAGTCAATTATGAAAATTATGTGCAGACCTACAAGATACAAACATAAACAACTTGGGGGCTCTTTATACTCCACTTAATATTTATTTACCAAAGGTATTGACTTCGGTCCAAAAGCCTTCTCCGTTGACATTAAGTCCAACAAGTATCGACATTTTGTTTTCTGTCGTATCTGATGATCCTTCTGACAGCACAGCTAATATAGTTCTTTATCTTCAAACGGTGTAGCCGACTTCTTACCAAAATACCGAAAATACAACAATCCCACATCTAATCGGTATGTCTGCCCAGGAAAGTCTTTCAGGTTTGCACATGAATGACAGGATATTGATCCACCCCCAGTAATTTTAAAACTTTCGCCTGTTTTCAATGATAGTCTCTATTCTGCGGTATCAAACTAGTACAAATAACTGCGTGAGGGATAAAACAGTAACCATATCGTTTACTATATTATGAAGATACTTATTATCCGCTCATTTCTTTCAAATGAAGATGGAGAAGATGAAGAAGCAACCATTTTATGGAAAAAAGACATACGGCTTTAATAAAAAAGACTGCAAGAGGCAGAGAAGTGTATTCTCCAGTTGAATGGTATACACCAGTGCGATAGGGAATGGAACTCCTTTATTTTGATTCCAGAAACAATATAGCTTAATTTTTATTAATGACAAAATTATCTAGAACAAAGTTAATTAAAATAGTTTATATTGGTAACTACGGCTTGTTGGAAAATAAGTATCGTTTATCTTTTGATTGATAACGTAAGCAAACATGTAGTATATTTTAAAAATACTAGATTATCCCACATTTAGAGCTTATTCCCGAAAAAGACACGAAACTTTGTTAAATCAATCCAGCAAAATACAAAAACCTTAAATATTATTGTGATAACAATATTATTCCGGAAATGTATTATCGTTATTGTTATCTATTTTATTTAAGGCCTGGGTCTATGGGTATCCCACTGCAGGGCAAATGCCTCCCATCTCGCTTTCCACATAAATATCATTATTTTAATAACTGAACATAATGAGGAGAGTTCATTTTCTTTTAAGAATAACAATATTAAGTACTTTATTGATTTAAATAATTATAAGGTACAAAATCGAACTGTGATTGATCTGATCTTCAATTAATCATAAGTAAGCACTTAATTGATATTTAATTAACTGTTGATTACTTACTAGTTTTATACGTTATTAGGTTAAATTATGTATCAAAATTACAGAATATAATATTATCTGCTCTATTCTATCTAGAATCTATAAAAAATAATATAATTTTTAGCTCCACGGAAAGATAAATGAGGCGTTAACTTGTGGCACAGGTCGATGTATAGTACGCTATGTATAATTTGGCGGCTTTTAACACGGTATCCGCCAGAGACGTATATACGGGTTAACAAAAAGCTAACTTTAATAACTAGTTATTTAGCCAGTGAATTTATAATAATATATTTTACGGTTATATATATAACCCTAAGGTTACAAATAATGCATGATTTATTTAAAAATTATCATCGCAACACATTAAAAATTACACATCTTTATCACTATGACATCCCGTAATACACAACGCTAACGTAAGATAGACGTGTGTAACTTGTAAAATTAATTAGAAGAATTACGTCTATATTCAGCTAACTAGCGCTAAATCGAAAAATAGAAATAATTATGGAAAAATAAATATGAGATATTATAATGAAAAAAATAACCATGAAGGGTTCCAAATTTCAAATAAATATCTTAATTAATGTAAAAGTTATCACGTTTTTTCCTTTATAAGCCTCTCCTGTAAAGTACACATTTCGGACTTAGCGTAGTATAAATAGCTGGTGTCGATATTATAAATCCGGAAGTAACTCTGTTACGCTTTCACATCTAATCCACCAAACCGATTTTGACGAAGTTTGGTACAGAGATAGACTAAAGCTTGACAAAGAACTTATGGTATTTTTTTCCGGGAAAGTTGAAGGTCCCCTGGGAACGCTGGTTAATCCGTAATCAGTAAGTAAAAAAAAGATACGTACCGATAACATAACGGCAGCCTTTGTTTTTGAGCTCTAAATACGAAGTTTAGAAGTACCGTGACAAAATTATTACGACTATGCAAATGAGGGTATCTAGCCTAGAGTATAGCTAGTGCATCTTTGCACTAGGAAATATGTTACATCACTGTTTGGTAGGAGCTAATGTCGCGTACTGGTTGATATTAAGCTCTCGTAACCAAGATTAATGATCAAAATAAATAGATGCGCCATACCTACCACGCATGGACTGTACTTAGAATCTGTTGCGAAATGTTTAGTATCCATGTTTGAGGAGTGTCAATGAATCTCGGTTTTAAGTACAGTATATAAGCAACTAGTGGCTCCCCGCAATTTCACCCGCGTACCTGGTAGATATTCCATTTTCCCGCGATAAAGTAGCCTTTGTCCTTACTTAGACTGTAGACTAGACTTAGTACCAAATCTCATTTAAATCGGTTCAGTAGTTTTAACGTGAAAGTGGGACAGACAGGCAGAACTAGGCGTGAAAAAGTAGCCACTTTTTATCCCGGGAAAATTGGAGAAATGGGTACGCGGGTGAAACCGCGGGGAGCCACATACATTTGTATAAAAGCTATTGTGTTAGGTAAAACAAATATAGAATTAGTGTGTATTAAAATATAAACTACACAATTTTGAATCTGAGAGTCTAGAGCTAAAACTCTTGTTTATTCAGGTGTCTATTTTTGTTTGTTTTACTGATGACGATTCTATCCAGATATTATCTAAGTACATTAGGTATGTTAATGTCTTCATATTCCCATGCCTGATCGTGTCTAGGAAACGATCGAAAGGTACGTCTATGGTGTAACATGTAATTAACATAATTATTGCGTGATAATTTCTGGGGTGTACAAGCTTTGGGTACTTGTAGCTTTGGGCTTTTACTAACAGTGCACCTGTTTAAGCACTAAGTCACTTAATAGTAATTCAATTTATAGATTTGACTGGCTTTGTGTTTAGCCACTTTCAAGGCGCCAGTCGAGGATTCGATTCCTACCCAGGGTGAACATTGGTGCATATATGAACATGTCTGCTGTATGTAAAATATATATACGTTCGTATTAAAAAATAATATCTAAGTACATATATAGGCTATATACCTAAGTAGTTAACAAGACTCTGCTTAATTTGCAATCATAACCGCAATTTGCAATCCGCACTAGGCCCGCGTGGTGGACTATGGCCTAAATCCCTTCGATGTTAGGGGCTCGAGCTCCTCATCGGAAACGTATAATATGAGCTGATGATGATGATGATTATAGATTGAATGAAGGTACTTATAATTATTACATGATTGCCATTTCAGGCTGAAACAGTTTAGGTTCAATAGTTACCAGAACATGTAGATGTAGATTGTACGGTATAGTATAGAGTATATGCGGAACAAGTGGAGCATGCAGGCTGAGGTAACCGTCGTGATGGCCCGCTGATTTGGTTATACATTAATTGCTATCCAATCATGCCGGTATGCTGTTGCGTAAGTTGTTTTCATTTGTTGGCTGTGAGTGTGTGAGGTGATGATATTTGCTAAGTTATAATATAGTTCTATCTATAGCATACAGCCGTGGGGAATGCACTTGTACATGATCATAAGGGTTCAGGTCCAAACCCCGGCTCGTACCTTTAAAAACTTAAGTATGTTTTAGTAATTAGTTGACCCGACAGACGTTGTCGTTGTAAGTTTACTTAAAATCTCTCATTTTCCTCGCGACTTCTTTTTTATTTTTTGTATAAAAACCCGCTTCTGACAATAATAAATACAACAAAAAAAGAATAAGCGAAATCGGTCCAGCCGTTCACGCGTGATGCCGTGACCAAGGGAAATACGGATTCACTTATCTATTCTGTCTTTGACTTGAGTGTCAATTGTTTCAAAAAGGTATTATGTATAGCGCCCATCATGTTTGTCGACAAACTGGTATGTGGTCACCGCTGTCTACACATGTTAAAATTTCTAATGAAGTTCAGTCTCATGTACCTAACTACTTGAAATCATCAGCACCCATAACTTACTAACTGAAATACAGTACATATACCTAATATGGACAATATTGCTTCAGGTTCATCATTGGAAAAAAAAAAATGTCCCAGGATATTTATTTATTTATTTATTGGAAATAAGAATGCCTAGAATTACATACCTACATGAGACATAAACAATATGGACATTCGAAGTCACGACTTACGTGTGCCTAATTACCTCTATAATATGTATGATTAAATTAAAAAGGAAAACGATAAAAAGTTTAAACAAAGTTGTTTTGTAAGACATAATAAGGTAGTTGAAGTAGAAACAATAATATGACTGTGTTAAAGTTCATCCAAATCCCTTCCATACATCCCATAGAGATATTTCAATGGTAGGTACATCCTCACAAACATTCACACTAAAAATATTACAAAAATATTCTAACTCCTATAAAATATACGATTTTAAAAGAGATTAAAGCGAACAAGTACTCACGTATTAAAATAGGTATCAACAAAACGTTTCCTTACCCGTTTATAAGTTAAATATCTAATTAACATATTCTATGTCGCATCTTTATCGTAAATACAATATAGATAACACATGCATGTTTATGCATGGCTCGCAATAAACACATGCAAGCACGTAGGTAAGTGAAGCCGGCAGTGACCGTAACCTTTGTTTCGATGACTCATTTGAGGGTTAAGGTTATATGAGTAGGTATTAGATATTATATATTGTCGTGCTATAATAATATTAATAACTAGCTGCCTCCGCGCGGTTCCACCCGGGTAGTTCCCGTTCCCGTGTAAACACAAGGATCAAATATAGCCTCCCAACTAACATTTTGGTTATAAGAATAAGGGCTACATGAGCTGCTTAAGAGGATTTTAATAACCCAAGGTTCTGTAAAGGCACTAACGACTAGGTGATAAAGCGTTCTGTAACTGTCTTATAACCCTGGTTTGGGCCTGTTCGTACGAGAGCTTGAGGCTATTTAATGGTTATAGAGAGTGATAAATAAGTGTTTATTAAGAGTTAGAACAGTGCTATTGTAGCAGTGATTACCACTTCAAGTGTTTTATAAGCTATACACAGGGTATAACTGCAAGCTAAAGTAGTAAACAAGTTGTGGAAACCACTTAAATGACTTTTTGGTTACACATGGTTACTTTTTGTAACCAATATATTACTTAAGAATATACCGGACCTTTTTGGTAGCAATAAATTTCACCGAAAGCGCTAAATATTTAAACTGTTTCGCACAGTTTTACGTTCTTGTTAAAGTCAATAGTGATAATATTTTATAGCACGCATTCATGTCATGGCGTTTTAATAAAATAATTAAGGTAAGTACCTAAAGTATTTAAGATTACTGGGTGTAATAGGGATTAAATCACATGCGGCGGTAAGTTTACGGTAACAATATATACTAGTTTTCATCTCATTTTTGAAGCGCCCTAAAAATAAACTACTTTTGATGATTAAATGATGTAAAAAAAATACTGCCAGAATTTTTTTTTCTTTATTTATCTTATTTATCAATTCCTGGAACCTCCTTAAGACATTTTAATTGAAAATTATGAACAATGTAAGTAAATAATTGGACTAGGAACATTTCAATAAGGTTTTTCTTTCACAATTTTATAGTAGGTATATCTTTATTAAATGGCGTCTTAGTTCTAATTACTTAAGCATCCTGATATCTATGTTATTCCTCCCGTAGTGATTAAATAGTGAAACTAAGGTGGATTCTAACTCTTGCAGAATCTAGCTCTATAGGACTTATAATAAACACTTCTTAAATCCTTATAGCTTTTTTAGTAACTCTTAAGGCTCGACAAAACTTGTTAGGTGATACAAAGTATTTGTCTAACTCTTTTTAAGAATACCAGTTGATAGTAAGTGTTAGTACACACCTGAACATCACTCACAGCGTTTAATACTTCTTGAAGCTATTAGAGTAAGACTTCAGGTGTTACAAGACCTTTCACTACCCCAGTAGTCGAATATCACCCGTTAGTAAGTGTTAGTAGACACCTTACAATTGCTTTTATAGGTTTGTGCAACTTAAAGCTATAAGAATAAGTTATACAATGGTTACGATAAACTCCATAAGTACTACCGTCTTGATTTATATTTTTTACTGTTATTACTGTTATTCCTCTGGAAGGTTTAATTATTCATAACTAACCCTACTGTAGAGTCGAATGTTGCTATCGGAGTTCTTATATACCACATATAACAGTAAGAGCTCCAAAAAAAGGTTGCCGCAAGCACTAAAATGTTTGTTGGGCTTTTACTGCCTGATACAAATATACACACACATAAAAATAGATTTTTTTCCTTTTTAATGTAGAACTGTAGGTAAATAAATCCTTTTTTTTTTAAACCTATCAAAGCCTATCCTATCAAAACTCCAGTTATCATCCGGTTTCTTAAATCCACAACTGTGATTAAATTTGAAACTTGTCAATTCAATTTCTTAATTCCATTGCTGAGGCAATTCCATTATAATACGACTATTTAATTAAAGTTTGGGTTAAGGACAGACATACAGACAATGGACACTTATACAAGAGTTCTTTGAATTTTTCTCTGCACACTAGGAATGGTGGTTTTCCTTAAGTTGAGAATTACTAAAATTATTTTTTTTTTATCCATCGGAGAGGTTTATTTCCGTACATTTATGCTTGTTGCAATCACAATAAGTTCTGCATTCGGATATTTAAAGCCAATTTGCGACAGCCCATTTGTCTGCCATCTCCTTCAGTACAGCTTATTACTCTTTACCCTTCGGATAAGACTTCAATTATTATCATCGAATTATAGACAAAAGCTTTCAGTAGCTTCTTTTTCATAAAAGCACTGGTATATTTACTTGTTTTACAGAAAGCTCAAGTTCATTTTGATACCAGCAGAAACTAGAAGTCATCTAGATTCTGCCGGTATAAAAAAAATGTGGTGCTATTTGGTTTGCAAATTAAGTAATCGATAAATGTATGTCGGTATATAATTCTAACGTTTAGGTAATTTACGCTACGGTATTTCATTACCACTAAACAATATCCTGAAACTGTAGCTGTTAAGTAAGTTATCCTAACTAATCTTATAAATGCGAAAGTACCTCTGTGTGTCTGTTTCGCTTTCACGCTAAAACTACCGAACCGATTTAAATGAAATTTGGTATACAGATAGTTTAGAGCCTGAGAAAGGACATAGGCTACTTTTTATCCCGGGATAATTAAAGATCTGCAGGGTACGTGGGAGAAACCGCGGGGAGCCACTAGTTGGTAGGTTATATAAGGTACCTATTTCTGTATGTACCTATAGTTTTACTATAACGCTGCTACTAATCACTATGTGATTAAATAAGATTGATAAACGAAACGTTTAGGAAGCACGTAATCAATTCTTATATTGATTTGATTAGTTTCGACGAAATCAATATTTTAATTAATAGATATAATTTTAATTGCGACGCATTTAGAAAAGTTAAGTTATAAAAATTTGCATAATTGTATAGAAGAGACAGATATTTTTCGCGGAAGCTATAAGTATGATAATATATTACATGAGTTTTAGGTGTGTTTGTTTTGTGAAAATCTCGTACTTATAACTAAAAACTGTTGAGGCTCGAATTTTGATAGGCTAGAAATAGTTTTTATATCATTATTTTATACTGCGCCACCGCCTGGGTCATGTAGAATTTATTTTCGTAAATATTTATAAATACATTAGCAAAGCAGTCGCATAACAAACTAACGTTCACATCGTTGTATTAGTAGTGAAAAGTAGTGTCTCAAATAATGACGTTGCATATGTAGGATCTTTTTATTAGTAGGTTATAATAGAAATTAACACACAAGACTATGCTTTATACCGAGAAAATTAAAGGTTCCCGAGAACGCGGGTGAAACTGCGGGAAATCAGTATAAACATAGTTAGGATAACTGGATGCTGATAAGTAATAATGTGTCAACCCACAAAAAGTCAAATTCAAAGGTTTTGATAATTTTTTTATAATGCATCACATTCTGCAAAAGTGTTTTAAGTCATCTAAAACACACGTATATAAGAAATGAATTTATATCATAAAATAAATCGTAAATCAAATTTACAAAATTATCTTAAGACGCCATTTTCTCAAAACCAAGTTTATGTGGGTTAACACATTATTGCTTACCGGCATCCAACTATGTGTTTATGCCTCGATATCAAGAGAAAACACTACTAGTTCCACGATGTTATCCTAACGTTAATTATTCCCATATAATTACTCCCCTGCGGCAGGATGTAAACAGCTAACCATGTTATACAAGAAATGATCTCCCAAGGCATCGGAAGGCAGGCCGGAAGATCTGTCACTAGTTTAATATGCATACAGATAACATCATAATAATGTTAATAATTATTGTAATAAATAAATAAAATAATGGAGAACTTCAGTGTTCAGGTAGTCTTATGATGTGCCACAATTATAATTTACTCAAGTACCTACCTACCTATGTAAGATAGGTATAGAATGGAAGTGAATATAAGCTAAAGTTAGCTAAAGTTTGTTAATAAAAATGATAATAATATTTTACTGGAATACGCGAATAGTTCGACTCTTAACATACGATAGCTTTTGTTGATTATAAACTAGTTATATATAATCAAAATCTAATTATTTTTTTATTCAAATAGGCGTTTACAAGCACTTATTAAGCTCGGTTCTGAAAGTTACTTTTAATGAGAAGAGCCGGCAATAAACTCAGTAATTACTCTTCTCAAACCTAACTTAGATCTAATACATGACTGATTTTTACAAAACGTGTGAAATAGCTTGTAGCGAGCATTTCGCTGCCAATTTTCTTTTTCTTTTTTTTATAGAAATAGGCAGTAAAAACGTCTTGATTAGCTTCGCATACTTACCTATAATTTGAACTTCTGGACGTTTGCTATGAAACAGGTTTTTCATTATTCACAGATAATGAAGCAATAAGTGTCATCGCGGATTAGATACCTATGTGCTAATGCATAACTTCCGCCTGCGTACGCGCAGATTAATATAAATATTATTATTGTTTTGTACGGAAAACATATCCTTATCCATACTCATTCTTATAAACGCATCGTGTGTTTGTTTGTTGCGCTTTCACACCCCAAATAAAGCATTTAATTATTTATATATATTTTTTCCAAAGCTTTTTCTTTGATTTCGTTCATAAATAGGTTATATTAATACTAGCTGACCCACGTAACATGCTTGCGTTACATAAGAACAGGGTTGGGTTAGAACTTTCCCGTTTTTGTAACATTTTTCATTGATGCTTGGCTCCTATTGGTTGTAGCGTGGTGTTATATGTTAGCTTTATAATATTACGATAGGATCTCGGTAATAAAGTGACTGGTAATTATTTGTAGCAATACTTTCTTTGGCCATCTGATGAAGGGTTTATATTAGACTCTATAGTCTTAAATTTCTTGCATAAATGAGTTAGGATGGAAGCTACAGAATATTTTAAAAAGTAGGTACTTATGTAAAACTAATTAACAGGAAACTATCTACAATCTTAAACTGGATGATGAACTTTTGACTTCGGTAAAACCACCGATTTCTTTGAAACAGGGTAAAGCCATCGGGCGAATGATAGTATTAAAAATATGGCTGTCTTTTGTCTGTATGTATATAATTATTTTATTATTAATGTCGTGAACGTCATTATTAAGTGTCATCTTCCTAGGTTTGTTAGAATCGATATTTTTCCTTGGAAATTATTTATATTTTATACTATTTATTTATCTATAGGTGTGATCAACTTGGACCTTCCAAGTAAGTACCAAGTCATAGAGTAAATACATTTAAAATGAGTGAAATTAATTATTAAAATACATTATTCCAAACACATCTATACTAATATTATAAAGAGGAAAGATTTGTTTGTTTGTTTGTTTGTAATGAATAGGCTCCGAAACTACTGGACCGATTTCAAAAATTCTTTCACTTTTGGAAAGCTACATTATCCCCGAGTAACATAGGCTATATTTTATCCCTGTATTCCCACGGGAACGGGAACTACGCGGGTAAAACCGCGGGGAGGCAGCTAGTATTTTATATAAATTTTACATAATAATACAATGGTTATGTGTACTTCACATCACGTGTACCTAAAGGCTGAATATTCAATGTGAGAAATACCAAATTTTAAAGTACACATACGCCTATGGATAGAATAATAAATCATTTCTCTAGCGCCGTCAACGTTATATGGGCTGACAAAATATTGAGCCACTCAGCTGTGTTACGGTATGCTATGTAGATACGTAGTTACTACTGATACCTACTAGTTATATATATTTTTGAAGGATCCGATTATAGCTGACACTTCAATTGTAGAATAATAATAAACATCCAGGGACATTTTCACACATGGCCATTCATATTCCAAACCAAGCAGAGTTTGTAATATAGTAACCAGATAGCTGATATACTACTTTTAAATACATGCTTATATAGATAGTTAGGTACATCCAGACACAGAACAAACACACATATTCATGTATACAAATATTTGTCCTGGGTGGGACTCGCACCCACGACCGGACCACTTGAAAGTCAGGGTCACTAACCACATAGCCAACCGGCAGAATAGAGAAAATACATCAGCAGCACACCCTCCTTATTATGTGAGATGATTGAAAGCGTTTTGTAAAATTGTAGATGAGGTTTGTGATAATTAGAAGTACATTAAACACCCAACATTGTTAAAGCTACAAAAACACAAAAAAATACTCTTCCGATTATTGTTTTATGGACCTTGAAAGAAATGTATGTCCATTTAAACTAACCTTGGATTAACTCTTACTATGTCCACCGGTCTTACGCGCCTACCTTCCTTATTTTCATTAGTCACATTCAAAATAATGACGTCAACTATGGAAGTAGAAACACCATGATTAATTTGGTGGTTTTCGAATATTAATTTACTTTAGGTACATTATAACATACAAAAGATGAGATAAGCGTGCTGGCCATCTTCATACTGCCTAAAATAAATACTTAATACTTTTGAATATACTCGTTTAGGTGTAAAATTCTCCAATATAGTTCTTTTTAGTATCTGTATAGGGTTGAGTTTCACAAATAGCTTGCAGTGCAACTTATAGCAGAGAACTACGAATGTTTTCATCTTTATGGCGATACCAAATTTCCGTTTCCGGATTTAAACTCTTAAGAGTCTTGGTTGAGGTTTAATTCCCTTCTGAGCTTAGACAAAGATCCTAACTTATATTATAAATGCGAAAATTACTCTGTCTATCTGTCTAGTTTTCACGCTAAAACTATGGAACCGATTTAAATGAACCTTGGTACACAGATAGACTAAAACCTGAGAAAGGACAAACTTTTTATCCCGCGAAAATCCGCGGAGAGCCACTAGTTACAAATATGTAAGGAAATGTAGTCTCAATTTGTGTAGTATTATCACAAACCTTTGTGGTTTTTAAACGCTACTATGTAATTATTATTTTATAGTTTTTTTGTACCTGTATTTATAATAATATAAAAAAAACTTTAAAATTAAGACGTGAAAATGGTGACTTCTCTAAAAAATGTGCACAAAGAATGTAGATACACGTTCATATATAATTCTAGTGCATTAAACATCGCGTGATATTACGCTGAAACAATAGGTATGTGTTTGTATTATTTCGTCTTGTGGATCGTGGCGACCTAGTTAGTTACATTTGTAATTAGTGTAGCGGTGTGTTACCCCTGACCGGTTGGTTCACGCATCGTGTTTTTTTTTTACATAATATTCTATTCTTGATTTGGGTTTTGTTATGTTCTGATGGATTGAGTTTAGTTTTTGTTGGCGGGGTTGGTTTGGGTTCCGTAATATTTATGTTATTGAGTATTTTCTAGATTCATGTTTATTATGTTACACTGTAAAATATTTAACATTTTTAGAGTGAGTATTCCAAATAAGTATTATGTGCAGGAGATTCATGGAAAGAGCGGATAAAATACAGTTATAAGGAGAATACACTCATGTAGGTATATACCGTGCTAAATCGTGTATATATCGTGTGTTTTCTCTATATTACTGTATTTTTATGCTCTCCTTCCATGACCCTCTTATATTATGCGTGTTTTGAGCTGGTAAATAGTAGCCAAAGATATCAGGCGATGACCATCAGTACAAAATACGACAGCGTATTGTAGACAATGTAGATATCTATGGTCTCGACAAAATAACATAAAAACTCAAGTTAGTCATTTATCTGCAACTTAACTAATACTATTAATTTCAATAACAGGTATATAATGCAATTAATAATAAATAATATAAATATCCTGGAACATTTTTCCCACACGGCTAATCGGATGCCAAAGTAAGCTTCAAAGTGAACATGTGTTATAGTAAAGTAACCAAATAGCTACTACTTAAAAACAATGTATCTAATGAATACGGAACTCTAAAGTAATCTGAACTAAACACGTGATAGAGTAATTAGAATTAGGAGCGAGGCGAGCTACTGTTTGATACAAAAATGATAATTGTTTCACTTGTCGGCCACTCCCCCGGCCGGCGCACCTGTACATCTTCAAGAACATATTTTATAGTATATAAAACCTTAATTTGTTGTTTTGTTTGTAACTATCATTGACTCTACACTAAACTAATCACACACTAAGTGTAGTAACCAGATAGCAAATTGTAGTACTGAAATATTAACTTACTAGAAATGGTAAGCTAATGCGCGGTTTCACCCGCGTACCCGGATGTTCCTCCATTTTCCCGGGATAAAAAGTAGCGTATGTCCTTTCTCAGGCTCTAGAATATCTGTGTACCAAATTTCATTTAAATCGATCCTGTAATTTTAGCGTGAAAGTGAGACAGACAGACTCGTAGAGTTACTTTCGTATTTATAATATTAGTAGATAAATAAATAAATATCCTGGGACATTTTACACACACGGCCAATCTGATTCCAAAGTAAGCATCACAGCGAGCTTGTGTTATGGTAACCAGATAGCTGATACACTACATTTACTACGTTTTAAATACATACTGATATGGAATATTTAGTACATCCATGTATTACAATAGTATTTAAAAAGGTAGTTTTTATCATGAATTTCCCAATGACATCTTGTGGAAATAGTACACAATGTTTACAAAACTAATTAAAACTCAGTTAACGGCGGAAGCAACGTCTTAACGCTAGTTAATATTATAATTGTTTATCTCCAATTTGCACGAATCCAATTAACACTTTAACTGACAATTTTAATTGATTAATTCACTAGCTACTGCTCGCGGTTTCACTTGTTAAAAATACTAGTGTCCTTGCTCCGTTAGCAAAGTCCTTGCAAAAAATATAGATTCTGTTGCATAGTTAGCAGACAAACAAACAAACAAACAGCTCTTAATATTAGGTTAAGTTAATATTCGTGATCTTTCATATTAGTTGGTTGGTATTTGATTCAGTAATTGCCAAGCTAAAATATGGAGCAAGCAAAAATGTATAGGTACATACTTAAGTTCGTAGTCTTGAATGAATGAGCACGTATTTGATCTTTATAAAATACATATATACAAATTCTGCAATATAAAGATAAGTAGGTAAAAATGTTCCGCATAATAACATGTTTAATTTTTTTTAAGTATTCATGTAAAGTTAAATTTAGCATACGTTAATATTGTAAGAAAGTAATGGTCGTAAAGGAAGATGTAAAATTTAATTCACAAAAATAATTATTATTTATACCCAGACCGCCCGTTGATGTCTTTTGTTTGAACGAAAAAAGTTTTTACGCTTCAACGTTTAAAAGTAAGCGAGAGGCAATATATCATTATTAAAACGATTTTTTTAATAAGTATTTTATATTTTTATTAATAAGAAATTAATAATATAAATATTTAATACCTATTTAATTAGTCATAAATCATTGAAGCGCAGAATCCCCAGACGCGTCGGTTTTCCCTACTTTTATTATTATTTTCGAGTGATATATTTTAAGTGACTTTGATTAAAAATATTCTGTGCAGAGCCCATTTAATGAAATGTCAAGGATTTATTGTTTAAATATATATTTGTTTATTATCATTAATACTTTAACACCTAAATTGTATTGTTACTTAGATTTGTTATTTTAGTTGCCTTGTTTTTAAACTACTAATAGTCTTATGAGAAAATATTGTTTAGTGTGTATTTAGGTTGTAAGCCAAATAAATGTTATAAACTTAATTTTATTCTTATACTAAAACACACGTAAGTAATACTCACATACTACCTTTAAATAAATACTTATATAGATATTTTCATCCAGACATAGAATAAATAGACATTTCATCCTGGGTACGATTCGAACCCACGCCCCGCGGCTTGAAATTCAACCGGGCTGTCAAATGTCCCAGGATATTTACTCAAATTACTTTCCACCAACCAAAAAAAAATTTAAATCTTTTTTATTCAAATAGGCCTCAATCAAGCACTAATGAATAGTCACTATTAATGCTCGGTTCTGAAAGTGGTTTTTTACTGAGAAGAGCCGGCAGTAAACTCAGTAATTACTCTTTTCAAAAACCAACATAGGTTTAATACAATAGTGATACAAAAATAGCATATAGCAAGCATTTCACTGCCAAGGGTATTTTTCTAACACGTAATCTGATACACAAAAACCATCCCATAAATTCCCATATGGTGTCCATTTTGAAAAACATCGTGAGCCCCCACTCTTGGTGAGCGAAGGTTTTATTGCGTGGGGGAGGTCGAGCGGGCGCCAGTCTCCGCCCGCCGTCGCCAGCGCAGCCCGCGTCGCGCGGCAACAGTTTTCCCCCCTTACTTAGGAAAAATTGTGTCGCGAGTGCCGTGGGACTACGATAATAATAACAAAAAAAAATTCTACCCTATAATCCCCTCCCTATAATGGATTGTGTGCATCTGTGCTAACTTCAGTGCCCCCTTCGATTTATAGCCCAAAAATTTGAACAACGACACGGTAAGTTATGCAATTATGAAACTGAAAGTTGCTAAGGATCTCGCTTCTGTTAATGCTTTGGGTGTTTTGTGTAAGCAAATTTTTCGTGTGATCCGGTTATGTTTTTTTTTCTCTCCATGTTTTTAATATGTTACGTTAAATCATGTCGCATACGGAAGGTCAAATGTTACACGTAACTTATAGATGAAGTGTTTCCAATAAAAATAATTATATAAAATTTGTCACATTCGACACAAATGATCTTCATATAAATATTTTTCGTAATAAGCTATTTTTAATATCGTCTCAACGGAAAACCTGAAATGTGTTTGCTAATAACAAAAGGACGAACGTAATATGATATCCTAATTGGAATTACCTACTATGGTCCAACACTCGTTTTGTACTCGTTGTGAATACTAAATTAAGTAAATATTGTTAAAAAATTAATATTCATATAGAGTTCGGTATCACATTTTAATGCTCCTATAAAACGTGACTTTTAGAGTTTAGTATTCTCACCAAGATTGAACAGAGTTGGGAAAAAAAAATCACGTCTCATTTTTCTTATTACATCATGCGACTTAAACTCACTTTCGCGAGTATTGTATGAGTTTGCACAACATAGTAACGCTATTTTTATATCGTTCGCGAAATGGTTGGGTTTGATTAAAAAATGTATTTATATATCTGTAATCGGAAAAAAACTGTCGTTTCTAATGTTATTTTAAATATTTTATTGGTTCTCTAGTCCGGTCACTTGTGGAACCAGTATTACAACCTTTGAACTATAAAGGTGCTCCCAGACTGGGCTGGTTCTCTTTATAATAATCTACGTTCGGTTTATACATACATTCTAATGAAAGTTTTTTTGCAACTTATTTTAACATGAATTATAACGATTCAAAAAGAAATAAAAAGTTTATATTCAAAATCGTTCTACATTTCATTTATTCAGTTCAAAATACATAGTGATAGAAATCACTTAAAAAAATTGTATCAAGCCTATAAGTGACATATATCCCGAAAAAAAAACAAGTTTTGAAAAATATTAATCAATCGTCTAAATAATTTTATCACACTAAAGTAGACAAAAACCACCATGCAACATATTTATAACTCATATACCTTTATAGTAGTTTATATAATCACGCAAACTGATTTATTTGGGTTTTTTTAATTTTCTCTCAGGCTAAAGTTAGAAGCCTTAAGTCCATAACTAAGTTGTATAAATATTTAATTATTACGGCTAGCGTCAAGCGGATTCTACTCTGTTTGTTTATGTCACGTTACATCATCAACTTCATTAATAGGGCATAAAACTTGAGGTTTAAAGCTGAATCTGATATTTAAATGATCTAAAACATTGATTTTACCATACGCTATAAGTGTATCGGCTAAGTCCAAAATTTAAAATTTAAATGGTTAAAAAAATAAGTAACTAATCAATAATAACAAATAGGTACGCAATGAAAATGCTCGACAAAGTTATAAAGAATGTAGAAAATCGTATTATTTTGGTCTTGATTACGATTGTTTCAATTTTAATGAAATAAAATTTTGCTGTTGGTAATAATATAATTGCCATTAAACAATAGTCTCATTCTTAATCTGCGCAAATAAATTGCAATAAATTCAACATTTTATTAATTTTATTTTTAAATTTGCAAGTTAATAAAAAAAATATCTGTGTGAATTATGAGATATATTCGAAAACCATTACCAACCGGTTTATATTCGTTTAAAACTCATTCAATGTTTTATGCACGTTTAAAATTTAAGTAAATATTACCATCTCGTATACGTATGACCAATATTTTATTATTAACAAAAGTTTTAAAAGAAGAAAGGTGATTCGGGAAACAACCGGTTGGTCGAATCGAAATGGCTGAAGTATTGGAATTCTTGCTTTAAAATGTCATAGGTTATTGGAAATTCGTATAATAAATTGTTGGATAAACATAAAAAGCATTTCTAACAGCATGTTCTGTTAATTCCATATATAGTATGAGTTAAAGGTTCATGACCTCTGCTGTAAAGAAAGGAATGAATTTTATGGCGCCACAATATGTATATTGCATTTTGCAACAAATAAACCGTATGTGAATTATTTATGTGACATTATGTTGATGTCATAAATTTTAACATTGTATAAAACGGAAAAATTACTCATGATTTACGACGATACAAGCGAAGCTTCGCAATAGCATCCACCTGTAGTTTTACTTCGGCTCCCGGGGTTTGTTTGTCCTTGTGTGAAATTCTTGTCTTTTAATTTCCTACTAGTGGCTCCCCGCCGTTTCACCCGCGTACCCGGAAATCTTCCAATTTCCTGGGATTAGTAAAAAGTAGCCTATGTCCTTTCCCGGGCTCTAGACTATCTGTGTACCAAATTTAATTTAAATCGCTTCAGTAAAGCGAGACAGACAGAGTTACTTTCGCATTTATAATATTAGTATGGGTATGTTTATGCAATAGGTACTTAGCTATTATGTTTTTTTTATGTTCTCCAAAAGTCCTAATTTTCCCAGAACAAAACATATCCCATATAATAATACCCAATTCAGAATATAGTCTATTGGTGAGCTAAGTTACATACATAGTCATCCATCCTAAGAAACTTTCGCATTTAAAATATCAGTTAGATGTGCAAAGTTTATGCCACCCATTAAATGTCTTGTTCTATCGTTAAACTTAGTACTAAACGAAGTTTGCTCTTACAAAACATTAGCCAGCTAATTAGATTTAATAACGTAGTAGACACCATACCAACGGCCAGAATTAAGCTTGCTTCACATTGATAGGAATATGATGTATATCAAATAAATATAAATATCCTGGGACATTTTTCACACACGGTCATCTGATTCTAAACTAAGCAGATATTGTTATATGGTAACCAGATAGCTGATATACTACATATACTTTAATTACATACTTATATACCTATATAGATAATTACATCCAGGCACAGAACAAACAGAGATATTCATGCATATAAATGTTTGTCCTGGGTGGGATTCGTACCCAAGACCGGCGAATTGAAAGTCAGGGTCACTAACTACAAAGCCAACCGGTCTGTAAATATTAATATAATTGTTATTTTTGTGAATTAAATTTACATTTACGAATATTTTTAAGTGAAGTTGAAAGCGGAGGAATTGGTCACACATCGGACGCCTTACTTTCAATGTTTGCATCACATCCGTATTGCACATCATTATACGTAAAATTTCTGCTGAAATGTTTATAGGGTTTACCTGTATTTCACAAGATGTTGGTAGGTCATCCATATGGTAAAACATATGTGTGCATGAACATGTCTTTATTTAAATCAAAGTAGTTGGTATATGCTGTATATAAGCTATCTGCTTACAAGCTCTACCTAGTTTCACCTTGGCTGTCTGACAAAAATGACCGAAAATGTTTAGGTATTTATTCTTAGATATAAGGGTGAACTGTGCATCCTTTGTTTGCAATATTATTAAAAGATACTGTATCATTAATTAACATTCAAGGTGGCCTAATATAAGAACAAAAATGTCGTGATAACACTAATTAAATCAATTAATTTCGAGCGGAGATACATATTAATTTTATAGACAATGCAATTCCAAAAGTCACCACTTTAAATCTACTATACTTTTGTTTATTTTTTTAATAAAATGACTAAGAAATCTTTGTTCAGATACCTATATGTAAGTCCTTACGTACCTAATAGATATAAGTTAAAAAATACCATAAATGTTCATTAAATAACATAATATGATTACAATTAAGGAGATTGAATTAAAAACTCGACCGTAAAATTGAAATAAAAATTATCAATCAACGGAAAAACAATAAAAAAATGTTTCACTTGATTATAGATTCGTTTCTATAAAATATTAGCTTTAACATTATTTGTATAAAACATTCATAAATATTCATGACTTTTTTCGTTGGAATGGTCTTATTTATTATTCAGATTATCAACGTTTAAGGTTGTAAGGTCAGACGGACAACGAATCAAATATAAACGAAGATTTGGTGATGTCAGGAATTAGAAATTTAGTGCATACGTACCTATCTACGCGTTACCTAAGCATAATGTTGCCAGAAATAAAAATAGTTAGGTATATTATACAAAAAATTTATACCATCTTGATCACAAAATTATATCTATTCGATTAATTTGGTTATTATTCAAAATTTTATGATAGTATTTGTGGTCTAATTCTAGAGAATATATTTGTATAAATGCCTAAATACTTGCTAGAATGATGATGTACATTCACCAGATATTAATGTGAGCAACATTGAAGTATTTTAATTGCTAACAAATTATGTTATTAATTCATTTAGTTATTAAGTCATATTAAGTTTATGTCACATTCTATGTTTATAACAATTATAAAACCTTAGATTGATAAATATGAGGAGTTTTTAATATCTACAATAATTATAGATTTCCTTTACGTTCTCTAAAGAAATACTGTGCAACCATTTTTTATAACAAAAACACGGTTAAAGTATAAGTAACCACGTATCAGATTGTGATAAAAACTTGGAATAAGGAAATATTAAAACTTGAACAGTACAATAATTTACATAAGTTATTACGTGAACTGGGTTAATGCTTTAATACCCTTATCAACGTAATATATAAGATTTCATGCTCGACGATGTTTCAGCGTTCATTATGTTCTGTCTCTTTCATTAACATGCAATCATGTGAGAGATCCGATGTTCCGGCGTCGAAGTAAGCTTGTTTTCTGATTAACTTTGTATATGAGCCTTTTTAATGAGACTGATCGGTATTTGGCTTCTGTCATAAAATGCTACGTAAAAGAATTAAAGCCTGAATTTTAGATTTTTAATTTGCTTATAATATTGGATAACGAACATACAACATAGTGCTACTATTTTCATATAGTAATATATGCATATTTAGTTTATTTATGTATCCAATGCCAAAGTTATTTGTAGTTAAGATTGCTTTGCGGTCAAAGAGCGAAGTCAGTCTTCGATCCTATATACCTACCTACATAAATTCAAGTAAAAATATATTGTCTAGAATTGCCTTAAAATAGAAATAATTTTGATGCATATAACCTTACAAACTTTACCTCTTCATTAAATCAATTAAGATACATCACAGGGTAGATATTTAGGTATAAGATAAAATTATCTAATAACTAAACCAATAATTATGGTTATCAGGAGTATCATAAGTGTGATTAGGTAACTCAAACTGCAACTTGCACGATACACCGCATCGTAACAAGTTAAGTACTATGAATTCAGATATACGTAATCCAGTCTAAAGGTTTATTCGAGTCATCAAGATGCCAAATTGATCGTTAAATTTATCCTAATAAAGTATACATTCACTTGCTGTAAATATTTATAAAATATTATGTTTAGGTAGCCACGTGAACATTGATTCATAAATTTCCCAAGGCCTTTTTTCATCCGATTGTGTTTCCTAGAAATCGTTCACCAAACCGAATGTTGTGTCAATCGATTAATATATCGATTAGTTATTGTAACAAAATCCGGATCTTGTATTCCAGACGCAAAACTCACAATTTTCACACGTGTTGTATTGTGTATTCTTTAACTGTAGTTTTTGCTTATTCATATGTCATTTTTCACACATTAACTACCACGCATTAAGATTAAACGGAAATGTATAACAAACGATTATCAACTCTATTTTGGTTGATTTAGGCACTATAACAACCCAGACGGTGGTTAGGAATCGGTAAAATCTTTGCAACTTTTTCGTTAGAATTACGTATGTGTTACGTTGCCCATATTTGTTTAGTAGAAATTCAAGCGAGCACATTTAAATAATATTCGCAAAAGGTATACGTTTCAATCGATCTCTACTTTAGTTACTGTGCTAACCCCAAATTAAATCTAGACAATTATATGTAGTATAAATTAAGCAATCAAATATTTGTCTGCTTAAATCAAGTTTGTTTTAAATAATATCTAGATTTTGATACAACTGTCAAAAAGGTCAAACCACTATCAATTCGGTTAATCGATTGACCAATATTCTTACAAATTTAGTTTCATAATTAGTAAAACTGTAAATAAAACAGAACGGAAAAATTATTTCATCTACCATTACAAATTACGTTGCACTGGCTTAATAAATTAAGTGGCAACTAAAATTATATGGATTAAAGAAAAAAATTGTTTATGTGGGTCAACCCTAATCTTAAGAAAAAATAATTTAACCCGCGCATGGTCGGCCGAGCGTTCCGTTGCAGCAATGCTAGAAATAATTGTAGTTCAGTTGGCTAACAACAAATATTGTTGCGCTTAGAATTTCCTAGGAATTCCTTAAGGTATAATACTTAAATCCCTTTTTAACACCAAAAATTAGAATCACATCAACGTTAAAGACGTTTTATTTAATAATCCTAACTCATATTATAAATGCGAAAGTAAAGTAAAGTGTCTGTCTGCCTGTCTCGCTTTCACGCTAAAACTACCGAACTGATTTAAATGAAATTTGGTACACAGATAGTTTAAAGCCTGAGAAAGAACATGGCTACTATTTACCCGATAAAATTTAAGATATCCTGGGAACGCAGGTAAAACCCCGAGGAGCCACGAGTACAGAATTAAACGTAAAAAAATATAATACAAAGCATTATTTGACAGTATTATAAATATTTAAATTAATATATAATCTAAGTGCAACTAAGTAGAGTAACAAAATATCTCACAAGTTAGGTAAATTAAGAAGCGCACAAAATATGAACTTTCAAATTCAGAGACTGTTTGTAATAGGTATTTAGTTTGCACGTTGACCTTCAAAGCTAGAGAGCATGTATTGTGGCATTCTCCTATATTTATGTAAAATACTACTTCGATATATTAATAAATTTGAAAGTATGTCTGGATGTTTAAAACAACAATCGTGTTGATACCCAATAGATTAGGATTTAATATATTTTTGGGGGCTTTTAATTTAATCACGTGTGTTATTTATAAACCAGTTTTTTTTTTAAATAACATTACACATACATTTTATTATTTTTCCATACATAAGTACGAGTCTTTAAAATGGAAATGGTCTAAGCAGGGTCGCCACGACACGTAGTTTGCCCTACATGTATTTATCTCCCTTCCTACACATAAAATCTTTCACAAAATATATATTTACTCCGTTCTTATCTTTTAAGAGCGAGTAATCGAATATATCTAAATGTCTTAAAAAAATAGAATTGAAAACGATACCCAGACTATTTTTATATCTAATTACAACCTTCGTTAGCACCTGACAAGTTCCTACTTAAGTAATAACACAAATGTCAGTGCATTTACAATCTTTATTACGACAATGTGACTTATTTCAAATGTTATTCATATTTTTTTGGTTCGTTTCATAACACTTACGTTTGTAGTGAGCGCTGTGTTGCACTTCTTGACCAATAGTTTGAAGTTTAAGTTAATTTATTTTGTGCATAGAATGTGTATGCAATGTTGGCCAACCTTTTACTGTTAGGTCAAATTACACATACTTAGATCGTGTGGAGTGAAAATAAATGGATATAAGCCTATGTGTTAGATTATAAACTATCTATATTTCAAATTTCAGTAGTAGTTTTTGCGTGAAAGAGTCACAAACATCCATCCATTCTCACAAATTTTCGCATTCATAATACTAAGTAGTTATATACAATAGTTTTTTTTGTTACTTGAGAGGGAATGGGCTATTTCTTTATATATCTTAAATGGTTAGTTAGGTTAGTTCCTATCGTTCTGTCAGGAAATGTTAATGTCGCAAACGTTAAATTGTATAAATTTACATTTCTTTAGCGGAAAATAAGTAAATCGGAAACGTAAAGGATGGTAAAGTTAGAAGCCGAATGGACCCATTTGTCTATCATAATTAGGTAGAACTTAATACTTACTCTTACATATAAAGTTTATATATAATTTAGTATTAAGATATCTTTGCTAAAATAAAGCCAGTTACGCAATGTCGGAATTGATCTTAACTTTCGCATTATCGCAGCCTTGCCAACAGAATAACAATGTAGGAACTAGAACATTGCTGAAAATTAATTAAGCATGCGGAAAACTATCTCGTAATTCTCGTAAAGTATTTTGAACTTGAATTGAATTATAGTGGTGTAAATTGTTCACGAGCAAAATTTACATATAAATTGTTTTTTACATTTTTTCGTTCCATAGTATTTGCATTTAAGAATATGTTTAATTTCAAAACAGTACATCCTTCTTAACTGTAAAGTTATTAAGGATCGTTATTGCAATCGGGAAAAAAAAATATAGGCTATATTGATATTACATAGGATCTATGACAATATGTTACACAAACTATGGCGATATGATATTACATCTCTTTGAATTTGTCAAGCCACGAAAAGAACTGTGTTGCTTTTCTTAAATTTTAAACATTCACTTCATAAATGTTTAGATTTGGAACTATTACGTCAAACTTTTTACAGGCCTTATAAATAAAATAAAAAAAGAAAAAATTAATTCCCACAACGTCCGTAATCGATGTCATAGAGCAAGTAAACACACAGAGGGGTCACGTCACCGTGTCACGGGGTCACTCTACGCGCCCAAGCGAAAGCAATTGCAAAAGTCAGATTGCTTTTAAGAAGCTCCCGATTGCAACATTTATACTTAAAGGTTAGGTTATTATGTAACCTGCATGTGCATTGCTCTGTGGTCAGTTTATGTAATAGTTTAAAGTGCGCTAATAGATACTGTTTTGTCTTTAACAATCACTTTAGTTATGTTAATGTGACTATTAGTGGTACAGTGAAGGGAGTGGAAAGATAGACCTGTAGGTACTTAACAAGTAGGCTAAGAGATTAATCGCTACAAAAAGTGTCGATATTATTAGTTCTATACGTTATTATATTAATAGAGAAATGAGTCCAAGTTAAAGATCGAGAAGGAAATCAAATAAGACAATGACAAATCCTGACATCTTAGTTACCACATCTTTCTTAGACACGAAAATCTGAAAATTGTGTCCTTAAAAACGTCAGAATGTAAAAGTAAATAAACTCACCTTTAGGTATATAAGACACGTACTACGTATATATATAATTTACTATGAAATCTATGTTATGCAAAGAACAAACAAACATACAGATAAGTGCATCTATAATAAGATGTCACCAAACAACCGCGAAAAGTCCCGTAGAAAATGTAAACATGAAAATATAAGTTAAATAACTGTCTTTGTATTAGGATCAATGACCTTTGAAGATAACTAAAGATCATTGTGTGAAAGAGCAATGTACTTTCTTCTAAGTAGTTACCCTACGTGCACTAAGTGCACTAAGTGGCCCCAACAAAAAAACATCTACCTTGTATAGTCACATAAAAAAAATTAACAAAATTTTTATTTATGCCAATAATATGCAAAAAATAAATGATAAAATAAATTAATGTTGCCCTTTAAAGTCAAATGTGCTCCTAAGTAATTAGTTATTTTGGGCAGGTGATAGCCTTTTAAATGAGGTGGGTAAATTAATTTAGAGTTGAGTGGCTATTTACTGTACTCTTGACCCGACCACAAGTGTCATTAGTATGCTTGAGGAAATATGGGAATGACAAGTGGCTTGTTTTACAAACTAATCGAGTGCATCTCGCATGAGTCAGAGATGTTTAACGGCTTTTATGTTTTCAATTATCTCATGTTCTCAACTATTGTTGAGCTTTGGGCATTAGTGGCTCACGTAAGCATTTATCATTATGTTTTTGACCCTGCGTTTTTAATTTATTTTAAAACTAGTGGTTGCCTCACGTTCCCGGGGAATCTTCAATTTTCCAGGGATAAACAGTTGCGTTTGCGAAGAGTTTGGTGTCAACCTCCAAACTGTTCAGTCGTTTGAGCCATATTTATTTTTAATTTGCTCATATACTTCGCTACGCTTACATGGTAAAAATCAAAACACCCTATAACAAATCATTACAATGTCAAAGAAGGTACCTACGAGTACATGTCAGCTTCTGAATTACGAAAATACCAATTTAATAATCCAAAGTTGTAATCAAACAAACTATCACAATTGATCGTGTGACGTACTTGGCAAATATTTGTCATTTCTTCTATGGAGTATTTCACCAACTGTACCTAACGGGCAGTGATGTACCGATATGTAAGGTGTCATGAGTGGCTTGTTTGTTTTCACACCTCGTCCGCATATAGATTATTTCTAAGGACCAACACACACGACGCACATATTGTTCAAGCTTTTCGTACAATTCGTAAACGGAATTGTTTTAGATCTTTATCGTGTTTTTTGGGCGATGACCGCCAGTTTGACAGAGTCACGTACATTTTAAAGAACGTCCTCCCATAGCGGTGGCTCAGTGGGAAACCTACCGGCTTACGGTCATGAGGGCGCAGGTTCAAAGCCTCGTACTGCAACTTCAAAACTTAATACGCATTTACACCACTAGCTTTCACTGTAGGAAAACATCGTGAGGAAACCTGCATGCCCGAGATGTCACAATTTAAGACATTTGAAGTCTGCTAATCTGGACTAAGCCCGCGTGGTGGGCTTTGACATAAACCCCCTTGTTGTTAGGGGAGGCTCGTGCTTTGCGTGGAGACGTATATGAGATGATGATGATGTCGTACATTTTTATTTTGTTTACGTAGAGTATAAAATGTACGCTGTGTGTCCATGTTCTAAGTTGTGAGAGTACGACTTAGGCATATTTTCATACCTTATACTGTTGTGCTAAGCAGTAGAATTGTTGTTCATGAAGTGGGGTAGGAGTCAATTTAAAATGTAGAAATATATTCTTACTAATGAATAATAATCTCTATCATATAGTTGTGTATTTTTTTAATGGATTAGAAGGACGGACTGTGTCGGTGAGCTCAGAGGGCTTTCAACCGAAGATAGTTGTGTGTATTGTGCACCTAATACTATATGATAGAGATTACTTATTATTTTAAGTTAAATATTTTTGTTAATATTGAATCTGATAACATGAAAGTAATTTCAATTAATGGCGATGTTTATTAATAAATATTTTCGATGTGGATGATCAAATTACAAAACTGGTTTGTGATTGCCAATGTTTTTCCCTAAGCACAGGTGTTATATTATATACGATACTTTTCTTGTATCGAAGTAAAAAATACACTTTATAATAGAATAACTACGAAAGTAGATATGTCACTTTGAGTAATTCGCATTCATACGTCATGTTCAAACTATTTACATATCACACTAATATTATAAAAGCCAAAAAGTGTGTGTGTTTGTTACTTGTTCACGACCAAACGGTAGGAACGATTTTAATAAAATTTGGTATGGAGTTAGCTGGCACTCTGGATTAACACGTACGCTACTTTTTATCCGAAACCGCGGGAAGCCATTAGTTGAATATACATACTTATTATTTTACCTGTGATATTAGAAAAGCTAAGACAAGGCATGCTAAAACGTCATGGAAACAGTGTCTTAAAGCCATATAAAATTGAACCCCTGACCTTTACACCGTTGACCACCGAAGCGACATCATAATTTGTGTTATTAAAAGGCCTGATGGATGGACTGTGGTTAAAATTTTATTACATTGTTAAACACAATTTTATTCATGAGACCTTGTGTTCAGTTTCAGAAAGTTAATGAATCATCAATTACAAACGGTTGCCCAACAACAGGGTTACGTTTAATAGTCGAAAATTAACATTCTTAAATGTATAATTGTTGAAGTTAATTGAGTGACAGAAATCGGGCATTAGCACGATGTTTAATGTGCAACTTTGATTCTTAACTATGTAATTGTTATGTTTCGTTACAACTAACGTAATTTCTACTTATAATATGGTTCTTATCTTAGTACAGTACAAAACTCTGTCGCTTCTATATTATAATCGAATTTAATCTATAACTAAAACCGGAGACAAGATTGAACATGTCCACATTAAGGTATCTACCGTTTTATTCCATAATTCGATGGCTTTTTTGTGCATATATTTGGGTATCGACTCTACCGCTTAAGAAACCGGTCAAGTGCGTATCACAATGAATAAATTAACTTTGCATGTCAATATACGAACGTTATGGTGTTTCATATCGATAGAGCAGTGACTTGTAGTTCAACGTGTCGAATATGTTCTGTCTCTTTCATTATACACGTAGCTAGGTGAGAGGTCCGATCTCAGAGCTCGCGTTGTTCGATCACCGGCGAAGTGTTAAATAATATAATACAAAAGATGAAGCAAGACTAATTGGACATCCGTATTTTAAAGAGATATTCTGTAAATAGTGATGCTACTTTTGAAATTTCTAGTAACCATATTTAGTACATGAGTCAGACCAATTTCTAAATACGTTTTTATGAAAAAAAGCCAAACGTTTTCTCTATTGATATGAAAAGTTATTTATGTTATTGTGAATACGGATATAAGAGCCAATTAAATAAAGGTACACTGGTAAGTGGAAATTAACATTGTAAAGCTGTATAATGTACGCATATATAAATGGTAGGTAATATAATTAAAAGTAGGTAAATGCATAGGATATATTTTTTTATTACCAACTATAGAGCAAAAGGTCTCCTCTTCTGGTCCCCTCTCCTTCAGTTCAGCTTTGATGGAGCAGTCCTTTAGGAAATGCTCCAGTTAGTCCCACGATCTCCTGGAAAGCTCCACCATAAATCATATGCAGTATTTTTGATTTAAGTAGTTTGTTTATAAATGTGCTAACGTTTTCTATCACAGTTATTTTTAAACTGTTACTCACTTATTTCAAAGAATACTAGTAAAATATGGACTATGAAAGTGACCAGATATTACGTGTCTTTTTCTTGTGTTTCACAACACATCCTGAACAAAAAATGTTCATTGTGCGTCTCTCTTTATGTGCCGAACTCTCTAACATAATCTTTACATCATTATCAAGTATTACATGCGATTTTGGATGTAATAACTAATGACAAAGGTCATTCTTCAAAGAATATAATTTAAAACTCAAATTCCCAGGATTTATCATGTTGTATAACAACCGCTACCTTTCAGGCTAGTTTCGGTCGCACATGAACTGTTTCCGGTGTCATTAAAGTTCAGTTTCGTGTGGTGGATTAGTCTCGTGACTGCGAAATGTAGGTCTCACAATAAGTTCAACGATTAATGTGAATGTTGTGTAATGTCTTATGTTGTAGATATTGTTTCGTGTCCAGATACCATGGCGAAAACTATTAAATATGTTTTACTGTAGGGTAGTATTATTTATTTTTGTTATTCTGTAATATACCTACTCGTACTTACATACTTTGGAGTCTCAATTTTGCCTTGACATAAATAAAATACATACACACAGCAGTTACTCCTATAGTTTAGTAACTTTAGTATAACATAAAAAATAACAGATCTAATGATAACATATATTATTATGATCTAGTATTGTACAAGTGTAACGATCGGGCGAGTGTCTGCGCAAGCGCAGTTGCGAAGTCTCGAGGAAAGTTGGCTAACTCGTGACGTAAGAGCTGCGCCGGCCCGCCACACTTCCGACGTGAGTTGTTGTTATTTGTGACCTTATGTTACTTTATGCGTGTGTTCACACAGGATGGCGTATCGCACTGTCTGTTTACGTGTTTCCGCTCAATATTAATAGACAAATTAAAAACAATTTTAAGTCGATTTCGTCAGGTACGGATGGACGGTCCGTCTGTCACAAATTGATGTGTTCCGCTATGTACAAAGAGGTGCCTAAAAGTCTGAACTGTTTGGACTCGACAATGCAATAAAAAATGGACGTCGTCTACGAATTGCTACGAAAATGCTACGAACGCGGCTACGAAGCCCTTTGAATACGAAAATTAATGTAATCATACGAATGAATGAGTAAGAACATTGCATAATGTTTTGCATTTTATCAATGTGGTTTGTAACCTAACTAGGCTACACAATCTACGCCCAGTCCAGTCCACAATATGGTCTTAGAAAGGTGATATTTTACATAGATAGCAGTAACTTAACATACCCTTTATTGTATACGAGGTTGATAAATCAATGATAAATATGAAATTGTCTTGAAAAATGTTATAAGCTATATGTATATTTTAAAGAGGTCAAAGAGTCAAGCCACATTAATTGTAGTAAGTCTATGTAAGTTAAACTTATGTAATTAGTAACCGAGGTGAGTAATAAAGTCATTAGAGAACAAGTTAATTTGGTATTTCGAGTTTTATGCAGATTACAGTGCTCTTCATAATTGCATGGCTCGAGTTTTGATTAATTGTGTCTACTTTTCTTTTCATTTGAGTTTTTTGTTTGATAAAAGTTTAAATTAATTTATTTCTGTGTCAACTGTATTTAACTATTTTCTTAATATGATAATTTGACCTAATGATGTATTGAAAATAATCAAGTTACGGTTACATGTTTTATAGTAAAATTATTTTGTTAACATAAACTGAATTTCAACTACATATCTTATGATACATTAGAAAATAGAAAATTAACATAAAGTAAAGGAGGAAATCTTAATACAAAAATTCTTCATTATATCGAGAGTAACTACTGCTGCTAAATATTTTTACTATTCGATCAAATACTATTACATTACAACTTTCTCGTTAGTCTCGTTAAAGTATTGTGTAACACAAAAATAGTTTCATAGTTTATCCAATTCATAATACATAACTAGAACACACAAACTGTAATATTAATAACTATTAATCTAACAGATAGTTAGTCCAAGATTTCTGTCATTAAACTAAAGGCTGTTTATAACCAGTGAATGGACGGTCAGTTACGAAACAAAATTTTCATTCAACAAAAATAAAATATCGAACAATTACTGAGTAATACATCGAGACGTATATTAATGGATTTGGTTGGTTGTTGATTCACAGTATTGGGTACACCGTTGGGTATTCAGCGAATCCAATGTCATATTTTTGCTTAGTGAAATTTGCCTTCGATAATTTCGATTTTTTTACGCTCCATTGTAAGTCAATATAAGGTAATATTATTGTGAAAATTCAAAGAAATCCAACAGGTATTATATATAAAGTGTATCTTGAGAATCCAATTGTGCAACAACATATAATGGTAGCTCGTGAAACCCAATAATATGTATAGACCTTTAGACTTTTTGATTGTTTTCATTTCGCCAATTGCATAACTTTGATGCGATCTCGTGAGCGTGGGTGCGAGATGGGTTCATACCAATGTTGCAATTCCAATGCATCTCGTCATATACATCCAGAAATTACAACCGTTACGTAAACAGCATTGTACAGTCAACAAGAGAGATTCACGATAACGTATCAGAGGTTGTGACGGAAATATTGAACGAAAAACTCAGTGATTTTGTCACGTACCAAATAACTTGTTGTACGTGATTTTATTTCTGCCTTTTCTTTAGATGTTACGATTTCGGTGGAAGGAAAACGGTCGCAAATTGAGCGGATCGATGTTCGATTGTGTTTGAAAGTGAAGCAAGTGTAAATTGAGGCAGCTAACGATGACATGAAGAATTTGTTTTTGGATTTCTGTAAGTCATTATTGGTATTAATATACCTACAGTGTCTATTATGCTATATAATTCATACTCATTTAAAAAAGAGCCTAACATAGATGAACATAAAGTTTAATTTCAAAAGTATATGGTTGTTATAAATCTTTCAATCGTTTGTCACAAGTTCCGTAAATGCAATTTAAGTTCACGGTCAGTTAATGACGTTTCGACATTTAGCGTATTTTTTTTGCGAAATTTCTGCATTTGGCAAAAAATAGAAAGGCTTAATTAGCATTAGGACAAGTACGCGACTAATTGCTTCTAAAATGTACTTACTTAAGTTTTTGTGCAATACAAAATGCCTAGTCTAAAAAATGCCAAATATATTCCGTTATATATAATAGTAGGTATAATCTTATTTACATTGTGACGACACTACACCTACATCACGCAATCAAAGTTCACATACTGTAAATAAAAAAAACAATCAATCAATCTTTGTTTCATTTATTACTATCGTCATATCATAGAGTTCTATTCAACCTGTATTTTTTTCTTTTTGCGACGGCATTCGCCAAATAGCTTAGACGTATGAAACTGACAAGCCGAAAAGCAAAAACAGCCAAAATTAATTACAAACTAAGCTTTTTAAATTAGCAAAGAAGATTTACTACGGGGACTATATACCCCTTTATAATTTTGTTAGAATCGTACTATTAAAAGTGCCGAAATAAGATGTATTCCTAGATGAACTAAAATACGTAATTTACCAGTTTAACATAATCTTAGAAAAGTTTCAGTTATCATTGAGGTCCTAGTTTTCAGAGGGCTTTCCATCCGATCATTGGATTCTATAAATAATGAGCTGATTAATTCTAAACTAATCAAAAAGTTGAAACGTTTATCCACAAACATTATTTATTCAATTACCAAATGTAGCGACTCAAAAAATTGACTTGAGTCATGGCTTTGCTCAGAGGTTGCATCGCCCGGTCAAGCGTCAATATTATAGCAAAAAAAGAAGCCTTCAAAAGCCAATTTGTGCAAACATAACCCACGTATTGTTTTGGATATTATGTGAAAATAAACATCGATTATGTTCGCCTTGGGGGTATTAGCTTCCAAAGTGGGCGTTGTCGATTAACCACAAAAATAACTGTAGAGGTTAAATCTTTTATATCTATACTAATATTATAAAGAGGAATTATTTGTATTTTTATATGTAACGCATGAACTTTAAAAAGTCTTGAACTGATCTGAATAATTCTTTTATCAATGGAAGGCTATTTTATTCCCATGTTCTGACAGGAACGGGGAATACGTGGGTTAAGCCGCGCGGATGTAGCTAGTATTTTCTAAATTGAATTAAATTGCGGTATATTTGTTTGTCAACTTTAAGAATAATACTGATTCCAAATCATACCTTCTATACATAATATATAGTATATGTACGGATACTTCAAAAGTGTATGAACACTATTAGGTTTTTAAAAGTTGTGACATAAGTGCAAAACACGGGCTGACTACTGTAATTCAATTCTTATATTTTTATAGAATCCTTTCTAACGTCAACCGTTGACGTATTATATAAAAAGAAAGCGTAAATAGATACTAAGTAATTGATTTATTGGTTGGGCCATAACAATACACATTATAGTGTAACATTTATATGACAAGTGAGAGGTCATGGAAAATCATGTAACTGACTCTTTGTGGTCCAATGAATCGATGAAAAACAATTAGAGAATTATACCAATCAACAAAATAAAATACTTTAATGGTAGTATTTAATTCTATTTAATTTTGAATCAGAACAAATAATACTTTCAAACAAATAAATAAAATAAAATCTAATTGAAACTTTTTGCGTGCTTTTTATAACTCTTTTTTTGTTAATCGAACAGTAGGTACGTGGAGAAAAAGCGTTATGCTAGAAAAGATAACAGGTTAACTGTAATGTAACACGTTATTGAGTAACAGTTACGGGGGGACTCTATTGAAAGTGATTCTTACTCAGAAACCGATACGCTTTGTTCATCTCATTGCGTCATCTATAATTAGATTAGGTACCTACTTGGAGGACTGGGTGTTACCATTAATTGAATTAGGTATTTAGGGTTGCCAATATAAAAAAAAAACAATGTATATGAAATAACCTTTAAAAGACATTACCATAAAAAATTCTGTTAAATGAAAGCTAAAATATATTTTCTCATACATGCAATTTTTATTGTTTGCGAGAGAAGTTAGCATAAAACCTATAAATAGTAGATGTCGCGTATGTAAAAACATTCGTAGACAGTAAAACAAGATTTCTATACGCCAATATAAAGGAAGTACGTTTAACACGCGAAGTTTATCTGCACGTGTGTGAGTTTAATCTCGTACCAATAACTGATTGTCCATGTGTGTGTGTGTGTGTACGGCACGAAACAGCTGATTATGTATAGGTTATGAATGTTTTCTTTTACATCGCGTCGAGGAAATTATGAGGAAGTTACTTTGTCAAGAATAATGGTGCTATTAATATAAATAAGTATACGTACGTAAATTTTGCTCGTGAAACATAGTTTGCGTAACGATATACGTAATGAGCATAATTGGTGACCAAATGGAGTAATGAGGTAGTAAAAAAAAATACATAAAATTATAAAAACTGCTGACGATCTTCAATCATAGACTTATAATAACTAAGAACTCTTTTGATCGAGTGTTGTTGCAGACAAAAAAAAAACAAAATCAGTTTATGGTTTTTTTTTTTAAGGTTTACCAACAATTGTTTACATAAAATGCAATAGACAAAGCATACAAGGAAAACTTATACCTATGTAACAATCACTTATAGGTAAACACCACATATAAGATTAAAAGCTAACAAACAACTCAATATAAATAAACCTACACAACACGATACATAAAAGTAAGAACTACCTATAAATATGACGATATTTTGTTTTAGGACGTAAATTGTTATAAAAACATGTATGTATACCATAAATACAGAGGCAACAAGTACTACTAGTTAAACTATTTAGCTTAGTAATTATTTCTACAGCACAAAACCTAGTAACTAAACGTAATATGATTGGCCAAAGGTCTCACGTATTGATAATCAAAAGCTAAAATAATAGTTGTAATCAACGATTTTACATGCCTAGTACTGCCTACCGACATAACTCATGTTATATAAACAATAATTTGAATAACTATCTGATAGCTACCATTGCTACTGGCAATACTTTTTTTTAAATGAATTAATCGATGTGTTATTATTTTATGCCAGTATCAGGACCAAGTTTCTTAGTTTTTATTTTTTAAGAGAAAATTTAAATCATCCTAATCAAATCATTCATATTTTAAAAACGTATTTTATATTAGAGAGATACTTACCGAACTATATACTAAGACATTGTAGGTTTTGAATATGAAATTTTAAAGTACAGTAAGAAATATAATATGTTTTACCACCAATCCTGTATACTTTTGTTTGACTACGTAAGAATCTTTTACTAAGTACATTATCATTCGAAAATATCAAAAGCTAAGTTACTTACGTCATTAACCAATAGTTAATTCGTAAATTAGATACTTGCTATTGCTATATACAATGCATTAACGGTTCATTTAGTTTCATAAAGCAAACTGGTTTTCATTTATTTTGTTCGGACAAGGCTCGGTCAACAATGTACTGTTTGTGACGAAACCAACGCGACCAAAGCCGCGGGCGAAATACCTATAAGACAACCAAGGTGATTACACTTTAGAGCAATAAATCCGGGTCACTTCATTTTAATTAGTCATTTCCTTATCTACGTCAGATGTTATTTGTTGACATTCTAAATTAAGAGTCCTTTTTCAAAATTATTTTCCATTTTCGGGCATAAATTTGTTTCATGAAAACCGCGTCGTTTTCAAAAATTTTACTGTATAAATGGACATCCAATTATCCTGTTTGGATCCTAGAAGAAGGGCTTCATTTATAAAGTTACCAATTATAGCAAAAATGCTTTATATAAATATGTATATTAAATTAAATTAGCGCAAATATTTGGCTCCTTCAGAAGCGAGCCAGAAGTATGGATTATATTGTTTTCTCTAAACTATTTTAAGTCTATTTAACAAAATTTAGTGATCCATATTATTTGCTACTAAGTGTAGATACTTGTCTTTGAACTACCAAGTTGTCGGTGCTTGCAGCAGTTTGGCAACTGTGACTTTTGCCAGTTCAAAGGTTGTGCGGTAGTAATAAGTTAATAACATAGGCGATTGGTTGCTGTTGCGACACACATGTTTTATGAATACTTATTTTATATTGTTGTTGTTTCTATGCAAAATGTGTTATTGTTGGATGTTGTTAGTTATTAATTAGTTATAAAAAAATATAGTATGTACTGGATACCATTTTGAATTAAAAAAGTCTGTGTATCTTGTGTTTAAGTGTAAACATATATAACCTTTTTTTCGGACGTTTAATTTAATTGACATACTTTTTATTGCAATTTTCTTATACCATACTTAATTAGTAGATCAAACATTAAGTCTGCTAATCCTACTAATATTATAAATGCGAAAGTTTGTATGTATGGATATTTGTTACTCTTTCACGCTCCAACGGCTGAAGGGATCTGCTTGAAAATTGGCACAGAGCTAGAATATGTTCTGGAATAACACATAGGCTACTTTTTATCCCGGGAACGCGGGTGAAACCGCGGGGAGCCACTAGTTTAAAATACTACTAAAACTTAGGAAATATCTCCTCATTATTAGTTATTGCTATCTATTCAAGTCCTCACATTTCGAAACTGTTGCATATACCGTAAGTTATATTTTGTGTGTACATACCGTGAAAATACAGAACACCTCTTTACATGCTAAGTTAAACAATTTACAAATCATTTCAGAAAAGTCACGAAGTATAAATCAAATAGTGAACTTAGCACCTTCCCAGTTCATCGACCTGGATCTCATAAAAATTGCAAATAAAATGCGGTTTTCCTGATAATTTTCCGTTTCAATGTATAATCGATATTAAACCAATAATTTTATCGGCGCCGGAGGTTTTCTCCGCAACTGTAGTGCGGTGATCTATCTGCCAATTTGCTGGTTACTCTGATTATAACTTCTAGAAGCGATAAATACGTTATATAGATCTAATTTTTATAGAAAAGTTAGTTACAATGCCAAAACACATTTTAGATATAACAAAAATATAACGGCTAAACGAAAATAGAGGCTTCCAAAATATGATTCAACACAATTACGTAGAAGGCATGTTCAAATCAAAGCTTATTTAAAGAGGTACAATTAAAGAAGGTTTTATAACAGAGGAAAACAATAAACAAAATGATTGTATAGGCAAATTATTTATTAATTAAGTACTTAACAGCATTTCAACACTTCCAGTAATCCCTTATCTACGGTGATCTATCTACGTCACTTCCTAGCGGCGCAGGCGCACTCACACACAGATAAAACACGTGCGATCGCGTTCACGTACACGAACTTGTGTTGCGTGTGTGTGTGACGTTCACTTTCGATCATTGACTCAGTATTACTGGTATTAAAGTTTATTTTGTATTTGTTTAATAAATGTTAAATCGGTTTTAGGTTTTATATGATCTGTTTATTGTCGAGGCTTCACTACCTGCATAAACTTAGACATAAGTACAATATACCTACCAGGTAGCTTATTAAACTTAATTGTATGCATAGTTTAAACTTGTAAAGCGGCTATTATGAGACTAAGAGTGAGTGAATATTTCACTAAATTCTGTATTCGCTAATGTTAACTTAATTAAAATAGTTTCTATATTACTATTGTTAAAATAGCAATTTATTTCCACTTATTTCATATATAATTTACGTTATTATTTAGAAACTAAAGTAAGTTATACATTAGCTACACAAGAAACAAGTAAGTAAGTACGGTATGTTGTAATCGGCTTTCTTATGCTAGACCTTGTAACTTTGTAGGCGTGTTACAAACACACACAAACGACGCACATAATCACTAATATTAAGCGGTTTGTAATATTGATCAAGCTAACTGATGTAAAATGACATATTTTAAGTTTTTTTATAGGTATGTAGATATTGTAGTCATTATTTAAAGTCTGAAGAAGCCTATTTATGCAGATTAAAAGTTTGAAATAAGTTGTGTTACTTTAACATAGCTTTGTTTGGTATTAATTAAGGTTTCTAATCCACTCAATACAAAAGAGGTTTGATTAACGTTTACAGGTACAGGGTTAGGAGTTTACACTAAGTACTATATACTAATAAACAAAATATTTTCTAGCCAGTATAAAACATAACAACAGTTTGTCTACGGCAGCGATCGATTTCGTAGACTCATACGTACAACACAGTAATGTTACAAAATATGAATAAAACACTATGAAACATTGCAATAGTTCCGTTGAAGACAGCCTTTGTGTTCTCTAACATACTTCGACAACAAGCGCGCTACGCGGCCTCGGGGTATCGGACTTCTCACGTGATAGCATAGAGAATGAAAGAGACAGAGCAAACATCATCGACGTGGTGTCATTTCACTTTACTGAATCGGTACTTGGTACCCACTTACTTCCTAATGTCACAACGACTCCACGACGCGTGAGCATGTAGGTTGGGGACGAGTATAATCGAATGACAGTCACGGCTCCTTAACACTGGCGATTGTTTCACGCTCGTTTTATTTACACGCTATGAGAATATTCGACAGCCTGATAGCCTGACGAGATTCGTTATGAAACTGGCTTCTAATTATTATTTTCTTTTATATTTAAGAGTAATATCGCAAGTATCGTAAGTGTACCAGTGGTGGCCACGGTACCAGTAATGGCCAAAAATTGAAAGAAACATCTAGAATTCGGACATGAGCTAATATTTTTACATTGGGATCACTGTGACATAGACTTTAGACATCGAACTATCTAAGTTTAACGTTTTATTGAATTCAGTCAGTTACATGTACAAATTTGCACGAATGCAAAGTGTAAAGTAATTTGAAATTGACAAGGACGGCTTTTCATAAGGAAATCGTTATGGCGGTGAGCAGAAAGTTTCACTTGTAAAATAGTATTGCTTAATTAAAATCAAAATTGGTTTTGGTTAATGTGTTAGCCATAAAATAAAGATAAACTAAGACTAAGACTGGGGCGGCCATTAATGGATTTTCCCTGGCCAAGACTGGGTCACAAAACTACAACTTTTATTTGTTAAATTAATTGAATCCAGCTTTGCCGTATCTCACGCGTAATACATTACAAATATTGAATAAGTACTGGACTTTACAGTTTCACTATATTCAGTGCTGAAACTTTCACAATTTTGGTAATATTTCACAAAAACCAGTTTTTTTTTTAAACTGGCCACCATTGGGTCATTTACCATAGGTACTTTTTACAAAATAAACACAAATAGAATTATACTTATAACATTAATTGCCGAAAAGTGTGATTATAAATAAATTGCCCATTAGAATCACAACTTGACCTGTATTATCCAAACAAAACAAAACTTACAATGACTACAAAACAATGTCGCAACGTTTCCATAGAAAACTAAACAAAATTAATAACCGGATTGAATAGAAAAATAATTATATTACAAAACCAATAAGGAGTGGACGGTTACACAGCGTTCTTACGTCGCAAGTGTAACTAGTTTACAACCAAGTTGTGTGCATATCTTTGTAATCCGGAGCGGAACACTGCACCCATTGCTTTGCCAATAGCCCTACGAAACAACCAATCCCAACTAACATTTTGGTAATAAGAATAAGGGCTACATGAGCTGCTTAAGAGGATTTTTGTAACCCAAGGTTCTGTAAAGGCACTAACAACTTGGTGATAAAGCGTTCTGTAACTCTCTTATAACCCTGATTTGGGCCTGTTCGTACGAGAGCTTGAGGCTATTTAATGGTTATAGAGAGTGATAAATAAGTGTTTATTAAGAGTTAGAACAGTGCTACAGTAGCAGTGACTACCACTTCAAGTGTTTTATAAGCTATACACAGGGTATAACTGCAAGCTAAAGTAGTAAACAAGTTATGGAAACCACTTAAATGACTTTTTTGGTAGCAATAAATTTCACCGAAAGCGCTAAATATTTAAACTGTTTCGCAGAGTTTTACGTTCTTGTTAGAGTCAATAGTGATAGTATTTTATAGCACGCATTCATGTCATGGCGTTTTAATAAAATAATTAAGGTAAGTACCTAAAGTGTTTGAGATTACTGGGTGTTATAGGGATTTAATCACATGCGGCGGTAAGTTTACGGTAACAATATATACTAGTTCTCATCTCATTTTTGAAGCGCCCTAAAAATAAACTACTTTTGATGATTAAATGATGTAAAAAAATACTGCCAGAATTTTCTTTTTGTTTATTTATCTTATTTATCAATTCCTGGAGCCTCCTTAAGATATTTTAATTGAAAATTATGAACAATGTAAGTAAATAATTGGACTAGGAACATTGCAATAAGGTTTTTCTTTCACAATTTTATAGTAGGTATATCTTTATTAAATGGCGTCTTAGTTCTAATTACTTAAGCATCCTGATATCTCTGTTATTCCTCCCGTAGTGATTAAATACTGATACTAAGGTGGATTGCAGAATCTAGCTGTATAGGACTTATAATAAACACTTCTTAGATCCTTATAGCTTTCTTAGTAACTCTTAAGACTCGACAAAACTCGTTAGGTGATATAAAGTATTTGTCTAACTCTTTTTAAGAATACCAGTTGATAGTAAGTGTTAGTAGACACCTGAGTATCACTCAGAGTGTTTAATACTTCTTGAAGCTATTAGAGTAAGACTTCAGGTGTTACAAGACCTTTCACTACCCCAGTAGTCGAACATCACCCGTTAGTAAGTGTTAGTAGACACCTTACAATTGCTTTTATAGGATAGTGCAACTAAAAGCTATAAGAATAAGTTATACAATGGTTACGATAAACTCCATACTACCGTCTTGATTTATATTTTTTTTATTTATTACTCTTATTCCTCTGGAAGGTTTAATTATTCATAACTAACCCTACTGTAGAGTCGAAGGTTGCTATCGGAGTTCTTATATACCTTAAATAACAGTAAGAGCTCTAAAAAAGGCTGCCGCTAGCACTAAAATGTTTGTTGGGAATGTCATTCATCGACATATTTAAACATAAATTATGTATAATTAAAGGTTACGCAAGAATTTAATGGATTTCATTTCAAAGTCGTTTAAGTATTTTTTTCTTACAAAGTAATAAACAGTGGTGTTAGATACTCTTAATCAAATTATACATTTTTTACATATTCTATTATATAGTGTTAGATAAGTTATCTTAGGCAGGCTACCCAATTACCTACTTTCATTATTAATAATAACGTCATACAAATATTAAGATCTTCGAAACTAACATGTCTCATGGTTTGCAGAAACGACGCAGCTTTCTTATGTCACATATTTAACTCAATGTAAAATAAAGTTTAAAGACATATTACTTCACATTTAGCCCAATCACAATTGTTGTGAAGTCACACAATGACCTGCCCACGCGCCGTCTTACCCGCACACACATAACTAATTTAACTAATAAGCGTTAGAATGGTTTCCTTCTACTTACGACCTGAGTATTGGGACCTTTTTGCACTTGTTTATCGTATTTTAGTTACCACATCGATGGATATGAATGACTACTAATTACACTTATAATCCTAAAAGGAAATACACGTTTGAAAATCATAAATGATATAATTTTGGTGTAAATAAATAAAAAGTATATTATAAATGCAAAACATCGATGATTGCAAAACGAATGATTTAAAATTGAAATTTTAGTTATGTGCCATACTTCCGTTTTTTGTCAGCTTTTACAAGTGCATTATTAACGGTTTTTGCTAAATCATAACTGCTGTAAAGTTATTCATTAAAATTGCATAATATTACGTAAAACTGCTTATAATCGGCAGACGGTAGTTTTTCGAGCAAACTTTATGTTCACACGTTATTTAATAAGAGTTAACATGTCATTTAGAGTCGCTGAAGTGAATACGAATTATGTATTTTTACAACTGTACGTGGACCAATTAAAATATTTATAGACTTACGTTATCAATTAGCAGATAGCTAAGATATATTTGATTTAGTATCATTACAGGGCGGTATTTAAACATAGGGCCTGTTTAAATACCGCCAAAATTAATAAAAAATTCTAAAATTAATGAAAAAATGTTTGCCCTTTTTTACAATCCAAGGAGTCTTTACATTCAATACCAAATTGGATTATTTATTCGTTAATTTTTTTATAATAAGGGTACATATTAAAGATACAAAGTGTTTCACACCAGAACCGCAGCAAGACGTCTCGTGCCTATACAATGAGCTACGTCTGAGACGTCAGCCACTTTCTATCTAGAGTACAATGGGGGACAATAACTATCTACTTTAGAAAAAAAATATACAAATACGAGCCTCATTCACATATATTGGTTAATCTTTTATTTAGCTGAATAGCTCATGAAGTAATAGTTTTTTTTGTAGGACACGAGCCTGAAGTGGTATGAGTTATGTCGTGGAGTAAATGATAGAATGGAAAGAGCTCTCTAAGAGGTGTTTGAAGAGTTATTTACAACTTGATGGAAATTAGCCAGATGAATACAAGAAGAAGAATTTATACTTATAATCAGATTATTCATTGTAGGCAGAGATATGACATTTCCAGTGTTGCAGTTTTTTAGACCCAAATAAATAGTGTTGTGGTAGATTCGAATTTTTACAACTAAAAGTCGGCTAAGGACAAAGGAAACTCGACTAGAGTTTCCTTTTTTTTATCCAATGTCAGAATGCCTTTATATAAATAAAAATATGAAATTTATGGTAATAAAACAGAAGACATACACGGTAGGTAATTAAATATTACATAGTATATTATTTGTTTTGGGCTATTGAAAGAACTATAGTCATCACTTGTCACGCTATGGACCCCATTTTGTTTTGGAAGTGACTATTTGTACGGGTACCTGACAAATAAATTATATTTATTCGTACATTTATTCATTTTTTTTTAATTAAGCATGAATTGGATGATTAGCCTATGTTAGGTTAATTAAATTAATAACATTTATTCGATTTTATTTATTTAATTTTGGTTTCAATTAAATTCAAATTTAGTTTTAAAAAAATGAAATTTTGGGATTTTCGACTAGATTTATGTATCGGATACTATAAGAACAAAACTGCCGTACATCACTATTGTAGCGGGTCACCCTTTTTTGTATCAGTGACAGTTGCACTTGTCATTTCTGTGACTCGAATTATTAATCCGACTATAAGTAGGTTTAAGTATTATGCTATTGTTTCATAATCATTACCAAGTAGGTTTTGTAGTTAGTTAAAAGATTATATATTGTCGATGTTTTCTCATGAACGAAAAAAAAAAAAGTTTAGTTGAATTTGGAAATCCATGTTTCCTTTCTTACGGAAGGAATATTTTTAAAACGAAATCTGGTTTACTAGGTCAATATACAGTTGCGGGATTACATTTATTACGTAAGGATCGTTTTATGCTTTCCAAAATATCACTTGTATCCGAATATCGGGTTTCGATAATCCTTGGATGAGGTTACTTAGAACTAACGGTGTCTGGCGACATTTCTTTTTATAAAATTGTGTTTCTTTGAACAAATATAAAATCCAATTTATCGCTCCGTAAGTTATGCAATGCCTTAGTATCAGCTGTTACGTTTCTTAGCTCGGATTTACCTTCAAAATTAGTTTGGCTTTTCTTGTTATTGTTATTATTTTGTGTTATTTTCAGTATTTGGTAAATTTAGAATAAATAAATGATATAGGAATGTTAATTTAAATATTACTTTGCTACAAAACAATAAGATCTATTTACTCCTTGGATAGAAAATGAGTTTGGACAGAAAGATAAATCGACATTTGTCAAACTGAAAATCTGTTTGTCTTTTAATGTCGTCGATATTTATATTCAACACAAGTGTTTATAATACATCCATTTTAGTAGGAAACTATCATATAATCCAGCAATAGGAGTTTTTTGAAGAGGAAGATGAAAACTCTTACATATCTACTCTTAGATATTAACCTTAGTTTTATTTTATAGTGGAAAAGTTCATACTAATTCTTAGAAAAATGACAGGAAACTAAATGGGATAAAATACCTACATAAGGATGTAATAAACGGTAGGTACATAATGTAGTTTTATTATTCTTGGTTTTTTACCCATTGATGAAGCTTTACCATAACTGATACTAAATGATTTGAGTACCCGGAATTCATCAAAAAACCTCCTTTTGTCACTAAAAATGGACATGATTAGGTTTTCATTGAGTAAATGGCGAGACTAAAGATAAATGGATATGATATTTTCTAATGCTGGGGCTACATTAGCGGGCTACGGCGAATATTCGTGTTAACGCAATAAATGTGGCCGGGTACATCGTGTCATCGCGTAGTATTCGGGCGCAGACGATGTAGTATCGGGCAGCTGTCGGTAAACTGGCGCGGATCAAAGGGATTTGTCGCGACAATATTCGCTTGGGTGGCTACACCTACGTTAATAAAATTCAGTGTCTTCCAGACTTCGAAGCAAGACGGACGTGTCTGTATTTTTGTTCACTATGGAGTGGAGTAACGAAAAAATGATACTGGTACAATTGTAATAAATAATAATTTACTGACATATGATACAAAGCCACTATTTCCTCCATTTTTGAATTACCGCCTACGTCTCGGCCGCACAGAACTGAACACAATCCGGCACGATGCATCGCGTCAACTCGATACGAATCTTCGCCCGCCTTAATGTAGACAAGAACATCGCCTATGCCCGAACACGATGTTTTTGTTGCGCCAACACGATACGAATCTTCGCCCGCTAATGTAGCCCCAGCATAACAAAAACGACGCATCCGCTGTATTTCCCAGTTTGATTGATTCAATGACAATATGATTGAAATATTTATATAGATACCTAAAATTTCCTATCTTAGCGTAATGTCATTGCTAATAGAATAAATTTTTTATTCTATAAAAAAATCTGATGCTTAAAATGCTACTAAAATGACTGGTTATCAACACTCATTAACTAAAGAGCACTAAATTGTACGTATAATACTTGCTCGTTGTATTATAGCAACCTTTTCTTCACGTTTGGTTTATTCTGAGCTCGATTACGGCTAAAATGACGCTTGACAAATGAGGTTGGTTATTGCCAAGCATCCACCGGTGGTTTTGACAGCTGCACTTGAGAGCCAGTTGCTTCACTGTGACACTGTGTTTAGTAATCAAGTGCACGACTACTTCACGGCGGAAATAAATGTGGTAGTGTTTCCCTGCGAAGGTATAAGATAATAGTTAACGTTTAAATAATATTTAGATTATTTTTAACACATTAGAAATAACATTATATAAAAAATTATACAATGGTAACCTGTGTGAATCACTTTCTGCCTGAGACATGTTGCTCGGAAGTTCGGAACTAAACAATAACAGAAGCAATTTTAAGAGGTTACATAATAAGGGTGCGTTTCCACCAGAGATGTGCGAGGATGCGTTGCGAGGAATGTGTTTTTTAAGAACCAATAGAATCGCTTCATTGACCAAGCCTCGCTTAGTATAGCTCAATGAAGCGATTCTATTGGTTCTTAAAAACACATTCCTCGCAACGCATCCTCGCACATCTCTGGTGGAAACGCACCCTTATGCTACCTTATCTAATGAATTTGTTTTTGAATTTAGCAGGCCGCTTAATGTATGTGGGACATTGAAAAAATAATTTAATTACAATTTATAGAATAAACGTATGAGGCTAGTTAAAGAGTCTGTTTTAAAAAATATATTATGAGGAATTTCGAGTATTTAAACGATGAAATTAAAATTTTAAATAACTTGTAGATCTTAATTTTGTTAACTATTATAAAAGTCCACAGCTCTAAATCTGTCTCGAATATCACTAAAAATTACTTACAAAATATTAAATCATACTTATAGCGTCATTTTATTGCTCCTTACATAGTCTCAAGATCGTGCGACCGCCAGCGCAGTTTCAAAACGTATTGTTTGTCCTGCAATTACTTCGTGTTGGGCAAGACGACTCACTATGTCGACTGAGTTACCATAACACGACGGTAGCACTCGGTGGCGAAAAAATAACAATTTAAATGTTGCCATTAGAACACAACAATTATAACAACATCAAAATATACGCAACGTTTAGATGGAAATTGTTTTTTTTTCTTAATATTAAGGAAAATTATGAGCTCTGACTAAAATATCTTCATACTAATGTTGTAAGGAAAGCGGATGCAGTTAGTCTGTAGACAATATGTGAGAAAACTCTTATTTAGATTGATTGACTGTGGTCTCATCATCATCATCAACAGCTCATATACGTCTCCACCGAGGAGCTCGAGCCTTTTTTTTTTTTTTTTTTGATTTCCCAGGGGAATCCTCATAGGATACCCGGCAGCTCCGGGGGGAGCCGCCGGGTTATGTGGAGACTCACCGGCACAGAAGGTGCCGGTGCCTACCCACTAAACCCCTGGGGTTGAGTAGCTCGAGCCTCCCCTAACATCGAGGGGGTTTAGGCCATAGTCCACCACGCGGGCCTAGTGCGGATTGGCGGACTTCACATGCCTTTAATTGTGACATCTCAGGCATGCAGGTTTCCTCACGATGTTTTCCTTCACCGAAAGCCAGTGGTGTGATCTGTACGTAAGTTTTTATAAACTCAGAGGTACGGGCCAGGGATTTGAACCGGCACCCTCATGATCGTGAGTCGGTGCGTTCCCAACTGAGCCACCACGGCTAGAGGCGGCTGACTGTGGTCTAAGTTAGCTTAAAAATAGAAATAAGATTCATGGTAAATACTTGTTTACTTATTATTGGGTTAACTTATCAGTTTTCCAGAATCTTAACTAATATTAAGGTATATTAAGTTAATGATGAATTTTAAGAAACGTTGATTCATAAAGGCGTCTATATACATTTAAAACGTGACGCAGTTTCTGGTCCTCATGTAAATATTGTTCTAACATTATGCGTTTAAAACTTGTTGGGTTAGTCAGTTTTTTATTATTTATTTAAGTTTTAACGATAATTTATTTATGATGCATCGAATACTTAGTACCCATTACGGAGTTAAAGATGTACATGGTAGTTTTCTTTGTCATTATGAATTAAATATAGTAGGTAAGTGACTTTCAAGGACCAATGAATAATTACTGCTATTTTCTATCTGATAGATTTTTCTTTATTCTTATTCATATTCCTGTCCTTCTTCCGTCACTTGAAATGTATCCTTAAATATATATAGAATGAGGTCTAGTTTTATGGAAACTGTTACAGGTAGGTACCCTTACAGTTATAAATAAATCATTCACGACTAAACTTTTGCAGGGTTATGGCATATCACCTCGTTAGACTATGTTAGTAACTGGCAATATTTATAATTTTATATTAAATAAATATAAATACTTAGTATTAACAAATAAGCTAAAAAATCTTGCCGAAAAATATGGCGGGCATTGCGTCAAGCGGCGGTAATGTGCAGCGAAATTGCATTATAAATTAATTTAGCCGCGCTTTCTAGGCGTTGAGTAACCGGTAAACCTAATAAATTTGCGCACGGACGCCACAAATAGTGTGAAATAGGGTACGTTCCATTTACCGCATAGTTTTTCAATATAATATTCACGTTTGTTTGCGGAAATAATGGAATGCTTTGATGTTTTCATTCATAACATTCAATGGTTTGATTCAGTTGAGTTACCATAAATTCATTCGCTATGTACCTACATCGTTCTAACGCTTATTTTGGATTATTTTCGGAATCTATTTTTGTAGGATAAGTATATATATTTGATGGAGTGACTTTCGTTATTTTATCTGTTGTATTGCAAATGATTACAGATATCATTCACTTACATAATTATATTATTTTCTGAAACAAAGTAAAGAGATCTTATTGGTATATATACAAAGACTACAATAAAACAAGCTTTAAACATAGTTCCAATCAGCTCAAGATTTACACGGATTTTCTTTTAAAAATGGTGTAAAAAATACAGGCTCGGTTGGCCTCCGTTTGTTGGTCACGGTCTTTGACCACAATACCACCAGCTAGAGTAAGAAAAACGTCGACAACCATGCGACATACATACATAGTTTACTATGACACGACAATGCGTCAATGTATAATTAATTTTTTAATTAATATTCATGTTTGTTAAGTAATAATTTAAACTATGAAGTCAGTTATTATTTATTTATTGTTCCTATGTAAACATATTAAAATGGATAATGTTAATATCTCATACAGTTTGCTACTAAACAGAGTTTGTAGGTAATGTAGTCATTAGATAGCTGTTGTACTATATTTAAATACAAAAGTAATTATATAGCTTTATACATACAGATAAGGAATAAACAGACATGTTCATGCACACAAATGTTTGTCCTAGGAGGGATTGGAACTCATGATGACGGCTTTAAAGCCCGGGTCGCTAACCACAGCCTGAAACGTAAAGGATTTTATATTTGTACTGTTGATATAATTACCAACATATTTATTGATATAATATTGTCTGTGATTTTCATGTAAAGGTCTCTTGACGTATTTTCTAAGTAATTTAACGTTTTCCTTAAGCCTATCTATCATCTTTACTTGGTATGTACGTCAAACTTAATATTACTTCAAAGAAGATCTTTACTTAACGGCGTTTACATGGAAATGTTTTGAGAGATGTATGTCTTGGACTTTGTGTCGGTTTCATATTCATGTGTTATGGACTTATGACGTCACAGCACATAAAATCACACACCATTTTAATGTAGATCTTCATTTGTTTGTGACAAGGTAGACATATCACTGTCAAATTGTTTCGTACGTCGCGTACCTAAATACCCACATCCTCTTCTTTTTTCTAGATACAATTTAGATTTGTATTGTAGTAAGTACTCTATTTATAGATAGATACAGAGGAACATAGGTTCCTATCAATATACTACTGTACGCTCTTAGATGCTTTATATAGCCCCCCTTTTTGCCGTAGTCGGGTAAAATTCTTTTAGGTTTTCCTTTGTTCTAAATAGTTCAATAAGATATTGAGTATTTTATTTATGTTATTTTGCAGTCGCAGCTTCGTCTAAATTAAATATAGGGGTACGCAAATATGATTCCAAATAGTTCAGTGGCTAATCATGTTTTTCTTTAATATAGGTCATTAAAAAATAGGTTTACTTGTTCAGATTTCTATTTTCCATAGTCGAGCGCCACTAAAGATGTATTTAGCTAATACAGAATGACAACATCTGTTTGATTGACCAATTAGTACATTTTATAAGTATTAGGCCCATAACATGCTTTACGCAATAACATGTACTTATATAACAATTACTTAAACTGTGTTTGGGGGTCATTGACATCGATAAGAGATTTATGTATTTGTTTTTTTTTTTACAGGTAAGTTGCAGTATTTACTACATGCTACCGGTTCCGTCAGTGAGTACCTACTCAACACGACTTCCTGAAACTTTTAGGATTGTACGTGGATATTTTATTTGAGATGATTTGGTATATTTATCCCTATTTCCCTTAGTCACGGCATCACATGTGAACAGCTGAACTGATTTGGCTAATTCTATGGTCTATTCTAGTTTGTTACCATATTTACTTTTGTACTTAATGTAACTTAATGGCGTTTAACATAAGTGTCAGTCGCTTTAATTCAAAAAGATTAATTGTTAAGGCAGGAAAGTATCTGTCAGGGCAACTAGTAATATATTATATAAAATAAATCAATGGAGAAAATATGGTACAATTTTAATCAATTGATACCTCATGTCGCTCTGCGGTAGGTTGCAATAAGTGAGTTCAATTGAGATTTGAGACGACATAAAGATACGTCGACTTTTATCGTTTAGTAATGTAAATGGTTCTGCTTTTAATTGCATAAATTTATTTTTTAATTATCAGTATTATCAGTCGTAAAAATTCTCTAAAGTCATAATTAGGAACTTTGTGACGATACGTAAATTTGAAATAAGCTATGAATGAACATGTTGTATGTATTGTAGGTATAGTTGGTTCATACGAATAGGTAATTTATCAAAACGATGTAGAAATAAAAGCCTATAAATAAAGTAAAAAAAAAATGTGGAAGGACAATACCAAAAAAATATTTAAAACACAAAAAAGTTAATGTCAAATTATTTAACGTGTTAGTTTGAAATGGTTTATCCATTTTTTGCTCATTTTGAAGTTCCTTTTTAAAGAATATATGTTTAAGCACCTTATCAGCGACAGTTTATCTTATAATATTAATGAGCTAAAGCTATTATTTAATAAATGTTGTAAAGGTTATTGTCTTCAGCCAGATCCATGCTATGATGTGTGATTAACTACGTTTTAAAAAATCATTTAGAGCCGTAAAGCATCATCTGGGGTTATGAGTGCTAAAATATTTGAGTGAATAATGAAATTGTGTTAGTCGAAAATGGACTTTACGTCTATGAGTAGAATGATATTATCGAAATCTATATGTACTAATATTGTGGAAGTTTGTTTGTTTGTTTGGTTAAACGCGCTAATCTCAGGAACTACTGGTCAGATTTGAAAAATTAAAAGCTACCTATATGGCATCACGCTACGACGAATAGGAGCGGAGCATTAATCAAAAATGTTGGAAAAACGGGCAAGTGACGCTAACGAAGTTGCGCGAGTCAACTAGTTTAAGATAATACGGGTTTACCTACGTCCTGGTAATATGTACCTATAAGCCCTCACTGTTTTAAGGCGAGACACATTGTAAAATAACAAATATGATTTGATTAATAAATGTAATATATCATATTTGTAATTCGCAAGTTTTTTGCGTATCTCAAATTGTGCTCCAACCTTAACCTTTTTAGGTTATTTGTTAAAGTAATTAGTTAGCTTCATTTTAATGATTTATTTGCTGTCAATTTAATATGTTATTAAAAACGTATGAATAGTTGGAATTCAATTCAGTTCTTTGTTATGATAATTCTTACTCACAGTTCTTGATATACATGTATAAATTATTATACTGCTGTAAACATAATTCCGTAGTTTAAAAGAAAATTAATGGCTCAGATAACAGCATAAAACAACAAAATAAGCATAGCAGTCACATAGCTTTATTCCGAAATGCATTCTAAAAGTTTTTAATGTATTATTTTAAATCAGTTAACAAATACAAGACTATTACCTATCTACTTCCAATGTTTTGACAGATATTAATGTACACAAATTCCTTCCTAGGTCTTGGCCACTCTCGAACAAAAACGAGAGTGATAAAACAAAAGAATAAATGCGGAAAACCACTTTCACAGTTTGCGTCATTGTAAATAGACAATAAATTGTATGAAAGCCAAGTGCGTTGATATCACGAGAGTTGTTAAGGATTCGTCGCACGAGCCGTTTTCACATGTTCCAGTATCGAATATTATAAATTCCGTTTGCCTTCCGAACTCTGAGTGGAATCTAAAGCGTTGTGCGCTTTCTTCCTTTATTCATTCATCTTACGAAAGTTTTAATCCATTTCCTTGGGACATGTATTTTGCTTAACTATCTATACCAATATAATACCTAAATGCGAAAGTTATGTCTTATTTTTTTGCTTTTTCACGACAAAAAATTTACAAATTGTATGCAGACTGCAGACGTAGGTATAGGCAATCATTTCTTAGTTATTCTTCGTTACTAAGTATACTACCATCCTTTGTAGAGCTAGCTGGTCGTGGGCTCAAATTCCAACGAAATTTATTTGTGTTTATTTACATGTATTTTTAATTAGGTATACCTAAGTACATACATATTATAAAAGTGATACATCAGATATAAGAGTTACTCGTATATAGCACAAGCTGCATAGTTTGAAATCAGATTGGCCGTATGTAAAGTTGTCTGAGGATATTTATTAACTTATTATACCGTCTGCCATCTAGCGAGTGTATTCATGATGTGTCATAACGTGCTTGCAAAGCCCCGGAGAGCACGTACACCATAATTATAACCGTATCTATAATCAGAGAATACATTGGCATCTCAGATTGCAACAGTTGATTAATGAGTATCAACTCCTCTCACAATTTCTACATTTACTTTTTTAGACGTTAGGTAGGTTACCTACGCACTGTTGGATTTCGGGGCTTTTGAAGGGTCTTTGAACTTTGCTATTTATTGATGAATTATTGGAATAAAAGATTATTATTATAGGCTTTTGTATCAAGCCGCTACTTTAATAAGCGATTTTTTATAAACTACGTAACGATAATGCTATACCTAGATACAAAAGACAACTTTGTAGAAAGCAAAAATTTCTTCATTTCGTTGTAATATAAGTATCCTGTGTCCAATAAGGCATTACGAATGTTTTATATAGAGTCCTTTGTTACCCTCACAAAATTAAAAGTTATTATATATTGACACTTATTTTCCATATATATGACGTCATCATACTCTAACTGTGAGAATAAGAGAGCTGATAAAAGCACCTCAATTTCGTTAAAGGAATAATTTTGGAGCAATAAGGCAGTTCGCGGAAGCAGTGTGAATGAAATGAAAATAAAGGCAATGGAAAGACATTTGGTGTTGATGGAATTACCCAATAATAAAATTTACAATTGAAAGAACGAAACGCAAACACTTTTTTATCATTCACCTATTTGCATATTAGAAAGGGACAAAATTTCAGTTCCTGATTTCCGCAATGTTAAAATGAACGCATGCTCTACAGTTAAAATTAACACTTTTCGTGACCAATTTGGGATCATTACAGGGGGACTAAATATTCGTAAGTGCTTGTTAGTAGTTAGTTCAGTAAAATTATTTTTATTCGAATCATAAAGTTATTAGTATTTTCATTTACTAAAGTTATTGTGATGAAAACTCATAAAACACTCCATTCAGGAGAGACATTTCGTTCCGCTCGCGTTTAAAAATCACGCCGCATTACATGTACGCAACGAGCATAAATTCCGACAATCATATCACTATAAAGTATCAAATTTAAATTAAGCTGTACGTGTGTTTTACTTTGCCATAATGCCGCCGAAAAAAGTATTTTACCGCGCTCCGCGTAATGTCATCTTACAAGATGGCGGACCCTTAATGAATTTCGCGTCACCTTTGCATAACGGGACTAACAGTTTTTAATCCGCTGAATTTTTGAGGGTCAAGGAACTCGTTACAAGATATCAGTAACAGTGGGGGGTATCAATGTTGATTCGACTCGGTATCTGACAGTAAAAAATGCGCGGTACAACACCGGGTCGCGGTGGCAATAGTTCGCCATTTTGTTTATTTAAATAGTGAATTCTGAACACCTGGGGCATGGTTGGTAATTTAATCTGTATCTATGTAACTTATATTGGGCATAATTTAATGACTCATGGTTTCATTCAATCGTTCTATTTTTGAACTGTTATGTTTTCTATTATGATTCTACATAACCAAGGCTCTATTTTTAAAACAACCAATCTGTGATCCGGAAGATATCTGGAAAAGGTTCGGTATATTGGGGTTGATCCTCTACCATGCTTATATTTCTGACATCATTTTAAACATTTAGAAAAGCAGTTCAGAGTTCACTTTAAAAGTTATGCATTTAAATATTGTGTTATACTTGCATCTTAAGCACAATAATCAATTTTGACAGAATATCGAATTTTGACGATTTTCTTTATCAATTTTATTTTGTTAGATATCGATTGTAGATATAGGTACCTATTGTCAGACTCAGACTTCGTCAAAGTTGACTATGACGTTACACATTAAGAGTTACTTGAGAGCCCCCATTGAGATACAGTAAGCCTTAAATATGCATATCTTATTACATTACCATTTAGAAATACAGTTACGAGAATATGTATTTTCATACAATAATATACTGTACTGTAAATCATATTAAAATGCAACGAAAGAGAGTTTATCATAAATTATAATGTAAAAAGTATATTAGGGGACTGAAAGTTATACAAAATTTTGCAAAGCTGGTTCCGTAACCATTTAAGATCTTAATAAGTATACCACTTAAAAAACTAATCTTAGTTTTCTATCAATTTATAGGTATATTGTCTATGTTTTTTTACGGCCATGTTTATTTATTTATTTATTTATTTATTTATTTATCACACAAAACTTACAGCTATCATTACAGGTAAGACCTAATTCGATAGTGTAGCATATCTTACACTCTGTAACATAAAATATATATCGTTTGCTTTGTGAATTCACTCAGTGTACAATGAAAAATGTCTATTTCCTCTGAAGCAAGGTTAAGAGTGCGAAGTGCTCGCGTCAGGGGCGCCTCATTGACCAGATTAGTGCGGCCCCGAGGTACAGCCAGCAGCTGAGGCCGACGTCGCCGCCAGACGTATCTGTCCGGCACACTCAAACACACTAACTCTAATATGTTGGCGTTATGTATCTTGGCTCTAATTAATTTAAATAAATAGGAGACAAGTGCATACTCACGCCTAACTCTCAGCTCGTTATATCCAACCATGCCTAATATAAACAAGGTTGGATACATAAGCGGGTAGAAAGGGTATACTCCATATAGCTTCAAATATAAAAATCTAATAAATTTATTTTGTATCCTTTCCAACATGATACTATATTTAGTCTCATGTGGGGCCCAGATAACTGCATTACATTCGAGTTGGCTTCTCACTAGAGTGTTATATAAAGCAATTATTGCCGTAATATTTGTAAAACCATGAACAGTACGTATCATAAACCCTAAATTTCTAAAGGCCTTTTTACAGCACTTTACTATATGATCTCGAAACGTTAGCCCCGAGTTAAGAGTAACTCCTAAGTCCTTGACTTCTGTGACCCGGACCATCGGCATCCCATCAACGTTGTAATTATAGAGAATAGGTCTGTGTGCGCGCGAAAAACTGATGGTGACACATTTCTGGGCGTTGAATTGTAGAAGGTTATCCTTGCCCCAAGCAACTACGCTATCAATCGCCTTCTGTAATCGTTCACAGTCATCGTCACCGCTTACTGCCAGAGACAACTTGAGATCGTCAGCAAATAATAAACAATTTGCATCTTTAACGACTTTGGGCAAGTCATTTATCATGATTATGAACTGCAGAGGTCCTAGATTGCTTCCTTGGCTCACACCAGACCACGTAAAGTACGGCTCTGACTTATGTCCCTCGTACTCCACGTATTGTTGCCTATCTCGCATGTAGCTTGTGAAAAAATGAAGCAAATGTGGGGTGAAACCAATAGCTGCTAACTTCTTAAGCAACACGTCATTATCGACTAGGTCGAACGCTTTTTTGAAGTCGAAGTACGCAGCGTCGGCTTGTCCCCCGCTGTCCACAATAGGCAGCACATGAGCCATGTAACTTAATAAGTTGCTGGTGGTGCTCCTCATTGGTCGAAACCCGTGCTGTGCATCTGAGAGTTGCGCTGTCACTTGTTTATAAATGCTGTTATGAATAGCGCACTCCAACACTTTAGCCGGTGATGACAGTACTGCAATAGGCCTGTATCCGCTTACATTGTCCCTGCTTATACCTCCTTTCGGTACAGGCACAACACGAGTGGTTTTCCATCTCTCGGGAAACACGGCTGCCTTTAGGCACGTATTGTAGATATGGAGCAACGGTTCAGCCAGCACAGACCTACAGTCTCGGAGTATGTAAGGCGGGATACCGTCTGGACCCGCGGACCTCTTCGGCTTGAGTAGTTCCAGCGCACGTTGCACTTCCCGCAACTGTAACTCTTGTAGGTGGATCCTCGCCGCCCCATTCTCAGCCCCCGCCCCTTCTATCGCCGCTGAAACACTCAACTCAGCTTGGCTCGTGCTATAAACCGAGTGAAAGTATTGAGCAAACTCTGTCACACATTGCTCACCAGTCAAGACCTCTCCGTTTTTTAAAATTCTTTGTGGATTTCGACAAGCTCTTTTAGACTTTACATGATTCCAGAATGATTTTGGGTCTTTCTGCAGTTGATTTTGAACCTTGTTGTTATGTTGTTCTTGTGCTAATTTAATCAACTGTTTAAATGATTGACGTGGAATTGATTTCTCTCATTTATTTTATCATCAATAAATTATTATTTCTTTTTGACCACATAGTGAACACAGTCGATGAACCAAATAAATAAATAAATACCCAAAGACTTACGTTTTTATGACACAGAATATCTACTATCTACCAAATAATCTTACAAAATATTAATATAAGCTTAACTTTGTCGCTTCAAGGTAATATTAGGTAACAAAAACAATGATTATAAATATTCATATTTGACTAATGAAATTATCTTGTAATAGGTATCTATTACTTCCATATTATACGGACACATTGAGATCTATGCGAAATAAAATAAAATATATTTATAGATAAATAAATTTAAAGACAATGCCTGACGTCATGGCAGCCGGTTTATTTTAACACTAGTTGACTCGCGTAACTTCGTTAGCGTCACTTGCCCGTTTTTGCAACATTTTTTATTGATGCTCCGCTCCTATTCGTTGTAGCGTGATGATATGTAGCCTATAGCCTTCCTCGATAAATGAGCTATCTAACACTGAATTTTTTTTTTAAAACGGACCAGTAGTTCCTGAGATTAGCGCGCGTTCAAGCATACAAATAAACAAACAAGCTCTTCAGCTTTATATATTAGTATAGTTTGTTTTAGCTTCCTGCAAAATTATGTCACTTTTAACGAATTTGTTAATAAAATACACGCTAGTTGTATTGGGCATGTCAAAATATGACTTATGTATCATTTGCATTATTAGATATAAATATTTCGACAGTCAATAAATTTATGCTTATTAAATAAAGTCTTGCAGGGAGGTAGAGTGCTTACTCAGTGTTATGAAATATTCAGAGTTTATTTAAAGGAAGAAACACATTTTATATGGATTTTGTTCTTCTCGTAATATTGAAAAGGGAGAACTTCTATGAATATGTAATTGTCACCTACCATGACACATATCTATATTGTATTAAAAATACTACGAAGGAATTACGATGCTATTCTATTTACCGACTGTTATAGGAGAAAATATCTTTGATTGTGGTGTTCAATTAATAAATATGTGTTAGTTATTATTATATGCAAGAGATAGCCGCCGGGAAATTAAAACCTCTGCATACCTCTGCGAGTATTGAATTTATTAATTGGACATGCAGACAAAATTTCGTAACATTTATTATAATGAGCTTTAAAAAGTATTTTACCATATGCGCGTTCCACGTGCATGTAAGTTACATGTGATCACTAATCTCCTATACAATTTTTTGATATTATTTTCGGGCGAGAACATTTCCGCTAATTGGACGGCGAGATAAAAATGCTTTGACGGTGTACCGTACACCGTTCGGGTACATTAAAGTAAGCGCACTTTCGTCTCTTTGAAGATTATTTATTTGTGATAAAATATTTCCTTTTTTACATTAAGTACAATGAACTTTGAACGCGTGTTTATATGTATGAATCACGTATACCGTTTGGTAGAAATTAACACAAAAATGTAACAGTGCGTTAAAGTCGTCTGCATGTAAATAGCGTTTAGTGACACTTCGTGCTTTTTTGCGTCACTTGACTTGATTTATCTGTTTATTAAGTACTTAGTGTATACTTTCACATTAATAGATTAGGTACAAAGTACATTTTTTTCTGGAAATTTATAGGTATATGCCCGAGGAAGCATATGCAATATACCTGAAAACCGCGAAACAAGTGAATTATGATACTTTTCTAACGCACACCAATCTCGTAGCACCGTGGCTTGCCCAAGTGTGGCTGTGGCAAGCCACCACACTCAAACAAAGTTGGACATTTCGCAAAATTGGACATTCATAATTTCGTAAGCGTCGCGTCAGAGTTTTCACACGCTCGCACTCGGATGCAACGCGTTTTGTAATAATAATATTATAACCAAAGTTTCTTTTGTTTCTGAATTAAGGAGCGACATGTCTCGTGTAGACATGAGGTAATTTTGGTAGCCATCGTAAATAATAATGTGTACACTTTTATTGACCCAAAAAAGAATAAAGAAACAAACGTCTCGTGTCTTTGCTGTGGAAATATATAAATGAAAAGATAAATCAAAACGTACCTACCTAAATGAAAAAGATATGTTAGGATGATAGTCCCTGAAAAAAATATGTATATTATTCTAAGCTAATAATAGTAACCTAGATGTGAAAGTTTATACGGATGCTTATTACTTATTTATGTCTGAATGGCTTAAGGGAACTGGGGAAATGGCACTAAGTTATTTTTTGATGTTTTGGTCGGCGGGTAAAACCGCAGGTACTGAATAATATTATCAGAGGGCTTACTCCCGACGCTTTCGAGAAACGAGTTCTAATCGAATAAATGTCATTTCATACATTTTTGATAGCGATTCTAGCGCACGATCGTGCGGTGACACTTTTTGGAACTAACTTTGATTAGAAGAATTTCGTTAAAATCGAAACCGAATCGAAAAATCCGTACTCCTGGCACTATTTGACATTTGTGAATAAAATCGCGGGAACGACTTTAAACGTCAAAATACACGATCAGTAAAAAGGTACTTTTTCAGGATCGAGTTATCTCATCTAGGATAAATTTATCTAATCTAAAAAATTACATCTTATGTACAAGATTTCGTTTTAGAAAAAAATAAAAAATTGAATATTTATTTATTTTCTGTAGAAATTAACCACACACAACTTATTTTATAATTCTGAAACGTCAAACACCGTTACCGATCGAATAAATGTCAATCTTAGCCATGGCCATCTTGATTTTTTATTCGTATTGGTTCGGGATTAACCAATAGGAGTTCAAAATGAATTTTTTTGGTTCAGGATTAACCAATAGGAGTTCAAATTGAAATCAAAACAAAATCAAATTCGAATCGTTTTCGGGAGTAAGCCCTCAGAGCTCAATAAACCGATTCTATTAATAATATCAGGAAAATATTAAGGAATATATTACCATAAGCAATATTATTCTAAATAAGCTCGTCTATCCAACGTCTAGTCTTACTTCAACGATAATTATAGTAATTTAATTGCATATGCAAGCTATTAACAACTTTAGTGCTATTTGAATAAGAGCTACGATGACTTTATATGAGACGTCTGTTCCAATAAATCATATAAGGTGTGTGTATTGACAAACGTCAAGGCGAATCAGTTAATTAATATAAACAAAGAAAACATTTTAGTGTTGATGTCTTCCTTCATTTTCAATAGGCAAATAAACCTGTTTTTGTTGGTTTTAGTATGTTTTTTGGTCAATCACCCTCGGCTGACGGAGAATAATCTAGAAAATATATATATACTTATATAGTGACACATATTTATTTGAATTTGGTGCATAATTTTGCTCTCATCGCGTAATATATCTATCTGAATTAGTGTGAATGGGAATGTTGGGACAGATGGTTGCTTGATACTCTTTCGCGCAACAACGGCAGAAGGGTTTATCTTCTAGAACAGCTGATATGCTTCTGTTTATCCCGAGAAAATTGAGCATCTTCGAGAATGTGAATGAAGCCGCGGGTGGAAACTAGTCAAACATAATGCTATTATTCTCTGACGTTACGAAACATAATATTATACCAAGTAGGTTTTAATGTTTTGGTCGCCCTATTAGCTTAAATTATCGTACCTATGTTCATTTTCGTTTCTCTGACGTCATCACGTCACCCACATGCCTACGTCAGAGCTGTCATATTGTGACGTCTTTTTTGCGACTGTAAATTTTTTATATACATTAGTATTATGTACTAATATATTTACTTAGTGTATAAATAAGTGTACTTGAATTAGTAGGTTAGTTTCTGACGTAATGGGCCTGCTGGTCCTTTGAGACTTTTTTTTGTGGAATACTCTAAGTATTTTATTAAATTTACTTATTGCTTATAAAGACCATAATAACTGTGCATTAAGGTCCAAAAACAACCCAATTCTTGAATGGCAAATATGGATATTCAGCAACATTTTTCTTTTTAGTAAACAATATCGAGCTTTAGATTCTGTATGTTGTAAGAGAACAAATTTATTTTTATTTTTGTACAAAAATAAATATACCTATCTGTTGACATTTAAGAAATGTGTTCAAGTAGTGTGTCTCCAGTCTCCACATTCCTGTAGTTCGGGTTTCACAACAAACCTCGTACAATACTCAATCGGCGCAGGCGCATATGTTTTAGGACAACCATAAAAGTTTCCAGTTCTGTTTATGTACTTATTATGTCCAAATCCATTGTTTACCAACTTACGACCACCAGTCAATACTCCGGCAAAGGTTGACGTTTAAACACTGTTTAAATCAATAATACCTAATTAAATGTTTATGTGTGAAGTTATAAAGGGCTCTAAAGGCTACTCGAAGAATATTATTTTTCAATTTAACAACCATGTATGAATTTTTATTAATCATAATTTTATGCTTATTTACGAGTAGTTTGACTCGCGTATTTCAACTTTTTCCAACCAACAAAACACGTATGTACATACCTAATAGACTTTGTTTCTAGCAAGAAGCAAATAGGCTTTTATTGTTTTTTAAAAAGAAATGGTCATAAAATAAGTTTTACCAACATAAAGGTAAGGTTCCCAAAATTATTACCGTATGAAAAGAGACGGTAATAAAATAACGTAACATTAATACGCTTATATATCTCGCGTATCAAACGTGACGTATCATGTTTTGGCTCCTAAACGTGTGTAAATTGGACAAGCCACTTGATTTATACAGTTACCGCGTCCATTATGCGTGTGTTTACGACTGTACTTGGCGCGTATGTCAAGTAACAAACTTGAACGGACTTTTTTTCACGTTGCTCGTTAAGCGGTACTAGTGGTTTTAAATTTCCTGAATCTGTAAAGAAATGGCTTTAATTGTAATGTAAGGAGTACGCTTTCAGTTTAGTTTAGATAAGGGAATCATCGTATAAAGTTCGCCCCATAAAACCTGTATAATGTAAATAAAATAATTACCAGTGCTTTAAGTGCTATATTTATTGTGTCAAATAAAATAGAGTTACATATTGCCGTTTGTTGTTATTAAATTTAAGTACTAAAAGCTTGTGCAAAGCCATTGATGGAGGGCGAATGAATGGCCAGGACTTATTTATGTCGATTCTTGTAAGGATCTTGCCGTACACAAAAAAAGCAGAGAGAAATTATGGAACCTAAATCAGTTGTCACAAACTTTACGACGACAATTTTTTTTAAAAGAAAATTTTAAATTTCGATTAATAAACACCTGTTTGGTAACCCTGGTAACCGGTCAGTGCCAACCAATGCGGAAACAGACCGGGAATCGGTGCTCCGAGCTTTATTAATATTTGGTCCCGACCGTTTCTGAGAAAAGACATTGTCCTTCCATAGTGCGTGCGTCGACCCCGTCCCGGGCGTTTTTGTTTGTTTATGCTGAACGCGGTTTGCGCGAGAGGAAAATTTTAATCTATGCTCGTCGTTTTTTTTTTAACTGCCTTGTTAAGGTCCTTTGAGCCATGACTAAATTAATTGGTAAAAATTAATTACTTATGAACTTTTTAACAATGAATATAAACAACGACTTACCTCTCACCCAAAACCATTTTAAGAAAATACCTGTAGAAATTTATTTATCAATGCTCCTTTTCGTAAAAAAATATGCGACAAATAATTTTAAATGCATGTTTATTTTGTTTATTATTCCGATTAGTTTCATTAGCAACTCGTTTAACATTATTAAATTGCATCTAAAAATAACTCCTTATTTAAAATCGTTTCCAAAAGTCTCTTTTAATTTTGGGTTACCGACGCGTTAACGATAAATCGATAGGGATCGTTTTTGTTCATCGATTAGTGAAATGACCAGAGTAAATCGAAGTTTCTTAATCTCGAGGGTCTGGTGAAATATTATGTTTATAACGATATATGTAATTATTGACGTCCCCTAAGCCTGGGTTGCCATTATCAAAAATTACGTTTGTCAAGATTCACATTATTATTTTCGATTCCATTTTTTGTACATATAAAAGCCATCGAATTAATATAAATGCGTTTTTACATTTTACCTTTTATTTTGGGGAAATTGACAATACCCCAAAACGCGTGTAGCACATTATACGAGTACACCAAATATTTCACCCTCAGGAAAATTCGTGACGATAAAATAAAACATCGCGATAACTATTTTTATCAGATTGGGTGAAGGCCGTCATATCGTGCGATCACCAGTTCGATTCCCCGGTCGTTTCCGACGGTTAACAGTACGTGTCAATTTGTTTAAGTTATTCACGTATGCACCTACATACGTGTTTGATTTAACATTTTTATCGGGCAACCATCTTTGCTCCTACTACCGAATATTGAACTCACTCGATATAGTTTGCGATGAAAATTAGCATCCATTTCTGTTAGTTGTACTTGTGAATGCAGTATCTCAGTAAATTGGCAATGGAAGCTTAGTTTTAAACTATGGAATACAAATTTTCCCCATTAATATACATAATCTAAGAACTGAGAAATATACCTACTATTTATAAAAATACTCACATAATTATCACCTTGCAGCTTGTACATTTAAATATATTCGCAACTTAACCGTAGTAATTCCTTCGTACGATAAGACAAAGTTGCATCGGAAACAGAGATCTAATTAAAGATATACCATTTTGCCTCGAAATGGCATTGTGAACGTCGTGATTTAAGTTTTTCCTGTACATTAAGGAAACCAGGATATTAGCATAAATAATGTTATATTTGCATATAAATAAAGTGAAATATTAAACATGTGTCTTACCGACTTACTCCTATTGAAATGATATAAGGTAAAACATTTATACGTTTAGGTATATCTTCTTTATGTCTATAATGTAACTACTTTATCTTGTAGTTAATAATACATCACTATTATATTTATAAGTATACCTATACATTCTGTTCATTTTTGATATATACTTAAGAACATATTTCTATTGGTTACTATTTTCCTGTAAAAAATATTGTAAACAAAAAATACAGCCTGTAGGTTCAGATTAGTAAGTTCTCCAATGTAAGACCTCGCTTAGAATTACCCAATCACTATATCATCTAACCAGTCGATAGAAAGTGAACTATACAGTGGATTGAATAGTTAATTTATGGTATCGTTTCATTACAGATACATTATGGAGGCGCCGCCATATGTATCGGCCCACTGGCTGTCCGCTGTTGTCCTTCTCTGCTCATTCTTCTCGACGCACACACTCAATACTAAGGTGAGTTCCTTTTTGACACTTAATTTGTTTTTTAAATGGCCTTAAATATGTTAAAATTGAGCCTGTATACCTGACAACGACGAAAAGGTAGTCTCAGATAATAATAATGATAAATCAATTCAAACCTATTCGAAAAAATCACCCTATTATTAAAATTATTAATGGATCATTAATCGATCTTCCATCACCTTCTAATATTAGAGCTTGATGAAATTTTTTTACATCCCGCGCACTGTTTCGGTATGCGCGGAGGGCTCTCAACGGCCAGTTGTCTGTTTTACCCCGCGATGTTTATACAGATTGTGTGAAAAGCTAGTGTTCCTTGATGGAAGGAGTTTCATGAGTGGTCCATAGGTTACGGTAACCGCTTCCTGTCATGTAGATGTTGATATTTGTCACTTTAATGCTATAAAGAACCTAGAGATTTGACATTAAAGTAATCTGTCAAAGACTGATTGATGTCATATATATGCTACGTCTAGAAAATTATTTTCTAAAATACTAATTAGTAATAATCGGAATTACATAAAATGATGAACGTTTATTTTATGTCGTAAGTAGGTTATTAAATTAAAAAAGTAAATACATATGGCAAATTAATTAAGTGGTCACGAAAAACTAATTAACAGCTAAGTAGTTCACTGCTTTTTATTATACTATATTCTTATGATGTTGTATTGTCTGGCTGATTGATGCTTGTGAACGAAATTGCATAAGTGAGTAGGTAATAGGTATAAAATGTGGCCAAAATATATTAATTATCTAGTCGTGATCGCGATCTGGGGTCACGCGGACTCTTAGTTACGCTATTCACATGAGTCAGGTCAGATTAGATTGGCATTTGACACTATACAGCATGCGCCAGTTTGTGGCAATTTGACTTTGACATGTCAAAAAAAGATAACTAGGTAGGTACCTTAAAAGCGCCTTATTTTTTTTATACGTCGGATAATTACAACTCTTTTCGGACGTCATTCAATAGCGATTTAGTAATAAATGTCTAAGTTATTCTACATTTATCTTTTCATTTTAGTGACTTTTTTATTACAATGTTAAAATACACGGGATTATAATAATAGAAATCATGTCGAACATGAACTTTTAATTCATTCATATTTTTTTCAAGGCCCAAATTAGTCTGTAATACCGATAAAAATATTAAATTATCATAAACTTGGCTCAATCAGAACTCGGTCTGACATATCAGCGATCATAAATAAACAATAAAATATTATGAAAGGCAACTGTGACAAAATTATTATGAAATCTCGACGGTTGACTTGACATTCTATAAGAGTGATCTACGCGTCTGTTTAATGTTTGTACGAAATTTTGCAAAACCGGATTTCTTTCACTACAGCCAGTTTAAATATTCAAATGTAATGTTAAATTATAAGCAGTCAAGTGAGTTCGAGAAGATGTGCTCTTAAATTCACATCTCATTTATGTAGGTATTTAAAAGAATACGATCTCCGATTATGTGCTTAAGTTTGGCAATTAAAACGCGCGATTTTATGAGATTCGTCATAATTATAACGTGCTAATTAAACGTTACATTTATATAGATGTTATCTATAAATGTTTAGTCATTTTGCTCTTATGAACACCTGTTAAGATTTATTTTTAATTATGTATTTTAATAATGCTGGGTCCAATGTGACTCTCAGCACGTTGGTAGACACCACGTACTGTGATGATTCGGTGATAAAACAACCTTTTTATTACTTGAAGCTTTAACTTAAAAAAGTTTCTAATTAGTTTGTAATAAATTGGCCAGTCAATCGAACGCGCCCTAACTCGACGTCGATAATAATTTGCACGGGAAATTATGACATATGTCAGATGATGGCGCGGCCATTTGCATTAAGTATTTTGAAGATATAACCCTAACTAATAATAATTCATTTATTTTATGCAGAATAAACTGTGTAAGAGAATTACTGATACGTAAATTAATAGGTAGGTAGGTATTACCCGTTTTAAAAAATAGTCAATTATTTTAACTACATGGACTACTACACTTTTTCGGAAACTAATCGACATTCTAGTCAGTGCATATAGGTACAAACATACATAATTCATGTAGTTACCGCATATAGATACTTTCACTCAATCTGCGGTTTAAACACCAGTTTTCTGATAGGTTTTCACGAATGAGTGTCTGTAGAATTATTTTCGAATTATGTTCCTTCTCATAGGATAAAATTGCAAATGAAAAGCCTGTTTAAATTATGTTACTAGCCAAGTATCGAAAACATAAATTTATGTAATGGCAATTTATCAAACCAGACTGCTAGACAACAGATATATAGTTTTGTTTATGTATTTATTATATAAATAATAATGAATGGCAAAATTTGTTGCTGAGCGAAAAACTGCTGGACCTATTTACTACTTCAAATATTTGTAATAGACCCAGGGAAAACTCGGGTGAAACCGCGGAGTGGAAGTTAGTTCATTATAAACAGGTGTACCTATCTCATCTCACCCTGCAAACAAAATCAACTTGGTAAAAATATAATGAACTCATCCTAACCGCAGGAATGACAATATGCGATGGATTTTGCGTCATTCGACTTTCTGTGTTTGACCTTTGCTTCAAATTTTTAGCAGGTATTATTATTCTGTCATTAGCTGGTTTATGCTTGAACATGTGTTAAGATCACCTTACGACAAAAAAATGGCGTCTGCAACTCTATGGAAAATTTCATTAATCCGTGGATTGTTATTTATGGTTATTTCTAGATAGTAAATATAAATCATGTTTAATTATTAATTAAATACGGTATTTTTATATTGAGTCGTCCATCTACCAGTGTAAATGGTCGACAAATATAGATAACTTTTTATATAACTGTGTAAGGTAGAAAGAAAATGGACTATTCCATTTTATACGAGATTTTAATAAAACGACTCCTGTATGAAGTACCTCTACCTATAAAAACTTACCTATGCCATAGTTTTGTGAGGATTAAATCTGTTTTTTAGGAAATATAGAAATAAAATTAGATAGCTAAATATGTATATTGTTCAGCGCATAATACGAGAACGACTGAACTGTACCTAATGGTTATATTTGTTGGAAAATGTCTTTAATAGTTCAAATGAGTTTTTATTTATTTAGGTTAGTTTATAGTAGATATAAGTGAATCCCTCGGGAACAGGAAACCACTAGGCAAAAATATAATTTATAAAAAATAAAATATATAGCAAATTAACATCTATATAAAAATAGAGGTAGGTACTTTGTAGTTGTAAATAGATAGTTGATTTATAGCTTTTTAATGTATCTTCGGTCACAAATTTAAGGGCCTTAATGACCCCTATGTTAAGTATATTTTTATAGCTTTGAACTCACGAACGTTCACATGATCGTGTCAACATTCGACTTAGACTTTGTGTCCAGCGGGTGAAGCGAAGCGAACAAATAAGTTATTTGGCGAAGTGATTGAAAAACTAAAATTTCCAAATATTTATATATATATATATATTTTCTTTTTTGACATAGCCAATCTCGCAGCGTTTGAACTATGATTTTCAGATAGTTATTGGAACACTATTTAAAGATAAACCCAAAAAACCCCTTTACGTTTATTTTTGGACATCAATCATGTACCTAAACTTGAAAAAAACGTAATACCTATTACATAACTACTAATATTTCTGTTTCATTCGATTTTCTTCAAAACTTTTTAACCAGAAAATATTGTCACTTATCTTGTAATATTTATGGAGATATTTAATTATAATAGTTTCGCTTGTGCAATTCATTGGACGACGGCCGTTTGTTAATACGCCCGGTTTCAGAACAACGTGATAAGCGGCAGTTTCGTAGTTTTACGACCACATTTAGTTTAATTTCTTTACGGGTCTTGTTCCAGTCACGTGTTTTTGTAGAAAAGTCATAAATAAATTATAGCTAATTCTTTATTTCCTAACGTACTTATGGATTTTAAGAAACGGTATTATTTTCGTAAATAATTTTATGTATTTTAAGGAATAGTTTCTCAAAATACCTATGTAGGAATAGGTCATATAAATGGAACTAGTAATATACGTCACGTGGGTGGGTAGACATCAGTCTAAGACATACAATATCTAATGTATGGTATACTAGTGGCTGCGCGGTTTCACCCCCGTACCCGTGAGATTAAAATATTCATTTAGTATAGATCATATTCTAAAACAATAGATCCACCGGGAACTCAAGCAAAGCCGCGAGGCGTTAGCTAGTATTATAGTCTGTACTTTACACCATCAGGGCAACCACTCCACACCTCATGGTACGACCGATTTCATAATAAACCGGTCAATCCGAGCTGCGACAAACTGGATCCCTATACCTGATTATTTTTATAAAACTCAACGAACTGTGATGTCATAGCATAGGCTTCAATCAGAAAACGGATCCTAACTAATATTATAAATGCGAAAGTAACTCTGTCTGTCTGTCGCCTTCACGCTAAAACTACTGAATCGAAAAACCTTTAAATAAAATTTGGTACACAGTATAGAGCCTGAGAAAGGACATAGGCTACTTTTTATCCTAGGAAAATGGATGATCTCCCCGGTACGTGGGTGAAACCGCGGGGAGCCACTAGTAAGTCTTTAAACTGACCAGTTATGTGTTTGAGCAAGTTTAGTATAAAACGGGTCTTTCATATGGTTAGTAGTTGCGTAGGCAGTGGATATTTTTAGGATTAAATGATTAGATTATTTTTGTGCTTTATTACATTTAAATATGTTTGCATTTTGTAAATCATGGTCGATCTTTAGGGGAATCAAAGTATTCAATCATTATGTATGTATAATATATTGTTTCCTATATGATTTAACATAAACTTGATACTTCATACATATCGGTAACTAGCTTCAACCCCGTGGTGTTACCCGCGTTCTTGGAAGATTTTAAAGTTTACTGGGAAAAATGGCATATGTCCTATTTAAGATCATATAACACTGTGCCAATTTTAGAAAGATTAACAAACATTCGCCATCCATCCTCACTAACTTTCGTATTTATAACAAGGATATATTTATTAATTTATACTTCAATCGATATAAAATCATTTATAAATGATCACATATATTTTGCCTTTTAAAGTAAATTCTTAACATATTTTAAATTAATTCAATTATATTTAATATACCTTTATAACGGTTTCGTGTCAATTTAATCATTTACCTACGAAAACAAATTGCTCAGGCCTTCCGCTAAATCGATTTAGTAATCGATTTTCAAAAGTCGTAGCCTTAATAGCCGGAAGGCGGTAAGCTAAGGGTTACGAGACATTTTCTTGACAGTAATAATATATTAGATTAATTGAAGGAAATTCTATTCCTGTATTGACGTGACAACGTCTTATAAATTGGTTTGCCGGGTGACACTTCAAGAAACTGCGTTACGCTCCGCTCACGTAACGTAACGTTATGTTTTAAATTGTTACTATTATTTCATCCTTCTTCCTACTATACGAATGAATATTCACATTAAAATTATTTTACCACTCAAAGTCGTTGTCACGTAAAACTTTCGCCCGTATACCGACTTTACAGGCAACCAATTTTTTTATAAGTTATGACAGAACATTGGAAATATTGGTTATGTCTAGAGATAGTAAAAACTCAACATTTTGGGCATAATATAGCCCTTTTAAGAGAGTAATGACGTATTACCTATAAAATTTTTGTGTTTCCCAAAAACCTTTTTTTTTATTGCGCAAACTAAAGTATTGACACCAAGTACCTAACTAAGTAGGTAATGTTTTTTTCATTGAAACCCAAAAATGAGTCATTTTTAAATGTTTTGCAACGTCTTTCACATGTTCATCTTGACATTTCTCGATGATTACACTTGATTTCAATTAATTATAATAAAAAATTGGTAAAGTTCAAGTCTTGCTTTATACATTGAGGATTCCGTTTCTTATTATTTCATATTTCATAAAAAAAATATGATATTTACGAACTTGTTATCTATAATGCATCTACTTTTATTTATCCATGATAACCCTAAAACTCATTCTAATGATTAAAAAAAGAGCTTTAAAAAAAGAGTTTGTTTTTGACCTAAAAGGTCTCCCATAAGGAACCTTAAAAAGGACCCACACATTGTGATTAATGTGACATAAATCAACTCAACCTTTCGTTGCCTCTCGACCTAATTTGGTACCAGTTTTTGTGAACTATACTTTACGTAATACTTGCTCATCGGTAATTGCTTTAACCTTATTGGGGTTTCATTCAATGCAAGCATCTTGAACCTCCTTACTGGCCGATAAGATAAAAAAAAGTATAATGAAAAAAAAAAAACATGAAGTGACTTATCTGGTTAAACAAAAACCTTAGAAATAAAATTTAATTGTTTTAAATTTAAAATGATGCGCTTTCTCTCCTGTTTTTATTATTTGTTTATGTGCAAATTTTGGGTTGACTCTTATCTTTTAACTTCTGAGTAGATACCATGACCATTTTTTTGTTAAAATGAAAATAAATAATGAAAAATGTTATATTATCTTTTTAGCATAATCCATATTTTTCATACCAATAATTTAGTTTAATTTGAATCAACAGATAACCAATGTTGACTAATAGACCTCATAATAATTAACTAAAATAAAAAGCTTTTAACTCCATTTCTCGGTACCGGCACAAGCGACAGCGTTCTTAATCAAATCAAATTAATGATACACATTGCAATATATATCAGTCCTTTATGTAAATCATTCGTAATTTCCTTGTAATATTTGCATTTGGTAATAAATTTCTTTTAACCAAGAACACCATTACTAAGTTGTGAATCAGTTCAAAGACCTTTCAATGTATCAATGGGAGGTAACTGGCAACACCGGTGGTGGTTACATACATGTTTTGGTTGTACCAATGTTTTTTTTTGTGAAATGTTTATGCGGTAGTCTTTGGCACGATATAATTCTCCGCTTAAACGCTGTAGGTACCGTTTCTCGTAAATTAAGCTTATATTGATTCAATGAAGGCTCTAAATTGGCATAATATTGGTTTATTTATAATATGGCATTATATTATGGCTTTAATATTAATATTTAAAATGTTTTTTTTTTGTTTCAGGTAAGATTGTTGGTGGATAGTGCAAAATCAGTCAGTAGTACCAAATAAGTTTGAGAGCTTTCTATAGTTTTAATGACAAATATTAATTACATTAACAAATAGATAATATAAGAAAAAACCTCCTCTATGTAAGTACTGAGTAGCGACTGAACGACCACGGCAAAAATATAACACCTGTCAAAAAATGCGTAGCTCCTGTTCCCGTGGGAATACGGGGATAAAATATAGCCTATGTTCACCTGAGAGAGTTTAGCTTCGCAACAGTGATTTAAATCGGTCTAGTATTTTCGGAGCCTATTTAATCCAAACAAACAATCAAATCTTTCCTCTTTATAATATTTGTATGTATTTTAAAAAACCCAGACAGATGTCATGTCACAGACTGACATACATCTATTTATAGAGAGTATTGACCTTAGTGTTTTGACACCGTTCATCAAAGTGCTGTAATCAATCATAGTGCATTCGTAATGTTATTCAAATGTTATGTAAGTAGGGTGGAATTTATAATAGAATATGAAATTGACCGATTGACGACGATCATGCAGTTAGAATGACCCGTTGCTTTTCTCTCTGTACTTACTTTGGGTTTTTGTTATTACTCATAGATACCCCATAGTGCGATTACGGTAAAATCTATGTACCTACTGTGTATAATTTAAATTATGTTTTTCGTATATCATCATCAGCTCATAAACGTCTCCACCGAGGAGCTGCCACCCCTAACATCGAGGGGGTTTAGGCCATAGTCCACCACGCGAGCGTAGTGCGGATTGGCGGACTTCACATGGCTTTAATCACAGATTTAATTGTGACATCTCGGGCATGCAGGTTTCCTCACGATGTTTTTCTTCACCGAAAGCCAGTGATGTGAATCCGTACGTACCTAAGTTTTTATAAATTCAGAGGCCAGGGGTTTGAACCTGTGTCATTGCGTTCCCAACTGATCCATCACTTCGTATATTACACCAAATAGGTAATTTTTTTGACAAGTCCAATAATATGGTCGATACTTATCGAATTAATCAACGTTTTAAAGGTATGGGTTTAGTAATTGCAAAACCAGCAAAAAAAAGGTATTTTACGGTATAGTACCTATCGTAAGTGTACCAGTCGTGGCCACTGTACCAGTAATGGCCAAAAATTGAAAGAAACATCTAGAATTCGGACATGAGCGAATGTTTTTACATTGGGATCACTGTGACATAGACTTTAGACATCGAACTATCTAAGTTTAACGTTTTATTGAATTCAGTCAGTTACATGTACAAATATGCGCGAATACAAAGTGTAAGGTGATTTGAAATTGACAACGACGGCTTTTCTTAAGGAAATCGTTCAGGCGGTGAGCAGAAAGTTTCACTTGTAAAATAGTATTGCTTAATAAAATCAAAATTAGTGTTGTTTCATGTGTGAGCCATAAAATAAAGATAAACTAAGACTAAGACTGGGGTATCCATTAATGGATTTTCCCTGGCCAAGACTGGGCCACAAAACTACAACTTTTATTTGTTAAATTAATTGAATCCAGCTTTGCCGTATCTCACGCGCAACACATTACAAATATTAAATAAGGACTGGACTTTACAGTTTCACTATATTCAGTGCTGAAACTTTCACAATTTTGGTAATATTTCACAAAAACCTGTTTTTTTTTTCTTAAACTGGCCACCATTGGGTCATTTACCATACCTTCGTGCAATACCTAATTAAGTGATGTTTTTCGAATAACAAATACACGAGAGGAGACGTCCTTCGACTAATCAAACTTAATTAAATCGTCCTTTCGATTCGAGAGCAAATACAAGATGGTAATAGTAATGGGCAAATAATAAAACCAGTACGAGCAAGTTTTTTATTTAATTCAATTAATAATATAAATCCAAACTAAAGCGTTTGCGTAGATATTATTATCATTATGATAGTTTACTTTTAAAAAATATAGGTATTAACACTAACGTTAAAAAGGATCTTTATGATACCAAAGATTGCCTTTCATAGTAGAGTATCTTGATTGGTGCTCCGCTCCTATTAGTCTTAGCGTGATGATATATAGCCTTACCCGAATAATGGGCTATCTTACACTGTTTTTTTTAATGCGACCAGTTGTTCCTGAAATAAGAACGTACAAGCAAACAAACAAACTATTCAGCTTTATATATTGGTATTGATATTAGCTACATTTGAGTGCAGAAATTTGACTAACATACTACATATGTAGGTACGCGTTTGTTCATCATTTTATCTCAAGAAGATAGAATTCTTTTGATTTATTGCTATCTGGATACTGACAGAGTGGAGGACATAGGCCAATTATTAATCTTAATGGCGGAAGCTGTAAATAATAATGTCTAAACACCTGGTGAGAAACCATCGACATTAAAATAATAGGTATACTTATTAAAATAGAATTTTGTTTTAAAACACCTGCAGAAGAAAAAGTTTTCCTGTTGATGTTAATTTTTCGCCATTACGTACAAAAAAAACATCGTAAATCCAGCGCTAAATACGTAACGACAGTGTGGTTATAAAGCGGTCGATCAATCAACTCCTGCGCATCGTAAAGTTGCCTTTAAAGCGTTAAGTGGTAGGTTGGAGCTCAGCTTTTTAAACCATAAAAGTGTTGTATGCTATGTACATGTTAATAAGGAGTTATATTTGTTGTGTTTGAATTATTTCAAAATTTAACGTTTGCTATTTTGTTTATATAATAAAAAAAGAAATATTATGTTAGCAATTAATTAATTATGATATTCATATTTCTACAGAAATGTTTGCACTAGATAAATGCTGCGATATTTTTTTTTAAAAAGACGAACTATCATTTATCTGTGTTGCAAGCAGTTATTGGGGATTTTTACTAATAGGATGAATCATGGAATAGGTACCTTCAGAAATTAATAACAAGAAGAGCGTCACCAAATCTTACAAAAAACTAAAACCTTCTCATTAAATGATGATAAACAAATTCAAATGCAAACATTGTTTTTTTAGGTCATTACAAGTAGTTTTAGTAAAAAACATTCTTAAGTCAGCGGTTTATCTTTCTCTAGAAATAAAAGCCATATGTCAATCGCAAAGTGTATTCACCTCTTGAGTAAAAACTATGAAAAATTACATTTCTCCTTTTGATCTTTGCCGAACATGGTATTTCTTTCTGATATAAATGATTATTTCATTCTGTTTCATGTTAAATAGTTTATAATCCTTTATAGGTATGCTAATGATGAACTGAGACTTACCGCAATATCCTTTTCGCGATCAATTCGACTAAAAATTAATTGGGTAATAAATGAGAGTTCTCAGAAACATTCGTGTTTTCCATCCCGCGACACTTTATAATTTTGACATTTATAATATCGCAATGATAAAAAAATATATGAGTCAAAGTTATATTAATCAATGATTTAATTATATTCGGTTTGGTAATAAACCTTAGATGGAGGCTCATAGTTCGATACCTCGGTCAGACAAAATTAATAAAACGGTGTGTGGTCTAGTAAAATCTGAGTCATCGCATTATTAAGCCTAAAAAATAAAGTTTCTTGTCCTCTATATTTAGGTATTATTTTCATAAAATTTAACACTGAGCAAAAAGCAGATTTTTTATATAACTTGAGTTTATTTCCTTATCTAAAGAAGAGTTAAAATGATGAGGTAAGAACAATATTACATAAGGGAATATGATTCTGCACCGCAACGCGTGTGCGTGCGCGCAACGCTTTCGTGTTTTTTTGAATATTCATTAGATTTTCGCAAACATCAGTAGGTCAGACTCGATTTAAAACATGGCTAAATATGCCTTTGGAGCTTCTGCAAAAACGTTTATCTATCAAGTTAACGTTTAAAAAATATTCTTAGTCAACAAAAAAATCAAATTAGTTATAATTATTATTCGGTCATGCTTTTTTTTACGGTTGTAACTAACGAGATCTGAACCCTGACCTCTTTCAGGCCTAGTTCTATTTCCCGTGGTCCATCAACGCGCCCTTGCAATAAGGTCGACAATCCGATAGAAATACACTCGATTAGCACTGATTATGACAGCTCGATGATTTGTAACACTTTACAGTTGACAGTTGAACCTTCAGATAAATGAGACTGATAGCTTAGCAGCTTAATATTCATTTAGGTGTTAATATGTGCTACTTCGTTTAAGTACCTATAGGAAATGATCTTTTGGTACCTACACCTTCTGTAAATAGTTGTTAAGGCGATTAATGATCGACTTAAAGAACATGCTGTTAACTAATTTATCCAACAAACAAATTGCAAAGGATGTGGACAAAGTTTGCCGCTGACGCCGTAAAAACATCTGAAGGGATCGCGATAAAATTTGCCACTGACTTAGCATATATTCTGGAAGAACACATAAGCTACTTTTATCCCGGGACTATCAAAGATATGCCAGGAACACGGGTGATACCGCGACGAGCCACTTGTGGCCTAGAACAGTATGATACGTAACCTCATAATTGTTACAGGTATGTGCAACTAAGACATCGCACCAATTAATATAGTGAAACTAAAATGCATAAATCATTATTACAATGAGTAGGATACTTCATTTCAATTTATTGTCGAAACTGTTTTCAGTGCACAACCTTCAATTAATTTTAACAAGGTTTTGAAGTAAACTGCAACTTGGCCTCAATCTGTCGGACCAAATATCAGTAAAGTTATAACTAGTAATTGAAATAAAAACAATAAACGTTATCATTACACAACGTATATTTATTTACATAATGCTATCTATATGTATCTATATCCACATATGTTGAATATCAAGATAAATTCATGGTCATGGTCGAAAACACAATGAAAATTCATAATGATGAGTTTGAAATGAGAGCAATTTAAGCTAATTTTAACACCGATAAACAGGTCATCCACCTCCGCTACAAACTAATAACCCTAGTGTTTGGCCTTCTGATACCGAATTTGGCAATTCCAACGTGCAATCAAGCAATTTTTGTGGCAATACTAAGTCAATAATTGAGCGTTTTGATACGCTGACTTGTTGCGTACTTGCGCAAGCGCAGCCGTTGCATTTCGTTAGTTAAACCATTTGTAGTTTAATTCGTGTAATTCAGTTACTTGTTGCCATGCAAATTTTTTAAGATTTATTATGTTTTATAGTAGATAAACATTTTAGTTAGTGAGTAAAAGGGTCGCATGCCAGCGAAATACTCATAAAGTCAAATTTTATTACTTATATTAACACTGGCAATTTATATAAAGGCCTTTATATAATATAAATATGGTATGCAAACATAAACGAGACTTGATACGATACAGAAAGCGAAAACGGGTTAAATAGAAAAAAAAATACACCCAAAGAAGGTCGCTTACAAATTATCTTTCCACGATGTGGCACCAAACAGAAATTTTATACGTTTTTGTTATGAACGTATTATCCACAAAATTTATGTCTTAAACATGGATGAAAATTATGCAAATTTTTAGCAATCATGAATACTTTAGCGATTATCCTTTTATGTGTGGCTCTTCAAGAGTGCGTATTGTCAAAGATATGGCTGCGGACTTTGGATTGGAAACAGAAATATGTATAAATAATATCTAGTAATAAATTGGAGCTATGAAATGTAAAGGTGAATTTAATACCTATCGAAATAGAATAATTCAATTACACTACATTTACAAATCGGTCAAGTCTTTCGGAGGAGTATGGTAAATAACATTGTGACACGAGAATTTTATATATAAGAAGAACTTCGTTCGTATTATTCAAATTCCTTTCAATATTTATGATCAACTGTTGCATATATTTCGCCCATATGATTTGTCAAAGTTGGTGGTTATTACCGAGTGGGCTTTGACCGCAAATCGACACATTGACGCACACCATAAATCGTGTATGCATTACCTCCTTTTGTAAGCCTTAAGCAAAAAACTTGTTTTTACCTTTAATGTACAGAGCGAATAAAGCGTTTTTGTTGTAAGTTTACTTAAATTGTTAACAGTGTAAATTTTTTGTACCTGCATGTTTGAAATTTGTCTGTGTTTTATATTTAATTTTCTTTATAATCTATATATACCTAACGTATCGACAAAAATGTACCTTGTTACATAACAAATTGTCGAATGGAATGCGTTAAATGTCAGACTACGTGCGTGCACGCAAAGACAATTAAAAACACTCAATTTCCACTTTGTACACAAATCTGCTATTCCATTAACAACTTTGACACCTTGAGAATAAGGGTGTCGACAAGTGCCTCAATGAATAATGTATAACTGTCTAATATGGCCAAATGTCACGTGACGTACAGAAATCCAGTCCAAGATCAAATCTGAAGGTTTTTGGGGTTAATAAAAATTGTTTTCGTAAGTGCAATAGTGAATCACATGGTTTGACTCAACCATTACACTATTAAAATCTATTCTCTCAACCAAAGAGGGTATATACTCTTTGCTCTCAACAATCATGTCTATTTATTAGCCTCGATGCGTGACAGCGCTTAAAAAAATAATTTCTCTGAATACCTATTTATTTCAAGTGATTGGCGTTCGATTTATTTATTGCAATATATAACAAAATTATATTTCACTTGTAACTTCCAATAAATTCATACTTATCACGTTTTTTATAACAATAAATGGTTGCGCTCTATTTCAGCGACTGTATTATACGCAATGCTCCTGCCTGCGTAGTCTATAAAGCGTATTTTTTAATATTTCAACTTTTTAACGTTTTTATCAGTACGCAATAGGGTTTTTTTATGCAATATTATTTACGTAATAGTTTTATGGGAATAGTGCCGTGCGTTTCAATATTTTCGCACGGAAATAGTTTTGGTAAATGTTTAGTCGAGTCGTGCATGATTGCGTGAGGTTTCTTAACTCAGTTAACAGTTTTTTACGATTATTTGCCGTGAGTGAGTATTTGAAATTGTCTTTACTACGAAGTCATTGAAAGCTTAGCTTGCATTTAATAATAACAACAAATAAATATACCATGAATTGTCAAAATGTTAATATTATTGGTATATTTCAAATACAGTTCAAATTATATTTATTTTAATACAAATACCTACTTACTATAACCAACAAAAATAATTGCTCCTTGACATTATTATGCTTGTGTGTGATTTGTTTAACATCCTGCATATCTCTATGAATCAGTTTTAGAATACCGGAATAGTATTCTGCTTGATAATATTCGGAAGTAATTGACCCGACATGCTGACCATCGACACAGATAGGCAAGAGATTCACGACTCACGATTATCGATATACGATTTCCGAATACCGATACAATCGACTATTTATGTTGACAAGGACTGCGAAGAGATAAGACTGACAATTAATTGATCACATATATAATATCGACTTGTACGTACGTTGTTAAGATCGATTGTTATTTTAACCTTTATGTCATTTGTTCATGTTTGATATTATAACTAATTGTTAGTTCAAATACATATAAATCAACGTACTTACGTACTGTCATATCTATACTTGTTCTTGGCGATCTATTCAATGCAAGTGAAACGTCGATGTACAATATTTTTTAGTCGCAAATTACATTGATCCCAAGATACACGCGTTTTATTTTACTTCCGCACCTACAAGCGATTGTGAACCTTACCGGCCACAACATATGGTCGCAATCGAGCCGAATACTCGTGTATTATTGAATAAAAAATCCAACGAGTGAGAACAAAAGACCCTGCATTCCATCAGAGATAAGAAAGGGTCACGATCGCCGTGAGTGCAAATATTGAGAATTGATGCGTAATTACGAGTGCTATTACATACAGAAAGTTATATTTTACGTGATATAAGCAAGTTTAAGAAGTTTTAAGATAAAATTATACATAAATAATGACTTCTCAAGATCAGATTATCGGTGTTTTGGAAGATACTGCTAATTTAATACGGAAATTTCAAATAAATTTGAAGAAATGCCCTAAAGATCGATTGACAAAAGGTTATATAGAAACACGTATGAAATGTATTGATGAATATTGGGACACATTTAAGTCTATTCACAATGAATTGTTACGGGCTACGCCACGAGAACAACGTACTTTGCTGCCGTACTTAGTAAACGAAGATTTTTATATTTACGAAGACCTATATCTTTGCATTAAGGGCGATTTAACTGATTTGTTAACAACTAAAAGTACGACAAAAAGTGTACAATCCACGGAGGGCGATGTTACGATGGAACCTCAGCTGTCTGGAGTCAAATTACCTAGAATACAGTTGCCTACATTCTCCGGCAACTATGAGGAGTGGCCTACATTTCAAGATATGTATGTTTCTTTGGTCCATAATAGTACTAGACTTATGAACGTACAGAAGTTACATTATTTAAAGACAAGCATTACTGGTGAAGCTGCCGTACTTCTTAAACATATACAAGTTACCGATAGTAACTACTTACAAGCCTGGGATATTTTAAAAAATCGTTATAACAACAAACGGCTTATTGTAAACTCATTATTGAAAAGATTATTTACACAAAGAAAACCTACAACTCAATCACCCGTACATTTGAAGAGTCTATTGGATACCACAACTGAGTGTATAAATAGCTTACAAAACTTGAACGTTAACACCGATTCCTGGGATCCTGTACTTATATTTCTAATCGTGCAGAAATTGGACCCGGAGTCACACAAGGAATGGGAGGAGTATGCACACAAGGACGACTACAACGAGTTACCAATGTGGAGTGATTTAAAGAAGTTTTTAGAATCCAAGTTTCGTACATTAGAGTTAATTACCCCAACTTCATTTACTCATCAAAGAAATAATAATAGTTACAATATAAATAAAAATATTAAATCGTTGCATGCGTCAATAGATAGGGCTTGTGTTATGTGTAAAGAGAATCATTATTTGTGTCATTGCAAAGAGTTTATAAAATTAGAGCCATTTGAAAGGAGTGAATTTGTAAAACATAATAGAATTTGTTTCAATTGTTTAATTCCAGGGCATTCTGTTAATAAATGTCGTGTTACTATGTCGTGCCGTATATGCCATAAACGCCACCACTCTTTACTACACCGTACTAAGAACGCCGAGACGTCGGTTAATCAGGAACCTATACAAACGACGCCTTCAGCATCATCCAGGGTAGAAGATATGCCATGTACTACAATGGTTGCGTCACACCATAGTTCAGGCCAGGACATAGCGTTATTAGCCACGGCTTTGGTTACTATACAGGATATGCAAGGTAAGAGTATTGTTGTTAGAGCTTTAATAGACTTGGGATCGCAAGCATCGTTCATTAGTGAGAAGGTGACTCAAATACTACGTTTAAAGAAACTGCCAGTTAATCAAGAAGTTACAGGGATTGAATCTACGCGGATATCTGTGAAACAAGCTGTTAAATTACAAGTTTTGTCACGTCAGGGTAATAATAATGGTTTTGAAATACATGCCTACGTGATGTCCAAGCAGTTGTGTCACAGAATACCTACAAATACAGTGGCATTAAATCAATGGCCACACTTAGAAGGTCTTACACTGGCTGATCCATCATATTGTTTTTCAGGTCCAATTGATTTACTTCTTGGTGTAAGAGAATATGCAAAAATATTACAACAAGGTTTAATTACAGGTCCACCAGGCACACCGTGTGCGCAGAATACTAGCTTGGGTTGGATCATATTCGGAGAGATCAATACATATACAAATCATGAAGATTATACAATAAGTGTTATGCATCAACAATTGGATATGGATACATTACTAAAAACACTATGGGAAATAGATACAGATACAAAGAGAACATTTACAAAAGAGGAACAAACATGCGAGGAATTTTACAAGAGAACACATACAAGAAATACTGAAGGAAGGTATATAGTTAATTTGCCATTTAATACAGATAAGCCTAGATCTCCATATGGAAACACAAAAGATATAGCTATACAAAGATTTTTACAATTAGAAAAAAGGTTTGCGAAAATGCCTAAATTAAAGGAAGATTATATAAAGGTAATGGAAGAATACAAGAATTTACAACATATGGAAGAAGTACCTACAGAAGAAATAAATAATGAAAAAGCGGTATACTTACCCCATCACGCCGTGATCCGCGAAGATAAGGAAACCACGAAGACACGTGTTGTATTCGACGCTTCATGCAAGGGTACTAACGGAATCTCACTCAACGAGGAACTATTGCTGGGTCCAACATTGCAGGACGATCTCAGAAGTCTAATCATGCGTTGGCGTACACATGCCATTTGCTTCGTAGCAGATATACAAAAAATGTATAGAATGATATTGGTAGCCAAAGAAGACTCTGATTATCAAAGGATCTTATGGAGAAAGGACCCCAGTGAAGATTTGAAAGAATATCGCCTTTTAACAGTCACATTCGGTACAGGTCCAGCACCATACCTTGCTGTCAAGACCTTAATGCAGCTTGCTAGTGACGAAGGTGATAAATACCCTACTGCTGCCAGGATCTTGCAGAATGATTTTTATGTTGACGACTGCCTCTCTGGTAGTTCATGTTTACAAGAAGCTGTACATGCAAGCAAAGAATTGAAGAAACTACTAAAATGTGGTGGGTTTGATCTTAAAAAATGGTCTTCGAATAGCGTGGAATTTATGCAAACGATAGATGAAGCTGAGAGATCTTCTAATGCACGTCTAGATTTTAATATTGATGGGAAGGTAAAGGCTTTAGGTATATTATGGGATTTAAAGAATGATCAATTTCATTACAATGTTACTTTACAGGAAGATTGTATATTCACTAAAAGAGGTATTTTATCAGATATACAAAAATTATTTGACCCATTAGGATGGATAGCACCGTACATTGTAATGACTAAAATACTTATACAAAGGCTGTGGTTAGAAAGAGCAGGCTGGGATGAAGAAATTAGATTACCAATTAAAGAAGAGTGGAATAAAATACGTACTGATTTAGAAAACGTTGCTAATGTACAAATCGATAGATGGCTAAATACGTCAAATGCTGAGATGGAAACTGTTGAGATTCATGGGTTCTGCGATGCATCCATGCAGGCGTATGCTGGTGTGGTATATTGCCGAGTGATGAAACCTGATGGTACAGTAACAATAAAGCTCATCGCAGCCCGAACGAGAGTTGCTCCATTGAAAACAGTGTCTTTGCCTCGCTTGGAATTGTGTGGAGCTGTTCTACTTGTTAGATTATTGAAACAAATTGCCAAAGCATTAAATGTCCCGTCCCATAAGATTTATGCATGGACAGATTCAACTATTGTCATTTCATGGATATGTGGAGAACCAAATAGGTGGAAGACATTTGTTGCGAATAGAGTAGTGGAGATAGTTGAGACGGTAAATAGCAATCAATGGAATCACGTACAATCCCACGAGAACCCAGCTGATGTTGCGTCACGAGGAATGCTAGTTTCTGATTTAGCAAAGTGTGATTTATGGTGGAGAGGACCTACATGGCTTTACGAGAAAGATATACAATTTACAAAACCTGATATTATACCTACAGAGTTAGAAAAGAAAAGAAATATTACTACATATATAATTACAGAAAACAAAGATAAAGAAAATGAATTACATGAAAAGTTTGAGAGGTTTGATACACTACTAGAATTGTTAAGGGTTTTAACATTTTGTCACAGATTTTTACATTTAAAAGGGTTAAAAGAAGATATAGATTCAGTTATTACACCACATGAATTAGATAATGCATTAAATATATGTATAAAGGCTGTACAATTGAAAGAATTCGAGAAAGAGATTGTTATTTTAAAAGGAGGTAAGCAAGTCATGAAAACGAGTAAATTGAAATTTTTTAATCCATTTTTAGATGAGAAGAAGATACTTAGAGTGGGTGGAAGGCTAAGACATGCTAACCTTGATGAGAGCAGCAAACATCCAATAATTTTAGGCAATAATAATACTTTGATTGGATTGATAATTGCAGATGCACACAGAAAGACGCTTCACGGTGGTGTACAGTTAATGTTATGTTTCTTACGGTCTAAATACTGTATATTGCGTGCAAAAAGTTTAGTGAAAAAACATATACACAAATGCTTAATATGCGCCAAGCAGAGTGCAACTGCCAGAACTCAAGTGATGGGTGATTTACCGAAGGTGCGAGTTACACCTTCACGACCCTTTTCGCATTCAGGAGTGGATTTTGCTGGTCCCTTTTATGTCACTATGAGTAAAGGAAGAGGTATACGAGCTACAAAGGCATATATATCGATATTTATATGTATGTCTTCTAAGGCTATTCATTTGGAGTTGGTTGGAGATATGACTTCAGCGGCTTTTATAGGAGCCTTTAGGCGCTTTTGTGCTCGAAGAGGAAAATGCACACATTTATACAGCGATCAAGGGAGAAACTTTGTTGGCGCAAATAAAGAGTTGACTACTGCATGGAATGAGGCATGTTTAAAATTTACTGGTGATATTGCAGAATCGCTCGCTTCCGACGGTACTACATGGCATTTTATACCTGCATACAGTCCAAACTTCGGAGGCCTTTGGGAAGCAGGCGTAAAGTCTATCAAGTTTCACCTTAAAAGGATTCTTACAACTAATTTGACATATGAAGAGATGTCTACGCTCTTATGTGAAATTGAGGCGTGCTTGAATTCACGCCCATTATGCCCAATAGAAGATGATACTGATAATATTGAACCACTCACGCCTGGACATTTTTTAATTGGAGAAGCACCAGTCGTGATACCAAATCCCAATTTAGAAAACATCAAAATTCATAGTCTGTCACGTTGGCAGTATACAAGAAAGCTGTTAGATAATTTTTGGCATCGTTGGCAGGTAGAATACTTATCTCGTTTGCAACAACGACCAAAGTGGCTTAAAAATAAAAAGGATTTTGATATAGGTGATATTATTTTAATTAAGAGTGATTATTTACCTCCAGGAAAATGGGCGCTTGGACGTGTTATTGAAAAGCACCCCGGACCTGATGGTTTTACAAGAGTTTATAGTATTAAGAGTGGTGACGGCATTATCAAGCGATCGGTTTCTAAATTGTGTCCGTTGCCCATTGAAACAGATTGATACAAAATTTATTTACATTATTAGTTTACTGTATACATAGATAAGATACCTACTTATTTTGTTATATTCTTGTGATAAATTTTTTGTTGTTATATGGCATGGTTGTTGATTATATAGCAGAGTTATGTTTACATTTATATTAATTTAGGTTTACATTTGTTATGGTTACTATACTGTATACATACACCCAATTTGAAAGGACTCATATAGTCCTTTGGGGGGCGGCTTATGTTAGTTCAAATACATATAAATCAACGTACTTACGTACTGTCATATCTATACTTGTTCTTGGCGATCTATTCAATGCAAGTGAAACGTCGATGTACAATATTTTTTAGTCGCAAATTACATTGATCCCAAGATACACGCGTTTTATTTTACTTCCGCACCTACAAGCGATTGTGAACCTTACCGGCCACAACACTAATATTTTACATATAATCAATTGTTACGATCGATTTTAGTGACTTTGTTTGCTTTAGGATTGGTAAAGCGTATTTTTTTATTTATTTTATTATATTGCAAGTATATTTGACCTTATGTAAAGAGTTATGATTAAAAATATTAAATATTTGCCATGTAGTGAAAATATTAGGATATTAATATATCTAATATTAACTTTATCATTTTGTCGTAGCAATTAAAATAAAAAACCTTGTTTTTTAAAAGGCGTTAAATAGACACATACAAATAAAATAAAGGAAATTATTATATTTGTTAGTCGATTCTCACAGACGTAGATTTTATTGGCGACGATTGAAGAGTCGATAATTGACGTCCTGCATTTAAACACGTGGAAAGTTGTCTGGGGGGTTTCATAGGATGTACCTATGCATATATATAGGTACCTAAGTACCTACCTTGTTGATGATCATGTATGGGAGAAAATGGAAGTGGTCATCAGATTATAGTGATTTTGTTTCTTTACCGATACAATGTAGCCGATATGCGTATTATTTGGGAATACAACTCTTTGCATTCAAAAAGCGTTTAGATACCTAAGTTATCATATGAATTTATGATTAACAATCTTATAAATCTATATAGCTATAGGTAGTTAAACTTTATGTTAAAATTAATATAAAATTTTTGACGTTTTCTACCTACTTGCAGATTTTTCCCTATAATACATTTTAAGCAGTGTAAATAAACCAAGGGCAGGATCCTCAAAGGTAACCACAATACGTTGACCTTCTTTACTCTCTTCTGTATGAGCAAAAAGGGTCATGATTGTATTTTCAAAGGAACCGGCATATGTCTAAATAATCTGGTTGTTATTTAACGACCAACTTTTACGAATGCTCATGGAAACATCACGTCGGGTAGTTCAAAGACCCTAAAAGGTTATTTTTTTATTATCGCTCAGATATTGCGTTTTGATCTACGCTTGTTCTGCAAGTGCGAAGTCGTGACACGATTTTATTGATAAAAAACACGGTTTAAAATGTCTTTTTGCATGTTATGGTTCTATTGATATCATTTTATAGGTCACTGGTCTATATATTTGGTAGGTACACAAATCCAATGTTTGTGTTTTAATTCAGTTTTAACCATTGTTAACCAATATAAAATCAAATCATCTTAATGAAGTTTACGTACATTATTTATATGACATTATATATACGTAGTATTCTTAATATAAACAACGCTTAAGGGATGCAAAATTTAAAGTTGTGGGTGACAACTGACCATCAATCTAACCACCGTCAGACGTTCGACTTGGCATTAAAATCATATATGTCCGAGACCTTCACATTGCAATATCAAACATTTTTTTTGCTTTAACCTTCGTCGATGAAAACGACAGTAAGTAATAAATGTCCAGTATGTTTTTATTGCATCTCCCCATGTAAGCCATTTTTAGAACTAATGTTTGTAGTACACTACACTAGTGACCTGCTCCGACTCCACACGGTTAGCAGAGACGTTTTCGAACAATTAACACAACATAAATATACGTTAAAACCTTTCACTTGAATCACTTCGGCCTGTTCACAAAAATATATATCCACTAGCTGCCTCCGCGCGTTCACCCGTATAGTAATATGCATTAGGGATTCCAGGGGTAATACACACATGCCTATGTTACACCCTGATAATGTAGCTTTACAATGGTGTACAAATTTTAAAATTGGCACTGAAGTTTTTCAGTTTAATCATTACAAACATACACACAAAAATGCTAATTATTTCGCATACCTGATCCACATCCATTTAAAAAAAATTGCTTCCTGAAACAGTTATGAGTCAAGCTAACTTAATTAATGTAATGACATATTTCTAGCCTACTTGTAGCGTAACCGCAAATCTAAGTAAGCGCTACCTTACATTAGACTTTACGGTCAGTGGTTAGGAAAGCTGACCACTATATGTGGGTCGTGCTATTGATATCCAACTGTAGGAAGTAACTATAGTAGTTACGAAATTAAGCTAAATACTGTACTTTTTAAGTGTATATTTACAACTAGGTTCCATCTCGCGGTTTCACCCGCGTTCCCGGGAGATTTAAATTTTCCCGGGATAAAAAGTAGCCTATGTGCTAATCCAGGGTGCCAGCTAACTCCATTCCAAATTTTATTAAAATTGCTCCAGCCGTTGTAGACGTGAAGAAGAAACAAACATCCCGGAAAAAATTAAGATCTCCGGGAACGCGGGCGAAACCGCGGCGCAGAAGCTAGTTTCTACATAAAGTTTAACTACAATTACTGTACCTAATAGTCACTTTATGCGTTTGACATTTGCGTTTTAAATGTCCTAAGTTTTATGTCTAACTTACTACAAAAACTAATTGCAATTCCATCAGGCCTACTTGGCATTTGCGGAAAACAGCAAAAGGCGCACAATAAATTTGTCAATGTGTCTACTTGAGCAGAATTAAGAAATATAATCCACGAACTGCTGGTCTGCTGTATATTAATAAATAAGGTTCAATATAAAAAAGATTAAGGCTGGTTATATGTGGAAATTTCCAAGTTTTGTACCTACCTATATACTTTGTATTTTAGCATCATTTTAGTCACCATATTGGTTCGTGACCAAGATGGTATACAGATAAAATAACGATTAGAAATGAACTAAGTATACCTGTAAGTGGTTGGCGTCAAAGAAGGTAAAGGCCAAATTTGGGCCACAACGTTTTTGAGGTAATTAATTACGTGAAGTTCACTTAGCGATGGCATTTGTTTTCCACTCGCCGATACTGCCTGAAGCAGACACTAAACATGGTTGATACAATCGTGACCTTGACCTCCATACTTGAAACACATTTTGTTACCACACCGGAAATTAGATAAGACAACAAATAGTGCTTCCTACTTCCTGTTATCTCTGCACCGTCATGTCCCGACAATAAACTTTCTTTTATTTGACTTTGGCAAAAAGCCTCGTGGCCCAAACAATGCGGAAAAACATAGTCCATGACTTAGGAACAATCCTGTTCAGCCTTGCGTCACCCATAGACAATTAAATTAAGAGAAACAAAAAATTTATTATCCCAATAGATTACGACCGGATCGAATGGCAAACGTCTAAATTTGTTCGTATCTACGTACGCGTAAATTCAAATTCGATTCACGCATTGTCTCAATGATCGCGTCCAATGTCACGTTTCTAAGCAGATTTTCGCGTAAGCGCCATATTTGTACATCGCAATTTAGGTTTTGAGTAATGAAGCGAGGGTTCCATTTTGTTTGGCAACCTGTCGATGGGATTATGAAAGGTTCTTTTTGCGCACGCGCCGTTATTTGTGTTACTGGGTAAAGGGCAGACGTGCCGAGTAAAACGATCTATTATAATACCGCATAAAACACCAGATTGATGTTTTCACAGTGGTTAAGTCTATGAATTGGATGGTGTCGCGGTCGCCGAAGCATAGACACAGGCTCTTATTTATGGCGTAACCTTTTTATCCGACGTATACTATAATAACACTTTTACAAAGCCAATTACTCAAATTCTTATTAAATCGATTGACATTTCGAACGTTTTGTATTCAGAATAATTCGATACTCTTTTGTCAATAATCGATTGGATTTGCATTGATTGTTAATCGGTGTCACAATTTGTCTCGATATCGATTTTGTTTGTACAAGGCGTCGAGTTTTTGTTCTTGTTGGGATGTTGTTGGTAATATTTGGTGTTATGCAGTATAAGTGGTTTGATTTTGAAAGAATCCTTTTGTATCTGTTCTTATTAATTTGTATATTATTCCATTATTGATGCAAAGATGTTTGGCGCCGATATTATAATTAGGTATAAAAATTTTGGAACTTAATTGGTTGTTTTATATAAAAATAAGTAGATTAACTGTTTGGTGTTTAGGTAAAAGTTAAGTGTACATATTTTTACTCATTTAATTTAATGAGTCTTTGCCACCATAACAGGTTCAATATATAAAAATTAAATTAATAGTTCGATGAATACAACATATCACATTTAATTACAGAATTCATTTCTTTAAATAAGATATTTTATCGGATCTATGAAGTATAAACTGAAAGCTGGTGGACAATGGACACAGTCTCGTAAAATACCTAAGTATATGAACCTTCAAAAAGAAAATGAGTGTGATGTGTAAATTTGGAAATATTTTATGAGGGGGACATATCTTATGTTTTGTTCTTCGTTTACACTGCGAGGTTTATGTCCCGAAAGGTTATAATGTCAATGCTTGCCCCTTTTTTAGCCGGAATGTGTCAGTAATACCCACGTGTTGAGTCTGATCATTTCTTTTTAGTCGATTTACGCAACTTTGTTTGGGTTACGTCGAAGCTTATTTTAGATATAAAAAATGAAAAAGAAAATGTGTTTTAAAATATTTTTTCGCGCGACGCCGGGTGATTATGCGAGCAACCTCTCGATTATGCTAATAACTTCAACAAGAGAGGCATTCGCCTAACATTATGCGAGCGATGACCCAGAGAAGGATTTGGGCCCGAAGATCAACAAACTACCTACCCGATAACACATAACTATAATATAACCATGTTCTTGAATATCTTAATGGTGACCTGTCTTTTTTTTACATTCAAACGAGGCTTCGGATATCTTTTCCTTAAAGTCACAGCTATCCTCCGCGTAAAAGTGGAAGTATATGGATAGTTTTCAGAGTATTTTTCTTTGAATATTAATTCCTATAACTATTAGGTACCTACAATATCTATATCAATAATCTTGGGTAGATTACCATTAAAAATCATTCTCCTTACAAATCACCATACAAAATCCGACCGCATTGCGATCATATCTCCCGCTTTGCGATACTATCGTAAATCAATTGCAACCAGAGAATGGTTCTGACAATAGATTGGCTGCACAATAAGAAACCAAAAGCGTCTACTAACACACATGGCATGATGCAATGCAGTTAATACTAGTTATTGTCATGTCAATCGAGTGCGCGCGCGCTGCCGGTCGGAAGTGGGAAGGAACGTTATGTCACAGTGAGTTGCGTGATTGGTAATGACAGATACTTATGATAGAACTTCTTTTCAATTGCATCTTGTATCAATGCAGGCTTCTTAATAAACAGCCATTACACGACATTTACGACATTGTTAGAGAACAGTGGAAGGTATTTTATGACTCTATCCTTTTTATTAGGTGAGATGGTTTAGTAATGCCCTGGTTTAAAGGTTTACCTGGCTCTTCTTGTTATATAGCGTTAGAAATAGACTGTTTGAGATGTGAGTATTTCGATAACAATTTAGTTCTGTTATTAATAAATATCGTCAGCCCCATTTTAACCGGAGCATAAGATACAATTTTAAGAACAGAGACACAAATTTTACTATAAGATAGGTTTTCGGCGATATCAGCAATTTACATTATCAGTAGGAATGTTTGTTACAAATTCACAAGCCTTGCTCTGTTCCCGTCATTTGAGGTCAGTGTTTGTATGCTTTCTGTCCTTTTCGTACATTATATATTGTAAAGATTTAGCAGGTTTTTTTACGAGCGGCCTCTTGTCTGACGTCAACCCTCTGTGGAAATGGTTTCGTTTACATCTTGGTGCAAAATTTCATCAATATATTAAATTTACCTCGTCTGTACCTATATTATATACTTAGTATAATTTCGTCGAAATGCTTAGAAGTTGCATAACTTTAGATTAATTACAATTTACTTATGTAATAGGTTCGTTTTATATTCTATGTTAAATTATCCACACAAAGATGAAAAAACTCCCAGAGTAATAGAAGTGGTTCAGAAAAACGTAGATGTTATTCAACTCTAGTATTTATATGAGAAGAAATAAAAGTAAAAGTTTTTAAAATGGACTTGGCACTAACGTTTTTACCCATCAAACAATGCATAGTTTAATTATTTTTCTCACCGTTATTACGTCAAAGAAATATAATTTTAAATATGTCTACCATTAGATATTATTACATAAATATATATAGAGCTGTACATTACTCGTGTATTTATTTATATTTTCTACAACACCCCAAAGTGTCCCGAAAAAACATGAAATGACTTAAGCAATAACAAAGGTAAATCCACGGGGCGGAAGCTAATTTATAAATTGTATATGACATTTACATCACAAATAAACTCCAGCTTTATTGCTACGCGATAATAAATAGAAAAACATGATAATTTGCATGTTTTAGAACTATCATAAATCATTTTTTTTAGTTCAATAAATTTATTGAATGGAAGAAAATGACATTTGGTATAATTACCTAGGTTATGTACCTATTGTAAATCATTCGAAGATCTTTTCAATATAAATAAAGGATACAAGTTATTTTGCTATCTACGGTGGATCTAAGAAAAATATTTGGGATATAAAAATTTAGTAACCAAATTACACAGAAAAAGCAATCTAAATATTACCGAAATATTTAGAAATAGCTATAAGTAGCTCAGCTCATATTGGGCCACAGTAAGATCAGTGTTGCAAACAATTTAATATAGTTTTTACCATCAAACATTTGAATACAGACTAATCCAACAAACGAAATTTGTTGTTAGGGTCAATTTTAAACAAAGACATTGAAGTTTTTAGACTATAACTAATGAAATAACATCAAAGGCTATTTGCGATAAAAAATCGATTAAAGTACGCTTCCATCGACGAAAACTAGAAACTCGGTCAACGAATAATAAAATGAAGTGACAATAATAATAACAATAACATTATTGTATCTGATTTGTTCTCCGATTCTATAACTTTACGATTGTCGTAAACACACGCAAAAATAGATAAATAACATAATATTAATATAGTGTATTAGTGACACAATTTTATTGTTGTGTTAAAACACAAGCCGTGTTTGTCGTGAAATTGCAAATTTATACCGGTTACTTCCTAATGATTTTTATATAAAGTCGAGGTAGCGTAGAGGGCGAAGCGATGCGGCCAAAGTTCGTAACATGAACACATGTGGATTTGGTAAATGTTTTTATTAGTAGGTACCTAGTGTTCTTGATTATAAATAAGGTAAAAAAATAAGTTTTGTAGCATTGTCCGCTTAAGTGGATGGCTACCGCTCTATTCCTTTCTAACTAATTCTAACCAACGGATGTCTGGAGGAATTCGCTCTTTAGCGATAAGGCCGTCACTTGTGCATTTGACTTTGTTCTATTTCATGTGTTAAATATATATCACACCTGCATATCTATAAAAAACATATCTATTATTAAAATCAACTAGACATTTCAATACCCAATATTATAAAGATTATGTACCTTATCATGTTTGTAAGTAAAAAATGTAACAAAAAGTAATCTCTCGACATTTCGCGCAAACAAAAACCCAGTTAATAATAAGACGTATATAAATCCTGCATCATAATAACTAGGACACTATGCCGGATATGAGGCATAAAGCATTAATCTAAATTATCAATTACCAAAAATAATTCAACTAGGATCTCCGTCTCTTATCAGTGGAATGACAATTACTGAGCACAGATTAAAAAAGGTTAAAAGAACTAATCGAATCGTAATCTCGCGCCCATTTCCTGCTGCAATTGTTTTTTTTTAATCAAGATCAAGGTCCAGGCATGACATTCGAGCTCTAAATTAATTTTATCATGAATGTTTTGTTCCGTTTTGTCTATTGCATACCGGAAGACATTGCAACGCGATTGGTTGGGTATAATTATTTTGTTAACGGTTTTCCCATAAAAAATATTTTGTATCGTTTTCTATTAACAATAATAATTAATACACTGGTCATTCCTTACATAGAGTTCATAATATGACTCATAGGTAAGTTCTATATATACAAAAAATACACTATTACGTACAAACATTTCTGTCCCAGGTGGAAATCGAACGTACTTACGATCAATATCTCTCAAGCTAGTAAACTATCAAGCTAACGAATCAGATCTGTCAAAAACAGTTTCGAAATCCTTAATGTACTTACCATGTAGGACGAATTTGGAAAGGATTTGCTTCAAAAAGTATATTTATTTAAATCTGACATCATTCCTCTGACGAGGTGACCGTCACAAAAGGCAATAATAATAAATAAAATACATAAAACAATTCAGGTCAATCTACACGTAATAATGAAAACTCGTAGTGTATGTAGAACAAATGACTGCGCCGGCGCAGGCGGCCCACTTCCCTACCACTTTCATTCTCTACCGGCCCCACTTTCGTTTTCACTGTGCGCGCAACGAAAACGTAACGCTGTGATGTCACGCCGGTAATACGCCCGCGATGTAATTATGAACTTTGTTTAGTACCTATTATTTAATTAATAACATTTTCTCGGCAACACTAGCTTTGTTTTACACATGAGAAATGAAGAGTCAATATTGATGAGGGTATATAAACCTTTAAAGAACCAATCAGATGAAAAATTGTTCAATTACCCTAAAATGGATTACCGTGAAGGTTTTAACGTAACCCAAATATTTAAATACTAGTGTGTAGGTGCATAATCTAAGATATTATTTAATTTCTTTTGAACTTTGAACGCTTGCCTCGTCATGTTCATATGTTACCAAGAAGTAGGTAACGAAGACGGAAGAAATAAATGCATCCTTATTTATTTCAAAGAAGTATCACTTATGTCAGTCGGTGGGTGACGGCCTGACATCATTTACTTGAAAACTGTGGTCAAATGACCTTTGATAGAGTATTCTATCAATACCAAGCCTTTTCAGCTCTCATAAAAATATATACCAAATCGATTTCAAACCTGAAGCGTGATGACAGTCCGGTTGGCTTTGTGGTTAGTGACCTTGACTTTCAAGCCGCGGGTCGTGGGTTCGAATCCCACCCAGGACAAACATTTGTATAAATATCTATAAGTATAAGTATGTATTTAAAAGTAGTATATCAGCTATCTGGTTACCATAACACAAGCTCACTTTGATGCTTATTTGCTGCAGATTGGCCGTGTGTGAAAAATGTCTCAGGATATATTAGTATAAATCGGTTCGGTAGTTTTGGAGATTTGTATATTCAAATATAACAGAAGGACGACTAAAGATGTTTTCCAACTAATAGTCTTTTTGATCTGATTGTTATTCTCTTACTAACCAAACACCTTTTGACAAAAATATAAGGCACAATGCGTTTTATAATTTGGTTAAATATATGTTTTAATATGAAGATTCTCTACATACGATAACAATGCTAAACTTAGTCAAGAGTAAAATAGCTAGTTAATCCCAAAAGCCGATCTGGTGAGTGTAAAATCGTCTTTCAACTCGTGAGGAAGTAAGCCTACAATAATTTTGACAAGTGACATTCAACACATAGGAATAGAATAGCCGAGTACAGGCTTATTTACATAACTACTTTCTATTGTTTATTGTTATTAAATATATTGTAAATAATACACGCACACAATGTAACGAGACTAAATTTATTCCCACACTGAATTCAATAAAAAAATATTTATTATTTTAGTGGAGTGTCATTTTGGAAGATTGCTACTTGGAAATTATTTGTAAAGCAATATCATTCCTTAATCATATTAAATCTAAATTTGTTTTAGAAGAGTAATTGCTGAGTTTATTGCCGGCTCAACAAAAGCAAACTTCTGAATTGAGTTTGTAAAGAAATATTTTCATTCAGTTATTTAATATGCTACATAAGTACATATCTACTGCTTTAATAAAATGAAAGTAAACATAACATCATCGCTTATGCCTAAACAATGTTGCAGATTACTTGTCAAGATGTCATTCAATGAATGAGTGAATGGACGAATGAGTATTACAATTTGAGAGACAATAGGTTATCTATAGGCGGTGAAACAATAGTAATGTTATAATTTTACTAAGGATTTATTGCACACTCATGATTTAAATGTCGACGTGATTTCTCTTTACTCAATAAAATGATTATATTAACGCTATATAAATAATTAATAACATTGAGATATAATACTTTCCGTTACTAAGTATCAGTGCTTTATTACCTCCGTTTCCCTCATTTATGTAATTAACAATAAGTTATTATAGTCATTTAGCGTTCTTAGTAACGAACTATTATTACTTAGTAGGATATGTAGAAGGATATCTGCAGTATAAATATTTGATAGGTACTTGGATTTATTTCTTTTGAACTATATTCTAATTATTATAAATGCGAAAGTTTGGAAGGATGTTTGTTGCTTTTACGGCTGAAGGGATCTGGATAGAAATTTGGCGCAAGGTTCAAAACTGAATATGTTGTAGAGTAACACATAGTTTACTTTATATCCCGGGAAGATTTACGATCTCCGGGAGCGCAGGTCCCCCGGAGTCTATAATATATCTGTAATCACAAGAACTCGTTGCGTTATAGGAAAATAATAGGTAAGTCAGAATATATACAAAATATGTTAGGTTATATATCGGCAAATCAAAGTACTACAGTATAATCCAAACCAGTAATTTGCTCCCAATAACATCGACTGTTAAAATCCATCCTGCACAAACCTTGGTACACAAGCAGGCAGTTCCTTCCATTGTGTCCAATCAGCACGGATAGCATTGTTCTTTCGGTCATTGTCTGCGAACGCACTCGTTTTTGCATCGAATTCCATACATTTACATACAAACAATATAATTCTCAAGCGCTATGTAATAAATTATGTAAACGTTCATTAGTTGGGCAGCCCTGTATGGTGTAGTGATGGTACTGTCTGTCATCTGTAATCATTATCGATATTATTAGTATTAGTATGAATTTTTGGACTTATTAAATAACAGCTTTAAAATAAAGCAAATTTCACATAGTCAGAAATATTAAATAAATGTAGGTAAGATGACACTTCTATGTGAAGCATTCATTATGAAGCAGTGGCAAAAAGCACTGCACGATACATAGGTACCATTTCAGTCATGTTAAAAAATATACTAATAGTTTTTTAGTTATTATTTACAGCAACAGATCTTACAACACCAGCATGATGTATTGACAAATTTACAATAAACTAGAGTCGATTGAATACCCTATATGATATTATCGACTACAATAAAGTCGCATCACTAAGTATATCCCCGCGCCGTCACCGATACGTTATCTAGTGATGAGAACATGATATGCATGTAATTAGTCGAGTATTCAATTCAATAAGCTGCATTTGGAATCACAATATATATATACTATTTATGCAGGACGTTGACTTTACTTCGTAGGTATTTCATTGATAGAACAACTTAGGGCCTAATATTTCTTAAGCATTCTTACTACGTTAAAATTGCAATGTTGACTTATGACGGGTATTTGGAATATTTATCAATTTTACTAAATATTTGTGAAGTTTATGAATCCGTCTTTTTCAGGTGTATTTTTTAGATAGTCTAGAAAATATATGTACCTAATCAGTTATGTTGTTTCAAAACAAAAGTAGCCGAGCTCAAGAATTAATTCCCATAAATTACGGAAAACTTTTGGATAATTCATACCATCAAACAGATGATAGGTCAATTAAGGTCTATCTAAGATGTTATCTTTATCTATCTCCTTGAAAGTGACGGCCAGCTGAGGTTTTTATTAATAATAAGAATAATTTGAAAATCAACTTGAATTCATGATCTTGAAACCAAATCGTAGGTTTTATATTTTTTTAAACATTTATAACTTTTTTGTCAATCAAAATCATAGATATCCATCCACTTATACATTTAACGTCTATAACGGACTTGGCAAAATTGTTCTTAGCTAATTGAGTTGTAGTTTAAAATGAACATTCAGGACATTATTATTAGGTATATTAAATAATACTTCTACATTTAGCGTTATTTAAAAGGCGTTCCTACTTAATACATAGTGACGCGAAAGTCTTAGTATTATATCGGAACGGAAATATTTGCCTTGACCTACTTAGTTGTAATGTCGGGGCAACTCGTAATGAACTAGCGATGATTAGATGCTGCAAAGACATTGCTCTTAAGCTCTTCGCTGTGGAAGTATCTACCTACACCAAAAATATATATAACTAGCCTTGCGGATTCACTCTGAATCCCGGATAATTTCCCGTGATAAAAAGTAAGTCCAAGCAGTGAAGTCAGAGTGTAGGTAGGTTGTAGGTACCTACGAATATTTTCCGAGTGCCAAGTTTTACCTAAGTAAACAAACAGCCATTCTTACATGAGATGATATTAATTTCTAAACGTCAAAATAACGCTCATCATCAAGTATTATTTCGTAATGTATTTGATAAATATGAAATTTAATTAACTCCAGACTCGATTTAAATCTATACTCGAGTAAAAATAATGGATCGACTGATATAATATTGGATATCTTATACGAATTCCTTAGACTTTTTGTTGAGTATAAAAAAAAGCTACTGAATTTAGAAGCAAGCAATTACTGTTTTAAAACGCATTCTCGTAACAGCTTTTTATACAATCAAAACTAGCTGATCAAGTTTGTTGCAATTTCCGTGTGAAACTGTAGCATTAGGTGGTTATTACAAATAGTTGACAAATATGGTGCGAGTAGGTATTCGTATGTAAATAAATCTAACAAAAACGCCACCTGCTATAATGCAACTAAAATGTATGTGGTTCTGAAAGGAAGTTGCTCTAATATAATATCATCTTACCACCAAGAAAATTTGATTAGCTTATGACCTACCGATTTCGAGATAACGTCTACGAAACGTGCATTAAGCTTTATGTAAGAAATAACTATATATTTTTTTATAATCACATAGGTACTACACTTCTTCAAAATTAATTATTTTATGTCATTTTTCATGTCCACATCTCTTACCATTTGTTCGTATCAATAAATCAAACAGCATTAAAGTAATTGTATTGAACAACCACGCGATAATGTGTGCGAAATGCATAAAGGAAATAAAGTCAATATAAATTTGCACGTATCACTCAATGTAACAGTATTATGCCAAATTAATGACGGAATCATGACCACGGCTCGATAGAAGTACGATTTTTCCCACCGGCACGTTGCGAAATGAACCGGTGCGTTTCTGGAGCAAGGTCGAGCTAAGATGGCCGCCAAGCAGTATGGAGGCACATCGAATGTCAAGCTTTCGCGCCAAATCCGTTCTCATCGATTTTCGCTGATAATAAAACTTTTTTTATTACCGGCCAGTAGGGATTAGTATCCAATCAACTCATTCTAAATTCAAATCTTAAATCTGAATAAAGCGTTGTTCAAGCCGTTGGTTAAATTTACTTGTTCTAAAATTAACTGGCAATACTATAAGCATCAATAGTGATGTGCAACTCAATTATCGACAGATCAAAATTCCACGGAAAGTAAGAGTGTATATTAAGGTATATGTCTGCGAATGTTTCTCATAGGTTTTGTAATGTGGCAAGGTCGGCCGATCGCCAACCAGCGGACGTACAAATTACAATGTTTGTGTGAAAAAACCGTACCTAGTGTTGTAGTATTAGCAATTTGCGATTTAAATTGGCGATGCATTGGATTCGTATTATGAAATGTGTGTTAACTTTACTTTTGGTAAAATGGGTTTTTTGAGTTTGAATACAAGGACAGTTTTTTTATTGGCAATATAAATTAAATAGTATATGTACCTTTATCTCTAGTTTAGTCTATGACACACATCCGAAGTCATCCAATGAAACTCAAAATAAAATGCACCTATAATGCACTTAATATTTTCTTAAATATTAAACAAAATAAAATTATGCCTAATAAATAAATAAATAAACAATAAATAAATTTAAAAGTTCAAATTAAATAATCCATTCATCAAATCAAAACTAATGATAATAACGTCCAATTTGTATCAAATTATGCGAAAATTATTCTAGATTTGTAGGCCCATATTTTATAGGCATATTGTGACTTAATTTTTATGATTTCATTCACACGATTTTATGACGTCACGACCCCACATAAAGTTAGCTTTCGTTTGGTTATACTTCGTTAGAATCACGATTTTCACTATGCATTGTTCCTCCTAAATTACATAACTACACTAAAAGCTTTGTCGAATATTTCTGGGCATGTTTACTAAGTGTTTTGACTTTTATCTTTTACTGGCTGTCTTAGCTCGGTTTCACCCGCGTAGTTCCCGTTCCTTTAGGAATACGGAGATAAAATTTTGCCTATGTTACTTCCTAACAATGTAGCTTTCCATTGGTGAAATAATTATTCAGATTCGTGTCAGTACCTAATACCAATAAAAGTTTTAAGCTTACGTTCAAAGAAATTCGGCTAAAAGCTATTCTGTTGCGACTGGTCAAATAACATCATACTATGAAATACGCAATCAGATTGAGTAAAAGTTCATTGAGAAGGCTAACGATATTTCTAAATATTATAGACAAGCACTTAAGAGGTTAATAAGAGCCAAATTAACCTTTAATTTCGCCTCATGCGTCTACAACAGTGTATCTTGTACATGAAAGTGTTGTGTAACCCGTCCGTCTAAAGATTTTATCGATTAAATTGACGCACTATATCGATATCTTTTAATGTCACACTTATATAAATAGTGTTGTAATTATAAGTTTAAAATTAATCGAATGATTATCATTTAATTGCTTAATGACGTACTTTAAACATACCTATATGTAGGTATTGATTTTATTTTATTACTTTCAAACTATGTATATGATAGACAGAATAAAAATAAAGGTATGTTCAATTTCAGTCCTGAGGTGGCATATCCATGAGTAGTAGTAATAAAATATTTGTTTATCATATAAGTACACGGCTTAAACTACTAGGACAGGAAACTTTCCGCATATTATGTACTTTTTATGAGGTAGATAGGTATCTACTGAAAAATTAAACTTTCGACGAATAGAATAATAGTTATTTGTTATACAAGAGTGCAAAGTTGCTTTTTAACCGCGTGTTCAATTTTGATGACCGAGCAAGCGAAGGATTCTAAAATTGAATCACGAGCGCAGCGAGTGATTCAAAATTAGAATCCTGAGCGTTAGCGAGGGAATCAAAAGAGCACGAGGTGAAAAATCTTTGCACTCGAGTGCAACACGTAACTTTTCATTCCACCTCAGCGAGGAAATGACTAAATGCAAAAAAAAAAACGTTTAACAAATTAAAAAAAAGTTGTATGATATATTCGGCACCATAGAGGTAGCAGTAAATAGGTTTAATGTTTTTTTTTTATTCACAAACTTAGTGCACACGATGTTCCAAATTCAATTTACTTTATCCTCTAGAGAATAAAAACGGCTTTTCCACTCAGATATTGAAGATTAAAAATACTCTTTCCGAGATGGTGGGATGAAAAGCTGATTTTTCCACAAGAAACGTCAGATCAAGTTATAAAACTCAGAGAATACATATGACTTATTATTACAATCTCTATATAAAAGTGGTCTATTGTTAGTAGTGAGGGGATGCTTTCTCGCGTCGCTCTGACGGCTAATTCTATTCATACGATTAATCGATCGATATGAAAGTACACGCCCACCATAGTGTATAGAGTATTGTCATATTAGCTACCACTCATGTTTCCCTAGGGAAAGTTGGATTGGAATTTCTAGAATTAAGTCTATGATCTTTAATCATATGTAGGTTCCTTTTTAAGAAAAAAACATCTGTTTGTTACATATCTTTCTAAGTTTGAATTTAAAAGTAGGAATAGTAAGATATGTATTACAATCACTTGTCTAGTTACTGAAGTATAGGTTCTGTTAAGTTTTGAAACAGATTGGACATGTATGAAAAATATGTTGGTATATTTTGTATCTATCCATAGTCTTAGCATGGTAAGTGATTAAGTAAGTCAAAGATAGAACTTAAAGCTCGCGGAACACACCAGTAAGTTTACACCTTGAAGATGATATAGTTTTGTCACGATGTTTCCTTCACGGAAAAGAAACTACAAAAACAATAATAGCTATTTGTCAATATTCTATATATTTACTTCCTCAAGCCACCTTTCATAGCTACAATATTAATTAGTTAGTACAAAGGGACCTTAAAATAGTCAAAGGCACTGACAGCTCATGTTTAATGGGACATAAGTATGCATACAACAGACCTCTCGTGTGAAACCAACGGCCAAATTGACTGCATTCAGCTATTCATGGCTGAATCAAGGCTGGGAAAAAACAAGGATTTTTATGTTAGAATAAAATAAACTAAATTATTCATTTACTACTTTGTTTTGCCCTGGCTTGTACGATCACAAAAAAAGAATTAGCGAAATCGGTCCAGCCGTTCTGAAGTTATGCGCATACATAGGTTCAAATTGCAGATTCATTTTTATATATAGGAAACTTTTGGTAGTCACAGTATTTTCTATGAATCTCTATAGCGTCCTTCGCCGTGTAAATATTGCTTATAGCTATAACAAATATGTACAGTAACCTTGCAATAACCGCTGTACCGTTGTGTATCTACAAACACTTTTAAACTTAACAATGCCTTTTATTTATAAACAAATATATTTGTTCTAATAGTTATTTATATTATTTAACTAACTAGCTTAGTAATATTTAGGTTTACAGAACTCTCTAACAATTTTATTAATACTTAGTAAATCAGTCTTGTAGGTATAATACGTATTTTTTTATCTAAAAAAAGTAATTTTCGATTCACTTTTCGTTTCTATAAAAAAATACAGTATATTATTTTCTAATACATATATATATTATCACGACTTATCAGCCTTTTTCTACCAAAAAGAAAATGAACAAAACTACCCTACTATAAACACATGTTAAAACTACAGGCTGTATCTAAATATGTACTACACTCTCGCGTGACCACTTATGTCACAAACAAGTGATACAAGAGGTAACCTTTAAAAAAAAACACACACAAAGCCTGAACTTTCTACAGCCACGACCTTGCACCGCTAGTTCCTACTCTTATCACGGTTCGTGACTCATTATCCGTATGATCCGTACAACGCGAACATTTCGCAACACACTGTATACGCTACGATTAACAATTGAATCGCGACCTTGTTCCTTGAGTTATTAAGCTCAATCTTCAATGACGTAACATTGGTATTGCCATAACAATATTAAGGGACTTTGTTTTCTATTTTTTGTTTGTTAAGGTTTATTATTGATTGTTGTTGTTTGTGGAAGTGAACGGTATCGGATTAACAGAACAATATGAGGGAAAACGGTTTGCATTTTCGTACGTAATTTGTGCGTAATTAAATAATAAATAGCAACAAGTATGTACTACGAAGTTAACTGTACTCGAGACACGTAACGTATTTTATAGATCAATTAAACTGGATCGGATAATAGTGGTTTTATTACTTTATGTACTCAGAAGTACGATAAGTAAACTAACCTAGAAACTGCATGTTTGTACATACATTATTAAGTTGATAAATATTTCAAGTTTTCTGATCTAAAAACAAGTACAAAAACTATGTATAATTATTTTTAATATAACTCTCATTAGATGTAGCTTTTATTTTTCATTCAAAAGTTGAAGCGAAGTCGAATAAGTAATGTCACATTAGGTAATCCTATTTCTATCCTATTTTAATGAGCTTGAGCAAACTAAGCTTTTAAACGGAATTCTGCCGCCGATCTGAACGGTGCATTTTCACAGCTGTTAAGCCATATCCATTAAGTCTTTGTGACATAAAGGAAGCTTAAATATTATAATAAATAAACATAAACTACCTATAAATTACCTACATTTCTTTCCAAAATGACATATTTCCACACCAACCGATAGTAGCTCAAACTATTTCATCGTTATTGCTAATTCATTACATCAATCAAAAAAACCTACTAATTCCAATACCAATCGTGCCAGTTACATAATAACTAGATCAAGTGAGCGAGGACAGCCACTCGCGCGAGTTACTAAACAATACTACTTGCGCTACCAGACGACATTACTGCCATCCCACGATACTTCCGGATGTTGATAACATGTCATTTAAATGTAAAGTCCATTTATAAGGTCGTCAATTAGGGTTTGATATGTATACCGTGTTTATGGTGACTGTATAATCCTTCTTCAAGAAACACTATTAAAATAATACTAGGTACCTACTATGTAAAGAAGATGAGCGATCCTCATATAGCAAATGGCCATAGGTGGGAATGAGTTCCAACAAGGCAGTGATTTTGAGCACCTTGACGTGATGGCTACCTGAAACACAAAATACAAATGCTATGATATCGGCTTTGGAGTTGCAACGATCGTGTATTGTTTTATTTGTTAACCAGAATTTATCGAAAGGCAAATATTTTAATGCTACTCCTATCCCTACATTACCTTGATATGGATTTTGTCTCACATAATTTACATAAAAGGCAATATGTCTTTATGTGTGTCACTTCTGCCAAGATTAACAAGGTCTATCCAGAAGGCCACAGGTTAAAAATTACTTCAGTTGAAAGTAGCTATTGTTGTATGAATACCACCAGACTGTATCACAGCACAAAACAATTTTGCTTTACGATCGTTACTATAATATGAGCCATTTATGCAACCATGGCCCAAATATGGCACGTTCAAGTCACAATTTATTACAAACTACGTACAAATCTGGATATGTATCGAGAAAGGCACGATTTAAACAGTAGTATTGACCTCTGCCAAGGTTTTCGAGTTACACCGGTGACATTCAAACAAAATGGTGCCAATACGGATGTTTATTTAAAACATACTGGATTTCCATTACAGTTATGGCTCGTTTTAGTTTTTTAACCGAAACGATTCTTTGACTGTCGCAAGTTATACCTTAAAGATACATAAGTTTATTCATTACGATGAAAGAAAACTGATTTAACCAATATTTACTAAGCAATGTAAACGGCTATACGTGGTGAAAATAGATGGCCTATAATCTAATGCTCCTTTCCTTTTGTTACAGATTCACGAGCACATGACGCCAGATGAGCTCCAAAACGTGTTCCACGTGGACCACCACAGCTTAGTGCCAAACTACCACCTAGTGCAGCTTACCCACCATTTGTCGAGGCGGCATATCCCCACCACCCACTACACAAACTCCCACTCAACCAACCAGGGTAAACTACCCCACGGGAAAACAGAAAAGGTTAAACCACAATGGAAGACGGAGACAAGCCCACCGTCCTTGTTAAACGACGAAATGTTCGTCAAAGCGAAGCAGTACATAAAAGATGTCGATATAATTGGTGATCTGAATAACACAGTGAGTGTCAACTTTGGTGTGACAAATTCTAGTGAAGTAAGTGACAGTGATAGTGATGAGTTTAGTGATAAGGAGCATTCGGTCGAGGACCAAGATGTGGATGTTCATAAGATAGAGTTGGAGGCGTTCGGGAAGCAGCTGAAGTTGGTGCTGAAGAAACAGGAAGGGTTGGTGAAGAAGGATGGCCTGAAGCTATGGAAGGCGCTGACGAATGAATCTCTGCCGCATGGAGTGGATTATGAGGAGATGACTTCGGTGAGTGTTTATTTTATTTGATTAGTCTATTCTCTCTGTCTGTTTTGGTAGCATCTAGGAACGAATGATAAATAGAAGATAGGTATGTAGATACTGATGTTTAAAAGCGACTATTTGACGGGTCAATTGGAATAATGGTTAGCTATTACAATTACGCCATTGTTAGTAGCTTCGGTTCCCTCCCACACAGCATAATCTTATTGCTAATCATGTTATTTTGGAAATATTTCTGATCTATACTGATGTATGAAAAATTAATATATGCCATAATAAACAATTGGAAAACGAATTCTGATTAAAATATTCAGAACAAGATAAAATTAGATCTAACTCAACCATATCGAGGTCGGTAAATAAGCTATCAAGTCATACACCTGTGAATTTATCGATTTCTATTAAGAATTTAACACCTCACTAAGATATTGAAAATTTATCTCACAACATTGTTGCGCTTAAAACCTACATTCTCATTGATTTATTGTCGATATTCTTACCTATATAAGCCTTTAATAATATGAAGTGAAAAGCGAAAAGTGTTCGGAAACTAGTGAACAATGCTTCAAAGTGACAATTCTAATTAACAGATGATTATACAACTAATCGGGGAAACGTAGTTAAGAAACGCACTCACAGTAAATCAACTAAGTAACTAAATATTCATTATACACAAGTACAAAAATAATAAATTTATATTTACTTAATTAAATACAATGATATAAACGCTACTGTCAAATATATACAAATGACCTGATTTAGTTTATTTTAATATTAATGACCCTTGTACACAGTATAATTTATTTAAATTCGGAAATCAAAATACAAGTTTAAAGGTAAATAATAAATACACTTAAATTAGGATTTAATTTGTATTATAGACTTTAAATGGGCAAATTATATGTGTGGTGTCGTAAGGTCGTAGGAGTATATGGATGAACGCGTGCACTTTTATACATTGCATCATGTGATTAACACATTCTCAATGATAAAGGGCTGACAAAATCTGTCATATGTAATGGATGAGTAGGTATGTACCTATTGCATAAAAAACAATAATTTAATAGACCCCAAGTGGGTGTACAGGCTGACGATGGTTTTAGCTTAGTATACAACATAAAATTTTTGTATGCATTGTAACATGTAATAAAATACTTATGACGTACTAGTGCCTCCCCGTGGTTTCACCCGCGTTTTCGGGGGATTTTAATCTCGGGATTAAATGTAGCCTTAGTGTTATGTCAGAACATATTCTAACTCTGTGCCGAATTTCAAGCAGATACCTTCTAATACTATAATATCTTTAATACACTACCCTAGGAATAGTGCCATAGGAGTAACTAATAAGTTGATGCTGTCTATACATGCTAACAGATATTCTATAGTGTGTATAATCTATTAGTATAATCAGTATAGGGTAATAAATAGCCAAACCCTAAAGTATTTATTAGATTTTATTTTTACTATTATTGTGACACACAATACATTTTAAAGACCAACTAAAACTATCGTACTGTTCCTCTCTATACTGTAACACAATGATAGTCAATTGTTCTCTGTGTGTATCGTAAAAAAGCACTGCACCTGTTTATAATGTGGTGGGTGAAAGCTTTCCCACGAGACATCTCTTATCTAACCATGAAGTCAGATGGTGGCTTGTGAAGCGTAGCCGATGTGCTGTTCATATTCTGAATGTTATTCCCGAGTTATGTTACCGTTTTGAAACGCATTATACTATAACACTTTATTTAGGGTTATTTCATAACCAATATACAAATACCCTGGATGTGTACCTTTATCATACCTTACTTTGTTTAATTACTTTCCCATTTTCCAGGGATGAAAAGTTGCCTACGTCTTTTCTCAGGCTCTAGGCTATCTCTGTACCAAATTGAATATTAATCAGTTTAGTAGTTTTAGCGTGAATACGAGACAGACAGAGCTACATAACTTTAGTTAGGATTATATAAGCGAGTTTGTTTGTATATTTATTACTACACAACTCTATTTCACACCACTGGCTTTCGGTGAAGGAAAACATCGTGAGGAAACCTGCATGCCCGAGATGTCACAATCAAAGGCATGTGAAGTCCGCCAATCCGCACTAGGCCCGCGTGGTGGACTATGGCCTACACCCCCTCATTGTTATGGGAGGCTCGAGCTCCTCGGTGGAGACGTATATGAGCTGATGATGATGAACTCTATTTTACTGCTATATATTTTTTCGATCCCTGTCCAAGTTATAAATGGATCAAAAATCCATGTTAAATTACACAATATCTTATTACACGTACGTACATTATCCATGATCACGAATTTCGAGCTCATCGATGTACAAACACACAGCGCAATGTTAAAACAGCTTTACGCAATATGGCGTCGAAAAATATGCATTTAGAGCGCACCATAAGTCATTAAGGCATCAATAAACCTAGTTGGAATTATCTTCGAACCTCACGAACTCACAAAGGCTGTTTGAAGTGAATTCTAGATAACCTTGGAAACAAGACATTTGTGACTATGCGACGCCCTAAATTGTTAGGCTAGATCGAATATTTAAACTTCTTCAAGCCATGTACGCACTAGAGGGTAATATTTGAACGGTTGAACGCTGCACTATGTACTAGTGTATTAAAGTTTTACTTATAATTTACTTAATATTATATACTTTGTAGAAGTGGGTTCCTTCACCACATTCTGCCTTAAAACAAAAGACTGATCCCTAATGTCCTATACTAATAACCTACAAATTAATCTATACTAATATTATAAAGAGGAAAGATTTGTTTGTTTGTTTGTTTGTAATGAATAGGCTCCGAAACTACTGGACCGATTTCAAAAATTCTTTCACTTTTGGAAAGCTACATTATCCCCGAGTAACATAGGTTATATTTTATCCCTGTATTCCCACGGGAACGGGAATTACGCGGGTAAAACCGCGGGGAGGCAGCTAGTTTTAAATAAGCTCGAAAAAATATGAATAGATTCGTTATTTTATTACGTTTACGTTACCATTGCGTTTGAAACCGCTCAATGGTGAAATAAGATTAAAATGCGTTTAAAAAAGCTAGTGCGTAACAAAAATCTAAGTTAATTAATAGTGAATTGTACTTGTAAATTCCATATTTAAATTTGGCTTATGTCATCGAGGTTTTCATACAACTAATCTATAAAAGCGTGATTTGATTTTATGTGAATACTTACGAAGATAAAATACGTGAGTAGCATTGTAAGTTATTAATAGTTATTTGTTATACAAGAGTGCAAAGTTGCTTTTTAACCGCGTGTTCAATTTTGATGACCGAGCAAGCGAAGGATTCTAAAATTGAATCACGAGCGCAGCGAGTGATTCAAAATTAGAATCCTGAGCGTTAGCGAGGGAATCAAAAGAGCACGAGGTGAAAAATCTTTGCACTCGAGTGCAACACGTAACTTTTCATTCCACCTCAGCGAGGAAATGACTAAATACTTCTCGCGTGATTGTTGAGGGAGAAAGCTCATTTGCGCATTATTAACAGTTTCAGTCAATTCTGTTGGCGTCAAGCAAACTTCCTCGTCGCTAGAATAACTCATTTTAGTTTTTTCACTTGTTTTCAAGTTTCTTGTTTTTAATATAAGGTTTAACAATGACGTGAAAAAATGCCGCGTAAAGAACCGCGTACAAAGCAAATTGAAAAAAGAACACCAAGAAGGTGCCGAGTCTGAGTTTTTAACAAATTAAAAAAAAGTTGTATGATATATTCGGCACCATAGAGGTAGCAGTAAATAGGTTTAATGTTTTTTTTTAATTCACAAACTTAGTGCACACGATGTTCCAAATTCAATTTACTTTATCCTCTAGAGAATAAAAACGGCTTTTCCACTCAGATATTGAAGATTAAAAATACTCTTTCCGAGATGGTGGGATGAAAATAATTTTGTTTTGAAGGTCTTTGTTGTATCTGTGGTCGTGTGAAAATTATTACGAGAATGTCAACCTCTAATTTTCAATTAGACATGTGTAATCATACATAAGTAGGTATTGGATAAAAAATACTGTAAGTACACTGAATTGACCTTTACGGGCGGTATTGTATGCATCTTGTTTTGATAACTGATTGATATAAATATGATAGAGATAGACTTTAAATTTGAAAACAATTTTTGAATTTAAAGAAAAGCTAACAAGTCAAGCAAGCAGTTATTTCATAAGGCTTAAAATGACAAACATAAAAAAAAATACATAAGAAACCTCGTTAGTAAGTAGATCATTTTAAAAATCATTACATTTTTATCGCTTATTTTTTATAATTCGAAAAGCTACCTTATTAAACAATAACATAAAGCATTAATTGTGTAAACCAGCCCTTTAGCAGTCGTTAAACACTAATAATATCTGAATTCTGAACCTAAGTCTAAATCCTTGTTCACAGATAATTTAACACATTTAGGTATGTTAATATATTCATGTAGGAGCCGAAATTGGTGAAACATAAATAATATTATATTAACACGAGGTTTAGGATTAATTTATGGGTGATACTGTGTGAGTTGTCATTACTTAAGACTGAGTTATAATAGGAATATACCTTTGGGTTAATTTTGGTTTAGATCCGGATCCTGTTTTCATGTCAAATAGAATGAAAACAGGATCCGGATATAAATCACTAAACCTCTCGGTTATAGGTCTCCAAAACCATATCTTTTTGGTGTCAAATAATGAAAAATATATTAAAAAAAAAAGTAATTAAATATGTGACAAATTCACTCTGTCTATTATAGAATAGACATTAAAAGTATATTGAACTTAATTTCTTTATGGTTTTGTTATGTACCCTGAGTTATATAAGAATTTACTTATTTATAGTAAACTCCCAATTGTGATGATGTTTAACAATTCATTTATCATTCATTCATTCATTCAATTAAGTAATTGTCCAATAAAACAACCGAGAGGCTCATTATAAGAACCTCCTCAACGGTAAGATTTAGCCAAAGTTTAGTTTAAACTCAATTGAAAGCAGTTTTCAAAAAGGTTATAGACCTTAAAGGTGATTTTAAAATGGCAACATTTGAGACTAACATTCCGACTAGCAATGCAAATGGATATTGTCTTATAGACAATGAGTTTATTTCGCAAAATCAGACATGTAGTTAAACGTTTACAGAATACTTATTTAAAACGTGCTGCCTATTCTACCGCATTTATCTGCTTTCCTCGAAGATGTTAGGGTTTTCCTATATGTCAGTCAGGCAGGACGAATTTATTATGAGTATAAATTTTATATATCAGTTCGAAACTTAGTCTTATACCTGAATAGTAAATTGAACTTATAAGTACCTACTTCGAAAAGTCTTCAAAACTTAAGCAATGACTGCCTTAACTCAAATTGAAAAAAAGTATTGATAAATAATGTATTATGGGCATTTGAAGTTTTCTATATCTGCTTTATTTTCTGTTACCAATGATCTTTCAACATGCAGAACAGTTGCATCAAATCAAAAGTAGGTAGTAACTAGATATAAATAAATAAGTATTACTTTACTTATCAGCTTTCAATAACATAATTTATGTTTTGTCAATCGGCCTGTCCACAAACCAATCAATGTTCATCTGGACTTATCTACAACTAGTTTGGTAGACGCCCATATTTTGCATGACGCGTCTTAAGTGCGCAGATAACCTATTTTAGAATGGCATATTTATTGGTTGAACAATGACAGATAAACTTATAATAAAACTAAAATATGTTGTCCACGTGAGTCTTGCCTCCTTATATGTTATTAAATGGATATTTTGGTATAAAAATCAATGTCATAGTAAAGGCAGAAGATTTTACGAGTGTATACCAAAGTTTTATTAACATGTTTCTGTTGTCAACTTTTTGCGTTCCGCAGCGAAGAAGTATTTCATATGTAATGAGTAAATAAGGGTTGAAATTGCATTTTTTTTATAATGTAATAAGTCGTATGAAACTGACAGATAAACCCCACCAATAGGTATACGTCTATAAATTATGTCACAAACATTTTATACAAATTTATTTGATCCGTTAAACATGTTAAATAGCTAGACGGGCTACGACTTTCAGCCGCAGTTTCACTCGCGTTCCCGGGTGATCTTCAATTGTTCTGGATTATAAAGTAATAGGCTGCTGTATCATATTTTCTTTTCATCAATTTCATCGCGTTCTGGCGTGAAAGAGTAACAAACATATATTTAAACCATACATCCATACGTTCTCACAAACTTTCGCGTTTATAATATTAGTAGGATAGTAGTTTTATGAGTCCATATTTATAATATATAATTTTAATAGAAATATCTACTAAATACACACAAATGTGTCAGGTGGTTAACAAAATACATACTGTTACATATTCAGTGATTTTTATTATATTCAATTATTCAAATAAGACCAATAAAACCGACCCATTAACTGATAGTAATTATCTAATTTTATATTGAATGTTAATTTTAATCAATGTATTTTTAAGTGGTGAATATCATATTGATGTATGAAGACGTTTGAGCACGTCCCATTGGTGTTTTATACATAAAAGTATCTACCTTTTTGAAAGTCGAATCGTTTTGATATTATAATAATATGGCAACATTTATTCTAGTGTTGTACTTCACGTGGATAGATAGAATAAATTATCTAGTGGGACACCCGCAGAGTTATGTACGATAATAAAAAAAAAATGGTACCTACCAATTCTTAACTAATGTACAAATACTGACGGACTAAAAAACAGTTTTCAAATATTTCAATGCTTAGGTACTTTGACTCAAAATGATTAATTTAATGATGTTTTTCTAATAACTTGAAAGATGTTTGAAAGTCAGACACACTTTAGCATCCATTAAGTTTTGGAGCCTATCGAGCGTTTATACTTATCTTAAATTAATTTATTACTAATTTTAATTCAATAACAACAATAAACCATATGTATTGTATTTACAAAATTAAATTGCCTTCCTATACAGATTAATAAATCATCTTATTTTCAAACAAAAGTCCTCGTATGTCATTTTGCCATTTACTTTCTTAAGCCCTTTATTTATGATACCTCGCTATAATTTTCATATAAATTAAATAAACTCTCAAAGGAATGCGTGAGACATTTATTGCACACCTAGGACCAAGTACTGTCATAAAATGTGTCATTTCGAAAGCCCATAGAGTAGAATTATTTATGGTTATCATGAACCATAGACACTCTTTTGCTTCTCTTTTGAAAATATTTAACTAGTGATGAAAAGATGATTTTACTTAAGTCGAATATTAATTGTGTTGGAGCATAAATTTGCTGAGCTTTGATATTATTGGAATCTAAAGAAAATTGTAAGATAAAGGAGATTTAAAAAATATAGACTCAATTCGGAGTATGGTATCATAAATAAGTACTATGTATTTGTACAAACATTATCCTGAGCTTAGTAAAGGTTGATATCGAGGATTATTTTACTACAAATCGTAAAACATAATCTAGCTTCTATCAGGTAACTCCTGTACTATGCCCATCTCCATATACCTAGTACAAAAAATAGCTTATGTCAGTCGGAATAACATATTCTTATTATAGTGCGATAAAAATTAAACAAAAATATTTGCATATGCATTTCCATCCAAATGCATTGGAAGTAAAAAATAATAAGGCGGAAGCATACTCGCAAATTTATTGCATTGTCGGCTCCATTGATGATCAATATCAGTATCATAATTTGACATAAACCACGACTCCACGTGCACTTTTATTATGCAAGTGGGTATGCAAATAAAATACTGACGTTTTTCCATATAAGAAATGTGGTTTTCTTTTGTTTGTGGAGATAAATTGATGTCGGAAGCGTATGCATTTATTTATTATGCTTGCAGTTATTGATGACGATGATCATTGTCAAGATTATGATATTGATGCTGTGACGTCACGCAAGAATAATGATATAAATATAAAGAAAGTCATTGTACCTACATGTTTATTGGTCACAATAATCGAATGTCAATATGAAAAAGAATGAATAGTTCGGTAGTTACTTGCTATATATTTATATTAAAGGTTTTAATCGCTATAGCTTACATATTAGAGATAAAATCTTTTTTTTATGATCATGACCTATCTGTGTTTATTCACTAATGACCTAATAAAATAAGAGATAAAAAACCGTATGTAGATTTGTTATTTCGTTAATTTAAGTATTATTTTCTACTGCCTTTCAATAAATTTACTAAAGCGTATAAAATGTGTTCTCAATCTAATTAGCTAAAGGAAATGAATATATTTTTTCTATGAAATACTATAAAATATCTCATTAATATGTATCAATGATAAACAATTAAGATTTTATATAATTTCGTAGAAATCATTTCAAATAAAATTAAACTTTTTTTAATGATTGTGATCAATATTATCATGATCATGATAATAATAATTATGACGTCACCGAAGTGCAAATTGACACTTTATACGCCTTAATAAATATATAATTTACTACACACAGGTAACTACATTTATTGCGGTTAGTGCATATTGCGATCAGTTTTAGGGTAACCATAAATAAATGATTTTTGGAATTCGTTTTTTATTAACTAGTGGCTCCCAGGTGTTCCACTCGCGTTCCCAAGGGAGTTTCAATTTGTTAATCCAGAACATATTCTAATCTAACTCTGTGCCTAATATCATCGAGACCCCTTCAGCACTTCTGCCGTGAAAGATTAAGAGTACACGTACATCCATTCATGCCCGGTGCCCACAAACTTTCGCAGTTATAATATTTTAAATTATAACAATATAAGTCTATAAAGTTTTTTAAAGTTCACTATAGAATCCGATGCACGTAAAATAACCATGTAGGACATTTTTGTCCAGAACTTTTCAGTATTAATGGAAGCCCCACAACGTGTGGTTCAATTTAGTTGCGCAATGACTCACACAGTACACCTATATCTAATCGTTTATTGTTCATTTCCCGGTGGCTATTAAAACTTTTTAGCGTCGATTTCAGTCGATTGCGGTTGTTTAATGACCATTAATATTGACCGTTCTATTTATTCAAGGATATGATATTTAAACACAGTCAAAATATGTTAAAGTTTTAATAATAGTCCAAGCACATTAATAATACCTATAAGCGAATTTAGTATTACTTACGATCCTATAAACACAAGATGCACTGAAGAGGTGTACGAAAGTGACAGTTGTTTTTGATAACTATGGAACGCAATATTAAATACTACTGGCTCCCTGTGGTCTCACCCACGTTCCCGAGGGACCTTAAGCTTTCACGGTATAAAGGTCGCCTATGTCCCTTTCCATGCTCTAGTCTACTCTCTGTACCATTTTCTTTTTTATCTGTCCAGTGGGTTAGGAGCGAAAGCGTAACAGACGCATTTAAATAATATGTAAATATTACTTAGTAGGGTTTATAAGCGTGTGAAACATAGGTAGATACTAGATAACCGTGGTATCCCTGATTGCTGAAATTTGATGACATAAATATCTATATTTTTTTCTAGACAAAGGGATATTAAATAGTTCCGTATGATGACCCTGTACATGATATATTCAAGCAAATATAAGTCGTGTATACTGTCAGAATTCCCCAGTCAAAACAAACATGCATGCTCTTAAGAATCTTGTAAATCCCCATTAAGATACGGTAGGTAGGTGTGCACTTATTTGCACGTTCGTGCTAAAGATACTCATCACTGACAGTGAAGTGATGGACGGAAGTTATGTGTTATTTTATATTAACATAATGTTTTATACATAATATTCGTATGGTACGTCAAGATGTCTATGAACATCTGTTTTATTCCCGCATTTAAAAATACAAAATGGCTGCATTTTCAGCTGTCACCTTTGTATTGTCATCGTCACATTATGTTGGTAGCATTGTCATACGGTCCGTTGACAGTTATAATTTAAAAAGTGGCTCCACCGGTATCACCTGCATTTCCGAAGGATCTTCAATTTTCCTGGGATAAAAAGTAGTCAATGTGTTAATCTAGGGTATCAGCTCCATACCAAATTGTATTAAAATCGCTCCAGCCGTTTAGACGTGATAAAGTAACAAAAATACCTACACACTCAAAAACTTTCGCCTTTATAATAGGTATTAGTCTAGTAGTGTGATTTAATTGGCCACACATTTGTAATAGACATATATCTACATACTCAAACGCACATTTATTCCTAACGTTCCGAAACAAAAAAAATTACAGTAGCCCCTACCCACATTATAGACAGCCCGGTTGGCTTTGTGGTTAGTGACCCTGACTTTCAAGCCGCGGGTCGTGGGTTCTATTCCCACCCAGGACCAACATTTGTATGCATGAATATGTCTGTTTGTCCTGTGTCTGGATGTAAATATCTATAATATGTATGTATTTAAAAAAAAGTATTATATGTAGTATATCAGCTATCTGGTTATCTTAACACAAGCTTAATTTGAAGCTTACTTTGGAATCAGATTGGCCATGTGTGAAAAATGTCAAGTACTTAACTTATTATAACCAGTATGTACCAATTATATAAGCGTTGTTACAAATCTTATCTGTAATGGTAAATAAACACTTGTCACTATTTCACTAGATCGGGCAAACAGGTCACGAATTTAGTTATTCCCACGCCACCACGCGCGTAGTCTAAAATCTAACTATTGAACTTATACGCAGTTCATAAAAACTCAATTGAATATGTCGTACATAGATTTTTTCGTCTGTTTGTTTATTTAAATGACAGAGTTCCAAGCGATGACCTCTATGGTAACCTAACTAAAACAATCTATTGTGCATTATGTGCGAAGTTTTTTGTTTGGAACTAGATTTTTTTTGTGTTAGGTAAGTACCTACCTACCTGTAAAAAATTGTTACCCACCATTATTGTCAATAAATAGGTAACCTAAGAGCAGAAATATGTTAACCTTCGATTTTCAAGAAACATAAAAGTAGGTAACCAGCGGATACATTACTTATACCTACCTATTTAGTAATACAAAATTGTATGACAGTTATGATTTAAAAATACTGTTTAATCTTTGAAATACATTCCAGCGCAATTTTAGTCGTAAACTCCCGCTGTTTCCGCCAATAAAAGTTATAAAATTTTCATATTGATAAGGTAATTTAATATTTAGTAATCTCCGTATTGTATTTAAGATTGTATAACCTTCAACATTTCCTTCCGTTGCTCGTTCAGTTTTAAAAGTTGTCTGACAGTTTGGTTCAAAACATGTAAAATAAATGCCGAGTAATTTTTGCGTTTAATCAAATTTTTGTGTATCTTTATCTATCTGGTTACCATAACACAAGCTCACTTTGGAATCCGATTGGCCGTGTGTGAAAAAATGTCCCAGGATATTTATTATTATTATAATATGTGGTAGATAATCTACATCCTGATTTTACAATCAAATACTTTTTCATCCCACCATCTCGGAAAGAGTATTTTTAATCTTCAATATCTGAGTGGAAAAGCCGTTTTTATTCTCTAGAGGATAAAGTAAATTGAATTTGGAACATCGTGTGCACTAAGTTTGTGAATTAAAAAAAAACATTAAACCTATTTACTGCTACCTCTATGGTGCCGAATATATCATACAACTTTTTTTTAATTTGTTAAATACTCAGACTCGGCACCTTCTTGGTGTTCTTTTTTCAATTTGCTTTGTACGCGGTTCTTTACGCGGCATTTTTTCACGTCATTGTTAAACCTTAAATTAAAAAAAAATTACGTGAGGCACTCGGGGACTGCCGCGGTAAAGCTATTGCATTGCATAGCATTTTGTATCAACTTATGCAATTATAATTTTATTTATTTATTTTAATAATAAATGCACTTTGTTCATTCATATTCAAAACACTTCATACACAAATTTTACAAGTACAGCTATTCACTGTTGTACATAAATACATATACACCTATATACTTTCTCATAAGCAGCTTATGTATTCGTCCGATTTCGGAGCAGCTCGTCTCGATTCGTGCGAGTTTCGTAGAGTCGTACAATACGTCTAATCGCACACAACGCCGTGTCGACTGTCGAAGACTGCCGAACTGAAACGACGTTAGACGATGCACGGCCTTCAAGCCACACCTCCTTGCCCGTCGGAGTGGGGGGTGTTAGGTTTTTTTCGTTACGGAATTTCTTGATTCGGTCGCCGCGCTCAGAGCCCGCGATAAAAGCTATGCAATAGCTTAAAAATATATAAGTACTAGCTCATATAAATCTTAGAGAAAAGCTCTAATTTCATTGCCATGTTGGCCCAACGTACAAACATTTGTACCAATACGCCAACATCGCGTGCTTAGAAATGCAAATGGCCGCTACATGTACTAAATAAATGATACATTTCGATTTAAACAAAGGTTAGGTTAGAAAGGACGCCTTGTACATTGTAAAAATACTTGAGCATATATTTTGACGTGACAACGTCTTATAAATTGGTTTGCCGGGTGACACTTCAAGAAACTGCGTTACGCTCCGCTCACGTCACGTTAGGTTTTAAATTGTTACTATTATTTCATCCTTCTTCCTACTATACGAATGAATATTCACATTAAAATTATTTTACCCCTCAAAGTCGTTGTCACGTAAAACTTTTTTTTAATAATATGCATTCTGATGTGCATACGTATTTGAATACTTAGGCTTTATGACGTGGTACCCTTGCCACGAAATAGAAACAAAATAATTACGCGCGAATACGGAAATTGAGTTTTGTTTTTTATAAATGTCAAACGCCATTTTTTCAAAACGTCAAAGAGTTAAGAAGATAGCAAACAAGCACCGTGCCGAAGTCTGCCGAACTTAAACGACGTTAGACGATGTGTTAGGTTTTTTTCGTTACGGAATTTCTTGATTCGGTCGCCGCGCTCAGAGCCCGCGATAAAAGCTATGCAATAGCTTAACAAGAAACTTGAAAACAAGTGAAAAAACTAAAATGAGTGATTCTAGCGACGAGGAAGTTTGCTTGACGCCAACAGAATTGACTGAAACTGTTAATAATGCGCAAATGAGCTTTCTCCCTCAACAATCACGGGAGAAGTATTTAAAACAGTACACAAGTGACTAACACCAATATTACAGTACCAAACAAAAATATTACACTCAATTTAAATAACTGTAGCAACGTTACTTTAAAATTTTCTTAATTATACCTTAATATTATTTTGTTATAATTTAAAGATTATTCTGTAATACTTACCTGTCATAATGTAGTAATTAATACCTAAACTGAAATAAAAGTGTCTTGTGATTGTAAACGTTTTTTTTTTTGCATTTAGTCATTTCCTCGCTGAGGTGGAATGAAAAGTTACGTGTTGCACTCGAATGCAAAGATTTTTCACCTCGTGCTCATCGCGCATCATCCTTCGCTTGCTCGTTCATCAAAATTGAACACGCGGTTAAAAAGCAACTTTGCACTCTTGTATAACAAATAACTATTTATCCAAGTAGTAAGGTACTTTATATTGTTTCTTGGCCCAAGCATCATACTGTTGTATTTATTTTTGTGCACATTATTTATCTTGTAATTTTATTATCTGTTAGAATATTAAAATTAAACTGAAATATGTTTTTATGCAAAATAAGAAAACCTTGCAATTAGAAAATCTGAGCGTGAGATTACCAGCTCCAAGGCTACCAGTATAACATTGCAATGCTGCAACAGAACCTAAAATAACTACTAAAATTGATGTTTATCTCAATATTACTGCATAAAAACACAATTTGTTTATTGCACTAAAATACTTGGAATAATGGACCTGTGATATTAAGAAATAATATTTTATATTTAACTGCAGTAACTAGCTAAGCTTTGTATATGGTTTCCTCTATTTTCTTTTTTTATTCCAATCATAATTAATTTTTTTCTACAGGAAGGTGAAGAAGACGTGGGAGATTTGTATCAAGACGAAGAAAATGGCGCTGCCCTGCTAATCAGAAGGCACCCTAAACATGGAAAGCTTGTTGTGGTATGTACAATAACATTTTTTATAAACTCGTATTTAGAAGCAAATTAAACAAAAATATTTTCAGGAAAAGCTACGCTACATTGTATTCTGTCTTCTGAAGAAAGTTTCATGTATAAAAATATCTTATACGAATCTCTTTTTCTTATTGAAACATGTATAAATAATAACAGGTATTCAAGCTGAAATCAAAAAAGATTTATAATATGTTCTGGATTAACATACTATGGTACTGTTTTGAAGATTAATGATCGTGGGTAAAGTCAAAGTAGTTTATATCACTCAACAAAATAGGTACCTAAGTAGGTACCAATTTTATTTTTTTATTTAGGTTATCCCAAAATTGTTATCTAGTCACGTCGTTCGCGTTGTTTATGGCTATCTACGACATTGAAACGTGCTTCAACTGAACGCATCCTGTTTGGATAACGATATTTATAAACCTCGCTAAATATTTTATCTTTAGTTGGTAATACCTCTATAGAGATAATAATAATAATAATAATTGTTTATTTTCTTTCTCCTTACAAACTAGGTATAAAATACAAATTTTAGGACAAGGGTACATTTCCTTATATATAACAGTTTGTAGGAGAAACTGGTTTCCAAGCTAAGCCGGAGCCTGTGTTATGGAGAACCAGTCTCTTCCGCCGCGGACTTTGATACAATCTTCAAGATAATATTATATACCTATTCTTATGTGTTATGTCTATAAATTTATAATGTGGTATGTACCACTAAAGAATGAAATAATTTGTAATGAAAATTGTGTAGAAGTTGATTCGTGTGTGAATGTGATTGAGAAAAAGTGTTTGTGAGTGTGTTTTGGTATGTGTGTAGGGGGGATTTGCAGGTGAGTGTGTTTGTGTGGTGGTGTGAATGTGCGTGTGTATTGTAGGTGTGTAAGGGGGATGTGCATGTGAGTGTTTGCTTGTGTGGGGTTGTGAATGTGCGTGTTTTTGTGAGTGTGTTAGGAGACGTATATTTGAATGTGTGTTTGTGCGGGGGTGTGAAAGCGCGTGCTAGCAATTTATCAGATTAGGTATTATTTTTTTACTACGAGAAAACTTTCGGTCTCATTATAGTCTAGGTTGAGTAGCCAATTATAAACAATATTTTTACATTCGTGGAATGATTTATTGTGTAATCTCAACTGCTTGTTCACATTGTTATACACAAAGCTACCCAAAAAACAGAAGAATCGGCGTGAGAACGACGTTTTAGGAAGTATGTCCCGTGGAATGTCTTTCCTACGCCTGACCGGCAGGGACGGTAAAGATATTTTAAGTGAATGCTGTAAGAGAATTATCTGTTGAATATAAAGCTGCCTCACAGACAGAACTTCACAGAACTTGTACAGGTCAGTAGTCGGGTAGCGGTATGGTTTGAACGAACTTACCTTTAAGACGGCTCTTTGGGCACGTTCTAACTTGATGATATTTGATTTGAATGAGCCCCCCCAGGCGGTAATGCAATAGGACAGAATAGATTGGCAGAGGGCCAGGTATACTTGTTTTAAAATATTACCGTCTGATATATACCGCAGCTTTTTGAATATATAGATTATTTTACGAATACGGCAAGTAAGAAGGTCTATATGATGTTTAAAGGTTAAATTATGGTCCAGAGTTATCCCTAAATATTTATAATTATCAGTTTGAGCAATAGTTGGGCAGTTACAATTTGAGGACGAATTTGGACCATGTATATGAGCGTAAATTTGGAAATGGTTTTCTAATGGTATGTGTCTGTTTTTAATCGCAAAGGCCATATATTTTGTCTTATCGACATTTAGTGTGAGTACGTTGTCTCTTAGCAAATTATATAGTTGGTCAAAACCTTTTTGAGCTACATTATATGTCTCTTCCCAACTACCGGCGGTAAAAACGATTGCTGTATCATCAGCGTAGGAAAACACTTTTCCGTTCGTGAGGTTAATATTGCAGATGTCATTTATGTAGGCTAGAAAAAGGGATGGACCTAGAATGCTGCCCTGGGGAACACCGTATGCGGTTTCTAAGGATGAGCTTAAGTAACTACCGATTTTTACTTGTTGGGTACGTTTAGTTAAATAATCGGTGAAGAGGGCAAGTTGTAAGCCTCTGATGCCCAGTGTTTCAAGCTTCGACAATAGTCTGGGTATTGAAATCGTGTCAAAGGCTTTAGACAGATCTAGAAAGAGTGCAATGCACTTTTTGCCTTTGTCAAGATCCCTCACTAATGTGTCAACCAAAGCATTTACAGCGTCTGAGGTTGACTTTCCTGGACGAAAACCATATTGGTTGGAGGATAATATTCCATTTTCCTCAAAAAAGTTTCGGAGACGGTTGTTCATTACACGCTCAAGAATTTTCGACAAGGACGTCAGAACTGAGATAGGACGGTAGTTATTTACCCGGCCTCTATCTCCAGACTTATAAATTGGATGAACAAGTGCATGTTTAAATCTTTCAGGGAAGACACCTTTGCCAATACACAAGTTAAATATGTGAGTTATAGGAGGAACTATTGTTTTCTTATTTTGCTTCAATATATTAGCGGATATACCATCAATACCAACGGCACAATTAGTTTTAAGGGACGATATTATACGCTCGATTTCCAAGTCGTCTGTATCTAAAAATACAAAGGATTTGCAGTTTCTTGAAGAGACTAATTTAGTTGTGGCAGATGGAGGTTTGATCTGCTTTGCAAGTCTCTCACCTATATTAGCGAAGAAAGCGTTAACTTCATTCACTGCGTTCTCTGGGCAGTCAGATATTTTTAACAGATCGTCAGGTAATTCTTTTTGCTTCTGTGTGTTTGTAGTCTTTTTGATAACTTCCCATAGGCGCTTAGAGTTTTTTCCTGCTTTTATTATTTCTTCCTTATTAAATTGTCGTTTTAGTTTTTTTAATAAGTTGTTGCAAAAATTTCGATATCTTTTATATATTTTTTCGTGTGTCTCATCATTAGTATTATCTTTAAATTTTTTATGCATCCTGTCTCTATTTCGGATACACCTAAGGAGACCTGGTGTGATCCATGGTTTTAATATTTTAATTTTATGTGGAATGTATTTGACTATAGTATTTTCAAGCAAGGCTCGATTTATTGAATTTATGAAATATTCTAAAGCAGTGTTTGGATCATTGCACGTGAATATATATGAAAAATCTATTCTAGCTATATCAGAGTTTAGATTATTATAATTAATTTTAGTAGTTTTGGCAGAATTAATTTTTGGAAGGCAAGGCTTATTTAATGTTAGTAATACGGCGCTGTGGTCAGTGACACTGGAATCAACTACGATTGAGATGGCACTCAAGGTTGTTTTAAGAAGAACGTGATCCAAACACGTACTTATACGAGTTGGGAGAGTGTGTGCAGGTAGCAGACCATGAGAGGCAGTAAGATTAAGATATTCCTGGCAGTTTGGATCTATGCTTCCAGGAGCAATGTCAATATTAAGGTCTCCAATTATTATAAAATTTTTAAGGTTAGCATTATGTGAGAGGATGATATCCAAAGAATTTTGAAATAAGGTTGTGTTTTTAATTGAAGGAGATCTGTAAATAGCAAGTATACCAATATCTGAGCCAACTTTTAAGAAAAGACAGTCAGCGTCATCAAAACTGGGTTCGGTACAGCTAATACTTAAGATAGACTTGTTCACATATATGACTATGCCACTGTTTTGGTTTATTGTTAACTGGGTATAGAAGAAGTTATATCCATCTATCTGTGGAATGTTTGGACAACAGGAGAGCCAACATTCAGTTAAGATGATTACATCGATTTGCATTTCAAGTCTCGCAAGTAGCGTATAAAAATCAGAAAAATTTGCTTTAATGCTACGGATGTTTTGAGTAATTACACTGAAGCATTTTAAAGTTGACGGAATTAATTTGGTGCAATTTTCAGGGTCACTAGTAAAAGAGGATGCCACTTCAAAATCATCCAAATTATTATTCAGATTAAATTTAATACTCTCGAATTTTATTTTTGTTATATAAATGGTACTTTGAATGGAGTCTCCATAGTAGGTTAAGCGGCAAGTACAAAGTGGCCACATCAGCTATTTGGTAAGCATGTCTATGAGGTTCAAGTGCATTTGAATTTCCTGAAAGATTGCTAGTGTTGGGGTTCTGTGAGTGTGAGTGTGAGTGTGAGTGCGCGCAAAAGTGTGTTAGGTAGAGAGATCTGCGTTTGATATTTTACCTGTGGTTGGTTATATGTATATAGAGAACTTCGTTCGACAGTAGACTATAGTTTGGTTTTTAAGAAGAAATTAGCTTGACATTTTCTTATTTAAAAACTAAACCATAGTCTGATAGCTCCCAATTAAAATGACAATAAATATACAGCACTTTTCCACCACATAATAATTTTGTATCAGTTTCAGATAATTAAAAATGGAATTAATTTATTTTTTATACACACATTCTCATACATAGCAAAAATATTATATATTTCCGCCCAAAAAGAAAAAAATATCGGCGTTCCCATAGTACACATTACTAAATCAAAGTTCTATTCGTTTTATAATCTCAAAATATTATTTAATACCTACCAGTAGAAAACAGTCTATGACGTTTCCATTGATAATGAAAGCTGTTTTCCAACAAAGAAAACACTATCGGCAACATACATCAGAACAGCGGCACTGAGTGAGACTAGTAACAATGTGCCTACAAGTAGGTTGATTACAAAACTATCGAGGCTGTCATGTTAAGTATTGTTAATGTTTCTAACATGTGAAGATGTTTTGTTTACTAATTAAGGGACATTGTAACATATCTGTTCTGTTACCTACTGAGACTTTGGCATATTTTAAAATCATTCTCTTGCTCAATTTTCCTGTTCCTGCCCTTATCCCGCCTAATCAGGGTCGGCACAACATGTGCTTCCTTCCATTCCTCCCAATCTGCCGTCATATCAGTAATCACTCTTTTCTACTTTCTTCGATTTCCTCTACCTTTCTTTATATGAATGTTTCCGACTAGGATCAATTATTTATATGAATTATCTGTAGGAGAGTCATATAAGGAGAAGCCAAACACAGTTAGGTATATGGAGAAAAGACACGGTATATTATTACTAGTTCACTGTATAAGTATGAGTGACACAATCAATAAAAAATAAGAAAACGTATTCCAAACAACTTATCCCTTAAATTCAAATTTACTTAAACACAAATAAGTTTGTAGGTATATTTAACATTATCCGCACCCACTTACATATTTATTTCGTAACATACGATTAATCACAGTTTCGTTTCAACAGGAAGGCTCGATCGGTCACGACCTAGTGATCAGGCCAATCCCAGACTCGATGACAGCGGCCGCCCAGGACGACGAGATGTTCATGGACCCGTCCAGCATGGCAGATATGGTCTCCATTGATACTGGCTTGCCGATCGGTATGTTATTCTACTAATATGTACCTATTATAAACGTATTTTTTATGTAAATAACGCAAAAACTACAGAACGCATTTGAATGAAATTTGACAGATAGTTTATAACCGGGATTAATACAAAGATTATTTTTTATGCACGCGGGTGAAAACGCATGGAGCCACTAGTATTATATAAATAGTCCGTTATATATAACAGCACTATGTCGTCGTTGCATGGTATGTCCAAAAGTTGCCATGTGTTTTTTCTCACTTTACAGTAGGTGCAAAAGAAATGGTTTATTCGAATGAAACAGAGCATTCATGAATGAATATCACATTCACATATCTAAGTCATTATAAGGCATTATATTTAGTAACCTAAATATTGTATTTTGCTTACCATAATGGTTATTGCTACGGATTTGGTTAGTGAAATAATTCTTTAGTATACTATATTATTTTGTAGTACTAAGTAGTTAAGTAGGTACTTTAGCTGTAGAAAATTGTGACTTATTTCTAAATGAAATAGGTAAACATTTGGATAAATATATATAATGACGACATTCAATTAGCAAGTTAAAGATACTTGTCTGATGTTAAAACATCAAACACAAATATTGTACTTTCTTATTTATTACGTATTGTTGATACATGAAGCCGTATGACATGCTTATGACCTATATAGACATTGTTATTAATATTTATATGGACTAAACCCCGTCGTTGATAGGGGAGGCTCGTGCTCCTCGGAGCCCGGAGGAGTCGTAGGTATAGATATGAGCGAATGATGATTTTTGTAGTTGCCAACTGCGATATACGCACTAACAAAGTAAGAAACAACATTAATAAAAAACTTTATGAAATATCATAAAATATGTATCATGTTCGTTAGGTACGTTACTCGACCATAAATTTTTTGATTTGAAATCTTCACGTGAAAATGGTCTACCAGTAACGCCATCTAGCGGCAGAAGTTAAAACAAGCATTAGACTCGAACCCAATTTTCCAAGCAATGCAAACATACCTACCGAATTTACACATATATTTAATTAAATCGCGTAACGCATTATTTATTATTTCTCCGTACGGTTAGTTATACCTATGTACTTTTAATGTATATTTCAGTGAAAAGAAAAAGGGAAGATCAGGACAGACTGAAGCGTGCCCTCAATGGCGCCCAACACGTCATCATCCAAAGAGAACCGATAGAAAGCGATCACCTCAGTGATTATGGTAAGTTATTATATCTATACTATTATTATAAATCTAAAAAGTTTATTTGGTTGAGCGTGCTAATCTTAGAAATCGGACTCAATCAGTCCGATTTGAAACACCACGCTACGCTACGGAGCGGTGTATCATGGGAAAATGTAGCACAAACGGGGAAAATGTGACGCGAACAAAGTTGCACATGAAAGCTATAAACCAGATTATATATTTTTTGGGTATCTAATCTTATCGGTAAGAGGTACTGCAGTCAGAAAACAGCAATTTATATGAGATTTCAGTATTGGTCCCATAGTTTTAACTTATTCTTTATGAATACTTCCTCATTAACGCTATGCAGATGAAATTACATTAAACCCTATAGATATAACAAATTAATTACCATACAGAAAAAGATACCTATTGAATATTCAGTTTATAAATTGAAGCTTAGATATTACTTACTTAAATCATTGATGCGCAGGTGTTTCCCTTTACATCTAGTTAACTTAGATAACATCAATGTTTGCATAATACTTATAATTACCGACAAAGAAAACGAAGAATATATTTTTTAATAGTACACAAATATAATGTTATTGATAGATAAATCTTTATATTCCAATAATAAATCTCATTTACGACTGATAGAAGTAATAGTGACTCAGTGACTATATACAAAACTAATATAAAGGTATTTATTGTATTTAATTTCCGGTTTTGCATTTAAACACTGTTATTATCAAAGCATCCAAAAGAAATGTACCAAATTCTTGGGTAAAAAAAATAAGCAATATGTCTGAAACACACTAGTTTCGAAACTTTCGAACAATTTAAAATTCGTTTTTTTTTCTATAAAAATTGCCTTCATATGTATGATACATCGCCCAAAGAGCAAGAAGTTCAATGATTACAAATTAAAAAAACAAATAAAGTCATGTAAAATTGTTTTAAAATTGCTATACCTGATTGGTGAACACCTGATTAGACTTGCGCCCTCCCAAAAGAGGCTTGATAATGATTTATTAATAACCAAAGACAAACCAGAATAATCTCGAACTCTAGGCGATTAAATCATTCGTACTGTATATCTCGGTGACACTTCACGTGTACACAACTTATTATCACTTGGTGTCACGTGCATGAACGCGCATCCCAATAATTAATCGATTACATTTATATGTAATCGAGTTATAATCGATTATGGTAATCGTACCGGTTCCGCGCGAATGCCAGCACGTATTTTGTGATCTATGTTTGATTTGCGAGGGTTGTCAACTGATATTTTTTAGTGCCCATATTAGAAACGTATGTTAAAAATGCCTAATAACCTAATTATACTATGTATTGTTGATAAAACTGTTGTAATTTAGATACTTTTTTATAAAAACATCGATAATTATGTAAATTATATCTGTTTTTTGTTACAAATAAACAGAACTATGAATCTAGCAAATAAGCTGGCTAATAAGAGATAGATCAAACTTGTGTCAAAGAATTAAGTATTTGATGAATTCTGTAAATATTAGATAGTTTAATTTGAGTTGTTTAAAATGGAATTTGTCAGTTCAGCACTCAGAATTCAATCAAGTCCCTCTTCAAGGGCAGCTATTATTGGATTTTATTGAGATGAATGATCTTACTCAATGCAATTTAATTTGTAATGCTAATAATAAAATACTTGATCTAGTTTTGTGTGATATTCCAAATTGTGATGTTTCAAATAATTGTATTCCACTAAGCAGCATTGATCCATTTCATCCGCCCATTAGTATTATTTTGTCCAACTGTCATAATAACAATCTAATTCATAATGCAGTGGTCAGTAGACCGAATTTTCATAAAGCAGATTATAAGTCAATTAAAGACTTCTTCTCAAATTTTGATTGGAATAATTTATTCGGGGACTGTTTTGATGTTAACGAAATGGTTGATAGGTTTTATAAAATTGTGGAACAAGCTATAGACCAATTTGTACCTCTAACTAGATCGAAGAAGGCAGATTATCCTGTATGGTACACCAAAAGTTTAATTAGGCGGATTAAAGAAAAGGAAAAATTGAGACGGAAAATAAAGATTTATAATAATCCAATGGACGCTCTGTCATTAGAAACTCTTAGCAAGCGTTGTGATAAATTGTCAAAAAGCTGCTTCGATTCTTATTTAAAATGTATTGAGACGAAGATCATGGAGAACTCTAAATACTTCTGGTCTTTTATCAAAAGTAAACATAAATCAAAAAAATCTAGTTATCCCTCTAAAATGACTGATGGCACTACTTTTGCTACAAATGGTGAGGAAATCTGTAACTTATTTGCTACTTATTTTTCACTGGTTTATGAACAGCATGATGTTCTGCAGGATATCCAATCGATAAAAGTACATTGTACAAATATGGATAATTTTTCCAGGCTTCAGCTAAATCGTTCAGAAATTGAAAATAAATTGAAAACATTAGATATTACTAAAGGGTCGGGACCTGATGGTATCCCTTCGTCATTTTTAACTGCCTGCTTTTCTGAATTAGTTCATCCACTAAGTTCTATTTTCAATAAATCTTTAAAATCAGGAGTATTTCCTACGAAATGGAAATCTGCTCAAGTGGTGCCAATATTTAAATCGGGGGACAATACTCTTGTTCAAAATTATAGACCGGTTTCTATTCAATCTGCATTTGGTAAGGTTTTTGAGGCTTTGGTTTGTCCTTACGTACAACATCATTTTCAGAAATACCTCTCGGTACATCAACACGGTTTTGTTCACGCTAGATCAACCTGCTCTAATCTTGCTTCGTTTACTGAGATAGTATCAGAAGCCTTAGATAAGAACAAAGAAGTGGATATCATCTATACCGATCTCAGTAAAGCCTTTGATAAAGTTTCCCATTCGATATTGGTCCAGAAGCTTGCAAATTATGGATACTCGGGAGCGTTACTGAACTGGATTCAATCGTATCTCGAAAAGAGGGACTTTTATGTAGTGGCATGTGGTTTTGCCTCTTCTAAAAACAGAATATGTTCGGGTGTTCCACAAGGTTCGCATCTGGGACCCATACTCTTCAATATTTTTATTAACGACGTTATGGACTGCTTTCATCACTCAACCGCATTTATGTACGCAGATGATTTAAAGTTTTTGAGGGTTATTGAAAGTACTGAGGATGTATTACACCTTCAGCAGGATTTGAACAGGTTGGTTGCTTGGTGCGGGATAAACAAGATGTCCCTTAACGTTAACAAATGTTTTTCTATGAAGTGCACACGAAAAATCAATCGTATCATAGATTCAAAGTATAGCATTGACGGGCACTCTTTGAATATTGTAGATAACATAAAAGACTTAGGAGTCACTTTCGATAATAAACTCACGTTCTTGCAACATACAGATACTATTATTAAAAAATCTGCCAGGATGTTGGGTTTCGTGATTCGCAACGGAAAAGACTTCAGGTGTACGGGTACTAAAATACTACTGTTTAATGGTCTAGTTCGAAGTGTCCTGGAATATTGCAGTGTGATTTGGCGACCACATTATGCCACCCATTCTCTCCGCATTGAGAGGCTACAGAAACGTTTTCTTTACCATCTTACGTATTCAGTCGGGAAGTTAAAAACACTAAAATCTTACGAAGATAGACTAAAGCATTTCCATCTAAATAGTCTAGATAAACGCAGAGATGTACTTGATCTTTTGTTTCTTTACAAGATTCTTAGATCCAAAATTGATTGCCCTCAGATTCTTCAGCGTTTGAATTTTAGAATACCTACTCGCTATCCTCGTCATGTAATTACACCACTAGTCCCTCCCCTGCGAAGAACTGTACATGGGTGTAACTCTCCCATACCGAGGATTAGTAAATTATATAACTCGGTGAGTTTACTAACTGACGTGCACGTTGACTCCTTAGCGACGTATAAAAAATGTATCAACGCTGCTCTAGTGAAGTAATGTAATATTTAACTTTATATAGGTATATATTTTATTTAATTTTTCTAACTGTTATATTTTTGTATTTTAGTAATAAGCATAATGTGTTAGTATAGTATAATAGGTGTTTGTAAAATGTTGTGCAAGAGGTGTTTACCTGTAATGGTTGTGCATTTAGTTTTTATGTTTAAGTTTAGTTTAATATTTGTATGTAATAGTGTAGCAACTGCTGGTGAACCAAAATAAATAAATAAATAAATAAATAAATAGTATAGATTAATTAAATCCATATTTTTATAAATTACAATAAAGAATCAAATCGTGTTCAAACGGGACACTCAGACATATTAGTAATAGACAGGCAGATCAAATTTCTAAATTGAGACAGCCCTTATGAAAGACTTGCTCCGCGTATAAATAACGTCATATTTATATAATAGGTATTAACTACGTAGATTAACTACCTATTTTGAGACAGTATGTTTACTGATAGACATTGGTCTAGTTTGCTCTTTGATTTAAATCAGCAAATACACGCTTAGCATTAGCATTTTTGATAATAATTATGGTATCACATTTCATTATTATAAAACTGTGTTGAAACATGAACCTGAACGATGCTGTTTTCAATCGTTATCGAATTACCAAGTTATGTGCTCGAAATTTGTTTAATTTTACCTAAAAACGCCGCCATTAGTTATTGCGGTAGAATTCGGAACTAAAATAGTACAAATACTTCATTAGGAACATTCACACCTTTTCAAGTGGCGCCCTCGTTTCAAATTAATATTTTTCTAAACTGAGTTTTTATTTAATGAAATGATTAAATTCTGTGAAATTATTAAAGTCACAAAATCCAAGTGGTGTCAATTTTATTTATTAAAAAGATTTTTATATCAAATTTCCACTGCTTAAGAAAATTCATTGGCATTTAAACAAACGCTTGTATCTAAACCTAAAAAACTCAAAATTAGATTTTGTAGTACTTATGTATTTTTAGCTTATGCTGATTAAACTTAATTTATGATACGTATAAAAGATTATTTCATCGATAGTTTTAATTTGCATTTTGGTTTGTTTAAATAAGTCTCCGGTGACATTTGGCTCGGAAATATGTCGATAAAACTACAAATTAATTAGATAAATTAAAACTGGATATTCATATGAATAATTTTGTAATATTATGACTTCGTATAATTCCATTAAAGCTATAAATAAAAAATATTTGCAACACTTAATCATATTACCTATTGGGAGCTTGAACTTTTATGACATGAAAATATTAAATATTTTAAAACTTTAACACCTATAAAAATATTTGGTGGTTAAAATACTAAATTAGGCATTAAAGTGTATAATTAAATTATATATTTTTGGGGTTTCCCGAACCGTGACTAGATGAATTTAATTAGGCGTTAATAATATTGAAGCAGTCCTAACAACGTTAAGCAACTATGTTGGGACAGACAATTTTTTAATAAACATTCAAATTTCACGCAAAGCAATTCAAATACTGGTTTCCTTTAAATTGAACGGATTGATGCAATCTAGGTATTGACCTAAAAACTATCGATTATCATGCAATGGAAAGCTGAACTTGTAGATATTAACAATTAAACGATACTGCAAGCGTCTATTAATATAATATACAAATAAATTTAAAGAAAGACCTTATTAATTCATTATTACAATATACCTACATACAACGTACAAGTAATGAATGAGGATGTAAGTATCTATATAAATAAGTAGGTATGTATTTAAACGTAGTACCTATATGTAGTACCTATGTCAGCTATCTGGTCACTATATGACAAGCTCTGCTTAGTTTGAAATCAGATTGGCCGTGTGTGAAAAATGTCCCTGGATATTTATATTTATTTTTACAATACGAATATCCCCGACATTCATATCAGTTGGTCATGGATTTGATTCCCACCTGGTACCTAAATCTATGTTGTTGTAGAGCTGTCATTTAACCGGTTTCCTTAACAATGTCGTCACCGTCGCCAAGCTGTGGACATGATTGCCAATCAAATCTACATTAATTAACGTTAATTAGACGCCGCCAGTTTGTCTCGATTGTTTGTCTAATATGAGGAAAATTCATAGTTTAGGTACCTTCCATAAAGTCAGCGTGCGACAGATAGGAAATAAATAAAGCTCATGGGATATTCTTTGTACACTTCCAATCTGGTTCGCAATTACCTATTGTAATTAGAAACCTAAGTACTACATAAAGTAGTATATCAGATATACCACATTTAAATGCATACCTAGATAATGCTTATTATACACCCAAACACAGATCAAACAGATTTTATTAACCACTAGATCAGCCATTCAAAATTATATAACTTAGTAGGCACCTACTTAGTATGTAAATTTTTAGCTTTACATAAAGACAATTTTTGATTCTATTCTAAGACTTAAACGCTGCGACTTCAATATTTATTGAATTATCAGATTTTTTTAAATATAGATGCTTTTAGATAGGTATTTTATTTTATAATGAAACTGTTAGCTTTATTGCGTCGCGATTGCGGGGTCGTCGGGTCAAGTCGTATTACTTACGTCATCTATTATTTTAAATCAATTTTCTCATAATAACTTAAACAACGTGCAAATCTGTACCGTGGTCCACAACGTAGCTCATATATGATGTATTTCCTGAAACATCCTAGCCTGTATGTATACATCGTATTATTATGAAGAAATTTTAATAACGATTCCCACACCAAACATACTTACAAGACTTACATACTTATTAATACATTGATTAAGAGCACCGTTACTGGTCGCAAAATTTTTAATACCGACAAAAAATTCGAGAAAATCTTATCTAAGGTACCTACTTAGTATTGTATAGGTATAGTGTTTTTGTATCAACTAAAATGCATACCTAATCTCAACAGCACTAGAACCACATGAGTAGATAAATCTACTCATGTGCTAGAACGCAGATGGTAACGCGGAGCAAAAGTTATCCTAGAACCAATTCTTATAGGTAGCATGCTTCGCCATACAAATTGTAATACCTATAATACCGTATGAACTACTACAATGCCACCATCAACCCGCATATGATACTTTTTAATGGCCCATATTAATCTTAAATTATCTACATACGAGTATGTCGAAATTGGGCATAAGTAAAATTATAGGTTAAATGTTTTAATGTCATTGAACTTTCTGTGAGTCTACATAGATACTATTATGGTAGCTAATATAAAAGAGTTTGTAGATCCAATTCTATTCGTAATTGAGATTTATTATTAACTATACTGGAAAAACTCTTCAAAAGACCAGTAAGATCAGTAAAGTAGTATGTGACCTACCTCCAAATCCATTTAGGTAGGTACTTACCTACGTTATAAAAAAACTAGAATTTCTTTACTAAAATCTATAGGTACGAGATGCTGGTAAAATAACAAATGACAATCACAAACAATAAATAACACGGTCGTATTAGTTATTGAGGATCGTGCATGTTCGATATTTAACGGTACGCCAATATCTATTCAAATCGATATGATTTGCATTTTAAATTACCCTTCCATCAATTTGCAAAAAAATATTAACTCGATCAAGAATTAAAAAGCAAATAAACAAATATTTCTTAGTTAGCAAACGTAGCCCAAGACTTCCCTACTTCACAGTTCTTTGATTTCTTATTTTTACCTCGAAAAGTGGTTGTCTCTTCCTAAAAAAATAAAAGGAATCTAAAAAAAATTATTATATTAAAAAATCTCCAAGACAGTAAAGTTGAGGCCTCAGAAATATGAGTTAAGAAGTAAAAACTGGTTCTAATTTAGATAAAAAAACGTCTATCATCTAATATTTCAAATATATTTTCCAGCATTCATGGAGCCAGACCACATCGGCAAGCGCTTCAGAAGGAAACGATCGACGGAAACACACAGCCGGCGGAAACGAGAAGCACCTTACGTCATTTACCCAGAAATATTGGTTATCGTTGACTATGACGGTTATAGGTATGATATTATATTTATATTTTGATTGTTATGAATATCACTAACCTTGAACTTCATCGTGTGTCGCCGTCTCGCCTCAGTCAGACTAGAAGATTTGTATTTGTCTTAAAAGTATGCGAAATGTAGGCTCAGGCTGAGGTTTAAATATAACGTTCAAGGTAAATAAAACGAATATTGTTGATGCCAAAGTGAAAATGTAATCAAATAGTACATTTATTTACTATATTTAGCTTTAAGGTGGGTAAAATGGAGAATAATGATTGGATATTAAGTAGTTTAAATCTAAAATGTTTTTCTTTTTGAACGTCATTTAATTTTGTTTAAATAGCAAAATGCAGAATTATCATTTCCTCTTGTAATCTCTATTGGTAAAAAAATTAAAATCGCATAAAAGGGCAAAATTACTATAATTTATCTTTTTATTTTCTCGTTCTAGGTTACACGGAGGCGACAATGTACAAATCAAACGCTATTTCGTATCGTTCTGGAACGGTGTCGATCTCCGATACAAGCTTCTCAAGGGGCCCAGAATACGGATATCCATCGCCGGTATCATTATTTCTAGGGTAAGTACTTCTACATAAATTGTCTATGGTCCTCTAAACTTATTATCAAAAGGTAGCTCCCGGGCCTCCCGGTCCCGACACTGGCGAAAGTAAGAACTGTTTTAGATATTGTAAATTTGGTTGATTGTAAATTAATGAAAAAATACACAATGATTTTTTTTTATTGTAGTGGTGTAAACTCTATTTAAGTACTTCCCTTATTTCTGCTAAAGAAATAAAATAAAACTAATAAAGTAATAATATATTTTATTAAAATAACTTTCATGGAAAATCTCACATCAATAGTTATTGACAATCATTATTTATTAGTTACTTATCATATAATTTATTTGAATAGTATATACTAAAATTATTTTCTAACTTTATCATGTGTTAGATATTAACTTAAAGCTGACCATTTCGTCAGTCTCCAAGCAAAGCTCTTCCAGTAAACATTTTTTGGACTTAGGATAGCCTTCAAGTACTGCTTCTAACATATCAGAACTGATTCTCTTGCGTTTCCTAAACAAAAAAAATATAAAATTAGAAAAACAAAAAATGTAAAGTGTCCAATTAAATTAGGTTATACACTATCAGGTTCTTAATACATTTAATAAACAGCTTTTTAAATTCTTTACACAAATCCTATCTGACTCCAAACTAAGAAGGTACTATGAGTATATCACAACTATATAATAAGTATAATATGTTGGTAGGTATGATCAAAATAAATAGAGAAAAGACATCTGACCTATATTCTCTGACTAGTAAGTCATGTTCATCCATCATCTTCTTCTTCTCTTCTACACTTATAACCTCAGTGGAACTCTTCAGTGTATCTAATTTTCTCTCCAGTGCATCTAGTTTTTTCCCCAATTCATCTATTTGAGCCTTTGCTGCCTGTGTTGTAAGGGTTGAAGTTAGAGTTTTTAGATTGATTTCCACAGTTTTCAGAGAATTCGTTTTATCTGCTAGCTCTTGGGTCAGTATTTTTAGCTGGTTGTCAAAATCTGAGAATATAAATAGCAAAAACATGTCTAAAATCTAATGATAGTCCAAGTTTCTAAACAGTCACGAGAGAACATAAAGTTAAATGTTACCTTCAACATTACTTTCCGTGCCCACGTCATCGGGTTGTATGGCCGCATAAACTTTTTGTTTCCCGTACAGTTTACATTTAATTTTACCACTTTCGCTTAATGCGTCTAGCGCCTTCTGCACAGCTGTTTTTGTATAAGCTCCACGCAAGTTTACTGTTACATCTGCACACGAATATGGCCGATTTGTATCTACTAGGTATTTAAGTACAGCTTCACTGGCCATATTTTAATATTATCAATAATTTGGATATGATCAACAGAGAAATCTCTCTTCGTAAACGTATTCTGTTTTATTTAAATTACCGCCAATATTGACAGGATAAAAACGGAAGTAAAGTTGGACATTGACAACTGATATAGTGTTGTTACCTGTATCATTAATTTCTCGATTTAGTAATTTACTAAATCTATAATATGTACTATTTTGTCGTCACCGTATTTAGGTGATAGAGTATGCGAATATCGTTGAGTAAAATATAAATATATATGAGATAAATGGTGATTATTTAATTGTTATAAATTAATGTGTAGCAAATACAATAACAGACGCAGAAACAAGTTTTGTTACTATGTTGCGAAATTGCTAGCAATCAAATAAATCTGTGTTGTTGGTTCAAGGCTAGGAAAGCAACTCGATAATATTTGGTCAGAATCAATTTTGATTTTTTTTAATACCTGTAGGTGACTAGGTGAATTTTAAATATAGACATACAGCTACAGCTCTTAACTTTATTTAAGAAGCGATGTTTCAAATTAAACTGATTATACAAAAAATCGTTTATTATTCAATATGGATTCATCAATTTCTCATATAATCGCTTCTTATATGTTTCTCAACGAATACAATGGTTTCTGAAATGATTTTTATAGCTTAAAGTTATTTATGTATAACTTATATTTTGCAGGGTCGTGACGCTACACCGTATCTCGAAAGAAATCGAGTAGGCCGCGATGCGATCGATTCAGCAGCAGCGCTCACTGACATGGGCAAGTATCTATTCAGAGAGCGAAGATTACCAGTTTACGACATTGCTGTTGCTATCACCAAGTAAGTTCCGATGAAAAATGTTTCCTAATAATTATCAAATTTAAAGTATTATTTCAAAAGAGACATAATCCGTGGCTTATTTTGAAATCACGTTAATACAAACCTTTTGAAAATATTGAACTTATTCAAATTTTATTACTTTAAATACACCAAATCTGGTTGTTTTATGCAAAACAGTTCTTACAACATAATGTTTAACTTTTAAAGTATTCAGCTCGATGAGTGTGAAGATGCTAATAAAGGCATTGCATTAAAATTTCAATTTCCTAGTAATAAATTAAATTATTTTTATAGCTTGACCGTGATCTTGATTATACAGAACCGGTTTTTTACATAATGCCCTTTTCAAAAGATATTTGTTTAGTGATAAATGTCAGTAAATGGACCAGGTATAATGAAATATCTTCTGATGCCATAGGCTGAAAAAATAATGTATAAGTATTTTGTCGTTTTGCAACCATATGGATTCCACAGGTATCAACTGTTGTCAGTAAGTATACTTTTCTATTTATAATTTAAATTTAGCGCCATTATTCCAAGTTTTTACAGATTCTATGTACCAACATTAATGTTAATTAAATAAATAAGGATTAAATCTAAAGCTATTCGGTGATGGTCAAGATACAAAATGAAGATATGAAAACTAATTTGACCAACAGGTACGACATGTGCCGGCGACGCAAGGGTGGTCGCTGTACGAAAGGCACCGCTGGTAAATTAATTTTAAAACAAAATAAACGTTAAATAAGGATGGATTGCGAAATGGTATTGACAAAGCTCAGCATTTAACAGAGGCTTTCGATGAAAATTAATTTTGCTTGTTTATTTTAATTTATGAGGTAAAGGATTTGGTAATGGCGCTGAATGTTTTACTCAATTTTATCACCATGATAGTTGCTTGCACAAATTATATTTTTTGTGTTAGTACCGTGTTAATGTACTGTTATTTCATAATTGAAAATAATGGTGCACTCTACATTCAATCATCAGATCATGTGAATGTGATCATGGATTTTGCTTAGTTTTATTTATTTCCGTGAAATTTCAGACTAGACATGTGCAGAAGGCAATATGCGAACGATGCGTGCAATAGAGGGACAGCAGGTAGGCGTGTTTCAAAGACATAATACATTCCCAAAGCACGCCTTACTATATCATTGATATCCGTTTCCCACACCCTATATGTTCACATAATTATTTATTCACTATAGATGTTGATCCATCGGATCGTATCTATTCACCTTTCCCGTGTCCGTGATATCATAATTCGCACCTTGTGAATAATATTCTGTCTATTCTACAGTTGTTTTTTTTCTTCTAGACACATTTACTTTTGTGTATGGTATCATTTACACATTTTTGACGATCTATGTAAATAATATTGTATTTATCTTTTCATTAAACAGATAAAAAGTTTTAATTCTGCATAGGTATCGCAGAGCTTTTATCATTACTGATTTTATCTACTTATATATAACTTATAATGTATTTTTCTGTTTTTTAGATAACTTTTATTATGTGATTTCATCGTTTATGTCTCATGTACGTAATTAATTGGTATTTATAATTCATATTCGTTAATAGCTAAGCATGTATTTTTACTGTTCTTTTACTTATCTTAATTGTGGGTGTATTTATTATCAATAATATATTTAATGAAAAATATAAATTAAACCTACATAATAAAAAATAAGATACAAATTATCGTAGTTATTTTCTGTATACTCATTTAAAAAGCTTTTAATATAATAGTTTTATTTCAAAAATACTAAATACCTACTACAATCTACTTTTGATTTGCAATGATAAACCCTAGTTTAAAGAAGCAAAAATAGTTTGATAAATTGATTGAAACGTAAAATAGAGTAATCGATTTACTATTTTAAGTCGACTATGTTTTGGCTAGACACGAAACTATATTTGTCTATTGCTACATCCGGTCCGGTATTTCATAGAGAATATTGAAAACTTTGAAAATGTTTTACCTTGTTTGTTTTGTTTGATAGCCCAATCTTTGGCAAATAAATTAATTAGGCACATTTGGTATTCATATACAAACGCTTCGTTAAGAAAGATCATCCTAGGACCGAGGATTATTTAGTCATGAATCGAATATTAGATATATAAGTCGATCAAAACAAGTCGTGGGAAAATGTTTCTACTCAATCGACGTCGCGCCGGCGGGATACCATTTAGTTTATCAATTAAAAACGGTATAATGTAACTAAATTAGTTGGTCGTCTGTCAGATATGAGCAGGTATCTTTATTATATTGAGTTGCGTTCATAATTATAAGTGCTTTTTGTGAAAATTACTAATACCTGCATGCCACTATATCCTAACATTCGCATCGAATAGAAACGCTTTCGCATGGTTTATAATAACTGCATGCCTATCTAATAGTTCACCTATATCACCGTCTACCTACTGTGAGTACCTATTCGACTTATACTTATAAATATTTGTAGTTACTATACTATTCTTTAGTGCATCACAATCATCAAACGCTATGTAAGTAGTTTAGAACTCATTGAAACCTGTACCACCAAATTCCCTCAAATCCTTTACAATTTTACACAATACTTTTTTTATATAAAAATGGTACAATGAGTCTGACTGTTAGACCTCTATGTCTACCAGTAAAACTTGAAATTTTTAGGTACCTATATTTACAAAAATATATTTAAAATACACATTTTACTATCTTACCTAAGGCTCATGAGTTGATACTAGTTTTATATCCAGGATTTGCTTACGTCGGAGGCGCTTGTGTAGTCAACAAGAGGCTAGAGAAAGTGAACTCTGTTGCCATAATTGAAGATACCGGTGGTTTCTCTGGCATCATAGTTGCTGCCCATGAAGTTGGACATTTGTAAGTATTTTTAAACTATTTATTTCAGAATTCTTACTTATGTTTACACAAACATATTTTTTTTCTATTATAATTACCTGCCTCTAAGGTTGTTTGTGACTATTTAGTAGGTATTCCTACACCTACTACATAGTCTCCAAACAGCCCAGGAAACACATAGGAGAAGACATGAAAAAACATAGGTGCATATCTTCTTGATTTGTGTTCTATCTGTGTGTATAATTATTTATATTCTTTCTTATTCTATTCTGTATCACTCTTTGTCAGTTTTTACTTAGTATAAAATTGTAATATATAGCTTTTATACTAAGTAAATTTATACTATGTAAATTTTTGAATGCTTTATAATTTTATTCCTTGATATTAAATAACAAATAAACATTCCAGATTAGGGGCAGTGCACGACGGCAGCCCTCCACCATCGTACCTGGGCGGACCTGGCGCGGAGAAGTGCCGGTGGGAGGATGGCTTCATCATGTCTGACCTCAGGCACACTGAGAAGGGATTCCGGTGGTCCTCGTGCAGTGTGCAGAGCTTCCATCATTTCTTGAAGTAAGGATATAACTTTCTATGCTGTTAATATTTATACTCACTTGTTTAAAATTAGAAAATATTTCCTTTATATTGCTTGAAGCAATGATACATTTGTTATTTTCTAGAATGTTTCACACTGTGTTGAAACACAAGCCTATTACACAATACCAAGTAAAAAATTTAAAATAAAGTGAATGGCCTGGATTTCTTTGTACAGTAAACTTAACATAACTAGACCTATTTACACCTACTCATTCATCAAAATGTTAAAGTTTGTCAGCAATTGATTATAAGTAATTTTCATACCATAATAATGCTTATTATATTTTTAATATACATATAAGTATAATCTCAAACTACCCTCTTCCTGTTCCAGCGGCGACACAGCCACGTGCCTGTACAACTCGCCGCACGAGGACGACTCCCTGCCGCGAGTGTTGCCAGGACGACTGCTCACATTGGATGCACAGTGTCGGAAAGACAGGGGGACTAGGTATGGCCAACATTTTGTTTACCATACAATTGTAGGACCATTTTTCCAAGACCTCACCAGGTTTCACCCGCGTACCCGGCTGATCTTCTTAGGATAAAAAGAAGTCTATGTTCTTTCTCAGGCTCCAGACAATCTGTGTACCAAATTTCATTTAAATTGGTTCAGTAGTTATAGCGTGAAAGCGAGGCAGACAGAATTACTTTTGCATTTATAATATTAGTTATGATATATTAAATATAAAATAACTAAATAATAGCTTATTGATCAATCTGAATCATCCATGACTTTGAATTGCAAATTAAATTTAATGATTTTACCACTGTATAGGAAATATTATAAATCTCACACAATTATCAACCTAAAGCCACTACACTTAAGGTCTAAATTAACTATTAAATGTTCCAGTGCGTGCTTCAAAGACGAGCGCGTGTGCGCTCAGCTGTTCTGCTTCGACGCGGCCAGCGGGTACTGCGTCGCGTACCGACCGGCCGCCGAAGGATCGCCTTGTGGGGATGGACAGGTAAATATAAATATATACATTCACAATCATTATCTTGAAGAAATAATTAGAGGTTGACTTCAGCTATGAAATGTACATGAAGAATAACATTTACAAACACAAAATCACTCTTACAAAAAAAATGGTATGTTGGAATAATATTATTGCAGATAAAATAAAAAATACCAACATAGACGATTTGCTTTCACACTCAAGGTATTAAATATAGAAAACCCAGAATCTAAGATAGCAGAAAAAAAACATCTTTGTGCAGTGTCAGATATCCACCCCAAATATAAGTTATTTTGCCCCACTATATCTCTAGAATTAATTAATCGAAAATTCAATACGGGTACAATATCAAATGTCCCCATTTTGGGGCAATATGGATTATAATACCTACCTTGAAGTTACCGTATTCTAACACTTTTTATTAAATTGGTAATTCCAGTACTGCATCAACGGGCGATGCATAACGGAACACGAAAACATTATACCGGACTACTCGCAACACACGCCGAGCTACGTGCGACCGGAGACCAGTCCATTTTTCACGAACATCACTAGGTATGTATGAGTGCCAGATATAGTAGTTTAAGGATATATCTATACTAATATTATAAAGAGGAAAGATTTGTTTGTTTGTAACGAATAGGCTCCGAAACTACTGGACCGATTTCAAAAATTCTTTCAGCTTTGGAAAGCTACATTATCCCCGAGTAACATAGGCTATATTTTATCCCTGTATTCCCACGGGAACGGGAACTACGCGGGTAAAACCGCGCGGAGGCAACTAGTTAATATTAATTTTATTATCTATAGATTTATTTATTACTATGTATTACTTTTATTAATTGAACTAATGAATTAGTGAACTAACCGGTCACTTTTCTATAAAAACGGAATCTCAAATTACTTATAATATAAAAATTTATAATTGAAGAATGGATTAAGGAACAGAAAAAGTGAGCGGCTAGTTCAAGTATAATACTTTTAACTTTTTAGATTTTTATTAAATTATGTGTGTATAATAGATATATTATTGTTTAACTAGCAAAAGTATATTTTGTATGAATATCAGATAAAAAAAATATCAAGTAAATCATATTTATATACTTAGATTTATCGCTACTAATATTACCTATCAATAAGTACGATTATATTATATTTATAGCATATTGTATGTAAGTAGTTAAGTTGAATTTATCATTGATGTTGATGAGTTTAATTTATATTTTACTACTGTCTTTATAACGCGTATATAACTGTTTAACGTTTTTACCTACTGGAGATTAATTTCAGAAAGGTATTTACAAACTGTTATGTATATTGTTTAATGTTCAAAGTAAAGAATTTGGTTTATCTTAAATATAGTCCCTCATATCTTATGACAATAATTTCATTGAATTGATTCGTCTCAATATAATTTTGCTATCGAAAATAATTGATTAGGTACAATAAAAAGTATTTGACATCTGGGTCAAAGTGAACCAATATGTTCACGTTGCCCCAAACTACATGTTCATATGGACCCAACATAATGTTTACCAAACACAAATAATAAACACTAATGAAACTTTCTTTTACAAACACACGCACAGTTACGAAGGAAGCACACAGCCATACGTGTCTAGCACGACACCTGCACCATTCAAAAAGAACGAACACTCAAGTTATCAGAGCACTACATTAAAAACAACATCAACGACAGAAGACGTATTCAAATATTACTTAACAACCAGAAAGCCCTACGTATACTTTACTACAAAATCTACACTAGCACCGAGCACCTTCCCACCTTCTATAAACAAATACTCTATATCGACAACAAAAAGCCCTTACGACTTCAAAGATTTTACCACGAGGACGACGAAAGCGGTGACGAGCCAAACTAAACGCGGCTTCTATAGCAAAGACGAATTCGAGAATTACTTCGGAAGGTCTACGACGAAGAGCCCTTACCCCGACAAGGCCCCAAAGAACGTTTTCAAATTCGGAACGTATTATTCGCAAGCGAAATCGAGTGATAACTCGATTAGACCAGATGCGAATTCGCAACAAGTACAAATCGAGCCGGCGAGATTAGTTTTCTCTTACCAAAGGAATTTGACGAGCGGCGACATTGTACAGCAATAGATTGAAAAATAACAATTCATTGGTAAGATATTAAGAATGGATTTGGAGCATTGGAGTCATTCTTTCGTCATTCCGTCATTCATGGATCTTTGAAATGGGACTTCATCACACTTGATCACACACATTTAGATGTCTTGTCATACACGAAATATCATAGAGAATGCTACATTCTATGTTATATGGAACCACACGGTGACGGTCCTGTTCCTTATGTTGATGGTATCCGCTACCCTTTATTTCAACATACCTACATTTCATCTCCAAATTGTGAAATTTATTTAGAATGTAGCATTTTTGTATACTATACATACATGTACATAAAAGCATCCAAAAACCATAGTCATAATGAAATACTTCTCTATACAATTTCACACATTCAATTCGTGTACATTCTACGTGATTATTTGTATACTATGTAATTTATTTTAATCTTTTGTGAATAAACAGCGTTTCCTTTTGTACATTGTGTGTAAAATGTCTATCTTTCTTCTAAATATTCTGAGACAACATTGTTGTATATTTTTTCCAAACTGTTATATTGGTCAGTAAATTGTTTGAACGTTAAACGTTTTAAATTAAATAATGAATGTTTCAGCAGCCGCCATTAAAATAACGAGCGAGCCGAATATTGAAGACTGCCAACGCTGGTGCGCCACTACGTAGTCCATGGGTCATAGTGATCATGGGGCAAAGTGGTCACGGGTCAAAGTGATCAAACAGATCACACTACCGTATCCAGCATCTTATCTACAATTTACAGATTGTGAAACGCACGTCCCGTAAAATTATGAATATTTTATAATTTACCAAATATATTCCCTTCATTTGCACATTGCAATAAAAGCAAGCAGATGTTAAGTTTTTTTGCTTGCTTTTATTCATTATATTAGTAAATAGATAATTATTAAATATTCAGCGGGTAATTACGGGAGTGCCACACGAGTGTATAAAAATGCGTCTGAAGACAAAACAATACAGTGTCAGACGCAGTTCTGTGAGTGATATGATATTGTGATTGTGTTACTATTAAATGAACTTAATTAATAGTTTAAGTATAGCTGGCGATCAAAGCAGGATTATTTCTTGCGGGCGATGTCTCCATTTTGGAATTACATAAATACTCCTTAGCCTACGTTTTGTGTAATATGGTTGTAAAAATAGCATTGTTCTAAGGTTACATAAAAGAAACTGCCACAAAGTGCCTTTTTATAATGTATAATTGTAATGTAAAAAAAATAAGTTTTATATTTTTGTTTTTAATCTCTTTCTTGACTATAGAGCGACTGGTTCGCTACCCTCTGAACAATTAGTTATATGTGTCTAATTTTTAAGTTTTTTTTTAAACTTCCGATTGGATTTATTTTGAAATTTAATTCCATTTTTTTTGTTATAATTTAAGTCTGTTTTTAATTTCTAAAATTATTTATGTGACATAGATCTTTAATTATAAAGTTACCAATAGAATAAAAAAAATAAAAATCTATTTTGGCTGTATATAAGTAAAGCCTAGGAAAAACAGTGATATTGAAATTGTAACATCACTTGCCGTTGATATAATTATTTATTATATAACAACTACATATTTATGTATGAATTGAATCTATTTTCCTCTACAATTGTCTAAATCTTAAGTAAGAAAAAATAGAAAATAATGAATATGGAAAAAAATGTTTTATTGAAAAACAATATTACCCCAACACCATAATTTAATTTGTCACTTTAAGCCATATAAAATCACGTTCCTTCACAGTCTCCTATAATAAAATATAAATTGTTCAAAATTAAACAATTAAAACAAAAACAAAACATTAAAATGGATAAATGCCACAATTACCTAAATATAAAATGTATACAGGTACATCTACTAAAATAAATACTTATAGTAGTTTCATTTAAATATATAAGATATCTCTTACACATTACAAAATAAATGAAAGATACCAAACTAGTAACTGAATATTAAAGTTGTTTGTTCATGTAACATTAAGCAACCATGTTTTAAGATAAAATACAAATCAAACTATTTTGAAAGGCAATTTGAGTCTTCATAAGAGGATTTACGACATGAAATCCATTGGCACTACATAACACATTTATATGAACATAAATGGAAGATTATCAACATGAAAAGTACAATGGACTGGTAAACTACTATTAAATGTGAAAGGTATTAACCGGCTTTAACAGGCATTGCATTAGAATTGACATTCTTCATCAACAACTTCGCAAGCATTCCAACTGATAAACAAAACACTAAACCTGCTGGCATGAACTTTTTGCTATTGTAGAATCTGAAAAACAATAAAATTTATCTTAGTAAATCACCTTACATTGCCATGAAGTTAGATACTTCAATGTTACTTCTGTGATTATTATATTTACTTCAAGTTAATGAGATTGCGGATTAAATTTAACTCAAGAATTGTATTGTTTTTTATGATTTGAAAACGTTAACCACAGATTGCTTGTACTGCTGTCATAAGACAAATAACAGGACCTTAAAGTAAGTATATTTAATTAATACCTGTATCCCATAAGTCCTCCCAAAGTAGTGGTTGTTCCCAACATAAGGGTGTAATTAGATGGATTCTGACTCAACTGGTAAGCACCAACACCTGATAAATACAGGACATATATAAATAAACTGTAAAGATAGCATATAGCTGCTCTTCTGTCAGGCCATAGAGATATGTTGGACTCAATGATAAGAGAGAAAGTTATTGAGAGCTTGGGTAAGCATCCTATCTATACTAATATTATAAAGCTGAAGAGTTTGTTTCTTTGAATGGGCTTAACTACTAGTAACAATGGGTTTGAATTTAAAAAATACATATATTTAAGTGTCAAATAACCCATTTATCAAGAAATGGCTAACATGCTACAACGAATATGAGCTTCAAAGAAAAACATACAAACAATAAATGTGATGACAAAGGTGTACAGTAGTTTAGTGCAGAAGGTGGTAGTTCAGTGTAGTTAGTGAGTATTTTAAGATATTGAAACTCAGAATATAAGTGATAATGTTGTAATTATTAAGTACATACCTAATATTGATCCAAAAATAAGTCCCGCACCCAAGGATGGTATGGATCCTGAAAGATACAAATTATTAATATTTGCAGTAGTGGCAGTAAGCTAGATTGGCTTGGCTGGCAATAATCTCAAGTTTCTTTAAAGTTATTTAAGTTTCTCTTATGCCAGATATCTTATAAATCTTTGAGTACATTCTAATGATACAAGATATATATCATACATTGCATATTCATTAACTATTATGTTGTTGGACATGTTCATATAGACTATGTAGATTCTGAAATGTTTATCATACTGATTCAGCTGTTTATGTTGTAGCTTATCAACTTCCAGAATTTAAACTTTTTAAGTCCCAATTCTTTCTCTCTATTATTAGCCCGAGAGTAGGCACGAATTTTAGGGTAGGTATTTGAGGCAAGCTGAAAACTTGTCAGATACCTCTACTATTATATCCCAACTCGGGATTGCGGACCTGGCTGGTGAGTTGCGGGGCTAAATCAACCCCTACATTTTTAAAAATATATACATTTTTTTCCCAAAAATATATTTGAGGCAATACGCAATTTATATATGTTGCAGGGTAATGCTTTATAAATACGAAAAAAAATAAGCCAGATAATTTAATCGGGGTTTTAACATTGCCAGACGCGTGCAAAAATATTTTGCAAAAAATTATAAAAAATGTTTTTGAGGCAGCTTGAAATTTTAATGGAGTGTTATTTATAACTAAAAAATAAGATTCCCAAAAAGACAGATAATTTCGGTGGGGCTTTCTACCTGCCAGGTGATCAAACATATAATGAATATCGTTGTTGTTGTCCTTGAAATTTTTGACACAAAAAATACAAATTGTTTGATTGAGCTCGGAATTATTATCAACATCGATATCTACATGTGTATTTGACGTCATTTGATGGTCTAAATAGATTGCAATACAAGTACTCCTGCACTATCAAAATCAAGTATCTTATCTTTTCTGAATATAATAAGTATTCTCTAAGAATAATAGTAATTACTAGAACTAGATGAACAAACCGTAATAATTTAATATAAGAAATAATAAAAGATAGAATAGAACGAAACCTGTTGTAGTTCACTCGGAAAAAATAAAAAATAAAGTAGTACAAACTAACCTGCTTTAGCATAGCCCATTATGCCACCGGCTGCAACCGTAGCAGCATACGCGAATCCTAATATGTCGACACCCATTTTATTTAATGTAAAGAATTACGTTTCTAAAATGATTCCTTGTTCGTTTAGTTAATTAATTTCAACTCAACTAAATTTTACGTTTCTCTCGGACACTTCAGCGGAACAGTATTTTTTCAGTTACTTTACTTAATCCTTTTTTGACACAATAACTTAACTACCTAGTGTAGTGCAGTAGAAAGCAACTAGCAAGCGCGAGTGAAGCGATAGGACTATGGGTTAACTCGACTAACGACTTGTCAATAGCGAAGGGCGTTAAATCAACGTTGATGTCTCTTCAACGGGACGGGATTAACTTTAACCGTGTGCATATCAACTCGTTGAATTCGTCAACGAGTTACGAGACGACGCTGTTTACGAATTCAACTCGTTTGATGAAACAATAAACCAAAGTTTTGTTATTTTCAACGTACGTAAATTGTATTTCTTTAACAATAAAACTCCCGCTACTACGCGATAGTCGCGACAATAATTTGAACTCTAAATAACGAATACAAGATAGATTAGATATTTCTTTACTAATTTGATCTATGTCATGTTATCCAATTTCATTAGGTAAACTGCATCACATTGTATTGTACCTACTCACGTAAATTAACATTACAACAGGTCACATCGTTCATGCAAGTTGACGTTCGTAACACGTTAACTCGTTGACGAAATTCACTAGTTGACAAACGCAAATCAACGTTAACGTTTCGAGAAAACCTTCAACGACCCTGAACGAGACCCATCAGTAAAAATAACGGTAGGTAGTTCAATTCTAATCTAGTCAGAAATAGTCAGAATCAAGCACCGATTTAAATGTACTACGTACTAGATATCGCGTTCCGAACATTCGCTTTGTTCAACTCAACTGAACTGCAGTCCTTACACCTGACTTTAGTGTGGTTTCGACATTCATTCAGTGCGGGTGCGCACGGAGCAGCGTTAATAACAACGATAATCCGAATCAAAGTGGACCCTGGACGTAAATAACTAGTCAGTAGTCAACTAAGTACAATTACTTCCTGTTTAAGTGAATTAATAGGTGATAATTTCGTAATTCCAGAGTAGAAAAACAATTTATCTATTTTAATACCACGCCATTATACAATCATATACTAAAACGTACAGATGTTCCCTTAAAACTGGTTGTAGGTAAAAATATGTAACTGAACACAGACTTGATATGTTTTTTTAGAAAGTGTTTTAATTTGATTTATTGTTAATGAGTTTTTAATTAGTAGTGATAGTTTGATATTTTGAATAATTGTTTTATGTTAATTCAAGCCCTGGCCCGTACCTCTGAGTACTCAATTTAAGCCATGTGAAGTCCGCCAATCCGCACTAGGCCCCCCTAATATTAATATAATACATTTTGAAATCGAGTTTTATTCTAATGAAGTGTAGGTAAAAAAGATGTGTCACATCTGCGGTGTGAACTCTATAGGGACGACATCTTAGTGTAGTTAACTGAACGAAACGCGTAAGCGCCATGAAATTTGCGGCGCTTACGACGTTTTGGTCGCGAGAAAACTATACTCTAAGCAATCTAGCGCTGTATCTTTTAAAATAGTTTGGTTAGTTGACACAGATTTATACAGCGCTGCAGCGCACTTTAGTTCTAACTCTTACCAGTTTTTAAACAAATGTTTTACATGAACGTTCTCGTCTATCGCTAGAGTTTAGGTCGATGGAATCAAGAGTATATTCATTCTGGCCACACTGATCCTTCGTAAGTCAAGCTGCTGCTGTCATGTCATGTCATGTCATCCTTCTGTCAGCCAGCACCATTCATTCATCAATCAATTCAATTCATCGACTTCGATCAAATGAACTTGACAAAATTATTTCGTGGTAGAATAACTATAAAAACTTGTTAAAAAATCTACTTTCCGCTGACTCACTGATAATCACACACATGCCACACCTACCGTGATATTGAGGATATAACTAAAAATGATATCTCATCATCTGCACACCACGATTTCGTCATAATTTGTAATACGTCATAATCCAGCTGATTGAATATAAACTATGAGTTTCCTCGTGCAAGGCCAGTGTTCAGTCGTTCAGCTTCACCGATAGTGCTTGGCCGCACGTTCGAGTTGGAATCATAGTTTCATTTTTTCGTGTCTTGACCGGTAACCTTGGCACAGCGTGGAAGGCCGCAACACTAGCTAATCGTTTAAAAAAGTTGTAATCTAGTTGGTCACGATGCTGAAGAGTGCTTCAAAAGTGACAATAAATACAGGAAATGTTCTTAATTTAATTGATATCAAGAAGAAGGCGGGGCAGAATGTTACAGAAGAGGTTAGTACCTTAATTTTTTTTGTAAATATTGATCTTGTTTATACACAGTTAAATAACGTTGATTAAAATCTTCGTCCTTTGGCATGCGTGAACTTGTATGGCTTAGTCATTTAATTAAATTAATTATAAGTTTAAGTTAATGTGACCCAAAAGCTACAAATTATACCTATTTATGTAAAAATAAAAATATCCTGAAACATTCTTAAGTTGGTATGAGTAACAGTATTCTCATTATATCAACTACAATCCACTTGTTGTAAAGTTAGTTATTTAAATGAAAATGGTTGTGCTTTGTTAACATTATCAATCACCATGGGGTTGTGGGCAAACAAGCCTATACAAGGAAAAAAAAATCCTATAGTATTTCATATCAGTGCTTAGTAAATGATTACTAGCCTAATGGTGGCAGGGTGTCTATAGGCTATTAGCATACCTAAGATGTGCTCCGTGATGGGGCAATAGAAGAAGTCTATGTTTGGAATAATTAAATTAACATATTTCTTTTTTATAAAATGTGTTGCCAAGTGCTCAAAAATTAAGATTGTTTATCAGTAAAACCATGGGCTGCAAGCTAGTTAATTATAATTTAAAATAATTATATAAAACTGAATATAGAACTGATAAGTTAGACCACCATACATAATAATGTTTTTGTAATGTATATTATGAGTAACTATCTAGGAAGTTAAAATAAAATAGTTTAAATTATTAATTCCATTATAATAGTATGTTTGTTGGCTGACTGGTCTATGTATTTTCCAAGGTATAAAAGAAACAACAAATTTCCCATTGAAAATTTCCCTTTCCTTAATAGGTATTTAACAGTGCACCTTCATCATTATTATTAGTCATAATATATGAAATAATAAAAAATAATAAATGTCCTGGGACACATACATTGTTACTTCTTACAGCAAAAAAGCTTAAAATAGAATTCGTTCATATTCATAATAAATTATATTATTTACCACTTTTAAAACATTCAGACATTCCTAAAAATAATCTATAAACACTCACTAATTATTAATTTTATTACTTTTAATATTCATTATAACAGACTTTTAAACTAATAATTACCTGTAATATTATTTTGGTATAAGAAAATGATCATATAATTAACTAGTGGCTCCCTGCAGTTTCACCCGCGATCCCAGGGGTTCTTCAAATTTCCCGGGACAAAAAGTAGCCTATGTCTTTTCTCAGGATCTAGACTATCTGTGTACCAAATATCATTTAAATCCGTTCAGTAGTTTTAGTTTTGTTTTTTGTAAAAAAAACTGTTATTACTTGCGGTCTCTAATTCTCCTGTAATTTTCATATGTTATTTAAGCAATTTATTTGGAGGACTATAAAAGAATACCTACATTTTCCCTAACATGATATACATAAAACCACATGCAATCACTATGTATGTACCTAGTATCATGTGGTATAAACTTATCATTGTACTTATATTGTGTGATAATAAAACGTTACGCGGAAATAATAAACTCAAGTTCCAATGTACTTCAACAATGACTTGTTTACATAACATGACATACTACTCAACTCTCATGATTATAATTTTTGCATAGAGATATGGGATATGACTTTTTTTCACCTCAAAATTCTTTATGGATTGAAACTACCACAGTTCTGTCTATGACTGGATTGTAGTGTTATTTTATTGGATGTTTATTTACTTTCATCTATATGTTAACAGTTCATGTGCAGATGTGTTACTAAGTAGTTATGATCATTAGAATGTAGGTCAAAATTGTTGACCCTTAGTTAGTTCTTGCTGATCATATAAAGTATATGTCTACTGCCATTCTCCAGTTAATTTAGTAACCCAAGTTATCCCAAAGGAAACTAATGAAATAATCATTCCAGCTTTCAGAGAGCATCAAGCTGACACTTTCGGAATGGAGCTCCCAAAACGGACTACCAGTAATACAGAATGGCACATCGTCTCCGCACGAATTCCCTCAAACATCAGTCCAGCATTCAGACTACATGGTGGTGTCCACATCGAACGCTCCAGAGGAAGCTGTCATAAACATTACCAGACCCCACGACGATGTACTAAACAAAATGGCTGAAGAGGAACGAAAGAACTTAAAGATAGGCGTTAAAATTTTCATCAATGAAGACAGCACATCGGCTTTGACTGAGTGTTTGGAAAATGGTAAGTTTCAATCATCGTCTAACTGAATTATACTTTCAAAACATCCTGTATTTCGTTCAGATGTTTTATAACACACAAAAAAACGATCGGTAAATACAAGGTCAAGTCAACGCCTCATATAGTAACAAAACGGAGCAGATTGGTTTCTTACAATTGTTGCATGGTAATATGTATGTACCTAAAAAACGGTACGTACCTGCGTGACTAACTATTTACTTCCACTTCGAATTCTAGTAAATGTACATTATCGAAACGTATTCCACACATTTCATGCATTCTATTAAATTGAGATACCTACATCTCATATCTACATGTTATGCATGTGGATATTAAACATCTGCCTCCAACTCCAAAACATAGTATACATCGTATTATAAGCCGTAAAATGCCCCAGTTTAAAGTCTATTTTAACTTCAGCAACAATATGATCATGTTGCGAATTGCGATCAATCACAAAACAAAATGTAATGGATTTTAAATTTCTCGCTGAAATTATTTTATAGTCTTAAAATATAAACGCTGAACAAGACATTTTACTTTTTATTTACAAGACTAGAGTACATAAGCTACTAGACTCTGCATTACTTCTGCTTGACTGACTTCTACAAATACTTTATTTAGAAAGAAACTTGTCATTTAAGTTACACTAAACAATTGGTGATTCAAAGAAGCATTGTGGTTAACTCTTCCAATGATGCCACATGTGGTGGTGTGGTAAAAAGGAAAGACCGGTGTACGCATTCTAGTTGTTGTGGTAACAGCTGATAATGTATGAATGGTTTGAGGTCATACAGTCACTCATTGTCTTTGTCATAATATGTAATACTCATACAAAACAAAAGTATTGATAAATAACGTAAGCAGACTATAAAAGTGACATTTCTAAAGGCCGGTTCACAATAAATTGCATTAAAACAGTGTTGTTGCATATTGAGTCTTAAATGTAAATGAATAAGACACATAACGGAAATCTACCTTTATCAAAGTGAGATACAGTACTTATTTATTCACGGTGTTTCATTATAAATTATAAGAGGAACCCTGAAAGTAAGGAAGCTTCGTAATTTAGACCACACATTAGTGTCTGGTACAAATATATTAGTAGCTAATGAGATATTAATCGAATGTTTTGAATTGACTAGAAATGTTAGGCTCAGATAGCTATTACACCCTTACGCGGACTGTTTCGGTGAGCGTAGAGGGTTCTCAACTGAAGTAATCAAAATCGAAATTATATAGTAGATTCTAGGCCCAGCTTAATACTGTCGTTCTAGATGTGGGCAAATACTGCCTTTGATGTTTATTACAGACTAGCTGCCTCCCCGCGGTTTTACCCGCGTAGTTCCCGTTCCCGTGGGAATACAGGGATAAAATATAGCCTATGTTACTCGGGGATAATGTAGCTTTCCAAAGGTGAAAGAATTTTTGAAATCGGTCCAGTAGTTTCGGAGCCTATTCATTACAAACAAACAAACAAATCTTTCCTCTTTATAATATTAGTATAGATATATATCAACTTTTACTATTGGCCGGTACAGCGGCCTAAGTGATAAGATAGTAAATAAATAATAATATATGTAATCATTGCATCATATTATTGTAAAATGACGTCTCCCAGTAAGTATAGGTACAAACATTTGTTCTCATGCTGATAAAGGTGAACTACATTGATTCGTCGAACAATGATAACGTGATAATAAATTAGCGTGCCTATATGCATGCTATGCAATTGTTGCACTATGTAAATTATGTTCAGACATTTTGAACTTCATGTTAACTGTATAAAGTTTAAGATTGTATGTACAATATTGGCTATGGTGTTACTTGAATTGAATATTATAATAATGGGATTTTGTTAAGGAAATATTGCGGAAGAAGAAAACAAAGTGCCTATAAGGATAACGCGTTTCGATTACGCACGCTAGAAATACCCAAGTTTTGAACAGTCTAAAGAATTACGTTGCTTTATGAATATAATCCTTATTTAAAAACTACATCCTCTTCCCCACTAATATTATAACTGTCTGTCTGTTACGTTTCCAACCTAAACCATTGAACCGATATTGACGAAATTTGGCATAGAGATTGGCTACTTTTTGTCATGGGGAAGCTGCCAGTACACTATAATGGCTTAAACAATAAAAAAATCGAGTGTAATTTTGGTATCACTCAAAGTACTAAATACAGAATTACTCCTTACTTAATAATAGGATAACATTTAAAATAAGTCAGTGACTAGTTTGGATGAACTATATAAAATCTTCAAAATAAACACCCATACAATTTTCCAGGAACGCTTCGAACTCTAAACTAATCATATCGATAAATACCACATGGCTATTGTAACGAAGAATTCAATATATTATCCGTCCTAACGTTTACAAATACAAACTAAATCTATTTTTAGTATTAACATAATGACGAACGCGATTTGTAAAAAGGTCATATTGATTATAACGATGACTATGCATTTTATGTCCATGCTTTTAAACTAACATGTGTACATATGTCCTACCGTATTATGTCTTTGACAAAAACAACGTGATTATTAAGATAGTTATTTAAAATTAAAACTTCGTAATCCAGATTAGAACATGTATGATGATTTCTATGCCAAATATAATCCTTTTGCCATTTGTTATCTAAATCAAAATTTTGCAAGGATTTAGCAGAAAATCATCGATTTAAATAAATTAATCTGAGTAAATTATAGCAGATACACACACACACACATTTGTATGTTATCTCCAAGTTACAACTGCCAATTTATATTCATTGCATTAATGGATTGTGTTTTATGATATTACGTTTAGGTATAGGTATATCTTATATAGAGTACTTGCGAAAAGTTAATAATTAAGATTGTGTTATCAGCTCAGAATTGTATCTTGTGATGTAATGGTTTGATGATACTTTGTGTAGGTACTATATTTTATCGATACCTATTTTATTATATGATTCATGTTCTAATGAATTGTATGATATCCTCAATGTAAGGTTGGGCAAGGTTGCCAGGCCTCCGGTCACGCAACAATGAGGCGTTGTGCAATCTAATCAAATCAGCACTAAATCCTATATGTGTGTTTTTACCAATTGCTGCGATACACTAGTGGCTTTTTGCTATATACAAATATGTGGGTTACACATGTGACATGACAGAAACTAAAACGTATTACTAGACTCGAACTAGAACGTATTGATAGACTCTTAGGAAATATAAGTCCTTATCTAATATAAAAGGCATAATCACATATCGATACCTTAAGGCAGAAACTAGATGTCATCTTGTTTCAGCCGGTATCAAAATTAAATTTTAAAAAAGGTGACTTAAAAATATAAGATGTAAATATTTACATAAAATAATTTAATATATTGAAATTAAATCTTTATGAACTCATCTGCTAACTGGTCACTAGAAAAAATATCAAGAATTGGCCTTAAATCTAAATAATCAAATATTTACTCTCTAATACTCTATTTTCAGTATTCACCGCTCTACAAACAGATTACATAGACAACGTGATACTAGCGTACAATCCTGATATTCAACATAGAAATGAACCGGGCGACGATAATAACATGAAGAACAACTACACTACAAAAGCATCGCCTATATCACTTGGCAGCAATATTGGTAAGTTATCAATAATATAATTCCTTGATCTACATAGATATTTAAAAACCTTTTTGGGGAAATTTTTATGACAACTGCGACTTCAAAATTCTGGCCGGTAAAACTCATTTTGAGAAATTTTTATCTGTCCTGGAAAAAAAAAACATGCAACGAGGGCGCTACTTATAAGTAGAATGAATGACTTCCAAATTAGTGCTTGTAATGTTTTAGTTCGATATTCACCCGCAATATGGCGACGTTTCTGTTTATATTTTTGTTTGCGCTTTAAATTTTATTTAACCAATTACGAATGTCACAGCCGAAGGACCCAAAAAAAACCAAAATTAATTAATTAAAATAAAACTTTAATATTTAAAATTACAATTAGGAGTGAATCCGATCGATACAAGATCTAGAATGACAAATTATATATTAACATTAAATAAGAATTATTGGAAAAGTTTCCACTGCTATGTCAGCGTCCTCATTTCCACGGCGATGTTGTGCTGACTCGACGACTCGTGTCCGTTCGCAGTCACGTAGGCATTGACGTCACTGCTTGCATGGCAAATTCCATAGTAGTGGATACTATAACACCTCCCCCTTCAGAACAGCAATTATTTTTGAATTTTAAGATGAGAAAATATTGCTGACGGCTGCTGCTTCGATGTCCCAGGTTTCTCATCAGGTTTCGCATAGATGTGTTCCATATGAGGGTTGTCTGTACTCTTGCACTGTAATATGTTGCAACGATGTGCGATAAAGTATGCAGCCAGTGCAATTCCACTCAGTAGTATTATAGTATAGAGCGGAATTGTTGTGTGGTATAAAGATGATGATGGAATTTGCTCCACACGTAGTGCAGGTTGGGCCATCAATCTATGTTGAGCATCATGTAATTTCTTGAGGCTGATTGAGTTCAGATGTATTTGACTTGTATCAGCTTCCTGATTTTCTTTTTCATAAGAAATGTGCATTATCTTCAGTGGTCGTCCTTTTACTTGATCATTAGTATTCGTGATAGTGAATTCGGGTGTATGTAGGAAACAGTTCACAGGAACAGTTACTAGATAACTGCCGTTCAATACATTATAATCTTCTTTTCCGCATACAGTGTGGATCTTTGTCGCATTAGGGAAGGATATGACGTAGTGTTTTTCGTCCAATTCTTCCATGGCTACTCTTGATAGGGTTACTGTAGACATTTCGCAGGTCTTATCCAGTGATTGATTGATGATGAGATTTTGAGTGCAGTCTGGTGTTTGGCGAAGCTGATGATCCATCTTTTCTCCACAAAGATACCAGTCATCGTACTTCGGGCATTCAGCCTCTATATACACATAACCTTTCCTGTTGGTTGCTATCAATGGATAAGGAGGGATAAGGGCCTGCCTTTGCTTATTAGGAGCTACAGATAATTTGTAAAGATCATAGCTATCTACAGCAAATATAGGAACTCTAAAAATAATTACTATCTGACTGCCTGAGAAATAATAGCCAGGTTTTATAAGGTCGTAGTATTGTCTAAGTTCTAAATCCAGTACATGTCTCTTACCATAAATTGTAACTAACCTTTTAATCATGTAATTTAAAACTTTTATATTAATCATGGAGTGATGTGTACTTGACGCACGGATGAAAGCTAACATATTCTCTAATCTGATTAATTCATCTAAAATATCGTTTATGTTTTCAGTTATAATAGCTATGCATTGACCAAACTTAGCGTACTTAATAAGACTGGTTCCTCTATAGGCATCGCTTTCCAGAAGTGCTTGTAATGTTTCATTTATCTTAATTTGGTTTTCTGTTAGTTTAGTCATTATATCGGTATGTTGGGCCATCCACTCTTTACTCAAACTTAAATGGTTGTTAAATTCGTGAGTGATTTGGTTATTATTATCTTGTAGGATTTTTATAGCATTATTGTATCTTACAGCATCAGTTTCATCTAAATTACCGGTAATGCTTTTAATGACTGATCCTAAACCATCAATGAGACCTCTTTTTACTCTATTTGGCTCTAGTGATTCTAAGTGGGTTAAGACCTTTACCATTTTACTAGAAAGGTATTCTAATTGGAGTTCGTATAGCATATAAGTATCATTTTTCAATCTAATCTTAAAGTCTGATAACTGATTTTCTAGTATCGTAATTTTGTCGCTAATTTCATTGAGACGTATATACTGTACAAATGTATGATAATGTGTGTTAAGCCTTGTTGCTCCGAGTCGGAAAAGTAATAATCCGGGGCCATCATCAAGACTCTCAAATCTTATTTCTTGGTTGGTTTCCTGGGCTGCTATCAAATGAACAGTCAGGACCAGTAGCACCCTGCAACAATTGGGCACTTTTAGGAACTTTTTTTAAACGACTTTTAGCTACGGGTCCACGTTTACGTGAAGTGTATATGTGAATAGGTAAGTTGGCAAGAACCGTATCTTGAGTATATCTGGGTGCTATTTTCTGTCGACTAGCTAAGGGATTACTTACGAAGATACGTTGTTGAGGTTGGTACTCTACCTCGGGGTCTCTATTCTTGTTCAAATTGTCTATAATTTTAGTGCGAGAAGCGAGACAAGATTCGTTTATTGTCTCATACACCAATTTCATTTGTTCACGGTGGTTTTGAATATACTGTTGCATGAGATGTTTTGTTAGATCTACATCAAATGGGTCGCGGGGGTCAAAGTGACCTGTTACAATATCAAATGGCCTACATTTGGTAAAACTGTGTATAGAGCTATTGTAAGCTAATATACCGTATGGGATGAGGTTAACTATGTCTTCATTTTTATTACGTAACTTTAGAATACGGAGATGTTCTAATAAAGTTGAGTGAAATCTTTCTACTATACCATTGTCATTTGGGGAGTGCGGTAATGTTCTATGGTGAATAATTTTATGCATATTGACAAATTCATTAAATAACTGGTTGGTGAATTCTGTACCATTATCTGAAATAATTGTTAATGGTAGACCATGATGAGTGCAAAATTTAATAAATGCTTGTAAAATGCTGATGGCGGTACCATCTTTTACCAGATAAGCCTGTGCATACTTTGAAAAAACATCTACTATAGTTAAATATTTCTCATTTTGAACTGTGAATAAATCCATATGGATAATTTCAAAGGGTCTAGTAGCAGGTGGTACCACGTTAAATTGTTGTTTGATAGGCTTTCGGTCGTACTTGGCTTGGCCGCAAATAGTACAGTCATTAATGTATTTTGTAATATGATCTTTCATCTTTGGCCAATAGTAACGCTTAGAAAGGGCTAAGTAACATTCGGTAATTCCCCGATGGTTCGTTTTCCCTTCGTGATAGTTTTTAATTATCTCTTGCTGTTTGAGATATTCTTTAACGTTATCTACTTCCGTTTTAGCTAGTACTAAATTCATAGCTGAATTTTTAAAGTTTTCCTGAATAATAGGTATTACGTCATACATGGACAAAGGTGGGTTGATAAGCATTGCGGTTTTAACTTTCGGGTTGACGTATTCTTTTATGACGTCTACAACATCATTTTCTAAATTGGTCATAGATACTTGAACAACGGTTTTAGTATGTGTCTCGAAAGGTTTGGATGCTGTGGTACGCTTTTTAATATCACCAACTACCGTTATGTGTAATTGCCTATGAAACTTGTTCAATGGTTCATCTACGATTGGAACTTCGAGAATAGGATTCTCCTGACTTGTATGAACAGACGTTGTAGCTGATCCATCAATAGATATTGGTCGCTCGGATGTGTTTCCAACCATGGAACTCGTTTCCTCATTGTGGATTTCAATCCTAGACAGAGCGTCAGCATTGGTGTTATTCTGACCTTTCTTATAGATTACAGTGTAATCATATTCGGATAATTTAAGTTTCCAACGAGTTAAACGGGAATTTGGTTCTTTGAGGTTCATAACCCATTGAAGAGGCTTATGATCCGTCACTATCTTAAACTTTCTACCGAAGATATATGGTCTAAAGTACTTAGTGGCCCATACAATAGCGAGAAGTTCCTTTTCAATAGTACTATAGTTTATTTCACTCTCATTAAGAGTGCGAGATGCGTAACAAACTGGCTTATCCGATCCTATAGGTCCCTGTGACAGTATCGCGCCTATAGCTAGATTTGAGGCGTCAGTTGTTAAAACAAAATCCTTACTAAAGTCAGGATACTGCAAAATCGGATCATTAGTTAGGAGTGTCTTGCACTTTTCAAAGCAACCGACGTATTCAGCATTAACCGTGATTTTCCTACCTTTTTTAAGACATTGCGTGAATGGTTTAGTTATTCGCGCAAAATCAGGGATGAATTTTCTATAATAACCAATTAGACCGAGAAATTGTTTGATCTCCTTGGGAGTTCGTGGAAGTGGATATTTCTGAATAGCTATAATTTTATCAGGGTTAGGCTTAATACCGTCTTTAGTAATAATATGTCCTAGATACGCGGTTTCTAATTTGAGAAATTCAGATTTGTCCATCTGAATTTTGAAATTCGATTCACGTAGTTTTTGAAAAACCTTTTCAAGATTGGTCATATGTTCTTGCAAGGATGTGCTAAATACGATAATATCGTCTAAATAAACTAGACATACTACGTTCTGAAGGTCCTTAAGGACATTGTCCATGACGCGTTGGAATGTCGATGGAGAATTCTTTAAACCCATGGGCATACGTAAAAATTCGTAGTGTCCATTCTCTACATTAAATGCTGTTTTTGGAATATCAGCAGGATCCATTTCTACCTGATAAAATCCACTGGCCAGGTCAAGAGTAGTGAAATACTGGCATTTTCCTAACTTATCCAACACATCCGTGATGTTAGGTATTGGATACTTATCATCATGAGTTTTCTCATTAATTTTCCGGAAATCTATAACTAGCCGCCATTTGGTCTTGCCAGAGGCATTAGCCTTCTTTGGTACTACCCATATGGGTGAGCTCCAGGCAGACTCAGATGGTTGAATGATACCCTGGTCTAACATTTTAGTGATTTGATTTCTAACTTCATCTCTATGTACGTACGGATAACGGTAGCTTTTTGTATAAACTGGCACTTCATCTGTAGTCTTAATACTATGCTTTATCTTATTTGTAAAAGTTAAGGATTCACCTTCAATATAGAATACGTCAGCATATTTCTTGCATAAAGTTTCTAAATTAATTCGTTCTTCCGGATTTAAATGGCTTGTACGCAAACGAGACAAAACTTCTTTAGCGCGCAAGGATGGTTGTTCGGTGCGTGTGCACTCGATAGTGTAGGTTTCTGCTTGTAAGGCGTGATCCATAGAAAATATTAAGTCATGTGAAGTAGGATTCGAAATCTCTAAATAACCACGGTTATTAACTACAGTAGTAATGCATTCGTTAATGACACAATTGGAAATGGTTTGCTCATTAACAAAAGCATCTCCATTTTGAATGTTAATAGGGACTCTAACTAATTTCTTAGAGTTGGCAGGAATTACGTCCTCGTACAAATTGACATTACACGAATTATACATACAGATAGGGTTGGTAGTATTACGAGTTAAAAGCAATTTATCTTTAAGATCAATTCTGGCCTCCCATTTTTCAAGAAGATCAAGCCCGATAAGTCCATCGAAAAATTCGTGAAATTTATAAATAAATAATTTTATATTTTCAGCATCTTGAAATTCACTAAAGCAAGGAATAGTTATTGAATAATTATTTCTCGACGTAGCGTGAACGTTAGTTACCTCGAACGGATCGTAATTTAACGGTATTTCAAAGAAAAAATTATCTACAGCTTCCGGGCTAATGAAAGATTGATTCGCGCCCGTATCTATTAAAAATTTTAAAGGTGGATCTGATATTTGTATAAAAGGAAGTTGCCTTTGTGTCTGCAAATTTAACTCTATTTTAACTTGTCGGACTTCCCGTGCTTCTGAAAATCCTGCTCCGAAATAGAGCTAGTAGACGGATGGGGTTCCTCCGGTGGATACGATGATGGGGGCTCACTAGGCACATTATAACCATGTTCATATACTACATAATTAGACTCGTTAGGATAATGGTAGTTATTGTTATCATAGTAATAATCATCGGGTTCGTTGAATGAATAAAATTCAGGGTAGTAATAATCACCGTAACTCGCGCACTCATTCATGTTCATTTCGCGAGTCTTAAAATAGTTAGATGGTGGCGGGTTACCCTGTCTATTCCAATCGTGACCAGTTCTAGGAGTTTCTTTAGTAACGTAGTGACTCACACCACTCATAGGCTTAGGGCCTTGAAGTTGTGGTTGTCTAGGGGACAACTGGAAATTATTATGATTAGCATTGTAATTATTAGGTGGTGCTCGGAACATCTGCTGTGTACGCGTCGGCATACCTATAGATCTATGTTGCGGCTGATTAGGCTGAAAGTTAGGTTTCCACGTTTGCTGAGGTGGTTGCCAGCTAGTATTGGGTGCTGACATTCGTGCAGGAAAGTTGAACGGCTTAAACGCGGGCATGGCTGCTGGAGCCAGTGGCATGGGTCTATGTATATTAGGTTTCTTTTCAGAAACCGAATCATTGCGGTTTTGAAGGTACATCACGTTCAATTCTTCTTGCACAAACTCAAGCGCTTTCTCAACACTATCAGGGCGCATACAACGAATGCGAGAGCCTAAAGGCTCCTTCAAACCGCGAACAAATGCCTGCATGGTCAATTTCCTATACAATACACGTTTAGCTTCGACGGTAGTTGAAATGCTTTCATGCAAAGTGACATAAGTCATGATAGTGCTGAATATGTTAACACAACGATCATAAAACTCCTGAGGCGAACTATTCCCTTGAGTGGCTAAGATAAGGTCATTGTAAAGAGCGGTCTCATCTCTTTGATCCGAGAAATTATTAATGAGAGCTTTTTTAATGCTATCCCAATCCTCAGATATGCCATTTGAATTAAGAATTTGTGCGGCTGGCCCTTTTATTTTATTTAAGATACCGTTTAAAATGCAAAGTTTCGCTAACTCATTCCCGGGATTAGCACTTATATATTCGGCAACAATTTGATCGCACAAATGTATAAATCTAGGTAGAATATGAGGGTTACCTTCAAATTCAGGCACCAGGCGCATAGCCTTAAAAATTGTTTCTACGTCAGTCATTTTGAACGATTCGGAAATCTCAGAACTTACGGAATTATCTAAAGTACTATCTAAATTTATACTAATATCTCTATTGATATCTAAATTTAACCTACGGGCTTCTCTAATACGAGCAGGCCCTTTAGGAGTAGTTTGCCTAGGATGGAAAATCTTAGCGATTAAGATTAACCAAAGGGAAATTAGGATATATTGAGAGCAACACACAGAAACGATTTTTGAGTGTACTTACATAAATTTCATCTTGGTACCTCTGGGATCGATGTCTTGATTTCTCCTTCGCTGCGACTTCAGGTTCTTCTATTTGGATACTCGAGTTCGGCGATTGCTTGCAACGGTAGCGATGTGGATCTTCGATGTGAGAATAACCCTATCTAACTACCTCGAAACTTTTTTGAGTATCCTACCGACTGCGCCAATTACGAATGTCACAGCCGAAGGACCCAAAAAAAACCAAAATTAATTAATTAAAATAAAACTTTAATATTTAAAATTACAATTAGGAGTGAATCCGATCGATACAAGATCTAGAATGACAAATTATATATTAACATTAAATAAGAATTATTGGAAAAGTTTCCACTGCTATGTCAGCGTCCTCATTTCCACGGCGATGTTGTGCTGACTCGACGACTCGTGTCCGTTCGCAGTCACGTAGGCATTGACGTCATTGCTTGCATGGCAAATTCCATAGTAGTGGATACTATAACAAACCGTTTGAACACAAACATTGAAACCTACTATCTGCATGTTTATAAACTGTATCAGTACTTTATTTTGTGTGTTAAATCATTCTTTCATCAATTAATTATGACTATTGTAAATGGAACAAAAAACTTCATTAAACCTGATTTCAATTCAATAAATCTGCCTAACAGGTTTTTATTAGCACAAGGAAAATGAATGCAAAATAGTAAAACATAGTACCATTAATCATTCATTACAAACTGAACAGTCCGGCCATTAGCATCCTTTTGATTGAGAATGCATTAGAAATTCAACTTTAATGCTAAACATTAAGGTTAATTTATTCAATGACGAATATTGAATCCTTAATTTTAGACATTGAATTAAAAACCAAGTTATAATCAAGTTTTTGTACATTATAATATTAAACTAGTATATCATCTATATGTTTATTATGATACAAGGTCTACTTACCTTACAATCAGTGTGTAATGAATGTTCTAGAATATTACACAGCTCTACAAAAAATATTTACGTTTTTTAACAGATGTTTTTTTATAATATTTGAACATCTCATGTTGCAATATAGTGTAAAAGTAGTACATATATAGTTTTTAGTTTCATAAGTTGTATATATTAAACAGTAATTTGCCTAAAAAAATAGAAAATATATTATTAGTGCTTTATGTGTAAAAGTAAGAAATCTGAAAAATAAACGTAAGAAAATCTTACAAAATCAACGATAATTTCATGAATTGTGATATAGATTGTTTCATTATATATCCATAAATAAATCTTATATCAAAGGCAACAAAAGCACTGTTGACCATTGTTATTTATTTGATTTTTACAAACTAGAATTTCATTATCAGCTCATATACGTCTCCACCGTGGAGCTCGAGCCTCCAACATCGAGGGGGTTTAGGTCATAGTCCACCTTGCGGGCCTAGTGCGGATTGGCGGACTTCACATGCCTTTTATTGTGACATTTCGGGCATGCAGGATGTTTTCCTTCACCGATTAACTAGAATTTAATATGTAACTGTTATTTCCCAGCGCGTATATCATCTACGGAGATGGAGGCGGACAGTGAAGCGGATGCGCGCAAGTGCGAGGCGATCCTACCCGGAATCAAAGTGCTGTGGGCCGTACTTGAAGATTATGTCAAACAAGGTATGGATTTGAGAAAATAAATGTGTCATTGGATTTTTGTACTTAAAATCAGTAGTAATAATATTTTTAATGAATATAATTTTCACTGTAGTCTAAGTTATACACTAGACACAAAAAGTTAGGGATATGAATAAAATTCGAAATTTGTGGGCGATTTTCAACGAGCTGTTACTCCGAGGAAAATAATCGTACAGCAAAAAATAGAAAATCAAATTTTAGCTTCAAGTGTCAAATTTTTGGATATGGCATGAATTTTTTTATCATGTTTGGATCTGGAGAAATTATGTGGTGCTTGGTAGTTACCAAGGAAAAAAATAATTTTAAAATTTGCAATGAAAAAATTTTTTTTCTCAAAAATCTTTATTGTTTTCCTGAAAACGATCGTTTTTTTTTTTTAAAATGCCAAAAAGAAAAAAAAACCGTCGTAGATCTGTCATCATGCGAGAGCGCTTATGAGCAGTGATCCAAAACAGAGGCAATACACGGTACTAAACTGTGACATGTATACGTTCAGATCCTTCAACAGGTACATATGGACACATAGACAGACGGACAGACAAACATACACACGCACACACAGTCGAGAAAAAAAAGGAAATTAAAAAAAAAAAATTTTCTTCGATTTTTTTTAAATGAGGCGATCTTTGTCATCAAAGCAATAAATTAAAATTAGAATAATTAAAAAGATTATGGAGAAAAAAAATTTTTTCATTGAAAAAATGATTGAAATCGAACCATCGTTCATAATGGTATTTTTGGCGAAAACAATAAATTCAAAGCCTCGGGACACTAAGTAATTGCAGCGCTTTGAACTTTTCAGGGATTTTCCGGAACACTTTAAGGTTAAAAAATTACCGACGATATCCTTCATTCATCCATTCAATCCAAAGTAATACCAAGCTATCTAAATATTCTTAATTATGCAAATTTTGGCCTTTTTTTCAGTCAAAGTTTTCAATTCAATAAAAATGTTTTCGACAAAAGCCGTTTACGCTTTCTTATAGTGAATACTGTGTACGTTTCAAAATCCATCTTCAATTTTCTATACGATTATTATTAGAGTTATTGATTGTCAAAGTTAAAAAGTTCTTTTTTGGGTTGACTGACAATAACTCTGTGGTAAATCAATCATTGTACAGGCTTCTTAATCACAACAAATTAAAGGGCATTAAATATCCTAAAAGAGGATTTGACAAAAATAATAAAAAAAGCATTTTTAAAGCCCATTGACAGACAAGACAATTTATTGCCTTATTTTTAGATGACAATAAATTTTATTTTATTTTTTCCTTGGTAGTTTCCACGAAATTTCTTCAGATCCAAACATGATATCGTCCCCCATAATCGCCCTCGTCGTTAGGGGAGGCTCGAGTTCCTCGGCGGAGACCTATATGAGCTGATGATGATCCATATAATGTGTGTTGTTGTGGTGGTGTTGGGCAGGTCGCGTGCAGCAGCTAGGCTTGGCGGATGCGGGCGGCGGGTGCCTGCGGCGAGTGCATGCGTGGGCGCGCGTGCGGCCCGCCATCGCGCAGATCAACCTGGCCTCGTGCTGCGTGGTGCCGCCCGCGCTGCACGCCTTCTGCCGCGCCAACGACGTGCAGCTGCTCACGCACGCCGACCCGCCAGGTAACTACCGCCTCTCCTTGTGCGGCCCGCCATCGCGCAGATCAACCTGGCCTCGTGCTGCGTGGTGCCGCCCGCGCTGCACGCCTTCTGCCGCGCCAACGACGTGCAGCTGCTCACGCACGCCGACCCGCCAGGTAACTACCGCCTCTCCTTGTGCGGCCCGCCATCGCGCAGATCAACCTGGCCTCGTGCTGCGTGGTGCCGCCCGCGCTGCACGCCTTCTGCCGCGCCAACGACGTGCAGCTGCTCACGCACGCCGACCCGCCAGGTAACTACCGCCTCTCCTTGTGCGGCCCGCCATCGCGCAGATCAACCTGGCCTCGTGCTGCGTGGTGCCGCCCGCGCTGCACGCCTTCTGCCGCGCCAACGACGTGCAGCTGCTCACGCACGCCGACCCGCCAGGTAACTACCGCCTCTCCTTGTGCGGCCCGCCATCGCGCAGATCAACCTGGCCTCGTGCTGCGTGGTGCCGCCCGCGCTGCACGCCTTCTGCCGCGCCAACGACGTGCAGCTGCTCACGCACGCCGACCCGCCAGGTAACTACCGCCTCTCCTTGTGCGGCCCGCCATCGCGCAGATCAACCTGGCCTCGTGCTGCGTGGTGCCGCCCGCGCTGCACGCCTTCTGCCGCGCCAACGACGTGCAGCTGCTCACGCACGCCGACCCGCCAGGTAACTACCGCCTCTCCTTGTGCGGCCCGCCATCGCGCAGATCAACCTGGCCTCGTGCTGCGTGGTGCCGCCCGCGCTGCACGCCTTCTGCCGCGCCAACGACGTGCAGCTGCTCACGCACGCCGACCCGCCAGGTAACTACCGCCTCTCCTTGTGCGGCCCGCCATCGCGCAGATCAACCTGGCCTCGTGCTGCGTGGTGCCGCCCGCGCTGCACGCCTTCTGCCGCGCCAACGACGTGCAGCTGCTCACGCACGCCGACCCGCCAGGTAACTACCGCCTCTCCTTGTGCGGCCCGCCATCGCGCAGATCAACCTGGCCTCGTGCTGCGTGGTGCCGCCCGCGCTGCACGCCTTCTGCCGCGCCAACGACGTGCAGCTGCTCACGCACGCCGACCCGCCAGGTAACTACCGCCTCTCCTTGTGCGGCCCGCCATCGCGCAGATCAACCTGGCCTCGTGCTGCGTGGTGCCGCCCGCGCTGCACGCCTTCTGCCGCGCCAACGACGTGCAGCTGCTCACGCACGCCGACCCGCCAGGTAACTACCGCCTCTCCTTGTGCGGCCCGCCATCGCGCAGATCAACCTGGCCTCGTGCTGCGTGGTGCCGCCCGCGCTGCACGCCTTCTGCCGCGCCAACGACGTGCAGCTGCTCACGCACGCCGACCCGCCAGGTAACTACCGCCTCTCCTTGTGCGGCCCGCCATCGCGCAGATCAACCTGGCCTCGTGCTGCGTGGTGCCGCCCGCGCTGCACGCCTTCTGCCGCGCCAACGACGTGCAGCTGCTCACGCACGCCGACCCGCCAGGTAACTACCGCCTCTCCTTGTGCGGCCCGCCATCGCGCAGATCAACCTGGCCTCGTGCTGCGTGGTGCCGCCCGCGCTGCACGCCTTCTGCCGCGCCAACGACGTGCAGCTGCTCACGCACGCCGACCCGCCAGGTAACTACCGCCTCTCCTTGTGCGGCCCGCCATCGCGCAGATCAACCTGGCCTCGTGCTGCGTGGTGCCGCCCGCGCTGCACGCCTTCTGCCGCGCCAACGACGTGCAGCTGCTCACGCACGCCGACCCGCCAGGTAACTACCGCCTCTCCTTGTGCGGCCCGCCATCGCGCAGATCAACCTGGCCTCGTGCTGCGTGGTGCCGCCCGCGCTGCACGCCTTCTGCCGCGCCAACGACGTGCAGCTGCTCACGCACGCCGACCCGCCAGGTAACTACCGCCTCTCCTTGTGCGGCCCGCCATCGCGCAGATCAACCTGGCCTCGTGCTGCGTGGTGCCGCCCGCGCTGCACGCCTTCTGCCGCGCCAACGACGTGCAGCTGCTCACGCACGCCGACCCGCCAGGTAACTACCGCCTCTCCTTGTGCGGCCCGCCATCGCGCAGATCAACCTGGCCTCGTGCTGCGTGGTGCCGCCCGCGCTGCACGCCTTCTGCCGCGCCAACGACGTGCAGCTGCTCACGCACGCCGACCCGCCAGGTAACTACCGCCTCTCCTTGTGCGGCCCGCCATCGCGCAGATCAACCTGGCCTCGTGCTGCGTGGTGCCGCCCGCGCTGCACGTCTTCTGCCGCGCCAACGACGTGCAGCTGCTCACGCACGCCGACCCGCCAGGTAACTACCGCCTCTCCTTGTGCGGCCCGCCATCGCGCAGATCAACCTGGCCTCGTGCTGCGTGGTGCCGCCCGCGCTGCACGCCTTCTGCCGCGCCAACGACGTGCAGCTGCTCACGCACGCCGACCCGCCAGGTAACTACCGCCTTTCCTTAATTTTTTTTTTCTAGGGAGCCGTTCAATCTTACGTAAGCAGATATTACAATTATTTACCCATTGCCAACAAAAAAAGCAAAGCTCTTCGCACGGGAATGCTTTTACATCACATTATGGTAGGGAGCCCAAGAGGGGATTCTGGGATTTCCTCGAGCGCGGCAGATTAGTATATGGGAGGATACCTTACGTCTAGTTGAGTGCCTCAACCAAATCTAAGCTCACCATGTGGAACCGCGCGCGTCAAGCAGCCGATCAGATTAGTAAAAAAAAATTGATAGGCGAAGATACTCGAGCGCGTCAGATTAATGTATGGTAGTTTAATCACATGCTGAAAAGAGTGTATTTCAATAATCTGACGATTTGACTAATGGGAGTGAGAGGGTCGCAAAGATACAAAAAAAAAATCGATGAGTGGACATTCTCGAGCGCGGTTGAATTTATTTTTATGTTAGAGATAATAATTCAAGGATCACAGAAAGCATATAATCTGCTGATTTGGACAAGTCGAAGTATCAAAAAGTTAATTCCTTAATTGCCCCATAGTTTCCAGCAGTAAGTGTAAGCTCAGAGACGCTTGATACTACAGAGCTATAATTTGGTGTGGTAGTAGATATTAACTACATCGACAAAGTTGAAACATAAAATCTAGAAAAAAAAAATATTTTAGGGTTCCTCCCATACATGTAAAACGGAGATATTTTTTATTCGTCATTCCTATAGTGTGGCATATCATTCTATAGGTAACTGAAAAATAGTTAAGGTTTACGAAATATTAAGCATTTAATCTGTAATTTTAGTTACAGTAGAGTGTCCCCCTCTTTAAAAACTAAACCATTGTTTGTAGATATGTAAAAAAAATCCTAGTAGTATATATGATGAATTTAAAAGAAAAACTATCACGGCTTTTGTTTACTTCTAATTGATGATATTTATAATTTTTTTAATCATGTCTGCGCCCACTCCTACTCAAATCCAATAACAATACAACTTTTTGACGTTACTATTGACTACTGAGCAAATGTGCTGTTTTTTTACAATGACTGTATCTAGATCTAATAATATATCTCTGACTAGTGGCTCCCCGCGGTTTCACCCGCGTTCCCGGGATAAAAAGTAGCCTATGTGTTATTCCAGAACATATTCTAGCTCTGTGCCAAATTTCAAGCAGATCCCTTCAGCCGTTGGAGCGTGAAAGAGTAACAAACATCCATACATACATCCATACTTACAAACTTTCGCATTTATAATATTAGTAGGATTAGATTTTTAGCTTATTTTTATGTACACATGCTATAATTTATGAATTTTATTTATCACATCCAATTGATTGAATAAAATCACGGAAGGAAAAAATCTATAAACCGTCAGATTAAGAAAACCCATCTATATATTCGTCCGATTATGGGATCAGCACGACCAGGGTATCAGCACGACCAGGGTATCAGCATGACCAGGGTATCAGCACGACCAGGGTATCAGCACGACCAGGGTATCATGCTGAATCACCTGTATGAAAATCTGACGCGCTCGAGTAGGTCCAGTTGGCGGTTTTTTTTGCATTTTCAAAAAGCCGTCCCGAGATTGCGTCGTGTCCGAATCGTCAGATTTTTGGATATGAGCTTCGTTTAGGCTCACTTAACATCCCCTGTAAATATTTGACGCGCTCGAGCAATTATTTTTTTACCATTTTTAATCCATCCGTACGGCCGGCCCCACCATCCAAACTGGCAGATTAACATTCTTCTGTCATCAGAGTTACAAGGGGTATTATATACAGTATCAATATCTGACGCGCTCGACTATGTCCATGTAACTATTTTTTTTACATCTTTGCAAGCTCATAGACGCTTGCCCCACCGCTAAAAGGGTATAACATGTAACCTTTTTTTCTTCCTATCATCTGATCTTCAAAATCCAATAGGTCTCCACGACGCTCGAGCAAATCCCCATTTAGCATCATGGCCTCCCCTACTTCTAGGAGGCAATGCCATGGGTATTATACCTTCACATATATAAAGAAAATAACTACATAACGAATATATCCATATTATACTATACTAGCGACCCGCCCCAGCTTCGCACGGGTGCAATGCTTATACATTACATTAGAAACCTCCAAAATTGACAGTATTTCTCTATCATAGTAAACATGTATTGTATTTAAGAAACCTAGAAACTAAGAAATCCTATCATCGCCAATGTGACATTGTCGTATGACAAAAAAAAACCAAAAATCTATTTATTTATATCATTTTTCCTTTTACAGACCTACTGTCAATAGCAGCCTTGAAGACCATATCAGACGCGGGCATCGGTTGCTACAACCTCGACTGGTGTGCAAGGTACCAGGTACACATAAAATGTAGGGGAGTCCTCGCTCTCAAGGGGTACGTGTGTAAAGCTACCCTAGGCAATAAAAGTGATAAGAAATAAAGTTCAAATTGGCGTAGCTGTAATAATTACCGTAGTTATTTAGTTTGTAGTTAAATTGTCACCCCAATATTCCCTGTTTCAACAAAAATATCCCGTAATATAAGTAGAAAATTCCTTTGTAAACATATTGCATACTTAAGAACTACAATAGGAAAAAGCTTGAGTATTCTATTAAAAAAATATTCAAGATACAATAGAGTATGGTTTGACCATAGAGAATGTTTCGTTGCCACAAGTGAGTGTGACCACAAAGGTTGTATTTATTACATGAATTATTGTCCTAGTGTTTTGTTATTAAAATATGATATAAACTTGCCCTTGATAATCATAAAAACGATTAAATAAATAAATATTATTAGTGACGGTAAAAAAAAAACAAGAATGTTATGCCAATAGGCATTTAGTGAATTGTGATATACCTAGTTTATATTTGGAAAAGGTAACATACATAAGTGACTTAAATTAGATGGAAAGTAATTTACCTACTTATTTGAAATAATCAAGAGAAGGTGTTTTTTCGAACCGGGTGGTGGTAATTCCAGTAACATTTATTAGTTCCCTTCTAATAAATTTAATTTTAATTTGTTACCATTATATTTCTATGTCTAAGCATAGTTATTTTCATTAATGCTTCTAAACACTGTGTGCTTACCACCTACGGTTATTTCTACACATTTCTCTCTGAATTTGTGGTCTAAATGTATTGGAAAAAGTGTTTGCATGAACACACAACGCTGATTGTAACATATTGGTGCCTTTACTCAGTGTTAAAGATTCAGTCATTTATCCAAAAGTCGTCTAAACTTTTCATTTCTTTTAAAACTTCTCACCATGTGATAGACACGACGCTAAAAAGTGATAATTTCTAATTAAACTATAGGCTAACTATATTGTTTCTTAAACTAAAGTTAACCACGATTTAGTAGTAAACAAAAATAGAAACCTAATTATAATATACTTAAGTATTGTACTTATATTGTTAACTTAATATTAAAATTATCGTGGATAGGCAATCTCAAATAAAAATATTTTAATTTTATATCTTGTAATTCTGACTCTTTTATAGAATTTGTATTGGCTATTTACATACCTACATGTATTTATTTATAAATCTGAAAAGTACTTACTTGAACTTTTTTTTATATTTATATTTAAAAGTTAAATTTTACTTTATCTGTGTGAATGAATGTTTATGTGACAACAGTATTTTATTTATTACATACATTCCTGTATAATATTATATATCGATTGAGCACAAAATACTAATACATTGAACATTATTACACAAATTTTAACTAATAGTTTATGTGCTACTTTTATATTGTTTTGTTAATATTTATCCTTTGTGATATATCATCTTAAATGAACACTTAAGGTGCCTAAACTGTGCCATTAACTTCAGCCAATAAAAGTTGTCCAGATTAAGTCGCCCGTTTTGACAAGAGGCTGTCTCACCTTGTCTCACTATGTTTGTCTCTTTTTAACCCATGGATTTTTATGCGCTGTTAAAACGGACTTTAAATCTCGACAACTTCAATAAATATCTATCTACTTATAAAGCCGACGACGCACATTATTAATTTGAAAGATAATTCCATTTTCAATTTAAATAAGAACTGAATATTGATTATGTACATAAATAAGTTGTTTGTGATGATTAGAAATCATTCATGGTTTATGTTGCCAATGATTTGAAAATGAAATATTTTTCATTCATTCACCTCAATAACGTTTCTCTCTGTTTGCATCATCATCATCATCATCATCATCAGCTCATATACGTCTCCACCAAGGAGCTCGAGCCTCCCCTAACATCGAGGGGGTGTAGGCCATAGTCCACCACGCGGGCCTAGTGCCTGTTTGCATCACTGAGTAAAAATGGTATGTTTTTCAAATTGGTTTGTTAATCTGTTGTTTTTGTCCCCTTTTTGTTTACCATAAGGTGTGGACCCCCGTCTAATTAATCAAACTTTAGATTGCAAAAATGTATTTATTTTATTAAATATGTTCTAAAAGCTTTATGAGTAGATAGAGTAAAAAAATATATATGACAGTGAAATGTAAAATATTAGTTACACTAAAAATGTTATTATAATGTAAGTTGAATCCCAATTGTGTTGAAATTAAAGTATTTATTGTACAAAACTTATGTATTTTAATGAACTTAAGTGAGTCCCATTCCCTAAGGTCTTCTGATTTTACAAGTTTTGATGGAACACCGAAGTAGCTTATATCAAAGAATTTTGATATTATGCAGACTTGATTAGTATACATACATTAATCATAAAGTTTCCTCCTTTACGCTAAAAATGTACCTATTTACTTGTGATTCTAATCGAAGTAAATAGCAATTGGCATGTATGAAATTTATTGCTATTCTTAAACCTGAACTTGATCGGTCAGGCGACTCAAGCGAGCACGTGTTATAATAGAGAATTTCTTATCAGACTTTGACGCTCACGAGGGAGATCAATGGTGGTGTATCCAGCTCCGATATTGAGTAAAGCATAACATAGCTATAACGAAGAACTGTCATATTCCAACATGAAAATTACAGTTATGTAATACAAGTTTTGTGAATAAAACTTCAAGAACTAAATTCTTTAGAATTATATTCTCGAATTATGTTGTTCCACTATAGGGCGAAGGGCTGTATGGGGATCATTTAGGTATATGATTTATTATTATGTTTTCATATTATACACCAATTATTTATTTGTTATTTAAGCTCGTTTAGTAGTCTATGATCACTCCTGATGCAAGTCTATCCGAAAGTCGAAGTTAGTCTAAATAACATTGTAATAGGTAGGTTGTTAGGTAGTCTAGTATTCGATTGTGTTGGATTTCGTTGCCGTACAGTGGCAAGTAAGTATTTAATTATGCTTTATGAAAATGTATATTTTTGGAAATACAAATTGCTATTTTCAGATCGTTGGATGATTGTTGTTGAATTGCTTTTGCCAGTAGATAGGTACCTAATACAAAAAATTTGATCGTTAGTGTAGACTTGGTTAGGTAAAGTAGACCTACGTAGGTACTCGTAGTAAGTATATGATATTAGTAAGGAATTAGGTAGATAATATCTATTTGATATGTAAGTAGGTAATGTTTTGTTTGTTTAGTGAAGCTACGTTGGTAGGTATATTTTCTAACTTCAACGAAAGCGACTCTTTTAACCTATATTTACAAAAATAGCTATTGACAATATTTATTTTCCATTATTAATAGATGGGGAGCCCAAGAGGGGATTCTGGGAGTTCCTCGAGCGCGGCAGATTAGTATATGGGAGGTACCTTAGGTCTAGTTGAGTGCCTCAACCAAATCTAAGCTCTCCATGTGGAGCCGCGCGCGTAGAGCAGCCGATCAGATTAGTAAAAAAAAATTGATAGGTGAAGATACTCGAGCGTGTCAGATTAAAGTACACACATCAACAGAATCTAGGGATATTTTATATTTCATCAAATATCTTAAAATCTATGAAGAATTTTCTGATATAGTAAATGGAAGAATGATAGGTTATTTTAAGGTCTTTAATAAAAAATAAAAAACATTTCGTGATATTTTCGTTTTTAATAAAAATGTAATTTTTTTTAATCGCCATAGAAAATTAGTATGATAAATACAAACATTTCTTCTTACAAAACTATTAATTTAGGTTAAAATTGAAAAAATCTTTAAAAATCTAATAATTAATAATCAGTGTTGTCACCTCTAACATTAATTACACATCGACATCGACTGTTAATACTTAAAATTAAATGGTCAATGTCTTGCTGCGGTATGAGGTCCCATGCTCTTTGCAAGTGTTCGGAATGTTGTTGTTCTGTCGTCAAATTTGGCGGGAAATCTCTCAAAGCTTTTCGTTGTAACATGTCCCAGGCATGCTCGATAGGATTTAAGTCGGGTGACTGTGCAGGCCAATCCAAAACTTGAATATCGTGATCACGGAGAGCGGCCGACACCAGCCGCGCCGTATGGGAAGGAGGATTATGGTCCATGAGTAGAAATTCCCGGCCTATTTGGATTCTGTGTGGGACAATAACAGGCTCTACTACCTCCTCGTGATATTTTTGTGCAGTCATGCTGCCTTGGATCCAAACGAGTTGGGTTCGCGCGCCAGGACGAATTCCTGTCCACACCATGATTGTCCCGCCTTGGTATGGGCGGACCCCCTGAGGGTGCCGTAGACGGCTAACTCTCCCAGGAGTTCTCCAAACGCGTGTTCTTCGTGAATCCGGGTGAAACCCAAACCGGGACTCATCGGTGAACAGCACCAAAGACCATTGTTCGTCACTCCATGGTAAATGCTCCCGAGCCCACGAAAGCCGCCGACCGCGATTGCCACGTCGCAATGCTGGAACACGTAATGGTCTTCGAGCATGAAGACCAACTTCATGCAACCTCCTTCGCACGGTTTGGTCGCTTACCAGCAGCTGGTGGTCCTCCTGGAGCCTTTGTACTAGTTGCATCGCTGTGATATTGGGTTGTCTTCTGGCGGTCATTTGGAGAAATCGATCCTGTCTCTGCGTAGTAACACGACATCTACCCGTGTGCCGTTAAGCCACATCCCCAGTACTGCGATAACGTGACCACAACCTTGATATCACGTTTTGGCTGGTATGCAGGGCCTCACCAACGACGCGTTGTATAGCACCATTTTCTACCATGCCCACAGCTCGTAAAATTTCATGTCGACTCAAATGACGACGTGACATGACTTATAAAGCTCTTACGACTCGTTAAATTAAAAAAGAAAAACAATCTAATCCCTTTTCATAAGTTTATATTAATAAAACAATTTTAACTTTCCTTAACATAACGAATTACTAACCATTTTTCCGCCGTATTTTTTTTTCTTTTGTTTTTTTTTTATTTACATTTTCAAATTTTGAATATAGAATAAAAGAGCTTTTAATCTGTATATAAACTTTTTATGGAAACTTAAAAGATTTTAAACTATAAGCTCGAACATATTTTAGGATTAAGGTACCTATCCCTAGATTCTGTTGATGTGTGTATGGTGGTTTAATCACATGCTGAAAAGAGTGTATTTCAATAATCTGACAATTTGAGCGTGACGTATGGGAGTGAGAGGGTCGCAAAGATGCAAAAAAAAATCGATGAGTGGACATTCTCGAGCGCGGTTGAATTTATTTTTATTTTAGAGAGAATAATTCAAGGATCACAGAAAGCATATAATCTGCCGATTTGGACAAGCCGAAGTAACAAAAAGTTAATTCTTAAGTTGCCTTATAGTTTCAAGCAGTAAGTGTAAGCTCAGAGACGCTTGATACTACAGAGCTATAATTTGGTGTGGTAGTAGATATAAACTACATCGACAAAGTTGAAACATAAAATCTAGAAAAAAAAAATTGGGTTCCTACTACACATGTAAAACGGAGAAATTTTTTATTCGTCATTCCTATAGTTTGGTATGCCACACTATAGGAATGACGAATAGCATTCGATAGCTAATAGTTAAGGTTTGCTAATAACCTTCCGATTGAGGGTTCCGTTTACGAAATATTTAGCATTTAATCTGTAATTTTAGTTACAGTACAGTGTCCTCCTCTTTAAAAAGTAAACCATTGTTTGTAGATATATAAAAAAAATCATCCTAGTAGTATATATGATGAACTTAAAAGAAAAACTATCACGCCTTTTTTTTACTTCTAATTTAGTAAATTTATAATTTTTTTAAATCATGTCTGCGCCCACTCCTACTCAAATGCAATAGCAATACAACTTTTTGACGTAACTATTGACTACTGAGCAAATGTGCTGTTTTTTTTACAATGACTGTATCTAGATCTAGTAATATAACCCTGATTAGATTTTTTAGCTTATTTTTATGTAAACATGTTATAATTTATGAATTTTATTTAACACATCCAATGATTTTATAAAATTACGGAAGAAAACAAATCTTTAAACCGTCAGATTAAGCAAACCCATCTATATATTCGTCAGATTATGGCATCAGTATGACCAGGGTATCATGCTGAATCATCTGTATGAAAATCTGACGCGCTCGAGTATGTCCAGATGGCGATTTTTTTTTGCATTTTCAAGAAGCCGTCCCGAGCTTGCGTCGCGTCCGAATCGTCAGATTTTTGGATCCAAGCTTCGTTTAGGCTCACTTAACATCCCCTGTAAATATCTGATGCGCTCGAGCATTTTTTTTTTTTTACCATTTTTAAACCATCCGTACGGCCGGCCCCACCATGCAAACTGGCAGATTAACATTATTCTGTCATCAGAGTTACATGGAGTATATACAGTATCAATATCTGACGCGCTCGACTATGTCCATGTAACAATTTTTTTTTACATCTTTGCAAGCTCGTAGACGCTTGCCCCACCGCTAAAAGGAAAAACATCATATAACCTTTTTTTCTTCGTATCATCTGATCTTCAAAATCCAATAGGTCTCCACGACGCTCGAGGAAGTCCCCATTTAGCATCGTCGCCGCCCCTACTATAAGTTATCACAAGTGATAAATATGCTTTTTTATCGTTTCCAAAGCAAGTGTACCAGACCACCCTCACCAAACGGCATTATCCGTCGATTTATATTCAAAACATTTGCCGCATCGTCCAACAGACGAAATCAAGCGAATAACTTTATAATTGTGTATTAAAATAAAAAGGGGTTAGCAGGAAACCGGATATTGCCTTCCGTGGCGACCCTTCGCTACTGTCGACTGTTTTTTTTTTTACTAGATTTCGAACGTAGAATAATGCTGTTGGCAATACCTTTACGAATCGCGGGTTTCGATTTCGTTGCGGTTTCGCTTTTGTGGGTGTTGCTTAATTATAAAAATGCAAAGTAGGTAGTTACCAGTCCTGTATTTCAGCTATATTTGTAAATTATAACAAACACTCGTGTGCATGAACGTACCTATAGTCTGATTGTTCTGCGTCTGGGACCTGGGTATCTATTTCCTTATTATCTTTATGTTTGTATTTATTTCACGTACTCTACCTACGTAGTTCAAGTTATAGGTAGGTACTTTTATCAACTACCCGGTTTGCCATAGTACCTACCTAAGCTCTGGATATTTAGAAACCGGATTGTAAGTAGGTACTTAGTGTGTAAAAAAAGGTTTCAAGGTATTAAAAATTAATACATAGTTAGTTACCAGGTACTTAGCACACTAGATTATATGTTCAGTTGATGGAAATACCTAGGAAATTCCAGTGGGATCGCCAATGCATTGTTAATTCAGAGACATGAACTAAGTATGTATCATATCATATACCTAAGTAATAGGCTATCTATTTGGATACCTAATATATGTACCTACCTAAGTAGGTAATAAAGTAGATAGAACACCACATTAAATATACCTACTAAAGTAGGTTTAATGTGGTGTGATGTGTCAAGACGCCTTGTGACAAATTTTGATCGACCATATTATTTTTTCTTTATAATTGGCAGGTAGCATGTATAAATATATTATTGATTAACTAACTACCTACTACTACTTTTTATAATTTGTCCGATTCCCTAAGCACACCAAACCTAGAAGCGAACTGGCCGTCAAAGCTGGAATGCTTTTTAACCAAATTGAATTTTATCTCCCAAAAACAATATTGGTCGAAATATCGTAACGCTGTAATCTGCGACTGTGAAGTAATAGAATTACCAAACATATGGTTGCATAACAGTAGACAATATGGAAAGCGACGGGAAATTGCGCGAGGACAATTTCGGCGAGATCTGTGCTCGAGCATGCATCACCTAACTTTGGTACCGTCTGCAAAATGGCAGAAAATATGTAATTATTTTTATGTTATTTCAATGAAACTCATTTAACTGGAAGAAACTGGTTATCGTATGGAAACTCTATCGGGTATAAAAATATGTGACCATATATATTATTATTGGACGACTTTAATAATTTTACCTTTAGGTAAATAACGAATAATCGGAAAATTTTGGTATATTGCTTCACACGTTATATATATATATAGTGGAGTGGAACATAGACTTTCCTTTTTCAAGTCGGTTAAAAATATGTGACTGTGCACTGATTGAACATGTCTCCAAGGTTCTCAAAGTCTAACAACTCTTAAGTCCTTATATCACCTTAACTTATGTCATACAGTCACATGTGGACCCTACCGCGCAAATCTTGTCTTGCGCATTAGACCCCAAGTTCAGTGCGCGAGCGCAGCGCGAGCGTGAAATTGTCACACTCTTACTTTCTCGATGTCGTCCGATATGCGCGTTACAGGCGTCCTTCCTTTCGCTTTAATTACGACAAATCATCATTATTGTCATCGTCGGGGTCTACGAACCATAATGTTTATGGTCTACCTTGCTATTCATTTGAAGATCTTAGTTTATTATTTTTTTAATGCATAGGTATCAGTTTACACCGTCTTAACGCATTATGAACGATATGACTAAAGTCGTTAAGATTTTATTTACAAAGCCTAGAAGGATTAAGATCTAAAGCTTTAAAGAACATTTTTGTAGTTAGGTTCCTGCCTACCTGAGTAGTTAACTTACATTATATCATCATGAACTTTAAAGTAAGTACTTATCTAGCTTCATACAATGTTATAAATATGTAAGTATACCTATAGGTATGTGAGAGTGTGTTTATGTTGTAAGAGTTTATCTCAGTAACTTCTAAACGGACATACCTTGATGTGGTAGTAGGGTTGCCATCCGTCCGGGTTTCCCCGGATTTGTCCTAGTTTAGAGGGCATCCGGGGAGCGTCCGGGGAAGGTTTCATTTGAAGACCGGGTTTTAAAAAATAAATAAATTTGTAACAAATTGATTCTATTTTGTTAAAATAATGAATGAATAAAAAAACCGGCCAAGAGCGTGTTAGGACATGCTCAGTGTAGGGTTCCGTAGTTAGATTAACAAAATTCAATACTTTACGTATAGGTACATGTGTGTGTACACTAAACACAGAAAAGTTAGGGATATATATAGAATTCGAAAATTTTGGGCGATTTTCAACGAGCTGTAACTCCGAGGAAAATTATCGCACAGCAAAAAATAGAAAACCAAATTGTAGCTTCAAGTGTTTAGTTTTTTGATATGGTCATGCATTTTTTGTATCATGTTTGAATCTGGAGAAATTTTATGGAAACTACCAAGGAAAAAAAATGCAAATTTTTTGTCTTCTAAAAAAGGGTCTATGGGCTTCAAAAATGTTTTTTATTGTTTTTGTTAAATGTTCTGTTAGGAAATTTAATGCCCTTTTATTTGTTGTAATTAAGAAGCCTGTACAATGATTTATCACGGAGTTAATGTCAGTCAACCGAAAAAAGAACTTTTTAACTTTGACAATAAATAACTCTGAGAATAATGATCGTATAGGAAATTGAAGATGGGTTTTGAAAAGTACACAGTATTTTCTATAAGTAAACGTGAACGGCTTTTATCAAAAACATTTTTATTGAATTGAAAACTTTGACTGAAAAAAAGGCCACAATTTGCATAATTAAGGATATTTAGATAACTTGGTATAACTTAGGATTAAATGGATGAATTAAGGATATCGTCGGTAATTTTTTAACCTTAAAGTGTCCTGGAAAATCCCTGAAAAATTCAAAGCGCTGCAATGCTTCTTACTTAGTGTCCCGAGGCTTTAAATTTATTGTTTTCGCTAAAAACACCATTATGAACGATGGTTCGATTTCAATAAATTTTTCAATGAAAACAATTTTTTTTTTCTCAATAATCTTTATTGCTTTGATGAAAATGATCGTTTTTTTTCAAAATGTCGAATAGAAAAAAAAACATTCGATGATCTGTCATTATGCGAGAGCGCTTACGAGCAGTGACCTAAAACAGAGGCAATACGCGGTACAGAATTGTGACCTGTATACGTTCAGACCCTTCAACAGCTACATATGGACACATAGACATAAATATATTATTATTATTAAACATACACACGCACACACAGTCGAGAAAAAAAAATGGAAAATTGAAAAAAAGTTATTTTTTTACTTCGAAATTTTTGAAATAAATCGATCATTTTATTATAGAGAATACTGTGTACTTTTTAAATCCCATCTTCGATTTCCTATACGATCATTATTCTCAGAGTTATTGATTGTCAAAGTTAAAAAGTTCTTTTTTCGGTTTACTGACATTAACTCCGTGTTAATCATTGTACAGGCTTCTTAATTACAACAAATTAAAGGACATTAAATTTCTGACTGACAAAAACAATAAAAAAACATTTTTGAAGCCCATAGACCTTTTTTTAGAAGACAAAAAATTTGCATTTTATTTTTCCTTGGTAGTTTCCATAGAATTTCTCCAGATTCAAACATGATACAAAAAATGCATGACCATATCCAAAAACTAGACACTTGAATCTACAATTTGGTTTTCTATTTTATGCTGTGCAATAATTTTCCTAGGAGTTACAGCTCGTTGAAAATCGCCCAAAACTTTTCAATTTTATTTATATCCCTAACTTTTTGTGTTTAGTGTACTTACGATTTATTTAAATATTTTTTTTAATATTGAGGTGGCAACGAAATAGTTAAAAGTCGTATTCGGTTGATTTTCTGATCTTTTTTACCCAAATAAAAAAGATCTGAAATATATACTATAATCTTTAACCTGCAAAGCCAACTTAGCCGAGATAGTTTTCCATTCATCATGCTACTAGCATGGTTTAGTTTTTAAAAGCTTAATATTTCGTAATCGAAACCCTGAATCGGAAAGCGTTCTTAGCAAATCTTTGCTATTTTTTTATAAGCTATAAGAATAAAGAAAAAAAATCTTCCCGGTTTACGTGTATGGGAGGTACCCTCAAAAAATATATTTTTCAAGATTTTATATTTTAATTTTGTCGACGCTGTTAATATTTACTACCATACCAAAATACAGCTCTGTAGTATTAACCTTCATTGAGATTACCCGCAGACGGACGGACGGACGAACATGGCGAAACTAAAAAGGTTCGTAGTTGACTACGGAACCCTAAAAAGGTGATTTATGACATTTTCAACTGGTTTTTAGTACATTGAATATGTTTAAAAGATCTTGTTGACATGTCCGGCTTTCGGACTCTAAAATCCGGGGTTTTCACGCGTCTTGTCCTGTTTTCCAATTTTTAGAGATGGCAACCCTATGTGGTAGGCACAAGTTATATGATATTATTATGTTCGATGATTAAGTATAAATAAATAACTGATATACCTACAACAGATACCTACATATTTATAGCTACATCCAGATTAACAGATATTTTCATGAACACGATGGGATGGGAATCGAAATGAAATTCTTTTATTCTATTCTATTATTGGGTTTTATACCAAATATCAAAAGGTAGGAATCTCTATGGTAAAATCATTTAACTATGTCTCTCCCAAGCAATATCAAAGCTCACCTGCCCTGCCTTACTTACTAAGATATCTACTGTTGACGTTCACCACAGACTATGCGACCATTATGTGTGATTTTCCACTTTCACGACCTCCGAAACGTGCGCACGCATCTATGCTCTGTAGCTAACAGTGTACACACGCGCGACATAAATATCCTGGGACATTTTTCACACGCGGTCAATCTGATTCCAAACTAAGCTGAGCTTGTGCTATCTATGGTAACCGGATAGGTGATAGGTATACCTACCTACTACTTTAAATACATAGGTACCTACCTAGGTACTTATATATACCTTAATACCTACAGGGGCGTAGCTACCGCCGTATCTGCCGTATCAATTATACGGGGCCCCCGGGCTTCTGGGGCCCCATGTGAAAAATCTTTAGCCTTGATAAGGGCCCCCAACCAGTTGTTTATACGGGGCCTCGCCAAGGCACGCTACGCCACTGATACCTACATACAAATGCTTGTCCTGGGTGAGATTCGATGCGAACCCACGACCGGCTTGAAATACACAAAGCCAACCGGTATGCCAATATTGCCAATACATATTATATAATGTTATAACACGAAAAATGTATAATACCTACCTACTAACGTTACTCCTCATCCTGTAGCACCTGTATGGTAAACGTGGCAAGGATTTATAGTAAAAGCTAGCGCATTCGCTACATAGAAAGGTATTCTGTTGTTGAATCCCATATGATGATTTTTTTACCGAAGACTCCAGCAGGTAGGTAAATGATTCATGTTTTGTTAAATGGTCACCGCCGATGACAGTTGTATCTACCTAATATCAGGGAATTACCATTAAGTTCTATAGGAGATCTAGGTATATTTACCTACCTAGTATCTACTTGAAATAAATAGATAGGTACTGCTGCGACAGTGATATCCTCCTTATCAGTGTGACAAATAGACCCGGATGGACCTAGGTAGGTAATAGATATACTTACCTAAGAGTTTGTTCTGCAATTAGCAATACTTAGATTAGTTTGTTGGCGGCTCTATTTAGCATTATAACTTTGCCGGCATGTATCTACTTGATAAAATCTAACTACTTATTATATAATTCATAATTTAAATGGGTAAATACAATATACCGTTCGCCTGTACACAGCTAGACGTAGTTGACGACACAATCAAGATGTTATCTGGGGCGTGCACCTCACTACCTGCAAGTTTCACACTCGTCGCCACTCAGACGAATGTTCACTCTCTACTACATCATACTTGGGGTACCTACAGTGGCGGGCTGCAAGTTTGTGGGGCCTTAGGCTAAAATTACTTGAGGCCTGAGCAATAAATCAACTCATTGATATTTTGTCAAGGAATTGGAAAAAAGGAAGACAGTAAAATAAGTAGGTAATTTGTTTATAATAATATTATTGTCCATTTTCGTTTTAACAGGGGCTGGGACCTTTTGTACCCACGGGGCCCTGGGCTACAGCCCAAAAAGCCCATAGATCCCCCCATGGGTACCTACTATTCAGTAACTATTGGCACTAAGTAGCTCGTCATTTCATCAGCGTATCTACCTACTGTGCTCTGTCTCTTTTGTTCACTAAGGTGTCACGTGAGACGTCCGCTGCTTCAGTATAGAAAGGACTCTTAATAGTTGCATTAATTGAGTTGAACCTTAGCGCTCATCCCATCAGTCCCTTGGTAAAATCCATCTGCAGATAACACCTTCTAAGTGTAGATACCTATAGATACATAGGGCTTAAGTACCTAAGGTTGGTATAGATATCTAGTAAATTATTGATGTTAAAATAAACAAAATGACGTCAATATCGTCCCTAGGTTACCGACGTACTTACTTACCAGCAGTGAATAGGTAGGCTACCTAGGTATTTACCTAATAAGTAGTTCCAGCTGATTAAAGGTATAGGTAACAGGTAGGTATCGGTAGGCTTCTATTGGAAAGTAGGTAGGTAGTTACCTACGTAGGTACGTGGAGTGGATGGATACCCACGTTGACGAACTGTTACTCACATATTTTTGTGTCTCATGGGTAGGTATTTTCCTCCTTCCGCACTCCTGTAAACTTTATAAGGAAAATACTTTCTCAATTAGGTTAATACCTACTTACATATAAGCAAAGGAATTGGTTTATGGGGAACTGATTTCAAAGGAAATTCAACATTGCCGAAAGTTGGTTATTTATAAACTCTATCATGATGTTTTATACTAAGATATAATGTAAGTATACCTACTACTACTAACTTAAGTACCTACCTACTTATCGAACGTTCGTTAGTAGGTAGGCTATGGATGTACGTATGTAAGAGGTAGTCAGTCTCCAAGACTTGTTTCAAAAACTCTGACTGATAGCAAGCAACTCTATTCTCGAGTCGCACCTACCTTATAAATTTTATATAGGTATTTTTCCCGATAAACGTAATTTCCCCGGGAACACGGAAAACTCCACGACACTGCGACAGTCGCAGGCAGAGGTATAAATAAATTTCCATTTTGATTTCCTCTTTGGAGGAGGTTCGATAGATTTCGGTAAAAAAGGACTTAGGTAGGTACTAAGACTACTTATATAAAATACCTATAGGTATACAAATAAAAAATCTTCATAGACATACCTAATAATTATATCTATTAGATATATCCATTTATTAAATTTCCCTACACTTAAAATTTTGATTGAGATATGTTATTTATGTATAATTAACCTCTAGATATAACATATAATTAACATTTGTACCTAATACAAATAAAGAAACTCTAAACGTCTCGGATCTTAATATAAAAACTTGGCGTACGTAACTCAATGACTATTAAAGCACCTTCATCTTTAACGCTTAATAAATAACATAAAAAAAACTGGCCGCTATGTAAAACTGTTTGTAACTGACAATTTCCTCCTACCTACGAAAATTAACCGATCGCCACATCTGGGAAGATCCCATTAAAGCCACGTCTCCGTTTCGGTCCATATAGATGAGGAAATCATATTGTCTCGCTCTAACACGATAGATGATCGGCCGTATGATAGAGACGAAACGAAAAGATGCAGTCGCGCAGCTAATCAAACGTGTCCACTGTCCGGCTGCGCCTACGCATCTCAAGCCAAAATTATCTTAACCATCACCACACTGCATTTTATAAATATTTTACAACTATTACTATGTTCTGTTACGAAATATATTTATAATTCAATGAAATTAACTACTATGGGAACGTGGTTGCCAAAATTTACATAAGCTCTAGCTTTCGGTTAACTTGGAACTGTAAAATTAGAGACAAATGTATTCTGAAATGTCACTTATCGCTTTGTTATTAAGCATACATTTGATTTAATCGTTTTAACTTCATTTAGAACCTTTTAAAAGTGCGTGAATTAAGCAAGGTCTCCAAGAGATCGACTGCGACAATCAGTTTGTCTCTATCTTACAAATTGCTAGCGTTATGTGAGAAAAAGAGTCAGATATAAAATTCACCATACCTCGTCGACTCTTGATGCATACGTTCGCTGACACACAAGTATTACAAGTTGTAAACATTTGGTGCGACAGCTTCTCTTGGGTGTAAATAAAATTGGTAAATAATGATTTTAACGAAACATAATTTACAGCAAGCTTTATTGTAATGTACATTTATATTATTTAGAGGAATAGTTTTCTGATTGTGACAAGAAATAAAACTTAAACACTTGAAACATTTCGTTCATTAAGTTGATTTTATATTTAGGTTTTTTTGTTAACAATTTCATATCAGCTCTGTAACAAATATTTATAATCCCATACTGACTATAGTTTCTAACGTATAGGTATAAATTTATAGTGTACAAAAATGTTGGCGAGCCCTGAAGTGTGCGCAGGCGCGGGTAGAGCTGCGCTTGCGCCTCCAGTCGATCGTGCTCACCCGCCGGGCGTATAGCGACCGCGCTACGTACACTTATTTAAATTTAATCCTTACGAACTTTCAACGTATACTTTGACGACGTCGTGTCACTTTTCCTGACAAAAAACTAACGTGCAAGTGTCATAGTGCAAAGTTGTATAACTCGTGTTTTTTAAATTCCAAGTAAAATGTGTTATGTAGCAAAGTTTATGTGACAAGTTGCGGTTAAAGTTCGCTAGCTTATACTTTTTATGGATGTAATGGATATTTGCAAGAATATTTTATATCTGTGCTCAATACTTTCATAAATAGTTTATATAATAGTGATTTGATATAGAAACAATTGACTTATAACGTTTATAAAGTCATCGTACGAGTTTATTTAGGTAATCAGGTGCGTATGTGTTGATTTTATTATTATAAGATAATAAGGTTTTAATTTAATATTAAAACCAATTGGGAAAATTATACCTAGAGCTACGTGTTTATACAAATCATACTAAAAATAAATAATTATCCAATTATTCAGTTTAGAGTACAAAGTACAAAAGTCATGCAAATACCTACTACCTATTTGTTTGTGGTCAAATGCAATGCTTACCTATCTGCAATTTGGCTCTCAAGTGAAGGCGTGGACCTTACCAAAAAATAGGGTAAGTTCGCCTGTTCGCGTCCATCGCCCAATTCGCGTCCATTTTACGGATCACCCTTTGAAAACTCTCGAAATTAAGTATACTAACACACCAATAAGTCGAAAAGACATTACCGCCTATACCTCAATGTATTAGAGGCACGCTTACATAGACAAAAGATCCGTGCGCCCAACCATCATGGGTAGAAAAAATAATTTGTGAGGGCTGTTTAGCGAGAGAGCGTGGATGCGCGGAATTATGAAAAAAAAATAGTGGGCAGCGGTGCGTTTGAAGGTAAGTCTTTTATTGAATTATGCGTATTTTGGATACATAGCTGTTTCTAAACGTTGATAATGATTAAAGGAATTACATTAATTATGAATTTGCTTATTTTTTTAATAGTTAATAGTTAAAATAAGGTGGACGCGAATAACTACACCAAATTTATAATACTTCCACTTTGCGTCCGCAATGGACGCAAACTATACCTACAGAGAATAATAGCAAATGCAAATCGCGTCCATTTTTTTAAATTAATTCCCTAGAATTTATTGCTTTGTATTTTTTAATACGAAATGTATAGTAGGTAGGTACACCTATTCTACTTTGAATAAAATGAATAATTTCTTCAATTCTTATTTTTTTTCTATTTCAGATGAGTTTTTCGGAGAAAATAAAGAAGACGGAAACACAGAAGAAGATTTAAGGAAAACATTGAATGACATTCGAGAGAAAAAGAAATCGTAGAGAATGAATAGAAAAAAACTTAAACACTCTCAAAGGGTTCCAAACGAAAAAAGACAGAAAGAAAACCATTAATTAAAATTCTAGGGCTATAATAATTGTACCTTATCTCATAATTATTAATATTTAACATACCTATCTTTTAGTAGCATGATTAAACTCAACTACTGTATTGTTTTAAAATAATAAATTGGCTTTTTTTATTTTCTTTATAGTGATTTAATTATAATTGATTTAGTTGATATGTTGATTTTTAAATAACTATATTTCTTTAATAAATAAATTATTAAAATCCAATCTCTTCTACATCATCATAAAAATAGGTATTATACCTTAATTCCCTTTGTAAGATGGTGGACGCCAAGTGGTCCAGCGGGTGGACGCTAATTGGATTTTTTGGACGCAAACTGGGTAAATCGCCTAATTCTGATGTTTGTATTTTTTTAAAATAAATCACTAAATTTTTCGAACAGAACTATAAGTTATCATAAAATAGACCATTATTATGAACACATTACATAAACTCTTCAATGAAATTACTGCCGGAACATTTTTATTTTCTCCTTCAAACTTGCCAACTGCACTAAGTGGACGCGAACAGGCGAAATTACCCTATATAGGTATACCTATCTATACCTATTTTTTTAAAGAAAACGCAATACCGCAAAAAAATACCGCAATCATTAAAATTATAAACGGTATGTACCTATTGGTAAAATGTTGTGATAGGCACTTACCTATACCTACAAGAAACGGTATTTTCGATATAATAACAAAATAAAATGTTCCTCATGTTCCTACCTATATTTTTATTGCTGCGACTCTGCGAGTAGGAACAAGGCGACATTAACAATTCAATCGAAATTTGGCAACGAAAATTATAAATGTAACGTGACCTACAAATTCTAAAAACGATTCAAATTTATTTATGAATTAAATAAATAAGTAAATGTCTGCAATTCAAATAAAAAAAAAAAATTCAATCACAAATTATTCTTTGGATTTTTGTAATAATAATTACCTAGTTATTTACCACAAGTACGGCGAAAAATTACCTGATGGTCACTGAGCCTGAAAGTCTTTCAGCTCACATACGGTTGCTCTTTCATCTTTCTGACTGAGCTTACGCCTCAGACTCAAGACACAGGTGATTAAACTGTACTATACTTATGTACAAATTTTGTTTTTAAACCTCAATTCCTAGGTGAGTGTAAGTAAGGTGTTTTAATATATTCAACCCCGTTCACCTCCATTTGAATATGCATTGGTGAGACGTCGGCATCGGTTGAATAAATTTAAAAGAAAACAAGTGAGAAAATAATATTAAAACGAATTCTTTGGACAGTTTCGTAAAAAAACACGGATAGGTTGGTTTTGTTACATGTCATGAGGTTTAAAAATTAGGGAGTCATTCATTGGTTACCTAAATATTCATATATAAAATAAAGTACTAGGTATAATCGAATATTCGAGGACAAAATAATGTACTTTAGTATTTATGACTTTTAATTAATTATTATTATAGGTATTAAATCTCTTTTATATTTCAAAACAAACTATTATTTCTATTTTGACTTTTAGTATTTTCGTACCTACCTACCAAGCCTGTGAAAGAAAATCTAGTATCTATCTACCTATCTACTTACATAGGTACCTACCATTTTAAGACATTCAGCTAGCCTATGTCAATATTGTACCTTAATTAAAGGGAAAATGCTAGTTTTCTGTAGTATATTTATTGGTATAAATATGGTGGTTGTTGTGTGAAAGAGTAACAAATATAGGTACCTAAATCCACCCCATACTTTCGCGTTTATAATATTACCAGAATATTGTATTTGTCTAACTAACCTAACCCATGCGAATTCACTGTGGTAACTTCGCAAACTAAAATGTGTGAATATTTTTTTGCATAAATTAAGTTGAATTTAAATAACGTTAGTAGAACATGAACTCTCGAAAAGTCTTTGAAATAATTTCCCTTTAATTAATTGTGAGAAAACTGAAGGAAATTGCGTTTAAGAAATATAATTAAATAAAACAGTTTACTTGACAATGATAATATTATTTCACATTTTTTTAATGGCATCTGACTGAAGATTTGTTTCATTGTTTTGAAGACTTATTATAGTGGACTTAACTCATTTCATGCTAAATAGTTGTTTATTGTACTAGACTAGCTAGATACAATTTTATCATACTTTAACTGCAATTGTATCATTTGCATTAAGTTAGATCATACATAATGATTCTTTTGACTTTCTCAATATTTATAGTTTACCTTGCTGGATGCAGGCATCTTTCAACCAGTTTCTATGGAAATCCATAGGCGGCGGTGACCACTTACCATCAGGTGGGCCGACAGCCTCTTTGTTAACCTTTTGACATAAAAATAAAAAAAATCTATGGAGGAGGCCTATATTTAGGAGTGGTCTTATGGCCGATATGATAATGATATTTAGGTACCTATATATATATACCTACCTATTTTAATGATTATTATTTCCCTTGTTGACACTATAACTTAAGAACGAAAACCTATTTTGTCGTAAAATATTCTTAACAGTCCAAATGAAATTTATCTTAAAAAAATAATTAGAAAAGTTGATCCTTTGATTTGGCCGAAGGTGAAAAGAGCGACCGACTCTCAAGTGAAGCTTTCGGAACACAACACTTAGTACCTAATCGGCCACAGATTTTCAACTTGATGATAGTTGCTAGCCTCTCATGAATAAAATACTATCCAACCATCGTTTTAGGTCTTTTCGCGACGTTTTATTTCATATTTGTAGGATCGAACCATCGGGAATTAAGTAGGTACCTACCCGTTTCAGACACTCTCCATATAATTTCAATATATTTCATAAAAAAAATGTACGCAAAGTTATAAACCTGAATTACTCAATATATACCAATGACATGACACAGTAGGTATGGAGAATATAGGTAGGTATGTAAGAGGTAAGTAATATACCACAAGTTTTTTTTTATCATTAATTTATGACCTACTACACCACGGACATGGTAACGCATAGTGATAGGAATTAGGATACTTAGCACAAGTGATAGTGAACTTTTTTACAGATATTCAGGGCCGCTGGAGGTTCTTATAAAAATGTAGGTAACATTATTTTACTGTATCCTTTAACCTTAACGTGCATTAGCACAACAAACTGAACATTTTAACTTTCCCTCATTCAGATTCAGTTTAATCTATAAAATCTCAATTGTTTTTCATTGACCAACACGTTCATCAATGAATTTGAGTGGTTTTATGAACGAAACGACCGAACTCATAATAATAATGTATTACGCATCGCACAATCCCACGACGCGGATGTTTTTTATTCCAACAGCTCAATAATCAAAACACACGGGGATGTTTTAGTTAACAGCTGTTAAGTTGTTTAGTTTTACATTTAATAAGTACCTATAAAGATAACAATTCCGAGAGGCCATTTTGTAAATGATCTAAAACATGACCCGTTCGCGGCAATTTAGAAAGGATTTCGTCAGAATTAGAACTAGTCTTGTTCGGTTAATTTTAGCATCAATTCCAATGTAACCTGTAACTTATCCGCAATCTCAAACCTGCAGGTGCGGACTATTAGTAATGACTTGAGTCATCTAACTGCATTTAAATATAAAAAAGAAATACTGGAAGTGCTTATATCCATATTTAGCATTAAAAAATAGAATGATATGACATGCTCTGTTGACTCTACCTAAGATTAGAATCACAGTCGTTCGTCTAGTGATGTGACAGCGAATGTCAAAAAGTTCGGTAGCGAGATTATTATCGATATAGTTTGGTGATAAACATCGGAAATCGGTAAGCAAGTACCGCGTTATGTTGAACTGTAAATGTCAAAATAATAGTACAGTAGCTAGATAATTATAGATACTTTCTAAAAGTCAATTTGTTTCTAAAGAAAAGTCCTTTTTAACTGAGTTGGTAGGTACAACATTATCAGAATTTTGCTTTTCACATGATTATTTTAGAAAGAATTCAAAGGTAACAAGCTACAATAAATAATATACCTATTTACTGACTCATGAAAAAGTGAGTGAATGAAATAAAAAAAATGTAATTCTCTCTCTATTTCCTTACTGATTTAGGAACAATAATTTCCCTATTACCATATATGAGCAGCTAGAACTATTGTTCGAAATTCGTCACTTATTGTTATTTAGCCCTCATAGGTCGTCACTCAGATTTTGTATTGGTCATATAATAATAGGTACTAGTGGCTCCTTGCGGTTTCACCCTTGCTCCCCGGGGATAATAAATTTTCCCGGGATAAAGTAGCCTATGTGTTATTCCAGAACATATTCTAACTCTGTGTATATTTCATCGCGATCCTTTCAACCGTGCTAGCGTGAAAGGTAACAAACATTTATCCATACATCCGTGCATTCTCATAAACTTTCGCATCCTAATATTATAAATGCGAAAGTAACTCTGTCTATTGGTCTCGCTTTCACGCTAAAACAACTGAACCGATTCAAATTAAATTTGGTACACAGATAGTCTAGAGCCTGAGAAAGGACATAGGTTACTTTTTATCCCGGGAAAATGGAAGATCTCCCGGGTAAGCGCGTGAAACCGCGTGAACCACCAAGGATGTATCCAACAAAAAAACCTTCTAGATGAGTTATATATTTTAGGTTTTTGTGCTTACTAACTTCGCCCACATCGTCTCATACTGCGGTAAGATTGTGGTCAGTATATTTATTACATTAACTACTTGTATTTAACAGGGAAAAGGTCAAAGGTCAAATATTACGTTACCCTAAGACGTTACCTAAGTATATAATTTAATTAGAATTAATTGTCTTTCATGTTAGTTCCTCGTAGGGAGATTTATAATAGAAAGTTTAATTCATTGAATTTACTTTGTTTCCCAAAATTCTTCAGGTACCTACCTAATATTTAAGATAATTAAACGCATTAATGAAAGAGTTGCCATGTTGTGCTGTCAAATGATTTTATAAATAAAAAGTTTTTTAGTTTGATTGTTGTTGAAAGTATTATATCTACATATGAAAGAATCTTTATGAAATAAAAGTTGAATAAAGCGCGGAAAATTATATATTTTCACATAAAGCAGACGATTCTGTATTTTACAGCATGTTAGGTGTTTCGTTGTTACAGCTAAGACTTAGGTACCTATTTCTAACATTTACCTAAGTGATTGCAATAAAGTTTTTTTCTACTATGAATCAAGAATATATTCTGTAGGAACTTTCTAGATATGTAATACCAATTTCTACAACTGAAAATTGATTTCATAATTAAGTACCTAGTAGTTTTTTAGATTACCCCTTAAACACATATTATAACGAGGTAGGAGAACTTATTAAAAATATGTAGGTAGTAAGTTAGTGATGATTTACCAGAAACCGAACATTTGAGTCTGGTCCTTAGTACCTATTTATAATCTAAGGTCTGGTCTGAGTGTTTATAAATTCTTGTAAAGACCTTATTAAATGAAAAAATAACATTTTGTTTCTAAAACTAAGCTCACTAACGTCTATCAATGACATGTAATAAAAATAAGGCAGTAGATAGATCTGACATAAATTCTTGAAGTAAATTGGTAATAGTAACGTGTTATTATAATAGGAATAGAAGTCTATTAAAATAAGTGTGTCTAAAAGTATTATTCTTGGAAATTTTGACGACATAAGATTTACAGTTTGCACCGTCAAATCTTTGGATGAAGAAGTTGAAAAATATTGATATTAATTTTTTTATATATTTATGTGAGTCACTGTTGACGTCACAAAAAAATAATAATATATTAATACAAATTTAAATTATCATGTGGTTTTCCTGATATATAGGTAGTTAGTTAACAGGCGATGTGGTTTTACATAACTAGATAAAGTTCAGACGAGATAGTTTGACTAGTTGTATGACAAAAAAAATGTCGTTCGTAGCATTATTTATTTAAAATTATGGTAGACCTATCATCATTTTAAATAAATAATGCAGGTAAGCCTGTCGGCGATTTCTTTCGTTTGTCCGAAATCAATTTAAATATAACTTACAAGAAAAAAGTACCTACATAAACTACTGAGGTCAATAACAAACATTCGAACTACGAAAAACACGATTTTTAACAAAAGAACACACTATTCTTTTTTCAAAACGAATTAGTGGTATGCCTTGTACCGTAGTGCGCAGGCGCGGCGACGCGTCGCAGTGCCGCCAACATTGACAGCTGTCAATCAGATTCAATATGGCCGCTGAGCCGGTTCCATCGGGACAAACGCGGCGCAGTATCTCCGTCAAATCTGATGCAGAACGGGCCCCAATGGTCGATGTGTTGAGATTAGAAATGAAGAACTTATTTCTTTCACAAAAGTCACTGGGAACTTGCTATAATGAGATATTATCATATTTTTAATGAAAGAATGTGAATTAGTTTGCAACAGACGCATTTACATTGTTTTTTGAGAACCAGACCTATTTTGTATTAGATATTATAGGAAAACCGATCTTTAAAATACCTACCTTATTGTGCATGATGTGGTTAAATACCTACCTGATAACCGTTTTCTTTAATATAGGTACCAACGTAAAACTGAGATATTTATGCTCCCTGTTGACTTTTGGTATTTTATAACTGTTTGATTTTAATTGGAAATAAAGTGAAGTAGAAGATACCTTGTACGTTAATCCAGTATTACCATTCCATCTTTAATTATCTGTATTGTAAACTAAATAGAAATAAACTTGCTAATGAACTGTCATTGATATTAAAATTAACACGTCTTTTATTTATATTCACTAGATATTTCTATGATAACATGTAGTAGATTAAATTGATGGCTATTACACTCATTAAACAACTATGTTGAAAGGTTATATAGTAGACAGGACAATAGCAGGACACATCTACCTATAGATTTTTTATTTCCTATCACACATCAATGTGCTAATGATGAAATAAATAACTGGTGGAAAATTTACCGGATAAGATAGCCATAATTTTTCATTCAAATAAAAAAATGAAATAAGAAAATACAAAAGTAGGTAATTCAATAATATATTAAACCCTATATTCACTGTCCCTCCTATTCGTAGGCATCTAATTAAAATATTTTTGAAAATATTACGAAAAATATTAGGTATTATGTAGCACATTTTCTGAATGAAATTTATAATGATGTGGCGTAATTATAAATATTTTTTTTTCAGATGCGAATTGAACTGCAGCTCCGCTAGTGATGTGACGCACATAATGTGGCAGCGCGTCACAACGACGCTCGCATCGCGGACTTTGATACACTAGTGTTGTGCGCGATACAATCGACATATTATTTGGATAATCGAAAGTTTTGAACCGATAATACCACCACGGATGAACACCCTCATGCTTACGACCGGTGGAGTGGTGGACGACCAACCCTGTGTGGATAGCAACATGGCATTTTCTTCTTATAAGTAAGTGATTTTTTCCTATTTATTTGTTTCAGTGCCACCCTAAAGGTTGGTAGTTACGTTATAGTTTATAGTTTTCCTCTTATAACTTTTTGTGATGCCAACGTAATACAGATTATGCATAATATAATATGCATAGCATCTAGACAAACTGCAATGCAACCAACCATTTATTACATGAAAATTTACGCTAATTATCCGAAAATATTATGAACAATATACACTATTACAAAGAATAATACTTCTATTACAGAGAAGATTTTGTTGGCTTTATTCGGTGCTATAGGGGAGTGGAACCTCAAATAGCATATAATAACAGCATTTTCACACCTTTACTTGAAAAGCGAAGAGACCTTAGCAAGGAGGTTATCATACCATCGTCATGACTAGTGGTGACAATTCTAACTTTGAACCTTCCTCACCCCATCCCGATTTAGAGTATGGAATCTTGTTTGCCGTTGTGCAGACATGAATGTCCCTTGTTATTTTCGTAGCACTCCATATTCACATGAGATTTGACTAAAATTGCGATGTAACTTTTTTATGTCGACTGTGTGTTAATTTGATTGCCATTATTATTTCTAATTATTCAAAAAAAATATAGTTTTTTCCATAAGGGAGTAAAATTAACCGGGGAATATTATTTTCCGACTCAGTTTGATTTGAGCATCTATGAACTTAAACAATTATATTTGTTACATACAGTTATTAGTTTTGGTTCAGATACACATGAATTGAATCTGAATTTGAAAATCAATAATTAGGTAACGTCATACTGAAATAAACTTCTCGTATCAACGCAAATATTTAAAGAGCACAAAAGGGACAAAGCATACAAGTTCTTGCAAAGTTAAGCAACTTAGGCACCACTAACCTTGTTGCATAAATCATTCTCATAAAAAAAAACCATAATGAAATTATCGTCACGAAACACGTAAAAACTCGTCATATCCAAAATACGGGGCCGATGTGACAGCGTCCCGTAGTGAGATGAAGCCATTTGTCCAAAAACTGCACTGGGAACTTTCAACCAATCGCAAACAGAATTCAGACGACAAGATTACTTATACTTGGAAATCGACACAGGCCTCCGATGCATCATTAACAGCATTACTCGAATTAATTATACATTTTTTTGTGACACGACGTCCAATTTCTAGACGTACAAACGTGCGTGCCGATAAAAAGCTCATCATTTCAACAATAAAGCTATTGTATAACACTCGGTGGTATACTGGCTTATATTTCCCCTTTTTTCCTTACGTCGTTCAAGGTGAAACTTTATTTGCGGTTTGACAGTAAATTCATATTTATTACTAGCCATATAAACCCACGGCGTACTCCAAATGGGTTCGTAATCTTAGATTGAAGCCTTGTGCAGCTAACGTCACAGAATCCAAGGGATCGTTCGTTAATTTCATAACCTATAAAGTAAATACAGCAATTACCGAACGCAAAAAGCCGTTGACCAATGAATTCGTCAGGCGGTTACAGTCCTCAATCGGGCACCTTTCGTTTAAAAAAAGAACCATACGCCATTTCATGTCAATTTTTGAATTATTCATCGTGCGAATGCGCGAGCGCATCGATTGATGCAAACAAAAAGCGCGCGCTCGCTAATCTTCGCCCTTTTTCGCCGCTCTTCGGGTTTCCTCGGGTCTCAGTGTTGCCAACCGACGCATTTATTATTCAACTAGTTTTTGCAGTCACGCTGCGCAAATACATAACAGGGAATGTATTTTATTTGATAAATGATATTTTTTTCTAAAATCTCAAAGCATTAAGGTTTGTTGAGTAATTTTTTGGTGTCAATACTGGAGAGTATCTTTTGTTAATAAAATCGTGCTCCATTCACTTCCATTCAATCAAAAAAGAAAACATAATGCTGTGTCATATAATCCGAGTCGTTCTCATAATAGCGTTCGTAGAACCAGATCGAAGTATTAATTTTATACTTCTCATATTGATTTGACAAGATTAACTACTGAGTCAAAGATTTTTTGTATCACTATATTATAAGTGGCCGGCACAAATTATATCTGGTTATGATAACATCTGGCGTACTTACTGGATGTCTTCTAACCATTACTGGAACCTACTTCATTTTGAAGTGCTAATATCTAGTTCAACAAGTAATAAGTCATAAATAAATAATTAATTGCATTCTAAATTCGTTATCATCGGCCGTCAAGCCAATTACAAGTAACATTGTGATGCTTTGAGTGCAGAAAAAAATAGTATTCGAATTTCCGAGCGTTCATCCCCCGCGCCCGCACGTCCGCCGCGCCTCGACGCCGCGTCTCGACTGTACGTGATTGGTTTATTAATTAGGCGAATCATCGTCGGGTTCCATTTTTAAAAATAGGCGGGATTCTTGCTGTGCGACTTTTCTTTTTAATTTTGGTCGGCGTTGAACGCAATTACAGTTGCCAGTATGACTTTTTATCATAATCTCCATTCGGCGATAAAAGTCCGATTTAAATTCTGTTTAGGATACTTAATTAGAAAAGTTATCCATTCGCCTTATCGTTCTGCGGAGTCAGTTAAAATTGTATTAACGTGGCTTTATTTATAACGATTCCCGATAAATAATTGATGTGCATTTACGAATGTTTTATACATTTATTGGGAGTGTAGGTATAGGTAAACACAGTTTTGATCAATTAGGTACCAAAGTCGATACTTGTTTATTTTTAAAAACAAAACGTTTTAAGGAAGTAACGTGTCTTCAGACTTGACCCTGGTGACATTGAATTGATATTTAACATGAATATTAATAATAATTATTACCTACATCAGTATTCTTACTATTACTTACACATTTTCGGCAAAGTATTTTTGGTATCATATGTGAACATTGTTTCAGTACAAATAGGCTACGAATAGGTCGATAGCTAGTCAACCTATTACCAAAAAAAATTAAATCAAATTAAAAAGTTAAGTTTCGAAAATCGATCGCGACCGAGTGAGGTCAGCAGAAAAATAACACAAAAAATATGTTCGCGGTCCGTCCGTCCCGGAGTTATGTCTCTTGTGAATACCGTTAGGATGCCTTCGAAACTTAAAACGAGAAAAAAAAGCAGAAAACTATTTCAATTGCCAGTATTCGGAATCCGTTTTGTGTGCTAGTGTTTTTAAGCGTTATTTTGGTTGCTAAGTTTGTTATGGCAACACTTGATTCCTTTTAAAAATATGTACCTACTTAGTTTTTTCTAACAGATTGAAGTCATAGGTAGATAAGATACATTCATGGTTTTTAATTCTACGATAAGATACAATGAATACTATGGAATACTATGGATTTTAAAAAATGTATATTCTTTAGTCACTACAAGTTTGCGTTATCGGAAATTGAAAATCATATTTTATGATCTCTCTGATATAACAATTTTAAACAGAACATTGTTAGGTATATAAACAGTAAGTATTGTTAATTACCTCTTTCTTTAAAACTCTTTGTGGAGCTAGGTAGGTAGATACTATTAACCACATAAATGAAATAAATGAAAGCTTTATAATCATTGTTCTTATTTACCTAAAGTCTGATTATTACAATAATACTTCACTTTAAAATTAAATTGTCCAAATTGCATTGGGTACAGTTTGGTGGCGAATATGAACTCTTTAATCTTAGTGTATTTAGTATAGTGTATAGTAAGGTGCAAATCGTCCAATAGGTAAGTACAGTATAAAAAGAAATCGTCTATTAAACTATATTTGACAAACTTTTGGTAGCTGTCGTTATTTCCACACGATTATATATCGAACCAAACCCCAAAAACGTGAAGGCAGTCGCAAAAATACGCTGCATAGAGGTACGTAATACTGTGAGTGTATCGAGCTCGAGTCAGATATTCCAGAGGAACAAGCAAACATTTCTCCGACTCGCCAAACTCGAGACAAGTCGGCTGACCGCCGCTACTAAGTAAGACTGGGACATAAATTCTTCAAAGGGTTAAACAAAAATAAAAAAAAACTCAAAAACCCCTTTAAGAGAGCTACCGAACTATAATTTATGGGAGTGGGCTCAGCGCGACGGCCATCGCTCGAAACAAAATTAAAAAAAAAATGCAAAAAGTTACCGAACGGAGACGCAAAACGGTGAAATTGGAAATAATTTTGCGATAGCATCGCGCTCGGCCGGTACCTTTCAATTTCTTTATACGTTTGCAAATTTGTTTTTTGTTTTGTCGCTACGTCGAGTTATAGCCGGGAGACATTGGGCACGACTGGGTATTCGCTAAATATTAGTTGAGCTTGAGACACGTATTTCTTTCAGTCTCCTTGTACGATGACAAGCCACCTGCTGGCCACCGATCTTGGCGGATTCCAGGAATATGTTTGTCAAAGAGATTTTAATCTAATGAAGACTTTCTCTCTTTATTGTCATCCTACATACTGTCGGTAGGTACCTATACATTTTGTTCCAATCATCTATCCTGAAACTAATCGCGTTATAACTAGTTAAAAGCATCTTAATATCTGATGTCTTCTTCGTTAAATATTCTTCAAACTTCCTCTCAAAGTCATCGGACGCCATGGATAGAATAGGTTGCTTTATCATAGTCCTATCTAACAATTGACTAATAAAACAACAGATTTGTAACGGACATTAAATAACCTTAAATAGTGATATCAAACCATAGCCATATTATATTTATGGGATATAAAAGCAACAGCAACGCGACAAATAGTCGTACAGTTATAACAATGGCTACAATCCAGGAGCTTGGATGTGATTCCGTATAGTGAATGACACAACCTCGATATGTATCAGCGCGATATGTATGCTCTGTCTCTTTTGGTGACTAGGGAATCGAGTGAGAGGCCCGCTCTTCATGGCCTCGCTGCCGTCTTGTCGAAGAGGTTTTTAATAGAGAATGCAGGGCTGGTATCGCACGTGCTGCGCCCGCGTCGCGCGCGTCGTGACGACTCGGACCGAGATAATTTCCAACTGCCTCCGTTTATGTTGTTATATTACTTTTAAGAACAATTAAATACATTTTTATAGTTACACTTGTAGTTGTATGGTATCATATGTATTTTGGTAGTTAATCTATCTCAAGAAACGACCAATTGATTTAGGTATTAGAAAAAAAAGGTATAGGTTTATCTTTTGTAAGTTACTACGCCAATAATTATGTTCAATGACCACCTTACTGAATCTCAAAGTAACTGAGTTTAAAATATAATATGAAATATTATGAAATATAAACAAGTAATGACGTTACTGAAATGCTCACAGATATATTTGTATGGGCTTTTAAAATTATCAGGAAAAAATAATGATATAAACATCTAACAAAGGTTGAGATTTTAATATGTGAAGACATAATGGTGATGAAATATATGAAAATGGTGGGGTCTCAGAATAATTTGATCCTCAGTAGGTGTAATCAGTTGATTAAAAGTGTAACTGATTCCACTGCGTACCAAATTGTTTGGGAGCAATTGTAATAGCATCTGGCACTGTCACTATATATCACGATGCATCAATAATGATTTGTCAAAATCGCCCGAATGGCTGCTGGCCCACTTTACCGTCTATTGTGCTTAGGTGTTAGGGTTCCGTGAATGTGGGGGAAAAACGACTGTTTGTCCGTAACGTGGTATTATTTTTTTGTGTATTTAGAATTAATTGTTTTTTTTCTTTATAATATTGGTTATGCATGTTTATACAAGGCTTACAAGTGTTTCATGCAGGTAGAGTTTCAACAAAATTTCAGCAAATTTTTTTAATGTTGTCCATGCACCATTTCTATTAATAAACGGTCGGACAGAATTATACCTATAGATTTTCAATCAAAAGTATGAAACATAATGAAAAACTAAGTAATTATCTACAGAACCATTACTACGATAACACTGTGAAGACTTTACCGATCGATGATCGTTACTTGCAAAAGCTCTAATGTTTCGGAAGATATCGATATATTTTTTCCTCTACGGAATCCCCGACGAACTACAGACGGCTTTTGTTCCGTAAAAACTGGTCAAAGTTTTTAAGACACCAATACCGGTTCTATAATGTGAGTTATCCGCCGCTAAACTGTAATGGAAAGTTAACCAATGGTTATTATATTTTTACGGCTATTTAATTACTTAGAGCTTGCTTAAGGAGTGCTTAACCATTTCTTACATCTTAGTTATATCATTTAGGGTATAAACAAAAGAAAATGTGTCTAATTGCAACCAGTTTTGATTTTTTATTAAAGTTTACATAATTGGGGTTTCACAAGGGTAACACTTGTGTCCTATCTTATTTAATGCGCATAACCTTGAACTATGTATTTTTATTGCATTTTAACATTATTAGATTGCATAAATGTTCGTTGGGTATTTCATCATTTTGGCATATTTGATAAAATTTGAGAGAAATTGCAACAGTAGGTAACTATATGTAAGATCGTAGAAGATTTCTAAACATAATAATTGTAATATCAAAGTGATATCACGCGTAGGAAGGACAATCCACCGACACTCTTTGCTTTGATAACAACTGCATACGATAAGGGCAGTGTTACACAAGTCTGCAAACTCACTGTGTCAATATGCATGCAGTCTTGCCCGCGTCAAAGTGCCTCCATAGACCATGAAAGTCTCTAGACATGCCATAATGTTTTTCAACATAATTCTTAATAGCAAACAAAAAGGGTTAGTTTGATAGAATTGATGGAGTTTATAATTGACGTATGTTAATAGTAGATACAAATGGATTTATCAATGTATGGAGTTTTGATACATGTAATCGTCGTTATCTATGGAAATTTAAAAAAACTGCATTACAGTTTTCAAATCCTTTGCATTACAGTTTTTAATACCAATTCGGATTTAAAGAAAATAAAACACTTGGCACAATTAAGTCAATAATAAACAAATTTTATGTATTGTTTATACATAAAATTTGTACTTAGTTACCTACCCACGTACCTTTTAGAAGTAACGAAATCTAAAATAAATAATAATAATATCTAGATATTAATTGGTCTATGTAAATATCGTAGGATGACTGTTGCGGAGTTGCCTCGATTCGAATACGCCTTATTATGTTAATCCTTGGTAAGTAGCGTGTCTATAACCATGTCAAAGTTTTTTACCTTTTCTGAGTCCACTGTGTATTTTGAATATCATTTTATTCCATGTTGGTTTTTGCAACATTACATTTTTCTCAGTCTTTCTCAGCAGATTGTTAACTATCTTTACTATAATTTGATATTTAGATATTATTGTACTTTTAGCATGTACCTACCTGTAAAGAAACATTTAGGGACACTTTTTATGTAACACTATATTTGAACCCTAGTCCTGCTGATCTCATTATCTCTCCCGAACGAGACCTTAATGGATGTAATTATCTATTTAAGTATGTATTTTAAAGTAGTATATCAGCTATCTGGTTACCATATCACAAACTCTGCTTAGTTTGGCATTTGGTCGTGTGTGAAAAAGTATTTTCTTTTAAATGTCTGTGCCAAAATCGGCCAGAGACAATTTCACATTGGCTGGTAACTACTGGTACGAGTATAATGGATAGAGGCTAGATTCCAAACGCGAAGTTCCCCGAACCAGTTTGTTGACTTACCGATCTCCCAGTAGTGGTTGTGTTTACCACCGTTGATGTTGATGCGTTGCCGGTGTTGCCACACAATGAGCCGTGTTGCTCCTCACACGCTGCCGTATGTAAACTAGACGCGTATTTATTGTTTTTAAACGAGAATTTCTTGTTATATTACCTGTAATATGTCGGATGGATAATTTGTTCTCTCTCTTTTATGGTGATGGAGATTTTGCTTCAGGTGATTTTCTGCTCTGTTGCTTCACCTTGATCTACCGATTTACAGCTTGACTATTGTGAGATATGCTAAGGTTTAAATATCTACTATAGGTTTGTATGCTTCAATGTTCATTTGTATACACTCAATAATAAAAATAAGTAGGTAAGATATTTTTATAACAGACGACAATGTTCTTCCATATACTCTTTCTGTGTAGTAAAGTAAATACAAATACAATAAAATAAATATAAAACAATGATAGGAACAAGACAGGGTACTAACATCCGGTAATTAAGATGTGGATCGGACCACTTTTCAATGAAGAGGCTATTGTAACTAAACGACTACACGATTTTAAACAGAACTATAAATTCATGAAATCTCATGAAAACATACATAAATACGTATATCAGTAGGCAGTGGGTGCAATGTGCATTGCACTGATAACTTATCATGAGATAAGCGATCTTGCCTTATCGCGGATGCAACGGACCGGGAACCTACTTAGAATCAAATAGTTTTAAACGGTATCAACGCAGTCTAACTCGTTAAACAGTGCCCAGTTGGCTTGGTGGTTAATGAACCTGACTTTCAATCACTAGTCGTGGGTTTCATTCCTACCCGGGATAAACACGTCTGCTTGTTCTATATTTTTTGAAAAATATGACAATGTATTTTAAATAAGTAGGTCGGTATATTAATTATTTGGTTAATTGGTATTACAGTTGTTTGAAAATAGGTTGTGAGATATTTATTTATAATATTTAACGACATTAATCAGAATCTGAAATCGAAATATGTTCCTAAAGTTCAATGAAGTAAACTCGATGCATGTTTTAAATAAGGTGACTTAGATACTGCAGCGGTTTTAAAATTTAGTAATACGTCACAACATAGCGGTATTCAGGACCTAATGGCGAACGGTTTAGAATACAAATTTGGTGTTCGCCTCCTTTCATCAAAATACGCCTCTTTTGGTCCGCTGCCAGACTAGTCATTTCACCATTCGATGTGTCGTACATAATGTAATTATTAGTTATTCCATGTCTCTATTCATTAGCCAATAGTTCCTTTGATCTAACACGACAAAAGTAAATAGTAAATTGAATTGACAATTGACCGCCCGGATAGCTGGTTAGAGATCCTGACTTACAATCTGCCGTTTATGGATTCGAATTTACCAGGAAAAACATTTGTTTGCATGAATATGTCTGTTTGTTCTGTATCTGGATGTAAATATCTATTAAAAATCTCTGCTTAGTTTGGAATCAGATTCGCCATGTGTGAAAAGTGGATATTTATTTTATTTATTGATTTTGTTTGTGGACTTTTAAAAACGGTATTTTTAATATCACTAGTAACTTAGGTACAATGATTCATAATGTTTAACCGAATGATATTATGTTTCACAAGTTGAATGTGTCGTATGAATCACGATTCCTTAATATTAAACTGAAATTCTGTTTAAGCTGATAGCGTCGTGTTTGATGGTATTTAATCGATATCATCAAATCTAATTGAGTTGAGAGAAGAATTGAGTGCTAAGCTTGCTGTTTTTACCGATATCTCGGGACGGGTCTCCTGAACGCTGACGGTACGTTTTGTCAACAATGGCTATTGTCTTGGACAATGTTTGAAAATAATGTTATGGACATCACCCTTTGGTGGTGCAGGAAATTTTCAAGATCGGCACGTCAGAGAGCTAATGATAATATCGTACAGTATTTAATGTCATATTAACAAGTCACTACGTAAAATTGTAAGTACAAACAATCTATACTAATATTATAAATGCGAAAAAAACTCTGTTTGTCGGCCTCGCTTTCACGCTGAAACTACTGAACTGATTTAAATGAAATTTGGTAAACAGATTGTTTAAAGCTTTAACTGAGAAAGGACATACGCTACATTTTATCTCGGGAAAATTGACGATCCCTCAGGAACGCGGGTGAAACCGCGGGGAGCCACTAGTGTTAAATAAGTAAATGGCAAATATATTAGTTTATTATATTTTATTGTTAACAAGAGCTTTTCACCGAAAGAATTATTTATAATTTTACCCTATCCACTTTCCTTCTTTCACTTATAGGAAAGTAACATGATGATTTAAATAATGAGTAAACCCTGTTATCAAATTGTACAAAACTAGCTTCCGCCCTGTGGTTTACCCTTGCAGGATATAGGTAAAGCAAGCCAAAATGCTTCTCCATATGTGTAACAAATTTCATCATATTTTGTATGGCCGTTAAGTTATAAACATTAGAGAAAAAAAATAGAGTAGACCAAAATTCTTCTATTCACGAAATATCAGGCTTAAAGTGTTTTGATTTGTGAATTTGCTGTCAGTTATTTCCGATAAGGCACTCGACTAAGTAAATGATAGACTAATCCAACGAATGATGGTATCTAATAATATCTACTTTGGAGTGTGACGTTTAGACGTGCCTTTGATCATGTACTACATTGAAATATATAAGGTAAATAATAAAAAATATGCATACAACAGAAATAGAAAGTAAAACAAAATATGATTTGGTTATATTATGTTATAAGATATTTTCCAGTCGTTTTTTTGCAATTTTCGATTAGGATTGTGGATTTATAGTAACTTTTCTACCAAATATCTAATGGAGTTCCACTAGGGTGACTTTTGGGGCCTATTGTATTTAAGGTATATGAATATGACCTTCCAAATAACACAGGTTGGTTATAAATTTGTTTATTTTAATATGTGACCTCGGTTTTATATTCCTAAACACATTACGAATCGAGAATCCAATACAATAGTAAAGTAAAAACATTAAATGTTATTTCTCATTCTTAGAGATTTGTTTAGATCGAGTGGAATGCGAGATTTCTAATGATGCTCGCGCTCGATTGTGTCAATGCGATATTATTTATATTTACAAGATAAAACTGAAGAAAACAATAGAAATGTAGCAGCCACAAGCGCGTATTTACATTTTCAATGTGAAAATATTGCCGATGATGATGGAATAAATCACGATAAAACAGTTATTAAGAGTTTTTAAAACGTAGGTAGTAATCAGTTGTTGTTACTGTCAGCCACCCCATGTAAGGTAAAGCTCCTGAATATGAGGTAAATAACTTGTTGTATTAACTTTCCAAACAACATAAGAATTCCCGGAAATTAAACCGCTGGTAGGCAATGTCTGTGGGTTTTAGATGACTGTAAATGGTTTTTTGAACTTTCGCAAACTAAATTCATAATTTATTTGGGAAACGTCGAGGTTTGTCAATATGATATTATGATAGTTCTACGTACGAATACAAACTTAATAGGAAGTAAGAATTGTGATACCAACAAATTATGGACCACTGTAGTTACTGAAATAAATGCATTTTAACTTAATTTAATTAATTGTGATTAACTTAACATCGAAAGTTTATTACTGTTTATACAAAATAATAATATACATTTTTTCATTTTAAATGATTCGAAATAGAGCAAACAGACGGGTTGAAGCCTGAAATAAGCATTTTTTTCTGACTAGTGATGTTCCGTTTGTGAAAGAACTATAAACAAGTATCAAATGGATACTAAGTGCCCCTTAAAGTGGCAAGATAGAAATCAGCTGAGATTATTTAAAAAAACGCTCATAAATCATTTTATGATGCTTTATGTTTCCTGTTAGATATATGTTGCGTAAGTAGTAGAGACGTACTTACATATTCCTTATTTCCTGAACAGATTGTCAGCTTCTCTTTAAAAACTTTTTTATTATATACTCTGTTACTGAAATATCATTAACGAAATTAAATGTTGGTCTGTTAGTTGTCATGGAACAGTTATGCTAATTACATATATCAAAGTACTAACTTGATGCTGTTTCTTAAGGCAAGAGAGTTCACAATACTTCTGTTTATCGAATCAAACTAACTGTTCATAGTACTTAGCATCTTGACTGTTACTATAAACCGTATTAATGAAGCAAAGGTAACGTAAAAGTAGGTAGTTAACATGTCGAGAGATGAAAGAATCAAGTGAAATCAGTGGAACAATGCCGCAGGTTCCCACACAGTGGCGCCTCTGGCGGCGTTCCGAGAAACTAAGGTGTCGCGTTGACGGCGGCGCCAGCGCAGACTTTCCTTTAAATTTGGAATTACTCATTTCGAGGTCGTGTTACATAAATATGCAAAGAACCTATTAATTTCATGTATTAAAATATTAGCCAATCTTTACATTGCATCTTTTAAGTTTTTATCTCGGTTACTTGGAAATATGATCTTTATTCTATGACTTTTTCAGGGAAATACCTACGGCAATGGTTGGTGTTTTTATGTCAGAGTGTTTTAAATCTGTAGGTACACTTGCAACTTATGTATGCTGTAGGTACATGAGTTTCCACCACAATTCCAATAACTACTTATGACACAACTACAAAGTGTTTTTTGAAACGATGACGACCGGCAGGTATTTAACGAATGCTTAGCGACAGAACAAACCAAACACAGACTTCCATGCTTTCGATCATTGAACCTGATTCCTGACGTCGTATTGACGACAGACCACGGCTAGACATGAACGATCAGCCTCATGTGGCAGTGTCGATTGATTAGCTATAAATAACCAGTGCTATAACCGCTATAACGATAAGCTATCAGGCTCGTCTTACCCTGTTTCCTGCCACCGGGTGATTTCAAGCTAACTCGCGATATTAAGGCAAACGACACCGGATCGCGGAGGATTTTTCAAATTCCATGTATTCTGTGTCCGAGACTCCAACATGGTTCTACGTAGTTATTAATGAGAATAGGTTTGCGTTACTACCTTATTTTTTATGTCACTAGCTGACCCACGGAACTTCGTCTGCGTCACATCTTTGATAATTTTTCATAAATGGCCATGTTCGATTTTTGAAATTTTGTAACGTTTCGGCAACTCCTTTAAAATTAAGAATGAATTTGTTCTAAAAAGTTTTCAGTGCAGATGTAGCCGCCATAAGGTATAAGAAAGTTCGTCCGAGAGTTTATAGGTAGACTCCATTTGGATACGAAGTCACATTAGAATTTGAGTATGTACTTGTACTCCTTGTAATTTAATACGCTTGCTGTTGATGAACCTTATACGTAAATAAATACCTACCCTTTCTTAACTTAAATCATACCGTCATAATTCCTACAGTAAAGCTTAAACAATTACATAAATATTATTATAGTATCATCTGACGTCGTGCTGTCACAACATCCAGGTATTATATATACTTAGGGAAAAATATATTTAATGCCATTTGAAACGCAGCGTTCAATGAAGTAGCATTGTTTTAGCAAAAGTCTCATCTACCTACAATTATGTTACTGTAAGTTAACGTGCGAAAAAAATTGCATATTCTTTATAGGTATAAATGAGAATTTCGAAGCCCAACGTCCAATATAGTTGTCTTTAAAAAGTTATCACTTCTAAAAGCTTTGTCACCTCTCTAACATCTATTTATCTTCCACAGTATGATGGAGTCAGGAGGAGCGGGAATAGCGGAATCACCACCCACTTACCATCGCACGTACGAGCAATACGTCCAAGGAGCCGTCGAGACCAGCGGTGACTCAGCCCAGGATCAAACCAGCCCGGAACTGGTCGTCTGGTCGACACTGCCCTACGGCATTGACTATCGAACCCCATATGACTACAGAAACCCATACGACACTTCAAGGGACTATTCCACGCAGCAATACGCCAGGGCACCCTTCACTTCGAAGATGGGACAGGCAAAGGCCCTGAAGGAGGCCAGGATAAGGAGACCCATGAATGCCTTCATGGTGTGGGCGAAGGTGGAGCGCAAGAAGCTGGCTGATGAAAACCCAGATCTTCATAATGCTGATCTGAGTAAAATGTTAGGTGAGTGTTGTTTTTCATTTATTTCCAGTATATATGTATATAGCTTTATCAAGGTTATCATCACATCAAAATTTTAATGTATTAGGTACGCGTGTATTATCATAATATAAATAATATTATAATTTAATCTAATAATAATCCAACTTCCAAAATAAAACATGAGTCGAAAAAGGTATTGGATGAGTCAGCAGTAAAGGGCAATCTCTACGCGAGACAATTTGAATTTCAAATGTCAAACAACGGGCTAGCTTAAATTATTATTTAATATTTATTTATTCGATGCTAGCACTAAATTGGATTTACGTTATTGACATGTTACTTCCTAATGCTGTATAAACAATACCTCCGAAACAACGTGTACATAATAAATCATCAATAATAATTATAAAAGCTATACGCCCGTACAATTTAATTGCAAAGAGTTAATTACACAAAGTGGTTCCTTTTCACTGTATAATTGATACTTTTTTGCTGACAAAATAAATCTTACCTCTCAGAGACAAACTACCGCAGCGGAATACGTAGAAATGCGGTTGAAAAAAATTACTTAAGATCGTCATAATTCCTTATTAGTGGCAAGTGTTTCGAGTAGCATTCCCGAAGCGTAAATGGTTGGTGCAACGTCGACTTGCGATGGTTGACAACTTAATTAAATGAACGAACGGCAATACAACTATTTGCACTCGGCTCTTATGGACGTACTTATTCGCTGGACAGCCCGCAAGCTTCACAAGTCGCGTATCACATCGCAAAGTGCCACGTTGTATGCAAACGACATTTTCTTTAAGAAAAACTGATAATGATAAGAATGGTACTTAGGGCTCTAATACACTGCACTGGTAAGCTGGCAACCTTCTACGGACAGCTTTGGCCATGTTTTTATACGTGATCCGTAGGGCGTGCCAGTATGCTAGAGCCTTTAGACGTATCTAATTAATCCAAAGGCCTCTACATGATTGTTTGGTCAAGTGGATTTTTTTCTTCTAATTCTGGTGTGACTTAATATGACCTGTATTATCAAGGTAGTTAGATCAAGTCCTTTTTTTAATACCACGTATTTTGTGATTACCATGTCTTTGAGATAGATATAATGTAGTTAGCAACAGAAGTCGTAAATATATATTTAACTGTGTGTTTTTGTCAATGTCGTCACTAAAGAATTGGCTATATAAATATTATTCCTAATAGAATTTTACGGGTGTACATTGTATAGAGATTTTTTTTTTGTTTAGAAAATGTCATGTAGCAAACTTTGTTACCATAATGATTACAATTTCCGCGGATAGATGGCGCTCATGAATGCGATTTATAAATTATGTGAACCTGCATCGCGCATGTACGAATTTCCGAAACACCAATCTTCCAGTTTGGCGTGGGGCTTCTTAAGCCGTATTAAGAAATATTTTTTTATTTAATCCAAATACATAACATAATGAATGAACTTTCGGACATGACGTTGTACATAATTGTTATAATTACAACGAGCTATTAACTTTCTCCTCGAGATAAGACAAGGAGTCGAGGACGTGAACTGTTCACCGCGTGTCTGCGGCGCGGGCGCAACAATTTTTACGTACAACCGGAGACTTAAGTGATCTAAATCCGCCTTTAAGTTTAAGTCCCATTCATTAGTCCCTCAATTCTAGTATGCAGTGAAGTTTTAGAACTTATCTATGAATAATAAATGTCTGTATTAGACTACAAATATGGTACCTGGATTTTAAGCTGGTAAAATATATTAGATACAAATAAATAAATATAGTATTTGAGTGTGTTAGACTTTATTTTTGCGAGTCCTTTTGCATTATATAGGCCATATAGGAAATCATGGTAACAATAATAGACGGTTCGGCGCTCTTTTAGGAACATAATTGTATACATTATTTTTGATAACTGATCAATATGATTTACGAGTCTAAAAATAGGTATATATAAGTATCTCTTTTTTTTTATTCTGGGTCATCTCTCATTACGCGTTAATGATTAAAATAGTAACAGGAAAAAACAACTCCCTTTTTTAATCTTAATTAATTTTAAATAACGTAACTCTTGATATCAACATGGGGATCCCCAATTTCGGGAAATACAAGCCAGATAACCTTTAATAATATCCATTCACCTACACATTTATATTGAGGTGAATAATCTTTTTAATAAACAAATAAATTAATCACGAATATATAACGTAGGTACATTGAAGCGCATGTGTGAAATCATCCATAATATACTAGCACGACGTACTCTAGTAAAGAAATAAAGGTCACTAGTAACGGTATCGATTACCTCTTTTGTACTCAACTGTACCGAGTACAGAGTTTAGATATGGCAAGTCATTATGTGGCCGCGTGGGTGGCTCGATGGTATCGCTCTTAATGAAATAAAACTCTAATAAAAAAATACAAAAATAAAACCAGCCTGCCATGTACCCGTAAATAGTAAAGCATAGTCACATCATATCACTGTCAAATTATAATTTTTTTCTAATGCCCAGTACATAAGGTTTGTTTTCGTCTGTACTTTTGTTTTTGGATATTGTTTGACATTGTCGTGTAGGTAAAGCACAGTCACGAATGATTCGACGTAATAACGTTGATTCTAACTATTTCATTCACTTGTTTTTAATAACATAATATGTGGTAGATTTTAATTAATTATATGACCATATTTGAAAGTCATGAGGAAACCAGGAATGAGTTAGTCGGTATACAAGTAAGCAGCTGAAAACCATTGGTGTATGAATATCTATAGTAATTAAATTTGGCTTTAATTGTAACTATAAATTAATTTATATTATATGGATATACTTATCTATATAAGTATGTATTTAAAAGTAGTATATCTATGTAGTATATCAGCTACTATAGCAAAAGCTCTGCTTAGTTTGGAATCAGATTGGCTGTGTGTGAAAATTGTCCCAGGTCCCAGGATATTAATTAACAATAAAATTATATATTCCATAAATTATATTATAAGTGACACAATATTTTTTCAAACATCAGAGTTAAAATAAATTAATATATTTAATACATTTTATAAATACATGACGAAATCAAAGCCGCAATCCTTCCTCTTGTGACGTTTTATTTGGTACTCTATTATTATCAAACCAAAACTGGTATTACCCTGCTCTCAAGTTTTCCCATTTAGGTAGGGAATATGTACAATATATACGGATAATTTATATTTCATATAACACGTGTGTGTTCTATATAGGAATGCTTTAAGATTTCATTTTATTTACATTTGATTTTGCCATATTAAGTTCTGTATCCACGCTTTGTGGTTTTACCTTAGATTATAAATATACAAGGTTTTACTATAGAATTTGGTTGCGATTGTTTTTCTCGGGTTTTTACTACTTATTACCTATATTTTGTCTAAGACCTTTTGATCTGAATGTTTAAAGAGGTTATTAGAGAGAAAGACACATTGAGATTTCAGATATAATTTTTTTTTTTATAATCATTAGTAAAATAATTGCCGTAGTGGAATGATATTAGCACAAGACTATGAAAAAAGGAGAAAAAAGAAGGAAGTCTATGGTTAGCAGTGAGTAATTACGGGCTAATAAAATAGATTAGATTAGATAGATTATCTAGATAATAATAGATAGAAAATAAAATCAATAAAAAAGGAATAGGTACCTACCTTTTTTGCAACAGGTTTTTTTAACTCTAATTAATGTTGATTAATATGGTGTATATTAGGTACATTGATTAGGTAATATTGACAGGACTCAGTTGTTCATTATAGATATTATTTTGGTTAAAAATGTAATTTCCTTAATACAAAAATAGATTTTGCGGCTGCAATTCTGAGTAGCATTATCAATTTCAATACCTGTTGGGAATTTGCTCATTAATTAGTTAGGTTTATAAATTTAACTTTATATTGAGTATATTTTCTATCAAGAATATATTTTTTCTTCTGTATTTATTTAACAGACATGTTTGTATTTAAAGTAACCGGTAGGAATATAGAAAATAGACCTAGTTATTTCAAAGGAAATCATCTATTAATTATTTCAATTATTTAAACCATGAACCCTGTTAACTTAAATAATAAAAAGTATTTTATCAGTTCACTCGTAAACAACATATTCTAGTGATGAACTTTATGTCTCTCTTCAGCAATTATCTCTCGAAGCAGTAACAAACCTCGGCATTCATAAAGCTGACCCTTACCAAAGGTCATTTCAGTGCGAAATGAAGTTACACTAGTAATTTAATATTCATGTCTGTTGACCACGTCCACTCAATAGCTAGTTTCGACCTTGAGCTATCCTTCCATCGTTAATTGGTTAAATTGCATACCATTTAAGGCGTGGTCACACTGTGATAATGACATCCTCGTATCTCAACGTGGCCTATACATACATAGTGGTCTTAATTAAATGTGGACCCGCCTTAACGGGTCGTTTGACTCATTCCATCTGGTATAACTCACTCTAATGGGGATGGGTAACGTCGCCCGTGTGCGATTTGAATAACCTTTATGGCCCTTCAGTTTGGTGGACGTGGTTTTTTATGGAGCAAATTGATAGACGTTGACACCTCTACCATTTATTTCCTATTTATTTTGTTCATACGATGTCGCGACGTGAGGAAACTATACGGTATGGTATTTTGTAACGCCATACTGTCTATCAAACTGTTGAAAATTTGCTAAACACCTTTCGATATATTCAGGCTGCGACAACTTATTTCAATACTAATCTTATCTAATATTATAAATGCGAAAGTAACTCTGTCTGTCTCGCTTTCACGCTGAAACTTCTGAACCGATATAAATGAAGTTTGATACACAGGTAGTCTAGCTAGAGCTTGATTAAGAACATAGGCTACTGTTTATCCCGGGAAAATGGAAGATCTATCTCTAGTATATAAAGGCGATCGGTAGAAAATGTGAACTTAAAAATAAACAAAAGCTATTATACAAGTTTCTATGAGCAACTTGACACGTAGAAATATGTCGTCGTAGCTTGTTTAACCAATAGGATATAACTTATATCCCTGGACGTGTAGTTTCGAGAAAAACCGCGTGGCAATAACTTGTCAAGTGACTGTGGCATGATTGTTTGTGACTATGTACGAATGAAAAGCACTCGCATTTTTTCATAACAATTAACTCATCACATAAGTCGTAAATTATGTGAGATCCTGTAATTAATCTATTTAACTATGCATAAACCAACCTTTTAAAGCAATAATTTATATCATTTGCGTCCATATTTAGTTTATAATAATTGCTATTTATTAGTCGTCGGAACAACATCTCAATACATTCCCATAATTTAATTGTATTTAAATGATTAATGTGCATAAGTTGTAAGTTGATTTACTTGATAAGGTATTGCTAATCTGTATGCAAGGCGAGCAATACTTTGACGATAAGAAATGTTGTACAGCCAGCGACATAAGTAGCTGATGAATTCCAAATTCATAAAACACTTGAACTCAACTTAAACTACAACTACCCACACAATTTAATTTCTATACAGTGTTAAGTATGTATTTTACAATTTGGATCTGTTTAATTGATTGTATTGCTGACTGTACCCATTTAAGATGCCAATTTTTTTTCAAAATCTAAATGAGCGCTTAAGTTTTTTAAGATCGTAATGAGTTGTTTAATCCGCTATTAGAATGAAAAGAAGTGTCTTTAGTTTTATTTTTACACCTATAAACGTCAAAATCTCCTTTCTGGACGGAACTACTTATTTATTTTTATTTGTAGGTACGCAAATATACTTCGTTTAATTGATTTTTTTGATGAACCAACCCTGAGAAAAATTTTTTTGACGTTTTTCAAACTCTAAGCTCTAACCTATTCTTTATTAAACGACTTCAAAAAGAAGGAGGTTCACAATTCGACGGGTATGTTTTTTTTTTTTTATGTTTGTTACCTCAGAACTTTCGACTGGGCAAAGCGATTTAAATTTTTATTTTTTTATACTAAAGCTTAAATAAGCTAAGAGTTTTCTCTTTTGATAATATTTTGCTCGCTCTTTGGACCAGTTTTTTTTTTAAATAAATCGATTTTTTATATACAATCACGGTATTGCCAACCTATAACACGATGACGTTTCCTGATACCAGGGAAATACCTGGGTATTACCGTGAAGTGAACAATATTTTGTAAGTTATACGTAATTTTTCAGAATTATATAAAAAAAATGTTGATTATAAAACTTTGGCCATTTGTTTTGTGGAATGTAGGAAATACCAAAATACGCTTATCTTTTCGATTACTTACAGATTGTTAGGTATATAAGAAGTATGGTTAGATACTAAGATTCTTTGGTTCAGTTAAAACAGATTCTGGTTTTGCAGAAAGAGCTTTGTACCTAGATAGGAAATGGTAGTAAATAGTTTTATACTAATACTACTATTTTATACTTAAATACAGGTGCTGTAAAAATATATATATACACCATAGACAACATAAAAAGATGTAAAAACTAAAAAACGACTTAGGTATTCGTTTAAATTATCAAGTCGGTGAAATGAGTCCAAATTTCCCTCAAAAATTTCAATTATATTTTATATCAATAAATAATAATATTGTTTTGTTATTATTTATTGAAATAAAGCTTATTACGTAATGTAGTGATGTAGGTAATTATGTAGGAAAACATCGTGGTAAGGTCTGACGTCGACATTGTTATGTTCTAGTTAAATTAATTAAATCCATGTATTTATATACCTACATATTTTATCCCAGCCAAACTTGGTTATGTCATTTTATTGAAATTATTACCTCGATTATATAGCGTACGCTTTAGTATTTTTATTGTTTCAAAAGATTTAAAGGGGAATAGATTTTTAAAATTTAAATTGCGTCTGATAGGTAATAAACAAAATGAGATCAAATTATATTTATTCCAAATTAATATCATTCTAAAGTAACTTTTTAAATCATTAACGATTCCTGAATGAACCATCGCTTGATGCATCTTTTATTAATTCCACAAGCTTAGCTTTAATATTCGAACGTCGAAAAAATCCCCGGCCATATTTGGCGTTCTGAACGCTAAAACGAAAAACCTTCGTTCACATCGCCTAATGAAAACAGTCACATATAATATTTATAGTTACAATTAAAGCACAGATTACTCCCAAGTGGCATATCTTAGATATTTCCCACTCGGCCGTCTGTTTTTGGCTTTATCTCGAACGTTGACTACCATATATGGGCATCGACAAGTTTTTACACCCATTTTAATACAGACTCAAGCGCTGTAATGGAAAAATTAATCTTGATGTATATTTTTGTGTCACTCATTTAAACTGGTTAGGATTTGACGGGAAAGTTGGTGTAATGTTATCCTGTGATTCAATACTTACTGGTCATAAGTCTTTAAAAAAAATAGTTTGATAAACCTCTTATCTTGGCAAAGAACAAAGAGCCTGAATAATAACTGTTTATAGTATACCCTAAAAAGGTATTTTTTTCCTTTTAACAAACATGCTGTAAAAAAACAGGTTTTTCATAAACATGTGACGTAGAATTTGAACTGATAATAATATGGTTGAGCTGGCAACACTTATTTCTTGTATAGACCTTTGCGGTTAGGCATTTTCCTCAATATAAGTTGATGATGATAAACCTTGGCGCCGTCAGCTGTAAAATTAAATGAGCAATGAATTTCAATATTAATATTTTCATGTGACGTAGGTAAGTACAGTTATATAATTAACCGAGAAATATTACGAGACATAATATCTAAAGTTAGTAACTACAATTCCCAGGTTTATTACAAACAAATATCTACATAACTTATTTTCATACAAGTGTTCTTACTCGATCAATATCCGAGGAGGTAATTTTTAGGGTTCCGTACCTCAAAAGGAAAAAACGGAACCCTTATAGGATCACTTTGTTGTCCGTCTGTCTGTCCGTCCGTCCGTCCGTCCGTCTATCAAGACCCTTTTTCTCAGGAACGCGTGGAGGTATGAAGCTGAAATTTATATCAATTACTCAGGTCTACTGTCCCTTGAAGCTGTGAAAAAAACAAACTTCTAAGCCAACGCAATCAAAAGATACAGCCGTTTATGCCGCGAATTTTCGACACTTGCAAGGGAATCAAAACCTACAGGGTGCTTCCCGTGAACTCAGAATCTTGAAATTTGGTACGAAGCAACGTCTTATAGCATAGATAAAGGAAAAATTACGAAAACCATAAATTTTTAGTTACATCACATAATATTTTTTTTTTTTATAATTTTAAACTTACTACCCATTTCCTCATAAACGCGTAGAGGTATTAAATTGAAATTCATACCAAATACTCAGGTCTATAATACCTTTAAGCTGTAACAAAATCAAACTTCTATGTCAACGCAATCAAAAGAAACAGCAATTTAAGCTGCATATTTTGAAACTCGCAAGTACTCGCAAGGGAATCAAAACCTAAAGGGTACTTCCAGTCGACCTAAAATCTTCAAATTTGGCATGAAGCAATGTTTTATAGCACACATAAAGGAAAAATTCCGAAAACCTTAAATTTTTAGTTACATTACAAAATATATATTTTTTAAAAAATATAAACTTATTACTTTTTTCCTCACCATAGTTATGACTCGATTGTCGTAATGAACGAACTTTGTAAACCTTGCAGGTTTGTACGGAACCCTCGGTGCGCGAGTCCGACTCGCACTTGGCCGTTTTTTTATTTTTGAAATTGTCACAAGAAGACATGAAATTGAGGACCAACTCTCATTCGACGACTCAGACGTAACTGTGAGGTATAAATAGCTTCAGAATAAAAAATTTTTTTACAAGAAACGTCGAATTAGTACAAAAATACTGCTTCCCTACCGAATTATCAATTAGAAACGTTAATACCACCACACTATAAAGTTATATTAAGTATTTATATTTACAGCGACTTGAAGAAATCCTAAAGGAAGTGGCTCAAATTGTTACACTCATAACCGAAATTGGGGTTTACCTTGAAAGGATAGCATTGACGTTTTGTTTTGAAATATTTTATTTATAGTGACGTGCGCCAATGCGTTCAAATGATATTTGTTTTTTTACACACCTATACATATGTTGTGAACATAATATATGTTGACGTCACAGTATGACGTTGGCTGTTATCCTAACCCAGGCTTTTCCCAGTGCGTGGTAAATATGCGGTCCATACGCGGTAGTGGGAGTGCCACAGTATAAATGTATACCGATTTATTTACAGAACCATACCCTGTTGCTGTTATCAGCTTACTCAGCTCTACGTCAAAGGATTAGTCTGTCACATTTGACCTGTTGCATAGTTTTATTATAATATATACTTACATTTTAATTTGACTCATATTTGCATGTTATAAAAGTGTTTCCTGAATAGTATTTAGGTTAGTTAATATTTATTCATTATATTATTGCAATGTTTTGATTGCATTAAAAATGTACTTACTGAAAAAATTGCTATAAAATTTCAATATTTGCGATTCAGGTGCTTTCGAAGCTTTGTATATTTATTGTTGAATAATGCCAAAAAATATTAGGTCAAAGGTACTCTAGTCCTGTTTGACGCTTAAGTATATCCTATTTAATCATAACTGAATTCAAATTAACCAATGGTTCATAAAGCGAACCTATTTCATGTTAAATACAGTTCATTATTAAAAATATACGTCAAAGAACTTGAATGTTGGAAGTCTGCACTTTCGTCACAGAACAAGAACATATTATACCTACTTAACTATTATAATTACCTATATATTCCTTTCATCCATAGCGGTTCATAGTATTCAAAGTTACCTCGAAACTAGACTATACGTAAAGAATCACGAATAGTTAAATTCTCGGAACGTAGTTTCGGTAGCACACATTGTACAACACGAAACTATTCTAGGAAACATGAACAAAAAGCAATCCGACATCACCTATTAATATTCCAATCACATCATCTATAATAATACAATTAATTCCGTATGTCGCATCTGATAACGTTATTGTTCGCCGTGCGTTCCAATACACTTTTATGACTTCGAAAATAAGGTCTGTAGTCGTTTGAATGAGATGTATTTGTGTAATAAAGTACATCTTAAGTCGACATGGGAGGTTGTCCCTAAGGATGATATGGAGCTGCGCAGATTGATCGGTACTTAAGTTATTGAGTAATGTTGGTAATATGGTTACAGTACATCTCACAACAGTTCAAACATTCAGACCTCTAATGCTAAGGGAAATTTAAAAAACAATTCATTGGGATTTAATGTGGTCTTAATACTTGAGAGGAATACATATTGATAACGTATTTATCAATTTAAGTTTTTACTTTACCTGATTAGCTTACCGCTTTCAGTTCTATTTTACCGCTACAAATAATCCTGAAATTCAAGCAATTGGTACAGTAATATTTTTTTATTATTATTACAGGTTCAAAATAATATAATTATTACATAGATACTTGCATTTAAAAACCACAAAGGTTTGTGACGATACTACATATAGTCTATCTTAGCTTTTAGATCTCTAGATCTAAAAGCACCCAAACCTATAATTTAAATAGTATAGAATAGGATATCGGATAGTATTTTATAAAGTTGCAAACTTACACTCTTCTATAGTGTTAAATGCGTCCTCTTTAAAAAAAAATCTATAGAAAAAAATCGTTTGCATTAAGATGTTTACCAAAACAGCCTAAACTTACGCACATAGGTTCTTATTTTTTAAATAAAGTCATATTATCAAAAAAACACTATTAATTAAAGTTAATGTTAGAAAAAACGAGTTTATGTTATTGCCAAGTTTATACAATAAATAACATGTCACTCGGTCCATAGATTTTGGAGAAATATGTGGACATAAATTAAATTAAAAAAATAATACGGAAACAACTGAGAACCGCCTTCTGTTTTTGGTTAATAGTAAAGATATGCAAAGTACCAGAATCAAGAATTAAATACATAATATTCATATATATATGTTAAAATAACTTTAGCGTAATTTTAACTGAAATTAGATACTAATCTTCCTGATACCATGACATAATTTAAATTGTACCATACCTACTTAGTTCAGAAACGATGTGAACGGTTATAGGTATCGGGTGGTTTTGGGAAAACGTGTGTAGTAAATTACTTTATTACACATTGAACGATATTCCTCGGATGAGTTTAAGGAGGGTTGCATGTATCGCCGTGCCACATTAGTGTATGGGTATTTTAAACCATTATTTTACAAATTCAAACAGGTCTGACTAGATCACAATTAGGTCTATGTAATTACTTAAATAACAAGGTGCTCCGAACACACTCGGTGCGCCCACGCATCGGTATAATAGACTCGTTAATTAAACAACTACCAACTATTATTTATGAAAATTATTATGTTGAAATAAACTTAATGATCCATTTAATTAACGTACATTTTAACTTGGCACACATTTCAGTGTTTTTTTTAAGACTTTGGAGAAGCTCGCCTCTCGGTATCGTTCGCAGCTAAAGCTTGGCAAAAAAAGTTAGTATTTAACCTTTGAATAACGGAAGAAAATATCTACAAAGTTGACATTACCTTTTATAAAATATCATTTTTGTACGACATTTTTTATGAGACTTTTGTTTAATGCGGATAGTTGGGTTTTGTAGTACGTACCTAACTTAGACTGATATTTATAATTTCTGTTAAAGATCATAATTATGATGAAGCAAACTGGCTCTCAAGTAAAGCTGCAGGAACACACCAAAAGGTTCTTGATGATAAATCTATAATGATGATCTCTAAAGTTATTTTCCTATTAAATATTTACTAGCCATAAGTTAACGAAGTCACAAAATCGCAGATTGCTTAAATTACGTTGACATAAAGTTATAAATATTTAGTTTAAGTATAGAATATACGTTAAGAATAGGTAAGTATAATAATTTATATTCCGTAGTTGCTATGGAAATGTACATCTAATGAAATCCTTGCATACCTTATCGTTTCAAATGCAAATTCGTATTAAATTCGAAATTTAAAACCTCAAAGTCTTGCGCACGCGCCGCAAACATGAGTCACACACGCAATAGGGTCACGACTCGGCTATGGTCCTATAGTTAGATATATTATAATATACTTGGTATACTTCATACAAACTATATACAAATGCCGCTTACCAAGTTTTGATTGCGTTTCGTTACGTTTTGTATAGTTGGAAAAAAATTTTTGGTAGTTACCTATAACTTTTATATATTTTTTTTATTCTAGTCAAGTACTTTTTAAAACTTCATATTTTATATGAGTATCAAATAGAGATAATATGATAATCTAAAAGAGTTGGCGTAAAGCAATAATTTGCTTAACATGGACAGTTAATACATAACTCAAAGGAATTATGTATCATAAAGTAACAAGATTAACAGAAGCCGTCACATTGACAAATGCACATTTTGACAGTTCAAGTATCAAGGCAGCTCGGTCGGTGTGGCTGCGCCTACGCCACCGCGCGCCGCTACGTAGGTTCGAGCGCCGAATACATTATTTTATTGTAAGTAGGCGAACACTCGATAGATATGACTGGCAAGCGACAAATTGTTATTGCAAATTAATCGATTCTTCAGCAATAGTATCGAGATAATCGAGACATTATTCGTTATGTAATTAAGTACCTAACTAAATATTAATTTTAAAATATTTGTTAAAACTCATCGTGCGTCAATGATTCTGCGATGACAAGGGCGGAAGTTCATTGCCAACATAAAAAAATAAGTACGTTGTAGGTATGTTTTATTTGTTGGTGAATTCCTGAATATTAAATAAAGTAGATATATTTTGTGTAGATTTTTTCTAAGATATAGGTACACATAATTGTTGGTAATGGTACGTAATTAAATTAGAAAAAGTTAGAATCTTCCGTTAAAAAATGTTGGTGTTATCTTCTTGAGAAATAAACAGCAAAAATTAAAACCCTTCCGCCCGCTTTAACTGAACCATTTTATAATTTTGTACTCTATATTAGCGCAATTGTTGCGTCTTCCGACAGACAATCTAAAATTCTGAATTACTACTCATTTTCAACTTTCCGCAAAAATGAAATCTAAAATAGTAGATGAATAACTAAAAACGTAATATTTACCATATTATGGGTTTACAGGTAAGTAATGTAATTCTGTGAACATGTCAACAGATAGGTACAGAGATTTTTTGTTACTTAGGTTCTTAGAACGACATAAAGTACCTATCTACATACTCAGTATTACTAAGAATTAAGTAGAGGCTCGGTTTTACGTTTTAAAATACGGCCACATTAACACATTATATAGATAAATGCATGGCAAAATTTCATAAAGTGACTTTGTATGTTCAATAATAAAAATAGTTTGCATTTTAGTACAAAAGGATAGACACAAAATGTTTGTTTTGTAGATAAAGTTAACAAGATCATTAATGGAAGTACAAAAATACTGATAAGTTACTCGATAATACGCTATTTACTGAAACTTTGATTGATATATAAAACAAGCTATTAAAATTAGATTGAAATTTAATAATACATCCCATCAGAATCACTTATAGATACTCAGACTAATTCTCGCTTCGGAAGGTTACTTTTGCTGAGAAGGTCCAAGATCGTGTTCAATATACAAAACTACCATAAAAGGGCTACCTAATTAATTCTTATAGAAATACATGAGAAACTATAATCACTATAGTAGATATGTATGAACACTGTTACCTATCTATAGTTCTCATACCTAAATATACTAGGGTATGACCTTATCAATCATTTTGAGGGTAGTTTTTAACTAACCAATGCTCTTCCCTCAATTATTTTGACCAGTGAAGTAGGTAGGTATACAATATTGTTCGATTTTCTTATAATACATTAATAACATGTCGTGAGCGAAGGTGTTAACTTCGATTAGCGGCACTCAATTGAACATAAATTGAAATGACAAACATACAGTAAACTAAGATTAAACGTGTTCATGACCCAGTCAGCAACAAGTGGAATGGAGGTACATCACAGATAAACATAATATTAGATTGTGCGTATTATTCTTACATCGGAATGCACTTATAATATAAATTTGAGAAATGTGAGCTGTAGTTTTGTGAGCTCTTGAAGGTTATGGAGATAGGTAGGTACATGGTCGAGGAAATACTTAGTTCTGCACAACGCAACTATAGATTAGGCAACGTAAGAGGGACCAACAGTTATTTGAATAAAATTAATTTATTTGTTTAGTGAGGTGTTTTTAACATTCGGTAATCGATTCAAAGTTCAAGCATAGCGCTAGCTACCATAGGGCTACTGAACAATCAGCATGACTATATTTGATTAACAATTATTTGCTTAGTTTGTGTACAATGAAAATTGCATAGAAGTTATTGCCCTAACTCACGTACGCGATACATGAGTCAATCGATATATAATCAGTAATAACCAGACGGACCATACAGACAATCGTGAACTTATCGATTCACCGATTGTCCTGCGTCGCGTGCCAAAGCGATGCTATAGGCGAAGGCATACGATTAATTTATTTATTGAAATCAATACTAATATCTGCCAAGACAATGGCCCCAAATGAAAATGCGTACACATTTATGGCATGTCGGAATGCTAAACGAAGCGGCGTCATTTATTCAATAAGCTATTTTGCATTCGATTTTGAGGTTATTAGATGCAATCGGAATGCGTGCGGCCATGTTTGATTCCGATCGGCTATATTCGGCCGTGTTCGGCTTCTGTCGGCGCTGTTTTGGCGACAATTGACGTATGTAATGGCGGTGTCATAGATTTCTTGGAAGATATATTGCTTATTATATTCATAGGGAAATTCTATTGCCTAAATATTGCGCTGTTATGCCATATTAGGGTGGTTTTATGTTAGTGTTTTTTTTAATATGACTAGTCATTTTATATGGCATATCGTTAATATTCATTTGAATTAGTTTTATAGGTCTTTTGACACTTAGAACCTGAGGTTCCCAAGGTTTCATGCTTTGTTTTGTTAACGACCGCTTTATATTTGATCACCTAACAAAATATCTGACATTATCATAATATTTGATTAATGGTACGTAACACATAGAGGTTCTTGTAATCACATCTATGATCGTGTCACTGGGCTCACTGGTTTTATTTTGAAATAGGTACGATAATAAACACGTTACTGAACACATGGAAATTAGTTTATTTTCAATAGTTTTATACAACCTTATAGGTATGACCAGACCAGACTAAACTACTTAATTTGGTAGTACAATTTTCTGCGCACCCAATTACCAATGATATAGCAATAGATACTTTGCATAAGAACTTGCGCTTAAAGATATTCCTGCAAAAAGTTATTTGACGTTTAATAAGCTTTAAAAGTGTATCATTAGTCCAATTAATGTAACGAGACGTCAATCACTTATGGTTATATTTGATTACTAGACCGACAAAACCTATAGATTTGATAATTAGACTTTAATGCTAAAAATCCAGTTAATATAGTGAACTGATTAAGGAAGTAGATATCACATAGATATTTCCAGTAAAACCAATTTATTTTTATTTTTAAATGTAGTTATGTATTTCTTTACATGGTGTGGGTACCTATAGTCTAACTAAGGAAACGCCATATACTTAATTAAAATACTTTATTTTCCACAACAAGCACCAGTTCTTAGACATGTTACAAGAAAACTAGGTTAATATTAATCCTGTTATACTATGAATAGATACCTAATTAAATTCAAACGTGGCTAAAGTCTACAAGCATAGCTGACGTACGATCAGGCAACTGGTGCCAAAAGTCACCTGCCAAGATACCCCCTGATATGCTGGTCACGAGCCGTGCTGTGTGGTCCTGATATAGATGCAGAATTATAAAGTTGACAGCATTAATAGCTTAGCGACTAGGGCTGTGCATTTGTTAAGAAGTAGTATTATATTTAAAGCTTGAAATTTTAGAAGAAATTTGTATTAGGGATCGGAGCTTTGCTTTGCTAGACGTAGATTCACATATTTATAGGGTAATTCTTCTGTAGAATTCATTTGTAACAGATTTCTTTCCTACTCATTCCTTTTAAATTTTGTAAATTGTAGTATTTAGGTATATTGAATCTTGACCACATATGATATGTCATGGTGGTGGTGGAATACAGCACCTTCACCAATGTATTTCCTGGAAACAAACAGCAGGAAACTGTTAAATTCAAAGATGGTCGAGTGACGGCCTCAGAACTTACCACCATATTGATAGTGCAATACATTAATTGATCGTATGTCATACAGTTTATATGTACGTATGAAACAATAAGGTATCTACATCGTTGACGTTGTTCCTTCGTCGGTGAGTCATGTTTGCGTCCGTCTTCGTCCTCTGTCACTTGTGTATGCTTGTGCGAACCTACAGGATTTTCCTTCTGGTTTTTATGGTTTCCTGGTACTTAGGTACATACATGCGTCGGTAATTGATGTTAGTTTGATTTGTCATAAACCATGTTACTAATATTTGATATAACTAAAATATAGATTGAGATTTGTGATCATTTGTGGTCCAATGTTTGTCTATCCAGTGGTAACTAATAAGTTGTCATTTCACAAGTAAGTTTATAAATTAATTAATACGTAATCTACATTAAAGTTTTTCACCTTACTGCATCTAGCATCTGCAGTAATTTAGTTCAGTAGAATTAAAATAAACATAATAAAGTATGTACCTACAGGGTAAGTTACTTACTTAGGTATTCAAGTTAAAAAGATTTATCTAAGCGTATAAGTTCCTGCATTCACTTGTTAGTTGTTATATATGTTATACAAGAAGCCTATTCATTGATCACTCCACTCCATAATTAATTAGACATACCTACTAGTGCACTAATTATTGCCAACAGCAAACTGCACTTAAGTGTAACTTTTGATCACGCCGCTTATCTTTACTTAATCGTTCAATAAGTTTCCTATTTAATCACTTCCTATAATGTTTATTCACAAACAAATAGATCAGAGCTAATCTGATGGACAGAGGAAAATGCGTACTTAGCCAATAAACTAAGTGTTTCTGTTTACCGTTTTTAAACTGTAAGATTTATAATACCTAGTAGGCTAGTACCTAACTACTTAGATAAGTCTTTTTATTGATGGAAATTCAAGGGAACTTAAGTAAAATCTAAATTAAAAGTTAAATAAGCATATATTCTCTGAGAAGGTAGGTACTTATATGAGAAACAATTCATATATTTTCCAATTGAATGATAATATCATAATTTCCAAACTCAATCTAGGTCATATGATCATCGCGAATCAGACGCCCAATCCAACTTTACGCTTCAAAGGCGATCACCGACGCGTTTAAAATTTCATACATTTTAATACGTAACAACGTAAATATATTGCTGGACAATACCATCCATATTCATACAGCAGAGCAGTGACCATCGCGGACAGCTGACAGCCTGGTGCAGCCACTGTACCGGCGGACGCCGCCTCTCGCGCGCCTTTGTGCTCGCCGCTCGCCCCGCGCAGCCAATAGCGGACACCCGCGCCGACCAATGGCCGCGGTGCGCGTACGCAAGAATTAAACCATTTAAACTGTTTATTGATAGGGTTGGGAGCAGCTGGGATCACTTTTCGGGTAAATTGACAGCAACACCAGCGTTAATTCGCTCCGACATCTGTTAATTGACAAGTTTCATGTTATTGAATTGTTGTCGGAAAGTCTAATAATGAGCATAGGAATTTGTAAGATGATTTCTTACACGTTGCTATTATTAACATTCGAAAAAGTGTTGCAAGAAGTGTGAAAATTTACTAGTGTCAATTAGAGATCGATTTACTGTCACATTTCAATGTCAATTTAATCCATTTAGAATGTAAATGAATGCGTGGCAAGCTAAAAAATGAATTATTGGTACAGTTTTTACACCACAATATGTAGCGGCAGGTGATATTTTTTTCAAATTATTGTTTTTTTATTAACATAGTTTTATAACCTACTACCACCTACAAACAAAGTTGAATATAAAGAATAGTTTGAAAACAAACACAGCCCTACTTTTATTCGGATCCTATGCGCGCGATAACATCGCGTTTTGTCTTCGGATGTCGACATTAAATTTATCGATAAAAGGGCTACTTTGACTGTCCCGACACTAATTGTGTCCACTATCGATATCGATGTGAATACGGCGAAAAAGTGCCAGTTGGAAATGCAAATTAGGCTTATCTTCACTTTGTTCACGTTTCACGAGATAAACTCCTGCCGCCTGCCAAACGTCACCGGAGTTGTCTCTAATCTTAATTGTATTGTGTTTTTTGTATAAAGAGATTGGTTTTATTACTTATTTTGTAAGCAATATACAATTATATTAATTATTTTATAGTAGAGATATCCAATAACACAAACACACTTTATTTCATCTTGCTTTTAATTCACTCAGTGAATAAAAAAAGAAACCCAAATAATTTTATACTTTGGATTACAGTATTACATTTATTATTATTTTTAAACGACTTCAAAAAGAAGGAGGTTCTCAATTTGACTGGTATGTTTTTTTTTATATAGATAGTACCTACCTGTTTACAAAAATATACGAGTTTCTGATTAATCCTTGAACTGGATATATTTTTCCTCCCCACAAAACATTTAAGGCTGAAAAATAAATAGTCATAGCGTAGCCAACGCCTGTCAATAACAAAATTAAATATTCTACCAAATATGGTAATTTTAGGTACATACCTACCCGGTTTCCTGCTACGTCATCCACCCGACTGCTTTGAATTGCAAATGTGTTCGGATTTTAACTCTTCGAATTTCGAACGCCTCTTACGTGGGCGTGTGTGGATGTGTGAGTGACTGGTTTTTTTTAACGAAACGTAGCGTAGGCCACATGCTGTGTTGCTATTAAAATTAATTATTTAAGCTTCTAGTAAGGTAAAAAAAAAAAAAAATATTTAAATTGTTACAAAGTCTGTCGATCGACGACCTATAAGACTTTTCGTAGACCATATTTCGTGGCTGAAGTATGGTTGCAATCGTTTAGGTATATGCGTCCTATAACGTCATAAAAGTAATTAATTTGACTTGGAACAGTTTTTTACTGTTATAATAAATTAAATATCGAATATTGAAATTCAATATCATATAGGACCTAGTATTTAATATGACTCAATCAGTACCATAAATATAAGTACGATATTTTTTTCAAAGCCGCCATTTTGGTCGAAGACATTACGAGCATATTGTAATGCCATTGACTCCGTGACTCGCTGCCCATCAATAAGAATACATTAACTGACTTGTATATAGTGAAATTATATGTTTCAAGTCAAATAAAATATGCAAATTATTGTATTAAGTTCATGTTGCCTACATATAGCGGTGAGATGAAAAAAAAAAATATGAAATACTCGAGAAAAACTAGTTGAGGTTCCGTCCATAATAAGTAGTTTTCTGGCTACTTTTCTTGTTATTATCTCATTAAATATGCCACCATTCGATCGTGAATTATACAATTTCACTGAAACTCGAGACAACTAATAATGAAGCATACCTACAAATGAATATAAATACCTATGTTATTTTAAAAACTCCACTACGTAGCTAAATTCATTACGAACCTAATCCGCATAATTTGCATTTCATGAGAATTTTATTACTGATAATATAAAGTCAATGATTGCGGTATTAATCGAACTTTTTATTATAACTCTAACCTTGTAATACATTTGTTTTATATCAGGATTACAATCGATCTATTGTGATTTCATTCGTTTTACGTAAGGAATGGATGTTATTGATTGCAATTATCGAAACTAAACTATAACCTACATACATCTTTTTATAATGCCCCTAACATCGTACAATTTCAGTAAAAAAAATCATAAATAAATTTTTAAAATTGTATTAATTGTTAATCAATAGTACTGAAACGAAATGATGGGTTATCTCTCAATTTATTACACATAACAGAACCCTAAAAGTTGTACCGTTAAACTTTGCGAGTGGGAGGAGGCACGTGAATGGTAATCATATTGATAAACCCTATATTTCACTTCGCAGTTCGCGCTCTATGTACCGTACTATCTCATCCGATACCTTATTACTTATGCGATAAAGTCGAAAATGGTACAGTAATCATTTTAGAAGCGATAATTCAGCTTGTAATAAGGTGTGAAGAACAGTTTTACATAGGTGTGGCTTTATGAAGATGGATCTTTTCTTAGCACTTCTTCTTATTGACAGCTGTCGTTGTTCGTGATAACTTTTGTTATAACTAACTTTTTTTGAGTCATCGATCATTCAATAATTTTTTAATTTTCCATGACACTTTTAATATTATGGACACAGTTTATTTTATGTATATAATATGACAATTTGTTATTGGTGTGTACAGACTGTTCATTAATTTAACTTTGGAGTCTTTAATAAATAATAAAGACTATTGATTTCTCATTGCATAAATTTATTAATTTAAATTATTTTTTTCAGGTAAGTCGAGGTGTTTTTAACATAGTTTGGTAAGTCACAGCTAATATTTATAATTGTATAGGCCTTGTGTATCTGCAGGGCAGGGCCGAGCCGTTAATTTAATATAACCCACCAAGGTAACCGCGGACAAGACACGCAGTTGCAATAACCCAAGCATCAACATCTCATTGACTCAATTCCGTATCTCGGATCGTCGATAAATTATGATGATAACGATGAAACAAATAATGATTTTTCCCTTTTCATTACCATAATGATGTTCTAACATCGATCATTAGTCCGCATCGCGTGCAGGATCGAAATGATTCCGAGAAACAAGTAGCAAGGTTAGATCGTTTTGCTAATGAAACGACCAGTTCTAGATATAAGTAATTACTGTTCTGTTTACACTGCGTGGCCGCGTGCCCGCGTGGGGATAGTTAGCGATCTCTTATTTATGTCGATTGGGATGAAAATGCGTGTTCAAGCTCACTGTTGACGTAAAAGCTTAAATTCTTTGAAATGACACGTTATCTATTGACGGTGGTGACCACTTACCATCGCGTGGTTTAGGTACTCATATAGTCTTTAAAAATCAATCATATATGTAGGATTTATGAGGTATTCCACCAAGCGCCCCCAAACGAAGCGCACCCAGACGAAGCGCACCTAAAGTATTCCACGAAGCGCCCCCGTAGGTGCGCTTCAAATGAAAAATTTAAAATAATTAATTTCCTATTCCACGAAGCGCACCTAAGAATATCACTCGCATAGTGTGGTGACAAGAAATAAAAATGTCGATAGAAAAAAATATTTATTATTTAGAAGACTAACTTAATTTTCTATAATCGTTCAGTTTCATTATGTGACACAATATTTGTCATTTTTGTAATCTTAGGTACTATTTAAAATCACAGATTGTTTCATAATTATGCAATGAAACGACAAGTATCAAAAACATTGTAAATATAGTTTTCCTTAGGCTAAATTCGGTTGGCTCGGGAATTCAGTGCCGCGCGCATACGTTGACGGTTAGCCCGGTTAGACGTTGACGGAACTTCTAACATCAAACAATTTCATTGTAATAATGTGATACAATAATTGTAATTTTCTTTAAATTTTTAATGTTCATATACATAACCGTCTAACCGGGCTAACCGTCAACGTATGCGCGCGGCACTGAATTCCCGAGCCAACCCGAATTTAGCCGAGCATTTCCGGAGCTTGTTTACATGCTTAGTTCTCATTACACTATTGCGACGTCACGGGCTGTTTCAGTCAATTTCAGTTGGACATTGCCTAGAGAAATTAAGATTTTGATTATCAATAATTTATTTAATTGATAAGTTTATATACTACATATATTGCCCATTTTTTCAAGATTATTTAAGAATCTTAAATATTGTGTTTAGTTATTTTAGAAAATTTGTGCTTTTAAAAAAAAAGCACTAGTGTGTAATAGCTCACTTTCCGAACGCTATACGTCCCTGCAATACACCACTTTTTGAGCAACTGTATTAAAAACTATATTTACAATGTGTTTGATACTTGTCGTTTCATTGCATAATTATGAAACAATCTGTGATTTTAAATAGTACCTAAGATTACAAAAATGACAAATATTGTGTCACATAATGAAACTGAACGATTATAGAAAATTAAGTTAGTCTTCTAAATAATAAATATTTTTTTCTATCGACATTTTTATTTCTTGTCACCACACTATGCGAGTGATATTCTTAGGTGCGCTTCGTGGAATAGGAAATTAATTATTTTAAATTTTTCATTTGAAGCGCACCTACGGGGGCGCTTCGTGGAATACTTTAGGTGCGCTTCGTCTGGGTGCGCTTCGTTTGGGGGCGCTTGGTGGAATACCTCGGATTTATAAAATATATATAAAGGTATGATTCGCGCGTAGAATCGCTAGTAGGTATCAAAATATAATCTTATTGTGACTTCCCTCGACGTTTCGATCTCTCTTTAAAAAACTGATATATAGGTATATTAATCATGAATTCATCAATTTAGTTCGCGAAAGTCGAAATCACTCGTGTTATATGTAGTTGCAGTACCTATATTGAAAATCTGTATCCTACTGATAATATGTCCTAGCAACTGCATTGATTGAACAGTTGCTTTACTGTTTGTGTGGTGACCACATCCGACCACGCCATATAGGCCTACCTACCTACCACATTGAGATTGTGGTACAAATAAGCAGACCTTTCCAATATTATAAAGTAGTGACCATATTCATATGATAGGATGCTCTTCATTGTTGGCAACTGAAAGTACCCAGATATAATTTTTTTCATCCAAATCATTGTTAGGTTAACCTTTAACCCTTGGGTTTATTTTTTAACGTACGGTCTATGTCTCCTCTTCCTTATTTCTGGGGCTGATAAATACATTACTTTATTCGGTTTTCGTCTTATTTCTAACTTGTATGAAAACCGTGCCGATCCACTAGTTAATGATCTTGCATCTTCAAGACTCATCGTCATAACCACATCCTATCCAATACCATTAACTTAGAAGTGCATATGGTTGATAAACAAGACAACAGCCTGTCTGACATAGCCATACAAAGCTGTCACCTCATAAGTGCGCACAAAGGAGCGCCAAGATGCGACGCGACACGACACGACGCGGCGGACGTCCGACATGCATCACCGCGTCGCTGTTAATGAATGAAGCTTTATTAAAGGTTGAAGGTCGTACAATTAAAAAGTGTGGATATAAAATAAATAAAAAATAAAGTTGGGAATATGGTTAAGCGAGTGTGTAGGAGAATAATTTCGGTTTCTGAGGTCGAATCGTCGAAGTTTCATGTTCTCATATATTTTGTAGTAGGTAGGTACGAGCAGGTACCTATGTTAGGTATGTTATTTTCATACTTCATATTTTAATAGCTATATTGATTTTTAAGTATTTAGGTACTTTTAGTAGGTATATAAAGCCATTAGATTTCGTACAGGCACAAATAAGCGCTTATTTCAAACACGTCTACGTACAAAGTATGTGAGAATTAAATCGTTTTGAATAACAAAAGCTTATTTTGTTGCTTCAACTAAAGCAAACCAAGCAAATTCTACCAAACGTCCGAAATAAAAAAATACTAACCACCCACTAAGAACGCTCTATATTCATCGGCGCGCATATCAATTTAAAACCAATAACATGTCTATTAAAGTACTAATTGTTTCACCATTAGTTGGCGCTTACTGCCTTTTGTCCCGGGATGGTCGGCACCATGCATGTCAAGTGTGGACCGCATACAAATGCATACGATTATTCAGCCTGCCTTGTTTAGAGTGCAAGCAATATGCCCGCCTTGATGCAGACACTCATTAATATGAAGTTTTAACGTATATTATAGGTATTGATTGTTGTTTTATTCGATCAAATGTGTTGATAAACCTTGGAAAAATCGGGCTTGTGGTAGTTCAACTCACTTATAGAACCATCACGTACACACGTACCTACTTACCGTCAATTTTTTGATACCTTTGGTCCTACGATATGACAAAAAAAAATTGCCTTTTTAAAAACTATAGCAACAAGTTTTCTGGTAAAAATCAACTGCTTAAATACAGCCAGCAGCAAACATCGTAAAGGTTTAGTATAGTGGGGTCCCAAAAAACTATAAAGGAGATACAAGTTTTAAGGGTATAGCACATCCTATGCGAACATAAGGAACATTGACTTTACCTAAGCCCTTATTGAGTGATAGCTTCGAATTCAGAATTTATACAGGTAGAAGTGGTCAATACAACAATTCTCAAATTCTCTCTGCATTAGGTAGATACCTACTTTTAATCTGCCTACATTGCATTTAAAATTTAGTACATATCTACGTAATGCAGAGAAAATGAAATATAGAAACGGCATTTGCACATAATTATTATATCTATTACTAAGTAGTACTAGTCATTGTACCCAGACTTCATGATGGGCAGGTTACTCTTATTAACACAATTAAGTAGATACAGTTGGTTAGAAATCTAAATTATCTACCAGTTCAATCAAATCATCAATACAATGAATATTCTGACTGATTTAGATCATTGTCAATCCGGTGGCGTGGTTATAATCGCCGCCCATCTATCATCGCCTTAAAAATCAACATAAATTTAATTCCTAGGTAATTACAGCCTTCAGGGGAATATTTTATATAGATACAGAATCAATTTCAATATAACTGTTAGTTGCCAACTGAAACGATTGTAAGTTTTCTTAAATAGACATAATATTTGATAACAAGCTAACTTTATACAATATTGTATGGTAGTGATGTAAGTAGCTACTCCATTTTGTGATCTGAGAATCAACAGTTACCTTCCTCTTGGAAATTGTTAAATACTTATCATGGATGTCTTAAAATAATTTACATGATACCTAGGTAATATATTTTATTTATTGAAATGAAAATGAGGCCCATTAACTATAGAAAAATTGATTTACATATCAGCTATTTTATTCGGTTACCATACCACAGGCTCTGCTTAGAATGGAATCAAATTGGCCGCGTGTGAAAATATGATGATGATTTACGAACATATACCTATAATTCATATTTTTACACAGTACAAATTAGAATAACAGTTATATTCCTAAATAATAATTCTATACTTTTTATAGTAAGTAAATTATTTACAGTAGTATCAACGCTTAGGTGTATTAAATTTTAAACTATGTGACTGATTTCTGAGGGCCGTACCAAATCAATTCTCGCTGGTATGATGTGATTATCTTAATAGAGTGTATAATTATAGCGGTCACTTAGCACTTATTATATTTATTTATGTTGTTACTATAAATAACTGAATGTATTTCAAAATAATACATATTTCAATCGAACCCGATACGAACGTTTCGCCTTCTTCTGTCTTATATATCTACTTTAATTTTAGTAACCAAAAAATATGTATTTTTTTTATACCACAAAGGTGGCAAACAGGCATACAGTCCGCCTGATGGGAAGCGGTTACCGTAGCCTATAGACGCTTGCAGGTACTCAGGCCGACCCTGTAAAAATCTCTAGTATAAGTACATATGTAAACTGCTAGTGTGAATACTGAAAATTTCATCATTCATGGGGCAAACAAAAACCCAGAAAAACTTAATTTAGAGAGACTATAGTTAAAGAACAAAAAATCGATTTGTACCGAAATAAATGCCATAGAAACATCATCGCATACGAAATATATTCATTCATAACAGTACATTATGCAAAGTAAAATATCGATTAATAAAAATCGTGATCGATTCACAATCGCCGCTCGGGTTACAGTCATTCATCCAAGATCAGTCTAAACAAGCGTCCGATTGCCACCGCTCATGTTATTACTTTAGTTTTATAAACATATGCTTGATATTTAAATACGAATACGGCCGTGAGAAGCCTGTCGATGCGATAGTTTATAACCTACTTTAAAGAGTTATTTCAATAATATATTGGCTAAGGAGCACAATTAGAATAAAGATGAAATGAGATTTCTTCTAGACACTATTTTCAGTTGTTTAAGCTCCTGTCGCCAAAATCCCACAAGTATTTCATTTACTTAAAAGGAGGCACTAACAACTTGTTTGTAACAGTAGAATTGAAGCTAATGAAAAATAAACATTTTAATTTAATTTTAAGTCTTTATATATTTCGACAAGTAACAGACGTATGTAAGTTGAGTTTTGTGCGTTTCATAAAAATACCACAGTTAAAAATTTCATTCCCAAATCGAGACGAATCGCGGCGTAAACGTGCCTCTCGAAGAGGCAATAAGAGGTAAAAAGAGGCCAAATGGCCAGCTCTCGTATGCCACAAATGACCGACTGGACTGTGTTAAATTAACGTGCAATATTTTGCTCAAAAACGGCGGCAGGCGTCATGTTTCATGCTGTTTATTGCGGGCACATACGTCCGTGGAGTTGCGGGAGCATGCTCGGTTACGGTTGATAAATATATTGTTTTGTTTTTACCATTACATTTACCAATGTAGGTCCTAATTAATATCGATTTAAAATTATCTATGGTTTAAAAAAAATTATCAAACACCCAACATAACGCCACGACTAAGACGTCCAAAAATAACAAAAAAAAATCATAAATTAATAATTTGAAAATTATATACCTACGAACATGCTCGTATAATTGTGTGTCCGTATGTACACAGCAATACGGTGAACGCTCACCTTTCGCTCGGGCACAGATTAGGTACGGACCCGGAGCCTTTACCGAAGAAATTACTATAAACCTCACTCTGAGCCCTGTTTCCAAACGCGTGTGTATAGTTAGGTACTTCGTGTGTAAAGTTACTTCCTATAAGCTAAAGCTACCTAAGCTAAGGGGTAAGGGGTTATCAAAACATATAGGTAATAACTATTTTACCAAAACAAATAAATTCAATAAACCTAACTGTAGATAAAAAAGAGGGTCATTAAAAAGATATTTTTGACAATGGGGACCATCGCTATTATTTTTGTTCAAAAGTCTTTTAGTATTCCTGTTTCAGGGTCTAGTTACCTATCTAGATAAAAGCAGGAGGTTCATTTAACAAGACTTCATTACAGTAACTCCAAGAAAAACATAAGTAATTACATAAAAAAAGCTTCTAAATCAGTACGGTCGAAGGCGTCACCTCAATCACATTACCAACAAAGTATTAAGGGGAATTACCAGAAAGCAATTCGGTGCGATTTGCGATTCTGGAATTGCCAACCTGGCACCGTTCACACGTGAAACTCGCCTATAAATCATGCCAAGTCGCCTGGCAACACTGTTGTGATCGTAAACCCACTCCACATAAAATTATCCGGGAGATAATTCGATCGGTTCCCCGAACCATTTTGGTTGTTTTACTCAATATTTGGACGTGGCCGAGCCGAGACGTGGTGTCAGACTTCACGCGTTTATCATGTAGTAAGATTTACACCACAGAAGATATGCTCATTGATAGGTATGTACAGAATGCATATAATACTTATACCCGCGCAACTTCGTTAGCGTCACTTGTCCGTTTTTGCAACATTTTTGATTGATGCTCCGTTCCTGTTCGTCGTCGCGTGATGTATTATAGCCTATAGCCTTCCTCGTAAAATAGGCTATCTAACACTGAAAGATTTTTTCAAATCGAATCTGTAGTTCCTGAGATTTTGTTCAAGCAAACAAACTCTACAGCTTTATATATTAGTATAGAAGCCAACAATTCAGATATGTAAGAACCTATCTACACCAATACGCTTTAGACTTATATTACCTATACCAACACATTCACCACGTTATTATTATTTTTAAACATAATATGTCATGAAGAAAATATTTCTTGTAAATGCAATTTCTTTTAAATTATTGTTTACTCCTTGGTCGTTAAAATAAATCCGTTGATTTAAAGTTTGAACGTCAATAATCCTGCCACACACCGACGCGGACGTGCTAATCTTGGTGACCTCACTGGTAATCCCCATTACATACTTACAGCAGATGTATAGGTATAATATTGAAAAAATTATTATTTACAATATTTATCGGTTTACCAACAGAGAATATAATTCAATGCGCATTAAATAGGGATAAACCTATAACATAGATGAATAACAAAATATTTTTGTGAGGTATTTGTATCTATCCAGTTGTAATAGAAAGATTGATTTATTGGATTACATTTGTGCAGATTTATTATATATTGCTTCAAATTATGGTAGTGTTTCGTTTAGGCTTAAAAGATAAAATATCAGGCAAAAATAATTTTGTTCTGTCTAAACCTAAATCAGATTTAACAGGGTTGGTGCGTATTTGGCGCGAGATTGATTCATTCATTGAGATGAGATAAATAAAAAGGTTTCAGTCCTTCAGATACCTACAACGTAAATGCTTCTCGCATGTTGAACTTGTATTCAGTCTTAATTTATTGTTATTTTTTATTTCCTTAACGAACAAAACATCACTTTACTATATTAATGTTTTAATATTATATACACTGTACTATAAGACCTTATAATTGTGTATGTTTGACTCTGTCAAGCTAAAATGGCCGACAGGGTTTGTATTAAAGTTGGCCCACTTTTTATGCGATTGTTTAAGTAGTAGGTATAGGTAGGTACAGTAAAACGTATTCTGGAAAAACCGTATTAATATAATATTAGTAGGTGTGTTACAAAATATTTAATTTAGATTCACCTTAGACATTTAAATTTGATTTAAATCTGATAATTTATATTTTCAGTATTATTTATTAGTATTTTATTGTGTTCCCACTTAAATGTTTCATTTTATGTGTATATTTCTTAATGTTTAAATGTCAAAACGGAAGGTCGAATAAAATTGTTGAAAATATGACGCAGTCCCGTAATACAGCACGTGCGCGTGCGCTACCGTTATTGTTTAAATTCATGAACTAATAGCGATTTCCCATTATTATTTTGTCTTTCATATAAATACTATTGCTCCGTGAAAATGCCTATGCTCCCGAAAAGACTGTAGGTAGGTACTTTAAGAAACTATTTTCCTACCTTCATAAAAATCAACTATGTAAAAAAATGGTAACACTCACTGAGATGCATTCGTATTTATAATCTGTCTGTTACGCTTTTACGCCTGAACCACAGTAGCAGTACCGATTTTGATGAAATTTCATACAGACTAGAGCTTGGGAGATGACATAGGCTATGTCTTCGGGTAAGTTGAAGTTCTCAGGCGGAAGCTAGTCTAACTATAAAAACATCACACCTTATTAAGGTCGCCTCCGCTATAGCTCATGGCTCGCGGCAGGTTCGTTGTTTACTCTAAAGCATCAGTCATTTGCTCATTACCTATCAATTTTCCATGTGTCAGGTCAACACATTAAGTTAGAATGTTGACGACTTTGTACGTTTACTAACGGTGGTTTTAACATAGCTGCATGTTGTATGGAAATGATTTTCTTCACCTCTGACCAACTGCAATAGTGTTTGAGGTATTTCTGACAACAGTTAAACATAGTTGAAGTTAGCGGAACTATTAGGTTTTTTGTCGCCAATTTGACGTTGTCTCATAACTCGTGTCATTCGATCATCAGATTACTGTAATTATTTATTAATCCTGTAATAGGAAACGGATTATATTTGTAAACCAACATTAAATTATCACTCAAAATTTTATGCATTTACATTTTGAAATAAATATGACCTAAATTAAACATGAAATACACCTGTCAAGCAGATCCTATATAATATCCAATAAAGGGAAAGAAATATTTTACATATAAAAACAGTTTACAAATATACAATGGTACATCTCAATCAAAATCGTGACGCCCCGAGCGAAAGCGCATCAAAGCGCCGACGCCGACGCCGACGGCAACGGAACTGTCACCGCACACAATTCAAACCAATTGTTCTTATCTGCCATCTAGGAGTGTCCTTCTCCTAGATGGCAGATAAGAACAATTGGTAAACAAAGCGTGGACGACCACGTGGTCCATAATTGCGAGCACCACCGCGAAAACAAACAATGGTACATTGTCTCAGCTCACAATTCTCGGTTCAAACTTCGGAGCGCATTCCTAAGGGGCATTAACTCGGACTCTCATAGAAGAAATGGTGATAATTGCGCCGGTCGCGGTGACAGGTTCCGATCGTGAGGTGTTTCTTTTTGGGTGCCCGCCGATGGAATGGACATTAATTTAATGTTACACACTGAAACTTTAAACAGTATGAGTTTTTAGGACGGTCAAAGAGCTTTTATATTGATTGCGGGTGCACTGGTGGTTTACCTTCAATCCTTTTGTTTAGGGGATGTATATGAACTGTTGTCGATGATAATGAAGACCTAAGTATGAGTTTTAGAGAACTACATCATTAAATGAAATAATAGGTCTGGGAGTAAAACTTATTTAGGTAGATATTGGTCATTCATTACCCTATTTTTTCTCGTTAAAAAGACTGACATATTAAATGAAACGGTTACAAGCCTAAAGTAAATATATTAAACGCATGCCTGAGAACTAATAACAATGCATTAGGCAACATCGTAACAATAAAAAAGATAGCACGGGAGCCGAGCACCATTTTCACCGTTCGAGACCCCCGCCCCGTCCCACGATCAGCTGAGCGCCACATTTGGACTCCATTTGACCCATATTCCAACCTATGACGTAGCCCGACAACAATAGGCATTGTTCTTTTATATTTGCGCGAGCATCATGGGTTCCTCAAGGCGGTCGGTTCATTCACATCTAGAGTGTTTCATTTAAATAGGTTCATTTGTTTTTCGTCATTGTTCGAATCAGCTGTTTTCACGTGATTCCTATCTCGCGTACCATTGATCGGTGAAAGAGAAGGTGTAACAATGAACTTAGCATTGTCTCGTACTATTTATTGTTTAACGTGACGAGTATTAAATTGTATTGTTTCTGGTTTGTGACGTAGCTGATGTCTCTCGCGCAGTCGCGCCACGCCGCGGTGATCTTCCGTGCTGTTTGTTTATTGTTATGTCACTTTTGATATTGGAATGTCTTCTGTTCGATGGATTAGCAATGGACGATGAAAGGTGATTACAATAAAGATGATGATAGTATATAAGGTGCAAGGGATTCTATATCATTTGTTATGTGTTATCATCATCAGCTATTAAAATCTAATTTAATAGGTTTTCGGCTTTCTGTTAAATGATATTTATTTATTCATGTCCTCTAGGTATATCAATCAACTTATACGATCAAAACGGTTCAATCAAACCTAATCAACACCAACGACACTGTCCACTTTAAAAACAAAACATTTTAAATTTCGAAATCGAACACGATCATAGACTACCTTGCAGTCCAAGGAGGTCGGTTCTCATCCATCCTATAGCGGAACGGTAGTGAGGTGAAAAAAAAGAGTGAATGATAAATAGTTCTAGTTAATCCGCTCTTATCGCCTCGTGGTTGCGTCCCGTGCGGTCCAAAAATGAGAGATGGACTGAGGCGAGTAGATAACACTTCTCAGTAATGGCTTTCTAGACAGTAGAGAGGTCATATTGAAGTGTTAGATGTAGTTTCATATATTATGTAAATTGATGTGGTATGCTCCAATCATTCCTACTTATACTAAGACAATAGAAACAAGAAGACACATAAAAGGGTCATAAAATTCTGTATAAAATTAACTTTTAATAAAAATAAGATTATTTTTCAGACTTTATTATCAAGTAGGTATGTACCTATGCCTAATTAAATAATTGTGGTGTTCCATTTACATATTAATATCGTTATGAGTCGAAAATATATTTTAATCGAGTCGATTAATCGAAATAATAAATATTTTTTTCGTTTATTACACTGGCAACTCCACTCATCCCGTCGCGTCATAGCGTTGGCTTTGACAAAATGTAGTAAATGTTGAGTTAGCGCGCCCGGGCTGCGCTGATGTTTCGATATCACCTAATTGTGTTGGTATGTATACTTTCTCGACTATTAGTGATGATCTACGTAACTATATTGAACATTGCATTTATGTCACATTATTATGACGATAAATAGGTTGGCGCTTTGATCTCTCATAACTGTTGTTTGCAAGCTTAAATAAGTTTGACTTATATAAGGTACCTACATAAAATGATTTCTTTCTTTATCAAAAATATGATTTCGTATTGTTTAAGAAATGTTTACCCTTTTTAACCATAATGTAGCTCAAGGAACTAAAAATGACTCGTTCTTACATACTCAAAAACAGTGTACAATAAATAACAAAATGCGTACCATTAAACACAAATCCACTAATCGCCAATCATCGACACCAATTATCGACAGGCCGCGATCCACATCACTAATCATCGTTATTTGTCGACGGTATCGTCCCGCGGGCCTCCCGCACGTATCGATCACCGCGCCCGCGCCCGAACCTGCGCCTGCGCCGCGTCCAGGGCCGTAGCTAGGAGGGGCATTGTGGGGCAATGCCCTACCTTGAAAAACCAAAAACTACGACCAAATCGGGACAGCCCTCAAAAAAAAACAACATAATTATTTTTGGACGTCTGTCTAAAAGGGCGTCAAATTGTGACACCCTCTAAAAAAACATCATTATTTACTTTCGCCCTACCAGTAACCAAAGCTGCCCCTACCTCAAATTCAACTCTAGCTACAGCCCTGGCCGCGTCATGCGCCTTACGACGTTTAATAAGATAAACGCGCTACCTTATTAACTATTTCGTCCGATCATTTGTTATTATCGGATGCTGTGAAAGAATGTGATTTGTTAACTCGCGTCTTGTGGCGTACTCATTTGATTGTATCGGTTTCGCTATGCATAATGTCAAATCAGAAAGCTTTTGAATGGTTAGTAGCCTATTCTGCTTATGATTTTTTAACTGGGTTTTTTGTATTGGGTTGCTCATTAGGTTCACGGTTTCAAATTACAAAATGTATCCTCCTTGTCAGCTTTTCCGTAGTATAAACAGTGATATGGTGATGAAATCGGCGCACTTATTTTTTCTTAAATATAAATATTTTTCTCTCATAAAATCTACTGAAATGCGTCTGTTATTATAGTTTTACTTTTTATATTATTATAGACGCATAACGGATGAAGAATTCTGAATGGCTACGTAATAACTGATTCATATAATATCAATTGACGTGGAAGGGTTTCATTCTGTAACTATCCGCTAGAAACAATAGCTGATACGATTTTCAATGCGTCAAAGCTATGCATATTTTTATTTATCCTTTCTTACTATCTTGTGTAACTAAGGCGTTATTAATTTCCTCATAGGAAGTACAAATCAATATAGTCATTAAAATTATAACATGTTTTCTTATATTATAGGTATTTTAATGCAAACATTAGTCTAAGACTGGGCCATTTTTTTATAATTTAACTGTTACCTATTATTTTTATCTGGGCATACATAGATATAGATATAGACTTAATACATGTTCTGCTTGGCTAAGCATAAAATTGTCTGAGTGTAAAAAAAATTCTAAAATATTATTTTATTTGTGAAAAAAAAAATGGTTTTAACAGAATATAACTTTAGACATCTAATAAAAACGCCACAAATAATCTTTATAAACGATTCAAGAAGCAACATCGCTCAAAATAAGAATCTCGCGTTCGTTATCTGCTCTAAGAGAATACTTGTTCACCTGGGCATGACTGTTGGTTTCTGCCGACCCCCTTGACGTTCAATATAAAGCCCCATATTAATATCTTTTGTATGATGACAAGCGGTTTTGTGAACTCCTTTTTGTTATGGTAATAATTGGGGGAATATGTTAATGACAGGTCAAATTTTACCGACGTCTATCGATCCGTGGGCATGAATTAATATGAGACGATAGCCTTAAAGAACTTTCACTAAAATATTGTTGTGCGAAGCTTCTGACTGACGCAAGCCTTCACAATTGAACAGGGTCAAAAGTTTATGAATATCGCAACCCACGCACTGTTCTGAATCTTGTTTTGATTGAGCTCTCTAGCCTCTTTAGTATCCTGGTATTAATTAATCTATACCTAGCGATATAACGTTGAATAAAAATATTAAGGCTGAAATAATTCTATACATCCCGATTACCACTTATAAACTAATATATTGTTAATCAGTAATAAAGAAAAAAATGGATATTTAAATGTTACTGACACTATTACGAGATGGCAGATAAAGCAGTTACCAGTTTAGGTACATATATTTTTACATAGAAAATATGTACCTATATATGAGATATAAATAATAAATATAGCAGTACAACATTATATTTACAAATATCGTAATTAACATCATTTCGATCAATAAGTAGTCGATTAACACTTATAGCACTTTAGTTAAAACATTGAAGCAACCCTACTTTTACTTTGGAATGTGGTATATAATATAACATAAAATCTAACTAAAGCTTCCTCAAACTGGGCGCAGGTGAAATTATTGAAAGGCACCAATGCGAATTGAACAAGTTCGCTCCGTAGGTACTCTGGTTTCATTTCATTACGGTTTTACTTAAGTTTACTTTGCTCGTACAGTCGCTGGAACAAATGTTTATAGTCATTTATTTTAGGTTTATAAGTGTTAAATACTAATATATCTCAGAATAGTAATGTATACTAGTCACTAAGAAAATAAGCATAAAACAAACAATCCAGCTATCGCTTCGCTAGCCGCTAGATATTACCAAAATTTTTTCATTGCCTAAAGATATTTAAAATTTTGATGTGTGCGAGTCAACCATACATTCTGAGTCACACAAACTTTTTAATATTTGTAGGATTCGTTAATAAATAACTAAACTTGTATGCCTATGAGGTGAAGCACTTGTCCCTTACCTGTGGTCCACAATAAAATACCTACATTGATTTGGTTGTTAGACAGTGTTAAACTTGAAACAGATACCTTCAAAAATACATAATACAACATGTGTTCAGTATGTGTTCAGTTGTACCACAATAACGACCTCTCGGAGGCTGTGGCGGTGGAAATCGTTAAGTCGCGGGTACGACCACAAGCGACTGAGGGAATTGTTTGTGGCGATAGCAGAAACGGTCTGCTGGTTTTCATATTAAACCTCCTTAAAAAAAAATATTATGAAAATTAAAACTGTATTTTTTTTTTATACTTACATTATTAGATATACTGAATAAATCAATTTGAAAACTGTAGGTACTGATGGTTTCTTTTAATATTTAGCTATACACACAAAAAACGTTAGGTTTGTTACGTATTTTGATTGTCTATGTTATGTATATTAGGTTTACTTAGCTGATTTTCACGTAGGTACTGAAGTTGTTAAACGTAGAACAAATGAATAAAGTATTATATAATTATTTATTCGAAGATGCTATCATATCAATTGTAACGTAAGTCAACAAATTCAATAGAAATACACAGTCCTACATAAACAAATGCTAGTAAATATCCTTAATAGTTTTAAAACATTCTGAACCGACGAAGTATTCGTTTCCAAACCTACATAAAACCTCTAAAGCATATTTTTGAAATATTTCGAATAAAAATGTCGTAAAAAGTACACTTCCAACTTTTACTAGTAGCAAGTGTCGAATATTTTTTTCTTAATTTTTTTACTGACGATACTCGGGAGTGTTGCGGCAGTAAAGTTGAGTGAAGCCACATAAAACCTTTATGTGATTTACTATGTATTTAATATAGCACATGTAGTGGTAAATGCGCATGTGTGAGTGTGTACGTTCCGAACTTTTTTAGTTCCGAACTGTTTGTAAGGATTAAGACATCTTTAGCATACAATTTACAAACTAGACCAATTTTAATCTTCGAAAAAGAGTTTATCCCTGAATATGTGGCAGTTTTTTTTATATACTTACTAGAAGTTGGTAATAGCTTTTGCACTACGCATACCTATAGTGGTATAGTGGTATGGTATAGTCCTATAGTAGGTACTAGTATATAATAAATGCATTTTCAAACAACTTGTTAGAAGTCTATAGACATTTTTCCGCTAGCCAGCTTACCGCAGCCATATAAGCGATCAACCATATACATAGAAGCAATTTGTAATAAATACCTATCCAAAAGCTAGTATCCACGCCCCTCCACCGTTACATAGTGTCATTTAAATTAAAACCTTATTTCTATATGTAGAGTGTCACATTTTGTATACACGTCTCTGGGCGGACGGGCAGGCTGGTTACTCTCAATAAATTGAATATGTTAAGCAATTTTTTTTCGTAGCTTACCTCCTCGTACTGGCTGGAAAACGTCTTTGATTAATTATTTATATTTTATTTTTAACGATTTGGTAACGAAAAACTGTAGTTATAGATAAAATATTATTATTATATTATCCTTCAAGACAATTCAAGACACATTGTATATTAGTTAAAAGCGTACAAATTTGAATGCTAGTAACATTCACGGCCATAGTATAAGTATATGCCATCATAAATTCATTCTACTTCCTACTAGGTACATATAATATAATTATCTCACTAAATACTAATATGTATTATAATTCAAACAAATGGTCAGCTGAACGTTCCTTACTGACAAAATCACGACAGAATGGGTGAACGAATCGCGATGAAATCTCACAGACTTACGTAACAACATATACCAATGCTATTTACCCCGAAATTTATTTAATAACTTAAATAAGATATACAACTTAAAGCTTGTCCCCACGAATGTACGAAGTAGTTATTCCTAACACCACAAGGCGAGATGTTCTCGCCGCCCACGTCCGAGATGATTCGTAGTTTCCCGCTCAGTTCCGTCGCAGTATAATCGCACAGGAAATTGGTACAACAGTTAGAGCTATTATTTTTAACATAACCAATCACGGTTCTCCATGAGCCCTCCTCATTGCGCTGCGCCACAATTTGTACTGATTTAAATTTAGAACTTACCGAGAGTTTGCTTAAGTTGTCTATAGGTGGGTATACTATTTTTTTTTAATTGGTGAAGCTATTTAAGAGACTAATTGAATTATTGAGAACTTCTTTATTATTGCTACAGTTGCCAGTTTACCAGTGCCAGTTGTCTTAGAATTTATAGTTATTTGGTTGGCTATTTCGTTTTTAAGATTAATTCTTTAGGGTTTTGAAGCATGTCCCCGATAACATCAACAATGTCACGATCAATGTGCTCTTATATAGAGAAGCTAAACTTTTTAATGGTATCCCTTAAGATCACGGTGTTTACCTTGTTCACAGGCGTTTATGTGGTGTTCAAACATCGCATGATACATCATACAGCAATAACTGTTATGTACCGCCCCTTGGCCTTTTGCCCTCCATTTTGCCTACTACAAGTTTTTCTGGCTACACCATTCACACCTTGTTACAACAAGTAACAAGTAAAACTTGGCAGAAAGGTCAGGTGACTATGCGTTTTTTAGATATAAAAAAAAAACAATATGTCATCTGGCATCAGAATAGTTTATTATTTATGACATGTTTCGCGGCAAATTAAAGCGTTGAACTTCAGGTGGCGTTAAGTATTCCTCTACGTTAAACCTTAAAACGAAATAAATTTCAAGTTATGTTAATGGCCATAAAACACTATTATTTTTTCAAGTTTCGAATCATTCTTGAAAAAAATAATCAAGCGTAAGATGCGTATAGAACACATCTTTTAAATTTCAAATCATTCATAATGAATGTTGCCAGTTGCCAATAAGTACTTCATACGGATGATTCATTCATTCACTCGATTCTAAAAACTTTAAAATATTACGTAACCCTAATGTTCAATATTTAATACGATAAATTAAATGAATAACCATACGTCAAGATCAAAACACGCTTACATTGTGAATGAAATGAACCGGTACTTTTTATTACAAATCCGGCTTGCTGTTTTTGTTGGAAGCTTTAAACGATTTACAATCTTATTTAAATGGTGATACGATACATTTTATTTTTCGAAGATTTATTATATCGTTGGTAAATGTATAATTGTGTAGTACTAGTCGATCACCTATCGATATTGTATGATAAATGATGTAGTGTCAAATCTGAACGGATTGCGTGTCGGTGACCACAAAAACTTGTTTGTAAAAGTCAAATGTTCACCAGTTCATTCACCATTTTGTTATTACATAGTTTCGTAGTCAGTGAACTATGTTATTATACTCTTTGTTAAAGTGTTTTCAATAACTTTTGACACTTTTCCATGTGGTAGGTACTCAATCAGTTTACGCCTTATTTTTATCAACTAACAGATTTATTTTATGTCAAAAAAATCATGATTCTGATAATTTATTAATACGTCAAAGATGGATTCACAAACTTCCCTTCACATTGATAATATTAATAAGGATTAGGATTACATTAGGCCGGATGAAAATGAAATAAAAGATCGAACCTATATAATATGCATGTTTACACCCACATATGTCATATTATTATTTAAGCGTTAATTTTACATTATAAATATAATTCTGATGTCCATTTAAGCATAAAACAAGCAAGAGACGTAAAATTTTCAATAAATAACCATTAATGTGTCCTTCGATGTTCGCGGTTGATTTCACACATTATGTGTACTCGTGAATGTACAGGCTGATGTAGAATATGTGTGTTTTATTCTTAAAACTCTTCAAGTTAGAAAATAAATTTGATTTATTTAAATATTATTAATTTAATATTATACCGGGCTTTTTATTATACAAGTTATGGAATTTATTTAGATGTGTACGTACATAACTTATCATTAACCTGATATGAAGTATTGATTTAAATAAAACATTCTAGTTTTTTTGTTAGGTATAGGTATTAAAGTAGGTACCTGCCTATCGAATATATCACATAAAAACTAACTTAAGCAAATTATCATACCAAAATTCATAGTAGATACTGGCTTCATTTCTTCCGAAAAAAGCTGTCCTTATTTACATATTTCCTTCTAAGTTCTACTCCATCACTAACACTTATTCTACACTACTCGGCTTGTTCTACAGCATCCTATACACAAGTGGTATGCTGTATCACCGAGGTGCGGCTGTGGCGATCCGTGACGGACGCGACACGACCTTCCGACGACACACGTCGCCATTCAAACGAAACACGCTGAAATTGTACTGAAAAATATACCATTAGTTGTACAAATTCATGAATGGTATATTATTATGTACCCATGGTATTCAGCATTTAAGTAAATAAATATCGTGCGACATTTTTCACACACGGCCAATTTGATTTCAAACTAAGAAGAGTTCGTGATATGGTAACCAGATATAGAAAGATAGATATCTCTTTACACAGATATACTACATTAACTACTTTTAAATAAATACTTATATAGATATTTATATTAGTATATTAAGCTCTTGTAACAATAAAAAAATTATGTGAAGTCCCCAACTCGTTGTTAGGGGAGGCTCGTGCTCCTCGGTGGAGACGTATATGAGCTGCTGATGGAAGCTCCTAACAGATAATTTCTTGGTGAACGATTTTTATTTGCTTGTTTCGTGAAATAACTGTTGGTAATACCATGATAATAAGTAGTTAGTTCAGTTGACATAAGGTTAAAAACTTACAAAAGTTTTATATAGCTTTTAGATTTCTCAAATAACGAACATGTTTATGAGTTAGACTTTCGCGAAGTATTAACGTTTTATGATTATAAACGATAGATTATATGGATGATTTCGCATTAAATATTTTATTTAGAGAGCCTATAATAACCTGTTAATGTAATATTCTCAGCAAATACTTGAATATCAATGCCATTACAGTTATACGTGTTTTAATACGGTAACAAAGTTGTCTGCTAAGAATTATATATACATTAGGCGCGCCCTCAACCGTGACGCACAGACAGCATCAGGAAGCTCGGAACCTTGTGAACTTACAATACTTTGAAGATTATGTTTTAAATTAAACAAACATGGAGAACGAAGGGAAATGTCAAAGAGGAATCACTCTATAATTATAATTTAAAGTCCCTGACGTGCTCGAGCAAGAAAGAAGTGACTGTAAGGGTTTTTATATGGTATTAATCAATTGAGAAATGAATTATCTTAGAAGGTTATATATATTTACAGCGCTACCTCGGGGTTAGTCCCGAGTAAAAGCTAAAAAAAATCCAGTTAGCGAGATAACACTTAATTGTACAGCAAAGACAAAAAAACAGACATAGAAGTAGCAATAAAACTTAGTTTAAAAGTTATAAAATTTAATTTACCGACAGTTAGGTATAAAGTTCAGCTATAAGTAGGTATACAAAATTTTCTTTTTAATAGACATTCTAAATTATTTCCATCACTACCTCTATTTATGAGGCTTCCGGCGACTGGGACCGCAATATACTGGACCTGCGGTTCCAGTTTAATTTGATTATTTTTCTTCCGGCGACTGGGACCACTCGAAAATTAATAGTACAATCTATTGTTCAAGTCAAATCAGTACAGTCATACAAAAACATGACACCTTTCGTAGACCAAGTATATCACCTTAGGTTAGTACATGTATATCGAAACAAGAGAAATCTCAAAAGCAGATGCCTCAGAGGGCACGGAGCGTCACGGGTGGGCGCGCGGACTAATTGCGCGAGCGCAGCCCGCGACCCGTGACGACAGTTACGCCACGGGAGCGGCACTACGTAGATGTATGTACGTCTTGTATGTGTTACTACTATACTGGGATTTATATTTGGCTACGGTCATTGAAAAATAATATTTGATATAAAATATGTTTGATTTAATAAATCTTACGTAGTGTTTTTTTTTGACTAATTTCAGACATTTGAATGTACGCCGAGTAATGAAGAATGTACGCAAACTACTAGTAGAAATAAATCTGAATATTCGAAATTAGAGGCATTTAAGTAGAAATGAAATAACTACCTATCCATAAATCTCTAGACAGATCCTAGATTGTTATTTATATAATCTTAGGATTTTCCTTGAATAAGTACTGTTTTCTGCATAGATAATTAAGACCTAATTAATTTGAACGGAAACAAAATTAATTATCCTTAAAGCGTTAATTAGCAATACCGTAACGCTTTAACACCTTCGACATAGCCGTCCGTTCGGATACTTGCCCAAGAGTAAAGAACAAAGCTCTGTAACCGGACCGGATGGGGCCAGTTAACCGGCAAAATTCAAATTTCTATCAGAATAGCCGGCGAGAGGAACGAGCAATATCCGTTCCATTTTCGCAACACTATACATCCGAATTGGGAGGCGTTGGTGCGTTTCCGAACGTTACGGATTCGAATTTCGATTGTAGGATACACGGTTTGGAAATTGTGACCGATCGGCTTATTATTCAGCCTCATTGGATTATTTTTTCCGTTGTTCTAATTTCAAATTACAGTTGCCATTATTTCAACTTTTAGCTAATACTGTTTTTTCTTTTTTTCAGGTAAGCAACTTGACGCGACTTCGAGTAATGTGAGATTACCAACATCAAAGTATGGTAGCTATTTAGAAATGTATACCTACCTAGATTTTATATTCAACACTAAACATTATTTTAATATTTTAGTATCTAATAGGTACATATATACTCATAAAAACTTAACTAGAGCGATACAGTTTACCTATAAATCATAGTCAATTTCATAACTAAACCATTACCTTAAAATTAACCTTAACTATGAGACCCACATTAAAGATTTGCCAACAAAAAGGCAATAAAACAAACGAGCGGCCACGAAAATCAACGAGCCCCTCGAGATCGCGATACGAGCTCCAATGGCGTACACAATTAATACAGCACTTATCTTAGCTAATTAACGATTGCAGAACGACCTAGAATGTTTAATGAGACTGTGGCAAGATCCGCCCGGCCTCGCTGAGATCAGCGTTACGCTGAACTAGCGCTCGGTTCAGATGCGCCGGTTTCCATCAGCGCTGCAGCGGCTAGAAGTGGTGAACCGCATCTGCTTAATTTGTTTATACAACTGATGAAAATATTGCTGAAAATTGTTCTTTTGAGTATGTTGGGGATTGTTATGTTGCTGGTTATACACTAATAAGTGTCTCGAAATCAACTACATCCTTAAATTGGTTCAGTTTATTTACTATTTTAATAATATTGTCTATACAAAAAAATACAATGTTCTGAATATGGGTATGTGTTTAGAAGTTGAAACTTTTTCCGCCTATTGTTGTGGTTTAAAAACATGTTGTTTGTTATAAATATTAGGAACTTGTTTGTCTGATGTGTGTACGTGCAAGTTCTGATTCCGCATGTATTAATCAATTACCTACATGATGGCTGGGGTAGTAAACGAATAACCTTTTTAGAGGCTTTTTAAAGTAAATTGAATTTGCCATGTAGGGAAGGGACGTGAAGTTAGGTATAAAAGAGTTTCATAGGTACATGAAATAACAGTTACCTTAAATATTTGAATAGATATATCCTTAGGGTACCTACCTACGTATATTGACACACTGATTTATACGTTATACATGTAGGTATGCCTATACAAATTTTATACGAAATAAAAGCTTTTATATTTTAAACCCAAGAATTTCATCCAATGTTAGTATTTGGGATTAAATAAATAAATATCCTGATAAATAAAGCACTTCTTTACTTTTAAAGTTATTTAAAAATACCCTACATTCATGTGACTATTAGAAAATAAGAGGACTACGCGAAACATTTCACATACTAACTAATTATGCCCGCAGCCTTTAGAAACTACTGTAATACCTTCGTAGTCATGGAAAATTCCTGCGTCTTACTATGCCAAGTGAATCTAGTACGCAAATGCCATAGATATTTTCCTCGCATGACTACCTGCCCTCTAATTGTCGTAGCCCTGAAGGTCCGTAGCAAAAACGCCTCTACGACTACCGCCGGTCGCCCGGGCTCTACGTAGCGTTATTTTTCCATTTTCCTCATGTACTGCAATAATTGCGTGTATCATTGAAATTATTGCGGAGATGATTTGTTATTCATTTTTTATAACTGTTTGCGGTAATCTGTATTCAAATTGTCTATGATTGAATGTCTGAGTCATATCTGGCCTTAATAATCTGTGTTTGGTTAGCTATCAAATCCTACATTGAAATTAGTTTTGTTTTCGCAAAATATATAGGTACGTTTACTGTTTCAAAATCAGTTTTAAAATCATTTGTAATCTATTTCGACTAAAAGCTAATTTGAAATATAGATATGTGTATACTGAGTGTCCGGAGATAAGTATTATAGTTTAGAAACCTGAAACTTACCTCTGATTTCTAACTCTAAGAGTTAAAAATAACATTAAACTGTTGCATGCAATTCGTCTTATTGCGAAATGCTAAGTGGTGTGTGGGCGGAGTTTTTGATATGGACGTCTCGTGAGGTTACCTAATTAATCATACATGTTGGTTTCGTTGCTTTCCAATGTTATGCTGCGTTTTTAAGCTGGTTTTACACTAAATCATTGAGTATTTATTCCAATAATTTAAATAGTATTTATTTCAATAATTCCAATAAATTCAAATACAAGACTCAAATAAATATATTTGAAAAGAAGTAAAAATATTCTCGAATACATAGTAAAAAGGTTTCATTTCATTTATTTAACAAGGGCTGTCTCTATTTGACTATATTGTTTCTATGTTTGAATGTTTTAAGTCAAAATCGGTAAATGGCAAAGCATATCATAAATACATAACCATTAAAAATCACGAAGAGCCAAAATGGCTTGATAAAACGAGAACTACGTATGGCTTAAACACACTGCGCTGGAAAAAGATACAGTGCGTCTAACAGCGATTGGCTCAATTCGATCGTTTACCAGCGTTATGTACTAACAGTATATAACTAAAATGCCTGTCCAAAGTCCTTGGATCTGACATCCACTCACTCCATCTATATGACACACCGTATTATACGTGTGTTGCAATTCATTTCGACATACGTCTTGGTAAGTTTTCCTTTTTTCGTGGGAACGTGGCGTTTTCACCGCAACACAAGCACAATAGCACCAGCTCTTTGTGGAAAACACACATACATTTACGTTTCGAATGGCCCTTATTACAGGTGAATAGGTTATGATTTCATTTGTACATAATTGGTCGTGGCAACAACAGATTAACGGTGTTTTAAGTAATTGCCGGCTGGTAGGAATTTGTCGTATATTTTCACAAATTAATTGGACTTTAGTAGCGGATTGTTTAAGTCTTGAAGACTTTAATTAAGGTTTAGTGCCGCAGTTATTTCTTAAGTTAATATTTTTACAAACCCACTTAGTTACAATCTAAATGTTATATATAAATTAACGGAATTTATTTTTTCTTTGGTCACGCCATAACTTGAAAACGACATTATCGATTAGTTACATTTATATTTTCTTAAACTTACTCTACTTATATTATTGAAGTTACATAAAATTTGCGCTGAAAACGTTACTATTTTAACTTTGCGCGTTGACAAGTCGCGTATTTAAAAATCGAATTGAATATTCATACTAAAGACAGGACAACGTTTTTTAGCTTATATAAAAACGAATAAGAGAATATGACAAGAGATTGTTTTTTTAAAGTGGAGGATACTTTACAGTACTTAATAGAGGCATCCTACGTACTTACCTACGTAATTAGACATGAATATTTACAATAAGTAATACAACTTATTTCGAAAATATTTATACATTTGAACATAAACATGTCAGAGTTGGAATATATCAAGTATCAGCTGATGCCAGCTCCCATGAGGCGAGCGGAAGTTGCGTCAGGTGTACGCACCGCCTTACTTTGTATTCAGGACGTTTAGTGTGCGCATGGTCTTAGCTTAATAGACGAATGGTGAATTTTGGATTAGATGATGGTAAATCTTATATTTATTGATTATTCTCAAATTGTATTAGCTTCGGAAATCCGTCAGTTCGAATTATTCAGTAGATAGGTGCAGTTTGTTTTTCAGATGTTTTCTTTTAATTTTTTAAATCTTAATGTATGCCAGTATCATTTTTACTTACTTACTTACTTATTGGTAGGTACTAGTAACACCTCACAAAATACTTATTTTAAAAAAATATATAAATAATTAAATACCTATTATGTACCTACCTAACTTACATTATATTATTAGGCACCTATAATAAACAGTAATATTTTTTTTAATAAATGCTTAAACGATAACGTCATCATAGTTTATCTATTTCGGGAACACTATAGGTATATTTAAATATAGGTCCGACGACCAAGGATGTCTGCGCGACTGTGGCGCAACAGTGGCGCAACTACTGGCGTGTTGTAAACGTATTAATTGCCTCACTACACTCTAATTACAGGCTGATGCTTTTTGTTGCGATAAATTATGTGTTTATGATTTTTATTGATGTTTCATTGGTATCGATAATAAGCTAAGTAGGTTTACTGGTGACTGGCCTATAGATATTTATTATTCATCATCATCATCAGCTTATATAGGTCTCTGGTCACCACCAGAGTAGCATGAGAAGGTTTTAGGCAATAGTCCACGCGGGCTTAGCGGAATTTGACGTACTTGAAATGTCTTCGAATGTGACATCTTGGGCTTAGGTTTCCTGATAAATTTGTTATCGAAAATAATAATTATTTTAAGAAACACTTATACCTATTTAGAACTATCGCCATTTAAACTTTATCAAAATGTAGTTTAGTCTTAATCGTAGTCGTGGTCTGAAGCGCTTCGATTCACGTAAGGAAATTATTGAGGAAAACTAAAATTAAATAGTTTTGGAAAGAGTATACTTTATGTGAGATATCACATGAAGTATTTTTATAACTACAAAACTTACACGTACACTTAACTACCAATATGTCTTCACAAACTCTTAAACATAACAAGCTGTAGAACTAAATCCAGCACAAAATCGACCAGCCTGTACATAACAACAGTTAGTGTTGAGCCGTGCGAAAATCTGATAAAATGTTTTATGCACGTATAAGTATATTTTTTCTCGAGACAATGGCCGATGCCGTCTATGTACCCATATGTACCGCAGTTTTTATTCTTAATTACCACTGCAATTTACCTTTCTAAAGTAGAGGTCACTGTAGTAATCCTATTAAGATGAGTTTCTCCTAAGTATTTGGTCTAAATGCTTTTTTGTTTCGATATGCCGTTATCTTTGACAGGTTAATTTCAGCTTTGAAGTAACGTTTTATGTTTTAAGAATGTTTAGTTTACGCGCATACAGAAGTTCAATGTAAGCTTAAATAAATACGGATGTATGATGATTTAACTCAGTTTATTTGATATGGATAAGAAATAGGTGTATATGTTGTAAAAGAAAACTTTAAAACATAGCAAAGATAAACATACCAAAAAGTTTAGTTTTACAGTGCTTTATCAAAGTTAATTTATTATTATAGTATTAATTAACTTAAACATAAACATCAATAAGTATTATCAATATTGAGTTGATTTAGCTGTACATGGTAGATTAAGTACCTACTAGGTCGGAAAAAATACATATCTTAGATTTTCAGTTCCATAACCCTCAAGCCGGCCATTCAACCATTAGCCAAACATAAACTATACAAAATAGTGTCGAAACCGCGCAATTATCACATAAGTTCAATCTCAATTAAGGCCGGGCTCACACACATTCATAAATCGCCGCAGCATGACAATGAAACTGGCGTTAATAAGAAATGTTTTCGCACGATCATTGCACCGCACCGCGCATGCGCGATACAACCGAACTGCATATTGCGCAAATAAAAACGCTAGTGCGAACTGCAGTAAGAACGAGTCAGGGTTCTGTATGTCACTTTATGATATTCTTAATGTATGCTTTCAGGCACCAAAATGATGTCAATGGTAATAATTAACAAGGCATATAAATCGCCCACTATAGTAACCCATGTTATCATTTAATTTACGGGAACAAAATGGATTAAAAATAAAATGATTAAATAATAACACACTATCTTAAGCCAGTTTAAGCAATATATATTTATTACTTTCTATATATTTGAATTTAAATATTTTCACCGTCTTAAATTAACCAAAACGGCAGAAATTTGCTATAGCGCGATATTGGTTTTATACAAAACATATGTATCCATATGAGCGCCATCTATCCACATCTAACGTAAGCTCCACTATGATTAATATTGTTACTACGTAAATTCATAGTCTAGGGTCACAATAACCATTTGAATATGACTAAAGGAACCCTAATAAGTGCATATTGCGCCACGCTCGCGAAGGGCGGACAAACTATCATTGTTCGATGTACATACACCTTTATTCAGTGTTTTGTACTATGTGAAGTCCTTTGTACAATGTCATTATGTGTAATGTTATAGTATTGTACGTTTTTGCCAACGGACATACATACGTCTCAAGTATGATCAGATTAATTATGACTTATGAATATTGGATAAAAAGTTTTCTATGCAAGGTAGAAGTGAAAGGACAGCGCTGTGGCATTGAGGTCGTGTGTTCTAGGTATATTGTCGATGGGCGGGCGGATTTTAGAATGAAAGCATATGTTTAATAATATATTACTTTAATATCAATGAGATTAAAAAACGGATGTATATGAGTTGTCGTATGTCTTCTTTAACCTTTTTCGTAAAAAAACTCAACCGAGCCATTTGTTCAGTGAACTAAATTTAGGAATTAATAAGCCTAAACCCTTTGACACTATTTGCAACTCAGATAAATAGACTTCGCAATCAAATAACTTTTGTTGCCAAAAAAAACATTCTATGTGACCTACCTACCTGAATTTCAGCATACCCTAATCGCGTTCATATCATGACACAGCTTAAATATATGCAGTGAGTAACCGCAGTTGGGGGTCGACTTAATGAATACTAAACTGTGTCCAGGCCTTTTGGTGTGAAGTATTGGGCAACGTTTGCATAGGTCGCCACCCGGCCCGGTTAGCTTACACGATTCCATTACACATATTAGAATTAAACTAATTAAGTAGGTTGAATTTCAGTTGCTTTCGTTTGTTGCTATGAGGACGGATTTGTTGGTATCTTATTAATTATTGTCGTGTTTAGTAATTTAGTTAGTGTGTTAGGAAGGTTAGAAAGGAAACACATTCGGATGAAATTATTGTTCGATCGAATTCACTTCAACTGGTTCTAAAGTAGGGATGCAAATTTAACTACCGCCTAATGGGTAAATATACTGTATTATTTATTACAACAAAACACATAATTAAAGCAAAGCTCTTGAATTGGTATATGGTCGTTCTATTATTATTATAATAGTAGATATCTATGTTTAAAAATCCTAAAGAAAACTGTAAAAGCAACCCTTTGCTACAAAGTCCTACCTATAGCGGAAATTTATAGTTATTTACTAAAATAACACAGTTAAAACAATACGACCTACAACTTCATGAAACCATTTCATCAGTGACACGTCGCGTCGCAATAGAAAACAACACATCTTGTTACTCCAATAAAAACATCATTCACGGCGCACGGTGAACTGTGAAATAGTTTAACCGATCTTACACCTTAGCACCTGGACATAGAGTTCGATGTAATCGCTGCAATTTCTCCAAGTACGCATGTTCTTTCACCTTTGCTCCAGAAGAGAGGCCACCCGTGACGGTACGCACCATCGCGCTCACCGTACAGAGGGTGCTCAGTACTAAATTGCCGAGATATATCGTAAATTACAGTTTCCTCTACGTATATTAATGGTACTTATTTATTGGTGGTAATTATTTTGTGCCAGTAAGCTTTGTTTGTATGTAGATTCGTTTTTGGTGGTCGATTAGTGTGAGTACAAAAATAATAGGCTGTTTTGGCAGAGGACGTATCTTTATCGATGTGTGTAAGATACAAATCTTTAATAATCATGCTATCAAAATGGAATAAATTACAGGGTATATACCATGTATGATTTTTCAGTACTGTTTCAACCACCGTAGTTACGGAGTAGGGAGACCATTTTCGTCTCCTATCCTTCGTCGGTTCTACTAAGATCCATGTATATTTAAATCTCAACTAAACAAGTTTTGATTATCATTACCGTCTCTCAAGCACTTGGAACTTGCCATCCATTCGACCACAAATATGTACGTATATTGTGGTAGTTATCTGGTGGAATTACCACGTTTCTCTTCAGCATCGCGAGCGGTATAAAGACCGTGATCCACATTCACCACGCGACTCGAACTGGGTGACACAAGAGATGAGCTTGACTTGCCGTGGGAGTCCTACACTATTGTCTCATTTAACTTTCACGAATATTTTAATTATGTATGTCGCCAATTTAATTTAACCTTATAATATATATGGTAATTATCGGTGAAGAATGCACATTGCTTGTGCTACTTTTTTGGGGTATGTTAATTGGGTATTATGAATTTAGCTGGTTTATGTGACTTGGATAATTTAACAATAAATACATGGGAATTTTCGTTTGGTGCTAAATGAGTGAGAGCAAATTTTCTGTCTGAGTCTGTGAATGTTCAAACTACCCTACTATTAGCTTCTAACTCATAAATCGATAAATCATTAAAATCTCCGGCTATCATTTGTGAAGATGGGCAGGTCACTTTATGGTTGCAATACGAGTAAATACCTACATCTAGGTATATGTAGTGTATATTGTGCATGCTACATAGTCATTGTAACTAAGTAAGGTTAGAGAAAATACAAATTTAATTCAATAGGTGGTAATATTTATAGTGACAGAGAATTAAATTCAAACAAAATATTAAATAGGTATCTATTATTTTTAATAACATTGATTTAAAATAACGTAAGTTTAGATACTCCGTAGTAGCATTAGCTTATACAGTCAATCGATAATATTATGATAATTCTAAGAAATGTTATCCAAACATCATTATTTATAAAACAACTATAAAGAAAAGAAACAAATAGACAAACTGAGCTATGAACGGACCGTGAAAGTATTGTGTTTTACACGAGTTTTTTATAATTACACCTATTAATTAAGACCGCAGGCATACCCTTTTATATCCATAGCCATTTCAAAAACTACCTTATTTTCTACGACGTAAAATTACATTTCCTATAAATTTAACTGCTCATATGAACCCATATTGCTCCATGAAAGATGCAAAGTAAATTTAACTCTACACTGTTAGATATAAAGTTCACATTAATAGTTATATATTTTTTTACAAAGTATTAATCAAATTAGTCGCTACAAAATCACTGGTAGTGTTAAACGTTTGAAATATAGCCTACTATATGTTAAATTGTTTAATAGTTATGATAATTTTGATCTCTATTTGAATATTTATGAACATTTTGTATGTAATTATATTGTTTGTGCGTCATAAATGTGGGTCCCATTTTGGCTAATTGCTGATTGTCTATATTAGCAATGATGTTATCATATAAACAGTCATTTTTTACAAAGTATATTATTACAATTTGTGTTTTCAAATGGTTTAAAAAACAAAATGCAAACAAACAGTAATTACTATATATGTGTATGTTGAGATATTTGGGATACCATGACTCTTATATCCAAATTATTTCGTATTATAGCGCCGTTTCACCTGCATAGTTCCCGTTCCCGTCGGAATACGGGGGAAAATATAGCCTATGACACTCACAAATAACGTGGCTTTCTACTTGCAAAATAATTTTCAAAATCGATTAAGTAGATCCAGAGATAACCCTCACAAACGGGTTAATAATATTAATATAGACTAGTGTAGATTTAACTATAGTCTATTAGAAATTATCAAATCGACTCGTTATCTATCTATACTAATATTATAAAGAGGAAAGATTTCTTTATTTGAAACGAATAGTCTCCGAAACTACCTAACCGAATAGAAACCTATGTTATTCATAAATAACATAGGCTATATTTCATCCCCGTACTCCTACGGGAACGAGAACTACGCGGGTAAAACCACGCGACGGCAGCTAATACTTAATATTATAAATGCGATAGTAACTCTGTCTGTCTTTCTTGCTTTGACGCTAAAACTTTGAACTGATTTAAATTAAATTTGTACACAGATAGTCTAGAATAAGAAAGGAACCCCGGGAACGCGGCTGAAACCGCGGTGAGCCACTAGTACTCTAATAAGTTCGTGTCAGAAATGATTCAGCAACAACATTATAATGTTGAATCAAATTTATATCCCCTATCGATTCCCGAGTGATTTCTTGCGGAAAAAACCCTGAATATTTATACGCTTCGCTTCGTTTAAGATTCCGCCGCTATTCTGGCACGTTGTTGTAATTATAGCAATGAAGAAACATTTTTATGGATAACTAGTGCAATATGCATGAGGTGCGCTTTCCCATGACGGGTAGCCACTATAACAGTACCGCCGTGATTGAGTTTCATATTCATAACTCTTTTTTCGCGTTAATTATGAGGGGTCAGTGAGCTTTGACCTCGGAAAAAAAGAAATGTAGGTATTTTCTATTAATATATCTACAATTCTACATATATAGTATCAAACTAACTACTGTGGTTTTATAGTATAATGGCACTTTGAGTGAAAAGATTGACATCTTTAGATCATTTTTAAGTTTCATGTGTGTTCAATAACACAAAATACATAGTCTCGAAATCCATCACTTCCTTTGCAACTGATACACAAATAAAATACACTAATATGTATTACAAAGGCGAAGTTTATGAATGTGTATGTTTGTTACTCTTTCACGGAAAATCCACTGAAATTAGGAACACAGTAGAGTTTATAACCTGATTTAACGTAAAGGCTACTTTTTATCCCGGGAAAATGAAGATCCCCGGGAACGCAGGTGAAACTACGGGAGCCATTGTAAATAAACACACCTCATTATATAAACAATAACTAATTAAATAATAACTCCCAATCAGTGCCGAGTTAATGTCAACGGTATCCAACAATTAATGGCTAAGAGGCAAGTACAGACAAAGAAAAAAGTGAACTGAATAAGTGGGTTCGAGCTAGGCTTGTGACCCGACGATGCGTAACTTCCGTGTTCCCCACTCGACCCCCGACCCCCGTCCCGACCCCGCCCCGGGTTCACACGGGTGCGTGGTGTGATTATGGCCAAGGACTCCACTATATGCCAACCTGAAGGTGCTTTAGATTAGATTAGAAAGCGGTGAATTTGCAGGTTTAATTAGAAACGTAACTGGTTTGTTTCTTGATTTTATGTGGAAGTAATGACACATTGGACCTTGGAAACTAATTATCAAACTTATGCATAGTCCCAAAACTATTTACGAAAATAGCACTATAATTTTTGAGTGATGACTATCTATATTTCAGTGTAGTTTATATCCAACAAAAACTCCCAAGTCCAAATTAGCAATAAAAGTCCAAAATACTTTACACGCTGTATGTAATAAATCTTTGCTAAGAGGTAAGACAAAAAAATATGAACATCATTTGCACCCACTTCAGCGCATACGTTTTGAATCGATCATACCAATTTATAATCGAAAAAAAATGGCGATGGCTCCTTTATTTGTTATTTCTCCTTGCGTTTGAAAGACGCGCACGGGCATTCATAAAATCAAAACTCATAAGTTTATTATTCGCCGCAGAATTCGCGAGCACCGGCATCATATCACGTACGTACAATAAAAAATACGATCCGTCAACGCATAAAAACACTTTAACCGTACACTTATTCGAATGACTGGGTATGTGTTATACCTAGAAAAGTATTATTTTTCGTAAGAGGCGAGCGGGCGGCGGCTCGGGCGCGCGCGCCGACCCGTGTCGTTTCCTGTTGGGTGCTATGACCCCGAAGAAATGGTCTATAGTCGGCGAACTTTGCCTTTTTATACACACCGTATTTTATTTCTTTTAATTTGTCCCTGATACAGGAAATTGATCGGTGGATTTTTCGAACAATCAACGCTTATTTAACGGTCTGTGGCGTTCCTTATTTTTTGGTGGATTCGTTTACTAATTTTGACAATTAACCACCACTATTTTATCGTTAACGTAGTACCTACCAGGAATGCTCGTGTATACAACTTTATGTACATAAATACGTGCAATAATGCATTTCACATTGCAATGCTCATAGAAAGTTGACCCCATCAGTTTTCCCATACACGCTGGCATCTACGTTTACGTCGAAAGCACGCTGAATCGATTAATACGCCCGTGATAATCGTAACCAATCGCTTTTTTTTTCTACATAATCATAATTACTAGTATAGCTTCCGTGTGTCTCGTTTTTTTATCGATCATAAAATAATTGTTTCTAATAATGATAGTTCGATGAATCAATTATGCGCGGGTCAGCACTGATTTAATAAGGCATCTATTATAGTTTTTGCTGTGATTTCGTCTCTTTCTTTTTTACAGTGATTAAAAAAGATGGCAAAAATCTTATATTGCGTGAAACTAGGGCTGGGTTTTATGTCGTGACACTGAGCAGTATCTAAGAGACTTATTGGACATTGGCATGCGAATTGTCAATGTTAACGGACGTTTTTCTCAGTTCTACATTGAGTCATCTCATTATGTCGTCTCATCAACTCTAAACTAGCCGACTTCAAAACTAAAGTTAATACTTAACAATCCGTTGAGATATTTCATCGCATGGAAAAAAATATGAGACCCATTTATCATGGTTATTTATATGTTCAGATAAAGACTCATTCTTACTTTTAAAACCGTGTGTAAACAAGCTCATTAAATAGCGATAAATAAAATTATCCCCCTTTCATGACACGGTCCTGTACGTATGACATACACGCCGCGTTCCGCTTATTCAAAACACATAAATATTCTCCATTTATATTTAAAAAATAAATCATATAAATAACGCTGACAAAAATATTTAAATAGTCCTGACGCAAATGAGGCATAATAACATGTAATCAAAGTCCACAATTCATTATTAAAAGAAAAAAAAACATTGTCGCACGTTCGCACCAAGTTGTAATTTCGTATTTTCGAACACCCACAACGCTCTAAAAGTCCCTGCCCTCCTCCTCATACGTATAATTAGGAGAAATGATCACGGACTTTATGCACGACAGGCGTCGAAAGGGCCGGACCGAGTCCCGCAAATATATGACCGATTTTTCTTATAGCACTAATAAATGTGCTCGTAAAATTGTGGAACGTAAACTTAATAATGCCCCTTAATAGAATGGTCTTTATTATGAAATATTACCGTGTCGCGTTTATATTTTCGCATGTTGGACATGAATGACTCTGATTTCATTCACAGCGACTTCACAGACAGTAATCATTTTAATAGTATACAATCTTAATATTGATATTCAATTATTTCCTTAGAAATTCGACCACACGCAATCGTTTCAGGCACACGAAATCGATCGATTTATCGATTTAAAACAAAACGGTTCCAAATTTGAAACCGGCGGGTTCTTCTCTCTAATTCCGTTTCCCCGCCTATAATTGACACCGACGCGCCATTATCTGTCCTCCTTTGGCATTATGTATCGGTATGTGTCTATCTCTTTCTTATTGCGGTGTCACGTGCGTCTGTCAGCGCAGTGACTATTTTGACAATTATGTCATTTGGTCGTCACGGGCGTGTCATTTGGGCGACGAACGATTGCGGCCCTGTAATTTTGTATGGAATTGTGGAATTTTCGGGGTCGATGACATTTGTTTATAAATGTTGTATGGGAACATCTGTGGCTCTGAGAAATAACGTATTGTCAATGGGGGAGGTAAGGTGTGTCAGCGAACTTCGATTACAATAAGGCTCTCATACTGAGATTAATTTCAAAGGCAATTAATTGACTTTGAAATATTTTGATACCTACCTAGTAATTCTTTGAACTAAACTTCTTATAATAATTCATATAAATAAACTACGGAATCGTATGCCGGTTAGAAAAGCGCAATTGATTGCTGAAAAAATGTTATATTATAACTTAAGTTCTCGTATTTAAAGTGTTAAATGTGCTAAATTTTCTGTGTAGGATGTGTTTATTTAATGTGTATTGTCTTTGAGATTTAGTACCTATTCGATATTTAGCAAAGTATTGCGAACCATTCGGCCGAATACCTAAAATAAGACGAAAAAGTTTACAGTTTACTACGTTTTCAGTTGTACCCAAATATTCTTTGGATATCTTATAAAACAAATAATGAAAATGTTTTTTCAAAGTTTATATCCAAAACAAATTATCTCCAAAATAATAAACATTCAATCATTATTACATAAATTAAACCAATTTGCCTAAAATAAAACAGTATCTATTGTTCGAGACGGGATCGAACCTCGTGACTGGCTTCCTCGAGCCGGAGCACCTGTCCCGGGCATGCACATTGAGACGTGCGGTACCCACCACGCCATCTATGAATTAAATATGAGTGCTGAACTTAGCCCCCTATATCTGAGCTATCTCTGTTATTGTGTCAAAATTGCATGGGAATTACATATTTTGTATTGTCTATACTAAGCTATTTTATCTACAGCATTTATTGCTTCATACAAGCTTCTAGTTTAATTGAGTAGGTAAGGGTGTACGTATATATAATTTTAATAATTCTGATATATTTGACTTGACTTTCCAGCCGCTGGTAGTGGGTTAAATTCTAACTGAGAACAAATATTTTTGGGCATAAACATTGCTGTTTCAGAGTATAAATTTATAGATAAAAGGTATCTAAAAGTTGTAATATAAGCTTTGCTTAGTTTGGCATCAGATTGGCTATGCGTCAAACATCCCACGATTCTCTCAAATATATTTACCCTTTAACACATTATCATCATTCAGCTTCAGTATCAGACATCTCAGACATTCATTCGGCTTGGGAATCCGTAGGTACCTACATAAGTTTTACGTAGTTTTAACACTTTTAACTCAGAGGTACGTACCTCTGAGGTCGTTCCCCGTTCGTTCGTTCGTACCCCTAGTGTCCTAGGGGTTAGACCTAGCACCCTCATAAGTCGGTCTAACTGATCCACTATGCCTTCTATTATATAGTACATTAAAATGGCGTATGTAGTGTTCAATGGCGACCGTTAGTGCGTCGGCGTCGCTTTGTGAATGACAATGTGTCCGTCGGTCGGCGCGTCGTGTCGTGTCGTGGTGTGTCGCGCGCGTGTCCACGCTGTGATGTCGCCGACACTAATCAATATGCCATTTAGTGTATTTATCTACACATTTGTGTTGATGGAAAACATGATGTGCTCAAAAAATGGGTGTTTCGAAAACGGTGTATGGATATATTATGATTTTCAGCGTAAGGGTAACCCACTTATGAAAAACGTAGTAGGTACTCACCTAGGGAAACATCCATTACATCCAGATGACGAAAATCAATTCCTGTCAAGAAAATAGTTTAGTTTTTCATAGCTGCGGGCGCTGCGGCTGCGGGTCTTGGCAGTGGAATCTAGCTTATGTAGCCATAGTACAATAAACCTACTATGGTCCTATGGACCTAGTAATAATAATAATACAGGGCTACAATAAATAACAAAGCTTCGAGAATTAAAAAACAATGATAAATATTTTGTCTATATATTTATGTCCTACTGAACTCCCCGTTTGATTCTGCTCACACATTTCTAAGAGTAATAATTATATTTTAATTTAATTATATCTCCTAGACTCTGCCTTCATGATCTTCAAGATATAAAGTTTACAAAGATGAAAAAGTTTAGTGATGTGAACTAGAAAATATAGGTGTGGCATTCTAGAAGCTACTCATTCCAGCATCATGAAGTCATAAAATAAACTCAACAAGGCCTAATATTCAAAGTTATAAATATATAGTTTATAATACAATTTATGATGAACTAGATCGAATCAATACTAGATACTATACTATAATCAGATTATTCATTGTAGGCAGAGAAATGACATTTCCAGTGTTGCAGGTTTTTAGTCCCAAATAAATAGTGTTGTGGTAGATTCGAATTTTTACAACTAAAAGTCGGCTAAGGACAAAGGCAACTCGACTAGAGTTTCCTTTTTTTTTATTCAATGTCAGAATGCCTTTATATAAATAAAAATATGTAATTTATGGTAATAAAACAAAAGACATACACGGTAGGTAATTAAATATTACATAAAATACTCTTATGTATATTATTTGTTTTTGGCTATTGGAATAACTATAGTCATCACTTGTCACGCTATGGACCCCATTTTGTTTTGGAAGTGACTATTTGTTGTAATTAAACATGAATTGGATGATTAGCCTATGTTAGGTTAATTAAATTAATAACATTTATTCGATTTTATTTATTTAATTTTGGTTTCAATTAAATTCAAATTTAGTTTTAAAAAAATGAAATTTTGGGATTTTCGACTAGATTTATGTATCGGATACTGAAAAAACTAAACTGCCGAACATCACTATTGTAGCGGGTCACCCTTTTTTGTATCAGTGACAGTTGCACTTGTCATTTTTGTGACTCGAATTATTAATCCGACTATAGGAGATTGTGACGCATAATGTTCATACAAAAGACATCAACGCGCGGTATCTCATTCATTTTTTTGTTAGAAAATTCCATTTTACATTTCATGAAGAAAATTTACATTTTATCAATTCCTATATGACATTAAAATAAAATTCATAAATTTAATAGCTAAGAGCTATAGTTTAAAGTCAATCTATTAGTTATTACGTTTTATTTGTACATAAATAGGCGTGTACTTGAGTCAAGTGCTTTTTACTGCACATAACTTGCATGTCCGGGTCTTTGTGCAACTATAATATGTAAGTTAGCAATTATGTATTTAATTAGATGGGTTATATGAAGGATGTACTAGAGGAAGATTACACTTTCTGTTTTCTGTCATTATAAAACGACTAGTTATTGTATTATGGTTTTACCTGCGTTTTCTCTGTATACTTAGGTATTGTTTTTTGACATTTGGTGGATTTAAATTCTAATGAAGCATTGAAATAATCACATCTCAGATTTATGTGTTGGACGACAAACGAGCAGACGTATCGCCTGATTTAGTCATGCTCCTGGTTTTACTATAGTAATATCCAGATAGTAGACTTCTTGCTTTCAAACCGTCTGCCTATTTTTTAACCAAGTGCCAAGGAAAGGTTTATTTTATGGGCTTATAGACTTATATCTATATCTGAAAGACACAGACGTCCTACTGTTTACAATACTTATTGTTCATCAAAGTGCATACTATTTATTTTTCATAGAAAACTGCATATTAGGATAGACAACTCACCCATGAACGCCACACATTGGAATGTCCATAACTGCCCATCGATTCCAATAAACAGTAACAGAGTTGCCAGATACAAAAAATCCATATTATTTTTTTTTTAATAATGAACTCACACCACGTCAGTTGACATCCTGCGGCCAGCGGCATGTTTCGCTGAATTTGTGCCGCGGCCCGCAGTCAGCACACGTCGACGAACACTTACATATAATAATAATAATAACTAATAACGTAACGTACTGGAGCTAACGCGGGCGGAGCCGTGCCGCAATGCGAGTGTAGCCCGTGTCCATTGTTTAACGATATTGATTTGGTGTGATCAGAAATGAACATGAACAAAGTTGTTTAGGAAAAGAAGCAAAATTCTCTATATTGAATTTTAAACGCCATAGTTTGTGAGTATGGATGGATAGATGTTTGTTACTCTCTCACGCCAAAACAGCTGAAAGGATCTACTTGAAATTTGGCACAGAGTTATAATATGTTCTAGAATAACACATTACTTTTTATCTCGGGAAAGTTGAAGGTCCCCTGGGAATGGAAATCTGTACCTATATTTTTTCTTATGCAATTATGTGGTCTAAGATTGTAAGTAGGTACATAACTTTAAGTACTATACTCTTACCTATATATCGTAGTGTAACCTTATTTTGTAGTCGGTAACTTTTACTTATATAACAGAAATATGATTATCTCTTAAGCCAAAGCTGTCTCTCCTTAGAGATAGTACTAGGGTTCTTATTAAAAGTCTTTATGAAACAAGGTAATTTTAGATCGCGTTGTATTCCGTCGTATCGTGTCATACAAAGCATCCCCGTCCCGGCGCGTGCTGGCGACGTGACCGCGCGGCGAGCGTCACGCGTCGCGAATAAACCCGCGCCTAATGAGCACGTGTGGACGCACCTTTACTTAACCTTCAAAACTTTCGTGTACTAATGTTGCCAGTTATATTTTGGTTACGTCACTATTTAGCAAAGACTTGGTGGTGATATATTGAAACCTACTTCTTGAATCAGTCGCTATGTTCGTTCTAAAGGCGAAATCAAAGGTTGAAAGCAGCGTAGAAGCTTGATTGATTTTTGGTATATTAGCAACACCCGAATGAAATGTACTACTTAGCTATATATTAGCTACCTTTTGATTTATTTAACTCCTTACCTTACCCGTATGTTAACGTCCTCTTTGTTGTTAACTCTTTTTCTCAATATGTATGAAGTTTTACTATTCTGTAATAATCAAAAAGTAGATAACTTAAGTACTTGTTGCGACATAGATATTTCTTCCAAAGCTTCTTTAGTTCCAATTGGAATTAAAGGGAAAAAAACGGTAGCCCAATTAACCGCTGTTTAAATATGAGAGCGGAAACTAATCCTAGCTTTTAACCATCACTTCGTTTTATGGTTTTTCTTATAATCGAAAAAAACAACGATGTCCCGGCACGCGCGCGCCAGCCGTCTGCGTACGCGCAGGGCATCCTAACGCGCGAGAAAGAGACAACACGATCTATCTATCCAGGGAGTGACTGTGATAGCTATATGATTAATGGGCACGACTCGCAACCGAGAAATGCAGTCAAATTAGAAGAAAATAAATATCAGTGTTAGTATCTAGTTCTTAGTGAAAAACTCGTGTAACCGCATTTGACAATATGACACTGTAAATAAATCAAAGCTGCTTACAACTAGTCAAATTAACTACTAAATTCCATTTTAAGTAGGTATATTTCTTAACAAACATAAATCAATCATATACAATTTAAACAAGCGAAGTAAAACTCATGTAGCAAAAATGTTTACGACGGTATTACGCGAGAGCAGAAACTCCACTGTGCGCGCGCACTAGGTACCTACATTGCTAGACATAAAATAGATTATAAACCTGTGCCTTACCACTTGGAGGCGTTACCGATAGTTACGTTTTGGTAGACTAGTCACATCACAATGCCCGCCCGTGGCGAATACATTTACTGCACGCAACAAAACTTTATTACAGGCTGAAGATATGCATTGGTATGGTTGTATGGGATGTGGGATGAGAGAGTAGCGAGGAAGGGTTTCTCTAATAAATGGCGACTTTGAGTAACAATATTGGAATATAAGTACCTTCACTAGAACGGCTATAATCAAAATCTGCCTTATGTATTCTTCTTCGTATTTTACTTATTTATCTATCAAAGTTTTCGGTGTAGGTATATAGTTTTTTTATGTTTACGTTTGCAAGTAAATTGAAACACACTTTCAATCACTTGAACCACACGTCAAGAGTATAAAACTTTCGTTTCCGCCAATATAGAAATCTCAACAGCCGAATAAAATCCTGCTTTATGGATTTCGGCAGCTTTGCCGTTTTATTTTGCGGGACACTTCTCCGAACCGACAAAGATGGAAAAAGGAATGGAACGCGAATGGAATGGGATAGATGGAATACAGGAATATTTTGTAGCCACTAGTGTTTTTAAGAGCTTAGGTTTAGCGCACAGGCTATAAATTATTCAGTGGCGGATCCATTATTAATATGATAAGCAGAATTTATAAAATACATTTGAAAAGAAATAACAATAAAATGTTTACCTACATTTTTACATAGTCTGAAGATCTAAGTTGTATAAAGAGTCGCTGTTAAATATTGAATCGGGTCGTAAAATGTTTGTAGCGTAAAATGGATAACAAAAAATACTACTATAGTTTTTCTCAACTGACCAACGCTACAGTACCCACTGGATGCAAGTACCAACTTTCATTTCATGACAATAAAACGAGTCAACCTGCCACCGACCACCGAAGGTAAAACAACCAGACACACTAACGAAAAAAAAACGACAAAAATGACCACGCACTCGGAATCGAAATGCAAAAAAAATATATTTCGTCCGAGTGAGACACAGGTACACGTACGGTTCTAGATAGAGTAGGACGGAATAAATTTCAAATTTATAATGCAGCGCGTGCTTCGAGCATCCGTTGCTTGACGCAAAAAAATCCTTAATGCCATCTATTGGTGGTTTTTCGAAAGTACGTTAAAGGGTTTAATGATTTCCCAATTAAGCCGAAATACTAATTAAACACACAAACCGTTTTCTATATAAATGAGTAAAGAATGCGTAAGTACATGAGCGAAGTATGTAAAGATTTCAAGTATTTTTTTATTAAATTCCAAACGAAGTTAAAACAATATCAATGTCAATATTGAATTATTAATACGTTCCCATTAATCCAATGGATCATTAGAATCATTAATGATGTTGATCTAATTAATGATAGCAATGAAGGAGTGGGCCCGCAGCGGGGACCACCGCGTGTCATAACAAGCATGATCGATCGCATCATTACAGCGTTATCATTAGTTTAGTGATTTTTACGTTTTTTGTCTCGATTCGGCTTCTGGGCATGTTGTCTTTTTAGGAAAAGAATGTCGAGAAATTATGGTATAACAAAGAAATATATAAACTTAACGGTGATAACCATTAAGTTTATTGATGTTAGATGTACCTATTTTTATTCATAGTGTCGAAATGTTTTGTTTTGCAATGTACAAATTGTTTTTTAAATCTAGTTGTCCCGTCAGAAATTAAGTTATTCTATTTTAATTATGAATATTTGATTAGAATTTCAAATGCGCGTAAGTAGTTACTATCAATCTAAAAAGTTAAATTGTCGTGATGTTTTCTTAAATGATTGAAATCGATTAAGTCTTTCTTTAGATAAATTAGAAATAGGAATATTCTTTTTATGAATAAATAAACTATTCTATAGATAAGTTTCATAATCTCAATAAACATTTAAATGATGTATCTATGCGTTTCATATCATATAACTCCCAAGAGGCACCTAACGCAAAAGTAACATAACCCAAAAAATACAAAAAAATATATTAACAAAGGCGATCTATTTGATGAATGCGTGTCATTCAACAGAATCAGTTTACCTCGAAACCATTTCATCCCCATCGATGCATCGCTCAAACTTAATCACATGTCATTTGTTATGATAACGTACATATAGGAGCTTTTGGGTGGTTTTCTGTGAATATTGTGGCATATTTCTTCTTTCTTCTTTTTATTGATGCATTCATGTTCACGATTTTGATTGAGATTTCATAATATGAGTCGATGTAAAAAATCTACTGGGTATGCATGTAAAATGTATTTTTTCAAACTTGACTTGACAAACATTGGGTAGGTAATATAAGTTGTGTTTACTTCAAAGTGACTGCTAAATAGGCAATCATACAGTTACTTCTTATCTTCCTTTATTTTTTAATAAATTTCTATACACTTTATATAAATTAATATTTCAGATTCTAATAGAATTGAACCTGTTAAAAAAAATTTTAAACTTTATTTAACAAAATCATTTATTGGTAAATAACTAAGGCATAGGTAAACTTCGTGAATGAATGGAGAAAGAATGACATAATGAAAATGAAGAAAAATCTTAAAGATGTATACATTTCAGAAGATTATACTAAAGACGTTTTAGAGAAAAGGAAAATGCTGCAGCCGCAACTGATAGAGGAGAGAAAGAAAGGAAATATAGCATATCTAAAATACGACAAAATAATAATAAAAGGGAAAAATAATATTATGAATGAAAAACGGAAAAGAGAAATATCAATATCTCCTCAAACGAATAACCAACCAAAAAAACAACAAACCTTAATGCCGTCGAACATGAACAGATTAAATGCTTATGATTTAATGAGGACTAGAAGCAATTCCTTGTCCTCCAACACAACAGATAATAAACAATAGCAATCAAATGTTGGTAAACGGAAAACACAACTTTCAATTATAATATAATACAACAAACAAAGAACAAAAACAAAACATTGTACTCCCCCAAGCCGACTGGTCCTCGTGGGGGAAAATGACCACAACCCTCTAAAAGTTATATATAACTATAAAGTTGATCTCTTCAACTCCTGATAAACTGCAAGAACTAGAACTAGAAATAGAAGAAATAATATGAGATATTATAGGGATCAGAGTCATGAGAAGATTTGGAGAACATACAGAACGGAGACTTTTAGAGGAGGCCTTTGTCGGAAGACAAGTTGAAAAATAACTACCAGGTGCTGAGTTTAAAATGCTATACCAGTTCATACTAATGGTTAAGTTTAGTTAATAGTAAGTAAAATAATTTAAAGTATATATTAATAGTAAGATGGTTATACCTATGTATAATTGTTTATTAGTTAATTATGCAGAGTTGAAAATGGTATACCAGTTCATACTAATTAAATGCTTATGATTTATATATAGTAAATAAAAAATTTAAAGTAAAATATTAAAAAGTAAGATGGTTTTATGTTAAATTGTTAATTAGTTAATAATGCTGAGTTAAAAATGTTGTACCAGTTCATACTAATAGTAAATAAAAGAATTTAAAGTAAATTATTAAAAAGTAAGTTGGCTTTATGTTAAATTGTTAATTAGTTAATAATCAGAGTTTAAAAATGTTATACCAGTTCATACTAATAGTAAATAAAAGAATTTAAAGTAAAATATTAAAAAGTAAGATGGTTTTATGATAAATTGTCAATTAGTTAATAATCAGAGTTTAAAAATGTTGTACCAGTTCATACTAATAGTAAATAAAAGAATTTAAAAGTAGAATATTAAAAAGTAAGATGGTCTATGTAAAATTGTTTATTAGTTAATCATGCAAAGTTAAAAATAGTAGGTATACTAGTTCATACTTATTGTTAAATTTAGTTAATAGGAAGTAAAATGATTTAAAGTACTAATATACCAATAGTAAATAAGGTTTTATGTAAAACTGTTTATTAATTAAGAATTAAGCTCTAGGCACACACACAACTTTGTAATTCAAACTAAAATCAACAATAAAGGCTTTTTATTTTATTTATTTATTAGGTAAACTTTATAGGCATCCATAAGTCTCCAATATCCACTATCAATAATCCTCAATTTACACGGCTCGCTTCCGTTTCCCGGCATGCGCAGGCGCATCGCATCGGATCGACGCGCGCTTTATCGACGCCACTCAATTACATCGTGCGATAACGCACGGTGTTGTGTTACTTACACACTACTGGTGGTCTCTGTGCAAAGCTTAATGGCGTTTATGAACGATTAACCATTATTATAATATCATAGAATAATTACCAAGATAAGTTTATTGTGTGTGGCATCATTATTAGGAAAGTAATATCAAAAGCAAAAATGTTCATGTTATTATTGTCTTGTTGGAATATTAAATCTATGTTTGGGACAAATAAGTGAGGCACATTTTTAATTAGTAAATTAATAAAAGTTTAGGCTTTAAATTCGAGAAAATCAATTTAAAATTTAAATACCTACTAATATTTCTCGTCTCTCTAATTAAAAATGTATGTATTATGTTTGTGTATGTATTTTGACTGAGAACATACAACTCCTACATCATTCATCATCGTTGTGAGAATGTACGGTTAAACGAACTTTATTTTATATGAGATACAAAAGTGCGCTTAGGTGTTTTACGAGAATTCATTTAATTTAGTGCATGATGAAATAAGGTAAAGTTAAGAATATGTACAAAGATTCCACTAAAAGCTTTATTAGATGGTGTGACTCGGTGAAATATTTCCTAACAATTAATAGTGAGGTGGCCTAATGGAGTCCAGTAGTCGATGTAGCGTTATCATCCATCTCGACATTTGAGTAATTCCAACAAAAAACGCGTTGTCCACGCACGCTCATTATTAATTTAGGGGAAATTAAAGTGTTCTTGGATATTGGAGAATGTGTAGGCAGTGTAGTGTTACAATATTTTATCTACGATAAGATTCGCCTGAGCCTATTATTTAACTTTTTTTATTCGCGTGTAATATAATATTACATTCTATTAGGACCTGTTTCGTAAAAATAAAACGGTAAAGTAATTAATCACATTTTTTTGCAAAAACAATGACTACTGTAGATATGCAAATGGTACAGTAGCTATTGTCATATCTTCGAACATTGCGAAATATTACTTACATTATGTAACACATATGTCAAACAGATAATTTGTATGAAGTAAACTAGTCAAACGCATGTCATTACTCAATAAATTTGCAAACAACAATAGCAGATAGTAAAAAATATTAGTCGAAAATTCCCCGTTGACAACCACTCTTAATCTCAAAGAAACCTTAACTAATAAATCATTAATTATTCAGGCATCTATCTATCGATAAATAAATATCGATAATCTTATGCGTACTAATGGAATAAGACGCGACGCTACAGGAAGCCCGTTCCCGTCATTTGTCAAGTTGACATTTGACATCAGTCAACCAAGCAGGTATAACTTGATACCTGAGTGACATTTTTGTGGGAATTACATTTGTATTTGAATTTTTTGTTGTTATCTTTGCTGTCTGAATTTTTTAACAAACAAGCGATTAGTTATAATTTTAAAACTTGAACTACTCAATAATTAAAAGCATTTATGCAGCATTCGACTTTAAACTTATATATTAGTGCGCACAATTTATTATTTATGTCTGTAATTAATATATAACAACTAATAACAATACCACCATCAACCTATAAACAGCATCGACACAACTTTTTATCGACATACCACTTCACTAAAAGTAAAGCTGTTTGTTTTGCCGGTAGCAAGTAGTGTCGCGTTGATAAATATCCTTAAAGATTGTTCAGTCTCCTCGATAATTTCTCTCTGAACCTCACACTGTACTTCGCATCGGAATTTACACGTTATTCAATGCCATATAAAGCTTAGAATATTTAAGCAATTCTGTAACACTCGGTCGTTTCGATGTGATGTTATTTATGAGCCCCTCAAAGTGCGTGTTTTATAGTTATTTGATAAAACACCATCATGATTATTTAGCTTGAGTTTGTGACTTAGGTGTCTATTTTATTTATTTAATATTTCTGTAATATATTTCTCCGTAATCTCATCTCGATATTAATTTGAGAATATGTTCATACAAGGTATTACATTTCTCGGCTACCATACTTTGATGGATACCATGGCGTGCCGGTAAAAAGCAGCGTAATGTCTCTCGACCACGCATGGCACGCCAATTTTCTCCACAGCATCGCGTAAAAACGTGTGCCAACATTGTAACGAGTCAAACAACAATCGGTTCATTTTCCTTTTTATTTTTCCAGGTAAAAAATGGCGTTCGCTGACACCACAAGACAGGCGGCCGTTTGTTGAAGAAGCGGAGCGTCTCCGAGTCATTCATATGACGGAGCATCCAAACTACAAGTACAGGCCGAGACGGCGAAAGCAGAATAAGACTAGGCCTAATCAGCCTGCCACCCCGGCCAGTGCACCTCCATCTGCTTCTGCTGCCATGGGCTCACCGTATGCTACTGGTACTGATTCGCCAGACGCTCGTTTTGCACACAACCCTGGTGCAGGATTTTCACCCTACCGAACATCGCCTCTCGCCCCGGACTTCCAATCCAATCAACAGTTTAACGGACATGTTCAGACTCCTGAATCCTCGCCGGCGAGATCTCCTGAACCCCAAGGCCGGAGAAGTGCCCCGGCTGAAGCGCCATTGCCTACCCCTGATGCGTCTCCGGTAGAAAATGAAAAAGAAAACTACCAATATGAGGAACGCCGAAGGGCTATTAATGCATCCTCGATGTCAGACTCTTATTCTCCGTATAAGACGTACAGGCCCGGTTCATTCTCGCCTGCGCCGGTTGCAGCGATGGGCATGGCAAACGGAATGTACGTTATGTGTACTCAGAGAACCCTAGCTGAACAGCCACCGCTAGTGACGGGAACATTCTTCCCACCTGTTGCAACGTCACAAGACCAGCAGGCGTTAGGCACGTCCACTCCGAGAGTATCTTCGGCTCCCAGCGGTCAACTAGCCACGGATTACAGCATCCAATACCATCCATACGATCAGTACGAGCAGATGTACAAAACTGAAGATTCATACGTGTCTCACTACCCTGATCAGCCAAAAACCGAGTATGATGGTGGAACTTATTTTTCGGAGGAGCCTCCAAATAACCAGAATCAAGAAGCTGAGTTCATGAACCCTCGGCCCGAGATAAGAACAGGATCTCCTGAGTCTGATGTAGACGCTCGGGAGTTTGATAAGTATCTGGATTATGGGGCTGAAGGGACTATGGAGCACCAGCACCAACAGCAATACAGATATGAGCAACAGCAAGGATACAGGCCTTATTGCCCGGAACAAGCTCCTGGGCCGGAGTACTGTCCTGATAGGATGTACGGTTCTCCGTACGCTTCAGTGATCTCTGGACCTCCTCCTGCGGCTTACGTTCCTACAGCACCAGGCCCTGACGCCAGGCCTGATGATGAGTTCAGCGTGATACTCGCGGGAGTAAGGCAGACATGTTACAGCAATTGACAAACGGGGACTGATATGGGATAGAAATTTTTAAGGACTCATCCTAAATTATAGCCCAAAGAGACAATGATTTCCCAAATATTATACGACGACAATATTCATAGATTCAGCAGTTATTAAAACAGCTAATGTTGTTTATTGATTGAATATTTATGTAAAAATGTAAATACCTATGTATTTTATTTGGTATTTATCAAAAATGAAGTCTTGCTATTATATAACTTTGTGCCTTGAAAGTAAAATGTTCCAACCTTAATTATATCATAATTTGAGCTATTTATAATTGATTTTTATAAGAAAAAGCAAATTGGCTTTGTTTGTAAGAATTGTTTTTATATTACATTCCAATGTAATTCTAATTCCTGAATTAAAAGTTACTAGAATTGCCTTCGATCATGGTTAACTATTTTTATATATTTTTCTACTTATGTAATTAGGACATGACAAAAGCTAGATGCTCCAGCTTTTTAACTGTCAACCAATATAGGTCACAAGTGCCTTAATATAATCGATGTAAAGTAATTTAATTAAGAATTTGAAAAAGATTATCATAATTTATAATAAAGGCTGTTTATCAATGTATAATCTGAATTTGGTGCTATGTAAGGAGGTCCTACTTAGTTTTTTTTATAATACATATAACGTTGATGTCCAAATCCGTATACCATAGAGGTAGCGAATAAAACGATTCCTATTGTAAAAGATTATTTATTTGTAACTATTTTTGTATATTTCGTAGGTAAATAAATAATTAATAGAAGTGAAAATTGTAAAATTAATGAAAAAAATAGTTCTTCCAATGAGCTTGTAGATATTATTTGTTAAGTTATATTTTTATTTTTTATTTTTGTAGATTTAAAACTTATAAAAGTTTACGTTATCTGTATAAATTGTAAGAATATTCAATTAAAAATATCTCATAGTTATTATTTTGTACTAAAATTATAGTTTAAATGTTTTTAGTTTATGTTGCAATTTTGTAGTTGTTTAGTTAAAAAAGACACTCGCACTGCGAAACTATGTTCTTCCTAATTGTAAGAAAATTTATAAGGAGCAATAAAATTTATATTCTGAAAATAAACTTTATGATTATTATTTTAGTTAAACCTATCCTCTGAAATAAGCCAATAATTAAATTTATGAATGAAAGTGACAGAATTATATTAGTACCTACTTACGTAGAGTATAATGATGATAAATAAGAGTTAAATTTTAGTTTAATACACCTACTTGGTATAAATATAGGGTTATAACACTACCGTGAAACAGATTTTATTTTCCACAGGCATGATAAATAATACACATTTCCTTATGTATAGTGTATACCTATATAATATTATATTATAAGTTACTTAGGATACTAAATTTAGATTCTACCATTAAAATTCAACCTCATCCTTGACTTTAGAATAACATTAATAAATTAATTTACTCTTACATAATTATCAGTTACATTGTAATTCAATTTAATCAAGCATTTATAATATCGCACCGACATCGGCATACCTCACACGCACTTCACCAAATACAGAGCTAAATGTTTCAAAAACAAAAAGAGGAATCATTACGAACGCCCCTAACATAAAGAGTATAAGTCCAAATAAAATTAAAATTACTAAATAATTTGTGCGCTCACGGGGCAGGGGCGCATATATCGGCCCGCGGGCCCTCGCGCCTGTAATTACGGCCGCGGACCGCGAGGGCCCGCCCCTGCCGCGCGCCTCGCTCGATATTGATGTATTGACGTTTTCGACAAAACCATGATAAACTCAAGAAATGTAATTTCGTGCAATATGACATGAACATTTGAAGTTTCAATGGTGCAATATATTTGTTTTTATGACTTTTTTTAGCGTACGCATTTGTCAGTTTTAATGTTTTTCGTATTTAAAACTTTTTTGTAATATTTTTATTGGTGCGTAACGAATATACAAAGTGGTAAAATTTCTGGAAGCATTTCAGATCGTGCATTTTTACTATTATAAAAAATGGGTTTACTAAACTGGAATGTCTAAAAGTTTGAGTTACTACATTTTGCACGCAAGCGCTTTGGCGCGAGGTTGTTATAATACGTGATAATTAAGTTTTTGTTCCTCTTTTATGTTTTAATCTACGGAGACATCTTTCGAAATTTGCTCGAGTGTTTTTTTTTTGTGAATTATTGTTTTCGATTTGATAATTAAAGGGTAAAATGAATTTGATTTAGATTAAGTATTTAATGTCTACAAAATAATAATGTTTTACTTTCTGCCACGGGTCATGGGTTCGAAACCCACCCAGTCTGTAGTGGGACATTAGCTGTAGAAACAAATACATTAAAATTAAGATATTAAGTACCTAAGTATTACCCGACTGCAGCAATTATGATATAATGCATACACTTAATCGTTTACAAGATTTATGTAGCGAACAAAAATGCAATGATATCATCAGTCTAGTCATAAAACATAGCACAATTAAATGCAAAATAATTTGTTTATAAATACGGGACAAATGGAAAGGCTACAAAATATATTTAAAGTTGGATAGAGTCGTATAAATCTTGCCTAACTAAAACCGTCACATTGTCCTAGCCTCTCCATTCATATATTAATCACAAGTCCGGGATACTTTACAAGTGATTTCAATGAGAATTTATAGTGACACGAAGACCGCCCTTTGACGCTGTCTGCGAGATTTCTTTCTGATTTCGTAAATATATTCACCAATTCTGAATATACATAAATATTGCAAAATATTCAGTACATAACGTTACGGTATTCCAAGTCACTTATTAAAATATGATTCGTAAATACACACAGATAGCCATTTGTCCATGGAAACTCTATCTATCAACATGAAAACTTATCATCGATTACGAATTATCAGTGTGATCGATGAAATAACCAACCTCCAACCTTACTATCTGAATACATTAACACAATATAAACTGAAAACTAATATAAAAATTCTGTGTTTTCACAATCACTTAGGTATAACAGCTAACTAAGTACTTATACCTTATGGTTTTTAATAAATTTTGGTACACACAGATCACATTCGGGATTCACATACCTATTAGATGTTTTTTACTCGAATAAAGCTTTAGGTACCTCCGTAACAGTGATACTGCACTACATAAGCAATATATACATAAATAAAATAACAAGTACCTACAAGTGACACGTGCCAAGGTCTGCTAGATATTGTTCTGAAGCGAAATTGAATGAGCACAAAAACAGCGTCAGCCTGGACCTAATGGCCACTAAAGAACCAATAACTATAACGACTGATCGTAGCCTTAGGTTGATGTTATAGTAAAAGCTATATTCTACGATTTTAAGTTACCTAGCTGGTAAATCGTATTTAAGCAGCAGTGCTTGATTTGGGTCAGCGACAAAACCACACTAGGTAGGTATATTTATAAAGATAATTATTAAACGTCAAATTAAATGTGGCAATCTATAAGAGATACATAATTAAAGATAGTCCAAATAAAGCTAAAACAGAAGAAACTTTTGTCCATGATTGATACCTACCTGTAGTGCAATAGTCCAAATTATTTGGTATACGTATAGATAGCCAAAAAATACCCAAGACAAATAGATCAAACAAACCTATTAGATAGATACAAAAATTATTCAAAACAATAAATAAATAGCTTCTACTCAGCATATCTCTCGGTACACAATGTTCACATTATGAATGTGCGCGCGACGGCAGCGGCAGCGGCGCGGGCGCATAAAGACGAGATGCGCCTTTGAAGATAGCGCCCGATACATTTATTACCCCCGATGGTTTGCATACCGCGATTTGGACCTATCAGGCTACTTGCACTCAATTGACGAGTATACTCCCTTATTGGTAACGTATTGCGGGTCGTTTAAAAGATTTCCAATCGAAAATTTTGGTTTATTTTGGTACTGTAATGTCTTGAGAGCGAAAGGCTTCGAAGAATGGGAAATTATATATGAAAAAGGAATAGAGTTGTTAAGGTAAGTGCAATAATTTAAATACCATTCTAATGTTTTACATGCCGACGATGGTATGCACGGAATAACTAAGTCGTTTTATAACATTAGAAAGTTAAAATCAGTTAACAAAGGCATATGCAAAATATTTATCGGGTAAATTAGTAGGTACTTGATTGAGAAGCACGATTAACACGTGTCATTGCATGAGGAAGTTGGAAAGCACGTGTGAGTGCATGTGTTTAGTAGAACTACATTACTATGCAACTAGCAACTGTTTAATGAAATTTAAACGTTCATTAATAGTATTTTTTCCTTTTTTTCTCAATAATACGCGATAGTCCTAGTATGCGTGTTAGATATACATAATTATTTATCCTACCTTCTTCTTCTTCCTGCCCTTATCCCGCCTAAACAGGGTCGGCACAACATGTGTTTTTCTTCCATTCCTCTCTGTCAGCCGTCATTTCAGTCATCACTCCCCTCTTACACATATCGCCTTTCACACAATCCATCCATACTTTCTTCGGTCTTCCTCTACTTTTACGACCATCCACCTGCACATTCATAACTTTCCTCGTAACATGATTTTCATCCCTCCGCATTATATGTCCATACCATGACAACCTATGGCTCCTCACTTTCTCAGTTACTGGCGCTACTTTTAAACTACCTCTTATATACTCATTTCTTATTTTATCCATTCGAGTCACTACTTATCCTCCTTTCATTATTTATCCTACCAATGTAAATAAATGAGAATGATTGTAAGGATGTATGTATGTATGTTACTATTTCAGACAGGAACGGCTGAAGGAAACTGAATAAAATTAGGGACACATAGTTAGAATACCTATGTTGTTGACCAACACATAGGCGCGGGGAGCTATTAGTCTATACTAATATTATAAAGAGGAAAGATTTGTTTGTTTGTTTGTTTGTTTGTAATGAATAGGCTCGGAAACTACTGGACCGATTTCAAAAATTCTTTCACCTTTGGAAAGCTACATTATCCCCGAGTAACATAGGGTATATTTTATCCCTGTATTCCCACGGGGACGGGAACTACGCGGGTAAAACCACGCGGGGGCAGCTAGTATTTAATAATTATAACGCCGTTAACAAAGGCGTTGATGGCTGAGTCGAAATGTGATCGAATGATGTGACTAAGGGTTGAAAACTCCACCCACCTAGTTACCACCCCTTAAGTTAGAAGTAGAGTAACAAGGAATAGTCAATAGAAGATTTACATTTCATTTCAGGGACTTGTTTCATAGAGACCTTGACTGAATAACTAACAATAAGCTCCTAAGAATGTAGCAAAGAAATGTCCTGAGATGAGTTTGATATTTGACCAAGCTATATGGTAGCAAACTATGTAACTACACTAATAATATATAGTTACGTATTTTGAGAAATTTATATTTCAAGAGTGTTTAGAACAAAGCCGTGATTATAATCATAACAAGGAGGTATAATTAAGTAAAATAGGTCATGAAAACTCTATCGGAACCATTTGCCTGGCCACGTGCGCACTATCACAAGATGTCCTTTTTACCTAGTTAATAAGAACCAAAACATTGGCTTAACGAGCCATTGTGGCCTGCGTTACGCCAACATGTTTTCAAACATGTTGGTACAGAAAATAAAAAGAGATTTTACCGATTAGAGCGATAAAGGAGATGCCTACTTAGTTGTTAAAGGCTTCGTGTGCGTAGGGGATCATTGAAATTTGTTATTTTCCTATTAAATTTAATCTCAAGTGGTGAATAGGTAGGTATTTTTTAATATTATTATATAAGTAGGAACCTAGGAAAGTCTAGTAGGTAGGTATATGAAGACATGAAAATGAAAACAAACGCGGCCAAACTAGATTACATTTTTGATGTCGTTTGTTTGTTTACATAAATAGTACCTAAACAAAAAATATGGTTCGTCAAAGTTTAGTTAAAAGTTAAATGATAGACGTCATATCCTATATGTCCACGCATATAGGTAACTTGCAGGCATTTTACAGAAAGTGCATTATCGATTCATTTACTTATAATAGTAATCCTTATTTAGTTTAATAATATTCATATTGAACCGTATCATTAAATCTCATGGCATATTAAAAATAAATATTCTTGGGACACAATTTTCGCCTCGTCACCGCGACATCCTGTAAGAGCTTAAACTTATTCCATCCGTCCGTCTCATGCTCATCTTATTAACATAAACCTAAGTTATTAATTTATTTTTAATGTTGCAGAAAAGGTGTCATTCACTGGTGCCTTATTTATTAGTAATAACAAGTTATTTTACAATCGTTTTGTGTAAAAAAAAAGTCTACACAGTAAAGTGACATTTGACAGAAATATATATAAGTTCGTGCAATGAGATACTTAATATAGTAAATTTATCTAACCAAATAAAAAATACCATTGTAAACACTTTAATCTTTTTTTATTTCATATAGACCTAGGACCTGTCACAAAAGTACCTTCAGCAATTCAACCACATAAGATGACCTAACAATTATTAGATATGTAATAAACTTAACATAATTCATCTATTTTCCAATACGTAGAGTAAGCTTCTAAGGATTTTTATATTACTTCATCTACTAGGTATGTGTTTAAGGAATATCAGCTTATTTTACTTAGCAACAAATAAATAACAAACATTTTATGTAAAAAAAACCCCGAGACAGTGACGTCCGTCCGCCACAAAACTTGTTAATATTCATAAATCGACATGTCGCGTCATACTCATAAATAAATTAGAAATTCAAAAAAAAATCTCGACAGACCACCCCTAGCCTAACAATACTATTCATACACTCATCACGAACAAACTGCCTTGTACTTTACGATTGTAATATACGCTTTCATTACAGTTTAATCTTTATCTCGTCGTAACAAAGTCTCAATTTGTAAACCCTAACGATATAAACAATTTGGTAAGTATAAAATTATATTTTTTTCAATAAAAATGAAGGCTTTTTTTCTTTTTATAGAGAGTCCGTGTGGTGATATCGTAATTCTTGTCCCATTTAGATTTCCTACTGATTTGCATTCAGATACAATTCGGAAGTGACGAACGGGTTTGTGATTTTATTTATAACGTCGTAAATTATAATGTTATTGGCTATTGAAGTTTTTTTTATTTGTAAATTGTGATGCGTCGGAGGAATGGAATACAATAAATCATATTGAATCATGGAAATATTATAAACTAGTGGCTCCCAGCGGTATCACGCGTTACCGGGATATCTTCCATTTTCCTGGGATAAAAAGTATTTTAAGCAATAATCCAGGTTATAACACTGTCTGTGTTTCATCTTAATCCGTTCAGTAGTTTTTGCGTGAAAAAAGAACAAACATACATACAAACGTGCACGTTTATAATATTAGTAGAATTAATGCTCATACAGTATTATAATTGAAGTTGAAGCTTTAAGATAAAATCGAACCCCTTACCGATATGTTATTTTCAGATTGGCTTTCACTTACTCTTATATACCTATATTTCTTATATGAACCCATTGAAATGGTAAAATTCAACAACCGGAAGAATGTAAATATTATACTTATTCCCTGATAAGGTTGGTAAAACAATGAGATGGAATTTGCACTTAAACATATACATGAAAGCATATGAGTAATATAATTAAGTGGCTTTCAAATTGTATTATTATATTCATCTTTTTCTGACTGACACATGCCTTTTTAAAGATCTATGAGGGCTTATAAAATACAAATAACGTTAACATTATTTATTAACATAAATCAACTAAAACTTACAAACATGAAAAGTATCTACATATTTACTAAAACCTAGAAGTTGTTATTGTCTATACTTATAATAAATCTGTAGAGATGTCAATTCTGTACATGAAATATATTTTCAAAATAACTATCAGGGGGTGATTAGTGATCGATACTGATGCCAAAAATGCAATCAGTAAAATTTTTGTCTGTCTGTCTGTCTGTCTGTCTGTCTGTCTGTCTGTCTGTCTGTATGTTCCTTATAGAAACAAAAACTACTGAACGGATTTTAACGAAACTTGGTACAATTATTCTTCATACTCCTGGGCAGGTTATAGGATACTTTTCATCACGCTATAATCAACAGGAGCAGAGTAGTGAAGGGAAATTTTGGGAAAACGGGAGAAGTTACTCCATTTTTTAAGCTTCCGTCGCGTGTGCAGCCTTAATGGTTAAAGTTACGTAGAAATTATGTATGACGGAAATATTTTACATAAAATTTTCTAAAAAATATCCCGCAACAGCATATGTCTATCTTTTATAGTTGACTCAGAATAACACGTGTAACTCCTGATAGCTTAGCAGTTCGGAGCATTCTGATTATATTTGTTTACTCTTACGTTTATAATACTCTCACTCATCCCTAATTTAAAAAAGTTAACATTATTACCTATTTAATAAAAAAGAACCATAGAAATCGGTATAGAAACACCAAAATTATAGATGAAATAAGCCATCGCGTCGTCACACGTGAATACTAAATCATGCTATAAGGATTATTTTTAAACGACTTAAAAAAAAGGAGGAGGTTCGAGGAACGAAGTCGCGGGTTAAAGTTAGAGTTAGCCCAAAGAAACTATTCCACGCGAACGAAGTCGCTGGCAGAAGCTAGTATAAAATAAATATGCAATTTATGTTCTGATTTCGGGCTCGATTCATCTGTTGAAGGAAATAATTTGTGACACTTGTCCACTAAAATCACGAAAAGCAGCAAAGACTAGGTACGTCTACTAACCATCTAACATTAGTGGGACTGTAACTGGACTTTTGTGAGAAAATTGAAGATCCTCCGGAACGCGGGTGAAACCAGAGGCAGAAGCTAAGTAGTATAAGATAAAAGAGCATTAAAATTTTGTGTGTTTGTATTGATTTTGTATAAGCTAATAAAACTTTCCTTACATTAATACCGTTTATTTTCAAGCCTATATACTGTTAAAAAGTGCGTGTGCTATCCTTATACTTTTACGAAGCATACTTAAGGGTCGGTATAAAAATTCCTTGCCAATTAAAAAAACATTGCCTATCAATAGCAGTCTAATTACGGGCATCGTACGCACATTGCTCCATAGGTAGGAGAGAGGCTTTTAGCTAAAAATGTGGAGTAAAACCTTAGGGCATCCCTCTTATGTTAATGGTCACTTGCGGATTCCGGTGCGTACACCAAACGCTAATTTAAACTGGATACTGGACGGTACAGGTGGATAGGAATATTGCTGTGATTGGAGTTAAATTAAAGATATTTATTAGTATAGTTAAATTAAGTTACAAGTACTCAGGCATTTTTATATTTTTTGATATTATAAGGTGAACTCAAATAATTATGACGATATATTAAAGTAAGTACCTAATTATCGTCTAATTTGTTGGTGTATGTTAGGTTCAATGTAAAGCCATTTGAATCTTGGTTTACGTATCGAATTTTATGATCAATGACAAAAATCTCTCAAATGACAAAATACGCTTTTTATTTTGGATCTAATATAATGTGATATATATATATATGTTTGAGTATTTTCTTGTAATTCATTTTCTCTAAAGTAATTATTTATGTAAACCAACACAATCCAACATACACTGTGACTGTACACGTCAATATTTTATTTATCGCTGGGCAGTATCGGAGATATCTGCACGCCGATACCGAGGGGCGACGGCCAGGTAAATGAGGCCGGGGGACAATCTGCCTTGCCGGTGTACGCCTTGCTATGTGATTTATTATCTTTAGCCATTTATTAGTTATCGACTAGAATAAAAATTGTTTTACATATCGTGTAATTGATGGAAACGTTTGAATTGTTTATGAAGTGTATAATCTGGATTCATTTCCAACGATGTTATATGATCATAAATCGATGTTGATACTAATCTAGAACTATAAATAATAAAATAGTAAACACATAGTAGTTTATGTAAATCTACATTTAAGCTATGTCTATATATATGACTGGATAATTTTGTTATTATGTAAATTTACCATAAGGTTTATTATTGTACGATTTTACTTTACATAAAAAGACATATTTGTAAACACAAATTCTCTATCTGAGACCATTTAAAGTTTAATCGAATTTTAAACTTTATTAAACCAGTATTTACATCTCGTTGTTTACAATCCTGTCACTCAGTAATATTCGGTATATAAAGGTAGCCAGCTACATTTACTGTATCCCGGAAGAATCATAAGTATCCAATGGAATGTAACAACTCACTGAACTCGACCATCTTCGGAAAGCCGAACTCCCCCGAACGAAAACGGTGGCAGATTAAAACATGCTGATCGAAGCACTAAGTTGAAAATTATACCTTATACGGGCATTAACCAGCAAGAACAAGTTCATTCATAAAACACGTTCAGCTGTCAGGTGTCGTCAAGACGGCGTCTCCTCCGGCGGAAGTCAATTATGCAATAAATCGGCGGCGAGCTGCGCGGGCGCATAGATCTCCAAGCATTTACATATCCACTTGAGTGGAAGTTGTGCGAGAAATATTTATTTTTTTCACATTGCAGTTGGGTACTTAGATATTATCAAAGCAATTGTTGAGGACATGAAAAAGTGCTCAATTCAATGGTTTACATTAGATGGAATAACGGATCACGAATTTCCTCATGAAACTCATGAATTACTTAAAAATTAGGTATATTTTAGGGAAAATTCAAATTCAGGAAAAATTAAATACAGACTTATATATCTGTTATACCTAGTTACTATGATGAATTAATTATATTTTTAATTTAAATAGGCCTTTGCAAGCACTTACCTATGAATAGTTAGACTCTAATGCTCTAATAGAAATCAGATAAGATTGTGTAACTAGATGGCAGTAGGTATACATACATAGGAACTTACACCAAAATCACCTACCTACTAATTCAATATTGAGAGTATATAACAAACCCTTTGACCATTTTCTTTCTAAAAAACATGTATAGGAAAATATAGCAACACATACAAAATGTGTTAATTTAAATTACCTATAAATAAGTCCTGATTTAATTATTATTATCCGCTAGCCACCTGATGGGTGATCGCCGATAACTTGCCATCAACCGCCCATTGTGCCCTCACTAATTAATTGTGCTTTGATTGCGCTTGTCAATCGAGATTGTTAACTTCTTGATTGCTGGATTGAAGAGGTATCAGTTTTGATCGAACTGATAGCGGGCTTTTGCTTTACATATGGTGGGTAAGCTATTTCTATATAGGCTTAAGAAATGCTGGATAAAATGTTTTCTGATATAATTGGGTCCTATTTTTAGTATCTAAAAAATCATGTGTCTGAAAAAGACAGATTGAAAGTCCTTCATCAATCTGTAAATACCAAAATATTTGGCTTTGAGTTATCAGTAAGTATAGTACGCGGCAGAGTGTCAAGTCAAGTTCAAGCAAAGGCTAGAACAGAGGCTTGTCAGCGCCAAGTGTACACATGTACACACGAACCGCTTGGTGCCTTGGTGGACTTTTGATTATAATTAAAAATGTCTTATACAACTACAGCAAAAATAAAACACGGTGAAATCGAATCAAAACTTTCCATCGATAAATCAATCAACCCCGAAGCATTACTCCAGATATTTTGATATATGAATGCAAAGTTACCAATATCACCTAGCGGCTAATCAGAGCGCTTTAGTATCTCCCCGTATCTGATACAGGCGCATAAAGATTCAGCGGATAGCCGCCGTATCTCAGATGATAGCCGAGATAAATGGCCGAGCGCGCAGCCGAAATACGGCGAGGAATTGAACAAAAAGGTACGCGCGCGCAGGACGGTTGCGTGCACTATGAAGGCAGGTTTTGCATAGATTAACTGTTTCTGTAGTTGTGTCCTAACACTATTAGGATAAAATAGAAAATAAGGATACTTACCAGTAGGTACATATATTTTGGTATATCATAAGTTATTATTGTCTATAGGTAGGTATAAGTATAAGTTACCTGTTACTTGTATCGGAAAAATCTTAGATGAATATGGCATACGCAACTTTTGTTTCCCTTCAGGCATTTTAATAAATTATTCACATGACGTAGGTTACCTCACAGTTATTATACTTCTTATTTTATCCTTATAGCCTAGCATCCAAGCTCAGTAATATATCGATGGTTGCTTGTCCCAGCGTCGCATGAACCCATCCCGGCGGTGTCCGCAAAGGCTAGCGTGACACTGTTATTTAGTATCGGCGAGCGGTAGCACACGCCTGTCGCCCTGTCCGATACTTTGCTACCTTACCTCCGTACGATAGACTGCAAAACTAACAAAACCAACCTTTTTACTTTTAGCTTTCCTGCTGGTTGGTTCCTTTGCGCATGCGGTTTCTGTGAAAAAGTTATACAAATTCATGTCCCATTACAAAGTCAAATTTCGATAAAACCAATCGATGACCGTAATATATTTAGATACTTAATGTGGTCCAATCATTCATCAAAAGATTTGGACGACAAAGTTCATAAACAACATAATTAAAATCCCAGGAAGTCCTAATATGTTCCGTAGTCATATCCATTTGCTCATTGAAATCATTCCTATCCCAATTCTGCGAACGCTTATTCCATAGGGATAGGTAATTGAGAAAGTATCTATACTTAATAACCACCTAAGAAGAATAATGATACGTTTGTATCTTATATTTATTCGATGTACCTATTTAAAAATATGTACCGTCTTCTTGTTCTTCGTTTTCTGTCTTGGCTCCTAAATGACTGTAGGAATCGATGTTGTAGATATGATTTGTCCTATGTACTTAACAGCTTTATTCTAATTTACATTGATTGCAATTGAATTTAAATGTAAAAAAAGCAATTCCATTTCACAACAAAAGAAAGTAAATGTAACCTTTACAAGAGATAACAGCAAAAAAGCATGTTGTTCGGCGACCGAGCCACAACAAATAAGTAGGTGCTTAGATCGCATCTTAGTGTTTTTGTTTTGTCCGTCCCTTCCTGAAAGATCTGCAATCTGATTATGGATGGGGAACGAGGCTGCGTTGGGAATAGTGATGATTTAATTTAGCAATATTATTTAACAATTAATAAATTTAAGCTAACCTACGAACATAAGTATGTAATTAGCAGTAGTATATCAGCTATCTGGTTACCATATCATAAGATCTACTTAGTTTGGTATCAGATTGGCCGTGTGTGAATATGTCCCAGGATATTTATTTATTTATAACTATCCTAATAAAAATAACTGTGTTAGCAACATCAAATCTTAATCTATCGAGCAAGGAGGCTGAATGTTAAACGTTTCGACACAAACATGAGGATGAAGGTTAGAATCCCTGATTGACCACTGGCTTAGGAAGGCATGGTGATGGTGAAGGAAATCATCGTGAGGACACCAACTTGCTTTAAATGTCACATTCAAAGGCATGTAAAAGCTTGATGGTATTAATAGGTAGTAAGGTAAGTACGTGATAAGGGGTAGAAAAGTAATGTACCTATCTACTATTTCCAAGCTTTTTAAAATATCACATTATTTTATTATTTCTGGTTGATATGATTTCATTTCATCAACTAGGTGCCTACTACAAAATACTATTTATACATTGTTATTTATAATCCCTACATATGTTCCAAAATGTATAAATATCTTTAATTATAATAGTAGTATATCCATCCTTTTCTTACGTAACACAATTAAACAATTTTTAAATACCCCATTAGGGTCCTTAATTTGTACGCCGCGTCGTATCGTAATATAAAAGTTGTAGCATAGCATACTATACAAGCGAATTGAAACCTACAGTGCTTGTGATAACGTTTCTTATTTATTACAACTACATATATTTTACAACTTTTAACTAAGAAGTAGTTTGATAAAGAGTCGTATAATTAATTAATTCCATTCTTCTAAAATTTATAGATTCCTAGCTTCCACCTGGCGTTCCCAGGGATCTTCAATTTTCCCGAGATAAAAAGTAGCCTATGTGTTAATCGAGGTTGTCAGTCAACTCCATACCAAATTTTATTAAAATCGTTCCAGCCGCTTAGAAGTGAAGAAGTAATAAGCATACACACTCACAAACATTCGTCTTTATAATATTAGTGTGAATTATTAGGATAGGTACTAGTTATGTGTACGAGTTATGTGGTTTTGGACGGAGGCTACTAAAATCAATGACTGTCGTGACGCACACTCAAAAGGTGACTATTAATTATTTTCTTCCATGACATACAGATGGAGTTTTATAGCGTAGAATATTATAGTACTGTATACTATGTATATCTGTGTGTTTACGAAGAAATAAAAAATAATTTTCTTTCTTTCTTTCTTTCTTTCTTTCAATGTTGTTAGGATAAAAAGTGTGGATTTTTTGTTTATTTTGTATGTGATTATGTTTGTATTCATTACCTACAATTACAAAGCGATAAAGCTAGGTGTCATAAAATTATGGAACTTTATATTCTATGGTAGGCGTTGGTAATATCTACCTATGCTTTCATAATTTGCCTTAACGTCATGCAAATGTAAATATAATGATTTGAAAAATGATTATAACTAATGGATAGATTCGTAGCTTTTAAACGTAATACGTGTGGTACAAATATGGCATTAATTATGAGCTTCCATTCAATAAATCAGTTTCTTTGTTTATTACAACAAACATCAGAAATAAACCTTGAACTCCCCTATTAAGTAGGTACATACATACTAAAACTTATGTTCACATCCATTTTCTCGAGAGAAAATGTAACTTAAAATCAGTCTAATGATAGATCAATGTGACTTATGACAATGAAACTAGGTATATCTAAGCACAACATAATGTACCTATCAGAAGATCGTATATGTATGATATATACTTATTATATTGGTCATATTGTATCAATATTTTATCGACAGACTGACAGATGATGGCGTCACAAAGAGAATAAATAATGCATAAAAATTAATTATCAAAGTAATTAATTCATTTTCATGCGTCTATTGTTAATCTGGCGTATCGTTCTTATTTCTGAAAATAAGGCTCGGGCCATATTAAAAGCTGTAACGGGCATCTTTTAACATACCTATACCAAATGGTTGCGTTCTCGATGAATAGATGGCGCCACATGAAAACAACCTTAATTGTATAGAAAACTGCATCGCGCTAACGAAGCTTTCTATTACTTGAGATAATATTCGGTCATCCGTCATCAATCTAAATGTTTTGAATGCATTTTATATATTTAAATACGAAGGATAGTAGTTTCTATTCTCTTAGAAATGAAGTGATACAATATGGCCTATGTTAAGTAGGTACCTACTCCTTGATAATGTAGCATTCTACTGATGAAAGAATTATTCAGAGGAATCCAGTAGTTTTGGAGCCTTTTCAAAATAAACAAAAACGTGACTTTTTCTTTTTCATAATACCTACGTATTAGTGTAGATTATATTATTTTTGTCTCACATCACTTTCAGTGCAGTCCTTTACAAGTATATAGGTACCAAACCTCATGCCTAATTTAGATTTTTTTAGTTTATCCGCTCATGACTTGAGGCACGATGACCTGGCGGAAGCAGGTTGAGGGTGACGACACTTGGCGGCGGTGACGCGTCAAAACGACGCCGCGAATCGTTCCGCCGGCGTCCGTGTCACGGTGTCGCCTCGCATCCGATACACTGTCGCCATTAATTTGTGACCCGATCCTATAGGTATAAGTATATTTAGGCTTAAGGTTATGCTGAGGTAAACAAATAGTTTACTGGCTGGTTTGGTGATTTGCTTGGGCTTCTAGTTCACAGTCAGGATATTTGTAAGCATGAAAATATGTCTGTAAGCTGGGTTTAATTTCTATATACCTAAGTACCTACCAATATACTGAAAAGTAACATCTAAATATATCAACTATTTTGTTTCCGTAGTAAGCCTTGCTTAGTTTGAAATCAGACTAGCAGTGTATGGAATGTAACCCTAGATATTTTACGCCACCACTTGCATCCCCTATGAATGTCTATAGGAAAAATCAGAGGAATGAATAAAGTGCGCTTCATGTCGAAAATCCGTTAATCTCATGTAATTCCGATCCCTTTGAATCTACCTTTAACTAAACAAATGTACCTAAGTTTGAATGTAGCTCAGAACATAGTATTCCAAATATTATATTATGATTACCAACCCTGAAAATTCTCACTTAATTCCGAGACTTGAATATTGTTACATTAATATGAGCTTCCAAAGTTCCAATGTCTTTATACCACATCGGTAAGCTCTTAGCCTCAATTACTCAGTTGAATTAATTAGTAAGCGATTTGGCAAACGGAAACCAGTTTTACAATCTCACAAAGAATCGCGTGCCGTGGATACTAGAAATTCTATGTCAATGGCCTACCACTCACAAATATCATTGCCGAATAAGGGCGGTATAGGTCAAAGGATATGCAGCTGGTATTCATTGGTATAAATCAGGGAATTGTTTAAATAGTCGGCGTCGGGGAAAGGTCGCTTGCGTCGTGAGCGACCACGTAAATAATTAGCGATAGGGCTAATTAAACTTAGCTATCTATGTCGGCGGGCGGTTGAACCGCTCAGCGTTAGCTTTTGTTTGATTCGATTAAGTTTTGTAGAGTCAATTTAAGTACTTTCTTGGACGGATATGATAAATAATAATGAATATAAGCTAAATAATGATTTGTAATTATATGATAAGTAGATATAGATATTTATTTTTTACCAAATAATTTGAAGACAGTCATTTTTTGTTTTCACTTAAAGATGTTATATTTTTACAGAGGCAATCTTGTTTTACATACATTCCAGTTCATATGCATTTGGCTTCCTAGTAAGAAATATATTCGTAATACATTCGGAAAGTATAAACAGAACATTCAATTTAAGTCGCTATTAATTAAATCGCCGATTAACATTAATTTGATATTGTGCAAACGACTGTTTACCAAATGTGGTCACTGAGGTTGATACATACAGGTATGGGAATAGCTTTTCATTATATTCCGCAAATACTTGCGCATAATTTGTTCTAAATTATAATAATGCATACCAATTTTTGAAATAGATACGAAATTGAGAATCACACTTATATTTAAAGGCGAATGTTTGTGAGTGTGTATGTTTGTTTCTTCTTCACGTCTAAACGGCAGAAGCGATTTTAATTAAATTTAGTATGGATTTCGCTGACACCCTGGATTAACACATAGGCTACTTTTTATCCCGGGAAAATTGAAGATCCCCCAGGAAAGCGAGTGATACCGCGAGGCTAGTAAAACATAAATCAGTCCTATATTAGTTCAACGTTTACCATTGGTAGGTATATTCTAAGTTATTTAACACATGGAGCGTTTTAGACACTAATAACCTATGGTCAAAAAAGCCGATCCAGTAGCCATTTTTTTTTCATTTGAGAATGCGACGGTAATGTTTAGCGCATGCGCTGTGCTCTCCACGCTAATTCCTTCTGCCAGTGCGCAGATAATTCCTGCCTATATAAAATGTACAAACCGATATATGAAGGTTTATTGCGATGTTATTTAAATAAAATTTATCATTTACTATTTAAACTAAGGTCTTTGAAGACAGTTTATATGATTGACAATAAAACACTAGATGTCCCTACATACGGGGAAAAAAAGGTGGTCTTAGGTTAATTTAAATATGTAAATAGGCACGTCAATAAAACATAAAATAGATTACACTACTTAAGTATATAACGTTTTAAACTTTGCATTTGACTTAGAAAATTAGAAGTCAAATATTCCAAAAAGATTAAAAAAAAAAGTATTATAAGATGTTATGAATATTTAGGTAGTTATTAAAAGTATCAAGTAGGTACCTACTGATAATAAATTCACGTAATAAACTTTCTACCCCACTATGAAAATTAGCCTTAAATGGCGCAGTTCCCTCTCAAAACAGTAAGTTAAACAAATGTAACATTCGACTGCAAACGTAGATACCATTCCACTAAGCTCTAAAGGCATAACTCAAAAAATAATACAATCAATAACCAACCTTGACCCGTTAAAATATAGCATAAATTCTATTGCAATTAAATTGTAATCAGAGTAGTATTTGATGGCAATCTGAATTGGAGCTTATAGGAAACAAAATAGGGTTGCTATTTATCTATTAAATAGAAATGAACTTAAAGGATTAGATGAGATAGTACAGATGTTCCGTATAAGGGAACCGCGTATGGTCAGAGGGCTGTAATGTTGGCATAAAGTGCCTTGTCTGTGCCAGAGTCCACGCTCACTTTAAAATATTCTATAATGAGGCGGAACTGTTTAGAATACATAAAAATTAACGGTTTTAATCTAACTGTTAGGTGCAATAAAATTACCCTATGTTTTTAAGGCAAAGAGTATATATATAAATATGTTTTGCTCCTTCTTATTAAGGTTAACTGAATCGATTTAATTAAAACTTAAGTTGAGGAGAGTTTCTACCATCTAAATTTATTCTTGTTGGATATATAGGTACCTACCCCTTCATTTAGGTATCGTATTATTCTCAATTGCTTTATTTTTAAGATATGCCTAATTTAGAGATCTTACAAAGATAATAAATAAACAGAATTCTTCAAATTGTATCGCCACAGACATCACTAAAAACTACACTCATTTCCTGCCAAACGCCTATCCATCAACTGGCCGCTAACAAACGTAAAGAAAAAAAATTAAAGTCATTTACGAATAAAGAGTTCCATATTCAAATCACTGCGTGCGACGATTAGCATCCAAGATGGCGTCCACGCCCGATTTTCGGCCAGTGATACAAATTTCAATTTCCTGTTTTCGTTATCACACCGCAGTCATCTAAGTTTGACAAATAAGTTCATTTTGACGAGTCGGCCGGTGATGGAGCGGGTAATTTATCATTTTAAATGATCGTACCTATCCAGTAGCTGCCACATTGGAAATCCGATAAAATGTTGTGCATCACAACACTAGTTTTTTATTTGGTAACAAGAGGCAGATAACCTCCATTTATCAAATCGGATAAAATTACTTCATGATAGAGAGAAGATTCTAATCCAATTTAGTTTGTAGGGCACTCGCCTTCTCACAATCCCAAGAGCCTTTATAAAACTGTACCTATATTGAGGTCGCGAAATCAACTCATTAATAACTAACGTCAGTTTCGATAGCCTTGTATCTTATCAAGCAATAATTCATTTTCTTCAAACAATCTCTGTAAACAAAAGCAGGGCTTACGAACGACTATTACCGTCAGGGGTTTGCTACTTAAAATTCAAATAAAGCGAAAAAGCCGCTTTCAAGCGACCGCGCCGCGTCGAAATAGCGAAATAATTGCGACGTGGAGCCTTAAATCGGTGCTCGCGTCATTTGTTTATTAAGGGACCAGCGCCGCGCGCCCTTTTAGCATAAATACGAGGCTGGCAGTGCTGGCAGCCGCCGACAACATAAACCGAATCAAAAGTAAACTGAAACTATGAATTATGAATTTGTTAGTCTCGCTCGTTGCTCCCTTGACAACTATGAATGCCGTGTTCATGAGTACCTACTATTATTTCTATGGTTATTTCAATCCAATTAAGTTTTGAGCAAAACTAAACATTACATGTATCTTAGTGTTAAGATCTTAATTTTAAGGGACGTGATTTCATCTATAACTGGATCAATTACAGGAACTAATTAATGCCCAGTTAAAAACTATAGGATGTTCAATGAAATCCCGAAGAACTAGTTAGTAACAGAGCTAAAAACGTTTCCAAGAGACCAATAAACTACATCACCTTATCAATATTTCACGTCAAAAATATAAATACACATATGGGTTATATTCAGACACCGAAAAGTACCAGGGTAACATAGCGCGTAGAGTGGTCGCTGCCCTCCTGTCACCGCATGCCAGCGCACACATAAATCCAGCGACGACATTCTTTGCGGCCACCGCCACCGCCGCCGCTGTTCTGAGCTCCTGGTAGGTACTAACATGGGCGGAGATAGGATATATTAATTATATTATACAATCATTTATTATTTATTTGCTATGAGACTTTTGTTTAATTTCCACATTTATGCTAACAATTTGGATTAGCAGTTGTAACATCTGGGACCAAATAGCTCCACTAACAAAATTGGGTTGGTACCTATACAAGTTAATCATTATTATAGGTATCATTCAGATTAAGCTATTTATTTACTGCACGTATTCCATTTCCAAGAAGGTACGCTACTTTTATGCAAATTATCTCTCAGTCATCTATACTTAATATTATAAAGAGGAAATATTTGTTTGTTTGTTTGTTTGTTTGTTTGTTTGTTTGTAATGAATAGGCTCCGAAACTACTGGACCGATTTCAAAAATTCTTTCACCTTTGGAAAGCTACATTATCCCCGAGTAACATAGGCTATATTTTATCCCTGTATTCCCACGGGAACGGGAACTACGCGGGTAAAACCGCGCGGAGGCAGCTAGTGTCTAATAAGGAAAGAAAGATTTTGATTGGCCAGCCAAAACATGACTACATTGTATCTATACTGAGGTAATTTTTTAGATTGTCATCCAAGTTAATTATCTAGCTTTTTGCTCCAACTGACAAGCTATCAAGTTGGTAGATGTTTAATAATTATTTAAATGGTGAGTAATTTGTAAAATGTCACTCTCAACTAGCAAAATTATTGTAAACAAATCGATAACACGATTAATACAGCGTTAACAATAAATAAGTCACGGCACTCGCTAAGGTCTGTCCATATAAGTGCTAGATACTTTTGATAAAGTTACAATTTAATTTATTACGCACTAGTCCAGATTCATAGTAACAATCATGCCGATTTATAGATTTACTTAGTAAGGTGTGTATCAGATACTACCTAAGATTATCCTTTTATTCATTTTTCTGATATTACGTTTCAGTATTTTTGGACTAAAGGACCTTAGCTTAAAATGGTAAGCACCCTTAGAACTGTATTGAGAGAATATTTCAGTAAGATATAGGGTAAAAGCCATAGGAAACAAACGGACATATGTGGCTTAAATGGGTGAATAGGTACCAAAGTTACATAATAGATAGATTCTACGATATTTCTTCTAATTTGGCCGTTATTATTCAGGATCTACAGCAGATATGAACTTCTAATGAACTCAAGAGTGTGAACAAGAGCTTATTACGTAAACCCAACCTTTCGTCACGATATTAATATTTAGTAAATAGATTTACAACCGTTTAATACTCTAAATGAGCGGTGTTGTAGTTATAATAATAAATCTGTGCGCGCGCAGGTTGCAGGAACAATCAAAGTTAATGTGCATCACATAGAGATGCGCCTGCGCACCCACGCTGCACCCACGGATTTATGTGGTGACCATGGATTTGAAAAAAATTTAATGATTTAAAATTTTCCTAGTCAATATCATGATCAAAATTCATCACGATAAATAATAATGAATACCCACTTTATTCATTATTTACCAGGACAATGTACATGGAACAAGCAACGCTGAAAACCAAATAAAATTATTTACTCAAATAAAGCCAATGGTACAATTCCTATAAAATCATGGAAAGATAATTAAAAAGCAGGGAAAAATTTACAACCCTTTTTTGTTTTCTGGATTAGACTTTACTTTCGCAGCTTCGTCAAACACACTAGTATTACACCTATACTACTTAGTAGGTCTCAACTCTTTCACTGGAATGTTCTCTGAGTTTAATTTTATTATTTATAGAACCTGACATCAGCTAAACTTGTCCGTAAAATATGAAACACATACTCACCCCAGCATAGCAGGCACGATTTTTCCAACCAATCAATAAAACGATCGCACCATGCAATAAAACAATCGCAGCTCTTAAATATTGTAATATAATGCAATATTTCGCAAACGATATCCTGTCTGTATCTTTATTAAAACTCATTGCCCACTAAATTATGTGCATAGTAAAATACATTTGCACAAAGTTCATAAAACATTTGTTTACAGCCTTCAGAATTAATCAATTGTCTTCTACTGGGAGCTTCAATGAATTGGTATATCAATAAATCTATGTCTAGATTAAAAATATCGCAGCCTTTTCAGCCCATACGATTGGTGAGATTACGTAGTGGTTAGCTACCCAGGGTTTTACGCTGAAAGGCGCGAGTTAGAATCCCCGTCAGCTACATTATGTAAGCATGAACATATTTTTTTGTTCTGTGCCTGGATGCCTATTTAAAATGAGTATAAATAGTATACCTACCTATAAGTTATCTGGCTACGATAAGACAACTTATTTTAGGACTAGATTACCTACCTACCGTTTATCATTTGTGATTTATGACCAACTCCTCTGGATATTCATTTACTTTACATCTTTTTAAGTATTAGACATATTAGACATCTGGCTACTATAGTTCCTTACTACCTTTAACTTCTTATATTCTGAAAGATCAGGGAGAGCCAGCTTATCCGTTTTACTAATTAATTTATATGATGTTGCCTTTCCTGCCATTTGGTAGAATCTGTTAATTCAAAATATTTCCGCGGTAACGTTTTCGGAAACGAATTTAGATTTAAAAATTATATCTGTCAACCGAATTTCATCCAGTTTTTACATGATTCAGTCGTAACATCCATAAATTCGTTAGCAATTTATATACCAACATCAGTACCTACATCTCTCGCTTAGTATGCCTCCGAAGTATGTACATAGCACAAAAAATATATTGAAAGGTCATCAACCCTTAGCACATACTCGCACCCACGCCACACACGGCGAAGCGTGAGGGTAGGAATCAGTTGTGATCGTACAGCGCCATCTCGCGGCGAGGCGGGGCGCGTCACGAGCGGTGACGTCACCGCCGCCGGCGCGGGCGCACGGTGATTGAGCGATGAACTTTGAAGGCCCGTGTCGATCATTTCTGTATTATTATTACAGTTTATGCGCAAGGATTATCCATTGAGATTTATTATACAGGACGAAAAATATGTATATTATTTATTATCTTTTTTGGGCAGTCTATTAATTGATTTTTGCTTTCGAAATATGGTGACAAGAGTAAGTCTCCTAATAGAGTCGTTTATGTATGTATGGAGTGTGTAATACGTTTATATAGTTATTATCACAAAACATTGAGTAGCTAAACCATATTCACTACCAAACAATGGATTGATTTAAAACATTACTTAAAAAATCGACAATGATTTGTAAATCTTTTTAAATCTCATTTGAAGTATTTGAAGTAGGTTAAATAGAAAGCAACAATTTGCCACTAGTACCAACTTAGGTACCATTTATTTATATATCTTTGTTAAAACCACCCTGTAACATAACATAGCCGTTACAGCATCGTTTGCGAGCACTTATTAATAACATGAAGAAAGCTGAACCGAATCTTCGATCGAAAACCAACAGTGGGTGGGGCTGGATCCCTGGTACCTGGCCAACGTAAACATTATATTATTTTGCGCATACTAGTCTGCGCCCGCGGCTTTTCACAAGTTCGAAAGTTTTTTTGGAGGAAGCAAATAGGTGAGTAATATGTGAGCGAAATGGAATGGATTAATTATATAAAAGAAAAGGTTGTGTAAAACCTTTTAAAAAGGATATAGTTAGTTAAAGGTAATTCATATAAGTTTCGCAATTTTTTTTAAGTTTCTATTCAACTTTAGTACCCAACCCACCCAAGTTTAATAGCAACTAAGTAATAAATAGGTACTTACTTAATATTATATGTAAGTAATAACATAACGTATATACAATAAAAAAAAACATTTTTATGAACTTGAAAAACAGTAACAAATATTAAGTTTATGACACTCCTGTTGCAACTTTATAGTTACGAATTTACTTGATGAATTATTAACAGAATTAATGTCGTCGACTGTACAGAGCAAATATTCGTAAGGCATAATACTAACATCTCAGTTTAAATTGCACTAAGCAAGCCTCAGGATTTATTTATATAAAAATCCACCTTCAATGCCTTATTCAATAATCCACGAGGAAAGATTGAACCGATAACTCCTCTACCCGACGTAAATTAATATTTTGATGCGGGAAATTAATATAATTAGCACTAATTATAAGGTTTGATCGTCATTTTATTTATGAGCCTGGGAAAGTAACAATTTTGGCAAATAATTGCACGTATGAATCATTATAGCATAATATTTTCATTGATAAAAAATATAAAAATCGATTATTGATTGCAATTAATAATCGTAATAACATTTGTACCTATTGCATATACCGTACACCATATTGCAAAATTACTAGAAGATTGCAACATCATTTTAATTCCAAATGATTTCTTTTTGGAAAATTATAATTTACATCTACTCAAATGGATTGCAAATCTAAAATTTTCCTTATGTCTGGATACTAATTTCGAGATTTATTTCCTAGGTGGCATTCCTCTGTAAGTTGGAATCAAATAACCGATAGATATATTACTTATCTACGGACCTATTATCGCAATTTGCTTCATATAATCAACGAGTAACAAAAAGTAAACTTTGTCTCACTTCCTCCGAATTATTGAAATTTCAAATATTACCGCATTCGAATGCTAAACGGAAACGGATATAAGAAACCGTAACGTTCCATTTACAATAAATTGTAATCTAGTAGGAGTTTTGTGTTATGAATCAAAGTTAAATTAAACTGAAATATTTATGTTTCTATAATCAACAACATAAAATAATATGAGAGTAGATTATCTACAAAGTAAATTTAAAACATTATGGTGTAATTTAAAAATATTTTTTAATTTTTATCCACTCCACTGCTACTATTCTGTCACACAGTTAAATAAAGAAACGACTTCACAGATAAACGGAACGTAATCCTTATGTCAACGCAAACAAAACTATGTCAAAATTAATTCTAAATTTCGTGTAAAAACAACAACAAATTCATATAAAAATTTATGTACATTAATCCATGTGCTCCCTATATATCAATATATAATATTGTAACAACACGATGGCCGAGAAGTAAGTGGAATTGTTCTTATTTTGGATCTTGTAGATTGATGTCAACATTCTGGTACTGGTTATCAGAAGGGGCCTATTGCATAAAAAATATTTGTTGTTTTGTTCTTCACCGCGTGGTAAACATAGACAGCTTATCTACGTTTTAAAAACATTGGCGAAAGTTCGCCGCTGTAATGTACTGACAAAATTGTAAAGGTCACATCAAAAATTAAGTCGTTCAGTAACTAATTTGTTCCGCATTTGCAAATATTTATGTACCTACTTAGGTTTAGTATACACGCTATCAACTAATGTCAAGTACAACCTGTATTTTAAGTACGTGCAATCAAAATCTGATGAATACTGGCTACAACCAATTTGTTCCCAGTCTTTATAACTTTGGCCCAGAAAATTATAGAGATAAAGCAAATCATACGCCTTTATGTATTGAATGGTATTAACTGGTAGGACCACAAAAACTCGGGAAGTAAAAATTTTGTGTGAGTAATGCATTGAGGCTGAAAATGTGATAAAACATGCACATAATTCTGTTCGTACCTCATGTATTACAAAGTAAAATTTTATCTTCAGAGTTTGTAGTTCTTTTCTGCGGAACAATGAAAACAAATTGTTAGTTGTAATGGGTAGAAATTCGGTTAGCACTTATATACCTATTGGACTATAATATTGTAAATTTTCTTTGTTTGCGATTCAGTTCTTTGACCTCATTTAGTAATATTGAGACTAAAGATGTATGTATCTCTTATGCTTGAATGATTCTGAATATGTCCTGCATTTTCAACCCAAACTTTTCTTATTGCCCAAATTTGTTTTTTTTATAGTTTAAAATAGTGAAACAGATATACTCCTTTGTACCTATAACTCGGACAAGTAATTTAATTTATGTAATTTTCAAAACACAATGGCAATATCAAGCTGCTGAAGTATTTCAAAATAACAACTGTTTATTTATACATTGTGCTATAAAACAAAACATTAGTCAACCATTTTTTTTATTAGAAGTACAGAAGAAAGATAAAGAACAATGAATAAGTTAATATCCTGGGACATTCTTTACACATGGCCAATCTGATTCTATACATAGAATATTGCTTCTATAAGCATCATCATCATCATATCAGCCATAAGATGTCCAATAATGAACATAGGTCTATGAGCATATATGTACTTATGGTAACCAGATAGTAGATATATACTTTAATATATTACCAAATATAAATAATTACCTAGTCACATACAAATAGTTATGTTCATGCACACAAATATCTATCCTGATCTTACATGAGAATTATACCCAAAACATGTGGCTTGTAAGTCAAGGTGGCTGTCCACCAAGCCAAAACGCCAGACAATATTTTCAAATACATATTTAAGTTTGCAGCTTTGATTTGATGGTCCAAGAGGCCCTGATCCCTGCTCTCTCAATTGATTTAGGCTTTTCTGGTTATAGTATATAAGAACGATAATTATGTATATTGCATAAATAAAAAATATACAATTTTATCTAGTGCCTGACCATTAACATACTAAAAGTCTCATGTATTTTATATTTAAAGGTCTACAGACACAAGTCCCAGTGATGCGGGCAGCTCTCCCAGAAGTGAGGACAGAAACTCTGGCAACTGGTGGGACTCTTGGATAACATCAGCCAAGTCTAAGGTTAGTTTGTACTACTGTAGGCATTGATACCTGAAATGTTCACTCAAGCAATATTGTTATTGGTAAACATAATTTATTATCTATATGGATCTAAATTTCTATATTAGTATGTATTTAAAGCATAGTATATGTACCATATCAGCTATCTGGTTGCCATAACACAAACTCACTTTTGAAGCTTTCTTTGGAATCCAATTGGCCGTGTGTGAAAAATTACCCAGGATATTTATTAACTAAATTCTCTGACAATTTCTGATAGGGAACCCTAAAACGACATCTTGTCTCCTTACCCAAAGTCATTGTATTATCAACCAGATCATAATCTAAGAATCATAGATACAGATCATTAATTGACATAATGTATAATACCTTGTTTACCAAAAATAACACAGATGATAAATTACAAAATAAACGCTCATTACCAAGGCACTTTAATTTATTCAATACATTCAAGTTATTTTATTTATATACAAAAACTTACATCTATGCTTATGTCGCTGTTAATATTAACCGAAAGAGACTTTATTTTTATAACTATTAAATATAAATTATATTTAGCGTAAATGTATAAAATTACCATTATTGTGAAAAATATAAGGTCAGTGTACTGACACAAGTGAAACTGTGAAACTGTACGCAGACTTGACTGACTCATGCGATTGTTAATGCTAGATCAAACAGAACCGTCCCTCATAATCAGTGTAAAGCAAACTAAAGAGCACTGAAATATGTACTTTATGTCATTCAATTTGAGTTTGTTTTCAATTGGAATTAATTTTGGAAGTCCCATAAAAATCAGAAGCTGTAAACTGTGTTGGTTATAAATATTTTTAATGAGAACGTTTTCAGTAGCATGACTTTGCTTGAATTTCAGTGTATACTTATTTATGTATAGAAGAACTTTTTGAAGAACTTTTATTAAACATCAAAAATTACAAGTCATTTATATAGCTTAAATTACATATATTATAAAATATCCGGCATATTTTTATTTATTTAAAGAATCCAAGATTAACATCACTAACGGATAAATAACCAGTCGTTATCAAAGGTATAAAAATAACTAATTTTCAACTCTTATTAAAATGCGAAATAACTAGCGATAACAAAAGTCACCAAGTTTTGAAAGTAGCAACTTATGTAGGTATGGGTTTAAAATTATTCATAATTTCACATTTACTTTTCTATTAATTGTTAGACCAAAAGGAAATCAGCGGCTATTACACAACAATATTACAGAAAAAAATAGCACAATTTTGATAACGTTTTATTGAGCTTAAGATAATAACTAATAGTAGGAGTTTTATTCGTGAAATATCAAAGTACATCAAGGTTAGTGGTTCGCACTAGATTGTGAACGAATGCATCGATTTCTGCATTTAACCTTTTGATAAAACCGGCGAATGTTTTAGCACTTATAAACGTTTTACCTAATGATCGCGCCAGTCGAAATCGAATCAATTAATTGATGACTTGTAAATTTAGCGTTGGCTGTAATAAGTAGTTACTTACTCAATAAAATATACGAAATGATATCTTTACAAACAATGTCGCTTCCCGTCTATGTACACTTATCTTTTAAACTACGTAACAGATTTCATGCGGTTTTCGACAAAAGATACAGCGATTCAAGATGTAGCTATATAGATATAATGTTTTGTGTTGTAATTTGAAATGTCACTGCTAACCGTGCGTAATCGGGGCGGGTCGCGAGTGAGTTATAACTCATTTTGACATTTTCATGAATTTTAGGTTTATCATGAGTAGGTCATATGAGGTCACCTTATTTGTTTCTAAGGCACCTAAAGAAACCAAAGGCAAACTGCCAGACCTTCTTCAAGCCAACTTGACCCACAATTTAGGTCACAACCTACATTGGTGTACTTAATGTCCCAGAATTTTAATGTGCCCTAAAGAACTTGCACATTATCATGCAAATAAATGTACCTACATTTTAAATGCGTATTTTAATTAGAACATAATAATAATAAATTAATTAAATCCTGAAACATGAAACAAAAAGCTAATATAACTCGTACTAATAAATATATACTTATTATAGATATTTACATCCAGGCACAGAGCAAACATCCACACAAAAGATTTCTTAGGTTTCTTAGGAATTTCGATTGATTTCTTAGCAAACGACTAACTATCGGCTATTTTCTCGCTCAAGAAACGTACAATAGATATACTTTCTGTGTGAACAAAAGAGATGCATATACAAACAGTTAATCGCTGACTGTTCACACTGCCGGCGAGCACTCGCTTCACTAGTTTGTCGCTACTTTTACACAAATATCGGAACTATGCAGACTCGCTCCCCGCGTCTCGCTAACTCGTTTCTAGTTCTAGCTCTACTCGTTACTCGTTAATCGTTGCCGGTGAGACAAGTGCCTAATGCGCATAGATAGTACTTCTCGGTTGAAGGCTGGCCTCCGTACCAATGGTGACTTCAGGTTTAACGTTTCTAAATGCCCTTCGCATGCATTGAATAAATTATGTTAAGTGATGCAGAACACATTCGGAGCTAATGGCCAATAACTATATTTGGAGTGTCATATTGAAACTTGAATGATTTATTTTTATCATGTCGCATCGATACTGAAAAAAAATTGTTGTTATGTCAAATTGGCCTTCATAAGCACTTATGAATAGACTATCGCTCGGTTTGGAAGGTTGGTATTGTTGAGCAGAGCTGCCAATGAACTCAGAAACTATAGTACCTACTTATGACACTATAAATAAGTATATACTAATATAATATATTATAAGTAGCCTATAACTTTTGTAGTTGATACTTTAGTCAAAATCAATACAATAGTTTCAGAGATGTGCCCATACAAAAACATGCTAAAAGTAATAGTGGGCTTATTTATAAAAAAAAAAATCTGCTGTCTGAAGATTCTGGGTTTATTACATTTAATGTCTTGTCATTAGTGTAATTTTCAATAACATTTTACACTGCCCTGCCCTGTAATGATTATTAAACTTAGCTTATGGATCATAAATAAAAGTATATTTGAGGATAAACAATTCTATTTCAGTCCGCTGAAGTATACACAATGGTGAAGAAGGACCTGGATGAAATAGGAACAGCCGTGAAGAGTGAAGCGAGCCATGTCTTCAGCACCACCTCTAGTGCTATTGGGAAGACATTGAAGGTGAGATATATAATACAAATGTTATTTATTAAATAGCTGACTAAAACATTGTTCTACCATATTGTAAATGGGGGGTGGGGGGTAGGAGGGTGAAAAATTCTTAACAAACTTAATCTTATCCTATCTCGGAGTAATACACAAAATTTGTCATAATAATTGGTCAAGCCGTCTTTGGGGGTGGGATAACTAACACTGACACAATATTTTTATATATAAGACTAGTTGACCCGACAAACTTCGTACTGCCTCAGCATCAATTAATAAAAAAACTGAATGCTTTAAACCTTCCCTGTACTTACACAAATAATTCAAGACCAAAAATAGCCAAATCAGTCCATCCATTCTCGAGTTTTTATGAGACTAACGAACAGCAATTCATTTTTATATATATAGATTGTAGTACAAACAAAAATGAATTCTTACTGAACAGATTTTCATGCGGTTTTCACCAAATTCTGGAGTATTTCATAGGGAAGGTTTTTATGTATAATACATCAATTTGGACCCGGTAGGTGGCGCTGGTGGGCAGAAAGAAGTCTGCCGGGTCCGCTAGTTATATATAATACTACATAAGAAGCCCTCAATTCAACCAAGTGGGGCTTACTTTCAAAAGTGCTATTTTCAAAAATTTTATGTAACAGTTTATATCTAAACATTTGCATTTTATTTTCAGTTGGACGTACCAGAATCACCAGCTAATGTAATGAAGAAAAGCTTCAGCACATTTATTGGTAAGGATCCTAATACTCAAACTGACAAACTAATGTGAACCTTAGTGCAATACATTTAAATTTCAATTTCCAGGGCAAGTGAGCACAGTGCTGAACCCGGAGCCGGATGATGAGGATGATACTGAAGTAATCCTGTCTTCTGGTGACACAACTATGTTGTCCACATATAAGGTAACATTAATATGATATCTTTGGTTTTTATAGAGAAAGGCAAAGTACTTGATAGTGAGACCTATATAAGAAGAAAAATAATGCGATATTCTTCTGTATACCTATTTCATTTCGCTATTTAATAGATAAATTTAATATTATATTATACAGAATCATTCATTTTGTGAGTCGTATGTACAGAGTATCTATCTCTTTCTAATATATAAAATTCTAGCGTCGCGGTGTTTGTGGTAAAACTCCTCCGAAACGGCTTGACTGATTCTCATGAAATTTTGTATCCATATTCGGTAGGTCTGAGAATCGGACAACATCTATTTTTCATCCCCTTAAATGTTAAGGGTAATCCAACCCAAAAAATTTTTTTTTCAATTTTTGAAAACATTTTTTTTTATTTTTTTTATGATACAGCATTAGTAAATACATATAACCCTGAATTTTCAACCCTTTACAATCAACCCCTATCGCGCGATTTTTATTTTATCTTCCGCCTTCACCGGTCGATAACCGATCAACGATCAATCGATCAGTTATAATAAAAATAATTAAATATTATTTAGTTCAATAAAAAAAAAAATACAGATATTTTGAAAATAGATACATATCTTATCAATACATATATTAAGTCACTGTTTTTTACCAATACACTGATGGAAGGATTTATTAACTATTCATATTTTAATTTCTTTGAAGACAACTTTAAAAAAAACATTTTTTTACATTCAATAAATATTTATTTGGGAATAAAGTACCTACATTTAATAATAGTTAATGTAACATAAAATAAATCATATTTAATAAACTGATAGTTACAATATGAATAATTATTATTTCGATTATAAGTACATCCCCGAACACTTATAGTAGATAATTATTTTGATTGAACTAAAAAAATGTTTCCTACAAATAAAATACATGGCAAAACAACGTCTGCATACCTATGTAAAACATAGTCCGTATTGTCTGTCTGAACGCGATGAACACAAAAACTACTAAACAGATTTCCATCCGGTTTTCACCAAGTTAAGGAGTATTTCATGGGGAAGGTTTTTATGTATAATATATCAATTTGGACCCGGTAGGTGGCGCAGGTGGGCAGAACGAAGTCTGCCGGGTCCGCCAGTATTTATATATATTTATGAAAATGTCTTTTATTCAAATATCGCACTTGTTAGATTCATGTTTATTTATTAGTTAAAAATAACAGAAATTATTAAGTCCTTATATATCTACTATATACCATGTATACACAAGGACCCATGTACTACCGGTATATGCTATTAGGTATTACTTTTACATATTATTTATATACCACATATATATACACATGTGTATATATATATATATATATATACACTATACATATATACCATATACATACACCACATTGATACACATATACATATAAGGACCCATGTACTACCTGTACATTTATTCATATAATAGTTTGATCGTTCAAATTTTATAGTTGTAAATTATAAGGGTTAAGGAGAGGTCTGGGTCACTTAGCAAAATAGCAAGTCAATACCAAAACTATATTCTATTTTCATCATAATTTGTATAATTAATCATTAATCATAATCTATATATCGACTCTACTTAGCAACATAGTTATAGTTATAACTATATTATTTAAATAATGGAACAGAAACTAAAATAGAACAATATTAAACTTAGGTACATAACAATTCATTAGCATTTATTTATACATATTTTACTTAACTCTGTTGTGTCGTCCGACAGATTTCTCCAACTCAATTATTATACTCACCGACCGATGTCCGCACAGCTCGACAGCCAACCAAGAAGTGCCGTCTGGCCGACCGCACGTCCTTTTATAAGCGGCGGTACGCGGCGCTTTCACTAAACGTTCTTACAAATACCCACATAAAATACATTTTAAGTTTATCATAGTTGTACAGATCGATTAAAACAGGTGTATTTCCACAAGCTTTTAAGAAAGCCATAATTCATCCAATTCACAAAGGAGGGGATAGAGACTGTCAGTAACTATAGACCAATATCAGTCCTAACTTCACTATCAAAAATTTTAGAAAAGATTCTCAATTCTAGACTTAATAAATATTTAGATAAACATAGTATAATAGCCAGTAACCAATACGGTTTCAGAAATAGAATATCTACTGAAGATGCTGTATTGGACCTAACTCAATTTGTTGCAAAACAATTAGATAGTAAAAACAAATGTCTCGGAATCTTCCTGGATATGGCTAAAGCTTTTGACACGGTCTCTATCCCTATCCTTCTTACCAAGCTAGAGAACATAGGCGTGAGGGGTATAGCACTACTTATATTCAAAGATTATTTGACAAACAGGACGCAACAAGTCAAAATTGATGCCTACCTTAGCGATACGGAAGAGATAACTTTTGGAGTCCCACAAGGGAGTGTTCTGGGCCCAACCCTATTCAAAATCTACATTAATGACCTTTGTAAACTGACCATACCTAATGCTACTATATATACATATGCTGATGACACTGCCATTGTGGTACACGGTCCTTACTGGGAATTTGTCAAAAACCAATCCGAACACTGCCTCAGAATAGTTATTAATTGGCTTAACCAAAACCTACTTACACTAAACTTGAATAAAACAACTTATGTTACATTTTCAATAAGAAACAGCAGCAAACCAACGGAAAATTTCAACATCACTGCACATTCCTGTTTAGATAAAACCCTGAGTTGCGATTGCCATACCATTACTTCTGCGCATACTGTGAGATACCTAGGAGTAGAAATTGACGAACGGCTTCGATGGGACAAACAATTAAATAAAGTAATTGCCAGGCTAAGGACTATGATCTATCTCTTCAAATCTCTTAGAGAATCTGCGACATTGAAGCTACTTATTAAAGTTTACACAGCCCTGTGTCAATCTGTCATCCAATACTGTATTACAGTGTTGGGTGGCGCAACAAAAACAATGTTTCTGGCTCTGGAAAGGGCCCAAAGAGCCGTACTTAAGGTTATGTCACGAAAGCCTTTTAGATACCCGACAAAACAGCTATACTCTGACTGCAAGGTGCTAACTGTTCGTCAGCTCTTTGTGCTTGAATCCATCCTGAGAAGACATAGATCTGTTCCCGCACCAGACAAAAGCAGACGTAGAACTAAAATTGCTTGTCCTTGCGTCTCACATAACACAACGTTCGCAAAAAGACAGTACTATATAATTAGTTCTTTAATCTACAATAAAATTAATAATAAACTAAATATAATACAAATGAACAAACATGACACCAAAAATATTGTCAAGAAATGGTTGATACAGCTAGATTACTTAGAAACAGAGAAGCTAATAAGTTCTACTTAATAAACAATATTATGCATACATATCATTACTTACATATTATATATACACACGCACTAATATGCACTTTTCCACACACACACACATACACCCACACACCCACACACCCACACACCCACTCACCCACTCACCCTCTCACATACAGAAAATAAACTATACAACATATTTTCAAATTCACATTCAAACCAATATATACACATAGCAGTGACACTCAATCGAGGCGGTTTTCTTTGTCCATATGTTCATGGCTGAGCGCTATCGCCTGGGATACAGGCTCTGCCTAGTCCAGGAGATAGAGTCAATCCTGTTATCACTAGCAACCACCACAAAATTTTACATTAAAATAATATGGTTATATTTTAATATTATAAATTATAATTATTAAGAACCTATTTTAAGTGAAACTTGTTTCCTCAATTTTCTGTATTTCATGTAATTGTCAGTGGTGAGAATAAAATTATTTTATTTATTTATAATCTAAATAGGTTTATAAAACAACTATTTAACTAATAAACGTTTTGAAAACATTTACTAACTTCAAATAATCGATAACACTAAATTATAACCTATTTCAAAGTGTCAAAGAACAAACAACTTATCCAATAAACCATTATTCTATATATCTTAATTATAATTCACAATATTCAATCTAACAGTATTAGACTTCCAGGATGTTATATTTTACTAATGTACGTTTTCCTAATGGATCTACCAAACGGAAACACGTCAAAACCCACAAATACGGCAATTAATTTAAAAGCAACCTATCACACTCATCAATAGTCCGACTCTAACGCTTGGTTTGGAATACATTTATATGGGGAATGCAGAAAGTAAATGACAAAAAGAAATACAAAGTTAGAATATTAAGAAACCCCTACAACAGCTCACACTGTCACGTCTTGAACAGTCTATCCTCACTATGACAACCACAACGCTTAACCAACTGAGCTATCTAACTACTCATACCACTCTACCAATTTATCAATCTCTATCTACAGAAGGAGCTAGAAGCCCTCCAGCGTGTAGACGCAACGTTCATAGTACCAGCATATAGTCCGGAGTTCGACGCGTGGCGTAGCAGCTTGGAGGCCGACGGGGTCATTGCCCCCGGGACCGCAGCGAAGCGCCTAGCCTCAGGGCCCGTGCTGAAGGCCCAATACGAGAAGCTAGTGCCCGATGCGGTCACACACGACGAGTTTTGGGAACGGTACTAATACATATTTTGACAACTAAATTCCACTTGGGATCTTTAATTTTCCCGGAATAAAAACTAAAAAGTAGCCGGTTGCTGTTTATGATCTTGGTGACTCCGTGTCAAATTAGATTGAAGTTTCTTCAGCCATTTTAAAAATAAATAGTACAGAATAAAAAAGCAATTATCCAAGCGTTAATAATATTAGTAGGTTATAGTACGACTTTTCCATAAAACTATGTCATACGAAGTGATCAATCATACGCGTATGAAATAATTTCACACACATAGTTAAATTATAGTTTTAGTTAATTTGAACTTATTTTTAAAATGTTACTATTTATTTAATACTTCCTTGGTTATTAATGTTGGCTTTTTGGTAATTCGGGTATACTGTAAAATTCTAACAATGTGAATTTCTCATTTATTTATACCACAGAATAAAATAAAATCTCATATAGAATTACCTAACATACAAACCTCTATATCTATACTAATATTAGATATAAATGCGAAAGTAAATCTGCCTGTTTCGCTTTCACGCTAAAGCTACTGAACTGATTTAAATCAAATTTGGGACACAGATAGTTTAAACTCTGAGACAGGACATTTTTTATCCCGGGAAAATGGAAAATCTCCTGGTAACGCAGGTGATAGGGAGCAGGGAAGCCACAAGTAAAATATCTTCGTATCCAGGTACTTGTTCCGCGTGGCGCTGCTGCAGGACCGGCTGGCGGCCGCGGCGCGCCGGCAGCCGGACGAGCCGCCCTCCGACCCCGTGCTCGCACATTTACCGCTACAACAACACCTGCCTGCACCTGTGCAACAGTATGTACTATCATCATTATCCTCGCCTCATTAAGGGTCGGCTTTGTGCGTCATCTCCCTCCATTTAATTAGGTCTCCAGTCCTTATTCACTCCACATTCTCTCATGTCTTTACACAATCATACCATTCCTTCTTTGGCCTTCCCCTTTTACGCCTGCCTTCTGGTCTTAGGTGCATTGCCTTGGCTATATTATACTATATTTATCACTCATCATCATCAGCCTATCCTGGTCCACTGCTGAACATAGGCTTCCAAATAAAAAAAGCAAAAATTAAAACACTAGTAAAAAAGGACCTCGGGTAACTAGCTGAGGGATAAAGATGCGGGCTGGGCCATAAAGCGCCCGGACCACAAGAAAAGAACATAGGCCTCCTCCAGCGCACGCCATTGGGCTCGATCCTTGGCCTTTCCCATCCAATTTTTCCCAGCCACATTTATCACTACATATTATAAAACAAAGTCGCTTTCCGCAGTCTGTCTTCCGATCCAATAGAAGTGATAAATAGGCAGAAACCTTCCTTCTAACTGTCTAATAGTTTTCAAGCGACCTGCCGAAGGAAAAACAGCTTTATTTGCAAAATTATCAGTTAATAGGTCATCCCTTTGTCATTACTTAGCTTCATATATTATGTTCGGATCTTCCGTTTCATATAAAGAAAATTATTGATATACTAGCTTTTCCCCGCAGCTTCACATGAGTGGATATTATATTGAGCGCATTCTTGATGACACTGATACATTTGTTATGTCCATAAGCGGTAATGATTGTTTACTTGTTAGTTTACTGTCTAGGTACAGGATATTTACAAAATGGTTTCAAAAACTATTTGACCAATTAAAAAAATTGATTCACCAATGGAAATTAATGAATTAATTAAAAAAAAGTGTCATATAAAGACGTGGTATGGTAGTGTAGTTATATATTTCTTTTTATATGAACAAAACTGACATTCCAGGAGCCCTAAAAAGGTTATACCCGACGAGGAGATTGAGAAACCGTACGTAGCACCAGACGTTGACAATGTCACCTGGGAGGATGGTAAGTAGTAGCCACAGCTTATTGTTACGTAGCAGATAGAAGATCGCTGATGATGGATGAATGTCTTTCAATTCACAGAAGACTTCGCAAACGACGTCGAACTAACAGAGGAACAGCAAATATTACTTCTAGAAGAGTACGAAAAGGAGATAGCGTCTAAAAAACTAACAAAACAAACGTCCTCGCGCGACATCGCCAACAACAACACAGACACAAAAATGACTAACACAGAACGTAAGAAAGCACAAACCAGAGACAAACTGGACAACAAACAGACCACAGAGAAAAAAATAAAAAATGGCCGGTCACCGAAAAAGGCGGTTAAATCTGACGTTTGCGGTAATAACTTAGTCGAGGATTACTTCGGTGATAAAGAAGTGAAAGACGACGCCAGCGCCAACTCCGACGAGAGTTGGGAGAAGGAGTTTGAGATCGATGACGTCATCGAGCAGAAAGCTTGATTCATCCGGCCATAGAGTAATAATGTATTATTAAAATGTATATTAATTAGAGCAGGCCGCGCAAATTCCGGATACTTTAACTTTCTGTAAAAATACTCGCAATAAGATTAATTTAACTTAATTTTGCGTTTAATATAATTAAATATACCTACATAATTTTAAAGCGTATTCTTACAGAAAGTCAAATTAACCGTTTTCCAACCCTTCTTCTATCGTTGAAAAAAATGTATATTCCTCTTTCAAAAATATATAACCTACCATCAATTTTGAAATTATAATCAACCTTATGTATCGGAAATAAGGTTTATATTACACTATAGAAGATTCTTCAATTAAATTGCTTTAAAGTATACAGCGTGAGGACTGAACATTGTATGTAAAGAATAGAATATTTTTAGGACTATACAGGTTGTATATGTTAATACATGGCATACAATTATTTGGAAAACAAAGAAATTCTTTCATTTGATTTACAGTATATATACATTTGCTCAAGCAATATGCCTTATACAATATAAATCATTTTGGAGAACGTGTTTTTACAAATGCACTCTGTATAGTCATACTAGGGTAAGTGCACACTTTTGGGTTAATTTTTCTATCTGTTCCCCCTATTTTCCCCCCTAATGCATTTATATCACTACCAATTTTTCTTTAAGTATTGCACCATAGAGCTTTATAGATTTTTATCGAGATTCCACCTGAGAAAGTACTTACTAAAAGTCTATGGTACCTTGGTACCTTATTAACGGCTCCAAATCAGTACATAGACAATATTAAATTTTTGGCCATGGTATCAATAAGGAAACGATTATTTTTTAAACCCTAGGTCACCAGTACATTATATAATGTATATACTTAACTATTATATGTATTTCGATAAAAATCTATCTAGGCCATATATAATAAGCTACTAACTTCGGTATAGTAGGGTGAGAGACGTCCATTTCTTAGCATCCATTCCGAATGGTCCACCAATATGATTTACAATTTAAATAGGTATTCGTACTTTGAAAATAAAATTATTAATTTATTCCAAAATCAGATGAATTTAACTAAATGTACATATTCAAATATGATAATGTTCATTAAGTTTCAAAACTACTGTTTGTTGTAAAGTGAGGTCTGATACCTTTATTTCTCTATATACTCCAGTTTATCCACATGTTCTAACCATACGTTGCTACAAAACTGCTATATCTATACTAATATTATAAAGAGGAAAACTTTGTTTGTTTGTTTGTAATCAATAGGCTCGAAACTAATAGACCGTTTTTAAAAATTCTTTCACCATTCGAAAGCTACATTATCTACGAGTAACTTAGGCTATATTTCATCCCTGTATTCCCACGGGAACGGGAACTACGCGGGTAAAACCGCGCGGAGGCAGCTAGTACATTATATATATATGCTATTTCCTACATCAAACGGCAAATAATATTGTTTTCAAAGTGCGAATATTTACCAAACACGTTTGTACCTTTATATATTTTTATTATTTTAGCAATTAGCGTACTCTTAATTCTACGCCAGCGCCATCTGTTTAATATTTTGAATTTATAAAGCATACAATGTACAATAACATTTGACGTGTGATAACCGTATAAGCTAAGGCTTTTTTTCAAATAGTTTATAAGATGATTATAGTGAAATTTCAACATCTTGTAGGATTTCATGTTATTATTTGTCAAAATGAAATACTTAAGTATTTTTTTCGCAATATTTCGAAAAATTACAATGTAAAGGTATATTTTGGCAGTTACAATAAAGTAAATTAAGTGCAATAAATATATCTTTTTTTTAGGCTCTCGACGTATATTTTATATCGTTTAGGTTAAATATAATGAATTGTCATAGACTCAACTGTAACGAGTCGACATTAGGTTTCGTTATGTTTGTGTAAATTATGATTATTATGAATATGAATAAAGTTATTAAAAATTGTAAACTTGTGTATCTTATTCTAATCCCCAGTCAAATTAAATATCAAAAAATCAAATCAAATCAGGCATAGATATAAATAATAATAATAAATATAGGCAGGTATGTGTATATTTGAGAAGCGTAATTTATTATCGTTATTTTGTCTTAACGTGGGTCTGCTGGTGGTGGTGCGGAATACATGTATTTTGACAGACCGGTTGGCTTGTTGACCGAACCGAGCGTTAGAGTCTGACTATTCATAAGTGCTTTGCAATTTGGCCTATTTGAATAAAAATATTTTTGATTTGATTTGATTTTAACTTGTGATGGGGGAATTGAAAATTAAGTCAAAAATAAAACGTCATAATTACAAGTATAGTATATATATATTGAAATAAAGCGTAATGATCGTTATGTGGTCTTGGCGTTGGGCTGGGGGTGGTGTTGCTGGTGCGGGTAGAAGGCGGCCGGCACGCCCTGCGCCAGGTCGGCGGGCGAGTCGCCGGCCTGCGGGTACGGGTGGTGCGGCGGCGCGCCCATCCACTGCGGGTACCAGTACAGACCCTGGAATACACATAATAAAAAAATTCGTTTATTTTCTCGCACATATAAAAAATACAAATTATTATTAACTAGCTGCCTCCCCGCGGTTTTACCCGCGTAGTTCCCGTTCCCGTGGGAATACAGGGATAAAATATAGCCTGTGTTACTCGGGGATAATGTAGCTTTCCAAAGGTGAAAGAATTTTTGAAATCGGTACAGTAGTTGAGGAGCCTATTCATTACAAACAAACAAACAAATCTTTCCTCTTTATAATATTAGTATAGATAAACAGGTAGGTACATTTAGTTGTGGAAGACAGGAGCCCGGACAGGAATACACATGTTAACTCATTTAATTTTATTTTTTACTAGTGGCTCCCCGCGGTTTCGCCCGCGTTCCCGGGGAATCTCCAATTTTCCCGGGATAAAAAGTAGTGGATTATCTGTGTACCAAATTTGATTTAAATCGGTTCAGTAGTTTTAGTGTGAAAGCGTAACAGACAGACAGAGTTACTTTCGCATTTATAATAGTATGGATATGGATTGTCATCATATCAGCCTCATATCAGCATATCACGTTACCAAAAAAACGCACAATAAATTAAGTAGGTAATACATAGATGTTATGAAAAGTAATAACTTAATATAAAGTATTTCCTTACATATTGCGTAAACTATTACCTACCTAGTATTTCATATTTTATCTTAAACAAATATCCGCAAAGATGTGACCATGAAAAATAGACTAAATTACATAGATTCACATACCTTATTACCACTCCCTTGACAACTAAACCGGTACTCGTTGACTGTGAGCGGATCCAGATAGCTGATGCCGGCGATAGAGCCGTAGTTCGGGGGGAACATGAACCAACATCCGTCGAGGGTATCTGAACAAAAGTACATAGAAATAAATAAATAGGTATATCCTGGGACATTTTTCACACACGGCCAATCTGATTCCAAACTACGCAGAGCTTGTGATATGGTAACCAGATAGCTGATATGCTACATATACTACTTTTTAAATACATACATACTTATATAGATATTTACATCCAGACACAGGACAAACAGACATATTCATGCATACAAATGTTTGTCCTGGGTGGGATTCGAAACCACGACCCGCGGCTTGACAGTCAGCGTCACTAACCACAAAGCCAACCGGGCTGTCGAAATGAAGGTTTTTATCAAAAAGAACGGACATAACGTACAATTCACAAATGAAGTTAGAACCACAAAATTATAAGCCCTTAGAAATTACCTTACTCAATGTAAATATCTATATAAGTATGTATTTAACAGTAGTTTATGTAGTATGTCAGCTATCTGGTAACCATATCACAAGTTCTGCTTAGTTTGGAATCAGATTGGCCGTGTGTGAAAAATGTCCCAGGATATTTATTTATGGGCATTAGGTACCAATATAACACGATTTTAATGCACACCAGTGTGAAGACTTAGATAAATAGGTACTTATATAGGTAAACACGTAAACTAACAATTATAATTGAATAGTTTCTGCAATATAATAAAACTTACAAGTAAAATTGTTGGAAGTAAAATCGCCTATAGTCGGATCCGTAGTTCCTTCTTGGTAGAGTTCGGTAGTGCGCTCGACGTACGGCGGGATCGGTGGGAGGCCGTTTCCAGGGTCGCCGGGTATTATAAACGGTCCTGGAAACAAAAATAACATTACTTATGAAGTAACGTTATTTTTGTTAAAAGTCACATTGAAGAAACACCTTTCTTATTAGATTTATATGTTTTATTTTTTTAAATACAATATGAGTTAATTGGTAAAAGATATAATTTGGACTTAATTGTAGATTGATCTAAGGGATCAAAGTGTTGGAAATCAAAACACCTACCAAAAAATAGGAATAGAAAAATAAAAATACTTAGGTATTTTTTTTCTTTTTAATATTTCCCTAGTTAAATAGTTTTTAATTTATCATCATAATAGTCATACCTCCATAGAAATTGGTGAAGTTCCATTCGCAAACGTGATGGTCGCACACCAACGGTGAATACGGCTCTTTCGTGTAATACGTTTGGCCGTTCGGTACTGTCTGTAAATATCGTGTACATAATAAATATTGGAAACTAACACCAACATTGAATCAGGATTATCAGATATTTAAGGTAAGGTATTGATAATAATTTAAGTAGATAAGTATTTCGTCTTGAGGTATTACTTTAGGGTTCCCTAATTAGATATAACAGGAAATCCTACGTTTAAACTGTAATTAGGTACTTTAGAATTATGTACTTTAGAATTATGTACTTTAATTGTATGTAGGTAACTAGACGAATTGATTGACAGATCATTTCAGCCGAATAAATTTTCAGAAACCGCACAGGTAGGTACTTTGATATTATTTTGTTTACTTCTCAAGTGTGAATAAAAATAATATTTACCAGTAAATAATCATAGTGTCTGTACCGCAGCCCCTGTATATTGAAGTCGAGGATGAAGGACCCTGAGGTGATGACGCATGAAGCAGCAGTAAGGGGAGGTAACTTGTATATATCTGTACCACACTTCACAATAGCTTTTGGTAGGGTCGATACATCTCGTATATGCTGCAAGTTTTTCTTGAATGGAAACCTAAATATTATTGTTCTTGTTAGCTTAAAGTGTTTAGCATGAGTCAGAGGCATGTTTATGGAATAGGATTTTCAAACCATTTGCATCATTTCATGGCTTTAAGAGACACAACATTTTTAAATGTTTAACCCTTTCCATGGTAATTTTTTTTTTTAACAATTAGGTAATGACTAAATCAAAAAATCGAAGACGCATCTACTTGCTTTACCAAAGAACTAACACTGACTCAATTAATGCTTCAATAAGTACCTACAAAACTCGTTCAATTAATCATGAGTGTGCAGGTTCAAATCCCTGGCCCGTACCTCTGAGTTTATAAAAACTTACGTACGGATTCACACCACTGGCTTTCGGTGAAGGAAAACATCGTGAGGCAACCTGCATGGCCGAGATGTCACAATTGAAGACTTCACATAGTCCGCCAATCCGCACTAGGCCCGCGTGGTGGACTATGGCCTAAAAAACCCCCTCGATGTTAGAGGAGGCTCGAGCTCCTTGGTGGGAACGTATATGAGCTGATGATGATGATGATGATATATATTTACTTACCTAAAGATACAAACCCCAAGGTGACATTCCAGGCCATGTATATAATTGTCCATCTGGAACACAATATTGGGGTCTTCCTCCAAGAAATACTTATTGTCTCCCATGAAATGTACGAAACCGACAAAGTGGAACGATCGCCCTTTGCAATAAGGTGCTGGACCTTTACCAATATTATAAATATCGCTGTATAACTCGGATAGGAAGAGGTAAACGTTCTTGCCGCAGTAGTATTCTGAAAAAGGAATCTTATTATCAAACCATAGACTTACCTTAGTAGGTACTTAGCTAAGCTATGATACTAAGAGATGGCAGCCAAATAGGTAATTACGTCTGTCTAGGTACCTACCTACCTAAAGTACTTATATAGTGTTGTATTCTATTGTTTTGTCATTTTTGCTCATAACATCAAGTTTGTATTCCTAATGCACCTAACCGCCTACGTATTAAATAAGATATATCATATTATGAACCTCTTTCTTATATACGCCGTATTAATATTAGCAGTTGCTTGATACTAATAAGATTTCCCTGGGTTCTACTCATTCTGTCACCAAAAGCTAAATTAACTTTCCACCGGCTATACTAGTCACATAAATCGTTTTCAAAAAGTCCCTTTTAATTATCAAATCAAATAAATTAATTTAAGCTTGTCTCTCTTGCTCTGTCCCATCACTGAAAGTACCAGGAAAGCAGTAGTAAAGAAGAAGTAACAACATGTTTTAAAACGATCGACAAATGATAGGTATGTCATAATGTCCACGAATACTCAATTATCAGTGATAGACATAAGAAGGCAGCTATACAGCCTATATAAGGATAGGTACATATGTACCTTCTTTATTTATGTTCCTTACCTTGACTGACATAAAATTCGGAAGGAACAGCCCCACCAGAAGCGGTATTGTAAGTGGCTACCCTTTCAGTTTTGATCGTGTTATGATTGTCGTACATCGTCAGCATGTTGTCTATCGTATCTTCCAATGCTATTAGGAGGACCTGGGAATAATTTCGAGCATGTTTTCAATAATTGACTAGGTATTTGCTGATATTTTAATATAATTTTTAATCAGTTATTCCATCCGGATGTGGTGGCTTTAGTAGATATAATATTGATAAATATTGTAACGTCCGTAGAAATTATTTACGTACAAATAATGAATAGACTTATGAGTGTTACTTCACCTACCTACTTATATATACGTTTTTAATAAATAATTGAAATCCAAATTATGTATATCAAATAGAGATATTTAAGAAAACCGATGTCTTAAGCACTTGTTTTTCTCTTATAGATTTTAGGCGAGATATTGTTTTTAACCCATCAAAAACATATCTACCTTTAATTCCTTAATGTGCATGTTAATAAATCTTCCAAGGTGGTCCGTAGCTATGTGGACGTGTTCGTTTATTATGTACTGAAAGAATACATTTAAATTAATTTTCTTAAACCCTAATTTAGCTAGTCCCTAATAACATTAAAAATACGAAAGTAACTCTTTCTTTCCCCATGTCTGTCTGTTACCCTTTCACGGCTAAACTACTGAACCGATTGGGAAAGGATGTAGGTAGTGATGTGCCGAGTCGCTGTTTTGGTGGATCGAGTCGACTCGAGTCAGTTTATACGGTAGGTATTCGAATCATGACTCGATTCCCTCTACTCGAATTCTATGCTTGGTATTCGAATACTGACTCGAGTCCGGCTGGACTCGAGTCAGTATTTGAATTCCGGCTAGATTCGAATCAACCTTCATTACCGATTCCTTTTTTCCTAATGTTGCGGTAGGCATCGACCTCAAAAGAAATATTGCTCATATCCGATTATGAAGACGCTTCATGATTTTAAATATTTATGTATCTAAGTTATTATTTATCAGGTATCAAAGTTATTACTTTTCAGTTATTCGTTTGTGTTTTAAAGTCCGCTAAATATTGTTTAAATTACTTTTTAATGAAAGATAATTAAAAAAATTCAACTCAACAAAACTCGTATACTAGACTCGAGTCAATTGAACTCGCATAAATAGAATCGAGTTACGAATCGATTCTTCTTGACTCGAGTATCGGAATCGAGTCTGGCGTACTCGAATCAAAAAAAATTGGTATTCGAGTAGGCGAGTCCAAAGCAGGAATCGAGTCTGACTCGAGTCAAACCGTACTCGGCACATCGCTAGATGTAGGGTACATTTTAAAGGTATCGCGGTTGAAACTCCGGGGTATCTACTCCATTTGTAACATTAGTAGGATAAGCATCTATTATATCTATCACCTAAAAACTTCTGAACGGATTAGGAACACAGTTTATAAACTGAATTAACACTTAGGCTACTTTTTATCACGGGAAAATTGGAGATCTCCGGAAACGCAGATGAAACCGGAATGCGTGAATGCTAGTTTACTGTGATAGGTACCTGGTCTGGAGCTCGTTTGATCTTCATCATCTCAATCTGGTAGTGGGCGAGGTGGTCCAGCTTGTCGGTAGGGTCGTGGCCGTAGATCTCGTACGCGTCGATGATCATCGCCAGCGTCAGGTTGTCGCTCGGCTCTTGGCAACATGGGTGGTTACGCAACACGTATCCATGCTGGGGGTATTTACCGCTCTATACTTTACGGCTATAAGTCAGGGGTAGCCAACCATTATCACTATATTCGATATCATTCCATTCGATGGCAAGGTAAGAAGCAAGAAGCACATAAGTTTAATAGGTACCGATTAGGTTATCAAAAAGTGTTATTGATGGCACAGAGCTTCGTCTCTAAACGTAGATCGTAGGTCGAGTCAAATTGGACACCCCTGCTATTGATGATTTTATTTTAAAGCACACGGCGTTCAAAAGAAGATAGATACCTAATTAATTCATTTAAATAAAGTGCTTTACTTTCTGCTACTATAGGCGTCATAGAAAAAAAACCTACCGAACAGAGATTTTAGTCGACAATTCATAAGGTAGATAAATAGTTGAATGAATAAATATCTACCAACCTATATTTCATTTCACATTTGCATCGTCTCATTTAATGTGCTACGAGATTCGTAGCAATATCGTAGCACATCAAAATCTCTTGCGATACTTTTTTTATCTAATCCTCTATAAGTACATATTATTGATATAACAATGGTTATTATATATAAATATTTACCGTTAAACTAAACAATTGTGTGATAAATATAAATAACTGCAGTAATCCATTCCTTCGTGGAGCCATGATGGTGACTGGGATGTACTTTGTAGTGAAAACGAAATAGTTTTATTAACTGTTAACGATCAATTCGTTTTATGACCAATCAGAGGTTTATAACTAGGTAGTTCTTTTCGTTACAGTTGGCAAATTATACCTACAGTAGCAAAATAATATTGGTAATTAAGTATTTTTATTGTATATTATTGTACAGGGCAAATCTGTTTCCTTTATGATTAGTTCGGAAGGACCGATGAAGTCAAATCTTATTTTAATTTTAAACGTAATAATTAGGTATAGGTAATCGTATATTATACAAACATTAGACGAAGATTGATCCATTATAGGCATAAATGAGTCTGTTAGTTTTAGAAACAAAATATTCGTTAAATCATCTGGTTATCTAATATGTACCTACCTATTACCTACGCATACGTTTATAAATAGCTATATTATGTTTATAATTATAGACCCCTTTGTAATAAGCATTTTTTGACATTGAAGTAAATAAGTATAGGTATAAAATGCATGAAATTAATATTTTTACACCAACAATAGTGGTAAAATACGTCGTCGACTAGTATTTATTACATTACGAACCCTATTCTTGGAAATAAATTTAATTCTTTAACATACATTTAAGATCGGGATCAGAGATCACCGTTGTAAGCGATGTCTTGCCAAAATGGGGACAGGTGGCCCTGTGTGGGGGCAAATTTTCCTCCTGTAGCCAAATCTATCGATCGTCACACCGCGCATACAGCCGCGTCGCCTCGGGACTGGACCAGCCTCCCCCGCCCCTTACGTGCAGAATATCGTTACGAGCAGCCACAAAAGCTACAAAAAATACAATAAAAATGATAAAAACCAACCAAAATTAACGTTAAACTACATAACTAATACACACAGTGATCAAAGTGATAACCCCACAATCAATTCTTCGTGAAATGTGCGAAATAAAGCTGCAATAAAAGAAACAAGAAAAAAATGGCTGCTCGTAAACTAAAAGGCAAATTACAATAATGTAATAGCAAATTAATATAGTGTAGTGTAAAGAAGTCTTCCGAAAGTAGTTATTAAAATTATAAATATATTGTGTAATTAAGTGAAAGTGTTTTAGTGATATAGGAAAATCGATATTTAGTCGTTGACGTCAATTTTTTCAGATTTAAATATTTATCTTTACAATTTTATTAATTCAAGCGACAATAAAATTTACTTAAAAGTCAGGCGATAAAGAAAAAGTAAAAATGATGAATCTGGGCCGTTTAACCAGTAAACTGCCTCCATTGAGAAATGCATTGGACGTGGCCATGCAGACCGTCAGGCAGCAGATGCCGGACAAGGGCGCGCCTCCTCCACGCCCCCCGCAAAATGTCAGATTTGCTAACATGGGTAAGACATTTACATATCTGTACCTACCTATATACTTTGCTAAGGAATACTCTGAGATCATAATGATCAGGAGACGTGTGTTGCTCAAAAACGATAGGGTATAGTCCAAACAGTCTTGTAGATAGAAACTTAAATCTAATACAGCAAACACACATACAAACTATCATTATCTACCTACTTACTTACGTAGGTACCTACTTCATATATACTTATTTTTTTATAGATATGGGCGAAAGCTGCGAGCTTTCAACTATGAACGAATCGACTTCACCGACATACCAGTCGACAAATCCCACGAACCCATTCCTCAGTGGCCAGCTACAAGCCGAAGACTCCTTCACCAGCTATCAGAATACATATCCTCAACAAGATGGGGCTCCAAGGTATGAAACCCCTAACTAAGTAGGTAATATATAGATAGTCTTAGAGAATCTTCAAATTTATATATTTTCTTCCAGAACCCAAAGCATGCAAAGCGTGGACTTTTATGCTTCATCTGAGGAGGGCGGCTTCGAAGAAGGTGGTGGCAAGCCTGGAGCCAAGATCAATGAGTTTCAAGCCGCATGGAATGTTACTAATGCTATTCAGGTAATATTATTTTCAGCCTAGTCCCATCTAGGAATGTATCTTGAGTTATCAACAAAGATTAATGTATATTTTTATCCACAGGGAATGTTCGTTGTATCTCTTCCATTTGCTGTACTCCAAGGAGGGTACTGGGCCATCGCTGCGATGATCGGAATAGCCCACATCTGTTGCTACACTGGCAAAATCCTCGTCGAATGTCTCTACGAAGACGACCCCGTTTCGGGCCAACGCGTCAGAGTCCGCGACTCTTACGTCAGCATCGCAAAGGAATGTTTTGGAAGAAAATATGGTGCTAGAATAGTAAACATGGCTCAGATAATAGAACTTCTCATGACTTGTATCCTTTATGTAGTGGTGTGCGGTGATCTCATGATTGGCACTTTCCCTGACGGTTCTATCGACACCAGGTCTTGGATGATGCTTATAGGGATATTCCTTCTTCCTCTGGCGTTCTTGAAGTCCCTCAAAAGCGTGAGCATGCTGTCTTTTTGGTGCACTATGAGCCATTTGATCATCAACGCAATAGTTCTCGGTTACTGCATCCTTTACATCGGTGATTGGGGATGGTCAAAAGTAAAATGGAGTTTAGATTTCGAAAACTTTCCCATAAGCTTGGGCGTCATCGTGTTCTCTTACACTTCGCAAATCTTCTTGCCTACATTAGAAGGCAATATGGAAGACCGTTCGCGGTTCGAGTGGATGTTAAATTGGTCTCACATAGCTGCTGCTGCATTCAAGTCCATCTTTGGATACCTATGCTTTTTGACTTTCCAAAACGATACACAGCAAGTGATCACAAATAATCTTCGTTCGGCTGGCTTTAAAGGACTCGTGAACTTCTTTCTTGTTATCAAGGCGATCCTTAGTTTTCCCCTTCCTTACTACGCTGCTTGTGACCTTTTAGAACGTGCTCTGTTCAGAGGCAAACCTAAGACATTGTTCCCGGTGATTTATGCTTTAGATGGTGAATTAAAAGTATGGGGTCTTGCTTGGAGGTTGGGTGTGATAATGTTCACAGTTCTCATGGCTATTTTCATTCCACACTTCGCTATACTTATGGGTTTCATTGGCAGTTTTACTGGCACCATGTTAAGCTTCATCTGGCCTGCGTACTTCCATCTGAAGCTGAAAGGCAACCAGTTGGAAAGTACAACCATCGCTTATGACTATTTCATAATAGGTCTCGGTGTTCTGTTTGGAGTTATTGGAATGTACGATTCAGGGTCGGCTCTCGTGAAAGCATTCAAAATAGGATTGCCTTTTTAATTTCCCGTAGAACTAGTTGATTGTTAAACTATTTTTAGGTTTATGCGTACTACGTTCAAGGTTTAAATTCGAATGGCGTTGAAAATACGATTTAAATATGCACTATCTGGCTAGACCTATATTATACGATTTGTATTATAGTTCTGGTTAATCGAGAAAATGTAAGGAGTTGAATGTCATCTAAATATCTTCATAATTTTATGTATAAATAGTATATACGATTGATATTAGCTAGTTGATAGGTAAATCAAACACAAGAATATTATAATTCAATGTCTTCCAAATAACTTTTATGTGTTTAAAAGTTATTTAACAACGAAGTCTTCCATTTAAATAAATATAGCTGTAAAATTGAATAGGCAACATTTTTTGCTTGTAAAAAATACCAACAGCATAATTTCGATAATATTTACATTATTATTAGGTGATTGTAGTAAATATACTTAAATAGAATGTGTTATTTATACTTTATATATTGATAATTCATATTTTTTGGGACAAACTAATAAGCTCGGGCATAATATTATTCTTATTTTTAAGATTTTAAGAGAAATAGAGTAGGTGTACCAAAATTGGGGCTGCCACAAATTATATTACATTTTAGTAGTACTTAGTTTATAGTATTACCATGTGTCCAAATACAAAAACAATAGAAGCGGAAAATACGATATAATTTCATAAAGTACATACATATTTGTATCAATATCTATAATTCACGTTTTATATGTAGGTATTTCTATCTACTGAAGTGGCAGCCCTTAATCTATATTAAAAAATATCTATGATAACTAAACCTGCAAATAAGTCTTCCATTCTTATTATAATTGTTGTTGATTATATTATAGAAAAAATTGTAAACTATACCTACATGTTATATAATAGACTAGTTATGTTAAATGGAGTTTTGAGAGGGTATGTGTATCAAAAACCCCTATATTTAATTACGAATAAATTATATATACAGATGATTTCATCCAAATATAAAACTCACAAGGCGCATGAATATAAACTGTATTTGCGTACTTATAGAGTATGATTAAACTCTTTTAAACAACAGTTTAAATGAAATAAAATACAATCATCTGTATATTTAATTAATAAAAGACTTGCAAAAGGGCTTCCAAAAACTTTAGCGTTTAAAAATAACGCTTAAATATTGACTATGGTTACAGCTGTTACTAGCACTTATGTTGGTTAATCCACGCTTGATATCCAAAAATAACTATTTAGAAAATGTATCCAAGTGCAATAATGTTGTATAAATTATACATGTATTGTGATGAAATGAATTCTAGGTGTGTATTTTAAATAATAAAAAAATGTTATTCGATAATTTGGTTTCATTCACTCATCCCTTTAAAAATTAAGATTTCTACCCACCACCTTTAAAAATGATATAGGTATCTACTTACTAATATGTAAACAGAAGGAAATTCAAGACCATTAAAATTTATTTTCCTACCATTACTTTTTGCCAAAGTAAGTAACCGTGCAAGCTTCACTAGATAAAGACCCTAATTGCCAATTTAGTTAATTGTTCACGTGCCTGTACTGTGCGAGTGGCGCGCTTTTTACTGGCCGCCATGTTGACAAAATGGACGTTCGTATTCGCGCATGCGTACTGCTGGCTATTTGTCTTACCTTTCTACAGATAACGGTAAAATATATTTGTTTTTGTAGTAGGTAAGCATAGTTCAATTTAATCAAATGCGTTCAAAATTAGGTTCTCTAACCGTCCTACCGTAAAGTACCTAATTGTTATGGAGGTAAGTAAATGTAAGTTTAGATGTAGGTACAAGATGATTTCCGGATCAAGAAAATTCTAAATAGATATAAGCTGAATGTTGTCGCAATCCACAACTCTAATCCATTAGTCTAATCAAGTCTCATAGAAGCTTCAGTCGTTTTGAACATTATAAGGGGATTAGGCCATGGAATTAAGATTTTTTTCTTTTAAATATCTACCTACATAAGGTTACCTACTTATTCAGGTTCCGTACAATATTCGCAACCACCCATGTTGCCTAGAGCCAAACGACAACCTGACGCTGGCGATGATAATAGACGCGTTCGAGGTCTACGGCCACGATCCTACCGACAAGCTGGACAACCTCTGGCTGTACCAAAACGAGATGATGAGGATCAAGACGGCTGAAGATCAGGTATATATACCTATACTATTGATTGGTGATACCTACACTATAAAGATGTTTTGTGTAAAATGTGCTTTTACAACATGTAGGATATAGATAGAGATATAAAAAATATAATAAGATTTTTTGTTTGTTTGTAAGTTTTGTAACGAATAGAATAGGCTCCGAACTTCTGGAGCGATCTGGATTACCTATTCTTTGACTGGGAGCAACAGCGGGCCCGCTCGTATTTTTACATATTGGACATAATATTTTTACATAAAGATTTCAAACGATTTGAAAATATGTACGTTAATAATTCAGTAGATATATTAAAACAAACAAATATTATATTTCAGTATCTAATCAACGAACGGATACACATTGCCACCGACCATTTGGGACGTTTTATCAAACTGCACGTTCAGGAATTAAAGGTATATTAATAACAATAAATAAATAAATACCCTGGGACATTTTTCACACATGGCAGATCTGTCTGACTCCAAACTAAGCAAAGCTTGTAATATGGTAACCAGATATACTACTTTTAAATAGGTACATACCTATCTAGGTATATAGTTAACATCCAGATACAGCACGAACAGACGGGAAAATAGAAGATCTCTCAGATAGGTACGCGGGTGAAACCGCGGGGAGTCAGTAGTCTACAATTTGAATCATACAGTAATAAAACAAAGATCCATTACAGGTCCTTCTGATCACACTGGACGACGTCCTAGACAATATGCTGACCATGTACGAGAACCACAACTCTATAGCTGCAGAAAGGAAGGCTACGTATACTGGTGGTCCCGTTCCTATGGAGTTTTATATGAGCCAAGGTAACCGTTAATTTGATTAACATGGGGAGTTTTAGGCTAAGGTGTAAAAAAATCCGGAGACATTTATTTAAATATTTAATCTGATCTCTACTAAGCAACTATGTTAACAAATTAGCACATACACTTCCTACATATTTAACTTATAAATATAGATATATAAATATAAATATTATTAATATTTAAAAATAATATTAATAATATAAATATAATTTTTATTCAAATAGGCGTTCACAAGCACTTAGTTTATGAATTGTCAATCCACAGTACCCACTTGGTAATTATGGATTTAATACGTCTTTTAAGTAGAAATGGAAATCACAACCTGTGTCCTTCAGGGTATCTAACCAGCTCCAATTTCATTCTTCCAGAATTTTACTGCGGCAAAAACATCTACATATTCATATCAGAATTGTACAGCGATATTTACAACATGGGTAAGGGAGTGGCGCCATATTGCAACGACCGCTCCTTCGTGTTCCTAGGATTCTTGCATTATCACGATGAACAGAAATATTATTTGTTGGACGACCCCAGTATATCTTTCCCGACAGACAATTTTCTACACGGATTGGAATGTCACATGGGCATTTGTATTTTTAGGTAAGCCCATTCTGATAATGTTAATTATATTTTAAGTGCGAATTTGATACGCAAATAACTATCAACTTAACATATTTGAATGAAATCCCCCGTGAACGCGGGTGAAACTGCGGGAAGCCTCTAGTACTACTATAATAATGCTTCTGCGATATAGGAAACTTCTATGTCCTCCTTCCCATTTTCTGTAGCGCAAAATTTATAGTTAGGTATATTTAGTTATGTTCTACCTAATACCCTATGCCGGAGATTGCACACTGCACCAAGATATCAATTTACCACAACTTTATGCAACGTAAGCCAAAATGGAATTATAAACAATGCTGTACGATTTAAAAATCCGCTGTCTAATACCAATGTTGTAATTATTTTGCATTGCTCATAGGTTTCCCTTTAAAAAGCTCCTGCAACGAGACCGCGACGTCTCCACTTTACCTAAAGCCATAGTCAAGTGTGGCCTGGTGATGTACAAGCTGCCTCCCCTCACGGCCGCCTCCTGCATCATCACCTCGGGCTCCTTCATCCTAGACTTCAACATTCAAGGTCTGCGGTACAGACACTATGATTTTTTGTTGGTGAGAATTTTTTATCAATACTAATCCATGATAATATTATAAATGCGAAAGTAACTCTGCCTGTCTGTCTGTCTGTTACGCTTTCACACTAAAACTACTGAACGGATTTAAATGAAATTTGGTACCCAGATAATCCAGAGCCTGACAAAGGACACAGGCTACTTTTTATCCCGGGAAAATTGAATATCCCCCGGGAACGCCGGCGAAGCCGCGGGGAGCCACTAGTAACTCCATAATTGTAAAATCTCTCAAAGTGATGATCTCTTGATGCATATTGCAATAGTTTTTGGTGTAAATATTTATAAGTTAATTCCCTTTTTACCTTATATAGAAATAAGTCAAATCACAAAATGAATTAAAGACATTAGGACCAGCGACGTAGCTACCACCGTATCTGCGGTATCAATTATAGTAAAGATGAGATAGAGATAATTATAATAAAGCCTCAGTAGCCCGCGTGAGAAAACTTTACTCTTCATAAGGGCCGCCAACCAATTTTTTACACGGGGCCTAAGACCTTAAGACTTTCGTATTTTCAGACAATACCAAACGGCCAGACGTATTACACAAAGGAGGATCGCACTCCGCTGGTATGCGATCACCACGTTTGCGAATGGAACCACACTAATCAGTATGGCGGTAAATATGTTTGTCTACCAACTTTAAGGCGTCAGAGTATTCTTTAATACTTAATCATGCACCTTACCCCCCTTGGTCATACGACCATGTAATTTATATGGGGCTAACATAAAAAGCATGCTTCCGAAATCTACACCTTTTACCGGTATGTATTACAGCCAGTCCTCTTACTTACGGCATGTTATGTTCTCGAAACACGTAAATCGATACGACGAAAATCTACCTAAGTATTTATGGGATATATGTAGACAATAATAGAATAATAGTTGAAAGAAAATGGAATAAAAGAGAGTAGGTGATAGAATAAGTCGGGCCCGATTTCCTTTCTGTAATAATAATATAGGTATATATATTGATACTAGCTGCCGCCCCGCGGTTTCACCCGCGTAGTTCCCGTTCTCGTTCTCGTGATCGCTTAGGGGTATGAAAAATAGATGTTACCCGATTCTCAGACCTACCCAATACGCACGCAAAATTTCATGAGAATCGGTAAAGCCGTATCGGAGGAGTTTAATCACAAACACCGCGACACGAGAATTTTATATATTAGATATCTATAATATTAATCTTGGTTTATTTTAAACAGGTCCATTCATCATCACCGGTGACCCCGGCAAGGGAATCGTCCCAGTGCCGCCATACATAGAACCCACTCCAAGACCAGATACAAGCAACGAAGATGAAAATGCTACTTTCCCGTGTATGTCTTCTATTATTTTAACTACATAATGATTTCATTAATTCCATCATAAAAAAAGTTATATACCTAATCATTTGTATCTGTTTTACGCTTATTAGACGCCCCATGTTGGGCGCCAAGATGAATATGGTTCTGGCCCAGAACCATATTCATCCTAAATCTTGGCGATTTCCCAATTTTAAATTTAATTTGTGTCTGAACTTAGAAGATACGAACCAATAAGCGATGGAGTTAACAAATTTCTTTATAAATATATGCCTCCAGATATCCTGGATGGATGCTTATTCATGTACCCTCCGAATTACGGCTCAATCGCTGGCAAGAGCTACCTCGACTCTGTAGACCTGCATGATGACAGATTCACATGTAATTCTGCGGCTGGCTCTAAGGTAACGTCCATATATACCCTAAGGCGCTGTCTCCACGAGCGAGAGAATCGCGACGAGTCCGCCCTCATATCGTCGGAGAATCTCCACTAACGAGCGATAATTTCGCCGCGTATCGTCGCGAGTCGTAACGGAATCGCAGCGTTTCCGCGGCGACTCGTAACGGTATCGCCGCGTTTCCTTGAACATGACGCTGAAATGATGCTGAAATGACAGTGCGCCCGCTGCGCGCTCGTCGCTCGGCGCCACGAGCGCGCGGCGGGCCCGCTGCGAGTCGCGACGGGCTAGCGACGATGTAACGACGTTTCGCGCGCTCGTTGCCACTCGTCGCATCGCGGCGATAATATCGCCGTGTGGAGACGGCTTCTATAGAGTTGTATAGAAATACGTGGCACGACTATAATATCGCCGCGATTCTCTCGCTCGTGGAGACAGCGCCTTAATTATTCATATAAGCACATGGTCCCAACAATGGTAAATAATTATGAACTTAATTTTTACACCCCAGGGTCTATATTGGTATCCGCAATGGATGGGTGCTATGCCCCACCACCCGTACCCGACAATGGGCGAGGAAAAGGATGTGTTCGAACCACCAGGGTCATACTACCCGCACCAGAAGACCTATGATATGGATGATGGTGATGTCGATTAGAATATATAACTTTTTTATTAAATACAGTTGTTTTATTGCTTGTCTGTCACTATTGGAGTGATAGATGTTGAAAGAGAATATGCTCTTAGAAATAAAGGATAGAATAAATATAATAGAATACAATAATGTTCATAAATAATTTGATTTATTTAAAAACAAATAAGTATATAACATATATCTTGTTGTCATGTAAATAAAAATCAAATATAACTTTCCAGAAATCTCCTTTCAATAACACTACCCCTAGGTAAAATGAAAAATGCTGGCGTACCTGCTCTCAGTTCAAAATATTTCATCACCAACAAGTCCGCTAAATTCTTTGACGAATCAATCACATGAGGCATTTTATCGTAACCCTCAAAGTAAACATTAACACTATCTAAGTTGTACTTATTTTCTTCATCCCACGGTGCTGGGAATACTTGCTCAAGTTGACACAATAAGGAAACATTCTCGGGGCAAGATTTGATAAAATCTGTCATTTGATATTCTGGATACAAGAATAATACTGGCCACTTTAGTAGTCCATCCTCAATATGTACGATGGAATCATGAGCACCAGGCAGACTAGGCTCCAATTTTGATATATCTATGTCATCTTCATCATCGCAATTAGAAATCTTTATGCCACGATCAATGATCGCTTTAAGTACTGAATCTTTCTTCTCAGCATTTTTATTGTTTGCTCTTTCTAGTTTTCTTTGATCCCGTTGCTGTACTACCTTTTTCTTTTTTGCTGTATTTAATAGATCTGTTATTTCACTATCTTTAGATTTTTCTAATATCTTTTGACAATGTTCAATACAAGTATCATATTTTGCAACCTCGAGAGCAGATTTTGCTGCTCTTATTTGAGCTTTTGTGTGATCGGGATTGAAGACTAATGCTTTTTCACTGTCAGAAAGTGAGGATCTGTAGTTCTTCAGATGCCAATGTGCCGCTGCTCTGTTGTTGTATAGACTGGCATTAACTTCTGCACTGTTACATTTTAGTCGTATGCCTTCTGTGTAACTAAAAATTAAAAGAAAATACAAATACATGAATTATAAATTAAAGTTATTAATATTATGAAATAATTACTAATTAAAATGTATGCAAGAAATTAAAAACATACCCCATTATAGCCATTCTATAGTTTTTATGTTTAAAATTAAAATTCCCATCTTCTTTGTAATTTGTTGCAAGCTCAACTGGGGTGTTTTCTTCTGGGTCGTATTTAAGTTTTGCCAAACCTTCAGCTAGTGGAGATAGATCACCATTTTCTGGGGTAGCCTTCATAAAAAATGGGTGCTTATCCATTTCTTCCTGGAATGTGATAAAGATGTTTGTTACTTTTCTATATTATTATAAGTTGACTTGCAAATATGCAGAATATCTTCGTACCTCCCATTTATCTTCCGCCCAGCCTTCGGTGTACCTCTTTCGTTCTAAACTATTTATGAAATCGTCCAATTCTTGGTCCATTTTCTGACAGAGTTCAAGCCTTTCTTCTTCCGTCATGACCTTTTTAGGTTCTTTTGCGCTATCTTTAGACATCGTTATTACCTAAATTACTTATCACCAACACAATAAAATAGTTTTTATACCAAACAGGGACTTTATTTACAAAATACAATTTTCCAATGCGACATAACCTAAAATTTTTTTGTTGACAATTTTACACAGTGCTGCCATACGAAGCGTGGAGAATTCTACAGATTCTACTATGGAAAAGAAAGGTTCGCTTGGTGAATTACAATAAAATATTTGGAGATTAAGACACAGAATACGATTTCAAAATTTAAACCTTAAAATTGTCGTAAAAGTCTCTAAATGGGTATAATATATGACTGCAAGGTATATTAGTTTAAACTTTCCGTTCTCCGGCTGGCAGCGTAGTTTTCATTCGACTTGAATATTTGATCAGCCACCAAAAAATTGCATTGACGACATTAACGTACAAGTATTTATTAGTAGACTTCACCACTATACCACTTTTGGATGTACTCGCACTTTCTAATCTCGCGAGTTTTAAAGTATTCAGGATATTGAGCTTTTTCAAGAGGATGCCAATAATCAAGTACCCAATCGGGTGGAGTTACAACACGCTCATAGGCTACTCCCCCAGCAATTCCAGTTGATCTTGCAACTGTAATGTTAAGATTCAAGTTGGTAAATAGGAATAATAATTTATTTTATAAAGTTGGATTATTGGCGACTTACACCGTTGGGAATGACTAATCTACTAATTTGGAATAGTTTTGATGCTATAAAACTTTACGAATAGGCACTACACAAAAAATATCTTAAAATGAGAAGTCTAAAGAAAAAAAGATAATATCTAAATTAAGTACTACTACTTAAGTACATTTTGCTGGTGGTAAGGGATTACTCTTCATAAATAGTTCATGTTGGCCAAGCCTCAAAAGTCGACGTTGTTCTTTAGGGTCGGTTTCACATTTGTTCTTATCAAATTCATTGCGTAGAATTACCTGGTGATACCGCACAACTTGCCTGTAATAATAACAATAGCATTAATACAATAATAATTTAGAAGTTTTGTATTACAACAATGATATATACTAGATTATAAAAATAATAAAATACCTGGCGACATAATAAGATTCGACTTGTCTCAATGCTCTTTTGTACAAATTACACACTCTTTGAGCGTGAGTTCTTAGCTCTGGAGCAAAAGGCATTTTTTAAATGATAAATAACTATTGTTTTACAATTGGAATTACGACGTTTTGTGTGAGTTACCAAAATAGTATGCAAAACTCAGGAAGACAGAAGTCAATGCTTAAGAGAAACGTCACCTATTGAAAAAGGAATGCCTGAATGTACTGCGTTACTAAAAATGTGTATACAAACAAAAAAAAAGTTTAGTACCCAGAGCATTTAACTCATTGAATAGCCAATGCTGATTGCATTTTATTTCCGTGTAAAAGTTGCATGTAACACGAAAATATACATCAGTCATGGATTTTTGAAATTTTGAAACTCTATCTGTATCTATCAAAGTCAGACACTTGAGGCATTGTCACATTAGCAGCGTTGCCAGAAGGTTACTTTAGTAACCTCACAGGTGAATTTTGACTTCGTTAGGTTACTTGGAGGTTACACCACAGAAAAGGTTACTTTTAGGTGATTCAATGTTTGTCGTTAATATATTTGTGTAACGTCTACAATGGCACAAAATTGAGAGACACGCCTAAAAAAAAAAAAAAAAACGACGTACATATTTTTGAGACGTGTACAAGAGACCAAATTTAGAGACGCGCCTAAAAAAAAAAAAAAACGTTAATATTTTTCCTATACAAAAGGTTACTAAAGGTTACTTTTTTGGACAGTTCAGGTCACTTTTGAAATACCTCGCTGGCAACACTGCACATTAGTCACTAGTGTCACTACTGACTGTCACTCACTGTTTGTCTGTCACTCAATTTTCATTCAGTTGTCCGATTTTGGGATTGGATAATGATTCTTAGTTTATTTCTTGGATTTCGTTAATTACTTTTTTCATATTTAGGTATATTAGATAGATATTTTACAAACATTTACTAGTATCATCCCACAAAAGTTGACAATAGAAATGATAATGTCGAAGTTTAATATCCATGCTTGAATTCCTTCGGAGCAAGCGGCTTCAAACTTTTTGAAAATGTCTGACGCTTGGGAAGAAATCCAAGCGGTGAAAAGTAAAAGGAATAGTCGACGGGAGAAGCTAGAGAAGAGGAAGAAGGAAAGACAGAATATTCTAAGTGCTAGTTTGGTAAATGCAGAGAAGCCTGAAGGATCGCCCGATGGCGCGAAAGACCGCTCTTTGGCTAGTCCATCGGGGCAAAAAAATGAAGGTAATATGATCTACTGCTAAATTAAGTACTCGTTGGATTTATCTACTGTTGATAAATACATCTAAAAGTAAATGGTAGATATTCAACAATGTAAAATGACTCTTTGGAAAAAAAATCAGGAGGCCTGTCTCTGTTGCCTACATCTTGTTTATTATTATATAAGTATTCAATATTTATTTACTGCCTGCCTATAGACAATGTAAATGCTGTTACAAGTTTATTTTTATTTACTTATTCATACTACTCACAAAATATCTGTCTTTTATTTACTTCGCATTAATAAATCAATATTAAACTCTAACTTACAGCATCCCAAGAGAAACCAAAACCCGTAGTACCATCAGCATCCTTGGAAGTTCGTCTACTGCAAGTGTTATCAGACATGCAGCTCCAACTGCCGGCAACTGCAAGTGCTCTTCTGCCGGGACTGGGAGATGTTGATACTGGTATTGTCGCCAGTTTACTGCAGAAGTTTGCCACACAGAAGCTTATTACGTAAGTTCATTATTCTCATGCATATGCCTTGCGTAGACTAGTTATAAGTTAGATGCTATACTATAAGAATTATAACTTAGATACTTAAATATAGTATTTTATATCTATTACTCATATTACAGTAATCCTAACTAATATTATAAATGTGAAAGTAACTTGGTCTGTCCCACTTTCATACTTTAAATTAAATTTGGTACACAGATAGTGTAGAGCTATAAAGTACATAAGCTACTTTTTATCCCGGGAAAATGGAAGATCGCTTGGGTACACGGGTGAAACCGCAGGGAGCCACTAGTTTACTATACACATGATTTGCAGACTAGTTCCAAGTTAGACTCTGTACAGCAAGAATTATAACGCAGATACTTGAACAAGATATTCAGAATACTTGAAGAAAATATACAGTAATTTCTCATAAAGAAAAAGCAATTTTTTATTTTGGTTTGTACAACTAACAAGCAATAATACAAAAATATTACAGGATCCGAGAACGCACTGAAACAACCACAGATGCTACGATAGAAGTGGTCAGTGCAGAGTCTGTAAGGCTGGCAGCTGTCCTAGCAGCCCTTATGGAAGAACAGTCTTCTAGTAACAAGAGAAAAGGTTGGTACAATAATATTACAATAATAATGATGCTAGGTTTCATGTGCTAGTGTCAGCTGTGGGACAGGAATAGATAGTATAATAAATAACTAGCCATTTATAAAATGTTGCAATATTTAAAAACAAAATTAAATATTAAACAAAACTACCCTTAAACTCCTCATTGTTAGGGGAGGCATATGCTCCTCGTGGATCATGTATCTTCTATCTGTAACGTAGAAGAAATATTATATTTCTATTTAAAATGTAATAAATTTATTTACACAAATTTTTGTAGGTGAGAGTTCTGTAGAAGACAAAACAAAGCCTAAAGTATCAAAAACATCAACAGATGAAAAGAAAGCAGCAAAAGGAGACACTGATATTATGGTAAGCTATATACTGTCTGAAAATACATATATAATTTCGATATTCTTTGCTATATCTAAATTTCTTAACATAATGCTTAATAAATAGAAAACAATTCCATTTAAGCAAAGGTGTTGGTAATGTCAAATCTCTTGAAATACTACAAAATAAGCCTTGTTTGTAATGCAATGTACATTGATACTTTTACAATTATGCAAATAAATTTTATTATTATAATATGCTTAAAGCATACAACAGACAATAATGAAGTATATTCTCCAACAAAGGCATAGTTTACAAGAAGATAAGTCCCAAGTGACTAATAAGCTTGCTGTAATATTTTGTTTTGGTTTATAACATACGCAAATATGAAATTTTCAGTCTCTACTAGCAATGCCTTCTAGCAGAGAGAAAGCTGTAAAGAGGGTTGGTGAAGAAATTATGGACCTACTCAGCAAACCTACTGCTAAAGAAAAGTCACTGGCTGACAAATTCAAGAGTCAAGGAGGTGAGAAAACAATACATAAGTATTACAATAAAAAAAATTACATTTAAACATACATTTTAACCCGGGAGATCTTCGATTTTCCCGGGATAAAAAGTAGCCTATGTCCTTTCTCAGGCTCTAGATTATCTGTATACCAAATTTCATTTAAATTGGTTGAGTAGTTTTAGCGAGACAGACAGACAGATTAACTTTTGCATTTATAATATTAGTATAGAGAAAAAAATAATGATGAAAAAAAAATAAAGACTGTTTTCAAAACCCAAATGTAACAGCTAAATTAATTTATAAATTCGAATTTGCATTTCTTAGCCGAAGAGGAGATATTTTGACAGCCCGGTTGGCTTTGTGGTTAGTGATCCTGACTTTCAAGCCACGGGTCGTGGGTTCGAATCCCACCCAGGACAAACATTTGTATGCATGAATATGTCTGTTTGTCCTGTGTCTGGATGTAAATATCTATAATATGTATGTATTTAAAAGTATTATATGTAGTATATCAGCTATCTGGTTACCATAACACAAGCTTCATTACAAGCTTACTTTGGAATCAGATTGGCCGTGTGTGAAAAATGTCCCAGGATATTATTATTATTTTAAATCATAGTGGTCAGTACGACAAAACAGTATTATCATAGTCATCATATTATGTAAGGACTTAATATTATATTCTAGGTGCCCAAGTAATGGAGTTCTGTCCCCACGGTACCCGCGCGGAGTGTATGCGCGCCTTCACCCTCAACAAGCCGCAAGAACACACGCACTCCAACCCTTACACATGCAAAAAACTCCACTTCAAGAAGATCATACAGAGTCACACAGATGAATCGCTAGGGGATTGTTCATTTCTGAACACATGCTTCCATATGGACAGTTGCAAGTATGTTGTTAATTGTAGTTCTTTCATATTAATAACTAGCTGCCTCCGCGCGGTTTTACCCGCGTAGTTCCCGTTCCCGTGAGAATTCAGGTATAAAATATAGCCTATGTTACTCAGTGATAATGTAGCTTTCTAATGAAAAAAGAATTGTTCCAGTACTTTTTGAGTTTATTCGTTACATACAAAAATACAAATCTTTCCTCTTTATAATATTAGTGTAGATAAATAAATGAATATCCTGGGAATTTTCACACACGGTCAATCTGATACCAACCTAAGCAGAGCTTGTGATATGGTAACCAGGCAGCTGATATACTGCACATACTACTTTTAAGTGCATACTTATATAGATAATTACATCCAAGTATGTTGTTATAGTTCTTAAAATTGTATTACTGTGCCTTCAATTATTCTAAGTATATATGTACTTTTAAGGGTTTCGGTGAAGAAAAACATTCTTAGGGGAGGCTCGACCTCCTCGGTGGAGACATGTATGAGCTGATGATGATGAACTTGTAAATACACAGACAAACAAAAAACTAGCTTTCAATAACACACTTTATATACTTAGTCTAATTATTCAGTTATCAATTAATATTTGTTTCTGCAAATTTTTACATATAAAGTTTGTTTCAGATATGTACACTATGAAGTGGACAACACGGATCCTAACGCGAATGCTAGTAAAACAGCTGAACCGACGCTAAAAGGTTCTCATAATGGTAATTAACTAACCAACTAACACTAGAATAAGTATAACAAAGAATTAGTAATACTAAGATATTAGTTACTACCGCTTACAACCCGTCTAGTACACTCACTTTTAAGTTATATTCTTTATAGAATAGAATCTATATTAAACTGTGAATTTAAAATAAATTCGTTATTTTAAGCAGCACTGCATAGATCTCCTGCATGCTAGAATCAACAGTTCTGAATATACATAAGTCATATTAATATAATATATTTATGTGATTTTAGGTACAACACTAGTGACAAAACCCGACGGTGTCCTGACCCTCACGCCGCCGCAGTGGATACAGTGCGATCTCAGATACTTGGACATGACGTTTTTGGGTACGGCTGTTTATAATGTTATTCAATTAAATACATCAAAATATCCATTTATTATTGACAAAACACTCGTATTAATAATAATAATAATATCCTAGGACATTTTTCACACACGGCCAATCTGATTCCAAACTAAGCAGAGCTTGTGATATGGTAACCAGATAGCTGATATACTACATATACTACTTTTAAATACATACTTATATAGATATTTACATCCAGACACAGGACAAACAGACATATTCATGCATACAAATATTTGTCATGGGTGGGAATCGAACCCACGACCCGCGGCTTGAGAGTCAGGGTCACTAACCACAAAGCAAACCGGGCTGTCTGTATTAGGTTAAAGTCACAATCAGGACAAACATTTATGTGCTCCATTCCATATTTCTGTGTGTACAAATATATATATAATTAATTATATTTATAGCAGAAGCTAGTACTACACCACCTTCCGCCCCGCGGTTTCACCTGCATACTTCCCTTTCCGTAGGAATATAGGGAACACTGAAAATTTTTCAAATCGGATCTGTAGTTTCAGAGATTAGCGTGTTCAACCAATCAAACAAATAAACTTCAGCATTATAATATTAGTGTAAATATGGCCTTGGGATATTGACTTGCCTGCACTGATGCTGCCAAAAACCATAGTTATCTTCTAAAGCTACCATACAATATTTATCAGCATAAAAACTAACTTTAACATATAAAACGTGTGTATTTTTCCAGGTAAATTCGCAGTAATAATGGCGGATCCACCATGGGACATACACATGGAACTGCCTTATGGAACCATGTCGGACGATGAGATGAGGTGTCTAGGAGTGCCACAGTTGCAGGACAGTGGACTTATATTCCTCTGGGTTACTGGCAGGTATGATAAAGGATTTTTTTTATTTTCAGCAATGCTATTTTTATTACTCATCCTCTGTTGCCCAAGTCCTGAGGAACAAGACAATAAAAAACATATGACTCTTATATAATATTCAATGAGTTTTGTTGTGTTTCCAATTGAAAATATATCATATTTCAATGGTTATAGAGTATTTTTTTATTGACCCATATAGTTTCATCCTTTAATATATTTTTTAGTTTTTATGAGGCTTCCGTGTCCTTATTTTATCTGCACTAATATTATAGTATAAAGCTACTACTGTAGTATAAAATATAATTTGTTGAATTTACACCTTATCCTATTGGCATGAGGTTCAAAAATAATCTGCTAATATTGCAGAGCAATGGAGTTAGGTCGCGAGTGCCTCAAGCTGTGGGGCTACGAGCGAGTGGACGAGCTGATCTGGGTGAAGACCAACCAGCTGCAGCGGATCATACGCACCGGCAGGACCGGGCATTGGCTCAACCATGGCAAGGAACACTGTTTGGTATGGCAACTCTATCAATATTTTTAAGTGTGGCAATTTTTAAAATATTTTTTTGCCAGGGTCGAGTTATATTTTTTTATGGTGGTGTTAGTTACTTTGAATCTAAAATTTGTCTCAATAGGCACAGTGGTAAATTAGTAGTATTGCTTCATTCAAGTTTCTCAGTTATATAGAACCGTATCGCCACATACTACATTGAAATATATAGCTTTATCATGCAGCATAACCTCAGCCCATTACCATAGGGGGAGAGCCCATGACAGCCAGACCTTCCTTATTTCGCTCGTAAGGACAAACATCTACAATCGAGTTTCAAAACGCAAAAAAAAAATACGTCAGGGGTTTACTAATATGTTTTGTGTATTATTGTTGCAGGTTGGTATGAAAGGCAACCCGGACAACTTGAACCGTGGACTGGACTGTGACGTCATCGTCGCTGAGGTTCGCGCCACCTCGCACAAACCCGACGAGATTTACGGAATTATTGGTAAGAAGAAATTCTTTATATAATTTGGTTAATGATCTTAATAATTGTTTTGGATTTTAACATACTAAAATACTACAAGGGTGATAATGGTATTACAATTATTAGTATAAATTTTGTTTTCCAAAATTAAAAAATAAATGTAATATTCATAAATAAGCAGAAAATTTCTTGTAATTAAATATATCTATTGCAACCTCCAAACTCCCAGTACATTATTGTAGTGTTTTTCCATAAATAAATGTTCAATAAACCAAAACGGGGTAAATAATTTTATTTATTTTAATGTTTTCAGAGAGGCTCAGCCCTGGCACTAGGAAAATAGAATTATTTGGTCGTCCACACAATGTTCAACCAAATTGGTAAGTCCAGGCCCAATATATTTTTATATGCTTTGATATAAATACAAGCTTATGAAGTAGGAACATTCACACTTTATTTTTTACTAGTGACTCCCCGCGGTTTCACCCGCATTATCGGAAGATCTTCCTTTTTTCCGGGATTTAATGCCTATGTCCCTTCAGGCTCTAGACTATCTGTGTACCAAATTTAATTTAAATTGGTTCAGTATTTTACTTTTGTTACTTTCGCATTTATAATATCAAGTTAGGATTTAAAACTACATACCGTTTTGATTTCAACCACATATCTGAATGATTATTATCTATAGAATAGAAATATAATGTCTCTATATTCATTACTAGCTGCCTCCTCGTGGTTGCACACGCGTAGTTCCCGCTCCCTTGAGAATACAGGTCTAAAATATAGCCTATGTTACTCCCTGATAATGTAGCTTTCCGATCAAAGAATTGTTGAAATCGGTAATGTAGTTTTTGGTTCATTACTGACATACACACACTAAAACATTTTTTTTCCAATTTATAATAGTGTATAAAGACATAAAGTTCTCTTACTAAACAATATTTATGTTACAGGATAACCTTAGGCAACCAAGTGGATGGAGTAAGACTGGTTGATCCCGACCTCATAGTTACCTTCAAGAAACGGTACCCTGACGGTAACTGTATGGCACCGCCACCACCAGATCCAGGCCTTGCATAGTACTTGTCCCTGATAAAGTAACACCATTGACAATAGAGTGATCTTGTTTATGAACTGTCATGGCGTAAAGTAAATAGTGCGTTTTCTGCACCAGTTGTGATGATAAATTGTAAAATACGTATAACTAAGCAAACAATATGTTAAGTTTTAGATATAGATAGTGCTATTTAAGAAATGTTTAGTAAAAAGTTTGAAATTTAAATTATTTTTGTTATTATTTCGGAAAACCAAAAATAAATTATTGACTAGTGGACCTATGAATAATGTTACAGACCTTAAGAAGCCTGAAAATGTTAAACATTTTCTTGTAGAAATATTACCATGAGCAGATATATGACAGAACATATACAGATAAATAAAACAAAAGCCTTAAAAACAAAAATATTTATTGCCCATACTCTATACGACAGTGACAACACTTGCAATTTGACAAAACACTTACAATGGACATTTTACAATTTTTATAATCAGTAAAAACTAGTGGTTCTCGCGTTTCGGTTTCTTTCCTTGGGCGATGATGGCCGCGGTGGCGCGAAGAAATTTCTAGGTCTTTCTTTAGGAACACTGCAACATTAATGAATATTAAATAGAGTATTATTGTACATACACACAACTTGTCACAATTAAAGGCATCCGCACTACGCTCGCGTGGTGGACTATGGCCTAAACCCCCTCGATGTTAGGGGAGGCTCGAGCTCCTCGGTGGAGACGTAGGTATATGAGCTGTGATGATGATGAAATGATGAACATACACATACATTAGGTCTACCTACCTAACAAAACAAACACGTATACCATATTTAGGTAAACCATATTTCGCATTAATATTTAATTAATGATATGCAAGATTATATAACCTTAGGATATTTTTTAACTATATGATCGGTTGGCTTTGCATTAGGAATACTGACTTCAAAGCCACTGGTCGTGGGTTTGATTGATTCTCTCCGAGGACAAACACTTGTATGATGAAATATTTGTTCTGTGTCTAAGTACAAATTATATAGGTACAATACAATATGAACTTTTTAAGGAATGTGCCTATTTAGTTAGTAAAATTAAATTCATTATTCTGAATTGAAATTCAGATAACAAACTCTGCTTAGTATGGAATCAAATTGGCCGCGTGTGAAGAAAATAATTATTTAGGTATTATACGACAAACCTGTATTCTGGAATACCAGTTTTAGAACTGATACTGGTTCTGGAATAATTGTTCTTGATGCACGACATATCTTTCGGTGACATACTGCACAAAAGGTAGATTTATGTGATGTTAATTAAATTGGTAGGTATATTAAATTTTAGGACTTTGTATACAATAATATCATACCTATTTTTTTCCCGTAAATTACTGGTGACTTTGTCTGCACCTGGCCGCAGTGTATCTCGATATCTTCTTTGGAACTGAAAATATTTATTTAGGTCAAGCGTAATCTCGGTCTATTGTTATTAAGGTTTGTGTTTTCCACCTCAGGTATATTTATTTATAATTGAACAAAATTATATTATATTTTGCACGAATAGAACAAGAGATCAATGGTTTGGTATTTAATTATGTACCAACCTACTTATTACCTATAACATTTAATTTAAAGTACCGCTAATGTACATTGGGTAGGTATAAAACCCTGACGTAGGTACCTACGCACTATAAGTACCGCCAATCTATCATACCTTGATACTGTTCAGCAAATCTCCTTGAGTAGCGATAGGTCGTTCGTCAGAGCGTACGCTGGGCGCGCGCTTTTGTGCGGGCGCGTCGCGTCGCGCTCCCAGGGACGCGGCGCCCAACGACGCTGCCCCTCCGGAACCCACTCTAGGGTTCGGCACTAAACGTACGGTAATTGATGAAGATTGGATATAAGGAAAATTCGTGTGTGAAAAATGTCCCAGGATATTTATTTAGTTATTTTAAGGGTAGTAATAAGACTAATAGTAACGAGTTGTTGCTACAAGGTATTATATATACATCGTAGTATGTTGGAAGCAAGTAGACTAATAGTAAAGAGAGTTAGAGAATACTATATACATCATAGAAGTTTAAATAATATATAAAATTATGTGGTTGATGTAGGAAAGGCAGGTTATTTTGGGGGATAAACACTGTTGAACACATCTTGAGTTACACATGTCTAGACAAAAGTGAAATGGTGACCATAGCAAATACCCATCAAAGTAATGCTTCAAGCCAAACCAAGTTTTTGCGTTGATAGATAACACTTTATTGTACACCCAAAAGACCAACAAAAAACCGATATAAAAACAATGTTTATTCAGTCAAGTGGTGGTCCTGTGTACAAGAAGCAGAATAAAACATAAAAGTATGATTGGGTATCTAACCAATGATCAAGGAAGTAAAAGGTCGATTGAAAAACAAAACAATTTTTATTAATCTTCATCTAACTACTAGTAAAATCACAATAGCTTTGTTCTAATTTACAAATCTCATCAAACCCATGGAGACTTGTACTCTTATTGCAATGATAATAAAGTTTATATTGCTACTGAGTCATAAGCTAAATCAGTATTAAATAAATAAGTTTATATAACTAGTTACACAAAGATAGAAATTTAATGAATGACAAACTGCTATTTTCAAGTATATGATAGGCATTGAGGGAATTTAAACATTTTTTGCATCTATTTTTCCCTTTTTTAATTGAGATACCTTTTATCAAGTTCTAGTTCATTAATAAATAGATAATATAATAATTAACCCAATAAACCAAAAGTACTAAATTTTCATAACATTTTTAATAATAAATAATACCAATCCAACATGTACATTAACATTTAACCATTTAGTACTATATGTACTTGATAGTAATTTAATAAATGATAAAATTTTTAATACAATCGAATTCAGATTGATTGAAAAGGAAATCATAACTGCAATAGAATGAAAGAATAATTGTGTTCAATTATTTCATTTTAAACAGAAATGTACCCATCAGAAGCTTTGAGAGACTACTTATCAGTGAATATAAATAAATCATTAATTACTTGTTAATTGTACTAAAATTGTTATATGTATCAGATTATGTTGCACCTTTTAAATCACTTTCTTTTTTATCTAAACTGGTTTCTGCACTGTTCTGTTTACTATCTATCTCTTTCACTTGTGACTTAAGAAGCTGCTTCCTCAACGTAGCCGGCCCAGCAAACACTGCAGGTGATTTCTTAGTCTCCGGAACATAAACTTCATACGTCTTAAAGTATTTAAGTATACTCCCTACATGTTTTTCATCCATTTTATACTCTAAAGCTATTTTCGCCGCTGTAACTTCATCTGGATTAGTTTGATGTGCAGATATGAAGTCAATTGCATGTCTTAGTGTTGTGTGTCCATACTTGATCCTTTCTGGCTCTTTGAAACCATATTCAAAGTCTTCAACTACATTACGGTATTGAGGCAATGGTCTGTTACTGCTTTGGTCTCTTTTCTCCTTGGTAATGTCATCTTCTGGTTTTCCATGAGAGGTTACATAAACGCCTTTAAGTCTATCGTCGAGCGCAGAATCTTTTTTATCTAACTTATCTCCTAAATTAGGGTCCGCTTCAAGCGTCCGCTTTAAATCTTCAATGTTCTGAGGGTACCGCGGCGCCGGGGTTGGTTTCTCTTTAGAAATCACGCGATGAGCGCGATTCTCGATGTTGAAGGATTTTATAGGTCTAAGGGCACGTGTCACTAAAGCACCCATCTTAGGTGGCGTTAGCACAACTTAATAGTTACTAAAAAAATCTAAATTTTCACGGGAAAATCATTGTTTTTAGTGATTTTTTAAGATTGCATCACATGTTGAGGTTAAATTTTCAATGACAGTTCGTTTCTATTTGTTTCGTTATTAAAATGACATTGACAGTTCATTCTTATTTTGAATTTGTGCGCTTTAACTTGAAATGTTGCCAATGTTATAGTAGTTTGAAACTTATGTAAAAAAGATGAGCTTATGCAAAAGTAAGGCAATAAAAAAATGTAATTACTTTTCAACTTTGATAATGCTTCCTTCAAAGTGTATTTCGAAGAACCCTTGATCAAGAACTTATCACATGTTGGCGTGTTTGTTGCTCGCGTCTGTTCATTCACTACACGCTGTGGTGATGGACTAGGACTTCGGCCGAGACGACGTCTTTGTGTTTGGCACTTAGATCCTGACAAATGTAATGTTGAGTATCTTTAGATAATATAACAATCTGATATAAATATTATTCCATAAAATACTCCAGAAGTGGGGAAAACTCTCATTCTATTATATTAATGCAAATTTCGCAAGTACCTGCACTTAAAACTGCCGAGGTGATAATACCAGGCGTGGAGTTCATATAATTTGGTGAATGAATTGTATAATTTTTTGGGGTCACTGTTACAGATGAGTTCAACTTTCTTTCCCGTTCTTCATTGAATATGCTACTTCGCAGCAGATAATTCTGAAAGCATTAAAGTATTTACATAAACTTCAATAAATGAAAACGACTTATGAATAACTATTCGTCTAAATATGTTTAAACGTACTCTTGCATCATTAACATTTCTTATCAAAGGACCTTGGGTAGTGCGGAATGTTGTAATCGGTTGGTATACACCTATGTTTTTCATGCCTGAAGTATCAGGATTCTGAAACCATAGAATTTAGAACGTTCAGCGGCATAAGTATTTTATAAGCGGTAATTGTTTCAAAAAGTTTAAACTAACAATTGATTTAACACTGTTTTTCTGCTTTAATGGTGGGCAGCGTGTCGGTGGACGAGCTATTCTTGGTTCACCTGCTGCACTGCTTCGTCGTGACAAATTAGTTTCCATTTGGTCACTGTTAATGTTTTAAAATGATCCATTGAGCTATATATACATTAAGCGATATAATTTCTGATAGTTAAAGAATAGAGTGAGCACTGCTTACCCTTTATTATGAACTTTCTGATTACTGATAACTTGAGTTTTCACGCGCCAGTCGTATGTGTTCTTCTCGTTTGTCTTGTTAACAGCTACCTCGAACAAAAAATCAATTTATCGGTATGTACAAAATTCTTACCCATTCTAAAAATCTTATATTATCTCTAATTATATTACGGTATGACGGGATTTACTCTCTTACGTATAACTAAGATGTATAATACCTAAGTAAACCGAAATCATCACCTATCATGGTTTAATTACTAACCATGTCTATAAATCCGCAGAACTTATTCGCGTTGCATTTCTTCGGAGCAATACTTGCGCAACGCACCGCCAACATCCATAGAGAGTCATTGCATGTTTTGTTGCATGACTGACAGCACAAATATTTTTTCCAAAACGATACACGTTTTCTCTCGACGGAATGTTCGCCTTCATCGTTTTCTTCATGTATCGTATTACTTTTTAAAACGCAGCCCTTCAATTGAGTCATTGGTATGGCGGTCTTTGTGGTCAAATCGCATGATGAAATAAATATTTCCTCTTCTTCATTTGCCTCTTTATCTACGTGAAACGGAAGATTCGATGAATTGAATTCCCCGAATGAATAAGCTCTGACTTAAAATAACACTGTTTTATAAAAGAAAAATTTAATTTGACGGTACGTTGCGCAATGCGTTGCTCTGAAAGAAACTTGTAGCAAAAACAGTATTACTTTAAATACAGATGATCATGAGCATTTAAAGGCGAGTAAATAAAATAACACTGTTTATTTACTTGGTATAAAACTGTTCTATATACAATTTCATGAAGTAGAAAGAAAGTTCTTTTTAGTATTGCCTATAAATATATTTACGGAACGATTTAAGTCAGCATTGGTACAACAAGAAGGCTTATGATGATGATTGTTGACTGATTGATGATGATGTTTGGGTGAAGCGCTCGTTCTAGCAGGACTAGCAAAAGCAATCTCCCGAACCGAGCATTAGAGCCGACGTTTCTATTAACTCAAACACTCAAAAATACAAACCTTATATCTTAATATTTAATATAATATAATTATATAATATTATAATTATATTATAATATTATAATTTATAATAATATTATAATTTATAATTTATAATAATATTATAAAGGAGTAGAGTTTGTTTGTTTGTTTGTTTGGTTGAACGCGCTAATCTCAGAAACTACTGGTCCGATTTGAAAAATTCTTTCACCATTAGATAGTCCATTTATCGAGGAAGGCTATAGGCTATATATCATCACGCTATGACTAATAGGAGCGGAGCACCAATGAAGAATGTTTCAAAATCGGGAGATTTCTTTTCCTGTTGAGAGCTTCCGCTGCGTACGCTGCGTAAACGGTTAAAGTTACGCTAAAATGATGTATGACAGAATTGTTTCCCTTCAAAATTTCTAAAAAAAAGTCCGCAATAGCATATATCTATCTGTTAAGGTTGGCTCACTATAACCATTTTTATACTATTCAAATTTGTTCGAAAATGAAGCATTATTTGTGAAGGTGTTTTTATAAAGATGATATTAATCCTTATCCAAATAAATACAATATTCATCACAAGACTAATTTAAAACAAAATTGCCATTTACAGCATTCGATTTCAATGAATATCTTAGGAGATATCGCAAATTTAAAATAACATCGCAGCAAAATAAGTATCAAGTACTGCGCGCACCTTACGGGCCGGGCCGGCGTGCAGTCATCAGTTAGCTCTGCGAAACCCTCTTTCTACGTAAACGAAGTCGCGGGTTGAAAGTTAGCGTTTGCCCAAAGTAACTATTCCACGCGGACGAAGTCGCGGGCAAAAGCTAGTTTAATATAATTTGTAAATATTTGTCGCATTAGTGTATTTATTTTTAAGTATATTTTTCTGCATACATATGTTTTAAATTACAACTCAGATCTATACGTTTTATATTCTATTATTTTCTGTTTTAGTTTAGCTGTAATTTGTTGTTTGTTTGTAATTGTATCTTAATAAATAAATACCTTCTCTCACTCTAGATGCTTGAGGCCGCACAGGAGCAGTGATATCCAATCGCTGGTGCCTTTGCATTGGCGGTGGTGGTGATGGTGACTTATGAAGTATCACAGGCCGTTGCCTCATGTTTTTCTCAGCAATGGAATATAACCCAAACTCGTGGATTGGAAACTTTTCCGTATCCTGATAGTTGCGTTTCCTGGGCACACACTTTAATAATGTTAGTTTTTAACCCTAAACAGAAGCGGCATGAAAACAAAATAAACTATACAAAAGGTTAGTTTTCCCAAATATTCAATTATATACCTAAACTTAATAGATTATTTTTGAGTAGTTAACATTAAAACACAAAATGCACAATTTTATATCTATCAAGTAATAAATTCTTCACCTGTTTACCTAAAAAGGTTTCCCTGCTTCAGAAGCCACGGTTCAAGTTTTTCCAGCCACTCCTGATTTTAAAATAAATTTAATTTTTAGAACCCAATATGTTTGAAAACTCTTTTTAACGCGTAAGTAGCGATAAATAATATAGTTTAGACAATTACCTGCTGATGACCTATTACAGATCCTGGCCTGCAAATTCTCATCCAGCCAATGGCTTCATGAGATGTCATGCGATAGTGTTTGATCAGGTAACAACCGATCAACGACCCCGTGCGCCCTAGACCTGCCTAAACAATTACTAAATCAGAATTAAGTAGATACATTTTGAAGCTACGAAGCTACAACTTAAGTTATTAATTAAATAGCTAATTTATGTACAAAGATAATATAAGTTCATAACCTTGCAATGGACGGCAAGGGCGCAATCAGCCACTTCACTAATTTGCAGGAATTTAAATAATATATGTCGAGGTGGACATGAGCCATCGGGGAAATAAAGATCGTAATGTACTATCCCAGCTTTGTTGAACCTGGTAAAGACAAAAGTTGAAATCACATATCTATAGCATACACCGTCGTTTTAATTATTCACGTATTTTGCGATTAAAATTGCTCGATAAAAGTAAAAGCAGTTTCCTAATTTAAACAAGAATTGACTATGTACTTACTTAATACGCATTACAAAAAAACCATCGGAATAATTCTCCGACCTAGGAAAATGTCAGATATAAAACAACAGCAAATAAGATTCTTACACATTTCCATCATAAAGTCTCTTGTTCAACCTTATAACGATTTTGACTTTATTTTCCAAAAAATAATCTATATACATTTCTGGTGGATGATAAAGAGACATGCTATAATCCACGGGGCCGATAAATGCAAGGAATTTTCCTGAAAAGTTATGAAATTATCGATTATTTCAGCCTTCGTCGTCAGAAAACTTTTACAGGCACAGCTTTTTTATTTTTGTTATATATAACAAAAAAAAATGAAATTATTTTAACTTTTTGGCATACATCTAGTTGCTTCAGAACTCCGTTTTTGTGTTGTACTATCGGTACCCACTTTGTTAACTTTAAATAACAATAAGTACCATGTTCAAACATACATGCTAATTAATTGGAAAACTATCTAGAGCATACGTATCTAGAGTCCCGGCAATTGATAATTCTTTAGACAGTACATAAACAGAATCTTAAATTAGGAGAAGGAATATTTACCCGGAACTATCCAATTTAGATCACCACCCTGTATCTTATCTAATCTGTTATATTCTTCATAATTAAAATCTTGAAAGTTGAAAAGACCAAGCTCTCGAGCTTTCTGTAATCCTTGTAGACAATCTAGCAATGATATTGTATAATATGAATCTCCTTGTGTTGCGTCCTGAAATGCCCTGTTAAAAATTATAAGGCTTAGTTAGGACTTAATTCATTTAGCTATTAAAATTATGCGAAATATTTTCACGCTAACCGATATGTCTGTCCGTGCACCATCAATGGCTTCAAAGCATCTTTAGGGGATAAACTCAAGTATAACACTCCAAAACAACCCAATAAAAAGGCGGAGTTAGCCTTTTTTTTTGGATCTATCGAAGTATAATGAACAATTATTTGCTTATTCAAATATTGTTTTAGTTTATCATTGAGTATACTACAGTATTTGTACACGCAGCCAAGGTTTAATGGACCAAAATCTGAATAATAATTTTCATATACAAGGTCTTCGTCAATTGAAAAATAATGTGCTTCGGCATTATTTTTAAGTACTTTCCCTTGCCTTACTGTTGCGAAGTATAGAACATTTTTGATGTATTCAGCCGTAAACAAAATGTCAGTATTCCGAGTCATCATTGCAATACCAATGATACGTAGTAACTTATCTGATAATACATTTTCTTTAAATTACTCAATTAACTACACTACACTGTTTATATTGATACAAGGATGCGATGATTTTATTACACAAACATATTTGTAAACAAATTTCAATAAAAATAAAATTACTCAAAATAAATTGACGTTGTCATTGGTGCTCTTTTGTTTTAAAATAGCCGCCTGCCGCCTCCTAGTTGCCATTTGAAATTAAAGTTGCCGCATTTGAAATTTATCTCTAAATAATAGTCGAGTGATTTATGTGAAACAGAAATCGAGTATTGTAAGACTATTGCATAGATGGCTATTACTAGCGTACGCTTTAGTATAACAAGAAAATGCACCATATTTTCTCAAAAATTATCATCACGGGGTATTTTAGATAAACCAAAAGACTGCTGACTAATTTCAACCTCATATAGTTGGCCTATATAAAGTAATTATTTGAATTAATAAATGACATAAGAGAAATACGAGTTAGGTACCGTAACGATTTAATTTTTGATTCAATAAAGACGTAAACAAAGCTTTAAAAATAATTAACTAATTGATTAAAATAATATTATAATATAGCTAACTCAAAAATTGTAAATCATATAATAAAATTCTCTTCTTATATAATTAGGCTGTTCAGTCTCAAAATTTTAAGTATTGTTTTTTAAAAAAATAAAATTAGTCGATTTAATTCATCAGACAATTAGGATGACAGTCAATGTTAGTTGACGTTATAATCGAACCCGCACGACTCTAGTCTTTTTCCGGTACGCAAGGTAAATTGTCAAACGCTTGGTGGTGTATTTTACGGAATCTCGAAATATTTTCGTGATCTTTTGCTTTACAATGACTTCAACTAATACTTATAAATGTCGAAGTTTCACTCAGTTTATTGTTATTCGTATTTCAGATCGTCATTTCGTTATAAACCATGGCTGATGTTGAAGTGTAAGTAACTTTGTTTCTTAGCCCATTCATTGTATTTTAATGTCTAAAGAGATTCGTACAATCTTTTATTTGCCCAAATCTCATCTATTTAACATGTATTTAATCAATTAGTCCCCAAATTTCACTGCATAATTTTTGTAAACATGTTATCAACATAACCTCCAAAATGGATCCTAAACTACTTAACCTCATAACCTGCCTACTTATTTTGACAAATGAATTAGCTTATTTAAATAATTTAAATGCCTTAAACTATATTTTACCTTTGCAGCGAAGTACCCGTGAACCCCGTGCTCAGCGGTGGTGCTATGGACGTAAACACTGCCCTGCAAGAGGTCCTGAAGACAGCCCTCATCCACGGTGGACTGGTCCATGGTCTCCATGAAGCTGCCAAAGCCTTGGACAAGTAAGTTATGATTATATTTACTAGTACTTTTGTATCTTTGAGTGATTGAAAAGTGTGACGCAGGAGCCTAAATTATACATTGTTTAAAGTAAATATATAGCCCTTGATGACAATGATTGATGTTGATGTAATACCAGTTATCATTTGTATATGATTTAAAAAAACCATGTCATTGCATTATCATGTTTTACCAATCGTATAACCTCAAATAGAGTGTAACATAATGGCAATGAAACTCAAACCCAATATTCACTCAGTGTGTGGCTGTTCTAGTCACATGCTGTGTGGAAATATCAGTTACAATGTCAGCTGTGGCTGATGACCCTTGTTGCCGATATAAATGCACACGCATAGTACCACACTCCTTGTGCGGTCAAGATTGTGGCCTCCCATGTGTGCTACATGCTAGTAATTATATATATTCATCTCTCCACTTCATGGAAACAATATCACTTTGAATCACATGAATAAACAGAATTCTCAGAATATGTCCTGTAGATGTGTTATGAATAACTTTATATTATTTTTTTCATAAATTCTTTGTATATGTGCTCAGATTCTCGATAGAAATACCTACATATTAATTCATATAGTCTTGAAGTGATTTAATCTAGTGTACTGTTGAAAAACTGTGTTAAAATATTAATATAAACAATTAAAGCAATTCTATGTCTAAGCTACTTAGTAAATTAACCTGTAATTTACCACAATCCACAGACCATGATGTCTTGTTGCATGTTTTAATACGATTATTAAAATAATAGGAGGCAAGCAGTCCTGTGCGTACTTGCTGAGAACTGTGACGAGGCTGCATACAAAAAGCTGGTACAGGCCCTCTGCAATGAGCACCAGATCCCACTTGTGAAGGTAAGCATTCCAAAATTTTAATAGACAAATATGTACCTTTATAAATGGAAAAGGTAGGATCTAGCTAATAAAACATCATGAAATATAAACAAGAATCAAAGAAATCTTTAGTATACATACTGAATAATAGTTATCCTAGAGGGAGATAAATAATATCCTGGGACATTTTTCACACACAGCCAATCTGATTCCAAACTTAAGTCTGTGATAACCAGAAAGCTGGCATACTACTTTTGAATACATACTTATATTCATGATGAAATACCGCTAGGTAGGTACTTGTATATAGAGCTACATATAATTAACTAATCCTTAACACAAGTTGATTCTTACTTTGGATACCAGTGGTTTCAACTAACACTTATTTTGTATTGAACCAATTATGCCTAGCCTGTTATGTATCACAAAAATAAAAAAAAATATCAAACCTACAAGCTGCACTATTTTACTATATGTGTACGCTCCGCACGAGCCGCGCCGATCCCATGTCGGCGTAGGCCTAAGGAGCGCAGATTGAATCGTGTGCCCCTATGGTGACTCGCACCCCGCTGAGTCAACTTTCCTAGCATCCGGACATTTACTTCAACATATACAAATATATTGTATTCCATAGACCATGTGGTTATTTGGAAATGCTCAGCATTAATTTAAACATGATGGTAAAATTGTGACTATTATTAGCAGACTCATATCGCAGTTTATAAAAACTTTTTTAATTACATATTAATGGTGAATATAATTTATAGTTTATTTGGTTTTCAATATATAGGATGTAACCTAAATTTCATAATTGTTCAAACTCTATATAGAAATGTATTTTTTGCTATATCTCTTGCAATAACTTCGGTTATCATTTCCATAGGTCGACAACAACAAGAAGCTCGGCGAGTGGGCGGGTCTCTGCAAGATCGACAAGGACGGCAAGGCCAGGAAGATCGTTGGTTGCTCGTGCGTCGTTATCAAAGTGAGTATATATACTTCATACTAGCAGCTTAACCTACTATATAAAATATATTCCTAAATTTGTCATGATAAGGAACCTAACAAATAGTTATGTATTTTGGGCGGGTGTTTTAGTACATTAATTTTATATTAATACCATTAAATAGCTATACTAAAATTGTTTGCGCTTAGCACGAACACTGCAACTTTATTGGGTTGTAAGTGATTAAAATTCGGCGCAACAGTATAATGGGTGACCCTATGGTGCCGTGCAATCCGTACAGGCAACTTTCCTATCACCCATACATGTATTTATAAAATCTACTTTTTATTATTTATTGACATCCCTTCATTATAGTCACAAGACCTGAGGTTCTAACAAAGAAATAAATCTATGAATTTATTTCTACTATATTTTGGCTATCTTTACTAAACGAATATGTTTGTTTCAGGACTTCGGTGAGGAGACTCCAGCGCTGGACGTGCTTAAAGACTACCTTAAGTCATCAAGCTAGGCTAGTTGTAATGGTATAAGTTAAATAAAACCCAAAAAAATTGAATTAAATATTTTTATTTCTTTTCACACACTCAACATTTAAGCTTCTGGCAAAACAATATTATCACTCGTTACATAATCTTACTAAATAAATAATAATTCCTTAAATGCATAGTTTAGCAAATTGATCGCAAATGTCCTTGTGTCTCGGCCATTGCTGCACTTGACATTCTCTGAAACAAATACCACATGATTACCATGTGACATTCAAAGCAAAATCCATATACACCTACCCTCTTTATAATATTAGCATAACCCATACCTCCCACAATACCACTCGGTCTTGCATCTAGAACACTTCTTGCTGGCAGCATCACCACATTTGGCGCACTTAGCTCCGCCATTATCGAGAGCCAGCGCAGCGTCACTAGTGTAAGATTCAAGAAGTCTTTTGGCCATGCTGCGAGACTCGTCCGAGCCATCCATGTGGAAACATTCTAATTGGCTCTTGGCAATGGCTTTAGTCCGCTTGTGTACTTTTTTCAAATAGGCGTCCTTTATCTGTGGGTGAAGGTGTGGTTAAAATAGGTTACCAAACTACAACAAAGCTTAAACTAATGTCTGTACGTTGTTTTGTAATAGGTAAAAATAGTGATTTTAATGCAAAATTTCTGTACAAACCCATTTAAACATAACAGATATGACTTTAAAAAATTATATTTAAATTCGTTATTTTTAAAATGTACATGTTGACACAAGACAATTTATATATAATGCTTATGATATTAAATAATATTAATACATACCTGAGGAACCACCTCGATGAGCGTGCAGCCAGGGTTCTTGACTCCGTTGGTGGTGTTGTGCTGGCTGGAGTAGTCGCCCACTGCGAGCCGGCAGAGGTACATCTTCAGGTCGCCCAGCGGGGGGATCTGGTCTAGCATCGGTTCTAACATCCTTCCTTGGAGCTAGGATTATAAAGTCAGTCACATATTATAAAATTAGGTAACAATAATTGTAAAATCGTTAATTGGCTAAATTGTTTTTGTAATACCATTTCATGATTTCTGCCGTCAAGAACAATGAACTGTTTCGAAGGTTAGGTACTATGAGGGCTAAGCTGATACACGATACTTAGAAACCATGTTTCTTAATTCCCTAATTTAAACAAAGTTTTAATTTTTTTCCGATTTCCGATCCAATCAAATGTTAATCTAATCGGAAAAGAAATAAAGAAAGGGGATTGCAAAGCGTTTTCACATTTGTCGGGATACTTGAAATGCTAAAATAAACCATTAGTCCATTACCAACATACAAGATAGTTACCCTGCAAAAGGCATTCCGGCGGCATTCATCAATGGAATAGTAGTGAGAGAGTCGCGGCTCCAGAAGCAGCTGCCTCAAGCACAGCCACAGCTGAGCCTCACTGCGGTGCAGTTGCGACAGATCCTCCGGCGATGGCTTGCTCCAACGACCAACTATTGGATTGAATAAAAAAAAGTAACAACCTAACTACACAGCTGTATGATATTAAGTCAATATATAGTTATAATGATATCTAAAGAAATTTAAATAATAAAACACTACTGATTCAAGATCAAAATCACAATGTTCAAATTCTTTATTTACCAAAAAAAAATACAGTAATAATGTCGCACAATTATGACAAAATAAGGACCCATTTTTATATACGTATTGTTTATATCAACCTACTTACAATTAAATGTCTGCAATTCTCCCTTAGCATCGTATCTCTTCCAAGGCTCCAGTTGTATCAGATGACAAAGTAAAGATGGAACGTCATGGGTCTTATACAAATTTGTTGCAATAGATGCGCCTGCGCCGGCCACCTCCATGTGCTCTGTAATATAGCTGATGAGGATAGCAAATAAATATTAGTGCTTATGCCAATAAAAATAAGGCCTCAGATTATAAATAAATTACCGCACTATAGAAATGCATCTCATGCTGATGTCAAACTGCAGATCACGCTTCTGCCGCTCCAACTCTTCAACTGCCGTTTCACATTCCATTTCTTTCACTGTCACTGGTTTCAAGAAACCATTACTGCAAGGAGTTCAGTAATATATGTATTAGACAGACCAACTTCTTAACCACGGAACTATTATATTCATAAGTCATAAAAAATAATGTTCTTCAACCATGATTGTTATTATTTTTAGCTATGAGTTCTAATACTAAATTATATAAGAATTAATCTTATTAAAAGTTTATACATTAATAGTAGATAGTTAACTTTTTAGGCCCTTTGAGGTATGTATCTGTGGTAGAAACAAACGTATAAATAGATAGAAAGCCCTTAAAATCTCTTGTAGATGAATCGAGAGGTCGGGGAGTACCACAGGGATATAACATAGGACCAATTTTATTTTACAACTATGCTTCGGGCATTCTTCAGATACCAATATATTATGTACTAGCTGCCTCCCCGCGGTTTTACCCGCGTAGTTCCCGTTCCCGTGGGAACACAAGGATAAAATATAGCCTATGTTACTCGGGGATAATGTAGCTTTCCAAAGGTGAAAGATTTTTTTAAATCGGTCCAGTAGTTTCGGAGCCTATTCATTACAAACAAACAAATCTTTCCTCTTTATAATATTAGTATAGATACCCACTTGATAAGTGCGAGTAGTGTCGTCAATTGTTCGACGGCATATTGAAGCAAATCGATGACCACTTCGCTGATGCACTGAGCACCATCTTCGTGAAATAATACGGTTTCTAGGAGACCCACTGCTGCAGCTTCGTGGTACAACTGTTGGTACAATATACCATCAAAACATCTATTAGCTAATCATTAAACAAGTCGAGTAACCTTTTTATTCATGTTAAAATTACCGATATCCAAGCAGCTAAAACTTACCACCATATAAATCCCAAAAGCGTTCACTGGTGCCGGTTCTAATTTTATTATTTGAGGGTAGATTTTTAAACGCCATACTTGCATACAAATCGCCTCAGAAACTAATATTGGTAGCTGGAATGAAAACCTTAATAACACTTTGGGTACTGAGACAGCAAAACATTTTCCAACCAAATTATTTTCCATGTCCTACCTTTCCACAAGAAATAAGCGTTTCTTTAGTGAGTTCCTCTTGCATAGTAGAAGCTTCTAATACGGCTTGCTGGTTTAGTTTTTGTAGTCTTAAGTGCCAGTCTATCCAGCTGTAATCAATATTATAGTAATAGGTATGTCTTACATGGTATAAAATATGAATCAGAGTTTTTATTTACTTTACGAGGTAAAATAGTAATAGGATTATAAAAAACACTGTGGAGTAAAGTAGATATATAGGCTAAATAGAATTTAAAAAAAAACTAACGCTTGGTTTCCAATGCAGTCGATACGCGAAGGCTCCATACTTTCAACAAACATATCTAATTCGCCAACCTGTAGAGCACTTAACTGAGGGTCTGTGTCTACCATTTTTAAAAGTTATTGTATATTTTATTTAATAACTTATTTCTTTCGATTACGATATAGATATCAGTCATAAATAGTTGCTATAGTTACGTTATTTCAATTTTCTTTTTGTAAAACCCGCCACCGGAAGTAATAAAGGAGTATTTAACATGACACTAGAACTGTTTGATTTTAATTTAAAATGGCTACAAGGATGTCTCTCACAGTCTTTGACAAAATATTTTATAATTGTTATTTTTTTTATATGGATTACATATTACATATCCGCTTTATTATTCATAATATGTTGTAAGCAGGTTTTTATAGTTATGAAAACATATGCTTATTTGTTTTACCTTATATTGCCTCAATTTCAGTGCTCAGCTCTGCACTTTGGTATATACTTTATTAATGATTTAAACAATAAAACCAACAAGTTTTTTAGTTGCCATCTAAGAAAATTAAAAAATATGGCGACGAACGGAAGTCTATGTTCTCTGTCTTTCTTTTGATAATTTGACACACGTGCCGCGTGGAGTTTTACCTCGCAGGTTGTTATAAAAATTAATATTTTTGGTTTAGAATAGTGTAATTAAGTTCATAAATATACGAGGAAGCATCTACAGAGTCAGTATTATAAAATGTTATGTGTTTTTTGTGAAAAGTGGCGATAAACATCGATGAGTTGTGTGGGGACATGCCGCCGTTCGATGGCATTTAGTATTTCCATTTTTACAATGCTTCAATTGTTGTTTTTTATAATTATATACTAACCACTTCATCCAGGAGCTATTTATTACATATCTACTCATGTCCAACAACGACATCATATTTTAAATCTTGACATAACCTATACAAAAATTCACGCCTGATACTATTTTGTTTCCTTGTAATATATTTTACGTAAATTTTATTCTTAACAAATCCAGAGTATATCCCTTTCATAGTAATATCTGTAACCTTGTTGTGTTCAACATTTTAAAATGTGCTGTTTCAAATATGAAAATCCATTGTCTTTACCATACCTTAATCTATTTGGGTGGAAAGAATTTGGTTCTATTTATTTTCTTTACCATGTTGTTATTAAATAAGAATATGCGCAATCTAGAACCTTTAAATTATGTACTTAAAATGAGTATACTGTACTCATATAACTACCTTCTAAGATTTCTGTTTGACCATTAGATTCAGTAAAAATATATACTATAAACAAGGGTTGCTAATAAGTACATGTTTTATAAATAAGCCAGCAGGTTTTATTAGTTTTCATGGCAGTAATTTACATGCCTTTGCTTTCAAATTTTTTATATAAAAGATGCCCTTAAGAAAATGCTTTAGCAATGGGACAGCCTATATCTTTAACACAATTTCTTCTATAACTGGTTTTAAACCAACTTCAAAAAGGAGGAGGTTATAAAATATTATCATATGATGTAAACAATGAAATATATTTGATCATATTATGTTTTTCTATACAGCACGATGGTTGCGGTAACAGAGAAGAAGGCTGCGGCCGAGAAGAAGCCAGTGAAGGGTAAGGAGGACAGCAAAAAGCTACCAGCTGTCCCCGAGTCAGTGCTCAAGCACCGTAAGAGGAGGGAGGCCCTCCGTGCTCGTCGCATTCAGGTACACAAAAATTAATTGTTACCAACACTTGAAATTTATTATGTGTACAGTACCGTTAGCAGAATCAAACACTTATGTTTCCTATGTATCATGAGAAAGATGGTCTTGTTCCATGTATATAAGACCTGGATCGGAAACATCTCATTTACTTGAATACCACTTTTGAGTTTATAGTGGTACGGTGTGTATAAGTATAAGCTATATTTTTATGATGATTCCAATTTAACAAGGCATAGTTCATCTGATATAATATGCTGTCAAATTTTGTTACCTGACAATACATACATTCATAAGATATTGTCAATTTCTATGGACATGTTTTATCACTACGTTGTTTGTAGGTGACGATCAAGAGGCGTTCATCAGCCATCAAGAAGAAGAAGGACATCTTCAAACGGGCTGAACAATATGTTAAGGAATACCGTATTAGGGAGCGTGATGAAATTAGGCTAGCCAGACAAGTAAGTACAATTCTAATTCTTTTATATGCTAGTGCATTTTAAAGTATGCATATTCTATCAATTTGTTTAGTTTTAAGCCCACTTCAAAATTTCGTAGTTTTCTAAAAAAAACAAATATCAATAAATAATAATAAAAATAATAATAAATATCCTGGGACATATCAATGTCTGATATTAATAACATAACATGTACAAGAATAAATGTTTTTGAGAATAGTTTTCAGTTGTACTTTGTGCCACAACACACCATAGCATTGGTTTTTATGTATGCAAAATTATAATTCATATTCAATTTACTCTAAAGTGACTTTTTTTTTATTGACAAGTTTGTTATTAACTTTTTCAATATTACACCTCTACATACATATTATTGAAAACTTATTGTATTTACTAATTCAAAAACATCACTACTTTATTTTGTATCTTAACCTTTCAGGTTACCACAAGAATTATTTTAGAATTTTGATATTAATTTATTTTCCTTAATTCCAGGCACGCAACCGTGGTAACTACTATGTTCCCGGAGAAGCTAAACTCGCGTTTGTCATCCGTATCCGTGGTATCAACCAGGTCTCACCAAAGGTAACTAGTCTAAATGGTTATTTTATATACCTACAGTAAAATGTTACTTCTAATTCACACTTCCACACATGAAGGCAATTAAAGTATATTTATAAGTTAAATTGGAAATTGTCCCAAAAAAATATTTTAAAACGGAAATATTACAGTGCAGTAATTGTAGGTCTAGACCAAATTTAATATGTTGTGTTTTTGAAATACCAAACATATCTCCTTCTTACATATTGATACTCTATTTACATACATAGCCATGAGTTCTGAGAGCAACATATTTATAAATTTCTTGTATTTACATACTTCTTTCATATAAATATTTTTGTGTATAGGTCCGCAAAGTCCTCCAGCTGTTCAGGCTGCGTCAGATCAACAACGGCGTGTTCGTGAGGCTCAACAAGGCCACAGTCAACATGCTGCGTATCGCTGAGCCATACATCGCGTGGGGATACCCCAACTTGAAGAGTGTGCGCGAGGTATGTGGTATCTACACTGATATTATAAAATGTATAAAAAAAGTATAAAAACAAGAAATATGTATTTTTGTTTTTGTGTACCTTTGTAATGAATAAACTCAAAAACTACTAAGGCGATTTAAATAATTATTTCGTCATTGGAAAGCTACATTGTCAGGGAGTAACAGGCTATATTTTATCCCTGTATTCCCGCGGGCGTAGATAGTATCGTATATTTTGCAATTTATGAACTGCTTGATAACTTGGAGATCCACCATTGTGTTCTAATGGGTATATTTCCTAGCTTAATTTTTTCATATGTACAAATAGACATATGTTATTCATAGTTTTGGCTCTGCTTAGAAAGAAACACCAAAATCTAGTTTATTCACCATTCAAATTTGAGTTCATATATTATGTTCTTAATTTCCTTTTAAATTGAGATGCAGTGGTGATCAGATATGATACAGTTAACTGATTTAAAAACGTACATAGGGCCTTAAGTGGAAGTCTGTGGATAGTCTACTTTTAGTCCATTACTTTAAAGAATATATTTATGCCACAGTTGGTGTACAAACGCGGTTTCGCCAAAGTGAAGGGACAGCGCCTGCCGATCACATCCAACACAACCATTGAGGAGAAGCTCGGCAAACAGAACATCATCTGCGTTGAGGATCTCATCCACGAGATCTTCACAGTCGGTGACAAGTTCAAGGTAAAAATATGATTATATTAATGCCAGAATAACTCACACTGTAATAAATATTTGAATGGAGACATGCCCTGGATATTATATAAGAAAAAATCATTTAGTTGTTACTTTTACTGGTTTATATAAAATTTTTCATAAATTACCCTTTTTCTATGCTCTATACAAATGCCTATGATTTAGGTTAGTTATTTCTGTTAGCCGTACCTGCTTGTTTTATTCAAAATATAGTTTAAAATACAATATAATATTGATTGGTTTACACAACAAATTAATCTAAAATATGTCAACAGTACGCAAGCAACTTCCTCTGGCCATTCAAGCTGAACAACCCAACCGGAGGCTGGCGCAAGAAGACTATCCATTACGTCGATGGCGGAGACTTCGGCAACCGTGAGGATAAGATCAATGAGCTTCTCAGAAGAATGGTCTAAATAATATATAGATTTTAATACATCATTTGTTTTTCTTTTTTATAACTGTCTCCATTACACCTCATCATACCTTGGTTAGAAGCAGCCCAAAAGTAAAAACAAAGCATAGTTTTAAATGATTAAATAAAATAAAAAAACTGATATTACTCTAGTTTATTCACACTAGAGTCTAGTGTGAATATTCTCTAGTTCCATAGAAATGTACGTATATAAGGCTAGTCCATATATATTATATAATGAATCCCCTTTTCCCACTTCCCTTTGGTCACAGCGGAAACGATTTCGGGAATAATTATTTTACCCATAGAAAGTTACCTTATCAGTTTACCACATAAAGCCACCACCACTATTTTTCCCGGTATTCCCTAATATTTCCCAACGCGGCTGAAACCGCGTCGCGGAAGTGAGCGACTACTACATAATGGTAGGTGCTTTAGATAGCATTTAATGTTGGGGGTTCGTAATTTTAATCGACACTTGTGTTTAACGACTGGTCGGATGACTGTGGTTAGCGACCCAGATTTTCAAGCCGCTGGTTGTGAGTTCGAATATAGGACAAACATGTGCATGAACATAACCAGTTTGTTCTGAGTCTAGATGTAAGTTCCTATAAAATATGTATTTATTTATGGAATTTTCAGAAATTGATATAATATTTTTTCTTTGTATGGTGTTGGTAGCTACCAGATACAGTATTAAATATAGGATGTCAGATGAGCTTTATTGATGAGTAAATGTTAAATTAAGATACGAGCATTTTACTCATCGACGTATACTCTAGCGATAGACAAGAACGTTCATGTAAAACATTTGTTCAAAAACTGGTAAGAGTTAGAACTAAAGTTCGCTGCAGCGCTGTATAAAGCTGTGTCAACTAACCAAACTATTTTAAAAGATACAGCGCTAAATTGCTTAGAGTATAGTTTTCTCGCGACCAAAACGTCGTAAGCGCCGCAAATTTCATGGCGCTTACGCGTTTCGTTCAGTTAACTACACTAAGATGTCGTCTCTATAGAGTTCACACCGCAGATGCGACACATCTTTTTTACCTACTAAACTTCATTAGAATAAAACTCGATTTCAAAATGTATTATATTAATATGAGGGGGGCCTAGTGCGGATTGGCGGACTTCACATGGCTTAAATTGGGTACTCAGAGGTACGGGCCAGGGCTTGAATTAACAGAAAACAATTATTCAAAATATCAAACTATCACTACTAATTAAAAACTCATTAACAATTAATCAAATTAAAACACTTTCTAAAAAAACATATCAAGTCTGTGTTCAGTTACATATTTTTAACCTACAACCAGTTTTAAGGGAACATCTGCACCGTAGCACGTTTTAGTATATGATTGTAGAATGGCGTGGTATTTAAATAGATAAATTGTTTTTCTACTCTGGAATTACGAAATTATCACCTATTAATTCACTTAAACAGGAAGTAATTTTACTTAGTTGACTACTGACTAGTTATTTTCGTCCAGGGTCCACTTTGATTCGGATTATCGTTGTTATTAACGCTGCTCCGTGCGCACCCGCACTGAATGAATGTCGAAGCCACACTAAAGTCGGGTGTGGGGACTGCAGTTCAGTTGAGTTGACCAAAGCGAGTGTTCGGAACGCCCTATCTAGTACGTAGTACATATATATCGATGATTTTACTCGATAAATTTAGGTGGTTAGGTACTAACTAAACAAAATAATAAGATAAACATATGATTTAATCACAGCTTTGACTTAGATTCTAGTATCACGATTGCAAATGAATAGATACAATTTGCTGGGGAAAACTTATAGCGGAAGAGCACCCATCACATTTCTTTCAAATTGTTCAATTAGAGGTAGGTAGGCTTCTATTTCGGCAGAACTTGTGATGCAGTCTTTGATGGATTTTTGGAGATTCTAAAACAAATAAAATAAACATTAAATACTGGGTAAATAGTTTCTATAATACTGGGAAATATGTCATATTGTTTTATATACCTCCACAGTAGTATAAAATGTATTATTTATGAATTCCTTTGCTGGACCATACTCCTCTAAATTATTGTAGATCATGTTAGCAGTAAAATTCCGAATATGAAATGCCATTTTTATATTCTCACTAGTTACTTTCAGCATTGGATTTGAAAAGGAATCATTTATAATTTCCAATTTCACTTTACTATTTCCTATAGAGAGACTTATGTTGCTTTTTGATTTTAAAAATTCCTCCGAACTGTATTGTTGAATTAAATAATTTGCTTTCTTTGCATTAAAATATTGTTTAAAAAAATCTTCAGTCTTAAAAATTTCATCATAATTATTTGGTAATTTGACATAAAATGACCATTCTGTTCCAGTAGTTTTTTGGTTTGCAACAATATCATTTATTTTAAACATATTCCCATATTGATTTGTTACCATTTTATAAATCAAATCATCCCCATCTTTATACAATTCTTTGAGACATTTCTTTCTATTTGTAATAAGATTTGTTTTAATAAAATATTCAGAATTTAAAACAGCATGTGCTCTGTATAAAACTGTCCATATAGTTTCTTTCTTATCTAAGGATCCTGGTACATTTGAAACTATTCTTAATTGTAAATTTATTTGAGATGAATTACGAATTATCTTTGCCCTTAATGGTATTAATATATTTATTTTTTTGAGCTGATCTAATACTTTTATGCTTGTTGTTCTTAATACTTTGTTTTCTGAAGACAGTGTTATATGTATCTTTAAGTCTCCAAATATATTAGAGAGTACATGACCAAATGCATGTTGTATTGTAGATGTTGATATTTTTACTAAAAATAAATATAGATCTGGTATAAAGTATTCTACAATTTCATCAGTTAATGTTAGGTCCTCATTTTCTGCGACAGCATCTTCATAGCTTTCATACACCTCAACATTATGTTTGATGACATTATTCATTATATCTTGTCTATTAGACAATGATAATGCTGTGATGTAATTAGTTTCTTCATTTAATTTCTTGACAACTTCATCACTTTTTTCAACCTCTTCAATAATTCTATATAAATACTCTGAGTTATTAAGAAGTTTCTCCGCAGAACAATATTCCTCAATTGTCTCTGGTTTTAAATACACTCTTTCATCATCAGTAGGAAAAACATAAATTAATTTTGTGAATGTTGTGCACATTATTTGATCTCCAAACTTGACAAAGTCTTTTACATGTTTCACAAAGAACTGACTCAATTTTATATCATCTGAAAATGTTTTCTCGGACATCCACAGAGATACACCATCAGTATATGTTATTGTATCTTTGACAATGTGAAATTTATGTAACGCTATATTTAAATGAACTATCTGTGGATCTTTACTTAGGTCTTTCAGAGACAAAATAATGATAGTACCAATTGAAAGTCCAATTAGAATTTTCAACCCTCCTTCATCAATTATTTCTATGTTACATATCTCTGATGGACATGAATATAATTTGACTAGAACTACTTCTTCATCAGCCATTTTGGGACTGAATAAGCAGCCATATACTGTGAGCATATCAAGAGAAATAATTATAAGACTTGTGGCATTTATTCCCACGTTTTTATTAGTACTAAATATTTTATGGACACATTCAGTATTTGACTCACAAATTTGATGAGTACTCAGTATACATCTCCCACTAATTGGTTGTGATAGGGGCCAGCTACAATTATATGTTAAAATAGATTTTTTGTTCATTTGAAAATCTGTATTTATTCTGTTTATGCATAAAAAATAGGACCCAGATTCGAATTTTATACTTAAAGCCATGTCCTGATTGTAGAGTACACAGGCAGCTATTCCTTGCTCTCGAGGTTGGAAGCTGCTTTTAAATCGCTTTTGTGCAGCATTTTTAAACTTTAACGAAGTTATATGAACATTACCGCAACAATCCAAACATGCAAGGTAGTTATTAGTCACCAGTAAACGACTAATCTGGAACTCGGGAACAAATATTTTGGCAGCATTCTCAAATTCAAGGTTCTCATATACAAAAATTTGGTATTTATTCCATAAAACAAACATTGAATTAGACGCATTATAAACTATGCTCAAGTTATCTAATAGTTGATGATCGCATTTATAACAACGCGTAACTATTTCGTTATCATCACCAATATCCATTTCGGGAGTTGTTTTTCGTATTAAATATAAACTGAATTATGTTAGCAAAGCGGTATTCATGTGTGTGTACACAAAAACTTTTTGACATATAAAAAAAACATGACATAGGTAGTAGTGTTGCCATGCAGAGAGATAGGGCATATGTTAAATATGTACATTTTTCGATAAACGTAAATATAATAAAATTACTGGATATAAAACTTAATAGCCTATATTCACTCTTATTAATCCCAGTGAGTTGTTTAGTAAGATTTTATTTAGGGGTTTAAAGATTCGGTTTTCGATTCTTATAGATAGAGGGCGGTGGTAATAAGAAAAATAACAAATTAAACATCATTCTTTTACTTCACGAAACAAAATCAAGTATACAATGGTAATTCAAATCTTATATAATAATACAAACTGACAAAATATGTAAGACCTTATTAAGTGTAGGTTTGGTACAATGATCATTATTTATCCAAAAGTATGTCACAGTGGACTAAATTAAAATGCTCATTATAGGAACAAGTATTGGTTCAAAATCATTATGTTATCGATAGGTTGACAAAAACAATAACTTTTTAAGAATCATTGAAATTTTGCTTTTAAGCAAATGAAACAATTATGTGCTACTATTATAATGTAAGTGTAGATTTTTTGTCATAAGTTAATTAGGCACAGGAAGTTACGTCAGCAATTAGCATTATGCCTATTAATTTGTCATTATTGTATTAGTTAAAAAGTTTGAAAATCCTTAATACGATGAGGTAATTAGCAAAAAATAATGAAAAATACGATTTAAATTAAAAGTTAGAGTCAGTGCTTATGTACAAAAAATATATAAAGACATGGTTACAAGAAAAGATTTGAACTGAGAGCGTCATTAACCAATATTTTATTAGTTTTTCTTATAGGTATACTATCTTGAGCGATTAAAATCAAGGACTAAAACGGAATTTCATTAGTCTGCATATCCTCTATAAGTCACGTTATCTCTGGCTTGAAATTTTATTTTCATTTTAAAACAAATCGATTGTTGCATGAAAACCAAATGTGTTCTATTCGAATCGAATTTGAATCGAATAGAATGTCAAATGCAATTCGAATAAGCGTTGGCTTCTCACAAAATATTACGCTATGGGCACTGGGCACGGTTGGCAGTTCTATACATATTTATAGTGACTGTGGTATTCATCTTCATTTTGTTTATTTCCTATATAATTAATGAAATAGTACAGAAATGCTGGCAAGAATATTGGCAAACTAAACGGCTTATTTAATAGTTAATGTAATAATTTTCTAGTCGAAGAGAAATTATTACTTTTCATTGCAAACACTTTATATCATCATAGCGAATATTTCTATGTTTTTTTTCGTTAATACCGTAAACTAGACAATCTACAGCGATATGATCGATATGTATCGCGGATCACTGAAAATACTTGGTTTACCTGTATTTAGCTAGCTAATTACTAAAATATTAGCTTCAAAGCGTAGCTTCAAAGGAAAGGGAGAACACTGTATGAAAACGCAGTCTAGTTGATTAATCGAAAATAATAAAAAATAGCACTTTGAATTACTTATATACAAGCGATAATAAATATTAAATATGTAAGTTGATAAGTAAATCATTGGAATTTCATTACGATAATTTCCATTTAAAACTAATTGGCACACTTTCACATTGATCACTAGCAAAACTATAAATCTAATTACAATTTTATAAACTAAAGAGGTTTTTATTAAATATCCTAATGTTGCCGTTTGAAAAAATATGAGAGACATACCGATACAATTAGTACGCTTTTATAATTTACCTCTAATTATTTACAGGTTACATTTGATATGTTTTCTTATTGCAGGTGTGGATGAATCTGAAATAACCATGTTTACAAACTATTTGTTTCTTAATAAAAATATATGTCTCGTACGTAGCTACGTAAATACAAAACCAGAATTGAGCTGAATTAAAAATATTACAACTATAAATGCTTAAATTAATACTAATTGTTTTCATTATAACTATATTTACAAATTTCTCACAATCATGAGTATTATAATTGCACTTTATTTGTATGCGGGCCGCCACAAACGAAGATCATCATAAAAATAAATTCGCAACCTCCTTTCAATGGCAGTAGTATATTCATTTGTTTTATCCATGTGTACATTAAAAAGAATCTAGCATATCATATGGCAACACGGGCGATTTGGGCCGCTGCCTCTGACAGTTTATGAAAATTTATATACAATTGGTTTGTTTTCAATGCACGTAATAACTTGCTGCATGTCCCGACGTTAACGTCGTTACCCTTTTGTTACTTCTTGATGTCTGGATCCATTTTTGTTTTGTCCATCGATGACGATACCATTCCACTCTGCGGATATAATTTGTCTAAATGCTTCAGGGACTCGTTTAGGAAATTCTGAAACAAAAATATTAATTATTACATCTTATTATTTCTGTACCTTACTTTGGAGTCTCTAATACGATATTTTAGGTACACGTGAATGCGTCGCAAGCTATACCTTTAATAATAAAACAAATTATTATTTCTTACTTAGCAACTACCCACATACCTACTTTCGACAAATTAATATTTTTTTAAATTACATCTGACTAGCATCTTCAATATTTCCAAAATAGCGGCCTAGCATCCCAAAATCGCTTAACTCAAAGTGTGAAAGAGAAAACAAACAAGAGTAGGATCTACCTGTATGGCAGTGAGTGCGGCGACTATGGCCGGCCCCCCGAAGCCGTGCGATATGAGCGAGAAGTGCGTGAGGTGCCGCTGTATCGCCGGCTCGAGGAGGTGCGGCGGCCGCGTGTTGCATAACGGCGACCGGTCCTGGTTCAGTAGGTCCATCAACTCTTTTGTCACCTGAAAAAATAGGTTATGTTTTAAAATGGAACTTTTGATTGTGTTTTTTTTTGGCTGGATCTTTTCAGCTTAACAGGTCCATTTGTTATCCATACTAATATTATAAATGCGAAAGTAACTCTGTCTGTCAGTTACGCTTTCACGCTAAAACTACTGAACCGATGTAAATGAATCTTGGTACACAGATAATCAAGAGCCTGAGAAAGGACTTAGGCTACTTTATATCCCGGAAAAATTGAAGATCCCCCGGTAACGCGGGCGAAGCCGCGAGGAGCCACTAGTCTATCATAAGGCCTCATTCGCACGAGAAATTTAACGGACGTTAAAAAAACGTTCAAATACAACAAATGCATTCCCAAGTAGTGATGTGCCGAGTCGCTGTTTTGGTGGATCGAGTCGACTCGAGTCAGTTTATACGGTATTCGAATCATGACTCGATTCCCTCTACTCGAATTCTATGTTTGGTATTCGAATACTGACTCGAGTCCGGCTGTCGAGTCAGTATTTGAATTCCGGCTAGACTCGAATCAACCCTCATTACCGATTCCTTTTTTCCTAATGTTGCGGTTGGCATCGACCTCAAAAGAAATATTGCTCATATCCGATTATGAAGACGCTTCATGATTTAAAATATTTATAAGTTAATATTTATCAGGTATCAAAGTTATTACTTTTCAGTTATTCGTTTGTGTTTTAAAGTCCGGTAAATGTTGTTTAAATTACTTTTTAATGAAAGATAATTAAAAAAATTCAACTCAACAAAACTCGTATACTAGACTCGAGTCAATTGAACTCGCATAAATAGAATCGAGTTAGCAAGTACGAGACGATTCTTCCTGACTCGAGTACCGGAATCGAGTCTGGCGTACTCGAATCAAAATAAATTGGTATTCGAGTAGGCGAGTCCAAAGCAGGAATCGAGTCTGACTCGAGTCAAACCGTACTCGGCACATCGCTATTCCCAAGTATATTTTCACACGACAGCGTTTTTAAACCGCGACGCTTTTTTATCGAGTGTTGCATTTTTAACTATGGGCGTTGGAAATTGAGCATATAATGGTACCTACTTGGAATGGTACTTGGGTACGCTTTTTTAACGTCCGTTAAAAAAACTCTTGCGCGTGAGGTTAAGGTGACCATGGTTGGTCCATGCAAGTGTTAGTGTTACCTGCTTGGTGGCCTGCAAGAGGTCCCTGCGGCGGCGCGCGTCGTGCTCGGCGTACTGGCGCGCGAGGTACTCGGCGAGCGCGCGCGCGGGGAACTCCGTCTCGCACACGTAGCCGAAGTCGCGGGCCAAGTGCACTGCCTCCGCTATACAAATATACACACTTATATTATAAAGGGGAAATTCGGTTGAGAGCCCTCTGCGCTCACCGAAACAGTCCGCGTAACGGTCTAAAAGCCATCTTTTTTTTTTATAGCACAAGGGTGGCAAACAGGCATACGGTCCCACCTGATGGGAAGCGGTTACCGTAGCCTATGGACGCTTGCAACACCAGAGTCGTCACTCACGCGTTGCCGACCCTATAAAAAAGGGAGCAACTGTATGGGCAGTGAAAGGGACAAAGCGCAATACACTTCTCATCAAAGGGGCAAACAGGCATCACTCCTGCACACCCCTACGGGCTACGACGCTACTCCATCCCTGGTCCCCTCACTGCCGCTACAGCGTCTCCTCATGGAGCTCTGGCTACCTTACTCACCGCAGGAACACAACACTACATGTAGTGTTATTTGGCTGCGGTCTTCTGTAAGGTGGAGGTACTACCCCAGTCGGGCTACTCCAATTTCGAACGGACGAATCCGTTGCGCCCTACCTCCTTAAAAAATCCATCTGAGGCTAACACCTTTAATGAAGCTGGAGCGATCTTAATAATGTTTGGTATGGAGTTACCTAGCACCCTGGGATAGCCTGGATGAAATATTCTTATTAATTACGTTCTATGCATCACTTTGTAGAGATAATACTTCTCACACATGGGAAAACCAACATTCAAAAATTTAAGCATGCTTCCGGAGCTTTCGTAATGCAGTTATTGGTCAGTGATTGGTTACTTTTTATCACGGGAAAATTTAAGATCCCCGGGAACGCGGGTGATCTTAAATTTCCGCCGAAACCGTGGGCCAGAAGCTAATCTATAAAAAAAAAATATTGCTATGGAAAAGATGGAGGAAAGGAGTATTTACTTACCTTCAACTAATGACGTGAGTAGTGTCACGTTGGCAGCTTTCCGCCGTCCCGCGGGTAGATTGAGACCAATCTTTTCCAACTTCTCGCGAAGTAAACGTCCGCCATTTTTGCTTTTGGCTCTGGAAACAATAGAATTAACTTTATTATTGATGCATAAGAATAACAATATTAGGTTTTACATTATTGTATTAGTTATTTAAGAGTACGGTCTATATTTTCACTATAAATATACCTATATAATTCTTTTTCATATTTTTAGTTTAGGCTTTGTTTCGTTATGTATGAAAAGCCACTATATGTGCCGTAACCACATTTTTCGCAAATATTAGGTACCTACTACATACTATTTATCACTTTATACAACAGGCTCTAACGCATGAAAAAAAATCAAAGTTTAAGCACGCTTCAGGAGCTTTCATAATGTAGTCATTGGTCAGCGAATATGGCAAAAACTAACTACGTCACCCTATTTTTTATAACAAGGAGAGCATACCTAACACGTTCCAGTTTTTTACAATACCTATGTTACTAAATAAAAGACCGTGGCGAGCGCTTGCCTACGTCATCTCGATTTTAAGCTATTCGTTCTAGTCAATGACCCCATACGTTCAGACTTGGGCCACCTGGCCAAAATAGAGAAAAAAAAAACAAAAAGTCCGACTGACGATCTTGGCAGGTCGCGTGTCAATCAGTAGTGCTGCTACTGACCGCTAGATGGAGCTACCGATAACCTATCGATTACCGTCAAAATCATAATTCGTGATTGACGCATAGAAAGTTGCCGTAAAACAAAGTTATACGATTTAATAAAACGTTACAATAGTTATTATTTTATGACCTACACCGACGGAATAGGGTCGGGATTCGATTAATTTCAATTTTACATTGGTGAATAGTATTTTGTTTAGTTTTATGTATGTCGAGCGCGCAGTTACGTTCAAACTAGCTACCAGTATTAACCGTCGAAATATAAAAGCTCGTTAACGAAATTGTTTTTGATAAATTCCTTTTGATGGTGTTCCCGAATAATATGAACTGAAGAATGTGAGCTCGCTTGTTACGCTGTGATTGATTGAGAAAAATGAATTCAGCTGATTGCGATGTTTTTAATTAACATGATTTCGCTGGTTGTCGAAATATAATAATGGTTTTTATTTAGGAAGTAGGTACCGAAACCTTTTGACTAAATCTAATTTTAAATGACTACTATCTGATGGCTGGGATAGTTGGCGAATTAGAGGTGGCCTACGCCCAGCAGTGGACTATTTAGGTTGAATACAACGATGACGACGACTATCTGCCTTTATATACTTAATACCAAAAGATAACTTTATCATTTGATTTTTTAACTTAATATTAACATATTTATATATTAAGGTACCAATTTACTTGTAATGTATCATTTCAGACAATATCGTTACCTACTAAAAATCTCAACCATCTGGCTTCAGTTTGTCAACTCGAATATACTTACTTACCTAAAACTAAGGTCAAGATTAAAGAAAGTAACTACGTATCCAGTATCCATTTTACATCGAGATTTTGACAATTCTTTTTTTGAGATCGTGTCAAAATCCGTAACTATTCTTCCCTAAATAAATTTAAATGCGACTGAATCGCGGCCACGGATCAAATTGCTGTCATAAGCTTAATTTTGTAAAGCGACGTCTTGGGGAAGCCTCCCTTAGCGGTTGAAGGTATGCGAACGAATTCCTTTTGCATTATCGTGTTAGTTAGCCTTATTTGTTTGATTTTAACGACTAGACAATAGTGTACGTACGTAAATATATCTACCAATTTCAGCGAACATTATAAGTCTTTAAGTTTCTTTAACGTCTTGTATGGGCGGGTCAGATACCAAATAAAAATAACCAAAAAATATTACACCATAAAAAAAACTGAACTGAAGTGAAGTAATCGGATTGATGAAAATCTATGATAAATAGATAAATTAAACGGCTTAAAGTATATCTGAGTAAATAAATACAATTATAATTAGACAGCGCACCGTTATACGAGTTTAATATTTTCACACGTCTGTTTAGTCAACAACAAAAGAACCGAGTATCATTGGTGGAGCTAACGAGCCAAACAAAGAAATTTGAATTTAGAATCAATGGAAAACTAAAACGAATGAATCGACAATTTGGAAAGAGAACTAATGGCCATCGGATATCGAGTACCGAGACTATCGAATACTCGACTGTCCGATTAGAGAGATTATCAATCAAGTACACCTCTTTGATTCTAGTACGATAATTATGACGAAAATATACCGTTGCCCGATTTCCCACACACATGTGCGGAGAGCGCACTTCTTTGTGCGTCACATCAAATTGACATACGATTTTACGGTTTGAGTAATCGATATTTTTTAATTTAATCGCTATACAATTCGAATGTAACCAAGAAATTATCAATGCCGGATGTCTTTTCACCTCCGATCACAACACTGATGTTATCGATAAATGGTGAAATAGTGAAATAACCCATACCTAACGCATACAGTTGAGAATCCATTAATAAAAGTCGATTGATTAAATCGAAACGGCCGTACCTATCTGTCTAGTTGCAGCACAATATCTTTTTGAATTTCGAAATAATGGCGATGTGACTGCGGCTTGTGTGTTTTGACAGCTCATCTTTTGTTATACGTAAGTCGATTCGGATAAATAAGATATTTTTACGACTGATTAATTCGTTGAGATTTGCTATAGAATTTGCTTGATGATAATATGATTTTAATTCAAGGTGTATTTGTTGGGCGTCTTTTTTTTAATAAATGACAGTCGCGCTTATTCTTGCTAATAATAAATATGTACGCTACGTTTAGGTATTAAAAAGTTTTATTTTTGTCTTTGATACGTAACAATAAGCAGTAGGTACTAGTACAAATCCTAAAGCGTCTGTATAGGTATCTCCCAAAGGTAAAAAAAATAGCTAAATATTTTATATGAAGTCAAAGTAAAACAAACATAAGTATTTTACCTACTAGCTCAATAGGTTCAAAGGTAATTGATTGATAGAAATTTTATTCAAATTTAATCAATGACTTTATTTTACTTCAACGGAAGTTCATTCATTTTACATTCCTAATAACTTCAATATGGTTTTAATTTATTTTAAATGTTAATTCAGTACCAATTTTTATTTATTAGTTTTCTTTATTTAAAGTCGACATATGGACATCATTATCTTTGTAACGGTATTGCTATGTTACATATTAAAAAAAATGCATACGGCAACACCTTTAGAAAAGAAACAGACAAGCGATCAACGTGAAGGTAATGATAGCAATTACGCATGTGCACTGTTTATCATGTTCTAAATTCAATTGAAACATGCTAGTTTATGGTCAGTTATTAAAGTGATGCAGAAATAAGTTTTTATTAAATTAAATATACGAGCATAAAAAAATGAACGTGAACCAGTCTTTGTAAACATTGGATATTCCATTTTCAAATAAACAAGGAAGTCTTACATTGTCGAAAAAAAAAAGAAAAGTTTTGTAATGACTTTGAATTTGGAATAGGATTCCTAGACGATACCTAGCTATCAAAATCTCGGCTAATAATGTCTAGGTGCCATTTCAGCGGAGAAATTAAAAACAGCACGCTTTCAACATGGCGGATGGCCCCGTACAATAAACACATTTATTTACCCCCTGTAATGCGCGGTACAATCACGTACGTACTAGGATGTGCCTAAATGACTTCATACATTTGATAGCTAGTCATTACGGCTTCCTTTTGTGGGATAATTGGATTTTTTTTTCAATCGAATCATGACAGGCATTTTTTTGCTGAAATACATAGTGTGGTGGCGCGGCCGGTGTACGGTAGGAGCGGCGTGGACTGGTTTCAGTTAAATATTTGTTTTTTAAATACGCATTTAAAAAATATGCATGGAAATAATCTATGACGCAAGACTTTTTTTTTTTTTCGTAGGGTCAACTGGGTCTTTACTATATGCTTTTTAGTTTATATTTATTCGTCGAACTTTAAATATGAAGGAAATAAGTTTTTACAATAAGCAGCTACCTGTCCTCTTATCGTACTATCGACAGTCAGTGACATTAGTCACACAATTCTAAGTGTTAATTTTACTTAACAAATCACCGTTCAAATAGACAATTTGAATAAACTCCGATAAATATCACCTAATCCCGTCAATGTGTCAATAATGACATTATTTCATATTCCAATATGTTGACCACAAGCAGGTTTAGTTACTCGATGTTATATTTCATAATAAAAATTCGGTCCATTAAAAGTTTAAGAAAAAAAGTTGTGGTAAAAAAAACACACACTTTTAACTTAACGGTCTAGAAGTCTGAAGCGACACAGAGTAACACCCGATAATTATATTCAATAAACATATAGGTAATGGAAATGTCGGTTGCGGCTATCTCACATCCGACGACCGACTCTGACCGCGATCGATCGATACAAAAAAAAAAAGAAAAAAGTCTAACCACTAACCAAAACGATCCAATCTTATAAAAGTCAAACGCGTCTTTATTGCTGGCCGCAAACAGTATACAGTGTTGCCACAAACAAAAAAAACTAGCACTAAATAATCGCGCGCACTTACACAACAGGAATACGCGGGGATGTATGCAAAATGCTTGTAAATGCGGAAAAATGTATAATTAAAGTTATCACCATTTGTTATGTGAATAAATTACGTTAATATTGTAATGGGTACCTACTGTTATTTACATAGGCTTGCAATGTTATAAAAGTATTAGGTATTTTACTGGCAATGTGGTTCCTGTGGTCTATTAATAGAAAGAAAATAGGTATCATTGCTGCGCGTTTTCAACTCATTCATGCCTTTGTGCACACAACTCGTGCTTAAATCAAAAATGTTATATTCAAATAGGGCTATACAAGCATATATGAACAGTCACTCTTATGCTCAGTTCTGAAAGTTGCTTTTATTAGAAGAAACTCAGCAATTACTCTTTTCAAAACAAACTTAGATCTGAATTAGCATGTAGTGAGCCATTTCACTGGCAAAGGTCTATGTCTAAGTAATCCGATACAAAAAAGGCCCTTCACTACATAGTAGTAACTCTGTCCCTGTATCCCTATGTATGCTTAGGTAAATGTTTAAAACTACGTAACGGATTTTGATGCGGGTTTTTTTAATAGATAGAGTGATTCAAGAGGAAGGTTTTTTTTATATAAAATACATACATAATGTAGTAGAAAAACACTGTTAATAATGAAGGTTTCTAATGTGATGTATAAGCATTGCACCCGTGCGAAGCTGGGGCGAGTCGCTAGTTATTTATGAATGACTAGGTACATATATTATGGATAGGTAGATAACACGATTCTACAAAAAAATTTTGGCTGGATCTTTTCTGCTTAGCTCCTTTTTTATCTATAATAGATTTGCTATCTAGATATAAAGCTTTCTTACCTTCTAAGTACTCCACCGAGTAGCGACGCGTTCAGGCATTCTGGAGGGGACAGCCTCCTCTGTACCTCTGCTACTGTGACTTTATACTTGCTGGTCGATGAGAGGAGGGAGAGGCGACCTGGTACTGAGCAGAACACGTCGTTGGGCGCGCACGAGCCGTTACCAGCTAAGCCGTCGCGGCCTTTCATTGCTGGATGGAGAAGATGGAAGAACAACATTAATAGGGACTTTATGGCGTTAAAATAAGAGCTAAGTTATTTTAGGAGTCTTTGGATGACTTTTTGAGGATGTTACTTATTGGGTTGGGAAACATTGAAGATAAAAATGTGAAACAGTATTCTAAACTAGTAATAGTAGCTTCTTAATAAAAATACATAAAGTAGGCCAACTGTATAATACTTTGCCAAATTAAAAGAAAACTACTTTATATCCATCGAATAACAAATAAATAATCGTATAGTGTCAAATTAGTTTTTAAATAACCGTTTGCGCTTGCTAGTGAAATGTAATTTCTAATGAGACAATCAGGTTCTATGAAAACAATATCTAGGAAATTTAATTTTGAAATTTTCCATCAATATAATACGTGATGTATTGAAAACTGAATTGGCGCGAAAATTTGGGTTTGACTAAAACTAATGTTGCCAACTGAAAAAAACATCAAGAAAAAAAAACTATTTGCAGACTAAATGAGTCTATGACGTCGGTGATTCTAGTAACGGTACTCGACAATTTTCACAGTAATTAATAATCATTTTAAGTACATTACACGTGCCCGCCTTTAGTAGTTGGTCTTGCTACTTTTTATACGGCGAAAAAAACTAGCAAGCAGCGATGTAATGACGCACCAATTTCATTAATTTGCTCACTACATTCAGCAAAAAGCTTTTTTCTAATTGAAATCTTTAGTAATTAATACATTTACATGTTACGAATCATTAAAACACTAGCTGTTTTATTTGCATCTACGAAACCATTTGATATAGAAAACTAGGTACCTATGTATATGTAAAAAATATAATAAGTGTATAGCTCCGAATAAAAATACGGGTGATTACAAAATTCTCGGCTTCGAATACCAACAATAGCACTCTTAACAATCACTGCCACGCCTCAAACATGCGCTCAGCATGATCACCATTCTCATTGTAATATTTCTCTATGGCAACCCTAATACAATAAACATTAGTGTGTCATTAGCCTTGCACCATACTTTTTACACGAGGGACTTTAACACCCTTCGCCTTTTGAAAAAAAAAATCATATTAGCGGCCAATTACAATTCAAAATCCGAATTCAACACTCATTGAAATTGGTTTAAATTTGGAATTACTACTGTAACATTGTAAGACATGAATAGAGTGGCGCAATGAAATGTTTTTTTTTAATGGCCATAGAGAAATTTATAAGAGATCGTACATTCTTGAAATCCAATCAACGATTCTCATTTCCGAAATCGAATGTAACAATTCAAATACAGATTGATTGATCGATACTCTTATTTATATGATATTGATTCATTCGTCCGCTGAATGAGAGAGATGGTTTTTATACAATCTACTTAGAAATATCGATACACCTATCCGATAAGTGCGGTATGAGGCCTAATTACAGTTTTATCTTCACCGGGCCATCGGTATAGGAGTAACAATAAAATGTTTGATAAGCTAATAGTACACTTGATTATGTGATGTTAGTGGTTCGTGTATTGACAGCTTAGGTAGTGTGTTCGATTTCCATCCATTGCAAATATTTGTGTGGATGATGTTTTAGTATTAAATACTAGCTGCCTCCCCGCGGTTTTACCCGCGTAGTTCCCGTTCCCGTGAGAATACAGGGATAAAATATAGCCTATGTTACTCGGGGATAATGTTGCTTTCCAAAGGTGAAAGAATTTTTGAAATCGGTCCAGTAGTTTCGGAGCCTATTCATTACAAACAAACAAACAAACAAACAAATCTTTCCTCTTTATAATATTAGTATTAGTATAGATTATAAATAAATATTACTCACTTTTTAATAACGGAAGGTCCGTCATGAACCCCGTCGTATCGTCCATTCCGGCATTCTAGAAAATAAAAAAACTGTATCATACAAAGGGCTTTAAGTATAAGACGCTAAAAAATGTTTTCAGTAAATTCCATCGTTCTACAATCTGTGGGGTAGGTATTTTAATTTACTTAGATTATATTAAATTCTTATTGGAATGGGCCGACATATTTTCATGTTGATATTGGCTATCGATATAAAAGGTATTATGAGGAGGGTAGGCTGACTGATCAAGTAATTGCTTTATATTTGTGCTGGAAAAATGTATAGCTTTAACGAAAATGTGTCGTATATTTACTACTAGTGTCTACTACTTAGTGTATATTGAATGTTTATGTTTACTTAAGAGCTTTATTTTATTACTCCTAGCAAAAAAAACTTGCATAGGAATATATGATATGTACGACAAGTTATAAATACCTATTCTACCTCCTTAATCCTTTATGTCTATTAATCAATTGTTTTGTTATGTTTAATAATAAAATATATTTGGTTTAATTAAAATTATCTAAAAAAAAATTGGTTGCCTGTAAAGTCGGTATACGGGCGAAAGTTTTACGTGACAACGACTTTGAGTGGTAAAATAATTTTAATGTGAATATTCATTCGTATAGTAGGAAGAAGGATGAAATAATAGTAACAATTTAAAACATAACGTCACGTTACGTGAGCGGAGCGTAACGCAGTTTCTTGAAGTGTCACCCGGCAAACCAATTTATAAGACGTTGTCACGTCAACATAACGTCACGTTACGTGAGCGGAGCGTAACGCAGTTTCTTGAAGTGTCACCCGGCAAACCAATTTATAAGACGTTGTCACGTCAAAAATAAAAAAATATAAAATTATCTTAATTGTTCAAAATAACTCACACTCACACAAAAATCACACATTGCCTATGTATGTCCGAAATGTAAAAAAAAGCTCCAAGTTTTTATTTATTTAGGTACTTACCGGCGTTTCTTCAGCGGAATGTAACGCGTGGTGCAAAGCGAGCTCATGCTGCTCCCTAGCACCGTAGTCTGCCCGCCGCTCGCCGCCTCCATAGCTGAAGCCTCCGTGGGATAACTGAGAAAAAAAACAATTAAAAATGTTGTCGAACTGTAGATATGGTCTGGAGAAATCAGCGGGGAAATAATTAAGAAAAAAAATACACTGAAAAGTGCGAAGTGATGTTATTTATATCCTACTAATATTATAAATGTGAATGTATGTTTATATTTTGTGTTTCTCTTATACGCCAGAACGTCTTATGAGATCGCGATGAAATTTGGCACAGAGTTAGAACATGTTCTGGAATAACAAATAGGCTACTTTTTATCCCGGCAAAATTTAAGATTCCCTGCGGGGGATCCACTAGTTAGTTATAATTTTGAATATGTGTAACTTCAAATCGTGTCTTAAAAATCTATTAGATTGACTGTTACTTTAGAAGTCCATATCATTGATTTAAAACGTAAATACATTGTAAAGAATATCATATCTCGATATATTATTATGGCTTATAAAGTAGGTATTCAATCACATAATGTCATCGGGTTTTCCGCGCAACATCGCGAGGCATTGTATGAAATCGTCCGCTCTCCCAAACCGGAACATTACCAACGGCTAATCTACTAAAGTGGCCATAACGTTTCGATTTGTGAACGCGTCCATTGTTGGCTGAAAATATTGCGATCGCTGCTTCATTTTTGAAAATGGTATATAATACTCGCTGGTCAGAGATTTGGAGTTGGTTGTTTTTTTCTTGGCTTTTCTTGCCGGCCTTGCTGAGTAATGAAATATTTTTAAGTACCTACGGATATTGGTTAACGAATTCGAGTATGAAATAAAAACTATTCACCGACTAATCCTACTAATATTATAAATGTAAGAATTTGTGGGTGTGTTTGTTTCTTCTTCATTTCATGTCTAAACGGTAAGGCGGATTTTAATAAAATTTGGTATGGAGTTAGCTGATACCCTGGATTAAGCCTACTTTCTTAGCCTTCTTTTTATCTCGGGAAAATTGAAGATCCCAGGGGAAACCGCGGGGAACCTACTAGTATTTCATAAATTACAAATATTCCGGTGTTTGAAAATATAATTATTTTTGAAATTAGACCTCAAGTAACATTATCCCGTTAAGGTATTCCATCCAGTGACGTAGCTTTAAGTTTCCTTAGAAATTCGTCTAAACCGATCGCATATTTAGAGCATTTAATAACGTGTAATTATTCGGTAACTCGCGGAGGGAGCGAACTATGCCAAGATTCTTTCCCAAGGGGTGCAGGCACAGGGGAGTGAAGCAAATAGTTTCTTACAGAGCTATGCCATAATTAGCTAGGTATTTATGTATTTTAGTTTGCTTCCTGCTTGTTGATATTTTGGTAAACATCTCTAAAGATTTCGGCGTGCAAAACGTAGGAACTCTAATGAAAAAATGTTATAGTCGAAACTCATATTTCATAGAGTATTTCGGAAAAGTACCAATATTAGCTATATCAGTTCATATCCCATGTAATCATCTGTATAAAAAATGTATTCGTTAATTCCGTAGGGCTTTTGTGCAAAGTATAACAGAAAGAAATACTGCACGGTTTTCAGTACCGAAACAGGGACGTAATTAGACGTAACCTTTTATTTACACATTAAATATGAATTCCTAAATACGTTGCTCAGTATGGGCGGATCTATGTAAGGGGCTTTTTGGTCAACAGCCCAGGGCCCCCTGTCTTCCTTTTTTCCCAAACCTTTCATTCATCACCAGCTCATATACATCTCCACCGAAGAGCTCGAGCCTCCTCTAACATCGAGGAGGTTCTTAGGCCATAGTCCACCACGCGGGCCTAGTGCGAATTGGCGGACTCCACATGCCTTTAATTGTGACATCTCGGGCATGCAGGTTTCCTCACGATGTTTTCCTTCACCGAAAGCCAGTGGTGTGAATCCGTACGTAAGTTGTTATAAACTCAGAGGTACGGGCCAGGGCTTTGGACCTGCACCCTCGTGATCGTGAGTTGGTGCGTTCTCTGAGCCACCACGGCTCTCGACGACGCTCCAATACCTTTACAAAATATCAATGAGTTGATATTGAGGCCTCAATTCGTTATAGCCCGGGGGCCCACAAACTTGCAGACCGCTCCTGCGTCCCAGGATGGTAGTGTTACTGCCGCCCCCGCCGTACTCCATGCCATGGCATGTCGATGGTAGTGTTGTAAGTGTTGTAACTCACATGGTGTGCGTGTATAGCGTCGTGATGGTCGCGGTGGTGGCGCAGGTGCGCGTGCGGCTCGTGGTGCGCGTGGTGGCGCGGGAGCAGCTGCTGCGGCGCGTAGTGCTGGCCGTAGTCGCCGCCCCCGCCGCCGCCGCCGCCGCCGTACTCCATGCCATGGCTCTGTTAAATGGGCAAATTATTAAGATCTCAAGAAAGAGGTTATGGTGTAGTTATGGCAAGTTATGGACACCATGTTGTTAAGGTTTCAAGATGGTGGGTTATGGTGCTGTTTCCATTTCGAAAGGATTTTGGATGATGTAAAAAACCAAAAATATACTAAAGTATTTACTTAGGCTTGAACGCTTTATCAAACAATTCAACATTAATTTAGGTAGGTACCTATGTATTAAGTAAATGTATCAAATTATTGAATAATGAATAGTCTCAGTGTATTTAGCACTTGATACATATATATGTTTATTTATTTATTTATATATATACCTAATTGGACTCTAAGAAATAACATAAGTAAGGTAAATCTTATTTGTCTGATTTCATAACATTCAATCTATTCACTGTGTTCAAGCTTCCTCACAGAATCCCAAACTCAAATATGGTAAAGCCAAAAGTAACTACAGAAAACATTTAAGGAACTTAATAAACTACCTGTTGTTGATGATGCGGGCTCGCCGGATGAGGTGCAGGCGCGAACGGCGGTGGGAAGTATGGCGGTTGGAAGTCGGCCAGGGAGGGCTGCGTGCCGCTCCTGAACCCGCCGCCGCCTAGCCCCAACCCGCCACCGCCCAGACGCTCCTGGAGATTACAAAAAAAATTACAATTCGTTCCAAATTTAAATTTGACAGTTATTTTTTTTGTGACTTTGCATTGAGTCTCTTTACGGCGAGTTATTACGTCACCCGGTACGTCACGTCGTCTCGTCACGGTAATTTCTTTACGTACCTATGTATGCATGCAAATTATTTTTGACATAATATATTATTATATTACTTATGGATACCACAGGAAAAAATATTACTGCATTAATAATAGTCTTGTAAATTAGTGATGACGGCCATCTATTGAAATACCAAGTTCTATCGACGCAAACACATCTGACTAATATCATAAACTATAGTCAAAACAACTGAAAGGTGTTTTAAAGGCTGTTTCACATTCAATATTAGCATAGGAATATTCCTGTGAAGGAGAAAGACATTACTTCATATTAGATTTAAAGGTTATTTAGTTTCTTCAAGACAACATACGTAATTTAAATTTAAAAGGAACGATTGCTTGGACAGGATGATTATTATACCACATTGCAGAGAGTGAATTATTAAATATTCAAATTAATATATTAATAAATTAATTAATTTAACCTTCAACTTACTCGTACTCCGATTAAGAGTTCTTGACCCGTTTAGTGTGGCTACTTACAGGAGAATGCCCCATTGCAGTGTAATTTTATGCTTTTATACGGTTTGAAATGACGAATGGCTTGAACGCATGAACTTAGGAACGAACCCAGTGTTACCAACCGATACAAAAACATAGATTATGCTACTACAAAATAATTCACCTTACAGCTCGGCCATCCTGCTTGGAGCAAGTCTCTTTGCTCAATAAAAGTAAAAAAATAAATTACAGTAAACATAATTTACGCACTTTAAATTACAACTAGTATTTACAAAATAGAAATACCTAATCAATAAAGAACTTCAAATCATATACGAAATCATATTTTTTTAAACATATTTTTTTAAGCACAGATTTACGTATCTAACTCTGACGTTATCAGAATTGACCTATGCCGATATTGTTTTAATAATGCCTAAATTTTGAAAATGACTCTTAGGCGAGAACTTCACTTAGAAGTTCTCTTAATAAGTGTATCCAAATTTGAACACTCGAATGTTTTAATAATAATGGCATATTTCTTTATTAAACATAAACGTGTGATAAGGTACATTAATATACACTTATTTACAACTATATTCTTTTATTTATTTCATTATTTAGATGAGTTAATATTTGATAAATGGCACTTATGATTTCTTTTTATTGTTTCATATACGAGTACAATATTTTTTTATTTTTTTTTTATTTGCATTTTGCCATGCTTAACATAATGCATAACAAACAAGGGTATCAATAAAGAAAAACTAACAAGGAAAATAGATTTATACCAAAACGGAATAGAAGAAGTGTAATTGGGGTAAAAAAAGACAAGATAGGGTAAGATTAGAAAATATTAAAAAAATAACTAAAAAATGGCGATGGACAGGACATACGTTACCAAGAGAGTTATTGTTTGAGTGGAAATCTTTACAGCAGGCCTACGTCGCAGTTCAAGCTGGGGAATAAGTTAAGTAAATTAACTAAGTCTTTAAATTAGTCCTTTAAATTAGTTAAGTCTTTTAATCCATTCAATTAGTCGAGTCTTTTAATCCATTCAGTAAGCCAAGTCTTTTAAGTCATTAAATTAGTCAAGTCATCAAATAAGTCAAGTCATTAAATTAGTCGTCATTAAATTTGTTAAGTCATTAAATTAGCTAAGTCATTAAATTAGTGAAGTCATTAAATTAGTGAAGTCATTAAATTAGTGAAGTCATTAAATCAGTGAAGTCATTAAATCAGTGAAGTCATTAAATTAGTGAAGTCATTAAATAAGAACTTAATTTTTTTTTTCTTTTCTTTTCTTTTCTTTTCACATTTTATTTTATCTTATATTTTTTTTTTTTTTTATTTATCATATCTTATTTTCTTTTATCATACTTTATTCTATCATATTTTATTGTTTTTTTTTTTCTTCTCATTGTTTTCATTATAATTTTTTTATTTTATTTATCATATCTTTTTTATTTTATTTTATAAGATCTTATTTTATTTTATCTTATACAGGAGTATTTAAATACAGTTTATATTTAAGGTGGTATGCAGGTTTTTTTGTAATATAAATTATAATAATGTAAATTAATAAGGTTTTTTTTTATAATTTTTTTTTGGTCTGACTGTAAAATGTATGACATCTTCAAATAACCCATATTTATGCAATAAATGAATCTGAATTATGGTTATTTTAACTTTAATTTCAAACAATACAAGATGAACAAGCTTAGTACAGAAAGAACATTATTTTGAGTTATGTTACAATTGAAACGTTTGTGCCTTTCTAGAATTATCTTATATATTCTTGTTAAGAGTTATTAATCGGTCGAACATGTACATTTGCACGACCATGGTTATTAGGTTGGATTATTAAATAATTATTGCCGCGAAATCTCTCCGCTTAGGCATATTAAATTATGTATGCGCTTGTGGATTTGCCTGTACTGTAGACAGACTCCCATCCACTCCCTCGCAAGTTAATCGATGATCATTACATTATGTTCCTTGCTGCTTGCTGCTCCTAGGTTTGGCATGGAATTAACAGCGTTAGTGTTTAAATTACTACAGTTAGAATATTTATAATAAGGGGAAAGTCTATAATCAGGTAGTGCAAGATTTAACCGAAGTAATTATTAAGTATTTGAAAATTGTGAAATTATTAATGTGCAGATCATATTTGGTAGAAATTTACTCTGACCAAACATGCCAAAGGGTAGCTAATAAATCCAGAGAGTTGCCCTGGCAAGTTATGAGCTCCCTCCGCCCAAAGATAATATCACATCACTAGTTTAAAGGTTAGGTAAGGTTAGGTTATACAACTATTTGTGGTTTGTAATAAAAAATAGTCTGTTCATGTACAAACATATCCCCAGAGGGTAGCTCTGGCTCGATATGTCCATCAAAAGATAATCTATACATCCAGGGAGTAGCCCTGGCACATGTATAAGTATCCCTCGCCCTTGAACAGACTAACCACACATTAAAAACATATTTAAAATAACCTTTTAGTTAAATTTAGCACTGTTAGCGTAATAATTTATGAACTAAACATATCCTCAGAGAATTGCTTCTGCCATGATATGTCCTCCAAAAGATAACCTATACACCCAGGGAGTAGCCCTGGCAAATGTATAAGTATCCCTTGTCCAAATTATTATTCGTATCTTAGTGCATTCTCGTCACATCCGTCTTTATGTTTCAACGGATATTATACACATAAACAAATAATTTTATATTTGAAACACTGAAGTTTTCCTGTAAATTGATAGATCACATGATAAAAAAATAAAAGTTAATTAGTAATAAAAATGAGAAAAAATAAAAAGAGTGGACGGGTATAACGGATATTTAAAAATATCCGCTGATCCCAATTCTGAATTGAAGGAGAAAGACATTACTTCATATTAGATTTAAAGGTTATTTAGTTTCTTCAAGACAACATACGTAATTTAAATTTAAAAGGAACGATTGCTTGGACAGGATGATTATTATACCACATTGCAGAGAGTGAATTATTAAATATTCAAATTAATATATTAATAAATTAATTAATTTAACCTTCAACTTACTCGTACTCCGATTAAGAGTTCTTGACCCGTTTAGTGTGGCTACTTACAGGAGAATGCCCCATTGCAGTGTAATTTTATGCTTTTATACGGTTTGAAATGACGAATGGCTTGAACGCATGAACTTAGGAACGAACCCAGTGTTACCAACCGATACAAAAACATAGATTATGCTACTACAAAATAATTCACCTTACACCTGGGATGCCTATATGCTAATCATATGATTAAAACCACGAAGCTGAAGCTAGAAAAGTATTTAATGTAACTTTCATACACCTGCCGACAAAACTTGAACAAAGAACAATGATTGATAGAAGCTTAACAGTCCGATTTCATCGGATGCAATCAACCGATCAATATGATAGTAGTAATTATAGTATCACAAAGCTAAGTTGTATGGTGATGGTAATTAACGCGAACTAAATTATACCATTGTGCTGTACAAATTAGGCGTCAGTGTAACGAGCGAATAATACGTACAGGTCAAGTTGTAACGGATCCGATACAGGATGTAAGTACCTATATAAAGTTTGATTTTACCAAGTATTATAGCTATTTATTTAACCCTTAATTTTTCCCAGATAAGGTAGCCTTTAGGTGTAGATTGTGTACCGTGCATAATGCATTTGACTTAACTCTGTGCAATTTCATCTAGATTACTTGTAAACACACAAACACCCACACATCCGAATCAGTATTCGCATTTATAATGTGTAATACCTAGTAATAACAATAATGTATAATAAAAATAATGTATAATAACAATAATTTAGGTATAGTAACACTCCGAAAAGCTCTACAAATATCATGGTTTTATAGTCTTGCGCATTCAAACAAGGATCTATGTAAGCATGCCGATTCAAAAATAATTCCCGACTTATCAAATTAGTGAAACAGATATATTGTGTAAGTGAATAGACAATAATGATATCATGATTACAGATGACACGCGAACCCTGAATTAGAATGAGGAATGTCTGTGATGATCATTTGATTAGAACTCTAATAAGTTTTAAAGTACAATGTGTGCTGGCTAATGTTTCAAGTCTTTAAGAAGCAATGAGAATTACTTACAATCAATTTTGCTTTTTGGATTATGGCCTGAGGTATTTAACATGGTAATAGGCCAGGTGACAGAATGAAACGGCCTAAAGGCGTGAAGGCCTCAAGGCATACAAATTAGCAAACATATTAATTCACACTTAATGTTAACGCCTTTTTAAGGCAAATGATTAATTTTAGTATGCAATTGAATTGGAGACACGAAACTTCGTAGCTGGTCGTGGGTTTAATTGGAAATATATTTATTTGAAATGAAATATCAATATTAATTAATTAAAATAGGCCTTTACAGGAACTTATGAAACGTCGACTCTAATGCTCGGTTCGGAAGGTAGCTTGTGCTTTAAATATGCTTTTTAATATATATGGATATAAATATCTACATATGTATTCAAAGTAATACCTATATAATATAACATTAATTCTGTGTAGTATGGGATCAGATATAGGATTTCTAGAATTAAACATATTAAATATTTAGAGCTGCATTCAAATTTAGATATTAATTTTTTTTCTATCAACAGATACCTACCGAATCAAATTGACCCAAGGTATACATGTCCGATTTAACATATCGATTATAATCTAGGTCGGTATCGATATAATACCCGTCTAATGTAGATCAATTACCAAACATACGGTATCACATAAGTACGTATCGAGTTGCGTCAATGGACACCTATAATCGATTACTTGCGATCTAGTTTTAATGTTGTTTTTTTTCTTACTGATTAATATTACTATGCACCTGTCTATGCCCGGAAGTGAAAACTTGTCGTGATGACATATAATATAACGTTTCTTAATTTGTTACGTACAGTGAGCAAAAGAAGTCAACTTTTGAGTTTCAATCACACTAATATTATAAAGGCGAAAGTTTGTGAGTGTGTATGTTTGTTCTTCACGACTAAACGGTTGGTGTTATAATAAAATTTGGTATGGTGATTGGATTAACACATAGGTCTTTTTAACGCGGGTGAAACAGCAGGGCGGAAGCTAGTCTTTGGTAAGATGTGTTTATTAGGTAAGTACTGTAATCTGAAATGTAAAATTGTTTCCTTAGTTTTTATTACCTAAATATAAATATGGTTTACTTTGTTAGTTTGATAGTGTATTTATAAATGTACCAATATTTTGAGTTCATGTTTTAGTTTTGCAACAGAACTTTTCCAATTTAAAATAATTTATATATTTTAACGTTTTTGTTAATTATAATTATTTATGAACGTTACATCGATGACAGTATCAACCCAAACTTGATTTAGTGTGGCAATTGCTCTGAATAAGTCTGTTTGATTTATGTGCTTACTTCAATCGCCATCTCTTAAAGCTTATTAATTTTATTACACTCTATTTTTAAATTATACCATCGACCAGAATTGTAATGGGTGTGTTAATTTGTTAAAACATTTCTGCATATAAACACCTTATTTATTTTTAACCAACATCATAAATGTAGGTATATATTTTAACGTTAATTGTAAGAAAAAATAAAAGTTTGTATGACAAATATAAAATTATAATTATTTTAGTTATACGGAATGCTGACTAATAAAAAAAATTATGTGATGATATATAAAAAAATATATAAATAGTTAAGGATTTACCTAATGATTTAATGTTCATACATCATACCTACAAGTAAGTAACCTTACTAAATATTTAATATCAGTATTCTTTATTTTCATCGGTAGGTTCTCCCTATCTGTATTTACTGAGGTATAATTTGAGTAATTTATATAGAGTGAAATATTTTGAAATAAAATTAAACCGCATAAATTATAATTTAAAAACTTCTAGTGGCACTAGAACATGTTTTGAAAGATCACAATAAGTAGGCGGACTAGTAGCAATTAGAATGACTAATTACTAAATATTGAGTCATCGTTTACATAAAAAAAATATATAAACCCCAATAAATTTATAGCCAACTTTTACATATTACCAAATCATTAGAGCTTTAAAATTTCTATAATAAACTAGTGACTTACCGCGGTTTCGTCCCCGTTCCCAAGGGAGCTTAAATTTTCCCAGGATATAAAGTGGCCAGTGTGTTATTCCAGAACATATTCTAACTCTGTGCCACATTTCATTGCGATCCCTTTAGCCGTTCTTTCGTGAAAGAGTAACAAACATTTATCCATACATACTCACAAACTTTCGAATTTATAATATTAGTAGATATCCTGGGGTATTCTTTTACACACGGCCAATATATGTCTATACTAAGTAGAGCTTGTGTTATGGTAACATATATGTATGTTCATGCGCACAAATGTTTGTAGTGAATGGGCAACTTTAGGAGAGCTTAGTTTTCAAGCTCTGCCTGGCATTTTAGTTTTTTTTTAATTTGTTGGTCGACAAACGAACAGACGTATCCCCAGATATAGTTTCGTCTATAGGACAAAAACTAGACAAAAAATAAGAAGATCCTATAGTCCTAACCTAACTAGCTTTTAAGAGCGTAAATTTTGACATTTGTCAATTTCTTCAATATTTTTGTATAATTAGCAAATGTATGCCAGTACTAATCTCGATTGAAACAAAAAAATAAGCTTTAGACCAATTTGAAATATGACCAATGCTCAATGTTTCGTAAGGTGAAAGCGTTGGTATTGTTTACTTGTGGGGGTCAGTGGGGGTCAGGGGGGGTCAGGGGGGGGTCAGGAGGGGGTCAATATAGTATTAAGTAACACGCCCAAGATAAAGATAGCTGCCGTTTATTTTAAAGTCGGTCAACAATGTTCACTTTATGATAAATTGATTAATGCGTAACTGTACAATTGATTGAGGTGTGACAAGATTTTTTTTATTGTTGTGTTTGGGACCAATTTTGAGCAAAATTTACTGAAATGATAAAATTTACTAATGCCCTTTGAATTAACAGGTAGTAGGTATATGAGCAACCAAACTAAATTAGCTCGTAATAAGTGTAATATTTAGATTAATATTCTCCGTTAAAAAAAGTGGGCAATATTATCGAATAAAACTGTTCGAAATTAAAAAATTAAACATATCATAAAATAGTGTTGCCAACACCCAAAAACTATCGACATCGAGAACACGTCCCGTCCGGACTCGTCCGCGTCTCAATAGAAAATGTACTGTTACACATGGAATGGCGTATCATCAATCAATATCGGAATGCGTATTAGCCACACGCCGCGTATCGCGTATGTCTTTATCGCAATGCAGTACATTGATCGATATGTATGTCTCATTAACATATATAATGGTACATCATTGGTGGTTCATTTAAAAATTATAGCAAATCATAATATTATATTGATGAGAAATTAGTTTTACTATCGAATAATTGGACGAAGAATTGGAGAAAATGTCTGTTGAAGGAAAGGGTCATTAGGATTTAGTTTAGTTTCTTGTATGAGAATCGGGGCTAATAATGTCAGTTTAGTATCGATAGTAAAAATAATAATTCTATATGTAGGTTTAAGTACTTAAATCATTTAATTTAATTTTACTGCCGTCTCATCCCCAATGAAGTTACCTACTTATATACATTTTTCATATGACCACCTACTTTACTTGAAATAACAATGAATCTGAAAAAAACAGATGGATTACTAAGAAAATAAATGACTCCAATAAAACTGGATAAGTAGAATTAAGTAGAAGATAAATAGATAGCGGATAAAAAGACAGGTGGCCACTTAACGTCATGGCAAAAGTCTCAAGATTTGTCTAGACTTAATTAAGCACAATTGTAAAAAATAACAAGCTACCTATGGGTATATCTGAGATTGAGTCTAGATATTATCTCAATAAATTTAAAGCAGAACAAAAACACCATTAACGTCTTTATTGCTGGCAGGCTATTTATTTAATGATTATAAAACGCATAGGTTATTATTAATTGAATAATAGATAGGTATCTATGTATCTATCTAACATTTCTTAAACCGTTAAATAATTTTGATGCTGTCAGAATCTGTGTCGCGTTTTTTTTTATATAATCGTCTCTATAGTAATTACTTAGAACATTTTTGTTCGTTAAAGTAGAGAAATGTTATAAATGTCTTTTAAATCCATGTATAAAAAATGTCATAGCGAGTAACGACATCTAGCGACGAGTGGTTGCCAACAGTATTTCACATAACTTGTAAAATATACACATGCGTAAAAACATTGTATTCATGGATCTATTCTTCATTCAAGATTTTGAAAGAAACAGAATTTTTTAAAATAATGTACTACACAGTGTAAATACAACAATGTACCATTAGATACATAATTTCGCCATTGCTAGTAAGTCTTCGGTAGTATAGTGGTAAGTATCCCCGCCTGTCACGCGGGAGACCGGGGTTCGATTCCCCGCCGGAGAGACTTTTTTAGTAGTTTTTTTTTATTTAAATTTAAGTAAATATGTTTTATAAAGTTTACTAACATTCACCTGCACCTCGATCACACTGGATAAATCCACGTACGCCAGCGCCACTTTTTTGATCACACTTCACAAATAATAACTATTCTATTGATCACTTTTGTTACACATTTATATGAAAACTTCCTACATTATTACTAAAAATTGCTAAATAAAAGTTGCCCGAAAAAATCAATCAATAATAAAACTTGATCGTAATTATTAAAATTAATTTACATTTGTTTGACGTTTATTATTTATAACTTTTAATAATTAAATAACTTAATAATAAGACATAAATCAAGATATACGTCTTCGTCTATTGTGTACGAAATTAAATTATAAACGGCGATTATTGTAATTATATTGTTGTATTTATAACATTATTACGTCGAATAGTGAGGCGAAAGCGACCGGAAAATGTAATATGTAAATTTTTGTCCGAATTTATCGATAATTACCGGTCCCTTATAAAGGCGGGCGATTTAGTTCACAATCGGTTTGTGATTGGTTTTTTAAATTGATGTTGCGCTTCAAGTCGACACACACGACCGGCCAGCGACTACTGAACACATTTTTTTTTATCACACGAGTGTTGGGTTTCTATCGATATATTAAACAGAAGCTAATGACGGATAGGTATTGATTATATACTTTTTGCTACTTTAGTAACTTAAATATGTGACTGTTTCTTATGTAAAGCCAAATTTAACTAAGTAGTTTAATTAAATAAGAATCTGTTATACTGGTCACTTGTTTAAGTTATTATAAGTAGGGACTCCAATTACAATTTCACGTCACGTCATTCTTAAGGTAAAAGGTTTAATGTGACTACAAACTGTCAAAACTAAAGTTAATTTATACATCGATGCCAGCCAACTCGCCTCACTATCAATCAATATCGTTTGCAAATAAAATCGTTTCGATTCTACACGGCATATAAAAACGGTTATTGTTAAATAGAGAAAATATAATTAATCCAAGCTACAGAATCTCGCATTTATTGATTCGTTAACGGTACAAAAGTTATTATATAAAATTATGTATATCATTTGTGTTATTAAAAGCACGCTTCATTTACTAAGAGTAACGATTATATTGATTAGAAAATCGATTATTAAAAAGAGCACCTCGATATTTATTACAAACGATTCGAATCAAAAACGAAACAATTATAAATTACGAATTGGTAACATATTTTTTAATTCAGCACAAATTTTACGTAAAGTCCTGTCACCTCAATCGATTAAAACAATCGGTATAATCGGCAGTTATCGATGTTATCGTAAATTTTATGTTTTACGATCGCGCGCGTCGCGTGCTCGGTACAGACTGCCGGAGGGCGGGCGATCCGCCCTCGGGCCTCGGGGTTACCATTTGCTAACGGATTTTCAACCTTATAACATTCCGCACTCAATGAAGTGTGTCCCTTTTTTCTCCTGAATAAATTGGTACTATTAGTTTGTTATTTAATCGAGATTTGATCGAGAATATGGATGTTTTGTATAAAGTTGCTTTGGTGACATTTGGATTACGAGTGAAAGCATTTTATATGCAATAATATACATTCTAGATAAATATTATAGTATTTAGCTATATTTAAACAAAATGTCTTTAGAGTTAACTTGAAGGGTTTTAAATAACTGAAAGGCTCAAAAATACCGGGATTTTCAACACACTTAGGAAAAACATGTATTGGCTGTGCCAAACAATATGGTTATTGTTTATTCTATAAATCATTAATTCAATATTTGCTTAAATTATTACCAAAATGACACAATATAACCACCTTTTTATCTGTCAAAGTTCTCGAAAAGTTTCCACTCGGTCTACCAACATAAAGTACTACTCCGACCCTTAGAACCATTTTTTCATCTGTCAAAGAACTCGATAAGTTCTCACTCAGTTCCCAACCGCGTGAGTAACTATCGATAAGCTATGGTACCTTCCGCCCCACCCTCAGGCAACAGTAATTAGCACGTAGGTTCGCAAAACGTACGCCATTGGCGATCATTCATCTGTACACTGAACTTTATAATCCTACGTACACACGGCAAATAATGTTCAAACTCTACATAATGACCGTCAATAGAGTTTATAGGGAAACTTTGTTGATTACTGTACACCAATAGTTAACACTCCGTTGGGTTTCAATCGAATTAGTCGGTAATGTAAGGTTTTTATATAGTATCTAGTTACACTGTAAGTAAGTAGTTAAAATCTATACTAATATTATAAAGGAGTAGAGTTTGTTTGTTTGTTTGTTTGTTTGTTTGTTTATTTGCTTGAACGCGCTAATCTCAGAAAGTACCGGTCCGATTTGAAAAATTCTTTCAGTATTAGATAGTCCATTTATCGAGGAAGGCTATAGGCTATATACCATCACGCTATGACCAATAGGAGCGGAGCATCAATGAAGAATGTTTCAAAATCGGGAGATTTCTTTTCCTGTTGAGAGCTTCTGCTGCGTACGCTGCGTAAACGGTTAAAGTTACGCTAAAATTATGTATCACAGAATTGTTCCCCTTCAAAAGTTCTAAAAAGAAGTCCGCGATAGCATATATCTATCTATTAAGGTTGGCTCACTATAACCACTTTTATACTAACCAAATTTGTTCGAAAATTAAGTATTATTTGTGAAGGTGTTTTTATAAAGATGATATTAACCCTTATCCAAATAAATACGTTATTCATAACAAGTACTTAATTTAAAATAAAATTGCCATTTACATCATTCGATTTCAATGAATATCTTAGGAGATATCGCAAATTTAAAATGACATCGCCGCAAAATAATGATCAAGTAGGTACTGTGCGAGCCTTTAAGCGCTGGGCCGGCGTGCACGGGCAGTCATCAGTTGGCTCTGCGAGTCCATCCTTCTACGTAAATGAAGTCGCGTATTGAAAGTTAGCGTTAGCACAAAGTAACTATTCCACGCGGACGGAGTCGCGGGCAGAAGCTAGTTCTTTTATAAAGTAGTAGGTAATTAAGTACGTGAAGTACACAAAAAGGATGAAATGTTATTTGGCATTAAACTTACTTTTAATGAGTTTTTCTTACATTTTACTAACATTAACAATATCCTACTTCCTACTAATATTATAAAGGCGAAAGTTTGTATGGATGTTTGTTACTCTTTCACGTAAAAACTACTGAATGGATTTGAATGAAATTTGGAATAAAGATAGCTTATAACCTGGATTAACATATAGGCTACTTTTTATCCCGGGAAAATGGAAGACCTCCCGGGTACGCGGGTGAAACCGCGGGGAGCCACTAGTTCATTAATAAGTCAGACATACTTGAGTTATATATTGTACTAGTGGTTTCACCCGTGTACCCGGGAGATCATTCATTTTCCCGGGATAAAAAGTAGCCTATGTCCTTTTTCAGGCTCTAGCCTATCTGTGTACCAAATCTCTTTTAAACTGGTTCAATAGTTTAAGCCTGAAAGCGAGACAGATAGACAGAGTTACTTTCGCATTTATAATATTATAGTTAGGATGTATATTATATTAATAGTATCAAGTATGTGACTAGGTACAGTAGTATTTTCAACATTTTATAGAACATTCGTACACTGTTTCCAATTTTAATTTTAATGTATTTTCAACCCTTAAATACGGTGCTTGGTTAGTGAATTGGTTCACTTTTGTTAATATCCGCCGTTAGGGCACCCTCTATGGATCCTGTAGCCTGAGGGTATTACTACCTATACATACAAGCTATATCCTACGTACCCTACTATCCTGCTTGCCTACAAATATTATAAACGCGAAAATTTGAACTGTTTCAGTTTTACGCAATAATGGCTGGAGTGATTTAAAAGGACTTTGCCACACTAATAGAATATGTTCAGGATTAACATTGGTAGCGCATAATTTGAAAAGTTCCCAAAAGCTTTATAAGCACACTGGTACATTATACTTATGGGCAAAATGTTATGTTAAAAAAATAAATTCATTTCCTTCATTAATTCTCAGTCATACATTCGAATTCTATTGGATGGTGTCATGGTGGACCTTGAGGATGTAAAATGAGATCCCCACATTTTCGTGTTAAGAGAAAAATCAGAAATCTCTACGTGGATGTCAAAACAAAAACTAATAATTTCTAATTACCGCAACGGAAGGTGTGACTTCAGTAATCATTAATATTATTATTAATAATAGTATAAGTTTATTATTACATATAAAAATCACACTTCCAACACAATTGAGTATAATGAAATGGTTTAATGAATAAAAAAATACAAAAAAATTGGCTAAAAGTAGTTTTTGAATAAAGAACGCGCGTCGATTGGTCGCATCGCCTCGGGCGTGATCGCGGGGTGCCGAACGCTGGCAGCTTCTCATCCGGAAATATGAATTCTATTTGCCTAATGACGTTCCAAATTCGAATTTGTGTTCGAACCTTTTTTTTTTATTAAAAATGTTATTAAAATACATAAGACCTTTGTAGCGAGAATGTGCTAATTAAGTGTTCCGGCGAATGCTTTTCATTTATCGAAATCTTTGTTGGCGTATGTTAAAATTATTTAGCACGTGTTTTCACTGATTCTGAGTAATTATTGAGGAAAGTAATATAACCTATTTAAACAAAAATATACTAGACATATATTGATTGTTTTATCATGATTCAACACCTTTAACCCTATGATAATAAATGTACTGTTGTAGGTAATTAAGCTGTCTAAAAAAAACTTTTTAGAATATGGCAAATTATTGTTTGTTTTCTCTTTAATTCCTTACTCTGACAATATAATGATGTCAAGCAATTTGGCACGTGTGCCTCATTCAACGCGAGTCATCAAACTGTTTTCACAAAAGGGCAAAGTGTATCAGTAAATTGCCTCAACTTATCAAGCTGGAACCTACAGTGGAAATATTTTGCCGTAAAAAAAAAGTCTTAATTACGAAATTTCGAAAAAGGAACGTAATAAAGAAAGTAAAAAGGTTGCCGCTCGGATCGCACGGGTCCGTTATGTTCTTGGAAATGCGTGATTGATTCCGCGCGGCCTCACATTGTGGCCATACCAGCTGGCCGCTGTTCTTAGGCCTTACCCTGTTGGAGCTCCACCGCAGCCCGCAAAGCATGAGCAAAGAAAATGACCATTTCTTTGGTAATTGCGTGAACTATGACCACAATTGTGGTCGCATGATACAACAATCGCACTCACGGATGAAGTTGGCCTGCAGTTGTTTATTTATTATAATGAATGTATGTAGATGATAAGCTAAAAGGATTTATATAGGCACTGTAGGCTATTCAGCGTAGTTACGAAATTATGTTACTAACAGAAATTAGATAGAAGTGAATCATTGTAGTTTATGCGAAAAACACTGTTCATGTAGAGATCGTAGAATATACTTATTAAGAAAAATAACTATATTCCAAAAAGGTTTATATCTACTTCTACGATTCCAAGAGACATACACGTTTTTCCTTCACCAAAAATCATGTGACGAAATCTGATAAGTCAAAAACTTGCAGACATCTGATGGATGAATCATTCTAAGGCATTCGAGTTTCCGGCCCCTTTTTGCACTCAATATATGCTCGGTATTCTCTAGTTAGTGTTTGCCGTTTGTTAACTAAATAAATATATTATAATCTATCTGTCGATGTTATCGACGCCTTTTTATTATATTCAAATTAAATCCTAAAACCGCGAGTGTTCCAATCTGATGAATAACACAAACTTATTTGCACACCTCGCTAAATCCTTTGTAACTCTTAACGGTAACAAATTAAGGTTCATTATGATGGATAAAGGTGTTTCTGGACAGCATAACAAGGTGGGTTTGGTGTATTGAGTAATGTTGACAAGTCAGTTGATTTGGGAGCAACTTTCTATAAGTATAAACAAGTATGACTTATATGTATGTACCATACGTAACCACTGTCGAAATTTGTATGTGGGGCGGCCACATATACTGTGGACTGGTGACATTATATAGCCTTCATTCAATCGATAAAGGTTGAATGAAAAAACACAGAACATAATTTTTAGAGTGCATTTTTTGCTATTGCGTTTTCGACCTTAACACATTGTGTTAAGCGTCATGGGTTTTATCTAGATCTTGTTACTACGGTAACTAGAAATATCACTTACATTTGTTTAGAGATATTTCCAACCAAATACATATCATCATCTTTCTGCACATAAATGGTTTACCCAGGGTGGGAGTTGAACCTACGACCAGCGTGCAACAGCTTCGAAGTCAGATTATGCTGAATATGTAATGTAGGTAACCACAAAGCTAGGAATATACATGAAATCTCATTTATCATATGAAAATGAAAATTGCCACAGAGTTGGAATCTAGAATGTATTAAACAAGTGGCTTCCCGCGGTATCACCCGCGTTCCCGGGGGATCTTCAATTTTCCCAGTATAAAAGTAGTCTATATCCATGAAAACCTGAGGCGGGAGATTGTGGCTTTATAAGTGACTGTCGTTTAATTATTGGTCTACATTGGTCATATAAAATTAATAGTATAATTAATGGTATAAGTCAAAACTCCTAGTGGTTATTTCACATAGTATAATTGCGACACGGCAATTCGGGGCCAATTAAAAAGATAAAAGCAACGCGACAAAGTTCGTAAGACGCACTGCGACAAGTTTTATTGGGATATTAGATTCCTATCTAATTAATACAGCTTATCGAGAAATTCGGTCAGAATTAATGGAATTCTTTTAGCTGGCCTGAAGGTTTCTTTAGGTCACAATGTTTTTTTACAACGATTAAGCTCATGTTCTTACGTAAGCTTATTGGTAACACTGACGGGTATAAAGCTTTATGTTAATTAATAGCCTTAATTAATAGATAATTACGCATAATTTTCTGTGTAGATTCTGGACTGATGTAATGTCCTATCCTACTTAAACGTGAGCTTAAACAATGTTTTAAAGGATTTCGAAGAAACTTGGCATACTAACAAAATATGTTCTGGATTAACTAATAGAATACTTCCTATTCCGGAAAATATAAAATATAGTGGAAACACGAGCTTAATTAAGGTAGTTTAGTAATGAAATTGTGGAGTAAGTAAGTCGTATGAAAAGCCAAACCAAATTTTGTTAAGAAACATTATACATTAAAATACCAGACAATTTTGTAGTATTTTTCTTTTTCGTTATATTTTAATATGAAGCTTTCAGAATTTCAATAATCATGCGCTGAAATTAATCAGTAAGTAATTTATTTTTCATATATCATTTCTGTACATTTAATTTTTTTCTAATGTTCACACAATTGTAATTTGCAATCATTAAACTGAGTTATAGACCCTAAACCGTAAAATAACAGTAGATAACATATTAAAATGAAAATATTACAAAATAAATTATTCTTAAGCTCCTATCACGAGCTTTTTTGTATTGGAAAGCTACCAAAAGTGCTTCTACTCACTATCTATCAAATGTGTATGCTGTTCTAAAAAATACAATGGTGCGTACTAAATGAAAGGCCGTATATTATTCGACCACTGGCCTAGCGGTACTATGAATACTCACTATATCGTAGTTTTGAAAATAAGTTAAAATTATATGAAAATTTTACATACCCGCCCCGGATTTGACAGGTTAGCAGAGTACCTATCATATTTCTACAAATAATCAGAGTACATTAAACTACTAATGGCTCACGGCGTGCCGGGATTTTAAATTTTCCCGGAATAGAAAGTAGCCTAAGTATTAATTTAAAACATATTCTGTTACTCTTTCACGAAAAAACTACTGAACGGATTTCAATGAAATTTGGATCATAGATTGTTTATAACCCGGATTAATACGTAGCCTACTTTTCATACTGGGAAAATTTGAGATCACTGTTAAAACCGCGTGAAAAATCTGCTATCCGGGTCATACTATGTATACTCAGATTATTGTTTGTTTTAGCCGAAATTTAGGTATTAATGGTCTGATAATCGAATCCCAAATACGATCGACAACATACTTGTATAGTAGGGGTCATTGTGAAACGTACACAGTAGAGGCGTGCGTGCGTGGGCGCTTGTCTACACGTAACTTGTGACCAGACCAGCCTTCATAGACCTGTGTAGTAGCCATCATGAGCAGTTCTGGACTGAACTACATCTGTTCCTTATATAGTAGTGACTCCCCGCGGTTTCACCCGCGTACCCGGGAGATCCTCGATTGTCCTAGCCTATGGCCTTTCTCAGGGTCTAGACTATATTTGTACCAAATTGTTCTGTAGTTTCAGCTTGAAAGCGAGACAGATAGACAGAGATACTTTCGCATTTATAATATTAAGTATAGATTTTCTTACTAATATTAGGTATAAATGCAAAAGTTTTTAAGGATATGTATAGATGTATGTTTGTTACGTTGATAGGTTGAAAGGATCGCGATGAAATTTGGCAGTTAGATTAAGCTAATACATAGGCTATTTTTATCGCAGTAAAATTGGGCACCTGGCACACGGGTGAAACCATGAGAAGCCACTAGTTCTGCATTAAGTTTACAGCAAAAACTGTTTATAGTTTTCAGTTACTATAAATAGGTATTAGTCATAACTTGTTGGTCTGAAAATGTTTATAAAACTCAAATTGAGGTTCTAACGCAATGGAAAAAATAGTTGAACGTTTAAGTAGTTACCTTAAGAACGTGGGTGAAACCGCGCAGCGGAAGCTAGTTACCATTAAAATTAATTCATCAATCACGATGTTCTGCGCACAGAAGCTCAGCTTATTCTGGTTTAGTGAGAGACAAAAACTGTTCACTGTGCTGTGCCTACAGTCGAGCGGCGCGGGCGCAACCTACTTGACACATATAGTTGTGCCCAAAGGTCGACAAACTCGCATTCATTATATAAACAATATATCAAGCTGGGATATTGATGTGCGGAAAAAAGTAGGTACCTATACTTGTCATTGGTTATTTTAATTCTATTTGGCTTTTTGTGGTTACTAAAGTGAGTTTATAGTTAACAGAATTTATTTTTCGTTTATCTAATGGTTGTTATTTGAACTTAGCAAAAGGAGTTTGTGAGTAACGGCAGTGAGTTTATAAAGTTGTATTTTGGTCACAGAATAAAAGAGTTCAACGCACAATTGATGTACGAGTATATAAATTTGTTTCGTAAAATACGTGGTTACATGTTTATTATATTTTATACTATAGTCAGTACCAATGATTGTATTTAAAGCAGCCTTCTAAACCATAATATTTTCTTACGTAGGTATATACATACTTCAGAACGCGTGTGTGAAACGCAAGCATAATTTCATACACACCGAACCTAAGTGACATTTCTTTACATAACGAATCAAATTCCAAACTAAGCTTAGCATCTAGGTCTTACATACCTATCTACTTATAATTACAAACATATCTGAATGAAAATACTGATGATATACCTACTCTACTCACAAAGATATTTATTATAAAATACATCGCGTAATACTCAAAAACATATAACATTGTTTCAACTTTCGCTAAGTTCCCGCGTTCTCACGGCATCGCACCGGCCGCGGCGCAGGCGCAACCCCGAGCCGAGCTGCCCAGTGCCCACCGACCGGCGACCCACTTGCGGACAACCTTTGAGCCGACAATACCTATACTTAAAACCGTATAATAGTGTCAAATAACTTACTACTAAGTTAGGCTTTACTTGGATGAAAAGTTTGGAAAGCTTTATCACAATTACGTTAAAGTTCTTTTTCTTATACATACGCTGATATTACTAGACAACCTTTGAGCCGACAATACCTACCTATACTTAAAATCGCATAGTGTCAAATATCTTACTACTAAGTTAGGCTTTACTTGGATTTAGGTAAATTTGGAAAGCTTTATTTCAATAACATTAAAGTAGGTACCTATCTTTTACTAAAACTCTGATATTACCTACTATACCTAAAACTATAGTTTTTTATACCGGTTTTTTTTTTACTTATGGTGTACAATAAAGTGTTATCTACATATGTATATATTTATAGTTGTATTGAAGTTTCATGAAATTCAAACAATGTGGGAAGGTTCTGATATCCCTTAAAACTTTATGAAGTATAGCTTTATTGTGACCAACATAAAGAAATCCTAAAACTTTATGTAATGACTTCACAATTATTTGAAACCTATATGCCTTTGTATATAGACAGAGCCACACACTATTGCAAGTAAAAATAATTGTAAATAATATATTTCGAATAATAACAAAAGAAATCGAGATATAAAACACGATTGTCAGCGCAATTATTTCCGCGATGTAACTTCAATGAATAGCGGTTGGCTCAAACGATTGTTAGATTTTTGGAATCTTATCGATATTTCTAATCGATTTAATCTCGAATTAACTCGATTTGTTTGCCTAGTTACAGATTATGAGGAAAAAATCTATTAAATAACAAGAATGTCGCTATAGGTTCTCTATTTATACGACTCTTACTAATATAGGTAATTTTCTATCCTTTTGCGAGAGATGTTCATGTGGAAATTAACTTATAAGTACTTTATTACTAAATAAATTAAGTTAACATAAATGAAGTATTATAAGTAAGTCCAAGATATTGATTCAGACATGACAATTAAAATTTCCTCAACTACCGAACAGGATAAAAGTGCAAATTGAGGGTCCCTGGTTCAAATCCACAAGAGTACTATCCACGCTAAGAGTAATATGAATATAGTAGGTACCTATTATCGCCTCGGTTTTACCCGCTTTCCCAGTGGATTTTAAATCTTCAATGCTACTTTGATACAGGTATATATATTACTAGCTTCCTCCCCGAGGTTTCACCCGCGTAGTTCCCGTTCCCGTAGGAATACAGAGATAAAATATAGCCTATGATACTCACGAATAACGTAGCTTTCCATTGCTGAAAGAAATAATGTCCCTGTAGTTTCGGAGCCTATTCATCCCAATCAAATTAACATAGATATAGGTAGATTAGTGTACTAAGTTTTGTATATTATATTTACTTTAATCAATACTTACTATACCTCATAAGTATTTGTATCTATGTATATGTATATAAATGAATCTGCGAAATGTATGTTACGCGCATAACTTCAGAACGGCTGGACCGATTTCGCTAATTCATTTTTTATGTCCGTTGTAAGGTTCTAAGTTATGTCCAGGGGAAGGTTTGTATAAAAATACCAATCAATTTTAGAAAATATGGCGGTACGATGTTCGGTCACCTAGTTTATAATATACAGGATGTAGTAGGATTATTTCAAACTGCAATACTCACATCATTTTCATTCTCGTTCTCATTCATATAATCAGCATCACTAGTTATTCCTTTATCGTCACTCGTGTCCATTCTTAAGTCACCATTCTTTGCAAAATCATTTTGCTCCAAATTTTCCGACACGACTGATCTCACATCATTAATATCTTCATGATTATGTCCGTTCGTTTTAAAACTTGTAATAAGATCGCCTCCTGGATGCCTCAATTCTAATCGAATAGTTTTACTCGATTCTTTATCGAGTATAATATTCGCTTGGACTATTTTATCGATATCGTAGCTTTCACCCTCGTCGTAGTCTTTAGCTTTTCTCTTTAGATTCTGCGGCGAATCGATTGTTTTATCGAGATATTTAACATTATTGTTATTGGTGAGTGTGCCGTTTTCGGTGGCCATGTTTGTTTTCTTGGCGTGTTCCATCGGCACGTAGTCGTTGATGATTTTCTTGCGTTTCACGTTAAAGTTTTCATTGAATATGTCGTCTACGGTTAGGTTTTGTTGCTCAGTCATGTCCGGCAGGTTGAGCGCGTTCATTTTGGTCATGTTGGCGAATGGTACAAAACGTATCTAATTGGTCACATTGTGGCGAGCGGCTGGGGGTTATCTCGAGCCATTGTCGGTTTAACGCGGCGTAAATCATCGACAGATCATTATCTATCCGGCCACGATGACCGCTATAACTGACCGCCCTTGTCTGAGCTCTAATTTCACAACCGTAACTTATTATAAAATCGATTTGTACAAGATCAACTTACGCTGGTCCGCTTGTATTGTTACCGCCGCGCGTTGGCCAACTATCGTGAACTTTTACACGATTATTGTACCGCCATTACATTCGTATGAGAGAATACTATTTTCTTTGGATCGATGATTTTCTTCCATCCCTCTCCGTTTTGGGTGTCCGTCTCACTCTAAGATCAAATAATGTTATTGTTTACATGCCCCGTTATTACCCATGGAGGAAATGCTCCTCACGTCCGATACGTGATTATCTACGTATTGTATTGGTATACTTAGAACATAATAACTTTATCAATTTGCATGATAGATACAACCGATATAATTCACTCACAAAAAAATATGTAGCACTTGGCAATTATATTTTGCAACAGAGCGGTGAGTCAGAAGCGGCTCATTAAAAAGGTTTTGTATGAACTGGCACGTCACAGAAAATAGAAAAAAATAAAGTTTGGATTTGGAATAGGTAGTTAATTAGAATTTCGTATTTCCCGCCAGTATCGCGGCGACGGCGGCGGCGGCGGCGGCACGTGAGCGAGCGCGCGTCGCTCGGGGCTATCACATGGAGTGGGTGCGCGCGCGGCCGCACAGCCTCGAGACATGATAAAGACGGGGAGTGACAGACCATACCAAATGTTCAGATGGTGAATGAAAACTTTCGACAATGTTACTTCATTAATCTGGTCAATCTGGTTTTGAGTTGACCAGTTATTGTAAGCTATAATGATTTCATTACACCCCTTGAGACGCGTACGTTTATTCGGACCAAAGGTAAACGTTTTTATGACATTTTCCTGTTTGGTTACAGCATTAATTATACTTATAAAAACTCCAAATTGCACCATTACATTACGATTAAACTTACCGAATATCATTAGGTATGTACCTAACCCCTTCAAAATCATAAGAATAAAAGCTCTGAAACTTTTATCTGTATATTTGATGAATACTATATTAAAAGCTTCCTGCTCGCACCACGACGCGAATCTATAACATTGTTCCTTTCATATCCAGTTTGATTGTGGACCAGCTGGGTGCGTGTGTGTGCGTTGTGTGTAATGTTGTGTTTGTGTGCGTGTGTGAAATGTGTTTTCGTGTATGGACGACGGACGACGGACTTACGCATTTTAATACAATGTACGGTCCGCTGTGGTCGTCCACAGTCCACAATGAGATCACGGCTTAGTATAGGCTTCAGTTCACTGGTGTATATGTACTTAAATGTCTTAGTGTGTGGAAACGAGTGGAAATTGAAGACTGATGCTTTCACTCGGTTTTCCACTAGAATTTCATGTGTAATTATCGAGACATATTTATTAAGGAAAATACCCTGATATACTACTGGGGAGTTACCTACCTATAGATATTGGGTAGGTAAACATTTTTTAAATAGATACCATTCATTCATGTTTATCTAACTTTTTATGTATCAGGTTTCAAACCTATAGAGTGCACAGGGAACCCTTACATAATTACAAATCAACAAAACGATATTCAGCTGTACTTAGTACCTATAGACCTATCCTACTAATATAATAAACGCAAAAATTTGTGAGGATGGATGCACATACTCTTTACATAACAACGGCTTCAGGAACAAGAAACTTGGTAAAGCGATTAAAATACCTGGTCTATATTTTTAATATATCACCGTAAAATTGTAGGTATACCTTTAAATTTGAAGTAGTAGCGACGTATGTACGGCGTGAGTAGCGACATATATTAGGTGCCTTGGGGTTTTTTACGACTGATTCACGGGGACAACCCGATGTGTAGCTATTAGCTAATCTCACTTTGCGGGGGGTCCCGTAAGACATTATTGTTTTAATATCAGTAATAATACATCAGATACCTATGATATGATCTTGCGGACACATTACACGGTCCGAAGGCATCGCCATGTTAAAAACTAACAAAGATAGCTGTCAGCAGAACAGAATAAATTACTTAACGGAACTTTACGGCTCCTCAGAAACTACATGATCTATTGGACATGATTTGTTTAGTTAAAATACATCAAAGATAAAAGTAAATAAATGTATTTTACTATAATTAACTGCATTAAAAAGTTAATAGACGTAGGTAAAGGAGAAGTTCTTACCTACGTCAATTATTACCAAAATGCTTGTACATATATTAAGAAGGTAACTATTTTAGTTATCTCCGTGTTTGAAAACAAAAACAACGGAAAATGTGTTTCTGTATCAATATAAGAGTGATTACCTACCAATTTCAAAGTGGCACATGACATACCTAGGTATTTCTGCTTTCAACGAGATAAACTAATAGGTAAGTATTATACTATGCTACCAAAATGTTTCTTACTAAGTAAATTTCAACAATTACACTAATTCTTCAAATCTGAGCGTGTATGAACACAAATAAAATATACTTACATTCCTAACTAGGTAATTGGAAATCTCATTCTATGGGTGTCAATGGCTTGTAGTGCTTGGAAATTGACTCATCGTTGTTAATTGAAGGTAATTTGAGAGTTTGGATACTGTTTGATTTATAAACACTTTAGTTAACAGTTAGATTATCTACTTTGTAGGTCTAAAGTAAGTATAGGTCGTATCGAATGATATCTTAAAAAGTTTAAATGAAATTGTCGGCTCAGAATTTGGGTTTAGTGAAATTGGTTCCTAAATATCACTAATCGATGAAAATACAACGCACCAATACGTGAATACCTGTTATAAAATTAACCTACTGTAAAATAGATGAGTTATTACAATGTCCATGTTAACTAATAGCCATAACAAATATTTAATTTTAAATCTTGTTTACGCCATCTAGCGTCTAGTAGCGTAATTACAATGACAAGCTTGTAAGGTCTGTTATATACGTAGTTCATTTTATTTCAATAGATGGCGCTAGTAAACAAATATAAAATTAATACTTGATGGTAACAAATTTATATATTCGTTTTTCAATAATATTATATGTCGTGTAAATTATTTCATAAAAATGTAACCTTGATTTAAGATAAAATAAAGCATGAATAAAATTGTATTGTTTTGAACACTGCCATCTATTGTCGAGTAGAGAAGTCTTAAAGTTCCAATAAACTTACCCAGGTGGCGTTGCTTTCGTTGGTTTGAAATGTAGGAACACAGCGGAACGTCATATTTATTTTAATATTATTTATCGTTATATCAATTTGTACAAAATTAAATTCTTGTCACAGCTTACCTAGAACAAAACAAAACACTTACTTAGTGATACAGGTTTATATGAGGGGAGAATATAAATAGATTAAGAATAAATAAAAATTAAAACCTAAGTAAGTAGAAAACATTGCTTGCATTTCATACCTATGTTTAAAAGGCGATAGGAGTTCCAATATTTTGTAAAGTTAACCATGTTAAATCAGATCATTCTATACCGATATTTGCCAGTTTCTGACATGACGTAAGTAATGAAATGGGAGTTGGTAAGTATCAAGTTTATTATTTATTTTATTTTAACAAAATCTCATCTGTTCGGCGTGCGTTATAAAGCGTCTATTGATTTATAGATAACAGAGTTATGACGGGTTAATTGACGCCAATTATCATCACGCTCCGTCCGTCAAACTACACCAATCATCCTCGAGATTGGTGCCTGATTGCTTCCAATGTAATCTTGTAGCAATTTATTTAGATACTAGTGGCTCCCCGCGGTTTCACCCGCGTACCCGGGAGGTCTTCCATTTTCCCGGGATAAAAAGTAGCCTATATGTTAATCCAGGTTATAAGCTATCTTTATTCCAAATTTCATTCAAATCCATTCAGTAGTTTTTACGTGAAAGAGTAACAAACATCCATACATCCATACTTACAAACTTTCGCCTTTATAATATTAGTAGGATATAACCCGACTTTATTTTAAAAATGCCTTATTTCTTAGTCTGTGCCAATTTAAATACAAACATCACTAGTACACAACAAAAAGTTACCTAATCTTAGCTCGATTCGATAAATTATTTGTCAGTAATTCGATTTGGTCTTCCTTAAACTATATTCATAAGATATATTACGAAAGTAGGTATATAAATTTCTACCATTAAACTATTTTATAGCTCAAAGTTAATGACATGAATTTAGGCATAAACACATTAAATAATTAAAGTGTATTATAGGCAGACAGCACGAGTATGAAGGTGTGTCCGCCCGTCTGTAACTGACAACGTCAACTCATAAAAACAATTTTAAACGCCGAAAATAATATTAGAGATTGCAACAGCTATTTACTCGTAAAAATAATAGCCCACAGTTAATATTGACAGGTAATTTTAACCTGTACGTAATCGTTAAGCACAGATTCGAAGTGAAGATTTCTAGGCATTCCGAGCGGAGCGAGCGCGGCCGGCCCGTGCCACGCCGCGGGCGAACCGCTCATATCCAATGCTTTTTTACCACTAATAAAACATCATTGGAGTTCTTTCTTTATTAACTCAAATATAAAGTCGATTTTTGATTGAACCATCATTAGTTTTTGTTTTTAATGAGAGGTTTTATGCCTCATTGTAGAGTGCGATGGTACAGTTTTTTGGGTTTCCGAACGAAACATAAGGACGTTTCAACATTTGCGATAGGCTCGTGCATATTTATCGATCGATCTTGAAATGTCCTGTTGGTATAATTATTGTAATGGAGTGATCCATTGGGATATATTGCTCGTAATCACCATGTTGGGGAAGTGGGCCGGTTAGTGGTCTTTTCCTTTGACGATCGTAATCGTATGATATTCGCGTTGCAGTTAAGAATAGGTAAAACTTAGCTTATTCATCACACTAATATTTTAATAGTTTGTGAGTGTGTACGTTTGTTACTTCTTCACGTCTAAACGACTGGAGTGATTTTAATAAAATTTCGGACGGAGTTAGCTGATACCGTGGATTAACACATAGGCTACTTTTTATCCCGGGAAAATCTAAGATTCCTCGGGAACGCAGAGAGCCACTAGTAGGTGATAAATATGAAACCCAAAAATTCGGATAGGCAGGTAATTAAGTCATACATCTTTAGTTTCAGTATATTTTTGGTTAATATCTTGTCTGGCATCGACAATAGAATACAGAAATACCTCTTAAATGAGCGTTGTGTTTTTATGAGAGGATTCTTTGGGACCTTACATCATTATGTAATTACCACCCAGAGGTACCCAGACCAGTTTTTATAAACAAAGTTTTAGAAGGAAAGTTATGATTATGAATGATCTGAGGTCACGTCACGCAATAAACTAAATCATATTTCAGATTAGTTTACATGCATTTTGTATAGAATACTTATTTGATTATTTTATCTTGGTTTTCATACGCAGTCAGCCGCTTTCAAATAGGTAACCGAAAATGAACAGTAATAGCTGAAGGTAAAAATATCAATTAATGTGTATATGCAATGTACATAGAAAAATACTGTATAAACAGACACTGAATTAAAACTAATTCAATTTTATCTTTTGTTATACCGAATGTTCAAAATTGGATAAAAGCGGATGGATTCTACTTACATTTTTTAATTAAGTAAATTGAGAGATGCGTAACAAATTAAAGGAATTTAAAATTTCAATTAAAATATTTAGCATGACTCCTGTCTAATCTTTTTATTCTACAATCATAAAATAAATAATGGCTCAACATTAAATCAGTTCTGAAGGTTCTGGTAATCAAAATTCAATTTTAATTTCGGTAGTTTTAAAGCTCAATTTTTAATTTTTACCATGTAATGGAAAACGGAAGTCAATAAACAATTTATAGTAATGAAAAAAGGCTTTATTACATCGTTTGTATCAGATTAAAATGTATTCTATATCATACAGGGCAAAGTTCAATTTTGTAAAAAATACGTTTGCGTATCCAAAAGTGGTAGCCCCGTTCGTTTCAACATTCCACGCCCGCCCCTGTTCTCTTTTTAAATTCAGGTGGGTTTTTAACTGCTAGTGATTTGTTTTTCTTTTTTCAACTTGTACAACATGCCAGTAGTCCCGAATGTTATTAGGCTGTCACGAGTAAAAAAAATATATATTATAGCTGCCCCCGCGCGGTTATACCCGCGTAGTTCCCGTCCCCGTGGGAATACAGGGATAAAATATAGCCTATGTTACTCGGGGATAATGTAGCTTTCCAAAGGTGAAAGAATTTTTGAAATCGGTCCAGTAGTTTCGGAGCCTATTCATTACAAACAAACAAACAAATCTTTCCTCTTTATAATATTAGTATAGATTTAGCTTATGGATGAGTTGTAGGTCAAAGGAAATAAACTGCAGTAGTTTTTAAAATTTTTTTAAAGAGAGGTAGGTATATTAAAATAAATATAAAGTTATGTTACATACTTACTAAAACAATTATTAAATAAATACCTCTAGTCAAATACTTTTAGTTTTAAATTAAAAAATATATATATTTAATCATCTCCAAATCATTGGCCGGTGGGGTTAAATGTTCCGTTGTCGTAACCAGCCGCCAGGGGGCGTGGCGCCATGATGGATGTCTGCGCAAGCGCAAGATCGAATGTCCTACTCGTCGTCCGACTGACTCCCTATTAAATACGTACCAACTTGCTTTTACACACACATTAAGGTAAATTGATCTTTATGTGAAGGTTTTAAGGTTTCAATTAATCGTATTTATAAGTTGGTCAAGTTAAACTTTTGTTACAAAAGCCAAGCAAGTTCATTTGCGTAAGGAAAACGTTAGAAAATTTAATTTAACATGTTCCTAATGAAGGAAGCAGGTTTTTTTCTACTCGTGTCTTTCACTGATATTCTAGAGCAGTCTTAAGTTATTTTACCTATGTAAATTCTAAGACAAGAACTAAATCAACAATTTGTTAAGGGAGATATAAGTAATCAGTTATTACTGTTCCTTTCGAAATAGTAGGATAATATGTAAGTAGATACGTGCATGTTGTTGTAAAATTTACAGATAAAGGGAACTGAGTTTGTTAAGGAGCTGTTCTAGCCAAGTAGGTATAAGTCTGCCCAATTAGTTAGGTAATGTTGCCAGCTTTTTTAGTAAGTACCTGCCCTGTTCACTGACAGAGTATCTATTAGGGTGCTGATTATTACATGAATTACATATGTATTTATATTTCCGTAGTTTTCGTTATGTCCATTAAGAAGTCGAAGCTCAAAGTATAAAACAAACTCACTTTTCAGATTATTTTGGTTCACTTACAAAAAATCAACGTATCATAATCCTAAATCTTATAAACGCCCAAACCACGATCAGCTTCTGTTCATATTAAGCTTTTACTTAATTGAAAAAACCGGTCAAGAGTGTGTAAGGACACGCGCTGTATAGGGTTCCGTAGCTAGATTGACAAAATTCAATACTTTACGTAACTAAACGAATTACTTGAATTTTTTTTTAATATTGAGGTGGCAACGAAATGGTTAAAAGTCGTATTCGGTTGATTTTAGGATCTTTTTTACTTGGACGACTATAACTCGTTAACCTGTAAACACAAAAAGTGGTAGCCACTACTGGAGGTAATAAAACGAAATTGCCTATATCTTATATCGTTACCACGGATAGTGGTCGTGGTAGAAGTCGTGTGGTCGTGGTAGTGGGTGTGGTAGTGGTGGTGGTCGTGACTGACGCCGGCACGAGCTGCTCACCGAGTTACCCACAGACTCATCCGTGGTCAGGGTTGGCTATGGTACAAAAAATAACTGACCAAAAAGTTTATAGTGAGGCATTATAGGGTTATTTTAGTGCAATATTTTTGTTATGGTAGTTAAATGTAGGTTTTATATTTACCCCCATAGTAAAATTACCAAGAACCATTAAAAAAAGGTGTGGTAGTCTGTGCTTCGTTACATAGAATAAAACATAGTCCCTATTATATCAGAGATAGATAGTAATAGACTGTCGAGGATAGAGGAAGGTTTACATATACAATACATGTATAATATGTTATTTATATATATATCCTGGGACATTTTTCACACACGGCCAATCTGATTCCAAACTAAGCAGAGCTTGTGATATGGTAATCAGATAGCTGATATACTACATATACTACTTTTAAATACATACTTAAATAGATATTTACATCCAGACACAGGACAAACAGACATAATCATGCATACAAATGTTTGTCCTGGGTGGCATTCGAACCCACGACCCGCGGCTTGAAAGTCAGGGTCACTAACCACAAAGCCAACCGGGCTGTCATACATGTATAATATGTTAGATAAACACTGTCAATTTTGGAGGTTTCTAATGTGATGTCGGCGCATATGATAAGCATTGCACCCGTGCAAAGTCGTGGCGGGTCGCTAACTCACTACTTAGTAGGTAACTTATAAAGTGGTCTTCTTGATCCTTAACTGACTAGAGGTAAGGTTTTAGGCAATACCATCATATTAGAATGCACGACTCAATATGATATGTATTTGGAACGAATATATAGAAAAATACATTAAAATTTAGAACGGTTTTTTTTTATAAAGTATTTGTTGGTAACCCTAACAACATCGCCATGTCCGTAATTCGGTAAAGTTGTTTAAAATAATAATTACTTTTTCACCGGTTTATAAGTGTGTAGGCGTCGAATTTACTTCGGATATCGGTAAGTACCTAATGAGTTTTTAGACATCGACTCTTAGCTTTTAAGTAATCCTTCTAATCCTAATCCTACTAATAAATGCGAAAATTTGGGAAAATGTGTGGATGTATGTTTGTTACTCTTTCACGCCAAAATGACTGAAGGAATCGCGATGAAATTAGGCTCTGAGTTCGAATATGTTTTGGAATATCACATAGTCTACTTTTATATCTAAGTAATTGAAATTATAAATTAAAACACCGAGCTCTAAGCCTCTATCAAGTTATAGATACTAACTAATATTATAAATGTAAACGTAACTCTGTTTGTCTGTCTCGCTTTTACGCTAAAACTTCTGAACCGATTTAAATGAAATTTGTTACGCATATAGTCTAAAGCCTGAGAAAGGACATAGGATACTTTTTATCCCGGGAAAATGGAAGTTCTCCCGGGTATGCAGGTGAAACTGAGAGCCACTAGTAATACAATAAATAAACGATCAGTCAAAATTCATTCAGTATTCATAGATAATCATTTTACAAAACTTAATGAAAAGAGCGAGAGGCACGTGCGAGTGAAACAGAGATAGTCTATTAACATAATTGATGGCTGTAAATCTAGAGGTGTCATGTCTTCCGGTGTAGAGAAAAAAGTTATGAACTTTGTCGATAGTTTGAAGTATGACTGGCCACAAATAATGGAAGAACGTAGAATTTTATTCTTTTTAATCAGGCCGAGGCCTTAACGTCCCGCAGTCATTACTTTTTTTTAATTATTTCCAGAGTATATGATGACAGGCAATTCTTAGCTATATGTATTGAAAAAGCTTTTGTTTTTAAAATCAATTAGGTTGAGAATAGTAGATACCATTTTTATAATATCCCGTGAGACTAACCCCGTCCTTACATTTTAACTCAAACTAAAGCCAAAGTAATTCCTACTTAGGTCACTAATATAGTAAAGAATTACATTTATCTACGGTAAGTTAAGTATCTACTAAATATAAATTGACATAAGACAAAGTAACTGAATATTTATGTATAAATATTCCCAAATGGACCTAAACCTTAGCAGTCTGTGGATCAATAAAAAAAATATATCACAACTCCATGGACAAAAGTTCTTTACCCTAAAACTAATAACTGGCTGCACACAAAAAAAGTTTAATTTGAATTTGGAACAAAATGTTGAAGGTTTGAATTAGAGCGGCTTATTTCGTCTGCGCCATGTTATTGTGCGCGGACGTGATCCAAGAAACAGTGGACGATACTCAATTAGATATAAAAAATATCTTATATAAGCCCAAATTATAATGTTGAAGTCTTTATTTATTATTATTGTTACCTGTCGATTATTTCTAACAAAAATATAAGTAAGTACCTAGTTATTTAAATATTTTGATTCCCAAACAAATCTATATAAATGGTAATATAAGTTTACAAATAACTTAATAACACATCCATACATACATTAAGAAAAAATGTTCTCGCGTTCACGGTACGTTACGGTTACCGCGAAAGCGTATCGTTAAATAAGCAATTTCCTAAAAGAGCAAGGTCATTTTTAATCTTCATATCCAAATACACGGTGTATTCCTGCGTGCGCGCACGCAATACTGACCTGTAATAAAAAAAAAGCATCGCATTCGAAATTTGAAACATTTAAATTGCACGTTATTGCTACTGTGCACGCGGTGCGGCGTCCAGTCTGATTCCTTTCCAAATTCCAACTGCACGTTGTAATTATGTTCACCGATTTGCTCATCCCAATCCAATGTTGCCACAAATAAAAATCCATAGTCAACTAATTCGTGGGAGTCGAAATTCACTTGCTTAGCGTGAGAATGTATTTGAAACAAAAGGGTTTTTATCCTGTAAAAATGCATCTGTCTGTCTGTCCACCTGATTATAGCGTTCGTTCTTGTCTTCGTGAACTCATGAGTCTGAGGAATTGGATACATTTTTAAAACTTAAGCAGTACTTTAATTGGCCTCTTCTTTTATATAGAGCTTTGAAACAAAGATCATTAAAAAGTTAAGCGTGAAACTGTCGGATGATTTAGAACAATTTGTTATTTATTAGAAACGTAGTTAAATTATTAGTCCAATAACGTATAAAGGGTAAATGTGTGATGCCGATTCTCAAATTAAAATGAGATAATTCGAGCGCGCAACGGATGCACCAACTCTGCTCCGCGTCCCGCTGAGAGGTCGCGCTTCAAAAAAAGAACGCCGTCAACCGAACTGTCAGTACACGAGTCCGAGAATGAGAAATGTTGCCAACCTAAAAAAAAGGATATAGAATATTCATTCATAAAACGCCGGCCACTCACGTTTAGAAATTAGTTTATTTTAATTACCCCGCGAGTGTATTGTTGTATTAATTATTGAATGCCCGTATCGTCCGTCTCGACATGGACAATATATTTTATTGTCTTTCTGTACGCTATGTGATTTATACGTCTAGTTAGTAAGTTATTCGAATTTTAATTTAGACGAGTTTTAATGGGGTACGCTTGAATGGATTCTAATTAGAGGAAAACAACCGGACGGGATCGTATGAATAATGTCAGGTATAAATTCCGGTTATGGCTCGGAATAGCGATCGCGGCCGGCACGGTCTTGACCCCCGCCTCAACCACACAATAGGCCCGTATTTGCTATAACAAATGTGTTATTAGAAAAAAATTGACGATGAAATATGTTCGGCGTCATAATACTGGCTCTTTGTTGATTTAGCCATCGCTTCTCAAACCTATAAGTATCCACTTATAACATAAGTATATGATTTATGATATTTCATTAATCTGACACGAAAATAAACGAAAAATCTTAAGTAAATAAAACTCAAATCGTTGGCGAATAACGTGAATCATTAATTAAAAGTAATATAAAGAGCAATTATAGTAAACCGATTATAAGTGAACGATTCCACGTTTAAATTATAAAGGAGCAGCACAGACAATAAGTTACGATTATTGCCAGTCATAAAAAAACTAAAATAAGAACAAAAGTGCATCGTAGTTCACCTTGCGACACCACTCAATACTTCATTAAACTGCTGTTCACGATTCATTGGTTGTAAATCAGAAAATATTAAAAAACAACGACACACTCATTTGGCTGCCCCGTGCCGTACACACTATTAAAAATAAAATTAAAAAAAAACTTGTGAAAAAAATATGGAGCTGCTTGTATCCTTGGTCTTATTGCCTATTAAAATATAATATCGGCAATGCTTATTGAAAACCGATTTTAAAAATAGCCAATTAGATGTTTTGACTGTGTCGGATTATCGATTATTACAAATCGATTTGTGGGCGGGGATCGAGTGACATACCATTAAAATTTTATGACAAATCCTTTAATGTAGTAGGTATGTATAAATATTGTTTTATTATTCGTTTAATGTAAATTATAAATGGCATTTTGTTTTCAATCGATATAATATAAATCTGGTATTTTTAGAGGTAATTGATTTGAATATTTTTCTAGTTTCGTTCTGTCTTAGTTAAATGTCATAATTATTATTTTTATACAAATTATTAACTGGTAGGTAGGTCGTGGATTTGATTCCTAGAATAATTATCTGTCTACATGAACTTGATATTTGTAGTGAGCCTGTATGTAATTTGTACATAAGTATGTTCCTATTATAGGTATGTAGTTAATGAAGTAGGTATATCAGCTATCTGGTTACTATGTGACAAGCCGCCTTTGTTTGGAACCTGATCGGCCCGTCATTCTTAACTGTCCCAGGATATATGATATAGGTAGTATATAAAGGGGTAAAAGTTATATATAGAAATGAATAGAAGGCCAAATTCTTTGATGAATCCAATAATTTAGGTAATATCAAATGGTTATTATTAAGTTAAGCAAAAGCTATGTTCGGCAAAGCAAAAGCTAATATATATTCGTCATTGTCTAACGTAATGTAATAAATAAGGGACAGAGCTATCACAGAGCCTGAGTTTAATCGAAAACTCGTTAAAGAATATTCTTATAATAAAAGGTGATTATAAGGGACAAAGGGCTGATGGATGAAAATTGTTTGATTATTTTCAAGATTCTTCCCATTACCATACCACCGTTACGTACCTATATGGATTGGACAACCATACCTACACCAGACAAAACTTTAAGAAAGACATTCAGAAATCTATATACCTACCTAAAAGACTAATTATATAGTATATTATCAAAAAAGCATTACTTTTCCCTATATTTATCAATTTCTAGTGGAAACATAATAAATTATCAAAAAGGTACCTATAGCATAAAATATCTACCATTATGGTAGCCTTCTCTGAAGTGACATCCCAGAATACCATAAATTAGCATATTTATAATGAACAAGTGTGGAAATATGGATGCTGTTTCGCACACAATATATAAATAAAGCTTATGCCTGTATTTCTAGCTAGTGCAGCTGTTATTCGAGGTAAAACGCATTCGAGGAAGAAGTAGCTACTTATTTTTAGTTTAAAGTTTATCCCCGTGGACTTAGAAGGCGTGATGGTCTAGCTAGATTTTGAGATAAGATCATTTATTTGCCGGAAACAAGGTAATTTATTGTTACATGACATGACAATATGTTCTGTCTGTGTGCTTTCCTATAATGGCGTGCAATCATTTATTATATGAGAAATTGATAAACCATGTCCAAATTATATAAAACATCTATGCCATAATAATATGTCAAAAATCAGTTAGCTATGTAGTAATATGACGTCACATGGCATCAGATCTAGTCTTCTAGAGCGACATTTGACTATTTGTATATGTAATAAATAGGTAAAGAATTACCCTTTTAACGACATCCAATTTTATCTATACTTACTCATTTTTTATCATATAAATGATTTAATATATAATAGCGGACAATTATTATGACTGTAAGCATTATCCAGAGCTGATTCACGCTACTTTTTACTCTTATTCATTTCGCAAATTCGAATGATTCAAGTCAAAACAGACGCGTTCACAAAGGCAGACAAGCGATGCAAAATTAATTTGTTGAAATTACATCCAATATTGGAACACAATGCGGCGTAACACTGGCCACATGAAAAGGTCCACGCGCTGGCAACACCGCGGCACCGCTCCCGTTCCGAATTCAAAATTTGAAATTCGAAATTAATGGCGGATTTGACAGGAGCTTTATTGTGCGGCTAATTTAAATCTTATCAACTGAGCGATGACAGCGGCTTAATGGGATCGCACCGCTTGTTTTTAAGAAATAATCCTTCTCATTTTGTTTCAGGGGATTGTTCCTTTTTTCGGTGTTTTGTTGTTGTAATTTACTTTCGTGTAGGTCAGGTAAATTAATTTAGGCAGAGATTTAGTTCAATTAACGTGCATAACTTCATTCGTAATAACCGAGATATATTAATTTTGACATCCTCTCTCTACCTACTAAAAACAATTTAAATTACATACTTATATTGCAAATTCGGATAAATATATAATATTTTAACGTAGGTACATACTTTTAATAAGTAGGTACTTATTATTATCATATCTATTTCACGAATAACCCAAATGTCTTTAAATGTTTGTAACGGCATTAGAAAAACGTGACGCAATTTTCACCTATACATATATGTAAGGAAATTTGGGTGATAAATTCCTGTAATTGAGTACATAGGTATTACATTATTATTATCAATAAGCCATTTAATTGATATTTTTTATCGACATCGCAATATAGTAAGTACCTACCATATTTCATCGTACAATAGGTAGGTAGATACTTTTTTCCAACACCGTTTACCCACATACCAAATTCAAAAATCTGTTATTTTTACAATATCCCTGGCAATTAGAACAGCGCGCAATTCAAATAAAAAAAAAGTATTTCAATTCAGCAGTGTTACCAGAGTAGGCACGAATAACTAACCCTTAGCCGAATGTTATGGTCAGATAGGCAGCGAGGCGCCCCCGCGTCGGGGAAACGGCCCGTTGCAGTCCGTCCGCCGGCGTTACGTCGGGAGTATTCAGTGCGTTGTAGATTTCAGTTGTAGGTACTACTTTTGAGGGCTATATTAGTTTCTTTGGACTTGTGGGTGCGTTTAAACGTTTTTTTGTTATAATTGATTTGTGTATGGATGATTTTGTGATATAAATAAGGCGCTAAGGTGTTTTGAATAGGTAGATATTTTTTTGGAAAATTATGAGTATTTAGTGTTTTTTTTTTTACTTAAATCGCATAGGTTAGTCATTGTCAAATAAGACGATACACATCACTTCTATGAACTAAATAATGTAAACGTATGAGTAGGTACCTAAATAACACAAAACAGTTGTAATAATAAAAACTATATAGGTATAAAAGTATTCGTGGTAGTTTTAAAGACAAATAGAAATCATGGGCAGCGGACACGCCTAAATAAAAACCAAACAAAAAAGAAATAAATCCACAAGTAGCATATTCAATTAAACCAATTCAGATATTTCATAGAACATTGTATTGCATTGTATTTGTGTTGCCATGCCTGTAACATTATTTGAAAAAAGAATTAGCTATGTCGAGTGTAATTTGTGCCGGGGACTGGCAATTATGAAACTTTTAAAAAGTATAAGTTAGACAGGAGGCCGCCGAGGATAATTATACGATCCCTTTGAAAATATGCTTTTAATGCGTTCACAGTATTTTACATTTTTTAATATTCCTATTTTGTTCTTAGTTTAAATAATAAGCAGGTTTCTTTAATGTCGTACTACGTATGGTGCTTGATTTTGTTTTTTAAGAGATCTCATTAAAGCATTTTATGTAGGTCCCTACTCTTATATTAAAAGATAGATATATCGTTCCTTAGCTTACAACACACAAGTAATTTTTACCAACTTTTCAGTGGTCGAAAAAAACTTTTATTTTACAAGGCCTACCGCCTTGCGCGCTGTTACTACTTTTTGAATTAAAGCCTCTTATTGACTGAAATCTATATCATGCGACACATGGTTCGACGCGCAATGAGCAGCTCTATCTAACGGCATTAAAATGTAAGAACTGCCAGCGGTGTTGTAAGCTAAGGGACGATATGTACTACTCAATTACAGTAATTATTAGGGGTTTATATACCTATATGTTTATAACTAAAACATTAGGTACCTTCTAAAAGAACATCAAATTTATTTTGAATTAGTGCTTGTAAAGGCCTGTTTAAATAAAAAAATATTTAATGTCTGGTTTTTGATATACTATGATCAATTTGTCGAATCTGACCCATCAGACTCGACACGATAATTAAGCAGCATCGCAGAAATAATACTAATTAGGCATTATTTAAGTTCATTTAATTCAAGATAGAGAAGCATAGTCGGAAATCGGAATAAAGAGATACGATTTTAATTACAAACAATAACAACTTTAGAATCTAGAGTCACATTCACCAAAGGTATTACGGGCATATTTTAATCTGAAAAGCATTAAAACATCGGGATATGTTTTTGTGAACATAAACATAATTTTATTTACTGATTAATTCTCAAATCCTAATAACAAAATAACAAATTTATAAAAAATGCTAATAATAGCACTGATTTATTGTAATTTCTTACTATTTATCTTTTATTTCCAATTGCATTAATAAATGAGCAAATGAGTGTTTTTAAGTCGCAAATTAAAAGCATAAGTCACGTAGACAACAGTAGGCACACAAACAAATAAGTACATAATGATTGTAAACATCCATACCTCACGATGGCACTGCATGTAGAGGTTCATACCGCAATATATAATCTATACTAAGGCAAACATATCACAGAACACACAGAATGTCTCTCCCATATCACAACAACAATAAAAGTTCAACAATAACTTGGTAACAAATTCTAGTAGCGCACTTTCCTCTGTACATCGCTATCGATTCGGTGAACGCCCGAGGCGACGCGGACGCGCGTAGATCACAGAATCACGCATACGAAACCTAATAATAATCGTCCATCCCGCGGGCTTATCTCAAAACGACTGCAGGCTAAAAGGTTTTAGCTGGGGGCGAAACGCCGTGCGTAGCTGGAGGCTCCGCCCCGGGGAGCGCCATTGGCCAAAATGCGGTAGCGATGCTCCAACGCGCCTCCCCATTGGCTACCCGGCGGCCCGGCGGCCCCGGCGGCCCCCGGCGGCCCGGTGGGGGTATCGTGTCGCATCCACAAATGTTTTGACGTTTTTTTGCCGGCGCGGTGGCATTTCTCGTCGCGGCGATTAATTGTAATTCTTTATGGCCATTGTAGGGTTAAGTGAGCAGTTGTAACGTGACGCTTGGCTTGTGTGATGTTTGAATAGTCTGTTTGCAGTGAGCTAGTATCGTATCGTATCGTCCTTGTGTCAGATTTGCGCAGGCGCATTTTAGTGGAGGCTTTGTACCGGTTATTGTTCGATATTTGAATAGGTACACTTTGTGTTAGCTAAGAATGAGTTTGTTGGAAATTTTTTTAGTTTAGAATTTGTGTTTCACCTGTTTACTATTGATACGAACTAAAAGGATGATTTTATTGTACGGACAATTGTTACTTTGCGTAAAAAGTTTTAAACCAATAATCAAACAAAGCTGATGTAAAATGTGCTTCACTATTGAAAATTTAACAAAAATGTTTAGGGTATACCTACCTACTATTTCAGTTCTATCTTTGATAGGTAGGTAATAGGAAGAGATTAATTTGATATGTACTCATCTATCTTGGTGATAATTTTACTTTGTCTTTGTGATCTTCATCACTAAAAAAATATGTAAATCGCTTGGATGTAAGTTTATCCCACAGTTAGATGTGTTATTTAATAATGTTTTAAAAAGCGAATTATTTGCAATGCCAATAAAGTCTTGTAAGTAGGTATAAGATATTGGTTAAATATTTTTATATTTAAATTGGTAGGCATACATTTTTTATAAAAGCCTCGGAATAACCTTAGTGTAAGTATGAAGAATTTTTTAGGTAGGTATATGCTAGATGTAAGAGGACAAAGGGGTTAAATAGATAGGTAGGATAAGTTGAATTATTTCAAAGAATTTAGAATGTTTCTCGATTAGGAACTGGAATGTTATTTTCAGACATAAAGAAAGTATTAAAGACTTAATTTAAAACATACTAATGTGTAGAGATAGAGCTCTTGTTATTGGCAATTTGAACAAAAACTAAAAAATAAATAATTTTAAAGTTTGTTTGTATATTCAGTAGGTAACAAAGTTAGGTAGCAGGTATTTCCGAACACAACTGCTCAGGAATGTAGGTACCTACCTACCTATAAATGGATAAATAAATAATATCCTGGGCACACGGCCAATATGATTCAAAACTAAGTAGAGCTTGTGATATGGTAACATTGGTAACCAGACAGCTGATACACTAATTTTAAATACATCCTACTCTTATAGCTTTTTACACCCAGACAAAAAAAAACATAGGTAGATATTCAAATTGCATACCTACCTACCCACAAATGTTTATCCCGGATAGAATTCGAACTTACGACCGGCAGCATTAAAATCAGGACCAAAAACCCTGCCGGTCTATACTTATTTACCTACTTAGGTTCCGAAAATGATATAAACCTTAGAAGGTATACCAAATGTTATTAAAACCGCTCCAGCCGTTAAGACGTGAAGAAGTAACAAACGTACCTACACACTCACAAACATTCGCCTTTATAATATAATACTTACCATAATACCTACATTAAATAATATCCTGGGACATTTTTCACACACGGCCAATCTGATTACAAAGTAAGCTTCAGATGAAGCTTGTATTATGGTAACCAGATAGCTGATATACTACATATAATAATTTTAAATACATACATAATATAGATATTTACATACAGACACAGGCCAAACAGACATATTCATGCATACAAATGTTTGTCCTGGGTGGGATTCGATTCCACGACCCGCGGCTTGAAAGTCAGGGTCACTAACCACAAAGCCAACCGGGCTGAAATATATAATCTATTCTTATCTAATATATAAAATTCTCGTGTCACAGTTTTCGTTGCCATACTCCTCCGAAACGGCTTTACCGATTTTTATGAAATTTTGTGTGCATATTCAGTAGGTCTGAGAATCGGACAACATCTATTTTTCATACCCCTAAGTGATCACGGGATCGGGAACGGGAACTACGCGGGTGAAACCGCGGGGCGGCAGCTAGTACATCTATATTGATAGGTATATGCTACGTAGGGACCACATACTTACATGTGTTTATCTTACGAAAGCGAGGGGGCACGGATTTCGAAGGCTGTTCTCTAAGTAAGGGCCGCGATAAGGGTTCAAGGGACCCTTAGGTACCTACATCTAATACTGTAGGTATAATAACTGAAGAGGAAGCTTTATTCCGAATAATATACAATAAACTATGAGAATTGTACTAGGAACTTATATCTTTGAAATACCTATCACCAGAATATTGATAGGTAGGTACAGGTAAAGAAGAATAAGTTTATATGAAAAAAGCCTGATAATTGAGACTTAATAACGCACCATGTAACATTCCACCATATAAAGCTACAAGCTACAAGCCAACAGCTTCAACTGTGATCCCGGGAATTAGAAACGTAGCCATTATGTATGTCACTTGGAAAAATTGTAGCTTAGTCTCATATTATAGCTTCAGAGATTACCTCAACTCTACCTTTTAATTTTATTTGTAAAGATTTTCTTTATTTCCAAAAATTTTATTGGTCTAAATAAGTAAAAAGTATGTGATAAAGTAATATTCTTTTAAAACATAGTCTGAAACAAAAATAAAAAGTAGATAAATAATAGTTGGCAGCCAACCAATAAGCCGAACGCGGAACATAAGGCTTTGAAAAAGAAAAAAAAGACAACATTCAAATGACAGCTGTCAAACCATTGTGTGGTCCGAAAATTCGGCGCTGCGGTGACGACTCAGTCAATTTTCAAGTTTCACCATACAAAAATAATTTCAACATAATTAATTTCATGTGTGTGGAAACGGTTGTGTTTAGCCCGTATGTGTTTAATAACCACCCCGAGGTGTCGGACATTTGGTCGGCGAAGGGCGAACGTTCCGAAACTTTACATTATATTGGAAAGTTTTATTTTTTAAACTCCTTTCAAATTTTGAATGATAATAATATGTTGCCATTGTTTTACCGGATTTGAATTTGGATTGTGGTTTTACGTTTTGAGTAGTTATTATTAGGTTTGTGACTAATAATTAAAATAATGCGGTAAGTTATTCTTTAAGGTGAAACATCAAATCGTTGAAAGTTTTATTTCCGTTTGTATCGAATGAATTCGATTTGCGGAACGTTATTAAAAGCACATTAAGCTGCTATAATTTTAGTGCTTCTGAAAAAATAAACACATTAGCGGTTCATTTGTGTCTAATTTAGCACGGTGACCCGACCTTAGTTCAAAGTCATTAATTAAAAATTACTAAAAAGTCAGGGACTTTGATAAATCCACGGGTTTTATGAGTTATATCGTTTTGTTTTAGCCGACCGATTGGCCGCGGTGTCCCGTTACGATGTTGCCTACGTAAAAAAAGATTTTTTTGGCGCGCATAACGGACCTACCTAATGGTTTTTTTTTGTCACCGTAGTTTTAAAAAAAATAAATTGGAAATGACCTTTTTGGATTAATAGTCTGAAAACAGTAATATTACAATAAATATTTCGATAGGTAAGTAGTATGTTTTATACGCGGAATCAAGATCTATGTTTCTGCTTTTATTAATATTTTGGTCTTCAGTTTGTTGTTGTGTAGCCGAAGGTGGTAAGCACATACACCTGATACACCCAACAAAGGCTGCTTCAGTACAGCTGTCTACTGCAGCTAATGTACGGTTTGGGACAACTATTGATAAATATTATTCATTACATGTACACATACAAAAGATTATATACTTAGATATATTATATTACCAGTAGGGTATCAATTCTGTACATACTTTTCTATGTTATTATTTTGGTATTTGACAATAGAAATGCGGAGATGTCCATGCATTAAAACTAGCTACATAATACCTAGTCCTTCTCTATTAAAATATTCCATATATCCTTAATATTGTTAGGCCAGAAATAATCTGTACAAGGATTTTTTAAGGTAGACTAGAACGTGGGAATCTTACGAACTGTTCGAAGACGACACGCGAAACCAATCGAGAGCCATTTGTCACCAATTACGTCCAATTCAATGAAAAGATATGGCACAAAACCCTATACAGATTTGAATTTCGTAGAATAAAGACAAAGATAATTTGAATCAGGAATATAATAAAAGTATTTGCACAAAATCTTGTAACAGTTGTAACCAATCCTAGATTTGAATATCGAAGAATAAAAGAAAAAAAGTATTTGAATTAGGAATATAATAAAAGTACTTGCACAAAATCTTGTAACCCATTACAGATTTGAATTTCGAAGAATAAAGAAATAAAAAGAACATTAATTTGAATTAGGAATACAAACCTACTTCTAATAAAAGTATTTGCACAAAATCTTGTAACCCATTACAGATTTTCGAGGAATATAGAAAAAAAAAATTATTTGGAATATAACAACAATGGAATGTTTGGAATAAGATGGTAATTTGGTAAAAATTCCGAAAATCCGATGATGGCTATGTCTAGGACAATTACTTTGGTATTTCGGGACAGTGAGGCGCGCCGCGGCACGCGAGTCCACTCTCATACCTATCATTTGGTGCACTTTGCTCAATTTTGTACCTCCATCTATCATATTATTGAAGTATGTTGATACGTCGTGGAATGAGGTTAGTTCAGGTTTTCTTTTTACGCCTAATTCATTGGTTGGAATTTATATTATGTGTGATATGGCTTTGGTGATTTTATTAGACTTTAGTTAGTATAAATCGCAAACTAAATATTAATAATAGTTTTTGGTAGTTAAGGTACATAACATTTACATCTACACATATATCCTAAATAAATACCTAATACTTTTGTAATAATAATACCTAATACTAATACTTCTTACGTCTGTCCCGCTTTCACGCTAAAACTACTGAACCGATTTAAATAAAATTTTGTACACAGATAGTAGACATAGGTTACTTTTTACTTTGAAGATCTCCCGGGTACACGGGTAAAACCGCGGAGAGCTACTAGTGAGTAATAAATAGGTACTGTTCCTATACTCTTAGATACATGTAGATAGATGTTCTATCTACTTATTCCTTTTTTAGGGACGGTAAAGACTGGTAGATAAATGAGGTAATATTATTTTTATTATATTATAGGCTAATATCGCCACATTCGTAACTTCATTTTATGAATCATATCAGAGGTGGACTATCAAATATCTCCTATAAGACAACGCGTTCTGGAAACTATAATTAAAAAATATGTATATTTAAATAAATAAATAAAAAATATAATTCCGTCCTAAAAGATAATCTTCCACGATTCCGTATATCACAAAACGTTTTATAATTGCAACGTGCTGGCCCAAAGTGGCTGTTAGCGGTCCCCACCTCTAATTGTGGACTAAAACATAGTCATTTTGTGTATTTTATGGTTTCCAAACGTGGCCATTGTTCACGATAACTTTGTTTTTATTTATAATTCTGGCTGTTTGAGGTTAAATGTTGGATTATATGTTTTATTACATTGTCTTACTATTACTTTGATACACCTTTATCACACTAATATTATTAAGGTGAAAGTTTATGAGTATGTTTGTTTGTTACTTCTTCACGTATAAACGACTGGAGACATTTAATAAAATTTGGTATTGAGTCAGCTGACACCCTGGATTAATATTTATGCTACTTTTTATCCAGGGAAAATAGAAGATCCCTGAGGACGCTTTAGTTTCATATATGTTAGGATATAGGGTAGGTATAGGATGCGACATACCAATAAATTCCATGATAACTAAAAAAAAAATAAAAAAGCAGATTTAAATTTCGAATTAGATAAGAATCTCTGTTCTCTTTAGTCTACTTTAGATGCATCGTAAAACCAAAAGTCTGTTCTACATCGGCCGATCATTATGCAGATGATACTCATCATCACGCGGTAATGATACGGGCGACATTAGTGTACACATAACCTATACTTAGACCGTGTTGCCAGCAGTAATATTAAAAAATAACTTTAAAATTATCAAGTTTTTTTTTTAAATAATCGAGGTTACAATATTTCGTGAATGCGTTGGCCGCTGAGCATTATGACTTTATAGTTTTTTGCTCGTAGGTATATTTTTTTATAATTTTGTTAATCGTTAAATTTAATCGTTTCTTGTAAAATATGATAATGTAGCATAAGATTAGGTCGCCCAATAAATAGATACTAAAGTTCCTATTAGTAACTTTACTAAGTAGGTAATGCTGACAACACTTCTTAATTGTGTTTTCTTTTATCCGATTTGAATTTGATTTTGAAATCGAAAGAAGTAGGTACCTAGCAACATATATTATATTATTATTACGAGAATGAACTAATCTTATTGTTCTATGTCTAGAGTTAGTAGGTATTAGTAGTTTAAATAAGTAGCTTATTAGAAATCTGGTTTTCATAGAATACATGTATAGGTGCCTACCTATATGGCAAGGTCACATAGTTCAATATCAAATGAAACCATGAAAAAAGAACCATTAATATATATTTCAAAAGCTTTTGCCGAGATGAATAATAAAATAATTTTACTCAATAACAATAAATATCTAGACATCAATCTACATTAAAACCTACTTTTGGTACTTACACATACTATCAATCACAATTTTATATTTTTTTTAACTACATAAAATGTGCCTTTATCGTGGTTAGTACGTCCAAAACAAAAACGTGCGCGCGCGCAACACGAAAGCAAATTATTATAATTCGACTAAAGGATCAACTCGACTAATCTGATAATCGTCCGATTGAAGACCTTTCATTTTTTGACGAAAAAAATCTTTTGTTGATGTTTTTTTTTAAAACTAAACTGATGTCCGTTCATTATAATAAGTTTTTGGTCACAGGATTGATATAATAAGTGATTCTAAATATTCCTTTATGTATTGTTGGTATATCTATATGTAAGTATATTAATGTTGTGTTGGTTTGTGTACGCTTCAAAAACTCAAAAAGTTCTGCACCGATCGAGCTGAAATTTTAGAATGACATATACCTAATCTGCACAATTTTTGCATCAGTCACAGCGAAGCGTAGCAGGGTACAGCTAGTCGAGTTATAATAATACTGGTTCGATTCTCATCCAGCACAAATATTTGTATTCATGATCATAGTATCCAAAAATTATCCCAGTACCTTTTGTTACACTTTTTAGTTTAATTTTTTACTGTTTCAGATTTGTATTTCATTTAAAGTACTGCGTAAATTTATTTCATTGTTACCAACATACCAAGGCTGACTAGGCTTCGACCTTTATCATAACAACAATATCTTTATTCCGATTCTGAAATATACTTACCTATATCAAACAATGTAACTAGAAGGTAAACCCTAATTATGTATTAGGTTGGTTTTGTATGTTTGACCTTTCGAACTAGGTACTTCTTGTTAAGGCATTGTTCTCATATTTATATTATATTCTTTCTTCATTATTATTGGGGTAAAGTAACTTATTTTGGAAGAAGAATGTAATAAAAGTTATATGTATCTGTAGGTACTTATATCATAAACGCGTAAGTAACACTGTCTGTCTGTCCGTATGAAACGATTTAAATGAAATTTTGTACACAGATAGTCAAGAGCCTGAGAAAGGACTTATTCTACTTTTTATCCCGGAAAATGGAAGATCTCCCGGGTATACGCCTGAAACCGCGGGGAGCTACTAGTAGACAAATATATTTAAAAATGTATATAGACTAAGTTTAGTTACTTATATTTGGAGAATTAACTAGGTAATAAAACTTAGTTATAGCTATATGTCTAAACGATACTATAGCTATATGTATGTGGGAATAAAGCGTTTACAACAATTTAATCTGAGAACCATTTCACGTGGCACAATTGGACGTAAAGTTTCGGGACTCGGGACAATTTGGAGCGATCTCTAAGACAATATAATTTGACTGATTGATTGCCGAGGTGGTCTGGTCCGCGCACGCAAGCTCGCAGCGCTGCACTGGAGTGGAGCTTCGAGCTCCGACCTCCGACGGAATTCTAAATGAGAACATTGGAATTTCAAAATTTTAAAGTTTGTGCTGTGATTTTTTCTTTGATGATTTTGATGAATTGTATTGTTAGTTAACTCATTAGCTATTAACCTAAGTAATGTATATACATATATATAAGGTTAATACATGAGTAATATTTAGATACTTTTATATTACAAATTACAAATATTATATAGACTGTCTTGATGAAATTTATTTCAAAAAATTTTACATCAAAATTGATTCAAATTTGACCAAACAATAAATGGCGAATTCAAGTATTTTACCTAAACGAGAATTGCGATAAATACCATCAGGATCAGCGGAACGAAGACTCACTCCGATTTAATAGTGTTCAATTTGGACAATCAACATTATAGTGATTTATTGTTCCATTAAAATTCTTTAAAAACATAAATTGTACATAGGTCGGGACGGAGTTCGAATAAATTGAGATTTCTATTAAAAAAACGAGTTTAATTAAATATGACTTTAATGAAAATTCCTCTAAAATCGATGAGAACCAAAAACATAGAACTAGCAGGTAGTAAAATTATACAGATAAAATATTCGGCTTACATCCATATTGCACGTTGCGTGTTGATAATTATAATCGACTATGTAAATTCGATTTCCAACAGATGTATCGATACTTATCAAATTGAGGAAGGAGATCATTTGTATACCGGGATTTGCCTAAATTAACTTCATAAACCATTCGTAAGTTTAACACTGTTTTACAGAATATCTACATATTGTCACACTCAAAATATCTACTTACTTAAGTAAGCATTTATTTGACGTCTTTTACATAAGCCTTCATAACAAATAACATAAAAGAGTATGTAAAGTAATCTTCCTAACTAACACGATTATTCACCACAGATTACATCAAAGGTTTCTTTAAAAATCGAAACAAATTGTGAATCGAATGTGATTTCAAGCATCGACTCCCTCCAATTCTCGCCCTCATATCGCACTCGGCTCGCGTGCGGCAAATCGCATCACTCAGATAACTTGAACGCACCATTCGAAGCAAATCGCATCACTCAGATAACTTGAACGCACCATTTGAAGCAAATCGCATCACTCAGATAACTTTTCGAAATTTAAATTTGAATTCAACTGCCAGGTGGCACGCCGCCCTATGCATATTTTCCACATTGGCGGGGAAATCTCATAATATATCATTCGACGTTCTATCTTGCTTCATAAAACACGACTAAAAATAACATTCAAATGGTCATGTAAATAATGTTAAGTAGTTTTCTTTGCAAAACTGTCAATGAATGCATGAAATGTGTATTCAATTTTTATTCATGTAACTTTACTTAGCCACTTTTTTCGTAATTTTGATAGACAAAAATTGGATTCAATTAAAATTAGTTTGGATCATAGGAGACACGTGTCTGTAATGTATAAGTTACCAATTGTAATATCAAGTGTGGGTACTTTTGTGATGAAACAAGAGGGTTACAAAAATTACAACCATATTTAACCAGTAACTTTTATATGTACAGACAGGCAAAGTTAGTCTTGCATTTTATGTAAGTAGGTACCTATTACATTTTATTAAGGTAAACTAGCATTTTAAAAAGAGAACTCCATATAATTCTATGTATAATATAATCAATAATACAACTCGGTCAAGATACAATACAATTTCGAAATCTTCTATGTGCCCTATATGGGAGCTGACTTATGACAATAAAGAATTTCTTCTTAATATACAATGTTTCTCCCATCGCCTCTAGGATTTGAGAACGGATCATTTAGATATCAACTCTCAAGAATATTATTTAATATTTATCTCCAACAGCAAATACAACCGTTTTTTTTATTTTGGCGCTCTACAAATTACCTAATTAATTCTAATTCCCCTTTCCCAGGTCCTCGACGCATTACGCCACGGTTCCTCTTCTTCATCACAATACGCACTCCTGCAGCCACGCGGCGCCCATTAGGGGGGCTCGTAAAAAACATCGGCTCGTCACTGGCCACGTGTTGACACTCGATACCACTACTTTATTAATTTTGACAAGTTTCAGGCATTAGCTTGTTAGTGTGGCAACATTGTTATTTTGTTTTTTTTATATGAAGGGTGGAGGGGTTACTATTCTGCGAATTAAAATTGACAAAATGTTTAATTAAATTATCATTCTAGAATCTAAGAGTTTTATTAATACATGTATAAAAGGCTTATATTTCATGTCAACAGGTTTAATAAGCATAACAAATGTGTAGCATAGTAAATGTGTGTATAAAAAGACATCAGTATTTTAAAATATCTGTTTCATGCTCGATAATGTATACCAGATAAAATATATTTTTCATTAGTTCGCGTATAGATAGTAGTTACATAAGTATGTAAATGGCAGATTGTACACAGTTTATATCCCATGTTTTGGTTCATTATTATAAATGCATAATAGTTACCTATTATTTTACTTCTACAGGGCCTGAACTACAAACACATTAAACTGATAAAGAGTATCACCAACCCTAAACCAATAGACTTCACTTCCTTGGCTCCCGGCCGTCACACGTACTACCAACATAAAACTAAATACACAAATGAGGTTGCTACATGACATGACTCCGTGCGAGGAAGTCGGTGTAGAATTAAAAATTAAAAGAGGTGACCAGAAACAATGACGTCACGCGGCGAATGACAACGGCGCTGAGAGCCCCCGCGGAGCGTCCCGCTGCGCCGGCGCACCCGACGCACGACACGACTCAATTACTTAATTGATCCACCTTTGATTGATGGTGCTTGAGTGCATATTGTTTGAATTAAGAATTGGTGTGAACGTCAATAGAAAGGTTTTTTTTAGTTCGAGAAAGAGTTAGAAGTTTTTTAAGCTGAAGAAAATAGTTGGAATGCAAGTCTTGTGTCAGCTCTTTATATATGTCTTAGATATGTTTCTAGTAACTTACTCTTTGTTGCAAATTGTTATGTATTATAATTGTTTTAAAATACGCATTTATCTAATTTTTTGATAATTTTATTATGTTAAAAGTGTTTTGAATAATAAATATAATTTATTGAACTGATATCCACTGCAATGAATTTTCTGATTTTCTTACTTGTCAGTAACTAAGTAATTTTAGTTTGGAAAGGGGCTAAAGACTAAAATACCTTACAATATAAGACTGAGTTTCGAGAATTATTTTTGCTCCATACATAATTAGACACGACATTACATAAATTACATACATTAGTATAAAAACAGAATTCTCATTATTCATAACACAATTGTAAGTATCTACTCACATCACTTTACCAGTTACCAAAAAAAAACCAGTATGAAATTACGAAAAAAAAAAGTTCCTATTACATCAAATGAATAAATCGTTCAGTATGACACAAGAGACGTTACCATAAACTAATAGGCGCTTTATAATACCACGACGAATCCCGTCATTAGTCATATTAGATTTGTAGCCGATACTCTGAGTCGACATGATAAAAAACCCAATAGGGTACAATGATTACAGTCGGACGATACGCGTAATTTAGGGGTCCGTCGTTCAAGGGATCCCCTTTTGTGTTTTTTGGCTAGTTCACCATGTCGATAAGTATTCTGCTTTATTTATAGTTTTTTTTGGCGATTGTGTTTTGACTATTCCATAATAAAAGGGTATCGTTTTGCAATAAGTACTTACCATTTATTGTTTAAATATTTGTAAATTATTATTTATGTAAGGTACATGTTGTAATAAAATAATAAACAGAACACATGACCCAGAAAACATCAAAGCCATACGATACGCTTCTAAGTAAGTACAAAACCTCAAAGTCACAGTACCATACTCCTTACACGCCAAAGTAAAAAAAAAATCACCGCGTTCCTTTTTTCAAAAAAGGGAAAAAGAGCTCAAGAATAAAAAGAGGTCTTTTCATGAGTGCAGTCCGGTGAAATTGTCTATGGGCGGCGAGGCTGGGTCATTTATCGTGACGGCCCGAGGCGCGTGCGGCTTACGTTGGTAGGTTGGTACTGCCACCCGCCACCCGCTCGACTATTCGACTCTTACAACCTTACTTGGTATAATGTTGGTAAACTGTTACAGTTATGCTTGTGGGATGTTATGGTATTATTTTAAACTAGCTGTTAGTGCAACATCGCATAAGTAGAGTTCGTAGAATAACTGCATACGACTTTCGGACGCAGATAAAATAAAAAGGATTTTGTGTTTTGAATAATATTTCAGTACTATGACATAAAATGTATAATGGTATAATGGTAGTGTATAGTACCTTAGGATACAGAGATATAGGACAAACATTATGGGTCATAATTAAATTCTTCATTATTAATGTAATGTTTTATTAAAGCTAAGTCCTTTAATAAAACATTACATTAATAATGGTACTAATTTTATGTCAAATAGTATAGAATGGTTTCGAATCCCAGGCAGGACAAACATTATCTGTTTGTTCTGTCTATCTACACAAGAATTTATTTAATATGTAGTACCTGCTCTAATTACGATTGTGCAAGCTTTGTCTACAATCAGATTGGCTTTCTTAGGTACGTGAAAAATGTCCCAGACTATTATTCATATATATTTATTAGTAGAATATAAACATCATGCACAGTAGATAAGTTATGTATACCGAGTAGTTACGATACTGCGAGGTACTGGTAATACGTAAAACAAAAGCAGTTGTGCGTAGAAAGGTGCGGGGCGTCGTCGTGACCGCTGCGGGCGACGGTTGGCTTACGTTCTGCCACTTCGGCAACTGTATACCACGGATTGGACATAGATCATATAAATATAACAGAATTTATATTTAAAGTTGTGGTAATTTTTACCTACATTGTAAAGTGTAGCTTGAGTTTCTATAAGGTAAGAGTTGCCAGAGTTTAACTTAGTAGGTATTGTAAAACAGGGCTTGAGTCGCCGATAAGTTGTGCTTGTCTTATGAGACATGCTCATGTCTTAGCAAACCCTCTTTAAAAAATAAAGAAAAAAAAAAGAAAAAAAAACTTAGTAGCACTGCGGTTATAAATAAATAAATTATATATCATTGCAAAAATATTACAGTAAAATATATTACATGAAGGTAAAGAGACATACCTACATAATAAACAGTAGTACAGAGCACTGCAATTAAATTAGGCTGCATCTAAAAATGCTAATATCATGAAGGATGCAGTATTTATTTTGATGATTAGTTTATTTTTAAATGACTAAATTTTAGACATATTTAAACTATAATTTGTAAAATGAAAACATTATAATGTCCAATAAAAAGTAAATTTCCAAATATTCGTAGCACATCCGTAGCAGGCCTACGAAAAACTCTCATACACAAAAAATAAAAATATTTAAACTAAATTTTGTTTTCGTAGGTACAAATTGTAAAAACTACTTCATAGAACAATTTAAAAATAATTTGCAATCTTTGACATCAACATAGCTTACTGCGACAACTACTACGCTGGTGTTTAAAAATTGATGGACTTTATTGGATTGGAATAGAGTTTAGAATCGAATGAATATTTATATATCGATGTTCAATTTACATTGGGCCATGTAAATATTGTAGGCGTGATTTGAATGGCAGGTGTATGATGAGATGTCGTATTCAGTGCAAAACGTCTTTATGTAGCTTATATATACCTTGGAACATAAAAGGTGGTACCTTGTACATAATTGCATACTAATTATTTGTAAGAACCTTGTAGTACAAAAGGAAATAGTTATACTAATCTTGGTGTATATTATAAATGCGAAAGTCTGTGTAAATGTTTCTTAGGTACTTCAAAGAACGGCTGAAGGAGCCGGATAAAATTTGGCACAAAGTTAAAATATATTCTGGAATAATATATAGGTTTCTTTTTAATCCCGGGAATACAAGATCTTCAATAATGCAGGAAACATGGAGGGTTCATTTTCTAGTCATACGAAAGAAAAGTTTTGGTCAAGATAAGTACAAATTGTAGTAACAATGAACTACATATCAAATGTCGAACAAATATTCGTTCTGTTTCAAAATGGTAATTACTCATTATTTATATAATTTATTCACCCCGCTACACCGTCCAAAACTATATAAACATCGCTTAAAACACGCCATGATAAAGAACTCATTTACACGGCGTATTAACCGCGAAATGGAACGTAAAAAGACCTCTTTTTACCACTATCAAATTGCTACTCATTATTTTACAACATTGAACTTTCAACCTTAACTCCATCACATAAGGTTTATAAAAATTGGTGTGACCGCAAACTAAACGTTGTACAGACAATAAAACACAAGCAATTTGAACAAATGTCGCTCGTCACGGAGAATGTAATTGAGCTGTCAGATTTTGGGGGGAACAATGGCGTCGCGTTTAGAAATCGTGGAGATTTTTATTGATTGTTTATTTTGTTCAGTGACAGGATTGAAAATATTCTCGAGATTGAAATTGAAATACTATAGAATATATATTTTATAGTATATATTGCAAATGAATAGGTATAGATTTTTTTAGGACTATACTGCTTCTATATTTTAAAAGTAGGTGTATTGACTATTTCGTTCGGTATATGAACTTCTTTTAAAAAAGTCATTGGTTTTGTTTAATGTTTATTGCCTGTCTCGAGCCATCGCATTTCTAATTACGCATTTAATTTATTACAAATGGAAGATTATTCATATTAATTTATAATTCAAATGAAGCTATCGTTGACTAAACGGACGCACCCCGCGAGGGTCCGGACCCAGAACTCATTTCGCGCCCAATTTGAGGTCGATTAAAAACAAATTTCTTTCAGAATGCATTCGGTTTTAAATAGTGCTGCCAGTATTATTGTCGATGTTATTATATATTTATATTATTAATGTTAACAAAACAATATTTGGAAAATTATTTATCGATAAATCCGGTTTTTGGACGTTAATAATCATATCTAACTTAATAGTTTTAGTTACCATTTACTAAAACTATAATATGTTTCAGATATGCTATATTAAAACAGTTAAAACGGAATTTAAAGAGGATAATATTTTCTTTTCATCGACGTTTAGTAACCAGATAAATAAATCTCCGTCGATACGCGTGACACCCCTATGGCCGCATCAGTGCACCGGCATATTGAAAGCCGCCCCAACGCAACGCAGCGGTCCTTTGATGTCACGGTAGGGTTGTCACCGTGCAGTTTCCATAAACACGCTCACACCCTTTGATGAGTGAACGCGCCTGATGACTTTTTAAAGTTGAAAAGTCTGTTTAGAACTTGTCTTGTCGTGTTTGTATAATGAAAAATCGTTTTGTTAGGCTTTATAAAAATAATATAAGAATGGTTTAATAATGTAAAATACAATAGGTATTCGATATACCCAATACTCAATAGTGAGTTTGACTTTTAAATTTAATGACATAATGTATTAATATCTAGTTTTAACCTCTTTTGGAAGAACTATTTTGAGTTTATATTAAAGTAGGCAAATATTAAAATGTAAATGTAGATATTGTAGGTAGGTATATTTAGGTATCTTCTGTAATAGAGTGTAAATGCTGAGTTGACTTCTCACCAGAAAATAAAATTCCGTTCTCTCTCGAACCTGTCAAACTGTTAATAGCCTTTGAAAGCCCAATTTCACATCAATGTGAAATATTCAACTATAGGTAACGTCCATTGGCTACGGTAACCGCTTCCCATCAGGTGGGACCGTATGCCTGTTTGCCACCCTTGTGGTATAAAAAGGAAGGTACAGCTGTTTTAAGACATTAAAAATCTAACTTTAATATTATGCTAGTTATTACTTAATTTCATAAATCTCATTCTAAAAGTAGCACAAAAATACTTCTTGCTCGCCTTTCTCAGAAGATGCAATGTTTTTTTTCTCTTAGCCGGGTGTCAAAGAGATTTGTTTGGCTTACGTCTGTGAGGAGCTTTTATTAGAAGCTCTGAAGTAGCTTTTTTACTCAAAGCTTTCGGAATCGGGCCATAATTATATCATTACGGATATTCATTAAATAAAAATGAATCGTTAAATGTGTTGCTAATGGCAAAACTCGGCAATAAGGGTTTGAGTATTTTTGATTATAAAATGTAAATAGTTTGAATAAGTAAATAGATCCCCAGATTCCGGAAACTGCGGATATAAACTAGTTAAATATCTAAGCAAACTTTACCTCACGACTTTGTTCGATACCTACAGTGTTTTTAAAACTATCGCAAACTAAACTTATGATTGATATTTGTAACGGGGTGATGCGCATATGCATCTAACAAACAGTCCACGTTAGATGCATATGGTATTCTATATAACATAATATAGGTATAGATACTTCCAAAAATATAGGAAAAATAAGTCTTCACGAACAATAAAGGGCTTATCCACAAATATAATAAAGCACAATCTTATTGCAATCGTTAAATTTAAATATATTCGAAAAAAAGAGCCTCTATCATTAACTATTATCATATAAATATCCGAGCTCAAACTCCGGACAGTTATGATAAAAAATCACCATAAAGGGCTCAAACTGCATCCATATATTACGACCGATGACTTAGAAGTTGTATTAAGTGGATACGGCATATTTAAATGGCTAATTAAAGGTGCCTTATCTTTTACTTTTAGCACTATCCAGATTATATCTTACTAGTGGCTCCCCACGGCTTCGCCCGCATTCCCAGGGGACCTTCAATTTTCCCGGAATAAAAAGTAGCCTATGTTCTTTCTCAGGCTCTGGATTATCTGTGTACCAAATTTCATTTAAATCGGATCAGTACTTTTAGCGTGAAAGTGTAACAGACAGACAGAGTTACTTTCGCATTTATAATATTAGTATGGATAGTATGGATTATAGACGACGTAAAATATTCTGCAACTGGTGAAAAACTATATACCTACCTACCTAAGTCTTTAAATAATGGCGGTTTCAATCGAGTATGTAGTTCCCGTTTACGTAGGAATACAGGCATAAAATATAGCCACTATGACACTTATAAATAACATTGCTTTTGTTTGGTTAAATAATTATTCAGATCGCTCCAGTAATTTTAGACCCTATTCATAGCAAACAAATCTTTTCTCTTCGTAATATTAGTATAGATTATGGCTCCTCGCAGTTTCACCCGCGTTCCCGAGGGACCTTGAATTTTCCCACGGTTAAAAGTAGCCTATGTATTACTCCAGAACATATTCTAACTCTGTGCCAAATATCAAGCATATCCCATCAGCCGTTTTGGCGTGAAAGAGTAACAAACATCCATCCATACTTATAAAATTTAGTAGGATTTAATGCCACGTCCACAAATTAAAAGTTTATTGTTCGATGAAGGTAATTTTCAGTTGATATCAGAAACAAAACGACGGGTCTTGTAGGCGGCAGGCTGCAGACCACGCCTCCTGCAAGGTGCATTACTTGACCAATACACTTGTAACTATACTATACCTATAGTATAGGCTACATGGCAGGCGAGAGTGGTAAATTGGTGAGATTAGTAGTTTATATACCTATGTTCCTGCCGTTTCTATCCATGCCTCAGGGATCTGCATTATTCCCAAATTGTATCTAGAATATAATCTTTTGGTTAGCTAAGTTTCGTCTAAATGTCTACAGTGAAAGAGTACTGATCATATATTTTTTTTTTATACCACAAATGTGGCAAACAGGCATACGGTCCCACCTGAAGGGAAGCAGTTACCGTAGCCTATGGACGCTTGCAAGACCAGGGGCGTCACTCACGCGGTGCCGACCCTGTGTCGCCCGCGGTTTTACCCGCTTTCTAATATGTTGTATAATCTGTACTAGGTACCTATATACATATGTTTTCATATGTACGTATATAGTTTTCTTTCATCATCAGCTCATATACCACGCCACAGTTACGACACATTGGCGGACTTCAATTGTGACATCTCGGGCATGCAGGTTTCCTTACGATGTTCTCCTTCACCGAAAGCCAGTGGTGTGAATCCGTACGTAAGTTTATAAACTCAGTGGTATAAGCCAGGGGCTTAAACCTGCACCCTCATGATCGTGAGTCGGTGGGTTCCCTTACTAGCATTGAGGGACAAAGGTAGACTCTTATGCCTTTGAATTATACTTCACTAGTGGCTCCCCGCGGTTTCACCCGCGTTCCCGGGATAAAAAGTAGCCTATGTGTTATTCCAGAACATATTCTAGCTCTGTGCCAAATTTCAAGCAGATCCCTTCAGCCGTTGGAGCGTGAAAGAGTAACAAACATCCATACATACATACATCCATACTTACAAACTTTCGCATTTATAATATTAGTAGGATATGACAAATAAAAGAACAGTTTATGTTTGTAAAGTAAATTAAATGTGATCAACAAGTATAATTTAGTGGAATTGATACCGATTTAACATTGGAACGATGATGAGGGTGCGTGTCACGATATTTCGTGAACACACTTTATAAATTCACGTGTTGGCCAATAGGTAGTATGTAGGGTTGCCATCTACTCGAAAATATTTAGGGATTTATAAGGATATATTAGGGAATGTTTTAGGTAAAATTATTCGTTAATTAAAAATACAGATCAAAGACCATTTATATATGCATCACAATATCAATAGTTTCGATATTAATTCAATGAATATTGATAACGTAAAGTAATTTTTATTCAAATATCACATGATTAGGTAGATACTTAGTACTTATAGACTATTAAGAATTAAACAGAATAGGTATTTTACTGTTAACACCATATGATTTGACATCAATACTTATCACATTAATTTGGTAATTAAAACATCATTAATATAAAAAAAAAACTCTCTGCCAAATAAAACAAAGCCTTGGCAACCCTACACAAACAATCAACACAACAACAAGTGATCTCGAGATCTAATTACATCACATGCCCAAGGCTTATCTCCAAAACTCACGGGAACTCGAAAAATTCCACCATCATCGGCGAAACGTCACGAAATTCGACGCGTTTTTGAGAACGCGTGACGCAGAGATGCGTCCAATTAGTACGCATTGTTTTAATGCTACCACTAGGTACTACCATTGGTTTTGTGTGAATACTTATCGATTGTGAGAAGAAGAATGAGTTTGTCAAGGCTATTGACGGCTATGCTCAGCAAAACTAAACTTCCGAAGCGTTAGTTTCACTATTCTTAAGTGCTTTTGAAGGCCTATTTGAATTTGATTTCATTAATTTATATTTTTATTTCATGTTATACACAATACACATATAAATATAGAAAGCCTCCTTATATATTACTTTCTGTTAAGTCTTTAATAATCTATGTTCTTTACCTAATCATACAAATAAATATCCGTACCTACATACCGACCATAAGTGTAAATTGTTGCGAGCAATCGAATAGTATTTGAATTACTTTCGGAACTCTCAGTTCCGTACTTATGTTTCAGTCAGTGAAATGCTATAGGAATATGTAATACACTAATCATTATCAAAATTTTCACTAGACATACAAAACAAAAGGTCTATAACCTATTTAGTTTACTTTAAAAACGCTTGCAACTCCAACCAAATCGAGATTAGACAAACAAACAATCAACGTTCAAAAAATCCCTCCAACAGAACCAAACAGATCTCATTAAGGCGATGGAAAACTGCGTACCAATGGTAGTACTTAAGGGCCTACAATACATAGCCGGTTGGGGCCTGCCGCCCGAGGCCTGGGGCCGCTCGTGTGCGTAGTTCATGACCGCCCGGAGACAACGTGGAATAGGCCTCAATTAGCCAGTGCACTGGTAGTTGCCACAAAATCCGCAATCATCTCATACCGCGAGTGTATTTCGTTAATTTCACCAAATAGCTCATTCCGCTAATCATATACTTTGTAATAACGTGGGATATGAAAGAAAGAAAGAAAATACATTTGTTTGTGGCAAATGATATACAGTAGGTACATGAAAGGAAAAACAAATAATAAGAATCTACCACAAAAAGGATTATGTTATGTAAATGCTTTAGACTGGTCAAAATATTTGGAGAATCCGTTAAGTGGCTGAGAATTTCGGGCGTGATTGATGTTCATAATCAAAATTATCTGAGGTGAGTCAAAATAACGTTTTTTATTTATAGACCCGATATTAAGCAAAACATTTATTTTGCCCTTATTATAATGATTTAAACTACCTTTATTCATGTTTTATTACATATTAAAAATAATACTATTTGTAGACAACCGAAATTGTATAAAACATTAATTGAATTCGGAGAGCTTATATTTACGGTTACGATTTTAAATATCAGTTATTATGAGGATAATTATAAAAAAGATAAATAAATACTGTATAAAATGAGCAAGTAGACTTTATTTAACAAAAATAATACTAATCTTAGCCTATGGGCTTACGACACCAGGGGCATTAGGTACGCATCAGCTCATATATGTCTCCACCGAGCACGAGCATCCCCTAACAACGAGGGGGTTTAGGCCATAGTCCACCACGCGGGCCTAGTGGATTTTCACGACGGAAATATCTTAATAATATTATTAAATCGATGCGAAAGTTCAAGATGAATATTTGTTACTCTTTCACGCAAAAACTACTGAACGGATTTGGATGCAATTTGGGACGATAGTTGATAACCAGGATAAACACATAGGATACCTAATCCCCGGTAACGCAGGTGAAACCGCAGGGATCCATTAGTATGTACATAGGTATATCCTGGTTTATAACTATGATGTATTTGTATGAATAGACATCGTGACTTCAATATGTCATGACAATCAATACTAGATTGATGGCCTATGATTAAGTGTTGACAAATTTACCTTTGCGTTCGAAATAACCTTTGTTCAAAGGTATTAAGGTTGAAATTCTGTGTTCATTGTTAAATGTTAGTTTGTAGATAACAATAGAAGGTAATAAATAAATAATTATACATATTGTTAAAGGACTTTATACGGTGTTTGTTTATCATTGTTATTATTATAGGTTCGTAAAGGTTAAGTTATTATTTATTTTAATACTTTGAAGAGTTGAAGGAAAATTTTATAAATTTTTCACGCAAAAACATTTAAACGGATTTGGAACACAGATAGTTTATAATATGGATTAACACATAGATAGGCTACTTTTTATCCTGGGAATATATATGCAAAAGTAACTCAGTCTGTCTGCTACCCTTTGACGCTTAAACCACTGGGTATATTTTATGAAATTTCAAGTATAATCAAGAGCTTGAGAAAGAACACAGTTAGGTACAGCTTGGCAAAAAAGAGTGTGGAATAAATGAGGTCGCTACTATCGCACCTGTGGCAACCCCGGATACTACGACTGAAAACGTTTTGATACTTGTTATTTTTGGGATATGATTCCAATCCAGTGATTCAGTCCCTCGGAAGGCTTAAATGTCCAGTATTTACAATGTTAATAGTAGATGGTGGTGGATACCTCCCACAGACATGACAGACAAACAATCATGCCTCCGAGGGCAGTCATATTGTGGGATTGTAAGGAATTGATGATAATAATTTGGGTACAAGGTTAAGAAAAAAACACTTTGTTTATAAGCAATATTTTATTACAATGCAAACTATTCAAAAACACTTTCATCTAAGCACTTGATCCCAGAAAAGTCCACATTTTGGCTCGAGCTTCCTGCCACTTCAGAATCACTAGAATATTCTGAAAAATCACTGAGATGACATTTGTTTCACCTTCCTTAACAATTTTCCTTACTGTGTTGACAGATGTTCCTAAAACAAAAAAAAAGTTTCTTATTATTAGTTTCCTACTCATTATTATCAAGTATCAATCATGGAGGTTAGAGTATACGAGACTTATCAAACTACAAAACATAACCTCAATTTTAAATTTCTATAAACAACACTAAAACTTACTTTAATCTGAATATGAACAAAACTACGCATTGAAAACATTTATAAAACCTTATTTTACGGTACAATGACTTATTTAGGGTACATAAATACCTGTCATATCAGCAGTTCTTTGGTAAACATTGTCGATATCGGACAAAACTTATCCCGCTTGAGATTCGGCCAAACACCGCGTAAAGACGTGGTAAATCACTGTTCTGCCATTACTGCGAATATTTTTATTCATTTTGAATAGTAAATTATGCAATGCAAGCTGATACTTTAGGGAAATTTACGAAAAACAACTACGATACACGCACTGTTGACACAGAATGTACTTGCAGTTGACAAGTGAAGCATGTTGCCACAATCATCGATTTTTAGTTTCAACTGTCACCGCATCAGACTCTTATTTGCCAAGCTGTACATTACCTTTTAGGCTTTTACCGCCCGGTACACAGTTTGACAGCCCGGTTGGCTTTGTGGTTAGTGACCCTGACTCTCAAGCCGCGGGTCGTGGGTTCGAATCCCACCCAGGACAAACATTTGTATGCATGAATATGTCTGTTGGTCCTGTGTCTGGATGTAAATATCTATATAAGTATGTATTTAAAAGTAGTATATGTAGTAAGTATATCAGCTATCTGGTTACCATATCACAAGCTCTGCTTAGTTTGGAATCAGATTGGCCGTGTGTGAAAAAATGTCCCAGGATATTTATTTATTTATTTATTTATTTTACCTTGGAAAAGTTGAAGGTCGATTGAAACCGCGGGGAGCCACTAGTCTTACATATAAGTATATGAAACTTATGAACCATAATACAAAGTATATTTTAGTAAATGATATAGCAAGTAAATAATGATTAAGTTTAATGCAACATCTGACGTAGGTAAATGATAGGCGCAGGATGAGGCGCACGGCACGAGTTATGCGCTCCTGCGCTTGCGCCTCGGGATATACGCTCCAAGAAATCTCCTGTACGAAAGGCCTATTAAATTGGCCTATCTTTAGTCTAGGCCTATGGAACAATTTGTGAAGTTTACGAGATCAACAGTTTTGTTTGATGCCAAAAACTATCTTACTAATATTATAAATGCGAAAGATTGTGAGTATGGATTTATGTTTGTTACTGTTTCACGCAAAAAGTACTGAACGGATTTGGGTGAAATTTGGAACACAGATAGGTAGTTAGTAGGTTAGGATTACCATATAAGCTACTTTTTATCCCGAACGCGGGTGAAACCGCGGGGCGGAAGCGAGTATAATACATACCTAAATGTAGCAGGTAATTGTCTGTGATTTCCATATATTTTTAATTGGTATGTACACAAGGCTACAATATAAAAAAAACAGCATCACCTGTTCGCGTATCCGAACAATATGGAAATTAAAACATAACCTTTTATTTTGTTTAAACAAGCATCCGAATATATTTATGCTTCAGGCATATTCTCACGCTTTCGATATAAATATCACAATTTATATTTATTTTACTAGATGATATGAACTTTGTCTACGTCACATCCTCGTGCGCAATATTTTTCAATGATTCCACTCCTATTGGTCTTAGCGTGATGTTATTCAGTTCTAGCCTTCCTCAACAAACGGGCTAGGTATCTAGCAAATATTTAATTTAATTTGAACCAGTGGTTTATAACAGTCTTTACTTCTGGAGTCTATTTGATACAAACAAACAAATCATTCCTATTTATAATATTGAGACTTTCTACTTTAAAATATTACCATAGCCACTATAGGTAACTAGGTGTAACAAGCATATTGTACCTAGATCCGTCGTATTTTTTTTATTTAGAACTAGCTGCCTCCGCGCGGTTTTAGCCGCGTAGTTCCCGTTACCGTGGGAATACAGGGATAAAATATAGCCTATGTTACTCGGGGATAATGTAGCTTTCCAAAGGTGAAAGAATTTTTGAAATCGGTCCAGTAGTTTCGGAGCCTATTCATTACAAACAAACAAACAAACAAATCTTTCCTCTTTATAATATTAGTATAGATTGTACTACGGTCCGGTGCGGTCCGGTGCGGTCTAGTGCGGTCTAGTGCGGTCCGGCACGGTCCGGCATGGTCCGGTGCGGTCCGGTCCGGTGCGGCCCGGTGCGGTCCGGTACGGTCTAGACCGGTCCAGTGCGGCACAGTGCGCACAAATCGCGGCCCCGCGGCGCTGACCGCAGCTGCCGCTCTCTGATAATGAACGCACCCTGTGCATTGCTGGTTGACGGCTTAGGAAACTTATATATGGGTTGATCGATTTTTTGAAGTTTTATTTGTTAAGCGTTATAAGTTAAGTTACATTGATTGGTAAGTTTATATGAGGATGTAGAAATGGTAGCGTTGTTATATGAATGATAATAAAATGGGTGGGTGTTTTTTATTCATTCCGTTTTCAAAATAAAGAATAATATCTATACTCTAATATCATCATCATCAGCTAATACGTATCTACTGAAGAGCTCGATCCCTAACATCGACTTAAATAAGCTTGTAATAAAGTTTAATTTGTTAAAAGAACACAAAGACATGAAAATAATCACCGCGTTACACACATATGGCTAAATAGTTTATATGTAATTTTAGTTTTCTTTGAACATTAACATCACCATATTTAAAAACACCATTAAATTCAATACAAAAAATATGCCATAATAAATTGTAGATAAGGCATCCTGTATAAAGTTATCTCGGAGCACATTACATATGCGCGCACCATAATAAATGTATCCGCTTAATTATTATTTTGAATATATCCGCGCCCGGGGCATCGGGCAGCCCGGTGCCCGGTGCCCGGTGCCCGCTGCCCGCTGCCGGCCCACGAAAAGTAATATTTAAAAGTATTCTTATAATATTGTACACTAATATCAAACATATTTATTCTGTCTGTTCGTATTTTTTAAGTTTCAGAAGGTTACATAGGTACCTACTAAAAAAAGACTAATCCTACTAAGTAATATAATAAATGCGAAACGAGAATGCACCTAAGTATCGATGTATGCTTGTTAGGTAGGTACTCTGTCTCGCCAGAATGGGTGAAGGCATCGCGATGAAATTTGGCACACAGAAAAAATATTCTGGAATAATGGAGAAATTTAAGATCTGGGAAAATACCTACTGCGAAAATACTCATAAGGTAAAGTTTTATTCCAGTCTTTGGATCACTTTTTATATGTCATCTTCTGTGAAATCTAGATGCTACAAAATTACCTTTTGATAAAAGAATTAAGCAAACTCTCGAGTAAGACTTTAAAATAACGTATTATAACGGACAAACAAATTTCAACCATAAATATACCTAAATATGGTCCAATTTAATTTGGAAAATATGTGAGTAAAACCAGAGGGCTTACTCCCGAAAACGATTCGAATTTGATTTTGTTTTGATTTCAATTTGAACTCCTATTGGTTAATCCTGAACCAAAAAATTTCATCTTGAACTCCTATTGGTTAATCCCGAACCAATACGAAAAAAAATCAAGATGGCCATGGCTAAGATTGACATGTTTTCGATCGGTTACTGTGTTTGACGTTTCAGAATTATAAAATAAGTTGTGTGTTTATGGTTAGTCTCTTCAGAAATAAATAAATATTCAATTATTTATTTATTTCTAAAACGAAATCTTGTACATTAGATGTATTTTTTTAGATTAGGTAGATTTCGTATAAATTTATCCTAAATGTGATAACTCGATCCTGAAAAAGTACCTTTTTACTGATCGTGTATTTTGACGTTTAAAGTCGTTCCCGCCATTTTATTCACAAATGTCAAATAGCGCCAGCAGTACGGCTTTTTCGATTCGGTTTTGATTGTAACGAAATTCTTGATCAAAGTTAGTTGCAAAAACTGTCACCGCACGATCTAGCGCTAGAATCGCTATCAAAAATGTATGAAATGACATTTATTCGATTAGAACTCGTTCCTCGAAAGCGTCGGGAGTAAGCCCTCAGAGTATACACTAGTGCCGCTATTTCATGATCAGACGATCTTATCGAGATAAAGCCTTTGTGCAATACTTGTTAATATACCGTTTGAAATAAAACTACTTTCTAACACCTAAATTATATCAAGGGCAGCATATTTATATCTACCTATTATTATATTATATAATATAAGTATAATAATAATATGATAATAAAAATAATATAATAATAATATTATATATATATATATATAATATAAGGTATATATAATACCTATATTAGTCTTACAAAGTTTGTATGTATGAATGTTTGTCCCTCTTTCACGCAAAAACTTCTGAACGGATTTGGGTGAAATTTCGAACACAGGTAGTTTATAATTTGGATTAACACATAGGCTACTTCTTATCCCGGGAAATTTTAAGATCTCCCGGGAACGCGGGTGAAACTGCAGGGAGCCACTAGTAATAAGTAGGTACCAACTATAAAGAGGAAATACATAGGTATACCTATATATTTTTATTTCATCATTACTTTACGTCCTAAGCCTCCCTAACAACGAGAGGATTCAGGCCATAGTCCATCACGCGGGCCTAGTGCGGATTGGCGGATTTCAGATACCTTTCATTGTGACATCTCAGGCATAATCGTTTTTCTTCAGTTGTTCAGTAGTAAGAAAACTAGAATAGTTTAATTTGTTTCCTGAGTAAACCCGCGGGGCAATAGCTAATGTATAATAAACCAAAATAACTACGTAAGTATTATGTAACTCGTAGAAGCATTCCGGCACCGGTGCTCCGTGTACCGACATGCATAATGGCCGCCGGTACGAAAGGGAAAGGGTTGGTTAACCCTTTAATGCGCCTAGACTAAATAATCCTTAGAACTGGTAATACTGTATTTTAAATTCGATTTAATTTTGAATGGTAAAGGTATGGCGATTATTATGAAGACGTTAAAATGATTGGTCATAGAACATTTTGTAGATATGTTCTTTATAGTAAAAACTCTAATAAGTATTTAAATTATCGACCGGAGAATTACATAACATTAAATCCGATATAAAAAAATATTATTATGATAGGTATGTCTTTGATTAGGTATGCAAGTAGGTACCTACCTACCACAGACCACAAACCCCAGAGTAAAATTTAGTAACTTAATCAATATTATCTCCAATAATAATTAGGTAGGTACCTACTTACCTTTTTTTTTTTTTTTTTTGGGATGGGGAAATCCTACATGGATACCTTCCGCCCTGGGGGTGAGCGGAAGGTTATGTGAGACTCCTACTCACTAAAACCCCACCGTGTCCCTTCGTCGCTATAAGCTGGGTATAAGGGTACGCCCGAGGCATGCGTCCTCGTACCCAGCGGCGACTTGGCCTGAGGTACCTACTTACCTACCTCAATAATCTATATCACTAACTTTTAAAAAATATAACTCCAACCTTCATGCTCCTTAAAAATAAAATTTACTTCTAAATACAAATATTCACAGAGCCATATCTAACCCTTACAATCCCTACGGTCGTAGCCCGTAGGTGAAGCTATCAGTAGGTAACCCCGCGGTACCCGGGGCATTGTTGCCGATCAATAGAAGCTGCGGATTAAATAACAATCGTTCATTCACTCACTCACTCACTCGTTCAACGACCGCCCAGCAGTTGGTATGGTTCCAATTCGGAATTTTGAATTTGATAGACTAACAATGTTGAGTAATTTGCTTTTTAAATATGGAATAGCTAACTCACTGCATGTTATAAAACAAAGTCGCTTTCCGCTGTCTGTCCCAATGTCTTCTTAACCCCTTACTGCATGATTTTTTTTTTCTTAATGAAAAAAACATATGTCATGAAGAAGACAAAATAAAAATACACGTATTTCGTATTTTTTTAATATTTAAAAAAAAAATATACAAAAATGAGGTTTTTATCCCTGGTACAAATATGGCACATTATGTGGAAATTGCAATAATTCTTAAAAAAATTAAGTAGAGTGGAATAGTAAGAAACAGTTTCTTTTTTCATTCAAACATAGGTTGACTTGACATTTCTGACATTCCACAAAAGATCTTCCAGTACAGCCTGGCACCTTACAACGTTGTCTGGTTCTCCAGATAGGTAAGTGATCTAATTTATCCAGACGTACATCTTGTGAAGGCATAACCGCAATTGCGCCTCTTGTTTTCTTTTCTTGAATTGCGTTCTCTAAAACATTAGAAGGACGTCCTCTTTTCATAGCTATGGGCTTATTTGCTATAGTCAATGCTTCAGCCACTGCAACCTTGAAATCAGCTAAAGGTAACCAAGCTTCTTCGTCGTGGAATCGCCGTCTGTATAAAAGCCACGCATTGACAGTTATCATATCTATCAAGTGGAAAAATATGCGATGGTAAAACTTTTTCGATCGGATTTGTATCCAGTAATATCCTTGACAAGCATCAAGGAGATCCACTCCCCCCATGTGCTTGTTATATGTTGTCACAGCGTGGGGGTAAGGGACTGATTGGTATGACTTCTCTTTTTTATTATAACGTCTAACTTCTGTCATAGGCTCGCTACCAACGTACGTAGATGCTAAGTTTACAACCCTGTTATCATACCACGTTGTGATGGATATATCCACGTTCTTGACCGTGGTCAATTTTTCTACAGTAGCGCCTCTTCCTTTCTTCTTCAAATCTTTCTCTAACGGAATCTTGTATCCAGGGATTCGATTAGCTTTTATAGTTCCAAGTGGTAGAATACCTCTTTTGGTGAGGTAAACCAAGAGCAACAACGACGTGTACCAGTTATCAAAAAAAAGTCTGTAATTCTGGTCGATAGTGGAACATTATCCTCAGGATCAGATTCAGATTCATCATCTGTTTCGGGAATCACCACCGCAGTCCGTCTATTTCTAGCTGATCTCCCATAGATATCATCGTCGGAAAGATCTTCATCAGAACTGCCATCAGGAAAATCTTGCACTATGGTATGAATACCTCCATAAAATCGATGCGGATCCATCGTTCGGTACCTGAAATAAAAAATATGATATTTATGATCACGAAAATAATACTACGATAGAAAAAATACATTGTAAACTCGGACGAAGATTATATTATTTCAGCATAATGTACCAAATATGATCCTAAGGTATCTAAACTATCAAAGAATATTTCTGCATAATGGTTCATATCTGGTCCAAACAGTGAATGAAGTTTATTTTCCACTTACAATAAAAAATATACAAAAAACTTACCTTTATCACATAAATAAATGTAACTCCGACACGTTTTATATTTTTTTATAGTGTTTCGATGGAATTTTCTATTTATTTGTAATTTTTCAAAACTCCGTACCGAGCGTAACCGGTGACAACCTGTCCGTTGAACTTGCAACTGCGATTTTGTTTACACGATGGCTCGTTAGATGGCGCTGAACTAAAATTTTAATACGAGTAATGGAACGTTTATAGCACGTTATGCAGAAAACGTTTAATAATATTTTGGTTTTTGCTATACAGTGGCAAATGTGAGTAGGTCCATATATGATCCAGGATGCAGTAAGGGGTTAAATCTTTATATTAATCTTACGCAACGGATTTTGATGCGGTTTTTTTAATAGATAGAGTGGTTCAAGAGGAAGGCTCTTATATACCTATACAAGCATAATAAGTTAGAGAAACACTGTCAAGTTTGGAGGTTTCTAATGTGATGTATACCTAAGCATTGCGACCGTGCCAAGCTGGGGTGGGTCGCTAGTTATAAATAAAGTACTATAGATATTTAATTTTTTTTTAATATGGAATAGGTTACTTTTGAATCAACTTAGGACGCATATATTTTCAAACATTTTAGCTATAGGTAATATCCAATATAAGTTTTACGAGAATACTTAATCTCAGTCTAACATCTTCAATCTCAACATCGCACCAACATACCTAGTAGGTACACAAAATCAATCGGCCTACGAATCGATCCCGGTCTCCCGGTTGCCATGGCGACGGTGGCAGCGTGAAATGTCATTGCCTCGCCCATTACCGCCCCACAAACACACCAGTGTGCACACAGCCGTGACAAACGCGCCAAAACAACCGCGAACGCTGCTTGATGATGTACCATAGACAACCAGATGAAACTGACCCACCCATAGGCAATATCTACGTTGATATCAAAACAAAATGGCTTCAATGTATGAAATATATTTATCGAAGTTAGTTTAAGAGATTGAATTCCCCCTAATATGTAACATAAAGGCAAAAATTGCCATTAAAAAATCCTAAAATTATATTCTATTCTTCTATTCTTTACAAATTACTGTTCAATTGAAAAGAAAATTCGACGGCCATTAAAATGTAGCTCAATATCTAAGCCCTCATTCGCAAGAGAGTTTTTTTTACCGGACGTTAAGAAAGCGTTCAAACACAATAAATACATTTCCAAGTACCATAATTAATATTATCATTTCCAACGCCCAAAGTTGAAAATGCAACACCGCTCGATAAAAAAGCGTCACGTTATACGCTGTCTTGTGAACATAAACATGAGAATGCGTTTGTTGTATTTGAACGTATTTTTAACGTATGTTAAAAAAAAACTCTCGTGCGATTGAGGGCTAACTCTCAAAAGTGATTGCAACACTAGCATGTCAAGGTGTAACGGGTCTGCTTAACTTGGTCGGTTAACAAGATTGCGCACGGCTGCTGAGTTCACAAATGAAAAGTCATGTAACTAAGTTATATGTTTAAATTGATTTTCCTTTCGGTCTTCTGGATGCATTTTAACTTAACAGTGTATTTTGTTTACCTGCTTGTTCTCAAAGAACATCCTAAGTTAGTTAGCTCGTAAGTTAAGGACTTTAAGTTTAGTTATAGTTGATATTATGCTACCGTAATGAAAATTATGTGTTAAATATTCATAGTTCTAAATGGGACACTAAATAACTATAGTAAATATAAACTGCTGAACAGATTGATATAAATAAGATCATCTTCGGTGCATTTGTTTACGATGCTACAGACAGACAAACATACCGCTATGTTTTGAAAAAATATGCATAATTATTTATACAGCTAGAAGACTAAGAAATAATTACATTATAATTATCTACTATTTTTGAACTTCGAGTTATGTCTACACACAGCATTTAAATTGATTTTTATTTATTCTCGTTACTTAAAGAAAAAGTGAACATGAAATAATAAATTACTAAATATTATATAAATATTATAAATATTAGAACAAATGTTTGAAGTCTAACACTCAAATACTTTAACCTCTGACCACACTCATATTATTACTGCTTCCATAAATAAAAACATTTACATACATAAATCATTATTTAAATGCAACAACTATCTGTCATTAGGTACTTACCCATAAAGTGTTCAAAAAGTGTTAATACCATTCCAGTCACGCTCACTTACCCACGACGCAGAAGGGTTGATTTTTATCAACACATTCATTATCTGGTGATTTTGTACGTTTATTAATTAAATTAGGGTCGGAAAATATTGTGTGTTTTACTATCTACAACATCAAAGATGTATCTATTCAAATAGAAGGCCTATTTATTTTAATACAAACACTTACGAAAAGTCTTATTCCAATGTTGCGTTTTGTTGAAAAGCATGCTTTAGATATCTCTGTTAACAATACTTATAAATCGTAAAATTAATCATAAATACATAACAAACTTTTAAACAAAATGGCCAGAAAATCCGATTGAATAAAAACGTACTGATTTGCAAGTAATTTTATTAAAAAACCGGCTTTTTAAACACCTAACACCTTATCACAATGCAATTAGTTGAACAAACCTAAAGAAGAGAAGACACTTCGTTAAACCCTAAATAAGCTTTACAAAATAAAATGTATTTCCCAGATCAAATAAGCCAACAAAGAGGCGTCCGGTGTAAATTGCTATATCCGGACGGCGGGTCCATTTCCGCCAATAAAGCCTATTTCCCGGACGCCCGCCAGGTGGCGCCACTATTTAGTTTAGGAGTCTTGCCACCAAGAAAATTCAGCCTTTCAGAGGAAATCTCATTTGACGGTAAGTTGACCAGCGGTGGGAGTTTTCCGCTCATCTTGTTCTGTATCGTAGTTTCGTAAGAGAATTTCAATGAGCTTTAGGTAGTTGAATTCTATTGTATTGACTGTCCATATGTAGAGATATTAATTAGTTATTCAAGGCTATATTATGGTTAACTAATATGAATAAATATGACAGAAAGGGAGGAATAACGAAATAATTTCACAGGTCTTAGATGTTAGAGAATGGTTAGATATTCAGTGGAGGCTACTTGAAAATTAATAAAACACACTTTTTATTGGGAAACGATGCAACAGCGTATAATATTATTTAATCAAAAACATTTTTGGATTATTATGCATGCCATGTTGTAAAAGACATTATAGAATCCATACCTGCCATCCATTAGAATCCAGGGCCAGGAAACTCATCACACTTTGTCACACACATGTAGATGTCTTTTTACAGATCAGTCATTCAGTTCAAAATTGACAATCGTTCGAATCATAGACGTTTAGGTAGTCAAAATTATAACACTAAATTAATTCGAAAGTTTGTGAGTGCGTGCGTACGTTTGTTACTTCTTCACGTCTAAACAGCTGCAGCAATTTTAATAAAATTTGGTAGTTAGCTTACACCCTGGATTAAGACATAGGCTACTTTTTATCCCGCGAAAATTGAAGATCTCCGGAATTAAAAATTTAAATTTAAATCACTTTATTATTTTAAGTGAGACAAAATGGAATAAACCTACTTACTATAATTTCGCCTCGAAGTTCAACTTATCAATGCCAAAAACATATTAATCAGCTATATTAGGTTTATTAAAGCATTATTGTAAAAAGGTACAAAAATTGGTATATTTTTTTAAAGGTTACCCGCCATGCCCATGCTTATGTGCCTAATTTAGGCATCTACGGAAAAATCTCATGATATTTTTATTTACAAGTTAAGTCGTTATCTAAGTATATAACATTTCTACAGTACATCAACCATCATGTACTTTATATCTCATTATTTATTAATAATATGAAATGATAATGTTAAAAATGTGGGTTGGGGAGCCTTCGCAGCAAAACCTCGACGTAACGGCCAGTATTTGTACACCAACTTTCTGATAACAAGGCTTGAAGCCGATGGGAATATGTGGACTGGATGTCTGTATATTTTCTTTAAATTAGTATCCTGGGACATTTTTCACACGCGGCCAATCTGATTTCAAACTAAGCAGAGATAGTACGTACTATTGTAGCCAGAGAAATGATGGGTTATTTAAGATTTGTGTACCTAACAACTGTTAGTTTGCTAATAAATAAAATAAAATAAAATAAATTTCATATATAATAATAATAATATAATAAATATCCTGGGACATTTTTCACACACGGCCAATCTGATATAGACAGATCATACGGATACCTACCTATTTTCGTGCACATTATTAAATCTTTGTCGTTAATTTGACTTGAATATTTTATTTGTACAGTTAAGGATTAAAAATGGTTATTTATTCCAACCGGCGTCCTTGAAATACATAATTATCTAGATACATATTTACATAAGTAGGTGTAACTATATTGTAGTTGTACTATTACATGTCCAGAATGCTAATATATCAAAAAACATATACGGATAATAAATAGGTAACTTAATAAAGAAAATACCCAATCACATCCTCTCAATTCTTTCCACAATTTTTCTTTCAAACAAAATTTCGTAGGTAACGGGAGAGTTTTCAAGAAAAATAATTACAATAGGGGTAGCTGCCCCATCTTTCACCGCTTTTGGGGGGGGGAGGGTAAAGGGGGGGGGGAGGGTTTAGGGGATATGGGGGTCCCTTTGTAGGTTGGAAGTTTCTTAAATAATTACGTAGATACGCTTCTTTTATTTTTTTGCAAACATTTGTATAACGAGATTACAGGGTACGATGATGAGCTTTCACCTTCTTTTATTAAGTCCACCATTTTAATAAGCCGTTATTGTAACGCCGTTATGATAACGCCGTTAATTCTACTGTTTGTATTACTTATTTATTATGAAACTAGTTTATTACTTCGATATCGATTACACTAGTTAGGTACTTATACCCATGTATATCTATTTATGAGCTACTAGATTCCGCCGCGTGATTTCAACCGCGTAGTCCCCGTTCCAGTAGGAATACAGAGATAAAATATAGCCAGTAACTCACAAATAACGTAGCTTTCTATAGGTAAAAGAATTATTCAGATCGGTTCAGTAGTTTCTGTACTTTCTTCTTTAAAAGTAGAAGGTTTATCAGCTATTTGGTTACGATAACACAATCTCTGCTTAGTTTGGAATCAGATTGGCCGTGTGTGAAGAATGTCCCAGGATACTTATTTACCAAGGGCTTGCGAGTTCATCCATGACGCGATAAGTTACTAAGTCTCATTTAAATTAATACATTACATCCTTCGGAAGCTTCACTGTTGATACATACTTGGGTACTACACTACCATCAAAATAACATTTATTCAAAATAATTTTTTGAGTGAAATTCGTCATCGTCTCCCTTGGGACGAAAAGTTTGGTTTGAAACAGAACAGTTGGTTATAAACAGAATTTTTTTACGTAAATTGTATTGTATAACCAAACGATTTATTTAGAAGCATATTAAATTTAACTTTTGATCATATTTTTAGTTTTATGACACCATATTTTCGACATAGATTTTTATTCCCTGTGACTTTCCTTGTGTGGTACCTACTCGAGAGAGAAGGAGATTCAGAAGAAATATACTAGGTACCTACCTACCTAAATATATTTTCTTTTTTTCTTTTGTGTACCTACCTAATTCAATATTTTCATCCCATCACAGATACCTACACATTATTATGCAGATACTACACCGCCGTCACACCACACCATCACAACGATATATCGAATAATGATGAATCATTCGAATAAGCGAGTTATAATGTATCGATTCGCGGCGAACGAGCCCGTATTTCAGGACGGCGCGGCCTGTACTAACGGAGCGACGGCCTTCTGAAACTGTACTGCAATACAGCTGTGAGTTTTATCTATAAACTTATTTACCAACTCTATAGTTTATATGAGAAACGATTATTATCGATAGAGGTAGGTTAGATACCAAATTTTATCACGAGCAAATTTTATTGTTACCTATAGTACTCAGATACACTTTTGTTTGGTCTGTAAATGCGTACTTACATGGTATAGAGTAAAGAAGAAGGGGGCAAAACTGACAGGTTTAGATTAAGGTACAAAAACAAGGAATAAAAAAGCAAGTTACATAGGTAATAAATGTTCGTAGATATCTAAGTAGAGTCGGTTGAAACTGTACATAACTTTACATAGGAAATACATAAACTTATCTACGGTATAGCAAATACCTACCTAAATAGCAAGGTAACACGAATATAAAAAAACTTCTACATTTATCTATGTGTGAGTGCGACCATTATATGGTTACAGATCGTTACTGTTTTTCAAAGATTTGTGCGTGTGTGTGTGTGTGGGGAAAAGTTTACATTGTTTATGTGCGAGTAGGTAGTATGTGTGTGTACAGGGTGTAGTGTATGTGTGTGTGTGCCCCGCCCCGAGCGACGTGAGCCCTCGGTGACGCCGCCGGCGAGGATGCTCCTGAAAATGTCGGTAACTGATATCTTTTTTACTATATTCCTACTCCTATTCAAATTGTATGCGTGATTATTTGCATATGTCTTCAGTAGGTACATTGGTATGTGGTAAATAATACCTAACTATGATTTAAGGCGTCAAATGTTAGGTTGAATTGAATAGTCTATATAGCAAGTAACGAGCGCTTAAAACTAAGTATAAAACACTTTGTAGGTAAGTGAGTTATCTTAAGCTTTGAGAGCTAAATTCAATGTTATTATCTTAAAAATGTATGCCGTGTTAAACCAATGAGAATTAATTGAGGTAAAATTTAGCATTCCAACAAAATGGTGTTTAATTTTCAGCGAAACTTTCGTCGTTTTGTCCGTGGCCCGTCGCCTTTTACAGTAGACATAGGGCGGGCTACTGTTCACAGCCTGCGGCCTTCCTGACCAATCACAACGCTCCGAGCTATATCGCTATCCCGCTCATGCACACTGACATCCCCATCCGGTCATCTCTGTCGCTTCCCCCGGCGAAAATCCTAGCAATTGATCTACTTTAAGGAAATTTGTACTATAACTCAATAAATATAGAGTCTAATATCATTTACAGAACAGTGCGTCGCTTGCAGCGTTCCGTGCCTGCGGCAATGTTTATTTGATATCGAGCGTCAGGCAGGCGACGATTTTCAAGTTCAGATTTCCCTTTCAAGATATTGTGAACCTTATTCTTTGCGCCATTAGATCTACGTGGAGTGAAACGTTTCACGGAAATGTATTTACGTGTGCAATGCTGGCATTCTCATTGTTACATTACTGAACGATATATTGTGTAGTAGAATTTGAACCTTAAAAAAATAGCTGTATGGTTGGAGTTGTTTTAAAGTTTTTGCGGATTTAGACTGTTTTAGAAGTATGTTCTCCATAGCCTAAGGCAAAAGCTATTTGCGATGACAATTTTGCGAGCGTCGGCGAACGAAATATGCCTTTTATTCGTACTAGAGCCGGGATTAAAGCTCTAAAACAGAATTGCTGTCTGTGGAAGGAGCTTTGTTGGAATTTGTTAACTACACCTACCTATTTTGAGTTACCTTTTTTTGGAAATATAATAGAGACAGTTGTAATACCTAATACCTACATACGAATCTATGATTGTTTGGAAACAAATACCATTTAATATTAGAATACTGTAAGAGTCATGACTATTATCAAAAATTATCAGTCGGTTACGAAAATAACACCTAAACAATTTAATATAGGTAGTACCTACTTATAGTTACTCTGTATATGAACGTACTAAGTTCATAGGTATACCTACATAAATGTATATAAATGTAGGTATTTAGTCTTGCTTTAATTTCCATTATCGAAATACCATGGGTATAGGCTAGACCTGCACCCTTACGATAGAGGTCCAAACTCCACTGAACAACGATACCTTAGTCCTTACCTAGGTATCTTTACTACTTAGATTTTAAAATCTCTTTTAGCCTGTGTCTTCCCACTGAAAATAATAGCTATATAAAAATTTATTACCTACGTACGTATACTTTATGTTCATAAAAAATACATAAAAAATAACAACATTGTTAAAAGAGAAACACGAACAAAGAAACAAAATAATAAATCTTTTTCAGTCGTCGTAACTGAAGACTATTACAAAATTCTAGATACCGTTACGTTAATCACTATCACCTTCAACATAAGGTTTATATTGCAATATTTAAACCGCAAATGTAAGCATTTCAATTCAAATGTTTCGATTCTATTAAAATTCCGCGCAAACAGACATCCCCTTAAGAAGTTGAGAAAAAAAAATATATAATTTGGAATAACAAGTTTGGTTTGATTTCTACCCACCCCTCGTGTATTTTTATGAGATACCTCCCCTTGGCTTCCCTTTCTTTTTAAATCTTTGAAAGTACATATTCTACATTAATTGTAAAAGTATTTTCTTTCTTGAAAGGAATTTTGTTTTATCTGTAATCACGTCAGCACGGTTGAATAGGTAAGTAAGTAAATACCTAATAATAGGTACCTATAGTTAGGTATTAATTAATAATAGGTAGTAGGTACCTATAAATTTTCATTTGTATAAAGATCTGTTACGTATTTAGAAATATGAAAATCATTTTGTTATTTTAAATGAAGTTACAGCTTTTATTAAAGAGAAGATTAAGAAAATTACCTCTAGGTAGAAATAGGTATTTCAATTAAAATTGCTAATGATCTTAGTTAATTATCTACTTATTAAGTAGGGTCCTAGATAAATATAGTTTTTTTTTTTTTTTTTATACCACAAAGGTGGCAAACAGGCATACGGTCCGCCTGATGGGAAGCGGTCACCGCAGCCTATGGACGCTTGCAACACTAGGGGCGTCACTCACGCGTTGCCGACCCTGTAAAAATCTCTTCACTCCCTTCTTGAAGAACCCCATACTGTACTCCATTGGGAATACCATGGCGGGGAGCTCATTCCACAACCTGAGTGTACGTGGCAGGAAACTCCTCTGAAAGCGCAGGGTTCGATATATAGCTAAAATAAATATCCACATTACATAAATACATAAAATACCTAGTACCTACCCATCTCAGTCTTAAACACATGCATAAAAAAATATTCAAATAAAAGTCTATCACTTGTCTATGGTTTAAAAAAATGCATCTCTAACAAAGCAACTGGCAGCCATAAACTAAGCTAAAGAAAAAGTAAAAGCCTTGAAGAGACATATGCCTTCTCACAATTTTGACGCGGATTGGATTCGTCACGCGATCCCAACATACCTGTAATACCAACCTGCAGATATTTACCACGAAGATTTAATTACACGCCTTTTTTTATTGTAGTTAGTATTATATTATTCGCTTAAAGTGTGCTTGTGAATTTCTTTTTATTTACATTACTATTGTGAATATTATAATAAAGAGAAAAAAAGAAGAAAATACATAAAATTTCGAATAAAACACTATGAGAAATAAATACAGTAATTTAATTAATTGTAATAATTATAATACTCTGGGACTTTTTCAAACACGAACAGTCGGATTCCAAACTAACCGGTATAACAAATATCTATCTCAATAGGTAGGTTTATTATATTTTTGTAGATTTTATAATGTTTCGAAAAATCTGAAAACATACCAACGTTAACCTTTATGAAAAAATACAGTATGATAAATTGTTACCAAAAAAAGTTAAATAAAAAATATGGATGTTTACGTATCACTCAATGAAAAGAGGACTTAATCCAATTTATATTTACAAAAAAATTGCAAGTGGCTAACCCTTGAGGAGGCTCAATCGATCGATTTTCCACTCGATTAGTTTCCAATAGCGCATCGATACTGGCTGAATTGACAATAACGCTTTTTAGACTATTGACAGCTGACAGCGCGGGTGTGTATTCTAAAAACTCTTTTATTTGGGGGTTTATTATTGCACCAAAACCTTTTTTTTAAACTCGTGAGATCAGAGAAACAGTATTTTAACCTTTTATCAAAATGTTTAACGACAAGGACCATCTTGTCAAGCTTGGTAAAGCGCGTCTAGCAGTTGTCTGCGCTTAAAATATTCAGGATTCATTAGTCGTCCCTTTGCACAGTTCGTACACAGCTATTGTCCCGACGCAACGTGAAGAGTTGAGCTCCACTCTTGTCTGACATCCTAGTACCTAAGATATGATACTAGGCGCTTAAGTTTTTTTTTTGTTAAACTCCAACTTCTTCGAAATCAAAGTAGTCGAAATACTTAATTGAACCGAAAACATATTGTAAACTTGTGGCTTCCCGTAGTTTCATCCGCGTACCCGGGATCTTCCATTTTCCCGGGATCTTCCATTTTCCCGGGATAAAAAGTAGCCTTTCTCAGGCTCTTGCTGGACGATCTGTGTACGGTGTGTACCAAATTTCATTTAAATCGGTTCCGTAGTGTTAGCGTGAAATCGAGACTGGCAGAATTACTTTCGCATTTATAAATTACTTAGTTAGTAATATTTTATTTATTTATTTATTTATTTATTTATTTTTCGGAAAACTAACAGCTATTTACATTTGTTATTGATGTTTCTTAATCTATGAGTTGCTGCAATAGCCTTTTATAAGTTTTCACCAATGGGTATAAATATATTTATAGTTGTAATTTAAGGTTAATAAACTAATAATTATAATAAATGATACAGTGCATGTTTTTTATAAATATGAGAGACTACTTTAAGTTACAATACTTTTGAAGGCCAAATACTATGTTATTTTATTATCTCAGGGAATATACAAGTTCCTGGTAACATGGGTGAAGCCACTTGTATTGTCTATAAGTATAGGTTATACATTTATTATATATATACATACAAATACAAGTGTAATTAATGTCTAAGAGTTGTGCGGAATGGTTTCGCCTTTCTAGGTCGATCGACAAAGAAGGGCAAAACCATTGGGCACACCTTCACAGTTTTTGTGAACATTATTATTGTTATCTATTATTATTAAAATTTGTGTCTACGATCAGTGCCATTAAAATAAGTAAGTATCTATAATGATTGATGTGAACCTATGTGCCAATTTACAATTGAGTTTTAAACTATCTATTTTTATTTTTATTCTAGTTCGAAAAATGTTTTATTTATATGTTGTCTGATTGTACAGGGTTTGTTATGATATATGTCTAGTTGTTGTGAATATAGTGTGTTAAATATGTTACTAACTCGCCATATGTACGAATTTTGACTGTAATTCGTGAACACTGTGGGTAGGTGGATTTTTAGGTAATTTCGTCGGTTTGATTTTAATGATGGGATTTTCAGTTTGATTTTAGCTAGTATGTCTGGTGTGTCAGTTTTACCATTGAGTATCTTTGCAAAAAGCATGAGATCGGTTGCTTCCCTACGCTTAACTAATGGAAGAAAATGATGATGTCGACAGCTGTCGTGATAATTATGTATTTTGATGTTGAATCTAAAGTTTAGGTGATTTAAAAACTTTTTTTGAATTTTTTCAATTGAATCAATATATTTAACATAGCGAGGATTCCATACAGATGATGAGTATTCTAGGTGACTCCTAACCAGTGAGCAGTATAGAACCTTTAGTGTTTTAGATTTCTGAAAGTTTTTTGAGATTCGAAGTAGAAACCCTAATGCTTTCAGTGCCTTGTTGGTAATTTTGTGGATATGTTGTTCATATGTTAGTTTGGAGTCAATAGTGATGCCCAGATCTACAGCCTCAGTTAATCGCATTAGTTTTTGATTATTTATAAAGTATGAGGTTTTAATTGGATAGCGTTTTCTTGTGTATGTGATGCAGCTACATTTATCTATGTTAAGGTCTAGTCTATTAAGGGTACAGTAGACCGCCAGACGGTCAAGATCATTTTGTAAAAGCTGGGCATCTGTATAGGATTCTATGCACTTCATAATTTTCATATCGTCTGCAAATAGCAGCGCTTCTGAGTTGTGGAAGCAGCTGTTTATGTCAATTATAAAAATCGTAAATAGCAATGGGGCCATTACCGATCCCTGCGGAACCCCAGAAGGGATCAGTACAGGTTGGGATGAGTAGCCGTTAATTGCAACTTTTTGAGTTCGGTTGTTGACGTATGATACCATCCATCTATACAGATCCCCCCGGACCCCCGCAGAGTACAGCTTGGCCAGAAGAATATTATGGTCTATACGATCAAAGGCTTTGCTGTAGTCCGTATAGACCACATCAACCTGGCCACCAGCATCCATTCCAGATGTTATGTGTTCTGTGAATGAAATAAGGTTTGTAGTAGTTGATCGGCCTTGCTGAAAACCATGCTGAGATGTGCTAAAACTTTGTTTGAATGCTGAATATAACTGGTCATGCACTGTTTTTTCAAATATTTTTGCGAATATGCATAGTTTAGATATGGGACGATAGTGTTCAATTTTTTGTTTGGAACCTTTTTTATGAATTGGTGTAACCAAGGCGGATTTCCAGATTTTGGGCATTACACCTTCGCGGATAGATCTCCGAAAAAGGATACAGAGAGGAGCATATGTACTATGAGAACAGTTTACTACAAGATGCGGATGTATGGTGTCTGGTCCAGCAGACTTGTTGCAATCAAGAGACCTAAGACTTCGTAGGACTGTTTCTTCTCGAATTTCGATAGAGCTTATATCTACTTCTTGAGTGGGCAATAGATATTTATTGTTAGGGGATATATCTGTACTATCCTGCTGGTAAGTGGATAAGAAAAAATTCGAGAAAGCCTCGCAGATCTTTTCCCCTGTTGTGACTTCCTTGTCATTGTGTGTCATCGAGCTAGGGTAGGCATTATTTTGTTTCTGTGCTTTCATGTAGGTCCAAAAAACTTTAGGATTACTATGGATTGCTTCCTCAGTGGTTTTAATATAGTTATCATAACAAGCTTCCTCTAATCTTTTCGCTCGTTCACGCAATGTACAGTATGAAGTATGATCTGAGATGTTTTTATAATTTTTAAATTTTCTTAAATATTTAAATTTTTCTTTTAGTACTTTTTTGAGTGCTGGTGAGTACCAGGGTGGGAAATTACTTGTATGGACCTTTTTTTGTGGAATGAATTTATCACGCAAACTTGTCAAAATATTATTAAAGTAATTTACCGCGTCGTCCACTGATCCTTTTGAAAGGATATTGTGCCAGTCATATAGATTTAAGTTGTTACATATTGATTCGTAATCCCCTAATTTGTACAAATATTTGTTAATAGTTTGTGTAGGTAGTAGCTGCAGTTGAGGGAGCTTGAGGCATATATGTAATGCTGGATGATGCCTATCTTCACTGACTAAATAATCACCGCGAGTAACGTCCACCGATTCGTTTGATAATATGAGATCAAGTATTTTGTCGTACGAATTATGAATACCGTTATATTGCTTTAGGTTACAGAAGTTAAGAGTATTATTTAGTAGGTGGTGTTCGTTATTGTGTATGTTTAAGGGTATGTAATTAATATTATTCGCATTTGGGAGCCATTGGATTTCGCTCATGTTGAAATCACCAGCAATAAGAAGCTTGTCGCCAGGGTGATTTGTCGCAATTAATTCTAACTTTTCAGTAAAGTTTTGCAGTTGTGTAGAAAATGAGCTTCCGTTGCTTTCAGCACATAGATAAAGGCACCCAATATTTATTCTCAAAGGTGAATCATGTTTACATTTTACAGTTATAGTGACCCATTGATCCTCCGCTGACGAGCACCATTCGGGCCTGACCGAAGAGGCAAGGATTCGTCTAACGGCGATTAATACCCCTCCTCCGCGTGACTGTCCAGTCTGTAAATAGTTCCGATCCCTTCTATACACCATATAGCTCCCACTAAACAATTCTTCGCTTTTTATTCCGTCAGTTAGCCATGTTTCGGTTAAAATTATGATGTCATGTTCAGACAAGCTTACGGCTCGCATAAATATATCAGTCTTGGTGCGTAGTCCCCTAACGTTTTGATATAATATGCTTATTGACATTCTATCGATGCGAGCAGCATCGCTGAGTGTGTTGCGGTGCTGCTCACACAGACAGTGTAAGGTGTAGTGTATGCGGGAAACAGGTTAGGGGACCGCACATATACAGTGCGTAGCGCGAGCGCAGCGCACTGCTCGTAAATGAAGGCATTACTATAGCGGCGTAACTTGGTTAATAAGCCGTTGATAACATTTTTCAAGTTAATAGTTGTTATATTCAATGATATATAATAGTAAGATTGTTTGTGTATAATAGGCCTTTCTAGCGTGTATAATAATCGGTTTTTAAATTTATGGCTGAGTATATCTATATAGTTAGTAGTCTTTTGTTTGTGTTGTGATTGGGTTTGTGTATTGAGTAACAGATAATAGGTGCTATATGGGTGTTTATTTGAGAATTCGATCATGTAGTTGTACTCACATTGTTTTGGCACTGAACTGTAGAAAAAAACAGTATTATTTAACATAGTATGTAATGAAAATAAATAGGTATAAGGTATTACATAGTTAATCACATAACTGGCACATAGTCATTTTAGTTTTTTAAGATCTTCTTCGTTTCGAATCACTATAATGGGAGAAGTATCATTCTTACGCACTTGGATTTTGCAGTGTTTTACCCAGACATATCTGAATCCCGTTTCCTTGGCAGTAATCTTCGTTTTGGAGAGTAATTGCTTATTACCAGCCGTGAGATGATCATTAATGTAAATCTTGTTCCTGTTCTCCCCAAATCCGAGTTCATGGTTGGTAAGGTGCTTGAATAGTTTAGCTGCAGCTAGGAAGTTTTCTTTTGTGTATCTATTGGAAAAGCATACAATAATGGATTTTTCATTTTGATTATTAGATCTTACTCTTGAGATAAAGTTAAGTTGTTCTCCCATTATAGGGTATTTAATTATCTCCCCGATTTGAGTAAGAATGTTCAATAGATTCTCGTTAGTTTTCCAAGGGATACCCTTGATTTCTAGATTGTTTAACCGCTGCCACTGGTCCTTGATGTTTAATTCCTGGCGTAGGGTTTTGATTTCGGTTTCGAGTGCTTTTTGAGCTGTTTCCGATGACTTGAGGTTAATGTTTTTGATTTCCATTATCTCATTATTCAAAAGGCATTGTTTTTCCTCTAAGTTATTGGTAGTTTGTTTGATTATATTTATTTCTTCTTTTAAACCTGTGATGTTATCGCAAATTCTTCCTAATTTCTCATCCTGATTTTGAGTGAAGTCTTTGAGCACACTTATCATTTCGTTACGAAAAAGTGTGAAATCATGTTGGTAATTCTCATAATCTCGATCTTTTCGTTTTCTGAGGGTTATTTGTTCATCATAGTCTCTGATTTTCGATAGATCTGGTTGCGAGCTTGTATTACCCACATTATTTTTCTCCGGTGTTCGTAGGAAGTTCATAATTAAATATGGACTTTATTACACTGACACTTGGGTATCTTTTTGCTTAGCTAAAGCTGATGAGTGCTAAAAAACAATAGCAGCCCGTCTCCTTTTGCCGAGGGGGTGAGGAGTAATATACACGGCTCGGCCGGTGGGGCAGGCCCGTTATAAAATGACACTAGTGCACTGTATGTTGTATGATATTCAACCTTATTTGTAGACTTATTAGGTTTGTTTACGATTAACTATATATTATTATTTTTTGCAAAAATCCGACACACGTCTGTCCAAGAATGCAACGGATCGCTACTGAAATAGAAAAGCATTTAAAATTAAATATAATATTTAAAAGTAAAGTGTGGTAGTTTACACGTACAGCGCGTGCGTTAACATGTCCAATAACGGAACAAATTGATTTGTGCTCGCGCGGAGCCTTCCAAACGTTATAATTTTCGCGCCATGCTGCGCGCGGGCGTAGTGCACGCTGCGCTGCCAACCTCACGGAATTATTTAATCTTTTTTTAAATTTTGTTTCTTAAAACTAGCTTCTGCATGCTTAGTACTCGTTTAAATGCAGTTCGTAATTTAAAATGTTATAAAAAAAACTGCAAGACACATTTTTTTTTACAGAAAATTTTGACTTAGGTACCTACCTAGGTATGTATCTAACTACTATTTGACAAAATAAGTATTTTAATGTAGTTGTTTATCAAAATCGGAACATCGTAATAACAAAGTCTCGTACTAAATGAAGATTATATAAGTACAATTTTGTATGTTAATCCAAAACATAATCCTTAAAATATATTTTAACCCTTCAGCCGTTGCGTCCATTCATCCTCTATCTTTCTCTTTTATAATACACACCAGGAAATAAGATCTGAGGTATGTTAATTAGAACTAGGAAAACAATAAAACCCTATTAAATTCAAACAACACAGAGTTGGTACCTCTAAAGTCTAAATATATTATTGTACCGTGACACAGACCTTTATGAGGATCAAAAGGAGTGCCCGTTTCTGTTCTTGACGTCACTTTGTTGTAGGTACCCTTTGGTTACGTTTTGATGATTTTGCTTTATTTTACCCTATATTGTAATGTTTATTGTGTTTTCTGTTTACAGGAAGGTTGGACGTTCTATGTTGCTCTATTTAATTGAGATTGCCTACTGTAATAATATATAACTAGTTGTAGTTGTAAGTAGTCGGTTGATAGCCCTCTGCGCTCAGCGAAACTAAGCAATTTGTGATATGGTAACCAAATGGCTGATATATTACATATACTAGTTTTAAATACATATTCATGTATACACATCTTTTTCCTGGGTGGGGTTCAAACCCACGACCTCCGGCTTTAAAGTCAGGGTGAGTAAACACAAAGCCAACCGGCCTGTCAAAGATGATTCGACATTTCGACCGTCTCAGTACTCTCAGTCATCGCCAGCCATCTCCAGCCATCGCCTGACAAATCTAGGTACCTATAACCCAAGTAAACACACGCTGGGCGCAATACCAATGATATACAACACCCAGACACGACATACTGTTACTGCACTGGACTACACTGGACTCCACTGGACTGGTAACACACCAGCAATCTTGTAATTCAATTACTCACAGTTGCACTCGTAAACTTCAGTTTTATGCCAAGTCTTTTTGTACTCTTTGATGTATATGGACATAATGCAATGTTGTAGTTGATCGTTTACAAGTATACGATATTTTTATTTAAGCAAAATGATATAAACTATAGATAGAAATAATGTATTTCTTTACTTTAAGAACTACATGTACTTAAAATTAAAAGGTACTGTGTAGATTTTAAGTTTACAAGATTTATAGGAAATAATGATATATATTGTCACCTTTATAAGCTTATACATACATCAATAGATATTCCCTACTGTGCTAATTTTTTTTTACACAAAAAAAAATAATTACACTCAAAGCAAAAATCACAAAAATAGTACCCAACTTAACTGGCATTTCTTTTACAATGCCGTCCAAATATTTTTTATTATAAAAAAATACTCAACTACAATATGCAAGTAACACCGCGGCACAAAGCTAGTGTCCAATACGAGGTATTACACATGTTTCATGTGTACACTAGAGCGCACGCTGCGCGCGGCGAGGGCCATGCGCAGGCGCAATCAGCCCCGATAATTGAATTCTCCACATTACTCGTTTAATGTGCGTATTAATTCACTTTTAAAGCACCTGCTTGGTGTCATAAATATATTGGCTGACGTGTTGTGTCCCCGTTACATGTTCTTCAATAAAAAATATGAAGATAAATCCCTCTAAAGCTATTGAGCTAAAATATTTCATAGATCATTACAGCGACAAGAAGACCCATATATCACAACGAACATCGTTACATGTATGTTATTATGCAACTAAAATGAACATCAAAATATAATAAAGCGCTTATTATAAAGGTTTTTAAATAGACATATTGTAATTCAAAATATATTCCCCTAATGTTTATTTGTTTCACAAACAGAAAGCTACATTATTTGCAAGTATCATTGGCTATATTTGATCCCTGTAATCTTACGTTAACGGGAACTACGCGGGTGAAACCTAGGAGCCGAAGTTAGTCAACAATATAGTGCTTAAAACAATAGATTTGTTTCAACCCTATATTGATACATTGCAGAGTATACAGCCTCTCAAGCGCACACTCACCGAAGTGTTCCTACACTCACACGTCATTTGACAACTAATATTCGGTAAACACCGCCATCTGTCAGCCGCACTGTGAAACGTAAATGATGAGTAAAAAACTACACTATGAATAATTCAACGGAACTCGGATGCGGAGTAGGGATGCAAGTTCGTAATATCGATATCGATGGAAGAGTAATGCTGGTGACACTTGCTAAATGACTAAACAACAAAGGTGTATAAAGATTTGACAGTTACAAATGTTTGAATTGAAAATATACCAAATTTATTCATTTAAATGTTGCACTTATCTATGAAATCTCAGTAACTTTTGAACATCACCATAATTATGACATCAGGCACTAATTTATTTCAATTAAAAGTAAATCTTTATACATACATATCTACAATTATCTGTGTAACATAGAATGAAAAAGTACTCAGAAACAATCACTATTTAGTTATCGATGTCCCAAAATCATTAAAACAATAAGTTCCATATTGCTATCGATATCGACATGCCACAGAACAGACATCACTAACAATACATATCTAGTAGTTCTTGTAACATTGACAGATGGTGGAGCCGGCGGCTAGTGTCGGCTGTTGAATGAGATATTCATAAAGATTCGATAGCTCTCATAGCTCCTCCAACCTGCGCCAGTGTGTATTAACATATTGAGAAGTCCACACCAATTAATATCTCGATTTTTATGATTTTATTGTTACTGTATCTGTGGATTTTTGTGTAGTAGCAACATTTCTATGGACTCAATTCGATATTTTTTTTAAACTAAAATGGAGATGATTAAATTGAAATAAATACTTAATCAGCATGTATTATGCCACTGCTGAGTCTATACACTTAAATAGTTGATCTTAAATAAATAGATTACCTAATTTGAAATAGCATACGCTCAGTACATATTTATATTTTAGTGTCTAAGGATACTCTCTGTATGCTTAGGAATATCTTAATATATATAAATCTCGTGTCACAATGTTTGTCCTCAATGGACTCTTAAACCACTTAACCGATTATAATAAAATTCGCACACCATGTGCAGTTCGATCCAACTTAAGAGATAGGATAGCTTACATATACTTGGACCCGGTAGGTGGCGCTGGTGGGCAGAACGAAGTCTGCCTGGTCCACTAGTAATACATAAGTATAATCGGCTGAAGGAATCTGCTTGAAACTTGGCATAGAGTTAGGATATGTTTTGGAATAACACAAAGGCGACTTTTTATTCTAGGAATTTAAGATTAAACTGCGGGGAGCCGGGAACGGGTTTATTTTAGAGGACCGATGACATACATATATGAAATAATAATAACACAATATACCTACTATTATATTCCCTTCCAAAATTGTATGAGAGGTTAACAGAAACCGCAGGCCTAGTATTAAATGAAACTTTATAATTTTTAAAGTTGTCACCTGCTATGTTCATGGTAGAAGGTACAATGTGAAGGGTGGTTGTGGTACCCCTGCCCTCTGTGCTCGGTGCTCGGTACTCGGGGGTTGATCACTGTGATTATACACGTTCATAATATGGATTGTGTTATACAGAACTGGAGAATGAAGTATTAAAATATATATTCATTCATTCAAATAGGCGTTTCACTTGATACGTAGACTGAAATGCTGATAGTTTTAATATAAAAATAAAACTACGTTAAAAAAAACCGACTTCCAAAAATACTAAAAAGCAAAAAATAACTAACGCAATTTATAACACTTTCCTCTACTTAACTACTGACTACTTATTCTCTCCGCTTACTGCTTGGTTTGAAGTTGGTGCCAAGCCACAGCATAATTAGCAAACCTACAGTAAACAATATACAAAAGATCTTTGTTAAGATTCTCCATGATTTAATAAGGTCATCAAAAACTTTGGCACCGTTTGCATTTAAAATTCTAAATTTTAGACGCATGCTCTTGGTTTGTGAGTTATTTATATTAGAAAAAAACGGTCCTTTGCAGGACCACTATAGTTGTAGAATGTAAATAAATTACATTTATTTCATCGTCGTTTTCATTTGTTTCTCATTGTCATTTATCGTTATTTCGGCTTGGCACCGACTTCAAACCAAGCAGCAAGCGGAAAGAATAAGTAGTCAGTAGTTAAGTAGAGGAAAGTGTTATAAATTGCGTTAGTTATTTTTTGCTTTTTAGTATTTTTGGAAGTCGGTTTTTTTTAACGTAGTTTTATTTTTATTTTTTGCTTTTTAGTGATTTAAGTATGGGTAGGTAGGCTCATTATTTATTTAACAATCACAGAACACTATCAAACCTAAACGTTAATGAGATTAACCTTCAAGGTCAACCTAATAGCCTCAAGGAATACTATTCTCTATCCATATGTACGTATAATTTTGAAAGAATTTTCTCTGAACTCCTATCCTTTGAGGAATTGTACCTTCCATCATCAGCTCATCCATAGGAAATCATCATCAAACGCAAATAATTGAACAAACTGTATGATATTGACTGAAACGTGACAGTTATATGCTTGTAATTTGAGTGTTCTTCTCGATTTCCTTGGGATCCCATCATCATATGCTTACTAGATGACCAGGGTACCAACTTGAAGGTGTACCCTAACGAACAAAAAAAGAATTACGCAAATCGGATTAGAAATGTTAAAGTTATCGACATACTAATATACAAAGTATCGTCAAAATGACATCGTCCAAATAACAATAATGCTTATAAAATAAAAACTACTAAACCAAACTGAAAGAAATTTTTATGGGACCATCTGGCAGCTATTTCGCGTCGAACAAAAAAAGAATCACGCGAATCGGTCCATTAACCGCGACGTAATCGATGTACATACATAGAAAAAAAAAAAAAAAAAAAAAAAAAAAAAAAAAAAAAAACAAAAAAAAAACAAAAAAAAAACATACCGGCCGAATTGAGAACCTCCTCCTTCTTTTTGGGAAGTCGGTTAAAAAGTCGGTTTGTGGTTCCGATTCCTACCTGTGTGTTCTGTGTCTGGATGTAAATATCTATATAACTATGTATTTAAAATTGTATGTCATGCTCTACTTAGTTTGGAATCAGATTGGCAAAGAGTAAAAAAAATCTTATATTTATTAACTTAAATTTGTCAGTCTGGTATCGTCTGTAGTATATTTTGATATTTTGTAGGTATTCATTTCTAATGAGTCTTGCTAAGCGGGAATTTTACTAAAGGTATGACCATTATATAGACGTATACATATATTTATTAAGGATGCAATTATTGTCGAATAATACAAGAAAACTCATTAAATACTCATATATTTGTTATTTTAATGGACTGCTGCTGTCTCGCATAGCTTTGTCCCGCAATTATTTATTCAAGGCATTTTTAATTGACAATTGAGTGGTGAGACTTCGAGCGGTTATTGTTTTAAACACAACAACTAACAATGAATGTTTAATTAGTAAACGTCCCCGTTGGTTTTTCAAACATGTGCTATTGTTATTACTTTTTAACCGACTTCCCAAAAAGAAGGAGGAGGTTCTCAATTCGGCCGGTATGTTTTTTTTTTTTTTAAACTTTATTGCCATATTCGACTCTATGAATGTTTTAATATAGAAATGTTCAATAGCATTTAATACACGAATTTGTATCGTTCAATTGAAACATTACCTTTGAAGATAAATCTATAAAAAATTCTCGATTTTATATACATATTCAGTAGGTCTGAGAATCGGCTACTATATATTTCTCATACCCCTAAAGTGATCACGGGAACGGGAACTACGTGAAACTGCGGGACGGTAGCTAGTTTTAATATAAAAATGTTCAAAAGCATACACTACAATTATATCGTCAAATTGAAACATTACTTTAGAAGATAAATTACATTATACATTTATCTCTGTAAATACTAAAATCTTATTTAATTACTCTACCATTTCTCAAAATTAACAATAAAATTTATTTCGTAAAAACAATATGAATATGTCAAAAGTTTTTAAATAAGAACGCGTCGGTAGCGTCGGTCGTGCCCTCGGCTGGACGCCGCCCGCTGCTCGATAACAAGCATGTTGCTTGTAACCACGTCATGTTGGTATCTACAGTTGGTACTCCTGGCCGGTTGACTCGACTTTTTTTTTTATTTACAGGTCAACTCTATTAGCGCTGAATAATCATTTAATTTAAACATGAGAGTTTTTAATCTTTTTAGTGTCTTTGTTTTATAAATAAAGTTACTTATTATGTAGGTTGCAGCCTTTCTATTGAATCTTCTTAGTCAAATTAAAACCATGACAGAAGTCCTTTAATGTTCCTCGTGTTTTTATGTAAATATAGGGGAACCTGTTGTACCTTGACACCCTTTGTACCTAGAGCCACTTATTTTTTTTAAATGTTCGCGCATTTTCTCCGTTTTTTTTACTAAGGTTTATTAGTGAACTTTGACAAGACTAATCAACATGAAGTAAGTTGCAGGCGGCCATTGCATCGAGTTTGCATGGGAGATCACATTAACGTTTTTGCTGCAAAAAAGTAAGATATTTAATATTTTTCATTTCTTTCATTACTTCTGTTATTTACTACATACATGTTTAAAACCATTTGATTTAAACAAGTACTTTAGCCAAGTTTTGAATGTAGTATACTTATTAAAGTTAATCATAATCTCCATATTTACATTTGCGTCTAAACATATAAGAGTAGGGGTGTTGTACCTTGACCATAGTAAAACAGTTGTACCTTGGTCATATGGTCAAGGTACATACATTCAAATGTATTCTTGTTAATTTTGTTTAGGAACGCACATACTTATTATTTTGTTGTTTTTTATACAGGTAAAATGCCTCGCAGCAAAAACAAGATCAAACGTACTCCTATTGCTAAAACAGCACTTTCTGTGCTTCTGATTGAAATGTTTAATTTAGGTGTTACGACAAATACTGATTTTATTCGTATAAATGCTGTTAATTGATATGTCATAGATATTAGATATGCTATACAGATATTTATAGACGTGTTGAAGCTGGAAATAATAAAAATATTTGCTATTTGTCGAGAAATATTGGTTTTATTTGATAAGGTCTAACTATGACCAAGGTACAACATAGGTGGATCTAGGTATATCGCCACTGTTGTACCTTGATCAACATTCCAAACTTTTTTTTATCTATGTAAATCCTATAAAAAGGATGATCTATGCTTTTGTATAGTTTATATTATGAACCGCATTAGTTCGTCGCCCAGGTAATATTTGTTAAATCGCACTAGGTATAACCGTTATTTTTTTTTTAATCATTGAACGTAAAAGTGACCAAGGTACAACAGGTTCCCCTATATATGTGTGTAAGTTGATGTAATGTTGTGTGTTGTCTTTTGAATAAATATGTTTTCTTTCTTTCTTCTTTCTAGGTGTATTTTAATGATACTATGTATACGTAACGTTGCAAACTAAAATAGACAAATTGGTAGCTAATTTGTTTTATCTATGGAGTTTCGTACAATAGACGTATGACTTAGGTTTTGTCCTCGAACTTTTTATGAAAATTGTTTCTTCCTTGATCATAATAATATGAAACTTAATTTATTATGTAGGTACGTTCAACGTACGAGACAATATACAAGGGTATTAGTGCTTTTAGATATGTAGGTACATCAAAGTTAAGCTGGTGAAATTAAATCAGGCATTCTCCCCTTTATTGTGCCATTAGGTAATGAAAGATCGGAATAATCCGGGTTTTATCCGTATAGTGCATCTCCGCGCATTCGAGCAATGTAAATAACCCCGGGCGTAACGGTTCGGCGAACGTTAGACGGTACCTACGTAGGTAGGTACATATCGAATTTGCAGCGGGGATTTTGAAATTCGAGTAACTAAGTAGTTCGTTTTATTTTTATTTCTTTTCAATAAAAGGTTTTTGCAGTAAACCAGCAAATAAAATGTCACGGAATTCTACTAAAAAGGTTTGTTATGATGAAGTCATTTTAGAATGATTTTACTACAAAAACAGACGCGATTACAGTATTTACAAAAATTAAAAGTCTATCCATTGTTTTTGGTATCTACTTCCTGCTGCGGCGCAACCATTCAAAAAAGGAATGGGGTTTTTTTTTAATTGGAACATATTCGCGGCAATCAGTCGTGCGGCATGGCAGCAGTGATGCTGGGTTTTTTATAGTTGGAACGGAACGTGGGGTTGCCAATAGGGAATATTTAGCCCCGAGGTATTTGGTTTGGAGCACTGCACGCATATTGGAATAAGACAATCTGGCCCCCTACAATAACTTGGCAACAATGAAGTAAGTTGCGTTATGAACTCGATCGTTATAATAACAATATGGCTTTAGAAAATGCTGATACTCGAACTACAGCTTCGAATTTAACCCTTCTTAGAATAAACTGTGCAAGCAAATTGTGTTTTTGATTGTTTGTTAAACATGAAAATGAACCTATTTAAATTTATTATTTATCATTTGATTATTATATTTACATTATAGTCTCTGATAAACAGTTACACAGGATAAGAAATAGTAAGTAGGTAGGTATAATAAAGTAACCTACCCATGGCAACTTTATTTCCCTACATGTATTCTGTCTCTGCCTACCCTACGTTATATAAGCGTGAATAACATAATGTCTGTAAGTAGTGCAAAATAGTGACTTCCCTACAGGCAAAGTACCAGGCTGGCAGATCTACAAGGAGGCTGGTCCGGTGTGCGGGGCGTGGCGGGGGCGGAGGAGGGGAGGGGGGGGGGGTCCGTCAGCGGCTCGCGGCGGTCACGACCACCCGACGACCTAAGCGTCTCACCACAATGAGACACCACTGTAGACTTTAAAGGCGGATCTTTATAGAGGCTTTTTTGGCTGCAGCCCAGAGCCCCTATAAAATACAAAATAGTCAATAATATTAATAAATTAACACTTGAGAAATGTCATCAATCAGAGGATTAATTAATCAGGCCCCAGGTAGTCAGGGCTCCACTAACTCACAGTCCGCCCCCGGACTTTACTACTTACTTACACCTGAAAAGGAAATCTTCAAAAATAATGAGACAAAATGCCTGTATGTATTGATGATGATAAAATTAAACTGTATAATTTTGTGATTTATAACAACGAATTTACTATCATTACGACTGATTATTTCGAGTACGTGTACCACTTATTTTAAGAAAATTAAGTGTTTCATGTTTATTATGGATTCCGACCTCGTCGCCAGCGCCGGTGTAGACGCCGGCTTGCCGCGGCCGCGACGGGCGCGCGACTGCCCGCTCGCGTGCCAGTAATTGCCCAGCGTTCCTTTTTTGAATAACTATCACGACTTTTTCGCTCCAAATCCTCTTTTGTTTTTCACCCCGCCGCGCCGAGGCATTCCACGCATACGGTCGGCCAATTTGAATGCGTTCGGTTATTTCAGGCATTTCGCAATTCGCGTGTAATGATCGAGGTGTTTTCGTTGTTCCCGCTCAGTGACGAACGCGTCTTTTGTGACGTCGTTTTTTATTTTTTATAAAATAAGGCGTTCACGTTTAAGGGTGTAATTCGTGAGTTTATTTATACATAGTGATATTTTACGTAGTAGGAATGCTTTTTTTATGACAGTTCTTAAATTTTTTTTTATTCGTTCCTTGCAGAACAGGCTAGGGTCAGAGACCATGCTGCCTAGTCTGACAGTTCTTAAGATCTTGTGTAAGCAACAATCAAACACAGAGATCCAAAGCGAACTGATTTATTGATATTTTTATATGAACCTACCTTCATAGTGACATAAAATAATGTAAATAATAGTAAGGTACATAACAATAAGTATGGGCACTTCACCTTATGATAGGTAAGGTAAGTAGGTATAGTAAGTACGAAACCGATCTAACTTATATTATGATTATAAACATCAATTTAAATCTGTGTTGTTGTTGGAAGTTCTGCTTGTCTACCAAAGTGAACAGGTTACAGTCCATTACTTTAGTAATAACATAATTTAATTTCGACAAGCTGGAAGTTGTTCTATTACCTACGTTCTAAACTATTACATAAATTTTGTCAGTAAGGGTGTAGGTACCAACCATTAGGCCCGCCGCCAAATAATATCCATTCTTTGAATTTAGCATTTAGTTTTTTTACTATTACAATTAAATTATTAAGGTAAAGCTATTAAATTAATGATTCTTAATATAGTTAGATAGTTCCCAAAAACGTAGGTAGGTAAATTTGATATTATTAGTGCAGTGATATTTCGCGACTACTCAGAAATGTAGTTAAGTAAGTAGGTAGGTACTTGTTACGTTTTCAATCTTAAACATATTAGTCTCATTAATTATTTTGAATAGGTATCGTAAGTGTACCAGTCGTGGCCACGGTACCAGTAATGGCCAAAAATTAAAAGAAACATCTAGAATTCGGACATGAGCGAATGTTTTGACATTGGGATCACTGTGACATAGACTTTAGACATCGAACTATCTAAGTTTAACGTTTTATTGAATTCAGTCAGTTACATGTACAAATATGCGCGAATACAAAGTGTAAGGTGATTTGAAATTGACAACGACGGTTTTTGTTAAGGAAATCGTTAAGGCGGTGAGCAGAAAGTTTCACTTGTAAAATAGTATTGCTTAATTTAAATCAAAATTAGTTTTGTTTCATGTGTTAACCATAAAATAAAGATAAACTTAGACTAAGACTGGGGTATCCATTAATGAATTTTCCCTGTCCAAGACTGGGTCACAAAACTACAACTTTTATTTGTTAAATTAATTGAATCCAGCTTTGCCGTATCTCACGCGCAACACATTACAAATATTAAATAAGGACTGGACTTTACAGTTTCACTATATTCAGTGCTGAAACTTTCACAATTTTGGTAATATTTCACAAAAACCAGTTTTTTTTTTCTTAAACTGGCCACCATTGGGTCATTTACCATATATAAAAAATACTTAGAAATCACAAATGAGAAAGACGTGGTAAGTAATGAAATTATGGTTATTTAATCTTTTTACTTAGTTCTTTTTTGGCTTTTGATGAACCAACGAGTAATTTATAAAAAAGTAATCCTCTTTCTCCTCATTTTACCAGAAGCCATAAAGATATAAAAAACGCCTAATTCATAATTGCTTAAATGACAATCTCTGAAGTCTTTGTACTTTAGTAACTTTACTTTGATAATTAAAAACATGAAAAAAATAAAAAAGTATTTTCTCAAATTTGAACAAATAGCTTCTCTTTGAAGATCAAATGAAAGTATTATAAATGGCTAAATAATATTACAGTGTAATTCTGTATTTATACTAGAGATGTAGGTATCTACTCAACATATCGATAAAGAAGTATTTAAAATTTTTATATGAAGCACCTATAATATTAATACTTCTTGAATACTAAAACAAGATATACTTATCTTATTTTATAAGGCTTTAGGTACATATTGCTATTAGATACAATATAAGACGTACCTTATAAAGAGGCAGATAGGTAAGTAGATTGTTTATTGATAGTAGGTACATACAGGGAAAAATCATTTTTGAAATAAATACTTAAGTATATTAATTATTCAGTATTTATTTACATATTACATTGTTTCAATTTTGCTCACTTTTATGCAACCATAACAACAATCAAAACTTAATTGACATTTTAAACATTGTCACTTAATAATCACTTAACAAATTTTATCGATACATTTTTTAATAAAATTATCGATATTTCCAACACTAGAATTGAACACAAAAAGCAAATCTCAAACAGGGGGGGGCGGGCGAGTGGTGACCCTCGCCTAATCAAGTGGTTATTTAGCAGAGTTCGCCAAGGGATCAACATTTTTATATTAAGTACTTATGTTAATTTTAGGGTCATCAATAAATGAATATTTTCAATACTTATTTTATACTAGGTGACCCGCGCAACTTCGTTAGCGTCACTTGCCCGTTTTTCCAACAGTTTTGATTGATGCTCCACTCCTGTTCGTCATACCGTAACGATTTATACATAAAAACCTTCCTCTTTAATCACTCTATCTACTAAAAAATACCGCATCAAAATCCGTTGCGTAGTTTTAAAGATCTAAGCATACATAGGGACAGACAGATGGCGGATACTTAGTGACTTTGTTTTATAGTAGTGATGACGGACACTACAATTATTAATAGATATGGTAAGCACTAAACCCTTGTATAATGATAGTAACGTCTCTCTTGTGGATCTATTTCATGGTAAATATATCTTTAATGATATCATTTTTTTGAAGGAGTGACAAATGAAATGGAAGAAATAAGTAATCTATATAATAATAGTCGTTAAGAAATAAATAAATAACCCCATGTAATATATGACCCTGATTGTGTAAGTCTTTATTAGCTAGCTGTCTCAATCTTGATATTGCAACTACATATTAGTATCTGTACATGACCTGAACGAGTCTGGTGGACTGTCATAAATATCTAGTAGGTATAGGTAGATGGAGGTTCCAACATTGATTACTTTAAAAACGAAGCCGCGTCTCATAGAGCGCAATTAAAGTATTCCACAAAGGGGTCGGCCACAAACAATGGGGGTTTTTTTCATTTAAACATTCGCGAGTGTCAGAACGTGTCATTAGGGTGCACCCTCGAACGTTGTGAACGATAATTTTGCCAATCGACTACCCGCAGTGCGGTCGCCTTAATGTAATTATTCGGCAGATATAGATAGACCTTGTACAACCCTAGTTGTTTTTGAATTTGGAGAAAGTGTTCTCAATGATGCAAAGTAAAAAACTTTTATTTTAATTTTTAACTGTAGTCAAAACCCTGGCATGTAAGTATAAGTCAAAAAAACTTACGTACCATAGACTTCAGTTTCAGTGTTAGATAGCCAATTTATCGAGGAAGGCTATAGGCTATATATCATCACTCTACAACAAATAGGAGCAGAGCATCAATCAAAAATGTTGCAAAAACGGGCAAGTGACGCTTTCGAATTAGCGTGGGTCAACTAGTTATCGCAATAAATTACCTGCTAGGTACTTAATAGGTACGATAATTTTTGTGTAATTTTCATATCATAGACACGGATATTATGACAGACTGTCTTTTTAAATTGAAGGGCTCGCGTACGGGGCTTTTGGCCTTTAGCGATAACATAATTTTCCGCGACAATCATAGCTTGCATTCTATCATCTATTAAATCATTATGGAAATTACTTTAAGCTATAATATGTCATCAGTCGTTTGACCTGTCACCCTCACAAGTATCTAACTATACTAATATTATAAATGCGAAAGTAAGTCTGTCTGTCTGTCTCGGTTTCACGCTAAAACCATAAAATCGATTTAAATGGAATTTGGTACAAAGATAGTCTGAGAAAAGACATAGGCTTTTTACAATACAATACAAATATAATTTATTCTTTACTAGCGACCCGCCCCAGCTTCGTACGGTTGCAATGCTTATACATCACATTAGAAACCTCCAAAATTGACAGTGTTTCTCTAACATATTGTGCATGTTATTGTATATAAAAACCATCTTGAATCACTCTATCTATTTAAAAAAACGCACCAAAATCCGTTGCGTTGTTTTAAAGATTTGAGATAATAGGGACAGACAGCGAAAAGCGACTTTGTTTTATAATATGTAGTGACTTAACATGAAAGAAAACTAACAAAATTAACAGCAGAACTATATTTTTATCCGGGAAAATGGATGATCTCCCGGGTACATACGCGGGTGAAACCGCGGGGAGCCACTAGTAGAATATAATCATTGACCTAGGTCGTAAGTAATTGTATATAATTTATACAAATTAGCTGAGGGTCGAGTACGATTTTGCTGGAAAATTAATGTCAGCTACATTGTCGTGAACCGATGACCAATAATTATGTTATCTACCATGTTGCAACATTTATTAGGGTTTTGATTGTGAAATGTCTAACTGTAGTGCTTAGTAGCAATTTCATATTAAGGTACCTATTTTCGATTTAATTATCTTTTAAGGTACTGGCAATACTGTTGTTCTGCCATTATAAGAAATATTTTACGAACTATTCTCAAACATACCTACTAAAAATATACTTAGGGGAAAAATCATAAAAAATGGTTTAGAGGAGTTCTAGTTCTTACCTTTATATATCAGAATAGCCTCCGCCGCGTGTTTTCACAGGAATACAGGGATAAAATATATCCTATAACACTCACGAAAGTAACAAATAACTTTGCTTTCAATTGGTGGAAGAATTATTCGGCTCGGTCCAGTACTTTTGGAGCCTATACCATAATAAATAAACTAAAAACCAAATCTTTTCTCTTTAGAATATAAGTATAAATTTATATATAAAACCATCTAATCACTGACGAATTCATTCCTGAAGTTTTCGACTAAGACAAAGTTTTGAAAGCAACAATCAAATGATAAATTCATATTCAATAACTATGTACCAACATAAAGGTACTGCCCTAGAATACTACAACAGAAAAACATCTTTATCACCAATCCGTGCATAGTATAATTATATATCGAACACATATAAATTATATGCGCGGATAAATTTTAGAGAAAGCCGCGTAATAACTATACAATAAATTATACATTTTATCTAATCCACACATCTATCTGAATAACAAAAACTTAGCGCGTGGGCTTCAGTGAAAATACATTAGAATTGACGTGATAATATATAACCTGTTATTATATACAAATAGGGTTGCCATCTCTCAAATTTGGACATAATGAAAACCACGGTATTTAAAGTCCAAAACTCGGACATGTCAACAGGTTAAAACATAATAAAATTAATGGATAGATTATGTAAAAGCTGATATAGAGAGGCTGACAGAGAGGAATGGAAGAAAAACACATGTTGTGCCGACCCTGCTTAGGCGGGATAAGGGCAGGAAGAATGAGAAGTAAGTCATCACCATCATCATCATCAGCTCATATACCTCCACCGAGGAGCTCGAGCCTCCCATAACATCGAGGAGGTTTTTAGGCCATAGTCCACCACGCGGGCCCAGTGCGGATTGGTGGACTACACATGCCTTTACAAAGTAAGTACTTAAAGGAAATGAGTGTAATAAAAACCCGGACAACAAATGAAGCTCTCCCCGGAGGCTCCCAGGATGCCCTCTAAACTAGGACTAATCCTGGTAAACCGGGGCTGGTGGCAACCCTATACTACTAACAACGTCGTACACATTAAATTATATAATTATTTGTGAGGAATTTGGGTTTGGTCTTTAACGCGTGTGGTTTCATGCGTAGGCTGCGCTAGACTGGTTTAGTTTTTTTGAATTACCAATTGCACATGACCCTTGCTCTTTTTGACGAAAGAATAAAAAAACTCAAGTGATGAACGAGTCTGAACGACTTAGGTAGTGTGAATAGTGTAATTACGTAGTAAGTAGGTACCTAAATACAAACATGTAAAATACCTGTTTTATAACATCTAAGTTAAGTGTACCAATTAATAAGAGCCTTAAATGCCTTCATGAATAAAGAATATTTTTAGTGACACACCGCCAAAATCCAACACATTAAAACCCCACAAAATTTACATAAATCATAAAGCCAAGTCTACACTCTTCGTAGCACCAAAATACAGTCGATGACATAAGTCTGAATAAGGAATAAACCTACCGCCAAAAGCTAGCTGCAAACTAAACGTGAAGATATAGTGACATACCAAAGCCAGTTTAAAACCCCACGTTCTAAATTTAAAAATTTATAAGGTATGACAACTACACCCGATGACACTATTACGAATATAGAATATATAGTGACATACCGCCAAAAGCCAGCTCAAAACTAACGTTCTACATTAAAAAAAAGTTATAAGGCCACACCCTCCATAGTGACAAGTAAAGCGACTACCGATGACATTATTACGAATAAAAAAGAAAGTGACATACCGCCAAAAACCTTCTAAGTAAACTCAAAATTGACATAAGGCCAAGTCCACACTGTCAGTAGTTACCAAGTACAACCGTGCACGCGCCAAGCAATAGACTAATAACTATAACTATAACCGACGCGGACCGACAATTATGCCCACACGAGCGGTCCAAGACCGTTATGTGATCGTTATCGGACGATCGTTTAGTGACCGATCATTTGCATACTTTAATATGTACGGGTTATGTGTCCTAGGCTTTATATACTGGAAGTGAGCAGGAAGTGCTGTTACAATTTTATGCTTTGATCAAAGACCGCCGCCTGGTTTTAGCTAACGCATTTATGGACTTTTTATAGATATTTTCCAATCGATACATCTAGAAGACTATATACTTATAAAAAACAAAGTCCCGCCGCCTCTGTCTGTCTGTCTGAACGCGATGAACACAAACACTACTGAACAGTTTTTCATGCAGTTTTTACCAAATTACGGAGTATTTCATGGGGAAGGTTTTTATGTATAATACATCAATTTGGACCCGGTAGCTGGCGCTGGTGAGCAGAACGAAGTCTGCCGGGTCCGTTAGTAGGTAATATATACCTAAACCTGAACAGTTTATTTGGTTGCTTGATCGTGCTAATCTCTAGAAATACCAGTCCGATATGAAAACTGATTTTAGTTTTAGATAGTCAATTTATTAAGACTATAGGCTATATATAATCACGCTACGACCAATAGGAGTACCAGTAAAAAATGTTGCATAAACGGGTCAGTGACGCTAATGAAATTGCAGGAGTCAGCTATTAATATTATACTTACATGCGAAAGGTTGTGAGGATGTTTGTAACTCGTTCACGACAAAACGGTTGAAAACATGTGGAAAAAAAACCACGCAAGTTCTCTAAAAACACATAGAATAGGTTTTTTTACGCCCGGAAATTTTTTGTTGTTTTATGTGGTAGGTAGGTACCTAATTTTTTCATACCATAATTATTGAATTCTAAAATAATAGTCTTCATTATGGCAAATATTTTTATTCAATGACATTTATGAAACCTGTCATCTTTTTACTCTTCTAAGTATATATATAGCAGAACTCCCCCCTTAATTATCAACCTGTCATCTTTTTACTCTTTTAAGTATAAGTATACATATATAGCAATAATTATTCAATTTTTAATACATATATCCACATCAATGAACATAAAAGCTGTATACAAAGCTTTCATATTTATTTTAAACAAAAACAAATATCAAACAAAACGTTTACGAGACTTTAAAGGTAATAAAAAACCGTTTCGGAGTTTTGTATCGCGTTGGAGAGGCGCGAGTGTATGACCATTGTCTAATAACAGGGCGGCGTTGGCGCCTAACCTTTATGTTTTAGGGGAAAATTAATGTACCCTTAATTAATATACCTTTGGAGACAGGGTAAGGGTTGTATTGAAAAAGATTTATCAATTTAAATATATTGTTTTTTGGTAACGTTATGCTTTTTTTTGGGGATCGTGGATAGATACGAACGAATAACGTATACTTAGGTACCTATATTATAGGGTAGCAAGAATGAAACTTGCAAATTTTAAGTCTAAGTATTTTTATACTATGTAATGAATAGTGATCTACGGTAAGGTATATTTCTTAATGTAACTTTTATATTTAGTGAAAACGTAGTTAAAGGATTACTGGCATTCTAAGGTAACTAATATAACGACTAGTAAGATAGTAAACGATTTCCACTTACTTTATATTTCAAATGTTTCGATCTTTACCTACGAGTCTAAAGATTTCAGCACCATTTCTAAAGATTGAACGTAAATTCCAAAAGGAGGATATTAAAGTCCTAAGTATATTATTATAATAATTTTATGAAATATTAATATTCACATTAATTCATTCTTAGGCAAACAAAATTCTAAAATCAAGTTCTAAATACTCCTCCACTTCCTGTGTCTATAAATCATTTATATCCTGCAATTAAAATCACCATATAATTTATTAGCAATACCCAAAAAGTTTGAACATTTATGATAGGCATTTAGAATATAAACCTTAGATAAAAAAAAAACGCGGTCAACAAACTTGCAAAAAAAATACATATCATTCCAAGAAGCCATACGCAAATCATCACCTAAATTTAAAAAAAAATAACAAACTGGCGCCATGACATTCCGCGAGCGTTCACAAAGCCCGCCGCGGTGCCAGAACCGCGTTTCAGAACGCACTCAATAAATTACAATGCCTAATCACCCCTAATTGGGATGTGTCGTGACCCAACTTAACCTCGGGTCGCGTCGAAATAAGAACAAAATAATGCAAACATAATGATACGTGGTGGTTTTGAACGCTCCAACTCTTTTAATTTCCGAACGTTAAGGCCGAAGACTGGAGCTGTAATTATCGTCGCGTTACCGAACTTAAGTATACGGATAGAGATATTAATAGTCGTGTGTTTGCTTTTTTCTTAATTTATTTAGTTTTATAGATTCGGTGAAATTAGTGGTTGTAATAGTTTTTTGTGCACGCCGCTAATGGTAACAAATGTGTGTGACCACTCTAAACGGATACTTTTACGTCAAATAAAACTGTTGTTTTATTGTTTCTAATCGTAGTTTTGGAACGTCTTGTGTGGTGTTGCCATTGTAAAGTTGTATTTACTTTGTTAGTAATAAAAATGTTAAACTTTCGTATCTAAGATTACTTAATTGTGATAGTGGTAAACCCTTTAAAATATCATTGCAATAAATCATTTAGCATATTTTGTACTTATGTAGATAGCGTTCCGTTTTGCATACGGACCCTTAGTACCCTTACGCACCGCGGCGACGCACGCTTTACTAATTGAGCCATTTCATAGATAAGTAGATAAAACACGGTAAGGGCTCAACCCTAAATTATGCGTATTATTTGCATATAATAATTGTGGGGGTGACATATTGCTTTAACATTTCCAAAACGACGCAACGACCTCCATACTCATTCAATTCTGATTTCTATCTCCATTCGTTTAGGAATCAAATTTCTTTGTAGTGTTCCAATATTTTTATGATGATGATACATTTATTGTCCACAGGGATTCGAAGCCGCGACAATACCGCAGGGGTACAGTTATGCAGATTCTGTAATGATGCGTTTCGATGCGGTCTTTTTACGTACATTTCTATTTGCATACACCACGATCGAATAGAAATAATAATAAGATATAAAAGCTTATATTTGTATGTTCGTCTTATTTAAAATAAAACTACGTTAAAAAAAACCGACTTCCAAAAATACTAAAAAGCAAAAAATAACTAACGCAATTTATAACACTTTCCTCTACTTAACTACTGACTACTTATTCTTTCCGCTTACTGCTTGGTTTGAAGTTGGTGCCAAGCCACAGCATAATTAGCAAACCTACAGTAAACAATATACAAAAGATCTTTGTTAAGATTCTCTGTTAAGAACTTTGGCACCGTTTGCATTTCAAATTCTAAACTCTTCTTTAAAACGCATGCTCTTGGTTTGTGAGTTATTAATATTAGAAATAAACGGTCCTTTACAGGACCACTATAGTTGTAGAATGTAAATTACATTTATTTCATCGTCGTTTTCATTTGTTTCTCATTGTCATTTATCGTTATTTATTTACGTAGGTTAGTAGTTAGTAGGTTATCGTGTAGAAATTTATTTGTTACACCATTTTATTTCTTTAAGTATTATTTTTTATTCATATATGGCTTGGCACCGACTTCAAACCAAGCAGCAAGCGGAAAGAATAAGTAGTCAGTAGGTAAGTAGAGGAAAGTGTTATAAATTGCGTTAGCTATTTTTTGCTTTTTAGTATTTTTGGAAGTCGGTTTTTTTTAACGTAGTTTTATTTTTATTTTTTGCTTTTTAGTGATTTAAGTATGGGTAGGCTTATTATTTATTTAACAATCACAGAACACTATTAAACCTAAACGTTAATGAGATTAACCTTCAAGGTCAACCTAATAGCCTCAAGGAATACTATTCTCTATCCATATGTACGTATAATTTTGAAAGAATTTTCTCTGAACTCCTATCCTTTGAGGAGTTGTACCTTCCATCATCAGCTCATCCATAGGAAATCATCATCAAACGCAAATAATTGAACAAACTGTATGATATTGACTGAAACGTAACAGTTATATGCTTATAATTTGAGTGTTCTTCACGATTTCCTTGGGATCCCATAATCATATGCTGACTAGATGACCAGGGTACCAACTTGAATATGTACCCTAACGAACAAAAAAAGATTTACGCAAATCGGATTAGAAATGTTAAAGTTATCGACATACTAATATACAAAGTATCGTCAAAATGACATCGTCCAAATAACAATAATGCTTATAAAATGAAAACTACTAAACCAAACTGAAAGAAATTTTTATGGGACCATCTGGCAGCTATTTCGCGTCGAACAAAAAAAGAATCACGCGAATCGGTCCATTAACCGCGACGTAATCGATGTACATACATAGAAAAAAAAAAAAAAAAAAAAAAAACATACCGGCCGAATTGAGAACCTCCTCCTTCTTTTTGGGAAGTCGGTTAAAAATCATGAACAGAAAACCAATTACCGCCATCTAGTGGTGAATGGCGAAAATCCCTAAATATAATACTGTTCTAAGAGACAAATAATAATCTTAATACGTAGTTTAAAATAGTATAAAATAAACTATATTCCCATGGTTTGGGATCAAAACTATTGGTCTAAAAGCTATAAATCTACACCTATATGTAATACCTATCACTATATTGTATGTACCTAAGCATTATATCCTTTGTATGCATTTTGTATGAGTAGTTGAGTAGGTATTGAGTTCACTACAAAAGTAACGTTTATTGAATCATAATAAAAAAACATGTCTACAATTTTACATGTATTATATTTTATTCCCACTGTAAATTGTCGTGGAGCAGTTTTATGTTAATTCTTTACAAAAATCTTTCCTCTTTATTAATAAGCGTTGATTGGATCAAGTTATGTCATAAATCTAATTTAAATCTATGAAACATGGGTGGGTATAGCTAGCTATACATTTATATGTAGGTACGTACATAGAGAGAAATATCAAGTCATTTCTTCAAACACAAGTCAGGCTCATTAACACAGGCGACAAATATTCAACCGATAAATAAATTATGTTTATTTCCCCTTATCTCGTAACGAAAGCCAGTTATGTCTAAAATCATCATAAACCTTGTTACCGTAAACCGCCAAGGGTTGGTAACTGGCTTACCTACTGTTCGTACTATGTCCAATGTCTCTTGAGAAATGATATTTCATTTGTTCAGCCTGGGAAAGCGCGTGGAATAAATGTCGAGCAGCCATCAGTAGCCAAGTATTGGTGTCCCCTCTACGGAGTTGAGAACAAAAATCAACACTTTGCCATCGAGTGTGTACGCTGTTCATTTCGTCGAACATGGATCGTAAAATTGTGTTAGGATACGGTTATTTAGTTGGCGATGAAATTATTGAAAAAAATAACTAATTCTACTCTCTTTTGGTGTATCTACCTACTATAGACATATTCATGAACGTATATAAAACTATAATTACAAAAGACAGTCTTTCGAGTGTCTCGCTTTTGAAAAACAAGACATAGTTAATATTATGCTCCTGTCATAAACTCCGTCATAAGTTTGTATGCGTAATTCACATTTACTCAAACTGTAAGTATCAATAAATTCAAAAATACTCAACAGTCTTTCTTTGACGTATCAAATAAGTAATTGAAACACATATAGCATATTAATTGATTAATAAAGCTTAATATAAAAACATTGATAATTTGATAGGTCATATTCCTCCAACTACGCACAAACTACCGTATCCAAGCAACGCCCTTGTCGCCCTTCCTGTAATCCCTACGGATTACCGCCGTACGGACGTCAAGTGTCACTCAGCATTGTAGAAATGTTGACACTGCAGATTATACTACACTACTCTCATCTCATGCTATATTACTCTATGAATATTATTCCATTTCCAGATATTGTTTGTGGAAGTTCTCTAAAACCTTATGGCTTAAGTGAAATAAAATTTGGGAGAGGTTAAACCAATGATTTTTCTAAGTTGTATATAAAAATTATCTATTTCCATTAGGCACGTTATGTCAACTTGAGCACGATTAAGCTGATTTTGTTTTAATTTTGATATCAAAAGTGACTACTACTTTAGTTAATAAATATAACAATTTGGAGATTTATGCGTTACAAGGCAAATAACAGGTATCTACCTACTTCAGTGATTTTTTACTTATATAAGCATTTGTCCTGCAGTTAGACGATCATGGCTGAAAATTAATTATAATGTTGGTAGACAACTACCAATATTCCTTAAGTTGGTACCACTGGTACCTACTCAAAAGAGGTAGGTATATTTACCGTGCACTCATCATAAGCTCACCATCCGTTATCGATTCTTGGCAGTTCACAAACTGCCTACAAGTTGGAGTTAATAAAGGGCCCATGACAGTGTAAACATGGTCACGTGACCACCCCGCAGGCGGCCACGTGGCAATACCACAGAGTCCACAGAGCCAGATAAGAGATCTGTGGCGCGCGAAATTGTCTATGCTCCATGCGTTCGCGCGCTTTTTGATGTCACGCCTCCACGGAGGTCGAAATTGCATTTGGTGTAACTGGCAGAAATGACTACAACAGACTGCAAAGATGACTGTGATCTAATAGCTTTCCAGCCAGCGTAAAGACGCTGATTTCCTTTTTTAAGGTACGGTAAGTACACCAACGCCCGATATTAATAATCTATCTCCAATCCGTAATTAAAACCAACGATTTGTCAAAATGGACGGATAGCTTATTGGCAAGCAAAAACTATCATTTTCGAACGATTCGATCGATCGTAGATCGAAGATAGATTGATTTTAAAGCTTCACCCATAAAATGGATTGATATATCAATCTTAGAGAGCAAAAAATGGATCAGGATTGATTATTGACATCGGGCGTTAGTTTATTAAGTTTATTAAGTTTAAAGGCTTACAAGATAAATACATTTTCTCTTAAGACTATTACAGTTTATTTTTCTTATGCATATTTTAAAGAGGATTTTATTTTTGCCTGTGTGTTTCTAATTAATGAACTTGGCAGATTTTAAAAATTCTTTCACCATTGGAATGCTACATTATCAGGGAGTAAAATAGCTTATAATTTATGTCTGTATTCTTAAGGGAACGGGTACTACCCGGGTGAAACCGAGCGGAGGCAGCTAGTAACAATATAAAGTTAGACCACAGTACATAAATTAAATAGACTCATTCATTCTCCCTTCGACCTCATAGTTAACCTTTTGGAAAGTTACAGTTGTCTATCAAATAAAAAAGTGAAAGTCAGAGAAATCGTCTAACAAGATAAAAAATTAGACCAATTAATAGTTTTAAATCATTAGCGGACATTTAAAACTAGTCGTTAGCATGTAACAGGCTCGATTCGACCGAATTTGTGAACGATATTTAGTATTTAGCTTGAGGCGCCATCTTGTCATGCGAGTTGCCAACAATGTAATCCATAATCGTTTTAGTCAGCGATTAAACATTTAATTATAATGTTTTTCTAACCAATTAATCATGTTATAGATTGAGATTTTATTGAATAGGTCAAGTTTTTTTTTTTTCCTTATTCTGGGACCACAAGTAATGATCCCAGCTAATATTACAATCTAGCCTTAGTATTAGGCTAATGAGTAATTTAAATTTGGCTTAATCTTCTATTTCACTATAAAAACTAAGAATGTGTCCATCAACACTTTTCTTATTGTCTCTATTAAGGGGAAGTCACTTTGTTCATGTGTTCTATAATATTAGCACTTGCACTAAGTTTAACTGTTTAACACAATTACACTACACTAGCTCAAAAGGTTTAGTCCTTTTGAGTCTTCTTCTTCGAATAGGTCAAGTGATTCGAAAGGTTACTAGATGCAAATTATTTTATGATCGTATACTACCTATTTACCTACATGTTAGATTAATATATTATTCGGAAAAATCGGCATACGGCAAATAGCGCTAAAAAAATAACAATACAAGTTAATTATTCAATTTTGTAAACAGCTTATATTTATAAATGTCTTATTCCAAACTAAGCAGAGGTGGTAACCTAGTACCTACTTTAAAAACACACTGAAATAGGTACCTACATAGATACATATTTAGGTACCTACATCCAGACATAATCGGAATCTGAACCTACGACCGGCGACTTGAAAGTCTGGTCACAAAATCATACCTTTTTGAAAAGTTTGGTTTAATAAAATAAATTCTATAGGAAAAACATTTTTATTAGGTATATCTCTACTCTAGTCTAGGATCCCGCCACTCCATCATACATGGCACATCCTGCGTATAAATGCAGTTTACACATTTCGCCGTGGGGTATCCAGTTTTATTTTTAGTTTTATTGCCTGAATTAATTTGATATTGTACTTTTTACAACTACATATGTAGTTACATTGGCTCGTTATATGGTATTTGAGGATTTAACTCTGTTATAAGTAGGTAATAGACTTTTCATATGTAGGTTCCATATACCTAATAGTTCAAGTATAGGTATTTATTTATATGCATAGGTATACTTAATTTGTTGCCATACCTACATTTAAATACTTAATTGTTTTAAGAGAGATTAGAAATCATATACTTGAAGACCTTATTAAATAAAACATATTGTGACTTCCGTCCTGTGAATTTCTAGATATATCTAGGTACTCCTCAATAAAAAAATTACTGATTTTGACTTAATGTAACTTTAATAACAACTTTATAACTAGGTATATCGAATAATAAACTCAATAATAAAAAAATAAAAATTCTATTTCGATCGATCATTATTTTCAGAACTCTTGAAGACTCAGTTGACGTCAAATCATATTTTGACACGAACTATGGCGGATAGGGGATGGCGGATAGCGAATGGCGGATGGCGGATGGCGGATGACGATGGCGGATTGCGGATTGCGTATGGCAAGCGGCACCCGCCCGCCGCCGGCCAACAATTTGAATAATACCATTCGATTAACCATTTCCACGGTATCACGAATTAGATATATGTATTATGTACCTATGTAGGTATATCACCTATAAGCCACCGTCATTCAATCAAAGATTATGGTTGGTTTCAATGTAGGTATGTAAATACAAATATAATAAGTAAATATTCAGGAATAAATGGCCTTAAACTAATACCTTAATTCACTAAATCTATAACTAATATAAGTCTAACTTGAAGTTGATACTACAAAACTTTGTCTTGGGTAGGAATCGAACTTTTGTAGGTAGTTAATGTATCTAATTACTGAGTCAACTGGCCCATGTCTGTTATTATTATTTTTTTAAACATGTATCTTCGTTTACTTTATTATTCAGGTTCTTTGCTTTGCTTTAGTACAATTTTATAGTGTACCTAATAGCAATATATCTGCGATATTAATATGTTTGTATCCTGCCTCTTTGTTAGTTACCTTCTCAATCAATCAAAGCGACTTTACGACTGTATTTATCTCATACCGATACATAGACAATCATCCACAATCGCTCCTGGCGTAATATTATAAAACATGTCCCACAAATAACAATAACGAGCTAAAGACACGCACGTCCGTCCAATGCTGCGACCGAGGGCATAATGTGCCATAATAATTCTAAATTCAAAATTGTAGAAGTTATGATACACGGTCGCGCACGAGCCGGTGTTGCCAGTTATATAATTAGAAAATGAAAGGGTGGCGCATACGCAGCCCGCGGCGCGATCACTACTATCGCTTACCATCCAGTCAGCTTGTCATAGTGATGGGAACGTATCGATGTATAGAGCCATAGCATTTAGTAAAATAAATTATATATTATGTTAGTGAGAGCGTCCAGCAGTGGGCTGAATAGGCTGAAGATGATGAGAGCTTACAATCTAACAACACAGTTTGGGTATAAATTGTATAACATACACATGTGTAGCTTACTTAATAAATGACATCATACATCCAGAATACCATACTCAGAATTTTTTCTATCGTTCTCTTTCAACGGTGAAACTATACATTCACATTTAGAGATAGGTGTAGGTGTTATAGTAATTAATTATTAAATTAACTACTGATTGAACGTTACTGATTTCAGCCATAACAAAAACGGATGATAAGGTAGGTCATTTAATATTACTATGAATGAATCGTAATTGTAGTGTTAACCTTAAGTCCTTGATAGCCTTCACATCAGGTATTAATTCACTAAAGTAAAATCATCATCGATGACGTCACGGCGCCGCATCATGCTCTGTCTCTTTCGTTAACTACGCCACACGTGAGAAAGCTGAAGCGTATACGAGTACCTACCGCAGTAAGCTAATCACTAGTTCACCTTAACCTACTTACTACGCCTATTCTCAAGGCCATTTCAATTTATTTTTATTTGGCACTCGACTACTGCGCAGTTTCCTCATTCATATATAGTCTAAGATACGTAGAAGATTGACCTTCACCGATCGAGTATCCGAATGAAATGGATTTTTTATGAAATAAAATATGTTGACAAAAGTAACGTTAATGAGTTGCCTAAAAAAATCTGTTCAAGGCTATGTTGAATTAACAATTGAATAATTTTTTTTTTTCGATATCTTCACCGATGTTGTATCCGAATGAATTTAACACTAATCGAAAGTATAAAGCCTTTAGAATATGCAAGCATACGGTTGCTTATGTTTTTTTGTTCAAGAGTTTACCGTTGCCAGGTTTAAATAGGTGTATCGGAAATGATATCTTCACCGATCGAGTATCCTATTCAATTATACACCAAAATAAAGCTTATACTTTTTGCGAAACAATGGTATACGGTTGCCTACGAAAATCCGTTCAAGAGTCATGGTTGCCAGGCTTTTAAATTTATAAATTAAGGATAGTCTATCCATTAAATTCGGTGCGATAGAAGGAGACGTAGCGCAGGAGCTGCTCCCTCTACGTCAATCGTTTGAAATTTGGCGAGAGAGAGAGTCTATGCGTAGGTACCTACTATCAAATGCGACAGAAATAGACGCAGCATAGCAACTAGGCCCACCTCTTGAGACTTATCGCAGAGACCGCGCCTGCGCTGTGCGGTAACGGTAAAATGTTAGTAAATACCTACTAACCGTTATTTTGAAGCAACTGAAAATATACTCTAAATGTATTTCAAATTAAAATATGATTTAAATAAAAATATAATTCAAATGTAGGTATTTAAAATAAAAATATATTTCGAACAAAAATATTTCTGGGAGTTTCTTCTTTTTGGACTCAATCGACTTATCTCCCGAAGTAATTAACACGCCGTATATTTTTTTTTTGCAAATGTCTCACATTTTTGTTTGAAAGATATAGATAGTACAAAGACGACATTACAAGAGTAATTACTGAGTTTATTGCCGGCTCTTCTCAGTAAAAACTACTATCAGAACCGAGCATTAATAGTGACTATTCATAAGTGCTTTATTGAGGCCTCTTTGAATAAAAAATATTTTGATATTGAAAATTTTTAGGTGTTCAATTTGATAATAATATGACTTGGAAGGCACAAGTTGGTCTAGTATGTAATAAGCTAAGTCGATATTCATACGCGTTATATAGACTTGCTGGAGTGGTCAATCGCCAAACAGTAATATCAGCATATCATGCGTATGTTACATCTACTCTGCGTTATAGTGTTATTTACTAGGGAAATTCGACGGAGCTTTCAAAGCTCAGAAGAAATGTGTCAGGTCAATATGCAAATTACAGAAAACAGATAGCTGCAAGCCATTATTTAAAGAACTTCGTTTAATGACGTTACCTTCATTACATATATATGAAATGAAATATTCTAAAGGCTTTATACTTTCGTAAATATCTTTATTCACAAGCTCTGCTTAGTTTGGAATCAGATTGGCCTTGTGTGAAAAATATCCCAGGATATTTATTTATTATTATTTATAAAAAAAACATGCACTTATTTGAAACCTTCGAAAATACTCGACATATGTAGGTATAAGATACGGTCAAAAGTTCATCAAACGGCACTATTTAGCAAAAATGTCGTGGGAATGGCCTCCAACATATATAACAAGCTTCCCATACTTGTAAAAATAAAGTATAGTCACTATGTTTCATTTAAAAGGTCACTCTTCGAGTAGGTACCTTATTGATAGGACATATTATTCAATTAATGAGTACCTCACGGAAAGTACATAGTGCTATACAATTTGTATTGTAAAGCATATTAATAAATAAATAATAAATATCCTGGGACATTTTTCACACACGGCCAATCTGATTCCAAATTAAGCATCAAAGTGAGCTTGTGTTATGGTAACCAGATAGCTGATATACTACATATAATACTTTTAAATACATACTTATATAGATATTTACATCCAGACACAGGACAAACAGACATATTCATGCATACAAATGTTTGTCCTGGGTGGGATTCGAACCCACGACCCGCGGCTTGAAAGTCAGGGTCACAAACCACAGAGCCAACCGGGCTGTCAATATTGATATAAATCTAATTAATAATTTGACATAACAATCTAGTTGAATAATAATATAATTAAATAAATTTTGCACGCCTACTCGGCATATTACAGCTGACCTCAATTATGTTATGACATCTAATGTAATGTACCTACCTGTAATGCAAAAATATCTTAGACTTTTACTTTGAAAGAAATTAAATATATTTCAAAGAAAAAAATTATAATCAATGAAAATATTTTGAAAATGATTCAGACAAATATAAATTTTAATAAACAAAAACATGAAATTAGAATATTTGCATACATACTATGAATTACAAAAAAAATTAATTCATTTACCAAATTTTTTCTTTCATCATAATTTTTTTTATTTCAAATAAATTTATTTTCTTTCAAACAAAAATGTGAGACATTTGCAAAAAAAAAAAATATACGGGTGTTAATTACTTCGGGAGATAAGTCGATTGAGTCCAAAAAGGAGAAACTCCCAGAAATATTTTTGTTCGAATTATATTTTTATTTTAAATACCTACATTTGAGTTATATTTTTATTTAAATCATATTTTAATTTGAAATACATTTAGAGTATATTGTCAGTTGCTTCAAAATAACGGTTAGTAGGTATTTACTAACATTTTACCGTTACCGCACAGCGCAGGCGCGGTCTCTGCGATAAGTCTCAAGAGGTGGGCCTAGTTGCTATGCTGCGTCTATTTCTGTCGCATTTGATAGTAGGTACCTACGCATAGACTCTCTCTCTCGCCAAATTTCAAACGATTGACGTAGAGGGAGCAGCTCCTGCGCTACGTCTCCTTCTATCGCACCGAATTTAATGGATAGACTGTCCTTAATTTATAAATTTAAAAGCCTGGCAACCATGACTCTTGAACGGATTTTCGTAGGCAACCGTATACCATCGTTTCGCAAAAAGTATAAGCTTTATTTTGATGTATAATTGAATAGGATACTCGATCGGTGAAGATATCATTTCCGATACACCTATTTAAACCTGGCAACGGTAAACTCTTGAACAAAAAAACATAAGCAACCGTATGCTTGCATATTCTAAAGGCTTTATACTTTCGATTAGTGTTAAATTCATTCGGATACAACATCGGTGAAGATATCGAAAAAAAAAATTATTCAATTGTTAATTCAACATAGCCTTGAACAGATTTTTTTAGGCAACTCATTAACGTTACTTTTGTCAACATATTTTATTTCATAAAAAATCCATTTCATTCGGATACTCGATCGGTGAAGGTCAATCTTCTACGTATCCCGTACTAATAGTAATATTTCGTAATAACCAGTCGTTTTGTAAGACAATTATTGACAAAATTTTAAATACATTGCCATATTGCGGCAAAATTAGGAACTAAAGTAGTTCAGTAGGAAAAGTGATTCATTCTACAAGTGGCGCCCTCATTTGAAGTCTTTTAATTTTCTGGACTGGCTTTAATAATTATTTCATGTGTAACAAGGAAAATATATTATCCTGCTTGTATTTAGACAATAAACTTGAATAGCCACAAGTACATTATAGTGAATTTTACTGTGAATATTTAAAACAGAATTTTTATAATTGACAGTGATAATAACGATATAAATCACAACAGAACAAACGTAATTGTAAAAGTAGTTGAAAGTGTGACTTAAAGAAATTGCCTGTTTAAAATCATTTTGAGTCTTATTCTAATAATCATACGGTACAAATTCCCTAGAAGAATACAGTGACTAATATTACTCGTAAGATAAGATATTATATTTGGTGATAAATATTCTTTACTCACTGATAAAAACAACGAAAATAATGACATGTGTGTATTTCAATCCATTTTTATACACATCAAATTAAAACAACATGTAAAATTATAGATTGTAATAAAAATCGTAACTTTGCCATACATTTTTAATAGATATTTGGCTTTTGGTGTATGTGTGAAGTAGTGATTCAAAAATATACCTATGATGGACAACTTTTTAGGAGTTAAATACAAGTTAAAATCATCGGAACATTTTGAAGAATATCTACGATTTATTGGTGAGTTATATTTTTTCTTCTTTATATCAGACTAGCTGCTTCAGCGCGGTTTTACCCGCGTAGTTCCCGTTCCCGTGGTAATACAGGGATAAAATATAGCCTATGTTACTCAGTGATAATGTAGCTTTCTAATGAAAAAAGAATTATTAAAATCGGTCCTGTACTTTTTGAGTTTATTCAAAAAAATAAAAATCTTTCCTCTTTATAATATTGGTGTAGATAATTAGTTAAAATTATTTATATGAATAAATATAACTTCGAAAGTTTGTTAGGATGAATGGACGTTTGACATGCTCTCACGTAATAACGACTGAAGGAAACTGAATTAAATTTGGCATTGAATAAGAGTATGTTCTGTAATAGGCCATACGTTACTTTTCATCCCAAAAAATAGAAGATCCCCTAGAAAACGGCTCTGAAGAAGATAATAAATTTGATAAAATGGTTATTTTCAGGTGTAGGATATGTAATGCGAGTAATAACAGCGTCAGTCAGTCCTGTATGTGTGTTGACAAAAGATGAATATGGAAAATACACGTTCAGCATGATCACACCATTGAAAACTGCAAAACTATCATTTAAATTAGACGAAGAGTTTATTGAAATAAAACCTGATGGAATTGAGGTAGTTTTGACCATTTCTAAATCTTCTATCGTAGCATAAATCGTAGTAATATTATAAATGCGAAAGTTTGTTACTTGCAAAGCAAAAAATACTGATCGGAATCCGAATGACATTTTGAATATATGTAGATAGTTTATAACTTTGATTAATACAGCCCCCGGGAATGCGGGTGAAACCGCGGGGAGCCACTAGTAATATATAAATATCTTGCAAATCTTTACACATTGCTTATCTAATTACAAAATAAACAGAGCTTGTACTAGTTGTACTATTTAAACAAATTTTTTTCCAGGTGAAATCTTTACTTATAGCAAATGGCAATATTTTAATGCAAATAGACACACAGATGATTGAGAATGGACGAAAATCAACAATCCTACGGGAATTTACATCTAACACATTGATAGAGGTCCGTACCCTTAGTTTCTATATACAAAACCCTTCTTCTGGTAGGTACATATAAAGTAAATATTATCACCACTTCACTCTTATTTGAGTTTTACTTATTAAAATTGAAAAACCAAATAGAGCTGATTGATATTTTCTTGAACTTCGTTACTTTCAAAAGTATCTTTTTTATTTAAGATATTGTATTTTAAGTGATACAGTGTTTCCGCGTCAATTCTGTCATAATAATAAATAATCTAAATATATACATGATTTTTTATCAATTTCATCGACAGGAGTAGCCATCACAATTACTTAGCAAATAAAAAGCAATACCTTATTTATTTTTATTCTCTTTCTGCTTACAGACAATAACAGCAGAAGGTTGGAGTGGAAAGTGTGTACGAATACATGAAGTAGTCAAATAAAATTACCTATTATTAAATTGTTAATTAGAAAATGATACTTACTAAATATAATAGTTAAGTAATTTATTATAATTATTATGGAGTTGAGACAAAAATATACATTATTCAGTTTACGATTAAATTTATCGATATATTTTTATCGATATGTCACATCACTATTATAAAAAGTATACTCCCCGCCCCCGAGGGCGCTCAGATACATTCTTTATTTTCGAATATTAATAAGAAGCGTGCAACATTACACCGTATTTCACATCAAGCAACATCATCATCGTCCATCCTGCTCACACCTATTGGTATTATTATATCGATACTCTTCTTTATGTTCCAAATTCGAATAATGACGACCGTTTTAGTTCAAGGTGGTAGATCTCACAAAGATAGAGTTTATGGGTTTCATTATGTTTCTAAGTTTACAAAAAATAATATACGGTTTACGAAAAAGTGGGTATCTCAAAATGTCGAAAATAACGACGAAATTTTTCCTAAAAAATATACGTCGTATCATTACTATACTACCTATGCTTTCACCAAAGATACAGGTTATACCTAGTTGGTGGATCAATAAAAGTTCTTTATTGATTTCCATTCCAATAAGATTATTTCAAGAAGCGAGGTCATTAACCTCTAAAGTTCCTTAGGACTTCGTAAATAATATTAGCAATAATACTACTTTTTAAATACATATGTATATTATGTATACCAAGCCAGCATTTCACTTAAACTTATAATTAAGCCCACTGTAAAGACTGGCATCACAGTAAAAACCAGTAAATATTCTATTTTAATTTTGTTGCCAGGGTAAAAAATAATTGTTTACAATTTGTCTATTACCAATCATTATAATAATGAAAGATTATACTAATATACCTAACAGAACTTTATAACCTATAAAACAATTATTTAAGGATTTATTTTCTCTACGAATTACTAATGAGGTAAGAACAATTTTATTGTATATATCTTTTTTAATATAGTAAAAATGTTAAATACAATTTTTGGTAGAAATTTGCTAAAATAAATTATATATTATGTTAGTGAGAGCGTCCAGCAGTGGGCTGAATAGGCTGAAGATGATGAGAGCTTACAATCTAACAACACAGTTTGGGTATAAATTGTATAACATACACATGTGTAGCTTACTTAACCCGGCGTGAGTGAGGTGGGGTATGTCATACCCGCAAAGTTTTTAAACGCAAATCATTTAATGTTATTGGTGTTATGCGAGTCCGGCCTTTACAGTAGCTGGAGGTAAGGGTCCAGGGGATGAGGTGCTGCATCCAGTTCAGCGTTACGCCGACGAAGACTGGAGATACACTCGCGCAAAAGTTGTATGGGTATGTTATACCCGACCTCGTAGTCGGTGTCACATATTTGTGTCCACAGTAAGTTTATAATTTATTGTTATTTATAGTAATTTGTGATTTGTTTTTAGATTAATCAAAATATATTATGAAGAGAGTGAACGTCAGCTTCAAGAATTGTTAAAAAATGGCTCAAGTGCCAGTTCCTGTGACTCTGAGAGCGAAAAAGAAATTGACAACTTATCTCAGAGGAGTGAAGAAAATGATTCAGAGCAAGAGGGTATTGTAGATTGTTTAGAAGAGCCAGAAACTCAGCCGGCAGATACTAAACAGTTACAGAAACATAAAATATTGCTGTTCAAATTGTGATAAGCCAATATATTTGGAACATGCGAATTTTGTGTGCGGAAATTGTGCTGATTTTAGGTGTAAATTTAGCGTTATGTTACATGATACCATAAAACTTTCAGTTCCTTGTTTGATTATAATTGAAAGAAGATTCTATTTACCCAAAAAAGTTGGATTTTTGTAAGATTTTTATGCGAAAAGTAGTTCAACTACCGAAACTCGTAATTTTTCTCAAAAAAATTGTTACAATATTTGTTTTAATAATAAATATATAACTTTTTGAAGTTAAAGCAGATTTTCTTTGTTTACCTTGTTGAATGGATCCTGTTATTATTATATTATTCATTTAAAATTATAATTACACCATCTAAATAAATAAAAAATAACATCAAAATTTCGGGTATCTCATACCCACCTCGTAGTTGGTGTAACAATTCGTCACCTCATTCACGCCGGGTTAATAAATGACATCATACATCCAGAATACCATACTCAGAATTTTTTCTATCGTTCTCTTTCAACGGTGAAACTATACATTCACATTTAGAGATAGGTGTAGGTGTTATAGTAATTAATTATTAACTTAACTACTGATTGAACGTTACTGATTTCAGCCATAACAAAAACGGATGATCAGGTAAGTTATTTAATAAAACTATGAATGAATCGTAATTGTAGTGTTAACCTTAAGACCTTGATAGCCTTCACATCCGGTATTCATTCAGTAAAGTAAAATCATCATCGATGACGTCACGGCACCGCATCTATGCTCTGTCTCTTTCGTTAACTTCGCCACACGTGAGAAAGCTGATAGTATACAAGTACCACAGTAAGCTAATCACTAGTTCACCTTCACCTACTTACTATGCCTATTCTCAAGGCTATTTCAATTTATTTTTATTCGGGCCTCAACTATACCGCAGAAGTTTCCTCATTCATATAGTAATATTTCGTAATAACCAGTCGTGTTCTAAAATAATTATTGACTAAAAAAATTAAGCAAATCGCCATGTTGCGGCAGAATTAGGAACTAAAATATTACAAGTAGTTCAGTAAGAACAGTCATTCATTTTACAAGTGGCGCCCTCATTTGAAGAAGCCTTAATTTTCTGGACATACTTTAATAATATTATTATGTGTAACAAGGAAAATAGATTATCCTGCTTGGATTTAGACAATAAACTTGAATAGCCACAAGTACCTACATATAGTGAATTTTACTGTGAATATTTAAAACATAATTTTTATAATTGACAGTGATAATAACGATATAAATCACAACAGAACAAACGTAATTGTAAAAGTAGGTGAAAGTGTGACTTAAAGAAATTGCCTGTTTTAAATCATTTTGAGTCTTATTACAATAATTATACGGTATAAATTCCCCGGACAAATTCAGTGACTAATATTCCTAGTAAGATAAGATTATAATTGGTGATAAATATTTGTTACTCACTGATAAAAACTACGAAAATAATGACATGTGTGTATTCCAATCCGCTTTTATACACATCAAATCGACGTTAAAACAACGTCGCAAATTAAAGATTCTAATGTAAATCATTATTCTGTCTTAGATTTTTAATACTTTTGGTGCATGTAGTGATTCAAGAAATATAATGGATAATTTTTTAGGAGTTAAATACAAGTTAAAATCATCTGAACATTTTGAAGAATATCTACGATATATTGGTAAGTTGTAATATATATGTCTCTTCTTTATATGAGTCAATTAATAACCGATTTTTAAATAGTTTATATAAATAACTAGCTGTTCCCTGCCATGCTTCGCTGTGACTGATGCAAAAATTTAATAAAAACAATCCTTGATGCGGATTACATATCATTCTCAAAATTTCAGCTCGATCGGTGCAGAACTTTTTGAGTTTTTGAAGCGTACACAAACCAACATAACATTTTGATATACAATTACATACTTATATAGATACAAATGTGAAAGTTTATTAGGATGTATGGATGTTTGTCATTCTTCACGTAATAACGACTGAAGGAACTGGATTAAATTTGGGATTGAAATATAGTATGTTCTGTAGGCCATACGTTACTTTTCATCCCAAAAAATAGAAGATCCCCTAGAAAACGGCTGTGAAGAAGATAATAAATTTGATAAAATGGTTATTTTCAGGTGTAGGATATGTAATGCGAGTAATAACAGCGTCAGTCAGTCCCGTCTGTGTGTTGACAAAGGATGAATACGGAAAATACACGTTCAGCATGATCACACCATTAAAAACTGCAAAACTATCATTTAAATTAGACGAAGAGTTTATTGAAATAAAACCTGATGGAATTGAGGTAGTTTTAACCATTTCTAAATCTTCTTTCGTAGCATAAATCGTACAAATACCTATTATAAATGCGAAAGTTTGTTACTTTTAACTCAAAAAATACTGAACGGAAGGAAATCCGTATGAAATTTTGAATATAGATAGATAGATAGTTTATAACTTGGATCCTGGGACATTTTTCACACACGGCCAATCTGATTCCAAAGTAAGCTTCAAAGTGAGCTTGTATTATGGTAACCAGATAGCTGATATACTATATATACTATTTTTAAATAATAATACCTAGTTAGATATTTACATCCAGACACAGGACAAGCAGATATATTCATGCATACGAATGTTTGTCCTGGGTGGGATTCGAACCCACGTCCCGCGGCTTGAGAGTCAGGGTCACTAACCACAAAGCCAACCGGGCTGTCATACTTCATCTTGGAAATCACCTCCTTGGAAATCTTTACACATTGCCTATCTAATTACAAACCAAACGGAGCTTACTATGGTAATCCTTCTTTTTCCAGGTAAAATCTTTGTTAATAGCAAATGGCAATATTTTAATGCAAATAGACACACAGATGATTGAGAATGGACGAAAATCAACAATCCTACGGGAATTTACATCTAACACTTTAATTGAGGTTGGTACGCTTAGTCTCTATGTACAATACCCTTCATCTGGTACATATAAAGTAATATTATCACCACTTCATATACTCTTCTTTGAGACTTATTAAAATTTAAAAAGCAAATAGAGCTGATTGATATTTTAGTACATATATTCCTACTTACTTCGTTACTTTCAAAAGTATCTTTTTTATTTAAGATATTGTGTTTTAAGTGATACAGTGTTTCCGCGTCAATTCTGTCATAATAATAAATAATCTAAATATATACATGATTTTTTATCAATTTCATCGACAGGAGTAGCCATCACAATTACTTAGCAAATAAAAAGCAATACCTTATTTATTTTTTATTCTCTTTCTGCTTACAGACAATAACAGCAGAAGGTTGGAGTGGAAAGTGTGTACGAATACATGAAGTAGTCAAATAAAATTACCTATTATTAAATTGTTAATTAGAAAATGATAACTACTAAATATAATAGTTAAGTTATTAATTATATTTATTATGGAGTAGAAACAAAAATATAGGTACATTATTCAGTTTACAATTAAATTAATCGATATATTTTTATCGACATGTCACATCACTATTATAAAAAGTATACTCCCCGCCCCCGAGGGCGCTCAGATACATTCTTTATTTTCGAATATTAATAAGAAGCGTGCAACATTACACCGTATTTCACATCAAGCAACATCATCATCGTCCATCCTGCTCACACCTATTGGAATTATTATATCGATACTCTTCTTTATGTTCCAAATTCGAATAATGACGACCGTTTTAGTTCAAGGTGGTAGATCTCACAAAGATAGAGTTTATGGGTTTCATTATGTTTCTAAGTTTACAAAAAATATACGGTTTACGAAAAAGTGGGTATCTCAAAATGACGAAAATAACGACGAAATTTTTCCAAAAAAATATACGTCGTATCATTACTATACTACCTATGCTTTCACCAAAGATACAGGTTATACCTAGTTTGGTTCTTTACAAAGTTGTATATATCATATACAACTTGGAAATTGGATCAATAAAAGTTCTTTATTAATTTCCATTCCAATAAGATCATTTCAAGAAGCGAGGTCATTAACCTTGAAAGTTACCTAAGACTTCGTAAATAATATTAGTAATAATACTACTTTTTAAATATGTATATTATGTATACCAAGCCAGCATTTCACTTAAACTTATTATTAAGCCCACTGTAAAGACTGGCATCACAGTAAAAACTAGTACAGCTTGGCAAAAAAGAGTGTGGAATAAATGAGGTCGCTCCTATCGCACCTGTGGCAACCCCGGATACTACGACTGAAAACTTTTTGATACTTGTTATTTTTGGGATATGATTCCAATCCCGAGTGGTTCAATCCCTCGGAAGGCTTAAATGTCCAGTATTTACAATGTTTATAGTGGGCGGTGGTGGATACCTCCCACAGACATGACAGACAAATAATCATGCCTCCGAGGGCAGTCTAATTGTGGGATTGTTAGGAATTGATGATAATAATTTGGGTACGAGGTTATGAAAAAAACACTTTTTTTAAAAGCAATATTTATTACAATGCAAACTATTCAAAAACACTTTCATCTAAGTACTTGATCCCAGAAAAGTCCACATTTTGGCTCGAGCTTCCTGCCACTTCAGAATCACTAGAATATTCTGAAAAATCACTGAGATGACATTTGTTTCACCTACATTAACAATTTTTCTTACTGTGTTGATAGTTGTTCCTAAAACAAAAATAAAGTTTCTTATTATTAGTTTCCGACTCATTATTATCAAGTATCAATAATGGAGGTTAGAGTATACGAGACTTTTCAAACTACAAAACATAACCTCAACTTTAAATTTCTATAAACAACACTAAAACTTATTTAAATCTGCGTATCAACAAAACTACGCATGGACAACATTTATAAAACCTTATTTTAAGGTACAATGACTTATTTAAGGTACATAAATACCTGTCATATCAGCAGTTCTTTGGTAAACATTGTCGATATCGGACAAAACTTATCCCGCTTGAGATTCGGCCAAACACCGCGTAAGGACGTGGTAAATCACTGTTCTGCCACTACTGCGAATATTTTTATTCATTTTGAATAGTAAATTATGTAACGTAAGCTGATAATTTAGGGAAATTTACGAAAAACAACTAAAATACACGCACTGTTGACACAGAATGTACTTGCAGTTGACAAGTGAAGCATGTTGCCACAATCATCAATTTTTAGTTCCAACTGTCACCGCGTCAGACTCTTATTTGCCAAGCTGTAAATATTCTATTTTAATTTTGTTGCCAAGGTAAAAAATTGTTGTTTACAATTTGTCTATTACCAATCATTATAATGATGCAAGATTATACCAATGTACCTAACAATGAACTTTATAACCTATAAAACAATTATTTAAGGATTTATTTTGAAAAAGTCTCTCTACGAATTACTAATGAGGTAAGAACAATTTTATTGTATATATTTTTTTTAATATAGTAAAAATGTTAGATGCAATTTTTGGTAGAAATTTGCTAATATTTTTTTATAACAATCTTTACGCTTGTTTATCAATAGCAGATAGGTACTAGATAAGATTAGCTTTGAAAATGATATCTTAGAGTATAAATAGTATAATACGGATTATTTGTCAAGCTATCCAGTATAAAGTATTCCGTATAAAAAAAAACTTAATTTGGACCTTTTTTTTAATGTGATTTACGGAAGGAATGTACGAATTGATTAACAAAAGAAATACTTTGTAAATATAATTGATAATATACACACTAAGAAACTTGGAAATAATGTAATAAAATTTTCAAATTTATGGGTATTTATCTGTTACAAATTTTACGTCTTTTAATTACCTATAATAAACAATTTTAAAATGTTGCTGATTTGACTATTACAATAGAAACAGTAATTTAACAACTAATTAAGTACGTAATGTAAACAATTGAGTGCCTTCTATTTTTCTGATTGTTGTGTGATAGACAAAATATTTTTTTTCCCAATCCAAAAACTCCTAAACATAAAAATATACCAACATTGACGTATAAAATCTTATTTAACCCCAAGAATTATCTTTGTTGACATTTCTCAAGTAGATAGGTATAACCCAAACATCTCGAATTTTCAGAAATCAAGAGGATATTTTATACTTTTTCAATAAATAACAGACGTAGGTATTTGTAAATATTTAAATAATAAAAAAACATGGATTTTTTAAATGTAAAATACAAGTTGACGACTTCCGAATGTTTCGAAGACTATCTTAAATATCTTGGTAAGTAAATGCTGATTTAATTATTTTTTGTCAATTCAAATTTTGTTTATTTAAATAGTTTTAGAATTGTGCAAACTGCAATCTTATAACACCCGGGTATTTTTGTTATCAGTCAGCTAAATCGTTCTTAATTAATCAGTCAATTATTAATGAAAAAAAATCTTGGACGTTTAATATAATAATTATGTGATTTTGAATTATCAAACGAAATAAGAGTAAATCATTTGATGCACTATGACGTCACGCGTAATCATAAACTGCATCTGATAAAGAGTTGCTGATTTGACATGACTCATACATGTAGTGCTATTCCGAACTCAAACTGGAATCTCACTTAAACGAGTATCGTCTATCTCCCTCGTGCACAATGCAGCCAAGTGAGAGGCTCGATAATCGAGTTAGAGTTTTAGAGTAGCATGGCTGTATACTAAGCAGGAGCATGAACGAGATTCTAGTTTGAATTGAGAACACCACAAATGTCTGAAATATGATAGGCCTGTCATTATCATCAGCTCATATACGTCTCCACCGAGGAGCTCGAGCCTCCCCTAACGACGAGGGAGTTTAGGCCATAGTCCACCACGCGGGCCTAGTGCGGATTGGCGGACTTCACATGCCTTTAATTGTGACATCTAGGGCATGATGATGAACTCCTCACGATGTTTTTCTATACCGAAAGTCACTTCGACTGCCCGTTGGCTTTGTGGTTGGTGACTCTCAAGCCGCCGGTCGTAGGTTCGAATCCGACCCAGGACAAACATTTGTAAGCATGGCTGTTTGTTCTGTGTCTGGATGTAATTATCTTTATAAGTATGTGTTTAAAAGTAGTATATCAGCTGGTTACCATATCATAAGCTCTGCTTACTTTGGAATCAGATTGGCCGTGTGTGAAAAATGTTCCAGGATATTTATTATTCTTTTTTTTAACCACAAGGCTGGCAATCAGGCATACGGTCCCACCTAAGGACGCTTGCAACACCAGTGGCGTAACTCACGGGTTCCCGACTCTGTAAAAAAGGAAGCAACTGTATAGGCAGTGTATTCCTTATTCGTGTATTCTAGAAAGTTCTAGTTTTGGTACAGATGGCTTATAATAGTACAAATGATTATATTAATGATGACGAGGCATGGGTATAGCGCTCGTTCTATCAGGACTAATGTTATTATTGTTAAAACTTGTTTTGAAAAGAGTAATTGCTGAGTTTAGTCTGGCTCTTCTCAGCAAAAGCAACCTTCCGAACCGAGCATTAGAGTCGACGTTTCATAAGTGCCTGTGAAGGCCTATTTGAATTAAATTTATATTATACAGGAGTAAGTATATTCCTTCGCAAGATAGCCGCTGCAGTGTCTCCTGTCTGCGTTTTGACTGAGGAGAATGGTACTTACACCTTCACTATGACATCTACGTTCAGGACCTTCAAGCTGGTCTTCAAGGCTGGCGAGGAGTTCATTGAGGAGAAACCGGATGGAACACAGGTTATATAAGGAACTTAGAATTTAGAAATAAACTAGACAGTATTTTTTTTATAATAGTGATGGGTAACTTAGTTAAAATAGTTGGCAGTGTAAATAATTTATGTTTGTTTAGAAATTTTCCTAGAATACACCATTTATATCCTAGATTTTTTTTTATGAAAGTTTGTGAGTATGGATGAATGGATAGATGTCTGTTACACTTTCACGCAAAAACTACTGAACGGATAAAATATGAATACAGATAGAACCTGAATAAAAAAAATTACAAAGGCTTCTTTTATACCGAGAAACTTGAAAGTCCACTACTAACGCGGGTGAAACCGAGAGAAGCCACTAGTTGTTCAATATGAATTCCTAAGCAATTGAATCAGCATTTTTTTACTTTCCAGGTAACATCATTAATATTGTTAGAAGGCAATAAGATGTTGCACACACAAATAGAGAAGAGTGGTCGGAAATCTACCATCGTAAGAGACTTCACATCTGACACGTTAACTGTGGTAAGATAAGGTTAATTTAATACTTGTCCAAATCTAAAGTCTGTTTTGATAATACATATCTATGTGCCAAAAAGAGACAAACATAGCGCGACGAAAAGAGACAACCGCTTGTCATAAGAAAATAATAAATATAATAAATAATAGTTGTTAGTTTATTACTGTCTGACGCAAAAATGGCAGATTTAAAATATTCTAGCAGTAGGTACTTACCATTTTTGAAAAGAGTAATCGCTGAGTTTATTGCCGGCTCCTCTCAGCAAAAACAAACATCTGATATGAGCGTTAGATTCGACGTTTCATAAGTGCCTGTGTCTTCGTCCAAAATATATTTTTATATATAAATTGTAAAACTTTTTTTGTCGCTTTTTTTCAGACAATCACAGTCGACGGCTGGGAGGGGAAATGTGTTAGAATACATAAATTAGTCGAATAAATCACATATATAATATAAGTATTATTTCCCGGGACATTTTGACAGGTTGAGCAGAGCGTTGGCAACATTGATATACTTTTATTTATTTAAATTTAGTACATTTAATTGAACGGTTGACTTCGAGGTTGGTTGTCTGACGACCCGTTTCGATTTGGGTGTGGGTTTAATTCCAAATCAGAACAAAAGGTGTACCTAACTACAAATATTTTCAAACCTATTATAAAATTTGTAATACATAAATGGTATAAGACTGACCGTGTAAAAGCATGTTTGTTAATATAAAATAATGCAATAAGTTTTTTTTTATTCTGTGTACTAATAAATATAATTATAAGTATTCTTTTTTTCTTTTTAATAAGGCCCCTGACCCTTTTAAGTGTCCTCGCACTCGGGGATTTATGCTATAAGAGTTCAATAATAAAGTTATTAAGCAATTCACTAACGAGGCCTCAATGCACACCGTCAATTACTGTATCAATCCTGTTTATACGACACGTAATACGTGCGGTGTGATTGAGGACACTAATGGCAAACGACTGGTTTTGAATGTAAATAAAATTATTTATTTTGAGCAGTTTTTTGTTACGTTTACAAAGTTGCAAATTGGTAAAATAAAATAATGAAATGAAATGTAGGTATATAATGTTAGAAATTGATTTCTATAAAATATGACATACCTAATATTTAGTAAGTATTAGGTAGATACAAAAAAAATATGGTTCAAAAAATTTTATAAATTTCCGAAGTAAAACGGTTTACCCGAAAATTGTATCTATAGCATAATTTCTTACCATACCGTAGGTACTATTTATTTATATCTATTTTATTAATTCTCCGTGTTCCGTAAGTGTAAATTCTTAAACAGGTCAAGTTAGCCGCTTCACTCCACACTCACTGTAAACTCTTGATTGTCTAGTTATCTATAGTAATATAGTACAAATATAAAACAGTAGTTAGTATTGTTTGTGGTCGCTCACCCTGGTTTGAACTGCGTGAACCTTCACTTATGTCAATTAATTTAACCATAAAACTATTAAACCTATTAAAGTTATCCTACTATTATTATAAACTAGCTTCTGCCAGCGACTTCGTTCGCGTGGAATAGTTTCTTTGGGCTAACTCTAACTTTAACCCGCGACTTCGTTCCTCGAACCTCCTCCTTTTTTTTAAGTCGTTTAAAAATAATCCTTATAGCATGATTTAGTATTCACGTGTGACGACGCGATGGCTTATTTCATCTATAATTTTGGTGTTTCTATACCGATTTCTATGGTTCTTTTTTATTAAATAGGTAATAATAATGTTAACTTTTTTAAATTAGGGAAGAGTGAGAGTATTATAAACGTATAACGTAAACAAATATAATCAGAATACTCCGAACTGCTAAGCTATCAGTAGTTACACGTGTTATTCTGAGTCAACTATAAAAGATAGACATATGCTGTTGCAAGATATTTTTAGATAATTTTATGTAGAATATTTCCGTCATACATGATTTCTATGTAACTTTAACCATTAAGGCTGCACACGCGACGGAAGCTTAAAAAATGGAGTAACTTTATTTGTTTAACTGTACCAAGTTTCGTTAAAATCCGTCCAGTAGTTTTTGTTTCTATAAGGAACATACAGACAGACAGACAGACAGACAGACAAAAATTTTACTGATTGCATTTTTGGCATCAGTATCGATCACTAATCACCCCCTGATAGTTATTTTGAAAATATATTTCATGTACAGAATTGACCTCTCTACAGATTTATTATAAGTATAGATAGATGGGGACCCCCGTTCCGATCATGTTCATGTTTGTCCTGGGTGGGTATCAAACCACATACGGCTTAAAGCCAGGATCACTTCCACAAAACCTATTGGCCAAAATGTACCATTATTAAATCTAAACTCAATAATATTAAATAGTGTATTTCCATATCGCATGTACGGTACAATTCACACCAATTTTATAAACAATTTTATTGTCAAAACAGTGACCACGCAGTTAGGTCTCATTAAAATGCCACTGAAATGTGCGGCATTATGTGACAGCCGCGGGCGGGCTCCCAAACGTACCGGGCCGAGCCGGGGGGCGGCCATGGTGCTAGGGATTAGCTGGGATACTCCAACTAATGTCAAAATGTTTAGTTTTTATAAAATAATTCATAAATTATTGGTATACTAGCTATTTGTTCCGCTATATTCTCTAAAATTGATTCATTTTATAATTTTTTTGGATAGAAACCTTGACCTGGCTATAACGAACACAGCCGTTCTGAAGTTATACACGTAGTGAACACGTACCTACATTACGCAGATTCATTTTTATCTTTAGGTATATATAGATAGATAGGTACCTACCTGAGTTTTATTGAACTCTTATCAAGGATATTGTCTAAGGCTTATTTATGTACCGAAGTTCGTCCTTAATACATGTACTCTTACATATTTGACCTATATTCCTTCAAAGTTAAAACATTTATCATTGAACGTATCTGACTGTGATTCGTGGATGTTACATACGTATATCTATAATATTGTGAGATACCCCAAGATGTAATAAAGATTAATTTAACATAGACAGTATTTCTAAATATCAATTTTACGGTCACCCTACCAGAATACCAGAAAAGTCATGTATCGCGTGACAATGCTGGACCGATTTCAGTGAGAACGATTCCTATGGGAACCGAGAATGGCCGCCTCGCCTCGCCTCGCCCTAAACCCTCTGATAAATTGCAAGGATTTGTTTCAAGAATGCCTTAATAAGTTGTTAAACTTGACCGCTTATCACACAGCTGCGTAGCAGTAGGATAGAACATTAAACATCCTACTCGTGACCACGATCAATGCAACTTGTCGAATGAAAGATATTGAAAAAATAGTAAGTAAGTACATATTGTGCAATAAGGAAGAAATTATTATAGGTCCATACATAGATATACTGTATTGTTGTGTAATTTATATCTAAATAACATGTAAGAATAAAACAATATATATCTATTAATACAGATTTCTTTCATCTCGCTAAATACTTAAATAATTTAATATCTAGGTACCTATTAGAAAACACAAAAAGATAGTGTATATAAAACTGCTAACTATGTAGTATTCGCAGTAGGTAGGTAATCGTTAATCCTTTGAAGTAGGTAATATGTTATGACCACCATGCATGACATTCACGAAGGATACTAAATTATATTTATCTATACTAATATTATAAAGAGGAAAGATTTGTTTGTTTGTTTGTTTGTTTGTAATGAATAGGCTCCAAAACTACTTGACCGATTTCAAAAATTCTTTCACCTTTGGAAAGCTACATTATCCCCGAGTAACATAGGCTATATTTTATCCCTGTATTCCCACGGGAACGGGAACTACGCGGGTAAAACCGCGGGGAGGCCTCTAGTTTTTTATACATCTCGATCACGAGGCATAAACGCTTCGGTGTAAAATGCGGACCGCCATAAGTTGCAATTATGAGATTTTGGGCTATCATTTTGGTGTGGCTAGGATTAGTTCGTAATAATGCACTTTTGGAGTTAGACTGTTCAGTCGTGACTTTCGAACACGTTTCGTTTCACGAATTATTAATATGTTTGACGTATGTTGCGTTTGTGATGTGGGAGGGCGTACAGCCTAACTAATATTATAAATGCGAAAGTAACTCTGTCTCGCTTTCAAGCTAAAACTACTGAACCGATTAATATGAAATTTGGTACATAGATAGTCTAGAGCCTGAGAAAGGACATAGGCTACTTTTTATCCCGGGAAAATGGAAGATCTCCCGGGTACGCGGGTGAAACCGCGGGGAGCCACTAGTATGCTATATTGTGGCGCCATATGTTTGCTATATTTTTATTTATTTCATTCACCTTGTAATATATTATTCTTGTGCTGGACTCCAATCACTAACCCTATGTTTGCAATATATATCTAAGTAGGTACTTAGTAAAACTACTATTGTTTGGAAAGCGTAGTAGAAGATACCTATAACGTAGGTATTAAGTGTAGTAGATTTAGTAGCCACCTTTCTTATTTCAGGCCCAACAGGTACTATTATTAATAAGTGACTAAAATATTAACATCGTAAAACTACATGGTATAATGACAGTGGTTTAAATTTGTATCTCCAATAGGTATCTACCTAAGAGATCGTATCGAGACTATCGAACCATATTCTGACTCACGGCGTAATGATAGGTTTGCTAAGTTGCTAACTCCTCTATTATTTTATTATGCAGTTTATTCGGTGAATTTTATAATTCCAATCGATGGACGATTCTTAGGAAACGTGTAGCTACTAATTTATATCATTATGAGGTTCATGTTTTACAAATATGCGATAAATGGTCTGATACATAAAATAATATTACACTATAAAAAGTTGACAGTTATATGAATTTGAAAATGTGGACATGTTTAGAATATGATGTAGAAAGACGTTTATGTATTTATTTCTCATAATTATAAAAGTTTACTAATATGCAAGTATGGACATCTGTTGGTGAGTAGCAACGATAATATGACTACTTCTAAATTTAACCACGAGATGGCGTTGTAAATAAATATTTTAATTATCGACACATCGTTAGGTAAAATAAATATGTGGTTTTGTGGTTTATTATTTCTTAATGTTAATAATATCCAAACGTGAAATTAATTTTTATTACCTCTAAATACAAAATATATAATATTTTTATACCAGCAATACCTGAGATATACCGTCAGTCTCAAGTCAGACTCAGTCAGTCAGTCAGTTCATCATCCTAGATGACAGTTCAGGATCGGCGTTTTGATCAAAATCGCTTGTCATTCATTAACTAACAAAACTTTGTTTCTCAAATCAAATAAAATGGCTCTAATGGACTTTTGCCATTTGGACGAGAAGATAAACCTGAAACCAGTGGACTCCCTTGCATCTTTCCAGAATGACGTGATCGGCTATAGCCAGAACTTCCTAAACCACACTCATCTTGCAACACCTCCGTTTGCAAACGTAAGTTTAGGTTACATTTTCATAGTTAAAACATTGATTTTGAATGTAGAATTTACGTGATTTTACTCTTCTGTCTTATATTTACAGCCAGTAGAAACCTTAGCACAATTCACCTCTAAAGATGAGACTGGGAAGGCGATCAAGATTCAGTTCGATCACGGAACAACCACACTTGGTTTTAGATACAAAGTAAGTTGCACTCTCTATACATTACCAATAAATGTACCAAAAATTGCTGGTATGTGAAATCTATACTAAATTATAAATGCGAAAGTCTGTCTGTCTCATTTCACGCTAAAACTAGTGAACGGATTTAAATGAAATTTGGTACACAAATAGACTAGAACCTGAGAAAGGACATGGGCTATTTATCCCGGGAAAATTGAAGATCTCTGGGTATGCAAGTGAAACTACAGGGGGCCACTAACTCAATAAATGTACCAATAATTGTTTCTATATGGATTTAAATTATCTTTCACCGAATGCAGGGTGGAGTACTTCTAGCAGTGGACTCCCGAGCAACTGGTGGCCAGTTCATTGGCTCACAGTCCATGAAGAAGATTGTGGAAATCAATGACTACTTACTTGGTAAGAAAATAATTATATTCTAGGACAAACATAAAGCAAAGTAACTTACTATGTATGTTTCAATTTCAATTGTAAGAAATTGGAATAAAAAATAACCCATCCAGTAAAGTAAAAATCACCCAGTACTTTTTATTTACTGCATGTTAGTACATATTTATGATGGTTTCTGCAAGTCATCTTATATTCCTACTAGCAAATAGCCATAGTAGAGTGATAAAAAAAGATAAAAGCCAAATCTGAAAACTTTATTCGAATTCCCGTCTCCACAGGAATCCATGGCCTATTAAGAAAAGATCTTAACTATTCACATTATATACCATACCTTGACTAATTCGAGGACCAAATGGAATAGACTCAAATATTGAGTTTTGGGGAGGCTATTTTCTACACTAGAGAGCCACCTACTAAGCGGTCAAATATATCATATCTAGATTTTTTTAGAAGTTTTTGGTTCCTAGGTACCCTAGCCGGAGGTGCAGCAGACTGTGTCTACTGGGACCGTGTCCTTGCAAAGCAATGTCGTCTATATGAGCTGAGGAATAGAGAACGGATATCTGTGGCCGCAGCCAGCAAGCTCATGGCCAACATGGTGTACAACTACAAAGGCATGGGACTTAGTATGGGAATGATGTTGGCTGGTATTGATAAGAGGGTAAGGTCTATTTTTGATTGATTATTTTCTTAAAAAAGGAATTGGTTTCCTTTGTATGATATCATATAGTCATAGTAAGAAAATGTGTTCTGCTTGACGAATTTTCAAACTAATTAATAATAAAACCCTTATATACAGTATTCATAACTGCAAAAGATGTCCAAATTAAACATATTAATATGAAAAACATTAATCTAGTGAGACCTTTAAATAGCCTGATAATATCCTATGTAATACAAAATCAACCTCTTATTTACATTTCTTATTTACAAAATAAATCAACCTCTTATTTACATTATAAACATCTATATCTCACAATGGAAAATCCAGTTATCCCAAATAATATTAAATATCACCATACTGAATATTCAATTGATTGATTAGTCTCAGTAACTTTAGGTATAATCTTCAGAAAATAAAGTTATGAAGGAAATGTTATTAGATAATTAATGTTACCTGTCAATATTATAAGTTATATGTTTTTTTCCAGGGCGCTCAACTATACTATGTGGACAGTGAAGGCACTCGAACCCCTGGCAAAGTGTTCTCCGTTGGTTCCGGGTCAGTGTATGCATTTGGTGTGCTCGACTCCGGCTACCACTGGGACCTGTCTGATGTGGAGGCACAAGGTGACATAATATTTGTATAACTAGTTATATTAAATTCTAGCTTGAATCACTTGACTAACACTGAAGAAAGTCTAAAAGATAGCAAATGGGTAATTACTTACCTGATTATATAAAAATAGAACCTAGTAATCAATAAATTAATTACACAGACATACAACTTCATGTAGATGCAGGTCTTAAGGAAAAATATTTTAGATATAGGAAATGGTTTTTACAAATTTTTGCTTCTACTGGCCGTGGTGGTTCATATCACATCCAGAACATGTCACAAAATAAAATATTTATAAGATGGCATTTTCTCAATTTAAAACCAAGTTTATGAGGGTTAACACATTATTGCTTATCCATTTATAATTTTTGTTATTTTATAACCAGAGCTAGGCCGGCGTGCGATCTACCACGCGACCCACCGCGACGCGTACTCCGGCGGCATCATCCGCGTCTACCACATCAACGACAAGGGCTGGGTCAACATCTCCAACGAGGACTGCTCGGAGCTCCACTACAAGTACCAGGCGGAGAAGGGGCTGCCTGAAGACTTGTGAACACCCTAATTAAGACTTTTTTTAATAAATAATCTAATTTGATGACTTTTGTTTCAATCAAAATCTATACTATATAGATACATTTTGATCCCGGCAGAATCTGTTGCGTTATTAGGTTTGCAAATTAGGGTATTGGTATACAACATTAGTAACGAAAATTTGCGTAGCCTTGTGTACGAAGAGACCATAACTTTAAGATTACTTCTAGGGGATTGTCAAGTAAAACAAACCACATTCATTTTTCGTTTTATTTCAACAGTGTTTCTCAAGGTACACATTTGGTATAACGAGGATCGGAACAAAATAACAAACTAGCGACTAGAAGAAAATCGATATACCTACCTAACAAGCACATAAAAAAAACAAGACAGGGCAAAAGACTAATTGAAACAATATTATAAAATTTATAATACATAACACACTTCTGATTTTAATTCATGAAAAATTAGTAAAAACTCAGCCAGGGAAAGTATTTATCATTAATTTAATACTAAATACAATATCTCATATTATAAACCTACATAACATAGCCTCCTTAACTTATTGATACAAAATGGCCGCCTCTTAGAAACCCGAAAATTTCTGGTACATAATAAATAACTAAAGGTTACAGTACTTTTGATGGTGTAATCGCAGAAGTTGTGTATTCACGAACCACATTTAAGGGCCATTTTCATCGCATATTCAAGGAATATGTGCGATGCAACAAACTTATTACAATCCAAAATCCAAGCACTTCTTATTGCAATAATTTTTTACAGTAAATTCCTTAAACATCGAGTACTTTAAACGTATGAAACTTATGTTGTTTTTTTTTTTTTTATGATGAATCTGCAATCAGTGTTAACACTATAAGCAGATGTGTTGCTTTTGCCTAGTTGTGCATAGTGTGCTCTCCACTGAAAGCATAAGCAAAGTTGATATTTATCGCAAAAATTGTTTATTCATGGGACAGATGTAATATAGGGGCCATTTATCTCCACACTGAAGGAATATTTGTTATTACAATCCAAGGGCTTCTTGCATTATATTCTTCTTAGCACTTGGTATCTTTCTTGGGCGTGTTCTCTGCAGGTTTTTCATCAGCCTTAGGTGGTGTGTCTACGTGCACACTGACTTCCTCAACAACATTTTCCAATTCCCACTCTTTCAGCGGTACTTCTGTTAGTTTGTAGAATTTGCCGTGTTTGCCGATACCTGGAAGAGTTATTACATTTTAAATATGATAAATAGGTACTACAACATATATTTTCAAGTATGCTAGCACTAGAGAATAAGCTACTAATGATTTACGTAGTTGTGATTTGGTAGGCGCAAGTACCAAATCTTAACATGGTATAAAACTAAGTCGCTAGATCTTTTAAACTATGCAAGGGATTTTAATGCGCTTTTCAACAGAGTGATTCAAGAGGAAGGTTTATACATATACCTAGTTTAATATTGTTAGTAAATGAAATATGACAATGATGCTCTGCTAACCAATAAACTAAAATATATTTAAATTGGAAAGGCAATAAAGTTTGAGTAAAAATTTATAATATATACAAACCTCCTTGAAACTTCTTGACTCCCTCATTCATGTCCTGTATAGCATTACCAAGGAGGCTGGTCATGACCGCCTCGTCCCGCATGCTCTCCTCACTGTTAGGGTTCAGCTGAGAGTTGACAGCCGCTAGCTTATCCATCATCAGAGCATTTTGGGGAAACTTTACAAGTGATTTTGCCAACTTTATTGCTTCACCTAGAGCTGGAAAATGGAATAGTAAATAATAAATAAATATCCTGGGATATTTTTCACACATGGCAAATCGGATTCCAAAGTAAGCTTCAAAGTGAGCTTGTGTTATGGTAACCAGATAACTGATAAACTACATACATATACTATATTTTTTAATACATACTTATATATAGATTATTCCATACAGACACAGAACAAACTGACATTCATGCATACAAATGCTTGTCCTGGGACTCCTGGGTGGCATTTGAACCTACAACCGTTGGGTTGTAGTTGTGGTCTGTAAATTATTCCTATTTATAATAATAGTATAGATGACTTTAACTCACAAGTGCCGGTGGAAGTGAGTTTAGTCGCCAGTCCCGCCTGCTGGGCCTCCGTCCCCGAGATAGGACGCCCCGTGATGATGAGGTCGAGGGCGCGGGAGAGGCCGATCAGGGATGTCAGCCTGCGAGCACCATAGAGACCTTGTGGTACTCCTAGAAGTATATAAATAAGTTTATTATAATAAAGCTTTATTTTTACCTAAAATGCTGTATAATTATTATTGTATTAATATTTTTTCGCTTCTCCATATTATCTACTAGTGGCTCCCTGCAGTTTCATATGCGTTTCTGGGGATCTAAAAACTTCCCACAGTAAAAAGTATATGTGTAATCTGTCTCGCTTTGACACTAAAACTACTGATCTAAATAAAACTGAACCAATTTAAATTAAATTGGTGCACAGATAGTCTAGAGCCTAAGAAAGGCCCTAGGCTCCTGTTAATTCCGGGAAAATGGAAGATCTCCCAGGTGAGACTTGCGTGGGTAAAATTGTGGGGAGCCACTAGTTAAGGTTATATAAGCTGTGTTCCAAATCTGTTCAGTAATTTTTGTGTGAAAGAGTATCAAACATACGCATTCATAATATAAGGAGGATTTTAACATTTATTTTAGATAAAATATGATAAATCTATCTAGCTTGGAATACTTACCAAACCTTCTCCCCAAAAAGCCCATAACAGCCGTATCCTCAATTATGCGGAGGTCGCACGCCAGTGCTAACTCGAAGCCTTCAGCCACTGCATACCCGGCTACTGCTGCTATTGTTGGCTTGTCACATAATGGGCGACGAAGAAGGCGAGACTGTGAGACCAAATAAATAGGACTACAGGCGAACCATACAGCATGATTATATAAGTGACTTGCGTTGCGTATAGGATACAATTTATATAAAATTAATGGTTTTAGGTTGTTATATACCTAGTTATAATTATACACATTATCAATAAGCAAAAAAAATGATAAATACAGAACTTATATAATATGAAATCAGTGTCGCACTTCCAACAGTACATGTGATAAAAATGTTGACTAGTTTCAATACCATTAGCTGAATAGATAGATAAACCAGAAACCTTCACAAATTAAACATGATACAATTAATAGCACCCTGGTATGCCTTTTCTTTTATAATCTTAATAGTGAACATGTCTACATATTTCATGGAATAGCAACTTACAGCAGCATCCATAAGAGTATTGTACCCTTTCTCTCCAATCTCGTCTATATTGAAACCGGAACAGAATGAGCCACCCTCTCCGTTGAACACCAACACCTTGGCTTCTTCATCCTTATCAAATACATCTATGGCAGCCGCTATCTCTCTTAGTGTGGCCTCGTCTAGACTGTTCCTTGTTGGAATCCGGTCAATGTTCAATGTTGTTATTGGCCCAAAACTTTCAACTATTACATTTCCTTAAAACATAATAAAATATATTATATAGAAATAGATTTACTACATACCTGGTATCAAAGCCTTTTTCAAAGTGGTAATTTTATTGAAAATCTATAATAGATTATGATTAATTTACGATCTTATGTACAGCTTCATGCCATGAAAATTAATGACACATAATAATATTCCTACTTTAAATAGAAAAAGTACTTCAAATTGCGTATTTAATACCTATTGATGAAAATAACCTTACTTATTTTTAAATCTTCGGTTTTCTCAGGCTCATTTTGCTTTTTTTTTGCATCGTTAGAAGCAAATCGAACAGTATTTATCCTGGAGAATGATATGTTCTTCGAAAATAATCTTCTGATTACTAGCCGCATATTTATTAGCGATTTTATTTATAGTCGCAATTAGATGAAAATAATTCCTGTTCCGGCGAAATCAAATTCAAAATAAAATACCTAAATCAACCCAAGCAAGACCGAGAGCTGTCAACGTCAGACAGTTGATTTGATTGTCAAATTAATAAAAAAAAATACAGTTGGGGAGCAGTATCTATTCGTTCAAAACATATTTTTCTTTACGAAATAATACTATTACAATGCCCAACCTTATTATATAATATTATTGAAAGAAAAGTAGTATTAAATTAGAAATAATCGCAACGATATTTATCCAATACTTATTACGTTTTCTGCATAGTCTGAAACGTAATAGTTAATGTTACCAAGCCAAATAAATCAGTCAATAACTCAATACTGATAAAGAAGAAATGTAAGAATTAAGATAAAATGAAAATAATTATAATTAACTATTAAAAATGGGTAAATAAAGTTATTGAACGACTAGTAGCATTTGTAAATTATAGAAAATGTAAATCGTGTCAACTTACAATGAGCTTCATAGAGTTTTTGGCTGAAATGCTGACAACACAAGTGCTGAATGTCACTTAAAAATAACAAACTCATCCAAGTCACCCTACTCCATACATTGAATTTTCTGGACTAATTCTCTTGGTACACGTGTACTTACGACGGATTGTGTCCAATTTCATCACAAGTGTTGTTACTTGCGAAGCATCCTCAAATTTGACCGTATTAGATTGTGTGAACTCTATAACTTATGAAGAGTTATCTTTATTTTGCTGTACCAGTTTAATTGTGACCTAATTGTGCCGCTTCTGTTTACAAATCAAAAGGCTTGAAGATGTCTGAGTTTAGAGACTTTTTCAATAGTATACCGTTCTTCACCCGATATTGGTTAACGATTACTGTGGTCCTGAGTTTATTTGGGAGATTTGGATTGGTCAACTATTCCTATTTGGTTTTGGATTATTATCCTTTTATTCATAAATTCCAGGTAAGTGGAGTTCACTATTTACTATTTTAATCCTATGGGTAACTGGTTGATGGTATAATGTCCCTAGTAACACAATTTAAAGCGAACATATAAGGCATTCAATGCACAATTTATACTTTTGCATGAAACATTCAACAGTCTTCTGATTGTTATCTACTTGTGTGGGTTTACCCATATCCTGAAACATTTATGCATGTTATGTGATGTAGGATGATACTACTAGCCTTAAATAGTAGATAACACAAAACAAAAACGAAAAATAATTTTCCTTGACAAGCTGTTCAATATTAGGATAGCACATTACAGCTTGTCAACTCCGTGCTTACCTTATTTGTGTACATTAACTTGTTTGTTAAAATATTTATAAAAATATAGTGGCTCCCCGCGGTTTCACCCGCGTTCCCGGGATAAAAAGTAGCCTATGTGTTATTCCAGAACATATTCTAGCTCTGTGCCAAATTTCAAGCAGATCCCTTCAGCCGTTGGAGCGTGAAAGAGTAACAAACATCCATACATACATCCATACTTACAAACTTTCGCCTTTATAATAGTAGTAGGATGAGCAGTATCTAATTGAGGCATAAATAAAGTACAGTATATTAATTAGCTATTCACAATAGTACTAAATCTGCTTATTTAAATTATAAGGTGTGTATACAATTGCCCCAATTTATGTGTAATAATTAGATTTTTTTTTTTCAGATATGGCGTCCACTTACAGCGTTATTCTTCTACCCTATAAGTCCGGGTACAGGTTTCCACTTCCTCATAAACTGCTATTTCCTGTACAACTACTCGCAGCGGTTGGAAACTGGCATGTTTGCCGGGAAGCCAGCTGATTACTTTTACATGCTGATATTTAACTGGCTATGCTGTGTGATCATTGGACTTTTGGTCAACTTGCCAGTAAGTAAAGATTTTTTTATACCACCACAGTGGCAAACAGAATTTAAATAAATTGTATTTACCTTAATTGTAGCTAATTTAATTTAAATACTGAAAAGGTACCTGTGATTTGCTAATTTAAATATGTAGTTTAATTAGCTCAAAATTAAGATAGATATGCTTACAAATGAATAGGAAATGTATTTATACTTTAAATATTCTATCCATTAATTAATACATACAATATGCTAGGAGCTGATTAAATGTTTATCAATGACTAGACATTATTTATATTAAGTTTTTTTCTTTACATGACCAGATTAGATAATTATAGGTATCCTTTCTACATCTAGTTTCTTTATTCCAGATTCTAATGGACCCTATGGTGCTATCAGTTCTGTATGTGTGGTGCCAGCTGAACAAGGATGTGATTGTGTCATTCTGGTTCGGCACTCGCTTCAAGGCTATGTACCTGCCGTGGGTGCTGCTCGGCTTCAACCTAGTCATTAGTGGAGGGTAAGTTTGTGTGAACATATTGGGAACTAGGTCTCCCCCTGTGGTTTCACTGGAATTCCTGGGCTCTTCACTTTCCAATAGCCTCTGTGTTAATCGATGGTGTCAGCTAACACCATACCAAATTTTCTTAAAATCGCTCCAGTCATTTTGATGTGAAGAAGTAATAAACATACACACTCACAAACTTTCACATTTTGACGTGACAACGTCTTATAAATTGGTTTGCCGGGTGACACTTCAAGAAACTGCGTTACGCTCCGCTCACGTTATGCGCTCACAATGAGAGCGAGTGAGAGGCACGCGTCCCTTCCACTCGGGCATGGTTAGCCCGCCTAAGAGCGAGAGAGACAGACATAAAAAGTGAAAGGCACGCGTCCCTTCCACTCGAGCACAGTTAGCCCGCCTAAGAGCGAGAGAGACAGAGCGAGAGAGACAGAGCGAGAGAGACAGAGCGAGAGAGACAGAGCGAGAGAGACAGAGCGAGAGAGACAGAGCGAGAGAGAGAGAGAGTGAGAGAGATAGGCATACACACCGGTTCATGTCTTGCGCTTCTATTTCGCTTAGGCGCCTGCATACAAGTTTACACGTTGCCAGTTAATTGTAAAACGATTGTGAATATTCACATTAAAATTATTTTACCACTCAAAGTCGTTGTCACGTAAAACTTTCGCCCGTATACCGACTTTACAGGCAACCAATTTTTTCGGATTTTGCCACCTATAGCGTATGTGTGAAAGAGATATATATCTATGATGTTGTCTTGTACACACTAGCGAAGTGGAGGGTCATTGACGGATGGATGGATGGTGACTAAGACAGAGAGCAGAGAGAGGTAGTAAAGGTATTAATAATTGTGATGACTAATGTGATTAAAAGTAGTATATCAGCTATCTGGTATCTTTGAATGTCTCAGGATATTTTTAATATTATTATTTTATTATAGTTATAGATAAGGTTAAAAATGAACTCAAATGTGGTTGATATATTTATCTATAAAACCATGATTACTGAATAAACATCTTTAACACAGCCGCAGCTGTGAAACTCAAACATTCAATATAGTGGAGTAAATGAAGCATTATGGGTCCGTTTTTTTTTACTGTGAACCGAATTGCATACAATTTTGGAATTAGGTTCATCTTACCCTTAACTTCAAAAGTGAAAATGATTTGAACTCCGCAACCACCCTGGGTGTGGTTGCCACCCCTTCTCGGGGGTGAATTTCTTTTTTTTCAAAATTGCCTCGGATATCAATAGAAGGCCTAATTTTAAGCAAAATCATATATAAAGCTTTTCAAAAAATCCAATACTTTTCAAGTTATTGGCTATTGAAAATTTGCAATTTTTTCACGGTTTTCATCGGTTTTTTGCAAATATCTCCAAAAATATACGTTTATCGAAAATTTTATCAAGAACAAAGTTGTAGCAGGTAAAACAATGAACAATTTGGTATTTTATAAAGTATTCTACGTGCAATATTAAGCTAGATATTAAAGATCAAAGCCGTGTTTTATTTTATCTGAAATTTAATCGATGTGGTCAATGCCATCTAGTGGCGAGCAGATGCATTTTATGCATTCTGATACAAAAGAGTTTTGTAGCGCATAAAATAAGCTTTAAAATTAGCACTATTCAAAGTCTTTTGCATGTAAAATAAGTGAGCTGTATTGCAAATAAGGGGAGCATCTAAGGTTTTTTCTTTTAAATCAATGGGTTTCATAAATGCCATTTCCACCAAAATTAAAATTAATCGTATTCCGCCTAGAATTAACTTTATTATGAAGAGTTTGATGGATAGTATCAGTTTGGCTGCTTCAGGACACATATTTTTCAAAAAATTCATGATTATAAAAAAAACAAACTTTCAAATATTTAACAAACCCACCCTTTTTTTAATAATATCTCAAAAAGGACGACAGATACGTATAAAAGTGTATATGTAAAAAAAAAATGTTAATTTTTTTACAAACAATTTGGTTCTTTTGTTTTTTCTGTCAAACAAAAATTGACGGAGATATGATTGTTTAAAGAGCGCGTGGCAGCGGAATCACAGCCTCTCTTAAGCCCTTTAACCCTTCACCGTTTCAGAAAAAGGTTTTTTTACTATATATTGCAATAAAGGATGTTGTAGCTCTTTTAATTACCTTTACAATGGTGTTTTATAACTTGTGATAGCATGAAAATTGAAGGAGTTATGGTCCAAAAACTTAACATATTTTTATCTACTTAGTAACTGAAAATTTCGGAGTGCGAATATTTGGAGCCATGTGAAAGTACGCAGTATAATAGAGACCCACAACTATTGTAATGTGTATATATGCTACCAGAAATGTATGAAATCAAGGAATTGAATACAAATCCTAGGAAATGTGTACAGTTCCGATACTTTTAGGAAATGTATAAAATATTGTTTGAAAAACTATTTGATGCATAATTATCCTAGGAAATGTATAAATTTCCTCGAAATTATATGGAATACCTGCTGGTCCACCGGCAATGTGTAAAATAACTATATTTGGGCGTAGTAATCAATGTTATGTTAGGACAGTAAGTCTTTGTCACCTTTTTTGTGTTCATTTCAGAACATTTAGACGGCTTAAGGGTGGCCCAAGGGCCACCCCCGCCGCACCCTAACCTATATTAATAATATATTATGGCGACAATACACAAATATTATCGCCATAATATATTTATATGGTATATATTTATACCAAACTATGACACATTTGCAAGGGTTGTAAGATTTTCAAGGGGTTGAAAATGATTTTAATATGAGGTAATTATGTAAGAAAATACTTTACAATTTCACCATTTGCTATTAGACATGTTTTCTAGCGATAAAATGGCTCAATGTAATTTTTTCCATTAAGGGGTGGTTTACACCCCTTAAAAATAATAGGCGGAGTTCAGATCATTTTCACTTTTAAAGTTAAGGGTAAGATGAGCCTAATTCCAAAAATTTCATGCAAATCGGTTCACAGTAAAAAAAATCGGAGGTAAGACCGTATTTTTCGCTTCATTTACTCCACTAATATGTCAACAACATTAACCTATTGGGTAATGACATCACCTTTATTGGTATAGTCATCATACATATTTTATATTGTTAATGTGTAAGCAACAATTTTTTTTAATTAACTTAAATAAACTACACATGAATATGTTATTACTACTACATAGGGTTATATAATGTAACTAGCTGCCTCCGCGCGGTTTTACCCGCGTAGTTCCCGTTCCCGTGGGAATACAGGGATAAAATATAGCCTATGTTACTCGGGGATAATGTAGCTTTCCAAAGGTGAAAGATTTTTTGAAATCGGTCCAGTAGTTTCGGAGCCTATTCGTTACAAACAAACAAATCTTTCCTCTTTATAATATTAGTATAGATACATCCTACTTACTACTAATATTATAAATGCAAGAGTTTCTGAGTGGATATGTGGTGGATGTATGTTACTCTTTCATGCAAATATTTCTGAGTAGATTTGCATGAAATCTGAAACACAGATAACCTGGATTAGCAGATAAGCAATTTTGTATCCCAAGACCGAGATGTGAAATCACTAGTGGTATATAAAATTCATACTATAGACATTAGGGAAGCGAAATTGTGTATTTCTTGAACCTATGTATTTATATTGTATTTTTATTTTTTTATAGTGGAGTGATGGAACTTCTGGGAATCCTGATTGGTCACTTGTCCTTCTTCCTGCTGTTCAAGTACCCGCAAGAGTTCGGTGGCCCCGCTCTACTCACGCCGCCGACTTTCCTGTAAGTTACATGTTTTTCATTTAAATTTATCTACACATATCAATTAATTATTGTTAAATGATTTGAAATTGTCAGACAGATGCTGAATTGAAATGAACTATACAGGAAAGCTGTAATAAACTATACATAAAATTCACGCCCAAAGTCCGTGTGTTTGATTACCACAAAGGACAATATCACCATTATGAAAAAAAATGCAACTACTACCTATATTAATCTAGGTACTGTTGTACAAAGGTTCAAACTAATACAGTTTACTTAGCCTTCACAGTAAAAACAACTTTCAGTACCGAGCATTAATACTGACTATTCATAAGAGCTTGAAGGCCTATTTGAATAAAAAAGATTGTGATTTTTTATTTTAACGGGGTGCTTTCGAAGGGAAGGCCAATTTTGGGGTAAAATAACCTTGTATAAAATCTTCCACAGCTTCTATATATTTATCTATTTTATTACAGGAAACAGATGTTCCCTGACACGAGGTACGTGGGTGGTTTCGGCACCGCGCCTCAGGAGCGAGTCCCCACGAGGCCCGGCGGCGCGGTCTTCGGCGGACACAACTGGGGTCGCGGCCAAGCCCTCGGTGGCAACTGAAAATGAACCCAACACCCATGTGGATAGAGTAACATGTGCGATGTGTGTGATGTACTATATTGTACGTAAATACAGATGTGTTATTATTAATGAGTGTGAGTTTTGACCCGTCAAATCTTGCTTTATTAGTGAATTCTTGTAATGAAGTTTCAGTGAAACAATAAAATGTTAAGTAAAATAGTCTCATTTGATCTTAAAGCGTTTTTTGATGGGTCAAAAATACAAAATATTTTTGTGAAGGTAAAATTTTAGTTAATTAAAATTAATATCAAAAGCAATAAAAGTAATGGAATTTATCATAATAATCGTTATTAAATATACCAAATATCTCCATAATATTATTAGCTTCTGCCCAGATTTCACCCGTGGTCCCAGATAACATACTAAAAAAAATTGTTCAAGATAAGAATTTATGAATGAAAAAACTTTTAATTTTTAATATTAAAAAGTCTTATCATATTTCGGATTTGTTACTCAGTACAATATATTTAAGTAAATAAAATTTTATTTATATTAGAGAATTTATTCATATTAAATATTAATATAATCCACACATCTGCTCAGAGTTTAGGGAATGTTCACAGATTGAAGGAAAAAATTATAAAATTATCAAGAGTTACCTTGTGATCGGTAAATCATTAATTTAATAGAATAATATGAGATGTGGAATTATCAATATCGTATTTGCCTGATTGTAACTAAGTTGAAATGTACCTAAAAGCAACGAATACTTACAATTTCTATCTATCTTTTGCTTCCTTAAAAGTACCTATTAGGTATTATATCTAACTGTTAATGTAAATTATCTTCTTTCAAGTTTATTCATTGGTTTGCTGAATAAATTGCTGCACTCGAATTTAAAAGGAAAATATATATGACCATATTTTCGTTACTTCTACCTATACCTAACATATCTTCATATTACTGTATACTTACCCTATATTTGTTTTTGTTTATGAAGTTAAAATGTCAAACACAGATGTAATAGGTGATATCAAGAAACCTCAACTATATTTCTATAAAATTGTTTTAATATACATAAATACGACAACTCACTGAAATTGTTTTATTATATAATACCTAAGTTTGATCGGATACGTGATCTATAGGAGGTTTGAGGAGATAAGTTTAATAAATAGCCAATTATCATTTTTAGGCTTTATGTGGCAATAAATTATTCTTCAAATAGCATCTCATATATACTCCCCCATGGAGAGTAAATAAAGACTATTTACCAAATAAAACATCATTTAATATAACACAATCTACTATCATACATAATATATCTACACAATATTCATTAATGGTGATCTTCCTTAGGGTCGTGCTTGCCGTGTTCTTTCTCCCACATGGCAATGAATTCCTTCTTCCTCTCTTCACGTTTCTTAAAGTATTCTGGGTATTGCGCTTTTTCTAGAGGATGCCAGTAATCGAGAACCCAGTCTGGTGGGGTCACAACACGCTCGTAAGCTACACCACCGGGACTAAGTGGAACTGAAAAATTAAATATTTGTTCAAAATGTAGGCAATATCACATTAAGCTTATTTTATAAATGAATACTTTATATGGTTTTTTTCTAGATGTCCAATCTCAGAGAATCCTATTACAAGAAAATTTTTACAGTTTTGTCACTCAGCAAACATCATCACAGCAGACCTAGGCGACGATGGCGGGACGAGCTAGACCACTTCTCAAAGTAGTGGTCCAGTAAAGCTCTGAACCAAAAGATGGGGAGGCCTTTGCCCTGCAGTGGGACAGTCTCGTAATAATAATAAAAATTGACACAAGAAAAGTTCAGCATGGTAGTGTGATTGAAAAGGGGAGTAACTTTTGATATGAAAGTTGTTATAATGTATACACATTACTCACAAGCTTTAGGAATAGGATGCTGATTAAGAAATAGTTCTTCCTCCCCGTTCTTCAGTATCTGCAGAGCTTTGCGCAGGTCTGTCTCCTTCGCATGCTTATCAAACCGCTCACGGAGGAGCACAGCTTGGTAGCGGTATACATGTCTGTAAGCATTACATATTTATTAAGACAATGTAATATACCATTAATGTAAGAAACTTTTTCTAATACTACATAAATAAATTACATATTTTTAAGTGATGTAACATTACATGTAAGAGCACTCAGAACTTTAAGTTCATTATTATAATAACTTCACCTAATTCAGATTAGGCCCGGAAGCTAGGTTTTATAATGGATAGCTAATATACAAATAGTTAAGTTGATATAAAACTCTAGATTAGAATGCTACGATCAAGTTTTCAATAAGTACTACTGTTTTAAAATATACTATTTAAACAAATATAAAATAGGAGATAAATTAACAAAACATTCAGATAACCTCATTGAATTGCTTAAGGGAAGAAGTACAAGGCAAGGTGTATATAACGTGTAGTTAGAATCAATTCATAACAATCTTGTTAGTTAGTTAAATCTGCAATATAAATAGAAAAGGATTGGTTATGTTTGATATCAAAAATTACGTAACAAAAATACAAGAAAAGAAACAGTGTGTTATTAAAAATTTATTTGATATTACCGTCTATCGTAAAACGCTTCTAAATTGCGCAAAGCTTTTTTGTAAAGACTGCAAACTCTTTGAGAATGGGTCCTTAACCCTAGGATCGGAACGTTCGCCATTGTTATTTTTGCACCCAAATTTTTGGAATAGATTCAGCAAGCAGCTGTGATGTCAGTGTGACATTGACACTTGTCTATGATCTATTTGTCTATGCATTCTTTTTTATCTATGTATTTTAGAATATAAAATGTAATAAGCCCTTATTCGCACTAGTTTTTTTACCGGACGGTAAAAAAACGTTCAAATTTACATTCTCAACTTTGGCCGTTGGAAATAGAGCATATTATGGTACTTAATATAGGGACAAGATAATAGGTCACTTTTGACATTTCATCAAAATTCAACAACGTAACCTTGTAACGGCGGGCATAAAATAAGAACTGCACAATTGCTTAACTTTTTTCAATTACGTTTACATATTTATTGTAATAATGACCGATACGAGTAATTTTACGATTTGCTTTCACTAATAAACCATTCTAAACATAATAAACAATTTCTGATCTAAAGAACTGAACGTCGTTACAATGTTGCGTCAGTCAACCCTTTTTCTTTTTAAACACTAGGGATGTTACTCTAAAAATCGAAAGCTGATAGGATTGTAAGTTGAATCGAATGCAATGATTACTTGTGAAGAAAAATCACCATAAATTTATAACCATATATTATTGAAAATGAATTAATAATATCTCTGAGTGCTGACAGCAGTGATGAAGATAGCAGTTCCGATAGTTCAAGTGAATAAAAGCAATTTTTTTGTTAAATTACGTAGGTACTTGTCTTATTTTGCTCCTTTAATTTATGAAAGAAAAAATAATAATGGGACAGGGATTCGCATGATCATTTTTAAAATTCACATATGTTTCAAGTCTGTATCGATCACTGACGTATGAATAATATGGACTTGTTATGTTTGACTATAGAAAAAAATAGTTATACAAGTATGAGGCTTTTCGACGCCAAAGTCATAAAATTATTGCCATCTCTTTTTAACTTTAATAATTTTGCGTAAGTGAAAAAGGATAGTAGTGTATTTGACCGTTACTATAATGGCAACTCTTTATACCTAGCGTTATTGAAATACCTATTTGCGGCCGGTCGCCATTTTATCCTCTCGCTGTTAGGTACCTACGTTGGGTACGTCAACTGTCAAATGCTCGTGAGCTGTGGATAAAATTTGTGAATTTTGGCGTAATTTACTGTGTTATTGTGTTAGAACTCGGTATTATAGTGAAAATCGACAATAGCAAGATGCCCAATTGCAATATAATCGGATGTGGGATGAAAAGAAGCAGAAATCACCCGAACATAACTTTGCACCAGTACGTACATACCTTTCAGCTGAAATATCTTTAGATTTAGATAATTAACAAAAGATTTTGCATTCGTTGGAGTTTCAACAGTAAAATATTCATAATAATGCCTTATTTTGCCCATATATTCAACATGAAATCATTTTTTTGTAATGTTGTTATTCAAGGCCTAGAGTAGTGAATTAGTCATTTTTCATATTTATCGATAGTGCTATTTTTAGTTTCTTTATGGGTTTTATGTTTTACTTTCAAGGCTGCCTGCTAATAAAGGAAAACAGAAAATTTGGCTCGAAACAATTGGTGTTGAAAATTTAAAGATATCAACAAAAACCATTCATATTTGTTCTGTTCACTTTGAAGAATCATGTTTCAACCGGACACTGAATAAAGTAACATTGCGTGACGATGCTTTACCTTCACGAACGTTATTGGTAAGTAACATTGCATGTTATAAATTTATCCAACATGATAGTGTAGTGGCTGATAATGTTTTAATGTTGTTCATTATTGCAACACTTGTCTAATGGACACATAGAGTGATATAAATAATGTATTCCAGTGTGTTCTTATGATTAATTAATTTCTTAAAATGAATTAATTAATTGAAGAAAAATTACAAAATCTAATCATTTTATTTAATTCATTTTACAGCCTGCGATTCAATCAAATATGTCTGACATTTTAATTGATAATAAGCAAAATCAGACAAACTCACAATCAATGTCTGCATGTGATGCTCCTGATAAGGTAATTATCTTGTAATTAAAACAGTAGGGTCATATATGGTTACACGTTATACTATTTTTGAGTATCTGATTTTCTATATTTATGAATATTTATGAGAATAATAAAGAGTTGTTTGATTAATGATAACATCTCATAACTGAATTGAGACTGGGCAGGAGATCTTGCTTGGCTTCAATATCTATTAAAGCTTACTTTTATTTTATTTGATTTCAGATACGCACATTTACGATGATGAAGAAATTAAAGGAAAAATGTCAAAAACAGTCCAAGAAGATAAAGAGACTTAATGAGAAAGTCAGAAGACAGACGAAAAAAATTGCTTATTTTAGTAATATTGTCAAAGACTTAAAGGAAAGAAATTTATTAAACTCAGAATCCCAAGCATTGCTTGCAGAAGACTGCAAGATCGTGAAGATTTGCACATGGCGACTAAGTTGACGAAAGCATTTTATGTTTGACAAACGAAAAATGAAGGTCCGTTTGGCCACTCAACTGTTGAGTAATTCAGTCGCCGATGCCTTGCACTACTGCGAGAATTAATTAAAACTTAAGAAATTTGAAGGTTCTACAGCGACAATCAATTTCATACGAATAGTAAATAATGTGTTTGACGTCTTGAATAGTCACTCAGTTCGACCGCCAGGCTGGAAAAAAGCTGTATGCCCTGAAAACATTGGACTTATAGAAGCGCTGTTTGAAGGGGCCATTACTTACTTTCGCAATTTAAAGCTGCAATCAGGTCAGTTAGTAATTTGTTCCCGTAGAAAGACTGGATTTATTGGATTGATTATAAACATGCAGAGTACAATCCAGTTATTTAAATATCTAGTTGTATAAAGTGAGCCAGGATCACTTAGAATTGTTTTTTTCTGCCATCAGAGCTCGTGGTGGATTTAATAATAATCCGAATGCAGTCCAGTTCAGAGCTGTGTTTAAGAGACTTTAATAAGAGCTGAAATTCGCGATGGTGGTGTCGGCAGCTGTATTCCTCTGCAGCAAATTAGTATATTAACTTGTTCCAGTAAACTTAGCCCAGTCACTGCTATAAATAATTTAACAGAAAAGAAATCCTTTGTAGACATTCCGGAGGATGATAGCGATTTGTACGAAGAGTTCCTTGATTGTATATACAGTAATATTTCAGGATATACAGAAAGTGTAATAACTTACATTGCAGGCTTTGTCGCTAGAAAATTGTCACGTTCACTGAAATGCGAAGCTTGTAACAAACTTCTTTTTGGAGCTTCTGAGCTATATAAAACAAGTTTAATTACTTTAAAATCTCGGGGTGGCCTGGTTTATGCTTCGAAAGACGTTGTAAAGATTTTGAAAAATGTCGAAAAAATATTAAAAGGTGTTTTGCATGTAAAAGACAGAGAAGAAAATTACTATTTGTACGTTTTTAAATTTTTCGTAGATTACTATGCCCAACCAAATAATTTATTTGATTCTGGGGACTGTGAACATGATACAAATCATAAATATTTATTAATTAAAAGTGTAATAGAGGTATACGTGAATTTGAGATACAAATATTATGGGATAAAATGTACTGAAAGCATATCACATCGAAATTACCTGAACAAAATTGTATTGTTCAGAAATGAATGATATTAATTTGTTTGTTATTTTTTGTTTAAATATACATATATTATTGATTATTGTTGACTTTTAATGAAAACCCACTATCATGGTGTATATTAGATAAGGTTGGTGTTGGAAACTAACATCAAAAATATTAAATACTAGCTGCCTCCCCGCGGTTTTACCCGCGTAGTTCCCGTTCCCGTGGGAATACAGGGATAAAATATAGCCTATGTTACTCGGGGATAATGTAGCTTTCCAATGGTGAAAGAATTTTTGAAATCGGTCCAGTAGTTTCGGAGCCTATTCATTACAAACAAACAAACAAATCTTTCCTCTTTATAATATTAGTATAGATGTGGTTCCGCCAATAAAACCCGTGAAATTGAAAAAAAAAACTTTATTTCCTACGTTATTTGGAAACTGTAGCTCTATATTAAGTCGTATGTTGATCCTACTGTGATACGGGACAAAAATTTAATTATTATCAATTACCATCAGCGGCCCATTAACGGAAATACCTTTACGGTTTAGCCGTGAAAGAAGGATGAACCAACGAACAAGGTGAATACGCAGCGGTAGACCGTGAAATTTAAAATTTCTTATGCTTTTTGCAATTAGCGGGCTAGTATCAGTTTGTACCTCGATCAGAATATGATTCAGGACTATAACCGTATTTACAGAATTATAATCGTTAGATTAAATAATACATCTTTCTAAATTAGATTTGTTCCCTTATGTACCTATGGAACAAATCTCACTTTAAGAGATATATTATTCTAATGAATATAATTCTGTAAACACATGTCTATTATAGTCGCTACTACCTTAGTAGAAAGAAAACATTCTCATAATCTTTTATCGATGTTATTTTATCGACATATCGATCTTAGGGGCTGCCCTATCAGCCGCCATTTTATCAGCTCAGTAAAGTGTTAGGTATGCACGTTTTTTTTGTAGGTATGCCATGTCCATATGATTTATACGTCAGTGGTATCGATTCATTCGATTCATTCATTTAATCGATGTTTTTAAGCAGGTCACCTCACTATGAATATAAAACTGACATCTGTCAAAAGTGACCTATTATCTTGTCCCTAGTTTAGGAATGCATTTTTGTGTGTGAACGCTTTTTTACCGTACGTTAAAAACTCTCATGCGAATGAGGGGTAACTCTCATGTATCATAATTTACGTTTTTTTAATAGATTGTAATTAGTATTTATTCACCAAGTGGTAACTTACATAATTAAAAAATAACCCTCATGTTCGCAACCAAATAAAACATCAGTCATAGGGATACAAAAGCCTTGAATATAGAGTCATATATTGAAGTGAAGATCCACAAACAATTCACATCTGTTACAAGGCCAATGCATGTTGCATGCAATCCGCAGATTAGTAGGCATAGTAATCGCACAACAAAGCTGAACCTAACCTTGGTATAAGCACAACATATCGTTATATGAAGTCCATTTATTTACGCCATCACTGTTGCTGACAATTATGCGTGACCTATAGGAGATTTCGGATGAAAAGAGTAATTTATTTAGTATGTAGGCCGAAAAATAGGTCAAGCTCTCACGCTGCGCCGCGTCGGCGCCTGAAACTTTTTAATATCAGGGTCATCGCCAATACGATAATCCTCAAATAAGGTAAAAATGGTCAGTTTGACATAGGTCAGGGTATCCCTCCCCTCTATCTAGTTCTATTTTCTCGTATAGTATGTAACACGTAGATGGCACGAGTTGAATTGTAAAAAAAAACTTTTTAAACGTATAACATCGTAGTCGTGTTTTTCCTTTGGCTGCTGTTCTGTTAGTACCTAAGTTTCTGTTCTGTACCATTCACTGTGGGGCAGTTATTGTATCTAGGTAATATACTTACGTATAATGTATACGCCTTGGTAGCACCTAAGAAAGACAATTATGTAAATCATTTTGCATAGCAAAGTCGAAACAAATGACGCTATGCCGCCAACTGTCAGTCGTTATTCATTGTCCATACGATTGCGCCACCACAACACAAATAAAGAATTCGAACATGATTAAAATGCAATCACAAAAAATTACCCGCCTGCACTACGAACATTATCGGGGTCAAAGAAAGTTAGGGAAACCGACGCGATGAGATGACCGACGAAAACCGGTTGATCGTTGAGAAATCGCGGTAATATTTGAAAATGGATCATTGGTCTATGATTTATTTTTTTCTAAAACAAAAAAGGGATACTTTATAGTGTCGCTGATTTAGCTAATATATAATCGTTATCATAGAAAGTCATTGCGTTCATACAATAGAATGGTCTTGTTTACGCAGCCAGCAGCGCCTACGTGATGGCTTCCACCTCAGTGTTAAACCGTCACTCGGTGCGGTGGGTACGACAACCATCATTAAAGTACCTACTTTAAAAATATTATTTATAAGTACTTAATTGGTGTGTCAAATAGTGAAAACAACAGGTAGTAATAACCGTGAACTAGAAACGGTGTAAAGTGGGATATCCGCCATTCTCCGTGGTTCCTGTTCCTGTTGGAGTTTATTCGACTTATTGTCTTTGGTAATTTATTTTCAAATATTTAACTTGTTATTTTTTATTGATTTCCGTATCGGTAGTACCTAGCTTTAGGAGCATTAGAAATCAATTTTGAACTATTTCAGATAGTACTTCCTAGTACCTACTTATGTAGCATAAATATATAAGGTACCCGAAGTAGATAATTAGCAATATTTAATATATTTTTAAAGTAAAATAGAGTCAGACACTATACCAATATCAGAATCAAATTGTTACGTACCTACAGAGTAATTATAATTTTTTTCAGTGTTGAATATTTCCTATAATGGACTACCTAAATTTAGTAATATCTGGCCAATATAATATGTGACTAAATAAATAAATAAAAATAGTATGTAGTATGCACTGTTACCAATTAAGCTTAACATAATAATAATATAGGTACAACCATTAAACAGCATGTAGCAAAATACTAAAAAGTTTGTTAACATCTTTTTTTATTCTTAGAGAAATAAACATGGAAGGACAAAGGAGTTTAAAAAAATATGTCAAATCAGCAACCCTTTATCAAATATCAAAAGAATAATATTTTACTAGCGTCCATTCGGCGGTTTCACACGCATTCTCCGGATGCCTCAATCCTGGAATAAAATCAGCATATGAGCTATTCCAGAACATATTTTAAATTACATCTAGATTCTAGACCCTTTCATTCTTACTGGCATGTTAAGTAATAAACATCCATCCAAATTATCGCATTTTTAGTGTAAGTCAGTACTTATAAGATCGAGAAATATTTAATCCACGTAAATCACGGTGTACCTAATAGGTCGTCTTAAGATATTTCAACACATTGAAGTTTACGAAACTGAATAACTAGGTAATAATCACGTAAATGTTGCAACTGACCAACAGTTTTCTTATTTAAAAACTGTTAAAGACCTTCAATATTAAGTGACACTTGAGTTTGTGACCTTACCTCTCAAGGTTCACAACTTTTATATATCCTTTTACATTTCCAAAATTGTATATGAAAACAAAACCTTAAAAGTCGTTTACAGGTTTGAAGGTCTTTCTTATCTACCTATAGGTATAATTTATGTTTTGCGAGTAGGTGCTAAGTTCATGATTATACGATAAATATTTGGTTTAGTATGTACTCTAAGAGACATTATGTTAAATGATTGATTTATCTACAATAGCCCAGTTCGATATCCTATTTAATAGCTATTCCACATGACCAATCTGACTCCAACACTAAACATGGAAGAGCTTGTACCTAGTTACTATAGTAACCAGATAACTAATGCCATTTCAAAGTTCATACTGGTGTAAGTAGATATTTATTTATCTCCTCTCAGACAAAAAAACAAAATACTTCAAGAACACGCATTTATGTTTGTCCTGGGCAGGAATAGCGCCCGCGGTCACTTAAACTTAATTTCAACCCAGTCTACCTCTAGGTACTTCTATTCACGATACCTACAAAATTATTATTAGTAGGCATTTTATACAGTTCAATCTATTTACCATACCTAATAATTTTATTCAGAGCATCATTATTGAGAAAAGCGAGAATACCAAAGCAAAAGTTAAATTACTTTAAATAACAATAAAAATCCCAGACCGCATTTAGATAAAACTGTCCAAAAACTAGGTCATAAAAAGCGTAACGACCTATTGTGGAAAGTGAAATTGATGTCTTTCACTTGTTAAATAAGATCAAATTGTAAACTTATTGCGGTAGAGAAGTGTACACGGAAATCACTACCTTTCGTTTTGTTCAACAATTCGTAGAATTATCTCCGAGAGCCACTGGATAAAGAATAAATTAACAAAACAACAGTTACGAGATACTTATTAGAAATAATGAAATACAATATCTAGATTAATTAATTGGATACATTTTTAGAACACAGATTTATTTTAGTACTTACACGTATTTTAACTAGGTAACTAAGTACTTATTAAATCTTTTAATTTTTTTATTGCTTTAGTCGATTATGTTTTTAATTATTATTACCTACATACACATTTTTAAATACGAACCTAAATATTTTTTTAATTAGGAAACATGGAACTACTCTTGACATTTAATTCTCTATGGCTTGTGAGCCAGTTAGTGATGTGCTATTAAGTATATCATTAGCGTTAATTAGCACCAACACCACGTTAATATCTGTGCCAATGTCATGCTACGCCATAGTTACCTAATTCATACGGCATCATGACTAAAACACAAGTATTAGTTGCAATGGGTTGGGTACCCCATTCGGTTAACAGTATTACATAATAATGTTAACGCAACCGTGTTGGGTTGTGTCAACACGCCTTAGAAATATCTGTGCTAATTTATTGCCTTTTGTTATATAGTTGGTACCAATACTACCAATCTTTGGTATATTTTTTTATTAGCTACGATCCCGGTTTTATGTTTTTTTTTAAACGGAGGAATGGAGAGAGGGATACAAGTATAACCAAGTCTACTTTAAAAAAATATTCGACAAATAAAAAAAAAGGTTCCATTGCATTAGGTTATGACAAGTCCTAGTTTCAAAATCATAAAATCAATTTGAAACGTCTACTTAACGGTTGATTGGTTCATAGGAAATCAGATTATATTTTTTTTGATTATATTTTATTTATTGTACCTAAATTAACGTTTGTTACCTACAAATAAAAATAATCATTTAAGTAGCATCGTTGATACATTGAAATAACAAAACTAAATTAGAATCTGCATAAGGCATTTTATAAATCAAGCGCAAATAATGAGATAATATCAGGTAATAGGTGCTGGAGGTATAAACCAAACATCTTTCGGCTGTGACCTTGAGAATTCGAAATTATCTACTTAGGTAATTAGACAGACGTACTATACTGAATTAAATATTAATATGATCGCATGCTCTATGATTCTAATTGCTTAGTATTTTTAATTGAAAACCTATTTATTTCGATTAGTTTCGAATCATTAACCCGTAATCCGTTATTACATCATCATCATCATCAACAGCTCATATACGTCTCCACCGAGGAGCTCGAGCCTCCCCTAACATCGAGGGGGTTTAGCCCATAGTCCACCACGCGGGCCTAGTGCGGATTGGCGGACTTCACATGCCTTTAATTGTGACATCTCAGGCATGCAGGTTTACTCACGATGTTTTCCTTCACCGAAAGCCAGTGGTGTGATCCGTAAGTTCTTATAAACTCAGAGGTACGGGCCAGGGATTTGAACCGGCACCCTCATGATCGTGAGTCGGTGCGTTCCCAACTGAGCCACCACGGCTATTAGTGGCTTCATAATTACCTATGTGTGGGTATAGTCATCGAAATTTTATCTAAATTCCTTTTATGACAACAGTCGGTTTGAAGCTCACTATCTATCGTCATACAACAAAAAGAGACGGGTATATTTTGATACCTGTGATTTAATAAATCAGGTGACGTAACAAGCAGGTGTATCCTGTTAAGGTAGGTAAGGTATAGCAGCGTCATATCTATAAGTACTAATATTATTAAAAAGATTTGTTTTTTTTGTTTGTATAATAGACTCCGAAACTACTGGACCGATCTGAATAATTCTTTCACCATTAGAAAGCTACTTTATTTGTGAGTGTCATAGGATATATTTTATCTCTGTAGGTATTCCTACGGGAACGGGAACTACGTGGGTTTGGCTGCGGCAGCTCATTAATTTTATAGACATAAGTAGGTTCCTATAAGTCGTATGAACAACGCAGTTTAAACAACGAATGTAAATAATATAATTAAACGAGAAATGCGGAAGAGATCTTCATAATTGACCTTTAAATAATGAACGCAGCCCTGTATGTATGTTGTATTGTAATTGGAAATGTAAAGAAAATAGCTTGTCCAATACCTTTTTTGGCGCGTCATAATTTCACGGAAGCTGTTTCTGGTATTCTCATAATAATGTACAACAAGTAGGTATCTTGCCTACCTTTCCCAAAGAGGATCCATTACCTAAAGATCCTGTAAGTTCATATAGGTACCTACTCGGTCTTATTTTTATGTTCATTTTACAGAAAGAGCTCTATCTAAAACATTTCCGACTGATCACCCTATAGTACTTAAAGCTTTATTTTATTTACTAGCTTCGCTTCTGCCCCTCGGTTTCCCTCACGTTTCCCAGGTACCTTCTATTTTCCGGGTTAAAAAGCAGTCTAATCTATTCTAGGACATATTCTAACTCTGTACGAAATTTTATCTAGATCCTTTCAGCCGTGGTTGTGTTAGAGAGTAACAAGCATCCATACATACTTACATTTTCAAAACATACAATATTAAGTAAAATAGGTACCTAATATTATGTCAATGAGTCGATTTTGGCTTATATAATGCAATTTATATTGAAATTCTTTATTAGTAACAATCTATATATGTAATAATATACCATTCAAATAACATAATGGTCTGTGTAACACGAACAAATAACATGATGAAAGACTGTATTTTCGATATTGTTGTGAATGCTGCAATGGTTGAACAACAAAAATTTAACGAGAGCAAATGACGTTTAAACTCGACAGGTTCCATACTAGATTGTAATGTGCGTAGTAGGTTACCGGAAAATTCCTTTTACTTAAAAGTCTTTTAAGTAAGTAGTTATAATATCAGCCATGTAACTACCAATACTACCATAGACCAATTTTTTTACTTTGACATAACAGCTCTTTGGGAACTACGAGTATAGTCAGCTTTAGTCGTTTGTTTTAGAACCTTTAGTTACTTAAATGTGAAAATTTTACCGGAAATAATAATGTATATATGTACCTACTTATTTCTCATTCCAAAAGACTAAACCTTAAAGCAACTATGGTATTTCGATATCAAATAAAATATATATTCATTAAATCTATCTGTCTAAACATACTGATAAATAAATTAACGTAAATACTAAACCATTCGATGCAGGATGCAGACAAGGCTTTGCCTATGCATCGGGTCTACGAGACGCGTTCAACGGTTTCTGGCCTAAAAAAAATTGTTTTACAAAACAAATATGTTACATTTTTACATGTCATTGCATCGCCGGGTACAACTACTTATTACATAAATACACGATTAAACTATATATATCTGATATAGACCAATGAACAGCACATAGCTACAGTTAAAACGGAATGAGTCACCGTTCTGCCCCCATTCTGCTCTGGTGGCTGCGACTTTCACTGCGTGCCTCTAGATGAGACCAATCTGACACTGCACTTTATAACTGATGCTGCGTTTGGAAACGCCTTATATTATTGTTTAAGCTGCGTTTTGGGCAGTATTACCCAAATTTTTGTCGCGTTGTCTGAGATCTTACGGTTCCGGGAAAAACTATTTTAGAACACTAGTAAATATACCTAAATTTTTTTATCAGATAGAGTAACAATTTATATTGACTTGTGTGAAGCGACCTTGACTTAGCTTGATGCACCGTGTTTTCAATTCCTACTCAGGATAAACATTTGTATGGATAAACATGTCGTTTTGTTTGTGTATCTATGTGCGTGATAAATATATGTAATTACATGTACTTATTTAGAAGTTATGTTTTCTTTTATTGCAAATAAATTGGCTGTGTGTATGAGATGTCTGAGGAGGATATATTATATTTATTAAATTGCTCCTCTCGCAAAAAGAGACACAGGAAAAACAAGTCGTCGACACAGATCATTTTGCTGCTAACAAAAATATATAAATCATCTTTACGACTGTTTTCCAACAACACATCATTAAGTGCACATTGTATTTATTGTAATTAACTCTCAATATGGACGTTAATGGTGTAATGTGGTGTGGACAAAAGGACGGACGTGTCGACTAACATTTGTTGTTGTGACTTATTGATATGGAATGCTTTGAGTGACTTCTAAACTATTGTTTGAGCTATGCAAATAAGTATTTTTCGCAATTACCCATAACTATATTTTTAAAATGACTTATTAATGATTTTATTTAGGAATAGAAGTTTTTAATGATATCTACATTCGGTAAAAACCTATATTTAAATAAAAATAACATTCAAAGACATTAATGATTAAGGCTTAAAGACAATAGTTATTTATTTTATTCAAATCTTAATTAGGTAGTATGATGGAACTACCAATAGCTTAGCCTTCGATTGAGGCTTTAAATAAGTGTTTTTTGAACCATAAAGGTGACAAACGATAGGTAGCTTATGTATGAGCGCTTTTCAATAGGAAACATAACCTAAGGTAAAGAGCTATAAAAAAGCTATAAAATCAAGCACAAATACAAAACATATTAACATAAGACCATAGCTTTACTATGACGTGAATCCTAACGTATTACCTACTCGGTTAAGTTGTAATTAGAATTCTGAATGCATTTATTTTAACATAGATACTAAGCATGTAAATTGTACGATTAAAAAAAATAAGCTTTGATGTCTATTATCAGCTTCGTGACGCGATTTTGTGCGTAATACCCTTTACGCATACCTACCTAAGTACCTATATTTAGAAAACGCGCATGAAAAAATATAAGTAGTTTCATAAAAATAAAAAAAAGGTTTTTAATTTATCGTCATCCATCCAAACTACGCGCGTAGGTACCTATGTAGTATTAAGCATAAAGTTTTGGATAACTGTTTTACAATTTAGTTGCAAGATTTTCCCTGTTAAATAAATAAAGTGTTTTTAATAGCTTGTGATAATGGTCCTCAGAGCTCTGTCTGTTTATGTGTAAATAATTCAGTGTTAATAAATTGCGTGGATTTCCCTCATTATTTCGATATAAGTACCATACGTATGCTCGTTAGCTGTCTTCCAAACAGGTCTGTGGTGTAGGATCCAGTTCACCGTGTCCCGTGGGACATGCAATTCGGCTGTAACGGTAACAAGGGAGCATTGACCCCGCTGAAGAAAGATTCATTCGAGTTTTTCTTCTGTACAAATTTGGTGTAAGTTGAAGACAGAAACAAAATGAGTACAAAAAAGAGACAAGTCCATAAACTTCTTTCAGTCTAATAAGAATTATAGACGTAGCCTAAAAAGACCGATAGATAAAATTAATAAAAAAAATTTTTACTGACAATTAAATTTTTAAACCATATCTTAAGCATGGTCTATCTATTTATCAATGAGCAAAATAGGCAATGCGTATCTTGGTAATTAATTTACATATGGCCGCTTGGAAGTTATTTTATTTTTTTATCGTGGAGTAGTTTGAGAAAGAAACTTGGAGTACTCTGGGAATAACCCATTTTAACGAAGTACCTTACCTATATAATTGCGAAAGCTTTATGCGCCTTAATAGTTCTCTATATAAATATTAAAATTAATTAAGACATAAAATATTAAATTTATAGGTACCGTGCATTCGTCCAGTCGTCAAGTAGATAAATAAATTTATAAGTTTTATGACTGACAGTTACAAGTATAAAATGCTGTGCAGGTGCCCTACAGCATTAAGCTGAATTAAACATATATTGGTCTTACGCACACATTCAAATTTTCCTAAAAATAAGACAGATAGATTGTTTGATATTTCAAACACACCTTTAGGTACGGTGACAGCTCATCATCAAGTGTCATTATAAATCCAAGATGGCCGCTGCCAAAATAGTCGTTTTTAGGGTTCCGTAGTCAATTAGGAACCCTTATAGTTTCGCCATGTACTTCCGTCCGTCCGTCAGTCCGTCATTTTGTTGCGGGATTGCTTTCCCTAATACATAATGAAAAAGAAACAATCGAGCATGGCCGAAAGGAACGCTCATATTTTTAAAGTTTTGTCTCATCCCTCAAATACACATTCAAATAAAGAAAATACTAGTGGACCAGGCAGACTTCGTTCTGCCCACCAGCGCCACCTACCGGGTCCAAGTATATGTAAGCTATCCTATCTCTCAAGTTGGATCGAGCTGCACATGGTGTGCGAATTTTATTATAATCGGTTAAGTGGTTTAGGAGTCCATTGAGGACAAACATTGTGACACGAGATTTATATATATTAAGATATACATATTGGCAGTATCTCTTTGACCGTTACATTGCTATTAATACGGATTATTAACTACTATAATCGATAAAAAACCATATCTAGTGAATCGGTTGAATAACAAAAATGTTGATGCAGCAGTGTAAAATCGTGCGCATAAAATTACATAATGTTACCAAGCCCTAATAGAAAGTATTACAATACTAATAATTATCCATTATTTCTTATAATGAGGCTGTAACGAGTCATAATTATTACTAATTAAATATTTTTATTTATTATTGTTTACGCTAATAAATTAGAGGTATTAAATTGCATAAGAATTCAGAATAAAATTGCTGTTCATAAAGCATTTGTGTGTCGATAGAAGTCTTGCGGTGGATTAATATTTATGTACTTAAGTAAGTAGAAATAACAATAATAATATTATAATATTATAAATACGAGAGTTTGTATGGGTGATGACTCTAGGTATCTGATTATGTTGTGTAACATAAAGCTTACTTTTTATTACGGGAAAATTTAAGATCACCGGGTTCGCGGGTCAAATTGCGGAGAACCATTAGTCTTACTAATATTATAAATGCGAAAGATTGTGAGTATTGATGTAGGTTTATTACCTGCTCTTTCACACAAAAACTACTGTATAGATTTGGATGAAGTTTAGAACACAGATAATTTATAACCTGAATTAACAAATAGACTGCTCTTTATTCCGGGAAAATTGAAGATCCTCGGGAATACGGGCAAAACCGCGGGGAGCCAATAGTAAAGAATAAAGTTGTAAATGTATTACTACGTAACATATGTTACGTTCGCGCGACAAAATGCATTATTTACGCAATCAAATTGCAAGTAAGTACCTATGTAAATTACGCGAAACAAATGTAAATTTTAACTCACAAATGCATTTTACATAATACCATTATTATTAAATACGGTACTTATTTATTTAACTAGAGAAATAACTCAGTTGTGACCTATTTAAGTGGCAATAAAAAAACATAAGTGCGTATTTTTGGTTACTAATTGGTCGCGACATTAGCTATGAAATCGCCTTAATTTTTTTTTGTTTTTTAAATACATATGTCTATAAGTACGCAAACTTTGTCTATGGTCAGGTTTACCTCAGCATTTCGCAATAAAAAAAAAAGTTAACATACTTCTAAAACCCAACATTGACACACCCCTAAATTCAACCCGTTACTCACGTCACAATAAAATTCAGGGTCATTCACCCCGCATTATAAAAATACGCTCAATAAAGTGCATTATCCAATATCAGGATGAGATACCATACCTCAGTACTGTGTCGCAATATTTCGGGAGCTAACGGTGGACCGGGTGCATCGACCCACCACAGTCCAACTTGGCCGACGTTTATAGTGTGTCGTGTTTTGTTAGCCCTTCAATATTAGGGTGGTGATTTAAATATGTGATCTCGTAAGTGATGTACGGTTGTATCTAGTGTATGTGCTAGTTTACTCTATGAAGTTTTCATGTCGATGGTTTTAAAAGTTTTAATAAAAAAATATGTTTTGTAAATTTGAATTTAGACTATGGATGATGGGCGCTTGTTCCTTATTTGTTTATCGAATCTAAAAAGTTACTAAGTTAAATTAAAATTTAATTATTAATTTCATTAGGATGGCGGACTTTTTAAGTCAAGGCAAAAACATAAAAGAAAATTAAATAATTAATAAAAAATTAAATTATATTTATATATATAAATAAAATGGAGGAGGAATGCTACGGGTTGATGTTACCTATCTATATTTTCTGTTTTTTGTAGTATATTTAATATTTATGTAGGTACAACAACGTTTTTTGCATAATATGGCTGTAAGATATTATACCTAACGATGTTTGTTTAAATTATCAATGGAGAAATATTTAATACAATAGTCCCCTGTAAATGGCAGGGAATTATTATCCTGCAATCGAAGCTTAAGTACATTACCATGTCTTATATGCATGCCTTCAAAGGCATTGAATCCGATAAAATATTAAATCTTTACTCTATTTTCAAGCTATCTAAGTTCAAAATTGCATGGTCTATCTAAAACAATGACGTTACTCGTGGGCAGGCAATACGTTTGTGGACTCCAAATGGATTTGTAGATAATAACGATACTAGAGTCAGTTGAATATCAAATAGTACTTTGTCAACGCCATCTATGTTCAACTGATAAAACTAAACAATGCATTCGAATTAGGTGAACCGATAGAAACACGATAAATGGGTCGTTTACCCTAATATAAAGATAACCTCCATTTTATAATCATAAACTATCTTTGTCCCGTTCTAATACTATAGGGGTAATAAAGACACGTGAAGTAAAGGCGAAAGTTGGCGAGTGAAAGTTTAGCAAGCTCATACATTCAAGTTTGAAGGTCAGAGATACGTTATTACATGTCCGCCATGAATAGAAATTAGAACTTTCAAACTATAATGTTATGTATATTTATATCAATAGTCAAGTCAGCCGGACGCTCGAGTGGCGTATTTTGGTGAAATTTAAGACGTTTTAAGAGCTTTTATCGCTTAGATATATGTACAAAATGATCCATATATTTATAATTGAAGTGCTTAGTAAACACTGTGGGGAAAAATATGGTTTCCACAGTCTTAGCGCAGAATTATTAATCATATATTGTTCCAAGTTACATCTGAATTATTTTAGCCTGCATGAACTTTGACATAAGATATTTTAAACTAAGAAAATAATTTCGCAAAAAATTATGATAAACGCAGCGTATTCACTTAAATATATCTAGGTCAAAGATAAATTAATAATCGACAACACTGTTTAAATAAAAAAAACTAACTCAACCCTTGTACTTATTTCAAACATAAGCAAGCAAGAACATCGATGGCACAGAAAGCGGTTCTCTCACGTTAATTTAAAGTGAAAGAAAGAGATAGACCATTTAAGCAGGACTTAGGACAGAAATTTAGGTAGTTACAGAATTAAACAGTTTTATAAACCCTACAATTCTACCATTTAGATGTTAAGTACGCAAACGTCTTACGTAAATCAAATATAGGCTTGGCTTAACTCGCTCTAGTCAATATTTATAAATACTTTAGTGGTTTCGTGCTCTAGTAATGTTATTATTTACTCTGTTCTTACACGCACCACTTGCGAGAATTTGTAATTACTATTTGTAGTTCCGTATCCGAAATTCCTAAGAATGCTGTACTCTCGGCTCGCTCTGTTATGTTCTCGTTTCGTTTATTTAGTCATTATGTTTGTGAAAATTTCATAGGATATTTATTTATTATTATAGGCGCTTATGGTTTTAAAAACTAATGACTATTTTAACTGCACTTAAAAGTCCCATACGAATGAGACAAAAGTTAAACAGTAGGTACCGACCTATTCGTCTTTAAAAGGGATGTCCTTGACTAATATAAAATTGAATACAATGCTATTTATAAGTATGCAACTAACTTCTAGAAGGTAGCAGAAATTATGTTCTTTCATTTTCCGGCTCAATAATTATTGTTAAATGAAATGTACGTAGGGTCAAGGAGGTAACAGTGGCTCAGTCGACAACAGTGACTCATTAATGTTTCCAGGTTAAACAATGCACAAAGTAGGTTTGTCTCTTTTGCACATTATAGCACCTAACCCCCAAACATGTTTGAACTAATCGGCCTGCCGGTGCAGTGTCATTGTATCGTGTCACAGAGAGAAAACAAATTTCACTTGGATGAAATTAGATTTTAAGGTAAGTTTCTCTGTTTTTTTTATGTAAAATAATGGCAATTGGTTATGAATATTATAATTGCTGGTTGATAAATATGGTATAATCTTCATTCATAGAGTTTTTTATGAGAATTGGATTTTAGTTTTATTGTTACAAAACAAAGTTTTTAAAATGGCGTAGTAGTGCACAGTGGCTCAATCTTTAAAAGTACACAGTGGCTCGTGAGTCCCTGTGTGCCTATGTACTAGTACCAGTAGTACCAGTAATTTAAATACTTATAATTGCTACAATTAAAGGCATTTTTTTTGTTTATAGAATGCCGCGACCCCAAAAGGCGAGAAAAATAGGCAATGTCCTCCCTGCCGGGAGGATAAGAGAGGGATTGATGAGAGAGGGATTCGAAACGGAGAATCTATACTTCGAAAAATGTTGGAGTCTCTTTTGCCACTTTAAAACATAATGGTTCCTTTATCTTCAATACAAAAAGGCTGATAATGGCAAAGATTATTGTTAATAAATGTTTAATAAATTTCCAATTTACATTATTAGACATATAAATACTTACTTAATTTTATAAGAAAAGTCACATTGTTAGCATTGTTTATAAGACAAAGAGTTTATAGACTGTTAGAGTAACTTGTTTTTTCTTTAATAAATATATAAAACTTAAATTATTTTGACTATTTTTTTTACTCCTTTTGATGAGTCACTGTGTACCTTTTGAGCCACTGTGGACCCCAGGGTTGGGTCACTGTGGACGCCTGGGTGTGCACAGTGGCTCAAAAATCTTTTTTTTGTTTTCTATCATTTATTTTATTTTAAACCTTTTTTATGGAATTGTGTTGATGCAGTGTTAAACTATAATAGATAATGAATAATATGTATAAGTTTCATATCAATCCAATAAGGATTTATATTTAATTTGGCTTTTCGAAAAATACATGAGTCACTGTTGCCTCCTTAACCCTACATATATAAGACTTTATATCCACTAAGTTACAGAGTCCTTTATCATATTGTTTTTTTGTTTACAGTTAAATTCAAAATGGCGACCTCCGTCCTCCAGCCCGAAGAATGCCGAAGGGAGCACGAGCCCAAATTGGACATAATCGACTCTCCGAGGTTAGCCGATGACGACCGATGCCAGTTCCTGGAGAAGAACGAGAGGGAAACAGGGGAGCTTCCATCAGATCTGAGGGAGAAGGCACGATTGGAACTGAGGGAGGAACCGGCGTTGCGTGATCAGGCTTTGGGACAGATGAGGCATTTCATTGAGAAACACCCGGCTATCAAAAAATGTCGGACTGGTAAGGAACTACATACAACTCATGTTTATCAACATTTTGACCAAGTTCTTCTCAGTATACCTATAGGTAGGTGTTTATAACGTAGGATATAAATTCTTCTTCGTGATGAGAACGAGTATGCCTTAGTCTAACTGCTTACTTACCTTATAACCTACTTATTTCGTTTGAGATTTCTATCACCTAAAATAAATTTCATAATTAAAATCGCTATTGTTTAAATACTGGCATGTCTGGCATATAAAGAAGTATAAAACCATAAACAATTTCGTGTTTAAACACAACATAATGCTACAAAATGCAAATGTCCTTGTAGGTAAACGAAATCGTGAGAAATGGCACTTACTATTAAACTCGCGTCGAGATTATGTTAAAGAGTTGTTACCTCCAGTATAGTCTCCGAGTGCCCTAGAACTACTTCTTTTGAATACGTGATATCATTAACAAAGGGTGCTTTTTAAATGTGTTTTTACCGAATTCCCATCACTGCATGTCAGTTTTTAATATAGGTACCTACTTGTATTGTTGGCATACATTAATCTAGCTCTATATATATATATGCATTAAGGGATGTGATCTATGATCTAACTAAAACTCAGCAATAGCTATGTTAATACAAGTGTAATATTTGGATATTACACTTGTATTATGGATATAAGTGTATGTAGAAACGGCATTTTTAAATATCTTATTAGATTGTTTATTAGCTTCAACAAAAATTTAAGAAAACATCGCCATATTGTGACAGAATTTGGTACTAAAATTTTACAAACACTTCATTAGGAACTGTCATACATTCTACAAGTGGCGCCCTCGTTTCCATTTTGAATTTTTTCTGCACACACTGTATCTAACTTATTGTTACAGATACACCTTTTCTCCTTCGTTTTCTGCGGACAAAAAAATACTCGATACCACAAGCGTGTTCGATGCTGGAACGGTACCTCACTATTAGACAGATGTACCCTCAATGGTTCCAGAAACTGGACCCTTTGGACCCTAAAATAGCTGCTGTGATCGACGCTGGGTATTTAGTACCCCTGCCGAAGAGAGATGCTGAAGGGAGAAGGGTAGTTCTCTCTTGTATGGGTAAGTTATATGCTTGATTGAAGTAGAATCAGTTTTAGTAATTTTTGGGGTTTCAAGATGGTCTATTCGTTGTGATTGCTTTAAAGTTATGTCATGTTAGTTCGAATCCACGGCCGTCGGCTTTAGGCCTTACATTGTGGGTAATCATCGTTTGAAAATCATATTATACCTACGTGAATCCATATCCAGAAACACCTATTTTCATACTCAAAATAGCTCTTACATTAATAATTTAAGAATAACATAAGTACCCATTAAGGCCATTAAGTTAAATTAAGGAAGACATTGGTTCTTCCGCCATACTCAAATTTGTTCATGTGTCATCCAGGTCGTTTCGACCCCCACGTATACGACAGCTGCGTAATGGCCCGCGTCCATTCCATGATCGTGGAGCTGTTGCTCGACGAGCCGCGCTCGCAGCTGCTCGGCTACACGCACGTCAACGACGAGGCGGGCATGCAGATGCCACACGTCAGCCTCTGGTCGCTCAACGATGTCCGAATCATGCTTAATTGTATACAGGTAACTAACACCTTTAAAAAAAATATATATAAAAAAAAAACAATTTAAAAATATAGCTTTCGGTGTCTATGGATGTACAGTATTTTTTTAATATGTTTTTTGTTACAGAACTCTACACCAATGAGGCATAAACGCACCCATTTTGTCAACATACCACACTACGGAGTTAGATTCTTCGAGTTCGCCGTTTCTCTACTTAGCGATAAACTAAAGGATCGTGTTATGGTAAACAAAACTTACTTCTCAAACAGTTTTTGTATCACAGATACGTTAATGTGGGTAAGCGTGTATTTTAGACATAAAACAAAATAAGTTGTGCTTACATTACCTAACGCTATAAAAGTTCGGCATTCTAGCGTATTTTAAATTTCCCGCCTTACTTTTAAAGCATTGTATGCTTGGAAGTACCAACTGATAAAAATGTATGCAGCGCACTTCAAATACAAAAGCTGCCAACATAACTACCATAGAATGTAACTATTTATTTTAGAATCGTTAGTATATTATCAGTCTGTTTTAATTTATTATTTAATAAATAAAATCTATTTTTTTTCACCTGCAACAACTATTCATGTCTCAGTTACGAATTTCATAATTATAATTAATATGTATCGGTTTTCGTTTACAGTTCCATCGTACGTCAGATGACTTGAATAAGCACGTAGACCCATCCATTCTGCCAAAAGAATATGGTGGCACGGTTCCTTTGAGAGATATGATCGAGGAGTTGAAGAAAAATCTGTTGAAGCAAAGGGAAGCGTTATTGGCCTTGGATGATATGAGCGTTGATTTATATGCTCTCGAAAAAAATGATCTAACCCAGGACATACACTCTACAGCAGGCTCATTCAGAAAACTTGAGCTAGATTAGTTCTGTTGATAAATACTAAGTTTCAAATTTATTTTTGAAATTAGTTCACTCGTTACGTTACGTGTCGAGATATTAATGTATTGAATTTTCTAAAGTACTTTGAAGGTTTTCATAATGCTCATTAAGAATCTACGTGTTCGCATCCTAATTTAGGTTTGTTCGTTTATAATTTTAAAGCAATCAAATACACACACGAACTGATCATTGCATCATACCTAAGGACAAACAGATTTTTAAATAAATAGATTTATTATACATGTTTGTGATGGTTTACTTATATTTACATGTAATTATTTCATAATCTAGATCTCATGCTTTCATGTTTAAGTTAAGCACACTGAATAATTTTGCCTCTCTGAAGTATTTTGCAAAAAGTTTTGCATTAGCATTCGAAAAAATCGTGCAACACCCAGAAACGGCTAGCCTCTTTGAGAAACTACTATAATAAATCATAATTTCTGTAATTCTTTTCCGATAATCAATAAAATTAATCACGTTGAAAATTTAAATACACCTTAAATTCCGAGAGGTAAACTTATGTTGGAAAAATGCAAAGGGAGTCCCCCTATGCAGCTCTATACTTTAAAATAAATTAATGTGCTTGTAACCTAATCTCTATTTTTGTGTCTCTATGTAAAGGATATTTAAACACTGGTGTTCCTCTCCAGTTATAAGTGCTCTTTTGTAAGAAAACTTACTATATTTTAACCCGAATAGGGCCTAAGGCTTTGTTTTATTAAGAAACTAGAGAGCTAGTGGCAGCCGTCGGTGGTGTCACGTTACCATTCTTTACTGAACGAATGCGTAATTTTTACTTGCATTGTATCTGTAATAGTAATTTAATATATTTTTTGTTAAGTAATATCGTTGCCAACATGACAAACTGACAGCTGCTTGTGAATGCCTATTGTAATGGAAAATCTTATCTCTTATATCATACAACAACGCGATGATAATGTTTGTATAAATATAAATTTTAAAGGTTTAGAATTTTATGAAGTAAACTGATAAAATTATGCATAATGTTGTAAGTCTAAGATTGCTTTTTAAACATAATATATAAATAAAGAAATGAAAATGAGTTTATTTTTTCCACATTTTTTTTCCTGTTTTTATAAACAATAAATATAACCTCAGCTAAGTAAGGTTACGAATAAAATGTAGTCGAATGAACATACCGATAATAACTCAAGAACATTAATTTTATATATAATAAAACAGAGATATACAACTAGTAATAATAAAAAACTTTAGTTGGCTAGATATTAAATTATAAAATATTTAACGAGGAATTTTCATTCTATCGTTATTTATCCATCATAAACTATAGTAATAGAGAATAGAGTAGCATAGACACGTCATAAAACCATAAGCAAAGGAACGACCTTGAATTGCTGGCCGACTGTCACGAACTTCGCTGTAGTTTTTCCCGCAGTTTGGCGTCCACTAGGATTGATAAAAAAATTATTACATGAATTTTCTATGTATTTAGATCAATAGGACATTTCTGCATCCTTATGATTTGTTTTCCAGTGTTATTTTAACGTGAAAATGTTGTTATTTCTGTGATAGTATTGTTTCAGTTCGTGTTTAGTGGTGGTATTGTAAACATCGGGAGGTGAACGCAGGCCCACGTCTATGAATTCTTGTACGTATTCTAGCCATTATCGTGATTATTTATCAGTTTTTTATGTTGAGAACGTGTACAAATAATGTGTTTCGATGCTATACATTATTATGGCCAATGATTTAACCAAAGTGTTTGGATGTTTGCGAAATCGTCTGCCATAATCGAATGTGTTCTTCGATTGCAAGTAAACCACGAGTTCAGTATATTACGGGAATGATTATTGTAACTTGAAAGTGTATTTTGGATCGGATGTGTTTTACAAATAACATATACATGACCACGCATCTTGTTTGATGATGATGATGCATTCCATCCAGAATTGTTGTCCAAACATTATTGTTGTTTTGGGAGCATGGCTTACTCATGTTTTTTTTCATAGTAATCAATAAAGATTCTAATGATAAGGCTTCCAAAGGGTGAGTGCATAGTTATATGCATTTATTTGGGATGTACACCTCATCTAATGCAGGTGCAATTGATTATGATGACAAAGAAATAAATTTTAATAGCATTATGTAGTTCCTTCAGTTTGAGTAGCTTGTATAGGTAATTATGAATTTTAGAGAAATATTTATTCTTATCTAAGTGCATGTGGAAAGTCACTACTTAAATATACAATACTTATCTATATCAATGCCCTAAAACTTCAATTTAATGTGATATCCACCCTGCCTAAGGTTTTTAGAGATAAGCATCATTAACTATAGAATGTTGGAGAAGTATCTACTATATTAATTATCTAGTTTATGTCAAAAGGTTTAAAGGTTTGGGTACTGAATTAAAATTTCCATAAATTATTCAATATTTCTAAATTTACAAACAAGCTTACATGCCTATTGCGGTGTACTGTGATTACACTGCAATGTAAGACAGTAAGTTGAGTCCTACTAATACCTAAAATATAATAAATGCAAAAATTTGTGAGAATGTATGTATGTATGTTAATCTTTCACGCCATAACAGGAGAATGGATCGCTGGGACACAAAACATGTTCTGGAATAACACATAGGCTATTTTATTTTGGGTGGTTATGTAGGTATTTATGTGTAGGTATGTAAAAAGGTTTCATGATAAGATATTGAATATATGTACTGTAGTCTAGTATACCACTATGTTTTATATGTATGGTATGAGTTTAGTATAACAAACAGTTATCCCTGTAAAAGCTCCTTAAAGAAGCTTCCTCACTGTTTCACCAGTATTCCTGGGTGATATTCCATTTTCCAATGATAAAAAGATATTCCTCATTGTTTCCTTCCAGAACAGAGGGATTTCCTCATACTAAAACCCTGTACCTAATTCCGTCTGATACCTTGACCCATATTGGCCTGATTGAGTAGCAAACATCCATCCATTCCGACCATTGACATTAATAGTGAGTTTGAATTATGCTTTTTAGTAATTCTAACATAGATATAAGATGTCAATTACTTTATGCAACAAGAATTTTAAAGCATTTTTATGAAGGATATTTTATACTATTCTTGATTTCTATAGGACTGCTTATATCGTGTGGCCATAACAAATCTAAGCTTAATATTCCTTATCTCAACTTATATGTTTGTTATTTGAGACCATATTGATTAGCTAGTTTCACTAAAAGTGATTTTGTTTTCATTACAGATTGGCAGCATGGCGGAAATAGTGTACCCGCAAGGCTGCCGGCCAATAACCGATGACCTTGGACCTGATGAACTTGTTAGGAGACTTAAGGTAACAGTCCCAGATTAAAGTAACATTTGTTATCCTGCACAGGCAACTTTTGTCTGACTAACAGAGGAGGAAATTTTGCTGAGCTGAAAAGCCTGCTCAACATTTTAATCGTTTCAAATCTGTTATGTAGCTAAGTACATATTCACCAATAAAAAAAAGATTTGTAGTGAGAATGTAGTTGTAATGCCACCAGTTTTTTAGGCATATCATTCTAAGTTATAATACTTATAGATATCAATAATAGATATGGATATTAAATTAAGGAGTAGCTTTTTTTAGGAAATGCAAAAATATTAGTGTTCATTATGTCTTCCAACAAAGTACATTTATTAAATCATCTCGTAACAAATTATGGTTAGTGTGCCTTCAGTACAATAAAAAACATTTACAGATTGTAATAAATATTGAAAATGAAGATAGGTATATAACATAACCTACTACTAATAACTTTATGACTATAACAGTTAATACCTAATACTGTAAAAGACATCAAGTATGGCGGGCACAGGTCCTTATTGGATTAGGCGTGCGCTCGACACGGCAACATGACAAGCCAGTGAATAATTATGCAAAACAAATATCGGGAGTACATACTCACTCATTAATATACACCCACGATAACTTAACCCTTATCACTATCACATAAGAACTATTATACAACGAACATTACTAACACATATTGTTATGTGCCAAAATAAACAAAGGCTATTTTTAAAATCAACTCTCGAATGAAATAAAAGAATCGACCAAAAGAAATATAAATACATTATGACATAGGATATGCAGATATTTATAATGAAGTGCTGACCTACATTATTTTGTTGGGTATGAATTCAAGTCAATGATATGGAAATATTTAGGGTTGTCACCTCTTAAATTTGGAAATCCTCGACACGGCGTGTGAAAATCCCGGATTTTCGAGTCCAGAACACTGACATTTCAACAGTGTTTAAAACTTTGTTAGTGTGATAAAAAAAACAATTAAAATGTCACGTGGGGGAACTGTGAAGTGTGCGTGTGTCGCGGGCGGCCCAAGACTTTAAATTTTTAAACCCGGACTACAAATGAAGCCCCTCCTGAAGGCTCTTTAAACTAGGACAAATCCGGGGAAACCCGGACGGATGGCAACCCGTTCCGAATTCATTAGAGACATTGAATGAGCTGAAAATGCATTGATTGATGAGTGTTACTAATTAGATAGGTATAGACATCGACAATGACGTCAGCGTCACGCTAGGGATCCGTGAAGTGGGCTGAGTGATTTTTAATTACATTGCCAAAGTGGAAGTCATAAAATTACTGGGATAAAATGTCACACCGAGAACATACCTGCTTATGTTTGCGTACACATATCTATAACATATGTTTATCCTTAGTGGGAATCGAAGCTACGACCTTAACAGTTGGGATTTTTAACCACTATGCCAATAAGACCGTCTGTGATATACTAAAGTTTTACTTGATACTTTCTTCCAAGAAATATAATGAAGCGGTTTTAAAATTTTGTTAGTTTGAATGCCTATCGCTAATACCTATACAGCCTGAAACCTTTGAGTCATCCAGATAATGCATAAATGTTATCGCTTTCAATTACCTACCGTTTGCTTAATACGTAACTGGATGAAACTGTCCCCATAGAATCCTAAGTAATATAATTAAATAATACATCATTATGCATAGGAAACTTATGCATGTTCACGCATACGTCTTAAGACACTTTACTCCCGCTATACTGTGTATATAGATACTTTTTTTTCCATAGTCTATGTAAAACTGAGTACATATAAAAAACTTATTCTTCTCATTTTAAAAACGAAGCTATAAAAGCAGCTCTTCTTGGCGTAGACACCGCATGGTTGTAATCATACAGAACCGTCGAGCATGTAACCGTGTTACATGCTCGATGTACAGAACATATTTTGTAAAAAAAAATATATCCATACTTACATTAGCCTCAAAATAAACAGACATGTTCATTCATCCACAAAATATTATTCTAGACGGGAATCGTAACCCAAGACCGTCTACCCACAAAACTAAGCATAGGTATAGTCGAGTTCTTTCTAAAGTACTTTTACGACCTCGGCAAGTATTTTTTTGACCTCGTAATTTAATATCGATACATTACCTGAAATATATTAGGGCGTTACATCACTACTTATTATGAAACAATAGAGTCACGCTGTCGGCATGTCTGTAATTTGTGTGTGTTAAATAAAAGGCTTTTGTTTTGGCTTAAACGAGTAAATAGATCAATTCATGTGAAAGATTTAGATGTATAGTTTCTGTGTTTGTGTAAATAAACACATTTGTCTTGTTTATTATTGACTTAACATGATTTTTTTCATTTTTTTTATCTGCACTTCATAAATATTCAAACAAGATCAGCCCATTTAGCAAAATATTTATATTTTAGAAGTTACTATTCCTACAGAGGTATTTAATACGTTTAAAGTGCTATTTCGCAATCTATTGAAAACCGTATTAAAATCCGTTGCGTAGTTTACTAGATCTTACAGCGGGAAGCGACGTTATATACAATGTACCTAATGATGATAAACAATCCCCCAACGTCTTATATGGATGTAAATATGAATGTAGGACAGGAATAATTATATCAAATCAATACAGAATAATCACCAATGAAACTGTTACCGATAAATCGATGTCTATATTTATTAATAACTAAATTAGCGGCTTTGTTCGGCTTCACTTCTACCTGTATTTCTAGGTGACCTAAATCCAACTTTGTGCTCTATTTTGCTCTAGATTGTCCACGCTTTTGGTATCCTACTAAAATTATAAATGCGAAAGTTTGTGAGGTATTGATGTATGTTTGTTACACGCGCCAGAAGGGCTGAAAAGATTGCGATGAAATTTGGCACAGAGTTAGAGTATGTTCTGAAATAAAATATATGCTAGTTTCTATCCCGGGAAAATTGAAGATCCTTGGGAACGCCGGTAAAACCGCAGGGAGATAGGTACTTTACATTTGGCATTGTTGATTTTTTGGCATTCAATCCTGAAATAACTAGTTAAATTGTCAAGACGAGTATTTTGCGCTTTTTGCTCAGAACATCTCAAAAGCCCCAAAGATGAGCAAAAACATGTTAAATGTAAACCAATTGACCGCGTAAATGTGTCCTTTTATAAGCAACTGCAAGTGCAATTTTTCGGTCTAAATGTATTTTTATGTTTCCATACCTTTTGTACTGAGTTTATTATTGAAATATAGTTAAAAAAGTAATTGAGTAGTATCTAGTATCTTAGTATTCGGAATAAAAAGTATCATATTCGAATCGATAGAATGCGCCAATCAAAAGTATCGAAACATCCAATCGTACATGTTTATTACTAGTTCCACCCGCGTGAGATTTTAAATTTTCCCAAGATAAAATGTAGCCTATGTCCTTTCCCAAACTATAGTCTCTATATGTATCAAAATTCATTAATATCAGTTCATTGGCTTACGCGTGAAAGCGTATCAGGCAGAGTTACAATATTAGTATGGATTTTAGTGGATAGTTTATTTTAAAGCTCTTTAAATAGACATTTGGAACGAATGTCTTACTACGAAGAAATCTTTCCTTTCCCTGTTCACGTTATTGTTCAGTGCATCTGTGGCGCTTCGTAGAAGGCAACATATTTATTTACGAAACCTTTTAGACTAGTAGGTACGTATTGTTTTATCGGAGGGCGAGCAAGTAGGTATCTAGATTCTAGATTCTGTCTATTTTACTTATACTGGTTTCATATAAGGGAGAATCTCTAGCAATAAAATTACGTTTCATTTAGTTGAATAGGTTTCGAAATTACTGGTCCAATCTATTTATTTATTATGATACATGCAACAAATTATAGCTAAATCAAAAAAGAAAATAAAATATATAAAGGTGGATTTATACTAGACCGGGCCGTGTCCGGGGCTTGCCGTGTACGTGGACGACCGTGTGTAATATAAACTGCTTCATACAAAATGTATGTAACGTTTAAATCCGTGCCCCGGTGGGCTCCGGTCTAATATAAATCCTCCTTAAACCTTCAATCATGTATGTATAGTAGTTTCTTCAATTGTTGTGTAAGAAGTCGAAATTATTCGACGCTACGACCTCTACTTAGACAATACAGGTCATCTATTACTTCATACGTCTAGGTTGACTTCATGGTCATGCTTTTTATTTAAGAATCTTTAAATGTCTTGACATTTGACACGGTCATCGGAGATCTAATGATGTCCCTTACTTATATAAATCTACATGTGGCTCCCCGCGGTTTCACCCTCATTTAATTTTCTCGAGATTAAAAGCCTAGGTATGTGTTATAAATTTCATCCAAATCCATTCTGTAGTTTATGCGTGAAAGAGTAACAAATATCCGTAGGTACTCACAAACTTTCGCATTTATAATATTAGTAGGATCAGCCAAGGATAGTAGGTGTTTAAGTTGAAGGACAGATTTATTATTTAAAGTTTATTCATAGAAGGCTAAGACTTCGGTGTAGGTACACATAATTTGTATTGATAATTCACTTTCTATTGAAGAACGATTTTAAAAATATATAATGTATTTTGGTTGTTTGCGATTGAAATGTAGCTCTAATTCGAAATAAGAATTACTTTTACCACAGAAACCAGATTTACGATTATAATATTTGCATAATATGCCTATTTACATAAAATATTTTACCTGTTTTCAAATCGTCATATTACACGAAAATATACTTATTTTAATCTCAAAAAACTATTCGACATCATTTCACAACTAATCTGAAACTTATTAGGAATTTGAACTATAATATTAATATCCCGACTGCAAAATATAGAATACGATAAGAGTTTATTAAGAAGGAATGGACGTACAGAAAGACAATTTAAATACAAATAATAAATATACCTTTGTCATCGCCGCATTCCCAGGTGGTTTTAAATTTTCCCGGGATACAATGTAATGTGTAAAAAGTAAACTTAACTAGGGTTGCCATCTCTAAAACTTGGAAAACAGGACAAGACGCGTGAAAACCCCGGATTTTAGAGTCCGAAAGCCGGACATGTCAACATTTTTTTTACCTTTTTTAGTTTACTTTAACAATGTAATAAAAAACAGTTGAAAATGTCAGAAATCACCTTTTTAAGGTTCCGTAGTCAACTACGAACCCTTATAGTTTCGACATGTCCGTTCGTCCGTCCGTCCGTCCGCGGGTAAGCTCAGAGACGATTGGTACTACATAGCTGTAATTTGGTATGGTAGTAGATATTAACAGCGTCGAGAAAATTGAAACATAAAATCTTGAAAAATATTTTTTTTGGGGTACCTTACCTCCCATACACGTAAACCGGGAAGAATTTTTTTTTTCTTTATTCTTATAGTATGTCATATCGTCGGATAGGTTATAAAAAAATAGCAAGGTTTGCTAACCACGCTTTCTGATTTTTAAACTGAAATTTTAGTTAGTCGTGTGTCGTCCCCCCCCCCCCCCCCTCTAAAAACTAAAGCATTGTTTGTAGAGTTGTAAAAAAAACCTATCACGGCTAAGTTGGCTTTACAGGTTAACGAGTTATAGTCGGCCAAGTAAAAAAGATCAGAAAATCAACCGAATACGACTTTTAACCATTTCGTTGCCACCTCAATACAAAAAAAAAATTAAGTAAATCGTATGTAGGTAGATACCTAATTATTTATACGTTAAGTATTGAATTTTGTTAATCTAGCTACGGAACCCTATACTGCGCGTGTCCTAATACGCTCTTGACCGGTTTTTTTATTCATTCATTATTTTAACAAAACAGAATCGTATTACAATTTGTTACAAATTGATTTATTTTTGAAAACCCGGTCTATAAATGAAACCTTCCCCGGACGCTCCCCGGATGCCCTCTAAACTAGGACAAATCCGGGGAAACCCGGACGGATGGCAACCCTAACTTAACTATTCTAGAACTTATTCTAACTCAAGCAGATCCCTTCAGCCCGTTCATCCCTTCCCATAAAAACAATAAAAAAAGTCACCATTATCCATGAAGTTACAAAAAGCAATACTAATTACTAATTTTTCTTCTTGTCTAGGTATTAGCCCACACACTGCAAGGTTTAGGTCAAGATGAGGGTATGTACCAACAGTACATACCCCTGGCGCTACACCTCGCCGACGAGTTCTTCCTCACGCACCCATCAAGGGATGTACAGCTTCTCATCGCGTGTTGCATCGCTGATGTCCTGAGGGTGTACGCGCCTGAAGCACCTTATAAGGACCAGGAACAGGTTTGTGTACAAATTAAGTGTTATGATTTTTGATTGTATGCCAAAGTTGTAGGTTATCGTATGAAACAAGAGATATAAAAGACGTTTTGGATATTTTCTTTGCGTTTTTAATGATAAGGTGGTATAGGCAATCTCTAACTTTATATTTACTCTTACAAACTCATTACAGTAAGTCACTAAGTGAATTTGTTCATGTGTATGCTAATTGAAATATTTACAGTTACATTTTACTAACATAGTAAACGTTGTTTACGTAATACATGTCCCAGGACATAAAAACATATAATATACTCAGCTCTGGCTATAATAGACAACTAGTCTCGTTATATTAGTGATCGTTAATTATTGGTTTTAATGAATTTGGAACTATTTTAAAACCACCTGTTTGGTAACATACTTTCCTTATGTATTTGGGGAAAATATTTACCATAATTATCGGATTTTGTGGCATAAAATAGTTATATATTTGTATTAGAATTTTAAAATAAACAACCTATGTATTTTCAGGTTAAAACAATATTCCTGTTCCTGATAAATCAACTGCAGGGTCTACAAGATCCCAAAGACCCAGCGTTCAAGCGCTACTTCTATCTGCTAGAAAATCTGGCGTACGTGAAGTCATTCAACATGTGTTTCGAGCTAGAAGACTGCCAGGAGATATTCTGCGCTCTGTTCTCTCTCATGTTCAAGATTGTTAAGTAAGTATTAATCCGAGTATATACAGTCAAATATGTTCTTAGAGACAGTGTTCAAATTCATCATGCAAAGTAGTATAAAGTAATAAAAAAAAAACGAGTCGAATTGATAACCTTCTTTTTGAAGTCGTTTAATAAATGTCCTGGTACATTTTTCACACACTGCCAATCTGATTCCAAAGTAAGCAGAGCTTGTGTTATGGTAAGCAGATATCTGATATACTACTTTTAAATACATGCTTTTAGAGATAATTATATCTAGACACAGATCAAACAGAAATATTCATGCATACAAATGCTTGTCCTGGGTGGGATTCGAACCTTAGACCGGCTGCTTGAGAGTCAGGGTCACTAACCACAAAGCCAACTGTTAGGAGGCCGTGGTTTTATGACAAATATAAATTATAATGAAATTGCCGGGGCGCCAATCTATCTATTTATTTATACAGGTTTCATTTAAATACTTTTACATACTTACATACCGACGACGGACTGAGCGTTTCTCTGTCTTAATAGTCTATGAGTTATTAAGTTAAATGTAAACTGAAGCTGACATTGTACCCTCATAAAGCAACATCCAAGCGATGTTGCTATACTCAAAATTAAATTAATAGTCAATGAATTATTAATAAATTAAGTTAAATGTAAACTGAAGCTGACACAACCGACCTGTGTAGTACACATACACTTACGCTTAAGTAATAGAATAATCAAACTCAATTTTAACGCCACCAGCACGGAACACTCATCAAAAGTGAAGTCCTTCATGCTGGACGTCCTCTGTCCACTCATCACGGAGTCGGACGTGGTCTCCAACGAACTCCTCAACGTGATACTGATCAACCTGGTGGAGCCGAACAAGCGAGAGCACAAGCATGCCTTCTCGCTCGCCAAGGAGCTCATCGTCAAAACTAGCGAGACCCTAGAACCTTATATACAAGCTGTAAGTTATTTATTTGTGGTAGTATAATATTTAGGGTTGATAAAAATGTTGTAAGGTTGAAGAAGACATAAAACTGACAGTTAAAAATGGATAAATGAAATATTCATTATGTATAAAAATATAATTAATTTACATAGAAAATTATAAATCGCACATTGATACCTTAATTTGCAAACTATTTTGAAACCGGCAGAAACTAGATGACATCAAAATGAAATAAAAAAAAATTGGAGTTACAAAAAAGTTAAAGTTATATAACGTAAATTAATATACAATTCTTCTTTGCAGTTCTTCAATCACGTCCTAATTCTCGGCAAAGAAGAGAAGAGTCTCCTGATATTCTCGAAAGTGTATGAACTTATCTATGAGTTGAACCAGTGTTGTCCGTCTGTACTACTAGCAGTATTGCCACAACTCGAGTGCAAGTTAAAATCGGCACAATTCCAAGAAAGACTGAGCGGCGTCGCCCTCCTCGCTCGGATGTTCTCCGAACCGGGTTCAGAACTCGCCAAGCAATACCCAGCCTTATGGCGAGCGTTTTTAGGTCGGTTCAATGATATATCAGTACCTATACGAATCAAATGTGTTCAATATTGCATGCATTTTCTGGTGCACCATCCGGACTTGAGGAAAGATATAACGGAGACATTAAAATTGAGGCAACACGATGCGCATGAGCAGGTTCGCTATGAAGTAGTAATGGCGATCATAGCTACCGCCCAGAGAGATTTCCAAGCGGTCGCAGAGTCAGAAGACTTACTACACTTCGTTCGTGAAAGAACACTGGACAAGAAATTCAAAATTCGCAAGGAAGCTATGTCGGGCTTAGCCATGATTTATAAGAAATTCCTAACAGAAGAATCCGTTCCGCCTGCAACGGAGAAAGCAGTGCAATGGATCAAAGACAAAATCCTTCACGGGTACTATATGACGGCGTTGGAAGACAGATTGTTGGTTGAGAGACTATTAAATACCTCTCTAGTACCGTATACACTTCCCCCGCAAATTCGTATGAAGAAATTGTATTACCTAATGTCTAATGTGGACGATAATGCGACTAAAGCGTTTATTGAACTACAAAAGCATCAATTGGCCGTTCGTCGCACTGTCGCTGAATGGGTAGAGCTTCACAGGAAGCCTCCAACACCTGCAGTGCAAAAGGAATTGATCGCTAAAGTCTTGCATATAAGCTCCAAATTCCTACCCGAGTCGGTAAAGGCACAGGAGTTTTTAAATAAATTCTCACAACACATGAAACAAGCGCCAGAGTTGTTACAGGGAATGGAGACGATTTTGAACCCTAGTGTCAGTTGCGAAGTGTGTGTACGTACCACTGTGAGTATGAAGTTAATTAATTTATTTTAAATAAATATTGTACTGATTTTATCCCCTTATTACAGTTTTGTTGGCAGCAGTTCCCGAGTTAATTAAGTTACAATTCTAAACTTATACATACTTTTGATTTTTTTATTTTATTATTAAACTGCTAAAAACTAGCTACATAATAAAAATAACATGTTCATACATTGGTCTCAAAAAAACATGCTCCATTTATGACATAAGAATTATAAAATAGTGCTGCCGTAGCATAAGTCTCCACGATTCCTTAAAGGTGTAGCAAGGACAGTGGAATATTAATAACATTATTAATTTCGTATTGCCCCTAAGTATCAAATATACCTTATATAAATGTACGACATGTACGTATGTAAGTCTAAAAGAAAGTCACATAGACATTCTCACGAACTTATAAATCTTCAAGTCAAATTCTGTTGCTTTTACTGATAATCGTAAACAACGTGTGAAGTGATAAACCTTATATTTCCAGTCGAGTGTACTAAAGAAACTCGGTCAACCGGTGATGACGAACCTGTACTACAACACGGTGAAGATGCTGCTGGAGCGCGTGAGCTCGGTGATGATCGACCACGAGGCGCTGCTCATACTCGTCGGGTACGTCGAGGGGGCGGTCAAACGGACCGATCCTAGCATCGCCGAGGAGTGTGGTATGACATACTATACCATGTAATTTATAGTTATTGTAATTACTTTGTCTTATTTATTACTTCATGGGTTCGAATCCCACCCAGGACAAACATTTGTATGCATGAATATGTCTGTTTGTCCTGTGTCTGGATGTAAATATCTATATAAGTATGTATTTAAAAGTAGTATATGTAGTTTATCAGCTATCTGGTTACCATAACACAAGTTCACTTTGATGCTTAATTTGGAATCAGATTGGCCGTGTGTGAAAAATGTCCCAGGATATTTATTATTTATTTATTTAATTATTTTGTCTTATTTATTACTTCATGGGTTCGAATCCCACCCAGGACAAACATTTGTATGCATGAATATGTCTGTTTGTTCTGTGTCTGGAATAATTTATCTATATAAGTATGTATTTAAAAAGTAGTATATCAGCTATCTGGTTACCATAACACAAGCTCACTTTGAAGCTACCATGTTAGTGTTAAAATTTTCTTTATTACTACCAAGGTACCATTTTAGGTAGGTTAGTTGTGTTAACTGTATTCCTCCGTCTATATATGCTTCGAGTCGATCACATTTGATATAAATTCCACCGTTAACTAACAGGTATAGAGGTGTCAAAAGCGGCCGAGCGTGGGTTAAAGCTACTGGTAATGGTGTCGTTCGTGTTCCCGGCGCATTTCCTGCACGAGGACGTGCTGCGGCGGCTCACGGCGCTGCTGGAGCTGGACGACGACACGGTGGCTCCTCACATATTAGCAGCACTCACCTTCCTCGGGAAGTACCGTCCGCTCAGTGAGTATCAATCATAATAATACAATTTTAAATTATGTAATTAGATAGTATATAGATAATTAAGTACTTACTCGCGGTTTCACCCGTTCCCGGGAGATCTTCAATTTCCCAAAGTCATCCAGACTTATTTTTATCCTTTTACATAACAAAGTATCTTATACATATATAAGAAATATGTGTTCCAAATTTCATGCAAATCCGTGCATGCTTTCGCGTTCATAATTCGTTAAACTTCCCTAAATAAGCAAACCAATGAGTCCCTCACCTCCCAGCAACTCCCTGAGCCGAGGCCCGGTCCTGCGGGGGACACCCTCATCGCTGTTGCTTAAATCTACTACGGACGAGAGCCCTCAGCGCTCACCGATTGTCCGTGTAAGGGTGTAACAGCCATCAGAGGCTAATACCTTCGAGTCCAATAAAAAAAAACAATGACTGCCTAATGACAGAGGTAACAAACATTTGTATGTTTTTGAGTTTGTTGATTTTTATCGCCTTTATTCAAGGTAACCAAAAAACATACATAAATAATCAACAATACATTTTACTTGAGCCATCTCTTACCAGGTTTTGATTGCAGTATTTATCGAGATGTACTTATAAATTTTGTGTTTCCAGGTGAAGCGTGTCCCGCCCTGTTTCCAAGACTGATCACATTGTGCAAGGCGTACGCCGAAGTAGGTACGCCCAAGCAGGCCAAGAATGCTGTGCGGTATGTATCTTAATTTGTGTTTTATTTAATTAATATAATTTTAGTGTTAGGTTTGCTCATAAGACACCATCTACTTATTTTATTCTAATAATATAATGACGGGCATTTGTTGAAAATTCTTTAAACTATCTTAATACACACATTAGTTTATACATATGAAAATTAGTTAAGGATTTATTTGTGTAAAATTTGTTTATCAACTTAAAAAGAATAAGTTCCTCAATTTATAAATATTTTTTTATAATCTTTTGTTATTTTGGTGTGCAATAATCTAAACTTAATTTAATCTTAATCTAAACTTACTAAAATGTCTAAAAATAGACATAAAATATTTTTTTATAATTGATTTATTTGACAATAAATTACTTAGCGTAAACATTAATTCTTTGTAACACAATTCTACTAATTCTCATGTATTATATGTATAACAATATAACATCTATCTTATCAACAAACCAGGTGTCTATTCGTGAACGTCCCGGAGCAGCGCACGTCCATCTTCACGGAGATCCTGGACACGCTGAAGGCGACGCTGAGCCCGCACTCGGAGCACTACCGCACCGCCATCGTCACTCTCGGCCACATCGCGCACAACCTGCCCGACAACTTCCCTGTGCACATCAAGAATATTGTCTCTAGAAAGGTATTTACTTACGCCCGATGTCAATAATCAATCCTGATCCATTTTTTGCTATCTAAGATTGATATATCAATCCATTTTCTGGGTGAAGCTTTAAAATCAATCTATCTTCGATTTCGAATCTGTTCGAAAATGATAGTTTTTGCTTGCCAATAAGCTATCCTTCCATTTTGACAACTCGTTGGTTTTACTCTCGGATAGGAGATAGATTATTAACATCGGGCGTTACTTATTTCTATTACGGTCGTTAGTAAAGGTCCGCCTGAAAAGATACCTTATATAGATGTTCCATACCGAGTTGTTATCCTTATTTCACCAAGAATAAGTATTTTTATTCACTTCTTTACTATGTTTTACTGTAACGGTAGTAGGTTTTAATATGTTATACAATTTGAGATATTATACTTTGATAAGCAAGAATATAGACAATGTTATGCCTCGGTGAGACGAACGTTGTTCTCATCCGATTTTATTAATTATATTCTTCTGCTGTAATAATTTCAATGTTTTTATATTATTATGCCAGCTTTTGCCCTGTAGTTTCGCTTATGTTGCCAGGATCTACATAGAAAATTCAATTTTATCATAAAACATCGAAAATTAGTCATTTTCCAATAAATTCCTTATCCAAAAATAACGAAATCACTCCGCCCATTCTCAAATTTAAACCTCGGCAACCACAATTTTTATTATATTCTTTCACTTATTATTTAAATAAATTACAGATAGTAAAAGAGCTTCTAGTCCGCGAGGGTTCCGGCGGCGACACTACAGCGGGGGCCGACTGGTGTGATGAGGAAGAACTTCCAGAAGAGACTCGGTGCAAACTCGAAGGCCTCAAATGTATGGCTCGTTGGTTATTAGGACTCAAGAGAGACGAGCTATCGGCACAGAAGACCTTCCGCATGCTCAACGCTTTCATCTTACATAAAGGGGATTTGTTGCAGGTGTGTTATTTGTTTCAAGATTGATATTTCAGTGTAGGTTGCATTGACTTTAATTGTATTATGACCAGTTTTTATATAAATTGGTAACTGAGTGTCAATATTTAAAGGAGTAAGTCAGTATATAGTTAAATATAATCTGGTTTGTAACTATACTTATATTATAAATGCGATAGTAACTGTCCGTCTGTCTCGTTTTCATGCTAAAACTACCTAACCGATTGAAATTAAATTTGTTACACAAATAATCTAGCGCCTGAGAAAGGACAAAGGCTTCTTCTTATCCCAAGAAAATGAAATGAAATAAAAATGGAACATCTCCCAGGTACGCGGGTGAAACCATGGAGAGCCACTAATACAAAAGTAATTGTTTTCTTATTTTGTTTCCAGCAAAATCGTTTATCAAAAGCAGAGATGGCACATTTGCGTCTGGCGGCGGGCGCGGCGATGTTGAAGATCTGCGAACAGAAGGGCGTCGGTGATCAGTTCACCGCGGAACAGTTCTATAACCTATCACATCTCATCATTGTATGTATATTTTTTATAATTATTATATATATACATAACTTGTTAATTGCTATATATTCTAACCATAAAATATGATTCACAAAGATTTAAATAAATTAAAAAACTAGACTATTTCTACGTAATATAGGCGGTATTATGTATAAACTACGAGCTCTGAGCCTATCTATAATAAAAGTAGAAAATGTATAATAAATATATAGCATTTATTTTATTGGTGATTTTATTGTACTTACAGGATGATGTACCACAAGTGCGAGAAGCATTTGCAGCAAAATTACACAAAGGACTTTCAAAGGTAATTTTGTTCAATTAATTAAAATTAAATACTTATATGCCATGTGTATTTTGAGGATTAGAGACCATATACACTGCATTTGTATGATGGGAATGTTGGGATGTATATTTAAATTATCATAAATTAGGTGAAATATATCCCCTATTGATAGAGTGGCTCAAAGGGCACGGGGCTCTCTCTTTCCACCTGACACAGATGATCACCGGGCATGGATGCTACTTGCGGTACCTGTGCCGCGTGGCGGGCAGAGAGCCCATGGAGATGTGGGGGGAGGACACGGCGGAACATACACGCGAGGAGTGCCCCGGTGGTGACCATAACACGAGCTCACTTTGAAGCTTACTTTAGAATTCGATGGGCCGTGTGTAAACATTGTATCCCAGGATATTTATTTATTAATGTATTATGTCAGGGTATCCCGAACAAGTGTCTCCCGCTGGACTTCATGGGCATGTACGCGCTGGCGGGGCGCGAGCCCGAGCGGCGGCTGCGCGCGCTGGTGCGCCAGTACATGCTGGCCGACGTGGTGCGCCGCAGGGAGTACATCAGGAACATCACTGTTGGGACTAAGGGTATGTACTTCATGGGCATGTACGCGCTGGCGGGGCGCGAGCCCGAGCGGCGGCTGCGCGCGCTGGTGCGCCAGTACATGCTGGCCGACGTGGTGCGCCGCAGGGAGTACATCAGGAACATCACTGTTGGGACTAAGGGTATGTACTTCATGGGCATGTACGCGCTGGCGGGGCGCGAGCCCGAGCGGCGGCTGCGCGCGCTGGTGCGCCAGTACATGCTGGCCGACGTGGTGCGCCGCAGGGAGTACATCAGGAACATCACTGTTGGGACTAAGGGTATGTACTTCATGGGCATGTACGCGCTGGCGGGGCGCGAGCCCGAGCGGCGGCTGCGCGCGCTGGTGCGCCAGTACATGCTGGCCGACGTGGTGCGCCGCAGGGAGTACATCAGGAACATCACTGTTGGGACTAAGGGTATGTACTTCATGGGCATGTACGCGCTGGCGGGGCGCGAGCCCGAGCGGCGGCTGCGCGCGCTGGTGCGCCAGTACATGCTGGCCGACGTGGTGCGCCGCAGGGAGTACATCAGGAACATCACTGTTGGGACTAAGGGTATGTACTTCATGGGCATGTACGCGCTGGCGGGGCGCGAGCCCGAGCGGCGGCTGCGCGCGCTGGTGCGCCAGTACATGCTGGCCGACGTGGTGCGCCGCAGGGAGTACATCAGGAACATCACTGTTGGGACTAAGGGTATGTACTGACATCTGATCGTCATTACTATGTTATTATCTCATCAAGTTATTACCTCACCACGTCATTACCGCAACAACACGTCATTACCTCACCACGTCATTACCTCAACACTACGTCAATACCTGACCACGTCAATACCTCACCACCACCAATACCTCACTACCAACAATGCCTCAGTACCACCAATACCTCACTACCAATACTACCACCGCACCACCAACACTACCACCCCACCATCAACACTATTTTTTGAAACGAAGTTCCATATGGGACGTTTCGGAGGGGTACCCTACTAGGAAAAAACATCCTCAACGTAAGATTATTACTGTGTCATCGGTTTAACATCTGTCAATTTGACATAAGCAATTTTTTATCCCGGAAAAATAAAAGAATTCATATAATATATAACTGTGACATGTCTCTCGAATCAGCTGCTCATGTATAAGTATATGTATAATTCCAGTGGAGCGCGCGATGAGCCAGCTGCCGCACATAATGCCGGACTACATGCTCGTGTTCGCCGTGCCGGTGCTGGCGCACGACCCCGCCTTCACCACGTACGATAACGTTGCGCAACTCAAGGTACACCATATTTGATTATTTTTTAATATAAGAAAGAAAAGAATAAGTTTCATAAAACCCGAAAAAGTAACCATGAAATGTCATATATTTATCATAGATTTTTTTAATACATAAAGCAAATTATAACCAAAATAAAGATAGCTGGGTATTAATAGCTTGGTTGTAACCTAAATACATATTATGTATCCATAAAAACTAAATAAATACGATTATACAAAATAAGATTGATAATCTTTATACCCAAATAAATTAGATGATATTTGAGTAAATGTTTACCTTTATGTAATTTTGAATATGTAATACAAAGAAAAGTACTTTTAAATTGTCAGACTAACAAGTCGGCTCTTTGCAATAAAAGAAGAATAAAAACTTTCAGAACTGAGCATTAAGAGTGACTGTTCATAAGTGCTTGTAAAGTCCTGTTTGTATATAAATATTTTTATTTTTGATATTTTTTTGAAACAATATTAATTTAATAACCCCATACTCAGGTGGTAAAGAACTGCCTGTGGTTTGTTCTGGAGCCATTGATCACACGCAACGACTTCTACTGCTACGGCTTCTACAAGAGTCTCGTGGAGCGCATGAAGAACCACAAGGACGCGGTCAACGAGACCGATGACGCTGTCAACTATGTAAGTTAATGCATATTGAACCTTATAACATAGTAGTAATAAGATCGAAATTGTATGTTACTTATTACTTTAATCGAAAAAAGTTCTTTCCTAGGGTTGACTAGTGATTACAATAAGAAGAACTTCATTCTTGTCTCTGACCCTTCTTGAAGAACCCCTTACTGTACTATATGTACTCCATTGACATTAGCTATTGACAGACCGATTGGCTTTGTGGTTAGTGACCCTGACTCTCAGGCCGCGGGTCGTGGGTTCGAATCCCACCCAGGACAAACATTTGTATGCATGAATATGTCTGTTTGTTCTGTGTCTGGATGTAAATATCTGTATAAGTATGTATTTAAACGTAGTATATCAGCTATATTGTAACCAAAACACAAGCTTACTATGAAGCTTACTTTGGAATCAGATTGGCAGTGTGTGAAAAATGTCCCAGGATGTTTTATTTTATTTTATTTATTATCTCATTTAACAACTAAACATAATCTCTAAATACAGAAACTGTGGGCGGCGTGCGACCTGGCCATGTCGGTGATCTGGTCCCGCTCGGTGAGCTTCGACCTGCAGGAGTTCCCCTCCGACGCGCGCATCCCCACCATGTACTTCGCGCCGCAGCCGGACAGCTTCCTCAACACCAGGGTCTTCCTGCCGCCAGAACTACAGGTATACACAACACACGTCTATATATATAAAACTAGCTGCCTCCGCGCGGTTTTACCCGCGTAGTTCCCGTTCCCGTGGGAATACAGGGATAAAATATAGCCTATGTTACTCGGGGATAATGTAGCTTTCCAAAGGTGAAAGAATTTTTGAAATCGGTCCAGTAGTTTCGGAGCCTATTCGTTACAAACAAACAAACAAACAAACAAATCTTTCCTCTTTATAATATTAGTATATTAGTATAGACAAAGTCCCCGCCGCCTCTGTCCGTCTGTCTGAATGCGTTGACAAAAACTATTGAACAGATTTTCATGCGGTTTTCACCAAATTGAGGAGTATTTCATGGGGATGGTTTTTGGATGTATAATTCATCAATTTGGACCCGGTAGGTAGCGCTGGTGGGCTAGTCTGACGGGTCCGCTAGTTTTATATATTTTTAAGTTTGTAATTGTAATCTATCTGACTGATCGGTTGGCGTTGTGGTAAGTGACACAGACTCTCAAGCCGCCAGTCGTGGGATCCCACAGGAACAACATTTGTATGCATGAATATGTCTGTTTGTTCTATGTCTGGATGTAAATATCTATATAAGTATGTATTTAAAATGTTGTATATGTAGTATATCAGCTATCTGGTTACCATAACACAAGCTCACTTTGAAGCTTACTTTGGAATCAGATTAGCCGTGTGTGATAAATGTTCCAAGATATTTATTTTAAAATTCTCCTATTTTTAATTACAGTTAAACTTGACATATCAATATTTTTAACAACTAACTAACTAACAACTTGAAACTAACCTTTTTAATGCTGTATCTTCTGCATTTATAATTATGTTATCTTGTATTAACAGTTCCAACCGAAGAAAGCGCAACCAGCAGACGTGGCGGCGCGCGGCAAGAAACGCTCGAGGCCGCTGCCAGAGCGAGAAAACACTAATGACGTCGAGGTTAGCTATCTCTTTCTTTACATTACCTATTTATTATAGAACATCTACGAATATATTCTGTACTATAACATTTGACATACTAAAAGGTAACTACTTTTTGTGCTATATATAGGCTAAACAGTAAACACACAGTGCTTGCTACAATATTCATGTTATTTGATAGGCCGGTTGGGTTTGTGGTTATATGTCTGTTTGTTTTGTCTCTGGATGTAATTATCTATTTAAGTATGTATTTAGAAAATGTTGTATCTTGTACCATTCACAAGCTCTGCTTAGTTTGGAATCAAATTGGCTGTGTGTGAAAATATGTCCCAGGATATTTATATTATATTGTCTATGTGTTACAAGCTCACGATGATTGTTGGACGCTCTGGAAGTATTGACGCTAAGGTAATTCACAGTAGAGCATTAAAATTGAGTATATTTCATAATGCATTGTCGGTTCTTAGCGCGTGTATAGTTTCAATAATCTTGGAGCCTTCAATGTAATAAAAACACTCTTTATTTCTAGAAGCATATACAATTGTAGTGCCAGAGGTAAGCTAAAGCAGGAAAAAAATCGTACAATGACTGGGCCCATTGCCTATTGACAGTAGTCACAAACATTTTGTGTTTTAACTGCGTAAATTTTATTGTCTTTACTCGAGGCCGACCTAAACATATGCATGCAAGAAGGCCTTCTGTCGCTGCTAAAAAGGTTTGCAATCACTTGACATGTTCCTTGCGTCAGTGCGAGCGGGACGGAAAATATTTTCGCAATAGCGATAGACACAGGTTAATGCACGAAATTATTTCTCCTTCGCGACCTTACCGTAGCTAATACTGATGAATAACGTAATATTAATAAAGTTATACATGTAAATAATAATTATATTTTGTATTTCAACAGCCATCAGAAGCGTCGGACACGCAGATCACGCTGCCCGGCATAGACAACCCGCCGGAGTCGGAACTAGACGAGCCCCGCCCCAAACGTACGCTGAGCGAATGAGGTGACAACACATTACTGTGATTATAACAGCTGATTCGTTCAGCCCACGACACCCGACACTGGCCGACCTAGCACGGAACAAACGTCAAATTTCCATTTGTCAAATTTGACACGTGACACCTGTCAAAGTGACAGCGTCAAAATAATCCAGCAAAAATATTGTATGATCGTTTTTAAGTAGGTATGTATAATTGGGTTATGTATGTTCCTTCGCTGGAAAATGTGTCGCTCTGTATGTGTTTTTTTGTGTTATGTATTTTTTATTATGGTATTATATGGCACGTCAAGAATTTTTATATGTTAGTCTATCGTATTTTAGATGTTGTGAGAAGGATGTGCTGCGGATTTTCAGCTACTAAATGGATTTTACCAGATCAAAATTTTATATAAACTTATGATACTACAGATTAAAGTTATCGCAGTAAAATTACATTTGAGGTTGTTTCATGGTGTTATTTTAGTGTATGGCGTACACTGAGGATCGTGTATGTCATGGAAATTCCGCCTGAGGGTAAGTGGTCACCATCTAAGAACAGATGACAGAACTCTAGCCAAAGCTACAAATAAAAGAAGCACATCCTTCTCAAATATAAATTTCTTATTTAAAACATAAACATAACGACACATAAGCAATTCCTTTTTGTCAATAATCTTTATATCTGTGCTAGGAATGTCAACGGTCACTGTATAAGCCAATTTCGTTCTTATATCACCATTATGGCATGCATCATGTGACTAGAACCTATAGAGACACTGATGTAGTAGTTGGAGAGTAGCGGGTTTGAAAATATTGACGAAATATATTACAACGTGGCTCCCCACTGTAACAAATTTTATTTAAATCGCTTCAGGAGTTTTACCGTGAAAGCGGGACAGAGTTACTTTCGCATTTATAATATTAGTATAGATACATAAATTTTCGCTATTTTTTTCCTCACTAAAACAATTAAGAATTGTCTCAGCTTTGTCTAATCTGACATACATTACATTATTATCATCACGTCATATACGTCTCCACTGAGGAGCTCGAGCCTCCCCTAACAACGTGGTATAGGCCATAGTCCACCACGTAACATTCTATATAAATTACAGTATATAGTAAAAAACAAAATGGATTTATATCTTTATCAGTCAAAAGTCACACTCTTCCTTTCCAATGTCCTGTTTAATTATTTTTTAAATAATGTAGGTCTTTAGTCTATACTCAAAAGTTTCAAATCTGCTACTCCTCTAAACAAGATTTAAAAAAATGACAAAAAACCCAGTCATACCCACAAATACGCTTAAACTAAATAAAGACTGGTTACTTCTATCTCACACCGTACAGCCATCCAATATACACCTTATCACAAGGGCATAAAGTTCATCCTTTGTTTTCAAATGTGAATATTTTACTTTATGTAACGTTTGTGTGTATAAATTATAATTGTGTAAAATTATACTGAAATGTATAGCATGAGGATAATGTTCAGCAAAAAGGTCGGGCACTAAATAGGATTTGTTTCAGTAATCTAATATTACGCTTAGATTATATAATATCGATACCTTAATTGACAAACCTAATAACTCCACATTTTTTTTATTTTGGTACGGGATGATTCTAGATCTCATCTTGATTCTGCCGGTATCAAAATGAAAAAAAAATGGAGGTTTGCAAATTAAGGTATCAATAATATGTCACTTATTGGGACCTCATTTTGATTTTGGTTAGTTGAGGTTTGACTTAGTATCAAGAGTTTTTAAAGCGAATGTAAATAGGCTTTTTAATATCCCTTCCTCATTAAATTGAATATTTATTTATTGTAATTTCTACATACTATAATTTGCTTAAAAACTACTATATTCTCAGTTTTACATGTATTTTCGGAATAAAACGCCTATTCCATATACGGAATCTAATCCCATGCTATATAATTCAGTAAATAATTTGATGACAAAATAATTATGATGAAATTAATTTGGGATTGTCCATATTAAATGTGGAACTCTGACTATTATATAGTAAGTACCCTTGATATTTTCCTAAATCGCCCAAAGGATGGTACGACAATTTGTATCTGATTATGTCAAGTTATTATTTAAATAAATGATTGACAGTCAAATGCTTTTCAATCATGTTACACTATTTTATTAAAGTGACATTTTAAAATCGACTATTTTACATAAATTGCACAATTTGCAATCAAAAACAAATCGAAGGTTTATTTCTTTTTTTTATTCCTAGTAACGACTAATCAATCGATTAAATTATGTTAAGACCATGAACTGCACGATTTATTTTCATTCATATAGCGTTACACTAGTGTTGTGCTGTGCTCTAAAATCTAGTGTAAACGCATATTTACGTTGAAATAATCTTTTAAGTATCTAGGTATTAAAAGGCATTTTAGGATCCATCAAATTAAGTTTGGGTGAGTTTTTTGGGTCTTACTTTGGTAATACCTAGATACTTATTGATGAATACCTCTTTTATGATAGTATTTTTACACTAGCAACCAATTTTGATGCTGTTGTGGTAAAATAGAGAATGGATCTAGACAGAGAGTGGAGTCTGTACTATAGAACGTTAATTCTAAGTTTTAATAATAATGCTTGTTTGGTCGTTGTTTTTAGTTTTTAATTATTTTTTTTCGGCTGGTCGATATATTAGTTTTCTTTAATTTTATTATGTATAGTTTGGATAGCGCCTCGGTTTCAATACTGGGATTCCAATAGAAATGTTCATTTCTATTTTACTCAAAACGCATTTTGAATACAGACTTATGTATGAACGTGAATGTCGGAGCGAAAACGTTTTATTATTTTCTCAATAGTACTTTATAACTATTTGTCAATTAAGAGACAGAGTTTTTAAGAATTATAACAAGGAAATCAATACCGCATTTTTAATGGCAGGGCTCTTACACATTAATGCGTTTTAATGGCCCTTAATATCACAACCCCTTACTTACTTTCCCTTAAGGTCACAACTCAAACTATGCACTATGTATGTTAATAATTAAATATTTAAAAGATCAATTCGCTCCGATATCACATTGTTTCCTAAGACCGGCAATAAGTTATTACATACATCATTATTTTCTATACATACTTGATTATAAGTGTACCAAAAAAACCGTCTGAAATAATGATGCGATTGAGCGACTGTCGTTCTGTCGCTGTGATGATTCTCTGTAGTTATAATATTAAACTAAATAATAAATATCATTTTGTTTTTTTATTATATTATTTTTCATATAATTTATCATGCTTACTTACTTAAGATCTGACGTTATACGGTGAAAAGAAAGGCACTTTTCTTGCTAATACAGTTGTCTCTTTCTATCGTGAAACAAAAATTTATGTTCATTCTGTTAAGTATCGAAAATAAAACATGAAAATACATAAGAATAATTTACTGTACAACTTACATTTACATCTAATTAAATATCAAACTAATACAGGCTCAGTCTTTTTCCAATAACTTTGGATTTGCTCTAAGTTCTTTCCCTTTGTCTCTGGGACCCATAACATTGTGTAGATGACACCGTAGAATGTGACCGCGGCAAATGTGTAGAAAACGACGAAATCACCAAACTGGTTGGCCACTGGTTTGTAAAAAAGCACCGTCATAGAACTGCAGAAGAACGACATTGCCATGGAGGCCCCCGCCATGCGAGCGCGCATCTGATGGAACAAGAATTATTATGGTAAGTACAAAACATTTATCCTTTTTTAGTTTACGGGCTTCGCCCCACGGTTCACGGGGGGCCCTAAAATTTTCCCGGGACAAAAGGGCAAAATCGGTTCAGTACTTAAGGCGTGAATGCGTTACAGATAGACATAGTTACTTCCGCATTTCTACGCTAATACCTACCTATGTACCTAAAGAGTAAAGCGAGTTTTGAATTAAAGGACTGGAAGGATCGCAATGGAAATTGACGCCGAGTTACGTGTACGTGTTCTGGAATAGCATATAGGTAGGCTACTTTTAATCCCGGGGAAATTTAAGGTTCCTTCGAAACGCGGGTGAAAACGCGCGTCGCCACTAGTACTGGTAGTAGTAGGTACATAAGAGAAATGAATGAAGTACCTGAAAGCTGAAAACTTCGGCCATAACCACCATGGGTACTGGAGCCAACCCAGCGCCGTAAGCCAAGATGCAGACGCAGATGGCCACTACAGGCAACCAATTGGGTGCGTCGCCGAGCAGGAAACATGTCGCTAGAGTCGCCATGGAGATAGATACTATGAGGGAACTGCATATTAGGGGGATCTGAAACAGGGAAATAAATACTTATATAGTATATTTAGTATTTATAACTTTATATTTAGTTTACCGTTTTAACCTATACATAGATATGAGACAATTGAAATGTAGGTACCAAAGGCTTGTGGACTTAATATCTTGGTATACGGTAGATTGACTAGATTCCAACAAATGACTTATTAATTAATTTAATACAGAGTGTTTAGTAAACAAATGTTTAACTAGGTGGAAATTTAACCTAAAACGTAGCTATATTTTAATCAACCACGCTAACTGGCCTATTAATACATAATAAAATTCCCATTATTTATATGATCCAAAATCCATACCTTCCTTCCAAACTTCTCAATGGACATGGTGGTGAAGAAGGAGCCAGCCAGTTGGAGTGTCCCGACGAACAGTGCCAGCGTGTTCGGGCTCCACGTAGCCCCGGACCGATGGAATATATCGGCCGCGTAGTTCATAAGGGCGAAGCACCCGGAGAGGGTCTGCATTATCATCAGCATAAGGGTCATCCGAAGGGCGCTGAATGTCGGACGATCTCTGACTGCAGGTAAAAAAAATGTCGTAAGTACCTACGCATTTCATTTTATATATAATGCCTCCGCGCGGTTACACCCGCGTAGTTGCCGTTCCTGTGGGAATAGATGAATAAAATATAGTCTATGTTAGGTACTCCTTATTAATGTAGCTTGCAATTGGAGAGAGAGTATTTCAGATCAGTCCAGTAGTTTCGAAACCTATTCAATACAAACAATTAAATCTTTCCTCTTTATAATATTAGTAAAGACGCGATTGACCCGGCTTCACGCAGTTAGCTGAGCATAACACAAAACAATGTTAAACAGTAGGTACGCATAAATCTTCCTCTTAAATCATCTAATGTTGAAAACTGTATCTATTAAATTACATATATACGTATACAATACCTACAGATTATGGGCACTTAATTACTTTGATAAACATGTAAATAAACACGATCAGTTTGATTTACAAATTAAGCAGATTCCGTAGGTACTATGGTTTCCATAAACCCTATATTATAGGGGAACCTGTTGTACCTTGGTCACTTTTACGTTCAACTATTAAAAAAAAAAACGGTTATAACTAGTGCGATTTAACAAATGTTACCTGTGAGACGAACTAATGTGGTTCATCATATAAATTATACGAAAGCATAGATCATCCTTTTTACAGGATTTACATACATTAAAAAAAGTTTGGAATGTTGATCAAGGTACAACCGTGGTGATGTACCTAGATCCACCTATGTTGTACCTTGGTCATAGTTAGAACTTATCAAATAAAACCAATATTTCTCGACAAATAGCAAATATTTTTATTATTTCCAGCTTCAACACGTCTATAAATATCTATGACATATCAATTAACAGCATTTATATGAATAAAATCAGTATTTTTCGTAACACCTAAATTAAACATTTTAATCAGAAGCACAGAAAGTGCTGTTTTAGCAATAGGAGTACGTTTGATCTTGTTTTTGCTACGAGGCATTTTACCTGTATAAAAAACAACAAAATAATAAGTATGTGCGTTCCTAAACAAAATTTACAAGAATACATTTGAATGTATGTACCTTGACCATATGACCAAGGTACAACTGTTTTACTATGGTCAAGGTACAACACCCCTACTCTTATATGTTTAGTCGCAAATGTAAATATGGAGATTATGATTAACTCTAATAAGTATACTGCATTCAAAACTTGGCTAAAGTACTTGTTTAAATCAAATGGTTTTAAAAATGTATGTAGTAAATAACAGAAGTAATGAAAGAAATGAAAAATATTAAATATCTTACTTTTTTGCAGCAAAAACGTTAAAGTGATCTCCCATGCAAACACGATGCAATGGCCGCCTGCAACTAACTTGATGTTGATTAGTCTTGTCAAAGTTCACTATACCTTAGTCAAAGAGACGGAGAAAAGGCGCGAACATTTCAAAAAAATAAGTGGTTCTAGGTACAAAGGGTGTCAAGGTACAACAGGTTCCCCTATACCTATTTATATAAATTTAAGGCACAGTCATAGAACAACTACACATTCATCCACACAAATATTTGTTCATAATATAGTTAGTTAGTAGTTTTTCTATACCTTCGAGGCTTCGAGACTTTGTAAAGGAAATACAATTAATTATAAGTCTATAATAGAATAACTTCTCATTTAGGACCTTAATCCTCAAATTACATACCTACCTACTAAACACCGTTTTAGTAAATAAGTGATTATCTTTAATAATGAAACACATCCATAAACTTTATGGTGTCATTAGACACTGTAATAAATTAAGATTTACCAAGTAACTGAGCTAACATTCGTTATATATTAATCTTTAAATAACATGAATACATATACCTATTTTTTCTGTTCACAAAAAAGTAGATTTTCCCTTGGACATTTGGTATATTGAATTTTTTGGTATCGTTAGATCTTAATACTTTCCAATATAATGAAACAAACCTCCAAAATAGGTTATTGATTATTTTGTTGATACGTTCCAACAAACTTTGACATTCACTAAAAATGCAATACCAGCTCTGAGTGGTGACAAAAAATTTAAAAGTAAAATGGTTAAGAAGAAACTTTTAAATATAAATATCATTTTGTACATCAGGCTTCTTTTCGGTCATTACCATGATTTTCACAAATCGGCGCGAGTTCGACTGCTTGGAAAATGTTACTGTCTAACCGTTGTTTGTTATTTGAGTTATATTCTCTATTCGGATATTTCTCTCAAGTCATACAAATGGTTTATTTTTCTCTCAAGTCATGGTTTACCATTATGAGGACTGGAATATTAGTTCAGTATGTTGCAAGTGTAGTGATAGCATTCCATACTAAAGAGAAGTACCTGATCGACTTCTGTCGCTTTGTAACGATCGTCGACGGCGCGCCATCATCACACAACCACAAACTAAAGATGGTTATTGCAACGTTATACACGATCTTAGCCAGTATATGGATTTTCAATTCAATTTTATTCTGTATACGATTCGGTATTTGTTTCACAAGGCCTTTGGGATTAGCTCACGTTTATATGTATTGGTTTGTATTGGAAACTGGACGGTCGCCGTTGATTTTTGTATTCGTCGTATTATTTTATCGCGTGAAGGTTCTTCGGTCTACGCTGGAGGCGAATGGTTTTGAAAATACACCGATAAACAGGTTCACAGCGCAGAGATACATGCAGATGTACGATTCTGTACTGGATGGATGTCAAATAATGGAATCCCCTACTAAAGTTATGGTAAATTGTAATTATTATCGTCCCATAGCGTCCCCGGTTCCTTCCCTTTTCGTTTCATCCCTATGGTTCTCGAGGATTATAGGATTCAGCCGTTCTATTTATAAATATATCTTATATATGTTGGAACAGTTACTGTTGATTTGAAGGAAGTTGCTATTTAACCTTTTTTTTACAGATGTCCGTGTATTTATTATGCTCATTTCCCAAATCACTTGTGGAGCTCTTTTTTTGGTTGGGTGAATTGAAAAATAAGGTACAGCTTTTTAATAATCAATGCAATTCTTTATAATTTTCTTCTCTTTAAAGTTTTATGGATACAATAAAATTTATTTATTTTTCTAACTAGTTACATATGATTTCAGGGTCCAGATGCTATAGGGAACATGTGGTTCATATTCGTAACATTACAAACGTACGCTTACCTAGTAATTCCTGTCGTGATCCTGGATCGCATGTCTGATGAATTGGAGCAGATCCAGGTTTTAATCCTTGAGAAGCGCATCGCTAGTACAAGTGAGATTTACGTAATATATATATTAATAGGTATCTACCTATTTAATTAACATGAACTGTCAGAAAAAACTAGCCTAAAGTCTATAGGTACCTAGTTGATTTACTTAATTAAAATAAATGTAAGTAGAACCTATTTAGTTACGTCTGGTCGAACTGGTAGCTTATTTATAGTATCTCTATAACCACTACCAGTTTTTGGAATTTTCGACCCGAGTTTTGGAGAATTCAATTGTCTAGTCTTCTCTCCAAACCCTCCAATCCATCCACCCAACGATGTGAGGAGGAAAGCCATAAAGTGAATCTTGTATTACATTTCAGACGAGCGCCAACGCTCCGAAGTCCAAGAGTTACTGAAGTTCATACAGAACCAACCTTTGGATTTCACCCTGTTCCGCGTGGTGCCCCTCAAAATTCATGTGCTGCTTAGATTTACATCGTTCTGCATCACGACTGTCATTGCTATTCTGCAGATAAAGAATTTACCTACGCCATAACTCTTCTAGTTTGTGTGAGGAGAAATGAAGAACGCATGAATATGGCCGCCATCGAGCGTTTGTGAGAGCTTCTAATAAAGTTCATAAAATTTTATTTCCTAATATTGCCGGAATATATACTTAGTGAAATATTTTGGTCATGTGTATAATTATTATCTGCTTCTAATAACCAAGTAATTAAGATACTTTGTTAGGCGAAGGGCACTCACTAGGTTTAGGTATCGACATTTAATAGAATTTGTTATTTAATGTAATTCCTATTCACTAAAGAGATCGATGTTATCTCCGAATGATTATTTTTGACAGTAAAACTCAAAATTGCATATTGATTATTTTGTATCAAAACTAACATTACAATGTCGACCTCAAAATGCAATACACGATTTATAGTGGTAACAAATAACATTAAAACTTGTGTGGCCAAGAAGAAAGTTTTAAATATTAATATTATTCTTTATATTCGGTTTCTTTTCGGAATTTATTACGATTTGCATGCGTCGCCGCGAGTTCTATTTCTTGGAAAATGTTACTGTTTAAGTGTTGTTACGTTTTTCTGTTCTACATTTTTTATGAATGTTATGCTCAATTCTTTGCCATTTGTCGTTAAGTTTGGAACAATCATTCAGTACTTAGGAAACGCAGTGATCGCATTCCACACGAAGGAAAGATATTTTATCGATATTTTTCGGTATGTGTCGGTTATCGACGGGGCGCCATCTTCGACACAAGCACATTACCAACTGAAGAAGATACTTGCATTAATATTAATTACCATTGGTGGCGTATGGTTTATAAACTTCATCTTATTCTGTATGCGATTCGGTCTCTGCGGTACTAAACCTTTGGACTTAGCTCATGTAAATTTGTATTGGTTAATCATAGCAGTTGGACGTCTGCCGTTGGTTTTTGTATTTGGTGTCTTGTTTTATCGAGTGAAAGTTCTTCGGTCGACCTTGGAGACGAACGGTTTTGAGAATACGCCCCTGAATAGATTTACAGCGCGGAGATACATGCAGATGTACGACTCGGTACTGGATGGCCTTCAAACAGTGGAATCTCCTATTAAAGTTCTGGTAAATTGTAATTATTAACGCCCCATAGTCTTCAGGGCAAAAGTCCTCCTTTTTCCCTTCGGTAGAATTTTAGGATTAAATATAATGTTGTTTATAAGATGTAGTTTGCAAGGGTTGCCCTTATTTCTGTTAATGAACATTTTTTTACAGATGGCTTTGTATTTAATTTGCATGTTACCCAAAACTCTATTCGAGTTATTTTATTGGCTGGCGGATTTAAGAAATAAGGTAGCTATATAATTTTATCAATGTTTGAAATATCACAACTACAAGTCTACAACCTATTTGTATGGTAATAGAATGTATTAATACTACCTGCCTAATTTTATTTGCATATTCAGTAGATCTGAGAATCGGCTACTATATATTTTTGATACCCTTAAGTGATCACGGGAACGGGAACTACGCGGTTGAAACCGCGCGGAAGCAGCTATATACGTATAGGTCATTCAGAAAGTAACTTCACCTTTGCAGGGTCCAAATGTTATAGGTGATTTATGGTTCCTACTGTCAACTTTACAAGCATATACCTGCTTCATATTTCCCGTGGTGATGCTGGACCTCATGTCTGATGATTTGAAGCACATCCAGGTCTTAGTCCTCGAGAGGCGCATCGCTAGTACTAGTGAGTTTCTAATGATATTTGGACAAATAATGTACCTAAATGTCAACTTTCTTTTATGCCAGTTTTTTTGTGTATAATTTGCCTTGTGTACCTACAATGTAAAGGACTTGAGAGTTGGGGATCGAATTAAGTATCCTGGTAGTCTACGCGTGTATCTTTAGATTTAAGATATAGGTAGCACGGTATCAAAATACAACAAAAAAATTTTGACCGTTCTAACCATTTCGATGAAGTTCCAATGATCGTGAGAAGTGAGACCTTAGAATATACTTTAATAACAGTACCTATACGCGCGAATCGTCCAGATATACCTATATAAACTATGAATTAACTTCACCAAAGTTTTGGAAACATTTGCTCATCAGCGTAATCTAGCATGTACATTTCAGACGAGCGGCAGCGCGGCGAGGTGCACGAGCTGCTGCAGTTCATCCGCAACCAGCCGCTGCAGTTCACGCTGTTCCGCGTGGTGCCGCTCAACGTGCAGCTGCTGCTCGCCTTCACGTCCTTCTGCATCACCACCGTTATCGCTGTACTGCAGATAAGGAATTTCTCCACGACATAGCTCTTCGAATTTGAGATGTCCAAGAATTGAAATGAAGAATCATTATCTCAATTATGACATATGGTGTCAAATATGGTGACACTTTCGAGCTGGTCTTTTTGGAAGGCGTGAGGCGTGATCCAATACACTGATGACTTAGACTAGGCTAGGCCCTCTCTTCTTGTTAATGAGACATAGAAACATACTCTTCATAATCATCATTTTCCTCGCCCTTATCCTTATCCATCCATTTCATTCGGCCTCCAGTCAAATCCATAAATTTACTGGGACAATTTACACACACGGCCAATCTGATTCCAAACTAAGCTGATATACTACATTTAAATACATACGTATATACATAGAAACATACTCTTATGTGATTGAATTTAATCTTTATGTTGCTAATGTGTTTAGTTTTTATCATCAATCTAACAAAAATTTGCTGTAATTGATAGGCTATTTGATCATTTATAACAAGTTAAATTTCTTTCATCATTACTTTCTCAACAATAACTGTTATAGTATTATGTACAGGTTAATTAAATAATCATTAGCTATTATATTTTGTCGTTAATTTTCTTCTATTTAATGTGAGTAGGAAATGTGAATACCTTAATATTCTGTGCAAAACAGCGCTATGTATGGGTTTCCTTAAATATGTTTGCTTCTTACGTATGCCAATTAAGAATTACATATTTGTTCTTCATTACCTATGGCATTCTATGTATGTATGTACTATGTTGTTAAGTAATTACCAAGATGTTGGGAGGTCTACTTAGGTAGGTACGTGTCTGCTAGCAAATTGTTCTTTAATATTACGTCAAATCTTATTTTTTCGGTTTATTGTATGACAGTTGACATTTTAAGTGGTTATATTAGTTACGCTCATTTCAGTCATTGCTAATAAAATTGTATTTCCCATTTACTAAGTGTAACGATGTTATCGCATAATGATAATATAGTAAAGTTAAACTTAAAATAACTTATTGATTCTTATTGTACCAACTGACATTACTATAGCGACCTCAAAATGCAATACACGGTCCTCAGCAGCAAAAAGAAAAGACATAAAACAATTCGAGTTAAAAAGAACGTTTTGAATATACAACTTCTTCTTTATATTCGGTTTCTTTTCGGCCATTACAACGACTTGCATCCGTTACCGATAATTCGATTATTCGGTAAAATTTACTGCCTAGTTATATCAATTTACATGTGCTATCTATTCTATACGGATCCTTGGCTCAATTCTTGGCATATGTTCATCAAAGTTGGAGTATTTGTCGAATATGTTGTCGGCGTAGTGATCGCATTTCATACGAATGATCAATATTTAATCGATTTCTTTCGCTTTGTATCGATTATTGACGGAGCGCCATCTTCGCCTCATGCGTTCAACAAGCTGAAGAAGATACTTGCAGTGGCTGTTGTGATAGTAGGCAGTATATGGGTTTTAAATACTATCTTATTCTGTATCCAGTTTAAGTTATGTGCTGCGAGACCATGGGAGGTCTGCCATGTTTATTTGTATTGGTTACTCTTAGAAACTAGCCGTATGCCGTTGGTTTTAGTGTTCTCAGTGTTATATTGTCGTGTTAAAGTTCTTCGATCGACATTGGAGACGAACGGTTTTAAGAATACGCCCTCGATCAGGTACCCGCCGAAGAAGTACATTCAGATGTATGATTCGGTGCTGGATGGCCTTCGGATGGTGGAGTCTCCTACTAAAGTTATGGTAATTATGATTATTTCTTCAAATGTATTCATTTAATCGTAAAGATAAACGATAATTGTGTTCATGCACAAAAACCTATTTTAGGTTTGCGTTAGTAATATAACCGTAGGTTTTTTTCAGGTGTTTGTAATTTTATCGTTCATTTTCGCAGATGTGTGTGTATTTATTATGCACAACACCAAAGTCACTATTCCTGTTCTATAATTGGTTGGCTGATTTGAGAAATGAGGTACAATTTATATGTAAACTTATGTACACAGTAGATTATAAATTATGTTATAACAACTGTAATAGTAAAATACGACTCGAACATCATATTTATAACCCTCCTTTTGGCGTAGTCGGCTAAAAACATGATTTAAAGTAGATAGGTTAGTATTGTAAGACTCAAGTACAAAGATAGTCCATCTCTCTTTGATGTACCTAATTAGAAAATGACGGATATATTTAAAACAGTATGAGGACAAAAGGACATGAGTATTTGGTTTTTATGTATCTGTCTGCGGAGTCGTAGCTCTTAAACGAATGGACCAATTTCAATGCGGCTCTCTTTGTTTGAAACCCGACGTTTTCGAGAGGGTTCTTAGCTATGTTTAAAGGGAACCGGTTCAGCGTTTAAAAATAAGCCCTTTTGCAACAGATACGGGTGCAATTTATTAATAATTTTGAAGTATTACAGTTTTATGTTTGTTATCTCCCGGTTGAGTTAATTTAACATTGAGGGTACGGGTTCGATGTCTATATTTTCATGATTTTACGTTTCCAGGGTCCAGACGCCGTGAACGACTTAAGGTTCATATTGATAACAATACAAACATATGTTTACTTCATAATTCCTGTTGTAATCATGGATTTAATGACAGATGATATGGAACAAATTCATGTTTTAATTCTTGAAGAACGTATTGCTTGTACTAGTGAGTATAAATATAACTATCGTAGATATAACTAGTCGTGTGTCCGTTTGTAGCGAAGCTCCGAAACCGAAGGTATATTTGAATCGAGCGTAGTTACCTATTCCTAAATCCATATAATAATTCGAGAAATCAAATTGGAAGTTATTTAAAGGTTAAGTAGGTAATTAAGGACTTTATTGTTTTTATATGGGACTAGGCTTCCCGCAGTTCCACCCACAATCCCGGGGCAATTTTGCATTTATAATATCTATTAAGTAGTATCCTACTAGCTAATATCAAACAGTCAAGTTATTTGGAATCTAGGCTCGGTTCTATTCTGCCGCGCCATCTTGGAAAAGGTCTTCTTCTTCTTCCTGCTATTATCCCGCCTAAACAGGGTCGGCACAACATGTGTTTTTCTTCCATTCCTCTCTGTCAGCCGTCATTTCAGTCAACACTCCCCTCTTACACATATCGACTTCACACAGAAACATCTTGGAAGAGGTATCTATCGTAAATCAAGTAATCTGCGCAATAGTAACAGGGGCCAGCTGAAAATCAGTGCGGTACTTCAAAAAAGTATGTACATTTCAGACGAGCGGCAGCGCAGCGAGGTGGACGAGCTGCTGCAGTTCATCCGCAACCAGCCGCTGCAGTTCACGCTGTTCCGCGTGGTGCCGCTCAACGTGCAGCTGCTGTTCGCCTTCACGTCCTTCTGCATCACCACTGTTATCGCTGTACTGCAGATAAAGACCATATCTATGGCCTCGGATTGAATATCTATATGGTTCTATGTAAATTTATATTTTACAACGTAAACGATGTATCTACGCTTCATCAGCAGCTCATATACGTCTCCACAGAGGAGCTCGAGCCGCCCCTAACATCGAGGGGATTTATGCCATAGTCCACCACGCGGGCCTAGTGCGGATTTTTTCTTTGGTTTTTCACATATATAAACTTTATATATCTCCTGTTATTTTTATTACACTATTATTCTAGTTTTAATTTAGCAGACTTTTTATTTAAATTAATAAACGTAGTGACAATAAAACACGTTTTGTTTGATATGCAACGTACCTATCTCATAAGAGTGCATGTGTGTGTGTATTAGTAATAAATGTTACATTACCCACACTAAGAAATGTGACTCGGGGCATTTCGTCGAATCTTCTCTGTTCACATCTCAGCTTTGCCACCTCGTTCGTTACGATCTCGTGGCTTTGGCTGAGCCGTCGCAGCCAGGATATTGTTGTTATTGCTTTCTAAAAAAAATAGACTTTCAAATATGACAATAGATTGATGGGGTATTAGCATTCGCACGAGATGTTTTTTTTAAAGTACGTTAAAAAAGTGTTCAAATACAACAAATGCTTTCCAATGTTTAGGTAGGTTCACACGACAGCGTTTTTAAAACGCGACTCTTTTTTATCGAGCGGTGATGCATTTTTAACTTTGGGCGTTGGAAATAAAGCATATTATGGTACTTGGAGATGAGTTTGTTGTTTGAACGCTTTTTTAACGTCCGTTAAAAACTCTCGTGCTAATGAGGGCTTAAGGCAAGTATATGAAGGTCGGTTAAAGTTCGAATTTTAACTCAAACTTTTAATATAACTGCAATGACTGACTAACTGGCGGGTTTGGTTATTATGTACCTACCCTTTCAAGCCGAGAGACTTCGGTTTTATTTCTACCCGGCAAGTAATACCTTGTGTTTATTTACTTGTTTATTTTTGAGTGTTTGGATGTGAAATATAGGTAGGTACCTATATGTCACTAGCTTCCGCCATCCCGGTATCTTTAACTTGTCCGGGATAAAATAATCGATATTTAATTTAGATAGACAAACGATGCCTTTCATCTTGATCCCTTCAACGAGCTTGAGTAAGAAATAGGTACACACAGAAATTCGCATTTATAAAGCATATTAGGAAGATTTGATATAATTTATAATGTATTAAAATAATCCTTCTTAAAGTAGGGACAAGATAATAGGTCACTTTTGACAGATGTCAGTTTTATATTCATAGTGAGGTGACCTGCTTAAAAACATCGATTAAATGAATGAATCGAATGAATCGATACAGACTTGAAACATATGTGAATTTTAAAAATGATCATGCGAATCCCTGTCCCATTATTATTTTTTCTTTCATAAATTAAAGGAGCAAAATAAGACAAGTACCTACGTAATTTAACAAAAAAATTGCTTTTATTCACTTGAACTATCGGAACTGCTATCTTCATCACTGCTGTCAGCACTCAGAGATATTATTAATTCATTTTCAATAATATTGTCTATTCTCACATCTCGTTCAAAATCTTGTAAAATTATTTTCTTTTAAATTATTTTGTATTTTTATAGTTAGTTAAAAGAATAATAAATATGTATAATTAGGTTTTATTATAATCACAACGTGGTTATAAATTTATGGTGATTTTTCTTCACAAGTAATCATTGCATTCGATTCAACTTACAATCCTATCAGCTTTCGATTTTTAGAGTAACATCCCTAGTGTTTAAAAAGAAAAAGGGTTGACTGACGCAACATTGTAACGACGTTCAGTTCTTTAGATCAGAAATTGTTTATTATGTTTAGAATGGTTTATTAGTGAAAGCAAATCGTAAAATTACTCGTATCGGTCATTATTACAATAAATATGTAAACGTAATTGAAAAAAGTTAAGCAATTGTGCAGTTCTTATTTTATGCCCGCCGTTACAAGGTTACGTTGTTGAATTTTGATGAAATGTCAAAAGTGACCTATTATCTTGTCCCTACTATAGTTGAAGTTATTTTCAAATTGTTTTTTTTTTTCAAACATTTCTATAGAAGCCAGTGACATAAGTTTATATGATGTTGGAACATAAGAGGTGATAATTTATACTGCGGTTATTAAAAACATAATAGCTTACGGTAATCCTGAATGATTACCATCGTATATTTACTTTATAATTAACAGTTTATCACCCGTGGAAAACAAAAGATAAACTTATTTAAATATACTAACGCACTAGGTAAAGATACACTATATACTATACTTATATATATATATATGTAGGTAGGTACTAAGTATTTGAATAAATAAGGAAATAGAGTATTGTTAATTGTACCATAGAAAATAGAAACATATACCTACATTAATATGTTTTTTGTTTGTTTGTACTGAATAGATAGCCCATTTATCGATGAAGGTTATATAACATCACGCTACAACCAATGGGGGCGAGAATCGAAGAATAGTATGCAACAAAACCGGTAAGATGTGACGCAGGCTAAGTTGAACAGATCAGCTTTTTGATCAAATATATTTTTTTTAAAAAGAAGTTTTTCAACACGAAGTCTTTATTTGTTTATTTTTTCTAGTCTTCATTTTTTTATGGAGTGTGTATTTTTAATTCAAATGATGTACGTCCAATAGATTGTCTTCTCTCTGGGTGACCCTATTATGTAAATGCCAACATTATTTAGTTACTTGAACGTGATGGTAATTTTAATTGTGTTTGGGGCTTCATAGTGAATTTGTATGATTCGGGTACTTTAAACATTATATGTAAACACAAGGTAAAAATACACATTATAAATATCCTAGGACATTTTTTAGATACGGCCAATCTGATTCCCAGTTAAGTTGAGCTGAGTACAACACAAGGTACATCTAACAATGTCCATTCTATAAAAAAAAAAATACATTCAGAACACAGAACAACCAACCATTCTTTCAGTACCTACAATTCTTCAGCAGTTCAAAGGCTTTCCTTCTTAAATATCGAAACGAAAAGTAGCTTAAGTAACGTAAGTGCATACATACCTTTTCCTTCCCAATCTTCAGTAAAAAGTTGGGTGATTCAGGCATAAAACAAAACACGATCACGTGGAATCCAGCAATACACAGGTACACCGCTTGATTCGCTCTATAGGACAATGCCATCCCAACTGCGTAGACGAAAATAACACCCAGCTTGCAGACGGTCATAGTTAGGGACCCCAGGGCTCCCCTCCATGAGTCCTCGGATATTTCTCTGATATATACCGGGACGACAACGAAGCAACCGCCAGCTGCTAGCCCGGCGATGGCCCTCGCTACTATCAGGGCAGACGGCGTGATCAACGTCAGTTTGATTGTCCATGATATCTGAAAATAGATAGTTTTGAGCTGATCCAAGGGTTTGTAAATAGCTTGGTAAATATACCCTTTAAAAATGCGTACCAAGTGAGCTGAGAAATCATTACATACTAGCATCCGCCCTGTGGTTCTACCAGCGCTCCTTGGGAACCATCAACTCTCCTGCGATCAAAGGTAGCCTATGTCCTATCCCAAGATTTAAACTATCTGTATACCAAGATGACAGACAGACTTACTTTCGCATTCATAATATTACTAGGAATATATGCCAATATATTGTTACATACTCACACATGATAGAAAAGAGACGGCAATAACCGAGATCTTCCTCCCGAGCCGGTCAGATGAGTAGCTGAAGAACGGGATGCCGCATATGGCCGCTAAGGGCAGTGCTGCGGCCATCCATGATATGTCGCTGTCAGTGAAGGGCGCCTGCGCAGGCGTATCCACAGATTGGAGCAACGGCCCCATGGGGGATAGCCAACCAATTTGCACGCCATATGTGAAGGTTGGTATTGTTCCTGGATAATTAATTTAAAGATGTAGATGTAGCGGTCTAGAGCCCCTTAGTCTGAGTAGAGACTTCGCCTCCCTCTGTGTGTTCTACCGCTTGTATAACGGACTGTGTTCTGAAGAACTGTTCGACATAATGCCAACAGCTACCTTCTACCATCGCACTTCTCGTCATCGACGGGGAGCTCATCCTCACACTCTGGAACCGAATTGGTCTCGAACCCTGCGCTTCCAGAGGAGTTTCCTACCACGAACACTCAGGTTGTGGAATGAGCTCCCCGCCATGGTATTCCCAATGGAGTATGGGGTTCTTCAAGAAGGGAGTGAAGAGATTTTTACAGGGTCGGCAACGCGTGAGTAACGCCCCTTTTTTTTTTTTTTTTATCGCTGGGAAAAATGCGTTACGCATACCCTCCCCGTCGGGGGACAGGAAGGGTTATGTGGGACTCCCCGGTTGCTAGTCAACCGGTATACCCACTAAACGACCCAGCGGCACTCCTTCCTCGCCTTTGTGGGAGGGAACTGGGAATCTGGCACAGCCCTTGCGTCCAGTCCCCCCCCGGCGTGAGTAACGCCCCTAGTGTTGCAAGCGTCCATAGGCTGCGGTAACCGCTTCCCATCAGGCGGACTGTATGCCTGTTTGCCACCTTTGTAGTATAAAAAAAAAAAAAAAAAAGATGTCGTTTTATTGTTGAGAGTGCATATAGCTATGTTTTAGGAAAATCTTTTCAGCCGTTTTTAGATCATTTATCATCATCATTAGCACATGTACGTCTCCCCTAGCAACGAGAGGTTTAGGCCATAGTTTACCATGCAGGCTTAGTGCAGATTGGCGGACTTAACATGCCTTTTGAGACATCCTGAGCATGCAGGTTTCCTCACGATGTTTTTCTTTAATTTAAATAATTAGATTATGTAATTAATTTATAGTTTCTTTTGTGGACAATTTTCTGATATCTTTTAGCGTGAGTCTTACGGGCTTAAAAATCGGCTGATGTTGTTTTTTGGAAGCATATTAGATACGTATGTATACGCTGTTAATGTAAGTACTTATTTGCGGCGTGAGTTAAGTCTTAACATATTGTAATTCAATTATAATACATCTATGAGTTGATATGAATTAATGATATTATTTCTGAAAACACAACACGTGTGGAGTAAAGACACGCATGTTGAGTCATCTGAGTTCACGAAAGTCCGAGTTATTAACGTAACGTAAGAAATTGTTGAAATTGTGCATCCATAACGGAATGATAACAAACACTCCTTTATTTTGGAGCGAAAGATGTTTAGGTATTCGAACATGTAAATAAATGGTACTTAGTAATGTTCATAAAATATAGGAATATACGTAAATAATTTAGCGGTCAAAAATAATTATATCATATTAAATTATTGGTATGGGATATTATTGGTAAATTAACCATTGATAAGTTATTATATTATATTCTATCTTTAAATCAATTATGCTCGAACATACTTAAAAAAAAAAGAAAGTCTAAATCACGAATTGTATACCACCTTTTTGAAGTTTGTTTAAAAATAGATAATAATGATGTTCGAAATAGTGTGCTATATTAAAGTTACCGGTAAAAGTTAAAAATAAACATTTGAACTCAATAAAAAAAACTTTCACTCACCTAATAGGGCCGTTAATATTTGTGTTCTAGCACTACTTTCATTATTTCGCCTCTTTCTATCCATATTGGCTGAATAACTTAGTGCCTGTGCTTCGAATGCAGATTAATGAAAACAAATTAAAAAGTTAAAATATCACTGCACTTATAGGTTATCTTTACAAACACCGATTACGATCACATTCGGAATTGAAAAAGAGGAATCAACACTTTATGAAAATAGTTTTTTTATGTCATGTTTCATTTATTATTTGTTTTTTTTTAAGTGTCGTGAGCAAGCGCCACTTTCCGCGGTAGACATCCGACTACTCATAACCTATATCGTCTCATACCGCGATGTTGTACACATTGCAATGTGTACGTAACAGTTTTCTGCAAACTTACGGTTACAAACGGTAAATTGTTTTTTTTTATCTAGTTTCTTATCACCCAGTTTTACGGTGTATAATCGAATGAGTTGTATTTTTATCGAGTCGAAAATATTTTGGTATTTAACAAACGAATGACCAAGGTCGACGTTCATACATCATTATCGTGTGTCAAACGAATTTGTGCCTTGTTGTGTTGTAGTTAATTATATTTGGGCAGTTTTTTGAATTGCGTAACGGTAAATAGAGTTGTGAAACTAACGCGATAGATTATTTGGTTTCCCCGCTAATATTTAAACAAATATGTTTCCTGTACCTAAAATTTATGTTTAATCTGTAATTACCATTTATGGTAAAGGTTCAATATGTTACCTAATAATTTCGTAGTTCAATAGTAGGTATCAATATAATTTGTTATTACTACATATTACCCAAAAAATCAAGGCAAGTAACTGAAGGTTAACAAAATGAATATTGATAAATAGCCTTTTTCTATAAAACTTTGTAGATTTTTATTTCAGCCTTACGTAGGATTATCATATGACAGATGACAGATAAAAAACGTTGAATTTATTGGATACCTACGAATTAAGTGAACAAGTCATCAAAATTTTAATGTATCGACTCAATGTATTGACACAAATTCCTCGTAATTCATGAGATTACATCATTAAGATACCTACCTATTGTTCTAGTAAACACTTTATTTAGTTTCATGTCAAAATATTTAAACAGAGAAATCATTAATTTTCTATTAGGTATCCTTCTAATAAATGGGAATGTTTGATAATCTTTCGCGCATCAACGACTGAAGGGGTCGCAATGAAATTTGGCGCAGAGTTAGAATATGTTTTGGAATAACACATATCGTAAGTATACCAGTGGTGGCCACGGTACCAGTAATGGCCAAAAATTAAAAGAAACATCTAGAATTCGGACATGAGTGAATGTTTTTACATTAGGATCACTGTGACATAGAGTTTAGACATTGAACTATCTAAGTTTAACGTTTTATTGAATTCAGTCAGTTACATGTACAAATTGGCGCGAATAAAAAGTGTAAGGTGATTTGAAATTGTCAACGACGGCTTTTTTTAAGGAAATCGTTAAGGCGGTGAGCAGAAAGTTACACTTGTAAAATATTATTGCTTAGTTTAAATCAAAATTAGTTTCTTTTGATGTGTTAACCATAAAATAAAGGTAAACTAAGACTAAGACTGGGGCGGCCATTAATGGATTTTCCCTGGCCAAGACTGGGTCACAAAACTACAACTTTTATTTGTTAAATTAATTGAATCCAGCTTTGCCGTATCTCACGCGTAACTCATTTCAAATATTAAATAAGGACTGGACTTTACAGTTTCACTATATTCAGTGCTGAAACTTTCACAATTTTGGTAATACATATTTCACAAAAACCAGTTTTTTTTCTTAAACTGGCCACCATTGGGTCATTTACCATAGGCTACTTTTGATTCCGAGAAATTTGAAGATCCTTGTGTCTTTCGCCCCACTGTTACACCGTTCTCGAGGTATCTTTAATTTTCCCGGGATAAAAGTAGACTATGTTCTATATTCTTCTTATTTATAGGCTTCTTCAAATGATCTGGGGTAATTGAGTAACACGCATCTTTTCATTCTTTCTTTCATTCAGTTATAACTCGAATAAATAACAAAGTAAGTTTATTAATTGTGTCTCTCATCGGGCATCGTGACATCTTCACCCTCTATCATGTCACCGACGGGAGCTACCTCAGCCAGGACTTGCACCGGCATCTGCTTCACCGAGGGATCAACGTCCTTCATAGCCTCGATCAGATCTGCTGTGGTTTTGTATGAAGCTATTGTGCTCTTTACGAAGTCCCTGGAAATTGAAAGAGTTTTAATTAAACTGATGGTTAGATACTTTATGTCAATTCCATGAGTAAGTAAGTAGGCTAAGTTCTCTAAAGCACCTTTAAACGCCTTTTGTAGGAGACTGTATACATTATGCAAACAAAATTAAGTATTACATACAAACAAAATACCTAGGTGCAAATCATTACACAATATCTAAACATAAGACTAATTAACGAGTAAATTCATTGGTCTTTTCCGAAAAACTATTAGGTAAGCATTTATCGAAACTAGAACCAGATTTCTATAGCTTTGTTTAATAAAATTAAGGGTTCCGTTTTTTGTCGTTTGGTTACGAAGTAAAATGAAATTAGGTACCTACAGTAGGTTTATACAAAAACTATAAGGGATTAAAAAAAGGGATTAAATACCTAAAGTAAAAAGCTTTGATGAAGACAGCTGGCTGGTACTCATGACCGCAGCGCTCGGGCCCGAAGCTCATCACACCCACTAGCCGGTTCTGCTGTACCGCCGGTGCGCCTGCGTCGAACTGACGGCAAACAGATGCATGAATGAATATTATTGCTTTAAATATATACTAGTATTTTATATACTGAAGGGTTTGTTTGTTTACTTAGACGCGCTAATCTCAGGAACAATTGGTCCGATTAAAAAAAAATACTTCAGTGTTAAATAGCCCATTAGGAAGCCATTTTGAATAGCCCATTCGGGATGGGATGCCTTTGCCCTGCAGCACAACCCAGGCTTTAAATAAATAAGTACCAGACATGCATCCCTGGTACCGTTCCTCAAAGAAGCACAGAAGAAGTCCTGCGTGAACTGGAACCCGTTGACCAGCTGGTAGGCGTCCATGCAGTAGTGGCGGGAGCGGACCTTCAGCCGAGCGGTCAGTAGATCCGGCGTGTGGTCGCGAATGGCAGTCTCTGAACCCTGGGGTAGCAGAAAACTTAAGAAATACCTCATTTAAAGTTTTGTATAAAACGAGAACTTTAATACCAATTGCTTTCGGTGCAGGAAAAACATCGTGTGGAATCCTGCATTCCGGATGTCAAAATTAAAGGCATATGCACACTAGCCCCGCGCGGTGGACTATAGCCTAAATCCCCTCGATGTTAGGGGAGGCTCGAGCTCCTCGGTGGAGACGTATATGAGCTGATGATGATAAGACGATTTAAAGATATGTCTTCTAAATCGGATCCTACCCAGGATAGACATTTGAATGCATGAATAATGTCTGTTTGTTCGTACATCCAGATAGTAAATATCTATATTATGTACCAATTTTAGTAGGTATATGTAGTAAAACAGCTATCTGGTTAGCATAGCACAAACTCTGCTTAGTTTGGAATCAGATTGGCCGTATAAAATAAATGTCCCGGGATATTTATTTATTTACTTCTTACCCTAGTTGCTCCCCATCCAGAGATGACGATGAAGCTCTGGGCGAATGGCTCCCGCGTACCTTCGTATATCTTGAGCAGATTGACTCGACTATTGAATTCTATATATAAAACAACATGCTGCATAAAAAGTTTTAAAACGAACTTTTATGACATCCTACTAATATTAAAAGTGCGAAAGTTTGTGAGATTGTATGTTTTTACTCTTTCACGCCAAAACGGTCGAAGGGATCACGATAAAAGTTGGTACAGAGTTATAATATATTCTGGAATAACACAGCTCGCTACTACTTATCTCGAGAAAAAAAAGCTTGTTTTAAAAAAATACAATAATTATATCGGCAGACACAGACGCGACAATTCTCGAAGTTCTCTTACCAACGTTCTCAGATAGCTTCAGCAGTGCGATATCAGCATGAGGTACCGGCTCCTCTTCATACTTGGGATGCCTGACGGCGCCTACCACGTCGACCAGCTGCCCCCCCTCGTGGGCGCGAGGACTGCCCACGCGCACCTTCACGTATTTACTTAGCGACTTCAATGGAGACACTTGAAGAACACTGTAATACGCATGACATACTTAACTAAGCTATAATTGACACAGTGTAGGGACAGACTGACAGCCCGGTTCTGGCTTTGTGGTGAGTGACCATGACTCTCAAGCCGCGGGTCGTGGGTTCGAATCCCACCCAGGACGTGGGTTCCAGTACAAACATTTGTATGCATGAATATGTCTGTTTGTCCTGTGTGTGGATATAAATATTTATTTTTTTGAGTATGTACCTATTTAAAAGTAGTATATGTAGTATATCAGCTATCTGGTTACCATATCACAAGCTCTGCTTAGTTTGGAATTAGATTGGCCGTGTGTGAAAAATGTCCCAGGATATTTATTTATTTAATTCAAATTGGCACTTATGATACGTCGACTCTAATGCTATACCTAATATAGGATAACTCAACTCACTAATTCAAGCAATGCGCGGCAGTGATGACCCAGTTCTCATCGACAATGGTACCGGCACACCACAGCCTCCCGTTTATAATGATGGAAGCGACATATGGGAAGTTCATGGTGTCCGTTGCATTTCCACCACGGTTCAACTTCTTGCCACTAATGTCAAGCACTGGGTTCGGGTACTCGTTCCTGATCCTGAGGTATGCTTTGGGTTTGTTGTGACGTCTTGTCTCCGGTGTGTCATCATTTTGATCGATGTCCAGTTGAAATTTAACTAGATTGAGAGAGTTGTATGAGTAAATGGGTCATTGTCAAATTACGCGCAGGTAAACTAGTCCCTTAGCAGTGTTATTCTTTTATTAGCAATTAATAGCACAATCTCTCATAAATTTTACTATATGTATGTTAAATACAAAATGCATCACATCAAATTCTCGTGTTACAATGTTAGTTACCATATTCCTCCGAAATTTTATACACATACTCAGGAGGTCTGAGAATCGGCTACTACCTATCTATTTTTGATACACCTGTGATCACGGAAACGGGAACTACCCGGGTGACACCGCGGGGCGGCAGCTAGTTATATTATAAATACGAAAGTAACTCCGTCAGTCTCTCTCGCTTTCACGCTAAGACTTTTAAAATTTGGTACACAGATAGAAAATTAAAGATCCCCCGGGAACGCGAGTGAAACCGCGTTAGTAAGTTATAACATTAAGCTTCATTATTTTAATATAGCCGTGGTGGCTCAGTTGGGAACGCACCGACTCACGATCATGATGGTGCCGGTTCAAATCCCTGGCCCGTACCTCTGAGTTTATAAAAACTTACGTACGGATTCACACCACTGGCTTTCGGTGAAGGAAAACATCGTGAGGAAACCTGCATGCCTGAGATGTCACAATTAAAGACATGTGAAGTCCGCCAATCCGCACTAGGCCCGCGTGGTGGACTATGGCCTAAACCCCCTCGATGCTAGGGGAGGCTCGAGTGGAGACGTATATGAGCTGTTGATGATGATGATGATTTTAATATACAGCGCGTCATTATATAAATTACCTTTATGTGTCACTTCAAAATTAATTAGTAATGAAGTAGGAATTATTCTATCAAATAAATACTAACCAACAGAATCATCCGTATTCCTATTAATTTTATATTTCGATGCTGAACAAAAGGTAAAAAACACAATTAAACATATTCTTTCCAAAAACATTATATACCTCGTTCACAAATTGTTATAATACCTGCGACTTATGGTATAAACCCCTTTTGATATATTTTATTACAATTGAAATTGTTATCGGTAATATTTTATGTACGTTGTAAGTAGTTAACTTTATGAAGTAAAATAGTCTAAGTTTTTTCAGAAAGAATCCTTACTTAAGATCAGCTCAATTTGGATTCAGACCGGTTGTGTTTACAAATGTCTGTCTAGGTATATATAATATTTGTACAATTCGATCTGTCTAGATAATATAAATAATAATAAAAATCCTGGGACATTTTTCACACACGGCCAATCTGATTCCAAACTAAGCAAAGCTTGTGTTATGGTAGTTAGATAGCTGATATACTACATATACTACTTTTAAATACATACTTATATAGATATTTACATCCAGACACAGAACAAACAGACATATTCATGCATACAAATGTTTGTCCTGGGTGGGATTCGAACCCACGACCCGCGGCTTGAGAGTCAGGGTCACTAACCACAAAGCCAACCGGGCTGTCAGATATTTTATTTTCTGTATCATTTTTTACAGCGATAACTGAAGATGATACAGTAAAATATTATAACAACTTATTTTAGTTAAAAAATTAAGGGAACTGTCCTCAGTGTGAACATTTTATTTTTTTCATGGTTCCGTACCCAAAGTGTAAAGGGTCCGTCCGTCTGTCACCAGGCTGTATCTCAAGAACGGTGATAGCTAGACAGTTGAAATTTTCACAGATGATGTATTTCTATTGCCGTTATAACAAAAAATACTAAAAATTAAATAAAATTTAAGGGTAGCTCCCATACGGCAACCCTTTATTTGGAGGTATAAATGAATATCACATCAGTGGAGAAGCTAAACATCTTTATTATAAAACTTACATTTTTTTATCTACAGTTCCTGTATATCTATGAAGCAAAAATAGAATATAAAACAAAAATATTAAGGCTGTATTGTCATAGGAAGACCAATCACCAATCAGCGAGTTCAGCCAAAGAACCTGGTTTAACCATTTCTTCGGCAATGCTTCTATCTACATTGCCAAAAAATGCTTTTCCGTGTGTTTTCACATCTTTGTCAACGATCAGTTTACTTTTAACGGAAGTATTTAGTTTGCCGTCCTTGAGCCCGACTCCGGCTTCGCTTTCACCCTGCACTTTAACTTTTCCACCTATGTCTCCAGATACACCCACTCCAATGATGTTCTTTCCGTCAACTTTTCCTGCATATGCACCACCAGCAAGATTATTTTCTAAATCTGCAATACCAGCGGTTCGTACTACAACACCTTCTTTACCCACTTCTATACCCCCAGCTCCTTTCAATTCCTTATGTGAACTATAGCGACCTCCAGTTTCAATGATTACTCCCGCATCTGTAAAAAGTATTTCATGTTATCTCGTTAAGGGCTGGTCCATTAATCACGTGATGCTCGATAGTCTCCATCAAAATCACGAAATATCAAATACTAGTGGCTCCCCGTGGTTTCACCCATTTTCCCGGGGATCTTAAATTTTCCCGGGATAATAAGTATCATATGTCTGTCTCCTGGTTCTAAGCTACCTCCCCACCAATTATCAGCCAAATCGGTTCAGCCGTTCTTGAGTTATAAGTAGTGTAACTAACACGACTTTCTTTTATATATACAGATGAGATGTAGCAATAGGTATATCACGAGTTTTAGTGCAAAAGTATTATATAACATGCACAAATAGTTTACGGATCTGTCGGAACCTTATATTGTAAAACTCTCGAACTGATCTACTTAACACAGCTAAGAAAACTGCAACAGAATTATTCTGTTTATTGAAGAGCTACGATGCCAAACAGATTCGAAGAAAGACACGTTAAACTTATAAAACTCGTCTTGCGTCGGGAGTTACTAAAATATAAGGTAAAGTGGGCTTGTAAATCCTCATCAGCTCGATTTGATATAAAAGGAATGATAAAAATAGTATAGGGAATACTTACCGTTTAAACCTACAGCCACAACTACAAGTAGTAAACAGCAAATCTGAAAAATTTAATTAAATATTGTTTTTTATTGCCTTTTTGGTAAATCGTTTGAAAATGAGACCTTTTTGTATGTTAGTTAATCTCCTAGTAACATAGTTAAAAGGTATTGAGGGCTAACACTTTTTCCCATCTATCTACGAAACAGTAGGTATAACAAATTATATAGAATATCCTGGTTTTCTTAATTTTTTTTTCTAAACCAAGATAGAAGTCCGTCAAATAATATTAATTTTTATTTAAAACACTTCTATAAAAGTTGAACATTGAGAGCGGAATTTCTCTCTTCAGAATAATGTTTCAAATCCCGTTTTAAGAAATGCGAATACACCAGTGCTTTGATACAAATTTCATAATAAACTAGCTGCCTCCCCGCGGTTTTACCCGCGTAGTTCCCGTTCCCATGGGAATACAGGGATAAAATATAGCCTATGTTACTCGGGGATAATGTAGCTTTCCAAAGGTGAAAGAATTTTTGAAATCGGTCCAGTAGTTTCGGAGCCTATTCATTACAAACAAACAAACAAACAAACAAACAAACAAACAAATCTTTCCTCTTTATAATATTAATTATTATTATTATTATTATAGTATAGACAAAGAAAAAAAAATAAGAATTGGATTTAAAAATGAAGATATACTCACTTTAAACGCCATCCTGTTGCTGATTTGAATGATGTTTAAAGTTTATTCCCGATCCTTTTATACCACAGGATTAAGCATAGGTACTAGGTAATGATAATAATTTCGAATTATACCATGTTTCCTCATTATTGTTGTAATTTAGAAAAATAAAAACTACAAATAATCTATTATTCAGGTATTAATTAAATAATTTTATGCATATATTTGGTACCTAACTACCTAAATGAAGTCATATGGGTTTTCCACAATAGTAATCCCTGTCAGGCATAAACCAATTCCAAAAATAATAACAAGTAGGTATTATCTTATCACACTAATATTATAAAGGCGAAAATGTGTATGTTTGTTACTTCTTCACGACTGAATTTCTAGAGAGATTTTTTGGTATGGATTAGCTGACACCCTTTTTTTTTTTTTTTTTTTTTTTTTGATTTCCCAGGGGAATCCTCATAGGATACCCGGCAGCTCCGGGGGGAGCCGCCGGGTTATGTGGAGACTCACCGGCACAGAAGGTGCCGGTGCCTACCCACTAAACCCCTGGGGTTCCATTGACGCCTCGGCGCCGTGTGGCGGGGCTGCGGGACACGCGTAAGCCTTACAACCGCATGCCCCGCCGGCGCTGCTCGGCCTCCCAAAAACACTGCTGGAGGCCGAGCCCGTCTCGGGGGGGCGGGACTCACGATGCGAATACGCATGCGAGTCCCGCCCCCCCTCTCAACTTCACCGGAGATGCCCATGGAACAAATGGGCATCTCCGGCATGGGACCGTAGGCGTGGACAGCGGATCCCCCGATCCGCCGTCCCGGTCCCCGGCGTTACGGCGGCAACCGGCCCGCGAAGGCCAGTCGCCGCCTACCGCGCCTGCGGCGGCGAAGCGGGAGAGAGTTGACGTCGTCCTCTCTCACCCGCTCCGCCGCCTCCTTCTGCGACATGACTTGGCCGCAGAAGGTTGCGGCCGCCTCCCAGGCGATACGCTCGGACCACCCTGAGCGCCATGGCGCGCTGCGGACGTCGCAGCGCAGCCTGGTTTCGGGCGCTCAGGGCCCCGGCCCATATCGGCGCTCCGTAGAGCGCCATGGAGCGTATCACACCGGTGTATAGGCGCCGGCAGGCCCTCCCTGGGCCCCCCACGTTGGGGAGGATCCGTCCCAGAGCCCCGGCGGTGGCCATCAGTCGCGGTGCCAACCGCCGGAAATGCTCCTCGAACCTCCATCGGCCGTCGAGAACGAGTCCAAGATATTTTATCGAGGACCCGACGGCGATGGAGGTTCCGCCCACCACTATGGCGGCTCCCGGCGGTGGCCCGCGTCGGGGCCCATGGAAAACCAGGGCCTCCGACTTATTGAGGGCCACCTCGAGCCCCAGGGCACGGATCCTCCCCACCACCTGCGCCACAGCAGCCGTGGCGAGGAGGGAGGCTTCACGATAGGTGCTGCCGCGGGCCGTCACGAGGGTGTCGTCTGCATAACACACCAGACTGACCCCTCGCAACATTGCCCCGCGCAGCACCCAATCGTAGCCGATGTTCCACAGGTGCGGTCCGAGGACCGACCCCTGCGGAACACCGCACGTCATCTCCCTCCTCCCAGGGCCGCTGTTGCCCTCCCCTCTCGGGAACACAACATCCCGACCGACGAAGTAGTCGGCGATGACCTCCTGGAGGTACTGCGGTACACCGTGGTACCGCAGTCCCTCTTTGATCGTCTCCCAGGGTAGCGTGTTAAATGCGTTGCGGATGTCTAATGACACCGCAAACAACACGCCGCCCTGGGAGACGGCCCCCTCGGCGAGGTCCATGACCCGCGCCACGGCATCCACGGTCGACCGACCCCGGCGGAAGCCGAACTGCGCGTCGTCCAGTCCCGGATCCATGGACTCGACGAGGCGCCCAGCAAGCACACGCTCGAACAACTTGGGCACCTCGTCGATTACCACCACCGGGCGATACGACGACGCCTGTCCGGCCGGGCGACCGTCCTTCTGCAGAAGGACGAGTCTGCCCGTTTTCCACCGCCGGGGGAATCGACCCTGCTCCATGCACGCGGAGAACAGGGACCTCACCTTTTCGCCGAGCTCCTCCAGCGCAATCGCCAGGACGACCCCTGGCACACCGTCGGGGCCCGGGGCGGTTCTCTTGGACTTGAGTCTGAGAATCGCCGCCCCGAATTCGCCCTCCGACACCGGTGCCGGGGAAGTGTCCGTTCGCGACTGGCTGGAGGAGGAGGCGGAGGTCATCGCCGGCGGCACCCATGTACCCCGAGCGGGGAATAGGGTGCCGACCACTTCGTCCACCAGTGCCCCGTCTAGACTGACCGTCAGCGGGGGAGCCCAGGGCCGTAGTTTGTTACGTACGGCCCTGTAGGGCCTCCCCCACGGGTCGCCGTCGAGAAGCCGCAGCCACTCCTGCCACGCCGCCTCCTTGGCCTGCGCTATCGCCACCTTGAAGGCGGCACGCGCGGCCCTGTAGGCGGCGTAGAGGGTTTCCTCCTCCTGGGTGTCACGGACTCTTCGCCGTCTGCATCGGGTGTACCGGCGGCGCGCTCTCCCGCACGCCACCCGCATTTGGCGGAGCTCCATGCTCCACCAGTACACCCGACGCCGTGGAGGGAGCGGTCTGGCCTTCGGCATTGCCCTATCGTATATGCGAGTCAGGGCAACGCCGAGGCGCTCCGCTTCCCCATCCACGTCGGCTCCGATCTCAGAGCCGGACACCCAGTCTTCGAAGACTGCGGCTTCCCGTGCGACCTCTGGGTCTAGACGGGACACCACCCACCTCGGTCCGTCCCCGACACGGGGCCGGACAGTCCCCCTCGACGTGAGAGGGACCGTCGTGGTGGAGTGCGCGGAGACATCGAATCGAATATAGCGATGATCCGATAGCGTCTCCACGTTCTCCACCACCCTCCAGCTTTGGACACGGCGCGCCAGGGCGGGCGACGCGAAAGATACGTCGACTATGGAGCCGCCCTGTTGCCGCACGCACGTGTCCACCGACCCCGTGTTGAGGAGGGACAGTCCCGCAGAGACCGCCCAATCCTCCAACGTCTCACCCCGTGCATCCGTCGCTCGAGACCCGCACGCCGTGGATTTGGCGTTGAAGTCTCCAGCGACTAGCACGGGGCAGGGGTATACCTGCCCAACCAGCGCGCCGACCTCGACGAGCAATTGCTCGAAGTCGGCGAGGCTCCGGTTGGGCGAGAAATACACCCCTACTGGATTAGCTGACACCCTGTATTAACACATAGGCTACTTTTTATCTCGGGAAAATTGAAGATCCCCGGGTACGCGGGTGAAACCGCGGGGAGCCACCAGTATGAACATTATCATCATTTGCAAAGCGTCTTCAGAGCGGACTTCTTACCTGAATGCGTAGTAAATGAAAGAGAAGAACATAAAGGTTGCACACCAAAATGATTGATCATCAATTTATTTACCTAATAAAAATTGAAAACTAATTTAGTTCAGGATCTAAAAAGGCACTCGTGAAAGTGTCTAACGGAAGTCCGCCTTCAACTGAGAAGAACCGGCAAGATCTCAGCAAGTTGTCACTTTACTTACCTAATAAAACCTCAGTTTCTCGATTGAGAGTCTTCTGCGCTCACCGGAACAGTCCGCGTACGGATGTAAAAGCCATCTAAGCCATCTAACCATCTTCTAAAACGTAAAAAAAAGTGTAAGTCAGTACTTCTAAAAGATTAGTATCCTAGTCTTGAAACATTCACACACGGTCAAGTTGATTTCAGACAACGCAGAACTGAGTACTTATTATGATAAATTGATATACTACTACTATTTACCCGACTAAGCTGGGAGGAGTGTTATGTTTTTTGAGTGTATGTATGTGTGTGACACTGGATATATCAAACTGAAACGCGCACTTATCATTAACTAACCGTTTATACTAACTAATATGAAGTTTATAAAAAATATCTAGATACCATATATTTTTTATTTACATAAGCCGTAATTTTTCCTATACTTTTGAAAAACGGTTTCGAAATGAAGGTGCGAAATTTTTCAACTGTCTATTTACCTATCTGTCTTTTGAGTTCGATCAATAAGTAGGTAAATTATCAACTTTTCAAACGGTCTGATTCTTGGTTTTATTTTTTAAATGCATTTAGGCATTTCAGTCCTAATTCATAAATGTGAAAATTGGAATGGATGCATAAAATGTTACTTATATCACACCAAGGAATCTGAATTAAAGGCACAGAGTTTGAAGATGTTCGGGAGTAGCACATATGCATCTGTTTATCCAAAATTTAGGAATACAGGCGAAACCACAGGGCAGAAGCTAGTAAAAACTATTGAAGAGTTATGTTATCATTTCAAAAATATTTAAGGAAAATATGTCTATGTACGTGAGGGAATTTTATACAAAATTACTAGGTAAGGAAAACGTATGTCGTAATTAATTTAATATTATACTATAATTCTATTAATTTAATGATACAATATTTATTTTAGGTCAGATAACTGACAATAGCTATTGTTTATGATGCACTAGCTCTGTCCCCCGGTTTCAGTTACGTTATGGGCACTATCATTTTGAGGGGCCTGATGGGAAGCGATTACCTTGCCTATGGACACTTGCCACCCCAGGAGCGTCACTCAAAATCTCTTCACTCCTTTCTTGAAGAAGACCATGCTGTACTCCATTGGAAATATCATGGCGGGGAGCTCATTCCACAACCTGAGTGTCCGCGGTAGGAAGCTCCTAAATTCTCTCTAAGGCTTTGTGTGGCGACCACATTTGACTATATCAAGGCCATGGTGGATTGTGGTGGATTTTCATGTATTGGGTAGGGTTATTACTAAAAAAACATTGTTAAAGCCGTTAGATTATTTTCTCGCGAGATTGTGAACTAACCAAGTGTGTTAAGGTTTTTTTTTATAATAATATAGCCTTAAATGGTGTTGTAAAATATAATACTTCGTATGTTATTATTTATTTGTTATGAATAGGCTCCGAAACTACTGGACCGATCGGAATCATTCTATAACCAATAGAAAGTTACATTTTTTGTGAGTGTCATAGGCTACATTTTATCACTGTATTCTTTTTTCCTGTGAAACTGCGAGGCCGGAAGCTAGTAGGCTATAATACAATTTACGGTTTCTACAATTTTATAGTGATTTATTTAAAACTAGTGGCTCCCCGCGGTTTCACCCGCGTACCCGGGAGGTCTTCCATTTTCCCGGGATAAAAAGTAGCCTATATGTTAATCCAGGTTATAAGCTATCTTTATTCCAAATTTCATTCAAATCCATTCAGTAGTTTTTACCTGAAAGAGTAACAAACATCCATACATACATACAAACTTTATACTACATACTACTATAAGTAGGATAAGCTAGGCTGGTAGGATATAAACAAACATACAAACTTACTACTGCATTAGTACTAGTTAAAATTAGGATATTTTAGGTGATTAGTCATCTTACTCTACAGTGTAGGTAAACCTATTGTTTCTGAATATATAATAAGCATCATAAAGGATGAGACGATATTTCATCAAAGTCAGTTTTAAATCGTATCTTATTCTGTATACTTAATGTGTATAAACATAATATATACCTATATATATCCTGTGACATTTTTCACCGGTTTTTCAATGGTAACCAGATAGTGAATATAAATGAGTTGAATTGAGAATCTCTTAAATTTTTTCTTTCGTCGGTTTATGTGAGGAATTATATTGTTCTGAACTATGCATGTAAGTAAACTAATATTTCTCCTACAGTTTTATTTATATATTACCTACTATACTTTCTTTGTAAAAAAATGGTATTAAAACTTATCAGAAATTAATTATATTTATTTACATATAAAACGTAATGAGTAGTTAATTTGTTATTATTTTTACATTTTCAGACCTGCACTAAAATCGTTATCGCCTTGGCAGTAATAACAGTTGGTAAGTGAAATAAACTTTGATGTTTGATGTGTCTATCTCATCATCCTTCATCAGCTCATGTACGTCTCCACCGAGGAGCACGGGCCTCCCTTAATAACGAGGGGAATTAGGCTACAGTCAACGAGCATTGGTTACATGCTCGTTGGCCACAGTCTACCACGCGGGCCTAGTGCGGATTGGGAACTTCAAATACCTATGCATGTGACATCGGGCATGCAGGTTCCTTCACCGTGTCTGTGTGCTCCATCGTTATTCCTAAACCATACCAATTTGGATGTGTTTTTAACAAAATAAATGTTTAGACGTTTGAAGATCATCAGCAGTCAATTTGGGGTAGTCAGGTATATTCTGGAATACCAAATAAGTTACTTCTTATACCGTGAAAGTTAAAGATTTCCATGGAATGCGAGTGAAACCGCGGAAGCCCACTAGTAACGAAATATTTAGAGAGCTTAGAGAGATAGGTAAATTAATCATTAACTTTTTGGGATAGTGGCAATAGTGGTTGTGCCACTATCCATACATTTTTCAGGTTCATCGTATTTTGTGGGTGGTTCTGTCAAAACATTTGCTGAAACCACCAAAGAGAGCGAAGGTTTTATTGAAACCGAGAAATTTGGCACTGAAGTCTCCGTGAAAACCGGATCAGGACTCACCGGTACTAATAAACATGTGAAGGAAAAAATACTAAAGCCCATATTGAACGTCGGAAAAAAGGTGCCCAAAATCGGAACATTAGAAGAGCTTAGAGATTGGTGATTTGAACAAAAACGTTACTTAAAAATATGAACACAAAATACTCACTAATATTATAAATTCGAGAATTATTCTGTCTGCGACGAAAGTTATTTAGTATAATGCATTTTTGTTAATACACCAATCCTTTTTTTACTGACTCTGATATCGTGGTGAGTTTTGTGATAAAATCAAAGTAAAGTAGATATACCTATTAATGAGAAAGCATGTTTTTATTTTATAAAGATTTTAGATTTTTAACCGACTTCCCAAAAAGAAGGAGGAGGTTCTCAATTCGGCCGGTATATTTTTTTTTTTTTCTATGTATGTACATCGATTACGTCGCGGTTAATGGACCGATTCGCGTGATTCTTTTTTGTTCGACGCGAAATAGCTGCCAGATGGTCCCATGAAAATTTCTTTCAGTTTGGTTTAGTAGTTTTTATTTTATAAGCATTATTGTTATTTGGACGATGTCATTTTGACGATACTTTGTATATTAGTATGTCGATAACTTTAACATTTCTAATCCGATTTGCGTAATTCTTTTTTTGTTCGTTAGGGTACATATTAAAGTTGGTACCCTGGTCATCTAGTCAGCATATGATGATGGGATCCCAAGGAAATCGAGAAGAACACTCAAATTATAAGCATCTAACTGTTACGTTTCAGTCAATATCATACAGTTTGTTCAATTATTTGCGTTTGATCATGATTTCCTATGGACGAGCTGATGATGGAAGGTACAACTCCTCAAAGGATAGGAGTTTAGAGAAAATTCTTTCAAAATTATACGTACATATGGATAGAGAATAGTATTCCTTGAAGCTATTAGGTTGACCTTGAAGGTTAATCTCATTAACGTTTAGGTTTAATAGTGTTCTGTGATTGTTAAATAAATAACAAGCCTACCCATACTTAAATCACTAAAAAGCAAAAAATAAAAAAAAAACTACGTTAAAAAAAACCGACTTCCAAAAATACTAAAAAGCCAAAAAATAACTAACGCAATTTATAACACTTTCCTCTACTTACCTACTGACTACTTATTCTTTCCGCTTGCTGCTTGGTTTGAAGTCGGTGCCAAGCCATATATGAATAAAAAATAATACTTAAAGAAATAAAATGGTGTAACAAATAAATTTCTACACGATAACCTACTAACTACAAACTTCGTAAATAAATCAGAAATAACGATAAATGACAATGAGAAACAAATGAAAACGACGATGAAATACATAAATGTAATTTACATTCTACAACTATAGTGGTCCTGTAAAGGACCGTTTATTTCTAATATTAATAACTCACAAACCAAGAGCATGCGTCTAAAATTTAGAATTTTAAATGCAAACCGTGCCAAAGTTTTTGTTGACCTTATTAAATCATGGAGAATCTTAACAAAGATCTTTTGTATATTGTTTACTGTAGGTTTGCTAATTATGCTGTGGCTTGGCACCAACTTCAAACTAAGCAGTAAGCGGAGAGAATAAGTAGTCAGTAGGTAAGTAGAGGAAAGTGTTATAAATTGCGTTAGTTATTTTTTGGCTTTTTAGTATTTTTGGAAGTCGGTTTTTTTAACGTAGTTTTTTTTTGATAAAATAAAATAGTGCTTGGAATAATGTATATACCTAGCAAAATTATCTGGTTAGCCGGGTCAGCTAGTATTGCATTTTAGTCTCAGAATAATAAGTATTAATGGTATAGAGATGATGAAATTTATTAAATCTATTAAATATTTTTTTATATCAAAATACCATTTTTTCCTTTAAATAACATGGCTATTAACGTAATAAAACATTTATTGGGTCACTCACGCTTGTACCTACAGCGGACTTTGAATGTGTCTGGCAAAGTTTAGACCATGATAACTGTCCGGCTATTGGGGTAACATATTTTTATAGGTCCCCAAGTAACATACATAAAATTTAGCCTTTATCACTACATAGTATAAAACAAAGTCGCTATCCGCCGTCTGTCTGTCCCTATGTATGCTTAGATCTTTAAAACTACCCAACGGATTTTGATGCGGTTTTTTTTAAACGATAGAGTGATTCTTAAGGAAGGTTTTTATGTATAAATCATTACGCCATGACGAATAGGAGCGGGGCATCAAACAAAACTGTTGCAAAAACGGGCAAGTGACGCTAACGAAGTTGCGCGGGTCAACTAGTAATAAATATAACGAAAGTGGGATCATAATTTGGTCATGTTTGACAGCCCGGATGGCTTTGTGGTTAGTGAGCCGTGGGTCGTGGGTTCGAATCCCACCCAGGACAAACATTTGTATGCATGAATATGTCTGTTTGTTTTGTGTCTGGATGTTAATATCTATATAAGTATTAATTTAAAACGTAGTAGGTATATGTAGTATATTAGCTATCTGGTTTATAAAAAAAAAGCTTTAAACTATGTATGTATATCGATAGTAAGGTACTATTTTATGCCCTTTACTACAAGCTACCGCCAAAAGTAACCACAGCCGAAACTCCATAATCGAGGGTCGTTCTTACCTGTATAGGGCACATGCACAAAAGAACTTTCAGCTCTTATAAAATAAGGAAGGTCTGGCCGTCATGGGCTCTTGGTATAATAGGTAGTTACTTTCAGGAACTAATAAATATGTAGGTAACATTAATAGTCAATAGTAAGTAAAATAACATATCAAAATCATAAAAATGTATTCATAAATTAAATATTTTTTTAATGCCATTTTAGACATTTCTTAAAAATTAATAATACCAACATTTAAACATTAATAATTCGTCATTAATATCACAATCAGTATTAAAGGGCCAGAGACAAATTATTTCATGCACATTTAAAACAATACAATTTCACTTTATCACATAATGATTATGAGCCAAATCGATTGCACAGATTATCACAAGGACCGTGTCACTATTCAATATAATGGTAATCCAAATAAAAGGCCAAGTAATTTGAGCAAACATTACAGCGACACGGTTCCAATGCAAAACGACTTATAATCTACTAATTTCTTTGCCGGTTTCGACGTCTTTTCTCTTCTCTTTCTTTCTGCTCTCTTCTAGAAGAGCGTAGATCTCTTCCACGCTTCTGTCTTTTGTTTCTGGGACCCACAGTACGGTGTAAAAAGTACCAAGGAAGCATACGATGGAGAACATAATGAAGACCCAATGGATTCCTAGCAGCTTCAGAAGAGGATCGTAGGCTTTTGTTTGGAGAAAATCGCTGAGAGCATCCACGCTGCTTACGAATGAAGTCACCATTCCTCGATGCTGGAAAGAGATAAATATAACTATTATTAGACAGAGATAGACATTCTTATCTTATTGCGTCGATCTTTTTAAGCTATTGCATAGCTTTTATCGCGGGCTCTGAGCGCGGCGACCGAATCAAGAAATTCCGTAACGAAAAAACCTAACACCCCCCCACTCCGACGGGCAAGGAGGTGTGGCTTGAAGGCCGTGCATCGTCTAACGTCGTTTCCAGCGGGCCAGAAGGTTACTTTAGTAACCTCACAGGTGATTTTTGACTTCGTTAGGTTACTCGGAGGTTACACCACAGAAAAGGTTACAAAAGGTTACTTTTAGGTGATTCAATGTTTTAGAGACGTTAACAAGACACCAAATTGAGAGACGCGCCAAAAAAAAAAAAAAACGACGAAATTGAAAGACGCGCCTAAAAAAAAAAATTATTTTGAGACGTGTACAAGAGACCAAATTGAGAGACGCGCCTAAAAAAAATACAAGAGACCAAATTGAGAGATGCGCCTAAAAAAAAAAAAAACGACGTCAATATTTTTCCTGTACAAAAGGTTACTAAAGGTTTCTTTTTTGGACAGTTCAGGTCACTTTTGAAATACCTCGCTGGCAACACTGGTCGTTTCAGTTCGGCAGTCTTCGACACGGCGTTGTGTGCGATTAGACGTATTGTACGACTCTACGAAACTCGCACGAATCGAGACGAGCTGCTCCGAAATCGGACGAATACATAAGCAGCTGTTTATGAGAAAGTATATAGGTGTATAATGTATTTATGTACAACAGTGAATAGCTGTACTTGTAAAATTTGTGTATGAAGTGTTTTGAATATGAATGAACAAAGTGCATTTATTATTAAAATAAATAAATAAAATTATAATTGCATAAGTTGATACAAAATGCTATGCAATGCAATAGCTTTACCGCGGCAGTCCCCGAGTGCCTCACGTAATTTTTTATTTTACTATGTTTAGAACATTAAAATCGCAGTTGAATTTGTGGTTTCTAACATTCAAACATTTGTGTGCATTAACATATTTGTTATGTATTTGAGTCAAAATATCTAAATGATAACGTATATGTAATTTTAATACAAACAAAATAATTAAAATGTCTGTCATGTTCAAGATTATCTATTTATGCGGGAGAATCTTGAAACGGCTGTTTATACATGTTTCTTCTATCTACATTAATATTATGAAGAGGAAAGATTTGAATTTTTTTGTTATTTATTTATTAATAACGAATATGTACCGAAACTACCGGACCGATCTGAATAATTCTTATACCAATGGAAAGCTATATTATCAGGCTATATTTTATCTCCGTGTACCAACTGGAACGGGAACTACGCGGGTAAAACCGAGCGATGGTAGCTCATATAAAATTACTACTCACTTGAAAAGAGAATAGTTCGGAGGTGATGACATATGGCACAGGCTGGTATCCTGCTGCATCAGCGAAGATGCACAGGCACATGGCGAGGACCGGCAGCCAGCCCGGCAGCCAGATGGACTTGGACGTGATGTAGAACCAAGCTCCTAGTGCCAGCATGGAGACGCCTGTCGCGAATGATGTACCGGCGAGAAGCCACTGGAATTGGAAAGATATTTTGTTGAGGTTGTCATTTATCATTAATCAAGTTTGAATGCCTCAATCACTACATAGTATAAAACAAAGTCGCTATCCGCCGTCTGTCTGTCCCTATGTATGCTTAGATCTTTAAAACTACGCAACGGATTTTGATGCGGTTTATTTTAATAGATAGAGTGATTCTTAAGGAAGGTTTTTATGTATAAATCATTACGCTATGACGAATAAGAGCGGAGCATCAATCAAAACTGTTGCAAAAACGGGCAAGTGACGCTAACGAAGTTGCGTGGGTCAACTAGTTAGATATATTCAGGGGGACAGGACACAGGCTACCATTAATTCCGGGAAAATTTCAAAAAATATCTGGTACGGTTTTGGTACAAATATAGCTTGAGAAAACTACTATTTTTCCCGGGAAAAGTTGAACATCCCCGGGAAACCTTTTTTTTATAGAGTTGTAGGTACCTATACTTTAGTTCTTTACCTTCCTGCCAGTTTTCTCGACGATGCAACTGGCTACGATGGAGCCCAGGAGTTGAATGACCCCCACCACGATCGTCTGCTTGTTGGGGCTCAGCTTAAGGCTTATGGACTCCGAAGCTTGCTCGAAGATGGAGCCGGCGTACATGAGCACCACCAGGTACCCGCATGTTTCTTGGGACAGCATCACGTTTAGTGCGATGCGGAATGCTTTGAACGTAGTTTTGTCTTGTACTGTAAGGAGAGATGAAATTTAGTTAAGGTATTAGGTTTTAGGAAGGTTTGAGATATTTTTATTGTATATAGGTAAATAATTGGATTGTAAATAAGGAGAAACAGGTTATTATATAAATAAATCCATATATAATTTTGTTTCAAACTAGTTTTCCACGCATAGTTTTCATCCGCGTAGTTTTCGTTCCCATAATAATGATTTTATTTCAAAGAACATGGTACAGTAAGATGGACTTATAATTAGATCTGCATATTCGGCCAGTGCTGGTGTAGAAGTATTTAATAATAATACTTATGTTACTCCCTGATAATATAGCATTCCATTGGTGAAAGAATTCTGCACATTGGTCCAGTAGTTTCGGAGCCTATTGAATACATCCAAAAGATCAAATCTTTCCTTAGATTATTAGATTAGTTATAGATAGTTTATAAAGTGAATAAAAACATTTAATTAAATATTCTATTTTGAATTAATGAGTCTATGAGATATGAAGCCACAAAGCTGTGTATATTATTATGATAGATCGAATAATTTATAAGAAAACCGCAAATCGTTTCATATCATATAATTATCGTGATGTTTAGAAGGTACATCCCCCCGTTCAAAGTTCTAAGAACTGCCAACCTACGCATAAAAAATATGAATAAATTTAAAATAAACTGGTATTTTTTATATTGGTGCTGAATACTACCAAAGAGGTTTTATAATTGATTTACTATAACAAAAAATGTTACGACTATATATCGTGTCAATACAATGAAGATTAGCATTATTATTTAATGAGGCCCTATTAAAAATAAAATAACTTTTAAGTGTATATCTAGCTAGCATAGCTACCTATTATAACCTATATATCATAAGATGACTATTAACCGAAATACGATACAAAACAAAAAAGTCTGTGTTCTTGGTTATATTATCAAAACTCTAAATATTTTGTTTTCAAATAGGGACTGATTTACTGAATAAATGCGAATTTTACTACGTATTTTGTATGTTACGCTTTCACGCCTTAATCACTGTACCAATCTTGATTAAATGGTGACATAGGCTAACATAGACTACAACAACACATCCCGAGCAAGTTTAAGGTACCAGGAAAGCGGATGAAACCGCGGGGCGTAAGTTAGTTTAAAATACAGTTAAACATCCTGTTGTATGAGACATTGCGTGTCAAAAGTTATTATGTATGCATTGGCTGGGGTTTATTCTGTAAAGCATAAGACTAGTTCTACGATGGTTCCGTCTGACGTCTATATTTTGTCTCTTTCTATATATAGGGAATCGCGTGAGAAGTCCGAGTAGAGCGTTTGCTCGCCGATGATGTTTTTATACAGATACACCGGAAAGTGTAACTTGAAATGACGTTTAAGAGAGAGGTTTTCTTAGAAGAAGGTATAATTTGAAACTGTTCATTAAATAGAAGGATCTGGGTTTTTTTCTGTATGTAAAATAAATATGTAATAATAAATTATTATAATACCTAAGCTTATTTTTATTAAAATAGATTACTTGGTATAATACGGATTTTATTAAAATAGACTACTGTTAAAAGCAATCTACCTATAACTAGTTTATTTATCGAAATACAGTATTTATAATAATATACTTAAGTGAAATAATTTAGACATTCGATCTTCAAACGGCTAACTAATCATCTTAAAACAGCTTATGACACTCCACCACGAGCATTGAAACAAAGAAAATCACAAAAAAATCGATCCAGAAGTTTGAGAGCTTCGACACTACACAGATAAAAACCTTCACGGCGACGGAAAAAAAAATCAAATAAAAAAAAAACTTACCAATGCTCTTCCAAGAAGCCTTTGGGACGGATCTCGCGTAGTCCTCTTCCCGCTCCAACAGCTGGACGACCTCCTCCAAGTCTTTATCATCTGTGGTGGTGTTCCGGAGCCAAGCTAACACCCTGCGGGCCTCCTGGAATTGATAAAAGGACAATTAGAAATGGTCACTGTTTAAAAGTAAAGGTGTACAGATGTAAGATGTCTGTTTTGATAGGTTATATTATATTCGTGTGGAAAAAAGAGACAAATGTAGTGAACAGAAAGAGACGTCGATGTTAAACCGAGCTTAGATTTTACCTTTTATGGTGAAGCTTATGAAACCCTATCAGGTGTACAAAATGGTTAAAAGTGACTATACATAGATTTAAAATATAATTGTAATTGTCTAATATCATATAACTAAAAGAGATGAGGTATGATATTACTATAAGTACCACAAATACGTCTCGTGTTATAAAGGCGTTAAAGCCTCTTTCGATAATATATAACTGTTCTGAGTTGTTCTTAATTTCTAGCAAAAATGCTTTATCTTACAATAGAAACAGTGGTTGAAATATATTAAGTAGAAAAACAGGAAATATTAGAAGTTAGGTATATAATTCAATAGAATAATATAACTTCAATTAAATGTGCTGTAAATCATAATGTATACAATAGGTATTTATTTGAATTGTTTCAATTAGAGCCGAGTTATATACCTACCCACTTAATACTAAGCTGTCCTTGCGAATTTTAATTCGTCGTAATATTTTTATATATTAAACTAACTACCTTAACTGAAAAAATGTTACATCATTATTGATTTTGTTTGTGTATAAAAATAAGTATGACGTAATAAATCATCGAGTTGTCTGCTAGAGCTACAAAAAAGTAAGTAGGATGTACCAACTTTTTCTAAGTATTTCTGTTCTGTACTTGTAAGACTTTAGAAACCAAATATATAGGTATCTCGCTTACCACTACAGTTAGAAAACAACTCTATGTCACACAATTTAAAGCTCAAATTTAGATGGCAATCTATACTAATATTATAAAGAGGAAAGATTTGTTTGTTGGTTTGTTTGTAATGAATAGGCTCCGAAACTACTGGACCGATTTCAAAAATTCTTTCACCTTTGGAAAGCTACATTATCCCCGAGTAACATAGGCTATATTTTATCCCTGTATTCCCACGGGAACGGAAACTACGCGGGTAAAACCGCGCGGAGGCAGCTAGTTTATAATAAATTCCAACAAACCTGAGCCTTCCCTTGCTTGATGAGGAACACAGGTGTTTCGGGCATGGCTAGGAAGATCAGGAGATGGGCAATAGGTACTGCGGTGCACAGCCACATGACTGCTGTGAAGGAGAGGAAGTCACCAGCTACGTAGACCACTAGGTAGCCGAGGTTCTGTGACAGGATCGTGAGGGAACCGAGTGCGCCGCGTACGTTGTCTGAAGCGATCTGGTGGAAATGAATAAACGTTTTTTTATTGAATGATTGGTTGTTCTGTGTCAGGGTGAAAATGTATATTGCAAGTATCTATGTATACCTATATATAAAACAAAGTCCCCGCAGCCTCTGACTGTCTGCCTGAGCGCGATGAACACAAAAACTACTGAACAGATTTTTATGCGGTTTTCACCAAATTACGGAGTATTTCATGGGGAAGGTTTTTATGTATATACAAAAATTTGGACCCGGTAGGTGGCGCTAGTGGGCAGAACGAAAGCTGCCGGGTCCGCCAGTGTATTATAATTATGTAGTGCATATATCAGATATTTTAAATGTGCTGTGCTTTGCGGGACATCAGGTGGCCAGGTTTAAAATTATATCTTAGTATTATATATTAAATCTTCTCACAAAGCAATGAATATGTCTGTTAATCCTGTGTCTGTATATATCTATAATATGTATGTATTTAAATAAAAGTAGTATATGTAGTATATCAGCTATCTGGTTACCATATCACAAGCTCTGCTTACTTAGGAATCAGATATCCCTGTGTGAAAAATGTCTTAGGATGTTTATTATATATATCTATTTACTTAAGTAAAATACGAGCAAGTCAAGCATATTTACCATACCAGTAACATCTTCATGCCTTCATGTTGACACCTCACCCCTGTCATTAGGAACAAGTACTAGGTACTGCTATGCCATTTTCAACCTTGGCTAGTTCGAATTAGGCTAGTATTTAAATGTAGTAGTGATTTAGTGGCTAAACTACTCGCTACTGTACATAAATCGTTCACATTACGGTCCAGTACAGGTGAGTAGGCGAGCGACTCGACGATTTTTGCAGCCACTAATGAACTCGACTAATCAAACATGTTCGGACTTGTTTACTCGGTAAACCAGTGACACGGAGCTGGGAAGCGCTACTCGCCCGTTAAAAATGGGACCAAACGGGAAGCACAGCTTTCAAATAAAAAAATAATAATTGAAATCGCTTCGCCCAGTCGAAAGATATGAGGTAACAAACATAAAAAATATATATAAAAAAATACCAGTCGAATTGAGAACCTCCTCCTTATTTTTTGAAGTTGTTTAAAAATATAACAAATGGATTGATTCGACCAAATTATTTACTAACTTACTCGACTACATTTTTGGTGTTCAGACACTATAGCCACTAAATTACTCTCTATTCGACTAAAATACTAACTTAATTACACTAAGTTACATACCTCCTTCAAGTAAAGTGGTGTGACGACGTAGCAGCCGGCGCAGGCGATGCCGGCGACGGCTCGCGACGCGATCAGGGCCCAGGGCGCGAGCGACACCAGGGTGATGACCCAGCTTATCTGATAGCAAAGGTGCCTTGTTGGTTTATTAAAGCTCTTATGTACCAAAATGTTGATACATGAACGAGGCACGGTTAGAACAGAAGCAAAGAATGACATTAAATTAACACTCAACTAAGTATGCATAAACATTCTCTTGAATTACTATATCTATTGTGGAATACCGCATTAAAATCCGTTACACAGTGTAAAGATTTATCCAGACGGCAGAAAGGAACTTTATTTACTATGTAATGAAGATAATCATGGAAGTGAGTCAACAAGCCTTTTTGTTATGGGTCTCTATTACTCTACTATACAGTCTATTAAATAATTTTATATTCATTAATTAATTTTCTAGCCTACGAAATAAGTAAGTAGTAGGTACCTACTATAAATGTAATCTGTAAAAAACTTTGAATACCATACATGGTCATCATAATTAATTCCAAGAACGTGGACTTAAAAAAACAATTGCCAGTGTAAGTATGATTATTAAAAATGGAATAACAAGTATTAAATAAATACGTTGGAATCGACGCGAAATTTTGATAGCGGGATCAACTGTAAATGACCTTACACTGTGACGTCATCGTTGAATGGCCCAATTCTATTTCTGTATCAACTATCAGCCAGATGTTATTTTTAGTTAAAACTACAATAATCGTGTTATAACTCAACATGGTATATTGAGCTCGAAACTATTTGTCGTTGATGTAAATTAATATGTGATGTCACTTTCTAATGTCATATAATAAAAGAAGATATAGACAATAAGAAGATAAAGACATATCAAATGGATTTTTAATCGATGTCAAAATATAATAGGCATTCAATAAATATTCTGGAATGCAATTGATCATAATGACACTAACACAGAATAATTCAAAAATTAATCACATATCAAAGAAGGAAAATAAACTTTATGTTAAACTATATTAATTTACCTATTATATTGTGTCAATCAAGAAAAACCGTTGACAATCATTTTAAAATTAGAATTTTTGAGCTTAGCCACTGTCTGTCTGTCTGTCTCGATTTCACGTTGAAACTACCGAACCGATATAAAAAAAAATTGGTAAACAGATACTCTAGACTTCTAGAGCCTGAGAAAGGATATAGGGTACTTTTCATCCCTGGAAATTGTACAATAATCGGGTACTCGGGTACACTTACAACAAGCATCAGCGAAGTAAGCAGTGTAGTGATCTTTCTGCCCCATCTGTCAGCTAAATCCCCGACAAGGAAGCCGCAGAAGATCGGTGGGAAGAACGTGATGGATGCCATCCAGGATATGGTGTCGTCGGTGATGGGTTCCGGGGCAGGGCCGTCCTTCGACTGTAGGATGGGGGTCATGGGCGACTGCCACCCCATCAGCATCCCGAAGTTCAGCACTGGGATTGTGACTGTGGAGGAAAATGAACATTGTTACAAGAAATTTGAGTGTTAAGTTGATTAGGGCAATTTATGTAGGTCAAAGATTTTATACTATCCTACTAATCCTAAATTCTAAATGTGAATGTTTGTAACGATATTTGTTAGAACGCCAGAATGGATCTAAATGAATGTGGCATAGAATGCTATATTTTTTTTGAATACCATTTAGGTTAATTTTCTCTCTTCTCTATTCTCGTGGAAGGATCCTTGTAATATTTAAGAGTATGGTAATATAAGTGTTGCTTTTATTGTGGTCTGTTAGTTAACTCAGGTACAAATAAATATGTTTTTATACTCAGTATTTTCTTTTTACTCTCATTATATGTTTTTACATACTCGTACCTATACCTACATGTTACTTATTCATATACCTACTTTTCATAACCAATTCAATCAGCTGTAAAATAAATGCAAGCGAGTACAGCAGTCAACAAAATTGTCGCATTGCATTAATCTTTATACCGTATAGTGTAGGTAAAAACTTGTGTTGCCATGTGTAAATCCATTATTATGCTAGTATTTAAATAGGCTCGTAAAGATTTACGACTTGGTTCCTAAAGGAGCGGAGATTGCTATTGATATATTGCGATATTGTATACAATGTCTTGATTGATATCTTTAGCATATTTTATCAGCATGAGTAGTTGTGGGACTTGTGGGTGTGTTTAAAGCTAATGTATGCATCGTTTACGAACTGTGAATGTATTTCATTCAATTGTTTGCCATTTGGGGCCATACGATTTATTTCGTTGATTATTATTGATTGTCTTTGTGAATTCTTAATGAAGTTTCTTCACATTATGTCACAAGTGAGTGACGATGTTTTCTTTATGTATTAGTAGTCATTAATTTTAGTTACCTCACCATATTTTGAACATAACTCCTTTATAATCAAAACCCTTTCTTATTTTAAATGCAAAAATCAGTTAGTTTGTTAGTCCCTTGACGTTTTGTGGATCATGAAATCCTATTTTTTATACACATAAAGCACGCTACGCTACGCAGCTAAGCACATTTGCTTAGTAGTTTGTGTCTATTTTTGTTTTAATTTTATTCCATCTCCTGACAGGCCAATCATTAAAATACCAAATTCATTGAAATTTAACCCTAAAATATTCCTAATATAAGCATCAGAAGTGCGTGTATACTTTTTATTCTGTACACGTGCGTGATGCATACATACATCCACTTTATATTCACGACTGACACAACCCACGCGGGACCCGAAAACTAAACAATGATTAGATGGTACTTACATTGGCTATATACTGTGAATATAATCGTAAATAAATCTATGTAATATATTACTCTGGATAGTTAATGTAGCTAGAGTTAAAAAGAAAGCTGAAAGCTAGTAAAATAATATAAATTACATATTATATAACACTAGCTGCCTCCACGCAGTTTCAACCGAGTTGTTCCCGTTCCTATAAAAAAACAAGGATAAAATATAGCCTATGTTACTCCCTGATAATGTAGCTTTCTAAAGGTGAATGAATTAGAAGCGGTTTTTTAGTTTACTCATTACAATCATACAGACAAAAATACAAACTTTTCCTCTTTATAATATTAGTGTAGATAGGTATTTCTTGCTTCTTGTCTTTAATTGATAAAGACAATTTATATTATAATTATAATGGGGTGTTATCTATCTTGATCAAAGTCAAGATCATTGTTTACTATTAACTACTTATACTATTAAGATAACAGAGATACTTTTAGGTGAGTGGGGAAATATAATCAATCAAGTAATCTTTATGAAGTACCTAATTAATTTTATCACGTTGGTTTGTCCCGTGACTTCTTGCTAATTATATTTGTATTTTAAAATGCGTAAAAACCTTTTGGTTAACATTGTCATGGACTGAACAATAAATATCCTGGGACATTCACACGCGGCCAATCTGATTCATAAGTATGTGCATTGTACACATGGTAACCAAATAGCTGTTCAACTAAATATCCTACAAATAATTGTCAGTATGGATGGATGGATAGATGTTTGTTATTGTTTCACGCAAAAACTAGAGATTTTATTGAAATTTAAACTCTTTTTACGCATAAACACATCGGGATCACTTTTAAATACACGCGTTTAATTCTTTAGTATCTATACTGAAATTGATTGATTTTTTGGATAAAAAATGTCTGGATGTACTGTCTGGATGTAAATATCTATATAGGTATGTATTTAAAAGTATTATATGTAGTATATCAGCTATCTGGTTACCATAACACAAGCTCACTTTGATGCTTAATTTGGAAACAGATTGGCCGTGTGTGAAAAATGTCCCAGGATAAAAAAAAAAATCAATATCAGGAACAAGTGCAAATTATATACACGCAGTCCAACGACCACCAACCGTAGGTATCAATTAATAATATCGCACACAATTATAATCTTTGTGTCGTACAGTTAATCACTAACTGGTTGAATCGAGCTGTGACAAGGTCGGAGACGAACTAGCCAGGAACTGCCCATAGCGATATCGAGGTCAAAGCTCACTATGTATTTATGATAAAGTATAAAATGATTTAGAAAAAATGCCCAACATATTACAGCCTCCGCGCGGTTTTACCCGCGTAGTTCCCGTTCCCGTGGGAATACAAGGATAAAATATAGCCTATGTTACTCGTGGATAATGTAGATTTCGAATGGTGAAAGAATTTTTAAAAACGGTCCAGTAGTTTTTGAGCCTATTCGTTACAACCAAACAAACAAAGTTGTCCTCTTTATAATATTAGTGTAGACTAATTTATTTTCCAAATACCTTTTTTAATATCGAGTTTTTTTATTGAGTTCCTTTAGTACAATCTAACTTATTATTTATTTTTACAATAATTTCTAGTCTTATATGTAGATAATTTCACAGAAATAAAAAAGGACAATAAAAATACCTAAACTGATAATAGGTTCTGCATTAAAACTTGATCTTAAAATGCCATATAAGTTTAGTTTTTAGTAACTCTAATATATTATTCTTGGTTTTTCCTACACGTTGTGGTCTTAAAATATCATTTTAATTTCGTATTTGGTAACCATGAAAATAATATAAGCATTTGGTAAGAAATTTTAACTGAGTTTCAATTTTCAATATCAGTATTGCTTCCTTAATAGTTCACTCATTATTTCTCAGTTTCACTAAAATCAGTATAAATAAATAAACTAATGAATTACTATTTCATGTGTTTGCTAATAATAACTATACTTATGCTACTTACTGCTCAGTTTCAACAGCTAGATGAATTCCCTTTTAAACTTAACGTAAGCTTACTACATAACTTCTAACTATAGCGTAACTCTTGTCTAAACATACGCCACAGCACAGGTTACCAAGAAAATCAAGTTAAACATGACAAATATGGATGTCAGAGAGATTGTTGTTATCTTTATAACAAACTGGTACATTTAAATTTGTTCTGTTTATCTTGTCCGGGAAAAGACGATGTAATAAGAGTAGAACCTACTTTATTACGTGTCCGATTTACTTGACTGAAGATTTAACTTCCGCAACTTTGCGTTATATATAATACTAGTGGACCAGGCAGACTTCGTTCTGCCCACCAGCGCCACCTACCGGGTCCAAGTATATGTAAGCTATCCTATCTCTCAAGTTGGGTCGAACTGCATATGGTGTGCGAATTTTATTATAATCGGTTAAGTGGTTTAGGAGTCCATTGAGGACAAACATTGTGACACGAGATTTATATATATTAAGATATATACCTATAGAAACTTGTTATTACACGCGAAAATAGTTTTGTAGAATATGTGAAGTTTAAGGATAATAATATGAAATTACTGTTTATCATGGGGTTTGTCCATCTATATATTATTATAATAAATGGCGTTCTTGAATCCCTTTGTTTTACTGTCGAGAATTAAACTGTAAAATAAGGAGTTTATTCGATAAATTTTCACCTGCGCAGTTCCCGTTCCCGTAGGAATACAGGGATAAAAGATAGCCTATAACACTCACAAATAACGTAGTTTCGGAGCATATTCATAACAAACATACAAACAAAAAATCAAATCTTTCCTCTTTATAATATTACCTAGTATTGACATACGAGATTATATAGGTAGATTAAGTAAAATTTTCATAGTACATCGTAGGTACGCTCGGAGATTTCAACGCCACACCAGATTAGGTGCATCTTTATTTATAATACAAAACAATAAATCTATTAACAACAACAATAATATAAATATGTACAGGACATAAACACATCGTACGCATGTCAGGGTGGGTGTGGCATTTATAAATAAATATACAATGCATGTATTATTAGCATACCAGTGCCAAATAATAAATACCGTTAGAGCAGCGGAACTAACACCATCTTTAAATCATTATCAAAATTTATAGTGTTATTTTTATCGAGTAGCATCCGTCCCGGGGTTTTACCCGCGTTTCCGGTGATCTGCACTTAGTGTACAGTATTTGAAACAAACATTTTAAGACCAAAAATACTAAACTAGTTTTTAATTATTAACACCCCAACTAACATTTTGGTAATAAGAATAAGGGCTACATGAGCTGCTTAAGAGGATTTTTGTAACCCAAGGTTCTGTAAAGGCACTAACAACTTGGTGATAAAGCGTTCTGTAACTCTCTTATAACCCTGATTTGGGCCTGTTCGTACGAGAGCTTGAGGCTATTTAATGGTTATAGAGAGTGATAAATAAGTGTTTATTAAGAGTTAGAACAGTGCTACAGTAGCAGTGACTACCACTTCAAGTGTTTTATAAGCTATACACAGGGTATAACTGCAAGCTAAAGTAGTAAACAAGTTATGGAAACCACTTAAATGACTTTTTTGGTAGCAATAAATTTCACCGAAAGCGCTAAATATTTAAACTGTTTCGCAGAGTTTTACGTTCTTGTTAGAGTCAATAGTGATAGTATTTTATAGCACGCATTCATGTCATGGCGTTTTAATAAAATAATTAAGGTAAGTACCTAAAGTGTTTAAGATTACTGGGTGTTATAGGGATTTAATCACATGCGGCGGTAAGTTTACGGTAACAATATATACTAGTTCTCATCTCATTTTTGAAGCGCCCTAAAAATAAACTACTTTTGATGATTAAATGATGTAAAAAAATACTGCCAGAATTTTTTTTTTCTTTATTTATCTTATTTATCAATTCCTGGAGCCTCCTTAAGATATTTTAATTGAAAATTATGAACAATGTAAGTAAATAATTGGACTAGGAACATTGCAATAAGGTTTTTCTTTCACAATTTTATAGTAGGTATATCTTTATTAAATGGCGTCTTAGTTCTAATTACTTAAGCATCCTGATATCTCTGTTATTCCTCCCGTAGTGATTAAATACTGATACTACGGTGGATTGCAGAATCTAGCTCTATAGGACTTATAATAAACACTTCTTAGATCCTTATAGCTTTCTTAGTAACTCTTAAGACTCGACAAAACTCGTTAGGTGATATAAAGTATTTGTCTAACTCTTTTTAAGAATACCAGTTGATAGTAAGTGTTAGTAGACACCTGAGTATCACTCAGAGTGTTTAATACTTCTTGAAGCTATTAGAGTAAGACTTGAGGTGTTACAAGACCTTTCACTACCCCAGTAGTCGAACATCACCCGTTAGTAAGTGTTAGTAGACACCTTACAATTGCTTTTATAGGTTTGTGCAACTAAAAGCTATAAGAATAAGTTATACAATGGTTACAATAAACTCCATACTACCGTCTTGATTTATATTTTTTTTATTTATTACTCTTATTCCTCTGGAAGGTTTAATTATTCATAACTAACCCTACTGTAGAGTCAAAGGTTGCTATCGGAGTTCTTATATACCTTAAATAACAGTAAGAGCTCTAAAAAAGGCTGCCGTTAGCACTAAAATGTTTGTTGGGACATTTAGCCATTTTTTTTTTTTTTTTTTGACTATAACTTTTATTTATTTATCAGAAAAATATTTTAAAATTAAATATATATATGTGGCGACCTTACCTTATATAAATATTATATTGTATGTACAAACCCTTAGACCATACTTAATACCAAACCCTTAGACAGTAAAGTAGAAGCCATTTCAGATTTCCCCGTCCCCAGGACAGTTAGAGAACTTAGGCGTTTCTTAGGTATGATTAACTTCTATAGGCGTTTCATTCCAAACGCCGCACAAATTCAAGCCCCCTTACACGCCCTATTGACAGGAAATGTTAAAGCTTCTCACCCTGTCAACATTATAGACGACTCGTTGAAGGCTTTCAATGAGTGTAAAAAAAGTCTTTGTGACGCAACCCTCCTGTCACACCCACAGTCTGAGGCCAAGTTAGGACTCGTTACTGACGCCTCAGATACGGCAATAGGCGCAGTTTTACAACAATTCGTTGACGGTCACTGGCAGCCTCTAGCGTTCTTTTCTAGAAAGCTAAGCCCGTCACAAATTAAATACTCCCCGTATGATCGTGAACTTCTCGCAATCTACGAGAGTGTTAAATACTTCCGCCATATGTTAGAAGCAACACATTTCACTATCTATACTGACCATAAACCTATCTGTTATGCATTCCATCAAAGGAAAAATAACTGTTCTCCTCGTCAGTATAGACACCTAGACGTTATCTCGCAGTTCACAACCGACATCCGACATATCTCGGGCAAGGACAACGTCGTCGCCGACGCACTCTCCCGCGTCGACGAACTGCAGATGCCTATCGACTTCGAAGTGTTAGCCAGATCTCAAACTTCAGATTCAGAACTCCAAGAGTACCTCAAAGGCGAATCCTCACTTCAGTTAGTGAAAACTATCATTCCCGGAAGTCATACTGAATTATACTGTGACGTCAGTACGTCGATTCCCAGACCATTTGTCCCCCAACACTTACGACAGCAAATATTTAAGTGTCTTCACTCGCTCAGTCACCCTGGTGCTAAAGCAACCACCAAGCTCGTTGCACAGCGCTTTGTTTGGCCACGTTTGCGTAAGGACTGCCGTGAATGGTCTAGGGCATGTTTGACCTGCCAGCGCACGAAGGTAACGCGACATGTCTCGACTCCTTTAGGCACACTCAACTTACCTTCGGCGCGTTTCAAATATGTTCACATAGACCTAATCGGCCCGTTACCTCCTTCCAGTGATTATCGGTATTGTCTGACAGCCGTCGATCGCTTCACGCGATGGCCGGAAGCTGTCCCACTTACCGATATCACAGCGCAAACGGTGGCTAAAGCGTTTATTTCACATTGGGTGTCCAGATTCGGTTGTCCTACCGATATCGTTACCGATCAAGGTAGACAATTCGAATCGGCGCTTTTCCAACAGTTGTCTAAGTCTATCGGCTTCAATCACCGTAGGACAACTGCCTACCACCCTCAGTGTAACGGCTTGGTCGAACGGTTCCATAGACAGTTAAAGGCGGCTATTACTTGTCATGCCGACTCAAACTGGACCGAATCATTACCCCTTGTGCTTCTCGGAATAAGAAGCGCCTTTAAGGAAGACCTGCAGGCTACATCGGCCGAGCTGGTGTACGGTGAGCCATTACGACTCCCCGGTGAGTTCTTTGGCCATGACGTCACCAATTACACAACCGATATCACCGATTTCTCGGCCCGAATGAAGTCATTCGCCGAAAACATTCGTCCAGTACCAACCCAACATCACTCAACTAAAAAAGTATTTATTTTCAAAGATCTCGCTACCTGTAGTCATGTATTTCTTAGGGAAGACAGACTACGTGGCTCACTTCAACCAGCTTACACTGGCCCTCATGAAGTACTCGATAGGACGGCAAAATTTTATAAAATCCGTATTCTTGGTAAAGACGTCACAGTATCATTAGACCGCTTAAAGCCGGCTTACATACTGTCTGACGACACGACCCCATCGATTCATGATCAACGCGATCAAATTTCAACTCGACTTCAGAACCCTCAGCCTGTAAACGTCACACGGACCACCCGATCGGGAAGGCAAGTTCACTTTCCAGACTATTATCGCCCGTAGACCCGGTCTCTGGGGAGGAGTGATGTGGCGACCTTACCTTATATAAATATATATTATTTAATTCATGCATATATAATCTAACCATATATTATACATATACAACATATATTACACTTTACATACAATATAATATTTATTATTATCTATATATAATTAATCAATAAGCAAACCCGCGCGATACCTCTAGTATATCGAGAGCGCGCTATTTATCTATAGCTATACCTGCCTATGCTAGCTGTGCACGCGCCGACCTTTTCTATCCGCTACCGCTCGGTCGCCGGCAGTCGCGATCCGAGCCTCCGACGCGACGCCTGTGCTTACCTTCTCATTAAAAACCGCTTATAATTACGATTCTTGCCTTTTCACTTCGCATCTCGCCACGCTCGAACATTAGCCTTACTCTAACCCCACATATATATACAACTTAAAACTAGAATAGAAAAATTAAAATAAATAGAAAATATGTCCCAAATCGCTTCCCTGCTGAAGCGTGCCAAGAATGCTGGCAGCATTACCACGCTGAATTGCTATTGCAATTCTTTGTGCAAAGTATGTGCCAGCCCTCCTGTCACGCGAGGCCTCCACGAGACGATGTGAGACCTCTTTAAAAAGCCGATGAGCCTCTGGTCCCCACGGCCTTAGAGTTTCAACCCCAAATGCTGAAAATATGTTTGTCCTACTAAGGCTAACATATTTGCGGCGCTTGAGGCACTCCTGTTGTGCAGCAGCAGCACCGGGGGCTACGGACGTGTCTGGAAGGTGGGAAGGCGCGAGGGTGTCCACGCATGTGTTAGATTAACAAATAATAATTAAAGTAGGATTTATGTGGATTGACGAGTGGCAACACTGTTGACACTCGGAACGACAATATTGCAAGAAGAGATATTCAGATTGTAACCGTTGATACGAAATTGGGAATTAGACATTGTGAAAGATTAACAAGGTGTTTTATTATAAACAATATCCTAGTTTTCATCTCAGAAGTGGCATAAAGAACCCACTGGAAGAAGTATTACGCAGTCTCAAAACAGTTAACCTTTTTCCATAACAGAGGACGGGAATCCCATACATTGTGGATTCCGTGTATATTGTTTACATTGGAACGATTATACTTATTATGGGATCACATGATCGTCGCAGCAAAAAGGATCAGGAGATCCGTTCATCTGTTACAAGCAGAAAAACCAAAGATCGACACGAATCAAAAGTTCAAGAAACGCCGCCATTGTTGTTGGAACCGTAGTGATCGACGTCAACCTCCTAGTCGCAGTATCTACACTCGCAGCAGTCGCAGCCACAGTTGCAGTTGCCAGAGTCGCAGTCGCAGTTGCCAGAGTCGCAGTCGCAGTTGGCAGAGTCGCAGTCGCCGACCTTGCAGTCCACCAGTCCAGTCCGCAGTCTTCCCAGTGGCTACTGCAAGGAAGTCTTGGCGTCGGAGACGCGCACGACCGGCCACGACTATCTGGTAGCAGCGAGGAAGTGGGCGTCCGGTCAGGTAGTAGAGACAGCATGACAGGTAACTTTTTCCTTAATAAAAGTCAGGGTGCATATTAAAAGTAATATTTCTTAAAATGCTCATATCAAAGTAGAAAATTTTAGAAAAAGTGTTAGAAAATGTAGTACCAGAGTTTAATCCTTTGTCTAAGGATCTAAGCTGTTGAGATGTGGATAAGCAATGTAGTAGAACATTCTCATATTTATTGTTGATCAGATAGACTAACCATACATTATGCACTTCCTACATTGGCCGGCATAGCAAAAGCTTGGTAGGTATTAAGGTTTGGCATCATTACTATTTTCTTAGAGTGAATTAATGGAATGATAAATAGTTAGTCTTTTTCTAATAGGGATTACTATGCAATATTATTATTTAAAATGCAAACAAATTGAACTAAGATAAATGACTCTCTTGAACATTATTATTATTCAAATATTTAAGTTACTGAATTGGTGTGAAATCTTTCACAAAAGGCCAGTGCGTGGATAGCTTAGAGGATTGATTATAACATTGGGAGTCAAGGCTGCTGGTTTTACTGAACCAGAACAAGAACTTAAGTATATCAAACCTGTGAAACCACAGATTTCCCATACTAATTTGGGATCTGGAAATAAGGATATTAATGAAAATAGAATGCCTATTTTCTTATGTCCGTTTATTTTGGTTTACATTTAGGTAACCAAAATTACATTACACTGAAATTAACTAAATTCTAATATTCCTGTAATCTATCACAACCATAATGAGCCGGGGCACTACAGTTTTATATGTACCAAATGCAGTATGCATTGTATAAGAAAATTAGTTCACCTGCACATTCAATCAAACCAACTCTTCAGCTTTATATATGAGTATAGATGGGTCATTCGTTAGATTTGTCCAGTAAGCAACAAGGGATACACAAAAAAAAAGATATTTTTTGTGACTTTTCCTTATAATTTAAATAATAAAAAAAAATATATATATATAATATGGGAGCAATACAGAAGGCTATGTTGATATGGGTAACCAATGTAATCTAGTAACAGGTAGTAAGGCAGTCAAATCAAGAATTATATGGACCAACAAAATGTTAACACCATTAAGAGGTTTAGTGAATTATTTAGTTTAACCATAGGATCAGCAGAGACTTTAGACATCCCAGTATTGTCAAATCATATTAACTGCCCTGTCTTTATTGGACATTCATTTCCAAAGAAACCCAGGTAATGTGATTATCATAAAAACCACTTCTGGGCTAATTTTCAAGCATGATGATTTTAACTGCACATAAAATGATGATACTAAAAGCTTTTGTGATAGTAAATTTTAAGGTATGTTTATGTCAATGGGACACTATGGGCTAAACCAAGTTTGAATTTAACTTAATGCCAGGAGAATATATCAGAATAAAAAAAAAAGGGGAATGTCAGAGTTGATTCAAAATATATTTGAAGAATAAATAAAAATGTCTAAATACAGGGTGTGTCCTCCTGTATACTCCTGCCGATCAATAACTAAATAAAAGTTTATATATTAAATTGATTTCCATGCTGATGTATTTATACAAAATGCAGAACCAATAACTGATTTCTCAAATACAGGAGTTTTCAAGTTTATTAACTGACTGTTTTTCAACTGGTCTTAAAGATTTAGTATTTATAGATGTAGTTCAAATGGAGATCGAATAAAATCATACAAAGCCTATTGTGAACCGTACAGGATATATAATGCTTTATTGGTCTTACCAGTTAGGTGTTTTGTTAAAGATTTCGCTATTATTGGAATGATGCTGACATCTATTTTAAGAAATAATTCATTACTATAGACAGATAAACATGAAGTTTTTGTTACCTTAAACTTAAACCCAGTTGGATGACCTTTATCAGCACTACTCAACATCTCCATTCTTATGCACTGGAGACACATGATGCTGTAGGGCCCCTTGATCAGTTTAGTATATAATATGAAGTAGGCATAGGTACTATGGTACTGAATACAAGATGATTACAGATTGTAGTGCATTACATGCTACTTTCTTCAAACAGGATCTGATATCACCAGTGACATGTTTTTGATATATTTAATGTTAATCATGATAACTGGATTAGTGTTGCTAAGTCTAGTGATGAAGGAATAAAGAAAATTACAAAATATACTAGCTGCCGCCCCGCGGTTTCACCAGCGTAGTTCCCGGTCCTGTGATCACAGGGGTATCAAAAAAATAGATAGTTGTCGATTGTCAGACCTACTGGATATGCATATAGAATTTCATAAAAATCCGTCTAGCCAAGGAGTACGGTAACTAACATTGTGACACGAGAATTTCATATATATACCTAGATATATATTAGAGATATTAGAGAATTTCATAGATATATATTAATATCTGTACAGAAAAGTCTTAAGAATAGAATCAGTAGTATATGTAGTATATCAGCTGTCTGGTTACCATATCACAAGCTCTGCTGAGTTTGGAATTAGATTGGCCGTGTGTAAAAATGTCCCAGGATATTTATTTATTTATCTGTTTATTTATCTATTTATTCATTTATCCATTTATTTATTTACAAAAATTATATACTTTTTTCTGGGATGTAGAGAATGACAGCAAGTGGCTTGTGCCTTGAGATTGTAGATGGCGCCATGAAACTAGTCACTTTCAAATAAAAGTTTTAGACTACTGGTTTCTGAAACTAGGACGTTTCACAAAAAAAATATGTTACTTTATGCCTATAATGTGCCTATCAAAACTACCGGTAGTAGAAGGGAAGGGATGTTACACCCAATAACTGAAGTTGAAATACCTTTTCACACAATACGTGCAGATCATTAGGATCCCTTAAATCGTAGCAAAAGAGAAAATGTTTACATATTAGAAATAGGTGATGGTTTTACAAAATATATCAATCATTTTCAGTTGTTAGAAGCGCTAAGACACCCTAATTACAAATGTTTCAAAAGAATAATTTAGCATTTACTTTGAGAGTGCCCACTAGACTCATAAAGGATATATGGTATTGTTTTACTAGTAATCTCTTTAAACATTTCATTAATACAAGCCAATATGATCTGGATACAGAATTGTTAACTACACAGATAATCTTATGAAATAGTACCTACATGATCCTACTAAACGTTTAACCTGAATAGAATTTTAATAGTTAGAGAACAAGTAGGAGATAATAGAGAGATAATACAACAGAAGATGAAAGAAAAGTATGATGAAAAACATACATAGCTCCATGTTACAGAGAAGGAGAATCTGTGAGAATCGAACATAACTTTTCAAAATAGGATAATAATAATAGTAGGGTGAAAAATATATATATATATATATACATATATAAATATTTATATACATATAAAAAAATATATTACTTAAGTAATCGAAGTTATGAAAATGTGATATCAGTGGATAAGATACATCCATAGTTTTCATTTCAATGATATGAAGGAAGAGATTTGAGCAGCAGTGATGAGACTGAATGTAACTGAAATGATATACTAGATAATATGATGAGTAATTTGTGATTAATCTTTTATTCTTTTTCAGGAAATTATTGATTGTGTAGTGAATTAAAGTGCAGATAGTCCCTTTCTACAGCGTAGGCTACAGAAGTCAGTTTACAGTTGGTAATACAGATGACTTCAGATGTAGCAGACTACGCAGATGTAGACTAGATATGACTAGCACTTGTATAATTGTATTTATAGAATAAGAAGTTGTTTACTATTAAGGTGTTCTACAGCGTAGGCTACAGAAGTCAGTTTACAGTTGGTAATACAGATGACTTCAGATGTAGCAGACTACGCAGATGTAGACTAGATATGACTAGCACTTGTATAATTGTATTTATAGAATAAGAAGTTGTTTACTATTAAGGTGTTCTACAGCGTAGGCTACAGAAGTCAGTTTACAGTTGGTAATACAGATGACTTCAGATGTAGCAGACTACGCAGATGTAGACTAGAAATAACTGTGTCATAAGATTATTATTAAGGCGTTCTACAGCGTAGGCTACAGAGGTCAGTTTACAGTTGGTAATACAGATGACCTCAGATGTAGCAGACTACGCAGATGTAGATTAGAAATAATTATGTGATAAGATTATTATTAAGGCGTTCTACAGCGTAGGCTACAGAGGTCAGTTTACAGTTGGTAATACAGATGACCTCAGATGTAGCAGACTACGCAGATGTAGACTAGAAATAATTATGTGATAAGATTATTATTAAGGCGTTCTACAGCATAGGCTACAGAGGTCAGTTTACAGTTGGTAATACAGATGACCTCAGATGTAGCAGACTACGCAGATGTAGACTAGAAATAGTTATGTGATAAGATTATTATTAAGGCGTTCTACAGCGTAGGCTACAGAGGTCAGTTTACAGTTGGTAATACAGATGACCTCAGATGTAGCAGACTACGCAGATGTGGACCAGAAACTACGAGTACTAGCACTTATATAATTGTATGTATATGATAAGAAGTTTTTGTTTATTATTAAGGCAGACTATAGTGTGAACTAAAGAAGTTAATTTATATAATTCCTTGCAGGCTATAGAAGTCAGTACTGGATAAACAGAGTATAGATAGCTTTAGATATAGCAGACTGCTCTAGGACCCATATAATAGCATGTGTATATGTATGTAGGTAGAGGAAGGTATAACAGTGCAAATTTCTGTAATTGATATAACATATTATGCTATAAATGCATAGATGTAGCATACTATACATATGTAGTGCCAGAGAACATAACCAGTCTTTATTTGATCATATTAAATTGTAAAATTATAATCCATTTAACTATAGAGTTTAAATGTACACTCATTGCACATTTATTAATATTTTATTACTGTTCTAGACAACGAGAGGACTCGACTATTATACTGGATGGCCGAGTTGAGTAGTAGTATTGTTCATTATCTCTATGTATGTATTAGGTATAAATAGGTCTTCAAAACCAGATTGCAAGGGATGACCATATTTTAATGCTTAAAGTTATATTAATTGATAAACAATGTAAAGAAAGTATGGATATGCTGATGGTGATAATAATGTTAATAAAAGCTCTATATCCATTTCATTAAGTAATATGTTATATATGTTTATGTTTACAAAAAAATTATATTTTGTTACTTTCATTCACAAAATTGTCGACAAGTGAAGTATAGTAAGTTAAGTAGGTTACATTAGTAAACTAAAGTTAATTGTAGTGTATACACTATATAACTCTATATAGTTGTCAGGCAATTTAACAACTAATTTATTAAGTGCAAATCGCTACTTATCAATAATAATGATTGTATAGTTGTGATTAATGTGATACTTAGCAAGGTTTCAAAGTAATGTCCATACTTAGATGGAAAAGATATATCCTCAATTTGGCTTTAAAATACTATAGTTACTTAAAAAAAAATTGAATTTAGGTTAAGTTCTTTTATTATCAATTGTACTTATTAAGAGAGGTATGACTTAAGACAGCCTACTGTTACATAAACATTATTTAGTATTTATCCTTGGAAAAGAAATTGTATAGACAAGTACCAAATAGCTATTGTCACAAGTTCCTAAATTTTGTGTTTAAATTTAAATATTTTTGCGAGAGGACCCGCAAATATTGCAGGATGGCCGAGCTGTTAGATTAACAAATAATAATTAAAGTAGGATTTATGTGGATTGACGAGTGGCAACACTGTTGACACTCGGAACGACAATATTGCAAGAAGAGATATTCAGATTGTAACCGTTGATACGAAATTGGGAATTAGACATTGTGAAAGATTAACAAGGTGTTTTATTATAAACAATATCCTAGTTTTCACATGTGGCGTCCCACACCAGAGGCCTACCCATCTTCCACGGCACTAAAGACATACCATCCGGTCTCCTGCCATCGTCGCGCACCAATCCATTTGGTTCTAAAACAGCTGGTACGCCGGCGGTGACAAGAGCCCGGCGGATCAAGTCATTAAGTGCCGCATATCGTGATAGCCTAGCAGCACTCCTACTACAGGATAGGCCATGGTGACCCAGCTCACCAACATTTTCTCCGCAGGGGCAGCGATGTGGGACATTGCATTAATTCTTAATTTGCAAAACAATCCCCTTAACATAACATTCATGATACAAAAGATAGATTAATATATAAATATATATTAACTAGCCGACCCGGCAGACTTCGTTCTGCCCACCAGCGCCACCTACCGGTTCCAAATTGATGTAATATACATAAAAACCTTTCCCATAAAATTCTCCGTAATTTGGTGAAAACCGCATGAGAATCTGTTCAGTAGCTTTTGTGTTCATCGCGTTCAAACAGACAGACAGAGGCGGCGGGGACTTTGTTTTATATATACCTATACATATAGTTAACACATGCAGCGCTGTGACGTGGGAAGAGATGTTTTTGGGGGGGGGGGTGAGCTATCACTTGATATCTATAGGGTCCTATAGATATCAAGTGATAGCTCACCCCCAGTGTTACAATGCAAACGTGTTTTCTTGTCCGTTGCCTTTTCGTACAACGTTATTATATGACGTCTAAAAACTTCTCTTCCACGTCACAGCGCTGCATGTGTTAACTATATGTGTGCTATCACTTCTGTGATTAAGTGCCAAGTGCCAAGCATGATACCGGTCGTTGCCAAGTATTATCCAACGTATCCAGTGCCGAATTAAGGAGCCTCGGATTCGTAGTAAATATCCCTACGATCAAAATAGTTTTTTCTTCAGAATTGACGGAAAACCGTTATCACATAGTATGTCAAAGTTACTACTTATAACATTGCGTCATTTATTGTACATTTTTGATGTTACATTTAATACAATTGTCTTCATGGTATATGCGGCAAATGTTTGGCTATTCGTCGACATATAAAAGTCGATTTTTCGACTTAATATAGTGTTGTTCCGGGTATGCAATATCATCGAGGGACCATGATCTGCTAGTGGTAAAAATGGTGCGGAGGTGGGCGGATTTGGATTCGTCGGGTCCTTAGCAATTGATACTCCTGCTTTGTGGATTCTTCCTGAATCCGCCACTGTACGTATCACTTGGCTAACTTGTATCTAAAAGATTTACTGTACAGGAATCTCGTTAGCAAGAATTACTGCCGGTGATCTGTATAAATATTAAACTCGATTTCTCTGTGTTATTATTGCATAATATAGTACTTTATTGCTGACGGTTATAGTTGAAAGTCAATTGTATTTTTATCCGCCTGTCACTTTTAATATTCTTAGAAAGAGTACTTTTCTGTTGGCTATTATATGTATGTTATTTTTCGGCATTTTGAGAGAAAAGAAGAAAACTTATTAGTGCATATAACAACATATTCATTTTCTATAATTTTGATTAAATAAAAGGTTGTTAAATTACCAGACTTAAAACTCGGGACTATCCATTCATCAATAGTCTCATACTTAGTCTAATCCCCAAGGATTATCTACAATTTAACTAAAGTTGCTGAGTTTATTGGCGGCTCTTCTCAGCAAAACCAACCTTCCGAACCGAGCGTTAGAGTCTGACTATTCTTAAGTGTCTGTGAAGACCTAATTGAATAAAAAACATTTTCATTTCATTTCAAAGTTCAATCATTGCTGTGGGTCACATAAAATATAAACAGTATATAAATCAAAACGGTTTACTGAACTCGTTTAACCCCTCTGTGTCATTTACCAGCGCGAGCGGTTTATGCATGTGCCATGTGCGGGAGATACGGAACGGGTTTGGAAACTTTCAAGAAACGTGCTCTCGCCGTGACTCAATAGGGCTGGTACATTTGCCTACAAATTTTCCTGTTGTATTTTAAATATTTTATTTATTTATAGAAAAGTTATGAGATAAGGTTAAGTTGTGAGGTAAAAAACATAAAAAAAATACCAGTCGAATTGAGAACCTCCTCCTTTTTTTTAAGTCGTTTAAAACTAGCGACCCGCCCCAACTTCGCACGGTTGCAATGCTTATACATCACATTAGAAACCTCCAAAATTGTCAGTGTTTCTCTAAAGTATTGTACATGTATTGTATATAAAAACCTTCCTCCTGAATCACTCCATTTATTAAAAAATCCGAATCCAAATCCGATTCGTAGTTTTAAAGATTTAAGAAGACATAGGGACAGGCAGCGGAAAGCGACTCTGTTTTATAATATGTGAGTAGTGATAGTGACAACGTCTTCACAGTCAATCAAAAGACGTAAATCAAAATGGCCGTCCCTACCAAGAGATAACTTTTTTGCATAATATTCTTACTTGGCTGGAATTCCTGGAAGGTGTGTTCTCGTATGTCTTCGTCACTTTGTTTTGTTTCTAATTAACATATTATGAATCATCCTATCCTTTCCGTCTGACTAATGATGAGTGAAAGTTTGAATGAATGGATGGAATGCAATAACAGCTGATATTTATCTAGATGGAAATTGGCACAGTGGTAGAACCTTTTTAACCGACTTCCCAAAAAGAAGGAGGAGGTTCTCAATTCGGCCGGTTTTTTTTTTGTGACCTTGAATCGAAAAAATATCCGTAATTACTTTGGTATAAAGTGCTTTTCACTATAATCATAAATTCAAGCTAGGAATATAATAATATAAATAATCCTAATTATACTAAAAAGTTTGCTGAATGATGTGTTTTACTAATATCTAGATTTTTGTTTAAATTTAAATAATAAGTAAGTCAAAATGAAATTATACAAAATTTTATACATGAAAACGTAAATATTATAAACAAATGAGATCTTTGTGTTTTATATTTTCACGCTCACTTTGTATCGTTTTATTCTTTTAAATTTACGATAACAGATTCGTCTTGGGTTTATATGAAACAAGAATAAAAAGGAAATTTAAATTCAGAACAACTGTGACACATGACAGTATTTTCTTTTATATATTTTTTATTTTGTTCAAAATCCTCAGTTTTGAGTTATTTTTAAGCAAGATTAAGCTATCGGAATCAACTTCAATATCTATTTTCAATATATATTTGATACTTTGTATAAATTTAATCGATATTATCGTTAGAGGTCATAATTATAAGCCAGCTATAGGTTTTCCGCTAGAATTGTCAATAAAGCCAAGTGTCGCGTAACTAGTGCGATTGTGTTGCGCCGGCGCAGATGTTTATAAACGCTAATTACACCTAACTGCCGGCACTGAAGTTTATTACCGTATATCAGTTAATAATTATTATAAAGGCTTCGCTCGCACGGGTGTAACTAAACATCGTTATAGTTCCGCCATTTTGTATATTATATTAACAATGAAATGTAGGTATTCATATAACTAGTTTTGCGGTTACACTCGCATTCCCAAAAAAATTGCTATTTTCCCAATATAAAAACAATCTGGTGATTCAAATTTCATCCAAATCCGTTCAGAAGTTTTTGCGTGAAAGAGTAACAAACTCGCAAACTACTACATTTATAATATTAGTAGGATACGTAGGTATAGCTATTTTTAATAGTGATAAACGAAGTTATGAACCTGTGTCGTTTCTTTCGACTTTCACTCAAATCCGTTGCGTAGTTTTGAAGAAATATAGAGAAACAGACAGAGGGACACAGCGATTTTGTTTACTATTAAAGAGATTATGGTTCAGTTATTGTTGTGGTTAGTAACCGTGACAATCAAGGTAATATACAGTTAACGCCCTAGAAGGGCAAATATGAAGGTCAAGGTCATTAGTTCGATATTCGGATGTAAACTGAGAAGGAAATTTCAGATGAAGTAGGTATATATTTTTTACTCTTTAGATATTTAGGAGTTTGGTAGACACTTCCTTTACTCACAAACCGTCGCGTCGGTCTTAAACTAAGTAGAATAAGCGTATATACTAAAGTGACAAGTGGAACAATTATATTAAACAAATACATATCCCGGGATATTTTTCAAACAATCTGATTCCAAACCAAGCAAGGCTTGTGATATGGTAACCAGGTAGCTGATATACTATATATACTAATTTTAAATACATACTACGTATATAGATAATTACATCCAGACACAGAACAAACAGACATATTCATGTTTGTCCTGGGTGGGATTCGGACCCACGATCGGCGGCTTGAAAGTCAGGGTCACTAACCACAAAGCCAACTGGCTGTCAAAATTAGCATTAGCTGGCTGGTTAGCTTTATGGTTAGCGACCCTGACTTTCAAGCCACCTATCATGTTTTTTGTAATTTGATGTAAGTCCCACGAAACACATGCTTTTGTGCACATGAACATGTCTGTTCTGTGTTTAGAATGTTTAGATGTAACATCTATATAAATCTTAAGTTAAAAGTGATATATCTTATACCGAGGAGTAAAGCACGTCAAATATATCTAAAGAAGTGTTTAAGAACAGCGTAGGTAGGTACATATATGTGATGTAATGAAAACTGTCGTACTTTCCGGGATTTTAGTTTCGTATTCTATAATTATTGTGTTACTTTGGCATAGTTTCAGGAATGTCATTGACGGTGAGTTAGTCTGGTGTCAAGTTGTTATTCTATATTTAAAATTGCGTTTGAGGATAATGTATCTACTGGGTGTTAAAGAACTAGTTCAGATTTTTTTGGAGTTTTACATACAATCGAATTTTGTAGAAGTTTTATTATTTTTGACTACGATTAGTACCACAGTTCTTATAGTGTGATTTCCGAGTCAAGTGGGTAACTATTTAGATATACAAATATACAATATACAAATTCAAGAGGAAGGTTTATGTGTAGTTTAATATTAATCTGTTTAAATTTGACTATTATGCGTAGCCAATTTCAAAAGAAGGATTCGCCAAGGACTCGGAAGGACAAAACTTGTCGCACTGTTAAAATACAGTCCGGGAATAATTAAGGTCCCTAGGGAACGTCGGCAATATCTCTAGTTTGTCTGTTTGACGGTGCATTGAACTGTACTAATTTTATATGAACGATCAACACTGAGTCATTACTCACAAGACACGTGTTCACACACGAGGGACTATTTTCATCTAGGACACTACGCATATTTATAAACGATTTAAAAAGAAATAACTCAATTCGACGTTAATTTACTTGAAACGCATGAGTATTTGTTTCTTTAAGACTTCCTTCAGATTGTTTTGATTTTTTAATTAACAACTTAACGATATCTAGACTTATTTATAGGTACAAATAATATAAATGGGAAATTAACTCTGTATGTCTGCCTGTCTCGCTTTCACGCTTTAACCATTGAACCGATTTATCTGAAATTTGGTACACAGGCGGGCTAGAGCCAGAGAAAGGACATAGGTAGGGTAAAATTAAAGATCCCCGGGAACGCGGGTGAAATCACGGGGAGCCACTAGTATTATTATAAAGAGAATGTGCCTTTCTGGTGGTAGGTACGTAGGTTCGTAGGTATAAACGTTTTGTGTAGACAAAACGTTGTAAATGACCAACTCTATTAAATACATAAATAAGTCTACATCCGTTAATTACTGAACACTCTGCCTCTTAAAAATTTAATTGGCTATGAGTTCATACTGTAATATTTTTATAAAATTTCTGCGAATAGTTTTGACCTTTAACTTAGTTGTATTAGAGTTGAATTTTAATTTGAATCTATTTTATAGGCTTTATCGTTTTTCACGCTACCACGCTTTTACACAATTGATAAATCTCAACATATTTTCTCATTTTACCTAACACTGCTATAAACACCTTTATTTAATAGAACATATTCTGATATGTATTATGTATACTTATAAATAAAAAAAGTATCTACTTAGTTAACTAACTACGAGCCAACAGTACTAAGAGCTCCTTAAACAAAAAAAAATGAAATAAAAAATAACATCTTATTTATAATATAATATATAATATGATAATAAATTGCACTCTAATTTAATAAAAATAAAGTCGTATCTCATTTACCCATCGTATTTTCACTTCTTGCCCTAACTTTGAGCTATAGTTCATAGTAGTTACTTACCCATAAGGGCCATGAAGAATTGGTTGGCCATGCCGCCATTCTTGGTACGGGCGAGCCATCGCATCGGAGCAGGAAGCACGTCAAGCATACTGCGCGCGCACGCCAGCTCGCTTCCGCTCGATGGATCGTGTGTAATGTATCAGTGAAGCATTCTCTGGGTCCTTGATGCTGTGAACAAACAAAATAAGCTTTAAAAATGTGGGTTGAAAACTGGTGGTCTTACCCTTTTCGGGGTAAAAGATTTCTGCGATAAAAATTTAGGTTGAAAGTTTATGGTAACTTGCCCTTTTAGGGGTAAAAGATTTGTGCAATAATTTATGAAGATTACTAAAGTATTCGTATGTATAGATACCAGAATAGCATCGGTACTATCCTTTGCCATAGTTGGGCAACTGACCAAGGCGTAAATTTTAGTACAAATGAGTCAACAAGTTTATGTTCCAATAAAAGCTATATTTATTTATGACCTTTACTAAACCAATCAAATTGCAGTCAGGCGTGTCTACGTAGGTAATAAGACAATGAAAAGAGGTCAGGTATGCATGAATCATTATTCTATGAAAGGTTTAGGGACATTGGACTAAGAATTTAGAGGTCGACGCATAGTCAAGTAAGATGATAAATCTGAATCGTTCACTGTTTTATTCACGTGTCGTTTGTTTTTAAATACATTAAATTGACTGTTCAATGAGGGACGACGGCATGTAAATTGTTTCCGAGATAAAGCATCACTGTAAATATTTATCTGTTTTATTTTATAGGTGTACTCTTTGAATCTTAATATTTGATATGTAATAAGTTTATGGTCAAATAGTGAACCTTCGAAACGGGTTAGTGTTGGCTATTCATAAGAGTTTTTGACTTCTAAATGTTTTTTTATAAGACTATGTAAGTAGTTCATAATTTTATTAGAGTCGACAATACATTTATTTTAATGCATAAATGAACTATTTCTTTATTTAGGTATAACAGAAATCCAGCTGTTGAAGTTATTTTTTGCGAACATTAGTCAGTCAATGACACCGTAACGGCTGAATTGAGTAAAATAAAAAAAAGATGCACTTTGAATTGATCATCATATCCTTGATAATTCATACTTAATTATTACAAGATATATTGACAATCAATTCAAGACAACAAACTTTCAATGTTCAAATAGTTCTAATATCCAAACCGAAATTAGATTTAGGACAGTTTTATTTTAAGCTTTTTTAACTTACAGTATTAATGCCAATTTTTTTAGAAAATTCCTTCGGTCTAAAATGAGAAGTAGATACAGTACAATAACGTTCATTTTAGCATGTCGCATTACATAGGTAATGTTTTAAGTACAAGAATAGGAGTGGGTATACCGACTTGAATCTATAAATATATAAATCATTAATAATTTGCCATTCACCATACATTAGAATGGTGTATTGACGTACATACCCGACTATTATAATATTATATTATTAATAGTTTATTAAATAAATGATTTATTGATAGATCTGCAAATCGACATCGTGCAATATATAATAACTAGTGACAAATTATACCTATTATACTACTAGTTTCTGACCCGTGGTTTCGCTGGCGTCCTTGAAAACGGAGTTACAAGTAGTCTTTGTCCTTCCCTAAGATGTGTAGTATATCTGTACTATAATTCATCAAAATGGGTTCAGTGGGTAAGGCGTGAAAGTGTATCAGATAGACAGAGTTACTTTAGCTTTTTGTAATACTAACGACCCGCCCTAGATTAGCACGGGTGCAATGCTTATACATCACATTAGAAACCTCCAAAATTGACAGTGTTTTTCTAACATATTATGAATGAATTGTATCTATATAAAAACCTCTTGAATCACTTTATTACAAAAACCGCATCAAAATCCGTTGCGTAGTTTTAAAGATTTAAGAAGACATAGGGACAGACAGCGGAAAACGACATTGTTTTATAATATGTACTTATGTGTAGGGATTCGATCACAGAATCAATTTAGGTAGTGATTTCTTTTGTAATGACAGAGTCGATCGATAGTCGGGTTACAATAAAGTCAATTAAAACATCTCATGTAATAAGACGATAAGTGTTAATGACAAACAACACTCATTTAATCAAAATGCAATAACAAATATGAGCATTATAAGTTTACCAGTATCTGCCTCGAAGATAAAGCACATCCCTAAACGTCTGAGAATGCAGATTAAAAAAACAAAACTTCATATAGACAAAAGAATGAGTTATTAACTGAAATTTTGCGTCGTAAGTTTTGCGTCAGAAACGGGGCTTCACTATCTACTTGACACATAAAAATATATATATGTATCATTTCACTCCCCGATGCCTAGGTCAATCTCGTTTTGTGTGCGCATGCGCAGCGCATGTCTAGTAAGACTTGTATTTGGAGCAAGTTTTTATTTTATTTTACTTAAAGTAATTTTGATAAAGAACTTTTAATGATTGAGACCGAAATATAATTAAGTGTTTTCACCATAATTCTCACCAGCAATGTTTTGTACTAACTCCGTCCCGCGGTTTTACTAGTGTTCTTAGGATCTACAATTTTGTACGAGATAAATAATCGCTTATGTGCTATTTTACAATTTAATGTAACTTTGTGCCAAATTTATTTCAGTTCACTTCAATCTTTCTTGCGTGAATATGTAACATCCATACATCCAAACTTAAGCATTTATTATTTTAGTAAGATAGTTTGTTCTGTGTCTTGATATAAATATACAAGTACTATATCAGCTATCTGGTTACCATAGCCATGCTCTGCTTAGTTTGGAATCAGGGTGGCCGTGTGTGAAAAATGTCCCACGATATTTTTATTAAGTAACTTAGTCTTTTTATTAAGTACTAGCTGCCTCCCCGCGGTTTTACCCGCGTAGTTCCCGTTCCCGTGGGAATACAGGGATAAAATATAGCCTATGTTACTCGGGGATAATGTAGCTTTCCAAAGGTGAAAGAATTTTTGAAATCGGTCCAGTAGTTTCGGAGCCTATTCATTACAAACAAACAAACAAACAAACAAACAAACAAACAAATCTTTCCTCTTTATAATATTAGTATAGATGAGAAAATACAAAGTTTGAAGTTTTAGGGGGAGGGGATAATCTACACCCTACCCTCCACCGCAATACTCATAATCTACACCCCTCCTACCTTTCAAGCTACGTCTCTGGCATATGTTTATAATAAACAGAATATAATTGTAACAATAGATCCAGAAGTTGGCAGTAAAAGATAAATAATCATATCGTCAAACATGTTTACTCAGATATGATTCATCTCTTGCACAATTCAGAGAAAACGCATTAATCATAAACTTGTATTAAATATTTAAGAACGAAGCCTCTTTATTGGCAGTTCAGGGAATAGACTATATGAACTGGTAATTGCATGCATTATTAATTAATGCATTATTTTAGAACAAATTTGGTTAGTAGAAAAATGGTTATAGTGAGCCAACCTTAACAGATAGACATATGCTGTCGCGGACTTTTTTTTTGAGCTTTTGAAGGGGAACAATTCTGTCCTACATCATTTTAGGGAAACTTTAACCGTTTACGCAGCGTTCGCAGCGGAAGCTCTTAACAGGAAAATAAATCTCACGATTTTGAAACATTATTTAGTGGTGCTCCGCTCCTATTGGTCATAGCGTGATGATATACAGCCTATAGCCTTCCTCGATAAATGTACTATCTAATGGCGAAATAATTTTTCAAATCGGACCAGAACTTTCTGAGATTAGCGCGTTCAAGCAAACAAACAAACAACCTCTACTCCTTTATAATATTAGTATAGATAGATTGGGGCAGTACGAAGTCTGCCGGGTCAGCTAGTTACTAGATAATATTTATAAATGAGAAAGTAATTCTGTCTGTCTGTCTCGCTTTCACGCTAAAACTTCTGAACCGATTTAATAAAAAAATTGGTACAGTGGTGGTCTAGAGCCTGAGAAAGGACATAGGCTACTTTTTATCCCGGGATAATGGAGGATCTCCCGGATATGCGGGGATCCATTAGTATCTAATATTATATTAGGTGTTCCTAGCTTTGGCCACGTTGGTTTTCCCCCACGATTCTACGGTAATATGTTAATCTAGAATATATTCTATCGATATGGCAAACTAAGTACCTACTCTCTCACAAATCTATTGTAAAGATCATTATTATTGTTTTACCAGTTAATTTCTAGCAAAATCCAGTTACAATACTCATGTTAATTATTAACTGTGTATCATTGGACAATTGCTAACAAACAAAAGGATAAGTACCTACTGTATTTTATTTATCATGATGCAGAATCCGAAAAATATAAGACATATAAGAATTACACACACACAATTAAAGGCATGTGTAGTCCGCCAATCCGCACTACGCCCGCGTGGTAGATTATGTCTTAAACCCCCTCGATGTTAGGGGAGGCTCGTGCTCCTCGGTGGAGACCTATATGAGCTGATGATGATGAGATACTTTATTATGCATATAATATATAATTTATTATACAACTGTGACTGGGTAACGAAATATTATATCCTAACTATTATTATAAATCCGAAAGTATCTCTGTCTGTTTGTCTGTCTCGCTTCCACTGAAAAACTACTGAAGCGATTATATAAAATTTGGTACAGAGGTGGTCTAGAGCCTCATAAAGGACATAGGCTACTTTTTATCCCGGAAAGATAGAAGATCTCCCGGGTACGCGGGTGAAACCGCGGGGACCCACTATTATTATATAGCTTCGGAAATATCATTGCTTTTATAAGGAAACTATTTAGGTAGGTACCTAAACCCAATGCTTAATCATAATAGGTATACTAATTGCCAAGGAAAAACTCGATCATTATAAATTTTGATATAATCTTAAAAGCCTAATCATTCGCTTCAAATTTTTTTACTTAAGACTTATCAAACAAAAAATGGCAACTTATTTTACGTTTACACAAGCTTAATAATTTTTTTTATTGCCAGAAGGCTTATCCAATGTCAAAACTTCACTCAAACTTGATTGAATATGTTTTTCAATCTACAATATTTTAGTTTCATTATCAAAATGTTAATAAGCCGTCAGTCAGTCACGTGATTATATTCAATTCATTCATTCATATTAAACTAATTACATTATTCATTCATGTATTAGTAATAAGTGTAACTTAATCTGTATAATTTACAATAAATAATTAGTACCTACTTATTATTTATCTACCTATCTACCTATATAAATAGTACCAATTGCCCATGCTCTACTTATCTATGTCTATGTATGCTTGCTTCCGGGATAATTTTTTCAGGATAAAAAGTAACCTTTTTGTATACGGGTATAAATTCTGAGTCTGTACCAAATTCAGGCCTTCAGACGTGCTGGCATAATAAAATTGAGTAACGAAACTTTAATAAATTAATATAAGTAAAATAAATAAATGAAGAAGAATGTTTTATGAAAGAAAAAAATTGTATAAAGTCGCGCGGAAAATTCGAAATTTTAATAAAACTTAACGACCATATTAACTTTTGCAGTGTTACTTAAAGGGGTTTGACATAAAATGTATAAGTCGCTTTCCTTCAATCAGATTCATAGTCAAGACAGGACAACGTCTGTCGGGTCAACTAGTATTAAAATACATTTTGAGGTTTTTCTCCGAACTCGACCCGGCACAGATAACAAAAGTTTACATTTTATTTATCACTAAGTACTACGAAACACTAAGAATTGAATCGTACTTATTATGAACTAGTAGCCCCGCGGTTTCATCCGTGTTCCCGGGGACTCCAATTTTCCCGTAATAAAAAGTAGACTATGTGCTAATGCAAGTTATAAACTATCTGTGTTCCAAAATTCACCTGAATCCGTTCGGTAGTTTTTGGGTGAAAAAGTAACAAACATCCATACTCATAAACTTTCACATTTATAAGATTAGTAAGATTAATATTTATCTCAAAAATCATTTTATATTATAAATTTTTTATTTGTCTTTCGCCAACACGCAGTGTCAGTAAGACTAATTCCTTGCAATGTATAAATCTATGTTTGTTTTGAAAAGAGCAATTGCCGAGTTTTTTGCCGGCTCTTCTCAGCAAAAGCAACCTTCCGAACCGAGGGTTAGTTTCTGACTATTCAGTATAGTGCTTATGAAGGTCTAAGATTTTGAATAAAAAATATTTTTCAGTTCAATTTCATATGTTGTTTTATCAGTCTGATGGCTGAATGTCTTATTAAATAAAGCTACAAACAAAATGCTTTGCGGCCGGCGCTTTATAATCTGACACGCGATAACACGATGATAAAATCGCAGAAATAATAATCTTTCAGCAAAATGTACGTCACAATGACTGCATTATAATTGTGCGATCAAAGAGCAATCAGAATTGTAAGTACAAACTGTAATAAGTTCATCTTGGTTTTATAAATCGACAAGTTTCCGTCGCGCGGTTTTACCTGCGTAACCGTTCCCGTAAGGATAAATATCCTGGGACATTTTTCACACACGGCCAGTCTGATTCCAAAGGATACGGGTGGGTGAATAACACTTACGTAATTATTTTTCTAATTTTAAAAGAAAAAATTAAAATATGACAAAGTCCACGATATAATGACTAAATTTAAAAATAACCATTAAAATAAAGATGAACCACATTATTGGCACTATGACACTTATCGTAGTTCAGAAGATATTTGGATTTGTTTTTTTTTCTTAAATATGGTAATGATGTCAGCTTGATGGTATTGATATTACCAACGGTACAACAATGACAATAACGTTGGAATGATTATTATCATTTATTTATTTTATATCATGAGAATAAAACACTAGTTTTATTCTAATAAAATTTTATTTTGTCAAGAATTATTCAATAAAATTACAGGAACTATGTATGTTCTTTGGATAATATAAACATAATACTTACTAATAACATAATAACTTTCGGTATAAATATGTTTTATTGTTGTTCAAGTCTTATATGATTCACATAAAATTCAACCGAATTTCTTTAAAAAAAATATTTAGAATTATATAAAAAAAAACCTTCAAAATTACCAAATATTTTTATTGGATATGATATTTATTGTAGATTCTCCATATTTTTTTTAAAGTAGTGTATGATTTGACCAATGTTTTATTAGATAATATTACTATATTTGGATTACTGTTTTACTTTTATGAAGAAGAACAATATCGTCATCATTCTGTTTAGAGGTAGATGGCATATTTGATTACTAAAATGAAGGTAATGACAGCGATGGTATTGACAAATTCACAAATTTTATAGAATATTCGAGATATTCTTTGAAATAATGTGCATCATCACGACACTTACTGGAAAGGTTATGATTCAAAGTATAATTAGCTATCACAACAATTAAATTAAAATCATTACTTTTCTCAAAATGTTTCTGTTAGGTAATGATGAATGTACGTGACACACCGCAATTTAAGGTGGATTTTTTATTTTTTTTATGGTTATTTAATGGAAGAGACGGGAAAAGTGCTTCATGTTTCTTTGACCACTGGTTGGTGTAAACAGTGCGGGGCGAGGATGAGTCGCAGGCATGTTTCATTCTACACAAAACTTGATTTTGTTCTGAATCCTGTGAATGATGTAATCAATGTAACATTTTTGATTTATATCTGTTATGGAGAATTTCTAGGGTATTATTTTTGAAAATAATATTTTTTTAATATTTCGTATGTTACCTAAAAACTCTATTACTTAATTACGATAAAATGGAACCGATTAATAAAATAATGGTACCTAAGCAATTTGATGTACCAAAATCCACGCGGAAGTGAATGACGTTTTTGACTGTATTTAATGATTTTTTGTATTTTATTACTACAAATAATATTTTTAATCACTGGTGCCAAACCGGGCTTTTGTTAATTAACTATTTTGCATTTATAGTTCTTAGTTATCAGCGTCACAAATCTAGTAATTTTGAGACACGCGTATAACGCGCAATAGTGATATTTACCCGGGTACAGGATACGGGGATAAAAAGTAAAAGGCTATTGCAGCAACTCTTATATTAAGAAACAATAAAAAATGTGAATAGCTGTTAGTGTTCCGAAAAATAAATAAAATATTACCTATCTAAGCTACTCCCTGATAATGTAGCTTTCTACCTATTGGTGAAAGAATTATCTAGTCAGATCGATCCAGTAGTTTCGGAGACTAGTCCCAACAAATAAACACAAAATCCATTCTTTTTTATAATATTACTGTAGATAACTATTAGTTAAAATGAAAAAAATATAATTTTATCTTGAAGGAAATAATGAGCTTTGAAAACGCTGGTCGTGGATTCAATTTTCACGCAAAAACATGTTTGTTTTTTTATAGTCATGCAATTAAAACATGTTGGGATGCATCATTATAAATGTTATTAATGATCTTTGTACTATAAATCTAATCGACGAATGATCGCTACAATAATATTATTCAAGCTCGGTTCATGAAAGATTTGAACTATTTTTAATGATGTAAAATAAATTAAAAAAATAATATTATTCATACGACATATAATAAATAAGTAAGATTTGATTTTTAGTTTGTTTGTTTGTAACGAATATACTCTGTAGCTACTAGACCGATCTGAATAATTCTTACGCAAACAAAAAGGTACATTCTTACGGGAACTACGAATGAACCGCGGAACTGAAGCTAGTAGGTATTGTACATCTGGACCGGGATATTTTTTTGAAATATTATTTGAACGTAGAAAAATAAACATAAGCTTATGGCAAACTTTATTGCGTACGAAGCTTTAATGCAAGCTTAGGAAATTTCAAATTTAAAATGCTTACCTATAAATAGGTATCCGCGATTTTATAGGTAAGCATTTTCTTCCTACAATATCTTTCATTAGATAATACCATTTCACATGTACCTAACTAGTAACTATAAATGTTGCATCCATTTTTTTAATCGATAAAATATAAAGGACAAAATAATCTAACCTTTTACCTCATAAATTCAATGGTGAGATTATGATCAAACACATTCCACACACACAACAAAAACAAGTTTACTATATAACTCGATGGTATAATTGACCGGTAATAACCGGTTAATTCCGGTTACCAGATTGCGAGACGGTCGCTTGCCGGTTGTGTTTGATTGAAAATGGAACTCAATTTGTTTATGGAATGCACTATCATCGCGATCGGTAATGTCTCGGTGATTTCAAGGTCACTCGCATCATTATGTGGACATACGTAAGTTTAAATAGTTCAGAAATTATCATTATCTGTAAAATTGTTGCTATGCAACTAATTAAAATCATGTAGAAAAACTTCTGAACGCAGAATTCTGAAGCTGCTATGTAAGATACTGTATTAAAAAATGACAGCCCGGTTGGCTTTGTGGTTAGTGACCCTGACTCTCAAGCCGCGGGTCGTGGGTTCGATTCCCACCCAGGACAAACATTTGTATGCATGAATATGTCTGTTTGTCCTGTGTCTGGATGTAAATATCTATATAAGTATGTATTTAAAAGTAGTATATGTAGTATATCAGCTATCTGGTTACCATAACACAAGCTCACTTTGATGCTTAATTTGGAATCAGATTGGCCGTGTGTGAAAAATGTCCCAGGATATTTATTTATTTATTTATTTATTTAAAATAATGTAGAAAAAATTATTAATAATTAGTATTCGTTCAGAATCTTTTTTGATTTCGAATTTTGAATTAAGATTTTCAGATTTGAGATTTTGTTATAATGAACGTGCTAAAAACAATGATTGCTTTTTTATTGCTAACTAAGGTGTATAGTCATTTTCTGGCAAACAATTAATAAAAAGAGATCAATATTTATTTTAATGCAAAAGTTAGGATTAATACACGTAGTTTTAATTACTAGATTTTCACATTTCTTCCCAAAAGTTTTTGTAATAGTTTCTAAAAACATACTCAACATATTATTATCTTTTTATTATATTCAATTTTAATAGCAAATAATATTGTATTCACTGTAGTTAACCTTGATCAAACATTACAATAAGAAATCCACATTCGCAGAAAAAATATTTGTCATTAACTTAATGCTGGTAATATTCCAATTAATAAATTAGTAATGAAATAATTGGTCAATTATAGCGGACTAGTTCCTTCTCATATAATTTACTGTATGTTAGGTATTTTTAAACTAGGTTTAGCCCTGCGGTTTTCTCCGAGGATCTACCTATTTTTCCTTAATATTAAATATCACAAACATTTTAAATAGCCAAATCGGTACGGGCGTTCTTGAGTTTTGACCATAGCAGCACATGTATTAAGATATATAATTTTTATTTATATAGTTACTAGTGGCTCCCCGCGGCTTCACACGCGTACCCGGGAGATCTTTCATTTTCCCGGGATAAAAAGTAGCATATCCTTTCTCAGACTAGACTATCTGCGTACCAAATTTCATTTAAATCGGTTCTGTAGTTTAAGTGTGAAAGGAAGAGAGACAGAGTTACTTTCGCATTTATAATACCTATTAGTTAGGACATATTTTTATCGATTCAATGGATTTAAAATACAACAAATAGCCAAGCAACCGGTTTTTTCTTCCAAACGCTAGGGCAGGACTATCTCACGGTATTTCGCACCTGGCCCTACCTTTTTTTTTATAAATAGTTTAACTTGTTTCTTGGTTCTTTTGTTGTATACAATCAATATAAATAGTATGGTGCGTTTCGAAAGTAAACGTCATGTCATTTCTTTTGTATGTTTGTTTGTTACAAATGTGATTATGATAAATATTTTCTACTCTTTTGTAGGTTTAATAACTTTCTTAACCTTTTTGATATTGTTCATTTTTTTTATCTAATATTTAGTGTTATTAAAGCTTATGTGCAACTTATAGAATGTTCGTATAGGTACCTATAGGATGTATAAAACAATTATAATTCCAAATCCATAAAAAAGGTAATTTTTAAAGCAAAAATAAAAGGCAGGTGGCAATCAAATAAGAAACATATTAGGTACCTATGTCATATCAACCGATTAATTAATTTTATAATTATACATAGGTACGTCTTATTTTAGGGATTGTCCAAAATCATTTAAATTACAATGCTCTTGACACACTAACTATACCTATTTACTGACAGTTAATTGACTTATTTAATTATATGTAATTTAAAGATGGTTACAGCACTTATGACCCAAAAAAATTAAAACAATTAGTACACTCTTGTACTGGAATGAGGAAAGTGGGTTCTCATATTGAGTACAGCTTTAGGCAGGCGGAAGGCGGATTTAAAAAAAAAACATATGTAACAATTTATATCTAAAGACATTACTAAACATAGATTAAAGAAATATGTCTTTAAACTGTCACATAATACCTTTATGGAAAAAGAATTATTCTACGTATTTAACCATAACCTATAAAAAAAAGTTAAACTCAATTCTAAGGAGTTTGGTAATATTTGAAATTTAATTCAATTTATACAATATCTAATATAGTAGTAACTACTTACGTATTTTCTTCCTTTAATTGATTTTATTTAATACCGTTTCCTCTTGCACTATATTATCCTGGTTTGATTATAAAGACAGACTTGAAGTTAAATATTTAGTCTCAATCTACCCTCAGTACCTATATTCAATTAATTTAAATTTATTGCCAACATTGATAATGATACATATTCCAATGGAAAAGGAACAAAAAACTACCTACATTTAATAAAAAAAAATACTTACATGCGTTAATATTCCAGGCTGGCAATATTCCACAAACTATGTCGAATTATATTTTAAACTTTCACAAACCGATAATACAAAATAAGAACGCACAACGACACTGACAAATAATTTTGTTTTAGTTTTAAATTAATTCTTTTACATTAGAATTATCAAATTTAGAACTTCACGTTACAAACGTCGATCGGTCGAAGCGCTTGCGCAGTGTACGTGCTCTTGCCACGATCATTCTCCATTCACTAAACTGAGCGCTTTAATTCTGAACTTATAACTCTATAGGTACGCCATGAAATGTAAACAAATAAAAACTAAATACATGCGTGGAATGACTAATGGATAGTGGTATGACACTGACAGAATTAATGCAATAATATCCACCAATTTATTTATTATCTATTTTTGTAATTGAATTATTTGAAATTAGTTATTTATATGGACGAAAATTTATTGTTAATTACTCAATAAATTAGGTATGTAATATAATAACACTGTATATTTTTTTATTATATTGCAAACATCTTTTGATTCGATGACAATGAATAAATTTAATTTGTTTTTCAAATATTTTTTATGGCGATCTCTTTGCTGCTAGAACCTGCCAACCTCCTTTTAATAAATAGCTTTTTTTTAATTATATATATTTCATTCACTCGACATTACTCAATGCTTAATACAATAATGGATACCCGGATTTATAACTAGAGTTCTTATCCATACGTTTATTTCCTCTTATGTCACAAATGCGAAAATTTAATATTTACCTCAAACTAAAAGTTTTGAAGGAAAACATACACATTTTATATTGTTATTTCAATGCGGTAGGAATTTCAAATGATGTGTGCTTTTCGATATATTGAGGCTTTACCACCCTAGAGTGGGGCCGAAGAAACTAATTTTGACGTATTTTATTTCGAATCTATATTATTTTCATTTATAAATGCCCTGTAAGGGCCTAAACTAAGTATACCTATGGGCTATGCCTTTTTTGAAAAAAATGGTGTGGAGTATTTTATAATCCAGTTTTTTCACCAATGTCTTGTGGGAATTTCCGTAGCTACAGTTTAAGCTTTTCCTCATAGTTCTATATCCTGGTTATGTATGTTGTTATTTACGAATCTATTTTGATGTCTTTAAAACTCTTATAGACAAGAAGCATCATCAAGTTATAAATTTGTGGTTATATTTATAGGGTTCTTAATTTGTGTTTTATGAACTTGATCTTGGTATTTGATCATCTAGGCAAAATGTAGTTATGTAAAAGAAAGAAAATTTGAATTATAAATTACTACGGAACTAGCAGGAAACGCCGAATAAATATCCTGAGACATTTTTCTTACAGAGCTCCCACTAGGTATGGAATGCAGATAGTTTATATACCTAATGAGTATACTGGATTAAAATATTTACATACTTCGGTTTATTAGAACATCGACTAAATACGTAGGTACCCAGATACTATTTAAATCCAGATACGGAACGTTTACGCACTTTTTTTATTTCAGACCTTTGTTCCATGTAAGTACCTGTTTATATGATGCATGAAGTCGCTCCATTCTCTGCAATTATAGAAATAGGAATTAAACAGATCTATAAAATTATCATTATATAGTTCCAATGACTATTTCGAGTATTATATAGGTAGGTTACATTATTTTTTCTCATGAAATTAATTCATATAGGCCTTCACAGGCATTTATGAATTGTCGACTCTAACGCTTTGTTCTAAAGGTTGCTTTTGCTGATCCGTAATTGTACGGAAAAAGGGTTTTTTTCATAAATACTACGGATGATTGGTGGAAATCTGTGCGGAAGAATAAACCGCAAATGCGTACATTTCTAGGTAACTTGCACATTCATATCAGACCAGACGTCAGGGTAAGTCATCAGCATTTCTGACTAAAACTACTATCGTAAGTGTACCAGTGGTGGCCACGGTACCAGTAATGGCCAAAAATTGAAAGAAACATCTAGAATTCGGGCATAAGCGAATGTTTTTACATTGGGATCACTGTGACATAGACTTTAGACATCGAACTATCTAAGTTTAACGTTTTATTCAATTCAGTCAGTTATATGTACAAATATGCGAGAATACAAAGTGTAAAGTGATTTGAAATTGACAACGACGGCTTTTCTTAAGGAAATCGTTAAGGCGGTGAGCAGAAAGTTTCACTTGTAAAATAGTATTGCTTAATTAAAATCAAAATAAGTTTTGTTTCATGTGTTAACCATAAAATAAAGATAAACTTAGACTAAGACTGGGGTATCCATTAATGAATTTTCCCTGTCCAAGACTGGGTCACAAAACTACAACTTTTATTTGTTAAATTAATTGAATCCAGCTTTGCCGTATCTCACGCGTAACACATTACAAATATTAAATAAGGACTGGACTTTACAGTTTCACTATATTCAGTGCTGAAACTTTCACAATTTTGGTAATATTTCACAAAAACCAGTTTTTTTTTCTTAAACTGGCCATTTTAAGAAAAAAAACTTTGGGTCATTTACCATACTAGATAGAATAGGGCAATTACCACTACATTTAATAAGTCATCTTAGAAGCTTGGGTTCATGGAGGTTTCGCCCACTATGATGGTGGCTCCCGGCGGTGGCCGTCTTATTTTTTTTTTGTTTTATTATCTGCTCCGCCGTTACGGTGGGGCTGTCAACCGCGGCCCCACCACTGCGGCGATTGCCCACAGTTCAGGGGCTCGTCCCCGAGGGGGTAGGAAGAACCTCCCCCGCTCTTGCCGCCCCCCCCCCATGTATTTATTTAAGTACCTAACTAGTAAATTATAATACCTATTTGTTGGATTTAATCATGTTCAATATTTTTAAATATGGTAAATAAACATGAGAACGGGACGAGATAGTTTTCTCGAGGAGTACCTACATCTTAATTAGGCCGTCTTATAGAATCGAATGCTTCTATTTGTCAATTTCTAATTTCATTTGGAATGAGGAAGTCAATCGAACTCGATTTAAAATACTTCTGCTAGGTACTCTATTTTATACGTACCTACGGACACTTCACATTTTATACATAATTATTCACAAACAATAAAGTAACTATTAGCTGAGTCAATGAATACATAAAACAGGCAATCTTCGGAATCTTCCGAATCTTTTTTTGTTAGGTTTGTTTTTTTATATTATTTTAAATCAGAAACCTTTTGGAGCGGGGAAAAAAAATATATAAAATAAAATTCAATTCTACTTATTCAGTTTAGGCCCTAAAAAGGGACTTATGAAAACCGAAGCTGCTGAATCTGTGAATGTAGGCCCTTCCGTAGGGTAATCTTTTCAGATAGGAAAGGAGTTCGATACCAAATAGTTCAACAAAAATTCAAGGTTTCATAAATAGGCATACCTATACTATACCTAGTTTCATTGCAACATTGTCCCTCATAGGTCCATTATCATAGCCGTATAGTTTTTTAACCGACTTCCCAAAAAGAAGGAGGAGGTTCTCAATTCAGCCGGTATTTTTTTTTTTTTTTTTTTCTATGTATGTACATCGATTACGTCGCGGTTAATGGACCGATTCGCGTGATTCTTTTTTGTTCGACGTGAAATAGCTGCCAGATGGTCTTATAAAAATTTCTTTCAGTTTGGTTTAGTAGTTTTTATTTTATAAGCATTATTGTTACCTATTTGGACGATGTCATTTTGACGATACTTTGTATATTAGTATGTCGATAACTTTAACATTTCTAATCCAATTTGCGTAATTCTTTTTTTGTTCGTTAGGGTACATATTCAAGTTGGTACCCTGGTCATCTAGTAAGCATATGATCATGGGGTCCCAAGGAAATCGAGAAGAACACTCAAATTATAAGCATATAACTGTTACGTTTCAGTCAATATCATACAGTTTGTTCAATTATTTGCGTTTGATGATGATTTCCTATGGATGAGCTGATGATGGAAGGTACAACTCCTCAAAGGATAGGAGTTCAGAGAAAATTCTTTCAAAATTATACGTGCATATGGATAGAGAATAGTATTCCTTGAGGCTATTAGGTTGACCTTGAAGGTTAATCTCATTAACGTTTAGGTTTAATAGTGTTCTGTGATTGTTAAATAAATAATAAGCCTACCCATACTTAAATCACTAAAAAGCAAAAAATAAAAATAAAACTACGTTAAAAAAAAACCGACTTCCAAAAATACTAAAAAGCAAAAAATAACTAACGCAATTTATAACACTTTCCTCTACTTACCTACTGACTACTTATTCTTTCCGCTTGCTGCTTGGTTTGAAGTCGGTGCCAAGCCATATATGAATAAAAAAATTACTTAAAGAAATAAAATGGTGTAACAAATAAATTTCTACACGATAGCCTACTAACTACTAACCTACGTAAATAAATCAGAAATAACGATAAATGACAATAAGAAACAAATGAAAACGACGATGAGATAAATGTAATTTACATTCTACAACTATAGTGGTCCTGTAAAGGACCGTTTATTTCTAATATTAATAACTCACAAACCAAGATCATGCGTCTAAAATTTAGAATTTTAAATGCAAACGGTGATGACGGGGTGTTGACCTTATTAAATCATGGAGAATCTTAACAAAGATCTTTTGTATATTGTTTACTAATTATGCTGTGGCTTGGCACCAACTTCAAACCAAGCAGTAAGCGGAGAGAATAAGTAGTCAGTAGGTAAGTAGAGGAAAGTGTTATAAATTGCGTTAGTTATTTTTTGCTTTTTAGTATTTTTGGAAGTCGGTTTTTTTTTTATACATAGGTATATCAATTTCATCATTTAACTATTCCCGTCTTATATTGTCCTAATATGTATCTGGAGTGTATAGACCTTTACTTTTAATCGAAGATTCACTATAATTAGACTTTATGGAACTGGGCGCTACTTTAAGAAGTACAAATTTTGACACCTTATTTTAATATGTTTGTTTACTCCACCTACATGGAAAATAACTCAAATATCTAAGTATTTGCGCAGAATCGTTTGCACCTTTAATATTTTTTCGTTTCTGTAAAGGAAAATTAAAAGTATTTTAAATATGTATCATTTTGACATTTATTCTTTGTCTTCTTCGTTAACTACGCTATCACGTGAGAGATCAGCTGTACCGATCCTATATCGCATTCCTCTCATATTTCGACCTAATTTGTATTAAATAATTTAAAGTTGCTAAGGGAAAGCTGTACCTACTATACTAAACAGCTGTCGCCCTACAGTCTCACCCGCAGTCTCAGAAGATATAGACTCCAAATTACCTACAATAACTTACTAAGTAAAGGTACCTTCCACATGTTACTAATACTAAAATTTACGTGGAATAGCTCTACTCTTCAATTATTGATTCACAAGAATATTAGTAGAACTAATAGGAGTAAGAAATAGCAAATTTATAATGTAATTTGTAATCGCAGCGAAGTGTGTAAAGTAATATTGCTACTACAGGTTATGCAGGCGCGCTTAAAGATAATACTCACAGACCGATATATCGAATTGTCTGCAATAAAACTAGTCATACTCTTCTTCTTACAAACATAAAAAAAAATCATTCCATTACTATATTTTGTAGCCTGTACAGAATATTTAAGCATATAAATAAATAAATAAGCTTGTAGTCTATAAATTTGTTGAATAGGCTCCGAAACTACAAGACCGATCTGAATGATCCTTTCGTTATTAGACAGCTACATTATCAGTGAGTAACATAGGCTATGTTTTATCCCTGTATTCCTACGGGAACTGTGAGGGTGAAATCGCGCGGTGAATGCTAGTCTAAAATAAGAAGGTAAATAGGAGTAATGATAAGAGACCAAGCTTTAGCTCAGTGCCTGAAAGCCTTAATATATATTAGTGAATTTCTATTAAAAATAAAAACATAAAGTTGATACAATATTTAACAAAAAAACACTTACTCGAATATAGCAATTATTTATTTTCAACAAATCTTTAACAAGATTTAAACTTTTATTTATTATAAGTAAGTACACGTTTAATTCTATACGCTTTATTATCATATTATTTATTTTAACTTAATTATATCACATATTTACATTTATTAAGCAGTTTGTCTTTTGTGAATGAATGTGATGACATATAAAACCATCTTACAAATGAAGAATTTGTTGTAATTTTCTTGCAATTAATATTTGCAAATACATCATCTAAAATTGTGAGAGTACGCAAAACCTAAAATAGTTTTGGGAATCATTATTTTATTTATATTATTTCGCATTTATTATTCACTTAATTATGACTACATTTCACACGTTTTGTTTAAATATCGCTCTATTTGCTCCTTTCAATCACCACAAATGCGCGTCTCAACCACCATTTGCTCCATTCTCCTCCGATTTGCTCCGACTCAAACATATTTTGCTTTATCAAAACACGCATTCACATATCCTTCTAAAAACACGAATAAGCACATAGTATTAGGCCCTTTATCGTCATGGAGATGTTAAGTAGTTATACATCAAACGATAGACAGAATTTTAGGAATTTCTTGATTATTCAAATAATATTTTTTTCTTAGTGAACTTGAATTTAATTACACCTGGTAAAAAGGCCATACCATATCTTAGCAATCATAAGGCACATTTGATTATTAATATTATTTACATTTACATTTTAAATACTTAAAATACTTTAATTCACATTTATAAGCTTATATTTTTATTATGATTAAAAATTCTTGAATTATCCTTTTTCAAGGTTATTTTTAAAATTAAAGAAATATTATTCTTTATATCCATTAACTATAATATTATTATAGTAATATTATGTCTAATTTAATAACATGTCTTAAGTTAACATTTATTTAATGTTTAAAATATTTTTTATTCATATTTGAATTTAAGTTTATCTATTTTCTGTCAATAATTTGCACAATTTTTTAATACGTTCAAGTTATGTTGGTAAAATTTACCATAGAGTAAAAACAATACTTATCCTACATTGGAAATATCGTAATATTTTTTATTTGAACACAATACGAAATATCTTCTATGGTATCTGAGCAATTTATTTTTTTATAATTAATCTGTCAAAAGTTTTGGTGATTTTAATAATAAATAAAGTCTATGTCCAAAAAAAAGTTAACATTGTTCAGGGTTAGAGTTAGACCTAAGAGTTTAAAATGCATTGTTCTGATAGAAAACCACGGCTTCCGGCCAATATTATTGGCTTTTCCTTTGATATATTGATGTTAAGGGTCTTACAAAATTCTAAAATAAATTATCTGAAACGTTAACATTGCAAGATCTTTGAAGTTCCAATATGTTTCCATCAGAATCGATGACTAACTCTGTCCACAGATAAAGAATATAGATTATCCATTCATTCATTAAATCTAATTAAACACAGATTCTCTAACATATGTATACATCTCGTCATAAAATATTGGCAAGTAAGCCGTGGTCTTATAAACGGTGGTCAAAGGCGCAGCCTCTAGTCAATCGATAAACCAAATATTAAGCCACAGTTTCCGTCTTATTATTACTGTCTTTATCAGCACTCTTCCCCGATAACTTGGCGTAAATCTCTTCGATGGACTTCTGTCTGGTTTCAGTGAAACTGATCACAGTATAGAAGCATGCAGTGAAACAAACAACGGCGAAGAATAGGAAGGTCCAGTGAATGCCAATGAGCTCACAGAGGCTGGTGAACCACTTCATTTGGACGAAGTTGCTGAGTTTCGCGCATATGTTCGCGAACGATGACACTGTGCCTCGTAACTGGAAAACAAGGTTTATATGCATAAGTAATAAACACTATTGAAATAGAGATAGGGTTCATTATATTAGCGAATAATTTATGAAATATAAGTTATAAAATCGTACATTTTGAAAACGGATTCTCATTTATTTATTCAATACTTCGGATTATTTTTTCCCAATACAATTAGGTGTCTATGACTCATATAAATTCGAGAACCTGATGAATGAATAAGTAGTACTAACGTTTTTCTGACCTATAATAATTTATTCAGGCAATAAGGAAAAACTAAAATCAAACAAACCACTAATTATATCAAACTCAAGTAACGTTATAAAATTATATGATCAATTTGAAATAAAATATTGAATTTGGGGTGTTAGCAAAACCAATTTAGTTTTATATGAGGTAAATGACTTATAAAGAAAAACAAGAAAGAAAGAAATAAGAAAAATTGTTAAATTTGAAATATCATATAGGCTTTCGCATCCTCCTATTTAATAACTAGATAAAATTGTAATCGGGACACCGAGCCAATTTTTAGGGTGTCGTAGCCAAATAGCAAAAAACAGAACCCTTATAAATTCATCATGTCTCTCTGTCTGCCTGTCTATCCGTCCGTATTTCACAGCCACTTTTTTCCGAAACTAATAAGAGCTATACTGTTGAAACTTGGTAAGTAACGGAAGCCAGCTGAAGATCAGTGCTGTACTTTATGTACACTGAGCTGGCCAACTAGCTACACACAAGTTGGTCATATTGCTTATCTTCTTTAATATATACTCTCTTTTCTGTTTGTAGAATAAATGGTTTAAGGTAGATGTTTTCAGTAAACAGCATATTGATTCGTATTTAAGCAAACCTCACCTGGAACGTGAACAAGTCAGTGATGATGATGTAGGAGATAGGCTGGAAGCCGGCGGCGTCGCAGAAGATGCACACGCACATGGCGAGGACCGGCAGCCAGCCCGGCAGCCACGCGCCGTGCGCCGTCACGTAGAACCAGCCCGCTAGCGTCAGCATGCCCACGCCCACCGCGAATGACGTCAGCACTAGGAGTAACTGGAATACAACATTGCTTTTAGGACAAGTCAAGGTGAAAATTGATGATGATGAGGAGAGCGAAGGACCGGGATTAGTGGCGAGAATAAGAGGAGGCTTGCGACCAGAAATGGACGAGTTTAGGCTACGACGTCAAGGTAAAAAGTGGAAATGATAATAGATTGGTGTACCGGTCGATCTATGGTCAAAATTGATAAAAAAAAATTGGTAAACATCAATTTGTATGGTAGTTTTGTCAAACTTAACAAGTTTACAGGGTAAAAAGTGGAAAGGATAAATATACTAATAGATGTTTTTTTACTTGTACTTAAGGTATTTTATGTAGATGTTGTTTTATATGTAGTGTAGTGAACGTAGTAATAAAGTGGTCACAGATAACTGTGACGTATTATATGTTAGGGAGCCACCCGAGCATTGCGCGGGTGAAACAAGACATCATCATATTCACGTAAAAAATCTTTTTTACGTGAAGAAACTACAGATATACATCCGTTTTTGACTATACATATCGTTACCTTAAGCTGCCTTTACTGACTCAATTGGGAATCCCAATAATGTATGGGAACTCAATGACATAACTAATATAATCAAATGTCAACCATCCACAAACCATCTTTGTAATATTATAGGTAGGCTTACCTTTCTGCCAGTCTTCTCAACAATACAAGTGGCGACGATAGACCCCAGTAGTTGGACAGCTCCAATCATCATCACCTGCTTGTTGGCGCTGAGCTTCAGGCTGATCGTATCCGAAGCTCTCTCAAACACGAACCCGGCGTAAATGAGCACAATGAGGTACCCATCGAACTGCTGGGTGATCTTTATCACGAGGGTTATTATGAATGCTTTGAACGTTGGTCTGTCGTGGACTGGAAATAAATTTAATGATATTGTCAAGTACTATGGGCAAACCTTTGCGTATAATGTCCGGTTTATGTCTCATCTCTGTGATTTTGCAGGACTAATCAAACCAAGATGTAATCTTGCTATAAAATTAATGTTTTAATAAATTAATGGGTACATGCCTATCAAGTGTTAACATATATACCTAGTTTGCTTTCTCATTTTATTTTATATTTTATAATTTGCCTATTGTGGAATAAATATTTATGCTATAAATAAACGTCATATTTATCCATTATATTGGAAATTCACATGAATTTTATAACATCAAACAATAAAACATGTTATCAATGAATAAAAAAAATTACTCACAAATAATGCCCCATACAGATTTGGAATCAGCCTTTGTTTGTTTTTCCACAGACACTATACTGTCGATGTCTTGTTCAATGTCTCTGTTCATCACACTGACGCCTCTCAGCCATGCCAATACATTCTTTGCTTCCTATGGGATAGAGTTCAATTTTCCTATTATAACTAGTGGCTCCCCGCGATCCGGGATATATAATTTTCCCGAGATAAAAAATGAATTTGTGTTAATGATGTTTAAAACTGTCTTCCAAATTTGTTCAGCAGTTTTTGGGTAAAAGAGTAACAAATATACATCTATACATCCATTCTCACAAATTTTCGCATTAATAATGTTAGTACCAACGATTTTATCAACTTGACGTAGAATGTAGCGGAAAGATATAAACTGCGTTATAAATAGGTAAAGGAATCAGACATTGAATAGATACCTACTACTTAAATACATATAATATAATATTATTATTATTTCCACTTATGTTTATAATAATTAACATGTTGCGGAAGTAATAATATGTCGTTGGAATAACAATAAGTAAGATTGGTCTGAATGAGGGTCGTTCCGCTGTAGAAGTGTAACTACGAAGTATAAAATCATAGTTGTGCACTTCGTGGGTGTAACTTATGTCTTAGATCCTTTTTCCCTAGACACTGGTCTCTGGATTCGATTCCCAACTTGGACAATATTTGTGTTCGCGCCCATGTCTATTCGGTGTTTGGATATAAATATCTATAGAACAGGTATATACCCTATATAAGTACCTATCTGATTAGAATAGTAACTTATAATTTCTCCTAAGATTCAGATTACCCGTGTGCATCGAGCATTTAAGCTCCCTGATGTTAAAAATGTCTCCAGATATGTATTTATCCTTAGGGAAGTTAAAAGACGAACTTAAACGTATCATCTGTCTCCCTCTTTCGTATATAAAGCGTCACGTGTTAGATAAAGGCAGCATACATCATATCTTTAGAACCTTTTACCAACTCACGTCAATTTTTCCCTGTTTCACGAGGAACTCAGGAGTCTCTGGCATCATTAGGAAGATGAAGAACACAACGGTTGGTACAAACAGCCCTATCCATAGTACCGTGTTGATTTCAAGAAGATCAGCGAACACGTAGCTGGCTAAGTAGCCGATGTTTCTGTAAAAAAACGAAAGAAGAAATTTAAGTTTGAATGACAAAAATGAAAATATTTTTATACAAAAGCCTTTAATAGTCTGACTCAAATGGTTCCTTTTCCTGTGAAGATTTATATTTAGGACTAGTTGCAGCTGTGCCCGCGACTTTGTCCGCGTGGAATAGTGACTTTGAATTCCTTAAATTGATTTTAATGGACAAAAATTCTAACTCTTGTTTTCGGTGCTATTTGCGTTGATAAAGGTCCCAATAGTACATATTTTTTGCATGTACCTACAGACAGCGATCCATTACATTTTTATCGTCTGTATTATTGAAGATTGATTTTTTAAGTTTATCTTAATTTGTTCATTGTGTTCCATGGCACATATGTAAGACTATATCAAGAACAATAAATTGTATTACCTATTAAATATATAACTCCTACCTACAAAATGTTTTTAAATTACTATTAAAGCATGTTCGGACCTTCATATGAAGAATATAATTACGTAACATCTAAATCATCTAATTAACTTCAGGAAGCAAATAAATAAAACTTTATTAGATACCTTCTTTATGTATAAATATTTATGAAGATTATCCGGTTCTACTATAAATAAGATGTTCATAGCAATTTTCATTGAGATTCCGTGATATAAAATTACATGATATGCAAATTATTGATTGCATTCGTGTCATACTTAATAGATTAATTATTTTGAAATAATTTATAAAAAACCTTACAATAATTACTTGTGTAAAAAAGAAATATTTTTTATAGTGAAATAGTTTTCTATGCACATTTTTTAAATTTTTATACCTACAATATTTTTTTTTCAGCGATATTACATATAAAAATCATTTGGAAATCTCTGTAAAACATCGTTATTTTCTTGTTATTCTGTGTCATTTTTAACTTCTTCCACTTTAAATGTGTAAAGATACTTACGGGCCGCAACTCAAAGATTATATCGCCTGCGCAGTAAGTACTATATAGTTCTAGGTTCTATAATTCTCACAATAAATGACCTATCATTAGGTATATATTTATCTCACAGAACACGTAATCTGGTCAAGAAGGTTCGTTGCCACCGCGCGATATCCATGTATTTAACTCAGTTTTACATTGTGAATGGAATTATTAATTAACTTGTACTTGTACTTTGTTTGATTAATTAATTACGGCTTTTGTATTTACTATTAATAGGCTGGTTGGCTTCGTGGTAAGTGACCTTGACTCTCAAGCTGTGAGTTCGAATCCTACTCAGAACAAATGCCTGTTTGTTGTATCTGGATGTAAATATCTAAAAAGTATTATATGTGTAGTATATCAGCTACCTGGTTACCATAACTACTTTGGAATCAGAATGGCCATGTGTGAAACATGTTCCAGGATACCTATTTATTTGTTATTATTTTTTATAATGGACGCTGAAACGTCTAACAAGTGTCATTTTGCTTTACCGAATTGAACGGCACAGGTCTAATGTGGTGACCTTTATGCGGTGCATCCGTTAATAGAAATAATATACTTTACTTGATCAATGACTAATTTAGAATTATAAATTGGAAATTAAATACATTTTATGTGTTTATATTATTTCTTAATTAAGTTTACCTTTGCTTTGTGGGAGTGAAAAATTCTTATTCTATAGACAATCTCGGGATATTCTGCCACACTAACCCATCATATTATTTTGGATTGCAAAAGTTTGAAAACAAAACACACAAGCCTTCCTCCAATAATTGAAGTTCCCAAACTTATTAATATAAAAGTACCACAGTATGAAAATTAACAACAAAATACCTGTTCAAAATGAGCAGTGAACCAAGCGCGCCCCTGAGGTCTATATCGCTGATCTCCTTCAAGTAGATGGGCAGGACTATGTAGCAGGCGGAGCAGGGTATACCGGCGACGGCTCGAGCGAGGATCATCGCCCAAGGCTCAAGGCTTAGGAGTTTTATCTGCCAGTACACCTATCAACAAGTAGATAGATAATGCTTTATCCTTACATCACATATAAAACTTAACATAGAAAGACAAGAGACAAGAATGGGCAGCCTTGATGACCCGTCTAACTTCGTTAGCGTCACCCCCGTTTTTGCAAAAAAAATCATTGACGCTCCGCTCCTATTGTCTGTAGCGTAATGATATATACCCTATAGCCTTCCTCGATAAATGGGCTATCTAACACTGAAATAATTTTTCAATTCGGACCAGTAGTATCGTTAAACAGAGACGGAATTGATTTATCATTAATATTACAAAACAATTCTCGATCAAATAAAAAAAAAATTCTACTCTCAAAACATACGCGTCGACTTGAGAACCTTCTTCGTATTTTATTTGTATTTAAGTTTTTTTTTTTTTTTTTTTTTTTTTTTTTTATTACTGTAATCTATCTGAAAGACATTCGACAGTAGGTTGAAGTGTGGATTTAAGGCGTGTAAGGTACTAGTCCAGTGACTAGTCCTCGTCTAAACTGCTTCAAATTAGGTCTTGAGGTACTCTTCTTTTAAGTCTTCGTGACTTTGGGATTTGCTCATCCATAAGTAGCTGTGCTAGTCTATTCGGGTGTAGACTTATTCTATTTTTATAGGCTTTTGTTTGATCTCTTATTTCTTGTCTTACAGGTTTAATGCGTAGATCGTGGTGGAGTCTGTCATTTGTAACATACCAAGGTGCATCTAGTATAATCCTTAACATTTTGGATTGAAATCTTTGCAGGATTTCGATATTCGAATTTGCTGACGTACCCCACAGCTGAATTCCGTAGGTCCAAATAGGTCGAATTATACTTTTATAAAGCTTCAGTTTATTCTCAATGGAAAGTTGGGATTTCTTGTTCATTAGCCAGTACATTTTGCGTAACTGCTGCCCCAGTGCTAGACGCTTGGTAAATATGTGTTTTCTCCAGGTGAGGCGCCTATCTAGGTACATTCCGAGGTATTTTGCTTCATCTGCCTGTGGTAACTGTATGCCATTTAGTGTGACAGGTGGACACGTTTCCCGGCGGGTGGTGAAAGTTACTTGGACAGATTTGGTCTCATTAGCCTTGATACGCCAATCACTTAGCCAGCTTGATATATTGTTAAGGCATTCCTGAAGTTTTTGGGAAGCTCTACTTGGTGTTTGGTCCATTGCCAATATAGCTGTGTCGTCGGCAAAAGTCCCCATAACTACTTTTTCTGATATAGGAAGGTCTGCGGTGTAAATTAGGTAGAGAGTAGGACCCATCACACTACCCTGGGGAACCCCTGCATTGATTGGGTTTAGGCATGTTGTGTCTTCTCCTTGTTTTACTAAGAAGTATCTGTCAGTAAGGTAGGATCTTATTATATTATAAAAGTTTATAGGTAAACATTTTTTTATTTTAAACAATAATCCCTCGTGCCAGACCCTGTCAAACGCTTGGGATATATCTAGAAAAGCTGCAGTACAGTATTTCTTTTTCTCAAATGTTTTATTTATGTTTTCGACCAATCTGTGGATCTGTTCAATTGTGCTGTGTTTTTGTCTAAAGCCAAACTGGTGATCAGGTATCAGATTTTTATCTTGTATTATAGGGTTAAGCCTGGAAAGAAGTAGTATTTCCATCACCTTAGATGCTATTGGCAGTAAGCTAATCGGCCTATAAGATTTTACGTCTTCTGGAGCTTTTCCGGGCTTCAGAATCATTATGACCTGCGCCACTTTCCACTGAGGAGGTACAAAGCATTTTTTTTGTATTGCATTATATAGTTGCATAAGAAAAGTTATACCTGCGCATGGTAATTCTCGTAGAATTTTGGCGGTGATTAAATCGTAACCAGGAGCTTTGTTCGGATCCAGTTTTTTTATTGCTGATTTTATTTCAGATCGGCCGAATTTTTTCACATTTTGGTCTTTCGTTTGCTCAGTTTCCTCATATGTCCCAAGTATATCTCCCGCTCTATGTGAGCCTGTATTAATATTTGGGGTGAATACGTTCTTAAGGTGCTCAGCAAATGTCTCAGCTTTGTCTTTATCGCTGGCAGCCCATGAATTGTCCAGTTTACGTAGTGGCGGGTGAGATGTGGCAGGTCGCTTAAGATTGCGTGTGGCTTTCCATAAGGAATAATTTGTCGCTTGTGTAGTATCGAGGCCACCTAGATACTCTTGAAAGCGATCATTTAGGTCATCAGCAATCAGTTTTTTTAGTTGGGCAGTAAGGGCGTTTAAACGTGACTTGTCCACGTGATATCTCGTCTGCTGCCATTTTTTTCTAGCTTTCCGTTTTTCTGCTAAAAGATTTCTTATTGGTAAAGAGCAGTGTGAACCTGTGGGTGTTTGGTTTGATGAACTAGGTGTAGCGTTCCAGGCCGAATATTGTACTACACTGTTAAAGTGTTCTACTGCTTCGGCTATGTCATCGTCAGATTTTAATAGCATATTTAAATTGATAGAGCATGAGAATAATTGTTGAAACAAAGTCCAATTGGTTTTATTGTTATGAAGTCGACATGGTTTCGAATAACGAACAATTTTTCTATTTATTACAACCTCAACTGGAGAGTGATCAGATGATAGGTCTGTTATTGATTTGCAGGTTATGAATTGGTTGCTTATACCTTTGATCACACAGAAATCTATTAGATCTGGGATTTTTTTCTGGTCAGAAGGCCAGTATGTAGGTTCACCAGACGACACCAATCCAAGATGCATCTTATCAAGAGCCAGTTTAAGTTGGCGTCCTTTTGCAGTGGTCAATCGCGAGCCCCAGAAGGTGTGCTTTGCATTGTAGTCTCCGGCGGCTAAGAATCTATGTCCCAAGGAATTAAAGAAGTTTTCATAGTCTTCTGACTTCAATTGATGTTTTGGTGGGCTATAAACTGCGGAGATCGTAATAGGACTAGACCAGTCTTCTACGACAATATTTGTAGCCTGTATTTTATCAGTACAATAATTTATGATTTCATGATGTTTTATATTGCTCCTTATTAGTACTGCACTGCCACCATGAGCCTTACCGTCAGGGTGCATTGTATGATAAAATTTATAGTTTGGAATCTTGAAGTGACTCTTGTTTGTAAAATGTGTCTCTGATATTAGTAATACGTCTACTTTATTTAATTCTACAAAAGATTTAACCTCTAAGGTATGTTGTGTCAGCCCATTGGCATTCCAGAATACCATTTTTATGGAATCGAATTTTGTGATAGTTTCGTCGTTAGTGTTATTATTAAGTTTGTCATAGCTGTTAGTTGTTGCATTATCTGTTTCATCATAGTCATTAATTCTCGCATGTCATTTGTTTCATTATAATTTTGTAAGGGTTTGTCAATATGTCCTGAGTTAGGCGTTTGATTGTTTCGTAAAACATTAGCGTATGATGCGCGAATATTGTCGTTGGATGGTTTGTTTTGTATATCCAATGCTGGACCAAGGATTTTTTTATTGCGCTTTTCTGGTTCCGATTTAAATTTAAGCTTTTGTAATTCCCTATAAATTTTGCATCCCTTATAGTTGGCGGGATGATTCCCATCACAGAGCACACATTTTACATTATCTGACCTAGTTTTTTGAGGACATTCGATGGAGAAATGGTCTCCTGCACATTTGATGCATTTAGGGTTTCTGCGACAGTATGCTTTAGTGTGTCCATATTGCTGGCATTTTGCACATTGTGGTATGTCACGTTTTGGTCTAGGAGGTTCGAATGTTACCCTGCAATGCAGAAGGTATTGCAACGAGTAGATAGATTTATTATTCTCCTTTGGTTTAACCTCGATGACAAACATTGGCAGTGGTTTTTTAGTATTTCTTTGTCTTATATTCCAGATATTAATGCACTCATGGTTTTGTTCAGCAAGTGCGTGTTTGATGTCCTCGGGATCTGTTGAAGGGTGGATTTTCTTGAGTATGACTTTAAAGTTTCTTTCCTGTTTTGGTTTATAGGTATAGAACTCAGTATTCTTTATTTCTAATTCTTTGACTATTTTCCGAAATGATTCTGGCGTCGTTGCTTGGATTTTCACTTGATCATTTTGCAGCACTTTGAGTTCATAATTTTCCTCTACATGTTCGTTTAGCATACTAATGAGTGGCTGAATATTGCTGACTCTGTCTACAAATATTGGGGGTGGTTTACTTATTTTTTCCTCATTTACTTGTTCATCGGAGGGTTCTTCTTGTGTGTGATTTCCATCAAGTCCCGAAAATCTATTTTGTAGGGGTATAGGTTGCGATAGCCAGTATCTATCAAGTTTTGTCTGTTTTTTCGGTCCATTATGAGATTCTGGACTAGATCGCAGTCTTTTTTTATTTGTAGTCTGCTGCCACTGTGCCTCCTCGCACGCTTCTACACTATCTGTTTCTTCAGGTCTTGTTGGTGTTCCTTTTTCGCTGGTGGTTTGCGAGCTATTTTTAAAGAACATTCCCTTATTGAGTACTTGTTGAGTTAGTGTCTTCTTCTGCATTTCTTTGTAGGTTGGCAAAATTTTGCCCCCCCCAGAATACGTGGGGCAGCCTGAGTTTAGCTCAGGGAGGGATTCTCCAATACAGTGCATACTGGTACCCTCCTGGGGTAGTGTGTTTTTTAATCTTGCTTCCATTTTAGTTTTGCTTGTCTTCGGTTTTTTTTTTTTTTTCACACGTATCGGGTGTGGCTCCTTTAATCTCTTCTACCCAGATGTTCGGCAGGCTGCTTTGTTTGATAACGAAGTTCCATCTCCATATTTAAGTTGAAACTTTATGTATATTTTCATGTAATCTTCCGGCCATATAATCGAAAATAATGTATAAATAAATCCATGAATCATAAAGAAAATTATCTGTAAATTCAGGATTTACATAAGAATAAGATTTTGTTAGGTAAACAGGATTACAAGACTTTTTTATGCTAGAAATTTCTATTCATAAAACCTTATCATTCGTTTAGATTCCATCAGTTTTTACAATCAAATCGACACCTACAGTTTTTACTGCAGTTTTTGTAATCACAAACCATTGTTGCATGTTTTATTGAATTTGTAAGAGAATGTGTTTTTTTCGTACATATTCGAACTATTCAGACTAACGCCTAATTAACGGTGACGGACGTCGGTTTCCGAATCTACGATCCTTTTATACTTTAAAAGAATGAAGATAAAGAAATTTTCAAGTCCAATTTCAGTGTTTCAATGAGTACGGAAGTGAGATTTCCTATTTCTATCAGTCTAGTGATTAGGTCTGAAATCTTGTTCTTTAAGTAGGTATAATATATACTTCCAATTACTACTACTACGCGGGAACTACTGAAATTCCGCGCAGCTATATAGGTAGTAGGTATATAAGCTATCTGGACAAAATCTAAATCAAAAATCATTTTTTTATTTAAATAGGCCTTAACAAGCACTTATAATAGTCACTATTATTGCTCGGTTCTGAAAGTTGTTTTTACTTCTTACTAACGGTCAACAAGAATGGAATCAAATTCGCCATACAATGTCCCGAGATAAAAAAAAAATACTCACAATAAGCGCCAAAGTGGTCACCAAAGTCATCACCTTCCTCCCGTATCTATCAGTGAGGTATCCCATAGGTGCACCGAAGATGATGGCAGTGATGTACGTCACTGACGTCATCCAGGATATGTCTGAGCTGGTGTACGGTTCTGAAGGTCCTTCTGATGACTGGAGCACTGATATCATCGGTGACAGCCATCCTTGCACCATACCGAAGCTTAGGAGGGGAATTGTTACTGGAAAATAAGAAAAAATAAGTTTATAGATGGACAGCAATTATTTGCATGTTCATGATGTGGAAATGCAAATATAGGTTCTATTTTAATGAAATAAAATAGATTTATTCATTCAAATAAGGCTTTACAGGAACTTATGAAACGTCGACTCAAATGCTCGGTTCGGATGGTTGCTTTTGCTGAGAATAATTAAAACTACAGCGTAAATTTAAGTAAGATTACAATAATACTGTGTCTTCTTATACCTTTAAAATTAATACCTATCAGCTATTCGCCCGTCATAACGTAACCTTATAAGAGTCAGACGCTTATAGAAAATATCCCATGATACTTATGATACAAAACCCATCATAGCCTATGCAGCTTTAACTATGAGTGTGTTGACGGCATATTTATATGTGTGTATAGAACGCAAATACTTATATATGTCTGTGTATAGAAGGCATATATATGTGTGTGTAGAAGGGTGCAAGCTATAACCATGACTTCCAATGACCTTGGGTTCTATAAACCGATTTAGAACGAAGGCATAGACCGTATACTGGTTCCGCGGGTAAAAATAGATGGACATAGCTGTACGCCGCATAATTGTGATTACCCACATGTTTAAGGACTTTGTTAATATTAGTTGATACCAAAGAAACTGAAGACGAGGAAATAAAATTTGATTTTATGTTTGTAGTTAGTACATTTATAGATGTTGCTATTTTTACTTTAGGTATGTTGTTTCTAGAGATATTGAATAACTGAAATTATAATATACGAAATTAGTTTAGGTCTCGTGATTTTTTTTGCCGGTTCGTTAAAATGATAACTTCCGAAAATTTAAATTTACAAACTTGGTTAGTTATACTTGTTATTTTTATTTTTGGATTTTTAGGTTATTCTTGCATTTTAAATGGGAATTTTTGTTTTACGTATAAAGTGAAAATGAATGAAAATTATTATTTCATTATACTTTTCCTTATAAGATATCAATATAGGTACCTACCTAGGTACACAGTAATATAAAAAAAACTTTTATATTTTTTTATACTGTAGATATGCTCCTGTCCTTACGATACCCATACCTCACAATAGATCTATAAATCGAGTGGGTACACAAAGTTCTAGAACATAAATACCTTCGTGTTATCATGTCACGCACCGTAAAATACTATTAAATTAAGTATCATTTACCTAGATACAGAATCACAGGAGAATTATCACAAATGATCACATTAAATGAAGCATCTCAATTATCCAGCTTATAAAAGGTCTAGTGAACTGTAGTACATAATTGGTTGTGCATGTTTAATGGCGCTGTCATGGAGTGTAATCGATGTTCGACACGATCTGTCAAATTATTATTCAATTCGATTCATTCATAACTTGGAAGCCTTGAAATATGGACGAATTGATGACACGATATTAAACCGATTAATGTATTTGACATGCGAATACGAGTTTTGTTGACTCTTTCACTTATTGAGGGTTGCGGGTTTCTGTAAGGTTGATTGTGATAGATTGTCCACCTTATGATGAGCCTGTTTCTAATTATTTTTTTATGTTCACTGTTTTTACTGTATATGTAGTGTTAGCCTATAAGTAATTGTAACACTTATATACTTATCTATTACAGAATTATGCATGTATTGTGTAAACAATTGTTGGCTGACCTAATAAAATAAAATAAATAAATAAACATTGTCAATATTATTTGCTCTTGCAGGATTCGATTTCATGAATGGTTATGAATTTAAGCTATGGGGTTAGGTATATTTCCTAAACTCTAATATGGCGCAAATTTAGTGGTAATAATATGTGGTCGAAATCTTTCTAATCATCCCTTAGTTTACCTAAGTGACTAGCTTCGGCACCAAGACAAACAAATATCAGACGGTTATTTATTTAGTGATTCATCACTTATTCTACATTAGTGCTTTTAACGTTTACCTACTGAGTAAGGCACGGTAATGGTAATAAATTTTGATTTTCAGGTTTTAATTAATACATATTTAAACAATTTATTAATCAGATGTGGGATGCAAAATATTATATTATAATTTAAACAAAAACGACTGTGTTCGACCATAATGTCATCGTAGTAAGTAATTATTTGCATAATAAAGTAGGAAACTCGTCTGTCTGCACACCCATTTCACATAAACGAAGAAAGTATTTAAATCGATAGTTTCGGAATTTGTTGCACAATCACGAAATGTCTGAACTAATTAATAAAGCATTTATTGACAAGTTAGTCTCATTATATTATGCCTTGTAAATATTATTACTTTAACCTTAACATATGCAAATATAAATAATGTTAAGTATTCGGCCCCTACGACTTTTTTGTTAACTACTCATCCAAAAAATAATAGAAAAGCGAAATCTTCAGTAATACCAGAAAACAGCGACATATTAGAACTGGCAAGGTCACATTAAAAATGTCACCGAAATTTTACAGCATTATTTCGAAAAATTTTAGGCATTGAGAATATTTAAGTATTAAGAAATTAAGCTTAAATGTGTGACAAGGGGGCGATGACCTCAGTAATATATTAATCATGTTTATATATATGTAAATACAGAATCGTGGACGTAAAGAATGCTTGGAACTTGTCTCCATATATCTTGGTCAAATCCTAATTGTGAACTTTCACTAATCTTGCATTCTTTTATTTGGCGAAAATAAACATGTTTGAAGAAATTTTGAATAAAATCGAGCGGTACTAACCTATATTTGTCTACCATAGGTATATACAAGTTTCATAAGTGCCTTTGAAGGCCTATTTAAGTAGCTATTTCAAGTCTTTAGTAGGTATCTAGAAGTCAATCGGTTCTGTTTTCTAGACTAGAATCTACCCAGGGTTTCGCTCCTGTTGTCAGAATCAGGGTATAACTTTAGCCTTTTATCCTTTTCTATACTCCAAACTATCACTGTGCAACTGTGGTGTACAAATTCTAGATCCATAACGGAGACAAGGAAGGACAAACAGAAAATCAGTCTCGGATTAAAGTTGCAAAAAATACAGCTTTTAGAAAATATCAAATTCTCTCATAATATTAAAAATGTTAATGGCTTGATGTCAACTTTTAAATGAATTAGATTAACATAATCACTACATGAAATATAAAAGACAGATATTAGATGCAAATATATATTTCGTTATCAATATATCGTTATTTCGCATAATTTCCTTTTTACGTCCAAAGAAAATGTAGGTACCTAAATTACACGTAGAACAGTCATGTTCTGCACACAAATGTTTGTCCTGGGAATTGGACCCAAGACCAGCTTGCAAATCATGGTCACTAACTACAAAGCCGACAAGATATTGTACCTATCTATACTACTATATAAAGCTGAAGTTAATCTAACTATTGGTCTGATTCAAAAAAATATTAATAGCCCATTATTCGAGTAAGGCTATATATCGTCACGCTACAACGAATAGGAGTGGAGCATCAATCAAAAATGTTTTAAAATCGGGCAAGTGACACTAACAAAGCGGATATTTTTTTTAATGCAAAATATAAGTTGGTATCACGTCTATACCAACGAAATATAATCATACATACATATGATACATACATAAAAAATAACATCTGTAGTGGGGGTCAGAAAACGTCTGTTTTTCCTGACCCCTACATCAAATCTGTCTGACATCTGTCTATCAAACCGATGTCGATCAGAGACATCAGGAGAGATCTTCTATAGGTTTATTTAATTATAAATGTATGTATTTAGGTCATCGGTCACTCTGTGCCTTGTCTAGTGATGACATTTGTATGCACTAGTGTTACATTCACGTGATCTTAGATCTTCCATTCTTGTCATGATTCTAAAAGTCAAGTTTCTGCAGCAGCCTGTAGCAATGTTATAGTTAAATTATTGCTGGCTTTCGCCTCACAGTTTCTATTACGTTGCAGAACAATTTTGAAAATCAACTAGCTGAGGCAGATGTCGTGTCCGAAAAAGCAGTGTCAACTACCGGTAGAATTGTGTTTATAACTAACCATATAGTAAACCATGAAAATATAGGTTACCTACACACAAAATATTATCGAAACCTGTTGTTTGGGAGTAGATTTTTAGAAGGAGTAGGTATTAGAAGAATGATATATATAAATCAATATACTATAAATGAAATATGTACTTACTTAAAACAAAAGTACCTAAATGTGTGATAGTTATCTTATAAGAACTTTTTGATTTTATAAAATTTGAATTTGACAAAACGTTTAATCTTTTAATAAAAGTAGTAAAGCAAAATTTAATGACTGGGCAACTGCTGGCATTTACAAAAGTAGAGCGAAGTTGTATGAGCTATATGGTATGAAAAAATTTAATCAAAATATCGTTTTTCTAGAATATGAAAAAAATTATTCAAAAGTTTTTAAAAAGACTTGTGCTTCAGCAAAGGCTATTCACCTTAGAAATAAAATAACACAATCAAGCAATAAAGTAAAAACTACTTGGAACATTATAAACGCAGAAAGAGGTAATACTAAAACCACCAATAAGAGCATTGAACTTAATATTAACGGCGAAAATGTTAGCGATAATGATCAAATTGCACATACTTTCAATAATTTTTTTACTGAGATACCTGTAGCTACAACTAGCTCCTTAGATTCCTCACCTAGAAATGCTGAATTAATACTGCAAACCAACGTATCGGAATGCCTAGAAGTTCTTAAGTTTAGGCACATTACACCTCTTGACATAATTAAAACATTTAAAAGTTTAAAAGTCAAACGTACTGGAGACTTATGGGATTTATCTGTTACTGTTTTCCAAAATATCATTGGAGACATAGCTCCTCATTTAGCCTTAATTTTTAATAAATGCGTAGATTGCGGTAAATTTCCAGATCTGATGAAATATAGTAAAGTCATTCCATTGTTTAAAGCCGGAGATCCTTCTGATCCAACTAATTATCGGCCTGTATCTATATTACCAGTCCTGAGTAAGATATTTGAAAAGATTATTTTAAAGCAGCTACTCGCTCATTTTAATTTTAATAAACTTTTGCATGGTGAACAATACGGTTTCACAAAAGGCTGTTCAACCATTGATGCAGGTGTAGCACTTCTGAAAAATATTTTTAACGGTTGGGAGGATTCACAGAACGTTATTGGGGTGTTTTGTGATTTATCTAAGGCATTTGATTGTGTTGACCACCCAACACTTATACGTAAACTAGATTATTATGGAGTTAATAGTATAGCACTTGATTTGATGAGATCGTACCTTAGTGAGAGGACTCAAATTGTAGATGTCAACGGAGTTAAATCGTCTGGTTCTCCTGTGCATATGGGTGTGCCCCAGGGCTCAATTTTGGGACCTTTTCTATTTTTAATTTATATAAATGATCTTCCGTTCTATGTTAAGAATACCTGTGGAATTGTACTGTTTGCTGATGATACCTCACTGATTTTTGGTGTTGATAGACAGAAATTCAATTATGACGATGTAAACGGTGCATTATCTAAGGTATTAAATTGGTTTACTGTTAATAATCTAGTTTTGAATGCAAACAAAACAAAATGTATCAAATTTGCATTACCTAATGTAAAAAAATTGGCCTCTAATTTAATGTTAAATAATGAGGCCCTCAGTCTTGTTGAGTCAACAGTGTTTTTGGGTATCACGTTAGATTCGAAACTTCAATGGGGCACCCAAATATCATGTCTTGCGGGGAAGCTCAGCTCAGCTGCTTACGCGGTTAGAAAAATCAGACTACTTACGGATGTAGAAACAGCTAGATTAGTCTATTTCAGTTATTTTCATAGTGTTATGTCCTATGGTATCTTGCTTTGGGGCAGAGCAGCTGATATAGATACAATTTTTATTTTGCAAAAAAGAGCAGTCCGTGCTATTTATAATTTAAGCTCGCGAGCTTCCCTCAGAGATAAATTTAAGGAAATTAACATTCTCACAGTTGCATCACAGTACATTTATGCAAACATAATATTTGTCCGTCAAAACATTAGTCTTTTTGCTAAAAATTGTGATTTGCACTCCATTAATACTAGAAATAAGCATAAACTTGTAACATCTGCTTATAGACTACAGAAAGTGCAAGGATCATTTTTAGGACTTGGTGCACGGTTTTATAACAAAATCCCCACAAATATTTTAGAATTGCCTATGAATAAATTTAAGGAACGAGTTAAGTCAGCTTTGGTACAGAAAGCTTATTATAGTATAAATGATTATATTAATGATGACGAGGCATGGGTATAGCGCTCGTTCTATCAGGACTAATGTTATTATTGTTAAAGAAATTGTTAAAACTTGTTTTGAAAAGAGTAATTGCTGAGTTTATTGCCGGCTCTTCTCAGCAAAAGCAACCTTCCGAACCGAGCATTAGAGTCGACGTTTCATAAGTGCCTGTGAAGGCCTAGTTGAATTAATAAATTTATTTCATTTCATTTCATTTCATTTCATTTCATTTCATAATTCTGTTTATTTATTGACTGTAATATGTAATCATGTGTAGAGAATTCCCAAATAAAATTAATTTTCTCTAGTAAATTAATTCTAAATGAATTCTTTAGTTTAACCAAAACCCCTTAACATCGAAATCGCATGACATTTGCATAGGGCAAAGTCAACGTGCGTAGTAGCTTAATCTGAATCCAGTTATCTAAATTAAAGCCAAAGTTACTACAGATCTATTTCTTTTAAATAATAAATGAGTGGCTCCTGCGGTTTCACCCGCGTACCCGGGAGATCTTAAATTTTCCGGAATAAAAAGTAGCCTATGTCCTTTCTCAGGCTCTGGGCTATATGTGTACCAAATTTCATGATTTCAATATTGAAATAATCTAAATTGATGATCAAATTTGAGTGGAATTTAAAACCTTTATACCGTAATTGTGAATATAGGAGCTGCAACTTTTATTGAGACCATCGACCTATAGGTATAAGTATACATATAGGTACTACGTAATACTATGTACTAGCGTGTATATATTGATACGTGACTTAAAAGTCTACTATAGCCTATTGAGTCTGAAAAACGTAGCAAGATGACGACACAGATACTTATATGCTAATTACATACAGCCTGACATCATGTCACGGATTATTAATTATATATAGGTATTTCCTTTTTTTCTGTGAAAATGATAGCGTATAGCACGTGATTGCTAAGGAAGATAGTTTTCTATAAGATTAAATACGGAATAAATAAATAAATATCTTGAGACGGTTTTCACACACGGCCGATCTAATTCCAAACTAAGCAGAGCTTGTGATATGATAACCAGATATTTAATATACTTTTAAATATGTACATACATTTTAAGAAGCTAATAATGATTTCAGATTTGAGTACTACATATAAACTGAATGATATTTTGTTTATTTTTTTTAATAACTAAATAATTAACACCTAAACTTAACCAGTATCTTTTAGACTTTGTAACTAGGTATTATGTTTTATTTTAATAGGTGACTCATTTCCAGTAAATTGAAAAGAATAAACGGATATTTTTATTCAAGATAGTTTACCAAATGTCTAAAAGCAGGCAGTATCACCTACTTGCGAATTATTTACCGTACATTTAAGATGATGCTTCAAAAGGAATCGATAGTCTTAAAAGCATCGACGTATAGCGATAGACAAGAACGTTCATGTAAAACATTTGTTTAAAAACTGGTAAGAGTTAGAACTAAAGTTCGCTGCAGCGCTGTATAAAGCTGTGTCAACTAACCAAACTATTTTAAAAGATACAGCGCTAGATTGCTTAGAGTATAGTTTTCTCGCGACCAAAACGTCGTAAGCGCCGCAAATTTCATGGCGCTTACGCGTTTCGTTCAGTTAACTACACTAAGATGTCGTCCCTATAGAGTTCACACCGCAGATGTGACACATCTTTTTTACCTTCTAAACTTCATTAGAATAAAACTCGATTTCAAAATGTATTATATTAATATTAGGGGGGCCTAGTGCGGATTGGCGGACTTCACATGGCTTAAATGAGTACTCAGAGGTACGGGCCAGGGCTTGAATTAACATAAAACAATTATTCAAAATATCAAACTATCACTACTAATTAAAAACTCATTAACAATTAATCAAATTAAAACCTTTCTAAAAAAACATATCAAGTCTGTGTTCAGTTACATATTTTTACCTACAACCAGTTTTAAGGGAACATCTGCACGTTTTAGTATATGATTGTAGAATGGCGTGGTATTTAAATAGATAAATTGTTTTTCTACTCTGGAATTACGGAATTATCACCTATTAATTCACTTAAACAGGTAGTAATTTTACTTAGTTGACTACTGACTAGTTATTTTCGTCCAGGGTCTACTTTGATTCGGATTATCGTTGTTATTAACGCTGCTCCGTGCGCACCCGCACTGAATGAATGTCGAAGCCACACTAAAGTCGGGTGTGGGTACTGCAGTTCAGTTGAGTTGATAAAAGCGAGTGTTCGGAACGCCCTATCTAGTACGTAGTACATATATATCGATGCTTAAAAGTAGTAGATAAAATAATGCAGTTTCAATATATTATGTTTGTTTATACAATTTACGCATCTGTTTCTGGATTTTTTGCTTGATGTTCCTCATATACATGGGGTACCTAGAGCATACGTTATCGAGACTGTCAGCCAAATAAATATAAAAAAATAGTTGCTGATTGATACATGAAAAGGACCATTGTGAGAGTATTTTTTTCAATTTACTTGGATTATGAAATACTAGTTGACCCGCGCACATACCCGTTTTGCAACATCTTTGCTCCGCTCCTATTTATCACAGCGTGATGATATATAGCCAATAGCCTTCCTCGATAAATAGGCTATCTATCATTGAATTATTTTTTAAATCAGATCAGTAGTTCTTGAAATTAACGCGTTTAAGCAAATAAACACACTCTTTAGCTTTCCATATTACTATTGATTTATAGGCTCATTTCTGTTGTCGCGAAATAAATCAGCTGTTCAATACAAAAGTATTTGTGTATAGATATTAAACTTGTTTATCGAATTGTAGGTTCTTGCACCTATTATAAATCACTTAAGTACATAAAAGCCCTTACAAAAATGTCGGTCACAGACACTAGAATTAAATAGGTATTATTAAAGTGCGCTTTGCAAATAAAAAAATAACTACATATACAATTAATAATCAATTATAATATATTAATGGTTCATCGACGATATTGTTTGAGGTTAACAATTTGCATAGCTGTTTTTATGTGTGTTTTGAAATTAATACCTATAATTTACTCACCTAATTAAATTAATTACTTAACAATATATTTCTATTGGTGAAAATTCCTTGTTCCTGGATCAGAATGATTTTTTCTACAGTAATACCAGAAAGTATGTCGAAGGAGATAAGGTTAAAATATCAATTCAAGTTTTAATGCTAACCATAATTTTATTTCTCAGACCGTTAAATAGGTATAGCTTTGTACCTACTTATTAAAAAAAAGCAAACAATGCCTTCTCACAGTTAAAAATACACCGAAAAAACAATAACGTTTCATCGTCTATTATAATAAAATAACATACAGTAAACCATGATTTAGGTATTCACAGATTTTAGATTATAAAATCTATGATTTGAAGCATAGAGAAGAGAGAGAGAGGAGTAATAAAAAATTACAGCAGACGGTATATGTAGCTGGTTTTCGGTGAAGGAAAACATCGTGAAGAAACCTGCCTAAGATGTCACATTCAAAGCCATCTGAAGTTCCGCGTGGTGGACTATGGCTTATACCTACGTTGTTAGGGGAGGCTCGTGCTCCTCGGTGGAGACGTAGGTATATAAGCTGATAGCCGAGGCCTATTTGAATAAAAAATATTTTGATTTGATTGATTTGATTTGATAAAGAGCACGCGTTATTCAATTACTTTTTAATAGGAATATTAACGTATATTGATTGTCGTATTGTGGTTTTACATAAATTGATGTTCTCGGTTGAAAGCCATTAAGTTAATATTTTTTATCGTTAATATTAACCGACCAATGCTACCTAACTATATTATAATTGAATATTTTATTGATCATTGTTTAATATATATTCTCATTTAGATTCTTGCGACGAGTTTCATTAGCGGATTTTTTAAAACACCAAATTTATAACAATAACAACTAATTATGTGGTTAAACCCATATTTAAGTTATGCGAACAATTTTTTTTATTGTTGTTCGTAAGCGCATTTGAACTATTATAAGATTTTAGAGTAATTAAAAACCTGTGTTCATTTATTTTGTAATAGCTTTAGTCCGGTTTTGGAAGTGTTTTTGGGGATTTTTATTTTCCCGGAACATCAAGTTACTTATGTCTTAATCCAGAATAAATTTAAGAAGTTAATTTGTTATTTAGTTCTACAGTCATTGCGAAAATGACTAAGCAACACCAATACATCTCAAAATCTTTGCCATCTTTATAAATAGAAGGAATGTTGTTATTATATACTTGGAACATTGATATTAAAATATGATGGAATATCTATAGTATGTGTTCTAAGCACATAAGTTACCGTAGTACAAGCTCTGCTTTGTTTGGGACCATATAACCGTTCGCAGAATATCCCAGGATATTTAGTATTGCATTTGCGAATGTATTTGTGACCGACTTAAAAGGTGGTTCTCTATTTGAATCAAAAACTTTTAACCGACTTCAAAAAGAAAGGAGGAGGTTCTTGTCTTAATTCTTCTGGGTTTCTATAAAGGAATATTTGTATTTACAACTGAGCATATAAATATATGGACGCAAAGAAAAAGTACATCTTTACTAAATTCCAGTTGTGATTGCATCAATGGTTTGACAATGTAGATATATTTACATAGTTAAACGATTTATGCTCCATCGTAATGCAACTTAGGTTGATGATAATATTAATTAAGTAAAATGATTGTGAATTAATTAAATAACCAAGGCCACTCATAGTTGACATTTGAATTAAAAACTTGTACCTACAGACGAAGTCAGGTAAAAAAAATATACTATAGGTAGGTACGGCGCTAATATTAACACAAAATATATATAAATATACAGGTACATATTTGATTTTATTTTTACATATCAACCTAGTTTATCAACTTTGGACCAGAAAAAATGTAAACAAAAAGGTAGCATTCATTTTAAACCTACAAATATTTAAACGGGTACCTTAACGACGCACATTCGTTAAAACAAGTTTGTTTTATCTTAATTTCTATTTTATATGCAAATTGTTTGACGATTTCAATTTATAGGTACACAGGTACAATATTCATTCCTACCTGCAGTTTACGATGTAAAAAAATATAATAAAAAAAAATATAACTTACTGATTATTGCGAATAAATATTGATTTATCCGCATCCCATTTTGCCACATAAATTTTGTTATTAGAAAATTCATTTTTGTAAAGTGAACACAGTTTTTTAATTTTTTTTATTTCACTGGTGTCACTGCGTATTCAGCCAGACACCGAGGTGGCTTCGTTCGAACTGAATGATGGAGGCATCGGCGCAGGCGCCTGCGATCTATGCGCTTGTTTACAATACGTTACAATTCACAAATTTATTTATCAATTAACAATGCAACGATGCCATATTCCAAACATGTTTAAATATCAACATCCAGTTGTACACGAGTGAGTAAAAAGGAAATGCATTATGTAAATAATGTTTTTTTAAATACTATAAGTAATATAAATTATGGCTGTTCGAAGTTTTTTTTAATTTAGTGGCTAAACTAAAATGTAAAATGCCTATTGCTTTTAGCATAACTATGACACTTTTACGATTTTTTATGATTTTTTACAAAATTGAACTAAATATACTTAAGAAGATTTTTGGATTTTCCGTTGTTATTGATCGTTGTTCCAATACCTAAGCTTAACCGGGTTTTATTCGAAAATCTAGAATAATGTCCGAAGGGTTCCGTGGCACTAATGCATTAAATTTGTTTATTATGCATGTGGATTGGTATTATTTTCCGTATTACTGTTGAATTTTAATTTGTCATTGACATTTTCACGTGAGTCATTTCTGTTATCCCGTGCACAACCTGTTTCCGCGCCTCCTCTACGATTTCCATTAAATATTTTATCGGACGAATTTAATGTGATTTCTGACGTCTCCGAATAATTTGTTAAAGTACTTTAATCAATTTATTCAAATGGTATTTTAGATACGATAAATTGTATGTTACACAATCAAAATGTTATGGTAGACAAGTCTGTCATCACATTTCATTGACTATGTGATCCACGCAATTTCGTCTGCGTCACATTTAATTTTTTCCCGTTTTCCCAATATTTTTAAATAAAGTTCCGCTCCTATAATTCGTAGCGTAATATTATATAGCCTTCCTCAATGAATTTGCATTCTTCCTAGATAAATGGAGTAGGTATTTAACACTAAAATATTTTCTCAATGGGAACCAGTAGGTAAGTAGTGTCTGAGATTTCCGTAATCAAACAAACTGTTCGTTCAGCTTTATAATACATAAATAGATATGCCTTTTTTTTCTAACATTTTTCAATGATGCACCGCTCCTATAAGTCGCAGCGTAATGTTAAATAGCCTTCCTCAATGAATTTGCATTCTTCCTCGATAAATGGAGTAGGTATTTAACACTGAAATATTTTCTTAATTGGAACCAGTAGTTTCTGAGATTTCCTTAATCAAACAAACTGTTCGTTCAGCTTTATAATACCCACACTAGCTGCCTTCGCGCGGTTTTACCCGCGTAGTTCCCGTTCCCGTGGGAATACAGGGATAAAATATAGCCTATGTTACTCAGTGATAATGTAGCTTTCTAATTAAAATCGGTCCACTACTTTTTGAGTTTATTCGTTTCATACAAAAATACAAATCTTTCCTCTTTATAATATTAGTATAGATGTATATAAATAGATATGTATTACCGTAAAATGATAAAGAACTAGTCTCAATAGCATTCTGAACTACGAGCTTCTACTTACTATAGTTACTAGATAGTTGACAATCTTCTTTTGAACACATACCTACATTTATAGATACTTAGGTACTACACCCTGACACAGAACTGATCTTTATTTATAGAACAGCTTATCCTCAACGCTTAGGCGAAAATAGCTCAGAGATAATTATCGGATACTGTGGCGAAGATGGTTCGAATCCTAAAATGGGCTTGAAAAAAACGTTGAAAAAAACTAAAAGTAACACAGATGTAAGATATTTTGTTAAAGGCTGTCTGACTTTTAACATCAAATTGTAAGTCTTCCGTCAAACATTTTCCCGTATGTTCTGGGCGCACTTGAAACCTTGACCCTTCTATACTTTGTCTGCTTACCACCAATGACCACGTCACCATGGTGGGATTATGGTTAAATAACTCTACTTTAAGTAAATAAACAGAAATAGCTGATTTTATATAGTTACGCATTGAATTCCGTGACGATGTTTGTGTGATCGAATCGAACAGTGATTTTGAGGTATTGATGAAAAAAAAAATCATCATAGCTGATATGAAGGCCTTTTTGAACGAGTAGGTAATTATACTGTTTTTTGTGTGCCTTTGACTAGTTTTTTTCTTTTTTTATTAGCCGGTTTTACTTATATTTTAACCGCAGCAGGTTTACAAACTACATAGGTAGTTACCTAAAAAATACTATTATTTTTATGAACCTAACGACCTAATCCTCAAGTCAAAAAACAGGATTTATATAATAAATATTGAAAATCAAGGTTGTGTTCGCGATTGTACCTAATGTGGTTTGACAAGAAAACTATATTATTTTTTTAGGATTCATATAAGAGTGCATATACGCCGAAGAAGGCGGCCGTTATTACATTAGTTGCGACCGGAATAACTGCTAATCCTGTGCTTAAATCAATGTACTTAATACCCAGTAAGTAGTGATCATTTGGTACCATATGACTGGTGTAGAGGAATGTGCATCTAGCTGATACTGGTGAGATGAAATAATAATACTTATAGAATATGATAAAGGTGTTTTAGACATGTGGTTGTGTATACCTAATATGTTTTAGCGCAGACGCCTTATAAAAAGACTCTCGGGCAACTGAATCCAAATGCTATTAAAATCATTAAGACTAATTTATTAACCCTTTATCAATTTGAATAAATAACAAAGACACCCCATAAATGCAACTTTAAAACATTATTCAGCTGAGAAAAAAAAAATCCTAATTTAATTATTACATTAAATGACAGGTAGGTAGTTAGGTATATTACGGAAACTATCATAAAAAAACATTGTAGTACTAGAGTGACTCTTTAAAATGAGGCTAGTCCATCATCTGTTTGTAGGTACCTATCTATCTAGGTATTTATTATCAGCCCGTATCACAGAATCTAACATGTGTACCTAGGTATGTACCTATGCGAGTGTAAGTACCTACATACTTCGTGTGTCAAAAACTTGGTCAAAAAGAAGCAATAATGTCTGCTTTCTACGCCGCGAAGGACCGTTATTGCCTTCGTCAATGGAAAAGCTCCTAATGTTGATAAATACTATAGCAAAAATCCAAACTCAAATGATGGCGATTCAAATGAACCGATTGTCATGAAACAAACACTAAATGTTAAGTGATGCTTACCATTATACATTAGTGAAATCCACATTTTTTTATAGTGGAATCCACTATAAAAAAACATAGGCTGCGGTAACCGCTTCCCATCAGGCAGACTGTATGCCTGTTTGCCACCTTTGTGGTATTAAAGAATCTACATATAAATAGGATAAGCCGTTTCTGAGATAAGCGTACACAAACGCACAGACAAAAATTCAATCATCGTTTTGGGTACTATTTCGATCGATAAAGGTAATAAAGGGAATAATAATATGATTATTATTTCTCCTATATTTTACATGTACAGACAGCGATCTGTAACATTTTTATTATATGTTAGTATTGATCAATATTATTATTATTTGTATTAGTTATCGAACTCCTCACGCTAATTTGGCCAATATAAACGCCAGTTTAGATTACTTCGTACCTACAAACATGTAACTAAATCCAAAGCGTCTAACACTAAATAAATAATATTATATGTATACTAGATGTGGCCCCGCGGCTTCACCCGCGTAGTTCCCGTTCCCGTGATCACAGGGGTATGAAAAATAGATAGTAGCTGATTCTCAGACCTACTGAATATGCATATAATATTTCATAAAAATCGGTCAAGCCGTTTCGGAGGAGTATGGTAACGAACAGTGTGACACGAGAATTTTATATATAAGATGTAAATATTTCATTTTACATATAAATAAAACACAAAATTGTGCTCAAATAATTTATTTAATTATCAGCACCATATTCTTATTTACAATAGCTTAAAATTATTAGTTAAAAACAAAAGTTTTGATTTCTTTATCACATTTTACTATGAAGCAGATATAGAAAATTAAAAAATATATTATAGGTTTAGTACCTAATTACTTTGGTTTTGTAATAATATATTTTTAATAAAAATAAATCATTAAACTAAAAGTAAAAATAACAATTACAGCTACTGGAAAATAAAGAAATAAACCTAACTTATCTATAGAAATTCCATTAATTTATTGCCTGATTTTTGCTTGTACAAAACATGTACAAAACTGAGTTTTTAATGACTTGGTCCCATACTAAAAGTTATTAATAGTTTCCCTATAAGAGCATAAAAAGCATCAGAATTACAATTGCTTAAGATAAACAGTAAAATTTATTTCCCATTCTAAAAACAATGACCACTATAGTTTTTACTCTGTTTAGAACTAAAGTTTGCAATAATAGAAATTACTTCAAAATTGAGAAACCGTAGTTTCGATTCAAATCTAAAACATGCTTAAAAACTCCTCTCGTCTCTCACTAGATGGCGTTCTGCATAAACTCTTATATTATACTAGCGACCCGCCCCAGCATCGCACGGGTGCAATGTTTATACATCACATTAGAAACCTCCAAAATTGTCAGTGTTTCTCTAACATATTATGCATGTATTTTACATAAAAACCTTCCTCTTGAATCAACTCTATCTATTAAAAAACCGCATCAAAATCCATTGCGTAGCTTTAAAGATTTAAGAAGACATAGGGACAGACAGCGGAAAGCGACTTTGTTTTATAATATGTAGTCAAACGGATTAACTAAATCAATGGTAGAACATTACCTGTCTCGCTCATACACACACGAAACGTAACATGTGAGAAAAAGACAAAATATTAGCTGGTCAAGCTAATTTATTTATAACATCTTTATAGGTATGGCAGTTATTGAGGTAAGAATATTGTAGCGTTGTTAGTTGTCCAAATAGAAAAGGTCCGTTTCAACAAGAGGCTGTCTCTTTTCATCGAGCTATGTTTGTCTCTTTTTACCACATGGCATATATGTGTTATGAAATCGGACTATTTAGGTCTGGCAACTTTAAAATATTGTATATATTAAAAAACTTATGTTTGTGCTGTTATCAGAATGTGATGTGTTAAGTCCTTACAAGACAACATAACTACATAAAAAAACTATATATACCCAAAACTGTATTTAAATCAAGAATCGATGTTGACGTTTTACTGTTTCTCCTTTTTACCCGACTACTAGAAGAAGGGTTAAGTAAGATTTTACATGAGATGTAAGTTGGAAAGGATTTTTTGTATACTCAAGTTTGTACAAAGGAATTGTATACTTATTGTTAAGGTGATAAGGTACACTATAATATAATTTCGTGTTTGAAACTTCTTGTGAGATGTTTGTGCGGTAACACTATCGAGTTGAGTAGTATCATCTCTGCTGGCACCACCACTCCAGCACCTGTAATAATCATTATTACACCTAAATTGAATTTTGAATCTTATTACCGATGACTTAAAGTTCAAAATTGTTGCATTCGAATCCGACCGACTTTGTGGTTGGCGACTCTGATTTTCAAGCCCCGACTATGGTGGGTGAGATTTCCATACAGGACAAACGTTTGTGTGCATGAACATATCTTCTGTGTCTGGATGTAAATATGTATAATGATGTATTATAATAGTAGTATATAAGCTATTTCATTACTAAAGTAAAAAACGATTAACTATAGTGTAATAGGCTACTTTTATCCCGGGAAAATGGAACATCTCCTGGGGACGCGGGTGAAAGCGCGGCGAGCCACTGACCATTTATATTGTAACATTTGTAACTAGCTTCCGCCCCCCGGTTTCACCCACGAAGTTTCCTTTCCCACAGGATGGATAAAATATAGCCTATAAACTTCCTCGATAAATGGGCTATCCAACAGTGTAATATTTTTTCAAATCGGATCAGTGGTTCCTGAGATTTGCTCCTCCAACCAAACTAACAAACTCGCCAGCTTTATATTTTAGTATATACTAGCTGCCTCCCCGCGGTTTTACCCGCGTAGTTCCCGTTCCCGTGGGAATACAGGGATAAAATATAGCCTATGTTACTCGGGGATAATGTAGCTTTCCAAAGGTGAAAGAATTTTTGAAATCGGTCCAGTAGTTTCGGAGCCTATTCATTACAAACAAACAAACAAACAAACAAACAAACAAACAAATCTTTCCTCTTTATAATATTAGTATAGCCTTCTCACCCAATATTGTAATAGAAGGGTTTAATCGTCCGTCTGTATTGAACAATGGCATATTATCCATTTTAGCGAACGGTTTGTTGGGATCCGGATCCGAGGGGGTTCCTTCCACTCGGGCCCATTCGCCTACCGACGCGTCTTGACCCACTGTGGATATAAAAATATTGTTATTTAATACCAACAATGACCAACATACATAAAATAATAAGGGTGGAAGAAATTAAGGAAATCGTGTCAATTCAAACAAACCTATTGTTTTATTACTGTTTAAAAGCTAAGCAAACATAAATATGATAAATATAGAGAAAGCACGGTATCAGCAACAATATGACAAATAAAAAGAAAGCATCAGATAGTATATATGTCGCAGTCGGATTGTATAATCCGCCGTATTACATTACGGCTAGCTGTTATCTAAAACAGGGCCGTTTTGTAATGCGGCGGTTCAAGCATTAGCCGGATTGTTATTGCGATACGTTCTTCAATAAAGCGGCCCACGTTTAGCCCCATCGTACTACTACCTAAATTGTAGGGTGACCATGCTTACACAATGTTTAAAATGAAAATCAATTTTAATAATCAAAATCAGGCTAACAAATTTCTTCTTTTTAATTAAGAATGATTGTCATATTTACTTAGTACTAAATAAAATAACAGACTTTAGACATTTGTATCCTTAATATTATTAATCACAAGGGACAGTCATCTTAAAATACTAAGTATAATTAAACTTTTCCAAACATTATAAGAAATAAAAGGCTATTTTGCTTCTAATGCAAGGAACATTTTGTACGAAGGTTATAATAATCAGGCACTTGGAGATTTGGCATAGAAAATACTAAACTACAATTAAATAAAAATACTAACCTTTTAAAAAAAAAAAAAACCCTAACCTAACCAGAACCTATGGCCACTTTAGCACTTTAGCTGTATTCAACGCCATTTGTTGTTGTTATGTCAGGTAGCGCCACGAATGTTAAGAATTGGAACTAAAAACTGTCAAAGAAGCGGCTAATCTCTCGCTCTAATACATAATGGCTAGCCGTGTTGAATGACGTATGGCGTCGAATACAAACCGGCGGTTTTTTATATAGCCGTATTCAATCCGGCTAATGCTCGAACAGCCGCATTACAAAACGGCCCTGTTTTTGATAACAGCTAGCCGTAATGTAATACGGCGGATTATACAATTGGCCTGCGACATATATAATATACTAACTGATCCGCGCAACTTCGTCACATCATCGCCATTTTTGCAACAATATTCATTGATGCTCCGCTCCTATTGCTCATAACGGAACTCCGGGAACTCCGGGAACGCGGGTGAAACCGCGGGGAGACACTAGTATTTTATAAAATTGTAATGTAACTTACCGACAGAGTACATGACCAGCGCGTGTTCACTGATGGTCGCGTTGTTCAGCACTATGGACTCCTTTATTCTGACGCCCGCCTTTATAGTCACCCCAGCTCCGATAGATACATTTGGGCCGATCTGTGAGACAAACAAAAAGGCATATAAATGGACATATATATGTATACATACTAATGTATATTCTAATATATATGTATTCATATATATGTATAACAAAACAAAGTGTATCACGCAATAGACGGTAGAAATTGGGTGCAAATTTTCTAACTAAATGTTGAAACTCTTAATAAATAAACGGCCAATCTGATACCAAATTTTCTGATACCAAATTTTAACAAAATTTGTACCATGGCAGTTGTGTAGGCAGGCAGGGTGAAAAACATTTTACGACCTATTCCCACACCTATCAAACACATTAAAATAACTTTGTGTCAATAGGACTGAACTACCTTAAAAAAAAACAATTTTATTTGACAACATTTAGCAAATTGTTGAACATACAAGTTTAATCACAAATAGCGGAAGACCGGGCCTCTCCTAATACAGGTTTTCATAAACTTAAAAGGGGAGTCCCAACCCATGTAATTACTTACTTGTAATGAAATAAAGAAATTTATTATTTATTATTATTATACATAATATCCAATTTTGAAGTCGGTAAAAAATTCTAAAAATCAAAGCCCTTAACCAGTTTTTAAATAAGCCATTCTCTATACTACTATTATAAAGAGGTAACGTTTGTGAGTTTGTGACGTTGTAAGGGGTAATCTCAGGAACTACTGAACCGATTTTCAAAATTATTTCACCAATAGAAAGCTACATTATTGTGGAGTGTCATAGGTTATTTTATCCCCGTATTCCCACGGTAACGGGAACTACGCGGGTAAAACCGCGCGGAGGCAGCTAGTAATAAATAACATACACAACCTCCTTCAATTTTGAAGTCAATTTCGAACCACTTTCTACATAAGCCATTATCTATATATATAAAAATCAATTGCTGTTCGTTAGTCTCATATAAACACGAGAATGGATGGACTGATTTGGCAATTTTTGGTCTTGAATTATTTGTGTAAGTACAGGGAAGGTTTAAAGCATTCAGTTTTTTTTATTAATTGATGCTGAGGCAGTACGAAGTTTGCCGGGTCAACTAGTATATTATAGTATAGATAACTAACCACAGCAGTAGCATCGACAATGGCGGTGGGGTGGACAAACACATCGGGCAGCACTTGGCACTGCGCGGACGCAGACGCGGTGGATCTCCTCGCGCGGTGCAGCTCGAGGTAGTGCCGGTTGGCGTATATCGCCGAACCAGCCGTTTTCACTTGGGACCACCAATTTGTTACCTGATAATATACATAATTCTTTATTTAACCAAAACTAAGATAATAATATGTCTGTAGATATTAATTAAGGCATATAATACTACAAATGCATTCTCAAGTATATAAATAACTAGCTGCCTCCCCGCGGTTTTACCCGCGTAGTTCCCGTTCCCGTGGGAACACAGGGATAAAATATAGCCTATGTTACTCGGGGATAATTTAGCTTTCCAAAGGTGAAAGAATTTTTGAAATCGGTCCAGTAGTTTCGGAGCCTATTCATTACAAACAAACAAACAAATCTTTCCTCTTTATAATATTAGTATAGATAATAAATATCCTGGAACATTTTTCATACACGGCCAATCTGATTCCAAACTAAGCTTCAAAGTGAGCTTGTGTTATGGTAACCATATAGCTGATATACTACACATAATACTTTTAAATACATACTTATATAGATATTTACATCCAGACACAGGACAAACAGACATATTCAGGCATACAAATGTTTGTCCTGGTTGGGATTCGAACCCACGACCCGCGGCTTGAGAGTCAGGGTCACTAACCACAAAGCTAACCGGGCTGTTAAATGACCTAAGCGTACAGGCGGCAAGAAGTGACATTCTACCATACAATAATTTAACACTAATTTTTGTACCAAATTTAACTACTTTACCTGCATAGCAAACAGTTTGTTGGTGCCAGCGAGTGGAGCCAACACATCTTGCTCCCATGACATATATCCGGGGTGTGGGCTGCTCTGTCCATTGCCACTAAAATAAATCATTTATTACCATTAGTTAAGAGTGATTTTCAAACACACACTATACATTTATTATTTACTGCAGGGCAAAAGCCTCCCCTTCTTTTCTCCACTCTTCCCGGTTTTGAGCTTTGCTGGACTGGTCATTTGCATAGTGGCTCATCTTGCCATCTCCTCTTAGGTCTGCCACTATGTCGTCTAATGTTTAGTGGGACCCAGTTAGTTGTTATTTTGGCTCACAGCTCGTCAATATATGTACATAATGTACTAGTTTAGTTACGCATGCAATACTTTTACCCGAATAAATTTGAGGTTCGAAATCTGGGGGTGAAAGGCCCTTAACTAGACAGGATCCTAGTTAGCTATTTTACTTTTAGTGTGTATATGCTATATGCTACGCGCTAATAATATTGGAATAATATATACAAATAAATAATCAGAAAGAAGCATTACCTATAAAATACGTCCTGTTTCTTCTGAAAAGCTTCAGCCATTGTATGGAACACTTGCAGCGAGCACACATACACTCCGCAGTTGATGAGTGTGGAGACATAGCTGTTGGGTTTCTCTACATAATGGTTGACTGCATTCGTGGAGCCTTCCCGCACCATGCAGCCGTAGTGAACTGCTTGCTGGCGAGTCGCTTCTGTGCCCATTATTGTAACCTAACAAGATAATAAAATAGTCATGATAAAGCTTCTGAGTCTATTGAAATGTCACCTAAAGACATTTTTTTATATTTGGTTGGGTAGTATATGATTCCATATTTTGTTGTTTATAGATATTTTCACATAGATAAGTGTTTAAAAGTAGTTTAAGCATATAGCAATCGCCATAAGATCTTTTTAGTTTTGAATTAGAGTCCTCTCAACTAAAATACTCGGAAACTCAAGATTCATATGGATAAAGAAACTTTAAGAAGATGATTCCATCTCCAAAGAGATAAGTGCCCCCATAGATTAAATTTTGTGAACTGGTTTTGGAATTTTTATGCGTACCGATGCAGGGCATAAATGATCCATCTGAACGGCCTAGGAGAGCCCAAAATGTAAACAAAATTACTGACCAATGCTGAAGGTCTATCCTCATGGAAATGCCACAACTCCTTCAACGGGAAGTCAGCACACACATCACCATTGAGAAGAAAGAATGCAGATGGGTTCCCCGCCCTGACCTGGTCTCTGAAGTGGTAGAGACCACCGCCCGTCCCAAGAGGAGTGAACTCTTGAAGATACCTGGAATTGAAAATGGATGAGATAGATAATACTTTATTGTTACACCACATATAAAACATAAATTTAACAAGAAACATAAGTGACAAGAGTATGAGATGTTACAAGAAGATTGAATTGGGCTGATGACTGCATTCAAGATAAGTGATATGGTGTTTTCATTTAATTTGGGATGTTTTTACTTATAATATATGAATAAAATAAAAAGTTTCCAAAGGATTTCAATACAACTTCAGCAGATACAAGGCATTTAAGATAACTAATACATAATGGAAATGGTAGCTGCACGAACCTTGAGAAAAAATTAATAAGAATTGTTACGAATATACAATTGGTACTAGCAGGCATTTGCAGGTTCATACCAGATTTGGCTGGGCAGCGAAAGAAACATGAGTAGTGAAGGTGAGTGTTGATGTATGTCGGAAAGGGGCCCCTTAAACCTACACCCGTGTCACAAGTCTCGAGATCTGCTCGAAGTTTCTCTCTCTGTCACACGATGGACCCGGCACCCGCATGGTGAATCCATGGAATGCTAAGAAGTTTGTCTTATTAATTACCTAATGATAACATGATATTCCTTCTGCATATCATTGACAAACTGTGTCATGTGTGTAGTTGTGTACGAGCCAATGATCAGGATCTCCTTGCATTGCTCAAGCTTGGCGCAGGCTTCTATATGGTGCTGGATGAGGGGCAAGCCAGCTATAGGGAACAGGGGCTTCGGGGTGTCCAGGGAGAGTGGACGGAAACGGGTTCCTGGAATCACATTTGAATGACAATTTTAATAAGTGATAAAGGTTCAAATGTTATGTATATTGAAACTGTTTTAATCTCGGATTGTTTTCAATAAGACTGAAAAAGACTAATATTGACCTTCATAAGATTAAAATCTAATTATGTATTTTCATTGTATTAATTTGCATGGCATTCAAAATTGTGGGAACTTTTTAATGTCAAGATCAGGAAAACATTTACAAGTGAATAAGGTTTTTTTTCTATAATAAATACTTATAGTATGACTTCCTTATGTTTCTTAGTGATAGACTTTATAACTAAAATACTGAAGATAAAGTAAATACCAAAAAATGTTTAGGAAGTTGTTACTTGTGTTCAAAGATTAAGTATACATGATAAGGGATTAATCATAATGCAGTATGTTACATTCTTATTTGACAAGGCATCTTTGGAATACAACTTCTATTCTACTTACAATATTTCTTCTATTTACTTATTCTACTTACAAGAAGCTAATATGATGTTTCAAGGGTGTGAATTGATAATAGTTTCATAGTTATTAGCTGTATTCATGTATATTAGTTTCATAATTGTTAGCAAACATACCAAGTTATTTAACCGTGAAATCAAGTGCAAATATTGCAATAAATCCACGTATTTACCACTTGAAGCACCATTTACCGGCGACAATCATAACAACAATAATACACACCTTTCTGTGGACCACCGATGAGGATGATAGCTTTCAGCATTTTGGGAACACTTATTTCACTTTTTATATTGATTTATGCTCAAATCTTTCTGATTCAAATAACTAAAGTTGATAACAAATAATAAATAAATCTACAACATTAAACTAAATACACGTCAGGCACGTCAGCGATTAGAAAACGTCAAAGTCAATGTAATGTTGTATGTATGTTGTTGAAAATATCGATTATTTTTAAAATATTTGTTAGGTCGAGCAGTTTTTGTTTTGGATTTAGGTTGGCGTTTCATCATTCATGAATCTATGTCGCAGGTCGCTATTTGTACACTAACACATTGATTAAATTAGTAGGTAGGTATTTGTTGTATTTAATAGGAATAATAATTTCAAAAAATAATATTTAAGCATAAGCGGAGTAAGCGTTTTATAACATTAATTTGCTTTAATCGATTTACGGAATCGTTTTTCCCTTTACAATATCGATAGTATTAGAATGATGCGGTACAACCCTGTGAAACTGTCAGCTTAGCCGCCAAATTCGGTGCTGCCTACCTCTTTATAAGTTTACTTCTGACAATAAGATAAAATGGTAGTGACTACTATTAAAGTTATTCATTAATAGATTACGCTAGAACGTAGTGTTTTTGTTTTCTTGGAATTATTTCCAAGGTATGAATATATTAAGGAGTTATTAATATCTTGCCACATTTTTTTTATCTGACGCGATATAGGTGATCATTGTCACTTTCTCTGGTACTCAAAGTATCATAATCTATCAAGGTTTATCTTCAAAATTATTCTCCATCTATATTTCCCAACAGAAAGTGCAGACTTTTTTCTACTGTAGGAGTAATTTCATAAACTGGCCGCACTGGTTGTGTCAATGACAAAAAATAGTAACGGATTTAATAACGTGATTTTATTTAATCGAGCAGTCGACTATTATATATAGATTTAAGTAAATCGATTGCATTTTAAACGTTTGATAATGCCTGGCTAAGTACAAGTTTTTAGGTCATCAAAATAAGATTTATGAAATGTATGAAATGTTCTAAGCCATACAATGTTAACGATTCTAGTGATTAGGATAAAACAATTACCTAAGTACCTATACAGAAAAAAAATATATAGAATTTATAGATGTCAATTAAATTTTTGTATAACGAAACTTAATTAATAAGTAGGTATAATCTTTTACTTTAAATTTTATCGATCTAGTAAAGATAATAAATATTTTAAATTAACGCAATATTTTTATAATTTTATATACCAACCAAATATATAACGAAGTATATTGCTTTATAACCCACACATTCATTATTTCCGAACAGTAGGAACCTACATTAGTTAAGTTTATGCTACCATGTAAGAACAACATTGTAAAGATATTTCAATAAATACCTCGTACCTATTTACCCGTAATCACATTATTCCGGTTCTTTGTTAGGTACAGTCGCCGTAAAAATCTGAACAAAGCCAAACTTACAAAGAACTATAACTCTAATAATAAAAGAATTGAGCGTTCAATAAATATAATATTATGAAAAAACAATTCCAATTAATCTCTGGAAAAAGGACTGTACTTAATGTTATTTGTTCCTTGCACCTTTCGTTGCTGTCTGTAGCTAGGTAGGTACATCAAACCCAATCTTACCTTTTCGAAGTCGTCAGTCCAACGGGCTGGAAGGAATCGGCAGATTGACAAAGCCTAGCTGTTAATTTATCGTACAATAGCTATGTAAGTTATTATGACAAAATGCAAATTGCTTTATGCTGTGTAAGCGGGTGTGAGGACGGCAAGGTATTTTGTGTCGAGTCAGTTTTATATGCCGACGGGACGGGCACGTGACGGAACAGGTTTTTTAAGACGGAACAGGTGTAGTAATCGCGGCGATAAATGCTTGCTTACCACCTGCCTTTTTACCTCGTTTAGAATTTCGTATGATGTCTAGACTCTAGACTAGTCTAGAGTAGGCAGGTTTGTCTGGATTCATATTTTACCTTCACTAAAAATACTAAAACGGTGCTTCAAAAATAAAGCATGGGTGCAATAAACTTTATTTGCATGATTGAAATTTAATTTACACAAATTCTCAGTAATTTTGGATTTAAAAATAATTAGTAGACTCTGATTTCGAAGTTTAATATCTTTTATAAGCCTGCTAAACTTTCTATGTATTTCGGATCTTAAGAAATATTATTATTATATTACCTCCATCGTACTCCGTACGTAACAATATGGAAAACCTTCGCGTAGGCATTCTTATGTTAAAGATAAAAACACAAAATGACCTCTAACGTGTACAATTTAAGAACTATTTACTAATAATCGTGCGGGTGCAAGTATCGCCTGTATGGAATAAAATAGATTATATTTCATACCTGATTATGTATGTGCTTTTATGTACGTACTTATATGTAAAGTGAGCCTTTAACAATTTCTACGGATATTAGTTATTGTTAAATAGTTTTTGTTATTTTTGCATAGTTAGTTATATTCAGTGTCTATAACACGTTGTTAAAATAATTTGCTATTTATTTCGTCGTAAAACATAATTACCTGTTACGAGTAGCAGTTCATTTATTTTGATTGGTTTTCTAAGTGAAATTCAAAGGTAATTTCATTATTATTATTTTGTTGAATAATTAAATAGCTACGGGAATATCACGTCATGTACTTACTTAGTGTCTTTTTTTAATAGGTATTTACTTCGATACTTAATTATTTGCCGTTGTTTTCCAAGGGCAAAAAATAGACTTTATGGATAGGTTCGTAACGTAGATATATGTACAACGTTTAATTGTATAAAATATTTATATTATAGGTACCTAGAGTACCTACCTAACTAGCTTAGGGTCAGTAGATAGATATAAAAGTGCTTTTCTGTATTAAAATAAATGCCGGAATTTTGTTTTAATGTCATGTAACTAGATAATATATAAAAAAATGATTTAAAGGTTTTAATAGATTTTACCGGTAGGTATTATCCGGTAAAATCTCAGAGTTACGGATCCAGCATTTGAACCAACACCCCCACGATCGTGAGTCGGTACACCTCACGTTAGACTATCTGTAAATGTTGATGAAACTTTAGAGTAGGTACTGTCACGCTGTAGGTAATTCAGTTCAATAAGATAACAATGAATAATGAGTTTAATTGGTATTTTTTCACAGAAATTTATATGAAGAAGTAACACATTATACCTTCATTGGATAAGGACTCACGTGTTACCATTTATAGACAGAAAATAACATTTAAAAGGTTTAAAGTATCTCTGAAAAAATGGCGTTATTTTGGCAAGTTGTTAGCAGTATTATATGTGAGTTTTCTTTTTTAATCGACTTTAATATGATAATAAGTAAAGAGAGAGAATTACAATAAATCTAGCTAAGTTGCTATTATATGATACAGTTCAGACTTCTAATGATAGTGGTATGTTCCTTAACGATATAATTAACGAAATAGGTATAGGTACCTACCTATAGTACCTTAGTTCGCGAAAAAAACTTTACATTATATTTTTCAAAATTTCGCAAACTAAATTCATGATCTATCGGGACGATTCGCGCGTGGACTATTTATCATTAATTTATGCCTCTGCGCGGTGTCACGTGACTAGTTCCCGATTTCGTTGGAATGCGGGGATGAAATATAGCCTATTTTTTAAGTTATGTTACATACAAAAATACAAATCTTTCCTCTATATAATACTTACAAGCTAAAAAAATGGCAAAAACATCATCATCTGTGTAGACGATGATGTTTTCGCCATTTTTTTCAAACACTTGTTCTCAAACACATTGGTTACCTATATGTAGCCCAATATCCAATTCCATAATAACATAACATTTTCGTTTTCCAGTATGTTATTTGAGTGCCACAATCGGTATGATCAATGTTTTCCCATCATCGACACTGCACCTCTTCAAGTCTGCAAACACAACACTTCAAAGGCCAATGGAGGGCACCGAAATATCGTTGTTTGGGAGTCTATCCTGTATGGGATCATTTGTTGCTATTCCATTTGGAGGCCTCCTACTGGAGAAATTGGGAAGAAAGAGAACGGTTATTGTTATCTCACTCACTTATGTGGTATGTATTTTTGCTTGGTTGTGTCACTTAGATACGAATAATGTATGTGAGAATTATTTAGGGTTAGTAAAATCATTCAACGATCATAGTTATAAAAGAAAACAATTTTTTTCTTTAGGAAATTAAAAACTTAAAGATATTTATCCGGTTCAGATTATCATAAGTCCAATCAGTCTTTAACATAGAAGAACCGTCCAGAACTCTACATGGTTAATTTTGTATAGCCTTTTTTTATCTTACTTAGTCTATTTTTACTAGTACATTTTGTAACATCCACGAAAATAATGCATTACGTCATAATAATCATCATTTAATCAAGTGAGTAAGCGAAAAAATCATCTGACCTTTCAGACAGCGTTGACAATGATAGCAACCACTCACCACGTCGAGGTGGTGCTAACAGCGATGTTCGTCGCCGGAATGGGAGGGACAATATTCCTGGCAGCCGCAGTCTACATCAGCGAGATATGCCAGGACTCCATCAGGGGAGCCTTGACTGCTGGACCGAATTTATTCTATACAATTGGACTGCTCATCTCCTACTTTCTCGGAGGAACTTTGCCGTACCACACTATGATCTATGTGTGCCTGTCTATAGCTATCCTGGGTGTTCTGATGCTGATGATCTTGAAAGAGTCACCTGCGTATCTGATGATGAGAGGGCTTGAAGAGGTAAGCACAGTTCCAGACGTATTAAAGGGAAATTGGAAGTCGAAGGAAACCTTACATATTTTGATTATGTACCAGGCATTCATAAATAGAGAAGAGGTTTGTCTATTATTGATATATGTATTTCAATTACAGGATGCAGCAGCATCTATTGCATTCTACAGAGGCAAAAAGAAGGGATCCAAAGAAGTTTTGGAAGAGATTGAAAAAATCCGTCGCACGTTGAATCCTGTTTTAGACGGTACGTTATTTTAGAAATTACATTCAATTGGACGAGTTCAAATTTCATTTTATTTCATTAAACTCACATATTGATACCTACACTTTACTATTACAGATAGTCCAAATATTACACCCGAAGAGGAAAAACTTAATCCTGAGTCAAAGCCAAGAGTTAAATTGACGACTTGGCAATTCTTTAGTAAGTATTTCAAATCATATTATATCCAAATTTAATAATACCCATGTTATAATTTTATTGTTGTTGAAGGTGGTAAGAGAGCTATATAATTTTTTTTATCAGGATTGAATAATGGCTATCCGGCAAAATAATCCTTTAATAAGGCTACTTAGTTATAAGTTAAATAAATATTTAAAATGTATTACAGGTTTTATATGAATAGTGTGAAATTACAGTAATATTATAGTGACGCCGCTGGTACTGCGAGCGTCCATAGGCTACGGTGACCGCTTCCTATCCATCAAGATTTTTATAATGGGTTACAGATATCAAAAACTCTCCCACTTACTAATAGATACACCTGTCTTTTGCAGAGAAATCCTCATCAACGCGAAGAGGTTTACTCTTAGCATTGGTACTGAAATTCTCGTTCATCTTCCAAGGGTTTGTAGTCGTACAAGTATATGCGGAACCCGTGTTTGAGAAAGCGGTCCCCAGTGACGTCATGTCCGCTAACTTGTGTAGTATATTGACGGCGGCTGTGGCCCTTCTGTGTGGTCTCATCGCTGCCTATTTGACTGATACACTCGGGAGACGGGTAAGGTTCTTGCGATTTATGTTACCCTAGTACTTACTTGGTTTATGGTCGCTCATTCGAGTAATAAAATGTCTTTAAATATAATCTGCATTTTATTATATCAAAGGAAATCTACAAATTTATATTAGTTAGGTTAAATATAGGTAAAAACTCCTAACATTTTTATAGGAATTCCAGTATGTCGGATTACCTAGAATTCACATCTAATCCAGTCAGACAGGTTGAAAATAACAAAATATACTTATTACTCAACTCGTAGTATATCATCTCGTATTTCAGGAACTAATTTCACCCACACACAATCCGTGGAGATCTTCTAATTTCCCAGAATAAAAAGTAGCTGTGCTATTCCAAAACATAGTTTATCTCTTTGCCGATTTTCAGTCAAATCCCTTCAGCTATTTTTGCGTGGAAGAGTAGCAAACATCCATCGATCACAAACTTTAGTGGTCAAATAAAATGTTAGCAGTATTAATAATACCATATTTCTTTACAGACACTCATGATATATTCATCAATCTTAACAGGCCTCTGTTGTGTCGTACTTGGCTCACAGATACAAATGAACTGGGGACCCAATTGGCTAACAGCTGTTTTTGTGTACCTCTACGCAGCATTATTCGCATTTGGCGCTGGCACCGTGCCCTTTGTAATCCTCGCCGAAGTGTTTTTGCCAGAGGTTGGTTCTTGTTAATTTATGCATGCCTGGTACTTTGCGTATGATAATAGGTTTAATTTTTGGCGGTTGGAGGTATGAGAGCAAATTATTGTTTTATAATGAAGTTAACATAACAAATTTTGACATGGTATCTTAATGATATTTCAAATGAATACCTAAAATTGTATTGTACAGAACAGAATCAGTACATCTATAAAATATTTTTAAATGTGACTAACTTGCTTACAGTAAATTAACCAACCACCAAATTATAACTAAATGAAACTTACTTATTGCCTGTTAATTATTAATTAATTAATTAATTGATATTGTAATTTATTTGTTTAACTAATGTAAAACAATGTTATTTTATCCATTCCCATTATATTTGCAGGTCAAAAGCTTCATGGCAATGCTAGTTGTGGAATGGGCGTGGATCTGTAACTTCGTGCTACTATTCATTTACAATCCCCTGGAATCCCTCATCGGTTTGGGACCAGTATTCTACATCTTCTCCGCCGTATGCTTCGGTACATCTGTGTTCTGTTTCTTCTACATGCCAGAAACTAAAGGGTTACCTGTTGATGTCATACAATTGCAGTTCAAGAATAAAATACGTCGCAAATTTTGGTAAAGTTTATTAAGTGTGGTAAGGTTAGATCATGTTACGAGGAGAGTTCGTGTTGGTAGATGGTCATAAGAGTAGAGGAAGACAGGAAAGTATGGATTGATTGTGTGAAAGCTGATGTAAGAAGGGAGTGATGACTGAAATGACGGCTAACAGAGAGAAATGGAAGAAAAACACATGTTATACTGACCTTAGCCGGGATAAGGGCAGGAAGAAGAAGAAGGTAGTTATGTAACTCGACAAATTGTGCTCTATCCGTTCGGATGTAATTTCTTGTTTGATATTTACTTCCGGGTACCCGACTGAAAGTTTTAATTTTGTAAACGTCCTTTTTCAATAGGGATGACAAATAACTGACTAGATAGGTACCTATACTTAAAGTACTATAAGTAATTTTATAGTCAAAATATATTATAGTTTAGGCACTAATTATTTATTTGATAAGTTTAATAACTAGATAACTAAGTTTGAAGGAACATAATACCTAAATGTTTTGATATTTTTGATATAAAATTATAACAAGTTTTGTTTATTGTTGTTTATTTTAATACAACTCCTTTATTTTAGATTCATAATATTACCGATGGATTGATGTTGAGAGTAATATGTATTGTTGCGTACTTTTGTATATTTATTACGCCTTTAGTAGGTATATGCGGTAGCACATTATTGTACATTGTATCATACTAGAGAGATCATATTTTTATCAAAATACCTATAAATTTGTCAGAGTCTATTTGAAAACAATAATTACTATAAAAAGTTTAAAAAAAATATTACGACTAGTGTAAGACACAATTTACACACGGCCAGCCTAACTACAAACTAAGCAAAGCATGTACCAAATCACAATAGTAACCCAAAAGATATTATATATGTACTATAGATTAGTATCTATTAGTTTAGTACATAGTAGTCTATGTACCCTATAGATACAATACATAATTGCTACTTTTAAACTCAAAGTTTTGTAGATATTTAACAAAAAGACGATATTCATTAAATCGAACCTATCACCACTAGCTTAAAAGTCAGAGTAACTAACCACCGCGACGTTCCCTTGCCCAAAACTAGAGCCATACCGTCTCGCCCACAGAATACCGCCAATTAGCAAGGGTTTAATTCAGTAAGGCAAAATGGCACTTAACGTTTATGCGAGGAGTATATGCTCCATCTCTTTCATTTATTAAGTTACCACGTGAGAGGTCCGATGGTCTGTGTCACCGACGAAATTTGTGTTATATGTATGCGAGCCCAAGTTAAACTATACATCAGCTAATTCGATAAAGTGGGTGTAACTTGATATTGCATCGGTTCGGCGGAAAATCGATACTGGTGGACACACGGCGAGATGAAATATCACGTGTCATGAATATGTCTATAGGCTTTCGCTATAGACTACCGCAAAATGAGGATGTTCTCAATTTAGTAGCATTTTTCTTTTGCGTTTGTAGCGATAGGTTACTGGAGTTAGTGTAATGATAAATGACAAGAAAATTATTGAATTGAGAATGAGAAATAGTAAGGCAGTTGTACGCTAAGTCTTTTGAACTATTATACATAGGTATTCAAAATCCTACTAATATTATAAATGAGAAAGTTTGTGAGTATGGATGTATGACCTTTCATGCTAAAACTACTGAACGGATTTAGGATGAAATTAGGAACACAGATAGTTTTTAACTGGGACTTTTAACACATAGGCTGGCGAGAAAATAGAAGATCCACGGGAACCCGAGTCAAAACTGCAGGGATGACTCCCCGCTAGTGCTATTATATATATTGAAAAAAAAAACCTTGCTTATAATGTTTTATTGATGATACTTAATTTAGTATGCAATTATAATTTTAATCAAACTTCTCTGTAGCACGCTAATTAAACTTTGTAAAATAATAAACAAACAAAAATGCATTTTCATACAAGCTTAATAATTAGCTCTCTAACTTTCAGTGAAACCTCAATTTAATTAACTTAATTAGCATTGCTGGCTCTATCTAGTTTAATATCATCTAAAATTGTTGAGAATATTCATATGAACAGATGACGGGGCGTTATTTAACCAGGGTCACCACACATTGCTTTAAATAGAAAACACCTTTTAAAACGTATTTTGAGAGTAAAAATTTAAAGGCATCATAGGGGGGACCCTTAAAAGTTTACCAGTACTATATAATATTTTTTTATTTTTTTTATTTTTGTACAGGATTAGTTTATTTCTTTTTGGTAACCGTCCATGCTGTGTTAGGCTATAAGTAATTTGCACTATAAGTTTATATGAAAATGTAATGTGTAAGAAGTTGTAGGCTGACTAAGTGAACAAATTAATATAATGATTTTCATACTTGATATTCCTATAGAGTCTAAATTATAGTGAATAACAATCACTTATCATCATCATCGTCATTATTAGTCTTAACTTCTAAAGTGTAGACTAATAGGAGAACTTTTTATTACTAAGAATTTTTCTGAAGAAAAAACCTTATAACAGACGTCAAAAATCAATATCGCTTTTCCATCATATCATGCCAAATTAAACTTTGATCATAAAAATAATATACCGTGCTTACTCCCATACCGATTGGAATGGCAATGTTTATTACCAGAAAAATATATTTACAAATATCACTGAGCAATTTCAATGATATAAAAAATATGACTCAATAAATTTATTTTTATATTCATATGAGAGCACCTGGAGATATCAATTTATTTTCAAACGCTTTTTATATACATAAGGGGGCAAATAGATAGATAATTTACTCGAGTCATTGCTGAAACAATCAAATGAAAAGAAACTTCTTCTATATTTCTGAAACCCTAGTACCTACCTAACATATCCTGGGATATTTTTCAACGGCCAATCTGATTTGAAACTAAGCAGAGCTTGTGCTGTGGTAACCAGATAGCTGATATATTACATCTAGTACTTTTAAAAACAAAATATTTACGTCTAGACACAGAACACACAGATATGTTCATGCACACAAATGTTTGCAGACTAGTAAGATAGTTGTAAAGATTCAAGACCTCACTGAAACTTTGTACTTATGGTAAAAATAAAAGAATATCTTTAAGCAAGTTAATTTGAAAATATAAATTAGGTACCGTAAATAACATTTGCCTAAATAAAATCAATTTCGGTCGCACGATTAAAACCGGGACATCAAAGCAACGCTTCAGAAATCAATTATGCGCGACAAGGTTAGAGATTTGCTTTCCTTAGACTTCATTATCACGTTGAAATTATATTACCTACACAACCTAATTAAATAGCAAATTAAAGTAAGGTTAATTATATCCATGGACTTTTTCTTTACAGTATTAAATACTTTAAAAAAATAACTTGAGATTGTCATCATTATGCGTTCGAAAACGCATTATTTGTTAATGATGTTTTAGAAGTACCTAGTAGAAGCAATAAAATTGTATACTTACTCTCATAATATTCTAGTAGCAGGGTAGATTATAAATAAAATTTCATAAGAGATCCGTTTGCATTAAATTTTTTTAATTTATCGCTTTAAGTTATTTATACCTATGGTACCTATGGTTAAACTGTTTTATTATCTGTTCTTTGTTGTTCATAAATAAATAATTTAGAAACTAAATATTAAATTTGTAATAAGTTTGGAATAACTGTGACTTACCATATAGCATGGTGAACGACGTTTAAAATTGTAAAATGTACTACATATTATTATAAAAATTCCTTAATGTTGCCAGAGTTCACGTTATGATGGTCTCAAGCGGCAGCTGCAAATGTAATAAGCTCGCTCTAACGCCACTGAAAATTAAAAAAAAACACCACCACTCAAACCCGCGCAGAAATGAGGGAAACTAAATTATACAAACCACTTTGATAAATAACTATGCAATTTCAAACTTTATTTAATACTTGTGGCTCCCCGCGGTTTCACCCGCGTACCCGGGAGATCGTTCATTTTCCCAGAATAAAAAGTGGCCTATGTCCTTCCTCAGGCTCTATACTACCTGTGTACAAAATTTCATTTAAATTGGTTCCATAGTTTTAGCGAAAGCGAGACAGACAGAGTTACTTTCGCATTTATAATATTAGGATTCTAGCTATATTTTTTATAAAGTTACAGTTAATTTGGGGATTCCTACTATGTGATAAATTACTGTGAAGTTTTTCCGGTACTTTAATGTTGATACATGGTTATATTATAACTGAAATAATAGATAAGTAGTAGTAATATCAAGTGGATAAAAGAAAAGATTTACTTTAATTATAATATTTACAACAGCATAAAACTTAGTACTGTAGTATAGAAGTAAAATAAATATGACATAAGTAGTTAAACGTACAAATTTATTCACCGATTCTTACAAATACAAAACTTTGGGTATTTTAATCGAAAATCCACGAGAATATACGAAGGAAAGTTGTATAAAAAACTTATAAATTCTGAAACTTCTTCGCAAATGTTACATGGGTTACGACTTTGTTTTCTTTGCCTTTTGTACGTTTATCCTATTTTCTTATAAGTACTTTGTATTTTTCTTCGTTAAAACAATGTGAGTTCTGTATAATAAATCTTTTAAGTTTCGACTTGAAGTTTGAAGCAATCTTTCTTCGTGTGGTTTCGTAGCGTCTGTAGATAGTTTGCTACGAATCGTAGCCAATATGCTACGAGTGCACTACACGTGGTTTCATCAAAATTTTTACTTTCTTGTATTAGAACCACTCTAAACAATTTTTGTGTATTTTATAAATATTATGCATTGTAGAAAGAACTTCTCTTTTACTTTAGTTGTTTTATTAAATAGTTATTAAGTTAAAGTATATAATGCAACATGCTTTGAGAATTTTTGGAGACACATCTAATTATGATGATATCAAAATGAACTAATCCAGTGTGACAGATTAATAAATACTAATGGATATGTTACATATTGCATAAACAATTTAACCACAAAACATTCTTATATGATATTTAGATGCGAGCTTCATTTTAAACATATATCATTACACTAATGAGTGTACATAGTTTTAATATGTTCTGTTGCCTTTGGCAAAGGCTGCCTTTGACTAACATCTCAAAGTGGTTGGTTAATATAAGTGTTTCAAATGAAGCTGCACCGGTGATTACCGTGTAACTAACTATATTATATGACGGAGCCCTTTGGCAACAGTCTTCATTAAACTCTACTGGGATTGATTAGGTAATTACTTAGTCTACTGGGGTGTACCCTAGATGTCTTTAACATACACTTATAACAAAATTGAAGTTTAATTTGATTGAAAAATATATCGTTGTGGGTTATAGAGGTGAAGGTTTGGTCTTAAAAAATATATACGAGTCAAAATAATTGATAATTTAAACTTTATAAAAAAGAATTTATTTATTTATTACACTTTGTTTTAATATTACAATATTATTTAATGATATAGATATAAATGGTATAAAAGATTACAATACTACTAGTGCTAAGGTCGTGGTTGGAATGCTTGCTTGTAGATGGACGTCATGTTCTTTTAAAGGCTAGGCCACGCCTACATCGTATCGTCTTTAGTCTGGATCTTTTCCACGATTGTCGTCCATGGTGTCTGCATTACCGGTGTCATAACAATAGCTTTTACATTATCCTTTGTTTGAGGTAATATCGAAATGGAATTTATATGATCCTTTGTTAGAGGTGTTATTGGGTGGTCCATTATCTTACGTTTACCAATATGTGACATAAGTTGACTTACGTATGAATTCATGCCACTATAATAAATAATAAATTAATTTATTTTCAAGTAACAAGACTCATAAAACAAAATACGCATAAAAAATACACATAGAAAGTTTGAAATGTAGAAAATTATATAAATTTAAATGCACAATATTATCTAATAAATTTATCTTTCAGTAAAGGACCACATCATAAGAAAACCTGCATGCCTGAGAATTAATATTCAAGGGCATATTAAGTCCAAGCTTAAGCCCCCTCGTTATTAAGGTAGGCTCTTGCCCCTGCAGTGGGGATGCTAAATAAGCTGATAATGATGATACATAGTTTAACCCGTTAAAATCAATGGCATTCCAATCTCTTATCATTAAATCATCTAACCCAAAAAACAAGGTCACTGCCCTGCCCCACATAAAGTCTATTAGATAAATCGACGTAAAAACCCACGATTCATTATTTTTCACTTCATCATGTCACTTTAGTAATTGACTGACATGATGAATGATGTACATTTAGTTGTAATCATTAATCAAAATGGCTCATAAATGGAATAACTTTCGGTCGATGTGTGACGGCTGACGACCTTAGGTTACGCTCAAGGAAATGGTACTTAGTCAAATTGGATTTTACTCGCATTTTCTGGATTATTGACTGACCGAGACCATATTACACGTATTCATAAAAAATAAATGTGCTTTTAAAACCGCTTTAGTTATAATTTAGTTAACATGAACCGTGATTATAAATGCAAGTATAAGAATATTTCTATGAAAAAGTTGTTAATGGATTTTACCGCGGAGGCCTTAAACAAAGTAAAATAATAAGTAGAAAAAGTTTCAACATACCGTCAGTAAATAACTAAATAGGGAAAGTTATCTCATGTAACGCTCAGCTCAAATTCATTATTAAGTGAATTACAAATTTTACGTACAAAATATTAAGATTTAAGAAAAAAACAGAAATTTAAATGCAAGTTCAGCGCCCATCCGTTGCGGCGGAGGTACTAGGCACGCATAACAACAGAAGAGCATAAATATGGATTACGCACCCTTGACCTTTCCAAACCATACGCTACGCAACCCCTATATCTTGACCCACAATAATTTATGTGGTTTCCTGTAAATGAACACTTGGAATCAACGGTCACATCGTGAGGAAGGTCACAGTAGAGTGGCGGCTGTAAGTGCCGCTGCCAATTGCTAATTTGATTGTGGCTCGGTTGGACGCCTGGCCACTCGTGTTTTCCTGGTACCCGTCAATCGATTTACTCCAACGTCGAGACGGCAGGCTTACGTTTAACTCACTCAATCTTGCTTTAGTTTAATTGAATATACTGGGAAATTTATTATTACGATTCTGTATATAGGTACCATATTTCTCGAAAATAGTGGAGTTTTAAAAAGATTTAAGTTTAAAAAAATGTATCATAAATATAGATAACATATAATCAGTGATTAAGTAGTGATGTACCTACCTATTATATAAAGGTACACAAGGTTTATTAATAGCCCTTTAAAGCCAAAAAGATCATACTACCGGGCAAAAAAATAAAAAAAAATGTACAGAATAAAGCTTCAATGAATTTATTTTTGTAAATTAGTTTATACATCCTTCATAATATTTTGAAATAAATTACTTTAAAGCGATAATTAAGATATCGAAAAGTGATTATTTTGACTTTTGTGTCAATGTTGTATGACAGAATTCGAAATTCAAAATGTTTTTGAACTGAAAACAATACACACACTATATTTCTAACAGCCTGTCTCAAATATATGAAAAACTTAACAATAGTGTGACACAGCATTAAAGTTTAGTATTCATAACATGGTTTGCAATCTCCACATTTAAATACCGTGTTCCAAGAATAGAATGCGATTGTCTCACGTTATTACGTAGTTACTGAAAGGGACAGAGCATGGAAATGAAGCTGGTATATCGAAGTGATTTAGAGAATCAATGTCAGGGTTTAATAGGACGGTGACTAGTCAAGTTGGAGGCAAATGGAGGTTCTGTGTTCTCTAATGCGACCCGTTGTGCCATGGCGTGACCATGTCCAATAGCAATATTAATGGATCCCATAATAACTCTGTTGACGCATTGTTTTTCTGTTATAGATTTAATTTGTTGAAAAAATACTCTAGATAGTTCGTAAGAAAAATCTAATCGCAATTTTTAAGCTTACGTTACCAATCAGGTAGCACCGTATGCCTGTTTGCCACCTTTGTGGTATAAAAAAAACATTCCGTGTATATAGTGTTACCAGTTACGATTTCATAGTTTAAATAATTTCTTATATGTCTATCTATTTATTGTAAATAATCGAAATAATGTAAAAAAATCTTACATATTAAACAATTGCCTCATGTATGACGGGGCAATACTTGAGAAAGACCTGTATGACAGGTTTGTATTTTGATAGTTTTATTTACATCCTTATTTTGTATAGAATTTTCTATAGTTAATTCAAAATTATGTGTTGTATGTAGAGCATATTACAAAGCCCATTTTGCTCTGACAAATAATCCAATACAATATGATTATCGCTTCATATTAACAAACATCAAAATATAGGCATAAATAGGAACAACGACTTTAGATATAATTGAATTTATTTCGTCTAATCTTAGGGAAGGGCCTTTGTACGCTGCTTTGCATTTTGATTGAATACTCCGCATATAATATTGATGTTGGTAGGTTACGTATATAAATATCCTGGGATAAAGAAAGAATAATATATATCCTGAGACATTTTTCTCATTAGGCCAATCTGATTCCAAGCTAACCAATCTTGTTTTACGGTAACCAGATAGCCGGTATATTAGTATACTACATAAAATATACAGACACAAACAGATATGTTCACGCTCACTAATGATAGTTAGTTGAATGTCAGGGCTACCACAAAGCCAGGCTAGTCGACTTATAGGTATGTAGCATAGTTTCCAGTACCCACCTAGCTGGATATAACCCTCACGTTGGAGTTCTCCAGCCGAGCTCCTTTCTATATATTCCAGTAACAGGTTAGGCTTACTTACTTACCGCAAACCATCACAAAGCTATGGTAAGTCTGTGGTCAAACTACTTTAATATGCTTGCCAGTTCTTCTCAGAAGGCGGACTTTCAGGGTAGCTTCAAGTAGTTGAACTTCGTAAGTGCTCTCCTAAAGCCTTAACTGAATAAATTGCGTTGACTTTCACACTTTCAAGTACTTTGTGGCTCACACGTTTACCGAGAGTTTTATATTTCTTCCATACTAGCATACGCTCCACGGAGCTACTCGTGTATCTGGGGAACTATAATTTTCCATACATAAATAAAATATTTTTTTTTAGTTTAAGGCCTATTGCCTTCTCAGGCAGTAATGAAATATTTAGTCTAATGTATAATCAAAATCGGAATAAAATGTGTGATTTGGACTGCTTCACTTACTGATTAGCGACCCTTTCGTCACGTCGCGGTGTGGACCGCAGCTAGGCCCACACTCTTCAGCCTTTGAGTAGTGTGTAGGAACACACAAGTACTCGAGCCCAAGACTGTTGAGCGACAGGCTACATCGAGTCTGCCCCCCATAGGCTCATGTGGAGGGAAGGAGGATGAATCCTGCCCTCCGGCGCCCCGTTCTCCTGCGGCGGATGGCCAGTGTGCTTGTTACCTCTCTGACCCTTTCCGCCGCCTCCTTTTCGAGCATTGTCTCACAAAAGGAGTGGAGTGGGCTCCAGAGATCTGGTTACCATAGTACAAGCTCTGCCTAGTATGGAATCAAATTAGTCATGAGTAAATAAAGTGACAGGATATTTATTTACGTCTCAACTAGACTAATATTAATCCGATCCGATAGGCCGAGGGCGTGTGGGTAAAGTACCAATGAATAGCTGACATTGAATTTAGAGGTTAGAGTGAAACTGCCTACACAGTCGCTACTCGTGTTTCATTCCATTTCAGTGGTTCTCAAAGATTTTTCATACGCCACTCGAAGAATACTGAAGTTGTAAAAAATAATACACTATTTTCTGACAAGTAAATAGGTAACATGTGACAAACGTGTGTATTTCTAAATTTTGATACGAGGACTGAAAGTAGGTTCTTTATTTTACACATCTGGCATGTATGCCACAATTAGAATGTGATATAACTAAAATTATTATGTGTAATAGTATTATTTATGTGTTATAATTTTCATACTTATGATATGTTATTTAAGTTCAAATTTTACTATACGTGGTCTACATTATACCCAAAAATGTATCTTTCCCAAGCGAAGAAAATCACGGTAAGAAAATGTTTATGTAAAGATTCTCTCAATTAGACAAAAAAATATGAAGGGGCCAGAGAAAATGTTTATGAAACTTTGGCACACGCTCGCGTGGACCGTGTCTCGTGAAAAGGGGATTTACACGGATATATCCATCAACATTGGAATTCAGAGCGTATTTCTCTTACAAAACTACCACAAAATATCCTTTTACACAGTAACGAGGGAAATGGAAGAGAGCGTAAAAGTTTTATTTGAAAAAAACTGTAAAGCTTCGATGTGTTTTTTTTTTCACTTTTATATAACAGAATTAGGCTGTATAGAAAACTAATATAAGGAGAAATTAGGAACTAGGAAAGTACCTACATTGGTGGGTTTTCTATGAAGACTAGGCTTTCATAAGTCCTATTGGGGTTAAAACTGAACATTGAGATTCAATCAAAATTGCGATTTTTTTTTTCATTTTCTTTGTTCCTCTAATATTTTTGTATCGGAGTACAGCATGGAGTTCTGCAAGAAGGGTGAGGATATTTTTATAGGGTCGGCAACACATGAGTGACGCCCCTGGTGTTGCAAGCATCCATTGGCTACGGTAAACGCTTCCCATCAGGTGGGACCGTGTGCCTGTTTCCCACATTTGCTGTATCAAAAAAACATCAACATTTTACAAAGACTAGTCTTCAATTATGTCTTTATCAACCCAAAACTCAAAAACAAACCGTACAGAAGTTAATTTCGAAACTTCGATGCAATACAACCTTAATAAATAGAGAAGTTGTAAGCCTTTGGAAAGTGTGGTCAGCGCCTCAAGCTACGACAGTACCAAAAGTTTGTTTACAAACTAAACTTGAACTATTAGAGTAGTTCGGTACCCTTTGATGTTTCGGCTAGGTTAAGTTAATACTGTTCCAATGCATGTTATATTCGATATTTGTGAGAGAAGTTCTGTGCATTATGCATCTATCTTGTTTAATTAACATTCTCCCTTCAATCTTGTATTGCTTTGTATGTATAATTAAGTGGAATTTCAATTTCAAATAGCTTTGAACGCATAACATGAGTATATTGATTATGGCCAGGCAAAAGAAAGCTTAGATATTCATAATTTCTTTTAAAATCTATAGGTAAATGTATTATAAATCATATTTATTATCCATGTCGTGGTACTCTTTCATTAAAATATTATTTTGTTCACCTCTTTAATCGTTAGTAACAGATAAACGAAAAATAATTACTTTCACATTTTTAATATAAGTTTCAAATTACCATTGTCGAAAAGCTAATTTTCATCATAATTAAATTCTGACACTCGAAAATCCTCTTGTCCGGGAATTTCATTAAAATCGCTACAAATACAAGTACCTATGGCTCAGTTATAAATAAGCGAGAAAGGATTTGTTTCAATGAATTCAGTCAAATTTTCACCCAAATCAAAGTCCGAGCGAACGAAACTGCGAATTAAGATAACTTTAACACCCACGCTCCGATGTGGGTGGACGGAGGTACCTACCCACATAATTATAGATTTTAATCAGAAACAGACGTCCTTATACTAATACTACCATTGCCTCAGGTTCTGCTCGCGTAGAAATATACATTATAGTAAATCACTCATTATAACATCGATTGCCAGTGAAAGTCCCGACAATATCGGTTAATCTGTTTTGAAGATCCGATACAAAGCGACAGAAAAAAATACTGTATAATAATATATTTACATTCATATACATTTATAAAAAACTGTAATGTCAAATTCAAAACAGACTCTTCCATATTAATTTGTATAGTTATGTTAATATTAAATAACTAACATTGCAGCACGTTTATTAAATTACTGTAATGAAAGGAAACACAGTTTTGCTGCAGCTCTTTGTAGTTTGCTTTGAAATATTTTACCTATTAGACTTTAAGTGTTAGAGAAAGGGGTGGAATCTTTGATAGGAATGTACTTTGGAGTTATTTAGTTATATATTTAAGGGATAGAGAATTTAGGATCATTAAAACGTAAAGGAAATACCTACTAGAATTGTCTGAAATATGTATCAAATTAGTCATAAATAAAATAGCCTAAATTTTACAAAAAACAAAGCTATACAATAAAATATCTCTGAATTCTGAGTGGATTTTGGCAAAGGCTCTCGCTGTTGCCATTAGGCTCTGTCCTTACCACTCTAATCCTGAATTAGTAGGTATAGACATTAATAGATATCCATTAAATTTAATTACATCAAAACCTCAATTGAACTTACACTTAAACGTATCTAAACGAGCACAAAATAATTTATAACATGACTATTTTAAACGCACAAAGACAGCATAATACCTGAAATATTTCTCATCCCTTGAATATTTCACATATGCAAAATGTTTGACATAAGGGCATATTATTCTAATGGTAACTGGACGACGTTTCACAGCTGCTGTTATGCTATGTCTCTTTCTATTACTACGCCGATACGTGAGACGGAACTAGCCGCGTTACCTTTTCTAAGAAGTATGCATTAGGGATTGAGAAGGATGGACGTGTGTTTACAATGTAGGGCGGTTCTATTCATCCCACAACTAACCCATTAAGGGCCCGAGCCGGTGCTTTCATGAATATTTCACTGTGCTCGCTTTTCAATTAAGACATTCATTGTTATAAACTGTTTTCTTTGGTCCGGTTAAGTGGATTTGTTCGTTGTAGTTGCGGTTAACGCGTTTGCGTTAGCTTTCGACTTTCTAATAGTATTCATGCTATTTTGTGCCTTAAGCTTTTGTTGATAAACTGCCTTTTTACATTAATGAAATTAGTCATGTATTTAGCGACCACGTTTTTGACATTGTCATATTTTATTAAGCATAAACGTATAGAAACTTTTGACTGTGAAACACCCTTGTCTTCGTCATAAAGAGGAGATATTTCATCTATTGTTTGTTGCTGGATCGATCTGAATAATCCCTTTAACCAGTGAATAGCTGCATTATCAGGGAGTAACATAGGCTATATTTTATCACCATATTTTAGGGGGAACGGGAACTAAGCAGACCGCACGGCGGAAGCTAGTTTTACAAATATATAATTTATAGTCTTAAAAGGAATTCCAAATCAAATCTGTCATGATTTATGATCAATTAAACTAATCAAAGTTGAAATCTAAATTATTAAAGACAATAATGACACCAACAACCTAATTAATGATGATATAAATAAAATAATGGCACCGAATAATAAAATATAATTTAAGCTACGAAAAAGGGACACAATTTCACACAATATTAATCAGAATGTCAATATATATAGAGTGGTATATTCTGTAGCCGCAAACAAATGGAGCTGAGACTAACTAAGGGCTTACGTACTATGGGATTAGGGATTAATCTTTTAAATGAGCCTCGACAGGGATTTGGGACAACGTCCTTGAGGTAAATACGTATTTCGTTATAGAATATACCTTATCAATTTGTTAATGTATATCTGTTATTGAGACTTATCTTGGTTTATATACTAGATAGCTGGCTTCACGCGGTTTGCAGAGCATCGAGTTCCAACGGATAAATAGAACAAATTATAAAGTACTAGTGGCTCTTCGCGGTTTTACCCGCGTACCCGGGAGATCTTCCATTTTCCCGTGATAAAAAGTAGCCTATATCCTTTCTCAGGCTCTAGACTATGTGTGTACCGAATGTCATTTAAATCGGTTCAGTAGTTTTAGCGTGAAAGCGAGACAGACACACAGACATAGTTACTTTTGCATTTAGTATTATGATTATTATATATGTTCTCACATTCTCACAAACTGTCGCTTACTTGGAATTTATTTATTGGTCTTATGTTATTCCTTACAAAGTATTCTCCTTATAATATAAATAATACCCTGAAAAACAATCTAAGTAGAGTAAATCGAAAGTTCGTGCAAAATAAAATATTAAGAACTTAAGAGCAATTTTGACAATCAAAATGATTATGATGAAGAAGAATGATTGGCATAATTTATTAGACAGACATTACTGAGTGGGATTTGATGTATTTAATACAAAGGGTTCAATCAATATGATTAATTACATTTGCGAGTTTCGATACGAGATTTATCGACATCGATTCCAATGTGATTATTTGATACTCATCGATATATCAAATGCCGTGGTAACTCAGTGGTGTACGCACTGACTCATAAACATTAGGATGCAGGTTCAAATACTGTAACTCTAGGACTAACATTATTATAAAATAAACTGTTGAAAACTTGTTGTGAAATGATTAATTGCTAATTTTATTGTTGGTTCCTCTCTACCAAAGCAATATACCAAATTGACGTATTATAAGTGCTTGTGAAGGGGTATATGTATGAATATATATTTCATTTCATTTCAGTGAACAGCAGTATCGTGAGGAATCCTGCATATCCGAGATGTCTCATTTAGAGGCATGTGAAGTCCGCCGCACCACCCAATACAAGTCGACAATCAAAGTGTCTGTGTGGGTCTTTTTAAATAAATCTATACTAATAATAAAAATGGACCGGATCGCTGTCTACCATATACAGTAGATAAATGATAAATTAATATCATTGTTTTTCCTAGGTGAGAATCGCAGCCATGACCGCCCGTCTTCATTCGACATACCTACTACATCATGCCTTATGGCGGAATTAGATAAACATTTCCATTAACCATAAACCACATTACGCAATCATATGCTGAGTACCTACCCTCATATAAAACGAATAATTTTAAAATACAAAGGTTCATTGATAAAATACAAAAGATCGTGTGAAACCCTCATTATTAGAGACAATGGATCTTAAATTAATTCTAATTAATGCCGCAGAGGGATTCCAAACACTGTTACCTTAAGCTACGTTTAGTAGATAATGGACAAATTAAATGTCCAAAGACGCTTTTAACGCTTAGCCATCTCATGTTGAAATAAATGTTTTTTTTAATAATCTTAGTTTTTAATTTTGAGCGTTTTTTTCGTTGAAATTGGAATGTCATTCGTCTCATAATATCCTAAGTACTACTTAATATTTATTAATGCGAAAGTTTGTGAGTATAGATTTATCTATCCATCTATCTGTATTTACATAAAAAAAAAATCCTACACTTTTAATCAGTTGTGATGCTTTGGTATTATCTGAGCATTGCTTTAGTTTCTGGACCTAAAACAATCTATATCAAAAAAAGAATCACGCGAATCGGTCCATTAACCGCGACGTAATCGATGTACATACATAGAAAAAAAAAAAAAAATACCGGCCGAATTGAGAACCTCCTCCTTCTTTTTGGGAAGTCGGTTAAAAAATAACTTAAGCTCGAAACGCATGGCGGTCATTTAGTTATGTATGTTATTAATTTGGTAAGTCTATAATTAACCTAAGAAGAAAAAAAAATATATAAACCAGAGACATACTAATTCAGATATTTACACACACAAATCAACATTTCAGGACAGGAATTAAACTGTAAACTATTCAAAAGTCAGAGTACTTAACCATTGACGGACATGCGAAAATATAATTGAATTTGCATTTTTGTTAATCAATTTTGAATAGGTACACCAATAAAAAAATGAATAAATATAAAAGTAGTTCATGATGCTAGCATTCATTAATGCATAAAATCGCCGGATGCGCTGGATCCATTCAGATAGATTTTTGTAAAGAATAAATGCAAAATATCAAATTGAAATGAAAACTGATTGGAGTGCGTTCCAATCAGCTTTGTGCATATTCAGAGTTATATAGTGGCTCTCGAACACTCATGTATGTATCATCCAACTAATATTATAACGCGAGTTTATATGTATGGATGTTTTTTATTCTTTCACACAAAAACTACACAACGGATTAGTTACATAATCACATATATAGTTTAAAACCTGGATAAAGATATAGGCCTTTTTATTCCGGGAAAATTTTGGATCTCCGGGAACGCGGGGACCGCGGGGATTTGTTGTATATCAGCTATCTGGTTGCCATACATTGCACTGCTTAGTTTGGAATCAGATTGGTTACTAAAACTACAACCGTCAAGGAAATATCGACCGTAAACATATTTAAATAGATACTGTAATCCATTGCAACATAAACAGTTAAGGGATATCAACCGTCAACATATAAACGCTTCCGGTTGAATAATAACAAGATTATGAATAAACAAATTGAATTCATCGAGTCACTTGTCACCGTTGATTTGATTCAATTACCATCCTTTTTGTGAAAGACCGGGAACTGATTTCAGAAAATAACTTTGTGTATCTTTCTGTCTATGTATATTTATATACAAAAATGATGATTAAACTGTTAATCAGATAACCTTTGGAATAATCTGAGCATTATTAAAGTTTCTGGCCCAAAAAAATTTGCTTGTTAAGTTTGAATGCCTTAATGTTATAGATATGTTCATTTGCATAAATCTATAATTAATTTAAGGAGTTTAATTAGTTAGTTAGTTATATAGTTAGAATTAAATTCTTAGGAAACACAATCATCAATTATACCGGAATTAAAACTATCACAAGTGTTAACCAACAAAGATTAACAAACAACTATCATCACAAACTTATTGTATACTTATTATGATTTATCAGATAAAAAAGCTATATTAAAATAGTCTGAGCTCTCGCGCTCTCTGACAATACTCTCGGCTTATCAACATGTTAAATTGTCATTTTACATAAGCGTCTGTGTGTTGGAACGAATGTTTGGTATATTTTATCGATGTCCTACGTAATATAATAATGTAATACTTGTCGGATTTTATTGGGTTCGTGAGCAAATGTGACAGAATTGAAACCTTCGTTAGATATGGATAAAGCTTTTTATATATAGACTAGCTCCCTCCACGCGGTTTAACCTGCGTAGTTCCCGTTCCCGTGGGAATACGGGGATAAAATATAGCCTATGTTACTGCCTGATAATTTAGCTTTCCAATGGTGAAGGAGTTTTTGAAATTGACACAGTAGTTTTTCAGTTTATTCATTACAAATGTACACACACACAAAAATACAATTTATATAATTACTAGCGACCCGCCCCAGCTTCGCACGGGTGTACCTAATGCTTATAAGTACATCACATTATAAAGCTCCAAAATCCGTTGCGTAGTTTTAAAGATTTAAGCATACATACCTATGTTAAGTCACTTTCTCTGTCCCTATCTCCCTATAAAGCGACTTTTTTTATACTATGTAGTGATAAATTAGTGTAGATCATAAATTATCTACATACAAAAACACACACAAAAGGACACGAGAGCTGTCAAATCAGTTGCAAGATTTAACCCAAACAAAGATAAAAAGGACAAGGCTTCACAATGTTTCAGCGTATTCTTTACGCTCTAAGTCTATCATAAACTACGGTATCACGTGTTGTCAGCTGTTTCTAGGTACTACTATCATTTCCAGAACTTTATTTTATACAAGTAATACAAAATAATGGTATTGTAAATTCCCTAGAACTAAAACCACAGTAGTATAAGTATATTTTAATCTCTAATGTATTGTACGCGCATAACTTCTTTCAAATTTAATGTTTCTTTTTATTTAGGCACTATTTGTTATTGTTAGGACATGATTTGTATAAGATTTAAATAGAAAAAATTAAACAGGAGAATCTATGAAATGCTGCTAAAGCGGGGAAGATGTGACGGAGACGAAGAAGCATGGATCAGCTAGTATGTAATAATTATGGAGGTAGGTATAACTTGTTCGCACACATTGCACAGCATTTCACAACTAATACCAATTCTAATTGGAAAGGCAGTGAACTTTTGTAAATTAATGGATAGCCGATTTGATTAAATAAGTTTGGAAAAAAATACTTGCAAAGTTCTTGGAAATTCTTTTTAGCGATCCAAACTTAATGAAATAAGGTTTTTTTTAATATTGCTTTTAACATCTATGCAATGGTCAATGTTCTAAAATGCTACTTTTATTCTTTATCTATCATTAGCCGAATAGTTTTTACTCGATGTAGCTAAAAAGATAACTGTAATATAATTATTAGAAACATAGGTATTAATAGAGACTTAGGACGGCGATTTCATAATACACCTATATATCTACCTACCTTACACTAAAACATGACAATGTAATTAAGCAAAAAGCAATTCAATCGCTGCAGCAATTCATCGTTCAGCACAATCCAGCTCTTGTGGCGCTTTCAACCTCCGTAGACCAAGACTGACTGGCTGACACGACATGACAGTACTTTGTAATAGTAACGGACGGACAAGAGCAAACAAAAAAAAGATTGACAGAGACGGTATAAAGGATAGAAAAGTTATAAATTGAAATTCAAAAAGAGAACCGCAAAAATAGTTTTGAAATGGCTTCTGTCTATACGAAGGCCTATATTGTCTCCACATGCCTCCAAATGCTTCTGTATGCAAGTGAATGGATGCTGGCAGTAGATAACATAAACGAAAGCTGAACAAAAGCGACCCTCCGTCAGCTGTAGCCAAGTTTTAACAAATGAAATGAGATAAAAAAGCAGTCTTTTATCCTAGTCGCTTTGTTACGTCATCAGTGACTTAGTTTACTAGAAATGATAGGAGTTATATTGATAATTATATTCTTACTACTTGAAATGAAAATATATTTATTCATTCAAATAGGCCTTGACCAGCACTTATGAAACGTAGACTTATGAAACTCGGTTTGGAAGGTTGCTTTTGCTGAACTCAAACGCATTTAATTCGTTTTGAAATGTGGTAGTTATTTATTTTACTTGTAAAGATAATACTTATTTATAGAATACTCACAATAATATAAGACCAAATAAAATATAATGCAAGTTAATACCAGTTACTATTTTACAAATAAATAAAAATTTAGACCTAGTTTAATTTGTCACATATCCAGACACATCTAATTCGGCGTCAAAGGATTTTGTTCACATTGTGTCGTGAAAATTTAATTTAGAGTCTTCAATAGCAGACTCACGAGAGGTTTCGAAGGCACACGACAGTCCCCTATTGTAATTACATTATTGTAGTATATAGTATAAATAGAATACGGTATCGTAGACTACGAGCAAGGGTATAATTACGTTAAATGTCTGGCTTTTACCTGACATTCAACTCTTGTGAATACATACTTATATGCAGCTTTTAAATAAAAACTTTCCTATATACATCATCGTCATAAGCTCATATACGTCTCCACCGAGGTGCTTGAGCCTCCCCTAACATCGAGGGGGTTTGAGCTATAGTCCATCACGGAGGCCTAACGCGGATTGTCCGTTGTAAATTTCCTATATATATTTTTGCTAAAATGCTAAAACACACAACAAAAAGACATGTTTATGCACATGGCTTTGTTGGTATTTTCATGGAAAGCGTTAATGTTTTGCTTTCAAGCTGCATTGAAGTTCCCTTTGTGTACAATCGTCTGTCGTGTTCAAACACTGGTCGGAATACTAACAAGTCTGTCACAAGCCAAGCGACAACGTTTCAGAACAAATTCTGTGGTTTATATACTCTATCTCTTTCGTTAGTGTGCAATCACGTGAGAGGTCCGTTCTTAGAGGCTTTATTACGTCCACCCACTTACATATTTGCTTATGAAGTTATGACATATTGTTGAGTTTAGAAATCTACTAGCTTCTGCCCCGCAGTTTCACGTTCCCGGGGATCTTCAATTTTCCCGGGATAAAATGTAGCCTATATGTTAATCCAGGGTGTCAGGTAACTTCGTACCAAATTTTATTAGAAACGCTTCAGGCGTTTAATCTTACCAATTTTATTTCAACCGCATTCTTAAATAATAGAGTCAATACAAATACTACTTTGTTAAATATCTGTTGTAAATTATAATGGTTTATTGATTCAAAAACAGAAAATTGTCGATCCATTAAACAAATTAAGCAATCAAAGAGGAGTCCCGGCCCACTCCGGCATATTGCGGTCTCCAAACGTATTGATCAAACATCCATTTCATTAAGGGCCGTTTGAATGTTTTGTGAATGAAAAGTTGTATTATTAAAACATAATTATTATATATTCACAATATAATTGATAGATTTTGTAGCTTCAATAAGGCGGGACTACTTGCGTTACTGGTTACTAGGTACCATGTAGTAGGATGGACCTTCATAATATTCAACTATAGTCCTCTTTGCAATGTTTGAAGCGAATTTATCATTGTTTTTTGCTCCCCCAACCTCTTGTTAAATAAAGACTAACATAGAGATATTACTTGTTATATTTTCTCATATATCTACAAGAGTTTTATTCCTAAGCCTATTAGAGATATGAAACAATTTTCTTTGTTGTAAAGTCGTGATGATCTCAACCGGCGGCATTCAGTTGATATCGTTAAAATAAAACTCCGGTTTTATGAACGCCTTTTATTTGATACTAACCAAATCTAGGTTATAGGTTTGTGTATTTAATAAGTTACCTTTTGGTAAGTTTATTATTAATAAACAAGCTGGTGAATCTTAAACAATAAGAATATAATATACCTAATGTAAATGTTTAACTATTTCATACTCGGGGTTTGATAATATTGCTTATTTAGCTGTTTGGCATAGTAGACTCAACTATAAATATTTAAGACATCTTAATAAAATAAAATTTTATTGGACAATATTGTATATATTTCAGTTGAGTCTCAACTTAAATATATCTGTACATATAAATTTAGTTAAGTCTACTGTGTATAATGGTTTTATTAATTACTGTTATTATACATTAAAAAATATAGTCCCACATTCTACCTTAGTTATATAAAGCATTAATTTCATATATGGTGAGCGCTATTACTATTACTTACCCTGGAATACTCACTCACGTCACATGCTTTTAGCAAGTCCGCCAATCCACACTAAGGGCGTGTGGTGGATGTAGGGGAGGCTCTTTCTCCTCGACATATATAAGCTGATGATGATGACCCACTGATTAGCACAGTTACCTATGTGTACTATCCGAGAACCGATCTCCATGCAGATACCTCATCTTCATACCGGTCTACCTCAAAGAAAATAATTAATAAGAACCAATTTATGATACTTAATTTCCAAGCAATTCGGAAAACCGTTTCAATTTCTCAAATACAAATTATAATTTTACTTTCAGTGGCTTAATTATAGTATAAAACACGAATGTTTGTACGAGGCACCAGTTTACAAAGTTAATGGTGAAATTTAGGGTTTCACCGCAATTATGTCGGCGTTTTATTCACTTTGTTTTATGTCTGACGTATATTACTCTACACTAACTTTATAAGTGACAATGTCTAGGGAGTGCTGGATTTTAGCGGCGTTTATATTTTAGGTTTATGTGCCAAAGGTTTTATTGTGAGTACAACTCGAATGATGTGAGCGCAAACTTGCCCCAGTTAAGGCATATATATATCTAACATAAACAATATATGTACTTGAATCATATTTATATAACAAATCTGTGTTTTAGTTACTTTTAGGTAACCAGCTAACTTATCTTTAGTAAGTAAATTAAAACATTTTTATACCTTTTGACATTCTTGACACAGGGCCAATCAAACTCCAAAATTAAAGATACTTATATTATAGTAACCAATAGCCGAAAAAATACATACTTAGGTACTTATATATTTTACGACTTACGATTATTTTATCTAAGTTTAGGTGGTATCCAGCTACTCGACTATGAAAACGACCATCAGATCAGCCCAATATCTATTAAAGCTCCACATAAAAAGAGTTTAAAGCTTCGGTTGAGACCTCTTTGCGCTCACCGAAATAGTCCGCGTAACGGTGTAAAAGCCATCTGAGGCTAAAATCTTCAAGTCAATTAAAAAAAACTTCAATATTTCCTCCAAATTGCACTAAAGTCATGTCCATTCAAAATAGTCACATATTATAATACCGACGTCATTATTCCGGTTAACAATACGTTGTAATTATAAGGCCTTTATCCCCACGGCCCGGTCCGTCAATTAAATAATAATTACTACGCGGCGCAATGTGGTATGTATCACGTTACATTATGGGATGAAAAATGAACGCAACATTTGAATTTGTTGGTATTATATAGGTATAAGGTACTGCTCAGTTAATCGTTTGTTAAGTTGAAACTATAATGTGCTTTTCAAAGTAATAGGTAAATAATGATTATTAATTATTCTATTTTCGAAATGTATTTTTTTAACATAATGTTGATTTAAACAAAACATAAAGAACATACTACAAGAAATATACTAATTTTTATCTAATAATAAAGAGTATTTGTATTTTTGTATGTCACGAATTGGAACAATCTGAACAATTATTTCACCAAAGGATAGCTTTATAATGTAAGATATGAAGAGTAAGGTAGGCTATATATTATCCTCATATTCCTACGGAAATGGGGCCTATTTTGTATAGCGCTAAATTTATTTTCATAAAGCAACGCTTTAAGCATTATTATTATTCGTAATCTTCTTATGCTATACAACATAATAAGAAGAGCCTATACCCTAAATTCACATGACTTAGGTGTTCCACAAGTGTTTTATCTTAGAGATGGAAGATAATAATTTTACTTCATAAGCATTGTTGATAGTCTTCCTTTACAAGTGGTACCTACCTGAGCTATAAATAAATAACCCGGGATATTTTTCAGTGCAGCTACAGTACCTACCTATGGTTTTGAAAATAAATATAACAATGATTTAAATACATACGCGATTTTTTGATAAAAATCTATTAATATATAGCTCTTTTGAATCTATCATTTCTAAATCGTATTCCATTGTTATGCAGATTAGTAAACATTAGCTTTTATACGAGGCAAAATAAATGAAACACATTTCATAAAATTTCTTATAAAACATTACCATATTTACATAAATCCCTAACTAATCAGGCAACCGAAATTCGCCCACTTAATTAAACTACGTCGACCTTTAGAATTCGCATTTGTTTGAAATACAACACTGCGACAATGTCAAAAGAAACGTGAGTAATATTACATGTAGGGCCCAATTATTGTACCTTGAACTTAACTCTTATTGTTTATTAAACTTCAGTGAAGGAAATTCATGATTGATATTTGTAACAATAATCTCCTCAACATCTCCTCGACATTTTTGACTCTTGGCCTATCTCATTCCAAACTAAGCAGGGCTATGGTTACTATATAGCTGATATACTATATACACTACTTTTTTAATACATACTTACTTATATAGATATACTACCTGCCGCCCCGCGGTTTCACCCGTGTGGTTCTCGTTCCCGTGAACACAGGGGTATCAAAAATAGATAGTAGGTAGCCGATTCTCAGACCTACTAAATATGCATATAAAAATTCATAAAAATCGGTCAAGCCATTTTGGAGGAGTATGGTAACTAACATTGTGACTCGAGAATTTTATATATATACTAGTTGACCCAGCAAACTTCGTACTGCCTCAGCATCAATTAATAAAAAAACTGAATGCTTTAAACCTTCCCTGTACTTACACAAATAATTCAAGACCGAAAATAGCCAAATCAGTCAATCCATTCTCGAGTTTTTGTGAGACTAACGAACAGCAATTCATTTTTATATATATAGATAGAAGATAAGATATCCAGACAGAAGAAGCAGTCATGTACTCATGAATGGAGACATGAACTCGGTGGCTTCAAAGTGTCAAAAACCACAAAGCCAATAATATACTTAATACATATACCTACTTAATATTATTAAATGTTACATTCTGTCATTTACCAAAATACCTTCACAGAATCACGTTGGAAAACTGTAAGGCTAAAGCTATTAGTATACATAGGTATATTTAAAAGGTCCCGTAGCCCGGGGACATTCGTCCAATCTGACGGCCTCTTTTTTCGGTTGAATAACATTAAATAACACCTGACACTTTATTGTGTAACTTGCGATTGGTTGCTTCATTATTGAACCTAATAAATTTTAAATGAGAAAGGTTTTAGTGTTTGGACGTTGTGGCTTTTGTTAATCGAATCATGTGGTTTTGCTCATGTTTTCGGGCTATTTTTTAAATGGCTTGGTATAAAAGGTATCTTGTGATAGCTTGTTATAACTAGGACATATTTTATTGAAGTGTTCAGTTTTGTTATTTTTTCAATGGGTAGGTATAAAAGGTATATTGTATGTTAATTAAGACCTTTTATTGAAGTGTCCACTTTTGTCTAAATTCTATAATATCCATCATGACAATTGAATTTATAATACGAGTTGAATTTTTGTTTTTTTTATTGTAGGTACCTACTTTTTGCTAATGTATTTAATAATATAAAAACTTCTGCTTCACAGAACAGCCTGACACAATTTATCTAAAACTCGTTATTTTATTGCCCAAAACAGATCGTGCTAACAGCAATATCAATTGCTATTTTCAATGTAAGCATTTAAATCCCGACAATTATATTTTATGAAAAATGTACCTACATAAAAATCCCTATCGCTGTCTCCATCACTCTTTTAGTATTAAAATTGTCGTATATACAAATTTATTCGCAGATCCTAATCCGGTATAATCCAGTGAATCCTGATCGAGCACACGCCATTTTGTCTTCATAAAAAAAAGGTGCGAATAAAGCTATTGAGTTTGGATGGGATCAAGTACATAAAGGGTCTATTATGCTGGGCGAAACTGTTGAAATGCCAGCTGTTTTTGGTACTATAGTGCTCATTGAATCTTCGATGACCTGCTCCTTTAAAAAGATAGCTACAAAGACACTTGAGTCGGTACTCTGGTTTGAATAAAATTTTTGATGGGTTTAAAATTTGTAATAATAAAAATATTTCTAAGGTGCGATACTTAATAAAAGTACATAATTATTGTACCTAGTAAATTAGTTTTAAATCAGTTATCAATATAGTTACCTACTTTTAATCCACGTACTAGCACGCGTTGGAACTCGTAGCATCCCGTAGACAAAAGCTCTACGGGGTGCTACGAAGAAGATACCTCGAGTGCTACGACGAAAATGAAACGGTTAAAATTATAGGTAGGAGTTATTAATTTCCAATTGATGAAACAAAAAATGTAGGAATGTGCTACGAGGTGGAACAAGTTTGGTGAAATAATTGTCAAGCACCGTCTTTCTTGTAAATATATTATAACATTAAATACATTTTAGGCTTCTATTACTTCTTTATAACATTTTAAATTACCACAATGATAATGTCATCCAAGTAAGATATTCATTTGGGTGTTTCATTTAAAGTTATATCGCATTCAGATGATAAAGAAGTGTCGGAAAAATTTAGGTAAACGAATCAATCCCCGCGTAACAAAGATTCGTTATCATTCAACTTGCTTCTGAAATTCAAAGATACTTTGAGCTGATAACATCCAATCTTTGTTAATGTCGCTCAACTTTGTCGTTCACAATGCAATTTCCCTTTGAAACAGAATTCGTAACTCAGTAACGAACGGAGAGCTTACAGTGGAAGAAATAGACCGCTAGGTTATATACTCAATTTCTTGCCTTTGCAGAAATCATTTCATAATCATGGTTTATTTTTAACCGACTTCCCAAAAAGAAGGCGGAGGTTCTCAATTCGGCCGGTATTTTTTTTTTTTAATACTTTTTTTCTGGATTTGTAGGTTTATTTAACAGAATCAGAATCATTTATTTGTGAAACATAGGTGTACATAATAAAGATCTGCATGAATATATTAGCGTTAGGTGTTAATACCTATTTATGTATGTATGTACATATTTTAAATTAATATATTTAGCAAACGTAGTAAGTTCTGTTTAGTATGGAATTACAATGGCTGTGTATTAAGATATTCATTCTTGACAGTGCTGCGGCGGAGTTCACATACCAATGTGACATCTAAAGGAAGCGGTTTCCTCATAATATTTTTCATCACCAAAAACTAATAGTGAATTAGTGAATTCGTACGAAAGTTTTAAACTCAGAGGTCAGAGATATCCACCTGGACCTTCATGATCGACGCGTTTACCATTACTTTTCGATATTAATACTAATAAAGTACCTATTTACTTATAACATAACTTAATTAACAACGTCATTATTAACAGCTAGTTAAGTAATTAGTCTTAACCAGCATAGTGATTATTATCGAGCCAAACAATTACATAAAGAGCAAGTGAAAAATAAAGTTAGTTCGACAAACAATTTGCGTTTAATTCCCCCCGAGTACGCGGCGGTAATGCGAAAGGTAAGCGGCGAAAGGTAAATATTACCTCAGGTTTCACCGTCCTCTCTGCTCAGAATAATCATTTACTAATGACATGCTTTGTGTGGTAATGCTTACTACAATTGAACGGAATTGTATTAATAAAAATAACATTTCATTGTTAACTACCTATAGTTGGTTTCGAAAAAATTATGGGCTTTTTAAAGGAGAATATGATTGGATAAGGCGAGGATTTGCATTGTTCTGTTATTTTAGTGCGGGTAAACATCATACGACCGATAGTAAGACTAACTTAACTACGAACCCTGCAATACTAGTAAAATATTTGTGGAATGACGTTATACATACCTATATAGGTACTAACGCTTACAAAATAACATTTTTCGGATTATAGGAACAAAATCCATATTCATGAACATGTGCGTTGCTACAGTTTGAGTTTAATCTATGTAACTATTTAAAAACGTACATTGATTATCTAGTATCTATTAAACAAGGTTTGAACTATAGCACATTTTAATAGTGAATTTTCTACACAGCAACAAAAAATGAGAAGCTACAGTTTTTTTTAATATGATCCTGAAACTGTACACCGTGCTTATTTCACTGAAATAATCTATACTTTCTTACCATTCCGTTCATCTATTCATGGAAATAGCAATATTTTACACAAAATTTATAACTTTCCCGGCCCTTTCGATACCTGGAAAGGCCATTAACCTCGGTCATTTCTAGAAAAGGTTGTCGCAGTGAAATCCAAACTTTATTTGCATAGTGGTAATGCTGAAAATACAACTAGTAATAGTGCTCGGAGAAAATGTTAAATTATGTATTCTCTAATACACCGGATTGGTATTTTATTGCTGCGTAGATTAAGCTTGCTACGTGACCCAGACGTCCCTTAAGGTCTCGTTTCCGAACTACATTTCTTTAGAAAATAATATTAAATCACAAAAATATCAAATCTATACTTTAATGAATATTTTATTTATTCAAAACACATGGACATACCTAAGTTTTTGCGGTTTAAAATGAAAAACATATTAGGAGACCAATTAGTAGATATGTTTAACCTTAAGAGCATCTTCATGTGTCAGAGTAGACAAAGCATTAACAATTTGTATTATTTATTTATTTATTAAGGATCACCAACAAATGAAACACATAACTAAAACTAAATAAGATACAACAGATAACATGCCTCGTGCTCACTTAATTATAGGTAATCACAGCTAACACCAACAGCTTATTATCAATAAGCAACAGTGACCACTTACCATCATTAACAGCTCATATACGTCTCCACCGAGGAGCCCGAGCCTCTACATACTATATAATATATAACAACATACAATACCTACCTTCCCACACGATATATTGGAATTTAGCCATATGGAACCCAGTAATCTAAGATTTTCTATTTTAATATATGAGTTATTTGATTGCTAAAATAATGGATTAAATACTTGCATTAATATAACAATATCCAACATTAATGTAAATATTAAAATTGTATGTGACTTGTAAAAGATCTGCTTTGATTTGAATCAGATTGGCATTATGTGGAATATTATATTAATATAAATTTTCGTATTTTATTATAAACTTAGACGTACAAATTAATTTAAATATTCACTAAAACAATAAACGCAAATTCTAAGCCGCTCCTTATCGAAAAATTCGTCAGTACATTTTTGACAAATGTTTTACCGCGAGTTGAAGATTGATGGAGTGTCGCTGGCTCGCTCTACTGCGCCTCGTCACGGCACGAACTATACCAAGTATAAGTGTAAGTGATTTTTCTATTCCAATTATTCCTGAAAGTCATGCCGCTTTCTTGTTTTAGTTAGATACTTGTCTTTTGTCGCCTTTTGTTTGCATTAGCAAAGCAATTCAGGATAGAAGCTCGTTGCTATTACACATTTAAGTATGAAACGTAATCCATGGAAACAAGATGGAGTGGCGTTAATAAAGTAATCCGCGAATGTTAAACTTTAATCAATGTCGAATTAAAATTGAAATTTTACATAATATACTATGAAATCTACATAAAGATATTATCACTACTTAGACTTTATTGAGAACTAGTGGCCCCCCGTGGTTTCACCCGCATACCCGGTAGATCTTCCATTTTCCCGGGATAAAAAGTAGCTTATGTCCTTTCTCAGGCTCTAGACTACCTGTGTATCAAATTTCTTTTAAAAGGGATCAGTAGCTTTAGCGTTAAAGTGAGACATAGTTACTTTCGCATTTATAATATTAGTATAGATAATATAAATAATATTAGTAGAGATAGACCTTTGATTCAAACTTAATTTAAAAACTATCTATATAAGTATATCTTATATTTTCTAAAATTGACGTTATTCTGGTACTACTGGTACAAAGTTATATGAGTTATCTATAATTTATTCGCTTCAGTACTTTCGGTACCGAATCATAAGTTGTTATGAACTTTGGACATATTGTGAAGAGTCCAACTTTAAATATGTTTGATGTTGATGTGGGTACAAGTTTGACTAGGTTGTTATATGTTATTTTTGACAGTATTCGTCGATAAGTTATATTAGGTAGGTACATATACCTATTCTATTAATATCCTAAAATGAGTTTTTTTATCATATTACTTTCAAAAGCCTTTTTAAAATTTAATGCCGATCCGAAAATACATTTATATATCATGACATTTTATTTCATACTCTATATGATAAATATCTTTTTTAGTATAAAACTAAAATAAATGAACTACACTGAACTAAATAAAAATATTTAGGTATTTTTTAATTGATCTGTCACAAATGTGGCCGCATTCAATTCTTCTAGTGTCAATTATTGCTATAAGCAATTGCGTAGGTACTATTCGATTAATTTGGCGCTAATGTGGAGAGTTGAGGCTTAAAAATATGAACCCTAAACGGCATTCCGATAGTAACCGAGTACTCGGGAGGCACTGAATAGTTTGGCATAGCAACTAGATCGTTGTTTATGAGTTTGACTTCTTTTGTTTAATAAACAAAGACATGTGACGTCACAATATATTCAACGTATTGTCGCCGTATAACGGCCGTTCCCAATATTCAAATGACCGTTATAGGTAGACAGCTACCACCGGTAACTGGTAAGATTCTATGTATCTTTTTTGTCGTCCCAATAACGAAAGTAGCTTGCATCTGTCTACAGTTGGGAGTCGGTAGGCCCGGCTACCGAAACCTCTCTTACATTCCGCACTATGCAGAATTATTTCATGCTTGAATGTTTGTTTTCATATATGTGACGGTTTTTTTTAATATTTGAAGCGCAATAAATAGTACCTTATAAAAATTTTACATTACAAAATCAATATTATCGCAATCAATATTTTAGATAAATTATTCAAATTACCTAATATTATATTAATTAAATGTTAGTAAAAAACGAAACGGAACGTTATTAGTGTTTTGTGGTTAAACGTCCGCGTCGCGTCAGACAGACGTCAGTTCACAATAAACAATATTTCGTTGTTGGCTTGCAGTTCATTTTGTTTTATTTCGTTCATTTTGCCTCCGTTTTCCGTACAAGTATTTGTACCTAATTATAAAAAAACACTGGTTCAGAATTATAATCCCGTTGGAAAATGAATGGTGTAAGTACTTACCTAAATCTAACCTCATAATTTAGTCATACAAAGTTTAGTTTCGTTCTTGTATAGAGGCTCTCATAACGTTGATGTTTGTTTCAGATAAAGAGTCGGCCTTTAACTAAAGAAGAGGTCATGCAACTGATCAATTTGGTGGAAGCCAATTTTCATAGTGACTAGTAAAGTCACAGACGCCTTAAATAAATCAGTTGAAAGAAGCAGCCTGTTGTCCTCGTAAACCCGATAAACTTAAGTTAAAATGGGAAAATATAAAAAAGGCTGCACGTAGGTTGGTGGTGATGTGGAAGAGGTGGTGGTATTGAATAGTTTTAATGAGGTCACCTTACGGCCGTTCCCAATATTCAACCGACCGTTATAGGTAGACAGCTACCACCGGTAACTGGTAAGATTCTATGTACCTTTTTTTGTCGTCCCAATAACGAAAGTAGCTTGCATCTGTCTACAGTTGGGAGTCAGTAGGCCCGGCTACCGAAACCTCTCTTACATTCCGTACTATGCAGAATTCTTTCATGCTTGTATGTTTGTTTTCATATATGTGACGGTTTGAAGCGCAATAAATAGTACCTTATAAAAATTTTACATTACAAAATCACTATTATCGCAATCAATATTTTAGATAAATTATTTAAATTACCTAATATTATATTAATTAAATGTGAGTAAAAAACGAAACGGAACGTTATTAGTGTTTTGTGGTTAAACGTCCGCGTCGCGTCAGACAGACGTCAGTTCACAATAAACAATATTTCATTTTGTTTTATTTCGTTCGTCTTGCCTCCGTTTTGCGTACAAGTATTTGTACCTAATTATAAAAAAACACTGGTTCAGAATTATAATCCCGATGGAAAATGAATGGTGTAAGTACTTACCTAAATCTAACCTCATAATTTAGTCATACAAAGTTTAGTTTCGTTCTTGTATAGAGGCTCTCATAACGTTGATGTTTGTTTCAGATAAAGAGTCGGCCTTTAACTAAAGAAGAGGTCATGCAACTGATCAATTTGGTGGAAGCCAATTTTCATAGTGACTAGTAAAGTCACAGACGCCTTAAATAAATCAGTTGAAAGAAGCAGCCTGTTGTCCTCGTAAACCCGATAAACTTAAGTTAAAATGGGAAAATATAAAAAAGGCTGCACGTAGGTTGGTGGTGATGTGGAAGAGGTGGTGGTATTGAATAGTTTTAATGAGGTCACCTTAGTGCCATTTTCTGACTCTGGTGATGGTGTGGTGATGAAAAGCAGTGATGGTGCACACAGATCCAATACCTTTGCCAGTTTTTTTATGTTCTATAATTGTTTTAGGCTAAACAAAAGAACCAACAATTGGCCAAGCAAACAATTGAGCTCGGATCAATAGGAATAATGCTGTAGCTGATTATTAAATAAGTAAGAAAATATGATGGAGTATTTAAATGAAAAAATTAAGTTAGAGATGTTAAAAAAATAAAAGCAAAGATATTTACATGTTCCTAACTAGTATGACTGTATTTTTTTAGATTTATATAACTCAATTTTCTATTATAATTAAGTGTAATGTGTGTTTTATAATAATAAGTAAATTTGTTGTCAATTTACATTTGTTTTAATAATTACCTCATCAATCATCCAAAAATATCAGAACTAAGTAATAAACAAATAATAAAGTTGGTTTGTTGAGTCAATGAAATAGTAGTTTATATTCTAATACCTCAATTTAAATACTCATTTGTAATATGCATATTTTTCTTAGAAAAAAAAATTCTTTGGGTTTTATCACAAAAGTTTAATATGATAAATTAGACAAAATTGCTCAATATGATTGTCTGTCTTTATATGATCAAATTCGGTTTTTTTTTTGCATATCGTCGGCATTATCCCAGTCTGACAATTGTTCCAGTAACTCAAGATCACTTTCACTTGATTCCGACATGATAGATGAACACTTTATTGTACACAAACAAAATAAATACGTAATAAATACAATAGCTAGTAGTCTTATCCCTCAAAATCGGAGGGTAGCACGATTGATTACGATTTGATTACGTAGCAAAACTTACTGACCGACAGCTGTCAAAACGTTATTGGGACGCTCAAGTAGACAAATTCATAGAGAAATCTACCACTAGTAAGCAGTTAGTCCTCCGGACGATAGGTAGCGGTCAGGGGTAGGATAGGCTACCGCTAGTAAGTTTATTGGGACGCGAAAATTAAAGGTAGATAGCATTTTCTACCACTCGTAGGCTCAAACCGATGGTAGGTAGGATATTGGGAACGGCCATAAGAGGATTATAATGTATTGCTTAGTGACGTCATGAACTTCCACTCTGCGTACCGACAGATTGTCTTAATAGGGCTATCACACTTTAGTAACACCTATGTAAAACACGTCATGTATCTCATCAGAAACCGCTCGGCTTTAGTCCCGTAAAAATAATTATAGATATGTATCTTCTAAAAGAATACTAGAATTCACAATAGAAGACAATGTCAGAGAATAACATAAACTCTAATATAAGTGAAATCCCAGTGTCAGCCACACTTGTAAAAACTTATGATAGGAACATTCCAAGATCTTGAGTTGAAATCAATTATTTCCATCGCTGTTTACTCTTACAAAATATTCTTTATACCTACAATAATATTCATTGAAATACAATTAAAAATTACAACATATTTTTAAAGTATTACCTTAAAGTTAAACAGCTACTTATACACAGAAAGCTTCGCATTTATTTGAGAAATGCTAATGTCAAAGTGTAGGAAGGACAGCTGCCAACCCAAATCAGTAGTGAATCACATCCATCGCGACTGTCATTCAAGGCTGACATCGACGAAATGCGGGGTGACTCTGTAAGGTAACTGTCAAAAACTCAACGATGAATCAGCAAGGCTATAAGACTATCCCTTTTTATGAAGCCGCTTGGCTTGGTGGTTAATTGCCGTGACTTAGAAGTTAGACTTGGAGACTATGGGTTAGGCCTGAACACGAATGTTCTGACTGAAAGGACTATGAGCCGTTTTCATGTGTCTACATTTTGTCCTGGTTCTGCATATATATAATATTCTCATATACATGCATAAACCATAAATAATGTATGGGTCAGCAGAGCAACATTGTCATATTATAACAAATTTATATTAAAATGTCGTATAAACCTTTCGCTGGAAACACTCAATCGATTGTTGAAATTCGTAATAAAACCCGTGTCGTAGCTTAAAAGATTTAAGCGTTAAATATTGTAGGAAGCGAACTTATTTTATAATAGGTATGAATGTAGGGTTGCCATAGTTCTATTATTTGATTGCAGGGCCGGCGTCGCGGACACGGCGGAACATACGCGCGAGGAGTGCCCCGCTTGGGCAACTCCTCGCACCGCCTTGTCCGCGACCGCCGGCGCAGACCTCTCGCTGCCGGCCCTCATCAGGGCCATGGTGGGCAGCGAGGAGGCCTGGGAGGCGGCCGCAACCTTCTGCGGCCAAGTCATGTCGCAGAAAGAGGCGGCGGAGCGGGTGAGAGAGGACGACGTCAACTCTCTCCCGCTTCGCCGCCGCAGGCGCGGTGGGCGGCGACAGGCCTTCGCGGGCCGGTTGCCGCCGTAACGCCGGGGACCGGGGCGGTGGATCGGGGGATCCGCCGCCCACGCCAACGGTCCCATGCCGGAGATGCCCATTTGTTCAATTTGTTTTGCAAGGCTTACGCGTGTCCCGCAGCCCCGCCACACGGCGCCCAGGCGTCTTTGGGACCCCAGGGGTTTAGTGGGTAGGCACCGGCACCTTCTGTGCCGGTGAGTCTCCACATAACCCGGCGGCTCCCCCCGGAGCTGCCGGGTATCCTATGAGGATTCCCCTGGGAAATAAAAAAAAAAAAAGGAGACCCGCCTGATAAGTTTTGCGACGCGGCCATAGTGGCCGGTCGCGTAGCCTTAAACGAGGAAACTACCTGGTGACTTCGCTACGCGGGGCGTTCCTGCGAAAAGAAGTCACAAGAAACTGCAGGCGGTCGCCCTAAGCTAGACCTAACCGTCTAACGCCTCGGGTGGGATAACCCGAGGTTGTGTGAGGGTGAATGGGCCTCTGACCGGGTGTAGGTCAGAGGGGTGAGTGCCTATAGTGTGCCCTAAGCTTGTCTCCCTCTGCCAATCTTAATGTGCAGACGGGTTCCTAACAGCCTCGGTGCAGGGATGTTATTGGACCGTGGTCCGCACACCCAAACAAACACCAAGGGATGGGATGGTAGGGAAAGGGTAGGGTGGGAGGAGGAGATAGCTGGGGTTGACTAGGGAATACCCCAAGGCCAACTGATCCAGCCCCGTCCGAGTTTGCTTTGCCCAGAAGGGCAAAAGCGGGCGCTCGGGGCACGCACGACCGACTTCGTTGGCACCGGGAGGTATCCGTCAGCCACCACTAAAATCGTGGATTTACAAAATGGTTGCCTTGAAGGGCGGCCTGAATGTTATTATCGTGAAAACGACTGATAACAGACAGGTGTTTGGCCCTGTCTATCGTGAAAACGACCGACAGGTAAAAAACAATGAAAGCTTCTTCGAATTCCAAATCCGTAATCCGGGCTGGGTTGCCACCTGTGCCAGGTAGAAAGGACTTCTCAGAATCGAGTCGGGCAGCGTGCGGACGCACAAAGGAACGACCGTCCGGTGCGACGGCTCGAAGCGGAATGCTCCGACCCGCACCGAGCGCGCCGCTTTATACCCGCTGTCCGTACCCCCACCTCTCCTGACTCACAGAGTGGCGCGATGATGTCATATTGCACGTGCGCGCGTTTGAATAACAACATTTTAATAATGAGCGCCGACATATTATAGTTCAATTTACTTACTCAAATCAAAACATCTACGTAAATTTTCACGGAGAATGTATAATACATTTTCCTAAGTAGTACAACATAATGATATTATTTAATTTGCGATATGAATAAAAACAATAATTTACTCGCGATAAAAAAAAAGGTGAGAGCCGATATAAAATTCATTGTGATTTTATTTATAACCGAAGTTTTCAATGTCGCCAAAACTAATTACAACTTCTTCTGATATTTTAATTTAGCGAAGTTTTATTATTCTTATAAATATCGGTAATGTGACGGGAGTACGGCGTCTCCAGAAGTTCGGGGCATATTTTGTGGAACTTTGACCTATTTATGATAGGTTTTTAACCGACTTTTTATACGTTAATTACCTGAAGATCTACCTAAACTGCTGTGACAATGGTTAACTTGTATTTAAGTTAATCATGTGGGTGTTTTAGTGTAGGTAATAATTTGTTATTATGTGTATTATTCATCTTCTAAAATATCAAAAAAGATAGCTAGTGGAAAACTAAACTTAATTTAATTAAAGATCTAGGCTTGTACGGTTAGAACTAAAATAGGTATATAAAATGTGAAAAAAATTTTGATTGATCGCTTATATAATACGCTCGCTTATATACCTAATGCATTTATTTTATTTATTTACATACATATTTACTCATAAATACAGAACTAAAAGACTTACCTATTCATGCACACAAACGTCTGTCTAGGATAGAAATGAAACCTTCCACCGGCTTGAAGTAGACTGCCACTAATATCACCTATAAGATATTTTCAATACTTTCAAGACTATAACTGTACATTTTGAGGTGGTTATAGGTTTCACCATAATAAAGGCCACCTTACACCCCAGGGCGTACGGTGAGCTCCAATGAGTCCATTGTCTCCCGATAGCGCAGCTCCTGTAATTACGCGTCGGGACCCGGGATACACAGAAACAAAAGGGACTCGTTACGTCATATACAGTCGGGGAGACAAGCAATGGACAATCTATGATAGTCTTTGAAGGTTGTTGCACGGACAAAGTGGCCTGTATCCTTGACTATACTCCCTATTGTGTTATAACGAATTGTTTCGTTTCGATGATCAGAGGAAAGAAAGACACTTTTGCATTTATTACTAGGTATTCGTTAGACATACAAAACTAAATGTTTTAATTCATAGGCAAAATACACAGTCATGTTAAGTTAATATGATAACACAAAATCAAGTAACTAAACTTGAGTGAAGTAAATCTATACTAATATTATAAAGAGGAAAGATTTGTTTGTTTGTTTGTAATGAATAGGCTCCGAAACTACTGGACCGATTTCAAAAATTCTTTCACTTTTGGAAAGCTACATTATCCCCGAGTAACATAGGCTATATTTTATCCCTGTATTCCCACGGGAACGGGAACTACGCGGGTAAAACCGCGGGGAGGCAGCTAGTTAATAATAATTTGAACCTCTTTATTTCTTCATAGACAGTATTCTATAACCTTTCTCACGAAAAGAGTCCGTAGTACATAAGAATCAGGCCTTCCAGTGCATTCCACCTCACTCGTAAACCATTAAATCGATAAAAAATAAACGAATTATTGTCACGGCTGATTCAAGAGCACTTTGCTCACTAATTGTACGTAACGCGTTCTTGCGATAGATACGTCATCACCAATACTGTGTTCGAAGCAAATAAAGGTCATTTCATGTCATAAACTGTAGCGGGACGAGATAAGGTCGACAATCGTATGACTTTGCACGTGTTCTGTCAGTAAACATCATGGCAATATGGTAGTGGAAGAGGGTCCTAATAGGGCTTTTGCTAACGCCTAGATGTTTTAGTGTTTGCTCTGTCTGACGATAATATTTTTGGACAAAACTGATAGAGTAGTGATCGTATATGGAAGTCCTTTACTATTCCTAGTATAAAATAGAAAGTTACTTAATTAATTTTCAATAAACCAATGTAAATATATATATGATTTTAATATTCAATTTATATGAGACTTGACAGATTGAAGTCTTTAGATTAACAACCCATTGGCTCTTCTAAGCCACTTTCCGAACCGAGCTTTAGAGTTGTAGACTGCTTGTTTGTAAAGGCCTATTTGAATTAAAATATATTCCAATTTACAATAAGTTTTAATTATGCATAGGGTTATCAATGCGAGAGTGACACCCCTAGTGTTGCATGCGTTATAGGCTATGGTAACCGTTTCCCATGACATGGGACTATATGGCACCTTTGTTATATAAAAAAAATTGTTCAAGATAAAAGCAAAATAATAAGTATGGTTTTAAATAAAAGTATCATAAATAGAAGATAGGTTCCAAATCGCCACCCTGCTATTCTATTTTGAATTTGAATTCTTAGTATACGGTTAAGGTAACTCGAAAAATATCATCTCGACACGTTTTCTCGTCAAAAATTGACATTATTGCGTTCACAATCTCCAACTTAGAACTCGATTAAAACAATGTAAAGTGGTGATAAAGGTAACGTCCGCACGTACTTCCTACGTGTAGCGTGAACGAGTACAAGCTTTCGTCTTATGCGAGAGAGAATTCCTATATTTAACAATACTGCAGTACAATTTTTGCTTTTAAGTTTTATATTCCAATACACATACTCGGGTATGTATATTGAAAATCTCTTTTACATACCCCACAACATTAATCGTGATTTTAAAATTAAAACAAATCCATTTCGGTTGATATATCTATGAAGTTGATTGTCTGCCTGTTTGGCAATATAATATTATATATTTCGCACATCAGGCGATAAAACGTCAGTTATGCAAATAATGTAATTAATATGTTTAGGAAAATCAATTGAAAATTCAACATTCACTCACAAAGCAAACGTCTCACTAATTGCTAAAAAAATTATAAACGTTTAAATATTACTACTATTATATAAGAGTTTATAGCACCGTATATGGGATGTATAAAAAATAAACAGTTGAATTGAGAACCTCCACTTTTTTAATCGTTTAAACACACGAGCAAGAGACACAAATTATAATGCCCTTGTCATATTTGATGAACAATACTATCGAAGAATCGATAAACAAATGATCGGTATCCAATATTAAATATCAACATTGTACCGTAAACTGTAACCGAACACAATAAACACAAACAGTTTTGGCTAGGGGCTTGTTGATTCTGTCATACCTACATATCGCACACCCAGAATAACACTGTATTATGTCGAAAAATCTCAAAAATGGCTTTTATACCTACATTGATGAGAAGCTAAAAATTGGCCGCACATATCACGTGGATGCTGATAAGCAATTATGTGTCAACCGACAAAAATCGAAAACAAAGGTTTTGATATATTTTTATAATGCATCGCGTATTTAACATTCTACAAAAGTGTTTCAAGCCATCTAAAACATAAAAGTACATAAAAAATGGATTTATATCATACAAAAAGTCATAAATCATATAAACATTATTATCTTAAAAGGCATTTTTTCAAAACAAACATTATTGCTTATCATTATCCACGTATAGGTACATACGTATTGTTACATCAAAAACTAGCGACCCGCCCTTGCTTCGCACGGGAGCAATGCTTATAGGCACCCGCCGTCATCACATTAGAAACCTCAAATATAACAGTATTTTTCAACTATTTAATGGATGTTATTATACATATAAACCTTCCTCTTCAATCACTCTATCTATTAAAAAAAAACGCATCAAAATCCGTTGTGAAGTTTTAAAGATTTAAGCATACATATAGGGACAGAGAAAGCGACTTTGTTTTATACTATGTAGTCATCATCATCATCATCAACAGCTCATATACGTCTCCACCGAGGAGCTCGAGCCTCCCCTAACATCGAGGGGGTTTAGGCCATAGTCCACCACGCGGGCCTAGTGCGGATTGGTGGACTTCACATGCCTTTAATTGTGACATCTCGGGCATGCAGAGATGTTTTTCCTTCACCGAAAGCCAGTGGTGTGAATCCGTACGTAAGTTTTTATAAACTCAGAGGTACGGGCCAGGGATTTGAACCGGCACCCTCATGATCGTGAGTCGATGCGTTCCCAACTGAGCCACCACGGCAAACTATGTAGTGATGTCTAACAAATGGCATTACGCAGTAACTTTGACATACAATGTGATAACGGTTATCCGTAAATTCCGAAAATATTGCTATTTTGACTTAGTGCAGTCTTGTTCTGGGTGTGCGATATTTGTGTTTGTCTCTCCAGCTAAGAGCGACTAACATTGAATTTGGACTAAGTAAAAAAATAAATATTAGGCTTTAAGCTCACAGTACTACGAGTGAAGCAAGAATTTGACAGAGCGGTTGGCTTTGTGGTAAGGACCTTGACATTCAAGACGCCGATCGTATGTTCGAATCCCATCCTTGACAAAATATTTGTAAATATGTCTGTTTGTTCTGTATCCGGATGTAAATACCTATAAAAGTATATATTATATTTAACAGTAGTACCCATATCAGTATGGGTACCATATTTACCATACGTAGCTCTGAGTAGCGTAGCGTACGTGAAAAATATCCCAGGATATTTATCTACACTAATATTATAAAAAGGAAAGATTTGTATTTTTGTATGTAACGAATAAACTCAAAAGTACTGGACCGATTTTAATAATTCTTTTTTTATTAGAAAGCTACATTATCACTGAGTAACATAGGCTATATTTTATCCCTGTATTCCCACAGGAACGGGAACTACGCGGGTAAAACCGCGCGGAGGCAGCTAGTTTATATATGAGGTAGTAATATATATCTATATAAAAAGGGTACTAATTGTGCTAGATAGTAATAACCCAATATAAACAGAAGCGAACCAATTACTATCAGAGCCTCCACTTGTTTGTCTGCTTATAGATACCTCCCTACCTGCGACTCAAATATGTAATTCTACTGAAAGGCAATGCACGTAGGGTTGTCAATTTACTTAATTATATTTCAATTCATTACTTGAATTTCCATCACTTTTTAAAGCAATTTAATAAATGAAAACACTCACTTTGTAAAGTTTACAAGTGGTCAACATCTCGTGGTACTTTTATCGCTGAATTTAATTCATTAAGTAATTTATTATTTTTCTGTGTTTATTTTGTGTTGCAACTGGTAATTTACGTATTTTATCATTGTACTTAATTGAATGTTGATAAAATATTTAATGTTATACCACTTTTACATAACTTCTCTAAATTAAGCAAAAAGCAAATCTGTAAGTTATCCAAATAGCTGTAATACTTATTATTAATTGCCTTATATGGTTAATTTTAATTAATTACTACTAGCTTACTTACTACCTACTTACTACTAGCTCAAATACATACTTACCAGAAATTGACATTCTTCAACCAGCGACTTCCAAGGGCTGCCAACCACAAAATCAAGACTAGGCCAGAGTTACGCCGCATACGGAAGCCTTTGACCCCACAGCTGATGCAGATCGTAGCAACCCTATAAGACGGTATGTGTCAAGGTCGCAACCTATATAACAGAGTATACCATAATATTACGTAACGTCCGGGAGACTGGACTGTTGACGGCAGTTTTAATATAATTTGATGAAAACTGAGTCTGTTTTATTTTTCAAGAGTTTTTATGCATTTCATTTTGCATACAGTTTCATAAAGGGTGATTGAAATATCTCGTCTTTTGATAAATGGAAATATTAATTAATTGGATTGAGTTTTCTTTATAGGTAGGTACATTGATCGCAGATATTATGACTTCAAACAACTTGGTGCAGTTTCAGAATGTTAAAGGAAAATATATCTTATTGCTTCACGTTAGGATTATCTGTTAGACATATTGTTAATTGGATGATATTGCGTTACCTTAATGTATCAACAAGGTTCATTTTTAATTGACATCTTAAAACGCTGAAGCGTGGACAAAAAACTTACCAAAGTAATACTACTCTGAGTACAGTAGTGTAAATATGTAGATATCTATACTTACGATAGTCATATATATTACTTGTTAGTTATTTTCCTTGTAGACTTACGTATGTACTGGGATTATGGCTAAGCGTAAGACCATGTGGATTAAACAAAGACAATTCGGCGTAACACCCGAAATAGGAACAAGGAAAATATTGGGCGGAAAAGGGTGAGTTTGGCTGTAATCGATACTCCTATATCAACGACAAACAAAAAAAAACAACAATTAAATTCATATAATTTTATTTGCAACTATCATATAGAATCACATAAATAGTTGGAATTCTCATTTTGAAACATCGATAACGTAATTACACAATCATAACTACAATATTGACAAACGTTTACTAAACTAGATAGTTGCAGAATCAGACTTTAGGAAATACATTTTCAAAATGGCAGAGCAATCTTGTTATGTTAAAGTAGTCGACAAATCTAATAAGTGAAAGCGGAGGGAGGTAAAAGCGTTTTATAACCGCAGATGCATTCGTAGCAGCAGTAACCTTGATATTTAAATCACTTTCTAATTTAATTTTTGACAATTTACAGCTATTGCAAATAAGTTGTTGCTATAAAGAAAATATAATCTACTAAATATTATATTAAAAATGGTATATATTTTTATACTGGTAACAATAAATAAATAGGTTTAATTTTATCGTTTTATAGAAAAACCAGGTGTTTTACTTGTATTTTCCCCAAAATACTGTACATAAGTGCGTTTAGGATGGAGAAAATTGAGATATAAAGATGATAGTGCAGTCAAATTCGTTACTTTGAGATTCGGAATTTGCAATATCTTAGTGTTGTTTATACAGAGTCGCATTAACTATTTTATTATTATTTTGAATACATGTTTATACCAAAACTTCAACGTTAATGTAATTAGTGATAAACTTGAAAGTGTTACAGCAACCATTATGAAAATGTTGTTTATTAAGCTAACAGACTCCACTTACTCGCCCCTCATATTGATTCTACAACAATATATCGATCGCAGTATAAGCATCACAATAACAAAAGATTATAACAAAGGTATGCCCTTTAAAATCGAATACAAAGCATCCAACTTGAATAAAAGCCTCGTGATAGCAATACTTTTATATTGAATTGCTTTCAACAAAGAAAATTGCAGGTCAATGAAGTAAAAGCAATAAAAATGCAGGTGACTCATTAGATATTCAATAGTCGGTCTTAAGAGTGTCTAAGATGGTTTTGAATGAGAACAAAGAGGCCTTATGACAGGATTTAAAACCATCTTTATAGCTGATACCATAGAGTACAAGATTGCTTGTAATCGAGAATACATATTTTGTGTACTAATCCAGATTACATTTTTCCGTATAGACATGAAGTCCGGAAGAGTTCAAATAGTAAATAATGGACTATTTTTATCTGTTAAAATGTTGCTACAATATTAAAAATAGTACATCCATCTTCTATTTCAATATAGTATTTAGGTAAATAGTTCCAGTTAATATTTTATTAAATTTACATTATATAGAATGTACTATGTGTAGAAATAAAACCTTCCCTTTAAACAAGACGAAATGTTCACGCAACGCTTCCTTATTCAAAACTCGAGTCAACATATTTATTAATGTTGATCCTTTATATGCTGTTCGGTGTGGAATAAAAATAAGGTAGATTACTACACGAGGGAGAAATGTCATCACATGAGAGGAATATGAATTTGTTTGGTACAAATTTAGATTTTAAAGCTCAATCTTCCGTTTGAAGATAGGCGTGATATGTACCTACTTATTACAAATATGTCTCAAAAATAAATAAATAAATCTGTCTGGATGTAATTATCTGTATAATAAGTCTATATTTAAAAGCAGTATATGTATATCTGCTATTCAGTTACCATAAAAAAGGCTCTGCTTAATTTGGAATCAGATTGGCCGTGTGTAAAAAATGACCCAGGATGCCTGATATCCTGGGTCATTTTTTACACACGGCCAAAAGCGCAGCGTAGGGGGTTCACCCACAAGGTGGACCGACAACCTGACAAGGTTTGCTGGAACCCGCTGGATGCAGGCAACCTGCAACCGGTCTGCGTGGAAATCGATGGGGGAGGCCTATGTTCAGCAGTGGATGACCTATGGCTGGTGACCTATATGATGATGACGGTACATTTGAAAATAGTATATTTTTTTGTGTAATGTGCTTACACATTTAACTTTTTTTTGTATTAATATATTTGCAGTTTTAAAATAATGCGTATTGAAAAGTACAAATATTATAACATCAAAATAAGTTATTTTTTATCTAAACAACCCGATTACAACTTTTTGTTTGTTTAAAAATAGAAGAATTTACCAAAAAGAATGTTAACTGGCATACAAACAAAACACCCTCTCGTTTGGGGAAGTCGTTAAATAAAAGTTCAAAGCATTCCCTCAAGATTCAAAGGCTTTAAAGACAGTTACAGGCCGTTAAACAAATTTAATGAGATGCTCTCGTTCAAACGTCCTGAAAAGTGCAACGTTTTGTGTAAACTGTTCATACAAAACTTTTATATTTTATAACATAAAGGAAATCTTTAAGTGGCTTTAGAAATTCAATTGCATCTCCTTTGAATATACAGGCTTTACTAACATTTTATTTAGTTTTTGTTATTTTTAACTTCCTATCGAATTTTTGTTAATTAATAAATAAATGTTATTTACAGTAGATTAAAAAAATGTTGTATAATTTCTTAAAATTATTAAATCAACCCTTAAATCATTAAAAATTCTCAAGCTATTTAAAAAAAACTAAAGTATTGAAAGAGGTAAAGGAAAACATATCGATAAAACAAATCGAAAGATCGACTTTACCAAAATAATGCTATAAAAGTATAACACTCACAATTGTACCAATGAAAGGCTTACAACATTTATAAAGGGAAACATACCAGCGATATGCAGTATGTTGTTTTTTTACTCTTGTCACACATAATCGAGTTATCAGCGTTGGAAACGGGCTCTGTATGTAAATCGTTCAGGCGGCATGAGCTTACTCATGTGTGTATGTACAAATGTATAGCTAGTACTCCGTAGTATTTTTATTATATCTATGGTAAACTTAAATCTATTTTTAATTCAGTTTTTAACTGCTACAAGTTTGTATATGACCCCAATACTAGCGAAAAAGTTTCAAAACATACTCCAGATTGTTTCTTTATTTGTTGACAAATAAAAAATATGAACCGGGAAATACCAACTTAGTTAGTGATTTCAACTTAGCTAGTCATTAAAATATGATACGTATATTTTGTGCATAATGTCAGTTAAATTCTATAGCGCTACGACGTAGGTAAATGTGCTACGATTTTGTGCTGCTACGAATGTCTACGAAGTCATATAGATGGATGGTTATAGACCGACATTGGGTTCTACGAATCGAAAGGGTTTCGTCGGAAATGGGTAGCGTGCATTGGATTGAAACTAATTTTAATTAAATACACAGATATTGGTTAACAAATCTTATTAACTATACATATAAAAGGTACATAAGTAAGGGAAGTACAAAGAAAACGTATAATACTAAAAACGAGTACTCTCCTCTATACAAATAGTGTATTACGAAAAGCAACTTCATGTAAAAGTCTTAGAAAGTTTCGTTTAGAAAAATATAATTAGTTATCTAATAGTAACACGTAGTAACATTTAGGTATACCATTATCATACGTAGTATTTAATACAATAGACAAGCGTATGATTTTATAAGTTACAATAATCTTAATACTGACATTTATTTTCTTATAAAGTAACAACAGACCTTAGTATATAATATAAGGGCTCTTATGGACTATATTGTTATACCGAATTGGCATTAAACATCAATTAAACAAAGATCATAATTGCATGAAAAAATACCGCATTTCATATGTAGATTTTAAACTATCATATTAACAAACGTTATATAATATCCTAAATAGAAAAAAAATCGTATGAATTAGTAACTTTTACGTTTTGAAAATTTCTTATTTGAGAAAAATCTTCATAAACTGATTTCAAATTAAGTTTGGTTAAAGGACTTTTAATTCTATCTCCACTATCACTTAATTAAGGTCCCCCCGCTGCGCTGAATCTGTTTTTATCGGAAATACTTTAAGAAACTAACTACCTATACGTATTTTATATGGTAGGTTACAATTAGTAAGCTTTTTTGCTAATGTACAAAATAGTAATATATAATACCTTTGAAAATGTAACAGTGAAAAACCTCGTCATGTAAATAATAAATAATATAATCACAATAAATATAATTAATTCGAAAAAACGTTTAAATCCACATAACTCATAATAAGAGATGTACATATTCGGCATAACAAGGTCATCACCCTTCCCACCACACGGCAAATACCCTACCATTAAAATTAGAACTTTAAATCACGTACATTAACGTCAATTTTATAATGACTTTACATGACAATTATAGCTAATAGGCTGTCAAAATGGAGTCAATTTCATTAAATAATTCACTCTAATTAGTCCTACTAATATTATAAAGGCGAAAGTTTGTATGGATGTTTGTTACTCTTTCACGTAAAAACTACTGAATGGATTTGAATGAAATTTGGAATAAAGATAGCTTATAACCTGGATTAACATATAGGCTACTTTTTATCCCGGGAAAATGGAAGACCTCCCGGGTACGCGGGTGAAACCGCGGGGAGCCACTAGTGATACATAAAGTTCAAATTTCAATGGTGTAGCTATTAGCTGTGTTCGTAGACTAAGATCCCATAGTCATGTTTCAAATAATTACCATTAATTCAATCAGTAAGCCCTCATTCGCACGAGTTTTTTTAACGTACGGTAAAAAAGCGTTCAAATACAACAAATGCATTCCCATGTGCACACGACAGCGTTTTTAAAATGCGACGCTTTTTTATCGAGCGGTGTTGCATTTTCAACTGTGGGCGTTGGAAATAGAGTATATGGTACTTGGGAAAGTATTTCTGTATGATCGCTTTTTTACCGTACGTTAAAAAGCATCTCGTGCGAATGATGACTAAAGCACACTAATATGGATGTATAGTCATGAAGCCAAACCTCTATTGATTCGCATCATGTGTTCAAACGTCGTCATACATCAATGCATTATGGTAATCAACGGCTAATTAATCTATCGATTTAATGCGGCATTAGTCATTATGATTGGAATCATAGATCTGTATATGCATTAGTGTTTTGGTTGGAATGGTGAAGTTATAACTCTGAGCTCATAAAAGCATTCAGAGACTAACCGATTTTGTGAGATACCTAGCTGTAGGTAGTAGAAAATAAAACTCATATTAAACTAAATGAATTAAAGGTAGTTGTTTTGCAAAAATGTAATTTAACTTAAGTAAATAAGTATCATAATATGATTCAATCGTCATACCTAAGGTAATTATTTGAAACATGCCTTAATTTTTTAACATTAACAAGTATTCTAATGGAAAATGTTTCTTAATTTAAAATATATTCTATAGCTAATATTTATTTGAAAAGAAATCATGTAATTAATTATGAATTTCTAAGAAGTATTGTGAAGACTTATTCTTGCAATTTCATGAAAAATAAATGTAAACTCAAATCATTTCGGAGAAAATACGAATTTATATTTTAAAGAAACCTTTAATATTGAATTTCAAAAACAGATCTTCGACCTAGCAGCTTTAAAGTTCAGATTACATCGATTCATTTCACAAGAAAGACTTAGGGATTAGAAATAGTACTCAGCATGATTTCTAGTGCTTAGATCGTCTACTTGGTTTTTACATTAGTACCACTTATCCACAGCATTAGAAATAATGCTACAGTTTTATTCATTTTATTTTATTCAGGGTCTATTGACCTCTATATTAAGCACTTAAGAGCTATTATTTCCATTCATTTTAGTATCATAATAATTGCATGGAGTTTACAAGGGCTTTAAAAACTAAATTATCCTGATTTTAATTGGCTTACTATATATTTTGATGGATATATACATAAGCATATTTGCATCACTCAAAAACCATATTTTTTTTGTTATTTATGCTACCAAATCTGCTTGCTGGAAAATAATCCTTTTTCATCTGAAATTATCGCCAATAACTGCTTAGGAATAATAGCTCTTAATATGTCCCATGAAGATGCAATAAAGATTTTCTAAAAAGAATAAAAATCCATTACACAAGTCCTTAAATTATGTATACACTATAAAGTACAGGTTGACAAAGTTGAATATAGTTTACGTTATAAAAGTAATTAGTACAAAAAATATACTTTAGGATATGATTATTCAAATAGATTACGTAGGTAAGTTTACTAAACATTAATAAATATATCTACATATATGACTAGTAACATTAACAATGAAAGATAAGATATTTTCCTTATCATATTTTATAGAAACATATATCATGTAGAAACGACAATTTACTGTTATTTTGTTTACCAAAGCAAAGTATTGATTCGCAAATAAAATCTATGGATGTTTTAAGATGGTCATATCTAAAAATATGAATAAAGTGTTATAAACTAACAGGAAAAATATGGGAAATATTTCAACAATAAAGTAGGGGTCGAAACCATATCGAGTAGCGGAGTAATAACAGAAATCTTGTTATAGAAATGGATAGATGATGTATAATAAATTTGTAAGGAGAGCTACGTATGTGTGGTTTTGAAAGGTCAACAATAATATATTGTACTGTATCCATTACCAGTATCGAGCTTGGAAATGTTATTCCGAACGATTTGCCATAAAAATCCTTCGCTATATTTCCTTGAATTGTAAGAGATTTATATTTCATATTTCGCAATATTGTGCATTTCATTTCATGGTGAAATTTATTATATGTGACTTTTTTTGTAATTTCGTATGGGTTTTCGAATATACGGGATTTAAGGGAATAACGCTTAAAAATTATCTTTTAAGGGCATTACAATTCATATGCTGTCATGGATAAATACTAAAAACTTTTAAAAGACTCAACTGCTTTTATTTTAACCAGATATGATTGGCAAAGTACCTGTACAATATTGTTACATGCACTAATAGGGTAGGTACTAACCTTTAACTGTGGTTTTACCCACCTTTCTTTCTTTTGGAATGCAACGGGTTTGATCAACCAAGCTAAATCATTTTAAAACAAACAAACATAAATTAAATATACACAAAATAATTAGCAACAAAATTTATAAATTACAGATATCCTTACAAATTGAAACGATTACATTTATAAGAAAAATGTACCTAAAATGCGCTTATTTATAGTATAATTAGTAGTATTAAAGCCAGTAAGAAGTACCAGGGGAGCAATAGTTTACAGGACGTGTAAGTTTTCGCACGATTTGGATTTCGATATATCGTTGATACATATTTTCTGAAGGAGCTCCCTTGCGATGCTCAGCGAGATATGTGTTCGGGAGCTGGCTAACTTAGACGGTTTTGCCTCCTATGAAAAAAGATATAAAGTTCAATTTCCTCCGAGCGAAAAATAATAAATTGAGCATAAAATTGAGGAATGTGCCCAAAAATACCAGCGCTACGAATAAAACAAGGACACTGCCCTTGTTTCTGTCGTGCTCTTTTATCTTTTCTTTCGTATATAATTACTTGTACATTACAATAAAACAAGGGGGCTTTGAGCCGTTTTTCCGTCCATTCATTATTTCTTTGAAAAAACTTCCTTCCCTTTTTCCTTTTGCTTTAACCGATTTTACATTTTGTGACAAAGAATCAACTGGCAGTGAGATTGGAATGACGAAATGCTTTTAAATATTAAAACACCTTTATTTAGAAGGCCTAATTTCGTTGAATTTATTGGTAAAGGTATTCAATATTGAAAAGCAATCGTTACTTTAAATATAGAACGAAAATTAATAAACAATTTTGTTTCCAGACGGGAGTCGTAAAGGTGAAGGTATAAAAGTGGGAATGGTTGCCCGGAAAAATAAAGTAGGTACATAAAGTATTATGATTTACTGAGACTACATTGACATATAGACAGCGTTACATGTATTTACTTGCTCCCACAAACCAATTTCTGTTGAAGTTATATGGGTGAATAAGTAATAGCTTCATTATTAGTCATTTTACATCAGCAACTTATTGTCGAGTGTCGAAAATCCTCCAAATTTATATATTTGTCGATCTAAATGTATTCTAGACTCTTTTTTTTATTTAAAATCATCAAAAAAAAAATAAGGTACCTACTTAAGGCTTGGACATTACCAGATTCACATTTTATTCTATTTTAAATATCATCTACCCGATTGCAGCTTTCCGCTGAACCTTCATTCAAAAATCCTTCATTATATACTTATTGAAACTTTATATAAAGAATTTACGAATTAACGAAACACTTACCTGTTTCCCAACCTTTTTGGCTTGTTTCTTGTCTCTGCTCTCCTTCAGACGGATCTGTTTGAGGATGCCAACAAGCAGTTCGTCCACGTTGTGCTGGATGCCTGAAGATGTCTCGATGAACTTGGCATCCCGAGATGTTGCCAGTGCTTTGCCTTCTATGTTAAAAATAAAAAAAAAAGTCTTGAACTTTCTTTACAGCTATCCAATCTTTGCAGAACTTGTAAGCAGATAGATTACTGCTTATTCAAGTTTTGAATGCATACATAACTTTTATAAACATTTAAACCCTGGCATCTACATGTATTAAAACTCGAATGTTTGCCTAGGGTGGGAATCGAACCTTCAAAGAGTAACTTAGAAATCAAAATCGTTTACTACCAAGCTACTATCAGTAAAAGAAGGTTTTGTTTTTTCAATTTAATCATTATTATGTATGAATTATGTCTGTTCTATTTACTGTGTTCAGTTTTTAATAACTATACAAGTAAGTAAATTTAAGCTAACTGGATCCCAAAATACCAGCTCAACTTAATTTAGAATGAAACTGGCCATATCTAACAAATATCCCCCACGAAAAGCTTTAAAAACTCTCCAACACACTTACCATTAGTAGTAACTTGCCGTGCCCTTGCCAAGTCAGCTTTATTCCCAACCAGGAGTACTGTACGCTCAACTGTGAACTGCTCCCTGGCTAAGTAGGAGAGCAGCTCTGCAGCCCGGGTGAATGAACTCTTGGCCACTACTGAGTAGACCACCACACAGGCGTGGGGCTCGTATGTCGACATGCAGTTCTCTACCTGTGGTCAATATGTGCTGTTAATATAGGTAATTTTTTTATTTAACGAATTTTGAAACACTATATACTCGTAGCTCTTTATAACACTAAAAATAATTGCGCCTAACCGCTTCTTTAAAAAATTTAAAAGCTTTATTCTCGTACCTATTGTGATTAATAGTCAGATACCTATTGTAGAGATTAAATTTATCTACCTTTAATATTTATAGATGCAATGAAATTACTGTGCAATGTACTACAATATAGGCAGGTACTATAATGTACTAGTAATCGCCCCGCGGTTTCTCTCAAGTTCCTGGGGGATTTACTTAAACTCCTTTTGCGTAAGAACCTTATTTGAACTATTATTAGGATTTTATTTAGGTATCATGTATATATGAGCATAACGGGTAATCCAAAAGTACCTATATATCTGATAAAAAATACTTCAGTAATAAAAGAACACACTATTCTTAAATAAAAAAGCCATTACTATCACGGCTAACATGAAATCTCCGGGTAACATCTAGACTGAAGTAAATTATTGTTTTAAATGGTTTTCTTACCGACATTTCAGTGCTGGGATGATCGATAAATATAAGCTCGGATTCTTCGCCGTCAAGCAACACTGACACGGACTTCTCACCAAACTCGTCATCTGTAACAAATAATAATATATATAGTCTTCAGTATTAAATAAATATAACATCAATCAGCGACAGTGAAGTGATGACTCATTAATTACCAATGCAATGATAAATGCAAACATATTCAACAAAAGTAAAGCATGTAAATTGCGTGACGATTTTAATAAACATAGTGCCTTGATCTCCAAGAACATTTTTTCAGTTACATTAAATTATTAGTCCGTAAATTGGTATCTATTTGGAAAAGTATTCGCTATCCCTAATCCCGGTTGTTATTAGTAGCATCCTTACGAGCCGAGCGGTGCAAATCGACAATCTATCCCCGTTATATGACTTAATTACAAAAAGTACCCGTGAAGACCATAAATAAATTAATGCATAAATAATACTCTATTTATTTATTTTTATTTATATCAAGTCTATATTCTATAAAAATGTCTATAAATTCACTGCTAAACTAAGAATAAACTTGTGATGGGAGTTAGGGTTCTCTCAGATACATTACGTGATGTAATAGATATGTCTACTTACATAAAATTGGCCAAGCCGTTTCGGAGGAGTATGGTAACTAACATTGTGACACGAGAATATTATACATAAGATTTACATACTTTCGCATTTATATTTTCAGTAGGATAGTTATAGTCAATAAAGTATGGATTTATTGATCCATTATATAAGGAGTGATGACTGAAATGAAGGCGGAGGTGATAGAGAAAAATGGAAGAAACACACGTTGTGCTTACCCTGCTTAGGCGGTATAAGGGCAGGAAGAAGAAGTTATTTTCACAGTATGTTTCACTGATTTAATACTGCAAAATGCAGGTAAAACCGAGTGAAGGAATCCGTGTAATATAAACCAATCTATTTGCAATAAAACACAGCTGAATGGGTTGCGTTTACAAGGAGAAAGAATGTTGCAATTACGAATAGCTCCGTTTATCAAATGTTCAATAAAATAGGGGAAATATTCTAGACCCTTATAAAAACATTCACAGACTGAAAGGGTTTCTCTGAAGGGTTTTGTGCCTAGAAAAATATTTGTATGTTATAAATAGATATCCTAACAAATATTACAAATGCGAATGTAACTCTGTCTGTCTGTCTCGCTTTCACGCTAAAATTACTGACGCCCGATGTCAATAATCAATCCTGATCCATTTGTTGCTATCTAAGATTGATATATCAATCCATTTTCTGGGTGAAGCTTTAAAATCAATCTATCTTCGATCTACGATCGATCGAATCTGTTCGAAAATGATAGTTTTTGCTTGCCAATAAGCTATCCGTCCATTTTGACAACTCGTTGGTTTTACTCTCGGATAGGAGATAGATTATATTAACATCGGGCGTGAATCGATTTAATTGAGAATTGGTACACAGATAGTCTAGTGCCTGAGAAAGGACATAGACTATTTTTTATTCCGGGAAAATGGAAGATCTCCCGGGTACGCAGGCAAAACCGCGGTGAGCCACTAGTGGTTTATAAGTAAGGTTGTCTGGACGAGATCACTTCGAAACGTTATAAATACTCCTTCATAATTAATTAAATGTTTTTCTAAAAGAGCTATGTGTATTTAATATTAACTTTACAGCTTCTATTTTCAAATGTCTGCCTGAAGGATTTAAAGGGTATTTAAAGTATATTTAAAGGCTTATTTGAGTGTTATGTACTAATGTTTCACTATTTGGAATAATTGCTTTGGTGACTTGATTGACTATTTAGTTGTTTTCTACACTAACATTATAAATCGGAGAAATTGTATTTTTGTGTGTGCATATGTTTGTAATGTATAAACTTAAAAACTACTGTGCCAATTTCAAAAATGTATTCACCATTGGAAAGCTAAATTATCTGGGATGCATAGGCTACATAAACATGAGATTAAACTGAATATAACCCTTCGTGATATAGATAAATAAGTTTTTGAACTACTCTTTAAAGCTTTGTTCAGTTCCATAATGTATTTATTACTTCTTTTGGAATATCTAATATTTAATGAAAACTGATTTTAAAGCTAAAGCCAAAATGTATTATAAAATTTTAACCTTATTTATTTATGCAGAGATTTGATGGTTTATCCTTTAAGCGGTTTATCGAAAAAGGCACACGTATGGTGAACCTTTGGACATTTGCATACTCATAAATTATGTAGCCGTTATAATGTTCAGAGTAACATTTAAATAATGGTTTTTAAAATGTTAGAACTATTGTAGATGTAACTTTAAATAGTTAGTCTGTTTAAATCATACAAATATCTTTCTTATAGTCGTTTATTTAACACTAGCTTCTGCCCGCGACTTCGTCCGCGTGGAACAGTTACTTTTGGCAAACACTAACTTAAGCCCGCGACTTCGTTTACGTAGAAGGTTTGTATCTCGCAGTGCTCACCGCCACCGCCCTTCTCCGCATGACTGCCCGCCGTATTCTATTCTAACTCTATGCCTAATAATATCGAGATCCCTCTATAGGTGTGATTGTGTACACATCCATCCACTTAACTTTCGATTTTCTAATAGTAAGATGATGATGATAAATCATTAAAACAGTCAAATCTCTCCTTGATCTATACCTAATGATATTTCCAAATTACCGACCAGTCCCTATTTAGAAACTATGGTTACGATACAAAGTGATATATTACCAATATACCTACTGATATAACTTATGTCCCTATTATCATATTCTCGGTATTTTGATACGAATACAGTATCAATTCCAATGTGTTCGTGTTTCTGGGAAGCCGGTTTGTTTTCCTTCAACCGTACATGCGTACGCGATTTGTTCCCCAATATTGGATTTATTTATAGCTCATGTATTATATGGAACCTTAAATCCTATTAAATATTATATTACTAGTTTCCTCCCCGCGGTTTTACCCGCGTAGGTCTCGTTCCCGTGGGAACACTAGGATAAAATATAGTCTATGTGTCTAGTGAGTATTTACCCTGATAATGTAGATTTTTTTATGCGATCCAGTAGTTTTAAAGTTTATTTGTTACATACAAAAAAAATCTTTCCGCTTTATTATTAAATTATATAAACCTAGGTATAATGCGAAAGTATGGATGGATCAGGATGAAATTTTCCAATTACCTACCTAATTAGAATTTTCCGAATTGTAACAAATACTTTTTTAACTAAAAGATTCCTAAGAAAGCAAGTAAATTCGGGGCGCGATTTTTGTTCATACATATATTATGCCGAGTATCTACCTACCTACATACCTTACAAAAGTGTTTTTCGTAATTCAAAAAAATAATCCATCTCTAAATTAGAAGCATTTTCTTTCGTGACTTCCAAGAAAACTTCTTATAAATGACCAGCTGAGCGCACTCTAGAGATTTCGAATTAAGCTTGAGCCACTTAAATATTTCATGAGCACTTAAAAGTATTTCACTGTTCCTATGTAAACATACAACCTTAAATCTTTTTGGAACACATAAACCAATAGGTAGATTTCCCAGAACACTCTTCAATTGTTTTCACAAAACATAAGCGGGTACCATGGGCGTGGTTGAATGAATATCAATTCATTATTCATTCCGTAACGGGACAAAAGATTCCTAAGGATTTTTTTGGTAATTGGTATGTAAATAGGCATATTATTATGTAGTGAAAGCAAAAAGGTCTTAAGTAGGTATAATACAGAAAACGTAAATGGTAACGTCAGAAAAGAAATGTTGTGCTATTCAGCTTTATTACGATAAATTTAATAAGGAAACGAATGAGCGAATGTTCCTAATTTGTTTATATTTAATATTTGACAAGTATACTTATTTCAAGTTACAATATCCAGAACTGTTTTTATGCCAAGGAAAGGCACAGAGGCAGACGGTCTTTCTACACTCTCTAGTACAACCACCAATGCATTGTCAACCTTGAAACACAGGTTTTATGGTTGCTTTTTATATGTCTCTTATTTCATTGGACTCTTCCCCTTCCAACTAAAACACAGTAGTGTATTTTCTCAAGGTAGGTACTGCTATTCGGTGATAATAATGATGGTGTTAAGCTCTAATATCACTAAACACTGGATAATTTAAAAAAATATGCATAAAATAAAATGAAGCTGGGTGGATTAGCATAATGCAAAATTATACCTTCGAAGCTAAGGATGTGTTATCATGCATAAAAATGTGTTAATAAAGCTTAATAATACATTAAAATAAGGTCCACATAATTTAGGTTCCGCTGACTTAAAGTATCATACTAAAATCTAATAAAAGGGCACAAATGTAAAGGATGTAACAAATTAGGATAGGTTAATTAGGGTACAAGTCAGGTAACGTAAAAAGCACCTAATAAATTATCTACAAGGATATATTTATTTAGTACATAGCCCCAACAGATTATTCTGCAAGCTTCAAAATGTGTGACTAAGAATTACTGTTGTTAGGCTTATTTATTTATGTTATTTAGGTACAAATTAGGTAGGTCGTGCTGAGGCAAGTTGTGGTAGAACACAGGTAGGTCGGGCTAAAGCAAACTTACACATGTATTAAGTGAGGTGTAACTTACCGCGTTTGGCTTCGTCAAACGTGAGCAAGCAAAAAGAAGTTTCGTTATTTACAGGAGAGTTAGCGTTAGCCAGCCACACACATGTTACGCTAATGTTGCGACAATGGTAGCAGACGGGAGCGACTATCGAAAATGACACCGAGAGTACATTTTTGTTGCTATCAAACCGACTAGACAGACTATAATAGGTATATAATATCCAGCTAAGTTTACGCCAAAAATGTACACTAAAGTCATTGAAATGTTAGTAAGCTTCTCTATATAATATTAAACGTACTAAAGCCACAATTATTGAACAATAAATTCATCTTTATTTTGATAATCTTTACAGATTCCGCTCTCGTCTGCGCCCATGACTATAGCCAAAGCTTATATAGTTCCAGACATCTATCTACTTTGTCACAACTTATTTATACCTACATCAGCGCGTGTCACATATTCGGCGACAATGTTACAGCCACTATTACGGCTAAATGCTTTTCACAAGTCACTAATGGCTATTTTCATCACAAATAATAAGAAACACCCACGCTTTCATACAATATTAACCAGTTTCTGCTAGCCCAATATTATTGCTATCCTTGTTGTTTTACTTAACAATGAGAGTGATAGTTATATGCCACTAGGTAGGGTAGAGTCTGTAATAACAATAAATTAACCGTATTAATATTCATATTTACAAAGTTTCATATTAAATCAGTGTTTGAATTTGATTTGTGAACTTATGAAAACGTGCGCGTGGAAACACTAATGAGAAAACTTTGATAGCTCCTCGCAATCAAATTATCATAAAGTTCTTAAAAGTTGATAAGAGAAATATTTACAATTCGACACCAGCTATTTATACTACGCTAAGTCCGAAATGTGTACTTTACAGGAGAGGCTTATAAAGGAAAAAACGTGATAACTTTTACATTAATTAAGATATTTATTTGAAATTTGGAACCCTTCATGGTTATTTTTTTCTTTATAATATCTCATATTTATTTTTCCATAATTATTTATATTTTTCGATTTAGCGCTAGTTAGCCGAATATAGACGTAATTCTTCAAATTAATTTTACAAGTTACACACGTCTATCTTACGTTAGCGTTGTGTATTACGGGATGGCATAGTGATAAAGATGTGTTATTTTTATTGTGTTGCGATGATAATTTTTAAATAAATCATGCATTATTTGTAACCTTAGGGTAATATATATATCCGTAAAATATATTATTATAAATTCACTGGCTAAATAACTAGTTATTAAAGTTAGCTTTTTGTTAACCCGTATATACGTCTCTGGCGGATATCGTGTTAAAAGCCGCCAAATTATACATAGCGTACTATACATCGACCTGTGCCACAAGTTAACGCCTCATTTATCTTTGTGTGGAGCTAAAAATTATATTATTTTTTATAGATTCTAGATAGAATAGAGCAGATAACATTATATTCTGTAATTTTAATACATAATTTAAACTAATAACGCATAAAACTAGTCAGTAATCAGTTAATTAAATATCAATTATTGCTTATGATTAATTGAAGATCGGATCAATCCCAGTTCGATTTTGTACCTTATATTTATTTAAATCAATAAAGTATTGTTATTCTTAAAAGAAAATGAACTCTCCTCATTATGTTCAGTTATTAGAATAATAATATTTATGTGGAAAGCAAGATGGGAGGCATTTGCCCTGCAGTGGGATACCCATAGACCCAGGCCTTAAATAAAATAGATATCAATAACGATAATACATTTCCGGAATAATATTGTTATCACAATAATATTTAATGTTTTTGGTTTTTTGCTGGATTGATTTAACCAAGTTTCGTGTCTTTTTCGGGAATAAGCTCTAAAAGTGGGATTATCTAGTATTTTTAAAATTTTGCTTACGTTATCAATCAAAAGATAAACGATACTTATTTTCCAACAAGCCGTAGTTACCAATATAAATTATTTTAATTAACTTTGTTCTAGATAATTTTGTCATCAATAAAAATTAAGCTAATATTATTTCAAGAATCAAAATAAAGGAGTTCCATTCCCTATCGCACTGGTGTATACCATTCAACTGGAGAATACACTTCTCTGTCTCTTGCAGTCTATTCTATTAAAGCCGTATGTCTTTTTTCCATAAAATGGTTGCTTCTTCATCTTCTCTATCTTCATTTGAAAGAAATCAGCGGATAATAAGTATCTTCATAATATACTAAACGATATGGTTACTGTTTCATCCCTCACGCAGTTATCTGATTATAGGTTGACTTTGTGAACTCCATAAGATGTTAATTTGTCAAATATATTATTTAAGCAACTGGCAGCATAGCAAACAAGCAGCCTTTTTAGCCGTTCGGTAATCACAGTATATAAGCGGGGGCTTATATACTCATCTTCGAGCTTAAGATGTTAGGGACCGACATCAGCCTTTTTAGGACGATGGCATTTACTAGTTTGATACCGCAGAATAGAGACTATCATTGAAAACAGGAGAAAGTTTTAAAATTACTGGGGGTGGATATTGCCGTTACTAAATCTGTATTACTACTGGGGCTGTCATTCATGTGCAAACCTGAAAGACTTTCCTGGGCAGACATACCGATTTGATGTAGGATTGTTGTATTTGCGGTTTTTTGGTAAGAAGTCGGCTACACCGTTTGAAGATAAGGAACTATATTAGCTGTGCTGTCAGAAGAATCATCAGATACGACAGAAAACAAAATGTCGATGCTTGTTGGACTTAATGTCAACGGAAAAGTCTTTTGGACTGAAGTCAATACCTTTGGTAAACAAATATTAAGTGGAGTATAAAGAGCCCCCAAGTCGTTTAAGTTTGTATCTTGTAGGTCTGCACATAATTTTCATAATTGACTGAACTGGATAGGTATATATAATAATTATTATTTTAAAATTATTTCATCAGACATAACGTGCTCATAAAAAATCCCGAACTCAGGATTATTAACTTCAGCTGGTAATTTATTCGGCTACGATTCTACAAAAAAGGGTAAAATATTGTATTAAAATTATGTTTTTTATTATCATAAAAACATGCCGATACATTAAAAATATGAATGGTGAAATTATCGTCGAAAACGAATAAATATAATTGTATTTTGACATAAGTATTTAGCTAGTAAAAGTCGCTAAGTAGCGCATTCTACAAATGAACAAATATGCCTGATCGTTCTAAACTACGCTAACTAGAGTTTGCGTAGTATACACGGACTTTTATAAAAGCGCTTAAATTTAAGAAATATGTAGCGTATTACTATAATATATATTTAAATACTTTGTAATACATAATATAATCTATGCGCCCCCTCTCAGTGGACACTCCGCTAACACTAGTTGGCGTGGTTTAAATCGAGTGATTTCAAAAAGTACCTGCACTTAGCGTTTTATAAAATTTGTAACTTCGTTATTTTTGTATATTTCTTCACAATTTTTTTTTTACATATAAAAAACCTAATTCTAAGAAGCTTGGCATAAAAAAACGTTTTTGCCAAATTTCGAGTTAGCGTAGTATAAATAGCTGGTGTCGAATTTATTTAGATTATATTATAAGAGCATTCAGATATCCAGAATGATTATCTATTGCCTGTCATAAAGCTAAATATCACAATGGTTTAGTAGATGGTTCAAGTCCTTCTCAGGAAAACAGAACTATGAGGTTGTTGAACCAAGCGTAACTTTTTCTGTCGAATGACATGACTTCTTTGCTCTTAAATAGTTCAGATACAGTTAAATTTCAATTATTTTATTTCTTTTATCGCGAGATCGACATAACAATTGATGATAAGGTCTTTACTAAATTACGACACAACTTCTAAACATATCAAATAAATATATTTACTTAAGTTTTTTGTTTTTATTTTGGTTGTTTCATGTATTCATCTATGTGGATAACCCTTCTTTTTAGGTAACCATAGTTACAATTCATGGTAACATATTTCAATTAAGTGAAGTTAGTGGGAGGAGCACGTGATGCCTGAAAGATGACCCTTGTCTAATTGGCTCATTACTGTTAGAGCAAATACTTGTAATCTTTTTATAAACGTCTGTCTGTAGGTCCAAGAATTCCCTTGTGTTTCGTTTGGATTAGATAGCCTCAGGTGAGCTATTTACGTTTCATATTAATAGATCGGTTGAGCTTGTGATTAGTGACCCTGACTTTCAAGCTGCCGGTTGTGAGTTCGAATCCTACCTACAAAAAGCATGAGTATGCCTGAATATGTCTATTTGTTTTGGGTCTGAATGTAATTATTGATTTAAGTATGTATTTCAAAGTAGCTATCTATTTGGCATAGCACAAGCTCTGCAAAATTTCGTATCAGATTGACTGTGTATAAAAAATGGTTAATTATTATTATAAATATATTGCACAAACGATTTCTAACTTACGAATTATTACGACGAAAATCATAGATTTAAATCCAACGACAAGTTTAAGTACTTATCGCCAAGAAAAATAAAACTTCTATCCTCATCCAATATTATTTGACACGGGGAAAATTCGATTTCTTTATTGCTACAAAACGCGTGGACACGTATAACCTGGCGTTACATTAATATCTTAACGTTTCAATTCACTAAAACTTGCGGCAAATACAACATTGACAGCCCGGTTGGCTTTGTGGTTAGTGACCCTGACTATCAAGCCGCGGGTCGTTCGAATCCCACCCAGGACAAACATTTGTATGCATGAATATGTCTGTTTGTTCTGTGTCTGGATGTAAATATCTATATAAGTATGTATTTAAAAGTAGTATTATGTAGTATATCAGCTACCTGGTTACCATATCACAAGCTCTGCTTAGTTTGGAGTCAGATTGGCCAGGTGTGAAAAATGTCCCAGGATATTTATTAAATACGGCAATGAATCGCAAAATGTATCCAATTTATCGGAGTGTTACCGTGGGTTAGTCGTGACAGCTGTCAAATGGCCGCCCTTAGGCGGAGATAAAATATTTCATGCGGCGTTTTAGGGCCCGTGTATAAGCTGCCTTTCCGAGAGATGTGGTTAGGTGAGAATGAATGAAATCAAGCAATGGAATCGTTTGGTTTTCATAGCTTTGCTTAGCTTCGATCTGGTAAAAGGGGATACAGGAAAACAGCTGATGTTATATATACTATTAACTTACAGATGTCTTATTTTGGTAGTTAGGTATGCTATACGTTTTAATAAGGTACATCAACAGCAAATGTATTAATCATTACAAGGTGTACATACTATACATACTAATTACAGCTAAAATTGTTTCATTCCTTATATATCATTATAATTATTTCGCTCCGACCTACGTGCCTATTTACAAGCGAAGTGAAGCAACGCTAAGCTTATGTAGGGCACTATCGCAGCTCATAGCATATCTTACCCAAATCTGAAGAGTTTAATAACCCTTTCTTACTAGGAATTTAGAAACATATACATTTTTCTTTGACATTAAAAGTAACCCCCGTCTCTATTTAATATTAAGAGTTAGAATATAATGTATGTTTGTATAGAAGTAGCTTAAATCCAGCTCATTTCGTCTATTTTAGTTATTACTAGTTTCATCTGCGCTCCCGGGAAATATTCAATTATCCCGGGATAAAAAGTAGCCTATGTGTTAATCTAAGTTATAAGTTATCTGTGTTTCAAATGTCAACCAAATCTGTTCAGTAGTTTTTGCATTAAATAGGAACAAACTTTCACGTTTATAATGTTGTTTTACAGAACCTGCTTGAAACCTCATGTCATATTAGAAACAGTATGATAGGCAAGCAACTACGGACACTTCTGATGGAAAGGCAGTTTTATAGCGTTATTACTCGGTATCATATTATGGGATGACACATTGTAATTCAGTGGATATTATAAGTGTGGGGTTGGGGAATGTAATTGACAGGCGAGCTCGCCCCAACATTATCCCACGTCATCTGCATGACGCGACAGCTGTATGTCATTATAATATATTGGGGCAAAGGCTGTGTCAAATAAATACCAAATGAGGAATAGTATTTGAAAGGCTGGTGTAGATCTGAATTGATTGAGCCGTTTGTGTAAGTAATGAGAAAGTATTTGTCTAGCAGATTGATATTTGTATTTAAACTAAACAATTTTTCGTAGAACATATTTATTTATCAGAATTAAAGAGATTTTTTAGACTTATTTTCTTTTAAATATCATTTTAACTAAGTCCATTTCGAAATTTTTAATAGCATACCTAAACTATTTGCGTATTTGATAACTATATCCATGCTTCTAATATACAACTACATTTTTCTATTTCAATTCTACCTACCATTCTATTTATTCTATGTGTATTATCTACAGTAGGTACATAACCTAATTCTAAGTCTACCCGGTTATTCATGCATAAAGCAATACCAAACAAACTAGGTTATGATTATCTTATTTGTTTGGGATGCGGCAACCAAAAGGGGATCCTCTTATTACAAAGGAATAGGTATGTATTATATAGTAAACATCTATGGTTTGATTTACAACTCTAAGACGAGAACATTTCATTTTAGTCAAAGATTGTTTTATAATTTTCGACTCTACAGCAAAAGTAATTAACGTCGAAAATAAAAATAATGTAGCATTTCGCACATCGTCACACGATTAAATTATCACCGTTTAAAAATTGTAACGGAACACTAATAATCAAGAAAATAATTAAATAGGCAGCTCTTATAAAAACGGTTTTCTCAGTCTCAATTGTTCAACAAATAATTTAAAAGCTAATTTGTATTTTGTCTTAAGAAAGAATTTTGTTGGAACGTGAAAGATAAAATTAGTGATATTTTCGACGTTATTTACCTTAATTTAATTTACTAACATCAATCTAACATTTTCTAGAATCAACGTGCTTTTAAAACACGAGCTAATTCACTAATTATCACGTCACGATGTGAAAGTAACGTGCCTAATTAAAAAAACAATAAGGTTGTAATTAAAATTCTAAAGGGAAGTTAATTAACTTCGAAACTCAGGCTTTGGAGGGTCAAATAATGAATAAAGGATTTGCTACAATTTCGGAGCTTTTTCTAAACTTACCCAAGCTCGCGTCATAGGTGTTCATGTACTCTGACGTCATGAATTGGGAGACCAGAGCCGTCTTCCCCACGCCGGCGTCCCCTAGCAACACCACTCTGTATTTCGGAATCTGTAACAAAAGTGTCTGGACTCAACCTTTTTTTACCGCACTCTGTACCAAACATATTTGGCGATGGCAACAATTCCAGAGGAATTTCTGCTCAGTTGTCGTTACGTTATTTGTTTTGTCAATTTCAGTACATAAGTTTGGAATAGTTTTGTGAAGGAATTCCACTTGAGCGCTTCAATATTATGTAATAGTTTATAGTATATCTCAGTATATAAATATTATTAGTAACCATTGAAAATTTACCTGATAGTCTATAAATTTGCCTGCTATATTTTTTTATTTATTCAGTTATAAAATCGGCCTAAGTCTATATTTTTAAGTAAGTAAGCCGTAAATCCCATTTATTTAACATTTAAAGAGAAAACATAAAATCCGTTCATCAAAAACAGTACTAGGAGTGCAGCAGTTAATGAGGATGTTCGATTAGCGAAATTAACCCAAACAAAAGTGTGTAATCTTATTCCAAAGTGCATAGATGCTACGGCAATAATGTAGTGCTACGATATTTTGCGTAGCAAACTTCAAATACAGGAAACAACTATGCTTCTCTCTGATTCGTAGCAATTATGTCTACGGCGTAGCGTCTGGGTATACAACAACCAATTTAGTTGGCTTGTAGTATTTTTGGCACAAAGTTTCATAAACCATTACCATAGAAATATCTAAATAAGCTGATTTCAATTTGAATTAATTTATGTAATCACTCAGTAATATGTAATATACATTTATTTACATGGGGGTTATCTGGGCAATATTCACATAGTATATTACTCAAGAAGAGATAATATTGAAGGCATTTTATATTATAATACATACCAAAAATGAATAAAAAAAAAAACAAGTTTTCTTTATAGATATGAAAGGTACGGTATAAAAAATAAAAAAAAATACATCATTATGTCTGTTTGTTCTGGTTAATTTCTGAATAGTTCCGAACGGCTTTGACGGGACTGTTACAGTTGTAGTACACAGTATATGTACTACGCAGATAAACAATAATACAATAATAATTCATTCAGGGACATTTTTCACACACGGCCAATCTGATTCCAAACTAAGCAGAGCTTGTGACATGGTAACCAGACAGCTGATATACTACATATACTATTTTTAAATACATACTTATATAGATATTTACATCCAGACACAGAACACACAGACATATTCATGCTTACAAATGTTTGTCCTGGGTGGGATTCGAACCCACGACCCGCGGCTTAAAGTCAGGGTCACTAACCACAAAGCCAACCGTGCTGTCAAATGGACACAGTATAGTTTTAAATGATAGTGTAAGTTACCGGATCTAGGTCGTCTTCGTCCGGCGTGTCCAGGCTGGCGGAGTCGACCGGCCGGTAGCCGGAGCAGCACGACCCGTCGAACGGCGACCTGTCTGAAGCCCTACAAACAAACAACAAACGTTCATTAGCTCTAATACTATTGGTGTCTCTTTCTTATGATAAATGCAGAATTTTCAACGCTAGGATGTTAGAAAATGGATAGTTTAATCGTGCCTTATTCGTGTAAGTTATCAGATCACCAAATGGTTGAATGATATCTAAGTATCAATCATCTCTACTAATATTATAATATATAGAGCAATGATTTGATTTTTTGTTTGTTATGAATAGGTAGACCAAGTTACAAGACGGATCTGAGTATTCTTGCACCAATAGAAAGTTACGTTATCAGCAAGTGTTATAGTCCTTTTAGCCCCGTATCCCTGCACGGGTGGAGGCAAATGTTTATATATAGGTATCTAAAATTGAAATATGTGCAAAAATCTTTTTTAAATACGCTTTATTCGTTATTTGTAAATGCATCATGGAGTTGTAAAACTTGTAATATAAAAATAGTTTATAACAAAACTCTAAATGAAATGCATTTCAAATGAACTGTATATGGCCTTATTTACTCGAAGGACCGTAAATAGAAGTTCCATATTTGAGTAGAAACCTCGCGGAATATTCTATGATACAAATAAACTCATATTCTATTGTGTGAGATGTATAAATAAAACATAAAGTTTGTTTTTATCACGTAAAAGGTACGGTGGGTAGAGTGCTCATGTAAATATGCCTCGGTTCAGATACAATTGTTTGTGGTGTGTGTATACTGATATAGTGTTACCAACTGTAAAATATACACAAAAAGAAACATTAATGGTATTTGTAGTTTTTGACGGAGGAGGTTCTTAAATCGTTGAGAAAAATACTTTCTTTAATAAGACAGAGTAGTACGATTTTGATAATTCTTTTTTTAACACTCTTATAAACAAATGGGATTTAATATATAGCTTCATTGGTTTAAGGTCAAGAATTCATTTCCTTTGATACATTTATAGATGTAATGTAAAGAGACGTCTACGAAATTCCATTATTTCCACAGGTTCACTACGTAAGAAGCATTTTATATTATTTATTTTGCAACACTTACCTACAACATAAAATAAATTAATGTACAGAATCTTATCGCTTAACACGGGTAGCGGAAGGTATACCGTAGTAGGTATATTTTTACACTTCATTGTTCTATAGATATGTAAGTGGGCTTATCTCTTGTTGTATGTAAAATTGAAATGAAATCCCAATAACAGTTGTTACTATTTAAATAGTCGTTGGCAACACTGTGCTCGTACACAAACATAAAAGCTCTGTTCGCAAAGTTCTTGATATGTACTCCCCTTACTCAGAATATAATTCTTGTTTACTTACATTTCGGCGTAACTATTTACCGTATTGCCTTACAGAATTTACTTTGTTAATTGCTCATCAATAAATAAGATAACTTTACTTAAATACTCACTCACTGAGGAGGTAAATATTATAATGTACTAGCTTCTGCATCGCGGTTAGTCTATGATATAAGTCTCTATGGTTTGCAGTGTAAATCCATTTTTTCCATCCATCCTTTTAGTGTTTATTTGATACTAAAAGTACTTAAAAACAGTGTCTTCAACACGGTTTCACCCGTGTTAATGGGGGATCTTTAATTTTCCCGGGATAAGAAGTAGCCTAGGGTGTCAGCTAACTCCATGCCAAATTTTATTTACCTAAATCGCTCCAGCCGTTAAAACGTGAATAAATAACAAACAAACATACACACTCACAACTCGCCTTTATAATATTAGTGTGATAAGGGACATTGACTTCAGCTTTTAAAAAATAGTAATTACGTAAGTATATTTGCTTAGTTCCCCTAACACTTAATGCTATAAGGAATATAAAAAGCGGTAAGTTAGACATTAACAGTGATCGATCGAGGTCATTCTGGCAAGTTCATTGACCGAAAGCTTCCTTTGTAGGAGCGCACCGAATTTTTTTCGGTACATTAATTTAATACTGAATTTTGGTGTATTTATAACAATGTATGGAAACGGGGAATTTAATTTCAGCTATTTTATAATAGAAATACATAGTATCATTAAGAGAATATTGTTAATTTTATTTTATATCATTTACCTATATAATAAGATTCAAATAGAAATAGCTCGTACCTATATAAACAGTTTTCTGTAGTTAATTACCAACTTTGATATATTTAAGTAAATAATTAAATTTATACAACCAACCTTCCAAAGCGAGCGTTAGAGTCTGACTATACATACACAAGTGCTTGTAAAGGTTATTTAAATTAAAAACATTTTTCATTTAATTTCAAATAAGTATGTATACTTATTTGAAATCCTGTAGGAATAAGAATTGCAATAAACACAAATACTAAGTTACTCTTTTCGCAGAATTATGAGAGAAACCATAGGGCACAACTAGTCATTTGTATACTTTTCCTACTGGCTGCAAGTTATTTGCACAAAACTCGATCCTTTAGAGGACGTCCGTAATTTAATCTACTCAGGGACTTGAAAACTTTGTAGGAACTTCGTCTTTAGAAAGTCTTCGGGCTGCATGCAATGTTTGTATGGAATACATTTTCAAGAGAAAAATAGTTATCACAAGATACTTTAAAATGGATATCAAAAAGGTTCAGTGGTGAATATCCTACTGATAATGATGAATAAATTCCCACCGTTATCTTGTCAGCTGATTATAAAACCTTGTAGGAAAATAAATAAATATCCTGAGACAATATTAGATACAATCAATGTGATTCCAAACTAAACAGAGTTTGTACTATGGTACCTAACTAGAATGCACTTATAAATGTTTGTCCTAAGTCGAAATCGAACCAGCGACAGCCAGAATCGTAAACTCTAAAGCCAACTGACAAGTAACCAATAAGTAGGTACAGCATTTGACAAACAATACATTCTAAAACAAACGTAGTAAATACTAGCTTCTGTACTACCCGTTTAGTTCCCGTTTACGTGGGATTACGTGGATAAGATATAGCCTATGTTACTCACTGATAATGTAGCTTTTCATTGGTGAAATAATCATTCAGATAGATCTAGTTTTAGAGCCTATACATACAGAAATCGAATCTTTCGTCTTTATAATATTAGTATAGGTTGTTATCATTTATCATTCCTCATTTCATCATAAGAGCACGTATACGAAAACCAATAATTTATACAGGTACATATTATATAAGTCTTGAATCATCCCACTCCGGCTAATTAATATAGTTACAAAGAGAATTTCGAGGAAGTGAAAATTTATTTCGGTGTTCCTTACTTAGTTGCCATGACAACCGTTAATTAAGTAAAGGCACGGTTTAACATCGTAAAACTAAATAATATGATCATTGATTTACATAATGTACCTATATTACATTCATTCATTATGATTGATGTATGAATTAAATTGTATATTGGAAAGCTAGAATTCTTTAAATATATTCGTGATTTTTTCCAACGACGCAAACAAAAGTAAATAAATATCCTGGGACATTGTTCACACACGGCCAATCTGATTCCAAATTAAGCATCAAAGTGAGCTTGTGTTATGGTAACCAGATAGCTGATATACTACATATACTACTTTTTAAATACATACTTATATAGATATTAACATCCAGACAGAACAAACAGACATATTCATGCATACAAATGTTTGTCCTGGGTGGGAATCGAACCCACGACCCGCGGCTTGAAAGTCAGGGTCACTAACCACAAAGCCAACCGGGCTGTCTAAAATCTAAGATATATAACCATATTTACATAAAAAAGTGGTCATATATATGTCATAGGTCAAAATGTAGTCATCCATTTGAATATAGATTATATTACACACAAATAAAGCTGATTTTCGAGCAAACATTAATAATAAGACTTAGAACTTTATCATTCTTAGTAAATGGTCTAATGACTCCCATTTTGGTTATTCGAGACCAACCCTTTTCAGCATGTATCGTATAGAGCTTACAAATAGTCCTTTGAGAGAATACGTCGATTGACTTATTGACTAAGCCGATAAAGGGACTTACTGAAGCTTGATTGACTTAATAATGAATGGCTATAAGACCTTTTTGGCTTCTAACTAGTACAGATCACAATTTAAGAGAAAATTAGTTGCTTTCATATTCGGTTTCATTTCAATTCCATTTCAAATGAAACACGAGATTGAATACTTGTTAATTATCAAAATTTTCACTCAGAAGTTCACGATATGATGTTTTGTAATATTGCTAAGTTAAATTACATTTACTTTTACTTACTTGCTTTCAATTGTCAGTTTCGAAAGCTAAAGTGTTTTTGTATACGTATCAGTTAAATGATAAATTTTATTATGATATTCGACGAAAAATGCTTAAAAGCCGTAGGAGAGACATTATTAATCCAGCAAGATTACTCCGTTTTCATGGATTGAATATTAATACAGCGACACGAAGACATATTAAGCGACACGGGCGTACACGTTAGTTACTTATTTAGTCATCTGCATTATTTAGATCAGACGTGTTTATGTACATAAAGTATACACAAATATGTGTGAAGGATATATTATTTATGAATTAATTATCTCGCATTGTCATCATTTTGTCCGGAGAAATCAACGTTATATTGTTATTTATGTTTATTGCATATTTATATTTCACAAAACGACAAAGAGAGATTTTTATTTTATCTTTTAATCTAACCGTAAGGTTTTTTATTATTTATTATAGTTTCATATAAGTTGTATTTATTGCATAAATAAAAGTGTTATAACGAACACTAGTTTGTTTTACATGTAATGTACATGTAATGTATAATAAAAGACAAAGAGGTAAAGAGATAAATTATACATATTTTCTTATGTCCAACACACATTTTCATTATTTGTTTTGTCACGTTTTTTTATTAACAACTTTAATTTAACGTTCGTAACGAAGCAGAAATATTATAATTATCTCATTCCTAGCACGGAAATAGTTAAAAGAACCTAAAATACATAGGATAATTTACGCAGCAACTATTTATTATAGCAATAATTTAGGAATGTTTCTACATCATTACAACACTCAGCCTTTAAGGAAAAGTGTAAACACCCACTAGTGATGTCTTACCAGATTACAGAAGATTTGTGACTGATTACAATGTTGCGTGACCACGTTTTGACCTACTTCCAACCCTCATGTTGATTAAAGGCTACAAAGGAGATACTCCACATAAATTGGTGTGGGTTATTGGCCACTTTTTAAAATTGTATAGCCATTTGTTTGGCAAACATCTCTTTGATGGTTTCACATGAGTTTAATTAACTTCGCACAAAAAAAGCCACCAGAGCAATTAGATATTGAACTTTATCTCGTTCGGTTTGCTATGTTTCCGGTTGAGGGAAAATGACGGGGATTTTCCCTTTTGGCTGTATTTAATTGACACGCGTCTATTTACATGGTAAATCAATTAAGTGACGTATTGAGAGATCTATGTACAGTACAATACTGAGCCTAATAGTTAGTTACTTAATAATAATTTTATAAATATATCATCATCATCAACTTATATACGTCTCCATCGAGGAGCACGAGCCTCCCCTAACAACGAGGGGGATTAGGCCATAGTCCAGCACGCGGGGCTAGTGCGGATTGGGGACTTCACATGCTCAAGAGGTTTTCCTTCGCCTTTAAATATGTATTTAAAAGTATTTATTGGTCTCTGGGCATACCTATATTAAACAATATAGGGACATAGGACTTACTGTTAAAATCTGTTTAGCCGTTTAACAAAAATGAGGAAACTCCTAATTGTCCTGAGATTTTTTATAAAAGCAAAGGTAGGTAGGTATGTACCTGCTGTTAGTTGAATTGACAGATGTATTAGAACGACTCCGGCGGTTGCATATGGAGTCCCCGCAATTCACGACGCCACCCTTAGTGGTGATGGAGAAGGTCCTCAGCCTGTAGAGGTCGTCGGATACTCGAGGGTTGTACGGCTTCTCCGGCAGCGAGCAAACACGAGGCCTGGAGTGTTCCACCACTGGGGGCAAATAAATAAATATCCTGAGACATTTTCTTTTCCATGGGAACCAGATAGCTGATATACCACATCCACTACATTGAAATACGTCCCTATATAGATAAACAGACATGTTCATGCACATAAATTTCTATACTGATTGGGATTCAAACTCACTGTTTTAATTTCAATCTAGATCCATAGTTATTATAATTGTGTGACACATAAAGTCAATCCAAAGGCGAAGAAGATGATGATGATGTATATTAAATAAATAAGGTGATAAGTGTAAAGACTTAATTAATATCTTCACAGCAAATTTTCACTCCATTTGTTAGGTATTAAGGTATACCTAAATACCTATTATCGAATCAAATCGTCGGCCAATCTCCAATATACGAGTTAAAATATGATTATGTCAAATGGAGGGTCAGATATAATGTGGGTACCAAAAGGTTCGCATTGTAAGCGCTAAAGCGGCTCTAATATGGTTTCTAATATTAACACCCTGCTTACTGAACGATATTAATATTCACACATCATTCTTATTTAGGAAATTTTACTCTTTATTCGTTTATACATTACTCAAATATCCCAGTGACGTACAATACTTACACGTAATGAAAGGAAGATATGTAAAATAAGAAAAATAAGTGAGCTTCCATAAGCTTTTGCCATAACCGTAGGTAGCGTTGCCATGGTAATGTACCGCCGAGTTGCAAATAACAAGAAAATATTTTTCTCAAACAGTCTATTCCTAATTACGAGTGAAAGCTTACTTGAGTACCTACTAATTAGCCCGATATAAATATTTTATTTGCTAGACAAAACATTACTGAGAAAAACATCCGTTTTAATACTTACCTACCTACACATTTACTATTTCAATGGAAATAAATCAATGAATAGAAGCAAATATTGAATTACCGAAAATATCATAAATAAAACATGTATCGTTTTCCAAATGAAATTGATACACTGATATTTACGATTGTTAATATTTTTCCGATATCGACTATTGTTGGGAGATACTCGTGAAGATGAAAACATTCATTTATTTAGATACTTTGAGAATGTATATATTTTTTGCGGTTGAAAGATTGAAGCTACTTTGTCCCTAGGTAATTATAAAGTCCATTAGAAACTAAGCAGACAGGTTAATCAGTAATCAATACTTAGGAATATTAAGTTGGGATATCAACATGAAGCAGACACCGAACTTTCGCAACTCGCAACAAACAGGCCTTTAAATGTCAAGATCAACATAATGTGGGCGTAACATAACCCTTACCTGGTAATTCCAGAAAGTTGGACGTCCGCCGCTGTCTGCCCCGCATAGTGTTTTGGAAATTCAACGGCCCGATATCTTCAACGGAATCGCAGTTCGACATTGTAGATTCCCTCGAGCCTCGTCTGCTCGCCAAGTATGCAAGACCACCCTTCATAGAACCCCTTCGCATTGGGGAACATGGTCGGCTCACGCTGGTCGATCGAGTCTGAGGCGTATCATCTGTCATATCTGTCAAATCTGACGTTGACTTGCGACATACTTTGGATGATGTCGTCGTTGCTTCATCGTCAGCGTCATGCAGAACAGCTGAAGGTGTTCCCGGCATCGCATCAATTGAGTCGTCAGTGTGACTCGAAACTATACTCGGTGACGTCACCAAACGCGGAGAGCTCACTGTGGAAGTTGAACCGTATAATTTTCTCGTGCGATTTGGGGAGACATATCCTGGGTTCGTGTGAATGTGTACAGGGGGCGGCTTGGGAGAGCGGGACTTCTCCCGACGGTAGTGTTTCAGAGATGTCGTGTAATGAAGACCTTGGGTCCGGTCGACGCTGCAAGGACTGGACCGACCCGATGGGGACTTCTGCGGGAAGTTGAAATGTCTTGGACTCATTGGACTTCGGTGGCCATGCGCGATGGGCGATTTCGGAGGTTGATTATGTTTGTCATAGCTGCAGCCAGACTGAGGGGTGTAGTATCCAGATGAAGATGTGCTGGAAGTGATTGATGGACTCTTTTGAGGGAAGACGAAGTGACGTGGACTTTTTGGAGTGTGTGGTTTTGGGGAAACCGGGGGATATCCACCGGGGCTGTTCACTGCCATGCTGCTGATTCACTGTGTGATGCCTATGTTCATTTCACAGTTTACCTGAAAAGAGACACTGGTGTTACTAAATTGGCAAAAAGTAAATAATTGATATTAAAGGTATTCAATTCATATTAAGGACTTCGTGAATGATTTATTCTTACATTTATTTGACAATAACAGAAACTTGATCAAATAAGCATCTCCATTATGAAAGGTAATCGAAAAACTGGAAACATCTGGGTCAATTGAATTGAAATCGAAAAACAATTCGCATTTATTATTGAAATATTAATGGGTATGAAGGATCTTATCGTCCTGTTGTCGCTTGCTTTCACAAGTGTTTATGAACCGTGTTACTTCCAGATCATATAAGACCCAACTGGTTTCCAGGCTGTTGAGCAATTCACTTGCGAAAACTTGATCCAAACGACTTTCTGTCGAACGGAAGCATTAAGAATTTTATGTCGCAGCTCTACGAAGATCAATGACCCTGAATGGTAACAGAGATGTTTGTTTGTAATTAAATAGCACTTCAGTTAAATTAATGGGCTCGATTCCTTCACCTTAAATGGCTGAAATTACGTCCATTTCAGAATTTAAGGGCATTGACCTTTAATCTATTGAATAAACACTGTTGAGGCTGCTTAGTATTTCTATTGTCTTGATGGAATAATAAATCTTTTTCAACGAAAAAAAGATACATTTACTAACTCCTAATTAGTAAAGAAAACCTACACCAGTATTATTTCGTTATTTTTTATATTCGTGAATATTTTAATAAATTTGTCTCGTACTTTTCAACTCCGCAAATTCTTTTAAAACACACTTATTTACCTACCTTTACTAATTGTATGGTAGGTATATGTCACCCATACATTAGAACATCATTCTAATAATGATATAGAGTAACAAATACCTCCATTGAAATATAAAATAATTACTGTTTATAGAAAATGTAAGTAAAGTAAAAGCAAAAAAGCCGTTTATTATGATTATTAGATAACATAAAACACTTTTGTACTAAATTCAAAGTTGTTTGTATCTTTGGAATGTTGTCTACGATATTTCTTAGAACGCTCGTTACCTTTGAAATTCCTTACATTAATGTTCAATTGAAAACTTCAATGTTGCCATAAGCTAACAGTGTTACCAGCGCCTCGTATAAATTACTTGGGGGAAGCTGAAAATAGCCCATCGACTATAAGTTCAATTTGGTTTACATTTACATATTTAATACTGAATAGTTTATATTTTCGACGGTTTGACGTAAAAGTGTCAAAGTAAGTTAGCTGTGAGGCGTCTATTCTACCGGTTTTATCTGGATAAAATCTGAAATTATTCACATCAAAGCAATCGTTCCCTATTCAGTGGTTCCGCAGTGACGCTTGTGATTTTGAATTCAAACCAGGATTTATCGAACTGAGATGGAGTATTTTATAATACGGTAGTTGCATTATGATTGGGTTTACGGTACTTTCAGATTTTGTTGAGATATTTGGTGGCTTCAGCTTTTATATTTTGTAAAATATAAAGCATATTTTTATTATCTGTAGTAATTTTTTTTTAACCTGATGGGAAGCGGTTACCGTAGCCTATGGACGCTTGCAACACCAGAGGCGTCACTCACGCGTTGCCGACCCTATAAAAAAGGCAGCAACTATATAGCCAGTAAAAGGGACAAAGCGCAATGTATTTTTCGTCGAAAGGCTAAACAGGTATCACTCCTACATACTCTACGACGCTACTCCATCCCTGGTCCCCCCTTTGCCGCTACAGCGTCTCCTCGTGGAGCTCTGACACATTTTTCAGTATATTTTCTGACCTGAGGTATATTGATATATTTTTATTTTCTGTGACATTTACTACACATGGCCAATCAGCTTCCAAACTAAGAAGAACTTATATTTAAATTACATCTATACTATATATCTATCTATACTTTATACTTATACTTATACTTATAATAATAATATAAAGGAGTAGAGTTTGTTTGTTTGTTTGTTTGTTTGTTTGTTTGTTTGTTTGGTTGAACGCGCTAATCTCAGAAACTACTGGTCCGATTTGAAAAATTCTTTCGCCATTAGATAGTCCATTTATCGAGGAAGGCTATAGACTATATATCATCACGCTATGACCAATAGGAGCAGAGCACCAATGAAGAATGTTTCAAAATCGGGAGATTTCTTTTCCAGTGGAGAGCTTCCGCTGCGTACGCTGCGTAAACGGTTAAAGTTACGCTAAAATAATGTATGACAGAATTGTTCCCCTTTAAATGTTCTAAAAAAAAGTCCGCGATAGCATACGTCTATCTATTAAGGTTGGCTCACTATAACCACTTTTATACTAACCAAATTTGTTCGAAAATTAAGCAGTATTTGTGAAGGTGTTTTTATAAAGATGATATTAATCCTTATCCAAATAAATACGTTATTCATAACAAGTATTTAATTTAAAACAAAATTGCCATTTACATCATTCGATTTCAGTGAATATCTTAGGAGATATCGCAAATTTTAAATAATATTGCAGCAAAATAATGATCAAGTACTGTACTGCGCGCGCCTTTACGTGCCGGGCCGGCGCGTGCAGTCGTCAGTTAGCTCTGCGAGACCATCCTTCTACGTAAACGAATTGGTTTGAAAGTTAGCGTTAGCCCAAAGTAACTATTCCACGCGGACGGAGTCGCGGGCAGAAGCTAGTTACATAGATAAATTAGAACAAACAGACATATTTCACATAAATGTTGCTTCTTGGTGGGAGTCGAACCCATGACCGGCGCGGCTGCTTGAATGGATCCCTAACCTACAGTCTTTACGTATCTATGACTCATTTTTACCAAATATATTGAAAGGAAGTAACCGGTTAAAATTATATTTTCCAAATCATTGACTTTGCTATATAATAAATCATTTGGTCATCCAATTTCTTTCGGCCAAACTTTGTCATTTATTTAGGGTCAGCACGTGATAAAGTGCTAGTTATGTCGGATTTTAGTCGATTTATGATATAGTTAATAAACGTATTAACGTTTGATTCATGTACGGTTATAAAGAATTATTTATAGAAATATAAAACCATGAAATAAATAACGCGGACTCAAGAATCAAATAAATTATTTAGATCACAAACTTAGTAGAGCAAATTAAATAGTTTATCAATGTGCAATACATTATCTTATAACTATTATAATTGATACCATAGCAAAATACTTTTCAGTTTAGTTTTAGATAGACGGTGTGTTAATATATTTTTCATCCCACCATCTCGGAAAGAGTATTTTTAATCTTCAATATCTGAGTGGAAAAGCCGTTTTTATTCTCTAGAGGATAAAGTAAATTGAATTTGGAACATCGTGTGCACTAAGTTTGTGAATAAAAAAAAAACATTAAACCTATTTACTGCTACCTCTATGGTGCCGAATATATCATACAACTTTTTTTTAATTAGTTAAAAACTCAGACTCGGCACCTTCTTAGTGTTCTTTTTTCAATTTGCTTTGTACGCGGTTCTTTACGCGGCATTTTTTCACGTCATTGTTAAACCTTATATTAAAAACAAGAAACTTGAAAACAAGTGAAAAAACTTAAATGAGTGATTCTAGCGACGAGGAAGTTTGCTTGACGCCAACAGAATTGACTGAAACTGTTAATAATGCGCAAACGTTTTTTTTTTTGCATTTAGTCATTTCCTCGCTGAGGTGGAATGAAAAGTTACGTGTTGCACTCGAGTGCAAAGATTTTTCACCTCGTGCTCTTTTGATTCCCTCGCTAACGCTCAGGATTCTAATTTTGAATCACTCGCTGCGCTCGTGATTCAATTTTAGAATCCTTCGCTTGCTCGGTCATCAAAATTGAACACGCGGTTAAAAAGCAACTTTGCACTCTTGTATAACAAATAACTAATAAAGCTTACAAATATTATGTTAATACGTTTCGTTCTCACGCAATACTACAGAACGGATTTGGTTGAAATTTGAAACACAGATTGTTTATAAGATGGATAAACACATAAACATCCTGGTTCAATTTAAGATCCCCCGGGAACACGGGGAGCCACTACTTTATAATAATACTAGTGGCTCCCCGCGGTTTCACCCGCGTACCCGGGAGGTCTTCCATTTTCCCGGGATAAAAAGTAGCCTATATGTTAATCCAGGTTATAAGCTATCTTTATTCCAAATTTCATTCAAATCCATTCAGTAGTTTTTACGTGAAAGAGTAACAAACATCCATACATACATACAAACTTTCGCCTTTATAATATAAGTAGGATAAATAGTATTTAAACAGTTAAAACACAAGTTATCAAAGCTCAATTTAATAACAACTATACTTTCAAGTATATATCCTAACCAATATAATAAATGCGAAAGTAACTCTATCTGTCTATTTCGCTTTCACGCTAAAACTTCTGAAGCGATTTAACTGAAATTTGGTACACAGATAGTCTAGACTAGAGCCTGAGAAAGGACTACTACTCACTAGGCTACTTTTATCCTAGGAAAATGGAAGACCTCCCGCGGGTAAAACCGCGGGGAGCCTTAGTATATTATAGTTTAACATAATTTCGGCTTATAGGGTCGTGACTTTACATTACCATGGGGACCGGAAGCTCATCGGTTGTTTAAAAAGTTTTCATTGACGTCCCTAGAGAGGTAAAGGTTGTTATGTATTTTGCAAGAGAATTATTTAAAGGGTATCTATACTATATAATATTATAAAGAGGAAAGATTTGTTTGTTTGTTTGTTTGTTTGTTTGTTTGTTTGTAATGAATAGGCTCCAAAACTTCTGGACCGATTTCAAAAATTCTTTCACCTTTGGAAAGCTACATTATCCCCGAGTAACATAGGCTATATTTTATCCCTATATTCCCACGGGAACGAGAACTACGAGAGTAAAACCGCGGGGAGACAGCTAGTATTTTATATAGATATTTATTAGGTAGTAACTTTATAATAAACTAGCTGCCTCCGCGCGGTTTTACCCGCGTAGTTCCCGTTTCCGTGAGAATACATAAAATATAGCCTATGTTACTCAGTGATAATGTAGCTTTCTAATGGAAAAAGAGTTATTAAAATCGGTCCAGTACTTTTTGAGTTTATTCGTTACATACAAAAATACAAATCTTTCCTCTTTATAATATTTGTATAGACTAAGGTATGTATTTTTTCTTTTTAATGTTATGAATGTTATAATTATTTTACGGCTAATATTTCGGATAAATAGTTCGAATCTTAAAGAAATACAAGGAGATAATAGTTATTTGTTATACAAGAGTGCAAAGTTGCTTTTTAACCGCGTGTTCAATTTTGATGACCGAGCAAGCGAAGGATTCTAAAATTGAATCACGAGCGCAGCGAGTGATTCAAAATTAGAATCCTGAGCGTTAGCGAGGGAATCAAAAGAGCACGAGGTGAAAAATCTTTGCACTCGAGTGCAACACGTAACTTTTCATTCCACCTCAGCGAGGAAATGACTAAATGCAAAAAAAAAAAAGTTGTATGATATATTCGGCACCATAGAGGTAGCAGTAAATAGGTTTAATGTTTTTTTTTAATTCACAAACTTAGTGCACACGATGTTCCAAATTCAATTTACTTTATCCTCTAGAGAATAAAAACGGCTTTTCCACTCAGATATTGAAGATTAAAAATACTCTTTCCGAGATGGTGGGATGAAAAATATATTTTAGACTTGCGAAGTATCTAAGATGGTTTACTTCGAAAGTAGGTATTAGAAATGTATACCGATTTCAAAGTATAGTATAAGTACTTCCCAACTAGCCCACGGGAAAATAGAAGCTTAAATGCTCGACAAGGCTATTCCGTAAAATATTATAATGGTTATTGAAATTAATATTTACATAAGAATTTACTTTTAATAAATTATTAGTACATAAGTTACCATACTACGGGCTCCGTTTAGTCTAGAATTAGGTTGACTGTGTAAAAAATATCTCGGGATATTCAATATTATTCGTATTTACCACGCGTCCAAAATTTTGATGTAACAGAAATAAAAAAAAAAGTCTTACCCAACCTTTTCCAGCTCCCTTTAGCTCTAGCTTTCGGCTCTAGCGGTCGGTAAATTGAGGAACATTACACGGTTATTTTAGTCGAATATAATACGACATAGAACATTATTGATCGATGGTCGAAAGTTTCGACTCGAAACCCATCTCTCATCACTCGCTCGTATATCTAGACGGCGCGCTGCCAGCACTAATGTAAACAAAAAAAAGCTATATGCTTGTAGAGCACTTGACTTTGAAAGCACCAAATGGGTTCTATACAGCTGAGATGCAGAGTGGTTGCAAACTTACCTTATATCTTTATAAATAGCTGATCGTTGCGTTTAGTTGTAAATAGAAAATACTATCGTTTTATAGTCTGTTTATTTAAGACGTTTTGTAATAAAGCTATGTTTATAAATTGTTAAAAATATACTGTTTGAACCGTAGAAGAAAATTGATTTGTGTGAATATTTCTGGTATTTAAATTAAAAATAATTAATGCTAATAATTATCTTAATTGAATATGTCAAATAATATTCAATTAAGATAATTACTATACTATTTTATTTACCACCCTTAGATAAAGGAGGAAATTCGCCGATCAAGCTTATGATGTGATGATGTGATAAGTATATGATGATTATAGATGAAAGGTGAAAGATTTATAAGGACCATAGTCAGTATTAAAAGCAAAAGAGACACATACAAATAACATAATCTTTCTACCTCTAAACCGGATAAAAATAGACTGATAATACCAGAATAGATTTTGTTTTCATAATTCCTTTGTACGCATTCACTGGCTGAAAATAATCAGATATTCCACAAAGATGGATCGACGAAATCTCAGGGAGAGAGTCTCGGTAAAAACCGACCTGATTTGTGATTGATTACCTACCCTCCCGACGTTCAGGAACCTCACCTGGATAAATAAGTTTGTGTTTAAAAAATAAAGCATTTTGAAATAAGCTTGTACTTAATTTAATAAATATAGCAATATACATATTTAAATAGTATTTAAATAAGTTGCTATGTGATTTTGTATGTTTCCCCAGTACGCCTAAATGTTCGTTTTCAATTTGTTTCTTGCACGTTTTCGAAATCAGCGCGATTCGCTGGTAAAAAAAAAAAATAAGTTATCTACTTACTTATTTAGATTAATATTTACGTAATCAAACTTAATTAGGTTTAAGTATTATTTATTCTGCCTATATTAATACTCATAGTACAAAATACTTATCGACCAAAATAGTGAATTATTTTAAATAAACATACCTTTAAATTATGTAATCTTTAAATAATTTGTAGGTAGGATAATAATAAAATACATAAGAATAAGAAAAAAGTTTTTCACAAGAAATGCAGCTAAAGCCAAAGAGTAAATTCGACTAAGGCTCTTTGCATACTGCGAACTAACTTGCCGACTTTCCAAGCAAACAAATTCCTTTGCCCGAATGAAGTCTCGAAAAGAATTTACTGAGGAACTGTTAAACTTTGTAACTTGTACAACTTCATAAGACATTTCATTACAAAACGTAACTTTGCTGGGTTACTTTAATCATTATAATTTAATAACAAAAGTGTTATGCATAATGGTGATTGAAATTAAAAGAAGATGAAAAGAAAAAGTTTGTACTTTGTTGCCGTTTTTATTGTAGACTAGCTGCCGCCCCGCGGTTTCACCCGTGTAGTTCCCGTTTCCCGTTCCCGTGATGACTTAGGGCTTTGAAAAATAGATGTTAGCCTATTCTCAAACCTACTGAATATGCATATCAAATTTCATAAAAATTGGTCAAGCCGTTTCGGAGGAGTATGGCAACGAAAACTGTGACACGAGAATTTTATATAGGTATTAGATGTTTATATTATGAGGCGTTTCTTATAAGATGTAGTTTAAACAGGAACATTATGAACTTACATACATAAGGTTTTTGATTTATTACATTGGCCTAAACTCAGCAGTGAGTTGTCGCTGCTTAGAAATATTTGAGGTGTACGTTTTATTAATTTTAAGTCTAAAACGAATAATCTAAATTACTCTAATATAATTTACCTTATAATAATAATGACGTAAAACCAGACTGATCCTTCAGTTAGGTATATCGATTTGTGTTAAAATTTTGGACGCTTAATTTAACTTTTATAATTAGAAAATGCTCGGGCATAGGGAATAAAGCGTCATTATTAACTGGTGTACGTTTGTATGACAGTTTATTTAAACTAAGACCAAATTGACGCTAAAGTTATAAAATTAATATATGACGAGCTTTCGCCTCGTGGTTTCACCCGCTTTTCAATTTCGCTGGGCCAATATATATACCTATAATGTAGTATTTGTATAACAAAACATATTGTAACTCTAAGCCAAATTTCATCAAGACCCCATCAGGCGTAATTGAGAAACAAACATCATTCACAAACTAACGCATTTATATTAATAGGAAGGTATGGAGAACAGGACGAATCGCGCATAGACGATTATCAAAAGCTTAAATAGTTCCGATATATATAATTATATATACTGAAATCATATCTGCCCGCTATTAAAATATTTACAGCGGATTTATATCCATAGATAAATCTTATCATAAACTGTGCTTTTACTCAGCTGTTCAATGAACTGTACTTTATTATAATAGGAAGGGAAGGGTGTTAAAAACAACAAAACGAAGATTACGCAAAAAATACTCCAACACCATTAAAAGGATAAAATAGAATTTTAAACATAAAATTAATTCTTGCGATATTGTTTTTAAGAAAAGTTTAAAAGAAAATCTTATCCTTGTAGAATGGAAAATAATTGGATTATCTGTAAAGGATTTTAAATGTCCTTGAAAAATATTCTTTTATAAAATACCCATAATAATAGTGGTTCCCCGCGGTTTTACCCGCGTACCCGGTAGATCTTCCATTTTCCCGGAATAGAAGTAGCCTATGTCCTTTCTCAGTATCTGTACCAAATTTCAGCACAGTAGTTTTTCAGTTTATTCGTCACAAACATACACCAAAAATACAAATTTATTATTCTTTATAATATTATCCATACTAATATCATAAATGCGAAAGTAACTCTGTCTGTCTGTCTGTTACGTTTTCACGCTAAAACTACTGAACCGATTTAAATGAAATTTGGTACACAGTTAATCCAGAGCCCGAGAAAGGACATAGGTTACTTTTTATCCCGGGAAAATTGAAGATTCTCCGGGAACGCGGGCGAGGCCGTGGGGAGCCACTAGTTGTAGGTAGATAAATCATGAATATAGTTCGTGAAAGTTTAAAAAACATGAGTTTAATATTGTTCCAAGTGTTGATTGTTCAAGATGTTAGACATTCAATGCGATCCCGGGTTATACCTATTATGAACGTCCTTACCCACAAGTCATATAAAGGTTATCAAGTTTCCCCAATAACAATTATATATAGCGTGTTCATTATCGTATGTCATACTTTCATCGACAGATAAAGTTATTGATTATTCCATGTAAAGGCAGCCATCGTTTATTGGCCGTATCTTTTTATATACGTCCCTTTCCGTTAGGGTTGCCAGATGTGTTACAATAATAAAATAGTGTTATTGTACTACATGTTTTGGGTCTGCGCACTATTGTCAAAGAATTGATATTGCTTTTAAAATTTATTTTCTGTTTATGTATATTTTTTTTAATTACAAATAAACACTAACTTTGTAAGTAAGAAAAGCGACATTAAATGCATTCTTCTTTGGGATATTATTTTGTTATGTTTCCTATACTATAGGATATTTTTACAAATGGTCGAAAAATGTTGCCACCCCTACTTTATGTAGGTAAAGTTACCTGGAGATTAGGCAATAACGAACTTCATTATATGAAAAGAAAGTGTCTCGTAACTTTCGTTTACAATGGAGGCTTTAAGCCGTAACAATGTCAAAGATAACTTATCGGCGACATAAAAATGTGTATAATATATTATGTGGAAGTTTAGGTGTCTGGATGTTTGTGAGGCGATTCTATGTTCCGGGAATTTATTGAGTTTACAACAATCGTTAACGCTCTTCCTAACGATTCTTGTGAGTTCTTGAGAGCATCGCTTTGCTGTATGTCAATGACCTAAGCCTTACTATCAATATTTACAACGATTCAACACAGTTGTTGTTGTGATAAAATTTTTCAAATTTATCGAAAACAGTGATAATTAGTAGAAAAAAAATACTGGTGGGGTGGCTAGCAACCCTGATATTAAAGCCGCTACTCCGACGGTGCCGCTCGCGAGTTCGATTCCCAGCCAAAAAATTTTTTTTATTTCATACATATTATGAAGATGTAAATATCTATATAAGTTTATATTTCAAAATAATATTTTAGCTATGTGGCTAGTACAAGCTCTCCTTAGTTTGGAACAAGTTTGGCTGTGAGTAAAAACTACCCAAGTTATTTATTTAGTTAGAAAAACTGGTATAATATTCATCCAGTAGAAAAGCAGTAATACTAGTGCATTATAATTCACAGCGTAAATACCTAAGATAGTATATACTTACTTTTAGTACTTACGAGTAGTAAAAGATGATTTTAATATTATAAATGCGAAAGTAACTCTGTCTATATGTTACGCTTTCACGCCAAAACCAACCAACCGATATTGATAAAATTTGGAACTGATAGACAGGAGCATGGGAAAGGACATATGTTTTTTATTCCGGGAAAGTGAAAGGTCCTCCTAAACGCGAGTGAAACTGCAGGGAGCCACTAGTCGTTTCATAAATAGTCCGAATTGAAATGACACTACTGTGAGCGACTAAACAGATGACGATAATTTAGACAAACACACAACATATCATTATGTCAATCAATTTATCATCATTAACCTTAATTCGAGTTTGTTGTGAAAGTAGGCCTGCCCTAAAAATACTATAAAAAACACTACCTACTAAACCGCGGTTTTACTCGCGTTCCTGGAGACGCATTTCCCCGGGATAGTTTATCATATGTGTTAAAGAACATTTTTAAGGAAGTGCAGGGCGGGTAGGGATTAGTGTGACTCTTCCTATTTCTACTAAAATGCTGCAATCAATATTTTTTTTACTTTCGCGCATGGAATAAATGATTTATATATAGGTATTTCGGGAAAATTCACTTGTAGATCATTCAAATATCAAAATCAGTCTTCTCGTGACCACGATCTATGCTACTTGTCCGAAATTGTGAGATTAGTCAAAATAATTTATGTTTTATTTTGTACAAGTACATTGATAATACACCAATAATCTACGCGTGAATCGACCCGTTATATATAAAAATCAATGAGCCAATTAATTTGTATATCTTATATTTACGGCACTTGTGGCGCACTCAAGTTCAAACAGTCTTCGCTGAGAGGGAAAATATTTGCTTGATTTTATAACGTTGTACATAAACGAATATTTAGATTGGTAATTTCCGCGATAGACGGTGAAGACGCCTATAAATAATAATAAAAAATATCCTGGCACCTTCATTACACACGGAAAATCCGATAAATTATTATCGAACCTTATACCTATGGTAAATTTTTATTTTACCTAACTCATATTAGCTTGTTTTATATTTTTCTAGGCTCCCCGTGGTTTTATCAGTGTAGGTACCCAGGAGATCTTCCATTTTCACGGGATAAAAGCCTATGTCCTTTCTCAGGCTCTAGAATATCTATGTACAAATTTCATTAAAATCGGTTCAATAGTTTTAGCGTGAAAGCGGGACAAATGAATTACTTGATTAGTTAGTACTTTTTTTCTTTTTCTTTCTATTATTTAAAATGTACATTCTATTTAATTATTATGTTATTATTATTTTTTAAGTCAAAATTCGGTGAATGTCGTGCAGTACTACACATGTAAGTGACACACATTTTAGACCTTAGAATATAAATAATAATAATATTGTATATGTATATAACTCATATGTTTGTTGTAGGTTTTCCTTTAATCCTAACTAGTCCTAACTATTGTCACTTTAGCTTTTAATATTTTTACATAACCTTATCTACCTTACATAACCTTTTACACACATTCGATTGTACTTATTAAAACGACAAAATTAAATGTCAGTACCTATCTCCGCCTCTTGGTCACAAGATACGGGTAGGCCGCCACAACTTCGAGGGAGAAGCTAATAGGAGGATCCAGTTGGGCTGGGCGGCATTCGGCAAGCTCAGACAAATCTTCACGTCGACCATTCCGCAATGCCTGAAGACAAAAGTCTTCGAGCAGTGCGTCCTACCCGTAATGACATACGGAGCCGAGACGTGGACACTGACGATGGGGCTGGTCCAGAAATTCCAAGTTGCTCAGCGTGCTATGGAGCGAGCTATGTTAGGCGTTTCTCTTACGGATAAAATCAGAAATGAGGATATCCGTAAGAGAACTAAGGTAACTGACATAGCTCGCAGGATCAGCAAGCTGAAGTGGCAATGGGCCAGCCACATCAGTCGTAGGACCGATGGCCGTTGGAGCAAACGAGTCCTAGAGTGGAGACCGCGTCTCGGCAAACGTAGTGTAGGACGCCCTCCAGCCCGGTGGTCCGACGACCTGCGTATGGTTGCCGGGAGGGGCTGGATGAGGAGAGCGGAGGACCGGGATAAGTGGCGCGCATTAGGGGAGGCCTACGTCCAGCAGTGGAATGAATAGGCTGAAGATGATGATGATGACGTATCTCCGCCATCACTTTACCCAATAACTACACATTTTAAATACCCACATCAAATAGTTTGAATGTTACCGCATACATATTCTAGTCTAATAAACAGGGGTAGAAGTAGAAGCCACAGCGCCGTCATCGTCGCAGTAAAACAATCTCGAAACTAATTACCCGTAACAACAATGTAAACAACATGCCAACCAAGTTGCTCCATATTGAATTAACTGACACATCGGCTATTAGGCAATGTCGTACTGTGGCTAATTGCGTTATTATTCAAGTATAGGTTGTATTCCCAATTAACATGTTCAAATAGTTGCCGTAGAAATTGATTAGTTCATTTTCACAAGCCGCAGATTATGAATTAAAGTAGAGATGTGTTTTGCGTGTACATTGGGGAATGCTGGTGGGAAACTGTCAGGGATAAAAAAGAGAAATTTAAGATAAAGAAATAAAAGCTTATTATGTTAATTTATAAACATAAACTACCTATAGCGATAAATATTTCTAAAAACATAAACTACCTATAACGATAAATATTTCACAGACACCCGAGAAATTATCAATTTTATTACAACATTTTTAAAACGCCTATCAAAATAATACAATTTTCTTTTAATTTTCTTTTCCATAATACAGTATTTCTTTTTATTTCTCCGTTGCTAAGTACACAAAAGCTATAAGTATCACTTGCGAGACGGTGTCATCTAGATTATCCTTTTGGATGGTTGAGTGTGCTCGTGGCATGCGATGATCCCCTAACAACCCCTTGTAGGGTCAAGTGTAGGCCAAGTTGCAATTTTTGTGACTTGAGAGCGTCCTTGATTGTTTGTTGTACACTTATATATTGTTACTTTGGATAGCTTTGTTAGTGATTATGCCTTTAAGCCGCCAGTCGTGAGTTCGAATTCCATCTAGGACACGTGAGTGTGACTGTTGTTCTGTGTCTGGATTTATGTATGTATTTCAAAGTTGTGTAAGAAGCAAGCAAATAATACAAGCTCTGCTTAGTTTAGACTTAGAGAGGCTGGATATTTATTGACCTCTTAATTAATTTCTTGAGCCGTATTATTCCATGTTTAAAAAAAATGAACAATAAAAAGTTCGACAATACCTAAATTCTACTGTAAAAAAACCGATACAATTATCAAATAATATTTACTTAACAAAGCTTTTTTTTTAAATTTCAGGGATAAAGTCACCACTAAAGAAATGTCACCTAATATCTTAAGCTAAGCTTTACAATAAAGTCCAAAAAAACACATTGAGATTCTACGTTTGAAATTTAAAAGGCATCATAGCTTGCAAATGAGACCATGTCGATAAAATACTAAAGGCATAGATAAAAAAGAACCTAAAACCTCATGTGTCGGATCTCAAACATTATATCAATGCAACGACACTGGCAGAAAGAGGAAAATCCAAATTCCCTCGATTTATCCCTTCAAAATGATATGTCACGTTTGCCATACGTTTTGCAAACGCAAAGGTGACGACAAATGAACGGATATAAATCAATATGGCAATGGGTACAGAGACGTGGAGTAAAATATTGCGTTATCGTTCTATTCCACCGCAAAATTCGATCAATTTTATTCCAAACTAGCTTACCAGCGCAGAGCAATGTCTTCACAAAAACCCCGTTAATGAAACATTTTATTAATAGTTACTCTGCTACTATTGGTCGTAGCGTAATGTTGAATAGGCTAAAGCCTTCCTCGCCTTTCCTCGATAGATGAGGTACCTAATCTACCCTAAAAGTGTTTATTTATTTATTGCGCAAGACAGATCAACTGTGTATCATATTAAACACTTACAAAATAAGAATAAAATCGGATATGTACCAGTGACAATAATAAATTCTAATCAAACTAGTAATTCTTGAGGTTAGCGTGTTCAAACAAATCAACTCTTCAGCTTTATAATATTGAAGATGCTAGAATCGCCTGAGGTAAGGGTTATCACTTGTTGCTTTCTAGATGCTATTTAGATAAATTTGACATTTGAAAATAGTACCTACCATTTAGAAATTAAGACAGTTTTCCAATGTGCCAGTAATTTTAGCTACCGTTTAAAATATTAAAAACCTTATCAACTCTTCTCTTGTAACAATAAGTAGATAGAGTTTCCATTAAGCAAATGTTTAATCAAAAATCAATTTTATTTTCAAGCAACTACCGTATTTGTTAGAAAATCTGTTCAACCTATTTTAAACCATATAGTGCAAAATAGATAAGGTAGCTTTTAGATTACTACTGACACTCACCACAAAGGCTAAGTTGTCCTGTGGGGGCCGACATAAAACGATTACACACTGAAGCTTAGCGGCTCACAAATACATACATTATGTATAATTCGTGTGAAGATTACTTTATACCGGTGTGCATTATTTATCTACTCTAATTTGATGGCGGTGAAAATATTTACAATGTCCTTACGACTTTGAAACTTTTAGTTTAAAATAATCGACTCACCCTTTCCTTTGCGGCTCGAATACCTACCTGTTTATTTGGGCTTTTTGATGGGTCGACGAAAAATGGTTTTGTTATAACTTTGACCTGTCTGGTTTAAAGTCTTTCTGTTCAACTGTGACATCGTAGCTCTCAAACGAATGCACCAACATTGAAGTTGTTTTATCTATTTGAATGCGGTAATAATCGAGATAGTTCTTAAATAGGTAGGATAATGGTAATGATTTTGATTTTGATAATTTTCATTAAGGTAATCATTTCAGCTGTTTGAATATTATTTATTCTTCTATTATTTATATTATTATACTTAGATCGAATAGATTTATACATTTTTAAATACAATTATGTCCCGATGTTATCTAGTTATCTCCCTTAGTCAAAAATATGTAAAAAAGAAATACGAAAAACAGACGCATATTTTCTTCAAACGAATATAGATGTCAAAAATGTTTGGTTAAATTCAACGTAGTTTACATGAGACACGTGAAAAATATTCTCGTACCCACCTACAAGTTGTAAACCAATAATGACGTAACAGATGCGTAACAGGCCAATAAAAATGGGTATATTTAGAAGACAATTCGGAATTATTGGTGTAGTTTATTAATACTGCCACACAATAATCGAGTAGTTAAACCAATTTAGCGAGTGCACGAACTATTTACGGATCATCCATAAACTTGGTCGTTCAATAACTATAATGTAGAGTTATGTTGGGACAGAAGTGTTTCGGGTAAAATGTTTCAATTGCAAAAGTTTGCCGTTTGCAGTTCATCAATATCATCATCATCATCAGCTCATATACGTCTCCACCGAGGAGCTCGAGCCTCCCCTAACAATGAGGGCTAGTGCGGATTGGCGGACTTCACATGCCTTTGATTGTGACATCTCGGGCATGCAGGTTTCCTCACGATATTTTCCTTCACCGAAAGCCAGTGGTGTGAATCCGTACATAAGTTTTTATAAAACTCAGAGGTACGGGCCGGGGTTTGAACCTGCACCTTCATGATCGTGAGACGGTGCGTTACCCACTGAGCCACTACGGCTACGGTGACGAAACAATTTACAGACTTATACATTGTATAACTGCATAATCCTGCATATGTATGTTATAAATGGTAAAGTTCGAATGGATGAATGTTTGTTACTCAATCACTCTAGTATACATGAACGGATTTGCACGTTTTATTTAGGGAAAAATGTAAATCCCCCGGGGACACGGAGCGAAAGTTAGTATAGGCATATAACTAAACGTGCCTATGTGTTTTAAAACTGTTTTAAGCTTTCGCGGATTAACTCATTTAGGTACCGAAATAACTAACTAAGCGGACTTTGTGACATTAAGTTCGTTTGACATCAATTAAATTTAACTAACATAACCTATAACCTATAATACGCAAAAGTTTGTTAGTATGTCTGGACATATGCTTGTTACTCTTTCACACCAGAACGGCTGAAGGGATTGCGATGAAATTTGTAAAACAAGTTCTGAAATAACACATAGTATGCTACAATTTATCCCGGGGATAATAAAGATCCCTGAGGACGCAACAATCATCCGGTGAAACGCCGGGCAGCCATAGATATATATATAAAGTTTAGTCAAAAATAAATTATTCGAATTTAGTACATACCTACCACGAACGATGCAACGCAATTGAAGCAACAAGGTCATCGAAATTAATATTTTTCTAACAATCAGTGGCCGATATATTGCTTTTTATCGCATCCTGATATGTTATATGATATGACACACCTAATATATTAATATCCCGTTAGATATTCCACCGAAAAGATGGTCGAAGTTATTGACTGACCGGGTTAGTGTTTTTGTTAGAAGTTTTAGCTTCAGATGGCTTTTACACCCGTAGGCGGACTGTTTCGGTGAGCGCAGAGGTTTCTACTGAATGTTACCTTAGTGGATAGAGGACCTAACTGTCAAGCCACTGGACGTAAGTTCGACTCCAATCAGATAGAAATATTTGTGTCCATTATGTCTGTTAGTTCTGTATATTATGTATTTAAAAGTAGTATATCAGCTATCTAGTTATTATAGTCCAAGCTCTGTTTAGTTGAGGTTTTTTTAGTTATTACTAAGTCTTCTTATTCCTGCCTTTATCCTGCCTAAGCAGCCGCACAACATGTGTTTTCTCCCATTTCTCGCAGTCAGCTGTTACTCTCTGTCAGGCGTCATTTCAGTCATCGCTCCCACTTGCACATTAGTAAGTTTCCAGCGTTATATTAATATACTCTTGATATAACTCAATAACAATATGAAGTAGATAAAAACAGGTACTTATCAACAATCCGTCACAGAGCACTCGCAGGCGCAAAAGGATAGCTCCCATTGTTTATGAATGGGGGCTTATACAAAAGTTTTGACGCCCGTGGCGCTGTGAAATGCTCTCCGAAAGTGTTATTTAATTTTATTGTTTTTCCAACAGCCTCCGCCTTTAGTGTTAGGAACTTACACAAATACATCAACATTATTAATAGTAGCAGTGTACCTTTTGTTGTTCAATTTCAACATGGATACCTACTAGCTTTGTAAATAATTCGGTGAATAAGTTTGTTACTTACTGTAATCATTTACCTTTTAGTAAGTTTTACAAAATTACCGCAACTATTTTAGAGATATTTTATTACTTTTTATTACTACTATTTTACAGGTTGAAACTCCTAGCCCGTACCTCTGAGTTTAATAACTTACGTAAGGTTTCACACCACTGGATTTCGGTGAAGGAAAACGTCGTGAGGAAACCTGCATGTCACAATCAAAGGCATGTGAAGTCCCCAATCCGCACTAGGCCCGCGTGGTGGAGTAATCCCCCTCATTGTTACGGGAGGCTAGAGCTCCTCGGTTGAGACGAATATGAGCTGATGATGATGATGATATTATATACTAGTTGCCGTCTGTGATTTTACCGAAGTTCCCGGAGGATTATCAATTTTACCAAGATAAAAGTATTTGGAAAAAGTGGGTAAGTCGCGTCTGAATCTTTTCAACCATTTTGGTTTTTTGCAATGGTAAGTATGGTATCAGAAATCCGTATATATATATATACTCACAAACTTCCGCATTTATAATATTAATAGGAAGTAGGTTATAATGACAAAGGTTAACTAACAAAGTTGAACTTATGATGGAGATTATATACTTTGTAAACTATCGAATCACAAAGGATCAATCTCTTAAGCCACTGTTAATGGGTACATGGCAACGTAAGTTCATAACAGGAAATGATACAATACTAGTGGCTCCCCGCGGCTTCGCCCGCGTTCCCGGGGATCTTCAATTTTCCCGGGATAAATAGTAGCCTATATACTTTCTCAGGCACTAGACTATCTGTGTGACCAAATTTTATTCAAATCAGTAGTTTTAGCTTTAAAGCGAGACAGAAAGACATACAGACAGACGGTTCGCATTTATAATATTAGATATAATTAATGGGGATAATGTGTTTCTCAGCGCATTGTTAGCCAGCCGTTCTAGATTTGGGTCTAATCAAAATTTTAGTCCAAATAAGGTTTTTTATAAAAAAAATTAAACGTATCTAAAACGGTTAAATTACCTATTATATATTTTATGTAACGTACCTATTTTTAAAGGTAAAGTAAAATAAAATCATTCCTATTTATACTATTAGTGTAGTGTAGTTTATCATAATTTTAAGATATTGACTTATAGGTACCATCACATTTAAGGTGCCTTACATTTTTTAATTATAAAAAGAAGATTTTTATAATGACTCTTTTGTACATAATTTAATGTAATTTAAAACTTATTGTTAGGAGCAAAAGCTGTAACGCGACACTCCGGGCGGATCCTCCAAATAAAATAACACCGATTTATATTTTTATTTCCCAAAATTGAGACAGAATATTTTTATTAAATATTCAAGCCTAAACTATCTTCGGATTTAATTTACCTATAGATTAAGAAATTTTAGTAATGATAATTATCTTGTCTAGATTCTTTTCTAAAACATCTAATTACAAACTGTAGTTTTATTAAAATAATCCAAAAGATTTTTTATAGATATTCTTTAATAAATGAAAACCCATTTCCCGTCAACAACACGAGATTGAAATTTCGTCTTAAACTCAATCGCACACGGAACCTTGATTTACTGCAATAAATCAGGGAATAAAAACAACAACCGATCAATAAATCCCCGTCTACGAAGCCGAATATTACCCGCTAAATCTACGACAAATATTTACCGTAGTAAATCAAGAAAAATCACCAAAACACCCATTCACGACGTATATTCAGATATCGCTCAATGGAGCCGATCTGCTAAATGTCTTAGTCGGGTAGCCGTTCCCGCAACAGGTATGTCACTAAACGTATACACATACTACACATAAGTACATAAATAAAATACGCTTACCACACAGAAAATCCACAATAGAATACAATAGACACTGGTTACGAATGAATACACAATTGTTTCACACAGAAATATGTATTTTATGACACTGTGTTTATTTATTCCGTTGCGGGTAAACGCGACGTGTCCGTACCCACGAACGGACCGCAGTCGACTGGCTGAAATTCGAAATTCGAGTTATCAGAAAACATGAGGGAAAGCAAAATCCCTTTCATGATGTCGGGAGGTTTTCACGGTCGCCAGTAATAATAGTAATGGCGATCTATACGCGAATAAAACGTACTTAGGCAGCGGATTGTTAATGAATATGGATGCATGTAATTGTTTTCCAGCTTTTGAACTAGGACTTTGGGATTTATAGCTTTGCTTAAGCCTCTGAGGTTCTTAATTAACGGTTACGTGAAGAGTTCAACTAATTAGAATTTAAATACGTTCTATATATTTTAAGTAGGTGATTATGATTCAATAAACCGAATACGTGTCTGTTAGTAAGTAGCTAGAGTACCTACCTCATTATACATTTTTAGGCTTTAAAATTTGATACAGCTTACTAACCCATTTATTTGTATTTTGAGTAAGTATAACTTGTGTCTTCTCTGTGGTAACCAGACTCCATATGACTGATTGTGGATGTACATACCTACATACCTACATATACCTAAGGACATCTTGCTTGATTTCGTCATACTTGCAACAGGTGCTGCTTATATGGACTGGTCTGTCATAATTTAACAAAAAGAGCGAGTAAAATATGAAAATAATTATGTATTTCTAATTTATAAAAATCTCGTGTCTGTCTCATACAGTGTGTGTTATCAAACTCTCTCGAAACGTCCTGAACGATTTCTATTATTGTTTCTTTTATGTAGGTAAGTAAGTACCTAGGTAGGTTTTTTTTTATACCACTAAGTTGGCAGACGAGGTATGTACCTAAGTATATTTAGTAGGTCTGAGAATAGATCCTAAAGTATCATTCAACCTACCCCCCATTTTTATCGCAATTTTAGTACCTATATCTTATTTAACGGAACATTTCCAAGCTAAACGAGCTTGTGTTATATAAATATTTATGTGGTGAGACATTAATATTTTCAGTGAGATCAAATATTTGAAATGTAATAAATCTACGCATGTTTTGTTTCAAAACGAATAGAATTCTTGTGTTTATTGCCGGCGAATTTTCGCACACAAAATATGAATGAGATTTCTAGATTTAAATTGTTTTATGAGTTTAATCTAGTTATAAATATTATGCTAATATTATAATAATAATATAATAAATAAATATCCTGGGACATTTTTTACACACGGCCAATCTGATTCCAAACTAAGCAGAGCTTGTGATATGATAATCAGATAGCTGATATACTACATATACTACTTTTAAATACATACTTATATAGATATTTACATCCAGACACAGGACAAACAGACATATTCATGCATATAAATGTTTGTCCTGGGTGGGATTCGAACCCACGACCCGCGGCTTGAGAGTCAGGGTCACTAACCACAAAGCCAACCGGGCTGTATAAAGCTGAAGAGTTTGTTTCTACGCGCTATCCCGTTTATCGAGATTATGAGCAACATAACGCTTTGACCACTGAGAGCGGGGCATCAATCCAAAGTTTTGCAACATTATGCCATCCCTTAATACCTAGTTATTAAAAATAAATTCAGTGCTAGTGGCTCTACGCAGTTTTTTCCGGGTTCCCGGGAGATTAAAATTTTTTTTTGCGATAAAAGTAGCCTACATGTTAGCCAACGTTTTAAACTATCTGTGTTTCAAATTTCAGGCAAATCCTTACTTTAGCTTTTGCGTGAAAGAGGAAGAAACATCCATACAAACTTTCGCGATAAAATATGGTATGGTAAATGACCCAATGGTGGCCAGTTTAAGAAAAAAAAAACAGGTTTTTGTGAAATATTACCAAAATTGTGAAAGTTTCAGCACTGAATATAGTGAAACTGTAAAGTCCAGTCCTTATTTAATATTTGTAATGTGTTGCGCGTGAGATACGGCAAAGCTGGATTCAATTAATTTAACAAATAAAAGTTGTAGTTTTGTGACCCAGTCTTGGACAGGGAAAATTCATTAATGGATACCCCAGTCTTAGTCTTAGTTTATCTTTATTTTATGGTTAACACATGAAACAAAACTAATTTTGATTTTAATTAAGCAATACTATTTTACAAGTGAAACTTTCTGCTCACCGCCTGAACGATTTCCTTAAGAAAAGCCGTCGTTGTCAATTTCAAATCACCTTACACTTTGTATTCGCGCATATTTGTACATGTAACTGACTGAATTCAATAAAACGTTAAACTTAGATAGTTCGATGTCTAAAGTCTATGTCACAGTGATCCCAATGTAAAAACATTCGCTCATGTCCGAATTCTAGATGTTTCATTTAATTTTTGGCCATTACTGGTACCGTGGCCACGACTGGTACACTTACGGTAGCTAGGGAGTCAAAAGGAAATAAGAATCAAGAGGTATTATGTATAATTTATTATCTTTCAACTTAATCATTATACTTACAAAAGTCCCTCGCATACATTCAACGTCATATACATACAGGCCGATGCATTTTACTTATATATAGATATTTTAAAAAAACAGACACATTCTTGCACACAAACGGTTGTTGTGGGATTCAAACCCACTCCCACGACAGACATCACTATCCACAATTTCAAGTACATATTTATATCTAGATGCAGAACAAACACGTTCATGCATACAAATCGACGTATCCGTAGAACAAAGTTCTATCTGCCAAATCCCTACTGTTAGTCCTTTTCTGTTTACCGAATAATTATACAGATTTTATGGCAAATCTTCATTAATGTGGATATTTAATTAATGTAAAAAAAAACAACGTGCTCATGTTGCAGAAGTTTGGTAATGTATAATTTTCCCGCCAAATGTTGACAGTTCTTTTTCATCAATAAAAAAAGAAAACAATAAAGTTGTGTACATGTAAAGAGGTTGAATGCAATAATTATGTTAACTTAAAACAAATAAGGTTGAATATTAATAAATACAATAAATGTTGAAATAAAGTCTTTCGATACATTGTATGCGCCATCGAAGCCGCAACACCTACTTTAGAGAAGAGCGATCTGAAGTTTGATTTTATAATTTTTGTTTCTCAAAAAATCGGTTTAAAGAATTGATACTTTTACAGACGTATTAAAACATTACTATCCATTTATGTAATATAGGTACCTAAATGTAGACATAAACAATCAATAAAAGTGGTTTGGGTTCAAAGTCACATAGAACTTTGTTCTACGGATAAGTCGAAATGTTTGTTATGAGAATCGAACCGCGAAAAAAAGACTGAAATTATAACTATTATATATATACATATATGTGCCATAGCATGTTGCCATAGCCGTGGTGGCTCAGTTGGGAACGCACCGACTCACGATCATGAGGGTGCCGGTTCAAATCCCTGGCCCGTACCTCTGAATTTATACAAAACTTACGTACGGATTCACACCACTGGCTTTCGGTGAAGGAAAACATCGTGAGGAAACCTGCATGCCCGAGATGTCACAATTATTACTATTGTCACAAGTATTCCGCCAATCCGCACTAGGCCCGCGTGGTGGACTATGGCCTAAATCCCCTCGATGATAGGGGAGGCTCGAGCTCCTCGGTGGAGACGTACCTATATGAGCCGATGATGAACATAACATATATATATGACGCTGACTGTAACTACTAAAATTTTAATTTATATTGTAAAACATACATAATTGTAAAGTTCATTCTACAATTTAAAACCTTACAAAATGACATACGCATTCGCGTAAGTACTTAGCTTAGTTTAAAAGTAGGTACTTACCATTGTAGTTCTTTTTATTAATGTCTTCACATTTCATTGAGGCTCAATTGATATAATTTAAATTTTGACACACTGTCTCTTAGCACCGATTAAAAATGTACAAAAAAAAATAACAAAGGACCCGATTCTAATGTAAGAAGATAAACTAAAACTAAATGTGACTAAGTAATAGTATAAATGTGAAAGTAACTTTGTCTGTCTGTTACGCAATCACGCCTAAACCACTGGACCAATGAACCAGATTTATGAAATTGGGTACAGAGCTTGACTAGGGCTTGGAAAATGTTTTATCCCGGGAATTTTTAAGTTTCCCGGGAACTTGGGTGAAACATCTATAAACATCTAGAAACATCTTGGGTGAAACACCCTTTATTAATGCAATTTGACCATAATCAGTGAATTGTATTTGAAATGAAATTTGACAGTTCTTAACTAAATTGACAGCTTTCCATCTCTTTTCATCTTATTAAATACTAGCTTCTGCCAGCGACTTCGTTCGCGTGGAATAGTTTCTTTGGGCTAACTCTTACTTTAACCCGCGACTTCGTTCCTCGAACCTCATCCTTTTTTTTTTTAAGTCGTTTAAAAATAATCCTTATAGCATGATTTAGTATTCACGTGTGACGACGCGATGGCTTATTTCATCTATAATTTTGGTGTTTCTATACGATTTCTATGGTTCTTTTTTATTAAATAGGTAATAATGTTAACTTTTTTAAATTAGGGATGAGTGAGAGTATTATAAACGTAAGAGTACACAAATATAATCAGAATGCTCCGAACTGCTAAGCTATCAGGAGTTACACGTGTTATTCTGAGTCAACTATAAAAGATAGACATATGCTGTTGCGGGATATTTTTTAGAAAATTTTATGTAGAATATTTCCGTCATACATAATTTCTATGTAACTTTAACCATTAAGGCTGCACACGCGACGGAAGCTTAAAAAATGGAGTAACTTCTTCCGTTTTCCCAAAATTTCCCTTCACTACTCTGCTCCTATTGATTGTAGCGTGATGAAAAGTATCATATAACCTGCCCAGGAGTATGAAGAATAATTGTACCAAGTTTCTTTAAAATCCGTCCAGTAGTTTTTGTTTCTATAAGGAACATACAGACAGACAGACAGACAGACAGACAGACAAAAATTTTACTGATTGCATTTTTGGCATCAGTATCGATCACTAATCACCCCCTGATAGTTATTTTGAAAATATATTTCATGTACAGAATTGACCTCTCTACAGATTTATTATAAGTATATAGATGGAAGAGATGTACATATATAAACATAAGCTACCATTAAAATCGTGTCTGGTGTCATACAAACATAGTTTATATCATACAACCACTTACAAGTTTAATCGGAGTATAATAAGTGATTTTGGTCGAGATTAAAACTATATAAAAACAACAAAAATATCATCATGAAATGAAAGACATATTTACATTATCACTTATACACATACACTTTTAGTTTTCGTACAAAACACATTTTGTTAAGACCTTATATGTATAGGAGTCCACCCAACAGCACAGAGGGCCTATCTCCATGTTTTATAGCAGTATTATCGAAATATTACTCTGGACTTACTCTGTATAATCCTAACTTTATTATTATAAATGCGTATTTAAGTTTGTTTGTCACGGCTAAACATCAGGATCGATTTTAAAATCTCTTTCACCAATATATTTTTTTAATAGCCCTGTGGCAGAAATTAGCACCTAAATAATATTTTTTTTTTCGAATAGGCCTTTACAAGCACTCATGAGTAGTAAATACTCTTTAATTCTCGGTTCGGAAGGTGGCTTTTGATGAGAAGAGCTGCCAAAATCAGAATAATAACAGATGTTTATTTTCATCTATTTATTATTGTAATAGTCAAGCACATTCTTTACTCACGGCCAATCTGGCTAACTAAGCAGAGCTTATTCAATGCTCATCAGATAGCTCATATACTACTCACTCAGACCCAGAACAGGTAATATCTATTTGTTTTGTTCGTGCACACAAATTAATTAAAATTTGGACAAATGGTGAAATTTCTAACTGGTTGTTGCCAGTTAGAAAGTCAGTTCTAACCACAAAGTTTTAATATATAACATTCATCATCATCAGCTCATATACGTCTCCACCGAGGAGCTCGAGCCTCCCCTAACAATGAAGGGGTCTAGGCCATATATAACATTGCAAAGTTATATTAAAATATTACTACTATAAGAGATAGTGTTAAGGTCCCATATACTTGTACTATTGTGTATAATAGTCCATTGTGTAGCACACGTGGGGAAACGGTTTAGTTTCAAACGGCCGGTATGAGGCCCGGTTTCCTGCCAGGCCACGCTTCCTTCGCGTACTTCTTCTTTTTTGGACCACTGGAGGGTCCTGCATCTTCGGGCGCTGTAAAGAAAACAAAGGGTTTAAAAACAGTCTTCAATAGATAACCTCACATAAAAAAAAATGAAAAATGAAAATGAAAAAATATTTATTACTGCAAAAAATACATGAGTAGGTATATACATAAAACACAATTACAATATTTGACAAAATTTTGCAGACAATATATAACCTAATTTGTATTATCTATAGGATTCCTCACTAGGCAAGCCTGTATCGAGGAAGCCTGGAGTATTCATTGTTTACTTAACTATAGTTAAAGTAGCCTCTACAGTGGACAGAATAATTCAACAGAGTATAATTAGTACATCAGTATAATTAGTACATAAGAAACGCTATTAATTATATTTTGTCGTCAGTCCACAAGTGTGCAGTCTAATGTGACGTTTTGACAGAGATGAAAATCAGATTTAATGTATCCGTTTCGTTACACACTTTAATTTAAAAATCAATGCCCATTTTTTTGAAATCCCGTTATTTTGATAAAAAAAGATGGATTAATTAACTATAATAATTATAAACAATCGTTCAAGTGAACTATAGTAAGCATATACATAATAAATATCTATTCAATATTATTTATAATGCCTCCCCGCGGTTTTACCCGCGTAGTTCCCGTTCCCGTGGGAATACAGGGATAAAATATAGCCTATGTTACTCGGGTATAATGTAGCTTTCCAAAGGTGAAAGAATTTTTGAAATCAGTCCAGTAGTTTCGGAGCCTAATCATTACAAACAAACAGACAAACAAATCTTTCCTCTTTATAATATTAGTATAGATAATGTGTCCGAGGCACTTGCAACATCTCGTTATAGTAAATATTTTCACGAAGATAAGCACACAGAGCACGGTACAAATTTTGCTCATAAGTGCAACTACCGGAACCAACGGTAGAACTAAACTTAATTAAACTTGATGTTTATTTTAGCGCTTGTTTTTGAAGCGAACTAATTGAAAATATGATCCTGCACTACGTATATATGAGGTATGTTAATCGCTTAATATATATATTTTTTTATACTTAACACTATTATTGATTGGAATTGAAACTATTTATGATCTACCCTAGCTATATCTATACTATAATAATGTTAGGAGTATGAGTGTGTTTATTTGAACGCGCTAATTTCAAGAACTGCTTCGAGTTGAAAACATATTTTAATACCCAACACATTTAACTTGCCGAGGCTATGTGAAATTAATTAATTCATTTAAATATACCTTCGCTTATAACACGTCAATTCCAATACTCGGTTCGGAAGTCACTTTTGCTGAGACAAATCAAGTCATCAAGTCAAATGACGACCAGCTTAAAAATAAATAAATAAATAAATATCCTGGGACATTTTTCACACACGGCCAATCTGATTCCAAATTAAGCATCAATGTGAGCTTCTGTTATGGTAACCAGATATAGCTGATATACTACATATACTACTTTTAAATACATACTTATATAGATATTTACATCCAGACACAGGACAAACAGACATATTCATGCATACAAGATGTTTGTCCTGGGTGGGATTCGAACCCACGACCCGCGGCTTGAAAATCAGGGTCACTAACCACAAAGCCGGTCATAAAGTATTATCATCTATGAAATTAGTTCAGATTATTTCGCGACAGCAAACATATGTAAAATACGATAGATTTTGTCATACCAGAGTTGGGTAACGGGGGATGTATGTTGAGATGAGGCTCGGGTCCTTCCAATTCGACATCAGGCGCCGGATTAGGAAGCAACAAACCCAACCTGAAATAACAATAATTATATTACCTTCTCTTGTGACTGTATTAAAAGTCTGAACATAGGCTACTTTTTCATCTCGGAATTTTTTAAATTATCTACGAATGAAACCGCGGGGAGCAAGTTTTAAATAAAAACCATTTAAATGGCGTTTTGCATGTCAAATGTGTACAGTAAAGCATTTAGAACGAAATTCATTAAAATTTACTTTTATTACTCCAGACTTGAGAAATGCTTACTGGAGAATTAATCAATATATACCATAAAACTATATAACATTTACCTAGCTCCAATCAAGCTTAGATGTGAACTTGGCGCCGGCAGATCGGAGTATAAGTTGGTGCCTCTGGATATCTCTTGTAGCCTCAGCGAGTGGTGGTGTTGGTCTAAAATAAAATAATAAATAATATAGCCACAATGAAGCCTTGGTGGCTGTGGAGAACGCACCGACTCAAAATGAGGGTGCAGGTTCAAACCCCGGCCTGTACCTCTTGGGTTTTAAAAACTTACGTACGTATTCACGCCACTGGCTTTCGGAAGGAAAACTTTGAAGGAAAACATCGAAGGGAAACAGGCATGCCCGAGATGCCACAATTAAAAGGCTAGTGAAGTCCTCCAATACGCACTAGGCCCGCGTGGTGGTCTATGGCCTGAACCCCTTGTTGTTGAGGCTCGTGCTTCTCGGTGGAGATGTACATGAGCTGATAATGTAGCGGAAGGAAATGGTGACATGACATTTCAGTCATGTAGCCGATCGTGTGACACAGGCTATATTTTATCCCTGTATTCCCACGAACCGCGCGGAGGCAGCAAAATTTTATTAAAGTATATAAAACTTCATAGATTTTGGAACAATTCTGAGCACAGTAAGCTAAGAAATAATCATTATAAGAGTTAGACTTACTATCATCAGCGCTCTGTAACTTCAACTTCCTAGGCAGGGTATTAGCGTTAGGCACTATGGTGGACTTGACTAGGTTCCTGAACCGACCGATGGTGGGGTCAATGTCCTCCGGGTTGATGATGTCCACCTCCTCGTTGAAGGACACGTTGCGTTTCTGTTTCTTGGCAACACCGCCGGGCATTGAGGCGGAACGCTTTGTGCCAGTTGGAGGCTGTTATGAAAAAAATAAAATATTAAATGGTGCAGTCATGTTGCAGTAGACTTACATATTTATTTGACAAACAAAATTAATTTCTGAGCAGTATGGTCACTTCTCTCTACACAAAGATTTTAATATGGTTTTCAACAAGAGGAAGGTTTAAAAATGTATAGTTTTATGTTAAATTTGTTGAAAATCAATGCTCTGGTGGAGCAATGTGGAGCTGCGTCGGGTCGCTAGCTAGTTCATAATATAATAGTAAAATAATTTGACGGGTCACTTGACATTTATGACTGATGACAAGCCGCTAGTTGTGGCTACAATTCTTACCTGGGACCAACATTTGGAAACAAATATGACCATTTGTCGTATGTCTTGATATATGTATTTACTATGTATTTAAAAGTTATACCAGAAATTTGGTAACATATAAAATTATATATTATTTATAAGTATGGAAATAAATGTTATGATTACCTTCATGACATCAGTACCATCATCAGTTGATATGCCTAACATTGAGATCCTTCTATTATGCGCTGTGTTGAATTCCGTTAAATTCTAGAAAGAAAATATTTTTATTAATATAATTTTGGTGCCTGCCATGGCCCTATTGATTTCTACACTATATGTAATATATTTTTAATGATTTTATATTATTATTTTACCTAAATAAAAAAAAAAATCAAAATCTTTTTTATTCGAATAGGCCTCAATAAAGCACTTATGAATAGTCAATATTAATGCTCGGTTCTGATAGTTGTTTTACTATAAACAATACTGCATGTATTGAACATGTCTATAGTTCTGTGTCTGGATGTACAAATCTATATATGTAGTTAAAAATTTGTTTATCAGGTATGTGGACACCATAGCACAAGCTCTGCTTAGTTTAGAATCAGATTGGCCGTGGATGAAAAGTGTCCTAAGATATCTCTTTATTATATTATCTTATTTATTACAGTTATATTATCCTCTATCTTTATAAATAATCTAAACAATCTACAAATGTCTTAATAATAATAATAAATGGGTGTATACATACATCCAACTCTGTTTGAGTTTCCGGTAAGCCTAGTAGGGCTCCTTCAGTCTCCGTATTGGGCAGGTCCTCCATAATACCGCGAGAGTTACCCGTGGGTCTTTCTCTGAATAGATGAAGTTTGTGTGATTATATAATACAGTAGTTTCAATATTAGAATAAGTAAGTAAATAAGTTAATAATAAGTTAGTATAGGATGTTATTTAAGTGTACATAATTTATGTATTTTAGGATGTTCTAATTTTTAGATGTTTTATAATTTTGGTAAAATGTATAATTATAATTATGCATTTGTCTTATTTCAGGTCCCACTCTATATATTTAGATTTATTTAAATAAAAATATGTTGACACTCAAAACTTTTAGGATTAATATGTACAGACAGTATGTACATTTAAATAGTTTTCTATCATTTTCTGTTCATAGCATTACACATACTTACTGATATATGTGTTGCATTATTATTTGAGGGTAATTGTGGCGAAGCCTGACTATCCACCTTTGTGGTCCTGGACTTGTATGCATTGCTGCAGGTCAAGTGCACAAGATGGTGGACAGAGGTTTTTAAATTAGTAATAAGTTTAATTAGTTAGGTATATAACTGTTAATGTTACAAACATAGTATGTACTTATTACTAAACCATGTGGATCAATGTTTTAATTGAAATAATAAATAAATATAATTAATAAACATTTAACATTACCTTATGATATAGTTTCTTGTGGAAGCACCAAAGTGGAAGTTTGAATCTATGGGTAGTTGTGTGGGCTTGTTTGACTCCAACCTCATTTGACCTATGTATGTCCCATGTGCTGAAATTAATTTATTTTTGTTAACTCTATCAAAAGCAAGTGTTAGAATTTTTTATTTCATAAGCTCATGTGAAGCACTATTTAAATAAAAATAAATAGAATTTATGTAAAATTTTGTAATTCTAATGACTATTAGGAATGAATTGATACCTAATTAAATGAGACCGATTAATTCTTAGTATGGATATTAGAAATATGTACCATTAGAATAATAATAATGTTCAGATAACTATAAACTGGGATTGGAGTTGCTCGCGTCCGTAGGTTTACCCTCGAGACCCTACACGTGATCCCTGGGTGGTGCCAAACGAGCAACATATCTGGTGGTAGGCTTTGGCCGCGGCTTGTTACCACCCCCTGAACAAAAACACGCCGCCAAGCGGCTTCCACCGTGTTCCGTCGTGATGTTCAGGGTAGCCATTCATGGAGATGGGTCTGAGCAGTTGCGTTGTACTAAAGAGACTGGTTGCAGCACCATGTGGCTGGTGTGCCGGCCGCCTCGTGTTGGAGAGCAGCGGGATCCGAAGCACGGTGCACCGCTGGCCGACCGCAGGTAGTAGGGGGCCCAAGTAGTAGATCAGCCACCTATGAAAGGCTGCCCCGCCACCTCGCGAAAAATCCCGAATTGCTCCATCGTGCCGGTTGGCGACCGGATGAAAGGGCCCGATGGCCACTTCGGGGGGGTTCGGGCGTCCCCGCGGTCTCCAGGCGAGTCGGCCATCCGTTCATCCGTCTATTGTTGCTGCGTGGGTCCATGTGCAATGTCTCGTTCAACTGCCATCTCCATTATGCCTATTCACTTTTTAATCATGGTTAATACAAAGTCAAGAAAGAGTAGAGTTAAACAGCGGCTGCACTCCCTTTCACTTCAAGTGCACCTCACAAATATTCGAGGCTTGCACTCCAATCTCGATGCCGTCCATCATCATCTTGAGTCGGCTAAGCCTCACCTACTCTTCCTTACGGAAACGCAAATTAGATGTCCGTCTGACGCGGCATACCTTCATTACCCAGGGTACATCCTGGAGTACAATTTTAAAATGCACGCTGGTATTTGTGTATATGCTCGCGATGACATCTGCTGCAGGCGTCTTCGTAGCCTTGAAAAGACCGGTTTTTCTGTCATGTGGGTTCTGGTGGATACAGGTATAGAGCAGATCCTTTACGCTTGTGTTTATCGATCGCACAGCGGTGACCAGGAGACAGTTAGGCTGTGTGACTATCTCTGCGAAAAAGCGGACGTGGCTCAGCGAAAATTTCCATCAGCGCAATTGGTGCTCCTGGGGGACTTTAATGCACATCATCAAGAGTGGCTGTACCCATACCAGGTGACCGATCTTGCAGGGAGAGAGGCGTTTAAATTGGCACTGTCGCTAAATCTCACCCAGCTTGTCCGTGAAGCCACACGCGTGCCGGATATTGCTGGCCACACTGCGAACTGCCTGGATCTACTGCTGACTTCTGATCCTGACAAATACTCAGTGTCAGTGACGGCCCCTTTGGGAACCTCTGACCACTGTTTGGTAAAAGCAGTATCGTCCTACTCCCCACCTGATCCTCATCCTAAAGGCATCAGGAGAGTCTGGCGTTATAAGTCAGCAGAATGGGATGAGCTGCGGTCCTTTTTTGCGTCTTATCCTTGGCGGCAAATCTGCTTCTCTTCTGAAGACCCATCACACTGTGCGAGTGTCATATCGGAAGTGATACGTCAGGGTATGGAATATTTTATTCCATACTCTGATGTTTCACCGACCACCGATACCCCTAAATGGTTCAACGCGGACTGCGCTACCGCAGAATCTTCTAAGCAGTCGGCTTACCAATCCTGGGCTGATGCTCGCACGCGTAAAACATCGGACTTAATCACGAAGAAGAAAGCCTACAATATTGCCGCCAAGTCTTGCAAGAAGGCCCTTAAGAAGGCTCGCTTTGAACATGTTGGTCGGATTGGTGAAAAGCTCATATCTTGTCCATCAGGGAGCAAAGCTTTTTGGTCCCTAGCCAAGTCTGTAGAGTCCAACTTCTGTCGGCCTTCGCTGCCGCCGTTGCTGAAGCCTGACGGGTCGCTGGCCCATACCGCTGTTGCCAAGGCAAATTTGTTTGCGTCATTGTTTGCAGAAAACTCACGTCAGGATGCAAGTACACGACAACTGCCAACCCTAGCCGCTTGCGAGTGTCAAATGCCGATTGCTTCGCACTCTGGACGTAAACAAGGCCAGCGGTCCTGATGGTATTCCAGCTATTGTCCTGCGCAACTGTGCACCTGAACTTTCCCCTATATTGACACGCCTGTATCGCCTCTCTCTTAAAACGGGTCAAGTTCCCAAAGCCTGGAAGCTCGCGAACGTACAACCTGTGCCCAAAAAAGGCAGCCGTGCCGACCCTGCCAACTATCGCCCGATTGCGATCACCTCTGTCCTCTGCAAGATAATGGAGCGTGTATTGAATCGGAGGCTTCTGGCATACCTTGAGGATAACGACCTCCTCAGTGACCGGCAATATGGTTTCCGTCAGAAACGGTCCACTGGGGATCTTCTTGTGTATGCCACTCACCTTTGGAGCGAAGCAATTGAGAGATGTGGGGAGGCTCTTGCCGTCTCCCTTGATATCTCCAAGGCTTTTGATAAGGTCTGGCATGATAGCCTCTTGGGCAAGCTTCCTTCATACGGAATCCCTAGTGACTTGTGTGCCTGGATATCAGATTTCTTGAGTGAGCGGTCTATTCGAGTAGTCGTAGATGGATGCTCGTCAGACCAATTGGCAATAAATGCCGGAGTTCCTCAGGGATCAGTTCTCTCCGCAACGTTATTCCTGCTGCATATTAACGATCTGCTAAGGCCCGGTATCTTTGGGTATGCAGACGACAGCACGGTTTCGGAGAGATATTTTTCAGGTGCACGAGCCACTAGTGAGGAAACCCGACTTCTGAGAGAGGCCATGATTGAACGTCTAGACTTGACCTTAAAGGCAGTTTCAGAATGGGGCGATGCCAATCTCGTCAAGTTCAACGCTTCCAAGACACAGGCGTGTCTATTCACTGCGAAAAAGAGGGCTTTTTCTCTGTATCCTACTTTCCAGGATGTTTTCTTGAAGATCGATGACCAACTAGATCTCCTAGGTATGACCATAACAGCCAAGCTAAACTTCGGTAGTTTTATCGAGTCCAAAGCGACAACAGCTGCCAGAAAACTTGGGGTCCTCTCTAAGGTTAAGCGGTACTTCACACCTGAGCAACTACTACAACTGTACAAAGCACAGGTCAGGTCGTGCATGGAGTACTGCTGCCACCTCTGGGACGGATCTGCCAAGTACCAACTTGATGCGCTTGATTCTATAGACCGTCGCGCTAGGAGACTTGTTGGCAATGATAAGCTAGTTAAGGCAAAACTCACAAGCCTGGCTCATCGCCGGAAGGTTGCTTGCCTCTCGGTCTTCTATAGATTATATTTTGGGGAGTGTGCGAGGGAACTGTTTGACCTGATTCCACCATCACCTTTTTTCCACCGAACTGCTAGAGGCCGGGAGAGGTTCCACCCTTACGTAGTTGACATCCCGCATATTCGGACACAACGTTTCGCTTCCTCATACATTATGCGAACTGCAAAGGAGTGGAATATGCTCCCGGCGTCTATTTTTCCTGACTCTTACAATCTGGTTTCTTTCAAGGCTAGAGTGAATAGGCATTTTCTGGGCAAGCGTGTAACATCTTAGGCTTCGACGTCGCTCATACCAGAGCGTGTCTGAAGCCAAACGTAAGCTCATTTTATTTAAAAAAAAAAAAAAAAAAAAAAACCTTGAGTTACTTTATGTTAAGTAGCTCAGAGAATTTAATAAAAGAAAAAAACAAAATTTCCAGGAAAACAATCATGGATAGAAATAAGTACTGTAGGGAAGTTTATGATTCTCATTAAGTATATAAACATATTTTTTATTGATGAGGTTTATGCTAACAATGGTATCTCTCTAATACTAGATTTCACAAGGATAAGATTACTTACTGCTTCCCAAATCAACTAAAAATGCCCGGTTCAAATCCTTATGATAGACAAAAGCAGCATGAACCCTGGAACAGCTAGCATGATCTATGCAGAAGTCATTCATCTGTGGATTTCTTCCAAATAAGTAGCATTTCTTCTCATCTAACATCAGTTTTTGTATCAACTTGTCTCCTTTCAGCACATCTAAGTGAAGACCTGTGGGTGGTTTACCAGCCCTGAAAAATTGTTATAAGGTATTAAAGAATGGCAGTGGAATTTATACCTTACTGTTATTAACATAAGACCCATTAAAGATCTGATCTTAAGTAACATAACTACAAATTTATATTGTCAATAGGAAGCAACACAGAATTAAAGAGAAGAGAGAGAGGAGAATTAAATAATAACATAATGATAGTCAATCTTTAAGTAATATAAAATACTTTTTAAGAGTATGACGATAACCAGCTCTGATAATACTGAATGATAAGTGGTCATAAGCAATGTATACTTTTATTTTCTTGGATTAATGGTGAGGGCACCGACAGTCTAAAACATCTGGATTAACAAATACAATCGGACAGAAAATATCTATTCGGTAATAAACAATTAAAATTTATAATTAATAACTAATGAAATATATTGAAATAATCGCAGTTTGGCGTGGAACAAAATATAATCGGCGGATCTGATATGGTTAGGTTATAAAACTGATTCGTATTTTGTATTTACCAGTTAGGGACTTCGTAATGATTAGCCATTATTGCACACAATGTTATTGGAATACACCTGACTTATTGAAATTATAGAAACATCGCGAAAATAATTAATCACAGTTTATACAAAATTAACGTATTCGCCTTTTCGCTACAATCTTAAAATTACCGACTGACTGACTGATTGATTGATATGAAAATAATAGTTGACATCAAGCCAAGCTTAAAGCTTGTTAATTAGGGTAGCAGGAGAGCTATAGTACTATTGATTATAATCATGTCTTTATTACATAAAAAAACGTAATGTGTTAAAAAATATTTTATTAAAATGTTCGCTAGGACCACCGAGCATGGCTACGACCGATATTTATAATAAACATTATTTCTCTTATTCAAATCGAATTATCATAAAAACTTTAGTAGATTAATTAGTATCGATTTTAAAAATTATATAAATCTATGGCTTAGAAATAATATTTTCATTCATTTCATTATTTTCTGTCTATGTCTGTGGACGGTGTAGTCTTCGTTCGTTGTTTGTTTTTCAATAATTTTTATGCGAACAAACCTAAGATAAAGTTTATTGAAAATAGTCTAATACTACAAAACATGGTTTCCAGCGAAGAAGAAACCGAAGTTAAAACATGTGACGCGTTGCAATGGGACGTAGAAATGGAAATACAGTTGTTTTACGCGATGGCAAACCACAAACCTATCGGAATAAATAAACATTTTCACATGGCTTGTATATGGGAAAAACTATCTAGCGCTATAACAAAAGAGATTTCCACCCAAGATATTTGGAAACACCTTGAACAGCTATACGATTTGAATATGTTAGAGGATACGGAACCTATACCTTTTCCGAATCATGAGGTTTCATTCAACCTGCCTGAAAGTGATTTCGGTGTATTATTAAAGCAGAAGTGTAAAGAAGCTATATTGGCTGAAGATAGTGAAGGTAATGAAGATAGTTTTACTAGATCTGTGTCCTATATGAGACTTATATTTTTAGATAGACACAGTTATACATTACTTACATTTTCTTACATTGTAGTCTATACATAAAAACAACATTAACTACTAGATGTCTATTTAATACTAAGTTAGGTATCCCTTAAATATAATAGCTTTCTTACTTTCACATTATCTAAACATAGCTTTAGTCTTAACCACTAAATATAGCTTAAGTCCTTGTCATCTAACAATTTACTAACGATGTTTGCATTGACAATGAAGCAATCACTCATCGTTGGGACTTGCTAATGAGTGTACATGTCACCCGTCTTGAAATCATCCAGTATTTCTCAAACTTTTCCAACATTTTATTAATCATTATATTATTTTATTGTTAAATTGGAAACGTGTCAAATCATTCTCAAGTATTACAATGTTTAAGTGCGCGCGTTGTAGTGCCGAGAGCTTCGACGGTGCTCTGTGCAGTGGTTGCAAGCTGAAATTTGATTTCCCCTGCGCTGGTATATCCGAACTGGGCTTCAGAAAACTCGGGGATCGCAAATTTCAATGGAAATGTGCTTCTTGCAAGGCAGGCCTCAGTCCAGGTCCTTCTGCTGGTGAACCACCGCGAAGCTCTCCAACTCCAACTTCGATGGACCTTCTACTTGCTGAGATCAAGAGTATCAAGATGGACTTAACACCTCTCAGATCGATGTCTGAGGATATCAAATCTCTGAAATCTGACGTCGGCGATTTGAAATACTCGTTGGAGATGGCCCACTCGTCAATTAATGAATTTTCTCAGAGGGTCCTCAAATTGGAGTCAAGGTTGGATACTCTTGAAAAGTCTAATCAGGAAATGTCGACACTTCAAAATAAAATCGATCACCTCGAGCATAAATTGAACGAGAAGGAACAATGGTCTAGAAGAAATAACGTGGAGATTAAAGGAGTTCCACTTTCCAAGAGTGAAAATCTGATAGATACCATAGTGAAGATAGGCACTAAAATTAATTATCCAGTGGCTCCCAGTCAAATTAATTTTGTTGCAAGAGTGCCTTCCCGCACTAATAATGACTCCAAAGCGATTGTGGCTTCCTTTAACAACTACCATATGAAAGAAGAATTCATGATAGCAGCGCGGCGTTTGAAATCGCTCTCATCGGGCGATCTCGGCTATCCAGATGACAGGCGTGTCTTTGTTAATGACCACCTGACTGTCTCAAATAAAATGCTGTTAACTAAGGTGAAATCCCTGGCCAAGGAGCGAGGTTTTTTGTATGTATGGGTGAAGCACTCAAAGATACTACTGCGGAAGAACGATACATCACCGATCTCAACAATTTACTCGGAAAGAGATTTAAAGAAAATTCAGTGAAGTACCATAAACAGTTATATTCTTTATTATTATTATTAGTTTTTGCTATCACCTTTGTTATATTTTTTGTCTGTGTTGAATTATGTCAATGTCTATCATCTTTCTTGACATGTAAATTTTTGCAATTATTACGTTTAATCTCTCAAAGTTTGAGTGCCGCTTGCACCTCAGTGGGTTATTGTATTATTATTGCCGTTTTGTTGGCGACTAGGGTCAGACGATGTGAGCAGGTAAAAATCTTCTTCGTTAATAGCTATTATAAACCTTATTTGTATTTACTCATAAGGATTGCTCTGCTTTGGCCGGTTGTTTTGTTTTTAATGCTAGTTACCCACTGCAGCCGACTAGTTAACTTACCTATTCGACCGACCTGCCTATTTGTGTTTACGTTGTTACTCAATTTTTTGCGTTATTATTTGATGCCTGATAATTTAAATTCAAAAATATTTTCGGTTGATAAGTATGATTGTATGATTATCCTGGGGCTAATTAGAGTGGCAACGTCTTTCTTTTTAAATAATAGTTTTCTAAGTACCTTTACTAACTCGCAGTCAACTTCGCGATCCATTTTTTTAATTTTTGTTCCATTGGTTGTAAGATATTTGCCGAGTATTAAACTCCTAGTCATCAAATTATACTTTACTACTTATTTTCGAATTAGTTTTCTAAATAGTTTTATTCCATGTATATGGTACGATTATTGCCGGTCTTTTATAACTGTAATAACTATTATATTATATTACATGAGTTATATTACCACATTCGAGCACCATGATCAAATTTACAGGTTTTCCATGCTTCTATTAATGATATCGAAAACAAATGGCTTCTTTTAAGGTATATTACCAGAACGTACGTGGATTACGCACTAAAACCAACGTGTTCCGTAGAAATATTCAGTTAAAATCATACGATATTGTATCTCTAACGGAGACGTGGCTTTTGGATGGCATTAACAGTGAGGAACTCTTTGATGACCGATACCTAATATGGCGCAGAGATCGAGATTACTCAGCTACGGGGCAATCCCTCGGTGGCGGGGTACTTCTAGCAATTCGTAAAGATTTTATTGCTGAAGAAAGAACTGATTGGAAGTCCAGTGCCGAGGACCTATGGGTTACTATTACTTTTCGTGATCAACAGAATATATCTCGTAAAATTCATTTTGCTACAGTTTATCTCAGCCCAGGTAAAAGTTTTTATCCGCACCTCGAGTCCTTCACTAATAAACTATTTGACATTGTTTCATCCCTGACAGATCAAAATGACGGTTACGTAATCTTAGGCGATTTTAATATGCCTAACGTTTCCTGGAATACGGTTGATGACCTTACTGCCCTAGAACCTGTTAATGTATTGGGTAATTACCAAATTAACTTTTTTGATGTCTGCAGTACTTTTAATCTTTTGCAATATAATTGTATACCAAATTGTAACAATAAAATTTTAGATTTAATAATCTCAAACAAATCTCTATTAGTGAATCCCTCTGACCAGCCATTAGTGCCTGAAGATAAATACCACAAATCACTGAATATCACAATATGCGATTCAAATCTTTCTCTTCAGCCGATACTACCCAGAATTAAGTACCATTTTAGTAAAGGTGACTTTAATTCTATAACCCAGCATCTTTCGGAAATTGACTGGTCACAGAAATTGTCAGCTATTTCCCTAGAGGTGGCAGTATCACAATTTTATGATATTGTTAATACTTTAATTGATAAATTTGTACCTAAAAATAAAATTTTCCCAAACAAATATCCACCGTGGTATACTAAACCTTTGATAAAAATTGCCCGTGAGAAATTTAAGTACCATAACAAGTTTAAAATTTATAAAAATCAATCCGATTACACGTCGTTTAAATTATTGAGACAGCGTTTCAAGCACCTAGAACGTAAATGCTATCATGAGTATATAGGTAACATTGAGTCCTCCATCGTAAGTAACCCAAAAGTCTTCTGGTCCTATGTTAAAGGCAAAAGTAAGTCTGGTACTCTGCCATCTCGCATGCATCATAATGATGCTATTGGCGATTCTGGTGAAACTATCAGTGAGATGTTTGCAGAATACTTTTATTCAACCTTTTTGGATGTGTGTGCTACTGATGTCCCACTTTTAGATAATTTAAATGTCGTTGATGAGGGTGAAGTCTTATGTTCTTTAAACGGCATCTCCGTTTCCCCCGAACATGTGGAAAAAATTTTGTCTGCCCTCGATACTAGTAAATCTGCAGGGCCTGATGGCGTCCCTCCGTTGCTCTTGGTTAGGTGCTCGCGTGAACTAGCATATCCCTTATCAGTACTTTTTAGACGGTCCTTAAATGAAGGTACTATGCCAAGTATATGGAAATCTGCGTTTGTAAGTCCCATTCACAAAAAAGGGCCCAAAAACCATGTTGATAATTATAGACCAATTTCCAAGCTGTGCATTATTGCAAAAATTTTTGAAAGAATTGTTTATAATGACCTGTATGCTACATATAAACAACACTTCAACTCCTATCAGCATGGTTTTCTTAAGAGTAAGTCAACTGTCACTAACCTGATTCTCTCAAATGACCTTATAACGGAGACAATGGATAATGGAGGTGTTGTTGATGTAGTGTTTACTGATTACAGCAAGGCATTTGACAGGTTAGATCATGTTATCCTTCTTCAGAAACTCTATAAAGCAGGTATCCATGGTAGTCTGTTAAGATGGCTGGCTTCATATATAGATCAGAGGTGTCAAGCTGTAGTGATCAATGGTTCTCAATCTAACTGGCGATTTATCCCTTCAGGTGTACCTCAAGGCTCACTCCTGGGCCCTTTGCTTTTCATATTCTTTATTAATGATATTGGTACTTGCTTCAAAAACTCGAAATACCTTTTATTTGCTGATGACATGAAGATTCTCAAAACTATCGAATCGATTTCTGATATCTCAGCTCTTCAAGATGATTTGGACAGACTGACGGACTACTGTGTAAGTAATAAGCTAGATCTCAACGTTTCCAAGTGTGCTGTAATGACTTTCTCGCGTAAAAAAAGTATCCTCCATTCTATCTATTACCTTAATAACCAAATTGTTCCACGAGTAAGCTCTTTTAAAGATCTGGGTGTTACTCATGACAGCAAGTTGCTCTTTGATATTCATATCGATCAAGTTATTGCCAAGGCATCTAAAGCTTTAGGTTTTATAATTAGATGCTCGAAAGAATTTAAATCTATAAAAACTATAAAAATTTTATACTGTTCATATGTAAGAAGCCATCTTGAGTATGCCTGCCAAATCTGGAACCCTCAGTACATAATTTATAGAGACCGTATTGAAGCAATTCAAAAACGTTTCCTTCGTTATATTTCTTTTAGAAGTAATATTAAAGAAGACAACTATGAATCTCGATGTCGTAGGTTTCATATCCTACCCTTATACTTTCGACGGAACGTGGCTGATATAATTTTACTCTCACGAATAGTCAAAGGCGATATTAACTCCCCTAATATCCTCAGTAAGTTTTCATTGTCCGTTCCTAATCGGTCCCGGCGTAAGTGGCCTCTCTTGTGGGCTCCCAAGGTTTCCACTAACTATCGCTATAACTCTTACGTTGTCAGAGTGTGCAAATTTTATAATAGCTTGAATGATGATTTAGACATTGACTTATTTCATCACAGTATAAATGTTATACGGAATTCTTTTTCTAGATTATTTTTTCACCCTGCAAAATAATTGCGACTTATAGTTTTCTTTGGTTCGCAATATATGTTCTTCTTTGCAAGTTTATTTTTTAGTTCTGTTTGTAAATTTGATATTAAGTTGTTTTTTTTTTATGTAAAATTTTGTATACTAGCAAGTTCTAAATTACTTAATATGTTATGAATACTATGTGAAGAAACTTTTAAATGGCCTATTTATAACTATGTATTTATCTACTTTTATATTAGCTGTAAGTTTCTCTTGAAAATATTAAAATAAATAAATAAAAAATAAATAAATAATATTTCACTAACAAATACTCAATAGCTTAACTATCAGATATATTGTTGCATTTAGATGGCCGCAGTCCATCACCTAAGCCCTCAACACCCCGCAGCAGTTCCAGAGGCACTACATCTAAAGATAGCACACCTAAAGGTAGATTATAGTTTTATAATTAACTTTAATAACATATATAAGAGACCAATAAATGAAAATTAGATAGCCGGTTGGCTTTGTGGTTAGTGTCCCTGACGTTCAAGCAGCCGGTTGTAGGTTTGAATCCCACCCAGGATAAACATTTGTTTGCATGAATATGTCTGTTTGTTCTGTGTCTGGATGTAAATATGTATGTATTTAAAAGTAGTTTATCAGCTATCTGGGTACCATATCACAAGCTCTCCTTAGTTTGGAATCAGATTGTCCGGGTGTGACAAATGTCCCACCCAGGATATTTATTTACTTTATTTTTTATAGAAACTCTTACATACTAACAATATGATATTACAATTTGTTTACAATCCATCAGTTATCTCTACCAGCAGCCGAAAAGACAGTGTCAGTGCACTGGCAACCAAGACACGGAAGGAGAGTGGTAGCTCACACGCTTCTACTGATACTCCAAGCATCAAATCTGAAAAGGATTATGGTATGGCCACAGTCTATTATTATAGTATCTGTATCTTCCTGTTTGAATAAAATAATAACATTTTTTGTTATATTACAGACAGGCGGAGGGACTCCCGTGATTCTAACGCTTCTGGCCCACGAGATAGCTCAACAAGTAGAAAATCCACATCACAGAGAGATAAAACATCAAAATCCAAAATTACATCAGTTTCAAGTGAGCAATTTGAAGCCTAAACCTAATAATGAATATTCTATGACACTGCTAATCGGATTCTAAATTAAATAGAGATTACAGATGCAAAGTACTCATTACATAATATAATCAAATACCTTAAATGGATTATGTGTAAATACATACACAGTGGCCCCCTTATAAAATAAAAAATAGCTTATTATTTAAATAACCATATCTCTCTCTTTCCAGCACCATGGGATTCACCTCTGCTAGACGAGGACAGCAATTCTCGGCGCGGTCGGAGGCGAGCGAACACTTCGACCCCGCCGGCAACAACCCCCGCTAAACGCAGACGTACCTGACACACTCACACACATACATATCAGCACTTCTTCTGACACACACATCCGCGCCCGTGTACGAGGTACAGGCGAGACAGAAGATATCGCGCTGTCAATGTGTTGTTCTCATAAGTGGTGTAAATGGATTTTATTGTGCATAGTTTGTATGTGAATTTATTCTAAACTTTAGTTATATGGTTAGAGTAAGCACTTACAAAATTGTGGTTACCGTAATCACAATTTTGTAACATTTATTAGTATTGTATATATTGTCATAAACAATTTAAAAACGTAACTACATAATTCAGTTGATAATTGTCAGCATGCACCGAGACGTAGGGAAATGCACACTGCAATATAGAACTTTGATAAAAGGTATAAATTGCGGCATTATGCAACTTCGTGTGTCGGTTTGAACTGAACTATTATGATTTATGAATGATAAAAGTCATTGTTAATTAATAGATATAAACCATGATTATCTAATGTGTGATAAAAGTATAATTGTACTATTTACATGAATAAAACTAAGTTTATCGTAACTTCGGTGTTTAATTTTTCTTAGTATTATAGTACACTAGCGGACTCTGCAGACTTTTTTCTGCCCACCAGCGCCACCTACCGGGTCCAAATATATAATTATATGTTGTGTTATCTGTATCTAATTATCCACATTATAATTATATTATTACAACATTGTTTTAGATTGGGATAATGGTATCAAATCTAGCAGATATTTATGGAATTTACGCAAAATCCAAATATGCAGCAAAATCAACAGCCAAGCCAAAAAAACATTACCGAACTGAAGTTATTGTATCAAAGACAGCTGGCTGGATGACTGAAGTACTGACAACTTGACAAGACAAGAAAGAAGTTTCAATCAATCAAACTATGTACCTATCTATGTAGATTATTTACAATAATTTATTAATTATTGTTGTACTGAATTGGTAATGTGAGAAAATTGGACTAAAGAAATAACTCAAGCATAATGGCGTTACCAACAGCCCAACCAGCTGAAGTGTTAAGAGCATGGCAAAAGGACGACTTATACGAAAACCAACTCGCCGAATCATTGGCGAAGTTGATGCCCCATCGACATGTTTCCAAGGCTGTTCCCATGTCTTCATTAATCTACAAATATTTCACAACACTTAAGGACCTGCAGACATTAGGCGAAGAGTACTCTGGCATTGTGCAAGTTGATGAAAGTTACAATAAACTGCCGACTTACTACAGTAGATTAATAAGCATTCTACTGTCAACATTTGGAGAAAATCTAACAAGAAGACTACTTAGACATATGGAGAAGCAGGTGGAGCAAAATTCTGTCTTAAAACCTGAGGCGCAGAACTTATTTATTGTACTTTTGAAAACTCTAAATAACATTGTTCCTCAAATTCAGAGCATACATAGAGCTTTGTCATATATCAATGGAGGGCCTATCCAGATTGGTAAAGCACTAACTGGCATTGACTATGTGCATGTAAGACCTGCAGCATCCTCATATTATGCTCATTTACAACTGTTAGGCTTTGTAACATTGTTTCATGCATTTATATCTTGCAGTCAAAGTTTTTACTTGGCGAAGAAGCATATAGATCAAATGAGGGACTTTCCTAATGAAGTTGACAGTAGTAAGTCATGTGTGGCGTGTTTGGAGGAGATGAGACAGCCATGTGTGTTACAATGCGGCCATATATTCTGTATGCAATGTTGCTACAGTGCCTTGGAGACCTGTGCTTTGTGTCGTACTCCGTTCACAAAAAATACTGTAGTACCACTGATGAACTATTATCCTGGTAGTCCATAAAGGTTAAAAATGTTGTATATTATGTCGGGTAATGTGGGTCTAGTCTTAAAATAAATAATACAAACTAAGATAATAGTAACAATATTTTTATATACTGCAAATGCTTGAAGTGATATTTCACAGTTATAAATACAGTATTTTTATTATTTAAAACCAAATATTATTAATAACATACAATTAACTTGTCCATAAAAATTAAAAAGAAACATTATCATTTCTACTACTGTGTATTTAAATTTTGTATATGTATTAAAATTGTAAATAAATATTTATTTGTATATTTTGAGGTGAGGTTCCTAGGTTGTTATTTTATAATATTGTTGAAATAAAACAAGTTCACCTGAGTTAAGCTTTTTATTTAATATATAAATTGAAATTATAATCAGCTGTTAGCAAATTAATTCATTGGATGAATATATATAAACATAAAAATTATATAAGACTAGCTATTTCACAGTTTTATGTCATCAATTGGATCATTTTAGCCAATTTTAATAAAATATGTCTGTATAAGTAATGAGTAACGAACAGACATATTTTGCATCCATAGGTTTGTACATACAACTTTATTTACAATAAATTTAGGAACAATAACATATTAATAAGTCCCATTTTGTACTAATGTTACAAAGTATTATATATAAAGAAGTAAAATTGTTTGTTTCTTCCTTCTTTTCATTATTGCAAATACACACAAAGTTATTTCTCAATTATTATAATAGAGAACACTTTATTAGAATTTTCAATAGTACATAGCTACTTATAAAGCAGAATAATTAAACAGTCATTTTCCCTTTTAAATTGCTAGCAAGCTAATACATGTATATAAATGTATAGAAGTTTAGAATTTAATATTTTAGAAATTATTACATGCATGTGCATCGTTTTCCTAGCCATTACTAATTTGAAAATGTTACTTATACACTATTATATGAACTTTTCCATCATAATACTTTATGATAATAAGTCACAAACCAACAAAAAATACTGTTAAGTCACACAAACATATATAAATGTACATAAAGCTTATGAGAATTCTGTAGTTTTAGTATGGACACAGAGTATAATAGGCAATTTATTCAACACGCAATAGTTCAACATCAAAGATTAGGGTTGAATTTGGAGGGATAATGCCCGGGTGACCTCTCGATCCATAGGCAAAGTCTGGTGAGCATGTAAGTGTTGCTCTTTCTCCCACAGACATCTGAAAATTTGAGAAATGGACAGGATTTATTAAACATTATTTTAACAGCTCTGTACCTTCATGTAAATAAAACTTAAGAATTCTCAATTTCTTGACATATTAAATAACACCCACAGTATTGTGTAGGCGCTTCTTGGCCTGTCCTGTTCCATAGAAATCAATGTAATATTTCATATAAATAATCAAATAAAGCATAGGAAATATCCCGTTGGAACTGCTAGGTAAACATTACCAAGTGTTACGCTCTGATAGTTAAGTACTTGCCTTAGCTAACCCTTGGTCCCATCCTTTAATGACATCACCTCTTCCCAGAGTAAATTTAAAGGGCTGGCCTCTATCTCTCGAGGAATCGAACTTTTTACCATTTTCTAACGTCCCTGTGTAATGTACAACAACAGTCTGTCCGGGTTTTGGGTATGTGCTCCCTAAAATAATATATATGAGGTTATAACTCTTTACCGTGATAAGTCAATCAATGAAATCATATTTCCGAACTAACCGTTTCCAGGAGACAAAACTTCAATATCAACTCCCATCGTGCTGCAGGTAATAGAAGGCAATTTTTGAAGAAAAGGTCTCTGTTTACTTTTATTTCATCGGCCGAACGAAAACCAACCAACCAGCGCTTTTCAGTTTCAGCTTTCAGCGGAACAACGAAAAACAAACGGTGTTGCTAGTGTGTAGTCAAAAAATGTTTTGTAGTGTTGTAGCTTGTTGTGTATAGAAACGAATAATTATACAAGTGCAAAATAATAGTTTTTCATTTTGTCACTTTTCTATAATTAGCTGTAATTTATATAGGCTTTCTATAATAATATTAACATCGATCAAAAGAGCTTTCACAGCCGAATAAAAATAATCGAAACATAGTAATACCTGTGCAGATTATAAATTAAAGAACTAAACGCCGACGTAACTATTATAGCTGTTTATGGTCTATCTTTAATAAAGACTTTATAAACATTCAACATGGCCAATGACGTTTAAAACAGTTGAATTGAAATCGAATTTTTACATGTTCAAAGTTTGCGAAAGAGTTAGTTTATTATCTTTTTGACCATTTTTGTAAATATTTATTTGTTGAGAAATAGTGTTATATGCAGTTTAGCTTACTCTACCATTAATGGAATCCTCGTTTCCTTAAGTAACACATCGTGTTCGTAATTTGGTGAGCCTGCGACTTGTTAATTATTTTGAAATGGAAGTTGACGGCGTTGAAAGTTGGAGTTCAAATACTTCTGATGGAGGAAAATTTGCACATTTGAAAGCATTCGTCACAGCCGCTCGAGAGTTTGAGGCTACCCACAGCGAAAATGCGGTGAATTTGATGACTCGCTATCTTGGTGTAAGTAGGGGAGACGAGTTTTTCGTTGATGACATAAAACTTTTTTTATGAAACATTAATATTTGTATTACAGCTGATAGCATCATCATGTGATCTATCGATATTCTCCCCTGGTCGTTCCGAAGTGTGCGCGTTCTTCAGCTCGCTATGGCGTGTGATGTGTGACGGACGGGGGCCGCACTGGGCTGGTCTGGCGGTGCTGGCACGCGCGGCTATAGAGCCTAGTGCTAGACATGCTCTAACTCATACTTACAAGTTAGTAGTATATTATATAGAGTGGTTATTTTATAATTTGTTTGGTAGACTAGTTATATTCTTCTCTTTCTGTGACCACCTTTATCTTCTGGCATTTGAGAGCTTATTGTCATTTTTGATGAGTTAAGTTCAAATACATGCTCATAGTTTCTTATAATTACCTCTGGTATAGAAACTAGTATGGAAAGTGTTTCATTAACCAAATTAAGTAACATTCCATGTCTTTATTTCAGATTTATGCCATTACTGACTCGGTTACTCACAGACAATATATCAAATGACAAAAAAATTAAGCTTCTATCTGTAATGCAGGTAAAGCAATACTCATTTATATATAACTTATTTATTATGATAAAAGCTTGCTTAGTATCTAAAAAATCGCAATGCGTTTTCGAAATTCAATTGGTTTTTATTTTTCTACTTTTACAGGAAATTTCATATGGCATCAAGATCAGCTGGCAAGAGTCTTACCTATCCTGCCTAATGAAACAACTGACAGAATGGATCACACAGCCCATGACTGACCCTCAACATCGCACTATTGGTCATAAGTCCCTCACTGTCCTAGTAAATGTGTGCTACGGGAATCTTCCAGCTATTTATGCATTAATGAGGACTGTAGACACAAAGGAGTTTGTCGTTCATTTGATCAGTTTGAAGGTATGTTTCTATACTTAAAAAGAAAAGCCTCACAATATTAATTTCAATAGATATAGATATGTAGATAATTATTAAAATGCTACCATGTCACTGGGCTGAGGCACATTCTTATACTACATAACTAAATAAAAAAATAACTATACAAACATTATGTACTTGTTCAATTATATGTAATTTGTTTAGTGAAATGAGCCACTGCACTTGATGTATGAGCCAATAACTACAAATTTTGGGGCTTACCCACTGCAGGCTTAGCACTGTCTTTATAAATGAATTTGAAATGCTAAGCATTGTTAGGTATAATAATAAAATAACCTAAGCAGATTCTATTTAATGGAGTTCTATCCTAATATAACAGGATGGTGGTTATGGTGGTGTTGAAGTGTGCCGACTTCTCCTGTGTCTATCAGGTGCCACACGAGGAACTGCCTCCACTCGGCAGCCAGATGTGCACAGCTACCTGTGTTGTACCATGCGCACATTTAATAAGGCTATTGTGTAAGTATCACACACATATATATATTTTTTTTGTTTTTTATTCCAAAACATTTTGTTACCCATACATTTATATTAATATTATATACACTCGGTTTCAGTGAGAATGACTCGACGCAACTCCTGCATGCATACACATTCATCAACGACCTCCACGCCGACTCTAGCCTTAGGAACTACGTGCTCACATACCCACACTTTAGTAATGCGCTCAAGGAAGCCCTGAAGGTAACATTATTCAATATGTTTATATATTTATTTTATTTGTTTCTTCAAAAATGTGTACACCATTATTACAAAGATTAATAATAACATAACAATCATATATCTAAGTGTCACATTAACTATAGAGGAACACAGGATCCACTTAATGTCCCTCAGATATACAGATTAAAACGTAAACAATTTATGCGGCAATTTATTCATTTAATTTACTATATTCGGATTTAGAAATAATTATCAGACAAATAAATCCCTGGACTTGGCGCTTAAAGCTTAGTCTGCCTTTTATGACTGCCTTGGCAGGTCACAAACGAAACTTATTTTCATTGCTTCAAAAATTTTAATCTTATTTCTGTTCATTATTTGTTCTCTATTTACGTTTCAGGATATAGACAAGCTCTGTCACACGGTGCCCGACGAGTCAGGCGAACCGGAGAACCTAAATGATTGTCTGAGAAACATACTGAAGTTCCTCACGGTATTGGTTAATTTAGGTAAGATTTGTTTATAATACTAGTGGACCCAGCAGACTTCGTTCTGCCTACCAGTGCCTACCAAGTATATGTAATTTGTGCTATCTTTCAAGTTGGATCAAACTGCACACGGTGTGCAAATTTGATTAAAATCGCTTAAGTAGTTTAAGAGTCCATCGCGGACAAACAACATGTAATTTATATATATTAAGATTTATTTAAGAACTGACAATAACTAACCTAATATAATGACAATATTTTCATTCAAATATGTAGTATAATACATATCAACTAATAGTCACAGTAATGCTCATATTTATATTAATTTATTTACTTTACAGATCTATACACATTGCGATGTTACCACTGCCCTTTGGTGTGCCTGTGTATGAAAGCGAGCCGTTTATGTTTGCCTGAGTCCCTTGATCTTTTTGGTGCCATTGTCACCCAATATAGAGGTAAGAACTACTTATATATATTTTAAGATTCATCAATAATGGTAATAAAAATCAATACTTGGCTGTTTTTTAATAATTCCTTCCATTAGTGATGGGCTTGTATTTGGTCTAGTTTTTTGCCCGTCTATACAGGGCATTACCAAAACCTAAGATGTTTGTTGAACATAAAAAATATGTTTTCAGATGAAGGTCGGCTACCTCAGGAGTTGATATCGGTGATCAACGACGGTTTACCGGGACTGCTCGTGCCGCCATCACTCGAGCCGGGGAAAGCAGGCTTACAGTGGGTATGATGTGTTTATGTATTTAAAAATTTATAAATAGTGACTCCCCGCAGTTTCACCCGCGTACCCGGCAGATCTTCCATTTTCCCTGTATAAAAAGTAGCCTTTGTCCTTTCTCTGGCTCTAGTCTAGACTATGTGTGTACCAAATTTAATTTAATACTGAGTAGTTTTAGCGTAAAAGCAAGACAGACAAGATTTACTTTCGCATTTTTAATTAGTTAGGATCTTTATTGAATGGGCTTTGCCTTAAAAGTCAGATAAGAGACCTCAAATCTGTGGTTTTGACATTATATCTAAACCACAATTAAAAATGTTATGTGAAAAAGCTTTTTATTGGATTGTGGTATAAAAAGGTACCAAAATTTAATATTATTATTTCCGGTTATACCACTATGTATTAATAGTACATAGATTGAAAAGTTAGTCCTATTTTTCTCCTGTCCTTTTGTATACAATAATAGTCTCAGTAATATTATGCCAATGTATTTTTTTTTCCAGTTACAAGTAGTGGGTGCTCTCTGCGAGTCTAATGAAACACAAGAGAGAGTTCTGCAAGAGGTCACGCCGGACTCTTTTGAGGACACGCTTTATAGTGTCTTGGAGTATACATCACAGGTAAGCTATATAAATTTATTGCTACCTAGAAATAGTACAAGCTCAAAAAAATCGTGAGACTTTTTTTCATACATGGAAATTCTGATTCCAAAGTAAGCTATGCTTGTTATGGTAAGTTGATAGCTGTAAATACTATAATTTTATGCAAGAAATACTATATGACAGTGGGTTCGAATCCCACCCAGGACAAACATTTGTATGCATGAATATGTCTGTTTGTTCTGTGTCTTGATGTATATATTTATATGTATGTGTTTAAAATGTATATGTAGTACTAGCGGACCCGGTAGACTTCGTTCTGCCCACTAGCGCCACCTACCGGGTCCAAATTGATATATTATACATAAAAACCTTCCCCATGAAATACTCCATAGTTTAATGAAAACCGCATGAAAATCTGTTCAGTAGTTTTTGTGTTCATCGGGTACTTTGTTTTATATATATATGTAGTATATCAGATGTCTGGTTACCATAACACAAGCTCACTTAGAATCTTACTTTGGTATCAGATTGGCCGTGTGTGAAACGGGTCTCAGGATATTTAATAACTTGTATATATATTATGAGCCGTGGTGGCTCAGTTGGGAACGCACCGACTCACGATCATGAGGGTGCCGGTTCAAATTTCTGGCCCGTACCTTTGAGTTTATAAGAACTTACGTACGGATTCACACCACTGGCTTTCGGTGTCCGCCAATCCGCACTAGGCCCGCGTGGTGGACTATGGCCTAAACCTCCTCGATGTTAGAGGAGGCTCGAGCTCCGAGCGTGGAGACGTATATGAGCTGTTGATGATGATGATATATATTTTGTGTACAGAACGGTCCAGTGGGGGGTGAGGCGGGGCAGCAGGCGGCGGCGGTGGCGTGCCGCGCGGCGCTGGCGCTCGCTCCCGCCGCTCGCGAGTGGGAGGCCGCCCTCGCCAGGATGCTGGCACACCACCAGGTACGTACCTACATATCGTCTCTGAGCTTACAGAACAGTCCAGTGGGCGGCGAGGCGGGGCAGCAGGCGGCGGCCGTGGCACACCACCAGGTACGTACATATACAACCAATCAAACAAACAATATAAGACTCGAATAACCAACGATTTTTGTTTAAAATTTTTTGAGGACAGTAGGTAGATTCAAATTCAAATAAATTTATTTAACAATAATATTTACACATTAATTAAATCAATGGCCCCCGCACTATGATAAACCTGTATCGCGGGCGACCCACAAGCATTACCCTGAAAAAATTAACAACAGGGGGAAGTTACATGTTAAAAAATTATATTACATACAAAAGGAATAATAATAATAATTAAATAATAATAGCTAATCAAAAATCCTGTATCATTGTCTAATGCTAAAATGTCTAGTAGATAGATAACTCTGTATTGTACACCAAAAGACGAAACAAAATAAACAATAACTAGAAGTAGTAGTAGTAGTAGAAGTAGTAATAGTAGTAGTAGCAGAACTAGTAAATAAGTAGAACTTAACTAAATGTAAAGTGAAACTAAATGAAACTAAATAAAGTGGCGGTCTTATCGCTAAAAGCGATTTCTTCCAGACAACCGTTGGATGGAAAGGATTTTAAGTCACTGTAAAAGACGGTGGTGCAGTAGTAGTTATTTTTGTTTTTAATTTTTTTTAACTAGAGCTTGTCAAGCTTATTTCCTAGCTTTTATGTAAAATTATTTGTTTTATGGGAATGTTAAAGTTAAATACTATACATATATAATAATATACAAAAAAAAAATACATTTCAGGTCCGTAAGCTTCTCTGCACGGGACTAACGAGCAGTAACGGAGCTCGTCGGAGACAAATATTGCAGCTAGTCAAACATCACTATTTTCCTTCTGACCAAATGAATCAAGTGAGTTTTATTTTTTACTAGCTGCCTCCCCGCGGTTTTACCCGCGTAGTTCCCCGTTCCGTGAGAATACAGGGATAAAATATAGCCTATGTTACTCTGGGATAATGTAGCTTTCCAAAGGTGAAAGAATTTTTGAAATCGGTCCAGTAGTTTCGGAGCCTATTCATTACAAACAAACAAACAAATCTTTCCTCTTTATAATATTAGTATAGATGAATAACAATATTTTATTAATTGAATTTTATGTTTTTATTTTAAGGTATACCAGTAATATATCTTTTTAATAATTTAATTATTATATGTATTTACAAATGTATCAAATTTTGCTAATGTCACTTAAAACTTGATAAGATATATAATTATAGATCCAATATATATTTAAAACGTCAGTTATGGTTTTATGTCTTATGCAATTATATTAACGTGATGAATGACCTAAGATTTTATTATGTTTGTTAATCTCATTCCACATTCACTCCTAATACTCCCATTCCACATTCTTTCATAATAATATCATCTTTTACAATAATACCATTATTTTTGCCCTTCCCCTTTTACGCCTGCCTTCTGCCACATAATAGTCCACAAATACGATCTTCCATCACACGTTCCAGGTGTTCGGCGAGTCTCTCCAGACCCTCCAAGAGCCATCAGGGTTGACGGAGACTCCGGCGCATGACGAGGCCAGTACACGAGGCTTAGCGCCGGCCCACGAACGTGCACTAGATGACTGCGTATCCGCACTTACACAAGCACTCAGAGATGGAAAGGTACCTACATTAAATGTTTTGTACTACTACTACATTAAAATTGACAGCCCGGTTGGCTTTGTGGTTAGTGACCCTGACTCTCAAGCCGCGGGTCGTGGGTTCGAATCCCACCCAGGACAAACATTTGTATGCATGAATATGTATGTTTGTTCTGTGTCTGGATGTAAATATCTATATAAGTATGTATTTAAAAAGTAGTATATGTAGTATATCAGCTATCTGATTACCATATCACAAGCTCTGCTTAGTTTGGAATCAGATTGGCCGTGTGTGAAAAATGTCCCAGGATATTTATAAAAAAAAAATGTACCTGTTTGTCTATACCATCTCATATTTGGATGCTGCGGTAGTGGACCAGTGATAGAGTAGCGTCGTAGGGGTATGCAGGAGTGATACCTGTTTTATTTATGATACCACAACAAATACCGGATGATTTACGAAACACTTTCTGCTATGTTAAAGGTAAATTTATATAATGTTTACAGATATCAGACATTGCAACATCAAGTGTCATGGAGCTTTATGGATACAAGATGACCTGTCTGGAGCAGAGGTTACACTCACATGCTGTTGCATTGCAGGTACGTAACTATTTTGTGCGTACTAACTATGTATTATAGACTGTAATAATGCACTTTAAACTGTACTAGTATGATTATAAAATGATTGGATATAAAAATAATACATAATACGGATACGGGTTTACCCTTATCTTAATAGAAAGAGGTGTATTTTTAACTCTGATATAGACCAGACTTAAAAATATACCTACACAAATATACTATACATAATAATATGTTTTATGTGGATTAGTACCGAATTTTTAACATCTGTTTCGTGATTCCATTAAGAAAAAATAAAATCACATAATATAATGGGAAAACCGGTTATAATCAAAAAATTCAGTCCATGTGTAAAAAATTACCCAGGATGTTGAAGAAATCGCGTATTGCTATTAGCATTCTTTGCCCCAGAGATTGACTATAAAGTAAAATATATACAACTAGCTGCCTCCCCGCGGTTTTACCCGCGTAGTTCCCGTTCTCGTGGGAATACAGGGATAAAATATAGCCTATGTTACTCGGGGATAATGTAGCTTTCCAAAGGTGAAAGAATTTTTGAAATCGGTCCAGTAGTTTCGGAGCCTATTCATTACAAACAAACAAACAAACAAATCTTTCCTCTTTATAATATTAGTATAGATAACAAATGATTACAGGGTGCAAGTGAGCATATGGCATCCCTTCAACACTCCCTGGCGATGCTTCACGCGACTAACTCTTCACAACAAGACGTCCTCTACACCACACAGATGCACAACGAAAGGTTAGTATGATAATAATATGCAATGAGATTTAAGATTTTGTTTCAAACTTTGTCAGCACTGTTAATATGTACTTACTTCTTCCTGCCCTTAACCCAAGAGTTAATTTATTAGTCGCGGTTGAAACACATTAGTGCCCCCGTGACATCTGCAAAAAAAGCATAGAGGATCACCAACAGGTGTTAGTGGGTATGCCTCTCTCAGCAGAGGAGAGTCCCACAACCACCCTCACCATCCCTTCTTGGTGTGGGGGTATGCGTAATGCATTGTCCTGTCGGAAAAAAAAAATTACTAAGTACCATCATGCTGTTAAACCCACATTCCTTTAAATGTCACAGTCTTTTAACAGACTGTCACAAAGGTAGTTCTATCAGCAAGAGTTGTACTTTTCATTTAAACAAAAAAAAAACTTACTTTGAAATATTAGTGTATGAACTGCAGATGCATATTTTTCTGCCTTTATATATAATTATCTACATACTCTTACTTAACATTAAAGCACGTACTTAGCTAATTAATTTCAAATTTCATAAAAATAACTAGAAAACATAATCAAGCAGAATATAAATAGTCGGAAGTTAAGATTGGTGTTGTAACATTTTTGTAATAATGGTTACGCAGCTGTTTTTATCCTAAAAACATCGAGTTGAATGACTTCTTTTACTTTCTTTTAAATTATATTTATCATGCATACCAATATTTCGAGCGTCTAGATATGAGCATCGGTGGTTCAGTGGTAGAATGCTCGCCTGCCACGCGGGCGGCCCGGGTTCGATTCCCGGCCGATGCATCTCTTTTTGTTAATTGTTACGCTATTCTAGACATTTCTTAGAATCTAAATTTGCAATAGATAATGTTGACCGTGTTTTTCTATACTAATATTATAAAGAGGAAAGATTTGTTTGTTTGTTTGTTTGTTTGTTTGTTTGTAACGAATAGGCTCCGAAACTACTGGACCGATTTCAAAAATTCTTTCACCTTTGGAAAGCTACATTATCCCCGAGTAACATAGGCTATATTTTATCCCTGTATTCCCACGGGAACGGGAACTACGCGGGTAAAACCGCGGGGAGGCAGCTAGTAAATTATACTTGTAAGCATCGGTGGTTCAGTGGTAGAATGCTCGCCTGCCACGCGGGCGGCCCGGGTTCGATTCCCGGCCGATGCAATATATTTTTTACATTGTTATTAATCCATAATTTACTTTCGCATAAATTTTGACATTACATACAGTAACTTTATTTATTTATAATCTACATCAGCAATTACACAAACTCGGCAGAGTTTGAATAATATCATAAATGCGAAAGTAACGTTTATTCGTCTGTCTCTAGTAAATTTGGTACAGATATAGACATATGCCACCTTTTTATCCCGATGAAGGTTCTACAGGAATGCGAGGAGGAGCTGTATCTAGTATGTAGTATCAAAAAATTAAATCACTTTTTATCAATTTCCAGGCATAAAAAGACAATTGAAGAGCTTCACAAACAATTAGAAGATGCCGAGTTGTCGCTCCGCGGGTTCCGAGCGAAGCTAGCCGCTGAGAGACTCGACAAGGAGAACCAAAAAGATGTCCTGCAGAAGGAGTTTAAGGCTCAGATTGCTGTAAGATGTGATGTTATACTATTATTGACAGCCCATTTGGCTTTGTGGTTAGTGACCCTGACTCTCAAGCCGCGGGTCGTGGGTTCGAATCCCACCCAGGACAAACATTTGTATGCATGAATAAGTCTGTTTGTCCTGTGTCTGGATGTAAATATCTATATAAGTACCTATTTTAAAAGTAGTATATCAGCTATCTGGTTACCATATCACAAGCTCTGCTTAGTGTAGATTATAGATCAGATTGGTGGTATATAAAAAAGTGTCTTAAGATATTTATTGTAATTATTTTAAATCTATTTTTCGTTTTGTTGAGTTATATGTTTTATTATTAGTTGTATATATATTTCTATTTTAATTTAATAATAGGTTAAATTAGGAGTTAATTTCTTATATATTCGTTTGCAGAGTATGGAGAGTGATCTAAAAGTACGCGAGAGGGAAGCAGAAGAGCGCATTAGGGTCGTCGAAACGGAGAACAAGGCGCTACAAAAGAAATTGGAACAACAGGTATGGAAATAAACCAAGTTAATAGTAACCTCATATCGCACACCAATATCTAAAGGTTATTAAGTCAAAAATCGATATTGAGTTATGCTCACTAATTAATTTCCTATACGGAGACCTATCTGGCCAATAAATCAAATTTAAAAATAAGTGCAAAAGTCAATCCTGTATGCCTAGAGTCCCTTTTGTTTGTACCTGTTTGAGTTGTATTTTGAAGCATTATTATTTTGAGTTGTCACTTTTTAGATGGTTAGTGCTGGTTAAATGGATAGATTTTATTTTGTCATTCCCCAACACGCAAATATTAACAATGACAATAATTCCTTGTAATGTAAATAAATCTAAGTTTGTTTTGAAAAGAGTAATTGCTTAATTTGAGTTTCTTGCCGGCTTTTCTAAGCAAAACCAACCATCCGAACTGAGCGTTAGAGTCTGACTATTCATAAGTGCTTGTGAAGGCCAGTTTGAATAAAAAAACATTTTCATTTTATTTTCAAAGGATTTTGGTTATAGTAGGTATATTTATTTTTATATTACAGACAAGTAAGAACAGCGAGTTGGCGGGAGTCCTGATCAAGTTCGAGGAGCGAGTGAAGCAGCGCGACAAGCGACTGGAGGACGCCAACAACAATGAAAATGCTCTGAGAAGAGAGATCGACCAGAGGGAAACTGTATGTATTACTATCATTCATTCATTCCTACCTCAGATATTTCTCCGCCGGTCGTGGGTATCGAACCTCACCCAGGATAAACATTTGTATGCATGAATATGTCTGTTTGTTCTGTGTCTGGATGTAAATATCTATATAAGTGTGTATTTAAAAGTTTTAATTGTAGTATATGTAGTATATCAGCTATTTGGTTACCATATTACAAGCTCTGCTTAAATTTGGAATTAGATTGGCGGTGTGTGAAAAATGTACCAGGATATTTATCTATTTAAATATTTTCTCTTTATAATATTACTGTAGATTTGTGTAAATGAAACATTTTTTGTTAATGTTCTACAGACAATAAAACAGTTAGAGAAGACGGTCCTGGAGCGAGAGAACCGGCTGTACCAGCTCAGCACGCAGCTCGAGGAGATGAAGCGCGTGCAGGAGATGGTCGCCAAACTCATGACCAAGTCCGCCTCCGCCTCCACACCAGCCACATAGACATTACAACATTACATACACTGTTAGTATATATATTTAATTACTATTGGATCCCCGCGGTTTCTCCCGCGTTCCCGGATCTTCAACTTACCCGGGATAAGTTTATTGCCAGCTCTTCTCTTCTCAGTAAAAAACAACGATCAGAACCAAGCATTAGTAATTCATAAGTGCTTGATTAAGGCCTATTTGAATAAAAAAGATTTTGATTTGATTTTAAGCTGATGTTCTCAAACTCTCGTGTTCAAGTATTACCTACTAGCTGCCTCCCCGCGGTTTTACCCGCGTAGTTCCCGTTCCCGTGGGAATACAGGGATAAAATATAGCCTATGTTACTCGGGGATAATGTAGCTTTCCAAAGGTGAAAGAATTTTTGAAATCGGTCCAGTAGTTTCGGAGCCTATTCGTTACAAACAAACTAACAAACAAATCTTTCCTCTTTATAATATTAGTATAGACGTAACCAGATTTATTAGTCATTGCTTACCCCCCCATCCACCTTGTCAAAAAAGTAAGCAAAGCTCTTACCTCCCCCTATGCTTACATAAACAGTTTTCAGTTATCGTTCTAAGCGAGTGCTAAACGTATGCATTTATTTGTGGCAATTCGTTTTCGAGGAAAGATAATGTGTGGGTTGCCATATGCGTAAAAAAGTAAATAAATGCCGATGACATTATCAAACAACTATACCTTATAAATAAATATTTTTTGTTTTTTCACAGATATGGAGAACCAGCGACAAATTAAATAAGATCTCAATAAAAACCACAACTGAATAGTTTACATTATGAAATGCCATCTAATATCATGATATATTTTAATAATTGCGATTTACAAATATTTTTCATATTGCGTATATGGAATGTATGAATAAATGACATGAATGAATGAGTTAATAATGTTTATTGTATGAAATATTTAGTATAATGGACCAAATAAATTCGATGTTTATAAATGTTGTTTTATTTTACCTATGATTACTATTTATTAGGATAGGAATATTAGTGTTGCTACATTTTATTTAAAAAATAAATAATAAATAATCCTACAAGTTTTTAGTAACTAAGTATTTATTATAATATCTTTCTTTATTTACTAAATTTCGATTTCACTAATCTGGCAATTAGCGAGAGTGTCGAGGATTTCCAATAGAATAACATCTAAGCGACGAAATACAATTTGCGTAGCTATGACCTTTCAAATCTAACTATAAATCCAATTAATTTTATTTTGATATTCCATAATTTCTACTAAATCATTCATCTAAATATATCTATTTATAACAGGTAGCGTAGGTACTAGGTAGGTACATACATACTCATGCATACAATTTTTACATTCTATCAAACTCATTTTAAATTATATAGTCAGACAGTCTTATTTACTTTATTCAATAAAAAATAACTACCAATTTATGCATAACTAACGTGGTAACAAATAGACGAAACGTCAATTCTAAATATGCCGAAATTGTTCCATAGCCAGTAAATCAATAGTTTCAGAAATCCTACCTAAGCATTTCAGTCGAACACAATTAGATGCCAGACTAAAACAAATGTCAGAGGCTTCCGGACGTCTATTGGGGATAGTACAACCTTGAACTCTGAGAGTGGCGGCCTATTCATCTCAGACTACTATACAACTAGCTAGGCACTAGGTACAGACCGTACAGTAAGCAAAACTGTCGAAAGTTTTTATTCTGCAGTCTCGTATCCAAAACTCTTTTGTTTTATGCTCGCCTAGTCATTCATCAAAGTCTACACGGCGTAACAATGATCCTGGTTTTAATTAAGTTTCCAAGTATTTAGTCAAGTTAATTACGGAAACTTTAAGGTAAGAGGGAGGAAAATAATTACTTTACCTATTATATTGTAACTATGTCTAGTAAAAATTTGTAATTATCTCTATGGGTATCGCTCACAATACCCTATCAAAATGATTTATCAATCAATCAAGCTACAGAGTCGATAAAAGGCTCGGAAGCGCCTCCAGTGGACGGCAATCAGCGTCAGTTCCGGTACATGTAAAGCGCATTAAGTCATTAAGAACACAAACAATAGGTATACTAACGTACTTGTAATTTAGGTCATAACACTATAACCTTAAAGTTCACTGTTAGTTGCATTCGTATTAAAATCTTATTTGTTTAACCATGGTTGCTTTTAAAACACTATCTGTAGTTAATATACCTATGCAGATACTAGAAGATGATATAAACTAAACACGAAGTTACAGAGGCACAAAGTATCAAATAGTTTTGGTGTGTATGCTCTAATAAATGTCTGCATTACAATAAAAATAAATACTCGTCCTGAAGAGTAGTTACTGAATAATTAGGTGTTATTATGTGTATTATTTACGTTTCATATAACAAGGTTTTTAGCGGGAATTTGATGAAAATTAAAAACTCTTTGCCATGGCGGACATTGTTATTTATTTTAGTAGTTTAAACTTTTTTTTTAACTCTTTTTCTGTAATGAATTATTAAAAAATAATGCCTTTATTGCAATAACATAGATGCTTATTTTAAATACCCTAAGCCTTTCATTACAGAAAAGTTTCAAACTGTACCTACTGCTAAAAATACCTGCGTGGCACCCGCCGGGACTAGGGTCACATATTCTGGGAGAGATGTCACGGTCGAAACGAGACAACTTATAATACCAGACGCCGGTGAAGGTCAACTACGAATAGGCCTAAAGCTTAAAAAGGAATGAAGGTTTGAGTGCTTACCTTTAAATAAAGACGACGGCAGTTTTGAAGCTCAAATGGATGTTTTGATGCAGTTTTAGGTCTAGGCTACCTTTTCAGACTTTCACGTGAAAAAGTTCGAGGTTGGTTCTTTATTTTGAAACGGTGAAATTACTATTTGCATATTTTTGTTTGTTTTAGTATGTTTTTGTAATTAGTTTTAGGTATTTTTTCTCAGTTTTAGTAAGTAATATTTTATTATTTAGGTAATAATGTTGACTAAATAAAATAAAATGGGCTTCAGTTATTAGTAAAGTTTTAGTAAAGGGATATAGAAAGAAAACCATCAAAATAATTACGATATCTATTTATTGATTTCATAATACAATAGTTAAGTCTTGATGAAGTGAGTGAAATAGATAATAATAACAGTAAATAAATAAAATTTGTAGTTATAACAGCGTACTTAGAAATAGATCAATTTGCACTTATAAGCAAATCAGCGCTAAAAATATAATGGTTTTTCACTAACCAAATATCATCATCGAAATCGTGAGGAAATGAAAATATTGTTTTGCTCACAAGAAATAAAACCTAATTTTTTGAACGTAATTAGCAGGTATGTTACCTGAACCATATTTTTAAGCGCTGAATTGAATATGTATAGTTCAATAATTCATTAATTTTATGATTACAATATAGTCGCTAATAATACTTTGATTTGATCAAGTAACAATTTTATCGATGACTAGAAAGGAAATAATACTGTTGGAGAGCTAAAAGCAAAGTTTGGCATTGGTTTCCAATTTGAAAGGATAATTATTTGAAATTCGTACTTAGGTATAATATCTTAATACTAAAACTGAAACAAAGAGGATAAAATTGGGTCTTACCTACAGATTCTTTTTAATAATAAACAAATTATAGGTATAAAATATAGTAAGATATTTGACCATTTTAAAAGTTCTGTTCTAGATTCCTAGGCCCACTTGTGCTAAATTTTTTATGTAGATTTAGCATGTTTTGATGAAGAATCGAGCCCTATCGAGGTTTGTTAAACTTACATTAGAATCAAGTGCGACCTAGTATCAAAAATAAGAATAAAAATATAATTTAATAATATATATGTATTACCTAATGGCAACATATTTGTTTGAAAACTAGCGGCACAAACATAATCTTGGACCCACTAAACTAAATCTTACTTAAACAATTAAAAAGCTTAGCTTACAACAATAGAGACTACTCCTTTAATCTGATTCCACGTGACGAGAAAAAGCACAGACTTGAAGCTTTATTTTAAGAAGTTCACTTAAACTTTAACGACTTTTATTAGTCAAAAAATCGACAGTCAGCAATATAAGTAGCATAAGTGATCCATAACTTCTACTTACTTATACCTACAGATTATGTATTAATGTGTAGGTTTTGTCGACATATTTAGTTTCAAGACATTTTTAATATTAGTTGAGAACATACATACTTAGCTACTTATTATGCTGACTGTATGTCAATTTGTTTGTGTTTGCTTTTAAAAGTACATATAGATAACCTTTGTTACTATACCGTGATGAACTAAACCTCATCAAAGCAGTCGAGTCGTCGTATTTCATTTTCCAACAAAGAACTGTGCTCAAGCAAATTAAAAGATGTAGTCACATTCAAAACTACACTCTATTCCATGGTAAAACAGCTTAAAACTATTTAAAAGTTACAAACACTGAACACAAAGCGATTGCGCCGTGCGTCCATCGCTTTATTCGTCAGCTTAAAAACGAAACAATTTAACATCAAATACACCGATAAGGCAAAAATCACAATCTGTGCGTTTTATTTAACTCGATTGTGCAACTTTTTTTTAATTAATCGTTCAAAATAAAACCTAAAACTTCGAACATAATGATAGTAAAATCGTGTTTGGAGAATCTATATATCGCTGAACTTGCGAATTGAAATTAACTTCCTGTTAATAATTTAATGAACCAAAATTTACAGAATAATCGTATGCAATTTTTATAAAAGTAAATAATATAATACAGAAGATGTTTAATATGTATTAATTGATAACTTAAACTATATTAAATTTGAATGCAATGTTTAACTTACTAATTATACTTAACTACACAGAAACATTTACAAGAGTTCAACGACGCGTTTGGCACTTAGGTCTTTTGTTATTTTTTATCTCGTTTTTTTACATTTTGTGTTTCATTTACCGTTCACCAAGCTATTATTTCACTCTCACGACGGAGCTCTCAATGTCCTAATTCGAAATTTACCGATTTAAAAGCCAGGTATAAAGTGAGCGCTTAAAAAGTTTTAAAAACTTGAAGAAATTTTATTTATCCTTACACCTGTGCTTGGAAGGGTGCTTACTCGATAAAACGTTACGCTAACAATTATTGCTATTTTTATTTACGACTTCAAACGTTTCTATTAAACTAACTCACTAAATATTACTAAATTCAAAATTTTCACTAATTAGTTTTAAAACTTTATATTTTTTTTATATAATAAAATATTTTAACGTACTATTTTGGTCTTTATAAGAATTAATTTTTAAATACTATTCAATGTTTAAATGAAGTGATTAAAAACATGCACTTTTAGAGATGAGAATGAGCAATTTTACTTAAGATTTAATTTATGTAGAATTATAATTATTATAAAGTATAAAGTATAATCTCACAAAAAACACCGATCGACCCATAGGCTACCCCGTAGGCTTAACCCTTACGCGAAGCTCTGAAAGCTTTATCTATCACAATCCGTATAGTTTTTTGTGTGATCATCCATTAAATTGTACGAATAATAAATACTATCTAAATGTGAAATACTCTTACATCTGTACAATTATTTGTCATTTAGAAATTACACTTTACCTTTTTTCCTCGACATTTTTGCCATATGAAAATAACTGTGTAACTTTAAAAGCAAGAAACTCTAAAACAAGGTGTTATCATTGACCGATGAATCTATGACGTTAAGGTAACGACTAAGTTATAACAAGTTTATTACTAAGATCACAAAACTCATTGACTAAAGAGCTATAAGGTATCAATTCCTTTATTAACCTCTACATGCAAATATCTAAGTTGGAAAGGGACGATTCTGTTGAAAACTGCGTAACTTTCAAGCGTAGGTATATAGAACTTTAAGCCGGAAAATTAATGTTATTTCAAAAATGTTACTCGAATAGTGTCACTATAAAATCTTAATTTATAACTGTTTTTGTCGATTATGAATATAATTTTATAACTATCACATAATTGTATTGATGTGTTTAGGGTCTAGAGCAGTATACTCAGGTATAATTATTTAGCAATATATCGATATCGACAAATTTTATCGACAAATTTCATCGACATTTAAACTGTATCATATTTAATTGATTTGCTTTTTTTTAATGTCCTTTTTCAATTAATACGTTCTTAATTACCAAGTGATATAATTTTGAGATATAGGTAGGTATAGTAAATTTAAAAATCTTCAATCTGTCGATATCGATATATAAAGTAACAGATACGTCACTGTAATGGCAGTTATGAATATTTTGTTGGATATGGAATCAATTGTACTACAGGTTCATTTTAGTTTCAATCTAGATTCAACAATGACTAGGTTCTCTCATTTTGATGACTGCCTAATTACCTGAAAATAAAAACATCAAATAATTATTTAACATTCCTCTTGATCCATTAAGTATGTCTATAAAACAATGTCGCATCTCGCCATCTGTATGCTTAGATCTTTTAATCTACGCAATGGATTTTAATGCGGTTTTCAACATTATGTATATCAAATTAGCTGCCTCCGCGCGGTTTTACGCACGTAGTTCTCGTTCCCGTGGGAATACGCGGATAAAATATAGATATCTTAATTGTAGATAATGTAGCTATCGAATGGTGAAAAAATTTCTAAAAACGGTCCAGTAGTATTTGAGCCTATTCATTACAACCAAACAAACAAAGTTTTCCTCTTTATAATATTAGTATAGATAATTTAAAAGGAAGACTTATAAGTTTATGTGTTAATTTGTTGAAATATGACTATGATGCTCTACTTGTCGTGCGAAACCAGGCAAAGTCACAAGTATATTATAATAAAGTGTTTTCTTTATATAGGTATACATAAGGAGAATGCTCCAGAATGACCTATCAACGCCGCTAGGGTTGGTTTTACTCACAGTGCCCTTCGAACGAATATTTATAGCAGGGTCGTTGAATTGAGGGCGTCCACTAGCATTATGTATGGGGGTTTGAAAATCGAATCATAGAAATATAAGCTATGTATATATACTCTGTCAAAACGATAGCGTTAATTTTACCATGAAGAAATGTGCATTCTAAGGACACTGGGGTCTTATATGCCCAAAATGAAACCCAACTAGCATCTGCTGGTTTATGTATTTTTTTTATATAAGTAATTTTCGACACAAAAATTGTCAACTAGCTTTTTAAGACGTGATTTGGGATAAGTAGTTAGATTAATAAATTTCAGTTATAATGGATTTGTAATCGTATGATGTATCTATCCATTTGTAGGTACTTTGTATATAAGATCGACAAAACAAAAACGTCATCAAGCGGTTTGTTTATGTGGTATTCTGCCTATTTATCGAAGGCTCTATAACACTAAACAACCAATACGAGTGATGCATCAATAAATAGTGATGCAAAAACGGGATACGTGACGCTGATAAAGACGTAATCAGTTAAGTATTTCATAAAAAGCTATATGTCATCTCACCAAGAGTACAACTCCTCATCCCTCCACGTATCTCAGTCGAGGTTCCCTCCGTTCCTCAGGCCGGCCTTGGTCTCCGGCGGCACCTGCTTCCTGAAGCAATCGTCCAGGAACGAGGACATGGTGCGGTACAGGTGCTTCCTCACCCCGGACAGGCTGTGGCCTTCGTCCGGGTAGATCTGGACAAGAGATTATTTTAGATCAGGGAATTGATAAATTATTATGGGTAATATTTTTACAATATATTTTGGTAATTAATTCAACTAAGTAGGGGTAATAACTTTATATTTACACATATAAATGAATGTTCATTAGGTACGCGTACAAACTACTGCACAAAATACACGGAAGACAACACTATAGTGTCTTTTGTAATAATCTAAAAAATCAAATTGTTAACTGTAAATTGTAAAATCACAGTTGTTAGCCTAAACACACAAAAAAAAATCAATAAATATAGTCTAAAACAAACCTGCTGTCTAAACATGCTGCCCTGTTCGGCCAGCGACCTCGCCAGCGCCATTGTCTGCTGAATGTGCACGTTATCATCAGCTGTTCCATGTACCAGGAGCAGCATCTTGTCTTGGAGGGCGGAGGCCTGCTTCGTGACGTCAGCGTCTGCGTAGCCGCGGTAGTTGCCCGTCGCGTTAGGAAGGCCCATGTAGCGCTCCGCATAGGCTGATGCTGAAGCAGGGAGTAGGTTACTTCTCGTAGACGTGCTACGTCATAGGTTTTGGGTAAATGCGGTATATCGGTTACGGATTGCACGTATCGGCTACGAAAAATACGCTAGTAGTTTATCGTTCTGCTTTAATATATTTTGTTCATTAAGAATGTTTCTTGCTACGAAGAAGAAGTCACTTAATCAAATGATAATTTTATACGCTACGAATATAGTACTCGTATTATTTTATCTACGTCTGCAGCCAACAGTCAATTGGGCTCTCCGTTTCAAATAATTTCGGGTCTATTTTTACACTTGGCGCCCTGTTCACCACTTGATGCAAGATATTTATTTAATGATCGGTACAATATTTTGTTACATGATGCTAATGGAAATAATTGAATATCAATAGTCGTACCCTTTAACTTAGCAAGAAGTAAAGTGTATACAATTATTAAAAAACTGAAACGAAAAAAAAATCTAGCAAAATAGATAGAGATATAGATAGATACGTAGGTATGGGTGGTCATCTATAGTATCATTAGACCATAAAAATCTATAATATCGCAAAAACTGTTCACTATATAAACTAAATCAAAGGTAAAAACCCAACTGCTTCTGGCGAAAGCCAGCTTTGCAAAGAACATTCAATCCCCCATTTTTGGAGGTCCCCTGGGCCAGAATGTAGTTTATTATGTATATAAGTACATATATATACCATAGTAGCGCCACCTAACAATAGGCGCGATGGCTATCCCACACTGGAACACGGCGAGGTCGCTGGCCAGCGCGCGCGCCGCGAGGAACCCGCCGTGCGCGCGCCCCCACACCGCCACGCGGCGCGCGTCTATGAAGTGCAGCGAGTCGCGCAGGTACCTTATTATACGCTATTCATGAGTACCAGGAAAACATAAGTGGCGAAGAGTGTTCTACTGCTCTTCAGTAATTGGCATATACAGTAAGAACTTACAATGACGGAACTTCCGTGAATTCAGCATAGAGTTTGAGGATCAAATCTTTTGCATTTTGTATGTAATACGTGGCCCTGGGAATTTCATTTCAGTTTGATATTTTTTTAATTCCCATATCACTCCGGAGTACCTAATCAATAGGAAAATGTCTTTAGTTTTAGAGTTTATCCATTATAAACATTCAAATGTTTCATTGTAAAATCGACCATGTGGTGATTTTAATCGAAGAACGAATTAAAAAGAAAAAATAAATATTAGATTGACGGCTAAGTAGAGTTTACTATGACTAAAATAATGATTTTGATTGCTACAAACAGCGAAATAACAAAGCATACTTAACCCAGTCAGCACATAGCAATGAAATATATTAATTAATTCAAATAGGCCTTCACAGGCACTTATGAAACGTCGACTCTAACGCTCGGTTCGGAAGGTTGCTTTTGAGAGCAGCCGGCAGTAAACTTAGCAATTACACTTTTCAAAACAATAATTTTTTTTACATAATGAGAAGGCGTACACAAAAACATATCTTTTATTTTTACATTATGAGAAGGTGTACACTCACTCGGCAACCTCAAGCTGGTCGGCAAGCTCCACAGTGCCGAGGCGTCCATGCAACGCATGATGTGCCCCCAGTCCTCGACCGCCGGCTCCGCGCGCGTCCACCGCCGCCAGCACAGCCCCCGCCCCCGACGCCACAGACCCCCAGTCTAACGACCACTGCTCCGTCACTAGCTGTGTGCCTGGTGCTCCGTGACTATACCACAACATAATGCCACTTTGATATGAGATGTTTACTAGACTAGTATGCTCCGTTGATGTCTGGGTGCCTGGTACTAGACCACATCCAGAAACCACGGTAAGCTAGTCATACTAATATTATAAATGTCTCGGACTAAAGATAGCCTATGTGTTACATCATCAACATACTCACAAACTATCGCTATGTGGAGGTATTTGTTACACATTGTGGATGTGGATTTGGATAAAATTTTGAACGCAAATAGTTAATGAATTAACACAAAGGCTATCTATTATCCGAGAAAACTGAAGGTCCACCGGGAATGCGGATGAAACCGCGGTCCATTATAACACGACTTTATTTATATACGAGATCTATTAACTTTTTTTTTTTTTTTTTTCTTTTTTTAAATATAAATGGAGATATTTATTTATAATATTTTACATAACGAATAAGAAAAGCATTAATATATAAGGGGTATAAATATGTACAAAACTTATATGTAAAATATATATACATACTAAATTAAAATTATAAATAACTGTGCTCTATTAACTGTGCTTCGTTGATGTATGGGTGCCTGGTACTCTTTGACTGGACCATATACAAAATTATTTATCTAACAGCTTCGTTAATACCTATATATTTTTATATGCAAGAAGAACTATTGGAGATCGCTCCATCGACTGATGGGTTCCTAGTATTCCGCACTTATAAATTAGTTATTTAACGCCAAATTATTATTAAGTATTTTTAGTAACATACTTACACTTTAAGAACCATCGGATACTTGGTGACTTCATCTTCTCTCAACCCCGGAGGTAGCAGGAGGCGGACTCTGGCCGCGTGACCACTTGATAGCTGCACGGAGAATGTACGTGGAGTCGGCAAGGCTACCACTGAAAGTCGCTCCTGTATGATCAAAATACACACAACTATTAAAAAAATATTATATTTTAAATGCAGGAAGAAGACTGAACTCGCTTCCTCGCTGATAGTAAAATCTAAGGCCCCTGCAGTTAAGATATCCCAAAAACAATTTTGTTATCTCTGTGTCAGCTTCAGTTTACATTTAACTTAATTTATTAATAACTCATTGACTATTAATTTAATTTTGAGTATAGCAACATCGCTTGGATGTTGCTTTATGAGGGTACAATGTCAGCTTCAGTTTACATTTAACTTAATAACTCATAGACTATTAATTTAATTTTGAGGTTAGCAACATCGCTTGATGTTGCTTTCTGAGGGTATAAATACTGCTCCGTCACAGCCCAACTAACATTTTGGTAATAAGAATAAGGGCTACATGAGCTGCTTAAGAGGATTTTTGTAACCCAAGGTTCTGTAAAGGCACTAACAACTTGGTGATAAAGCGTTCTGTAACTCTCTTATAACCCTGATTTGGGCCTGTTCGTACGAGAGCTAGAGGCTATTTAATGGTTATAGAGAGTGATAAATAAGTGTTTATTAAGAGTTAGAACAGTGCTACAGTAGCAGTGACTACCACTTCAAGTGTTTTATAAGCTATACACAGGGTATAACTGCAAGCTAAAGTAGTAAACAAGTTATGGAAACCACTTAAATGACTTTTTTGGTAGCAATAAATTTCACCGAAAGCGCTAAATATTTAAACTGTTTCGCAGAGTTTTACGTTCTTGTTAGAGTCAATAGTGATAGTATTTTATAGCACGCATTCATGTCAAGCGTTTTAATAAAATAATTAAGGTAAGTACCTAAAGTGTTTAAGATTACTGGGTGTTATAGGGATTTAATCACATGCGGCGGTAAGTTTACGGTAACAATATATACTAGTTCTCATCTCATTTTTGAAGCGCCCTAAAAATAAACTACTTTTGATGATTAAATGATGTAAAAAAATACTGCCAGAATTTTTTTTTTCTTTATTTATCTTATTTATCAATTCCTGGAGCCTCCTTAAGATATTTTAATTGAAAATTATGAACAATGTAAGTAAATAATTGGACTAGGAACATTGCAATAAGGTTTTTCTTTCACAATTTTATAGTAGGTATATCTTTATTAAATGGCGTCTTAGTTCTAATTACTTAAGCATCCTGATATCTCTGTTATTCCTCCCGTAGTGATTAAATACTGATACTAAGGTGGATTGCAGAATCTAGCTCTATAGTACTTATAATAAACACTTCTTAGATCCTTATAGCTTTCTTAGTAACTCTTAAGACTCGACAAAACTCGTTAGGTGATATAAAGTATTTGTCTAACTCTTTTTAAGAATACCAGTTGATAGTAAGTGTTAGTAGACACCTGAGTATCACTCAGAGTGTTTAATACTTCTTGAAGCTATTAGAGTAAGACTTCAGGTGTTACAAGACCTTTCACTACCCCAGTAGTCGAACATCACCCGTTAGTAAGTGTTAGTAGACACCTTACAATTGCTTTTATAGGTTTGTGCAACTAAAAGCTATAAGAATAAGTTATACAATGGTTACGATAAACTCCATACTACCGTCTTGATTTATATTTTTTTTATTTATTACTCTTATTCCTCTGGAAGGTTTAATTATTCATAACTAACCCTACTGTAGAGTCGAAGGTTGCTATCGGAGTTCTTATATACCTTAAATAACAGTAAGAGCTCTAAAAAAGGCTGCCGCTAGCACTAAAATGTTTGTTGGGAGAGAAACGCTCAGTCCGTCGTCGGCTGTCGGAGCGGTAACAACTGTATTTGTGGTGTACCCTCGTAAATATGTAAATATATTTCTAAGGAATATTATGTAAGTGCTGTTGAAATGTAAGTATGTAAAAAGTATTTAAATAAAACCTGTATAAATAAATAGATAGATCGGCGCCCCGGCAATTTCATTATAATTTATATATGTCATAAAACCACGGCCTCCTAACATCTGTGATTAAGTAAAAGATGAAGAAAGTACGTAGCAAAAGTCGATCAATAATGGAGTAGCAGACATTCCAAATGTGGAAATTTAGGTGGCTATTCATGTATATTTTGTCTATGTTCAGTTATACGTGTCGCATTTAGATGTCATAATTAAAGGCATATGCAGTCTACCAATCCGCAATAGGCAGCGTGGTGGACTATGGCCTATACCCCCTCATTGTTAGGGGAGGCACGAGCTCCTCAGTGGAGACATATATGAGCTGATGATGATGATGATATGAGTAGATAAATATCTACTTGTTACTATATACCTTTACAGCAGTGTTATTCTCCAAATGCATGAGCAGCCTGGGTTCAGGCAACGCGGTCTTGTGTAAGCTGGAGGTGGGTACTCCAGGTCCCAGACACTCCAGCACGAAGTACGCTGAAGAGGGACTGAAGTGCGCCTCGTGGAATAAGCACGGCAGGTTTTGGGGTATACCATCTATTAAAGAAACAAATTTGAAGTATTTATGGTTTAGTCTTGTAGGATTCTTTAAAATGAAAATATCTCTTTTATAAACTATGTACTTAATGGAAATGTAAGTTAACAAAAATGGAAATAAATTGATCTACAAAAGTGGAATAATAAATTCTTCTATCACAACTAGTTACCAAACATTCTTCTCTTGTACCTGGTTACGAGATTTCAGTTACGAATATAGATGAGGCCGCTGCTGCGCGGGTCAACTATTATAGATATAGAAGATCACCTATTGGTTTCTTCTTCTTCTTTTTACTGGGCGTGGGCGAAGTGGCAGTGGGCAACTCTTCATCCCAGTCGTTGTCCCACGTATTGTCTACTGAGGAGGCGAGGCTGCCGTAGTACTCCAGGTTTATTGATGGGGATGGCTATGAAATACAGAATAAACTGTGACTAAAATACTGTCGATAGTTACGCAAAGGTTTGAGCCAATGTTGGATGAAATGGCGTAAAAGTCTATGCTGCTAATTCGTTAGTGGTTTAAAACAATTTGAATAAATAGGGCGACTGCATGTATCGTTGACAAAGAAAGTATACATTTCTATGCATATAATAGATTAGGTTGCATTGCTATTTTTTTTACATTGTGTACAATAGGTACAGTTATCATTTAAACACAATACTAGGTATTTTACAATGTCCATACATTCGATGTGAAATAAATCGTAAATAAAAAAATTAGGTAAGTTTTTAAAATATCCTCTTAAAATTTATCTATTGATATTAAAGTATAGATCTCTATAAATAAATGTATAGTCATATGCCCTTCTCCATTAACAATTCCTACCTTCTAGCCTTTATGTACTGATCATCTCATCACAAATAATTATAAGGATGTAGGTTCCTACCTGTGAGTTACAAGTGACACAATATGGTAACTTCTGTGGAGATCCCGGTCGTGGTGCTTCTGAGGACACTCTGTATAGATGCTGCTGCCCTGGTTTACCCTCCGGTATACCCAGGTAATATCTGAGTAAATACAGTATATATATTAAAATATTATACAAAGCCATAGAAATGTAATTTGTTTTTAATTAATTTCCTAAATTCAGAAATGGAATATAATGGTTCATATAGTACATGGATATTTAATATTTCTAAGACTTAATTAAATCGGCGTTTCATATTTCACGGAAACTTGAGATGCCTGTTTCAGAATCACTTACGCCCGATGTTAATAATCTATCTCCAATCCGTAATTAAAACCAACGAGTTGTCAAAATGGACGGATAGCTTATTGGCAAGCAAAAACTATCATTTTCGAACAGATTCGATCGATCGTAGATCGAAGATAGATTGATTTTAAAGCTTCACCCAGAAAATGGATTGATATATCAATCTTAGATAGCAAAAAATGGAACAGGATTGATTATTGACATCGGGCGTAAGAGTGGTGTACGCATTGAATTGTGTATTGTAGGTAATATTATAAAGAGTATTACTACTTAAATCTAATAAATTCATATAAATCAAAGACAAGTGACATCTGTTAGACAGTTTGCCTGTTAAACAAATGACTATACATATTTAATAAAGTCAAAAGAGGGAAAACCACCTTTCAAAAAAATATAACTTACTAACTATCTTTCTAAATCCATTAAATACTTACATATGCTGATTAGCATGGTCCCAAGCCAGGAGTCTAACCACATCGAAGCTCCCATGAGTAAGAGGCAACGCCCTGGGACCATGCGAGTTATGTTCCGTACGGACAATATGGCGGAACAAGCCAGCTGGACCATCCCTGATTGGAGCCAGGGTGACCAAGGCTCCACCGCCTGCAGACCAGAGCGGCGCCGGAGCTGACTCCACCCAGCTCTCCGTTCCTGATATTATTCTGTATACCTGGAGATGTATGGACAGTATAAGGGATTTGGCTTGGATTTTTTGTCTATGTTAATAATATATTTTTTTATTTAAATACGTACATGTGAAATGTCGACTCTAATGCTCGGTTTGGAAGGTTTCTTTTGTCGATAAAGATTTAATTAATATGTTAATCAAAGTTATGGGGAGGTGATGTTGACGCCATTGTCTTTTGGGACGACATGACAAAAAAATATGGGACAAACTTTTCGAAATTCACATAATAAATTTTCTTAATTCAAAAAGTTCATGAACATTTTAACCAATAAATACCTTTTCTTAATTTACTTTTACCTCAAGAATTAAAACAATGCAGGTAAACAATATACCTACTAATCTATGATCTGAAATATAACACCAGTCTTAATGGAATAAAGTTCATAATTGATCCACCTCTATTAGGCAGCGAGTCGAGCACGAATTCCGAAACTTGTACATTATTTGTTCCGCCTGAATTCGTGTCTGTTTTAGCCGCGGTTATTTAAAATTTATAGTAATGGCACGTAATGGTCTTTAAAACGGAAATACTGCAATGCACCACCAATTATATGCTTATTTATATGTGTTTTCACTAATAAAACCACTTATTTATCACTAAAAAGTATATATAAATGTCGTAGATATATAAATGATAAACATAAACAAGCTGAGACGGGCAAATATAACGTAAAGATATTTAAATCTAGGTTTTACAGTGTCGTTAAAAACGTACTTTGTTGAGTTTGTCGTAACTGTAACACTATTATTACAAGACTTGTAGAATATTTTACGTTATTTGAGATCCAACTTTATTGCTATTAAAATAAGGTGGTGATTACATTACCTCCTGGCAGTACCACATGGGGCTCTTGCAGACGGACACCACGGAGAGGTTCTGTGTCCTGGTGAGCCACACCACACACACTTCTGTTAGGGAAACCCATTGGGCGCTGGTGAAGTAGTAGTCTCTGGAACAAACAAATACTTATGTTATTTATATTACACCCCGATGATCCTATTAATATTATAAACGCGAAAGTTTGTATGTATTTCTTCCTCTTTCGCGCAAAAACTACTGAACAGATTTGAAACACAGATTAGATTAGATTAAAACCTTTGGAAACCGAGAAAAAGGAAGATCTGCCGGCAACGCGGGTGAAACCGCAGGGATCCACTAGTGATATCGCTACCAACATTAAAAATGAGAAGAGTATCGATTTGAGATCAATTTATTCGTGTGTTCAGCCCCGGATCTTCAATTTTTTTTAGGCGGGGCAAAAACTGCAAAATGCCGCCCCTCCCCCGTGCCCACTTTATCATCTTTGTAATTTCAGATGTCCACTAATGTTACAGATATAGACCTTTGAACGTGTGGACATATATATTTACACTAATACACACTAGACACAAAAAGTTGAGGATATAAATAAATTTCGAAATTTTTGGGGAAAAATAATCGTACAGCAAAAAAAAGAGAACCAAATTGTAGCTTCATGTGTCTAGTCTTTAGATACGACCATGACGTTTTTGTATCATTTTTTGGGTCTTGAAAAATTCTAAGGAAACTACCTAGGAAAAAAAATGCAACATTTTTGTCGTCTAAAAATATTATCCAATCAAAATGCTTTTAAATTTTTTTCTTAATTAAGAAGCCTATTCGATGATTTTCCACGAAGTTATTGTCCGTCAAACCAAAAAAGTACTTTTTAACTTTGACAATAAATAACTCTGGGAATAAAGATCGTATATGAAATTGAAGAAGGGGTTTGAAAACTACACAACATTCTCTATAAAAAAACATTAATGGCTCTTGTCGAAAACATCTTTTTTGAATTGAAAACTTTGTCTGACAGATTAACATACACACACAAAGTCGAGAAAAAAAAAGGAAAATTTAATAAAATAATTTTTTATCTTTTATTTATTTATTTATTCATAAGGTAAACGAAACAGGTTACAGTTAATTGACAAAGCTTAAGACTAGTACATACATTTATATTTTAAACTAGACTATAACCCTAAACACGTTCACACAGCATGCACAAATTACAGAACGTGTATTTGAGGTAAAAGATTAATTTAACAGAAATAATAATATAAAACACAAAAAACAAAAATCAAAGTTTAAACACAATCAAATTAGAAAAGAAAAACAAATAAAATAGCTTAAGGTATAATTCCAGACAATACTACTTAAGGACACTATGGATAAGCCTCTTAAATGTAAGGTGTTTACGCTCAAAAATGTCAAGCCCATCGTTGTCACTGGCTAATTCATTATAAGCTCTACACATTCTAACAATGGGATTATAAAAGGATGTATTATTTTTGTAAATTTTTTTTTTTTTTTTTTTTTTTAAGGTGAACAATTTAGAATTACGGCAACGATAATTTGAGTTGAAGTTTATCATTGAGAGCAAAACAGGAGAATCAATGGTTGAGTGTATAATTTTATGTAAGTAAATCATATCGTATTGCTGACGTCGGATGCGCAATGATGTAACGTTGAACTTCGCAAGCCGGTCGCTATAGTTTGAAAGAGCTCTGCCGATCCCATCACGTTGAGATAAAACTTTTAGACATTTATTTTGTATTCGCTCGATACTATTCTCATGGACAACGTAATAAGGAGACCAAATCAGACACCCTTCTCTCCATCTCTTTCATCAAAGCAATAAATATTACAAAAAAAAGAGTTTTCAATGAAAAACTTTTTAAAATCGAACCATCGTTCATAATGGTGACTTAAGCGAAAACAATTTTAAAGCCTCGGGGTACTAAGTAAAAAGCATTGCAGCGCTTTGAATTTTTCAGGGATTTTTCAACCAACCAACTAACCAAGTGGTTAAAAAAATACCGGCGATATCCTTAATTCATCCTTTTTATCCAAAGTTATACCAAGTTATATAAATTTATATCCTTAATTATGAAAATTTTTGCCTTTTTTCCAATTCTATTCAAAGTTTTCAATTCCATACAAATATTTTCGACAAGAACCATTCATGTTTTCTTATAGAGAATATTGTGTAGTTGTAAAAAAAATTCTTCAGTTTTCTATTCGATCATTATTCCCAGAGTTATTCATTGTCAATGTTAAAAAGTAATTTTTTTGTTTGACTGGCAATAACTCCGTGGCAAACCATCGTATAGGTTTATTTATTACAACAAATTAAAGGGCATTAAATTCTATATCTAAAAGAGTATTTGAAAAAAACAATAGAAAAATATTTTTTGAAGCCGTACGGGCTTTTATTTTATTTAGATGACAAAAAATTTGCATTTTTCCTTGGTAGTTTCCTTAGAGTTTCTCCAGACCCAAGGATGATACAAAAAATTCATGGTCGTATCTGAAAACTAAACACTTGAAGCTACAATTTGGTTTTCTCTTTTTACTGTACGATTATTTTCCTCGGAGTCATAGCTCGTTGAAAATCACCCAAAAATTTCGAAATTTGTTTATATCCCAATTTTTTTGTGTTTAGTGTATAATGCTGAAGAGTTTGTTTGTTTGCTTGAACGAGTTAATCTCAGGAACTATATAACTAGATAGTCCATTTATCAAGAAAGGCTATAGGTTATACAATATACATATATCATCACGCTACGACGAATAGGAGCGGAGCATAAACCAAAAATGTTGAAAAAAACGGGCAAATGATGCTAACGAACTTGCGCGGGTCAACTATGTATGTTTTATACACAGACAGGATAGGATTTAAAATATGAGAAATATATTACCTATTGCATTTATGTATTGAAATTACAATTTTGAACGGGAGAGAACTGGGAGTATATTGGAGCGTTAGACTGTCGGCGAGGTATTCGGACTTTTCATGACTCTCAAACGCGGGAGGTTTAAACCATGCCTACGCGCCTCGCGAATCATAAAATGTTCGTATAGCAAGTCTCACTTGTCGCTCTCGCCGCCCCAGTCACATGGTCTGTGTGCTGTTGTACCCTTGGGTATCGGTCGAGTTGATATGGCCACAGCAAAATAATGAATTTCAGTACTTGTACTATTATTTATTCTATGGTTAAAGTTGTCCATTCGTCTGTCAAGTGTGAATTTGCCGCCCCCCTGAATGTGCCGCCCGGGGCGTGGGCCCCGGCTCGCCCCCCCCTAGATCCGGCCCTGCGTGTGTTTCATCTAAATTCATTGTCGTTTGATTAGAGTTTTTAGTGAAATAAATATTATGAGGCTGGTAAACCAAATGACAATATTGCAAACAATGAATGGATGTATTAAGTAGATGATAGTTACTCATTGACGCAATAACAGCTGATGGTATTAAGATGAAACATCGCCCAGTAATATAAAAGGTTTCCGGATTAACAACATATAGGATACTTTAATAGTGAAACCGCGGGGCGAAAGCTAGTCAAACATAATAAATAAATAAAAATGTCTGGAAAATATTTTTATAGGATAGCGCGCTAGCTTTCAAATAACTTTTTTCTATAAGACCACTTCGCAAATGAAATAAATATACCAGGAGTACATAAGCAAGGAAGAAGCCATAAAGGATAGCAAAGCCGAGTTTGAATTATCTAGACAGGCACAGGCGTGCATTTTAAACCTTCAAGTCATAAAGTGTGAGCAAGATGAACGGGCCGGATCCCATAAAATATACGAGGAAACCTTCATGCATAATGTAGCTTTATTTACTGTATTATTAAACCAGTATGGCAGTCTCATTTTAGATATCTAGATTCAATTTCAATCTAGCATAAACATTTATGAATAATAATTATAAGAAATTAATTTATTTCACAGTTTGTGCTGTGATAACCACTCAAATGTTTGTTTTCTGTGTTCATACACTCAAATGTTTGTCTTGTTTGGGATTCGAACCCACGACCGGCGCCGCGGCGGCTTGAAAGTTAGGGTTAATAACCACAAAGTCAACCAGTCAGTCAATTCGGTTCCAAGAAGTAAGGTTCCAAGGCTTGTTACTATATAAATAAAGTCTACGAGTAGGTCCCTTGAATTTAGAATCAAACAAAACATTCCCTAGATAATGAAATAACATTCGGGCTTCAAAGCCTGAACCGTTTACAGCAATGTAACGCACAAAGAAAAAGCAATTCATTTCTATTTAAAAAGGTAACTTGGTCATACAATGCATCCCTAGTGAGTAGATCGTATGAAGTTAGATTAAATTGGCAGAGGGTTGGTTTTGTTTTAAAAATAATTGAGTAGAGGTTATTGTTTGTTTAGGAATGTTTGCAATTCAATTATAAATTTTAGAACCTATATAACTAGATATTGCTGTTGTTCAAAATTAATTGAAACAGTTTTGGACACGATTTTACTATACTCATCATATTTTGCCTAAGTTTGAACGAGAAACATTTATACAAACACTATCTAGTCCTCAAACATTAAAATGTCTAGTAAATATTGCTCCGTTGGTACCAGGATAGCAGTTTATCAATGGAGGTTTCATGCTTACCCATTTTCCAAGATCACTTTAGGCGGTGTGAGATGCCTGGTCCGAATATGCTTGGGATCAGCGATATCTGCGATTGTCAATGTCGCTGTAGGATTGTTAGTACCCGGCTTTGGGTACCTCACGGTTTTGATCTCCGGGTACGTCTGTGTGAAAAAACACGTTAATTGATACATTTTATAGTTATATTATTTACATGACTGTAAGGTTCAATTTACCTTGGCGGGATCATCAGTATCCAAGGCGGCTCCGTACCAGGGATACTTCTGCTCATGAACTAAACTGTCGTTGAAGGTGGCGTATAGTACCATGTGTCCATCAGCTGACATCCACATTGCTGATCGGGAGTTCAATATTACTTCTGTAACAAGAAGAAATAAATAATGAATTATGCAGATTTTTCTATACTAATATTATAAAGAGGAAAGATTTGTTTGTTTGTTTGTAATGAATAGGCTCCGAAACTACTGGACCGATTTCAAAAATTCTTTCACCTTTGGAAAGCTACATTATCCCCGAGTAACATAGGCTATATTTATCCCTGTATTCCCACGGGAACGGGAACTACGCAGGTAAAACGGCGGGGAGGCAGCTAGTTTTTAATAAAATTTATTTGCTTAAATATAACATGACTTAGCGAATACAACGTGGTACTAAGGCGTCATAAATATGATGGATCCATGATCATTGGTGACAAAAATAGGTAAAAGGTGTATTTTTTACTATGTATGCCTTTGATAAACTTTTTGTTGGGTATATTGTTTATCAAAGATGTATGCAGCATTGATTAGACCTTTCCTGCACTTTACTAGACTTTACTACATAGTTTTGGTCTAATAACATAATTTTCAAATACGAGTACTAGGGCGTCATAAATATGATGAAGACGACATTATAGAAAGGTGAGAGATTTGAGTTGCAGTGCAAGTAACATTGGTTCGACCTTTCCGAAACTAGTACTATCATAGTCTCATCTAAAATGATGAATGAACATTTATAAATGACACGCACAGTAATAATATTGTGTCAAGCAAGTATGACGTCACACGGTTGGGTGCACTAACTTCTGCGTCAATGCGTATTGCAACGTGCCAATGTGGCTCTGTATGTGTAATACAGGCTGATGGTTTGAAACGAAATATTTGTGTTTAGATTATTATCTAGCTTTAGATAATAATTGTGGTGCAATTACTATGAATAACAGGCACCGTTTAGAATGACGTTATTTAATTTAACCTAAATTTTATTGGACTCAGATCTGGCGTGTTGTGTTAAGAAAAAAGGTTCAGGCGCGGCTATACTCGTGAAAGCTATAAAAAATGTATGTAATAGCTATTGTGACGGGTAAATTAGTTAAAGCCATAAAAAATGCAATGACTATAATGACGTGTTCCACATGAACCCGTCTGGGTCTGAAAGTATAGGGTAATTACTAAATACATATTAGAAATTACTCAAGCTCAGCTCATCTTTTGTATAATGTAAATTAAACTTAGCGCAAAATTTAAGACCTAGGTTAATTTTTTATCCCTAGAAATTTTAAAAGCCCCTGGGACGCGTGAAAAACCACAGGGCGCCACTAGTTGTATATAAAACCCAACACGCTGTACGCAGACCTCATCTAATAATATTGCTCTCGGTTGGCTGGCCACATCTGCTAACTAGTTGGCCGGTCGTTCACTCCACTCGTATGCTACTGAGCTTTCAATTATGCATACAATAATTACATATATTAGTGACTTACGGATTTTAGTTATTTTAGTTTAGACGGCTATTTCACCTGGCTTTAAGCTGTACGGTTTCGAGTATCCAGTTTTCACCTGTTTTTTATTGGGCTATAACTTGGGTACCTACTTACTTTAAAATGAAAGGTAAAACTGAAAATATATCTAGGTAGGTATAGGAGAACATGGAAGTATAACATTGAAATAGATTTATTAAATTACATAGAGTAATGCAGAAAAATAAGTATAGGGAGGAGATCATTTCAAAATTGGTAAGATAAATAAATGTATTTCTAAACTTAATAAATTTTTTTAACACAAAAAGTATATAGAGTGGGAATTTATTCTGAGAGATAATGAGATTTTTTGTAAACCTCATTTGGACTATAAGTACTATAACGAACATTTTACGACCAAAAAATTGCCAAATCGGTCCATTATCGAGTTTAGGCATAGCGACTCACATTTAGACATACATTTCTATTTATACCTCCTAATACATATAATCCTATTAATATTATAAATGCCGTGAGAATATACGGACGTTTGTTACTCTTTTACGCAACAACGGCTGAATGGATCTAAATGAGATTTGGTACAATGTTAGAGTATGTTCTAGAATAGCATATAAGCTACTTTTTTTTATTCCGGAACAGTCAAAGATTACTCGGTGAAACCATGGGGAGGTATTTAGCTAGATATACAATATTTTTTCAGGGATAAGCGGCTATGCAACTATTAGGGACTATCAATGTTTAGTCCAGTTTCAATAAAGCATTATTATTATTTTTTTCATCAAAGTAAAGTTTTTGGAGAATCGCTAAAGGCACAATTGCTCAGTTATGATAAAATTACTCAACTCTGCCGAAGTTTCAATGAAAATAATAAACAGGTCGAAGGATTTACGTGAACCTTGAATGCTGAAATTTTAGTAAATATTATTTTGTTGGTCTATTCTTAGTAACATTGATATATAACCTAAATAAAAATGCATAACTCTAAAGACAGTATTTTGTTTAAAATAAACAGATTTATCTCGTTTGAACTCAAAGCGATTTCGTATAAAAGCTTTCTAGCACTTTTGTGTATTATATATATAAGATCATAACATGTACGGACGTATGATTCAAAATACAATTTTCGATTCATTTTTATTTTGTAGTATAAAGAAATATATCCTGGGACATTTTTCACACACCTAGTGTAACATTATATATTCATTGTATAGTATTTATTAATATAAAAAAGAGAAAAAAATCGCCCAAAATTGTTTTTAAATCCATTGTTCTATTTCGTTAAAAACATCCAGTATTTGTATCAGCAAAAAATAATTGAGAGGTCATTCTAACTAGCATAACGTACCAATAAATTCTGTTATTTACAGTAAATAAAATCACCGCAAGTCAGCTGTATAGCAAAACAAGCCAAATTGACCTTTATTTCAAACGCTATAAGATTGGTTGTATGTTTGTGGACACAAAACGAGGCGTTTGCTCGACGAGCAAAACAAACAATAGTTACTCTGTACATTCTACCACACACACATATATATACATACACATGTACATATAGCTGTACCGTTGACCTTTACAAGATGGGACGAGGTAGCGATAGAAAAATAATAAAACAAATTTTCACTTTAAAAAAAGTAACACAAAAGCGTCCGTCAGACGTACCTAATTAATAATATTCAATTGAAGAAACAGCAAGTTTTAAACTAAAAAATTATAATAAGTATGTGTTTGCTAACGTTACCTACATATTCAACAATTTCTCAGTGAGTGTACGCCGCGTCAGGTGGTACGTTTTTTTAAGCTGTTGCATAGCTTTTATCGCGGGCTCTGAGCGCGGCGACCGAATCAAGAATTTCCGTAACGAAAAAAACCTGACACCCCCACTCCGACGGGCAAGGAGGTGTGGCTTGAAGGCCGTGCATCGTCTAACGTCGTTTCAGTTCGGCAGTCTTCGACACGGCGTTGTGTGAGATTAGACGTATTGTACGACTCTATGAAACTCGCACGAATCGAGACGAGCTGCTCCGAAATCGGACGAATACATAAGCAGCTGTTTATGAGAAAGTATATAGGTGTATATGTATTTATGTACAACAGTGAATAGCTATACATACTTGTAAAATTTGTGTATGAAGTGTTTTGAATATGAATGAACAAAGTGCATTTATTATTAAAATAAATAAATAAAATTATAATTGCATAAGTTGATACAAAATGCTATGCAATGCAATAGCTTTACCGCGGCAGTCCCCGAGTGCCTCACGTAATTTTTTTGCTAACGCTACTTCTTTCATGCCTTTTTGTATGGAAACTAATGAGAGGAGAAAATATTTCTGCTCATTTATTTTATGCCTTTAAATTTTATGTGCTACATATAAAAGATACGCTGCCTAATTTTATGCTTCTATTATGGATACCTACGCTGAAGCAGGTTGGCTTAGTGCTTAGCAATATAGACTTTTAAGCCGGTGTTCTTGGATTCAATTCCACACATTACAAATATTTGTGTGTACCATTAACATGTCTGATTCTACTGTATTTCAGTACTTATTTATTTAAATATTGTTGTATAATATCTGGTTACTTCACATAATCTACATAAAGACTACATACAGATCTACAAACAGACACTTTCGAAAACGAATTTTTCATGAAAATATACCCCATTAATTTTTTATTTAAATAAACGGTAAAGAATTTAACCAGTAAAAATAATGTTTTTGGTGTAGGTATTATCGGTTACAAAATTAAGGTGACGCAAATTTTTCCTGTAGGTAATCGAACCCATTACCAACTAATACCCGAGCGAAAACTAACCACAAAACCTAATAAATCACTGTGCAAATATTCTCTTGACATTCCTAAAGGTTACAAGTAAGTCCATTATTAACACAAACTCAGACACACATTTAAAGACGAATAAGTCACGTCGCAGAATTAAATCATGAAGTTCTCTAAAAGCCAAGATGTTTTAATTCAGCACCTCCCAGTCAGAGTGGAATGATCATTTTATTCTGTTAAGTCGCTTTGTAAATTAGGGAGTCAACCTGAAGCTTCTTAACACCCTGTTGGACCAACGGCGACTTGAGAGCCAGTGATGAGCTAGTAATAGTTTACTAGCTTTATCTCCAGTTTTAACCGTGTAGTACCCGTTTTCGTAAGAATACAGGGTTAAAAAGTAGCCTATGGTACTCTCTGATAATGTAGTTTTCCATTGGGGAAAGAATTTATTTAAAAGGTTTAGAGCTTTAAACGTGAAAGCGTAATAAATATATTCAAATTAGCATTAATAATATTAGTCAGTTATAATGTATCTATAAAATATGGGTCTGTTTAAAGAAATCGAAAATTCGTTGCCCTTTCACGCTAAAGCTACTGAACTGATATGGATGACATTTGGAATAAAAATAGTTTAACACAATCCTGGGAAAATTTAAGATCCTGCAAAACCGCAGAGAGTTGTAACTAAAAATAAACTTACAGGTATAAAAACAATGCTAAAAGTTATCTTTAGCTCTCTTGTCAGTACGACAGCTACCTTAATGACCCTCGCCCTCCTTACTGGTTCATTTGTACAACCAGATTTAGCTCTACGTTTTTAGTTCGCAAATTGAATAGTTGATTTATCTGCAGTCAATTGAATTATAAATGTTTAATGTTATTTTCTACGAACAATGATATTCAAGGGAAACTAATGTACTTAATTAAAGCTATCTGTTACTAGGTGAAAATAAACAGCTGGAAAAGGCGTAGAAAATGATATTGGTTCCATTATTGTAACGTGTAGTATGTATGTGTGAGTTTTAAAAAAAGATTGAAAATTAATTACTTAATTTTGACTGGATTAGAGATCTTGGAACCGGCATAATATCATCATATCAATGTTATATGAATTATTCATGAAAATAAATAAATCATTTAACACATACATAATAGGTATATTTTAATTAATTAATTTATAAAGTGAACACACTATGACGAAAAGTTCCTATGAAACATAAAATAAATAAGTTTACATTGAATTTTCAAACAAAATATATTAACAGAGCTGACTCCGTTCCTAGAATAGTTATTATTACGTCTCTACTACCGGGCTCGGTGCATATTCTCTTTTTTGCGATACTCTAGCGTTCTACGTATAAAATAAATTCGTTTGTAGCTTGTTCCTACTACATACTTTTTATAACTCTTTAGTTTACTAGCAGTTCTATAAACAACGTCTGATATAGAATTGCAGTTGAGTTTTTGTGTTAAAAGCCAAATATTCTAGGAATGACTCGACGTCTCTTACTAGTTAATGAGCTCCTGGTACTTAGGAGTAAGTTAGTATTTAACGTTGTTGGTTCTAAAATCGATTAAATAGCATATTTATTGGCTTCCGGTTCGAATCCCACAGAAAAAAAAAGTGTTTATGATGAACATTTATGCTTGCTCTGTGTCTGAATATAAATCCCTTTTAATATATGGATATACAGAGATACAGCTCGGAAAAGCACATAGGTAAAGTCTAAGGTCCTATGGAGACGCGGGTGAAACCAGGACTGAAGTTAATATAAAATAGAGATTTTGTTACTTCCAGTTCTAAAGGTCAGAGTGTCGATCACCTTCTTCAGGTAATGAGCCAATTTAGAAGGTCGTAGACTTTCAATGTAACACAGAATTACGAACATTAGATACACCTGAACAAAATAATATCCATAAACAGTAATATCGGATATTGGAAGGGCCGAATCGAGAAGCGTCGCGTTCCAGGACAATATCACAAAATACAGCCAGGTAGGTTACCTTAAAAAAGTGAATTCAATTTCCCAACCAGCAGACGCTTCCAATTTTCTACAGAATTTTTATTACGATTACAATATCAAGAGGGGCAATCGGAATAGGTATTATTGAAGTTCGATAAATATCGAGTTAAAGCAGGCACCCACGGGGAAAATTAAAATCTGACTACCCTACTCCCATTTCAGTTGACTTTACAGTGATTCCTTTGTGAGAACCCGATGAAGACCATGACTAAAATGTATCAGGAAATGAAGTGAGAAATTGAAATTAGCGATTCGAAATCTGAATGGAACCGTTGGTAGGTACTTGAAGTAGTTCTACTTTTACATTCAGGAAAGTAAACGAATATTTCCAAGTATTGAGTTAAATAATTTTCTTTATACGAAATTGTACGTTTCTCTGTAAATATCTGTTAATAAAAATAGAAGAATGATTTGAGCATATAATTATATGATTTGTAAAAAATACTTTTCGAACTACTCAAGCTACGTTGTTCCAGTAACAGTGAGTTATTAATTTATTTATAAACATCAATAGTTATGTTAAAACATTACATTGCAAACACTTTAGATAGAAAGAAAAAACACAATAATCATAAAAGGCAATAAACAAGACAATACTATAACAAATGAAAAATCTAGGACAGTATAGTCTAAGATTACATCACATAGAACAATTTGAGAGGCATCCAGATTTCCAGACATTCATCCCAGCTAAACAACATTCAGTAATTAATCCGTATCGATTCTCATCCCAAATCGGAATGCTTTGTGCTAACAAACGGACCATGAATCTTCAGATCGACATTGAATTTAAATTAGGCACTAATGAATTATTTATGTGCTGTACATAAATTAACGATACATCGTTACTGTTATATATATTGTATACAAACTTCCGCCGCGGTTTTGCCCGCGTAGTTCCCATTTCCGTAGGAATATAGGGATGAAATATAGCTTATGTCATTCCCTGATAATGTGGCTGTGCATTGGTGAAAGTATTATTTAAATAGACGGACAAAGTATTCATTACAAACAAACATAAAATCTAATATTTCTTCTTTACATTAGTATAGATAGTATGGATAGAATAGATATACATTAATCATAAAAAACGTATATCGGATCAGTATCTCTGTTTGATCGAACACAAAGGAATTATATTTCGTGTTCGGCCGAAGGAAGAGATATTATTTCATTTCCTCCCCTTTTTTCCGCGTTTTTGTCGACAAACGAGTAGGATGTCACTTTTGTTGTCAGTATTGGTAAGTCTTTTCATGGATACCAATCGCACAGCTCATGTCTCCTATTTTATTATTAACGAATATCCGCTTCACGTATTGTATAAATAAATATCGTGGGACATTTTTACACGACCGATTTGATTCCAAGTTTAGATAGAGCCTACATTTTAAATACATACTTATATACCTACAGATATTTACACCCAGACGTGTTTATACTGTTCATACATGTCATACAAATGTTTGTCCTGGTAGACTCCGGTAGACAAAAAAGTCATGGTCGCTAACCACAAAGCCAACCTACCAGTCTAATGTTATAAACGTTCTTTTCCACATTATGATCTATTTTTACAAGAAATTCAATACTGCATCATACTATGTTTCTACCAGGGGCGCATAAATAGACAAGAGTTACTTTCAAACTAACCTTCATATAACCAATCTGGTACACCGTTATGAATTGTCCCAGGGACACCCGTCTCTGTTACTTTGTAGCCAGTGGAGGACCTCGGGGCTGGTCTGTAGAAGATGTCATAGTCCTTGACTGTGATAAGCCCATGGCCCTTTGGGGTCCATTCAGCTAGGAGCAGCAGGGGCCCCTCTGTGATCACGCCGCCTCCAACCTCATCTGGTAAAGGTGTCAGCGGATAGGATTCCCTGGAAGAAAAAAGTAGAATTAGTTACCTATCTTTAAAAGACTTATATTAGTAACTAGCTTCTGCCCGCGACTGGAATAGTTACTTTGGGCTGACGCTAACTTTCAACCCCCTTCGTTTACGTAGAAGGATGGCCTCACAGAGGCAACTGATGACTGCACGCCGCGGCCGGCCCAGCACATAAAGGCACGCGCAGTACTTGATAATTATTTTGGTGCGATGTTTTTTAAATTTGCGATATCTCCTAAGATATTCATTGAAATTGAATGATGTAAATGGCAATTTTGTTTTAAATTAAATACTTGCGATGAATAGCGTATTTATTTGGATAAGGATTAATATCATCTTTATAAAAACACCTTCACAAATAATGCTTAATTTTCGAACAAATTTGGTTAGTATAAAAGTGGTCATAGTGAGCCAACCTTAATAGGTAGATATATGCTATCGCGGACCCTTTTTTAGAACTTTTGAAGGGAAACAATTCTGTCATACATCATTTTAGCGTAACTTTAACCGTTTACGCAGCGTACGCAGCGGAAGCTCTCCATTGGAAAAGAAATCTCCCGATTTTGAAACATTCTTCATTGGTACTCCGCTCCTATTGGTCATAGCGTAATAATATATAACCTATAGCCTTCCTCAATAAATGGACTATCTAATGGCGAAAGAACTTTTCAAATCGGACCAGTAGTTCCTGAGATTAGCGCGTTCAACCAAACAAACAAACAAACAAACTCTACTCCTTTATAATATTATATATAAAATATAAATATATAATATATTAAGTATAGATTTTGTGTTGTAGAACATTTAAAAAAGGGTATTATAAGTTTCATGTCCTCCAAGGCACTAAATGCACATGATTTCATATCACAGCGGTCAAATAGTATACAAAATATAGGTATCAATATAAATAATGTAATCTATATATAGGTCGTAGGGCTATGTCAGTATTTTAAGGTTATCATGTGTGTGTTTTACTTAATATAGAAATGGGTTGCGCCTTATAATTAATTTTTTTCCGGAATAAAAAGTAGTTTATCTGCAATTCCTGAACATATTCTAACCATGTGCCAAATTCCATCAAAATCATGATCCGTTCTGGCGTGATTTAGTTACAAAATACCACCTATTTAACCTTTCACAGTTATAATATTACATTGAAATTACATAAAATAACGTAAGTATGACCACTACATCAACTACTTGTATATAGGTACTGTTATGAATTTATAGTTTAAGCCTGTAGTGTTGCGATTTTTGTTTGCTCTGCTCTTGTCGATGCGGGAGAGCTCAAAGGCCAGTTGGGCGGAGTCCTCACTAGATTTATATATAGTTTGAGTTTTACTGTTTCATTTGTGTTTTTATACAATAAAGTTAAAGGTTATTTAGGAAACCATGGTACAAAAATTTATACATATTTAACGGCAAATTTGAATCGTATTTAACTCTTTATCGTGTTTTATATTCAATGTTGCCTGCTGACATAATATAGCTTATAATATATTTATGTAATCAATTATAATATCTAGTAGATTCTTACTAAACCTATTCACTTCTAGACATTTGAGCATTTCTATTTTCTTGTATTTTAAGCTATTCATTAAACTTACAATATATCTATGTAGAAAATATGTGGTTGTTTTTGTATCAATAGAAACGTAGCTTTACATATCGTAGGCGGTTCGTAGCCAATTCGTAGGCCGTGCTACGGGCTACGGCTACGAGGCGGACGAATTATTTACATTTCACAATGGCTCGAATGAAAGTGGCAGCCGGGAACAATACCTTTGTTCCGTTGGTTTTTTTCATACATTTTTTAATATTATTCACTAGCTGTTTTTGGAAATGCCTTTGTTAGTACGGAAATTAAAGTTACCTTCGTGAAGTTGATGTTTCGTGATGTTTTTACATTTCTTGTGGAAAATATTTATGATTTAATAATACTTGAGGCGGAAATTTCAACGAAACGATAACGATGATTACAATCTTCCTACTTTAACTATAAAGAAAAAAGATTTAACAAACAGTAGCCAACGTTTATTGTTTCTTTACGTAAAACTGATAAGGTCCATTTAACAAAATAAGCAGGTTATCAAATAGCACAAATCATAATTAAAGACCATTTAAGTTTGATGAGGTCATAAAGATTTACTGGACAAAACTCTGGACTATACTAGAGTGGTTTGACTTTTAAGAAAAAAATTAATCAAATATTCAAAAGTTATATGTATCTATACTAATATGTATTATAAATGCGAAAGTAACTCTGTCTTTCTACCGGTCTGTCTGTCTCGCTTTCTCACTAAAAATACTGAACCGATTTAAATGATATTTGGTACACAGATAGTCTACAGCCTGAGTAAGGATATAGGCTACTTTTTATCCCGGGAAAATTAAAGTGAAACCGCGGAGAGCCACTTATAAATAAACTAGCTGCCTCCCCGCGGTTTTACCCGCGTAGTTCCCGTGGGAATACAGGGATAAAATATAGCCTATGTTACTCGGGGATAATTTTTGAAATCGGTCCAGTAGTTTCGGAGCCTATTCGTTACAAACAAACAAACAAACAAATCTTTCCTCTTTATAATATTAGTATAGATTTATAATATTAGTATATACTAACCTAATCTTAACTTCCAACTTAAATAGTTATTCAGCGAACCAATTTTGGCGGTGAAATAAATCAAAATACGCTTACAAAAAGTTTATCGTACGAAACTCATTTAAATTCCGCTTCCAGTTCCTCAAGGGTCAGCTTTGCAATACAGATAAAATACAAAAGCCGTCGTCCGTTCGACCACAGAACAGAACAACTTTCCATCAAAGTTTAAATCAAATTCGACCAATTTATCTCTCGAACAGCTTAAACAATGGGCCAATGTCAGAAAAGTGGAATAATAATATATATCCTGGGACATTTTTCATACACGGCGAATCAGATTCTAAACTAAGCAGAGCACATATGGTCACCAGATAGCTAATAAATACGTACCTACTTACTTATATAGATAATTACATCCAGACACAGAAAAAACAGACATATTCATGCATACAAAAATGTTTGTTCTGGGTGGGATTCGAACCCATAAACCCGGCTGTCTATGGGATTCTATGGAAGTTATGATTTTAATACTCGACGATTAATAATAATGGATTAACTAGAGATGCCCCTTAGCGCGCCAAATCGATTCCAACAACTCGACTAAATGGAACTAGCTAATCAAAGATGCAAATCGAATGCTATTAGTCGTGTTCTCAAGGGTTGAGACGTAGTTACTGAGTTGGCTTTCAATAATATAATTGGATGTTGCCAGTAAATTGACACTAGATGTTTACAGTAAACACTTTTAGTAATCATGTTATAGAACCGCTATTAAAATAATAAAAAATAAGAAATTAAAACCATACAAAAACCTTGTAATATAATGTGAACACAAAAATCGAAAACTAAGCTAATGCTCCTTTTCAATTCTTTCCTTATACAAATGTATTCTGAAAAGTTAATCGGTTATTCGGAATAAATAATAAATAAATATCCTGGGACATTTTTCACACACGGCCAATCTGATTCCAACGTAAGCTCAAGTGAAACTTTTAATATGATAATTTCCCGATAAAGGTTAGATGCTGAAGAAATTTATTCAAATTATTTATTTACAATATTTAACGTATCTTTTTCCAACACATTCATAAATATCTTCATTGAATTCATAGTCCCTATTTCTGGGTAGTTTTTCATAAAAATATGGGTAATTAAAACAAACAAGTGATTTAATGTAAGTCGATTTACGGATGCAATAAAATGGCGGCTCTAAAGCCCTGTAAGGAGGAAACGGCTGCTATATTACACAATTTGTCGGCATTTGTGCTAAATAGGTAGATATTAATAATGGAAGCTTTTCATACAATTTTCAATGAATGAATGAACGAAGCCAGCGCCTATTAAATTAACCCGCTTTTTCATTCGACTGCGTGCAAAAGGGTATTTCTAACCCATAAACCTACTTTTTATTCATACTTTTATTCTAACTAGCTTCCGACCGCGGCTTTGGAGTAAAGGAGAACGAATTTCATCATTGTACGAAATACATTTATCGATCCGATAAATCCAACTGAAGGACATACAAACAAACACGCTTACTATCGCTTTACAATAATATTAGTTTCAATTTAGCTTAAGGATGGAACAACGCAGACGAAACCGCGGGGCGGTAGGTCACTCTATTAAATATTTTTAAGAGGAAAGATTTGTATATTTGTATGTAATTAATAAACTTAAAACTAAAAAATTCTTTCACCAATGGAAAGCTACATTATCTGGGAGTAATATAGGCTATACTTTATCCCCGTGGTCTTTCAGGAGCGGGGACTATGCGGGTGAAACCGCGAGGAGGCATCTGCACACATAATTTTAAATATTAAAGAAAATTTAATTAAAGCCTTGAGGACCTAATTTGGAAATTGCCTAAATTTCAAGACTTCATTCCAGAGTTAAGGTACTTTGTAGATAATAAGGAAGTTTAGTGGGTTTTAGTTTCTCAAATGCTGATTAAAAAGTTTTCAGGTTCAATTTGGGGCAAACGGCCTATCTTTAAGCCGGAGAGTGTGTTTTTTCAATTATATTATTATCATTAGATAAGTATATACGTTTATGTCACTAGTAAGAATATAATGCCTTTCTTATATATACAACTAGTGGACCAGGCAGACTTCGTTCTGCCCACCAGCGCCACCTACCGGGTCCAAGTATATGTAAGCTATCCTATCTCTCAAGTTGGATCGAACTGCACATGGTGTGCGAATTTTATTATAATCGGTTAAGTGGTTTATGAGTCCATTGAGGACAAACATTGTGACACGAGATTTATATATATTAAGATTTTGTATTAATATAGATATACATTTTTGGATCATAAGCTATGTAAAAAGAAACATTATTGAGTTCTTCATAATAAAAAAAATACGCAGTTTTTTTCTACCAAAAAAAGTACTTAATAAAACCGGCACTTTATTAAGCTACAGGTAATGTAATTAAAAAAATCTTTACCTCTGAGAGTAATGAAATTATCGAGGAAGGTTGATTTAAATTTTAGCTGTAGTCGAAAAGTTACAAGATTTTTTGATAGTTATCCTACTAACATTATAAATGCGAAAGTTTTTATGTTCGTTAATATATGTAGATATATGTTTGTTAGTTACTTTTTCACGTGAAAGCTACTTTTAGATTTAGTCGAAATTGTGAACATATAAATAGTTATAGTTTATATCCTGGATATTTAATTACATAGACTACTTTTTATTTCGGGAAAATTGAAGATGAAATGTGAAACCGTGGACACTATTATCTATCTTCATATTATTATACTTACCTACGCAAAATTAAAGCTTGTGTTATGATATGATATGACCTACTTGACGAATATACTATACTAGCGGACCCAGCAGACTTCGTTCTGCCCACCAGCGCCACCTACCGGTTCCAAATTGATATATTATACATAAAAACCTTCCCCATAAAATACTCCGTAATTTGGTGAAAACCGCATGAAAATCTGTTCAGTAGTTTTTGTGTTCATCGCGTTCAGACAGACAGACAGAGGCGGCGGGGACTTTGTTTTATATATATAAATAAATAAAATAAAGGGTGGGTATCACACCCCTTATCTGTGACGTGGGACTTGACAGTCAGAGTAAGTTATACATATCTTAACTGGCTTCCGTTCTGTGGTTTCACCCGCGTTCCGGGTGGAACTTCAACGTTTTATTTATATTCTTTTACTTCGGGGAATATATCTGTGTTTCTTATACCTCATAAATAAATAAAAGAAAATAAGAGGTATGTTTGTCTGTGTCTAAAAGTAGTATATGGAGTATCAGCCATTAGGTTACTATAGCATAAGCTCTGCTTAATTTGGAATCAGAATGGCCGCGTGTGAAAAATACGTAAGGCACTTATTAAAATAGATTATTGAAACTTTCAATAATAAATTTGCTATAATTACTAAGAATCCCACGAAAATGTTGAGTATAACAATAAGGTCTTTATAAAATTATTCATAAGGCTTCATTCAAAGTGCGAGCCACAGTATGGATACCTATTCACAGCCAAATATGCGAAATATTCCTTCAAAAAAACCTCAAAGTGTTTCTATCCTTTGATGTCTAAGTAAAAAGGTATGTAATTTAAAAAGTCAGCTCTTTTGAATCACATTTGTGCTGCTATGTAACAAATGCTGAAAATATGCTTTCACTAGTGGCTCCCAGCGGTTTCACCCACGTTCCAGGAGGATTTTCAAATTTTCCGCGATAAAAAGCCTATCTGTTAATCGAGGTTATAAATTGTCAAAATTTGGTTCATCCAAATCCGTTCTGTAGTTTATGCGTGGAAGAGTAACAAACATCCATCCATCCATACAAGCTTTCGCATTTATAATATTAGTAGGTTTTTAAATAAATTAGGACTAGCCTCGCCACACTGATCGGACTGGAGTCTTTGTTTGAAAAATATTAGAATACCTACCCTAAAATATGTACCAACCAACAACTTGGAAATTCGGAAGTCTCTATCTATTACGTGACTTGCTAGTACGGAAGAGCGAGTCAGATGCCGCCGCAAACAATTGATTTATGGATATAGCATCTTATAGTACTTACATATAGGGTTTAATTTCAGATAAACTATTAAATTTATTCATGCACGCTTTGAAATACAAGATCATTATGTATTTGTAAATTTAGGTATGTAGTCAAAATATCGTGAGTTCGAATCCCACCCAGGATAAACATTTGTATGCATGAATATGTCTGTTTATTCTGTAATCTAATAAGTATGTATTTAAATAGTATATTATATATCTGGTTACCATAGCATAAGCTCTACTTAGTTTGGGATCAGATTGGCCGTGTGAGAAAAATTACCCAGAATTTTAATAAAAAAAATATGTGCGCCTTTGACACGTGATAAACAAAGGGGGCAATTTATACACTAAATTGATACCGTCTCTTAGCAACATCATAAACCTTGAAAATTATATACCACACCAACGTGTTATGTAACAAAAAGTTATTTAATCATTCAAGATTCCATAAAGTAAGGCTCTAATTAGTTTTCCAGTTGATTGATTCTTCAGACGTGTATAACATTGCCGCTGTAGAGTACAGACAGCGTAACTACTTTAATAATTAATCATAAGTAACAATGCGTTGGCATGAAAACAACGCATTAATGGCGGCTCCACATATTTTGTATAGTTATACACATGGATCATGAAAATATGGAGATGTATCGAGCTTAATCTTGGTGTTACACATATAAATGGTCTTTGTCATTAAGCGTTTTATGAAAATAGTGATAGATACGAATATTATCACTTTTAAAGTGTTTTTTCTGTATTTTGTGTAATGAATGGAAAGCAATAAACATATTAATAATGCAAGTGTTTGCATAATATATCAGTAGGTAAGTAGGTACTATTTAAACTAACCACCTTCAATATTTTGATGAAACTTACGACCTTTAACATTTTTCATAATTATGATGATTAGATGATAATAAGTATAAGTATGATTAGATTTAATCTAAAATACTCCATACCCTAAACAAATAGCCGACTCATTTGAACACACCCTAGTTTTTATGATCTGTATGAAATAATTTAACTTTTATGATTGCCGTTGGGTACGCGTTCATAAGTAATGCGCAGGATATTGTGGTGTTAGCACATGTTTCGTTTGTTCTTAACGCGTCACTGAACCGTCCGTCGCCCGTAGACACAACGTGACTTGTATGGGAAACACGAAACTGCCTAATAGTTTATGTTTGCCTGGTACTTGTCACCGCATTTTCAGGAAGATCTTAATTTTTTCGGGATAAATTGTTGATTAAATAATAAATAATTCCTAGGACGTTTTTACACACGGCTACTATGCGTCCGTCGCCCGTAGACACAACGTGACTTGTATGGAAAACACTAAACTGCCTAATAGTTTATGTATGCCTGGTACTTGTCACCGCATTTTCGGGCAGATCTTAATTTTTTCGGGATAAATTGTTGATAAAATAATAAATAATTCCTAGGACTTTTTACAAACGGCTAATCTGATTTCAGACCTTGTTACGAAATAGCTGATACAAAACACAGAACAAACAGACATATTCATACAAAATTTGTAGGGAATTGAATCTACGACCAGTCGCTAAAGTCAGAGTCGCTATCCAATTGGCAATCAGGAGGATTACATAAAATAAATCAGTTTTTATATCAATTTATTTTAAGCCCCTAGTTAATCAAAGCTCAACCGAGCGCAAATGAAAATCTAGTAGTATTTTTATTATTTTCAACCTGGGTCAAACCAATATATTTATATTTATTTACTTACTAGCTGCCTCCCCGCGGTTTTACCCGCGTAGTTCCCGTTCCCGTGGGAATACAGGGATAAAATATAGCCTATGTTACTCGGGGATAATGTAGCTTTCCAAAGGTGAAAGAATTTTTGAAATCGGTCCAGTAGTTTCGGAGCCTATTCGTTACAAACAAACAAACAAACAAACAAACAAACAAACAAACAAACAAACAAACAAACAAACAAACAAACAAATCTTTCCTCTTTATAATATTAGTATAGATTAGTATAGATTACTAGTGGCTCCCTGTTTCACCCGCATCTTCCATTTTCCCGGGATGAAAAGTAGCCTATGTCCTTTCTCAGGCCTTAGTCTATCTCTGTACCAAATTTTATTCAAATCGGTTTGGTAGTTTTAGTGTGAAAGCGAGGCAGATAGACAGAGTTACTTTCGCATTTATAATATTAGTACCTATAGATAGAACATGCACAAATTGTATTCAAAAAGCGATTTAAGGCTTTAAGCTTAAAGTATTGTATATTTGCTGAAACGGAAATTTTGGTGCACTACAAAAAGGTACATTTGGGAATGCTTCAGTAATGCCGTATAACAAAGGATATGCACGCGAGCTTCGTGGCTCCCGAATATCCGAATACGCGGTTATATATCCGCATTATAAACCTCAGTGATACCACAAACAATACATAATGGAGTAAGCTTCAGTACACAATGCGTATAAATTAGCTATACTAGCGACACACCTGACTTCGTATGTGAGTAGAGCATTGATTTTTTACAAAGCAATGTGAATCACAATATATTGCCTGGAAGAGATTTTGCAATAAGGCCGCCTACATAACCTACATTGTTTTCACTTTATGTTTAATTTGTTATTTTTCTTTTGGTGTATGCAATAAAGTCTTCTTCATTCTTGTAAACCGCATTAAAATCCGTTGCGTAATTTAAGATTTAAGCGTAGAGACGCCAAGAAGCGAAGCTGTTTTATAGTATGTAAAGATACTGAGACTGTAAAGTCCCAAGCTGTTCACGTAATATTCAGCTTCCTTAATAACCGTAAAGCTTTATATATCTGTCGCCAGCGCGCGAACGAAAACATAAGAAATGTTACAAGTTTAATATCATATAGCCTGCAGTCACAGTATATAAACTTTTAGCAGTATTTTACAAACAGCGCCCGTGAGATATGAAGCAACTGTGACACTACTGCTACAAAATATGCGATGAGTTTAAGTTTTGATACCTACTTATATTATTTAGGGTAACTAATTAAAAACTATGACTTTTTTCCGCTTAGTAATATTGATTTATATTTCAGAAACCTAACAGCAACTTACCTAATATTTTTTATTCTTACTTTAAAGCTAAGATTTCATATCTTTCGGCTATGAAAGATATGAATATACTCGAATACAAATAAATGGCGAAAAAAAAAAAATATATTATTATTAATATTTTTCATATCAAATTTACGTTATGACAAACTACTCCAATTTACATTTTTCTAGACTAAAGATGTACTCACGTGGTAAGAATATCGTAGACCGTATATCTTGCGAGGTAGGAGAGGCGATGTAGCTTGCGTATGCTCTGGGCTAGGAGGAGAAACCGCCTGTCTGCTGACACCGAGAATGATGCCGGCTCCAGTACCCTCTGCAACAAATATTTATGTATATATCGTAAGTGTACCAGTCGTGGCCACGGTACCAGTAATGGCCAAAAATTAAAAGAAACATCTAGAATTCGGACATGAGCGAATGTTTTTACATTGGGATCACTGTGACATAGACTTTAGACATCGAACTATCTAAGTTTAACGTTTTATTGAATTCAGTCAGTTACATGTACAAATATGCGCGAATACAAAGTGTAAGGTGATTTGAAATTGACAACGACGGTTTTTCTTAAGGAAATCGTTAAGGCGATGAGCAGAAAGTTTCATTTGTAAAATAGTATTGCTTAATTAAAATCAAAATTAGTTTTGTTTGATGTGTTAACCATAAAATAAAGATAAAGTAAGACTAAGACTGGGGTATCCATTAATGAATTTTTCCTGTCCAAGACTGGGTCACAAAACTACAACTTTTATTTGTTAAATTAATTGAATCCAGCTTTGCTGTATCTCACGCGCAACACATTACAAATATTAAATAAGGACTGGACTTTACAGTTTCACTATATTCAGTGCTGAAACTTTCACAATTTAGGTAATATTTCACAAAAACCAGTTTTTTTTTCTTAAACTGGCCACCATTGGGTCATTTACCATACTTATATTATGAATCTCAGGAACTATTAATCCGAATAGAGAAAATATTTTAGTTACTGATAGCCCATTTGTAGTGGAATGCAATAGAATATATTATAATATCACGATTAATGTGAGACTGGGTGTTTGTTTGTCCTTTCTAGAAGCTGTAACGAATCATCTGATCAACAAGATTTTTGATAGTATGAAGACTATGTAGTCGTCCATAGTTTACTTTTATTCAAAACAACTTGATATCTACGTGAGCGAAGCTACAGCAGATATTTTTTTACAAATTAATATAATATCTTGTAATTAGAACACTCATTAATGCAACGAAATATTTTATGTGAATACATTATTTTGTACTATTTTATGGATGTAATTATCTTTATAAGTATGTATTTGAAACTAGCTGCTACTAGCTATCTGGTTACCATAACACAAGCTTACTTTGGAATCCAATTGGCCGTTTGTGAAAAACGTCCCAGGATATTTATTAATTACTATGTATTCAGCTACCATGGTTACTTTAATAAAATTTACTAAATCACAACCAATTATATAGTTCAGTATTTTCCGACACAAAACACAATTTCTTTCACGATCCATTGTGGTTACTAACCATTAAGACTTAGTGTAAGGTCGCGTGCGTTCTCAAGACACGCAATACTCAAATTAGACGATGTATAACCGAACTCGATAACCGGAAACCGGTAAATCGGAGAACCGGTAAACCGGAAACCGGCAAAATCGGTATTTCGGCAACGTATAAACTAACATCGTCATAACTGTAAAGGGTAAATTTTGTGGCTTGTGAAATGTCAATAGCTCCATATAGGAGGGTGGAATTACTCTGTCAATTTAGTTATGAATTGAACTACGATAGGATTGATTCGGTTTTTGTTTACTTGAGACACTGGCAATTATTATTCTAAACTAATTGCGGCTAATTCTATTTATAAGGAATATTTAGTTTAAAATATAACTATACTAGGGACAAGATAATAGGTCACTTTTGACATTTCATCAAAATTCAACAACGTAACCTTGTAACGGCGGGCATAAAATAAGAACTGCACAATTGCTTAACTTTTTTCAATTACGTTTACATATTTATTGTAATAATGACCGATACGAGTAATTTTACGTTTTGCTTTCACTAATAAACCATTCTAAACATAATAAACAATTTCTGATCTAAAGAACTGAACGTCGTTACAATGTTGCGTCAGTCAACCCTTTTTCTTTTTAAACACTAGGGATGTTACTCTAAAAATCGAAAGCTGATAGGATTGTAAGTTGAATCGAATGCAATGATTACTTGTGAAGAAAAATCACCATAAATTTATAACCACGTTGTGATTATAATAAAACCTAATTATACATATTTATTATTCTTTTAACTAACTATAAAAATACAAAAAAATAACTAAAATAATGGTCATGCAGCGCGGAACAATACTGAACCACCCTTCAGTACTGCTAAAATGATGACTCTGCTACAAACTGCATGTGCAGAAGTCACTACAGAAGACTGGCGAAAAGTCGTGGAGAAGACAAAGAAAATAAATTTACAAGATTTTGAACGAGATGTGAGAATAGACAATATTATTGAAAATGAATTAATAATATCTCTGAGTGCTGACAGCAGTGATGAAGATAGCAGTTCCGATAGTTCAAGTGAATAAAAGCAATTTTTTTGTTAAATTACGTAGGTACTTGTCTTATTTTGCTCCTTTAATTTATGAAAGAAAAAATAATAATGGGACAGGGATTCGCATGATCATTTTTAAAATTCACATATGTTTCAAGTCTGTATCGATTTATTTGATTCATTCATTTAATCGATGTTTTTAAGCAGGTCACCTCACTATGAATATAAAACTGACATCTGTCAAAAGTGACCTATTATCTTGTCCCTATTTTAATACATATTTGTGTTGCGTATGTGACGAAGTAACTGGTTATAAAAAATATAATCAATAATCTTGTAACCGTGCTAAAAAACTGAGAATTCAAAATAAATATCTACCACTCCTGTAAAATATCGTATAGGTATTTTTTTTTTATCGGTACTTGTAGGTTTAGTTTAGTGCATTATTGTTTCTGTTTATAACTATTGTATCCAAATTACCTATATTTTTTGTTACTTAATGACTTTTTTACCAAAATAAAATATAAAGTTCAGATAATAAATACCTAAATAAGGCCATTAACAAAAGCTTATCCATATCGAATAATCCATTAATTCCCAGATAGGTATATTGTAACTGGCATTTCTATAAGTTGACCTTGACCTTCTCCTTCGATAAATGTGTCCCTAGAAATGACATCAGTGACCGGCCATCTTAACCCGTTTCACTGTCGAAACCAAATCTATGGAAAACGAACAATTTAAATGGAAAAAAACTACCTGAAATTCGGAGAATATTTATGGACATAGATTGTGGAAGGATATAATATTATATAGATAGTGGACGGTCACATAAAATAGTAGAATATGTTATCATCATCTCCTAAGACCGTGGTTATAACGATTAAACCACGTAGATTAGAATATAATTATATTGGGGAAAAATGTTCAAGGTTTAATTGTCCTAGTATTTGAAGGGCACAGCCAAATAACAGCAAAATGTCCTAATAAATTTCAATTTTAATTATTAGTACGAAGATAAACTATAAAAAAATGTGTCATTTCACGTTATTTGCCTGTGTCCTTCGTTTCGATGTTTTTTACCATTCCCGGCATCAAAGTAGCCTATATCCTTCCATGTTCCAGTCTTTATCTCTACTAAATTGCATCAGAATTGATTCAATTGTTTAGCCATGAAAGAATTACAGACAGACAGAGTTACTTTCACATTTATGCTATTAGTAGGGACAAAAAAGACAGTTTTTATCAATTACCCAAGCGTTGTAGAGCTCTGGGGCCACATAATGAGGCGTCAGGCATCAGGTAAGTAATTTATTATCGTCAGCGCTAAGAAACCTTATTGCAAGAGAAATCTTCATTAAGGAACGCCACAGGGCGTTTTCTTAGTGAGTTTATTTTAATAGATAAAATTTAGATGGCAAATATATGGAGTTAATTTATTATATATTGTGAGAACATACTTTTTCAAAATCCTTCTTCCTACTCAAGTCATTAATCCGAAAGTTTGTGAGAATGTATGTTTGTTACTCTTTCATGCCAGAACGGTTGAAGGGAACGCCATGGAATTTGGCGCTGAGTAAGAATATGTTCTGGAATAACACATAGGCTACTTTTAACCCCGGTATTAAATAAAATAAATATCCCAGGACATTATTGAAGATTGGTTAAGCCGCGGAGAGCCGCTAGTTGTAATTGTAACACAAGTTTAAATATATATTTTGGATTATTAAGTTCAATTTACAAACCAATACAAATTCTCCGATAGCAAAAATAAGACACAAGAAATAAAAATATTAATTACCGATACAATAAAATCCCAAATTTTGAAGCAGTTAATTACATCGATGTTGAAATGATTTTCGTGAAAAACATCCTTTAAAATGAAACAAGTGTTCCATTATTACTTTCTCTTCCATTTTGTGCGAATCACTGTTCGTTGATCTGTAAACAACTCACGAACATTCAAGGCTATCTTGCCATTCAATACTGCGCCTAGGGTTGTCACTTTATAGTATTATATTTAATTATATATCTTGTTGTGACCTCATACAGTTGAAGTTTGTTCACAGTTTGTTTTAATATAGCGTCAAATTTCATTCTTTACTTGTTGCATGTCTTAGACTTATTTTAATATGAAAGTCACTATATAAACTTAAGGCTTGTAGTTATAGCATAGTTTCAGTGGAATATCTGTTGCAGAACTCAAAAATAACGCTTTTGTACGGAAGCATCCTAATTTAGCTAATTATTTAAGAATTGCTGAAAGAAAGAAAGAAAGAAAGAAAGAAAACTATTTTATTTGTGACAAACATAAAAAATAAAAATAAAAATATAGGAACAAAATACATATAACAGATGTTAGCCACAAATCGGTCCTCCAACTCAGCATGTTGTTGGCGATACGTAAGTATGTACGACGTACGTATAGCCAACGCTGATCTTCCGTTGGGGCCGGTAGGTGAAGTCACGGTAGGCTCACCACAATATACACTATAATAAAATTTAAGTAAATAGTAAAACAATAGAAATAGTATACAAAAAGATAATAAAAAAAGAAAAAAAAAAAAACCAAACGTATAGAAAAAATAAAAAGTTGGAAACTAATGTGACAAACATTAATCTAAGTTAATAAAAATAAAATAAAAAATAATAATAAACAACTACTTAACAATATAACTAATTAACAATATTTATGCATAGGAAAGATAGCCGCATGTCCGTAGCATTACACTCAAATGTAAGTTAAAAAAAATATATATATATATATATATTACAATCATATGCCTATATAGCACTTGTGTCATGGCGTAGCATTTCTTCGTTAAGTTGGTGCATAAAAATGTACTTTTTAAGTTTAAATTTAAAACTTTGAACTGTTCGCAGGTTCCTTATCGGCGGAGGGATGTTGTTCCAGCACTTGGCAGCGGCGTAACGAAAGCTACCTTTAAAAGCAGCCGAGGAGTGCCGATGCGTCGAAAGCTGCAACGAGCATTGCCTTGAACCATGCACCTTACGGCCACTTACCCAGGACATCTTTTCATATAGATAGGCGGGAGTTTTAAACTTTATTACGCCAAAAAGAAGACATGCCAGGTGCAGCTTACGACGATGTGCCATTTTTAAAATCGTATGTTCATTAAGGTACGGTGTCACATGAGCTCTTAACGGTATATCAAAGCAGAAGCGAGCACAGGCATTTTGTACTCGCTGGACAAGTTTTTGAGTCCTAGCTAATAGTCGCTGCAGCGTCTTGTATGGACGGGACAGAGACCAAATGCAAGCCCTTTGTTGTTTGATTGCTTGTTAACATTACAATGATCTAATAAAGTCCTTACTCCGTTCTTTCATTATGGAACTTCGGGCCCAAATTATTTTAATCGCTTAAACAGTCCATTCTATTCTAGATTGTCACGAAAAAACTTGCAACAAAAAGAGCAATCGATAAACAACTTTTAAAGGAACATAATGTTATCGCCGACAGCCCTTAAGAGCAAGTGTCACAGGCAAGACGACGGAGTAAATTGATGTCCAGCCAACAAGTGGGGCGCGAGCAAGCTCCATTGCCCCTCTTATGTATAGGATGGGTGGCCATCATTTATTTTTTTATATACTTATTTTTCTAGTAGGGTTATATGTGCGGTCGTATGTAGCCACTTAACAGATATATAGTGGCTTCCCGCGGTTTCACTCTATGGTTTCACCCGTGTACCCGGGAAAGCTTCTTTTTCTCAGGTTTAAAAGCCTATGTCCTTTCTCAGGTTCTAGACTATCTGTGTACCAAGTTTCATTTAAAAGGCTTCAGTAATTTTTGCGTGGAAGCGAGACAAACAGACACTTTCGCATTTTATAATATTAGTTAGGATTAGGATGAAAATAAATAGTCAAACGGGCTTCGGTAATACTTACCTTTAGTACAATAAGGGCTTGTTGCATGATATGATCATTAATTCATAATAAACAGAGAAGCTACGAGGCCTACGAGTATGTACAGAACAAATCGGTTCAAATGTGATATCAATTTTGCCAAAATAAAATACAGATCTTAATTTAAGGTACATTTTACATACACTTTACATGGGTGTATCTTCTACTTTTGTTTATTATTAAAACCTAATGTGAACTATTACAACCAAAAATAGCCAAATCGATTCAGTAGTTCACAAGATTTCCGACTAGCAACACGTAATTTTATTTATATAGAAGTTAGATATATTACAGCAATGTTTATACATCCAAAGTTCCAAAACCAACATCAATAGAGCGTTTAATGTGGATGCAAATCAGCCCCCAGATCCGAAAGTGATGCAGCTAGAATATTAATGTGTCCGTACCTTTATCATACAAATCTAACCCGTGGATTCACTTCTAAACATTGTCCGAATGGACCCTACGTGATCGGACCTCTCTCGTGATTTCATAGTGTTAGAAAGAGGCAGAATATATATACCGTGTCGATATGTAGAGCTCGTCTGTCGTGAATCGGTATACCGGTAATTTGCCAACCGCGTGGGACGGAAATTATTCCTATCCAGGTAGGATGGGCTTATAATATTAGTAATGTTAAATGTGCGCGGTTTAATAAGCAGAGAACATCATTTTATTTAAAGAAACAATATTTTTTATGTCAAAAATACAAGAGGCAACTTAGGTGGAAGTTGAATAAGTGAAATGAAAAAGGTTTTGTACAGCGGTTTTTCTTTATACAAAAACAACAAACAAAATTCCCAAACAAAACAAAAAATATGTAGATATAGAAATAATCAGTCTATCTCTGTACAATTACGAGCAGAAGCGGTCAACACTCGCATAAACCTCAGATTTATATTTTGGGAGGCAATAAACTGAGCACTAAAGTTCCTATACGTGGTTATTGTGCCTAGAAAATATCTAGATTCAGTCACATTGGACAAAGAAAGCCCATATTAGATTGGGCTAAGGTACTTGTTCTACTATATTGAATGCGATGTCTAGCTTATATCTTTGATCGTAGAAATATAACCTATTTTTACCATAATTGTAATTTTATTTTCACTAGACAAATATAATATGCTAAATGCGACTTAATCACGTAAAGCTTAAAATTCGATGCGGCAACATAGAAAAAAATAATCCATGTAATATAAAATCTTGTTATATAGTTTTAAACATGGAATAAATGACAGTAGGTAGGTACTGTTTAATTAACCTACATATTTTTTTACTAAAATGATTTTATTCTTTCAAATTATGATATCTAATTAATGGCATGTTTGTATACCTACATAGCTATCTACGAATAGACAAATTGGCTGGTAGTAAGTAGCCATAGAAACCAAGGAGGCATTTTTTTTTAAAGATGCTAAGGGACTGTAAGCCCTCATTCGCACAATAAAGCGTTCAAATACAACAAATGCATTCGCAAGTATATATTCACACGACAGCGTTTTTAAAACGCGACGCTTTTTTATCGAGCGGTGTTGCATTTTCAACTTTGGGCGTTGGAAATAGAGCAAAAACACTCGTACGAATGAGGGCTTAACGTTCTAATTAAAAAAAATATTATTGTATAGCCATCCTCGCATGTTTCTCGACGACGTGACAGCTCCCTAATCACATAGAATTCCGTTGGAGCGAATATTATATTCGTGGTGTGGCCAATTTTCGGCTATTTCCGTTTGGGGAATTCCCAATAGTGAATGTCTCTCATGTAGTTTTCTACGTGACAAAATTGTTACATAGTCATTTTATGTCACTCTCCCTTATATATTATGAAATTATTTATAATTTTATATGAAACTAGCCTTCTAAATATCTCTACCTTCATCGTCAACCATGTTCCCGAGCTGATATTTAAACGTTTTAATATTTTGGACCTCGTTTGAAGTATGACAAACACTTTAAATGCAAAAAAATAGCAACCCAATCTAGCCGTATACGAGTTTTATCTTCAAGACAAACCAAAAGTTTTTATTTAATATAGAAGTCCTATTTAGATACAGGTGTTAATAAAAGATAGGGTATTATCATGCCAACAGAAATACAGTCCTTTAAAGTAGCTCTAAAATGTAGTTATAAGTTGTATACTATTTTATCACTGTACAGTAAGTTTCATTCAAAATAAAATTATCTGAAACCATTCAATTTTATGACTGAACTAAAACTGAAGTATAGCTGAATATGTTACATATTGTAAATGGAATAAAGTTCAAAATAACTTACAAATGTAGTGTTAGGCATGAGGGTCTTCGAGGATTGATTGGCCGCGAACATGAGGCTGATGCCGCCCCAGTTGTCTTTGTAAATAAACTCGTCACCTGAAACAATATAAATAATAATTATAATCACGTTTATAAACTATCCTCAATGTTAGCTAAATTTCTCCAGCTGTTTAGGAGTAGGAAAGTGACAAGCACAGGTACAGAAGAATTATATATATAAAGATTTAAACTTGGTAGACGTGTCAGTTTTAATTCTGAATTTATAACCTTTTTTTACTTTTTGATGAAAAAATATAATTGTTCCTGTATTAGGTCTTGATGATATTAAGTGCCCTGGTGGCTCAGTTGGGAACGCACCGGCTCACGATCATGAGGGTGCCGGTTCAAATCCCTGGTCCGTACCTCAGAGTTTATAAAAACTTACGTAGGGATTCACACCACTGGCTATCGGTGAAGGAAACGTCGTGAGGAAACCTGCATGCCTGAGATGTCACAATTAAAGGCATATGAAGTCCGCCAATCCGCACTATGCCCGCGTGGTGGACTATGGCCTAAACCCCCTCGATGTTAGGGGAGGCTCGAGCTCCTCGTTGGAGACGTATGAGCTGTTGATGATGATGATAATGATATTAATAATGCGGGTTACTATAATAATAATAATAATAATATATTTATTTGCCATAAAATACACACTGGAGGACACAAACAGTAGACAGAACTGTTTCTCGCAACAACGGGTAAAGGAATTAAGACGAATATTGCCAAACCGATTCAATATATTCTAGATTCACATATCAGTTCCATTGTATTCTGGGAAAATTCAAATCCCCATATATGTACGCGGGGCGGATGCAATATAAGTAGGTGTAGAAAGTTTATGTAGGTCACTATAGGTAAGTAAGTCTAAGTAAAAAAAAAACTTAAAATATTCTTATTTCAAATTCATTGAGAGAACATGCACACGTAACTTGAATGGCGTTACATTTGCAAGCATCTCGAAATAAAATTCAATAGAAACATAGCTACTACTGAGTTTGTAGTAGGTATATAGTAGCATGTACTACGTTATGTTAAAGTTGATTGTATGTAAATAAAACTTATGTTAATTTTAATATTAATATTGTGGAATGTAATTGCTGTAACAGAACATATCTTTCCCTCAACTGAGGCCCTGGTACCTTGGTACCTATATGGTGAATGAACAGACACACAGTCATGGCGATCTAGGTTCGAATCCGTACATGAGCTGATGATGAAAATAAACCCGTCGGGAATGTAGGTTAAATATACGATGCATAGTTGAGGTCAAATTCTCTAATCGAATACAATTAAATATTTAATTCAATTAGAAACTTGATCTAAAATTATCAGAGTTGTTGGATTTACATTAGATTTCACTATTATACGGTAGAAAAACTGCATTGAGAATAAAACTATATTTATTATGTTGACAAGCTGTATTAAAAACTTATTTCTATCACTACATATTATAAAACAAAGTCGCTTTGCGCTGTCTGTCCCTATGTCTTCTTTAATCTTTAATACTACGCAACGGATTTTGATGCGTTTTTTATTAATAGATAGAGTGATTTAAGAAGGTCTTAATAATAATAATAATAATAACTTTATTAATATAATATACATAATATAATACATGCATAATATTGATTAGAGTAACATTGACAATTTTGGAGGTCTTCTAATGTGATGTATAAGCATTGCAACCGTGCGAAGCCGGGGCGGGTCGCTAGTATATTATGAATTTGAGAATAGAAGTGAGAATGTAATGTTTGTTAGCCTTTCATGCCAGAACGGCTGAAAGGAACTTGATGAAATTTCGCACATTAATAGAATATGTTTTGGAATAGCATACTGTACTTTTTATCTCAGGAAAATTTAAGAACCTACCGGAAGCAAATGTCTCTTTAATTTGATGTTTAAAAAATACTCATAGCATAGCTTCTTAGATTACTCAATTATTTATGTTATTTTGTAAAAAAAATACCGACTTACCTTCTTATGTATTCCCATTAGTAATTTGAGGATAAGAGAAGTGTTTTCTTATGTTTACGTCTTTATTTGTCATCCACCCACCCACTGGTAAGCGTAGGCGTAAGTACGTTGAAAATGCTTTCTCATCTTACTACAACCTATAAATTTTATCTACACTTACATTAGAAAGAGAAAAGATTAGATTTTTTGTTTGTTTTACTGAATAGGTAGGCTCGGAAACTACTGCTATTCCTGAATAGAGACGACAATGAACTCAGCAAATATTCCTGTCAAAACAAGTTTTTTACAATCTCTTTTACTATAATGAAAGTCTTGCTAGACCGGGGCTATAGTTTTTATACTACTAATATTATAAATGCGATAGTAACTCTTGTCTGGGTAAGTCTGTTACGCTTTCACCGCCGCGGTACGGCGTTTTTGGCGGATTTTGATAAAATTTGGTACAGTTATTGACTAGAGATTAGGAAAGGTCATTGACTGACTTTTATCCCGGAATAAAATAACAACTTGATATTATTATGATTTTATTGTGCATTTGTTTCTTAAATATTAAGTTAGTTATTCCTTTCCTTAGCAATAATTAATATTATTAGGTACCAACGTTTCTCAAAATAATAAGTAATATATCATATTAGATTGACTTTAATACATTTATAAGCGTAATAAGTGTTGTATATCAAGTAATTATTCACTGCGGTGCGACAGGTTACGTTAATTTGGAATGTGCCGAGGCGCTCGTAATTAAATTAATGCGACATAGTTACGGATGCCTTGGAAACTTTCAGTAAACAATAATAAAGAAGTGCATTTGTATATGAAACTGATGCTTGGGTTTTTTCTGCTGTAGATATTTTGGATTTTTATAGTGCGCGTGAAGAATTTTGAAGCTCTTTTAAGTTTCTGTGATCTATATAAACTGATTGGTATTTTGATTTAACTTGAATTAACTATTAAAGATTACTTAATACTTTATTACCTTATATAAAAGAGACTTTAAGGAGATTAATTTTGTTAAGTCGTTTTTATACTCGTATCTTTGTTAATCTCACAGAAGTAAGTGACGTCATATAACTAGCTTCAGCTTACGGATTTACGTGCGTTTTCAATGTATCCACTATTTTACTGGAACTAAAATACCCCATGTATCGATGGAGTTTTTTTTTAATATCCTTTCAGCCGCTATTTCATGAACTAATCCATTTTTACATTCCGTAAGAATATTTATATTTAACTCTAGGGCACAATAATGTATAATATAATCGATATCATAAATAGATCATGTCCCACCGTTATAAGGGTCTTCAAAATTTACTGTAAAAATATGGTATGAACACTAAATTTCTCTACATTATATGAAACTGTGTGAAAATCGACTACCATCCAGCACCACAGACCTATAAATCTAACTAGAAGTCGCAACTGTATGTACTTCACATGTCAAAAAACTGCAAGAAAAAAAACCATCTTTCAACGCCGTCATTTAGTCCGCGCTAGACCGTTATTGGCTTCGGACGTCAAAAAAGTGACATGATTGGTCTGTATACATATTGAGGTGTGTTATCTAGTTAGATTATAGGTCTATGTCCACACTATATAATTATACTAACGAGTCGACACCGGCGCGGGTGGCACCGTGATAGCACAGACAGACGCCTACAAATTGCCCATCACATTCGATAAGCTGATACTTTATATAAATTGTTATTAAATAACACTACATTATAATAAACGTACACAAATTATTAAAGTATTATGAACTAGCTGCCTCCCCGCGGTTTTACCCGCGTAGTTCCCGTTCCCGTGGGTATACAGGCATAAAATATAGCCTACGTTACTCGGGGATAATGTAGCTTTCCAAAGGTGAAAGAATTTTTGAAATCGGTCCCGTAGTTTCGGAGCCTATTCATTACAAACAAACAAACAAACAAATCTTTCCTCTTTATGTAATGTAGCAGCGTAGGTAATTTTAATGTGATATAAGACTGGTAATGGAATTAAATATTTATACATATTCATTCAAATAGGCCTTCATAGGCACTTATGAAGCGTTGACATAGCTCGGTTTGAAACGTTGCTTCTGGTGTGAAGATCCGGCAAGAAACTTGGTAGGTACTATGTATATAGTTTTTACCAACACCGATTTTTATATTACTATTAGATTCCCGAGGATCCTACCGAGTTTCCGGGGCATTTTAAGGCCTGAATAAAAAGTAGCACTAACTATATTTAACATATTATCTTATTCTGTACATTATTTAATCTAGATCCTTCTGGTATAAAAGAGTAACAAACATCAATACAAAATTTCGCATTTATAATATAGAGGTATGTAGGATATGAACATGCGTTTAGCCATTCACGTAGAATAAAAAAAAAATATGATAAGAAATCATATTAAATAATAAAATAGTAATAGTATTCATCACACTTTGCGATAAAAATAATCAAACCATCCTCATCCGTTCATTTTCTAAAGAGATTTAGACGATATGCTGTCTCTTTCATTAAGTAAGCAAACAAACGAGAAGTCCGCTTTGAGAATTACAGATTTCCTTCTGAAAATATGAGCGAAAAGGTCAGACTCCTCAACAAAGTCTACTAAGTCAAGTACCTAACAAGCTTATCCATTTATCGATTTTATCTATATGAAATACTGATTAAATGTGTTGCTAAGAAAAAAACTCGAGAGTGATTGAACTGATTTGGCAATCGTTATAGTTCAAATTAGGTTATATTGGTGTTAAAATGGAAACGAAACTAGATCCCTTAGAAATGTTAGTGAAACCGCGGGGCGGAAGTATATACCTACTTCAAAGTATCTCTATGGGCAGTACTTACGGAAAAATAAAAACACTACATATAATTTTCTGTACAAAATTCTTTTACCTAACCCTATTTTTCATACTGTAATTTTCGTGTAAAAAAGTAAAACATAATATGAATTTATTTGCCCATTAGGCTCGATACGTTGGCACGAGAGGCTGTCTTATCGCACGTCGAGTTGGGGAGCGGTGCCAAACTACGGCTGCTATGATTTTGAGACTTTATATAATAAGTATTGGAAGTTTAATAAAGAAGGAAAAACTGTATAGGCAGTATTCGAAATTCAGTGTGAATTTCGAATACTGCCTATACAGTTTTTTACAGGGTCGGCAACGCTTGAGTGACGCCCCTGGTGTTGCAAGCGTCCACAGGCTACGGCAACCGCATCCCATCAGGAGGGACCGTATGCCTGTTAGCGACCCTAGTGGTATAAAAATAAAAAATAAATCTTGAATAAGCTGGGTATTTATTTTATATCCTGTCCTATTATGATTGGTTTTGTGGTTAGTAACAAATTTTCAAGCCGCCGGTTGTGGACACGAATTACACCCGGGACATTTGTGTGTATGTATATGTGTAATTATGTGAATTGTTTTTATATTCTATTCATGTTATATGAAAGTTTGTATGTCTGTTTTATTTGATATAACAACGGAAGTAATATAGACGAAACGTGACACACCGATAGACTACATTTTGAAGAAACACATAGTATCCTTATTTATTTTATCGCGAACCTATTGAAATAATTTATCTATTTATAATACCTTAGGTACCTATTATTTCTGTAAAAAAAAGTATGGGCTACGTCCCATTTTATTTCTTTTTTAAATTCCCCGCGCGCTCAGGACTTACAAATGGGGCACAGGTAGAAAAATATTACCCCTATTTGGTGACGTCAGTCCTTTTAGATTACTCCCCCGAAATCTCGGAGCGGAAAAATAGTTACAGGAATAGCCTTCAAGTGTTTTATATAAAAGTCATCCAAATTGTTCAGAATACATATATTTAGGTCTATTGGTATTTGAATTAGGCCGAATGTGCTATGGAAGCAATACTTGGAAGGAGACTAGTTTCTACAATACGTATTGGATATCACAATACATACTAAAAATCATGTACCTACATGCTTAGCTTTAAAAAGAAAGAAATAGCACTTTGATGATGATATATGATGATAGATTTGTAATTGTAATTTATTTCTATCCATTCTATTTTCTACTAGTTGCCTCTGCGCGGTTTTACCCGCGTAGTTCCCGTTCCCGTGGGAATACAGGGATCAAATATAGCCTATGTTACTAAGTGATAATGTAGCTTTCTAATAAAAAAAAGTGTTATTAAAATCGGTCCAGTACTTTTTGAGTTTATTTGTTACATACAAAAATACAAATCTTTCCTCTTTATAATATTATTATAGTGTAGATACATAGCTAGTACATAAGTCCTAGTTACTTAAACAAATTACGACAGGGCAGTGGCACTCCATTATAGTTTGACCTCCATACAAAACCGAGCTTTATATTATTTATTAGTTTAATATCTGAAAGGCTGACACGAACAGTTTGGGGTGTTATCGTTAAATCTCGGGCCGCGGTCACGTAATGAATACAAATATTATTTTGTAATGCAATTATTTTTTTAATCGATTGACCAAAACAGCGCTCGACGCCGTACCATCAAGTTTAATAGTTATTTATGTTTATTTTTATTTATGGACTACTACTTTCCACCTCGCGGCTTCACCCGCGTTTCCGGGGACTTAGACCTTAGAAATTGCTTGTAACACTCGTAACATATAAGGAATAAAAGTTAGAAAGTTATTCTTCGACCCGGAAATCGTAATGTGGATATAAATACTAGACATACCTATTTATGATCGCGATATTAAAATTCTTAATACTATAATCACATCACAATATAATTCAACAAATAGCTATATAACAAACAAGATCAAATCTAGATTTAACCTTTGAATAACATGAATAATTAAACATTAGAGAAAATTGGAACTCTAATGCACAGTGAATCAAATCACTTATTCAAATGTGGACTCAGGAAACTTGGCACGTCAATTTCTACCTCAATATCGGAAATGTTGAGTTTGATTTACCTATAAATTATACTACGGTAGGGCGCCTCTGTCAACTGAATGAAAATGGTCTGTTTCGATGTGATTTTGAGACGAATATTGTATTGTCAATTGTAGCTTCCGCCCCGCGGTTTTACCCGCTTTGTAATATTATGAGGATAAAATATAGCATATGGTACTTCCTGATAATGTTGATTTCCAAAATGATTTATTAAAAATAGCATCTTTGCTTTTTGATGTATTTACAAGATCACTCTAACTGTAAATTAGACCGTATTCAAAAACGTAGGTAAAAATGTATTATTTTTCTATAATTTTTTTTTTACGTTTTATATGGAAATTTCGTAATATTCGATTCGATATTCATTCATCCAAAAATGAATCGTTTAAACCGGTTCATTAACTTCAGAGACATCTGTGTACATATATAAAACAAATGAATCGAGAACTTACCTTCTTTTACTTCTGTAATAAAGGAAACAACTTATATTTTTTATTGGGAACCAAAATTTATACCAGGAAAACTGGTGAATCGCAATAAATATAGGAAAAAGCGGCAACCTTTATGACACTTAAACTGATAAAACCATAAACACAAAGCATTCCAACCTTTGAATTGTCAACGAAACGCATTTCACGAAAAAGAAAAAGATTGGTGAAAAAAAAATACGAGTCCCGATATTCTTATCAAGAGGCACTCAGCTCAGCAAATGTTTACACGAAAAATCCTCGGTGTTTTAAATAAGTCATGGAAATTTCCATAAAAAAACTGGCAAATTTTATTGGTATGCTAAATAATATTAACGGTGCTTTATTTTACGATGTGAAAATGTTATTTACATTTGATCGATGATAAATCTATACATATGTAGTCATAAATCTGTGATTGTTTTGATCTTTTCATGTATCGTTGTGGCGTTTCATATGTAAACGTCGTTTGAATTTAAGCTGATTTTAACAGCGAGCTTTTTATGGCTCGACTGCGTTTGAACGTTTATGCATGAGTTATATTTATTTACTTACCAGTTTTAATGTCCTATGATATCCTATACATAGTATGGGCTTAGGTAAACTCGCACCTCAGTCTCGTAAAATACTATTATGATTAGAATTCCTGGCTGAGATTTAATCACATTTCTCTAAGATCTATTTACAGGAGTAATCTAAAACAAAGTCCGCGACAAAACATGACACTGAAGACAATAATTTGAAAACATTAAATTTAATAGGTCGAAAATGGGATCTCATTTTATAACCGTGTACAATAAATTGGTCTTGAACTCCAATGAGATGGATCTATAAAATATGTTTATGGCGGCCATTCCAACCTCGTAAACCGGGAAGTTAACGTTACAAACGGTTTTATGTGGGATTATGAGTTAGAGAAAAGGAATATACAGAATTGGAGCCGTGTATAAACGATGCACGTTAAAAACTGTAGTTATTTTTAAAGTTTGAAGAAATTACTTGGTCATACAAAATTTAAGGCATAGAAGCCGTATATAGCCGTATAGTTACATGGTATAAAAGAGAGTTTATTTCCGCCGTTTATACACTTTGATCTTTTAAGCTTCGCAAAGACTTGTATTTTTGTATGTAAGGAATAAACTTAAAAACTACTGGAAATACCGATACTGGTCGGAATAATTCTTATGCAGTTTTCAACAATAGATCGAGTGATTTAAGATGAAGGTTTATATACTTAACCTCTAAAAAAAGGTTTGCAACTTCATATCTATAATAAGGGTCAATTTTGCTTATTATCCGGAATCAGGTACGAATACACTATTTTTCGTTCCGTTTCTCTGTTACCTACAAGAGATCTCTAGAGTGTAGTTAACTACAACGTTAGCACGTAGCGATGTAATGGTACGGTAAGTTTAAGTCTAAAACTAAGATAATGTTCTGTAAGTTCGTTGTTATATGGCTACATGGGGAAATTATAAACCGTAAAGGAAGAAATTTTGTTGAGATAGAGAATATGTACTAGTTCGTATGTAAATGAGGGACTAGTCGGTTGACTTTATGGTCAGTGACCTTTTCATGCTGCCTATCGAGGGTTAGTATGTCTGATGTTCATTGTTTGAATGTAAATATCTAGATTAATACGTGGTACGTACGTATTTAAAAAGTATGTATATGAATTATATTAGCTATCACCTAGATCTTATTTTGGTATCCTTACTGTATTCGCATTAGCTAAAAAAATTGCCAAAGGTAGTATTTATTTTTAAATACTTGTGAGTTAAATTACCCCTAATAGGCGTTTTTAGTCGTCAACAACTTAAAGTCAGCTACAATCTTCATGATAAAGTACTACTGCGAATTGATATCAAAGCGAAAAACACAAGTAATACCTACATAAATTGCAATTTGGCCTCAGTGTGCCTCTCGTTGCCTATTTACGAAAGAGACAGGCATATGGGCCACAGATGCATCATCGATCATAACAAACACATTATTAGAAAAGGACAGCGATATTTCATAAGCGAGACACACTGGTCCTACCTTATTTACGTTGCAGCTGCCTTAATTAAAGTTGGCGAAATCTAAAAGCTCTCTTTTAACATTATGGGGCCTTAGTACTTATAGATGTATAGAGCTATCATATTTATTGAATTGAAATGAAGTGAAAAATCCGATGAAATAATTAATACAATAAATGCGAAGGTAACTCTGTTTGTCAGTTACGTTTTCCCAACAAAACCACGAAATCGAAATTAATTAAAATTGCATATAGACTAGAGTTTGCGAAAGAAGGCGAGAGACCTTTTATCCCAGGACTGTCAAGGGTCCCGTAGAAACCCGGGGAAGAAGCTAGTATTACATACTGTTATTTGTCCCAACACATATGCTAGAAGTAGATAGACCATTTAGATTTCGAGAAGTTTAGTTCCTAACGCATTCCCGGCGGTAAGTTAACGACACGTGCATTAACTTGGCGGTTCTACCGCTCTTAATTATTCAACTGGGCTCGGTAAAACAGCTCAAACGTGGCTATTTTAGTATTTGCCGGCGAACGGTTTAATTTCATAATGATGTTATTTTAATGGGCCTGTTTTCTTCCGGCGGGCGAGCGGCGAGGTGGTTAATATTTACTTTGTTAATCGATGTACCGAATGTATAGCTTTTTGATGAAGTAGGAGGTAGTGTGTGGTGAATATGTTTATATATATGTGTAATAAAATGGAGTAGGTGTTTAAAAGGGTTTTGTTTATGAGGAAGGAAAGTTATTGGTACTTTGCACATATTTTCAGTGAAATGTTTGTATCAGTAAAATGTTTCCCTCCCTTTCTAGAGACCAAGTAAGTTTTAATCAATAACTGGTTAATAAGATGGCACTGATAACTCTAATATTTGTAGCATACTTGTTTAATTATGTAATTTTTATTACTTTTTTAAACACAATTTTAAAGCTGATCCGCCTAAGTAAATGAAATAAGCAGTAGGTACGTAATACGCTTCAAGACTATCAACAACAATAGTATAATCTAAAACCAATTTACGTACAGAGAAATAACAAGTCAAACTTCACCACCGCCGATTACTTTCAAATGAACTTCGAAGATAAAACCTACCTTTTTATAGTTTCGCAAACAAATCCCACAAAAAGAACGTTTCCAAACTTTTCCCATCTGGGGGGTAATTATAAAAACTTGAGTGATTAAGCCTTGGATTTACGAGTGAAGTGGCACATCGACCATTCCGCTTTTCTACTTGCTAATATACATAGAAATGTTATCACATCAAGTGACAGCTACATTAACATACAGCCCAGTTGGCTTTGTGGTTAGTGACCCTGACTTTCAAGCCGCGGGTCGTGGGTTCGATTCCCACCCAGGACAAACATTCGTATGCATGAATATGTCTGTTTGTCCTGTGTCTGGATGTAAATATCTATATAAGTATGTATTTAAAAGTAGTATATGTAGTATATCAGCTATCTGGTTACCATAACACAAACTCACTATGATGCTTAATTTGGAATCAGATTGGCCGTGTGTGAAAAATGTCCCAGGATATTTATTTATTTATTTAATATTATAAACTGGAAATCAATATTTGTGTATGTGAGGAAACCTGTATGCCCTATTAAATATACATATATTACATATATATAAAATATAAAATTATATATAAACAAGCAAAAAACAAGCATACAAACCAGCACAAGAGTAAGAAGGAAATACTCAACAAAACAACCAACACAAAATATGAAAAAGCAAATAAACAAAAAATGCAAAAACAAAGTCTCTGGCCAAGGCCAGAGGAAGATGGCAATCATCACTAAGAAAAAAAAAAAAAAAAAAAAACCTGTATGCCCAAGATGTCACAATTAAAGGCATGTGAAGTTCGCCAATCCGCACTAGGCCCGCGTGGTGGACTATGGCCTACACCCCCTCGTTGTTAGGGGAGGCTCGAGTTCCTCGGTGGAGACGGATATGAGCTGATGATGATGATGATGACGATGACGTTTGTAATGAATAAACTCAAAACCTACAAGCCGGTTTCAAAAATTCTCATAACATTGGAAAGCTACACAAACTAGAGTAGGTTGCAAGATTTTCTAGATATAAAAACACGGTAACAATTACCGTTGTCATGGCAACTTGTATACCTACTCATAGATGTTGATAAATGGTAGTTCTATATAAAATAAGGTTTCTATGCCAATAATAAACCATTATTGGCGCAGATGTGTTTGATGTTATGTCATGAGTGTAGTTTTACGTGTTTGGATTACGGTACGTGATAGTAATTTTAATTATCCTTTATTAATTTTATCCCTTAATTTGAAAGTTAAAACTGATATTAAAATTGAATATTCAGCAGAAAATAAAATTAAACTCTAGATATTATTTTTGAGTAATGTTAGTAAGTTCGCCACGCCGTGCCGAGCTATGTATGGTAGCTCAGTTAGGAACGCACCGACTCACGATCATGAGGGTGGAGGTTCAAATCCCTGGCCCGTACCTCTGAGTTTATAAAAACTTACGTACGGATTCACACCACTGACTTTCGGTGAAGGAAATCATCGTGAGGAAACCTGAGCATGCCCGAGATGTCACAATTAAAGGCATGTAAAGTCTACAAATTCGCACTCAAGTCTCAAGTCGTAGCCAGTGCTACGAGATTGCTACGAACGTAGCAGTTCGTAGCTTTTGCTACGCCGCAAAAATATAAAAAATTGCCGGCAAATAAGGTTTGCTTTTTAATCCAATTTACATTTAAATATGAAAAAAACATAGGCGGTACGTAATTTTAACAAGTATAAAAATCACACGATGTATTTAGTAATACCTACATCTGAAGTAAGAAATAAGCGCTCGAGACGTGTTTTACCACAATTATAGGTAAATGTGCCCACGATTATTTAGCTACTGAATTGTGATATATACAGATTATTTCGTATTTATTACCATTGTTTACAGTATGCGATTCATTAAATAACCTAAGCATGTTATTTGAGTATAAAAAAATATTTATACTTTATTATAACAAAAAAAAAACAGTTCAGATAACCAAAAAAAGGTTTGTAAACTACCTTCGAATTAACCATAAAATGGCGCTCCAACATCCAGCAGCACTAACCCCTCGGCAATACATCCTCGTAGGGCTCATAACATTTTATATACACCCTTTATTGTTTCCCGAATCTTTGCTCGGCACGTCCAGCGAATGCTCATCCCATGATTTTATATCTATGCGTATGAGTAATCGAAAGAAATCCTCGATCCATAATCAACCTTAGTCTTAACGAATAGAGTTGAAATTCCAATGTAGGTCGGCTTAAATAGAATGGTTTATTAAGGTGTACTGCGACTACTGCGGTCGTGGATCAGGTGGTGTATTGGCTTTATTGAAATGAGTTATGTTTTCGGGTAAGTGAATGTGAACCCTTTCTGGAGTGATTTATAGCTTATTATATTGAATGAGGTGATTGGACAAAACACGATATAAAAAAACGTAAACTTTACAAATTAATCAAATAAATAAAAATAAAATAAATAAATATCCTGGGACATTTTTTCACACACGGCCAATCTGATTCCAAATTAAGCATTTTTTTTTTTTTTTTAAATCATTTATTTCTAATAATATAATAACAAGTTACACTTAAAATTTTCCTTGCCAAGCTTATGTAGCTTGTTGGCAAGACACGCTCGTTAACAATACTACTATACTATAATATTTAATATATACCTATACTTAAATCTATTTATATAATGGCATCAACCTCACTCATTACATTTGCCTAAAAATATGTCCTTGAGTTCAGCTTTCAACAATGCCTTACTCAATTGTGGCTCCTTCCTTAACAGCTTAAACTCATTATATATTTTAGGGACTAGATATTCAGACATTCTCTCTCCATAATAATTATTTACTTTTGGTTTTATTAGCATTCCCTGCCTTATACTTCTTGTATTATATGAATTTTTACACTTAACTTTATGTTCTTCATTATAATAATGTTCTATGGCTATTAAGAAATTTACTTTTAGGTCTACGGGTAGTATTTTACTTATATAATATAATTTCTCATAGTTTTTATTGCACTTTTTCTTAACTTTTTTACTTACTAAATATTTAATGAGCCTTGTTTGTATACACTTAATTTCCTTAGTATATGTCTTAAATGTGCGTCCATATATACTGAGACCATAGCTGATTACTGAATCTGCAAGAGCATAGTAGACCATTCTCATTGTATGCCTGTCAATAGCTTGCTTAAGTTGATATAATTTACCCAATACTGATCTAATTCTATCACAGACTATGTTTACATGTGGTTTCCAATTGAAGTGTTTGTCTATATTTAGTCCTAGATAAGTGTAAGTACTAACCGATTGTATGTATGCACATTTGCAATTTGTTTTATTTCCATGCAAACATTCATAAGTATGGCCCACTATGGGAAAGCTTTCCATATCAATCAATTTAGCCTGCCTATTGTACGGTGAGTGTATATGCATGTTCTTAGTTTTTTCTAGATTTAGAATAATACCATTGTCATGTGCCCATTGTGTTATGCTTTCAAAGTCGCTTTGAATATTTTCTTGGGCCTCATGCAGTTCTTTAGATGCACTCAGTAAACACATATCATCAGCATACATATACACCCTACATCTACTAACAACATTAATTACACTATTCACATGCATTATATAGCCCACAGGTCCGAACACTGATCCGGTCGGCACACCCAAATCAACAAGAGCCTCTTCCCCTGCAACTCCATTTATTATTGTTTGAATTTTTCTGTTGCTAAGATATTTTCTAAACCATTCATTAGTAGGGCCACGTATACCACATTCTTCCATCGCCTGAAGGAGCATATTATGGTCCAAAGTGTCAAATGCTTTTTTATAGTCAATAAAAAGTGCTATTATTTGCTTACCTGAGTTAAGGCTCTCATTGACAAAGTCTGCAAACCGGGTCAGTGCTGTAACTGTGCTCCTACCCTTCCTGAAGCCATGCTGAGCATCGGATAGGATGTTGTGATGCTCTAAGAAGTTATTCACTTGCCCTACTATTACTTTTTCTACTATTTTATCAATAACTGGTAGAATAGCAATAGGCCTGTAGTTCACATATTCTAGGTGGCTTCCAGATTTATATATAGGTCTTATTATTGCATATTTCAGCTGGTCTGGGTACACTGTTTGAACTATACACATATTAACAAAGTTAGCTAATATAGGGCTTAAAGTTTTACATAAATATTTAATATCTTGAACTCTAATTTTATCTATACCTGGTGCTTTTTCATATGATAATGCATTTATTATTTTTTCTATATCTAAGGGACTAACTTTCTGATATCTAAAACTAACTAAACTAGGGTTAACATATGTTTTCCTATCTAAGAAAGTTTTATCACAGTTGTGTTTTAGGTTATTTATTTCACTTGTGAATGTTCTGGCAAAATTGGTACAAACCGTGTACATATCTGTCTGCTTACCCAAATATCGTAATATAACACTATCTAAGTTATTTTTACCCCTCCCCAGCCATGAATTCATAGTTGCCCATATTTTCCTATAGTCACCGTTACACTTTAATATTTCACCTTGCCTATATTTTTGTTTAGCTTCAAACACTAATTTGTTTACCTTATTTCTAAATCTCGTGTACTCCAATCTTTTATTCATATCCCTAGGCGACTGTTTCCATGTTCTAAATAAATTATCTCTGCGATTTAACATATTATACAAGTATCTATTTACCCAAGGCTGCGTTTCACGCTTCTTATTTTCAGAAACTAGAATTGAACTTTCCGTATATATCGTGCTGAAAACAGTCCCCATTGTTTGATACAACACCAGAGGACATTCTATTGACATTAACTGAGACCAATCATAATTAACAAGGGGTCATTCCATCGTTTCGGGCGTTACGTTTGTACAACCAAAGTCTACATTTTAATGTACTTTGAAATGATATCTTAGCGATTAAAATGTCTTATTCTCAGCGTTTTTACTTGTTTTATCTTAATTATAAAATGTGTAGAGTTTAGCATAAGAATTAACAATTTTATAAGTCAAAAAGTGTGCGTTTCGGGCGTTTCACGATTTTGCCTCTATCACCTGACCACTGTTACATTTATATGAAATTCAGCGAATTTTCTTAGGTAACCTTTTCTAAAAATCACAGGGCTCCAAAAGTATAATATTTACTATCCAGCTACCACATAATTACAGTCACAAATAGGGTTCTACTATTTTTTTATAAATTTTTACTTCGTTTCGGGCGTTACCATGGTTTTGTTTCGGGTGTTACGAGTACAAAAATTTAACACATTATATGGACAAAATCGGTGTTTTATTACTTTAGGTACTATAAAATAAGTAGGGAACAAATAAACATGAGTATAATGAACTCTCCTTTAACATAAATTAGCAGTTTCTTTAAAAAAAATCTATTGACAAACAAACATAACTACAATAAATTATTCTTTAATGCTTAATTATGAGCTTCTTTAAAACAAATAAAACTAATTAAACTAAAATAAATCAAATCTTCTTTTATATAACAGAAACTGTTTCTTTGAAATTAATTTTAAACCACTTTTTAAACTTATTTTTATATGTTACTCGTAGCTCCCCGCGGCTTCGCCCGCGTTCCTAGGGGATCTTCAATTTTCCCGGGATAAAAAGTAGCCCATGTCCTTTCTCAAGCTCTGGATTATCTGTTTACCAAATTTCATTTAAATCGGTTCAGTAGTTTTAGCGTGAAAGCGTAACAGACAGACAGACAGAGTTACTTTCGCATGTATAATATTGGTATGGATGTTCTGTATGAATAATACCTGTCGAACAGCTTGGTTCATCAGTTTTCGTCTTTCCCACATTTTTGCTAGTCTATTTTTTGTCGTCGACGGCATGTTGATCTTTCTAAAGAATCACCTCATCCACACACAAACCAGGCATTGAAGATACAAGGAAATATGATGTATAAAAAAGTTGTAACACCTCGAAACGTTTCGGGTGTTACAGTTTTTAATCATGAAAAAAGGCCATCAAGTTAGTCTCTAGTTGAATTTTTAGTTAGTATTTTAAATCATTGCCATAATAACCTTACTTTTACAAAATATTATTAAAGTAATCAATCTGTAAGTTATAATAATAAAACAATTACCTGATTTTTCGTTTTGGGTGTTACAGTGCCAATGTATCAAGAAAACACACTTTTTACTTCATAATTATCAATTTTTTCGGGACTGTAACGTATTCCACCAATAATACGAATAATAATCTCAAATTCCAAGGTGGCAAAACGGTTGTCATATGGACAGTTCTTTTGTTTTTGAATTTTCAGTAGTCAAAGGCATAAGAGCCATTAAGCCAGTTCACTTTATTGAAGACTTTGAAGATTAATTAACATAAAAATTACGTGTTTTTTTCTGGGTTTTTTTGCTGCATATTACAATTTGGAATGTTTTCTTTCTAAATTCATCAGATTAAATTCAAAAAGAACATATTATTTTTTTTACCCTCAGTAGCGTTTTTCATGGAATGACCCCAAGCTTTTCTATAACTATTTTACCACTTAACACTTCGCGCACAACATTTCTGTTTGTTTTGTTTACATTTTTTATCTGCTCACCCTCTATGAAGAGGCCAACCACATGATGATCCGAAATATGCGACTCAAGCACGTAGGACGTGGTACGAATACTCCGTCTCTCTCGCACCCATACGTGATCCAAGCAAGATCTCTCGCTCCTTCCATCGACGATCGCCTCTCGCGTCACTTCGCTATTCGGTATGGTACATCTTAGACCGAGTCCACACAGGCTGGTTTTGTATCTCTCAGTCACCGTATTTAATGCGTTGTTCAAAAGGTCAATGTTTGTATCTCCGATCACAATTAGGGTCTCTGAAGATGGTATCTTTCTAATTAAACGTTCAATCAAAGTGAGCTTGTGTTATGGTAACCAGATAGCTGATATACTACATATACTACTTTTAAATACATACTTATATAGATATTTACATCCAGACACAGGACAAACAGACATATTCATGCATACAAATGTTTGTCCTGGGTAATGAATTATAGGTACCTTAAAAAGTGAATAAAATAGGTTTTAACAAATAGCAAAAGCATTTCTACAAAAGTTTGATAATCATTGATTAAACTCTTTACACCGTCTGCAAGCAATTGTGAAAATTGCTGAAAGCTGTTCGCTAGTCATTCGCCTACTGAGAAACCGTCAAGAATTTTAGCAAAATCTTTTTTGTATTATCTGTCAATTATGTGCACTACAATTTATTTTGTTCTGAACCCGCGTAGTTCCCGTTCCCGTAGAAATACAGGAATAAAATATAGCCTATGTTACTCAGTGATAATGTAGCTTACTAATAAAAAAGAATTATTAAAATGGGTCCAGTACTTTTGAGTTTATTCGTTACATACAAAAATACAAATCTTTCCTCTTTATAATATTATAGTGTAGATAAGTACAAATATACAATTTTTATGCAGCCGACTACTTATGTCTAAACTAAATATCTAACAGCACATCAACGAATGCATAAAAAACGATAACAAACGTAAGTATCACTGAAATCTCATAAAAATATCGCTATCTCAAACGTTTTCACGTCAAATAAAAGTCTATCAAGATCACGTTTACTCTGAAGTAAGCTTTTATATGGTTATTTCGCCTTTATGGTCATGCATACTGACTTTCAAGTTTCAAGCCACTGGTCGTAGATTCGATGCTCACAAATAAATATGTTTGTTCTGTGTTTGGATTATAAAGCAGTAAAGTCTTTCTACTACTACAAAAATAATAAATACGAAATTTTTGATAGATAGATATGCTAATTAATCATGCCAGAACGGCTGAAGGGATCCGGATGAAATTTGGCACAGAGTTATATACTATTATTTACTCTTTTTATCCCGGGAAAATTTAAGAAACCCGGGAACGCGAAACCGCGGGCAGAAGCAAATATTTTAACTTATTTATTATAGTAAAATAAGTACGTAGTTAGGAATCAATTTGGCCATGTGTAAAAATGTCGCGAGATATTTATAAAAGGTTAAATACAGTGAATGGAGTCAGGGATCACACGATTTCACTGCTCGACAGCGGGTCAACTATGCGCACACAGATAAAACGCAGCTGCATACAAAGTAGGAAGGCACCATGCATGAATGAAACGTATGAGATTTTACATATTTTACATACAATGTTGGATAGGTTAAAATGTATGCGACAAGTGGAGCTGGTAAAAATGTTGATAACGCGCATTTTTTCGATAAAGGAGTTTTTATGTAAAATTTTATTTTAAGTACATAAATAATATCTAATGGTGTATGTGTTGTTGTTAAATATTTTCAATATGCAAGCTGCATAGATTTTCTTTATGAAGTAAATTTCGTGAACACGTTTAGTTTGGATGGCAATAAATAAATAAAATAATATAATTTACAGTGACTATACTACGTTGGGTCGTCCTTAGCTGTGTTGTATGCCTAGATTTTAGAATAACTTACACTCGTTTCAATTTCTCATAGTTAAATTGTGTTACTAATCGCTCCCCGCGGTTCCACCCGCGTTTCCGGAGATCTTCCGGAGAATCAAAAGTAGCCTGTGTGTTATTCCAGAAAATATTCTAACTCTGTGCCAAATGTCATTGCGAACTCTATAGCCTGGCGTGAACGAGTAACGAACATACCTATGTACAAAGTTTTGAATTTATAATATTAGTAGCATGTATTGTAACCTACTACGAAAATATAGGATTTTTTTACCATAACAAAACGTGCAAAACTAAGTGTGGCTGAAATTAAAAAGAGATCCCGATGTTTCCTGGTAAAGTTTGTGACAGAGCCCGTCGGGAATTTTTGTGCTCCGCCAACGTTGGCCGTTCGAACCAAAGTTGGAGATGGTTTTTTGGTCTATTTTTTGCTGTAGTTACATGGTTGCAAACATTTGTGAATTGATGAATATATAAGTGACTAGCTGCCTCCCCGCGGTTTTACCCGCGTAGTTCCCGTTCCCGTGGGAATACAGGGATAAAATATAGCCTATGTTACTCGGGGATAATGTAGCTTTCCAAAGGTGAAAGAATTTTTGAAATCGGTCCAGTAGTTTCGGAGCCTATTCATTACAAACAAACAAACAAACCTTTCCTCTTTATAATATTAAGTATTATTATTATTAGTATAGAAGACGTGCTATGTTATTTATTTGACTTAGATAACTTTGAGTCGTGACTTCGATTCCTTGGACATACATTTGTGTGCATTAACATTTTGTTCTATATTTGGCGGTTTGGATTTGTGATTTTTAGGTCATCAATCGTGACTTCGATTCCGACGACCAACAGACTGTTTGTTTTATGTGTTAATATATAAGTACATATATATTTAAAAGTATATCAGCTAAAATGTGATCATAACAAGCTCTGCTTAGTTTAGAATCAAATTGGCTGTATATGAAAAAGTTCCAGGATATTAATTTATTACTAGTTTCACCAACTGATGTTAGAAAACACATACACATCATAATATATCAAATAAACTAATAAACCTGTATTCTATACAATTCTGTAAGGAAAACCTGTCTTCGTCACAAACATAACTTTAAAATACTCATTTAACTTTTACATTAAAGCATTCAGTTTCGCAAAATAAAATATCGTTGTTACCTACGCATTCATTATGAAGTCTATACAAAAGTGAAACCTTCAAGCCTCTAGCTGGCACAAAGAATTTAATAAATAACAAGCCTGCGACGTCCTTACAGATCATTAAAGTAAGGAGATACATTCTATACAGGTAGACGTTTGTGTAAAACAATTTAAACTATTGGAAATACGTTATACTATACTTTCTTATTTGATGTTCTAAATGACGTGGTGGTTATCTACTCTGACTCTGGGTGGGATAGGTCGTAGGTTCGATAGATCGCGAGCTGGAGGGAGGACGCTCGCAGCGTTCTCCTCCGGAAGTGGACGGCCCGACTCGAGAACCCGGCTACGAGCCGGGATGTGGTGGACGCCGTTCGACCACTCCTGAAGGAGTGGCTCAGGAGCACGGGGCTCTCACCTTCCACCTGACACAGGTGATCACCGGGCACGGTTGCTTCGGGCGATACCTGTGCCGGGTGGCGGGCAGAGAGCCCACGGAGACGTGCCACCACTGCGGGGCCGGCGTCTCGGACACGGCGGTACATACGCGCGAGGAGTGCCCCGCTTGGGCGACTCCTCGCACCGCCTTGTCCGCGACGGTCGGCGCAGACCTCTCGCTGCCGGCCCTCATCAGGGCCATGGTGGGCAGCGAGGAGGCCTGGGAGGCGGCCGCAACCTTCTGCGGCCAAGTCATGTCGCAGAAGGAGGCGGCGGAGCGGGTGAGAGAGGACGACGTCAACTCTCTCCCGCTTCGCCGCCGCAGGCGCGGTAGGCGGCGACAGGCCTTCGCGGGCCGGTTGCCGCCGTAACGCCGGGGACCGGGGCGGCGGATCGGGGGATCCGCCGCCCACGCCAACGGTCCCATGCCGGAGATGCCCATTTGTTCCATGGGCATCTCCGGTGAAGTTGAGAGGGGGGCGGGACTCGCATGCGTCTTCGCATCGTGAGTCCCGCCCCCCCCGAGACGGGCTCGGCCTCCAGCAGTATTTTTGGGAGGCCGAGCAGCGCCGGCGGGGCATGCGGTTGTAAGGCTTACGCGTGTCCCGCAGCCCCGCCACACGGCGCCGAGGCGTCAATGGAACCCCAGGGGTTTAGTGGGTAGGCACCGGCACCTTCTGTGCCGGTGAGTCTCCACATAACCCGGCGGCTCCCCCCGGAGCTGCCGGGTATCCTATGAGGATTCCCCTGGGAAATCAAAAAAAAAAAAAAAAGGTCGTAGGTTCGATCACCACCTGAGACAAACAATTAGGTATCTATAACTTTAAACATGTTATAAGTAGTACTTATATCATCTGGTAATCAAAGCACAAGCCCGTTTATTTTAGGTTTGGGACTTTATATTGTGACCAGTTTATTTTGGGTTATTGAAACTTAAAAATAAAAGCAATACCTCCTTGTTTTTCCGTTCTGTGGGCGTCGCCTGACTGTCAGCAACTTCGCTAATTTCACCGTCACTTTCGAACATTAATTTTCTTTTTGGGCAACAGACGACAGCATCTTTGCCTAGTGATATATAGGCCGGATACGCTAATTTATCTGTTGCGACGTGCCCTTGATATTATTACAGACTAGCTCTGTGCCCGCGGTTTTGCACGCGTGGCTTTTTCTTTATAAAATATCTTCCTTATATATTTTGTAAATATCGATCCTGATGTTTCGAAAATAAGTCAAATAAATAGACAAATAGTCCAAAAAAGTATACTATATTCACTTTTAAAAGTAACAGCTTTTCAACTAAGTATATGCAAATAATGTTTTTGATAAAAAAATAGATAACAAAATATATTTCAATAAGAACAATATGAAATATATGCTTCAATCAATCGTTATCTTTATTAAAAGACGAATCAAATGAGAAGCTTACATTACACTTCTTTGTGTTTTCATGCCTGAATAAATAATTTTTATAATTTTTATGAACATTGTTATGTCGATTTTTATCATCAGAAATATCAAATTCGATCAGCTTATAAAGGACTAAATCAACTTATATAATGTCATATTACTCATAAGAATGATAATAATCATATTATCTTACCAAAACCGTTTTTCCTTAATAAAATAACCTAATAGTAGGTAATATTTATACGAAAGGAAATAGATAAACAATAAGATATCTGTAACAAATCTTTTAATACTTTGAATGGATATTATTCATAGTATCAAAGTCGGACAAAGTTTAATTGAAATAAAGTAAGTTGAGGCTTGTTTCATTTTGATTAAATTATGTAGATTTTAAGAGATTCGTAGTAATCTAACGGAAAGAATAATACTAACCGACTATTAAGAAATAAAAGCTATATACTTCTTCTTCTTCCAGTCCTTATCCCGCCTAAGCCGGGTCGGCACAGCATGTGTTTTTCTTCTGTCCTCTAGAAATCTAGACCATTCAAAATATTCTTATTAAATCAAAATATTTTTATATACTTCACAAGGACTTTTGAATAGTCAGCCGTAATGCTTGTATACAAATGTGGAGAAAAATATCCATCGGAACGTATAACTTCCTCCTTTTTTAAGTCGGTTTAAACTAGCAAATATAGGTACAAAGAAAAGCACAGAAATAAGAACTGTAGATAACTTGTTAAATATTGTGAAAAGAAGCTGAAAGTACAATATCGCAGTCTAAAATTAAATTTCTCACAGTTTTTCTTTTGTAAAAAAATCCCGTAGATCTCTCCGTATAATACCTACTTGGCTGCAATTTATTTCGTTCAGCTGAGAAGCTATGAAATGGGATAAACGTCGAGAAGCTGTTTTATTACTAGTACCAGAGTGTCTTGGTCTATATTTTTTATTCTCTATGCTATGGTATCTCAAAACTTTATTGGTCTTTACCAAGCTGTAAAGTAAAAAAAAATGAGTTACCAATTCATTTTATGGGCTTTAAGCTGCCTTGATGACACTGTCAGGGCATTCGACACGGCATTAGAGAGTAAAGGAATTTCATGGGGAAATATTGCATGGTGATTGAATACTTTGAAATGTTCTCCTGGATGGATATATAGATGGATGAAGTCTATAAATCTGGATAAAAATGTGCTTTCAACTAGTGATCCCTCAAAGCCAATGTTACAAAATTAAAGTACTTAAACCTATATGTATGTGAAAAGTAAAAAGAGTGTTAAAATAGGTGCCTATAGCTCATTCTTACTCCGGCCATTTTGCATTACCCAGTGCATACAGTGTATGTGTGCACCATCCCTAAGGATTGCAGCTGTCGACGCCACGACTTCTATAAATTATGTACTGCAATGTTATGAGGTCCTGGTACCAGATTAAAGAGCACTGCGCTGCATTTAATGTTTATGAACTGTAAAACTCCACGTAAATACAGCTTTAATAAAAATTTCGAGAATCTACATGCGAAGCCTGTAAAGTGAGGGATTACATATTTTTTTGCTTTAAGATTAAACTTTGCAGCATCGACTTTTTACTAAAGAGCAATGCGCAATAATATAATTTTCGTTCTTAAACGGAAATGTAGGTACAGGATACTTAGATGTTTTATGTACATTATTGAGAATAAAAAACATTAATTTAATATAATTGGAGATACCTACCTAAAAACAGAATATTTCTTATCTTGAAACCTAAGTGAATTAAGGCGGGGAAAAAACTCAAGAAAATATCACCCAAGAAATGTCTTACAATAATTTACCAACCATTTTCATCTCGGGTTGTTTTTTACGAGACAGAAAAACCGTTTTTTTTCTTTATACAAATAGCGGGGATGTAAAACTAAACTATTACATATAAGAATAAATATGTAGAATTTGTTACTACTCCTACACAAATGGAGGAAAATTTACGTACCTAAAATCTTGCGAAAGTATTACATCATTCGTAAAGTGAAAATATTTAACTAGGTTCTCCCTGGTTGACCCGCGTACCCGGGCTCTTCAACTTTCCCGATATAAATATATTAGAACAGAATCAGAATCTATGCATCCACACAAACTACCTATTCGATATATATAAGATTATAGCTTCCGCTCCGCGGTTTCACCCGCATTCCCGGGGTCCCAACTAACCCGAGATTTTAATAATTGCAATGCTTCCAACACACACATATAAAATGTAGTTAACTCCGAATAGGCCCTATTTCCATTACCTAAATTATTCAATGTAAATGAAATGACAAAACTTTTCCACAAAGACTATTGTTATTCGTAACTAAAAGTGCAGAAGTGACAACCCATTAATCCGTTCAACCTTAGCACTTATCTTGACGTCCAGCTATCTTTTGTTGAACATGGGTTTTGTCTGGCCACGATAATTAGACAACAGTGTTGTTTTAAACCCTTTTTTGTTGCTTCAGTCAAAGTAGATTGTGTCATACATTAGATATGTTAGGTATGTACCTACTTGTTAGGTTTTTGGCTTAATACCATTCGTAACCTTGGATAACTAATGACATTTCGGAATATGTCCATTATAAGCTCAAGGTAACAATTATGTATCATTATAGGTGAGTACTCTTACAATTACATAGATGCTCATATAAAGCGCAACATGACAGTTACTTTTATAATCTGTACTACTAAATGTATTTTTATAAATGTCCAGTCTGCAGCACTGACCATTTTATAATCTTTGTCCTGAATACTAAAGAATTTAATGGGCCGTAACTCCAGTCTTTCCTTTCAGTGGCAAAGTGTTTATTGAGTAAAGTTAAACATTCTATTGTGCTGGACACGGTCTAAATAATAATATGCTGGCTCTATTGTATGGAGTGGCATTTCTGCACCGCCTGCATAGTTTATGTATGAGGCTTTAATCGGGTTCTTTGTTGTAAAAACGTTAGTGTTTTGTTTTTATTTGAGTTTTTGGTCTCTAGTTTTAGCCATTGTTCTGTATGATAAACTTCGTAGTTGAACTGTGGGCTTTTCATGTTTTAACGTTGTAAGGAAAGAGACAGAGGATTAAGGCAACGTGAAATTTACTTTACTGGATGAAACAACTAGTTATATACTTTTTGTTATATACAGAAGTCAAACATAAAGTAACCGAGCATAACTAGTTTTGTTTATAATCGTTGTCTGTAGCCAAATGTTATAATTGAAAAGACAGCTGTTATTTTTGCAATAACATTAAGCTAATTTTAGTAAATATATTCCATTCGGATACCGTCCAGACACGTTCTAAAATAATCCTAAATGAAATAACGCAAATTTTATTAAAAAAATATATGATACGTTATCATTTTACCCCAAAAGTACCCTTATAATGTGTCACAGCTGTATGTAGAGTAACAAAAAGAGCCTCATGCGGGCAGGTTTCGTGATAACAAGGCACAGGCATAAAACTCAGTGTTACCAGCACAAAGATATATTGTACGGTATTTTCGCAGATAAATTTTATCAAATTATTAAATGTGGGCTGAAATTCTGAAAGGCTATGCGAGGAAAGGTACACCTTTCATTCTAGTCCTATCGCGCTAGTTGTTTCTGTTAAGTGGACGGAAACCCGTAATTAGTAAAGGGCTGAAACTGAAACAATACTTTGTTAGCAAGGTTTTTGTAAAATTTTGGTGTTTTTCAATACTAAAGTTATGATTTATACAGCGGGGAGGGAGATATAGAGAAGACTCGTGACCAGGATTCCAGAACGAAACGGAGACCAAAAGGTCACTTAGTCAAAATAATATACTATTATGTTAATAGTCTACGCGCAAATTTAATCTCTATGTATATTTAAGGATTATTACTATCAACGATGTATTGGTAAAATCTTCAGACTTCTTTCTCACTGGATGTACCTATAATTTATGAAAGAGATTGCAAACATACTGTAACAATACATCTATGAGATAATACAGAGTTTATAAGGAACAAAATTATGTAGCAATTTATTAAAAATTTTGTCATATGCGTCGAATGAAACGACGCTATATGAAGTTTTTCATATTTACTTTCCCTATGTAAGTACTTTAAGCATTTCCAAGTACCAGGAGTTCATAAATCCAACGTGATTTTTTTAAGTTTCGCGCCAACTGCGGCGCTCTCTGTAAGACTCTCACTAAAGTCCACTTTAAAATTTCAAGTTTCAAAGTGTAGGCGTCTCAGAGGCGAGGGTTGCGAGCACTGCACTCAAATGACATTTCTATGTAGGTAACAAGTCGACCGCAATCTGAGTTTATATCGGCTTACATAGTCCAAAAAAACAAAAATTTACAGTCAATAATATTTTACAAACTATCTCTTTATATGTCGATCTCGGTATTGTAAATGATTTCCGGGATAAAAACAGCCTACGTCACTCGGAAATAGTGTAACTTAGGTTAACAGTGAATAAATTTTCAGAATCGGTCTAGTAGTTTACAAGTACAACTATACAAATCTCCTCATACCAATCTCTTATATTAATATCAGCGAGGATAAATAAAAGCGGCTTCTAAGCATAAACTGACATATTTTTATCGTTGATATAATTACTAACATTTTTTTTACCTCAAAGTAATGTTACATATGTTATTAATAGCCACATAATTAACGATTTATGTCAATGCTACTCTTTTTTTATTCCTGCTTCGCCGCTATGATAACTCATAGTGTGGTCAATCTCTACTCGAACAGGGAACAGTGGTACGTCAGCTACGTGATATTCGTACAAAATAGAAAGTAACAGGTTATGTTATGCTAATACCGTTCATTCGTGAGGTACGAAGTTTTATTGATATGATTCACATCTCGTAACACGTCGCTAAGAATAACAAATGTCTATTTTGGACTTTTAAAAGTTGTAGGAACAGCTCTGATAGCTTATGTTATCCGCGGATAAAATTTAAGTACCTAGGTGTTGTACTAGCTGAACCTCGCAACTTTGTCTGCGTCACACATCTTTCGGATTTTTTACGTTTTAAATTGATGCTCCGCACCTATTCGTCGTAGCGTGATGTTTTATACCCTATATCCTTCCCAGATAAATGGGCTATCCAACGCTAAAATAGATATGATATACATTGTAATAGCTACCTCGGAACAATGATTTTATTATTAAACTAAACTGTATACATTAAAATCCCTTTTGAAACTCACCTGCAATTCGTGAAAGGGTCCGCTTGTACCTACAGAATATTAATTTAATTGCTTAAAGGCAATCCCTTTGTTCTTTGCTCAATAAATTAAAGTTGTTGTTTTGCAGGTAAGAGGTACTTTTGAATAGTGCGGATTTAGAGAATATTGAAGCTGGTTTTTACCTATTTAATTTATCTAAAGTACCTAGTTGAGGTCTTGTGCTGAGCTATTTGCTTTGAAACCGTATCTCAGTAAAATAATAAAATTAATACCTACTTGACTTGTAAATGGGTTTACTCGAATAGGGTCAATTTACCTATTGACGATGGTATTGCAAATAAACAGAGTCAGTGGTGACCATTTGCTGTAGGTGGACATACATACATCTTATTTTAAGCTCAAACACATTAGGTATCTCATTAACCGGCTTCAAAAAAGAGATGTTTCCTTGTATATGTGTTGTTTTTCATTCAAATATCTATTGATATTAAATTATAGCCCATTACGATTTAACATCAATTGGACCGCCTGTTTTATTGTCAACAAAGGTTGCCAATGTAAATAATATTATATACTTTTTAAATATTAAATCAGTAATTTTGACTTTTGTAACAGATTATGTGACTTATATAATGTTAGTAACTAAATTAGTGTCTATATTTTTAAGATAGTTAAACAAAACAATATATATCCACCCACAAAAAAATACAAAAGTACCAGGAGACCATAACAACTTAAGAAATCAACAACAAACTCACCCGATATCCATGTACCGTTCCATCTCACAGGCTTCAGTTCATCTGCTAGTAAGTCCTGTATCCTTAGTCTGCGTCCCTTGACCCTGGGCCCCTCGTCAGGCGGGGTGAGGAGTACCACTGACGTCACGATCAGCGCCAACACCGCGACGATCACCAGCAGAGCTATGAGGATGCCGCGCCAGTTCCGCTGGTTCGGTCCCCCCACAACCAGCTTCTGAAACCATGGGGGGATGATTAGAAACTTTTCCATGGTAAGTTTTTGGATATTAGTTGCAGAGTCTACCGAGGTAATTGGAATCATCAAAATAAGCAATTTAATCGGTAGTATTTTAAACGTGATAATTTGTAAGAAACGAAAGAGCAACAAACAAATGTATGGAAATATTTTTGTTACATTTCGATGTCAGAACTCAAATCGGCAGAAGGGATCACGCTGAAATTTGGCCCAGAGTTAGAATAGGTTCTGGAATAACACATATGTTACTCGGGAATACTGAAGATCTCCTGGGAATGCGGGTAAAACCGCGGGGAGTCACTAGTAGGAAATAATTATATACGGGTCATTACCTAAACCTCACATACCTTTAACTCGTTTTCCTTGTTATTAGTAGTAATATTTTAGACGCAAAAACATTTCTACATATTGTACCAATATGTAGTATATAGGTATTAAATGAATAACAATAAAACACATAACCCTAAAACAAAACCGGAACACAACAAAAATCAATCATGAAAAGGTTTCATTTTGTTTCACAAAACATACAGAGTGACTCAGTTAAACCCTTCCTATGAATTTCTGGGGGCGACTAACAAAAACTCTATAGTCAATAAAGTACATATATCAGGAAAACATTCAACATGGTGGAATGGGTTTTTTTATAAAGACCGTGGCATTGTTAAAAAGTGATAAATTAGCCTTTGCCACAGTGTATCCTGATATACTTGACACATCTGTGGCATTTATATGTACGTAACGGACTCAATATTGGGGGTATCTGCTTCTACACATTTCTTTTCTTTAATCTCCTTTTACACATTAAGCAGGAAAGTATAAGACCATGGATAAACTTAACTCAGTTTATTGACCTAAATACCTATGTAATTCGATGCGAAGATTATGTACCTTTTATTTATCATACATATAAGTAATAATATGTCACGTCATGTGAAAACTATATTACCTAATTAAAAAAGTTGCTAAGCTAAAACCTCGCGGAAAGTTATACCGATTTGGAAATTTTCGTTTTAATTTACTAAGTGTCGCTATTGTTTGGTAGGGAGTCACATCTTCTCAAAAAAAATTTTTGTCTATGGTACAGTTAATTTTTTTTTGTACTGGCAGTTAATTTATTTTCTTTTTAGGTATGATAGTAGAGTTTTCATACTAGAATACAAAAGAATTTGCAGTATAAAGCAAACTTTTATACAGCGGTCAGTAAATAGATGGATATAAAATTCGAACATCAAATAAATTGTTGAATATAAATTACGTCCAAACAAGAAATACGGTTTGAAGTTTAAACGCTTTGATAGTTTTAGTATCGATAAATCGCTTGTTTGTTTAACCATTCCATAGGTTTAGTCGATTTTATAATCGTTGTTTAGATTATATATTTTTTATAGTCTGCATTTTATGCTTCAAGTGCTTATAATTTTACCTCTCTCTAATGGCTACATAGTAAATTATTAAGAATTAAATCCTTGGAATATACCTACCTACTCTTCTTAAGGTATTTTTGTATATGTATAGATTTTTGAATAGCAATTTTAACTCGATAATTATAAGGTTTATTTTACATTGAACTCCTAACGGTAACCCAGTAATTTCTTACAAAGTAATTCAATTGTAATCATTAGCACCTGTATTTTACCGTAATTTTATTTACACGGAAAAACATTTCCTCTACGCCTATTAAGTTAATTAGTATAAGAAAAGGCTATATTCACATTTCCACTGGGTTTTAGTGGAATATGAGACGTTGAGAGCCATTTTCCCACCGAAATGTCCGCCATTACACGGCGTTAGCTCTGTACCAGAGATAACGATAGGGCAGGAAGGCATTTATTAGTTTTATGTGACCATACTATAGACTATTTTGTTTTATCATATCTGTTTTATGTTTTCTTATTTACAGTGATATTTTCTTTATTGAAATTAGTTTTTTTATTTCATGACAAGCAACAAACATAAAATTATTACTGTGTACTTGTTTTCTCAAATGAAACTGTATAGAATCGAGCGTAGGAGTCTTAATGTAGAACAGGAATGGATAGAAACATGTTTCTTTTTCTTTCAGTCTGCATAAGGGTATCTCTCCATATGTAAAAGCCATCTGCAACCTTAGTCCATTTAAAAACAAAACACATCTACCTATATACAGTAAAACAAGCGTCATAGAACAGAAGCTAGTAGGCAATATAAATTCCCAACTAACCATCGGCTTAGCAACACAAAAAAAACTTCTTAAAAGCTTCCCCAGCATACACAGAGCAAATGTGACTCGGCTGAAATTCGGCAACTCACGTACATACAATAAAGGGTGCGCCAGCGTCAATGTGAAATGATCAATCGCTGTAGGACTCGATTAGGGCGGGCTCGTAAAATACGCCACTTTAAACGAGTGTTATCAATTCTGGTGTCTCTCCCTGTCTATTTGCTATTCATTGAAATGTAATTTATTACACGCCATTCGTTCTACATTTGAATTTTATTTAGGTGGTTTCAAAATTTTCTCGTAGATTTAGTCTAGTCTGATGAATATTCTAGGATATTTTGTAGTATTAACAGATATCTGACATATACTTTATATTAATACGTTATCACGAAAATGTACCTACAGGAATATTTAAATATTATCGATTTAAACAATTCAATACTATTCATAATACAACTAAACCTACAAATTTAACTGAAATACTAGATTTAATAATTATTTAAATAAAACATAATAATACACGTATACCTACCTATTATAAGCCAGATGGATGTCTAGTAAAGGTAACTAACCATAAATCCAGACATTATCCGAAAAAGGATTTCTAATATTAAAATGCATACATGCATATAATTTAATTAATTACCTTTATTATATATTTAATGTCCAAATTTCAAAGGATAAATAAGTCCTAAGGATATTATGATGTATTAACACGGTTTATGGACAGCACCTTAATCCGTAATTCTGCACACACAGTAACGTAAGCTTGAAGGTTGTATAATAAATAGATTTTCAACCCTATCCTAGCTTTAGAATTTCGCAATTTTCATCACCTAAGCAAAGAGAAGAAATTTATTAAGTACATCTATTCTGGGTTATCTTAAAACACTATATATCCTACTAATAGGTATTATAATATTATAAATGCAAAGTTTGTGCGGTAGAACGGCAGAAGGGTTCGCTATGAAATTTGGTACAGAGTTTCAATATGTTCTGGAATAACACATAGGTGTATTTTTATCCCGGGAAAATTGAAGATCGACCGGGAACGCGGGTGATACCGCGGGGAGCTATATAAGAGCATGAACAGCACAAATGTATGGCGCAGTATCATTTTATAATGACTAGACGATTTTGGCTGCTTTTAATAAGTTTTTTTAGCTTCCCCTTTACGTAGGTATGTAGGTAGGTACCTAACGTAATATTTGATCGTGATTTTCACCCCCCATGAAAATGAAATAATATAAATTGTTAGTTTATCTAATGCGTGTTTTTTTATAGTTTTTTCTTTATTTGTGTTATTATCTTTTTAGGTAATAATTTACCGGATGTTATTTTTATAGGAATCTGTAGAAAAACTTTTTTAACTACGACCTTAAAGACAGTTCTACTGAATTTACCAACATACTTCCAACAAAACGATTATTAAATGAAATTCCCTGAGCGATGCCGGGCGACACCATATTGTTCAGAATAAAACGATCGGCTAAAGGTCTATTTAGCATATAGACTATCTGCTTCTCAGAGAACTGGGCTGGAATATAAGTATTCAACCGCCGATCTATAATCTAGCTAGACGTCGCGAGCGTACTTCGCTTGTCAAAAATCAGCTAAAATGCTGCTATTTACTTCGTCATTTACTTAGTCCGTGATCGACCGTTATTGGCTTCTAAAATAGACAATAGACATATTTTTATTTGACATCACAAAACATATATGTATATACAAAACGGTATATTAAAAAATGTTAAATACATATATGAATTCATTCAAATAGGCCTCCACGGGCACTTATGGAGCGCCGAATCTAATGCTTTGAACGTCAAAGAATAGATGACATATCTGGTTAAATTTTCATACAAATTGACATACTTATTTATTTATTTTTATTTATTTAATTTACTAGATTCACAGCAAGAGCCAAAAAGAATCACATTATACAGACATATCTTATAATTAAAGTAGTAATTGAAAAAAAAGAAGGAATCAATTAACACAGCAAAATTACGAACAATACAAACTTAAGAAATAAATAATAAAACGAAACAGATTGTGGGTCGTCGCGTGAGTTGTGTAGATGTAGTAGTGTATCTGAGTGAGTGAGTAAATGAATGTGTGCGTGTAAGCGTGTGTGTGTGTGGAGCATCTATCACGTATCTTGTCGAAAACAAAACTGCAAACTACCCGCACGAGCAGGAAACCTAGTTACCATATAGGTCTGTGTATTCAACCACTAGGTAAATATATGAATTGAAATATAAAATGGAGCAGTGTAGTCGTCCGAAAAGATAGCAACAGATGGTATGTTCGAATTATTCCAGGTTTTGGTCTATTTTATTTTTGGCCAGTATTGTTGCCAGTCTGTTAACACTGTAAAATGGCGCTTTTGAAGGTCAAAGCTGATCAATTAGCCACCGGCTTTAATATCAATAAGTCTGGGTGCAAAAAATTATGAATGTGAATGGTCATAATAATATTTGGATTACTTTTAAAGTAAATAGGTAGGTACTTTATAAATATTCGAGATGAGATATCCAAACATACCTACACGTATAAGTTTAATTTTGGATGTATATAAGTAAACAAAAAGCTTATTTATTTCTTTACGACAGTGATATTCTTATTACAAATCCAATAAACATAAATCATGAGACAATCTCTATTTAGGAATACATTATACCTACTTATTTATTAGGTATAATAAACTAACGCAATTATTTGTGTAAAGTTCATTTTTATACTCACTATGACAGGTCTGTTGGCTCTGTGACTAAGGATCTATCCATAGGTTCGATTCCCACCCAAACAAACATTTGTCTACATGAATCATGTCTGTTTATTCAGTGTTTGCTCATAAAAAAAATATAAGTATATATTTAAGAGTAGTATACACAGCTATCTGGTTACCGTAGCACAAACTCTGGTTATTATGGAAATTCTCCCAAGCCAAATCTCCTAGGATAATAATATAGTCATCATCATCAGCTCATATACCTTTTCCAGTACAAGTCTCCCCTACATCATTAAAGACATAAACAAAATCTTCAATCAGTCAAGCACAAGTTCAAAATTCAAAATATACCTACTTAAGTGCGATAAAAATCTTAACAGACTATCCTAATGAGCACTCGGCATTAACGAGATGTTATCACGGCGAGTGGCCACTCAACCAAGTCGACAGCCTATTACATCGGGTCGGTTTATCGCGACAACCACTTCCGATCGAAGACGGCTCGCGACTAATAGCTTGGGAGTGCATTTATAGGGTTTAAGATGGTAACTAAATATGGTAGGGTTTTTAATTTATTCTAGCTTCCGTCCTGCGGTTTTGCCTGTCTAGTTCCCGTTCTGAAGAATACGGGGATAAAATAAAGCCTATGTTACTCACAAATAACCTAGCTTTTCATTGGTGAAAAAAATATTCAGATTGATATATACAATCCGAAAGACTTTAAAGTCGTTACATATATTTTTGTTTCTTAATTTTATTAGAGAGTATATCTGATGGTAAGTGGTCACCGACGCCTATGGACATCCTGGCATCATGGCTATACCAGGGGGGTTGTCTATGTGATGAGAAAGCCCCAGAAAGAAACCTCCATGCGATTAAGCGTTTGCGATTTGCTTTAGAGTCTGACTATTTATAATTATAATTCATAAGTGCTTGTGAAGCCCTATTTGAATAATAAACAAAAAACTTTAAATACAGTAACAGATACTGTAAAAGCTCCTGGACTCTGGACCCGAATGATACATAAACAGAGTTATTTCTGTGGACCATAAACTTTTCTAGACGTGTTAAGTCCCAAAATACTTTACACATGTCCACGATAAAATTAAACGGCAGCTTTACACGTCATGCCTTCAAAGGGCCTTCCCTACGATATAAAGGGATAAAGGGCCCAAGTCCTCAGGCCGGGGGACACTTGATAAGAATTATGTAAGGACTTAAAGGTCCTGAAAGTAATAAACGCCTGGACTTGACGAGGCCCTTTTAATGTTGTTTGAGGACAGTCGATCATTGTGTGAATATAGGGAAGTTTCTTTAAACAACATGTGTTTTGAAATTAATAGGTAATATACCTATAGATGCGCATCTTGAATCATAATGAAACATGTTCCTTCGCTTACATAGAATTAGGGCTTGCTTAAATTTATTTAACACATCTTATCAATAGAAATAAACTATATCATTCACTAGAAGAATCGAATAGTTTAGAAAAAAAATATAGATCTTTCATAACTATTTAATATACCTATGCATTGTTATTGAGATATATATAGAAATTAAAATAAGTTATATTTCCAGTTGCAAATTAAACATTTTTTTATTATTTAAAAAAAAGAGAATCATAAATTACACAAGGAACTAAGTGGAGGATGGCCGCGTTTACACATGTATGTTTGCGTACATCATTGTTAGAGCATACATTAATCCTCTACAAACCGCGGCCTCCGTTTTACAAAGGAGCGGTGTAACAGTGGTTAGACTTCCATTATATATGGGCACACACAAAAGTGGGAATCTTTAAACTAGAGAGATATTTGAAAGCTTTGTTTGAGCGTCATTAAATATAAGGACGAAAATGGAACAAGCACTTCCAATTTGGAACACTCATGTTTGTGAATTTTCAATTAGAGTTTTCTACAAGAAGTCGATTTTACAGAGTTTTAAGATATGGATATTGTGTGGATAATCTCTCCACAGGACAAAATCAAAGTCATGATTCCCTGGTAGGTGAAATAATTATGAGTAGATATATTTTTATACCTATAAGTAGGAAGTTTTTAAAATAGGAGAATATTTGTTTTCTTCAAGAAATCAAGGTAGAGAACATAAATATTGAAGACTCCAACGAAAACAGCTGAAACACAAATAATCAGAAATCAACAAAACCAGTCAGCGTACCAGGTATTCATAAAGATAGAAATCCCTCCACACGTTATCAATGTGGACATGTGAGCTCGTAAAGGGAGGGGAAGTATTTATGCTCATTCCACGCGCCGTTTCCCTCACACGGTATCGGTGTTGACACAAACATTTCGTTTGAGATGAAAACATCCTGCCGCCTATGCGGTCCTGGTAGACTTATGAATCATTTAGTATTGTGCGCCATTTTAGCCGACTGCGGAATTGGTGGTGTATCTATACATATACATACGATCTCTGTGCCAATCGTACTCACAGTTTTTCAAATACTGCAGCCAGGCTTTTTGGTACCGCAGAGTGGTTTTATTTTTTTATGCCAATTTAAAATATCAAATAACATTTGTATTTTTTACTTTATAAACTTATTTCTGTCTTCATTTAAACTAACTCCAACTACCAACTTATCATAATGTTTGTTATTCATTCATCCACAAATGAATTGCTCATACTCATGTGCTTGACAACTTTTTATTAAAAATATTTCGATATTCAACGGACTATTTTATAAATTTCACAAGTAGAAATACCATATTTTCAGACAATAGGTACTATATTATATATCAATAAATAAATATCCTGGGACATTTTTCACACACGACCAATTTGAATCCAAACTAAGCAGAGCTTGTGATATGGTAACCAGATAGCTGATATACCTACTACATATATGTACTTCTTTTAAAGGTAGCAAAGTCTTTTACAGAACAAACAGACTTCAAATGTTTGTCTTGGTTGTGATTCGAACCTACGATCGGCGGCTTGAAAGTCAGGGTCACTCAGGGTCAACCACTAAGCCAACCGGCATGTCTTGAGAAGTTTTATATGCATCGATATTTTACCATTAGCTGATTGCCACATCTAAAACTATCTAGATCTGCATCCCAGAAACAATCACGACTAGCGTGATTGCCTTCCGATACCGCTGTAGCAATCTATCGTAAGATGTGGAGGCGCGCGGTACTGTTCGTGTTCACTGTGTATCTGGTTCAGGGGAGAATCGAGAGCGATGAAGACTTTAAAGATTCTGGTAAGGAGTTTAACATATATTCTCAGACTCGTAAGCATATGTTGCTGCAAAAGTACTTTAGACGGGCACTGTAATCCGTATATATTTTAATAAGAGTGTATGTTACTAATACTTACTAATCACTAACAAACTAACTAAGTAAGGTAGCCAAGGCTCCTTGAGGAGACGCTTTAGCGGCAGGGGTGGAATAGCATCGTAGGGGTATACAAGAGTGATACCTGTTCAGCCCTTCGAGGAAAAGTACATTGCGCTTTGTACCTTTCACTGCCTATCTATACAGTTGCTCCTATTTTTGACAGGGTCGGCAACGCGTGAGTGACGCCTCTGGTGTACCAAGCGTCCATAGGCTATGGTAACCGCTTCCCATTAAGTGAGACCGTATGCCTGTTTGCCACCCTTGTGGTATAAAAAAACGTATGAACAAACTATATATATAACATGGATGGATATTTGTAAAAAGCGACAATAGATAGAGGAGAGGTGTAAAACTTTAATAATTAATCAATCATATTACCTTAAGCAATTTTATCAATTACTTAGAAACAAACTTTTTAATTTACTTCTAATTATGTTGACTAATTTGATCTTAAAATACCGATCTCAATGTTTATTCATGTCCATAATAAAACACTTTCGCTTATAACAAAATAAGCATTCAAAATCAGTTCCTAAGTCGTAATAACTTGAATTAGCGTCAATGGAGAGCGGCAAAGGCCAAGTTTGTATAATAAGTTAGTCGAATGTTTATGAAACTGTAGTCAGAGGGCTTATCGATTCGCTAACGAGTCGCAGATTGCGGTTTCCAGTCAGGTTTGTGAACTTAACCGTAAGTAGCCTACAAGTTGTACTCGCCTAACTTTTACACTGGATTTTCATAAAGTTATATCAGGTTCAAAGTTATATATCTTATTGATTTAAATGGTTAGTTTCCTAATTAGGAGTTTGATTTTGTCGTTAACCATTATTCAACTATAAAGATATGTGTTTGATAATATAGGTACGCATAATGTTTGTCTGTACGTAAATATTATACAACCGCGCCGCGGTTTCACTCGCATTAGATAAAAAGTAGCTTTCACAGCTATTTAAGAACATATTCTATGTGCTGAAATGTATGCATATCTATTCAGGTCTTATTGAGTGAAAGAGTAACAAACATCCATCCATCCATCCGAGCAAATTTTAATATACCTATCTAACATATCTTGGGAATTTTTTCACACACAGCCAATCTGATTCTGAACTAAGCCGAATGGCGCAATGGTGACCAGATAGCTAATATACTGTACTATTTTTTAAAGCATATTTTAATAGATATTTACATTCAGTCACAGAGCAAACAGACATTTTTATGTACAAATGTTTGTAATGGTGGGATTCGAACCCACGACCGGCTTGAAAGTCAGGGTCACATACCACAAACCCTACCACTCAAATTTTAACGGTTAAAGAAACCTTTTTCTCAAAGAAAGAATTTACATTCACTTAATTATGAGAACTTAAAAAAATTAAATAAAGTATTAAAACTATTGATGACATCGGATTGATGATGATAATAAGCGAGCGTTATAAAATGAATAATAATACATAATATGTTATTTAAATAACTTTATGAGGTGGGTAGTTTTGTATCATTCTAACAAACATCACACGTTACGAGATTAAAGTAAAACATATACATAATTATGTAATAAATCCGCGTTAATTTGTGCTATTTGCTTCAAGTATTATTAAATTTCCATCACGTCACGTCTGCCATATTGGATTTACAGTGACGTCACTTAGGTACCTAATGTACATTGTCACTACTGTCAAAACTTCAGCTCTACTCAGGAGGGAACTGGCTTAGAATTATGTTTCCTTAGTATATGTTTTTGCGTGAAGCAATAAAATAGGTAGGATGCGTTTGCTTCTCGCAAGTATTTTATCTAGAATTATGCCTAATAATTAGATGATAAATAAGCATTACAGTGATGATAAATTATTTAAAAATCCGTAATAAATTATTAGTAGATACCATAAAAATATTAACTCTCCTTCGCCTATAATTTATACAATTTGTAATTTGTACAAACAATTCTACCGTGTAATATAAACAACATTAATTCTAGAAGATATTTTCTTATTAATATTTCGTAGTTTACTTTTTGTTTCTAACCTCCTCAATTATGTGAGTATACACCTATATATCTAAATCCTTTGAGTATACACAAATGAAGGCAAAGCATTAAGAATTGAGTAGAAGAATCAGGAAACAGTTATTTGTTATACAAGAGTGCAAAGTTGCTTTTTAACCGCGTGTTCAATTTTGATGACCGAGCAAGCGAAGGATTCTAAAATTGAATCACGAGCGCAGCGAGTGATTCAAAATTAGAATCCTGAGCGTTAGCGAGGGAATCAAAAGAGCACGAGGTGAAAAATCTTTGCACTCGAGTGCAACACGTAACTTTTCATTCCACCTCAGCGAGGAAATGACTAAATGCAAAAAAAAAAAAACGTTTACAATCACAAGATAGGTAATTGAAAAAAGAACACCAAGAAGGTGCCGAGTCTGAGTTTTTAACAAATTAAAAAAAAGTTGTATGATATATTCGGCACCATAGAGGTAGCAGTAAATAGGTTTAATGTTTTTTTTTAATTCACAAACTTAGTGCACACGATGTTCCAAATTCAATTTACTTTATCCTCTAGAGAATAAAAACGGCTTTTCCACTCAGATATTGAAGATTAAAAATACTCTTTCCGAGATGGTGGGATGAAAAAAGTATTTACAAGGTTATTATATTCGAAAAAGTTACATTACTGATATAACAAGATGACTGAACAACGTCGACCTTTGGTTATGATAACAATAATTAATAACCGTAAATAATTGCTCTCATTATCGGATTTCGGCGCCAGAATAATGTGAGCTTTCTATGAAAGCTTTTGGATGGAATCACAAAATATTGTCTCATATTTATGCGGTAGGATTTAGGTAGGAAAACACAAATAGACGGCTACTGTGTTGTGAATTGTGTGTGATATGAATCAATCTGAGGAAATTTCATTTCAATATTGATCCAAAGTCAGTAGCTTATTGAAATAAACTTCTTTCTCGCTTCTTAAAACTTTTATACATTCAGGTAATCAATATTTAAAATTTTCAATATTCAGGAACCTAATCAGTTCAGTGAGACCAAACCAAATGTAAATTTATAAAACTATGTTTGTTTTGAAAAGCGTAATTGCTGAGTTTATTGCCGGCTCTTCTCTGCTAGAACAACTTTCCGAACCGAGCGTTAGAGCCTAACAAATCATAAGTACTTGTGAAGAACTATTTGAAAAAAAATTTTTTTTTTTTTAATAGTTTATTTACCTTTAATATTGTTTTGTTAGAATTAAACGTGTAGTTACTTTTAATATTGTTTATGCAATTCTAATTGGTTCGCATCAATCTGACAATTTGAATAGAATGCAATCACATACAATTACGCTAGAGTAATTGCTGAGTTGTCTTTTCAGCAAAAGCAACCTACTACAAAAGCGTTAGAGTCGATATTTCATTATTCCCTGTGAGAGCCAAATAAATGAATAAATATGATTGATACCTATTTCATTTCCGAGGTACTTTTTCGGCAAAACAACTAACTTTTATACGATTTTAATTATTTTCCCGATAACCGAAAAACCACCAACATCCATACCGCCTTTCTATTTTATAATACCTAAATATATGACAGAATGGTGACCGCAATCAAAAATAGCAACTACCGCAGTATAAGCTTAAATTTTTTATCAAATTGATACAAAATAGATGACGTGGGAACCGATTCCCACTCAGGAAAATCATTTTTTTTTATATATCTGGACGTAATGTATATAACTATATAAATTTCATTATTTATGTAGTATATTATCGCAAACTCAGCTTAGTTTGACATAAAATAAAATAAATAAATATGCGGGTGCACCATTGCCAGACTGACTAGGAGTCAAAGTGGTCGCCATGGCCTAAATCGGTCGGATCAATCATCATCATCAAAAATCAAAATATGTTATATTCAAATTTTTTTATTAAAAATATAAAACCAATTTTGCTGAGTCTATAACCTCTTCAGCAGAAGCAACTTTCAGAAATGAGCCTCTGAAAATCTTAATATTAAAGCAGAGCTATATGCAAAGACAGTGAATGGTAAATCATCGAACGTGACCGCTTGCATCCACTGCTCTCCTGGTACTAATCTCTAACTGACCACCTAACAGCACTCGACCTACCTCCCGGATTAATATAAGACAAAGCGACAGCCTTGTTAGGTACACGAGCGTGCTCCATGGAATATTCTAGATCTTCACTAAGGTATCTAGGTCTCAAGATACACAATTTCGTACAACAATATATCCCATAGACCTATAGATATCTAGAGGTTTATGCAACATGATTCAATTTCAAACGTAGGATTCGGCATAATTGTTACCTACTCTATCTTTACGGTCGTAGATTCGATCCTCAGACAGGACAAACATGTATATTTGTTCAGGTTATTAAAATACATTATAACAGTCGCGTGCGCGACTATACGACTGTACAAAGTACAAGCTCTGCTTATTATTTATTCATACAATGGATTCTTTGCTATAAGCACAAATAACTGGTCTATAAAATGAGGCACGCTTGGCTTTTATATAAACTGTATCTAGTTAAATCTATGGTCTATGGGCTTATACATTTCCTTTTACAGGTTTATAAATTTCAACATTTTTTTCTCTATCAAAAGAGTTGTCGTCTACAGCCTTATTCGGTCACTATTTATCTGAAAGGGTGAATTCATATAATTAAACTAAATGCCATGTGTCGCAATGCCTGACAACGTTTCATGTTACGCAAATAAGGTTCAATTTTCGGTAACACGTATTTGGGAATTCGCCCCAAGTGAATTATTTGAGTCTAGTGCGTGTGTAAAATAATTATAGAGATCATAATAAGGAGGGAATATAAATCGGATTGCCTTTATACATGGCAATATTTAGACACTATTCAAACCTTTTTAGACCACTTTAGAGAATCTAAAGACGTATACAAAGACTGCAAAGACATCTATATCATAAACGTGCATTTTTAAAGTGAACTAGTTGACCCGACAGACGTTCCGGTCTTTACTATGTATATTATTGAATTAAGTGACTGACATTTATGTCCAACGCCATTAGAGATACCTACGGTACATGACAAAAGTTTATATGATCGTTAAGTATACTTAAAATTTCTAATTTTCCGCACGGCTTTAAATTTTTTCGTTCATAAGAACCTTCTTCTGACAATAAAAAAACACAACAAAAAAAACTAAATTAGCTGCTCTCGAGATTTGCGCTTAGCATAGCAACACATTCAGCGAAAAAAACACATACGTACCTATATCAATAGTATATAAAAGTTTAAATACTGGCTGCAAAACGCTAGCAAAATTCTACATTTCTTTTTTTTATTTAATGCATGTTTATTCACAGCGGACCACGACGTCGAAGACAGCGGCGAACGTATCGGCGCTGCAGTGACTCAGATATACAGCCATCCATACAGTGCGTCTCTGCTGAAGAACGACAGCTACGTGTGCAGCGCTGTGGTGCTGAATACATACTGGCTTCTGACTATCTCGAAGTGCTTTGACTCGTGAGTATTACTTGTTATTTCGAAATAAAAAAAAATTAAGGCATTTTTTTTAAACCGAATAAGGTGATTATGAAGGTTTTAAAGCGATAAATTAGCTTACCTTCATGATGACTTGTTGATGATCAGAGTCAAATACAAACCTATATTTAGATCAAAGACAAATAACGTTATTTATTTTTAAAATACCTAAGTACGTGTCAAGTATTTGGTGTATGTGCAATTGAAACAAAAAGAATATAACCAAAAAATGTTATGTCACATTTTGTGATATGATTTAAAGCGTCCCACTTTGATTTATTTGCGCGAAAATTAAATATTTAAAGCTTTTATATCCATAAAAGCTTTCATATCCATGACTGTTCTATGTGTGAATTTAATATAAGTATAATCAGTATAACTAACTATATCAGCTGTGGTTGAAAGCACAAGCTCTACTTAGCTTGGAATCAGATTGGTCATAAGTGTATAATATCCCAGGATATTTATTGATTTTATTTATTTATAGTATTTACCCCATATCTCCTTGTTGTTAGGGGCTCGTGCTCTTCTATGGAGACGTATATGAGCTGATTATGATGATGACGATAGTATCTAGCGTTAACTAAGCACATTATATGGGAATTGGAAAATCTATCAATATTAAGACCTTCAATCTACCGAGACGACACGAAGCAATCCGTGAGGGCACCGAATATTCCCGACCATTCCAAATCACTACACAGACTAAGCAAATCAATTACGTGTGTCCTTGTATAATTTGGACGCAGAGCAGCATGGGCGGATCTATATAGGGGCTTTATGGGCTGCAGCCTAGGCCCCGTGGATGCAAAGGGCTAGTCACTATTGAAGTCAAAGTAGACAACAATATTGACAATAAAAACCACTTCCTTGACAAAATTTCCGATCGTCAAGTCCATCTGACGATTGGCTGGAAGAGATCGCTCTTAGTGATAAGACCGCCCATTGTACTATGCACGTGAATACTTATTATTATTATGTTTTTGCATATTTTTATGTACCTTGTGGTGTACAATAAAGTATAAATAAATAAATATCAATCACTGGATTGATTAAGGTAGTTTGAGCCCAGGGCCCTACTAATTCCCAGTCCGCCCCAGCATAGCAGCGTTTCCACCATAATTGGTGAGCACAGAATTAATTCCGAAGCCAGTAATCATCAAGACAAACAATGGACGCAATTACGACAGTTGTACTAAGTGATCAAGATTCAAATTGGCGATAATGTTTGTGGGTAATCAAATGAAGATCAACTAAATTTATTGTCAAATAAACATTGCATAATTTTTACAACCCCTCAGGATAATCGAAATATTTTCCCGTCAAATGTTTGAAGACATGGATTTTATTACATCTAAAGTCATACCCACTCACTTGTACAATAAAGACCTGACTAGCCCTTATTTCAAGTTCGTATAGGGATCCAATAAACGCTGCCTTAAGACTAAGTCTAAATAAATAAGTAATATACTCTTATAGACAAAAAGAGTATGCTAAGTAGATAGTATGAAGATGTCCCAAGATATTAAAAAAAAATATTAATATATAGTATAGATAAGATGCCATGAAAAAAACGCAAATTCTTCCAAACGTCTCCATCCCGTACCCAAATCTTCTATTCTGTCCACACAGTTGCAAATATAACGCGGTAACTAACTGTCCATCGAGAAATCCCCACTTAAATTCTGGTAAGGCAATATTATCACAATAGACCGACATATCACTGGCTACATAGAAACCCTCGCCAATATTCAAGGGTGCTTCGAAAGGGTCCGACGATAAAGGGAAGATACCATGAAACCTTTTCTTCGTCCCGACATATTCCGGCCGAACAAATCGTACGCTGAGGCGGGTCGCTAAACAAATCTCGCGGGACTCTTAATGATAGCCTGGAAGGTACGAGCTGAAGCGACTGCTGGTCATTTATAGTCGCCTGGTACATCGGATTACTTTTTCCGAACTAATAAATATACCAAGATCAGCTTACCCTTTGTTTTCTTGCATTTATACTCTACCACTGTTATTAATAAACGTAGACTAAAGCAGGAGCATCTTTACTCCAAGTATTAAGACGGAAGTAACTAATTTCATTATTAATAAACAAAGAGTAAGGAATGAGTACGCTATTTCCACTCTACTCTATGCGTAACATTTAAACTAGGGGGCACCCTAGTTTAACCAAAGAGTAAGGTGTCGTAATGGCGGAACTTGTCCGATCACTAGTCACTGTGGCGAATATTTTTCATTATTTCTTGATTTCTCGTGTTTTTTACGTACAAGTACCTACTTACTAACGTAAGTTATTTCTAAAATTATGTAAAATGGAAAGAAGAAAGATTTGGACGACATGATGTTGATAGATGAAATTGAACACAACTCTCTAACAACAAGAAGTATCAAATTTCATAAAATACAATCCACTGGGTGAACTTGAAGAAGAGGAATTTAAAAATAAGTAAAGATTTTCGCGATCCATTGAGATCTTATGTAAACCTCTACATGTAACTCTTTGAGGGGGAATGCAGCTCGAGCAGCATTTATAAATGAAAACTTTTAAGTAGGTACAAGTAATAAAGACAAATTTTTCAATATCATTTAGTTTCATTTTTATCTAGTCATATAAGCTGGGTACCCTGTATCCCCTGGTACCATTTGTAAATATTTCTCATTCAGTGGATCAAGCAGAGCTTGTACTATAGATAGTATCCAGACAGCTGATAAGCATAATTAAATACCTACTAGGAACTCCCCGCGGTTTCACTCGCGTTCCCGGAAATCTTTAATTTTCCCGGGATAAAAAGTAGCCTTTGTCCTTTCTCAGGTTCTAGACTGTGTACCAAATTTCATTTATATCAGTTCGGTGGTTTAAGCTTGAAAGTGGGACAGGCAGACAGTTACTTTCGCATTTATAATATTAGTATAGATTAATAACACTCAGACACAACATATAATTGTGTTTACCATACAATTATTTGTCCTGTATGGGAATTGAATCCACAATATCTGGAGCAGTCTGGTTCCTTAAACATTGAGCCAATACTAGAGAAACAATTTAATGAATAAATAGGCATTATAAAATAATTGCTGAAACAACATACGATGTTTACGTAAATATGTTAAACCCATTAAAACCTAGTATGTTACTTTATTTGATAAGTATAAAATAAATGTATAATTTACCTTTTCTTTTACATCCCAATTGGTCAAACGTGCACGTTCAGACATTTTAATAATAAAATACAACAACTCAAATCGTCATATAGGCATGATATCAGTCCATAATCAAAATGAAAACTGTCAAATTACGTTCGGTTCATTCAAATTCATTCAATAAACCATCCTTTTTATTTTTTTTTGCTGCTGGGGTTGCCATAGTACTAGCACTACTCAGCGTTTTAGAAATGCTTAGTAATTCCGAACTTACGCGGTGTTTATTAATAACGTAATTAATCTAAAGCTAGTCGCGATCGAATCTACGATTAACTACTCGGAATGTGAGTGTGGATGAAACCAAGAGTAGGCCATTTTTATTAATAACACTGTACAATATTAACTATCCAACGATATGCTCTCTCTCTCTCTCAGCGTGCGAAGCTAACAATATTCTCGATTTCAAATACGAAGATTGCCGAGACTACACGAAGGTTCATTGATTTTTTAACAACCTGAAGATTGAATCCAGTAATAGCTCAATTCGCAAAGCAATCCAACGATTGAAATAGTAATAACTTTGCTTTATAAATTAATCCTAATGAATGAATGCATTCTGAACTGAAAGTTTTTTGGCAACAGTTTACCAAGTTTGGATTGGAGCTGAAGTTGCTTTAGCACTCCTAACTTTGGCATTTCGAAGGAAAGTTAATAAGGTTAAAGTTGAACAAATCTCGACATTTACGGACATTATCCGCATGCGTGCTCCTGAAATATACGAAAATGTAAAGGGATATAAGTTTGGGGAACATACCGGCACATAAAGTTTGTGTATCTGCTGTTACCTTTTTGCTTGCAAACATTTAATATCAATAGTTCATGTAGTCCCAATAGTAATATAATATTTCTGCCAAGTAGTAATAAAAGGTGAAATGAAGGCACCATCTGTCGACTGTTTTCACTCACCTAATAAATTCTACTAAAATTTGTTCGGGTTTTATTCGCAACATGGCGGCATTTTAACTTTTTAATTGGGCTACAAAGTGTATCAGGCAGGTAAATAAGCCAACGAAATGACACGTCAATCTGAGTAAAAAGCATATTAATATGTAAACTATAAGCTAATAACTTAAGCTCCTTTCAATACTTGTCACCCAATTTTTTGCAACCTCCAAAAGGTCGTCCCGGTCGCATTATAAATCTTATTTTGTTGGATACTTAACAAAAACTACTGACAGACCCGTATGTTTACTCTTTTCAATTGTACTTAACCCTTTGTAAATTTACTATTGGGTCTTAATTTACGATGTTTAAAGCCTTTGTTTCGTTCGCAGGGACGTTATATCTTCGTATGTGAGTTACAAGAATTTGAACAATTTCACTGTGAGGGTCGGCAGTTCCTACAACAGTAAGGGAGGCGATATATATAAGGTAAATAAATAAAATAAACATAGACTATAATATGTAAGTGACGTCATTAGAATGGCGTGACGTATGTGGTGGTAAGTTCGAATCTTACAATGATAGTTTTCGGTGACATAAATAACATAACACAGAGAAGTTTGACTATAATGGTTTACCAACATCATTTACTATGAGGAAATGAGACTATCAATTTTTTTTTTTTTTTTTTTTTTTTTTTATTGCCAACGAAGGCAGACGAGCATTCGGCCCACCTGATGGAAAGTGGTCACCGACGCCCATGGACACCGGCAATACCGGGGGTATCACAAGCGCGCTGCCTACCGTGAAGGACTCTTTTTACACCTCGTTTGAAGAGGGACATGTCATAGCGCAGGGGGAACACCTCGGAGGGAAGTTCATTCCAGAGTTTGATAGTACGTGGCATGAAGGATCTCTGGAAACGTACTGTACTAGATGCCATCGTTTCCAGGTGGTAAGGATGAACTCCACTCCGGTGGCGGGAGGTACGATGATAAAATGTAGAAGTAGGTACTATATCGAACAGTTCCGTTGAGCACTCTCCGTTGAACAGGCGGTAGAAAACGCAGAGAGAGCCAATATCTCTCCGTAGGCTCAGCGGTTCCAGCCTGTCAGTGAGCATCGGATCGCCGACGATTCGAGCCGCTCGTTTTTGTAAGGAGTCAAGTGGAAGCAGCTGATACTTGGGGGCACCGGACCAGAGATGGGAGCAGTACTCCACGTGAGGCCTGACCTGTGCTTTGTAAAGGCAAAGCCGTTGGTCTGACGTGAAGTATCGCCTCGCTCTATTCAGCACCCCCAGTTTTTTAGAAGCCAATTTGACTTTGCTGTCCAAATGACTCCGAAACTGAACGTCGCTCGAGATCTCGACACCAAGGATTCCAATGCTCGAGGATGGCTGCAGAGAGATACCCTGAAACTGTGGCGCCATGATAAACGGGTCCCTCTTCGCAGTGAACGCACAAACCTGAGTCTTCGTGGGGTTGAACTGTACAAGGTTCTCACGACCCCACTCGGAGACCCGCCCCAAAGAGTTCTCCACTTCAGACACAAGTTGTAATCGCCTTTCCTGTACTTCACACCGAGGGACAGGAGGTTGACCGGTATACCGCGCATCACCCGTACTATCATCCGCATAGCAATGCATACCTCCGATGGATAGCATGTCATTGATATGCAGGATGAAAAGCGTGGGCGATAGCACCGAACCTTGTGGGACGCCCGCATTAATGGTCATGGCCTCAGAGCAGCAGCCGTCGACAACGACTCGAATGCTCCGACCATCCAAAAAGCTAGCGATCCACTTACACAGTCCCTCGGGGATTCCATAGGCGGGCAGCTTCGATAGAAGAGCTCCATGCCAGACCCTGTCGAACGCCTTGGCAATATCAAGACTGACAGCCAGAGCCTCACCCTTACTGTCTAAGGCTTCTGCCCACCGGTGAGTTAGGTACACAAGAAGATCACCAGCTGAGCGACCGCGACGAAAACCATACTGTCGGTCACTGATCAGCTGGTGCTCTTCCAGGTATCCAAGGAGCTGGTTGTTAATAACCCGCTCCATCACCTTCGACAGCAAAGATGTGACAGCTATAGGCCTATAATTCGAAGGGTCGGACCGGTCTCCCTTTTTAGGGACCGGGTGTATATGAGCTGCCTTCCACGAAGCTGGAACCCGATTTGCCGAGTAGGAAAGACGATATAACCGCGTTAGTACAGAAGTCAACTCGGGGGCGCATCTCTGTAGGACCACTGCGGGGATGCCGTCCGGCCCACTCGACTTATGAACGTTGAGGAGCCGTAGTTCCCGCCTGACCGCCCGCTGTGAAATGCGGATTTCAGGCAGGGAATTCTCACACCGAGTTAGGTTCGGTGGAGTGGCTCCCCCATCGTCCAGGGTCGAGTTTGAGGCGAAAAGCTTGACCAAAAGATCAGCCTTCTCCTTCGCACTGTGGGCCAGACTATCATCAGACTTACGCAGTGGTGGGAAACTGGACCGGCAGAAGTTACCCTCGGCAGCCTTGGCAAGCGACCAAAAGGCACGACTTCCCGAGGGAAAGCCGACCAGTCGCTCACCAATTCTGCCGACGTGCTCTGCCTTTGCCTTGGCAATCGCCCTCTTGTGGAACCTAGAGGCGGCATTAAATTTCTTCTTCTCCTCCTTGACAGTTCGATCCTGACATCGTCTAACGTCGTTATAGACGGCGAATGCGGACTGCTTGAGGCGCGCAGCCTCCACGCAGGCTTTGTTAAACCAGGGACTGCTGCGGCCTCCGACGGGTACCTTGGTGTTGGGGATGAAAGTTTCCATACCCAAAAGTAACACGTCAGTAACGCAGTCCGCACATTTGCCAGGATCATTGGAGGAGAAGCAGAACCGCCCCCAAGGGAAGGATGCGAAAAATTCGCGTAGTCCATCCCAATCTGCCGACCCGTATTGCCAGACTCTGCGAGACCCACCCGAGGGTATTCGGGTTGGGCACGCAATAGGGGCAGAGGTGCGCACCAGGCAGTGATCTGAGGATCCCAAAGGTGCCTCAACCACCACCCGGTACCCCTCCGGATGTGAGGTCAGCAGAAGGTCCAACAGAGAGGGGTTATGGCTCTCAATATCTGGGATTCGGGTGGGCTGAGTCACCAGTTGAGAGAGGCCATAGGCCAAAGCATAATCGTACGCAGCCCGACCGGGGAGATCAGTGGTTCGCGACCCCAACCACTCCTGATGATGAGCATTGAAATCGCCAAGGATCACTACCTCCGCAGCCGGGTACTGCTCGAGTACGTGGTCAGTCACCTCTTGGAGATGCTCGAATAGTCGAGTTGCTTCCGTGTCACCGCTATGGGACCTGTAAAGGCACGCGTAGACGCGGGTGTGGCCACCGTAGTCCGTACGCACCCACAAAATGGACAGATCCCGATGTTCAAGGCCCCGAAGGCGGCGACAACAAACATCACTCCGAACAAACAAGCATACCCCAGCTTTACGCACAAAAGCGTGCTCTAGAACATAGCCGGGGTAGTTAAGGTAGGATATGTCGTCCGGGGTAGATATTTGTGTCTCCGTTAAAAAGAGAAGAGCAGGCCGCGCCGTCTCAAGGTGGTGGTGGACCGCGTTAAGATTACTGTGAATTCCCCTGATATTGCCGAAATCCACATTAATTGTGGATAAAGGGGCCGCCGTAAAAACGTCTTTCTTTCTCTTTTTTCGGGCCATTGATAAATTACGAGTTAGGATAAGGAGGGGCAGGAATGTGAACGACGAGACCCGATGAAACCCGAAAAAAGAGCGGAGTATAGTACTCAGTAGACACTCAGGTAATGTGAGAAGCTGGCGCGGGGCACGGAAGGGCACCCGGTCCCCCCTGCGTGTAGCCGCAGTCTCCACACCGGTTCTCCACTCCGGGGCGGCGACTACACGTGAGTGGCAGGGTTTTTGCGCCGGTTGGCGGGACAGCTTCCCGGGGTGGGGGAAGCGAGCAGATCCCCGGGTTCAGGTCCCCTACTGACCGACGGGCGGCCGGCGGTCGACCGTTTCACCGGTTCTCCCTGGGCCCCGCGCCAACCTATCACGCCTGTAGTGCTTGCTGAGACTTATGTATCGCATGTTTCGGGCATCAAAGAGCTCGCAGTCCACGTTAAGAAGGGAAAGGTAAGGACGGGGAGATATCTGGCTCACCAACCCTGCGACCGGAACACAGCAAAGCTGTTTGGCGGCCGACTCTAGTTGGAGGGTGGTCGCTAGCCAGTCGGACAGAGTCCTACCACCAATTTAGTTGGTTGGATCCCGTTTAGCACCACCCGGGAGGAACGTGTAGGGTGTGAGAGGTCTTAGCCTACGGACGCGGGATTCTTCACCCCCCAAATATAATATATAAACCCCCCATATATAAACAAATCCTACTAATAAAATGCAAAAGTTAGTGAGAATGTATGGATGCATGTTATTTACTCATTCACGCCAAAACGGCCGAAGGGATCACGATGAAATTTGGCATAGAGTTAGAATATGTTCTGAAATTACACATAGGCTTCTTTTTATCCCGAGAAAATTGAATATCCCTGGCAATGCGGGTGAAACCGCGAGGAGCCTAGTACTATATACATAAAATATATGTATGTATAATGTAGGTAGTTTGTCTGACTTGTGACGTAGAGAACGATACGAGCTGGAAATTATTCCGCGAGTCTTTTGATTGCTACGCCTTTGTGCAAAATATGAAGCATGAAAATAATTGTAACATTTCTGACGGTTGTATGTTGTCAGAATTTTCCTTTTGTTAAAAATGAATATAACCATATCAAAGGTTTTTGTAGTAACATACCATTAAATTGGTGCCTTTATTTATGTCTTAGAGTATGGATTCCAAAAAGAGCAGCTTTATGGGCTAAAGCTATAGGTGTTATTCAGTACTAATTTTGAACTAAATATTACATTAACCACGAAAAAGACTCGATTCCACAAGTTCTCTCTGAACGTAACTTAATTAAATGTCATTTATAAAACTCATTTTCTTCGTATACCTAGTAATTTTCATAAAGAAACAGATATATAGGTATTCTACATGATTTAATTATATAAAAAATAATCTCCAGGTTTACCATAAATATCTGATACATAAAATAGATTTCCAAATATTACCGAATATTTTGAAGCCTCAACGTATCATTTTTCATTTTCAGATAAAAATGTTGATCAATCACTTTGATTTTAAAGTGTCTGCTATGAAATTGAGTGATCCATTGGTGTTTGGATCTCGGGTCATGGCTGTGAGGCTCCCCAACCTTGAGGAGGAGCCGATGCTCGGTTATTTAGGATCCATTGTTGCATGGACCCCTACTGGGGTGAGTTACCTTTGTTAACATATTTATTTATAAGTAAAATTCAAAATGTTTCCATCCAATATGTTTCAGTATGAAGACTTCGTTCACCTCCTGAAAATTTATGCATTCCTAGAATTTTTTTAGGATATTATGTATTATTTTATTTTTATTTGTGATTTTTGAATATGTGCAAAATATTACATTATGTGTTTAAGAAAGAGCATTTTATTATTTAATTTCCAAGAAATAAATCTATGATGTATTTAAATATTTTAAGTCTGCTTTGTGAATCTATCACAGCACAATCAAATCATTGATGCATAAAATCCAATACTCTTCCCCTCTTTGAGCTAGATATTTCCTTACATGTGTCGCCGTAAGGTTTCTAGTTTTCTACCATTCTAAACAGGATTCTGGGAATGCAGCACGGGTAGCGGGCGTTTATTGCATTTATTTTTAGCACAGCATACGTAGCACATAGCAAATTTTAAACTAAATTTAAGTGAGAGTTCTACCGGAGACATTTTTGAGTGATACTTATATATGATACATAGCTAGTAAAAACATAATAAATTATTGTTTGTCTGTCCACAGCACATACGGGTGGTAAATGCTCCCATCATAGAGGCATCGATCTGCGAACCCACCACTAAAATGGTACCAGGGAACTATATATGCACAGGAGGTGTACAAGATCCGAACAGGCATTTTTGTAGAGTAAGTAGAAACTTCATACATAAAATTGTAACAAAAATGCTTAGCTAATCTTGTAGACACGACATTAGAAAGATTGTTATCAATATTGTCTTATTCCTAAAATATGATTTATGATATATATATATATATATAGGTATAATTTGACCTTATGTTGGATTCTTCAATTATAAAGAAATACAACTAATATTACGTAATTGGATAAATCACAAAGTAAGAAACAAAACAACTCGGGCCAACTCTGGAAAGTTTTTCGAGTTAACCCGTCTAAAATATCAAAGGGAAAAGTTATAAGGCAGCTCATTAATTATATATAATTTTAATAGCATAAATAACTTCAACAATATATGTACCTACTAATATTAGCGTTACTAGTATTGCATGATTTTAAATAGGTAATAATATATATGAGTAATTTTGTTATTGTTAAATTTTGGTGGCTCCCGCGGTTTCAGACGCGTGCTCAGGGGATCTACTTAAACTTTAGTAATTTATTTTTAAATCTATAAATATTACAAACACAATAAAAAAAGAATTAGCGAAATCGGCCCAGCCAACACGCGTGATTCCGTGACCAAGGGAAATAGGGATTCTTTCTTACATTAATTAAACAACAAATTTTCTATTTCAGAAAGACAACGGAGGCGCTGTAGTTCAGAACGGCACTCTAGTCGCAATTGCATCTTTCCTCCACTCTTGCGCACTTTACACTAAAACTCACGCGTTCCCAAAAGTGGCCAGCTTCGGAAGATGGCTGGAATCAGTCATATGGGACGAGAACAACCGACCCACTACAAACACACCAAGTACAATCCCACCAACAAAACCAGTCGCCAACACAACTGATGGACCCCCACCCAGCCAGATTCCCTTCTTCGCAGACCCTAGTCAGTTCATGCTAACGTTACCTTTTGACCCTATTAATGTACCACTAGAACCAGCCGAAGACAACTCAGTCATACCGAGAATGAGCCTCTATGAATCATACTTGCAGAATATGGCTAGAGCAAAAACTTCTACGACGCGAGACCCTAATGTTGTGGAGGAAGACAAAAGGGAATTGTTGCAAAGGTTTGGTAAACAAGTTGTGATGGTGCCTCCGAGGATATACGCAAAGAAATATGACCAATATGATTATAATTAGACTTTAATGATAGTTAATATATATAGGACTAGATGTAGTACATAATAAATGATAAGTTGTATGTTTTAGAGGTTATTTCTAATGCTTACTTTACCTTAGTTAGACGTGGACGAAAACAGTGAATTAATTAATGAAATCTGTTATTGTTGCTGTTAACCAAGGAGTTTAGTATATAGTTACTAGCTGCCACCACCAGTTTCGCCTGCTTAGTTCCGTTCCCATGGGAATACAGGTAAATATAGTCTGATAATGTAGCTTTCTAATGGTTAAAGAATTTTTGAAATCGGCACATTAGTTTTTGGGTGTATTTATTACAAACAAACACACACACAAAAATAATAAATAATCCTCCTTATAATATTAGTATAGAATCGACAATAACATGGTTAGTTATTCGATGTTTGAAGAATAACAAAGTTTTTGCACCGCGTGTATTTATTGATGTCCTACCACACCTAAGTTTCCAATGATAAAGGTAAGTAGTGTCTATCTATACTAATATTATAAAGAGGAAAGATTTGTTTGTTTGTTTGTAATGAATAGGCTCCGAAACTACTGGACCGATTTCAAAAATTCTTTCACCTTTGGAATGCTACATTATCCCCGAGTAACATAGGCTATATTTTATCCTTGTATTTCCACGGGAACGGAAACTACGCGGGTAAAACCGCGCGGAGGCAGCTAGTTATATATATATAATATTGTTCTTAATAACCCCAAAGTTGACCTTCATAAATAGTAATTCCCAAACATCGTTTGTAACCTCTAAAGATAAAGAGATGTTCTCTTCTTTTGCGAAAGTCTCATATGTTTCGGTCGTAACTTCAGCGATATACGGAATAACTTACAGCATATTTATCGCGAAGTTTCGCCTTGTATTCCCAAGTTAATATGTCAAATAGAGAGGAAAATGATACCACGAATGAGTGAAGCTAGACTGATCCTTGTACCGACGGCTTAAGGTTAAAATTTGAAACTCTCTTTATTGTAACATTGTAGTTATTCAAAACATAGTATTTTATATACTTTCTGTAATAGTCAAATGCGGTAAAAATTCTTGAGTACATGATCTAAAATTTCAATACATTTCGTTTCTCACTACAACATCGCCACAAAAATTCGGTATTCTGTTTATGTTCCAAAATTTACATCCACGTGCTAAAAAGAGACAGAGATATTACCACTAAAAGAGACGAACAGACTTAAAGAATATGTTCGCAGGTGAAAAGCAAGGCAATGTATCGAATTTAGTCTAGAACATAAGCGAGTTTGCCCAAGACCGCTAAGCTAAATAACTTTCCCAAGAAAAGGTTTGAACTAAAACCCGGGATCACTTCAAGCCCGGTAATAATATCCTTGGAATATAGAGGTCGGTGCCGCCCAGATGTTGGAGGGTTCAAATTACTCACTATGCAAATTAGGATTCCCGGTAAGGCGGCATATTCGTCCGGGTCGAATACTTCAAGTGCTGTATTCGAGATTCAATATGTGGACTATGTACAGCCTACATGTACGAGAATATTGCCGTAGAAGGTACCTACCGAGGTGGTAACATATAATATTGAAAGAACCTTAAGTTTTCAAAATTTGTAGGTATTTCTAACTGGAACATGGAAATCGATGGGGTATTTATTCAGCAGTGGACGTACTGATGATGATAATGATATATATACAAGGATTAGTAGCGAAATATTGCAAAAGAAAATTTGTGATTAAAATAATGAGACTAATCTATCTTACTCTCTATAGCAAAGTGGCTCCGATTCTGTTGATCACAACCTAACTTAATCACACATTTCATTCTTGAACGAATGTGTTACGTACATAAGTTTTGTCAAACTGACTTTGCTATCGTTGCTAGTCATGACGTATGTCAGCAGATTATAAACACACATAACAAACTATAAAACCAACAAAACTCAAATTCTCTGTCACTCTTAACAACATATAGATAGAAAGAGAGGTTCACTTTGTTGCACATTTGATTCGAGACTAGTATAACTGGTACAAATATAATACTCCGGTGCACTCATCAAAATGCTATTACCTATGTAAACAAAGTCGGGTAAATTCAAACACAGACGAGTCAGTTCTCTCCACGTCAAAGCAAAACATCGTTATGCCATTAACAACTTTACGAGTAACGTGGGTAACTTAATTATTCTTCATGGAAAGTCCTAGGTGAATTCGAAATCGTGCAATATATCTGTCAAAAATTTTACATTTGATATTTTGTGTGTGATATTTTTGGCTTAGGAGACTTACCTAAATTGAAATTACTTTAAAAGTGGCAAAAAAAGAATTAAAAAAATCTTTATTTATGTATTATTACACCTTATCTATTACAATTCAACCTTCTCTATAAATATACAAATGATATTTGGGAAATGTACGCGCAAAACTTCAGAATGGCTGGACCGATTTCGAAAATTCTTTTTTTTTAGTTCGTTATAGCCAGGGCAAAGATTGTATCCAAAAAATCCAAATAAAAAATCAAGCAATTTTAGAAAATATGGCGTAATAAAGTAAGCCGGGTCAGCCTTATAGAAAAATCGCTGTTTTTGAATGTCTTATTCGAGCAGTGTTTCATTAAAACCCTTTTCCCCATTTAGTAATTAGAACTTGTGAACGGAAAATAGGAAAGCCGAGTCAGTTGAACTGTATAGACAGATGAAAACCGTTTAGCTGGCGAAATGGAGGCGTCGATCGCGGATATTATTAATATCCTACCTCATGTGCAGTGCACATAGCTTCTAGTGCATAGTGCACACGTACCCACATGTGCATTTATTGAAATATTTCACAATTTTAAATAGAATGTGCACTTAGCCGTTATGCGATTATCATAATGGGAAAACTCGGTGCAGTACGGCTTTTAATATATGTGAGTACAAGGAATAGGTAAATAGAAGGCAATGCAAATGGTTTTCACATAACATTTTATAGATTAAATTAGTTTTAATATATAACATAATATGCTTAGTGCTTACAGACTTAGAATACATTTTTGATTATAACCTAAATGCATGTTAAAAGTAACTTAATTTACCAATATTTTAGATGATATCTTTAAAATACCTTCACAACAATCCCCGTTTTAATCGAACGGATTTAAGCTTTCTTAAGCTTGTACCAGAGATTGAGAATTGATTATTTTTCACATCAAATTGTATGGCGCGTGACGCCGAAGCTCGGTAAAGCTTCTTAAATCGACACATAATCGGATCTGTTTACCGTAAGCACACCGACACCTGGATAAGACCCGGTCTTACACGAAGTGCGTAAATTATTCCCTTTACTCAGCTGGTTTTAATTTGAAACGCTAAGATTTGATGAAATCCTACTTAATATTAGAAGCGCGCAAGTTTGTGAGTGTTTGTTATATTCACGTAGTAGATGCGGCTTTTGATGCTTAGCTACTACATCAGTATTATAAGGATAAGATATTTTATCATAACAGTCGAGGTCGCTAAAACTTGAAGTTTAAGCAATCGTAATATGTATTTGCAATTTCTTCAAAATGTTTCGTATAATAATAAATAGGTTTGTAACATTTAGGTAAAAGCACTGTCATTAGCCTAGCAACGAGATAATAAACGCTCTCAAGTATTTAAACAGACAAGTTTCTTTAAAACTGCAATCAGCAATACTTAAAAAAAAGCACTAAACTCGGAACTGTCTGGAAGCGTCATGGAAAGCGAGCCTTTGAAAAACTTCGCAGAAAACCTTCCTTTGAAAATTTTAACTTCATTTTTTCTCACAAACTCACCTAATGGCCGAGAGTCGACAACTTCTCAGTTGGCTTCTTCCACGTAAATTTTATTTATTCAAATAACAGTTAGAAAAATATTCGCTGAATTCGTACGCCTAATTAATTAGGTATTCCTGGAAATAAACCGGCACATAAGAGATATTGTAAGTAAATATATACAATGAATTATGTACAAATTGTACTTGAATAGTGATTTGTCTTATTGTAGACGAATTAATCATTCTCTCATGTACAGACAAAAACTATTTCTCTCCTTTGACGGCTAAGGAAATTAACTAATGAATACGCGCGCCCTACCCTTCCCTGTTTTGACGAATAATAATGGTTTCAAATGGGAGAAGAACCTTTAAACATAAGAGACAAAAGACTAATTAGGGTTTTTATGTGTATCTAATGGATGAGGTAGTCCCTTATTATTTTTGGTCGGCACAATTTACTTAACCAATACCTACATTAAGAAGATAAAAAAATATCTTTGCTGAACCCACATTAACTGTCACATAACAATAATTTGCTTGTTTTGTGACCTTGTACTTTGACACAAACAACATGAAAAACAATAAAAGTTTTCCCATCAGTACTAGAGCAACATGAAGGCAAAGAAGTGATAGTAAACAGTAACAGTGTGGTGGATAAAGATTTATTTTCGTACGTGACCTGCGGCGGATTTACGAAAAGCCTCTTATGCCCGCGTGACAGCCTGGTACTTTGGAAAACTATTTTCCCGGCGTGGTGAAAATCCTCGTTTTTTATTTACGACCTTTTAAAATGGGAAATGACAGGAAAGGCAAGTAATTCACCATTCACAATAAACTAAAATCTAATTTATATACAACAAAGGCAAAAATAAACTTACATATTATATACGTGTGATCGTTAAAGTAAACAAATAACATAACTAAGCCTGGAACGAACTACTGATAACAAATAGCATTTTATTGTTCTGAACATCGACCGCGTACAAACTAAACGAATCCTACGAATACAGAGGAACAAAGAAAACTACAATTTGCACCATTTCTTTCCTATTTTCGTCCCAACTATTGAGTTCAAGGTGGGGTCTGACTACGAGCGATGTGTTCGTTATATTTAGAGATGAAATAAAAACCTTAACCTACGATTATTGCAAACCGTTTTACGGGTTGCTCTACATATATTTCTGAGAAAAATATTAGATTAGATCACAAACTGAAATACATAATATTGGTTTTTTATAATCAACCTTCCGTCGTGTCTACGGGTTTCGCTGTTTCAGTCAAAAATATAAGTTATGGCAACAGTAAATAATGTTGCAAATCTCTCGCAGTGCTATCGCTCCTTTCCGTACGCTTCCACGAGACCGCTCGCCACACTAATTGGTAAAGTCACCGGACAGATACCAATTAGTAACTACATTTATTGATGCCAATGTTTTGTAAGACAAACTTGCGGGTTAATAAAAGAACACAATTATGAGTTTTTAGTTTTGTGATTCAGTAGTCTAGGTTAATACAGTCTCAAAAACTCTTAATTCTAGAATGATGAATATGAAAATTAGGCCCTCACTACTATTTATTAACCAACAAATAAATCGTAAATTATATGTTTCCATATACACTTTAAAATGTTCTAATTTTCTATTGGAATGAAAAAAATATTCTACATACTACGTAGGTAAAATGTTGATAAAAAGAAATAAGATTCCAACTATATCTAAAGTATATTTGAAAGGAAGGGTCTACCCATTTTTATTGGAATAACAAATAACACACAACGCAACACACTTTTCTAGGCTAGTATAGAAATCCGTCTCAATTCAGTATTGCTTAGAATTGCTGTTTCCTATATAGGACACACCGACAGACTGGATCGAACAATATTTTCCTCACGTATAGCGTATAAGACGAATATTAATATAGAAGGCATACACAAGCCGTACATCATTCTATGAAATACGGAAGCTTCTTGAGGAGAAGTTGCAAGGTTGTGTATTCGGGTTTGATTTTTGCAAGTGGACTAACATTTTTGCATAACAGTTTTCTAATCTATGGCGACGCCTCTCACACGTCATTTATTTACATTTGTTAATTATATTTCTCTTTAGATCATAAACTATTTATCGTATTTGTAATGTAACTGTGTTCAATTGTATTTAAATTATTAAGGATATAAGCAGGACCAATGCATTCAGTGAAAATCATTTTCGAATCTGCGTTTCGAAACAAGTTACACTAAAAGCAGGTACCTACTATAAAATTACCCTATTACAAAACATTATTATATAATTATAAAACAATGCCAAATGACGTATCTAAATAATAATTAAGACCATTACACACTTTGTTCCTATGAAGGGTAGGATTTTAATTTAAATCTCTAATTAAAATGCCCACCGTATACAATGTGTTTGGACTGCGGTCTGTCCATTTTGGGGTATTGTAATAGCCCGTTATCGGGTCGTAACTCGTAAGGGGTCGGGGAACAAACAACACTCCAATAATTGTTTACTGGTAGGAGAGTGGAAGTCGTTTTAGAGTAATAAATATTCTTTCAATACATTCAGGTATCTTAATTCTACTGAAACATAATTTCACTTGATATCCTAATAAAATGATAAATCCGAAAGTTTGTAAATATCTATGGATGTATGGATGATTATTATATACTACTTCTCACCAAAACGGCTGAAGCACACAGTTAGAATACATTCTAGAATAACACATAGGCTTTTCTTTAGCCCGGATTTTTTTTTATCCCGGAAACGCGGGGGCTACTTACTAGTAACAAAATAAAAATAATAAAATTAACCTAAACCTAACCTAACCGTCTTTTTATAGTGACTTAAAATCCTTTCCATCCAACGGTTGTCGGGAAGAAATCGCTTTTAGCGATAAGACCGCCACTTGTGCATTTAGTTAAGTTCTACTGTTATTGTTTATTTGTGTTGTCTTTTGGTGTACAATAAAGAGTTATCTATCTATCTATCTAAAATTCACTTAGACAAGTTGTAAGCTTATTATCATTTGGCGTGGTTCGACGGTCAGTGAAATTGTAAAATGCATCAATTAGTTAATACTAATGGGTTTGCGTGGTGCTGTCGTTTCCCTGCCAAGATTTCATTATGGTCTCATTATGAGGGAGTTTGGAGTTGGCAGCTGTGTTATCGCAATTTCACTGCAGCTGAGCGCTGGAAATGATTTTCTAAGTTAACTATTAAAATTGTCGACTGTTAGACATAAAAGGCGAAAGTACAGTGAATTTAAATGTAGTTTTGATCATCTGTTAAATATGAACTGTTTGTTTATTCTATGCCTGGGTATAATATAAATACTTATATAGAATATAGCAAATCAGGAAACCATATTATAAGTTTTACTTATTTAGTACCTACCTACTCAGAAAAGCGAAGATATTTATTATTTAATTAAAATACTCGTACATTACTAGTACCAGGAGACAAGCGGCGCAAGAAGATCAGTGTTAAGTCTAGCTTATACCTAGAGATTGTAGTTTATCTGTTTTAAACCCTCGACATCGTCTATGCTCACACACATTAATTTCTTTTTAATAAAAAAATGTGGTCTATATTTGCTGTAGAAAATGCGTTCAACCTATATTTTTTATCATGTATGCCGATTTATTTTTTTCAGTGATTCAAGATTTTTCTCACATTTTTTGGCTGGTACCTATATTTAGGTCATCAAAATGCAGTTACGCAGTCACACAAAAAAATATTGCGAAATAAAAACGGGCATAGCCGATAACGCTGACTGCGCACTGGGACGCAACGTCGGTTTTATGAATTTTTCATATTGCAGTATTTATTTTTATACTAAAATTAGATTTTTGTATATTTTCGTACATATATTGTGCAAACATCAATTTACGTGGTGTTGCTTTAATTGCTCAGGTTTTTTATATATTGGATAAAAGTTTGTTTGTTTATACAACAATGTTTACACTGATCATTTTAGTCTCTAACTTACTTTACCATACATGTCCTAGTCATGGTATAGTTATAGGTACGAGAATAAACAATTATCTAAGGCTCCATTTGCGGTTTTACCGAAAGAAAATGAAGAATACTCAAAATGTTCCGCCTGCCTGTCGCCTGAACCTAACCCAAACGCTTGATTTTAAAGCTTAGGAAATGACCACTTCTTATCTCTTGGCTACTATTTCTTACGGGAAAGACATCGGGAACGCAGCTAAGCTAGTTAATGTAAGTATTTTGGAAATTAAATGACTCACCTCATCATCAAAGGCGTCCGGGTCGGCCATCTTGACAGTTTTCTTGGGGGGAATAACTGAGCGCACTACAGAATTAACTGAGCGTGCTCGCTCATACCACTGTCCTTTCTAGTCGTCACTTATATCCGAGTCCATCGTACATGTCCCTTCTATTGATTTATTGTTCTGGAACAATAAAAAAAAGGTTTTTAATAAATGGTTATCGACGGCTATTAATCATACTGCGGCAGGGTTCAGTAGAGGAGCTGAAAATGTTATGCGACAACTTGGGTCAAGTGTGCAAGTTGTTTTACTAAAAGGAAATAATATTTCACTGTAAATATTTTCTTACAGTAAATTGAAATCGATATCTCATTAAATTTTTTTCCTTTAAATTTAGGTATGACAGGTCTAATTTTCAGGTGTTTTCCATTAAAGAATCACGAATGAAGGAGATAAAAAACCGAAAGTAATTCTAATAAAGTGCCCGTTTGTTTGTTTGTCGCGGCCGAACTACGAAACCACTTTCGATAAAAAGCGACAGACCCCATAAATAAACATAGTTGTGGAAAGCGAGATTGTATTTTTTGGTACATTGAAATCTTGACGTTGTGTCAGAGGAAGATTGAACGGTTTGATGGGGAAAATATAAAATATGATTTAGGGAAGGCCCTCAGCAGTTTTACATTATCCCGAAGATAAAACAAGCATAAATATAAGCAGAACACGTTTTCAAGTAATACTTTCCTTGAGCTTATTTTTATTAAAATGTAGATAACATATTAAGTTACGTCTAATAGTATTGCTGTCTCACTCTACCCATGAGAGGGAACATAATTAGAAATCGTTAATAATAGCGTTCTAATCTAAACTTTTATTAACCAAATAATACCTCTTACCACTAATAACGAACTTATACATCCTACTTAATAAATGCGATTTTTTTATACTACCTACTGAATGGATTTGGATGAAATATAAAGATAGGAACAGACATAGTATATATAGGCTACATTTTATCCTCGGGAATTTTGAAGATCTCCCGGGTAAAACCGCGGGGACCCATTAGTTTTCATATCAACTTTACTTAATGTCTTAGGTCATACCTTAAATACATATAGATACCATTAACATACCTTCCGAGAGATGTCTAATTAAGAATGTAGACATTAAAACATAATTATTAATTAAAAAGATATAAGATAGGGGATTCGTAAACCAAAGAAAGATTACAAGGAAAAAAGTTGTGTCTCTAACTGTCACGTGGTTCTTGGAAGGAATGTTAATTAAATAAGTTTTAAAAGGAATCTCTTTATCTCGAGCTTTGAGTCTCCCCGTTTGTTATTGAGTTACTACAATTCAATTACTGTACTACCTACCTATTTTTTAAGTTATTCAGGGATTGGAAAATGATCATATCAATAACCGTTGTAATTATGGAAGACTGAATAAATAAAAAAAACAACACTGTATAATTAAGTATAATTAAGATGGATTGAATGTATCACCACTCTTCTCGCTTCGCTAATCTCCTGGTACCTAGAGGTATTCTATAATTCAATAAATAAGGTCATTTTACACACAATCGAAATTTCACAGAGCTTGTGATACGATAACCTATATATGTAATATGTATACATAACTATTTAAATATTTATGCCCAAACACAGAACAAGCGAATATGTTTTCGCTGTAAAATAATTGTCCAAAAGAAAATTATACTTCAAATTATTCAACTAAGCGGAGATTTTTTTATAATTGTGAGTAAAAAAGAAAATTCCCATTTTAAGTCTTTCTAAGAACACGATTGATGTCTGCAATTTTTTAATTTCACTTTTTAAAACTAACCTTAAAAAATAAAAGCGCATACCACAATACCCACATACCGGTGGTTATTTTACTCAGTGCTGAGCAAAGTGAAATTAATTTAAGATTCCGCACAAAGCCGCGTTGGGATTAAGTACAAAGGGAAATTTAATTAAAAAGACTTAAAGAAATACCACGAGCGAATTGTGGTCGTTCTGTAATGGAGGGTTTATGGACCTCATTCAGAATGTACGTAGATAGAGCACGTCACTATTTCACTTGAGACTTAAACTTTAAACTGCCCTTTTTGTGCAACTAATCTTATAAGCTCGGTACTTTATACTAGATTCAAATTCTTTATACAGAAACGTTTCTAGATACTCGTAGATCCTTTAAGCTTATGATATCCTGGTACCTTGTGCAGCTGTTCATTGAAATTATATTAAGTAGATGGTTTACCTATATTATTAATATATACATAGAGACCTAGCTGTGTTTAGTTTGGAATCAGATAGGTCGTGTGTACTAGCGATGTGCCGAGTACGGTTTGACTCGAGTCAGACTCGATTCCTGCTTTGGACTCGTCTACTCGAATACCAATTTATTTTGATTCAAGTACGCCAGACTCGATTCCGGTACTCGAGTCAGGAAGAATCGATTCGTACTTGCTAACTCGATTCTATTTATGCGAGTTCAATTGATTCGAGTCTAGTTTACGAGTTTTGTTACGCTCTATGTTTTTAATTATCTTTCATTAAAAAGTAATTTAAATTAAAGTAATAACTTTGATACCTGATAAATAATAACTTAGATTCATAAATATTTAAAATCATGAAGCGTCTTCATAATCTTTATATCTTTAGTCTTCATAATCTTTAGAGCAATATTTATTTTGAGGTCGATCCCAACCGCAACATTATGAAAAAGGAATCGGTAATGAGGGTTGATTCGAGTCTAGCCGGAATTCAAATACTGACTCGAGTCCAGCTGGACTCGAGTCCAGCTGGACTCGAGTCAGAATTCGAATACCAAACATAGAATTCGAGTAGAGGGAATCGAGTCATGATTCGAATACCGTATAAACTGACTCGAGTCGACTCGATCCACCAAAACAGCGACTCGGCACATCACTAGTGTGTACTATATACCTAACAAGATATTTATTTATTTTATTACATTCATGCAAATTTTATTATTCAAATTTGACTTGCAGTTAGCAGGTGATGACATTGAATGCACATAAACTTTTCTTGTTATAATGACAGTAAAATTCGATATGGCAAGTCATAGTAGGTAATGAATAAACAAGGCAAATATTAAAGTAGTCAAATAAATTCCTTATACAAAGTTTCACTTGTTATATGAATACTAAAGAGAAAGAAAATGCAGTGTAGCAACTTAAAACATAAGTGGAACAAAGTGGCCTATTTCGTTCTACACCAATGGCTTTGCACCGAGTCGAGTCCCGCCTTCGCTTCGGAGCGAGCGAGGAAAGTCAATGAAAATTCAATCTCTGCCAATATAGCGGGCGCGAGATAATATCGAGGGATATACGTTTGATACTTGTTGAATAACTTTGGATTGCTCCGGCTTAGTACCTGCAATGCACTATGCAAAACTCTTATACATATATGAGTATAATGGTATTGTATTATTTGAATACTCGTTTGAAATACCCGTGAGTTGCTACCATTATGTATTTACTCTAATCTATTCTGAGTTTTTCGATACATCCTCCACTAATATTATAAATGCAAAAGTAATTCTGACCGTCTGTCTGCGCTTTAATCTATTGATATGGTACTAATGGAATTTGATACAGAAATAGACTAAACCTTGGGAAAGGATATAAGCTACTTTTTATCCCGGGAAATTTTATGACGCCTGGAAAACCGGGTATTTTAATATAGCTTATTATTATTTACATTGGAGAAAGCTTATGATTGTCAGATATTATTTAGTAATCAATATTTCATTAATTCATCACATCTAAATAAGGTAACAGTAATTTTTTTTATAATTATGTACATTAAACAAGCACAAGTACACTATAAAGTTTTCAAACAAACTAATGTAAAAAACCTCCAATGCATGTAACAGGTATGAAAACTAAGTATTAAACATAAAAAAATAAAATACTTAAATACTAGCAGTACGAGTGTAAAAGTTAGTTCACTAATAAGCTGAACACAAACACAAGCTTTTCCACCATTTAGCTAACTTAAATAAACCTGTGAAACTAACTGTAAAGCTAAAATAAAACTTTCTCAAATTATCCGATGGAAAGTACGAATTCACAATTGTATCGGAGTCGTTGTAACTTTAAATTTACCTACTTCATGGTAATACGTTTCCTTTCCAACGGGCAAAGGACTCAAAGTTTCCAGTTATAACTCATAATAATAGAGGAATAAGATTTTATTTGCTTTGCTAAACTTTTAATGCACGTTGCACTAACAACTTGCGGGAATCTGTTTGTTGAAGAACTATGACGGTAATATATATAGCTATACATTTATATTTAAAGGAACATAAAGATCTTAGCTTTTATTCCAACAACAGGCTTCCCCCGTGGTATCACCCGCGTAGTTCCCGTTCCCATAGGACAGCAGGGATAAAATATAGGCGACACTAAATAACGTATCTTTTTGGTACAGAATTATTCTAAACGGCCCAATAGTTTTAAAGTCTTATTAACAAACAAACAAAAAAACAAATCCAAATAAGTACGTATAGATCAATAGATCTTAAAGTACCAGGGCATCATAAGCTCAAGGTTATTCCAAACATAAATTATCGCGTGAAATCCAAGGTTTGAAAACCTATCATAAGTATACAGGTACGAGTGTCACAGAGGGACTTCCGTAGCCAACTTCGTCTCGAGTGGAACAATAAGGTGAACTTTACACTCCCACCTCCCACCGTCATTACCTACACGACAATGTTTTGAACTTACTGCAAATGTTGTGAACAACCTGCATTATAGTTTAACCTTTCTGTCTATTTTCTTGTAGGGACTCGTTTATTTTATAGTAACTGACTAGCGCAACTTCGCCGAAGTCACATCATCCCCGTTTTCGCAATATTTGTCATTGATGCTGCTTCGCTCGTTGTGGTTTTTAAATTCTATCCAGATATTCCTGTAAGAACAGGTTCAAACAAACAGAGGTTTCAGCATCATAATATTAAAAGTATAAAGATTTTTTTAGAATCAATTCAAATAAATAATGCCACATTGAAACCCACTCGTTTTTATTGTGTTTCAAATAGAAACGTTTAGGTACTTAACAGCACTTACTTTTAAACAAAAAACCTGTAAATTGATATGTAATTAGTAACATTAAACCTCAAAGTATACTGCCATAGCCCTGTCTGTATCAGTAAGCATCTTATACGCATAATCCAAATTCCTATTTGTCAAATGGAAAACTCCGAAAAAAAATTCATTAATAAAATATTGTGCAAACGATACTGAATTACAGCTTCATAAAAAAGACAAATGTCACATCAGAGTTATCTAGTATCTGTGGGTAAATAAAAAGGAGAGCACATTAAGTTAGGCCCTGAAATAAATCACCTATGCTTTGGCATTTATTACCCTGGACTTAGATTGAGTACTATCGATATTTGGACCTCTCAGAATGCTTTTCTTTCTTTCTATTTTTAGATCATGAAACTTACAAAGTTATATTTGTGTGTGTATCCTATATTGTGTGTGATAAAAAATCTCATTTTATGTAGTAACTGCTGACACCATAAAAATTATTTGCTTTTTTCATGTATTTTTTTATTTATGGTTTTCATGATAAAGACAGAATTTAACTGGATACAATGCTTAATATACGTTACATATCGTATTTGTCGTATGAATGTTTTGTAAATCATATAACATTTTATATCCCGTAATTTGATCAAATAAATAAATTAAAACATGAAACATTGTATGCAAAAACGTTTATTAATTAGTTCTTGTTATGTCATTAATACCGACATTCATAACAATATTTGGGGACGTGCGTGACCCTTATTTAATACAGGAAGCTTTTATAAACTAAAACAAACTATCTGCCCCCAGAAAATGTGTACCAGGACTGTATAAATTAAAGCGTGTATAATTACCAAACTCTTACTGCACGTTGTTCAGGAAATTGGAATCTTACATAACCCGTTCGAGGCATAAACTAGTAATGATATTTCAAACCTCTGTATGTAATAAATGATTCCACTGATAAAGCAAAATAGCAGACCCTAATCCCTTTCCCCAAAAGGACCTTAATATTTGAATTGCCATGACAACGTAATGTGTAATATGATATAACGAACGGTATCAGAATAATTTCATCTTGCGATGTTTTGTTTTGAGAATTTACAAATAGGTACTTTGGAATTCATTTTATTTTACTATTAGGATACCTTACTTCCAAATAAGTAGGTAGGGTGTCTGTCTAGCAACACGGCAATTTAGAGTACACTATTAAATTTAAGTCAAAATTGAGGATATAAATGTATTTTTAAAATATGAAGTCTATTTGAATAAAAGAATGAAGGTGTTGCCAACATTTCTAGCTATTTTCATACCAACTACTTACCTAAAGTATCAAAATCTTTTCTCCAACACTAAAAAGAAAGTACACCACAAAATATGATTCGAAATAACCAGAGAATGGAGCGTGAAATCATATGGAGTACCAATCAGGGGCTAATGTCCCGGAACACGGTCGACTACAAGACAAGAGTACCGAACTGCAATGGCTTCCGCGCGATATAACTTTGTAAGTGCGACACATTGTAAGGTACTAGTCTTATTGCACGAGAGGATACTATATAAAACATCTTGGAAAAGATAGCTGATATACCACATACATATACTACTATTACTTATACAGACTTTAGACACAAAACAAACAAATATATTCGTGTATACAAATGTTTGTTCTAGGTGGCATTCGAACCCACGATTAGCGACTAGAAAGTTATGGTAACTAACCACAAAGCCAATCGGTCTATCAAATGCATACTAATTTAAACTTACACAGGGAACAGTCTTATAATGTTTGTCGGGTGTCAAACCCATGATCAGTGGCTTGAAAGTTAGGGTCAAACAGCAAAATTAAAATATACTAGCCCTAACTTCGTATGGGTGGTACAAAACATCATATTTCAACCAATTCAAACAAAACTCTAACAAATTATACACCAAAACCTTCCACATAAATCGTGGTATCTATTGGTGAAAACCGTTTGAAAATCCATTCATCCATTTTTGAGTTTATTGCGAGCAAATGCGGCATGGAACTTTGTTTTATAAATATGCAGTGAAACCTACTCGCTTCGCACTAGTAGCTTCTTGTCCATAGTCTAACAGGTGCCTTAGACGTGGCATAGTCGAGAACTTAGTCTTCCAAATGAATGGTTCCACACTGTTCCTTATGTTCAGCAATTGCTTGAAGCTTAGAAATGCACTACAATACTATAATCACTATCACGTATGGCTTGATGGCTTTTTAATGGCTTATATTGAACAGTTTAAGACAATTGCTAGCTTATATATTCTAGGAGATTTTTGACACACCGCCACTAACTCCAAATTAAATAGAACTTGTGCTATGATAACGAAAAAACGGCCAAGTGCGAGTCGGACTCGCGCACCGAGGGTTCCGTACAAACCTGCAAGGTTTACAAAGTTCGTTCATTACGACAATCGAGTCATAACTATGGTATTTTTATTGCAAAATGAAATTCATAACATTACAATGATGAGGAAATGGGTAGTAAGTTTAAAATTATTAAAAAAATATATATTATGTGATGTAACTAAAAATTTATGGTTTTCGTAATTTTTTCTTTATCTATGCTATAAGACGTTGCTTCGTACCAAATTTCAAGATTCTGAGTTCACGGGAAGCACCCTGTAGGTTTTGATTCCCTTGCAAGTGTCGAAAATTTGCGGCATAAACGGCTGTATCTTTTGTTTGCGTTGGCTTAGAAGTTTGATTTTTTCACAGCTTCAAGGGACAGTAGACCTGAGTAATTGATATAAATTTCAGCTTCATACCTCCACGCGTTCCTGAGAAAAAGGGTCTTGACAGACGGACGGACAGACGGACAACAAAGTGATCCTATAAGGGTTCCGTTTTTTCCTTTTGAGGTACGGAACCCTAAAAACTACTTTTAAATACATAATTAGATATTTACATCCAGATACAGAAAAAAACGGATTCATGCATACAAATGTTTGTCCTGGGTGTGATTTAAAGCCACGACCGGGGGCATGAAAATCATGGTCACTATGCGGGACTAAAAACATAATCATCTAGGTGTATCAACTTTTATTAATAGCTAGAAGCTTCATTCACTTACAGTTAATTAAATAAAGCATGTACTAAGGAACCCTTTGTATTTAAATAAGTTTATTTTCCTATAGTAAGTTACGTGGAATAAGTTATCGATTCAGACACCACTCTAGTCGCAAAGCTATAACATTCCAGTGTTCTTCCAGTTCAATAAACTGAGTAATAGTGGAAACGCATCTAACCTCTCAAGACTTATGTGGCTCTGGTATTACGATATTGACTGAAGTCTAAACGACTTGTGTCGTATATCCATCTATCCATCTAATTTATATAAGGAGTGTCGACAATTTACAAGGAGTTAACGTATAAATATTTTTATTAATTTTATACCATTGTCATTTCCAAGTGACATTATTTTCACTAATGTTATAAAGAGAAAAGATTGGAAATTTTGAAAATGTTTTTGTATTGAGTAGGCTCCGAAATAACTGGATCTAAATAATGATTTCAAAAATCGATCAGATTGATCAACGTCTAGCATAGGCTGTATTTTATATCCGTATTTAAAAGGGAACGGGAATTACTCCGGTGGAATTCTGCGGCGAAAGCTAGTACATAAATATAAACAAATAGACGTAAATAGTGTCAGTAAATTCTAGAATAATCTATCAATCGTCAGCAATCAGTAAATACCTACCAAAACCTATGTATTAGTTAGATTGAGCGATGTTGACGCAATTTGATTTATCGTCAGCCTAGGCTAGACGTTGTCCAGATAACCTGAAGGGGGTGTATTTGACCCCCATTTCGCCCCCTTTGTAGCCCCTTTGTCCCCCTGAATGTCAGCTTGGTTCGATGGCGTGCTCACTGTAATAGAAAATTAAGATAATGTGCAGTCTACTACAGTGTAGAGCTCTTTGGAAAAGCGTTTCTAAATTATGTTGATTTCTATAGTAATTTTTCATATATTAAAATAAATATCTCGGGACATTTTTCAAACACGGCCAATCTGATTCGAAATTAATCAGAGCATTAATGTAACTAGATAGCTGATAGAGGAACTACTTTTGAATACAAAATTGTGTAGAAATTAACATCCAAACGCAGAACAACAGGCACACAAATGTTTGTCCTTGGTGGAATTCGAACCCACGACAGGCGGCCAGTCAATATGGCACAATATTTTGCTATCTGTAAAACAGTTCGGCTGTATCGATGTACCAGGACTGCAGATATGCTAGAAAGATTGACCGCAACCGTAATCCGCAAACTCAAAATCTATTAATTAATCTTTTGCAGTTATACAATACAAATATACTTTTATATACTAAACCGAGGCATAAAATAGGCTTTTTAAAGGAACAATTGACCAGTATTCCATGGTTACCCTAATGAGAGCTCACTTAATGTTAGGTGGAGGTGAAGCCGCAATTTGCTGCACTCTTAGCCGGCGCAGTTTTAAACTGCGGCCAAGTTACGGGCCTCATTAAATTGAACTTAGCCAAGTAGTCAAGTATCGGCGGGCAGTTTGTTTGAAGGTGTTCTCTGCATCTTATGCTATCCTGGTACTATAATTTTGTTGTCTACATAATGAGGCTTTGATTGTGTGTTTGTTTGTAACGAACGAATAGACTCCGAAAATACAGGAACGATCAGATTATTACAGAGATTTGGTTTTTTGTTTGTATGTTTGTAACGAATGCCTCCGAAACATTTAGACCGACTGATCTGAATAATTCTTTTCTACAGTAAGTGCATTCCTATGGGCACAGAAACAATGCGGGTGAAACCGCGTGGCGAAGCTCTTAGGATATAAAACAATTCAAAAGAAATATGCCATCTTCTACATATGTAAAACAAAGTCCCCGCTGCCTCTGTCTGTCTGTCTGAACGCGATGAACACAAAATCTACTGCTTTTCATGCGGTTTTCACCAAGTTACGGAGTATTTCATGGGAAAGATTTTTATGTATAATGTATAATCAATTTGGACCCGGTAGGTGGCGCTGGTGGGCAGAACGAAGTCAGCCGGGTCCGCTAGTATAAGAAACGACTCTAGTAGCATATAAAATATTTGATATCTAATTAAATAGTTCGTCCTAGTAATTATATTTATGTCTAGTAAATTTTCACCTTTAAATTAATACTTCAGCCTCTGTATTTACATTACATTACTAATTATAATATAAAATATCTCGCGCCCAACGAAGTATTATTTTAGGTTAATAAAACTATGCCTCTAATACCTCTATTTTAATTGCATTTTGCGTCCCAGTTGAAGAGATACGGCCGCTTCTGATGGTAAACGGTCACCACCGAATCTACACTAATATTAGGTAGAATAAGGTTTTTTTTTTTTGTGTGTGTATGTTTGGTAGGAACAAACTCAAAAACTACTGTGCCGATTTAAAAAAATCTTTCACCATTGGAAAGATACATTATTAGGGAGTAACATAGGCTATATTTTATCCCTGTATATTCAAGGGAACGGGAAATACACGGGTAAAACCGCGCGGAGACAGCTAATATACAATAAAAGGAAATACTTAATGAAAATAATGAAATGGTCCGTCAGTCAATCTTCGTTTGAGATGAAAATATCATGTTACCTGAAGATCTATATCATAAAAAAATATTTGGTCATTCCAACAAACATAATTATTATTCATATGAACAAGTTAAAATACATATTTATTCCAACAATCGGTTCCACGAAACTAATTAATATTGTATAAGCTTCTCATTTACCATTTCGTACCTGCGTGATTTTATTTGAGCGTGAAATGAACCGCACTGTCCGCATTAACAATGTAATTTCAACCATTGTGACTAGAGAATACAGTTTAAATTCCATCGCGAGTTATATCCAGCCAGGGTCGAATTAAGGACGCTAATTAATAATTCGGTTTTCGTCGTAAAAAAAGTCTTATTGCTTGAAACAAATAACATCATTAGTGCGAACCTGGGGCTGAAATTCAATTTTATTTGGGGCGTGAATATATAGTACATACCTTAATTTGTGGGGCTCGTTGTTTTAAAATTATCATCGGAGAGGTAATTAGGGTCAGTTAGTGTGTCCACACTGCGTTCAAGACTCGCTTCGGGTACCTTCGGATTTCCGAAGCAAAGTAAACTGGAATATATTTCTAGACCTACCGGTTAAGATTATATTTGTTAATCACGTATAGTTAAGATGATAGATAACTTATTTGTAAAGATACAACTCCTTTTTTAAAACTCTGGTGTAGTATTATTAAAAAGAAATGGTACTTCTGTATTATTAACTTTTTAACCGACTTCCCAAAAAGAAGGAGGAGGATTATGTATTACTTTTGCCGTCTAAAAATAAACGATAATTATTATGATCTTTATTGTAACTGAAGAGTTTAATTGAAAAGCTTTTGTTCCAAAATACGTTACACCAAAAGCTTAATTTAAAAAAGCTCTGCACTTGACGTCGTAAAAGGAATGTTGTACTATTGTTTGATAAGACAAAGATAGAGCCCTCGATTCTTTTGAGTCAAGGAAACCCTAAATTCATTTGTCATTCCCTAATTGTTTAAGAGTAACGTTGAAAGGGAAGATGAATTAAACCATCGTGAGGGAATCTTATAATATTACAAGCAAAAGAAGAAAAGATATAGGTATAGTAGGTAGTCGTCATGCCCGGAAAAATAGCACCAATTATGTTTTCAAACCATCCAGAAATCAACTGAAATATTTCTGCGATCCCGGGATCTTCAATTTTCCCGGGATAGAAAGTAGCCGATGTGTTAATACAGGGTATCAGCTAACTCCATACCAAATATTATTGAAAACGCTTCAGACGTTTAGACGTGAAGAAGCAACAAACATACAAACTCACAAACAATTTAGAATATGAGTGTGATGTGGTTCCATTTGGACTCGTCTATACAAGACGTTGATAAAACCTAAGATGGAGCATGCTTGCCCAGAAGAAACCTATTCACTCTAGCTTTGAAAATCCCTAGATTAGGAATAAGAAACACACAAATAAATGGAGCGTTCATAAATGCCTGTTTAAAATTACTACATTTTATTTCATAATATGTATGTAGTAAATTCATTAGTTTCCAAGCAAATCTCTATTCTGGATAATAGTAAGCTTAAATCCGACAAAACATACGCAACAATTTATCAGCAAAAAACTGACACCATAAAAGAAAATTTCCCACAGGTAACATATACCCACATACAAGATAAAGTCACGAGCTAAAATAGTATTCGAATAAAACGTAATGATTTGTATGACCCTTCCATTTCTACCTTCATAAATATTTTAAGCAACCTTCTGTTGTAGAGAGAATATTGTATCCTCGTGCGGAGTGATTCGCATCGGAATCATAAATATTGTCTACGATGCTGACGTTTAGCATAATCTGCTTTATCCATCGACTATAGAGTAGGGTTGCTATAGATATATTCTAAAAATAATAAAAAATATTGAGTAAGCCCTCACTCGCACGAGAGTTTTTTACCGGACGGTAATAAAGCGTTCAAATACAACAAATGCATTCCCATGTATAGGTATATTCACACGACAGCGTTTTTAAAACGCGACGCTTTTTTATCGAGCGGTGTTGCATTTTCAACTTTGGGGGTTAGAAATAGAGCATATTACGGTACTTGGAAACGCATTTGTTGTGTATGAACGCGTTTTTTCCGTCCGTTAAAAAAACTCTCGTGTGAATGAGGGCTAAGCAACATGTAGATTTTTGTAATAGGTATATAATTATTTAAATACATTGTAGCGTAAGTATAAAGTTCATTAAAGATAATTTTGAACTCCTATAATCATGGCTGACACATAAAAACATATAACAATAAACCACTGGTTACTATACTATTATAAGCTAGGATATTCATTAATTCATATACACTTCCAAAAACCAAAAACAACCAAATCGGTTACAGTTATGCCGTGACCAAGGGAAATACGATTTTTTTTTTATATAGACAAATTGCCAACCCTAAAAATCCTATATCTAACTAAAGCAAAGCTCTTCATAAAGTAAAACCTCTTCGCTCTGGCAATAAAAACGATTGATGGAAATTAAATAATGATACCTACTATTTACGGTATGAAATTGTATTGTATCTCAAGTTGAATCCTATTGGGTCATGAATAATGCATGTTTATTGACAAAATCGATGAACACAAACATAAAATTACTGTTAACTCGAACGGTAGATATAAAAAATAATATTAAACAACATGATAGGGTTGCACGCAAATGTATATTGCACTAGTAGCTCCCTGCGGATTCACCCGCGCTATGTATAAAATAAATGTCCTTTCCCAAGCTCTGACAAATTTCATGAATTGTTCGTCTTCTCTTCAATTGTACTTTCTATCATCTCTGCTCATATAACTGCTCATATACGTCTCCACCGAGGAGCTCGAGCCTCCCCTAACATCGAGGGGGTTTAGGCCATAGTCCACCGCGCGGGCCTAGTGCGGATTGGCGGACTTCACATGCCTTTAATTGTGACATCTCAGGCATGCAGGTTTCCTCACGATGTTTTCCTTCACCGAAAGCCAGTGGTGTGAATCCGTACGTAAGTTTTTATAAACTCAGAGGTACGGGCCAGGGATTTGAACCGGCACCCTCATGATCGTGAGTCGGTGCGTTCCCAACTGAGCCACCACGGCTTCTTGTATTTGTAATTGTACTTTATGGTATTTTTATTATTCCGTGGAAAATACACTACAATTACTATAATCAATTTTCATGCCCATCCAATCAAATAACTGTTCGCGTCGCAATCCATTAAAAACAGTGCCTTAATGCCTTTTTCATGGTAATTTAAATGTCGTTAGAATGTAAACTTAAAAATTCTTACGGCGAACTTTAAGTAATGAATAAAACATATTTTCCACAATGTTAGAGATGACAACGGTGCACTGAATCACAAATGTATGAATTATTCATATTCCACCTCTCTTTCTGACGCATGTGAACTGTATACTACCATCTCTTTCCACTTGACGTTGACGTTTCAGGAATGCTTGAGATGGTAAGTGTTGATGAATGTTTGAATCGATTAAATAATTTATATCTTGCTTTTTTCCATGGTTTATTCGGATTAGAACATCGATTAAAAATTGGTACAAATGTTCATCTAAGTAATCGTAATTGTTATTGTTTCTTATGCATTCGTCAAAGCAGATTTGAAAATAGAGTTCAAAGACCATTTTGTCTTTTATTTGTGACTCGCAGTTTCACTCAAATTCCAAAGGATTTCAGTTTTATCTGGAAAAGAAACTGCCTGTGTTTTTGTTATACCTATTATTTTGTAAGCTATAACTGTTACTTTGTTCCAAATACCTGACGGCTGAATAAAATGATAAAATATTCAAATCTTCGCTCCCGAACTCTGTGATGTTTTATTATTATCACACTTTCTAGATTTTCTTGTTTTTTGTTTGTAATAACAGTTTTTGTTGCACTGCTATTACATTCTCTTACCTATTACACGAGACTTTATGAAAATGATTTGGAATGTTGCCAATTTTATTAGTCGAGAAAACGTTTTTCTTGTTTATATACAATTTTCAACACGTTTGCGTAAACACCTACGTTTTATATAGAGCAAACATATCAGATAATCTGTAAATGCTTTTTTTATTTGATCATAAATATTATAGCAAATCGTCATGATCCAGTTTTCTAGTGGCTCCCCGCGGTTTCACCCGCGTTCCCAAGGGATATTCAATTTTCCCGTGAGAAAAGTAGGCATAATAGTATATCCAGGCTATATATCTGAGTTTAAAATTTCATCCTTTCAGAAGTTGTGGCGTTGAAGAGGAACAAACATACAAACATTACATTTCGCGTTAATAAATATTAGTAGGATATTATATTATAAATAACGTAATGTTAATGCTATCTAGTTTCAGTAAAATTTTGGATATTTCTGATACAAAGCATAAATCACAAAGAAAAATTATAATTAGAATAAGCCACGATCACGTTTTCAGCAAAATTAATTAGTGAATAGTTAGCTGTTTTAGAGGTTGTGTTTATTAAAGTAAAGCAAAGTTTTTTAAATGGGTAACTATCATGAAAAGGTTTTCACTTTGTTTGCAAGGACGAATACTTTTCCAACTAATATATCAAAAATAAGCGTGTTGACTTTCATTTAGTTATAATATTATATGAAAAGTTAATTTCAAACATGTTATACCTAGGTATATTTATTATGTAACTGTAAACATAAAAATTAATTAAAAACCCATGTTCAAACCGAAGTTATTTCATGTAACTTCAAAAAACCCCATGTTTTCCCCATGTCCGTGGAATATAAAAAGAATTAGGTACCAGGAACACATACCTACTCGAGAGATAAAGGCCAGTACAGACAACATTACAACGCCTGTTATCGGCAGTAAATTGCTCCTTTTCGAGTTCCCCGGAGGTCGTAACTCACGCGGTACATACCTACTATATGGAGACAGTGGGTAGAAACTAAATGTAGGTATATATAACTAGCGGACCCGGCTGACTTCATTCTGCCCACCAGCGCCACCTGCCGGGTCTAAATTGATGTATTATACATAAAAACCTTCCCCATGAAATACTCCGTAATTTGGTGAAAACCGCATGAAAATCTGTTGAGTAGTTTTTCTGTTCATCGCGTTAAGACAGGCAGACAGAGGCGGCGGGGACTTTGTTTTATATACATAGATGGATATATGTACTATGCTCAGTTTTCCGGGTCCCTGATGCTAACATTTCCGATGAATCAAACAGTTAATCAATCACGTGGTTGTCTAAGTTTCAGAGAGAATGGATGATATCAAATGTCTATCCAGATTCCGGAAAGTTTTTAGGGATAAGGCTCAGCCAAAAATTGACGTATGTTTCTAGTAATGTAACAACAATCGATTGGGCTGTCATGCTGATGATTTACTCGATTTATTTAAGGGTCGACTATGTGAATTTATGTATTTATAGAAATAATAAAAATAAATACAAAATACACTAGAATTGAGAATTTTTTAACTGACTTCAATAAAGAAGCCTCCGCAGGTTAAAAATTAATGGCTAAGAGTGTTGCTAAGCGCAACTCGTGGCAGGCTGGACCGATTTGACTGTTTTTGGTAAAAATCATTATATGTAATTCTAAAAATATTTCTTAAATTTGAAAAGTTTATGGAGCCGTTGTAACAGCGGGCGGAAGTCAATATTCAATACGAATATTGATTACAGAAGCATAATAAAGAAGCCTAACAAAAATGTTTTAACAACTCAATCTGTAAACTTGCCCGTATTTTGTCCCAGCGATGTTTTCTTTCCTCTACACCCAATTGTGAAATTCGTAAGTTTGTAACTTCGATATGCGGGTCGGTTTCTGCCATAGACCTATAAAATCTAACTAGATGTCGCGAGTATGTACTTTGCGAATCAAAAACACGGCCGTATCTAGGGACGGGGGGGGGGGGGGGGGGCCTTGTGGGACAATGGTGTCCGTTTCAACCGCGCGGCCACCTCATAGTGTTTGATGAAACTTTGCCAGGAATTTGTGTTAATTTGTTACTTTACACACCTCTTTTCTCCCGTAAAAAAACAAAAACTACGATCAAATTGTGACTCCCTCTAAAAAAACACAACATCATTATTTACTTTCGCCCTACCAGTAACCAAAGCTGGCCCTACCTCAAATTCGACTCTAGCTACAGTCCTGATCAAAAAGCACCAAAAAGCTAAACATTTGCTCCTTTCTACGCCGTTATTTAGTCCTTGATCGACCGTTATTGCCTTCGGACGTCAAAGAAAAGGTGACACGGTTAGTCTTCATACAAATTGAGGTAAATACGTTATCAAGTTAGTTTATAGATCTGTGGTAGGTACATACCGTATTAGACATTCGTTTTCCATTAGTAAATGAAAAACTTTGAAGGAATTTCAATAAGGACAGAAGTATAATGGTGTTACACATTGTATTTCAAATGTCAATAACAATGTTTAAATATAATTATTATACCTAATTCATATTACAATTAAAATAATAGAGTATCTAATATATGTTTGTATTTCCTTCTCCATCCTTTTTCCATTTAGCAATAAGATGCTACGATACTACCTAGACGTGGTCTTAACGGGAAAATAAGCTTTATTTTATAGTTTTAATTGCGAGGTCTAGATAAAAATCAGCCTGTTAATAAAACATATTCAACATATATGCCAAACTTCATCCTTTCATATAACAAACATCCATCCAAACTTTCGCATCCATATACACATAATCTTCCTATATTCATTGCCACATACATACATTCAATCAAATAAGATTTGTTTGTTTGTATGAAGGGATATCTAATATACTAAATGTGTATACGGCCTACGGAACTTACCAACGAGTATTACGATCAGTCGTAAAGTTGTGGTCACGTCAAGTTACAAGTCACATACGTCATAAAGTTTAGTTTACTACTAGTAACTACCTTCGGGTTGTTACACGGCCTAGGAATTACATTCGTAGTTTGTGACAATAGAGTTGTAATATTTTTATTATTTATCTTGAGTTTTCTTTTGTCAACGATTCTAGTAAATCTTATAATTGTGGGCGCAGCCTTTTATGAAACTGTAATAAGTTTTCTAGCTTTAAGTAAAGTGACCATATGGTCATCCTCCAAGTGGATCTGTCACCTAGAATAGACTTCCAAATCTTACCTGCAACTGTATAAAATTCATCAAAATCAGTTAAGGGATTTAGGCATAGAAAAGCAACATGATAGACACGTACCTTTTTTTTTTTTTTTTTTTTTTCGTGGGGAAATCCTCATGGATACCCTGCCGCGCCTCGGGGGAGGGCGGCCGGGTTATGCCGGACTCGACCGGCTAAAACCCCACGGTGGTCGCCATCAGCGCTGTAGAGGGGTCAGGGTTCTCCGTACGGAACACATACCGTGGACCCCTCCATGCGCGACGCTAATAGCCCGTCTCGGGGGAAGCGATAAGCAGCTTCCCCTAGCACCCTCGCTGTGCTTTCGCACGATGGGTCGAGACCACATCGACCCATCGTCTTCCTCGGGTTCACTTGCTGGGCGTTCGGGACCCCCGTTCCGATCGCCCGCAAACCCAAGGGTCCCCGTTCAGTCGCCTTTTACGACAGGCAGGGGAGCACCGTAGCTGCTATTCTTTGCCCCAGCTACAGGGCAGGATAGACACGTACCTACAAGACTTTACAGAGAGTTACTTTTTCTCATTATGAATCTAATGACATAAATTAGTACCAGGATTACATGAAATCTAAAGAAGTGGCCATTTACGCGTGATGTTGTACCACCTATAGACACCACGCAAGGTCAAAGTCATCATAATATTTGGTCGTAATAAATCAAATCACATAAATTGGTACCAGGATATCATGAAAGTATTATAGTGTATTCAATACGATGATTCAATACGACTGATAAAACCATTATACATTCACCCCTACCACCTTCAAATCCATCAACCAAATATTTGGTCATGATATACTTACTAATCTCATAACTTGGTACCAGGAAATCATGAAACTATTGTGGTATATTCAATACGCGATGCGGTCACAAGCTCACTCCACGTAGTGTTAGAGTAATAAAGTTAATATTGCTTACGTTATGTTGGCATAATGTTATAATATTACATATTGTTGCCCATTTCCTCTGCATTAATGTCCCAAGAGCAAGACGTCCGGACCTCATTTATCAAACGTATGTGTTATTGCTTTACTAAAATAGGTGTTGTATTTGTTTATATACTAAAGGATATTTGAAGAGTATCTTAACATTTATATTTAAACTATGTCCAAATTATAGAGTATATTTAGTAAGTAAAACCAAATCACCATTTCTTTATTCATCCACATTTTCCTTGCCTGTTATTTAGGGCTGTCTTTATAGCTAATCTCCCTCAATTTTATTCAGTCTATGTATTGATATAGTTAAATAATTTATTAAGAAATTAATTATTATTATCTAGTTTAATTAGACTTTAAAATAAATAAATAAAATAAGTCTTCGTATAAGGGCCTACATTACAAAAAGTTTAAATAAAGTTTTTGTTTACATATTTTGTAAGGAATCCAAACAAACTCAAAGAGAATCAAACTCAGTCAGGTCGATCGGTATTCAAACTCACGGATCTGAGACAAATACTATAGTAGTAAAACTAGAGTGACATGCAGTCGTGTTCGTGCGAGGTATTGTCTGTTTCACAATTGAATGAAATGTGTACCAGGGAAGTAGTTCTGAGAGAAGGTTCAGTAACCGTTATGAATAAAACCTATAACTATATGTGGTGTTTTCAATACATGACTAGGACTTTAAAAATGTTTTCTACATTACACACACGATGTTATGATATTACAAAAAAAAACGACTTCCAAAAATACTAAAAAGCAAAAAATAACTAACGCAATTTATAACACTTTCCTCTACTTAACTACTGACTACTTATTCTTTCCGCTTACTGCTTGGTTTGAAGTTGGTGCCAAGCCACAGCATAATTAGCAAACCTACAGTAAACAATATACAAAAGATCTTTGTTAAGATTCTCTGTTAAGAACTTTGGCACCGTTTGCATTTAAAATTCTAAACTCTTCTTTAAAACGCATGCTCTTGGTTTGTGAGTTATTAATATTAGAAATAAACGGTCCTTTACAGGACCACTATAGTTGTAGAATGTAAATTACATTTATTTCATCGTCGTTTTCATTTGTTTCTCATTGTCATTTATCGTTATTTATTTACGTAGGTTAGTAGTTAGTAGGTTATCGTGTAGAAATTTATTTGTTACACCATTTTATTTCTTTAAGTAATTTTTTTTATTCATATATGGCTTGGCACCGACTTCAAACCAAGCAGCAAGCGGAAAGAATAAGTAGTCAGTAGTTAAGTAGAGGAAAGTGTTATAAATTGCGTTAGTTATTTTTTGCTTTTTAGTATTTTTGGAAGTCGGTTTTTTTTAACGTAGTTTTATTTTTATTTTTTGCTTTTTAGTGATTTAAGTATGGGTAGGCTTATTATTTATTTAACAATCACAGAACAATATTAAACCGAAACGTTAATGAGATTAACCTTCAATGTCAACCTAATAGCCTCAAGGAATACTATTCTCTATCCATATGTACGTATAATTTTGAAAGAATTTTCTCTGAACTCCTATCCTTTGAGGAGTTGTACCTTCCATCATCAGCTCATCCATAGGAAATCATCATCAAACGCAAATAATTGAACAAACTGTATGATATTGACTGAAACGTAACAGTTATCTATACTAATATTATAAAGAGGAAAGATTTGTTTGTTTGTAATGAATAGGCTCCGAAACTACTGGACCGATTTCAAAAATTCTTTCACCTTTGGAAAGCTACATTATCCCCGAGTAACATAGGCTATATTTTATCCCTGTATTCCCACGGGAACGGGAACTACGCGGGTAAAACCACGGGGAGGCTAGTGTGCTTATAATTTGAGTGTTCTTCACGATTTCCTTGGGATCCCATCATCATATGTACCCTAACGAACAAAAAAAGAATTACGCAAATCGGATTAGAAATGTTAAAGTTATCGACATACTAATATACAAAGTATCGTCAAAATGACATCGTCCAAATAACAATAATGCTTATAAAATGAAAACTACTAAACCAAACTGAATGGGACCATCTGGCAGCTATTTCGCGTCGAACAAAAAAAGAATCACGCGAATCGGTCCATTAACCGCGACGTAATCGATGTACATACATAGAAAAAAAAAAAAAAAAAAAAACATACCGGCCGAATTGAGAACCTCCTCCTTCTTTTTGGGAAGTCGGTTAAAAAGGGAAAGATTTGATTATTTTTTTGTGTATTTGTTTGTATTGGACAAATAGGCCCCGAAACTACTTGACCCGTTTCCGTGGGAATGCGGGGATAAAATATAACTTAGATACTCCCTGATAATGTAGCTTTCTAATGGTGAAAGAATTTTTGAAATCGGTACCTATAGTAGTTTTTGAGTTTATTCATTATAACATACACACGCACAAAAATATTATTTTTTTCTATATTAGCATAGATTACCGTTCCATGATAGGTAGTTTTTATTTTCGTTCACAATTAATCTATGCGCTCACGATGTTCTCTGCCAAACACCAATACAATGGTTTATTGATTGGAAACTGTTTACAGAACAATAATTAAACATCTGCATTCCTGGTATACAGAAATAGACCGTTGAGACGTACGTCTCCGTTTGTTAATACGTAGGTACCTAATAAGATATTTGATAATCCCTACTAATATTTTAAATGCGAAAGAAACTGTTTGTTACGCTTTCACGACTAAACCACTGAATTAATTTTGATTAAATTTGGTACGGAGATAGTCTAGCCAGACATAGGCTACCTATGATCCCGGGAAAATTGAAGGGCCCCCAGGAACCTACCGTGTAAGCTAGTATAAGTATACAAAGCAGGTATTTTATTTATATACAGTCATAATAATAATATTATGTATCAAGGCTAATGAAATATTATTATTCCGTGAAAATTTACACACTCTCAAACCTTTGGTACAGTCGTAGAGTATGTACCTATGTATTTAGTAACAAATAAAATAAAAACCACCAGATCTTTGTGTACAATATTATTCACAATGATACTATACAATTTCCTGTTGATTTCATTTTTAATTAAAATATCGTCATATCGAATCAAATAACTTTAATTTCAACTTTCCAATATTGGCCCTTCACCTCCGCTGGCTTGCACATCGCAATAAACTCCAATACGACATCCTTCACAAAGTGAGGACAACAAATCATTGGAAATAGCTCAGCTTTACAGAAAAGCACGAGTAGAAGTACTATTTCGAGGCTAAATAAATACTCTTAGTGCCCAAGATGTACATATAGATATATAATGAAACTAGACGTCGCGAGTGTACGCCACGTGTCCAAAAGTAGCCAAAATGTCTGCTTTCTACGCTGTCATTTAGTCTGCGATAAACCGTTGTACGTTAAACATATAGAAAATACCGGCCAAGTGCTAGTGGGATTCGCGCACGAAGGGTTCCGTACAATTATGAACAAGAAACGGTAAAAAAATCAAGTTGATTGTATGGGGCCCCCCCTTAAATATTTATTTTATTTTTATTATTTGTTGTAATAACGACAATACATCATCTGTGAAGATTTCAACTGTCTAGCTATCACCGTTTTTGAGATATAGCCTGGTGACATACGGACGGACGTACGGACGGACAGCGAAGTCTCAGTAATAGGGTCCCGTTTTTACCCTTTGGGTATGGAACCCTAAAAAGTGTCACGGTTGGTCTTCATACAAATTGAGGTACTTACGTTATTTAGTTATATTATAGGTTTATATGTAGAAAGTATAAAAATATTAGGAAATCAGTAAAATGAGGAGTTATTTACTTATAATATCGATATAAAGCCCTTATAAGTATCAAATTTATATTGAGTATTACATACTTATATGTAGTAAGATACTTTGTAGTACCCTCCAACCGCGCCAAGCACCAAACTGTATTCCTGCACTTGAGAGCTAGTTCCCACTTAAGCTGTGTATGTTTACTAATTTCGTCTTCAACCATATTATATTCAAATAATCTTAACTGTTTCAGACCGCAATGCTGAAAATGAGATTATTGGTCGAAATTCATACATTCAAAATATTTTACCATTATCATTTCAAAATATCCAACTATGACGTTACACAAAGAAAAAAAAGTGTATGATAAATTTGTTACACAAATCATCGTAACATAGACCTCCTCATTTTAAGTCGCTTAAAACAAGTTTTTAAGGACCCAGCCACTCTACCTACTATAGTACCCGCTACCTTCAGAGCTTCAGATACAATCTCGAGCGGACTTCATACCCCCCAACTTCTGGACCGACTAAGATAACAGCACCACGCACAGCAACAGCAATAAAGACGTCCTCTAATTAAAATTATCCAAGTTAATGACTGACGTACAGAGCTCTGTTATGCCAAGCGTACCTAATACCAGGGACGCAGAAACGAGACGGTTACTTACGTAAGCTCTAAGCATTTATTTACAAGTGTAATCCAGGCCTTATGAATATGAATTCTGACGCGCTAGCGCTCTTGTTAGTTTAAAGCGCTCGCGACAAACCACTGGTAGGTTATGGACTCCTGGTACTCTACTTATAACCTAATCTCCTCATTACTGAAAATTATATTTATAATACTGGTGGAACTCTTGATTGCAACCTATATATGTAACAATAAAACTACAACAAATGAAGTACATTTATAGTAATATTTCAACCATTCTTTGCTATTTACTAGCTAGTTATCATCGTAAATCCAATTAAATATTTTAAATGCTCGCGATTAACAAACTCAGGTACGGGATAATTAAAATCAAGCGCCATCAGTATGTCTGCCTCAATCCTCAATCTAGGTTTCAATTACTTACTTGGGAACTGTAACCTAGTTGTGTCAGCACAAACTAATCGATTACAAAGTTCATATTCTACCGTGCTCTTGAATAGGTGACAACTTATCCACAGTTTCTCTGAGGCTGCCAATGACAGGAAGGTAGTTGATAAATGCTACAACTTTGTATATTATATTCAGTAAAGAGTGGTAATGAACAGAGAAATGAACTTCGTTATCATACAAAGAGTTATAGTACAAATTTTCATCTAATTGATCGGCGCATCAGGTGAAAAAAATAATATAAAGTGTAAGGATCTTGCCCCCCACGGTTTATGACAGCCTGGTACCATCAAGGTGGGGGGAGAAATCCTGTTTTTATATTTATTTAGTATGTAATTTAATGATTTATATTATTATAAAAAAAAAGCCTGTGTCGAAAGAAGGGATATATAATGTAATTTAATTTCGTTAACATAAGGAAAGTTTTGAAGTTAGACCAGTTCAAGATTAATCTTATGAAGGCGCATCATGTACATGTAAGTAAGTACGTATAAAGTTTAATTGCATCTTGCCCCTACAGATTTATGGCAGCCTGGTAGCAACAGGGTGAGGAGAGGTCATTCTTCACACACCGCGTTTCCCCGCAAGAAGCAATTACGGTACGAGAAGCTAACGTTTGAAATGCTTGTAACTTAGACATCTTGTAATTTATGCTACTCGTGGACTACTGGCCGGTTGGCTTGATGGTTATAGCCCAGACTTCAAGCTGCCGGTCGTGAGTTCGATTGCCTTCAGGACCTTTGTGTGCTTGAACATGTCTGCTTGTTCTGTGTCTGGATTTAAGTATGACTATGTTTACATAGTAGTCTAGTAGCTGGTTAACATAAAAAAAACTCAACTTATATTATTTGCGTCGATAGGCTACGGTAACCGCTTCCCATCAAGTGGGACCGTATGCCTGTATCCCACCCTTGTGGTATAAAAAAAATTTGAAATGTCCCAGGATATGTTTATAAAAAATAAACATATCCTGGGACATTTTTAATTTTGTTCTTCATTTTTAATTATTCTAGATTGAAAATCGTTGTAAAAAATCAAGTCAATAAATTCTGACCACAGATGGAAGTTCCTACAGCTAATGGACACTTCAACACCTCATTTGATATAATGCTTTTTGCTCGGGAAGTCTGGAGAGCAAAGATTTTGATATTCATAGTCGGCAGGACATGATTGGAATTTTTATTAGATCTACCATCGCGATCCGTTTCAGTCGAGATCTATTTGCATTTATAGTCTTTTTTGAGCGTTTATTTTAAAGAAGAAAACTACGTTTGGGGTAGCCTAGTGACTTTGTAACATTTTCATAAGCCTAACATTATAAACGTGAAAGTTTAGATGGATGCTTTCACACCATAACGGCTGAAGGAATCTATATGAAATTTGGCGCAGAGTTCGACTATGTTCAGGAACAGCAGATAGGCAATTTTTTTTTCGTGAAACCCGATGATGCTCCGGGAGCGCAGATATAACAGTTTTATATGTTACATCTGAAAGAAAGGCTCTTCTATTCGTGATGCAATTTGGCATAAACATTATATAGAAGAAGTGATACAGGATAGTATTTATTTCGGGAAAACAAAGGACCTTTTGGGTATGCGGGGAAATAAAACTACGGGGTATTAAAAAAAACCAGTATATTTTTCAAAATGTACTTTAAATAGTTATTAGTTTTTACAACAAATACATGAAAGCTTTCCTCTTCTTAACCTATATAGGACACACAACTCCTAGTCAAAATATTCATACATTAATGCCTTAAGACTACATTAAACTGAGGAAAGGCCAAGCTGTATTTAAAAGCCTAAAAAGCTGTTTAAGATTTTATCATCGCCTTAAACGACACGTACCATTTGTCAAACGCCATTTTTTTTCATTTAATCTTCAACTACCGCCAGCTCTGAAAGTTGCGAAGGGGCGATTGAAGAAACTTCGCAGAGTTTTTTGCGTATTCATAATTAATTATTTAGTTACACAACCCTTGTGTGCCTGGCTTTCCAGCTCTGTTTAGTTAATGGGATGGAGTCGGAAGTGGGTCAAACACAAATAAATGGTAGAATACCCAAATGAATTGGTATTGCCAGCCCCTCAAATTGTGTATAAGACATGTTTAGATAAAAATTAATTATATTTTCAGTTCAGCTTTTTTGTGTTTGGTTTTGTGTGTTAGTTTGCTATAAGAACAAATATGTATTAAATAATATGTGTATATACAATATAAGCGCTGATATAATTTATTTAATTTATTATTGTTAACTTATAGGTACAAAAAAAATATATTTTATTGTTAATAAAATCTTCATATCCTGGGATTTCTTTTTATATTAGCATTATATTCTTCCCTTATATCCTTCCCTTTATTTGTATATTTAGTTAAACGATATCAGTATTACATCCCCATAGAATTTCTATATGTATGAAACAAGTATTTTTTGTATAGACACTGTATGCTTGAAATAGGGATTATGTATAATGGTAAGACCAATCTGAATGAGAAAGTATACGTTAAAAATATACCAAATGAAATTACTCTTAAATGACAGAGAGCAGACGCACTTAATTGACATGCAAACTCATTGATACCAAAATTAACTTCATCTTGACCCAATATCGTTATTGTAAACAAACAGCTGCAGATTTATGGTTTGAATAACAGAAACGGTGATCTTTATTATTTCAGCTGCGTTCATTAGTAATAAACCTTTATAAAATAAATAAATATGTAACAAAACCTTCTTTGTCTCAAAATATAGGGATAGAGTATATATAGGGATCTCAATTCATATGTATGTAAAAAAATCGAACGTGTACCCTATTTCACGCTTATTTCACCAGTGGAAAATGTATAAAACGTTAAATCGCGCTTCACAAAGCAACACGGCCCCGAGGCAATTTACTCGCAGCGTGAAAAAAAAAACGTCCATAAATAATAAAGGGAGAAGAAAACTTACCTGCCGTCACTCGTTGAAACAGCCTATTTTTAATAATATCCCTGTACCGCTACACCCGATCCTGTGCACTTCTGTCACAACCTAGTTTCATTTTATAAATGAACGCGTCCAAAACACTACGAACCGCGGTGTTCGTTGAGAATATTCGATTTTGGAACGTTAATAAATAGGTTTTATGTTAGGTTATTGTTCATTTGATGTACGATTTTGATTCGATTGTTTCGATTATTCGATCGATTACGCCCAGCCCGACCGGACGGATCGAGCTCCCGCGACCGACTGAACCGAGTGAAGCAAGCTCGGGCGAGCTGCCCCATTCCCGGCACTTTTCTTTCAGCTCAGTGTTGCTGTGACCGGAAAATGTTTTCCATTGATGTTAGTTTAATGGTTTTATTAATGACTTACTATTGATGTTTCCGGTTTTAGCCGGTTTATTGTGACTGCACAATTTATGTTGTTATACACGTTATAGAAATAGAATTTATTAATATTAAAATGTCAGATAACTATTGTCTATTGCAGATATATCTAATAGTTAATATAAAACTATTTTAACAACCACACCTACCGCACCATAGCTTTTGTAATAGCTTGGCTAGTACACGCTATAGTTTCGAAAACCATTACCCTCCTTCGCCAGACGGGAAAGACTACTAACCTACTAAAATACGTGACTTGTTTAACTTGAACTGTTTTGTTTCTCAAAAAATATTCAGGGAATAAAAACCTTTTTCATTAAATCAAATCAAACCCTCCCTAACTTTAGGGTAGTTTTCCCGCGTTTTCATCGTGACCCCGGATCCTTTGTGCGGTCCACAAGCTGTGAGCATACCTCAATGCTCTATTGTTTTTCGTTTCAATCACTCACGCTGCATACGCTATATATTTAGCTCGCTCGCACGTTTCAAGTTAAACAAATTAAGTGATTTTGCACGGTTTATGCATTCGAGTACGTACCATATATTTTTAAATACCTAATGTGTGTGAGAAAAGTTTTTCATGAATTTCGCAGTCTAATTAATACAGCACAGAACTTTTAAACATAGGTATATTAAATGCCGTAAAAACTGACCTACTAACGTAGTGGAAAATGGGTAGGTAGTTTTTAAATGGTCTTATCAAGCAGCATTGTCTTCTACTTGCCTGCATGTTTTTTTAAAGAATTTTATTTTAGAACTTGTGAATATATAAGCTTTCTTTGTTCGGAGTGAGTATCATATAGGTAAGTTAATTAAATCATTGTTTAAAGTGACTTGAATATTTAAATATCTTAATAGGTACGACCTTTTTATAGAGGTGAACGTTTTTTATAACTAAACATTTTTTTTATTCCTCCTGGGTTTACCTCTGGGTTATACGATTAAAATTCTGAGTGATAGTAAATATTGAACGTCACTTCGGCTCAATTTGCTGTTAAATTAGATATTTTTTGTTTATCGAACACCAGCGCAAGACAAACTTTATTAATTTAATTTACCTGAGTTCCATATCAGTCCATCCGTTTGTAATTTAATTTTGCCATACAAAAGTTAATAAACTGTAATCAGAGTACCAGGAGAGCAAAACCTGCCAGGAGCTATGGCACCATTAAAAATGTTCCAATTTAGAATTTTCGAATATTCCATCTATTCAAGCGATTGCTCCACACAGATTTTTGTACAAAATATCTTTCACATTTACGACGATCTTAATTAATTTCTCGATTAAAATTCTATTGTTAAGATTTTGTACAACAAATAAAACGTAAACTTTACCACAAAGATTCTTGCCGCGGTTTTTCGTTACACCTTTACGCTTTTACGTGCCTTATTTGAATTTGTAAATTGGACGATGTAAATTCGAACGTAAAAAAAGATCAATGATGAGGTACGGGTCGCGTCGGAGAATACGTTATTCCGTGAATTCAGACAATTTTATTTGTTAAAACGATCCTCTAGATTTCAACGATAATAATGTCTATCATTGTCTCTTAGCAGGTTATTTCCCTTTCTTTGACGTTTCTACTCGAATGTTTGATTAAAGAATACAGGGTATTCCGTTTTGTAGACGATTGGAGATTGCGTTAGGCATCGCATCCTGTTCAAATTATGAATATATATGCTATGTAAAATATACTATTTTAACCACACATTTATTTCCTTATTTTAAGGACGTGGTTAGTATTTAATTCATGTAAATTTTAAGATTACCTATAGAATTATGATTGATCTGTTATTGATTGATATATTAAATGGAATATCTACTTGGCCAGAGTAATTTTTAAAATTAATTCCTATACGGTAGATTTTTACCCTGGGGAATATAAACTGATGTAGAACCGAGAGTCGTTTGGCAGCATATTATAATTATAGCTCAAATTCCTCTGACGAGCATGCGGGTCTCATGTAATCACACCAAAGTTCTCAAGTTTAAAGAGTTTCAAGAGTCCTCCTGAGCCGAGTTCACAACTCAATTCCATTTTCTACGTAAAGCGAAACTTTAAAAAAAGAAATAAACGAAACGTATTCATTAAAGGCGTGTAAATAAACATGAAGAAACGACTGTGGTCTCACATTGCATTTCGTTTAGACCTTCGGGTTTTATGCATCCCTAGTCATCGTAACCTCTCGAATCTACATAAAAATGTTTGCGGAGCATGTTGGTTCGTATGCTCTGGCTAGATAAGAAGATATACGTCATGGTTGGTAAGGTTATATACATAGCAAAGGGTAATGTATGAGATACATTACATTATTAAATGCGAAAGTTTGGATATTAGTAAGTTTTATCTGCTGAAGGAATACAGGAACGTGCTAATACAGGTTATAGGTACAGATAGTGTAACCCAAGTTTCATTTAGTAGTTTTTGCGTTTAAGAATAAGAAACTTAGAACCAAACACACTAACTTTATAATATTAGTAAGTAGGATTAAACTAATCAGTGGCTTTGAATGGATTTAGAAACTATTATAGAACGGGCCTAAACCGTAATTTCCATGCAAATTCATGAGGAACTATTGTCTTGTTGCAGATACGACAATCCGTTTAATTTGCATAAATCTATGTTACGACCAACTTTGGTATGAAGTGGCTACTCCGTACAAGCTGACCTTAAGACTAAGAAATAACGTAGATTCTTAGGTACTTTTTTTTTATACCACAAAGGTGGCAAACAGGCATACGGTCCGCCTGATGGGAAGCGGTCACCGCAGCCTATGGACGCTTGCAACACTAGGGGCGTCACTCACGCGTATTGAAGAATTTCAAGAAGTGCTTACTACTACACTACATAGCCAGTATTTTTATAATGGACTAGAAGTACAAGACTAACTAGGAAGATCTCCCGAGTACCCGGGTGAAACCGCGGGGCGCCAGGTTTCACCCGCGTACCCGGGAGTCCATTTTCCCGGGAGAAAAAGTAGCCTGTGTCCTTTCTGTGAGCTGTTTTTACTGTCTCCACAGGCAGTATTTTTTCATATTTTTTTTTTACATCATTGCACTTATTAAAAAATACTGACGCAAACACTTCATACTTCAGTACCTAAACAAAAATATATTCTAAGCAAAACAAAGCTCGATATTTAATATATTATTATACGAAAAAGGTCGCATATATGCGCACACAGGCTGTATTTCTTTAATTAAATAAATCATACACTCTTCACCTTACTTTCACTATGTTTCGGTTCACAACTATGTCAATCTTAAGCAATTTTCCAGAATTCACTCTAAAGTCCACCGTCCCAACATTAGCATATAAATTAGCTAAGAATTAGTTGGTTGTAACACCTTACATAACGACTACCCCTAAGATTAGACAACTTATGTAGATTAAAGACTATGACTAGGCTAAACCTTTTAGTTATTTAGATATATATATAAATGGGACATTTTTCACACACGGCCAATTTCATTCCAAACTAAGCAAAGCCTGTGATATGGTAACCAGGGATATGGTAGCTGATATACTACATACATTTTTATACATCGTTTTAAATACAGGCCTATATAGATCATTACATCCAGCCAGACACAGAACAAACAGACATATTCATGCACACAAATGTTTGTCCCGGGTGGTTTGCCACGACCGGTGGCTTGAAAGTTAGGGTCACTAGCCCCAAAGCCAACCAGCTGTCTTATATTATTAATTATGTACTTATATATAAAAACTAGCGGACCCGGCAGACGTCGTTCTGCCCACCAGCGCCACCTACCGGGTCCAAATTGATGTATTATACATAAAAACCTTCCCCATGAAATACTCCTTAACTTGCTGAAAACCGGATGGCAATCTGTTTAGTAGTTTTTGTGTTCATCGCGTTCAGACAGACAAAACGGACTATGTTTTACATATGCAGACGTTGTTTTGCCATGTATATTATTTGTATTGTATTGGTAAAAAACAGTGAATTAATATTATGTATCTATTTTCAAAATATCTGTATTTTTTTTTTATTGAACTATCTAATATTTAATTATTTTTATTATAACTGGGGGCCAAGTCTGCTATTTGACAATAAGCGACCAACTATTGCCATTCTATCGACATCCTATTGAGATTCCATTTCCATTGTGCCAAATTTGGTATTCTGCTAACATTTTATAAAAGTCTCGATATAATGTCGATGGAGTGTCAGTTGGATGGAAATGGAATGTCAATGGTTTAGTCGACGATGTTGCCTGTTAAAACTACCATGAAACCAATGATGCCAGTATAAACTACAATTTGTAGTCAAATACGTTTTAAGTACTTTTTTGTGAATTTATTACATTGATTTCGACAAATTATTAATTTTTACGATATAAATATCAACATTTATTAAAAATACATTTTAAATAATCTTACCAATCATGAAAAAAGTAAAAAATACTGAAGATTTGGCTGTATGGGCTAGATCCCTTTGCCTTCCATACGTATAAGAAAAAAACAAAAAAAATAAATTGACACAAGTTTGAAATCTTTGAAGACAAATTCATCTTAAATAATATAATAAATCATCTTCGAAAATTATGATCCCCGTCGTTTATCTTTAACTAACGTGACACTGACGGAATTGTGCTACTGGCTACAGTCGCCATTTAAATAAAGAAGAAGACTTTTTGCAAAGATTTGGGCATATTAATTACTGCTCCTATAGATCTTTTAGAAAATCACAAAGAGCTGGCGCTTCAGGCGCTTGGCCTCCGTACTAGGACGAAGGAAGGACGTAGCCTGACCAAACGCCTTTGGGCTGAATGCTCAGTTCTCCTTAACAGCGTATCCTCCGATTGCGTCTCCAAGACGCCGGACCAGTGGAGAGTGGTAAGTTTAATACACAAGCTTCTTGTCTACTTTTAATATTAAAAGCAAGTTTATACCTACTTCTAGTAAGTATAATAATTTATATTCTAATATAGGTACTGGGATTTTAATGTCCTCGACGCACGCAGCAGAACTCTCTTTGTAATCTATACATATAATAACTGTGAATATATGTATATATTTATTTAAAGTATAGGGTAATGAAACTAGGAATTGCATGTAATGTTTTTAATTAGAAAATCTTAACTAATCTCTAATTTTACTGTTAATGTCCATCTGAAATCTGTAACAAATTAATAACATAATTACTTCCATTCTGTTATAGATATAAACTTATTAATTATACTATACTTAACAATCCTTCCCTTCACAGCCTTTCAACCAGAGCCTGCTGTAGTGCCCGGCCTCTTTGAAGCTCAGGATTGACTTGGTGGTCCTGTGGATTCAGTCTATTGTCTTCATCCTAAAACAACAACAAGTCTTTTGTGAATTCTTAAAATGTTGTACTTGTTAAATCCTTAAAAAGTAAAATGTTTAGTTAGTTGATTATGTTAAAATTGTGTAATTGTATTTATTGAATAAACACCATTTGTTCAATTATTCTTTTTCTCTGCCCGAACCACCTATCACACATTACAGTTTATTTGCAAAATGTTGATTCTCTAAGAAGTTGCATTTTAATTTAATGTAAATCAACAATTGGTTGATTATTTAATAATTATACATTAGGCTGTGATCATAATGTACCTAGTTTTAATTGTAAATTAAAAAGATGTTATTTAAGGCTGATTAAATGTTATATAAACAAAGTACATATACCTATAAATCTTTTACTTTTCAAATCACAGAACCATAAGTATAAAACATGCCTGATTCTGCCTCTGATTCTCTTCATCAGCTCCCTCAGGTGGAGGGACTCTGTTTTGATTGATGATATCTCTGCTATAACTAGTATCTAGCAATTATGTACCTTTCAAGTACCTAAGTAAAACATAACTGAATTAAGTAAGTACTGAACTCTAACTAACGTTTAAATCGATGGATATCCCATCCTGATGTCGCTGCCTGGTGAGATAAGGGTTTAGCTCTTCAATGAGCCCTTACTTGCGCCTTCCCGAGACGAAAAGTTTTATAAACTACCTCAGGAAGATCAAATGCGTCAACCTTATCTAGGTAGGTATAAAACCTACTTCTAGTAAGTATAATAATATAGATTTTAATATAGGTACTGGGATTTTAATGTCCTCAATGCAGGCAGCAGAACTCTCTTTGTAATCTATACATATAATAACTGTGAATATAGGTATATATATATTTAAAGTATAGGGTAATGAAACTAGGAATTGCATGTAATGTTTTTAATTAGAAAATCTTAACTAATCTCTAATTTTATTGTTAATGTCCATCTGAAATCTGTAACAAAGTAATAACATAATTATTTCCATACTGTTATAGTTATAAACTTATTAATTATACTATACATAACAATCCTTCCCTTCACAGCCTTTCAACCAGAGCCTGCTGTAGTGCCCGGCCTCTTTGAAGCTCAGGATTGACTTGGTGGTACTGTGGATTCAGTCTATCATCTTCATCCTAAAACAACAACAAGTCTTTTGTGAATTCTTAAAATGTTGTACTTGTTAAATCCTTAAAAAGTAAAATGTTTAGTTAGTTGATTACGTTAACTTGTGCAGGCTGTGATCATAATGTACCTAGTTTTAATTGTAAATTAAAAATATGTTATTTAAGGCTGATTAAATGTTATATAAACAAAGTACATATACCTATAAATCTTTTACTTTTCAAATCACAGAACCATAAGTATAAAACATGCCTGATTCTGCCTCTGATTCTCTTCATCAGCTCCCTCAGGTGGAGGGACTCTGTTTTGATTGATGATATATCTGCTATAACTAGTAACTAGCAATTATGTACCTTTCAAGTACCTAAGTAAAACATAACTGAATTAAGTAAGTACTGAACTCTAACTAACCTTTAAATCGACGGATATCCCATCCCGATGTCGCTGCCTGGTGAGATAAGGGTTCAGCTCTTCAATGAGAGCCCTCACTTGCGCCTTCCCGAGACGAAAAGCTTTTATAAACTGCCTTAGGAAGATCAAATGCGTCAACATTATGTCTTACCGCTGCACGATATTTGCGGCGCTGGCGCAAAAGGCGACGTCTTTGGTCAGCAGCATTAGCAAGGGCCAAAATACGCCAACGCAATGATGCGGCTGAAGGCCTCATGGCTAAATTTTATGTTCTTTTTTATTTTTTTTACTTCTCAAATGCTCGAAAAAGGTGTCGTTGTTCGATGGCAGTTGAATGGCCAAATTACAACTGAAAGTCCATTGATACAACTGTCAAACAAACGTCAAATAGCGAAGAGAATACCGTTTGCACCAACAATTACGATTCCATTCAAATTCAATTGACAGCAGACTACCGAAAAGAGCAATAGTAGTTCAATGGAGTGTCGGTGGAGTTTCGATAGAATGGCTTCGGATTTAAACAGCAAGAGAATACCAAATGCCAAAATCCAATCAGCTGAGACACAATCGACACTCTATTGAGACTCCATTGGTGCATTTGTATTTAGCAGACTTGGGCCCCTGATCGATTGATCGTTGATCAGTTATCGACCAGTGAAGGCGGAAGATCAAATTGAATTGAGAAAATTATTAAAAATAAAAATCGCGATGGTAAAATAGGGGTTCATTGTAAAGGGTTGAAAATTCAGGGTTATATGTACATATTTACTAATGCTGTATCATAAAAAAATAAAAAAAAAAAATTCAAAAATTGAAAAAAAAAAATTTTTGCCGTGGATTACCCTTAACATTTAAGGGGATGAAAAATAGATGTTGTCCGATTCTGAGACCCACCGAATATGGATACAAAATTTCATGAGAATCGGTCAAGCCGTTTCGGAGGAGTTTTACCACAAACACTGCGACGCTAGAATTTTATATATTAGATAACCCCTATTTCCCTTGGTCACGGCATCACGCGTGAACAGCTGGACCGATTTTGCATTTTTTTGCATCATGAGTGAGTTCTTATGAAAGAAACAAATAAGAAAGTTGCATGGAAAATTATAAAATGTAACTTTAACATTTGTGACGTATTTAACGTAGCGTAACGGAGATGAGTCACAGATAACGTTCCGCAGATCAGCTTGTAATTCATAATAATCGATTCTATTTGGGGACTACAAAACTCCATGTAGTAGGTAAAGTTAATACCTAGTTTCGAATCAGAATGGCCGTGTGTGAAAATTTTCCAGTATAAAAAAATCATTGAAGTCCATTCTCAATAGGATACATAATTTTAAAACAGAACAAAAATATAATATTTTTTTCACACATAACGAAACTCGCATCCCATCTAAAGTATCGCCAAAACCGATAAAACCCGTCATATTAAACCAGTCGATATAAATAAACGACGCTTATCCATATAAATGTTATAACAGAAGGATTTATCTGTAACGAATGTGCTGCCAAACGATTTCATTTAAATCTATTTCGTGTCTACATTGTCACTACGAGTTCTCGATACAAATTTTAATAATTTATATCAAATGCAGATTTTTTTGGAAACGCGGGCGAAACCGACGGGTGTCAATCGTATACTTAAGCCTTAGTTTAGAGTCAACAAGATATGAAGTAGCAAAAATCTACTAGTCTATTCCCTCTATTGTAAATTGTTGAGAGTAGCAAACAGCTAAGTATTATGAGCGAAATGATTTTATTTGTAAACTAATTTTAATACATAAGATGTCTAAGAAAAAAAAATATAGGTAAAAGACTGAAATACAAACATAGAAATAACTACCTATATCATTAAATAATTAGTAGTGAAGTAGAAGAAAAACTTAATACGTCGGCTAACAACAGTAGTGGTTAGATTTAAGCATGAGAACGCGTTTTCCCTTGTGGTTGATTGAATAGTCCCTACGAAGTCGATCCATCATTCTTTACCCCAGGGGCTTATTTTCAATGTACCTACTCAATAATTTGGATATATTTTAAAGTAGGTGCTATTTATATTGGGAGGCAATAATGCTCAGCGAGAACATCAGTAAAGAATCTTTTAAAAAACGTAGGTAAATAACCGGTCAATAAATAACTGTAACTACACAACACTACAAAACTAAACTAGTCAAAATAACATTAATTTAATTTATTACGAAAAGATACTAAAAATTCATTTAAAATCAACAACAGAGTTATCTATATAAAAATTAACGAAAACATATGCATGTGATTCTATTTATTATCCGTAAAAGAACCATGCTCTCTATTTCTGCTCGCTGTGATGGCCATTTTGGAATAATAACATTTAATACAACGCCATCTAGTGGTCGTACAGCGGAAAATGTATTATTTTAAAACCTTAAGCATATTTATTTTCCTCCCTTAACGTAACTAATCATGCACCAACTATATAATAATTGTTCAAATTTTTTCGCCCCATATTTACTTAAAAGATAGAAAAGATGTCCCGCCAAATAACCCGTCATTCTCAATAATGACAGTATTTAGTTTATGACTGAACTGTTTTGTTTTTATACATGGCAACTTTAATAGATACTTATTTTTGCCAGTAACAGCGCCGAATTCAAACTATTTATCGGCTTTCTTACTTCACAGTTTACATAACTTGATTTTTAAACGGAAATTTTTGTGGGAGTAGAAATAAAACACATTTACTAGGTACTTCTTACAGGATATTTCATAGATACCTTCTAAAGAGTTCATGAATATAAACCCCAGGCAGATATGATTTACGATGCTCCATTTATCTACAGCATTACATCAATTCAATTATTCTCATTGCCTATAAGTACCTATTAAAATTAATAAGAAATAATATTCCCAGTAAATTATTTCCTATAAGCGTGTTACATGTCAAATAGCTACAAAATGCCAATATTATTTCAATTATGATGATGTCAGTTCGTTTAAAACTACTTTTTAAAAAGATTTTCTTCGTATTTTTAATCGTAAAAATATTATTACATATACGAAACCATCGAACATAGAACTTTAAACAATGCTATGTGGCGAAGCATTAGCCAAACAGTACACAATGATATAGTTAATATTTATTAATAGATTTTAAGTGGATGGGTATTTTGATAATTAATCTTAAGAACGTGTTATTAAAATTATGTACCAAATAAAAACGATGAATTTGATTACTAAACTAACTCGACAGTGGCGCCACGTGACAGTTAGACTGACGGACGTAATGATAACTCTGTCAGTTACTGATTCAGTATGACGCTATTTCCGTAATATAGACTAACCTCCATTTTGTTGTTTGTGCGTGCGTTGGTTGTCTCTTGTCTATAATTTTCAAGAATAGATCGTCTTTATGGGCATGGTCCGTAGATAATTTTACTCTTTGGAATTTGGATACTAATAATATGGTCTTTGATCAAAAACTGTCAAAACAATGCAGCTTAGTAATTTACGTATTTTTGTTTTCAGATTTCCCTTGTGGGCTAATAATGTGGAATTTCTAAAATGGATACGTGGTCGGAACTATGCCGGTGCTGTCTATCCGCCAATTCTGAAGTGTCATTATTAGATAATGAAAATAATGTAACAGAGAAATTTCGTGAAGTCACTACTATCGAGGTAAAACGCTGTTTTTAGAAGAGACCCCGCTGTTTTTAGCTAGTGTTAGTAATACTTAAACTTAATTTTATTGCAATCAGTTCATCACATTATATTTTTCTTGACATTTTCATTTTAGCGCCAATTTTTTGGGGTCATATTGACATAAAACCTAACCTTCTAGCTTTCAATATGAAACAAAAAAACTTTACTTAACCTTAAAATTGTGACCTATATTTAGCCTGCAATTTCATCTTCATGTTTTTTTTCACCAATAAACATTACAAACAGTCGTTTATAATCGCCTAAAATAAGAAACCATTTGTCATAGAAAAGGTTAATCGTTAATCTATAGTTTCTAACTACTCTTAGGAGGAAGATAACTATCCACAACTGGCTTTTTATAAAATAAGGAGTGTGCAAGAAGAATAAAAAGAGATCTAGATCGATTAAGGAAACATACTTATTTAAAATCCTTATCAGTGAGTAATGAATAATAGGGGCATTCCAATTTATCATATCAATCAATTGTCTACCTTTTTATATAATGTAATCAGTATGCATTTTCTTTCCACAACATTGTATGAGATATATTAGTCATGAATACTTTTACTATCATTTGGCACAAACATTAGTCTCTAAAGTACTCCATATCAACATCATTCCTAATGCAAACCAGTTTAAAATTTCACTCAAATCATATTAAATTATTTAATATCATTTCAGGTGACTGCTGATGACGGTTTACCTCAAAGACTGTGCACAGACTGTCATAAAACTATGAACTCGGCATACCAGTTCCGGAAACAGTGTATCAAAATGGATAGTGAGCTTAAAATACAGCTTACAACACTCTTAAATCAAGCTAAAGAGAGAAATGAAGAGCTACAAATAGATGCGGATACCGCAAACGATTCTGACGGTGATATTGCTAATGATCCCATTAAACAATTAGAAGCCATCATTAAAGCTGAACCAAATGATAGTGATGACGATTGCTACTATGTATTAGTCATAGATGAGCCTAAGGATAAGGGTAAAACACCATCCCAACCCATAAAGCTTGAAAGAATAAAAAATGAAGAACCAGAACAAACTGAAGAAAATGAAGATCTGAGTAACTATGTAACAGATACACAGAGCCATAATCAATATGAAAACTCTTTGAATTCATTCCTAATATCTGATTCATTCTCAGCTAATGTACCAGCAACTATCCTAGAAAATGAGGAAGTTAGCCAAAACCATGACTTTCAAGGAGGCATGGATGTTGACGAAAATCAGGACAGCACTTCTCAAGATAACATTATGTTACCACATATTGTGTGCGAAGATGAGGATCAAATTGTTGAAACAATATCTGGAAATATTGTACAAGACTCAAAGAATTTCATCAAAATATTAACCACAAACGATTCAGATGGTACTATTCTACTTAAAAGTGCTGATGGTATTCAATATCTGGCACATGAAACCCAACTGGTGACAAATGATGAGGACGGGGACCCTATGTCCCAGGAGGTCATATTATGTGAAGGCGATGATACATCACAGTTCCAAATACTTAAGTATGACGGATCTGAACTTGTCATAGAATATGCCGACGACGGACAAATTGCAACTGTATTCCAACAAGAAGATGGTATGTTTTTGTGTGATTGTGGGGAACAATTTGAGGACTTATCAGAATATGAAAAACATCAGTCAAAACACAATCCTGCTGGTGAGCATCTGTGCAACTTGTGTGGTAAAGGTTTTGAATCAGCAGAGATTCTTACGGGACATATGTTGCTGCACAGCGTATCAGGATCACTAATAACATGCCCCTTCTGTAACCAAATTGTAAGACGGAATGCACTCACACAACATATAAAGTTTGGCCATAACAATATCAAACCACGCTGCAATATATGCTCCAAAACATTCGCCAATCCAAATAATTTGAAACGTCACATGATGATTCACAGTGGAATAAGGGAATTTGAATGTGATATTTGTTCTAAGCGATTCCATCAAAAAATCACAATGCAGACACACAGATTGACACATCTAAACTCATTCTTTTGTAACCAATGCGATGAGACTTTCGAGAATTCCACAGCATTGACAGCTCACAAAACATCAGAAGAATGTACCAAGTCAAAAGTGATCAAAGTTAAAGAGGAATTGATGAAGACTGTCAAGCAAGAAGTGAGAGCAACAAATTTCGGTAAACTATTAGGTTATGCATGTTCCCTTTGCAAGAAGATGTTCTCTTTAGAATCAGCTTTAGAGCAGCATATTGAGAGTAATCACATCATTGATCCATCTGAGCTGTTGTGCTCAGAATGTGGTGAAATCTTACCAACTAAGCAGGATATGCAAAACCATGTTTTAACACATAATAAAGGTTCAAAGAAGGGTGTGAAAAGGTTTGAATGTAGTATCTGTTCCAAAGGCTGTTCTAGTCAGGCTATGTTGATTATGCATGAGAGAGTTCATACGAACGAGCGCCCGTATCCTTGCCAACTATGTTCCTTGCGTTTTAAAACAAAGACGCATTTAAGAACGCATCAGCTAACGCACACAAGGGAGAAAAAGTTTGGATGTTCTGTGTGCATGAAATTCTTTGCTCTAAAAGGTAATCTTGTTGTACATTTGAGGACTCATACCGGTGAGAGACCATACATTTGTTCACTGTGCGGAGAATCATTTATAGATTCAAAATATTTGAAGAAACATAAATTAAAGAAACACGCCATCGACAATCTACCATGGAACCAATATTAATCTGTACATATAATTATTTAATCATTTCCTTTTTTTTTTCAAAACGAAATTGTTTAACTGCTACTGTGTTCAATTGTAAATATATTCATGGGTTATGTTGATTTCTGTCTCCAATATTTATTAGAATATGTGTTTATTTTTAGCATTGGTAAAATGAAAACATGGTCATAATTTGGTAAATGAAATGTTCGTTGTAAACATCAAACACAATACTGAACTAGTTTCTTTTTGTTTTTTTTGTATTTCCTAGATTATAATGACAATAAAAAGATATCACTATAAAATAAGTGAAAATTCTGTTTTATTTTTAACTTTTACTTTATTTCCCAACAGGTATACACGGTGAATAAGCAAAAGATAAAAATTTCATGGCACAGTTCAATATTTTACAATATGTCGATCGAATTCTCTGGTTTTATTTATCTATAGCTTGTCGGAAAGAGGTATCACAGAATAAGTAGTCTCCTTTTAAAAAATTATGACTGGCTACAATGCAGTTAGCAGTATTATTTATCCTGTTGCGAATCGAGGCAATGTAGAATTACATAGAAATAATATTTGGAAGGTAAATCATAATATCTCACAGAGGTCTTTGTTCTATGTTAGTAGATAGTTCCTAAATAAAGCGCCATCTGTTAGCTCTCCATGGCAGTGTAACGGCAACTTACTGCAATGTGTAAACTCGACGCTAGATGGCTGTATAGTAAGTTCCATTCATATAAGATTTCATGATTGAATATTTTGAGGTAAATTAATTCTAGTATTAATACCACGGTATACGTAATACATTACTTATTCGATGGTAGAAAGTTTACATAGTTCATCAACAACTACTCCTCCCTAGATGGCGCTACTTGATCCTTTAGTTTATTTATTAATGCAAACTGATAGATTATGTGTATGTTCAAAATAAATAAATTATGTCCTTTCTTCAAAATCACATATTTGTGTTAGTTCAAGTTAATTAATACAATATAACCGTAATTAGTATAGAAGGACTGTACCGCAACTATATGCAACGGTAAGTACGTCCCCAACTACAAGCGACTGTACATCTCTCACTACATAGGACTGATACATTATAGTAATACACATTAATACTAGTACATGCGTACTACAATACTTACAACACAATCACCTATTAGTCGATGATGCGTGTGTGTATAAAGTGTGAACTTGTATTTAATTTTATGACTACTCGAATTGTATGCGCTCCTAGTATTTGATGTGCTCAGAAAACTATTTGCCACGGAAGAAGGCCGTAAGTTGTTTGGTTTTTTTATATACTTTGTTCTCTTTTGTTTCATAGAGCACAAATATATTTTTAATTGTTACAAACTTAAGCCACTCCATAGGACTCAATTAAGTTATTATAATATAGGTATCGAAAGAATATCTATTTAACTACAATTTGGAATGAGCCATCGAAGAAACCACGTAGCAATGAAAGATGTGTAGAGGGCAGAATCGCTGGAAGCCGCTACCTAGATGCTAAAACGTTGTTTGTTCCTTTTGTTCTAGACTTAATAAATCGGATATGGCTTTATTAAGCGAACGATCTATACCCCGAAGCTAAATGAACATTTATTTCATAAAAAAACTATCTTGTTTACATTAATGATAAAAAAAACTTTAAATACGTTAGGCATATATGCAGTCTAGTCTAGATACTATGTATTTGCCCGTTGGCTGTGTGCACAGACAGATGTGTGTTATGTTCGTCTGTCTCCATTTACCCCGAACACATTTGTCCACGGACACTCCGAGTACCAGGCACTCATAAAACTATAAGTGCTATTCACACTCACGCGCCACATCGCGCGTATAATATAATGTTACTGTACTGCTATTGGCTGGCGTCACGGCTCGCATGCATGTAGTATAGCTAGTAATATATACATAGTAAATATATACAGAGCTATAGGTAACATGATAATATGACTTCAGTAGCGCTGTTTCTCAGCGAGAATGACGACCGCAACTTAAAAATAGTAAATAAGGAAATTTACTTGAAAATGTTATTTGGTACACCGTGATTGTGAAATGTAAGGGAAAAACATCGCTTCTACTTCCATAAATAAAGCTTATGAAATCCTAGTCAATACAACAACTTAAGTTACGTGTTTAAAGTTAAACCTGTTTTAAATTAAAAAAAATAATGATAAAGTATATAACGCTAGTTCTGATATCAATCTAGCCGATACCGTTTATTAGAATATGTACCTACTAGTAAAAAAACCCGGTTAAATGTAAGGTGTCCTGGGAACGCGGGGGGTTCCTTAACCAGGAATAAAAAGTTACCTATTTGTTATTCCTGAACGTATTTATAATATTAATAGAATCGTGATGTTTTGGTCTATCTATATTGCTATAATTTTAATTTCTCACATAAATTCTCATATTAGTTTCAACCAAGCAAACAGCAACAAACCAAACAAGTTGTAGATACCTACTTTCCCATATCGTAGGATCAGTTGCAAATCCTAGAGAGCCTACAAATCCCTTTGGATTGCTCACAAAAACAGACCGCAGACCACACACCAAATTAAAAGCAATATAGTACTGCTACCTACAGACTTAGTAGGTACATAGATACATACACACGCAATAGTGTTACTATAGCACTATAGCTGCTTATATTTGTTTGTATATAAGTAGGTGAATAGTCGGATGTACTAGCTTCGCCCGCGGTTTTACTCGCGTTCCCAGGGATCTTTTGATACACACTTGGTCTTGCGCCCGTTTATGGGTACTTTAGAAAAACGTGTAGCAACATTTTTAATTACTTTTTATATAGAGTATTTCCAAAAATAAGGAAATTTCATATAAATTACCAATCCCTATTTTGGACACTTAGAGGTGAAATAAAAAATACCTTTGCATCAACGGAAGGAAGTTTTCACCTAAGGAACATTTGCGCAAAATTTCATGATTGTTAACTTAACGATTTCAGCTGTACGTCGATCGATCTAATAAGTCAGATTTTTTTTTCAAATAGGCCTTCACAGACACTTTTTAATATAATTTGTTCTAACGCTTCGAATAGAAGGTTGGTTTTGTTACTTCTGAGAAGATGCGGCAATAAACTCACTTTTATAATAAAAGTATACATATATTTAGTGGTATAACTATAGTATACTTGTTAGTATATATATATATGTGTGTATATATACCTAGATAGGTAGTGGCATATACGTACGGGCCGGGATGTCGGTGTCGGCGGTGGCGGGCCGCCGCGCCTCGGGCTCGGCTCGGGTGAATCATTGGTAATGTACCGCGATCGGGTTCAACTGGTCTTGATATTTGACATATTTGCTTTATTCATTTATTTATTGATACGAAATTCAAATAACAGCAAAGTTCAAGTCACGTGTTAAGATGTATCTGTATGTATCTTTGGTTATTGATTTGACTAAAAGGTTTTTTAGTTAGTATCAATAAATATAAATGAAACAACACATAGTTTTGGTTACTGTAACTTCTATATGATTTTTTTTATTTTGTGGATCTCCATTTATATCGTATCGCACTCATATACAAGTTTGCACAATATGTTCTCTCACTCATTCATTACAGGATCTTGCGAAAGATCCGACAATGACACATGTTAACATTATTTCAGAAAAACAAACAAATAAAAAATGGAAAAATTCTTATAATATGTGTAGACGCATACAACAATCAATTTGCATACATTGTCCCACAATATAATCGACATATCAATCCATTACAATAAACTCAGCAATTACACTTTTCAAAACTAACATAGATCTATTACAATAAACAAATCGTGTGAAATAGCTTATAGTGAGCATTTCACTGCCAATTTTTATAACAAGTAATTTATATAGGTCCAAAAAGATAGCTGTCTCAGTTTGGAGGAGGCCTTTATACCCGCTGTCACAGAATAATCTTAACTACATTTATAGTTACCAAAACTCAACTTCTAAAGTAGATAATAACATTTTTTGAAACTAAAAAAACTAACTTTTTCTAGTAGAAATAAAAGGCTTTTTCATTTTATTTTATTTGTAATTTAAGAGGAACAACGTGGTCAACGTGTCAAATAGTTATGTATATAAAAAAAAGTAATAGTGATTGTACCAAGACGTCATAAGCGTCGTGAATGTGGCTGTTAGGTTCGGCGCGGTGCGGTGAGTGGCGCTCGCTCGGCGCGGCTGCTTTGTTCCCAGCTGCCGACGCGCTCCGCCTCGCTCGACTCTACTCGACTCGACTCGACTCGACACTGCTACAGGGCTGCTATTGGTTTAATAATTAAATTAATAACATTGTAGAAAAAAATGTTATCGATTTTTTTTAATGCGATGACAAGTCATGTGTGGCTGTATCCATATTATAGAACGACAGCCTACAGTCGTCGGTATTGAAAACAAAATTTTCTATGTTACTCATTTATATTTTCCTGCTAGTTTATTTCTCAACTTTTTTTGCATTAAAACATTTTTTTAGTCCTGGTTACTTTCAATATAGGTAAAATCATAGTTGCGGCCACATATCGACCAATATTAGCCAAACGACTTAAACATAGTATTTATATTACTTTTATTGATATATATAAAAAATAATAATAATATATATTACGTAGCAGCCCTAAGTACAACCGGGGCGGGCCGATAACAATATCGCTGAGTGCGCGCGTCGGGCGCGACTGGCGCGAGCCGCACTGTAGGCGAGTGTCCGCCGCCTAATTTACTCTGTTGCTGACGAGACGCCTGCGATCACTGCGCTCCTGGTACCTCCAACACGCTGCGACGGGCTTTCCCACTCACTTCTACGTAACTTTTTCACAATCATGACGTCATTTCGTGTATTTCTTTCCTATACAATACATCTACAATCTATACTTCTATACTAATTACTAATATAATAAAGCGGAAAGATTTGTTGGTATGTAACGAATAGGCTCCGAAGCTACCGGACCGATTTGCACAATTCTTTCACCAATAGAAAGCTACGTTATTCATAAATAACATAGGTAGGTGTATATTTCATCCCCGTATTCCTACGGGGAAGTAATTAACAATATATTGAAGGTGAAGTGTAGCACTGTGTAGTTATGCATCAGCTTGCACCCCGCGGGATCAGTGCCTGGCCTTCATCTTCTATACTAATATTATAAAGAGGAAAGATTTGTTTGTTTGTTTGTTTGTTTGTTTGTTTGTTTGTTTGTTTGTTTGTTTGTTTGTTTGTAATGAATAGGCTCCGAAACTACTGGACCGATTTCAAAAATTCTTTCACCTTTGGAAAGCTACATTATCCCCGAGTAACATAGGCTATATTTTATCCCTGTATTCCCACGGGAACGGGAACTACGCGGGTAAAACCGCGGGGAGGCAGCTAGTTGCCAATATTCATATTGACTATTTCACTAACAAACCATTCTGTTTCATAACCGATTACTCTATTAAATGAGTAAAATTGGCTTCAAATTGAATTAAAGCATAAATAATTTTCTTCCTATGCAGTGACAGGAGTGAAGACCATGTATGAACACTTTTCGTGTACAATTGAATATGATTCTGTAAAGGCAATTTTTTGAAGTTACGTAACAAGCTAGCCCCCGAGCTACACAGAACATTTCATATTTCCTAAAGCACCATCGACTATAACTAGGCTGAACATTGAAACCTATGTCAAACACAGAGTCTTATCCAATTTGTATTATTCCCTCAATAGGTCCCTGTTCTTCAATTCGCCATCTCCGCGATATTGTAGTGTTCGCTTTATTTGTAACATTTTCTATACGGTTTGCGAGTTACAGCAAATATGAGTAAATAACTACATTATGTACATACTATGGTATATTTTTGGTAGCGATCCTAGCTTTATGATAGTCAGTGCATATTTAAAGGAACACAAAAAAAGTTGTGATTGATTTCACAGCAATTTCAGTCATGTATTTCTATTCAAAGTTACTTTATGACTGACGAGACTATAGTGATTACTACTTAGCTAATATAATAGGTAGGCTAGGCTTTGTCAGAGTGGATCGTGAAAGGATTTTTTAATTAAGCAGGTTAATATTAAATCGCCGCAGTCTTTCAATTTGTAAGAGATTAAGTCATAGAATTATTGGTAACGATTAAGGTCAAAGGAAAGATTGTCTGGAATCGTCATCATCGATTGAAACGTCTCATGTTTTGTGCATAATATGAAAAGGTCTAGTATATCTTGGAGACATTTTCCCCGGATTACAAAAGATAGTTTAAATTAAACCCAAGTCTTAAATAGGTATACCTGTCATTTTCTAACGTCATACAAGAAAATGAAAGGGAGAGTAAACAGTTAAAATACTAGTTTCATGTTCATTGTCTCAGTGTCAGACAACATAACTAAAGTACCTACCATTCATTCAGTTAAGTTTTACCAGAAGTTTAACAGTAAGAATTAACTGAGACGTCTTTAACAAATTACAAGTACCAGGACATAAGCGACGGTAAAGAGCACTGACAGTGTGACTGTTGTGGAGAAAAACCGAGTCGAGTGGAGAGATGAAATATATCTGCTCGTCGACGGGGCTTCCGCGTCAGATAAGCCGCGGGCCGAATGGGGGGGGGGGGGGGGTGGGGAAGAGGGGAGAGGAAGGGGGGGTAGGCGCGATCAAACCGCGCTACGCTGGCTCGCCCAGTTAAGTAGGTGTCGCTAGTGATGGGGTAGTTTATTAATATTGTTTATCGATTCATAATATTTTTTCTGTTATGTTCGGTGAACATACATCACTAAGACTGGACTCTAATGGCCAGTCAATACATGCAATACATTAGAACTAATAGTCATGTGCTGACTAAGTCACATAGCTTCATTAATCAAAACATAGTTCCTTATGTTCTGTTACTTTCCAAAGCATTTTCGTCATAATAAAAAGATTTTTTTATTACTTACTTAGGTGCTAAATGTAGGCATTATTTATTAATAAAACAACTTCATTTTATAAAACGTGAGATCAACTTATACTAGATACTTACCTATCGCAAACTAAAACTAAACCTATCACTGAACCGTCTCTTATCCTCAAGCATTCAACAACTATTTAACATGAGATAACAAATCACGCTTCAATCAAATTTTGTAACAATGATTGTCGTGGTTAGCTGTATTACCGTTATCGATATCGATATAGTCGACTCGGTGCACCCCATCCCTACCAGTACAAGAGTGAAGCGGGCGTCGTTGACGGCGAAAAGCAAGACCCGCATTAGTGAGCGGCTCCTCTTGTCTTGATTGTATCTGCTTGGATAGATATATAATAGATACATCACTAGCTTCTGCCGCCGGTTTCGTTTCCGTGGAATATATAATTTATGGGAAAAAATAACCCATATTTATATAACCATTTTAATAACCTGGATTATTAACGACAGACCATTTGGCTTTGTGGTTCACCTGTCGTGTGTAGGAATCCCACCCAGGACAAATCATATGAAATGGGTAGGAATAATATCGATCAAAATACAATGTTTCTGAAAATTATATCACATATATATATAGGTATATACATCCTTAGATGCACGGGATTGGATGTTACATCATTTAGTTACAATAATACAAGTACAAGTCCCAACCTTAGATTACTAGTCCCAACCGAAAAAGAAACTTGTAATTTTACCTACTGGAATCTTATTATTAAAATTAACTATGAAGAGTTCATTTTAGGTTTTATTGAAAAAACACATATCAGCATTTCTAGACGAGTAATACTGCATCCTATCTGCAGCTTTTTAATCTCTTTCGCTCAAGTTAAACTGGCCGTAGTACTTCTAGTCATAGAATAGTATATTTCCTAGTGTAAAGTTCGGAGAAGTACTAGGTACTACATATTTCCGCCGTGATGCAGTAGTGTTTCTGTTAGAAGGGAATGGGCTGATGAAATTACATGCATAATAATCAGTTCTTAGATTTTTGTCTATAGACAATAGTGACCACTTCCGAAAATAACTACTATTATTTCAAATGCCCTAAGTAAAGCCTAAGTTTCATAAGTAATCTGTCTGATCCACAAGTCAATAAGGATGGATGGATAGTCGCCGCAGCACGTTCAAATATCTCTTAGGTCCACTCGGTTGCAGTACCAGGGATGCATATAGCCGCAGGGGTAATAAATAAAACAGTAAGCCAAGCAAGGCGCGCCAGGCCATGTTTCAAGCGCCGCGCCGCGCCGCGCCCCGCGCCCACATCCGTATGGGATTCCCGCAATATTTGTTACGCTACTTTTATAAAACACCTCCTACAAAATATGGTTGCTTTGTATCGTGGCAACGCAATGCGATTCGGGTGACGGTAAATTGGGGTACTCTTGATTTCAATCTTGCCACAAGATTGGCTTCCTACGCCGTGAAAAGGCGCGGTGACATGTAAAAAGTTGCTCACTGCTTGCTTATGTACCTAGTTACCTACTATGGTTGCGATCCTAGAATGGTTTTAAGGTTCCGTAAAAAGTTCATAAGTTCGGGATAGTGTTCCTGAGAGATATACCTGAATGGATTTCTTAACAAAATACTTCATACACTAAATTACTCCACGCATTACTGAATCAGTTCTACTTTACCTCTATAATGATTGATGGTGTTTATAAATAAAATTACGTGAGGCACTCGGGGACTGCCGCGGTAAAGCTATTGCATTGCATAGCATTTTGTATCAACTTATGCAATTATAATTTTATTTATTTATTTTAATAATAAATGCACTTTGTTCATTCATATTCAAAACACTTCATACACAAATTTTACAAGTACAGCTATTCACTGTTGTACATAAATACATATACACCTATATACTTTCTCATAAGCAGCTTATGTATTCGTCCGATTTCGGAGCAGCTCGTCTCGATTCGTGCGAGTTTCGTAGAGTCGTACAATACGTCTAATCGCACACAACGCCGTGTCGACTGTCGAAGAATGCCAAACTGAAACGACGTTAGACGATGCACGGCCTTCAAGCCACACCTCCTTGCCCGTCGGAGTGGGGGGTGTTAGGTTTTTTTCGTTACGGAATTTCTTGATTCGGTCGCCGCGCTCAGAGCCCGCGATAAAAGCTATGCAATAGCTTAAAAAAAACAAGTCCTGGTACTGTAAGGTACTTGACCTTTGCATATGCATATTTATTATTTACTAGCTTCTCCCCGCGACTCCGTCCGCATGGAATAGTTACTTTGGGCTAACGCTAACTTTCAACCCCCTTCGTGTACGTAGAAAGATGACCATCCGCAGAGCCAACTGATGTCTGCACGCGCCGGCCCGGCACATAATGCGCGCACAGTACAGTACTTGAACATTATTTTGGTGCAATGTTATTTTAAATTTGCGATATCTCCTAAGATATTCATTGAAATCGAATGATGTAAAAGGCAATTTTGTTTTAAATTAAATACTTGTGATGAATAACGTATTTATTTTGATAAGGATTAATATTATCTTCATAAGAACACCTTCACAAATAATGCTTAATTTTCGAACAAATTTGGTTAGTATAAAAGTGGTCACAGTGAGCCAACCTTAACAGATAGACATATGCTATCGCGGACTTTTTTTTAGAACTTTTATAGGAGAACAATTCTGTCATACATCATTTTAGCGTAACTTTAACCGTTTATGCAGCGTACGCAGCGGAAGCTCTCAACAGGAAAAGAAATCTCCCGATTTTGAAACATTCTTCATTGGTGCTCTGCTCCTATTGGTCATAGGGTGATGATATATAGCCTATAGCCTTCCTCGATAAATGGACTATCCAATGGTGAAAGAATTTTTCAAATCGGACCAGTAGTTTCTGAGATTAGCGCGTTCAACCAAACAAACAAACTCTACTCCTTTATAATATTAGTATAGATTAAATACAACCCCCATTTTATTTTTGTACAACACGCACTTGGCAGTTTGTTCTAGTTTCTGTCGTCGTAAGAAATATTTTGTATTTTCCATCTTTCTTCATTCATTAATCTTACTTATACATATTGAATACGATGTTCTATTTTGTCAAAAAAATGTGAAATTCATTCTCTGGAAACGCATGTTGTGGAATAATAATATCATGCCGGTAGATAGAGTAAATTCGTTTTTTTTTAAATAAAAAGTATAAGTCTTGAGTACATAGTATATGGCGTATTTAACTTTAAAATTATATGTCTTAGATGATGTTGACTATCATTATCTACATTTTGATAGTTAACGAAATAAAGAGTCGCACATTAAAAATCTTATACTATTTGGGTACAAAAGTAGGCAACAGTTGAGAACCCCTACACGATATGAAATCCTGGTACAATGAAGACGCAACATTATTCAAAACCGCATATCTGCGTCCACATCCCGTCTCCGTCGTCCGCTCTCGGCCGGCGAACGACGAACACACATCGTTCCAGTTTTACAGAATAGCAAATACAAGCGGTTTTCGATTTCTTTTCTGTCTAGCCCACTAAGAGAACATAAAATATATGATGGTGGATGTTAATAACAGCACCAAACACCGGGCAAAGCCAGCTCCGTACGTAACGCGCGGCAACAACAGTAAGCCACTCTGATTATATGAAATCCTGGTAGAATAGAGACGCAACATTATTCAAAACCGCATATCTGCGTCCACTGTATATCGTCCGTCCGCGCTATCCGTGTTTCTTTCATGGCAGATACGCGGTTTTCGATTTGTTTTGTCACTAGGCTACTAAGTCCACATAAACCGGTGAGTATCGAAGCAGTACTCCAAAGCGCGGCCAAACAGTTCAACTCGAACTCCTTCAAATGTATTAAATCCTGGTGGAAAAGAGACGCAACAATATTCAAAACCGCGTATCTCCGTCGACACAAGAGTGGACCGAAACTCTGACGTATGGACGTATACTACAAACTTATATATAGCTATCCCGCTCACAAACGTATGCAAAAACATTATCTACTCGAACTCTTTCGGTTTCTTTTATCCTGGTACTGTTGGGCGAGTTAGGTAACGGGGTAAATTGAAACAACGAAACCACTCTCTGAGTCTAGCTACTTGTGTGGCAAGCAACCTATGCAAGCAACTAACTACGACTATAATTAAGGTATTTCATTCAATCTTCAAGTAGATTTTTTTATTGATTCGTTGTCGAATTGCAATGAACGGATTTTTACTAAATTCGTATTATGTATTTAAGTAAATAGCTCGAATACCCATAGAAATAATTCTTATGTATGTATATTATGTTGTTACTGCAGCACAGGCAAGATTTTTTTGGGATAAGCGTAACGTGTATGGGAGCATATCCTGGCATATTTATCTATAAATATAATCTATGATTTTTTATACAACTTTGTTTTCCAAACATAAACATTCTAGTACAATTTACATTAATATATTGTTGTTAAGAATGAAGACTCAAGTTTTTTTTGTTAAGTCTTGTGTAAAGTGTAGTTGCTACAATCATTAAATAAAACAAATCTCTTAGCTTATATGATTTCCTGGTGTAAAATCGACATCGTAAGCCCGAAGCCGAGCTGAATTGTATATTTTCACTTTCAACATCAAACGCTTTTATGAAAGATTGATGGATGATTGATTATAACAAATTATAATAATATCCATATTTCATTCAAAGATCAAGTCGTACAATATACGTTTTCATTTAATTATAACTCAATAATCAGTCTCTATTCTCAAATTATACGTTGACTTTTCGCGTTTATTTTCCTATTTTATTTACGAGTATTACCTAAAGTACCAAGAAATAGATGGACATACATTATTATAATGTTATGCCTGGAAGTTTGTGCCCCCACTGTGGCGCGGCCCGGGCGCAGGAGAAATAACTAGAAAAATTAAAACATAATATTCACGAATTAAACCTGCAAAAAAGCATGAAAATTGCATTTAATGTAAACAAAACATCATCGAAATCATCATATTCGGCCGTTTTCCTTACAACAATAATGGATTGATTTGGTATAATCTCAATCGACTAACTAAAAAAAAACAATGATCGAAAATCATGGTTAATAAGTTCATCAACTTCATAGGATCGCATAAACGTAAAGAAGTTGAAATAACTGGTACACCGACATCGTCAACAGCCAAAAAATTTGGGTAATAGTTCATTCTTTGTAAATTCAACCTTATGAGATTGTTTTTAAGATTAATATTCCATTGCTTGTATAACTGAGAGAGATAGCATGTTCGATGACGCGACCAAAGATGGCGTACACGCAGCGGGTGGTCTCAAGTAGGTCTGTCTGTGTGAGTGGCGCAGGCGCGACTCGTTCAAACTCTGTACGTTTATGTTCGCCTGGTAACATGCGCACATTTCGCGCAAGAGTGCGGGCTCGCGCGCACCAATTTCGTGCCCGATGCGCGCGCGCGCATATATTTTCAAATCCATAATGTCATGAAACTAAAGATAATGTTAAGCAACTATATACTTTAAGTCTATTATTCTTAAAATCTATATTTAAATGACCACATTTATTTATCGCCTCTTAGGATGTTTACGCTTTCGCACTCGAGCTTGTATTGTTGTTTTTCGAAGTCTTCGTGATAATAAAGTGAAATAATGGATCAAATAATGTACGCTGGTACCGCTCCTGGTCAGGTACCTAGTCCCATCCCCCGTCAGGAACCCACAGTCAATCTTAGCAGTCATTATCGATATAGGTATTTCAATTAGAAAAATAAAAAAAGATGCTAGTAAAATTGCATTATCGCTAATTAATTTGTACTAGATTGACTTTTGTTTTTATACAATTCTACTAACAAAATAGACCAAATACTTAGCTCGAATAGTTTAAAACTTAGTTACCTACCTTCTTATATAAAACGGTTAGATGTAGACACAAATCTTATCTTATTCATTATTTGAGTCTATAAGGATTTTGAGTTAAATCTGAAGATAAATAAATATTTTCTAAGTATGTCGTAACTGTGTCGGTACCTACTGGATACGTCTCTAATATGATATTGACCTGCCGGTCGCTAACTACGCGAGGTTTAATTGTACCTATATAGTAAATAATGGATTAAATAAGAAGTTTATACCTTCAACAAGTAGACAGTAAAACAATCTTAGCCAGTGTAATATTTCATTCGCGGTAAACGTGTAACCGAGTAGCAAGTTACTAGTACAATAAACCTATCTACGACCCAATCGAACAATAGCGCGGCAAACGACGCGACGCGACGCGTTATCTCACGAAGGACGGCCAAGTGCGAGTATTATCGCGGGCGCCCCTACGCGGCTACGGCCGACGATCGGCCCGATTGTTTTGCGGGCAATTAGCGTTCGGTTCGGCCCGTCCCGCCGCACGTGCCACCGACCGCGCCGGGTCCGTCCCAGACGCCGCCAGCCGCACTCGCCTCGCCACTCGCCACGCCACTCGCCGCACTAGCTAGCTATAGCCAGTCAGTACGCCGCGCGCGCCCCAAGCGAGTGGCTGTTTGCAGCGAAGCCTTGTCGCGCGCCTCGCTCTCGGAACACGAACTACGTACGGGACGCGACGCGACGAACGCACCCCGTCGGCTTTCACGCAGCGGTACTGTTTTGTTTTTCTTTCAAAGTTTTCGTAAGTCTCATAGAATGTCAATTGTCCTGTAATAAAATGATCTGCTATTTTATTTATTTATTTTGAAACTTTTAAATAGTTTTATAACTCTTATTGTTTTATATATCCGCTTTATTTCACCAACAAATTGATTGGAAATATTTAATAATGCAAACACCATAGTTATATCTATTATCCGTGCCGATCGGCATCCTTCTTTCACTTCATCCCACTGCGGTGCGCCGCCGGTAAAAGTTTCCGTCTGCGGAAAGTCCTTTAGGTCGTAGAGAAGTTCGCAGTCAAAAGTTCGCGTTCGCAAAGTTGCCGGTACGGTACGCACGAAACTCCCCAACTTTTCTGTTAGTATAACTTTCCTCGAAAACAATTCCCGAACAATCCCCCAGAACGTTACGTTCACTCCTAATGGAAAACAAAAGAGTACCGCCGCCGATATAATGAGCAAAGTGACTTTCTGTACAGTTAACTAACATTAATTACACAGCGGTTACATAATTGACGATTATGGAGAGTAACGATTGATTACAATAAAGTGCAGTGCGATATCGGGACATCAAAATGGCTGCGGCTATGATATCAGATAGGGGACTTCGCAAGAAGTTAACACAAGAAGCTATACCGGAGAAGACACCGCGCAAACCGTCGAAGCGCAAGTCGACAGCGAGCAGTTCAAAGAACGACAAGAAAAACGAGCAGAACAACAACAAAAGGCCAAAAGTACAGACGGGGGATCCCAAACTGGATCTGTTCTCGACGTACCAACCCTGGGTGATACAGACGTATGGGGATTTGGCCAAGACTAAAACAATAACATTGAAGAAGTATGCGAGAATATTGCGCACATTGCGTGGGGAGGAATGCAACAGTTCCGACAGTTCCAAGTTCCGGTTCTGGGTGAAGGCGAAGGGTTTCCATGTTGGGAAGCCGCCAGGATATGAAGCCAAGCCAGCCGACGGCATCGTCTGCAGATACAGCGTATTGGATGCAGATGGTTGCACCAGGGGAGCTGATGGCCAGGAGATCTATACCGGTTCTCAGAATGATCCACCACTGTATATACCTACGCCACCGTTGAAGGTAAGTCAGTTAAACTTTATTTTATAATTATTAAGCTATTTAATAAGATTTATTTATTGACTATCTCTAAAAATATTTCTATGTATTTGGAAAGTTATATCTTTTGATTCCTTATTAATAGGTTCGTCAGCTAACCAGAAAATGATTATTTAACTAGAATGTTACACATATTTATTTCAATAATATCGTATTGACGCGCCACATACTATGTATTTTTAAGTTTTAAAATATGTCATGTAGAGGGAAACCAAAAATACAAGATGGCTCGCTTGGGACGATACTAATTAAACATAAGTCTACCCCTAGTAAATAAAAACAATCCCAAAAATTTAAACACTGTATGATGTAGTTTTTAACTTTGGTAGGTACCTAAGTCTGTATGTACGTACACTCAGCAGTTGACATTGACGGATCCGTCAAGATCAGTGAAACAGGTGATTTCGTTCACAAATGTACCAAGGGAACATAAACTAAAACAAATCACATTTCCGTTACTGTCGGTTCATCTGCCTTGGAACTTTTCAATACAATAAAATTGCTACCTGACTTGAAAACTACAAGCTAAAAAGAGTTCTATTATAGTAAATAACCACGTTATCTTTAAAATATTCTGAATTTCAATAAAAAATGGCGTAAAATTTGAATAGAATTTCTTCATTGATAAATCTTTGAGACCGCAATAATGACAACAACTTTATAACTATACTAAACAACATGACAAAGTGAGCGAGATCAAAGAACAGGTGATCTGTACCATCTTTGTACTAGGCACGCATAGAATATAAAGAGATACATCTCGTCATAGCCGTTTGAATACACGTTCATTCATCATCGGGCTTGACTAGTAGGTTAGTCATCGTAGTTAGGTTGGATGGATGTGCTCTTTCAAGATTAGTCATTTCATATTTACTAACAACAAAGTCTAGTCTATAGTGAGAACTATCGCTGCTGGACTGTCGCTTTGCCCATAGTTAAGTTTCTACATACATATTTATTCGTGAAAATCGGTATTTTTTTTTAAACTTTGAGATCATTACGTATTCAAAATTGATCAGGAACTTGAGAAAATATTTCTCTGGGTATTTATTTTATAGCTATATTAAGCTCTGATCCGAGATGAGTGGAGGAAGGATAGGGAGGCCTTTGCCCTGCAGTGGGACACCACAGGCTCGTGATAATATACTACTAAGGTACCTTAAAGTATTTCAGTTGAAATCAAAATATACCTTTTTTTAATTATTTTGAAGACACTTTCTTGCTTGTCTCAGACCACAAATCGAAATCATAATGCGATGGATGTAAAGACCTCTCACCCATGACCTTCGCTTTTAAATCCATGGAAAAACGGATTTTTTTAGGTATTGCAAAAAAAAACATCATAGATAGGTGGTACATTACAAAAGAGATCCATCATTAGGAAACTAGTGCAACAACCAGGGCATCATAAACCTATGGTAATGACGATGGCTCATGGTTTGCATGTCGGGCTCGGGCGCAGACGGTGCGAGCGAGACCGCCGCTGGCTCTCCCTCATTTATTATTACCGAACCAGCCTGCTCATGTTTATTAAAGAGCAGACATCCCGGGCCTGGTCTCACCTGAACTCACTGCGGGCTCAAGATCTGCTTATTATTAATGTTCTGTAAGACTATCCGTTAGAAGCTCCCGTCGGGATGTTCTGAACTTGTGAGTGATGTAAGAACTTCAAAAATAAAATAATTTAGTCGCAAATATTCGAGTCGTTATGAGATAGCAAACGGAAGTAGGTGTATAAAAAAATAATGTGATAAAAGTTTTAGACCACGCTAAAGATTTTGAATGCCTTCGCTTCGTCATGAGCTAATAACATTCCTACAATATAGTATGAACTACAATACAATTAGTATTCGAATCAAGGCTCAGTGTTAAATCAAAGACAAACAAAAATGTGGAACATGACTTAAGCGTTGAATTTTAGCTACCTACGATGCATTACCTGCCTGTAATATATGCACTCATTTTATATAGCCTAACAACTAAAAATCATGTAAAAACTTATACCTAACTGAAACCTACTACTAAGGTCTTGTCTTCGTTTCCGAGTAGTTAGGAATAAGGCAATAAAATATAGCCTATGCCACTCACAAACGTGACTTTCTATCGGTAAAAAAAATTTCAAAATCGGTCTTATAGATCCAGAGACTATATTTAAAAAACTCAGTATATAGTATTACAAAAGCGGTACCAGTACTGTGGTACATTTCACCGATATCTATGCGCGCATGACAATACAGACGCGGTGTGAAATTTTAAACAAACGCTCGCATTCAATTTATATTCTCCGAGCGCTCCCCGAACGCACGGTTTAGCAAAAACGTGGAGAACAATGGGTGGTACGAACTGCGACCACACGGCACGGTACGGGAACACCGAACGACGCAACAACCGTACCGATATGATATGTGAGCGATAACAGACGATCGATTCCGTCGTGCTCGTGGTTCGTGGTACAACACTCGACTCGTTCAAGTTGCGTCGCGTCGCCGGCTCGGTTACCTTCTCTCGTGTTATGATGCCCTGGTGATTTGTATCGAATATATATCGATGAATCGCGCGATTGTGCATCATCGAGTTACAAGACAAGCTCGCCGTGCGTGTTGTCGATTGATTGATTGATAAAGTATAAAAAGTTACGCGTTTTCGTCGTAAACTTTGCTTTTAGCTTGTACTATCTATCTATATACATAAAACAAAGTCCCGCCGCCTCTGTCTGTCTGTCTGAACGCGACGAACACAAAAACTACTGAACAGATTTTCATACGGTTTTCACCAAATTACGGAGTATCATGGGAAAGGTTTTTTTTATGTATAAATACATCGATTTGGACCCGGTAGTTGGCGCTGGTGGGCAGAACGAAGTCTGCCGGGTCCGCTAGTTAACCTAAACGGTGACTTTTAAATCTCCGCTAGATGACAGCCGCAACCAAAATTCCAAAATGAGAACGTAGAATCAACATAAATAAAACAAAAGCCGTATACAGGTATAATTCATCAGGCAATCGGCCAGTGCGGGTGACATACTTGATTAAAATGAATGCCGTCCGACCGCAGACCCGCCGGCCATTTTTACCTGCTCCCGGAATTAACCGCTTATTAGCGAAACCAGGAATAAAATTCCTATAATTTAAAGGGGCTGAATTCTAATCCTTTCGCATAATAAAGATGAACGAATCGTCGTGATTAGTTTAGATACCTACCACATAATGAGTATTATATTCTATAAACGATGCGCATATAAAATATGATGCGGGCAACACCGTAAATATGGAAAAAAAACAAATGGCGGATGGAGTCGTCGCCGTGGCAATTAAATTATTCTGCATCATCACACCCAACACAGGCGGGGGTGAGCGAAGCACATGCTCGGAATCGCTTACACGTCACCAAAATAAAAAAAATAAAGCATTTGTGAACGAAAATGTGGAATTTTATAACCCAAGTGTGGGCTCTTTATGTATAGAAACCCGCCGCGTGGTTTCACCCGTGTTATTTACGTTCCCGAAGAAATACGGGGATAAAATATACCTTGTCTCCCTGATAATGTAGCTTTGGATTGGTGAAGGAATTATTTAGGTCGGTCCAGCAGTTTCCGAGCCTCGTCATCTATACTGTCGGTCTGTCTCGTTTTCACGCTAAAACTACTGAACCGTTTAAAATTAAATTTGGTACACAGATAGTTTAGAGCCTGAGAAAGAACATAGGCTACTTTTTATCCCGGGAAAAATTAAGATCCCGGGAACACGGGGAGCCACTAGTTACAATAAAATAAGCAGGAAATCTGATCTTTCCTCTGTATGATATTAGTATAGATAGTATAAATAACGGCTATGGTATAGGGCCTAAAATAACGAGTTCAAAGCGCTTCAGTCCCAGACTCGTTTACGGCCAACCGCTAGCCGGTTGCCGTTTTTATTATTTGTAAAGATCCCAAATAAAGATTTTAAAACGGGAGCCTTTAAAAATATATGGGCGTACGTAATTTGTATGTAAAATCTTTTAATGCGTTCATTGGCAGTTTTGGAGTATGGCATGTTACTTTTTGTACTTTTATTTTATACCAGTGGCTCTACAAGTTCCCGGGAAATTTTCATTTTTCCCTATGTGTGGAACATATTCTAACTCTGTGTCAAATTTCGTTCAGTCGTTTTGGCGTGAAAGAGTAACAAACATATATCCGTACTTATATAATAGGTTACATTTTGGATCATGCAAAAATTGTATTTACAATATATCGAACACTAATCCACGTGCAATCGTACTTTTATATTATACCTTTGTCTCTTCATCCTTCAGACATTTTTACTTGACTTTATGGTTGCCAGGCGTCCGGATATAGTCAGGCTTTTAGGTTTGGTGTCCGGCCCGTCCGGAATATGTTAGACTTTTTAAACATCGCGGCGATCGTTCTGCCGCCTAAGAAAAAGTGCCTTAGAATCTTAAAAAAATCTCCTGTTACACTAAGACTAAATAAACGGTCTTTACAGGTTAAAACACACAGACAGACGGAAAACAAAGTGATCCAACATGAATTCCATTTTCTCTTTATGAGGAACTAGCGACCCGCCCCAGCTTCGCACGGTAGCAATGCTTATACATTACATTAGAAACCTCTAAAATTGACAGTGTTTCTCTATCATATTATGCATGTATTGTATATAAAAACCTTTCTCTTGAATTACTCCATCTATTAAAAAAAACCGCATCAAAACCCTTTGCGTAGTTTTTAAGATGTAAGAAAACAGGGACAAACAGCGGAAAGCGACTTTGTTTTATAATATGTAGTGATGGAACGCGTTTATCAAAATCTCCGCTTGTACAGGGTAATCTGGCTTTTCGGTTTTAAGACCTGGCAACCCTAACCCTCACATGTCTCCACTGCAACCCACCCAGACAGGCGCATGCCTGCCCACTTCACCAAGCTAATCTTCCTAAGCTATTGTCGAAACTTCTTTGTCAGACTTCCACAGTGGACTGATCTCTCAAAGCGTCTACCAGCTTTTCAGTTCCATCTTTATGTCATTTTACCTGCTTCTCAACGTTATTTATGACCTTGTTATCTGTACCATAATGATAACAAATTTAATATTTAATCATAAATGCGAAAGTGTCTCTCTCACGCTAAAACCACCGAACCAATTTTTATGAAATTTGGTACAGAGGTAGCCTGGGAAAGGACAAAGGTTACCTTTTATCCCGGGAAAGTTAAGGTTCCCCGGGAACGCGGGTGACCGATAACCATACCCAAAATACTAACGTAAAGTAGCGATATCTAAGATACACAAAACCTGAAGCTCTATTCTATTAATTTCAAGTAGGTAACCTCTTTCATATGTAGGACTAAGTTGTAATATCCAAAAATTACAATATCAAACAAAATACGGGATTAAAAATGTGAATCCCGTATTTTGTTTATCCACTCACGGGATTCATGGAAAATAACTAATTACTTGCGACTCTACGATGTAAAAATGGATGTGGTCATTATTGACAGATATAATCTGAAATAAACACACTATATACTTATAAATTAGCAGTGGGTAGCCATTTTTTACCGTTTAACGATTATTCAGCGATAAAACTACCCCTAGATTTTTATCATTAAACGCAACGTACTAACGCACAAACAAGTTACGCCACTAACGATCGAGTTTATAATCCCATTGAGACCGTCCACTAGGCTATGGTAAAAATCACTACATATTATAAAACAAAGTCGCTTTCCGCTGTCTGTCCCTATGTCTTCTTAAATCATTAAAACTACGCAACGGATTTTGATGCGGTTTTTTTAAAAACCACATTGATTCAAGAGGATGGTTTTTATATGCAATACATGCATAATATGTTAGAGAAACACTGACAAATTTGGAGGTTTCTAAATTCTAATGTGATGTAAAAGCATTGCGTGCGAAGCTGGGGCGGGTCGCTAGTTATGCTATAAATCCGGCCCGGGCCGTTGGTTGCGACGACGGACGGACGGACGGCGCGGGCCGCAGCGAGTCGCGTCGTAAATTATAGCTGTTTGGCGGGATGGCGGTGGTGTGACCAGATATCCCGTATTTTACCGGCTGTCCCGTATTACAGGGAATTTCTTTGTGTGGTGAGACAGGAGAATACGGGAGAGTATATTGTCCCGTATATACCTACCTATGTTAAAAAAAGACTAAATTCAATTGTTAATAACTACGTGTATAACTTAAACTAGATAAAACATCGCAAAACAATATATACATATATAGATATTTATATTATTAATAAAAGATAAACAGTTACTCGAACTTTACTTTATATAAAAAATATGGCTATTGTGACAATAATCCCAAATGATAACAAAAAATAAAAAAAATTGTTTACTAGTAAAAAGAACGCATCCCGTATTTTGACACCGGGAATCCCGTTTTTTCACCGCGAATCCCGTATTTTGACCAGCAGTCCCGTAAAACGGGAATTCAGTAGTCACCCTAGATGGCAGGGAGCGAGCGGGGCGCGCTGTCGCGACATCACAAAGGCGCGGCGAAAAAATATAGATAAGCCGCTCTGTGCTGTGTCGAGTGACGCGTCGACTGTGTTCACCTTACGAAGCGATACCAGACTTGTGGGTACTTTGTTATAGACTAGTGGCTCCCCGCGTACCCGGGATCTTATATTTTCCCGGGATAAAAAGTAGCCCTCGTCTTTTCTCAGGCTCTACATTATCTGTATACCAAATTTGTTCAGTAGTAGCGTGAAAGCGAGACAGAGTTACATTCGCATTTATGATATTAGTTAAGATTTGTAAATTGTCCTGTTTTCCCAGGATATGTCCGGCTTTTTGGGGTGTCTTGGGGGGTCCTGGATAGTTCTTAACGTCCTTAGTTTGCTAAGGGACCTGCGTAATCAATATAGTATTAAACCTTATACAAGAACCCATGAGGATTGAAAACACAATAGATGTGTTAATTCTTTACTTATGTTTTAGAAGTAAATAGGATATTGTTTTATACATATAATGTAGTTAAACACTCTTCGTTTGTGTTTCCTTTGATAGCCCCCTAGAGATTAGTTGTCGCGTGTGACGGGTAAAAAATTACCTATAACTGTAAAGTTGGCGTTTTTAAAAATTCAATTGGGGAGAAAATAGGTGCAATAATTAAAATATTATATATGTATTATTATATAGAGGGAAAATTCATTCGAATTTATTGAATAATCGAATATGTAGGCACAGGATTTTTGTTGAAATAATCCACTGACAGGAAACATAAATAATCCTTTAACAACCATTGTATTCGGAACATATTTTTTTACATTTCCTTTATTTTTTTATTATGAAGTTACAGACATGCAGTCTTTTCTATGCTTACTCTATTTTGCGACGAACTCTTCCGAAATACAGTAGAACTTCGATAACTCAAACCTCGGTAACATAAAAACCTCTATAACTTCAAAAAGTAATATGTTCCCTTCCCATCAGATCCCCTAACATAACTTAAAACCTCTATAACTTAAAATATTGTGTATCCCTTGGACTTTAACCTATCGAGGTTCTACTGTACTATAATTTCTTATTATTAAATCCCGCATTTTACAAACGATTAGTAAGTATCGTATAAATCCCGGGAACATGTAAGAGTCTCTAGTACGGTGGTCGTGCAACAAAAAGCCGAGCCGCATTCGCATTGCGGGCGTTCGGCTGGCGGCAGAGTACCGGGCTCGCAGCAACGCGCAGGAGATAAGTAATTCTGTGCCGCGTCGAGGGGCCGGGCGGGCGCGATGGGGGCCGGGGAAGGGGTCGAGGGGGGTAAATGCCCGCGCGGCGGCGGCGGGTAATTGGTTCGCGCCGCCCGAGGCGAGCCCGTAGTATCGCGCTTTAGCGACGGCGCCCTCCGGTGTCGGGCGTGAACAGAAAACGCGTTGAGTAGAATTTATGCTTCAAAATTTTTGTTTTTTATTTTTTGTTGATGACTATGTTGGCTAAGTTGTAGGTTGATGTCGAGTTAACAAGTCAAGATTGAATTAGCATTAAAAAGAAATATGTATGAAGTTGATCCTTGTTATTTTTTGTCATGTTTTATTCGTAATTCTTTTAGCAATATCATTGACTTAATAGTTGGAACTCTTGAAATTAAAGAATACACACGAATAACGACATTATTTAGTATAGTGCTTTAACCTCACCAAAATAGCCATATGCTCTGCAGTATTATAAGTACTAAAAATGACACAAATCAAACCTAAAAATAAAATATAACATCAACAGTCCCGTTTCGGCTCTACGATCGTCGGGCCGGCTGTTTGTCATGCTACCGCGGAGTTATAGCTATGTCATGCGGCCACCGGCGCGCCACTTTATACATCCGACGGCGCTACCGCCCGCGCCCGCACACCTACACACACACAACTACACCAACACCCACACAACCACACGACCATACAACTGTATGTACACGATCACAATACGCGGTATTGAGTGGCGTTCGTGATGTGTTAGTAGCTTGGTTCGTGAAAATATAACATTTTGAACCTTATCGATATGTGTTTTGAAGTTTAGTTCACATGCAAAATTGTACGGTATGCAAAAATTTTTTTTGGAATCCCGGGATCTTATATTTTCCCGGGATTAAAAGTAGCGTATGTATTAATCCAGAGCATATACTATCGTAGTGCCAAGTTTTATCTAGATCTCGAGTAATATACGTCCATATAAACTATTGCATCCTCTATAATAATAGGGTAATATGCAACCTTTACCTATAAAAGTTGAAACCTACAAGTGTCAAAGTCAAAAGCCATTTATTCAGTTTGGGGCTTTAGAAGAGCATTTTTTAGGTCAAATATTCTGAAGTTACCACCAGGCGGTAAGCCAGCTGTCAACTGTTGGGAAGCGGCAAGAAACTTAACGAGGTAACATTTTTATAAGAAAAAATATTTTATTCCATCTGCTGACACTTAGGTAGATAATTTCCTATTAAAATTGTAAGTATAATTAAGATTATAAGCGTGAAAACTAATCCTAAATCAATATTAATAATCGGCTTTTGGTTAATCTTTACTGAAAATTGCACTGGTCGACTTTATGACTAAACTTACATAATACTTACTTACCTACATGATTTCGTGATAAGACCACATAATACATTATATTCGTTATAACATCGATTGGCAAAAAAATAAAGGTGACAACCCGGGATTTATTAAAATAAAAATCAAAAGTGCTTGGATCATAGAACTCACTCAAACAACCCTATTAATATTTCGTTAGTGATTTTTCAAAAGGAATTATGTGTGTTCTATTTATATGTAGGGATAGATTGATTTTGTTAGTTTTAAGATACGGTTTTAGGTTAAAGAACCCATTAAAAATTATATGCGCTGCGTTACCCACTCAGTCTATCATATTTTGTCATCGCTGAAAGTGTCTAGAATTAGATTTTATTATACCATAAAGGTGGCAAACAAGCATAAGGTCCCACCTGATGGGACGCGGTACCGTAGCCTATGGACGCTTGCAACACCAGAGGCGTCACTCACGCGTTGCCGACCCTGTAAAAATATCACTCCCTTCTTGAAGAAAGTCTAATAACTAACACATACAGGTTGCTTTGTGATAACAGTACCTACAATCCAAATGGGTTAACACTCGAATTCCTTCAAGTCAGAAACTGACGTACGAATTCCTATGGCTTTCGTATATAAAGGAGAAGCGTCAGGCAACCTATCTGAGAAGTCAAGTCAAGTCATTCGCACTGGCCTGGCGTGGTGGATGATGGACTTAGACTTAATCCTCTTCGTTGCTGAGGGGCGTACTTTCTACAGCATATATACGTATACAATATAGTGTGTTCTTCTGCTAGAGTTTAAATAACGTAGATAAATGTGATGAACGGAATAAGTTGCATTTTTTTTTCATAAGCTCTGTCAAACCAAACCGATCTTGCGTCATATTAACCAGCTAATATTACGGGTTACCGGCCTAAACTATTACAATGAGGTAATACGAAAAGGATTAGAGCTACTTAAATATATAAACTTCGTCTATACAGCTCTCCAACTCACAAATAGAGCACAACTCCGTTACCCCCCCGCATCAAAGTCTAAAACATGAACAATTAACCCACGCCTGCCCAGTTTTATTTTACAAAGAAGGCTTTTCGCTCATTACTCCGAGCGTTGCGAGGCGAGTGCGACCCACCTCGGACTCCGCAGCGCAGCGGACGGAACGCGACGGGGGCGACGGGGCGCATAAAATACGGCTCCCCGTACCGTCGGCTTCGGAGCACGATGTGTCACGGATATGTACCGCTAGTGATGCACCACACCGGGATTTATCTATCGATGTTCCAAATTTAAACATACATTTTACTTTTTTTAAAGTTAGGCTACGGAGCAACATGTGCGTGTGCCTCAGATTACAGTTACCGCTTAACCAAATAGGCCATTAAAAGTTGATAACAGTATTTAGCCGGTTTATATCGATACTTTTTTTTTTTAAATAGTTTAATCACTATTCACGTGTGCCTCTGCCCTACCCTCGCATGCAATCAGTCCGGCGAGCCGCGGCGACGCCACTCAGCGCGGCTCGTAAACGTTATCGGCAACATCGTAAAAATGCTACGTAAAACTGGCGAACGTGCCACCCGCCGGCTGTAGCCGTTAGGGTTGCCAAATAAGAGAAATGATGTCGGCACCGACTGGCAAAAACAATTTTAGTTACGATGCTAACCAAAAAAGCATGGAATCTATCTTCAGTTTCACAATCGCAAAATCTTCCATTAATTCAGCGCTGTAAACCTCTATTTTGGATTTTCGATTTTATTTTGAGTAGATAGTAAAAAGACAAAGGAATAGTACTGCCTTAAGATAATATTTAACGGCATCGTCATAATAATTATGAGATATTTAAACCGTTTCACCGGTTCCAACGATGTAACATTAAATATCAGAGATAGCTTAGGCGTGTTAAAGTGAATAAATGATATTTTAACGACGCGCGACGACGTCTAGAATATGGCTGTTATTATAAAGACTCAAAATGGCGGACATTGAGACAAGTGCAACATTAACAGCCTTTGATAAAGAAGCCTTTTATGATAGTTCTCTCATATGTATTAAAATGAGGCACATTCAAATTACCACATTTTCTTACTCGCAAGAACTCATTTACTCAAGTCACATGTGCTATCTACGAAATGGCCTCTTCAAAGATAATAAAAGAAACCCACAGACTACATTAGCTATATCAATGCACCGAAAACGGATACGTGGATCCATTTTGGATCCCTCATTTTGGTAGAGTGATCTGGCAAAACGTGCCGGTCGATGGCAGCCCGCAGGCAAATTCACACCCCAATTAGTGTCCGTGATCGAATGTCCCTAAGTTGGGAGCGGAGCCGAGCCACCCCAGACTTGGCCCTTCGCAAGGTGGACTTAAAGTTTTGCTGGAAGTTACAGGGATTACCCAACTGTCGAAGTTTGCAAGAATGATTTTTAGTGTTGTAGAAATTATCGTCTTCGATAAAACGTGTGTTGTAACGTCTACTTTCATAGGCTGTTAAGAATATGACGTTTGGTTAATTCTTAAACCAAATAACCTAACAGTATATAAATACGATCATTAAGCGTACAATCTATACTAATATTATAAAGAGGAAAGATTTGTTTGTTTGTTTGTAATGAATAAGCTCCGAAACTACTGGACCGATTTCAAAAATTCTTTCACCTTTGGAAAGCTACATTATCCCCGAGTAACATAGGCTATATTTTATCCCTGTATTCCCACGGGAACGGGAACTACGCGGGTAAAACCGCGGGGAGGCAGCTAGTTTATCATATTCTGATTAAAAATCTCCATATATTATACTTACATAGAAACCATCAAAAATCTTTTTCAATTGGACCCTTATCGATGTCATGACTCTTAACGATATACCGATTCATAATTTTTAAGGTAAACAATGAATAAGCCGTAGACTTCGATTACAGATACAATCGCAAAAAATAATGTTATAACAGACTTTAAAATTAAGAATAACCAACTTTTTTAGAGCGTACACGATCGATTCGTTCTCTGTCTTTAAGTCATTTCCAGTTAACACAACCATTAGAATAGCCCCCCGAGTATCCCGCATCCCGGGACGATCTCTATCAAGTTACACTGTCCGGTCGGGGCGCGTTTAATTCCATTTTCAAATTCTGCCCCTTTTCTTTATTGAGCCTTCTTGTTTCTAAGGGTCGTCTATCAAATGGGATATTAAGGGATGGGGAATAATCAGCTTAGATGATGATTGTACCATGTTTACTTAGTTTTAGTTAAAGGGGTAAAATCCAATAATAAATATAACCAAGACCTTAGAGTACCTAAGATTAAAATTTTGTTTGAAATATAACTTATAAAAATGTAAAAAATACACACTTTTGAATCCCACCTCACCTACTAGGGCAACATAAACGCGGTGTGAATGTTATCATTTCATTTCGTTGAATTACGATTTACATAAAAATAATAAACAGAGGCGAAGCGGTCCCGCCACTAAAAAGCACATATCTTTCACAATTCTTTCCACCGAGGCGTCGGATAAGCCCCGGGGCCGGGATTGTGGGGATCGCGGGATCGCGGGATCGCTGGATCGCTGCCGATCCCGTGGGTCGGGGCGTTATCAAGTTATCAATTTGGCCTGCCCGCGCCCCGCCATATGTTCGCGTCCGACCCGACTTTATATCTCCCGCAGTAAGGCGAGGCGATCTCAATGTCATTGCGTATTTTATTTTCTCGTGTCTCTGTTATATACGTAGGGTTGTGTGTGCATGTGGATTATATTCTGTTGCTTATGTATTGGCTAAAGTGTACCTGTTGTAAATAGCAATAATTCCAAAGATTTTATTTTAACCTGTAACATATTATTATATGGTTTTAGTTTTATGTTACCAACATAATGCTAAAAATACCTCATGCATTGTGGCAATTGTAACCTTAGGTTCATATACATACACAAATACGACACAGAATAGCTTTAAGTTAAATCATAAAACGATGTTAACCGCAACTCGCAAGTCAGGCTCCGTGCGTGTCGTCGCGGTGTCGTGTCGTGTCGTCCGCCTAATCCACTTTTAATTTTGATTAATGCTTCCCCCCAGAGGTCGCGGCTTAACATTCCCGGACGGTGCGCGTTCCAAATACTTAATTAGCTCGGGCTACGCCGCATGGCGATGTTTTTTTTCGCAAATTTTTATGGCGCAGTTTTGAAATATCGTTGGAAATTCTAGGGTTGCATAGCTAGCCTATTTGATCTGTTAAAAGTTTTAAAACATTCGGATTTAGAAGTACATATACCTATGTAGTTGACTTCTTCTTGAGTTCATTTTTATATTTCCTTCGTAATGTTTCGTAAATTGGTAGAAAGTAATGATGAAATGAAATTTCAAGTAAGTAATCTTTATAGTTGGTAGGTACTAGGTAGGTACCTATTTAAATAACTGTGCGTACCTAATTTTGCACACACGTACACGGATACCTCCCTTCACTTTGCTATTAGAGAAATGCAGACTGGTAGAACACTTCCATCTAATAAGATCACACACACCGCTGCATCACTAGGAGCTAATTTAGTAGATTGTCTATGCTCGTACGTACAGACAGCATCCAAACTACCAACTTTTCTAAGGATCATTACGGAAATCTTCAACTAGGAGTAGTGAAACCGTATCAAAATCCAGTGTAAGTACTAGGTGTACATAACTTAGTAGCAGGCGAAGTAACTTAGCGACGGGCGGGGCGGACGCGGCGCGGCTTCCGGGCGCGCTTCCTTCCGGAAATAGGGCCCGTTCCGGGGCACCCACGCCCGCCCCGTCGCTCGACGCTCGTCGACGTCGTCGTCGCGCGCTCGCCATCGCCAGCTCTAATGGCGCGTGCCTCTATAATGTCATGCCGCCCTGGTACCTACAGCTCGTTAGCCCCTGCTCTCGGGTGCGACTTTTCCCTTTTCTGTTCGAGTTTCCCCTCATATTTTTTTATAGGTAGTTAGGTTTCTAAATTGACAGATGGCGTTAGAAACGATTTTACATTCGCTTTAAAAAGTAAATAACAACTAATGGTTTTGTGATCGAAAACTCGAAAAAGCGCTGGTAACGATAGTAATTTATTTTTGCTTGTAATAAATAAGATAGGCCTTATTCTTTGTAGAATATCCGTAGGTTACTCTAACTATAGCCGTCACCTCCGTTTCTACCAATAAATAGAATAAGAGCATGGGGAAAGCGTTAGAAATTTTTAGCTCTAACCCAGAGAGTTATCTGAGCTCCCGTTAATTCTCTGCTGCTCTTGATTGAACACACTTCGCAAGCTGTTGGCGTACAACAAAAGTGCGAGTAGAATGTGCAAACTATGTGTATTATATACCAGTATAGTAAAGTGGTATAGTATACAGCACAGCGCGAGCGTGTCGTAGATATAGTATAGGTAGTTATATAGAACGTCGGCCACCGCGCCCCGGGCCGCGCCTCGCGCCTGTCGAGTGCCACTGCTGACGGGCTGTACGCCGCGCCGCACCGACTCGAACCCACTTGATACTTTGCATTTTCTATTTTTATTTACCTTCCTATTTTAAAAACTGCACTGCGCCGTCTGATTTTTATAATAATTGTGCTGATTTGGAGGAAAATAAATAGCGTTATTTATTTTAGCAGGTTCACATATCTGTGCCTATTTAAATTCTTATTATATACGTTGGTTAAAGATTTTGGCACAATCTTTATAAGTAAAAATAATCCTTGAGCCTCAACAGAATTATGTACTAAACAAAACATTGAATTAAATACTTCGCGAATATTAGCTTTTATTTGAAAAATAAACCCATCAAAATTAAACACCGAACGGTAAAGCCAAATCAAATCAACAAAACGTGAGCTATTCCTTGAGATTACGTAACAAATAGACCAGTCCCCTCATAATTAAAGCCAGCAAAACCAAGTTCACGTATTAGGCGTTACAAATCCCTCCCGAAAAGTTGTACAACAAATTCCTATCTCGACTAACGACCAAACCTATCCCGACCCGCTCGTCAGCACGTCAAAGGGCCAGGGGGCTCACAGCCTGTTATCCTCCCACACTGGCTGTCACCCTCATTATGTTACTGCGCGAGGATATGTTTTGCAAAATGGCGCTTTGCTACGGGGTAGTGTCTGTCGTCTACTTCTACAATTGTCAATTTGCTGATTCGTTTCGTTGAAAGTTTCCTAGATGCGACGACGATATTGATTGGGTTCCCTTTACATGAACTGCTATCTCCTGATAAGTATCAGCTGTCCATTTTCGATATGATATCCTATTTAAATAGAAATAAATGATTAGGTTATTTACCGCATAAAGAAAGCTACGAACTTAATTGTTTTAGAACGAATCAATTCTGAAGAAATTGTCCCGTTAGGAACAAGGCTTTTTAAATGTTTCCTTATATCGAAAGAAAGTTTACCTGCCTCTCGTGTTTAATTTTTCTTACAACGTATTACTGTTTATCACGCACAATACTATCTGAAAGAGACATAAAGATTTACCTTACCACGTAGAATAGGTACAATATAATATACAGAATACTAGCTACCTTATGATTCAACGTTGACGCGTGACACCAAGTGGCTAAACAATAAAGATAGTAATGAAAGGCGCCGAGTGTCTGATAGTACAGTAATGATAGCAGAAATGCTACTATTATATTGACATGTATGTAACTAATGACTGACATACGGCTTCTCTGTTACCAAGCCATAATTACACCCTTGTTACCAATATTGATGATTAAACTTCGTACACAACAATTATATAGACCATGTATCGTGTTAGGTTAGCTCGAGTCTAGGTGACAGTTAATAATGACTAGGTGAAAATATACTACGCATAAATATACTAAAGAATCATTATATACAGATGTCAGGCCGGTTCGCGTTGCGTCACTGCACGCGAGTAGATCTATCTACGGTGGTATAGTTCTACAAGCTTTCCCGTTGCGTTCTGACAATGGAAAATAGGCCTTAGTTCTTTCCAGTAAGGGTTATGGCGTATGTATAGTGATATTTGCACCACTCGACTTGATAGGTGCCGGTGCCGGCGAGGCCAAGAGACAGATAAATATCGCTTTATACTCATCGCATCGCTTTGAAGCGGTGCGGTCAGTAATTTTCTCGCTCTCGCCGCTGCGGCGTTAGTAGTCTCGTGTATATTTATCACCATGATATACTAACTTGGCGACGACGGCTTTTACGATTGTTGAGGGCTCGCGATGTACTTGGGTTTTTAAACGATTATGTTAACAGTTCATATGTGACATTATAGGATACCCTGACACTGTGAAAATTATAGTTTCATTCAAATATGCAATAATAATTTGTCCGCAAACTTGTTTGTATACTTCCGTTGTATAAAATATCTAAAAACTTTTATATACCATCAACATTTATTTCTTCAAAAAATAAAATCTCATATTAAACCGCATTATCACATTCACACATTTCTCCAAGCAACTCGAGCTTTATCCGAAATCATAATTTGATATAACATAAATCCGACGGCATTTAAGCTGAGAGCGGTGCGGCGGCAGTGGCGGCACACATTACCAGGGACATGCTCGTATTTCACCGGCTCTCGAGGCTCGCACGCGGAGATTTCCACGTCTCGACTCGGCTCGCTCGGTATCTTATCGTGCAAAGAGCCATGTCGTTTCCATCTTGCGGAGACGTCACCGTCATATGTGGCGTGGCGACACACGACGTACGAATATTGCCTTCACTTTTATGATAGCACTGGTAATTGTTTTGTTGGGATTTGAGGAAAAATCTTCTTTAAAAATGCCCGTAAAGCCTTGGTTGTTCTTTTGTAGTTTTGAACATAAACTTGTTTATTTATCTCTGTAGAATATACCTAACTGGCCAAATGAAAACTATCCATTATCTGGTGAAAGATACTTCAAACATTATCATAGCACTATGAAGAAGCAACCGAACGTGTCCGAAGTTCAACTATGATATAGTGCGGCACTTTAACTTTCCTATTTCATATTAAAACAGTATACGTGTAGTTATGCCACGTAGTAGGTAACTGACTCGGAAGTTAAAATCACTAAATTTCTCCCGACTGCCGAGATTTCTAACAGTATACTGCCTTAATGTGTCCTCGGCGACGCACCTGCATTCAAATAGCTCTGAAGTTCAGAGATCTTGGTGCTGTAACATTCATAATTCAGTCTTGTTCATCGCTATTTATACCGTATCTATATCTCATCTTCATCGTTAGTCGTTTGACTTACGGTAGTCTGTTGAACGTTGGCCTCTACCTCTCCACTTAATCAGCCGCAGATAAAATTAGATCCTTTGCTACTTACTTCTATTCAGTATCTCTTAACTATCTTAAGACCAGTCTGTTTTCTAATGGTTTATTTACCAACTTTTATTACAATGCTTAATAATCGATTGGTTTTGGTGAAACTTGATTTTTACTGTTAGATTCCTCTTTCTTCATTGTTTTAACTTAATCTAGTTCACCAAAATAATTGTCACGTACCAACGTAAATTATTGACAGTAACAAAACATTTCAGTTGCCAAATCACATGAGAGTTACAAATTGTCAAATCGCAGCGCGGCAGACGCTTCCTCGATATAGATAAACAGTATTGGCAATATTTTCATTTGCGCTAAAGCTCGCGATACAGTTTTAGTTCGCGCACGTGTTCGTATGCAAATGGCACCAGCGACGTCGGGATAATGCGACGTAATAATAACACCGAGAGTACCGAGACGGCAGAGAGAGGGATGTAGTGTTAACTGTCACTTTATACTTAGTTCACCGTAGTGCGATATGAGAATTTTGCGAAATTCCAGCTACATTTGCGCGAGTGCTTGCGCTCTCGGGTTTTCGTAATTGTTGGGAGCTGGATGGAACTTCGCTTAATCAGGAGAAATTATTTTTTGTTGCCGTGAAATTATTACTGCTTTTACACGCTGTCCACATAGAGATAGTTTGAGATCTCAGCTACGGTCAAAATGAAATACATAGCATTTTAAGTTACCAACAGATTTTATAGATACCATTCGACGACTGTTACAACATTATTGTTATAATACGTTGTACTAATTATGTAATTAACATAATGATTGGATATACATTTAAAAATTCTCAGTGCGTACTTGTTATTCTTGCGAATGGATACCCAGTTTTGCAAATTGCATTCCCAATTATTATGCGACGGGGGTCAATGCGAGGTTATCGTCTGTCGTCCGACTGGCAATTGGCAAACATGTGTGCAGACTTAGGGCGGCGAGTGGCGAGCGGCGAGCGGCGATCGGTGAGCGAGTAAATGGCCCGCGCCTCACCTCCCCGTCGCTTCGAGGATCACGGACGTTCGAGCGGCGTACACACTGTGTGACTCGCATGGCGCCGTGTTCCAAATTATGAATATTTAAATTTTGATCTGTTATTTTTTTTTTGGCCAGATTGTTGGTTGATTGTTGGTTGATTGTTGTTATTGAAGTCTGTAGGTACCTATGATATATATTTTCTTAGTCATAATTATATTAATAAAAAAATATGTTAAATTTGACCTGCGTTCAAGAAGTGACCTAAAAAAAAAATTAAGATTTTAAAGAAACACAATAAAAATAAAATTAATGTAAAAGATACTAGCTTTTGTTAAAACAACTATGTCGAAAGTTACATTTCAGATGTAATTAATGTATAAATATTTTTTTAAATATAACTAATCCATATCCACATTATTATCTAAATGTATTATGTAATTTTCTGACGAACTTAATTCGAATAATATTGTATTGAATAAAATCATAGTACCTATCACTGAGTTAGCGCTCAACAAATTTTTTGCATGCCAGTTATTGGCAGAATGTGAGGCCTTTAAATTTTATTTGTTACCATTTTCACCATGTTCTTGCAAATAAAACATTTTATTATTATTTATTATTATTATAAAAAAATACTTAATATACCTACTATTTAAATAATTCATATATAACATTAATAAATTTATTAATCTAACGGACTCAGGAAAAATATAAAAATAGTGAAAAATACCTTCTTAAGGTATGAGTTTTTCCGAAAATTTCACTGTAGTAGTCATTATATGTACGCACACCGCCCGTCCGCCGGCGGCCACAAATCTTCCGTTTCACTCGTGCCCAGCCTCCGAGCGGTGAGAAGAGGAAACAGCACGCTCCAAAGCACGCGGCTGCGTGATACCGGCTACTCCCGAAATAGACCCCCCGCGCGGGGTGCTGGCCCATCGACGTGCTTTTAGTATGCTGCGCGCATGCGAACCGCCCGCACCCTTCTGCGCTCCTGGTATTTACACCTCAGAACACGCGAATATATCCAAATAAAAACCAACCGCCTGTGCTGTATAGCATGCTTTAAACCACCATGGTGGCAATCTTGGCCAACCCAAAATGGAGTGAAGACCTCACCATTCAAATGATAATCGAGTACGAGAAGCGCGAGTATCTATGGAATCCTGTGTCGGAACACTACAAGAATAAGAAAATCCGAGAACAGGGGTACGTGGAAATAATAAACGCATTAAATCTTGTTGACGTTACAGTTAAAGAATTGAAAAATAAAATAAAGAATATACGTTCGTCGTACAGCGTCGAGTTGAAGAAGATTCGCGCGGCTAGGAAGGCTGGCGCGCATGCGTACAGGCCCAGCGTCACGTGGTTCGAGCACGCAGACAGGTTTCTGCGAGCGATCGTCACACCGAGCTCGGTGAGTCTAAGCTTTTTTGTTGTTTACAACACTTGCACATGCGCGGTGACTTTGCATCACATCAACAATAACAATCTTTTGTTTTAGGTGGATAATAGTCTGCTTGAAATACCTGCTAGCGACGACAGCGACGCTGTACAGGATTTAAGCGAGAGGAAATCTCCTGAGAAGAAAAGCCCGCGCAAACGTCGTAGTTCCACACGTTCTTCTACTCCGTACGTGCTGAATACGCCGTCTCCGCGTCCCAGCACACCCTTCGGATTGAACCAGACGACCTCTCCGTTCGGAATTCTGCCGACATCTACGACAGCTCCATTTCTAAATCCTCCGGTTGGCATCGCTACTCCGCTCACAACTTCACTAGCAACCATTTATCCGATACCGGCGAAACAGAAAAAAGGAAACCTGGACGACCGAAACGGAGACCACTCAGACGTCCCGCAAGACCTGAGTCAACATTCAGAGAATGGAAACGAGAATGAATTTGAGATGTTTGGAAAACTGATTGCGAGTCAATTACGGAAACTTCCGTTGAGCTTGGCTTTGGACACGCAGTTGAAAATACAGACATTGGTGAACGCAGCGAGGATTCAGGCTGTTTACCAGCAGTACAGCTATGCTGGTCCGTCGCAAGAGGCGTTGTCTGTCCAGGCGTTGTCTAACGGCATCCTGGCAAGTATGGCCTCCCAAAGCTCGTACGCCTCTAGATCCATGGGCTTGAGAAACGATTCTCCCGATGATATGAGCAGAGATCTGAAGACCGAGTACTCGATTGGCTCAGAGCCAGAAGACTAAGAACATGCAGGGATTTTAATGCATTTATTTATTCGAAACCTACCTACTTTGATAGTAAGGTAACTTATCATTTTTGCTTGTCAATGTTTTGAAAACTTTGATTGGTTCAAAAATAACTATAGTATCTTTATATACTTACGTGTTTTAGAGTTTTTGAAAAAAAATAATAAATGTGATAGATGTTTAGATACCGATATAAAACACTCAATAAACGTATAGTAAGTAATTATTAAATGAACAGTACAAAACCGTGGCGAAAAATGTGAAAATACGAAAAAAAACTTTGTGTAACTAGTCAATACTTTATGATATTTCGATGTTTTAAATGTACGTAGATCTCAATATTTTCGGCTGTGTTAGTTTATTTTTTATTTTGTAGAAAAAGTTACCATTTTACAAAATTTTATTTTTTAAGTACCTAAGTATCAAGATGTTTTGTTGTTCGTGCCTCCTGGACGAATTTCAAAAGTGTTGCCAATAAACAATGAAAGAAAAACGAATTTATTTAACGTGTGGTAGTAAAACGAAGTCTATGTTAATACCATAATGTTGTGATTATAAATGCATGCTGATTTATTATTGATAAGAAAAATACCTCAAAATAGTAACTGTGCTGTACCTACTAGAGTCTATAAATAGATGTAATATGGTATTATATATTTATCTGTTGTTTGATGTGCCACAATTAGATTGTAACAGAATGTGATTTATTAAAAATAATAAAATATTTTATAAATGTCCTGACGTACGAAACATTTTTTACTAAACCCAATTAACATAACATAACCCAATTTCTTTCAAATGATCTTCGAATCCGATTATACTATGGTGGATTTGATATAATTTACGAGGGGGTCCCCTCCTGTTCGCTGTCCGGTCCCGTCCGGTCCTGTCCGGACCCGTCCCGTCCCGGACCGCTATAATTCACGCGGGCTCGCCTCGACCGCGGCGGGTAAAGTCCTGCCGACGTCTGTTATTGATTGCCCAGGCGTGGGGCGACGGGGGCATACGTCCCAAATGGCACGGACTAGGAGGGGCGTTTTATAACTGCCTTAGCGTGACTGTAGTAACCACAAAACTTTAATAGGTGTTATAATTATTTTTGTATTTTAAAACTATTAATTAGGTTCATACTAGTCGACCTGCGCAACTACGTAAGCTTCGGCTCCCGGTTTTTGCAACATTTCTCATTGATGGTCCTTTCCTGGGCTATCTAACACTAAAGGATTTTTTCAATTCGTAATTAAAGTTCCTGCGATTTGAGCGTTCAAAAAACTTATCTTTATAATATTAGTATGGTATGGTATATTAGTAGGATGCCTTGATAAAGCTAGCTATGTATTTTAAAGACTTTCATTTCGTGGTGTAAACATTCAATGAAGTTTACAATTAAAACATCCAGTATATTCAGTAAAGGCTAGTTAATAAACTAACTCCACCGCAGTCACACTTTGTCAGGACACATTTAATATAACAGCTGTCAATTTCAACCACCGTATAGAGAGAGACTATAGAGAATAACATTCGCGGATTGAATGACCCGAGGCGCTATTTGACATGGCGAAATCCCGCGAACGACCGTGTGGTAGCGAAGCGTTATGGCAAATGGCAAATAAATCTTTTGTTTTTCTCTTTTATGGACTAGAAAGTGTTAGATAGTTTTAGTCAGTTAGACCGCTTCCCCGAAATAATCATCAAAACATCCGCTTATATAAATAAATAAATATCCTGGGACATTTTTCACACACGGCCAATCTAATTCCAAAGTAAGCTTCAAAGTGAGTCACATAAGAGCACGAGCCTCCCCTAACAACGAGGATTAGGCCTGCCTTTAAACTGCCTTTAAATGTCCTCTGGCTTCCGACTACAGCATGCATGTGTCGGAAGCCAGAGGTGTGAATCCGTACGTAAGTTTTTGTACGGGCCAGGGTTTTAGCCTGCACCCCCATGATCGAGAGTCGGTGCATCCCCCACTAACACACCTCGGCGAATGGCAAATCGCTTTAGCTTACAACACCCCTCAAGTCAAAAATTGGCAGTTTCTAAATTTTAATGGCGTTGGATAGAGCTGCTCATTACGCGTCGAACCATGGGTCACATGATATAGATTTCAGACAATAAGAGGCTTTAAATCAGAAAGTAGTAACAGCGTGCAAGTCGGTTGGCCTTTTAAATTAGTTTATTTCGTCTCCTGAAAAGTTGGTAAAAATTACTTATGCGGTGTTGTAAGGTAAGGGACGAAATGGCAAATGGCGAATGGCAAAAGGCGAATGGCGAATGGCGTTATGCACCCAGTCACGGCTCATTACCGGTTATTATTATAGGGAGCGATCGCGGCGCGCGAGCGTGTGTCATTATGATAAGTGCCTTGAAGGCGCATGTCAAGATACAGGCTTCACGGTAGGGCTGTCTGTTACTGAAGATTCGAAAATTTTATATTAAAAAAATAAATAATTTTCACATTGTTAATCTGATCCCAAACTAAGCAGAGCTTGTGCTGTGGCTACTAGATTTTGAATACACTTTCATTCATAAAAATGCTATAAAATGCTGGGTGGAATTCCAACCCACGACCGGCGGCTTGAACCGCGGGGCACTACTTCGAAAATTATATTAAAAACTAGCTGCCTCCCCGCGGTTTTACCCGCGTAGTTCCCGTTCCCGTGGGAATACAGGGATAAAATATAGCCTATGTTACTCGGGGATAATGTAGCTTTCCAAAGGTGAAAGAATTTTTGAAATCGGTCCAGTACTTTCGGAGCCTATTCATTACAAACAAACAAACAAATCTTTCCTCTTTATAATATTAGTATAGATAATTCTGTAAAACATAAAAAAATAAAAAATACCAGTTGAATTGAGAACCTCCTCCTTTTTGAAGTCGTTTAAAAATCACTACATAGGACAATCAAATCGGATTATACCATAAATAAATAAATAAATAAATATCCTGAGACATTTTCACACACGGCCAATCGGATTCCAAAGTAAGCATCAAAGTGAGCTTGTGTTATGGTAACCAGATAGCTGATATACCTACTACATATACTACTTTTAAATACAGACTTATATAGATATTTACATCCAGACACAGGACAAACAGACATATTCATGCATACAAATGTTTGTCCTGGGTGGGATTCGAACCCACGACCCGCGGCTTGAAAGTCAGGGTCACTAACCACAAAGCCAACCGAGCTGTCATAGATTTAACTTTTATAATACTTATATATTCCTTTATAGAATTTAATTTTAAGCAATAAAAAACCTTTTGCACCTTACAGCAAATAATTCCGAACAGACTTCATTGCTCTCCTCACTTTATTAACATTTCTTGGCTAACCTAAGGCATTTGACACTTTTAATTTACCTCTATTCCCCTCTCTCTCTATTTTCTAAGGACAAAGTAAGACGTAATGTCAACAGCGGTGTCGAGGCACGTCGAGGTGTCGTATAGACGGAGTTTATTAAATTCTTTTTAGCCCGTAGGGATCGGGAATAACATACGTGAGTGGGTCTGGGGAGACATAGGTTGGCTTTAGAAATTGTTCCTACACCAGTAAAACGGTTTTGATTTTACCATCGATGTTGTATTATAGATGTAGCATCCAACTAATATTATAAACTAGCGACCCGCCCCAGCTTCGCACGGGTGCTTATACTTATGCTTATACATCACATTAGAAAATCCGTTGCGTAGTTTTAAAGATTTAAGAAGACATAGGGACAGACAGCGTTTTATAATATGTATTGATGCGTAATTTAGTAAGGATTTTTGTTACTGTTTCACTCATAAACTACTGAACGGATTTGTATGAAATTTGGAACACACACTGCTTATAACGTGGATTATCACATAGGCTACTTGTTCTGGGAAAACTGAAGATCCCCGGGAACTCGGGAATCAACGGAAACCACTAGTTTTGTATATAATAGTAACATTCCATGTAAAGTAAACGAAATCTGGTAATACTTAACAGATAATTCAGTAACGGATATTCAACGTTTGATCTTGTTAGTACATCATTAGGCTTTCCGTTTGTCTGTTCGTTTGTTTACACAAGATACGGTTCGCAAGTTTCGGCCGGTATCTTACATACTATAAATTATTATATAAGTGAGTGCTATATACTATACATATCTAATCTAGATACTAATATATAAAGCTGAAGAGTTTGTTTGAACGCGTTAATCTTAGGAACTAGTTTAGGATATATATCATCAAGCAACGACGAATAGGAGCGGAGGATCAAAAAAAATGTTGCAAAAACTGGCAAGTGACTCTAACGGAGTTGCGCGGGTCAACTATAATGTTATAAATACTAAAGTAACTATATCTGTCTGTGATGTTTGCACGCTTAAACCAATTAATAGTAATAATATATCCTGGGACATTTTTCACACACGGCCAATCTGATTCCAAACTAAGCGGAGCTTGTGATATGGTAACCAGATAGCTGATATACTACATATACTACTTTTAAATACATACTTATAAAGATATTTACATCCAGACAGGACAAACAGATATTCATGCATATAAATGTTTGTCCTGGGTGGGAGTCGAACCCACGACCCGCGGCTTGAGAGTCAGGGTCACTAACCACAAAACCAGCCGGGCAGAAAAAAATTGCGAAAAAAAAATTGGGACTCTATTTTCATCGTCACACGGTGTCTACATTAATCTATGGTCAATCTTCAATGTCAAAGCGAAACAAATAATAAAAGAGGCCATTTGAGAAGGGATCAAAATTTCAACACAAACGTCATAGCATCACGTTCCAGTGTACCTAGATCCTAGCGTCTAGGTCTAGCTGAGAAATGAATTTCGCCCGCTAGGGTTAAGCTAAGCCCTAACATGTTTGGGACGTGTGAAAGCTGGTGTTATGTGTGCGAGCTAGACGGGTGTATGTGTGTGAGCGGGATGGAGTACTACTGCGGGACCCAAACGTGGCTAGCGGGACGGGCTGTTGTGTAGCCGGTAGCGACCGTGTCCTGTGCGAGGTGCGAACGGTTTTGATACTTGGATTTTATTTGGAATTGTAATTTTTTTTATTGGTTTAATATTTATATGGAAGTAGTGATAGTAGTAGGATTCGTGGATCATTAAATTATGTAAGTAGTATTTTTTCTTACTATTTATATAAATAGGCGATACGTTGTGTTTTGGTATTTATATCCACATAAATATTACATGAATGTGTGTGTCAGGTTAGTCTTGTATAGGAGATTATCGTTTTGCGATATCATGTTCCCATCACACATACACGCGCCACATATGCTAATACCATATTCATAATAACAAATCCCTGACAGCTTTCCAACAATCGCATACCACAATTTACAAGTACTTACGCTAGTTTACATCGCTGCGTCTCTTTATAATAATTGTCGATGCGCGGTCGGCAGTGGCGATAAGGGATTACCGTTCCCCCATCTCATGACACCCCTTGTAGACCCCACAACTCTGTTCTTAGCTCCCTACCCCCTCCACCGCTTGCCCTGCTGGCTTTTTTCTCGCGCGCTTGCACTTTGCCACAGAAAGTAGAGCGGAGTGTATATTGAATTATGAATTAAGATATGAGCTAGCTCTATGCTTAAGGGGCATAAGTTCCTGCCGTTGACTCGGCAGTTGGCAGGCCTTCGCAAGTTCTTTTATAGACTTAAACTTTGTAATATTTATCAAACTTTCGCGAATTTCTGGGTGATCTGGCTTAGAACTTTGTAATTATTAAGTTTTTGAACTGAAATAATCAAATATTTAAATTGTATTAGCATGGAATGGTCGAGATGTGTACCTTGACTTTGTGTCTTATAAGAAAGAATTGTTTCACTGTTTTCGTCAACGAAAGTTCCGTTGAGTTCGTGCCATGAATTATATTTTTCGGCTTACGTACCTACCTACTTGACACCCTTTATAATTCTCGAAAGGAATTAACAAAATACCTTCGTAAACCTCTCTCTTACTACATTCACAATCGTAAATAAGGTTGTTTTATCTAACTAATTTCATATCACGCAATTTACTTCGGTAACAGTTGGCCAAAAAACTGGTGTTGTTATTATTTATGGTAACTGTTTGGGATTTCTCAATTGTTTTGGCCACACGATTTGCAACCAACACAAATTCTGACTTTGTATTCTGTATTCAAAACGCCTACTCGCCAATAAAGTAGCGATTCCTCATCAAGCCGCCCGGGCGCCCTACACAGACACAGGCCGATAGAGCCATAACGAAACACAAAGCGTAGCGGCGGCGGCGGCGGCGCCCGGACAGAAACCAGTCCAGGCAAATTAAATATGTAGGAGGCGAGCGCTCGCACCCACGCTGCCAGGGCTGTCGGCGTCCACTTTAATTTATAGTTCAGTTTGTTGGGAAGTTCAGCAAGCCATTTAAATTGGCACTACACCGTGTTTTAAGTAACAATTCACGTTGGCAATGTAATTGTTCTACAGTTTTAAAGTCTTCTTCGAATTTCTTCTGTACTCTTAGTATGGTACGATAACCTCACAAAGGATAATTAATACAAATAAAATCCATGTTTTAAGATATTTCTTAACTACACCTAACGTTGCAAAATGACGGATACCTGTGAGTTAAAATAGAGAGGGTTTTGTGATACTTTACACATATAGATTAAAATATAACCTTAGTTAGCTTAACATAGCATTATTTAGTAGTAACGATATTTGGGATGACAGACGACGCATAAACAACAAGATACCTATAATCAATTTATTTATTGGTGTTAGAGTAAATATTCCCTTAAGAAAATACCTGTTGATTTAATTAAAACATTGGGACTATAATATTTGACAAAAAGGAATAGTTTTAATAGTTCACGAAGTACAGCCCTTGAAAAGCGAGGCTGGTGAGCACGCCGTCATTAGAGGCGGCGTTAGCGACCCGCCGCCCGCCGCCGCCAGGCCAGACATTTTTTATGCAACCCACAAGCCGGTGTTTTTTTCAACACGCCCGTGTTGCGGCGTGAACTAATATAGATACAATATCGCTATAATATACGTTTGAAACGTCTTGTACATTTATTTAAGGCATATGCTGTATTTTATTCAGCTTATGGCACGATATTGTATGTTTTTAATATATACTTTACAAACGAGTTTAAAAAAAAAAAAATTGTGATCTCGTGACAAAATCTCAATATGAACTTTTAACTGCAACATAATATTTACTTAACTAATATTTAGATTCTACTTGTATGTAAATGGATGGTATTGATGTAAAGTAAATAGTGTATTTGAAAGTAATATATCAGCCATCTGGTTACCATATCACAAGCTCTGCTTAATTCGGAATCAGAACGGTCGTGTGTAAAAAATGTCGTAGGATATTTATTAAGTCTTTAATTGGAATAAAAAATAACAATAAGTAACAGCAATATCCCACACGTAGAGCATGGAAGCCGTGTCGGTGGTGGGCGCGGCCCACTGGACGGCTTGCGGTGGTGCGCTTAACTGTATACTAGTTATGTAGTTATAGGCGAGTGCCGCTTTTATACAGCTCACTGCGTTTTATATGGCGTGCAATTGTTTCACTTATTACTGTATGGACTACACGCTACATAGCCTGAACACATCGATGATTAAAATCAGTCAAATATGTGCATGATGATAAAGCAAAATATTTTTGAACAATGTAACCTTGCTCCACAGTTAAAGAAAAAATATTATATCTATACTAATATATAAAAGCGTTTGATACAACGCGCTAACGTCAGGAATAGTCAGGATCTACTTGTCCGATTTGAAAATTCTTGCAGTTTATAGAGGAAGGCTATATATCATCACTCTACAACGTATAGGAGCGGAACATAAATCAAAAACGGCCAAGTGACGCTAACAAAGTTACGCGGGTCAACTACTTTATAATACATCTGAAAAGCAAACTAATTTATTCAATCAATAACACCATATAACATTCACAAAACACAGTCTTAATAAACCCGCCTACGTAGGGCAACATATATATAGATATACAACATATCATAAATCAAAGCATCAAACCGAGCCAGCCGGCGTACACGGCAGCCCATTAAACCGGGTCGGTGACAAGGTGACGTGCGCTCGCCGCGGGGGCGCGATAACGCGGCCCGTATCCTGTGTCGTGTCGTGATGCTCGCCCGCCTGCCTCGTTCAATATTTGACTATCTATACTATACGTGCTATAGACTTATAGACGCCTGGTACTTGTGGATTACAACACGGCTGGATACACTCCTCTTTATTACACCTTTATGTTTTCACTAGCTTCTGCCCGCGACTTCATCTGCGTGGATTAGTTTGAGCTAACGCTAACTTTAACGAGCAGCTTCGTTTACGTAAATTCTCAAAAGGTAAAAAAATGCCGATATAAATCATTATTTATTGGTGCCCCGCTCCTATTGTTCCTGTCGATAAATGAGATTAACGTTTTCAAGCAAACAAATTCTTCAGCTTCATGTATTAGTATAGATATAGACTTGTGACTCCCCGCTGTTTCACCCGCATTGCAACCTTCAACTTACCAAGCAACTTCCAGTCAATATTTTTTTTTTTTTTAAAATGGTCTAATCAAAAGCGGAGTTACTTTCCCATGTACATATAATCTAATGTTAGTAGTATCTGTGGGTAAAAGCCATGATGAAATGACGGTCAGTCTGTTTGTTCTATGTGCTTATGTAGTTATTGAGTTTTTGTTGGAGTTGAATATTATCACATCGATGGGCTCGTGCCCGCGTGTGACGTTGATTGATGTTAATCATCATCTGGTAACGAGTAGAGCAACTGTAGATTTGAATATTACTAACTAGATACCTAGACTGAAACTCATATAAGATTTCTTAGATCTATTAAGTTGTTTTAGTATTCATAATTGACCCGGGCAACTTCGTTCGCCTGCCCGTATTTGCAACATTTTTGATTCATGCTCCGCTCCTATTCGTGATAGCGTGGTGATATATAGCCTATAGCCTTCGTCGATAAATGGGCTATCTAACATTGAAATAAATGACCAGTAGTTGCTGAGATAGCACGCAAGCAACAAACAAACTCTTCTGCTGTAGTCTAAATACCAATAAAAATTTTAAGTTAGTTCAGAAATACAAACTTAACTAGTGTATCGATATCTCGACGCTTAGATTTAAATATAATATATTACTATAATTTTATCTGCACCTAAAGCTGCTATATGTCTGCGCTACACGCACTATATGTAATTCCAAGATATATTATAACCGATGTATAGACATGATGGATAAATGAAGCGATTGCGATTCGCCGTCACGTCTCTTTGCCGTTTTATAAAGATCCAAACGCTTAGGAGCGTAGCTTTGATCGCTGCCGTGAGACACGTTATTCACTGACTCCTATACTTATAACTTTGATGTCAAAAATTCTTCAGCCATTTCTATTTCTCGTAACGTTTCCTTTTAGCGTCATCAACAGCGGTACTTTATGCCAAAATGAAATGATTAATTTGATGTCTCAGTTCTGTCGATCTGTTGTAGTATGAGTTCGGTTGAACGGAATGAATAAGATTTGAAATAGCAATTAGTTTTTCAATTCTTGCTTAGATTGCTAAAAGCACAACCAAAATATTTTCATGACACTACTTGGTAACAAGCACAACACAATACTAATTTACGTGTCTATATTATGCACTGAATTAAGATAAAAAAATGCATATTTACGATAAGACCGAAAGCGCAATTTCGCTAACGTCAGTGAAGTGAAAACGATTCAAGCACCGCTGTGAGAAAGGTAAATTTTATGAATTCAGTCAAACACGTAACAGTGTGCTTTTTACAACAGTAACTACAGACATGTCTGTTTTGAAAGTAAAAACTATAAAAATATTCAAGTATCAAAACGTGTTAGTTAAAGTAGGGGCTTTGTCGAGCACGCGATGAAACGGGCCGAGTCGAGTGATCCCGTGTCACGGCGTCCCCGCCCCGCCCCCGCCCCGCGCCGTCCCCGCCCCGCCCCCGCCCCGTCCCGGCCCCGTTCACGCGTCCGCGTTTCGCGCCAGCCGACTTGAACGTACAACGTTTGGACTAACTTGTACCTATATTATTTTATTCTTCTGTACATACATCGCGAATGGATATCTTGCGAAAGATAAAAGTATCTAATGCCCTAGCGGGGCATCCAAAAAAATTTGGTCTACAATATTTTCACTACTAGCTAGAAATATTAGCTATACTCAGATTATTCATTGTAGGCAGAGAAATGAAGTTTCCAGTGTTGCAGTTTTTTAGTCCCAAATAAATAGTGTTGTGGTAGATTCAAATTTTTACAACTAAAAGTCGGCTAAGGACAAAGGAAACTCGACTAGAGTTTCCTTTTTTTTTATTCAATGTCAAATTGCCTTTATATAAATAAAAATATGTAATTTATTGTAATAAAACAGAAGACATACACGGTAGGTAATTAAATATTACATAAAATACTCTTATGTATATTATTTGTTTTGGGCTATTGGAAGAACTATAGTCATCACTTGTCACGCTATGGACCCCATTTTGTTTTGGAAGTGACTATTTGTACGGGCACTGGACAAATAAATTATATTTATTCGTACATTTATTAATTTTTTTTTAATTAAGCATGAATTGAATGATTAGCCTATGTTTGGTTAATTAAATTAATAACATATTCGATTTTATTTATTTAATTTTGGTTTCAATTAAATTCAAATTTAGTTTAAAAAAAATGAAATTTTGGGATTTTCGACTAGATTTATGTATCGGATACTGAAAGAACAAAACTGCCGAACATCACTATTGTAGCGGGTCACCCTTTTTTGTATCAGTGACAGTTGCACTTGTCACTTCTCTGACTCGAATTATTAATCCGACTATAGAAGTCTTCGTCTCACAAACCCGTCCCTAACATTTCGATTCATGCGTGCATTTTCCCGTAGTCCCGGGGCGTTCATTCGCGCGCGATAAATCTCGTATATCTCACACGAAGCCGGAGCCGGTACAGAGATTACTCCGTGGCCGGAGCCCGTCTCGGCGGCGGCGGCGCGCGGCGTCGGATGCCTGATTTGATTTTACCGCTGAGAATATTATATACTGCGAACGTCTATTGAGTCATGATATCCTGGTAGTTGTTGTAAGTTACGAATGTAAAAAGACGTATCTCAAAGAAACCTTTGCGCGGAGTTGTTTTCGTAATATTGCATTTCAGCCTTTAAGTTAAAATTTTTTTAGTGATTTAGTTTATTTATGATTTTAATTATTTTAGGTATTAATAAATCTATACTAATATTATAAAGAGGAAAGATTTGTTTGTTTGTTTGTTTGTTTGTAACGAATAGGCTCCGAAACTACCGGACCGATTTCAAAAATTCTTTAACCTTTGGAAAGCTACATTATCCCCGAGTAACATAGGCTATATTTTATCCCTGTATTCCCACGGGAACGGGAACTACGCGGGTAAAACCGCGCGGGGGCAGCTAGTAATAAATAATTTTAGTATTAATAAATTCTTTGTCTTTAAAGTTGATAAACTGTCAATAAAGGCTTCAATCATAAACCTAACTAAAATTACACTAATAAATAACGACCATCATATACTTACGTTACGTAGTTACTTAGTTCTTATTTACAGTTACGATAGATAATTTCACCTTAACCTGTATTTGATTTACGTGGGTTACAGACAGAGACGTAAGTCGAAATCATTTAAATGACAGATTGATTTAAACCAAGATTATCCGAATTTCCCACACAATGGGACAAAGTAACCTCCATTACGTGTGTGACTAAAGTACCAGGAGCACATGAACAAAGAGCGGTGGCCGCCAATGCCGTCGAGCTGTGTCGCATTAGCGAGGCGGCACCTACATAATTTAGTTATAATGACGGCGCGCTCGTTACCTCCCGGGCCATTAGGTGCCGACTACCTACGTCGGTTGTGTGGCTCCGTGTGAATCTGCATGTATTAATGTAAGTACATAACGTTGCATGATTTTGGTAGGTACTACTTTAACAAAACATATTCTTCTTTTTATTTACCACCATTGTCATTTGTTATTTAGTATCTCACCGTACCTATATAAAGGAATATATATAAGTGTAAATTTTATCGTTTCTATATTACATACAGTACATATAGACAAGTTAGCGCACCCAAAGTGCGCCCCATCCAATTTGTAGCATTTTGCCATTTCAACGAAAAAAGTTTTCGAAAAAACCGTAGCCTCTCGAGAAGTCGTGCTTAAGTAGACATCTGTCAGATGATCACGGCCACGACACCCGCCAACTGTGACAAAGTCACGGCTTTTCGCAAAAATTCGAGCCAAGCCCCGCACTGTCTGCAAGGGAAGGACGAACGAACGAAAGCGGCAATCAACTAAGAACCGAAAATTCTGAATTCAAAAAATAAGTTACTCAGTCATTCGTCATTCACAGAACTTTAAAAAAAAAGAGTTATTCTATTTTTAAATCACATTTTTACGTGCCAGTGTACTGTCCCTACACGTATTCGAAATTTGATTCCGCAGCCATCCGATATTGTTACGATTTTCGATTAATCGGATTCAGCATATCATGTAGGATTTAAACCTGGCGCTGGGCTGGCGTCGAGGTCTGTAGGTAGGTATCACATCTGATTTCACAATAAAATACTTATAATTTAAATATTGTTGAATAAGATAAATAGAAAGATAAATGGACGTATTTATTTACCCGATGAAGTTTGTTATTGGAATATACCTATGTAAAATTTTTGGCAGTTGTTTACTCGAGTAACGCCGCAGGATTTGTTAGTTTAGTACTCTAAAGCCTATCAATAATTAACAACGAATCATTTCTCGCCTCAATCATTAACGGTCCCCATGGAGCCCACTCAGCGCTGTGCGTCATTAAAATTAATGAGTAATTTTTAATCATTGAAAATCGTTACTCGCCGGGATGTTATCGTGTCACGGAAGGTTATCGAAGATTACTTTTGTTTTTTGAATTCTGTGTTTACGTCGAAAAATATTTCAAGGATACTTTTTGGTGCGTGTCACTTTTTCGGGGGGTAAAAAAATCTTGATATATTTTTATTTACCTATCATGTTACGAAACTCTTAAGTCTCGTGCGCCAGTATTTTCTAAAATATCTTCTGAACAATGTATAATTTTTATGTCCAATCTATTTATTGTATTTTCGTTTAGCTCAATATTATAAAGTCAAGTTTATTGCAAAGTTTTTCTTTATAAATCAACTATCAAACAGACAGACAAAGTCATTTAATAGTACCTAAATAAAGGAACGTCTTCATAACCCCACTCCGCTTGAACTACCAGGATACCATAACCACATAAGCAATGGCGTATGGGCCGACTCTCACACCATGTTCTCGGCTACGTTACGGCGCGGCGTCCCCACTCACACCGACACGGGCGCGACGACGTGACGCCTCGCTCATTATCCACCCTCCATCCTCGCTTCCAGCCTCCACGTTGATTGATTGATTCGTTCGTGGCGTCGCGTCGCGTGGCGAGCGTAACGATAAGTGTTCAGTTTAGCTTGTTATCAAAGTACCTTTGTCATTCGGTTAGGCATTTTGGGGTAGTTAAGTGAGGAAAGTACCAAGCCGTTGGGCCTATCAACTATAGGGAGGGTTTTAATTTCTGTCTTATATTTACCGGCTGGTATTACAGAAATTGGGAATTTACCTACACGTATTTCGACACAGAAAAATCCCGCATATCAAAATAATCGCGTAAATAATGTTTATAAAGATTATTTTGATGCCCGTTCGGTTTTACGATGGTGAATTGTTAAACTCATTTTATGGGCAATGTCTCCGTATCTCGTTTGCGCTGGAGTGGATTTTTAAAGGAAATGTTTGGTAGAAATATGCCATTATTCGTAAGGAATGTGTTTTGAACCTCTCCTTATTTTGCATGCATTGCGAATAAAATACCTGGTAACCAAATTATAATCGAATTCTTGAACACAAATGTTAACAGTATATAAAAATAAAATAAAACTAGCTTTTCTATCGCAAATCGGATTGATAACTCAACATTTTCATAATATCTACCAAAGCACCAGGCGACTGAGGAGCTGTTTATTATTTAAAGAGAACAACCGCTACGCACTCTGATGACAATCTGATTTCGTTTTGAAGCGATTCTAAAGTAGATAGTGCTACGAATGGCTACGAGAATCCCTTCGCGTGCTCTAATAACGCGTCATCAGGCCGTCTCCATCGCCACCGCGGCGCGCCTGCATGCGCTCGGACGAACCCGCCCGGCCCGCGTGCTCAACTCAACCACGATCTATAAAATAACTTGTTACTCTTACTGCTATGAGCGTAGAGCACATTTTCCAACGCCATAAAAGTAAACGAGCGTTGGTGGAAACGTAATTACCGACCGACAGTGCATTGCCGCCAGCTAGTAATTTATGATCGCCTAGTACCGCGGTGCCGGTAAATGTCGCCACCGCCACCAGAGTGGTCAGTTTTTTTTTACCGGAATAGGTTTTATGGGGCTCTTTTACGGAAGGATTTGTGATTGTAGCTGTTTGGTCATTTTATGATTAATTCATGAATTTCGGTCAATCAGACGATTCTGAGGTCTATTTTTATTATTTGCATGTATTCTTGTTGTGATTACGTACATAAAAGTAAAGTTGAATCGAGAATAGAAGATAGAGGGAGCTACTATAATTATAATAAAAAAAATAAACGCCAATGAACAAACTAAAAAAAATTATGAAAAATCAATCCCTCACACATTGCTCCGTCTCAAAAAGAATACTTAGCGGTAGGTACATAAAAAGTAACCAATAAATAAGCAACAAGAGTATACGCGGTGGTATGTATGTACCACAGCGCGCGCCATAAATGCGGCGGGAATTAAATAAAACGCTGGCAGTTCCCGGGAAAAATAAATAAAAATGCGAGTCCGCGGCGGCTGTTCCGCTCGGAACGTCTCCGGACTTCGCATTGTTCTTGTGGCGCCGTCGACTGACGGAGACGTGTGCTACTGTTTTACTGGAAGCGCCCTTCGGCTTAATATTTGACAGGGTTGGCACGTTGAATAAAAAAGCAATAATCTATTATTCATTACGTGAAATTGACATGTCATTCTTTATTGCTTCTATATGTTAGGTTCTACAATCAAAGTACGAATAAAATATATCTTCTATAATAGGGCTCGCAGTGTTACTTCAATCTTATCAGTCCATATCACGAAACATCCATATAAAACGATGCTACACTACACCACTAACAGTATAACTATACACGCTTCCATTCGTATCCATAAGTATCCGTGTAGAGATAGGGCGAGGACGGACGGACGGGTGTCGGGTCGGGTGGGGCGACTGGGGCGAGTCGAGTTGGCGGCCGCGGCGGGGCAAAGGCGAGGCGCGGGCTCCGAGAAGTGGCGAGAACAAGCACGTCATTAGTGCGAGAGCCGGGGAGCTACTTGCCACTTGCTACTTGCCTTGCCACTTGCCGCGTGACGCCCGACTCCCCGACACGCCACACTCGAATTGAATTTATTGATATGTATTTGTGTATAACTACACTGATTCTTTTGTTGCACGGGGTGAAATTGAGCTTAAAAAATAGTAGGGATTACTAACTTAACCAATGTATATTATTTTATTATTCTCCTAACTAGCAAAGCAACGTTGTTTTGTCATAAGTATAAAGGTATTATTCATGGTCATTTTTAAACTCGTCTTAGTTTCCTATTGTTGAAATTAGTGTATAAATTATATTTTGAAATACATTTCTACATCTCTAGGATTCATAATCGATAATTTTATTACACTTTTAAATAGATTCAACCATTTCCACGTCATTATTTGTATGCACTTACCAATTCTCGCAAACATTAATTGTAATTTGTTGGATGCTTTTATATGGGGAATGTTTGAGCATTACGTATTGCTATTGATACATTAAATATCTTATTTATTTATATGTGGTAATTTGTATATTTAAATACTCATTATTTTAATGGGGTAATCGGTTTATTTTGCTATTGTCGCTCTAGGGCCTAATAAATAATTAAATTACTGATATAATAATGTCTTGAAAACACTACTATTACAAATGCGAAAGTTGGTTTGTTACTTCTTCACGTCTAAACGGCTGGAGCGATTTTAATAAAAGGTCCCTGGAATCACATAGGCTACTTTTATCCCGGTTAAACAGAACATCCCCGGAAAGGCGGATGAAACCGCGGGGAGTCACTAGTTCGGAATAAAATTGACAAAATACAAGAAAATAAGAGCTTTCTTTATAATAGGGGAGCCGAAGAGGGGATTCTGGGAGTTCCTCGAGCGCGGCAGATTAGTATATGGGAGGTACCTTAGGTCTAGTTGAGTGCCTCAACCAAATCTAAGCTCTCCATGTGGAGCCGCGCGCGTACAGCAGCCGATCAGATTAGTAAAAAAAAATTGATACGTGAAGATACTCGAGCGTGTCAGATTAAAGTATGGTGGTTTAATCACATGCTGAAAAGAGTGTATTTCAATAATCTGACGATTTGAGCGTGACGTATGGGAGTGAGAGGGTCGCAAAGTTGCAAAAAAAAATCGATGAGTGGACATTCTCGAGCGCGGTTGAATTTATTTTCATTTTAGAGAGAATAATTCAAGGATCACAGAAATCATATAATCTGCCGATTTGGACAAGCCGAAGTAACAAAAAGTTAATTCCTTAGTTGCTATATAGTTTCAAGCAGCAAGGGTAAGCTCAGAGACCCTTGATACTACAGAGCTATAATTTGGTGTGGTAGTAAATATTAACTACATCGACAAAGTTAAAACATAAAATCTAGAAAAATATTATTTTTAGGGTTCCTTCCATACATGTAAAACGGAGTCATTTTTTATTCGCCATTCCTATAGTAGGGCATATCGTTCGATAGCTAATTGAAAAATAGTTGAGGTTTGCAAATAACGCTAAACCATTGTTTGTAGATATGTAAAAAAAAACATCCTAGTAGTTTAAATGATGAATGTAAAAGATTAATTAATTTATTATATTGATCAATTTTTTTACTCGAGCGCATCAAATTTTCTTAGGGGGTGTTAAGTGCTCTTATGCAATAATGTGACGATTTCGTCGTGACGCAAACTCGCGGCCATTATTACAATATAAAAAAAGTCGCCATTTTCAAATACTTAAGCGCGTCAGATTAAGACTGGTTTGCTCCGACGATATTCCAAGATTTTTAAACATTTTTTTAATGTATCTGATGTAAAATTTATTGTTTTGAGTTCAGCTTTACCACAAAACACACACTTTAAATTTACATCACTCATTGTACCTAAATATTTACAAACCTCAATTCAAATTAATCAGAAACGTTGTTAATAATTAAAATAATATGCCACGAACGAGTCTCTGTGATCAGCTGTCGATATGGCAACAGAAACAACAGAGTGAAGATGGAGTGAGAGAGGAATAGAAACACGGAGAGGAGAATATAGGCATTACGCATTCAACTGAATTAACGAATTTTTGTTATTTCGGCTTGTGGAAATCGTCAGATTATATATTTTTCGTTACCCTTAAATCATTTCCATCAAAGTAAATTGAGGTACGCTCGAGAATGTCCAGATAACTATTTTTACAATTTTGTAGCCCTCCACTTTCTTTACGTTACTCTCAAATCGTCAGAATAGTGGAATATACACTTATTAGCATGTAATGAACTCACTCTACCTTAATCTGACGCGCTCGAGAATTTCTGATGGTCAACTTTTTTTACTAATCTGATCTTTTATCCTGGATGCGCGGCGGAATCTTTTATGAGGTTCATGTTTGGTAGAGGCACTCAATTAGATGTAAGATATCCTCCCATATACTAATTTGCTGCGCTCGAGGAAATCCCAAAATCCCTGCTTGGGCTCCCCTACAAATGTGTTGATTTCTTTACAATTACTGTTTCTAGATCTCATAATATTTCCGTGATTTATATTATTTATAATTTTATTTAACACATTCAATGATTTTATAAAATCACGGACGAAAACAAATTTTTTAGCCGTCAGATTAAGAAAACCCATCCATATATTCGTCAGATTATGGCATCGCACGCCCAGTGTATCATGCTGAACCATCTGTATGAAAATCTGACGCGCTCGAGTATGTCCAGATGGCGATTTTTTTTTGCATTTTCAAGAAGCCGTCCCGAGTTTGCGTCGCGTCCGAATCGTCAGATTTTTGGATCTGAGCTTCGTTTAGGCTCACTTAACATCCCCTGTAAATATCTGACGCGCTCGAGCATTTTTTTTTTTTTACCATTTTTAAACCATCCGTACGGCCGGCCCCACCATGCAAACTGGCAGATTAACATTATTCTGTCATCAGAGTTACATGGAGTATATACAGTATCAATATCTGACGCGCTCGACTATGTCCATGTATCAATTTTTTTTTACATCTTTGCAAGCTCGTAGACGCTTGCCCCACCGCTAAAAGAGAAAACATCATATAACCTTTTTTTCTTCCTATTATCTGATCTTCAAAATCCAATAGGTCTCCACGACGCTCGAGGACATCCCCGATTAGCATCGGCGCCTCCCCAGCTATTATTTACTACGTTATAAACAATGTTTTCTCATACTTATTTCGTATGGCGCACGTCTGAGGTACTAGGCTAGCATGAGTATAGTAGAAGTAGGTATGGGCCGAAGCCCACACGGCAGGCGGCGGGCGCAGTGGTCGCCGCGGTCACGCGGGTTTGCGCCAGTTTGCGAGTTGTCGCCCGCCCGTAAATCGTCGACAGCCGATAGGGATGCGCTATGTACGCGTACGTGACAATATCGATGTTTATTTTTAACGACTTTTTTTTTGGTGCTTTTTTATTTTATGTTTATTATTGTAAAATAATCGTTATGATTTTCAGTTGAAAATAATTAATATACTTTGTAAAAATATAGCTGATTATATAACCCTGATTTGGAAATATTGCATAAATATTTTTCTTGATATAAGTCTAGCTATATGAAATAAATAACTAATAACGTAATCGATTGTTTTATCAAGGCTACGATACTAGTTAACGATCAAACTCATTTGTACGAGGCGGTATTAGGAATAACGACGTACATTAAGCGATGGCTACCGAGTGTAGTACATACTTCTCCTAGATCATAAGATGCAGCGGTAACCGGTAGCTCGATATCAATGTAATTTGGTTCATGTTTAAAAGAAAAATATTATAGTAGACGGGTTTATAAGATAATTTTTAGTCTAAAAATATATCTGATTTCAGTCCAAATGGAGCTAAAATGAAAAAAATATATATACACTTCTTTTGACTTGGTCAAAAACATCTAATCAACGTCTCTTTGGGCCCTAACGAAACATACAACTATTGTATTTTGTATTAATTCAATTCTCAAACGGAAACTACAGGTAAAATAACTGAAACATACAAAACTGAGTATTCTTTTAAACAAATATGATATTTTCCGAATATATAAAGTGGGATACACATAATACGTGTACGTATACCTAGAGATGTGGAGAATAGCTTGAAAATGTGGTATTAAATATTGTACGGGAACTGAGAACAGAAGTTTCGCTGCGCTCGCTCGCGCACGTACTCACAACACGTCGGTACTAAGTAGAAGGCGGATATCGTGCTTACCAGTAACATTAGGGGTGGCGCTATCTCACACAGATGTCCTTGTTTTTGAAATATTTTAAATTAGATAGCCTTAATACAAAAGAGTATTAACATGTCGTACCCTATATCATACTAATCTGTTTTGTTTTCATTGTGACGAAAATATCTTTTAACTCAATCTTTTCTATGGTTATGTCCTACGCATAATATTTAACGTAACAAAAGTATATCTTTTGGCATTGATCACCAAATCTTGCCACTCCTAAAGGCTGTTTATAAAGACACATATTAATAGGACAAAAACTATTGCTACGTAAATAGCATCTAGTTCAATCTGACTACGTGACTACTCTACCGGCTCCGATACTTGTTTAAAAATATATATTAATTAAAATAATCGTGAAGGCTCGTCAACCCTGCGGTGATGCTAAGAGTGTGCGGCTCGGCTCGGCGCGGCGCGTACTGTACTATTACGTGTTTGTATATAGGGAGCCTGCCGCCGACAGAATCACCTGGTCTCGCAATTTTACGAGCAGCCCGCCGCCGTGTCGGTCGCCGCTTCCACTACCTTTCACGGAACTAGTGATGGGATGGAATCTATTGGGAAATTGATATCGATAAAACATTTTGAGGTTAAGGTTGACTTTGTGGGTCGAATCGAATCCCACCCAGGATAAACATTTGTATGCATGAGTATGTTTGATTGTTCTAATTATCTATATAAGTATGTATTTAATAGTGGTATATATAGTATATCAGCTATCTGGTTACCATAATCACAAGCTGAAAAATAGAGGATCCATAATCATAGGATAATTATTTGTTTATTTAGTGCCTTATATTACCGACATAGGCTACGCTGATAATGATTTTATTTAGTGTTGTAGAGGTCAATAGAAAAATGGTAGCAAAGTTTGATAAGGTGCGTGCCAAATAACTTGTGTATGTTAGAGCGAGGGAACGGATGAGCAATTGCGTGAGCATAATAGAAATTATTAACAACGTATAGCAAAAAAGGTAATGTTGTTTGATGTGTACGTGCATTGGATTTAAAAATGCGATAGATAACTTTGTGCTTATAAATATAATCATAGAAGTAATAGAAAAAAGTCTGCTAAAACTACAAAACTGATTGTTATACTGTTTAAGCTGTAATAAAATATATGATTTCAGTGGCATTTCAGTTTGACTTATTCATTACTGTATTTATAAGACCCAAATTTTAGAGAGATGTATAACAAAATTTATTATTATCGAATCTATCGATACGGACAAACATTAGGTAACACGTCACTATGACACTCAAGTACGCTCGAGGCTCCGTCCCGGGCGAGGCGATGGAATTAAATCGCACGCACGACACTTCCACCCTCCCCCTCCCCTCCTGTCCCTCCGCCCTCCCCCTCCCTGACACTCGCTGTTGCTCCGCTCACGTAGGGATGACACTTGACGCTTTTAATTTTGATGTGTAATTAGGAAATTGTCGGATATCGATTTTGATCGGCAGCCAAAATGTTTAATTATTGAAGTCTTAATTGCTTCGTATGTTTTTGGTGGTGTCTGGACAATTTTAGATTATATTACCTTTTACTTAAATTATAATTTGGATTGTTATTTTACTTAATGATCTTTTTTATTTTCATTATTTTGTGCTGCTTTTGAATGATTGTTGTGTTTACAATTATAAATTAGATTTTGCCTTGATATTTTATAATACACAATCTTTAGCTTTTGAATAATCTCACTTTCGATAGGTAAATGTTTTTCATAATCGGTTAAAATTGTTTATGAGTTTATCCATCACAAACAATGAAGTCTTTCCTCTTTATATTTGTGATAGTCTATCATCAATGAACTATATGTTCACCACACGAAACCCTAACCACTATACCTCATAGGGTATAGACCAAAATTGCATGTAACCTATCGAAAGTTAGCACAAAGCTAGCCGCAGCCCTGCGTCGAGCGGGTGACAAGGGACGGCGCACCGCCACCCGACGGTGACTGATGCCTCATACACATGTGCTACTTGGAGTAAGGATGCCATCTCAAAAATTTCAAAACCAGGACATGACGCGTGAACACCACGGATTTTTGAGTCCCCGGACAAGACAACAGGTTTTTTAAACATACTCGTAGTCAGTGTAATAAAAAACAGTTGAAAATGTCATGTGGGGGGATAGTGAAGTTTGCGTGAGTCGCGGGCGCATGGCTTTAAGACTACAAATGAAGCTCCCCGTACGCCCCCCGGATGCCTTCTAAACTAGGAAAAATCTGGGGACACCCGGACGGATGGTAACCCTAACATGGAGTTCTGAAGTCTTGGTGTACGTCACCCGGCTCAGAGCTCACGTCTCACATAATACATGTCCGTACAACGGTTACCAAGCACACTTTATACGGGACACTGTGAGTAGATTACCGTTTTCATGGGGTAAAGTTGGAATGGACTTTTATTTCTGTTGATACTTGATAGCTGTTAGGGTTATTAGTACCTATATGGAGACGCCTTGAACGCATAAAATTACCATTTAAATGAAAAACCCAAAAAATATAAGATAGGTTTTCAAATGAACACAAAATGACCAACACAGCATTGAAAGAACGAATTGATTCCACAAAACGCCTTATCTATTTTCAATGAACAAAATAATAGAACAGCAAATTCCCAGCCAACAATTACCTACATCAGCCGGGAAACAACAGAACAAAACTTATCGATCATCCACAGCTCCTTTCATCGCAATTTACTAAAATCTCGCTTGTTTACCTCGCCTGTCCCGTCCGGCGCCCCTAGCGGTTACCCGCGCCCTTACCCGCGCCCTTACCCGCGCCCTTACCCGCTCCCGCTCCCACGTTGACGGCCCCAAGATGCGTCCCCGGCCGTTTTTACGATATTTTATTGCGCCACGTTCCCGTTTAGTTCCTGTTCTTTGTCTTTGCTAATTGTTGACATCTCCTTGTGTACTCTTACTTGTTTAGTTTCAGTTACGCCCTTTCCTATTTTGTCGCGTCGAGTACAATAGACATTTTCATTTCACGTTGAACTAGAGCGTCAACACGAACGTTCGTAGTTATGTAAAATTTTAGTACATAACATACACTAACGTCATGTTATGATTGCCTGGTACCATGTGCCCTACTTAACGAGTATCTGAAAACCATATCTGATAATCCTAGTACGGAAATCCATCACGTACTTCCGAGTCGCATTTGATCGGTTTTATATCGCGTATTTTTACTGGTACGCTGCGTTACAGCCTCAAGCGTGCGATAGCAACTGATGCGGCAGCGCTTGTGTGTGTTGAATGTTCTAACGCTTGGTTGGTGGTCGGCTCAGTCGGTTGTGAAGTGCAACCAAACGCCTAGCCTTTATGCCACTCTGGTACTTTCATGTAATAATAATAATATTACACATTATTTCCAAGGGAAAAAGACAATTTTATTAAATAATCCCGTTTTAATTCAACTAAAAATGTCTTCGGGAACATTTTAGGTACTCTAAATTTATGAATATTTTTATTATTATAAATTAAAGCAAGTAATTTATATATAAATATAAACAGCATTTGATGATAAAACTTATTTTTAGTATATTATTTCATTAATTACTACAATAATATTTAATTTAATTTTATATCCTGTATCGATATATTTAAAGTCCAGTGACGTCACTATACTAAAGCCACGCCATTTAAGTAACACCAATTTAGTTAAAAAAAATGCTTCTTTTCTACAGATCATTCATTCAAAGTTTGGAATCACCTGCATTTGGCTATAATATGTTCATCTCATGCCTCACTTAACCCTCGGCCACTAATCCGGGTCACATTGACATTTGACAGGTAAAAATCGACTCCCGACAATAGAAGGGACTGATTCTTTATGAGGGTCGTTGAAGGTTTCTCTTAGTACATCAAGATGCAGGATATGGAAAAAAATATGTATTTTTTTCTACATGATTATATTAAAATCCACGAATCCATTATAAATAAAATATTTAAAAATCGGGAATATGTATTATGTTAAATGAGGAATCTACTAAAAAGGCTGCATTTTTCATCAAAACTAGCGTGATAAACTCCGAATAATAACAATAAGTGATCAAACAATGAGGTTAGTTTTTAACCAATTCTCAATTTAATTTTCCAAATTGACTTACTGTCGTCCATCATTGAACAAAAGAAAGGTGAATTTCTTTTCGTGCAAGAATATGCGGGGTCTAGTCGAATATCCTTTAGCAAACAGCTGGGACACGGAGGGACAGAATGGCTTCCGCACTCAGTCCTCCTCGGCATTTCGCTTTATAGTTGACGCTTTTGTATTTCATGAAGATTTTTGGGTATACTTATGACCCGCATAAATGTATGTTAATAGATTGGGGTCCAAGTCTTTAAAGGCAGTTTTGATGATGATAAATATGTGGGAGAGACGTAGATAACCGCTTTTGGTGTTCAAAACATAAGTATATAATTTATTACTCTTAATCTATGGATACCTACTAGCAAAAATTCAAGTAAAGCTATTTATCGCCACATTTTTAAGAACACAGGAAAGTCTTGACAGATTTACAAGTAATTTTTGCCGCTACTAACATAAATGTATAAAAATTCTCTTTAAAACAAAAGCAACTAAGCGTTGAGTCAGCTGAAAGGGTCCCGTAAAGTGGCAAGTTTTAAAATATTCGTGGCCAGTGGTAAGTTGGAGTGGTACTTGGAAGGGATGATTGTGGCAGCCCTGGAGAGGATCAGGAAGGGCGCGAACGCGCGAGCCCTAACGACGCCGATTAATCGCGCGAGACTGTGCAGTGAGGGTATATATAGCTTAGACTTTTGTGTTTAAAGATAATTTTGTAATTTCTGAGGCATTGTCACTTGTTGGTATGAGTGTATAAATCGTTCAATAAAAAGTTGGTTGTTTATAGGAATAAAGGTACCGGTGTGAAATACAATATTTTAAGTTTCCGTAAATGAAGTAACACGAACAAATAATTTAGTAAATAAATAAATAAATAGTTATAGTTATTGCAATATGTCTTTATGTTTCATTGTTATGCACATCGCGCGTAAATATCCTATTCAACACTAAAATTATACTTATATTATAACATATGTATTTAATAAAAATAATTTCATTCTAGGTTAAAAAATTATATATGATAATAGTACTTAGTGCACGATAATTTCTGGTCATATTTATTAATATTTTTTATCGACAAAATTATATCCTTTGTCCCAACTCTATGGGTTGAATAGACACGGGCGGGGGCGCGGCATGAATGATTTCACCCGATGGCGACGCAATGTTAGGCCACGTTAGGTTATGAGTGCCTGGTACACACACCTACTACGGGCCACCTTTATTGTGAACTACGATTATTATTTAATCTAATTAAAATTACAATGTAAAAAATATGTCACTACTTATAGGTAGATACATAAACCTTTTTTGCAGATCTTATTGTTTCGTGTCAATGTTAAAAAAAAGAACATATGAATGAACTTATATTAGGCAGTGCGTGTAACCAAAACGCCTCAGTTCGCAAGGTTGCATTTGTTGAAAATATACTCAACAATTTTATTATTATACTCTTTAAACATAACCTTAGAATTCGGAACAGAAGTTAGAAAATATTATAAATTGCAACAGCAAAACAATTATTGAGTCTCATATAGGATCTCTAAAGATCTCCTATGATGGTAGATAGGCTATATTTATTTTACATAAATCCCAAATATATGCCGGCACTTGAGCTCCTACGATTTTGTTAAAAGCCAGGCGCAGCGCTACTAAATTTCTCTTGAAAATTTAAGGCGGAAATATAGGTTGAAATGTATATGTGAAGTTTTTGGCTGGCCTTAGATAAAATAGCTTAGGTTTTTTATGTGTTTGCTTCGTCTAAAATCCTGGTAAAATCGGCGAGCAAGAGAAAATGCGTGTGAGATATAATGTGTATATATTACACAAATTTATTGACGTCGATTCTTAATTATTTATATACTATTTCTTTTTTACTAACCGACTTCCCAAAAAGAAGGAGGAGGTTCTCAATTCGGCCGGTATTTTTTTTTTTTGTTTTTATCATATGTATCCACGTAACAAGTAGTCACAAAAATATGTTTTATATCACAAACTTTCAATATCATTTGACGTTCTTCATTTAAATAATAAATAACCAATTTAAACTAGACTAAAACTTTAAAAGAAAACCTCAAACTATCTATATACCTAGTCAAGTAAGGAGTATTTCTAAAACAGCTGGCGTTATAGTGGCTCCATAGCGGTCTGTGCGCCTGGTACTTAAAAGGGGGAGACGCAGCCACCGGGGCGGATGTGGGCAAAAAGGGGCAAACACTGCGGAATATCCGGCCCGCCCGGCCGGTCCGGTCCCCATAACGGGGCATAACGACCTCGGTCTCGGTTTCGATGACATTATGCGGTTATGTACTTATTTTTTTTACGAACTTCTACGCTGCTTCGGTTTTAACTGGGTGTGAAAATTGGTTATTCCTTTTTTGGTGTTTTCAAACGTAATTAGGTTCTAGACTTCTAGTTGGTAAATGTACTAGTATTTTTTAGTCACTCTCAAAATAAATGTAATGTTATTATTTGTACTAAGAAACTAAAATTTTACTTAAAGTAAATATCCTACTAATATCGATTTTTGTCACTCTTTTACGCCAAATCGGCTGATCAGGATGAAATTTGGCCCAGAAAACATGTTCTGAAATAGCACAAAAAATAGGCAACTTTTTATCCCGAGAAAATTTATACAGCGTCCCAGCCACTAGTAATCCATAAAAACATCACCTCAACATTTACGACAGAACTAGCTGCATCGCGGTTTCACCCGCGTAGTTCCCGTTCTAGTAGACATACAGGGATAAAATTCAGCCTATGTTACTCCCTGATAATGTAGCTTTCCAATGGTGAAATAGCTTTTGAAATCGGCATTGTAGTTTTGGAGTTAATTCATTACAAACATAAATACAAATTTTCCTCATATACACTAATATTATGAAGAGGAAAGATATGTATTTTTGTATGTAACGAATAAACTCAAAAAGTACTGGACCGATTTTAATAATTCTTTTTTCATTAGAAAGCTACATTATCACTGAGTAACATAGGCTATATTTTATCCCTGTATTCCCACGGGAACGGGAACTACGCGGGTAAAACCGCGCGGAGGCAGCTAGTCACTAATATTTATAAGTGTAGATGTAGATTACAACAATCATATTTTATGATTCACTTTAGAACCCCTCCACAGTTTGAAGAAAGCTCACTAGCTATCAGACACATCGGCAGCGGACAGGTGGAGGTGGGTCGTGGGTTGAATGCTATAAAACATGTCGATTCCGATTGTGCCACTTGTTGCTTGCGGCCCGGCTATTTCAAGCCGATACCATCTGTGCAACCACCGCTTATGATAGAAGATCTCACTTACATTTGTAAGAGTCCCCTTTTAAGTATAAAGTCTAAAATGTTAGGAATTTCGCCTTGATGAAGATGAATTTACGACGAAGATGTTTAGGTTAGAATTATCACACGATTTTCACTTATGATAAAATATCGTACATAAACAATTATACATGCTTGTTTGCATTGTTTGATTATATTTTTGTATTTAGATGAAATGTAGATCTAGGAATGCTTTCAGTAAGCAGTATTTATATAAAAGATAGACTTTTAGTTAGTTTAGTTTGATTTTATAACAAAAGGCCGGTTTATTTTTTAATACACACTCATTTCATTGAGGGAGAATATTCCCCCTATTACATGTACCTACTTTAGAAATAACCCCAAAATAAATGCAATCTAATATTTATATTTTACATATAATACATATTATTTTATAACGCATAACCACGGAGACGAGAATTTTGAGTACTGTGTGCCATAACTAAGGCGCGGGGGCACATAGCGCGCCGCTAATTGGCGCGGGCGATGGCGGGCATGGCGGCGAGTGGCGCGGAATGGCACGGGATGGCAGACTCAGGGCTGCCAGACTTGCCAGTGCCGCTGTCATGAACGTTCTTATCTTTAATAGAGCCTTTAAGTTGGCATTTGTCTTTTGGGGCTAAAAAAGTGTAGGTACACTAATATTATGTTTGAGTTTTTGTTTGAAAGGGCAAATCTCAGGAATTTTTAAATTCGATCCAGTATTTTAGTGTTGGGTAGCCTATTTATTGAGGAAAGTTATAAGATAACTAGTGGCTCCCCGCGGTTTCACCCGCGTTCCCGGGATAAAAAGTAGCCTATGTGTTATTCCAGAACATATTCTAGCTCTGTGCCAAATTTCAAGCAGATCCCTTCAGCCGTTGGAGCGTGAAAGAGTAACAAACATCCATACATACAAACTTTCGCATTTATAATATTAGTAGGATAACATCATGCTACGATAACGTGACCATAATTTTTTTTTGCCAGAGTGGGACATCTTTGGATTTTTTTTGTTTTACATTTATTATAATACTAGTGGCTCCCTGCGGTTTCATTCGCGTACCCGGGAGATATTCCATTTTTCCGGGATGAAAAGTAGACTATGTCCTATATCAGGCTAGCTAGACTATCTGTGTACCAAATGTCATTTAAATCGGTTCAGTAGTTTCAGCGTAAAAGCGAGACAGACAAAGTTACTTCGCATTTAATATTAGTATGGATAGATAGAAGATAGCTAACAGATGGATAACCCAAAATAAGCATAGCACTAATATATATATCACACAAAATAGTTAAGTTGGCACGCCTTACTAAGCCACAGTACTAGCGTGACTTCGTAGTTTTGTATTTGTCGGCTGAACAAATCCGTTTTATAATATCGGGTCTTGTTTTTAGATTGGTAAGTGTGGAATTCAGTACATGATTGATTTATCACTCGTAATCTGCCTTCCAGCGAGATGCGCCGTACGTAGGTACCACACATTTTGAACGGGAAAAGTACATTTTAAATTATCGTTTGGTCTGTTTCCCAAAGCGGGACAAAGTCGGCCTTGCTGGGGACAGCGGGACAGTCTGCCTGAAAGCGGGACTGTCCCGCCCAAAGCGGGACGTATGGTCACGTTATGCTACGAGCGATAGGAGCGGATCAAAAAACGAATAATGTTGCAAAAACGGCGAAGTAGGCAACTCTATCGAATTTTGGTCAGCTGAAATTCATTAGTGATTTTGTTCTTCCTAACTAAATATTATAGAAAACAATAAAACTAGCTTACTAACCGATCTATAAAGGTATAACCATCAAATAATATCCACTATATCTAAACGTCTCGAGATCAGAGGGCTTACTCCCGACGCTTTCGAGAAACGAGTTCGAATCGAATAAATGTCATTTCATACATTTTTGATAGCGATTATAGCGCACAATCGTGCGGTGACACTTTTTCGAACTAACTTCGATCAAGAATTTCGTTACAATCGAAACCGAATCGAAAAGTCCGTACTCCTGAGGGCTTACTCCCGACGCTTTCGAGAAACGAGTTATAATCGAATAAATGTCTTTTCATACATTTTTGATAGCGATTCTAGCGCACGATCGTGCGGTGACACTTTTTGGAACTAACTTTGATCAAGAATTTCGTTACAATCAAAACCGAATCGAAAAATCCGTACTCCTGGCACTATTTGACATTGTGAATAAAATGGCGGGAACGACTTTAAACGTCAAAATACACGATCAGTAAAAAGGTACTTTTTCAGGATCGAGTTATCTCATCTAGGCTAAATTTATATAATCTAAAAAATTACATCTAATGTACAAGATTTCGTTTTAGAAAAAAATAAAAATTGAATATTTTTTTTTTTTCTGTAGAAATTAACCACACACAACTTATTTTATAATTCTGAAACGTCACACACCGTTACCGATCGAATAAATGTCAATCTTAGCCATGGCCATCTTGATTTTTTATTCGTATTGGTTCGGGATTAACCAATAGGAGTTCATGATGAAATTTTTTGGTTCAGGATTAACCAATAGGAGTTCAAATTGAAATCAAAACAAAATCAAATTCGAATCGTTTTCGGGAGTAAGCCCTCTGCTATTAAAAGACATTTGTGAATCGAATGGCGGGAACGACTTTAAACGTCAAAATACACGATCAGTAAAAAGGTACTTTTTCAGGATCGAGTTATCACATCTAGGATAAATTTATCTAATCTAAAAAATTACATCTAATGTACAAGATTTCGTTTTAGAAAAAAATAAGGAATTCAATATTTATTTATTTCTGTAGAAACGAACAATTTTCTATTAAGTTGTGTCTTAATAGAAAATTCTGAAACGTCAAATACCGTTACCGATCGAATACATGTCAATCTTAGCGGCCATCTTAATTTTTTTTAACCAATAGGAGTTCATTTTGAAATTTTTTGGTTCGGGATTAACCAATAGGAGTTCAAATTAAAATCAAAACAAAATCAAATTCGAATCGTTTTCGGGAGTAAGCCCTCAGGGTGTCAAAATCATGAATCAGTTATCCCCGACCGTAAAGTCTCTGATTTATATAAGCCCACAAGTGTGTATCGGCGAGTGGCAACTGGCAACCCTACGCGGCGCCTCGCCCGTGTAATTGCCGAGGCCATTAGTCCCGCCTCGGGCCACCTCGGGCCACCTCGGGCCACCCGGAGCCCACACGGATCGGGATAAGGATCTCTGATGATACCACTGTTTCGTCGCGACCGATGTCGTTTTTATTTATATAAAGGTACGGTACCGGGTGCGTAGGTGTGCGTTTTTCGAATATGGGAGATTTTTTTTTATTGTCAGTAGGTATGTGTTTTTTCTTTGGGATGTAATTGCAACTCGTTAAACGATAGTTGTCAAATATGTCAAAATTATCATCTAACTAGCGACCCGCACTAGCTTTCGCACGGGTGCAACGCTTATACATCACATTACAAACCTCCAAAATTGTCAGTGTTTCACTAACATATTATGCGTGTATTGTATATAAAAACCTTCATCTTGAATCACTTTATCTATTTATAAAAACCGCATCAAAATCCGTCGCGTAATTTTAAAGATTTAGTCATTTAGAAAGACAATAGGGACTGACAGCGGAAAGTGACTTTGTTTAAGAATGTAGTGATTAAGAACGTAAGATGTAAGTTACCAATAAAATTTTTAAATGTAAATTAAAGCTATAATTAATTATTACATGTGTAACACCGAACAAAGTGTAATTCTCAGTCTAAAATGCACCACCTAACTAAGTATCAGATTTACAATGCGCATCAATTTCGCTATAGAGCCCATAATTGCTGTGGGCTCAGGGATCGTCCGGCTAATGACGGCCCGGGCCGGTCTCGCGGTCCGTCCGGACTCCGGCCTAATTACGGCCCGTTGCGATCGCGGGCCGGACAAATTGCTGTCCGCGGCTAATTTGCGAAACGTTGCGTTTTACCTACGACTATTACTGACGTGGTAACTATTTAGTAATGTGTGCTATTAACATTTTGGTCTATCACTATTTTGGTTTATAGACTATTCTTGATATGAGTACCTACTATGATATCTATATCCAATAGATAGATTTTTTATAAAATAAAATGGGTTAATATTAGTTCATGTAAGATTTATTAATATTTTAAATATTCTATTCATTGTGCTGTCATATTTTGTATTCGTAGAAATTAAGTTTTTTCAGAAATACATGCATGTGCAAATAAACTTTTCATAACTAGGATTGTCTACAGCCTACGCAGTTGTAACGCCATCTATCGCTTTGCGTGAAAACTGTTTGAATCCTGCCATCTTGTGGCGAGTAGTACAAGTATTTCAAACCTTGATATAGTTCCAGAAGTCCAATATAGATGTCACTGCAATATTTACATTTTACAAGTGTTACTTTTATAAATAGGCTGTAGTCTATTATATTTTTAGAAAAGGATTGAACACAGGATTAAATTGATTCAGGGGGCTAACGTGACTTTACCTATCGTATCGTAGCTCCATCATTTAATTTTTACTTCCTTGCTATTTTCAATACACTTCTCGTATAATATGTTTAGTAACACACCATTTATTTATCGAATGATATACTATACGTAGAATTTAAGTCACTATGTAATACAACTACTAAGCTATATTAAGTATTATAAAAAAATACATGTCTTTGGTTGAGACCCTTTCATACCCTCCGGAAATCTCTTGTCCGCAGGATGTAGCCACTTTTGGCTCACCCTTCATATTTCAGTGCAGCATCATCTACACACAAAAAATACATACGTACCAATTTCTACGGAATTTAATATTCCCTATTAATTGTTACAGAATGCTCCAAGTCAAGAACCAGTGTATCGGAAGGTGGCCATAGTAGAAAACTTCTTCGACATAATCTACACAGTTCACGTGGAGTTAGAAGGCAGGCCTGGTAAACATGCTGGACAGAAGCGGACATATAGAACAGTAAGTACTTGTATTTAAATGTTCAAGGATTATATTTATGGTATTCAGAATTGTTTTTAATTAGCTTAAATATTAAAAAAATGTAGGTGTAGTAAGTAGCGCCATCTGTCGGACTGTTTTGAAACTCCGTCGTCTCTTTTACAACTTTGTTCGCAGTGCTGTTAACGTGGTGTCCTAAAAAGATCCTAGATGGCGCTGCTGATTGCTCCAAAAATATTAGGGACTGCGTTCCTATTGTTAGAATTATTTTTTTATTTTTCCATTAAAATTTCAGTTTTTTAAAGTAAACAAGTATATCTTAACTTTATATAGTTATTTATAACGTTCTATGATTTTATTTAGGTAGTTATTCTGCATATTTAATTACAAATTTAAATATAAAGATTAAAAACAATTTATGAATGAATTTAATTGATGTGTCCTCAGGAAGGGAACCCATAGACACTAGATACGTATCGTTTCGACATTTGGCAGAGATCCGTTGTTCCTATTTAATAAGACCAAGTACCTATCTATACCATACAGTTTTAATGCAGTTAATATATTAAGTTTATTTTTTATATGCTGACATCTACCCTAGTTAAATTATGTACTTATTGTTGGGAAATTCTTTGCCATTACAATCCATATAAAGTACGACTAATATACACACAATAACCACGAAGAATCTATCTGGTATACAACTCTGCTTTGTTTGGAATCAGATTGGTGGTGTGTAAGAAGTTATATAAATATTTATCATCTTATATCACAGCGAACTAATAATGTACATAGGTTATATGAGGTAGGTACTAACTAGGTATTCAGAAACAAAAAAGTATTGCATTGCATTATCAGTAAAATAATGATGAGGCTTTTATACTGCCCGAGTACTGTATTGCTCACTAAGTAACCCGTTTCCAACTGACCAATTACTAAGACTTTGTGCCTGATCGAGTTGCGAGAAACAAAGGGTGGGCTAGGATTTACTTCAGTGGCTGTCTGTCCATGATTTTCTTGGAAACTGTTCACCATTGTGTGGCGCCTTTGATGTTATACAGGCTGTCTTGAAATTCGATATTAGAATCTTGCTGCGGAGGGATGTACTGATCGATAAACAACTTGTATATACAAACAAGTTTAAATAACAAACTATTCTACTCAGTTAAAGAATATGTTCTTTCAGCTTTTATCTAAAATTTTCATGAAATATGCTACAATCTATATACCTATAATAGTAACAATCTTCTCTTATATAAACACTGAATGTAAATTGATAAATCCGCCTTGTGTTTAAGAATCTAACATTAAAATATCACAGCTCACAGTATGCCCGCAGCTTTACAAGCGTAAACCTAATATTATGTAGTTACCCAGCATCCACTTTCCCTAATGACGGATGTTTTCGCCAACAGATTACCGAGACGTACGCGTTCTTGCCGCGCGAGGCGGTCACGCGCTTCCTCACCGGATGCGCCGAGTGCGCCCGGCGCCCGCGCAGCACCTCCCCCCCGCCGCTCCCCACGCCCTCCCCCTCGCCCACCAGGCACCCCACCTACCTCCCCTTCCTACCCCACTGCGCCCCCGACTACACCAGAAACTGGGAATCCGAAATAGACGCCGCTCATTCCAACTATTACGAACCGAAATTCGATTACACGGAACTACAACCCCTCAAGAAAGTCGAGAGTCCGAAGGCTAACGACGCCGAGGATCCGGAACCCACGTATATTGAACTGACATCGAAAAAAGTCAACGGTTTCGATGCCGCCCCACTTTTTAATAGAAGCTCCCCGGTCGACCCGGCGTTTAGAGAAGAAGAACCGGTCAGAACCGATCCTGAGATCGATAAAGATGAGAACAGTTTAATCGATGTCGAGGATGTTAAAGTTGACAGTCCACCGGCTCTCGTACCTCAGAAAGACGAGGAGGAACCTCAGCACGAATTGGAAGAAAGTACCAAGGCGACAGAAAACGTTGAGAGTAAAGAAAACAAGACTGAAACTAAGCGAGAGAAAAAGTACAATCCTTTAGACGTCGCGAATTTGACGTCGAAAGATCCACCTAAATCACGGTCGCCGCCCAGGAAAAAGCTTTTACCGACGAGTACAGACTTTACGGAGAATTTTGGGAGATTTCCAAAGCCATGGAGACCTGACGGTGGAGTTTACTACGGCGGAGAGGAGATGGACTACAGCGTGCCTATTACGACGGCGTATTTGAAGCATATGAGGAGTATAGGCTACCAGGAGCGCATCGACTTGGAGAATAAGGTAAGACATTTTTATACATGAAGGATTTGCGTCTTTTATTTAGAAAATAACAAACAGTCTTTCTGAAAAATTTTTGGATTTATACTGTTAATATTTCTTTGAGTATGTATTTCGTTGGATTTTACATCACTGAAGACATTTCGGAACAATTTTATAAACAGCAGCCCACATGAAATAACAGTACAAACCGCGCGAACCTAATAAAATAATTTTTGTCCAAACAAATTTACAGCGTAAAATAAACATATGATTTTGCGGGTCGGAACTCGGGACGCGTTTAACCCTAGCTTAAACTTCTGGCAACAAACTGGCATAAAGCTGCGGCGGTCGGTTGGACCCCGCAAGCGCGCCTTTGTGTACAGAATGGATCCTTTCTACCCCCACCCAACGTCTGTTATGATTTTGAGGACTGGTTTCTATGTTTTTATTAAAAAGGTTAGGTAAGCGTTCTTATATTTCATGATTAATATGCTCGTTGGTATATAAAAGCCTATTTAAAAAACTCGAATGTTGATTTTCTTTCTTACAAAAAAAACCTACTAGCAGTGATAATATCACATACTACTGAATTTACTACTGAAACTAGGTAATCCGTACACTCGTAATCCTCCTCCATTGATTTAAAACTCCCGAATTATGTGGTAACGACAGGCGTGTTTGTATATACTATACTCCCAACTACAATTTCAATTCAATGTTAGTTATATTACAAAAAAAAGTAGATATAACATAATTTTCTCTCCACACAAAAATAAGAAAGTACCAGGCTCTCAGGATTGATATAGAGGTAAATCGTCCACCTGACACGTAACGCGTAATGCTTGCGGCGTCCTATACGACCCGCGATTGATTCAGACGAATGTCCCACACAAAGGGCCACGGGCGCGTCACGCCATAATCGGGCGCCGCATCTTTTCTAACTCATTTTTCTCGCTCGGGGCGAGGGGGGTGCCCTGGGGGGGTGGGGGAGACGGCACGAGGTTTCATCAGCCGGAGGGGGCGTCACGGTATTAGACAAGACACAAAAACGATGCCCCACGGAGAAGTGGGCAACTGGCAAGTAAGTTTTCTGATGACGGCTTTTTATGTGAGCTGTGTGCGGTGCGGTACGGACGCGCGATTTATTGAATGTGTTGCTTAAGTATTAGGTAGGTATATGAGATACACTTCTTTTGGGTTTTAGATTGGGTTTGAAATGTTGTTCGCAAGTAATTATTAGTTTAATAAAAGTAACTGAAATGTAGTGTGTAGTGTTCGCTTAAAATATTTTCATATATTTTTGTCAGAAATACTTACATATAAAATAACGTTAGTCAGTAAGTACAATATCTGATAAACAATAATTAATTATCTTCACCGATATAATTTATACAAGTACCAAATTATTTTAATAACAAATAATTTACCCCAGTAGGTGGTATATTCACATTGACCAAGTCTATGTAATAGGTACACGTAATAACTAAATACAGGCAAAAATATACCAACAAAAAGTTTATATTTGACCTTTTTCGTGTGGTCCCTCAGAAGGGTCAGTACTAGCCGGTCCATAAGAGGGTATCGTCCCGTCGACCCCCAAAAGTACCTTACCCCCTCGGCCGGGGGGCATCGCAGTGCGACTTGTAAGATTGATTGGGGCTCCTTCAGTCCATTGCCGACCCCCCCCTTGCGGGATTCGACCGTCCCCCTTTTTTCTCGGGCACAAGGTACGGAGACGTAAATTTTCTGGATGTGGTCTTACTATAGCTAGTTTTTTCCCATAGTATAGGATTGTATAAGAAGGTAAAGAATGATAGTATAGGCAGTAATTGTTGTTATTAAACTGTAGTTTTTATATTTTATGTTTTTAAACAACAGTTTAAAAATTACCTGCCAAACAAATAAAGCATCATTAAATCAATTCTTGATTTTCTAAATAAAACATACAGACCAATGATTACCTAATAAATAAACAGAGACTAACGATTTTTTTAAAAGAGTTTTAACAGTTTTAGTTTTATTCAAATACCTAGGTTTTAATCATACTTACAACTCATTTTAAATAACGAATCTTTACGCGCTTTATGTTAGCCTAGTACCTCTGTCCCAGAACTGAATGATTTTTGAATTATTTTCAAATATATTCTTAAATTTAGTATGCCTCTACATTTATATGAACATAAAAATACTTTTATACTTTTTTACATATTATTATTTATCTAATATTATAATATCCTTTACATGTTTGTATCTTCAGAACACCTCTTCCATCAGTCTGTGCTCCGTGTACCCTCCCCTTTTTTCTGTAGCGGGGGCTGTTAATAACACAACAGGCTATTTTATTCGCCGGCCACTTGCGGCTCGTGCGACGGCTTTGATGTCAGAGATTACAAGTTTGTTTAGTTCTGCCAGTATGTTATTGTATGAACAATTGCCGCGTTTCATGTGTTAGGATTGTTTGAATACTCTCCATTGTTATTGGAAATACAACCTTATGAATTAGTGACAGAGTAGGAAATTCATTACCGCTGTTTACCCCTGAGTTTTGATTTTTAATACTGTAATGTAAAGTTATAGATGCCTGTCTTGTGCCCAATAATTTGGGTTCACCGCATACTTCGCCCGTCATTTGATCCAAAATATATACGAGATTCTAATTGCAATGTAGTAAGTAAAATAATATTTCAAAAAAACACTACATAAAAAGTATGTATTCATGTACATTTTTGAGCTATTACAAAATATACATTAGTCACAATGTCAATAACTGTTAATAATAACAGATAATCCCTGTTAATTTAAAAATGTTTTACCTGTTTCTTAATCATATAGCTTAATGAAGTAATTTATTTTATCCAAACACTTTTAACTTATATAACATTTCGAATTTTAAATAGCATTAATTTTCATACAATATAGTATTTGTTTACTGCATTATTAACAAATAATTTATAAAAAATACAGTAAATCTTTGAGAGCATTATCAAAATACTTCATAAAACAAATCGTGACGAATTCTAGTGTCAAATAACAGTCGGCTATAGATCTGATGTGACCTTGAGAAGTGACATAATTATGTTAGCTCCCCTCCCGATCGATGGTGCGTTTTACTTAACATTAGGGTCTTTTGGACACTCGACAGCTTGGGGTTACTCATACAATTCAATAATGACTTGCTAATCCAGTTTGCGCAGCAGATTTTGAATTCATTTGCCTTAATTTTATAGTCGATAATTGTTTGTTTACTATGCCTATTCGATTTGAATTGGGAAACGTTGTGTTGATGAACAAGTTGTTAAGTAATTTAGTATAGACTACGTATTCTTCGTTCCACACTATAAAGTAAATGTCTAAAGTCTATAAAATTTTTGAAGTCAACTAAAGAATTTGTATCTATGATTATGTATTTTCCTTCAAAGAAATGGTTGTCTATAGAAATAAGAGACAACAAATCTCATTTAAAGCGTAGTTCCCCTTTTCCACTAAGAAATTTTGACACTTACGCCATCCGGTTACATTTAAAATATAAATCAGGAGCGTTGAGCAGTGCAGACTCGTGCCAAGTCGGGGCGCGGCGCTAGTCGCAAATAAACCGTAGCTACAGCCCTTGTACCGTGGCACGGGGGTGGCAGCCAACTGGCATCCACCCCCGTTGTCATTTACCCTACTTACCATCGCTACCAGGCGAACATAACACCAACGTAGAATTTTAACGGAATTAGTCGCGAGGCTGCTCGCCTGCAGGGCGCCGTAGTAAATTCAACACACATGGAGTAAGGCGACGCCGACGGGTTGGTGCGCCTACCGCCCACCTCCACACCTAGTTTGAGCGCCTAGTAACTCGCAGGCACGATGTCTACACGCAATGCCGCAAAAACTGTATTAACGTGAAAGGAAATATTAACCTGTGCATTTAATAATGTTTATACGTGAACGTGGGTATTATTAAAACATTCCTATTTACCTAGTTGGAATTTAGATACTATAAAACTGTGGAAAATAAGATATACGATTCTTACTTTCACTGATAAATGGATTCGTAGCCACTCGTAGCACGTAGTGACGTCATTTGCTCGTAGCGAACTGTAACAATTTCTAAAGTGTTAATGTTAAAATATGTCCAGTACTGTGCCAAAGAAGTATTAAGAAAATAGTTCACACACTTTTAAGTAAAAATGTATATTGAAGTTTTTTTTGTATTCTCTTAAAGTCCAGTAGATACCACCTAGAAGGGAATCTAATTGTGTGTGAAATATCTTTTCTACAAGCAAACCCGAATATATGGACGTTGAGTCTACGTACTAGGGTCTTAGAAAGCGTAGAATGTGAATTCTCATCTAACCAGTCTTAAATTTCTTCTTAGAATCTAGTAATGTATGGGAATTCAAAAATCGAATTATCATGGAAATCGAGTAGGCTTTACAAATACTGTCATAATTAAAACGTCTTCTATCATATCGTAGAAAAATAGATCGTACTATGGTCAATTTAGGGTGTTATTTTGAATAGAAGTTTTCCTTTCCCACTATTATTCAGTGTGCAATAAATAAAAAAAATTGTGGCCTGCCTGAGTGATCCTGCTCCCAATAAATGTTTTAGGGGTGCGTAAATCATTACAGAGGCCTCGAGCTTAGCGTAGATATGCTTAGAGGTAGCAGAGTGAAGAAGCAGTTAAAATTATGATGCGGCATTTTATGATCATTTTCATATTTTTATGGGATGATTTTGTTTTTGTTTTTTTTTTGTTTATGAGGTTAATGATTAGATGCTACTTTTACAATGATGTGTTTAAGATTTTTGTATCTAATTGTTTTTTTAGACTAAATAAATAGGCATTATTCTGCATGCTATTCGAATAAATGAGTTTCAACTTACCTTACGAAATCAGCCTGTACAGTGAAATTACAGGTTCAGCCCCTAATATTGGAATTCCCTAAAATCTGACACATATACAAACTGTGCGGAAAAGTTTGCTCTTATGAGCAAAGTTTATATTACCACATAAGGAACAAATAAAAATTTTATATCGGCTGATATCTGTTGGTATGTTTTTACTTACTTTAATTATCCTGAATCTATCAAATTTACATAAATAAGGCTTAAGAAAATATGTTAGATTATTTGCAAAATTTTGCCAAGACCGTGTGGATCACACGTCTCCAACTTTAGTCTCGTTCCATAAACTATACTTATATGGCAGCGACGTCCAATAAATTTATGCGCTCCTGGTAGCGAAAGTACGCAGCGAGGCCAGTATCACCCGCGGGAGCCCTTGGTACACTCGACCCCCATATAATCTGTACTGACAGCGTCGCACTGAGCCCCTTCGCCCTACGCCGCATATAGCTTATAATATCTTCAATGTTATGTATACCTGGTACATGCTGTTCAACTATATTAGAAAATTAGGTTAGTAAGGTTAGTTGTTTTCATGGCTTTTCTTATATTAAAAAAGGGTGAGATTCTGTATTTGTATAGCAATCAAGTTCGGCTCTAATTTTTAATGATTTAGTCCATTTTTAATTGACAGAATGATATATATATATATGATAAATGTTCTAGTTACATATTCCTTTTGTTGGAAAATAGATATAGTCTTTGTGTATAGGGACACAGAATACTCAAAAACACGCAAAACTCAAATTCACATAATCGTTTGTACCAAACAAGTTATAATAAAACCGCATGCGAGTTCTATTAGTTTTGGGGCACATAGAAATTATGGGACAGCAGTGGCATTGAGGGGTCTGTCAATAAAGTTTTAATAGACTTGTACATTTTTTATGAACGCCAGTCAGTGATTGGCAGAGAGTAACTTTGTGCCTAATTTGACACGGCTACATTAGTCCGAAGACGGTTACCTGGTTATTATTCTTTATTTAAAGTAAATCAAAATAGTCTATTTTAGAAAATATATGTAGCAAATCTTTCTTTTGCTTCTCAGCAGCATCAACCAAATTGGCACGTCATTATAATTGTTCAATGCACTTCAAAGTCTGATAGAATATTGCTATATATCCTATAATTTCATTAAGTGTTGTTAGCAAATATATGTAACATTGTTAGTCACTCTACTGCTTTTCATAGTTTGATAGACGTGGCGGCGAAACTTTTTCTAGGGTCTCGTGCCCCCCTAAGGCCGGCCACGGGTTGGGCGGGCGAGCTTTCTATTAAATAATCATTTTGGTACCACGTCGCGTAGGTGCGCCCGGTATTAACTCGCCAAATTAGTACTCCTCGTGTTTGATGCGCGCCTAGTATGTTTTAGATATTACTTCTAAAAATATTTACCTTGAAGTGGAGGTAGTTTTGTTTGTATTCGTGATTTGGTGAGAATTCGACTTCAGTTAAACATAAATCTGCTGCAAGGTGTAGGTTTGATTCTCGGGATTGAGTGGAAGTATTATTACTAAGCATACAAACTATAAGATACTAGTGGACCAGGCAGACTTCGTTCTGCCCACCAGCGCCACCTACCGGGTCCATGTATATGTAAGCTATCCTATCTCTCAAGTTGGATCGACCTGCACATGGTGTGCGAATTTTATTATAATCGGTTAAGTGGTTTAGGAGTCCATTGAGGACAAAAAGCGATCATATTATCCCGAATAAATTTGAATTATACATATTTATATATGTACTTAATAAAATAATAACATTCTGTGTAAGACAGCGAGATAATCGATAACAACTTGCTTAGAAGAAACGTTTATGAAACAAGCATACAAATACTAAATACCAATTCTTAGTTTGATACAGTTTTTCCTCTAAACATTTATATACGGATATTCTGAACAAGTTGGTTTGAGTCGGGTCTGATACCTATCGAGACATACGCGGGTCTACGGGGTTTCAAGCCCCCTGTCCCCCTCCGTGGCCCCCCGTGTACCCCAAGGGGGAAAAGGGAGGGGACCTCTTAATTATTGTCACATATGAATTATTTTGATATTGATGAGAGGTTTATACCTAGTTGATACTAATCCCTTTATTGGTTATGTTTCCTTAGTAGGTTTCTTGAGTAATGGAGTTATTTGACGTTTGTTTGTAAATTTTGAAACTTCAGTGTATTTCTTAATTCAATTTGATACCATTATAAAATTAATATACCTATCTGTTTTAGTTATTTATTATTTGAAAGTAAAGATTATGCAGATTATACGTTTTAAATTGAGATGTTGTTACAAGCCTCTGCCCCTATTTTCAATCACAGTTTTAACTTTATTTGAGTCCCCTTCAGTCAATTTTGACTAAACATACGTATGTACACAAGTTTTAGAATATGTCAACTTAGAGTTAAAACTCAAGGTTGACATAAAACACGAACTTCTGTTACAAAATAATATTAAAAAAGATTGCGATCTGGGACATGGTTTATTATTAATTACATTTTATACTGTTATGGTAATTATAACATAATATAGAATTGATGTATATTATAAATAAAGAAATAATAGTGGATGCTTCTAAACACAGTGGCCTATGTAACTTTTACGAAATTCTGATATAAATAGAATAGGGATTCAGACCATAAGAAGTTGAGCAATGGTGAAACCTGAAATATGTAACTCACTTTACTTTTTAAAAATAAACGACGTTCTATTGCAGTGAAAGTTCAGTACCAGAGATGCTGAAATGTGCTAATATTAGATCTGTATGGAATTAAAAAAAAACATTGCCACAGACTCGCTATGTCGTGTGCTGTGCGTGAGTGAAGTTTCTTTTATAGGTGTCATAAAATTATAAGTAGGGTTGATTTTATTACACTTTTTTATTTTTCTACTTTTACAGTATTTTTTTTGTTTTTCCTATTTTTTGTAAAACTGCAACTTCCGAACTGTTTTGTTTTGTTTTGATAACTATCAATAGTTTTTGTCCCACATAATTTTATCTACGTTTGAAAGAACAATTACTCATTATTGACCTAAAAACAAAATAAGAATGACACATAATACATTAAATATTTTGGCCAGTACCATAAATGTCTTTACATATGACTTTGCAGTTTAAAATCGATTAAAATAATCGATAAAATGTCAAAGTTTAAATGTTAAGCTCTATTGTTCCACATTCAAACAACAGTGGAGGGTCCAGAATAGCCCCTCAATAAAGCAATCACCGTTTATTTTTCATTTCTTCAGAGGACGAGGAAATTACGGCCGAGTAAAAAATACGTCTCGATCTTTGGCGGCAAAAAAAAACCCCGCCGAAAAGGAAGCGAGCGACCATTAGGGTATTATCGGGGCAAAGGGTGGGGGGAAAAAAATCTGAAAAAAATTGTTCGAAGCCACCCTTTTCCTTTTCGCAAACGTCGCCTGTGCCACCCCTAGCCTTACATTAGACTCCCTGACGGCCAGGGGGTGCCATATATGGGGGAATTACATAAACGACAGGTGAATTTGGAAAATTAAAGTTGGGACTACTAGCGAATTGTCGGTACTAAGGTACATAATTTCTCCACGTATTCAACAAATTAGGCAACACGAGATATTGTATTTTCAAAAAAACAAACGCCTTTCCAAACGCAAACTAAATACAAAAGAGAAAAGTTGCCGAACTGAAATCTGTACAAATCTTTACAAATTTTGAAGTCGTGGGCAAGAATCACAACATAGCGAGTTTTTCGTGAACAAAAAAATAATTATTTACCTCTGTTGTAAAATTTTTATGCAAAAAATCCATATAATTGTCTCAGATTGCAAGAACATATGTGTTTTCTAAGAGATTGGCTAAGGAAATTCTTAGTGGGTGATCATAAATCAGGTGGAGTTACCTCAAGTGGGTCCGTTTGTACTTAAAACGCGGCCACAACTCACATATACAAAACGTGGTCTTAGCACATTAGTTTTATTTTGGCATCGATAAATTTTCGTGTAGGGTACCTCCCTGCATAATGCATGCAGCGAAAAAGTAGGGAAAAATAGAGAAAAATCGGGGAAAAATTTCTCCCCCTCGACGGGGTTCCTTAGGCACCACCTACCAGGCGAGCAGGGGCGCGCTGGAGGTTACCGTCCGCTAAGATTAATACGGTATAGTAAGCCCGCCCGACGCCGCAGCTTTCATTAAAAATACTGAGACTCTGGTACGTTGTGCTGCCCGGTGTCGACTAGTATTAAGAGCTAGTCGTTTGCCTTGTGGTTTTGCCTGTTATTTTATCACAGACCGGTATTTAGTTGGTTAAATACTTAAGATAGTTCATTATTTATGAACTATTCTGGGTGATATAAAAATAATAACACAAATTTATTTATATCACTTTTCGCTGAAAACTATATAGTGCTGGAAATAAAACGACATACGCGAGTCACATGGTGAAAAATAAATTCTCAGAAAGACATCGAACCTGTCCCAACATACGCCCGTGACCTAATTCACTACCTAGCGTCCTATTAGTTAACCATTTCAAAAATAAACTCTGTACTTACTATTTTTTTATTACTAGATATTTCTCCTTGGATCAATATACATGCATGAAGAATGACCGATCTGCATGTATGTGTTGTTAAGTTGCTCTCTTTGTGCTTCAATGAATATTTGCTTGATTAAGCTACGCCGTAGCAAGTGCTACGATCGTACGCTCGAATATTTTTGTTTGAGATTTATTTGCTACGACGTAGCAACGTCTACGAGGGTTAAATGGATTATGAATAGTTATGGGATTTTTTTGTTTGTTATACTCTTTAAGGATATGTATTCCTGGTACCGCGTAGTAATATTATATTATGATTTATGTTGTAGAATTAGTATAGTTAGCTAATTTGTCATATGTTTTAAATTAATTTTAATATTTTCCTCTATAAGTGCAACAACAACAAATATAAAAAAGAAAATAATTCTATTACAAGTGAAATAAGGTTCATAATATGAATCTATTATTCTTTTCTCACATTTACATCAGAGTGCATTCAACGATGCAATCTTCCGAGATTTTCGCAGAATCTCTTCGTACAATATTATTACATACATAGGTCTATTAAATTATTTAATATAGTTTAGTTGAAGTGCGTCGCTTTTCTGGAAAAATATTTCCTTTTATGTCCATATTAGAAGCACTTGTATGCAGCTTCTGCAGTTTTATACAAAATATAAAAGAACAACACATAATTTTATCAAAGAAACTGTCTTTAATAAATATCTAACGTATTAAAAGACAAAGAAGGCAACAGTTATAATACTAGTTAGTCCTCTCAAAATCTAGTAAATAAAACAGAAGTCGTAAATCCAGTAATTTGTAAACGGCTTTACGTCAACACTAAACCATAGAAAAGTAATCCCATCACAGCACACGCCATCATTAGAGCACCATCAGTCACAAAAACCATGTCCAGTCCACCCCTACTTGCATGCACGACCGTTATTATTTCTTAGCAACGACCCCCCTAGTGGGGGCCTAGTGTGAGCAGTAAGCATTGAGCATAGAAATCTAAACGAGGATATAGAACTAACTTAAAATGGAGGATAAATCTCGATGCTTAGTATTTGATATTTATATCATAAATAGACTGATGAAACTACTTAGAAAGTAAGCTATGAAATATTATTTGTTTGTGACTAAATTTATGCTAAAATGACATACATAGTTCATTTTCGGTTGGTACGCCAAACTCTTATACCAGTTCTCTTGTTAAAGTTTCTATACACTAAGTACTGAGCGAACTGTTTGTAGGCAAAAAGTGGGCCCCCCTGAACCGCTCACGCTCAAACCTCAAGCGTCCAAGTGCGGGGAATATGAAATTTTCGAAATGATAAAGCCGGTAAATAATAACGACTAGTACGCCGGGAACGCTGGCCGTCTCCTGTACTGGCTGCAGAACAACCTCACGATATGAAGGATCTCTTATTAAATCTATACATTTATTAATACTGTAGAAAAATTGTGTCTATACATTCTTGGAGTATTTTCTGTATAGTAAAAAAAAGAAAAAATGAAAATTATTTGCATTTTTAATGAATGATGCATAAATAGATATATATGACCTTAAATAAACGGCTAGTAGGATTACATTTAGATGTTATAATTGAGCTTTTGATAGGCTTTTGTGAACGTTTCATTGAAAATTGTTAGAAAAAGGTGTTTATTGTGACAATATTGCTTGTTAAGTTTAAAATTATATTTATATATATAACTCGGTTTCATAATGACCTATTTACTTTTGTTTTGGGAACCGCTAAATGATATTATAATGAATGAACGAATGAATGAATATTTTATTTATTTTACTGCCATTTTTTTTATTATCCACTTCGCGGTCAAACAATTCGTGATAGATACAAAGATGATATCTTAATACCACGAAATATTATTCATACCTTGAACAGACAAAAAACAAATGCATTTTCCGATTATAAATTTTTCTCCACTAAGTCCAAATAAAAAAAAAACATAGCTGAGATGGTTGATTTTTTCTGCATTCAGTACCAGGCCAGCAGCGGGGTTCGTGTGTCTGCTTTCACATTTCCCACTCGCAACGTAAGGCGGGGTACGGTACACCCCCTACCACCCGCTGCGCTCCTGGTCCCTACACCCCGCTTTTTATTTCTTCCTACCCCCGTCGAAAGTAATCAATTTGCGACTTAATTAATTAAGAAAAAAGCTTTGTCCGACGTTTAGGAACTTCAAATGAGTCGCCATGTTTTCAATATTGTTTATTAAAACGATATTAAAACGTATGACGTCATTAAGCCGATTTCATAGCCACCTACACCAGTATTGGCTTTTAAAAATGAAAAAAGTCCACTTTTATGAAGTCGCAATCATCTCTTTTAATAGTTTCTTTAGAATTTATGTTTTTGAGCACGTTACGTAACATTAGGACTTATTTAGATTTGCGAGAAAATGTATGAATTATAATATTTATTCTTTACAAAGGAAAATACCTACTATTATCAATGGTAATCTAACTACATAATATAAATAAAATAAATATAGTAACTTTTCACACTATAGAGTAAAACAATGTAAAATGGTCTATGATTTCCAAGCGCCACACTTTTTTTGTCAGCGTCTTAGCAGTTAAGAAATAAATAGTATTTTTTCTGTAGAATTTTCCTTCTCATTATATTATATTGCATACAACTTTTTTATGTGTCTTTATTACCATGGTCTTACTGTAAGTAATGATGGAAGTTAAGAAAGGTATCGCCTCTCAAGTGTAGCTGATCAAACTTACCGTCAAGTGCCTTGGGGTAGAACCCAGTTAGCGATGCTTTTCTTTATCACTCAAATTCTTTGACATACAGATTAAGGTACAAAAAATACGTATTGTATTATTTTCTATACTTCTGGTTGTGATGTTAATAAGTGGTCCCCCACGTCCTATATACATAGCGTAATCAATTTTGAAAGAGCGAAGTCAGCGCGCAAACATGTTAATTTCCACTGTATAAAGCGAAGCGACCCAATTTCCCCATCCTAATTTCGTAGTTTCCACACTAGCAGCTACAAATACTTTTCCTTTAGTTTCGTTTCACCCGATATCGTCGTTATCTAGTTAGCCGGGGTCGACGAGGGTCCGAAGGGTCTAAGTACCAGGACCGCATAGGTAGGCAGGCGGCTCGCGTGATGCCGGCCCCACACCCGCTTACACTATTTATAAACGTTGTACGCAATGCCAGTGAGGGATTGTGTTCTCGCACGCCGAAACCAATTAGAACTTATGTGATCCTGGTTATAATTATTCCTTATTATATATAAATAGTGGTTATTTTTGTTAATAGGTAAAATCATTCTGTATTAAAAGTACATATTTTACAAATAAACCGGGCTCAGAAAAACAGTTGAATCTAAAACTTCTTCAAAAGGATTACCATAAAAACTATTGGTTGGTCGGTAACCCAAACTAGAAATATGCTGCATCCTGCATGCCACCACATTTCATAATTCACCCGCCATGCCAGTCTGCCCACCCCCCATATAAATTTTACCTTAAAAATCCGCAAATTCGGGGCTCCGGCACGGTCGCCAGACCTTTCCCGAAAAGGGTCCGCCGAAAGGGATTTGCCTTGGGATCGGGCATTCGGCCCTACACTTATACAAAATGTCCAATATAGGCCCGCCCTGTTACCCTCGGGGGTCCAAACATACCTAAGAGCTGACGGCCTCTGTGCCGCGTAAACACACAAGTTTGTTGCCTTAACGACAGCCTATTATATAACTAGCTATACGATACGCGATCGTCTTACAATTGCGATGTCAGCTGTTGCTGGAATGTGTAGTGTGGAAAACCGATTTGATTGTTGAAAATATATTCTCGAAAATTATATACACTTACAGACAGACATTCAGACAGACACAGAGACTTTTTATTTGTTATTTACTAAATGAAATGCATACACAAGAAGTTAAGCTTGCTAAGTTACTTGGTTAAAATAAATAAAGCGATTGGTTGTTAAAGAATAGTTACATAGTCAGCATATTATTATAATTGCAATGTTGTAACGATTAACGCCTATCGCTTGTAATCTCTAATCAATCTTTTTTGTAATATTTCTATATTTATTTGGAAATTATGATTTTGAGCCATAAATATTGTTATTTTTTTTTAAGTACCTAAGCTATCTCTGCAAATGTATTCTATACAATTGCAGTGTGAATGTAGGTACTTATAATTGGTAGAGATGGGCCGGTGATGCGATACTTCGTCAAAGGTCGAAAATTCGATTCCCATACATATTTGTGTAATTTTTTTTATAAGTATGTACCTATAAACTGGTCTATATTAAAAAAATACGAGTTTTTTTTATTTTGATGAAACCAGATTATCCATTTTTAGGGTTCTGCTCCCAAAGGCCCAACGTGACCCTATTACGTAGCCTTCGTCTATCCATCTATCTATCTCAAGGGTGAATATTTTTAACTGAAGTATATAGATACCTTTACTATACTAGTGTCCATACAAGAAACCCTAGAACAGTATGTTCTTAACTTTAAAACACGTTATGTATGTAACCTAATTTGCTTTGATTTTAATGTTTTATTTTTATTTCAGGTAAGGATACTTTCTTGACATAACTTCTTGAATTAAAATGGTAAGTACTTAGGTCATAAGTTGGGTTACTTAAATTCAGTGGACATTCTTGACAAAACATTAATAATAATATATAGGTCAGAATCGGACTCAAGATCAGTGACAAAAGAGTTAATCAACCGGCTTGTTACTAAGTCATAGGCAATTATTTTATAGGCTAACCTTCTTAATACTTCTACTCCCCTGGTACTTTTATTTACCAAACTAGTAAACTCTAGAAACTTTTAAACTTTCTAGGTTTCTAGGTTCGGCACGGGGATTGAACTTAGGTCCGCTAGGTCGTAAAGATATTAAGCAAACGTTACGGTACAGAAAGATTTAATCTTTTTAGATATTACTGAAATAATCAGCTGGTTTCATAAAAAACCATCACATAAAGTATTTTTGAATCATGTACAAAATATATTAACATTTAATCTTTGAATCTAATTTTAAGAGTATATATTTTTATATACCTTAAAGTGTATGTAGTAATTTAAAATTGCAGTTGACTAAAAATATAACGTGCAGTATTGGTTCAAACTCTATAGAGTAAAACTAGCCAACATCCAAACTGTATGTATTGTACATATGTGTGTGTACCTACATATCAGTAAAAAGTACAAAAAACTGCATTAAGACCACTAAGGTTTTAGCATTACGCCAGTATTTCATTAAGGCACGTCGCTAAGGGGCGCCCAGTGCACAGGATGTGCCGTGTATGTAGGGGTGTCGAGAAAAAGTTATAATAACATTAATGTAGGTTCTTTTGACAGCACGCCGGTCGTCGTTAGCAGCCCTGTGCGCTGTATCTTGTCATAATCTTTTAGTGGTGTGTTTGTCGATAGTTATGTGTGTCGATGTTTTGGCGGATTACGTAATTTTTTATCGACTCCAAAAATTAAGGTTCTATGATCCAAATACATATTTAATATCAATTCTAATAAATAAATAATAAGGTTTTAATTAAATCGTATCATGTTTATTCTAAGATTAAAATATAAAATTAATTTATTCTTTTATTTGGTGCTTTTACACAATTTAAGCATATCCACCAAACTAAAGACATATATTTCAATATAATCGATTCTAAATAGTACTCAAATTTACTAGCACTAGAAATAAAAAAATGGTTTGATATTCCAGTTACATAAGTATGTTTCTCATCAAAACGCAGTATCGAATGATGGAATAATCGACACGTCCCAGCCCGCATTGCGCCGCATCACTAATTACGGGCGCAGACGGCGGCGCCGGGTCGAGCCAAGGGTACGGTCCTCTCGACTGAATTTTTTCCCTAACACCCGACCCCCACCGGATAGGGAGGGGGTTTCCTGTCCCTCCCGGACCCTTCTTAACATTTCCCTGGCTCGGAGGCACAGAAGGAAGACGCCTCGCTTATATGGAGCCCTGGTACCTACGGCCCGGGTTATATACTTTTTTAGGGTCGGTCAGACCCTTTGAGGCCTTCCCATCGAGTTGGGGACCTACATATTCCCTTTTCAGGCCGTTTTGACCTTTCTATGTAGGCTTAGACGCTTTGTTTCGTTGATATATAAAAGTTTGGGTTTGCTAATAGTACGGTGACGGCTTGGCCTGGCCGAGATACTCGTATATTCTTAATCTCAAACATTTTCCTACGATTTATTTACTTTGTCTTGGTATATGAAGGTACTGTGATTTTATAAAAATATATGCAGCATTTCTGCACATAAAATGTAGGACAAAAATTACCAATTTCAAGTCCAGTCCTTCGGACAAATTTTGTTATGCATACTTAACAAATACGGTGATAAAAAGTTATGTTGATTATTGATCAGTGAAATATGTTTTCAACGTTGACATTTGCAGATTCCTCGAGGGTGCTATTCTAACCGTGTGGATATAACTCGCGTAGTAATCGAGATGTGAGTGATTCGTAATAGCCCCCATTTGAAAATTGATTGAATTTTGTCAATAATTTTCTAATATAACTGAGAATTTATATCATCATCGCTTAGGTATTTTTTTGCGTTAATCATACATCATGTTTGTCGTTATTTTGTTTGTTTCAGTAATGACGTTACAGGATATTTTGAACCTTATTCTTGAATAGTTAGAGTAGCAATTGATTGGGAATAATATTACATTATCTTACATTTAAATGAAAAGTGTTTTAGAATTGGCATTTTAGAATCATTTAAGTTCTTTAAACACAATATACCTAAAAAAAGTTTAGCTTAATTAATTTTCTTGAATTAGATACCTACGCCTATTTATAATCAACGTATGTATGACTTAATGTCTTATTAAAATGAGTATATATAATTATATATCCTTACATAACGCTATATATCTCGTCATTAGTGTAAGTTAAACTAGCCAACGACCAACAGACATAATATTAGACAATTTTCCTCACGAACACTAGTGCGAAGTTCGCAGAGCCGCCTCCTAAGCGTGCCACCAACTTAGCCAGGATTATACTACTTTAATATACCGTTGCGCCGGTGTGTTCGTCCCTTAAGTGCCTCTGTCACGAGGCAAAAGGCGCACAAAGTAGCTGAAGCTGTCTTCCCTCCTACGCCGAGTACAGATAGCCTCCGAGCTCCGAGCTCCGAGTACCGCCACGGGGGTAAAGTTTGATACCCCAAAACCGCCTCCCCCTCTATGCCACCCTGGTACCCGGGCCCACCCACTGCGGGCTTTGAGGACGTCTTTGAACCGAACTTTAGCGGGGAAAACCCCAAAATTCAAGTTGCCCACGTTCCGATTACGAGTTGGCGATATCTTTGAAATTTTCTGCTCGCCTGGTACGGCCGGCCGGGTTTGGGGCCTTGTGAGGGATTTCCCGTATGTTAAAAATATTAAACCTTCCGCCTATTCATTGTGAAAAAGATTTGACAACCAATGTCCACTTACATTTGTTAGAGCAGTAGTTTGTAACTTTTAGTTTGCTCCTTTATATTTTAAATCGCAATATTGAGATTAAGCCCTCGCACGAGAGTTTTTGTTATGTTTGAACGCTTTATTAACGTCCGTTAAAAAGCTCTCGTGCGAGTGAGGGCTAATTATGTTGCGTTTTGTGACATCTTTTATGAAGTACCTAATGCTCGAAATAAGCGTTAGGATATATCTTTATATAATTAAATTATAATGATTTAGACGATCTCTATATAAGTCATAGTTAAGAGTTTGAATCGAGGACCGACAGCCGCACTTAAATGTGTCAATTAGAAATTAATTACGGATTAAATATCTCCGTCTTTTTAATTGTATACCAATAGATGGGGACAAGGCTACCTAGTATTTTATACCGAGTCTTTTTCCTAATCAGTAATACCTACATAATGAACAAACTCACCCACTAATAATAGAGACTGACTACACTAGTCACTCAGATTTCGGATTCATAATAAAATAAATCAGAAAAATCTACTTTATTTATATTTTAAAATATTTCTTAGATGCTGACGTTGATGTCTTTTATTTGACACCACTCTAAAGAAATCTTGTGGACTTTTTAAGTATATTTTGGAGGCTAGGCTAGATTGTCACTTCTCGTTGTTACAAAGAAAGAAATAATATTTTTTTTTTGGCCACGCTCTCTGGGTATATTCGTCTGACGAAGTAGGGACTGTTGAATAGACAGACAAATTCCCTTTTCAATAAAATGAGAAGTTACTTAAATTTGTCTTTAATATAAAAGACAAATTGGTAAGAAAGTAACTGATTTAGATAACTTTGGTGGCATATACATCTATATATATAAAAGAAAGACGGGTTTGTTACAGCACTTATAACTCGAGATCTGCTGAATCAATTTTCATGGTTATTGATTCGTTGGATTTTTCTCCGCCCCGAATAGCAGAATACATCTTAAAACTATGAAAACTCGATATGTGAAATTAATACTTAATAATTTCAATAAATGCTGATTTGGTTATTACATGTCAAACATTTGTTGTCCTATACTGTCAAATACTGTAACAACTATCATATGTGCGTTCAGAAATATTTTTTCTTTTATTATATATATATATTTGTTCTTTTTAGACATTAATTTGTGTAAACTATTAATAACTTATTTAATTTTTAATTTCCGAAAATAATACCTGATTTTCTAATTCGGTCGGTTTTTAAACTGATAATTTTTAAGTTTTGTCACAATTTAAACTTTTGAACGCAATCATAATATTTGACATTAGATTTGACAACCAACTGTAATATGTCAATCCATCCTGTCGCACTCACTGACGTATAAATCACATGGACATGGCATACCTACAAAAAAAACGTGTGTACCTAACACTTTACTGAGCTGATAAAATGGCGGCCAATAGGGCAGCCCCTAACGATCGATATGTCTATAAAATAACATCGATAAAAGATTGTGACAATTAACACCATTTGCAAATAACGTAGGATATTTTGAATTTCACGGGCTTTATTGACAGAACAACCATATTTAATATATATTATGTTCGTTTCCAACACCAACCTTTTCTAACAAACACATGATAGTGGGCTTCCATTAAAAGTCAACAATAAATCAATTAGGTAAAAATATTATATATATTGAAACAAAAAAGAACAGGTTTGTCATGTAGTGTTACTTTATTCAGTATCCGGTCGAAACATTATTCTTCAAAGTGAAGAGAACAAAATATATGAGCTGTTTTTCTTGACATCTTTACATTTTCAACACCAATTGTTTCCAGCCAAATTTTCTTATTTCCTTTGTTAGCAGGTACTGCAAGTAGCCTTGAAGTGAAACATAAAACCAATAAATAACCTTAAAATAGCACTATCAATATATATAAAAAATGACTAATTCACTACTCTAGGCTTTCAATAACAACATTACAGGAAAATAATTTTGCGTTGAAAATATGGGCTAAATAATGCATTATTATAAATATTTTACTGTTGAAACTCAAACAAATGCATAATCTTTTGTTTTATCTAAATCTAGGGATATTTCAACTGAAAGTTATGTACGTACTGGTGCAATGTTATGTTCGGGTGATTTCTGCTTCTTTTCATGCCACATCCGATTATATTGCAATTGGGCATCTTGCTATTGTAGATTTTCAGTATATAATCGAGTTGAAACACCCCAAATAACACAGCAAATTACTCCATAAATCACAAAGTTTATCCACAGCTCAAGAGCATTTGACAGTTGACGTACCCAACTTAGGTACCAAACAGCGAGAGGATAAAATGGCGACCGGCCGCAAATAGGTATTTCAATAACGCTAGGTATAAAGGGTTGCCATTATAGTAGCTGTCAAATACACTACCATCCTTTTTCACTTACGCAAAATTATTTAAGTTGAAAAGAGATGGCAATCATTTTATGACTTTGGCGTCGAAAAGCTTCATATTTGTATAACTATTTTTTTCTATAGTCAAACGTTACAAGTCCATATTATTCATACAGTGGTCGCACTTCAAAATACGGAAAAAAGTTAAACGATATTGTGTTACCATATCTATGAGTGCATCCTTCTATTTAACTTTCTTTCTATCTATCTAATCAGCCCGTAATAACCCACTGCCGAGCATAGGCCTCCTTATTTTTATGCCACTTTATACGGTCCTTTGCCAATTACATCCACTGCCTACCCGCTGCTCGGACAATGTCGTCTACCCACCGAGCCGGTGGTCTACCCGGTTTCCTGTGTCTCTCTTGGCCACCACTCTGTAATAGCTTTAGCCCAACTTCCGTCATCCAGCCTTGCCAGATGTCCCGCCCAACCCCACTTTAATCCCGTGATCCGTTTACCCACATCCGCAACTTGCGTTTTACGTCGTATTTCGAGGTTGGGTTTTCGGTCCACGAGGGAGATGCCCAGCATGGTTCGCTCCATGGCTCTTTGTTGTTGCCTTTTGTAAGCGACCATGTTTCAGCACCATAGGTGAGGATAGGCAGAATGCACTGGTTAAATGCCTTGGTCTTCAGACACTGAGGATTAGAGCGGAAGATTCATCATCATTCATCAAGTTTCCCAAATGCAGCCCAACCTAACTGGATCCGTCTAGCAATCTCCTTCACCTGAGACTCCCGGTCAAACGACAAACGACGTCCAAGATTGTTGTTGAAGGTGTTACCCACATTACTGGTAGCTGTTCCAATTGGATGACTAGCCATGAGCTTGGTCTTGAAAATGTTCATACGTAGACCCAATTTCAGGGATGCTTCGTGTAGTTCTGTAAGCATAGATAGAAGATCAGCAACGTTCTCAGATAGTAGAAGAAGGTCGTCAGCAAAACGCAGGTGTGACATGCGTGTACCATTTATATTTATTCCTCTCTCTTCCCAGTCTAGAGATTTAATTACGTCTTCTAGCATATTTATTTATATTAGTGAAGAGCTTTGGCAAGAGAGTATCCCCTTGCCTCACACCTCGCTTGATGGGGACGAAATCTGTCAGCTTATACATGCGCACCTGTAGAGTAGCCTTTTTGTGTTCGTGCACATCAAACCGGTTACGTACGCAGCGGAAGCTCTCAAAAGGAAAAAAAATCTCCCGATTTTTAAACAATCTTCATTGGTACTCCGCTCCTATTGGTCGTAGCGTGAGAATATATAGCCTATAGCTTTCCTCAATAAATTGACTCTCTAATGCTGAAATAATTTTTCAAATCGGACCAGTAGTTTCTGAGATTAGCGCGTTCAAGCAAACAAACAAACAAACTCTACCGCTTTATAATATTAGTATAGATGTATAGATTGGGGCAGTACGAAGTCTGCCGGGTCAGCTAGTGTTTATATAAATGAAAGTACGTAGGCCGAGTTGTTTATTTGTTGTTTTAAATATTTTAAAATTGTCTTGAAATAGATTAAAAATAAAAATAAATATAGACTAAGGTAATTAATTTGAAATGAAATAAAATATTCCACTTACATAAAAAAAAATGTAAATTCTTGGTTACCATAAGGTATACTTAAATCTAGTGTACTAGGGTTGCATGTCCATAAAGAGTAGTACCGAACGATGACGCAGACGTTACCAGGGCGCCATTCCCGCACTCAGTGAAAGTACCAGGACGTCATAAAGTGTAAGGTGTGTGAACGCTGGAATATAATATAGCATTCCTTTCGAAATATTGAATAAGTACAATATTTCCATAAGGTAGTAGAGTAGAGAGGGGTTGAAAGGAATTGTAGTATTGTGTAGTATAAAAAATAAAAATACGAGTATTTTAATCCTTAAGGTATTTCTTTTGTTTTATCATGATACATCTTTTGGTTAAAAGTTGTGACTGTTTATCGATAATGTTTGTTTACCCATTTACATGATTAAAAAATTATAAAATATATCTTCTCATATACAATTTGAATTATCTTTTATTACAATTAATTACATATTATTATGTAAGGAATTTAATGTATTTCTGAGTTAATCTCATTTTTTTTTAAGGTTTCGTATGGTATCTGAGAAATCAGAAAATTAATCATCTCTTCTGTCTAATGTGTATCGTATTTTTAAAGGGAGTACGTATAAAAATGTCGGGATAAGAGGGTATTTTTATTATTCTGCGAAGTTCATTCGCGCCTCCGGGTGAGGATACAAAGTTACCCCCGCTTTATGGCCTATAGAATTAAGATTCGGTTACGTTTAATGTTTATTGTATGGAAAAAAACGTGTAATCTAACACTTCTGCATTTTGTGCTCTGTGATTTGCACAAACGGAACGATCATATTTGAAAAGAAATGATAATTTTGGGTTCGAACTTAGAACTCTTGCGTTTTGATGACCTGCGACATTTTGCAGTCAATCGATTCCCAATAAGCAACATATAAGTATCTAATATGAGGATTCAATTCTTATTTGAACGAACACCAAATAAACCATCTCATATTGCAACGATCTGTTGATTTATTTGATAGTCGTGCCGTCAGAATGATATGAAATGAAGGAGTATATACCGCACGTACCTACGAGGAGGTGCGACTAACTACTTCGTAAATAAGCAAAGTAATACAGAGAGAAGAATTATCGAGGCGCCATCGTCCGAAGGCAACCGGATATTTCTTTTAGCTGTCCAAAGAACCCCCCGGTCATAATGCCCTAGTGGGGGCCGCAGGGGGGCAGATATAAAGATACAGGCCCCCCACTTATCCCGGGACCATACCCGGTCCTTTTGCTTTTATAGGGGGTGTGTATAAAACCGAATCGCCCGGTTTTAGCTGTGCTAGAGTGTTACGAGCGGGGCCGGCGGCGGCGGTCGCATTATGCCGGCGGAACGAGTCGCTATATCTCTGATGTGGGTATGCTACCCTGGTGCTTATATACAATGTTTAGACGATGGCTTCCTTCATTTATTAGTCCAGCGTTTCAATGGCCCAATAAAACGTTAAACGCAAACGTCCGTAATAAACGGAGATTAGACTAAAATATGACGTAATGTATTTTGATCATTCTTAAGAAGAAATGTTCCTTATCCTGTTATTGTCGATACATAAACCAGTTAACTAAATTTTGAAATCAGACTTCATTCGTTAACTTAAACATTCTAAATGAAGGCAGTCGTACATGATATAAAAATAGATTAGGTAAATTACCCTCTATTTTTCTAACAAAGAAAATTCCAAAGCATATTATAATACTATTAGCGGAATGCCTGTAGGTACTTGACCTACTATATCCATTTAAAGACAATTTTCATGAATAATTGGAACCCTCCCCACAGCACATAATAACTACTAGTCCACGGTTATTGTCCAGTTTTCCTTTGACATGGGGATCAATTGTTGGCTCCTGATATTAATTTCTGTTTATTACCAGGGCGACATGTGCTTATAAGATGAAGGTAACTATGTTGTTTCATTATTCGAATGTCGGCGGGTGGTGGGGCCAGGGTGGAAGCCGTATAAAAACGACAATTTCCTCTAAACGCCGCGCCCGCGCTCGCGCCTGTCGAGCCGCGCCCTCCGGTACTAATTAACTGCCACAGTGGTTATGTCACCCTGGTACCCCTGTTTGTAGGGCGGTGTTCACTTTTTTTCGGTCTGGAAATTGACGGCTTGACCTTTAAGATGGCTAGGTCTTAAAATGGTACATTTAATGTTCATAATTACTCGGTGGTAGGTAATTATTTGCATCTGTTACATTTCTTTGCTGGAAATAATGACAACGGTAATGTAGTGTTCGCTTTATAAATAAATACAAGTGTCGTTAACGCAAATTGAGTTTATTTTCAATTCATTCAAAAGAAACATCGAAAATGGTTAATAATACACATACATTTTATAGTTTTGAGTCAAGATTCAAAATTAAATTAAGGTTTACTCATCCGATTCAATGATTTAACAATTAACGTCAAACGCATATAAATTAGGCTAATTTAAGACTAAACAGACGCAGAAATGTCATAATATTGATCCGACGACTAATATTTACCTAAATAAGCAAATCCGATGGTTACGCACGGCTAATATGAATCTAAACTAGCCAGAGCTTGTGGAATAGTAACTTGGTATATGATATACTAGTGAATCTCCGCGGTGTCACCCGATCTTCAAATTTCCCATGGTAAAAAGAAGCCTAAGTCTAGACTTAATTCCAAGACTTAAACCAAATTCTAGATCTAGATCTAGAATTTGGTTTCATTTAAATCGGTTTAGTAGTTTTAACGTGAAAGCGAGACATACAGAGTTAATTTTGTATTTATTATATCTACTATTAGTTAGGATATTCATTACAGAGACCTCATCGCGTCGTATCTGTACTTTAATCTATGAAGTTTAAATAATGACAAAGGAAAATGAACTCATATGCCATTGTTATAAAGTTCATTCCTAATAGGCTTACGTTATCAGTAATACAACACCTTATATGGTTAAATAATGATCATTGAGTTATGTGTATGTTACTGACAATCAATTAAATAGGACAATAATATAAGTTTTCAATTGACAAGTAAATAGATAAATAATCTGGGATTAATTACCTTCACATGAACAATTTGATTCCAAACTAAGCAGAGCTTGTACTATGGTGATCATTTACCATCATAAATGTGAATGTTTGGATGGGAGTTTGATACTAAATCTATATATATAAAACAAAGTCACCGCCGCCTCTGTCTGTCTGTCTGAACGCGATGAACACAAAAACTACTGTAAAGATATTCATGCGGTTTTCACCAAATTACAGAGTATTTCATGGGGAAGGTTTTTATATTAATTTGGAGCCGGTAGGTGGCGCTGGTGGGCAGAACGAATTCTGCCGGGTCCACTAGTTGTAAGTAATTAACAAAACGAGCAGGAATAACTATTAAAAAAGAATATCAATAACATGTTTCTTAAAGAGCCTGGATGTAAATATCTATATAAGTATGTAGTATATCAGCTATCTGGTTACCATAATACAGGCTCACGTTGCAGCTTACTTTGAAATACGATTGGCCGTGTGTGAAAAATTTCTCAGGATATTGAGACTGCAAGTGAAGTGCCAACCATAATTAGATCATTATTTGACTAAAACCCTATCAAAAAGTATGTAGACAAGACAAAGGCTATCATACTACTACATCTATAGGCAGCATTGTACAAAACGTCGATATTCCCATACACCTACAACATTATACAGGTTGTTACATTTATATCAGTAATGCGGTTGTATACAGGTGCGACGGTTTGACACACACGCGCCGGCAGTGTGACTCACGCTGTACCTTGTGGGGGTGGGCAGAGATGACAATTGGGGATAAATAGATTATATTGTAGAAGAGAAATAACCTCTATTCATATAGGGTTAAAACGTAATATGTAGGAATAAACGATGATAAAAATTTAGTTAGATCTATATTTATCCAACGATTTTGATTGTTTTTGTCGTAAAATTTACAATGAATTTAATAAATTGATCATATTTATTCATTTTGGAGTAATAATGTTACATTTTATAAATTCACACATAAAATAAAAAACATATACTTAGTAAATTGTGTATCTAATCCTAAATTACAAAGACAAATAGCTATTTGGAAATTATGTGAAACTAATAATTATTTTCTATCTAATTTCTTTCTTTGTATCACCTTTATACAATTAAATCAGATCTCTATCAGAATTTAGTACCAATTACCAATTCAAAAAGCTTAAACTCTATTAAGTTTCATAATAAAATATATTACTTATAATGCAGTATATATAAAAATATACAACATATATGTATACATCACGCGTAAATACGCATATGTAAATCAATGTAACGTTGTATGAAACCACACATACGCACTGTGTATATCATGTCGTATTATACCGAAATTATGTGCTATGTATGTTTACATTTGAGCTCTATAAGGGTGGCAACATATGAAACACTAACACACTCCGCGGTTTCACCCGTGTACCCCGGGATAAAAGTACCCTATGTGTACCAAATTTCATTTAAATCGGTTCAGTAAATATCCTGGGACATTAATAAATGTCCTGGGACATTTTTCACACACGGCCAATCTGATTCCAAATTAAGCATCAAAGTGAGCTTGTGTTATGGCAACCAGATAGCTGATATACTACATATACTACTTTTTAAATACATACGTATATAGATATTTACATCCAGACACAGGACAAACAGACATATTCATGCATACAAATGTTTGTCCTGGGTGGGAATCGAACCCACGACCCGCGGCTTGAAAGTCAGGGTCACTAACCACAAAGCCAACCGGGCTGTCTCAGTAGTATAGCGTGAAAGCGAGACAGACAGACAGACAGGGCTATTTTCGCATTTATGATATTAGTTAGGATCTGGTTACCGTAGCACAAACTCTAAAACCATATAATAAACAGATTGGCCGTGTGTGGAAATGTCCCTGGATATATATTTGTCCTGGAATATTTTTCATAGTAACTACCTAGATAGTTGATGTTAACATGTCCTACAAGTCTAGAAATCTAGCTATATAAAGATTATGAAAAAAATATTCTTTAAACATAATAAATATCTATACTAATATTATAAAGAGGAAAGATTAGTTTGTTTGTTTGTTTGTAATGAATAGGCTCCGAAACTACTGGACCGATTTCAAAAATTCTTTCACCTTTGGAAAGCTACATTATCCCCGAGTAACATAGGCTATATTTTATCCCTGTATTCCCACGGGAACGGGAACTACGCGGGTAAAACCGTGGGGAGGCAGCTAGTCACAAATATTCCTAGAATTAAACTTTGCTTCACTGATATAAAACAGTACCTAGTAGAAAAACTAAGTAATTCAGCGAAATTCGCGGTCGGTTCGGTCTGTTGATACCCTTAGCATGTAGCCTACAATATATTACTAATAAGTATGTATGTTTGTATGTGTGTGCGTGTGATGTAGTGTGTGTGACATAATTACGTCATCAATATAGGTTTATAGACATGCAACATTAGTTAAATTGATTTCCTAACTAAGATGAGGCTGCCTTGTCGAGGTTAAGATAGGGTGATTGCGGGGTGAATGGCACATAGATGATTTGCAGCATTATTGTTCTAATTTATCTGTTACTAATGATGTGCTGTGAAATTAAGTTTATGGTGGATTTTGCGATATCTATACGCGCGAGATACGCACAAAGCTTTTTTAAAACACTCATGTAAAGGTATTTATAGATCCATATCTAAAGTAAGAAATCCCCATATTATTGTTCTAATTTATTTTGAGTTATATGTTACTAATGACGTGCTGTGAGATTAAGTTTATGGTGTATTTAGCGATATAGAGCACAAAACTAGTAATCAAAGCATCTCATATATTTATTAAAAACACTCAATAAGATATATAGGTATTTAAATAGCCATACCTAAGGTAAAAATCCCCTTAACACAGCAGCTGCAGGACTTAGCGACTAACTGACGCTAAGTGGCTGTCAAATAGATCCAGTCAGGCAAGATTTTGTAAAGAAATAGTTGAACTTTTTAAAGTTTAAACGTTTTTAAATAGAATGGAATACATTTGACCAATACCTTTCTCATACTTTTTCGTACATAATACAGAGTTTTTTTTTTTACTAAGAGCATGGTAAATCTTGTCATTTATATTTATTTACTATTTTTATAATTTTATTTTATTCGTGGGCCATCTATATAAGTATGTTTTTAATGACAGCCCGGTTGGCTTTGTGGTTAGTGACCCTGACTCTCAAGCCGCGGGTCGTGGGTTCGAATCCCACCCAGGACAAACATTTGTATGCATGAATATGTCTGTTTGTCCTGTGTCTGGATGTAAATATCTATATAAGTATGTATTTAAAAGTAGTATATGTAGTATATCAGCTATCTGGATACCACAAGCACTGCTTAGTTTGGAATCAGATTGGCCGTGTGTAAAAAATTTCCCAGGATATTTATTTATTTATTATTATTTAATTAATATATCAAATATCTGGTTACCATAGCACATGCTAGGTTTGGTTTGGAATCAATTAGTTATGTGTGAAAAACGTCCTAGGATCAAAAATGTCCTAGGTTATTTACAAATAATTATATCAGAAGTGAATTATCCCCAACTTACCCGCTACGTATGTGCGCACGCGCTTCTTTTCCGGTTTTACGGTTACTTCTGTGCAGTATCGCTTTATACCTCATCATCTATGTAACATAATTAATCTTAACATATAATCCTAGAGTTTAGGTTTCGAGATAAATGCAGTATTTTTGACCCACATAAAGAATACTGAAAAGTTTTACTTTAGAAATGCATTACCTAAACTAAGTTTAAATTGGACTGGGAGGCGTGAGTTGGCAACTTGGCACTAATACATGATCCTCATCGCAATACATACATATATTTTTAAGGAAAAAATTTTATGTACAATAAAAATATATGTCCAGAATTTCTGCACCATTTTCCACACATTGAAAACGAATTTTCACTATATTAACTGTACATTTTTTTTCGTATCGATTGTCCCCACATCGGAGCGAGCACAATGTGCGTGTATTTCGAGTGTCATTGATGCATTTCGGTGTGAGGTCGGTGGGGAGGGAGGGGAGCGTGGGGGCAGGCGGCCGGACACCGCGCGGAGTCGAACGCACCTCGCTCGCCCGCGCCGTGGAGCCGCGAGCCGAGACCCGACCCGACCGGCCAGTGTGCGTTGTTACCCCGTGCGGAATACACGTACGTCGCGACTTACCCCAACTTACTCGCGAAACTCGATCTGCTGAATATAAAGAACAATATAAAACACACCAAATCACACATTTAGTGCACACAAGAGGTTGGTTTACCGCTATGCTTCGATTATAAAACACTTCGCGTACCGGGTTTTAGAATAAAAAAGTTGCAATTAGGCACTCAGCGCGCGAAGTTTATCATCTTGACATACTAGTTTTTGCACGAGTGCAGGTTTGCATAGGACTGTCAGGAATGGACATAGGAACTTGATGAGTAAGTAGGCCTTGGCATTAGTACGTGGTGACAGCAAAAAATTGTAATTAGTCCATCGATGTGGCTGTCGTGTCGCTAAGTTTCCTTTGTCACGCCAGTTCGAGTGAGACAAGGCATTGTTTTAGTGAATTTATTAGCTAAACCGACACTTACGTACTTACAAACTTGGTCTTAGATTTATTCTTTGTGATTTCCTGGTATTTTTATGCGCCTCGGCTGTTTTGTGCTATTTTATACTTTGCCCGCGTTAAGTTGAAGATTGTTAACTTGACGTGTTCCACTACGAAGAGACGCATTAGGTAGTTAGAGTTAAACGTTTAACTTTCAGTAAATTAGAAATCATTGAAATTGCACAGCTTATCAGTAAACTCCTTTAACTAACTGAATATGAAATAGTTAACATAACATTTTATATGAAATATATGAAATAGTTAACATAATATTTTCATTACCAACCGGCCTACTATGGTTATTTGATCCTGTGCACTTCACCAGCAATACCAGGACCGCATAGCTGTTTAGAAGTTCAATGTATAGAACGCAGCGAAGTTTAAAAGTAATTTTGGAGTGCAAGCGCGCGTCGAACTAATCAAATCGTTCACGGTCCTTACTTCGCTGATAACACACTACCTACCATATTGTGTTGCTCTGGTAACTTGCCTTTTGTTTTTAACAGCTATTTTCAATTATAATTTGGATTATCGAACTAATGTACCTAGTTTATATACTGACGAATATTGAACTGTTTATAAGCATTAGAAATAACTGGATGCAAAGATTCTATAACAACAATATTTATTCGGTAAAAATTACCTTAGAGATTTCGCTTTTTGACAAGATGATATACAGCATCTGCAATAGTTATTAAGTAAATACTAGAGACTTAACACTGTTATTTACTTATAGGAATAGGAATATTTTGACTTACCAAATTATTAATTTTATTATGGCTAAGTGTAATAATATACTTCTACATGCGGTAATTAAATCGCATAACTAATAATAATATAATGTAGGTGTCTACAGTGTCCGTGTCAGTAGCACAAATTGCTAACAGCTCAGGTCTCAAATTCTACGAAGCTTGTACCACCGTACCCTGTTTAAATTGTATAGCTTAGTTTGACCAATTTAATCATCTGCAAATTCTCGGTACCAGGCTAGCAGAATCCTAAAGGGATATTTCGGTTATAGTTTCAAACTGGTAGCTTCCTAACTAATATTATAAATGTGAAAGTAACTCGCTTTTACGCTAAAACTACTCAACCGATCTAAATGAAATTTGGTACACAGATGGTCTAGAGCCTCAGAAAGGATATAGGTTACTTTTTATCCCGGGAAAATGGAAGATCTCCCGGGTACGCAGGTGAAACCGCGACGAGCCACTAGTAATTTATAATGGTAGCCAGCTATTTATGAGAAAGAACAGAACAAGTTGAGGGACAAAATTTTCTAGGAAACCGTTGTCAGTAATGAGCCTGCGACTGCGGAGAGATATAATACTTGTAAGGGATGGCCGACGGTCACACCGACGTGTACCGTTAGGTTTATTAAGAAGTATATGTGTTAACCACTAAGATAGTGTTTGATTCTTGCGGTTTTAAAAATCTCGAATTCTAAGATTGTAGTTAATCATAATAGATCTAACTTAGTCGGTAAAAAGGCACTATATCAAAATAAGAATAGTGTAAACTAATTACTTAGTTAAAGATAACCGTAAATGATCAGAAATATATTTTAGATAGTTTAATAAAATTACTTATTAAAGTTGTATGCATGCATATATTTTTGACTTATTTAGCTCAATAGCTAACTACTACTGTAGTTTATACATAACTGTTTATAGTTATCTAAAACTGAGCCTATATAGGTAGTCTTTAAATAATTATGATAATGCGGTTTTAACTGCTAGGACATTTTTGGTCATTCAGGCATTTTTCCGCGGCTTGAAATGTTCGGTGAAATAGATATCTTAACTTTTTTGAACTATAAAGATTTTTCTTTTAATTTATTTCATTTAAATCCCCAAATCACTATAACTTAACATTAAAAATTTAAAATACATCATCATCGTACGTTTTTTTCATTAACAAATACACATCACTGTAATTGGTGACGTGTTGTACTCAAACTAGGCGGCACAAAAACCTGGGGACCACCGTGCCCAAAGCTATTACAGCGGCCTTGCCGTTATCGCTAAAAAGAAAATAGCTTGTAGTGCACTGACCGCGTGCCGAGTGCACTGTGGAATGTTTTCCACCTGCGTGCACTGTGTTTTTGGTATAGGCATTTATTGTCAGAAATAGTATGTCAAGATGTAAACACAGTTAGAATACTTATAGCTAAAGCTAACGAGAAATATGGTATATTAAAATCATTGTTTTTTTATATTTATACTAATATTATAAAGGGAATATTAGTTCTGAATTTAGTTTTATATGTCTAAAAAAATAGTTTGCCAATTAAAGAAAAATAAAAGACAATCAATTCATTAGGAAAGTAGTTACATACAATAATTTTTTGACATCATACCTACCTATATTTCAGTATTTCAGTTAGTTTTATTAATTAAAACCAATCATAAAATAGACTTCTACATATCATAGAAAAAAGACATAATCATATCAAAGTAAAAAAAATACCAATTATAGTAAACATTTATTGTTTATGAGTTACTAGATCTTCAGTAAACCCCTATATATTATATTACTGTATGGTTACAAAAAAAAGTTGATACAATTCTTAAATAACCGTAGACGTCAAAGGTTTCTAGCACAATTATAAAAGCTATTGTTTCGAGTTAAAAATAACATACAAAACATTGCGTTTTCAAGTAAACTTTTGGGCAACTTAAGATAGAAAACGGAACGATTTCAGTAACCGAGATCGTTGAAATCTAAACTTTGTGAAAAATGTCGGAGGAAAATTCGTAGAAGCAAACGTTATTCGATTTATTTGTTATCTTTTCTATATAAAATTGCGACCTACCTTCCTATCTAACAAATTGTGTAATGAAGTGCGATGTGATGTGAATGACATTGTTACCTACAATTATATTATTTTTTCCTCATGTAAGTGACTTGATTGTCTTTAATGAGAAATAAAGATTCTTTAAACTGATCTTTTTAGCTTATATATTTTACCTAAAATTCGTTTGTAAAATTTGTAGAATGCGTTTAAAGGTATAATTCTGAATGGATAGTCCTTCTTTTGAATCTATAATAAAATAAAAATACCAGTTACCGTCGTTACAATACTTGTTACATAACAAAGACATTTTATACAATGATTCTGCGTTCAAAGTATTTTTGGTCGCGCATCTGAGATCCTAGTATTTATCACTTAATCATTTTCTTAAATAAATGCGGTTATGTTATCATTATCATACTTATTGATTGAAATGTTTTTAAGATATAGTAAGGTCTATCTTTTATAAAACAAAGACCCCGCCGCCTCTGTCTCTCTGTCTGAACGCGATGAACACGAAAACTACTGAATAGATTTTCATGCGGTTTTCACCAAATTACGGAGTATTTCATGGGGAAGGTTTTTATGTATAGTACATCAATTTGGACCCGGTAGGTGGCGCTGGTGGGCAGAACAAAGTCTACCTCGTCCGCTAGTTAGATTATAAAGTGTAGTTTAGCCTGGTTCTTCTGCAAAGCTATGACACGTAATACCAGTAGTGCATAAGCACACAAGAGTGTGTCTGCAGACGTATGGTGTTGCCGCTGTTATCGCGCACAGCATGAGAATGAGCACATGAGTAGATAAACGGAACAGAGGCAAAGCTTCCTAAGAACGTGCAAAATTGTTACCTATTTTAGTAGGGTTGTCACAATAAGTTAAGACAAATTAAACTAAACATTGGTTAAATAGTTTTATCATTCAGTATGATGGAATACTTTACAAATTACTTACTCTTATAATTTTCTTTTTTAACAATTTATTGTTTCTTTTAATGGTGTGGTAAATTCTGAATCTAACATAGTTTTTTTAAGTAATTTAATACGTTTAAGTATTTCGTTGCCAACATTAACAATATTTATTTCAAGATCGAAATATTCCCGAAACTTTTGCTCGAGCAATTCAACAAATGCGATAAAATTATAATAAAACAAACAACGTGCGTCGTGCAGACCCTGCGATTGTCAACTGGCTGTGCCGGGGCAAACCGGTTTTTGTCAGTCTCGCCGCTTACGCGACAAGCGGCCAGTGGTCACGCACACGCGCCCCGCGTGCTTGTAGTGGTGCAACCGATTCGCGCGGTTGTATGAAGCCTTGTCTCTGTTCCGTTTATCTACTCCTGTGGAATGAGTGGCCCTTTGCGATTTAATCTGTCCAGAGCTTCATGGCAGAGCTGCGCTCCTGGTACATATTTTTATGGAATTTCTTTTTTCTACGTAACAACATTTTATTCTACAATAAAAGTAACAAACTAAATAAACATATCTTAAAACATTACTATTATTAATTTGTTCGTCAAATACATATAATATGATTTTCGTAATATCCAAGTAAATAAATGACTTTAAAAGCACTTTTAAAATACACCGTAGATCTATTCCAGCTATATAGGGATAGTAAACTCACGCAGTTTGTACGGTAGTTTGCAAACAATAAACCAGTTCATTGAAAAGTATTGTGCAAATAGGGGAGATGCGCAATGCACCCTCAACAAAAAGTAGTCTCTTTTCGAAAATGAAATGCCCCTGTTTCAAATGCATTCTGAACGTGAACTGACCTTACGCAACGCAAACCGAAGTGGGTGATACCCAGTACCCACCCCATCGCTGCCGGCATTTTTTATTTACATTACGCGTGAATAGTGCTCCAATTGCAACATCGAAATTTTCAATAGGAATAAATCAGGGTAATCGTGCATCTATTCGACATTTTACCCAATAATAAATGCATATTATTACTTTAACAACTTTTTGATGACTATATTTTTTTTCGTATCATAATAGTAAATGCTCACTTAGCACTTACCTACTTTACGATTATGACATTGTTACAACAGTAAAATAAATTAGCGAAACACGTGAAGTATTTATAATCGAAGCGTTACGAAATCAATTTGTAATGATTTATTATAGAATATTAAACATCTTCATTGCAACGATATGGGGTCAACGAACTGAGTATTTTGAAGAAAAGTAAACTAAACCAAAGACAATAGTGCTGTGCGTGACGAAGTAAAACAATTATCAAGATGGCCGCCAAACGAAAAGCTGGCGCACTCCTTCAACACGTCCTGCCTAAGGTAACATTAAAATTTTATTTTTGCTACCAATCTCCTAGATTGTCATCCCATCTCATATCCCGTTCGTAGGTGGCCAACGTAAGAAGAGCTGCACTTCGCTTACTTTATAACAGGTACGAGTCTAAGTTTGAATGGTCAAGATAAACATGCCAAGGCTGAGAACTGTGCGATGGCACTTATAAAATAATATGGCCAGTTCCCGCCATGGCATCGCAAGCTACTATAAAGCGCAGTAAAAATGGTATAATTAAAGGAATTTATAATGACACCCGTGGCGATGTTACCCGACCAATTTGCGGTGACCACGGCACTGTTAGGGAAGCGCCGGGGCCGGTGATCATCCGGATGCGGGCGGATTGCAGACGTAGCCACATCGAAATTGGCGCCAAAGTCAGTTTTCCCGCCGCGGGCGGTTCGCCTTGCAAAATGGCGGAGTCTCGAATGACATGCGGCCGACGCGGGGACGGTATTAGAATGGATATGCCAAGAAACTTTGTTTGTTAACTTGTTTCAATGTATCTACTCCTTTTATATAATTGAAAAATTGTAGATAAGTTTGTAAGCTCCTAAAACAGATTATTTAAATCACCATTTTCTTTCTAATGATATAAATAGAGCATGTCCAAAACGAATCCAACAATTTTTAATAGGGTTAACATGTTTTCTATGTACGCACACTTAAACCTTAAAATAGAAATTTTGTATTTCTATTTATTATATCATAAGAATTCGAGTGAAACCTAATATAACAGCTAGTTGAAAAGAATCTCGGATCTCGACGATCACGCTATGTCCACATTATCAAGTACCGAGTGACCACCGAGGCGCCGGGCGGCCTTGCATGCTAAACATACCTACCTACCCTAGCTACTGTGTCTAACTAAACCTAGTTAGAACTACACTACACTAACCGTGCATGTATAGGTATTCTTGTATGTGTGTGTCATGTTGAAGATTGTAAAAAAGTATTTCTTTGTTATGTTATCCTGGTACTTTATTGGTACATATTTGAAAAAAAATATTAAGTGCATTGAGGTTATTTCGTATTTACAATATTTTCAACTACTAATAAGAAATTTGAGATGTTAATATAATTTAAATGAAAATAATCTTTATTTTGGACCACATTACAATCATTACGTTATTATAACAGATTAAAGAGATGATAGATTGTATTATTATTTTAATTGATTTAATTGGTTAATTATTAAAAAGGTATGTCACAAAAAAAATCAAGCAAAGCACATTTGAGGTCCAATTTCTAATATCTAAAATAATGTTTAATTTTATATAGACTTAATCTAAAATAGATGTAGGTAAGCAAGTTCTTATCTGTGCCAAACTTTAAGTAGATAGCATTTGCAGATATGTAGGTACTTAGATACACTACTGTGATTCAACATACGGACACCGAAGTATCTTCATAAAGTTTTCTTTATACAACTAGCTTTCGCCTGCAATTTTGGCCAGGATATGTAGCCTATGAACGTGTTCTGTCTTAAAGCCAAATTTCGTTTAGATCTCTTATGATTGAGTAACAGACATACGTTGAAACTTTATATATATAGATATAGGTAAGATTTTGGTATGAAACCCTGAAAAGTATTATCAACTGTGTGGGTATGTCGCAGTGAATCTGAAAAATCCGTATCCCGAAACGGCAACTTATTTATAGATGCCTCTCCGTTGTTCAGTCTGTTATTGATTGGTTTAAAATAGACACAGACACAAACAACGGATTTTTGGGTAAAAACACAATGCAAGTCTTGTACTGAAAACGTGACTGTCATAATTTCCCTTGATATACCTACATGTTCAGAAAAGACGAAAATCTTTGCGTCTCTTTCTATTCCTATCTGTTAAAGTGAGAAATGTGATGTCATGATTGTAGAATGCAAATTCTATTTTTGTACATACAATTTAATTCTCTATTTTTATACATATAGAAGAAAACACATGATACACATAGGTATTATATGGAGGTTTTACATTACATACTTTCTATAGGTTACATATATTCCATGAATTGTTAATAAAATAAATCTATCCCTAAAATAAAACAAAGAAATCTAATTATTCTAAATAAATAATTTCTTAATTCTCATGGGCTAAGACAAAATCATGTACTAGGAGTACAGATGATGCAGCAAGTGTGTTATATGAGTCAGCTCAATCTCCACTAGGCTATTACTAATGAGAGTGCACGGTTGTCTAAGATTGTACGTCGAGACATTGTATCAACGTTATACTAGGTTACTTTTAGAACTTAAATGATTTGAACTTACTTTGGGAACACACCAATGTTAGCACATCTTGCTAATATTATAAATGCGAAATTTTGTATATAAGTATGGATCGATGTTTGTTACTCTTTCACACCAGAACGGTTGAAGGGATCGCGATGAAATTTGGCATAGTTATATGTGTTCTGGAATAATACATAGACTTTTATAATCCCGGGAGAATTAAAGTAACCTGGGAACGCGAGTGAAACCGTAATTAATATTATATTTTTTTCCTTATGGTCGTAATAAAAATATAGTAAACTAAAGTCTTATCTATACTAATATTATAAAGAGGAAAGATTTGTTTGTTTGTTTGTTTGTTTGTTTGTTTGTTTGTTTGTTTGTTTGTAATGAATAGGCTCCGAAACTACTGGACCGATTTCAAAAATTCTTTCACCTTTGGAAAGCTACATTATCCCCGAGTAACATAGGCTATATTTTATCCCTGTATTCCCACGGGAACGGGAACTACGCGGGTAAAACCGCGGGGAGGCAGCTATCCTACATATAAACTTCTTTCTAATTCCAAGAATCTATTCATAAGCAATATTTAAAGTAAAAATCTTTTATATCGGCAAAATTCTGCAGTGCTGTGTCACTTTCGTGAGGCATCCTGGCTTTGTTATTTAAGGCTAGCGTGACCAGAATAGTTATACCCCATTTAGTTCGTCGGTTAATCACCAGGCCACCACATGCAGGTGAGGTTGACATTTGGATCGACAAGGTGCTCGTTGCCCCTTAAACCGTCAGTTAATTGCCTTTTTATTTTTTAACAACTCGAAAAGCGATTTTAGTTGCCATATATTCTGTAAGTATTTTTACTGGGTCATGATCGAGTCAAGATTGAAGCTATGAATACAATGAATTCTTGTAAATTGTATTGTTGCGCTTTTGTTTTATTATGTATACCGTTTTCTCCCTTTAAAGTATAAACCAACTAGTGGCTCCCCGCGGTTTCACCCGCGTTCCCGGGATAAAAAGTAGCCTATGTGTTATTCCAGAACATATTCTAGCTCTGTGCCAAATTTCAAGCAGATCCCTTCAGCCGTTGGAGCGTGAAAGAGTAACAAACATCCATACTTACAAACTTTCGCATTTATAATATTAGTAGGATGAGTCCCATGTAATTAGTCGATCCTGGCATGCTAGCTGCTACTCACAAACAAAAAATATTTGCTTATAATATGGTTATATAAAGACGTATAACAAAAACACTGAGCACTCATTAACGAATGACCATAAGCAAAAAGTTTTTCAATTAACACTGACCTTTTTAAAATTTTAACTCCCACACTCCCACCTTTACCTACCAGGGCGTCATAACATCTAGGTGCTATCCGCTGAGACGGCTCGCTTACATTATTCAACGCGCGCTCCCGCACTCGCCTGCATTCCGTATACCCACATTGTTTGCATGTCCACCTGATATCCATGCGAGACTTGGTGCCTAAACTTTGCACATGAATTCAAGAATAACCGGACACAGCTATATGTACGTAGTGTAGTGCACAGTCTGTTATCCTGGTGAGAATCCTATATTAAGCAACGCTTCCCTGCCTATCAATTTGAGCCATGTAAGATGATACCCCAAGCTCGCTTTCTCGAGTTTAGTTGCAATGTGCAACAATGTACTTGTTATGTTATTATTACAAATCACCTGTTATTTACATTAGTATAGATAGATTAACAAAAGAATATTAATGGAATTACAAATATAGAAGATTTTAAGTGGCGAGTTAGTTGACATAAAACCGTAGAGGCATTTACCTACCCCAAAATTATATATTATCGTCATAATAACAGTAAAAAGTAGCGTTGCGCCAGGCCATGCCAGACGTCAAGAAGCACGCACTAATTCCATTTTCACTCCCAATTTATATCTGTCACTTTTGGTGCCCTGGTCGGCGCGCGTAAAAATATTGTTTTTACTTATCCCCGTAGGGGGCGTGGGGTGGACTCGGGGTGTAGGGGGGTGTAATTACTTGAGCAGCCAGACGCTCCGAGACGGCCCACGGGGGCTAGAATTACTGACGGAGGTTGGTTTGCCCTCACGCCGCGTTTGCCTCAGTTTTTGTTAGACGCAAGAATTTTTTCCCTAATCTAGTATGTGGTAGCTGACTTTGGGAACTAGGGTGGGGTTTTTGTTTGTTCGTAGTATGAGTTGATTTCTAATGTTGAGAAGTTTTGGAAACTTTGTTATGTAATATTAATAGAGGTATTCTTAAAAAAACAAGCCATGATCCCATAACGAATGTAGTAGAATGAAGATTTAGGCAGTTTGAAAATATTTTGTTCAGATTTTGTGTATAAAAAGCGTTACTTAAAATTTTCCTTATAGACAGATTATTTCAACAACGGATTAAACGAATACCTTGTTAGGATGGTTTTTTGTTTCGGAAAATTAAAGAATTTATTTATTTAATAATGAGAAAGAAATATTTTTAGAATGGAAATTTTCAGGATAAATTATTAACGAAGCTAAATAGATTTAAAACTGCTTATCCTATTTTTCTTGGTCCATAATAATTACTTCAATGATCATGTATAGCCTATATCTATATGTTGTAAGTCTGTTTTGAACTGTAAATTATATTTAACTGTAACCAAATCGGCATAATCTGAAATAAACGCTTCCTTCAGGTCACTGGTTCAGCTCTCAGGGGTGTATCATTGTAAGGCCGGGGGAACATAACTCCTTACGACCCTCAATCGCCTTTAACCCCCACCTCTTCAAAATATATTATGAAATATAATAATATATAGATAGGTATACTGAGTATAGGATACTGACAGCACGATAGATTAGCTACTACTTTATGCTATATTATGTAGAAATTTGTGATTATTTATACTGGCAACAAAAATCCATTCAATAGATTCTCGATGAAGTAAAATCAAAATAGTGCTTAATGGTTTATGCGGTCTTAGTACTTTCGTATTGGTAGACGTTACAGTACCTATAAAAAAAGCATTGTTTTTTAAATACAAATTTTCGTATTATTATTATTATTACATTTAATTGCCACTGAATATATAAAGAAACCTAATAATAAATAGCCTAATGCTATGCGAAAACATTTTCACCTCTTAAGCGACTAAACCATAGTTGCCAATGTGAATAGAGTTGTGATGGCAATAATTTGTATATTTATGTTTGAAAAGCTATTCCATACGAATCTCCGATTTTATTCCAACGATTTGCGTGTCTACTCAGTCCTCTCACGTACGATCGTGAAGATACTTATCCCGAAACCTGCCTAGGAACATTACGATGTGAAGATATGATACGCATACGGTCGCATATTTGCTATGTTTTATGTGCTCCTAGTCACCGCCTCGTGGCTCTACCCGCGTTCCCGGGGGATCTTAAGGTTTTGGAGGATGTATCCAGAACATATTCTATCTATGTGACATGTTTTATCTTAAATCCGCTTATAAGCTGTATAAGCTGTCGTCCGGTGTCATTTATTTTCGACAAAATTTTCTGGTTTTAAGAAGGAATGTGTTTTGACAAAATAAAGTTTTCTATAAAAGTCCCCTAGTTCCCTCGGGCTTCTTTCGTCTTTATCAGATCAGCTTTATCTATATACGTTTTTATTTTCATACATAATGTTACCTAACGACTATCTATTTCATCCTCGAGATTCATGTATGTGCTATCAATCCCTGTGTCTTGTATGTCTATGAATATTCTGGAACATGCTAATCAATATCAACTGATTAGAAACGCCTATCGCCATAAATTCTCATCATGACAAACTATCTATGCAATTAACATTTCAAATATGCAAATGCTAAGGTATCGATTGATATTTCAGCTCGGAACGATATATATGCGACGGGACATAAGAAACTTATTTACCTTATGGTGAGGTTATAACAGTAAATTTAACCGCGTTTATAAATCTCAGCCGAGGAGCGTGAGCAGGGGAGCAGAAGTCTCCTGGCGAGCGATGCGGCACGCACTCCTACCTACGTATCCATATTTAGTACGAACGCTCGCTCAGTTTATCACACTTCAAAGAGCACAAGTAGGCGCCGACTTGTAACCGCCTCTCCCCGACGATACCCCAGTAACTAGGAAGCCGCTTTGTGAAATTCGCGATGCTTTTCGACGTAGAGACGACCCCCATTCGGTTTTTCGAGGTCGCTCTGCTTCCCCCCGTCTCATAATGCGAGTATCTACGACTACGCCGCGCCGCGCCGCGCCGCACCGCCCCCATCGCGTTTGTGATGCTCTGATACTTTACACGCGGTAACGACGCGGTTTCTGCACCTAGTTTCTCTTTCTCACTAAACTCTAAGCGAAATGTGGGTGTTTAATTATTTATTCAATCTGCTAGTGATTTTTCATGAGTGCTCACTAGAGAATTTGTTTACATATATGCTTAATAATGTTTGTCTGTTGTGTTGTTTTTGATCTTCTTTGAATAGGTGTCTTGAATTTGTTTTGGTAGTTCAAATCTGCATATCTCTCTGATATATGTAATAAATCGATGTAACAGTCGAAAAAAATAAGTAATTTGGATAATAAGGTTACATGACTTTATTAATATTGTTGTTTTGCAATACAGCACTCAGTCGTAGGTATATATTGTACTAGTTTTGCTGATATTCCGCGATATTCTTGCAAATCATGCTAAATTGAACCTCATTTGGAATAATTTAGTGTACAAGTATGCAACAAGCAATCATTTATGATAACTGCATTAGCATCATAAAGTAATTCGCTTTGAAATAAAAACCTAACAATGTCGGGGGACTTGGATGGATTTCCTCATTTTGTATATGTAAATTTCCGAACAATATTGAATTCTCGGCTTATAATAGGTATTAGGTTATAATACTTTTTGCTGTGTATAGTTTTCTATATTCGTGCAATTTGATTTTTTCTCAGTGAAAAGATTGCACTCAGAAGTTTTCCTTTTATTAGAGTTTACTTGCACTCCTCGAAATTATATGGTTCTTCGAAAGTGCTTTGTTCGCAGTACGTTGTTTTTCCTAACTGCAAAATATGTATGACAACGTTGCTGTGCGTTTGACTGATTTTTATTTCACGCCCGTTGATCGTCATTGTGTTTGATGACAGGTAACGGCCAGCCCGGTAAATCAATGCAGCTATATGTATATACAAGTCATCGCTTATGTGCTTATGTGCTCCTGGTATATAGGCGACGTTTGTATGGGTATAGTGGATACGCGTGTACGTAGATAATCTCGTCATAGCTCGCACCCGTTATGGTATTACTGTGTGTGGGGCGTAGGAGGGGGCTTGTGGGGCTCGAGGGGGCACGGGCCCCGCGAGTGCCGCAGGGGGGTGCTGTCCGCTTTAAAAATACTGGGGCGCAAGCGAAACTACCGAGCAAGCAGAATGCTAAAGGAAGCCGTTTATTTTGAAAGACCGAAGACTTTCAACTCGCCTCTGCGCCCCTGGTACCGACGGGTAAAAAGTTGTAAAAATAACGAATAAAAAAACATACAGCCTCGTTGTAGCTATTAGCCGAGCGCTTGGGAAAATGTTTTTGGCTCATGAAAGGCGTCGGCTTAAAGGACTACAACTTTAAAAGTTATGTTTGAGTTTAGATACGCAACGCTTTATAGAACAACTCGTTACGAAGTAGAAACTAGATTCTCAGAACAAAGATCATATAATAATAATTCAAACCACTTGTCTGTATATGTATAACCCAAAACGGTATGTAGGCTAGAGTGCTCAGATCAAGTTCTGTAAGGTAGTACTGGCTGAGCTAGCTTGGCGGTCAACATACATAATATTTCCAAGTCAAAGTGAGTAAAGCGTATGTAACTCAATCAATACGTGCCACTTCTTAACGTGTTAATGTAAATATGTAAGAAGCGACCACAGTAAGGATGTGGGCGGTGCAACCACTATTCATTATCGATAGTTGAAAATGTCATCGTTATGGTCCTTTGATGTTCGAAAAGCTTTCCAAATTTGTATTTTGTTCGTATTTTCATAATTGGGCGCGGGTGGGCACGGGGCGATGGGTGGCGCCGCGGGCGTCATCGCACCCCTTCGCGTGGGTATTTAATGATTATACGCTGACTGCCACCTGATTGCTGGTACTATGCCGTACTGTCGATGATTACGTCTTATCGATGAACTGATTGATACAAAACGAGTTTTATTTCTCACGCTTCAAGTGGACAGATAATAAATATTAAACTACTAGTTGCGGTAGCATCATTCAAGTATTTTTTTAAATAAAACTTTAAATGAATCTTCATCATCTTCACCAGTTGCTTATCCAATTAATATATGCAATAGTTTTAAAAATGAATAGTCAGAAAGAGATGCCAAGTATTTTTGTTTCAGTAGATATATCCTTTGTTCGTCGCGTTGTAAAGTATCGAGTATCGATGAACATTATCGCGGGGGTGTCGCAGCGCGATCACTCGCGGGGTGGCAAGCACTACACGGGTAGCACGCGGAGTGTGCCTGGCGGGGAGGGCAGGGGACCGGGACGGGGGCACACCACAGTACATAGGCCATGTATCAGTACATACCAGGCCCTCAACACATAACCGTTGGTGGATTCCCGAAATTTTGCAGTTATTTTGTATGGAAAACTAGGTTATTCCGCGATTTATACCTCCATCGGTTGATGACCGCCGGGTGATGTCGCTCCGAACGTTTCAGCCCGTATTTACAGATAACCCGCACATAAATATTATTTTCATAATACGTATGTATGTACTTTGTGCGTGTAAATATCCAACAATATAAATCTAGAATTTATATTACATAATACATTGCTAATTGGATGTTTGGGTACACTCATACCAAATATTTTCGAAAATTACCTACTTGTTGCGACATCTATACTAATTATTAATATTAGAAGATTGAAGCTCCTAATTAAATGACGAACTAATTTTCGATCGGCAACAAAAATATGTAATTATTGTCATTCAATACTATTTTATTGTAATAGTCTGAAAATACAATAAGAAATAAGATAACTTATTAAGAATTCGATCGAATTATTTTGTATTCGCAAGAATAAGGTTACTCGACCAGAGTCGCGGACAAAAACTAGTCGTGCATATAATTAGCTTCATGACAGTGTTGTATACATGTATGGTATGTATGTACCATGTATGTATGCATGCACCACTGCACCTTATCTGTCATTGAGTTGTAATTAATTACCAACTAAATTGCAATGGTGCCAACCTACCTATGACATACCAGGCGTACATAACGCGGGAAGGGTCAACGGATATTTAGTGTCCGCATAGCAGATGCGGTCCTTGGCCACCGCCCCTGAAGACGGTCGATATCTAGCTTGTCACCCCACCTAACTCCTAACTGGGTATGTACACCTGGTACTTAGACGACTCAAGTAGTTGCTAGTTTCTAACTATACATTTGTGTACAAGTTTCGGGCTCTCAAGTTGGGCGGGCGGCGGCGGTTAAGTTGTAAGTGTTGAGTGTAATCGATTACGTAAATAAATTATACTCCGTGATAGATATGCTGCTTGTACCGCGAAGACATTGCGCTGTTGTTTTATGTAGTCCTAGTACTTGGATCGAAATTTTCATCAAAATCGGTACCGCATCTTATATAGGTATGGAAACCAAAGTCTAAAAACAATATATTTATGGATTCATAATATATTAATTAATTTGACTCAAAAGTCTCACATAGCCAAATGGAAAGGATTGAATAAAAAATCTTTTTGCCAAAAAGTCCTTTTAACTATCACTTGAACTTATGATGATGCAGATATATTGTAAAGCAACAGGAACAAAAATAATACATTGTCGTTCTAAAAACAAAAACTAGTGACAGATATTTCAAGAGTGTGAAACTTGAAGTTTTGTATTGTACCAGCCACTTGTTGAATGGGAAATCTCTGTGTGTTTTCGTAAGTCTACGCCATTGTCAGCTGTTAGACGGCGAGCGGTGTTAAAATGCTGCATTTTACAACACTGTATAAATAAAATATTTACTAAGAACATACAGAACTACAGCGTAAAGGTGTTGTGCAGGTTTAAAATCATACTCTTTAGATTTCTTATGCTTCATGAGTGATGTATAAAACGAGACAATACGCGCGTGGACTAATTTCAAAATATATATTCTTACAAACTACGACGTTTCAATGAAGTTGCATTGATCGTGGTCACGAGAAGACATCTTATAGTAAACATTCTCTGTCACAAATAATAGTTTGATGAGGCTATATTCAAAATAGGCAGACAAAATATACACAATATCAAAAATAGAGAAAAAAAACATATATACCTAAAATCTAAAGATTCAAACAGTGTTGCGTCTTGCTTGTTACGAATTTCACACCTTCAATAAAATGCGTTGTTTTAGCGCTCGCACACATATACATATTTTATGCGAATTATTACAGTGTGCGTGTATCGCGTATCGTGTACAAAGGATAAATCCACAGGGATTTGTCACCATTCAGAGGCATGTCAGTCGGTCATTCTAATCTGAACGACCCTTAATTCCATTTTGTTTTACATTTTATCTGTTGGTGAGCTATGTCGTCCTAGTACTTTTATATTATTAATTTTTTGTTTGCCTTATCTTTTGATGATTGGGCACTGTAGCCGAGTAAACGAAGCATTATGGGTCCGTTTTTTTTTACTGTGAACCGAATTGCATACAATTTTGGAATTAGGTTCATCTTACCCTTAACTTCAAAAGTGAAAATGATTTGAACTCCGCAACCACCCTGGGTGTGGTTGCCACCCCTTCTCGGGGGTGAATTTCTTTTTTTTCAAAATTGCTTCGGATATCAATAGAAGGCCTAATTTTAAGCAAAAATCACATATAAAGCTTTTCAAAAAATCCAATACTTTTCAAGTTATTGGCTATTGAAAATTTGCAATTTTTTCACGGTTTTCATCGGTTTTTTGCAAATATCTCCAAAAATATACGTTTATCGAAAATTTCATCAAGAACAAAGTTGTAGCAGGTAAAACAATGAACAATTTGGTATTTTATAAAGTATTCTACGTGCAATATTAAGCTAGATATTAAAGATCAAAGCCGTGTTTTATTTTATCTGAAATTTAATCGATGTGGTCAATGCCATCTAGTGGCGAGCAGATGCATTTTATGCATTCTAATACAAAAGGGTTTTGTAGCGCATAAAATAAGCTTTAAAATGAGCACTATTTAAAGTCTTTTGCACGTAAAATAAGTGAGCTGTATTGCAAATAAGGGGAGCATCTAATGTTTTTTCTTTTAAATCAATGGGTTTCATAAGTGCCATTTCCACCACAATTAAAATTAATCGTATTCCGCCTAGAATTAACTTTATTATGAAGAGTTTGATGGATAGTATCAGTTTGGCTGCTTCAGGACACGTATTTTTCAAAAAATTCATGATTATATAAAAAACAAACTTTCAAATATTTATAAAATTCCACCCTATTTTTCATAATATCTCAAAAAGGACGACAGATACGTATAAAAGTGTGGAAATAAAAAATTTGATAATTTTCTGACAAACAATTTGGATGTTTTAGTTTTTCTGTGAAACAAAAATTGACGGAGTTATGATTGTTTAAAGAGCGCGTGGCAGCGGAATCACAGCCTCTCTTAAGCCCTTTAACCCTTCACCGTTTCAGAAAAAGGTTTTTTACTATATATTGCAATAAAGGATGTTGTAGCTCTTTTAATTACCTTTACAATGGTGTTTTATAACTTGTGATAGCATGAAAATTGAAGGAGTTATGGTCCAAAAACTTAACATATTTTTATCTACTTAGTAACTGAAAATTTCGGCGTGCGAATATTTGGAGCAATGTGAAAGTACGCAGTATAATAGAGACCCACAACTATTGTAATGTGTTTATATGCTACTAAAAATGTATGAAATCAAGGAATTGAATACAAATCCTAGGAAATGTGTACAGTTCCGATACTATTTAGGAACTGTGTACAATATTGTTTGAAAAACTATTTAATGCATAGATATACTAGGAAATGTATAAATTTCCTCGGAATTATATGGAATACCTGCTGGTCCACCGGCAATGTGTAAAATAACTATATTTGGGCGTAGTAATCAATGTTATGTTAGGACAGTAAGTCTTTGTCACCTTTTTTGTGTTCATTTCAGAACATTTAGACGTTCGAGGCTTAAGGGTGGCCCAAGGGCCACCCCCGCCGCACCCTAACCTATATTAATAATATATTATGGCGATAATACACAAATATTATCGCCATAATATATTTATATGGTATATATTTATACCATACTATGACACATTTGCAAGGGTTGTAAGATTTTCAAGGGGTTGAAAATGATTTGAATATGAGGTAATTATGTAAGAAAATACTTTACAATTTCACCATTTGCTATTAGACATGTTTTCTAGCGATAAAATGGCTCAATGTAATTTTTTCCATTAAGGGGTGGTTTACACCCCTTAAAAATAATAGGCGGAGTTCAGATCATTTTCACTTTTAAAGTTAAGGGTAAGATGAGCCTAATTCCAAAAAATTCATGCAAATCGGTTCACAGTAAAAAAATTCGGAGGTAAGACCGTATTTTTCGCTTCGTTTACTCCACTACTGCTATTTTTTAAGTTTATAAATCTTAATTCTTATTTATTATGTTCGGATGAATTATAGTAACTAGACTTAGCAATAAATGGTTTAGCAATGATGGTTTCTTGCAATTTCCCAAGGTTGTAATTGCTCTTTGAGGCTTACATAATACCAATAAGGAGCTCTGCTCTATATACGATGACAATTAATGAAATGGAGGACTTTAGGGATTACGTCGGCCAAGATCATCATTCCCGATTGCCTATCTACCAAAGTGGTTGAGTGAGACAGATTATAAAGGCTGAAAAAACTATTAAAACATCCTCTCTTACTTATGAATGAATCTCGAGAAAAATAAAAGTAATACGGTCATTATAGCTTTATAATGATAGTCGTGCAAAGCGAAGTGGCAATGAAATAAGTTTCTACAACCTACAAATTAAGAATGACTTTGCTATTACATTTAAATATAGACCTTATTACTTATGCAATAAGTCATGACAGGAGATTGAAAAATGATTGAAAAGTACAGCTAGCCGGCTTATGCTAGCCTGGTGTCGCGACAGCGTTGAACCAGGACAGCTGCGGGCCGAGGCAACCTGCCCGCATACCGCGCTACCAGAGGGTCATCACATATGAGGAGGTATATGGCCAGCTATATTTAGTGGTGGCTAGTGGCTTGTCCATTTGAAGCACTATCGATTTGTGTCCGCGGGTCGGTGCGTTGACCCGCCCAGCACGCTGTACGCCCCGCCGGCCATTCGCTAATTTATTAATTATTTATACTTACGTATCACGTATGATGGCCTGGTAGCGCGGAGATGCGCGAGATATTTCCATCCTGGTATCCTGGACCAAACAACCTGCAAACTATTACAACAATCACTACTTGCAATTTAATTTTATTCATCAAAAGTTTATTTAAGCATATCCTAGTTATTCCAAAAAAATAAAGCCGTAAATAACAAACATTTTGAATCCTAAGGTAATAAATATCAGTGTGTAAGTTAAGTTTACGCAATAAATAAAACCCATTTTCAATTGTTTCAGGATAATCTAACGCCGGAACCATCGGATATGAACGACGATGAAAACTTTTCCAGTAAGTAGTATATTATGCACTTACATCACGTTTACAATTAATAATGCACTGCCACTTGCATCAAATCAATTAATTCCTTTGGTATTTTATGCTGTTCTCCTTTTGTTAATAAGGAACGAATTAATTACGAATATATACGACTGGCATAAAATACTGATCGATACGAATTGGCTATTGAAAAAACAAAAACACGTTTTGTTCAAAAATTCCAAATTTGAATTTGATTGGCGAATGTGATCTGGTGCAGGTCAGGCCTTCGCGAAAGACGCTGAGAAGTTGAAAATGATGTTGCTAGCATGGAATTACCACAGCCAGGCGCAAGGTAATATTTATTCGTACATTGTTTTTTATAAAGCACTGCATCGATTATAAATATGTATTTATTAGCCGACATGACATGACATAATGGGATTTTTTTTATGGCAAGAAATTAAGTTTTCTTTCTACTCGATGATTTCATGTTAATACCAAAATAAAATCAATTATTTTTCGTAAGAATTTTAATGGAAAAAAGTCAGCTATAATAAATTTAAAGTTTATATGACCGGATAGAAGTCCAAGTGCACAGTTTACCGTATCGTCTTTCCTTTTTTTTGGTGCGACTTTCGCATTCCACTTTTCTTGTCAACCGTACAGTTTATTGTGGCGGCTTGCATAATATTCACGGCGACTGGAACCCGCACGTTAGCTATTTTTATTACACGAAGCCATATCGAGAGAACGCTTACGTACCAGGGGCGCAAACGTTGCAGGCACCTTCTCAAATTATTTATAGGCAAGGGGCTGGTTCGGGTTGACATTTAGAAGCAGATGCACCGGTCCCTTGCGGCACAACTTGCGGCTGCGTTGAGCCCTCATTAATTTGTGCCGCCCTGGTAATAAACTGTGAATACTAAAATGCGAAATTATAGGATTGTCTTTAACGTACCCGTTTTAATTGATTATTTTGACCATTCCAATGGCAAAAAATATGTACTATCGGGAATTACTATCTATTAGAACTGGCAGTGAAATCTTATCTGTTTGACAGTTCCTTACATTGTCCGAACATCTGTAGGGTCTGTAAATATATTACTGGACTGGTATAAGCATATTCTATTTAAAAGGCTTGTGTTCATTAGTTTTTATTGTACACTGCACCGCAGAAACGAAACGCGTTCAAGGAATAAGAAACTCGTCCTGATGTAATTAAAATAATTGCGAAGAGAGGGATCATATATTTTGATACTTGCAGGCCGTAACGGTGACATCACAGAGTCTGGCGGCGACAGCATGGCGGAGCTGTGGGCCTCGTACCACAGCGCCCTAGGGCTCGGGACCAAGCCCCCGAAACCCCCCACGCCCTTAACCACTGGGCATTCGGTGAGTTTTAAGGTTGAAACGCGTTTCATTCTCTTACACTTATTTAATCAGATAGAAATTCTTTATTAGGCATGACTGAACAAAAGTAAATGGTTTTATAAAGAAATTGAACGGTGGTTATGATTGATATATTCATAATTCGACAAAAGACGAGCAAAAGTACGCTCGCCTTTTGTCATTACATAAATGGATCCGTTTCACATAAATAAAGAGGGAATTTTGTATGCACGTTAATCATTGACTTTTGAATTAAGACCAGCGAAATTCAATGGAAGAAGAATACAGTAATTGCGTTCGATAGGTAATCAGGCTTTGCACTCAACATGACTTGTCTAGATTTTCTAGGAAAAACTCCCTATCTATATTTCGCTGGAAAATTGCAAAGAGGATTTAAATAGATAATTGAGGGCATAACAGTGCACGCGTAGGATATACGGAGCCGTTTTCCGCAATAGGGATTAGTACTTTTACTATTAGTACTACGATAAAGGTTTTCTCATTTTAGAGAACGATTTATAAAACATGCAATTTTTCTTTACCAGATAAGAGATTTTTTATGTCTATCTACAATTTGAGCACATTCTAGTCTTGCAATTTTAGTTAATTAAGTCTTAGTTAAGGGATTGACTTTAATACCCCAACTAATGTTAGAAGGAAAAAAAATACGATAAAATTAAAGTAATTGGTAAATTGAACAGTCCTTTGTGTTTGCATCGACACCGCACTGCCCTGCCTCGCTCTAAAAAGTTCATTTAAACGTCTATTGCACTGAGCATTTAAATGCACCTATATGGGTTAGGTGGGTGGCTCCTCTAGCCTGTATTCACAAAGAAGACAATCAACTCTGAAATCTCTATCTACCGCGTGTTTTCCTGGTACCTTCATTCTCTAGCACTGGTTATCGGTTCCCAAACTAAATAGTCCTTTTTAATGAGAAGAAAAGATATGTAGAAACAAACACACAAACAGGTGCAAATCGCCTAAAGCGTTCCCTTCTCTGAGCACAATATGTCTTGTATTTAAAATCCAACCATAATCTTTTACCAACAGAGTCCAATTCACGTTGGATCTGTAACTTCTGGAGTGGAAGCAGCATCAACACACGATGAGACGTCATCGTCAGACCGAACTAAGGATGATGATGATGCTGGTGTTTCTGATGACGACAGCGATGACCGCGTTGATCCGCAGCATCATGATCCTGAGCGACTGAAGGCTTTTAATGTGAGTCTTTTTTTCTTGTTGTTACCCATGATTATGGAAATGAATGTATTTGATAAATTAGTTAGGTATCTAGCTAAAAAACCCAGTAAATATTAAGATGTGACATTGTTAAAAACTTTATTGAATTCTATTCAGATGTTCGTCCGCCTCTTCGTTGACGAAAATCTAGACAGGATAGTGCCAATCTCAAAACAACCTAAAGAGAAAATCCAGGCGATTATTGACTCTTGCACCCGACAATTTCCGGAGTTTGCCGAGCGCGCCCGAAAGAGAATCCGAACTTATCTGAAGAGTTGCCGACGGAATAAGAAGGTCCGGGGAGAAGGGCCGACGACTGGCAACGGAGGGAGTACCCCAGGCACTGGGAACGCGTGGGATACTGCGGTGAGGGTCCGAACTCTTCAACATTTATCATTGCCTAGTACTTTTAAATCACCACCACTGCTTTTATCTTTATAATAAATCTTTTGATAGGTAGAAAGTTCTAAGTAAATTATGTTTAGGCTTATTACATGGGCAATCAATGATTAACAAGTAGGTACTACACATTTCAAGTAAATATCACAATTACCTATATTGTTTTGAATTGCATACACTCTTCCGGTCAGAAGTACTTTAAAATAGAAGGAGCATGGGGCATACATTTTAAAATATAGTATAAATCTAATGAATGGGATATTGATCAGGTCCGGCCGACTCCTGCGCACCTGACATCGGTACAGGCGGAGCACATCCTGGCGCAGGCGTGCGAGAACGAGAGCCTCAACGCTAAGCGCATGCGCCTTGGACTCGATCCGGTCAGTCAGCCGATGCCCACCGTGCCCACACCCATGGTTAGTTCAATTTAATAGACAGATCTAAAATTATCTAGCTAAGAAAAAATCAGAGAAGATACCTTAGTTTGGAATTTCATATTTTTGTAGCAAATGTATGTATATTATCAAAAACACTTAATACGCTATGCAAAAATAATGTTGAAACACTACGACACAGCACATTAAAATCACAAAGAACATTAATTATAAAAGCTTAACTTTTTTAGATCGTGATAATATTTTATTAGTATAATACAAAATATCTAACCATGGAAACAATTGATCTTTTCTTCAGACATCATATTATCATGTCGAATTGCTGAACTTTTACTATTATACAAAATTATATTGACCCAATTTCTATTTGCTTTTCCATAAATTTCATTAATTATATAATTTAGTACTTTATCTCTTAGAAAGAGATTATGTATCCCTTTATGCTGACATGTATAATTGTCCTTTTCCCAGGCAATTGACACAACAGCAACATCAGCAGTGGCATCATCATTTCTGAGCCTCTACAGCGGTGCTATCAGTAGCCCAGCATCGACTCCTGCCACAACCACATCGACTACATCACTAGCTGCTGCCGGCCATAGCAAAGTAGCTGCTGACACTACCAGGCCATCAGCCAGCCCTACCATGGAGAACACACTGCTGAACAACAACAGCTTGAAACTCGACAACGCAAATGGCAGTACTGGCAGTAAAACTGCTAGGTACGAGTATGTTATTGAACCTTTTAACATGTTCAATGTTCTATTGACTTCTATACATCTAGTACTTTTTGTTGACTAATTGTTTTTGTTTTTATTACAGCCCAGCGTCATCGCCGGCGCCTCTGTTCAGACCATCGTTCCCGAATACATTTGGGACACCACAGACTTTTGGGAGGCAAAAGTAAGTAGCCTAAACTGTGTAGTTCAACCGATTCTCATGTTAGATACATACATAATATATCATTTTATTGTTAGTGTACATTTAAAAATGTTTTTCCATTTGATTACAGCTCCAACTCCAACTCAGCACTTTCAAGCAGCGCGCTCTTGTCTACACTGACAGCTCTGCCACCTACAGGTAAAATCTAAATTCAGGATTATACTACTCAGTTTCACGATTCTAAGTTTATCACAATCGTAGTACCATTTACTTATGTTTTTAATATTGCATTAGCTTAAAATACAATGAAGTTGTGTATATATAGAGGAATGCATCATGTTCTAGGTGTTGGAGTCAACGCAGCAATGGCTGCCTATCAGAGTGCTTTACTGTCGGCTATGGCTGCGCATACGCACACATTCCCTACAAGTCTCTCTGGTAAATTTTACTTAATTTACTTTGCGGTTTATTTTCCAAATTGTGAAACATTAAATTATGTATTTCTTGATTTTAATTCGCATATCTTGTCAATTTCAGCGCCAACTGATCTGTCATTGAAGAGCACATCGACGCCTACCCCACTCCATACTACTTCCACTGCGTCTTCTCTGGCTGGCACCACATCGTCGACTCAGTCTAAGACATCAATGCTCGCCCACAAGCTATCAGGCGCAGAAGTAGGTGCTGTCCGTCAGCTGATCACTGGGTACCGTGAATCCGCAGCGTTTCTCCTACGTTCCGCCGACGAGCTCGAGGCATTGCTCTTGAACCAACCCTAGGATACAGCCAGAGTCCCGTTAGCTGATGTGTTTGGATTTAAATTCGGATATTTCTAAATACATCTGTGCTTATCGACGTGTGATCAAAAAGACTCTAAATTATAATAATTTAAATGTTCGAACATCATCGGTTTTCGTCATATTGGAAGTGGAAATTTTGTGTACCTCGACGATGTTGTTGTTATGTGCGGTGACTTAATGGAACATTCTGTATGTCAATTGGGGTATTTATGGGTCGATGTCGATATTTGAAATTATGGTCGGATTGTATTGAAATAATTAAATCTATAAAAGCACAGTTTGAAAACTCACCTTGTTGATTTATATTCTGAGATGAATCGTTGATTTCAGTAAGAACTGATTTCAAAATGCCAACTTTTGACTTACATTTCATATTGTTTTTTAATAATTAATCCATATATAAACAATAGATCTAAAATCTTGCAATAGCGATTAGTATAACAGACGATTTTCAATTACCTAGACAGTTTTGAATACATTTTCATAATACACTTTGCTTATTTATATTGAATTGGAGTATAGACACGCAATTTAACGTGTTACTGATTATAAGATTACTATTTTGGGATATTTGAATGTTGGCATTACTATACAGTTGCATAAGGTACGGTGCTTGTTTGTACGTTTCTCAGTGGTGCCAACATATCAAAGTATAAAAACAAACTTGTCCAAGCTATCATAGGTAGTGTTACGAGTTTAAATTACTGATTTAAGATAAAGTTTCGAGATGCCAGACGTGAATTTAGCAATTGAAACTATTCAGGCAGATTGGAGGAATAAATTTATCGTTAATGATACGAAATCTGAATAATTTCATTAACTAAAACCCTCTTTGTAGACTTAAAAGAATCTAATCTATGTCTATTTCGGCGATCGTACAAAACTGCCATATTGTAAAAAAAAAACTACATACGTGTTGCCATTTGAAACTCGTTGGAAGAGTACAAAATTATTTTTGTGTATATTTAGGTGTAAGTGAAAAAAAATCAGGGAGATTTTAGTGTTAGGTTATTAAAAAAAAACGATTTCTTGCCTGGTGCGACGATTAGAGATTAGTCTATTAAAATTAATGACATTGCTTGAATGACAAACGCGGCTGATAGCGTAGAAGTATGTACTTTCAAATGATCCGAGATTATCATTCTCACGCGATAAATTATAAACAGAGTCTAATGATTATATTAAAAGCACGAATTTATTTGTTGTTTTGTATTATACTAAATAGTGCTGTAGCTGTATTTTATGATTAATATATTTATAATTTAACATTGCATTATTTAAATAGAAATTATATCTTGGACACGATGTGATTGGCTCCATCCAAATTTGTGACAGTTTCGATTTAAGTTTACAATAACGTGTTTTATTTTGTAGTTTCGCTATGCTCAGTACAATGTACGTTGGATGTTCAATTGTATATCTATTTGTTACCATAGAATTATGGCCAAGTACTCTATGTAGGTTATTGTCTAAGGGTTAAATGCTTACAATGTACAAATTAAGATTCCACTTTACTGTGACAGTTAATTACTTGGAGAACATTTTTTACAAAACAATCTACTTTGGGCCTAAATCGTTATGCAAAGAGTGGATTTCGGGTACCTTGTAATGTTATTGAATACTTGTTGATAAATAGTTTAGTTTGTTTATAAATTCTTTGGCCAGTGTTAGTCGATTTTTTTATTATTTTGATCTTTAGTTTTGTTGATAAGCCTTTAAACAGGATAGTTACAATAGAATAATTAAAACACTACATAAACGCTTATTGTGTTGCTGATGATTTTGTAGCTCTGAGATATTTAATTGGATTATTTTCAAATAACTTAAAAACATTCAAATAACTGAAATTTGATTATTCTTTAGGATGTTACATAAAAACTAAGTGGTGCCTTTAATTTACAAATAATATTTTCGATTAGTAGTCATTTTGAAAGGAATATTGTATTTGCACATAACATCATTAAAACATGTACATAAAAAGTACTTCAAAACACTACTCCTCAGGCTTATGTTACCCTGGTACTATTTTAATTCTTGGAAGTAAATTCATTATTTTCTACAAGTAAATTACTAGCTTATCTATAAGATACAACAATTAGTATATCTCAGAGCCCGCAAATATTGTATAATAGTTTTCCGACTTTGCCAGTTTTCTCAATAGGTACAAGCTTGCACGCCAGTTAAAATAAATAAATAATAATAAAAAATTGTAAATTCACTTTTGAATTTTAAAATTGCCAAAGAGACGAATTGATTTTTTGTAATTCAATTAAATTATGTATGTATGTGGAATTGCTATTTTTTCCTCTTTTTGATGTTAGTTTTATTTTAGAAATAGTATTTTTTTTGTTTAATGAAAGTCATTCCAATATTTTTCTAAAATTGTCATTACCGGTGCGTTTAGAAATGATGTAGTCACTGTACATGAAGAAAATAAATTGTAAAAAGTTTAGAATTATAAAAAAAAACAAAGTTGATTAGAATTACATGAAAGTTGATGTTGGGATAACGATAAAAAAAACGAAATGGTGGTAAGACGTTGAGAAAATGAATTTGTTAGAAATTAAAATATATTATTATTAGAGATGTATAAATGGTTTACAATTATTATTATTAATTTGAGAGAAAAAAATACAAAATGGTGAAAAAATTAACAAAATGGCGATTGTTACTATTAACGATATGAGAATTTAGTTATAATTTTGCAATTTCAAAATGTGAGTTTTACAATTTTGAAAAAGAAAATATTAAATATGCTCATATACTAAACACAATGTTTTATTTGTACCTAATATACATGTATCTATTAATACTCAACAAAAAACTACATATTTCTAAAGGAGTTAAAAATAAGACGCAGAGACAGTGATACCTAGTTATTTAATAATAACAAATAAAACTTTTACATCTAATATTGCTTTACGTTTCAAAATAATCTCAATTTCAATCTCATATATTATTCTTACAATATAAACATTTTTGCAATACCTACGAACTTCATATTATAATTTTTGCGTTGGTACCATTTGGGATCTTACCGAAAACTGGAGCTCTGCCGGGGTATGGATAAAATCTCTCATCCGACATTAGATAATGTGTTGCATTCGCAATGAAATCCATGTTACTTCTAGATCCTATGTAGGAGAACATAGCAGGGAACCGCTCTGTGCCGCACCTGTAACATAGAGTTTCTATATAAGTACAGAAACAGAACGAAGAAATGACGAAGGAATTAATGTTTCTAAGACCTATAATTTATTTTAATCTATACTAATATTATAAAGAGGAAAGATTTGTTTGTTTGTTTGTTTGTTTGTTTGTTTGTTTGTTTGTTTGTTTGTTTGTTTGTTTGTTTGTAATGAATAGGCTCCGAAACTACTGGACCGATTTCAAAAATTTTTTCACCTTTGGAAAGCTACATTATCCCCGAGTAACATAGGCTATATTTTATCCCTGTATTCCCACGGGAACGGGAACTACGCGGGTAAAACCGCGGGGAGGCAGCTAGTGAAATATATAATTCTTTATCATTTTGATGACAATAACATATGCCAACGAAATCTAAACGATTCACTAACAGAATTAACGGATTTTTTTTTTATACCACAAGGGTGGTGGCAAACAGGCATACGGTCCCACCTCATGGGAAGCGGTTACCGTAGCCTATGGACGCTTGCAATACCAGAGTCGTCACTCACGCGTTGCCGACCCTATAAAAAAAATGCGAGAATTCTGCGGTAAATACCTACGTAGAATTAAGGGATTATAGTTGTCCATCAATTCACCTGGTGGGCGCCCTACGTTTGCCACGACTACGTTTGGCAGTGAACGACTTATAGGTGGTCATCATCATCGTCAGCTTATATACCTACTTCTCTACAGTGCACCACGCGGGCCTGAAGAATTTAGGACCTTTACATGACTAATTGGTCTCTGGCTTGAAGGTTTAGTTTAGTCACGATGTTTTACAAGTGAATTGATGATGAATTACTTACAATTTTCGAATCCCCCATGAGGCTAATCCCCATATTACACCATCGCTGACTGCCGGTGCTCCTGTGTCACGCTATAATGGTAAGGTTTTATCATTTGTATTAGGTACTCGAAACACAGACTTATGAATGTAGGTACATTAATACATTCCAAAAAAGACCATGTTAAAGATTTGTGTGCATAAATAATCGTGTCCAGGTGTAAAAATCTATACAAGTAAGTTTGTTTTAAAAAGTAGTAAATCCAGTATGTTAGCTATCGGGTTTCATATACAAACTTACCCTTATTTGGTCGTGTTAAGAATGATCTAGAATATTTATATTTAAAACTGAGCGCATTATTTTTTGAGTTGTCCTTTAATCGGATCAGCTAGTCTATAATCTTTTTTTAAAAAATTGCCAAATGCCATCAAATAAAGTACCAGGATACTAACAGTGCAAGGAGCTCGTTTCCCAGTTTGTGCCAAGCAGATGAAGTTCTCAGTGACAGAGACGCCGAACCTCTGGGTTATGTTGTTGCACTTCGGCCGGTTGATCAACCTCGCGTGGTAAGCATGGAGGGCTACGTCTTTATCATCGTACACCCCGTCGCGCTGAAAATTGATCATATTGTAATACCAAACGTTATTGGTAAAAAAAAAATTGATAAAAAAGATTATACTCTAATTAATTGCTCAGTATTTGTGGTCATTGCCTTTAATATGGGTATCAATGGTAAGGGCTAGAAGAGTAGAATGCTATAATGTTAGTGATATAATATAGACAGGCTTATTAAAATCAACAATAGGTAACTTAAAAAATGGCCTTACCGATTCTTGGTTGGGGAAAATCGCGTGACTGATCATGCTAATGTTAAGAGATATATTTTTCCTAGTTATTAGATAACTTTTCATTATGGGTATAGGTACATGTGAAGTATCCTGAAGTACCTGTAATTGATTTTAAATAAGAGAAGCTAATACTAACCCTGTCTGCTCCCCAACTAGCAATCCACGCGTCGTCAAACGCGGGCATCATGACACGGTTCGGAAGATCAGCTCCGTGACAACTGTCTGAGAATCTAAATACATTATTAAATACAGTATTAAGTATATAACTTAGTAATCATCATATTCAACAGCTTATATACGTCTCCACCGAGGAGCTCAAGCCTCCCCTAGCATCGAGGGGGTTTAGGCCATAGTCCACCACGCGGGCCTTGTGCGGATTGGCGGACTTCACTACTTAGAAATAACCATCGAGCGTAATAACACTCAAAAATGTGATTAATAAAATTCAGATAACGATTCAATCTCATTGAAATTCCCTCATTTCATGCGCCAAAACGAATCGTCATTAAAAGTTTTTAGTTTTTTATATACTGTTTTATAAACTTCTTTAATGACCTTAAATAAAATATGTATAGGTATTTTCCAAAAATTGCTATCTATCTGCTAATATAGAACATATTTAAAGTATTGTTTCCATATTTAAGTATTGTTTTTAATACGGACATATTAATTTTGTCAATATTTTTGACGGAAATATGTAAAAAAAGTCTCAAAGCAAAGCAACTCGGTTCGCGAATATTGAATACAGATGACCCACCCCGGCTTCGCACGGGTGCAATGCTTATAGGCACGCGCCGACATCACATCAGAAACCTCTAAAATTATCACTGCTTTTCTACTACATTATGCATGTATTATACATATAAACCTTCCTCTTGAATCACTCTATCTATTAAAAAAGACAAATCAAAATACGTTGCGTAGTTTTAAAGATTTAGGCATACATAGGGATATAGGGACAGAGAAAGCGACTTTGTTTTATACTATGTAGTACTATGAAGCATAAGCGAATGTCACCTTATTCTCTTATCCAGAACAACGAGTGCGACGTCGTTGTCAGGGTCCTTCCGTATGCCCCACCCGGGGTGCTTCATCACCTCCTGGATTCCGGCTACCTGGCCACCTCGGTTCAAGTAGCGGGATCCAGCTCGGATCTTGAGCCGGCTCATGCGATTGGATCTAAAGAAATATAAATTACACTACAGAACTTTCATCAATTCAATGTATTTCAAATTATTATTATTATGATTTATTTATTTATAGGTTCAAAAATAACAATACCATAGATCAACATATTCAGATCGCCCCGCGGAATTACCCGTGTACCGGGAGATCTCAATTTTGCCCTACGTATTAATCTAGGTTATGTGCCAAATCTGTTGAGTAGTTTTTGCGTGAAAGAGTAACAAACATCCACACTCTGAAGTTTCGCATTTAAGTAGGTATATATGTAATATTATAAGTAGGATTTTGTTAACTAACTTTAGTTGTGATATAGATCCCAAATATAATTAAAAGCTAATACTAATTTAGACAGCTCAGCCTTCTATGTGTTAGGGAATCATTTGATCACTTTTTTCAGTTGAACCAAATGCACATATACCTACGCATCCTTAATTTAAACCGGGTCTACTACTACCTATATCTTCATAGTTAATTTCAGCATGAACTTTGTCATATTTTTCAAATCTATGTACCATTTCAACATACAATCATATATTAAATCTATAACAAAATCGAATTTACGATAGTTTTTTATGTAGACTGATATTTGTTTTTATTTTATTACCGATATAACAATACATATATTTATTTATACTTGTAGTGTAATCTCGTAAGTTTTAAAGTGAAGTCACAACTTTTAAGTCAAACTATACATAGATATTTTCAGGCAATTTTTTCCCGAAGACACAGACATTATTCATAATTTAATTATGTTATTTTCATCTATTGAGTGAAATGATTTGAAGTTATTTTCAGGTAGTAGTGACGATCATCGCAGTCTCTAGCCAAAACTGTTAGATAATAATAAGAAGGTCACAGCTGAAGCAGATCAAGGAATCCTTACAAATTATATTGAAGACAATGCAACCAAGATTCTTGAAACGATAGCTAAGAAGCTGAAGAATCTACAGACAGAATACATGAATAAATTCTCATTTTTATTTATTATTCTTATCACCTCAACATTTATAGGAACGAAGCACATTACAGAAATACAGAAGCAAAAAGAGATGATGTGTGTCGTACATCTTTGATGGATGCATCAGATGCATGTATAATAGACTAATATTATAAAAAATTATATATTCCAAATAAATAAACATAACAGCCTATATATCGAATATGTTTATTTTACCTACCTAATATGTACCTATATAACAAAGATGATGTCGTGAAAACTTACTTCCATAAACAATTAGCAGTTGTGATGACAAGTCGTGGATTGAGCAAGGCGCCAGTGCACCAATGCTGGCGACCTTTCTGGATGGACACCACATAAGGGAACTGTTCAATGGTCGCATCACTGCCAGCTATCAGCCTCCTCGCATCAACTAAGACAGGATAGGGATCAGTTAAATAAAAAAAAAAACTACTTCATATTTCATTTATTATTTATTACCTTTCCCTTTCTTGCTTATAATTGGGCTAGTTGGACGCTTTAGCTTTCTGGATTTCCTAGATTTCACTTTTCCTGATCCAGCGTTCTTAGGAGTATGTAGCTTTTTCGATTTACTCTTGGCTGGACCCTCACTATACTTCATTTCGATGACAAAACCTTTATTCTTTTTGTTCTTAGTTAATCTGGGTCTGATACGATTTTTCTTTATATTTTTTTTCGTCAGTTTTTTCATCGGTTTCTTTCCTATTTTTTTAAACTTCATCGGTAGCCTCGGGCTTTTCTTTGGTTTTACTCTGTTGTGAGTGATTGTAGTTTTCTTTGCGGTTCCACGTCTGACATGCGAAACATTTTTTACTGAACCGTGGGCAGTTGTTTCTGTTACGGTTTTAGATCCCCTTGTAGAGTTACTCACGGGAGCTGATCTCTTACGCCGCAGAAAAACCTGGTGTTTGGTATCTGGCAGGGTCTTCTTGACTCTAAGCTTCTGGTCGTAATTTTTGTCCAGTGGGAAGTATGGGCTATCTGGGACGCCATAAAGCGTCTTCGGATCTACTTTAACGGAGGGGTAGACGGTATACTGGGTACTTTTCTGTAGCGCTTTCTTCGTCTTCACTTTGAACAATGGAAACTTGTATTTGATAACATTTTTTGCTGAATTCAACAAATGTATTTTGCTTGACTTAAATTTCTTCGAATTTAGCTTAAGATTCTTGCTCAGTTTGTCTATATCATCGCATGATATATAACTTAAATATAATATCAATATAAGAAGTAACGCCTTCATTCTTCCAATTCGATGTTGGAAATTGAATACATGGGTAGGATAATAATAATAATGGCTTACGATATTTTTATGAGTTTCTTGATAACATTGGAAATTGAGCGATAACTTTTCCATTTTAGTGTAAAATGTTTAGTTGCGGTAACCAAATTAGTTTCATGGTCAATTTATTTATTTCTATGAAAAGCTTCGTCGTTATCATGTACCTTAAGAATCTTAGACACACCTCTTAAATATATAATCTTTATTCCTTAAATCTAATAAAATTTAATTCGATATTTCAAATAATTTGGTATATATACTGGTCCTATAAATACTAGAAACCTAACTATAGCATATATGTACCTATTTATATCTAACCCCCAGTTTGCGGGAACAAATCAACCAAAATCTCGCTAGAATTATATTATAATTACAAAGATGGCTCTATTTTGCCTATACATAGGTAAACATTACCTAATTAGCTTGCAGAATCTATGCTAAGGTCAATGATATGTCTTCTACGCTTTTGAAATACGTTAAAATGATAAACAATATAACATATGTTAAAGATTTATTTACAGTTACGTTGATTAGGTATACAACTCAATCCCTTGGAGCAATTTTCTTATAGGTAGCTAGTTGGACGGCAAGTTGATGAAGAATGTTCTTCCCAGCTGGACCTTCCTCAGGAGGCAAGGCTCTGGACAACCTTACCACTCGACCACATTCTCTGACGAAGTATTCTAGTTCATTCTCTAGCTGCCGACCATCTCCTGAAACGTATAGGTACTATCATAGGAAAATATTCTTGGGGAGAGAAATTTATTATTTGAACTGGTATTTCTTTTTAAATGAATTTCATTAGTCTGCTAAGTTTACGATATTAGAGTTATAATCAAACAAGGCAAAAAAACATTGTTATATATAAATGATGAAAATCAAGGTACTAGGCGCATATGACTCTCAAGAGTTTTGATTACAAGACCGTTAGTTACACCGATACATGTGTAGATTGTTACGGAACTGTTGGTTAGGGTAATTATGATACTTAAATTACATTACAAATATCATACTTGTTAGTTTAAAGTTCTTTCGACGTTTTCATATTCTTATTGATAAGCTAGTATGGACAAAATATACTAATACGTTTATATACTAATACGTCTACTAACCCTTTTTTTTTTTTTTTTTTTTTATCGCTGGGAAAAATGCGTTACGCATACCCTCCCCGTCGGGGGACAGGAAGGGTTATGTGGGACTCCCCGGTTGCTAGTCAACCGGTATACCCACTAAACGACCCAGCGGCACTCCTTCCTCGCCTTTGTGGGGGGGAACTGGGAATCTGGCACAGCCCTTGCGTCCAGTCCCACGTCTACTAACCCTGTCCCATCCTAGCGTTTGGCGGTTGTAAGCATTTATTAGCAAGTCTTGCCAGCTGGGAGCGCTCAGAGCTGAAAGCTTCGTCCAGGTCGAACAGCTCCAGTGGTGGGGGTGGTGGCTCCCTGAATGTTGGGGGGAATACCTACGAAAATAAAGTATTATGTCAGTTTCTTTTGAGTTACCAGGATCGCATAACTTGCTCGCAATTAGCCCATAGCGGCTTAGCTATTGAAATGGATAATTTTAATATTTACCGCTAATTGTAGTGGTGGAAAAGGTGTTTCGAATTGAGGTGCGATCAATCGAAGAGACTCATGCTTCACTCCTAGCGCTTCGTACAGTCCTAGTACTTCTGGTACTGGAACAAGAAAGAATATCCATATTTATAAAACAAAGTCCCTGCCGCTTCTGTCTGTCTGTCTGAACGCGATGAACACAAAAACTACTCAACAGATTTTCATGCGGTTGTCACCAAATTACGGAGTATTTCATGGGTAAGGTTATTATGTATCAATTTGTAGGTTGTAGGTAGGTTTGTAGGTTGACCCGGTAGGTGGCACTGGTGAACAGAACGAAGTCTGCCGGGTCCGCTAGTATAGAAATAAAACAAAAATCTACTTTAATAATATAAATGCGAAAGTAACACCGTCTGTCTCGCTTTCACGCTAAAACTACTGAACCGATTTAGATGAAATTTGGTACACAGATAGTCTAGAGTCAGGACATAGGCTACTTTTTATCCCGGGAAGATGGAAGAAGTACGCGGGAGAAACTGCGAGGTTCCACAAGTCTTATTATACAACTACCAGGTTCCCATGAACTGATAGGATACTTACACTGAGCTAAGTTGAGAGAGAACAGGTTCCAAGTGAAGAGTGCATGTGGATGAAGAGGCGCTAGACGTGGTGGAGGGGCGGTAGCAGGTTCAGGCAGGGGCAGTTTACTGAGGAATATCGTGTCACCCAGGGTCCGGTACTCATTTATCTGATGGTATAAAAGTAATGTGCTTTTAATACTAAAGTTAGATACCAAGACTATCCAAAGATTTGTAAGGTAGATAGTTCTGGTAAATCTTTTATTAAAGGCATATGATATATATTTAACCAACTTCAAAAAGTATGGTTCTATGTTTGAATATTTTTTGTTTAATAGTAACAACAGATGTCAATTAGTATCAACTATTGACCTTGCGAACAATATAATTTTGTATCCAGTTAAAAAAAATACAAAGTAAAAACTACATTTTATTTAATACGAATATTAAAAATTACTTTGATTCACACATCGACGTATACTCTAGCGATAGACAAGAACGTTCATGTAAAACATTTGTTCAAAAACTGGTAAGAGTTAGAACTAAAGTTCGCTGCAGCGCTGTATAAAGCTGTGTCAACTAACCAAACTATTTTAAAAGATACAGCGCTAAATTGCTTAGAGTATAGTTTTCTCGCGACCAAAACGTCGTAAGCGCCGCAAATTTCATGGCGCTTACGCGTTTCGTTCAGTTAACTACACTGAGATGTCGTCTCTATAGAGTTCACACCGCAGATGTGACACATCTTTTTTACCTACTAAACTTCATTAGAATAAAACTCGATTTCAAAATGTATTATATTAATATTAGGGGGGCCTAGTGCGGATTGGCGGACTTCACATGGCTTAAATTGAGTACTCAGAGGTACGGGCCAGGGCTTGAATTAACATAAAACAATTATTCAAAATATCAAACTATCACTACTAATTTAAAACTCATTAACAATTAATCAAATTAAAACACTTTCTAAAAAAACATATCAAGTCTGTGTTCAGTTACATATTTTTACCTACAACCAGTTTTAAGGGAACATCTGCACGTTTTAGTATATGATTGTAGAATGGCGTGGTATTTAAATAGATAAATTGTTTTTCTACTCTGGAATTACGAAATTATCACCTACTAGCCGCTTCCCCGCGGTTTTACCCGCGTAGTTCCCGTTCCCGTGGGAATACAGGGATAAAATATAGCCTATGTTACTCGGGGATAATGTAGCTTTCCAAAGGTGAAAGAATTTTTGAAATCGGTCCAGTAGTTTCGGAGCCTATTCATTACAAACAAACAAACAAACAAACAAACAAACAAACAAACAAACAAACAAACAAACAAACAAATCTTTCCTCTTTATAATATTAGTATAGATTAATTCACTTAAACAGGAAGTAATTTTACTTAGTTGACTACTGACTAGTTATTTTCGTCCAGGGTCCACTTTGATTCGGATTATCGTTGTTATTAACGCTGCTCCGTGCGCACCCGCACTGAATGAATGTCGAAGCCACACTAAAGTCGGGTGTGCGGACTGCAGTTCAGTTGAGTTGACCAAAGCGAGTGTTCGGAACGCCCTATCTAGTACGTAGTACATATATATCGATGGATTCACATCAATATCGCAAACCCTTACTTATACAAACTCATTCAAAACTAGACACAATTAATTACACCTCTGAAAAAAATACTTAACAAGTTTAATTCTTACGTCAGGATCCTCCACATCGACAGGGTTCAAGTGTATATCAGTGATGCCGCCCAGGTAGTTGAACACCAGCTCCCTGATGAGGTCATTGCACTCGTTCTCCAAGTACTGGTCGGCGAAGAAGTGCCCTGAGCCAATGACGAACAGCTTTCCTGAAAATTTTTAAAACATCTTCATTAGCCTTTTCTGTACATTTTGGTTAATAAGCGAACTAAACAATGTTAACATGCTTTCTCAAAGCTATTTTTAAAATTTTGGTATCCCTATACTTTCTTATATTTAAAATGCGTTACAAACTCTGTCTGTCTGTCTGATGCGCTTCATGCCTAAACCACTCGACGCGTTTTGATGAAATTTGAGCACAGACAGAATTGAAACATAGGAAATGATAAACCTAGGCCACTTTTTATCCCAGAAAAGTTAAAGGTTCCAAACCGTGAGGCGGAAGCTAGATTTTATATTGTCAAATCCTGTGAAGATATATTATGAATGTAGGTACCTACTAGAAACAATATTTAAAGATTTTGTATCTTATTAAGGTTAAATTATAAACAAATAATACAGAAATTTTAGAAATTGGCATTCACAGAAGTAGAATTTCGGTGGATTTCTAGTCTTATAGTGACTCAAAGTTAAGTACTAACCTCCACTATCAGAAGTATACAACGCTGCAACCGGTCTCTTCACCGGGTAGCACACATCACTGCTGGACAGGACCGCTGCAGCGGGCTTCTTCACCGTGAGGGTTGCTCCGTAAGGGTACACGAAGTTTGGAGTAGCTGGGTCTTCTCTAGAACAGGGAATACAAATAATATGTATACGTAATATTTACCCCTACTAACTAATCTATTCTATATACTTATAATAAATCTGTAGAGAGGTCAATTCTGTACATGAAATATATTATCAAAACAACCATCAGGGGGTGATCAGTGATCGATACTGATGCCAAAAATGCATTCAGTAAAATGTTTGTCTGTCTGTCTGTCGGTATGTATGTTCCTTATAGAAACAAAAACTACTGGACGGATTTTAACGAACCTTGGTACAATTATTCGTCATACTCCTGGGCAGGTTATAGGATACTTTTCATCACGCTACAATCAATAGGAGCAGAGTAGTGAAGGGAAATTTTGGGAAAAGGGGAGAAGTTACTCCATTTTCTAAGCTTCCGTCGCTTGTGCAGCCTTAATGGTTAAAGTTACATAGAAATTATGTATGACGGAAATATTCTACATAAAATTTTCTAAAAAGTATCCCGCAACAGCATATGTCTATCTTTTATAGTTGACTCAGAATAACACGTGTAACTCCTGATAGCTTAGCAGTTCGGAGCATTCTGATTAAATTTGTTTACTCTTACGTTTATAATACTCTCACTCATCCCTAATTTAAAAAAGTTATAATTATTACCTATTTAATAAAAAAAGAACCATAGAAATCGGTATAGAAACACCAAAATTATAGATGAAACTAGCTGCCTCCCCGCGGTTTTACCCGCGTAGTTCCCGTTCCCGTGGGAATACAGGGATAAAATATAGCCTATGTTATTCGGGGATAATGTAGCTTTCCAAAGGTGAAAGAATTTTTGAAATCGGTCCAGTAGTTTCGGAGCCTATTCATTACAAACAAACAAACAAACAAATCTTTCCTCTTTATAATATTAGTATAGATAAGCCATCGCGTCGTCACACGTGAATACTAAATCATGCTATAAGGATTATTTTTAAACGACTTAAAAAAAGGAGGAGGTTCGAGGAACGAAGTCCCGGGTTAAAGTAGAGTTAGCCCAAAGAAACTATTCCACGCGAACGAAGTCGCTGGCAGAAGCTAGTATTATAATAAATGCGAAAGTATATTCTGTCTGCCTCGCTTTCACGCTAAAACTACTGAACCGATTAAAATGGAATGAAATTATTTTTGAAATCGGCGCAATTGTTTTTAAGATTATTTATTACAAACATACATACAAAATACAATTTTTTCTGATTAGAATTGATTATTTGTTTTCATATTTATTAGTAACGAAAAGACACCAAAACTACTGTGCCAATCTGAATAATTATTTCACCAATAGAAAGCTACTTTATAAGGGAGTAACATTGGGTATATTATATATATCCCTGTACTCCTACGGGAACGAGAATTATGCGAGTGAAACCGCGCGGCGGAAGCTCATCAAGTACTGCGCGCGCTTTTATGTGCTGGGCCGGCGTGCAGTCATCTGTTAGCTCTGTGAGACCATCCTTCATCGTAAGCCAAGTCACAGGTTGAAAGTTAGCGTAAGCCCAAAGTATTCCACGTGGAATAGAAGAAGCTATCTTACATAACTTACAGAAAGTCATCCGATTCGCTCGTGTAACTCGGCATTTTCATCAGCTGTTTTGTAAAAGCTCTATTAAGAATCCCGTTTGATATGTGACACTCTTTTGGGTGGTAAAATTTGTGGTACTTAGCACGCACTACACAATCTGAAAATTATATAAATTAAAAGATAAAACATTGAATTATTATTTCTTACGTGAAAAAGAGAGTAATGGTTGCCTAACACATTGTTTTGCATGACTAAAGGTCTAGGCCCTAAAACTTAGAGCATGTAACCAATAGAGTAGAACTGTTAACAGTTTTGTTAGAAAACAAAATACGCCAAAACGCTGCGCCGGCCCCTGTGTTCTGATTGGCCGACTCAAGGTTAAGTGTTGCACTAGACGTACACACAGGTCTCTTATTGGTCGGGTACTGTTTTAGTTCGAGCGTGGCTTGTTAGTTATTACGTGACAAATCATTGATGCGTTGCTAAGCAAATGGCTCACTATTGCTACTCTATTGGTTACATGCTCGATGCCCTAAAAGGGCACTTATAAAGATAAAAGCTACTAAACGTTCAGAACTAGGAGACAGAGAAGAATTAAGAAACATAGTCAGGTTTTTTTAATCAAGTCAGTTGCGTTTCCTTTCCTTCCTTTTCCTATTTATTTAACAATATACCTACTTACTATACAACGAACGCACATATGCATGCATACATTGGTGCCTGAGTGAAAATAGAACCCACGACAAAGGGTGTCAAGGTATCTGATATAACTAAAAATTTTCTTTCTTTGCTTTTCTTTGCTTAAAAATTATTTTCTTTTAACATACCATTATTAACAACAATACCAAACTCCTCCAAAAAGAAATTAATATTTGTGTTCATTCGTTCTTCACCGCCGTCCGTCATCGCGACCAGCACGGAGTCCCCCCTCTCGACCATACTCTTCAGGCAGGCTAGCTCGTCATCTGTGTACATGTTCTGCGGCCCTGGTACCACGAGGATCTTGATGTCTTGTAGGATGTGAGGTGATAGCTCTTCGCGGTTTCTGGAAACATATTTTAGGATGTCTAGACGTATTAAATTATGTCTGAAGGTCTACCTGGTTAAAACTTGTAATAGAAATACATCAAAATAATGAATTACCTTATTCGATCGAATATTACCGATGACTATTCCCAAAATTGAAATAACTCTTGAATGTTTTAGAATATGGCTGATATCCTCAGACGGTTGTACAGATTTCTTAAAACATAGCTTAAAACATAGCATTCGACGCAGCATTCACACAGAGATAACCCAATAAAAATAGGTCCATTCGTTTTGTTTAAGAGCTAAGACGAACAAACACACGAGCACAGATACACGTCAAACTTAGACACCCGTAATATAGGTACTTAATGAATACACTCACATACCTATTTATCTAAAAGGAGAAATAATTATTCCATTGGCTACAAAAACTAGTAAACATAAACTAGGTATTAAAACAAAGGACCTACATCATAACCTTCCACGTAGTCTTCAGTTTTCTGTGCAGCACTTTGTAATTCTCATTTATCTTGAAGAGTTCGTTCTTCGAAACATCGAACAAAATTGAATTCACTAAACTCTTCATTATATTTATTTAAAACTTCTCACTTATCTGCAAACCTAGTAATTATCTATGCTAGTAATCCATCGAAAATCTTGTTGTCACTAATGTTTTGATATCGTTGCTAAGCAACCATTTAATATTTAAGTCCATAGACGATGACTATAGAACTAGGTAAAGCTTAAAGTATTTATGTACCTACTTAATTATATTCTACCATAACTACATAATAAACATTTACCCTTTTTGGCCGCCGAAAAAAAATTAACAGTAGCAATTTATTTAGTTAAATAATGAATAAATAAATATCCTGGACATTTTTCACACACGGCCAATCTAATTCCAAAGTAAGCTTCAAATGAAGCTTGTGTTATGGTGACCAGATAGCTGATATACTATATATAATACTTTTAATTACATATTATAGATATTTAACATCCAGACACAGAACAGACAGACATATTCATGCATACAAATGTTTGTCCTGGGTAGGATTCGAACCCATGACCCGCGGCTTGAAAGTCAGGGTCACTAACCACAAAGCCAACCGTGCTGTCATCAGGTAATTAAATATCTAGTCGATTTATTGACCATTTTTATTTCTAGTATTTTGACTATTTTACCTACATAGATACATTTTAAGGTGCATAATCTTTATTAAATGTGAAAAATATACATTAAACATTGTATTAATCTAACTGTCGGTGTCAGTGGCGACTGTACGTAGCATGATGAAGTAGGAAAACGACGTCTTCAATATCTGAAAACAAAAATTTATATTTATTTCTATCTACAAGTATTTTTTTAAATTCTGAAGTAGGTAGGCACATTTGGATATTTTCTTGATTATTGTTTTTAGTATAGTATCCACTATAGTAGCTAGTTTACATGAAAATCATTTCAGTTCTTGGAGATTACTTGTTAGAAAAGACCCTTGGCAGTGAAATGCTCGCTACAAGCTATTTACACGTTATGTAAAAAATCATTATTGTATTAGATCTATGCTGGTTTTGAAAAGAGTAGGTAATTACTGAGTTTATTGCCGGCTCTTCTCAGTAAAAACAACTTTCAGAACCGAGCATTATTAATGAAGGACTATTCATAAGAGCTTGTAAAGGCATAGGTATTTGAATAAAAAATATTGTGATTTGATTTTTTAACAATCTTCTAAAGTTCCAAACATACCGACACCATGGTCTGAACTCCCACGCTGACCATGTCCATGGCCTTCAGATTCATCGGCAGCTGGACCTGCCTGAGCAGCACGTGAACAAGTTTTCTGTTCTTCGTGTCCATACATTCCCAGGGCAGGTTGTATACTGCGTTCACGAGTTTTTCACTCTAGAAATAATAGTAAGTATCTAACAGTTCTGTATTTTTTTAGCTCTTGCTCTGCGGTTCCACTCGCGTTGTAAGGGACTTCAAGTTTCCGGAGATAAAAGGTTGCCTTTGTCCTTTTTGATGCTCTAGTACTCTATGAAAAAAATCACCAGAGGTTGAGGCGTGACAAGCGTAACAGACAGTTACTCTCGCATTTATTATAGGTATTATAGTAGGGATTACAATGTACTAAAACATTCTTAAGATGGCCGGAAGTATTAAGAAGAGAGACGCCTAATAAAAATACTTAAATTGTTTATATTATTAGTAAAATTGTAAGTGAATACCTACCAAGGAACCTAATAGTTCGAAAACAATAGATATTTGAATCAATTGTTGGAATAAAATAATCGTTAGCGGCCCATAACGTGCTAAAGCTTTTGTATCCTGAAAAGAAATAAAAAGTTATTTAATTATTTATTATATATCTACAAGCGATCTGCCCGTCTTCGTGCAACTAAACACCGTCATAATTTACATATAATATCTAAATAAATTACGAGAATATATGGTAAATGACCCAATGGTGGCCAGTTTAAGAAAAAAAACTGGTTTTTGTGAAATATTACCAAAATTGTGAAAGTTTCAGCACTGAATATAGTGAAACTGTAAAGTCCAGTCCTTATTTAATATTTGTAATGTGTTACGCGTGAGATACGGCAAAGCTGGATTCAATTAATTTAACAAATAAAAGTTGTAGTTTTGTGACCCAGTCTTGGCCAGGGAAAATCCATTAATGGATACCCCAGTCTTAGTCTTAGTTTATCTTTATTACTATTTTACAAGTGAAACTTTCTGCTCACTGCCTTAATGATTTCCTTAAGAAAAGCCGTCGTTGTCAATTTCAAATCACTTTACACTTTGTATTCTCGCAAATTTGTACATATAACTGACTGAATTGAATAAAACGTTAAACTTAGATAGTTCGATGTCTAAAGTCTACGTCACAGTGATCCCAATTTAAAAACATTCGCTCATGTCCGAATTCTAGATGTTTCTTGCAATTTTTGGCCATTACTGGTACCGTGGCCACCACTGGTACACTTACGATAATTTTGTTTAAAACTTCGACTTGAATCACTCGTAGAGTAGATATCTATTGAAGAAAACTGCTTTAATTCCGTTGCGTAAGTTAACGTGGCGGGAGCGACTTGTTTTAAACTGTGTATAATAAATTAAAGGGTAGTGAGTAGTAAGTAGTACCTAGTGGGTTACTTACCATTTGAGAACACTCTAGTAACAACAAACATCCGCTGACTTGATGAAACCCGTAGTAAATTAAAAGAATTGGGCCAAAAGTCTTGGACATTCTTCCTGTGAAGCTAAAATACAAATAAATTTCAATTTAGACTAAGTACCTAGTTAGAACTTATTTTTTTTTATATTTAACAATAATACTTACTCTATGATAAGCTGGTGATGTTTTATAATATCGCATAACTCTTTATAAACATATTTCAGTTCCTCATCAGTGAACCATTCGTTTGCAATACTACCGACGGTCATCAATTGACCGCCAATTTTCGGTTTCGGTCTCGGAAAGTTTTCCAAATTGTATACGAGGAGCCTCAAATGTCCCCAAAGGTGGAATACCATTAGAGACAGGAACAAATCAAAGGTACAGAAACAAGATGAACAAATACAGGATATATACCAATTGAATATGCATATTACAAGGAACCCGTTTACTTTACTCCTGTAGTCAAACGGCAAAGCATAATATACCGAGTGGTCAAATGTTACATTTTCCGGCCTGTTTATTCTAAACGCTCCTGACGCGATATTGTTGACGAGCGGAGTCGCGTTGAAGAGTAGTATACCGGTCACCATCATAGCGTTAAGATACATTGTGAAAAAATGTGACATTTTATGTACCAGGATATGAGTCTGGAAAAGGAGTTAGTTTTATAGTTAGCGAGTCATTAGTCACCACAAAGGTATAGTAGAGTCAATGTAGCGTGCTAAGTACTTCTCTAAAACCGCTGCATTCCTGGTACAAATATGTGAATTACTTCATGAGGATAAATAAAATATTTATTATCTGTAGACTACGCTTTATAATGGTAAATTATAAACAATTTAGTTACCTTCATAGCATAATCAGATCTATTTCTGTGATTAAAGAGATGGACTCGCATTACAAAATCACCAGCCACTTTTCGATAGCCGTTCGTGAATATCAAAACTAATCTTGACTGAAAAATATAAATTAAGCATATTTAAAATCTGCTCAAAAACGTACAAGCAAAAACATTAAGAAATTTACTCACAACAGCAACTATATTCATAAACACTGTAATATAAGTGTGACCCAATTCAAAGAAAGTCAGCTTTCCAATGTTATTCTTCAGATAAATAATGCCGGGAACGAAACATACGACTTCAACGAAAAATATATAGCACCTCTTATGAAATTCATATTTTGAGGGTACTTTCCCCATTTCGCCAACAGGCCAGGCGGCTAATATTCCAAGACTGTAGGCTAGCAGCTGCATGTACCTTAAGTCCTGAGCATTTTCTATACCTCTGTAATTTTTTGTTTTTAAACTTTCGCGAACTAAATGCATGATTTTATAGTGGTATATAGAACGGGACGATTAACGCGAATCAAGCGTGGACTATTATCAAAATATAAATTATAGCTTCTGCTTGTGACTTCGTCCGCGTGGAATAGTTACTTTGAGCTAACGCTAACTTTAACCCGCTACTACGTTTACTCTCAAAAGGAAAAAACCCCAATTTGAAACATTATTTATTGGCGCTCTGCTCCTATAGGTCGTAGCGTTATGATATAAAGCTTATAGCCTTCCTCATCGTCAAGTTGCATTACGAAAAGACTGACCACAATTCTAGTCTCGCGAATCGTCCCGTTATATAAAAATATCAATTATGAATTTAGTTCGCTAAAGTTTAAATAAACACTGAGTTAATGCGGAACGGATCATTATACAATATCACATAGATATTTTTGAATTAGGCATCTGTGTTTTCTTAGCTGCATCCTTCTTTACGTTACGACATTTAAATTCACGAACTAACATCTACATGTAGGTACATTCTGAAATATTTCATACTTACACAAGATCACTGCCATCACTAAATAGTAGCATTTTGATTGTACTTCAATAAAACTATATCTTAGATTTTATGCCATCCGGGTACTAGGTCTCCAATTGAATAGAATTCTCGCAAACTTTCAAATTTATAGAAGTATTTTTTTTATTAATATTTGAATGGCTATTATGATAATCACTGGGTAATGGAATTTCAGAGGCGTGGCTACTCTATCATCATCATATGAAAACAACAAGTAATCAGGAAGAATATACTTCTACACAAAACTTAGTTTTTATAGGTAATGAAAAAAATGTACGGACCGAAGTATTTCTTTAAGTGATTCTTACTATTCTAAAGTAAATTAAGTAATCCTAATTCGAAAAGTTTTAGAGCGGCAAATATGTTACATCTCTTTCATCTGTATCGTAGAATATAGGGACAGCATGATGCAATTAAAATACTAAGTAATAACTCCAACCATAATTACAAAGTAAGGTTTAAGTACTAGGAAATTATGAGTTCATAAGAATATTTCAATATGGGTATTCGAAGTTTCTTAACTCTATGCTATAATAGGTAATAATTATTAGAATCAATCCACTGTTTTGATCCGTCTTGAAGCTTAAAGTATAATCAGTTTGTCATAACAAAGCTTATAACTGAAATGATAAAGACATACTAAATTGACAAATTAATCATGAGTTATTCATTTCCTTCACATTATAAAGAACTAGCTCCTCCGCGCGGATTTTACCCGCGTAGTTCCTGTTCCCGAGGGAATACAGGGATAAAATATAGCCTATGTTACTCAGTGATAATGTAGCTTTCTAATGAAAAAAGAATTATTAAAATTGGTCCAGTACTTTTTGAGTTTATTCGTTACATACAAAAATACAAATCTTTCCTCTTTATAATATTAGTGTAGATGTAGATATCACAAATAAAACAAATATTAAATAAATTTTCAAATAATATAATTTTATTTACAACTCGAATATCATATTAATTTCGAATTAGGATATAATAAGCTATGTTTTTTCGTTACACACTAGAATTTAACCTGTATTTACATTAATTTTGTCTATTTCAATTAACATTAAAAAATATTGCTACGTACCGGAAAATGATAATAGTAATTCAATAATGCTAGAGTTGTACAAAAGGTATAAATTGTATATTTAATTTGCTCAACAGAATCCTTTTAGAAAGACCCCCCTTTAGAGCTTGTATGGTAAAAAAATGACTCCTTTTTCTTTATGAGCAAATCAAATGACAAATTACCATTGAAATAATCTACTGTATTTTACATAAAATATACTTGTGCTTATATTGTAACAGGAACAATTTCATTTGTCAAGATTTAAATATTCAAGCGTTTTTCATCTTTTGTACACGTTTTTGAGTTAAGACGCAATATTAAAATGTAAATCAAAAATTTAACTACCAGGAGAATATAAAAAGAAAAATCCTATGTCCAAAAACTATGAATGCACATCTTTTATGTGTACGATAGTCTCTAAATATTGCAGATGAATTTACATTTACTATCTATCTATTATACAACTTTATTGTATTTTTCGACTAAACAATAAATATGTACATTACAATATAAACCTTACGTAGTAGGAATGAAGTCACAAAATGAAAACAAAATGTAGATCTCTACAATACAATAAATATTTACAAAAATTATTTAAGCATTTTTTTATGTATAATATTTTTAACATGTTCGCTTTGTAGTGTCCTTTTGAGCTGACTTTGAGCTTTACAACTAAATAAAGTTAAGTCTATTGTGTTAGATACATCAAAAATTGGCTCTGAAATAACTAAACATGTAAAATATAAAAAAATTATGTACTTTTAACGAGCCATGGAAAAGTTTTCAAGGAAGAAATATGAAAAACCGTAAGCAAACTGCTTGACTGAGTCAGTTTATTGGCAGTGATATAGAACAAGAATTAAAGTTTCATTCGCTAGGAAAATAAAGAAACAATCCAAAATTTTTAGAGCGTCATCAAATCACAAAGGTGAAGTTATCAAATAACTCACTTTGATATTTCTCTCTAAAATTACTTATAATATCGACCTATCCGTAGAACAAAGTTCCATCTGCCAAATCCTTACTTTAGAGAAGAGTGATTTGAAGTTTGATTTGCACATATTTTACCATTTTTACCCTAACATTTTCTTAATCGGTTTAGAGAATTAATTACTTTTAACGTATTAAAACATTACTATCCATTTATTGAGTACCCAATTGTAGACATAAATACAAAAAAAGTAGTGTAAAGTCACATGAAACTATGTTATATGGATAGGTAAGTTTTATTAATTCACTAGCAGACCCGGCAGACTTCGTTCTGCCCACCAGCCCTACCGGGTCCAAATTGATGTATTATAACATAAAAACCTTCCCCATGAAATACTTTGTAATTTGGTAAAAACCGCATGAAAATCTGTTCTGTAGTTTTTGTTCAGACAAACAGAGGTGGCGGGGACTTAGTTTTATATATATATAAGAAGATATATTACAATCACAAGTACCAGGACATCATGAAATCATAAGAGGTAGTTTTTAGACAGACAGACAGAGGTGGCGGGGACTTTGTTTTATATATATATAGAAGAAGATATATTACAATCACAAGTACCAGGACATCATGAAATCATAAGAGGTAGTTTTTAGACAGACAGACAGAGGCGGCGAGGACTTTGTTTTATATATATAGAAGAAGATATATTACAATCACAAGTACCAGGACATCATGAAATCATAAGAGGTAGTTTTTAGACAGACAGACAGAGGTGGCGGGGACTTTGTTTTATATATATAGAAGAAGATATATTATATTACAATCACAAGTACCAGGTCATCATGAAATCATAAGAGGTAGTTTTTAGACAGACAGACAGAGGTGGCGGGGACTTTGTTTTATATATAAGAAGATATATTACAATCACAAGTACCAGGACATCATGAAATCATAAGAGGTAGTTTTTAGACAGACAGACAGAGGTGGCGGGGACTTAGTTTTATATATATAGAAGAAGATATATTACAATCACAAGTACCAGGACATCATGAAATCATAAGAAGCCCATGTCTAGCGCGTTGTATAGCGCGGCGATGTCGGAATGGCTGGATATCCTCCAGAAGGGGTAGTTCTTGGCTTTAGCGGCTGCCTCCTCATCCTGGCCATCGCCTATCACCACATAGGTACATCTCTCGCCGAATCGCTGTTTTATCTTTTCGAAACATGTCTCTTTGCCTGAAAATATAAATTATAATGTTGAATAAAATATACACTGTCCTAAAAAGGTTATATATTAGATATATATGTCTGAGCAATTATTTTAATTTGTCTTGTACTAGTGGCTCCCCGCGGTATCACACGCGTTCCCGGGTATCTACAATTATCCCGGGATAAAAGTAACCAATGTGTTAATCCGGGTTATAAACTATCTGTGTTTCAATTTTCATCCAAATCCGTTCAGTAGTATTTGCGTAAAAGAGTAACAAACATCTATCCATCTGTACATCCATACTCACAAACATTCGCATTTATAATATTAGAAGGATTTCTTTCTTCTAGTTAGTCAATATTGTCGCTAGTTTTATGCTTTTTGTGGTACTAAATATAAATGTTTTATATATTTTATAGTTTAAAAGTATCTAAAATAAACTCTGCTTACCAGTTTTCGTGGCAGAATATATATTTTCAATGGGGAACACTCCTCCGAGACCAAACAGCAGTACCTTAGCTAGCGCCGGCACGAGTTGAGTCGTCGTTACTAACACGTTTACACAATTTTCCCTGAAAAATCATATAGATAACAAATAACACTGGTAATATAAACTTGATTGAAGTACAAAAATGCTAATTTTATTTTCTTCATAAGTACTTTTATGATAATGAAATTTATATGTAATTTGTTTTTATCGGCATTTAAGAAATAAGAAAGAATTGACCAGAAACACACGTTTTAGCCCTCATTCGCACGAGTTTTTTTAACGTACGTTAAAAAAGCGTTCAAATACAACAAATACATTCCCATGTATATGTTCACACGACAGCATTTTTAAAACGCGACGCATTTTTATCAAGTGGTGTTGCATTTTCAACTTTGATCGTTGGAAATAGAGCATATTATGGTACCTACTTGGAAATGCATTTGATGTGTTTGAACGCGTTTAAAAAAAACTCGTACGAATGAGGGCTCAATGTTTATATTTGGACACCATTTTTTTCTCGAGTAACTATAAATCGATATACCAACTACTATAAACTTTTTGGTTCATTCAAATAGGCACCAAAAAGTATGGAAACTTAGTGTCTTAAATAAGTATTAAATAATAACAAGTGCTATCAATCATGCTATATTTACCTAGAATTGATCATGTTGAGACACTTGCAGGCGAGTGTCAGCCAGTTGTCTGTCGCTTGCTCCAGCTCGGATCGGAGTTGGAGCCATTGTTCCCTCTTCGCTGGGCCCAGGAGACCTCCAACACTGTGGAAAAATACCCTGATATATTATATATATATATATATGTGACAACGTCTTATAATTCGATAGAGCCGGCTGAACGCACGAAAAAACATGACTCATGCGGCGTTACCTCGCTCTGAGGCGTCCCATGTAAGTCTTGAAGTGCAAGCGAGAGCGCGGAACGAGCGACAAAAAAGCACAATCGGCCTTTGCGTTCGGCAGCGTTCGACATCCGTCTCTCTCCTACTTGAGTAAGCGATGCAAGACGTTGTCACGTTCAACTATCGTCAGTAAACCGGCTTTACAGGCAACCATTTATGGTGTTTTATATATATATATATATGAACACAAAAACTACTGAACATATTTTCATGCGGTTTTCACCAAATTACGGAGTATCTCAAATTAACTTAGCTCTTTTTACTTCCCATGTATTAAATATATAAGTAGTTCATGATATTTATTTAATTTAAGTCATACATTGCTGTTTAAAAATATGTATTGAATTTTATGAGTCATGGGCTTTATGACTGTAGTAAATACACCTGTAGATTTTGTCCCTACGCGTCATCGAATCACCTGCCACCGTAAACTTTCCTCCAGCTACCAGGGACACATAACTTATAAGGAAGTATGTACTCATTACATTAAACTGTACGAGTAATGCAAACAGGAAAAATATTTATTGGCTAGAGTCAATACCAAATTGACGACACAGACACTTGTTTTGATATTTACTTAGCTTTTAATTAAATTAGTAAATTCTACATAGGTATATGGTTATTTTACGTAATTCCTACTTAATGATAAATAAATAAATACTTAAAAACTCAGTACTTTTTTTGTCAGGAAATTCAACTATGAACTACCAGGAATACATAAAATTGAGGTGTCACCTAAGTGTATTTTTTATAATTATTTTTTATTATAATGCTTGTGTTCGTGCGTCACTGTAACAGCGGTAAAAATCGTAAATCATGAAGTCAGTGCTACCAGGAGCATATAACGCCGTGGAGGTGTTACGTAGTGTCTACGTTTATAGTGGGTATCACACTTGTCAACCCCTTCGCTGCCCTATGAAAAGACAACTCGCTACAAAGCGGGATACTTTTAAATTTGAACGCGACAACATAGCCCATTATGCTTAAAGAACACTCCACGTGCGGGTTTAGAAACCAATGCTACCAGGAGTACATAACAGTGAGGAGGTCCATACCTATTTCTATAATTGTTATAAGTGTCCTTGATCTTCCTGTATCTGAAGGCGAGTTTCCTCATCCAGTCGACGCCGCCTCGCACGCCGGGCGCACATAGCCCGCCCCCCGGCGCCGCGCCCGCGTGGAACCCGTCCGACGCGAAGTTGTACGCGGATAGATCTTGTCCGTTGTCGTCTGCCGCCACCGCGTCTATGTGCTCCTGGTCGCAGTCCTGTTATTGATAGGGGGTTTTGTTCGTAAATCAGCTGTTTTATATATATGTATGCTTAAATGTTAGTTTATGTAAGGAAGTTATCTCCACTCTAATATTATATAGAGGAAAAGTTTGTATTTTTGTGTGTATGTTTGTAATGTTGAGTTTATTACTCAAAACTACTGTGCCGAATTAAAAGTTTTTACTTATGCATTATCAGGCTATATTTTATCCGTGTATTCCCACGGCAACAGAAACTACGCGGGTGAAACCGCGCAGCGGCAGCTATTATTTATATGTTGATTCTGGCAGAATTATTTATGTATTCATTAAGCGTCAAAACTATAGTTTTTATGGACTTTGTATAAAATACTTAAATGTGTCGTCACCAGTATACAAATAATTAGGTTGGTAATTAAAAAGCAAATTATAAAAAAAATGTTATTTCTCAATTAAATGTAGGTACTATGTCATAATTAATTAAATGCAGTCATCAAACTAATTTAGATTATTGACTAACCTCAACATCATTGAAGAAAAAATGTGTATCTGCCAGACTGAATATCATCTCCTCCATCCTAAATCCCAATTGTACTATTTGTTGCGTGTCCTGGAAATAAAATGAATAATGTGTTTATAATGATGATAAAATATATTTACTAGAGAAAAATGGATTTTTACATTCAAATAGACATAGAACTATGTATTTAGCAAGCTGAAAATCTAAGGGAAGCAACATTCCAAACTGAGCATTAGTGTGACTGTTCATAAGGGCTTCTAAAGGACTTTTTGAATAACAATATTTTTCTGCACCATGGTTATTTAACCTAATAATCCAAAATATAACTTCTCATTACTTACCTTACTATATTTAGTAGCATATGTCCCAGTTAATAAAGAATGGAATATAATAATGGTCTCGTCTAGGTCCCAAATGAAGACTCGGTCTGTGGCCGGCTCAGGCACATGCTGCGCAGGCGACGAGGATGTGTTCCTCCTGCCTCGACCTCGGGATCTGCTTGCTGTGCTTTCTCTGGAAGATGCGTAAGGAGTTATGATGAGAATAGTAGCGTTTTCTCTAGTTTGTAAAGAAAGTATACAACTTTAAGGGAAACTTATGTTATGATTTATATTATACTTCTTGGTACTGGATCAAGTGAAGAATTAAATAATTCAGTGATATTTTGGTGAATAGAACAAGAATTGTTTTACGTAAGACACAATAGAAAACTCGCACAATATTTACCTACGAAGAGCATGTTCTATAAACATGTTCATCAAGTACCTCAGAGTATGGAGAAATGATATAAATTTAATCATTCAAATGGGCCTTTATGGACAGTTATGAGCTATCAACTGTAATTTTTGGGTTAAACATTATTTATAGTAGCTAGACACAGATAGGTAGATCAACTCATACTTATAATAATAAGTAAGCTTGAAGTTTCTATTTACCCTGAGTTTTCCCGACATCTCCTGCTGGCTGCATGTACTTCAGCTTTGATAGGTGACAGCGGGCTGGGGTCATTTATTGAAGGTAGCATTGATGATGGGGAATCTGTAAGAAGTTATTTAAATTATTCCAAAGGACCTTAACAAATGCCTTCTAGTGTGTCATTCTTTTGCAATCTATAGTTAACCTAAATTGTATGCTAATTCATAATAAAAAATAAAAATTACAGGTTTACATGAGACATAAATTCACTGTGATATCATAAATAAACTTATGTGTAAAGAGAAATAAAAACAAAGTCCACAGAAACTTATGATAAAAATAAGATAGTAACTTAAGATAAAATTTGATGGTTTATAACTTTTAAGACAACAAGGTCAGAATGGTAAAAAGATTTCTTAGATCTAAGGCTTTGTAAATAAATGAGGTCAGAAATACATCATTATTTTGAGCAACAAGTAGTTTCACTCAGTATATAGTAATGTTTATTTTGAGTAATTTAATGTTGTTATACCGCTATCAGTATCAGAGTCAGGCCAGTAATCTGAATTATCATCCGCATCATTATATTGCACTTCAGATTCATTCTCGTCAGCTCTTCTTCGCTTATTTGGTACGAAATTTTCATTTTCTTTATTCATTATGAAATTCACTATACAACAATACTCAATGTTATAAATGTAGTAAAAAAACAAATTCTACGCTATAACTTCATACTATTATTATTGAGACATAAAATTACATTACAATTTACGATTTCAGAGTTCCTACAAAATATTTTTGTAATTTGAGTCTTTTCTAAGCTTGTTCCAGATCACTATCTTGATGTATTAATTTTGAGCATAGATTTTTTGTGAGATGCGTAAAATTCTTGAGGCAAAGAGAGATAGTTGATGTAAAATATGTCCGTACGTGGCCTTTGGAGCTAAATCACAGTAAATGTCAGAAATGACATGAGTGAGCAAGTCTGTTTTCATTTACAGTAAATATATCAGTTAGTTCTCAGTGCAAATTTTATTTTGTAATTTCAATTGGAAATATGAGACTCTAAAACCCTCAAATATACATAGTTATATGATAAAAATGGATATTTACCCGATAATGCACCTCCTAAGTGATATGAAGTGTGACCAGCGCTGCCGCTGCTACTAGGAGAGCTCACATACGGGGAGTAGCTTGGAGTAGCATAGTATCCACTGTATTGAGCCACATTATGGTCCGCGTAGCCAGCCGCATAACTACTGTAGTCCTGGTAGATGATAAAATTGAATAAGTACATTAAAGGGGAGCTAACCTAGTGTGCTGTGTACTATTAAGACAAGCAACTAAGGAAAAAAGAGGCTCATTGTGGTGGCAAGAAGATGTTAGTATCTAAGCGTACGAAATACAATTATTAAAAGAAATATCATTACATAAGTACCTGCTGAGCAGTAGGGAACGATTGTGCTAAGCTTCCATTGTATGAGGAGTAGGCGTACGGCGAGGGTTGGGTCCCGAAGCCGGTGGAGGGAACGCTGCCGACTCCACTCACGCCGTACGCGCTGAGGTACGTCGGCGTCGCTTTACATGATGACCTGGTAGAATATTGTCATTATAAACTATAATCATCGTCATCTGTAATATTTTTTCAAAAATTTCAAAGTTGACACAGGTATTGCCACTCAGTAATAGATGGCGCTAGTAGTTAACATATTTTTAACCACATTTCATAGAATATAATACAATAAAAGTTGTCGCAATTAATTTAATATATTCTGTATTTTAAAGTTAAAAGACTTTAAATTAATAAAATAACGGTTTAGTTAATTCCTTTAATCCACTTTTTTATTTTATATAATAGTCGCACTAAGTGATTGGTTATGCTATCCGCCGATAGATGACGTCACTAGTTCCAAAAACATGCCTCAATGCTACAGTCTATTTCTAGGCCTTACTAAAACTGAGTCAGACCTAATATAATTCTAATTGATTGATGATTTACCTATTGTTAGTATTGTGCGTGGGCGGGTAGGCGGCGTAAGGCTGGTTGTACAGCGTGGAGCCGACATACGACGACGCCGCACCTCCGCTCCCATACTGTTGCATGCTGTATAGAAAAAAAATATATTGATATGTCAAAAAAGTTTATAATTCGATTAAATTGTATATCGATTAAATATCATGCACTATCTATGGACTTAGTTAGTATTATCTTTATACAAAAACACGTTTTTATTTCCGAATTATTTCGATACTTTTTTTAATTTTGTTTAAGTAAGTAGGTACCTAGGTAGGTTACTTACCTATAGTGAATATTCACACTATGCGGTACATATTACAAGATTTTAACGTCATATTCAATGTAATAAGGGAAATCTATATATAATAACTAATAACAATAATGACAGAAAACTATACATACAATAATAAATAATAAGATTAATGACATGACATCTCGTCATGCGTTAAATATAGGTAATTTATAAATTTATACGACAACTTCCATACATCTGGCGAGAAGTCCGACTCCCCGCTAAGAAATGACTCATTACTATTGATAAAACCAATAAAACTATTAAAAAAAGTCGTTAAATCGATTATTAATTTGATTTAATTAATTTAGTATGTCATTTGAAGCTTACGTGGGGTCAACTGAGTCTTTAAAGTCGAGAAATAAGTTGCTCTATGTACCTATAGCATAACTTAATATACTTAGTCTCTTCTATTAAAAAAAACTTTAAATTAACCACATATTTTCATATCTGACGACTATATCGCTAACGTTTTATAAATCCTACTAATATTATAAAGGCGAAAGTTTGTAAGTATGGATGTATGGATGTATGGATGTTTGTTACTCTTTCACGTAAAAACTACTGAATGGATTTGAATGAAATTTGGAATAAAGATAGCTTATAACCTGGATTAACATATATGCTACTTTTTATCCCGGGAAAATGGAAGACCTCCCGGGTACGCGGGTGAAACCGCGGGGAGCCACTAGTATCATATAAAATACTAATATTAGGTATAAAGAGAAAAGCTAGTGGACATACCTATAGGTATTTTAGATAGGAATAGGTAGATAATTAATTATGACAACCTTTATAGGTAGTTTTATCAATTATTTTACTACCTATATATATAGGTACATACTGCTTAAAGCCACAACTCATTAGTCACGTCTTAGCTAATATTTGAAAATCAGTATTTTTAAGGCTTCATCGAAAGCCCTTGAAACACCTTACGACAGTTTATTGAACTTTGTTAATCGCTCACACGTGAAGTTACAGGCGTGTTTGTTTTTTTGTGTGGTACCAGGAGGCTATACTACAGGAGGAGTTTAAATAATTGAACTCGGAAGGTTAATGAGAAGATTTCCTTGCGTTTTTCCTTATGTACCTAAATAAAAGAATATTATAGGTATGTAAACGTTGTTTTTAAGACTAAAGTTTGGCTTTGAGTAATGTTTAGTTTAAATCTTACAACAACTAGGTACTTACAAGATATAAACGAGTCAATAAAACGCCTTAATTTCACTATAAATTACCTATAATTACGACGGAGAAAAATAAATCCAAATCCTATGTAAACTTAATACTATACCTATTAGTTTTCCCTATGAACCTAAGTAGTTCCCTTACCTATTATAATACTGGTACGGTAGCGAGGTCTGGTCGTAGGGCAGCGTCTCCCCGTACAGCGCCACGTCTGCCTCGCACAGCCCCGGGCTGCGCACCTCACTCTTCACTCCACCACCTGTATCATCATCATCATCATCATCATCACCATCATCCTATCATAGTGTAAATAGATTGTGCTATGCCCTGTAGCGCTGGTAAAATTAAACATAAAGTACCAGGAAAACATAACACACTGGTAGTTCTATGTAGTATCTACTCACGACTGGCTTGCACCCACAAGTCAAATTTACTCCCAAACACTACGATAGCTTTCTGGTGTATGTTACCTTCTAGCATTAGAGTAGCAATAGTGAGCCATTTGTTTAGCAACGCATCAATGATTTGTCACGTATAACCGGTATAACTAACAAACCACCCTCGAACTAAAACAGTACCCGACCAATAAGAGATCTGTGTGTACGTCTAGTGCAACACTTGACCTTGAGTCGGCCAATCAGAACACAGGGGCCGGTGCAGCGTTTTGGCGTATTTTGTTTTCTAACAAAACTGTTAACAGTTCTACTCTATTGGTTACATGCTCGATGCCTTCTAGGCTTCTTTGTAGGTAATTTAAATACGGTTTCTTTATGACAGCAAAAAAATTTCTGGGAATGTCATTTCAGAGAATCATATTTGCAGTCTGTATCATATTAATCAATCATCTAAAGTACAACCCACCCGCACTATCCTCATTCATCAACCAGGCGACTGCAGACGACGTGGAGGTCGAACACAGACCGCCTGATGACGTCAGCGGGAGCGCCAAGCCCAGCGAAGCACTCGTCGAGCATCCGTTGGCCAAACTGCAACTATCCACGTCCGAGGTACCAGGCAAGCATAAGTTATCGACAGCTGATAGACTTAATGCTGAATTCGTTGACGTCGTCGTGCTCTGGAACAGTGTCGACGCTCCAGAGACTAATAAAGCAGGTAGTGTAGCATCTTGTAGCAATGATGGCGGGGAATTTGACGTGGACTCCGATTCGCAGGGGCTTGTGTTGACGTCGCCTGATAATCTGAAAAAGAAAATGATTTTCTAATCATTCGCGAAATAAAATAGATGATGTTATGACTATTGCTATGTTTTAAAAATTGCTGCTTTTAGGTATGTATTCTCTTAGGTAGTAGGCTTTTTATTTTTCTTTTACTAAATACCTAAACTTTAGTCTGCTCTATCCTTCGTCTCTTTTTCGTCTTCTAGTTTTAGATAATTTTGTATAAATACATAGGTCCCTATATTTTAATTGTTGATAATAACAAGCACAGTTAAAATTGATCTTCATTATTTTAAATGATTGCAACAGGCTTATATAAAGATGCGACACTTAACATTTAAATTTAACAGTCTCTTTCAAACCCATTTAATCTTCACTATTTCCTGATAATCCTTTAAATGTTTACGAAACAAAACGCCTGTGTTAACGTTAAAGAAAACACTTAGCAGTATAACAACAAAAACGCCAATAAAAAGAACCTTTCAACAGTTTAATGTCGCATTTTTATAAACATTACACTTTTCCTTAATGTCTTAATTCGAGGAGAACACCGAAATGCCGTGAAACTCGTAAAATGATCTATTGATGCGATCTAATTGTGTTTTTGATGTGGTCATGAAACTATTCCAAGTATTTATCGTTTTGAGTGGGCTGACATTTGTTCTCATTCGGTTGGCAGAAGAATGTGTAGGCATAATTAATCCTATATTTAACAAAAAGCTATCAATATTGTGATAGAAATGGAAGACGTAATATAAATATTTATTTGAGGAAAACATGTCTTGAAAAGGACAACTAAGTTATTTTAAGCTACTCTTCTTGAGGGTCTATAATTGTTTGATGTATCAGACAAGTACGAATGATCGATTTTTTCATCCAATTCCATCCGATCCGTATTTTAGTTATAACTAAATATCGCTATATATAATTATGTACCTATAATAAACATATAGAATAACACCAATATTTTATTAGTTGACTTATCGCTAATGGCGACAAAATAAATAATAAACACCGCACTAAATCATACGAACAAAACAGATTGCACCTATTAAGACATATACCATATACAAAAATCACGTTATGTTTATTTTAAATTGGTGTCATTATAACAAATCACCCAAATCAAATAACAGATGGCCGGACCCCTCGGTATCTCGTGTAGTTAGTGGATTTATCAAACAGAATGTTTACACGTGTTCTGATTAATTTAGCTCGTTATAGTTTGTTATCAGCGTCTGTAAACGCGTCCTCGCCGCCAGCGGCCATTTTTAATCAATTCCCGCGCTGTCAACGGTGACAGGGTGTGACGCCATTGGAATTTTGGATGCGTTCAATTTAGGACGATAGTTTTAATTGCAAGTATGTAGTTTTAAATTGCGATTTATTTTAAGGGTAGGATAAAAATCTAGGTAGATATCCATAATAAAAAAAATTGTATATCTTGTAACTTAAGTCCTAATAATTCATAATATTTTAGGGTTTGAAAATGTATCGATATAAGATCTATGGTCATGATTTAAAAAAATATTAACAAAGTATCTTGAGAGAGTCACCACACCCATCCATAATTAAATATTTTTTGCGTAATAAAATTATTATAAACGACCTTTAATAAAGGCAAATGTATGCTAATGGCCGCAATGAATTTAGCATAACACCTGTTTAATTGCTATGAATATTCGCGTTTTATTGTAATTATTATAGATAATGACGTAAGGAGAGAAAATATTGTATCTCTGCTTTATTTTTTTCGGTTGCCATGAAAATATCCAAAAGTTACATATGTAGGTACTACCTGTTGCATCTACAGTAAAACGATATCACGGGTAAAATAGATTAGCTAAATATGTATAGATTAGCTTCTTTAAAAGATCCTATTCGAACCATTTTTATGAAGAGACCTCTCTGTTAAATGACTAACAAAAAAAACATTGCCTATTTCTCTTTCATTTGAGATTAACGGGATAGTAAGGATGTTTATAATCTAGAATACTACCCACACTTCTAATAAATCTGAGAGTTATATAAGTTCTATGAGCTTTGACAAAGGAGTGAATGAGAAATACGATTGTTTCAAGAGGTGTTTTACAAAGAACAAGCTTTGTCCAAAACCCGACAGCATATTATTTATTTGATCAACACAACGCGGCACGTATAATGGTAGAAGTGATTCATAAACACATAAATAATCTTATAAGTATTCACAAAATTAATCACACGAACACCATAGCCATTGTCTAGAAAAAAAAAACAACTGTTTATATTAGTTCGCGCCTTTAACAAGTGTCACTTTGCTTTTTGCCGCCACTTGGAGAGTTGCGTTCAAACAACACTATCGTATATCAAAAGAGAGTTCCGGAGTGGAATTTACTTTTAATGTTGCCACCATTGTCACTATCTTTTTAATTAAAAGCTCTTTTTTAACGTTTCGGCTCTTTTTCATTGGGATTTTTTTAAGTAGTCATCGTAAAACGTTTTAAATTAGTCTAACAAAAGACATCAAACGTTTTTGAATAGTAATTCGTTTAGTGTCATTCCATATGGCGCGATCATAGTTGTCACATTTTTAGTTTAATGTTCCACGTGGCAAATTGTTGTGATTATTTATTTTACGGCACTTGTTTTTATTTATGGGAACCTAGATTGTGTGTGCGTGTCATTTTCACACATTTATTTATTGGTGGCTTTTCTCAGTAAAAGCACCGAGCATTAGAGTCGTCGATTCATAAGTGCCTGTGAAGGCCTATTTAAATGAATAAATGAATAAAATCACATTCAAAATTGGAAGGAAAGAACCATCGCCATCAAGTCCGCCAATATTTGAATATAGAACACGACCTTGAAACCATTTATATTGTTTTTTTTTTACTTTATTAGAAAAGAAACATTGGACTTTTTGCTGCATAATAAGATAAGTATTACGCGCGGAATTTAAAATTGGAATCGTTGTAATACTCTTAAAATCTAAACTAAGGCATACTGCTGCTCAATTTTATATACGAAAACATTCTAAGGGTTTTATAAACAATAAAGTCACTCATGGCCCTTCGTACAATGGGCGGCACACGCTCGTAAAGAATAGGACGCCTTGTTAGGAGCTCGAGTACCTACAAAGGGTTCCGTAGGATAACAATTTAAGTTGTTTACAAAATTTGAATTATTTATTTAGATAACGTACAGTCACAATTCAAATGTTATAAAAATAACTTATGTTAAAAATTGACCTATAGTACCATTTATGTAGATCTAAATATAATTAATGAGGCTAAGTTCTTATATTAAACACGATAGATAGATTTTTAATTCTTTAATATGCCTCATACATTACATAAAACATAAACATTCAAGCAAGAGTATTAAATTGAATAAGCATAGTGATCTCTTCCACACTTAAGGGAAAGATCTAAATGACCATGTATTAAAGTCAAATTTGCTATTAGAGATATTGTTTATTTTATACATATTAAAACAAATGTTTGTCGGAACAATTACCTAGTATAAGAATTTTATGCTTTTTAGTCATCTCAGTCTTCTGAACTAAGTAAGACTGAATTTGAAGTTTCTAATAAATCAGGGTTTTGCTGTATCTTGATTATAATATAAATTAAAAAGTTATAATCCTAAGGAACCCTAAAAAACAGTAGGCTGTTTGTAACCGCCATTTGGTCTACACGTGTCAAGCGGGTGCGTTCAAATTCTATTAATTGCATGTTTTTTTGTAACATGCCAAAATTTTGTCAAAAAAAAATATACAAACAGATGGAATTCTTGTCCGAATGACAAATGGAAGGGTTAAAAATAACTTGTCATTAACTATGTAGGAAGAATTGGTCGATTCCTTTTTAAAAGTACTAGGATATCATAAGTACTTGGAAGGTTAGAGCGTGGCGATTAGGGGCCTTTGATGAACAATATAACAACCAGTAATTAATAAATCCGCGATCATATTATATAATGTCTGCTTCGAGTCTATTTTTATATACCGCAATAACAAAAATAGATATTCTCATTACAGGATACAAAACATACAAAAAAGAACGCGTAGGAGCATGCCATTCGATACCTCAGATCCTGCCTGTCAAAAAAAAATCACAGCGTATAACGGAACGTAGCGTCGTCAAAAAATTGATTTATTCCATTCGAAAACGTGCTATTTAAAACTAGCGAAGTTAAAAAGAAACGGAATGTCGTGTTAACCACTAATTAACCTAACTAAATGTTGTTCGAATGGAATGTGTCGTTGGATTCCGAACATGATTTATCTTCTTTTTCTGCATGTTTAATGGTTGTATTTGAAAAATGTCGTATTCATATTTGGAAAAGGTACAAAATCTACACAAATAATGTTTTTGTCAATATAAAAGTATTTTACGAAATATGTGGATAATCAATATACCTACTTACTTATAACAAAATATAATACTTGGGAGAAACACTAAAAATACTTCACGGGCATATAAGGAGTAGGTAATTCTTATAAGTATTTACGGGAGCAAAGCCGCGGGAACAGCTAGTTCAATATGTAGACTAACAATAAACCCAACTTTTTGGAATAGAGAACATTTCACGGACCAGGGTTGCAGAAAAAGCTAGTAGGTAAACACTGTCTTTGTACTTCCAAATCTAAATTCAAGTAAACGTATGTTCTTTTCAGATACAAGTGTACATTATAGAGTTTTTTTTCGTCACCGGATCGCAAAAAAAGCCCTCTGAATGCCCCAAATCGTCGCGTAACATAAAACCTATTGTGTATTGTGATCATTTCCTTTTGATCGGGGCGTGATAATTTGTGATGGGCCGACTCCCGATGCCCTGATAAAATGGGCATTCATGTACTCATGTTAAGTAGCTCTTTTCACGGCAATTGATGACAATATACGGATTACCGACGGATTATGGGGCCCCTTTTGTATTGTTCCCGAGTGGGCTCAAGGACCATTTTGGTGTAAACTCTGATGTGTTCGGGGGAGTGGAAAAGTTGAGTGTCTGTTAGTCTGTAAAGTTGTGTTGTCCTGGTACCTTTTGTTTATTTGTTTAATTAAATTTGCAAGTGGTTTTTTAGTGTTTAGACGCCATTTTGATTTCCCCTGACTAAGAAAACTATTATTAAGAATGTTATAGGTTAAGTATGCTATTCTATTTTCTGTGTGTTCACGCATAGTTGTGGGTTCGATTTCCACTCACAACAATAATTTGGGTATACAATGTACATATCTTTTTTATTATTCGTATAGGTCCTAGTTAGTATAAAATTACAATATTTATACTTAAATAACATATTTATGTACTCACCGGTCTGAAACATCAGCACCCGTATCGGATCTCGGCCTTTTTGCCTGAAACAAGAATACATATTTTTTATTTCTAAGTCTGGCAATATTGACCCTCCTCCGGTAAATAGGCAAGCTTAATAGAAGCACAGTGAAAATAAATAAAAAAGTAAATATTTACAAATAATGAAATTATGCGGTAGAATGCGACGTAATAAATCTGCTACTTTTTTAGTAATACCTACTTACCTAGTTCTACCAGAGTTTTTTTTAAGAATTCCTAGGTTTATGTTTGTCTATACTCTATGGTATCTAATGTTGTTTTAAACAAAGCTTAAAGAGGAACTAGATACCTATATGAATAAAATATACCTACCTACATATATTGTCTACGAAAATTTACAATGTATAGGTATTATACGGAAATAGAAAATGACTTAAAAGCACATTTTACTTCTTTACTACGTATTTATAAAGACAGCCATATATTTTAACTTACTTATGAGTCTTATGCCCTGATACCTATGTCAAAACGATCTACCATTGGATATTTAGTAACAGTAATTGTATTTAGCGACATTTTTTTACAAACATCTTTATTGGACCTTCTTAGAAGCGTATTGTGTTATGAATGGTCATCAATTGTACTAGTTATGTATCGACAATAGCCGTAGTAGCTCAGTTGGGAACATACCGACTCACGATCATGAGGGTGCAGGTTCAAACCCCTGGCCCATACCTGTATGTTAAATAACTTAAGTACGGAACATACTAAGTACATACATACATACTTAAGGCTTTCGGTGAAGGAAAACAACGTGAGGAAACTTGCCTTGCCTTACAATTAAAGGCATGTAAAGTCCGCGTGGTGGATAATTTGGAAAAACTTGTCCGCATAAGGGTGTAACAGCCATCTGAGGCCGTCTAGTCAATTAAAAAAATATATATGGAAAATTCTTATAACATAAGAAGCTACATCTATTCATTTAAATCTATGTTACTTTAATTACTTATTTTTTTGTCTCTCTATTGGTGAAAAACTTGTGATTCTCCTTTTCTTCTTTCTATTTCGTGTATTTATTGTTTTAGGCTGTAAGTTTTTCCTTTCAAAATAAAAATAAAAAAAGAATAAAATTCATTGTCAGGGAATAGCATAGGCTATATGAATATTAGTTGACATAAAACTTACTAAAATCAAGTCTAGTAGGTAAAGGAGTCGATATCAACCGAAAATATATTTTTTATATACTTTAAGAATTAAATTGGTCCGTCATTTTAAAATAAAAACGTTTTATTAAATATATTATGCGTATCTAATTAACTTAATTATGTAAAACAACATAATTGTATAATATACAATAAGTTTATTGTATCACGTGAAATGGATAATTTACAACATATATTCAAATCGCAGTTGTCACTCGTCTGGGTCATAAATACTCATAAACCTAACAGCCCGTGTAATGGGGGAGTCCTGACTAATATCATAAATGCGAAAGTAACTCTGTCTGTCTGTCTCGGTTTCACGCTAAAACTACTGAACTGTTTTAAATGACATTTGGTACATAGCTAGTCTAGAGCCTGAGAAAGGTCATAGGCTACTTTTTATCCCGGGAAAATGGAAGATCTCCTGGGTACGCGGGTGAAACCGCGAGGAGTTTTAGTTCAAAAGAAAATAAGCATTAAGCGCTGGCTCTATGGCCTTTTTGTCAGCTGTTTGAATTTAAAAGTAAAAGGAATTAAAAAATCCAACAAGAAATTAAAACTTAAAAACCTATTTTGATTTCGTTGCCCACAATGGCTTGAAACCTTAATGAATGGTCACAGAAAAAAAATCTGCAATTCCATTATTAAAATTGGCATAACTTTATACCTACTATTAAAACCTTATGTACCTACAAAATATATTAAATATCGAATATAATGTAGGTCAGGTTACCATAACTCGAGTGCGACATTGATAAGATGCGATTAATATGATAACGGGTACGCACTGTGTGGGATTTTAGCTTGACACTTGCACGTTTATGTAAGCCTGGTACATCATCTTCATATTTCGGTGCTACGTGGTGCTACCATTTTGTGCTACGTACGCTACGCTACATCAATCTACGAACTATCGCTACTACTTATTATGTAAATTAGGGTTGCCATCTCTAAAATTTAGAAAACAGGACAAGACGCGTGAAAACCCCGGATTTGAGAGTCCGAAAGCCGGACATGTCAACATTTTTTTTACTTTACTTCCTTTTTTAGTTTACTTTGACAATGTCATAAGGACATGACCCTTTTTAGGGTTCCGTAGTCAACTACGAACCCTTATAGTTTCGCCATGTCCATCCGTCCGTCCGCGGGTAATCTTAAAGAGGTTGATACTACAGAGCTGTAATTTGATATGGTAGTAGATATTAACAGCGTCGAGAAAATTGAAACATGAACCTCAAAAAAAAATATCAAAAAAATATTTTTTAAGATTTTCTTGAAAAATATTTTATTTGAGGGTACCTACCTCCCTCATACACGTAAACCGGGAAGAATTTTTTTTTCTTTATTCTTATAGTATGTCATATCATCGGATAGCTTATTAAAAAATAGCATGACGAAATATTAAGCTTTTAAACTGAAATTTTAGTTAGAGTCATGTGTCCCCTGAAAATTTTTAGTCATCTAAAAAATGGTCTATGGGCTTCAAAAATGATTTTTGTATTTTTTTTGTCAAATCTTCTTGTGGGATATTTAATGCCCTTTAATTTGTTGTAATTAAGAAGCCTGTAAAATGATTTACCATAGAGTTATTGTCAATCAACCGAAAAAATAACTTTTTAAGTTAGACATTCAATAACTCTGAGAATCATGATCGTATAGGAAATCAAAGATAGGTTTTGAAAACTACACAATATTCTCTATGAGAAAACGTGAACGGCTTTTGTCGAAAACATTTCCATTCACTTAAAAACTGACTGAAAGAAAGGTGAAAATTTGCATAATTAAGGATATTTAGATAACCTGGTATAACTTGGGATAAAATGGATGAATGAAGGATATCGTCGGTAATTTTTTAACCTTAAAGTGTCCCGGAAAATCCCAGAAAAACTCAAAGCGCTGCAATTCTTCTTTCTTAGTGTCCCGAGGCTTTAAATATATTGTTTTCGCTAAAGTCACGATTATGAACGATGGTTCAATTTTAAAAAATTTTTCGAAGGAATCATTATTTTATACTCAATAACCTTTATTGCTTTGATGTTTAAGATCGGTTTAATTCAAAATTTCGGATAGAAAAAAACAAACTTTTTTTTATTTTCTTTTTTTTCTCGACTTTGTGTGTGTGTATGTTTGTCTGTCCGTCTGTCTGTGTGTCCATCTGTAGCTGTTGAAGGGTCTGCACGTATACAGATTACAATTCAGTACCGCGTATTGCCTCTGTTTTGGGTCACTGCTCGTAAGCGCTCTCACATGATGACAGATCATCGAATGTTTTTTTTTTCTATTCGACATTTTGAAAAAAAGGATCGATCATTTTCATCAAAGCATAAAGATTATTGAGAAAAAAAAAATGTTTTCATTGAAAAAATGATAGAAATCGAACCGTCGTTCATAATGGTATTATTAGCGAAAACAATAAATTTAAAGCCTCGGGACATTAAGTAAGAAGCATTGCAGCGCTTTGAGGTTTTCAGGGATTTTCCGGGACACTTTAAGGTTAAAAAATTACCGACGATATCCTTCATTCATCCCTTTAATCCAAAGTTATACCAAGTTATCTAAATATCCTTAATTATGCAAATTTTGGCCTTTTTTTCAGTCAAAGTTTTCAATTCAATAAAAATGTTTTCGACAAAAGCCGTTCACGGTTTCTTATAGAAAATACTGTGTACTTTTCAAAAGCTATCTTCGATTTCCTATACGATCATGATTCTCATAGTTATTGATTGTCAAAGTTAAAAAGTTATTTTTTCGGTTGATTGTCAATAACTCCGTAGTAAATCATTGTACAGGCTTCTTAATTACAACAAATTAAAGGGCATTAAAATGTCTGACAGAACATTTAACAATAAAAAAATCATTTTTAAAGCCCATAGACCATTTTTTAGATGACAAAAAATTTGCATGTTTTTCCCTTGGTAGTTTCCATAGAGTTTCTCCAGATCCAAACATAATACAAAAAATTCATGACCATATCCAAAAACTAGACATTTGAAGCTACAATTTGGTTTTCTATTTTTTGCTGTGCGATTATTTTCCTCGGAGTTACAGCTCGTTGAAAATCGCCCAAAAATTTCGAATTTTATTTAAATCCCTAACTTATTGTGTCTAGTATATAATGAATTTAAAAGGAAAACTATCACGGCTAAGATGGCTTTACAGGTTAACGAGTTCTAGACGGCTAAGTAATAAAGATCAGAAAATCAACCGAATGCGACTTTTAACCATTTCGTTGCCACCTCAATTTAAAAAAAAAATGTTTTAGTAAATCGTATCTATACGTAAAGTATTGAATTTTGTTAATCTAGCTACGGAACCCTACACTGCGCGTGTCCTAATACACTTTTGACCGGTTTTTTTATTCATTCATTATTTTAACAAAACAGAATCATATTAAAATTTGTTACAAGTTGATTTATTTTTGAAAACCCGGTCTATTAATGAAACCTTCCCCGGACGCTCCCCGGATGCCCTCTAAACTAGGACAAATCCGGGGAAACCCGGACGGATGGCAACCCTAATGTAAATATGTCATAACCAACGTCGAACAATCATAAAAAATATTAAAAACTCATTATATTTTAGAGCTTGTTAGCAACATGGCTGTCGCCTCCGTAAAGTCATTTAACTAAAAACATAATTGTCCGACTAACTACCGATTATATTAAATCCCCAAACAGGCCTAAGTTACGGTTAACAAACCCAACTTTCTTAATGCACAAGATTCCAGATAATGTTAAGGTTATAAATAATAAAAGTCCTAAACGTCGCCTCACAGAGATCAAGATATGGGTAACAACATTAATAAAATCAAGCTGAATTTATTTAACAACTCTTAGAGGGCGCCACTGTGTCTCCATTTGATATACGAACTCTTTTGATATTAAATAAAGAATAATGTGTTTTATATTCTTACCATTTATTTACTCTGTGGAACGCTACGATGCGATCTAGTTTTTTTTAAAAAGCCTAATAAGTTTTATTTATGTTTAAACCTAAATAAGTAAAGACAAAATTTGTTTTTAGTTATTAATCAACTAGCGGACCCGGTAGACATCGTTCTACCCACCAGCGTCACCTACCGGGTCCATATTGATGTATTATACATAAAAAACCTTCCCTATGAAATATTCCGTAATTTGGTGAAAACCGCATGAAAATCTTTTCAGTAGTTTTTGTGTTCATCGCGTTCAGACAGACAGACAGAGGCGGCGGGGACTTAAGAAAATCTATCTATTAATCAATTTACAAATTGTTCGTGGGTCTAACTAATACTTCATATTGCGCCTAGTACCTAAGATATCCTAGCTACGTCATTGCTGACACATACTCGTATGTACCAGGAACGCAGACGTCACCGGGAGATATGCCGCGATGGCGGGTCTCGTGTGAGAAACGGCGTAAATCAGCGGGCGCATTCCGTTCCGACTCCGACCGAGGTGTGAGGCCGACCGATCTCTCGATAGCGCGGTTTAATTTATACGTTTTACGCGGCGACAACGCGCCTGAGCGCTCTCGTATCGTTTACTACAGCGTGTTTTATTGTTTGTTTTCTTTTCGATTGTTCCTTAAATTTTTTTTTAATACTTATAATTTGTTTTAGTAAATTAATTTTAGGATTTAGCTAGGTAGGATTCGTAAGTATTTGAGGTACTATAGTTATGTTTTTTTTGTTATTCTAATATAGACGGTAACATTGTATTGGGCTTCAGCTGGCCAACAAACATTAAATAAATAATATTTTTGACAGCTGTATTTAATATCCAATTCCCATCTATCTATAGGCATTTATGTATAAAACAAATCTTAGTCAAAAAAAATTAGTATAAAATCCACCAAAATATTCGTCAAAAAAAAAATACTAACAATAATTACAACAACCTGTATCCTAAACAGACGTTTGAACAAAACGCTTCTTTATTTAAACGTAATTCGTTTATTGTTTTATCTCACATTTATATTTACGATTGGGGACCCCTCGTGCCGTCCTTGTCACGCCACCGGCGTCGGCCATCTCCCATCTCGTCAGAGGGAACAGAATAAATTCACATATTTATTACCCGCCACATTTATGTTTGGTTATCGTTGATAATACAACGAGATATTCGTGTGCGTTATTAATTCGACGCATAAGTTTTTCGTTTCGAGTCGTCGTCGCGTGAAATGTCAATTTTATTCCTGTCTCGATTTTGTTTCCAAGTGCTCTTTTATTTTATTTGTAATTTTGATTAAATTAATCATGTACAACCTTATCTTGAAGGTAAGTATTAATTTTAATAATATTACCTGCAATTAAGGACAATGCTTTGTTTCATATACAGAGTTATAATAAATACGAAAAGAAATATAAGCTACCTATTTATTTATTTATACATGCTTATTTTCCTCACATACAGTTACGTCTTTTTACCTCGCGCAAACTATACAAAGTACCAGGCGAACATGAGGCTTGAAGAGCTAGCCTGCAATCCTAACAATTCGTCAATGTGTCCATCTCTTTCTATTTCATACAATATCTATATCTGTCGCGGTCATAGCGATATCATATCAGACATGTAGGTACAAATGAAGTGAATGAAATCTCAATATTTTAGCATGTTTTTTTAGTAGAAGTTTGTTGGTCGCAGAAACAATGTGAGTTACGACCATTCGATACAAAGGGCGGGTGCTTACAATTTAAGGTGTATCGAGAGAGACATCTCGCTCGATAAATCGCATCGTGTTCAGCTATCAACTTGAACAAATTTGTTTTTATTGCTGTTATCTCTGGGTGGCTTGATGTTTTCGATTTCTTTGCTTTCTATTTTTTTTATTCGAGACCTACTTTTTGTCCCTTTAACGTTGGTGTTTTGTTAAATCAACGAGGTATTTTGTTAACTTGTTTTCCTCGTGATTTTTAATGGATAGAAGAATTTACTTTGACACTTTTGTTTGTTATTAAATTACAAGCTTTAAAATGACAATAAATATAATAGATTGATTGGTTAAAAAAATCCTTTAAATCACATAAAAAGATTGCTATGATAAATAAATGAGCGAATGTTTACATAAAGAAACACGACACTGCGCCAAAAGTATTTTTTCATCGGTACAATTAGGCATTGTTACACGGTCATTCCCGTCGCATTCCAAAATTAATTTATCAACGGTGCATGTCTGCCGTAAACCGACACCAGCTCACCAGCTTGACGATTATGATAGCCTGGTATCAAGTGGCTAACGACCCACTGTCCCGTAGGCACCAACCGCACTGAATGTCTTACGACTTTTTAATGGGCCCCTAAAGATTAACGTATGAATGAGTAACATGAGATCTGACGCCTTGCCACTCGGAAAACATAAACACTATAGTCCAAGTGATATGTGTTTGTTATAAGAACAATAAAAATTGGTTTAGTTATAGCATAGCTGACACCGAACGGGATCGAGTTTAAGTTCCAGATAAGTTGAAAAAGCTATGATGAAATTAAGTCATACAAAATTAAATGTTTTCTAGAATAATGGCCATAATATTGGGCTGAGTTAGGTAAATAAACTTCAGTTAGGCTTTATACATAAAAAATAATCTAATTTACATTAAAAATGACTATAAATGACTGCGGTTAATAAGGGCAAAAAGAAAAGAGCGTGCTTCGTGCAATCGTGCTAAAGAAATAAATAGCATGCAAGTGACAATTTGGGAGTCGTGAAGTTTTAGCAAAACAATAAATGCTGGATTTTGTGCGTTTTATAGTCTACATAGGGTGCATATTTCAATACAGAAATCTACTTTACCTACGCCTCAATCATACGCGTGTTCTAGAGTTATTTGAAAATGGATGCGTTTGAATGAGACTCTATCAGACTTTTTTTTTTCTGACCTTGGGCTCGGCGTGGTCCAGGCTGCAGCGCGGGGAGCCGCCGCCGAGGTAGCTACACGGCATCAGTGTCACCATTCTGTCTCCAAACGGTACATTTCCGAACGCACCAGTTTACACAACACACGTCAATGTCACTTTGACAGTTTTTTGAGCGGTAAAAAGTTTTTGAGCGGCCATTTTGAGATTAACAGTTTTTTGAGCGGCAATCTGTGTAGGCTATGATGTTGGTTAGATTGTTCCTCTTATTTATAATATCGCTATCCATAGTTTATGCGGAACCTAGGAATGAGAAAAATATTATATTTGATATGTATTTTAAATATCCTATCGATATTATAAAGATCATAATAGCAAAATAATCGATACTAAAATAATGTATTACAGATTAATGTCGTTTTAAAATTGTACTCAATCTAGTTGGTATTCCTTAACTAAGAAGTATTCTATACTACAATTTTGAGTAAGCTATGTAACCGCGGCAGTAAGATTGTTTGAAGAAGTCATACCACCAGTAGTCGACATATGACCTTGAAAGACCGAACTGCCAAAAACGATTATAACGCTCCGTCGGTGGCTAGTTATTGAAAGCTTGTTAGTCATCGCTGGGGCGGTCGAAAAAAAAAACAAAAAAGAAAAAAAAATTACACGCACGTCTGACGGACCACCCACATTGGTCCGTCAAATTCAAATGTCGAACGCAAGAACGTGTTCATCAAGTTGTCAAATTGAGTTTGACATAATTGTGAACGAACGATTTTTTTTTATTTGTCGAATAGATTATCGAATAGATTTATTCGTGGCTTAGCTTCTGTTTATGTAACGTAATTTGGATAATCATTTGTTGTGTAACTGGTCTGCATTCTAGGTATTTCAATGGAATAATACTGTTAGGACCATATTCTTCAGTCTTCCTATGCTTAAAGTAGGAAAATATTCAAATAAAGCGTACATAATATCGTACTATGGTATTTACTTATTTAGATACATTTATTAACGGTAAACTAGTTAGAAGACTCAACACCTTTAGTTGACATTGATTATAATATTAATGCATTAATTTTACTATGCATGTAGCTTTCTATAGTCAAATATTTCATAAAACGATCTAAAACGTCTATATCACCTAATTGTTGTATTCATGAATTAAGCGAAAATTTTGTAAACAAAACCTAAAAATCTCACCATCATTAATACTACTAAAATAAAACCTTCAAATCGTAAACTTTTTTTTAACAAGAAGCTGTACTGTCCGAATCAATTAAACGGCCAGTTGGATAAAAGAATTCAAATCGAACATCTAATGTGGAGTTTACGTTCCGTTCCACGCTGCGACTACATTAAAAACGGGACTTTAAAAATAAAATGTTGGTACCTACCTATATTCGGAATTAAAAAAGTAAAAAGTGTGGAACTAGCGGGGGGTTGAACAGTAGCGTCGGCAGCGCCGCGTGATATTCGGAACCGTGCAAGGGTGCCTGGGTTTCTTTCTACCTTTTTTTCTTTTTTGTGTGCCAAAGACAATCATAAACAATTTAATGTAAATTATTTTTTAATTATATCTAACTTAAGGCCTGAGAGTTTTATTAACGGACGTAAAAAAAGCGTTCAAATACAACAAAGGCATGTCCAAGTATATGTTTACACGACAGCGTTTTCAAAACGCGACGCTTTTTTATCGAGCAATATTACATTTTCATCTTTGGGACTTTGGAATGCATTTGTTGTACTTATTTGAACGCTTTTTTAACGTCCGTTAAAAACACTCTTGTGTGGATGAGGCCTATGTGGTTATGAGCCTTGAAATTTTCCTACACTTTAGGCAAGTATCTTACATTTTTTGTGTAGAAATAGAAGACGATGCTGTGAGTCGTGTATTGTATAAATAAACATTCTTTTATTTTAGAAATACGTTGTAGTGAAAGTTTTATGCAAATACAGTCACAGTTTTAGCGTGTATAGTAAAGGCACCCACTAGCGTGTGTATTAATTTAAAATATTGCTTATTCAAATCGTCAGCTTCCATTTAAATCATTTTCAAATTGGTCACTCAATATATATATTTTTAATTGATTTGCTTTTGGTTTTTATGTGAATTCTTCGCATAATTTTATAGGAATATTTTAATATTCTTTTTTGAAGCTATTAACAAATTAAATAATGTGCATTAAAGCTTTGATTGTTTATTTCCTTATCTTTAAGATCTTTAGTTTTAGACGATGTTCAGAGACAGTAAAACATGGTGAGGATTAAAATCATAATTTTCGTTCGACAGTTTTATTATTGTCAACTCTATCCTTATGGCCTTTGCTCCCCACCAGGGGGTCAGCGCTGGGAAGGAAACACCATATTAACTATGATCTAGACTCTATCGTTATCAAAATAAAGTGTATTTTCCTATAATTTAATTTAAACAGTGGCATAGAAACATGAGGATTTGTCTAAGGTATTAATACGGATGCCAATAGAATGTTTATGGGACATTAAAAAGTCATTTATTGGTGTTGTTATAATCTGTAACTGATTTTACTGTGCATTTTTTAAATTTACTAATAGATTTTTTGAAGCCGTGGTGGCTCAGTTGGGAACGCACCGACTCACGATCACGAGGGTGCCGTACCTCTGAGTTTATAAAAAACTTACGTACGGATTCACACCACTGGCTTTCGGTGAAGGAAAACATCGTGAGGAAACCTGCATGCCTGAGAGTCACAATTAAAGGCATGTGAAGTCCGCCAATCCGCACTGGGCCTGCGTGGTGGACTATGGCCTAAACCCCCTCGTTGTTAGAGGAGGCTCGAGCTCCTCGGTGGAGACGTATATGAGCTGTTGATGATGATGATGATGACTAGATTTTTTACCTATATAAATATAGTATTTTATTTAATCAAGCATTGTATGCGGAAATAATGTTATGCAATTTTACGTTTTGTCAACTAGGTACATACCTACTTATATCTACATCTAAGTACTTGTATGATAATGGAGGTAAATGCGCATTAAAAAAATATTGAAACGTCTTCCAAATAACTATGACGTACAAAATGGCGCCAGAGAAAATTATTATAAATCATAATTAATAATTACGACTTTATCTGTCTTTACTAGTCTGGTCACAAAATTATTCATAAAAAAAATTAAAAGCGACCTTTTCTTTTAGCATAACTTTTTAAATATATAATGTATTAAAAACACGTTTTTGAATATTCATAATGTATTATAAGGGGTATAGCATGCGAGCGGCGCAGGCGCACGAGTCACATCGTCTCGTCAAATCGATAATATTGTTGTATTTACGATCGAATTAAAATCAATTGCTTGTACCGAGTTGGCTGGTACGAAGGGCCGTTGGCGATTTACCGAGATTTGTATCGATTCGACGTAATCGAATGACATTAAAAATGGAGCTAATTATGTTACGATGTGGAATTCCTTAATTTTATATGTAAATTTGTCTTTAATTACGGGTAAATACTATCTCAAAACATCTATATGTGGTGGCTCAGTACGTTCCCGCACCGATTATGAGGGTGCAGGTTTAACCCCGGCCCATACCTCAAAGTTTTAAACCACTAGCTTTCGGTGAAGGAAAAGGTCGTGAGGAAACCCGCATGCCCGGAGATGTCACAATTAAAACTATGTGAAATCCGCATTAGGCCCGCGTGTGAACTATGGCCCAAACCCCTCGTTGTTAGGGGGGGGGGAGGGGCTCTTGCTCGATGGACCTATCTTTAATCAGTATTATTAAATGAGCCACCTATTCACATGATTATTCGTACACTTACAATGACAAATCTTTGATTATTAATCACCCATTAATATAAGGGACGTATGAATAGTATATACACTCGATAGGAATCTTTATAAATATCCTTTTGAAACAAACAGTGAATCAATGACTGCAAGATGCGTATTCACTGTCAATTATATAGAAACACATTTTCTATCCTAACTAATATTATAAATGCGAAAGTAACTCTGTCTGTCTGTCTCCCTTTCACGCTAAAACACTGAACCGATTTACATTAAAAATATTAAAATTAGTACATAGATGGTCTAGAGGCTGAGGAAGGACATAGGCAAATTTTTATCCCGGGGAAATGGAAGATCTTCCGGGTATTCAGGTGAAACCGCGGGGAGCAACTAGTGTTCAAATAAATACGTGACGTCATAATATTTTACATACAACATGTTTGGAAAACGCGGCCTAAACGAGTTAGCGACCGGTCGCATCGAGAGATAGCATCGAGTTACGATATTAGACATAAATTAATCGATTATAATCGACTCGCATGGTATGGTACGCGTGGTACGATCGTTTAGAACATCGAACGTGTATTACGATGTTTACGCAATGCAAATTAACAGCCGGAGGCCGGGGAAGGTCCATTTAGCGAAACGGTTCTCGATTCTCGATACTTTCCGCGGTAATATTGTTGCACTTTTATTGATTGCCTTTTTTTTGTTATCGAATTTGGAATGTGTGGCATGTAAGTGTTGTCAGAAATTATAATACCTATATATTTTTAAATATTTAAAAGGTTTCTATCACCAAAGGGTAATATTAATAATCAATATTCAAAGCTAGGATATATAAGTAATAATTAATAACAAATATTCAAAGCGGAAAATAATATTTTCCCGGAATAATAAACCTATTTATGTGCTATTTCAGTATATCTATATTCAAACTCTGTGGAAAATTTCTTTAAGATCTATCAGGAGTTGTTGCGTGAAAGAAAGAGTATATAACAAATATCAATACATTTATATATATAGATACATAGATATTCTCACATACTTTCGCATTTATAATATTAGTAGGGTTATAAGTGAATATCCTTTAAATTAACCGCATAAACCGTCAGTTTTTTGGTCAAACAGATACGGTCAACCGTCAACTAACTGGTTGTCAAAGTTGGTCAATTTTCCAATCAAATTGGCTAATGATTTTTGGCTACTGATTAAAAATGTCAATGTCAGTTACCAAGGTCGCATGTACACCGAAGAGGTATGTTATGACTTCGAACAGTAATTACTACATATAAGCAAATAGCACCTGCATTGTGATTTGTGATGAAGGAAATGTAAGTTCCTAATAAAAAAAATAAATTTTGTATTTTTTTGTATTTTATGGTTTTGTCTGACTTCGCGTAGTAATCATTTTGAGCAAGTTTTGACATCTAATGACCTGTAATGCAATAAATATCTTTGACTTTGACTTTGAAGTAGATACCTACCTACCAACTTACCTACATTGTGATTTATTAGTAGACTAGCTGCCTCCGCGCGGTTTTACCCGCGTAGTTCCCGTTCCCGTGGGAATACAGGGATAAAATATAGCCTATGTTACTTGGGGATAATGTAGCTTTCCAAAGGTGAAAGAATTTTTGAAATCGGTCCAGTAGTTTCGAAGCCTATTCGTTACAAACAAACAAATCTTTCTTCTTTATAATGAAAATGTAGATATGTTACTATTTTTAATTGAATTAGATTTTCTTTTTGTATCATATTATTTTGTTTGTAGTCTTCCATTTTCCTTTAGTTAGATAGAACTCAGTTGTTACTGTTTTTAAGTAGGTAGGTAAATTACGAAGAAAATAATTTTCACAGGTATTTTGTAACTAATTTGCGTTTCGATTTGAAAGTTATTTGATATTTTTGTTTATTTATCTTACTGAAATCTTTTGGTGGATATTTGTTACTCACTCTAAATTCACGCCAAAACGGCTGAAGGGATGACATGAGTTAATATACCTATCTATATTCTGAAGTAGCTCTTCCTACTTTAATCACGAGAAAGATGTCCTAGGAACGCAGGCAAAACCGCGGGCGGAGTTAATGAATGAAAACCTCTGTAAAATTGTCTTACATAATAGTGAGTTATTTTTATGTGCGTACATTATCAAATGTCAAACGTTTCAGTTCATATTTCAACATGATGGCACATTTCATTGATAATTTACGTCATAGGTCATAGGTAGGTACCTAGGTCATATGTCGGTACTAGATATGATCTAGGTTTGTAGTTAGGTCCCTACCGTGTTATAGGTTTCATAATGTATTAATGAACTACCAGGAAATAAGAATATACCAGGATATAGGAAGTATTTCTTTTGTTAGAATCAAATTTTTACGTACAAGTAGGTATCTAAATAATAATCCTACTAATACTTATTATAAATGCGAAAGTTTGTAAGTATGTTTGTTACTGTTTCACGCCAGAACGGCTGAAGCGATCGCGATGAAATTTGGCACAGAGTTAGAATGTTCTGGAATAACTAACACATTAGCTACTTATCCCTGAAAATTAAAGATCCCATGAGAACACAGGTGAAATCACGGGAACATTAATTTTCTTTTTCTTTACATTACTTTGATCAGTAAATAAAAAAAAACAGGTAACGACAATTTTAGCTACCCTATTCCCGTACAATATAAAAGCAATACAAAAGTCTCAACAATAATATTGCCAGCTCTTCAGTTTAAGGTCGGAAGTTGCCATTTAAAAAAATAACAGGTCTATCGAAAATTCGGCACATCCTTGACAGCTGTGGAAATTGTATGAGATGAGAGTATCTGTTGTCTCTGTTGTCATATCTCTGTCTCGCTCCCACGGCCCGCCCAGCTGAAGCCACGCCCCATCCGCCGAACTAAAATTGAATTTCGATTTTCGAACAATGATCGTGCTTAGGCCGTTACATTAAAGCAGGGGTTGCCAACTTTTGTGGAGAAGAGATCGACTTTTCATTTTAAAACTGTGTCGCGATCGACCCGACTACACAGTGGAGGGGGGGGGTCGTATGATACTTATTATTATGTTTTAATTAAACCAGTAAAAACCGCCAAGTAGTTTGAATTACATCAACCGTCAGGCTGCTGCACCAAGTCCAGGTCACCACGACCCACAGAACCAGCTATCCAGAAAAACCGCCACGGATCTGCATACCATATCCAACATAGTGGAGGGAAGGGGGGGGGGGGGGGGGGGGGTGTCGTATGATACTTATTATAATAAGATTAAGAAATGTTTCTCAAAATTCGCTTTTTAGCGATGGTACTAGAAACGTAAGGCAGTAAATGATTTTTATGGAACTTGTAAGTGATCGACAAAAAAAAAACATACCAGTCGAATTGAGAACCTCCTACTTTTTTAAGTCGTTTAAAAAGTGGTTCGCGATCGACCAAAATTAGTCTCGCGATCGACTTGTTGGCCACCCCTGCATTAGGTAAAGTACCTACATCTATTTATCTCGTGTCTGCTCCGACTAGACGGTTATTCGTGTTCGGTTTATAAATTAGTGACGTTCGAAACGCGTTTGTATTTCGAATATTGTAGTTTTGATTATTGCTGGTTGGTTGTTGGTTTTGTTTTTTATAAAAAAAAACTTAATCTGTAGGCTTTTTTTAATTTATGAAGTCAATTCAGTTCTCTTTTGAAAAATTATAGGGAAAGTTAACATTAGGTATCTACAATAATTTTTTTAGCTTGTGTTTTTATTCTTTGAGCAAATTTGACTATAGATACAACTAATATAAAATTAAGCTGAAGATGCATTTTAACACACTTATTCATTATATTTTGGATTAACATGCCTACAAAATTTTTTGCTCTGGAAATTTTCAGATTCTCGGGGTCACGAATGAAACTGCATGGCGTTAGTTAGTGCAAATAAAACAAGACATAAATAGGGTATTAACTGTAATATAAATCATACCTATACCTATCTACTTATTTTCATACATTATGTAAGTAGGTATAATATTCTCATTAATTTTCTAACATACTCTCCTTTTAAGTCTGGATTACGAAATTCACGACAAACTACATTATATTTGTATCCTCTCGATTATCAATGCAGGCTAGGCTTCTAGACCTCTAGGTATCCTAAATTATGTCCCCTCAATATAGCCATAGTGTCATATTCCACAAATGGTTCCATTTAAGGGCACAGATGGCGCCACATCCAATTTACATTGTTTAAAGCTGATACCTTGTATGTTGTAACATAAGATCTTTAGTATATATGGGTGCCTGGTAGACAAGACATAGTCACTAATGTCACAAATTATGTAGATCTAACGTTTATCACTAGGTAAGTACATAGTATACAACCATTGCTCGATGTATAAAACAAAGTCGCTATCCGCCGTCTGTCTGTCCCTATGTATGCATAAATGTTTAAAACTACGCAACGGTTTTTATGCGGTTTTTTTAATAGATAGAGTGATTCAAGAGGAAGGTTTTTATGTATAAATCATTACGCTATGACGAATAGGAGCGGAGCATCAATCAAAACTGTTGCAAAAACGGGCAAGTGACGCTAATGAAGACGGAGTTTTGCGGATCAGTTAGATTAGATATTTTACCTGACTTCTAAATTAATACTTAAAACTCGTAGCAAATAAATCGGTTTTCGTAGACATTGGGTCTACGTCGTAGCCAATAGCTATATTTTTGGTCCAAAGGTAATCCTTCCCGTAATATTTCCAGAATTTTCTAGAACTTTCTATAACCTATGTCAATGCTCTCCATTCAAATAATATACAGACATAAAAACATACATGGTTGCGAATAGGGCGATCTGTATGGAAATTCCTGTACGGTTACGATCTCGTCTCGTTTACTGGAATACTTTGTTTTATAGAATGTAGATAACATAAAGTATGTTCATAAAAACAGATATTACTGTGTTCATACTGTTGGTTTTGTTTGAATAAATAATATGGATATTTTAAGTCGTGAATACGCCTACAAGAGTACCTACCAGATTTTTATTTCTTGACGTCTAGGTACCTATGTAAAATCTATTCTTCTTTATAGTGTGTATTAACTTTACTTTTGAATGATTTATGAAAGTTGTGGTTTGTGGTGCACTTTTGTGTGTACAAAGTGTTAAATTTCTAGATTAAAAATTAATTTGATAATCTAGAGTAATAAATATACATATTGTTTCGTCTAAACATGCCACAGTATTTATTTTTATGTAATACGCAATACCTGCTCCTGTTACAAAATACCAGGCAATCAGAACCTGCTAGGCGATGCACGTACGCGACAATGTTTACCTTTGCGAGTCCATATCGAGCGCAGACACCTAACGCTTTTTATTTATGCTCGCCTGGTGGTCGCGATATGCCGATTATGATGATGTCACAGTTTTGCAATACATAAAACCTTTCGCTCGATTAGTTTGTTTGTGTTTGAGTCACAAACGTAATACCGACATTGGTCCAGGTTTTAATGATTTTGATGACATAGTTAGATCTTAATATATAACTAACTAGTTAACCCGCGCAATTTCGTTAGCGTCACGTGCCCGTTTTTGCAACATTTTTGATTTATGCTCCGCTCCTATTCGTTATAGCATGATGATATATAGCCTATTACCTTCCTCGATAAATGGGCTATCTAGCACTGAAATAATTTTTTAATACAGTTGCTCAAAAAGTGGTGTATTGCAGGGACGTATAGCGTTCGGAAAGTGGGCTATTACACACTAGTGCTTTTTTTTTACCTTTCCCGCACTCGTGCGTGCATCTTTCCCAACTGTCAAAATAATGTCTATTAAAAAGAAAAACCAACCATGAAGGTTTTACTAAAGAGATTTTATGATTAATACAAATACGTATATTTTTAAAAAGAAGCTTGTAATTTATCTCAATATCAGATTTCATGATTTAGGTTAGGTTTCATTTCATCTCATTAAATTTCATTTTCATTTCATATCAATAAAAAAAATATACTGAAGACTAAGCTGTATAGATAGTTCCCTTTGCCTACCAAAATGGGCGAAGAAAAAAAAAACTCTGCTTATAAAATGGCGCCAACCGTAGGCGCCATTTTCCAGAAATTTTCATTGCGTGTTTAGTTTATTGTGCTCTTATTATTTTATTAAATTGCTTTATTTTTTCGCAACTGTATTAAAAATAGTCGTTCAGTACACTTGCGGAACCGTCATTGCAACTTGTTCCGTCTGCCAACCCTCGCCTTCGGCTGCGCCGCGGCTCGGGTAGACATTCGTCGGAACTCTTTGCAATGACAGCCTTTCCGCACTTGTAACGAAATATACTATTTCAAATCGGTTCACAAACAAACTCTTCAGCTTGATGTCTAAGTATAGATAACAAACATATTAATAGGGTTTTCAACAAATCCAGACATGTCCAAGCAATTTGTTTATCAATCAAATATGATAGTTACTCAATAAAACATATCCGCAGCTTACCATAAATACGTCAAATGAATCTACCTAATTTCTCATTCATCTGAATCTAATACAGTTCAAGTTAACAAATAAAATAGATGGAGATAATCCCGAGGCATGGTATGTGAACAAAAAGTTATGTTAAGCTATGAATCAGATGTAACGATAGCTAGCCACGTTGAAAGGGTCCCAGATTGTTATCAACGTCGCGCAGTCGCCTCTTACACATTTTTGGGAGCCTGGTACATTGTATGAATTTATAATTATTTTTAAGTTTATTGTTATTGTTTGTAAGTTGGTTCTGCTCAAATTCTTGGTTTGTATTATTATTATTTTTTTTTGTTTTGAGTGTTTATGAAACACAGTCATATCATGAAAATGTATAGGACATCGAGTTTTTTGGAGAAAATTTACAGAAAATGACGGCAAACCTTGTAAACTGTACCAAATTTGCAAACAGAAAAGTAGTCCTTATGATATAGAATTGCTGATCGAAACCAAAACACAATAGTCATAATAATAAATCTAGAACGGAACTGCCTAATTAAAAAACTGTTTATAATCATTACTCACGTAATAAACGTCGTGTTATTAACTTAAATGCCGATGGAGTTTAAACAAACGCATCCGTTCATATTAAACGAATATTATGCTATTTAGTAAGCGTTATATAGCTAGCTATAGGAGAATATCTTCTATAATTATATATAAGACAAAGTCCCCGCCGCCTCTGTCTATCTGTCTGAACGCGAAGAACACAAAAACTACTGAACAGATTTTCATGCGGTTCTCACTAAATTACGGAGTATTTCACGGGGAAGGTTTTTATGTATAATACATCAATTAGGATCCGGTAGCTGGCGCTGGTGGGCAGAACGTAGTCTACCGGGTCCGCTAGCTAAGTATAGCTAAGTATATCTAGAAGTTGACGCCTATAGGCCAATGATGAATAAAGAAAACATGACAATCTGTAATGGGAATGATTGAGGAACTTACAACCTAGAATAATGAAACGAAATCTCGTGTGTATGTAGGTATGTTTGTTACTCTTTCACGCCAGAACGGCTGAAAAGATCGCGACGAAATATGGCACAGAGTTAGAATATGTTCAAAAAATCTACCATCTTGTTCTATCAATATCCATCCAAAGGCACCTAGAATTAATTAGGGACAATATTGCATTTATTTCAAGCAAGTGCCCTTGTGCTTAATTGCAACTTTCAGCCTTAATTTTTTAATGACTGCATTAACTTTCATACAGCTGGTCCTTAATGTGGTGAAGGGAACATGCAAATATTACCACATCAGCTGATTGCTATCATTTACATTCCAGAACCAACTAATTGGGGGAAAATAATCGTCGATCGCAAGACAGCGCAACAAGATATCGCCATTCGAATATTTTTCAAATCTCAACATTTCATAAACCATATTTCACATTGATACGAATCATGAAAATATAACGGGCGACATAAACAAATAATTCCAAACGTATTAATTAAAATAACACCCTGGAAAGTTCAGTAACCATATCCCTGGACGGTGGGCAAATAAAAGAGTCGAGACATCACAACGAATGACCATAAGGTCTCAGGAACAATCGCCACATGTGGTCACAGATTAACGAAAAGAAAAACAAAATTAATATCCATTGGTTGTCTCGCTCTGGCGGGTGATTACTCCCGTATAGGCGTCACGCTCGCACGCTCAACGAAATCATTCTTGGAAGTGCCGGGGCCGCCGCACGCGCATACAATGCGGGTGTTGTGAGCACGGATACCGAAATCGAAAAAAACAAGTAAAAGGAACGAAACGCGCCGGAGCATTTTTGCTAAATCGCGTTCGGTTTAATTTCTAATAGGCTCTTGAATAAACACTTGACTTTTCACAGGAACCCTTTGCCAACGATTTGGGAATATAAAATTAATTTAACAATATTATAGCAAACCTTTTAAGTTATATTGTCGTACAAATAACTATACGCAGTATTTCCAATCAGATAAAAGAATCTTAAGATCATTTTGTGCAGTCTTTATGGATTTTTAATACAAATCAAAAGAAACGTTTAACACTAAGCTTGACCCTTGACTAATGCAAAACCTATATGAGATAACATTAAAATTGATCTACACTGTTTTATTTGCTTGTACCTAAGTGTTTTGTTGAGTTTATTATTTTATCCCGGGATTACAAAATATTGGACGCTCTTCAAAAAATAAAAAAAATTACAATTCCATAGTTGTGACTTAACAATTCGTATATAAAAAATTATTGATACGAAATAATCTATATCGTTGAAGAAAATAAAGTAAATCCATTGAACGAATAAACTAAATATGTAGCAGCGTTGCCAGACGTCCCGATTTTGGCGGGACGTCCCGATTTTTAAATCAAATTTTAATGTCCCGCGCGGGACCGAGCGTGCAAAAAAATCATATTCTTATTATAATACAATTTCTATGGATATTTTTACTATATATTGTCACATAAACGTAATTTGAATTCAAATAAAAAGATAAATATTCAAAAACTTTTGATTATAAGTATACGTTTATTTTACTACTAGCTGCCTCCCCGCGGTTTTACCCGCGTAGTTCCCGTTCCCGTGGGAATACAGGGATAAAATATAGCCTATGTTACTCGGGGATAATGTAGCTTTCCAAAGGTGAAAGAATTTTTGAAATCGGTCCAGTAGTTTCGGAGCCTATTCATTACAAACAAACAAACAAACAAACAAATCTTTCCTCTTTATAATATTAGTATAGATGTCCCGCTTTCGACGAAAGAATCCCGCTTTTTTCACTCAAAAAGTTCGAAAATCCCGACTTGGCAAAAAATATATCTGGCAACGCTGATTATGTAGGTATGTTAATATACCTACCTATTATTCACTTAAAACAGTCTCTAATGGGTATAATATTTTTTTGGTAATTTTGAAATGGTTCCAAACATCTTTTATATGAAGGATAAAAATATATTTTTGCTGCTGCACTCGCTTTCTTACAGCTGCACTTGAGAGCCGATTATAAGATGAACTTACAATGCCTTCTGTTGTATTTACTACACTTACGGCCATAAGTATCTGGCCTGTTGGCTTAGTGGTTAGCGACCCTGGCTTTCAATTTGATCATGAGTTCGAATTTAGGAAAAAATATTTGTCTGGATAAAGATGTCTGTTTAATCTGTGTCTGGGTGTAATGCCTGTATTTATTACCAGCTTGATTTCAGGAATAATTTGATTTCGAATAGTAGTAACTTAGTAACACGCTGGCATATCACCATATGCTTGAGTGATACCTATTTATTAATACGTTTTAAAAATAACGACTCTATAAAATACTTGAAACTAGAAAGATGTTTTACTATCTCTCCCTGGATCTTAAATTTTTCCGGCATATAATGTAGCCTATTCTGTTTTGGATGGACTAGAAAGTGTTAGCCTCAGATGGGCTTTACACGCCTACACTAACTGTAGGTACCTATATGTGCTGTTTCAACGCATATCCTAACTCTGTGTCAAATTTTATCGAGATTCTTTTAGCAGTTCTCTGCTAGAGCAACAAAACATCCTAACAAACTATCGCATTCATAATATTAGCTGAATAGAGGTAGGTATATATATTTGGGTGGCAAGTCTTCTATTCTACTACAAAACATATTTATACTGAACAAAATCCATAACTCACTATCACGCAGATTTTAACAGCCAATCTAAACTCAACCTTATAGCATATACCTACTCATTTAACTATGCCCTACAAGATAGTTAGAAGAATGAAATGTCAATAAGGTATGTTATCAATTGGTCGTGGAGCGAGTGCCTCTTGATGGTAACTCTATCCAGGGGACTGAGGGACCTCGCAAAAATACCTCCTCAATATTATTTAACCTTTATTAATGAAGTGTGCTGTGTCCTCTTTTTATAGGCACGAGCTGGAAGTAGGGATGGGATAGCCTATAGTCGATAGTATCGATAGATTTTCGTTTGTGGTTTAGCAATATAATGGTTCGATTTTGTGATAAATTTGAATGAATGGAATAAACAGATAATTTCTGTATTTGCGATACTTTTCATTTAAAAAAACTATTTATAATTTGTACGCTACTACATAATGTAACACACAATACCGTAACTTTAATCTACATCTACTCCTAACCTCATAATGTTCAACGAATAAACAATTACGTAAACTCTAATAAATTACTTTAAATTCAATTCCAAATACCTACTTATTTTATATTTATTCTAACAAATATGTAAATAGAAGTGAATATGGTTTAGTTACTTGCATTTCATTGACATGGTAGTTTTTTAAAGTTCCCATTATTTAAATTAGGACAACTGATACCTAATAAATACACTGTAATAAGTTTACTTAAAACTTAGTGTAATTTGCGAACTGTAATATTATTCTGAATTCAATAATAATAATTAATGGATGTAATAATAATAATTTAAATGATTGTATATGCTTGGAAAGGCAGAATTTGGAATGAACTGCTTGTAACATGAAATGTATAACACCTATGTACCTACCCAAACTTATACAAATAAATATTTCTATTTCTATAACACTGTGGATTTCCTTTTTGTTAATTTAGAATACATACATATATTAAAAAAAAAAGTAAATAAATGATATATTTATCGACACGAACCTCTCATCCCTAATGCCCAAGAGTCACGGTTGAATTAACTAAGTAATCCCGACACAGGCCGAAGCCACCCGAAGCTAAAAACTATAGGAGATTCTGCGAACCACATCGGCCATCATGCTTCAGCGGTCATTACTTAGGCCACCTTTGTCTTAGCTGTGCAGATTAATTGCCATTTTATCGAGCTTAAAGATGGCGAGAGTTAAAGCTTAAAACAGAAGGGCTTATCTATCCACACTAATATAAAGTGGAAATTTTTGTATTTTTGTGCGTGTGTTTGTAATGAATAAACTCAATAACTACTGGGAAGATTTAAAAGGAAACCATTGGAAAGTTACATTATCATGGAGTAACATAGGCTATATTTTATCCCCGTATTCCTACGCTAACGGGAACTGCAATCTTTACTTCAGTATAAAATCATTATAGCTTTTTATTAGCAATTAAAACATTTTGGTTTGATGACGACCTTTTTTTAAATGCAAGAAAATGTCCTTTCGCATTGTCCTATTTACCCTTAACAACCAACATTGGGATTATTAAATCATATTTTATTATAGGTGCATAAGAACAATCTTGTGTTTTGACACTTTTGACTACAACCTTGCCATGGTAGGTCACGAATCTGTCAAAGATTCATTTTACAATATAGTGAAATAGATGAAATACTTTATTTCACGTTGAATAACATTGGTTATTGTCACAATTTGAAGTGACCGTAAATTTTCATAGTCTGTGTTATTTTAGTACATAGGTCGAAGACTATAAGCACATTTTTTTAAATCTATTTATGTAACAAAAATTACATTATACCTACTGTGTGTTTTTAACACCTTATTAAACCTAGTGAGGTTTGTCTCGGGTGTTACATAACCTAGAAAATCCTATAAAACTTGATTGTACGCCACTGTCCCCCGAAGTATCACGCCGAAGCCGCCCCCAGGGGGCGTTAAAACCCACCAACATGCGTAATGAGGGGGCGTTAATATAAACAAGTGCCTGAATACTATGGGGAAGATATCCGAACAAATTTAACGATAAATAATAACGTGATACTATCCAATTATGTTCACCCGCTTTTGATGTAATGTTTTTTTATTTATTACTGATTTTATTTATCGATTAATATTGTAATTTCTATATAAAAAGTTTTATGTTTGTTTGTCGAGAATATAGGCTATATTTAGTTGGTTGATCATGTTTCAGATAGAAAGATTTTATGGTAGGTAAGTAGGAATAAATCTTGATAGCAAAATTACACACGGGCAATCTGATTCATAGGCTGTTACTCCCTGATAAATGCAGTTTTTTTATTGGTGAAAAATTTTTTCAGATCGTTCAGTAGGTACTTTCGGACAACTTAATAAAGATATTATTATTTTAAACCTACATAGGTACCTATTAATATTGCTTTCTGCCTCTGTCTGTATCTTTTCTTACTTATTCTTAACCACGTGAGGTAGGTAAGAGATTTTGATACAACTCTCAACTAATTAGAAATAGCGCTAAATGAGGAGGGTTTGTGTAGGTATAATGTGTAATATAGTTTTTTACAGGATTCCTTACTTATAACGATGTCTTGTTGGACACAAAGTATTTAAAAATTAAATATATTTCTCATTTATAAAATTGACCCTTTTAATTTATAGACAGGGCGATTTCATTACTTTTTATCTTAGTAAATTTGAAGATTCTCTGGAAACGCGGGTGAAACTGCGGAGAGTTACTAGTAGATTACTTATATAATAAACTAGCTGCCTCCGCGCGGTTTTACCCGCCTAGTTCCCGTTCCCGTGGGAATACAGGGATAAAATATAGCCTATGTTACTCGGGGATAATGTAGCTTTCCAAAGGTGAAAGAATTTTTGAAATCGGTCCAGTAGTTTCGGAGCCTATTCGTTACAAACAAACAAACAAATCTTTCCTCTTTATAATATTAGTATAGATAAGTATAGATGGAAAACTCTTGACAGTTCGTCTATTCAGTATCTAGGTAACATTTGAAGTTATGGATTGTTTATCGTTAACGTAGCGCAAGTTTTTACACATCTACGACATATAGTTTCCAAAATAACTTTGTATTTCAATAACATAGACTGTGAATTGGTTATTCAACATGAAAAAAGTGTCTAATCTATTTAACTATATTATAAATTAACCCCATTATTTTTATCAAAAAAAAACGATATAAACCGATTTGGTTGTTTTTGATCTTAAATTTTTCGTAATTGTCCAAATAATACTATGGTGGAAATAGGAAACGTTTAGAGAGAAACCGGGTGAAACCACGGAGTAATAGCTAGTTAAGAATATTTATAATATCTAAAATAGACAGTAGGTATTATAATCATAACATAACGTTTTCTTCCCAACCTTCTAGGATAAAAATTATAAAAATAAATCTCACTAGTTTTAATAGGTACCTACCTACCTACTTACTACGATATTACTCTACTTATACATTTTAATTGACAATAAAAACACTGAAAATATTAGATTTTGTAAGTTAATAATAAAAATGTCAAATGCAATAAAACTATACCTAAACCATCACAGACAGCGTCGTAGTAAAAATTTTACTATGAAATTTTTGCTAAATTTAAACTGACAAATATTTTTTATATCAAAAATAAATCATCTCCCGTTGACATGTAGGAAATGAGCCGTGTAATACAATCCACTGGACTTAATGTCTCCCATATAAATATTGTAACTAGAAATATTTATTTTTATTTTTAAAATATCCTGTAGAAATATGTTTTTAATGTTTCGAGTTATTTTGCAATTTAATATATACCTATTTATTTAAAACCTCTAAGTACTATCATACTAACATTGTATTTCATACTAGCTGCCTCCGCGCGGTTTTACCCGCGTAGTTCCCGTTCGCGTGGGAATACAGGGATAAAATATAGCCTATGTTACTCAGTGACAATGTAGCTTTCTTATGAAAAAAGAATTATTGAAATCGGTCCAGTAGTTTCGGAGCCTATTCGTTACAAACAAACAAACAAACAAACAAATCTTTCCTCTTTATAATATTAGTATAGATATCGTTATATTTCACGATCATCTTGATAAAACTTTTATTATTATAGTTATAGCATCACGACCATTCAGGAATGTAATACCTATCTTCTTTTCTTATCTAACAAGATCTTTCTCTCTCCAAATGCCGAATTTCATTCAAATCATTATAAGTATTTTTTATCACAAAATATTTCTATTTATAGATAACTAGCGCTACAACTTCGCTATTATTCAACTTAATAAGAAACAAATTTAAAACCTTCCTCGTTTTTGTACTTAAAATTTGTGAAAACCGTATCAAAATCCGTTCCATAGTTTAGATGTTAGCGGAAAAACCTATAAGCAGATAGCGACATTACAGATAGTATAGTAAGAATGCTTATAGAAGCTTCTGAGGTTCTAACAGTCTTTTAAACGTTATAGTAAGAACCAAATATTCTTATAAGAAAATATTTAAGCTGACTTCCGAACCAGTAGCTTTAGCAGCTTCGACTTTCATAAGTAGCCCTTTTAGGGCCTAAACTTAATAAATGCCCTAGAATTTTTATTTATTTCTATTAAGTAAGTAAGATCTATCTCAGGCCTGTTTTTAACCACAATCTGTATGTGGTAAGTAATGTAGTAGAAAATGTTAAATCTATACTAATATCTATTATAAATGCGAAAGTAACTCTGTCTGTCTGTTACGCTTTCACGCTAAAACTACTGTACCGATTTAAATGAAATTTGGTACACAGATAATCCAGAGCCTGAGAATACATAGGCTACTTTTTATCCCGGGAAAATTGAAGATCCCCCGGGAACGCAGCCGAAGCCGCGGAGAGCTACTACTAGTTAGTAAAAAAACTAGCTCTCAAGTGAAGAGAAACATGACCAATTGTAAGTAGATAGGTATCTACATGAATTAAGCTGGAATTTATATAATCTCCCATTCTAATTAGGCTTAAATAATGTTTAAGATAAAGAGTTATCTTAAATGAATCATCTATATATATAAATGAGATACATCTAACAGTTTATCTATAGCTCTACAATCTACATCTTCTGATTATAGCCATTTTATACAAAAAAAAACTTTAAGCAGATTTGTCGTTAAAGACATACCAAAATATCCATTTTGAGTATCTTATTATTAGCCACAGTCAAATTAAGATAGATAAAGGGTAATAATATAAAATACATAAGTGTATGATTAATGTATAGGTATATGTATGGTTATACCTATCCTAATATTGTCAAAAATGTTTTGAAAAGAGTAATTGGTGAGTTTAATCCCGGGTCTTCTCAGTAAAAGCAACCTTCCGAACCGAGCGTTAGTTTGAATAGGTATTCATAAACTGCTGGCAAATGCCTAATTAAATACGAACATATTTTAAATATTATTAACTCCTAAATAGGTTTATTTTTACATTTATTTATTTAGCATATTCAGTAGGTCTGAGAATCGTCTACTATCTATTTTTGATACCCCTAAGTGATCATGGGAACGGGAACTACGCGGATGAAACCGCGGGGCGGCAGGTAATTAATTATATAAAAACGCATAAACAGGTTATAGAGACGTCATAGGAATCTTAAGAAATCAGTAGCAAATATTAACTTCATCTATTTTAATTAATATCTCTATAAAAACTAAGATTACTATTAAAAAAATGACGTGGTACCTACAGGAGCTTATGAAAGCTACATAGTTATATCATACTAAAATAAGAAATCTTATAAAAATATATGCGAAAGTTTGTGAGAATGTAATGCAAAGTAACTCTTTCTTAAGAACAGAACTTAAGAACGGAAGGGATCGCGATGAAATTTGGCACTGAGTTGGAATGTTTTTATAGGCTACTTGTATCAGGGGGAAAATTTTAGATCCTGAGAAAGCGGGTGAGCCAGTTAAGAATATTATACATACTAACATAGGTAGGTATTGAAAATTAACTCGTGATTTAAAAGATCTATTTTGTAATTCGCTTGTATTACACCCAATGAGTCCTAAATAATGACAAAACACAGTATCAAATTACCGCGGCAGAAGATAAAAAGTTTTTCACTGTCTAATCAACGTTTAAAATATGTATGATCAACATTATATTTACCTTTTCTATAATTTCCGTCATAGTTTCCGTCTCAAGTAAACATTATCTCGTATTTTCGATAATAAAATCATAGTTTTCATTGAAAAACATCATCCAACGCATGCGCAGTTTTAAAATGTATCATGCCAATGTTTAAAATGCCACACCACCACTTTAAATCCATTTGTTAATTTCCATTCTTTATTATAAACACTTACCTAAATATTATTAATAAAATCTCGATACATTATCACTTTATTTTATTTTAAAAAAATCTACATAAACACACACAGTTTTACACAAAGTTCACTAAACACTATAATTATATTGAAATGGTGTTTTATTTTGTAATTCAATATTAGAGTTAATATCTGTTCGTCTTTGTTACGTTTAGAATCGCGTCTCAGGTTTTTCGTATGTCGCCTACATATACAATAGTCGCGGAGGAAATTGTAGATAAAAAAAAAATCGAATCAGTAAACAATTGTAGAACTAACAAAGCGGCGCTTCGTGGCTATCCGAAGCTGTACTGAAATTCTAAACCCTGACTTCGGTGTCCATGTCGTGCACCCCCCATTACTAAATTTCCAAACGGTACATAAACGTCCTACATCCATCTAGAGACTAAACTATAATGTACCCAATGTCGAAACAAATAAAGTTCCAAATGCCACAGCGCGTAATACAACATCAGACTTTAAGCGAAACTCCCAACCGGCTACAAGGCTATGAGAACGTATAATTTAAAGTCGGAGCTGTGTGACCGATTGGGTGTCTATATTTGTCTCGCTCGCACTAGTCAAGGTGGTTGCGCAGCTTTTCACGTTTTGATGCCGGATTGCTCTTTTTTTTCGCTATTCTGTATTGAATTACGTATTATTTTGTGAATTAGATTGTGCCGCGGTGTCGTATTTTTGCTCAGTACCTGGCATTCGTTTAGCAGGATGCTTTCAGAGGCAGGTTGGTTTATCTCTAACAAGTAATAGACAAATAAGAATATAAAAATAGGTTTATTCGTTTTTGATTCGATATAAAAATTAATTTATTTTTTATATTTTTCTTTTGGTACAGTAAAGCAACTAACTTTGTAGTGTTTGCATATTTGACGGACCTGCAACAAAAATAAATTTGAGTTAAAACTGTCACACCCAAAATAAGGTCTTCTTAAGAACACCTAAATTTCCTAGATCAACAGAAAACAGCCTGAAGATTTTGTGTTGTTTTATTAAACCCAGACATTGTACATTCATTTGAATATTTTTTCGTGATCGATCACTGAATTTTCAGAAGCTATATGAAGCCAAAGGTTTCCAAATCTGTATTACATACAATACATAATAAATAATTAACAGTACTTACATAAAGTACAGAACAAAACACACAAACAACAATCACATCAAATTTAAAACCTTAGGTACTCACCACACAAATTCCGTAATGCAAATGTGCTGCAAAACAGAACAGCAAGAGACTGTACAAAATGGAGACCTCCAGGTGTGGCATGTTGAATGAGACAACAACACCTGCTAGAAGAGGATAGAACATCCAGCAGATGAAGTCACAGCGCTGGTGGGTCATCTCTGCTACGATAAGTCGACTCTGGAATTTAAAGCACGGTTTTTCCAAAAGCTTCCCTTTTACACCTGCAATGTATAAGCTCCGCACGTTTCCGAGGATCTTCAATTTTCCCAGGATAAAAATAATCCTAAGTATTGTTTCATATTCTAACTCTGTGCCATATTTGATCGTGATCCCTTCAACCGTTTTGACGTGACAGAGTAATAAACATATCCATATATTCTCGCAAGCTTTCGCGTTTATAATGTTAATAGGATTCTTAGTAAATAAAGTGTAAATAACGTGCAAGATTACCTACTTCAAAAGTACTTTCAGTGAAGAGTCACAAATGTCCATACAAAAAGACTTACAGACTTTTGCCTCTTGACTTTTGACCAGACACAGAGTTTGGCGCAAAATGATAATATATTTTGAAGTAGGTAGCACATAGCTTTTTAACCGGGCAAATATTAAGATTCCCGGAGGTAACATAGTAAACCTCTGAAGCGGAAACCAATATCTATATAGGTACCTAAATACATTCCTTCAAATTTTATCATCATTACCTAAACTATCAATTCAAGCTAGCATCAAAATCAAACTTTTGTCCAAAAATCTTGCGTATATCATAATTTTTGAAACATTACTTACAGCAATATGACTGAACAAGGTTCCAAAAAGGAATATGAACGCTCTAGGATCGTATTCAATAACGTCGTTCGGTGATCTGAGACCCCAGTACGACATCACGACGATGATTGCGACCAGAGACCAAAGAGGCCTGACTACTTCCACCAAAGAGTACATTTTCCCTGTACGGGTTTTGTATGACCTGTAAGAAAGTACATATTTAAAATATAGATACTTTGCAAGTATTAAGTATTGGTGAATGATTTCAAATGTGTATGTTAGAAGCTTAGCATTTAGACGTTTTAAAAAAAATCTGAATTGCTAGTTTAAATTCGACTAAATTTGGGCAAAATATTTGATCGATATTTTTTTTTATTTCATTTTACTATGTGAACATGTAGGTTAGGTACCTAGGATTTTTGGAATTAAATAGGATTGAAAATATTTAACTTGACTACATAATAATGGTACTTAGTGAAAAACAAAAAATATTGTTTAGACTATTATAAAAAAGCACGATACCTACTAAATATCAAACCATCGATCTTATTGATGAAACGTACCTACCTATACATAAAATATACACTTAAAAAAATAGATACCTTTTAAAAACAGTACATAGAACCTTTCTAAATTAAAGTTACCATTATCATAATCATTTTATATAAGAAGAAATTCCAAATTGCACTCACAGATACACGTTATATGCAGCGACTGGATAAGTAGTGAGTGCTCCAACTAAATGGGCGACTATCTCGAAGGTATTAGCCAGGGTTAGGCCTCCAGGTAAATACACCTTGAAGAATCCAGGGCCGTACATTCCAGCACATACGAACATTAGGGGCGTACCCTGAAACAAAAGGATATTTAGGATTATTATGTACAAGATTACTTACGTAGGTAAGGAAATTACTACACGGAGGTAATTTAAAATATGTATGACTCGTGTTCTGACGCAGTCTGGTAATAAATAGTTCTTAAATTTATATTGTAATTATTATTTTTTGGGTTTTGAAGGTATGATTGAATAAAAGATGATATGAGAGAATGTGGATTTGACTGGAGACCGAATGAAATAGAGTGACATAACGCACAAAGCCGACCCTATATAGGATACGGCAAGGAAGATGATGATGATGATTATTTTTTGGATTTTAAAGTAGCTAATTTGTATTTTTTATTTAAATCATATAAATATTTTTTTGGGTAGGTACTACCTATCTCAGATACCTACCTACGGTAGTATTTTAGTTAGATGGGTGGTATTCTTTATAATTTTGTTGGTACAATATGATAAATTTCTAAAAAGTACCAGACGATCATAAAAATCTAAGAGAAATCTTGTATCGACCTTGACACGACAATACCTCCTGCGGGAAACAATCTTAAGATTTATCCTAGTTCTATATAGAGTATATTCTAGCATTATATTAGTCTACATAATCTTCAGTAATAGAATACTACGAAGCCGTGGTGGCTCAGTGGGTAACGCACTGACCCACGATCATGAGGGTGCAGGTTTAAACCCCGGCCCGTACCTCTGAGTTTTATAAAAACTTATGTACGGATTCACACCACGGCTTTCGGTGAAGGAAAATATCGTGAGGAAACCTGCATGCCCGAGATGTCACAATCAAAGGCATGTGAAGTCCGCCAATCCGCACTAGGCGTGCGTGGTGGACTATGGCCTAGACCCCCTCATTGTTAGGGGAGGCTAGAGCTCCTCGGTGGAGACGTATATGAGCTGATGATGATGATGAATAGAATACTTACCCACATACTAACGTCGTATCCCCATGGTAGGTACAATGTGCCTGTATTATATTTCTCACAATGGCTGACATAGAAGTTCGTAACAACACTTAGTATCATTAGGTAGCCTCTGAAACAGTATAAACATTAAAAAAAACCGGCCAAAAGCGTGTTTGGAAAAATAAATTCTATATTGAGGTGGCAACGAAATGGACAAAAATCGTATTCTGTTTTTATTTATTACAGTTTCGAGTAAAGTCGGTTGTCGTGTAGAAAGCTACGTAAATGATTGCCTTAATGACGATAATCCTTAGTGCTAGCGTTTGCTCTAGCTAGCAGGTAAAATAAATTGTTGAAATTTTGTTTCCGAAAGAGCAACTGCCGAGTTTATTGCCAGTTCATTTCAGCGAAAGCAATCTTTCGAACTGATAGATTAAGTCTACAGTTCATTATTATTTTAAACCCATAAAGCACTAAAAAACATGTAATTCAAATCGTGGAGCGCCGTCAGCCTTTTGAGCACGTTATAACCAACCAACAACCAGCAATATGGGTGAGCTTTTTAAAATGTTTTGTTAGTTTAGGTATTTACGGAGATACAGCCTTTAGTAAAAAAAAACATTTATTTTTTTCAGTAGTAGGTTTAAAATTGTAAAAGGATATTAATATTTAAATTAAGAGAATAATTACTATTCACCTAAAACAAGATATAGAGTATTCCTCGTCCCGGCCGAAGATAGATATGACGCAGTACGGCATCAGGAACACTACGTAGGAATCCAAGCCGTGGTCGAATAGCTCTCCTAGGGGTCCAGACACTCCTATCCGTCGAGCTTGCTTTCCATCAATACCATCTAAAATTAATCACTTATTATTATCTATATATCTAGCCCAATATTATTAAATGCGAATGTTTGTGAGAAAAGATGTTGAAATGTTTGTTACTCTTTCACATAAACACTATACTAATACACGTATATTAATGAAATTCGAACTCAGATAGCTTATTTATAATCTGAATCAACACATAGGTTAGTTTTTATCACGTTATTTTGTTCCTATATTTAATTACAAAATGTAATCCAAAAATAAATCCAACAATGGATGTGTGCTAGCCTCCTTATAGCTAGATCCTGACTACCATACTACAACACACGCATTGCTGAGAAAAAAATAATTTCTGCAGACAGGAAGCAATGGAAGGTAAAATGCATGTGAAGTTACGAATCTGCACTAGGCTTGCGTGGTGAACTATGGCCTAAACCCCCTTGTTGTTAGGGGAGGCTCGACCTCCTCGTTGGAGACGTATATGATGATGATGAATATACCTACCTATATATTTTTTTTATTGGCAATATTATATACTTACCCAAATTATAAGCGACAAACATCAGTACAGCAACGGTAATGTACAACCAATTTGGGATGTCATAACCACCTCGCCGCCCCCCGGCCGCGTAGAACTCATAGTCGAATATGTAGAGTAGCAGCACAGCAAGGACCATGCATAGGAACCCCACAAATGTTATTAAATTTGGTGCTACCCATCTTGGTATTACCTGAAATATATATTTGTTAGGACTAGAAGCAGGGCCGTAGCTATAGTCTAATTTGAAGAAGGGCAGTATTAGTTATAGGGCGGAAGTAAAAAAAATATCATAATAACTAGCTGCCTCCGCGCGGTTTTACCCGCGTAGTTCCCGTTCCCGTTGGAATACAGGGATAAAATATAGCCTATGTCACTCGGGGATAATGTAGCTTTCCAAAGGTGAAAGAATTTTTGAAATCGGTCCAGTAGTTTCGGAGCCTATTCATTACAAACAAACAAATCTTTCCTCTTTATAATATTATAGTATAGATTAATCTGCCCTTGAAGCACGGGCTCCTAAATCAATCACCATGTGTGATATTGAATAAATTCTATAGACAAACAATTTATCTCACTTTTTGGTATTTTCAAAGTAGGGCATTGTGATTTTAAGGTAGGGCATTGCCCCACAATGCCAAATACCAAATTACAGCTCTGTAGTATCAAGCGTCTTTGAGCTTACTCGCGGACGGACGGACGGACGGACATGGAAACTGGGGGTTCGTAGTTTACTACGGAACCCTAAAAAATGCCTTCGTATATTTATTTATATATACATTGATTTGTACTTACATTAACAGCTAAATTCCACGTTGGATGCATCACATAATTGCTAAGCGGACTAGTGTCTATTGCGCTGTACTGAAAACAAAAATACCTATGGTTATTTGAATTCTATCTTTCGCTAATGTTTTCAGTGAAGGTAAAAACCGTGAGGAAACCAGCATGCCCGAGTTGTTACAATTAAAGGCATGTAGAGCCGCCAATCTGGACTAGGCCCGCATTGAGGAAATTTTCCAAATTCTCGTAGTTAGGGGAGGCTCGTGCTCCTATATGGAGATCTATGTGAGCTGATGATGACGAGAATGCTACTGGCACTTTCCCAGGACGAAGTACATGTAGCCCTCTTTCGCACGAGAGTTTTTTTACCGGGCGGTAAAATACAACAAATGCATTCCCATGTAGGTATATGTTCACACGACAGCGTTTTTAAAACGCATCGTTTTTTTATCGAGCGTGTTGCATTTTCAACTTTGAGCGTTGGAAATAGAGCAAATTATGGTACTTGGAAATGCAGTTTTTGTGTATGAACGTTTTTTTACTATATGTTAAAAAAAATCTCGTGCGAATGCGGGCTTATCTACTACTAAAATGATAATATATTCTATCTTACCTTATATTTCTTAAATCCTTTCAAGTCATCTTGCGATAAATATTTATAGTTAAACATTATTTTTAGCCACGACGGGTCTCTGCAACGAATTATAATTAAATGACTTAATTAATTATTTTTTTAATACTAAGGTATTTAATTAATTTAAATGTATTAATATGATTCTGACCTTGGTCAATTTTATGCCTCCGCCTCCGCGCGGTTTCAACCACGTACTTCCCTCCCGTTCACGTCAGAATAGAGGGATAAAATATAGCCTATGTTACTCCCTGATAATGTAGCTTTCCAATGGTGAAATAATTATTAAATTGGCTCAGTAGTTTTGAGTTTATTCATTACTAGTGAACCCACGCAACTTCGTCAGCGTCACTTGCCCGTTTTTGATCGATGCTCCGCTCCTATTCGTCATAGCGTAATGATTTATGCCTACATAAAAACCTTCCTTAAGAATCACTCTATCTATTAAAAAAACCGCATCAAAATCCATTCCATAGTTTTAAAGATCTAAGCATAGGTACATAGGGACAGACAGACGGCGGATAGCGACTTTGTTTTATACTAAGTATGTAGTGATAAGTAGTGATAAACATAGACAAACACAAAAATAATAATTACAATAAATTCTTTATAATATTAGTGTAGATAATTAAACAGCTGATGTATTGTATAATGAAATAGCAACATTACGTATAATATCTAAATTAATTAAATCTGACAAAGACAGAATAATTAAGTAAATTGTTTTTGCTTCCGTTAGATTTATGCGTGAGAACCCATGACCTTAGTCGACGTCGACAGTTAAATCTAAACCAGTAGTTACATGTTAACTGACTCCCGCGGTTTCACCCGCATTCCCGGGAAATTTTCCAATTCCCCGGGATTAAGAGTACCCAATGTCTTTACCCAGGCTCTAGACTCTCTGTGTTCCAAATTTCATTTAAATCGGTCCTGTAGTTTTAGCATGAATGCCGTTTAGACAGAGTTACTTTCGCATTTATAATATAAGTTAGGAGGATGCAGGTCACAGTTCAAGAACACTAGTTCTAGGCATCTATACAAATTCATATTTAGACCTTGAAGTGTCAATTTATTGTTAAAATATATGAATACATTAATATGAAAATTAATACCCTATTTCCCATGGTTTATAACTTGAGAACGACTATACATATTTGATTGTTTTTTTAAGTTTCTTACTAAATTTATGATCGATATATATAACGGGACGTTCGTCAAGGTTAGTCAAAATCTCACTAATATTATAAAGTATGTGAGTGTGTGTGTTTTTCACTAAGTACCTACTTTACATCTAAGTGACTGGAGTAGGCTTATGTGTGAATTGTTTGTTGATTTAAATAGTCTTGAAAAACTTACCGTCGTTATTCTTGAATAAATTATGTACCTATTTATTTTATAAACTCATTAACTAATATACTTATAAATCCACTAATACATTTTAAATAAACACTACACACACGACACACCACAGCAACATTTAAAGAAATACTGATAAACTGATTAGCAGAAGGTTAATCGTTTATTCGTTTAGCCCGCGGTTTTGCTCATATCTTCGTATCAATATATATAAAAAAGTAGTATCTATGTATGATAAACAAACAAACATTTATCAGATAAAAACTCCCTGAAGGTACCAGGGACTCATAAACATGGAACGGTTTCTATCAAAACTATGACCTACTATAAAAGTACTAGATAGACCAAAGTACCTTCTTCTTAATAGTAGTTTCGTTCCGTGGTTTCACCCGCATAAGGGATGTTAAACTTTCCCGGGATAACAAACGTCCTTTTCCAAGCTCTAGTCTATCTCTGTACCTATTTTCATTAAAATTAGGCCTAGTTTCGGCGTGAAAGCGTAACAGACAGACCGACTGACTTTTGTATTCATAATATTAGTTAAGATTAGTACGGAGTAGGGGATTAGTTAAGTTACTATGACAATTCTGATAGCTATTATAAAAGAAGCTAAATTGACGTATCAAAAGTTGGTGCCAAAAAACGTACACACAAACATACATAATTAAATAAGTATAATAATAATAACGCCACTCACACATCGATAATGTATAGAGTAGCGTAACTGTATTATCTGCCGATACCGGTTTTATATCTAAAGATTAGCCTAACTGTAAATATACCTAATTTGTCGCACATATTTGAAATTTCCTACAATTTTATTATCTTTGTTAGAATATTAATACTAACTAAACCATAAGAAATAGCCTTAGTCATATTATACAATTTGTAACCTCGGTATGTTCCTTACCGGTTTTTCTTAGTTAAAGGTTGTTCTGAACCGGTAGTTTTAGCTTAGCTTAAGTGCCTCTTTAGGACCTTAGTATTCTTTGAGTATCGGTTTTTTTAATCAGCTATTTGGTGACTTACTTAATTAACATAAAAAAAAATCTGACTTCAAATTGTAATTAACTGATAATGTGGTTTTTAACCACTCTACAAGAGAACTATAAAGAATATACAGTAGAAACTCGATAACTCAAACCTCGGTAACTTAAAAATGTTACTTCAAAAAATAATATGTTCCCTTCCCATCAGATCCCCTAAAATAGACCCTTGATAACTTAAAATATTTTGTGTTTCCCTTGGACTTAACTTATCGAGGTACTGTGCTATACATTAAACAATTAAAAAAATTAAGTGTCAAACCTTTAGGTACGATATAAACCGGCCATACGTGGCAGCAATTTTAAAAAAGAAATAATGAGTGGTAGGTACCATCACTACCATCGCACGCTCGCCGCGTAATTTGTCGAATTAACATCTGTCTATTTTTATAGGCCATATATCATCTGCGACCCGCGGGATGCAATTAATTCACAACAATTCGACGCACCGCACCACAGACTGCATTCAATTAGCACAGAGCATAGCGTCAGGGGAGCTGTTTTATTTTTTTAATTTTCTTTTTTAATAAATGGCCGTTCAGTACATTCCAGTGTCAAGTAGACATGTTTGTCAAAGTGACGTCTTCGTAAATCCATTACAGTTCTTATTTTTAATCATTTCTTTTTATTGATTCAAAGGGATTGAGATATTGACTTGAAGTACGTTAGTCAAATGATTTTGTTTTTATTACGAATACTGTGTAATAAAATAAAATTTGATGAAGACACTTACCATTTATACAATCGTTATCACATATATATCTAGCATTAGATTAAATGTTGATTGGTTATATAATCACCATTACATTGCTGCCTAATATAAAAACTAAAATCGTGATGATATGAGTTACATAGGCAGGTAACTTAACTATGTAGGTAGATACCTACCTCATGCTGCGACTGACATAATGAACTGCTCTCGTTAATGGACAAAACATAAGCTCAAAATCTATCTCCCGACAGGAAACCCCCTTAATTATACGAGTAGACATCCATCCCTATCCGAAATTATACGTAATTTGGTCGAAAATAGTCGGCACGCGCTCGGCAGGCAACTGGCAACACAGACATTATCGGCGCGGTTCGAATTTCAAATTACGCGCCGGTGTCGGGTGGCGCCCTACGGAGCGTCGTCATAGCAACGCACAGGTGTCGATCGATCTCCAACAATATTATGCTGGCCTGGTAATTTCGGGAAAATGAATTCATATTGAGCAGGAAAGAGTATTGTGAAAATGGTTTAGCGAGTTAGTTAAATTGACAGGTTTATTTTAATTAACAGCTCTAAGCCAAAATTCAGAATTATAAATATGGATTATTTATAACTATTGACTAGGTGCTCACCCATGACTTCATCTGCGTACCGTGCTTAGAGTAATCTATATCCCTGTGATTTTGATTTTTTTGTCCAAAGTGCACCTATTTCTCTAAACGCAGAAGTTTCATAGTACTGAAACATTATTTACTAGACAACCCTAACGTATGTACTTATGACCGATTAGTTCAACTGCATCACAGGCCAGTACAAAATGATGCCCTGGAAATTCAACTAAACTGACTAAACATTAGTTTAAATTAAAACAGCAAAGGCCGTTTCCATTTGCATCGCACGTGATCGTCTGTTAGTGCGTCTAGTCGTCTCATCAAGCTCTGGACTGTGCGATTAATTTGTCCAAAATGGTGGTTCAAAAGCATAAAGAAAAGCGAACAAGAATCAACCACAGGTTATATTAAATATATATCTCAAGCCTAGTGTTGTAAGAGAAAAGTATATAAATAAGAGTAATTAAGATGTAGGTCATGATAACAAAGGTCAAGTCACCGATAACAGAAACAGAGCCGGCAGATAAAGAATTATACAACTACTAAGGTTTTTGATCCAATAATTGATCACGTCACTTCTATGTATAAAGAATCGAACTACCAGGCTCCCATGAAATAGTAGAGTATGCGTTACTTGTGGCATATATTTTCTGAGTCACTGAGTGAGCAGATATGAATTCTACTTGCGCCACACTCCAACCATTACGCCGTCGGTCGTCGCGTCGGGCCGGATGGTCTGAGTCTCACACCTATTTACGCTTCCTCTTGTATGTGGCTGTACTCCTAGTACTGTAAAGTCATACATATGAACAAACCTTTAATAATATCGTCTGCAAGCCATGTCTGGTGACCTCATTCAGTTCCTAAACTTTGTAGTGGTCACCGTTTCATTGTTTAAGCCAAATCGATACATAAATCCATAAAGAATCAATCAATTACCATGATTAATCTTCATTATTATGTGAATAACAATTGTATGACTTCTTTATTTAATGCTAACCTAGTACTGCGTATGCAAATTACATCATCTTATCAGTCGTTCACCGCGTGTACACAGCAAAATAGCGTCAGGCATATTATATAAAAAAATGTCTATATCATTCTGCATAATTTTTATAAACAAGAGGTCTCAAATAATAAGTCCTCCGTAAGCTTCAAAAATGTAAAGAAATGTCGTGTTGCCCATATAAAAAAATAACAATACAATAAATATTGCGTAGTAGTGTGTACCATACTATGTATGTACCATAAATTAATTTTTAGCCTAATAAGCGTTGAATGCGTCCTCGTGCATATTGTAAGATTAATTGCTATTAACTGCTGCAGCGCGGTGTCACATGATGTCACACTTCACGCCTTTAATATTAACATATTCATGCTATGACTGAAATTCCATACGATGTAACAAGCGTAGTTACATGTAGCGAAATCGAGCTCTCTCGTCATCTGCCTGCCTGGTACCTTTAGTGTAAATTGTTGCGAGAAACTACCACGGTTTTGGGATTATTTTACAAAATTTACCTTTTAGTCGATTTGTTTAATTAATTGGCTTAGATATGGAAATATTGTCTAATTATATAACAGACAGTATGAAAAAAAAAAAATCTATAATTTAATTAGTTTAGGTCCTATAAGGTCATGTATGAAGGTCGAAGATACCACCGATTCGGAAATCAGATTGATTTATGGACTTGCGAATTATTTTCTTAATGATTTTTATTTAAATTACGTATATTAGGTACTTATGTTCCAAACCATAAAACTAAACGGATCTATATGGAGTTTTACTAATTCTTTCCTAAACTTATTTGACTTTTAAAGTTGTACAGTAAATTAAGTCAGAAAAAGTGTAAAATGTTAAATAAACTACGACGCAAACTAAATATTACTTACATACAATAATCACTTATTTATAATTCAAGAGCAAAACAATAGAGCCGGCTCTTATTGTGTCTAACGACTAAAAATAACCAAAATAACCAGTTATAAGCAATAACACAACGTTTACTTGCGTAAGGTCAGGGTTGCCAGTGACAAATATATATTTTATTTATATTGATGGCAACATTCATTGTTCGTCAAGATTATCTTACAATACACTGAAAGCTTAACCCTAGAATGGAAACATATATGACTGATTAGCTTTGTGGATTGTGACACTGGCTTTCAAGCTTTACAGCCCCATCGTAGATTCGAATCCCCACCCATAAGCATTTGTGTAAATGAACATGTCTGCTTATTCTATATCTAGATGTAAATATTAGATATTAAAGTAGTGTATCAGCAATCTGATTACCATAGAACAAGCCCAGTTTAGTTTGGATTTAGGTGTCTAAAAAAGTGAAATTTATTTACTATTACTATAGATATATATTCATGTATGGAATAAACGTTACAGAGATACTGAACGTCATAAACGAACTAACTAATTGAAACACAAACACCATTTGATTGGTTGTGACAACCCTAATTTACATTGTCGCTCAATTACTCGTTAAATCAACAAATTAGCATTCGTACAACAACTTTCTGTTTGTCTTTTTGTTTCGCTCTAACTCGGCAATTATTAACGGAAACAGATTTGCAATCTAAATGTGTTATGTTTGTAAACTTTGTTATTTTTTGTTCAGCTATTGTAATTGTTGGAATAACTTAATTAACTTATATTTAAATTATGTTGCTATTGATAGTGACATACATTTAAAAAAAAAAATTTTTTAAACACTGTTTAAAAAAAGTGTTCTGATTCCAATCTAAGCAAGATTACTATTATTAGGTACTAGATAACTATCTCACTAATATTATAATTGTAAATGTTTTAGAGCGTGGATATATGTTTGTTACTCTATCTAGCACAAAAACTACTAAAAACAGATTTAGAACATAAATAGTTGGATCAACACATAGGCTACTTTTTATCCCGGGAAAATTGAAGATCCTGGGGATCGCGGGTACGACAGCTAGATCCCACGGATGGGAGTCAAACCAACGATCATCGCGGCAGCGGCTTGAATATCAGAAACGGCTACAAAATTTTCAATAAATTAATATTATTATTTCCAATCAGACATTCTCCTTCAACATTTCTCAACATAAATCAATAATAATTTCATGACAGCTTACCTGTCCGTCTGTATATAAAATATCAATTACAGTCATGGTCCAGAGGCATTGTTTGAGGTAAATCATTTTCTATTCGTCTATCGCCATATTATATTACTTAGGCATTGATTTCATTATATGCGTAACTATGTGACCCGCGCAACTTTGTCTGTCCCTTCTCAGACGTTTTTGCAACATAATGGTCAGCTCCTTTTAGTTGTAGCGTAATGTTATTGATCTGCGTCACTTCTCACCCGTTTTTGCAACATAATGGTCAGCTCCTTTTGGTCGTACCGTGATGCTATATAGCCTATAGCCTTCTTTGATAAATGGGCTGTCCAAGACTATAATAATTCGAAGCAGTAGGTAGGTAGGTATTTCCGCGATAAGCGCGTACATACAAACAAACTCGTCAGCTAATAATATTAGTATTAATTTTATTTGCGTGTACCAAAATCACAGGATAATATAAAGCGAAGGAGGATATTATGTAGAAACGGAAAAGCCCGATTTTGTTTTGGTGTTAGTCTGTGTTAAAACACCGCCTGCTAACCGCTTACCTCCTGGTACATTATTTAGAACGGTGTTAGAAATATATTCATAGAACGCTTTATCTAACAGTTGCTGAGTTATATAAATACACACACACATACACAACGGAAAATTTACATTGACAACATATAAAGTATAAATATCTGCAGCTTTATAATATAAGTATACCTAGTATTATATTTATAACAAACTGATTTTGGTACTAAAACAATACATTACTAATATTATAAAGAGCAAAAGGATTATATTTTTGTATGTCTATACTAATATTATAAAGAGGAAAGATTTGTTTGTTTGTTTGTAATGAATAGGCTCCGAAACTACTGGACCGATTTCAAAAATTCTTTCACCTTTGGCAAGCTACATTATCCCCGAGTAACATAGGCTATATTTTATCCCTGTATTCCCACGGGAACGGGAACTACGCGGGTAAAACCGCGGGGAGGCAGCTAGTAACGAATAAATTTATAAACTACTGGACAGATCTTAATAATTCTTTTTTCATTTAGGAGTTTCCTCATTTACAGAAATCGCTATATTTTCTGAGAAAATTTAGTCTTTAAAGTCAATTTTCTGGTAACATCGCCGTAATCATATCCTATCCTTCATTTTAATTCCAATATTATGCTGGATTCCTGAAAACAAAAAAGAAACACATCCTTATTAATTTCCAATTAAATACGTAAATGAGATGACACATTCTATTTTGCTATTTTAGAGTCGGAAATGATATTTTAATAGTCATTTTGCGCTGCGCCCGCGTTCACGGTGCTGCGCGCGAGATCGACAGTAACCGGACGCCATGTTGCGACGCCATGACACCGTTTTGACAGCTGTCACATGGAACGGACATTCGCATTTAGAATGTTTGAATCATGTTCGAATGTTACGTAGGTTAGGTATTTATTTTCTGTCGGTGTCGCCGGCCAGATGAGCTGAAACCTAAAAACTAGAATGATTTTTAACCGACTTCCCAAAAAGAAGGAGGAGGTTCTCAATTCGGCCGGTATTTTTTTTTTCATAGGTATATTAATTAAATTTATGCATTGTTGCCAAAATTTTAACCCAGGTAAGACAATGTACAAATAAAAATAAATTGATTTCACGATTAGGTACGCCTGTATCTTTACTTTATAGGACACATAGGCATTTTTACATATGCCTATAAATAAGTCATATAAAAATAAGAATAGGTACTTCCAATACTAAGTACCTATTAGTAGAATGCTGGCTCCTGAACTACAAATAATTTTATTTTCCATTTATAAATAAAACAATTATGAAGTCTTAGAGTATTAAGAGAATGTTTATAATGAAGAAACTCAAAAACGACTCCACCGATTAAAAAAAAAGCATTCACTGAGAAAGCTTTAGGTATTATTTGTGTTTTATAATCTCTGTTAACGCGGGCAAAACCACAAAATAGTAACTACTTAGTAATTAAAAATACTTAAGTATGTTTTTTATTACCCATTAAAATTAGCTTAACAACCATCGATTGTGTCTGAAATTAGATCGATGATGTTTGTTTAAAAACGTACCACAAATTATGATAATCTAATAAACAATATGCTCCCCTAGTAGGGAGTGTTGAAAATCATTGGATATAATGAAGTCGAGACGTCTCTTGGGAAGGGAAATGCGTGGGGGAAGGTTGAGGGATAGATACCTACTATAATAGATATCATCGAAAATACCTATTCAAAATATTTAAAAAACGTAGGTATTTTAACATAAGAAAAGCTAGGAATTGCGATTTTATCAGTGACAGGAAATCATGTATTTTTAAATGTAATGTACCTATCGTAAGTGTACCAGTGGTGGCCACGGTACCAGTAATGGCCAAAAATTGAAAGAAACATCTAGAATTCGGACATGAGCTAATGTTTTTACATTGGGATCACTGTGACATAGACTTTAGACATCGAACTATCTAAGTTTAACGTTTTATTGAATTCAGTCAGTTACATGTACAAATTTGCGCGAATGCAAAGTGTAAAGTAATTTGAAATTGACAACGACGGCTTTTCTTAAGGAAATCGTTATGGCGGTGAGCATAAAGTTTCACTTGTAAAATAGTATTGCTTAATTAAAATCAAAATTTGTTTTGTTTGATGTGTTAGCCATAAAATAAAGATAAACTAAGACTAAGACTGGGGCGGCCATTAATGGATTTTCCCTGGCCAAGACTGGGTCACAAAACTACAGCTTTTATTTGTTAAATTAATTGAATCCAGCTTTGCCGTATCTCACGCGTAATACATTACAAATATTAAATAAGGACTGGACTTTACAGTTTAACTATATTCAGTGCTGAAACTTTCACAATTTTTGTAATATTTAAAAAAAAACAGTTTTTTTTTTCTTAAACTGGCCACCATTGGGTCATTTACCATACTAGCTTCCGTCGCATGGTTTTAACCGCGTATTTCTCATTATCTTAGAAAGACGGGAATAAAATATAGATAGCCTATGTAACTCTGTGAAAATGTAGCTTTCCATTCGTGAAAGAATTAATCAAATTTTAGAACACGTCGTTCCTGACATAAGCGTTTAACTAAATAAACACACAGCTCTATATTAGTACTAGTGGCTCCTCGCTGTTTCACCCGAGTTCCGGGGAATTCTTCTGGGAAAAAAAAATTAGCCTATATGTTATTCCAGAACATATTCTTACTCTGTGCCAAATTTCTTCGCGATCCTTTCAGCCGTTCTCGCGTGAAAGCGTAACAGACATCCTACTCATATATTCTCACGAACTTTCGCCATTATCATTATTTATTAGTATAAAAAAGGTTACAGTCCGGTCGGTGTAAAAGCCATTTGAAACTAACAACTTTTAGTCCATTAAAAAAAGACTTATTTTTAAATTTAAAAACATGAATTCCAAATTGATATCAAGCCAATTAGTTCCTATTATGATAATTGGTCGCGATACATCGCGATAAGTCGCTTTATTACGATTCGACGCCCTTCAACCGATGTTATCGGAACACCAACCCCTTAGGGATGGGGTTGTGAACCTATTACTTACTGTCAATTTGTCACTAGTAGAGGCGATATGCTTTTTGATTTCAATTTTCGAATAGAGATTTTATATGAAACTTATACGAGAGAAAAAAAAAAGATTTTAATAAATGGAATGCATTGTTGGTACTGTGTCTTTTTCACTTCAGAGCGGATGAAAGGCAGTGATGGATTACCCTTAAACAAATTAAGCTATTGCTTCACGTCTGGGGGGTACAAAAAAAGTAATTAAATTATGATTTGTTGGTACCTACCTTCGTTAGATCTCATTATCTAGTTTACAAAAAATTTGGTTTAAGGACCGATTTTAGTTGAAACAAGGATATGTGGGCCCACAGGCGTGGATTGCTTAGGGTATCAAGTAGTCTTAATCCGACACTGCTGAAAGGTATTGCGTTTAATGTGGCTCAGAATTAGAGTGTTTGGTAGAATAACACTCAGGCTATTTATTATTACAAGAAAATTTAAGAACTATCGAGAATGCGGGTGAAACCACGAGTATATATGTAACTACTTCGATAAGTTAATAAAACTGTTCCGGGACTAAAATATACAGCATTATTATAAGCTAGACACAAATAAAGCAAAATCTAGCTTAGCCAATTTAGGCCACTTGTGATAATCATCACAGCACGTGATAAGTGTGATGAATATCCCTTTGTGTGATGCTATCACGCCTGTTTATCAGCCCTGAGAAGGGATTGTCAACCTTTTATTTTTTATTCATTACTTTTTTTTTTTTTTATCTAGAATTAGCTTTATTAAATATATATATATACAACTTAAAACTAGAATAGAAAAATTAAAATAAATAGAAAATATGTCCCAAATCGCTTCCCTGCGGAAGCGTGCCAAGAATGCTGGCAGCATTACCACGCTGAATTGCTATTGCAATTCTTTGTGCAAAGTATGTGCCAGCCCTCCTGTCACGCGAGGCCTCCACGAGACGATGTGAGACCTCTTTAAAAAGCCGATGAGCCTCTGGTCCCCACGGCCCTAGAGTTTCAACCCCAAACGCCGAAAAAATGTTTGTCCTACTAAGGCTAACATATTTGCGGCGCTTGAGGCACTCCTGTTGTGCAGCAGCAGCACCGGGGGCTACAGACGTGTCTGGAAGGTGGGAAGGCGCGAGGGTGTCCACGCATGTGGCGTCCCACACCAGAGGCCTACCCATCTTCCACGGCACCAAAGACATACCATCCGGTCTCCTGCCATCGTCGCGCACCAATCCATTTGGTTCTAAAACAGCTGGTACGCCGGCGGTGACAAGAGCCCGGCGGATCAAGTCATTAAGTGCCGCATGTCGTGATAGCCTACCAGCACTCCTACTACAGGATAGGCCATGGTGACCCAGCTCACCAACATTTTCTCCGCAGGGGCAGCGATGTGGGACATTGCATGCTGTACCTAGTCGGAGTCATACACATATATTAAAAGATGTGTTGTCCATTAAAGTGCCCGTGTTTGTTGATGGTAGAGCATTTAGCCACAGCCCGGACTCCCACTTACTGACGGCTATGAGACGAGCGCGTTCAGCAGAGTTACCAGACGACTGTAAAAGCGAGCCATATGATAACCTACTCAACGGCTCGTCCCACAGTTTTTGCGACTCATTTGAGGATGGAAAATCGGTGCTTGGACAAGCCATTACCCAAGCATTTCTAGCCTCAGACAGGAACGAAACCTCAAAATCACCAATTGATGGAGTAAGTATATTTCCTATGAGGTTTCGGACACTGTGAACTGAGGAAAGAAAAGCTGGTAGTGAAATACTTGAAATTTTAAAAAATAAACTTTCCTAGCTATTTAATTTTTGAAATACGTAAAAGAAAAAAATGAAGTCTTTTCGCAATACGGTAATTGGTTATACAGTAATACCCCGACTTACGCTACCCCGTTTTACGTGAATTCGGAGATACGCGGTTTTTCATTTCGACACACAATCAAGATGAATCGGTAAATCAAATGACAATTGCAAACTTAACAGAAGGACTCAATTCAATTGAAAAGGGATTACAAATTTTAGAAAAAATAGATTCTAATGAAGAACGCTTTTCTACTACAAAATGGGGAATAAAAAAATTACTGGTATGCTACGAGGAAATTTTTTTGCGTGAGAAGAAGAAAAACTTAACTCGTCAGGCAACATTGTTAGAATATATGAAGCCTTCGACATCAAAATAACTGCGGTATAGTTTACTTTATTCATAACAAAGTAAATTGTTTTATTATTAAGCACTTTGTTAATCATTATTATTATTAATTTGCTTGTGTAATTGTCTGTTTTCCCTAATAAAATAAATAAATAATTAAACATAAATAATTAAGGAACAGGAGTGCGACACCTACAAACTGCATTGTAGTTTGGCGAATAAGTTTTTTTTATATTTGTATAAATAAATGAATAATTAATTTATGAATTAATATTTTTTTTATTTCAAAATAGAAGTAGGTACATTACTGTTCTTACATACTTCTCCAAAACTCTAACTAGTTAAAACTCGCAGCACATCTCTCGGGCCGTAATCACCGATTTGTCAGCGGTAAATCCAATTTTATCATCTGCCCAGTAACCGCACACCGGGCGATATGGGAATAAATTATATCGTTGGGTTATCGCGACACCATCGCCCGTGGTGGCGCTACATGTGGGGCCGGCCCTGTGCTGTAGACGGGCTATAGACCGGCTTTAGGGCTCCCTTAACCATGTTAGTGTTTTTGGCTTGGTCGGCTAAAGACCATGCGTTGTGAATTTGAAGAGAACTAAGTTAGAGTTATTTATACAAGGCTATAAGGATAAACGCTGCTTAATTTGGCAAAAACGGATAGATAAAATTAAAATACTTATTGTTCAATAACCAGCACGAACCATACAACAAAGCCTAGTACAAAAAGTGACATAGCCAAAGAAGCCACCACATCCTGTTTACTGATCTCCTGGTAGATGCCGGGATGCCGGGACCTGCCGTGCGCTTGTAGGGGCTCCGTCACTTCCACTCGAGGGCACGCGGCGGGTTGCGGTCTCATTGGATGTGACGGTGGTGGTAAACAATCGAGTTTGATTTATGTATTCCTGGTAGATTTTATTTGTATTTATTAAAACATACTAGCTTGTACCTCGACTTTTCCCGTGTTACAATATCATTATTAGTCAAGAACGATTTATTTATCCCGGCGAATCAACTCAAACTTTTCAGTTATTATTTCCATAAGAAAGAACCTCATTTGGACTATTGCAAACATTTTAAGACTATAAAAATAACATAATTAATCCTTTATTTAAAAATGTTAATCCCTCATAAATTGGGTATCTAGATTATTGTACTCTATATTTGGTAAAGTAACTAAATTATCTTTTATCTGCAGCAAAATTATCTAATATTAAAGCATTATTTATCCATCTGCCCATAAATTCACCCGATTATACATGATCGAATTAAGAATATATATATATAGGGGTAGACATACGTCGGGGTTGAATGCAAAAAAACACATAATTATGTACCTAAAGTTGGGTGGTATACGCCTTTATAACCTTTATTAAATTTCCTTACCTATATAAAAACAAGTGACAAACAGACATGACAATGAAACGATAACAAGCTAACATTCCCACGGTTTGTGCTGACTGTACAATCTTACTTCACTGTTGATGTACTGTTTGCAGAGTTCGCAGTTTTATATCAACGATTATACAATTACAGATGAGACACTAATGTTAACAAGGGCAAAGAAACACGTCTTCTAAATTATAGGTATACCTTTATAAGTTTGTGGTATATATAAACGAGTATCATAAGTAGGTACTTGTAGCTAAAGGCATACATTTGAATGAAAGCATTTTGAATTTTAAGTTGCACAGTTTGTTAATGACAATTTGGCTGGAATTGACGCTCAAGAAGTGAAAAAGTTAATTACCCAAAAGCGTGAGCCCCGAATTTTTATTGGCTGCTTGTAAAACAGTAAAATAGATAATTAAACACTTTTAAAATCTAAGTATATATGTATTATTATATATAATAGTAAAACGAGTATTACTACCTACCTACTAACTACCTAAGGGCGAGGCCCCATTGGTGCGGTGCGGTGCGTTGCGTCGGGATGCGTCCATACGATTGCGATCGCGTGTCATAAAAAATGTATGGACGCATCCCGACGCAACGCACCGCACCGCACCAATGGGGCCTCGCCCTAATAATGCTAAAACGAGTATGTAATCTTGTATGAAACTTTGCCGTTTTTGAAGTTATTCGAATGAAATTCAGTATAAAGATTCTTCATTGAAAGTCGTAAATAAGAAGCGTTTATATTTTTTCGAAATATTGTAAATAGTATATCTAGCACTATATATAAATATGGAGACAAAAGATTGACTTACATGATGCAGGTAAATATTCTAAGAAGTATTCTGTCTGTTATTAAAGTTTAATCTATGTGTGAAAATGCTCCATCAGCTCATCATTACATTGCCAAGGTTACGTTTTTACAATAAATAAAATAAATATTTTATTATGTAGGTACTTACGTAAACTATTGCAAAACTGGGTTACAAGTCGGCGCGATAAAGAAATTTATTCATGAAAAACAATCAATTTCCTAGAATTTGTAACAGGTTTTAAATTTCACTTTAATGCGCTTTTTCTACCGTTTATTCAATGAGATTTAAATTTTTTTATGTGTTGGCAGTTTCAAACCGTACGTAAGCTGTTTTACTACACTTAATAATAATAATAAAATAATTATTTCAAGAAAATATAATGCACTTAATATATGCTTCCAGATTTCTATATAATTTAGGTACGCAGTCCTCCCTTAGAAACAGATGTGAAACCGCGGAGCGTAGCTAGTTCATAAATAATCCAGTCCCTGCCAAACAAAAGATTGCATGAATAACAAACAGTAAGTTCATAATTATAATTGTTAATAATTATAATTATTACAATAATTGTTGTAATGTGAAAACAATAATTGTGTACCAGGCTATCATGAGTGTGTAGGTACCTAAAGTGTCCGCTGATATCGACAGCAGGCGCCGCTCACGTCATCACAATGATAATGCCGCGTCAGTTTTAATGGAAATGATACGTACATAACTACATACACACTTATGGTCGCCTGGTACTTTAAATAATAATTATTGTAAGTTAAACAAGGTTAAGTTTACATTTATTTGATACGAACAAATTATTTATTATTATTATTGAGAACGTCCATTTAATTTTGATTATGAATCCAATTTTATTTACAGTGTGAACTTGAAACAGTCATATTTCGAGGGCCTTTGTCTTGAAATATAGTAAAACTTGTGGCTCCCGCGGTTTCTCCCGCATTCTCGAGGGATCTTAAATTTTCCCGGGATAAAAAGTAGCATATGTCTACGGAACATAATTCTAATTCTGTTCCAAATTTCATCCCGATCCCTTCAGCCCTTCTGGCGTGAAAGAGTAACAAACATAGGTACATACACATCCATATAATATTAATAGGATACTGGGGCCGTATTATGATCTCTTATTTCCAGGCAGTTCACGCCGTGAATTGAATTGCCTGGCAAATTCGTATTATGAATACAAGTTCCAGCCAGTCAGAGGTCACGTGGTACACCAAGCCGACTTCTGCCCGGCTTTTCAAAAACTGGCTGGCGTTAGTCGTATTATGAGCGCTTATTTGACATTTATATTCCTAAGGTAGTTGTCAAAAAGTGACAGTGTAAACAATTCAGTTTAAGCGTTCTCATTGTTGCCTAAACTGAATTGTTTTGTGATTATTTCGGTTTAAAATTAATAAAAATGTGATAATTATGTGTGAAGAATTAGAATTGTTCAATTTTCTGGAGAGCGACGACGAGGAGCCTAGAACTAGTCAAATGCATAAAAGAATGAAACAAAGCGATCCATTTTCAATCGAAGATCGTCAATTTATTAAAAATACCAACTTAGCAAGGACTTTGTGCACAATCTTTGTGAGGACCTTGTACCGTATATGTCTGTGCCTAAGAAATCTACGGTTTATCAGTGGAAACTAAGTTTCGGACATTTTTGTGTTTACTCTATAAAGTGTTATTAAGTCCCATTGTAGACTATTAATTATATAGTAATAATATTTTGTGCAACAGTTTAGCTATTTACACTATGAAAATTAGGTTTAATAATAAAGTTTTGCTCTTGTATAATATCTAATTTCTTACAATAATCTGGAACAAAAACATATTCTAGATAAGTAATGCTGATATGGAGATAATTTGTGTGGATGCTAGTTATGTAGGCGCTACCCATGACACATTTATTAAGGCGAATCATCCCCTAAAATTACACATGAAAAATCTTAATAGTAATGTGTCCTTAAGAGTCCACTGGGTATGTAGAAAAGAATATATTTCATGGATGTAAGTCAATTGAGAATATTTGAGAAAAGTAAAAATCTGGTTATCCCCAAAGAAAATACATGATGACACCAATTACCAATGCTGCTCTAGATACCCAAAAAACATATTACACTGTAGTCCACGTTAAGACAAGGCCCTACTTAGTTTATGTTTTTTATGAGTTCTCTTTATAGCTTTTTATTTAAGTAAATGTAATGAAGTTTCTGTTAATTTTACACATTGTATCGTGTAACTGTTTTTTGTCCCCTAAATAAATAAATAAATAAATAACACTCCACCATTATTTCTAACCCTTTACAGCACCTTGCCCTTGCACATTCATGGATGCTGTAGCACATGCCCACATCCGCCGTGAATAGTCTCGTGCTTGAGCGGTTTTGTTATATCCCATAGCTACTTATTTCCCTAAAGAAGTAAAGAAACTCCCACATTTTACTAACTGACTGCAAGTCGCCCGTCGACGACGATTTCCCTCTCCGGAGTAAATAAATTAAATACCTAGTTTCATTTCTTTACATTCTTATTTAAATAACCGAACAATAGCACAAAAACCACTTTCAAAAATACTTACGCCATAAGTCATACAATTATTTAATAAAAATAATATAATTCAAATGATGCGCAACGACATTACGAATGTCGGTCGAAAACTTAATATCGCAATAACAAAAAATTTATAGACGCATACCAAAATTATATAAATTTAAATATAAGAGATGAACGAATTTATTAACTTTTATTAAATCTTTCTAAAAAATCGTTGTTTTAATTAATTTTGTGTACAGAAAATAAATATTTTGAGTTTCAAACGATATAAAATAAAAACCGTAACTTACCGATAAAAATATTAGTCAAGTTTCTAAACGTCGCTGTATGCGAGGACAAGACGGCTATAGACAACGAATCCATTCAGAAGTCGGCCAGTTTTATGAACGTCATAATACGAAATATCGCCAGGCAGTTTAAGGCCGCGAACTGAATTGCCTGGAACTTGCCTGACTTTTTAAAAGTTCATAATACGACCCCTGTTCTTGTACTTAGAATATGTATAGCACGTATATTCATCAAACGTTTAAAGGACCATCTACTTGCAAAAGGTTATTATAATTTGAATGAATATTTTAATGAGTCGTAATTCGTATTAATAGATTAGGCAATTACACAATAAAAATATATAAAATAAATCGGCCCTCCTACATCCTCATTTTTTGAATCTATTTATTATTGATTATTATTATTATTAGTATTATTTTTTATGTAATGTATTGCTATCCCCAATCAGGGGTTATATGTGATCTAAATATTGAACTGTAACATCTACTATACACATATATATATGCAATAAAGTATTGAGTATTGAGCACAAGTAGTTTAATAATGAAATTAATAAGCTTAGTTAGATTGTCTAAAAACATCGCAGACTATAAGATGTCGATAAATAACCCTGGGCAGTCATTTATTAAGATATTATTTATAGCACAAAAGTTCGAACGTAAAATTTTCACCGCCAACCTCCCACAATTTATTTCAATAAAGAAAATTATATATTTTTTATTATATCCCTCAAACCATCATTCGAGTGAGCCGTACGTAACTTAATATCTCGGAAACCGGATAGCAGACAGTATGGCGCGGCCTTAAGTTTTCTTTTTTTAACTTTTCTTTCTTTTTTTTGGTGTAGAAAAAGTCAAAGGACTTTTATCTTGAAGCCTGTTTTTATTTTTTAACAGACCTTTTTGTTTCGTGTGTGATCCGATGGTTGATGAACGAATTGTTTTGGTAGTTTTGTTTATCACAAGTTGATGAGACAGCTATGAAATTAAATCGATCAAGAAGGTCACTTACTATTTTTTGTGTAACCATAGATAACTAAATATTTATAGAATAGGGATGTCATGATGTGAAAAAATATATTTATACCAATAAAAGTTTTATAGGAGAATTGAAACACAAAGTCTTAAATAGCTCCTTTAATGTACTTATTATATTTAACTGTCTACAAGTTACACTTATAAATACACAATGTTTGTCTGTTTGTCAGCGGAAGAAAGCCAGCTGAACCCTTTGACATGACAAATATTTTTGCCATTCGACACCTAATGTTAATTTCGTAACATGGAACTTAGTTTAAAAACACCCCGACATTTCTGCCTTCTCTAATGAGTTCCAAATTAGAATGTATACTTTTTAAATATTTCGTTATTTATAAAGGAGGTTGATGTATTACTTTTTTTAATGAAAGTAAACATGCTTCCTCTGTGGATGGTTCTTAATTCGACAATTTTATTTCAAAAAAAGCAGTTGCAAGAGACCCACATTTAAAGTTATTAAGGAACTCAGAATGCAAAGTTTACGTGCCATTAAAAAATATATAAAGATTGACACTTCCTTTTGTTTCCAAAAATAATACAAACCCTACATCAGGAACACATGTACAAAATCGAAATCGGCGACCGAAAACTTATTTTAACTAACACAAAACCAATGGTTGTGGAAACTCGATATTTTTGCACAAAATATAGGACGATTGTTGTAAAAAAAAAATGGGTATTTTTCTTACAAATCACGCATGTGCTCTGCGGTTTCTAGTTACACGTCGATAGTTAAAAATGTTGTTTTTTATTACCTATCAATTGAGTATTTTTGAAATATGGACGCCAATCGTAGAAAGGGTCACTTACAAATGATTATTGTCAAAAATTAATGCCATTTGTTAACCCTTTCATTTGACACCGGTGTTCTGGTGACCCCTTGGGAATTTTACAAAAAATCTTTTTACTTTTTATGATTATTACTTGACTTTTGGCCTTTGACATTTTACTACACAACCAAGTTTTTTTTGCTAGAGAAGAAAACGGTTGAATTTGTTTTGTTGGATTATAAAGGTTTGTAACAATTCTACCCTTAATTTCTTGATATAAAAAACTGTACTTTCTTAAATTTGGGTTGGAAGAAATAAACAAGCTTTTTATTACTTTTGACACTACAAATCGGAAGGACAAATATTCTCTTAATTCAATAAAACAAATTATAATAAATTATATAAAACAAAATTATAGAAAACGTTGATTAATTACGTTACATACAAATTTACCACTTTCGAATAAAGGATTTCTTATAATCATTCGTAATTAATTATAATTTCCTTCTTCTTTCAATGCAAATTTAATTAATATGAAGCGACATCTCATATATTTATACAAATTGACGCTTGCGCCTTGCGGACAGTTCCCAATTAGAACCCATTTAGAATTAAAACTAAAGCAATCCCTCACCGGACACAGCTGGGCCGTTTCTAGCCTCTATTTAGTTTAGTTCTGTCTTGTTAGTCATTCATTACATTAGCGATGCAACACAACTTTACTATATACCTATAAATTAGGGTAAACCATTCTAAATTCAACCTTATGTCTTTCGTAATAGCGTACCAATGATAGTTTAGAAGTGACAGTATAAATTTGTAGAATGCAACGAGATAAACATGGCGGCCACAGAACGAGTGAGACGTCAATCACCTGTCAACGACGTCCCGTTTTCTATGTGCTCCTGGTACTACCGAACGTAATGTACCGGGATTTATTGAGGAAAAAAAAATATGTAACTGCATTTTTTCACGTGTTTGTCTGACATATTGTATTTTGAAAGCGTTAAGAATGTTTTTGTTGAATTAGAAACTTTTAGCTTTCAGTGATTACTATGTCAACGGATTGATTGAAAAAATGTGTTGTATGTAAGACCAAGATAAAGTCCACAATGGTTTATTTAACCTCATTATCTTCAACCTACATCTAACGTTTTGCGGTTTTCCACAAACCACGTCTCTCACGAATATCCGAGATCATTATTAATATTAAATTCAAGAAATATCTTTATGTGACTTATAGTAAATTCATATGAATTGTTAAATGTATTGTGAATTTATTTAATAAAAAAACTATAGTGACTTAAAAAGTTTAAGATTTACTTTCTGTAATACTTTTTTTTTTAAATTACCCAAAAAAACGTAAAGGTCGATAAAAGTTCCAAGGGGGTCACAACTTTAAAAGAACAAGTACTCGGTAATTTCTTAACCCTTTCTAAAGCAACAAAAGATCAGTTTTAATATTTCTATGAAATGTAAGGAAATGAAGGGGAGACATGACCTTTCCTATTTCTCCGATTTTTTCTCAAGACTATAAAAAAACTATTTATTCGTATTTTAAGGTCACGTCGTTCAATAATTGTGGTGCAAAAAATATTTTTGAATTACATAAAAAAATGTATTAAGTAGTTTTTAGACATTTTGTAACCTTTTCCTTCGCATTTACATAGTCAGATACATTCAGATCTTAAAAACAGTTAATTCACACAAAACTATAAACTAAATTGGCACTTACCCATATTGCGCCAGTAAAGAGACAAGCAGGGCTTGCAGTGAAGTGTCAGCAAATACACTCTTGAGGGTTGATTTATGTGGTGTGGTCATGTGTGGTGGATATAGTTCGATTATACAGCTGTGTCTAATAATATCCTCTTTTATTAAGGCCCTAATATTTGTTTAAAGAAGTTTATAGGCTAAATATATTTGTTCCTTTCTTTGCGTAATGTGGTAAGAAAGTCAAGGCAAGTTTAATTTAAATGACCAGGGAAACATAAGCTACTAGCGATGTCATTCGATTTATTGCGTAGGTGTCTCTAGAACATAAAAATAAATTGCAAAGTTCCCTTTAGTGACTAGACAGACACCTAGGAGAGGGCAGGTGGATGTCCGCGCCAGGCCGGCGCCTCTTGTTTGCCGACCACTCCCGACCGCCCTCGTGTCATGCCGCCCTAGTACTTTCGGGGATGTGTGCAAACATTATAAGGCTGATGCAAAAAAAAGTAAAAATGTGGCATCAACTTTGTGCCAACAACCATTTTATTCACATTCTTGGCGTTGAAATTAATAATCAATTATGAAGGAGCAAAAAGCTCTGTTAATCAGCTGGTAGCCTGGTAGCTAATAGTTGTATTTGTGTTAAATTTACTTGATGTCTTTCCCTATGAGACCTCCAAATTTATGAGTGAACTGTTTATGAGCCCAACCATTTACTCCTAAAATAAACAAATTCTATCGACCAAAAATCATTTCCTAATGGACATCGAAAACAAAAATTTTGATCGATTAAACAGCGAAATGGCGAGCGCTGACGAAAGCAGCCATTAAACTGTTTGTTCTATTAAAAGGGGCAATAGAAACAAACATTATTTCGTAGTCCCCTATTGTTTGGGAAGTGACTACTCGAGCCGGCCGCGGCCGGGTGCGTAACTTCACCGTGAAGTTATAAAGAATATTTTTGCCACAAGTGATTTGGGGATATATACTTATTCAAAACTTACGTTTTTTATGGAGAAGACTTTCATAAATCATACAAACTTCCCATAAAGTTTTTAATAAATAAGGAGATCTGAATGTACCTACCTAGTTTTAGGAAAGAATAATAACGTTTAGTATTTTAGCTATGTCATAGCTTTTTTACGCTATATTTAAAATCGTATTACGTACCTAATAGCAACAATAAATAATGTACTTTTCCTTCAGTTATTTCTAAAAATATATGCACCTCATCCAAGTCTCACTTACCAGGCTCACATACCTATTAAGTATGTGCAATTATGTTATTACGAAACAATGGTGATTTCAATAATGGAATCACAATTTACAGGCGCGTGGCGAGCGGGCGGCGGGCGGTCGCTCGGTATGGTCGCACGCGTAATTTTAATGACCATGATTACTTAGTTACTCATGTTATCCTGGTCGAATCAAGATCTTCTCAGGTAAAATATGTGCGCTATTATTAGAGAATTGCATACAATAAATTAGGAATGTCAAAAATGAATTATATACTCAAAAAAATAGGGTCTAAAACGACTTGTACAATACAAATAATATAATGTAGCATGTTCTAAGTTTCACGGCGACCGCAAGGCGTTGTCCGCGGTAACCGCAGGCGGGGCCGTCACACGTTCCACACACTGCACCGCACTGTGTAACGAATATCAATGGTTATAGTAGCTAAATAATGTGACTCATTAGCTAAACCTTTAATTGATTATTGTATATATTCCTACTAGATTATTACACGTCTTACAGGCAGTAAAAGAAATACATTTACATCATTCAAATTATATTCATCCAATGATTTGGCACAGAGAAAGCGTGACATTTTACCTGTTAGTTACACCACTTATAGAAATAATTAATTCTGTATGAAACTTCTACGTGTTGTTTTTTTGGTATCTACTTAATCCAGGCAAAAGTCTTAAGTATAAAATATGCCTATGAATTTACAAAAAAATACCCAAAAGACTCACTGAAAATAGGTATGTAATAAGCTCAGTGTGTGGAAAGAGGCAGCTATTAGAGCATAGAACGGTCACCTATAACGGGCACGCTGGTCACGGGATGTGAACGAGAAACAGGGCTCTGCGGCGATATGATACCCTGGTGGTCAACGGGCATGAGATTGCGGTTAAGATGAGCTGTACTATGATTTTATACTATGAGAACATTTTTTTAATGAACAATAACTCCTTAAGTACATGTGTACCTAGTAGGTTTAGTTATGAAATACTACCTCAAGTAGGTATAAATCTATCTAATTTTCAGTTACGAATAAACTAGCAGGTAATATAGGTATGTGATTAATTTTGCAAAGGTCCCCATTGCAAAAAGGTGGTCAGTTTGAAAGATTATTTGTATACTCAAAATACTTTTAAAGAAATCTGGTTTATCATTTATCGAAATACTAAGTTTTCAGAGTCAGTACACAGCTATATGCCATGAGAAAGTTATTCAAACATAATGTATTAGGTACTTGCAAAAGTAAAAGAATGGTAAATACATGAATCATGGTTTAGTCAATTTATGTCTTAAGCTATACTTAGTTAAAATAGATTATTTTCCTTCAGTGTTCATGTAAACTAGCCGCGACACTTAGGTGTTGAAACAATGTTTTGTAACAATGTAGTTAAAATAAACGTTAAAGTTTAACGTGTTTACACCCACGCACGCGTAATGGAGACGTCGCGTCTCAAACATTAAAACTACAATGTTAACATAATAATAAGCTGTCCCTTTATACGTAAGTGTAAAGTAAGATTATTTACTATTATTATCTGTGTGCTTGACTCTGCTCATTCCACAGTCACCACTAAACTTTTTTCATAACCAAATAAATGTCATGCAAATACTAAATTGCTAGATTATAGATAAAGTTTTGTTTCATAAAATGTGAATCATAGAGCAAACAATTTTACTTTTTTACGTGTTTATTCTGTGAAGTAAGCAGCTAAAATGACAATGCGCGAAATAAGAATCCTATGTGCATTTTTTTATTTATTTAGTTAGATCTAATTTAAGATTTTAAAATTATGTGCACCTGTGTTTCACAAATAAATGATTCTGATTCTGAAAATATCACAAGAAATTATTTTAAATCTTTTTAAACAATATTCAGAGATAAAGTTTCGCATTAGCGTCACGTGGCTTGTTCATTAAGTTTTGACAGATCATTTGGCGCCTGTTTTCAAATACACTGCTTGACGTCTCGTACGCCATCTTTATTTTACAACTGCCAAATATCCACCACATGAATAACCACCTAATGCTATTGACATAAAGTTTATATTAGGGCTACTGTTGGATTTTTGAGGGTAAATAAGTAGTTGTTTATTATTGTTTGGACGGTACAAAGGGGTTGAGTGAGTGCCACGCGTCGACCATTATCTGGTGGAAAGTCCGTAATTAATGGGAAAAGTACTTTGATAGTCCCCATAGTGGGATTCAATTATGTTATTTGAGTTTAATCCTATTTATAAAACATATTTTCTTAGATTAAGATATCAATTTTTTTTTGCCTGTGGAATTAATTATTCGTCTTAGGTATTCAATTTATTCCCAATTTAAAGTGTAGTAAATGGGCAAGGCAGATCACACAAGCAACGTACCAAAACAATCGTGACTGAAAGAACTCCTTCCACGACTGACGTCCTGGTAAAAAATATTTGATTATGACAAACAAACTTCGGTGGAACTTATTTCACAAAAACAAATCGGTAGGTAAACTACATCACTTTTGCGATAATTACTTATCCTGGCTACTTTTACTTAACATTGACGTTTTTTCCAGTAATCCATAGGAACACTAATGTAGTGTTAAGGTTGACGCTCATTACAGCGTCCTGTCAACTGCCCTTCGTGACTACTCATTGCGATACAAAATAAGTATAAATGTGCGGTTTTTACCAAATTATCTACAGAGTATTTCATGGGGAAGGTTTTTATGTAGGTATACATCAATTTGGACCCGGTAGGTGGCGCTGGTGGGCAGAACGAAGTCTGCCGGGTCCGCTAGTAAGGTATATAAGACGTTACGACCCACTGCGGCCCTCAGCGGCCCTCAGCGGCCCTCAGCGGCCCTCTGCGGCCTTCCTCACCTATAATGAACGTCTACCCTTAAACCCAGCAAGTAGGTATTAATGTATAAATATTTGCCAATCAACCGCCTGGTCAGTTGGCTGGGTAAGCTTGAAATTACCTACCCGAAGTTATTTACTTTGGAACAGGAGGCACCAATATTTGCACAAGGTTACTGAGACGGAAAATAAAAACTTAAGGTATGTTGTGCCTTCTGTATTAACCTCTTGTCTATATCTGGTCTCCTGGTACATTTGGATATGATGTAGATCTTTATTATGTTTCCATACATGAAAATAAATACAGACATAACGGATTTCGATGGAATTTGGAATATAGATGGATTATACATACAGGCTACTTTTTATCCAGGCTTCACTCGCGTTCCCGGGGATCTTCAATTTCCCGGGATAAAAAGTACCACTGGGGTACCTACTCTATCAATGAAAGAAAAAATTTTGCAAATCGGTCCAGGCATCTTTGAGTAATCGCTGAACATACAAAAAAAATCCCTCAAATTGAGAACCTCCTCCTCCTTTTTTTGAAGTCGTTTAAAAATGATATGTGCTATCAGCTTGTTAAATAAGCTTGCCATGAACCAAGTACCTAACCATCTCCCTGTCTAGTCAAGTCACGATGCAAAACACACAATCTATCATATTACAAGTAGGTAAAGTGATACCCAAGGTACTCCCATACCTACGAGGTACCATGCAGTAAACATCACAACATTTTACAACAGTATTAGTTTGAGAAAGGTATCATGATGATTGCTATTTAATTTATGATGTAATTATCTATATAAGTATGTATTTAAAAAATAACGTAGTAGGTATATGTATGTAGTATATCAGCTGCCTGGTTATCCTCTCAACGCCCTGATTGCCCAGGAACCTAGTATTGATGTATTTTATACCAAGTTTAATACCTTTGTGAATATTATGTTTTAGATTTACGTTTATTTTAAGAATCATATATATATGTGTGATTGACTTGTTGCACGTTTTGGAGTAGGTACATATACCTACTGTGAGTGCAGCAAGTATTTATAAATAAATAAAATATAACACAAGCTCACTTTAGAGCTTACTTTGGAATCCGATTGGCCGTGTGTGAAAAATGTCCCAGGATATTTATTTATTTATAATACTTTATTGTTACGAAAATCATTCAAATAAACATAGAAGATAGACAAATGGCGGCCTTATCGCGTACTAGTTTCTCCTGCGGTTTCACCAGCGTTCCCGGAGGATCTTAAATTTATCCGGGATAAAAAGTAGCATATGTCCTTTCTCAGGCTCTAGACTATCTGTGTACCAAATTTCATTTCAATCGCTTCTGTAGTTTTAGTTTGAAAGAGAGACAGAGTTACTATCGTATTTATAATATTGGTATAGAAGTTTATAGAGTGGATGATCTCTTCCAGGCAACCTCAGGAATCTAGCTGACCCAACTTTATTTGCGTCACAAGAGTTCCCCGTTTTAGCAATATTTCATTGATGCACCGCTCCTATTGAACGTAGCGTGATGTTAAGTGCCTTCCCTAATGCATTCTTTTAATTTTAAAATTAATTAATTTTCAAAAATTCTACATAATCCCCGAGTAACATAGGCTATATTTTATCCCTGTATTCCCACGGGAACGGGAACTACGCGGGTAAAACCGCGGGGAGGCAGCTAGTTCAGTTATAAATTCGGATGTAAAGTTTTCTTTTAAATCCATCTACTTAGCTATTGATCGACCAAATATTTTCCTCCAATGTTTATGCCTCTCTAGTCCATTGTTCTATAAGGTTAATCTGTTTGCCTCCGTGTTTGCGGTCGCGGGTTCGAGTCCCGTCTCGGTCAATATTATTATATCGCCGATGTGTCTTTTAATTTCGTTTGTACTTCTTACCGGCTTATTTTGTGGGTACTAAAATGGTTTTTGTAGATGAACCGCTTTGACTGTTCTGCTTTGAACATCAAAAAGTCAACATGTGTGACTGAAAACTAGCATTATCATAAAGATTACTTGACATATTGATTTGTTATATACCGCAAAAATCACTAGCCTGCAACGATCAGCCATACAACTCAATTCCTTATTTATTTTTAATCCATAGCCTTCTTTGCTAATTGTTGTTTTTCTAACACTATTTTTACTATTGCAGTTGTTATAATTTTATTTAGGCATATATATAAATTAGCTTCTTTATATAAGTGTAATCGCGGACAAAAAAGGATGCATTCAATTTGAAATGTCACTTTCTGTCAGTTTTGAAAAAAGGTCGTTAATTTTGTTTTCAATTCCTCCACTCTTGAAGGGATGAATCATCACAAAAGACCATCTTAGCTCGTTCATTGGAACAATATTACGTTTTAAGTGCATGTACTGTGTGTTTTGTTTGTCGGCTGCGTCGGAACTGATGGTGTTTGCGTTAGGAACGAGTGTTAGCTCAAGACAACCATTGAAGTTAGGCTTTTTTATAAGCCATTCATTTCCGATTCAAGTCATGGATATTAGAAGTTTTTTTTTGTAAGCTATGTATGTATCGAAAATGTTAGGTAAAGTCTAAGATAGTTAATACTAATATATACTTATTATAAAGATAACGTTTGTGAGTTCGTGACGTTGTAAGGGGTAATCTCTGGATCTACTGAACCAATTTTCAAAATGATTTCACGAATAGAAAGCTACGTTATTGTGGAGTGTCATCGGTTATATTTATCCCCGTATTCCGGAACGAGAACTACGCAGGTGGAACCGCACGGAGGCAGCTACTTTTGAATACCTAGTACCTAAGTAGATAGATCGTAGCACAAAATAATACACATACACATACAATACACGATGAATTGATTTTTCTTTCAAACTAGGTATCCATATTTTATTGTTCGTAAGTATGTGTAATAAAAAATAACTGCATCAAATGCCATAAAAAAATTACTCAGTCTTTATAAAGACACACAAATTCGTCTAGCAATAACATTAGACTTTTTAAGCTTTTTATTTACCCCACAAAAGTGGGGGAGGTGCTTCCTAAAAGGTTTCATTGTCGGTGTATATTTTCCCTTGTTTGTTTGCTTTTTTTTAATATCCAACCCCCAAGTTTCCCCTTGCGCCTCGCAGCGGAAAAGGGTTGTTGGGAAGCCGCAAAAATTACTCGGAGTTCAACCTTTGTTTTAGCCGTCGAATAATCGGTAATGGTAGGTGTTTTTCTAGGGTTCCGTAGCCAAATGGCAAAAAACGGAACCCTTATAGATTCGTCACGTCCGTCCGTCCGTCCGTCCGTCTATCACAGCCACTTTTTTCCGAAACTATAAGAGCTGTCATATTACCTACTGATGAAACTTGGTAAGTTGGTGTATTTGACTGTTTTGCTTTTAGTGAAACTGACTTTAAAGCAGTTGGTCGTCGAAATCCACCCAGGACATTTGTATGCATGAATATGTCTGTTCTGTGTCTGATTGTAAATGACTATAAGTAGGTATGTATTAAAAATTAGTAGGTATTTCAGTTATCAGGTTACCAAAGCTCTGCTTAGTTTGGAATCAGATTGGTCGTGTGTGAAAAATGACCCGGGATATTTATTTAGGTATTTATTTACGGCTACACAAAAAATTTACGTAAATTAAGGTACATTGTTGTAAAAATAAGTTTAAAAATACTTCGCAGATAAAAAAAAATTTGACTGATATAACGGAACACGAGATGCTAAAACTTTTGGTTGTTTATGTTTCCTTAGTATTTATAACCAGAACTTTTAGTATCTCGTGTTCAGCGCAAGTAGGTGATCGTTTAAAGTTTAAGCTCTTGCAGCTGCTACTACCCTGGTATTATAATTTAGTAATGAAATGACTCAGTACCAATTAGATGTTTTTAAAATACCTACTAAACATAATAAGTAACTTATACATGTCTTCCACTACATAAACTAAGCTTGAGAATACATGGTAAATAAAAAGCAGTATCTTTTTAAAATGACTCCATTCTGATAGGACAGTGAAGAAGGTATTAATTACTCTAGTTTGATCCTAGTTACAGAGCAATTTAATTGGCTACCTTTATACCTTGTACAATGCGTCTAGCCACCAAAAAAAGGTTGATAGAACTGCGCAAGCCAAAACGAAATCGAAAAGGGACACTTTAAAATGTAATGTAGCGGAAATATGAAAAAAAAATCTAATTACAACATCCAGGCATGCGCGAAACGTCTCGGTGACGCAAATTTTGGCGCCAACTACAATAGTTCGACGGCCATTTTGTTTTTTTTTGTGTTGCCAGTGCAATTATTGTGTTTTCGGACGAGTAGTTTGCTTTGTGTCGGGCACAGTGTCGGGCACAGTGTCGAGTGTCAGCCACTAGTGCAGAGTCGAGAGTTCTCTAGTTACACTTTCAGATTCCTTTCGGTAATTATTAAATTAATCTACACATCATTTATTCTGATGAAAAACGTCCTTTCATATTACGCAGTTTAGTAGGTAAGAAGGTAAAATTACTTTTACTTTTTCAGAGAATTTAAGGAGGTTTTTTTTACATAGGTAGATTTTATTATTCATGTTTTTTTTATTTATCTCTTTAAATTTGTATATGAACAAAAGCTTTAAAAATTGTCTGTGTGTAAGTCTAAATTTGTTTGAGATTAAATCTTTATGACTTAAAATAAAATAATAAGTATTTTTCTCTATTTATTATAATATCTAAAAATATTGAGTTACTTTAACTAAGGACTAGTAGGTAAAAATATTTCTATCTTCGCTACCAACAATTACTTACTAACAATATATCCTAAACTCCGACATAACAAGCAAACTTCACCCGTCTTCACTCGATTTGTTTCCTCTAAAATCATCTAAAGTAGAACAGACAACCAGGAGAGCATGACGGGTAGGAGCTATCTGTAACTCGATATCAACCCCCGCCCCCGCCCCACCCCGACCCCCGCCCCTCGGGGTACACGGAACGTATGCTCGCTCAATACTGGCTGAATAGATGCTGGATGTTGGTTTACTGTATGGAACCATCGAATTGTTTTGAGATAAACCCTCGAAATTAAAATTGTAGTCATAAGAGAAATAATGTGATTTTGGAATGTAAATGAACTAAGTGTTTATTCAAAATAAACTGAAAGACCTTTTTTGGTACCTACTGTAATTTTTTTGTACATACAAACAGTGTTATGGGGTATATTTTATTAGATACGTTTTTGTGGTTTTTGTAGGCAAATTAGTTTGTTTTTTAAAAGTATTTTCTTAACTACCTAATGAAAAAATATTTGCTATGCAGTAAGTACTTGACTATATAAAGATGTATATAGCAAGCAATTATAGTAAATTGGTATATTTTTTAAATACCTATCTAAATTCAATAGTTTTAAAATCGTGGCATCATTCAACATAACGCCGCCAGCCGGCACGCAAGGCAAGGTGCAGATCCCGGCGGGCCCGTACAATCACTTACGCAATTGTTTAAACAATGGGACTGTAATAAAATATCGTATTACACTGAATTAAATGAGCATCCACAGTATAACCCGGCCAATATGCCAGGACACCTATTGTGAACAATACATAACGCATGAGGGTGAATTGTACATGGTAGCATAATGCGTTTGCGGACCGTTTTTAATAGACAATTATTTTTTCGTAAATAATAATTTGAGATTTGTTTTCAATTAAGTACAATTATTATGATATGATTTTACTGAGGATTATTATGATGTAAATGAGAATGTTACTTAAGTAGTACCTATGCGAAAAAGTCGAAGATAAGAAGTACCTAGAACAAATCTATAAAGTATAATAATATTAATAAATTAATTAGGTTTTTTTGGAAATACATATAACATGAAACATGGATTTAAAATGTAAACCGAAATACGTAAATTACCTAATTACAACTAGACTAGGTACCAAAAACAAATGTTACTGAAAAAAAAACAACATTTACGGCGCCCGTCGGCAAAAACCATCAAAATCAAGATACAATATTTATCTAAAATCCGTCGGTACAATTTAACAGAATCTGCGTAGACGAGCGTGAGGAAAGAAAGTAAACTAAGTTTATAACAATGCTATTTATTTAAACAACAAAAACTATAATCCTTCGTGGAGACGATTATCTTGGGAGCTACTCGCGCGAAGGTAACTCAGACGACGCCCGAGCGTGTTTCGGCGCCATTTCTGCCGACGTATTTTTTATTTTTAAAATGTTTTTTTTAACACTGCACACTATACAGCCACTCAATAGAGATTTCTAGCCTAAGTTATGGATGAAAGACTCTTTTGATTAGATCTCATTAGATTTCGAGTTTATGTAAATAAATAAAAAGATATGCTAGAGACCTTATCCAAAGTTATGGACGCTGATATGATATAAAACTCTTTTATTAGCTCTCATTAGATTACGAGTTTATGTAGTTACCTAAATGAGTAAATATGCAGGAAGGTATGGTTGAGTAGGTACTTAAGTTATATTTGTGACATTAATTAGATACCTTTCAAAGAAGTTCTAATTTAGATACACTCCTACTGAAAAACTGAAACTAAAAGTTTAGATTTTCGAACAGAGTGTTTAAAAAAACCTTCGTTCGAAAATCGGACGTGGCGCGAATATTTTTGTTTTTTTTATTTACTTTTTTCCGAACACCGCACATCTCATTCCGGCTGATTAGAGTTCTGACAAGGTTTGACGTAATGCAAGAAGCTGGCAACACCACCGACCACACAGCCGGGGGCCATGGCTTTTGGCCGAAATCCAATTTTATGGTGGTTTGTTGTTAATAACTGATGATAGAGATTACTTATGGGAATTTAATATTGTGGGTTATTTTTTTTTCGTTTTGAACGCAGATGCAATTCTCATCTTCCTTACCTTATTTAAAATTTGGTGTCTTACGTATTTAAATATAAATTATTTGTCCTATTTTAATAACGATTTTGAGATGACGTTTTAAAACTTGAAAGTAGGGTAGGTACTTAGGTAATTCGGAGTATGGTCGGAGATAAAACAAAGACATTATTCTTAATGCAGTTGCTAAACTTGCTAAGCATTGTAAGTAGGTAGGTGCCTATTTTATTCTATACTCAGAATCTACCTATTCATGTCTTATCTGCCTCTCTCTTATCAGCTCCAAATCAGTGTCTTTTAAGTAGATTTTCCACGTGTACGCTTGCTTAATCCTTAAACACTGCGACGTTGAGTCTTTATTAGATACATTGGTGACAATAGACATATCAGCTTTTATTCTATTTCTACGTGAAAAGAAGATAAAATCTCGTTGTATCTTAGAATAGATTTCTGTTAGATTATTCGGATACGTAACTAAGTAAGTAGATATCTACTTAAATGAAATGTAAGTAGGTACTACCTACGGTTTGCCGGTTTCACTCTCATATCAACACTTCTACACTAATGTTATGAAGAGGAAAGATTTGTATTTTTGTATGTAACGAATAAACTCAAAAAGTACTGGACTGATTTTAATAATTCATTTTTCATTAGAAAGCTACATTACCACTGAGTAACATAGGCTATATTTTATCCCTGTATTCCCACGGGAGCGGGATCTGCGCGGGTAAAACCGCGCGGATGCAGCTAGTCCTCTATAAAAACAAATATCTAGGCAAAGTGGGAATATGTATTGTTTGACCAAATAATTTGTTTTTGAATGCACACAAATAGACCACCCTTTGCCGGGGTTATTCCCAGAGTACTCCAAGTTTCTTTCCCAAACTACTCCACGATAAAAAAATAGGTGGGCATCGACTACGACCGGCGGTTTGAAAGGTACCTATATAATGTTGTTAATGAATCTATAAGATTGGCAAATAGCTACCAAGCATGTCTCAGATCACCAGGCGCCAGACATAGCAAATATATTTTCAACCTATCCTAAAATAACATTATGGTTCCAGTGAAAGTCAAAATTTTACTTTTGGTTATTTATTCAACAAATAGTGCTTCTCTTTTATGCCTCGTGAACCGCAGGGTCAAATCCCTGGTCTGTAGGTACCTACCTCAAGAGTTATGATGAATTACGTTACGGATTGACTACCTACTCAGTTTGGTCACATTCAATCAAAGGCATGTGAAGTCCACGGCTCCGCACTAGGCTAAATATGATTTCTTCTTGCAAGCAAATTAGCTAATAGATATCTATCTACCAATCCTATCCTACAAACCTTGTTGGAAATTTGCTTGTAGGTACCTACTGCCATAGATAGGTAGGTAGATAGGTATCTTTACCTACATACGGTCTTGTTATAAAAGTTTTAACCTAACCAAATATTTCTCTAAGTACCTAGCTGCTATAATAAATCCTACATAGGTAGGACCTACCTAATTAAGACAGGTATCTACCCCTAGTAGGCAGCGGGCAGGTGTCTCCTTTCATTCCAACTTCATAATTAGCCAGCATGCCTACGCATCACTAATCAATTTTACATTCATTATGTCTAAGTTGTCTAACTAGGTAAGTAATATACATACATACCTACATACATAGGTAGGTACCTAACTTATATATTTAATCTCCAAGATATGGTATGGTCTCAGATACGGAGTCAGGGAGGTTTCACGGCTCATGGGCTTGTACCTACAGTAGGTAGGTTGCTAATCTATAGGTAGATATTTAAATAAGCACCTAGATATCTACACTACTTAAGCAAGTATAAATAATTAAACGTAAGTAGGTACCTACTTACCTACGTTTGCTTGCTACACAAATGTCAGCAAATTCTACATGGGAATCGAATACACGACCACCGTTAAATATAGGTAATAAATGGGTACCTACGTTCACTTGAGTTAAGCTAACCGGCCGTTAAAGTTCTATGTTCACTAACATAGTAATACCTGCTAAGTTAAGTTTTCTTTGCCCCTATTATATAAAGAAACACACACACATACCGTCTCACTTATTTCATAAATAAATATAATTACTTATTTAATTTAATTAATCCATACTTAATATTATAAATGCAAAACTGTCTGTCTGTCTGTTACGCTTTCACGCTAAAACTACAGAACCGATTTAAATGAAATTTGGTACACAGATAATCCAGAGCCTAAGAAAGGACATAGGCTACTTTTTATCACAGGAAAATTGAAGATCCCGGGAACGCGGGCGAAGCCGCGGGTAGCCACTAGTTACAAATAAAAACACAAGACTAATTTTCTCATCAAATCTTTCATCACTAGTTTCAGTTCTACCCTACTTACCTATAACCAGAGAACATTCTCCCTTCGATATTTAAATTCAAATGGATCCAATATGGAGGCGTCTCCCTTCAACGGGCGTTATCTATATCCACCAATCACAGCACAAGGATTACCCTCAAAGGACAATGCTCATCGCTGATTGGTCCACCTGGTGATGATGTCCTGGGGATCCTTTTATTGTATTGTCATCCCTGTCATATGATAAAGAGCATTTGTATAGTTGTCTTTGTCTCTGTTTCAATTGTTTGTAGAAAGGAAAATGTAACTTTTTGGGTTAAATTTAGTATTGATTGATTTTGATACCTAGATTTTAACATTAGGTGGGTTTATCTTCAATATATTTTAAAGGTTTCGATGATATGTAGGTAGATACCAGGAACTTAGATAGGTACTTACGTAAGGATATGTTAATTGATTTATTTTAATTATGAATTCACTTAGGAACCCGTGTCCAAGCAGCACAGTGACCAAGCAAGCACAGTGTAGGCTACACCTAAAAATAGCTCAAAATCGTAATTCCAGACTATAAATCCATCAATCTAATTAGCCCGTTTCAACCCACAGATCCCACTTGTGAGAAAAGCCCTCCTTCTACTTAGTTACCTTCTAAGTTCTGATTCCACCCTCAGTGGTTAAATAAAAAGAAATTAGGTATATTTTTATTTTTCTACATAAATATCGAAAATCATATAATTCCCTGTATAATCCTTACAATTTCTTATTATCGGTCCTACCCCTGTATTTGTTTAGGTTTAATTTTTCCTATAGGTAGGTACCTATATGATATTTAGTCAATCGGAGATTGCCGATAAATCTTATAAGTGCTCTTTAGTTCCTATACGCCATATGATAAATTAAATTTTGCCATCTATATTTGGAAAATAGAACTACAGTCACAGTTTCCATAAAGTACGACAGAGGTCGCTTTCAAAGTTGGCTGCAACTGTAACATCTTTGTAAGTTAGTATGACTATTCAACAACAGATGGCGTAACATGTTTATTTAACGTTACATAGCTATTGTCAGCTACTAAGGTAGGATATATCCTTTAAATTTTTTATATATCCATATATTAATAATGACTATAAATGGCAGCATTGAAAAGTATTTTATTTATCCTATTTCAAATTTATCTAGAATTAATGAAATATGAATGAAATGTGTTGGTAATAATAAACAGTTGTTAATAATAAAACTGCCTATCAAATAAACTTTATATATTGACTTAGATGGATTAAATCTATTTTTTATTTATTTATATTTATTTACTTTATTAAAAGTGTTGATCCAGTTGTTAATATTAGAACTACTTAATAATAAAGTTTGTAAACTTCTGAGCTAGATTGATAAAATCAATTTTTTTATTTATATACTTCATTAAAATTAAAACTATAGGTTTCTTTAAAACTTGTGATTGTTTATTTGAGATGGTAACATTAAATGGACGCGTGTCTTTTCGTTCTGCGCAACGAGCGCGTTCAATGACGCGTTTGACATTTCTGTCATTTCACTTTTTACATACGTGTCAAGCAAGCTTGTGCGCTCGGCTTTAGCAGCCTTTAATTTTAGGATTTAACTGTGAGTATTCCTTATTTATCACTTTATTTGAGCTTTAATATTATGTGAAGTAGTTTACAAAAGTTATAAACGTGGTTTTCACTCATTAAATCGGGCGTAAAATACCTATTGGAATTTCATGTTTAGTTTCGCCAAATTGCAATTTAAAACATTCTCTCGATAATATCGGCTAATTAAGTGTAAAATTCGTGTTATCGCTTTACTAAGGTACATTTTTACGTGTAAATTGTTTATTTAAACGTGTTATTTTAGGGCAAAAAACCAGTTTGTTGTCGCAGAAAATTCTGGGACTAAACCAGCTGGTTCGGTTTATTATATTTGTTTTATCCTGTTTAGTGCATTGGCACGAAGACTACGCAATTTATTTGTGAAACTGCGTTCATTATAAATAAAACAATTTAGCCTTCGATTTCTACTTATGAGCGTTATCTAGAAGTGATTAAGACCGCATTAAGATTGTTATGAATTGGGCTTTGACACGTAATCATCGGGAAAGTTAATTTTGTAATTACAATCGTGTGCGTAATTTTATCATTATAACGCTTTGTTTATGAAAGTTATCTGTTGGGTTACTTACCTACTTTTTATGCTTATTTGTGCCACTTTTACTTATGTACCTACTTAGAACACCTTTGTGAGTTTTTGAACCATATGCTTTATTGTTAAAACTGTATTATTTTGTTTGAATTTGTTAATAGAAAGTATTGTTTCTACTGGTACATATAATGTTAGTGTAGTTGATAATCAAATATTGTCTTTCTGAGTAGCCACATTATGGATTATTTAAACTACAACATGCAGATTCTGCTGTTGTATCAAAGTTACTTAATTACTTTCCAAAAACATTGTCCTTATTGCGTGATTTCTCTGATACCTAGACTTTGATAACAACATGTATATTCATCACATTTTAATATTGTTTTCAGGACAAATATACGAGATAATCATTAAAAAATGGCCCCAAAACAGAGAATGCGTATTGCCAACGAGATCGCCAGCAAAAACATCACCCAGCGAGGCAATGTACCCAAAACCACTAAGGTAAGTCACTTAATATCAAAAATACCATCACATAATAGTATGTACATGCAAACCTTTGGATGTACGGATGTTTGTTACTCAATCACGTCACAACTAAAAGGATCTGGATGTAAATTTCACCAAGTTATGGTTCAGTGGATGTTCAGGAATGGAACATGGGTTACTTCATAGGGAATTAGAAGCTTGTTTGTTTTGTTATCATCTTTATCTTTTCTTTATTACTTTGTTTCTTTCCTATCTAATTGTGTACAAACAAAGCATAATTTTATCTCTCGGAAAGGAAAAACTAGTTTTCTATACATATTTATTTCTCATTTTGTATTGAAATGTGGCTTAAATATAATTACACAACCAACAATTTAGATTGTTAAAGTCTGTACCAACATAAACCATTTACTAATTATGCAACAAGCCATTGAGTTGAAAGTTTTTGATGCGGAACCACCAGATTACAAATACTTTTCAATTCAAATAAATCTGCTGTATTTGTAATCTTTAGTTTCATTCTTCTAAAATAAAGATTTTCCATAGTAAAGATTCCAGATAAAGCTAATTTTGTACTATGGTATTCAGATAAATAGACTACAGGATTTTTGCATACTTAAAATATATTTACGAGAACAAATAGACTTGAATTCTCATTTTATTCCACAATTAATATTATTACACATTATGTATGTGTAAACCTAACAGTAAATAATTTAGTAAAATCAAAAACAAAACACTAATATATAAAGAGATAAGATTAGATTTTCTGTTTGTTTACTTGTAATGAATATTCTATATAGGAATAATGAATATTCTAATAGGCTTTGAAATTACTGGACCAATCTGAATAATTCTTTCACCAATGGAAAACTACATTATCAGAGAGTGACAGAGACTATGTTTTATCGTTATGAAAGATGAACTACGCCGGTGAAACTAGTACTTAATAAATTGATAGCAAAAACAACCTTATAAAACCACCTGTTGCGTAAATATTGATTTTATATAATATTGTCAAGTACATAAAGATTACAATGGAATGCTTTTGACATATTAAACAATATAAGCCTTACATACGTCAGGCAACTGCGTATACGCATTTCATTTATTGCAATGTTATTCCAAAACATAGTTACCTGTAGTATGCGTGGAATTGAATTATTCACGTTTACTTTTATTTTAATACACATAGGATATGGTTGATAATATTTATGCACTTATGCTGTTAGCTTATCACTAATATACGGTCATAATAATTTTTTCCTTTACCTTCTTCGCTTTTCAATTTTTATTTTTAAATTTTTGCCTTGGTATATTATTTATATATTTGGTATATTATTTATATATTTGGTATATTATTTCTTTTAATTTTTGTCTTGATAGAGTAGTAGCTAAGCCTGATGATAAATTGGGGAAGATTTTATGCGAAATATCGTAGTTTTTAAAAAAAGGTTGAATCTTCTACCCTGTCTAAGTTCCACACTTTCCAAATAAATAAATAAATAAAATAAATAAATATCCTGGGACATTTCTCACACACGGCCAATCTGATTCCAAACTAAGCAGAGCTTGTGATATGGTAACCAGATAGCTGATATACTACATATACTACTTTTAAATACATACTTATACTTAAATAGTGGAGTATTGATAAGCTACCATTAATTTTATTGTATATGCCCATAGGTTGTACACTATAGTAAGAATACTGTCATTATGCATCTTTGCATCATTTCATTATTGTCTTAGCTTTTATTTAGGTTAACTCATTTCTACTTTAATGAAGCCTATTCAGTAAGTGATAGATGACTATACTACCTCAATTTTGTTCAACAAGAGAAAGTCATATCTTGAGGTCAAAACTTAAATTTTAATGTATTATTTTCTTTATTCCAGGAAAAGGAAGACCAGTACCCAGTCGCACCCTGGCTGATAGCGCTCTTCATATTCGTCGTCTGCGGCTCGGCGGTGTTCCAAATCATTCAATCCATTCGGCTCGCCTAAAGCGCCCTCTGTGATCCCTTCCCCCGACTGATAATTAGTACCATTACAGTGCATACCTGTGGCATGATGTGTTTCTCCCTCACACATACGCTAATAGAGTGAGATAGGCTGATTTTTCGTATGTGCTTATTTACTTAATGAGTCCTATCAATGCTATAGTCTTTCATCTTCCAACATTAGTCTTGTATATTTGATCAAACATTGGCCAAAAAGAATGGTTTCATGTAAATACTTCTATGAAACACATCACGCCACAAGTCCAGTTGAAAAATGTATATAGTCTGTGTACATTAAAAATAAACTTTTCTAATGTATACAAGGCTCGGTACATATGCGCGATTTCTCTCTATGTAGCTTCTAAAGTTGCATCACATTATGTTTAGTCCATAAATGTAAGCGCAGGTTTTAAAGACGTATAATCTCATCGTAACAAAAAAAAAGGTAAATAATTATACTACTATATTCTTGTATATTGTAAAATAAAAATTTAAATTTTTAATATTTAAGAAAATCAAGGCATTTAGATAATCGTTTAAATGAAATTCATTCCTTAACATTTATTTGTGACCAAGTGTTGAAGACGCACAAAACAAACCCGGCTTTGTTTGGCAAAGTCTCGTTATTATTGATTTTAGTCCAATTATACTAACCAACGTAAAAATATCGATGAAATTATTTTATATCAAAGCTAACTGTGTCGAAAATTGTTTGTCGGTTCTATTTTTTAATGTTAAATGTAATTTATTTGATTAAATACAGTATATTTGTCATATTTTATTTTTGCGTTTCTTTTACGACATGACTTTATGTAGAATATCGAATATCAACCCAACCCATCCCATCATAATATTTTAGTTAAACTTTTTTGACAAAATATGAATCACATATTACCTAGTAAAGAATCCAAATAAGGTAGGCCTATGTAACGAATTTCTTCTGATTTAAAGGGTGTCTTACTTGCATTTGGTACCTAGGTTTAGGGTTCCCATTCCATAAATAAAATTCACCAATGTTTTATCATTTGTTTAATTCATAAAACATACATTTTACAAAATAAAATTCGAGAGCTTCAGACTTAAATCGAATTTACCATTTATTTATTATACAAAATAATTAAAAACTATATGGTACAATCAATTTACAGTATTGTCATGACAATGTGATATGTGTTACTTAATACAATGTTATAAAACTAATTCCATTGAGCACCTAATTATAGCACCAATTTATTGTGTTCTGTGATATTTTTATGCAACCAATATTCCATATTAGCAAAAGTTATATAGTAAAATAGTTTTGCTACTGAACACTAGATGTCGCTAGCTGTCCCATTTTCCACTATTCATAAATTTTACTTTCTTAAAGTTGGAAAGCATACTATGAAAATGAAAGTGTACCGACATTTTATATTCAAACGCAAGTATATATAGTGTTAAATGACAATAGTACAGATGGTTAATGCCCACAATTGGGTAGTATAAATATTTTTATCATCTGTGGCTATTGACGAATTACTTATGACCATGATCATATGATTTCAATGAATTTGCTCCCTGTGCTAAAATACATTACCAAAGTATCATTAGTAGGTGCCATAAAATATGTATCATAAAAACGGTGTATGTTTTTACAAATATGGTGATACACTTTGTGTCATTAATAAGTATACATTGCTAATATAATTATTATTATCTATTATATTTATGTATGTATCATGCCACCTTTTTTCCAAAAAGATGTTGTCGACAGAAAATATTTCACAAATTAATTTTATAAAATCCAAAACCGAAATAAAGCCCACTTATTTTGGGATGATATTATATAGTTTCAAAAAAATATACAACAGTAAATTTGAAGGTGAGTCTATAGTTCTATACTTCGTTAATATTATAAGACCACAAAAATAATTATGCAGGTGTATGTGAATAAATTCTATGTTTTGTGATACTATGTTTCATCAATTCTTATTGTACTAAAATACCCTCTATCAAAAGATAGACTGATATTCAAAAACACTGGTTTATTCATTTATTTATCTATTAAAATCATAATTCAGGCTTCTATTTACATCTCAAGCATTAGCTAAACGAAAGTATGTTAGCCTAAGCGAATTGAAACAAAAAATAATCACCTAATATTTCTTCAAGCAGAATTTGTAAGCTATATTTTTATTGGTATTTAAAAATATGACTACAAACACCATTTGTGAACAAAAGTGTACTGTGCACATACTTATTGAATACGTACTTAACTATTTTAAAGTATCATAAATGGCCTCGTTGGGATATGTACCATTTAAATGGATGCTGTTACTAAAACTTAACGAATTATCCTTACTTAAATGTACCTCTGTCCTCTCCAAGCTTTGACTTTCAGTTTCGACTGGATAATCATCCATATTACTCGTGATTTCCAGTCTAATTGCATGTATTTTGGATTCAGAACTATTACCTTTGTCTCTCTCCCACGAATCTATTTATGGACTATGGACACATCGTTTTTACTTTCTAAATCGTCAAATTCACTGGACGTTACGCTCGAATTATCCAAATCGAAATCCGTCGTCTTCTCTATAACTACAACCTCTATGTGCCTGAACGGATTCTCTTGGTTTTCAATCATCTGCCTCGCTCTTTCATCGTTCCTTATTATGACTTCTTTTTTAACGTTGCATATCACTGGGTCGGTTGCTAAAACGTCAATATTGTTGTCATAACTCTCCTCATCGCTTGTTTTCATTCCATTAGGGGTACATATTTCTGCATAAATATTATCGGATATAGAATCGGGTTCAACCGTTTCTTCTTCAACATTCACAGCGTCAGCGACTTGTCCATAAGGTAAATCTTCAATGACAGGAAGTTTACGTTTCTGTATTGATGATATTGATCTTCTAATCTTCACATGACTTTGTAGTTCCTCTTCACATATATCCACTGCTGCCAAGTCCTCCTCGAATTCCGATTTAGGTGTAGGAGCTCTTGGCTTATCGATTTTCTTTCTAAAATTAACAAGTTTATCTGCATCGTTGGTGCGTTCTGTTTTCGTCGGCATACTGTTACTGTTGCTTTCTTCCTTCTTCTCACTGATTTTCTTAGGATGAAGCAAGTTAGAAGTAGACTTGCTCAGTACTCTTTTAGTTTTCACATGGAATTCCGAACATAGTTTCTCAGTGATGAACGAATGCTGTTTATAATTAATTTCGAAGTCGCTATCGTTGTACATAGACCCTACTCCGAACATATTGATTTCTTCACAACTTTGTATTTGATTATATGATTCTGATTTAACCATAGCTTTTTCTGGTATGAGATCAGGTTGTATCCTCTGTCGCCTTTCCAAGTGTGATGATGATTTGGTAGCTGATGATTTCTTAAGCATATTTTCATCGAGTGATTTTAGTTTCCTTCCAGAACTGCTGTCGCTCTCCATAGAGCCGCAGTAATTGATTTGGTCTACACTGAGGTTCTTCCTGTCATGTTTCATATTGATCCCACTGTCTTCTGTCGTGAAGGAACTGTCTGGCATCCCAGTCTGCACAGATACTGACTTTGTCAACACTGGTTTCTTATGGCTAGAACTACACTGACTAGTTCCCATGTCAGACGAAGAAGTAGTTAGACTTTTGTACGAATGGCTTTTCTCAGCTGTACCGTCATTCTTTCGAGTAGCACCAAATCGATCTTCAATTAGCTTTGCCATATCTTGATACCGTTCTATAGAACTATGCTTCTCGCCTAATGGATCGAAAGGATCTTTTATATCTCTGAATTTGTCAGTATTCTCAATAGCTGATATTTTCTCATCTGTTAACTTTTCCGTACTTTTTAATAGTTTCAAATTTTTAAACCATTTATTCTTCTTTTGAGCGGAATCTTCTCTGAATACCTGCATTTTATCACTTTGAAAGTGTTCATGATCAACTTTCTCGTCACTTTTATCATCTTTGCCTTCGTCGTCGCTGTATACGTCGTAGTTCATATGCTCGAGTTCGTTTTTACTTAAAAATATAATTGATCCTTCAGTCTCGTCGGGTATATCTTTGAGCACCTTCTCACTTTTACCGAATAGCCGCGATGTATCAATTTTTAAGCCTTGGAGTGTAAACTTGCGTTCTTTCTCAAACTTGACTGGTTCGTGGTCTTCCTTCATGAGCTCTTCGGCGGTTTTCGCTTTGTCGACGACTGTTGAGTTGGCGTAGGAGATCTGCCTGATCCAGTTGTCAACATTTAGTTGACAGAAGGTTAGAGCTTTTTGTAGGCGTGCGGAGAGGAACATTCGCTTTTCGTTTTCGAAGCCGAGCTGGGTGCGCCGGACTCTGATGCTGCCGTTGAGTGGAAGCAGTTGGAGTGCCTCCTTTGCATGGTAGCGGGGGTCAACCTGCTTGCTCGGACTGGATGGCATTGACCCATACTCCGGGAGTGTGCACATCACTAACACTGGTTCCGTTACTGCCGCCCGCAGCAGAAGATCATCTGGAATTAAAAAAATATTTATTGATTATGTTTTTAAAAGTAAAGTGTGGCTAAGTAAGCCTACTTATATAGATACTATTTCCTTGTGTTAATAAGAACGGCTGTATTTCTTATAGAGAATGAAACAAAATTACGTTAGCAGTTCAAAGATAAATCAATTCAATTGCGTGTATGTAAATAAAACCGACCTACTCTATCTTTACTTCTACTTTTAGTTCACTCTCACCTCCAACATCGTGTGCCATCTCAATGGGCACAGTGCCAGCTAGCAGCCGCACCCTTGCCGGTAGTCTCCACAGGCTGAGCAGGTGCGGCAGGCGATGCGCGCGCGCCGCTGCGTCCGGGGGTGCGGTGCCCGCCGGCTCGGCCGCCACGTCCCACTCCGCCGGCGACAGCTCCTCCGGACACACCTCGTATAGCTCGCCTTTTGTGTTGATTGGCACGAAGAGCTCCTGGTGGTTTTATAATTGAGTTTAATATCTAGTTCAAGGCTGATTTTGATATAGGTATTCTGGTTGCCGTAATTATATTTACCTACTTTTGGAAAAAATTCACATATTTTGTTTTTAATAAGTTCGATTTAGCCGTGTATGAACAATACACGGCTAAATCGACGGTTGCGCTGAAGTCGAAATAGTGCCAAGTCTAATTAGGAGTTACATTTAGGATGCTCGTTATATTTACTTGTTGTTATTATTAAAAGCTTAATTATAAATACCTAACTATTTATATACCTACATTTATATGCAAACGATATACCTATATTACACACCTGGTAACGATTAAAAGATTTTCAATGAAACGTAGCAAGCGTATAGAATAATATTTATAAGTGGGTACTAAACTAATAAACATAATAAGTAAAGTATGACTTATAATCCAGACGATTCAATTACCATAAGCCTCTCCATGCAAAAGGCATTTCAAATCTGTCACATTGATGTAGAAATACGCAGGTAATAAACACTATGGGATTTGACACAGAAAGGGGGGAGCGAGTGGGCCGCTAACCGACCATAACCCTGGTCCATAACCTACGACAACATAACAGCGAAGATTTGTGTCTATGCAACCAATTGTTACTTGTATTTTACAACATCTCAAATTGCCCTCACATTATGTGCCTATGTAGAGAATTCAAATTTGCGGCCTCGGAACAACGGACTTCTCACATGACAACCTAGTTAAAGAAAGAGATAGAGCATTGCTTATGTCATTTTACGTTACTGAATTGAATGCTAAGTATGTTCCGACCCTAGTAATTGTCTGTGGTGAATCACTAAAAAGGATTTCACATTGAAGACCGGAAATGACGTCTAGTAATTAAAATTTCTAACAAATAGTTTTAAATGCCTAATTGTGTAATTAGGCAGTTACTTAAAAAGTCCTCAATTTTAAATAGATTATCTTAAATACTGCCCTAGTTGAGAGATCATTAACATTATTATCGCTCTGTGAAATCATAGATTTCAAGACAAAATACTAGATTAAATGAAAATTTTACGCCAAATATTTTCTTGAATACTTCGATATAGATAACTACTTATTAGGTTGTACATAGATGTAATAACTTTACAACCATCTTCAATCTTGAAATTGTGCTTTCATGGAAAATATATATTTAAAAAAGTTGTTCATTATTTTCCCCTCCAGTGTACAAGAACCGGTACAAACTGGATAGTCAAAAGCCACCTTAGCAAGCCCAAGATATTGTCTAGCCGTTTTATTGCGATGCCATTCGTTTTAATGCATTCAACATCACGCAATACGTTATTGTTTATGTGCCCGAGCGATCCAATATGGCCGCTGTCGTCTGTCACCCTGGTAATGGCTGTGCAATTATTGTGCATGTACTTAGGAAGATTAGTTCCGATATGCTTAAATAATTACCTATGAGTTGTTGAAACTGGCGTATAAGTTATATATTTAACGCTAAAATGTTAGTTGTAGTTTGTAATTAGTTGTATTTTTGTGTATTTAAAAATTAATTTGTATAAAAAATACACCCACCTAGTGAATAAACATAAAACAAAAGTAAACAGGTGGATGTTTCAATGAAGGTACCAGGAGACCAGTGGTTACTAGACGATAGCCCATATTTCTGATTTCTACGTTCAACTCACTGAATTACGTAATGTAGACAGTTTCGTATGAGAAGAATGGATATTTTTAATTGATACCGCCACTCGCCACTAGATAGCGCTACTGTACTTACAATCAACCATTGCAAACGAACATGTCTGCAATATAGGCAACAAATCAGTGTTATCTTGATTAAACAATATCGAGATGATGTTACAATAATATTATAATAGCACTTGCGCACATCGGCACCTAAAACACGTTTCGTACCAACCTACATAAAAAACTGGGCTTCATCAAACAATGGTGCAATTTTAAGTCTATCTAGATTTAAATACAGGTTTTATTACTTAATCGATACTGGCGTGAGTCGAGGGTGTTGCATGTTCTTGCTATTGTATTGTTCCATGAAAAAGTTTAAAAAAGAAAAGTTGAATATGTAAATGTGCTTTGTCGCCTTATGCGCTTGTCTATCAACAGTTTTGTCATACACGTTAGTGAAATGTCGCGTTATTTATTTCATCTGTCAGTTGTTATGAATTGTCTCTTTGCATAGCAGCATTTCTTAAATCTGATATCAGAGAATGCAATACCCACTAAATGTTATCTAAAGTAACTAACAGGATTAAGAAGGTAATGTGATCTGATGTTATTTGAAAGCGACTTTAGACTATGTGTAGCTTTTAAGCATTAATTATTGCATAAAATAAAAAATAATTAAACATAAACCTGTTATTTCTTGCCAATTAATGATTTTACATGTTAACAAATAGGTATTTCAGTTAAAAGTATTAGTTAATAGGTTCTGTTTATTTACTTTAGTTTTTTAAGGTACAAAAATTGTGTAGAAATTACTATTTTAATGTTTAATTAAAATAATCTACACAATTTCAAACTACAAGTAGGTACCAGGCGATCATACATAAAAGGTGCTTCGAGTTAAAATTTCCTTTTGTATTCGCGTTTCATGGAAGAAGGACCGACTTTCAAGTACCGCCATTCCTTGCCGTACATGAACGTTTCCTTACTCTTCTTCCTATGAGTTTTCGTGAAAGCAGAAGTAGATAGCCATGTTATGACTGCATTTTTCCCATAAGTCTCCAAATCCATAATCCCATTGTTAGATATTACGGTCCCATCGACTTTTTGCACCAAAATATAAGGTAGACACGAGACTTCGTACATGAATTGAAGGAGCGGTACCAGGGGATCATCAAACTTAAGAGTAAACCAGTTAGCTTGTGCCTCGTAACTGTCGAGCATATCCTTTTCAGTACAATCCATTGGTATATTAATGACTTCTATAGGTAGGTTGACGTATTTAACATTTTCGTATATCTCGTAGAATTTCTCGACTATTCTCTCTCTGTCTATTCCTTTGGAGCTGAAGGAGAGGACGAGTACGTCTGCATTTTCGACTATCCAGGTCCATGGAACCTTCTCGAAGTTCTTGTTGTAAATTTGGGCATCTTTCAACCAGTTGTATGGTTTAAACAGAGGTTTGTCACACACTGTTAAATGGCTCATAGTTTTTTTTAATGAAAATGGTTATTACTGACGCGATCAACTAAATATTAGTGTTTACTTAAATGCAATGACATTGTCATAATTTTAGTTTATTATCTATTGATTTAAGAGGAGGTTTTACACAAAAATAAATGCTTTATGATACTTACTATAAATATGGTTATAATACGAAAAATATAGTATTTCTATGCCTTTCCGACGAATAATTCACATTGAAAAAGTAATCACTCTATGTTTTTGCCTTTCAAATATTTTTCTACCTACCGTTTTTTTTAATATTAATCATAGAACGCTAATTTCAACGCTTTATAACGGGTCTGTGTTTGGGAAAATATAATACAGTGCATCGATTCTATATAAGGTTCAAAGTTAACCGAAACTAGCATTGACCGATACCAAATTAAAATCTAGCTCAAAGAAATCACATACCATCTTAATTCTATAAGGAATAAAGTCTAAAATCCTTTGGGAATGCAATTGTTACCACATGTAAAACTCGGTCAAGCTCGCTTTACCAAATTAATTTTGCGTTCCATAATTACCATATAGACTTTATTAATAAGTAATAAGGTTGATTATCGATTGTGTTATGATATGTTGGATGCAAATAAAAGTTGGTAAGTCTAACCGTGCAATGCATGTGGAATATTCAACGACCAACTTAGGGCTCATACGCACGAGAGTGTTTTTAACGGCTGTTAAAAAAGCGTTCAAATACAACAAATGCTTTCCCAAGTATCTGTTCACACGACAGCGTTTTTAAAACGCGACGCTTTTTTATCGAGCAATGCTCTATTTCAGCTTTGGATTTTGGAAATGAAGGATATTACGGTACGCTTTTTTTACGTCCGTTAAAAAGACTCATGCGAATGAGGCCTTAAACAAGTCAGATGCGTGTCACCAGTCTGTACGAAACGTGAGCATAAAGAACTGTTACAGAATATCAATGAATTAAATATCTTATATGTTATTACATTTTGTACTCTACAGTATTGAAAATAAAGTTAGTAATAATTTTGTCATAATAATCAGATTGTATTAAAACAGGTGAGTTTATTTATTTTACAGTTGTATTTTATATATATGTATATCATTAGTCATTTTCTTTTTCCGCTATCGATTTTGTACTAGGGCAGCAGACTTTAATAGAAGCTCACGTATTGGAAATCTATACTTCACTAGTCACTACATAGTATAAAACAAAGTCGCTATCCGCCGTATGTCTGTCCCTATGTATGCTTAGATCTTTAAAATTACGCAACGGATTTTGATGCAGTTTTTTTTAATAGATACAGTGATTCTTAAGGAAGGTTTTTATGTATAAATCATTACGCTATGACGAATAGGAGCGGAGCATCAATCAAAACTGTTCCAAAAACGGGCAAGTGACGCTAACGAAGTTGCGCGGGTCAACGAGTTATATATAAAAAGCTGAAGAGTTTATTTGATTGAACGCTTTAATCTCAGGAATTACTGCTCCAATTAGAGACATTATTTCAGTGTTAGATAGCTTATTTATCGAGGAAGGTTCTAGGCTATATTTTATCCCTGAATTCCTAACGCAAAACGAGCTATGGGGGTGAATCCGCGGGGCGGAAGTTATACTAATAAAAAGTCATGTTAGTCTGTTAGTGACGAAAATAAACAGACTCCACCTATTATAGTTAATAGGTATAGACATTTGTATTACCAGGACCACAGTCTTGTCGACCCTGAGAAATTAACTCTATACCTTTCTAAGCAAAACCCAGTGCAGTACCTATGCGGCGGAAATACATTAAGAAGGTGTTTTACTGTTTTCCTTGAATACTATTTTATATTAACTAATATTATAGTTATTAAGTAAATAAATATCCTGGGACATTTTTCACACATGGCCAATCTGATTCCAAACTAAGCAGAGCTTGTGATATGGTAACTAGATAGCTGATTTGTAGCTTGAAATGTTACTCACAAAAATATTTGCAACCAGACATATTCATGCATAAAAATGTTTGTCCTGGGTAGGATTCGAACCAACGACCGGCTGATTGTAGGTCAGGGTCATTAACCACAAAGTCTACCGGCTGTCATAATTTTATTGTTTCTCTAAACACTTCAAGGCAATAATATATTTTTAAGCTATTGCATAGCTTTTATCGCGGGCTCTGAGCGCGGCGACCGAATCAAGAAATTCCGTAACGAAAAAAACCTAACACCCCCCACTCCGACCGGCACAGCGTTGAAAGCCGTGCATCGTCTAACGTCGTTTCAGTTCGGCAGACTTCGGCACGGTGTTTGTGTACGTGCGACTAGACGTATGCTAGATCGAGACGAGCTGCTCCGAAATCGGACGAATACATAAGCAGCTGTTTATGAGAAAGTATATAGGTGTATATGGCCCAAAACCACGAAGGTGGTGAATTTGCTTTGGCAGCTCATAAAAAAATAAATCTGTATGAATTTTAGTAAATAAGCATTTGAAACTATTGTATTTAGTCGGATATACCTATACTTAAAAAACTATACTTCATAAATAACTAATTGTCAATAATTGAACAAAAAACAAGGTCAAAAAGTCATTTCGGGAACGCGTCCAAAATCACAACTTGTAGCTTCATCTTACTCAAAAATGTAGTAAAATCCATCTTTAAACATTTTCAATAATCATTATGAGTATATTGATTCCTAAAAAATAAGGTTTTTAATCTAAATTAGACAAAATAAAAATATTTTAAATGCAGGATTCGTCAAAAACATGTCCAACAAAGTATACGTCATATTTGTGAACGAAGCAATAAAAAGGCGAAAGTTTGATTTCTGAACGTAACTTTTGGCGCTAGTGTGTTGCAGTAGTGAACAAGTGTTTTGTGAGTCAGGCGTCATTTGTTTTGTTGGCAAATATATATGAATTTCAATGGTAAGTACATTTCCAATCAGCATACATTAATCGTACCTTTATTATATATCATTACGGGAACGCGTGTAACTGATTGTTAAATCAAAATGACAGCTATTTCATATCTAATTCTTAAAAATATTCTTGTTACATTGACGCTAACCTCTAAATATGGCATCTAAGATGGCGGGCGCCGGAATAAAGCGCGCGAATGTTTGAAAACGTCATTCCGTGAACAGTCATTATGGTAACGTTCCCAAATATGACGGGGCGTGTCCGGAATGACTTTGACGTTCCCGGTATGACATTATTAATGCTAAATAAATATAAAATTAGTATTTAGTGGGAATTACAGTTTCATTTTTACTTGCAGCAAACATGGAAACAAATGAAAGTGGGAAGACCAAAAAAAAATCTAAAAAAGCACTTAAAAAGGATAGTTTGGCTTATTTACGCCACAGAGAAAAAGCTAATGCAAGAATAAGAAAATTTTTAGATAATATGACAGAGGAACAAAAAGAAATTAAACGAGCTAAAGACACGGAGTACTACCAGAAAAAGAAAGCCGAAAACAAGGTAAATAAAATATTGGATTTGACTGAACGTGAAAAACGAGCGCTAAGAAAACAATGGAAAGAAGCATCAAAAAAGTATAGAGCCAAGAAAAAGGTGTTAGCAGTCAAAATGCAGGTAAAAATGCAGTCAGTAATACGCCTCCACCTTTAGATAATGAGTTAGACATACCATTATTACCATTACGGGCGCAATTTATCGCGAAAACAACGTGGAAGAAAAAAAGTAAAAAAAGATCGAACAAAAGCATATCGAAAAATATTAAAGCAAAAAGGTATAATTACAGAACTGAAACGCGAAAATGATTCACCGAGGAAAAATAACCTGTAACTCCTCAAGTACGCAATCACCTTTTATTTGGGGAGGTATTATCAACTCAACTGAAGACGAACGCAACATCTTTTCCGAAAAACTCGAAAGAGAGAGAAGTTTTCCAAAAATGTGGCAGTGCCACGAACATTAGGAAATATAAATTGTTGAATATGGCCAAGACATTTATGCCTAAAGAAAAAAATAACAAAACCATTCTTAAATCAGACCGAAAAGTTCGCGAATTAGTTTTGAAGGATGTACGCCAAACGATTAAGGAATATTTCCAAAAAGACAATGTTAGTAGGATGTGTCCAGGTAAAAGGGACTTCGTAAAAGAATATGGTGTTAAGAAACAAAAACGCGTACTTTTATCAACAGTTAAATCATTACATCCAAAGTTTATATATTTATACTAAAGAATACCGTAGTTAGAATTAAACATAGTTTCAGTTGTCAAAGTTTAAATTTAAGAAGAGTTATGTATGACTAAGTAACATATTATAAAAGCTTAAAAAGATATTTGTTACCAATTTTGTTTTATTTTTGCAATTGTCAATTCTATTATGTTATTAAATTACTGTAAAGGTTGATTAAATATTATAAAGAATATATAGTTGCGTTTATTACTTCAGAAAACACCCTTACCAGTTTCAAATATCTGACTACATCATTCAGTGAACGCCTCAGTCAATCCGGGAACACTAAATCCTTTTCGAGAACACCACGTTTTTTGGTTTTTCATTAGTAATTTAAATATTTTTGAACAGATAAATTTTTACATATAAATAAAATAAAGTTATTGTTATGATCTTAACCAAGTTTACGTTTTAAGTCATTGGTATTCTATAATATATAATATAATATAATATAATATAATATTATAAAGAGGAAAGATTTGTTTGTTTGTTTGTTTGTTTGTTTGTTTGTTTGTTTGTTTGTAATGAATAGGCTCCGAAACTACTGGACCGATTTCAAAAATTCTTTCACCTTTGGAAAGCTACATTATCCCCGAGTAACATAGGCTATATTTTATCCCTGTATTCCCACGGGAACGGGAACTACGCGGGTAAAACCGCGGGGAGGCAGCTAGTCTATAATATAATAACTATAATGCATGAAATTTGGAACTTATGGTCATTTTGAATTTCATTTAATTTTTTGGGGAAATAGGCTCATATTTCTACAAAATTTTCTTTTGCACTTAGTTTACTGTAATAAGATACTGTAAAAAAAATAATAATTGATGTTTTTAAGAAAGCTTTGATTTATAAACAGAAATTTAATATCGTTCCCGGTATGACGAATTTTTCTGAGGAGTTTGCTTAAAATAGCTATAATAAAAAAAATAAAAAAAACTGTGCGCGCCCCTTTTAAATCTTTTAAGATCAATAATGAAGCAATTACTTTCAGTGCTTAATTTTGCTATTCCTTTTATAATTTTACGTGCAAATTTCCAAAACGGAATTCGCCACCTTCGTGGTTTTGGGCCATATGTATTTATGTACAACAGTGAATAGCTGTACTTGTAAAATTTGTGTATGAAGTGTTTTGAATATGAATGAACAAAGTGCATTTATTATTAAAATAAATAAATAAAATTATAATTGCATAAGTTGATACAAAATGCTATGCAATGCAATAGCTTTACCGCGGCAGTCCCCGAGTGCCTCACGTAATTTTTTTTAATGACTATTTATTGGTAGGAAGCCTTCCTTAGCAAATTTTAAGGTTTTAAAACTTTATTGTGTGCAATGTTTTTATTTAAAAATTCTTTTGAAGTAATCTTGGAATCCGGACGTAAACACTATGAGTAAACTTGTTGTTAATTTTCAATGAAATGATGACTGAAGATAATAATAAAATTTATGACCAAAATGATTAGACAGATGTTTATGTCTGGAGTTAGAATGTTTATTAAATAAATAAGATTTTATTGTAAAAATAATATAGTATGTGATTTAATAAATAAGTTTATGTAGATCTCCCAGGGTCGAGGGGTATATTCTTAAAAAATTAACATACTTATATTCCATTTTGCGATAGTTTATTTTCGAATTAAATTCATACGCGATACATATAAAAAATATATCAAATTTGAAAGAGAAAATTGTCAAGTATTTTATTTTTGAATTAACATAAAACTACTGGACCGATTTTAAATCATATTTCACCTATATAAAGCTACATTATTCCCGAGTAACCCCAGATATGTATATCCTGGGAAAACATGAAAGCTCCCAGGAAAGTGAGGGAAACGGAAACCTACGAAGCTTACCTAATATCGTTGGACAAACAGTTACATCCTTTAGTAAGTTTTTACTTTCCTGTAAGTTTCTTCGAAGACTTGGCATAATTATTATACTGGAGACATCCTTTTTAGAAATACACGTCTGGTAGCTTTTTTACGATTAACTGCGTTAGTCCAGTTACGGACGATGGCAAATTAATATCGAAAACGGCGATTGTAGTAGTTAGTACTCTTTTTATTCTATGTAATTTGTAGGTAAGGGTTGTCAGGAGTAATTGTGATGAATAAACTCAAAAATACTGTCCAGACTTTAAAAAAATTACCATTGGAATGCTACATTATCATAGGGAGTAACTATATAATTGTAACTATAATAGGCTATATTTTATCCCTGTATTCCCACGGGAATGGAAACTACGCAGATAAAACCACGCGGAGGCAGCTAGTTTTCTTTAAAAGTAAGATAGTAAAATAGATACTATCAAAAACATATATTTTTTCTCAACTTAATAAAATAAATCTTTATTTTAAGTATTAACGATTTATTATGTTTTTTATTAATAGCTCAAAAAAACACTCTAAATACCACAAAATTTGATCATAAATAAATCCTATCATATACGTGCTCTATTAAATTAATGAATATTTATTTATCTAATAAATTATATCACTTTAACATAATCAAGTCATGGGAATTTAACAAGTTGTCTATTTACTTTAGGGTTGTCACTTTAATTTTAGTAATTTATTTCATCATCATCATCGCCATCAGCTCATACACGTCTCCACCGAGGAGCTCGAGCCTCCTCTAACAATGAGGTGGTGTAGGCCATAGTCCACCACGCGCGCCTAGTGCGGATTGGCGGACTTCACATGCCTTTGATTGTGACATCTCGGGCATTCAGGTTTCCTCACGATGTTTTCCTTAACCGAAAGCCATGTGAATCCGTACATAAGATTTTATAAAACTCTGAGGTACGGGCCGGGGTTTGAACCTGTACCCTCATGATCGTGAGTCGGTGCGTTACCCACTGAGCCACCACGGCTTGGAATTTATTTACTTAAACTTATATAAAAAGATAAATGATGAAACAAACTGAGGGATTCATTTATGATTACCTATATTGTACTTTATTTCAAAAATGTTACAAAAACCACTGCTTATCAACTAGCCGTGTGTAAAACATGCTCTAGTTTGTGTGGCAACCCTATAAGTAATATGTTACCAAGAACGTTTAGGTCTCGCCTACAATGAATTAGCATCGCAGCTCGCTTGAATACCAAATGTATGGGAAAGGAACACAGCTGATTTACGACTTTACTAACTACTACAATGTATCGTCTCATGAAAAAAACCTATGCAAGTATATTTCCTTTCTATATCAAAGTCAGAGCTTCTACTATTATATGGGACCCTGGTACACACGACTGCGATCATTCTTAACGTAAATTTGACACATTCTGCATCCTTCAGAGGCTTCTATGATTTTATGCCACCCTGGTATCTACGATAAAGATATATAAAAAATACTCAGTGCATGTTAGAGCTTCTATCAATTTATGCCACCCTAGTAGACAAAGATTCTATGCATAGGCCATTCTTTAGTACCTACAGATTCCTTCATCCCTATGACATAAGTCATTCAAAATTTTATGTTAGAGCTTCTATGATTTGATGCTACTCTGGTACATACAACAGACAACTACGAACATATAGTCGGATTAATAATTCGAGTCAGAGAAGTGACAAGTGCAACTGTCACTGATACAAAAAAGGGTGACCCGCTACAATAGTGATGTTCGGCAGTTTTGTTCTTTCAGTATCCGATACATAAATCTAGTCGAAAATCCCAAAATTTCATTTTTTTTAAACTAAATTTGAATTTAATTGAAACCAAAATTAAATAAATAAAATCGAATAAATGTTATTAATTTAATTAACCTATCATAGGCTAATCATCCAATTCATGCTTAATTTAAAAAAATTGAATAAATTTTTTTTTTTTTTTTTTTTTTCCTTATTCTGGGACCACAAGTAATGATCCCAGCTAATATTACAATCTAGCCTTAGTATTAGGCTAATGAGTAATTTAAATTTGGCTTAATCTTCTATTTCACTATAAAAACTAAGAATGTGTCCATCAACACTTTTCTTATTGTCTCTATTAAGGGGAAGTCACTTTGTTCATGTGTTCTATAATATTAGCACTTGCACTAAGTTTAACTGTTTAACACTATTACACTACACTAGCTCAAAAGGTTTAGTCCTTTTGAGTCTTCTCACAATGTCTGTGTGATCGAGGAGCTGTATTGCCTCAACGTTCACATGGTGGAGAAGTCTTTTCTGGTGAGCCTCTGCATACTTTGTGATCACTTGGCTCACAAAGCTTATTTTTAAGTCCCGATGAAGGTCATCATTTCTAATGTACCAGGGAGCATTTACTATTCCTCTTAAAACCTTATTTTGGAATCGTTGTATAATCGAAACATTGCTTTGTTTGGTGCAGCCCCACAGCTGAATACCATAAGTCCATACTGGCATTAGGACTTGTCTGTACAGTAGTAATTTGTTGCGTGTTGACAGCACGGAATGTTTACCAAGCAGCCAATACATTTGTTTATACCGTAAATCTAATTCGGTTTTTTTCTTTTTGACATGAGCCTTCCAGCGTAATTTGACGTCAAGGGTCATCCCGAGATATTTAGCTGTATTTTCATACGGTACTTCTTTATCGTTAATATAAACTGGCCAATACTGATGCTTTTGATTGCTGAAGTCTATATGAATAGATTTGGATTCGTTCAGCTTTATTCTCCATTTTTTTGTCCATTCATAGACCTGGTTTATAGCTATTTGGGCGTTGAATGTAATTGAATAAATGTACGAATAAATATAATTTATTTGTCCAGTACCCGTACAAATAGTCACTTCCAAAACAAAATGGGGTCCATAGCGTGACAAATGATGACTATAGTTCTTCCAATAGCCCAAAACAAATAACATACATAAGAGTATTTTATGTAATATTTAATTACCTACCGTGTATGTCTTCTGTTTTATTACCATAAATTACATATTTTTATTTATATAAAGGCAATTTGACATTGAATAAAAAAAAGGAAACTCTAGTCGAGTTTCCTTTGTCCTTAGCCGACTTTTAGTTGTAAAAATTTGAATCTACCACAACACTATTTATTTGGGACTAAAAAACTGCAACACTGGAAACTTCATTTCTCTGCCTACAATGAATAATCTGAGTATAGTACATATTTTAGGCATGACGTTCATATCTAATTCCTGAAAGATATGCTTCCCTGGTAGCTGCTTATATGAAAGATTTCTGACATCTATAATGTCACCACGATACTAATATTTAAACCCAAAGTTAAAATTGATTGCTTATAACTCTATGGTTTCCTAGTCAACGAAAATAAAACAATGATATTTTAAAACAATGTTTCTCTGGTGGGAAATACTATTGTTGGCATTGCCGCGTAATTGTAAAATTAGAAAATGGCCGTCTTTAGTACACGGCGTGGTGTTTACCGAAGGAAACGCATGATTATTACGAGGAAGAAAGTCTGTAATGCTCCCCCGAATGGTGTTAAAATAATGATGAGTTATGAAAGTATGTATTTTGTTGGTAATACCTTACTGGTTACAATATTAGATACTTTTATAGACACCATTTTATGATGTGTGAATAGGCTTTCTTACTTTTGTGTTATGACCTTCATAGTCCTTTACAGCCAGAGTTCAAATTCAAACCTTCGCCAAAGGGTATTAAAAAAAACTACATCGGCAAGATTGTTTTATCGTCTTCCATAGACTAAATTCCTCGAATAAGTATTTTTATGTGACTAAGCGCAGGTAGGTAAAAACCCAAGCTACCTAGATATTCAGGGAAAACGCAAAATTGATAAGTTCTAACCTGGGTTTTATCTCCGGCTATAAATAAAAGACTATTTTTCCATTAACTAAATAACGAAGTAGATCATCTATCTGTCCATCAATGTCTAGACCTTATTTAAAATGATGTAGGTTAGTAAATGAGTTTTAAGTAATTTTACTACTAAACTAACATTCCTTGAATCAATGTTCTAATGTTCAGAAAGGATTCTGTTGCTAATATGAAGAGGTTTTCAGATGTGCATGTCAGGTTTGAAATTATATCCATCTACACTAATATTATAAAGAGGAAAGATTTGTATTTTTGTATGTAACGAATAAACTCAAAAGTACTGGACCGATTTTAATCATTCTTTTGACGTGACAACGTCTTATAAATTGGTTTGCCGGGTGACACTTCAAGAAACTGCGTTACGCTCCGCTCACGTAACGTGACGTTATGTTTTAAATTGTTACTATTATTTCATCCTTCTTCATACTATACGAATGAATATTCACATTAAAATTATTTTACCACTCAAAGTCGTTGTCACGTAAAACTTTCGCCCGTATACCGACTTTACAGGCAACCAATTTTTGACGTGACAACGTCTTATAAATTGGTTTGACGGGTGACACTTCAAGAAACTGCGTTACGCTCCGCTCACGTAACGTGACGTTATGTTTTAAATTGTTACTATTGACGTGACAACGTCTTATAAATTGGTTTGCCGGGTGACACTTCAAGAAACTGCGTTACGCTCCGCTCACGTAACGTGACGTTATGTTTTAAATTGTTACTATTATTTCATCCTTCTTCCTACTATACGAATGAATATTCACATTAAAATTATTTTACCACTCAAAGTCGTTGTCACGTAAAACTTTCGCCCGTATACCGACTTTACAGGCAACCAATTTTTTTTCATTAGAAAGCTACATTATCAGAAAGTTACATAGGCTATATTTTATCCCTGTATTCCCACGGGAACTACGCGGGTAAAACCGCGCGGAGGCAGCTAATTCTTCATAAAAAAATACTTCGCATCAATATGTTACGTTAATCACAATCAAACTCTATTCACGTTATGATTTCCTGGTACTTTAAATTTTGCCACAACCTGCCGGTGTCAAAGTTGCCAGTCTTTTTACATTGTGGTTACCGACCACAACATTTTTTTACTGTGGTAACACATGGAAGCCTAGAATAAAAAAACGCAAACTGTTCATATTCCTCATAAATAAACTTAAAAACCTAGAGGCATATTGGCTAAAAATAGGGTAAATGGAGCATCTCTCGTTCGGACATCGAACGATGGGCTCCGCCTAGCCGCTGTCCGGCGTCCGGTCGCTGGCCCTTGCCTTACATAATTAAGGGTCTCATTATAACATAAACAAAAGACAGCTCGACTCAATTTTCGCGGTCATTTTTGGTAGGGTTGACCAATATTGTTGGCATATTTTTGACTTCTTACGAGAAATTTTGATGTCTGTATACACTATTAACTTATTAGGTGGAATTGATATAGTCATTTATTTATGAATTCGTCTTCTATAACATATATTTATTTAAATTTAAGTGCTACTCCAAAATATAGATAAATCTTCATTCTCATTTATCCTCATCATCTCTTATCTAATGATATAAAAAATTACTTTAAAATCATTCTCCACTTAGACACCCATATTCAATACATTAACTATTAAAAAATATTTAAATCAACGCACTTTTATCCTAAAATAAATACACAACAACACAGCATCGATTTGTCAAGGATCTAACAAATCTTTCACACCAGATAAGTACAAAAAATAGATAAAATAAGACTTTAATTTCGAAATCGTGACAGCCCTATATAGACGTCCTAGCAACACGGTTCACCGAGGACACTGCCCTCTAGTTGCAGAAACGAATGAACTTTACTTATGCATATACTTTCAACCTTATTTCCTATATTCAAGGTTTATTTTCCACTGACAGTTCTGCAAGGAATACTTTGCTGGTGCAGGACATTCCACTTATTCTATTTGCGTTCGGTGAGGACCTTATTTTGTAGAACATAAGGTGTATTTGAAATATTTTTGTGATAAAATAGGTTTGTCAGATCTTTACTGTCGAGGTCCTGCTGTGTGTTACTATGAGTTGTCGAATAAAAATAGACAAAGACTATAATGTTCTTTTGAGTGTAAAGGAGGATTCTGTACTTTATTTTTTATTTATTTATCATCTTTTGTTCGTTATTGTAATGTCCACGTATGAGAATAACTCTTGAAATTGCGTTATTTTTGCGCCATGTTGCCAGACAGCTTTGACTTTAATTAAGCTCTCCGAAGCCTATTCATGTAATGATTGGAAAAAAATACTTTATGGTAATTTTATCTCGTTTTATTCAAAAATATTGACGGAATATAAATGCAATTTTTATGTAGATTTAGCGGTTTCACCCCCGTTTCTCGGGATCTTCAATTTTCCCGGGATAAAAGTAGCCCATATCCTTTCTCAGGCTCTAGACTATCTGTGTACCAAATTTTATTTAAATCGGTTCGGTAGTTTTAGCGTGAAAGCGAAACAAACATACAGAGTAACTTTCGCATTTATAATATTAGTATGATAAAAATAAAAAATTCTAAATGAGTTATGGACTTTTATTTTCACTTAATAAAAAGGATCGCCATTTTATTACCTTCAAATAACTTAACAAAAATCCTTTCCTATATAGTCCCGGATCCAAGCAAATTAGAAACTGCACGTAACTATTAAAGTTCGTTTTAGAATTAAACTTTATCTTCCTTTTTCCCGGGACGAGCCCATAGTTGTGTCCCAGGACGTCAGGACGTGCCCCACTCGTGATGGACTTGATTAATCGATATTAGTCCACTAATAAAATACCTGTTTGTATGAGGCCGTGTATTAACCTAGCGTGTGGTACAAGTTATAAGCGAAGAGGTTTTTTAAGATATAAAATGAAACTTATGCACTTATGAGACGTCGACTCTAATGCTCGGTTCGAAAGGTTGCTTTTGCTGAGAAGAGCCAAACTAAACTCAGCAGTTACTCTTTTCAAAACAATTTTTAACAAATTCTTTAACAATAATAATATAAGTCCTGCTAGAACTAGCGCAAAACCCATGCATCGTCCGATAGATTATTTTGTTCATGTGCCTGAAGTATTAACAAAATTGTCAGTAAATATGTAATCATTGTATTACGGTTATTTTTTAATAACAGCAACACTATGTACTTAATTGAAAACCAAACACACTTTGGATTAAGTACGTTATTTTTTTTTACACAAATAAAATATCGTCTTTACTGCAATCTTATATTATATTTCAAATAAATGGACAAGCAACGCCTTCCTCTACGTTTCCTTAAAAAACTTACATAGCCAAAAATAAAAATAAAAAATATATTCTCCACCCCGCTCGCTGTTCTAACTTGTCCAATCCACAAGAGCGATTAATTTTGTTCCTAGACTATAAAATCAATGGAGCCCCGCAGTCGCATTAACTTAGACTTGAATACCTAGTTAAGAACTATTTAACTATTGTGTGGTAATTTAATTATGTTTTAAGTACTCTACTTGTGTGTGCCCGCGACTTCGCTCGAGATTAATTTAGTTTATAGCTTCTAGACGGCGATAAAGACTACGTATTATCTTTTCTTTTTACGAAATTAGCTTTGAGAAATGCTTCAGTAAGGTTTTACTTTTATTTGTATAGTTTATGTATTTCTAAACAAAGTACTTTAGCGTATTTAAGTTATATTATTTCATTACTTGTGATTATAATTAAAATAGTAGTAATAGTGTAGAAATAGTGGTAACTCTCCGTAATTAAATTATTCCTAAATAAACAACCCGAGATTGAAATTTAATTTGAATAATCATTAATTAAAAACACATCTCACACAAACATATTATTTGTAAAAAATATGTGTATGGTTATAATGAATAAACTCAAAAATTACAGCGTCGTTTTCAAAACTTCATTCACCATTGGAAAACTACATTATCAGTGAAAAAATTTACTTAGATGGCAAAAGAATGTTACACCTAGATTCATGTTCATTTTGAGAAATCAACATCACATTTTAAGCCTTTAACGACACCCTAGTGAAAAGAAAACATCATAAGTAAAATAATACTTTAAGAAGCTTCATAGTAAGTACAAAACAGTTGGATAGAATGCAAATTAAAGTCGTAAATACACGTCCGACATTAATAAATAGTCAGATCTCGTCAAAGGATAGTATTATTTTTATTTAAATTGCCTTCGGAACGTGCCTTTCTACTGTATATTAACTATTCGACAATAAATGTGTATTGTTTATATATTTTATGAAATAGATCGAATTAAAGTATTTAGTCAGTATTAAAGCTGATATATTTCTTAATTGGCTTTAAAGAATAGACAGATTTCGCAATGTCATATATAAAAATTAACATAACGAGGAAAGCTAAGTTACCAACAAGGCACTGCACCTAAGACCAGAAGGTAACCCTAAAATGGAAAGCCAAAGAAAGTGTGGTAAGATTGTGTGATAAATATTGAGAGACAATGTGGATTTGATTCGTGTCCAAATTAATTGAAAGGACATGATATATAAAGCCAACAGACAAGTGAGTCCCCACTTCCCCCAATAACGTTCTGGGCCGAGGCACGGTCCCACAGGATATCCTCAGCGCTCTCGCTTAAATCTACCCTCGCTTGACAGTCCTCTCACCGTCCAGTCACCTTCTAGTCTATTAAAAAAAAGGTGAAGAAGATAATAATTAACTTACGTTTCCCTGAGGGTCGATCAGCTGTGCGTACTTAGGTGCTTTCGCCTTGCTGCCGTCTGCGAATACGCCGGCCAGCCGCAGCGGCGTGCCGGGCCGCGCCGCCGCCCGCTCGTACTGCGCACCCACCCTGCCGCCTTCTGCAGGGTTCCCCACATGTATTAGACATTATATTTCACTTCACTATATAGTATAAAACAAAGTCGCTTACTCTGTCCCTATATCCCTATGTATGCTTAAATCTTTAAAACTATGCAACGGATTTTGATGCGATTTTTTATAGATAGAGTGTTTCAAGAGGAGGGTTTATATGTATAATACATGCATAATATAGTAGAGGAACACTGATAATTTTAGACATTTCTAATGTTATGTCGGCGCATAAGCATTGTACCCGTACGAAGCCGAGCTGAATACATTAGATATTGTTTAAATGCAATTAACATGTATAATAATAGAGCCTATAAACATTCCATTTGTTTTTAAATAATAAAATCACCATCCACTGGAAAAACAAAATAATGTAGTGCCTCAATTATACTACTATAACAGCTAACAGAATTAGATTAATCCTACAAATTAATAGTTAAACTATGACTTACCGGTGGCCGGTCTCGCTCTATAAGCGGAGATAGCTCTAGGGGACACGAGGGCGAAGGCCCGCGTCCGCAGCAGGGCGGCGATGGAGCCCCGCGCGGACGCAAGCGCACCGCCCCGACACCCACACGCCGAAAACCAACCTGAAAACATAAAATACTGCTTTAAAATCCTAAATATAACCACATATAATAGTAGAGGTTTTTTTTAGGTGTGTGTATGTTTGTAATGAATTAACTTTTATATTTATTACTTATTATACTCAAAAACTACTATGCCGATTTCAGAAATTATTTCAAAATGAAAGCTACATTTCCAGGGATTTACATAGGTTATATTTTTTACGGGAACTCGGAGGCAGCTAGTATAGTATAGTAGCAGCTTTAATTATGGGTCAAAATTAAACTTTTTAATATTTAAATCTAATAAGCCTTAAAGCTCTAATAAATAGTCAACCAACACTAGCTCGGTTTGGAAGGTTGCATTTGCTGAGAAGAGCTGGCAATAAACTCAGCAGACGCGCATTAAAAAACATGGCGGTTGACATCTGTCAAATTAACTTCAGTGTATGTCATGACATCTTTAAATACTACTAAACATTATTATAATTATGGAAAGCTAAATGAAATTGTGTTATTTACTTATTATATTCATACATTTATTTTGGTACATAGAATAATTGTATGTATAAACATCTGATGTTTATATATCTACCTATGGTAAATTATTTTAGTCAATGTTTACTCAAAACTTGACAACCCTACTTAAATCTAAATGGTTGGTCTAAGTTTAAAGCGATCTGCGATTGATAATATTTTCGAATCAAACAAACCGCGGGACTTAATGAAAGCATTATTGAGTATCATATGTACGCATATAAAATTACAAAATAATGTTTGTTCATAAAACCATAAGCACATTTGATTTAAAAATAAACTAACCATTAACGCGAGATACAGGATAAAATTCTTCCTAACAATTTTAATACTTAAGTTTACTTTCATAATTTGCAACTTTGTCCTATAATAAAACGCTTCATTGCATTATAGTCTAAGATACGTAGAAGATTGACCTTCACCGATCGAGTATCCGAATGAAATGGATTTTTTATGAAATAAAATATGTTGACAAAAGTAACGTTAATGAGTTGCCTAAAAAAATCTGTTCAAGACTATGTTGAATTAACAATTGAATAATTTTTTTTTTTCGATATCTTCACCGATGTTGTATCCGAATGAATTTAACACTAATCGAAAGTATAAAGCCTTTAGAATATGCAAGCATACGGTTGCTTATGTTTTTTTGTTCAAGAGTTTACCGTTGCCAGGTTTAAATATGTGTATCGGAAATGATATCTTCACCGATCGAGTATCCTATTCAATTATACATCAAAATAAAGCTTATACTTTTTGCGAAACGATGGTATACGGTTGCCTATGAAAATCCGTTCAAGAGTCATGGTTGCCAGGCTTTTAAATTTTTAAATTAAGGACAGTCTATCCATTAAATTCGGTGCGATAGAAGGAGACGTAGCGCAGGAGCTGCTCCCTCTACGTCAATCGTTTGAAATTTGGCGAGAGAGAGAGTCTATGCGTAGGTACCTACTATCAAATGCGACAGAAATAGACGCAGCATAGCAACTAGGCCCACCTCTTGAGACTTATCGCAGAGACCGCGCCTGCGCTGTGCGGTAACGGTAAAATGTTAGTAAATACCTACTAACCGTTATTTTGAAGCAACTGACAATATACTCTAAATGTATTTCAAATTAAAATATGATTTAAATAAAAATATAATTCAAATGTAGGTATTTAAAATAATAATATATTTCGAACAAAAATATTTCTGGGAGTTTCTTCTTTTTGGACTCAATCGACTTATCTCCCGAAGTAATTAACACGCCGTATATTTTTTTTTTGCAAATGTCTCACATTTTTGTTTGAAAGATATAGATAGTACAAAGGCGACATTACAAGAGTAATTACTGAGTTTATTGCCGGCTCTTCTCAGTAAAAACTACTATCAGAACCGAGCATTAATTGTGACTATTCATAAGTGCTTTATTGAGGTCTCTTTGAATAAAAAATATTTTGATTTTGAAAATTTTTAGGTGTTCAATTTGATAATAATATGACTTGGAAGGCACAAGTTGGTCTAGTATGTAATAAGCTAAGTCGATATTCATACGCGTTATATAGACTTGCTGGAGTGGTCAATCGCCAAACAGTAATATCAGCATATCATGCGTATGTTACATCTACTCTGCGTTATAGTGTTATTTACTAGGGAAATTCGACGGAGCTTTCAAAGCTCAGAAGAAATGTGTCAGGTCAATATGCAAATTACAGAAAACAGATAGCTGCAAGCCATTATTTAAAGAACTTCGTTTAATGACGTTACCTTCATTACATATCATCAACTGCTCATATACGTCTCCACCGAGGAGCTCGAGCCTCCCCTAACATCGAGGGGGTTTAGGCCATAGTCCACCACGCGGGCCTAGTGCGGATTGGCGGACTACACATGCCTTTAATTGTTACATCTCAGGCATGCAGGTTTCCTCACGATGTTTTCCTTCACCGAAAGCCAGTGGTGTGAATCCGTACATAAGTTTTTATAAACTCAGAGGTACGGGCCAGGGATTTGAACCGGCACCCTCATGATCGTGAGTCTGTGCGTTCCCAACTGAGCCACCACGGCTTCTTCGACATTACATATATATGAAATGAAATATTCTAAAGGCTTTATACTTTCGTAAATATCTTTATTCACAAGCTCTGCTTAGTTTGGAATCAGATTGGCCGTGTGTGAAAAATGTCCCAGGATATTTATTTATTTATTACTATTTATTAATTATTATTTATAAAAAAAACATGCACTTATTTGAAACCTTCGAAAATACTCGACATATGTAGGTATAAGATACGGTCAAAAGTTCATCAAACGGCACTATTTAGCAAAAATGTCGTGGGAATGGCATCCAACATACATATATAACAAGCTTCCCATACTTGTAAAAATAAAGTATAGTCACTATGTTTCATTTAAAAGGTCACTCTTCGAGTAGGTACCTTATTGATAGGACATATTATTCAATTAATGAGTACCTCACGGAAAGTACATAGTGCTATACAATTTGTATTGTAAAGCATATTAATAAATAAATAATAAATATCCTGGGACATTTTTCACACACGGCCAATCTGATTCCAAATTAAGCATCAAAGTGAGCTTGTGTTATGGTAACCAGATAGCTGATATACTACATATAATACTTTTAAATACATACTTATATAGATATTTACATCCAGACACAGGACAAACAGACATATTCATGCATACAAATGTTTGTCCTGGGTGGGATTCGAACCCACGACCCGCGGCTTGAAAGTCAGGGTCACAAACCACAAAGCCAACCGGGCTGTCAATATTGATATAAATCTAATTAATAATTTGACATAACAATCTAATTGAATAATAATATAATTAAATAAATTTTGCACGCCTACTCGGCATATTACAGCTGACCTCAATTATGTTAAGACATCTAATGTAATGTACCTACCTGTAATGCAATAAATATCTTAGACTTTTACTTTGAAAGAAATTAAATATATTTCAAAGAAAAAAATTATAATGGAAAGAAAAATTTGGTAAATGAATTAAAAAAATTATAATCAATGAAAATATTTTGAAAATGATTCAGACAAATATAAATTTTAATAAACAAAAACATGAAATTAGAATATTTGCATACATACTATGAATAACAAAAAAAATTAATTCATTTACCAAATTTTTCCTTTCATCATAATTTTTTTTATTTGAAATAAATTTATTTTCTTTGAAACAAAAATGTGAGACATTTGCAAAAAAAAAATATACGGGTGTTAATTACTTCGGGAGATAAGTCGATTGAGTCCAAAAAGGAGAAACTCCCAGAAATATTTTTGTTCGAATTATATTTTTATTTTAAATACCTACATTTGAATTATATTTTTATTTAAATCATATTTTAATTTGAAATACATTTAGAGTATATTGTCAGTTGCTTCAAAATAACGGTTAGTAGGTATTTACTAACATTTTACCGTTACCGCACAGCGCAGGCGCGGTCTCTGCGATAAGTCTCAAGAGGTGGGCCTAGTTGCTATGCTGCGTCTATTTCTGTCGCATTTGATAGTAGGTACCTACGCATAGACTCTCTCTCTCGCCAAATTTCAAACGATTGACGTAGAGGGAGCAGCTCCTGCGCTACGTCTCCTTCTATCGCACCGAATTTAATGGATAGACTGTCCTTAATTTAAAAATTTAAAAGCCTGGCAACCATGACTCTTGAACGGATTTTCGTAGGCAACCGTATACCATCGTTTCGCAAAAAGTATAAGCTTTATTTTGATGTATAATTGAATAGGATACTCGATCGGTGAAGATATCATTTCCGATACACCTATTTAAACCTGGCAACGGTAAACTCTTGAACAAAAAAACATAAGCAACCGTATGCTTGCATATTCTAAAGGCTTTATACTTTCGGTTAGTGTTAAATTCATTCGGATACAACATCGGTGAAAATATCGAAAAAAAAAAATTATTCAATTGTTAATTCAACATAGCCTTGAACAGATTTTTTTAGGCAACTCATTAACGTTACTTTTGTCAACATATTTTATTTCATAAAAAATCCATTTCATTCGGATACTCGATCGGTGAAGGTCAATCTTCTACGTATCCCGTACTATTATTATGAGGACTTTTAGAGCTTAATAAACATTGTTTTATACGATAAGAGTAAAAGAGATAGAAAATACTGGATGCATTTGATATAGCGTTGATATATAATTAATTAAATGAGATCTGTTCTTCTATCTCTTTCCAACTAATGTACGTTGAGTGCCAGACTAATTTTAGTACATACAGACATATGTTTGGTATACATTTTTATTAATATTATATGATGCTACCTCCGCGCCGTTCTACCCGCGTAGTTCCCGTTCCCGTAGGAATACAGAGATAAAATATAACCTATATTACTCGTGAATAATGTAGCCTTCGAATGGTGAAAGAATTTTTAAAAACGGTTCAGTAGTTTTTGAGTTTATTCGTTACATACAAAAATACAAAACTTTCCTCTCTATAATATTAGTGTAGATGTATTCAAACATTAGTATAGAAGAGATTAAGCTATGTATAGCAGGTAGGTGTGTGAATATGCGATAATATTAAAGTACCTGAGTAGTCTGATTCCAAACTAACCAGAGCTAGTATAGTAGGTATCCAGATAGCCGATATTACATACCTATGTTTGAGAGCCCGCACTCATCAAAACAGTCTGTATAAGGGTGTAAAAGCCATCTGAGGCTAACACCTTCTAGTCCATAAAAACTGATAATACATGTACTAGCTTCTGTATTTTTATTTTCCTTGTCCTGGGACCACAAGTAGTGATCCCAGCTAATATTACAATCTGGCCTAAGTATTAGGCTAATAAATAAATATCCTGGGACATTTTTCACACACGGCCAATCTGATTCCAAATTAAGCATCACAGTGAGCTTGTGTTATGGTAACCAGATAGCTGATATACTACATTATACTACTTTTAAATACATGCTTATATAGATATTTACATCCATATCAGTATGTATTTTAGGCTAATAAGCAATTTAATTTTGTCTTGAACTTCTAATTCACTATAAACTAAGAATGTGTCCATCATACACTTTTCTTATTGTCTCTATTAAGGTGAAGTCACTTTGTTCATGTCGCCTCTTTACAAGAACAACGTTTTTTTATATTAATATATATCCTATATTATCGAATTTTATTTTCTACAAAAACACGGCATTTTAAAATTGTTTTCCGGCAGTAAAATTGACAATATTTTAGAATTTAATGAAATGATTTTAATGATTAAAATCGCTCTCCTCTAAAGTTGTGTTTTTAAAATATCACATTGTTCTTGTAAAGAAGCGAATTATGTTCTATAATATTAGCACTTTTACTAAGTTTAACTGTTTAACACTACACTATCTCAAAAGCTTCTGTAATGTTGCATATAAGTTTTGTCCAACGTATATCAATTACCTGTGATTACTTATGTTATTACTTAACAGATAAAATGGACAGGTATATTTATTCCAATCATTTGCGCAGGTAAATTAAACTCTGTGAGGACCGGCACTACTTTTCTTGTAGATAACTTATCTAAGCAAATGTGTGTACTTATAAAGTTTAGATTAAAATGGACATTAATTAATTATTATGTAATAAATTATAAATGTCAAAAGAGGTATAAAGATTTGCTAAAATGATAGATACACAGCAGATACAAACTATTTTTAAACGACTTCAAAAAGAAGGAGGTTCTCAATTCGACTGGTATGTTTTTTTTTTATACTCTTTGTTTGAAGCGTTAAAAATACAGCTATTCGATATTCGGTACAAAAATCGAATTGAAACCCTCGAATGAAATCGAAAAGAGAATCGATATAAGATTTTTAGAACCTTCAATCAAGGAAAAAGTTTGGGTGTAACATGCTAATAGAATTCTTGAGCTCAGTAAATTGCTCGTTTTACAAATTATTTCACACGATTCGTACCTATATTCACTTTTTGATTGTAATGGAAATTAATGTAGAATTAACCTTGTTATGAAAAGAGACGGCTTAGTTTGTTGCCGACTCTACTCAACAAAAGGACAGTTCCGGATTGAGCATTAGAGACTATTCATAAAGGCCTATTTGACATTTTGATTCACAAAAAAAACCCAATAGTTGTTCATAATTTTTGTCCCTAAATAAATAAATAAAGAATCTGTCGATTTCTATATCATCCATCTTTATATCTCCTATATTATCTATGCAAAATTCTACAACAGACTTCCATTGCTTACTGAGGCGGATCATATAGAGTATAAGTTTCGCCGCATGCGCATACTCTCACTTCCATAGAGCACAGTGTAAGTGAAGTTTGTATGAAAAAGTTAACGATCTGTCTCGTCACTTTTAATATACTGCTGCTCGTTTTTTTTAAAGTATTTTAGGAAGTAATTTATGCAGAGAGATAAGAGTTGAGTAAATATTTAATACTATAGCTTGCGGCGCGCGGTTTCACTTGCGTTCACGGGGATAATAAACAGTAGTCTATGGGCTATTTATTCCAGGCCATATTATAAACTCTGTGCCTAATCTCATTCAGATCTCTTTTGGTTGATTGAAACATCGATCTATCTATCCAAATTTAGGCATTCATTCTAAAATTACATCTAATTATAAAATTCCTAATGCCTCTCTTTATCGAAAACTGTGTCCCATCCAGACCTTTTTTTAATAATTGAAACGTCCATATATCCATATTAATTTCAGAAATAGCATCATATTAAAAAAATCCTAATTCTTCTCTTTAATAAAAAAAAAACTTACTCCAAAAGCGAAAAAAAATCGCACGCTCTCCGAATCAATTTGTCAAGATACAAAAAAAATATACCACGAAAGTAATCAATCTTCAGTACATTCTCGAGCGAAGGCTTCGTTCAGCCCAACGTTTTATGGTAACCCTATAAAGGGTGAAAAAAAAAACGCCGGTTGGTGCGGAGCGGCGCGGGCGCATCGCGACCTTCTCAAGGACGACGACTCTTGCGCACACGCCCTCCGACTGTGTATAGGGTTGCCAGTATTGTGAGGGTAGGTGGAATAAATATTTTGGGATACTAGATTAAAATATTTTAATAGTTTTTTTGGTGTTTTAATTGAATTTATGTAGTGTGTATGGTTGTCGAAGTATAGTTTACACACGGTAAAGCGTAGTTAAAGCATGTCTATTTATTTTAACTACCCTCACTGTGTGTATTAATCTGAATGTAATACATACTTTACAGATATACTACCCTTAATAAATTAATTACATAAATTAGAAGAATATGAATGTAATTTTGCTACAGACTTTAATAGGGATGACGAATTAAAATTAATCCATGCACCAAAAATTTTGTCTCGTTCTCCAAAATAAAAAAATATTCATATCTATTTAGGTACAGCATATTTAATAGATTAGATATTTCTTAAAAAAAAAATAGGATACATTAATTAATTTAAAATATTAAATAAATTAAGGCTAGCAACCCTGACTGCAGCACACCTTGCGACTGGTAAAAAGTGCCCTTGCGGCCGGTGGAAGGGTTCAACGAAAATTACTGTTAATATTACGTTACATTTTATAAAGGAGAAATACTTTCGCTTTTCAAAAGGTTGCATTTAATATAATATGAAATTACTTGTAGAAAAAATGTTTAGTATTTCAAATTGTTCATTATAGACTTTATTTTGAACATTAATTGTACTTACATATACCTATATCGTGTGTAAAAATTTTTTAATAAATATCTATTCAGGTATATTTGTCAATTTTATAAGACATAAAAATAATATTTAAATCAAAAACAACAATAGGTAAGGGAAGCAATTCAATTTTATTTCTGCGTCATAAACTTAACGGATTTTTAATGTAACCAAAAAGGTATCTAACCAAATAAAATTAAACAAAGTAGACAAATTATTTTGTTTATTGTCTAATCAAATTAGACAAAATGAACTCAAGGATTTCTGCGGTATATTTTATTTTACGCCGATACAGATCCAAGGTACCTAGTCTTAACGCCTCGAGGGGAAACTGTCTATAATTTTATTATAAACTAGCTGCATCCCATGGCTTCCCTCGCGTAGTTCTTGTAGAAATACGGGGATCAAATATACCTATAATATATGCCTGATAATGTAGCTTTCCAGAAGAAAGAATTATTCAGATCGGTCCAGTCTCGTAGCCTATTATTACAAAGAGACAAACAAAAAGTCATATCTTTACTGTTTATATATTAGTGTAGACAAGCACCTTACCCGGCTTTACTTGAGTGCTTTCTATTTCATATTGTCTCTCAATGCTGTAGTTTTAGAAAATAATATATAGGTATGAGTAGTTTTGTCTGTCAAGACTGACAGTCATGTGGCTTAATAGGTAGACTTTTAATCTGATTCCAAACTAAGCAGAGCTTGTATTATGGTAACCAGATAGCTGATATACTACTTTTAAATACATACTTTTACATCAAGACACATCTATTAGTTACGGAGAAAATCTCGCACAGACGTACTACGACAGACCTCATTTTATAATAGTAATAGTAATAATAATATAATAGTGATAATAAACGGAATGAGTTGCGTTCACTTGTTGTTGTTACGTAAGATGTACGCTGAATGTCAGATGTTCCGCCTTTGTATTCTCTAACCGCTGCCCCGCGGTTTCACTCGCATTCCTGGGATTATAGTAGCCTATATACTGTTCTAGAATATGTCTATTGATATCTTTAAATAAGATATTTTCTCTGAAAAATGTTTTTGGTTTTATGAAAACTATCTTAAGCCCCGCAGTTTCACCTGCGATCCCGAGGTATCTCCATTTTTCCCCGGATAAAAGGTAGCCTCTCCTTTCCCAAGCTTTAGTCTACCTCTGTACTAAGTCTTATCAAAATCGGTGTAAAGGTTTAGGTGTAAAGTGTAACGGACAAACAGAGTTACTTTCGGATTAATGATTTTATTATGTATCTATTTTAATTTTGGTTTAAGTTTTCCAAAGTTATATACCTATCACTTATTCTTTCGTATGATTATTTTATTCCTAAAATGCAGGTGGAATCGTGACAGAAACTAGTATTATTATTTTACTAGCGTTAAGATTGTCATTGACCTACCTTATCGCGCGTTGATGTCTTTTACACCGCAATAATAATACCGTGCATTATATCCAATCTAATTGATTATGCCATCAGTTCTGGTTTTAACAACAAACAATGTTAATGTAAGAATAGGTTATAAATAAAGTATGGAATATATCGTTATTTTTGCATTCTAATGAATATAAAGTAAAAATCAAAGGTCAAATGATAGATAAAAATGATAATTCAGTCTACCAAATTCATATTTTCTTCTTATTGAATTTTTATTATTTATATTATTCGATCTATTTTTAGATCTCTTTTATTTTAGTTAAATCATAATAATAAATAATATTTAATAATAAGATATGTCTGTATAATGTTTTTTCTGTAGCTGTAAATCTAGTAAATAAAATAAATAACCAGAATACATGTAGTCAACCAAAACATTGCATAACATGAACTAATCATCAAATATTAGCTCACAAACATAACAAATATTTGTGCGCAAACATTTGAACAAAAACAATACACGACCACACCGAAATCCGCCATTAAAATGTGGTAAAGCACAAACATCCGCCATGTCCGGTTCGCTAAGCTAGGTGAGGGTCAACGACCTGCTTTCGTACAAAAGATCGGCGCGGATACGGCGCACGCGCACCTTATCACTGCCGCCCGTAGATCTGACCAACAAGACCTCCTCTATTGCACTGAGCTCCTGGTACTTGGATACTAAAACTATAGTAAATTTGATCACATTTCTGGGATTTATTTACGTTTTTCTAACAAACAAAATTTTTTATATAGATGATGATGATATTAGATTTAAAAAATGTTTCCTTCCACCAGCGGAAAGCTGACTAGGACCAACTCCTCAATTGCACTGAGCTCCTGGTACTTGGATACTAAAACTATAGTACATTTTCACATTTGTGGGAATTTGGTGACGTCACGGGCTAAGTTTGAATCCCGACAAAAACATATGGATTTTCTAAATAATGCGAATAAATATAGTTTCTACCAAAATACTAGTTTTATTGTACAGAACAGTAGATTTTAAAAATGTTTCCACCTATGGGAAAGCTGACTAGGACCGACTCCTCAATTGCACTGAGCTCCTGGTACCTGGATACTAAAACTATAGTACATTAGATCACATTTCTGTGATTTTTTTTTTACGTTTTCTTCTTACCAAAGAGTAGATTTTATACTGAGCTCCTGGTAAGTACTTGGAGAATAAAACTATGGTAATTTTTTGGGATTTTTTACGTTTTCTACCAAAGAGTGTTATAGATTTTAAAAATGTTTTCACCTATGGAAAGCTGACTAGGACCGACTCCTCTATTGCACTGAGCTCCTGGTACCTGGATACTAAAACTATGGTACATTTGATCACATTTCTGGAAATTTGGTGACTGTCACGGGCTAAATTCGATTCCCAACAACAAATGGGCCTATTTAATGAGACTCTAAGTTTGTTTGTTTGTTACGTTTCTACCAGTAGGTAATTTGGTTGCTGACTGTCAGAGCCTAAGTTCGATTCGCAACAAAAACAAAAAAAAATTATATGGATCATCCTTATATCGTAAATTTAATGAGAATGTGAAATGTTTGAATCCGACATATCTGAAAATATTTGTATACATGAACACGTGTTTCAGTGTCAGGATGTAAATATCTATATAAGTATGTATTTAAAGGTAGTAGGTATCAGCTATGTGGTTACCAAAAGCTCTGCTTAGTTTGGAATCAGATTTGGGCCTGTATGAAACCCCATAAAGAAAAATAACTTATAATACTTGACGCCTCTGTCTGTCTGTCTGTCTGTCTGTATTTTCTGTCTAGTAAACTATATCTCCTATAACACTTTAACAATAGCGTCTAAGTATAATAGTGGTTTAAGTCAAAGGAATTCAATTGATCCTTTTAAATGATATCGATTTTAGGTCTCACTCTGTACACCGAAGTAATTGTGATTTCGGTCGTTCAAATACCTGTCTTGTACGGAATACCTTACGGTTGATTTTGATTTGGGATAGGTGATAAGGCTGTATGTTCGTTAATTAGTATTAGTTTAGTTAGAGATTGTGCTGAAACAATGTCGTATTAACCACGTAGCAGGAGTAGTATAGTAAAAGAGACTTATCTGCATTTGTCAAAAATAATATATAATCTATACTAATATTATAAAGAGGAAAGATTTGTTTGTTCGTTTGTAATGAATAGGCTCCGAAACTACTGAACCGATTTCAAAAATTCTTTTTTCTTTGGAAAGTTACATTATCCCCGAGTAACATAGGCTATATTTTATCCCTGTATTCCCACGGGAACGGGAACTACGCGGGTAAAACCGCGCGGAGGCAGCTAGTATATAATAATTTGCCAATTCTAATACAGTGGACCCGCGGTAATCCGACAAACGTTTTGCAGGGCAGTGTCGGATTAGCGAATTTGTCGGACTATAGAGTACTGCCTAAAACCCCCTATAGTCCGGAATTTTTTACGAAAGAGTACCTTGTAATCCGACAAATTACAGATGCAATGGTAAGATTCTACATGTTAGATGTAGTCAAATTCAAACTAAGCAATCAGAATCAAAAGAATACCTACCTACTCTACGCGTCGAGCACAATAGGGCGGTGCATATAAGTTATAACTTGTTCAATCATGCATTAGCGAAGATTGTCAAAAAAATATTTAATACATAATAAATAATTGACCATGTCGGATTACAGGGGGCCCCGGACTAGCCAGGGGCCGGATTATCGGGGGTCCACTGTATTGACAAAAAATTAAAACTACTTATAACTCATAAAAATATATATTTATTGATAAGACTCGAGATTAAGTACCATCTTTTATTTGAAATCGGGTTATAACTGCATCTCAATTTCGGAAGAAAGTCCTTATTAGATTGAGCTGATCACTTCTGACATCATCAGTTATATTCAAATAAAAGCCTACCCTAAAATAAGGGCATCAAGATTCCATTTACGGTAACACCAAACATTTGAAACAATCTTTCCCACAATAAAATAACTTATGATTCTCAACGAGATTACTGAGAAGAATTTTGCATTTCACATGCATGATGTAAGAAAACAAGTATCTAAGACCAGTTATACTGTTTAATTCTTGATAATCACTCATATGTGTGCATTGACCTCATAAGTAGCCCAGAATATCTTATTGGTGACTAGTTGACCCGCGCAACTTCGTTAGCGTCACTTTTGCAACAGTTTTGATTGATGCCCCGCTCCTATTCGTCATAGCGTAATGATTTATACATAAAAACCTTCCTTAAGAATCACTCTATCCATTAAAAAAAACGCATCAAAATCCGTTGCGTAGTTTTAAGGATCTAAGCAAACATAGGGACAGACAGACGGCGGATAGCGACTTGTTTAATACTATGTAGTGATAAACATAACAAGAGATAGATGAAATGACATAATTCCTAGCTTGACAAGTTTTTTGGTGCCTATATTTATTTGGTATATATATATACTTTTTTTATTTATCTACATCTACACTAATATTATAAAGAGGAAAGATTTGTATTTTTGTATGTAACGAATAAACTCGAAAAGTACTGGACCGATTTTAATCATTCTTTTTTCATTAGAAAGCTACATTATTATTGAGTAACATTTGCTATATTTTATCCCTGTATTCCAACGGGAACGGGAACTACGTGGGTAAAACCGCGCGGAGGCAGCTAGTTAATTATAATAATAATGCCTGTCTGTCTCGCATTCGCTAAAACTTCTGATCCGATTTGTATGATTGTTTTGTGAGCAGTCTTGTTTTGTGAGCGTTTGGAAACGGACGCGCCTCATATTACAATACCACTTCGCGTTTGGCGCGGTATAATCCGCTGCTAAAAATTGCGATCGTCACCATGTTGTCGCAAAAACACATGGTTAACGAGCTCCTGGCATTCATACAAAACAAGATGGATGTCATGGACGAAGTCAGCATCATGCAGATTTGCACCTCGAGCTTCAAGGAGAACGAGGTCCTAGTTGCCAAGAAGCTGCTATACGAGTCAGTCGATAGGGCTGACCGGATGCCGTCGCGCCGGATTGACGAAAAGGGTGCGAGGAGCTTGCAGGACATCATCAACCTGCTGAAGGAGGTGGATCCAGACGATGTACCGACTTTTGTGGCGAAGGATTTGCAGAAACTGCCCCCCGTCACATTCGACCACGTCGACGTCACCAGGCTGTTGAAAGATATAACGTCTTTAAAAGCCAGCCTGGCCGAGATGCAGCTCAAGTTGGAAGCTTCACAAGGTACCATCAGTGAACTGCGTACTGAGGTAGTGGACTTACGTAACACTATCACGGTATGTAGGTCACACGAGGCTTCCAACGTAAACACGCGTCGAGGTGCATTTAATGCATCAACGTCAAGTTTCGAGTCAGCGAAACTTGACTCGTCACCGGCGGCCGTCGGGTGCAATGCACTGCCTCGCACCCCCCGCCCCGCCTGCCCCGCGTCACCTGTGCTCGTGACGCCGACTCTTAGCGCGCGTAAGTCAACACCTCAACGTGCTTACGCAGCAGCTGTCGCCAAGCCCGCTAAACAACCAAGGCCCCAACCCGAACAGGTGCCGACGACCCAGTCGAACCCGGCACCGAAGGCGTATTGCAGAGGACAAGCTGACAAGGACGGCTTCGTTAAAGTAGAGCGGAAACGCAAGAAGCCTACTTGTCGCAACCAGTGCGGTACTGCCCCGACAGGACCAAACCATCTGCTGCGTCCCGCTATTCCGACGACGCTGCTGTATGTATCCCGATTGTTGTATTCCACAAAGGCTGAGGAGGTTGTGGAGTACATAGAAAAGAAAGTTAAATTCAACTTGAGGGTCACGAAGCTGGAATCGCGTCACAGCGTAAATTTTACTTCGTTTGTGGTGCGGGTTCCAACTCAACATATCGAGACCTTCACGAAGGAAGACTTTTGGCCGAAGGGTGTCGTATTTCGGCGTTTTCGCGGAACAATACGAACCTCGCTGGCGAGCACGTCGCCGTCTCTACGTGCCTAATTAATTAGTTGATAATTTTAATATAAACATAATATGTATACTTAGATTTAAGGTATTTATAATATGGGCCTAGTTGCCTGAAATAAAGGATTTATTATTATTATTATTATTAGTATGAAACTTGCTGCACAGATAGTCTAAAGCCTGCGAAAGGACAAAGGCAATATTATATCGCGGGAAAATGAAAGACCTCCCGGGTACGCGGGTGAAACCGCGGGGAGCCACTAGTTTAATATAATTATGTAGCCTATGTGCACATAAATACATTAAGAAAATGCCAAGTCAAAACCGTTAGAATTGATACTGGATTTTCGCTCATAAAATGTAAAACTTTGCACCTAGCCCTGTCACAATATATCTTCCCCGGAACGCGGTCGCAGCTCGCACAGGCCGAATAAAGGAGCTGAGCCGTCGAAACAAACAAATAGCCTTTGTACCTTGTTATTTATTGTGAAACCTTTACATTATTGTCCAGATTTTCATTGAACAACTCCCGGAATTGCTGCCGCGACGTAATGCACAGGAATTACCCAAGAACATAGATATAGCACAATAAATTAAGATTACCTAACCGAATACGCCCACTCGAGTTGGGTCAAAATGGTGATAATAATTTGCATGACTTCGACTCCGTACCAACCGGGAAGTACACTTATCATGCTACGGAACCGTACATCAGAGCTTTCTCCGCATCGAAAACTTTAAAATTAAACAATTTTCAGTCTAATATCAATGTAAATAGAGACACTAATGTATTGGGATGGAACGAGGTTAGCCAGTTACCTGTGCTTCGTGATAAAATAGCTACATTTTGTGATCTTAAAGGTTGGGTTAGATTGTAAATAGGATGCCTTGGAGTGCTAGGCATCCTGGCTTTCTTCATTACTAAAACGCCATAGAACACTTACATATTTTTATTTGACCTAGTTTTAGTATAATGCCAAGTTTTTAAGGGTCTAAAAGATTGACTGAAGGGTTAGCGACCTTTTCAAGCTTGTTGGACATACATTTGTAAGCATGAACTGTTTGTTCTGTGTCTGGGTACAATATCTATAATTATTTTATTTAAAATTAGTACTTATATGTAGTAAGTATATCAGTTAGCTGATTACAAGATTGGTCGTGTGTGGAAAGAGTCCCAGGAAATTTATTTATATATTTGTACCTATATATAATATTTATAGTAACTATAACATCAGACAAACATATGAGATTCATTATGTCAATTATGTAACCTATACAACAGTTGTAAAAATCAATATTCAAAAGATCTTCACTTTGAAAGTGACTGTAAAAATAACAGATTTCAAAGCTGCAAGTAGGTCTGTCCGCGATGATACGGTTTCGGAATACTAATCTGCCGATGTCTGACTGCGGACTGCACTTATCTCCTGAGGCAGACGTAATTGCAATGATTCGCCCGTTATCCGTATACCTTATATTATTCAGATATATTGAGGGCATCAGACAGATGCAGATTTAATGAATCTATACATAAAAACTTTGTGTAAGAGAGAGGTAAAATAAGCCAGCATATCACAGCTGTTCCACAGTGCCTGAGTTTGTTTGTTCGGGATAATCTGCAGTTTTTTAGACAGTGTTTATAATACAAATAAAAATGTACACATATTTATGGGTTACTAATTATTAGCGCTATTCGTGCAAAGTCGGGATGGGAAACTAGTTCTAATACTGACTTCAGCTACCAGGAAAGCAGTAGTATTAGAATTTATCCAGTAGGAAGAAGAATATATTATATCTACTGAAATAAAATGCAAATTTTTACCAGTACCAGGGGTGCAGTGATGTGAAAGAAGTGGCGAGGCGATCCCTCAACATGAGTTTGTCTGATTTAAAGGTATGTTCGTAATCTTGCATGAGCTATAATTCCAGTCATATCTCATAGATCATAAATCAATACTTTAAGATAAACCATATAGAACATACGCATGCACATAATGTATAGATCATTCGAAAGATAATCATCAAACAATCATAAGTAGTCGGATCATTAAAGATGGACAAACAAACTGACTTACAATAATCATTAATTTAACATTACGTTGGTTACAGACAATAGCTTTTATTTACGCACGACTGAATGTATGAGTATCAAAGATTTAATACCTGATGGTTGTAGAAACGTCATTTTATTATGTTTAAGAGGCACGCTACCACATCTTTGACTAGAAGAATTGCTTATAGGTTAGGTCCAGAGTTTATAACATAACTAAGTCTTTCGTCATGACCGTTATTGACGTCACTAGGGAGGGTAAAAAATATTCAAATAAAAAAACTAACATTGGCAAGTTAAATAAAGAAACATTTTATATTCTGTTTAATTATTTACGAAGAAAGATCCCGTTTTTTAAATTAAGGTACCAGGAATTCATAATACAAAACTAGTTCAAAAAGGATTCGGACGAGTATCATTTCTCTATTAGCACTGTGCTAAACAGATAAAAAACACCTGAGTGTGTCAACACAAATGAACGGACAAACCGTCGCTTCTACTATGATATTTATTCAAAGTGGGTTGTTTGACATCACAACACCGATTAACATCAATATTATGTAATATTTGTATAGAAATATGTCTAGTGGTTGTATAAATGCAATATTTACATATTTGATTCGAACGCTAACCGCGTAGGTGTGTCGGAGTGTGCTAAATGATATGTCAAATATTGATGTTGATATACATAAGTGTCTATTCAGTACATAGATTAGATGACAGTAACAGTTGCACGGTTATTTCACGACAGTACGTTGAACATCGATAGATTGTATCTGTTTAATTAGACATTAAGTTGACGTTTGATCTAGATCCTAATAATTGATGCTAGATTGTCGAAACTTAGTACGTAGATACCAGAAAAATGTTTATAAGGTTCGTAAATATATAGGTTCCTAAATAAACAAGAAAATTAATCACAAATACTTTGCCTATTTAGAAAAATATAATATTTTTTAAAGTTTAGAAGCTAGAGAAGTGTCATAGATCATCTCTGATAAAAACAAAGTATGTATTGTGAAAATATTAATTTATGTAGATAGTATGAAATTATTATTAATTATTATTTCCAATGACTTTTCTAATATCTTGACTAACTCACTTTTAATTAAATAATATACAAAAGGCTACATAACAAAAAAAGTAATGTCAAAGTACCAGGACTACATACATACCTAAGATATATAGGTAGTACTAAGCATTAATAGTGGTTTTCTTAATCCGGTCAAACAGCGTGAAATCTGCTTACCATGGGATCTATTTATAATTTCTAATCCGATTATTATAAAAATCTAGTTTTCTGCATTATGTAGCCCTACGGCATATAGTGCTTATAACTGTATAATAATTGAATGAATAACGTCTAATTTACCATGATTATTGAATATTATACTTATTTCTCTTATGGATAATTTATATCTGAGTACGCTATAATTTCTTGGGAATTTTATGTATAGTGCCAACTAGGGTAACAACTTATGTTTAAATTCGGATTATGTCCAACTAAGCAGAGCTTGTGATATGGTAACCAGATAGCTGATATTCTACACATACGTTTACATCCAGACACAGAACAAACAGACATATTCATGCATACAAATGTTTGTACTGAGTGGCATGCAAACCCACGACCGGCGGCTTGAAAGTCTGGGTCACCACAAAGCCAACCGGCCATCCATAATTCAGTTTAGAGCTTAATAGGGCACGAATGTCAAAATTCCTGAAGCTACTTTTCGGAAGTCAGTCTTTATCTATATCTATATATATATATATGTCTACAAAAGAAAGTCGTGTTACACTATCTATAACTCAAGAACGGATGAACCGCTTTGGCTGAAAATTTGTGGGGAGGTAGCTAAGAACCAGGAGACTGACATAGGACTTTTTATCCCGGGAAAATTGAAAATTCCCGGGAATGCGGGTGAAACTGCGTCGAGCCACTAGTTTTTGTATATAGAAAGTGGACTTTGAAACTAAAGGTTTGAAATAATATAAAACTTTATGAGTAATTCTGATTAGGTAACAAACATAGGTAACTACAATATTATGAAACATAATATATACATAGATTACAAATGTACCGATGCACACAATTGCGGCTATTATGAATCAAAGCGCATAACAGAAGTGCATGTCATATCGCCATATTTACATCGCGTATCAAATCGCCATCGCCGCTCGCGTTGATTGTGAAATACGCGATTCGTAACTTATAAAGACTATGTACTAGGCTATCATGACTACACTGTATGTATATTGAAGCAATACTCGTTCGTCGTAATTAATCTATATAGTGCAGTTTTTCACAGAGCTAGTTTTGTTAGTAAAATCTAGATTTAGAAAGACCTAACATATGCACAGTTATATAAGTCCTGGAAAATAGCCCCCTACCAAATAATCGTCTTCCATACATGATGTCTTCTTTTGAGGAAAATACACATAACTAACTAAAATGACTTAGATACTAAGCTATCATAAAAACGAAGTACCTATAAACAAATAAACTTATTTTAAGGATCCGTGGATTTGTAACTCTTCACGTACATTAAAATACCAATAAAGTATTTACCTAGGTACTAGGTTATCATGAATACAATGTAGGTTTTTCAAAGGAAGTGTTGTGGTCGTCGTCGTGAATAAAACATTTTGTTTTATATGTATATTGCAGTGTAGAATTCTGCTTTATATAAATTTTAAATAGAATGAGATGTATTTTTAAGAAGGCCGATCTTATTTTTAAGCAGTCATTTTTGTCCTGGATGGAGTCGAGCCCATTCAAATGGGCTTTAAATAAAATGATCAAGGTCTGAAAAATCACTTTTAGTTCAATATATTTAATTAGTTAGGTATTAAGCAACAAAAAAATGCGTTTTTTAACATGTCACACAAAAAAACCAGAGATTTAAATCATCGATTACCAGGAGAACAGAAAACACTGGCACCTTACATACGATGCTTACATATGTACGTGTTTTGTTCAGATATCCATCGATATTGAAACAATAGACGCAATCTGCCGCGCGTGGGCGCATTCATACTTCGCAACACTTTGTTATGAGCTTGTTATAAGATATTCAGTTTGCATAACACGGATATATCGGTGAAAATATCTATAAAATTAGGGTGTTCATAGCTCTATCTATCTATGCCAATCCAAAAGAAAATGGTAATGTGAAAATGTAGGTGTCGAATACTCTAATTTAAATATGCCAAAGTTTCTATAAATAACTTAATTGGTGATGACTATTTAAACTCGATATCCTACTATAAATATTAAATGCGAAAGTTTGTTAGAATGTAGGTATGTTTGTTACTCTTTCACGCTAGAACGGCTGAAGGGATCGCGATGAAATTTAGGACAGAGTTAGGATATATTCTCGTAAAATATCTAAGCTACTTTTTATCCCGGGAATATTTATATCGCCCGGGGAAAGCGGGTAAAACCAGTTAAACATAAATCTAAAACTATTTTCCTAATCTTATTACAACATTTAAATGCTCTGAACTAAGAAATTCAAAGAAAGTTAAATAAATTAAAGCATTTCAAATAGTTTCAGTTCATTACACACATACTCCCAGTAACCCATGTCACCCTGGTAATTAGCGAGGTTAGTGTTTCACCAGCCGGTTCCCAAGTATGCCGCGTCTTGAGACACCTCTCCAAGCTAATTGCTAAATGGTGTAACGTGGACTTACTCGCCTCTCGGTACTTATGCTAGCCTGGTACATTGCATATAAGTAGTAGCGGTATTTTTGGAGTTTACTTTCTAAAAACCTTTATTTACTTCAGTTGGGAGTCTAACTGGGCTTTGGAACCATTTTGTTAAATAAATACGCAACTAAAATAAGTTAAACTAGTTGACCCGCTCAACTTCGTTAGCGTCACTTGCCCGTTTTTGCAACAGTTTTGATTGATGCTCCGCTCCTATTCGTCATAGCGTAATGATTTATACATAAAACCCTTCCTCTTGAATCACGCTATCTATTAAAAAAACCGCATCAAAATCCGTTGCGTAGTTTTAAAGATTTAAGCATACATAGGGACGGCGGCGGATAGCGACTTTGTTTTATACTATAAATAATAATATCAAATAAAAATTAAAAGTCTATGGTTTTTACATAATACGAATACGAACAATTAACTATACAGTAGTCACATCGAATTGCTTACGGAACACGCTAGCCTAGTTAATATTCAACGTCTCAAACTTGACTTATCTGCCTTGAACTGTTTGCTACTCGTAAAGCATTCGTAAGCCTTTCACTGTATTGTATATAAGTATGTTACAAATTATGGTTCACTACTCTGTGGTACTAATAAATGATTGATTGATGATTCTTTCATAATAATTGCAATTGGGTTCTAATTAACAGTGTTTTATTGCTGGATATTGTGGCCCGAAAATAGGTGCGGATTTGAGCAACAGTTTTAACTAACATGCCTCCAAATATATGCCTATAAATCTACTACCAACCGTGTCACTGTTTTTTGACCTCCGAAGGCAATAACGGTCGATCGCGAAGTATGACGGCATAGAAAGCAGACAATTTTCCTGCTATGTTGTCCATACCTTAGTTAGATTAAACTTATTTCTTGTTTCTAGGACTCCTGCATTCTTTCGTATCATAACTACATTCAATTATGATTCCGTCCCAAGAATTACATAATCCAAAGATATTTTTCCTCACGACTTAACCTTTCAATTAGCCATTCTGTCATACATAGCATTTTTTATAATCATAAAATTCACACAAAAACCCTTTGTAACATGACAATTAGCCACAAATTGGTTTTTAAACCTTTTTAATGACAGTTTAACATGTTTTCCTGTGGGAATGGTATGGAAACACTGATCCTTAACATTTGACGTAAGAAGTGTTTAATTCCTCATTCATATAGGTGCATTTCTAACTAGGCTATCTATTGCGTAGAGTTTTACCGGATGATGGTTCTGCGGTACCATATATGGTCCACGCTTGGTAAGTGCCGACACGATGTAAATACGTCGGTACAATTTACTTTTCAACCTAATATGTCGATGTTTCGTCATAACACTTTTACTACAGTTTTTACCGTGTTATCTGTTTCTAGATGTTTATGTCGAGCAAACGTGGTTTTTATATGTAAACAGTTCTTAGAAATTTCTCTTGTACATTTTATTATCATAATTATAGTAAGAAATGTATTGTGAAATAGCCCTGGAGACTGTTAATCCCATGATAATTAATACAGTCCCACAGGGAAAGTCAACACACCATAGAAAGTGCACGCATTGTACCAGGAAATCAGCATACAGTGGGACATTCACACGTTGATACGAAGTAATTGTTACCTCAGATTCCCGGTGAAAACACCCGGATGTAGCGGCGATAGCGTTTATCTAACTCGCTTGTTTTTATGTCAGCCTGGTACATCGTATTGTTTTGTACTAGTTTTTAGTCCCGCAATGTTGTACAAGTTAGTCTGTCGCGATAAGGTCGACCTTTTTCTACTTTCATTTCTAGTCCAAAGTGGTTATAGGATATATATTTATAGTTTTTACCAGAAGGAACATGTATTTTATTATACCTTCAAATTACACCTTATAAAATGCCATCCCATGTTAATGCAGTTAACCTTACTAAATAACCAACAAGAAAAACCAGTTGCCCCACAATTAAAGGGCATAAACAGTTATTAATCAGCAGTCCCGTTAACCAAACAATTGTCTCAATATACTCGGCTGTGGTTGTGACACGATCTGATCACGCCACGGTCCGAACAATAGCATTTCTAATAATCAATAGTGGATGCACTTGCGTTGCCTAACAGATGGCCAGTATACGACGTATATCTAACTGGATGTAGCTTTATATTATTTTTTTAAATGTACATATACTTCTTTGTAGCATTAATTACATTAGAAACAATAGTGATAACTTCTAAAGAGTCGGCATATGTTTTACATTCATAAAATTCGCCCACACAACCTAGTGGCAACGAGTAATTTCGATGTATTTTCATGGAGCAGTGAGCTCCTATAGATGCCTGTTACCCTGGTACCGCAAATTTAGATAGGTGGGATCACTTATCTCATCGGGGATAAATATTCCTTAGTATTAATTAAATCCTTTCTATATTCATTTACTTGTTTCCATCCCTGCGTTCCCGGGATACCTTAAATTTTCCCACGATAAAAGGTAGCTATGTCCTTACCTCTATGTCAAAATCTTTCCGGTGGTTTTGGCGTGTAAGAGTAACCGACAGAGTTACTTTCGCATTTATAATATTAGTAGGAATTACTGTTTAATTAACCCTTAATTTGGCAAGATGTTTTTTTGAAATATTTTTTAATTTTTGTTATTTTCCCGTGTCTCTATAGCCATTAGGATCTCTGTAAAATTAACAAAAAAAATATATCATTTTCCATTTTTGAGAAAATCAATGTCCGCTGTGGCGAACACTGCCAAATAAGTTATATAGTAGTTATGTCCGGTGTAGCGGCCATTGCTAAATATGCGGTAAATAATAAGTAGAAGCATTTTGTGGGTAGATATATTACAAAAGAATTTAGTTATGACTTTAATAAATTTATTTAGTTCGAAAATCAAGGAAACAGTTTCTGGCATTTACAAAAACACAAAACACATGCATTTTATACAAAAAATAAAATGTTTTTTCTGGCAATATCTGTAACGTTCTTCATCCATAGTTGAAGGGAAATTTCCTACATCATCATATTTTACAGAGCTTGAAGGTCTTGCTGGGTAAGGTTTGCTTATTTTTTAATGTTATCGTCCAGTTCCATTCCGGACCAGACTGGTCTCTTGCATCAGAAGGAGCATGAAATTTTGGTACCAATGATATTCTTTTACCACGAGAATGCTGTTAACAAGCGCAAAAAAAAGGGACAAGCAAAACCCATAACCAAAAGTTAAATAGGGTTAAATTAGTATAAATAAATATGTAAATTTAATAAATAAAAAATATCTCAATCCATTTTTAGCCCGCAATAACTTTGGCAATGTACGTTGTGGCGGACAAACATTGCTTTTGTAAAAAAAACTCACCAAAACCATACAAAATTACAAGATCTATTCGTGATTCAATAAATGACAATATTACCAAGTCATTTCAGTAAACAAAGTGAACATTTATTAGTAAAACCTTTACAAAAAAAATATAAATACCTTGAGTATAGGGTATGGCTTCTCTTTCGTCGACATTTGGTCTCAAATTAACGGATACAGTATTGTCAAATAAGAATTTTATCTTTTTTACCGAAATATAAATATATTTTAAAGATTTTGTTACATATTTAAGCCGTAAAGAAGTTTTCATAAACCCGCCAGATTTTTTTTATTTGATTGTCCGTTGTAGCGGCCTACGCCAAATTAAGGGTTAAGTACATATTTGATTTGAATCGCGGAAGGAAACAAATGTAGGTATTTAGTAACGCTTCCAGCAAGCTATGTCCATCAGCTAATCTTTGTGCGGCTTTGATTCAATTGTCGTTGTTATCGCGATGGAGATGTTGTGGGTTCGATGCCCGGTCGGCGGAGTTATCAGATGATCAAGTAATCACCGCTGGACTGTTGTTTTTCTATTGTATCTAGTTGCTTTTATTAAAAAATATATGAAATGATTTGGTGCTAACTATAGATCTTTTGTTGAAGAGTTATTGAACTATTCTTAAATATATTTTGGTTTTTAAGTAGGTACCAGGTTTGGTTATCAAAAGATTAAGATATACTTAAAGATTAAACTTTCATAAGCTTAAATATTTAGTTGGTAGTAGAATAACTGAGCCGTGGTGGCTCAGTTGGGAAAGCACCGACTCACGATCATGAGGGTGCCGGTTCAAATCCCTGGCCCGTACCTCTGAGTTTACAAAAAACTTACGTACGGATTCACACCACTGGCTTTCGGTGAAGGAAAACATCGTGAGGAAACCTGCATGCCTAAGATGTCACAATTAAAGGCATGTGAAGTCCGCCAATCCGCACTAGGCCCGCGTGGTGGACTATGGCCTAAACCCCCTCGATGTTAGGGGAGGCTCGAGCTCCTCGGTGGAGACGTATATGAGCTGTTGATGATGATGATGATGATGAGTGAATAGCTCGCTTTTTGAATTATTTCATATGATTTATATATACTTTTTTGTTTTTAATAATATTATAAATGCCATTCATACGTTTTCCTTCAAATTCCTTTATCGACCCGTCAGAGTTCGTTCGGTCCACCAGCGCCACCTACCAGGTCCAATTGTGAATCTTAACCATTCTCGAATCCCGTTGAACACACACAAAAATTCATTCAAATCGGTCCACTCGTTTAGGTGGAGTTCAGTGACACACGGACATAAGAAATATATATTGTATTACAAATATTTTGTATATATTGCGTGCTTATGTCGCCGTAAGTACCAGGATACCATGACATGCATGAGTGATGTTACACTAAGTGTGCTCAAGAAGCAAGGTAGTGACACTGGGCCAGCTCAAAGTCACAGCAATCAGAGCGTGGCCGTCACGGTTCGTGGACTGGACTTTAGGACTTGTGACGTCACTGAGATTTTCAAAATTAGAGGTATCTAGCTTAAACTATTTTTCGTCTTGGGAAAATAAATAATCAATGTAATCTAAAACGTATACCATCGATGTGCTAAGTTTCCTCAAAATGCGCTTTAGGCATTATTGCGTTACTAACGTTCGTACATCAATTCAACCTCATAAAGGTTATATTCATAAAACTAATAGTAAAATATTATCGCAGTAGTGGTGGCTTAGTTGGGAACGCACCGACTCACGATCAATCAGTCAGTCCCAATTAACATTTATTTAGTTCAATTGATATATACAACTTCATAGGTAAATATAACCTTCTTAAGGTAATAATCATGATCAATCAGCCTTCAAGTTACTTAATTAGTCCTCAAATGTTTAGACCGCATTTACAAGCCTTTTAAACATAGAAAAATGTTTCTATATGGTTTCTATTAACCTTCTATGCTATTAAATAAGCAATAAGAACATGGACAGGGAAAATATATCAACTAAGTTATTCATTAGGAATGTAAATATCTATATAATTAATTGTATTTAAAGCAATATATAGTATATCAGCTATATGATTACCATAGCACTTGTGCTTGCTCTGCTTAGTTTGGAATCAGATTGGCCGTGTGTAAAAAGCGCCTCCGCGCGGTTTCACCCGCGTAATTTCAGTTCCCGTAGGAATGTGCGGATAAAATATAGCCTATGTTACTCCTTGATAATGTAGTTTTCCATTGGTGAAAGAATTATTCAGATCGGTCCAATAGTTTTAAAGTTTAATAGTTACATACAAAAATACAAATCATTCCTCTTTATAATATTAGTACAAAAAATAGATTAAATAACAGAGAGAATAAGGTCAAAATAACGCAAAATGAAGTCGCACTATTCCTGAGTTACAAAAAAATGATGTCCAATTTTTTCGAGCGTAAAATTTCCAATATCATCAATATGTAAAAATAACCTGTTATAAAATATTCGATTTATGTAACATTCTGACAAGTTTATAAACTGGTTATGTATTAATTTTGCACACAATTAAACCGTATCAAAAATGCTAATCGGAACAAAATACATAACGCAAAAAAGTATTACACATCAAAAGTACCAGGCTCTCATAAATTATTAAGAATCAATCACATGCATAAATTATTCGCTTGAAATATACGTGGCATTCCAAACTTTATTGCACAGCAATAGAGATGACATTAATCACGTTGTGGATTCTTGTTAATTTCGTGGGCGGTGATTATAAAGATTTCTAATAGCGTAACAAAACAAAACATTCAGCTAAGTATAACCATCAATCAAATTTAGACTCTATTTCCTATGACGTAAAATGTACGTTCAACTAACAATTGTTATTATCAGCATTAAAAAAATTGGTAGCGTGATAATTATCTAAAAAACTAAAGGAAACATACGCGTAAATAATAATTGCTGCACAAACCTACAATTTCCTGATTTCCCAATCGTGAAAATTGTTTTAGGGTTACGCACACTTGAACATAGACAATGTTAGTAAACGTAGAGGTGTTTGTTCGTATAGTACAAGCAAATCATAGACTATTACTACATAGCATAAGTATGGGAAATAAAATAAATGTACACTATTAGTATTTTTGACAATTGCAAAATAATGATCACTAAGTATGCTTTTGAATTGCATCCTATTATTTGCGATAACAAAAATACTTTGTGCAATGACTATATTGATTTAAAAGAGCTTATCATAACATGTATAAATCAAGTATATTTCTATTGTACCTATATGGGTTTTTTAAATTTACCTAATTAATGCAAGCAAGGCTTTTCGACAAGGTAAACGAAAATATCTGCTGTTGTCCATTTATCCTTAGTTTCATATGCCTTTGACTGTAACATCTCGGGCAAGCAGATTTCCTTCACCGAAAGGTATGACACTGTAGATTTCTTTTAGGTACCAATATTTATTTTTAAAAGAATACTATATAATATATCGTAAATAATTAATTATAATTCTTATCTACAAACGTTACGGAACCATATTTCGGTACCGTCTCCCACTTGTCTGATACTAGGCGCACACGAACGGAAAGGAGATGTGCTCAATGATTATTGAGGTCACAATATACATACGATAACCATTCGTTCAAGTATCCGATAGATTAGACGATTACCTGCAATAAAATAAAATTTATATTAATATGAGGATTAGAACAGATAAAAATATTAAATTTAAAGATTTTTGATAAATAAAGACTTCACAAGTAATGAAAATGATATTTATAAAACTTGGCAGTACTAGGAGCACAGACAACGCTAAGATGTATCTGAAATCTCAGCAGAAAAACGAAGACTTTCCCGGGAAAACTGCACTCTAGTTTTATAACCCGAAGTTTAAAGAAACTTTTTTGATTTCCAAATCTTGTCAAAGGTCAAACCTTGAACAGCCTACATCGTTAATCGATCAGAATAATAATCAGAACACAGAGTGGTAACAAGCTAATTCCATACTAATAATTGACTTGACAATTAGCAATTAGCATATAATGGCGACAGTTGCTTTCTACATTGGATATGTGTTATTGTGAAACGAATGGGCTTAGGGTGGTCGAGGAACGGGCAATATGTTCTAAAGTTGACATTACTACTAATATTATAAATAAGAATGTTTGTGAGTAGGTATGTTTGATACTCTGCCACGCCACAACGGCTAAAAGGATCGAGAGGTAATTTGGCAGACAGTTACAATATGCTCTGGAATGTCATATAGACTACTTTTTATCCCGGGTAAATTAGAGATCCCGGAACACGGGTCATACATACCGCTGGGAGCGTCTAGCATAATAAATACGATAGTTTCTGAGTATCTGTACGTTTGTTACTCTTTCACGCCAAAACGGCTGGAGAGATCGCTACGAAATTTGGCACAGAGGATGATTATAAAATTGAAGAAATTGAGGATCCCCCGGTTTCCCCTGCATAGCCAATGCCTTTCCTAAACTCTATTTTACACCTATACCAAATTTCAACTAAATGTGTTCGGTTAGATGTGAAAGCGTAACAGACAGACATGCTTTCGCATTTATAATATTTGTAGGGATAAATGGGTAAGTTTAGAAGAAGTTTACGACAGTGCCGGATTAACCATGTAGCGCAAAAGGGCGCAACGCGCAAATGGTGGCCCTCGCGAGTCGAAAATAGCCTGAGCGTAACTTTTTGAGTTTCTTCTCCTGCACATCAGTCAGGGCTCCTCTATAATATATTCGCGGGTCGGCAACGCACCCGTGATGCCCCTGGTGTTGCATGTGTCCATAGGCTGCGGTAACCGCTTTCCATCAGGTGGGCCGTATGCCTGTTTGCTACCGTCGTGGTATAAAAAAACATATGCTACGGACCCCACGCTTGCTTGATCCGGCGCTGGTTTACGGTTAGTTATCGACCAGTGCGCAGCCAGCCTAATCAGAAACGTCTTACAGAATCGCCGCATATGTATATGGTATGATTTGAAACAATGGTAGTTTTAACCGGGGACTTTTAATTAGGAATTTAACTCATTAATATTCATAGAAGGAAATGTGCTCATGACAACGCCATTATAGTTTTGTTTGATATTGCCGCTAGATTCTTGAAATTTGTGGAATCTAAACATTAGTTTGGATGGCCTTAATAAAGACCAGCTGACTGTAATTCCGGGGATAATTTATTTTCCCGTGTAATGTATCCTTTGTGTTGCGCAAGTAACTCTGTCGATTTGTTTGTTACGCTTTCAACCCTAAACCACTGAACGAGACTTGGGCCTGGATATAAACTACCTTTTATCCCGAGATTTGTAGATCCCACGTGAATACAGGTAAAACAGCGGGGCGGAAGCTAGTCCACAATATATATATATTTACTTATGCCATGTTATATCACATTAGCAATCTTCATACTTTCAGATTTACAGTATAACCCATAACTTATTGGAGCTTGTGTAAAAAACCCTACAACGGACGTGCCTTCTCATCATCATCATCATCAGCTCATAAATGTCTCCACCGAGCAGCACGAGCCTCCTCTAACAACGAGGGGATTTATGCCATAGTCTACCACGCATATAGTGCAGATTGGCGGACTTCATGTCTTTAAGGCCTCATTCTCTCGGGAGCTTTTTTAACGGACTTTAAAAAAGCGTTCAAATACAACAAATGTATTCCCAAGTATATGTTCACACGGCAGCGTTTTTAAAACGCGACGCTATTTTATCGAGCGGTGTCGTATTTTCAACTTTGGGAGTTGGAAATAGAGCATATTATGGTACTTGGGAATACATTTGTTATGTCTAAACGCTTTTTTAAAGCCTAAATGTGACATCTTGAGCGTGCTTCGTGTCTTGCCACTCTATTTAAATTAAATTACGCCTGAGACTAATGTTGCCAGTACCCTGCTAGTGTTTCCATGTGTCTGTTAGTGTCAGTAAGTGTCTGGTAAATGCTGTACCTAATTGGGTGTCAAGAGTGTCAGTATACTAACTGTAGTTTTTTCTGCTTTTATTGCCGTAGGATTTTTATTCAAATAAATATTGCAATGGGTTTTTAAAGGTAAGGAAACTGATATATTTTTTACTTATTCCTTTTGACAACATTTGAATGTTGTATAATGTATCATTTATTTAAGCAAGATTATAATTAAAAAGAACCCATAATATGTATACTTAGATTTGAGGTATTTATAGTATGGGCCTAGTTGCCTGAAATTAAGGATAAAAAAAAATACATATAAAATTTTTTTTTTCAATGGCAGTCAATAAAGCCTAACTTATAAAGTCTTCTTAATTAAAGAGGCTATCAAAATTCCCTACACATATGACCTAACTAAAACATACTTTAATATTTACTCCCACAGTTTTTACAGTTTCGTAAAACGCGATCAAATAATGAAACGGCGAAAAACCTGTTTAAAGGACCAATTCACTAACTGAATTGACACTAGGTCGAGTATTCTATGTTTTGTCTCTTTCATTAGCTACGGTGTCAAGTGAGACCGCTGCTCCGGTGGACGAAGTTTATGCTAAAGTGGATGCGGTATTACCACTCGAGTTGTGAACTTAGTACGCACCAATGGATGTGGTATTCGACCATTATATTAACATAATTAGATTTGCAACATGTTTTTTACTAAACGTTAGTTAACTGGCTAGTTTTTGGTAGCATATTTTTTACTGGCAAAGTGGAAATTTTAAGGAATTCTGTTACAAAAGTACCTATGTACCTAGAAAGTAGTTATACTTAACCACGGAAAACGAATTTACTTTTTTCCAATAAGAATAGAATCATTATTACTTAAAATAAATAACCAACAATCAAACTCACTTTTTGGTTTCAATTTCAAATCCCAACTAATATTATAAATGCGATATTAAAGTCTGTCTTTTAACATTCTCTATGTAAAATATAGTATATACCTTTCTTAAGCTTTAAGCCACCTACCACCAGTGGTTTAGGCGTGAAACGTTACAGACAGACATACCCTCTATACTATGTCATTTATTACCTATGTCACTTACTAAGGACACATAACTTTAATACAATATGCACTATCCACAGCCGTTCTTAATCTAGTTGCCGTTCGACCCACATCCAGTTTCGAGTAACGGTTACACTAGTATCTCGATGAGATAACGAACTGATTTCTGGGGACTGGGATTTGGGGTCTGGGGTCTCTTGACCATAAGTGGGATTCTGGGATGGGGTAATTTATGACCTATTTGAGACAATATAATGCAGGATCAAATCCCCGTACCTCTAAGTTTATAAAAACTTACGTACGGATTCACACCACTGGCTTTCGGTGAAGGAAAACATCGTGAGGAAACCTGCATGCCCGAGAGTCACAATTAAAGTGAAATCCGCCGCCGCACTAGGCCCGCGTGATGCACAATGACCTAAACCCCCTCGATGTTAGGGGAGGCTCGAGCTCCTCGGTGGATTGTGGTGGTGGAGACGTATATGAGCTGATGATGATGATGATTAGACAATATATCAAAGCTAGATGGAAGAAGTCGCTAGGAGTTCATTGCCGGCTCATTTTAGCAAAAGCAACCCTCAGGACTGGGCATTAGAGTCGACGTTGCATTCAAGTGTGAAGGAAGGCCTATTTGAATTAATAAATATAGTTTATTTAGTTATATAAAGATTCTATTAGCAGACACCTGAAAGACATTATAAGCTTTTGGTTGGCAGACTAGAATTATAATTATTATCAATTTTAAGCCCTAAACCTTGAAAAATATTTTGAGCCTATGTTTTTGCATCATTTATCTATACTAATATTATTCAGCTGAATCTGCTATTATAACGCTAATCTCAAGTCATGAATACTCCGCTCCTATTGATCTTAGCGGGATGTTATATAGTCTTTCTTGATAAATGGGCGGTATAACAAAAAAATATTTTGTTTTCAATTTAAACCACTAAGTATTTGAGAGATTTACGCTTTCAACTAAACAAACTACATATTTAGCTTTATAATATTAGTATTCATATTATCCATTTATGGTGTAAAAAGTACTGTTTGAAGTTTATCAAGTATTTAATAAATTACAGATATTTATATAAATACCTACACTCGGTCAACCATCTATAGACACCATATAATTACCTACGTATAACGAAGATCAGTTATTTCCTATGTTACCGTTAACAGTTTTGCAATATCCTGTAGGCGACTTCAATCTTGGATCTCAGTCGAGCTCGGGAACCAATCAGTTCCCGAGTTATCTGACAGATTCCACCTCCGAGAGCCTCAATTACAAATCATTAACGGTACCATTTTGTAGGTTTCGCAAATCATGACAAAACCCTTAGCGACTTGACCTTACCGTGGCTATTCTGTTAACAATGTCGACATTGGATTCAAGCGGCTATTGTCTGTCCCGCTCTCGCACAGTACAACCGGGTAAGTGTGTCTCTTTCGCTCGCTTGAGTCTTTTGTTATAGAATAGTGGTAGCTATAAGACGGTTTAGCCCGACATCGGCTCGTCATTATCCATCCATGATCGATATTATTTACGTTTAAGTTGATTTTCATTGTAAATTGTTTGTTATTTACGGTTTTATTAAAATGTTTACGGTTTTATTAAAATATTTATGTAGTAAAAAATATTTATATAGTACCTATTTAAATAAGTCATTAATTATTTTCTGCTGTATGGGAAAAAAATAAGCGACTTGCGCTACGGGTTAACTAACAGACACAAATTTAGATAAAATTTAACCTTATTTTTTTGTTACTAAAAATCGATAAGGTCCATTTAAACCGACTTCAAAAAGGAGGTTTACAATTCCAATGAATATAATAAATAGTTTTAAAGTATCTACAATAACAAAGTACATTACTATTTACTCAATCAAAGTAGGTATTATGTGCGATGTCTATGGAATTTTAAGGATCATTTTATTATGTATACAAATGAACAATTACCATAAAACAACTCACAATGTTTGCAAACGTTTAACACCCCGTGACTACACGTGTGCACACTCTGATCTTAACTCTAATTATGTTACTCTCTTAGAATCGTTAATGAAGCCTATGTCATAATACATTGACGTTTTGGTGCGTACGTAGAGGAAGACGGCAGTGGTAGAACCGGCAATGTAACAAGATATCGATTTGAATGACTATTCAGATTGAATTACAGAATAAGGGGGCAGAAGTCGAGCTGTATGATTGTAACAGTGCTGTAGCTAGAGTCGAATTTGAAGTAGGGCAGCTTGGGGCGAAAGTAAATAATGATAATGTTTTTTTAGGGGTGTCACAATTTGACACCTAATTGATCGATAATAATTTATCGTAGTTTTTGGTTTTTTAAGGGCATTGTGATTTCAAGGTAAGGCATTGCCCCAAAATGCCCCCCTAGTCACTAGTAAGGTTTATTATATAAGAGAGTGTCCATCAATTTCCCACGAGCCGTAAAAATATTTGAAATATAAAGCGGAAGGTGTAAATAAAGATTACGAAATCAGCATTAAACATAATTAATAAGCGTGCAAGTATTACAAACGTTAACGGGCTAATAATTATGATATAATAGTATGACATGACATGTAAGGTTTCATTTGAAAAGGGTTTAACCCTTTTTACTGTATGAGATAGATATTTTATAACTTACTGAAACTCCCCGCGGTTTCACCAGCAGTCTCGGGAGATTTTCCATTTTCTCGGGATTTAAAGTAGCCTATGTCCTTTCTCAGGCTCTAGACTATCTGTGTATGAAATTTCAAATAAATCGGTTCAGTAGTTTTAGCGTGAAAGCGTGACAGACAGAGTTGCTTTCGCATTTATGATATTGGTCAGAATAGGATAGCTTCCGCTCCGCGGTTTCACCCGCGTAGTTCCCTTTTCTGTGGAAATACAGGGATAAAATATAGTCTATAAACTTCCTCGATAAATGAGCTATCTAACACTGAAAGAATTTTTCCAAATCGGACCAGTAGTTTCTGAAATAAGTGCGTTCAACCAAACAAAATCTTCAGCTTTATAATATTTAAAAGTATACATTCTTATTGTTATTAATACACATTATAATATTATTATAATATACATTCTTATCTTATTACTAGCTGCCTCCGCGCGGTTTTACCCGCGTAGTTCCCGTTCCCGTGGGAACACAGGGATAAAATATAGCCTATGTTACTCGGGGATAATGTAGCTTTCCAAAGGTGAAAGAATTTTTGAAATCGGTCCAGTAGTTTCGGAGCCTATTCATTACAAACAAACAAACAAACAAATCTTTTTAATATTAGTATAGATTTATTAATGGTTTTGTAAGTATTTGTGTGTGTGTTTTTTTATTAATTTTGTTCTGTGAATCTTGTGTGAGTCCAAAATAAATATTTTTCTTTCTTTCTTATTGCTTAAGGTAAATTTTAACGCGAGTAAAACCACGGGTCGGAATCTAGTAAACCACGTGAACAACAGACGGTAATTGGTCGGGTAGGTCGTTCGCGGTCGGGTGCGCGCGCGCAGTAAAATGGAAAGTGCTGTTAATTGCACTGATAGATCTGCATACGCATTCTTATGCACGCGTTATGGCCTGGGACCTAGGTCTGTTGCTAATTGAATATAGCATTAGGTTTTACGTGGAAGCAATAGCTAATTAAATTATTTAAATTATATGAAAATGATATTTTTTTTCAAATAGGCCTAAAACTCTCGTGCGAGAGTCCTCTCTCAGTTGTTTTTAACGGACGGTAAATAAGCATTCAAACACATTAGAATTAGTCTCACTGACAATATTTGACAGGCTGGTTGGCTTTGTTGTTAGTGACCCTGACTCTCAATCCGCGGGTCGTGTGTTCGAATCCCACCCAGGACAAACATTTGTATGCATGAATATGTCTGTTTGTCCTGTGTCTGGATGTAAATATCTATGATATTTATCTATACTAATATTATAAAGAGGAAAGATTTGTTTGTTTGTTTGTTTGTAATGAATAGGCTCCGAAACTACTGGACCGATTTCAAAAATTCTTTCACCTTTGGAAAGCTACATTATCCCCGAGTAACATAGGCTATATTTTATCCCTGTATTCCCACGGGAACGGGAACTACGCGGGTAAAACCGCGGGGAGGCAGCTAGTCTATGATATAAGTATGTATTAAAAAAATTGTATATGTAGTATATCAGCTATCTGGTTACCATATTACAAGCTCGGCTTAGTTTGCAATCAGATTGGCCGTGTGTGAAAAAATGTCCCAGGATATTTATTTAAATGTCCCAGGATAAAGATAGATAAAATAGTCAGACTCATAACGCTCGGTTCGGAAGGTTGGTTTTGCTGAGAAGAGTCAGCAATAAACTCAGCAATTACTCTTTTTAAAATAAACTTAGAATTATACATTTCAAGGAATTAGTCTTAATGACGGCTTTTTTTCGCATTAAATAGGATTAGTTACAAAAGGATTGTTTTATACCTATACTAGTAGCCTCCTGCGGTTTCTTCTGCGTTACCGGGAGACTATTAATATTACTGGGATAAAAAGTAGTAAGTTATGTAAATAAAGAAAATCAATTTGTGATTGTTTGTTTTGATTAAAGAATCTCTCTTTGAAAACTGTTGCTAACAACATTATGTAATTTGAATGAGATAAAAATATTTATAGTCTCTATTTTGGAATCACCTTAAGGGTTCCGTAGGGCTCGCATCTAAGGGTAACCTTTTTTTTTTGCCTACCCACTAAACCCCTGGGTGTTCCAATGACGCCTGTGGCCCTATTACCTACTCATATTTATGATAGCCTAGTACCGTCCACATCGTTTCCCAAGACACTCTCCTATGATACTAAGATTCAGTTTACTTCATTTACATAGAATAGACTAGATTAATTGAAAGTTAAGCATCGAATGGGGAAGATAATGATCAGATGAGGCCGAGTGAAATCGCTGTAAGGTCGTCACGGTCGTACTTATGTGTAAACACACAGACAGACATGGTGACTGTAAAAACTAAGGATTTTTAAAAAACATTCGTTTGTTCTGCGTCTGGATTTCTAGATATCTATATAAGTAGTTATATGTAGTGTAAACTGTAACAGCTATCTGGTTACTAGCACAAGCTGTGTTTAGTTTGGAATCAGATTGGCCGAGTGAAATGTCCCAGGATTTATCATGTTTTTAATATAGGTAATATATCGAGCTTACAGATTAATTACACATAATTTTATTATGACTATCCACGTTTTGAATTATACGACGTAGACGTATATAATTAAAGAAATAAGACAAAAAACAACAAATCCAAGATTTTCAAATAAAATGTCTGAGGTAGATAGTCAGTTTTCCAATTAACAATTTTGATTCCTAAATTACGATATTAGCTACTAACAATTTATATTCTTGATAAATAAACCTTAGTATCTAAATTGCAAAAGCAACCTTCTTATCCGACTATTCGACTGCTTATGATAGCTAGACCTATTTGCATTAACAAATTCTCTTCAAAACTAATCATACAACTCCTTACCGTACTCAACAAAGAACCTAAAAAAATGCAAAGATTTACATTAAGCGAAAAAAAAAACAATTCAACGACAAAGTTACCAGTGTTGTCAGCGTGGAGGTTGCGAAATATAGACAATGGTTGGTCTATGGGACAGGCGACCTACTGTTTTGTAACCCACACAATGGCGGCACGGTAATTTGTGAGTTTTATACGCGGGTACTTAGTTTCAGCCCTATGGTTCGAACAGCTGTGGGTTATTGTTTAAATGCTGAGTTCAATTTTTCTTTTGCAGTATGTTGAATGACTTAGCATATACTATATCTGTGGTAAAGAACATAGACTAGGAAAATATCAGGTTTTATTGTCTTCTAGCGAGGCAACGTCCTACCCCCTAACGGCTATATACACCACTGTTTTATTCATCATAGAAATTATTTTCGAATACATATGTTTACTACAGGCCTTTGCCCTGCATAAACTTTCGTAGGCTTGTTTACACAGCATTAACTGAACGCACGCATAAATTTTTACCAGTAATTTTTTTTCATATAGGTACCTACATATTTTAAATCAATTTTCCATTGTTTCAATGATTATTATGAGGTATTATTTATTATCCTATTCCGGAAGAAGACAAAACCAAAAACACAAATTTATAATTAAAAATAACATGGCGTGTGAGGTTTAGTCTATCTTTATTATATATGGGTGTAATCCTAATATTATGAATGCGAACGTAACTCTGTCTGTCTTGCTTTCACGCTAAAACTATTCAACCCATTTAAATGAAATTTTTGTACATATAGTCTAGGCTTCTAGAGCCTGAAAAACGACATAGGCTACTTTTTATCCCGGGAAAATTATACGCGGGTGAAACCGCGCGGAGCAACTAGTCATATCATAGTGCAGTTTCGGCCATTTTACGACTATTGATGTAATTTCGGAAGTATGGATTTAGTTCGCATATCCTACAACCTTGGCATTAATTTGCGTACATCCTTATTTTGATAGACAATGGGCCTATAATCGACATGTTTCTTGATCAAATCTTTTGTTTGTTTATTTATTTATTATTATGGGAAATCAACTGCGTTTAACAAAATATAAGTAAATTGTAGGTTAATAACAAATACAAAGCCAATGACAGATTTCCACGGTTTTTTTTTTGAATGGACTAGAAGGTGACAGCCTCAGATGGCTTTTACACCGTTACGCGGACTTTTTCGGTGAGCGCAGAGGGCTCTCAACCGAAAGATTTCCACGGGTATTACATATTGCTGTAGTCTATAATTAGAGCAAAGTGATTGGAGCTTGAGCGATTGCAAAACAAATATTATTAAAATTACTGTTTATGAAAGATATTATAGACAAAGAAAGTTAATACATAATGAACTCATTAATAATGGTCATTATATTATTGTTAAAATAATGGACATAAAATGGTAATCGTAACTTATTGTTTAATAAAACGATTTTTCTAAGATAATGTAGCTCGTAAAGAACCCACAAAAGTGAATACAAGACTAATGGCTCTTCGCGATTTTACACGCGTTCCCGGGATTTTGAATTTTAGATAAAAGTAGCATAATAAAATTATAAATGTTATAAACAAACATTGATACTCACAAACTTACGCATTTATAATATTAGTAGGATAGAAGGATGTGCTTTTATAACTACTTTAAGCTGATATTTAAAAACATACAGTAACAAAATATACACATAAGTTTTAAATAGTTTTTCATCTAAAGAACAAAGTACCTAGCATGGAAACATTCATAATTTTTTTTTTATATTAAATCTAGTAGACAGTATCGCTACCAGCCAGTGTAGAGTCCCATAAGGTGGTTCAACGTGCCGAGTTAAAAACGTATACATTTTGACAACTGTATTTTATTCATATTTTAAACTGGCAATTCGTTCTTATTCTAATAACAATAAAGACGACATCTCATTTGAGTGTGTGATAAATTAACGCGGCAAAAACGCGCGTGATTCAGATCGTATGAAGATATAGGCAAGGGAATGTCATTGTACAGCCGACGAAAGGGAATGGCGGGAATCGAATGATGGCTGTTTAACATACTTCTCACGCATTGTGACGGCGTAAGGACGTTTAATGAGAAAGATCGTAGACTTGGAACTGTTGATTACATGAACAGTCAAAGACGGCAAATATTTTATTTATACGACCCACATTGTTTAAAAAAAGATTTGAAGTAACTGAGAGGATTGCCAGTTAAAAAAAATAACATGGCCACGAAAAAAAATGCATCAACTGATTGACTTAAAAGAATTAATAAAATGAAAAACTTTTAAATCTGTAATTGTTTTTGCTACCGGTATTATAATTAAACTTTTAATTGAGTTCGATACACAATAAAAAATAATTGTAGGTAGGTAACTGCACAGGTAATTTGTAACTAATACATTTTTTATTTTTGTCAATGAAACTTAATTAAATAAAGTTATAAAACATATCAATAGTAAAGATATGATAAGCTAATTTCAATCATACCATAAGATAATTAAATTAATTATATTAAACAGCGCCCGTGTATTTGAGCCAGCGTCGAGGTAGGTAAATCAATTGCATGTCAGTTTGGCGGCGCATTTTAGAACGTGATTTGAAATTTAAAAAAATATATTAAGTTTTAAAATCATTTCTGCAAAAGAGGCAGAAATATCATTTGCTTTAAGAACTCTTTAGTGTACTTATCTATTTACCATGCTAGTAAGCCATTTAAATATTTATTTATATGTACATCTCTACATTTAGATAGATTCTGGGTAGAGAAAATATATATTATATATATTTCTAAATATTATCAGACGCAGAAACCTAGATGACTAAACTATCGCTATCCCTTTTTAACTGAACAGATAAATAAACAATAAACCCTCCTATACTTGGATAGATTTACGACTGCGAACAAAAACAATAACTCAGCAAAATATTGCAGCTTGTAACATTATTCAACAATTTGCATTCAAAGAACGAAATGGCAAACAATTGAGCTGAGACATTGTCACGTTACGTGCGTACTACGGGCATGGTTAGAATTCCATGCTCTAACATTGTATATATATGACTAGCTGCCTCCGCGCGGTTTTACCCGCGTAGTTCCCGTCCCCGTTGGAATACAGGGATAAAATATAGCCTATGTTACTCAGTGATAATGTAGCTTTCTAATGAAAAAAGAATTATTAAAATCCGTCCAGTACTTTTGAGTTAATTCGTTACATACAAAAATACAAATCTTTCCTCTTTATAAGTGTAGATGTAGACTAGCGACCCCAGCTACGCACTTGTGCAATGCTTATAAGTACATCACATTAGAAACCTCCAAAATTAACAGTGTTTCTTTAACATATTATGCATGTATTATACATATAAACCTTCCTTAAGAATCACTGTATCTATTAAAAAAAACTGCATCAAAATCCGTTGCGTAGTTTTAAAGGTTTAAGAAGACATAGACAGACAGCGGAAAGCGACTTTGTTTTATAATATGTAGTGATGAATCATATAAAACAATACATCACAGGGTTGCCGATGTAACGACCTACGCTTTGAGGTAAATATCGTGAGCCAATGTATAGATGATGAATTTTAATTATTAATCTGTGGAATTGCATAGAACGTGATGTCGCGTCTCTACGTAGTGCAATGACTTGTTCTATACTTATGATATCCTGGTACTTTAAAGAATTTATAAAAATTTTTGTATTATTTTTTTTATATTATTTTCTGGTCTATTTTTGTCTAAATATATTTTCTAATACGACAAATAAGGGTTTTTTTCAGGTAATTGAAAATTAGGATACTTTTTTTATTAAACTTTTTTTTTTATACCACAAAGGTGGCAAACAGGCATACAGTCCGCCTGATGGGAAGCGGTTACCGCAGCCTATGGTCGCTTGCAACACTAGGGGCAAAGTAATAAAGTAAGTAAACTTAATTTCAGAGACAAAAATACAAAGTCCAAACTACAAAACGAATATAACTAATTAATAACTAACCATCAGAGATAAAGATCCGTGCATCCATTCATTTTTTGCATATTAAAACATAATTATAATGTAGAATTCGGATTACAACTAACTGTGCATCTTGGGAATTGAACCCGCGACCCTCGCTAACAATTCCCCAGCGTCGGACCGTTAGGTACGTTGTACTACGAAAATATACAATCATATTTCGCTATTATTCCTTACATAGACAGAACAAGGGACTGTTTTCCGAATATAATAAATACATAAGAATAAGTATACAAAAGTACCAGGGTATAATGACAGGTATGAAAGTACATTTACAAAATAATTTCTATTGGGGAAATCATATAATATTCGTGTCTACATAAAGTGAGATGCAACAGTTAAACTTTTTTGATTTGTATTGATAAATTCGATCATTTGACAACCGAAAGCATCTCAAAGGCAGATCAAACCAGTAGTAGCAGTTGTAGTAGAGTATATAGTAATATGACACTCACAAATAACGTAGTAAAGAAATTATCAAAATCCGTTCGGTAGGCCCAAGATGACCTCACAAACTTTACCTCTTTATGATATTACTAGTTGACCCGCGCAACTTCGTTAGCGTCACTTCCCCGTTTTTGACCCTTTTTTATTGATGCTCCTCTGGTATTGCCAGTATATTTTTATATATTAGCGCGTTCTAACAAACCTCTTCAGCTATATTTATTAAAGTATCTACATAGAAAAGACAATAGCTACGTACCTAATTAATCAACGAATAAAACCCTACCATACTAACGACATCAATTACATAAATGTTTAAGCATCACAGTGAGGCCGCGGCCTCGGCCGGCCATGTAAGGCCTACGGTGGCCCACAGTTAATAGGCCAAGTCTCCCACGCCACTAGGAAGCCTGCAAGGCTGTGATGAATAGGCCTCGCCTTAAATCCTAATCCTACTTATATTATAAAGGCGAAAGTTTGTATGGATGTTTGTTACTCTTTCACGTAAAAACTACTGAATGGATTTGAATGAAATTTGGAATAAAGATAGCTTATAACCTGGATTAACATATAGGCTACTTTTTATCCCGGGAAAATGGAAGACCTCCCGGGTACGCGGGTGAAACCGCGGGGAGCCACTAGTTAAGACATATACTTGAAGTTAAGTACTGAAGGCTTTGCTTCTGTCTCCGTTATTACTACCTACCACGTGAGAACGCGTTTATTTCGTCCCAGAAATGGCAGAGCACTGTGCTCTATTGAATTTATTCACCCACGTAGTTCCCGGATTATACGGAATAAAATATAGCCTATGTTACTCCCTGATAATGCAGCTTTCCAATAGTCAAATAATTATTGAAATCAGCACAGTAGTTTTTGAGTTTATTCATATCAACTTTTCCTCTTTATAATATTAGTGTAGATAAAATAGCGTAGGTATTTGTAATATAATAAAAATCTGTCTCAGCTAGTAATATCATAAAATTCAATTTATCCCTATCATTATACCTACACTACCAAATATTTAAAGCCCGACAAGGCATAGTCCAGACAGTAGCAGACCCTAGGGTAAGGTCCCGACCTCGAACCATATAAGGGCCACATGTAATGGGCCATTGACCCTATGTATCAGCATTCAACGAGCTATCCAGACCCGGCTAAGTGGTCGTAGACAGAGTATTAAAACCACTTTGGTCATATATGGGCTTTTAAATTCACTTAATTATTTCTTTGGTCTGCTTTGCCGGGAAGCTGGTTGATTTGTAGACGATTTTGGTGGATTTAAGAAAGGCTTTAATAATAATTGGAAGTTTAATAGTAAACCTGAATTGGAGGTTTGTTTTTTATGTAATAAAAGTCGTTAGGATTTTGAGGAAACTTTGCTCAATGGTGGAATATGTTCTAGAGTACCATGAAGAATATGAAATATGAGAAAACATATGTTGTGCCAACCCTTCTTAGGTAGGAAAAGAAGAAGAGCGGATATGTTCTAGAGTAGGTACCTACTATGTAGAAGCTTTTTTATATGCGGAGCTAAAGCTAAGTTAGATGCTCATGTAATTGAATTTTGATCACCGTTTTTGTAATTATTAATATCAATTTTATTCATAGTATATAATAATTCGATACATACAATTAATTGGTACCAAATATAATTGAAGTGACCTTACAACATAATCACATAAACGTTGTTATTTCTATAATTGGTCAACTTGTTCTATTTTATGATATCCTGGTACTGCAGTGATGACAGCATAACCTAAAATAAGATCGTATTTATTCGATAGTTAACTAAATAAAGAGGGAATATTAGATATTTTGTTTGTCACGAATAGGCATCAAATCTACTGGTCCAATCTGGATTTGTAATTAGTTCACTGATGGAAAGCTACATTAACAGGGAGACAGGGAGTATTCTAAGCTGTATTTAACAGCGCGGGTGAAACCTTGGGATAGAAGTTAGTAACGATATATAGCAATATATATCGTAACATAGTATTATTTTCTGAATACAGTTTCAAACTACATATATTTCATGTAATAGTGCAGCACTACATAGGTACTACTAAATCAAATAAGTAAATATTAACATTCAACTTCCCAAAATTTCTCAACCAAAAACCAACCTTTTAACGGACAAAGTGCCTAACTGATAAAAGTGACGCCAGCGCCAATAAAAAATAAACAATTAACAAGACATAATCAACCGAAACTCTGCAATTTCAATTAGTATTATGATTTCATTAATCCATCCAACAGATGATGCAACATAAACAATGATTGTGAATTAACTTCGCATTACTGCGGTTGCGCAAGAGTCGCAAATTGTGGCTAAGTAGCCTTTTCCGATCGCTGTAGCCCTAGTAATTCAGGTCGATCATTTAGGCCATTGACGATTATCCATTGTTAGATATGTTAAGTAACGGCTTAATGGTTTGTTACATGTCAATATGATCAGGTGGTTTGAGATGTTGATAAATATTTGCCGACTTTAGCTAAGCCTAAACTTTTTTTATATTACGACTTATATAATATAATTTTGTCACATGGCAAGAATGGTATATAAGAAGTAACAATGTAAGGGAATAAATCAAAGTACCAGGAGCACATAAAATACAAGAACACTCACCATCATAGGAATCCGGAATGTAGAGCGGCTTCCCCACCAGCTTCCCCTTCTTCCCGGACAGCGGGACCGCCTCCACTCTCCTATGCGCTTCTAGTACCCTATACAGAAGCACTGGCCTATCCTCACCATCGAACTTCACAACACGAGGCAGGGAGAACTTATCCACAAACTCTTTTAATGTCATCACTTCACTATTATCATCTTCAGGCTCGACAGAACCGTTCCGTCGGCCTAGTAGGAAATTGTCCGCCCATTCGGGAGCGTTCGGCCTCCGCTCGAGGAAGTCCGGTCTTCTCTCGCTGCTCCGAGGTTTGTACCTGGGTGGGCGGTCCCTCCTTACGAGAGCTTCGTTCGCTTCGGCCAGCCATCTGGTGACGAGTCGCTCTCGTTCCACGTCCAAATACCGGGGTTTGGAGGCGTCGCAAGCGAAACGGGCGGCGTCGAAGCAGTACTGAGGGGGTGGCGGTCTGATCCGAGGGGGGAAGAAGCGGGGTGGGACGTAGGGGGGGTGGGGCGCGTAGGCGGGCGGCGTCCTCGGCCCGGAGCCCTCGACTGACGCCGTTCTGAACATCGTGTCAGGTCATTGATGCTGCTCCCGCCACCTGGAACAAGAGGAATTTGTCTATTAATTTCTGAGATATCTCATGTTTGTAATCGAAATTTTTGGATTCATGTGTTGTGTTATGTAGGATTAATGAATGTTTCCAAATCTGTATCCTACTAATATTTTAAATGGGAAAGTATAGTTGTATGTTTGTTACTCTTTCACGCCAGAACGGCTGAAGGGATCAATCACGATTAAATTTGGCATAGACTTACAATATGTTCTGGAATAATACATAGGCTACTTTTTATCCTGGGAATATTGAAGATCCCCTGGAAACACTAGTATATCATAACGAAACCTGAACTCCTAGATCTTAAGCAATATAGAAGGGTCAAAGTAAGTCGTTGTATCAGGAAGAATGAACATTACTTTCCTAGATCATTTTACTCTAATTGGAAGATCTAAATCAAATTTCCCATATAATTCCGTTGTATAACGCCTAATTGCCATTTCACATTTTATTATAATTGGTATGGTCTAGATCTGGGGCAATTCTATAAGGAGTATAAGGTGATACACTAACTCGATGATCTTCCATCTCACACTTAATGCTCTGTCTCAGTCTTTCACTATATAGTAATGTGAGGTGTCATATAAATCTGACAAAAGGATTAATGACAGTAATCTAATACCTATAATACTAATAATAAGAAGAAGGCAAAGCTTGTAAGCTTGTCTGTCACAGGTAACCTCAGAAACTATTTTTTTTATTGCTCATACATATGAAGCAACACTACTCCCGAGTGATATAAGCTATATTTATCTCTTGGGAAAGATTAAATTCCCCGGGAACGAAGGAGCTAGCTAGTCTTATTGCAATTACAATTAAAGATGGCCACTAACCTGGCTTTCTAACGAGACATTTATTAGATTTATTAATTCCAACTCCAGTCCTATAGTTTTATTGCATAAAACATCATTTTATGAACCTATGTCATAATGTTTACGATATTAAAATATTAATTTAATTTATAGAGAGTCTCACGTGTTCGAGAATATTTTAGTCGTAAAATTTAATAAGAAATTATTTAGATAGGTACCAGACTAGCTTCTTGTTCGGAATTTTTTTTATTAATTTATTCCTTAAAAGATCTATTAAAATAAACACAAGTTAACCTTTTAAACATTTGTTAATACAAGAAAAAATAAATGTATATAGTAAAAATAGTGTCTTTTCAAAATCATCATATAATGTACATATTAATAATACATTAAGCATTATATCAAATGCATGCAATAAACTCTGATAGTATTCATTACATTTTGATATGAAAATAAAACCATCATTAAGGACCAAATTTACGAATATAAATTCAAATACGCCTTTAAAGAAAAACAATATTTTCCTCGATCGTACATACATTTTACCTTGACTATACCATAACTATGACCCAATACTCCTACGTACAGATTCTGTTTTTAAGCGACACGGAATCTTCAATCTAAACAAAGCTACCAATTTTCTTCAAAGGTATTATCTGCATACAGTTCTCACAAGGTACACAGTAGGACAAAAGTGTACTTACGATTTTCACAACGATACGGTCTGAGTACATAGTGGTGTCGACAGACGATAGACCATAGTTTACATAGCAAATTATACAATGTATATACTTTAAATATGATGGAGGATTCCTCTGTGAGGCCTATCATTATGAGGTTTTCTTCAAAGAGAAGACTGGATTGTATTTATAAAACCTGCCATTTATAATGAAATATACCATACAGAGCTTATACTAACGGTGGTCATGATATACTATATCATATCCTAACAAATAGGATAAATGAGAAGGTTTGTCATTTATCCTATATTATATATTCTGTCTGTTTGTCTCGATTTAATGCTAAAACTATTGAACGATGAAATTTTAATGAACGATTTAAATGAAATGCGGTACACAGATAGCCTAGAGCCTGATAAAGGACATAGGCTACTTTTTCTCCCGGGAAAATGGAAGATCTCCCAAGTACGTGGATGAAACCGCGGGGAGCCACTAGTAGAATATATGTTTCAAGTAGAATTTAGATATGTCGTTTAAATTCTATTAAGGTTGGGTGAAAAATCTGAAAAATCGCATGTAACAGTGATGACATCGATATTTAAAAATTGAACCAGACAGATGACGTATTATTCATACATTATTTATTAGCTGAGTAACGACCGATAGAAAAAACAGCAAAAGTACATTTAAATGTATGAAGTTAGGTATGTAATTTATGGTATCACTGATTATTACTCTAAAAATTGCAAACTCATTTTTACACCTAAATTGGGACGACCGAGATTTCAAGTTTTTCCTAACCAAAAAAAAACTAACTTAATGTCATTGTCCCCGCTAATCAAACTACGATGTTCACTCACATCGCACCTGTCTAACAAAAATAACCTGATAGTGTTACGTTCCAATTCGTACCTTATAACACTTTAAACACGTTTTAATATCGCATGATACATAACCTGTTTGACAGCTCAGTAATACCAACATAGAAAATGCAGCTGTCAAAATTAATTTCAATGCTCCTCGCTTCGTAATAATGAATTTAAAGCTGGCAAACTACTTCAGAGGCCGCAGAGACATGTTGGTAAGTATATTAGCGTAGGTTTTTAAGACCGGTTGCTCCATTTTTTTCCTATCGGCAATAAATTATTGTTGATGTAATACTTGCAATGGTTTTTGTTGAGTTTCGACGTAATTAATCTGTGATCAGATATAGACAGACAGCCGCCTAGCCGGCTTGGGCTGCGATGGGCGAGTATTATAAAAAGAGGAAAAAAAACAGAAGTACGCGAGTATTTATACATATACGAGTACCTAATAGGTTTGCGTTTAAACAGAACTTTACCTTAGTATTAAAACATTTTCTTTAAATTCCTCTAAACTTAGCTTGTAGTGGCTTGTACTACGATAGATAACTAATATACTACAACTTATTTATTTAAATACTAATTTAACTATGTACGCACACCTTACGGAGAGTATCCAAGCATCGTCAAACTAAAATCAAACCTCAATATATCCAATTAAAGTCTATTTCCCCACAACCGGTTATATTCTGATATCAATTAGTCTACACGCCATAAACAGTGCATGTTTGATTTGAACAGATTTATGGCATACTCTTATAACTGTTACATTATAGGGAACATGTTTGTAACTGTATATATATAACACAACATAAATGATAAAGTATCGTCATTTATTTATGGTGTAAGTTGTGCAAGGAGCCAGAGCCTTCCAAGTCCTGTCTTTCTTCCATCTTCTCTACGTCATCTTCACTGCTCCTTTGTTATTTTCCATTTCTGTTCCCACGATTATTTAGGATATAAAGGTCCACTCGCCAGAGCCAGCTCTCCAACCTGAGTTGACCTTTTCCTTAAATAAAATACTAACAGGTATATTATCCAAAACTCATCCATCCTACAGTTCACGGAATAAATGTCTGTGGTAAAAATGTTAAGGAAAAACAAGCAAACAATTGTGTGCATGGATGTGCATGGATGTGCCAATGGGTGTAAATATTGATTATATTAATTTTAAAACATCCCAAGGTTTCGGAATTAATCATTAATTAACGATAGGTTATATATGACTTGCGGGTGTTATAGTACGAGAGCCCACGACCAAAACCATGTCTCATAGCAATACGGCAAAAACCCTATAAAATCGTTAGATTGTATGAATTATTTCAATCATCGTATTAGGTACTAGCTGCCTCCCCGCGGTTTTATCCGCGTAGTTTCCGTTCCCGTGGGAATACAGGGATAAAATATAGCCTATGTTACTGGGGATAATGAAAGCTATTTCCAAAAGTGAAATAATTTTTGAAATCGGTCCAGTAGTTTCGGAGCCAATTCATTACAAACAAACAAACAAACAAACAAACACATCTTTTAATATATGTGTATGCCTCCGACTAGGTACAGCATGCAATGTCCCACATCGCTGCCCCTGCGGAGAAAATGTTGGTGAGCTGGGTCACCATGGCCTATCCTGTAGTAGGAGTGCTGGTAGGCTATCACGACATGCGGCACTTAATGACTTAATCCGCCGGGCTCTTGTCACCGCCGGCGTACCAGCTGTTTTAGAACCAAATGGATTGGTGCGCGACGATGGCAGGAGACCGGATGGTATGTCTTTGGTGCCGTGGAAGATGGGTAGGCCTCTGGTGTGGGACGCCACATGCGTGGACACCCTCGCGCCTTCCCACCTTCCAGACACGTCCGTAGCCCCCGGTGCTGCTGCTGCACAACAGGAGTGCCTCAAGCGCCGCAAATATGTTAGCCTTAGTAGGACAAACATATTTTCGGCATTTGGGGTTGAAACTCTAGGGCCGTGGGGACCAGAGGCTCATCGGCTTTTTAAAGAGGTCTCACATCGTCTCGTGGAGGCCTCGCGTGACAGGAGGGCTGCCACATACTTTGCACAAAGAATTGCAATAGCAATTCAGCGTGGTAATGCTGCCAGCATTCTTGGCACGCTTCCGCATGGAAGCGATTTGGGACATATTTTCTATTTATTTTAATTTTTCTATTCTAGTTTTAAGTTGTATATATATATATTTAATTTTAAAATATTTTTGTGATAAATAAATAAAACAAACAAACAAATATTTCCTCTTTATAATATTAGTATAGATTTTGTCGAGTATTTAGTTTAGTAGTATTCGTAAAAAAAACGAATAACTCTTGACTCTCCTTAATCAAGAACCGCAAGTTCTTAATAAGCAAGTAATTTTAAATAGAAGAAGAAACATAAATACATACCTAATAGGTAATAGTAGATGAAGGATTCTAGGGTCCATGTACCAGGCAAACATAAATCTGTTGCAACATCAATTTACTTATTTCAATCAAACCTAGAACGTGACTGTCCGAAACATTTGTAGTCGGTAAACAAACCTGCCAAAATCGAGTAACCAAATTAGGTAGTATGGCTTCTAAAGAATGCGTTCAGTACACGACGTGACGGTTCCGTTCGTTTAATCGTCACGACACGATCACGACTCGATCACAAGCACAACGTTTTGCACTTAGCAATGTTACGATTTTCGAAAGTAACCCTTTTAATATTGCATCTTACTACTTACATATTATAAATGCGATGGTATTGTTAGATGTTTGTTACTCAATCACTGATAAGCTGAAAGGACCTGGATGAAATATGGTACCAAGTTAGCACATAGGCGATTCCTAATGATATTCCAGAATTTCGAGTAGGTTAACTATAATATAGGTAAATTCGAAAAATAGTCGAATTAAATCGAAAAAGAGCAGATAACTCTTTGATGTTACTTCTTTACTTAGGAATGTCATAAAGTTTAGAAGACTATACTGACGAAAGAAAGATGCATCTAAAAAAGTCCTTTCGAGTGTATTTTGAAAATCTCAGTTACCAGCACTGCAGAAAAGCGCAGAGGTAAGTTACCACAGAATGGTCTCTGGCCTAAATATAAACAGGTCCAACCAACTTCGCGATACAGTTCTAAATGGTTAATACTGCCCACATGGTCACTCGTGGTCTTATAAGACTATATGTATACTTGATATGCAGAATTTAAGTGCTTTGGGAACGCCTACCTGAAATATTCAGAATATTTTTGGGTTTTTTGCACTTTGGTGCTGTTTCCCACATCACATGTTTAAGGAAGCGGTTATCTTTGGCTTGCAATATTTTTATCTTATAAGAAACTAGCCTACATTTTTTGAGACGTATTCCCGGGGGATCTTCAAGTATCCCCAGGATAAACAGTAGCTTATTTACTATACCAGAACCTATTCTATGTGCCAAATCTATAATATAATTGTAATACATCATTGATGGATGGATTAATTGATCTTTCACGCCAGAACTGCTCATGTTACCGGATCAATGTGGTATAGAGTTACACTATGTTCTGAAATTGTAATCGGCTACATTTTATCCCAGTATAGTATAGGATCCCTCCAGAAACCAATACGGAAGCTAGCATTACATTTTGCTATAATATAAATAGATACGATTGATAGTCTATATATGGTTTGGTGTTACAATATGCCAAAAATGAATAATAAAGTATGTATCCGACAAAATCGTCGCTTAATGCAAAATGAGTTTGTTTACCTGCCGGATAATTGGTCGGACATTTTAACAAGAATATTATCTGCCCACTCGCGTTTTTTAAACAGAAGTCGATATGTTTCATTTCATTAAGTTGGTGTAAAAAAGTTGAGTGGGTGAAATATGGCTCAGTTTTTTTTGGTAGTTTCTTTTTTTGCTCGTTCGACGTTTATTTGACTGGTCATTAACTATAAATTTGATAAGTAAAATCTAAATATTTATGCCACATTTATACACAAATTTTAGTAATGAAATCTTTGAGGGAACATAAAAAATATAGATAACATAAAAAAAAAACACTTAAAATAACAAAAAAATCTTAATGAAAGAATCTACTCGGTATTTATTATCTTGTTTTCTTTACAAATGAAAATAAAAAATGCTTAAATCTATACAAAGCATTTTTTTGAGAACACATAAAAACGTCAAAGCGCTCATCTTGTCTTTCATAAAACTTATTAAAAGGATGTGAACCCAATATCAGATTACATTGTTTTAAATAATTTACCATTTCTATTAAAATAAAAAAAGTTTCCATGACAAATAATAAAAAATTTAGGTATAAAAAAAGAATAAAGAGGAAATGAGAAACCTTTTTGGTAAAAAAATTTTTTAGGGTATTTATAAGCGCCATGGTCCAAAGCTACATTCATTTCCGTTTTAATACCTAAGGCTACCTTATTAATAACTGGTTCATTAGAAATTAATTACAAAAACCTTTAAACAATAAAAAAAATTACTAACACTAAATGTAGGTATCTAGACAGGAAAGGAACTGGCTAGCCAGCGCCGAGAATAATATTACACGAACTACTTGGTGCCAATATTGAACCTTCTTTCGATATACATCCTAACGTCTTCTCTAACGCCCGATGTTAATAATGTATCTCCTATCCGAGAGTAAAACCAACGAGTTGTCAAAATGGACGGATAGCTTATTGGCAAGCAAAAACTAACATTTTCGTACAGATTCGATCGATCGTAGATCGAAGATAGATTGATTTTAAAGCTTCACCCAGAAAATGGATTGATATATCAATCTTAGATAGCAATAAATGGATCAGGATTGATTATTGGCATCGGGCGTAAGTCGATTAAAATTACTTTCGTGCTACAAACCATAAAACATTTTATATGGACTTTGATTTCAGTCAATCTGTCAATTTAAATACGATTCGTATTATAAAGTTCTCATATTCCAGTTATGAAATTCAAATAACGGAATGCATCCTACATTTACAGAGGAAATCGTAAACTATAAGTGAATGGATAACTGACAAATGCATATGAAACCAGGTGCTATATTATTTTTTACGATAATAAATCTTTATTTATATAGAGTTAAGGGTCAACAGTAAAATGATAAACTCGTCATGTGGAAACTACCGTCAGAATGGACACGTGTCTCTGAGAGTTGTTTATGGTTGATATTCTTATGCTCTGAGAATCTATGGTGCCAACTGATTAAAGAGAGTTTTTTTTATCTAATGGCAATTTAAACTTAATTTAAATAAAGTTACAAAAAATTTTGCAGAAGTCATATAGGTTTTATACATATTAGTTTTGGCTCTAGAAGCGAAAAAAGTGATAACTAATAAATTATGTGCTTTATATTGAATTTTATATATGCATAGAATATTTTATTAAATCTTGAAATATAGTCTACACCCCGACCATATATCAAAACTCAACGAATAGTCACAAAAAAAAATAACACGTCTTATTTTTCTAATACCAATCATAAAAAAAAATTAAATCCATTGATGCATATTAATTCAGATACACAAAAGAGGTTTAAATCGGTGTCTCTTTAACATGATCTGACATTTAACCTCTTTTCAATGCTTAAACCCCTTTTATAATCTTAGCTATAGAAAATATATAATAATTCAGACCACGTGTGCTCTCTATAGATTTAATACAGTACCCCTCAATTACGTCACGATTTAAAAAAAACAGCCCATGACTAAGCCTTGTACGGTTGACATTGAAATTCTGATTAGTTTTTTTTTCCAAGTTTTTATGCTCTACATATGTTATAAAAATAGTTTTTGTGCATGTAAATCTCGTGAGATTACATCTTCTAACATGTCTTACTAATGGGTCGGTGTTTGATTGTGGGGTAGGTATTTATATTGGGACCAAGGCAGCCATTTTGGAAACTGAATTTCAAATTAAACCGTCGCGTGACGTCATCGGGTGTTTACCAATATTTAAGGTTATTTCCTTAGGTAGAAGTGGGTTTTCAACGAGCATTGATAAATCCTACCTTAATTTAGATACTCTATACACTTTCCAGCGAACAAATAGATGGACAAATCGAATGAATCAACAAAATTTGTTTAAGTAGGTATATATCCATGAATTTCCCACATAAATGAATTAACAATATACAGCCCGGTTGGCTTTCTGGTTAGTGACCTTGACTCTCATATCCTGAATCCGACCCAGGACAAACATTTGTATGCATGAATATGTCTGTTTGTCCTGTGTCTGGATGTAAATATCTATATAAGTATGTAATTAAAAAGTAGTATATGTAGTATATCAGCTACCTGGTTACCATATCACAAGCTCTGCTTAGTTTGGAATCAGATTAGCCGTGTGTGAAAAAATGTTCCAGGATATTTATTTATTTACATTAATACATCTCATCTAGACCTACCATTTACCTATTATTTGATCAGTCAGTACATTTGTATAATTTTTGATATATTTATCGAATGAATGACATGTTGATGTTAGCATTTGGCCGATAATACGTTAAGTAAATATTTAAGGACGAGGCATATTGTTGACATGAGTGTCCCACTAAAAAAACTCAGTCAAATCTGGTATCAAATATATGTGAAAATGATTATAGATGTTACATCAAGTTATGTCATAACTTTTTGTAGTAAAATCTTTATAATATACATACTATATTATATAGAATAGAAATATTTGTACCTTTTGTTTATGTAGGTATGTTAAATATTCCTACATTAACGTGCATATACTCCATAAATATAGACTTTATAATAACAATAATTTTATTTTGTCAATATAAATTAAATTGTAGAATTAACACAAATAAAATGCTTTTGCAACAGGAAAAACAAGACTACCTAAAAAACCTGAAAGCTCTCCACAATCTTACAATAAAACGATGTAAGCTAATGTACTTTACAAAACTATTTTGATTCGAGCTTTTACGTTGTTAACGGTACATCAAAGGCGACAAAAAGCTCTGTTGCCTCAACGACCTTGGCGGGCTTTTGGACCAATGACTTTGGTCAAAAAACGTGCGCCTGCGCAGCACATCTCAGACAAAGGGGCTACGTTGTTGAACTGCTATGTAATATTTACTACGACTCCCCGCGGTTTCACCCGCGTACCCGGGAGATCATCCATTTTCCCGGCATAAAAAGTAGCCTATGTCCTTTCTCAGGTTCTGGACTATCTGTGTATCAAATTTCATTTAAATCGGTTCTGTAGTTTTAGCGTGAAAGCGAGACAGACATAGTTACTTTCGCATTTATAATAAATATTAGTATAGAGATGATTCGGGTAACTTAAGAAGAAAATATTGTGGAATAATTCTAGTGTTCTGAAGTTTTTGTATTGATGCATAGTATTTTTAAATTGATCAAATAAAAAGTATCGACAACAAAAGAGTCCCAATTAATTCTAATTTACCCTCTTACTTACATTTGTATGGTTCGAATCCAAGCAGGAAAAATGTCGGATGTAAATGTATATTATAAGTAGGTATGTATTTAAAAGTAGTATATATAGTACCAGTAGTAGTTGGGAAGACGAAATCTCACTTGTAGCTGGTAAAAAATGGCTAGAACTAGCAAAGGACCGAGAAACCTGGCAAAATCTGGAGGAGGCCTTCACCTCAGGGGTCCTCTAATTAAACTTAAACTTAATTATTATTTATATAGTTATAACTAAAACACTGTAAACTTAGTGGAATATAAGGCTTTTTTATTTTTATTTTTTAATTTTAATTTTAATTATTATTATATATAGTAAGTACCACTCAATAGATTTTTATGAAATAGCTTTTATCACTAATCTTAACTAATATTATAAATGCGAAAGTAACTATGCCAGTCGCTTTTACGCTAAAACTACAGAACCAATTTAAATTAAATTTGGTACACAGATAGTCTAGAGCCTGAGATAGGACATTGGCTACTTTTTATCACGGGAAAATGGAAGATCTCCCGGGTATGCGGGTGAAACCGCGTACTCTATACTAATATTATAAAGAGGAAAGATTTGTTTGTTTGTTTGTAATGAATAGGCTCCGAAACTACTGGACCGATTTCAAAAATTCTTTCACCTTTGGAAAGCTACATTATCCCCGAGTAACATAGGCTATATTTTATCTCTGTATTCCCACGGGAACGGGAACTACGCGGGTAAAACCGCGGGGAGGCAGCTAGTTTATAATAAAAGGAAACACATATTGAACATGCAAATGTCTGCGACGCATATAATTTCGATGCAGTGTGTACAATGCATGCGTATCATCATTCACAAATATGGCGTTGTAAGGTCAACCGGCCCAAGACTACACGTGTACCATGGAACGAGCTCTGATGATTAATTGAGAGTTTTATAATGGTTCATTAAAATTGTTGAGACTTGAGAGTAAGTTTTGACATGAGAGACCCTTATTGACACACGATACTCGATTTTTTGACACAGCCAGGGTTCATTTTTACCAGGTAAAATACTTATTTTTATATTATTTAGTGCAAATAGCAAACTTAAAAAGGCCATCTGAAAAATTGTTTGGGAAGAAACGCCAGTAGGAGCTGCTAACATACCACAAATACCTATCATACATCCGAAAGTTTGTGAGAATGAATTTTTGTTAATCATTCACGCCAGAACAGCTAAAGTGATCGCGATTAAGCATAATTTGGCATAAACTTAGAACATGTTCTGGAATAACACATAGGCTACATTTTTGATCGGGAAAACTGAAGATCCCTCGGGAACCTGGGGAGCTACTAGTACCTAGAGTAATAATCAGAATGATCATAACTACTCCAAGACTTTGCAGTTATGGACCTACCTACCGCTTATATTCATAAAAAAGCTGCATATTTTTTTATGAATTTAAAATAAATAAATATTTCCGCCCCAACCTTTATTTGGAATCTTATCTCTTATCACTTGACCACACACACACACACACACACACACACACACACAAGCTCGATGAGGTCAGCCCTCGTGCGTTTAAGGCGCGATAAGGGCTTCCTTGACTATTGATTCGTTTAGTTCGTATGTTAAACATGCTTGGACATTACTCGGAAACAATGAGCTACTTATGTGACAATGTAGTATTATAGTCTAAGTAGTTGTATAGAAGTAGGTACCTAAAGTATTAAATAGTTTACAATATATATAAAATAGGTAGATACATATCTAAATTATTTAAAAATCAATTAAACCAAAGTGACTTGCTAAAAATTTATATAAAAAAAACAAAAAAATGATTTTTTGTTGGTATAATATATTGAGTATTTTACTTGGCAATGATTACTTATATATATGCATTAATAATATAATTTAGGAATTTTCTTTCCCGCACGAACATTAAATATTACATCAAACGTTTTATAAAAAAAACTCAAAAACCTACTAAGTGAGCAAGAGAAAGTAACCTAAAGTACTTATAAATCATACCAACCTACATCTGTAACTTACTCCAAAATTATTCAAATTATTAAGTACAAAGAATGAACGGACAGAAGCCATCACTTTATAAACATGACTCGCAATAAGGTCAGCGTCCAAATATGGAGACAGATCAAGGAAATGAGGTCTATTCTATAAAGGGCCTGTGATGACCCTCGACACGACACCACACGTACACGTGATGGATCATGATACCTAAAGAAAGGTACAAGTTAAAATTCCCTATATTTTAGTCATCGAGCATGTAATTTTAGTAATGTACGAAATCATTAACTATCACTGAAGGACAAGGTTGTGGAAACTGCATGCCCATGATGTCCGCTAATCCGCACTGCTACACTAATCTGCACTACCTTAATGCCATGTCAATGTTATGTAAATTATATCATACTAGCTGCCGCCCCGCGGTTTAACCCGCGTAGTTCCCGTTCCCGTGATCACAGGGGAATCAAAAATAGATAGAAGCCGATTCTCAGACCTACTAATCGGTCAAGCCGTTTCGGAGGAGTACGGTAACTAACATTGTGACACGAGAATTTTATATATAGATGAACGGTGAATGAATGAATGAAATGAACGATATCAAAGCTGTATCTTTTAGGGGTCCATTCTAAGTTTCCTACTTCGCAACCGACTGATTGTTGGTCATATGAAACAATAAACAATTGCGCATAATCGCTGGTTCCCACACGTAAGGCTCGTGATAATTGTATGAGAATCCTTGGGTTTTTACTTGGTAAGGCTATTGATACTGATCTAAAGGTTGCGTAGGAATGGCACCTTAAAATATATTGTCAACTGAATTCAGAGAATTCGTTATAATCCTCTATATATTTAAAACAAAGTCTCCGCCGCCTGTCTGTCTGTCTGACCGCGATGAACACAAAAACTACTAAACAGATTTTCATGCGGTTTTCACCAAATCACGGAGTATTTCATGGGGAAGGTGTTTATGTATAATACATCAATTTGGACCCGGTAGGTGGCGCTGGTGGGCAGAACGAAGGCTGCCGGCTCTGCTAGTTAACTATAAAAATGTTTCATGATAACATGCGAAAGTAACTCAGTATATCTGTAACGCTTTTACGGGTAAACTACTGAGCAGATAGTCTAAAGCTAGGAAAAGTACATAGGCTACCTTTTATACCGGGAAAGGTGAAGGTACTTAATGATTAATAATTATAATACAGACTAGTGGAGCAGGCAGACTTCGTTCTGCCCACCAGCGCCACCTACCGGGTCCAAGTATATGTAAGCTATCCTATCTCTCAAGTTGGATTGAACTGCACATGGTGTGCGAATTTTATTATAATCGGTTAAGTGGTTTAGGAGTCCATTGAGGACAAACATTGTGACACGAGATTTATATATATTAAGATATCGATTAATAACTATTTCATGGGAACAACTGTATTTGAAATGTAAATAACGTAATTAAAATAATGTCTATGAATACTCCTTCTTCACCACAACTTACTGTCACATAAAAACAGGTAATACAATGTAAATGAAATGAATGGGTTATTCAATCAATACGCTACAATAGACTATAATCTATGTAAGTATATTAAACAATTGAAATGTCAATCAATTTTTGCAATAAAACTAACAATTTCAATACGTGCCTTTCTGCAATCTATTTTGCTACTCACGCGTCGTGGACTATGGCCTAAACCCCCCTCGTTGTTAGGGGAGGCTCGATTTCGGTGGAGACGTATAAGAGCTGATGATGATGATGATAAATGCGATAGGATGGATGTTTTGAAGGGCTGAAATGACTGAAGGGGTCTGGATAATATTTAGAGTTAGAATATGTTCTGAAGGCATATTATCTGGACGTTCATAGGCAATAATTTATCACATGAATGAAACTAGGCGAAGGTACATCCTACTAATTTTATAAATACGAAAGTTTGTGAGTATCAATATGTTTGTTACTATTTCACGCAAAAACTACTAAACCAATTTGGAACATTACCTAAATTAATACATGGACTACTTTTATTCTCGGGAAAATTGAAGATCCCGGGAATGCGGTTGAAACCAATGGAAGGTAGAAATAATAATATTAATGATCTAACTGATAATACAAGACGGGTATCTATTTGATAGTCTGTGGGTCATTTTGGCAATCAATCAAATTGATTGATTGATATAGTATTTTATACATATACATACACATCATTGTAATGTGCTATTTATTGAACTAGCGATGCGCCCCAGCTTCGCACGGTTAGCAAAGTATCATTGTCATGTATCAAGAAATTAATACCAAAAATATTTACTTATGGATTTCGTTCTCTTTTTATCTTATCAAATATGAAAGAGATATATAGATTAAATTAAGTTGTGTACATGAGAATCCGATGATTGTGACTTCAATACCTACCTAACTAATATTCTAGAATGCGTAGCTTCATAATAAGCTATGATATAGTAATTAAGCTTTGAATAAAAAGCGATATATTTGATGGTTCAAACATATTTCTTATAAATTTAACTAATAAAAAAGTAACAGAATGACTCATAAGTTATTTAAATTCATGTAAATTATCACTTAACAAATATGTTCTCTACCAAACAAAAACCTATTCACAAAAATGTAACAATCTATGTAACTCAAAGTCGCAAACAAAAAACCTTACAGCCATAGTATAAACATGCAACGTATATTATCCAACACCTATAATCCAGTATACCTATATTTACATATAACAACTGTCTTGTCTGTAACCAAGAATGCCAGCGCGGCGTGTGCCCGAGGTCGCTCCGTGCCCCGAGCGCGCGCGCAAAATGATTTCCAACAAGTTTTACACAACTTTAAAACCAATGGAATATCGCCCTTTTCTCATAAGATATAAGGTGCATTAAAATAGCACGTGTAATGTTGCAATTTACGCCTATCGAGTTACGCGTTCGCATAGACAAGTCATGGCGAAATGCTTCCTTCTGTTATAGGGTTGGAGGTATTTACTGAAATAAATGTTTGTTTACCTACATATTACTATTGTCGGCTCTTCTCAGTAAATGCAACTTTCAGAGCATAAGAGCGACTGTGACATTTGTGCTTTTAAATACATATGTGCATACATATTTGAATAAAAAAAAATATTTTGTCTATTTGAAGTCAAAAACGATTTTTACCTATTTTTTGTATTAGAATGTTTTCCATAACAAAGTAAATAATGGAATGTATTTTAAATTATAGTATCGTAAGTGTACCAGTGGTGGCCACGGTAACAGTAATGGCCAAAAATTTAAAGAAACATCTAGAATTCGGACATGAGCGAATGTTTTTACATTGGGATCACTGTGACATAGACTTAAGACATCCAACTATCTAAGTTTAACGTTTTATTGAATTCAGTCAGTTACATGTACAAATTTGCGCGAATGCAGTGTAAAGTAATTTGAAATTGTGTTTTTGGTAATATTTCACAAAAACCAGATTATTTTTCTTAAACTGGCCACCATTGGGTCATTTACCATAGGTTACATTTAAATACATAGTACAGATTGTAAAATGTTACAATATAAAAAGCGATGCGTGACAAAAAACAGAAAAAATATACCGTCGTAAATTTTTCCCCGGAAAAACTATTTCATACCAACCCTACCCCGCGTTGTTACACGCAGGGATCGTATTATAAATCGTACAACAATCCTGTTGATTGATGAACCGACTACAGATAAGGAAAACATGATTCCAGGTCTAGATTTCATTTATCAAACCTAGATAAAGTCATAGCTCACCTAGACCGAATCGTGATAAATGTTGGTCAGAATCGGAAATGACAGAACATTGTTTAGTTTTATTATAGTAAAAATACATGTTAAAGTTAACAAGTAAAAGTATATTTTTACCACCTTCATTTCTAGAAGTCTCATCAATCATGTCAAAGAAACAGAAAAAGAGAAAAAGAAGAAGCGATGTAAAGAGAGATCCAATTATCATAAAATTAACGATAATAATGTCAAATTCAGTAAAAATCGTCAAATATTGAGGTCCAAGACTAGAAAAATTACCTTTACACGTATTCTAGTCAGACTAGTAGATCCCGGGGTTCCACCCGCGTACCCGAGGGACCGTCAATTTTCCCGGTATAAAAAGTATTAAAACACATCTGAATTCTAAATTTCATTTAAACTCGTTCTGTATTTTTTGCGTGAAAGAACAAATATCCACCTATACTCACAAACATTCGCATTTATAATATAAGTAAGTAGGATAATCCAAAATGGCGGATTCTTTAATCTATCAAGTAAACAAATGAAGTATTAAGTAGGTAACCTCAGATCACTTTCTTCATAGCCACCCATCCATTGTTAGCATCACCTCACTTACGTCACCCCGTGGAAACTGTGACATCTTGCATCTCTTTCCCTCATCATGATTGTTACCATGATATATGGTGCGCGAGCGAGACAAGTGTTAATTTAATATAACCTATGTTTGTTCTAGTGGGAAGATTTTGTTCAGATATGTATTATTGTTGTGACATATGACATTTTAGTGAAATAGTATTTTCATTGTTTCTGAACTTAACAATAGGATAGTTATGTTATTTTGGAATAAAGTTAACACACATTTTAATATATAAAGCAATTACTCTCTGTGGCATAAGAAATTGTTAATTCAATGTTGACACATCTTTTAAAAGTGGGACGCATTATTTTCTTTTCTTTTACCGATTTTTCAATGTTCTATGTACTTATCCTATGCTAGTATGTATTATAGAGAAAAAAATCTTCTTAAGTTTGTTTGTGATGGTTTAGCCATATCAAATACTACATGACCAATTACAAAAAAAAATCACATATGGAATACATTATTCCTAAATCACCACCCACATCAATCAATCGAAAATATATGAAAGTGAGGTGAAATTCATTTGCAGCTATTATTTATTATTTGTACACTTAATAAACTAGACAACAATTTAATTAATAATTGCAAAGAAATTCGACATGAAACTTCTAACTCGATCTATTTTAAATAGCATTTGAATCCCAAAAAACGCAATTCTTCTCGGAAAACGCACATTACACAATCAACTTCATTCGAGGAAACCGCAGATTGGTATGTCATAGGTAATAAGTAGAATGGATGAGCAAAACACAATACTTTCGTTCCCATCGCAAGTCATCGACAAAAAAAAAGTAAATAACCATAGATCGGGGCATAGACAATGTAGACGTGGGATCTTGTTATGATGTAAAAGATGTTACGTTGAAGCCCAACGTTTTTTAGCGTAATAAGGTTAATTCCTTTATTATAACGTTGAAAGAAAAACGTAATAAAATGTACATTTTATCAGTTTTTAGAAAATAAGAGACATATTTTTGCATAATTTAATATTTCTGTAAACACTTTCATATGATATTAATTAATTAACTCCAAGAAATGTTGACATATCCGCCATTTTAAGTGGCAAAGACGTTAATATTAAGGATCTGTTTAGTCAATTTCTGTCTACACTAATATAATAAAGATGAAATATTTGACTGTTTGTCTGTTTGCATTGAATAGGCTCCGAAACTACATGACCGATTTGAAAAATTCTTACACTGTTGGGAAGCTACATTATCAAGGAGTAACATGGGCTATATTTTATTCCTGTATTCCCACGGGAACGGGTAGGTACTACGCGAGTGAAACCGCGCAGAGGTTACCAGGTTTTTTTAAAGCTATCCTTAAGACAGACATAGCCGGCTATATCTTTTGATACGTCGACACTGAAGTATTTATTTACCCAATATTACCTGGTCCAGTTAAATACATACTTACCTTGACTCTAAAAATGATTATTACAGTTATAAAGGAATCCAAAAACTCTAAAAGGCAACAATGCTTACTTCACTGCGTGGGATCCAGATGTGCAGAAATCATGTAACATCGTCGCAAGTGTTACGTCATAGTTGTTACTTGTAAGGTTATTTATACGACCCAGATTTATCTGCCTTTAAGACCTTTATCAGCCAATAAATAAAGGAACGTATATAAAAGTGACACAGTGCAAATATAAATAAATAAATATAAATATCCTGGGACATTTTTTTTTTCACACACGGCCAATCTGATTCCAAAGTAAGCTTCAGATGAAGCTTGTGTTATGGTAATCAGATAGCTGATATACTACATATAATACTTTTAAATACATACATATTATAGATATTTACATCCAGACACAGGACGAACAGACATATTCATGCATACAAATGTTTGTCCTGGGTGGGATTCGAACCCACGACCCGCGGCTTGAAAGTCAGGGTCACTACAAAGCCAACCGGGCTGTCAAATTGAAGAAAGAATTGCAGAAATTTGAGACATATAGGTATTTTATATTTTTCTATTTGTACCTATAACTATAGTATTATTATTATTATAAAGAGGAAAGATTTGTATTTTTGTGTGTAACGAATAGACTTAAGAAGTACTGGACCGATCTGAATAATTTCACCAAAGGAAAGCTAGATTATCAGGAAGTATCATAGGCTATATTTTATCCCCGTATTCCTAAAGGAACGGGTGTCACGCGGGTGAAACCGCGCGGAGTTAGCTATCTCATCATCGTCTTGCCCTTATCCCACCTTACTTGGGGTCGGCACAACATGTCTTCTTCCATTCTCCACTGTCAGTTGTCATCTCAGCACTCACTCCTTTCTTACTCATGTCATCTTTCACACAGTCCATCCATCTTTTCTTTGGTCTACCTCTGCTAATGTATCCATCCACTTCCAATCCTAACATTCTTCTCGTCAAATGACTATCATCTCTCCGCATTACATGCCCGTACCACGCTAACCTATTACTCCTTATCTTTTCCGTCGTCGTCGAGTTAGCTATATCTAACCTATATTATATATTATCACTCATACTCTTGAATAATTACTATTTAGCAAAAAAAAAATTGTAAACAGTCCGTCTATGTTAATAAGAACTCCAAAAGATAAAAAAATCAGACTACGTAGACGAGAATATCTGAATAACAAACACTAAGTTACAATTGTAGTTAATTATGCAAACAACATACAACTTTAACATAAGCCTACAAAAAGCTATTTTTCAATAATTTTCTACCGATTTTTGTACATTTGGTATTCGAGATATCTCGACCGGTATTATTTAATTAAATTACCGTAAATAATTTTATAACGAACCGTTAAATCGGAAAACACATTGAAATAAACGTTATTATCTTTTGAACTTGACTCTTAATATATACACTTTAAAGTGTTTCAATTAGTTGAGAAAGAAAACGAATGAAAATTTTAATGTATATTTATTATAATATTAGTCAAAAACACGTGACCAATTTGATTGCAAACTAAACATTTATAACTATATTGCATATATACTTATGCTGCTTTCTTTCTATATAATAAATAATAATGACAATGATAATAAGGGATAGGTACACGCGCGGCCAATCTGATTCCAAACTAAGTAGAGCTTTTACTACAGTAACCATCTGATTACTAGCTACTAGTAGTAGCAGGTTACTAGCGGCTAGATAGTCGATATAGGTAGAGGACCTACTACTTTTAAGTGCATAATTAGGTACATCCAGTCAGAAAACAGACAGATATATTCTTGCACAAATGTTTAATTGACCGGTAGATGACATGAGTAAGAAAGGAGTGAGTGCTGAGATGACGACTGACAGAGGAGAATGGAAGAAAAAGACATGTTGTGCCGACCCCACGTAAGGTGGGATAAGGGCAAGACGATTATGATGAGATTGTAAGTTAGGGTCTCCATCGAACCAGCCCAAAGGGAGAAAGGGAAGGATAATAGAGAAAGAGTATTCAGAAATGTCAATATAGTTACGAAGATTTTGCTAATGTCCATAAAATATTTATAGGAACGTGAGCCGACCGCATACTTTATGACTTTATAAGTACCGACACAGAGACGGATTAAGGACATATGTAGTACCTATCACCAAACAATTCTCTTCTATTTTTGAGACTGTTTGTAAGTAGAAATCATAGCTGACTCCAACAATTATATTAGAGAAATTACCTCATTGTTAAACAATATATTTTACTGCTTTATGAGATCCATTTGCTACAATCAAAATGCAGTCTTATAATGGTTACGCGAGTTTATTGATCTGAGAATTTCCCTATACATATGTGTTGAAATCTCAGTCACCACGTTACTAAAATATAATTGAACTTCAGGTTGCTCTTCAAAATAACTTTAGTCTCTTATTTAAATAACTGTACTGTGATAAGAAGCTAGATTAACTCATATCTCTCAGTCTAGATCTAGATTAACCGGTGTCCGGTAGAGTCTGGCCCTGTAAAGCAAATGTGCATTAAACCGGTAATATTTTACGATACTTTAGTCCAGTGTCGTATCGTGCCGCGGTAAGAATCGTAATATTTTGTTTACTGCATAATATGCAAAGAGGTTTTTTTTTTTTGGTTAAAACATATTTTGATCATGGAATTTTACCGAAGATACAATGTAACTGTTTTAATTAAAGATACATTATGTATTTTCATATGAATACTATAATAATACGTTCATTTATATTTTCTATACTAATATTATAAAGAGGAAAGATTTGTTTGTTTGTTTGTTTGTAATGAATAGGCTCCGAAACTACTGGACCGATTTCAAAAATTCTTTCACCTTTGGAAAGCTACATTATCCCCGAGTAACATAGGCTATATTTTATCCCTGTATTCCCACGGGAACGGGAACTACGCGGGTAAAACCGCGGGGAGGCAGCTAGTGTGGTATAAAATGCAAAATCAATCACTTTTTTTTTTAATGGATTTTTTATGTTTTAGCCTTAGGCTATTTCAGTGAGCAGAGGGCTCTCATGACAGTAAAAGTTCGTTATGTGATTAAATAAACAAAACTAAAACTTTTATAAGTAGGTATCTATAATTTTTTTAATATTAAATGATTTATTGATGAATAAAATACGATATCACGATCCGGAGAAGCAAAATTTTCATTTTCATCTCAATCATATCTTTCGAGAATAAAACAAAGTCCCTATCTGCTCTTATATCATCTCAAACACGCATCAGATTTTGAAACAGTTTTCACTAAATAAAAGAAAGATAAACGAGGAAGATTTCCGTATATAATTTATTAATATTTGGTACAAAATGCCTAAACTATAATGATATTTCTTTGACTAAAAGTTTCTCCTTAATTTCAATACCTCCATTACGGAAGTCTAAAATATGCGCACGCGAGTTTTTAGGGCGATCGGCCATCTTCGGTCATCGCGTACAGTTAAAGGAAGCGGATAATCACATTATAACAGTTAATGTATCAATAATAGTACTTATACATGTACTTACCTACAGGTTGTACCGTAACATTGAGTTGTAGTGCTAAAAGTATTACCGATCTGCGATGTAGCCTAAATGAGAATAGTATAGACAAAAGAGCAATGAAAACGTATCTTTATATTAGGTATTTAGTTTAAAAGAATGTCACGTCGTCTGTACGCTTAGATCTTTTAGCTTTCAGCTTAGCATGTGTTGTTGATAACAATTATTTATTTGAGTCGATTTTAAGTCTCATTAAGTGAACACTAGAATACTATAGAAAAGTAGGTATTTATTTGATTAGTAAATATCTTTTTAAAGATGTATCGAAAATAAGTAGGTATGTGTACATCAGCTATATAATTATCGTCAAAACAATCTGAGCCAAAAGTGTCTGACATGTCCAGTTTGGAATTAATTTGGCGTAAAAAACATACTAACCAGTTATGATTTTAACTCTATCGTAGAGACAAATTATGTAACTACATATTTATAGAACAATAAAAAATATATAAAAAGCATTCCTAAGTATGTTACTTAATCGTTCAATTAAAATCACTTTAAAAAAAATATCAATCACATTGTAAAATTCAAAACGAAAAAACTGACCGCAAAAAATTCTACAAACTTCTAACATCTATTGAAAAAACTAAAAATATAAAGCTACTAGCTGCCACCTCGCGGTTTCACCCGCGTAGTCCCCGTTCCCGTGATCACATGGGTATCAAAAAGAAAGTATGTAGCCGATTCTCAGACCTACTTATTATGCATATAAGATTTGATAAAAATCGGTCAAACCGTTCCGGAGGAGTATGGTAACTAACATTGTGACACGAGAATTATATATATATACTAGCTGCCGCCCCGGGGTTTCACCCGCGTAGTCCCCGTTCCCGTGATCACAGGGGGATGAAAAATAGATGTTGGCCGATTCTCAAACCTACCCACACGCACACAAAATTTCATGAGAATCGGTAAAGCCGTATCGGAGGAGTTTAATCACAAACACCGCGACACGAGAATTTTATATATATGTATATAAGATGTATATTTTAGACCTCACAGTTAGACGCGTAAGCATTCCATACATTTTCCAGTTTTTCCTCATTCCATAACAAACACTTTAATTACCTAACTCGGGTATAAAGTACCGTAATAGGCCACTGAATTTTTTCACACTTGCATCTCGCTTGTTTGCACCTATTTATTTACTTAGCAACTATTCGGTTCAATGAACTTGTATTTTTACCAACTGACCGTACCGGCTGGACACCTCAAAACCGTCTCTATTGCATTGACATAAAAACTTTCAGAGCTGAAAGGAAAAAATTGGCGTGACGAGGTGCAGACAAAGATAATTTACCGCCGATTCTGAACAGCGTAGCTTCTATGATTATGGTTTTAAGAGTGAAATTGAAACGCTGTGTTGTTTTTCAGCGGTATTTGATGGTTTTTCAGCTAACATTTCACGTACGTACGTGACAATACGATGAATGGATTCTTTCATTGAATTCATTCACAAAAAACGGATTGATTTGACACCTAACTATTGAAGTTGCTCAAGTTCAGTTTTATACTATTTTGACTGACATGGTTCACCGATGGAGATGTACTATAAGATTTCACACTATGAATATAGCCGTGGTCTTTGCCGCTACTTCTTTCGTGACGCTGGACTCCTGGTCATTAGGTAAGAAAATGGTAGTAAATTTAATTTAATAAAGGCTCATATTTCGTATTATCAATACTCATATTATAAAGAGGAAAGATTTGTTTGTTTGTAACGATTAGGCTCCGAAACTACTGAACCGATCTGCACAATTCTTTCACCAATAGAAAGCTACGTTATTCATAAATAACGTAGGCTATATTTCATTCCTGTATTCTTATGGGGACGGGAACTTCGCGGGTAAAACCGCGCGACGGCGGCTAGTGTATATAGTGCCCATGTGGAGTGTTAGATAAATAAGAATGGACTAACAAATCTTAATCTCATATAGCTTATTAATCACACTAATATTATAAAGGCGAAAGTTTATGAGTGTGTATGTTTTGTTACTTCTTCACGTGTAAACCGCTGGAGCGGTTTTAATAAAATTTGGTATGGAGTTAGCTGACACCCTGTATAAACACATAGGCTACTTATTTCCTCAGGAAAATTAAAAGATTCCCCGGGAACACGAATGAGACCGCAGGGCAGAAGCTAGTATATAATATTCCAAAATCAAATACGAATTACAAAAGTCGTTTTTAAGTAGGCACATATATGGGTGATTCTACGATAAGAGGTTTCAAGTCCATAGAAGATACGGCCAAGGAGAAAAGTTAGAGTTTTTTCATGAAACCCTGATATTATGATTTTTGACCCGTTTATTAACCTTTTCACTCAAGGGCAAGTCACTTTATACATATTTTATTACTTTTTCGTAGACCAGAGTAAAGACACCGGGCAGGGGAAAGACATTATGATCAGGGAAGATACTTATTTCACCAGGGGAGAGAATTTGACACAATAATATACTTAATAAAATCAATAAAATAAATTAAATCAACTTTTATTAAACATCGTTTTTAACATATAATCAGACTATTATATTAATCATCAATCAGACCATCATTTTACAGCCTTTTTCTAAAACACGAGTGTTTCACTTACACATGCAAAATTGACTTGCCAGTGTACCTTCAACGATTATAAAAAAAGAATACTTTTATTAACATTGATTAATATTAATAAAGCTTTTCTTATGTTTCAATCACACTTGGATAATCAGGTTAATTTTCACATTGCCTATACCTATGCTGTTCTGTCACATTCTGTATATTATGGTTTATCAAATGAAAGATAGATGGTAAATGTATATTCGAAAAAAAAAATATTAATAGGTAATTATAATTATAATTTTATTAAAGGCTCTCTTTAGCCTACATGAACAAAAAATTAAATCAAAATAACATACAAAATTAAAGGCACTTTCTTACCTAAATGAATAAAAAATATATAATTCAAATGTAAGTTTTCTCCATCACATTTACCGACTTATTAAAAGAGTAAACATCTTCTGCCCTTACAAAATAAGATTTGGCATAGATAGGGAGTGTCTGGACAACCTGATCTTCTCAGATGAATTAAATATTGATCTTCAACTTTAAATAATTCTCCGGTTTTATAACATGCTAATTCAGTCCTTAGTTTATTTATAGTCTCATCTTTTTATTTTATTTATTTAATATCTTAGTCTTCTAGCTCTATCTGATTAAATTTTAGCTGTAACTCTTATACGGAAATCACTTTGCGGCATCTGATGATCAACATCTGAAATTGATGGTGTTGCCAAAACATCCTACTTATATTATAAAGGCGAAAGTTTGTATGTATGTATGGATGTTTGTTACTCTTTCACGTAAAAACTACTGAATGGATTTGAATGAAATTTGGAATAAAGATAGCTTATAACCTTTTTTTTTTTTTTTTTTTTTTTTTTTTTTTCCCAGGGGAATCCTCATAGGATACCCGGCAGCTCCGGGGGAAGCCGCCGGGTTATGTGGTGACTCACCGGCACAGAAGGTGCCGGTGCCTACCCACTAAACCCCTGGGGTTCCAAAGACGCCTGGGCGCCGTGTGGCGGGGCTGCGGGACACGCGTAAGCCTAGCAACCGCCTGCCCCGCCGGCGCTGCTCGGCCTCCCAAAAACACAGCTGGAGGCCGAGCCCGTCTCGGGGGGGCGGGACTCACGATGCGAAAACGCATGCGAGTCCCGCCCCCCTCTCAACTTCACCGGAGATGCCCATGGAACAATGGGCATCTCCGGCATGGGACCGTAGGCGTGGACGGCGGATCCCCCGATCCGCCGCCCCGGTCCCCGGCGTTACGGCGGCAACCGGCCCGCGAAGGCCAGTCGCCGCCTACCGCGCCTGCGGCGGCGAAGCGGGAGAGAGTTGACGTCGTCCTCTCTCACCCGCTCCGCCGCCTCCTTCTGCGACATGACTTGGCCGCAGAAGGTTGCGGCCGCCTCCCAGGCCTCCTCGCTGCCCACCATGGCCCTGATAAGGGCCGGCAGCGAGAGGTCTGCGCCGACCGTCGCGGACAAGGCGGTGCGAGGAGTCGCCCAAGCGGGGCACTCCTCGCGCGTATGTACCGCCGTGTCCGAGACGCCGGCCCCGCAGTGGTGGCACGTCTCCGTGGGCTCTCTGCCCGCCACCCGGCACAGGTATCGCCCGAAGCAACCGTGCCCGGTGATCACCTGTGTCAGGTGGAAGGTGAGAGCCCCGTGCCCCCGTTCGAGCCACTCCTTCAGGAGTGGTCGAACGGCGTCCACCACGTCCCGGCTCGTAGCCGGGTTCTCGAGGCGGGCCGTCCACTTCCGGAGGAGAACGCCGCGAGCGTCCTCCCTCCAGCTCGCGATCTCCCGCGGATGCGGACGGCCCCCGGCCTCCTTCGCTCGCCAGTACACCGCGGCGAGCACCTCGGCTTCGAGGTCCCACGGCGGCGTACCGGCGAGCACACACGCGCCGGCGCACGACACGGTGCGATACGCTCGGACCACCCTGAGCGCCATGGCGCGCTGCGGACGTCGCAGCGCAGCCTGATTTCGGGCGCTCAGGGCTCCGGCCCATATCAGCGCTCCGTAGAGCGCCATGGAGCGTATCACACCGGTGTATAGGCGCCGGCAGGCCCTCCCAGGGCCCCCCACATTGGGGAGGATCCGTCCCAGAGCCCCGGCGGTGGCCATCAGTCGCGGTGCCAACCGCCGGAAGTGCTCCTCAAACCTCCATCGACCGTCGAGAAAGAGTCCAAGATATTTCATCGAGGACCCGACGGCGATGGAGGTTCCGCCCACCACTATGGCGGCTCCCGGCGGTGGCCCGCGTCGGGGCCCATGGAAAACCAGGGCCTCCGACTTACTGAGGGCCACCTCGAGCCCCAGGGCACGGATCCTCCCCACCACCTGCGCCACAGCAGCCGTGGCGAGAAGGGAGGCTTCACGATAGGTGCTGCCGCGGGCCGTCACGAGGGTGTCGTCTGCATAACACACCAGACTGACCCCTCGCAACGTTGCACCGCGCAGCACCCAATCGTAGCCGATGTTCCACAGGTGCGGTCCGAGGACCGACCCCTGTGGAACACCGCACGTCATCTCCCTCCTCCCAGGGCCGCTGCTGCCCTCCCCCTTCGGGAAAACTACATCCCGACCGACGAAGTAGTCGGCGATGACCTCCTGGAGGTACTGCGGTACGCCGTGGTACCGCAGTCCCTCTTTGATCGTCTCCCAGGGTAGCGTGTTAAATGCGTTGCGGATGTCTAATGACACCGCAAACAACACGCCCCCCTGGGAGACGGCCCCCTCGGCGAGGTCCCTGACCCGCGCCACGGCATCCACGGTCGACCGACCCCGGCGGAAGCCGAACTGCGCGTCGTCCAGTCCCGGATCCATGGACTCGACGAGGCGCCCAGCGAGCACACGCTCGAATAACTTGGGCACCTCGTCGATTACCACCACCGGGCGGTACGACGACGCCTGTCCGGCCGGGCGACCGTCCTTCTGCAGAAGGACGAGTCTGCCCGTTTTCCACCGCCGGGGGAATCGACCCTGCTCCATGCACGCGGAGAACAGGGACCTCACCCTTTCGCCGAGCTCCTCCAGCGCAATCGCTAGGACGACCCCCGGAACACCGTCGGGGCCCGGGGCGGTTCTCTTAGACTTGAGTCTGAGAATCGCCGCCCCGAATTCGCCCTCCGACACAGGTTCCGGGGAAGTGTCCGTTCGCGACTGGCTGGAGGAGGAGGCGGAGGTCATCGCCGGTGGCACCCATGTACCCCGAGCGGGGAATAGGGTGCCGACCACTTCGTCCACCAGTGCCCCGTCCAGACTGACCGTCAGCGGGGGAGCCCAGGGCCGTAGTTTGTTACGTACGGCCCTGTAGGGCCTCCCCCACGGGTCGCCGTCGAGAAGCCGCAGCCACTCCTGCCACGCCGCCTCCTTGGCCTGCGCTATCGCCACCTTGAAGGCGGTACGCGCGGCCCTGTAGGCGGCGTAGAGGGTTTCCTCCTCCTGGGTGTCACGGACTCTTCGCCGTCTGCATCGGGTGTACCGGCGGCGCGCTCTCCCGCACGCCACCCGCATTTGGCGGAGCTCCATGCTCCACCAGTACACCCGACGCCGTGGAGGGAGCGGTCTGGCCTTCGGCATTGCCCTATCGCATATGCGAGTCAGGGCAACGCCGAGGCGCTCCGCTTCCCCATCCACGTCGGCTCCGATCTCAGAGCCGGACACCCAGTCTTCGAAGACTGCGGCTTCCCGTGCGACCTCTTGGTCTAGACGGGACACCACCCACCTCGGTCCGTCCCCAACACGGGGCCGGACAGTCCCCCTCGACGTGAGAGGGACCGTCGTGGTGGAGTGCGCGGAGACATCGAATCGAATATACCGATGATCCGATAGCGTCTCCACGTTCTCCACCACCCTCCAGCTTTGGACACGGCGCGCCAGGGCGGGCGACGCGAAGGACACGTCGACTATAGAGCCGCCCTGTTGCCGCACGCACGTGTCCACCGACCCCGTGTTGAGGAGGGACAGGCCCGCAGAGACCGCCCAGTCCTCCAACGTCTCACCCCGTGCATCCGTCGCTCGAGACCCCCACGCCGTGGATTTGGCGTTGAAGTCTCCAGCGACTAGCACGGGGCAGGGGTATACCTGCCCAACCAGCGCGCCGACCTCGACGAGCAATTGCTCGAAGTCGGCGAGGCTCCGGTTGGGCGAGAAATACACCCCTACTACTGCAATGCCGCCCGTGACCGCCAGAACGCACCCTCTGCCCTTCACGATTCGTTCGAAGGGCGGGGCGCCGGTGGCGGTCGGGGCGGCTATGGCCACCAAGCCGTCGTGGTCCCCGACCCAGTCCGTCCGGGCGGGAACAAAATACGGCTCGGCAACCACGGCCACCTGTATCCCCCACTGTACCAGGGTCTGGACAAGCAAGTCCTGTGCCCTGGCACAGTGGTTGATGTTGGCCTGCAGTAGCGAGACTCTCCCAGCCATTTACTGGGCGGTCTCGACGGGCTCCGTCTCCATCGCGACCTCTGGTCGCGAGGAGGCTTCCGGCTCGGCGGCACTGACGCCCCGAGCCTTCTTCCTCTTCCTCCTCTTCTTTTTCTTCTGCCCCGGCTTCGGGGAGCCTTTCTTGCTCCCCGCGGGGCAGCCCGCTCCCCCGAGGGGGTGGCCTGCCGGTCTGCCGGCCGTCGCTGCGCAGACTGCGCAGTTCGGCTCGGCCCGGCACTCTCGCGCCCGATGGTCGGGTTTCCCGCAGCGGTAACACAGACCACTGCGGTCCACCCCTGCCTTACAAATGGCGCCGACGTGACCGACCTCAAGGCACTTGTAGCACCTGAGTGGGCGGGCATCCAGGAGTGTCACCTTTGCGGACACCCAGCCCACCCTTAGTCGGCCCGCGTCGACGACCACTTTGGCTGCGGCCATCGGGCAGCTAAGCCAGAGCGACCCCCTCGGGCCCATCTGGCCGGGCCGAATGCATTCGGCCCGGCAGCCTCCCTTCTCGGCCACGGCTGTGACCACCTCGGCGGGGGTGACGGAATCGTCTAGCTCCGTCACCCTGATCTCCGCCCGCTTTTCGGGGCGGGAGACGCGCGCCACCTCTGCGCTGAGGACCTCCCGTAGCTCAGCAGCTAGGGAGTCTGCCTTTTCGGCGCCCGCTTCGTCGAAAATTTCGAACATGCGGGCGCCTGTGACAGTTGTCCTACAGCGCATGTTCGTGATGCCAAGGCCTGGGAACTTGTCCTTGAGCCTGTCCCTGGCCTCGGTCATCACGGAAAGATAGGTGGCGCCCTTTTCCGCCGCCCCTGGAAGCAGGGTGATGGTCACCGCCGCCGCTCTTGGGGCCCGCAGTCTGGCCGCCGCCTTCTTCTTCTCCTTTTTTGACGCCGTTGCCGGCGCCGTTGGCCTACCCTGGGCTGCGCTTCGGGCACCCCTTGCGGCCACCACGTTCCACCCCTCCGTAAGCGGGGGTGGTGGAGGGGCGGGCCGGATCGGGCTCGGCTCCCGCAGGGGTGCCGGCTCCGAGGCCACCGCCTTGCTCTTGCCCTTGCCTTTCCCCTTGCCTTTGCCCTTACCCGTGGTGGGTTGGGGCTGGGCAGTGGGGGGGGCTGGGGCTGGGGCTGGCTTGGACTTCGGCGCTGGCCCGGCAACCACGGTGGGCTTTGGGGGGACCTTTTGGGTCCCCGAACCCGACGGCTGCGGCGATGTCGTTGCCGCAGCCTCCGCCCTCCTTTTATCGGCCGCTAGTGGCGGCCGAAGGATCGGCTCCGGCAGCAGGCGATCCCTGATGCCGTCGAACCTCGCGTTCAGCATCGCGCTGAACTGCGCGACGCTTGCCCGCGAGGTCTCCTCCAAGAGAGCCTTGATGGAGGCATCAGGGGTGGCAGCCGGTGCCGGCTGCTGCTGCCGGAGCTCAGCCACTTCCCGGCTCAGGTCCGCCAATTTGGCGGACAACTGCCGGTTGGCGGCCTCCAAGTGGGCGACCTCCTCCGTGATGGTACGGACCCTCATGCTGGCTGCGGCCTCCTTGACGAGGCCGGCCGCATCCCTAAGGGTCCGCACCGAGGTGCCCTTCAGGTTCTTGGACGTCGCGGCCACGTGCTCCACCGTGGCCGCGGCGTCCACCATGAGGCCGAACAGCGCAGCCAAAGACTGCGCTGTGTCCTCCCCCCTCGTCGGCGGATTCAGAGCGCGGCGGCAATTGTGTCGAGACTCCTTCAAGGCTCTCGACCTCGCCGCCACGCTCTCCTCGGCATCGAGGAGCAGCTGCTCCGCCTTAGCGGCGGACAGCTGCGCCCTGGCCTCCGTCAGACCCGCACACTCTGCGTCTGTGGTCGGGCGGCTTCGTCCGCGCTTAGTTTTGTGGGCTACCCCTTTGGCTAGCCCACAAAGCACTTCCTCCTCTCCGTCCTCGGCCGATCGCTTTCGCCACGACCGACCGAGAACATCTTCCTCCATTGGAGTTGCGGGTGGTGTCACCGACACCAGGCTGCTGCAGTCGGAGTCAGACTCCGACAGGCGGGTGACCATCACCCGCAACTCCCGCATTAGGCATGGCACGCCTGTGCCCACGCCCGACGCCTCCTCACCCGACGAAGAACGTGGCACGCCTGTGCCCACGTTCGACAACCTCCTTTGGAGGAGTGGCGCGACTGCGCCGACCCCTGCTCCCTCTTCCACTGTCGCGTGTGGCACGCCTGTGCCCACACGCGACGACCTACGGAGTGGCACGCCTGTGCCAGACTCCTGTGCGCTGAGCGCACCTACCTCCACCGTCGGACGTGGCACGCCTGTGCCCACGCCCGATAACTCCGCTCGCTCCCCGAGCTCTGCACAAAAAGTGCCCCCCCCAGATACGCGGGGGCTGGACGCACAAAGTGCGCCGAGGGATTCCCCGGTCGTTGGACCGGGACCCTCCTGGGTAGTAAATTCCCTTGTTGTGCTTTCCATGTTTGCCTTTTTTGGAGGGTGGGGTCCCTCGTGGGTGCCGCCCTTGGGACCGGGTTCCCCCCGGCCATGCATCCCATCGCCGGGCGGCAGAGCTTAGGATTCGGGGGAACAAAGGGGAGGGTGGAAAGGGAAGGAATAGGGAAGGATTCAGAACAATGTGTCCTGATGGGAAGAGGAGAATGGAGAGGAAGGGATAGGGGAAGGGATGGGATAGGGTGGGATGTGCCGCTCTTGGTAATGCCCCTCACCACGAGCCTGCCCGGTATGGTTGGACCTATCCGGTATAGCCTCAGTGGATCATTGGGACACGCAAGCCCCCCCACCACGACAAGGTGGCGGCAACGTCGGGGGGGGATAGCTTATAACCTGGATTAACATATAGGCTACTTTTTATCCCGGGAAAATGGAAGACCTCCCGGGTACGCGGGTGAAACCGCGGGGAGCCACTAGTTAGTTATATTTTGAAGACTAACTTAGTTCCAGTTAGTAAAAGCTTGAGAATATAGGCCTTTTACTTTTATTATATATATACATATATCTGTTTCTTATCTTTTTCGCCTTACGATGCTCTGTAGCAGTCATTTGTTCGACAGTTTTGATTATCTCTTACTCTTTCTTTGTAAAATATTTTTCCATATCTTTTTGCTTTTGCAATTTATACTTTTCAGCATCGTTTTTAATCTTTTGATATCGTAGCCTCCCTGTTTTACGTTTCTTCTGTAACCTTTCTTCACATGTTAACTTTCTCATTGGTGCCATAATCTGTAATAATGACCGTAATATAGTAAAAATATGTTTTTATCATAAAAACTTTCATTTGCCACAATTATTTAAGTTATTTAAAACTGGCGTTGAAGTTAAGTGACAAGAAGTTATTTTAATCTGCGTTTATTATAACATCTTATGATGAATATTATCTCCCCTGGCCAGTAAATCTCTCCCCTGGACATTTTATTGACAGGGGAAATACTCCAGGGTAGAGACGTTTTCATGAAAAATTCAATTATTTAAACAAAATAAATATTTTTTTAGGTTAATTGTATATCTCACTTCATTTATTACTGTATTAACTAATTGGAGCAGTACATGCAAATACATTAAATAAATATTATAAGTTTTATGACTTACCAGTGGAGAGACATAATCACCTTGCGAAACCACTACACCACACAGTCGAGTCGCAACAACTAGAAAATGACGGTGCTTAAACGGCTCGGGCGTTTAGTATTGCTAACTTCACGCTGATAGACGTCCTTGGGCACTACTTCCAATATGGCTGTCCTTGAATTTATGTATTTAATAGCGGAACGAAATTTGGCAGGGTAGATAAACAAAAAACGCAGGACAAAAGTTAATTAAAAAAAAAAATTGAAATTAACAAAAGTATTTTATTTTTTATTTAATTATGTTTAAGAATAATTACCTTAATTCAGTTTAAAAATACTTTTGAAAAGAAACTGATAAAAAAAACATATGTATTGTTTGAATGTTCAATTGGAACCGTCAAGGGGACAGGCCAGGGTAGAGACTTTTTTAGACTTTGGGAGGAATTTCAGAAAAATGTGTTTAAATTAGGCATTCAACCGTGATTTTATTTAATAAAGTATATTATCATGATGTGATTTAGTGTAAAAAATAGCAACATATAGAATAAAAAATCTGTTATAAATGGATTGCCGCACAAGTTACCTCTTATCGTAGAATCACCCATATAAACCATACAATTCAATTTATTATTAGCAACGATAAATGAATGATACGGTATTAGAAAAACTAAAACCTCACTCGGGCGGATCTCTATCCAATTTAAATTTCAAGGTAAACATTAATTTTTCCACTAACACTAGCTAACTGAAATTTCAATTTAGTTAAATGGACCGTGACAACATTTGCGCGGGTTTTATACAAATGCATATATTTTAGAGTAGGTACAACAATTCCGTAGGTAATAAAAAAAATGAACTTGATGTTTTAAAAAAAAAGTTTCGATTTCAAAGCCAAATCTAAATGTTGCTATTTAAAAAAAGCACTGCGATTTCATATTCGACTTTTGAATCTAAATATTGCTATTATCAATAAATATGTAGGTATAGTAAGTAACCAGTTACCACCATTGTGGTTTTGTTCACGAAGAAAATAATAAATATTTTAATCTGACAAATACTGACATCCAAAGCTGAGGGACATATTTTTCTATGTAGAATAATGTCTTTAGAAATAAATATTCATTGAAATGAAAATAAACATAACCTTGCTATGTATTGGGTGTATTATTATTAAGTATTTATTTTTCTATAAGACAGTAGATTCCAATGATTCCAACAAGCAAAGCCATACATTCATACGCAAACATGACTTATAACGTTTTATAATCCTCCTAAAGAACCCTAAAACAATAAATATTAAGACATCAAAAAGCGCCGCGTTTATTCCGCACGCACGCGTCGTCGCAGTGTTGCCACAGAGCAGAGCTCCGTAAAAAATGTTACCAACAGAAGTTTAAATAACATTCTTGGTTCTCCCTTTGTTTTTGAACCTTTGATCTTTGCATTGTTCAAAATGGCGGCGGAAAGAAATACTGAGTACCTACGTCTTTTTGTTCTGAAATAGGTCTTATTGCTAAACGTGTAATGTTGACTTTTTCTAAGCTTTAGTTTATTGACACGTGACAAAATTACAAAAAAAAAGAACATTGCTAGTATTTTATATGTATTTTTTCTATTAATACAGGATAGTCTACAGTGTTATTTTAATTTAAAGCAGGGAACGGGCACTTTGTGGGTGAAACTGGGTGTCAGAAGCTAGTCTATACTGTTTGTGTGTTCGTAAATTTTCAAAATTATTTAACCAATTGCAAGCTACATTATCAGGGAACGTCATAGGTTATGTTTTATCCCTGTATTTCTGCGGTAAAGTAAACTACCCGGGTACAACTGGGCGGCGGAAGCTAATTCAATATAAAATTAACACCTGGTTAAGAGCGCACGTGCGAAATATCAATAAAAGGACAAATCTTCACCCATCTGGACGTTATATAAAGCAGATGTCTGGAACGTATGGGTGCAAACATCCACAGTATACCATACCGTATCAAATCAAATAACACCCTATACAAACTCAAATAGACCTTACATATATCGTAATAGAATACTTTTCTAATTGAAAAAATATTACAGCTGATTTTGTCACGTTTAAACTATACAATGATTTATGTACTCTAACTGTGTAAAGATAGGGTGGTAAATCGATTGATACACGTTAGACAGATGTGTGCCCATAGCACGTGCTTGGAAAGGATAAAAAAATATCAATAGAACAGGACAAAAGGTGTCGATACAATAATATCAAATGCTTTGGTAGAAAATGTAGTAATGTAATATCATAAATTTACCTAGTTTTGAAATATGTATCTAGTATTTTCTGTTTCATATTATTGTTAAGTTTATGATGACGATTTGGAGGAGTCCGATAACTAACACTGTGACGAAATTTTTATATATTACACTACATACCGCCCGCGGTTTCACCCTCCTTCTCAGTAGCCCAAATAATAAAAGGTAACCTATCTCCTTTCACAAGCTCTGTACCAAATTTCATCAAAACAATTTCAGTGTTTTAGACGCGAAAGCGTAACAAACAGATAGACGGACTTACGCATTTATATTAGTAGGGACATAGAGATTTACCGTTTAATAGTATCTAACACGAGTTAAAAGTAAGCGTCAACATTAAAACCATCCGGAAACCATACCGGAAAATGATACAAATCTATACGGGACTTATGAAGCATCATTCCATACATTCTTGCATTGATTAGCCGAATATGACTAGCTTCTGCCCGAGACTTCGTTCGCGTTGAATAGTTAAACCCGCGACTTAATTTACATAAAAGGAAAAAAAAAGAAACCGATTTTGAAACATTATTTATTGACGCTCCTGTTGGTCGTAGCGTGATGATAAATACCCTATAGCCTTCATCGATAAATTGGCTATCTAACACTGAAATCATTTTTCAATTCAGACCAGTAGTTTCTGAGATATGCGCGTTCAACCAAACAAACCCTTCAGCTTTAAGTATTAGTATCTATACTAATATTGTAAAGCTGAAGAGTGTTTTTATCGAGTGTTTTATCGAGAAAGGCTATTCTTATATCATCACGCTACGACGAATGCGAGCGGAGCAATAATCAAATATGTTGCGAAACGGGCAAGGGACGCTAACGAAGTTGCGCGGATCAACTAGTATTAGTATAGATTTTATCGTAACATCTTAATATATATAGGCATCTTAATGTATGTAGGAAATAGCCCAATAAGCAACAGTTGCGAGTTATAAAATTAACATGTTCTCACGGTGATCGCGGAAGGCCGTACGTCGACCTTACTTCAGGATGCTTTGTCTTAATTAACTAACTGTTTATAAACTAACGTACAAACGTTATGATTTAACGGATAATCTTTTTATTAGGGACTATATAGACACAGTTTCACTTGCGGGTTCTAAAGATTTCTATAAGGAGCTCGACCATTGTAAGAACAGATATGGATTGGCAAGATGTGGATTTTCTTTCCATAAGAAGCTCATTTTGATTATTTTAAAACTATGGCAAAATCTGTCCAGCTGTTCACGAATATTGCCCATAGGAATAAATTTAGCTTTGAATTTTTATGTATTTTTGTTTGAACGCGCAAATCTCAAAAACTACTTGTCCGATTTGAAAAATTATTTTAGTGTTACATAGCTCATTTATCGAGGAAGGCAATGGGCTATATAACATCACGCTACGGCCGATAGGAGCGGAGCATCAATGAATAATATTGCAAAAACGGGGAAGATATGCACTGATGATATTGCATGGGTCAGCTAATTACTTAATCTTAACTGATATTATAAATGCGAAAGTAACTCTGCCTGTCTGAACCGATTTAAATGAAATTTGGTACCTACACAGATAATCTAGGACATAGGCTACTTTTTATTTCGGGAAGATCCTCCAGGAACGCGGGAGAAACCGCGAGGACCCACTAGTAAGACGTATAAGGTTAAGATAAAACTTCGATTCACAATATCCGCTGAGCATTACGCGATGAATTTTTAATTCGTTTCGGATAGCATTTATGTGTTCTCGCATTTATAAGATAAACACATCCTGTGAGTACTTTCCTTTTACATGTATTGTGAGTTGGGCAACTTTCTATATGAGCTATTCACCAGAGTTCTCAGGATAAAAAGCCCTTCTCCACCTTGTATGTAGTTCAGTACAAAAATAATTGCATATTTCTTATATGTAGGTACCATTCACAGTTAAGTTATTAAGCTAAAAAAATAATATACGCGTCGACTTGAGAATCTCCGTTTTTTTACCTAGATTAAAAATTCACTTAGAGTTCGGATAAATTACTTAAAGACATTTTATTATTATTACAATGAATTATACTTACATAAAAATTTGGATACAAAGTAAGTTAATAAACAAAGTACACATTTCCCACTTTTAATTAATTATGCACCATATTATGATACATTAGGGATAATAAATATCTCTCAAATAATCAAATATACATTAGTACATATTTATAAAGTGGTCAATAAATATTAGATAACTAAAACAACCTAACTACTAATATTAGGTGAAAAGATTTGATGAAATTTGCCACACAATTAGAATATATTTAGCAACAACACATTGGACTTTTTATCCGGGGAAATTTAATACCCCGGTCATCCGGGCATGAATCCCCGGGGTGGGCTAATGAAACATAATTATATTCCAACCTTAGCAAATAACCCGCGTCCAATCCTTAAATATAGACAGCAAAAATAAACAACCTATATTATTATTCTGAATCAAGATCGTATGTAGATATTAAAAATGCATGTAACTATTACTGAGGCATTAACTGCAAAGATTCTAATTAACTGCGGCCTCACTGGCTAGCTCCTAAAGGACTTTTAGACCTATTTTTTAAATAGTCTTAGTCGTACATAAATAAATATAAATGGAGTATTACCGTCCGATTTTTAATTAATTTCAATGATTTTTATATGAATTTGTATTTACTGGTTTTTTGGTTCGTATAAAGGACAACATAAAAACCCACCAAAGATTCAATAGATAGATTACATCATATTATATTATTTTAATGATAGATATACATTAATAGGCCATTATAGGCCTTTACAGACACTTATGACGTCGACTCTAATGCTTGGTTTGAAAGGTTGATTGTACTGAGCAGAGCCGGCATTAAACTCAGCAATTACTAAACACTAAATAAGCATATTTACATCTAAACAGACAAACAAATATTTGTCCTGAAACACGAAAGACAACTTAAAAGTCAGGGTCGCTAACCACAAAGTTTAAAAAAACTCTTGCTCTCTATATTCTATGGTTAGTATCACACATACAAGCGTTATGTCATCAACAATAACTCGGCGGCTGCGCTTGCGCACGGCTATTAGAGAAAGTGCGTGCGCAGTACCACAACGACCTTAATGAGAACACACGTTTAACTATAACCTTTACTTATAGATATACTAGCGTTATACCCCGACTTTGCTCGGGTATAACAAAATACTGTCATATTTCTGGCAATCCTAATCCAAACTAATACAGTAGAACCTCGATAAGTTAAGTCCAAGGGAAACACAAAATATTTTAGGTTGTAGAGGTTTTAAGTTATCAAGGGTCTATGTTAGGGGATCTGATGGGAAGGGAACATATTATTTTTTGAAGTTATATAGGTTTTTTAGTTACCAAGGTAGAAAGTTATCTAGGTTCTACTACTATAAATGCGAAAGTAACTCTGTCTATCTGTATAGCTTTCGAACTAAAACTACTGAACTAATGAAATTTGGTACACAGATAGTCTAGAGCCTGTGGAAGGACATGGCTACTTTTTATCCCGGGAAAATGGAAGATCTTCCGGGTGAACGAGTGAAACCGCGGGGAGCCACGCATTTAACTGGAGCTGTTGGCTTGATAGGTTGTGGGTTCGAACTCAGGCGAGGACAGTGGGAACATGTCTATTTTTGTTAGTTCCGTACCCGGGAGTTCTTCCATTTCCCCGGGATAAAAAGTAAATGTCCTTTCTCTGGCTCTAGACTATCTGTCAACATTTCATATAAATCGGTTCAGTAGTTTTAGCGTGAAAGCGAGGCAGACAGACAGAGTTACTTTCGCATTTATAATATAAGTTAGGATAGAGGCAATATAAATTCGAAATGGAACGGGTATGTATGTGGAATAATTAAAATGTAAACAGGCCAGCCAGCGCCAGCGCCCGTTGACGCTAAGATACGGATCAGAATAAGTAAAAATTGCGGGCGAACCATGAAGACGCGCTCTTGTTGTAATGCATGCGAGCACGCGAGTACAGACAGACAGAATATAGTTATAGACAAACTAAATCAACATTATGTTTTATCTATATACATAAAACAAAGTCCCCGCCGCCTCTGACTGTCTGTCTGAACGCGATGAACACAAAAACTACTGAACAGATCTTCATGCGGTTTTCACCAAATTACGTAGTATTTCATCGGTCTATGAGATATTAAATGTGTAATTAGTGTACTTTCTCATAAAAGTGACATTTTGCATTATACAATAAATTATGTTCTTTAAGCCTAAATGTACAATGTTCAAATGATTTGACAATATTTACAACACTTAATAAAACTTTTAGATACAACTTTTTCCGCCGACCGTACACACTGTGCGTGCTATTTTTATTTGATGGAATAATTAAATTCAAAGGTTAAGCTCGTTCGAGATTCTATTGATCTTTGATAAGTTGATTTAAATATATATTACTTCCATTCGTATGGGAGTTAATTTTCTATGGATCAACATTTTGTATGGATAACTAACATATTAAACAATACTTTAAAATAAAAAAAACTTGGCGTATTCTTCGTTTTTATTGTTAAGCAACTAAATTGATTTTAATGAATACGATGTCAGATTAATTAAGAGTTTCTGCGAATACTTTATTACTAAAAAAATTAATATACCTACCTACCTATTATTAGTGTTATGCATAAGTAAAGTATATTTGGATCTTTATGACGAAAGTAATTTAAAAAATATTGTAAATGAGGATATTTTTTGACACACGGACAATCTGATTCTAAACTAAGCAGAGCTTGTGCTATAGTAACCAGATACTACTTTTAAATACATACTTATAGAAATATCTACATTCAGATATATTCTTACACACAAATATTTGTCCTGGATGGATATCGAACTTACGACCAGCAGTAGCGGCTTGAAAGACACTAACCACAAAGTCAACTAGTCACGGAGAAATGTCTAAATATTACCTTTTATTACCCATTTTCTTTGAACTTAAGTACTTAATTACTAAAGTTCCATTAATAATCAACATAGTACGAATATACAAACACAGATAAGACCTATATATATATTTATTGATAGTTTGGAAAGCTATTAAAATTTCAATTAAAAACCTATAGTCATAAACTTTAAGTACTACTAAACCTACCTTTTAACTAGTTTATACTCTATAAATAGACTATCGCTTACCCTTTCACTCTCATAAGTGTTGTCTTATTATTAGGAACATACCATTAACGTTTAGAAGATACAATGCCCCATACAAACACATTAAACTTAGCATTATATATCAAAAAGAAAGAAATATAAAAGACCTTATATTAACTTTGACATTTACCACAACAGCCTGTAGCAACAAAAGATCTATTTAGCACAGAGTAAAAAGAGAACAAGTACGATTAAGTATGGGTAAAATAACCTAGAACAAGTTAGTGTTCTCTCTTTCACTCACTAGGCTTTTACGTGAGAGGTGCGATTCAGATCTCTGGCTAAGTTTGCGTACAAATGCAGGGTATAATCTGCATAGCATCTGCTGTAAGGAGGAATGTCGCACCGCCCCGGGCCTTGGTGGGACCACGTTACTAGGGGAGGCGGCCATTTTGTTTTTTTATTTGTTTACATTTTATATAAGGTCACTATTAGTTTTATTACGCTTTTAATGCTAATGGTAACATTTAAGGTAAACTTCAGTTATTTTAATGAAGCAAGATTTTTTAAGTGCATTTAAATATTATTTAAACGTTTGTATCAAAAATAGTTTAAAAACTGCATAGTTATCTATTTTTATTTTATTAAAATAACTCTCACTTAGTTATAAAATTACTAATACTATGAACATATTTTTAATGGGCCACAAAGCTTACCCAGATCATGTTTTATATAACCATTTATCCCTGAAAATATATCCCGATATATCCTAAATTCTTAATGTAATAGTTAAAAAACCTACCTACATTAATGTATTTATTGCTACAAACAAAAGTACTTCATACCCAAGTCCCTAGTCTCAGTGGTAGAACCTAACGCTAATAAGCGTTCCAGAGACGCGAGAGGGCCTCATAATTATTGTTATTTAACAAAAACGTGTTGCCCCCGAACAGTTTAGCGTGGTGATACTCCTAATGATTGTTTTTATCGATACTTACCTCCTTGTCTAACCTATGCTGTTAGATAAAGATAACGGACTTTTGAATAGGGTGTTCGCTCTATTTGCATCGTATAAGGGCCAATGGTAGAGTAGTTAGATAATATTGATCAGTTAAATGTAGCAGACATTATTTTATAAATAAATTCATAACATTTTATTAACTGAGAAATATTGATAGCATGCACATATAACCAGACAAAAATTCTAGCAATTATTGTTTTGGGTGCTATTTGCGTTGGTAAAGGTCCTAATAATATTTCTTCACATGTATTGTGCATGTAAAGACGTTACATTTTTATTGTGTGTATATGTAGATATATAAGTATATTTAGTATTCTGGGATTTTTTTATCCATTGGCAATCTGATTCCAAACTAAGTTGAGCTTATAGTATAGTAAACAACATAAAGTACATACATATATAGAAATACAGTGGAACATAACCTACCCCTTTTTAAAAGTCGGTTACAAATGAACTATATGAAACAATCGTAATTCTTTGTTTAACTTCGCGCAAAAAGTATTGAGTTATGACTTGCATAAGACTATTTGCTTCGATTTAAAGCTTCTATACTTCATTAAAATGACCGACTCTTTATAAATGCTTTGTCATACCCATGACATATAGGGTGGAGCAACCTATCAATTGTTTACATCAAGTACATAACTAAGATGAATATTTAGAATAATTTACTATATAGTTAAAACGCATTATGCATGCCATTTATCATGTGTTCCGTATGTTTGATATGTAATTGTTGTTGTTGGTAAATAAATTAAAATTTATTAATTTATTATCCTGATTTTTCCATACAGATAAGTTAATATAAGTATAGTAAATAAACACGATAAAACAATCTCGAGCGTGATTGACTACGGGCTAAACGTCCTCGTTATTTCGGCTGAAGAAATAATACTAATATTGGCATAAGAATAAATTCGAGGTACAATTAAAATGTATCGTATTTTTATTCTGGAATTTTGTAACCCCCCAATACAAGGAAGATCCTAAACCTATCGATAATATCAAAATCCATATTATTTGCAGAATCATACGTGATATTTATCATCGTGAGAATCATACCCCAAGACTATAACATGTCTATAGACAAAAAGATAAAAAACCATAACTTATTTGCATTAACACTAAACGCTATGGCGCGACGGAGTTAAATAAAAAAGTGACTTACATCAGTTTTGTTACAAGCGGCCGAGACGCGACCGTGTTGCGCATAAATTTTCATATATTATACATGAGAAATAAATCTACATAAGTATTATAATTGCTATATAAAATTACGTCTCACGTGGCCATGGCTGTGGTAGAAATAGATGAACATATATTTTTCATAATTGTCAATAACCAATAATATAAACCTCGTTTAGTCTCTTATCTCAAAACTGGCAATCTTAATTTTTTCCGTGATAAAAATCCTCTATCCGTTTAGACTTGAAGAAGTAACAAACATACACACAAACATTCGCCTTTCTAATATTATACTAGTGTGATAACCTTTCTTCTGGCGTAGTCTGGTACAAAGACAGAAGAATATGAATTCTTCAGAGCTTGAGCCTTTGTGAATGTATAGACAAACTAGTGGCTCCCCGCGGTTTCACCCGCGTACCCGGGAGGTCTTCCATTTTCCCGGGATAAAAAGTAGCCTATATGTTAATCCAGGTTATAAGCTATCTTTATTCCAAATTTCATTCAAATCCATTCAGTAGTTTTTACGTGAAAGAGTAACAAACATCCATACATCCATACTTACAAACTTTCGCCTTTATAATATTAGTAGGATGGATCTAATATGTACCTATACGAGAAGGGAGTCAAACGAAACTTGCCTTGAACATAACATACCTAGAAAAAAAAACAGTCGAATTGAGAACCTCCTCCTGTTTTTTGAAGTCGTTTAATAAATCTGGTTTAAACTTTCGACACATTTATCACACAAAACTCCCAAAAAACCGGGTGAAGTCACCGTTTACCATAGATACAGTACCACTTCTAACACAGATACCCAGTTTTGTAAACCACAGTACATTGTAAAGCAAAGAGTAAATAAACATAAGTGGCAGAACTTCGAAGTCGCACTGTCATCCGGCGACCGGCCATGCTCACAATGAGCTATTGGGAACAACTTAACTGTGTTTCATTATTTTCACAATAACATAAGTAACTACTACAGTTAAACGATATACTATAACATGAAAAACATGCAGTAATACGATGTTTAAATTGTAATCAATGAAGTAGGTAAATAATTTAATTAGGTTGTTAACGTTGTTTGAATTTTGTATTTTTTTTTGAGAACCTTAACTTAGATGGCTTAAAGTTGAAAAATATATCAGTATTTTTAAAGCCATTAAATATATTCATTACTTAAATTTTATATTTTTTATTTTTAGGTACATATTACTTATATTAAACTAGCTGACCACACAAACCTTCTCCATAATATAAAAAATATCAAAATGGCAATTAAAAAATGTGAGGTGGGAACTGTGGGAAGACGTAGGGGGGTTAAGATAACACAAAAAAAATCTCGAAAAGGAAGTGAAACAGTAGCCTGTATGTAATTAAAATATACTCAAACAAATAAAAAAACATGATTCAAAAATTTAATGTAGGTACCTACAGATTTATCAAAGTAAAACTTCGTAAGGAAGCCTGAAGGAAGGTTTTCCATACAAATTTTGTATGACAGGCAAAGGTAATATTAGACGCTGCTATAACAACTTGGAACCCAAGTGGAGTAATATTTTATAGATGATTTCTAGTCATGTTATCTAGTGTCGAATTTTCACGAATACTCGCGACATTTTACAATGTACGCGACTTGTCAGAGTTGAATGACCTCTTGTAGAGCTTCAAAAAACCGGATTCTTACGATTTTTAGTGTCGATAAAGTTAATAATGTTATTTAATATGCATGCCGATATTTTGCTTTTATTACCATATTTCATAGAAATATTTTATTGTTTACTCCGTTGTAAAACATGCAATGTGTGTCTTTTGTGACTCTATATGCCTATACTGCAATTTCACTCGAGTTCCCCTGACCTTAGACCCATCTATCTTCATGCAGACCAAAGTGGCACCGAAGGCTGGTAACAATAATATTTTTTTTAAGTCTTTATATACAGTAATATATAGAGTCACGATTTGATTTTCTTTTTGTAATACTAACAGGACCGAATTAAATCATAATTCTTTCACATAGCCATATTATATTTTATACCCGTATTCGCGGGTGAAACCGCGCGGCGGAAGCTTCTTATCAATATTCTCACATGGGAATTAGGTTTATATATAGTATATCTAGTTAAGTTTTTATTATCAGTATTTGACAATATTAAGCATACGACCGCCCAATTTCAACATAATGTCATTGACTCGAAATTAAATTATAAATTATACAGCTCGTAAACTACCCACTTCGATAAAATCTAGAATTTAATAATTTCCGTCATTGTTTCATAATGTTTGTTGAATCACATCTTGCAGACGAAATATCTTATTTTCCAGGTCATTTTATTATTTAACAAGGTTACGAACATTTTTGACAGCAGATGTAACTAGTTATCGGTCCGGTTTTACACGCGTTCCCGGGAAATTAACTTAAGCATTCATAGATTTTTTAAGAACCTCATTTGAACTAATTTAAATACTACTTTTAAAGCCAAAAGTAACCAAAACGGTTAAGTTGTTCAGGGAAATAGCGAAAAATATGTCACTTCTGTCCGTATGTAGATCTTCTATAATAAACTGCACAACGGATTTAAATGCGATTTTCATCGCAGAGATAGAGGGGTTCAAGAGGGAGGTTTATGTATATATTTCACTAAGATTTTGTGTAATTTGGTAGAATTATGATGGTAGGTTTCTGCACTCGTTCGAAGACAGGTATGTCGCTAGTTAATCAATAAAATATTAATTGAAATGTAGACTAGACCGCGGGAATCGTTTCGGATATACAGCGAGCGGTAATACATAAATTATTTCAACAATTTCTAATTCCTCTGGCCTAGAAACTAATAAATATTGTAACAGGATGTATATAAAGGTCGATTCACAACCAACGATTTATTACTCGTTCACAGGATAATGCGCAATCGTATCCGGGACGTGGCGGTATTGAACTTCGCTTTTGGAAGTAATGTCTCAAAAAAAGATGGCGTTTCGTCATTTTTGAAATTTTACTCCCCGCGGTTTTACCTGCACTTCCGAGAAATCTTAAATTTTCCCGGGATAAAAAAGCCTATGTGTTATTCCTGAACACATTCTAACTCTATGTCAAATTTCATTGCGATCCCTTCAGTCATTCTAGCGTGAAAGAGTAACAAACATAGGTAGGTACATCTATTTATAATATACTAGTGGCTCCCCGCGGTTTCACCCGCGTTCCCGGGATAAAAAGTAGCCTATGTGTTATTCCAGAACATATTCTAGCTCTGTGCCAAATTTCAAGCAGATCCCTTCAGCCGTTGGAGCGTGAAAGAGTAACAAACATCCATACATACATCCATACTTACAAACTTTCGCCTTTATAATAGTAGTAGGATGTAAGATACACTATTTTCTACCCTACACATTTTACTAGTAGGTAAAACTGATATACCTACAAACTATTCCACACGGTTTCACTTGCGTTTCGACTTATAAACCATCGGTGTTCTTCATACAAATACGTTCAGTCGTGTTTGCGTAAAAGGGGTAACAAACACACATCCATACTTTAGCATATATTATAATATTACTTATATTTTTTCTAGTGTTTGCATTATACTGCAGCTGTATATTTCGAAACTTAATTCAATACCTATTTTACTAGTAATTTTAAGCCCTTAACATGCCAAATCTAGTTTTGTATCTAATCAAATATTCAACCTATTTATTCGCACAAATTCAACATTCCGTACCAACTGAACCACTGTATACTTGTAGATCGAATCTCAAAGCTTGTTCTGTTTAAAACAATGAATTGATTTTTTCGATCGATATATAGAAAGTAAGAAATATAATCCAGTTACTTACAGTAAAAATATAGAATAGAATATAATTTATTGCATATACCAAGAGAAAAATAACAAATTATATAGGTATACCTATATAATAATAATAATAATACACAGAAAAACAAAATGGTTACAATATAGGGGACCTTATTGCAAAATCAATCTATAATAATCAATATACTTATGTACTAAAATTAACGAATATATTTGAAGATTTTTTAGGTGTCATTTATTTTCATTTTGTTAACAAAGAACTTTCATTACGTGATAAGAAATCGACACATTTGTACTGAAATATTAATGGTGAAGAACTATTATATTTCTTCAATAGAGGGACGATTCTAGATGAATATCGGGACGTTTACATAAATCAATATAGGTATATAAATAAATCATGAATTTAGTTCGCGATAGTTTAAAAATCCCTTACAGATATTAAAGTCCAAGATGAAGAATAGACCCCAAAAACCAATTAGACAACAAAACATATAGAAACCCTCCCTAAATACTAACCTTGAAATCATCATACGGAAAACCACCAAAAATTCTTTGAGGCATTCGAAAAATATAAATACCTGACCAAATAAGTTTATTTGGTATTCTGCTCGTACAAAAACACCGTGACTAATCAATTCGCAGTAACATTACGCGATTCAACTATGCAGGTGGAGTTCCAATGTCTATACAACACGCAACCTTTAATACCTAGGTAATAAGGCCATATATAAACCTCAAGACATGAGGAATATGTATATAGAGACGGTTTTAAAACAGGGCCAATCAATTCATAACTACTTATAGCACCCTAAGTTGATTATCTAATAAATTAGGTGTCCTATCGAGTGTAGAATGGTATGTCGAGATTCAGGATTACAGCCACTAAAGATCAAATGTCTCTATGTTTTCTAGTTGTAAATAAGAAAAAAAATATGGACAATTTCGTTAGCCTTTGCAGAACGAGTCAATAAACATAATGAATTATTGATCTATTTTATAGGAAACGTCTTTAAGTAAATATTAACTTTATAATAATTATACTTATATTATAAATGCGAAAGTAACTCTGTCTCGCTTTCACGCTAAAACTACAAATCCGATTTGAATGAAATTTGGTACACATATCGTGTAGAGCCTGAGAACGGACATAGGCTGCTTTTTATTCCGGGACATGGAAGATCTCTCGGGTACGCGGGTGGAACCGCGGGAAGCTACAAGTAGGTGTATAATAGTAATTTAATAGTACATATAAAGATATAACGCATTAGAAAATGGATACAAACTTTAAAAGTTCAACACGAAGGCCCGCTCAGATTCTATCGAGAGGTTATGTAACATCGGAGGACGTTAAAAAACTATAACTTGATTATCTAAGTATTAGACAAAAGAGGATTCGGTAACTTATGTTGTAAAAAATGTCGTCAATTAAATAAAAAACAATCTTAATTCCACTGACACTTATTTCTTTCGACAGAGTGGTCTGCATTTTTTATTTATTTATTTATTATTTTAACTCAGACATTTTATCCATATGGGTTAGTAATAAGACTTACAGACTATGTTAGTAACTGTTATACATATAACTAATTAAACCTATTACCTACATATTAACATTCCTTTTTATTGCCTTCCTATCTTAATATAGCGATGACTTGCGAGGATGTAGGGATGTGTTACACTTTCACGCATCAACAGCTGAAATTAGGTATCCGTATAAATTTAGCACAGATAGAGTTAAAATATAATTTACCAACACCTATAGAAGTCAATATCAAATTCATTTATTGCGAGTAACAATATGACCCATAAATTACATTAAAACAAAAATTATGCATTAAAAATAAATACAGAAAAATACATAACACACAAAATTAAACATTAAAAGTAAAATAAATTAAAATAAAATAAAATACACACAGAAAAATACATAACACCACACACAAATATACATAATATACCTGTTTTATCCGGCACTGCAGGGAGCATGCCTATCACAGCAGTGGCGGATATAGGGACAATCTATCTTACTCGCTATCATGGCCAGAAGTAACATAGTCTCTGTGTTTCAGAACTCTTTACACATAAGATAAAAAAAAGCATAGGCTACCTTTTTTCCTTAGAAAACTAGCGAAATATAACGAAGATGGCCTCATAAGAATTTACAATCTTGAGTAAGGTGTTACTCAAAGATAATTTTGAGTTCATTCCCAGAAAGGAGTTCAAATTTTATCGCCCCAAAGTTGAATCATCACAAATTGTATCATCGATACAAATACTCGATTTAATCCTTTATTTCAGAAATAAAATTGGCAGACGATCAATACCAATATTGATCTTTGACTCATAGGTAGGTACTTGAGTAAGACAACCGCTCTTAGAGGTTCTCGCTAGTAGAGGTTTAAAACACTGGATTCCGCCCTACGGTTTCACCCGCGTACGTCCCGTTCCCATATTAATACGGGGATAAAATATAGCCTAAGTTATCCCCTGATAATGTAGCTTTCTATTAGTGTAAGAATTTCTAAAAATGGTTTTGTGGTTTAAGCGTGAAAGCGTAACAAACAAAATAATATTTGCATTTATAATATTTGTAAAGTTAAATTTCAATAGGAGTAACAGTAATTAGATTTAATAATGAGATTCTTGTTCAGTCTTGAAGATTTTAGACCCAATGGACAAGTCATTTAACTACCATAGGAAAAATACTTAAAACTAGTTTATAGGTAATAGTGTACCTATCTTGTCCACAATTGATAATGTACACCACACTATTCGACATTCACATTTCACAGTCAAGTAGCCCACATTCCGCGAGCACAAGGCCAGAGAGATTGCTCTAACAATTCAATAAAACGTAATAAATAACAATATTACCAAACATAGGTACCGCCAAGAGAATTTCTATCAAAATTTTAATCGAATTGCACAATAATTGTTGAATTGTTGACAAATGGCCCGTGGTCCCGGGTCAACAGAATGCGATCCAACTTGCAAAAGTTATACGCCTAACCCTTTTCGAGAGAACTTAACACGCTTAAATAGCTTATAGAAATAGAGCCCTTCTCAACTCGGCCGTGTAATAGGCGCTTACCTTTACAGAATCTGCGTGTAGAACAACGTGCATTTATCCTTCCATTGCCACCGGACACTGAGTTGTATGAATTAAAACTTTTTTACAAAATCACGCCAAAATCGTTAGGCACAATTGAGCACTGTTTCCGAACGCACGGCGATTAAATTTGACACGTTTTTAGGACAACGTAACGTCCACACCCCTCCGAGACTCACGCATAACTGAGTTGAGAGCGGAAACTTGCTCGGTAGGTCTGCGCCCGCGCAGCCAACGGATGGTCCGGTTTGCGCTTGAGTTTCGTTACCTAGCCTTTTGTCATACGAATAAATCGGTACAAGCTTTATGAAATTATGTAATATTTGGTGTTATGTATGAGTGACTTACTGTATTTAACATTAGCTACCGTAATTCGTGAGAGCGTTAAATTTGATTTTCACTTAACACTTGTTCACAAACGTGAGGCTATTCCATTGGGCAACAGTTTTGCGGCCTTCTCCGTGACTTTGCTTGAATCAATGTTTTTTTTTATCAACATGAATCCATCTTAATTAGTAGCAATTAAAAATGAGCGTGAAATTTATATATAATATGTTAAATGTTACAAGGATTTTATAAAGATGTTTAATCTTTAGTTGTAGAAGTAACAGATTCGTTACAAGCATACAAGCTTCTACCCCGCGGTTTCACCTGCGTCTCAGGCGCATGCATCTGATGCATCGCAGATTCTCTTACTATGTTTTTAGTACCAAACAAATGCCAGGGGATGTAAACCTGGACGTAACTTGTTTTTAAACTTAAGAGGTACGTCAGAGGGGTTTGAAACTGTACCCTCATGATCGTGAGTCGGTGCGTTTCCCACTGAGCCACTACGGCTGCTATAATTATCCTACTAAAATTGAAAATTTAAAACTTTAGGAGTACCTATGGATGTATGGATGGATGTTTGTTACCCGTTCACGCAAAAACTACTTGACGGTTTTGGTTGAAATTTGGAATGCTGATAGTTTATAACCTTGATTAACACATAGGCTACTTTTTATCTCGGGCAAATTGAAGAGCCCCGAGAACGCGGATGAAACCCCGCGGAATCACTAGTATAAATTACGGAAAATTATAAAATGATCACAAAACAAAGAAAGCGCCTTACGTATATCACATAATAATCATAATGCAAGGCGAATAAAAACATCTAATTATAAAATAATTAATTCCATACGTAGACTTACTCACGTCAATTATTCAATTTTCTTTTTACTAACGTTATTTTACGTCACTAAAGTTATATAATTGTGTTACACGAGAATATAATCAACCGTTGTATACTTAAACTAGTGGCTTCCCGCGGTTTCACCTGCGATTCCCCCATCTTAATTTTTTTCCCAGTAAGTATAAAAAGTAGCCTATGCGTTATACAAGAACATAATATTGTAACTATGTGCCAAATGTCATCGCGATCCCTTCAACCGTTATCGCGTGAAAAAGTAACAAACATACATCCATACATTTCCACAAACTTTCGCATTTAAAATAATTACTAGTTAGATAGTAGGAAAACGTTACGCAGGTGAATTATGAGGTGCTGGGTAAAGCGTTTAATTTCTCGCTTCAATTATTATTTAAAAAGTATTGTCTTTAATAAATAAATAAACACTAGGTAAAGGGTAAATGTAAGAAAATGCCTTCAAATGCCTTGGGATTAATTTGGATATTATATTCATCTATTAATGCAACATCTATTCCTTTCGAAATCAACAAAGCAATTTACGAGATAATATAGAAATTCAAATTGCAAGTGTAAATAAATAGAAAAGTGAAAATTCTATCCGACAATCATAGTGTTCAAATACGAAAGCATTTGATATAAAGTGCCATATTAATGTTTTTACCTAAGTAGTATCTTCTAAAATTATCTACCTATATTATACGAGAATATTAATAATAATTTAATCGTTAGGAAGTTCCTCCAATTAGACTCTACAACCACTTAATTTTGAATCCAAGAATTTATCGTTGCATATTTTAAACTAGTGTCTCCCCACGATTTCACCCTTGACAAATAAATTTAATTACAAAATCGTGTCAATAGATAGGTATATTAATATATTTCTTAAAATCCAGGAGCATTAAAGTTAAGTCAAAGTTTTGAGAACTTTCATTAGATAAGCTCTTCCGCCTCTGTGTGATCGTGTCTGTAGCATAATAATGTAATGTTTAAGTTGGAATCTTATATTTGTGTGGTATTCTTTGAAATTATCTGTTGTGCGATGTAGGATTTGTTAATTTATTTAAGCGCCATCTAGCCGTGGGTAGTGTTACTATCATTAAGGTGCTCAGCGTTCTATTACCACCATTAGGATTGTAGGTTACAATACTGCTACAGGGGCAAATTGGAAATAAGACAAAATCTTACACTATTTAGACAGATATATTTCGTCAGCTGGCATATAATTTCAGAAACATACCAAATTCACGCGAGTATGCGCAAGAGGTGCGCGTCTCTGGTGCGCAGGGTGCGGGCCAGCTCTAACACCGTCCTGGCCATGATAGCGAGTAAGATAAATTGTCCCTATATCCGGCACTGCTGTGATAGGCATACTCCCTGCAGTGACGGATAAAACAGGTATATTATGTATATTTGTGTGTGGTGTTATGTATTTTTCTGTGTGTATTTTATTTTATTTTAATTTATTTTACTTTTAATGTTTAATTTTGTGTGTTATGTATTTTTCTGTATTTATTTTTAATGCATAATTTTTGTTTTAATGTAATTTATGGGTCATATTGTTACTCGCAATAAATGAATTTGAAATTATAATTAAATTTGTAATATTTACTGCCCTATACAACAGTGACATTAAAAACGTTTATGAACGTTCTAGAGTCTGTCACTGTCAAACAAATTATCAGAATTATCAAACCACTGTTAGGTTGGTTTGTTGACATTGTTGTTTTACAGGAGTTGAGAAACTTGGGAAGTTATAGAAATTTGGGGTTTTTATTTATTACATTATTTATGATTATCAGATGAAATCATGATTGAATCTGAAAATATAGACTCTAAAGAATCTAATCTACGAAAAAATAGCATCGAAAACAAGTCTAGCGATGTAAAGCCCATGGATATTGAGCAGATCAAACTTAATAACAATTTGAAGAATAGGCTTAGAAAATATATCAAGAAACTGGATGGTAAGTTTCTAATAATAATTTTGTGTACAGGACATTGTCAAGTATTTTTGTCCTCGTATATTGTGCAGTGTAAGATGTATTAGGTACCTACGCTGTGTCGTTAATTTATATAATTGTTGTTGTAACTAAAAAATAAGTAAATAAATAGCTGGTGTTGATAGAAGGCAGCAAGCTAGTAGCCTATTAAATATATTTATACATAGTGGAGGGATTTACGATTTATGTTTACTATAGCATATCAATACATAGAAACTTTCTTTAACTGCTACCATTCTTAAATAAAAAGCCTGGTTGCCTCATCAAAAGATTGAAAAAAAATTGCTAATTAAACACTTAAGCCTTAAGTGGCATTTTATATGAACATTTTATACGAAATATATTTGGTGCATTTTCCAGAAACAGGAACAAGCATAACAAAAGAGGAAAGCTTCAAAGTAGAAACGGATACATTCAAACAACTATACAGACCAAAACTGGATGGAAGTAAGGAAACCTACAATAAAATACCCAAATTCTATTTCAAACTGCCGCACCCTGATGAAGTTTTATCGCAGAAGTTAAGAGAAGAAACGCGAGCACAATTTCTTCAAAAGAAGAGTAAAGAATTATTAGACAATAGTGAATTGAAGCATTTGTGGAGTTTATTGGAGAAATCCAATGGAAGTTATAGCCCGGGGAGTAATGATGAGCTGACAATCGATTATTTTCAGTTCAAGAAGATAAGAGATGAAGCTGGACCTAAATATAGGTATTTGACACCTTCCCTAGGTTTTAGTTTAGATATCTAGATACTATAGTACAAGCAAGCACAGATCTGCCATTGTCGGCAGGATAGGTATGCTTAGAACCCTAATAAACTTGTGAATTTCCACATAAATACTAATGGTCAATTATATTCCAAACTAAGCAGAGCTTGTGCTATGGTCACCACATAGCTGATACACAACATATATTAGTTTTAAATACATACTTATATAGATATTTACATTCAGACACAGAACAAACAGACATATTCATGCATACAAATGTTTGCTCTGGGTGGGATTTAAACTCACAACTGGCTTGAAAGTCAGGGTTACTAACGACAAAGCCAACATGCTGTTAAGTTAGATGTAAGGTATCCTCACATATATTAATCTGCCATGCTCGAGGAAACCCCAAAATCCCCTCTTGGGTTCCGCTACTATAATAGAAGTTCTATTTTAACTGGAATGTATTAAAAGTCCTCTTGCACTTCTTTTTTCAGAATATACTTGACAGCAGAAGTGTTTGGACGTCTGCAAGCAGCAGAAGGTGGGATTGGACGGGTCCGCGGAGTGTCCCTCTTCAACTATGTCATGAGGAGGGTGTGGCTGCAGCAGACCAGGATTGGACTGTCTCTCTATGACGTCACTGGTCAGGGATATCTCACTGAACATGTATGTACATTTATACTAATATATAGAGCTAAAGAGTGTGTTGGTTTGAAAGCGCTAATCTCAGTAACTACGGGTCCAATTTCTAAATTTTTTCTATGGTAGATAGCCCATTTAACAAGGAAAGCTTTATATCATCATGCTATGGGCTAATAGGAGTGGAGCATCAATCAAAAATGATGCAAAAACTGGCAATTGTGTGAGTGTATAAATATTTCTCAATCTAGATATTCCTTAATCACATATGATGATTTCATTGGTGGATTAAGTATATGTAGTGTTAATTAACATGAAATAGTGATCGATGTCATGTGAATTAAAATTTATAATACTTTGATACTTTATCTAACTAAATTCATAATTTATATATAGAAGTCTTCTAGTGACAATGTTCAATGCAACTTGATTGATTCTCTTTTCTGTTCTAGTTGATTATATTTTGATAACAATTTCCGTGGTGCCTATCATTCGATATTAAAATAAATAATTAATTTATTACTTTGGTCCAGACTAACTGAGTTTCAATTGTTATTCCACAAAGCTCAAGTATCCTCTCTGGAATACTTAAAGTTGTCTTAGGTCACTCTCAGTTCCACAATGCTCAAAGCCCTTCTCCAACAGGACTTGGAAAGCTACATAGCTGAGCTGGTTCCATCTCTGGCGGCACTAGACGGTCTGGACTCCTCATTCAGCTCGTTCTACGTGTGCACTGCGGCAAGGAAGTTCCTGTTCTTCCTCGACCCCCTGAGGGTGGGCCGTGTGAGGATTAGGGACGTGCTGTCCTGCTCATTCCTTGATGATTTGCTTGAGGTGAGCGAGATGACTATATTTTCTTACTTATGTATTGAATATTGGTAGTTTAAAATAGCTTGTTATTTGTTAACTAGACTCTTGCTATGGCGGATTTAATAATTGAAATGACGGTTACAAAAACGCTGCTATTGAAATGCTATGTAGTGTAATGTTAATTACACTTTAACTGCTTAATGTATTTTCAGACAACTTGGCACATTATTAAAATAAATACAGGATACTTTCATCAATTTTATTGAACTAGCTTCCACTCTGGATTTCTTCAACATTTTCGGGGGTAAAAGGTAGCCAATAGAAGACTGGTACGGGGTGAAATTTCATATAAATCCGTTCCCTGGTTTTTGTCAAAATGATAACGGACTGACAGAGTTACTTTGGCATTTATAATATTACTAGGCGTTAACTAAGAGTGGAAGAAAGTATAAATATTGAATATGTGTTCATCCCACAGCTGCGCGAGGAAGATCTGCCCATGGAGTTGCAGGAGCAGAACTGGTTCAGTGCAGCCTCCGCACTCCGAGTATATGGACAGTACCTCAACTTGGATAGAGACCACAATGGCATGCTCAGCATCAACGAATTAGCTGGGTATGTTCATTTATTCATGTAATTACAAATAAGAAATTAAATTTCCTAGGATTTAGAATTTAGGAACTCTTGGTTAGTCTGCATGCTTGTACTATGGTAACCAAATAGCTGATTTACTGCATCTGAAGTACACGTAGTATATCAAATAAATATCCTGGGACATTTTCACATACAAATGTTTGTCCTGGGTGAGATTCGAAGCCACAACCGGCAGCTTGACAGTCAGGGTCCCCAACTCCCCATGTGTGTCCCTATGTCCGTCTCCTCATTCTGAGCTACCTCCCCACCAATTTTCAGCCAAATCATTTTAGCCGTTCTTGAGTTATAAATAGTGTATCTAACACAACTTTCTTTTATATCTATACTAATATTATAAAGAGGAAAGATTTGTTTGTTTGTTTGTTTGTAATGAATAGGCTCCGAAACTTCTAGACCGATTTCAAAAATTCTTTCACCTTTGGAAAGCTACATTATCCCCGAGTAACATAGGCTATATTTTATCCCTGTATTCCCACGGGAACGGGAACTACGCGGGTAAAACCGCGGGAAGGCAGCTAGTATTAGATATAGAGTTACATCTTTCCCTACAGGTACGGATCCGGGACTCTAACCCGAGCCTTCCTCCAGCGCGTGTTCCAACAGTGCCTCACGTACGACGGCGAGATCGACTACAAGACGTACCTGGAGCTGGTCCTGGCGCTGGAGAACCGCCGCCAGCCCGCCGCACTAGCATACCTGTTTAGAGTACTCGATATCAACTCAACTGGATACTTGGATAAGTTTACGCTCAATTATTTCTTTAAGGTTGGTGCAAGTTGATAATTTAATTAAATGAAATATCCACTAGTGGCTCCCGGGATTTAATATGTGTTATTCCAGGTTTTAAACTGTGTTCCAAATTTCAGTCAAGCCCGTTCAGTAGTTTTTGCGTGAAAGAGTAACGAACATCCATCCATCCTTACATTTATAATATTAGTAAGATTCAAACAGGCCTTCACAGACACTTATTACACGGCGAATCTAATGCTTGGTTTGGAAAGTAGCTTTTGATAAGAAGAGCGTAAAGATAAAGAGTTGCTTCTCTAATTTTATATTCTCCTCCCTGGTCGAAGCGTGATGTTTTATAGACCGCTATAATCGGGCCTCGATAGTCTTACCCTACACACTACGTATGAGCGTTTGAGTGTTGCCATGGCATAATCAAAAAACATTTCTCTCGGCAGGCAATACAAGAGCAGATGGTAGCCCACGGCGCGGAGCCAGTCAACTTTGACGACGTGAAAGACGAAATATTCGACATGATCCGTCCGGAGCATCCCTCCCGCATCACGCTGCAGGACCTGATCCGGTCAGGGCATGGTCACACGGCGGTCTCCATACTCCTCGAGCTGCACGGCTTCTGGGCCTACGAGAACAGGGAGGCCCTGGCTGCAGCGGGGGACCAGAACACTTGACCCTTGGACAAGTTGGAGTTTGATGGGAAACGGTTCCAGATTTAAGTGGTTAGAATCATATGTGAAGTTTTAAGTGGTTAATGTGAAGTTGCTTGGTGTTAGAAAGATACTGACTATAATATGTGATTTGATGATAAATTTGTGTCTATACAAATATAATTAAATTTGACGTTTGACAATGTGAAGAACATAATATTCAACATGATCCGTCCAGAGCACCCCTCCCGCATCATGCTGCAGGACTTCTGGTACTCTGATACTTCTGATACTCCTCGAGCTGCATGGCTTCTGGGCCTACGAGAACAGGGAGGCCCATGGACAAGTTGGAGTTTGATGGAACACGGTTCCAAATTTAAGTGGTAAATATGTGAAGTTGTTGGAATCATATGTGAAGTTGTTGGAAAGATATTAGTGAAGTATATGTGATTTAATGATCAATTTGTGTCTATACAAAATTTAAATTTGACGTTTTGACAATGTGAAGGAATATTCGACATGATCTGGCTTGAATGATATGACTATGCTGCAACGGGGGACCAGAACTCTAGACCTTTGGACAAGTTGGAGTTTGATGTCAAATGGTTCCAGATTTAAGTGGTTAGAATCATATGTGAAGTTGAATGGTGATTCTCGTATTGTTAATATTAAAGTGACTATGTATGTGATTTAATCTATACCAGAATATGTAAAATTGACGTTTATGAATTATGTATATAATATGGTATGTAAAAAAATAATATCAATATTTTTGTCTGATTGTTGCTATTAGTAACATAAAGTTAAATTTTTTATTGTGATTTTTAATGGTAGCTAGCTGATGCTGTCTTCAATAATCTAAAATAATCGTAAATAGGTAATAAAAATAACACAATGTCAATCAAATATAAAGTGAAATTTATTGTATAACATTAATGAATATGTATATGGCAAAATATTTTTATAAAACACGATTACAAAGTTTTTAAACATGTAAATATAAAATAAATTATTGCTAAAAATATCAAAGAAGTTGTACTTATTTCATAATGCACTGGTGAAATTAAAGCTTACAATTATTGCTTATTATATTAATATAATATTATTCTTTGTATATTTGTGACACATGATTAATATGATTTCAAACTACGCTGAGCTTATACTATGGTAACTATATAGCTGATATACTACTTATATTTATAATCGACGCGCGCGACGGTATAAAGCAGTTTTGTTGTATCTAGAAAAAATGTTTTTTTCTTTCCTTTTTGAATCGGAAAAGAATTTAGAATATTTTTTTTGTGTGTGCCTGAATTATCATCATTATTATATATATGTTTATTAACTTTTTAATAAAAAAATTGTATTTTTTTTCTCTGGTGAAAACCAAATTTTTTTAGATACGATAAAATTGCTTTCTACCGTAGATATAGATACACTCAGACACATTAACAGATTTGTTCATGCACCCAAATGTTTGTTTTGGTAAAAATTAAACCTACATCTAGCGGTTTGAAAGTCAGGCTCTAACAACCAAGCTAGCCAGTATATTTATATAATCTTTGCTTTGCGGCTGGGAATATATATGTTATCTATATTACATATTCATATATATCGTAAAGTATACAAAACAAATGCAAAATATGAGCTTATCTTGTTTACGAGCTTATTCATTATGCGTTCAAAATGTTTAATTGAATAAAATCATTTCATTTAACAATTCCCGTTAGTCCCATCTCTTTTTATCTTATTAAAAATGAATTCTCTTAAAGGGGTACGTACCCCCACAATGGAAAGTAGCTCAAATTATTATGATAGCTAAGCCTGGAAAGTGCCCTGGGGACGTGAAGTCCTACCGGCCCATTAGCTTGTTGTCTATTCCATCAAAACTACTAGAGACCTTGTTCATGAAAAGATTAAGACCACTGATAGACGAAAACTCGCTGTTACCTGATCACCAATTCGGGTTTAGACAAAGTCATGGAACCATAGAACAAATACATAGACTGGTCGAAAAAATTCATGTAACATATGAAGAAAAAAAATACTGCTCAGCTGCTTTTCTAGACATATCACAAGCTTTCGATCGAGTTTGGCACGAGGGACTTTTATATAAAATTAAAAAAGCACTCCCAGTAAATTACTACATTTTTATTAAATCGTACTTACAAAAGAGATACTTCTTTGTAAAACAAGGCAATGAAGTAACTGGACTGCATGAAATTCGGGCAGGAGTTCCTCAAGGCAGTGTGATGGGTCCCACTCTTTACCTTCTTTATACAGCTGATCTCCCCGTGTCAGAAGGAATAGTCTTAGGCACGTTTGCCGATGACACTGCTACACTAGCTGTGCATGAAGATGCCGCCCAAGCATCTAAAGTGCTACAGACAAGCTTAGATGAAATTTCGAACTGGCTAAGAGATTGGAGAATAAAGGCAAATGAAACCAAATCTGTACATGTGACATTCACAACAAGAAGAGATACATGCCCACCTGTACGACTAAATAATGTTGTGATTCCCCAAGCGGAAGAAGCTAAATACCTTGGTATGTACTTAGATCGGCGACTAACATGGCGAAAACATATATTCACGAAGCGTAAAGCATTGAGCCTACAACTAAGGAAACACTATTGGCTATTATCAAAAAAATCCAAGCTCTCCCTGGAAAATAAGCTCAGGATTTATAAGTGTATCATAATGCCTATCTGGACATACGGAATGCAGCTGTGGGGCACGGCAGCCAACTCAAACATTGACATACTCCAAAGGTTCCAATCAAAAATGCTTAGAATTATAACTAATGCACCATGGTACTTAACTAATGATAACTTACATCGGGACTTAAAAATACCAAAGGTGAAAGAACAAATTACTCAAGCAGTCAGTGCCTACAGGAATAGGATTACTACTCACCCTAATAAACTGGCATCAAACTTAATGAAAGCCAAGACATTCAGGAGGCTTAAAAGACAAACCCCACAAGACCTGTTGCTATGACAACTGACACACCATAAAACGGATTGATGAAAATGTGGATGCACCACTGGGAGCATTCCAAGCACGACTAAATCAGAAGCTTAATACAAACGATGCTGAATGTCAGTAAATGGACAGATTGCATCAAATAAATAAAAAAAAAAAAAAAAAAAAAAAAAAATTTAACAATTCCCGTTAGTCCCATCTCTTTTTATCTTATTAAAAATGAAAGAGAGGTACATAAAACAAGTGTAGCATTATACATAGTAGGAATGTACCAAATAAAATGCAATTCGTTAATCATCTATACCGACTCCTGAGCACTTTTGTACTCATAAACGCTACCTCTAGCGGTAAACTCGGTGTAACCCTTCTCTGTATGTTTGTCTGTCTCCATCGAGTCTGGATCTCCGTAACCTCCGCCGCTCGGCGAGTTCATTATGTATTTATCCTGGAAAAATAAATAATAATAAAAATTGTGGGACATTTTTCACACACGAATCTGATTCTAAAGTAAACCGAGATTGTGGTATGGTAACTAGATATCATATAGCAGATATATTACATTTATACTTTTAAATACATACTAATATAGATATTTACATCCAGACACCTAAACAGGCATATTCATGCATACAAATGTTTGTCCTGGGTGGGATTCGAACCCACGACCCGCGGCTTGAGAGTCAGGGTCACTATCCATAAAGCCAACCGGTCTGTCAATTGAGACCTTAATTAAAAAGAAATTAAAGAGAATTTAATACACTAGTCACTCCCCGCGTTCCCGGGGATAAAAGTAGCCTATGTGTTAATCCCGGTTATAAACTATCTGTGTACCAAATTACATCTAAATCCGTGAAAAAGTAACAAACATCCATTCATACCAAACTTTCGCATTTATAATATTACTAGCGACCCGCTCCAGCTTCGCACGGGTGCAACGCTTATACATCACATTAGAAACCTCCAAAATTGACAGTGTTCCTCTAACATATTATGCATGTATTGTATATAAAAACCTTCATCTTGAACCACTCAATCTATTAAAAAAAATCGCATCAATCCGTTGTGTAGTTTTAAAGATTTAGGAAGACATAAACAGACAGCAGAAAGCGACTTTGTAGTAAAGTAGGATTTATTTACCCCCGGATACATTTCTATAGAAGCCTTTCCTCCTAAGTTGATGAGACGGCCGTCGGCTCTCTGCAGCAAGTTGAGTCCTCGCTCCCCTGCCTCACCGCCTGCAATATTATACATTACGTATAAATAAATATCCTTGGACACACGCACGGACGGACAATCTGATTGCAAACTAAGCAGAACTTGTGCTATGGTAACCAGATAGCTGATATACTACTTTAAAAATACATAGTTATTTATATGCCTAGATAATTACAACCAGAAACAGACATGTCTATTCATGCATACAAATGTATGTCCTGGGTGGGATTCGAACCCACGGCCCAGCCGGCTTGAAAGTCAGGGTCACTAACCACAAAGCCAATTGGATTGTCAATTGTGTGGGATTTAAACCCATCTATCTCACCCAGTCCCCCGACTGCCCTCAGATAGTGAGGGGTCACTACCAAGGCAGTTGAGAGGCCAGTCAGTATCACAACCCTGATGGTATACCTACCGTTCCGCCCTGGTACCCATAACACAAGTTCAATCTTAATTTGGGTACCAGAGTTCAACATAACTATAGCATTTAAGAAATAACTCCATATTCTGTGTATTTTCCTGGGTGTATTTTTATAAACAACTAGTTGACCCGGCAAACTTCGTACTGCCTCAGCATCAATTAATAAAAAAGCTGAATGCTTTAAACCTTCCCTGTACTTACACAAATAATTCAAGACCAAAATTAGCCAAATCGGTCCATCCGTTCTCGAGTTTTTATGAGACTAACGAACAGCAATTGATTTTTATATATATAGATAAATATTATTATTATATTATTATTACCGTTCATCCCATAGGGTGTGAAGGCTCGTCTCTCAGTGAGGACGGATAGTTGCACGGCGCGGCGGGAGATCAGCTCGCGGCACACGCCTTCTCCACCGTGCCATCGACCTAGATACATCATCAGCTCTTCATCATCATTTTATTTATTAGCTCACCCAACAATTGTTTACACAATAAATGCATAATTTCAGTAATAGCTAAGTATATAAGTGCAACAATTTCTTAGAGGCTAACACCACATATACAGTACAAACAGTGAACATAAAAAAAATTAATTATAAACAGAATGTAATATAAAATAACAATAAGTAATTAATCTGAATAAACTATGAGTGTGAACAAAATAAAAAAAAATTGGTTGCCTGTAAAGTCGGTATACGGGCGAAAGTTTTACGTGACAACCATTAGGCGGGCTAACCATGCCCGAGTGGAAGGGACGCGTGCCTCTCACTCGCTCTCATTGTGAGCGCATAACGTGAGCGGAGCGTAACGCAGTTTCTTGAAGTGTCACCCGGCAAACCAATTTATAAGACGTTGTCACGTCAAAAATATAATATCATCAGCTAATATAATGTCTACATTGGAGCACAAGCCTCCCTTATCGAGGCCGTAGGAACGGAACACCAATGAAAATATCCCAAAAACGGGGAATATGTGACGTGATTTGCTTCTATCCTGCGGTTTCACCTGCGTATCCGGGAGACTTCAAATTTTCCCGGTATAAAAACTAACCTGCTATACAATACTGAAAAATATTTTGAAATCAGATCAGTAATTCCTGAGATTAGCGCGTTTAACCAAACAAATTCTTCAGCTGTATGTATATCTTAATATATATAAATCTCGTGTCACAATGTTTGTCCTCAATGGACTCATAAACCACTTAACCGATTATAATAAAATTCGCACACCATGTGCAGTTCGATCCAACTTGAGAGATAGGATAGCTTACATATACTTGGACCCGGTAGGTGGCGCTGGTGGGCAGAACGAAGTCTGCCTGCTCCACTAGTTAGTATATATAGATAACAATGGATGCAGCTAAGCAATAATGTGTCAAAACGAAAAAGTTTAATTCAAAGGTTTTGATATATTCTATAATGGATCGCGTATATAACTTTCTACAAAAGTGTTTCAGTCATGTAAAACATAAAATAACATAAAAAATGGATTTATATCATAAAATAAATCGTGAATCACATACACAATATTATCTTAAGACGGCATTTTCTCAAGTTTATGACGGTTGACACATTATTGCTTATCAGCATCCACATAGTACTAGTCTATACTAATATTATAAAGAGGAAAGATTTGTTTGTTTGTTTGTAATGAATAGGCTCCAAAACTACTGGACCGATTTCAAAAATTCTTTCACCTTTGGAAAGCTACATTATCCCCGAGTAACATAGGCTATATTTTATCCCTGTATTCCCACGGGAACGGGAGCTACGCGGGTAAAACCGCGCGGAGGCAGCTAGTTCTTCTATAAAAAGATAGAAAGAGATAGGTTTAGCTAGTATACCTCTGCCCCCCGAGCCCTCCCGTAGACTGAACTTGTCGACGAGCATGGGGTAGCGCCGCTCCACGATCTCCACGTCCGTGATGCGCGTGTTCGTCATGTGGGTGTGTACCCCACCCGCTCCACTGTACCCTGGACCCTATATCGTATGGAATAAGGTCCACTTTAACATAATATCCTTGGACATTTTTTACACCCGGCCAATTTGATCCCAAACTAAGCAGAGCTTGTGCATGGTATGGTAAATAGATAGTTGAAATACTATATATACTAATTTTAAATACATAAATATATATAGATAATGACATCCAGACACAACGAACAGATATATTCATGCATACAAATGTTTATCCTGGGTGGGATTTGATTTGGAATCAGATTGGCTGTGTATGAAAAATTTTCCATGATATTTATTTATTTAGGTATAAATGAATTAAAGCCGTGGTGGCTCAGTTGGGAACGCACCGATTCTGAGTCGTCACGATCGTGAGGGTGCCGGTTCAAATCCCTGGCCCGTACCTCTGAATTTATAAAAACTTACGTACGGATTCACACCACTGGCTTTCGGTGAAGGAAAACATCGTGAGGAAACCTGCATGCCTGAGATGTCACAATTAAAGGCATGTGAAGTCCACCAATCCGCACTAGACCCGCGTGGTGGACTATGGCCTAAACCCCCTCGATGTTAGGGGAGGCTCGAGCTCCGAGCGTGGAGACGTATATGAGCTGTTGATGATGATGAAATGAATTATTACTATAAATTACTTACGGCACCGCTTCCCCCAGCCACGGTCTCGTAGTACCCCCAGTGTGGTTCGCCCAGCGTCACGTTGTTCATGCAGCCTTGGGACGCGGCACACACCTACACAAACAAGTCGCAAAAATGGTAACAAATCGGTGAATATAAAAGTAAGCGTATATATATAATACACTAGAAACAAAAAAAAAAAAAAAAATACCGGCCGAATTGAGAACCTTCCTACTTTTTAGTAAGTCGGTTAAAAAGGGATATAAATAAAATTCGAAATTTTTGTGTAATTTTCAACGAGCTGTAACTCCAAGGAATGATATTTAGATCCTTAGAATTTCTCCATGCTTAAACACGATACAAAAAATCATCATGATCACATCTAAAAACTAGACACTTCGCTACAATTTGGTTTTCTATTCTTTGCTGTGTGATTATTTTCTTCGGAGTTACAGCTCGTTGAAAAACGCCCAAAAATTTCGGATTTCTAAAAGAGCATACGTCATTCTCCCTACTCCTTTTTTAACCCCCAACGCAAAAAAAGGGGTGTTATAAGTTTGACGTGTTTGTCTGTGGGTCTATGGGTCTGTGTGTCTGTGTGTGTGTCTGTCTGTGGCACCATAATTCCCGAACGAGTGGACCGATTTTGATTTAGTTTTTTTTACCTGGAAAGCTTTAAGCACGACGTCGACGATACGTTGCGAGGTGAGCACGTTCCCGCCCACCACGGCCGCGCCCTCCGACGGGTCTAAGATAGAACCTGGGGTGATGATTACTTGCACCGGGTTGAGGCAACCCTGGAACGAGAAATATAAAAAATTACACCATCTAATATATAAAATTCTAGCGTCGCGAAGTTTGTGGTTAAACTCCTCCGAAACGGCTCGACCGATTCTCATGAAATTTTGTGTGCATATTGGGTACGTCTAAGAATCGGACAACATCTATTTTTCATCCCCTTAAATGTTAAGGGTAATCCACCCCAAAAATTTTTTTTTTCAATTTTAGAAAAACAATTTTTTTTTAATTTTTTTATGATACAGCATTAGTAAATACATATAACCCTGAATTTTCAACCCTTTACAATCAACCCCTATTTTACCATCACGATTTTTATTTTATCTTCCGCCTTCACTGGTCGATAACCGATCAACGATCAATCGATCAGTTATAATAAAAATAATTAAATATTATTTAGTTCAATAAAAATAAAAAAATACAGATATTTTGAAAATAGATACATATCTTATCAATACATATATTAATTCACTGTTTTTTACCAATACACTGATGGAAGGATTTATTAACTATTCATATTTTAATTTCTTTGAAGACAACTATAATAAATATTTTTTTACATTCAATTAATATTTATTTGGGAATAAAGTACATTTATTAATAGTTAATGTAACATTAAATAAATCGTATTTAATAAACTGATAGTTACAATATGAATAATTATTTTTTATATTTAGATAACTAGCAAGAATTGTAATTTAAAATATATATGTATAATATATGTAGAGAACATTCATTTATTACCCTACATAAAGCATTAATTTATTCTTCATAACGTTTTCGATTATAAGTACATCCCCGAATACTTATAGTAGATAATTATTTTTATTGAACTAAAAAAATGTTTCCTATAAATAATATACATGGCAAAACAATGACTGCATAATACAAATTATGTAAAACATAGTCCGTTTTGTCTGTCTGAACGCGATAAACACAAAAACTACTAAACAGATTTCCATCCGGTTTTCACCAAGTTAAGGAGTATTTCATGGGGAAGGTTTTTATGTATACTACTTCAATTTGGACCCGGTAAGTGGCGCCGGTGGGCAGAACAAAGTCTGCCGGGTCCGCTAGTATACATATAAAAAACTTGGTTTCCCCGCGTATTTCCCTAGTATGGTAATAAAATATAGCCTATGTAGCTTTCTAATGGTGAATTATTCAGATCGGTTCAGTAGTTTATTCAATACAAAAAAAATGTATCCTCTTTAGAATATTGATAGCTGCCTCCGCGCGGTTCCACCGTAGTTTCCGTAATAATAAATATTTTTTGGAATCGGCACAACAGTTTTGGAGTTTGTTCGTTACAAACATACGCACAAAAATACAAATTTCTTTTCTTTATAATATTAATGTAGATATCAAATACTAGTAGCTCCCCGCTGGCTTCCCGGGGATTTTCAATTTTCTCTCTTATATATTTTATGGTTATATTTTATCCCCGTCATCACGGGTGCGGCAACTACGCGGTGGAACCTCGTGGAGGCAGCGAGTAACATTCTCAAGAGGAATGATTTAATTTTTTTGTTTGAATTGAATAAACTCCAAACCTCCCGTACCGATTTCAATAATTCTTTCATCAATTGAAAGCTACATTATCAGAGAACAACATGGGCTATATTTTATCCCCATGTTCCAACGGGAAGGTAGTTTATAATATAGAAGAGTTACCTGATTCAAAGGTACATCATGGCCGACCATGCACCGCAGACAGTAGATGAGGGCGGACAGGGTGATGGCCCGCGGTGCGTTTAAGTTACCCCACACTTCCACACCTGTTCCCCTAGAATATTTATATTATTTTTTATATATAAAGTGTTAACTATGCATTGTCATATATAGATAAAGTGTTAACTATGCATTGTTATCCAAATTGAACTTGTATACAAAATTCCAGCTTAATTAGTTGAATATATCTGCTTCAAAAGATATCTGCGACCACGTCATGCACGAACTAAATGAAAATATTCCAAAAGATAGAGGTATATGTTGTATATCAGCTTTATATATCTAGTTACTATAGTACAAGCTCACTTAGTCTGGAATCAGAATGTTTGAAATGTAGATATATAAAAACATTATTAGTAGGGGCTCTCCCCCCTTTATTTACAAATTATTGTTTATCAAAATATCGACTACTTATTACAGATCATGAGATACAGCTTGGTGACAGACAGACGGTCATCGGAAACTTAGTAATAGGGTCCCATAACACCTATCGTGTACAGGATCATAAGAAAACTTACGTAAAGTCACAGACAGCACTGCCCAAGTCCCTATCCAGTGTAACAGTTAGTACTATTGGAGTACCGTTGTCCATATACTCTGTGGCTCGAAGAATGGTAGACCCTGTGTTTACTAGAGTTTTATTTGCTATCTCCTGAAATAAATGAAATGAAATGAAATAAATTTATTAATTCAAATAGGCCTTCACAGGCACTTATGAAACGTCGACTCTAATGATGAGCATATTAAGAGTATTAGTTAATTATGATTTATTGGCTAATGGGTAGGACATGTTTATTGTAAAGGAACACAAAATATTACTAATATATATTCTAGGTATTTTTGTTATATCTAAGTATAAAAGATTTTAAATTGTATGTCCAAATTACAAATTGCAATTATTAAATTTATCCATTGACATTTAGAGTGTCAGATCTGAAATAATGGTGTTATTAATATTATATTATCTTTATAGATACATTAAAATGTATACCTATATGTGGGGATATAAACATCGATAGTGTTAATGAATCAAGTAGAATAAATAAAAAAATACCTTCAGCATGTCCCGGACAGCTATTTCAGCGTTTTTCTGTATGTGCGCCATATAAGCTTGGACTACATCCAGCCCATATTGCCCAATCAGCTCTCCAACTAGCTGAATACCCTAAACATCAAAGAATAACCTATAACATTATCATTAGCTATACTGTAGGAGCCCTCCCCCCCCCCTAACAACGAGGGGGTTTAGGCCATAGTCCACTAAGCAAGCCTAGTGTGTATTTTGAGCATGGAGGCTTCCTCACGATGTTTTCCTACACCGAAAGACAGTGGTGTGACAATCTCTGAGTTCAAAAAGTTACATAATCCGTATGTAACTTTTCGAACTCAGAGATACGAACCAGGAATTTGAACCTGCAACCTCATAATCGATACGTTCGCCACAGAACCACCACAGCATGTTAAGATGTATTAAAGATTAAAATAAATCTTACTTCTTCAATGCATTACTGTTTTGAAGGTACACATAAAGATAGATCTAAGAAGTGCATTATGACAAGAGGTTGTTTCTTTTTGTCACTCTTTGGCATATGACTTTATATGTTCTTTCTAAACAGACTTTTTAGATCCATATATAAATATATGTTTACCCTTTGATTAGCGGCTACTTGGGCTTTCAAATCTGATAGATTATCAGACAAGTTCCTGGTGCCAGAACAACCTGGTTCCTTGCCAGGTTTCATCAGTTCTGAAACGGTTAAAATCTAAATTAGTTTCAGTTTAGGCCATTTCTGAAGGAAAGAGTTACTGAAGCTTCAAATGGGTAGAAGCGACAAGAAACGTAGTTTTCTTATATATACTAGCTTCCAGACCGTGGTTTCTCCTAAAAACTAATGACATTAAAATAAAGCTTTTGTAATTCCCTGGTAATGAAGCTTTCCAGTTGGTTAGGCAGACTGCCTACAGTTACAAAAGAAGGGGTTTTTTTTTATTATGTAATTTATCAGAGAAAGTGAGGAGCCATAGGCTGTCATAGCATGGACACATGATGCGGAGGGATGAAAATCATGTTACGAAAAAAGTTATGAATGTACAGGTAAAAGTAGAGGAAGACCGAAGAAAGTATGGATGGATTGTGTAAAAGCTGATATGTGTAAGAAGGGATTGATGAGTAAAATGACGGCTGACAGAGAGGAATGGAAGAAAAACACGTGTTGCGCGGACCCTGCTTAGGCGGGATAAGGGCAGGAAGAAGAAGAAGAAGAGTAATATTTTTCTGAACGTCACAAATAAACATTTCTTTCTGTCTTACCTTCAGTGAGTTGTTCCTCATTAAAGGTCCCCCCGTCGACGAGCAAGAAGGACTTGAAGGCGGCGCCCTCCTGGTTGAGACGCGTGGAGTGCGGCGGCATGCTGCCCGGCGTGAGCCCGCCGATGTCCGCGTGGTGCCCGCGGGACGCCACGAAGAATATCGGACGGGGGATGCCGCTATGATAATATTAATAAAGTGAAACCGCAGCACACCCAGTGTTGCCCACTCTGTTGCCATCTGGTGACGTTTTGAAGGGCCCAATAACAATAATGTCTTTATTTCAGCCAAATAAGCCATATTTACAAAAAGTAAACCATATAACATATCAAACGCGACGATTCACGCGTAGTTTATCATCAAAATATAATACACTTAAAAGGTAGCTTTATTCTATGCCACGGTGTACGTTTACGGTGAAAACGTCATTATTTTTACCTAAGCCGTCTAACCTAAAGAACTGGACGCAGTTGATTAATCAAAGAAAGTGCTTTATTGAGGCCTATTTGAATCAAAAAGATTTTGATTTTTGAGAACTTCAGTGCAGTTTTTAATGGCAATAGAAAAACAGTAACTATTTTCATGTCAATAGGCTGAGAAAGCAGGCAGACGGTCCATCTGATGGTCACTGGTCACCGCGGCTAATGGACATCCGTTATACCAGGGGGATTGCCTATGTGTTGCCAACCTTAGCCCTAGAAGATCTAAATAAGGGAAGAATACTACAAACTCACGGGTGAAACACTGGCGTGATGACTGTGAGGTCGGGAAGGTGGGAGCCGCCTGCTTTGGGATGGTTAGCCAGCACCACGTCCCCTGGCTTTAGGGAATCACCACGCACCTTCATCTAAAGAAACACATTACATTAATACTTTAATGTTATCACATATTTATTTCTGAATTTCCTGCATGTTGTATGTAATTAAATTGTACTATTTTTACATTGTATTGTACAAAATGTATTGTTCTAAAATTAAATGATGCTAAACAAGTCAATAGAACCCATTTTTGTTATTAATTTTCTTAGTTGATGGTTGATGATTATTATTCATCATCATCATTCTATATGTCTCCACAATAGGACCAGAGCCTCCCCTAATAACCCCCCCCCCCCCTTGGGGCTTTAATTAGGTAGGGTAATACTAATATAAACTAGGGCCTAAAAAAACTAAAATATATACAAATAACAAGTTAACAGTGTACGGATTGAGTACCTAGTACCTGTACAGTACGGTACAGTGGAGTACAGCCTAGTACAGTGTAGTATAGTCTAGTACAGTGTAATACAGTCTAGTACTGTCCAGTACAGTGTAGTACAGTGGAGTACAGCCTAGTACAGTGTAGTACAGTGTAGTATAGTCTAGTACATTGTAATACAGTCTAGTACTGTGTAGTACAGTGGAGTACAGCCTAGTACAGTGTATTACAGTGTAGCATGGTTAAATACAGTGTAATACAGTGTGATACAGTCTAGTAAAGTCAAGTACAGTGTTACTACAAGACTATACTATACTACTAGACTATACTTTGTCTAGTACAGCCTAGTACAGTGTAGTAAAGTCCAGTACAGTGTAAAACAGTCCAGTACAGTCTAATACAGTGTAATACACTCCAGTACAGTGCAGTATAGTAGAGCACAGTGCGGTACAGTACCTGGTACTGCACAGTCTCCTGCATGGCGCCGAGGTGCACGGGGATGTGCGGCGCGTTGGACACGAGCCCGCCGTCCGCGCCGAACAGCGCGCACGAGAAGTCCAGCCGCTCCTTTATGTTCACCGATATGGCGTGCGTTGGTATGGTAGAGTGTAGTACAGTACCTGGTACTGCACAGTCTCCTGCATGGCGCCGAGGTGCACGGGGATGTGCGGCGCGTTGGACACGAGCCCGCCGTCCGCGCCGAACAGCGCGCACGAGAAGTCCAGCCGCTCCTTTATGTTCACCGATATGGCGTGCGTTGGTATGGTAGAGTGTAGTACAGTACCTGGTACTGCACAGTCTCCTGCATGGCGCCGAGGTGCACGGGGATGTGCGGCGCGTTGGACACGAGCCCGCCGTCCGCGCCGAACAGCGCGCACGAGAAGTCCAGCCGCTCCTTTATGTTCACCGATATGGCGTGCGTTGGTATGGTAGAGTGTAGTACAGTACCTGGTACTGCACAGTCTCCTGCATGGCGCCGAGGTGCACGGGGATGTGCGGCGCGTTGGACACGAGCCCGCCGTCCGCGCCGAACAGCGCGCACGAGAAGTCCAGCCGCTCCTTTATGTTCACCGATATGGCGTGCGTTGGTATGGTAGAGTGTAGTACAGTACCTGGTACTGCACAGTCTCCTGCATGGCGCCGAGGTGCACGGGGATGTGCGGCGCGTTGGACACGAGCCCGCCGTCCGCGCCGAACAGCGCGCACGAGAAGTCCAGCCGCTCCTTTATGTTCACCGATATGGCGTGCGTTGGTATGGTAGAGTGTAGTACAGTACCTGGTACTGCACAGTCTCCTGCATGGCGCCGAGGTGCACGGGGATGTGCGGCGCGTTGGACACGAGCCCGCCGTCCGCGCCGAACAGCGCGCACGAGAAGTCCAGCCGCTCCTTTATGTTCACCGATATGGCGTGCGTTGGTATGGTAGAGTGTAGTACAGTACCTGGTACTGCACAGTCTCCTGCATGGCGCCGAGGTGCACGGGGATGTGCGGCGCGTTGGACACGAGCCCGCCGTCCGCGCCGAACAGCGCGCACGAGAAGTCCAGCCGCTCCTTTATGTTCACCGATATGGCGTGCGTTGGTATGGTAGAGTGTAGTACAGTACCTGGTACTGCACAGTCTCCTGCATGGCGCCGAGGTGCACGGGGATGTGCGGCGCGTTGGACACGAGCCCGCCGTCCGCGCCGAACAGCGCGCACGAGAAGTCCAGCCGCTCCTTTATGTTCACCGATATGGACGTGCGTTGGAGGACCCTAATAATGAATAACGATGATTGGTGGACGAAAAGACTATATATTAGGTTCTGTCTCGCAGTGTCACCCGAAATAAAAATTAGCCTATGTACTATTCCAAAACATATTGTTATATAGACCAATCGCGATAGCTTTGAAAATGGTAAAAAGGGAAAAATATAGTAATATTTCAAATGAAAAAAGTAACAGTGTCAGGACATACAAAGGTAAGTTTTCACCAAATTTGATTATTTGAACCAAAAACTTGATAATTTGAACTATTCACATAAATTTCGAGGTAATGTGAAAAAAGTGTGAAAAGTTGTAGATCCCTTTATTACCTACAACTTTGTCGTAATTTTTTTTTCTATAGGACTTGTAGTTTTGCCGGAAATCGAGCCTAATCGTTTTTTATCCTAAGAACTCACCCCCCCCCCCCCCCTCTTCCCGACCTTAGATCGCCCGTAATTTATTTTTCCTTTAATTTCTGTAATATCCAGGTCGTGTTTCATCCTTCTATTATTTTTTTGTTTCCAAAATTATCGACTCTGGTCTATCATAACTCTGTGCTAAATTTCATCGCGATCCCTTCAGCCTTTCTGACGTCAAAGAGAAACAAACATATATCCATAAATTCTCACAAACATTTGCATTTGTAATATTAGTAGGATAGCCTACTTGTCCTACTAGTTGACCCGGCAAACATATTAAAGACGTATTAGCCATATAAAGAAATAATAAAATCGCGCTGGCATGCTTGAGTACCAAACATCCAAACATCCATACAATCATTCTAATTTACAATATAGTTAAAGAAAAACTCAGAAATTAGGATCCCTACAAAATAAATAAACCAAAATATGGTCCAGGTTACTGAAATACAACAAAAAGCTGAAAATTCAAACATCATTCAGTTCATTTATTTAAAAAACAGCATGTAACTCAAATTATTTAAGGATGCTCAATCTTTAATGCTAAAATGAATGAATTCCACTAAAAAAGGAAAATAGAGATTCTCAATAATTTTATTTATATTATCTACTAGGTGCCTCCGCGCGGTTTTACCCGCGTAGTTCCCGTGGGAATACAGGGATAAAATATAGCCTATGTTACAGTGATAATGTAGCTTTCTAAAGAAAAAAGAATTATTAAAATCAGTCCAGAACTTTTTGAGTTTATTCGTTACATACTAAAATACAAATCTTTCCTCTTTATAATATTAGAGTAGAAAACAAACTTACAAGCAAATAATAATGTAAAATCTACCTGCCCATCTGCTCAGCTATAGACATGAACCGGTGTGAGAATATGCTCAGCTGTATAGAGTCCAACTCTGTAGTCACCTTCTTGGGCTTTCCTGACCCGATTGTAATTCGAATGTCACCCAACCGCGTTATTTCTGCTCGGCAATCTAATACAAGGGAAATATTATAAACTAGCTGTCACCCTAGGTCTTACTTGCATTCTCGGAGATAAAAAGTCATGATCAGCTTATATACGTCTCCACCGAGGGGCTCGAGCCTCCCTTAACAACGAGGGGGTATAAGCCATAGTCCACCACGCGGGCCTAGTGCGGATTGGCGGACAAAGGTATTCTATGTTAATCTAGAACATTATCTATGGATCTGTTAAGTTTCATCTAAATCTTTTCTCTTCGGTTCACAAAGAAGCTTCTACTGTAAAGAGCTGCCAATAAACTCAGTAATAAATTTATTTAAGTAAGTTTTTGACTATAAAGAAGTTTATTTCATTGTGTCATTCTTGGCAAGAATTGAAGTAATGAAACATGATATGGCATGGTATCCCCGGCGCGACAAATACCTATAAAATTGTTTACTAATTTCAACGCCATCTACCGGGGTATTTATACAAATCAACATTAATTTTGCCCATAACTGGTGGATGGCGTTGTTTCATAGTTTAATGTCTTACCAGGTTCCACTAATATGGTGGACAAGCTGTCCATGATGATGGCCGGTCCTGGTACCACCTGTTCCGGGAGCAACTTCTCCAGGAGGTATATGGTGGTGTCTTGATAACCCCCATCGAAGTATACCTTTACTGTCTGCAATACAACAGTGAAAATACGTTTGCCTTCCGACCTTTATATTAATTATACGTTCCTTAAAAACTTTATAATTAATTTCTATGAAAAATGTTGTATTTGAATTATGTGCTAAATTAACATGTTTAAAACAATTCGATTCTATGTTAATTTATATAGTGGTGAATTATTTATTACCAAAATAACAATAAAGATAGAGGAATATTCTTTTTTTTATTTCACACCTATTACAGGTTTGAAGGTAACTATATAAATGAGAGTTACATAGCTGTATTTTATAGTAGCAAGTAATTTTTTTTTTATAATAATGGTGGTATAACCGTTATCATCGTCATGTTGCGGCAGAATTTGGAACTAAAATTTTACAAGCACTTTATTAGGAACATACATTTTACAAGTGGCGCCCTCTTTTCACGTCTTTTATTGTGGTTTTTACCTTCTCAGCGACAGGTTTAGTCCCTTTTCCGCTAGGTGGAGCTACTTCCTCCTCCACCGTGCTCATCCCCACGCCTCGGACGCGAATATCATCTACAATGACGTCACGGTCCGCTAATGTGAAGCCAAACTCGTTCTTATATCTGTCGGGATATAGTTGAATATTGAAAGCACAAAACCGCGGAAGGTTCAATATTATTTAGATTTATAGATCTGTGACATTCAAGCTCCAAAACAAATTGATTAATTTGAACATGATTTTGGCGAAAGTAGTCTACTTTAACTGTGTTTTATGAATTTTTGTCAGACATTTAAAGATACACAGAGCTTAAATATTTTTATTTACTTATGAAATAGATACGTCATACTTAAGTATATGTATTAATACATCATCATCATCATCTTCCTCGCCTTATCCTATTTAGGGTCGGCTTTGTGCGTTATGTCCCTCGCATTTCATTCGGCCTCCAGTCAAATCCACATTCACTCCACATTCTCTCATATCATCTTTGACACAATCATACCGTTCTTGAAAGAACGTCTAAATGAAAGTCTTAAATCAATATCAAAGATGGGGGTGTGGACTAAAGCTCTGAACCGAGAGGAGTGGAAGAAAGATGGGGAGGCCTTTGCCCTGCAGTGGGACACTACAGGCTCATAATAATAATAATAAAAATCAATATAGTACCTATTAACAAATGCAGTGTAGAAGTCCCCATGCTCGATGGCGGTGGGGGAGTCTCCAGCCGGTAGGGGGGCCACCATCAACGCGCAGTCCGTACCCGCGTACCGCAGGTGCAGGTACGGTTCCACCACTATACGGGAGTCAGGGAATCCCTGACGAGAATAAAGTTTATTGAGAAATTACCTATGTTCTTTGTAGTGGAAGAAGTAGAACAAGGCTATAGAAATGAAAGAAAATATTACACATGTAATTTCAAAATGGCCGTTGGATGCATTTATTAGTGAACTTCTATAATAAAGGTATGATGACAAAATAAAAGTTACACTAAATGATGGCTTCATTAAACATATAGTCTAAAAGGGCACCTGCCCGCTCCCCCCTCAATTAATGTTTACTTATTTGCTTACATTTCGCGTAGGTGATCTTAAAAATGTGACTTAACCTTATTTTTTTTCTCAAACCTAAGTCGGGGGTCGCAGCTCCACTCTGGGCCAGGCGCTAGAAACACCTTTCACACGATCCACGGTCCACAATCTTCAAAATGCAGTTTACTTTTTACAGTCTACGGCCTACAGCCTACTCTCCACGCTCCATGGCTTACGCCCTTCGCCCCACGGCCATCACCCCACGGCCTTTGCCCCACGGCCTTTGCCCCACGCCCAATGCCCCACGGCCTATGCCCCACCCCTCACCCCCTATGCCCTTAAGCCTCCCCCCTACCTGAGCCCTCAACCGGTCCCGGCACACGTCAGCCAGCACGTGCAACCGGCGGTCCAGCAGCTCCGCGTGTAGCGGCGAGTACACACAGGCGGCCGGCTCCTGCGCCTCCTGCACCACGTGGGCCAGTGCCATGCCGTACGCTGATAGTATACCTAGGATAGATGGACGATATATTGAAGTATATAGGAAATTTGGTTCAAGTTGCTTCCGGCGTCTGTGTTTCCTGACGCAACCTAGGGATTTTTAATGCTAGAATGAATAGGTTTTTTCTGGGCAACAATACTCCATTTTAAGTTTCGTCAACGTCTTGTATAGGTTTTTTAATTTCTACAGTGGGGGGGGGAGGGGGGGTACAGACTACGAGTCTCGCAAGGCTGTCAATATTACTGCTCATAGTTCAGGGTACCACTCGTCCCCGCAAGAACCTCCCCCACTCTTTGGCACTGGAAGACCAAATGATGTCCAGCAGTGACATTTCAGGCATGCAGGTTTCCTCACGATGTTTTCCTTCACCGAAAGCCAGTGGTGTAAATCCGTACGTAAGTTTTTATAAACTCAGAGGTACGAGCCAAGGATTTGAACCTGCACTCTCATGAGCGTGAGTCAGCGCGTTCCCAACTGAGCCACCACGGCTCTAAGCTCCTCATTAGAAAGGAGAAATAGCTTACCAGCATATTTATGTATGAAGACAGTAGTGATCCCGAGTTGCCGAGCGACCGAGCACGCGTGCTGCCCGCCCGCGCCGCCGAAGCACGCCAGCCCGTGACGCGACGCGTCGTGCCCGCGGGCAGTAGTTAGTGCACTGACATACGAACATACACCTATGTTATTTATAATATAGATTTATATATAACTAGCTGCCTCCCCGCGGTTTTACCCGCGTAGTTCCCGTCCCCCTGGGAATACAGGGATAAAATATAGCCTATGTTACTCGGGGATAATGTAGCTTTCCAAAGGTGAAAGAATTTTTGAAATCGGTCCAGTAGTTTCGGAGCCTATTCATTACAAACAAACAAACAAACAAATCTTTCCTCTTTATAATATTAGTATAGACTATAGGCAAAACTCGTTTCATTGGCGAACTAACAGCGCATATAATTTTAGTTCATATTCTGTTGACGTTGATATATTCAATATGAGCAGCTTGTCGTTGCGGCGACGGCTTAGTGAGCGTTTCTTCACTGAGTAACCGCATCACAATACAAGTGTGCACATCTCAAATTACTTGTTATATTATTCTATTGTAATATTTTCTAGTCCTAAGTTTTCTGTTGTTATTGGTGAGGACCTATTAATGGCTCACACATCTTCTGTTATTTTATATATATTATTATGTAAAGCTGTTGGTCTTCCTTACAAAAAAAAAAAATAATAAAAAAATTAAAAAAAAAAAAATACCAAATAGCCGTTTGTTACTAATAAAAAACGTTGTGGCTTCCCCATACATTGTATGTCTAATTTAAGTTCAATTTTACTGCCATAAGAGATGGGAATATTAAAAACAACTTACCGAATAGGCCTGCACATAGTTTCATTTGCAACATTTATAAAGCCCATTGCAACTTCTTCCATGGTCATCTGAAATCCAGATTTTTTTTTTTGTTAAACATTTTAAACGTTCAATTATGGTGGGTCTACCCAAATGAACGATTTTCCTATGACATAATATATTTGAACTATAGTCGGATTAATAATTCGAGTCACAAAAATGACAACTGCAACTGTCACTGATACAAAAAAGGGTGACCCGCTACAATGGTGATGTTCGGCAGTTTTGTTCTTTCAGTATCCGATACATAAATCTAGTCGAAAATCCCAAAATTTAATTTTTTTAAAACTAAATTTGAATTTAATTGAAACCAAAATTAAATAAATGAAATCGAATAAATGTTATTAATTTAATTAACCTAATATAGGCTAATCATCCAATTCATGCTTAATTAAAAAAAAATGAATAAATGTACGAATAAATATAATTTATTTGTCTAGTACCCATACAAATAGTCACTTCCAAAACAAAATGGGGTCCATAGCGTGACAAGTGATGACTATAGTTCTTCCAATAGCCAAAAACAAATAATATACCTACATAAGAGTATTTTATGTAATATTTAATTACCTAAAGTGTATGTCTTCTGGTTTATTACAATAAATTACATATTTTTATTTATATAAAGGCAATTTGACATTGAATAAAAAAAAGGAAACTCTAGTCGAGTTTCCTTTGTCCTTAGCCGACTTTTAGTTGTAAAAATTCGAATCCACCACAACACTATTTATTTGGGACTAAAAACCTGCAGCACTGGAAATGTCATATCTCTGCCTACAATGAATAATCTGAGTATATATTTATCTTTAAAGAATATTACGTACAGATATACAATTAAATACCATTAAATCAGATACCTAGTACAAGCATCAGTTAATCTATTATGTGGTTCAAAGTTCCACGGATCAAGAATTCAAAGAAGAACATTTATGATCTATGATCAATTCTAACTAAATTTAAAATTAAAGCATATAAACAGAATTACTAACCTCCTTACCGCCATCTTGTTTTAAGAAATCGTTAATTTCATCTGTTAGTTTCTTAAATGCTGTTACAGTGGCGTCCTTATCTAATGCTTCATTTTCGCTGAGACCGAATATCTTTGGGAAATATTCCGGAAGGAGACGACCTGTTAATATCATTTTTAAATGGTAACATGTTCCAATAGACCAAATTACCCCTCTCCCCGCAGTTTCCCCCGCGTACCCTGGAAATCTTCCTATTACCCGGGATAAAAAGTAGCCTATGTCCTTTCTAAGGCTCTAGACTATCTGTCTACCAAGTTCCATTAAATCAGTTCAGTAGTATGCGTGAAAGCGAGACAGACAGTTACTTTCGCATTTATAATATTAGTTAGGATTAGAAATATGTCTGCTAAATGGTCGAAGAAATATGGCCGACTACAAATCAACCTTCCGAACCGAACCCTGTATCAAATAGCAGGGAAAACTTCACATAGTCACTAATTAAACAAATGGCAATGACACCCAAGACAAGCAATAAATTCACCTATAATGCAATGACAGCAGAAAAAATAAATAAAAATAAAAACCTTCCGAAACTAGCGTTAGAGTCTAACTATTCAAAAGTGCTTGCGAAGGCCTATTTAAATGAGAAACATTTTTATTTTGAACTTACCGAGAAGCAGGTTTGCGTCTGTAACAGCTAGAGGCCCCCCCTTCCTGTAGCAAGCAGGGCCGGGCTGGGCCCCACACGAGGCCGGCCCAGCTGCCAATAGGCCCGTCCTGAACTGCAGCATAGATCCTCCCCCGGCTGCCACTGTGTTTATGTCTAACACCGATATGTATATCAAAAACTGTTAAGTCCAAAAACCATTTTAAAGTAGACAAAAACCTGCAAAAACTTATATCCGACCCTAAGGCCCGCTCTAAGCTGCAGCATCGAACCTCCCCTGTAAAACACATTTTGGATCGATTTTTTAACTTAACTTAATTTGTATGTAACATTTCCGAACGATTTCCAATATTAACTGGGGATAAAAAGGGGTAAAAAGTAACCTATTTGCTAAAACATAAACTGTGGACCAGCAGTTGTTGCGTGCCGGGGTGACATGGTTATATCCATCCATCCCCCTGCAGTTGAATTCTCCCTTCTTATTTAGTGTAATTCCTTTGATAAACCTACCCTAAAATCGAAGTCAGCCCCTACCGAACCAAAACCCTATCCATCTATCTTCATAAGCTTACGCTATAATAATATTGGTAACACTATCACGATCCAAATACATCTTTACATACATGTTGCATACAAACTGCTTCTCAGTAAAAGCAACTTTCAGAACCGAGCATAAGAGTGACTGTTCATAAGTGCATGTAAAGGCCTATTTGAATAGAAAATGTTTTGTTTTGATTTAACAAGGCATACATCTACCAATCAGATTGTATCTAGGTACATACCAAGTTGCGGCGCCTGTATAGTGATTCCAGCTGTAGTCGCCTCGTGCACGTGTTCCAGAGCCCCTGCGTACCGGGACACGTCCGTGGAAGTACCTCCCATGTCGAAACCTGACAATTGTTACACTATAAAACACTGTGTTTCAGACACACATTTTAAGGACGGTACATTTTCAGCACTAGATGGTCGATCTGATTATTCTGATTCCAAACTAAACACAGCTATTATGGTGATCAGATAGTTGGTATACTTGTAAACACATACCAATATATATGTATATATAGACTAGTGGCTCCCCGCGGTTTCACCCGCGTTCCCGGGATAAAAAGTAGCCTATTTGTTATTCCAGAACATATTCTAGCTCTGTGCCAAATTTCAAGCAGATCCCTTCAGCCGTTGGAGCGTGAAAGAGTAACAAACATCCATACATACATCCATACTTACAAACTTTCGCATTTATAATATTAGTAGGATTTATTAGCCTGATAAAAGAAGAACATCAAAGGATCCTAACATTTCTTATAGCAGTATTATTTTAATCTTCTATCCCTTGTTTCATTAGGAAATGGAAATGCCAGCAGTAAAAACCACGCTTTAACCCAATAGAAAGAGAAGTTTTTTTGACGTCATAATTACCTATAATAGGGAGCCCTGTCTCTTTCTGATAAGATGTCATGGCGTAACCAACGACGCCGCCCGCTGGACCGGACAGGATCGCTCGAGAACCGTTGAAACTGAAACATAATATTATTTACAATATTAATTGTAGGTCTCTTGTGAAGTTTAATTTCATTATAATTACAAGATTATTTTTGTTAACAAGTTTGTTTACATTAAAACTTGAAATCAAATCTTGCAAGCTGAATTAGAATCACTTTTTTGATATTCGACTGAAACTTTCCCTATGTATTTAATCTTACCTATACAAAAATAATTTGTAACTTATCAAACTACTAGCTGCCTCCCCGCGGTTTTACCCGCGTAGTTCCCGTTCCCGTGGGAATACAGGGATAAAATATAGCCTATGTTACTCGGCGATAATGTAGCTTTCCAAAGGTGAAAGAATTTTTTAAATCGGTCCAGTAGTTTCGGAGCCTATTCATTACAAACAAACAAACAAACAAACAAACAAACAAATCTTTCCTCTTTATAATATTAGTATAGATGTACATGAATGAGTATGCTTTTCATTCGGAAATCAGCCTATAATTATTAATTATAAATGTTTTACTAGCTGTCGCCGGGAATTCCTTGGGAACGTGAGGATTTTTAAAATTAACGGAATTCCTGAGCCATCCATAACTTAAAAACGCTATGCTAGAGATTAACAAACATACTCACATTAATATTAGTAATACAAACCAACTAACACATTCATAGGCGTGAGTCCCCCGTCGGACTGCATGAAGAGTACATTCCCCCCCCTCAGTGCGTGACCGAAGCCCGAGGCGAAGGCGCGCACGTACTCACGGATGTGCGGCGTGAGGTACGCGTCCGCACACGCCGTGAGCCCGCGCCCCACTAGCCGCACCGTCGACGTCACCGCGTGCGAGAGGGACACCTGCGTGAACCCTATAGTGGAGGACAGAGAGGGAAGACATTTGACAAGTGAAGTGATACAAGCAGCCACGCGGTCGACGCTCGACGTCACCGCGTGCGAGAGGGACACCTGCGTGAACCCTAACGTGGGGGACAGAGAGGGAAGATTTGACAAGCGAAGTTTCACAGCGTGTTGCGTGGGTTGTTAGTCGCGTGCGAGAGGGACACCTGCGTGAACCTTGACGTGGGAGATAGAGAAGGAAGATATTTATTTAACTAGCAAAATTTCGAGGATACGCGCACGCACACGTCGTGAGACCGCGCCCGACTAGCCGCACCGTCGACGTCACCGCGTGCGAGAGGGACACCTGCGTGAACCCTGACGTGGGGGACAGAGAGGGAAGATGTTTATTGGACAAGAAAGTCCTTTTGCGTAAAACCTGCGTATCGCGACATAGAAAGAGATAAATGAATTTAATTGTTTTATAGCATCTTTATTATATGGCTTGTGATACTAGTTTTGGCCTTGCAGTTTTAACGGAATCAAAATTTTCCTGGGATAAAAATAATTTAGCCGTTATTGTTTAAAATACAAAACTAGATTCACCCTTCCAAGCATCCTCACAAATTTTTACATCTATAATAGGTACATATTTGTAGGATATAATATAGTACAGAAAGATTAGGATTTAAGCCTAGCTTGTCACAGTTTCAAACAGTTCCCTATCTGTGCAACACTTTCATTTACCACAAAGAAAAAACTCACCTAAACCCTCGGCAATTTTCCCAATCCTCAGTTCATGATCATGAAACGTATAACTATGAGCGAGCACGACAGCTATACTGTCTATCCCTTTCTCTCTTAGCTTTTTCAGCTCATTCTTTAACGCTTCCTCATCTATGTCTTTTGTTATTAACATCTTCTCACCAGTCGTTCCAACAACTGTTTTCCAATTAGTTTTAGATTTGTCAATTTGACATTTATCTTCTAAAGCTGGTATCACTCTGCAGTCTACTTCTACCACCTCTTTATATAGAACGCCTGGTCGTTTTATATCCTAGGGAATAATTAGAAAAATAAATATCCTGGAACTTTTTTCACACACATTGCCGTGTCTGATTCCAAACTAAACAGTCTAATAGTCAGCTATTTAGTAACATAGCACAAGCTCTGTTTATGTATTTTGATATACTACTTTTAAATGCATAAGTACTTATATAGATATTTACATTCAAACACAGAATATACAGACATATTCATGTATACACATGTTTGTCCTATTAAATTCGAACCCACGACCGATGGCTTGACAGACACTAACCAAAAAGCCAGCCGGTCTTATTTATTGTTAAAAGGAAATCTACATTTAGAACAATACATTAGCCTAGCCTAATTTATTACTGAATCATGAAGGTAAAACCTATTTACCTTAATAAAAATTAGTTAACAAAGCTTACCAATTCAAAGATATTAGGCCGAGCTTGATTTCCTATATACAATAGGTCCTTAAAGCCTTTATTGATGACCAGAGCCATTTCGGCTCCTTTCCTCTCTAACAGAGCATTAGTAGCTACTGTTGTTCCCATCCTGATAGACTCTATGAGCGATGCATTTACTTTACCATCACTGTCCAAAGCATTTCCAGTTTCCTGCAAAAAAAAGAAAATAAATATCCTGGGAGAAAATATCCTGCGACATATTTCACACACGGTCAATCTGATTCCAAACCAAGCAGAGCTTGTGATATGGTAATCAGATAGCTGATATACTACTTTTAAATAAATACTTTTATAGATATTCACATCCAGACATAGGACAAACAGACATATTCATGCATATAAATGTTTGTACTGTGGTACTTAGGTGGGATTCGAACCCACGACCCGCGGCTTGAGAGTCAGGGTCACTAACCACAAAGCCAACCAGAAACCATGTGGTCCCTTCATATCTGCACTATGATTTACTAAATCCCTTCTTACCTCCTGTAAAATCCTCCTGATAGCTTCTGTAGGGGCATCATCGTAGTTCTGAGGGTCAACAGACAGCAACTTCATGACACGAACTTTACCGTTCGGACAGCGAGCGTATACATCTGTGAATGTGCCCCCACGGTCTATAGCGAACTGGAACCCTGGTGCCATGATGTGAAACTGAAAAATAAACCTTTTATTACTATGTATAGGGTTGTATTTTGTTTGGGGATATGTTGGATTCAGATTAATGGTATTTTTAGCACATAAAAGTATTTTTCTATTTACGATACATAGGGTTGTATTTTGTTTGAGGAAATGCTGAGTGCAGGTAGGTAAAAAGTTTTTTTTCTTGAACATAAAATATTTGAAAAATTTTTGTTACAGAACTATTAGAAAAATACATGCCAAAATCAGAACTGCATTTTTTATAAGTAGGTAAAAAATCTTGAAAAATGACTATGAAATAAAAGTAGAGTAGAAATACTACCTATTAAGTACTTATTAGGTATTAAAACACAACTACACTCCACTATTAAACAAACAATACTGAAATGTATAACTTAACAAGATAAAAGATGAATTTACCTATTGTCTAATAATGCTCTATCACTATATTAAGTCTTATCACAAGCTCTTAAAGTTTTAATTTGCTTGTGGTATTTGTAGTTCAAATAAAATTGATTATACATGTTTGCAATTAAAGGTATCTACATACTACATCTATATTTGTAATGACCACAATTACCTACCATAAGAATGTTTTGAGGAAAACAAATAATATAATTATAAGTTAGTGGAGTATTATGCTGCTGGTGCTTAAAGGAAAAAAGGATTCTTACTATATCTTCATAATCTTTATATGGACTTTTTTTTCCACAAACACACATATTTTTTTTGATAACTGCTGAATTTTAATGTCTCAATCTGTTTGGAACAATACGCACATTGTAAAGAAAATTCTGTTTGATAAAAAAAATTATAATATTTTTTTAATGACAAATTTTTTAATTACATATTTACAATCTAGTGTGTAGTTAGCCTAACATTTCAAAGATAATAGTATTACCTAAATATTTATTGTTGATAAGAGATATATAAAGATGGCATTATATTTGTCACACAACAGTGCCTTGAATTATGTTAGATAACTATTCAAATGGCATTTGAAATAGAGTTAGTCAACTTTTTTTTTGGTCTAGAATACCCAAAAGAAATGTTGTAGAGATCTATGTGTTAAAAAGAGACAAAACATACTTGTAGAGACATCTACTTTTAAAAAAAAATATCTTGTATATCTTAAATTCAATTATGATCAACACCTTAGCCCACATTTTCAATTACTACAGTTGAAAACTCATACCTTAACTAAAAAAGTTAAATTAAAAAGTTTTTAATGTCGACTTAATATATTTTTATTATTAACCTATAAATATAGAACTATAGAACTTTCTAGTAAGTAACTCCAGTCACTATTTCAGTAAGTAGGTAACTGCTGTAGTTTTTGTAATTATTAAAAAGCTAATAATTAACCAATACTATCAATCGGCACTAATAAGTTCATATGAAGAATATCAAGCAATACAAGGACAAGGAGTGTTATGAAAATCCGGTAATTAGGTAGCTCCAGATAAAACAAAAGAAGCGTTTCGTATGTTCAGTTTATGTATGTAAAATGTTGATACACGTACCTTATTTGTATATTTTTTTCTTACTAAAAAAGCAATGTTTTCAATTCAATCAGCTGACCCTAATTAATTGACAATTGACATTTATTTGACAGGAATACAAAACAAGATTCCGATTCTGTAGTTTTGTGGTAGAATTGAATATCCTTCGATATTTAATTTTATCATAAAAATAAGCATGATAGTTTTATAGAACGATTATTTCGTATTTTTTATTTATAAGTAAAATACAATATTACTAAATTACTACAATTTAAGTTCAATCATTCAATCTTGAACGCATATATCTCGGCAACGTACGTCGTTGATTGAACGCGTCCTTAACCTCACTTTTTGATGTCAACTAGGGATGTCGGAAATGCAATAAAATATCGATATATATTGTATCGATATTTTTTGAATATATCAATATCGATATTGATATTTTTATTTAAAAATATCGATATATCGATATATCGGTATAATACGGATAACAGACTAGACGGATAGGTAAACGACAGACACTGACACTGAAATGACATTGACTGATTGACAGACAGAGTTGCCAACTTAAAAGCCAACTTAAGTACCAAATTAAAAAGCTGCAAATCGAGTCGGCCAAAGACAAAAAAAAATGTAATTTGTTAAAAAATGTTAGTATAAAACGTATTATTCTTTAGGATTTTAAAATCATAAAAAATATCGATTTTTATACCTTTTAATTACTTGTAATTTTATATCGATACATCGATATATCGAAACATTAAATATCGCTCAAAAATATCGATACATTTAAAAAATAATATCGATATATCGATGTATCGATATTTTTTCGACAAGCCTAATGTCAACCGTGTCATCAACAAAGTAAAAAACTGGATTTTATTTTCACGATTAAAAGATTTGTTACGCTCGGAGCATACATCAGAAGAATGGGGAAACGAAATCGCAATGTTAATAAGTTTGCTCAAAGAAAAAGAGACCGCAGAGAGCAAGTAATATATAAAAGTTAATGACAAAATTGTATGTTTATCTTTTGGGTTATTTACTCATTGTTTATATTGTTTTTAGGCAAAGAATCCTCAAGAGAAGCCTGCGAATGATGTGCGCAAGCATTATGACGATATTGTGAGAGAAAATGCGGCATTTGAAGAATATTACAAGGTAAAATTTACTTTTGATTGTGACCAATTTAATTAACCTCCACATGTATATCAAATCCGATGAAAAGATACTTTTCAGTTCCAATAAGTATGTGTTATGTAGATGGTCAAGTGTATAAACTCTTATAGAACTCATCTGCGATCTACTGTATCCTAATTAATTTAGAAAATAATATTTAGTACTTTAGGTTATTTTAAAGTTAACCAAATATATTTTTAGAATCAAAGATTTTTTTAGAAACACTTATGAAGTTACCCATATAACAACTACAGAAAAGTCCTATTCTCTCACTATAACTATGCAGTTAAAATAAATAAATTTAGTACATTAACTAATTAAACATTTCAAATTTATATCCGTGTACAAAATTAAGCTTAGATGTTTTTTTATAGTTTGTTCAAATTTTACTCACGTTTTTTATTCTTTTTAATAGTTTAAATTTATACACTAGACATTGGCAGAAATTGCTGAAATCATCGGCAGATTGCCCTTAATTCAAAGAAAAAAAAAACATTTCAAATACCTCCTCGCTTTTTATCAGGAACAAAAAGTGTGTCCAGAAGAAGAATGGTCAACTTTCATGAAGACCCTAAAGGAGAACTTGCCAACAGCATTTCGGATAACGGGCTCCAAGTGTGAAGCAGACGCACTGATGAATATTGTGAAGAGTGAATACTTCTCTGAGATCCTCAATGTGAAGATGCAGGTCGAGGGTAAGGAGGAGGAAGAGGAAATTAAGCCTATTAATTTATCTTGGTAAGTTTAGGCCATATTGTCATAGTGGGATTGTAAGCAATAATTATTTCCGCTGAGTGTAGACTTCATCTTCTCTCGATTAAAGGCTATTAAACCTTCATAATTGTGGAAGTTTGTTATACATTAAAATGATGACATTTTCTTGATAAAAGTAATTAAACGTATGCAGTGTTACAAAATAAAAAAATATGCTGCGACATTTTTCGCACAAGGCCAATCTGATGCCAAACTGAGTAGAGCTCAGTGTTATATGGTAACCAGAGAGCTTATAATCTACATTACTTTTTAATACATACATATTATAGATATTACATCCATTATAGTATAGTATAGTCAAGAAAACTTACATAAAAATATTATTTTTTTATTTGTATATAGTCAGCCTGGTTGGCTTTGTGGTTAGCGACCCTGACTTTCAAGCCGCGCCTTTACAGGCGCTTATGAACAGTCACTCTTAATAATGGTTAGAATGTTTTAGCCTCAGATAGCTTTTACACCCTTACACGGACTGTTTCGGTGAGCACAGATGGCTCTCAACCAAGGAGAATAAAATCATAATTTATTCTACACTAATAACCATACACATGCCATCAACACACCAGGTACCCCAGCGGCCTAGCGTGGCAGCTCCGTCTCTCCCGCACAGACATCAGACGCAGCGAGCCTCTCTACCGGTTACACAACTTCCTCGTGGCGGAGACGGCGGCCGGGGGGGTCTCCCGCCAGGAAACAGTGTCCATGATACCACCTGTAGTGTTGGATGTACAGCCTCATCATAAGGTAAAACTGCAGAAAAAAGTAATTTTGTCTCTTAAGCTTTCACACCTATTAAAGCAATTGCAAAGATTAAGTGCATGTGAAGGGCTTTTTGGATGAATAAATATATTTCATTTCATCTGAAGGGAGTCTGCTATTTCACAAATTATGTCACAGAATTTTAATGCTTATTTCTTCAGCCGTTTATTAGTAAAAAGTAACATATTTAGATTAATTCTCACAATCTTTCACATTTACAATATTACTAGGGATTCCTAATAAGTAATAATAGATATTATTTACATAGGTATTGGACATGTGCGCTGCGCCGGGCTCTAAGACGGCACAACTAATAGAGTTCCTCCATGCAGACGAAACGAAAACACCAACAGGTAAGATTGTAGAATACTAGTGGCTCCCCGCTCTTATTTGATTTCATTATAACCTTATTTGTTTTATCATTTCTCTCAATATTGCACTACGTGTTACATTTAAATGTTGTATGCATTTGAACAAAGACATAAATGTATTTTAAGGATTGAGGTATGAGCTATAAGCGTTTATCAGCAAAAATAAAAAATCTAAATCAAAAATCAAAATCTTTTTTATTCAAATATGCCTCAATAAAGCACTTATGTATAGTCACTATTAATGCTCGGTTCTGATAGTTATTTTTTTACTGAGAAGAGCCGACAATAAACTCAGTAATTACTCTTTTCAAAAACCAACTTAGATTTAATACAATATGACGTCACAACTTGATAGAATCTTCCTATCGAATAGGTTTCGTGATGGCTAACGACGTGGACAACAGTAGATGCTACATGCTGGTCCACCAGGCGAAGAGGCTCAACTCGCCGTGCATCGTCATCACCAACCACGACTCCGCTGTTATGCCTTCCCTGCTTGTAGCTGATGAAGAGGTCAGTGGTATATGCACCTTACAGCACGGCCGTAAGGGGCGGCATTGTTTGGCACTGCCCTAACTTAAAATCACAATGCCCTACTTTAAAATCACAATGCCCTACCTTAAAATCACAATGCCCTACTTTAAAATCACAATGCCCTACCTTAAAATCACAATGCCCTACTTTAAAAATACCAAAAGCTGAGATAAATAATTGTTTCTCTATAAAATTCATTCAATGTATCACACATGGTAATTGATTTAGGAGGACATGCTTCGAGGGCAGATCAATTATTATGATAATTTTTTTTACTTCCGCTTACATCCAGACACAGAACAAACAGGCATGTTGACTGTTGCAAATATTTGTTGGTGGGATTCGACCCCACGATCGGCGTCATTAACCACAAACGAAGAAATAAAAAATAATTTTCTTTCTTTCTTTCAAAGTTTGGTCATTCAAGATGTTACCAATGACTCTGCCAATGTCATAGTCGGAAAACGCATTATTATATTATATAAGATATTTATTATTATTTTCAGAATCCAAACGCGACGAAGCAACTGAAGTTCGACCGCATACTGTGTGATGTGCCGTGCTCAGGCGACGCCACATTACGTAAGAACCCGGATATTTGGGTCAAATGGTCCACTGGGAATGGAAACAATTTACACGGGTGAGTGCCTAAATCATTACAAATATTTAATATATTTAAACGCACAAAACACATGACAACCACAAAAATAATATGATATGAATATGATATGATTGCGACATAAACACGTGTGCAACTAAGCAAAACATAGAAAAAATCTCTCATTGTTAGATAGCCCACTTTTCAAGGAAGGCTATATACATCGAGCATGTAACCAATAGAGTATCAATAGTGAGCCATTTGTTTAGCAACGTTTCTATGCTCTGTCACGTATAACTAACAAGCCACGCTCGAACTAAAACAGTACCCGACCAATGAGAGACCTGTGTGTACGTCTAGTGCAACACTTGACCTTGAGTCGGCCAATCAGAACAAAGAGGCCGGCGCAGCGTTTTGGCGTATTTTATTTTCTAACAAAACTGTTAACAGTTCTACTCTATTGGTTATATGCTCGATGGCTATATATTATCACGTTACTAATAAGAGCGCAGCATCAATGAAAAATGTTGCAAAAATGGGGAAATGACGCTAACTCGCGCTAGTCTCTTTTTAAAACACTTGCTGCCTCCGCGCGATTTCACTAGTTGGTTGTTTGTCACCTTGACAGTCCGGTTGGCTTTGTGGTTAGTGACCCTGACTCTCAAGCCGCGGGTCGTGGGTTCGAATCCCAGGACAAACATTTGTATGCATGAATATGTCTGTTTGTTTTGTGTCTGGATGTAAATATCTATATAAGTATGTATTTAAAAGTAGTATATGTAGTATATTAGCTATCTGGTTACCATATCACAAGCTCTGCTTAGTTTGGAATCAGATTGGCCGTGTGTGAAAGATGTCCCAGGATATTTATTTATTTACCTTAGTGGTATAAAAAAAAACTTATCCTGGGTAAATTAAGTCCCCTTCAGCGCCCACCACGGCTTTTTATATGATAACTTAAAACCTTCAGCATCCAGTACCGTGTATTGAAACGTGGGTGTGAACTCCTCGCGGTGGGAGGCAGGCTGGTGTACTCCACGTGTTCCTTCAACCCGGTGGAGAATGAAGCGGTAGTGCATCGTGTGCTCAAGGAGGCGGAAGGGACCGTCGCTTTAGCTCATGTGCAGGAAATGTTGCCAGGGTTGAAGGTGAAAAAGGGTTAGTAACCTGTCGAGTCGAGTTTTCACAAAATTACGCAAAAGTAGTATAAAAAACTATGAATTTAGAAAAAGTTATATGGTTTATGTAACCATTTAAGCAAAAATTTAAGTAAGATCTTAAATTATCCCAAAATAAATAGAAGCATATATGCTAGCAGATACCAACGACAAACTATCTCAAAACAAAACTTACATTTTATCTCTCACATAAAGTTAATATGTTTATAAATGTTTTCCAGGGATGACCCATTGGCGTCCAGCATCGAAAGACATGGTATTCTATGACAAATATGAAGATGTACCGGAGCGGTGGCAGACGGTCGTACGACCTCAGATGTTCCCTCCCAACCCTGAGGATTTGGACAAATATAATTTGGATAGATGGTAAATATGTTCTCCTAAAAAATTTAACCTAAGTTGGTATACTCTAAAAACTTTCAGAACTATAAGTAGGTATAAGGTTAGTGGTTTTGATGGTGAAAGTGTAATAAACAAACTCGTTAGGATTGTTGTATTTACTTAGATAATATTCATTCTAAGTCTTGTGGTAAGTAAAATAAAGCTTTTCATATCATTCAGACCATTCGCAAACAACAATTTATGGATCCAATTGTCACAACAAAATTTAGGAAACAGTGGATCCAATCTGGAAGTATACCCATTGAAATAAATAAAAACTATCCCAATTGGTTCATAATTAACGGAGTTCTGAGGTAACAAACAAAAACGCGAATGGAGAATCTCCTTTTGGTAGTTTCTTTACAGCTACTTGGTATTCTTCTTTACAGCATAAGAATTCTACCCCATCATCAAGACACGGGTGGATTCTTCGTAGCAGTCTTCGAAAAGACCGCCCCTCTACCCTGGGAGAAGGAACAGAAAGAGAAACCAGCAGAAAAACCGCAAGAAGAGAAGAAAGAACCGCCCAAAAAGAAGAGAAGAATGGGCGGTTATAAAGAAGATCCTTTCGTATTCTTCTCAGGAGATACAGAAGATGTTTTCCCATCTATAAAAGAGTTTTACGATTTGAAATCAGACTTTGATTCGACATGTTTACTCACGAGATGTCATGTTGGTAAAAAGAAGAATATTTATTTAGTATCGCCCATTGTTAAAGATGTAGTGACGAGAAATGAATCAAGTATCAAGATTATTAACACCGGCGTAAAGACGTTTGTGAGGTGTGACAATAAGAATATGGTGTGTCCATTTAGGTGGGTATTTTTTACTTTCTTGAGCCTTTTTTGTTAGTTTGTTAAGTTTTATTGTCTGTGCCATTGTAGCTTCCAAACAGATCAAAACGGAGTGACTTGATCCAGATAGTTTTGTTTTAAGATAATCGTTTGAAGAATGTGCCATAGATAAATCCACCTAGAACATACATTTGTATGTAGAATTATGTACATAGTGTAAATATATATATTCGAAAGATACATCCAAAAATATCTCTATAATATTACTACTAGCTTCATCTTTCTTCTTAAGAAATAAATAAATATCCTGGGACATTTCTCACACACGGCCAATCTGATTTCAAACTTAGCTTGTAATATGGTAACCAGATAGCTGATATACTACATATACTACTTTTAAATACATACTTATATAGATATTTACATCCAGACACAGGACAAACAGACATATTCATGCATACAAATGTGTGTCCTGGGTGGGATTCGAACCTACGAGCCGTGGCTTGAGAGTCAGGGTCACTAACCACAAAGCCAACCGGCCTGTCAAATCAATTATTCCAAAACATATTCTTAGTCAATGCCAAATTACATCCAGAGATCCCTGAAGTTATTGCTGCGGGAAGGAGTAACAAACATCCATCCAAACTTTGACATTTATAATATTAGTTAGATTTATAGTCGATGTATGTTCCCAGGTTATCACAAGAAGGCTTGCAAAGCGTCACCCCTTTCATAGGGTCTAAGCGCAGACTGAACATTCTAAAAGAAGATCTAGTATTGGTACTGCAAAATGACAACCCCAGCAATCCACCTGATGTCAAACTGTTCTCAGAACATACGCAGAATTTGGTCAAAGACTTTGGTAAGTACTTATAATTGAGGGGGTTGCTAACTTGGTCTAGTGCAGCCTCAAATAAAAATCAAAATAATTTTTAATCAAATAGCACTTATGAACAGTCAGTAAAGTCACTACTCAAATTTATAGACTACCATTTTTTTTATTATCATATTTATGTACATAGTTTGCTTTCTGCTATACACACTTATAGCCTACCCTTTCTTTAAATTATCATACTTAAATAGTTTTTCTGCTATACACACCCAGACACTGAACACAAATGTACATAAATCCATAAACCAACAACTCTGTAAAAATCAGGGTTACCAACTTCATATACTTTGTCCACCTCTAGCAACAGGCAGCTGCATCCTCGAGTACGCGGACGCGGAGTCGAACCTCCGACTAACTCTAGTGGGATGGCGCGGAGTACACTCGCTGCGCGCCTACACCGCCACGCCCGACACTGTGCACTATCTGAGGCTGCTCGGGGCTGATTATAGCAAATATGGTATGATATTGTTATACTATTAATTTGTCTATACATACCAATCTATATATTAAACATTTAATAAACGTTAAACCATTAATAACTCAAGAACGGCTGAGCCGATATGACTGCAAATTTGTGGGGAGGTAGCTTAGAACCAGGAGACGGACATAGGATACTTTTTATCCGGGGAAAAATTAAGATCCCGGGAACATGGGTGAAACTGCGCGACTGCGGCTAGTATGTAAATAAATACTTTTTTAATACAGTTGCTCAAAAAGTGGTGTATTGCAGGGACGTATAGCGTTCGGAAAGTGGGCTATTACACACTAGTGCTTTTTTTTTACCTTTCCCGCACTCGTGCGTGCATCTTTCCCAACTGTCAAAATAATGTATATTAATAAGAAAAACCAACCATGAAGGTTTTACTAAAGAGTTTTTATGATTAATACAAATACGTATATTTTTAAAAAGAAGCCTGTAATTTATCTCAATATCAGTTTTAATGATTTAGGTTAGGTTTCATTTCATCTCATTAAATTTCATTTTCATTTCATATCAATAAAAAAAATAAACTGAAGACTAAGCTGTATGGATAGTTCCCTTTGCCTACCAAAATGGGCGAAGAAAAAAAAACTCTGCTTATAAAATGGCGCCAACCGTAGGCGCCATTTTCCAGAAATTTTCATTGCGTGTTTAGTTTATTGTGTTTTTATTATTTTATTAAATTGCTTTATTTTTTCGCAACTGTATTAAAAATAGTCGTTCAGTACACTTGCGGAACCGTCATTGCAACTTGTTCCGACTGCCAACCCTCGCCTTAGGCTGCGCCGCGGCTCGGGTAGTCATTCGTCGGAACTCTTTGCAATGACAGCCTTTCCGCACTTGTAACGAAATATACTATTACAAGCAATTATGAGTAGTCATTGTAATGCTTGATTCGTAAGTTAAAAAGAAGAGTTGACAATAAACCGATAGCAAATACCTATGTATATATACAAGATACAGTTAAATTGGCCACTCACATAATTATACTATTAATTTTCAGATATAAATAAGTTTAAGAAAGCATCCGACGTGCCCGATGCTGAAGCAGACTCAAACTCCGTTACGGAACCATCGGAAGGAACAGAAGCGACAGAAACTTCAGAAGTGGCAAAAGAGTCTGTAATTGCAGAAGATAAGTTACAAGGTACTAATGATTTATAACATGTTAATTAAATAATTATATTGTTTATGACAAATATATTGTTTTGTAATAACATAAACTGAGTTTCTTTTATGCCATCCTCACTAATATTATAAATGCGAAAGTAACTCTGTCTGTCTCACTTTCACGCTAAAACTACTCCTACACTGATCCGAATCAATGAAATTTGGTACACAGATAGTCTAGAGCCTGAGAAAGGACATAGTCTACTTTTATCCCGGGAAAATGGAAGATCTCCCGTGTACGCGGGTAAAACCGTGGAGCCACTAGTAATAAATATAAATTTAAATCTGTAGGTATGTGTCAAAAGGAAGGTTCTAGAATAAATAAAACAAATAATAAATTTCAAACCCTTTATTCGCTCAGACTTAATCCATTCGCAATAATCAGCGATAACAATCCTTATTATGCTTTACGTTAAAGACAAAAATTGTGTAACCAAACATAAACTAAATAAATAAATAATTAATGATACAGATCAGTCACTGACTGATGTTAAATATGCTTAAAAAGTAGACAATAAATTTGACTTGACACAAGAGCACTTTCTGGATACATTCAAACGTTTATCAGTAGGTATATTGACTGAGTGAGATGTAACAACATACAAAGCTCTTGGACTAAAAGATCACCAAGATTATGTAGGCCTGCCTTTTAATTAATGGACAATCATAAATAAACGAATGTAAATACATGATTTAAAGAATACACTTTATGGTTTAAACAAAGATACATAACAAAATTTTACCTCAATAATTTCTGTAGGTATTTGACCCATACATTATTTTTCCTAGAATTTATTCTAAGCACATACCATTTCAATCTTGTTTCTTATCGCATAAAACTACCTCGTATTCAAACTAATTCACAACTCTTTATTTCTAATAACCGCTTAAACCCGCATATTATATTTCTCAAAGAACTATTCCAATTCAAGCTAGTCAGATATTTGTGTCTGTATTTGAAGCTGCTCATAAGTTTAATTTTGATTTTCCAAAAATCTCAAAATAAAGCAAAAGCACTTCCTTTAATGGTACAATGGGAATATAAATACTTATACAATTTCCAAAATAAAAGCATTTTTTTATACAATCAGTCCAATTCGTTACAATAATACTTACATTTTTAATACACCCCAATAAATTGGCAAAGTCAACTCTTTATTAACAGAAAAGCTTAGTGTTTGTGCTGACAATATTGTATAAGTACAAAAAATATTAAGTGCCGTGGCAATGTAAATCTTATGGCGATATAAATAAGACTGCGTTTTTAATTACTTTAGTGACCTGTGCCATATTGGGAATCCTCTTGTTTGTAAATTAATATAGCAATTACATTAGAAGGAAGTTAAAGACAATTTTATTGATAAGAAACGTAATTTGTAAAAAACTTAACAACGAAATCCCAAGAATAATCGAAAAAGATCTCTAAAATTTGTTTAGAGTAGAAATGACGTGCGTAGCCAAAGTTATTTACTCACTTTATATATATTATATTGTAGTCTTCGGTTTCAAAAACATCCCTGAATCAGTCAAATGGATTTTGTATGAAATATCTTAAATAGAAAGTTAGACTTTAGGAACAACACAATAAAGGTTAGATCTCCCTGTAGAATTTAAATAAGGTACTTACAGTAAATTAGGTACTTAATTATATGGACATTATTCTAATTAATAATATACTTATCATTATTTGTTCATGAGGTGCAAGCAAAGTAGGTTTGAATGTAGATATAAAAAAATACCTATGAAATAATATTCGCATACGATGACAAATACAAATTATATGGTAAAAATAAAAGCCCAAAATATTTAAAAAGTGAAAGTTTAAACACAAAATTGTCAAAATACTATGTATCATTTGTAAATCATTCATAATCACTGTATGAATCATGTTAACCCTTTGGACACTAGATGTGGATATCAACAGATCAAACTGAATGAGCAAATTGTTATTTGTTTTAAAAAGCTGTAGTTGTTCATCGTTAAATAGTAAAGCTTTTGTGTAAATTGGAGGGATTGATGTGCATCAAAATAATCTACACACATTTTTGTACTTTTTCTTGTTAGCAGCTTATCTTGGACAAATTTACCTGGATGATATATTAATATTTTAATATACACATATTCTAGACTGTAACATTTGGAAATTTTAGGAAACAGGGGAACCAGAAGTATAAAACAATATTCTCTGAATCCGATAAGTAATCAACTGAACAAGAAATAAAAAGCAGCGTTACTTTGCATTAAAAGAAGAGCAGAAATATTTAAAGAAGGATTATGAATGTGTTCAACAAAATTTTAGCTACGTGCATCTGAACTTCTATTTAAAAAAAATATCTACTAAGTACTTTGCATTTGTGTGAACAAAACTTAATATGTATAGACTTGTAGTCTTATTGCCTCTTAAATTTAATATTAAATCTAGACCATCAACTTAAGACCCATGCTTTAATACCAGTTTCAATGTAACTCGACCCCAATATCACAGTATGTGATGTGGTTTAGCTTTATTTCAAGCTAAAGCTATTCTATCGTAACCTAGATATAATAGTAGCCTATTTTAGTAGTTTGAAGAGATGCTTAAAAAACAGTCACCAAATAATGAACCAAAATTCTAAGTTAATCAAAATCAAAAACATCCCAACGCCTATTTCATTAACGATATTCAACATTTCAATGATCCTGACATCTCCTGTCTCTAGCCCATCGTTATATTGCTCTAAAAACCCTTCAAAATTATATCTATTTAGTAATTTAATCAATAAATATAGAAGGAACATTAAAATAGTAAGGACTAAGGATATAAAAAAAACTATCACATTTGGTAACAATATAGGAATCAGCTGAATTTTGTGATGAAAAAGAAGACTTATCGCAAATTCTACTTACTACTTTATTTACCATTAATTCTACAAATAATAATAATTACCACTAGTGATTAATAAAACTATAGTGTTGAATGAATTGAACTAGATAATCCATTTGACTAATGATCTCGGATTTATATGCCTTGTATAGACTACAGTGAAATAGAAATAAAACACGAAAAGTTCCTAATAAACTAATTATAACTAAATAATATAGAAGATACTTTCTGCTTTGATTTTGTTCTAGGACTTACCTCTCAAACCTAGTTATTAAACTGTTGTGGCAAAGTCAATATGTTTTTATAAAGGTACTGTTTCTAGAAGCCAAATATAATTTGCCATATAGCGGTTAGCCTGAAAGTTATTGCAATGAAATAATCGAATAACAATAAAAGTTGTAACACAAACAAACAGTGAGCATTTTCTAAGACGGAATCCATAGAATTTGGACGGTAATTATGGACTACGAAGCTGTGCTTTTTCTTAATTTTAGTGAATAGTGTTTTAGTAGAATTGACAGTAGAATTTTAATAATAATTAGACCAGTCTAATATTTGGAGGTTATTTCTAAAACTGCTGCCTACTGTAAAGATTCTAAGATGATTGCTAAGTGCCGTGTCAGAATCGAGCAAACTCCATTCATATTAGGTCTAAGAGAGACTCGTAAAGCTTCCAAAGAAGTATGTGTACCACAAATAAATTTACTGTAATGAGTTATCATAATATATAATATCATATCCATTTAATTCGACAAACGTACCAGACAATATCATCCAATCCTACACAACACAACATATTCACAAACACTTCATTTACACATACAATGCCTCAAACACACAAATACTTCCACAACACGAACACACACTAAGTACTTATGATTATCCCATTCACGCATTTGTTCAGCACCTCGATTCTGACACGGCTACTATTAGATACATATTTTTTTCTATTTAATTTATTCAAGTGATGATGAATGTTTGTATGCAAGTAAGTTGAATGCAATGAAGCAAAGCTTTTTGTGAACTTTGAATTACTATTTAGAACAAGCAAGTTGTGCAAACTTGTAAATAGATTTAAAATTCCTAATAAATTTGGAAATATTGCCTTAAACCATTGCTTAGTCTTTACTAGAAGCTTGACTCAACATGAGCAATTATATTACTCGCATATCAGTAGGTATGAGTTCATTTTCTTCTAAATTTGTTGATTATTTTAACCATTTTACAAAGAATGAATCGGTCTCTTTTTATTTCTCATTTGACTAGGTAAAACATATTTAATAATGAACTATATTATATACTCCCTTAACAGCCTTACGTTGATTACTGTTTTCAGATAGTAAGTAATCGCCGAGAAGTGTAAAAATGAGTAAGGGTGTAAAAATTAATGCCAATTAGCTGGGAACCAACTGCTGTTCACTGGTCTTCCTCTCTTATGTAATACTGGATTTAATTGGCTGGAATATACAAAAATGGCTGGACAACATCTTATGTCAGTTATTGCACAACAGAGTGTTTAAAATTGAAGTATAAAAATATAATAAAATACACCTCAAATAAAATTATATAGACATCAAACAACCTCAAATCAATAACCAAACGACAAATAAATAACAACACTTAAAATGGTGACCTAAATATTGCACAAATGTATTGTTAAAGTTATGACTGTGCAATCCTGGGGTTTCTTGGACACTGCATCAAGTGCCTCTGCCATGGGAGGTCCCGGGCTAGCACATTGGTGTAGCAGTACGGACACTTCCATTCGTCCATGCCTATTGCTGCAATGTTAAAAAAGTTATATATCTATATACTAATATTATAAATGCGAAAGTCTGTCTGTCTCGCTTGGACGCTAAAACTACAGAATCGATTCAAATGAAATTTAGTACACAGATAGTCTGAGTCAGGACGTAGGCTACTTTTAGCCCAGGAAAATTTAAGTTCTCCCGGGAACGCGGGAGAAACCGCCGGTAGTAGGAACATATTATGCTTGAGAGAGATGTGGTGCATACATGGATAAGTTCGGTATAGGATCGAATTTGAAAAGATCTAGTGTCAAGTTAGTATTAGGATTATGACTTATTACATTTTGAATTCATATCGGTTGGGTGGGAAGATAGCGTGTAAGAACAAAATGGCCGTCACCATAGAAAGGGGGATGATGTATTTTTTGTAGACCCCCCGAGTAGGAATATAATACAACTGGTATTTAACTACTATTTAAAGATTTAGTCATCATAATTTTAGTTAAATTCAATTAAAAATTGTCATCTTCTTGCAAGGCCAATTAGTTAGCTCATAATAAATAAGTATTAATAAGTAACTTACGTATACAGTTGACGTGGTAGTCGTTATCTGTCACTCGCTGAGCGATCCCGCACTTCTGGCACTGCTTCCAGCACGCTTCGCTCATCGAGCACTCTTCTGAAATTACATTAATATAAAACATTATTTTTAGGTCGGAAACATTGGTATTCTTGGCAGAAAATAGTTTCATTTGAAAATTTGTCTAACAAAAAAAACGTTAACTTTAAGCTATACTTCATTGAACTAAGTTAAGCCCGCGCTAAGTGCACGTAAAGCTGTATAACACACAGATTAACTATCATTAGTGCACCTCCAGACACTGCACGAACGGGCGTCTTGTTCGTGCATAAAATGCGTCGAGCTTTATAGTATACTAGGTGTCTTCATGCGGTTCCTTCCGCGTAGTTCCCGTCCCCGTGGGAATATGTGGATAAAGCTAATGTTACTCCTTGATAATGTAGCTTTCCAATTTTTGAAATCGGCACAGTAGTTTTGAGTTTATTCATTACAAAATACAAAATTTTCCTCTTTATGATGTGTAGATGTCCATAGTTACCCAATAGATGCACATGCAGCATCCTCGCTTCCAACGCGACGCGACAGTGCGGGCAGCGCGCGAGCAGCACGCAGCGCCGCCAGTAGTGCGCCTCGAGGGACTCTGCACGGACGCGCCGACCGCACCAAGTGCACGTCGTGCTGTATAACGAATAACCCTTTTTTCTTAATTTACACTTAATTTTTTTGTTCTTATTGAAAAGGTTGTTCTTTTATTTAACTGTTAGCTTTTATGATGATATAGAATGACACAAAAAATTGTTGAGACCGATAAAGATGAACTTAAACCTGTGAAAGTGTATAATAGTGAGTGACGTATGACGTACACCTCAGTCCTATCTACTAGCTCATATTTTATCTAGATAATAATTCCAACTGTTGGCAAAAATCACTAGTATATACGTGAATATGGTTAATGGCGGTAAAAATTCACTTACTGAAGACTGGCAGATTCCGGAATGTTATCGTTGCAGGCTTCAACTCCACCTTCATAGCTTTCATAATGCTGCTCGCCTGCTAATTGTCTTCTACCTGTAACAGCAGCATTTAAGGAGGGATTAGCAGGTACTTGGGATTTAACAACGTCATTTCAAAAGGGGACCTAACAATAAAAACATATTTTATTCCTATATACCTAGTTTTTGACTTGAAAAAGAGCTCCATCTCTCATTTTTAAAGAGCTAAAAAGAATAACCTAACAAAGATTACGAGATTGAATCTAAAAGTATCATTAAATAGTTTATATATGAACTAATAGTAAGGATAAAGGCGTTTAAAAATTCAGACATAACTAAACTTACCTGGGCTATAATACCCGCTCTCATCCATCTGGCTGCTCTCATCTAGGTGTAGATTCCTCAGACCTGCTACCAATTTAGGCGACTCCAAGACACCTTCCCTAAAATACTCTGCCCTTACTTTTGGAGAGTCTAAACTTCTGCAGTCTGAATCACATCGTAAATCGTTTCGGGACATCTGTGGGGAGTCCATTGGTAAAGAGTCCATGCTCCTTAGGTCGTTTTTGGATGTTTTTGGTGAGCCTAAAGTAGGTGAGTCTCTATAATCGAGGTGTAAAGGTTCGTAGACAGTAGCGGGTCTTTCTTTCAGCTGAGGTTTGGACGGATCGTGGTCGTAATGTATCATTGAATGACGATTCTCTGTGTTCCGATTCGTTCGGCGGTAGACTACTTCTTCACTTGTAGATTGAGTTTGATTCTCTTCAAAGTGTACCTGGAAGGAAATGGGTTTGATGTCAAGTGGGATTTTTCTTCTTTCTCTATGTATATTAACATTAGTCAGAATATCTGACAGCCAGAAAACGCACTCCCTAAATCGGAGTGGTTTGCAAATATCAGAAATATTATATTTAAAGAAGTTATTTATTACGTACAGGTAAATGAGAAAGGATTAATATCAAGTGAAACATGTTAGATAAGTAACTTACCTTCTCAACTCCCGCAGACGCGACCAACCTCGGCGAATGCTTTGGGCTGACAGCACTGTCCAACCTCAATTTATTATAACCTGGATAATTCGCGAAGTCCTTTGCTGTTCTACTTGGAGTGTATCTCTTCGTCGGGGACTTTTTCAGGCTACTTTTTGATTTGGACGTAGTATAACTGCCACTTAAACTTGAAGGTGCTAATGTTGAGCCACTGGTGTTTGATGTTATAGACTTCAGACTGTATGATGAAGTGGCTCCAAGGGAGGAAGTCATGCTGTAAGAAGCAGTAGCACCGCTGGCTGCAGTGCTGCGAGTAGACTGCGACATGCTGGCTGTCTCAAGAGACGTGTCACCAGATTGGTCCAGTTGCTCTTCTGTTGGTGCTTGGCTTAGGATTTTCTGTGGAATGGAATCGGTATAACTACGTGAAAACATCACGTATGGAAAGTTTATTTACTTTTGTCGTTGTATTTCTATTCTACGAGTATGTCGTGTCTTTGGTTCTTAATTTGTCTCTAATTTTAAAAGTCTGCTATTGCTCGTTAGCTATTTATTCTACTAGATCTGGCGAGATGGAAAGCGCAGAAACAATGTATTTTATTGAAATCATCAATCATAATCAGCCTCGGGAGACTCTCGCTGTAAAACGGGGCAAGATAAAGGTGTCATATCTTGTACCTGTGGAATAGACTGCGGCTACCATCGCTACAGTCTACATCAACGCATGTATGCCATTTTTAATACTCTCAGTCATGGAACTATCCAGAAGCTGCAATGTCGTAGTTACAGACGTACCTACCTACATCAAATAAGAAAAACATCGTGTTCCGCAGCCCCGTCACGGTGTCAAGGCGTCTTTGGAATATTCAAGGGCTTAGTGTGTAGGCGCACATGTAATACCGGTGACTCACACATAACCCGGCGGTTCCCCCCGGAGCTGAGTATCCATAAGGATTCCCCTGGAAGATTAAAATCTGTCGTACCTGCATATCAATCCTATCGAACTGCTGGAACAGATGGCGGTAGATGAGGTTGCGTCGCGTGACGGCGTCGTCGGGCGGCAGCTGCGCGCGCACGACCCGCGGCGAGCGCGCGTACGCGGCCAGCAGCACGCGCTCCGCCGCCGCGCGCACCGCGCCCGCCGCGTGCTGCGCGCCCGCCGCGCCGCACTCCGCGAGACGACGGACCGTTAACCCACTACCGTTATGGATAGGTATAAATAATAGTGGTTTTTTAGATACTTTATTGTTACACCATATATCCTAACTAATATTATAAATGCGAAAGTAACTCTGTCTGCCTGTCTGTACACACATGTTAGTTTAATCCAAGCAAAAATGAAAAAGTCGCATGCCTTACCACGTGCGGTTAAGGCGGCCACGGGTTACCACGGCTTTAAGTATCTTTTGCCAGTCCGGTTGGCTTTGTGGTTAGTGACCCTGACTCTCAAGCCGCGGGTTGCATGAATATGTCTGATTGTCCTGTGTCTGGATGTAAATATCTATATTATGTATTTAAAAATATTATATGTAGTATATCAGCTATCTGGTTACCAGATTATCTGGTTAGCTTCATTTGAAGCTTACTTTAGAATCAGATTGGCCGTGTGTGAAAAATGTCCCAGGATATTTAAATACTTTATTGTTACACCACATATCCTAACTAATATTATAAATGCGAAAGTAACTCTGTCTGTCTGTCTACAGACATGTTATGTCAAAGCTTAGGCGGGATAAAGGTAGTACGAAAAAGAAGAAGAGCTGAAATATTAAATTAAAACTTTTAAGCAAATTTAATAAAAAGCAATTTTGTAAAAATATATGAAAAATTAGCATGCGGTTTTTACAACGCGTACTTAGTATTCGTTGGGTCCAAAAAAATTTTTTTCAGTATCTAAGTAAGTAATGGAGTAAAATTCAATTCTATCAGATTTAATTCAAGACGATTAGTTGTTGTTCAATTAGACATTCAATTGACACTAGCGACTCCTCAAAATGTAATTAATTTTTGCATTGATACCTTACGTAGGATTTACTTATGTATGGACATATTCAAATGTGGAATCAAAAACTAAAACAAAACACTGCTATAGAGAACATAATCTGAAAGTTTGTAATCATTTACATTGGGGATATAGCTCAGTGGTAGAGCAATCGACTGCAGATCGATAGGTCCCTGGTTCAAGTCCGGGTGTCCCCTAAGAGTTGGGAGATGCTTTTTGTTCTTTGTTAGTCATTTCTGGTTTAAATCTGGCATCTTATCTTTTTCTTGTGCATAAGAACGCTTTAAAAATATTTCGTTCTTGATTTTCTCAATCATAATCTTGAATAAATACAATGAATCTGCAACTTCTGTAAAGTCTTCTTCCTATTTAAGCATTAGTGATTGCTGAGATACAATAGTTCATTGTTTTATTCAACCTTTTTATTAAATTGTAGATAGACATGCCTAAGTGCAAAATTTGACAGAATATTTGAATGTTTTTAAACTTTCACGCTACAGCAGCTGACTGGATTCTAACAAAACTTTGCACCCTTGTAGAACAAATCCTGAATTTCCACATATGATATTTTCCAGGAAAATATAAGATCCCGGGAAGCAGTACCTTACCTGTTCTTATCAGTAGAGATGCCATGACTCAACAATAGTTGTTCCAACATCTGAAGCCTGGACAAGGCGAGTCGTGGATGCATGGACGCTGCCACCGGACGGACGAGCTGTTGCGGTATGAGGTGGAGACTCCTGGCGAGAGGGAGACAAAATATTAGTAAAGCGGTTTTGCTTATATGAGTGAGGGAGAGCACCAAGGTGATACAGCTGCTTTTGGGAGCTAATAGTAAGATAAAAGTTTCTTGAAGCTGGAATGATTAAAATACTTAAAAGGGAATCCTCAAAGTTCTGGATAAAAAGCTGATGTTTTATTTACCAAATTATTAAAGGGATTTTGGGAGAATCAGTACTTTTGTACCTATCTATATACCAACCCTCCAATCTTTGTCTTGGTAAACCAAACCAGGTAGCCTGTAACCCCCACATCCCAATCCTCAATATCTTCGTCTCATTTGAAACTAAACTAAGGACCAGCATCTTGTTAGCCCCAAACCTTAGTCCCACTAACAACCGCACCACGGACTTGTAGCCCAAACTTTAGTCCCATTTGTAACCAAACTAACGACCCAAATATAGGTCCTATTTGCAACCCCTCCAAGGACTGACAGCCTGTAGCCCCAAATATTGGTCCCATTTGCAACCAAACGAAGAACCTTTAGCCTCAAATATTCGTCCCAGTTTAGAGCCAACCCCACCTGACTTGCGGACAGTCGGCGACGGTGAGCACGGTGTGCTGCGCGGTGGAGTGCACGCGCGGCGCGGGGTCGCCGCACGCGCGCAGCAACTCCGGCAGCAGCCTCTCTACGCAACGACCTACTTCTGCTGCACACACCCTGGTAGGTGAGAACGTATAGTTATCGTGAATGTTCTTTTTGAAAATAAAATCCTTTTAATATTATAAATGATTATAAACGATCATGAGGGTGCAGAGATCACGTACCTCTGAGTTTTATAATAAAACTCACGTACGGATTTACACCACTGGCTTTCGGTGAAGGAAAACATCGTGAGAAAACCTGCATGCCCGAAATGTCACAATTAAAGGCATATGAAGTCCACCGCCGCACTAGGCTCGCGTGGTGGACTATGGCCTAAACCCCCTCATTGTTAGGGGAGGCTCGAGTTCCTCGGTGGAGACGTGTATGAGCTGATGATGATGAGTATTATAAATACGAAAGTTTATGAGACTGAATAGATGTCTGTTACTCCTTCATGCAATAACGTCTGAAAGGATCTGAATAAAACGTGGCACAGGGATAGATAATAGTATGTTTTCGGTCATATCGTTCTCTTTCTTCTTTCTGCCCTTAACCCGCTAAGCAGGATCAGCGCATATGTTTTTCTTCCATACCTCTCTGTCACGTCATTTCAGCCATCACTCCCTTCATTCACATATCACCTTTCACACAATCAATCCATGATTCGGACTTTCTCTACTTTTATGACCATCAAACTGGACATTCATCACTCTTTCATAATATTATCTTCATCCCTCCGCATTATATAGGTACTCTTGGCTCTAGGACCATACAGCAATTTCTTAAAGCGTCTATTCCCATGTACCTGGCTCAAAAATCATTGTGCTTATGTAATAAACCTGTTGATCTTCTAATGAAACGATAACAACGCTCACCTATCCGGAACGAACTCTTGGAACAGCACTTTGAGCACCTCATTAGCTTGACTATACACTGAGAACACTTTATCCCTAAGGGTTCTTTGTAACAAGATGGCCGCCGCTCTAGCTGTCTTATTAGGAGATGTCTTGGTGCTGCCGTTGGATGGAGTCGTCAGTTCAGCTCTGAGGCGAGCAAGTCCCTCTTCTTTATCCAAATAGTTTTTGGAATAGAATTTTTCTACCTGCATTGGGGAAATTGTTGTTTCAAGCGTTGTAAAGTCTTTTGGCAGAAGAATTTATTTATATTATAAATTTGAAAGTAACTCTGTCTGTTACGCGCCATAAGTAGTGATCTGGTTTTGATGGAATTTCGTACAGAGTTAAAATAGAGCTTGGAGGACAAAGACTACCATTTGACCCAGTAAATTTGATGGTCCATGGGAATGCATATGTACGAGTATATAATATTTTTTTATATGTATGTTGTTTTTATGGATACTACTATCTACTTACGTAAAACAATCATCATAAACAGATTTAAAAGTAGGTACTTATTAAAATAAAAATGTCTCAAAATATTTAAATTCTAATGTACTCACAAGAGGATAACCAAATATAAGTATAGGTAATGCAGCCTGCTTTCTCTCTCTCTCATTGAGTTTGTGAGGCGCAGGGGGTCGAGGGTGCGAGTGAGCACTCCCCCCGCCACTAGCGCTGCACTCTTCTTCTCTCGCTTCCCGTCCCTCTCGCACTTCACGGCTGTCGCGGATCTCCCGTCCCTCTCGCACCTCCCGCCCGTCGCGTGAGCTATCGCGGAGGTACTCATTTGTGTGTGAGCTGAAGGTAGCAGAAGAATATAATCTATACTAATATTATTAAGCTCTAGAACTCTTCAGTTGTTTTGGACGCGCTATCTCAGGAACTATGGCTTCTACTACTACCTGATAGGAGGGAAGCATAAAAAAAAATTGCATAGACGGGAAACCTGACGCTGACGATGTTGCGCAGGTAATGAAATGAAATATTAAGTACTTACTGCCTCAATGCTGGTAATAAACGTTCCTCGTACGCTTCAAATGTTGATCTTGGACCGGCGCTCTTATTCCTTCGTCTTACTAGTGTTCCTGAAAATATTAAAAAATAACTAATATTTTTAATCCTAATCATAAGATTTATCTAAGCTTAAGCGCCCTCTATATTCAAGTAAATTTCCTGGCACATTCTTCACACACGGCCAATCTGATTCCAAGCTAAAGCTTGTGCTATGGTTACTAGATGGCTGATATACTACATGTAATTTCATCATCAGCTCATAAAAGTCTCCACCGAGGAGCACATGCGTCCCCTAACAACGAGGGGGAGACATAGACAAAAAATATTCATGCATTTATCCTGAAAGGAATTCGAACCCACGAATGACTGCTTGAAAGTTAAGGTCACTGACAAAGCCAGTCGCCATGTCAATTGTTTCTAATTTTTTATTTTATTTACTCCAATAAGTAGTATTTAAATCTCCAATAGTATAAGTATCTAAGCAGTATTTCATTTTGTCTAACTTTATTTTTCTTTGTCACGTATCCAGCTTAAAGGAGACTGGTTGAAATAGCATGAGTTTCTGAATCTCGTGTAATATTTTAAAAAGGTTATCACCATTAGCAGCATTTGGTGTGATGCTCCTCCGCGGGCTATCTGTCTCCTTCCGCAACTCTTCCTCTTCTACCTTTTTCTGTATCTCTATCTTCTCTTCTATAGCGGGTTCTGGTTGGACCATTGATGGGAGGATTTCTTCTTGTATGATTCGGATTGGTGACTGAAATGATTAGTCGTTTATGTAAATGTGAATTAACATGGTATGGGTAATTTTGGCATGGTTGGTATCTTCTTTGTTTTAGTTGCTTACTGCATCTTGAAATTACTTTAGTAATTTATGAATCAGTATTTTTTTGTTGTTGTTTGTATTAATTTACACAAATAAATGTTAACATAAGTACTTTGATTTTTACCATGGCTATGTTTTTTTCTCTGAATAAGATATACTTAACTGTTAAGATACTTTCATTTTAACCATGACCATGGCTGTTCTTTTCTCTAAACCACACAAATCACACTATCATCAATTGTCAATTAATTACTAAAGTATCTGAAACTCATACTCAGTTACCTAATGTAAAAGCATTTACCTACGTACTGCATCCTCTTCTTCTAATTTTAACCAGCCATAATGACCCTCTATCAAAGCAGGCACTACAATGACTAAATAGAATTAAAACGATGATAGATAAAGTAGCCATCATACCTCGGGTGCTTCAACTTGTTCATCATCACCATTAACATATTCGTCTGGCTCCGGGCCCGGGTCTATGGGCGGCACTGGTGATGGGATGTCCAGGCTGAGGGATCCAGCAGCCACAGACGGCGAGAGGTGGTGGGAGAAGTCATACTCTTGGGGCATTGATGAGTCGTTACGGGGGTCGGGCTTGAGAAATAAATTTATGGTTGAGTATTGTGAATGTGACAGATGAGTTGATAATGATTTTTTAAATTTTTGCGATCAATGTTCATGAGGTGATCGTATTAATAAGTTACGAATAAACCATAACCACGTTTGAAAAATAACAATAATCCTAATGGATTGCATTGTTTATATGTCAAAAGACTTTAATAGAAAATATATGGAAAATACTTTTTACGTATCTTTAACAAGCAGATTTCATTAATTCTAGAGACAATTTCAATGAAATTTTATAATATGTATTTGTAGATTTCGCTATTTATGTCTTAATCTATATATTCAGGTGTTTAGTCTGAAACGTTATTCCCCCTATGCAGACCTCGTGGTCCATGATCCCCACCCCAACCCCCCCCCCGTATACAGACCTCGTGGTCCATGATTTCCACCCGTACCCCACCGTACACAGACCCCGTAGTCCATGACCCCCACTCCTACCCCCCCATGGTCCATGATCCCACCCCTCTATATAAATACCCTGTGGTCTATGATCCCCACCCCTACCCCTCCTGTATAAATAAATAAATAAATAAATATCCTGGGACATTTTTCACACACGGCCAATCTGATTCCAAATTAAGCATCATAGTGAGCTTGTGCTATGGTAACCAGATAGCTGATATACTACATATACTACTTTTAAATACATACTTATATAGATATTTACATCCAGAGACAGGACAAACAGACATATTCATGCATACGAATGTTTGTCCTGGGTGGGAATCGAACCCACGACCCTCGAACCACGGCTTGAAAGTCAGGGTCACTAACCACAAAGCCAACCGGGCTGTCAAACACACTGTATACAGACCCCATGCTCCTCGAACAGTCTGCTCAGCTGCACGTCCCCCCGGATGCCAGCAAGCGCGTCGGCGATGCGGTCGCGCATGCGCCTCGCGAGCTCATAGTCGTCGCGCGCGGCCGCCGTGCGCTTGCGCAGCCGCCACCGCCCCACGCGTAATCCCACCCCCGCTAACGCTGCTCCACCGGATTTCAACCGTCGAGCGTACTCGAAACGTTCCTCTGTGTACAATAGTTCCCCAATCATTGTTCTGCTATGACATGCTAATTTCCACAATACCGCTAAGACACAGCAGAAAAATCAGAAACTTTGATGTTTTTTTCCAGCTCTCTTAATGTTCTGGGATAATTAAATATTTAGTCTTTGGGTGTCATTGCCATTAACTTTTTGCATTTCTCTCTGCTATTTGATACAGAATTGTGTACGATAGTTTCCCAATCATTGTTGTTCTGCCATGACTCGGTAATTTTTACACCGCCCCTTCGTGAACCATTTTAAACTTTTAAATAGCAAGTAAAATTTTCAAAATGAGGTGGGAATTTCGCGCTCCGGTATTTTATTTCTGATGGGAAACGCTTGAGAAAAGCCCGCGCCCCAAATCCGCCAAGGAGTCATGGAGTGCATTATATTGGGAGTCAAATCCAGACCGCGTAAGAAATCCTATACAACGAATGACAAGGCAGCAAAGCTTAAGTGGGATTAGACTGGTCACGTCTGCCGCAGCTGAGCGAACTGTGGGCTAAAACTACCACTCAATGGGTTCCACAGGACGCCAGTCAGGGTCGCAGCAGACCGCGTCGCAGATGGAAAGGTGACCTCCATGCCTATCTTAAAGACTGGCCCACCCAGGCAAATATTAGGAATGAGTACAGAGCGGGTTGGGAGGCCTTTGCGCTGCAGCCTATTAGAATGAATAAATTTATTTCATTTCACACCCAGAAACAGAACCAAAATACATTTTCATAAACACTGATTGTCCCTTACTGTCCGACTATTTGGATACACAAACTCTGCTTATTTCATAATCAAATAACAAATGAAAATCTCACCAGCAACAGCAGTCCTCTTCTTCTCGTCTAAACTCCTCACCATATCAGCTATTTCATTGTCCACATACATAACAAAGGCTAGATCGTCGTACGGTGAATATGATGGTTCAGCTGATACTGGTGTGGTCTTCCCTGTATCTTCTGCTTCTTCTCCAAGGACGTTTACCGCCATTAGAGCTACCTGGTAGCAAGGGAATAGAAGTATATGAAGCAGATTCTTTATAGTTGTTTTCTTTTTTACTTTGAGATGAAAATTGTTGCTTTCATAACTACCAAGACAATATTTATTTATCTTTCTTTACATACCTAGTATAAATTAAAATCGTTTTCAAACGTATGTACGCTTAAATCTTTTAAGCTACGCAGCGGATTTTAGAGCAGGGTTTTGAACAATAGATTGGGTGATTCAGAAAGAAGGTTAATAAGCATAGTTTATTATTGTTTTGTATAAATTTGTAAGTTTGAACGGTAACTAGTTTGTAGATAGGCTTAACCTGATCGTCGTCTTTTGCTGGAGTATGAGGTCCTGATAATCTGAGTTTTACAAATCTTGCTACTGTTGGTTCTGGTAGTGCTGCTGACCTGGAAATTCAAGTAAGTGAAATTAACTGCGATTTGTACCTTAAAAAAATTCCACCTATTTGGTATGTTAAATACACTTTATAGGAGGTGTATTTAAGCCTATTGAGATGAAAAAGAACTAAGAACCAGCTTCATATTAAATTAGAATCGCTATTCTAGCACATGTTATTATATTTAAATATATTATTTTGTCTATAATCCGATATTTTATGTAAAACATAGATACATAACCAAAATTAAGTATTTCTGCTAAACTCTAAAATACTCCCAAAATCCATTAACAAAGAAGAATCTGAAACTCAAAAAGATTAGCATATAAAGCTAAGTTACCTTAACTCCCTCGTTCTTGCTTGTGGGGCTGGTTTGGCGAGGGTGACCCGCCCCACGCTGGTGTACGTCGCGCCGCATGGTGTAGCTGCTCCCTCGGATACCAGACCTCCTGATACTAAGACTTCTACACAGGCCGCTGGAAGGAGAGCAACTTATGGATTTATGGTTTCCAAGAGGAATAGGGATGTCATTAGATGGTTCTTCGAGTGGTTAGTTACTCTAGAAGAATGTTTTGAGAGTTAGACCCCAAAACGAATAATCAGACATAGTCATAGTCCATTGAAAAGTTACATTTGAGGTTGCGTTTTTTAGAGCTTCTAGGTTCCCTTACGTATGACACGGCCATATCAAGATTAAAGCATTGCTATGAGATGGAACTAGGCTCCCCAATCTGTCATTCATTTCACCTTCCATGTAAGCTATAAACGAAGCAACTCACGTATTAGCTGATGATGCGCCAATAGTTGCAACTTATGAACGCTGGTGACGCAGGAGAGCCTCAGCAGGAGCTCGTGGGGCGGAGCGCCGGCGCTTCGCCACCCCCGCGCCGCGGGACCCTGGGAGTTCAGCTCGCATGCTGGGTACGAGCTGTCTTCACCTGATGATGAGGGGTCTTTTACGAAAGGATTTCGCTGAAGGAAGGCACGTATGCGCTTGTACGAGCCGTTATATTGATCAACGCACAATTTTGTGATGGACATTTCAATTTCAAATGTAGCTTCCGTCGCTCGGTTTAACCCGTGTAGTTCCCAAAGGAACACGGGGATAAAATATAGCCTATGTTACTCCCTAATAATGTAGCTTTTCATTAGTGAATGAATATTTATAATTGGTTATGCGGTTTAGGCTTGAAAGAGTAATAAACAAACTCACATTCACATTTATATTAGGGTTGGTGACCTACATTCCAAGCATTTGATTAAATAAATAAACATAGGCTATGTTACGAGTTAGGGTACGAGCTGTCTTCACCTGATGATAAGGGGTCTTTTACGAAAGGATTTCGCTGAAGGAAGGCACGTATGCGCTTGTACGAGCCGTTATATTGATCAACGCACAATTTTGTGATGGACATTTCAATTTCAAATGTAGCTTCCGTCGCTCGGTTTAACCCGTGTAGTTCCCAAAGGAACACGGGGATAAAATATAGCCTATGTTACTCCCTAATAATGTAGCTTTTCATTAGTGAATGAATATTTATAATTGGTTATGCGGTTTAGGCTTGAAAGAGTAATAAACAAACTCACATTCACATTTATATTAGGGTTGGTGACCTACATTCCAAGCATTTGATTAAATAAATAAACATAGCCTCTAAATAGCAATGATTACAATCAGGTCAATTAAAATAATAGCATACCACTTTTAGACTTTTACCTACATTCGATTAGTTAGCAATTGCCTATTAGAAACCAATTACTTATACAATATTTGTTTAATAGAAAGAAAGTGTTTTGTACCTAATAAAACGTTTTGTCGTAATTGATTTTTATTTCTAGTTCATATCATGGCGCTTGCTAAAACGTCGACTAATCGAGAACTCGGAACAAGCATCAAACTTCTTTATTTCAAAGATAAAGCTCATAGGTTTCTATATACACAATGCAAAATTAATCATTTATTACCCAGACAGTGAACACATACCTACCTACAATAGGTATATTTTACTATTAGGTATGTATTAGGACTATTGATCGAAATAACTTAGATATCTATAGATACTAACATTTTAAAGAGTCTATGAAAAAACTACTTCAAAAATTTCTTCACTAATAGAAAGCTACGGTATTTGTGAGTGTCATAAACTATATTTTATCCCCATATTCTTACGGGATCGGGAACTAAGCGAGTGAAACCGTGCGGCGGAATCTACTATCAGATAAAACGAAACACCTGCAGCTTAACTACTTATAACTCAATCATTCTATAGAGCCAATCAATACCTCAGTTGGCGGCATCGACACAGACGTCATTAAAAATGTATCCATCACCTATAGGTATTATTATATCTAGATATATATATATTGTAGGATCATTAGTTTCTACAAACCATTATGAACTCTTTAATCGCCTTTTGCGACGTTAAATAATGTTGTTTGCTTTGCAACATCAGCTGAAGGAATTTTCGATGGACATTTGCACAACAAAGTTCTGACTAAACACTGTTTTTTCAGAATGTGGAACTGTGAACTTCGGTTTTAGCCACGATTTAATATAAAAAGATAATCAATATATTTTTATTACGTACATAAAATATAAATATCGTAAATACCTTTAAAATTTCATTGGTACCTATCCCTATAAGTATAAAATTTTTTTTGTTGTGACAAGAAGTTGTTAGTCTCGGACCCTAAACAGACGAATAGAGCTCTCAACCGAAATGAATTTAAGAAACTACATAGCTAACACATAAATCTATTTAAAATCCTAGTTACTATTTAATCCAACCGCTCATTAATATAATGAAGAACTCCTCTGTTTAATACACAAAGGTAAAAGCTGATGACGGCTTTAGACTTAATACATACATAAAATAAAAGGATACTCGACCGAGATTAATAAAACTGCATTATATTAGATAACACACTATCTAAAATTATATTTGAATGCGCAAATCTTTCAGAGTCAGGTGAACTATTAGATATAGATAGGTACTGTAGAGGAATAAATCTTCGGTTTGTGAATTATTCATATTTATTTAAGAGGAAATATGTTTATTTAAAGAAAAAAGTCAAAAAAGCTAGGGAATTCCAAAATCATCGGAAAAGAAAATCCACATAAACTACTGGGACTGAGGTATTCTTAGATGAATAACCATTTTCTTAATAAAAATAATAATACCGACACCGACATGCTATAACTCTTTTGTATTTAAAATTCTAATGATTAAATTTTTCTGACTAGATTCCTTATCGAGACAGGTATCTTAGAATTAGTTCTTACTAGACATTATTTTACAAAAAAAAAACAATTAAATTACTTAAGTATTGCAATAGTAAATATATACATAATATGTAGTATTCATTATAAAAACGCTAATTATAATATTGTATAAATCACTTACTTGTTGCGTAAACGATGTGAAAGGGGATGCGTTTTGGCATTTTTTCGGTAATGTTTATTGACTACCTGTCTATCTTCACCTTGAAATCTACAGACCATTCCATCACTCCTATTTTCCAACAAAAAAATAATGTAGGACTATATAAATTTATACAATAAAAAATAAAATAAAAAGGCACACTTCGTCAAATCATTTTAAAATGGATGGTCATTTATTCGGCACAGTCAAGACTACATTTACTGCGGACGTATATAAAAGAAATACCGCCCAATTAATTTGTTAATAAAGATATGAAGATAATAGTTGAAGTGTGCATAGGGCGAAGTTAGTGAGAAATGAAAACGCCGACAAAATCAATAGACGCGCGCCTAAATTCGCGGCCATCTTTGAAATATTGGCGCGCAGATGCGCCGTTGTGACCGGTAACGCCATCTCGCGGCTTATTGAGGAGAGTAGGTACTATTTTTCATAAGTCTTGTATGTTTACTGCATTAAATTTAATTCGAGGTTACACGAAATATAAATTGGTTGCGGGTGGATTAAATATAGCCTCTCAGATTATTTTGGCAAATAATCTTGGCAATTTATTTGAGAATTAAAAAGTAATTTATCTTAAAAGAAAATTTATAATAACTAAGTATCTACATACATAATAGATAACATAAATTTCTTGCCCACATAATAAATACCTAGCCGTTGTTATAAGCGAGGAAAATGCTACAATTTTTACCTAGGACAAATTTTACTATTTACAAGCTGCCTAATAGATACAACCTACCTAAACAATATCTTAATATATATAAATCTCGTGTCACAATGTTTGTCCTCAATGGACTCCTAAACCACTTAACGGATTATAATAAAATTCGCACACCATGTGCAGTTCGATCCAACTTGAGAGATAGGATAGCTTACATATACTTGGACCCGGTAGGTGGCGCTGGTGGGCAGAACGAAGTCTGCCTGGTCCACTAGTTAAAATATAAAACACACCGATTTAATACTATTCCTAGTTATATATAGGTACACCTACTTATATACCTACTAATCTTAATGTATCTCTTCTGTCTACTTCAATACTTCCACCCCATTAAAAATCAACCTTCTCAAAATGGTAATAAAACTCAAAATTCATCGTAACAATTATTTAATACAGTAATTATATTGGGTAGTAAGCACGATCCAGTCGAGCAATGCGGCGACCCTCGTGTTGACGGCGGGCTGGCCGGCGGCCGCGCACAGCCGCCCGTAGCTGACGATGCCGATGCTGAACAGCAGGCCGGTGGACGGGTCCTGGTATAGGAGGGGGCCGCCGGAGTCGTCCTGGGGATACCACCATTTTGTTAAACTGATTTTAAACGGCTACATGATTTTAAAGTGATTTGAGACATAAACTCTCTTTAATAATGGGTTTTTTAAATCGTTCAAGAAGTTTTTGATTATTATTTTTTTACATTCTTTAATATTACTGTGGACTAAGCATGTAAACATAGCGACTCAGCTTCATATTTAAATTAGTTTCCAGAAAATCTATTTTATAGTAGGTAATCCTACCTTATGAATCACTCTGTCTATTGGTAAAAATCTTATGATTATTCGCTCAGTTGTTTTTGAGCTTATTGCGAACAGATGAACAGATAGTCGCCGCGTTGGACGACTTTTTTTTATGTATGATAGGGATTTACACCAAGACACAAATAGGGAAGTTTTACACATAAATATAGGAATAATTTAACAAGCTATATAGGTGTATGTAATTTGTTCTTTTTACTTTGGAATAAATTACTTAAAAGAAAAAATTGGTTGCCTGTAAAGTCGGTATACGGGCGAAAGTTTTACGTGACAACGACTTTGAGTGGTAAAATAATTTTAATGTGAATATTCATTCGTATAGTAGGAAGAAGGATGAAATAATAGTAACAATTTAAAACATAACGTCACGTTACGTGAGCGGAGCGTAACGCAGTTTCTTGAAGTGTCACCCGGCAAACCAATTTATAAGACGTTGTCACGTCAAAAAATTGGTTGCCTGTAAAGTCGGTATACGGGCGAAAGTTTTACGTGACAACGACTTTGAGTGGTAAAATAATTTTAATGTGAATATTCATTCGTATAGTAGGAAGAAGGATGAAATAATAGTAACAATTTAAAACATAACGTCACGTTACGTGAGCGGAGCGTAACGCAGTTTCTTGAAGTGTCACCCGGCAAACCAATTTATAAGACGTTGTCACGTCAAAATGTTTGTCATAGGTTAGATACTCGTAGAATCATAATAGAATATTGTTAACTTCTTCCAATCAAAATCGCTTTAGAAGCCTTATAAAAAGAACACACAATATTTATCTTAAGGTTTTTACGTCACAACATGTGAATAGGTCAATGTAGGTTAATGTACCTACCTACAGTAGTCGGGCAAGGCCGAGGTATAATGCGGGTAGTCTTCGGAAAAATATATCTAAATGTATCTACCTATCTAACCTACTGCATAGACAAGTAGTGCAATATGATAAATTTTCATTAATATTATGTTAAAAATCTGCCAATGTAAAGATGGTTGTTTGTAAAATAATACGCATACGATTGAACGGATTTGGAATTATGGCACACATTCTAAGTATTATACCTTAAGGAATGGAGTTAAAATACTTGTCAAGTTCATCACACCAAAAACTACAATTCTGAAACTGTTTTTTGGTTAAGTAGCTTTTAAGTCATATACCTATATTCTTTCATCTAAATCTAAACAGAGCTTAATTATTACGAATTTTTCACATACGGCCAACCTGATTCCAAACTAAGCAGAGGTTGTGCATTGGAATAAAGATAGCTGAGATAGTACTTTTATAGATATTTACACAGAACATACAGAATATTCATGCACACAAATGTTTGTCCTGGGAGGGATTTGAGGGCCCACGAACCGACCACAAAGCCAACCGGTGTGTCAAAGCAGGTACTACACAGTATTAAGAATAACATAATACTTTGATACCTGACAAGCATCTTTCCCAGGAGTATAAGTGCAGATCTGTCGATCAGTAACGCTCGGTACAACCGATCTGCATTGGCTCTGGCTGATGACGTCAACGTCCACTTTCTGAAGCACGTTAGATGTCGGTCCACCGATGAATAGCGTACCCCAACCTGGAAATAAATTAGATATTTTTTTCCCATTATTTGGTTTTAAATATGGTAATGCATTATTTAATTAGTTGAGGGAGTTCCCTAAGGGCTTCATTTTAGAGCCATTACTATTCCATATTCATATTCTGGATTCTCAACTTATTCTCATTGTTTGACTTACGTTTTTCACAGTCGTGTCATAATAGTATATAACAGTTAACTATAAGTCGTACTAATATATAAAACGATTACATAGTTGGCCTTTCCATCACTGAATTACCTAAAATATCTTATAAGGAAAACAGATGTATCTATTTACTTTTAAGCTGCGCTTCTAAAACCGTTAAAGAAAATAATATAATTTACCTAGTATAGTAAGCTTTGCTCCAGTCATCGTGTTGTTAGCAAACTTGAATGGGAGACACACCGGGCCCACGTACTCGTTGAACTGGATTTCTTGTTCCACTTGAACTAATGCTATATCATAATCGTAGTTGGACCTAAAGACGTAGGAAATATAAAGTTATTACGTACATACAATATTAAATTATATGCTGTCGGAAAGGTAAAGTTTAAGTCTGAAAAAAATATATATTTCTGTCCATGCCTATTGAAACTTGAGTAGCCTACATAAATAGGTCTTTATTACATTTAAAACACGTTAAATACTACAGAATTTAAAACCCCACGATGATACAAATGGGTGTTACTTTAATACTGCTGAATTTATTACCAGTTCAGTCAGAGTCAACCTTTAACTAAGAAGAGCCATCATGAACATCAAATTAGTTTATTTAAGCAATTTTCCCTACATAAAGATTATAACTAATCTGAGCTATATATATAGATTTCATTAACTTACGAAGAATATAATGGATGTTTGATAAACCGTGAAACTTTATAAGCCCTCGTCCCGGGAGAATCGCCTGTAACAAGAGTTAATAATTAAACAGATGACCTATAAGTAAACCGAATAAACCTTGGAAGTATTGATTGGATTTCATATGTGAAGCCACTAAAATGATTAAGTTAGACATAGGTCAATGTCAAAGATAGAGGACATTGGAAAATCTTGGCGAAGTCTTTATATATTTTTGTAGAGGTATTTAATGTATTTTCCACTCTAAAGAAAGTAACAATAAATTTTAAATTGAATTGAATATATCTCAATGCCTTTAATTATGACATCTCGGGCATGGAACCTCCATTCCCACGATATTTTCGTTCACTGAAAGCCAGAGGTGCGAATCCGTACTTAACTTTTAAAACGCCGAGGTACAGCTTGGGGTTTGAACCGGTGACCACCTTCATGACCTTCAGACAGTGTGTTCCCCTACGACTTGGATCCAAATCATAAGGTGTACAACTCACCAGTCTGCACATTATGTTCACCAACAATAACAGCAATATTGTTTGTGTTCTGATTGACTATACAATGAGCTGCAGTCATTACGTATCTGCTGTTGATGATTACAGCACCGCACTTGATCTGAGCAATGTTCACGTCAGCCAGACCTACCATCATGCGGTACTCGTTCACGCCTGTCTCTTGACCACCAACTATCCTGTTCTGAGAGGTAAGAACGACATCTTTACTAATATTATAAATGCGAAAGTAACTCTGTCTGTCTCGCTTTCACGCTAAAACTATTGAACCGATTTAGATAAAGTTTGGTACATATACAGTCTAGACTTCTAGAGCCTGAGAAAGGACATAGGCTACTTTTTTCCCGGGTAAATTAAAGATCTCCCGGATACGCGGTCGAAACCGTGGTCAGCCACTAGTCGAATGTACCTATAAAATAGTCGCAGTCAAGTCTAAGCCCTGATTGATGATTTTGATATGGTTTTCATTAATAGAAAGACCAATAACCAAGGTTTGTGGTTTACTTTATTACTAAACTAGCTGATAAGTGCAACTAACAACAACAAAGTGTGCACAGAAACAAACCAAACGGACCAAAATACGAAAATCTGAAAAGTATACAATACCTAACTATCTATAACAAAACAAGTATATAGTAAAAAAATAATAGTATAAATAAACATACCTGCTTCCTCTCGCCACATTTACAGGTGCTAGGGATGGGGGCAGCCAGTTGTGCTGTCACCTGACACATGAACCGTCCCCCTGGACTGTTCCTCGCTGTTATCAGCCCTGAAATTAATATGATACAAAAATTGGGTGTATGTATAAATATAAATAAATAGTCCTGGGACACTCACGGCCACAACACAATCTGATTACTAACCAAGCAAAGCTTTTCTGTTGACTAAATAGTTGATGCCACCTCTTTTACTGTTCTGTGGTTGATATACTAAGCACTACTTTTCAAATACATCATATTTAGATATTTCCAGACACAGAACAAACAGACATGTCCATCCAACAAATGGTCGTGCAGAAAGAACCCACCACAGTCAGCCTAAAAATCAAGGTCTTTATTATAGATTGAAGTTCAAAGTTCCAAATTCTTACCTATACTAATCCTCTGTGCTAACGAAGTGGCTGATACGGAACCCCGACCGCAGTAGGTTTCTGCTGAAGACAACTGCGGATCTCCAGTCTTGGATATCAGAAGACGGTCCATATTACATGATGGCGTCTGAAAACAAACTTATACTATAGAGCTTTGCACAATAAATGCAATTTTTTTCTACACAACTTGACTAGGAATTCATAATTGTCTTTCAGTATACCTAGACAATCCTAGTGAGGACACTTTACTCAGATCCCATTTCAAGGCATGTTAGGCCCTTCAGGAAATATGTAACCTTTCCCGTAAGAATACAGAGATAAAATATAGCCTTCCTCGATAAATGGGCTAGCTATCGCTGAAATATTTTTTTAAATATCAGGAAGCCTACTGGTCCTTCCTGAGATTAGAGCGTTCAACTTATTTTATTCATTTCTTTTCCAAATATTACATAGGTATATACAATCTATTTACAACTTTAAATTACTGAAAACAAGGACTATTATAGTATACCTGAGGCAGAGCAATTTCCCCGCAATCCAACCGGCAGTTGTAACCAGCTGGACATATGGCTATCCACCGGCACTGCACGCCCGGGGTGTAGTTGCGGGGGTAGTTCGGACTGTATACATAGTATGTTCTCCCTGTTTGTATCTGAAATTGTGTTTGAATTTAGGCTTTGAGGCTTAAAAGCTCTCTTTAGGAAAAGCGTCCTTCCGAACCGAGCCGGTGTATGACTATTCATAAGAATTTGTGGGCCTATTGCTGTGATTCCTATTAGCCAGGTACCGGGCCATCAAAATATAATGCCGGGTAGCAAATTTCTGTAAATACCTGTGTTAAATGGGTCACGAAGGGCCAGTGTCAAAATTACCGGTTATTATGTGAGAACAATTTTGGGCAACACTGGCCTATTTAATTTCATTTAAAACTTTTTGGATGATTGACTGCATGGTCGTACCTGTAGATCATGCAGTCCGAAACTTCTGACCTTCCGGCGGTTTCACCCGTGTTGCCAGGGCCCTAAATTATGTCTTAAAACTTATCTATTCAATTCCAGAACATATTCTGGCGTTGTGCCAATTTTCATTCAGTTCCCTTCAGTAGTTGTTGCGTGAAAGAGTAACAAACATCCATACATTCTCAAAAACTTTTGCATGTATCATATTAGTTGGATAATAGATTTTGATTCGTTACTAACTGAGTTATCATAGGCAATTCCGAGGAAATAGCATTATCATTATAGATCTTAACTGATAAGGTTATTCACATAGTATTTATTGTTTCACGGAATATTTTTGATAAAAAAATTATCTAGTTAACATTTAGGTAATGTTTATTTATATCCATTGTTACTAACATAGAAAATTCGAAGATATTTTATTAACAAAACGACTATGTTAAACATGTGGCCTGAATGTTATAAATCTCTTAGTGGACAATGAAAATAGGTACCTGTATAAATTTGGTGTTGTTTTGTATATGTACAGCTGTTTAAGATTAGAAAATGATAATACACTTAATTGAATTTGATTTTCTTTTATTTAAATTATGCAATAACAGAGATTTAAATAAGTCAGCTAGCGAAGCTATTTCTTATTAGCAGAAATCGAAGAAATACAAGCCAAATTCGTTGAAATTTTGTACTATTTCCTAACGTCATTGCCCTCCTGAGTCTCGTTTAGGTACCTATATTACTTAGATATTTTCCCAATAGTATAAACTCGTAAGTGAGAGCACTCTACATTCCAAAATAATATAAGTACTTATGTTTAAAACTAGTAAGTACTTACCTACACAAAAAATAATGAAAATGTTACTTACATTTTGTGTAAAATCACAATTGGCGTCCTGTGCTGAAGCAATTGATAAAATCGAGAACAATATTAGCACCCTCTGAAAATAATGACCAAATATGTTGATATACTGTAATACTGTGTATGTGTTCAGTTACATCTTTTCTACTTGTTTGGTGAAATCGACATCTATATTTAAGTAGGTAGGTATCTACTTAATTATCCTCGAACATTTTATTTACGCCCGTCTGATTATTTTTCATAATACCAAGCAGAGCTTGTGCTAACAAAAAAGTGCTTTAATATGCTTACTATACAAATAGAAGGATCTATATAAAAAAAACTAGACAATTATTCTCCTGTGTGACCTGCCAGCTACACTTGAGAAATGAAATATATTTTGAAAAAAAAAATTACAGGCATGGCAGTGAAGCATGTTTCCTTACGACATTCATATTCTTGGTTAAATTAGACTAAGTATACCCGAAGCTGTAATAAAATTTAAGTCTTCGTAATTAACTACGAAATGAGAAAAACAAGGTTAGTATAAAGATTTAAAAGAAACTTCAATTTAATTACATAGTCAATCAGTACTTGAGGGACAATAAAAATACCACTTACCATCTCAATGAAGCACAGCACTCGACTACAATAAGTATTATAAATAAATAACAATTCCACACTATATTTGCATTAGCAAATTAACATAACAAAAATATATTTTAATTATAATTTCACATAACATCACTTGTATAAACTGTATTGGAAACAATATGGTGTTATCGAAAATTTCACATGATTTAGGTAGCTCTTAAAAATCCTATAGTCGTCCGTGCTACTAAAAAACATTTTGCCTTTAAAACCTCTGTAAAAGCTCTGCAATGCTGGTAAATCCCTACTTCCCTTATAATATTATAAATGCGAATGTGACTTTGTCTGTCTGTTGCGCTTTCACACCAAAACCAGAACCAATTTAAAAAAAAGGTAAATAGAGTAGAGCTTGAGAAAGGATATAGGTAGGCTAACTTTTATCTAGAGTAAGTTACAGAACGCGGGTAAAACCGCGGGCAGTCACTAGTATCCAATATATCCTAAAAGGTAGCCAGTCGCATGACATGTTAATACAATTCAACAGAGAATGATCGATGATATTATTTTTGACACCAGAAATTATAATGAAATCATAAGTTACCGGGTTCCATTTTTTTACGAATAAAACCGAATTTAACGCCCTTTTGAGCTCAAAACTTTAAGCTTAGCATTAAAATTTAAGGGCGGTTTACACCACATGTTTAAACTCGAATTAGACTAACTAAACGATCTCAGTTAAAAGTTTCAACCAACATGTCCGATATGGTTGTGAGTTCGAATCCCACCAAAGAGAAGCATTCGAGTGCATAAATAAGTCTGGTTATTCTGTATTTTGGTGTAAATATCTACTTAAGTAGGTAGTAAGTTATGGCTGTCCTGGTACAATAAAAGTTAGTAAGTACTCAAATGTTTGATAGATTACGCGTGAGAGACGTCCCTAGTGCCGCAAACGTCCATAGGCTACGGTAACCGCTCCCCATCAGGTGGGACTGTATGCCTGTTTGCCACCTTTATGGTATAAAAAAGTACGCAGACCTTGAAATTGTGAAATTCGTCCCAATATTGATGAATCATTATATCGATGAAGTGTCTTGTATAGTCATCTGTTGGTCAGTGGCATTTCAATCGTCAAAATTACCCATGTCAGTCCAATTATAAAGGTACAGTAAAAAAACACCTTTGTAGCTAACTAAAGCTGCAAATATAATTGATTTATGTACCTGCTAATATTTAAGCACAAAAAAGTTACTAAGGAATTAACAAGGCGTTGATTTTTCTACTATTTCGCCTTCTGAGCCTGAACAAAACGTGCTTATGATATTTAGAATAGCAACCTATATAGGTATATCCATCAACACATATTACATATATGGGAATCAAACCTACGATCTGCAGCGTGATAGTCAAGGCTAGTTAATTTTCTAAATCATTAAAACTCTTTAAAAGGCGTTCCGGCGCATACCTCTGAGTTTAAAACCTTACATACGGATTCACACCACTGACTTTCAGACGAGGAAAACATCGTCAGGAAACCTGCATGCCCGAGATCGTTGCAAGTAAAGCCATGTTAAGTCCGTAAATCCGCACTAGGCCCGCTAAGTAGATATGGCCTAAAACCTTCTCATTGTGGAGGCTCGTGCTCCTCGGTGGAGATGTATATGAGCTGATGATAAACACTGTTTACACTACTTTGAGATAGAGTAGTAGTCGTTTCGACTCCAAAATCCAACAGATACAAAGATTCAAACCTACACTAAAACATTTAACGCTTTCCCACTACAACACTTGTCCACGCATTATCCTGCTTAGAATCGAATTTCCAACGTTCACTGTATTAGGTATCCTGTCCTATATGTAGGTACCTGTCCTAGTTAAATATATATTGAATCCTATGTAAGTCCCTAACCAATTTTCAGACAAATCGTTTGAGCCTTTCTTGAGTTATAAATAGTGTAACTAACACGACTTTCTTTTATATATAAGTATATAGATAAAGGAAAATAATAAGCCCAATTAAGAATGATAGACTTTTAGAGCACTCTTATAAAGACTCCAAAAGACACAAAGTGAATGTTTAAAGAGCTACCATTTACCACAAGCACTAATCCACGACAATATTTAACACCTGTCCTAGTTCGGTAACAGCACACACGAGGCACAGAAGTCGTGTGGTGCACTAGCATCACAATTAATTGTTTATATTACCACATTAACACAACAAATGTGTGATAACAAATGAAACGGTGCGACGCTAATCGTCAGTGCGAAGGCTTTCAATGATAAGGAAAATTTTCACCATCATAATATTTTGCGATTGATTTGCGTCGCGTGATTTTATGGGCATTAACCAAAGCAATGGTTAATCGTGATGCCCAATTATTAGTATGAGTCCAGTAGAAGATAGATTTCATTGGATGCCTGGATGAACAATTCCTACCTTTCGCCTTGTTCTACAAAATTTGTACATAAAGTTTAAAGTAAAATTAAAATTATCATTATACCTATCAGCCATAAGACGTCCACTGCTGAACATAGGCCATCCATTTGTAGATAATAGGCTCTCCCATCGATTTGTAGTATCAGAACACTCTGTAATAGAAGTGACAAATAGGCCCCTATGTTCTTTCTATGGTATTTCAATCAAAAATGCTTAGAGAGTAAATAAGAAAAATAAGTAGTACACAAACCGTCAAAGATATAGATTGAAAAGCCAATTAGACGCCATTTTTAATTTTTTTTATTAAAATAATACAAATAGCGACTGAATAAGGAAGTTATAATGACCCTAAACTGTAAAACAAAGGTCTGAGATAGCGTCAATTAAGTTAATTAAATAGAGCAAAACACATAAGGGCTGTCAAACAAATTCGAGGCGACCTCGTTCAATATTGAGTGTCCTCACAGCAGTTAAAAAATGCCAGATTTCATGGAAATAACAACCTTGCGTTGAACTGTTATCAATGACAAACAAAAATATGTTACATACATTTCTACATACGCATTATCTATGAATAAATAAACTAGTTTTGTGTCGCCTCTAAAATCTCAAATGTCTCTGAGGCTACTAACTTAAAACTAGCAAAAATAGACTTGGGTAATATATGAATGGCCCCAGTGTCTTTAGTGATGATATTTCCCTAATATAATCTTCATTATATTCATCATCATCATCATCAGCTCATATACGTCTCCACCGAGGATCACGAGCCTCCCCTAACAACCCGGGGTTCAGGCCATAGTCCATGATTCTTTAATACATTAAGAGTATCTTATTTACCATACCATACAGCCGGTTTTGTGGTTAGTGACTCTGACTTTCAAGCCGCCGGTCGAAGGTTCGAATCCTACCCAGGACAAACATTTGTATGTATGACTCTGTCTGTTTGTTCAGTGTCTGAATGTAATTATCTATATAAGTAAGTATTTAAAAGCAGTATATCAGATTAGCCGTGTGTGAAAAATGTCGTAGGATATTTATTTATTTATTCATGATACCTATTTATTGAGTCTATATTACATTTAGGAATAATTTAAAAACATTAATAGTTGTCATAATATATTTTATTTTCATATAAATTCTAATAAATATTTGCCCTAGGACATCATTAAGTATTTTTTTATGTAAATACAGAATTATTGGGCAAATAAGATTCAATTATGGGAGTAGAGTTTTGTTTAAAAAACAGTTCCGTAAGTACCATAAAAATTGCATTACATAATAGAAAATACAATATAACATTTCAATCGATATTTAACACAATATATTTTCCTATTAAAAAAATTACTTTTAAGCAACCAAACCTACCATAAAAATGGATTAAATCTATACATACATTTAATTAGATAATAGTAAACTTGAGAGGTGTCAAGGGACACCCGGATGGAACGAAGTTCGTTTCGATTAATAAGTGAAGGAAATGTTAATATACTTTTTTTTTTAGTTGTAATAATATTTTTCGTACACACATCAAGTAGTAGGTAGTATAGTGCGCGCGGAACTAGTAGGCCGCGCCGTGGCAACGCGCCGCTCGGCAAAGCTCGGCCACGCTCGGCCCCGCTCGGAAATGTGTCGTGACAACTTTTCGTAAGATTTTTTTCCGTCTAGCCCCCTTTCACAACGCGCGATAAGGAACTACGTTCCAAAAACCTAAACTTAGGTACTTATTATTGCGTATTTTATATGCCCAATAATTCTATCATCTACCTTTACGTATATAAACTACACACTACATATAAATAAACATCTATATATTATTTATTTTCCATAACAACTACTGAGATTGCATTCTCTACATTTCGACTAGACAATTACAACATAATAATACTGAATAAGTTTTAGTTTTGACACTACTTGCATTAATACTCCCATCGTAAATCACCTTTATAATATTTAATATTAAAGCTATATTTATTTTTTGTGCTAATAAAATTTTATTTTTTTCATGGATAAGTTTCCCCTTATGACAGCAATCTACAGTTAGACATTTTTGCAAATCCTCATGCTCCGCGCGATTTTCCGGTACCTACATTTTTCCCCGGAAAATTGGTTTGGTATGTGTCATTTGTTAATCCAAAACAAATTCTACTATTCTCATAAACTTTCCCATTTTGACAATGGACATATTTTTATTTGACATCACAAAACATAAATTGACTACAATTTTTTTTATTTGTGATACATTACAGACAAACGGTAAAAAAAAACATTATGAAAATATTTATAATATCAGTAGGAAATAGGATGATTTTTCCCCGTGTAGTTCCCGTTTCCGTAGTTATACGGGGATAAAATATATGTTAATCCCTGGTAATGTGGCTTTCTATTGGTGAAAGAATTATTCAGATCGGTCCAGTAGTTTCGGTTACAAACAAAAATCTAAATCTTTATATTATATGCTGTCTTTAATAGTTATTTGTTATACAAGAGTGCAAAGTTGCTTTTTAACCGCGTGTTCAATTTTGATGACCGAGCAAGCGAAGGATTCTAAAATTCAAAATTAGAATCCTGAGCGTTAGCGAGGGAATCAAAAGAGCACGAGGTGAAAAATCTTTGCACTCGAGTGCAACACGTAACTTTTCATTCCACCTCAGCGAGGAAATGACTAAATGCAAAAAAAAAAAAGTTGTATGATATATTCGGCACCATAGAGGTAGCAGTAAATAGGTTTAATGTTTTTTTTTAATTCACAAACTTAGTGCACACGATGTTCCAAATTCAATTTACTTTATCCTCTAGAGAATAAAAACGGCTTTTCCACTCAGATATTGAAGATTAAAAATACTCTTTCCGAGATGGTGGGATGAAAACTTTTTTATTTAACTAAATTACATAATTATCTTTAGAGTATCTACTATACTACTTCCCTTTTCTCTTCCCTTCCTTTTCCTGGAAGTATCCTCCTGGTCCGGGCACCAACTTGACCGGCTTAGGTAGCGTTTCTTTAATTCCCTGTTTGGATGAAGTCGATCTGTCCGGGGACGAGTCTGTCACGATGCCTTGGAGCCGATGGGTGTTCGTTTGACTTAACCTAAGAAATAATTATTATTAGTACCGTTCAACTCTTAAAGTATATATAATTTTATTGAGTGATATTTTTTTACAAACTTTAATATACAACTTAAACTAATAACATGAAAGTCCTGGCAGATAAAATTTCTTAATCTGTATGTCTAAACTAGCTATAAAGAGGGAAGATTCGATTTTTTGTTTAGGCTATTCTTTTAAATTTTTTCATAATGTCTCAAATTGCAGTACCCTAAATTTACCAACGGTTGGACCCCAACCGTTTGATTTTTAACAACATTCAACAAACGACATTTCGTGTAAATATAGACATGTACCTGTGGGGGTAATGATTTATAAAAGTATATATTTTTTAATAGTACATATTAGTGAAATATTAGCTTTTAATTTTAATAGCAGTTCAAAGTTGTAATTTAAATATGATCATTTTCAGAATTTTACTTTGAATTTTCAAATGCCTTTCCTGAAATATAACATCATTTGCATAAGTCACAAGATTTTAATAAAATTTGGTACACAGATAGTCTAGAGCCTGAGTCCTTTGTTGGCTACTTTTTATCCTGGGAAAATGGTAGATCTCCTTGGCACCCAGGGAGCCACTAGTATATATTTATATACCTATATATTTGGATGATACACTTAGCATTAAACAAGTCTTCATCCACTAACCTGACTTCCTCAACATCAGCTACCTTATCAATAAGGCTGCGAATGATGCCTTCCTTATGCTCCAGAGCCAAAGCGGCTCGTTCCAGTTCCCGCCGGTACTCGGTGTGAGCGAGAGAGGCGCGACGCTCCTGCTCTACTATACGACGCTCTAACTCCTCTAGGGATGTGTACGCGCGGGATTTTACTACCTTGTGGTGGAAAACGTGTGTTATTTAAATCTTACTAATCTTTGGGGACTTTGTTTTATATAAAGTACTGGAAAAAATTAAGGGATCAAAAAAATATGCCAATTTTTTTAGGTTTTTCAAGTGGCTGTATTTACCTTAAAAATGATCGTATTTGAAGGGATTTTAAAGCTCGAAGCTTCTAATTTTTTATGCAGAGTATTTCGTTCAATCCTAATGAGTAGACAAAAGTATTTCTTTAAATTTGTTCGGTTCTTTTTTTGGTCTACGAATTTGGAGAACATCTTTTCAACTTATTCACTATACGGATGGGATAACTTGTTTATTTAGCTTAAATTTGCTATATTTTTTAAAGTTCAAAACTACCATTTCTTGCTGAGATATCGAACTTTAAATGGTAAATGAACATACCTTAATTTCACGCTTGATTTTGTCCAAAGCTATAATCGCGTTTTTGAGAGGTTCATTGTTGTTCTTGTTCCGTCGCGCGCTCGTGCGGACGCGGTTGAACCGGGCGGAGGCAGATTTTAGCCGCTGCCGGAATATCACAGCTGCTTTGCGATATAATCTAGAGAAGAGTATATACATATATAAGTATGTAAAAATATGTATATGGTGAAATAATCATCATCATCATCATTTTCCTTGCCTTATCCTATTTAGGGCTTTGTCCATTTCATTCGGTCTCCAGTCAAATCCACATTCACTCCACATTATCTCATATCATCATTTACACAATCATACCACTGGTAAAGGAAAATAGCTTAAAACATCAAAAATTAACGTGTAAATAGCCGTTGGGGGACCGCACTCACTTACAAGGGTTTTTAAAAGTCAACAAGCTGAGTGGAGAATTATTACAATTAGAATATGAGCTGAGAATGATGAAAGAGATGTAAAGAATGGTGCAAAAAAACTATGAATTATCATGTACATACAGCGTTTTCCTTATTCTAATCAACGCTTAAATTTGAATTCTTATTTGATTTAAACCATTGAAACCATTTTTTGAAAATTAGTATAGAGATTAGTCCATAAAGCATGGAGAAAGATATACCTAGTCTACTTATAATTCAGGGAAAGATGAAATGGGAAGCATTTAATAGCTTATAATTCTGAGAAGGAAAGCAAGCAGATCTAGATTAATAGGTTTTTAAAGGGTCGGCAACGCACCCGTGATGCCCCAGGTGTTGCAGGTGTATAGGCTGCGGTAACCGCTTTCCATCAGGCCGCATGCCTGTTTGCCACCGTCGTGGTATAAAAAGCTTAATTCAACATCTCACCTAACATTCTTCAGCGCAGCTTCCAACTGTTCCTGCATACTTTGATTCTCTTGACTGCACTTCTTGTATTTGTCTTCGAGTACGCGCAGCTGTTCATTCGTCTTGTTAACTTGTTCCGTCTTGCGTTCCGTTTCCATGGCGTATTGGTGTTTAAGTTCTTCTAGAAGCCTGTTGAAAATATAAGAATATCCGGGGAGATTAATATGTATTTAAAATAAAGGAAATTCTACATAATTTATTTTTGTGACTTAAATTTCTTTCCATGCAGTGGTTGTTTGGAAGAAAACATTTTTTAGTGCATTTAGTTAACTTATTTTTCGAAAAAACTGAAGATTCCCTGGGAACGCGGGGCGCCCCTAGTTCATAATCTTACTAATACTATAAATGCTATAGCTTGTGAGTTTGGATGTATGTTTGTTATTACATATTTCACTAAAAAAATTTAAATAAAAAAAAATTTTGTTTTTGAAAAATTTATGATTCTTGGGAAAAATCGCGGGGAACCATTCGGAAGCAAGAAAGTTTTAAAGTCATATAATAAGTTTCCTTAATAATAAATGTTTTTTATTGGAGTCGAAGGTGATAGCCTCTGATGGCTATACCCTTACGCAAGTGGTGAGCGCTGAGGGCTTTCAAACGTAGTAGCTTAAGCTAATAAATATGTTAGTATACCGTTTGCAGTGGTCGAGTCTCCTCTCATGCAAGTCTGCGGGTACAGTGCGCGCGCGCATCGCGTCCAGCCGCGCCGCGCGCCCCTCCGTCACTTCTAACGCGTTTTTGACCGAGAAGTACTCGCGGTGGACTGTCTCGTAGTCCCGCATCATGGCCGACACTTGATGATAGAATATTCATGGCGTTAAAAACAATGGTTTGAGCCCTAAAAGGTGTAATTGGGGGGTAATTGTCCTAAAAAGGGTTCGGAAGACAAAGATCAAGAAACTAAGCAAGTTACATAGATAGTATTTTATTGTTTCACCACATATAAAACATAAAATAAACATAAAAGACAAGAGTGTTACAATGGCCGGCTTTATTACTTAGAGTGATCTCTCCCCTACGTCGCCGCGTCGCTTCTAACGCGTTCTTCACGGTGAAGTACTCGCGGTGGACGGTCTCGTAGTCCCGCATCATGGCCGACACTTGGTGGTGGGATATTCAAAATATAAAAAAAAAATTGGCCTATAAGGACCCTTTTAGGACTTATATACTAGATTTATATATATATCTCTGATATATAAGTCCTAAAAGGGTTATTATGAAAGTGGTAGCTAAAAGGTAGGTTCGGAAGTCGAAGATCAAAAAACTAAGTAAAATTAGATATATAGATAGTAGGTACTTTATTGTTACACCACATATCAAACATAAAAGACAAGTGTTACAATGGGCGGCCTTATTACTTAGAGTGATATCTTCCCTCCGTCGCTTCTAACGCGTTTTTCACCGAGAAGTACTCGCGGTGGACGGTCTCGTAGTCCCGCATCATGGCCGACACTTGGTGATGAATTATTCAAGATATCAAAAAAAATTGGCCTATAAGAACCCTTTTAGGACTTATATACCAAATATATATATAAATATTTGATATATAAGTCCTAAAAGGATTATTATGAAAGTGGTAGTTTGAGAAACTCAGATTTTTTTTATTTAAATATATAAAATTTATGCAATAAATGAATTTGAATTTATTTTATAATCTGCCAGAAACTTAGTTTTGCAATATTTCTCAGCTCAATTTAGAATGAGGTGGCTATATTAAAAAATATCCTGAAATATTTATAAATTATTCATATTCTAGAAATATACCTACTCACTATATTATTATAGCATACATACTTATTTGCACCCAAAATCAGAGCAATCTGACTTAGATATTTGGATATGTATTTTCCAATATATCAGTTTAAAAATGTAATTAAGTTATATTTTATTCTAACTATACTGTAGTCATAGCACCTTAAAATAATCTAAATAAATAAACATATCAGTAATAAACAAAAAAAACTTACTTTTATCCTCATATAGCTCATAAACCTCCTTTAATTTAGTTTCCGCTCTCTCAGCCCTTTCCAGCAACGTCGCTTTTTCTATATCTGCCGTCTCTTTCTCGACTACCAACTTCTTATAGCTCTGTCTCACTTGCACGATGTCCTCTTCTAAAACATTGAGCCTGTCGGTCAAAGTCTTGTTTTCCGCTACAATTTGTTTCGATTTCTTGTTCATTGTCTCAAATTGTTTTTCGTAATCTATAATTAAACTGTCTTTCTCTTGTAAATTTTCTTGATACGCGTCGAATAATGGAGCTGAAAATATATAAATTAGTATCTATTACAGCCTTTATTTCAGAGATTATTACAATTCACAGTTTATAAATATATAAATTACTGTATTATATAAAATTTTCCGTCACGCGAATTAACTGAGAATCCTGGAATTATCATAAAAGCAATGATCCAAAAAATACTCTGATTAATGTTTGGCTAAGTTTCGTTTTAATTCATCCAGTCACCGGACAAACATATATTCACGCATACAAATCTTTGTCCTCGGAGGAATTCGAACCCACTACCGCCATAAAAGTAGTACATACAGGGTACATACATTCATAGATACTCACAAACTTTCGCATTTATAATATAAGTATTATATAGCCTTACAATAAACACACATCTCACCTAAAGCTTGAGCACTGAGCAGACCAGACAGATCCACCACTCGTCCCGTATGTGTTTGTTCGTCTGTCCCACTCTTATTCGTGACGTCATCGTCTTTGCTGCCAACATCTGGAAAACAACAAGAAAATTGATTATAAATAGGATTATTATAGAATACTAGCGGCTAACCGTGGTTTCACCCGCATACCCGGGAGACCTTCCATTTTCCCGGGATAAAAAGTAGCCTTTATCCTTTCTCAGGCTCTAGACTATCTGTGTAGCAATTCACTTAATTCGGTTCAGTAGATTTAGCGTGAAAGCGAGACAGACAGTATTACTTTCGCATTTATAATATTAGTTAGGATTGCCTTGTTTACAGTTATTTGAAGTATAAGTATAGACCCTTGGTAGTAATTGCAAGCTTACAAACTACCACCCCGTGTTTTCACTTCGTTCCCGGGGGAACTTCAAATTTCCCGGGACGAAAGTTAGCCCTATGTCCTTTTCCGATCTCTAGTCTATCCCTGTACCAAATTTCATCTAAATATTGATCAGTACTTTTATCGTCAAAGCGTAACAGACAACGTTACTTCCGTTTTTATAATATTACAGAACAAATAAACATGTTCAATTGTTCATATACACAAGTTTGAACTAGCATTGAACCAACGACATATGGTAGGAAATATAGTTAACCACTAGGTAACTCACCTGGCCCTTTATAAGGAATGCTTGCGTTAATAAGTGAATCTAAACCATCGTATTTATCTGTTGATTTGTGTACTTTACCATCGTTCAATGTTTGTACGTTTGAGCGTAGTTTTTCTTGGTAACGTGATAGTTGAACATTTAATCTGTAAATAAAACAAAATATATACAAAAAAAAATCTAATTCGATCATAAAATGAGCTGATGATCTTTAAATGGTTAAAGAGATTATCTCAAAACATGGATACACTATCTATCTAAGCTTTAAAACAACGCTGCATTAAAATCTGTCCATCGTATAATATTACTATACTAAAAAAATCTCGTATAGTCTTCTTGCGTCGGTAAAATTTAAAACTTCTTTTAATAATGAAACGCATTAAAGACATTTGAAGGCGCCACTTGTCTGTTTATATGACAGCTTCTATTATAACTTTTTAGTTCCCAATTTTGCCGCAACATGGCGTAGCCTAAGGACCTGCGGCCGTTAATGCATAAAAGAGTAACAAACAAACATCCATTCAACTTTCATGTTTATTATATTAAGAGTGTTTTAGTCATATTTACCAACAAACCAACGTGCTTATGCCACAAAAGCACAACTTTATTAGTATAGATTAAAGTTTAGTTTCAATGAAAATAAAAAAGCAATACCAAAACTATTTCCTTCTTCATCATTTCACACATGAAGAAAAGAGACGGGTATACCTATAAAGTACGTCCTTCAAAGCTTGCATATCCTTCTGGAGCCTGGAGTTCTGTTCCCGAGCCTGGTTGAGTATGATCTGGCGGCTGCTGCAGCTCATGCACACTTCCACTAGAGGAATCGCCGTCGATGTCTCTACATGTTCTATAATAATAATAATAAATAAATAAATTCATTCTCCTGACTATTTATAAATGCATTGGTTTTTGAAAAGAGTAATTACTGAGTTTATTGCCGGCTCTTCTCAGTAAAGAACAACTTTCAGAACCGAGCATTAATAGTGACTATTCATTAGTGCTTGATTGAGGCCTATTTGAAAAATGATTTTGATTTGCAGATAAGAAAAGTCGTTTCCTATAATAGCGAAATCTTAATCCTATATATAAAATTCTCGTGTCGCAATGTTAGTTACCATACTCAGTAATGGGAATGGGCTACTATGTACTTTTCTTACCCCTAAGTGATCACGGGAACGGGAACTACGCGGGTGAAACCGCGGGGCGGCAGCTAGTCAGAGATATAAATTTTTTAACCTACCTTATATTGCCATCCCAAATCATTTCACTATTTTATTTTATTCGGAAAACATACTACTATGCCATAACTATCACAATAACTATAACTCCTTACCTCTATCAGGCAGTTCAAATTTCTTAACTCTCTCTTCTAACAGCTTATTTTTCTCCTTCTCTTCTTTGATAGCTCTCTTGCATCCCTCCGTATACTTGACTAGAGCTTCATACTGCGTGCGCAGTTGATCGTTCTCTTCGGCAAACAGTTTATTATATTCTAACACTGTTTTTAGCTTCTCTTTCAGTTTTGCTAGATGGGAATCTTTTTCGTTAAGCTGTGGAGATTTATAATTGATTAGTCGCTCCCTGCGGTTTCACCCGCTTTCCAGAGGGTCTTAAATTTTCCCGGAATAAGTAGCCTATGTCCTTTCTTAGACTCTAGACCAGCCATGCTCAACCTTTTTTTTACAGGGGCCACAAACACGTTTCAGTCATGGTGTCGAGGGCCACAAGCAAAAATTATTTAGGTTTTATGACCGCTGCGTGCGGGTGTGAGTTAGCGAAGCTTGAGGGTCTTTAAATGAAAGTGATAGCTTTTACGTCACTGTATAATAAATAAACACGTGAAACAACATAAAATAAACACTATAAGACAAATACTATACAAAAGTTAAACAAAATATCAAAGAGTTACAAATTTAGCCTAATAGGTGCCGCGCGCGTACGGACAGATCGTCTCTCACTCAATTGTAAATTTGCGGCAACGCGTTCAGGCGCGTTGCATACTTTTCCCGCGCGCGCGATATCGTTCGCGCATGCGCGGCGGCGCGGCGTAGCCGTTGGCAAAACTGGAATGTTACCAGCAATATGCGGAGAGAGAGGCGTTCGTGTTATATACTCCCCCTCCAACACACCTAAACGACCCGATGGTGGGTTGGCAACAAAAGAACGTGGTCGGCGACGCGGTCGTACACGACGACGGCGTGGATGTACTGGTTCGGAGACGTCGTACTGACTAATGTAAGAGGTTAACGCTGACTGATGAAATTTCCCTATCACCTGGTTTGAACCTAAATCAGCAATTTCAAAGGTCGTAGGACTTACAACCTTGGTAATGCGATACGGACCGTCCCGTTTCGGCATTAATTTACAAGTTATACCCTTCTTAACATTACTAAACAAATGAGTACGCAATAACACCAAGTCTCCGACACTAAAATTAGGTACATAACCACGATGCTGCTGTTCAGCTCTCTCTCGAATAAGCTTCCTACTGCTTATAATATAAATATTTGACGAGTCTGGCTCGATTCCTGCCCTAACGATTGTGTCTAATTCAGTCTTCATAGAAGCCTTCTTAGCGGGTGTAAGACGGTACGGCGGGACAGATACGGGTGGATAAGCACACGTATCAATACGGTGTTCCGCGTACGGTGGTGGTACTCCCCCTAGCTGGAAGATTTCAGCATTACGTGGAGGTAGAGAAGCCAGATGATCACACTCCGTGGGCTTGAGTACCACTCCTTCGTCATCGCGTAAGAATGAAGCTGAATAGCATGAAACTTCGTTGGCATGAGTGACAGTAGATGGTGCAGGTAAATCTAAAATTTCACCATCAGGAATAAAAGTTTTATTTGTTTCCTGGAATTTCGTGGTCACCCTACCTTGCAGTCCTGATTTTCTGACTTTATTCGAATTTCGCATGGTCACCCTAGTTCGTGACCACGGTTGACCTAAGTCATCGCGATTTACACAAACATTTCGTGAATTCGGAACATTTTTACATAAAATATTTTCGTTATCATTAAATTCTACGAGTGAAGTTGTAGTAAAATTACCATCGATACAACTAGAATACAAATTCTTATCACTAGAAATCTCTTGAATTGCTGACTTAGGCTCAATTTGCGTAGAATTAATGTTTTGAACGTCAACAGTATTTAAAAAATCACGCGGCAACACAGCCCGAAAATCCGTATGTGCATAACGACGTCTACATGAAAACTTTGATCGAAATGTTCGGGTTCGCGGTATTTTATTACTTATGGTATTAAAATTATTATTATTGGAACGGAATAAATTACTAAACTTATTAGGACTGCTTGAAAGAGTCTCCGATCCAATACAACCATGCTTAGTAGTGAAATTACGACTTACCAATGTATCCGGCGATTGTACAGGTGGTTGGGGAGGGGGCACTGACCTTTGTTGATGTTTACGCGCCTTATCAGATAAGAAGTTTATCGCTGCCAATCCTGTACTGCATTTCGGACACTTTGAACGCGTAACACCTCTCTCTCCGCAACCGTAACAAACAATTTCATTTGTAGGTGTAGACATTTTATAACTTAACCTACGACAAGCCGTTTTATTGTGGCCATATGATTTACAATAGGCACAGAATCGGTTCATTGGTTTCACTTCACCTTTACGAGGTGTTTGAGCCGTAACACTACTATATTTAGGTACACTTTCACTGCACTGGGATGTCGACGTCGGTGCAGGTGGTGTCGGCGTTGCGCTGGGCATCAGCGCTGGCTTCCGCGGCGTCTGCTGCGATGCTGGCGTTGCCGGCGGCACACGCGAAGACCTCTTCTTGGTACCATCAGTGATACTGGGGCTCACGACGACTGTGTCACGAGATGCCTCAGTCAGAGAATCTTCAATAAGACGAGCAGTGCGGATGAGATCCGCGAAACACTTTACTTCATCTCGTCTTAAACGTTTTCTAACGCGTCTATCCAATTGGCCGTAGACCATGTCAATCTGGACTTTTTCAGTCAGGTCACCTGGCGGTAATTTAGCAAGAAGAGCTCGAGCCTTAGCGACGAATAAATCCGTTTTCTCTTCCCCTTGTTTACATTGGAATAGTTCTTGGTATATACGATATGGGAGTCGATGATCTCCGTAAGCACTTTGGAGATATTGGATAGCCTCTTGCCATGTATGTACTTCCAATTTTACCCCTTGCCACCAAGTAGCTGCATTGTGAGTCAGTAGCATAGACAACCCTCTTAAGGAATTAGCTTCAGAAACATTCGTGCATTCACGGAAGCTTTCTATGGAGTCGATGAACGCGTCGACGGATTCGGATGCATCACCGGAGAATCGTGCACGGCAGCGCGCGAAGTTCCCTGATGAGGACGACTCTTCGGACACCGCTGGACGCGGCGAGGATGCTACCCTTTCAAGTAGCCTCTCGAAGGCATCGGTCTGAGACCGCTGTAATGTCGCCATCATGGCGGTGATGTGCTCCGTCGTAAACGCAACCGGCCCCTCGGTACCGGATGGTTCACCGAAATGATCGTCATCAGACGACTGACGATCCTTGCGCGTTCGCGGCATGTTGTTACTCAAAGTCTATCACTAATCACGAACACAAAAGTTTTTCAAACTTCGCCCTAAAGTTGGGACGCCATTTATGACCGCTGCGTGCGGGTGTGAGTTAGCGAAGCTTGAGGGTCTTTAAATGAAAGTGATAGCTTTTACGTCACTGTATAATAAATAAACACGTGAAACAACATAAAATAAACACTATAAGACAAATACTATACAAAAGTTAAACAAAATATCAAAGAGTTACAAATTTAGCCTAATAGGTGCCGCGCGCGTACGGACAGATCGTCTCTCACTCAATTGTAAATTTGCGGCAACGCGTTCAGGCGCGTTGCATACTTTTCCCGCGCGCGCGATATCGTTCGCGCATGCGCGGCGGCGCGGCGTAGCCGTTGGCAAAACTGGAATGTTACCAGCAATATGCGGAGAGAGAGGCGTTCGTGTTATAGTTTTCATTAAAACGTAATTCCAAGTTAACGATGTAGTAAAAAAAATTGTAACTTCAGATGGGCCAATAATAAAGGCCCGGCGGGCCGCATGCGGCCCGCGGGCCGCAGTTTGAGTATAGCTGCTCTAGACTATCTGTGTACCAATGTTCATTTCAATCGGTTGAGTAGTTTTGGCGTGAAAGCGAAACAGAGTTACTTTCGCATTTAAAATATTAAGTATAGCTGCCTCCCCGCGGGTTTACCCGCGTAGTTCCCGTTCCCGAGGGAATACAGGGATAAAATATAGCCTATGTTACTCGGGGATAATGTAGCTTTCCAAAGGTGAAAGAATTTTTGAAATCGGTCCAGTAGTTTCGGAGCCTATTCGTTACAAACAAACAAACAAACAAACAAACAAATCTTTCCTCTTTATAATATTAGTATAGATAGACTAGTTGACCCGCGCAACTGCATTAGCGTCGTTTGCAGTCCGTTTTTGCAACATTTTTTATTGATGCTCCGCTCATATTTGCCTTGTCGTGATTATATATAGCCTTCCTATATAAATGGACTATCTAACAATAAAATATTTTTTCAAATTAGACCAGTAGTTCCTGAGATTACCATGTTCAAGCAAATAAACAAACAAACTCTTCAGCATTATATATTAGTGCAGATAGATATATTTACCATAACAACATTCTCCTCGCACCGATCCATGAGTGATGTTATGAGGGTCTCATACTTTTTAGTGAGTTTTTTCTTCTGTTCCCTGAGCAATGACTTGCCCTCTTTGCTGGAACGGGGAGATGAGATCGCAAGACCTTGTATGTTACGTTTTCTGGGTGGCTTAGCTGGTTTTTCTCCTGAAATGTTTATTAAATAGTCTGTGATTTTATCTACACAATTTCTTATCGTAAACCAAGTGCTCATTAAAGTACCAAAATGGTCCTCAATTTTGCTTAGCCTAATTTAACTTTATCATGAACTCAAGATGAGATTTTTTTAGAAAAAATATAAGTTTTATCATTTAATTCAATGGTAAAATACCATTAAGTTCAAATTCTAAATCCTACTAATATTATAAATGCGAAAGTTTGTATGGATGTTTGTTACTCTTTCACGCTCCAACGGCTGAAGGGATCTGCTTGAAATTTGGCACAGAGCTAGAATATGTTCTGGAATAACACATAGGCTACTTTTTATCCCGGGAAAATTGAAGATCCCCGGGAACGCGGGCGAAGCCGCGGGGAGCCACTAGTAGTTTATATATATGCTTGTAGGAAAATCACATTTTTCATTATAGCTATACTGATATTCCAAGCATTATTAGTTGATGGACCTAACATAAAAAGTAGCATATGTAATTAATTATATATGTATTAATCTGAAAATTATTTTATCCATCTGCTAAGTAGTATTAATTAGTAACACACCTTGATCTTTGGGGAATTTTCTGACTTAAAGGGACACTACCCTATTATCAGCTAAACTATGTATAAAAGCTTTTTTTACCAATAACGTCTCTTGGATCCTCATACATAGGGTTTTCATCATCTTTATCCATCTGGTCCAAGTGCCCCATTCTGGTTACGGTTCTCTTCATCACAGTTTGGAGTATATCTTGACGCATGCTAGCACGGCTCTGCAGTGATGATATGTCGAACAACTTGTGTTGGGGGGTGAAGTTGCCACTTAATGTTAGTTTTTGTGGACTAGTGTTTGTGGAGCATTTTTTTGATACTCTTCCATATATCTGGAATATTTTTTACAGAATTAATTAATACATAGAAGAAAATTGAGGGAAACTGTAAAAGGTGTGACAGGGCCACCTAAAAAAATTATATTTTTGTAAATTAAGTATAATACTTATGAAATATACTGAAACATAATACACACACAGGATATATAAGATCCTGCAAGATAGTAATAGCAATGTTTTAGGCAATCATATTAACTAACTGCTGTTACTGAGAATACAGAAAGATGAACAATTTCAATATAAAAAAAGGTTATTTAGACAAGAAGCTAGTAACGTACCTTCGGCGAAGACTCATCCATCGTCAACTTCCCAATTTAGAACACGTTTTTCTTCCCATTTTAAATATTTAAACAAAACTTTAGCCCGCAAATACAGATATCTTTCTAGGACAATCGTGTCCCCCGCAGTGCCTATGCGTGACTTCGTACCGCCAATCAACGTTCTCAGGTCGGAAAACAAAGAAAACAGTTTGAAATTGGGTCACGGGAGCAGTTCAATGCGTTTTTAAGCACGAAATCAACAATTTCGGCCACACTTATTACACTTATTACAATTATTGATAAAACTTTCACACAACATAGCACCATAAAGGAACTTATGTTCGGAACACCAAATTGTGCTCATTCGCTTGAGGTATAGGGAGGAAGACAAATATAATAATATTTCATTAATATTAAGTTATTTGAATTAATGATTATATTGCGTAAAAACGAGATATTTAATAGATTTAAGGCTTATAAAAAAGGTAAACAATGAAAATTTGTTTGACAGTTTCGTTGTCATAGTTACGAGGGATACCTACTAAAATACATATTAGTCATATCCTACCATTATCCATTTGATACCGTAAACAATTTCAACTACACCATGACAATATTTGATATGTAAATAATAATATTTTTTATTGAAATAGATTATGTACAAGTTAAATAACAACGGAAACGTAAAACACGATTCAATAGTAGTATTTATCTGGCAGCACCGTGGGCTTTGCTAACGCTATCTACTGGTAATATTATAAGTAATGCACAGAAAAAGTATTTGACTAAAACCTAGGTGGCGCTACTTACCTATTCAGCTGTGATTAAGCGGCTTAAAACGAAATACGGTACGTTCCTAATGATAGTGGGGATGCCGGAGACGTCAAAATTTTGTCGGTTAATAATCGACGAGGGCATGCGCCAAAACAGCTGAGCGATAATGGCGACGTGTTGCGGCTTCACTCTGAACTAAATAGTCGCATCATGTCTGCCCGCCGGTTCGGTGTTTGATGCTCGCCAAGCAAATTGATAACCTCTAAAATTTATTGTTGTCACTCCGTCCTCGTGAATCGGAGTTCCTTCTAATTAATTTTACGTTTATATATGTATTTTATAAGTTGTTAGTGTTGATTAGTTGTGAAATATATTGGTGTATATTCAACAAAATTGATACGCACTGGCTGTGTCGTCTGTGGTATAACTTTATCGATTTTCATTTTACAATGAACGTAAATTATTGTTTACTTTCTGTATGTGTGTAATATTGTCTGAAAAATGTTTATATTGTGCAATATTTGCCGATAGTGTTGTGCTGTGATATCGATTCAATTATGTGCGAGAGTACGCGCAAGACTTTGTGTTTTGGATGACAGAAAAATGGAATTCGAAAACGATTTCAGCTTGAAAGAATGGGCAAAGGACAAGCCTTTGTCCATTCTACAACTGGACCCGGCGGACCGTGCAGTCTTGAGGATAGCAGGTTGGTTTTTTCATAGAAACCTCATTCAATGGCAGCGTGAGGATGTCCATATTGCAGGATGTTACGCGTAGTAATCGTTATATTTTTCATGCTAATCGGGTCATGTTATCGTGTGAAACGATAGTGACGACAGTAAGATTAATGTTTGCACTGTAAACTCGATAAAATATAACTATTGTTACGTACTATGCCTACGTTATCTCGCCGTGTTTACGTAGATGGTAGGTATTTAGTTTTTTCGCGTGATCGCAGTATCGCACACATAAGTTTTCTTTCACTTTCAATGAACACGTATTTTTGTCGAGTGTATATTGTTTTATGTGATTAAAAATGGCCGGTAACGGTTTTACCCAGTAGATAATCGATGATACTTACATGGGGTATAGTAAATACCTACTAGGTCGGTACCCCGTGTGACTTTCCCATGCTACGTAAACTATAGTCTGTATTAGGGTTGTCGCCCGTCAAAACCGTAACAGTTCATGTCATGTATCGAATTATTAACGTTCTATGAACTTAATTCCATAATTTACGACGTACAAACGATTTATGATACTATAAGAAAACTACGTAGGTATGGATGTCCAGATTTAATTACCCCAATAAGTCCATGACATAGAAGTACATAAATTATCTAAGTAGGTAGTTATAGATTTTATAATATTTCTTCATAACCCTGATAAAAAGTACCAGTCTGTTTTAAAAGGGGCAAATAAGGGGCGACATCGATTGTCAGACAAAATGGTCGTCAAATCTACCCTGACCTATGATAATCTACCCTCATATTTTTTTTACCATTTTATATTATTTCCATGTACCACGTATTATATACGGACCTACAATAGCTACAAACTTACACCAGGTAGCTACTCACATGTTATATTAGGTAGGTAGGTACTTGTCAAACACGTAGGCCTTGTCTAAAATTCGAAGAAATAATGTTGGTAGTTACACTAGTCGTTATTTTCACAAGGCGTTATTCACACGTACCTACTTAATTACCTAACTTCCTTTGCACGTAACGCCATTAAAAACGACATTTAAATACGGAACACTCAAACCGTATTCGGTGTTCCGTAGCTCAAAAGAACAGGTGTGTATAACCACTAAGTGTAGTGTTACCCCTGTGTCCTTTTCCGCATGCCCGATCACCCATTCTCTTTTCTCCTATCGATAGTTATCATACTGTCCCTCTCCCACTGGAGTCCTGCTGGCTATTATTTCCGAACAACGCAGCGTGCAGTCGACATTATATTCTAAATTTAAAACTTGAGACCCGAAGGTCAATAGACAAAAGATTTACAGGAGGCAAGATTTATTGTGAATTTCTTTGTATAATTCACTGAGAGATGTACCTACTTGAGACTGGCAACAGACAATAATATAATTGGCTGAAAGGTTCAGGTCTTAATACTTTCGATTTCTATTGTAGAGAGATCATTTACAAAAGAAATGCGTTCAATAGTTTCGATAGTTGACAAATTATTGAAAATCGTAGATCATCCAAATCATTAAATCTTGGGTGGGTTAAAAAGTCATTCATTCTTTAAAAAGTTCGTAATAATTTAAAAGGCTTAATTAATACATAGGTTCATAAAGTCCCTACAGAAAAAAATACAAGCCTCATTCAAGATCATTTTATGTCGATGTACCTACTTATATACCAAAAAGAAAATACTGTTTTTTTAAGTATTATCCTCTCACATACTCTTCTTGACCGCCTATCAATCATTAGTCAGGTATTTAGTCAAATCTAGACTCACCTAATCTATCCTTGTCCATCTATGTAGCAAAAACTATAAACAATTATATATTGCGTTTTTTATCGAGTCTAATAGATTTTTTGCGCCACAGCAATTTTTCAACATCTCAATTAGATAGTATCGTATGTAATTACCTTAAATTAACTATACTGTAATATATTTACTTGGAAAAAGCCAATCAATTTTATCAGGAAGTTTGTCCGCCATTGCGTTTGAATACCTTCGCATCTTAATTACAAGGTGTTTTTCATTTATTTGTATCAAGCAATCCGTGTCTTGCTTTCACCATTGTCGATGTTCTATAAATTGTGACAATCGATTCAGCCAAGGTCCGAATGGAAACGGTAAAAATGTTACTCGATTGTCTTTGACTCTCCACCGTCAGCTGAATCGATTAGCACGCGGTGATGTCTTTCATAATCTTAGACAATGAACTTGGCATACAGACCGTCGATTAAACAAAGCAAAACTCTGTATGCGTTTTTGTGACAGTCTAGAAATTACTCACGAAATTGCAACAAAGGAATAGGTTCAACTATTCAGTAGATGCTTTCACGTAATTTACGCCCTTTGTGGTGTCTGGTCAGTGTGGCAAGCATTTAGGTATCTTAGATGTATTTTGTTTAAAGAATATGCAATATTTTCAAATATAGAGCAGTGGTTTTTGGGTCAAAAGAAACAGCTGTACTGATTTTGTACCTAACAGGTTTTGTGCTTATATTTTTGCTATCGGGACTTGATTCAAGTGAGCTCTTTCCATATTTAATACCCTTAGAAATCCGACACTTCACTTTCAATCAACATCGAATCAGTTCTCGTCTATCTATCGGATATCAGATTAATTAAATATCGTGCTGCTCGTTCATTCGATCTATTCCTAGTTACCGTCATATTTACCTCGTTAAGCTTTTTTTTGAAGCACATTAACTCAACTTTTGCTAAATTAGTTCCCACAAAATACGTGAGAATGTAACACTAAACTGGTTTATAAAATACCTGTTCCGCTCTTAATTATATGTGTACGCTCATAGTTATATGGATTGAACTCTTTAATAGATTATTATAATAAATTATGGCATTTATCTCATTTATTATTGCGCTCTTCGATATTTGCGTACTGGTTTTTATAGACGGCTCAAAATGTCGAGTGTCTACTAGTGATTAATTTGCAAGCTGACCCAATTGGCATATCACCTCTCACGACAGCAAAATAACCTACATTATTTACTTTTTCCTTGTTTCTTTCCGTATTGGCTATCGCTTTGACTTAATTAATAGCCCCTTCTCCATTCTTGGCGACGCAAGATTCCTTTCCTCGAATCCTATCACCGCTAATCATAAATGATTCATTAGCTAGTCCCAGTCAATCAGATATCGTATCTATTCCAGTCGAGTACTCGAACTTGAACCGCAATGGTGTCTGTTCCATCAAACTTGGCAATATCAAGGTCATTCATTATGTAATCATCACGTGGGTCCACTTAACTTATACATGCGCTGTCATCGTAAAACCACTGGTGACACTCTGTCGTCGCCTCGACACAACTTTTACGACCGAGGAGAGGATGTTGCTAATTTCAAAGTACATCGAACCCTCACCTATCAGTCAGTATACTTGCGGCATACACTTGAATTTCAATAGGTCTCTCGATTTGCGCAAACTGAACGCGACATGTACAAGCAAATGTAATACCTACGTGTTAGGTATTAGCTTCTATTTACATTAATACTGTTTTAGACTTCCGCGGTTCGTAGACACACAGTATCATCGAAATATAGTCCGACTCGGTAGTAAATAGTATTATTTGTTAATTAATAATTTTACTTAAATAATTTTACTTACCTGAGCCGAATTATTCGAAGAAGGGTCTTGTTAAAATATAATAGACACATTCATTACAATTCATTCAACGTTGGCTTTGTATAACTGATTATTATGATTGCCGGTGAACCCTCTTCATTTTGCCAATTCAAACAATTATCTATTGTACATTTGGTTATGAAAGATAACTGTTCCTTTATCTCACGATCCATCATTCTAACAATTCCTTTCATGTTTCAGATTTCCAATAACCCTCCACCGAATCCTGCCTTTACCTGAAGACAAAACCCAAATAAACATTGTTGAAGTCATTGTCTTAACATTATTCTACCCAGCCGATTGTGTTTTATGTCAACTTATTATTCAGCAAATAAGCGAGTGGTGAACACCGTGTTAAATAAATAAGTAAATACAGCTACCATTGTTCAGGTGGCTTGCACATTTGAGTCATACAAAGAATTTCCTGAGAACAAATCCTAAAAAGGTACCAGACGACATTTAAATTTCTTCAGTGTTTTGAATGTTAAAGCCGTGAAACATGATCTTAAAACGTATGTGCGTTGATTATTACGTCATCTGAATATACAAAAGTCTGTATTTGAATGCCTTTGTAATTTTCTCTGGCTGGTGTTGAAATTTTTACAACTTTTACAAATTTTACAATCCAGATTATATTGATCTGGAATTCATATATGGTACGGTCTGGTTCCCATTGACGTCAACAATAGAATATCTAGAATATAAATATAACGTGACCTGAATTGTATTTAGCCGAAGCCTGTCTAGTGACAGCGCATTTATTTTGGGCATAGATCAATACATCGCTGTGTGCTGTTTGTCCTGTCTAGACACGAAAGAGTTAGTCCTTTAGTTATTACATATTTTCTTTTTTAACCGACTTCCCAAAACGAAGGAGGAGGTTCTCAATTCGGCCGGTATTTTTTTTTTTTTTTTTTTCTATGTATGTACATCGATTACGTCGCGGTTAATGGACCGATTCGCGTGATTCTTTTTTTGTTCGACGCGAAATAGCTGCCAGATGGTCCCATAAAAATTTCTTTCAGTTTGGTTTAGTAGTTTTTATTTTATAAGCATTATTGTTATTTTGACGATGTCATTTTGACGATACTTTGTATATTAGTATGTCGATAACTTTAACATTTCTAATCCGATTTGCGTAATTCTTTTTTTGTTCGTTAGGGTACATATTCAAGTTGGTACCCTGGTCATCAAGTAAGCATATGATGATGGGATCCCAAGGAAATCGAGAAGAACACTCAAATTATAAGCATATAACTGTTACGTTTCAGTCAATATCATACAGTTTGTTCAATTATTTGCGTTTGTTGATGATTTCCTATGGATGAGCTGATGATGGAAGATACAACTCCTCAAAGGATAGGAGTTCAGAGAAAATTCTTTCAAAATTATACGTGCATATGGATAGAGAATAGTATTCCTTGAAGCTATTAGGTTGACCTTGAAGGTTAATCTCATTAACGTTTAGGTTTAATAGTGTTCTGTGATTGTTAAATAAATAATAAGCCTACCCATACTTAAATCACTAAAAAGCAGAAAATAAAAATAAAACTACGTTAAAAAAAACCGACTTCCAAAAATACTAAAAAGCAAAAAATAACTAACGCAATTTATAACACTTTCCTCTACTTACCTACTGACTACTTATTCTTTCCGCTTGCTGCTTGGTTTGAAGTCGGTGCCAAGCCATATATGAATAAAAAAATTACTTAAAGAATTAAAATGGTGTAACAAATAAATTTCTACACGATAACCTACTAACTACTAACCTACGTAAATAAATCAGAAATAACGATAAATGACAATAAGAAACAAATGAAAACGACGATGAGATAAATGTAATTTACATTCTACAACAATAGTGGTCCTGTAAAGGACCTTTTATTTCTAATATTTTTATAACTCACAAACCAAGAGCATGCGTCTAAAATTTAGAATTGTAAATGCAAACGGTGCCAAAGTTTTTGTTGACCTTATTAAATCATGGAGAATCTTAACAAAGATCTTGTGTATATTGTTTACTAATTATGCTGTGGCTTGGCACCAACTTCAAACCAAGCAGCAAGCGGAAAGAATAAGTAGTCAGTAGGTAAGTAGAGGAAAGTGTTATAAATTGCGTTAGTTATTTTTTGCTTTTTAGTATTTTTGGAAGTCGGTTTTTTTTAACGTAGTTTTATTTTTTGTTTACTGCAAGTCCATTCTTCGAGTCCTTGTTTACGTTGATGAATGAGCGAATCTGGAAGATAATTTTCGTTATCATCATCAGTCCTATACAATACAGCTCAATAAAACCTACTTAAGAATGTCAAATCTTAGAATTCTTTAGGTAGCAGCGTAGGATGCTATCGCATATTTGCTATTATACTCAACAACCTAGTATGTTTAAAATAGATTGTTAAATTTGAATCAACCACAAGCGTAGGCGCAAATGTGATTGACCGATTTATTTATTTTTCTAATCAAGTTTATTTTCTTTTGTTTATTATGTTTAGAAAGTGAGTGCCGTAGCAATATTTTTTATTTTGTTTATATTATCAAAATTCGCGGTGCGAGACTGAATAAGTAATCGTTGATAAATTTATGAGTGGTCTTACTTTAATTTAAATTTTCAGTCTTATTCTAGGGAATCATAAAGTACTGTAATTCAATCCAGTCCAACTGATATTCCACTTCGGCTTCTTACAAGTAAGGTCAATGCAATTATAAAATCAATACTCCACCAATCTGGCTGCATTTGTAAATCACGCAGCGCGAGGTTGTTTTTTCAAGAAATCATTTTCATATACGTAGGTGGTGTTTAAACAAGTCTGACTCGGTGAGGTAAATAATCGTGAGGTCGTGGGTTCAAGGACAATGTTATTAACATACGTATTACACTGGGTACGTTATCCCCTGCAATGCACCACAAAATTCGCTATCGTGTAAAATATTGCGAATTTACTTGGCCTAGATATCGCAGGTTAATGTATCGTTTTTTTGGGTGTGGTTGTTGCTGGTAAAGCTTCAATTAAAGTGCTCGTAGTTTTATCCGCGTTCCCAAAAGCAAATTTTTCTGGGGTTATATTGTCTTCTAGATGAAGTAGGTACTTAAATTTATTATCGGTGTGACAAACCTTTAGCCGTTGTTTAATGAAAGAGTAAAAATTCAGTTCAGTCATGTGGAATGCAAATTGCTGATACATAAGCCAGGCAAAATAATATCTATTAATGCATGTTTTAATTAACAAATTAAAAACCAAATTAATAAAATTATATTCTGACCAACATTTAATATTAGTAGGAATAGGATACCATCTTAGTCCCATCTTTTAAATCTACGAACCAAGTAAAATTTTCGTTAACAAAGATTTCTTATTGCCTCTCGAAATAAGATGCTACCGAACAATCTTTACGTCAATTATACCTCAATTGTGGTGATCTCTTACGCGTGTCGTGCCAGTTCTAAAGGAATGTTTTCCGAAGGCCACGTGTATACAAACTTAAATTTTATGGCTACATTACTTATTTACATACCTTATCTACAAAGAGTATTCAACTTGAGACTATAAAATACTGCGATAATTTGTTAAGTGCCTCGCGAACGATAGTGCTCTCTTGTTAGAGAGCGTGCTGGCAAAGATTTTAAATCGATTTCTGAAATAATCTACGATACTAAAGCTGAGAAATGTGAATGACAATAAGCGCCACTAGAAGCCCAGTGCGAGTTTGATCAATATGAACAAGAAATTGATTAAAGTAACTTATATAATGCACCTTTCAAATTATTGGTACCTAAAGTTACATTGCAAAAACATTATCAAGTATTTTGCGTTGCTGCTTATTTTTGACGGCAAATTTTACATCTTCATGTAGTTGTCTAATATAGATATCAACCCAAACTGTTAAGACTTTCAGTGCTTTCTTTTTCATCAATAAGAACGTTTATAAAGAATCAAGACATGCATCTAACAACACAAGATTGACTAACAATACTCGATCAGCATGTAAGACCTGATCTACAAAAACTAATCAGAACTAAAGCGGTATTCATTCTCGGTGCGGTTCAGTGGCCTGTATATCATCCTCTTGTTACTTTCCCTTGTGAATGCTTCTAATAAGACATTGTTGGAGTACCTATTGAATGCAGTAGAAACTGATTCTTTGGCTAATTGAATTGCTTAATCTTTCGACTTAGGTGTTCTTGTTCCTTATTTTTTTATTATGTGGTAAATAAAACAGGTTACAGTTAACAAGGCTTAATACTAGTACATACATTAACATTTTAAACTAAATTATAACCCTAAACACGTTCACACAGCATGCACAAATTATACAACTCGATTTACTGTAAAAAATTAGCTAACAGAATAATAAAAAAAAACAAAAAATAAAGTCCAAAATCAAAACAATAAAGAAAACAAATTAAACAGCTCCAGGTATCTTCCAGACAAGACTACTTAATTCGCGGAGCGAGAGACTAAATATTTTTATACTTAGGTATTTGCTTTTATCTATAAGAACATTATTGATTTAATATTTACTTACTTTATTGGCTTTCTACGCTTAGCTCTTCCACAGCCTTCTCTTTACATTTGGCAGCGTTTCTATTTAGCTCATTGGCTTTTATTTAACTTCAGAAGCCAAGTTTTGTACAGTGATGTAATATAGCATTACAGCATAAATAAAAGTCCATTTATAATAATTTACCATTTGCCTGTAAAAATAGTTTTAAAATGAACCATATATCTCTGTTTGCATTTTTATCTGTACTTTCTATTCAGAAATCATTTGTAACCGCCAGTTATTCAATACTCGTTCGCCATTTCATCGATTGACGAATCAACCTGAATGCCAATCAGCAATGTAAATGCTTCAAACGTCAAAGCCGCTGCTGGCATGCCAATGGGAATAGATAAAATTCTACAGCGTGCAATCTTGGCCCATATTTGAGAAGACTGGGCGTCTGGTAGACTGGCGCCTGTTGACCTCGGCGAGATAATGTCACGGGTCGATGGTTTTTGTACTAGCAAAGGAAAAGTTACCCCTAATCCGTAGGTAGTTTTGCACACGTATGACGCAGAGAGCTTTGCAGGCTTTGCGTCAGAGTGGTGCTTGAGGTGTAGGTACATGTATTTTATAGGTTTTTATTTTATCGACCTCTGTGTTATGACCTATTTTACCGTTGGAAAAGTGTGAATATTTGCTTGTACAGTAATGAGTCTTGAATATTTGAGTTATTTATTACTGTTCCTCGTAAACATTTACCTACATATTATTGTGGTATTAAGAATTATAAATCAACTAGATTCATTGTGCATATTTCAAATAACTGAAGTAATACAAACATAATACAATCTAGATAGTAAATTAGTATATAATTATGACCCCCTTTCATCAATTCTAGACCAGGCAGTCACTAGTCCTTCGTGTCTAGTTTCATTACTTCATTTCAGTCAGGAGATTGCAAAATAATTGTGCAATCTTGTACGATTGATTGGGCATTGAATAAATTGCTTTAGTCCTGCACGGGCAAGATAAATTGGAGACATGCAACGTACCTCCAGTCGTAGACAGATCAGTGATCGCAATCCGATGCATACATCTATGTGCTAACTCGACATCTATCTAGCTGCAAGACTTGTTTGAAATTGAAATTAAATTCTCAACACAATGTTCAAATATATCACAAAGTTTTCACGCTAAATGACCAGTTAAATGGACGAGATGATTCTGTAATTGAAATCAACTTTTTTTAAGCAAACATAATTTCTTACACAAGCATTAAAAGCGTGATGCGAAATGGAAAATTGCAGTGCAACATTACGTTACCACGTGAAACCGAATGGTACTCAACCGTGAATGGCGCAGAGTAGATCTGACTTTCTTTTTGTTCACCTTTAGAGAAAAACATATGAATAACAGTAAACAAATTGCAAGGCTGTCCGATGCGCTAACACGAGTTGTTATTTACATACTGGACCGTTTATAATTGGTCTGTGTCACGAATGTGTCTGTCTATAATGTAATCTATGGAGCGTAACACTTTCTATGTCTTGGTGCACTTGAGAATGCACATAGCGTTGCATAAAGTGGAATGGAATGATGTTGCTTGTGTAACGGGACAAATTGTAGACCATATAGCTTAGCAGCAATAATCTATATTAATCGAAATCTAATATAATAATCGATTAATTCTTTCCTAGAATCTTTCTCATAGATTTTAGTCATGGTAACAGTTTTACTTAGATGACATGCTTATATTTGTTAATAATTTATGGGAACATGATAATCGTGTTGCTGGAATTTTTGTGAACCAATTGCGATATTACTATTAACTACAATATACATTAGATTATTGACAATGGTGGTAAAAATGAGGTTATTTATTCAGAAAGAGTAATAAAAATAAGTTAATACTCGTACTTTTACTAAGTTATGAGATGTCTTAGGCTTATATATTCGACAAGCAAAAACTAATTTCATTGCCAATGTCAAGCATACGAAGTAAAAGTGCATGGAAATTAATAAATGAATACGATGAATCATTATAAACTCAATTCAGCCATCGCAGACGATTTATATGCATACGTTTTACTATCGCCGACAAAATTGATCGGAACATCATTATGTAAAACGTCCTTGCCGTGTTTATGCGTTGTTTGCATAATATTTTAATTCATAGAACTATTTAATTGATACAAACGAAGCTTCATATAAAATATAGTATCGTTCATGCAAGATTACGGCCATTTATAATCTGTTTATCTTACGATGTCCCATTTGCGTATTAAATAGGTTACTCAATGTAATAAGTTCAATGCAATTTATTAACAATATTGATAATGCAAAATGAAAATATTGAGTCACTGTTATTAATAGAAAAAATGTCGACAGTTCGCATTAAAGATATATGTCGTCGTAAAGTACTTAACATAATTTATAATGATGATTAACGGACGCTTAATTGTTAAGAATCCAATTAAAAATGTAAAGTATGAGACATTCCTTTTACCCACATAGAATGCCCAATAGGTATCATTAAAAAACCTAGTCTTTACATAAAACGTCTTGTTATTTTTGAGATAGGCTGTATGCGGTCCGATCGCTATCAGGCACAGGCTGTCGATAAAAAAAGTCAAATGACATTTCCACATAAATTGACAAAAGGAACGTGCAATGTCAAGTCGTCCCTGACCGGACATTGGTCAGTTGTTCAGCGAGGGCGTTGACCCGTGATCACAACTGCGAGATTGGTGGATTGGATTACGCATTAGCGCCGAATCATGGGGAAAGCGTGTTTTGAATTTGAAATTTGTATGACGGTTTTTAACGGAACTGATGACTGTAGATTGATTCATAGAGCAAGTTTTTTTTTATCTGCTTAATTGATAGTTTGTGTATCTTAAACAATTATGAATTGTCACATATCAAGATCATTGACATGCAAAGCAAACGACATAAGTAATGTATGTCTTTGTTAACATTAAACTAGCCGTTACTCGTAATTGAATCTAATAAGGCCCGTATTTCTTTTATTATTTTACTGCGTCAATTACCACAGAGGAGCTGTAGAGGTACCTAGTTACTCAATTGTTTTAACGAAGTTTAAATTAGGAACAATGCCTACCGAGTGAATGGAGAAAAAAAAAGTAATGCTCCATCTTGACGAGATATTAAAAAAAAAATTAAAAGATCACAGATTCATAATGAATACACTAATTCAAAACAACTCATTAAAGTTCATATTAAAAGATATCTTATATCAGATAACCTCATTTGTGGCAATAAAACATAATTAATGGTAAAGTTAATTCAATGTCAAATTGTGAAATTGATCATGATCTAAATCCACGATTTATATTGCTACTATATCTAATTTGAATTTAGAATAGTTTGTTTTGTTTATGGTAGGTACTAACCTATATGTCATTTTGATCTTGATTTCACGATTTATTCTTAGCCAGTGTCGGGTTATTCATAATTAAATGTTAATTTTATATATCGTTTGCTAAAACCAGCTACCAGTATACAATATTATTTCTTTGACTATAACTTTCTAACTGTTAAACCATACACTCAACGATTAGGGACTTATGGGCTAACACACGATTCTCTGTGGAAAATGACCTAAACTGTATAATGCAATTTCAAATTGCAACTCATAGCTATATTCATTAACATGCTCTTTAAATGGTAATTTGATAGATATAGTATTTTTTACACCATAGAATATTTAAATAAATATCCTGGGACATGTTTCACACACGGCCAATCTAGTTCCAAAGTAAGCGTCAAATGAAGCTTGTGTTATGGTAACCGGATAGCTGATATACTACATACAATACTTTTAAATACATACATATTATAGATATTTACATCCAGACACAGAACAAACAGACATATTCATGCATACAAATGTTTGTACAGTCAGCAACGGAAGTCGTTGAACACAATGAAGTTCCAAATCACCTGCACACGTATTACTTACCATAAATTACTGATCAAAGTTAACTACAAAATAACCTTGTCAGCATAGAACTACAAAAGTTGCTGAGCACTGTTATGCCATAAATCGCTGAACATTACTAACAACAAAAATATGTTATCAATAGAAAATACAAAAGTCGCTTAACAATGATATTTTGTTACTCGACGAGGCTAATTCTCGGTTTGTCATAAGTTGCTGAACATTACTAGCGACAAAAATATGTTATCAATAGAAAATACAAAAGTCGCTTAACAATGATATTTTGTTACTCGACGAGGCTAATTCTCGGTTTGTCATAAGTTGCTGAACATTACTAGCGACAAAAATATGTTATCAATAGAAAATACAAAAGTCGCTTAACAATGATATTTTGTTACTCGACGAGGCTAATTCTCGGTTTGTCATAAGTTGCTGAACATTACTAGCGACAAAAATATGTTATCAATAGAAAATACAAAAGTCGCTTAACAATGATATTTTGTTACTCGACGAGGCTAATTCTCGGTTTGTCATAAGTTGCTGAACATTACTAGCGACAAAAATATGTTATCAATAGAAAATACAAAAGTCGCTTAACAATGATAGTTTGTTACTCGACGAAGCTAATTCTCGGTTTGTCATAAGTTGCTGAACATTACTAGCGACAAAAATATGTTATCAATAGAAAATACAAAAGTCGCTTAACAATGATAGTTTGTTACTCGACGAGGCTAATTCTCGGTTTGTCATAAGTTGCTGAACATTACTAGCGACGAAAATAAATTATCCATATAAAATTGTCATGAGCACAGATTTTTTTTTATTTGACAAATCTGATTCTCTGTTTATCATCTTCTCTATTTTTATCTGCATAAATCTACATATGAATATGTTTACCAAGTTGCTAAACATAATATAGGTAGATAAAAATATACTTTCATGTATTAGGTATCTGAAACTAAATTATTTTAATAAGTGCTATAAAAATATAGTATATATACCTATAAGTAAAATATTTTTTTTTAGTATCTATATATATAAAACAATGTCCCCGCCGCCTCCGTCTGTCTTTCTGAACACGATGAACACAAAAACGGGGGGACTTTGTTTTATATATATAGATGTAACTAGAGGCACAATTGAAATAATAATAAAATAGTTTGGTTCGGGTGACAATTGAAATGACGGATTCTATTCAATTAACCTTACATATTTTTACTTCTACCTTCAGATATTTGTTTTTGTTCATAAAACTTTACTACATATTTTTTTACTTCTACCTTCAAATATTTGTTAAATAATATTGTAATAAAAATTTTGTTGTTTAAAAGCGCATGGTAAATAAATAAAATGAAAAATATACCTACTGTATTTTTTTATAAGTTCACGAAAGTGGAGTCAATAAAGCATTTTACCCGGAAGTCCTCAAGAACAGCTCCGATTTCGATTATTTTTTTTGTTAGCTTTGTTTTTTATATAATTTAAAATCAGAAACCTTTTGGAGCGGAAAAAAAAATATTGTTTAAACAATATCTACTTACTATATTTATATGTAACCGTTTGCCCGTTTTTGCAACATTTTTGATTGACGCTCTGCTCCTATTCGTCGGAGCGGGATGACACATACCTAGCTGATAGCCTTCCTCGATAAATGGGCTATCTAACACTGAAATAATTTTTGAACTCAGACTAGTAGTTTCTGAAATTAGCGCCTTCAAGCAATCAAATAAACTATTTTGTTTTATTTATTGTAGAAATATAGACCATCAGAAAATATATATGCGTGTATGCATGTTACGTGTATACCTTACATTTATATTTGTTTAGGCTACTATATATTTATATGTATGTATATATAATATTTCACGTTGTGTTTATCGAGGAAGGCTATAGGCTATGTATCATCACGCTACGACGAATGGGAGCGGAGCGGCAATCAAAAATATTGCAAAAACGGGCAAACGGTTTCATATAAATATAGTAGATATAGTTTAAACAATATAATTTCTTTACCCCGCTCCAAAAGTTTTCTGATTTTAAATAATAGGTATACTAAAACAAAGCTAACAAAAAAAAAACATCGAAATCGTAGCTGTTCTTGAGGACTTCCGAATATTGCTTGTTTTATGTCTTCATTGACTCTGCTATTGACACAATACTTTGATACCCAATGATTGTGTAACACTAATATTCAGACAAGTCGTAATTAAACTTGACTTATAACTTTGAATTAGTGTTAAGCGAATTATTGCACTTTTAGTGCTCAGCTACTTATTGCGAATTAGTGTTCAACTACTTATGGTAAAATCATGTTCAGCAACTTAAGGAATATTGGTAATCAGCCTTTTTTGTAACTTTGAAATGACAACCTTGTTTTGTACTCTACTGTGGTTAGTGATTTACGACAGTTATAGTGCTCAGTGGTTTTGTAAATTTGAATGTGTTCATGGACTTTCGTTGCTGACTGTACTGGGTGGGATTCGAACCCACGACCCGCGGCTTGAGAGTCAGGGGCACTAACCACAAAGCCAACCGGGCTGTCAAAATATATAATAATTATGATAAATTAAATTTTATAATATATAGTAATTATAAAATTTAATTTATTGCGTAATTAAACAAGGAACCGCTTTATCAACACAAATGCATCAGAGCTTAAGGTTCTCAACATCACGAGTCCAATGTTGAATTATCATTATCCATCACGTTTATGCTAAAATCTAGATTGGCGACATTTACATTAATATAATCCGTGTCCAATATAATGGACTTGTATCACTTTAAGTGTTGCAAGAATAAAAAAAACTTTTATAATGGTCGATGTTTTATTTATGACAACCCCACGGCAATGCCGATTCGATTATACTACTGTCGTAAAAGAATTGATTAAATAATTATTCGGTGATTGAGAGGAAGGCTTTTATATTAGTATACTTAGCTATAGATACATTAAATAAATATACTTATAAACTAATAAAAATAGACCTACTGAAACGACACCATTCCATAAGATAGCATGTTTCAGCAGTCAGTAATTAGACAAGACATTTAAAATTAAGGCGACATTTGACATATGTCAAAATTACAGTTACTTAGTAAATAGAAGAGTTCGTAACTTTTAAATATTCCCACTAATATATAGGATAAAATATTGCATTTCTACGCTAACCTGTTAACCATATTTAAACTGACGGACTAGCCTATTCATTGTAAGTAAGTAGGTATATTCTAGCTCTATCCACTCCACTTGACAATACGTTCTGATGTCACCGTGCCCGGGCGCGGTTCGTCCACCTGTCATAATTTATTAAAGAACAAGGTGAGGCTCCGGGACGGACAAACGGATGGCAATAAACATTTCCGTGTTGTTTTTATTTCGTCGCAACACTGGCAAAATTAATAACGTATTTTTTTTTGCACTGGCAATTGCTTTTAGTTGGGCAGCTATTGATAGGTCTTTTAGAAGCAGTTTCACTGCAATTTTCATGTTTCTATAAAATTGAAAAAAGTAACCTTATAAGAAAACATATCAATGTAATAATTAATAGGTACCTACTAAATTTGGAAGCATTCGTAAATAATGTTAACCAGTTTCTAATTAACATAAATAACTATAACACATGCTCTAGTTAATCCTTGTTTCATTATAATAAATTGATATTTTATTCATTTATAAATACCTAAATGTTAGCTAAAAAAAATACAGAACTTTTTATAATGATCCAATAAACAACTTAAATGTCAAAAGAAAAATGGCTGACACTGAGATTATCGCCAGCTAAAAATAAACAATGGTTTTATAATAAAAGTCATTTACTTACCTGTGCCTGAGTTTTTTATCAAGTTCACATAACACTGGATAAGCTTTGATTAAAAATAAAGGCATAGACAAAATATCCCACGAGCTTAAAAAAGTTATAGACAAGCGGAAACCATAAAATCATAGTGTGGCCATAAGTAATAACCGTAACAAAATTTTGATGACTGATACGAATGATGATTCATGAAGTTTCCATACGGTGTTACTTGTCGTCTTAACCTCTTCACATAGCTTAAAAAATATAATCGAGAGCTACAAAAAGACAGATGTACAATGATATTACTTACAATCTTGAGCGTAACTCCCGTTGCCAATGAATATGTGGATATAATATAGCCTATGTTACACCCTGATAATGCAGCTTTCCATTGGTGAAATTATTATCCAGATCGGGCCAGTAGTTTCGGAGTATTTTCAATACAAACAAAAAATTTATCTCCTCTTTAGAATGTTAGTGTAGATAGGTAAGCTATCCATTTTAGATTTATATTTTTTTCTCAGTCCAAAAAAACCATAAAATAGATTTAAATATTAGTTCATCTAAACTTTTACTTGTAATTAACAAATAGACTTAAAAAAATGGTTGTCTTAAAATACATCAAAACCAAACTTAACACTAATTAAACAGAGTCTTCTAAAATACGAGTTTTAATGGCCGACAGTTAAATAAATTTTTTTGTACGAACGTAAAAATACGGGACTGTCTCGTTATGTCGCTTTAGTATTTATTTAATTTTGGAATAAAGTTCTTGTATTTTTTTGTTCAATACGTAAGTACTTAAGTACGTAAATGTATTTCGAACTACTTTTTAAGTCCTTTTTTTTTAATGGACTAGGAGGTGGCTTTTACACCGTTACGCGGACTTTTTCGGTGAGCGAAGAGGGCTCTCAACCGAAGGAGGTTTTAAGTCCTGGTTTAATGCTACTAATACTATAGATGCGAAAGATAGTGAGTGTGTGAGGATGTTTTTTTCCTCTCTGTCGCAAACCCTACTGAATGGATTTAGATGAAATGTAGTTTTTATTCTGGATTAATTAAGTAACATGTAGGTACTTACGTAACTTTATATAGTTTTTATAATGGGAAAATTGAAGGTTCCTTGGGCACGGGTGATGCCACTAGTAAGTTATATTATAATACAAGCTTCAGTTACAACTTCAAAGACAGGACATACATTTATTGATTAGATCATACGCCATCATGTAGGTACATAGTCACCCGCCTACTATTTACCAAAAATTAAGCTTAATTGGTCTAAAAACACAAATTAGAGCCAATAAGAACAAACCCACACAACACTAAATTACAATAAAAATCCTTACGTAATGTTTTTACGTGTTATTTCTATGAATGTTTCCTGATTTTACATTATTATTGGAGGATCTACAATTTGTTTAATTTGGGATCAAATAACGGCGTTTGAAATAACCCTAAATAATGTAGAATATTTATTTAGCTTCCGCCCGCGGTTTCACCCGCATTCCGGGGCCAATTACTTACTATGTGTTATTCTAGAACGCTTAATAGCTGTGTGCCTTCATACAGATACCTTTAGCCGTTCTGTCGTAAATGAGTAACAAACATGGATGTATCCATGTAAGCTTTCGGATTTATTAATTATGGGTATATTAGTATAATGTAGTATCACGTAAAATTTATTTTATACAATACTAGTTTCACCCGCGTACCCGGGAGATCTTCCATTTTCCCAGGATTAAGTAGCTTATGTCCTTTCTCAGACTCAGACTCTCTCTTTCATTTAATTCGGTTCATTAATTTCAGCCTGAAAGCAAGACAGACAGAGTTACTTTTGCATTTATAATATTACTTAGGATTTCTTATCTAAAGTAAAATTCTTGTATCGAAAGGGAAACTGATAAATTAATTAAAAAGCCCTTCCACGTAACATCCGTGGCGATCACCAATTACGATTAAGCATGTAATTGGTAAGTAATTATGATCTAATGCCGATAGTGAGGTATCTTGAACGATTAACTAATAAATTGTGAACCACTGGATCGAGCTAATTGCTTCCACCAGCTGCTATCCTAGCCAGTTATGCGCTCCTGGTACTTCAAGAACTATTTTCGAAGTCTATGCATAAATTAACTTGGATAACTTAAGCTATATAAATCAGTTATCCTTTTCATTCTATTTATTGATATTAGAAAAGGAAGGAAACTATTTTAGGTATTTTTTTTGTAAAGAAAGTAATTTTTCTAGTTTACATAATATAGATTTATTCATCTCTGTGCATGTGTTTGTAACCTTCACGTTATTATCAATGGCCTCATTTAGCATCCTCTAGTTCTATCTCTCTTTATGTACCTATACTTACAATTATAAATTACTCTTACACATCGAACAAAACCAATATACATTACATATATAGGAGCTTCTGCCCCGCAGTGTCGCCCGCCACCCAACTTTCCCGGAATTAAAAGTAACTTAGATGACATATATATATGTTATCTAAGTTTCTTATAATATGTATAACATTGAGCCAATTTTCATTCCGATCCCTTCAATCCTTGTTGAATCCGTGAAAGAATAAGAAACATTGATATTAATAGTAAAAAATATTAGTAGGAAAAGGATAGGTATATTTTTGGTATTACAACAAAAAATGTATGTAATTAGCATCGCATATCGAGTTCAGCGAACTGGAATAATTTACGAATTCCTTTTAAACGTATACATTTCAAAACACAGTCTAAATGAAAACAATATGTTTATGATAATAGCACGGAGTCTTGGAACAGACTGTGACCAATTCAGGTTACCAAGAAGTTACCAAGTTTTAACCGAGCATTAGAGTCGACGTTTCATAAGTGCCTGTGAAGGCCTATTTGAATGAATAAATTTATTTCATTTCATTTCATTTCATTAGTATTGAATTACATCATTATCCCCCGAAGTTCATTTTGGAAGTTTAACTAAATACTGACACATGTTGTGCCGGCAGGGAAAAGAAGAAGAACTAAATATCCTGGATTTTCAGACACGGCCAATCTGATTGCAAATTAAGCAGACCTTGTGCTATCGCAACCACGTTCCCGGGGGCTGTTTATGTTGCCCGGGATAAAAAGTAGCCTATGTCTTTTCACAGGCTATAGACTATCTGTGTACTAAAGGTCATTGAAATCGGTTCGGTGGTTTAGCCGTGAAAGCCTAACAAACAGAGTTGCTTTTGCATTTATAATATTTACATATAATAGTAGGCAAGTAGAGATATATGGTAGGAATTGCATATAAATCCATCGCTATTGCAAATGTTTTATTAGTTTAGTTTTACGACTAAGCATACTAATGGTCCCGCATAAGGATTATGTTGTAAACATAATTTATATCATAAACAAGCCTCTGCCGCGCGGCTTAGCCCGCAGTTCCCGTTAATATTGCATCTCCGTATTCATGTCACTCATAATGTAGCTTTCCATAGGTTTTTTTATTGTATTTATTCAAAAAAAGTCATACATTTTACAATTTAAACAAAAATCTCCAAACTTTACAAACAGTGAAATAATTATTAGGAGCGAATTCAATGCAAACGAATATTTTCCTATTTATAGGGTTTACTAGTGTCTCCTCACGGTTTTACCCGCGTTCCCCGGGGATCTTCAATATTTTTTCTTTTGTTCATCTAAATCGTTCATGAAAGAGTAACAAGCTAACATAAACTTTCGTGCATAATAATCTTCTCAATAATAAAATGAGCAATATATCTTCACGATTCAATAGTTTCCCACCAATACACCAACTTTCATACAGAGCAATGACACTACATAGCAAGCCGACCGAAGACTTCGCATTAGTGATGCATGACTTGGTAGAGACACTAGAGACAAGTGAACATGTGCCTACAAACAGGTGACAACGGCCTCTAAGAGTTCTATACTAATATAAAAAGGAAAGATTAAATTGTAAGTTTGTATTGAATTGCCTCCGAAACTACAGGCCCGATTTGAGTAATTATTACACCAATGGAAAGCTACATTATCAAGGAACCTAACTAATATTATGAATGCGAAAGTAACTCTGTCTGTGTCGCTTTCTAACTACTGAACCGTTTAAATGAAATTGGGTACACATATTCCTACGGGAACGGGAACGAAGGAAAACCGCGCGGCGGAAGCTACTTTGTGTGAAAGGATAGATATTTGTTATTGTTATTCTTTCTCTTAATAACGGCTGAAGGGATTTAAACATAGGATTCTTTTTACTTCTGTATAGTTGAAGATTCCCCGGGACCTTGAGTGAAACTAACTAAAAGTTAGTTCTTTTATGAAGTCAGGTTTTTTCAATCAATAAAAGTCCCCTAGTATGTAATTAATAATTATTAATTACTCAGGTAACTGCAACGAAAGGTTTTGACTGATGTATTAATCATTTAAATGTTAATTGAAAAACGATTTATTGGAATAATTTATCGTCTCAGTACCTACTACCTTGTTTGTGCTGTGCAAATGCGTTTTACGAGCTTAATAACTAGCATTAAATATTAATTACAGGTTAACATATAGGTATATGTTTCTTTATGTGTCCTTCATTGTAAAGGTGTTTTACTCCATATTCTTTTATTATATAGTATTCTTAGAATAGTCTTACGTCTAGTCATATCTTTAAGATAATAATTAGGATTTGTATTGAACAAGTAAAAATACAGAAACATAGAATATTTTTTTGTATTTTTTCCTGCCCATTAAATTTCTAAGGGCTCGTTTTCTCCACAATTAATTACAAGGGCACAATTGATTATTACAATGAACAACACATTTTTATAATCTAAATATTACATCATAAATTAAATATACCTTTAGTATTATCTTAAACATTCACCAGAAAACACCTAAATAGCCAAGCTTTTCTCTGAATTTTCATACTATTTATCCCCATATTTATTGTCTTTTAACACGTTTGTACAAAAAAAACCACCTTAAAAATTTATGATCCTGAATTAAGCGGATAGCAGACAAAATAATTTCAGATAGCGATATCTAGGTACTATCAAAATTAAGTTCTCCAAGTTTATGTCATTCTTTATTATCACCACATACCACAGCATCGTCAATATAAAACCTCGCGATTTCACACGGGCGAAACGGGATCTAGAATCTTATAAAATAAACCATGTCCATTATTAGTATTCATTCCAACAACCCAATGGTTTAGTGGTTAGGCACCTTTTGCGCACGTGAGCTGTGTACCATAAACTTGCTTCTGTATGTTTTTAATTTCTTTTTTTTTTGCTTACAGGTAACTCGCGACAGGGTCTTTTAAGGTTTGCAATCTACTAGGAGTATTTTTATCAGCGTCGAGTTATCATTTCTAACTATTCTATCTATCATTTCTACCTTAACGGTCTATATGTATGCCTATTTATTTATTAACTATTGACTCTCAGCAGTTTCACTCGTCTTCAATTTTCCCGGAGTAAAAAGTAGCCTATCTATTCCAAATTTCACACAAATCCGTATCAGTTGTTTTTGCGTGAATGAGTAACATCCATACTCACAAACTTTCGCATTTATAATAATAATAATAATAATAATAATTGTTTATTTTCTTTCTCCTTACAAACTAGGTATAACATACAAATTTTAGGACAAGGGTACATTTCCATATATAAAACAGTTTGTAGGAGAAACTGGTTTCCAAGCTAAGCCGGAGCCTGTGTTATGGAGAACCAGTCTCTTCCGCCGCGGACTTTGATACAATCTTCAAGATAATATTATATACCTATTCTTATGTGTTATGTCTATAAATTTATAATGTGGTATGTACCACTAAAAAATGTAATAATTTGTGATGAAAATTGTGTAGAAGTTGATTCGTGTGTGAATGTGATTGAGAAAAAGTGTTTGTGAGTGTGTTTTGGTATGTGTGTAGGGGGGATTTGCAGGTGAGTGTGTTTGTGTGGTGGTGTGAATGTGCGTGTGTATAGTAGGTGTGTTAGGGGGATGTGCATGTGAGTGTTTGCTTGTGTGGGGTTGTGATGTGTTTTTGTGAGTGTGTTAGGAGACGTATATTTGAGTGTGTGTTTGTGCGGGGGTGTGAAAGCGCGTGCTAGCAATTTATCAGCTTAGGTATTATTTTTTTACTACGAGAAAACTTTCGGTCTCATTATAGTCTAGGTTGAGTAGCCAATTATAAACAATATTTTTACATTCGTGGAATGATTTATTGTGTAATCTCAACTGCTTGTTCACATTGTTGTACACAAAGCTACCCAAAAAACAGAAGAATCGGCGTGAGAACGACGTTTTAGGAAGTATGTCCCGTGGAATGTCTTTCCTACGCCTGACCGGCAGGGACGGTAAAGATATTTTAAGTGAATGCTGTAAGAGAATTATCTGTTGAATATAAAGCTGCCTCACAGACAGAACTTCACAGAACTTGTACAGGTCAGTAGTCGGGTAGCGGTATGGTTTGAACGAACTTACCTTTAAGACGGCCCTTTGGGCACGTTCTAACTTGATGATGTTTGATTTGAATGAGCCCCCCCAGGCGGTAATGCAATAGGACAGAATAGATTGGCAGAGGGCCAGGTATACTTGTTTTAAAATATTACCGTCTGATATATACCGCAGCTTTTTGAATATATAGATTATTTTACGAATACGGCAAGCAAGAAGGTCTATATGATGTTTAAAGGTTAAATTATGATCCAGAGTTATCCCTAAATATTTATAATTATCAGTTTGAGCAATAGTTGGGCAGTTACAATTTGAGGACGAATTTGGACCATGTATATGAGCGTGAATTTGGAAATGGTTTTCTAATGGTATGTGTCTGTTTTTAATCGCAAAGGCCATATATTTTGTCTTATCGACATTTAGTGTGAGTACGTTGTCTCTTAGCAAATTATATAGTTGGTCAAAACCTTTTTGAGCTACATTATAAGTCTCTTCCCAACTACCGGCGGTAAAAACGATTGCTGTATCATCAGCGTAGGAAAACACTTTTCCGTTCGTGAGGTTAATATTGCAGATGTCATTTATGTAGGCTAGAAAAAGGGATGGACCTAGAATGCTGCCCTGGGGAACACCGTATGCGGTTTCTAAGGATGAGCTTAAGTAACTACCAATTTTTACTTGTTGGGTACGTTTAGTTAAATAATCTGTGAAGAGGGCAAGTTGTAAGCCTCTGATACCCAGTGTTTCAAGCTTAGACAATAGTCTGGGTATTGAAATCGTGTCAAAGGCTTTAGACAGATCTAGAAAGAGTGCAATGCACTTTTTGCCTTTGTCAAGATCCCTCACTAATGTGTCAACCAAAGCATTTACAGCGTCTGAGGTTGACTTTCCTGGACGAAAACCATATTGGTTGGAGGATAATATTCCATTTTCCTCAAAAAAGTTTCGGAGACGGTTGTTCATTACACGCTCAAGAATTTTCGACAAGGACGTCAGAACTGAGATAGGACGGTAGTTATTTACCCGGCCTCTATCTCCAGACTTATAAATTGGATGAACAAGTGCATGTTTAAATCTTTCAGGGAAGACACCTTTTCCAATACACAAGTTAATTATGTGAGTTAAAGGAGGAACTATTGTTTTCTTATTTTGCTTCAATATATTAGCGGATATACCATCAATACCAACGGCACAATTAGTTTTAAGGGACGATATTATACGCTCGATTTCCAAGTCGTCTGTATCTAAAAATACAAAGGATTTGCAGTTTCTTGAAGTGACTAATTTAGTTGTGGCAGATGGAGGTTTGATCTGCTTTGCAAGTCTCTCACCTATATTAGCGAAGAAAGCGTTAACTTCATTCACTGCGTTCTCTGGGCAGTCAGATATTTTTAACAGATCGTCAGGTAATTCTTTTTGTTTCTGTGTGTTGGTAGTCTTTTTGATAACTTCCCATAGACGCTTAGAGTTATTTCCTGCTTTTATTATTTCTTCCTTATCAAATTGTCGTTTTAGTTTTTTTAATAAGTTGTTGCAAAAATTTCGATATCTTTTATATATTTTTTCATGTGTCTCATCATTAGTATTATCTTTAAATTTTTTATGCATCCTGTCTCTATTTCGGATACACCTAAGGAGACCTGGTGTGATCCATGGTTTTAATATTTTAATTTTATGTGGAATGTATTTGACTATAGTATTTTCAAGCAAGGCTCGATTTATTGAATTTATGAAATATTCTAAAGCGGTGTTTGGATCATTGCACGTGAATATATATGAAAAATCTATTCTAGCTATGTCAGAGTTTAGATTATTATAATTAATTTTAGTAGTTTTGGCAGAATCAATTTTTGGAAGGCAAGGCTTATTTAATGTTAGTAATACGGCGCTGTGGTCAGTGACACTGGAATCAACTACGATTGAGATGGCACTCAAGGTTGTTTTAAGAAGAACGTGATCCAAACACGTACTTATACGAGTTGGGAGAGTGTGTGCAGGTAGCAGACCATGAGAGGCAGTAAGATTAAGATATTCTTGGCAGTTTGGATCTATGCTTCCAGGAGCAATGTCAATATTAAGGTCTCCAATTATTATAAAATTTTTAAGGTTAGCATTATGTGAGAGGATGATATCCAAAGAATTTTGAAATAAGGTTGTGTTTTTAATTGAAGGAGATCTGTAAATAGCAAGTATACCAATATCTGAGCCAACTTTTAAGAAAAGACAGTCAGTGTCATCAAAACTGGGTTCGGTACAGCTAATACTTAAGATAGACTTGTTCACATATATGACTATGCCACTGTTTTGGTTTATTGTTAACTGGGTATAGAAGAAGTTATATCCATCTATCTGTGGAATGTTTGGACAACAGGAGAGCCAACATTCTGTTAAGATGATTACATCGATTTGCATTTCAAGTCTCGCAAGTAGCGTATAAAAATCAGAAAAATTTGCTTTAATGCTACGGATGTTTTGAGTAATTACACTGAAGCATTTTAAAGTTGACGGAATTAATTTGGTGCAATTTTCAGGGTCACTAGTAAAAGAGGATGCCACTTCAAAATCATCCAAATTATTATTCAGATTAAATTTAATATTATCGAATTTTATTTTTGATATATAAATGGTACTTTGAATGGAGTCTCCATAGTAGGTTAAGCGGCAAGTACAAAGTGGCCACATCAGCTATTTGGTAAGCATGTCTATGAGGTTCAAGTGCATTTGAATTTCCTGAAAGATTGCTAGTGTTGGGGTTCTGTGAGTGTGATTGTGAGTGCGCGCAAAAGTGTGTAAGGTAGTGTGCTACATTGAGTGTAAGGTATTGAAGTGAGGGTGATTGTGCAGTGTTGGCTTTTAAAGTAATAACATATTTTATTAATAACATAGTAAGGCATATTTTGATGATAAAAAACACAAAGTCTAGTCAATCCTGTTTTCTCAGTGGTAAAAGATCATCCTCGCTATTAATAGCTATGGCAGGTTGGTGGTCCGCTTTGCGTAGGTATACGATACCTCTGGAAACCCAACAGTAGCGGTACTCATTGATTTTAGAAAACTCACGGGCCGTGTAGAATAAACGTTGTGCCTTGAATGTTAACGCTTCTGAGATAAAAATAGGTTTTTTTGGTTCTGGGATATTGACGTGTGAGGTGTTGAGCTTTTCATCACGTGGTTTGGAGCTATTGTAGGATTTGACTGCAGTTAAGATTCTTTCTTTGGTAAGTACAGTTGTAAGTTCAATAATAATCGGTGTTGCGGAGCTTTTGTTTGGTTTAATCCGGTATATATCCTTGATGTCACTCTCGTTAAGGTTGACCTGTATAGAAGACGCCAAAGTTTTTACTACAGTGCAGAGATCACCTTTACTTTCATATTTCTCCTGAATCAAGGGGTTTTTTGGAACATTCCGGATTTCTAAAGCAGTTTTTTTAATCTGGCGATCGTTATATTCCAACTTATCTTCCAGTAGTTTTATGGTCTTTTTATCCCTGGCCTTTTCTGCTTCTAATGTGTTTAATTTTTTTTTTTTTTTTTTTTTTTTTTTTTTTTAACATTTCATCATATTTATCTGACATGTATTGTACAGACTCATTTAGTTCTATTAGGTGTTTTTTGATTTCCGAGGAAGAGGCCTTCATATCATCCTCGAATCGATTTGTAAACTCAATAAACAGTCGTCTCATTTCTGTCCTCAATGAGTCGTTAGAATTGATATCTTGCAAATCTACAGAAAGTTTTCGTCTAGATCTTATTGTTATGTTGGTATCTTTCTGAGTTACAAGATTAGGCTCAGAATCAAAGTGTGAAAGTGTTTGTACTGGATGGGCAGTTGGTGAAGTCGTCACATGCTCCGGTGCGGGCGGCGGCGGCGGCGGGGTGCGTTTTAATGGCATCGCGAACTTATCCAACTAAATGTAGAAAACAGTGGAGCGCTTGTACCAGGCGCACAGATCAGTCGCGGAGTAAATTGGCTTCTGCTTGCGAAGGGTCTAAGTAACTGGTCGACGATCGATGTTTTACGTACTAACACGCTTTCCGTCCAGTTTAGTAAGACCCCTGCCAATTGATTTTTGTAAGACGGAGTAAACGTAACTATAGATGTCCTTGTTTATCGATCTAAGATGACATATGGGTTGTCACAATCGCTCATTCCACCAGAATATTAGTAAATAAAACCAACGTAGTCACTAACCATTATCTCCTGTCAATTTAAATCGATATACCTATACATTCGCACAGTCTAGTACCTAAATAGATTTCTCAACGTTTCAATAGATCATGTTACCAGTTCATTGACCGACAATTAAGATAATTATAAAACACCGGTTATCGGTCGATGTAATAGTTTCTTGAACATTATCCAATGCATAAATTAAACGATTACGATTTACTCGGGCAAAAAGTAGGTATTCCAAACGCGCCCACTCCCAGGGTCACTGACCTACCTCACTATGATGAATTACTCGTAGATGCGTTACACCATTCATCTCTGTAATATATTATGTCTAATATAACAATAATTTGTTAACAAATGTCTTGTCTGCTGATTTGATTTATTGTTTTTGGTAGCTGATTTGTTATTTGTTTTTAACAGTGGTCAAAAGAATTAGGCTGCCTATTTATTATTGTAACTATATTTAATTCAATTAATTTTATCTTAGTAGATAGTAGTGGCCCGCGGTTTTACCCGCATTCCCGGGATCTTCCATTTTTCCGCGATTAAAAGCCTATGTGTTAATCCGGGGTCTGATGTTCTCAGCTAACTTCATACCAAATTTTATTAAAATCCCTCCAGCCATTTAGACGCGAAGAAGTAACAAACATACACACTCACAAACTTTCGCCTTTATAATACTAGATACTTAGTGTGATAAGCAGTATCATGTGAAATATTATTCATAACATCTACTGCCACACTATTGACACCACTAACCGCAAATATTTAGCGTCTATTGCAAAACACAAACCTTCAAATCAATTCGCGCCTATAGACTAACCACTCTACATATAATCTGTGGACAATGCGCACGCGCAACGTTGTCGTAGGTCGTTTTAAATATAGAACATGTGAATGATGTGGGTACCATATTCAAACGGTCACCTGTCAGTTGTCACATTAGGCGTGTTCGGTGTTGCCATTCACGAATAACGTTCGTCGGTCGTGACAACGCGCCTTTGGATATTGAGCCTTGACCTTATTGTTCCAGGATACATAATAGCTTGACCTGACCTGAGTGTTTCAGGATGTAGATTTTTTTAAGACAATAATATGAGTGAAAATTAAATTGAATATAGAATGTGTATGTAATCAGGCCTTCAGTCTAAAGCGTTCCGCCCAATTAAGTTGTTATTTTGAAACATACTGGTTTTTATTAGATTTCATACATTATAGGTACTTATGCAGAAAATTATATGCATTACGGACTTACCTACTTGTTTCGTTTAATGAGAACTGAAAGTAACACAATTAGAATATTATTTTCTGCTTGTCTTCTAAGGAATTCCTTCGAAAAATTGCCTGTAGCTTTAACTTGTGTTACTATGTGTTGTTAATTTTACCCATACATTTAACTTCCGCCACAAATTTATGTGTGACAATTTATGACATGGCTGAAATACTCATAAGTTTAAAAAAAAAGGGCCCTCCTATTGATCGCTGTATGCTAACTACATGGGAACATCACTTACCAAATAACCATGAAATCTTTTCATTATAAATAACCTCATTATATCTCATTTTTTCAATGAAAGCTTCCTACACAATCAGTAGATTTAGTTTGATCAATGAAACAAGATGGTAGCGGAGTAGCAGGGCGACTGTCGCGACCGAGTGAGCCCGGTTTTCGCTGAGAAAGTGTCCGTTACGGTGCGCCGGCGCAGCGCCGAGGGACGTTTTTTACGCAAACTATTGTTTACCAATGTGGTATCGACTATCGTGCATCAACGATAATCGGCGACGTTTTTTTGTTAAGAGAATTAATTTAACATGTCTGTTTTTTTATCACTATATAAATATACTAGCGGACCCGGCAGACTTCGTTCTGCCCACCAGCGCCACCTACCGGGCCAAATTGATGTATTATACATAAAAACCTTCCCCTTGAAATACTCCGTAATTTGGTGAAAACCGCATGAAAATCTTTCTAGTAGTTTTTGTGTTCATCGCGTTCATACAGACAGACAGAGGCGGCGGGGACTTTTTATATCTAAAGTTGTAACATGTCTGGGAAACCACGTAGGATTAACTAAAATACGCATCATCGTTAGCGTCACTTCCCCGTTTTTGGAACATTATTGACTAATGCTCCGCTCCTATTGATCGTAGCGTGCTGATATTAAGCCTATAGCCTTCCTCGATAAATGGGCTAACACAGAAATATTTTTTCAAATCGTACCAGTAGTTCCTGAGATTAGCGCGTTCAAGCAAACAAACTCTTCAGCTTTATAATATCAGTATAGAATCAAGGGAACTAAACTTTCCGCATTCGTTCCTGTTACTCATAGATATGTAAACATTAATATATACTGGCAACTTTATTCCTTTATCACTTTCTCAAGAAACAATAACAATAAACAGGTTGGCAACCCTCCACCGATACCAGTCCAAGACAAATGCCACTGGTTCTTGCGTCCATTCAATCCTTAGCGAGCGACATTGAGATTGCAAATATTTTTTCTTTGAAACACTTTTTGTTGAATCATATCATAGTCGGAGCAATTTGTCTTGATACTTTTTAGGGGTCCGTTAGCTTTAAAATAAGCTCAATGATCAAGATATATTTTGAACTATTTAAAGGTAAATCTATACTAATATTATTAAGAGGAAAGTTTTGGACCGATCTGAATAATTATTATTTGACCAATAAAAAGCAACGGAAATACAATAAATAGATACTGTGCCGATTTCAAAAATTTCTTCACCATTGCAAAGCTACATTATCAGGGAGTAACTTAGGCTATATTTTAACCCTGTATTCTTACGGGAACGGGAACTACGAGGGCGAAAGCGCGGTGCGGAAGCTAGTATAGTATAGCTATATGGATTGCAATCTAGGAATCAAGTCACTTTACAGTGCCATCTAATAGCTACGAAATAAATAAAACTTAAACAAATACATATGTATGTATTTTTGAATACTCCATTGACCTAATGGGATTATTTGGACAGCACCAAATATGTATGTGTTCATATGCGAAACAGAGACAAACATAGCGCGTCAAAAAGAGATAGCCTCATTTCAAATTGGTCCTACTAGATTGTGACGATTCGAGGAGAAAATATGTGAATCTACCCACATATTGCTTTACAAATAATTTCACTGTCTATTTGTAGTTATGGATTAGAACTATATAATAGAGATATTAGATTATGTAAACAGCCTCAAGTCCGTATCATTGTCTGATCTACCCTAGGTATAGATTATGTTTACGGATTAACATTAGCAATTCAAAGAATAAATAAAATTTTAATTCCTGTTTCCTTATTACAATACAAGGATACAGATTAGTAGTAGTAATTAATTTGTTTTTTAAATTAAATATTAACAAATAATTTAATATGAAAAAATAATCATACAAATCTAAAGTACCTAACTTATAAGTAACTATCATTAATACATTAAAAATAACCTTAGAAACTTTTTAGTCTCGAACTCTTTGGTCGATAAAAAAAATTACGGCTTACACTTGACCGTTTATTATTATTTGATTTGAGACCACCAAGGTGACCGGTCGTGTCATGGTGACATAATGCATCCTTGATTACTTGATTTTAGTTTCCTAATAGATTAAACCTTGTGAATAGATAAGGTGTAAAGGGCACTTGGTTAAATATCTGATGTCATTTATCTTGTTTGTTTTTGCTTTAAAGAGGTTGTAAACGTGAAGGTTTATGAGCTATTTTCCATTAAAAAAAACGCCAGGGTATTCAAATTTTTACCTTACTGCGCAGAAAGAGGTTTATTGTTTACTTGCTGCCCCCGCGCGGTTTCACCCGCGTTCCCGGGGGATCTTCAATTTTCCCGGGATAAAAATAGCCTATGTGTTAATCTAGGGAGTCAGCTAACTCCATACCAAATTGGCCTTTATAATATTAGTATGATTGGATAGGCATTAGAATAGGTCCTCAAATCCGTACTAATATTATAAATGAAAATGTAACTCTATCTGTTTGATTGATATATTCAGATCAGTCCAGTAGTTTTGTAACCAATTCAATACAAATAACCAAACAAAAAATCCAAACATTCCTCTTCATAATAATAGAGTGTAGATAAAATAATAGTAAATTCACTTTTGTTTACAACGAACAAACAACGAAATCGTTTCGGCGTATTCAATGCAAGTTCAGCTTTAATTTCACTTTCACTAGTTACCAAGAATTAGTTTCCAATCGAGACTGCAACCTGTAACAATAATTGCACTTTTGTTTACAATAGTAGGTACCTACTCTGGTGACTCATACATAGGGGAAACCCCAATTCATTTTCATTTCTATTGCTTACTAGCTGACCCAGCAAACGTTGTTCTGCTATATAAAATACTAGTTTCCGGCCCGCGGTTTTACCCGCGTTGTTCCCGTTTCCTTAGGAATACGGGAATGAAATATAGCCTATGACACTAACAGATAACATAGCTTTTTATTGGTGAAAGAATTATTCTGATCGGTTCAGTACTTTTGGAGCAATTGGACATTTAATTGCCTATTCATAACAAACAAAAAATCTAATCTTTACTATTTATATTATTAGTATGATATAGACTAGATTCCACCACTCACTCACCACTTTAACCTGCGTTCCCTTCAACTTTACCAAAATAAATGTATCTTATACCCTCTCTCAAGCTGTAGTCTAAAACTAAAAAAAACTACTAAAAACAAGTAAACTCAGCAAAAGCAACCTTCCGAACCGAGCATTAGAGTCGACGTGTCTTAAGTGCCTATGAAGGTCTTTAAGAATTAATAAATTTATTTGATTTCTACCAAATTTCATAAAAAATCGGTTTAATAGTTAAGGCGTAAAAGCGTAGACAGACTGACAATATCCCTATTATTAGTAGCGATATTAAAGTCGTTGAAACATTGATATCAGCTTGTATCTTGCACCACACATAACCGCTCAATCTACAAACGATGAGGTCAAATGATTTTACGATCATGCATGTTTAAAAAATAAAAGTCGTACTGCATTGACTTTATACATTGAATTAAAATATTTTATTACATTTACACTTATATGGCTTCATTGACGTTCTTTTTTATGCCCCTTTTTCGAATCGAATGTCTATATTAGGCAAACAAATATTGTAGGTAAATCAATGGATATGTTTGGTATTTAAACAACTGTAGGTACTCTATACTTCTATACTAATGTTATAAAGAGGAAAGATTTGATTTTTAGTTTTTTTGTGATGTGAATAGGCTTCGAAACTACTGGACCGATCTGAATAATTCTTTCACCAATAGAAAGCTACATTATTTGTGAGTGTCATTAGCCATGTTTTATCTCTGTATTCCTACGGTAACGGGAACTACGCGGATGAAAGCGCGCGGCGAAATCTAGTTATAAAGCTTAAGTGCGTTTGGTTGCCGTAATCACTGGAACTACTGGTTGAAATTGAAAAATTATTTTAATGTTAGATAGCCCATTTATCGATTTTTTTTTTTTTTTGAAGGGACTTGAAGGTGTTAGCCTCTGATGGCTTTTACACCTTTACGCGGGCAATCGGTGAGCGCTGAGGGCTCTCAACCGTAAATATATTTAAGCAACTGCGCTGAGGGTGTCCCCTGCGGGACCGTGCCTCGGCTCAGGGCGTTGCTGGGGGTGAGGGACTCACTGGTTTGATTATTTGGGGAATTTTATTTATCGGACATTTGGGGCGGCTCGGGCCGCATGCTACTGGGGACGAGACTGGGTGGGACGTCGCGACGGTCCTCGCCGGCGAGGACGATAGATCGGATATCGGTTTTGTGTAGTGTTCGGTGTGCCGCGAGCGGTGTCGACTGCAACCTGCGCGAGCGTGGTGTCGTCGTCGGGGGCGTCGAGTACTAACCTAGGTCTAGGGATTTTTGAAATTTGGGATACGTTATAGGTTGCAGCCTTAACGATGAGAGGATTTTTGTGGTTACGAGCAGTGTCGAAGAATCTGCGGGATGCTCGTTTCATGAATTGCCTGATGGTCGGCAAGCCTAAGTCTAGGTGGAGGTTTAGGTTGCGCATATACCACGGGGCTCCCGTGGCTTTGCGCATGAAACGGTTTTGTATGACTTGGAGCCTATGGATCCGGTGGGGGGCTACGTGAGCGAAGACTGGGCTGGCGTACGTCATGATGGGACGGATGCACGCCGTGTAAAGTCTAACCTTACTTTTCAGGTTGAGTTTGGATCTTACGTTGAGGAGGAAGTGTAGACGCGAGGACACGAAGGCAGCGCGCGCGCGGACTGCCTGGATGTGAGGAACGAAGCTGAGTCGATCGTCGAGAATCACCCCTAAGTATTTGGCTTGCCTTTCCCAAGGGATCGGGTCGCCGAATAGGATGACTGGTGGGGGAGGGGGGGGGTCTCAGCTGGCGCGGCTTGATGAACAAGACGGCCTGGCTCTTGGATGGGTTGATTTCTATCCTCCACTTGCGGCACCAGGCGCCGAGGGCGTCGGTGGCCGTCTGGAGGCCTCGGTGGATGAGATCCCGGTCGGTGCCGGAGAGGAAGATGGCGGTGTCGTCGGCAAAGAGGGCGATTTGGGCCGTTTTATGGCGGGGCATGTCGCTCGTGAAGAGCGTGAACAAGAGGGGCGAGAGCACCGAGCCCTGGGGGACTCCGGCGCGGATGGGGTGACGAGAGGATAGGGCTCCTTCTATGCGATACCTAAAGTGGCGGTCCAACAAAAAGTCTCGTAAGATGAGCACGAGTCTATGAGGCACACCCATGGTGATGAGCTTGAAGAGCAAACCGTTGTGCCATACTTTGTCAAACGCCTTGGCGATGTCGAAGAATAGGATGCCTGTCGATTTTCCTCTCATGAAGTGAGAGGAGATGTGTTCAACTAACCGGTGGACTTGGTGGACGCACGAGTGTCCGGGGCGGAAACCGAACTGCTGGTCGGGGATGAGGTGTTTGGCATCAGCGAACGCTTTTAGCCGTACATAAATCAGACGCTCATAAATCTTTCCCATGACTGAGAGAAGACTTATGGGCCTGTAACTGGTGGGCTCGGACATAGGTTTGCCGGGTTTGTGGATGCCTATGACTTGGGCTTCTTTCCACTGGTGCGGGAAGAGATTGCAGGCTAGGGCGGCATTGAAGATGGCCACTAGCAGGAATATGAGGGTGTCGGGGAAGAGCTTAAACACCTTATTGGTGATCTTGTCCGGGCCCGGGGCTTTACGCGGGTGGAGTTTCCCTATGATCGACTTAACCTCCTCGGCGGTGGTGGGCGGGAGGGGGTCTTCCTCGTCGGCGAGGGGCGGTGGCGAGAGAGGGCGTTGGGTTGTGAACCACTCTACCCTGGAGTCGACGTTCCTCAGATGGAGTTGGTCGACGGGGAGGGAGCTGGGAGTGCATTGATTCGCCAGAATTTCGGCTAGACATTCCGTCTTTTCCTCGTCTTCGAATGCGGGGGGCATGTTGGGCCTGTACAGGGGGGGCATGGGTGCTGTTGTTTTCTTGGCCAGTCTCCTAGTGAGCTGCCAGAAAGCGAGGTGGGAGGGCTCCAGACTTTCTAAAGTTTGGTCCCATTGGGTTTGTCGCACTTCGGCGATGCGAGACCTAACTATACGTTGGTAATAGCGCATGCGCGCGCGGTTGAAGTCGTCGGGGAAGGAGTCATGGGCGCGCGTGGCGGCATACTTGTCCCTCATCAGTTCACGTACGTCTTCGGGCAGTTTCCATTTACAATCGCTTGTATCTGGGACTGTCCGAGAGCAGTCGCTAATGAGCGACTGCACGTGGCCTGTCAGGGAGTCGATTGCGCCGACGACGTCGTCAGCGGTGACGATGTCGTTTGGGATTTTGTCTAGGTGAACGGACTCTGTGGACTTGAGGGATTCGCTCAATTTCTTCCAGTCCGTCACCGTCGTGGTGGGTGGGGGTTGACCTGAATCTGGGGGGCCTACGCGCGGTGTAAACTCTAAGATTACAGGTCTATGGTCGGAGTCCAGTGCGTGTACCACCGATACATTGTGCAAACGTAAGTTCACATTCTGCAGCAGTGCCACGTCGAGTATGTCCGGTCGGTGGTCGGCGATCCGCGGAAAGTGGGTCGGCTCGACTGGGGAGATTAGATCGACATTCATAGTGTCGAGAATTGATTCTAGGACCCATTTATCGAGGAAAGCTGAAGGCTATATAACCATACGCTACGACCTATAGGAGCGGAGCTTTATTGAAAAATGTTGCTAGAACTGGGAACGTGACACTAAGTTTCGCGGATCAGCTCTGCTATCTCTACTATGTTATTATAGATGCAAGCTAGTCCATACTAACTAGCTCATACATATTTATGTGTGTAATTTACTGTCTGACTCACATGTCTTTCACAATATTACGTCACAGTACTGAAAAATTCATGCAGTATGAGTTTGTGACTTCACATTCACTTCAGCCAGTATGCAATATGGCTACTTTTACCTGGTGTTGTAAAATACATAGGCTTATTTAAGCCTAAGATCTCACACAAATTACATTTTTAAGCTATCATCCTTAGATGGCTTTGGAATGGCCATGGAGCAAATGATTAACAATAATTAAGGAAACCGTAGGTTTATTTGTAACTAATATGTTTGTATAATTAATGTGTATAACCGTTTGTTTCTTCAATAAATAAATAAAAAATAATTGAATATGGCTAACTGAAAATTAGCGCAAAAATGTGTCAAAGCACAAACTTGCATTAAGCTGAGTTACGAGTGGATGCCATTTGTCAATTTTAATGTATTTTTGCTTTTTATCATGTAAGTATGTATTTGTAAGTATGTATTTATCCTTTGTTTTGTCGTTTTGTGTGACAGTTGCAATAAATTTATTTATCATACTAATAAAATGCGAAAGTTTGTGAGTATTGTTTGTGATGTTTGTTTACTACTCTTTCACGACAAAACGGCTGAAGGGATCCGCTTGAAATTTGGCACAGAGTTAGAATATGTTTTTGAATAGCTTAGGCTACTTTTGATCCCGAGAAAATTAAAAATCCTGCTGGAACTCGGAGAGTCACTAGTAAAAAAATACGTTTATAATTTTATAAATAAATGTCCTGGGACACTTTTCGCACACGGCCAATCTGATTCCAAAGTACCTAAGCTTCAAAGTGAGCTTGTGTTATGGTAACCAGATAGCTGATATACTACATATACCTACTACTTTTAAATACATACTTATATAGATATTAACATCGAGACACAGAACAAATAGACATATTCATGCATACAAATGCTTGTCCTGGGTGGGATTCCAACCCATGACCCGCGGGTTGAAAGTCAGGGTCACTAACCACAAAGCCAACCGGGCTGTATATGAAGGAAGTATATTTTTTATTTTACTTATTTGTAATATTAGAACTAAAACCTTTTATTTACAAGCTCATGTGAATGATCGATATGATGATACCGTCTAATTCAATGGAATTTGAAGCTTATCAGATAAGATATACGGTACTGATTCATGTATCTCTATTTGTCATTGTATTTTATTTGGTGATAAAACTTTATTATATTCATTTATTATATGAGTCTATAAAATGGTATATACTTATTAAAAATATATAATTACTAGTGGCGCGGGGGATCTTCAATTTTTCCGGGATAAAAAGTAGCGTATGTGTCAATCCAGGTTATAAACTATCAGTGTTCCAAATTTCATTCAAATCTGTTCTGTAGGTTTAGCGTGAAAGAGTAACAAACATACAACCACACTCACAAACTTTCGCATTTATAATACCTATTAGTAGAATATTATAACCATCTGCGGTTAATAAATACTAAAATAAAACATTGCTGTATGTTCTGAAAGTCTTTTATAATATAACTAGCTGCCTCCCCGCGGTTTTACCCGCGTAGTTCCCGTTCCCGTGGGAATACAGGGATAAAATATAGCCTATGTTACTCGGGGATAATGTAGCTTTCCAAACGTGAAAGAATTTTTGAAATCAGTCCAGAAGTTTCGGAGCCTATTCATTACAAACAAACAAACAAACAAATCTTTCCTCTTTATAATATTAGTATAGATAAAGGGTATATTTTATCCCTGTATTCCCACGGGAACGGGAACTACGCGGGTAAAACCGCGCGGAGGCAGCTAGTTTGTATATAAAGCTATTATCGTATCAATAAAACTAATATTAAAATACCACAGATAATTAAACAGTTCCCAAAATGATCCAAATAAATATTAACACACTTCCGCTACAAAAATCAGTCACATATTGACATATATTTACATCACAAATAACTCACTTAGGCCTCATTCGCACGAGAGTTTTTTTACCGGACGTTAAAAAAGCGTTCAAATACAACTAATGCATTCCCTAGTAGATATACCTATAAGCACCTAAAAGCTGTCGTGTGAAACGACAGCTTTTTCAACTTTCACGTTTTTAAAACGCGACGCTTTTGTATCGAGCGGTGTTGCATTTTCAACTTAAGGCATAAATAGAGCATATTTATTATGTACCTACTTTTAACGGTTTTTACGGTTTTTTAACCCCCGTTAAATAAACTCTGGTGTGTATGAGGCCTTAAATGCGTGATGTAATGACATCATAAATCAATCACCGGTGACCTTGCTAACGTCATAATCATCAGATGATGTCACTTGACTACTCGATGATTTGTGATGATTTCTTTTGAGCCAATCATTGTAACATGAAGTTTTACTTAGTGCAACATCCGTAAGATAATCATTATAAACACCCGGACGGTGAGTCGGACTGTCTTATGAAGGGTTCCGTATTGTAAAGTTTGTTTACTTTCCTGTTTATATCACTGTTTATTCAATTGGCTCGTCAACGCACCACCACATTAACAGCTCGCGCCATCTTGGCACTGTCAGTCTGACCACAGACTATAGCGCGCTAGTGACGTATGCGCTCGAGACAAGACTCATATACTACACGTATTATTATGTAGGTATCGTACCTTTTAAAAAATAAGTCCTTAGTATGCCCCTAAATCTATTTTATTTGATACTACCTTCCGTCGCGCGGTTTTACCCGCGTAGTTCCCGTTCTCGTAGGAATACGGGGATGAAATATAGCCTACGTTATTTATGGATAATGTAGCTTTCCATTAGTGAAAGAATTTTGCAGATCGGTCCGGTAGTTTCGGTCGGACAGCGGAGGGTTAGTAGTAATATTTTTTGACGTGACAACGTCTTATAAATTGGTTTGCCGGGTGACACTTCAAGAAACTGCGTTACGCTCCGCTCACGTTACGTCACGTTATGTTTTAAATTGTTACTATTATTTCATCCTTCTTCCTACTATACGAATGAATATTCACATTAAAATTATTTTACCACTCAAAGTCGTTGTCACGTAAAACTTTCGCCCGTATACCGACTTTATTTCAGATGTAGTGTGAGTAGTGCCCATTTTACATAGTGTGACAGCAGCGTTTGATTTTTATTTCGATAAAAACCACTTTCAATTCTGTCTTCACCACCATCAAAAACTAGCACCAATTTTAATGGATGCAACGTGTTTCATCTACCACATAATTCACCACATAATGTGGTGGTTATAATAAAACCAAGCACTCAACGTGGCGAGATATGACGGTATTAAAATAGCCCGCTTCCCGGTTTGTTGAACTTGACACTCTCATGGAACGCGTGGATTTATGTGTCGACTAACATTTGCATCGCGGTTTTACTCGCGTTTCTTTCTCTATCTCACTTTTCTATCTTAAATTTTTGTCGTCGTCAGTATCAGAAATGTGTATACCATTCTATCTATACTAACTAATATATAAAGCTGAGAAGGAACGAACGGTGGAACGAACGCGCTAATCCCAGAAACTAATGGTCTAGAATATCTAGATTGACAATTCGTTCAGTGTTGCCCATTTATCGAGGAAGGCTATAAGCTACATATCATTACGCTATGACGTATAGGAACGGAGCGTCAATCAAAAACGTTGCAAAAACGGGCAAGAGACGCCAACGAAGTTGCGCGGGTTAACTAGTCGTTAAAAAAACCAAAGTCGCTCCCCACCTGTACGCTTAGATCTTTTAAAATACGCAAAAGATTCTAATGCGGTGTTTATTAATAGATAGCGTGATTCACGAGGAATGTTTGTATGTATAATTTTTTATTGGTTTTTGTTAATTTATTGAAATATGACAATGATCCTCTGCTTACTGTGAGAAGCCGGGGAGGCCTGCTAGTCCTACAGGTATTGAAATGCGAAAGTTTGTATGGATGTATGTTTGACTGACATAACCTACAGTTTTAGTCTTATGAACCTTATATGTCCGTTTTAAATTGGTTTTTACTTGTTGCATCTTTGTCTCTTTTATTATAGACAATACTGACCCTTTTCTGACCCAACTTGAGTACCTACCTATTTATGTACAAAAGTGTAACTATTAATATTTATGCATTATTATGACATTTATGCTTATCGATTTTAACAGGAAACTATGTTGCGATAAAATATCGCACTAACAAGGTCAGGTCGAGGATATTCAATATATATAATAAGTATTTATTATTTCATTGGAAATATCGTCATTATTGGAATCGTCTACTGATTTGAAGAAATCAACAAAAATATTCATAGAAATTTTTTAACTACTTATACTAACGAATTTAAATAATCAACTGTAAGTAAACTAATCAGAACATATAAATAGCAATGAAAATAAATAACTCAGTAAATATCTCTATAATACCTAAGCACCTATGTATTTAAAAGTAATATATCAGCTATATGGTAACCATAACAGAAGCACTGCTTTATTTGGAATTAGATTGATCGTGTGTGAAAAACGTTCTACATTTTATAAAATACATATGTTAATTTTACTGCTGAATAGGTCTTCCAAATTATTTTCGTTTAAAATAGAACCTTGACATATTAATTAAATTAAGAAAGTCAAACTATTTAGATAAGACTAAATTGGTAGTCATCACTAGGTAATTGCATATCTAATATTTTTTACTATAAATGTACCTCACTGCAAGTTTTAATAAAATTATAAAAAGCGCTTTCAAAGAAACGTTTAAATGGGCTTCCATTACTGAAGCCATTTCAGTTTCATCCAATTTAAATTTCCTTTTCACTTTAACCGTCAAAGTGTGGTGATTTTACTAGAGTACTTAATACCTACGTACTAAGTACTTGCTTTGAAATATAGGCAGTACTTTTAAAGGAATGATTCTTTGAAATATACCGGGCCCAGTGTTCGTAGAATTGTCTATGAAAAAATTTAAGGATTGAGTTAAGTCAGCTTTCCTACAGAAGGCTTATTATAATATGATAGGTCGTACAGATGAATATGCTTGGGTATAGCGCTCATTCTAACAGGACTAACATTATTTTAAAAAGATTAATTGCTGACTATATTACCGGCTCTTCTCAGCAAAAGCAACCTTCCGAACCGTGCATTATAATTATCGTCTCATAAGTGCCTGAAAACTGTTTGAATGAACAAATCCCGCAGGAATACGGAGATAACTTATCACTAATGTTATTTACTTACTCCCCGATAATGTAAAATATGTAAATGTAGCTTTCCATTTTTTTTTTAAGTCTGGGTTGTCCCCCTGCAGGGCAAAGGCCTCGAAACCCAAGCTTTGCAGTACTGAAACAAAATTTAATCGAATATTTTTTTTTCGAAAGAGTTGCGACTTTGACACAACCCCTCCTCTATTGTCTCTAGTCATATATCTCAATCAAACGGTCACCATAGGAAATAGGCACTTTGCACGAATATGTAATTCTACGTTTCCTCGCCGACCGACTGCTCTGCGACCAAATTGTCACCTTCCTTAGGCATGGGGCCCACAGATTGACCAATTAATTTAGTGAATGAGTTTTATCGCTTCCCCTTGTAGAGAAATGTCATGTAATGTACACGTACTAATATTACTTCTTATTATGCTACTAGTTAACCCGACATACGTTATCTTGTCTTAATTATGAATCATTTGGAATTAGCCCTCATTCGTACGAGAGTTTAAAGAAACGTTCAAATACAACAAATGCATTCCCATTTATATGTTCACACGACAGCGTTTTTAAAACGCGACGCTTTTTAATCGAGCAGTGTTATTGAAATTGTTACATATTAAATTAATTTTGCACTTTTTCTTTACTCATTTAAGATACTTATTGTTAATCAAAACATACACCGTTTGGTAATAAATGCTATTATAATTTTAGGACTCTCGAAGTGAATTTTGAGTGGTCCTTCTAACAGCTTATGCAAAGTTGCTGGTCCATTAGAGGAGAGTAAAGCTACCAAAAGTTGATATCAAGTATGTTTCCCATAATAGAGAACAGCTTACATGGACGCGCACTTTAATATGTATAATCGTAACACGTGTTACATTTTCAACCTTGGGCGTTGGAAATAGAGTATATTATGTTACTTGGAAATGCATTTGTTGTGTTTGAACGCTATTTGAACGTCCGGTAGAAAAACTCTCGTGCGAATGAGGGCTTAAAGTGACTGACACTTATGCCAAGAAAAGAAAAGATGTTAGTAAAGTTTGCCGTACGGCTTTTTTTTCCTTCATAAGAATCTTCTTCTGATATAACAAACACAACAAGTTAATTTAAAAGAGCGAAATAGTTCAGCCGTTTACGTGTGATGCCGTGACCAAGGAAAATACGGATTCATTTTATCTATATTTTGATTATATAAATGCGAAAGTATCACGCGAGAATGACTGATAAACATTAGATATGTACTAGTAAATAGTACATAGACTTATTGTCCTAAGATATGAGGATCATAAAAGATCTGTTTCATTTCATACAACAAAGGCGGAAAACTAACAAACCACCTGGAAAGCGGCAACTCAAAAATTAGCTTAGTCTGCTTAGTTTGGTATCATATTGGCCGTGTATGAAATGTGTGAATACTCTTACTAGGATATTTATTATAATTTTAAAATGTCTTAAAGAACATAAAATACTTAGATAACTCAATTCAGCCTACAGAAGATCGCAATACGATGCTAATTGAAGGCACCATGTCGGTGAGAATGTTTGTATGTCTGTTAGTATACGTTTAAAATAAGCTTCCTACATAATAACTTGGTCCGTAGGTATTGAAGTGTCAATTTAAAAATTAAATTAAATCAAATTAAAAATACACATATAAGTATTATATAAAGTATTATTTTTTTCTACTGTTTGTTAGCAATACAGGAATAAAATATAACCTACTAATTGGTCCCCGCGTTCCCGGGGGATCTTCAATTTTCCCGGGATAAAAAGTAGCCTATGTCCTTTCTCAGGCTCTAGACTATCTCTGTACCAAATTTCATTTAAATCCATTCCATAGCTTAAATAGACAGAGTTACTTTCGCATTTATAATATTAGTTAAGATGACACTCACGAAAAACAGCTTTCTTTCGGTGAAATAATTATTCAACCGAATCTACAACCTCCGTCATCACCAAGCAAGAAAACGAGTATAAATATAAACTAAGATTAAGTACCTACTGACACATTATAAAATTATTGTAATTTGTACTCAATTATAGGTATCGTGTCATTATTAACTGACAATGGATTTATAATCATTGTGATCAATGTGTAGCGTGTCAGCAATACTATTGTTTCATTCATTCATTCATTTATTCGTTCGTTTTGATGACGCTGACCTCCCAGTAGTAACTAGCTTTGTCTCTCTGTTTCGTCTGCTTTAATCTAAATGAATCACATATGTATCATCAAATAAATTAATAGTTTTATTAGTAATTAGGTAATAAAAAAATGTGTTTTACAGAGCTTTGTGTTGAAGAAATAATTATAGATTGTACAATTATAGGTTGTGGTAACATTAGTGAAAAAAAATACATGCTAGCATGAAACAAAATTGCATTAATTACCTACATACATTAAATTTAAAGAAAAAAAAGCATCTCATTCCATTTTTATAACAAACAAAAGATATTTCATAAACTACCTACCTATCAGCTGTTAATTCCATTTATCATAAACCTTATAGTGAATGGAAGCATATTTTTTGCCGGCAAGCAAAAAGAAAGGATACCAACAATAACAACAGAAAAACAGGTAAATAAAGTAACACTGCCTGCTCACTGTCCGTGAATGCTGATCCAAATATGTGAATTACATAAGCGGCACATTACAAACGATATGGCCATTAAATACGCGTTTTAATACTGCTAGTAGGTTACTTTTGAATACGTATTAAAGTATTTATTTAGCTCACGATGTGTGTAATACACTTTACAAATGCTGCACTTTAATAAAAATCCTTAACTAATTAATCCTGACTAATGTTATATGTAAATGCAAAAGTAACTCTGTCTGTCTGTTAGACTTTCGGGTCGAAACCACGAAACAGATTTTGATGAATTTGGTTTAGATATAGACTAAAGCTTGTGAGAGTATGGACTACCTTTTATCCCAGAAAAGTTCAGAGGTCAGCCGTGAATAAATTAACGTTTTTTTTAAATGTACTTATTTATCTATATACACTTAATATTATAAAGAGGATAAAAATTGTATAGTTGTGTTTGTAGTGAATAATCTCAAAAGCTACTGTGCCGATTTCTAAAATTCTTTTACCACTAAAAAGCTACATTATCAGGTAGTAACATAGCCTATATTTTATCCCTGTATTCCTACGGGAACGAGCACTACGCGGGTAAAACCGCGCGCAGGCAGGTGGTTTACCTATACACTGTATCGCCAGTTTCGTCGCCCTACATCTTACGTGCGGCGATTCACAATCTCAAGTTTCGCTCGATGTTTTGAGTCGACAAGCTTGCATTTCACACGGTAACGAATGTACACGGAATATAAATTACCTCACTTGTAGGTCAGGGACTGGGGTTTTTGTAACAAATTTGACAACGGGAAATATTCCTAAATAAATTTTGCGACGATTTTAACTGAAAATACTTACCAAGTTTCGATATAGCTCTTGTAGTTTAGGAACAAGTGGCTGTGACATACGGACAGACAGACAGACATGACGAATCTATAAGGGTTCCGTTTTTTGCCTTTTGGCTACGGAATCCTAGAAACAACTGTCTTGTTTGGGATTGTAGTGGCCGTCTCTTAAAAGAAGGTCCCAGAATATTTTTTAAGAGAAATAACTTAGTAGAAAAGAATCCAGGTGGACCGCCTGTACGTCGACTTACTGATTTAAATCTAAAATGTATTTGTTATTGCTTATAATTATAATCTTAAAATCTGTTGGGTGTTTTTTAAACTTTACCGGACTAAATTTATGGTTGATCGGATTCGGGCTCGTGTCGGGTCGTGTATTTACGTGTATATTAAAAAATAACAGCCTTCTTGTTATTATTACAAGCGCAGCTAAAGTGTTTTTAAAACTTTCGCGAACTAGTTTTGCAAAGAAAATAATCCTCTAAGTGACAGACTTTAGGTGAAAAACATGTTTTAAACTGTCTACATAAGATCTAGATGTAGACTATTCCAGACAAGCCCTTCATTGATCGGAAACAGCGCGTCCCACGCAGTAAAATACCAACTTCATTCAAGAACCCGTTTCAACTCAACTTAAAAATAATTATAAATATAACAATACTACTTGTTAAGTCTTTGAATGAACCTAAGTTGTTGTCACTATTATTAAAAATCTTAACTAATATTACAATGCGAAAATAACTCTGTCTGATACCTTGATACCTTCGTTCCTCTAACTAAACATAAAGAATCCTTAAATGTTATTTGCTATAAATAAATGTGCTTGGTATTTAAAAAAGGACGGTAACTTTTTCTGAACGCCTTCGAAGAATGCAACAAAACCATCTTTCGCGACACAGGCGCACTCTACCGCGCGTCATTGAAAACTTACGTTTACTCCGTAGAGATGCAACTTAACTCATTCTGTTAATAGTTCTTTAAGAACAACAGAGATGGCGCTGTTAATAATTTTTATACTAATGTTTGTATTTGTTTGTTTACAGGTAAATGATCGAAAATGCCTTATCGAATTCGCGAAGATGTACATGTACTACAGAAATGTGAGCGAGTTTGAGTACAAAGGTAATATTGTTATCAGATCATTGATAAGGAAATATTTTATTTATTTATTGCGTTGATTAAGTTAGATAGGTGTTAACTCAGATTTATTAATGCTTTCGCCAGACTTGTCACGTACGCATTGTTTATTTTAGGAACTAGTGAGAATAGGACTTTACTAATTTAAAGGCAAAGGTTTTAAATGTTTAAAAATCGATTAAAAATAATCGTTATGTTAATATAACCGACCTAAATACTAAAAACTTCTGACATTAAAACCTAACCTAACTTATATATAACAAATAAATAAACAATCATTAATATAAATGCCACCATTTATCAAAAATAAAATTCGTATATAATAAAAAATATATACATAAAAGCTTCCCCACAAAACTATCTTTGTTTCTTTTTCTCTGCGTCCAATTTTTCCTTGTCTATCTCCGATATTATAGAAGTAATGACGTCATTGCTTAATGTGTTCACTGGAGCATTTCTTTTTATGACTACCACCTGGAATAAGCAGGTGTGACGTACAGACAAACGAACATCGAAGTCTCGCAATAGGGGTTTCTTATTTATACTATAATATAATCAGTGACTTATAATAACCAGCTTTACTTGGCCCCATAGAACATATTGATCCTTTTGGAGACGAAATTCGATTGAGATGATAAAACAATTTACGAAATTTCTCTATCTATTGTAAATTATTATTTGCCAGCACAAAAGTTAACAAGTTTCCTTAGACTATTTTTAAGTAGAATCAACGCGTCAACTGCTCTTATTGGCCCATCTTAAATATACTGTATTTATAATTTATCATTTGCGACTTTGTCCCAAACAAAGCAGAGTAGCAACAAAATTAAATTAAAGTGAAGTCTTAAGTCCAAGAAATCTCTGTAGTTTAGTCCTTACATCTAAATTCCTCTGCTGAGGTTGAACGACCTCCATCAACGATTGGATAGCAAGTTTCACTGCTCCGCTATCAGTAGACACCACCTCTGGAGAATAGTTCTTCTCTAAAAACTCTAGTACAGTCTTCTCGCCTCTTCCTGTTGAACATGCCTGTAAGCAAATCTACATATTTACACTTATATATAGAGGAATTATAAAGAGGATTTTTTTTTATGTGTTTGTAATGAATAAATTCAAAAACAACTCTGCCGATTCCAAAAATTCTTTCACCATTGGAAAGCTACATTATCAGGGAGTAACATATTCTATATTTTATCCCTATGTTCCAACGGGAACGGGAACTACGTGGGTGAATCCGCGTGGAGGCAGCTAGTACTAAATAATGAACTAATTAAAGTTAAGAAAGTAATATTATACCTAATGTACCTAGTTATAATCTACTTATCTAGATATTAGTTAGAAAATAAACTAAGCTCACAAACCTTCCACTCATAGAAGATACCAGACGGCTCAGTCTGGAACAGGTGCGGTGTACCATCATAGTCGAACCCTCCGACCAAGCATGAGATACCGAAGGGCCTCCTCCCGTTACTCTGTGTGTACTTCTGCATCATCTCCGCCATGTACCGGGTGATGTACTCCACCGTGACAGGATCTTCGACTGTTAGCCGGTGGGACTGGCATTCTATTTGTGCTCTGGTGATGAAGGATGGAGTTAGCTACTGCTTATGATCTTCTGCTGGTGATGAAGGATGGAGTTAGCTACCTTATGATCTGTTGGGATTTTGTTTGGGGTTGATTATGTTTGCTTAACTTTTGGAATTCACTTTTAAGGCGTGCTAAGCTTAGATACACAAAATAGCCTATTCTTGTTGTAGAGTTGTGGATCTATACCTATTTAAATAGATACAAAACGCTGTCGGAAGCTTAGAAATAGTGACAGCACTATTTAGGAGTGAATTAAATAAAGTAGACGATACTTGCGCTAAAACGTGTATACTGTATGCGTCCAGATACGAATAGGTGTCCCTAGGTGTTACTTGTAATTTAACGTATATTGCTTAACATCAGAGATGTCACTATCTTGATCTACAAACGCTCAGATATTTAGTGTACAAAATGCACTATCTATACTAATAAATATAACGAATGAATAGACTCCGAGACTACTGGACCGATCTGAATATGTAATTCTTTCACCAATGGAAAGCTACGTTATCTCTGAGTGACATAGGCTGTATTTTATCCCTGCATTCTTACAGGACCGGGAACTACGCGAATGATTCTATGTAGCTGCCTCCGCGCGGTTCCACCCACGTTGTTCTCGTTCCCGTGGGAATACAAGGATAAAATATAGCCTACGTTCACCGGAGATAGTATAGCTTCACAAGAGTGAAATAATTTTTCAAATCGGTCAAGTAGTTACGGAGCCTATTCAATGCAAACAAACAAATCTTTCCTCTTTATAATATTAGTTTAGATAAGAACGCGTATCATCTACCTTGAAACTAAGACCCGTGCATCAGCTCTGACCCCGGCGAACCCCACCAACACATGCTCATCCAATTTCAAGATCTTCTTCTCAGTTCTCTCCTCTTGCAGCTCGGCAACAGTTTTCTTCTCAACTGCTAGAACTACTATGTTCGCACCGCGTATTCCTACTACTGGTGAGCCTCTGAAAATTTTCAAAAATATCTTTATAGGTACTCGTGTTAAAGATTTTATATAACAGGCAAAATTGACAAGATTTTACATGACTTAATACTATGATACCGTTAAAATTGAGCCAAAATGAGAGGCATCTTGCATGGGAACACCCTTTAATATTAATATTTTAGCGAATATAGCAATTCAACTCTGTAAGCATTTATATAGTAGCTTAATATATTCACTTGTCTATCTATAACAAAATGATACAGCTGGTGACAGATAAACAGACGGACAGCAGTGTTTTATTAATAACAGACTTTAGGTTATCCCCTTAAAAGGATAGAAGGAATCTGAAGAAAACATAAGGCATTTTATGTTTTATTAGTGGCTCCCAGCGGTTTCACCCGCGTACCCGGGAGATCTTCCATTTTTCCGGGATAAAAAGTAGCCTATGTCCTTTCTCAGGCTCTAGACCATCAGGGTACCAAATTTAATTTAAATCGCTTTATTAGTTTTAGCTTGAAAGCGATAGAGACTGACAGACAGAGTTACTTTCGCATTTATAATATAAATAAGGATATGTTAGTCATTTGGGAACTACCTTCGTACGGCTTCCTGGGCATAGTGTACCTGAAGAAGTTGACCGTCAGGGGAGAACACCGTAATAGCGCGATCGTAAGCGGACATAGAAAAAAAAAACCTATAAAATATATACAAATAAAACTGTAAATCAATATAAAAATGTCAAGTATTGATTGACAGATGTCATAAATTTATAGTTCTTTTATCTGTGGTCAATTAAAGTTTTTGGGATAATGAATAGGATGTATATTATATGACCTTTGCCATTCCAATCCGTTATAGTTCCTCCTTCGTCTTGTTTTGATAAATATAATAAAAATGCTTGGTCAAGGCTTTTTTACATTTATTAATTAATATTAATGTTTAGGTTAATTATGTAATTATTTAATAACAGCCCCCTCCCTCCAACATTCTCGGGACAAAAAGCTTTCCTAAATTTTAATCTATTTTACATTTTCCTTCAGTTCTATCCATCCTTTCTATTCAGTGGTTTATGGACGGTTGTTTGTAACTCTTTAAGGCTGAGACTACTGAACTAATTTGTATGAAAGTTAGAACACAGATAGCATAAAACCTGAATTTCCCGGGAAATTTAAGATCCCCAGGTACGCGGGGAACCAAATTTATTAACATTAGTAGCGATCCTCAAGGTAATTATATGACGGTAAGAGCCCTATCATACCTAAAAATACTTGTAAATATCCTCACGCACTTACGCACAATGTAAATATTACATAATTATTTACTCCTACGTGTAACCTCTATACATATTAGTATTAGCTTCCGTGTACTTTAAATGACCGGATTTGTGTGGATTTTAGGTATTTTGAATGACATAAGACCTTATCAGCTGACAGCTGAGGACTAAACTATAGTTTTGTCTACATTATTATAGGTTGTTAAAATAATTGGCACAAACAAGGCTTGGTTCACTTGGCAATCATGAAAATGTAATTTAAATGGTATTATATAAATGTGGAATAAACAACTAAAGCTCTCTTTATACTAAGCATTAAGTCGCCTTATTTATATTCAGTCGTTACTCAATTTAGTCAAGATTAATATTATTAACCAAGCTATAAAGTCCTCCTATCCTACATTCACAACCAAATATGGTCTCTGACCAAAACATTCAGAAAGTTTTGAAATTAAAACGACTAAATTTAGCCATATTTTAATGGCATTTACTTGTAATATAATTACAAATAGCTCTATGGTAAATACACCCTCGAAACCATAACAATCATCATAGAGGAAATGTATATTATTCTTAAAACATATTTTTATCATCCCGAATTTTTACGCTGTAGCGCTGTTTGATGAGAACCATTTTCGATCTTAAGTTTATATTCATTATTTGCCAATCAAAATGACCACCCAATCTACCCCACTCACATAAATATGTAATAGGTACTAGTAACATAAATACCGCGAGTTAAAACTAACCCCGCTAAAATCTCAAGATTCAAAATCTGGCATTAAATACTCAAGTGCTAACACAAACAGTCAATAAATTAATCAAGCTGCAACAACGTGTCACGGGATGCGCAGGCGCAGCGCTGCGTTTGTACAGTAAAGACAGAACAGTATGTCAACTTGTCAAGTTCATATATGTATAGTTTTTTACAGTAAGCACCTACTTAGATTCTTAAAGCTTAACATATTCCCGTCTGAAATAATAGTATTTACTTAACCTTTACCTGTACCTTTTAGTATAGGGATAAAAATGTGATTTTAAATTGAGCCTTAGTGTCGATATGGTTTTCTAAATATGTGTCTGGTTGTGACTACTTGCAATCAGGTCAATAGTTTGTTTGTTTGTCGGTCATCTTAACAAAATATACTATACATTTGTGTATAATATGTATTTTTATTGAGAAATAAAGTTCTAGATAATATGGGATTAACAAAATACAACACGAACATAAATAAAATAAAATAAAAATGCACAAAATGACTAAGAAAGATTAGATAAATTTATTTCCAACGATCTAAATACTGTTAATATATATTTACTTAATATTATTTTAACTGATGGTTTAAATCCAGTAAACTATTTAACATACTGTCCTATTTATTTTTTACACTGTGGCACGTCCATCTGCGTAAAACGCGATGACATTTATACCCTCATTCTGATACGTATCATTTGTCGTGTGTAAGGACTTGCAGATGTTTAAATTAAATTATTATCCTTTGCAGTAACCACTTCCCTTCCCTTTGCTAAACTTCGCTTTGCTAATTGGCGTCTTGATATATGAGTCAGTTTTAAAACGCTTTGTGAACTGCAAGAAATATTTTTTTTTTATTTTTTTTATTAAGGATGGGCTTGCATTTGGTCTCTGACCCGTCCATACAAGACGCTGCCGAAACCTAGGATGGAGCAGGCTTGCCCAGAAGAAACCTATTCACCCTAGCCTTGAAAATTACAAGATTGTAGGCGTCGGGAAACACAGACGCCGGAAGCAAATTCCACTCCCTCGCTGTCGCGCATATGTATTATTGATGGGAAGTGAAAATTGTAAAGTACGCGATTGCATCTCGAAAAAAAGTACCCTATGTCCCTTCTCAGGATCTAAACTATCTGTGTACCAAATTTCATTAAAATCGTTACTGTAGTTTTAGCGTGAAAGCGAGACAAACAGTTACTTTCGCATTTATGATATTAGTTAGGATATATTTCTTAAATAGTGGCTCCCCGCGGTTTCACCCGCGTTCCCGGGATAAAAAGTAGCCTATGTGTTATTCCAGAACATATTCTAGCTCTGTGCCAAATTTCAAGCAGATCCCTTCAGCCGTTGGAGCGTGAAAGAGTAACAAACATCCATACATACAAACTTTCGCATTTATAATATTAGTAGGATTTTATGTTTATGTTAAGTATGTTTACATTCTATGTCATAGACATACTATAGGTACCTAATAGTTTGTCTGATAATATGGATTCACTCTAGTTGTATACGTAATCTATATGTAATATCTCTTTGTTCAAGGACCATAATTTTATGATATATAGCATTAATAAATCGTTAACTACATTACTGACCTCTCCTAAATAGACAATAAATAGAACAGCCCCCTTTTATAAGGTACAGTTTACATCGTAATCAACATAACTTGTTATTTATCTCTTATCAAGTGAGATAAGGATACAATGACTCCTCTAAGAGATACTTGTAAGGTACAACTTTGTTAGTTTTGATGTTGACACAACTTTGAGCGGCTTAAGGTTAACAATAATAACTAAATCTATACTGATATTATAAATGCAAAAGTAACTCTGTCTGTTAATATGTCTGGCTCGCTTTCGCGCTAAAACTACTGAACTAATTTAAATTAAATTTGGTACACAGATAGTCTAGAACCTGAGGAAGGACATAGGCTACTTTTTATCCCGGGAAATGGAAGATCTCCCGTGTACGCCGTTGAAACCGCGGGGAACCACTAGTATTCTTGAAACACGGTAAATTTTTCAAACTGATCGGAGCGTGTGCTATGGTTACCACATAGCTGATACTTATAGTATTTTTGAAGACATACCTATATTTATTTATTCTGTAGCCATTTACATGGCAAGTTAAGTTTACTCAAATCTACGCTTTTATATGACCACTAGCTTCCGCCCTGCGGTTTCACCCGCGTTACTTGGAGACCTTTGAACTTCCCTGGATAATAGGTAACCTATGTTTCAAGGACTAGTCTATATCGATACAAATTTTATGATGATCAGTTTACTTTAAGCGTGAAAGGATGACAGACAGAGGTACCTTCGTATTTATAATATTAGTAGGAATTTAAAGGTAGGATAGTTTTATACTATCTTGCATGTTTGAATAATATTAAGCGTTTCGCAGTCGATTTGCGTAGTAATTTAGGCTACGGCGAGCGTGTTCGAACGCAGTTACACACAAGGGTTATTGGACTTATTAATGTCAAAATAAATACTGAAGTTAATTTCCTAATTTAAAACAGTGAAGGCTAGCAATAGGTAGGTTATTTTGACATAAATATTTGATACACTATAGGCCATTAGGGCTATCGTAGACTAAATACTCTGGACTTAAAGCGACGGCGACAAAAAGTAGTTTTGTAAAGTTTTTCGTACCTTCTGTGTTGGTTAAAAATATATGATTAGATTATAAATAAATAAATATCCTGGGACATTTTTCACACACGGCCAAATTGATTCCAAACTAAGCAGAGCTTGTGATATGGTACCCAGATAGCTCATATAATACATATTCTACTTTTTTAAATCCATACTTATATAGTTATTTACATCCAGACAGAACAAACAGACATATTCATGCATATAAATGTTTGTCCTGGATGGGATTCGAAGCCAAGACCAGCGGCTTGAAAGTCAGAATCACTAACCATAAAGCCAACCGGGCTGTTATTGATGGTTTCTTTCATATACATTTTTATATAGTCAAAGATACAGCACTGAATAAGTATTTATTAGTTACACCCGCGTTCCCGGAGGATTAAAGTTTTACTGGAATAAAACGTTTTCCGATCCTTTACTTTACGTCTGGCTGTTATGCCTGTGCTACCTATTGGTATAAAATTCCCGATACCTCCTGCGTCATGAAACCAAGATCTAGTCTTGGAGTGACTATCAAGGTTTTGTACCACACAATTCTGTCATAAAACAATCCATACATAGAATGCTGATGGATTGATGTTAAGACTAATTTGTATGCGATAGGTAAAGCTACCTTGAACTTCAATACTGACCTCTATCTATGGTGCTTACCAAAGTCAATATAAATTAAATTAGATTTATTGATGGAAAGGGCTGGAAGGGGCTTCTTAAAAGAAATGATTGGAGCTTTAAGTACCTACAATGGTAAATATGTACTTAAAATGTTATTTTTTTGGGAAGCGATTTTAAGATGTTTTGCATTAGTTTGTTTCCTCGTATTAAGCCAAATAAAGTGGCGAAAAAACTGGAAAAAAATATTAGAGATGCGCGTTAAACCTTGGGGAGGAAACGAGTCTAAAATATATCTTAGGATTAGTACAGATTAACTAAATAACAAATTAAAAAAGCATATTACCTATACCACAATGTCGATTCTGATTCTACAATTAGATCCATCCATTCGATAGACCACTTATGTCCATCTAAGATCATCGGGAACTCCAAATATGTGGAAAAACCATTTGAATGACTATTTTATAGCGAACAAACATTATAAGGCAGTCGACGCACGTCAACACAAGGTTAAATACATAAAATCGATCAAGAACCGTATTTGAAACGATCTAAATAAGTTTATAACTAGTTTAAAATGCCAAAATTATGTTGGGGACATTTTTATGTTAAAATGAACTTGGTTACTCTTCTTCTTCTTCCTGCCCTTATCCCGCCTAGGCAGGGTCGGTACTACATGTGTTTTTCTTCCATTCCTCTCTGTCAGCCGTCATTTCATTTATCACTCCCTAACTTTGTTACAAAATAAAATAAAAAAAATGTCCTGGGACATTTCCATACACGGCCACTGTATAATAACTCATAATAATTGATATATCTACATGTTAATAAATACAAAATTGTGTTTATTCGAACTAGTAGGAACTGCACGGCTTTCTATACCTCTGAGTTTAATAAAAACTTACGTACAAATTCACACCACTGGCTTTTCGGTGAAGAAAAACATCGTGAGGAAACATGCATGCCCGAGATGTCACAATTAGAGGCATGTGAAGTCCACCAATCCGCACTAGGTACCGCTTGGTTATGGCGTAAACCCCCTCGTTGTTAGGGGAGGCTCGTGCTCCTCTGTGGAGACGTATATGAGCTCATGATGATCTATAGCAAACGGCATTAAGTCTGATGTTAATTGCTTACTTAAGACAATGTTATAGACACATAAATCTTCCGTCCCACTGTCGCCCTTACCACACCGTCACCGTCCTACGCGTAGGCGCACGCAGTGGGCGAGTAGTGAGAGCCCATTGCCAAATATCGCAGGTTCGATGCTGATGTCATATAGTATGACTGTCGAATTGAATGAGTTCATTATTTATCTGTCTATTTTTAAAGTCTAATCGATAAGGAAATTTCTTTAAAATTGCATTTTTATTAATAAATTTTCTGAGACATTAATTTCCAACGGCCAATCTGATTTACATCTAAACACTTGTCAGATATCTGAATGTACGCAAAATGTTTGTTTTGCTGAGGATAGAACCCCCGATCGGCAGCTTGAAAGTCAGAGACACTAATCAGAAAGCCGAAAAAATCATAATAAGTCGTATACTTTTATATTTCTACGTAAGAGATAGGTACTTTTGGCACACTCAAATATTTATACATTTGAACTCTAGAGAAATACCTATAAGTTACCTACTAGTGGCTCCCCTGTACCCGGGTGATCTTCCATTTTCCCGGGATAAAAAGTAGCTTATGTCCTTTCTTCAGGCTGTAGACGGTGTACCAAATTTAATTAAAATTGGATCAGTAGTTTTAGCGTGAAAGCGCGATAGACAGACAGAGTTACTTTCGCATTAATATAGATAGCCAAGTATATAGTCAAACATCCGCAACGTCAACCAATCAAGGTTTTCTCCGTGCCAAACTGTACAATAGTTATAATAAGCCTACGAACCACCGTTAGTATGCCAGTTCAATCAAATGGTCACTTGTTTTTGCTCAAATCTGTCGCACCATTTAAGGCTTTGTCGGCCGTCAATGGTAATCAAATGACGATGAAAAAATATTGAAAATAAATTAGGTGCGCCTAGCTGCCTTACTCACAACGAGTACGTCAACCCAGTAACCGAATTTGACGTGTAAAAAGTTTAGGCATAGACTACATAGATGTATCTCCGGATAGTTTGTCTGTGGTGAGATGGTCCGGAATTATTTTGTCATTTGTTTTAGGAAAGTGAACAAAATTGTCATGTAAAGTTGTCATATTTAATATAATGCACTGAAAATTGAGCCTTGATCACTGAAAATCTATCACACGTTTATAGATGTCAAAAAATTTTTCGTGACTTAATTAATGGCTATTGTATGTACATGTTCCTTTTATTCACGAAGCAACAATTCTTTAACTTAAATGAGAACATATGACTAATTGAATTAATATTGTAATATGTGAGTTTGTTTGTCACGCTATCACGCTCAATCCACTAAAATGATTTTTTCACCAATGGAAAGCTATTTTATCAGGGAGTAACATAGGCTATATTTTATCCCCATATTCCAACGTGAAATGCAACTACGCAGATGAAACCGGAACTAGTAATGTATAAGAATTTCCGGACATCCGGAGTATCCGGTACAGTCTAACAACACCCTAATTCACTTTTTAAATTGTCTTAACTGTTTATGACATATGTGGCAAGTTTTTGTCATTAAATTGTTGGTACAAAAAAACTTTATATTCACATGTCAAACTCGTTTTGTAAAATAAACGGTAAGTAATGACTATTTTTGACTATTACAAATCTATCTTAATATATATAAATCTCGTGTCACAATGTTTGTCCTCAATGGACTCCTAAACCACTTAACCGATTATAATAAAATTCGCACACCATGTGCAGTTCGATCCAACTTGAGAGATAGGATAGCTTACATATACTTGGACCCGGTAGGTGGCGCTGGTGGGCAGAACGAAGTCTGCCTGGTCCACTAGTATAATATAAAACAAAGTCCCCGCCGCCCAGAGGCGGAAGGGAACATTGTTTAAACGTTTGCGTTTTACGTTTAAAACGTCTGTCTGTTTAAACGCGATGAACACAAAAACTACCGAACAGATTTTCATGCGGTTTTCACCAAATTACGGAGTATTTCATGGGGAAGGTTTTTATGTAGAATACATCAATTTATAATACATCTTTTCTCTTTATAATATAAATTTCATTAGTGCTTGTAAATGCCTATTTGAATGAAAGTATTTTTTAATTTCAGTTTCAAAATCGTTCACTAGTTTGTACCTTGGGTCGTGGGTTCGATTCCTAGCCTAAACAAACATTTGTGTGTATGAATATGTCTATTTGCTCTGCTTACATCCTCAATCGACATTAAGAAGTCTGTATCATCATACATTATAAAAAGCTACTAAGTTTCTTGGAAAGCATTAATTAATGTATTAATTAATATATTTATTACCATAAATACCCTTAAAGAATACAAAATAATAATTGCTATTTTATTTCCTAACTAATATTAAAAATGCGAAAAATCTCTGTCTGTTTGTCTCACCTCCACGCTAAAACTAGTAAACCGATGTAAATGAAATTTGGTACACATATAGTCTAGAGCCTGAGAAAGGATATAGGCTACTTTTTATCCCGGGAAATTTGAAGATTTCCCGTGTACGCGGGCGAAACCGCAGGAAGCCATAAGTATAAAATATATGAATTATTTATGCGAAACACTACACGTTCGTAAGGTAGGAAATATGGGTTAAATAACGTGTTTAAACATTTGTTATTATTCTAAACATGTTAGTTTTACATGTAAAGAAACATTATAATTATAGTATATGAAAAACAGTAATATAATGACATTGCTTTACATTTTACGTGGGATTCGTATCCTTTAGTTATTAATTAAGCTTCCTATATCTGAACTACCGCAGTCGGTGTAATAAATAAATATCTTGAGACCTTTTTTACACACGGCCAATTTGATTTCAAACTACACTTTAGTTTTATCAGACAGCGCATATATATTAATGCATATTAAGTTAAGAACTATAGAAATCGGACCAGTAGGTAGTTTCTGGGATTAGCGCGTTCAAGTAAACAAACTCTTTAGCTTTATCTTTATAATATAATTCTACGGACCGATTTGAATGTTTTTTTTTGTGTGTGAATTGGACCCGGTAGGTGGCGCTGGCGCGAGCAGAAGTATAAATAAAAAATAAAATAAAAATATTTATTTCTTACCACAGACACAAACACAATAATAAAAAATTACGTGAGGCACTCGGGGACTGCCGCGGTAAAGCTATTGCATTGCATAGCATTTTGTATCAACTTATGCAATTATAATTTTATTAAGCTATTGCATAGCTTTTATCGCGGGCTCTGAGCGCGGCGACCGAATCAAGAAATTCCGTAACGAAAAAAACCTAACACATCGTCTAACATCGTTTCAGTTCGGCAGACTTCGGCACGGTGTTTGTTTGCTATCTTCTTAACTCTTTGACGTTTTGAAAAAATGGCGTTTGACATTTAAAAAAAACAAAACTCAATTTCCGTATTCGCGCGTAATTATTTTGTTTCTATTTCGTGGCAAGGGTACCACGTCATAAAGCCTAAGTATTCAAATACGTATGCACATCAGAATGCATATTATTAAAAAAAATATATGCTCAAGTATTTTTACAATGTACAAGGCGTCCTTTCTAACCTAACCTTTGTTTAAATCCAAATGTATCATTTATTTAGTACATGTAGCGGCCATTTGCATTTCTAAGCACGCGATGTTGGCGTATTGGTACAAATGTTTGTACGTTGGGCCAACATGGCAATGAAATTAGACCTTTTCTCTAAGATTTATATGAGCTAGTACTTATATATTTTTAAGCTATTGCATAGCTTTTATCGCGGGCTCTGAGCGCGGCGACCGAATCAAGAAATTCCGTAACGAAAAAAACCTAACACCCCCCACTCCGACGGGCAAGGAGGTGTGGCTTGAAGGCCGTGCATCGTCTAACGTCGTTTCAGTTCGGCAGTCTTCGACGGCGTTGTGTGCGATTAGACGTATTGTACGACTCTACGAAACTCGCACGAATCGAGACGAGCTGCTCCGAAATCGGACGAATACATAAGCTGCTTATGAGAAAGTATATAGGTGTAAATGTATTTATGTACAACAGTGAATAGCTGTACTTGTAAAATTTGTGTATGAAGTGTTTTGAATATGAATGAACAAAGTGCATTTATTATTAAAATAAATAAATAAAATTATAATTGCATAAGTTGATACAAAATGCTATGCAATGCAATAGCTTTACCGCGGCAGTCCCCGAGTGCCTCACGCAATTTTTATTTATTTTAATAATAAATGCACTTTGTTCATTCATATTCAAAACACTTCATACACAAATTTTACAAGTACAGCTATTCACTGTTGTACATAAATACATATACACCTATATACTTTCTCATAAGCAGCTTATGTATTCGTCCGATTTCGGAGCAGCTCGTCTCGATTCGTGCGAGTTTCGTAGAGTCGTACAATACGTCTAATCGCACACAACGCCGTGTCGACTGTCGAAGACTGCCGAACTGAAACGACGTTAGACGATGCACGGCCTTCAAGCCACACCTCCTTGCCCGTCGGAGTGGGGGGTGTTAGGTTTTTTTCGTTACGGAATTTCTTGATTCGGTCGCCGCGCTCAGAGCCCGCGATAAAAGCTATGCAATAGCTTAAAAATATATAAGTACTAGCTCATATAAATCTTAGAGAAAAGGTCTAATTTCATTGCCATGTTGGCCCAACGTACAAACATTTGTACCAATACGCCAACATCGCGTGCTTAGAAATGCAAATGGCCGCTACATGTACTAAATAAATGATACATTTGGATTTAAACAAAGGTTAGGTTAGAAAGGACGCCTTGTACATTGTAAAAATACTTGAGCATATATTTTGACGTGACAACGTCTTATAAATTAGTTTGCCGGGTGACACTTCAAGAAACTGCGTTACGCTCCGCTCACGTCACGTTAGGTTTTAAATTGTTACTATTATTTCATCCTTCTTCCTACTATACGAATGAATATTCACATTAAAATTATTTTACCACTCAAAGTCGTTGTCACGTAAAACTTTTTTTTAATAATATGCATTCTGATGTGCATAAGTACGTATTTGAATACTTAGGCTTTATGACGTGGTACCCTTGCCACGAAATAGAAACAAAATAATTACGCGCGAATACGGAAATTGAGTTTTGTTTTTTATAAATGTCAAACGCCATTTTTTCAAAACGTCAAAGAGTTAAGAAGATAGCAAACAAACACCGTGCCGAAGTCTGCCGAACTTAAACGACGTTAGACGATGTGTTAGGTTTTTTTCGTTACGGAATTTCTTGATTCGGTCGCCGCGCTCAGAGCCCGCGATAAAAGCTATGCAATAGCTTAATAAATTACAAATTAATAACTTAACTATATAAAATTAACACTATATAATTTTAACGTAAGTACTCTAGTGTGGTAGCAGCGGATAATGCAACAAATATAGACTCTATCCTCTGAACTAGGCAGGAGCCTGTATCTCAGAGGATAGCGTTCGACCACGATACATTCATAAATGCCACTAGTGTGTCACTGATGTAGAGGAAATTGTGTGTATGTGTGAGAGTGTGAGTGGGGGTGAGTGTGTGGGTGTGTGTGTGTGTGTGTGTGTGTGTCATGGTATATGTCCGGGATTATTATGCTACGTTAAATTTAATTACCTTTATTTATTTACTGAAAGTCACTAGATCTTCTGTAGCATGGTAAGTTAACTGTAATAACCATTTTGTAACAATATTTTTAGTGTCATGTCTGTTTAGTTGTATAATGTTCAGCTTTTTATTAATCTTATTATATATATATGGGCCTATTACATAGGGATGTAGTATGCCTGGTCCATTAGTATATTAGTATCTATAGATTGATTTGGTTTTGATTTTGATAGTTGCAAAGGTATCAATTTCATGTGAGTTACTGCTTTTTATTCACATACTATGTAAACAATTTATCACGTATTATCGAATCATAATTATTGAAGTTCTCAAAACTTTACATGCGCCGGCATTTTGTAAAGGGCAAAATAGACACCTGACTCAATGTTATGTCTAAAATTGGAACCAGCTGCTTACCTGCATTTGGAATTAAACTGTGTTAATGTTTAGTAGATGGTCCTTCGTACACCTGTTGCAAACTGATATAGCAATAAGCTTGATAATTGAGTTTATTTAATTTCTGTGATAAATAAAAATAAATGACAGGCATGAAAAAATATAATTATAAATAAAATAAATAATAAATAAATAAATCCTGGGACATTTTTCACACACGGCCAATCTGATTCCAAATTAAGCATCAAAGTGAGCTTGTGTTATGGTAACCAGATAGCTGATATACTACATATACTACTTTTAAATACATACTTACATAGATATTTACATCCTGACACAGGACAAACCGACATATTCATGCATACAAATGTTTGTCCTGGGTGTGATTCGAACCCACGACCCGTGGCTTTAAATTCAGGGTCACTAACCACAAAGCCAACCGGGCTGTCAATTTATTTAAACTAACCATATTTAGTGGTTTATTCAGCTTAAATGTGGTTTAAGCTGCTGAATCCACTACCGGTTCAGCCTTTGAATTTAAAGAATCACCGAGTAGCCAATTACTAACATATGTGATATGTGTACGTAGATGTCTGTTACTTTTAGAGGCAAAATCTCAATCTCATTTAAGAGAATGCCATGGTGTTCCCAATGGAGAACGGAATACGGTATGGGGTTCTTCCAGAAGGAAATGAAGTGATTCTGACAGGGTCGGCAACGTGTGATTGCCGCCCCTCTTGTTGCAAGCGTCCATAGGCTACTGTAACCGCTTCCCATCAGGTGGGACCGTATGCCTGTTTGTCACCTTTGTGGTATGATAAAAAAAAAGATTGCCTGTTGCAATATGTTCTGAATTAACTCATACATTTTTCGAAAGAACCGCGAGGTACGCGGGCAAAAGCTTAGTACTATTGTTGAAATAGTTATATCTATATCTACGTAGGTAATTTACTTTTACAACTACAAGTTTCTATGGACTGTTTAAAAGCGTACAGACAGACATACTATTAATAATTATAGTGTATAGTAACAAGCTAAGAAATTGCTTTCGGATCGTAAATTATGTTGACCATTGTAAACCTTTGAGAAAGTCCCGGCTTTATGGACAGCTGCTTTGGTCAGGTGGTGCTGGGTTTTCCATTGGTTGGCTTGGGGAAAATGCGACTTGTATTTATGGTATACTAGTTACCCGCGGTTTCACAGTACTCGGGAGATCTTCCGTTTTCCGGAATAAAAAGTAGCCTATGTCCTTTTCTCTGATAGGCTCCGAAACTACTGAACCAATCTGAACAATTCACCAATGGAAAGCTACATTATCAGGCAGTATCATAGCCTATATTTTATCCCCGTATTCTTACGGAAACGGGAACTACGCGGGTGGAACTGTGCGGAGGCAGCTATCCATACGAATATTATAAATGCGAAAGTAACTGTCTGTCTGCCTGTTACGCTTTCACGCTAAAACTACTGAGCCGATTTAAATGAAATTTGGAACACCAGAGCCTGAGACAGGGCAAAGGCTACTTTTTATCCCGGGAAAATTGAAGATCCCCCGGGAACGCGATAGAAGCCGCGGGGAGCCACTAGTACTATATAAGTAAAGAGGAAATTTGACAGCTAAAATCAGCGTTACCAGATATATTTTTTGCCAAGTCGGGATTTTGGAACTTTTTGAGTGAAAAAACGGGATTCTTTCGTCGAAAGCGGGACATAGTAAAATAAACGTATATCATCAAAAGTTTTTGAATATTAATCTTTTTATTTGAATTCAAATTACGTTTAAGTGACAATAGATAGTAAAAATATCCATAAATCTATCGTCATCTGTGCCACTCGTCTGCTCTTTCTCAGTACGTTGCACGCACGGTCGAGTTATTTCCGAAAAGCGGGACGGAGCCTGTCCGGGACATTAAAATTTGCTTTAAAAATCGGGACGTCTGGCAACGCTGGCTAAAATATACAGATAAATTAAATGCTATATTCAAATACTACATATAATACGATTTATGTATAACTTATGTTAACTTGTTCCAATAATAACCAGTAAATCGAGCTTCGTTCACGGCGAACTTGTCAATGTAAGCTCATTGTTTCGTTCAAGTCTGGAAACTAGGTGATACTGTGTGGGCATAATTGAAAATTGTATGAATGACTTGTATCAATGCCTCAGGTTCTCTAGCTATTCCGGTGGAATAAATATCCTTTATGATACCTATGTATTCTATGAGTGCAGAGGTTGAGAAGTTTTGCGTAAAGGACTAACTATTGCGTTTATATATAAGTAAGATTATAATACCTATATTTATTTAGGTGCTAAGTGTTCATAGGAAATTGACATTAAATATTTTGACGAATAAAATGGAGGGACATGACATACAATGCCCTAAACAGGAAAATTCAAATTCTGTCAGTCTTCATCACATCTATTCATAAAGAATTTATGCCATAGATTTAATTATCAAAGATTAAAATTACGTAATCGACTATCATATGATTAATTAAATTAAATCATAATGCTATAGTTAGTCTTTAACAATAATATTAAGTAGATTTAATGGCGCTTTGTCAATTGAAATAAAGATTTGATGCGAAATATAAGTTTTTAACGATTAATTACTGGTGTAACTAGCTCACGTCCTACGGTTTCACCCGCCTCAATAATAACCTATGTCCATCCACGTGCCATAAGCTACGTGCGTGCCAAATTTCGTCAAGATCCGTTCAGCCATTTAGTTGTGAAAAAGGTAACAAAAATACAAAAAAAGTTCGCTGTTTTTTGATAAATCTGTAAGTACGTGTGGTTTATATTTCCTCCAATCTATTTATTATATTTGACCCAATATTATAGGAAATTAATGTATAAAGAAACAAGCAACCTTTCAAACCGATTAGCGTCGCCGCTTCATATCGTAAGTGTACCAGTCGTGGCCACGGTACCAGTAATGGCCAAAAATTAAAAGAAACATCTAGAATTCGGACATGAGCGAATGTTTTTACATTGGGATCACTGTGACATAGACTTTAGACATCGAACTATCTAAGGTTAACGTTATTGAATTCAGTCAGTTACATGTACAAATATGCGCGAATACAAAGTGTAAGGTGATTTGAAATTGACAACGACGGTTTTTCTTAAGGAAATCGTTAAGGCGGTGAGCAGAAAGTTTCACTTGTAAAATAGTATTGCTTAATTAAAATCAAAATGAGTTTTGTTTCATGTGTTAACCATAAAATAAAGATAAACTTAGACTAAGACTGGGGTATCCATTAATGAATTTTCCCTGTCCAAGACTGGGTCACAAAACTACAACTTTTATTTGTTAAATTAATTGAATCCAGCTTTGCCGTATCTCACGCGCAACACATTACAAATATTAAATAAGGACTGGACTTTACAGTTTCACCATATTCAGTGCTGAAACTTTCACAATTTTGGTAATATTTCACAAAAACCTGTTTTTTTTTCTTAAACTGGCCACCATTGGGTCATTTACCATAAGTGTCTGTGAAGGCCTATAGTGTCTTTAGATGAATATATATCTTTTATCTAATTTTTAGGTGCAGGTACTATCACTAGCCAGTTTGAGTGACCATGGTTGGGTACCGTAGACCAACGTGTTAAAGTTGGAAGCATATTGTAAGCTAAAATCATAGAACTTCTCTCTTGTGCGATGTAGGTTTTCATGCATATGTATCGAATTCTCGTTTATCCATATCAGCGCCATCTATCTGTGGGTAGCTTAACGATTATGGCGATATTATACCCACGTTTACAAACTGAAATTAGATCTCCATGTTGCCACCCAAAACCTATCAGAATAAAGTAATAAAATAATGGAATTTCAACAACAAATCAAACGACACCAAATACGGGTGCTCAATAAAAAAATGTTTTCATAGCTATTAGATAAGCTTGTCATTATGGAAGAAAATTGTTCCGTATCGGACGAGTTAGATCACTGTTGTAATATTCGCCCACGGGTGAACCCACGCGGCGCTGTATTAGTGTTGTTGACAACATTCCTGTTAGTCGGTGGTGACAAATGAGGTTCTTGCCTTTACGCCCTTTTGGCACTTGAAAGCCAAAGTCCAGGACTTAATAAATACAACAGATTCAAAAATAGCTTATCAAAACATTGATGTACTTCACTATAAGTCACTAATCCACTAATCATCTAACAGATGTACATTTTCTTAAAACATTGATCATAAACAAATGTCCGCAATAAAAATAACTGAACCAAAATCGATTTATTCCTTTGCTACGATGTTACGATTTAAATTTTAAATAAGTTTTTTACATGATAATCGGCCTTTTGCATAATCACAATTACTAATATATCTAGATTTCAATAGTCCCTTTTGCTACATTATATATAGATATGCCAGAAGGAGACAAACATAGGGCAACAAAAAGAGATGCCCTCTTGTCAAAACGAACTCGATAACTTGTTTATTAATCATGTGACAGCTGTCAGTTAACTTTGTTGTTCAAGTAAAATCCTTATTATCCAATAAATAAGTCTTAAAATATAGAAGCACAAATACATTTAGGTACAGGAAATAGGAACATGCACTACAATACCTAAGCTTCCTAGGTCGTAAAATTGCACAAGCTTAACCATAATTGCCATAAACTTTATCCCGACGGTATAAGGTATGAATTCCTTTGGTCGGACTGCAAATGTTCATTTGTTTTAAGACCACAGTTCCGTTCATGGTAGTCGTAAAGCAGTTCTCTAAAGTTAGCATGACCATTTTGACGTATCGTGAAACTGGTTACGTAGTAATTTGCCGAGAATTTGCCGTAAATTATCCGTGAAAGAAAAAAATTTGCCGCGACCCAGGGTCAGGAGAAAAAGCTGGACCTGCTAACTTTACTCCAAGTTAGCAAGACCAATGTCGTATCTCAGGATTGGAAAGACGTAGAGCATTGTTTTTGGTCTTAAAAGTTGCCGAGAATTTGCCGTAAACGATCCGTCAAAAAAAATAATTTGCCGCGAATCGGGTTTTTGAGAAAAAGCCGATTTACTTGTTTTCGCTCCAAGTTAGCAAGACCAAATGTTGTTTCTCGGGATCGGAAACACGTACAGCCTTGTTCTTGGTCTTAAAAGTTGCCGAGAATTTGCCGTAAACGATCCGTCAAAAAAAATAATTTGCCGCGAATCGGGTTTTCGAGAAAAAGCCGATTTACTTGTTTTCGCTCCAAGTTAGCAAGACCAAATGTCGTTTCTCGGGATCGGAAACACGTACAGCCTTGTTCTTGGTCTTAAAAGTTGCCGAGAATTTGCCGTAAACGATCCGTCAAAAAAAATAATTTGCCGCGAATCGGGTTTTTGAGAAAAAGCCGATTTACTTGTTTTCGCTCCAAGTTAGCAAGACCAAATGTTGTTTCTCGGGATCGGAAACACGTACAGCCTTGTTCTTGGTCTTAAAAGTTGCCGAGAATTCATTTGGTGTTGCTAACTTGGAGCGAAAACAAGTAAATCGGCTTTTCTCGAAAAACCGATTCGCGGCAAATTATTTTTTTTGACGGATCGTTTACGGCAAATTCTCGGCAACTTTTAAGACCAAGAACAAGGCTGTACGTGTTTCCGATCCCGAGATATGACATTTGGTCTTGCTAACTTGGAGCGAAAACAAGTAAATCGGCTTTTTCTCGAAAACCCGGTTCGCGGCAAATTCTTTTTTTTGACGAATCGTTTACGGCAAATTCTCGGCAACTTTTAAGACCAAGAACAAGGCTGTACGTGTTTCCGATCCCGAGAAACGACATTTGGTCTTGCTAACTTGGAGCGAAAACAAGTAAATCGGCTTTTTCTCGAAAACCCGATTCGCGGCAAATTATTTTTTTTGACGGATCGTTTACGGCAAATTCTCGGCAACTTTTAAGACCAAAAACAAGGCTGTACGTGTTTCCGATCCCGAGAAACGACATTTGGTCTTGCTAACTTGGAGCGAAAACAAGTAAATCGGCTTTTTCTCGAAAACCCGATTCGCGGCAAATTATTTTTTTTGACGGATCGTTTACGGCAAATTCTCGGCAACTTTTAAGACCAAAAACAAGGCTGTACGTGTTTCCGATCCCGAGATATGACATTTGGTCTTGCTAACTTGGAGCGAAATCAAGTAAATCGGCTTTTTCTCGAAAACCCGGTTCGCGGCAAATTCTTTTTTATGACGAATCGTTTACGGCAAATTCTCGGCAACTTTTAAGACCAAGAACTAGGCTGTACGTGTTTCCGATCCCGAGATATGACATTTGGTCTTGCTAACTTGGAGCGAAAACAAGTAAATCGGCTTTTTCTCGAAAACCCGGTTCGCGGCAAATTCTTTTTTTTGACGAATCGTTTACGGCAAATTCTCGGCAACTTTTAAGACCAAGAACAAGGCTGTACGTGTTTCCGATCCCGAGAAACGACATTTGGTCTTGCTAACTTGGAGCGAAAACAAGTAAATCGGCTTTTTCTCGAAAACCCGATTCGCGGCAAATTATTTTTTTTGACGGATCGTTTACGGCAAATTCTCGGCAACTTTTAAGACCAAGAACAAGGCTGTACGTGTTTCCGATCCCGAGAAACAACATTTGGTCTTGCTAACTTGGAGCGAAAACAAGTAATACGGCTTTTTCTCAAAAACCCGATTCGCGGCAAATTATTTTTTTTGACGGATCGTTTACGGCAAATTCTCGGCAACTTTTAAGACCAAAAACAATGCTCTACGTCTTTCCAATCCTGAGATACGACATTGGTCTTGCTAACTTGGAGTAAAGTTAGCAGGTCCAGCTTTTTCTCCTGACCCTGGGTCGCGGCAAATTTTTTTCTTTCACGGATAATTTACGGCAAATTCTCGGCAAATTACTACGTAACCAGTTTCACGATACGTCAAAATGGTCATGCTAACTTTAGAGACCTTCGTAAAGCATATCGTTTGGGTGTTTGGTAAAGTTCGCAAATAGCGAGCCAGTGTGAATGAACCCTTTTGTTGATTTTTGTCCGACTGCGAATTTCTTTAGTTGTACTAGTGGACCAGGCAGACTTCGTTCTGCCCACCAGCGCCACCTACCGGGTCCAAGTATATGTAAGCTATACTATCTCTCAAGTTGGATCGAACTGCACATGGTGTGCGAATTTTATTATAATCGGTTAAGTGGTTTAGGAGTCCATTGAGGACAAACATTGTGACACGAGATTTATATATATTAAGATATTTCTAATGCTGATAAGCAATACTGTGACTACCCACAAAAATTCGAAAACAAAGTTTTTTTATATTTTTACTAGCTGCCTCCCCGCGGTTTTACCCGCGTAGTTCCCGTTCCCGTGGGAATACAGGGATAAAATATAGCCTATGTTACTCGGGGATAATGTAGCTTTCCAAAGGTGAAAGAATTTTTGAAATCGGTCCGGTAGTTTCGGAGCCTATTCATTACAAACCATCGATATATATGTACTACGTACTAGATAGGGCGTTCCGAACACTCGCTTTGGTCAACTCAACTGAACTGCAGTCCCCACACCCGACTTTAGTGTGGCTTCGACATTCATTCAGTGCGGGTGCGCACGGAGCAGCGTTAATAACAACGATAATCCGAATCAAAGTGGACCCTGGACGAAAATAACTAGTCAGTAGTCAACTAAGTAAAATTACTTCCTGTTTAAGTGAATTAATAGGTGATAATTTCGTAATTCCAGAGTAGAAAAACAATTTATCTATTTAAATACCACGCCATTCTACAATCATATACTAAAACGTGCAGATGTTCCCTTAAAACTGGTTGTAGGTAAAAATATGTAACTGAACACAGACTTGATATGTTTTTTTAGAAAGTGTTTTAATTTGATTAATTGTTAATGAGTTTTTAATTAGTAGTGATAGTTTGATATTTTGAATAATTGTTTTATGTTAATTCAAGCCCTGGCCCGTACCTCTGAGTACTCAATTTAAGCCATGTGAAGTCCGCCAATCCGCACTAGACCCCCCTAATATTAATATAATACATTTTGAAATCGAGTTTTATTCTAATGAAGTTTAGTAGGTAAAAAAGATGTGTCACATCTGCGGTGTGAACTCTATAGAGACGACATCTTAGTGTAGTTAACTGAACGAAACGCGTAAGCGCCATGAAATTTGCGGCGCTTACGACGTTTTGGTCGCGAGAAAACTATACTCTAAGCAATTTAGCGCTGTATCTTTTAAAATAGTTTGGTTAGTTGACACAGCTTTATACAGCGCTGCAGCGAACTTTAGTTCTAACTCTTACCAGTTTTTGAACAAATGTTTTACATGAACGTTCTTGTCTATCGCTAGAGTATACGTCGATGTTACAAACAAACAAGCAAATCTTTCCTCTTTATAATATTAGTATAGATAATGCATTAAGTATTTAACATTCTACAAAAGTGTTTCAAGTCGCCTAAATCATTAAAATACATTGAATAAAAGAATTATGTATATCATACAAAAAGTAGTAAATCTCATACATCACATTATCTTAAGACGCCATTTGTTCAAAACGAAGTTAATGAGGGTTAATATTGTTGCTTATCAGCATCCAATTTAGACAAGCTAGTCTTTTCGTTTCTGCTTAATACGTTCGCGTGGAATATATAATGCTGATAAAAGTCTGTTACCTTTTCATACTTTTAAGTAATTTCGTGTTGATCGAATTTTGCATTATTACGGCAAGGACATATAAACTTACTTTCGCTTTTAATATTAGTAGTTATATTTTATTGATTGGTTTGAAATATGTAGATTTTGTTTATCAGTAAAAACTGGTGCTTTTACACTCAGATCCTTCCATAAGTGCTTTTAAAGGCGTATTTGAATTAAAACATTTTTTCATCTGTATACCTACTTAAAATTGTGTGACTTTACTAGAAGTAACATTACCTCTTCAAATATAAATTCAAATCAATTCACAAACAGTAAAGAAAATGCTTCTTAATTATGTCTTTACCTACTTTAATATTATTTTCCTTAAACAAGGATTACAAGATCATTATTTTACGCTATAGGCTCAGTTGTGAAAGTACACAGTAGCGAAAGTATACCAGTTTGGTGCCCCGTCTGGTATGCTAATGCCCAGGTAGTCAGCTTGATTTATGATTCAGCTACCAGATTGCATTCAATGGAACCTAGTTATTAGTTTATCTTTCATTAGCTTCTGCTCCGCTGTTTTACCTGCGTTCCCGGGATCTTCAAATTTCCCGAGTTAAAAAGTAGTAAAATGTGTTAATACAGGGTGTCACCTAACTATCAAACTTTATTACATACCAAATTTTATTAAAATCAAGTTGCAGGCATTTAGACGTGAAAAAATGCAATGCATTTTCGTATCTATAAGTATGTCTGTGTCATAATATCTTCTAAACGAATGGACAGAGAGATAGGTGGTTTTCGGTTTGGAAGCTGAAGTGAAGTTTTAAAATCTGTTTACCCGTTTAAAGATCTTCAACAATTTTCTAAACTATTAGGTTTATTTTAATAGTTATGTATGTATTTTAATTTACTCGTGCAGTTTACTTCACATAATCCAGTATAGCCCTACATTAGACGCAGGGTTAAGCAATACTTGGGTTGAATATTTATCAAACAGGTAGCGAGTAGTAAGGAACTCTGATATTTCGCGAGCGGTTCGCCTCGGGCACCTACACACGTCTTAGACCATGTTCTAAGGTTGTCAAGATTAAATAGTAGATATCTAATATTCTTTATACTACACCAGCTTCTGCCGCGTTTAATTCGCGTTCGCGTAGGAATACGGGGCAAAAATATAGCCTATGTTACTCCCTGATAATGTAGCTTTCCATTGGTGAAAGAATGATTAAAATCGGTCTTGTAGTTTCGGAGCCTATTCAATACAAACAAAAAATCAAACATTACCTCTTTAGAAAGGTGGCAAAGAGGCATATTGTTCCTGATGGAAAGCGGTTACCGTAGCCTATGGATGCTTGCAGCGTCAGGGTCAGCGCCGTGTTTGATACTATACAAAGTTATTGTTCATCAAAGATGCAAAGCATATTAAAATTGAGACAATCATAGCATTAAATTATAATAATATCGAGTGTTATTCTTTACATACAAACAATCTGATTTTAAACCAATTAATTCTTATACCAGAGTTATGAAATTGATGATACTGTTTATATTTATACATTTTGATAGAAATCTTGAGGTTGATCAAAATTATACACTATTGAAATTTGACTATGCGCTATAAACTTGTTAAATAGAAAATATATCGTTTCTTTACAAGAACAACGTGATATTTTTTAAAACACAACTTTACAGGAGAGCAATTTTAAACATTAAAGCGTTGATAAATTCTAAAATATTGACGCGGTGATATAAAAAAACGTTTTTATGAGATGTCACGTTGTTCTTGTAAAGAGGCGATATAGGTATCATAATTAAAACTAATCGCCTCTAACATATTTTTTGCGTTGTGACTTCTAAAATCCATAAAATGTAGCAACCCTATTCGTAGCAGAAAGAAAGGCTTGATTTCGCCTCGTTAGCCCACAGATCGGAATTAATTATGAACACTAACATAGTATAATGTAGTATAAATAGTATAATACTTCCTGACAGACGGAGATTAGTCTGACTCAGCTACTACCCACCGCATTTGCTAATTACTTACAGCAAGTGGTGTTTCATTCGATTATTCGATTGAAATGGATCGAGTTACGTAATCGATTAGGGTAGTTTATAAACCATATGGCTGAAAATCTATAACTGTACTTCATTATTTATATGTCTACTTATGATATATTCTAGTCATAGTAGTATTACTAGTATTATAAGTGTACTAGCTGCCTCCGCGCGTTTGGCAGTTCCCGTTCCCGTAGGAATATGGAGATAAAATATAGCCCATGTTACCTGATAGTGTAGCTTTCCATTGGTGAAAGAATTATTCAGATAGGTCCAGTAGTTTTTAAGTTTATTCGTTTCTACGCTGTCGTTATTGCCTTTGCTTTGGACGTCAAAGAAAAATTGACACGGTTGGTAATATTAATTGTGGTACTTAGTTCATTTAGGTAGATTACAGGTATATGGGTTGGATGTATGTTTGTTAGTTAATAACGGCAGAGCGGGTGAATAGATCACAATGAAATTTGGCACAGGTGGCCCGGGAACGCGGGTAAAACAGTGGGACGGAAGCTAGTTCTTTATAATTAAAAATAATGAGCGAACTAATAATTAACTTCTTAACTTATCGCGGTTTTAATTATTGGAAATACCCGTTATAATAAGACTTAGTATTTCATGTATTTAGGTACTAATTATGGCACGAAATTGGTCCTTCATTTTTAATTAGGCAACCTACCTAGTTATTACCTAATTGTCATAAAAGCTTGATTTGGGTTTGTTTTGTATTATCAATCTTATCAAACATCATTCTGTTTCAGTACCTAGATCTTAAAATTTTTTTTGAATTTTCCCTAAATTCTATATTAAGAGCTTTCCTATCATCATATATATTCATTTTTATCTATCTTCCAATCCCATTACGGATCTGTCCTTAATAAATATATAGTCCCTATTACCGTGTGACATATCCAAGATTATTACCATATCGATAGATGATAACATTGCTTCATTATCTAGGCCACATTCCCATGCCTTACGGAGATTGTGCAAGGGGATCTACATTACATAAACTGACATTCCAATATAACTAACTTAATCACTTCATTTTGCCTAAGTTTGTAATGTATACTTCACTACATAGTATAAAACAAAGTCGCTATCCGCCGTCTGTCTGTCCCTATGTATGCTTAGATCTTTAAAACTACGCAACGGATTTTGATGCGGTTTTTTAATAGATAGAGGATTCTTAAGGAAGGTTTTTATGGATAAATCATTACGCTATGACGAATAGGAGCGGAGTATCAATCAAAACTGTTGCAAAACGGGCAAGTGACGCTAACGAAGTTGCGCGGGTCAACTAGTATATTGTAAATACGAAAGTAACTCTGTCTGTCTGTTACGGTTTTACGGTAACTCTGTCTGTCTGTCATGTACATGTACATGTACATGTGAGATTATTTTATTTGTGACTTATTATATTTTCCTATAACCTCTTGAGTTAAATATGAGTATAGAAATAGGAGATTCTTTTGGACACGGCCAATATGGTCCCTCGTTGTAAGAGGAGGCTCTTGCTCCTCGGTGAAGACATATATGAGCTGATGATTTATGATTGTGATAATAGATATAGATATAAATATTTTTTTTTCTTCTTGTTGTGTGTTTTGTACACGTCTCAGGTCTGCTGTATTATGTAATGTTGTGTGTTATTCGGAATAAATGGATTTACTTTCTTTCTTTCTTTCTTTTATACACCGTGCCAATAGATACTTACAGAGAGATTCAAACAAATGTTTGTCCTAGGTAGGCAGCGAACCGACGACTAGTCAGGGTCGCTAAATCTGCCATGTTCCTCTATAACATAATTAATGAGGACTTTGGTCTGATGATGAGTTAATCAATTAACAATAATTGATCAATTCATAAATGATAACGATTAATTAAGTAATGAGATGATTAGTTAATCAAACAATAAGGTAAGCCACCAAAATTCACTGGATGTCTCAAAATAACAATATTTTTTAACCCAAATGTCCCAAGATATATTTTTTTATGTTATTCCTTTATTGCATTTTTTACCTATAAGTACAATATACATCAAGTTTTTTGATAAGTTCGTGGCATAGGCATAAACTACACTTCATCCCTAATACCTGGTGTGGGGTTCGAGGCCCATTCAGTACCAGAATTATAAATACACTAGTGGCTCCCCGCGGCTTCGCCCGCGTTCCCGGGGGATCTTCAATTTTCCCGGGATAGAAGTAGCCTATGGCCTTTCTCAGGCTCTGGATTATCTGTGTACCAAATTTCATTTAGATTGGTTCAATAGTTTTAGCTTGAAAGCGTAACAGACAGACAGACAGAGTTACTTTCGCATTTATAATATTAGTATGGGTATCAGAGTTTGTGATTTTATTATGATCGTGTTTTGCGATGTCCGGCCGGCCGGACAGTGGTGTACGGAATGTAAACAACACTTGTTTTTATTTACACTATTGTTTGTTGTGAAATGAAATAACGTGACATCGTGGTATGCTTTGTGGTTTTAACTTTCTGTATTATATAAACAAGTTATTATTTAAAATAGGTAACCTGCATGCCCGAGATGTGTCAATTAAAGGCTTGTGAAGCCGCCAATCCGCACTAGGCCCGCGTGGTGGACTATAGCCTATACCTTCTCGATGTTAGGGGAGGCTCGAGCTCCTCGGTGGAGGGAGACGTATATGTGAAAATGGTTTTTTTTTCGCGATCAAATTATTTTCAGTATCTAAACATGAATTTAATTCAGTAGATGTATATAGCAATTAACTTTATTTAGGTACCTATTTTTTTTGATTTATTATTTAAATACGTACAGGTTCTATTTTCTGATAAATGTTTTTTTTCCAATTGACAAAAGTTAAGTTTAAAGACACTAAATCCTTGGGAACGCGGACGAATCCGTGCGACGGCACCTAGCTGTCAATAGCTCAGTTTCACTTCTTATACCATTGTTATTTTAACCTTAAATATTTCCTGACATAAAATAGTAAGGTTATAATAACACTGTTATAGGATGTACGACTAGTCCTCTTGTCTAAAATGTCTATTAAGTCAATAAGAGTTTTATTATAAAACCTATTTGTGTCATTTCTGAGTCATTATCATCACAGATGCTGTTCCACAGAATATGACATCATTTGCTTATACATTTGTTTTTGATTGAAACTATTTTACTGAGAAATTATATTAATCTCAGTTTTTAATTGTTCCATTTCAATTATGAGACAGACCGTTTTGTGGTTAGTGAGACTGATTTTCAAGCCGTCAGTCGTGGGTTCGATTTCCACCCAGGATAAAAATTTGTAGGCATGCATTTCTATTTGTTCTGTGATGGAATTAAGGATTTAAGTTAGGATTTACAGCTTTTATATACATATTACTACTCTGTCTGTCTCGTTTTCACGCTAAAACTATTAAACCGATTAAAATTTGGTGCACTAATACGTATCTATTTAAAAAGTAGGTAGGTATATGTAGTTAGCCCAAGCTCTGCTTAGTTTGGAATCAGATTGACCGTTTAAAAATGTCTCGGTTTTAATTTATTTGTTAAATTTGGGTCACAGATATTGTTCTATGAAGTGTGTCCTTTATATAAATGCATGATTTAATGTTTTCAATAATGTTGTCGATTGCTTTATGCAACATCTGGTCATCGTAGGTATCTATATACACGTCAGTAGGACAGTCATAAGTCTGTCATACAAAACGTAATTTATAACTATTTTTCAATTGAGATGCTGTATATTCTTTTTCACTAGATTGAGCGGGCAGACTTATATTGATACTAGTGGCTTCCCGCAGTTTCACTCACGTTCCCGGGGGATCTAATTTTCCCGGAAAAAATTGCCTAGAGTGTCAACCACCTCCGTACAAAACTCTATTCAAATCGCTCCAGCCGTTTAGTCGTGATGAAGTAACAAACATACACTCACAAACTTTCGCCATTAATATTAGTATGATTATTAGGATTTATTTAAATATTGAAGCCGTGGTGGCTCAGTTGGGAACGCACCGACTCACGATCATAAGGGTGCCGGTTCAAATCCCTGGCCCGTACCTCTGAGTTTATAAAAACCTTCGTACGGATTCACACCACTGGCTTTCGGTGAAGGAAAACATCGTGAGGAAACCTGCATGCCTGATATGTCACAATTAAAGGCATGTGAAGTCCGCCAATCCGCACTAGGCCCGCGTGGTGGACTATGGCCTAAACTCCCTCGATGCTAGGGGAGGCTCGAGCTCCTCGGTGGAGACGTATATGAGCTGTTGATGATGATGATTTAAATAATCATATATTTTCTTTTATTGTTACAGGTATAAAACCTTCTCACAAGATGGCGGGTGTTAAAGGATTAAAGTATAAAATGACGTCATTTTAAAAACTGGTCGAAACAGAAACTCGAGCCAAATAAGGTTGTCACTTTCATTGAAGTTATTTCTGACCTCAAAACGTCTGAAACTTGTATGTAATGGTTAAGTTATGAATGAAAATGTCACTGGATATTTGTGAGAAGCGATGGCTTTATTTAAATTGTGCACTAAACTAAACTTGTATCCTCTCAAACTCTGATTTGTTATGGTAACTTTAGTAACCCTATATATTTAGGTCATATTTTCAAAATATTTAACAGACTTTTTGCTGCGTAAATATGAAGTACTAGTGACTCCCCGCGGTAAGACCCGCATTCCCGGGGGATCTTTAATTTTTCCGGGATAGAAAGTAGCCTCTATCTTTACTCAGGCTTTGGACTATCTGTGTATAGAATTTTATTTATATCGGTAATGTAGATTTAGCGTGAAAGCGACAGACAGAGTTATTTTCCTATTTATAATATTAGTAGGATTTTCAAAGTATTTAAAATACTTTTTACTCTGTAAAAGCGATATATATAAAAGTTGTACAATAATGCAATAGATCTTGAAGATGAGTGTCGTGACGTTTGACGTCATGAAAAAACGCTGGCTTACGTCAATCTGACAGATTAAAAATAGTCCTAGCAAACGACATCAGAATTGGGATCCTTTAGATGTATATACCTACAGTTTTTATGTTGGATTAATATATTAACGACTAGCTGCCTCCGCGCGGTTTTACCCGCGTATTTCCCGTTCCCTTGGAAATACAGGGATAAATTATAGCCTATGTTACTCAGTGATAATGTAGCTTTCTACAGAAAAAAATATTATTAAAATCGGTCCAGTACTTTTTGAGTTTTTTCATTACATACAAAAATACAAATCTTTCCTCTTTATAATATTAGTGTAGATTCACCCTTCTCGGAAAACACCCAAATTATTGCCAGAGGAAAAAAAATAACAAAATGTTCACACTCGATTTGAGTTTTTTTTTCGGCAAAAAATAGTCCTTAAAATAACTTACAAGCGTGTAGCCTCCAAACCTGATTCGGAAATACCTGGATACCAAAAAGGAACGATTTTCAAGGTCTTACCAATGATACCTAATTTAGGCTTTAGGTCTGTAGTTAGTACCTACTAAAGTATTCAATTAAGTAGACTAACTTTGAGTGACTGAGTATATTTATTTTATTTTCTAGGTGTGTTTTTTATATAATAAATCACACAGAAATCAAGATTAATATTAGACGCAGGAGAATCTTAATTTTTTTTACTCAAACCTAGTTTTTGGTTGATTTACAGTGTTTTTACATATACTTCATTGTTAAAAAAAAATTTATTAGACGATAAATATTTTTTCACTATTGAATATTTTTTCCTTACAATCTAGAAAATAAATACATAAATAACTATGATTATATTTCACGTCCTCAAAACCAGATTGTCACGAAAACAAAATGACAGATCAAACGGAAATCGATCAAAACTGTACACTTTATTAACGGCCTTGACATTAAACATTATTAGATACGATTACGACAAACAAACCCACGTGCATAATCATTACTTTATCCCCCCCCCATGCATATTCAGTACTGAGTCATTATTGTACTGTCCGAAACTCCGATCAGTCTTACGGCATGAGAGTATGAGAGCCTTCATCCATTCAAGTCACACACAGACAAATACATTGGCGCAATGTATACACACACACAAACGCAAAGCCAGAGTAGTTACACACACAAACGCAAAGCCAGAGTAGTTACACACACAAGCGCAAATCCAGTTTGACAGTTCTTAGTCAGCGGTGTACGGATCAGTTGGCCGATGCACGCCGCCGCGGCACGATCCCTCGCCGCCATTTTGAATTCTCGAAATTCACGGGCGGTATATTAAAAAAAACGTATCTACATGTCAATATTGTGAGTGTGTGTGATCGTGTTACGTTCTCGGAGGTTTGAATTTTCAAAGAATATGTTGTTGTCGCTGAGGATTTGGTATTTCCGAATTGTTTCCTAACGTGTTTTGAGGTTATTAACGTATTCGCGGTGGTATAAATCGAGTTTGTTTTTTCTACGTGCAAATTTTACATGCGTGCGACATAACCGGTGATGTAAATTGCAAAATTATCGGGAATTTGAATTTATCTTGCTAATGTGTAGTAGTGTCTATGCCCCGACCGCTTTTTAAAGACTCCAATGTAGGTTACGGTTAGCGTCCCGAAAAGAATTGGGTTAGCCAAAAGACTTCAACGGGACGCTTGTTGAATATTTATATTTATTTTCTAAAATAATTACTTCTGTAATAATACTAGGTATACTATACCGGTAGGTAATGAAATTGATTATATATTATTATATGTGATGTCATAGTGTGTAACAATAATGTTGTTAAAAGGAAAACTAATGAGGAATGCGCGACATATATTGTTGTATTGACAAAACGTGCCGTATCTGTGTAAGTAGGTTTAATTGGATTATGAAGCACTTATCGCTGAATTGACTTATATCACTGGCAATAATAATATTGCTGAAAAAAAAAAAAACTTTTTTGACAGAAAACTATGTATCGATTTAAAACTAAATACAGTTTAAATAAAGTATACTTTTTTTCGTACACTGACTCACTGATAGCGTCACTCTTTTCGTAACCGTTACAAATTGTCAAACAATTTTGAACTCTATGTCTTAAAAAATAATGACTAAGGAAATTCGCAGTACCTACGGTTGAAAGACGATAATTTTGAAAATAAACAAACGATACATAATTTATAATATCGAGTTGTAATGTTAACACATCTAAAGGATGTCTGTATTTACGATGTAAGCTATGACTAGCTAATGTCCTGTGTTTTTACCCGTGTTTTCCGGGGATTTTATATTACCTAGCATATATTAGTATTGTCATTTGGGATAAAAGTAGTTCTCATAATTTAATGTGTAGTTACGGAGGTTACTCTTAACATACAATCATACAGTGTTTACGTACATTCTATTAGGTATATACATGTTTTTTCCCGCGGCTCTAAGTTCCACAATATTAACGAGTATATACCAAATATAAAGTTATGGAATATACAAAAACAAAATTTATTATAACTCTGTTATCGATCGCTCCGCCGATAATATTAGATTTATCTTAACGGAACTGATTTGACGTAATATCAAATATGATACGACGAGATTATTTATTTATAATGACTCGATGTATCCAATATGACATGATGTCACATATTTATTATTTTCCCTGTTATGCTGTTAGTAATATAACAAACGCTGCACCTACTGCAGTTTATATAGTTATTAAACTACCCGCGGTTTCACCTGCGTTATCAGATCATCAATTTTCCCGAATTAAAAAGAAGCCCATCTGTTGTTCCGGGTTTAAAAAGAGATTTCATCTAAATGCGTTCAGTAGTTTTTGGGTGGAAGATAAAAACAGCTAGACATCTATACTAATATTATAAAGAGGAAAGATTAGTTTGGATGTTTGTTTGTAATGAATAGGCTCCGAAACTACTAGACCGATTTCAAAAATTCTTTCACCTTTGGAAAGCTACATTATCCCCGAGTAACATAGGCTATATTTTATCCCTGTATTCCCACGGGAACGGGAACTACGCGGGTAAAACCGCGCGGGGGCAGCTAGTATTTTATATTTTACTAGTGGACCCAGCAGACTTCGTTCTGCCCACCAGCGATACCTACCGGTACAAGTATATGCAAGCTATCCTATGTTTCAAGTTGGATCAAACTGCAGACGGTGTGCAAATTTGATTAAAGTCGGTTAAGTAGTTTTGGAGTCCATCGGGGACAAACAACGTGACACGTAATTTATTTATATTACGACTAGTTGACCCGGCAAACTTCGTACTGCCTTAGAATCAATCTAAGGAAAAGCGAAATTGTTGTTTTTACTATATTCCAAGTATTTGTTCCTTTAAACCTTCCCTGTACTTACACAAATAATTCAAGACCAAAATTAGCCAAATCGGTCCATCCGTTCTCGAGTTTTTATGAGACTAACGAACAGCAATTGATTTTTATATATATAGATTTATTTAACTGCAACTTTTCTTGTCATTTTTTAAGCTAAAAGCATTTTACTAAGACTATAGTATGTACTATAATATAGATACTAGCTCCAGAATAACAATTGACCTAAGTGTTCTAAGCTAGTAAGTGCCGGATAAGATATAGAAGATAAACAATGAAATGAAAGGAAGTGTATCGGCCAATGGCAAGTAGCCTTGAAGATTATGAAATGTGGATAAATGTTATTAAATCATGATTGAGTAACAATAACAGCTGACTTCAAAATAAAGAATTTAAACTCAAACTTCAAATCATCACTGACGGGTTAATAAATATAGGATGAACAAAGAATATCCTAGACATTACATAAAAAAAAATTACTATTCATTTCTGACTTTTTGGTGAATAAAAACTTTGTGACGAAACCTTTTCTTGATACAATTTTATTGAATAGCTAAAACTAGACTCTTTAACTTACGAGGGAAGGCCTGTAAGAGAAGACGATAATGATTTTGATGAGAAAGGATGAATCTAAAAAGAAAAAAAATGGATGTATGTATGTTTGTAATGAAAAAACTACAAAACTACTGTGCCGATATCAAAAATTCATTCATCATTAGAAAGCTACATTATCACGGAGTAACATAAGCTATATATTATCCCTGTATTCCCACGGGAACCGGAACTACGCAGGTTAAACCGCGCGGAGGCAACTCCCGAAAAATATGTAACTCAACCAATCAATCAAAAGTATGAACCAGCAAATAGTTAGAAGTTAGCAAGAAGATTATCCATACTAGTACAAAATCAATAGCTATGCCCACTAAATGTGACATTACAAAGCGTGAACAGTTAGCTACCACCCAAAAGACTATTGGTATCGACACGACGCGACGTTTGCCGCAGTTTCACGACACGTGACAGGCGTTCAGACACCAACCACAATAGAATACATTATAAAAACTTAACGCTCAACTTCCTCACATTGTAAATAAATTACGAGGGGGCTTTGACCATCATTTATCATGCTAATACAAGTATTCAATACTGAAAGACGTCTTGAAGAAAATTGGAACATTTAATAATTTAGTAATAGCGGACCCGGCAGACTTCGTTCTGCCCACCAGCGCCTACCGGGTCCAAATTGATGTATTATACATAAAAATCTTCCCCATGAAATCCTACTTATATTATAAAGGCGAAAGTTTGTATGGATGTTTGTTACTCTTTCACGTAAAAACTACTGAATGGATTTGAATGAAATTTGGAATAAAGATAGCTTATAACCTGGATTAACATATAGGCTACTTTTTATCCCGGGAAAATGGAAGACCTCCCGGGTACGCGGGTGAAACCGCGGGGAGCCACTAGTACTCCATAATTTGGTGAAAACTGCATGAAAATCTGTTCAGTAGTTTTTGTGTTAATCGCGCTCAAACAGACAGAGGCGACGGGGACTTTGTTTTATATATATAAAGATTAAAGATACTTAGAAAGACAGAAAAGGCAGACATATAGAAACAATTCCCACGTATATTCGGCACGATAAAAAGAAAGTACACAAGCATCAATTACAGCGGTGATTGTTCTTAAAAGATGTGTGATATTTGAATTTGCTAAAGTGCAAATAATATAAGTGACCGTTCATAATACCGTTAAAGTAGCTGATGTTTATTCAGAGTTTTACCTCGATTTAATCCATTCAGCACATGAAGCCATAGTCAGCGTAGATAAAGAACCAACTCAAATAGACAATCCAGAAATGGGATCAATCGATACTATAGGTAACTACTGTCGTTGACTTTATTTGCGCTCGTACTTTCATTGCCCGAAGCTATGTATACCGCAATGGTGATCGAAATGAGCGAAATGATGGCAGAGGTGAAAGGTACATATAAAGAGTTCTAATTGTAGCACACGAAGAATCACTTTATTATTATGTGCAATGATTATTTTAACTATCAATCGTATCTTCACTTGTATTGAATTAAATTGCTAACGATGTTTCGGTTCATTAATAAATAATTTGCTATTGATGAGTGTTCTAGGAATTTCACAAACGATTTCAACATTGGTATAATTACTATCATTATTGTTAGTTTAACTTATGTATCAGGTAGATCAGATAAGTATGATATTATGAGAATTTAATTATATTTCCGAGCCTAAGTTTTACTCGTGATACAAATTCATATATTGCAACACTGTGCTTAAGACCATGGCAAAGCATCCCGTGTCGTAAACGATTCCAATTATCAATCAATATTTAATTTGCCGCATCAAATCATTGGTAACCGTTGATCATTCGTACATCTTCAGTAATGTACTTAGCGTTATCCCGTTACTATAGAACCGGTCTGCAGTTGGAATGTCTAACGTACTTCGCATTGTTTGGCTGGATGTTAGATTTTGTTTATTTTTGTGTCTCTCTTGTTACATGTCTAAATCATCTGATGTTCCCAATCGTTTGTGATTGGCACGCTATAATGATTGTGCTGTTTTTTTTAGCTTAGATTTTGATAGAATTGCTTTCGTTGCAAGATGCAAGGAGCTGCTGTTGTCTTGTTTATGTTCCCTTTGATATCTGGAGATTTTTGACGTAGTATTATTTACCACTGCCATGTTTTAAGTCTATATAGTAATTTTATTTCGTTTAATAATTGTAGGTCATATAGTGACGCTATTCATATTTCCCCAGGTTCATTCCATTAAAGCTACTTTTATTTCTACCAGACACAGATCCAAATATTCTGTCTTCTATTTTAATTCTGTATAAGTGATCTTTTTATCTGGTACATAATAAAAGTATCTTATTCCGATATTATTAAAGTCCAGAATAGTCTTGATAGATCGATAAACTAAAAGAAGTTATCGTTTTTACCCAACAGGTCTCACATAGCGACAAAGTCTGGCAATCTTACAAAAACTTGTAACATAATAGATCTCTTCGCATTATACTCTGAATGCCGTGAAATTTGATATCTTTGGGAGTTTAGTGACATCATATATTTAAGTCTAAGTTTATCGTTGAGAATTTGGATTATCGTGCCAATTGTTTTTGTCTCTGATAAAGAATGTATCTTGTTTAGTATTTTTTTCTCTTTTGCAACACCTCTGGAGTAATCTGTAGTTTTTGCTGGATCTTAGGAAAAGCATTCTCTACTGCACGCTTAAAACCGTCATTTCTTTTGTGGATCTTTTTAAGTATTTGATCAAATATCTATCTGTTACTAATATGCTATATTTTGTTATCTTCTTAAATTTTCTGTATTGACTTAATTGCATTAGCTGATCACAGAGACCTCATTTTTGATCTTCCACCTATAAATGATATTGGTTCAATCATTTTGTTGTCAATAGACTCAATTCATCAATTGATCTGATGTACCCCCGCACACAGTCGGCCAGTTCAAAGCGACTGCATATTATTAATTTCACGGCGATGTCGCCTAACGGGACCCCACGGTCATTGGTCATGCAAATTGGATCTCATTCTCCCAAATTGTATCTCAAAACGTGGTCATATCACGCACAATGGGTCGTTCGTCTTCAAATGTAACTTTTCACACGAGCTAAATACGCTTAATTGTTTTTAAGTCTTATTCCTATGTTATACAGTCGCTAATTGATTGGGAAGCGATTTTATTCTTTTGGTCGTGTCGGGTTTTGATCCAGATTTATTTGCATTTTTTGAGGGCGTTGATCTTAGCTTAATTAATGATTGAGCGTGGTTATATGTTTATTAAAAAGATTGCTTTGTTATATACTAAAAATTTATATAACGTAGTCAGTTTTATTTCAAACTCAGTAGAAATCATTAGGAACACTAAAATCGGGTCATGTTTATACCGATTTTAGCAATCATCGCTCTAAGTAAATATTGACTTGACAAATATACCTATTACAGAACCGCGAAGACAAACTGTGAATACCCACGTCTCTTACAGCCATACTGTCTCACTCACTACCAAAAAACCTAGTTAAAACGGTGGTCATATTTATCTAACTAAGAAAACAAGAACACTGATATATTTATTTTACTTAATATGTCTGTTAGTTTATATAAAAGGATGCGTAGTTTACGTAATATATCGAGATTGCTAGTCTAGCACAGAGATGAATGTGTTTTTTTATGAGACACTAGCTGCCTCCGCGCGGTTTTACCCGCGTTGTTCCCGTTCCCGTGGGAATACAGAGATAAAATATAGCCTATGTTACTCGGGGTTAATGTAGCTTTCCAAAGGTGAAAGAATTTTTGAAATCGGTCCAGTAGTTTCGGAGCCTATTCATTACAAACAAACAAACAAACAAATCTTTCCTCTTTATAATATTAGTATAGACTAGCTGGCTCCGCACGTTTTCACCCGCGTAGGTCCCGTTTACGTCGGAATACGGGAATAAAATATAGTCTTTGTTAGTCCCTGATAATGTTGCTTTTTTGAGTTCATTCATTACACACAAAAATACAATTGTCCTCTTTATAATATTAGTGTAGATAAGTTCGTAAAGTTTTTAAATAATAGGTTGAATTCTTTCTATGCAACAAACTTAACTAAAGGCATATTTTAGACATTTAAAAGACCTTGTAAAGCCTAAATATAATAAGCACTAACGCACTATCTGTCATAATATAAACACATAAAATATAGAGTTGACCTCCTGACATTGCTCGCGAAATTATCATTTATCAATTACTAAAAATACTGTATTTAGCAAAAAAACTGGTCATGACCTCATATTTGTTATACCAATTTTGACTTTAGGGAATTCCAAAATGATTGATGATGCAGTATTATTTTACTGGTTAATATTTTTTATCCATATATGGATATGTATTCAATGAATGGAGTGAATGTGGATTTGACTGGAGACCGAATGAAATGGAGGGACATGACGCACAAAGCCTCTAAATAGGACAACGCGAGGAAAATGATGATGATGATGGTTATGTATGTAATGAAATTTAACATAAATATTTATTTGTTCTGATGTAATACTTTCTATTAATTAATGTTTGTCAGGATGGATGGGTCATTATTTCACGAAGTAACGTTGAAATTTTGACGAAACTTGGCGCACTAATAGATCTAGACCATGATTTAGATGAACACATATTATTATGATCTGAACCACCTCGTAAAATCGAGTAATATTTACTAACCTGTATATAAGTTATATCAGAATTATACATATTTTGGAAAATGCCTTTTTTACTGGACTTTCATTTGACCACAATCTCGAAAGACATTAAAGAGGCAGAACAAAGTATCAAAAACATATTTACAGGTTAAATTTTATAGTCTTAAAAGTCGTATAACAATTCAGTACAGGACTCGCGTGGGAGTACATTTGATCGAACAGACCGACTGCAGTTTACTCAATCGACTACAATTTTTCAATTTACAAATGGCCTCCGTAATCCGTAACGTCTACACACATACCTAACATACCCTAATATGTCAACCATATAGATTTATCACTGAAAATGTATTAACTGTTAGACGTAGGACGCCGTTTTTGTTAGAAACCTTCTCTTCGAAGCCGGTAATTTGTTCGATTCCCACCCAGAATGAACAGTTGTGTTGTGCATATTATAAATGCGAAAAATTGTAAGAAATAATGTCCATACATACATAACATATATATGTTTGTAACTCTTTAACGCCTGAACTACTTATGGGATCTGAGTTAAATTAGGCATAGAGTTTGAATTGAGTTAGAAGAGCATACAGTATCTTCTATAATAGCATAGTTTAAACAGGTAATTATTTTATTTTAAGTCCCATAGGATCGCGATAAAGAAAGATGTTTTTATTGATTTTATGAAATCGAAACATTGTCTAAAGATTTATCTGTTTCATTTTAGCCTAATTCACTGTTGAGATCGATTGTTTGGCGATTCGTTCAACTATTACGATTGCGCAATAACAATTTTCAGCTTAACAGACGATTGCACAATTGGCAATTACTCTTATTTTGCACAATAGTTGTTTTCACGTTATTATCTAGGCTAGAATCTAGTTTGTAATAAATAAACCGCAGCTTGAAACGATTGAAGTTTTAGTACCAACTTTTATACGCCTTTCGACTACACTGGATTTAGATCATAAACTATATATCTTTATCTACACTTAGGTACTTGTAAATTATTTCAAAGATTATAAGCAGTATGTTATATAAGCTCCGCCCGTAGTTCTCGTTCCCGTAGGCATACAAGATACAGAGTACCTGTGACACATTCGGTCCAGTAGTTTCGGAGCCTTTTCAAATCTTTATAATATTTGTATAGTTTCTTAATACATGATACACGTACGAACTACATAATTTCATTATGACACTTAGCATTTTCACTTGCTCTTTGCCTACCTTGCATATTTACTTTGTATTCAAAAGTTTATTTCAAATTATATAAATAAAAATCTGATAGTGAAGCTCATAGGCCGGGACTTAAACATCTTTGTAAACAGTTATTTCGTCAAAAGTCTTTAAAATCGTTCCAAACAAAATCTTAAGTAACAACATGGGAATTGCTTACGAAATAATGCGTTCATTCATTTTTAATTTCTATGACATTCATATAATAATTTGACACTGATTACATACACTTTTTCGAAATTAATGTAAAAATAATTGTACGTAAAAGTAGAAGTAGAAATTCGAAGTGTATATTTTTTTAAAGTTTTTTTTTCATGTGTCTTAATTGACAGAATTACGTAGACTAATTCTGTGGATACAAATAGAGAAATATATTTTTAAAACTTTTTTGCTACAACCTGATATTTTTTTAAAAACACATCCATATATTCAAAATTGAACTTTACATCTTTGTTATTTAAATCTAAATTAGATCGTCCTCGCTGTGTTGCCAGTACAAGATTATTGTGTTGAAATTCTTTTATATTGGTCCGAAAAGTGCTCCATTGGTGATGTGGACAATGCAAAGAGATTCGCAGTCCCTAAATCATTGTGTGGCCTTGACCGGCCGATGGGCCTCTTTTCAAGCGGAGCGGGTTTTAAATGTAGTATTCTCATTCAAATTTAGGAATACTATTGTATTTCTTACTTGTAGGTTATATTATATGTAGGTACTAGCATCCACCGCGGTTTTAATCTATACCGGCGTAGTTCCGCTCCCGTTGGAATAAGGTGACAAAAAAGCCTATGTTTTTTTTCAAATTGGCTTAGTTGAAAAACAAACTCGAATTCCCATATATAATATTAGTTATGATGCGAAGCTTTGGATGGTGGGATGGATGTATGTTTGTAACGCAATTACGCCAAAACGGTTGAAGGGATCTGCATGAAATTTGGCACATATTTCTAATAAGTTCTAAAGAAGCTACTTTTTATCCCGGGAAAATTAAATATCCCCACAGTTTATTTCAAAAGACCTTTTTCTCAAGGAACTCAGTAATCAGTCTATCCGCTCGCACTGAGACATAACCTTACCCATTGTGACCATTTCCCACGGTGTATTGGGCATGGGCTGAAGGTCACGTGACCTTGGAAGCCGTCTGTAGTTTCGGGATGTTGTGCATTTTGGGGGACATAACAAGTTTCTATTGTCACAAACCTGTTTCAAACGAGACAATGTTTAAAGTGCTAACGTAGAAACGATGTTTTTGTACCGTTTCTAGAATTTGTCTGACTGTATCTTGGAGTTGAGGATTTTAGGCGTTACTAGCACTAAGTAGATATTTATCCTAGTTTACTTAGTTCCTTGGCTTCACCCGCATTTAAGTCTTTTAATACTATCGACCGGCCCCAGCTTCGTACCGTTAGCATCATTGTCATATTTGAACATAAACCAATATTAAATTATACGAATAATCTTCTGTTGAATTGCTTTATATATTGTTAAAAACCGCATTAAAATTCGTCGCGTAGTTTAAAAGGTCTAAGCGTACAAGCGGGAAGCGACTTTGATTTATACTATGTAAAGATACAGAACATATTCTATCAGTGTGCCCTATATAAATCCTTACAGTAATTTTGACACAAACTTACATAAATCCGAACACATTTATATTAGGTAGTAGTAGAAGCATCAAAACTCGTTCTTATTCTATTTTTCGCTTTTCTGTAGGAAAATATTCCACGTAAAGCTATAAAAATTCAAAGAATTACGTGCCGCTCGTAAAACCTTTTTAAAATTTTCGGGCATTTCCCACAAAAAAGAAAATAGCTCACAACCAAAGAGTCACGAATCTAATCGTCCTAGGTTTTTTAATAAAAAAAAGTATCAATACCATAATACTTATCGTTTTCTGCAAAAAAGAAAAAAAATATAAAACATCTGTGATCGGAAAATATATTATTTATTTAAGTCTGTCTGTACCTACTTATAAAAGACCGTCCGTTTTCTACGTGTCTGTTACCAACTCTAATAAATCGAAAGGAAGAAATGTGTGAAAGAGAAAGCATCATATATCTCGTCTCTTCTCTTAAATTTCTTCTATACTTCTCATAATTATCAATCGTCCAGACCATTAAATAAATGTATCTCTATAGGCATTCAAACTAATGGGGTATTATGACAAGGTCAGACATACTGTTCGCGGTCGTTGACCCCGCCGCTGTCACCTTGAGTTAGTTGGCGGGAAAGCCGATAAGATGGCACCGATCGAATACTTGTTTCTTATAAAGTTTGACTAAATAAAAAAAATTGCAATAGCAACACTGAAAATACGTCATGTTTCTTATAAAGTATGACATGTATATAAAAAAATCATTTTTGCAATAGAAACACTGAAAATGCGTCATGTTTTTTAAAAAGTTTGACATGTAAAAAATGGTTGCCTGTAAAGTCGGTATACGGGCGAAAGTTTTACGTGACAACGACTTTGAGTGGTAAAATAATTTTAATGTGAATATTCATTCGTATAGTAGGAAGAAGGATGAAATAATAGTAACAATTTAAAACATAACGTGACGTTACGTGAGCGGAGCGTAACGCAGTTTCTTGAAGTGTCACCCGGCAAACCAATTTATAAGACGTTGTCACGTCAAAACATAACGTCACGTTACGTGAGCGGAGCGTAACGCAGTTTCTTGAAGTGTCACCCGGCAAACCAATTTATAAGACGTTGTCACGTCAAAAAAAAATATTTTTGCAATTGCAACACTGAAAATATGTCAATCTATTCTCACTCGATATTTCTCTTTATTGACTCGATATTTAATTATTTGCCTCGTAATTATGTACCTACGCAGTTCTCGGTATTTATTCTCATACGATTTGCGTCCAATAAAAATGACAAATTATAGTGAGTTTCGGCCATTGAAGCCGAGGTCAGCGAGGAAGAGCAATTAATTATGCCCATACAAATAGCGAGTTGAGCTGAATTTATGGTAATTTTTAATCCGTTTTCGATCGCGCGCCATCTGGTTTTTATGTCTCTTTGATTTTTAACGTTTATTATGACGTATTAACAAAATAATAAAATAAGATTGGTTTACAGTGTTTTCATTATATCTAGCGATGATAAAAGAGATTAATAATTTATGGAATATAATAATGATCTTTAAATGTTATGTGTGAAGCGGATTATTTATTGTTATCGCAGTTTTTTCTTAGAAGTATTTTATCTTTATCATGTTTGTAAAACATTTATAACGTAGTCGAAAATATAGGATTAAATAATTACGATATTCAGTTAGGACTTTTTAATAAAACACGATTTTTATACCAAATTCCTTGGAAAGTGATTGGAAGCGTTGGGGCATAGACAATATTTTTATTACAGCAAGGTCGTCTACTGAAGTACCTAAATCCTCGGTCTCACGGCAATTCTTATACTCATTAGCTTACCTCCGAAAGAACGTGTAACATGAGTCATTATTAGTATCTATGAGGCAATTTGGACCTCGAAAAACAAAATGTAAATCGTCCCATTCCTTTGTTTCCACAGGTTGTGTTTCCATCGTTTCGTTATTTACACAAATGTCCACGAAACATTATGTGAAAACCCAAAGACAACAGTGAATAATTTTCAACCGAACAACGTATTCGAAACGAATTAAAAAATATAATAAAAAAAGTAACCAAGCATTCCAAATAAAAAAAAAAACTAACGCTTATATATACGTTGCCATATTAACAATTAAAAAAAAAATTAATAAAAACTTGATAAGGCAGACATTAATAGTGAGTAATCTCGAATAAGTGAATAAAAAAATTGTGTCAAGATCAATAAGTGTGTGTCAAGGGGTTCGCGGCAACTTTCCTTTTGTAGAACTGTGACTGGATGACATCGAACGTAATAAAATAGTGAATCGTTTAAATAAGACCTTCGTCCACCGTACACGGGTTTATTGTGGAAGGATTTTGGCGAATCCCTTCATAATAACTCGCGAGACAGTGTTCGGTCTTAAAAAAAAGTCACAACTCAATCCGTAAATCAAAATATGATAAGTGTGTGTGTGTGAAACAATGTCTACGCAAGCGTATTACAAGGAGCGCCTCGGCTTTGATCCCCAAGAGGCGATCCAAGATGGCGTCAACGGAAACGCCAGTGGATTTTACGATGGTCCTCACCAGTCGAAACGTCACCGCGGCGACCAGAAACAAGCCTCGGAGACCCACGATCAGGTTTACGAAGAGAATCTGACCAAATTCAAAGGTACAACTTGTTGGGAGTTCTTTATACATCAGTCAGGTTCGTGGTGATGGGAAGTATAGAGAATGCGCGTGTCTGTGTCGTTTGTTTTTTTTAAACACACGATTGTTTTGCGCAGTTGGTACACTGTTTAACATTCCCTGGCTGTTGTTTTTTTTTTTACTAACTAGGTGTTCTCGTGTTTGATTGACCGACTATCTAATACCTCTTTAAAGCAGAAACTTTTAACATAGTATTTTTTATAGTTTAAAAATAATAAATATCTTTGGCAGAGTAGAAAAACCGGTGTCACTTTGTTACGTGTATTCTAGATCAGCCCTAATCAGAAGACCGTAAATCTTTAGCTTGTTTTAATCTATTTTAATTGCAGATTCAAGTTCAAAATACCGGTTTTTCGAATAACATTGATCGAATTTACGTTTTTTAATAATATCAGTGTTGTTTTGAACGCGTTAATTTTGTTTTTTTTGTGTGTTGACATTTAGAGTTAATGGAGCTGATGATTTTTGTTTAATTAACGATGAAATTTAATGACATAACAAAGGTTATTTAGATTTTGAATGGTCTGACGCTTATTGTAACAATGCTTTGGTTTTGTAGAAAATTCCAATTTATTTCCAAACGATTGATATTTTTGCTGTAATTGTCGATTTAGGATTTGTTAAGCCAATTTTGTCAATAAGTCGTTGCCATATATAATACGTAAAATTTGCATTTAATATTTTATTGGATTGAACTATTTAGTAAATCGCATAATACATATTCCTATATGAATATAATATTTTTTAAATGGTACATAAAAAAACTACCTACTTTCTTTCATTATTGTTACCGCCCGCGCTCGTTTCCAAAAGCACACACAGTACTATTGCCATCTTTGTCTGTTTCCTCGTCAATAAAAGTGACAGGTATATATTTAATTGGTTTAGAAACTCTGTGTTAGTAACAAAGAAACTATTTTATCATTCTCCTTTACCTACGCAGATTTCGCAAAATCTCTGAGTCAGATTTTATAGTTGAGGATAATATATAGCACGAAATACCCACGCGACATGATTATGAAAGTTTTATTTTATATAATGACTCCCCGCGGTTTCACCCGCGTTCCCAGAGGATATTTAATTTTCCCAATATTAAAAGTACCCTCAGAATATTTTCTAACTCTGTGCAAAATTTCACGATCCCTTCAGCCTTTCTGACGTGAAAGAGTAACATACACATATCAATACTCGCAAACTGTCACATTTGTAATATCAGCTTTAAGAATGAGGGGATAAAATATAGCCCACGTTACTCCCTGATAATATAGATTTCCATATTAGTTTTGAGCTTATTCAATTAAAATTTCTCTTTATACATATATCACTACATAGTATAAAACAAAGTCGCTATCCGCCGTCTTCCTGTCCCTATGTATGCTTAGATCTTTAAAACTACGCAACGGATTTTTTTTATAGATAGAGTGATTCAAGCGGAAGGTTTTTATGTATAAATCATTACGCTATGACGAATAGGAGCGAAGCATCAATCAAAACTGTTGCGAAAACGGGCAAGTGACGCTAACGAAGTTGCGCGGGTCAACTAGTTGGCTCAAACAAGACAATATTTTGTGCATAAGAAATAAAGTCCCACGACCTAAGCCATTTACGTAATGACTCAAAACAGCTTTGTGTAAAGTCTAGACTAGACTAAAAAACGGATGTCTAACTTCCTCTAGATTTAATTAGATGCGGAACGAATTGAAGGCTGTTGCTCAAGAACGTAAGATTTATCTTTAAGATCTAGATTTCATTTTATTTGACCGTTGTGCAATGGTCTCGATTCTTACAACAAAAATAACTGTGACTTAATTTAACCTTCTTTTTATTTACTTACGCTGAATTATTTTAGTTCTGTCAGTTAAAAATACGATCTTAGAATTCAAATAGCATTCCCATTTGCAAAATTATGATGTTTTCTTTAATAAAAGTTAGGTACATAAATTTCGACCATGTCATGCGTACGAATTTTAACAGTTATAGATGACGTACATATTCAGTAAATTTACTCAAGTTTACGTATGTTTTAAATATCTTATTTCTTCTTCTATCTTACTAAGATAGAGCGAGATGCAACACACAGACATGGAGTTTAAACACAAACACATCTGGGCAATTAAAGGCGTACAATTAAATCGGCGCCGGCGCAGGCCTCGTAACCTGATAGCACAGAAAACTACCGTCACATCTATCTATACTAATATTATAAAGAGGAAAGATTTGTTTGTTTGTTTGTAATGAATAGGCTCCGAAACTACTGGACCGATTTCAAAAATTCTTTCACCTTTGGAAAGCTACATTATCCCCGAGTAACATAGGCTATATTTTATCCCTGTATTCCCACGGGAACGGGAACTACGCGGGTAAAACCGCGCGGAGGCAGCTAGTTTGAAATAAATTCACGCATAATCCTATTGTTTTGTACACATTGATAAGATATGATAACTATCTCAAGTGTTGGATGAAGCATGGATGTGTAAAGATGTGTATACCCTTAATACAAATTTTAGTCTACATGACTATATCTGTCCTTTTCTAATTCCATATAAAGAAATGAGAAGGGTTTAAAACCAAAACAATTTTCGCAAAAATATTGGTTTTTCTTGTTGATAGGTAAAATATGTTTAACCTTGTAAAACTAAATTAGATTTTACTTTTTTTTGTACCTTTTCGTGTCTTGTCATTGTGAGGAGAAATACATTTTTTTTTATTATTAACAATAATACGATAATACATAAAAGCTGTGTTTAGTTGTCGAGAATCTGTTTTAGATTGACGAATTTGGACTAAAAAATTATTTAGTTTAAATCCTAAATAATCCTAATGTTACGTAAGAAGAACATGTAGGTACCTACATAGCTCTGTATATAGATACCAATAGGAAAACATTGTATAATAAAATAATTATAGACATTTATTTAGTTTAGAGTTTAGACCCATAAAAGCACTTATGAAATCCATACCTACCTACATGTATATATGTCTTTCTATATTCTATACGTTACCACACGTATTTCTCCATATACCGCTATACCTACACGTGTATATTCTATACGTTACCACCGGAGTTGATTGCACTAATTAACTGATTTGTTCCAATGTCTTGGGGTCAATACAATCGGCTGGACTGGTCCCCTCTGGTTGTATAGCAACCGTACTGAACCGTTTACCGAGTTACCGTCAGCACTAAGGGTTCAGACAGACAGCGGTCAAACGTTGAAGAGGTCAAGAGGGCAGTTTTTATTCGTTGTGTTGTATTCATCATCTGGTGATAATGGTGAGGGCGGTCCCTTATGATCGTGAGTCAGTGAGTACCGAACAGAGCCACCACGGCTTTTGTGTTGTATTACGTTACATCTTAAAACTAGATGACCCGCGCAACATCGTTAGCGTCACTTGCCCGTTTTTGCAACAGTTTTCATTGATGCTCCGCTCCTATACACCATAGCGTAATGATTTATACATAAAAACCTTCCTCTTGAATCACTATCTATTAAAAAAAACCGCGTCAAAATCCGTTGCGTGGTTTTAAAGATCTAAGCATACATAGGGAATATAGGGACAGACAGACGGCGGATAGCGACTTTGTTAAACGACTTCAAAAAAAAGGAGGAGGTTCTCAATTCGCCTGGTATTTTTTTTATACTATGTAGTGATGATGAATCACCGAAATGTATGTACAGAATATGCGCAGAATTTCAGAACGGCTGAACCGATTTCACAATATTTTTTTGTGTTCGTTATACCTAGCCAGGACAAGTTTAGTATCCAAAAATATAAAAAAATAGGGCGTACCAAAGTTCGCTGGGTCAGCTAGTAAATAATAAATATATACCAACATAGGCCGCGACCGCAAAACGCTCGAGGCCTCGAACGCGTGACCGCTCCCTGTTTGATAGAAGCCTTACAAATAAGACTGACCGATTGCAATGTCGTAATTGAGATTTGAAGTATGGCGGTTATTTAAAATTATTTTTGACAGATGTCCGCCATGTTTTTTTGACGGACTTATTTACACAAGCGTCAAGGTATAGACTGAGCTTATGGTCGTTCATAGAATATGAAGATTGGTGATGAGTCTTTTAATTAAAACTAATTGGTTTCTAAAATATACATATTTGTTTTCGCGAATTTATACCTTATTAGTACATATAAAACAGTAATAAAATTAAAGTTTTACCTAGGTATTATGTTTTCGTTGTTATTAAGTATTGGATATTTTAAATCATTATTCTAAGTTTTTCCTGCTTAATATAAACTAATTACTAGTACTATGTGTTTTAATGCATTTAGTATACCTATACTAAGTTACTAAGTAACCTAACATATCTAACTGTTTCCAACGCTAAAGTATTTAGCCGGCAGGCAGTATAGCTAAGTTTACTTACTTATAACTTAAGCATGCCATGTACGGAAGCCCCTTGCAAATACTCGGTGCAATCCGATAAGTATCAGACGTGTACACAGTAAAGTTTACAGTAGGTATACTGTGGATGGTTCGTGAAATAAAAATATTTTATATAGGTACTTAAAATCCTAATTAATATTATAAATGCGAAAGTAACCCTGTCTGTGTTTCTCGCTTTCACGTTAAATAACTGAACCGATTTAAATAAGATTTTATACACAGATGGTCTAGAGCCTGAGATGTCCTACTTTTTACCTGTGCGGGTGAAACCGCGGGGAGGCACTAGTCAACAAAATAACATTAGCGTTCATTCATTTTTTCCATTCTTTAAATTGATTTCGATGTAAAGTAAATATTGTGGGAAATATACTTATGTACCTTATTGATCCAATTTTATACAATTTACGAACTCTTTCCTTAAATAAACATATGTATAATATTTACCTACATATTTTGTAAATGGTGTCAAATGACTAGCAAATGAGTAAATAACTAACATATTTATTAGAATTACTGTGCAGTAGCCTACTTAAAGTTAAGCTACTGTAATAACTCTAAACTGCATTTACGAGGCTTAAGGAATATTAATTCAAAGGTAGGCGAGCCGACTCAGCCAAGCCAATGCGACCAAACTGAGATAACATTTAAAGGTTTAAATTAGCAAGTAGGTCATTGCGGTGCAGTGTCATTTACATTTGTCAAGGTTATACGTTAGTTACTTGTTTGTTCTTGTTCTATCTGTCTATACTAATATTATAAAGAGGAAAGATATGTTTGTTTGTTTGTTTGTAATGAATAGGCTCCGAAACTACTGGACCGATTTCAAAAATTCTTTCACCTTTGGAAAGCTACATTATCCCCAAGTAACATAGGCTATATTTTATCCCTGTATTCCCACGGGAACGGGAACTACGCGGGTAAAACCGCGGGGAGGCAGCTAGTAATATTATAAATCTGAAGAGATTTTTTGAACGCGATTATCTTAGAAACTACTGGTTCGATTTGAAATTTTTTTTTTTGTGTTAAATAGCCTATTTATCAAGGAAGAGTATAGGGTATATTACATTGCGCTACGATTAATAGGAGCGGAGTAATAATGAAAAATGTTGGGAAAACGCTGACGAAGTTGCGTCTGTTGCGGGAATATTAATGTCACGCCTACGTGGCGTTTGATTAATTTCCAGACTGGATGTCCTTTTATAAGTGCATTTGGTTACAATGGAGTGGGTATACTGCTTATTGTTTGTACTGTGACAATGGATTTTTGAATTTATTGCAGTTTTTGCATTTGAGTTCGATTTAGTTTTGACTAGCTGCCTCCGCGCGGTTTCACCCGCGTAGTTCCCGTGGAAATACCGTATAAAAATATAGCCTAAAACAATCTAATTTTTCCTCTTTATAACATTAGTATGGATGAGACATGATTTTCAAGGTGGATTTTAAACCGACAAAGTTGTTTAGGTCATTAATTGTCGTGTCACGAACATTTTATGACCAAAAATTTGCAAATCAGTCCAAATATATTCCAGTTAATATAAGTTTATTTTTCCTCAACACTGGCACTAAAGTTGTTTATGTTACGTCGTCATATGAATTTCTGTTAATCTGTGGTTAGCCAAAAAGTTTTACTTAGTCTACACTACTCTAACATTATAAAAAGGAAAAAATAATAATTGTGTGTATGTGTGTGTATTTTTATAATGAAAAAACCACTGTGCCAATTCCAAAAATTCTTTCACCATTGGAAAGCTCCATTATCAGGGAGTAAATAGGCTATTTTTTTATCCCTGTATGCCCAAGGAGAAGGAAACTACGCGGGTGAAACCGCGGGGAAGCAGCTTGTTATTAACAAAATACATTCACATACATGTACTGAGTCTCTGATAGTCACCGACGGTTTCATAGATTTATCGCTACCTTATCAGATTGAGTTATCAAATTGTAAACTGTTTTATCTATAGAAGATTATATTATGTTGATATTGTAAAGGGAAAATAAGAAAGTAAAACATGCTTAGAATATTTCCCTTACACTTATATTTCCCACATTCTAGTTATTAGTTATGAGCAATAGGAAGACTCCTATTGCTAAGAACTTAACTTATTTGCATAGGAATTAATTGGTTAATATCATGGGACATTTTTTTCACACGACCAAGCTGATTCCAAACTAAGCAGACCTTGTGATATGGTAACCAGATTGCCGATATACTTTTAAATATATGTTTATTTGATACAAGCTGCCGCCGCGTGCTTCCACCCGCGTAGTTCCCGCTCCCGTGGGAATACAGGAATAAGATATAGACTATGTTCACCGGAGATAGTGTAGCTTCTTAACAGTCAAAAAATTTTTTAAATGGGTCAAGTAGTTACGGAGCCTATTCAATGCAAACAAAAAAACAAATAAACAAATCATTCCTCTTTATTATATTAGTGTAGATTTACATCCAGACAGAACGAACAGATGTGTTCATGCACACAAATATTTGTCCTGGATGGGAAATGAACACATTAAATTGTTCTACCGCTCCAAATTCTTAACTCAATCAATTTAGCATAAACATTGCAACAAGACTCAAAGCCATTTTGTTAGTGATATTAACTTCTACACATGAGTTTTGATAAACAAGTGGGGAGTGCATCGCTCTGAACAAGGGCTGGCACGAGAAAAGTTGAATAAAATTTATCTGTAAAAGGTTCTGAGTAGTGGCTCCCTGCGGTTTCACCCGTGTTCCCAGGGAATCTTCAATTTGCGCAGGATAAAAAGTAGCCTATGTGTTATTTCAGAACGTATTCTAACTCTATCTCTTCAGCCGTTCTGGCGTCAAGGAGTAACTAAACTATAATAATATTTGTAGGTACTTGAGTAACATTGTAATGAATGTGGCAATGAAATGAAATATATTTATTCATTCGAAAATATCTATGTTTCCTATATTATATCGACTGAATTGCTTTGCCAACTTCTTTTGACAGAAAAATTTTTCAGTTAACTATAATAAATTAAAAATATAAAAGTTACCTACATTTATCTCCCATATTCAGCTAATATTTACACTTCTACAATTACTATAAGTACAATTCTTTGTTTGAAGGCTGCCACGAAATGTTACATTTACAATTATGTATTTAGGTTTAATAATTAAAAGACATATATATTTATTCGTGGCAACCCTACCCAGATGCACCAATTGCACGGTGCCGATTGAGTTGGACTCGCTCCATAACTCTGCATTAACCACGATTGTTCACACGACGCTTATATCAATTAACTTGTCCTGTATGCCGGTTTAGTTCACTAGGGCGCGGTTTTAATGAAGTTTTTTAGTCTTCCGTCCATCTATCTATACTATCACATTCATATTATAATGGTGAAAGTTTGTGAGTGTGTTTGTTACTTCTTAATGTCTATACTAATATTATAAAGAGGAAAGATTTGTTTGTTTGTTTATTTGTTTGTTTGTTTGTAATGAATAGGCTCCGAAACTACTGGACCGATTTCAAAAATTCTTTCACCTTTGGAAAGCTACATAATCCCCGAGTAACATAGGCTATATTTTATCCCTGTATTCCCACGGGAACGGGAACTACGCGGGTAAAACCGCGCGGAGGCTGCTAGTATACTATAAATTTGATTGACCCTTTGTAAAGTCACAGATATTTGGTTTCTTAAGTGAACAAGAGAAATATATCGAATAGATTATATAACATGTCCTTAATTTGTATTACGGCAACTTTCCATCTTTACCCATTAAGCATCGCCAATTTTTATTAACTTTTAAATTCAATCCACCACTCAATTCAATCATAAGCCAAAACTGCATCAATCATTTCTCCCAAATAAATTGACTGAAAATGAATCGACGCCCGTAATTTAATATCAGTTTGCGATTGCCCCTTCATATATTATTATGACCTTAAGTAATTGAGACTTATGTTCGTGAATATTGTGAATCACAGTGCACTTGATGAAAACGCTTTGCGATGTGCGCGTACGCAGCGTGTGAATATTCCGTCAGATAAGGATTGAGTCTGCGGATAAAATAGAAGTGGGTTGGTATGATGTGATGCTGTGAGTCTTAAAAGCTTGTCGTAATCATAAGTCTAAAAAGATTATAAGTAATTTCATGTACCTACTAACAATATATGGATTTGAATCTGAAATATTAAATTTATTATTACTATAACTCCTATATGTTAGTCTTATGTATTTTGCTCTGCCCGACAGGGTCCACAATGTCAATTTAACTATCTTAATTTTAATATGAATATTGTGGAATGCAAATAAAAAATATGAATTAATAAATACTCTGTTAAGTGAAACATTATCATATGTATCATAGATAAGTATTTTTAATTCAAAATGAAAAATATGTTGAGACAAAGGAATATTTTGCTACCATTTTGTAGTTTCTGCATTGTTATTCTTTGTTTATGTTGGTAATGGCTGAGTTTAGTTTACACAAAAAAAAATTAAAAATTAATTATAAAAAAAAAGAATAGAGTCTGACTTCTAGTTACAAAAGATAACAAGTACAGTAATAATATCGTTTACGACGAACTCTGTATTTTATTAACCTATGTGTGATAGTCTGTACACTGTATTTCATTTAAGAATAGGTATGCATGTTTCATTGCAATTTATTTGTCCACTTATTCGACTTCACAAGGATACTTTATGATATAAATAAACCGTTCTCGCCTATATACAAATTAGACACGATTTCCTTTGCGCATTCTGATGCCAATTAACACTTAAGCTAGAATACCAACAGTTCCTGTTACACTTCATTACAATTTATAATCTATGACCATTTTATATTGAGCTTCCACCCCTCCCTGTCGCCTATGAGATAACTTCTATCGTGACGCTACCTGGAGTGATGTCACAGGTCTATTCCACTGGACGCTGGTCCCCATACATGGTCATCTCTCTCAAGTCATGATAGCCTGGTACGCGAGATATTTTAATGAGCCATCGCAGGTCTTAATTAAGACGTATTTGCTGTCTCCCTCTAGCGGCTGCTATTTAGATAAATGGTCTCCGGTTTGGTCTAGAATTTGTACCTATTTTAGGTACGAAAGTGCTTCGGTGGATTTATGAAGGAAGTTACCTGATGGATCTTGCAAGCTTGCAAAAAGGAGGTTTTCGTTTCGAATGATTTGTTTTTCTCTGTTTGAGTCATTTACTTTTATGTTTTAGGCATTAATTCTACTAATATTACATATTGTTAGGTTGTTTGTTGTAATCAGCATATTTATTTTGTGCTAAGAGTAATTTTACTCATTTATCATATATTTAGATTGTTTGTATATTCCTAAGCATTTCTTTACTGCTAAGGGCGCTTAAATTTAGGCGCTAGTCTAGCGCAAGGTTTATGAAAATTACGAGATATATAATAGAAATTATAACTGACCAAAAACACTTACTTGTACGATACATCAATTTAAGGATATTATTACAATAAACAAACGATAACTGCTATTTTTATCATTTAAGAATACTTTCTTTTAACTATGTGCACCATTAGTTATACATTTATACATACCTATACATACAACTTTTGTTTGAAATAAATTATGATTTTACTATCGACTGAAACTTTTTACCAGCCTATCGAGTCTCGTGTAAACTTATAGAATTCCCCTTATATTTCCTAACACCCAGACTGTACCAACTTCCGATCTGCAAATAATTTGGCAACGACCCGTTACGCGTGAAAATAGTTCACGTATTATTAGATCAGATTAGAATGTTATCGATCATGGCGAGTTCGTTAACCCACAACAGATGTTACATTTGGTCGTGTTATACGGCGCTAATGAATGCTGTTTGTTGATGATTTTTGGGATTTTTTTAGTTTTGTTTCTGAATTTTTGTGGGAACTTACATGTTATTGTAATGAGGAATGATGTAGCGATGTTTAAATTGGTTGACTGACAGCGGATGTCCTACTAGTTTATACTAAATTTATTTAAGTTTAAATAAGTATATGACAGTATCAAGACCATTTTCATACTTTCATCTTGTTAACGAAAGTGATTTTCGTTCGATATATGTCAGTCTTTTATCAAAAATAATTGAAACCCAAAGGACATTTTTGTTTTCAAGGATCTAATTTAATATCTCTCATATATGTATGTTAAAAACGATGTATGTGTTTAAAAACTTGTTTTGAAAAGAGTAATTGCTGAGTTTATTGCCGGCTCTTCTCAGCGAAAGCAACCTTCCGAACCGAGCATTAGAGTCGACGTTCATAAGTGCCTGTGAAGGCCTATTTGAATTAATAAATTTATTTCATTTCATATGTATTAATATCAATTTTCTATTTCTTTCAGATGAACGAGACGCGATACAGAAGAAAACGTTCACTAAATGGGTCAACAAACACCTTAAAAAGGTAATATATATTTTAAGTATTTTATTAAAACAACTTTGAACATTATGTCTTTACGTCACAATTTGCTTTGTGTTTTTGCGAAAACTCCTACTTGAAATTAAGTTCAAAATTGTGTGATAATTAAGAATGAATCCAGTCGTTTGTCCCAAGACAAAAAACGTAAAACTTTCCGCCGCGCGGTTTCACTCGCGTTTTACCCGTTTACGTAGGAATACGGGGATAAAATATGCCCTATGTTACTCCGTAATAATGTAGCTTCCCATTTGTGAAACAATTATTAAAATCGGTCCAGTTATTTTGGAGTCAGTACAAAAGAAATAATCTAATTTTCTTCTTTATTACTATTTCTATTATATTTTAAATAGGTAGATAGGACTATCCACGTTAGCCACCGCTGATGTAGTATAAAAGGTGGAAGTCTGCCTGTATGTCGGCTTACTTGGCAAAAGTGAATAGTTTGCGCCGAGAATAATAATACTTAAACATCCTAGGACATTTTTCACACACGGCCAATCTGATTTCAAACTAAGCAAATCTTGTTACCAGATAGCTGATATGTGTACCACATTTAAATACACACTTCTGTATATATATAGAGTCTCCGCCGCCTCTGTCTGAACAGATTTTCATGCGGTTTTCACCAAATTACGGAGTAATTCATGGGAAAGGTTTTTATGTATAATACATCAATTTAGACCCGGTAGGTGGCGCTGGTGGGCAGAACGAAGTCTGCCGGGTCCGCCAGTATAAGACAATTACATCCAGATACAGAACAAACGTACATTAGAATAGCTGATTACATAAACGTATGCAATTCTGTCGAACACTTTGTAACAGAGTCGTGTACCCCATATTGTCACTTTGACGCCGTACGTCAATAATTCATTGACAGTTCGATCGTGACGCGGCTATAAAACCAACGTCCGTATTGAATAATGATCAATGTATATAAGTGCATGCAATTTTCTCAATATATATATAAGTAGGTATATATATGCATATGGTGATCATGTTGTCATGGAAAATGGACGCTAAATTATTAACTACGTAGGTACTAAGGTACCGCTCAGGTAAATTATAACTACTAGCTGATTCGCGCAATTTTGTCTGCGACACATATTCTTCGTTTTTTTAATTATTGTTCAATGATACTCCGCTCCTACAAGGCATAACGTGATTCTATGTAAGTATATAGCCAACAGTTTTCCCCGATAAATAGGTAAAACCTAAAACTAAAAGATTTTTAAGTTCAAACTTCTACTTTGGAGCCCTACATTAGATGGTCCATCGAGGAAGGCTATAGGCTAGGTATATATCATCACGCTACGACAAATAGGAGCAGAGCATCAATGAAAAATGTTGCAAAAGCGGGGATGTGACTCTCACAAAATTGCGCTAGTCAGCTAGTTCAAAAATGAATAAATCCTGGTACATTTTTTACACACGGCCAATCTGATTCCAAATTTATCAGAGCTACTATGGTAACCAGATAGCTACATATAGCAGGTAGGTACTTTTAAAGAGGTTAGATCAAAACTGAAATGGGTCTCCAAAAAATTCTATGACGTAACGAAATGTGATTATGATGAATCACTTCCATTTAAGTCTATTAGGTGATTCGAGGATTACCGAGAATAAGAATCAAAGGAAAGATCACATACCTACATAAAAAGATTAAAATTGGTTGGGATTTCCGACGAGACATTAGCATGTCACCCGAATTCTATAGATGAATAGAATAATATTTTTAAAGATATATAGATAAATATAGTTTCATTGTATGTCTGTCCGTCTCCTAAAGCAGATTTAACTTTAAATATATCCTTGACATCTGAAGTGGTTTTTAGGTAAAAGATACGTCACTAATGATAGATCAACATTTGCACATTTTTAAGCCCCATTGTTACAATTAAGAAACAGTATCGAAGTATTTTTGTGAAATAAGGAAAGATTTGACCTTTTTTTGTATATATGCTGCATACAATACGCTTCCAAACTACTAAACCTATCAGTATAATTACTTCATCGATGGAAACCAACACTTTTAGGGAGTAATAAAGGCATAAAATATATTTTTTCTCCGTATTTCTATAGGATAGGAAACTACACGGGTTAAACCGCAGGGCAGCAGCTACTAATATCTAGCTGGACTAGAGATAAACAGAACAACATCAATAGAGTATACCGAGTATATTAAAACTTTAAGGCTATGCCATACTTTTGAATGACTAAACGACGGAAGCTTTCAAAGCACCCAAAGCTCTGGCAACCAATGGGTGCATTAAGCTTAAAATACTTGACGATGCATTTAACGCACAAAGGCTCAGTACAAAGCCAATAATGCATTCCATTGTATGTCTGTCCGTCTTTGCGGTTTGTGAATAAACAAGCGGCTCTTGTTTACAAAGCTTCCTCTGTAAATTGTTATTGAATAAAGCCATATTTAAGTTATTCCTGGTGGTTCGGTCACTCCGCTGTTTCGTTTGCAAATTTGATGCCGACTGATTCTTGTAATGAACACGTCATCATCAAAAGTTCTTTAGTTTTTGAATAATGGACCTCATAGTCAATCTATATGTATAACTAGCTTCCGCCCCGCAGTTTCATCCACGTAGTTCCCTTCCCCGCAGGAATACAGGGATAATAAATATAGGTTCCTCGATAAATGGGCTATCTAACACTGATAGACTTTTTTCAAATCTTTTTTCAAATGCGTGCAACCATACAAACAAACTCTTCAGCTGTATATATTAGTATAGATTAAGTTAAGGGTGCCTAATGAAGGTGTTTCATAATTCTGATCCACACGCATATTATAAAAGGAGCATGCCACGATGCCTTGAATATCGATTTAGTATGAGAAGACTGCAGTAGGAACATGGATGGTAGACTTTCTTAACTGTCACTTTTGATTGCGATTTTATATGCCGTGGTGGCTCATTCGGGAACGCACCGACTCACGATCACGAGAGTGCAGGTTGCCCTGGCCCATACTTCTGAGTTTTTAAAAAACACACCACTGGCTTTCTTTAAAGGAAAATGTCGTGAGGAAACCTACATGCTCGGGATGTCACAATTAAAGGCATCTGAAGTCCGCCAATCTGCACTATGCCCGCGTGGTGGACTATGGCCTAAACCCCATCGATGCTAGGGGAGGCTCGAGCTCCTCGGTGGAGCAGTTGATGATGATGATAATATAGTTTAAAATCAGATTGCCCATAAAAAAAAGTCAAAGGATATTTATTTATTCCCCAATGATATCCAAATGAAAGCCTAAATAATCTTGTTCTTTATTAGCTTTCTCTTTAGTCATATCTTAACGTATGTTTTTTTCTGCCTTCAAAGCTTAAACCGGATGGTGACTTCATAAGCTTATCGGAACTTAATGATGTAATATTTTTTACTGCAGCCGATTAAGTGAGACCTCTATGACTCACAGACAGACAAGCATTTCTTTATGTGAAAGTGTTACGGCCATATGTAGAAAGGGCAATATTGAATATTGTTGCAAAGATAAAGATGTTTATGTAAGTACCCATTGTTTTGTGAGAGTGGGATTAATTTTGACCTTCCTTGACAAAGACTGTCTGTTCATCGGTTTTGCATCCTCTTTAACTTACATTCATTTAATAAAATAAAACATCTCAATCGTACCTATATACGGTTCGAAAAAAAGGTCTTTATGTAACTTGGATTAGGCACATCCTTTTTACACACGACTAATCTAATTCTGAACTAAGCTGAGCATAAGCCATGGTTGACTTTATGGCTAACTATATCTATACTTATAAATAGATCAAGTTTGTGAGAACTACTAAACCATGTTAAAGAAAAGAAAATATTTTTTATTTAAATAGGCCTTTACAAGCACTTATGATCAGTCACTTTAATGCTCGATTCTGAAAGTTGGTTACGTTATTTGTCAGTGGGCTATAAGCTAGGTATGTCATAATTTATCGATCATTTTCCTACGAGAATTCCGTGGGTTAAGCCGCGCGAAAGAATCGAATAGTTGATAAACTACATACTATGTCCTAATTAGGGATCTGACCTACAACCAAATTTCTATGGACACTTAAGATCCCTTAAAGAAGGAGATAAGGTGAGAGATGATACATGAACACTATCTGAGATGACTAAGTTAGTCATGCAACTCTGCTCCATCGTAAGTTGCCACAGCGCATTACTCCGCTATGCGTCATCTTATAAGCCTTACTGATAACATCCTTTGTTATGGTGAACTTTATACCTTAACGCTATTGCAACAATGGTGTTTATATAAATTAGGTACACCGGATGTATATATTGTGATTTAATCGTAAGGATATGCTAGAACCTTTATTCTAAATATCATAAGTCGGGTAAATAGAACGTCGATTTCAAAAATAGATTAGGCCGTATTTTATGTATATTCACCAATATCATCAAAATAAGGAATGTAAACAGGGGTACTACGCTCTAATATGCCTCCATAGAAGAAGAGAAGAGAAGGGTTGTGCAAATTAACTTCAGTATCCTTATTGGGATTCTAGCTGATGCTTCCAGTTTCAAGTCTACCACAATTTAAATTCCCATTATTTTATCTTTATAGTTTTTGCCTCGAAATCACATTATGCATTAACTTCAAAAAAGGCATTCTTGTGGCACAAATGAAACATATCCAGAAAAGTCGCCTTCGTCATCGATGTCGTAACATGTGGGTGTTAATATTAATATTTATTGGCCACTGGCTCCTTACCACATATGGCTTGGAACCCCTGAGTGTGTGACACCCACTGAATATGGCCTAATATGTCGACCCACGACACAAGATGAGCCACTTCGATCTTTAATACTGTACACAACCAATTAAAGATTGGAAGTCCTAGTTTAAAAGTACTGTCCTGCAGTAAGTGTTTCTTTTTGTTACACCCACATACTTACTTAATGAACTTGGTGCCAGTGTACCTCCCTGCGAATTCCCTTAATATATCATCGGTTAAATACTCTTTACTTATCTTTACCAATCCGTTTGTTTATAATCCGGCCCCAATTTTGACATGGACCACTAAGATCGGAAGGTTTGCAACTGTGCAAGTAGTAAAATAAACAGCCAACCGTACATCAGAACAGACGGATCGATTCAACAGAATGCAAACTTAATCAAAATAATACCAGGAAATTAATCACAAGGCTAATGCAATGTGACTGAGATGAAACCAAAATGGGAACGGATAACGTACTAATGGTGGTTATTAATCATTCTAAATGAATCACTTGTGGAGTTGTGGTCAAACAAATTCCTTTCAAGGTACATTAAAATGTAAGCGTCTTAGATCAAATATATGGGCTTACATTTAGGTCTACCGTGAAATGGTATTCGGGAAACTTTCGGCTCGGCTAAATTGAGATTTTCAATCAAATAAAAGTCTGTCTAATGTTGTGTTTAAATTTAAGGGTTCTCAAAATACTAAAATAGTCAAACTATTTGTTTAATAAATAAAGTAACTATGCTACATATGATAGATATATGCGTAGTCTCACGTTTAAGTTTATCAATGACCAAACACTTAGATTTGTCAAAAACAAACACTTTGTAAGTTAAATTAAAAAAAAACCGTTACGTCAGTTACAAATAAAGTAAATATATGATTGGTAAGGAACCGGTTTCAATATTATTAAATACACTGTACAATCGTATTTAAGAAGCCGAACGAAACCGGAATCGAGGGAAAACATCGCAATGTATTTAAGAAACTAAGTATTTACAAGTAGCCAACAGAATTGACAGACAAATGTGAATTCCAGTTGGTGGTTGACCTTTGCTTAATGACACGATTAGGGATCTTAGTTCATCAGAGGATCAGCTTAATAACATGGATTAAGCTTAACAACCGGATCTAGTACGTGAGATCTGTAATCTTGTTTATTTTGATACCAAAGCAAATTGTGATAATACCAATGAAATTGATGAATTCATTTCAATATATTTCACTGTTCTTTGTGAAATGACTTCATTGAATTCTGTTACCTATAAGCTAATACAAAGAAAATTTCTAAATCTCAATTTCCCATCGCTTTACACTTGGAAACGGAGCAGCACTGGAAATATTTAAAGGTCTGTAATATACACAGCATTTACTATTGTTTGTTTATCTGTAGGATCATTAGAAATTTAAGTCTAATTAGCTACTCTATCGAATGTATGCTTCTGTACCTCTTCTACGCTTGTTTCATTTCAGTAAAATGTGTTTTATTGAGATCTAATAAACCAATCTGACTATCCTCTTTTTCACACTATTTTTGTCTCTTTTCCACACCAATGGTTTCTGTCAAATGTGGTTTATTAAATCTAGTTTACTTTAGTGGGATTACCACTACCACATTATTCATATGCTGACTGTAATTTTGGAAAGTCAAACATTTAGTAAACGAGGTACTTTAGCAAACACATTCAGTATTCTATGTCGATGAACTCATAAAGTTAACACCAAAGCTAGATTTCTAGTGAATCGTTTATAGCATTTTTAACATCTCGTATCTGTTTAGAATCTCTGAATTCTCTGTGTGTGTCTCATTAATCACTTAGACTTTAGTGTAAAGTGTCAAATGCTTATATAAAATCTCTTCAATTTAAATCTCATGATTTAGAACGTATACTAGTATAAAGAAGTTTATTTATTACCATTTTATAGGAATGTTGATCAACATATTTAAGCCACCTATCACCTATGAAGTGTATATTCATATTTTTCTGTTGGAATCATTTACATTAGTAGATTAATTCTTATCATAATCTTATCATTTCATAGAACTTTAGTTTTGCATGTTTTTCTCATGTTAAATTAATTCCACCAATTTAGAGAAAGATAACTTTGGGTCGATTTTTGATAATTTAAAAACTCTGGCTATTTAGGACAGAATTAATTATTGATATAGCCTTTGATCAAGAACCTTATGAGGAAGTAATATTCATTATTGATTCTTAGATATGTTCAAGCTAGTTTTCCCCATTAGAACATACGATGGGCCGAATTCTGAACAGGTTTTCTGTAGCTCATTAACTACGACTAATAAAATATAATGTGTACAAACAAGAATTTATTGCAAATGTGATTTCATAAAGATTGCAAATATCTGGTTTTAGTATCTCATATACAGCGGTCAGGTGGACCTTTAACCAGTTTAGAATCATTTTATATCTCACCTCATTAACTTGGTAGTACTTTGAGCTTGCTTGTAGACTATTTGCTCGGTTACCCTACAACTGATTCTCATCCAGGTGTTAACGTATCTTTATCACACGCTGCTCGGACAGACCTACACACGCCTCCACGTGTGTGAGGTAGTCAACAACCAACCCTGTTGTCCTCCCCAACAAGTAAGTTGTTAGGTGTTGTGTCGCTTGTTGGAACGTTCTCAACTTTAGTTTGTGCACAGATTTTTTTATTAACTCTTTGCTGTCGTATCGTTGTTTATATAGTTTTGGTTTTATTTGATTTGCTCTTTAGTATTGAGGTTTGTTTATGATTACTTCGTTAATTATTTTAATAAATTGATGTTTCGGTTTGATTTGTATTATTGCAGCCATTAATTTTGATTGTACCGCTTATTTAATTTTGCTTGTTTGTTGTTGTAGGTACCTAAAGTTCTCAGTTTCAATGAGATTCATTTAGTTTGTTTGTGTTGTACAGATTTTTAGAAATAGCATTATGTATTTAGTTTTGAAATTCTATATGCTTGTCTTATCAAGATACTTTTTTCGAAGGATGACTCAATCCCACTAAACTTTTGTTGCATTTGGACTAAGTACTCTAGCACTAAAGTGATATGATGAGTTTAGTATTGACGTCAGGAACTGATTCATCCAAACATTCTGACTAGTACATCGCTTGTATGTCGTTAAATTTGACTCTCAATAATGTTTGGTCTAACCGTCCATCTTATTTAAAATTTACTTCCACTTTCAATGATATTTTAATTTGTCCAAACAACAAATGCGAATTTAAATCTGTAACGAATTCATGTAACGCCGGTAATCATGTAAAACAGATCAATTTGTCATGTTTGTCATCTTTAAATACTCTAGTTTCAATTTTAACAATTTACAAATGAGATTCTGCTTTATGTAATCGTTGATAGAACTTATATTGCATTGCCGTTGTTATAAATATATTCACGTAGTATTACTTTTCTCCTAAATATTGTTGATCATTAACATATATTCCATGATCCAGGTGAACCGTCACGTGAATGATCTCTTCGAGGACCTGCGTGATGGACTCAACCTCATCTCGCTGCTGGAGGTGCTTTCTGGCGAACACCTTGTAAGTATAACACATATGCTTTTCTATTAAATCTACATAAAATTTTATAAACAAGATTTTTTTATTTTGGTTGTGTATTTTCGTAATGAGTAAACTCAAAAACTTCTGTATCGATTTCAAAAATTATTTCACCATTAGAAAGTTAAATTATCAGGTTATATTTAGGCTTAGGCTAATAAATAAATATAAGCATAGGCTATATTTCATCACTGTATTCCCACGGGAAAATAAACTACGCGGGTGAAACCGCACGGAGGCAGGTAGTATTTAATGTACACAACCTATTTAAGGGACACTAAAGTTGTAAAAGGTATTAAGTAAGTAATACAAATAAAAATTAAAGATGGCTCCCTAAAAAAGTACCCTCTCTTGTACGACCGTGCGGAACCCTTGATGTGCGAGTCCGACTCGCATTTGACCGGGTTTTCTATACTAATATTATAAAGAGGAAAGATTTGTTTGTTTGTTTGTTTGTTTGTAATGAATAGGCTCCGAAACTACTGGACCGATTTCAAAAATTCTTTCACCTTTGGAAAGCCACATTATCCCCGAGTAACATAGGCTATATTTTATCCCTGTATTCCCACGGGAACGGGAACTACGCGGGTAAAACCGCGCGGGGGCAGCTAGTCTTTTATATAATGACAACGGAGCCAAATCAATTAAGTGTAGGGACAATCTATTTCACAACACTAACGCACAGGTTCCGTTCGCCAGTCTAGAAATAGGTCTAACCTAATTCTATCTGGATACATCTAGATGTAACTCATTAATGACTAAGTACTGCTGACTTACACGATTGGTCTAGCTAGAACCTGAGTTTAAAACTAAAATGAATCAGAATGAGACAGTTTAATTTGTCGATATATAGATGTTATTTTAAATATAGTTTTACTGATATGGTGGTCATTTTTACCTTGAATAGAAACTTTACAACAAAAAAATGCAATAAATAGATACTTTGATGCAGTATTTTGGGCTTTATTGCATACAGGGTGGGTACATCTATATACAACATATATATATGTAAGCCGTGTATAAAAATGTACTACAATATTGTCAATTTATAAAACCCATAATTACTTTCTTCCAAAGACTTAATCGCTTTGAAATACATTAAATATATATATGAAAAATATTAAGTTAATAAATATCCTAAGACCTTAACACACGGCCAATCTGATTCCAAACTAAAAAAGGTGACCATCAAGCCATCAGGCCATCAATCAAAATAATATTCTAGATTTACAATTTATGGTTGCGTTTAAAAAATTGACTTATGTTTTTTTAATTCTAATTTGAATATGGAATCCGGAAAGATGACGCATCGACCTCTAGCATGTAAATTACAGATTGGTCATTTAATACGAAACCGAGGTTAGAAAAATGTTAACGTAATCCTTTCAAGGGTATCATGGTTTTTATAAAGGTAAGCCTGTAGGAATACACCGAATCCTTGTTCGTTTATTTTTTAAATTAATCTGATTTATAGACTCTTTTGTTTTTTTTTCTGTGACACATGACACAAAAGAAGGTTTAGGAGACTTTTACGTAGGTACAAATATATATTTTATAATTAAATACATTCTATCCTACTAATATTAAAAATATATATAATAAATGCGATACTTTGTGAGTATGGAGGTATGATGTTTGTTTATTAATCTTTCTTTATTGAAATTTGAAAATCATGTAATATAATGTATATAACCTGGAAAAAACATAATTTGAAGATCTAGCGAATAGATATTTAATCACATATAGAAATGTCTTAAGTAAGATGTGGGAATCGAACCTTGGCTGTCACCTTCGCGAAATGATAAATGAAAAACTTTAAATATCTGCTATCACTATTTTAATATTCCCATAAAGGGGTAATCCATCATAGTAACTATCTATTTGAATTAATCAGGGTAATAAGGCAGGTGTGGTAACGGATATGAACCCACTACCCCGCCCCCGGTGGCGTGCGCGAAACCTTTGAACTAACGAGGTCATCGGTCCAGTTAGACATCCACCAATCAAGTTAAAGCTTTATGTAGATAATAATATGGTTGTTTTTCATTTGAAGATTCTGATGGTGGTAAGAACTTTGATCTCGATAAATCGTTTGTAGTAGTGATTGTTAAAAATATTGTATGTAATTAAAATTGGATACCGTTTTATGATGTTGTAAAATGTATTTCAATTTGAAACTCTCATATTTTTATCATTCAAAATGAGATTATTTTTGTAAAGTCACTCAGTTGACTCAGTATTACCGAAAAAGAAAATCACACAGAAAATACCTACCTATAACCAAGCTCATGCTGTTATAATTATATATACAGCCTTATATTTATAAAATATTGTGATTAAAATTGGATACCATTTCATAATATTCTAAAATCTATTTCTATTATTCAAAAAATCAAAATGTGAATATCTGTAAAGTCACTCAGTTGACTCAGTATTACCGCAAAAAAAATACACGAAAAAAAAAAACACCCCGCCATTAAACAACTAAGCACAAGCTATAATCTATACAGCCTATAAAAAGCAATATTATAAGCTAAAGAGTTAACTGAACGCGATAATCTCAGGAACCATTGGTTCGAACTTAAGTTGGATACTTTATTTATGCGAGGATATTAGCTAAATAACATCACGCTACGTCCATTAAGAACAGAGTGTCAAATAAAAATGTTGCATAAAACGGGGATTTATTTCTTATGTGACGCAGATGTAGTTGCCTAGTATATTTTATACCATGTAGGTAGCAAACAGGTATACGGTCCCACCTGATGGGAAGCGGTCACCGTAGCCTAAGGACGAAAAAATGCCATAAAACTAAAATGAAATTTTAACTCTTTCAGCCGCGCGAAAGAGGCCGCATGCGTTTCCACATGCTCCAGAACGTGCAGATGGCCCTCGACTTCCTCCGCTACAAGAAGATCAAGCTCGTCAACATCAGAGCCGAGGACATCGTCGACGGAAACCCGAAGCTGACCCTCGGCTTGATATGGACTATCATCCTGCACTTCCAGGTAAGTGGCTTGGCTTTTTATTCGGTCATGGCGACTGGTTACACTGTAAAGTTTAAATATGGTTTTTTCGTGGTTTTAGGTTTTCTTTGCCAATGGAATGATCTTTAAATAGGTTTATAGGTTAAGATATGTAAGTCATACGACTTAGGCTTATGTAGGATACCTAAATTATTCTAAATGACTGTTTTAAATTAGAAAAAATGTAGTATCGAGTTTTGATATATGATATTAATTAGGTCATTTATTAGATACGTTGATTATTTTTAAAAGGCATCGTGTCTTTTAAAATGAAAATGTCAATTCCATTTCATTGTTAATACGATTTAAGACTTAACACTCAATTTTAGATTTTAATCTAAATAGACTACGTATTAGTAATTCGGTCTTTGACAATGCACAAATGTCAAATTATGATTGACTCGATCGAGATTTGGGTCATTAATAATAACGGAATAATAAATTTATTTATTTATATTTGTAGTGCATATAATTATTTTGTTTTTTTATTTCTATTTACTGCATAAATATATGACCAAGTTTATCATCAAAATGAACTTTCCTCTTAAGGTAATTTTTATCACACATTGCAATACCTAGACAATTTGTTTGACAGACGCGTAGATGGTATGAAAATACTTTGTAGTGCATATAATTATTTAGTTTTTTATTTTCTATTTACGGTACTAATATGTGCCCAGGTTCATCATCAAAATTAACTCTACTCTTTAGGTATTTTTATCACACATTGCAATAGACATTTTTGACATTAGACGGTATGAAATTAAAGTAAATTTGACTGAAACAAAATGTAAACATTTCCAATGAAATGTATTATTATTATGAATGTTTATTACGATTCATATAACCTTGGCCCAATGAACTAGGTCGTGGTTTTTCGCTGTAATCCCATTTAAAATTCCCTGTAATAGTGATGTAGTGGTCACGTCACTATTTCAAGTGTATACGTAAATAAATAATATTTTACCTTATTATTCTTATATGTCATTTGACTAAGGGTATGACTGGCAACTCTGGTTTAACTGTGAAACCTATTTTTAACAGGCAACATTTGCTAAAGAGGTTTTATTAGCTTTTTGTTTACTTGTAGACAATTTGACAACTGGGTAATTTTCTATTACTGGCAATGATGTTTCAACTATTGAACATAATTTTAAGTGGCAACATTCCTTTTACACGTTATAAGTAAGCACAAAATCCGTATCAAAATCGGTTCTGTAAAACGCGAGATAAATGCGAACAAACATACATACGGAACAAACTAAGTACCTCCTTTCTTTTAACTCGGTTAAATATAGAGATGGGTCGAGTGAGTTTACATTAGAAGTAATATGCTGTACTTTTAATCGTAATTTTTTAAAACATATAACTACTTAGTAAGAAAGTAAGAGGCGGTAATTATGACCAGTTTAAGTTATATAAAATCACGTAATTGTATGAAGTCTGTGCATTTATTTATTTTGATGACTGCAAGTGAATCATACAAAAATGAACGTAAGATGTTCATGTATAAATTAGTCATGATGACATTAATAAATGGCAGACATCTTTGATTTTTTTTAAGCATTTACGTACTTTGGATGAAATATATGTTGGATCCATTAGACATATTTACATGTTTTTCAAGCATTTATGTACTTTCGACTGATGTAGGAAAATTTCCACCATTTTCGTCAATTTTGACATCTCAAATGTCAAAATGATTTAACTTAATTATTATAATGGTTTACTACTTATAAATATAGGTCATATATCAGGTATAATCAACAAGTATGTACCATTTTTACGAATAAAGTTTTCGCTAAATAATGTTCCTAAAATTAGAATTATTTTCAACTAGAGTCAGTAATGTGGTCTAGAACTGACCGTACGTGTAATAAATGCTAATGATCTTTAAACGTATAATAATATTTTCATCCCACCATCTCGGAAAGAGTATTTTTAATCTTCAATATCTGAGTGGAAAAGCCGTTTTTATTCTCTAGAGGATAAAGTAAATTGAATTTGGAACATCGTGTGCACTAAGTTTGTGAATTAAAAAAAAACATTAAACCTATTTACTGCTACCTCTATGGTGCCGAATATATCATACAACTTTTTTTTTTTTTGCATTTAGTCATTTCCTCGCTGAGGTGGAATGAAAAGTTACGTGTTGCACTCGAGTGCAAAGATTTTTCACCTCGTGCTCTTTTGATTCAGTCGCTAACGCTCAGGATTCTAATTTTGAATCACTCGCTGCGCTCGTGATTCAATTTTAGAATCCTTCGCTTGCTCGGTCATCAAAATTGAACACGCGGTTAAAAAGCAACTTTGCACTCTTGTATAACAAATAACTATTGTTTAACAAAGCAATATTTTCTATGTCATCTCTATAAATAAGTTTAAGGTAAATATTGGCGAAACTTCTTTTGAATTTTAATCGGTTTTACCTGTGTGTAAGATATATTATGTTTTTGGTAAATATTTCTACTTATTTCAAGTTTTTCTTTTATACCACAAAGGTGGCAAACAAGCATACAGTCCGCCTGATGGGAAGCGGTTACTGTAGCCTATGGACGCTTGCAACACAAGTTAACAAACAATTGGAAATTATAGTTGAAAATCGTATTAATCCTAGTAATACATTTAACTTTAGGCAGTATTAAATATATCCTTTCTAACATTAAATTTGTAAGAATGAATGGATGTATGTTTGTTACTCTTTCACGTCATAACGGCTGAGGGAATTACGATAAAATTTGACACAGTTACAATATGTTTTAGAATAACACATAGGCTCCTCTTTATCCCGGAAAAAATTAAATTCCCACTAGGAGCCACTAGTCTTATTACATCTATAATTAGAATCTTACACGGTTATTTTTTTCGTTTAGTAAACAGCAAACCGTTGTTTTTTTAATACTTTCTAACTTAACAAATGCAGGAGCAGATAAATCTACCAAAAAAAATACATCATTATTTTTCTCCAAAAAATTGGCAAATTTAACTTGCTGCTACTGGCAACACTGCATCAAATCCGCACATTAAGCACAGTTGAAAGCCAAATATCCTTATACGTAGTCGCCATGACACAGTAATCATACATTCAGATCGCTCACTGTTACGTATGTATGTATGTGATATCATCGTGTTCTCAGAAACAAATGAGATTACAACCTTGTCAAAGGTTGTAGTGACCGGTTTTTATAAATTTTATCGTTTCGTTAGTTACTTTTGCTCGCGGTCCTTTGATATTCAAAGATATATATTTGAAGGATTTATGTATTACTAGTTAATTTTGATTTAAATATTGTAATCTAGATAGATACTTAGATAACAAGAAAAAAACAAGAGAGATAAAAACAAGAGCAAAACTAAACTCGCAAATTAGTCAATGCTAGTTTTGGGATAAAAATACATGAAATAGTTTAACTATAAAACATTATTTTATCTTTATACTAACTTAGAGTAATAAAATCAATTATTTATATATGTATCTTTTTATGATAAAATTCCGAATACAAGTCTATTGTAACGTTAATGATGTTAGTTTTTTTTAATCTCAATGTGAGGTCTTGTCATTTATTTACTTTTGTTACCATTTAACTGTCAGTCATATTTTTTTATTAAAACACTAGCCACCTTCGCGCGGTTTTACCCGTGTAGTTCCCGTTCCCGCAGGAATACGCGGATGAAACATAGCCTATGTTATTTATGAGTAACGTAGCTTTCTATTGGTGAAAGAATTGTGCAGATCGGTCCGGTAGTTTCGGAGCCTACTCGATACAAACAAACAAATCTTTCCTCTTTATAATATTAGTATAGATAAGTAGATAAATTCAAGAGTGGATTGAATAACGGTAAAAAAACCGTATCACATGATACCAATGGGTTTTTGCTCCTATCTCGGAATAACCACTATTAAATCGTGTTTCATGATATAGTTAAAAAAAGGATTTTAAGTTAAAAATAAATCTGACTCTTTTACAATGTACACGAAAATGTTTTTTGACATTTTATAAATGTGATATGTTATCTACTATCTTCCGTCCCCCGGTTTTATCCGCGTAGTTCTCGTTCCTACAATAAATGGGGACAAACTGTAGGGTATGTTAGTCCGTAATAATGCAGCTTTCCGTTGGTGCAAGAATTATTCAGATCGGTCCAGTAGTTTCGGAGCCTATTCAATACAAACAAAAAAAATATCTTTCCTCTTTATAGTCTTGTAATGAAAGACTATAAAGAGGAAAGATATTTTTGATTGAAAGATTTACTATCAATATCAATGACCACTCCATCATAGTGTAAATTATATCAAAAGCTTAGAATGGAAATAGTTCGAAGTTTCAAGTTAAATTCAGATAGGTCCTATACGGTATTTTTTGTGCTCCCTATACTTTCCTCACGAAGTCTACTTTTTCAACTCATGACATTTCCCAGCCATCATAACAAACCTATCGACGCCTTGCAAATACAGGATGCACAATAGAAAGTAGACCAAAACAGAACACGCCCTCTTCAAAGTGCACACATAATGCTCTTGCGCATAACACTGCCCGACAAATGTCAAACTCCTTACATAAATCTCCAAAGAGATTGGACACATCAAAAGCTCTTCAAAATTCGAAACACATTCGCTTTCTCGTTCACTCGTTATGTAATAGTATAGCTGTCCCTGTCCAACGTCTGTAAGGACGCGCAAATTGAAAGGGAAATTTTAATAGTAACCATATTCGGAACGGTAAATGGGGACTTGTGATCCTTTAGTTAGATATCATTAATGATCATGTTTGGTATAGAATTTTGATTGGTGACTGTTGACCTTGCGCTTAGTACCTAACGGATATTTAAATTAAAGTTATATTTCAGACTGGCAACCCTGAGGATCGTTGGATCGTTGGCATAGTCTATGTTTTCTAGCTTAGTTGACATTAGCTTTTGTCTGCGGTTTCACCAACGTAATTCCCGTTCCCATGGGAATACGGGCATAAAATATAGATTATGTCACTCCCTAATAATGTAGCTTTCCAATGGTGAAATAATTTTTGAAATCGTCACAATTTTTTTGAGAAAAACTGTGAAAAATGTAGAGTTTTTTTTGGTACCACAAAGGTGGCAAGGGAGCAATACGGTCCCACCTGATGGAAAGCGGTAATTCCTTCGTCAAAAATATTTAAAAAAAACGCACAACAAAGTAGATTGATCGCGCTGGCTCGCCTTCAAAGTCTAGAAAACTAGACAATATATATTCAAAACAGCCAGGCATGTCCGCGGCCTTCCATTCCACAGCTTATAAATTATAATAATAAATATTTTATAAAGCGAAAGTGAGATGATTATTCAGTTGGCTTGGCAGGCTTTGAACAATGTCCGTTGCATCACTGTGATGTGACTCACGCGAATACGTCGAGAAGCGATAATCCTTTTTGACCGTCTTGCAAAAATCCTCCTCAGAATTTCGTTACTTTATTTACCGTCATTTGTTTTTTATTTGTCAAGGTATACACACTTCCAGATTGGTATCATTCTAAAACAATCAGTTCTGATAATAAGATTCATGAGGAATTAAGGGAGCTGCTCAAATATTACAAGCATAGCATACCCATAGTGATTTTGGTCTTTTATCATCTAATTTGTTTAGTGAGAATTCGATTGAAAAGTTAAAAGTTGATTAATATAGGTATGCAAAAAATAGGCTCATTATCCTTTAACACGTTTTTAAGAAACTTAGACAGCCTTTATGAAACTAAATGACTAATAATGTCAGACTGAGATTTTTCCTAATAGTTCCATAGACTACAATAAAGTGTCAAACAAAAAATGTTTCATTGACAATAAATCATTATCCACTTTCTCTTTTCATTTCGAAAAAAAAATACTAAAAACTTTTGCTTTTTCATTATAGCTTTCGGTTGAAAAAGCGTGGGTAGTTAAATATATCCTACCAATGCGGTGGCATACTTAACACACTCCTTATATGGTGCGGCGCCTGTATATAGGATGTTCTGACCCGTAGTATGTAGAAAAAAAAAATAACTATTGGTTATAGGTATAGGCTATTATCAAAATACATTAGTCTTCTCGTTACTAATGCAACTTGTTCAAAACGTCGTGATTAGTCAAAATCTACTCTAATATTATAAGAGGAAAAATTTGAATTTTTGTATTTTTGTGTGATGGTATAAGTTTGTAATTAATGAACTCAAAAACTACAGTGCCGATTTTAAAAATTCTTTCACCATTAGAAAGCTAGACTATTAGGGAGTAACATTGGCTATATTTTATCCCCGTATTACCACGGGAACGGGAACTACGCGGGTGGAACCGTGCGTAAGGAACTTGCGTATATATAAATCACCAGCTGCCTCTGCGCGGTTTTACCCGCGTAGTTCCCGTTCCCGTGGGAATACAGGGATAAAATATAGACTATTACTCAGTGATAATGTAGCTTTCTAATAAAAAAAAATTTATTAAAATCGGTCCAGTACTTTTTGAGTTTATTCGTTACATACAAAAATACAAATCTTTCCTCTTTATAATATTTGTGTAGATTAATTTAGTTCGCGAAAGTTAATTAAGGTTTTATATAGTTTCTCGTTTTAGCTTCAATCTGTATAACTATAGATGCTCCTTATAAGGATATGTCATTTTAAAATAATATACGATATCTTTATTCATATATCCCGTTTACTTACTGCATACTGATTGGTGAGTTGCCGAGTTGATAAGTTTATGCAACGGTTTATATCACTTACTTTTAAATATTTATTATGTGTTATAGGGATGGCATTTGTCATAAATAGGTATAATATTTGACTAGAGTTTAGTAAAGGTATATGTTTTTTTTTAAATAATGTTGCCTTGTCAAAAAGCTGGCATTAGTTATAGAATATGAATTTATTCTTATTATTTCGATAAGTCTTTAATAGTCGTAGTTTCCCATTTAAATTTTAAATTTTTTTCATAATTTTTTTGTTGGCAACCCTAAAAACGTTTATTTATGCTCAATAATTCTGTATCTGTTTTATTGTTTACAGAGCATAAAGTTAATAATTGTAACATTGAATTTTATTGCTTGAATGGCTTTATTAAATTATACCTTATATAAGTATGTTTGTTTGTAACGAGCATTTATATATAGAGACCTTGTCTTTTATGGATGTACGGACATCGGTTGTTACAAGAGTTTTTTATATAATGTAAGAACTTGTGACTTTATTAGTGTTGTTTATAAATAATAATAAATATCCTGGGACATTTTTCACACACGGCCAATCAGATTCCAAAGTAAGCTTCTAAGTGAGCATGTGTTTTGGTTACCAGATAGCTGATATACTACATATACTACTTTTAAATACATATTTATATAGATAATTACATCAGACACAGAACAAACAGACATATTCATGCATACAATGTTTGTCCTGGGTGCGATTCGAACCCTCGAACCACGGCTTGAAAGTCAGGGTCACTAATCACAAAGCCAACCGGGCTGTCAATGTTTATAGGTCCTTTAACTTCTTTTAGTCGATTAAATGGAATACATATCGTATTTAATCGAGTGGATATATTTCAAATCGATGTACATTTTATATCGATTAACATATCGGTAACTCTTTGAATGATAGATGTTTTTATCTATTCCAAATGTCACATATAATTGTGAGATTCGTGGAGGGAACTAGTTTTGTTTTAACGATTTATCTATACTATGGTTTAAATCATTAATTTATTTCCCAAAAACAGAATACAATTCACTTATTATGAGAAATACAAGTAAAAAATTTAGTTGATCATTCATGGATCGAACGGAACGGCGAAAGTTTTAAACAAACCGTTTAAAATTATAATCATGTTATTAAAATTAATACAAAGCGTTTAAAATTAAAATTATGTTAGTAAAACTTAAAAGTATAACATATTTTTTTTTAAACAATGTAGGTATTAGAAAAAATATTATAGGCAAGCGAAACAACCGCAGAACATTGTACGGCCTTATTACTCTACTGAGTTTTAAATACTTATAGTTTAGTTCCAGTTTTTTTGACACATTCCTGTATTGTTATTATAGTAGGTACTATTAACATTTGATGTGATGCAAAAGAGAACTAAAGTCAAAATTAAATTTAGTTCTGTCAATCTAGTTTTGTTAGTGTTTGAATTTGTATCGTTTTTCCGTGTAGATTAAAAAAGTAAATATCCCTCACTCTTTTCAACGTTTAGAACTAGACAGAGAAGAATATATGTTAAGTTTGTTATACATTGACTCTGTATTACTAGTACAATTAGTCTGAACGCGATGAACACAAAAACTACTCAACAGATATTCATGCGGTTTTCACCAAATTACGGAGTGTTTCATGGGGTAGGTTTTTATGTATAATACATCAATTTGGACCCGGTAGGTGGCGCTGGTGGGCAGGACGAAGTCTGCCGGGTCCGCTAGTAAAGTTTAAATTAATAACGGTCGCAATCAGCTTTCTCATTGTACTTAAACGGTTGACTTTCTTCGGTATCACGCAATGTACAGTCAGACACGTGTATCTGTAGGTAGGTACCTATAATTTTTTTTTCGTTGAGCGCTATCCTCATGTTTACAGAATAAAGTTAAAATATCTAGGTACGGTAGCATTTCTTGTAAACATATGGAAATGAAATCATATTCTTGTTAAATAATAAACTAAAACTTGTGAATATTATGTACAAAAGATGTAAAAAGGATCGATCGAATTAGTAATGTGTTTTTAAGTGTTGCATTTGCATATACACTACAAATTATATTCAATTATCATATATTATTTACTAAACTATACATATCATTCTTCCTCTACTTATTATTTGTAAACCGCATTAAAATACATTGCGAAGCGACTTTGTTTTGTACTATTTAAATACATCGGGCCATAGAACTTCCTCCTTGTTCGGAGTCGTTAAAAATCTCGATAAGTAAAACAGGGATTTATTGTCGCAATTTATCATTTTATTATGATGCTGAGTGTCTTTAAGCAGGATGCGGACTGGTCAAGCGGCCACGCCCTCTGTCGCGGAGTGACGAATTGAGCTGGATTTAGGGCTCCTTAGGCATTATATAAAACCTGAGAAAGGAAACCATCGCAGGTTATACACTTTTTTGTCATTAACCAACTCTCAAATATTTTATCAGTGATACCGTGAAATTTATATATCTAAGTTTCGAAAAGAGTAATTGCTGAGTTTATTGCTGGCTCTTCTCAACAAGAGCAACCTTCCGAACTTAGTGTTAGAGTCAGTGTGAAGGCCTATTTGAACATTCTTCATTTTAATTTTTCATCGTATTTTGATACACCATTTAAATTTTATATCTCCAGATTTATCTTCTATTTTGTGACGCTCTTTCAAACTCGAGCTTATACTATGTAAATCAGATATATGTTACATGTACTAGTTTTAATTAATATATAATCACAGCAGATGGAAAGACGACCTTGATACCTACCTTAATGACTGGCCCACCAAGGCAATCAACATGGAGGAGTGGAGAGCGCTATGGGAGGCCTTTGCCCTGCCCTGGAACAACCCAGGCTTTAAATAAATAAATAAATTAGCATTTAGGCTTAGTAGAAAAAAGGGGAAGTGTAAAACTTTAAAACCCGGAACTCTTCAAGTCAAGCCTCCGTAGTTCAAACGGAGGGTGCGTCTGCGCACGTACAGTTACGCAGGTCGGGGGTCAATAACCGACTGCGATTGTCGGCCGGCACGCGTTCAAAACGCTCAAAACATTAAAAATATGAAGAATAACAGATATATATTAAGTTTTTTGATGAAATTTGTAATTGTAGCATGTTTATTAGGTGAAAATTCTAGATATAAACAGGTATAAAAGGTCGGAATCTATGTTTCGTTTCTAACTCACAGGAATAACCTTCCGCAGGATTGATTTAGATTCGAATCTTACTAGCGAGTGATATATAAAATTTTGTGTACATAAATGTATCTCATGATTATGATTTACGACATGCAGCGCCATCTATCGAAAACGGTGACAACTATTTAAATAAACCTACGTTAAAAATATGAGAATGTTATTATATTAGTAGTATAGTATTTATCGGTTTTGTATTTTCTTATTCATCATCATCATCAGCTCGTATACGTCTCGACTGAGGAGCTCGAGCCTCCCCTATAATAGTATATATCCACTTCTGTAGGTAGTCGATATTCTCTATTGGATTTGACCGAGTTTTGACTTCATCCCTCTTCGGAACATAAAACTCATTTCAAATAAGCAACCTCCTTTATTATTGGCCTATTTTATTGGCACATGGGACTCCTTACGCGCCTACCATAGACGCAATAAAAAAAATAGAGCATCATTTTCAGCAAGAACTCCACCCATTCTTGACAAGTGACGTAACTGGCAAGTTAACTCGTCCGCTCGGGTTGGCCCTGCATCATAATCATATGATGTAGGTTGTGAAGGCCGCAGGCCAGATGGTGTCGCCCACGCGCCGCCCTCGCACCCTCGTCTCCTTGCAACACATACACTTTCTACTGTGTCCTGGCATTGAATGTGTCTTGAAGTTACAAATATTCCATGTATAATTAAAAGCACACCACCAGCTTTCGATAAAGGAACACTGCATGCCCGAGGTGGCATTAGATGCATGTGAAGTCCGCCAATTCGCATTAGGCTCGCGTGGTGGATGACCTAATCCCCCTCGATGTTAGGGGAGGCTCGAGCTCCTCAGTGAAGTTGTATATGAGCTGATGATGAATTAAAAGCGGGTATATCCCCTCCCCCCCATCAATAACAGAAATAATAAGTTGTTCAGATAGAAATGCAGTGTCCAACTGTCGCTCCCTAAAATCTGTTTAGGTTCAAGCCATTCGACCTGCTGGTTTCGGGACGCCATTGAAGTCTTGGACGAGATCGATGAGGTTTTAAATGACTTTCGGGTGTTACCACCATACAAAACACTACCTGATATAAAATAGAAGTTTACTTGTTTATATAGCGTATGTAATTCTAGGCAATATTTCTGAAAGCATGTTTTATTTATTCATTGATGATGAACAGCGTCGATTCTTTTAATTTAGACATTATGTAAGTATTTGTGATCATTAGCTAGGTATTCTATTAAAGGATCGATTTACAGTCTGACCTTTGATCGATTCATTAATACGAATAATCGATGTCATATCAATTTAGAGGAAAGTTCCTAGTTATCGATAATCTTGAAAAATAAATCAACCATTTTGTCTTAAAGTTGATAGTAATAAGAATTAAAGTAGGTGCTATAACAAGTGTGAGAATTCGGAGGTAAAACAAAAAAAAACTACCTCCAAACTGTTTCTTTATGAAATTAATTTAATTATTTTATTATAGTATACTCACACTATCTATTTCTACATGCACACCTCTGGCAGACCATGTTGGTAAGTTGTCAGAGAAAAAAAAAATACGTTCTTATCGTACGCGCAGAAATAAAAACGCTTGCTTGCTTGGGTCGCTAGATGGCGCTGATCAAATGGTTCGAGTTTAGGCGATACGTTCGAACTATTGTAAGCTTCGTATCGCTTACCGTTGCCTTCGATAGATGGCGCTAATAGTCTGTTTTTTAAATAAATGTAATTTCTTCGTAGATGTTGTTGAATAAAAAATTATTGTTAGCTAAAATTATAATTCAACGGTCGAAAAAATTAGTATCTAAAACTGTATATAGAGCTCTAAATAGTTTCATAATGAGTTAACACAATTAACATTCAAGGAAATGTAAATGACTTGTTCTCTCGACATAAATCAATATAAAGAAACATAATAAATCGTAAAACTAATCAAAGTGCATTCCGACATGCTTTAATAGTCGCAATATCTTATTTCATCTAATAAAATACATAATGTATTGTTTAATATTAACATGTACAGACGGACATGCCGACAGAATATGTATGGGCAGGTGGCGAATACCACACTCCCACGCAGTATTTTATCTGGTTCATTGATTATAGACTATTGTCTATGCATTCATATCTAGATGGATAGATTTTAATAGTGCCAGAAAGAGACACACGTAGAGCGCCGGAAAGAGATGCCCTCTTGTCAAAACTGTCAATCTAAATCTCGATAATAAGTATTGTTATTAAGGGTTTTTTTTTTATGGGACTAGAAGGTGTTAGCCTCTGATGGCTGTTACACCCTTACGCGGACTATAGGGGTTAGATGTTTAGATATAGTAAAGTATAGAAAAATTTTGACGTCTGTTTATGAAAGACTAGTTGATATGTCAAACTTCGTCAAATCTACGCAGACTTTGTTATGATGCTTAGCTCTGGTCGATAAATAGGCTAAACAATAAAATATATTTTTTAATTAGAATTTTTAATTTATTTAACCAAAGTAATATAGAGTAATAAACATAAAATAACATTCTGTCAAGCCGCAGCACGGTTTGTCGACAGAAAAGCTCTCTTATTCTAATAAACTATTGAATGCTAACAATAAACAATCTAAACTTCCGCTTTATAATATTAAATCAAGATAAAGTTTGAGCGTTTTCGGATCGTTTAAAAAGGTTTTAATACTTTTAACAGAGGTTGGCAATACCGGCGTTCGAACACATCACTTTCACCTTATTTTTTTATGGTATTCATTCTTACCAGTTCTCCCTCGTTATAGACCGACCTTTGGAACCGGTGACCGCTTGCTTACCATCAACACTCTGTCGATTTACTTATACATTCATTGTACTAAATGGTCATTATAGAAGCGGTTCATGAATAAAATTCACTAATGCTAGGTGTTGCGAAATTGAACCTTGTAGTGTTAACAATAGGGTTGCAAAATTTAAAAGCATTGTCTAGAATAGAAATAAGCTGGGTTTAACACATGATCTGATGTGACATTTATTTGGAAACTAGTGGCTCCCCGCGGTGTCACCCGCATACCCGGGAGATCTTCCATTTACCCGCGATAAAAAGTAGCCTATGTCCTTTCTCAGGGCTTAGACTAACTGTGTACCTAATTTCATTTTATCGCTAGTTTTAGCGTGAAAGCGAGACAGACAGTCAGACAGAGTTACTTTCGCATTTATAATATTAGTATGGATGAGAAAAAGACGAATTTGGTAATGTTATTAGAATGATAAAGGAATGATAGGTAACGAAAGCTAAAGTGAATTTTTTAAAGATAAAGAAATAGGTAGGGCCTTTTATACCAACCTATGCAACATTTAAAAATATATAGTACAAATTATCTTTGGTGTTACAGGTTGCAAATGTAGAAGATTGAAAAACACTAATTCAGTAGGCATATGATATGATTTTTATCCAAGGATAAAAACAAACTCAGGCGGAAATATTAAATAACAAGTTACAGAATAAGCAACGGAAATAAGTACATAATTATATATACATAATACTGCTTAATCCTTTGACTCATGCAGTGCAATAAAAGAAAGATGCAAAAAAGGCGCCGGCGCGAAGTTGGGTGCGATATGACCTATATTGACGTTATTTTTATATACACCGCAAAACTGGTTTTGACCGGAAAACAAAATAAAAGTTAATGCAGCAGCTGTTACGACGCGATCCTTTGTTAGGCCTCATTCGCACGATTTTTTTAACGGACGTTAAAAAAGCGTTCAAAAGCAACAAATGCATTACCAAGTACGATAATATGCTCTCTTTCTAACGCCCAAAAACGTTGAAAATGCATTAACTCTCGGTTAAAAAACGTCGCGTTTTAAAAACGCTGTCGTGTGAACATATACTTGGGAATGCATTTTGTTGTATTTTAACGTTCGTTAAAAAACTCTTGTGCGAATGACGCCTTAAGCCATGAAAGCCTATGCGGCCATGAAATCAAAATCGTTACGCACATACTAATTGAGATCACATAATTAATAGCGAAAATTATGAATCCCACGTACAAAATTCTTCATAAGTATATTCTTTTTTCAAAGCCGTCATGGGCTGGTTGGTGCCGGCTCATGCGCCCGCGCCAGTCACCTGCAAGCCACCGGCTCAGCCGCGCGTCTCCCGCGTACAAAACCTTACAAATACCGAACGAATCGAACTATATCAACTAACACGACTAACTCACTAACAAGTGTTTTGGAAAAACGAACCAATTTGGTGTGTGTCTTTTTGGATTCCAGTGTTGTCTATTTTCTGTTTATTTATTTACACTGTGTCCGTGTAGTGACGTGCCTTATTGTGGATTCGATACGCGATTTTTGCTTTTTACCGATAAATATACCGGTGACAATAACGGTTGTTGCCACATTTAGGATTTTTATGAATGAATTTTTGTTACGGATTGGGTAATTCTTCGGTAATGAGGACTAATTTTTATTTACTCCAGTCTCAATACAGTGCATATTGTTGTCTCGCATGGCGTTGCTAATATGTAAAATAATGATATTCAAATGGCGTGACATAGTTGCGTCCAACAATCAACATAAACTTCCTATTATCTCTAGAATCATAATAACACCATAATATTATGTTAATAGTTATTCTACAGTAGTGCGTGGAAATTGTAGGTTGCGAAGTAACAAATCTTTATTACTAAGTCTCGTAATATCATCATGGTATTGAAAATTCTTAGGAATCAATAATCGTTGGAAGTATCGTTAACTTTACAAACCCTAAGTACATTAAGGTCTGTCCTCTATAAAATCTAGATTAGAATTATCATTTCAAATTGCCTATACTCTCTACCAATACTTACTAATCAGCTCAATCTGCTGTCATTTTTCTCACACGGCCAATTTGATTCCGAATTAAACAGAGTTTGTGTCACGGGAACCAGATAGCTGATATACCACGTATACAAGTTTTAAATACATACTTATATAGATATTTACATCCAGACATAGAACAAACAGACATATTGATGCACAATCTTACCCCTTCTAAACCAGGTAGATATCCGGAGAATCTTACTAGTTTTTAACCTTTTGGTCATTTTAAGTCCAGTTTCTTCGAGTCCAAAACATACTCTAACGTCTAAATCACGAACAGATGCAAACAATTGCATAATTAACTGCCCACTGAAATTCCAAAGGCTCTATTAAAACTAAACCGTCAATTGCGCAGTTAAAATGTCAATCCCTTATAAGGGCGTCCAAGGCTGGACTTTGTGGGTGTTATCCATTGAAAAATCAGTCTCCCCCGCAAAAAAGTCAATAATTTTAGTACAATCCCACACAGGATATAATATTGAATTAATATTCAATAACATGATATATGGTTTGATTTTTAATGAAACAATAAGAAAAACATGGCGTCGGTTTTTAGCTTTCCGTCTGTTACCAGGGTCTCATGAGTTTTGAAGTCTTCGAAAAGATTTTGTCTAGACACGAAAGTTAACACGCTGATGCTAATTTTAAAGTCATAGAAGGGATGGACAGTTCGTAAACGCAGTTTTAATAAACTATAAATGTACTACCATATCCGGCAGACGTCGTTCTGCCAGGATCTGACCTACCAGGTCCAATCATGTTTTTAAACCGTCCAAAAAATCCATTGAAACTTAAATACAAAATTTTATTCGTTTTAGCTACTTAGGAGGAGTTAGGTGACAAACAGACGTAATGTAGGATTATATAGAAGACAGACATTATTTAAACATTTTCATATTTATTATTTAATACACAAAAATATAACTAAGCACGTCTGCTGTCATTGGCACCAGAGCTTACGTAAGAGGTCGCAAGTTGAATGGAGTCTTGCTAACAATAGCAATTAGCACGTACACTATTGCCTTTACTGTACACGATATAAGTACTAACATTACATCTACATCTGCAGCAGTCAAAGGTCTGGTTAAATACTGTACATGTATTAGAATTTCGAAATATGACCTTAGAGAAGGAGCTAATAATATTTGGAAAATTTTAAGTGAAGCTAAAAATTTTGTTTCGCATAGGAAGCAGTCTCATAAGTCATAATCGCAAAACACAAAACTTGTTGAACTTGTATTACGTTAACTTTGTTTATTTACTACAATCCGGGTCAAGGTTTCATAATGTCACGTCTGTTTCTACCTTTTGACTCATTAATTCACTTTACGGCCACATTTTTTTACTACGCACTTTTCGTTAATTATTATGTGCGGTAATGTTATAATATTTTAAGGTTTGTCGTCGTCCTTAAATGTATCCTCAACTTATTGCTGACGTCCGCCGGAAGGGTCGAGCCATGTTCGTCGCCCATGTTGCCCAAACAAGGCGCGTGGAACATTCCCAATCCGTCACATGTTTAGCATAACCGAGACTTTTAGTTTCAACAAAAACCTTTGACACTTTCCCAATTATGCTCGCTATTCACCAATTGTGTGGTGACATAAGTATTGTCACCGGTACTAAAGATTCTTGCGTGTGTCGAATCAATAATAAGTTTCGTGATGATGATATTGCAGTACGTCTTGGTGCCACGACGACAATAGTATGCCTTTGAGGCCCGAGTGAGACAAAAACTGACAATGTCGATGTACAGATTTGTCAAAGAAGGCAGCAGCAAGCGCCTATTCGTCCAAGGGACGCTCGAAGGCGAAGATCCCAAACCACGTAAATCGAGCTTAAAGAAATCCACCCCATCCCCTGTCGGATCACCTATAACTACTAGTCTGAACCTGGCTTCCGTCCCGCGAAGCTTAAGAGAAGGTTTGACCAGACACGAGACAGTATACGATGGGAACTACCCGGGGATGGAGAGGTCCTCGAGCTATCGTTCAGGGTCCTACAGAGAGGAGAGCTACAACGGCAGGATCGTTCACGACGGGAATCAGACGCACTTCGAATATGATGGCGAGAGCTCTCTGGATATACCGCTGTCCGCCGGCGGTCGAGGGTCAGATTTGCAGGCGATTCATACGAACAAACGCTTGTCGACCGAGGTCCTAGGCTCATCGTTAGAGTCGACGAAGATCTCGAAGAAAGACGAGATGAGCGGTCAACGACGGATCACGACTAGGATCGTGAGGAAGGTCACCACCCTGACTAGAGGTGAGGAGAGAGCCTCAACTGAGGATCTAGCTAGAGGCAGCCGCGAGGTCCACAGATCCGCCGAGCGTTATCGACACGTTGAAATGGAATCACTACCCAGAAAAGTAAAGGTAACTTCAGTTTCTAACTCGTTATGCTAAAGCTATTTCTCAGCTGTACAAAACGGAAGTTTAGATTAGATAGTCTTTCCTTATTAATAACCTGTTGTTGACTTATACAAATGTTTGAATTCTCCAATGTATTATGAAAGTATAAGATCAATCACTTAAGACGTTTACTAATGAGAATCGTTTATTTAAGAGATGTAATTAAGCACTTTAGGATTAATATGCACTGAGATTCGGATCAATTTATTTATATGTTCAAGATAACGTGCTATTAAAACTGGATAAGTGTTCTCCTTTATTTGAATGCAGCCTCTATAATTTGTCTGTACCGTTATATTGATTGACATCTGACTAAACGGCTTACTTCTCACCGTATAGAATTATTATGTCACTTTATTAATAGCTGTTTTTATAATATTTTGTCCTTGATCGAATGCAGTATTTAATTTCAATGTTATTTGAAAAAGTCTATAAAGTTTTTTATTCAATATTCAGCACTAGTGGCTCCCAGTGGTTTCAGTTGTGTTGCCTTCAATTTTCCCGGGATAAAAAGTAGCCTAAGTTTTATTCCAAAACATTTCTAACTCTGTGCCAAATTTCATCGCAAACCCTTTAGTCATGAAGGAGTAACAAACAAACATAGTTACGTTCTCATAAACTTTCGCATTTATTATATTAGTACCATTGCGTCCTTACCAACAAGTATTTCTACCTTAGTGAATATCTAGATTCCACTTTCCAGAACCCCTTGCGATGTGGCAACGACTATAGGACTGAAGACATGTCGTGATTTACGTGTGCAATTAAAGAGTCTTGATTAACCAACGGACATACATGTATAGTTGAAAGCAAACGAATCATTCTTAATATGGATGCGGACAATTTATCACTCGGAGAAGATAAATGCGAGGTTTCTTAATGATGAGTAATTTTTCTTGTGATATGTTCGCCATATGTTACGATACCTTAGATATTTGAGGCTGGAACTGTGTCAGGAGTCATAATTATACAGGTCAAGAATGAAGCTTACAGTGACAAATAACGTATAAAGCCTTGAAGAGCTGCAGTAAATTTAGAGTAATTATTTTTAAGGTTGTTTGAAACAGTACTTTATATACTGGTATTTCGTTCATATTTACCTGGAAAGAATCTGCTGCTTTGGACCGTCCATGTTTATTTACATTACAAGAAACTTGTAATTGAGCCCGTAATTGAATTATTCAACTCTGAATTAGTCTGCCTATCACAATTAGAATCAGGATTGAAATGTAATCCAAATGGTTGCGCGCGCGCAAGCCTTTAATCTGCCACCATATTGCTATGCAAATGTCAGTAACAAACTGCGCACGAGTGTATGACCCGCGCAGCCTTGATGACGTCACCCTTCATGTTATTGATAAATTCATAGTGACGTTAGATTTATGTAAAAATATAGTTTTAATTATGAAATCAAAAGTAATCAATTCAGTCAATGATTAGTTTTGCGGTTCATTTATCGTTAAAAAATCGGCTTTGAGATTTACTCCTTCGAGAGAGTGAATATTTGACATTGAGGTTAGTCAAGGTTTTAAACGTTTGCAACCTATGTTGTTTGCAAACGTTTAAAAAATATGTTGGTTTCATCACTGTGGTCATTAGTGCAGGGGAAAATGATTATCATTCACACACGTTTTTGAATATGCACTACTATTTCATGACTACAATTTGAACAATGGAATTGTCAATTGCAAATGCAGTTTAAAGTGTGATTCAGATACCTAATAACTAGTCGGACGGATGTTGCCTGATGATGATTAAAACTAACTACAGTTGATCTAAATTAATCATCAGTACATGGTGATTATGATGAAGTACTATTGACTGTATGAATGAAAACTATTAATGATGACGCGTCTTTTGCAAAGTAATAAATATGAATGGCGCTTATCAAATTTTATTTCCGAATTCATATGCTATTAGTAAATAATGATTAATAACTATAAACAGAATTATTAATAAAAACTTGCATCGATATTCAATTTGGATGCTGTTAATTGGCGTATTATTCATACAAGGTCAAGATTGATATCAAATTTTAAGGACATTGATCTGAACTTTGTGGTATAACTAATTTACATACTTCGTCTTCTGAATCATATAACCCAATTTGCGTTTCCAAAATAAACGAGCGATGTTTCCAAAAAAACAAAAAGAAACTTACACAACAAAGATCGAAAGCGAAAGATAAAACAACAATAGCTGCATTCTGCAAACGTAAAGTTCAGCTCTAGAAATAAATGCAGTAATGTCACGACGCGCCGGTTCATATCGAAGAGGCAACTGATACTTCACCAGCGACCTTTGGATCTGGAGAAGTGAATCTTATTACTGCGACGTTAAGGGTTGGAATACATGGAAGGGATCCTGTTGATCTATTACAATAATATGCCGGTAATGTAGGTCGAGCCGAAGTAAATGTGACTAAGGTTATGATCTCATGTAAATAAATGTGTAAGACTCTCAATATTATGTTTAGTGGCTCCCCGCGTTTCACCCGCGTTCCCGGGGGATCTTCAATTTTCCCGGTATAAAAAGTACCCTATATGTTAATTCAGGTTATACACTACCCGTGTGCTAAATTTCATATAAATTCGTTCTGTAGTTTTTGCGTGAAAGAGCAGAGAAGAGAAGAGAAAACAAACTCCATGCATACTCACAAACGTTCGCATCCCACTAACATTATAAATGGGGACGCAGATGAAACCGCGGGGAACCATTAGTTCATAAGATTAGTAGGATTTGATGAGAATTACTTTTTCAACGGCTACTTACTGTCGATAATAATCTAATGCAGAAGGCTCAGAGAAAACTTAAAATTGGTTCGCTATCAAGATTCGATTGAAGCTTTTGATGCGGTAACACTTGTGGGTGTTTTCAAATAATAGACTAGTGGTTCAGTGAAAGCAGAAACGATTGCCCGTTCTAAATAAATATAGGTAGATTGTATACTAATAACTAGCCACACGTAAAAAATTCTATATTAATTAGTTTAGTAGGAAAGGCGTGGTCGCATGCAGATAGATATGAACAATTTAACAGGTTAATTAGCCGTGAGATACATTGTGGACATGCAAATATTTTTACATGGGACCTCTCTCATGAATTCGCTGAGTTCACTTGAATTCTTTCCAATTCCAATTTGTTGCTTATGGCTCCATCGTGTTACCGATGACTCTGCCAATGTCATAGTCGGGAAACGCAATTACTCAATAAATTAGGACGAAACGGAATACCGATAAATTCTATGAGCATATTAAGTATAATGTAAGAGTTATTGATTAGTAGAATAATAATGATGAAATAATAAATATTATATAAAAATGTAAATTAAAGACTTATTTCATTAATTGTTAGAAATTTTGTTAATACCTTAATAAAAGGAGAGTGTACTGAAGATAATAACACATTAAGATTAACAGGACGAGGAAAATCAGGGCCTAAAAGATCGTATAAAGGGGTGGAAATTTTTAGACAATTAAAGAATATGTGATCCAAGGTACCCTCCTCAAGACCACATTCACACAAAGAGCTATCTAGAATTCGTAATTTAGCGAGAAATGCAGGGGAGCACACATGGCCTAACCGAAGTCGAATAATAGTGGAAGTTAAAGATTTTGAAAATCCGCGAAATTTAAAAAACCATGGCTTGGTAGGAATCATAGGTTGCAGGAACCCATAATTCTTTCCCTTCACCATTCTGGAAGCTTGCCATAAAGAATCCCAAGATTTCAACAAATTTGGTTTCGCAGAATTTTTCAGGTCTCTCGAGAAAAACTTTTTATGAGTTTCAATGCCCAAATGAACAGCCTGTTTAGCACATCGATCCGCATTTTCATTACCAATAATGCCACAGTGTCCAGGAATCCAGGCCACGACAACATCAATACCAGCGGAAAAACATTTATATAAAATACTTTTTATTTTTAAGGTAAGATAAAATCGTTCTTTGGCATGAAAAGGAAACTTCTTTATGTCTTGAAGTAAACTAAGGGAGTCCGAAAAGATTATAGTTTTATCAAGAGAATGAGATTCTACATAAGATACTGCCTCCAATAGAGCTATTGCTTCGCCAGTAAAAACAGAAGTAAGAGGAGGACATTTAAAACTAAGAACAATTTGGTATTTCGGCTTGAATTCTTTAATTAAGCAATTAACTTTGACTTGTGATGCCATAATTAGGTGAGTGATGTTAGAAAGGTTAACATCATGACTGGGTCATTATTTTTTCGATCGTTTTAGCTGTCACTTCTTTCACTAAACCTGACACTGATAAAGAGTGCAACGGTTTTATATCGATCCAAATTTTAAACCCCAATACCTAGGTAGCAAATTTTCAGATAGTAAATCCTAAATGGTACTAAATAGTCACTTCTCTTTTTCCATAATAATTTTTACATATTGACATGAGTTTTTATCTTCCCTTTATCAAATTCCCGTGTAATTATATTTAATTGCACCCATAGATTGGCATGTAAATTAGCTCGTACACTTTCAGTGGCGTGTCTTAGATCTCACGCATCGTTGCCTTTTGCAATAACTATGCTTGAGAATTATAATGCTCCATTTGTAAATGTTGCTCAGAGTTTATCTACACAATTTTATGTAAAATGATTTTCAATGTAACTTGTGTTGTTTAACAATAGCGTTATTACTGACCTTTGATACAAGGCGGTCAATCATCATATAGATTTAAATCGCAGAGCAATTTACTTCTCTATGTTTCTCAATTAAATTGTTAAACATCTTGTCGGGTCTTTAAAACAGCCAATTGTACAATCAATCGTTCATACACATTAATAATATTCTCGCGGAGAGTACCACAAGGCGTAATCTTATTCCCTCTATTGCAAATATTCTATGATACGCTTTCATGAATAAACAATTAGCGGTGATTATAAAAAGGTTGCCTTTTTTGCTTCTAACCAACGAAAGTTAAGTGAAGCGGACATGCAAGTCTTTTTGTAATAAAGTAAAAACTCATTTACAAGTATAATTTTCCTGATTTTCAAATGAATATTCCGGTTCATTCTTACATGTTACATGAATATGTGAAACTGGAGACTTGTTATCTATAAATGATTCAAAGAATTTCATGGGAAATTGATTCCGAAGCACGAACAACATTTTTTAAGCTCCATGTTTTTTTAGATTTGATACTGAACATGCGAAAGAGATTTGAGTGGGATCCCAACCAATATTAATATTCCTTGTGTAAACAAGGCAATAGTTGAAGTTATAACACACTAGTGGCTCCCTGCTCCCGGGAGTTATTCCATTTTTACGGGATAAAAAGTAGCCTATGTCCTTTCTCAGGCTCTAGACTAACTGTGAATTAATGTGAAAGCGGGACAGACAGAGTTTCTTTCGCATTTATAATATTATGTAGTTAAGATTTGACAACAGTTAACTTTCAACATACAGACATAACTGAGGCAACATTAAAAGCGTAAGACATTGAAGTAGAATAGAGTGCAGATCAAGATTTCCTCAGGTTAGTCACAGTTTCGCGTACACACGAGGGTAGCGGCATGTAACCACACTCATAAATCACAAAGATGGCGGAGATTCGCGCCGTTGAATGCGATTGTCGAAATCACATGATTGTAGGCAGTACAGAAGTAGCGTGTCTGAGAATCTACCAGCTTAGTACAGTCCAGTGGTTTAGTACAAAAAGGTAAATGAAACAATTGAATTTTAAGGCAAATTTGACCTTTTTCTTTGTTTCAGTCATGTATATAACCGTATTTTGTTTCCTGTAAAGCGTTACTTAAACCTGAATTAATTATTTGAGATATTAACAAATACTTATTTTCCATATAAGTAGTTCCTCAATTCTTGTTATTCGTTAAAACTTGCAACAATTTCATTTCCCATATAAAGTCCAAACACACAGGTCTATTCGACCTAATCATATTTTCGATTACGATTAAATATAAAAGCGTCACATGCCCCAGGACACGGTAGTGATCCAAGATGGCGGACAGGAAGCGCACAGGTGCGGTGCTGCACATGACATTAGCGACCCGCGCGTGCGCATCGATGCGTTACCTTTGTGAACTTGACGTGACGAAGACTGTAACTATATAGTTTTAGTTTAAAATAGATGTAAAGGGTGGATTAGATACTTTTTATAGATTGTCTATGTAGTAGAAAGAAATGGTATGGTTTATACATGACACCTTTACTAGGGTTAAATATATAAATTGAATAATAAACTCGGGTCATGTTTAAATAGTAACTAAAGGAATAAAGCTAATGAAATCGTGATCAAGCCATGGACAGTATAATGAGTAAATCCTGAAGACATTGCATCGGAAAGTGTCAGTTCCGTGCTAATAATCACGACGCCTGCGCCGGCGCCGGTGTCCGTAGAAAGCAAAGGGCTCACTTTAATTGGGAAAGTGAGAAGACGACAAATGGTCATACGATAGCTGCACTTGCAAGTCTTGATTGTGACTTGGTTATAAAAGTTAATTCTTGCAGAGTTTCTGCGATCGTATTTGATACTAACTTGAAACTTTATAAATTTTGAGATCCTATTTATTTCTTTGAAGCTACTACATATTTTTGTGCACTTTTAGAACTTAAACTGTTAAACCTATGTGCCTTTGATATTTACACAAGAAAATACGAAAGGTTCACTTAAAAAGATAATTTTGCACATTATATTTCTTAATAACTTAACTTCTCACACATGTTCTGCGTAATCGCAGCGGTTAAATCTTGCTACCGTTTTTAGTTGTTCTTTTAAAAACAGGATTCTATTTGACATTATTTTTTTGCACGAATATTAAACTGTTCTCCGTGTGACCACACAAAGTTTACTGTTATAACGACATGAATGTCTCTATTATACGATTTATTATTATCTAAGTAGGTAAATACAACGATTTCTGTTCCAACTATATAATTTCTATTAATTTTTTAAAGTCAAGTTTTATTGTGACTCATGCAAGAAAACTTCTGCTTTCTTTAGTTATTTTTGAAGATGATCCAATGCATTTTGAAGGTGGATTTTTGGCATTAACCTGAATTTATTAATAAGTTTAAATATTACGCATCTTTACCGTTTTGTTTGATGACCCATTGAAACAGAATTCTGACCTGAATCCTGGTCCAATAAATATAATATTTTCCTCTTTCTCTTTAATTCACAGTTAAAAAAGTACCAGGAGAGCATAAATGACGTGCAGTAAATCCCACTCTGAGTACTTGCTTAAGCCGTTATCTCACCGTAAATGGAATAAACCTTTAAAAGCCTCAATTATTGATCTTCTTTACGAGGTTTTCTTATTTTCCAAGTGCATCTTTGTTTCTTTTGGTGATGTCATTTGTAACTGTTTTATAAAAAAACGTAGCCCATAATTTATTGCTATTGTGGAATCTTGTGCAATTGAGTTTTTAGTATACTTTAACAGTTTTAAAATTTTCGGACTTAAATAGATATTTTTAGACATTTATTTTTATATTATTGCTATAATGATGTAGCCTACTTCTTCACAATTATTTATTTAACATACACAATTTATTATAGTGATTTTTAGATCTTTAAATAGATAACTGTTCAATTTTATCATCGTTCAATCTTGTTTTGTGGTCATTGTTAATGTCTTCGTGGATTCTAATTTCTTTAGTTTTTGTTTCTTTAATGACATCATCCATGACTGGACCAAATCCTTACATTATCGATGACCATTTAAGGATGTGATGTCAACGATTTATGTATGATCTCACCTTTAGTGTTTAGTTTGCAAACCCAACTTGCTTTAGTGGCATTGGTTTCCTCTAATGTTGTTTGTATATTCAATTATTATCTAAATATTGAAATTCTGGGGGTATTTGTTTGAAAATACCGTTTGAAAGTTTGCTGTTAGTCCATATATTTAAAAGTCGGTGACAACTCTTCCTAAAATATTTGTCGGTTTTTTTATATATCTTACGATCTTTCTCGCTAGTCCATATACATATTTTCATCTACGTACCAAACATAGTACAGTTTCTTTCCGCAGTGTTTGGCTATCTTTCATCTGAATCCCTGAGCGCTAAATCATGTAAACATTTCTCCTATAATGTAGGTTAATTACCTCTTTATCAACCACCAATTCGCTTGACACCAGGATTGACACACGAAACGATTTCAGCCATTGTTTAATTTGCCAAGTTTCTACGGCATTTATAAACATGAAGCACGATGTCTCGATAAAGCCAACAATCAGCCAATTCTTTAAGTCCAACAATAGTTCCCATTGCATGTATCCACCGACGATCTACAGCCGACAATTCTTGTACCCAGGCCTGCCTCTCTGTAATTGAACAATTGTTTTCAGCGTCTAAATTTGTATCTACCGTTATATGTAAAGGTGAAGATGAAATTGTATGTTTTATTGATTTATTGCTATCACGAATCAAATTTTCACACCGCCTTTTTTAGATGTTGTCTTTGGTAATCCATTAAAATTTATTAGACACTATGTTGGTTTATTGAAATAATTATATGTTCTAAGTGATGTATTTCTTTTCTATAGTAAGAAAGTAAGTAAAGAATCTAATCTAATACGTATTTTCTTCTATCAAAATCTATTGTACCAACAAAACGTTATTCAATCATTATAAAATCTCACTGCTTTTCAGAAACTGTTTATCCACAATTTATTATAGAGCATTTCTTTCTGCGCCCGCGCCGCTCTCCGCGTCACGAACCGTTATGCTTATAAAGGGTGCTCCGATAAATGTATAAGTCTGTATAAGCTCATTAGGTCGTGGCCAGACGGTTATCAGGTATCACGAGAGACGCTCACGAATAGACAAATTTCACGATTCTGATATTTGAGGCACTGTGAATATTTTTTAAAAATTTATACTCTGGAGTAAATGTTTGTGAAAGACCTAAATGGAATGCCAGTTTTTGTAGATTTTGACCGAGTAATGGAATGTTATTGTTATACTTGCATTATTTTTTAACATTATTCAACTGAATAAATATTTAACCCCTTCTACATTTTACATAATATCTTACCCATACTTTCGATATTTTCAAACATTACTTTAAAGAATATGATTTATAAATATACCACTTCACCATCCTTTGGAGTAAAATCTATAATAGCTCTGGTTAGACTATCTTTAGACATTTGATTGATCGAAGATCAATGCGTTTCAGGCCAGCATTGAACTTCAAGTGTTTTTAGGTCAACGAACTTGTAATTCAATATCTGTGCTTCCAAATATAATTCGCTGTTCATGTTTCAATGATTTTATTTAATGATATCTACCGAATGATTTATTGTAACAGAGTAACGTCCTACTGTTATTTAATGTATTGTTTAACAGACTATAAGCTAGAAGTTTGTGGTTTCATCCGAGACATATAATTAATAAATGGGGAACTTAATAGAGAGGTTTGGCTATGTTTATTATAAATCTCAGCATCTCATACCCATAGAGCAGGAATAATTTTAGAAATTAATAAACGAAATGCTAACCTGACCGAAATGGTCAGAAGAAACCATGAGGAAACACAAATATAAAGTCCAACACGTACAAAAAGGTATGAATAGCAGTGGCCGAGGAATCCGAAAAAAAAATGGTATCTTGTCAATCAGAATACCGTTCTAAATACCGGATAGGATCTAATCGCATCTGATGAGGCGCCACGTGCCCTTTTATAGGAACTTGCAGTTGGTCACGATCCATTCAATTCCATTCTATTTGCGACTGTGGCGACAGAACGCTCTTTCGATTTTGGTATCGATACAAACAGTCGAGTGAGGTAATCGATTTTATTCACTCGAGTAACTAACATACTATGGAAGGTACAGAAAGAAGTGAATAAATTTTGACAAGTTTCCAAATAAGTTTACTTACAATTATCACAAATGTTAGTTGCAAATTGTAAATAGTCTCGAGAGAAATGAATACTAAAGTGCAATCATTGATACGGTAATATTAAACCCAGCGAGTGATCTCAATAAAACAAGTGGCGTTAAAATTGAAAGAAGCGAAACGCAAAAAAATAACTAATCTCAAATCTCGACCAGCACCGAAAACGGCGAAGTACTAGTCACATCACAATAGTCTATTAGGGTCGATGATTCGTACAATAAAAACGGATTTAAACCTGCCGACAAAGCATAGTTGATCCATATTTCACAGTCGGACCAACTGACCATTGTGGTTAGGTTTTTTCGTATATTTCCAACCGCAGACTGCTGACAAAGTTACGTTTGCAGCCAGCATTTTTATTCCCGCTTTTAAGCAATGCTTTTCGATTTAAGTAGCAGCAATGGTAACTTAGTTGCTACTTGTAGCATGACCATCGTTTCATTAAGTTTGGTCCATCAGTTCAAGTTCAAATTGCAATGTTTTGAGTCATTGATACTGGTCGTCTTGATTACATGCATTAAGAGCATTTCTTAGAATTGTTGTGATAGATATAATAACTGTGATTTTTTGTTTATTACTATAATTATGATGTTCGTTTTGTTTATATATGTGTGTCGGAGTATCATTAAAAGTGTTTGTTATTTTTTCAATCGACTTACGGTTAGATATTTTAGGTGTATGACGTTATCTATACAGATCACGATATGTGCCATAACGTGGCGCCTTTAATATTTTATTACCTGTGTGAAGTAAAAAGTTATCGTACACTTCGAAGCGAAAAAGTAAAGTGAACCAATAAATTGTTTTTAACGATCACTCAGATTCTATAAATAGAAGGAATTCCTTTGTTGAAATTCAAAATGAAACGATAGTCAATCTTTAAGATACAATCAGTGGAGTAAATAACACTGAGAATGGTACATCCGCTGGACAAAACACTGGTGACGTCACGAACGATGTTGAATAGGAACTTCGTGAATTGAAAGCTGATGTAAATTTTGGAGCACGACATAAGGATATAGTGCCGCATAAAAAAATATAGGAATTTGTTTTAAAATGCTCTAGCTATCTAAATTTAACGTAATAGTTCAAGGATACTGGTCCAAAATCACTTGTTAAGCATTTTAAAATGTCCATTTATAAAATACTTGTGGCTCCCCGCGGTTTCACCCGCACACCCGGGACATCTTCCATTTTCCCGGGATAAAAAGTAGCATGTCCTTTCTCAGGTGCTAGACTATTTGTTTTAATTTAAATCGGTGTTGTAGTTTCAGCGTAAAAGCAAGACAGACAGACGGACAGAGTTACTTTCGCATTTATAATATTAGTGTAGATTGCACAGAGGTACTATCTGTTTACCTATTCTAAATCCTTAAATATGTATTACTCATCGTTAATTATCAACTTATCTAATAAATTAATCGAACTCAAAGGACCGACTAAGCTACTTCAAATCTATTAAAAGTGAGCAATAGGTAATAAAGTCTATCCAAGACTCCAAGTGTCTTCTAAGTGAAGACCCTGACACAATATGTATGACATCATGAATTCCACAGCCTCGTGTACGCCCACACATACAATTCGCACCTTCTTATTTACATTAGAATAAGGTTCAATTTTCTCTATTTCATTTAGTTGGTTAAATTGTTTATGTAACATAAGCATTACATTGATCTTACTCGTGTGTCAAGTGCAATGAATTTTAAATTTTACGCCATTTTCTAAATATGATAATGATTCTGAAAACTGTTTAACTGTAAATCAATTGTAAGTGCAGCATATAAGTTACACTGGCCTTCATATTGATATTCGTGCAAACCGCAATGTATTTGATTTTCATATGAGACGCTACTCGTATCTAGGATATACTGATGAGTCTAGTTCTCTAGTTAGTTGTTTGATTTATTTACCTCGTTTACATTTGTACAGCTGATAAGACAATAAATAATATAGGTTTTTGACTAGTTGGGGACAGTTCATTTCTTTCTCATTACTTACTATTTCTAAATTCATCATCTACATTTGTAAATTTAACCACTCTATTCACTTCTTCTGCTATATTACTATCTATGAAAATATCTAAGTAAGACTTCGAACCTTTAATTAACACGAGCGAAAGTGGCGATGCGCAAGCATGTTTGTGTACACAGGCTTTCATGGACTGATTCCTGTCCACACGTCATTAGTTCAAGTAATAATACTTTCATGTGCATTCGAAAACGTTTCTAGATCAGTGTTTGTATTTATAATTGCTCCATCGTTATTTGATATGACCTTTATGTTTGTAGACACATGTGTTCTAGGACTTTGAAGGTTACGTGTGTGCTAAAGATTTGGTCACGTATTGAAGTTTTCGGATTGTCTTTGAAGTCTTAAGTATCATGATTTGTTTTCCTGATAATACTCCAAATTAAAATAGTTTGAGTTGTATGTTGTATAGTGTGTAGAATATAATTCTTATAGATACGGTTCGGTTATTTACTGGTTCAAAAGTACATTTATAATTTTTTTTTTCATCTATTGATGATTTTACCTAAGCAAGAAACTTTACAAAAAACTTGACTATTACAACAAGGATCTTAGTTCAGAAATTAAAACAGCTATCATAATTAGAAGAATCAACATGTAATCAGCATCGATTGAGTCATTGATTTCAAGCAAAGTTAAATCATTACGCACTGTGCGGTTGCTACCACCGTATATGGTATCATCAATGTATGCAAACCTACTATTAAGTATCCCTTAAGGCGAAATTCGACCGATACGCCTACTCGCCGTAAAATCTGCTCCAAACGTGCTATTAAAATCATCAGTTTTATAGTATTTTTATAACCTTTATATACCTATATATGAGACGATTATTTACTCTACGGAAACATGTATATAAAATTGCATATGTAAATATAAAATATTATAAAGTTGTTAGTTGTGCCCTATTAGGAGGAGGTTAGTTTGTGATAGTTACCTAGCTATAAATCTATAAAGCATGCACCATATGTTTTATATCTGTAAAGCTAGATGCATTTTATTTCCTGAGTTGCCACCTAAGGAGTATTTATAAAGACATCGTTTATTATGCTACTTTAATTGTAATTCGAATGAAAATAAATCGAAACCTGTTGGAACTCTGTTTACTATTTTCAATCTGGTTTTATAGTGTGTCTTGTTTCTGAAGATTCATACTTTTATTGATTTATTTCGAATATGATATTATTTACGTATTTTAGTCTGGTTTTTATCCATACCTTTAATACATTGTTTATCATTTATTCTTAAGGTACCATACCTTTTACGTTAAAGGTCAACCGTCAGTTGTAAACTGGACAGGGAAGGTTGACAATGACAGGTCATATGAAGGCAGTGGGTTTCTTGGCATTCTTAAATCCATTGTCCTGTTATAAAAAAACAATCTTAATGCATCTTCGGTAAAATTGAATTTGCATTGGCATTTTAACAATCTACAGATGAGCTTAAAATTGCAGTAGGTAAAGAAGATGATTTTCTGTACTCTAGAGATAATTAAAATTGGTAGAAACATGCTACTAATTCAAAAATAATAATTTTATTAACTTAATTTGTTCACTTTTAATCCCAAAAAGATTGAAGAAGGACCGACCAAAGTTCCTGGTTCAGGAATTACTGCACTTAAGGATATAACAATTTTATATGAGGGTATTGACACCGTATCAAATAAACGATTCGATCAACAGAATGCGGTGGCTTGTTTTCTTTTCAATATTAGATTCACTACGGTTTGAGATAAACCGTTTCGACGTAACAATAAAACTAACGACAGTTGGGACTGTAAATTCTATTTTATTGGTAAATATTAGCATTTTTACTGCAGACATTCGGAACTTAAAATCAATCATGAGTATATAGACGATAGAAATAATGTTGCTATAATAAATTGAAAGAGATCTATAACAGTTGTAGATGATAATGAAAAAGATTCATTTGATATTGTAGTTTGTGAAAGAAATGATCATCTTCAAAATGACTGACTTGAATTTAATCAAAACACTCACAATAGAATCGCTATATAAAAACGAATTACTAAATTTCAATAGAAACAAACTGTTTTTTTTATGTATTACACAATACCACGTACTGTAGAAGTATAGAACGGAGATGCCTTCATGTCTCGACGTCTTGTACAAACACCATAACAAAGGCATTTTTTGTGCACGAACACAGATCTATTCATTTAGCAAACGTGACAATATTCAGTGAGATTTATTGTAAGATCTAATAGAAATAGAGTAAAACTTTGAACTGTGTGTGGGCGCTTTGCCTCGGTCATTTAGCAAGGATTATAGGTTCTTGACTTAGCATCTATAGTTGTATTTCGCGTCTGTGGGTTTGCATTTTATGGTCCATCATTAATCAGATTTGCTGAACTTAAATGAACCTTAGCTGGGTGAACACTATGTTTAGATCATATATGTGGTTCTTTTCAATTAACTAGTCTGGCTCTAAACGTATTCTCAAACTCCTATAGATTTTTATTCTCTGAATTCGAAGAACAGTTTTTATTATTGTTGAAAATAAGTTTGCTTCAGATCAGAATATATTTTCTTCGATGTTTTCTCTGTACATACAAAAAGCTCAAGCACAGTTATTACTGACCCGCAGGTAACTTTGATTAGTTCAGAAGTTTGTATGATTGATGCTATCCCTTGATACGACTATGATTGCCTCGCCATGAAGATTGATTAAAGTTTCTAATTCTAATTTACTTCTTACAATCTAATTTGCTACTGTATTAGGAATATTCTCTGAAGATTTGCACTATTTTTCGACATTGGAAACTTAATTATTGATTCCGGATATCGTCTGTATCTTCATTGTCATTTCCTTTTTGGGTCGGCTTTATGTCATATCGCTCTATTTCATTCGGTCATCAGTCAATTCTAAAATTTGATTGTGGATATGATATCTATTATACTACTAGTGACTCCCCGCGGTTTCAGCCGCGTACCCGGGTGATCTTCTGGGATAAAAAGTAGCCTATGTCCTTTCTCAGGCTCCAGACTATCTTTTCAGTAAATCGGTTAGTTAAATCGGTTCAGTAGTTTTAGCGTGAAGCGAGACAGAAAGAGTTACTTTCACATTTATAATATTAGTACAGATAGGTTTAAACTAGTTTAACATGACATGCAAAGAACAAGTCAATCCAAATTCGCAGGATATGAACTGTATCTAGAATCTAGATCTATGCCGCTTGGATTTCCTCATAGCTAGTTATAATAAGTTCTGGGTGTCGGCCAAACGTCATAACGCTGAGCACTGACCTGCCCTCAGTTATATAGACTTTCTCTCACATTGCATTACTTCCTTTGCCTTACAGATTTCTTAGCTGATGTATCTTGATTTGATCTTATGCTTTTTCGTCTTTTACTATGAAATTTGTTATTTTGGTACCGTTTTATATGATAGTTTATTAGCGACTAGCGTAGTTCCCGTTCCCGTGCTAATAAGGGGTTAAAATTTTGCCTATTGTTCTTCCTGATTTCGGAGCCTAAACAATGCAAACAAAAATGCAATCGAATCTTTGTTATATTAGTTTAGATACGACGGAAACTAGTTCCTCTGTTATATATACTTTGAGATAGGATAAATAAATAAATATACTACATACTTTCTACTATATTAATTTGCTATCGCGATGTTTTTAATGACTCGTTGTGAGAGTAAGTAACATGTTATTATATTTGTTTTGAGTTAGAGTTAGCTTTATATATAGTCCTCCAAAGAGTTTTTTTTAGGTATTAAAGTATATTCGACTTAATGTTATTATATGTTAAGCTCAGTCTTCTTTAACAAGATCGTATGATGTTGTGCAATCTATTTTTGATAACAGAGGTACCTAATTGGTCTAATTCTCACGATATGTTAGTGTCTTGATCACATATAATAACTTAACAAATTAAAATTAATTTTGGTTCAGAAAGTATTGTATGTTGTATATAGTATGTTTTCTGTTCATAAGTGCTTGTGCAGGCTTATTTGAATAATAAATATTTAGATATTTTATTTTAAACATAAACCTTTCCTATATGAAATTCCATTGGCAAAGACAAAATCCACATAGCATCCAAACTATTTTCAAGCCTATATTCCTCACTTACCATATGTTTTCTTTACCAGATATCCGACATCGTGGTGGGTCAAGAACCGAACGTGACAGCTCGTGAGGCGCTCCTCAGCTGGGCGCGCCGCTCGACCGCCAAGTATCCAGGGGTGAGGGTGGCTGACTTCACGTCCTCCTGGCGCGATGGGCTGGCCTTCAACGCGCTGATACACAGGAACCGTCCTGATCTGATTGACTGGCGTAATATCAGGTAAGGTTTTTGAGGATATGATGTATATTTAGGTCGTTAGGTTTTGTGGTTGGTGACCCTGATTTTGTGCTGTGTTCTATTTTTTCTGTGGATTAGTTTAAACAAGCAACAAGCGGTTTTACCCGCGTTCCTGGGTATCTTCAAATTTCCCGGGGTATAAAAACCGCTATGTGTTTATTCAACTTATAAACTGTCTTCCAAATTTTATCCAAATCCGTTCAGTGGTTTTTGCGCGCAAGAGTAACAAACATACATCGCGCGCATATAACATTCGCATTTATAATATAAGTGGGATTGAGTTAGTTTAAATTAAATAAATCTGTGTTATATATTTTCGTTTTATATGCTTATGTATATATTGTTATCTCAATATAAATAAACTAGCTTCTGCCCGCGACTCCGTCCGCGTGGAATAGTTACTTTGGGCTAACGCTCACTTTCAACCCCCTTCGTTTACGTAGAAGGATGGTCTCGCAGAGCTAACTGATGACTGCCCGTGCACGCTGGCCCAGCGCTTAAAGGCGCGCACAGTACTTGATCATTTTTTGCGGCGTAGTAATTTTAAACTTGCGATATCTCCTAAAATATTCATTGAAATCGAGTGATGTAAATGGCAGTTTTGTTTAAAATTAAATACTTGTTATGAATAACGCATTTATTTGGATAAGGATTAATATCATCTTTATAAAAACACCTTCACAAATAATGCTTAATTTTCGAACAAATTTGGTTAGCATAAAAATGGTCACAGTGAGCCAACCTTAATAGATAGACATATGCTATCGCGGACTTTTTTTTAGAACTTTTAAAGGGGAACAATTCTGTCATACATCATTTTAGCGTAACTTTAACCGTTTACGCAGCGTACGCAGCGGAAGCTCTCAACAGAAAAAGAAATCTCCCGATTTTGAAACATTCTTCATTAGTGTTCCGCTCCTATTGGTCATAGCGTGATTATATGTAGCCTATAGCCTTCCTCGATAAATGGACTATCGAATGGTGAAAGAACTTTTCAAATCGGACCAGTAGTTCCTGAGATTAGCGCGTTCAACCAAACAAACAAACAAACAAACTCTACTCCTTTATAATATTAGTATAGATATGAAAATACCAAGCCTTCTTTGCAAGTACCCTTGGATTTTTACAAAAAAGAATACTAAAAAAGTCTCAGGGCTTTTTAAAAACAAAACGTATATGCGGCAGGAAGCGTTAGCTAATAAAACGCTCTTGAATAGAGCCTCCTTATATTTAATAGTTTCCGTAATCATGTCGTTAAATGTATGAGCATATTAGATTGTTATAAAAATATCTTAACGTAGCAATAAACTGTAACATATTTACAACATCTTGTGATCCAATTAAACTTTGATTTCATATTAAAACTAGTGGCTCCCCGCGGTTTCAGCCACGTTCCCGGGGATCTTCAATTTTCCCGGGAAAAAAAGTATCCTATGCCTGTCTCCTGGTTCTATGCTACCTCCCCACCAATTATCAGCTTTTTTTTTTTTTTTTTTGAATGGACTAGAAGGTGACAGCCTCAGATGGCTTTTACACCGTTACGCGGACTTTTTCGGTGAGCGCAGATGGCTCTCAACCGAAGGAAAATTTAAGCGACAGCGCTGAGGGTGCCCCTGCGGGACCGTGCCTCGGCTCAGGGCGTCACTGGGGGAAGTGGGGACTCACTTGGCATGATTATCAATTATCAGCCAAATCGGTTCAGCCGTAGGTACTTGAGTTATAAGTAGTGTAACTAACACGTCTTTCTTTTATATACATAATAGATTAGATAGATATATATATTGTTATTTATTTCTATGTATATGTATGTTTCAGATCAAGACAAGTTCGCGAGCGTTTGGAGACAGCCTTCCATGTGGTAGAGAAGGAGTACGGTGTTACTAGACTTTTGGACCCTGAAGGTGAGTTAGACTATTTTTTTATTATTACTACCACACAAATTGACTCCACGGTCCTTGATGGAAAGCAGTCAGTGGAGTCCCACAATGGTGGCCGTCATAACACGCCGGCATAGCAATGTGGCATGATGGCCCTCACCTTGACGGCCTAGAGAACAGCTTTTTCACGCCCCGCTTAAAGGACCCAAGAAGACCTCTTGAAGATAAAAAATATGTTGACGGTATCACTAGGTAGGTTCCCCCTCTGGCTTCGCACGGTTAGCAAAGCATCTTGCCTTTCAACAAATTTACACAAAACAATATTTAACTATACTTACGTCAAAACTTTCCTCCCGAATCCCTTCTTCTTAGAAATAAAATCTGCTAAAATATCAAGGGTGAATATGACTTTTATATAAGTAAGTTAAAAACCAAAATGATAATTGGATGCTGATAAGCAACAATGTGTCAACCCACAAAATGTCGAAAACAAAGGTTATGATATATTTTTATGATGCATAGCGTATTTAACATTCTACAAAAGTGTTTCAAGTCATCTAAAACATTAAAGTAGATAAATTTGGATTTATCATACAAAAAGTCATAAATCACATAGACATTATTATCTTTAAACGTCATTTTCTCGAAACTAGTTTATGAGGGCTAACACATTTATTGGTTATCAGCATCCAATTCCAAAGTTGTCTAATAGAATTATCATTTCCTCAAAGTTTTTTTCTAACTCGTTTATTTACAAGATTTGTGTTGCCTCTAATGGCAAGTAGGCTGTTCCTATTAAGCCATCTCGTTCAGACATTGAATCGTTAAAATAATCGTCACGCACAATAAACTCGGATAATGTTTGTGAATCGATGCTAGAATCGATGCGTAACGATCCGACACATGATTGTAAGATTGTGAGAACAAGTAAAATATAACACTGATAGTAGGTCCCCGCGGTTCCCAGGATCTTCAATTTACCAAGGATAAATAGTAGCCTATGTTTATTTGGCGCTCTTCTTAGTAAAACCAACTTTCAGAACCGAGCTTAAGAGTGACTATTCATAAGTGCTTGTAAAGGCCTATTTGAATAAAAATATTTTGTTTTGAATCCAGGTTAAAAATAATCTGTGTTCCAAATTTCATCTGACTTTCAAACCCGAAATATAGCCACGCCAAACATATACGTATCAATACTTATCTAATATTATAAATGCGAAAGTAACTCTGTCTGTCTCGCTTTCACGCTAAAACTACTGAACCGATTTAAATGAAAATTGTTACACAGATAGTCTAGAGCCTAAGAAAGGATATAGGCTACTTTTTATCCCGGGAAAATGGAAGATCTTCCGGGTACGCGGGTGAAACCGCTGGGAGCCACTAGTAGTATAATATTCTTTTGTGTTAATTTGTTGAAATATTATGATAATGATTCTCTGCAATTTGCGAAGGGACGCTATTCTATACTGATATTATGAAGATACATATTAACATACACCATACATTCGGAATAGATTTAATAATGACATTAATAAAGAACTTCGGTTGTCATTTCAGTAAGACAATAGCTCGTAAAGTTTTGTATGGGACCTGTTGCATACTTGTCTTGGTATTGAGTGAACGATTTGATTATTTAATAGTCGGACGGTTGATTAGCCTTAATACTAGCTTCTGTTGCGCGGTTTTCCCGCGTAGTTTCGGTTCTCGTAGAAATATCATATACTAGCTGCCTCCGCGCGGTTTTACCGGCGTAGTTCTCGTTCCCGTGGAAATACAGGGATAAAATATAGCCTATGTTAGTCAGTGATAATGTAGCTTTCTAATAAAAAAAGAATTATTAAAATCGGTCCAGTACTTTTTGAGTTTATTCGTTATATATTACATACAAAAATACAAATCTTTCCTCTTTATAATATAAGTGTAGATCCAGTGATCATGTAGCTTTGTATCGGCAAAATAATTAATTAAGTCGGTATTAAGTTTATTGGTTACATATAAAAATACAAATATTTCCTCTTTATAATACTATTGTATTTTCCGATAACACAAATTTTTATGTGACCTTATACATATGATACCTAATATCTCACTTAATAAAGTATGTTTGTAAAAAATACTCGTAAGATATAAATAGATAATCTTCATTTGACATTAGCTCAACTTTTTTAAACTACCACTCCAAAAAAGTGTGGTCAACTAAAATGATAATAATAAAGTATTAAGTATAAAAATGTAACCCAGCAGCATTAAACCAACTTTACTTCCAAGAACTTTAGCCAAACGAAAAAAATGTCGTTTCGCACAGTACGTCTGTAAGTTGGCGTAAATAATAGCGTCAGTCGGAATGAAGCCGCGATTTTATTGTGCGATTCCGATTGCGATAAGCGACAGGGACACACTTTCGACTAATTGCAGCAATTTGTACGCGCGGACTTGACGTTTGAGTGGGAGTGACGGGAGGTTTTGTCTTGAACTTTGTTACTATGTGTATATAGAAAAGGATAGGTAGAGGTTATTTATATTATGAAGACTGACAAGTGATGGTCATAAACCTCATGTATGTATAGGTCTGGTATTTTATCACGACCCTTATGTAACCGTTTTCAATTGTTTTACCAGAACTAAAGAATCCTATGGAGACATTTTTTTTTAATATCGGCCCATAATTTTTAGGTTTGTGTGTGACATAATTTTGTCATACCATTATATGGGTGGATGGTTCTTATATTTAGATTTAAATTGATTACTATCTATTATAACTTACTAGTGGCTCCCCGCGGTTTCACCCGCGTTCCCGGGATAAAAAGTAGCCTATGTGTTATTCCAGAACATATTCTAGCTCTGTGCCAAATTTCAAGCAGATCCCTTCAGCCGTTGGAGCGTGAAAGAGTAACAAACATCCATACATACAAACTTTCGCATTTATAATATTAGTAGGATATCGGGACCGATTCTATCCTACTCTTCACAACCATTATCATAATATTCTCATTTTTACAGATGTGGACACCCACGAGCCGGACGAGAAGTCCCTCATCACTTACATTTCGTCGCTGTACGAGACGTTCCCGGAGCCGCCGGCGGTGCACCCGCTGTTCGACGCGGAGTCCCAGCGCCGCGCCGCCGCCTACACCGAGCAGGCCGCGCAGCACCGCGCCTGGTTGCACGAGAAGTGTGCACTTATGCAGGTTGGTTGTTGGGCTCGACGGACCATTTGGCTGGCTCGAAGGACCATGTGACTGGCTCGAAGGACCAAGTTTCCGGTTCAAAGGACCATGTGTCCAGTTTGAAGTATCAGTAATTGACTCGAAGAAAAATTATTTGGTTCGAAGGACCATGCGTCATGTGGAAAGAACAGTAACTATATATTTGAACCTGAGGTTTATATTTGGTATTATATAAATTACCCTCGTAAACTAAGTTTTGAAATTCTTCTGAAAGCTTGTATTTATGTGAGAATGTATGTATTGCAGGACCGTGCTTTCCCGTCAACTTTGATCGAAATGAAGAAGCTGCTCAGCGAGAGCACGCGGTTCCGCAACGAGGAGGTGCCGCTCAGACAGCGCGAGAAGCAGAAGCTCTTCCACCACTACAGGGAGCTAGAGGTAAGTGGGACTTTCGGCTTTATTTTACACATACCAACGCAAAGTTCTCGTATTGTTCTTCAGTTAATGTTTCCATTTTATTACGAGCGTTTTTGAAATGTTAAAAGACTATAACGTGGAAGGAATTGGTTCTTTCAAATATATACCGACAAAATATCCACCACAATTTATTCTAAACTAGCTGCCTCCGCGCGGTTTCACCCGCGTAGTTACGGTTCCCGTGGGAATACAGAGATAAAATATAACCTATGTTATTCCTGATAATGTAGTCTTCCAATGGTGAAATAATTTTTTTAATCGGTCCGGTACTTTTTGAGTTTATTAGTTACATACAAAAATACAATTATTTCCTCTTTATAATATTAGTATAGAGTATAGACATCTTCTAAAGCAGTATATATTGTATGTAGAAATACTTCGAGTCAGTGGGCGAGTGCGACATAGAGCCGACGCTCCGGCCCGAGGCGCTGGAGCAGGCGTGGGCGCGCCTGGTCATGGCGCACCAGGAGCGCGAGCGCGACCTCTCCGACGAGATCCGCCGCCTCGAGCGCCTGCAGCGACGCGCCGAGAAACTGCACAGGTATTTAACTCACGCATTGCTGCGATGGACAAAGACCGGGTAGACCACCGGCCCGGTAGGTGGACGATATAGTCGAGGCAGTGGATGAGATTGGCACACCGTGTAAAGTGGCGGAATAAAGGGGGCCTATGCTCAGCAGTGGGTAGTTATGGGCCGATTAAGTAAGTTGCCGACCCTGAAAAAAAGGAGTAACTGTAGCGGTAGTGAAAGGGCCAAAGCGTAATGTAATTTCATCGAAGGGCTAGACAGGTATCACACCTACGACGCTACTCCATTCCTGGTCCCCTTAGTGGGGGACCACTGCCGTTAGGTTCTTAGGTCCGTCTGTGATATCACAATTTGTATTCTTACTTTTATCTCATCAGCTATGTCATAAACATTTTAAGGGGAATGTAATTAATGCTACTTTAAGCGATATGTAACTTTTTTGTATTTAGTTAAATTACAAATACCACCATAATTACATTAATCATATTATTCTAATTCTCCAACACCCAGTTACAGTATAGCATATAAATGAATCTATACTATATATAACTACCGTTACTACATGAAATGAAATTGATCTTACAGAGACATCAAACAAATCGAAGGTGGTCTAGACAACGTTGAAAGGCATATCGAAAGCGAGATACGACGCGTAGAGCGCGGAGTGCACCCGGCAGAAGCCAAAATGGCTGCCGAGCAGATCGAACAAGAACTGAGAAGTATGGAGCCGACCATACAGGAGATGTTCCAGGATGCGCAGGCATTGAGGGAGGGGAGGTATCCACAGGCTACCGAGTTGCATAGACGGTGAGTCTTATATTTGAGAGTGTAAGGTTGAGTTTTGCTTAGAAACTTATTTTTAAAGAAATTTATGAATTATGTTTTGGTCTATTGTTTGTTCCCATAAAAAAAGGTTTTTACGTAAAATTTATGTGGTTATTGCCTATATCATACGATGTAAGTGTGTTTTTCTATTAGTAAATTGGATAACTTTTGAGATTTGCCTTTACGTTTAAACTTTCATAAGACAACCTCTTTGGATTTAAATAGTAGTTTTAAAGGCAAATTCCATAAAAGTTTCCTATTTTCAATTATTGAATTTCCTTGGTTTAAAGCATAGGTATTTGTAGCAAGCAAATTAGTCAACCATAAGTTTTACATAACAAACTACCGTCTACTTGGCCATAATTTACCTCATTAACCCATTTTTCCACAGAGTCCAACAACTCCACGACAGGTGGCTAAACGCCCGGACTTCGTTCACCGGACGGCTACTACCCCGGCTTTCTTCAGTCCGCATGCCGGTGCAGCAGACCACCGTCCGCCGCGAGACCCGCACCGTGCTGGAGACCAGGGTCCATGACGCTGACCCCAAGTTCCAACACTTGAGTGAAGCCACCAAGTGGTGCAAGGAGAAACTGGTGAGGGCTTAACGAGCTTCTTATTAGGGGATTTTCTTATTCTTGCCTTTATAGTGTTTAGGATTGCGTGTCACTAAAAGACATTTGGCAGTGAAGTGCTCGCTACAAGCTATTTTGTATACATACAATTTCTATAAATATTTTAGGCCGGCTATTCTCGCTAAAAACTACTTTCAGAATCGAGTATTAAAAGTGACTTCATAAGTGCTTGTAAAGACCTATTTCAATATTTTTTTTTATCTAGATGTGTTGAGATGTTATCCGCCATCTTGGAATCGGCCATATTGATTTTAGTGTGACATTACTAACTTTATTACTTTCTCTTCTAATGAAAAGGGTCTTTTGAAATACGTACCACCAAATTTTTGAAGGGTTGAAAGAAAATCTAAACTGCCATCTTGTGCGACGGCCATTTTAAAAATATTGTATGTTGTATTGTCACCCTATATAAGCATCCAGGTAAATTTCTCACAAATAAACCAAGTGAAGTCAGTTATTACTGAAAAGATATACAAATAATCTGTTTCAAGTTTAAGTAACATAAAATGTTTTAATTTCAGAAAAAGCTGCACGAATCCGACTACGGTTCGGACTTGCCGTCAGTGCAGCACGAGCTGGACAAACACCAGCGGGAGCACAAACAGATCGACCAGTTCCACTCCAAGGTATTTACTATTCCACTTATCTCTCTTCTGCGAATTTAATCACTTCCCGTCGTAAAACTTTTAAGGTTTTCGCACCGATATCCTGTTTGGACAACAAATATAAGATTTTTAAATATTTGAAGGTTAAGCGTAGTTATCGAATAGATCGAATGAAGTGTCATCAACTACAATGAATAGTGTTTGGTAAAACTTTACTATTAACTAGTTTCCGCCACCCACGTAGCCAAAAAAGTAGCCCATGTGCCATGCCAAATTTAACATCCAGATCCATTCAATCTTTTTGTTTCAAGATTGGAATGTCATCTTTGGAAAACTACACATACTTCTATGAAAGTTTAATAAAAATATATGTGTTAATTAAGAAAATTCATTTACCCCTATCTCGTTTTCTCCATGTCCAGTCCATTATTTTTATTTTTATTTTAAGCCTGGGTTGTCCCACTGCAGGGCAAAGGCCTCCCATCCCGCTCTCCACTCCTCCCTGTTGTTTGCCTTGGTGGGCCAGTCATTAAGGTGGGTATCCAGGTCGTCTTTCCATCTGCGACGCGGTCTGCCACGCCTCCGTTTTGCGTCCTGTGGGACCCATTCAGTGGTAGTTTTAGCCCACAGTTCGCTCGGCATGCGGCAGACGTGACCAGCCCAATCCCATTTCAGTTTTGCTGCCTTGTGTATTACGTCGGCGATTTGTGTTTTGGAGCGGAGTATAGTATTTCTTATGCGGTCTGTTAATTTGACTCCCAACATACTCCGCTCCATGGCTCGCTGGCAGATTTGGAGTGCGGACCTCTGATGAGCCGTCAAAGACCAATTCTGGGCACCATATGTTAGGATGGGGAGAATGCACATGTCCATGAGTTTTCGCTTTAGTGTCAGCGGAAGGTTACCCTTCATGAAATCCTTCATTGACCAGTATGCCTTCCAGGCGTTTTCGGTGCGTCTCGCAACTTCTTTTTCTTGTCTCGCCTGGAATGATACAATTTGGCCTAGGTATATGTACTCATGGACATATTCAATCTCCACACCCCCAACTTCTACCCGTTGCTCGATGTTGTTGGTCATGAGCTTGGTCTTTGACATGTTCATCCGAAGTCCGACCTCCAGACTCGCCTCGTTGAGATCTTGCAGCATATTCTGTAGGTCGGCAGCAGAAGAGGAGAATAATACGATGTCATCGGCAAATCGTAAATTGGTTAATCTTTTTTCCCCGAAAACAATACCTCTGTCCCCCCAGTTTGGTGCTAACTTCTTAAATATTTCTTGTAGAGTGGCGGTAAATAGTTTTGGAGAAAGTGGGTCGCCTTGCTTTACTCCTTTTTCTATGTGAAAGGTTGGTCCGGTGGAATTGAGTTTTATGGATGCTGTGCTGTTTTTATATATATTGCTTAGTAATCTTATAAATGTAGGATGAATTTGTTGTTGTTCAAGAGCTTTAAATATAGAGTCGTGATAAATGCTATCAAATGCCTTTGCGTAGTCAATAAAAGCTATGTGTAATGGAAGTTTAAATTCGTGGTATTTTTCTATTATTTGATTAAGGGACTGTAGGTGGTCAGTGGTAGAAAGGCCGCGGCGGAATCCTGCTTGTTCAGATGGCTGATGTTGGTCTAGCAGTCCTGATATTCTGTTTTCTATTATTTTAATAAACGTTTTGTATAGGTGGGAGACAAGGCTAATTGGGCGATAATTGGCTAAATCAGTTTTGTCACCCTTTTTATGTAGGAGTACAATATTGGAATGACAAAATGTATGGGGTAAGTCACCTGAAATTAGAATAGAATTGAATAAGTTAGTAATGTGAGGTAGCAGAGTTGGTGCTCCGATCTTGAGGGCTTCGGTCGTGATTTCATCTTCCCCGGGACTTCTTTTGATTTAATGCGAGGTGTACTTCGTATCCTGTAATTAGTGGGACGTCTGCTGGACATGAGTAACTTTGATTGGTTTCGGAAGGGGACTGATTATTAGAATATAAGGTTTTATAATATTGAGTACAGATGTTCATGATTATTGTCTTATCGCTTTGCTTCACACCATTGATATCCTTTATACAGGTCATCCAACGTTTGCCACTTTCTGTACCTTGTTTAGCGGTTCTTAAGGAACTATTTCTTTCTAATGCTTTTTGCACCAACTCAGTATTATAATTTCTGATGTCTTTGCGGATATTACGTTTTACTATTCTGTCTATTGTTCTATATGCAAGTGTTTGGAAGCCTAATTTTTGTCTTTCTTCAATTAATATTTTGGTGCTATCTGTAAGTTTTTTATGTTTATATTTGACTTGTTGGATTTTTTGACTTGAGTTTTTGATGCTATTTATAATGTTTTTGTATTGGACTTGCACGTCTTCAGATTTATTATCTAGTATTTGAAAGTTGTTCTTTAATTGCAGATTGAATTTATCTTTATTAATTATGAGAGAATATTTGTCTAAGCGTTTTATTGACCGCATTATTTGCAGCCTAGAGATTTTTGTATTTAAACTTACAGTGGCTCGCAGTGGTCGATGGTCAGAACTAAATTTAAGAGTATTTATAGCGTGTACATTTTTTATTATATATCTATGTGAGGATAAGCAAAAATCTATTTCGTTTTTAGTGATGCCATTTGGGGATAACCAAGTCCAACGGCGGTGTGGTTTTTTATAAAATAAAGTGTTACCTATACAAAAATTTTGGCCAAAAGTAAATTGTAGAAGGCGTTTACCACGATCATTTCTGTGACCCATCCCATATGGTCCGAGTATTTGTGTGTTATCGAGTTCTTCTCTGGTTCCTATTTTTGCGTTGAAATCGCCTAATACTAAGGTCCATGTTCCCCTGTGTTCGTCACAAGCTTGATTTAAAAGATCGTAAAATTCTTCGACTTCTTCGTCTGGGTGGGCCGACGTCGGCGCGTATATCTGAACTACTGTGAGAGTTTTTGTGTCTGTTATATGAAATTTAAGTAAAGCTATCCTGTTTGAGTAAGCAACGAACTCCATAATGTTGTCTTTCCATTTCTTTGCAATTAAGAAGCCAACTCCACACCTGCTGCTGTCTGTGCCTACATGGTAAAATATGTTTTTATTTCTTTCCAAAGTATTTTCTCCTTCTCTTCTTACCTCTGCTAGGCCAATAATATCATAATTAATATTTTCTACTGCGTTTTCCAGTTCTACTAAGCGTTCTTCGGTTCTTAGAGTGCGCACGTTATAAGTTAATATATTTAGTTTCTCAGTATCCATTAGACTTGCCTTGGTCGTTTGACAGTTAGATGATCTCGCCCGGGGATTCTTCGCACCCCTAGCTCTAAGGCATGCCAATCTACTGTCATCGATGTTTTCCCTAGAGCTGCCGGGCACTTGGGGCCATATAGTGGAGTTCAAATTCATGGGGATGGGGTTTGGACATTGGAAACCCACCACGCTTGTCCAGTGCGTGTTGGTGAGTGCACAGTGACCTCCTGACTAGGTCGGTGGGCGCCGCCGTTGATGTATTAAACATTCCTCCGCCGCCGCCCTGAGTCGCCATCCTGTACTAATGACGACTGTTCCATCAAAGGCCTCACAACATGGATCATGTCGCCGAGCCCTATGGTGGCTTTTTTACCCCTAAAAATTAGGTGCACGATAGTTTAATGTCATATCGAGGACGAAGTCCATTAATCTATATAAAAGTCTTGTCTTCCAAAAACGTATTATTTATATGTCATTTTAATATTGAATGCCGGTCTTTATGGATATCTATAGCAGAGGCCTGCGGAGGCCTATATTCAGCAGTGGACGACTTATGGCTAATATAATGATGATGATGATGAATATTGATTGTGCTTCCAGGTGGAACAATGCGTACACAACCGCGCCAACTTCACCGGCGAAGAGCTGAACCTGTACAACCAACATTTGAGCCAACTGCAGAAGTTGTATGCTGAACTTTTGTCTACCAGCACTAAGCGGTAAGTATTTTGCTTGTAACCTTTCCTTGAAAAACAGTGCGACAACATTTTATATCTAAATCGTTTATTGAATCTATGTATATAATTTAGTCATATTTAAACTAAGGATATATAATATAAAGTATGCATAATGAAATGATTAAAATATATAACAATACATATGTTATACATCTAAAAGGGAATTGCAAATAATCATTTAAATAGAATATTTACGTGACTATAATAAAACTTATTAATTTGTCATTTTTATGTTTGATATTTGATAAAGAGTTTTACTACCCGTCCAAATGTTTTTACTAAGTTTATATTAGAAATTGTCTTCATATTACTGTAATAGACTCTAGTTTTACCGTGGTAAGCACTGAAATGACCTCAGACAGATTTCTTTCTGATGACAAAAACCAGTTTTTACCTAAACATTGTTTTTATATCAACAGCATATCAGATTTGGACGCGTTACAAGACTTCCTTCAATCAGCGACCGCCGAGCTCAACTGGCTGAATGAGAAGGAACAAGTGGAATTATCCAGGGATTGGGCAGATCCTCACATCAATCTACCAGCTGTACAGCATTATTATGAGGTAAGAAACATATACCCTTAGATTTTTCTCGAAAAAGGTTGATATGTTTAACTTATGGTCTTTCTAATGTCGTAAGCGGGTAACCACTTACCATGAGGTTAGGTCGGCTTAATATACTTGATAATTTGTCATACAACTAAGTAAAGAGGAAGGAGATACGCGAGGAATGTCTCTGGTGTCTGCAAGCGACGATAGGCTACGGTAACCGCTTTCCATCAAGTCATTGCCATTTGTGGTATAAAAAAAACTTGCACATGAGCATTGTCAAGTCGCCATGTTTGTGAGTAGACACTTTTATTAACACTGCTATTCAAATGAAAACTGAAGCTAATATTCAGCTTTGATTGAGTGTTGTCAGGTCCCCATTCTCTAAAGTCCCCCATTTTCTAAGTCGACACTCTATTAGAGAGCTATTAGCTTCAGCTTTGACCCTCATAAATATCATATTAGGTCAATAAAAGAATAATGATGTTGTATTATTATTTTTTGACTAAGACCATAAGTTGCCTGTTAAAAACATATCTACCTTTTTCTTAAACTTGTATAAAATAATTGATTATTGTCTTTACTATTATGCCATGGCTTGATCAACCCCACTTTGTCACCCACACATGCTAATTCATGTAAATAATAATAAACTTTAGTACTGAATGCATTGCATTGGATAGAATTTCTTTACCTATAAAATATGTTAAAATTACTACCTTATTCTTGTGCAATAAGGCCCAGTATTGCTTTTTTTATTAACAATGCAATGACATGATGTTTTCAAAATATTTTTATATTGAACGCCTGTAAAAGTGAAACAATGGCCTAGTTTTTATGATGCATCGAACTAAGCTTAATTTCTTATCTGCCTCTCTTTTTTACCTTATGTTGAAAAGAGAGAGGGAGTTTCAGTTTCAAAATCAAGTCTTGTAGATTAAGCTACTATGAAGTGATCCGTTCTCTTTTCATCCTATTGGAAATGAGTGAGATGTATATATATTAAATAAGGTTTTAGTGATGCACAATAGAATAGCGCCAATAATGTCGTTTTATTAATTAGTTTTTTTAACTATTTGTGTTGTTTCTGTGCAAGCATTCATTTGGGGACGATTGTGAGGTTTGTTTTACACAATTTTTGTGTTTTAAATTTATATTTGTTATTGTTTGCCTTTTTTTTTTATCGTGCTTTTTCAAATTGGTGTCTATATCTTTTATAAAGTTCTTATAAATAAAGGTCTTTCTCGTAACAATTTCCCATCATTAAAATCATCGACATAAAGAAAACACATGGTCAGTCATGAAAAGACTTCTTTTAAATCTAGAAGACACTATAAATATGTGATAATAAAAACATTAATCATTATCCCTTCATTATTGCCATTTATATCACACCACTAACATGAACACTGCATCTAGCACAAATCATAAATCATACTTAATACCTTGTACTAGTTCATTTTAGCAGTAACTGTAGCTCCTTCCTACAAAACACCCAAACTACTTTATACCACACTAATAAGGTCCATTTTTCATTAGCAACTGATGTCTTCGTTGGAGAAACGCGAACTCCAATTCAGCAACGTAATCGACCGAGGAGAGGCGCTGATCGCTCAGCATCACCCAGCCACCAAGACTATTGAGAGTCATTTACAGGTTTGTTGGATTCTGAACTCTATTTTTCAGAAGTTAGAGTACAAATTGGCTTAACAACCAATATAATAAGGTAAAAAAATGTATGGGATGTTGGAAGTATTATTTTAGAGCAATTAGAAGGTTTTAATGTCATATGTAAACACATATACATAATGTTTACAAAAGAGGTACCTACATTTAGAAAAATCTTTTATTCATAATATTCACAAGGTCTTAAAAATCTTCATTTGAACATTTTTATTTGTTCTGTGTCTATATAAGTATGAAAATCTATATAAGAATGTTTTTAAAAGTAGTAGATACATCAGTTATTACACTGGCTCGTTACATTAGCACAAGCATAGTTACCTAGTTTAAAAATACAGGTTGGCCGTGTATAGAAAACGTCCCAGGACATTCATTATTGTCTACTATAAAGTCTATTCTATTGTCTTTCATTACAATTGTATTTCAAGTGACAGTATTAAAGTGATATTGTGTAACAGGTGATGCAGTCGCAGTGGGCGTGGGTGCTCCAGCTCACACTCTGCTTGGAGACACATCTGAAGCACACGACCCAGTATCACACTTTCTTCGAGGAAGTTAAGGAAGCCGAGAAGTGGATACAGAAGTAAGTTTATATTACTTTAAATAATATGTTAAAAATGTACATTCTTCTAGGTTTTTGTGCCTGCCATCGGTGTGGATTTTTTTAAGCTTTGGTGTTCGAGCTAACGTCTTACAGCACATCGTTCTGTAAACGGATCTCCAAGTTTTCTAATAAAATTTCCAAAAAAAATATTTTATACAAACTTCGTACTTTAAATTTATGAATACAACAAAAATAAACAGTCAAATCGAAATCAAATCATCATTCAGATATCGTAGAGCTTTTAAGATATAATTATATCTTTGTTGAATAAGAATATTTTTGTTCGAGAATTATGTAAGAGAAGAGGTATACATAGAGCTACATAGAAACATACAGAAGAATTCCTTTAAAAAAAATCCTTAGATATTTATCACTATTATTATTATCATGATGAGCCTGTGGTGTCCCACTGCAAGGCAAAGGCCTCCCCATCTTTTATTCTTGATTTATTTATATTTATAACTATATCTTAATTATGTGAGAGAAGAGGTATACATATATCAAGATACATAAAGAAGAATCACTGTTTAAAATGTCCTAGAATATTTGTCACTATACATTTAAATTAATTCCATTATTTCTTTCCAGACGCGAAGAAGCCCTAAACACATCGTTCTCCCAGTCAGAATTTACCCTCGACCAAGGGGAGCGTCTCCTCAAGGGAATGCAAGACCTTCGCGAGGAGTTAAACGCCCACGGCTCTGCAGTCTCGAAGCTGGTCGACGAAGCTCAGGAGATCAGGCCGGTGAAGCAGAGGAGGGCCCCTATTACCAGGCCTTTGAGGGCCGAAACTGTTTGCGCATATAAACATGCCAATGTAAGTTAAATTTTAGGGTATTCATTGTAGTTTTTCTTACTATCTGTGAAGTTTTAATTGGTCTAATTTTCCATTTCTCATATCGATACCTTAATTTGCAAACCTAATCACTCCACTTAAAAAAAAAATCATTTTGTTACTCAAATTTAATTGTTTGGATTTATCGATATGCTTCTATTTTTGTGCTTTCTATTTCATTTAATTTATGGCTGAAAATTTTGCCACTTACAAGAAACTTTGTAATGTTAAACACCTAAGTAACAAAACTCATCTAATTAAGTATATCTAAATTGTTTTGTAACTTTTTATGAAGTGGTTTCAATTTACCCACAATTTCTATGTTGTCGACAGGTGGGCATAGAGAAGGGTTCAGCGGTGACTGTGATCGATAACTCTGGCCGAAGCCGTTGGAGGGTGAGGCTCGGCGGGGCGGGCACCGAGGTACAAGTACCCGGCGCCGTGGTGGCCCTGCCTCCACCATGCACCGATGCCATGGATGCAGCTGATAGGCTGAGGAGCAGTTATGATAGGGTAAGTTGGTATACTAGTCGCTCCCCGCGGGGAACTTAAATTTTCCCTAGATAAAAAGTAGCCCATGTGTTAGTCCAGGTTATCAACTATGTCTGTTCCAAATTTAATTTTAATCGGTTTAGTAGTTTTAGAGTGAAAGACTAACAGACATCTTCAAAATGGATCCATACTCACAAACTTTCGCAATAATATTAGTACGATACCTGCCTCATTCTAACCGTGTCTCTTATAATAGTTTTGTTTGTAAACGCAATGCATTTACACGCAGAGGAATAAACAGTGAATGCTGTGTGTAGTTTATTAATGGTATTTATTTTCTTTTTAAAGGTGATTTTGCTGTGGCATAGGAAACAACTAAGGATGCGTCAGAACATGATCTTTGCCACCATAAAGGTGGTGAAAGGATGGGACTTTCCACAGGTGGGTGATATTTTATTTTTCTTAATTTTCAGAATTTTCATTTGTGGATAAAAATATTGGACCACCCCGGGCGCCACTATTAAAAGGGCGGCAAAATTGGAAAAAAATAAAAACAACAGCATTATTTTTGTGACGTCTAAAAGGGGGGCAAATTATGACTCTCGCTACGCCTCTGCATCCGAGGCTAACACCTTCTAGTCCATTCAATCGTTAAAATTCATTGTTGGTGTCCAGTTCGTAGCAATGGGTGCAGAACAACGCCAGGCGATCCGTCGCGCTCTAAACGAAGACGCGGAGAAGTTGCTCGCGGAGGGCGACGCGGCCGACCCGCAGCTGCGACGTCTGCGTCGAGAGATCGACGACGTCAACCGACTGTTCGACGAGTTCGAACGACGGGCTAGAGCTGAAGGTATGTTCTCTATGTCTTTGTTACTAAGGTCGATAATATATTGACAATCCGTATGGATTATGCCAGTGCTATGTAAGATCGACGACGTCAACCGATTGTTTGAGAGACGGGCCAGGGCTGAAGGTATGTTATACTCTATGTCTTTGTAACTAAGGTCGATAACATATTGACAGTCCGTATGGATTATGCCAGTGCTATGCATACAAACAAATCGGCAACAAATCGGTGATCCCTCCCTTGGTGAACCATAGGGATGGGGGCGGGCTCAGACCGACCATGTAGGTCATCCCCCTATGGCTAATTTATGGCAGGACTGAATGTTTGCAATACAATTATACATCTTTTAAAATTGTGCGACCAAAATATTACTCTTTAGTATCTGAATTATCTACTAGGTAATAACTGTTTCTTCGCTATTGTCATTTTTGCAAACAAACGGAAGAGCAGAAAAACTCATTAAATCGGTTAAAAATAATCATTTATGACAGTTTATATACATAAGAATATCTACAATCGTTACTATTCTAGGTTATAAATCATGCAGAATAATTGTGTAGGTAGACATATGACAAACGTTTATTTCCACACAGATGCACATTTAATTTGTATTGATCGAGTGATTGATGGACGGACAATTATTGCGCTACTCCGATCATATCATGAGAGCATGTCGTTTAGCAATATTATGCCCGTATAGGGTTGGCAAGTTACTAATATTATATTCTAGTGGTAGAGCGGTTTTACCCGAAGCTTTTGGGGATCTTCAATTTTTTCAGTATAAAAAGTAGCCTCTATGTTATTTCTGAAAACATATTCTAACTCTAAAAAGAGTTAAAAAAAAGAGAGAGAGAGTAAACAAACATACAATACACGTTATAGGTTTATGTGAGTTTATAAAAATACATAAAAAAACAATAAATCTCTCAAAAAGGACCAGAATTACTGCAGATAAAAATTAGGATGCTGTTTTTTTCTAGTGGGGGTGCGATAATCTTTATTGTATCGTACTAACATTATAAATTTGGGAAAATGCATGCATGGATGTTTATAACTCTTTCAAGCAACATCAGCTGATGGGAATTGGATGGGAAAATTTGGCAAAAAGCTTGAATATAGTCTGGAACTGGGAAAATTGAAGCTCCCTCGGGAACCCGGGTAAAGATAGTCACTTATATGAGACAGCCCTATAAAATCTTACTTTTCATCAACATGATTAGAAAATTGCATGTTATTCTTTTTAGGTCACATGATCTTTTTGTTTGTTTGATCGAATATCTACAAGTGAAAAATTGTAGCTTAATTAATGTCCATACTCTATGAAGTGTAATTAGAATCAAATTGAAAATGACATTTGTTAAATGTCTAATTTGTAATTTAGCTGTTAGTGTGTACAGTATATACATAATGGTACGCAGTCACGAAGTGTCAGTGAAGGTCTGATAGTGTTATTTATGGCGTGGGTGTACGATGCAACTTGGCGCCTATGCTTTGATTTTATTGTTTTGATACTTGGGTTTTTTTGTATTTTCTTATATGTTGCTTTCAAATTCTCGTAATGTATGTATATAGTATATGAATTGACCGAAAATTGGATTAGAAAATTTATTTATTTATTTTAAGCGTCAACACAAACTCGCAGTAAAAAACCAAAATACAATTTATAAAGATTATTTTATTTTTAGTATGTTTTTATTATGACAAAACATAGAAATAATAAACAAAACTATTTATTTAAGTTTTTAATTAAGGTATATAGTAGCCAAATAATACATATGCGTAGACAATCAAGTAATACGTAAATTGACATATCAAATACTGCTTTTAAAAACCACAGAAATGTTTCTTTATAGTCAAACTCATGTAACTTTTCAACACAATAACTTGACATGAAATAAATCTATATATGCCATACTAGCTGCCTCCGCGCAGTTTTACCCGCGTAGTTCCCGTTCCCGTGGGAATACAGGAATAAAATATAGCATATGTTACTCAGTGATAATGTAGCTTTCGAGAGTAATTATTAAAATCGGTCCAGTACTTTTTGAGTTTATTCGTTACATACAAAAATACAAATCTTTCCTATTAGTGTAGATGAAATAATTACTCAATTAAAGTATCAAACGGTAGCGTCCCCACTATGTTCCTTGGTGACAAAGTATTCCGTATGGCCGTCCTACGGGATGTCTGTCAGTCGTAATTAGCCTAGCGTACGGTGTACGTTAGACGAGTCTATATATAAACATTTTAAACGCGAGATTGTCAATATTCTTTCAATGGTGCAAGTTATTTATTTTTATTTGAAACGGATTTAGGCACTGATCTTTATAGCCTTTGTTTATCTGTGGATTGTTTTTTTTGTTTGTGAGTTTTAGTTGGTCGCCAGTATATTTTTGTTGTTTTAATTTGTGGAGTGGAGCTATTTAAAAATGTGTATTTACTGTCACAATTATCTGTGTGTTCTTAGAAGTCATTCTTCGTTTCATTCTGAAATAATGTTTATTGATTTTCAATGTACCTATAGTCGTTCGCTTTTTAGAGATATTCGATGTTTTTATATATTATATTAACTGTAAATCTCATCCATCACAAATGTATACTTTAAGAGTTAGATTAGGATATTTTCCAGACAAAATTTTAAAAGTAAACACTGCCAATAGACAAGGTGACCGTTCCAAATTTAATCTTCAATTCGATTTTAGTTAGATCGCCAATCGAAAGAATTTCACTGATTATGTCCCAATATAAACAGTTGAAATAATATTTGAAAAGTGCAATTTTTCTGTTATCATCGTTTAACTGAAGTGAACTTTATTGTATTTACAATAAAAGTGTTATTTAAGTGTCAATATGAAGAAAATTAAAAGGATATTTTCTAGGAGGAAAGAAGGAGGTACAGTATTCTGATGGTACTTATTTATTACTATACAAAAGTAGCTACTTCTACCATGTGGTTCACTCTAACTTAAAATTCCTGGAAGTCATTCTTGGATTTATTGAAAAATTAAAATATTATAAAAAACTAAAAAAAAAAATATTAAGAACTAGATTTTTTTTTAATTGTAAATTATACTGAGTAGATGTAGGATCTAATTGCTATAGAATAAGGTCCCATGTTGTTTACTATATATCCCAATAATTTACATTGGTCTGTCATAAGTATGAAATGTCAAAGTGACGCGACACTTCATATAAATGACCTCACGTCAATGAACAAACAAAAAAACAATTTTTAAATAAATAAATATCCCGGGACATTTTTCACACACGGCCAATCTGATTCCAAACCAAGCAGACCTTATGATATGGTACCTATATAGCTGATATACTACTTTTAAATACATAATCATATAGATATTTACATCCAGACAAAGGACAGACAGACATATTCATGCATACAAATGTTTTGTCCTGGGTGGGATTCAAACCCACGACCCGCGGCTTGAGAATCAGGGTCACTAACCACAAAGCCAATCGGGCTGTCCATGTAATTGAAATGGAACTCTGGCACTCATTATTCTAGGTATATCAGTAATTTAAGTTCCCCCAAAGATGTTATAGGCCTACCTCATTCAAGACGCTACTCTACCAATTTAAGATGATCTCATATACAGTAGTGTTATCATATGTAGATGGTTAAATTGAATTTATTCGACGTATAACCTTGAATCCTGTGGGCATTTGTACACCTACAAACTGATATGGCCCATTATGATATCAAATCTATACGAATGGTGGTTCCTTATTTGTAGTTTTGTTTGTGGATTTGTGTAGTTTTCTATTAAAATATTTTACCTCATATAGTGTTGTTTAAATATATGATTAGATTCATGAAAGATTTTAAGTTTAGGTTTACGGTATGGAAGGTTTATATGAACTAAAGATTTGTCTATCCAGAAATACATAAAAAAATACATAGTAGACGACTAGTGGTTTCCCGCGGTTTCACCCGCGTTCCCAGAAGCTGCTATATATCACACTAATATTATAAAGATGAAAAATTCGTATTTTTGTGTGTGTGTGTTTGTAATTAATAAACTCAACTACTGTGCCGGTTTCAAAAATTTTACACAATTGGAAAGCTACATTATCAGGGAGTAACATCAGCTATATTTTATCCCTGTATTCGGAAACTACTCTGCGTGGAGGCAGCTCTAGTAGCAGAATAAACATAAAAGTAAATCTGTTTGTTTGTTTCTAATTGTGCCAATCACCTTTATGACCGTTGGACATGCGCAACGGCAGCGGGCGCGAAGTGATGTCACGGTATTTTACCAACTACTCTAAATTGATTGACCTTGAGTTCTGAAACGAGATTGAGACAGTATTATCTCCGCAATTTCCAATCAAGCATAGAGTGGGAGTTACACAGTTAGGAGAGGTCCAGTGGGTCAATTATGAGGTTGTTTTTTTATGTGGCTAGTCATCATGACAATTGTTTGAAGGAATGTCTTGATGTGTTAGGCTGCCGGTTTTTATAGTGAACATGTGGTTACATGTCTTCCATCATCAACTCATATACGTCTCCACCGAGGAGCTCGAGCCTTCCCTAACATCGAGGCGATGCTACATGCCTTAGTTAATCTTATTTTTCCAATAAAATCTTATTATATGTTATTGTAGTGTTTTAGAGCGTGATATCGTCTGTGGTATAACAGGTTGCGAATAGCGCTAACTTCATATATGGCGGACGAGCCAATAAAAAATTAATATAAATTATACCGAATATACAGTGTTTTAACATAAAACTATGCATATGCTATGAACAAAATAAGTTGTCATACTGTCACTTAAACTAATTCACTGTAAAATTAGAATATCACCCACAGTTGTCACACTGTGCATACCTATACTGCACCAATGTCATCATGTGATCTAGATCTCAATTTTTCAGTGATCCTACCGCGGCCCGGCCGTCGCGTGCGCCTAAAATATAAATAGTAAATACCATTCGTTTATTTAATAACATATTAAATGTATCAGAAGTGCATACTTATTTACAAAGAACGTTCTGTGGAGAGGACGTGGGTACATTGGCGGTTGTCAGGTGGCTTGTGATATTTTTTATGTGATTTCTATAAAGGAACAGTTTGCATTGCCAGTGTTAAGATATTATTTAATAATTAGTTGACCCGCGAAACTTTTTAGCGTCACATGCCCGTTTTTGCAATATTTTTGATTGATGCTCCGCTCCTATTCGTCGTAGCGTGATGATATATAGCTTATAGCCTTCCTCGATAAATGGGCTATCTAACACTGAAATAATTTTCAATTCGGACCAAGTATTAGTATAGATAATTCTGAATATTTTTGTAGTTTTGGCGATAAATATTTATACACAGCTGAGCTAGACTGTGTCCAATTTGATTTCGAACAGTGAAGCCTGAAAAACGTCGATGAATCACTTAAGAAAAAACGTATATTGTAACCACAGTACCTAATGCAGTTATTGTTAAATAAATGGCATTCTTTTTTTATATACATTACCGTTTCATAAACTATAAATACACTTAACATCTCCCGGAACTTCAAAGCGCGTTATAAGGAAAAATACTTTGTTTATTATTTACTTACTTTCGTCCGCGTTCTTGGCGACCTTCAACTTTACCGGGATAAAATATAGCCTATGTTCATTGCCAAACTCGAGTCTATATCTGTACCAAATATCATCAAAATCGATTCGGTAGTTTTGACGTGAAAGCGTAATAAACTAAGTTACTTTCGCATTTGTATTAAGAAGGGATTATCACGTGCGGTATAAAAAACATAACCGACTATCTTCTGGCTTAGGCTAATATAGCTTCTGAAATTTTTTTTTTTTTTACAGAAACGAATAAAGCAATTCAATATACTTTTCAATATTCTGTGCTTTTAATAATCCCAATTCTTTATTTCTCCAACAGAGGAATCCAAGAACGCAGCGAGAATCTTCACAGAGCAATCGTCTCACTTACTCGAGCGTCTGGAACTCCTGGAACGGCAGCTGCACGAGAGGATTGCGAGCCACATCCCCCGGGACCTGGACTCGCTGGAACACCTCGTCCTCCAGCACAAGGACTGGGAGAGCAGCCTGCTGACCCTCGCCAACGATGTCGAGGAGGTGCAGACCACGTTTAGAGGTAAGTGAGGATGTAGACTTGACCATGATCACGGAGTAACATAGCAGAAATATGTGGAACTCAAAATCATAATGGCAAATATCCCATAACTCATGTTGAATAGTGTAGACTCAAATTGAGGGTGTCTAAAATAGGTATGACATGACCAAGGGCAAGAAATTGGCTAGGTACCTAATGTGTACCTAATGTATAGGTATATAATGGGGAGAAGGGGGGTTTCTAGTAGTATTATCGTTTGTTTAAGAATGAATAAGAAAGAACTATTATTTTTTATGGTTACTCAAAGTTGAAAAAAGTAACAAATATCTACTTGATACGTTGACAATATATAATGTTAGACATAAAAATCCATATGGCTTAAAACTTGACCAAAAATTATAAACCAAGATTACAAGTCACATTCTCTTTTTGTATTCAGGTATCGCTCTCAAGACACCCGCCATGAAGAAGAATCTCGACAAAGTTATGGGCAAGTGGAACGACATGCAGTCCAAGAGTCAACTGTTCGTTGAAAGGTAAGGTTTCCGTTAATATACTATCCATAGATCCGACTTCAGAACAGACTTAGCTTTTTTAGTAACCACTGTGAAAATACAGTTTTTTATTTATTTTAATATTATACCTTAAAACTATTTATACATGTGGTAAATAAATAACTAAACCCCCGAAAACAAAAAACAATCTAAAAATATATCCATCTCTCTCACTGACATATAAAATGATAAAGACGACATTACTTCAACACTATCACCTTAACAAGGACTCACAGGAGATGTAAATAAGGACTAAATTCGAATGTTTTTCCCCACCAGGCTGAAGTTCGTGGAGATAATTGTGAACAGCATGGAAGAGAACCACCAGACGATATCAGAGTTTGAGATCAAACTCGCACAGTTCAGTGACCTGCCCAACGATGTTGAGTTACTGAAAGACGTAAGTACTTCCATTTTTACATATAAAATAAGCAGTATGAGACTTTAAGAACTTCTAGAAGTTCTTTAAAGAAGAGAGCGAAAAGGTTATATTTATTAAAGGTTATTATTCCTTGTAAAAGCAACTCTCTGAAAAATATCCTGGGATATTTACCCACAGTTTTCTAATCCCAAACTACGTAGCATTTGCCATTGGACAGATAGCTGATGTAATTCATTTTCTGATAGTGGAGTCTTTTGGTTTGGAGTATTGGTTTTATAATCACTTGTCAATTTAGTCTGTTCTTACACATACTTCATTATATTTCTGTTTAACCTCAAAAAAAATATTTTTTTAGTGACTTTTAAACCAATAAGTAACTTAACAAACTCCAACAGATCCACGAGGATCTACTAAGGATGCAAGTGGCGGTGAGCAAGCAACAGATCCAAGTGGACCAAATGAATGACGACGCGGAGAACTGCCGCCGCCTGGTGGAGGGGTCCCGGGCGGCATTACCTCACTCTTCACTGCCGCGGTCGGGTAAACATATAGACCTGGAGCGACTGGACAAGGAGGTCTCCCAGCTCAATAATAGATGGAACAGTGTTTGCACGCAGTTGGCTGAGAGGTATGTTTTAGTGTTCTGGAAGAGTTAAATATTGTTAAAAGACGCTTTTAAAATGCTTTTCCAAAATATTTCTAATTAATATTATCAAATACCAATCATCTAATGTACATACATTCGTAAAAGATAGCGTTATGTACTTTGTATGATTTCAGATTGACCTATAAAAATTATAGAAGCATAATATTTATAAAGTCAATCGGATTCCCTTCATATAAAGTTCTGTAAAAACTACCTTTATAACATTTGGGAAAGACTTTCTAATTTATTTATTTAGGTACATAATATTTATTTGTTTTTTTTTAATGTAATTTATGAATAAATAAAATAATGTTTAAACAGATTAAGAAGCTGCGAAGCCGCGTACCAACTCCTGCGCACCTATAACGCTGGTCTAGAGGCTGAGGCGGAATGGATAGACGATTCATTCAACAAGCTTCAAGCACAACCTCCTATCGAAGTGAGGCCTAAGGAGCAGTTCGAACCGACAAGGGTGAGTCGCGTCATAATGTTGCCAGACGAGAAAAGTTATGACATTTGGTAGTTTTTTTTTTAAGTTTGGTAGGATTTCAGGGATTTCAGCGTCGCAGTGTCTAGTTGAATTCGGATATAAATTAAGTTTTATGCATGAATATCACTTAAGTACTTGCACTATTTAAATAATTTAAAAAATTACATACTTACCTAAAGTAATTAGCACTTAAATAACATAATTATAGAATTTATTACACCAATGGTAAAAAAAAAACCTTAATAAGACAGCATGCCATAAGAAACGTTTACTAAATAATTAATTATGAAGATGAAAATATAATTTCCTTAATTTTGTTAATGTAAATCACAAAATTTTACTTTAAAAAGTTAACAATTTAAAAGCACATTATTGTTTGTCAGCACATAACTAATATATTAAATATTTGGGATGTCTTGTGGTCGGTTTACAGAATCTACTGACCAGTGTTGTGGAGAGAACGCCTAAGATAGAAAAAGTTAACGTTGACGGTGGAAGATTCATAAGAGAGGCTAAGGTAACTATGTTAACTATAAAAGAACTGGCATTCTTTGAAATACTCTGGCTAAGTCCTCATTCGCACGAGAGTTTTTTTAACGGACGATAAAAAAGCGTCGCTCTTTAAAAACGCTGTCGTGTGAACATATACTTGGGAATTTTTAACGTTCGTTAAAAAACTCTCATGAGTATGAAGGTTTAAAGATATGGTTTCCAGTCAAAAAAAAATAATTTTTTTTAAACAGAACTTGTATTTCAAATGATGCCTTTCTATATTCAAATAGGTTATTGACAAGTGAAAGTTTTGAAAGGTTCTTTGTGATGTACGTTTGGTCCAGCGTTTCGTCCCGTCCTGCCTCGTTTCGCTTCGATGTGTTTTGTTTCTTCTTTTGGGTCTTTTTGAGGTCTCTTCGTATAGCCGAGGTTTTCTTGACTCAATATGTTTCAAACGCATGTGTTTCGCTTTTACACCGCAAATTTGAAGGGCTAACTGTCAAAACATATTTTTTATATATTCATTAATTCAAGTTAGCCCTCACTTATAATGCTTCAGCGTATAATCCCGCTTCAATATTAATTAAAACGCTTTAAAGAACTGCAATCTTTTCGCTTGTACTAAATAATAACTATAACACTTTGAATGTGAGATGTGTGTGTGACCAAAACATACTTATATAAACAGCAATATATTACTGCTGCTCTGACAATCTTATTTATGTGTGACTAAAAGCCTTAAAAAAACAAGCAGACACAACATTTAAGTAGCAATTTGAAATTTAAAATTCAAATGAATTTCTTGTTCATATACGACGACCACCGGCATTATAAAGTATTCAACGTTTATGATACAAAAGTTCATTGTTCTCACCAAGTAGCATCGCATGTATTGTTTGGCGTGCCAGTGTTGTCAGCCTGAAAAAAAATCTACCAATTGGGTAGATTTACTGGTTTTTATGTGAGCTGTCATTTACAAAATGGAACACTTCTTTATGATCTGTCGCGTTTTAAATATGACTTTTGCTTTGGTAGCATTTAATGCACGACACGTGGGTGTTAAAAGTGTCTGCACATACTTTCCGGTGTTGCACGCTTAAAAAAAACCTGTACTGTAAACAGGCCAGCATAAATGTTTTTCCAGCATGATTTTTCTATCCTGGGATACCTGAAGCTGGACTTGAATTTATTTATGTTGCCAGTGAAAATTATGATTGGAACTTTGAGTGTTAGAGAGGTTAGTAAATTTATAAACCTCCAATGAATGTTTTCTGAAAGATATGAAGATCTATAAAATAAAATTGAGGATTATTTTGAAAGGAACTATAAAATCTAATGCATATGCTTATATTACGCAGATTGTTTTTTAAACACTTCGATGTTTTATCAACTTGTTCATTCGGGCGTCGCATACAAACTCAGCCACTTAAAAAAAGTTGGAAGTAAAAAACAGTCTGTTACAAACTAACCAACATAAACCTAACTTGCTTCGAACCTAACTCGAAATAGATTCACTCGTCGAGATGCCAGCGTTACGCCGAATGGCTCTGCGATGAGGTCCATCCGTCTTTGGACATGAGGCAGCTGAAGAGGCAAGCTGACGTCGAACAAGCCGAACGGTTCCGAACTAGGGGCCGAACGGATCCCGAACGCATCCCGGCCGGCTCCGAAGCTGTAGCCAGGGAGCTGGACGATCTGAACGCGAAGTACCAACGATTATTGGACATGTTGTACGAAAGACTGAGAAGGATCGCCGCCGCAAATCCAGGAGACATTGTGACGTTGGTAAGTGTTTTTTTCTATCTTTGACGATGGTCTTTGCTTATACAGCCTATTAGTTTACACAGTTCTGTATAAGCAATAGACGATATTATAATAGTGTTTACGTTTGGTAGAACCATTGTTGCTAGTACTGGTAACACCGTCGCTTTTAATTGATTATGAACTGTATACTTTATGGTCATTATTGCATCACATGATTGCAAAGAAACGTAGAATAATTATGTCGGTATATTTTATTATAATGTCAACTGCAGTGACCATTAATTATGAAAATAAACAAGGATCGTTTGCGAGCGGAATTAAAATAACCTCTATGTCTATATAAATAAAACACATCAATTAACACACGAAATAGTTGTACCTAATGTCATTAAAGGTGAATTTGGAAGAACAAAAACAAAGTTTTTTACGAATAGGTAACTCTAGACGACATTTAAAATCTGTCAAAGTAAGTTCAAGGTAGGTTTAACTCTATATGAAACTGGACGAATTTTATAATCACATCTATAAAAAAAACGAGTCTCAGTTTATGTCAGTAATAAATTCCCGTTAGCTATCATATTTAAATCTTAATTTATCGTCCCTATTCGGAAATGATGTCAATAAATCTTCAAAGATATAAAATTCTGTAACTGGCAATATCTAATTTTAAAAGATATTTGCCGCCAATAAACTGTCAGATGCGTTTAAAATTTGAAAGAAAATATTGTTTTTGAAACGTTTTAATGTGACTTTCTTATTAAGCTATTGCATAGTTAAGCTATTGCATAGCTTTTATCGCGGGCTCTGAGCGCGGCGACCGAATCAAGAAATTCCGTAACGAAAAAAACCTAACACATCGTCTAACGTCGTTTCAGTTCGGCAGACTTCGGCACGGTGTTTGTGTACGTGCGACTAGTCGCACGTACACAAACACCGTGACGTATGCTAGATCGAGACGAGCTGCTCCGAAATCGGACGAATACATAAGCAGCTGTTTATGAGAAAGTATATAGGTGTATATGTATTTATGTACAACAGTGAATAGCTGTACTTGTAAAATTTGTGTATGAAGTGTTTTGAATATGAATGAACAAAGTGCATTTATTATTAAAATCTAATATATAAAATTCTAGCGTCGCGAAGTTTGTGGTAAAACTCCTCCGAAACGGCTTGACCGATTCTCATGAAATTTTGTATCCATATTCGGTAAGTCTGAGAATCGGACAACATCTATTTTTCATCCCCTTAAATGTTAAGGGTAAGCCACCCCACATTTTTTTTTTTTTCAATTTTAGAATTTTTTTTTTTTAATTTTTTTATGATACAGCATTAGTAAATACATATAACCCTGAATTTTCAACCCTTTACAATCAACCCCTATTTTACCATCGCGATTTTTATTTTATCTTCCGCCATCACCGGTCGATAACCGATCAACGATCAATCGATCAGTTTAATAAAAATAATTAAATATTATTTAGTTCAATAAAAATAAAAAAATACAGATATTTTAAAAATAGATACATATTTAAGTCACAGTTTTTTACCAATACACTGATGGAAGGATTTATTAACTATAATATTTTAATTTCTTAGAAGACAACTATAAATAAATATTTATTTGGGAATAAAGTACATTTAGCTATAGGTATAATTATGTAAAACATAGTCCGTTTTGTCTGAACGCGATGAACACAAAAACTACGAAACAGATTTCCATCCGATTTTCACCAAGTTAAGGAGTATTTCATGGGGAAGGTTTTTATGCATAATACATCAATTTGGACCCGGTAGGTGGCGCTGGTGGGCAGGACGAAGTGTGCCGGGTCCGCTAGTAAATAAATAAAATTATAATTGCATAAGTTGATACAAAATGCTATGCAATGCAATAGCTTTACCGCGGCAGTCCCCGAGTGCCTCACGTAATTTTTAAGCTATTGCATAGCTTTTATCGCGGGCTCTGAGCGCGGCGACCGAATCAAGAAATTCCGTAACGAAAAAAACCTAACACATCGTCTAACGTCGTTTAAGTTCGGCAGACTTCGGCACGGTGTTTGTTTGCTATCTTCTTAACTCTTTGACGTTTTGAAAAAATGGCGTTTGACATTTATAAAAAACAAAACTCAATTTCCGTATTCGCGCGTAATTATTTTGTTTCTATTTCGTGGCAAGGGTACCACGTCATAAAGCCTAAGTATTCAAATACGTATGCACATCAGAATGCATATTATTAAAAAAAAGTTTTACGTGACAACGACTTTGAGTGGTAAAATAATTTTAATGTGAATATTCATTCGTATAGTAGGAAGAAGGATGAAATAATAGTAACAATTTAAAACCTAACGTGACGTGAGCGGAGCGTAACGCAGTTTCTTGAAGTGTCACCCGGCAAACCAATTTATAAGACGTTGTCACGTCAAAATATATGCTCAAGTATTTTTACAATGTACAAGGCGTCCTTTCTAACCTAACCTTTGTTTAAATCCAAATGTATCATTTATTTAGTACATGTAGCGGCCATTTGCATTTCTAAGCACGCGATGTTGGCGTATTGGTACAAATGTTTGTACGTTGGGCCAACATGGCAATGAAATTAGACCTTTTCTCTAAGATTTATATGAGCTAGTACTTATATATTTTTAAGCTATTGCATAGCTTTTATCGCGGGCTCTGAGCGCGGCGACCGAATCAAGAAATTCCGTAACGAAAAAAACCTAACACCCCCCACTCCGACGGGCAAAGAGGTGTGGCTTGAAGGCCGTGCATCGTCTAACGTCGTTTCAGTTCGGCAGTCTTCGACAGTCGACACGGCGTTGTGTGCGATTAGACGTATTGTACGACTCTACGAAACTCGCACGAATCGAGACGAGCTGCTCCGAAATCGGACGAATACATAAGCTGCTTATGAGAAAGTATATAGGTCTATATGTATTTATGTACAACAGTGAATAGCTGTACTTGTAAAATTTGTGTATGAAGTGTTTTGAATATGAATGAACAAAGTGCATTTATTATTAAAATAAATAAATAAAATTATAATTGCATAAGTTGATACAAAATGCTATGCAATGCAATAGCTTTACCGCGGCAGTCCCCGAGTGCCTCACGTAATTTTTTTTTTTTTAAATGGACTAGCAGGTGTTAGCCTCAGATGGCTTTTACACCGTTACGCGGACTTTTTCGGTGAGCGTAGAGGGCTCTCAACCGAAATTTTAATGTGACATTCTATGTGGAGTCTATCTATGGCGCCTGCCAGTTGTTCTCAGAACTAGGTGACACTGAATGCGCGTGAGTGTCGACTAGTGATGTCACCACGTTATGTCATAAGTGGACCTTACGAAGGTCACGAGTCAATTGAGGATTTATGTTAAATTCGCTTTTTGAATAACGTCATGCGATTGGCTGGCCGTTGTTTACGTTGAACGTTTTCACATAAATTGGAATGTCTGAAACAGGTTTTGAGTTTAAATCTACATTTATAATTAGCAAATCCGGATAGTCAGTGTAAATACTTTTGATGTATATAGAACTTTTTTATTTAGAAATGAAAGCGGATATGTTTGATTAATTTGATATTATTACTTTTCTTTATATAAACATCGTAGTCTGAAATTCCATACATTATAAAAATACGTAATGTATCTCATTCATACTTAACCTACGGCTAAATACAGCTTATTCTGTAAAAATAGCGGGTACAACTTTCAAAATTCATAATTTCACAAGAAATCGTGTGTGGTGTTGTCAAAAACATCTGTCTCTGAGGTACAGTCACCATTATTATTAAATGCCAAATTACCTCACCCTTACAATTCAAGTATTGCATTGAAAACGCTTATTAAGCCGTTTGCAATAAAAACCTCATTTATCGTCGTCCTACGCGTATCATATAAGCACACGGCGTGGGTCGGAAGGTGATCACCATTTACGTGTTGTCGTCTCGTTCTCACGATTACTGCTAGATTTATATTTCTTATCCATTCATTTTATCTCTTTATACATTATTGCTTTTGGGGTAAACCCAAATTTGGTCGTGCAATTTTTTGTTCGGTGTATTTTTGACGATAGGTACTTTGCGGTTTTCCTCTGTTCTTTTTAGGTGTGTTTATTAATGTAATTAGATTGAGACTTAGCATATTACTTAATTAACGAATTACCTTTTTAAGGTATTTTACAATCACATTTTCTTTATATATAACGGATGGTCAGAGGGGTCAGCAGAGCGGTCTTGGCGACCGTCATCCATTGTGGGCGTGATAATGCAGGAACGGTCGCGCCGTCATATATTAGATGGATTTACCGCGTCTTGCGATATGTAACTTATTAATTACTTTGAGCTCAAAGTCAGTCTTTCGACATGAAGCGATATTGGTTTTGTATTCTTCAGATCTTCTTTACCTTTGTCTTTATCTCAAGATATTAATGGCATGTTTCTTCCTCAATTGCTCACGTTATTTCTGGATGCAAGAAGCCGATAACTATAAACAATCCATTAATCTGATTGAAATACCCCCTCACATCTGAGATGCGTATTGCTACTTCAGTATCAAGTGCTTTTAATAATTAATAGGTACTTTGGATGAGAACTCTGAAAATACGATTGCGGAAAGCAGAACTAAAGAATAGTTGGATAATCGTTAAGAAGTGCTTTAATCCTTCATGCATCTTTAAAGAATAATGAAGCAAAGTCTTTTCAGAAAAGTTTACAGTTAGTGCTCAAGTAATCAGGGAAGTTTTTCAAAATAATAAAACAGTCATACCGTACACTCTAGTATAGATTGGTTAGTTACTCTGTATTTTCTCTAATGTGGTATGGACCTTCATAATACATATACTGTATGGTCTTTTATATCTTTTTAAGCTTTACACTAACAATATGAAGATTGCAAATAAATTCGCAGGCAACGTCTAGTGATTCCTAAAAAACGTCTAACGCCGACGCCATTTGCGGAGCATCACTCAGTGGTGTCAATGACTCTGTGATTTGTTGCACGCAAAAAATCCTTAATGCACGGCTTCGTATACTCTTCACGCCCTCTTGGCTTCGTGTCCTCTGCGGTTGGGTTGTGACCTCTTTTGATTTTAGAATTTTGCTCTTTCTAATTTGAATATTAGCTTTTTTTTGGTCGGCCAGTAGATTTCATCTTTTCAAAACACAGATTATTCTAGCTTCGCGGTTTTACCCGTTTCCGTAAGAATACAGGGATGAATTATAGCCTATGTTACTTATTGATTATGTAGCTTTACGTTGGTGGAGTTATTTACATCGGTCTAGTAGTTTCGTAGCTTTTTCATTAGGTACAAACAAAAATAAAATCTTTCCTCCTCTTTCTAATATAAGTGTAGATACCTTAAACAGTTCCTTCAATAGACAAAAGCGAGCAAGTCATTGTACCTTTCCCTACCCTCTTTCCATTAATATTAAGTTTCCACAATGTTTTCTGTTTAAACAATATATTAAATACTAGCTGCCTCCGCGCGGTTTTACCCGCGTAGTTCCCGTTCCCGTGGGAATACAGGGATAAAATATAGCCTATGTTACTCGGGGATAATGTAGCTTTCCAAAGGTGAAAGAATTTTTGAAATCGGTCCAGTAGTTTCGGAGCCTATTCGTTACAAACAAACAAACAAACAAACAAACAAATCTTTCCTCTTTATAATATTAGTATAGATTGCAAGAGAATTTCCAGACTTTTAACTGCCTGTCTGACGCCAAATCTCTTTGCGAAGCCTTTTGTTAACTACATGATGCGAGTTAAGTGCTCTTGGCTATTGTTGTCTCACACGACGCCCTAGACATTAGTTGAGATAGCAGTATTACCGATCTAGAGGATAGGTAATATCAATATGCTGACACAAAAACTCGGTCCGATTTTTGTTAAAATTTTGTCATAATGCTTGTATTCGAAAACCGCAGGACAGAAGCTATAATAGTCTATAGTAAAATTGTTTACATCAACTCCTTATAAATCTGCGATAAATCTTGAACTGAATAATTGCAAGCCGTACAAGTCAAAGATTACTAACTCTATATAGATGTTTATTCATAGATTAATGCATAATGTAATGCCTATAAATAGAAACACTTATCTAAGAGCTAAATCCGTTAACTGTATCAATGCTGGCTGAACTAGAAAAGGAAATGAATATGTATGGAAAATGTCTGACCATAGACCAAGTTGTCCGACTTCTATTTTATCACCATAGATAAAATTTCCTTGTTTAGTCCATTAGGGGGATTCGATAGAGTAGATAGACAGTTTAGAGGTAAAGGGAAGGTTTTCTATACTAATCTATACTTCTATTATAAACAAGAAATATTTGTATTTTTGTATGTAACAAATAAACTCAAAAAGTACTGGGCCGATTTTAATAATTATTTCACCATTCGAAAGCTACATTATCTACGAGTAACATAGGCTATATTTTATCCCTGTCTTCCCACAGGAACGGGAACTACGCGGGTAAAACCGCGCGGAGGCAGCTAGTAGTCGATAAAATGGATTTACGTCTGGCCAAAGACAACCCAGTAATTTTGTCATGCTTTATTGGAGAGTCTAATCGATCGATTTGGAATTGATTAATGTATTGCTTTCGTTATTATTGTTTTTAGACATCTTAATTAAGACACTACTAATGGCTCCCCGAGGTTTCACCCAGGGTACTAAGGGATCTTCAATTTTCCCAGGATCAAAAGTAGACTATGTGTTATTCCAGGATATATTCTTCCTCTGTGCCAAATTTCAGTTCTGGTATGAAAAAATAACAAACATATCTATGCATTCTCAGAATCGTTCGCATTCATAATATTAGTAGGATTTTGTGTGAATCTGTAATTGTAGTAGCAAGTATATTACATTTATACATAAAATTTCAATATTTTTATTTTATTTCGAATAAATTCGTCACAAGTAGTGAATATACAAGAGCATAGCTAAACTCGAGTAAATTAAGTTACGTCAGTTTTGATGACTAATCCCTAGAACGGATAAAAAAACCATTTCTATGAATTGTTAGAGTCAGAGACGTCAGTGTCTTCAATTAGATTTTTTTAGTATGATAAAAAAATAAAATTAAATATTTTGACTTAACATAACTTTTTGTGCAATATTACGCAGTTTTATTTTGGCAGTTTAAAACTTAACATTATAATTTAATTATCAACATGTAGCCATACTTTCTTAATTATGACTGTGAATTATCAGTAGCGAAGTATCATGAGGGTGAATAGAAGAAAATGGAGACGTATATGAGCTCATGATGATATTTTTCTATTATTGAATTAGGTGACATTATTATTATTGAGTTAGGTGTATTTGACAGCCCGGTTGGCTTTGTGGTTAGTGACCTTGACTCTCAAGCCGCGCGTCGTGGGTTCGAATCCCATCCAGGACATACTTTTGTATCCATGAATGTGTCTGTTTGTCCTGTGTCTGGATGTAAATATCTTTATAAGTATGTATTTAAAAGTAGTATATGTAGTATATCATCTATCTGGTTACCATACTACAAGCTCTCAAGGAATCAGATTGGCCGTGTGTGAAAATGTCACAGGATATATTTTTTTTTTTTAGGTATTTTATTACAAAATTTGACTTTGCAATATAAAGTAAATATCCTCAAAACCACTGCTATTACAGCCTACACCAGAAATAATACGTTTGTTTTAAATTGCTCATACCATTACATCACCGCACACACTTTAAAGGATTATCAAAAACATCTGCATAAAAATAAATGTTTGTTTTGCGTGCCCACTTTATTTATGAAGCCTGGCTTATAAAGACTAGTATTTCATTTCATCGTTAGTTTTTATCGTATCCTACTAAAATAACAAAATATTCATGTGTAACTTACAGTATGATTTTATATTTGTCATAGGGCAACACATTTTCTGTACCTTATTTTCGCCAATGTCGAGTCAGTATTTAAGGTTACGAAAATACTGACATAATAATCAGGTCAAACGGACTTAGTTTAGAAATTATCACGTCTAAACATAATCTACCTGTATTGTATACGAATCATCGACAAAATGATTGTTTCTTTTTCTTATTTTTATTTAAATAAATAAATATCCTGGAACATTTTCACACACGGGCAATCTGATTCCAAAGTAAGCTTCAAAGTGAGCTTATGTTATGGTAACAGATAGCTGATAAACTACATATACTACGTTTTAAATATATACTTAGATAGATATACATATATCAAAGGAGGAGTCAATAGGTTTATGAAGGGTCGGCGACGCACCCGTGATGCCCCATTTACATCCAACATTTAAGTTATTTTTAGTGTCTGAAAAGGTTAGAGTTAGAAACTGCATCTGAAGGAATTAATTATTAATCTGATACTATAAGGACAAGTTAGTTTAAACTAATTTTAGAACAAAACGTGACCATTTACCGGGTGGTTTGCGATTGCGTGAGGAAATTATAAATTACTATAAACTATACATAAATGACGTCATGGTAATGGCGATATTCAGCACATGGTCACAGTGTCAAGGTTATCCGATATTAAATAATCATTAAGACACAGTATAAAAAATAAGTATATAACTAAATATAAATAAATAAATCCATACTAATATCATTAATGCGAAAGTAACTCTGTTTGTTACGCTTTCACGCTAAAACTACTGAACCGATTTAAATGAAATTTAGTACACAGATAATCCAGAGCCTGAGAATGGGCATAGGCTACTTTTTATCCCGGGAAAATTTAAGATCCCCGGGAACACGGGCGAAGCCGCGGGGAGCCACTAGTAAATAATAAAAATGAATGGAATACTAAATAGAATAAGGCATAAGGCAACGAAAATGATAATGATGACACCTAGTATAAAACAGCCAAGTGCGAGTGGGTCTCGCGTCGGACTTCCGTACCATTATGAGCAAGATACGGTAAAAAAAAAAAGTTTGTTGTATGAGAGCCCCCCTTAAAATATTTATTTTATTTTTAGCATGTGTTATTTTAGTGGCAATTAAAATACACCATCTGTGAAAATTTCAACTGTCTATCTATCACCGTTCTTGAGATACAGCTTAGTGACAGACGGACAGCGGAGTCTCAGTAATAGTGTCCCGTTTTTACCCTTTGGGTACGGAACCCTAAAAAGTAATATCAAAAGTTTAAGCAATAAACTACCTTATTTTTTTTTAAATGTGGTAGATTTTCCTCTGTGCGTGTGAACCCTATAGCTATAAAAATGTTATGGAATTGCTTAAACTCTGAGGGTGGAGCTAGGTCATATTCTAGTAATCCCAAGGGCGTTTAAATTTAAATGAAAATCGATATTGTACTAAATAAAGGTTTACCGGTAGGTTCGAAAATTGTTACGTTAATAGTTTTAAAGTTACCGATTGGATAGCTTTGTGGTCAGTGCCGCCGGTCGTAAGTCCGAATCCCACCTGTTCTTAGAAACTGTGAAAAACGTTAGTTCTGTGAAAAATGTAGATATCTATATACTCACGGCTAAACCACAAAACCGATTTAAACGAAATTTGGTACACAGATACTATAGAAAGGATTATGTCCTTTCTACCTTTTAATCCCGGGAAAGTTGAAGAACCCCGGGACCACAGGGGTGAAGCTCGTAATGCAATAATCCTTTGATCGCATGAAGCCATAAGTGTAATGCAATTAATTTCTATCTTTAGTAGCTAGTTTGTCGTATCAAGACATAAATGGCTCAAATAACATAATATTATGACTATATGACTTTTAAGGTGGAACATAAAATATAATTGGAAACATTAATGTTTATAATTATTTTTAAGGATTTATTAAAAACATCTTCATATCAAACATTTAATAATAGAGGAAGTAGCAACGTTTGTAGAACTAAATCGTGTGTGAATGATATGGAAATCATTGAAAATTTCATTAATGAGCTTGTCAAAATATATTTTTGTTTTTTGCTGTCATCTTTAAAGATCATGCAAAAGTATGACTTTATAAAGGTAGACTTTATATTAAAAAAAAAAAAGTTGTATATTCAGAATAGGTAAATTTGAATGAAAATCCAGCAGCCGCCTGCAAGCGGAAGTATAGTTGTGAAAAGATAGCACATCAATTTGATTCGATGACAATACACGTCCGCCTTTTAGTAGCGCGCGAACGGCGACCGGCGATCGACGCACGCGCCGCGATTCTGAACACGAACGAATTCGAATTTTGGATTACGAATTTCGATGTGCAAATAAGTGTTTTGAGTGATTGTGTTGTTTTTTTCTTTAATAAAACTTCTTCAAGTGATGAAAAAGGTTTTAATACACTGGAATTAGAAGTTGAATAACTCAATTTTGAAACTGAATTATTTTCTTTTTCCGATTATCTTTACAACATTGGTTTAAGTTTATCGCTAGTTTTGTATGCACAAGATAAACTTATCGGCAGTTTAATTGCAATATATACCTTTTACCTTTCGCGAATGATAATATAATTTACACAAAATACAATTTACGAAGCGTTACGTGAAAATTTTAATTGGAGCCGGTTTGACGGATGGAAATAATTACAGTTACATGACATTTTGATTTAGTAATACCTTGTTATATGAATGCGAATTGAAGAAAGTGGAGCGATACAATTACTTTGGCAAATATTGGCCCAATAGTTTGATCGAATCTGGGCACTGTTGATGCATATTAAAAAGCTATATTATTTTGTTTATTTATTCGTCAAGGTCGTGTTAATAAAACATTAATCTTGTAGATTCGAAAGTGATATAAATACGATTTATAATCTTGGTCGCGGAGTAAAAATTTGATAATGCATTTGTTTATGAATATTGTTGCAATTCTTTGGATTACAGCATAGTACTTTGATAATCTTTTATCTATCGAGAATATTTCTCACGACTCTAATCGGATCATTTTTATTCACGACTAGCTGCCGTCGCGCGGTTTTACCCGCGTAGTTTCCATTCCCGTTGGAATACGGGGATGAAATATAGCCTATGTTATTTATGAGTAACGTAGCTTTCTATTGGTGAAAGAATTGTCCAGATCGGTCCGGTAGTTTCGGAGCCTATTCGTTACAAACAAATAAATCTTTACTCTTTATAATATTAGAAATTCTTCCAAGTCTTATTGACTTTGATCTAAATCTTCATCAGTTGTGTCGTCTAGTAACAACAGTACAGTATTTTAATCGATGTCACTACCTTATCATTTAACATTCACATATATTTTATGTTTCTTATGTGTTATCTGTTGACCCGTATTATCATTAGCATAACTCACCTTGCCACCAAAACAATTACATCCCTCAAAATGACATCACTTTTGTAATTGGACGCTGATAAGCCATAATGTGTCAATCCTCATAAACTTGGTTTTGAGAAAATGGCGTCTTAAGGTAATATTGTCTATGAGATTTACGACTTTTTGTATGATATGAATCCATTTTTTATGCACTTTTGTGTTTTATATGACTTGAAACACTTTGGTAGAATGTTAAATACATGATGTATTATAAAAATATATCAATATCTATGTTTTCGACTTTTTGTGGGTTACACATTATTGCTTATTAGCATCCAAATATCCTCTTTTATTTTGGCAATGTACCTGCCGTCTGTTACATCTGCCATTGTTTTGTATATTTGCGTATTTTCCGCTTCTGGTTTCATAGTGCATTCATTCGTATAAATATTCGTTAAATTTTCCTCAAATTCTGCACATTTGAGTCCACCTTTTTATCTGCTATTCAAAGCTGACATTCAGTTTTGGCAGTGCAAACTGTTCCTAGTTGTTCTTTTGTTCTTATATAGTTGAATGAACTGTCTATATTGACATCTTGTGATAGACAATAGACGAATATCGAAAGGTTAGTTACCTACTGCTATGTATGCAAATCTGCACTTAGCAAAGCGGAATTAAAATTCAGGATAATTTACCGTTTTTTGTCAAGCTTGCATAAATAAATAGCTTCGTAATATCTTTCTATAAACAGATTAAATATTTGGCTACTATTTTGTAGCAAATGTATAAATAATTTCAGTACTAAATGAATTACTATCGCGTAAATAACAACATTGTCTCTAATACTATTGCTCTATTGATAATATATCTATCATACTACTTCAATTGTTGTTATCTCACATAACTTTCTATTCAAGTCTCGATGATTTATATTAATCATCAGCGATAAAGATCCAAGATACATAGATCTGTTTATCTGAAGTATATGTCAAAACTTTTTGCTCAGCGTTATGTACTGAAATAGCTATGATCGGTTTCCTTTCATGTAGAATAGTCATTGCACTCACATTCCAGTCTTTATAAGTGTGTGGACCTCTCAGTTTGGTCATAGTATCCTATTGTAGGCTGGCAGCCAGTGTCACCTTGATTGATTCAACCTCTTCACTCACAAACCTAAGGTTACGCAGTATGACACAAGCATACTAATAGGCTTTAAGATCTATTTTTGTAACTATCTCTCTACCTATTGTATCTATTTTAAAAACTCAAGAGTCTAAAGCTGGAGAGTTTTGTTTGAACGCGCTAATCTCAGAAACTACTAGTCCGATTTGAAAAATTATTTCAGTGTTAGATAGCCCATTTATCGAGGAAACCTATAGGCTATTTTTATTCCTATGTTCCTACAGGAAAGGGATCTACGCGGGTGAAACCGCGGGGTGGAAGCTAGTCTTTTGTAATATTTAGTCAGTCTTTAATTTGATTTGGCAATTCTCTGTTATCTGTTTAGTGTTACTTAGCGATTGTATTTTTCGTTGCATGAAAAATAGGTATAGATTATTATGATTAGTCACATTTTACCGTTGTACTTTCAGCAGTAGTAGTTTGCATAAATGCGTCTAGTTTGCACACAAATACTTCTACACGCTAAAAACATTCTAATAACAATAGCGTTAGAATTCCAAATTAAAATTAAACCATCTTCGGTCTGAATATTATAAAGTTGCCCTACCGTTGTGTGCCATTCATATTGTCATTTGGCAACTCTCCTCACAATAAAATGGCTTCGGAATACTGCACAATTGCCAGAGCTACTATTTTTACAAGCATCATGACATTTGTCCCGACCGATACACGATTAATGAAAATCAAGCTCCGCGTAATCTAATAACCGATAATACAGTTTTAAATGATTTGTCGTTGATAAACGCTAGTGTTATTAATGCAACAGTAATCAAACAACTCTTGCCACTATTACCTGTGCCATATGGATTATTTTTGCTTCTTGTTCGGAACTGTAAGTGTTTACTTTCATTGTTATGTTGGGCACATGGTTGTGTAGTCATTTAGACACAATTTACTTCAATGGCATTTAATGTTTGTAGTTTTTGTAAATTGCTTTTCCTTGATGCCTCTGCAGGTACATTGGGGTCGAATAAATATTTCGTTTAACTCGAAGCGTTTAGACTGCAGAGTTAATTGCATTAAATGGAGCTTTGAATTTATAACGCAATTTAAGAATCAAGGTTAGGCTTTTCTATCCAATGTCAGTGCTAAACCATTCGCAGAACATTGAAGTGAGGTCGTCGCATGTGTGAATTACATTTGGGATTTTTATTGCTATTTCAATGTCATTGGTCAAGTCTTTGTTTGTTGTTAGCACTAACATCTCATGTAGATGTAGATTTGCTTGTAGATTTACTAAATAAACATATATTGAAATGATAAAATTAGCATATATGATTGTTTACAGGAAATGATTAGCATTACGAAAGTAATGATAGTGAAATCAATCAGTATAATCCATTCGTATATCCGATATAGAAGCTATATAATGGACACAATACTATGAAAACTACAATATAACAACATACGTTTTAAATAGCTAAAGCGGACGCCATTGCGCAAAATAATAGAATATCAACAGAGATTTATAGTTATTGTTGAAAAAACTAATTTTACAACAGAATCTAGGTCAATGAACTAATAAATTGCACACTCTATAATAATTTTGTGTAGCGTAAACTTTATAATGTAGACGAGTGAAAAATTTGTACAAACATTTTGATAGGTTTATTTTTAGGTTTAGTTTTAGGTGATATAAGTAATTCGGACATACTAAAGATATCTTAACATAAGTGTTTTAAAACATAATGTTATAGAAAAAGCGATTGAAGACATAAAATGGACTAGCCTATCTGAATAATGATAAAATTACATCTAAGGAAGCAATGTTATTCTGAATGAATATAAAATCGTTGAAACTGACGTAATATTTGCCGTTGACATCTGCACGTTAATAATAATAATAATAATTATACAAATATTATTACACTTATTCCAATGTAATACGGTTGAAATTCCTTATGTGAATCAGCGAGAGGCATTCGACTATGTAGTAAATCTTCTGTCAAGGCAAACATCATTTTTGCCCGTGTCATGTTAATTGTATTATTTGTATTATGTCATTTCTCATATTGGTCACAAATATTTTGGTATAGTCTGCGAAAAAAATATAATTATTGTTTTTTTTTTCTCCTAGGTTCGCGCTAGGTGCAATATTAGGGCCCATATACTTTAAGGTTGATTTTATGTTACGATATTAATAGTAAAACTAATGTAATATGTTTACGTGGAAGAATCTATCGTTAAACGCTTTCTTTTTTTACGCTTTACGGTCTGGTTGATGAAGGAAATTTCATTAATGTTATTGGCGCTCGATTTTTTAGTCTATTTATTCTTGGCGTCGAAAATTTGCAATTATTCATTGTTTTAATTGTTCCGGGATCTATTTTCTGTGATATATTAATGCTTGGAAAACAATTCGGGACTTAGTTTTAACCTTTTCTGCACCGACTAAATCTTAAAAATATTTCATAAAAATTTTTGGTACGAACGTAAAAATAGATAGATATTTATATACAAACGTACATTGTATAAAATCCTTGATATACGAATACAATGCTAACGGAAGTAATGCAATAGTAATTTACCTTTAGAAAGCATCCATTTAACTCATCCATTGTAGTTCTTGAACAGCTCCCAAAATAGACAGTCGTTAGGTATAGATCGGCGCTTGCGCATCTTCGTATGTCCAAGATTTACTCGCGTATTGTAGATCCCTTCTTTCCCTCTTTTATGTCACACGTCTTGTGAGTGTAAAGAATTAGACTTGTATTTATTTTGGCAAGGTTTTGTACCACTTGGCATCGATTTGGGTTACCCTAGTTTCAGTCTTGATAGATTTGTCAGGTGGATTAAATACACTGAGAAGTAGCTGCCTCCGCGCGGTTTCACCCGCGTAATTCCCGTTTCCGTGAGAGTACAGGGTTGAAATATAGCCTATGTTACTCTCTGATAATGTAGCTTTCCAATGACGGAAGAATTTTCGAAATCGGCAAAGTAGTTTTTGAGTTTATTCGTTACAAAAATACACACACTTTTTTTTTAAATTGTAATTTATGTGGTTTCTATCCAAAATGGCCGAAGAAGGTGACCATACAATTTACTTTGTTAATATCTTTCAATCAAGCGGTATAACTACCATATGTTGAAGCGACGGCTTAACTAATTAAGGTCATTACCACTGAAGTCCTATTAGGTGTCATTTGAAATGAGTATAAGAATAACTCTCTTGTGTTTTTGGTTGTACGATGAACATGAAACTGAGTAGCTTGATTAATGTTCGATATAAAATTCCCCAAATAATCAAACCAGTGAGTCCCTCACCCCCAGCAACGCCCTGAGCCGAGGCACGGTCCCGCAGGGGACACCCTCAGCGCAGTTGCTTAAATATACTACGGTTGAGAGCCCTCAGCGCTCACCGATTGCCCGCGTAAAGGTGTAACAGCCATCAGAGGCTAACACCTTCTGGTCCCTTCAAAAAAAAAATATTAGCTTGATGTAAAACGAAGAAAAATATGCTATAAAAGTTGATAATTTAGCAATAGTTAGTGTCTTTAACCTTCAATTGCACCCGATCAATGAGTAATAAGTCATTGCAAATCTTACGGTGATAGAGTGACGTCATTGCGGTCATCACTTTTTATTCCTCTACACCTTCTTTACCGTCATCAAGCATATTTTAGATGTCTAGATGTAAAAGGTCCGTTTAAGATACATATTCACGTGTCCAAAAGAGACAAACATAGCGCGACAAAGAGAGATACTATTGTTGAAACAGTCATCTTAGACATTGTCAATTTTAACCTTTAAAAACTGTAGCTTTTTTTAGATATGACTAGTTTTCGCCTCGCAGTTTGACCCGCGTGTGTGGTAGGAATAAGGGAATAAAATATATCCTATGCTACGCCCTGATAATGTAGCTTTAAATTGGTGAAAGAATTATTCAGATCGGTCCTGTAGTTTCCGAGCCTATTAGTTACCAACTGAAAATCAAATCATTCCTCTTTATAACATTAGTGTGTCCATAAGCTTGGATATTTTTAACTTGTACGTTCCGATCTACGATTTCATCTATGAATATGCCTACTACTAGTGGCTCCCCGCGGCTTTGCCCGTGTTCCCGGGATCTTCAATTTTCCCGGGATATAAAGTAGCCCATGTCATTTCTCAGGCTCTGGATTATCTGTGTACCAAATTTCATTTAAATCGGTAACAGACAGACAGAGTTACTTTCGCATTTATAATATTAGTATTGATGATTTACGAAAAAAAATTACGTGAGGCACTCGGGGACTGCCGCGGTAAAGCTATTGCATTGCATAGCATTTTGTATCAACTTATGCAATTATAATTTTATTTATTTATCTATACTAATATTATAAAGAGGAAAGATTTGTTTGTTTGTTTGTTTGTTTGTAATGAATAGGCTCCGAAACTACTGGACCGATTTCAAAAATTCTTTCACCTTTGGAAAGCTACATTATCCCCGAGTAACATAGGCTATATTTTATCCCTGTATTCCCACGGGAACGGGAACTACGCGGGTAAAACCGCGGGGAGGCAGCTAGTTTTAATAATAAATGCACTTTGTTCATTCATATTCAAAACACTTCATACACAAATTTTACAAGTACAGCTATTCACTGTTGTACATAAATACATATACACCTATATACTTTCTCATAAGCAGCTTATGAATTCGTCCGAATTAAAAAAAAACATTAAACCTATTTACTGCTACCTCTATGGTGCCGAATATATCATACAACTTTTTTTTTTTGCATTTAGTCATTTCCTCGCTGAGGTGGAATGAAAAGTTACGTGTTGCACTCGAGTGCAAAGATTTTTCACCTCGTGCTCTTTTGATTCCCTCGCTAACGCTCAGGATTCTAATTTTGAATCACTCGCTGCGCTCGTGATTCAATTTTAGAATCCTTCGCTTGCTCGGTCATCAAAATTGAACACGCGGTTAAAAAGCAACTTTGCACTCTTGTATAACAAATAACTATTACCACTCAAAGTCGTTGTCACGTAAAACTTTTTTTTAATAATATGCATTCTGATGTGCATACGTATTTGAATACTTAGGCTTTATGACGTGGTACCCTTGCCACGAAATAGAAACAAAATAATTACGCGCGAATACGGAAATTGAGTTTTGTTTTTTATAAATGTCAAACGCCATTTTTTCAAAACGTCAAAGAGTTAAGAAGATAGCAAACAAACACCGTGCCGAAGTCTGCCGAACTTAAACGACGTTAGACGATGTGTTAGGTTTTTTTCGTTACGGAATTTCTTGATTCGGTCGCCGCGCTCAGAGCCCGCGATAAAAGCTATGCAATAGCTTAATAATATTCTCAAAGTTTCTATAGTACACAAAATTGTTCTAATTTTGTACATTACCTGTAGTTTGAGTCACTATCCTAAATATAACGAAGAGGTGTTCAAATGTTTATTATGCATACCCGGCCTTTGAAGAGTTGAAGATAAAAATATATATGTTTTGTTTATATTACGTTAATATATTAGATTATTTGATGAGGTTATCTGTGAGAAAATTGTATCATAACAAACAATTGATTATATTATTTATTTGAACTGGTAACACTATATTTTTTTTTCTGCGATAGTTAATTGTTCTAATAAAAAAAATATCATGTGCCAAAACTTTGAGTTTATTTAAAAATAAAATATAGGTTTATTTACCTGCCTTATAAATTACCATGCTTAACGCAAATGCTTTTCTTTACGATCTATTTGCCCGAAGTATTTTTATGACTAGTTTTCTCATAAAAATGCGAGATAAATCTGCATAGTGATTTTACATAGCTAAGCGACGTAGAAAGTGTCCGGCAATGTTATGCCCTGATAATTATCTTGGCTGATGTCGACATTTCTGATAATAATATTGCACACAACAAGAAAATACTTTGAATGGTTTAATCCTACGAGTGACGTCATGGACGATATGGTTCAAGTGATTTTGATCCTTTTTAGCATTTCTTATTAACGCTGTATCATCCATCTGTATAATCATATTATTTTAACCACCAAAAATTTTACTTGTATCAAAAATGTGTCGCAATAAAAAACGAAATAAAATCATTGCATTGCTCAGTAATTTATGTAACATTACTATTTATAAAATGTGTTGAAAATGAAAAAATATTTATTACTGCAAAAAAATCCTATGAGTAGGTATATACATAAAAAACAATTACAATTTTAACTAAATTTTGCAGACGATATATAACCTAATTTATCTTATCCATTGGATTCCTCACTAGGCAAGCCTGTGTCGAGGAAGCCTGGAGTATTCATTGTTTACTTAACCATAGTTAATGTAGCCTCTACAGTGGACAGAATAATTCATCAGAGCTTAATTAGTACATCAGTTTGTACTATATGTGACAAATGTATGTAAATATATGTGACAAGTGTTATAGCATACCATCGTATTCTAAATTCTGGAATCAAAATATGTCATAGTGTCAAGATTATTCGGTCAGTGCACCGCACCGGCGCGGCGTGATGCGCGCGCATCGACCTCAAATTTTCCTCCACCAAGTATCGAATGGGCCAGTCACTTTTCATAACCTCAAAAGCTACCTCTAACAGCTGTTCTACTATTCGTAATTAATGAAATAATACTAAAATACAATCACACACGGCGTCTAGACGCGTCGGAAACCATTACGAAATGATTTAAATATAGAATCCTCGTTTTTTTTTCTCTCGATTACGTTTTTTCACTGTTTCATTCAGTTTTCAGCCGTCACGTATGGTTGATAGTTGTGTTCATAATTTGATTTTAAAGTTTATTTATTTTTTGGTGCGATTTGAGTTTGGTTTTAGTGTATATAATTGCGTAATAATATAGATAATTAATGTTGAATGTTTTTAGGTTACATTTTACATGAATTTAGTGTTTTAATATGAACGTTGACTGTGTAAAAAAAATGTTAGTGTTAAGTGAACGTTAAATTACGTACTATAGTGTTGTGTTTATAATCTGTGGTGTTGAAAATGGAGGAGTACGAGTATGATTTCGCGTACGAGTGCCGGGTTGGTATCTTATTATGATAATTTTAAATTGCTCCAAATCATAATCAATAACACCAAATTAAGTAAAACTAGGCAATTTTACTACATAATAAAACTTATTTAGATCTATTTAGATTTTTTTTTGTCCTAGTTAAGTATTATTTTCATAATATAATGTAAAGCTGTGAGAAATGTACTCATTATAAAAAGTAGCTTATAGTTTTAACGAATACTTCTCCATCAGTTTACAATCTCGTTTCATTGAGTTCCATTTACAAATATTTTATTTGAACTGCGGAAGTCCATATAAGTCTGAATTATTTACCGATGGGATGGCAACACTGTATAAGGAATGGCACATATTGACCACGCAACCTGGTCTTGCCATATTGAAAACATCTCAATTGTGTAATACCTACCCGGGTCGTTCACCCCGTAGAGTTGGCAATAACTTTTTGTCACGAACGCCGGATTTGATCGATAAAAGAGGAATCGATGTTTTTTACTCGTTTCCTCACTCGCTTAGTTATTCGAATTGAATTACCAAAATGTATATACATATATATTTATCATGTTCGTGACAGACTGCAATTTAAAGCTATAACGATTTAGGGTATCGAATGCAATGCATATTTGATTCGAATGACCGTATCGATTTTAAGGTTTTGAAACATAACGATAGATAATAGTCGATTCCTAAAATTTTATACAAGGCAAGTAGTTTTAGTAAATGCCAAATATTATTTATTCTGATTTTGATTATGAAGTAAATTATTTAATAACATTTTTACGGCCGATATAATATACTTTTATTTACCTACAGTTCATGATCAATAAAAATAATACGAGTTTTATAAATTTTAACTTATCCATGCTGCTGCAAAAAAGTGCAGTCATTGCTATATTTATAAGAGAAACTATGAAATTGCAAATGTTTGATGTCTGTAATTAATAGATGCATTCTGTATACAGAAGGGGTGGCTTTGTTGCTATGATACAGCTATGTACAGTATGCTACAGTAAAAATTTAGGGCCCCTATTTATAAGCATGAAATCCCTTTACAAAAGAATGTATGCTCCCCTTGCTTAAAGATGATTGATGATGTTTAACTCGAAAACTTTTGGAATAGTCCTTAAATAACGTCCACTTATATACAATAACGTATGAAAGAGACTACTAAATTTAAATCACGTAAATAATACCTATAAAAAACAATTAAATATTCTAAGTCAATTTTTCAATAATGGCAACTCAAGAACTAAGTAAATCTAGTACTATTATAACTTTTAAATACATACTTGATATATACATCCAGATACAGAACAAATAAACATGTTAATACATAGAAATATTTGTCCTACGGCCAACTTACTTAAGCCAACCGACTTTTTTTTTTGACGGGACTAGAAGTTGTTAGCTTCTGATGGCTGTTACACCTTTACGCGGACTCTGACAACCCTATAAATATACATTATTGAAGATCCCATAAATCATAGTTTTTTTTCTTTTCCAGCGTCTCGTGGAGGCAATGGCGCCCCGGTCGGCTCGATCCTTCAGACAAGAGTTCAACATGCAAGACTTGACCACAGAGACTACATACACATCCCAATATACCACAGAGAAGTAAGTCATACAACTAAAACTTATTTAAAATCAGATCGAATATCTAAACAGTTGTAAGTAGGTAGGTACACACGTTAATGTGCGCGAAAATCTCACTATTAAACAAAACAACGCATTTTATCGCAAGGTTAAATTAAATGTAAATATTTCGACGTGCAAAATCAATCAGATGCTAATGTATTGTGAATTCTATGTTACCTGCTATTTCTAAGGTAAAATTCCTTCCTTTCCAAAATACGTCTTTATTAATTACGCTTAAATAGTAATGATATACTAATTCAATTTCCCCGCTACAACAGATACGTCAGAACGTCACATTCGACAGAGCTTGATGGTCAAGGATCAGTAAAATCAATGGCCAATGGTAAACTTAGCTCGCCTAATTACACAACCAAAACCATTATAACAGATGACGATCGACCTGATGTACGGAAATTAAAACGAGTCCACAGAATGTATGAAGGACCCAATATTATAGAATCCAGAGGTATTATCCACCCGGAAACGAGGGAGATATTGACTGTAGGCCAAGCTATCAGCATGAGAATACTCGATGTAAGAACGGGCCGCCTACTCTCATCCCCTGATACAAGACAAACCATGACTATTGAACAGGCAGCCAAAGAAGGTCTTATTGACCCCAAACTAGCTGCTAGACTGACCGGACCGTGCGGAATGACAGAAGATGGAAATGAAGTCACATTATTAGAAGCTATACAGAGAGAACTCTACGACGCTGAGCAAGGATTGTCCGATCCAGCAGAAAAGAGGATTAAGGTAACAGTTGAAGGCGAAAAGCCCAGCACACAAGGAATGAGTATCTCGGACGCGTTAAACCGCGGACAAGTAGATCTCCAAAAAGGTCTCTATAGACTACCCAACGGGAGTTACATTACGATTGCTGAAGCCTACCAAAGAGGCTACCTCATTTACAACGAGATTATCAAAATAAAATCAAGCGCCTTGTGTCTGTCTGACGCGATTAGTCAAGACTTAGTAGATAACAGTAGTTGGATTCTGGACAGAAATTCGGGCGACAGGTTTCAATTAGATGTTGCAATTAAAAATGAACTGATCAACCCCCACGTTAGGGAAGTTGTTGATCCTAAAACTGATTCGAAAATAACGCTTGCTGAAGCGATAGAGAAGAATATTATAAACACGAAACATTCTAAATATATACATAGCGTTACAAAAGAAAAGCTTTCTTTCAAAGACGCGGCAAGCAAACGGTATATCTGTAAACCTATGACACTAAAAGATGTGTGTGATAGCAATTTAATGACAAACGATGGAAAAATATTGTCGCCAACAAATAGGGCTCCTTTGAACATCTTGGAGGCTATTTCTGTAGGGGTACTTGATAGCGACAATGTTAAATGCATTACCGATACGACGACAGGTCAGCTTCTTACCCTATCCGAAGCTTTAGGTGCTAAAATTATTCTTCATGATAATAAATTCCGCGACAATTTGACTGGGGAAATATGTACTATCCCCGAAGCGGTAGATCGCGGTCTTATTACCTCAGTGTCCCAAAGATCTATATTTGATATCGATGGGTTCAGGGACCCCAAAACAGGTGAATTTGTATCATTCAATACTGCGTTAAGTAAAGGTAATCTGAAATACGTCAACGGCGAAACTTTCCTCAAATCGGAAAGCGGGGACTTTGTATATTTAGAAGACTGTACTAAGGTATCTATTGTACGTCCAGAGGTATTAGAAATGTTCAATCGTAAGATAGGTATTTATGAAAATGGTAAGGAACTTTCTGTTTTAGATGCGGTATTTAAAAATATTTTAGACCCGAAGACTGGACATTTACTAGACTCAACTAAGAAACATATTCCATTTAATAAGGCGGTAGAAATTAATATGATCACACCCGAAGGTGCGGCGTTACTGAATTCCTTGTTGAATATTACTCTCACTTTGCAGACTGTTACGAAAACAGTCAAACGGTACGTAACAGTAACTAACACGAACGCAACTCAAAGATCTGAAACTATAATTACCTTTGCTGAAGCTATAAAGCGAGGCCTTATTGACGAGAATACTCAGACGTTTACGGACCCAACGACGGGTACAGTTTTCCCAATCCAACAAGCGTTAGACGAGGGCTTACTAGGCGTAGAGAAAAACGAACCCCGCGTAGTACACATTTCCGATCGTGTCACCAAAAAAGATTTAATTCCCGGTCAAGTAGTTGAACTTAAAATCACAAAAAAATCATTCATTAAAGACTTGCCGCCGAGTCCCGAGGACAAAGTGGTACGTGACAATAGGCCTGAGACCCTTAAAAGTCCTGACTTTACTACACGTGAAACAATTAATGCGCGTGAAGGTTTAGTAAAAGAAATCAGAACAGTTACGTCAAAATCTATAGTAACAGAACCATCGGTTACATCAATGACTATTAAGAAAAATACAATTGAACTACCACGTGGTGGATGGACACTTAAAGAAGCCATTCAGCAAAATCTCTTTGATCCTACTACAGGCATGTTTATAATCCCTGGTACAGATAGAATATTAGACCTCGAGGAAGCGATAAAACTTAACATCATCAATCCTGATTCAGCAATAGCAGTTGATCCTAAAACTAAGAAAGAATTCCCCCTTAATAAAGCCTTAGAATTACGTATTATTAATAGCACGGGTCATTATAAGCACCCCAGTGGTATGGTCACGATGAAAGAAGCCATAGAACGCTCATACATTATTTTTGTTCAATTAACAACATCAATATCATCCCAAAAAATTATAACCATTACATCAGTAGCAGGTATGCCTGATAAAATGGAAATTTCTGAAATCCATGATACTCCAATGCATGAGGATATCTCTGAAGAGCAATCTGCTTTAGAACCCGTGCAAGTAGCACCTGGTGTTATATTTGATCCAGCAACCGCGTTAGTCATTTCTACCACTTCTGGTATATCTGAGAATATTTTAGAAGCAGTAGAGCGAGGAGTAGTACCATCTAGTACGGTTAAAGTAATTGAACCAAACACAGGTAAACTTATAACCTTAAAGCAAGCTTTAGATAAAGGTATTGTTGATAAACGTACAGGTGATTATAAGGATAAATCCGGGAAAAGGATAAGTTTGACTGATGCTGCTAAGGTAGGACTCGTTGCAGTGGTAGGTGCGCCATTAGTAGCAGCTTCAAAGATTATCCAAGTAGTCAAAAGCACAATGGTAGTTGACCCATCAACCGGTGAAAATATACCAATGGAAGTAGCTTATGAAAGAGGATTAGTAGACCCCGTCACGTATAAGAAATATGAAGATTCCCTTAGAGATAGGTCACCTGAAAGTGAATTGACTCAACAAGAATCAGATAGGCGAACATTTGGTTCAAGCACTGTGACATATTCTGAAGGTAATACAGTAACCACTTCAAAATCGACAACTGTTACTGTTGTAGTCGATCCCAATACTGGTGAACAACTCCCCATTGAAGTAGCATATGAGAAAGGATTAATTGATCCTGTCTCATACAAAAAATACGAGCTATCTATAAAAGACAAATCTCCTGAGTATTCTCAGCAAGATTTCAAAATTCCCGGCACAAGCACAGTAACATTCTCGCAAGTTACTACACGGTCGTCCCCTACATCTGAAACTATTACAACGATGGTAGTAGACCCTACAACGGGCGAGCAACTACCAATTGAAGAAGCGTATGAAAGAGGTATAATAGATCCTGTAACTTATCAGGCATATAAAGATTCTAAGACTGTTAGATCACCGGATAACTCAAACCAACAAGGAATTCAAACAAAACCAACAACAAGTACAGTTACATTCTCACAAGTTACGTCCAAACCTGTATCAGTAGGAGCTGCTGTATCAGACGGTTTTATTACGGTTGAGTCTATTCAAAATAGTCTTTCAGCTGATAATAGGAGGGTTATTGAAAGTGTTTCGACAGAAAAATCCAAAGTACGTCCATCTGACGTTATACAGATTATTAAAACGACTGTAACAGCCAAGCCTAAATATAAAGTAAATATTGCTCAGGAGCAAATATCCGATAAACAAGTATTAGATTCGAAACCAGTAGTTCTACAAAAATTGAGAAAATGCGTTGTCACACCTCTCGAAGCTGTAGAAAAAGGCTTAATAGATAGGGAAACAGCCAATGTTTTAGAAGCTGTCAAGGCGTATAAAGATGAAAATGGGTTACCTATAACACTCGACAAAGCCATAGAATTAGGGTTTGTTGATGAAAATAAAGGCAAAATTGTAGATCCTGTTCATGGACATGTCGTTTCTATAAAAGAAGCAATAAAAAGAGGTATATTAGATGGTGAGGGCCAGGATGAAGTATTGATTCCATTAGCTAAGAGTCTTTCCATACCACAAGTTTTAGAACAGGGATTATTAGACCCTGCAACTGGTAAAATAATCCACCCGGAGACAGGTAATCTTTTGACTTTACGAGAAGCTATTATTTGCGATATAGTCGATCCCCTATCCTCCGTCAACATTTCCCCTGGCAGAAAACTTACACTTGCTGAAGCGATAGAACAAAATATTATTGATAATGAGAAGAATATCCTTAAAACTAGCGATGGTCCTCTAGATTTAATATCAGCCGTAAATGCAAATATTTTCTCAGAGGTTCAGCCTCATAAATCTGTTGAGGATATCCCCCCCGCTGCTATGACCCTTAACGTTGCTATTAAAAAGAATCTCATTAATCCTCATACAGGAGAAATTAAACATCCACTTACGGGTGAAATTATTCCTGTAAAAGATGCTGTCGAAAGAGATTTGATAATGGCTATTCCCTATCCTCAGTCATCTGATACTGTTATTTTAGATGACGCTCTAGATAAAGGTATTATTAATTTAAAACAAGGTACATTTACTGACCCAACCACTAACGAAGTCTTGCCTCTAGATAAAGCATTAGAACAAGGTCGTCTTGCTGTCAAGCCTAACACCGAAGCTCTTCAAGCTAGTGGTGTGGTTACAACGATCACAGAAACATTTTCTTCCCAGCACACGATAACAACTAAAATGATTGAACTTTTAGCAAATTATGTTTTAGTTAGTTCGAATGAAGTAAGAAACACTATAACTGGAGAAATAATATCGATGGACGAAGCTCGTCAGCAAGGGATTGTTAGAGATGAACAAACAAACAAGGAACAGTTTTTGACCAACGATACTAAAATCAATTTTGAAGAGGCTCTTAACCTTGGATATATAAATATTGAAAGTGGGACATTCACCCATCCCAATACCGGAGAAACTCTCACTATTTCAGAGGCGGTAAGTGCTGGCGTATTAAATACTGAAGTAGTCTCAACACCTACGAAAACACCACTTAAAGAGAAACGTTTGGAAATGCTGGATTTGAATGAAGCATTTGAATTACTTTTTGATGAAAAGTCACAAAAGTTCAGAGATCCCAAATCACCAAATAAAGTTGTTACGTTCAAAGAAGCCCTTGATAGAAAAGTTATCAATCCGGATTCCATTATATACAACGTTGAAGCGGGAAAACCCGTAACATTACAACAAGCTCTTGATATAGGATTACTTGATAAGAAGACAGGTAAACTCAAGGAACCTAAATCAGGTAAATCGATCGATATTAAAAATGCAGCTAAGATGGGATTAATTGCAGTAGTAGCTGCTCCAGTATTAGCCGGTATGGCAGTCGTGCAAGGAGCTAAAGCAGTGACTAGTAAAATCATGCAACCTAAACAAGAAAAGGCAGTTGAATCATCGAGTCGAATCATTTCTGCCGATAAAACTAAAAAGTTAGATATTGATGATTCTAAAAGACAAAACAAACCTGAAGATAAGAAAACAGTCCTGCTTCCAACAAGTAAAGATCAAAAATCTTCTGTTCAACCGACACAAAATGATTTCTCAAAATCAGTAGATATCTCACCAGCAAGTGCTGACGATCTCCAAAAACCATTTGGCAAAAAACCCGATAATTTATTGGTAACTAAGGAAAATGCTACTATTGAAAAGACTATTACTAAGGAACCAAACGTTATGACACCTGAATTACCTCTTAGGACAGCATCTAAGGTTCAGACACCACTGAAAACTGAAAAACTTGATATCTCATCTATTGTGACGGAATTTATCTCAAATGAAAAAGATATTCCAAAGGAACTAGGTCATCCATCAAAACCAAAAGATCTTAAGGAATCTGATAAGAAAACAAGCCCTGTTGTAGGAAATGACAAAATAAATGAGAAACTTACCAAAAAATCCCCAGAGATGACACCAGATAGAGAAGAATTAATATCCGTTGTAAAAACTACAGTTACCGAAACAAAAGAATTAGATTCACCTAAGAAAGATAAAATACCGCAACATAATAAAGATCTAAGCGTTGAAAATAAGCCGCATGTTGATAAACCTTCAACAATTGACATAGAATCACATGTGGAAAAAGAACCATTCGAAGACGAAAGACCTAGTCAACAAGATCAATTCAAAGAAGTGACAAATAGCAGAACAACAATTTCAGAAAGGGTTACATCAAAGCCTGAAGGACTACCATATGAAAATGTACCCGAAAGTTTGTCGAAAGATAAACCAAACAAATCTATGCTTGTTGATGGAAAACCAATTCAACATTTAGTAGGTAAAATTACTGAAGATAGTCCTGTCGTCCAAGAATTCCGACAAACTACCCCAGATGGAAGGGAAGTAACTACTATAGTTAAAACGACTGTATCTCAATCGGAACCGAGTGAGTACTTTACTGAGCATACTAGCACAGTTGTTACTACAAAAGCTTCTAAAATTACAACAGTTGAGATAACACAGAATGAGTCCAGTTCTTATCATGTAGTAACGGAAGAAGTAAGCGGTCCTTATGGCACAACTGAGACTACAATCGAGACTTATGATACTGATTTCTCTCAATCTCCAGATCAAGTTGACCAAGTTCAAGTAGACATCTGTGAAATACCTGCAGATTCTTCAGAATCAGATAATAAGGAAAAACAATTACCTACTAAAGAAAAGGCAAAAACAGATATATCACCAATTACTACCGAAGGGTTGAAAGATCAACCTAAAAAAGTCACGGAAGAGACAATTTCAAAACGGGAAAGTCCGAAATCAACCGATACAATTAAAGGTAGTCTTCCTGGACCGGTTGAAGTAGCACCAGGTGTCGTGTATGATCCTAATTCGTCTATTGTAATTTCTTCTACATCAGGGTTGTCCGATAATTTAATAGAAGCTGTAAATCGAGGCATAGTTCCGTCAGAATCTATCAAAGTTAAAGACCCTAAGACAAATAAAGAGATTACATTAAATGAAGCAATAAATAAGGGTATAGTTGACAAAGCAACTGGTGAAATCAAAGATAAATCAGGTAAAAAAATAAGCATAGCAGATGCTGCCAAAATTGGACTTATTGCAGTAGTTGGGGCACCAATATTTGCCGCCTCGAAAATCATTGAAGTTGTGAAAAGCGCTGTTGTAGTTGATCCCAACACAGGAGAAAAAGTTCCTTTGGAAGAAGCGCACAAACGAGGATTAGTCGACCCCGACTCTTATAAACAATACGAGGAAGCAATTGAGGCACAAGTGCCTGAAGAGCTGTTGTCTAAATTACAATCAAGCGATGCTACATTTACTGAGACATCGGTAAAACATTACACTTCCACTACAACAACATCTCAACCAAGTGAAATGATTATAACACAAACTACGCAATACGGTCCAATTATAGCAGAAAGTTCGACCAAAACAATCGAGCATAAAACAATTGAGTATGGAGTCACTACACCTTCACCCGTACATGATGGTAAATCCGTATCAGCTTTGCTAATTGACGCTGAAAGACAACCTTTGAGAGTAATCGATGAAATAACAGAACAAAACGTTACTAAAGAAAAATTGGAACCGGTAAAACCGCTTTACGAAAATATTCCATTAATTGACGCAATAGCTCAAGGCAAGATAGAACCTAAAGTTTGCAGAATAATTATAAACGGTGAAGAATCTCCTCTTACTGTCCAGGATTCATTAGAACAAGAACAAATTAGCAGGTTTACTACTGTTGATGTTATGTCCAAAAATTGTGTAGTAGTTAAGGAATCGAAACCTAGGTATTGCGTTGCTATTTCACATAGACTTACACCCGAAGAACTTTCTGAAATAGGAGTTTATGATATTGAAAAACAAATATTCCTTAATCCCGAAACAGGTGCTAAAATATCCTTTGAAGAACTTGTCTACAGCCTTCAGATTTTCGATCCAGAGTCAATATTAGTTAAAGACTTAGGTTCTAAATCTGATGACTATATCTCATTTGACGAAGCTATCGCTAGGCCTATTATCGATAAAACCACGGGACAAATGGTTAACCCAAAAACAGGAAAACGCGTGTCATTCTTAGAATGTATTCAGTTAGGATGGATAGTTGAAAAACCTGAAGATGTCACAGTACTTGAACAAATAACAATAGAATCGGCCTTAGAACAGGGTTTATATAACCCTAAAACCGGTGAAATTAAAGACGTTAATACTGGACAGCTTGTACCTATTGGTGAGGCTGTTGAAAAGGGTATCGTAGATCAAGAATCGTTACTTATCAAAGTCCCTAGATCAAATGAAGTAATTTCTTTATCTGATGCGGTTGACCGCGGTATAATTGAAATTCATGACGGAGTTATAACAATAATAGAAACTCGGGAGATAATCGAAATTTCTGTTGCTATACAACGAGGCTTAATCACCATCATTCGCCGACCAATTTCAATAGAGGCAGTAATTGTTAACGATATGTATGAACCCAAAAGTGGAAAGATTAGGGACAAAATTACAGAACAGCTTGTTAGTGTATCGGACGCTGTTGATAGAAATATTGTCCATCCGACGATATCTGAAATTAAGGACACGTCTTCAGAAAAGTTCATACCCTTATCTGAAGCTTTAGACACAAAATTAATCAATCCTGACACAGGCAAAATTAAAGATAAAAAGACTGGCAAAGACATTCCATTAGATGATGCGTTGAAAAAAGGTTTAGTCGCAACCAAAGCGGTTACGTTCTCTTTGTTTGATGTAATAGAATTAGGTTATTACTCACCAGAATCTGGCAAAATATTAAATCCAAAAACTGGCGATATAATTACTCTTAGCACAGCAATTAAAGACAAATTAGTTGATCCTTCCGATGTAAAAATCAAAGATGATAGCTCTGAAACCGTTGTACCATTCGATCATGCCTTAAAGTCTGGGCTTATAGACTTAGAAAAGGGTATAATAACTTCGCCCGTTTTCAATTTGAAAGACGCTAGTGACAAAGGTTATTTACTTAGTGATAAAAAACCGTGGACATTGCAAGAAGGACTGGTTCAAGGTTTCTATGATCCTGAAACTGGTCTTCTAACTATCAATGGTGTTACAATGACTCTTGAAGATGCAATTAAAATAGGAAACATAAATCCGGAAGCACTAACTGTTCGGAATTCGGTTACAGGTGAAATAATTTCGCTAGCAGACGCGATTAAAGTCGGTATAATAGACTCGAAAGAAGGCAAAGTTAGGGATCCAATTCACGGAGATAAAATTTCATTAACGGATGCTTCCGAACGTGGCTTAATTGTACCAGCTAAACGTAAACTTAGCTTGCCAGAAGCAGTTTTCAAAGGTTTTTATGACCCTAAGACTGGTAAATTCTCTCATCCTCAAAGCAAAGAAAAAATTCAAACTGATAGAGCTATTAAGAAGCGTATGATAGACCCACAGTCAACCTTAGTACATGTTGCTGGAAAGGTAATTCCATTTGAGTTTGCCGTAGATAAAGGCATAATTGATGGTAGGACGGGTACAATCTTATTAGGAGAAGAAAAAATTGATTTCCGCGAAGCATTCGAAAGAGGAATATTGGTTGAGGTACGCAAGCCTCTGTCACTTGTAGAAGCGCTTGAAAAAGGTGTATATAATGAAATTACAGGTTTGTTTATGGACCCACAGAGCGGCAAGAAATACACTCTTGCTGAGGCGATTAAAATGAATTTAATCGATCCTCACTCGGTTCATATTCGTGATAATAGGTTAGGTAAATGGGATAAAATCACTCTACCTGAATCTTTGGAAACAGGTGTTGTTGATGAACATACAGGTAGAATAAGGAATATTAACAGTGATAACGAGGAAATAAGCCTTCGTAAGGCATTCGAAATAGGCTTGCTTGTAGATAGTAAGGCACCTATCAGTCTTCAAAGAGCTCTGCATCAAGGACTTTACGATGACAGTACCGGTAAAATTATTGATCCAGCAACCAATCGCAAGATCACTCTTCACGAAGCAATTAGGAGGTCTATCATTAGTCCGAAATATCTTTGCTATTTTGACAAAAAATCTGAAAAACCACTATCCTTAGGAGATTGCTGTCGCAGTGAAATTATCGATAGAAGAAGTGGAAAGTTCCATGAGCCAGGTTCGGAAGTTCAAATTCCGTTGTCCGAAGCAATGAGTTTAGGTCTTATTGTCGATATCGAAAGTGCAGGATTTACTTTATATGATGCGTTAGCTATGGACATGTACGATATTACTGAACTTGTTTTCATTCACCCAGTTTCTGAAAGACGAGTTACGCTGAAAACTGCGATTGTCGAAGAATTAATTCATCCGGAAACATCTTTGATAAAACACATTCCTTCAAGTAAATACATCAAATTAGATGAAGCTATTCAAAACGGTATTGTAGATGATGAAAATAATGTATATGTTTTACCTAATGGTAATCAAATTAATTTGTTAGATGCCAAACACCGCGGCCTTATTGTAACTACAAAGAAAAATCTGAGTCTCGAAGAAATAATGAGAAACGGTCTTTTCAGGGCGGATAATGGTAAGATAGTTGACCCTAGCACTAACGAATATATTGATATTAACAAAGCCATTGAAATCGGTCTTATGAATCCTGAATTGACAATTGTGAAAGATAGTTTCACGAATAAATTCAAACCATTGCCTATCGCTATCCAACAGGGCGATGTAGACGTTGTTAAGGGTAGGGTTCTTGACACGAAGGCAAAGAAAACATACAGTTTAGATATAGCTTTTGACAAAGGTCTACTTGTTACTGTTATACAACCAATAACCTCACAATCATTATCCAAACGTTACGTCCCAGAATCGTCCGCGTCTAGGGAACCCGTCCTTAGAGAATTCACATTAGACGAAGCCATTAAATACGAATTTATCGATCCCGAAACGGCTGTTATAAAAGATCCTCACAAAAATAAATACATTCCATTAAAATTAGGCATAACTGAGGGCATTATCGATAAAAACGCTAAAGGTTCGTTTGACACGCAAAATAGATCTAAAACGCTATGCTTCGTCTTTGAAAACGGTTTAATAGTCTATGTTCGTGAGCCTCTAACGTTTGAGCAAGCTATAGAAAACGGTAATCTCAACGTGAGCACCGCACGTTTTACTGATCCACTTTCCAACGAAGTGCTTACAATCAAAGACGCTGCCATATTGGGCTACATAGATCCAGACACGGCGCTTATAAAAGATAATCTCAAGAAGAGGTTGGTAAAACTCCCTGAGGCTTTCCGCAAAGGCCTCATGGACGCAGAGAAGGGTAACATCTTAGATACCGAAACCTCTAAGCTTAACACATTGACCGCCGCGATAGAAAGTGGTCTCCTCATGACGCCTAAGAAGAGCTTCAGCTTAATCGAAACATTGAATTTCGGTATTTACAATCCCACTACTGGAGCATTGAACGATCCATTCATAACAACAAGCGTCATGGACAGAAAGAGACTGAACTTAGGCGAGGCGATCCATCAAGGAATCGTAGATGCATCTAGCACAGTCGTTAAAGAACCAGAGACGGGAAAAATATGGCCATTGGTTCAAGCTATAGAACAAAAACTAGTTGACCCGGTCGAAGGCAGACTCGTCATCGATCCAAAGAAACAGCTCAGTCTTGATTTGGTCAAAGCTCTAAAGAAGGGCTACTTGCTGCCAGCCGAAACAAGGGTGAGTTTTATTATTTTTGCTTCCTATGTTGTGCTTCTATTAAGCAAAGGTGTTGCTTTACATTTTCCTGTTTCTATTCTTATAAGGTGATCTATCATAACTGAAGCGTTTGGCTTTAAACATTGGCATGGCACGACACCCACAAGACTCACAGTGTCTATTTGGGTTACATCATAGTTCATGGTGAAGTCACATTGCAAATGTGGCAAAACAATATTTTTGTATCACATGATTGTTACTATAAATACTTAGAAGTAAATACTAGATGAATATATTTTTTTGCTCTGGAGTAGTAAGCACTTATTTATATATTCACATCGTAGCAAAATTTTGGATATTCGTAAAATTATCATCAACACTGTAGGCAAAAACAGTTGCGCTTTCAATTTTATTACGTAAATAGTAAAGTAGTTTTTTTTGTACTACTCTAATATTTCGGTGCCTCTTGTGACGTCTTTAGATGCTTAAGATTAGGTTACAGTGCTCTTATTACAATTGTCAGTTTTCCAGCATTTACAAACATTGACGGGAAACTACCAATTGCAAAGTGTGCTTACACCCATTGTACTAAGGCTCGATGTATGTTGTTTTTTATTTCCAGCCGTTGCCTGCGATGCTAAAGAACCCTTTTGAGCTAAATCGTGAATGCTTGCCTGTGAGGGATCATATTAACGACGATATAAAGAACCATCACCGTCTCGCCAAATACCTAACCTCCCATAATCACTTTGTGCTAAGAATTTATGAAAGAGGTTGAAATGGGTGATCTCATACACCCAGTTTCGCCAGCTTTATTATGTTTGCTTCCTCATTCAGAAACCAGTGTTTTATGACTGCTGGTCTGATCCCATTTAGAGTAAAGGCTCTTTAGTCTTCTTTTCGATTGCCCCTTAAATACGATATACTCATTCCTTGGACCCGTGCTCACATGTTTTGGAATGCATGATCAACGCTATGCTATTGTGATGTTGATATAACGGCGGACACTCGCTACGCGAACATTCACAATATCATGAACTGGTAAAACATTTTCTTCAAACACAAACACGGAAGGTAGTATTTATGATTCATTATCGTCTTATTATAAATGCTCGTCAACGTGAGACCTTATTTCATTAACGCCATCTATCTACTCTATTACATTATATTTTACAACAAAAAGGTTCGAGTGTAATGAAATAACGTCTCATTTTAATTTCTTTTTAAATGTAAATTCGTCCGATTACAATTTCGTTTACCTACACTGTATAGAACTATTTTAACTTTACATCAATTACTTTCTTACCTTTTACTTCATATTATACTTTACATACAATACTTTTTCAAACTTTCAGATTTTCAAGAAGGTATAAATTTATAAATTAATACTTATTATATTTAACAATTAACTCTAATCAACTACATCTAGTTTAAGTATCGGAAGATGTTGAAACCATGTTTACGCGATGGCGTCGATTTGTGGATGTCAAAATGTTGGTTAACTTTTGACGTTTGCAAAGGTCACAGCTTGCATGCCCCGCTTTTAGCATGATTTAGATCTGTTCTATGTACCTGCGCAACAGAATAGACTGGTTGTGTCTTCTCATCTTCATGCTCTTTTGTAATTGGCTGTCTCATAGTGTCGGCTTTATCTGTTCGTTGTTTTCTCTCAGGAATTTTGTCTTTGCTTTCTCTTTGCGTAGACTCGTTGTCAATAATTATGGCTTCCTTTACAGGTACTCTGTGGGCAGCTTAGTTTCTATTACGCATGTCACTAAGCTGTCCACCGCCAGTTGTGAATATGTGAATGTTCATTTCTTTGAATGTTGCATTGTTACACTTCTGTATAAAGCACACGTCTTTGACATTTCCAATAAACTCATGTATTATATGTCTGACTGCACTTAATGTAGATATATGCATTGTAATATTTGCCAAAATTCTGACTTCGTGTACATATGTGTTAGTAATTAAACGAGACCATAAACTAAAAGATTTATTTTCAACGTTTAGCAAGCAGTAGAAGAGAAGTACAGGCTTTGTGATGAGACTCTGTCTAAATTGCTCGAATGGATCGGAGTTGTTGAAGAGAGACTCGCCAACCAAGAAGCGGTCAAGGAAGATCTGGATGAACTACGCAACCAGATCAATATACTTAAGGTAAATATGAACCAATAAATGTGTCAATTGCACTGTGAACGAAATTCTCATTATATTTGACATTTTTTAATTCCAACTGTCTATTTATTAAAAGGAACTTACATAGAACGTGTTTTCAAGAGCCTAATAGACATAAGTGCTTCACAATTAATATAATCTCAATTTGATTCCAGCTCATTAAAGATGACTTGGAAAGCCATCAACGCCAAGTGTCCGCGTGCGCAGATCAGGCTAAACAGCTCCTCGTCTCCGGTGGAGATGTGCTGGCACCTCATGAGGTATGTTAATCTTCCTCATAAATGCGAAAGTCTTTTTTTATGTCTGAACGTTGACATAATAGGCATCCGCCATAGCAGAAGAATTGTGATTGGTGATGTCAATCTCGAATACAAAGTCCTAGAAAGGTACCTGTTTCGTGGGGAATATGTTTTAAATTATCACATAGGACACATATCTCCTAAGAAAGGTCCCCTTTTCACGTGCGAATTAGCACATAATGTCTATGATTCCCCTACATTTGGTAAAATAAATTGGTACTTATAACAATTCCGATGTGCCAGCCTTGATATCAAAGAACAATGAACTCTACAGGTGGCGGCACTGGAGCGTGGCGTGCGCCAACTGAAGCAGCGCTGCGACAAGTGCACGGACAAGTGCGACAAGATGCTGCGACGCCTCGCCGCCGCCAGGGACGAGCTCGGCAAGTTTGGGTGAGTATACCACCTTCGTGGATCTGAATCCTAACCAGGACAAATTTGTATGCATGAATTGTTCTGTTCTGTGTATGGATGTAAATATCTAGGTAGGTGACCCGCTGACTAAGTCATGATTGATGTTGGCGCAGCCTAAAATCGTAAAGTCTTTACAATATAATATTTCCAGTAAGAGATGAGAGTATAATAAATATAAATATACCTATCTGTTTATCGCTTTTTGCAATCCATTTATGTACGGTCCATTTTTTTAAGTATCATATTTCTAAATTCTAATTATTTTACAGCAACGAACTAAACGCCTTCAACACCTGGATGGAATCCGCGTACAGAACGCTAGAAGACAAAGAAGCGGCGCTCTCTAAACTGGACAACCTGCCAGGACAGAGCGAGGATGTGAGGGAGTTTGTATCTGATGTGATCGCCCACCAAGCCGACCTCCGGTTTATCACCATGTCGGCGCAGAAGTTCGTCGATGAGAGCAAGGTAAGGGAATATGCTAAATAGTCTTACTGGGACTGATGAATCATCATCATCATATCAGCCATAGGATGTCCACTGCTGGGCCTCCCCATCGATTTCTATAAAGACTGGACTAGGATATACTAATATTAAAGATGAAAGAGTTAAGCGTGGTCTACCAACTGGTAGAGGTTATAGAAGATTTTAAAAATTAAAATTAACTTAGTTATGTTTTATTTTCTAAGATGGTAGATATAAAAATCTAAATGCATTTGTTTTGCTAATTTATGAGTTACATAATTTAATAGTCATTTGTTTGTATTGTATATCCGAGTCAATTGTTTCTTAAATCAATTCAGATTCCTATAGCCTTCCTGGCTTATCATCACTTTGATTTTTGATGTATAAACTTCAAAAAATAACACCTTTATCTTGCATACACTATTTTATAATGACTGTTAATCATCATTTTCCTCCCTCCCCCCTACAGGAGTTCCTATCGATCCTAAACGAGTACCGCACTAGTCTCCCATCTCGCTTATCCCACGTATCTGGCGGAGATAGCCCTGTACGTGAAGCGGCTGCCCTAGCGAGACGACGTCACGCGGACCTATGCGCCCGCGCACAACGCCTCCACGAGCGCGTTCGCGGAGCTGCTGACGTCACGAAGCATTACCATGATGCTCTAGATCGCGCGCACCGGTGGATCACTGAGGTTTGTGTCTATTAGGGTATAAGATTGGATGCTGATATGTAATAATGTGTTAATGCTCATAAACTTGGCTTGAACTTGATTTATGACTTTTTGTATGATATAAATTTTATGTACTTTTATGTTTTAGATGACTCGAAACACTTGTAGAATGTTAAATACGCGATGCATTATAAAAATATATCAAAACCTTTGTTGTTGACTTTTTGTGGGTTGACACACTATTGCTTATCAGCATCCAATTGCTGTCTTAGGTGTAAAGTATTTTTCTTTTGTTCTTAAAGGGTAATTGCTATTCTAAAAAAAAAACGACTTAAGGAACCAAGTGTTAGAGAAACTGTTCATTCATGTTCAATTATTACTTAGGATTGAAGTTAAGTTGCGAAAGTTCATAAATAGTTACAAATATGTATATAAATAAGTAGTTATATACTATGGTTCTGTTAAAATTAATTAAATTACCAAATACCTTTATTAATTATCTTTTCTAAACTAGCCGTAGAGTAATATTTGATCGTAATTCCTCACTTGAACTTAAGAAATTCCATTTACTCATGTACCTACTCACATGTACCGCTCAGAACTGACGTCATAGTTCGCAGAGTTATTTTTGGATACAGTAACAGCCTTCTATGCGTTTTTCACGGTGGTTCATATCACCGGTACATTTTCTTCATGGGCTTGTAGTCTAGTTCTTATAACTTAATTTTCATATCACAAACTATATAACTCCTCAGTCCTCATCATGTTTTTATTAACTTTATTTGTTCCCCACAGATCGAACCCCAGGCCCGTTCCGTGCTGTCGGAGCCGGTGGGCGGCGAGCCCCGCGCCGTCGAGACTCAGCTGGCTAAAGCCAAGACTCTACATAATGAGATATTAGCTCAAGGAAGACTCATTGACAATGCTAAGGATGTAAGTAGCTTTTAATTTATTTAAAAAATGATGCTGGTGTTTGATATATTAGTTTTGTGGACCGATAAATTTATTAGTTAAAATGTTATGGTATAGAACTAACAAATAGTTGTGATGATGGTACATATTTTCATAATTTTTTTTAAAGTTTTTAAATAATTAAAGAAATAAATCAATTAGATATGTTTTATGTTCACACAAAATAAGTACTGTAGTTTGTAATAAAACTACAAGTTTTAATTACAACGTCTACCGCACCAACGTTGTCTCATCGCAATGTTGCCATGGGCACTCTTTACCGGCGAACCTATACCTAATTAGAATGGCAACACCACATGTGGTTTTTTTCCTAAATAAAATATGTTTAAAAATCAGCATTTTTAACGGTTTTTGAGCAATAATTTCATTTCGCCCTAAAAAAATTGCTACATATATCTTCTAACTTAGCCTTTATTTTGTTTTATCCCCCACAGGCATGCGACCAGCTAGTGAAATCCCTGGAGGGCAACTTAACCCCCTCAGAGATCCGCCAGTTAGAAGTGCCCATACTGGATCTGACGACCAGATACAAGGACTTAACCGACGCCGTCGGCTCGAGGTGTGCGGATCTGGAGTCAGCTCTGCTGCAGTGCCAAGGGTTGCAGGATGCTGCTGAGACTCAAGCTCAGTGGCTGAGCCAGGCTGAGAATGTGTTTAAGTAAGTTTTTGTGTATATTTTCGGTGGGGCTTAATTAATTTCAATTTAATTTTTAATTACTGAGAGTTCTATAGTTATCAATGTGTAATTTTTTTGTTAAATTCCTTTATGCAAATTCGCAAATGTGTTTTTTTTTTTCATCTATGCTAGTTAACGGTAAAGCTAAACATTCCTAGATATTTGTTATTTATAAGTAAATAAAGCCAACCTTTACAATCTAAAAAATACCCTTTTTTATCTAAAAAATACCATGAAACAAGTTACAATAATAATTATTTAACATTATCATTATCATGTCTACTTACGCTATTACTACATCAGTGACACTACCAAACCATACATATCAATAATACCCTCTATCTCTAGGAACCAAATCAAGCCAGCATCGTTAATCCGATCTCGATTAGACGAGCAAACCCGGGCGCATCGCATAGCTCACAGTGAGGCGTTAGCTCGGCGCGCCGCCCTCGCCGCACTGCGGGACAGCGCGCGGGACGCCGCACTCACTCCCTCTAACGCGAGAATCGCGAAGAAACTAGAACAACGTGCTGATGATATCTTTGCCAGGTGAGTGCCCGTAGATAATTATCCCATAAAAGACATTAATGTGAAGTTAAAGCCAAGTTATATGACTACAACATTTATTTTATTTATTTATTATTTTAACTCAGACATTTGACTTACCTTGACACGCTTCCGCGTGTTGCGATAGAAAATAAAAAATTGGTTGCCTGTAAAGTCGGTATACGGGCGAAAGTTTTACGTGACAACGACGCAAGGGACGCGTGCCTTTCACTTTTTATGTCTGTCTCTCTCGCTCTTAGGCGGGCTAACCATGCCCGAGTGGAAGGGACGCGTGCCTCTCACTCGCTCTCATTGTGAGCGCATAACGTGAGCGGAGCGTAACGCAGTTTATTGAAGTGTCACCCGGCAAACCAATTTATAAGACGTTGTCACGTCAAAATAAAAATAAAACATGAAAAATATATGTTTGTTGTAGCTTCAGCACAGTAGTTGAATTGAACTATTGAACATTATTTTGCCATTGTCGACATGATTGTAAACTTGCTAAATTATATTGATTCAGTAATTGTCAAAAGGACAACTTTTCATACATATTTCTTAAAAAACCTGCGTTTTTCCCCAAATTTCAGATACGAAAAGCTACTAGAACGTTCTGTGAAGCGAGGACAGTTCCTCGAGGAGGTGTCTGTAGAGCTGACTCAGTTCACCCAGCAGGCCGCCACCCTGGACTCCGCCATGGCACAGTTGGCGGAGCAGGCTGAAGGCAGGGAGCTCGCGAGGCTGCCTGCTGAGGAACTGAGAGGAAAACTAGGGGATCTGGCCCACTTTAGGTAAGTTTATATGGGCAGTTAAGGGTCGTAAGTCTTTTGGTGGGTTAAAAAGGTATTAATGTAATTTGTAATTTTAAGAAGACAGTAAAAAGTGTGCTTAAAAACGCAGATTTTTTAGATTTCTAAATTTATATGACTTTTAATTTAGGATAGAAGAAAGTTTATGCTCGTTTTGGTCAATAAATAAAAAATATGTATATAATTTTAAATAATGTTATGTATACCTAAAAAGGGAATATTTTGTTTGATACAAAGCTTTTTAACGTTTTTGGCATATCTCATATTAGTGGAGTAAATGAAGCATTATGGGTCCGTTTTTTTTTACTGTGAACCGAATTGCATACAATTTTGGAATTAGGTTCATCTTACCCTTAACTTCAAAAGTGAAAATGATTTGAACTCCGCAACCACCCTGGGTGTGGTTGCCACCCCTTCTCGGGGGTGAATTTCTTTTTTTTCAAAATTGCATCGGATATCAATAGAAGGCCTAATTTTAAGCAAAAATCATACATAAAGCCTTTCAAAAAATCCAATACTTTTCAAGTTATTGGCTATTGAAAATTTGCAATTTTTTCACGGTTTTCATCGGTTTTTTGCAAATATCTCCAAAAATATACGTTTATCGAAAATTTTATTAAGAACAAAGTTGTAGCAGGTAAAACAATGAACAATTTGGTATTTTATAAAGTATTCTACGTGCAATATTAAGCTAGATATTAAAGATCAAAGCCGTGTTTTATTTTATCTGAAATTGAATCGATGTGGTCAATGCCATCTAGTGGCGAGCAGATGCATTTTATGCATTCTAATACAAAAGGGTTTTGTAGCGCATAAAATAAGCTTTAAAATGAGCACTATTCAAAGTCTTTTGCATGTAAAATAAGTGAGCTGTATTGCAAATAAGGGGAGCATCTAAGGTTTTTTCTTTTAAATCAATGGGTTTCATAAGTGCCATTTCCACCAAAATTAAAATTAATCGTATTCCGCCTAGAATTAACTTTATTAGGAAGAGTTTGATAGATAGTATCAGTTTGGCTGCTTCAGGACACATATTTTTCAAAAAATTCATGATTATAAAAAAAAACAAACTTTCAAATATTTAACAAACCCACCCTTTTTTTAATAATATCTCAAAAAGGACGACAGATACGTATAAAAGTGAATATGTAAAAAAAATGTTAATTTTTTTACAAACAATTTGGTTCTTTTGTTTTTTCTGTCAAACAAAAATTGACGGAGATATGATTGTTAAAAGAGCGCGTGGCAGCGGAATCACAGCCTCTCTTAAGCCCTTTAACCCTTCACCGTTTCAGAAAAAGGTTTTTTACTATATATTGCAATAAAGGATGTTGTAGCTCTTTTAATTACCTTTACAATGGTGTTTTATAACTTGTGATAGCATGAACATTGAAGGAGTTATGGTCCAAAAACTTAACATATTTTTATCTACTTAGTAACTGAAAATTTCGGAGTGCGAATATTTGGAGCCATGTGAAAGTACGCAGTATAATAGAGACCCACAACTATTGTAATGTGTATATATGCTACCAGAAATGTATGAAATCAAGGAATTGAATACAAATCCTAGGAAATGTGTACAGTTCCGATACTATTTAGGAAATGTATAAAATATTGTTTCAAAAACTATTTAATGCATAATTATCCTAGGAAATGTATACATTTCCTTGGAATTATATGGAATACCTGCTGGTCCACCGGCAATGTGTAAAATAACTATATTTGGGCGTAGTAATCAATGTTATGTTAGGACAGTAAGTCTTAGGAGGAGGAAACCCTCTACGCCGCCTACAGGGCCGCGCGTGCCGCCTTCAAGGTGGCGATAGCGCAGGCCAAGGAGGCGGCGTGGCAGGAGTGGCTGCGGCTTCTCGACGGCGACCCGTGGGGGAGGCCCTACAGGGCCGTACGTAACAAACTACGGCCCTGGGCTCCCCCGCTGACGGTCAGTCTAGACGGGGCACTGGTGGACGAAGTGGTCGGCACCCTATTCCCCGCTCGGGGTACATGGGTGCCGCCGGCGATGACCTCCGCCTCCTCCTCCAGCCAGTCGCGAACGGACACTTCCCCGGCACCGGTGTCGGAGGGCGAATTCGGGGCGGCGATTCTCAGACTCAAGTCTAAGAGAACCGCCCCGGGCCCCGACGGTGTGCCAGGGGTCGTCCTAGCGATTGCGCTGGAGGAGCTCGGCGAAAGGGTGAGGTCCCTGTTCTCTGCGTGCATGGGGCAGGGTCGATTCCCCCGGCGGTGGAAAACGGGCAGACTCGTCCTTCTGCAGAAGGACGGTCGCCCGGCCGGACAGGCGTCGTCGTATCGCCCGGTGGTGGTAATCGACGAGGTGCCCAAGTTGTTCGAGCGTGTGCTCGCTGGGCGCCTCGTCGAGTCCATGGATCCGGGACTGGACGACGCGCAGTTCGGCTTCCGCCGGGGTCGGTCGACCGTGGATGCCGTGGCGCGGGTCAGGGACCTCGCCGAGGGGGCCGTCTCCCAGGGGGGCGTGTTGTTTGCGGTGTCATTAGACATCCGCAACGCATTTAACACGCTACCCTGGGAGACGATCAAAGAGGGACTGCGGTACCACGGCGTACCGCAGTACCTCCAGGAGGTCATCGCCGACTACTTCGTCGGTCGGGACGTAGTGTTCCCGAGGGGGGAGGGCAGCAGCGGCCCTGGGAGGAGGGAGATGACGTGCGGTGTTCCGCAGGGGTCGGTCCTCGGACCGCACCTGTGGAACATCGGCTACGATTGGGTGCTGCGCGGGGCAATGTTGCGAGGGGTCAGTCTGGTGTGTTATGCAGACGACACCCTCGTGACGGCCCGCGGCAGCACCTATCGTGAAGCCTCCCTCCTCGCCACGGCTGCTGTGGCGCAGGTGGTGGGGAGGATCCGTGCCCTGGGGCTCGAGGTGGCCCTCAATAAGTCGGAGGCCCTGGTGTTCCATGGGCCCCGACGCGGGCCACCGCCGGGAGCCGCCATAGTGGTGGGCGGAACCTCCATCGCCGTCGGGTCCTCGATGAAATATCTTGGACTCGTTCTCGACGGCCGATGGAGGTTCGAGGAGCACTTCCGGCGGTTGGCACCGCGACTGATGGCCACCGCCGGGGCTCTGGGACGGATCCTCCCCAACGTGGGGGGCCCAGGGAGGGCCTGCCGGCGCCTATACACCGGTGTGATACGCTCCATGGCGCTCTACGGAGCGCCGATATGGGCCGGGGCCCTGAGCGCCCGAAACCAGGCTGCGCTGCGACGTCCGCAGCGCGCCATGGCGCTCAGGGTGGTCCGAGCGTATCGTACCGTGTCGTGCGCCGGCGCGTGTGTGCTCGCCGGTACGCCGCCGTGGGACCTCGAAGCCGAGGTACTCGCCGCGGTGTACTGGCGAGCGAAGGAGGCCGGGGGCCGTCCACATCCGCGGGAGATCGCGAGCTGGAGGGAGGACGCTCGCAGCGTTCTCCTCCGGAAGTGGACGGCCCGACTCGAGAACCCGGCTACGAGCCGGGATGTGGTGGACGCCGTTCGACCACTCCTGAAGGAGTGGCTCGAACGGGAGCACGGGGCTCTCACCTTCCACCTGACACAGGTGATCACCGGGCACGGTTGCTTCGGGCGATACCTGTGCCGGGTGGCGGGCAGAGAGCCCACGGAGACGTGCCACCACTGCGGGGCCGGCGTCTCGGACACGGCGGTACATACGCGCGAGGAGTGCCCCGCTTGGGCGACTCCTCGCACCGCCTTGTCCGCGACGGTCGGCGCAGACCTCTCGCTGCCGGCCCTCATCAGGGCCATGGTGGGCAGCGAGGAGGCCTGGGAGGCGGCCGCAACCTTCTGCGGCCAAGTCATGTCGCAGAAGGAGGCGGCGGAGCGGGTGAGAGAGGACGACGTCAACTCTCTCCCGCTTCGCCGCCGCAGGCGCGGTAGGCGGTGACAGGCCTTCGCGGGCCGGTTGCCGCCGTAACGCCGGGGACCGGGGCGGCGGATCGGGGGATCCGCCGCCCACGCCAACGGTCCCATGCCGGAGATGCCCATTTGTTCCATGGGCATCTCCGGTGAAGTTGAGAGGGGGGCGGGACTCGCATGCGTTTTCGCATCGTGAGTCCCGCCCCCCCGAGACGGGCTCGGCCTCCAGCAGTATTTTTGGGAGGCCGAGCAGCGCCGGCGGGGCATGCGGTTGTAAGGCTTACGCGTGTCCCGCAGCCCCGCCACACGGCGCCGAGGCGTCAATGGAACCCCAGGGGTTTAGTGGGTAGGCACCGGCACCTTCTGTGCCGGTGAGTCTCCACATAACCCGGCGGCTCCCCCCGGAGCTGCCGGGTATCCTATGAGGATTCCCCTGGGAAATCAAAAAAAAAAAAAAAAAAAAAGGACAGTAAGTCTTTGTCACCTTTTTTGTGTTCATTTCAGAACATTTAGACGTTCGAGGCTTAAGGGTGGCCCAAGGGCCACCCCCGCCGCACCCTAACCTATATTAATAATATATTATGGCGATAATACACAAATATTATCGCCATAATATATTTATATGGTATATATTTATACCAAACTATGACACATTTGCAAGGGTTGTAAGATTTTCAAGGGGTTGAAAATGATTTTAATATGAGGTAATTATGTAAGAAAATACTTTACAATTTCACCATTTGCTATTAGACATGTTTTCTAGCGATAAAATGGCTCAATGTAATTTTTTCCATTAAGGGGTGGTTTACACCCCTTAAAAATAATAGGCGGAGTTCAGATCATTTTCACTTTTATAGTTAAGGGTAAGATGAGCCTAATTCCAAAAATTTCATGCAAATCGGTTCACAGTAAAAAAATTCGGAGGTAAGACCGTATTTTTCGCTTCATTTACTCCACTATATACTAAGCATAATTATCATACAAATAGTTTTCTCTTTTTAAACATGTTTTAATAATATTTTTCCCTAACAGAGACAAACAGATGCCGCTGCTGGAAGAATGCCTCCGCAACGGCAAACAACTCATCTCCAAGAAGGATGTCACTGACACACACGTCATCAGAGACAAGATGAAGGTACAATGTACAGTGTACTAAGGAACAACATTATTAAAATGCCTTTACAAGCACTTATGAATACACAATATTAATGCTCGGTTCTGAAGTTTTTGTTTACTGACAAGAGCCGGCAATAATAGCTGATTAGCGAATCTGCGAATTTTCGTCGACGTCAAATCTTCCCCTTTTTTGTTCCCCGCTAAACCATATTATAATAACACGTTACGACTATTTAGAGCCTTCTTCAATAAATAGACTACCCAATAATGTATTATAATATTAGTGTAAATGATGTACAGATATTTAACTCCATATTCTTCTTCGTTATAGGCATTGGAAAACCAATGGCGCGATTTCAACGCCACCCTGGAAGAGAAACAGAAGCTGTCCAAACAACGAGCCGACCAGCTCAACCAATACGAGACCCTCAAGATCCAGGTTTGTGTCTTAAAAATATAAGTTTTATTATTATTTACTAACAATACTATCATAGCATTTTTTACTATTGATGCGAAAAGTGCAATTTTGTTTAACGTGTGTGTGTATAACTTGTTAAACATCTATCTGTCTGTCAATATGTTAATATTTTTGTCTGTTTGTAAAGCCCGAAATGGGCTGATTTTTATACGATTTGTTCATTTTGAAAAGAACGAAAGCTCTCTTATAATAACGTCTCTTTAATCTCGTTATCTTTATATTCTCCAGTTAATTAGATACTAGGTATAACGGAATACCTTAATAATAATTTTGTTCTTATCATCAGGTCCTGGACTGGCTGCAGTCGATGGAGACCAGGGTGGGTCGCCTCCAACCTGTCGCCCTCGACATGGACGTGCTGAAGCAGCAGCAGGACGAGCTCAGACCCCTGGCCAAGGAGTACAGGGACTTCAGCATCACTGTCGATAAGGTAACATTAGATAAATCATTTATCACTAGCCCCAGCTTCGCACGGGTGCAATGCTTATACCTCACATTAGAAACCCCCAAAATTGACAGTGTTACTCTAACATATTATGCATGTATTGTATATCAAAACCTTCCTCTTGAATCACTCTATCTATTAAAAAAAACGGCATTAAAATCCGTTGCTTAGTTTTAAAAATGTAAGTACACATAGATGTGTATATTTCCATATTTCCAAATTAAATTGTTAATAGGATCCAAGATCAGTCAAAAGTCGATCTTATATGGTATTCTATAAAATACAATTTACGAAAACAACTATCAATTCCTTCAAGATGTATCACATAATATTAATCCTACTAATATTATAAATGCGAAAGTTTGTAAGTATGGATGTTTGTTACTCTTTCACGCTCCAACGGCTGAAGGGATCTGCTTGAAATTTGGCACAGAGCTAGAATATGTTCTGGAATAACACATAGGCTACTTTTTATCCCGGGAACGCGGGTGAAACCGCGGGGAGCCACTAGTACTTAAATACTGATGTGATTTCGATACGACAGGTGAACGAAGCAGGCGCAGTATACGACGCCCTGACTCGAGGCGACCGCGCCGACAGTCCGCATAGAAAGAGACAGCTATATAGCCCAACTAAGAGACAGACGCCGAGTGAGTATTGCGTATTTCTTTATCATATCAACTTTTGGTTTCACTAATATAGGCTTTATGCCCAATGTAAAGTAGACTTTAACATGATTGTGTATTAAATATATGCAGATAAATAAATAAACACACAGTTTTACCCATGCCCAATCTGATTCCAAACCAAATAAATATTTAGTTATCCCAGCAATTCTGCTTAGTTTCATATTATTTGCCATGTCTGAAAATTTTCCCTGTATATTTTATGTCTCCGAATCTGGAAGATCTGAATAGTTCTTTCACTAATGGAAAGCTACATTACCAGGGAGTAACTAAAACTATATTTTAATCCGGTATTCCTACGGTAACGGGAACTACACGGTAGAAACTATATATGTAGTATACTAAAATGTATGAATGAATATGTCTGTTCGTTCTGTGTCTGGATGTAAATATCTATATACAATTATACATGTATATTTAAAGCGTTGTATATCAGTTATCTGGTTACCATAACACAAGCTCACCTTGAAGCTTACTTTGGAATCCGATTTCCGATATTTATTTATTTTAGTATACTTAAATAACGGTAATGATTGCAGGTCGTACCCTAGACGGTAGGTCCCCATCGCCGAACAAGGGTCACGGGCTAGTAAGCCCTGGATCCACGCATTCCACGTCCAGCGGATTCTCGTCGCGCCGCTCCAGCCAAGACGGTTTCCATCTTGAAGGTATGTTTAGTTTCTTCTATCATCAGCTCATATACGTCTCCGGTGTAGGAGTCTTCCACTAACAAAGGTTTTAGATCATAGTTTACTAGGACCTACGCATGCCATTCATTATCTCGTAATAAATTAAATAAGAATCCTTCAGTTGAGAGCTCTCTGCGTTCACCGAAATAGTCCTTACAGTTCATTTCTGATTAACGAAAATTCAAGTTTTGTTAAAATACATATTGTTTTTTCTCACGTCTATTCAAAATTGAAAGCCTTAAATTTAATGTCGACTATAAAAACGCACTATTAACTTTAATAAACACTGGCTTTATTCTTCAAACGTAGATTTCATATTCCCATCCTTCTCTAGACTATAAAACCCAGATGAAACAGCATTATTTACTTTACAGATCTATCACCAGTCCAGCAGCAGCTGTCCGATATCAACAACCGTTACAGCCTACTCGGTACCAAGTTGACTGACAGACAATCTGAAATAGACTCTATCCGCGAAGAGATAAGGAAGCATATGGAGAGCTTCCGCTCGCTGTATACTTTCTTGGATAAGGTATGTGAAAATTGTTAGATAATTAATATTAAACCTTCTTGGTATTGAAATAAGGTTTATTCTATATTGCAACTCAAGCTCTGAAATGTCAAAGTGTTATACCGATAGTACCATAATTTCGATAAACATCAATTGACATTAAACAAACTAATAAATGATATGCAAATTAAGTAACCGCATATTTTTTTATCGCTTTTATTTCCAAATTATTATGTCACATTGATATTGTTTTTTCTAAAATAAAAAACATAAATAAATGTTAAAACTTCTCTTTGAAATTTTTTGACTTGAATTGAATTTTTTTTTATTTGAATATGAATTATTATGGTAACCTAGTCATTAAATATTTCAATAACTCTTCGCAGGTTCAAAGACAGTTGCCAAAGGACTCTATACCAAGCACAAAGGAAGAAGCCGACAAGATCATCAAGCAAGCTCGCGCCGTACTCGAAGAGATGTATGAGAAACAAAGCATTTTGGACTCTACTAAGACTCAGGTAAGTTAGATTATCCTTTAACTGGGTATAGACGTTATGGTGTTAAATTATTTTATTATGAAATGCTAATAAAAGTGTTTACTAAAGCAAAAATATCCAATAGCCAGTTTATTAATTCTATATTTTATTAAAATCAGAAGCTGAAATTTTTGTATGTTTGGACGCGCTATTATATCAGGAGCTACTTATCCGAATTGAATATAGGGATAAAAACTAGCTTTTCTAACGCTGACAACTAGTGTTATGCAGTAAATCAGCTGCTTACCATCGTATAAGCTTTGCTTAGTTTGAAATCATATTGATGACCGTGTATAAAGTAAATATCTCAAGTATTTATATATTTTTTCTCTATACATTAGGTGCGCGAACTCCTAAAACGCAAACAGAGCGTACAAGGCGCTGATCGTCTTCACGATGAGATGGAAAACGTCTCTTCCAGGTGGAAATCACTACACGATGCCTTCAAGGATAGGTGAGTACATACAGTATAAAAAATATATAAAAAAACATGTATTTTGTATGATTTACTTTGCAGATGTTGGTTGTTATTTTGGGATGTCGGTAGAAAGGTATATTTATGTGAGAATTTTCTGACTGTATAAATAGACGTTAAATATGGGGTTTATATTAAATTATATGTTTTTTAATTTGGTTCTATCAAATTTTGATAAAAACTTTTATATTCTTAAAATTTTCTTGTGTCAAACTGGTTGTATCATAGTGTTTTAAATCGCGTCATTTGTTCCTAAAGATTAAAGACAACGTGTAATCAAAAATACTGTCCATAATTCTTTCTCAATTCTTTGAACATTAAGATTTTTTTGTTTAGTTTATAGCACATAAGAATTGGGGTCAATATCTTCTCTTTTCACTCAGGATTCGGCTGATGGAAGACATGAAAGACTTCCACGACACCCACAGCAACTTGTCCCAGTGGCTCAGTGCTAAGGACCGCATGATGGCCGCTCTCGGACCCATCTCCTCTGACTCCAGAATGGTGCAGACTCAAGTACAACAGGTAAATTAGCTATTAAGACTTAGAATATAATGAAAGTTAGATTAGTATAAGATTGTAGATATTTGATCAGCTTGCTATAAGATAAAGGTTGTAATATTGAAGATGCGTTACCAATGTATGAACATACATATGCAAACAAAATATCTACACCATCAATGTTGATAAAATCCGCTGTTTTGAAATGATAGTTTAAAGATAATGATATGCCTAGGAACAAAAATATATTTTAAATCATCAATTGGCGATCCGTCCCAATTTAAATCTCGATTTTTATCTTCATGCTTCTTGCTAAGCTCAATCTTAATCATTAATACAAATTTACATAAATACGTTAGAATAAAAACATCTCAGGATCCGACCTCCCTGCTATCATATGTTCAATTTCAAGATTTTACTCCATTAGCCGACATTGGTATCAATCCATTTTAAGTTCAATTTCAAGATCCATTGTTATGTAAGACACAACATCTTTAGATCCTCTCTGGTACCATTGAAGCCTGTAACACCCCCTTTTACCCGTCCCCTCTAGGTGCAAGTCCTCCGCGAAGAGTTCCGTGGGCAGCAGCCCCAGCTGGCCCACCTCCACGAGGTGTGCGCCGCCGTGCTGCTCCGCGCGCCTCACGCCGACCGCCTCCGACGCACTGTGCAGGAGTTGAACGACCGCTGGAACGAGCTGCTGGATAGGTATGTTGTGCAGGGAACTAGTGGACTGTGCTGGAAGACAATCGGTTTGGTTATGTGTGCAATTACTGTATAAAGCTACAATCAACAGTTGTACAGTTGCACGACTGCTGGATAGGTATGTACTTGTGGAGGGGAGTAGTGGACTGACAGTGTTTGGACGAGAGTAGATCAACTTATAGTAACCATACTACTAAGTTTCTGTGCAATTTTGAACGATGGATCGGTAGTTTTTTTATGGTCTATTTTGAAGGATTGTTGGTGTTCAGTGTGTCAATATAGAGTTTGCAGGTTATGTGTGAAGTAACTGAACAAATCTACAAGCAATATGAACCATTCTGTGTTGAACTTTAAATAAATTTCAATTAAAGAGTCACATTAAATATTTGATGATCTGATCATCATCATTAAAGCACAATCGTGTTGTTTGGGTCCCGGCGACCGGTTGCCAAAGTCCTTATATAATGTACCGTTTTATACTCTTAGGCTAGAAAAGCGTGGCTCAAGCCTGGGCGCGGCGGCCGACACGTCTCGCGAGTTCGACGCCGGCCTACTGCGCTTGCAGACTGCATTACATTCTATAGCCGACAAGTTGGACGATCTTGGCAATGAGGAACCTGATGATCAGCTGAGGAAGATTGAGGTGAGCAGTTGGTTAGACTAGAATTAAAAAAATATGTAGCTATAGCACAACTTATAAATATGACGAGATTCCTTTAATATAATGAGGTAAATGGTCAATATAGACTTTGGATACCTAAAATTCATTTATATACCTCAGTCATTTTAATTTTAAAGAATGGTTCAGAATACAAATGACAAGAACCAAAAAGACTGCTATTTTTCTTGGAGATATTTTGATATTTTGATTTTCTGATATTCACCTATAGTCAATATGAAAAATTTATATGAATGTGTCAGATTTATTAATTAATTTTAGAATTTCATTATGGAACTCTATGATGCTTGAATATTTTCGAAATATACCTAAAAAATCACCCATTCTTAAGAAAAAACTAATGAGATCTACCCAAAAAAAACTTACACTTAACTTTAATTTTCATTACACCCTCTAAAAACATTTTTCATATCTCCAACAGAACCTAGAACGCCAACTGGAAGGCCAACGACCTCTCTTAGCCGACTTGGAAGCGGCGGGTGCTACTTTAGCCAACGTACTCTCCGACCCAGCTTCACGACAGGACATACAGAGCAAGCTCGCAGCTGTTGCGAGACAATACGACAACCTGCAAAGGAAACTTGACCATAGGAAGGCGGAGATTGAAGCTGCACTTAAGTAAGTGACCCTTAATTCAGTTAGCTATCTTAGGTCTCTCATGGTGGGGACGGGTATACATAACCCGTCCCTTGAGTGAGATTAACATTAAATACATTGTGAATTTATGTATTTAGAAGAGAAGGACTATTTTCCAACCTTCAATGATGACTGTAATATTCTTGAAGAGCTTAAATTTTCTGATACTTTTAGGAGTCCATATCGACCTGACTTGTAAATACAACTGACAGCAGATATCTACAATTTCGAAAATTACTCTCACTTTCACATTAAATCAATTCTTCTAAAGATCAACTAGCTATCTACTCACTTACTCACCAAAATAACTTATGCTTAGAAATACCAACCAACTAGCTATCCTTCTATAATTTGAGTCACTTTTTCGGAGCATTTACTGTTTCTATCACTCAACTATCTTTAGGAATCGATTCTTCACATATTGTACAACTCGCAAAACCTTACATCCCTATATGGATAGTCATTCAGCTATTTACAACCGCGTCTTTCATCAGGGACGGTCGCAATCTAGAAGAGAACGTGGCTCGCACCCTAGGCTGGCTGCAGTCGGAGCTGGGCTCGCTCCCCGGCCGGCTGCAGGTGTCGGCGGACAGCGTGAAGCTGCAGCAGCAGCTGGAGAGGCACGAGCCCTTGTACAGGGACCTGACGCAGCGGGAGCACGAGCTGATCATGCTGCTTGATAAGGGTAAGTCAGCATAGGATATATCGTCTTTTTTCTATAGTCTAATTCAGACTATTTTTACAGTCCATATAAATGGGGTGCATAGAATGTTTAAAAACCCCATATTTTATGTGAAATAAAAGTACTTTATTTTATATAGCATGCTGTCTACTTCTAGAAGGTCGTGAACATTGCAAAATGTTTTTATATTTAATTTTAGGATTCATTGTGTAACGCCCAGTTTTGTTGACCATTTAATTAAAAATAAAAATAAAGTTGAACTGCACATGTTTTTTATTTTAAGTACTACTATTTGTCGTAGTAGTTGTGCACTTGTTTAGGTGTTCAAGTTAATTTGTTACTTGTCCAAATTAGGACAAATTAAAAATATTATGAATAGTATATCAATGATCTAGTTTAATTAGCACTACTTCGTCAAGGTTGATTACTTCTTATCTTAGGAAATGTATCTATTTTATATCTTTCTGACCGGACTAGTGACAACATCTGTCAAGATGTAGACTTTTTAAAATAACACTCAATCTTAACCGTTTTTCCAAAATGTTTATCTCTAAAAACTTTAATTGGATCATACCAACATTAAAAAGAATGCCCAAACCATTTCTATAAGTTACGCATTTACCAGTTTACGTTTTTACTGTCATTCATAAAATGTACCTTCATGATCGCTCATTCAGGTCGTGAAATGGAGAAGAAGCCAGCGCACCAAGCCTTGCGCAAGGACCTGGACAGGATCCAGACACAGTGGGACAAACTGAAGAGGGAGACAGTCGACAGACATACCAGACTGCAGACCGCTATGGTATGTTAATAGTTTTTATGCGAAAGTAGTAATTTAGCGCTGACAGACCGGTTGGCTTTGTGGTTAGTGACCCTGAATCTCAAGCCGCCGGTCGTGGGTTAAATCCCACCCAGGACAAAAAGGTTCTGTGTTTGAATGTAAATATCTATAAAAATATGTAGGTTGCCTATATTGTTATCACTTTGTATTTAATTTGTTATTTTTTTGTTGGAGTATTTTCTACTGTATTCTGTATTTTGGAGAAGAGATATGGGATGATAAAGATAGGGGAGGTCTTTGCCCCGCAGTGGGACACCACGGGCCCGTGATAATAATAATATGTTGTATATCAGCTATCTGGTTACCATATCACAAGCACTGCTTACTCTAGAATCAGATTGGCCGTATATTCTAAACATCCCAGGATATTAATGTATTTTACAATCCCCGTTCAGGAGCACTGCCGCAAGTTCCACAAAGCCCAGGAATCATTCGTCCCGTGGCTGGTGGAGGCGGAGGAGCGGCTCGCCAAGCTGCCCGCCGCCTCCTTCACCAAGAAGGAGGTCGAGAAGCAGCTGCGCGAGCTGCAGCAGATCAGGAACGATATTTGGAAGAGGTTAGTGTCTTTTGAGTTACTATGGTACTGAAAGAAAAGGGATGTACAGCATAGGGTTCTTCAAGAAGGGAGTGAAGAGATTTTTATAGGTTTGGCAAAGCGTGAGTGATGCTCCTGGTGTCGCAAGCGATCATATGCTACGCTAACTGCGCGCCATCAGGTGGGACCGTATGTTTGTTTCCATAAGTGAATAAGTAAAGCTTACCACAATATATTAGTGAAAACTACAACTAAATCGGATGAGCAGTTCCTCAGATTATCTATAAACGCACAGACAAAGAAACTCACCTGTAATTGTAAACAAGATTTATAATGTAATGATTGTTACAGATCTGGTGAATACGAAAACAACAAGACTCTTGGGGAGACGTTCATTTCATCCTGCGATGTCGACCAGGAGATTGTGAGGAAACTCCTCGACACCATGAAGGATCGATGGGACAGGATCAATAACGGTACGTTATTTGTTAGAAAGTAGAAGTGCCTCGGCCAAATTATATGGAAAAGACAATTTTTTTCTATTCCTGGCCAATGGATTCACTGATCTAGATACAGATTAAGCTAGCTTGAATCAGAAGACTAAACGAGTTACGTATTTATGTAATAAAAGTATCTTCAAATAGATGATGAATATAAATAATTAAGATAATATAGCCTAGCTTGCCCTTGATGAAAGAATTATTCAGATCGGTCCACTATCGCGCTTATAGTAACAAACAAACAAAACATTATATTATTACATAGACAAATATTAACAATTATTTTTGTCTATATTTATACAGAAGTGCTCCAACAAGTGGAATACCTAGAGAGTACAGCACGTAAGCTTGGGGAGTTCGCTGAACGGGTTCGTGCCGTTGAAGCGCCTCTGCAGCGCTGTGAACAGCGGCTTGTTGAAGCGCTGCAAGCGCCTCCCGCAGCTGCAGCTGAAGCCGTCGCTAGGCTCGTCGATCAAATACACGCTCTAAGGGCACCGCTACAGGTAATATATTACTTTGGCAGGATTTTGAGATATGCTCGTTGGTAAATTTGTTGGCATCGGGTCAGTTAAATATGGACGTTGAGGTTGCAGGTATAAGGATTAATTTGCATTGACACAGTGTATGATATGTTTGGTTTACAACGCAGCTCTGAATTTAGTATCTATAATAAAAATATAGAGACTCATACTAAATGTAGTACCTATTTGCTAACTTCTACTAACTTGCCTATATTTTTTTAATAAATTGACAGAACATTTTCTATGGTTAATATTTTTACATTACCTATTACTTTCATGATCTGTCTTTAAACAACCTTCAAATCCACAGAGCATCAACTCTGCCGCCGACGACATCGTGACCCTAGCGCTTGAATGCAACGGTCCAGAAGCTGGTGCTAGAGCGAGACAGGTGCTCGAAGAGCAGGCTGTCGCACTCGCCGACCGACTGGATGACCTGGAAGCACGAGCTGGAGACGCCCGGGGCAGATTAGCCGGGGCTGCTGCAGCTGTCACACACTTCCAGGTTAGTAAGAGCGAGATAGATGATGGAATATAGAACAGCGTCTAGATTGCTAATGATAAGCCTCTCCTAAAATGAAGCATCACACTTAAAATCATCAGAAAAAATAGTAACTCGTGCGTGTATAATTTATGGATTTTGTTGAAATGAAGTGTCATCTAAAAGAGTCAAGAAACAAGTAATATTCTTTTCCTTTCTAAAACAAATTTTCTTCATATCCACAAACTCTGCTAGTGGTACGACTCTCCAAAAAATTATCTCTCAAATTTCCCTCTCCGGAAACGCAATTAACATTCACAATCCCCTCAGGACAAGGTTAAGAACCTCTCCCACGACCTCACCGACCTGGAGAAGGAACTAGACACGATGAAGCCACCAGGTCGCGACGTGAAGACTGTGAAGGCCCAGCTGGACGACATCGGCAGGTTCTACAAGCGGTTGGAGAAGGCTGATGACCTGGTGGGAGACACTGAGAGGGCTGCTGAGACCCTGGTCGATAGTGGGTTCACAGTCGACAGTTCTAACACTAGGGATCAGGTTTGTGTGACTTTTTATGTGTTTGGATTAACGTATATCTTTTTACAGGTCCTAGAATAAACGGTTTTATTATAGACAAAGTGTGATACGTACATACATAGTATAAATAATTAAAACATAGTATATACGTAGGATAATAAATCCCTTGGTCACCAATATTGATTTCTTCGAGGTTCTTATGAAAAAATTAATTAAAAAGCTTAAGAAGATCCCCCAAAAACGCGTGTGAAACCGCGGTGGCTATAGCTAGTTATATATAAATTTAGTTTAGATAACTCATTTGAAGTTTAATAAATCCCCAGTAATTTTCTGTTTTAAATCAATTTAAGACGTATGGGCAAAATATACGTTTCAAAATCTATAATAACTACATTTTCCTAATCCAGGTGGAAGGTCTTCGCAAGCAACTCGGCAAATTAGACGAGCGAGCTCGCGCCAAGGAACAAGATTTGGACGACACGCTCAGCAAACTGGAAGCGTTCTACAAAGCTTACGACTCTGTCATGGAAGACGTGCAAGAGGTAAGACCAGCGAAATATTATATTAGAATGTGGAAGAACTATTAACACTAATATTATAATGAAGAAAATTTTGATTTTTGTATTATTGTGTGTGTATGTAATGAAAAAACTCAAAAACTACTGTACCTATTACAAAACTTCTTTCACAATAGTGAAATTTTCCAATAGGAAAGGTACATTATCAGGGAGTAACATAGGCCATATTTTATCACTGTATTCTCACGGGAACGGGAACTACGCTTGTTAAACTGCTCTGTGTCAGCTAGTTCTAAAATACACAAGCCACGTATAATATAGCTTTATTAAATCGAAAATATGGAATATTTTGCAATTTCCCCAATTTGCCAAGTATAAAAATCACATAACAAAAGATAATAACGCATGTATTGTCAAGGTCCTTTCTAGTTTTTAGTATCATAATGTTTCCCTTCATATATAACACCAAAAATTCTTCCCCCAGGCCTCAGAACAAATCCGAAGCCTCAAACCGGTATCCTCAGAGGTGGAACAGATCAGGTCCCAGCAGAAAGACTTTGGAGAACTCAAGCGTCGTACCCTGGAGCCACTCGGTCAAAACGTGACTCAGTGCAACAAGATCGGACAAGGCCTAGTGAGGTCTGCCCTCCAGGGTGTCTCCACGCAGCTGCTGGAGAAGGACTTGGAGAAGATGAACGACAAGTGGAACGCGCTCAAGGAGAAGGTTTGTGTTATTCTCTGATTGCAGGGCTATCTAGTAAGATAGATTTTTGGTTTTTGGCAATAGTTTATATATTTTCACCCAGTTTAAATATAGCATAAGTATACTTCTATTATATGAACAAGTTTCGTTTAAAACGAATGAACAAATATAATTGACATTTTAGATTCTATTTACCCTTTTTAAAGTAATGTAGAATGGAATTGTAAACCTTCATTATGTCACCAAAAGGTTAGCTATGCCCATTGATATTTTATGCCATTTAAGATATTTTATGTACGAAATAAATGAGAAATTATCATCAAAATTTGTGACTCCACTCATAGATGAACGAACGCGAGCGGAGGCTGGACGTGGGTCTGCTACAATCGGGCAAGTTTGCCGAAGCGCTCGCCGGCTTGGAGAAGTGGCTCGCCGATACCGAAGATATGGTCAACAACCAGAAACCTCCCTCAGCAGACTACAAGGTCGTCAAGGCTCAGCTGCAAGAGCAAAAGGTACTCTATCACTTTGTGTATATGATTGGTTTTCGTTTGAACTCTTTTTTTATACCAATTTAAAGTGTCTGGGAGATTTAACCGCGTTCGACAGGAGTTTTCACTTTTCCCAGGATAAAAAGGAGCTTATCTGCTCTTTTAGAATGGGTTCTAACTTTGGTTTAAACCATTTTTATCTATTTTGGTGTATAAGTTATATTGGTCCGTAGAAAAATATGCCATTACATGCTACTTCAAAATAATTATTATCTCACTCTTTTAGAAATTTACTTACACTTCTTGAAGAAATTTATTTAAATCAGAGATAAAACAGCTAATTCCCGTATTTTTCCCAACAGTTCCTCAAGAAAATGTTAATGGACCGTCAGAATTCTATGTCCTCACTATTCGCTATGGGCAACGAGGTGGCCGGCGGCTGCGAACCAGCTGAGAGGAAGGCCATCGAAAAGCAACTCAAAGGCCTCATGGTCAGGTTTGACGGCCTCACTAATGGGGCCCAACAGAGGATGCTTGACCTGGAACAGGCTATGATGGTAAGCAAATTTTTTATACCTCGAATTAATCTTGGTATTCTTTTATCTAGATTAAACTTCTGAATAGTGTTTTGTTCAGGAATCCCCAAAGTATGCAAGCAAATTAGTTCTCCAAGTGGAGTCAATGAGCCTTACAGATTTGAAGAGACTAAAATTTCTGACTAACAGACTTCTTAACTGAGTCAACATACAATAGTAGAAAAATAAATAATATTAAATAATGTTTCAATAAATTTAGGTTACAAATATCTATTTCACTATTTACGTTTAAAAGAATAGAATATTTAATAAATTAGCTATCTACTTACCATATTACAAACTCTGCTAAGTTTGGGATCAAATTATATCCAGGTGATGTATGTATTTAATGATCGTAGGTCGCAAAACAATTCCAAGAAGAGCTCCAACCCTTAGTTGAATGGCTCGGCGTTTCCGAACGCAAGGTCAAGTCGCTGCAACTCGTGCCCACTGATGAGGAAAAGATTCAGCTCAAGATCAGGGAGCATAAGGTATGTTATATTAGTATTTACTAAATAAAGGGGGGTAGTGAAAAAAGCTTGGTTTTATCGGGCCTTTTTCAGCATAAGCAACCTTCCGAACCGAGCATTAGAGTCGACATTTCATAAGTGCTTGTGAAGGCCTATTTGAATTCAGAAATATATTTCATTTTATCTATACTAATATTATAAAGAGGAAAGATTTGTTTGTTTGTTTGTTTGTTTGTTTGTTTGTAATGAATAGGCTCCGAAACTACTGGACCGATTTCAAAAATTCTTTCACCTTTGAAAAGCTACATTATCCCCGAGTAACATAGGCTATATTTTATCCCTGTATTCCCACGGGAACGGGAACTACGCGGGTAAAACCGCGCGGGGGCAGCTAGTTATTTATATATCGGATTTGAAAAGAAAAATCTTTGTTTTCTTTACGAATTAATTTTCAAGGTTTTTATACATTTTTCGTTTGAAATATTCTTTAAACCAGTTTATTATCAGTATCGTTGATAAGTCCTATATGATTTTTTATAATACCTTATGAAATTTCACGTGCAAATAGTATAAGGAGTATTTCAGGTATCTAGTTACCAAGCTCTGCTAAGTTTATCACATTGGCTGTGGGTAAAAAACATCTCAATATCATCTATCATTCTTATAGTTATTTTGTTTCCAATCAGGCGTTACACGACGACATAATATCGAAGCAGCCGGCGTTCAAGCAGCTGACGGAGACGGCCTCCACGCTCATGGGTCTGGTGGGAGACGACGAGGCCTCCGCACTCGCGGATCGACTGCAAGCGGCTACCGACAGGTATGGACTAGCTATCATATTTATATTTTATCGAATCTTACATCTAGTCTTTAAATAATAAAAAAAATGTTCTATATTTCTTACTCTCCAAGGATTTACAATATATTTAAACACTAAAAATCTCAACTCTACACTAAATTATATTAACACTTTCTATTATCTATTTATTAGCAACATATCGTCGTTGTGCGAGCAAAATTAGTTACTTTCGATTTTTTCTACTGTTTGAATCTTTATTTCAAAACTGTAAAACAGCTATGTAATAAACGCAATTAAAGAGTTACATAATGTAATGTTAGCTATATGATATTCATACCTATATACTTCACGACCTTTTCACAGATCTACCAATGCATAAAAATCTGCTAAACTGTTTCGGAAGGCTTTTATAACAAACACAGTGACAGAAGATTTTTATATATTTTTACGCAGTATTTAAATTCTTCATTCTACATCTTTAACTTATCATAAAACTCAACCTCACAGGTACCAAGGGCTAGTAGACCACAGTCTCAACATAGGCGCTCTACTGGATAGTTCCCGCAAGGGTCTGCGCCACCTGGTGCTCACGTACCAGGACCTCTCCGCGTGGATGGACGGCATGGAGCAGTACCTCGCCAAGAGGAAGATACTGCCTGTCAATATGGAGAAACTACTGCGGCAGATGGATGAGCTAGCCGTAAGTACCCACTTATGTATTTTATATCCACGCAGGTATATTAGACGGGACTAGGTTCCCCCCGCGTAGTGCCGGTAGGAATATGGGGATAAATAAATATATCGAAATCCCGACTCCAAAATAACAATTTAAAGTAAAGCACTAAAATAACCGTAACAAAATTGAGAATAAGCAAAATTAAAAAAAAAAACTATAAAGAATGTTAACTCTACTTCAGCTTGAGAGACCATTTTACGGTTGAAAGCTTAATTGCTTAGTGAACCCTAAATCACGCCTGATATATAAATTATTAAGTAGAATATTTATTCAAAGGAATTAGATATTAATATTAGAAATGTATCAATGCACATTTCTAATTCTAGTTCATAAGGAGCTTAAAAATCGTTTTATAATTATGTGAAGTCATATTTTCTTATGTGTTTCCACACTAAGTCAAAACCTAAATATGAATTTCACACTCCAGGAGAAAACCGAAGAGATAGCGTCCAAACAAGAAGCCGTGGACAGCACAGTGGAGTCAGGTCTCGAGCTGATGAAGCACATCTCAGGAGACGAGGCCCTCCAGCTCAAAGACAAGCTGGACGCACTCCAGAGGCGGTACAATGACCTCACTAGCAGAGGAGCTGAACTCCTCAGGGTAGCCTCCGAGACTTTACCCTTGGTGCAGCAACTGTATAACAGTCATAGCAAGTGAGTATGCTTTTAGAGATAACTCTGGTTTTTTTATTGTGAGAAAATGGTGTATATGATAGAAATATATTATTTCTTTAGCATTCTTAATTAGAATTGTTTTTGAAGTTATAGTTTAAATAGTGTCATGATAAAGGGTTGAAAAAACAGATATATTTTACTAAATTGTTGGTTATACTGCCAGGTATATTCGAGTTATTTCAAAATTTGGTAAAACACTTTTAACTTAGTAACTTCACACTACATTAATGACGTCTCAACATTTTTAGACCACATTTCCAATACACATAAATTTAGTATCATATTCTAATTTCAATTTCATATTTATCCCATCCCAACCCCTAAAAATTCTATAAACATTGCAAAAAATCATCAAATAACTAACAATTCCCCTTTCCCAGGCTGACAGAATGGATGACAGGCGCGGAGGTGTGCCTACAATCAGTGGAGCCTCGTGAAGAAGACATCCTGAGACTCGAAGCTGAACTCCAGGAGTTCAGACCTCTGCTCGACAACATCAACCTTATTGGACCGCAGTTGTGTCAGGTATTATCTTTAATTTGTATTTTTTTTTAAAAATCATAGCGCAGAATCCTAGAAATAATAAAAATAAAAATTGTTGATATAAGGCCGGTTTTGACAACAAGAGGAGGTCTCATGTGGTTACTATGTTTGTCTCTTTCTGACGCATTTCTATGGATGTATAGATATAATGATAATGCTTTATTGTTTCACCACATACAATTCATGGAACATAGAAAAACCAAGTAACATAGACTGGTATTACAAAAGGTGGCCATATTACATATAATTATCTAACTAAACCAAGTTTTTACAAATGTCTATAGACTTCTGTGGCAGATAAATAGTAGAAGTACATTATGATACAATTCCTTTGTAAATTAAAGTCCCAAATTTCTCCTAAAAATCGATTAATACGTAAATGAACACGTTTTTTTGTTCTGTGCTTTAAAGCATGTCTGAATACTATAGTAAAAACTTTGTTTAGTTCGGGATCTGATTGGTCATGTCAACCATTCGAATCGAGCATTTGAGTCGTCATTTCGTGCTTGTGATGGCCTATATGAATGAATAAATATATTTCATTTCATGTTTAATTTATTACCTTGTACTTGTATCAGATATCACCTGGAGAAGGCGCCACACATGTCGAAGGCATTGTGACTCGCGACAACAGACGTTTCGACGTCATCGCTGAGCAGATACAGAGGAAGGCGGAAAGATTACTGCTCAGCAAGAAGGTAATTGCCATTAGATTCTGAGTATTATGTGTTAGGGTATAGAAGTCATTTTCTTTTGAACGATCTGTTTAAGGTACTTAGAAGTTTGTGCAGCAAGGAGGTTAGATGTACCATCCGATATTGAGTATTATGTTTTACGGTTATAGAAGCGATTTTCTTTTGAATGTATAGGTTTGGTATAGTTGATGTCTCTGTGGTATTAAACATTTAACTATATGTATATACATCTCGTGTTTCATAAAATGAAAAGAGAAAGAAACACTTTAATTATGTTATGTCCTATCTTGTGTTTTAGATAGATAGAACTATCTTTTAATAAAGCTAGTTTGAATCGTTAAACAATTGAAACGAAATACCTTTGCTGAGTTTTATTACCGATTCTTCTCAAACTTCCAAACTGGTACTAGCTTCACCACCTTCGACCTCCATTAGTGCCTTAAACCTGCAAACTTTGAATTTGGATCCTCAAAAAACCACTATCTAATCGTCACGCACTGTCTGGATGTAATTTTCTATATGAGTATGTATTTAAAGTATATCCGCTATCTGGTTACTATATTACAAGCTCTCCTTAGTTTGAACTCAGATTGGCCGTGTGTGAAAAATGTCCCAGGATTTTTATTTGCTATGGGAGCACGAGTCTCCCCTAATAACGTGAAGGGTTTAGTCTAGGTCGCCACTTGGGTCTAGTGCGGAAAAACTGTTTTTTATGAATTTACGTCGCCTTGCAGCGTTCAATGGAGGTGGTAGGCGATATGGAGGAGTTGGTAGAATGGCTTCGAGGCGTGGAGGCCCAGCTGAGAGGGGCGGAGCCTCCGTCGGGCTCGCCGGCCGCCGTGCGCGCGCAGCTCACGCACCAGCGACGACTCAACGACGAGGTCGCCGCACAACGTGTGAGGGTTAGAGATCTGCTCGCACAGGCTAAGAAGGTATGTGGCTTTTTGATTGATTTATTAAGAAAAAATTTGGGTAAATAATGTTTGATAGGGTTTGATGGAAAATCAGGTTCAATTATTGTTACGTAGGTTCATAGATAGAAATTGGAAATAAAAAAGCTCTAGTGCATTATTAGAAGCCAATAATTTACAACATGTTTACAAAAAAAATTGAAAATTAGAAATTTTTGATTTATTTTTTATTTTTTTTTAGAACATCATCATCATCAAATTATACCATTTAATATTACTCTTGATTTTTTTAGGTAAAACTTACATCTTATGTACAAGAATAATTAGGTACACAGTTATAGATAAACCTAAATGGCTTAAATTAGCATTTTTTGTAATTCCTTAGGTCCTCAGAGAGTGCCAGTCCTCAGACGAGACGGCAGTGATACGCGACCGAAGCGAAGAGTTAAGAGAAACGATGGAGGAAGTTGGCCATCTCAGCGCCGAAAGACTCGCCGCTTTGGAACAAGCGTTACCGCTCGCCGAACACTTTGCTGATACTCATCATGGGTATGTCAATCTTTATATTTCACTAGCTACCCCCGCGCGGTGTTACCCGTAAAGTTCCCTGTCCAGTAAGAATATGTGGATAAAATAGAGCGTCACTCCCTGATAATGTAGCTTTTCATGATGTGTTTGTCTTTTAGGTTATCAACTTGGTTGGACGACATGGAGAAGCAAGTCCAGATGTTGGCGATGCCCGCGCTCAGGCCGGAGCAGATCGCCCAGCAGCAAGACAAAAATGAGGTATGAGGATTCGTTTTTCGTGGTTTTTTCTATAAGTAAACTGACATGATATCATATCAATGTAGTCATCACCATATTCATAAACTTATATACATACTTCTTGCTCTACTGGTTACTGTTATTCATAAAAAAAACATGGAAAACCGAAATTAACATAGCATAAAAGAGCTACTTGAACAACCATTTATAACCTCAAAAATAAAGGGGGCTAGACTACTCCCTATTATACGATTCTAATGGTAACTATTTTTACAGATGCTGCAACAATCGATCGGCGGTCATAAGCCACTTGTGGACAAACTGGTGAAGACTGGAGAGGCACTGTGCCGTCTCTGCGGTGAAGAAGATGCAGCTAAGTTGCAGGACATCGTGGAGGCGGACTGTGAACGGTACAACGCACTGAGGGCTGAGCTGAGACATAGACAGCATCAGCTGGAACAGGTATGTCATCGAAATTTCTCTGACTGTCTTTCTAGATAACCTTTTAAGGTGGTGTAAGGTGTTAAGTGGAATTAGTAGTAGTTTTTGGAGCGTCGACCTTTAGGGTCCAAAGTAAATAAATGGCTTAAATTTTTTTATTGAATCACCAATATAGGGGCAAGTTAGACCAGTCTTTCTATATGGTCTTCCAATTTTCAATTCGCTAATGATTTCAAAATCAGTAGTATCTTTTAAGGTATTGAGTGAGATATAGAAGAGAAGTAAATTCAAAAGTTAAAGGAAACTTGTAATTGTATTATTTTAGTTCATAATTCTGCCGAAACATGGCGATGTTTCTTATATTTTTGTTCGGGCTTTACTTAGCTATATAGTAAACTAGCTGACCAGGTGAACTTACCCTGGCTATATAACGAACACCAAAAAATAAGGATTAGAGAAATTGCTCCAGCTATTCTGAAGTTATGCGCGTACATAGATTTCGCAGATTGATTTTTTAGATATATAGATAAATCCAATGCTTTTAACTATGTGATATCTAAAGTTTTATATTGTATTCCAGACAGCTTTAAAAACCAATACATAATACCTGATTTTCTCCTCAAATTTATCGACTTTTTTGGTTTTTTTCCTCCCCCAGGCGCTGCAGGAGTCGTCCCTGTTCTCGGACAAGCTGGAGGGCATGCTGCGCGCGCTGACCGGCGCCGCCGACCAGCTGCAACGAGCTGAACCCGTGTCTGCCCATCCTCCTAAGATTGAGTTAGTTATATTTATATTATTAACTTATATTATATAGTTAAGACCCCCTAAATTAAGATCTCGCGTGCAGCCAAAGGCGAAGTAAAAAAAAATCTTATTTAACACAGAGGTATTTTGTCCAGGACCAAGCTTGAAGGAGGACTTGTCTTCTGTATACAAGCAAGATTCTAAAGTTTATTGTGTTATTTATCTATATTAAAATGACATTTTAGATCGATCTATGTATATTTTTAATGTCTAGAGAGCACGAATATGTCTGTCAACTTCACGTATTTTAAGTTTCTGAAGATTTTACAGAATATAAATAAGAAGAACTTTAATCGGAGATCATATAAATCAGACTTAAATCAATATATTTTCATTAAAAACCCAAAATTTTAAACCATGTTCCCTTTGAATCCCTGTTTAACTCTTAAATGATTTCTTTAGGGACCAAATCGACGAGAACAACGCTCTAGTAGAAGACTTGGACAAGCGACAGGAGGCCTACAACGCGGTCCAGCGCGCCGCCTCCGACGTCATCAGCAAGGCCAACAAGAGCGACCCCGCCGTTAGAGACATTAAGAACAAACTCGACAAGCTTAACAAGTGAGTTATTATTCTTTTTAACACAGCAATAAAGCTGAATTACTCTGAGTATAAGAATTGCAATTTTATTGACCGCAAACCTTAAGATTTTTCGGGAACACATTATTGATGGATAATCTCTTACGATCACATATTTTTGACAGTCCTTTTGATATTGGTCTTACAAAAGACAATATTTGTGTATATAAACTAGTAGCTTGTAAAAGAGTTGTTTGTAAATGCAGCCTACCTAAAAACAACGTTTGATTGATTTATTTTTTAATAAGGTCATTAAAAGAAAATTTAAAGAAACCGATTTACACCAACTATATATATTAGATAACCAACTATACAATATATCCGGAATACTTTTAACTACTGTAAATTCTGACGCTGAAGTTATTTAATTATAAATATCCTAAATTGTCTATATATTAATCCTTAACCCATCACAATGTTACCCCAACAGACTATGGGCCGACGTCCAACGCGCCAGCACAGAGCGTGGAGCATCCCTGGAGAGTTCCCTCGCAGCAGCTCGTCGGTTCTGGCAGCAACTGGAGCGAGTACTGGCTCAACTCGCCGACTTGCAGGACACGCTCGCCGCGCAGCCTCCGCCGGCCGCCCAGCCCCGGGCTATACAAGCCCAGCAGGTCGCCTTGCAGGAGATCAGGCACGAGATCGACCATACCAAGCCTGAGGTACGAATGGGTAGCTGGGAGTCTTTTGGTTACAGGAATTTAACAGTGGACTAGTTAGGCAGATGACGAGGGGAATTCGATTTTTGGTTGTCAGGAACTTGTATTGGTGCGAGCAGGATGTAAAAACTCTGTTTGGAATTGACTAAATTGAATTTTTTGTATTTGTCTTTTAATATGGTTATAATATATCAAGGGTTTCATTTACCCAATGATTGTCTTGAAGTATTTGAAAGTATACCTATTTACCACCATAAATCTTAGTGACTACTAAATTTAGTTAACTTTTGAACTCTGAAATAGAAATATTTATTCCATATTTAATTGTTTTCAATTCAACATTCACTCCTATTCCTTAAAACTAAGGTCTAAATTGATTACCAGGTGGAGAAAGTACGCAAGACTGGTTCAACCCTCATGTCGCTATGCGGCGAACCTGATAAGCCAGAAGTGAAGAAACACATGGAAGACCTAGACAACGCTTGGGATAACATCACAGCGCTGTACGCACGTAGAGAAGAGAACTTGATCGATGCCATGGAGAAGGCTATGGAGTTCCATGATACTCTGCAGGTGAGTTTCAACTCTTGGCTTTAGATCTTAAGATTGAATTTCCTACTTTTACTACCATAGATTTCATGTCTTTACGATTTTAGATCCATTTAAAAATATTATTGTCACCAAAGTAGTCAAACTAATATAGGGACAAGATAAAAGGTCACTTTTGACATTTCATCAAAATTCAACAACGTAACCTTGTAACGGCGGGCATAAAATAAGAACTGCACAATTGCTTAACTTTTTTCAATTACGTTTACATATTTATTGTAATAATGACCGATACGAGTAATTTTACGATTTGCTTTCACTAATAAACCATTCTAAACATAATAAACAATTTCTGATCTAAAGAACTGAACGTCGTTACAATGTTGCGTCAGTCAACCCTTTTTCTTTTTAAACACTAGGGATGTTACTCTAAAAATCGAAAGCTGATAGGATTGTAAGTTGAATCGAATGCAATGATTACTTGTGAAGAAAAATCACCATAAATTTATAACCATATATTATTGAAAATGAATTAATAATATCTCTGAGTGCTGACAGCAGTGATGAAGATAGCAGTTCCGATAGTTCAAGTGAATAAAAACAATTTTTTTGTTAAATTACGTAGGTACTTGTCTTATTTTGCTCCTTTAATTTATGAAAGAAAAAATAATAATGGGACAGGGATTCGCATGATCATTTTTAAAATTCACATATGTTTCAAGTCTGTATCGATTCATTCGATTCATTCATTTAATCGATGTTTTTAAGCAGGTCACCTCACTATGAATATAAAACTGACATCTGTCAAAAGTGACCTATTATCTTGTCCCTATTTTAGTGCCTATATATATGTAGCTCAATGCGGTTTCACCCGAAATCATCCAGTTTTCCGGGATAAATAGTAGCCTATCTATGTCCTTTCTCAGGGTCCAGACTATCTGTGTACCAAATTTCATTTAATTCAGTTCTAGCGTGAAAGCGAGACAGACAGAGTTACTGTCGCATTTATAATATTAGTATCATCTTTATAGTACGCTTATTTCGAAATATAATTTTCACCCAGAATCTACAAGAGTTCCTCGACAAAGCTGAAGACAAGTTCGCCCGTATGGGACCCCTCGGGTCTGACATTGACGCTGTCAAACGACAAATCTCACAGTTGGCCGCCTTCAAGCAAGAGGTCGACCCCCATATGGTTAAAGTAGAGGCGTTGAACAGGTAAGTCGCTTTATAATTAGTTTTTAGGTAATTTCGGGAGTTTTTCGGTGTTCTTGGGAGTTTTTTAGGTTTTGAGGATGATTTTTTTGATAAATATTGGGCTCTCTTGGGTGATAAAATCTATTGTATTAAATTTTATTTTATTGTATTACAATTTTATTGTATTAAAAATGTCATGTTCTGAATTACACTAAAACTTAATATACTTTGTGTAATAATTTATCTATGGGTATATGAGAAATTATTAATCTATTTCTATGGGTGTTCCTATTATATATTTTGAGTTGGTGATTAAAGTTAAAGGTAGTTGTTTCTAGGTTAACATTATGGTGATGGTTTTCAAATAACTGAATTATGTTTTTCCCTAGCTTCAATGAAATAATGTGTTACCCTTTAAATATATTTAATTTAAATATTAAAATATCCCTTGCTTATGAGCACAGAATAATGTTTAAAAAGCAAGATTTAAGTAGGCGCTCTAAAATTATCCTTTCTAAAAACTATGCACATAACTAATTGAATATTTTTCTATGTAAACCCTATCCATGGATTGAAACGACTCGCCAGGAGTTTAATGAGGCAAGAATAAATAACATTACACTATATGAGTGTGCTTATGTTGAGTAATTGCACACGGTTCCAAATGAAACATTAAAAACAAAACCTCCCTACATTAATTGGCTTGGAAACAGAGTCTTTTGACTTTTAATGGCTGATTTGACAGCTGTCAAAAGCCCCCAAAAACATTATGAATGTGGAATTCGTATGTCATTACGTAACATTGTCATCATGAAGGTTTATCAACACCATTTTTGGGCCTCATTTTACCATAAAAAAACACTTCATGCAATCATCATAAAATACTTTGTTTCCACTACAATGGTGTATAAAAACTAATGCTATTTTCAATTTATTAATAGCAAACAACTCATTTGGAAACGATTACAGTATGTACATATTAAAGTCAGCTTCGTTTGATGGATGTTTTGCGCATTCAAGGAGCGTACTAAAGAGCGTTCTGACAGACTGTGTGCTAGATAACTGAAGTTTAAAAACGCCAATATTTTAGTATTATTTTATACAAAATATGAATAGATCGATAAATAGGCAGACAGTTCTCCTGATGGTAAATGGTGACCACCAAAAGAACTGAGGCGTTGTCAATGCAATTTGAACCTTAAAATGTGAAATCGTTAAGTCCTATATGCTTGTAACTATAACTATAACTTCAACCTTACACCATAAAAAGCTTGTCCTTAACTTAAATAATACTGTATAATGTCGTGCATCTGTTTTTAGTTCACAGTTTGTCAGATAATGCTCAAAGAACCGATTAATAAACTTTCGGTTTTCAAAATTTTATATAGCCATCTCTTTTTGGCCTGTTATAAACAAAATTTTGCATACACCTTGTATCTTCTACAGATGGTAATCTTTGGCTTTAATTGGATTAGATTGAATGCTCCTGGACTGTGTTTTTGTTTGTTTTCTTTGTAGTTAGTTTCTTCTGTAACTTGAGGCTTCGTATTCACAAAACCATATATAAAATCGCCATCGATTCTACAGTGCATCATTTAATGTATATCCATCTCATTCGTATACAATAAGAGGAAAAGAGAACGGAACATATATGTATTTATTTCATTGGACTACTGTGAATATGAATGCTTCATATCTTTTGTCTCTTGTTTTCCGCTACTCGTGTGTTGTTTTGTTCTTGTCTTTTCTTTGTGTTTTTTACTAACATTTTCTGTATGAGTTTGCGACGCGATCATAATGTTTGATGAGTAGTTGAATGATGGTTTCGATATTGGCCTAGCAACTAGTTTTATTTAAATACAAAATTCTTTTCTTCGGAATAGATTGAATAGTAAATTTCAATGGATTTACAATAAGTAACTATATATTTTTAAACATAGATGTTAGTTTGCAAAAACTACCAAAAAGTATTTGTTAAAATAAAACTCTTCAGAAGCTACTGCCCAACTGATTCGCAAATACGAGAAAATAGTACATTACTATTAAATCTCTACCCATTTATTTAATGGTAACAAATCGTAGCGCCAATATTAAACCATCATTCCCCAAACCCACTCAATCCACCACTAACCTTCACCAACCTTCCAGACAAGCTCAAGAGCTCACCGAAAGGACATCGTCGGAACAGGCAGCGGCTATCAAACAGCCGTTGACCGAAGTGAACTCTCGCTGGTCAGCTTTACTCAGGGGCATGGTGGAGAGGCAGCAGCAGCTTGAAAGGGCGCTGCTGAGACTTGGCCAACTGCAGCACGCGTTGCAAGAACTGTTGACTTGGATACAGAATACCTGTGACACTTTGGATACGCTGAAACCTGTAAGTTTGATAAGAGAATATTAAGGGTTTAATGATTCTGGTAATAGTTTTTTGGTTTATCTATATATAGAGGGGTGAATGGAATATATTTGTAAATCTTCTCAGCAAAACCAGCCTCCCAAACTGAGCGTTAGTCTGACTATAGACAAAAGCTTGTGAAGGCATGCTTTAATAAAAATCATTTTTCATTTTTATTCAAATAGACTTTCACAGGGTCTTATGAATTTTTATTTCTAATGCTTCGTTGAAACGTGAACGTCGTACAATTATTTTTCCTTAGCAAGACTTATTTTTTTACTTTGGAGTACATGTTTGCATCAGCTAGCAAATTGTTCCACCAAAAAATATGGTATTAATTCCACCAATAGTTATAGATTGAGTCTAATCAATCATCAATAAGACAATGTCATATGCAACAGCGTGCTTCACCATCCCCTTTCCCCCAGGTGGCCGGTGACCCCCAGATCCTAGAAGTGGAACTAGCCAAATTGAAGGTCTTGGTGAACGACATAGCTGCCCACCAGCCCAGCGTGGACACCCTCAACGACGCCGGGGCTCAGATCGTTCAGCAGGGTACGGGTATGTGTGCCGGCTGAGGCTTGAAGCTTTTGTTTCTACTCCCCCCCCCCTCCTTTCTAATATAACGATGGACCTAATTGCGATGAGTTATGGTTCAAAATCCTTTGTAATAGCTTACTTAACTGAGTTCTTGTCTATACTAATATTATAAAGAGGAAAGATTTGTTTGTTTGTTTGTAACGAATAGACTCCGAAACTACTGGACCGATTTCAAAAATTCTTTCACCTTTGGAAAGCTACATTATCCCCGAGTAACATAGGCTTTATTTTATCCCTGTATTCCCACGGGAACGGGAACTACGCGGGTAAAACCGCGGGGAGGCAGCTAGTTTTTAATAATGAAACAGCCAGAGTCAATGGATCAAAAAAAATTTTTGGGGTAGTTAGATGTACTCTTTAATTATTTTATCTGTTGCCTTAAAATGGTTGCTACGTTAATTATTTCTTACATTTGGATATTCTTAAATATTTTACAATTGTGGAGTCTCCATTATAATATTATTAGTGCCCTAAACTGTCTGTCACTCCATACTTTATAAACATTTAAAAAAAATTTAATTCAGAAAAAATTATACTGACTCAAATCAATATTTTAATACTATCTATCTTAACAACCACAATAATACTTCGATACCTACCCACCCGTGACATCACAAGTGCGACCATGCACTAACGCTTCGAGCTTTATATGTTTGTGTTAAGCTTGTTCTTCTATTAATGCCAAATTGTGTCTTAACACTGTGTATTTTAGGTTTAAAACGAGATTGCATCATGTGTAACTTTATTTTACAAGCAAATTCCAATTTATGAAGTTTTCTTAGGTCTTTTGCAGTCAATTATTAGAAATGAAGTCTTCGAATATTCCATAATGATGTGTTGTCCTAAATATAGATTTAGTCGTTCTTCATATATATTTTTTTATAAACAACATTTTAAACAGACTTACACCGTATTCAAACCGCATTAGCAAATTGATTTACACTTTACACCAGATGAAAAATACTAATTAAAATCATCATCAAATCTTTTCACTAAACCTCATAATAACAATATAGGTACAGACGAAGCGGGTGAAACGGCAGAGAAACTCTCGACCCTGAATAGGAAGTGGCGTGAACTGCAGCAGAAGGCGCGAGACCGACAGTCTGAGCTGGAGGATGCACTCAGAGAGGCTCAGAGGTAACCCTTCCTTATTTTTGATTTAGTACCTATCTGAAGTAGGAGCTACTGTATTCTACTAGCCTATATTCTAGTAGATATATCTATAGATAATATTTCGGTATCATTTTCATTGATCAAAAATAAAAATAAAACTATCACTTTTGCATTAAAAAATAAGTTAAGATTTTTGACCTAAATTTCATTCCCTATGCTTTCTCAATTAAATAAATATCTATGTAAATTTTATATAGTGATACTAATTGACAGTGGTAATAATTATTTTATGACCCGCGGGTACGATTTAGTTCTATTATCTATAAAAGTATTTCCATTGCTTGAAAATAAATCGATAATTAAATTCTACCGTGATTTTTCCTTGGCAGCTTCAACGCGGAGATCGGTGATCTTCTCTCATGGTTATCAGAGGTGGACGGAGTCATCACCGCCTCTAAACCAGTGGGAGGTCTGCCTGAAACTGCATCAGAACAATTAGAGAGATTTATGGTGAGATATTTGTTTAAAAAATCCTTTTTTTTATACAAAAAATTCATCCATTACTTAAAGCATTAAGTTAGTAAAAAAAAATGGTAAATTATAATTAATGAACATAAACAGAAATAATATAAAGCCGTTTATCATTATAATACATAGTATTTGATCAATGAAATCTACTTTGAATGGATACTTAATCTAAATCAAATAAAAATCTACAAAAGTCCTGGTTCACAAACTATGTCAAGTATGTATTAAAAATTCAGTTTTCTTCTCTGTAATCATATAATACATTGTATTGTTAAACTGATCTGAAATACTGAAGGAAGTTTTATTATCTGTAATCACATTTTGACCTCTCATGACATTAACAGGAGGTCTACAACGAGATAGAAGCGAACCGTCCCAAGGTAGAGGCGGTTCTCCAACAAGGCCAGGAGTATCTCAAGAGGCAGGATAAGCCGAACCCCACCTCGCAGCTGCATCACAACCTGAAGAATCTCAAGTCTCGATGGGACAATGTTACTGCTAGGTAAGGAAGATTTTAAGTACTTAAAGATTTTTGTACTCCAAGAAAATTTCCCATATTCAAGAGTACAGTAGTGAAATCATATCAAACAAACATAATTGTAAAGAAGTATAATCCTTCATTTCTTTTATATATTTTCTGACCCGTGTATACATAAATATGTTATTAGTGTATGTGTGGCTATAGTATAAAATTGTTTGATCACATAAATAATACAAATAAGGAGCGATACATGCCTGTCATTAAAACAATACAGAATATATTTACACGAGTACATAACGAAATAACCGTTAATTTTCCAACTTACCAAATAAAACATGATAACTAACCACCTATTCTTCTATAACAGAGCGTCAGACAAGAAGATAAAGCTGGAGATAGCTTTGAAAGAAGCGACGGAATTCCACGACGCGCTGCAAGCGTTCGTCGACTGGCTCACCAGCGCCGAGAAGACCCTCACTTCTGCCAAACCAGTCTCGAGGGTCATGGAAACCCTGATGAGTGAGTATTCTTGTTAAATATTAAAATTTTGATGACTAAAAGATTGATGGATAACATGGGTCCAACAAGATTGAATGAGATGAATGGATTGTGTACATAATATGAGTAAGGAAGATCCTTGAGGGGGCAAAAGGACTTTAAAAATATTGACCTGACCTCAAATAAGTGGGCCAGGTGGATAATGCATTACGAAATTTCCCATAATTTCGTATAATATCTTTACTAAATTATGTGTCAATCCAAGAAGCTTGGTAATGCTGCCAGCATTCTTGGCACGCTTCCGCAGGGTAGCAATTTAGGACATACTTTCTATTTATAATTATTTATTTTTATGTTGTTATATGTAATCAATAAGTTACTATATATTACAATAACATAGTTACCATAGTTTAACAAACACCTTGATTTGGATAAAGACTACCTCGGTCTAAATAATACCTTAATACTAGTTACTATTGTCATTTCTTCGTACAGCCCAAATCGAGGAGCACAAGTCGTTCCAAAAGGAAGTCGCAACACACCGGGAGACGATGCTACACCTGGACAAGAAGGGCACCCATCTCAAATACTTCAGCCAGAAACAGGACGTGATCCTGATCAAGAACCTGCTTGTATCAGTTCAGCATCGCTGGGAAAGGGTCGTGTCTAAAGCCGCCGAGAGGACCAGGGCGTTGGACCACGGCTTCAAAGAGGCCAAGGAATATAATGATATGTGGTGAGTTCTACTGATATTCAACTTTGAATCTTGTCTAGAAGTAAATAAAGTTGGTTTTTCGGCTGGAGGAGGTCTCTATGATGCGTTTATTACGATTTTTAGCGAACCGCAAGTTATAACTTTGTATTCTATAGTATCACTACAAAGTAATATGAAAAGCAAACTTAGTTTTTGCAGTTGGAAAATTAAAATTGCTTTATAATTCGCCTTATATCAGTTTGAATATATTTTAACGTTATTAACTTTGTTCAAACCAGGAACAACCTAATGAACTGGCTCACAGACACCGAACAGCAACTTGACCAGCTCAACTCCGAAGCTACTATCAACGATCCTGAGAAGATCAAGCAAAGGTAAGCCTTGTAGTTCTACCACAGGATCTGGACAAAAATTCAAATACTTATATTTATCTTAGGTAATAATTTTAATCAGGGTTTTTATAAGGCCCTTTAGTACTTATGATACTTGTGTGTCATGTCATGACATATAGGGTCAAAAACAACGAAAAATAATATAGTTATCATAATGTACAAAATTAAATTACTTATAACTTCATAGTAGCTATTATTAATTCAAACATGTTGTATTTCTCTTCTTTTAGCAATCCTTTAAATTATAATGACATTAGGAAACCAAGCTTTACAATGCATAGCCACAATAAATTCTAGTTTTCCACTTACTTTAAGTAAATTAACAAAAATAATCTACAATATTCCCTTACGTCTTTCTCAGGCTAAACAAGCATCGGGAGTTCCAAAAGGCTTTGGCTTCCAAACAGCCGACGTACGACCACACAATGAAGACAGGCAAGCAACTGAAGGACAAGGCACCTAAAGGGGACGAGAACACACTGAAAACCATGATGGCTGATATGAAGACCAAATGGACTACAGTCTGTTCCAAGGCCGTTGACAGGTACTGTTAAATAAACCTTTATTTATAAGTATGTATCATATGTATTTTTTTTTCAGCTTTTAAAGTGTTAAGTTAAGTTTACTGGGTGGGCTTTAATTTTTTCATGTGGTGTCATAATTTTTTTTAACCCTGCGATTTGATACAGGGTTTTATCATATGTAGTTATCATTAACTAGAGCCACGCACGACTTAGTCCGCGTGGAAAAGTAACTGTAAATTGGCGTAACTTTTTAAATTCATACACTGTTATTAATAAACGTAGACTAAAGCAGGAGCATCTTTATTCCAAGTATTAAGACTAAAGTAACTAATTTCATTATTAATAAACAAAGAGTAAGGAACTTTCCACTCTACTCTATGCGTAACATTTAAACTAGGGGGCACCCTAGTATAACCAAAGAGTAAAGTGTCGTAATGGCGGAACTTGTCAGATCACTAGTCACTGTGGCGAATATGTTTCATTATTTCTTGATTTCTCGTGTTGTTTACGTACAAGTACCTACTTACTAACGAAGTTATTTCTAAAATTATGTAAAATGGAAAGAAGAAAGATTTGGACGACATGATGTTGATAGATAAATAAATAAATATCCTGGGACATTTTTCACACACGGCCAATCTGATTCCAAACTAAGCAGAGCTTGTGATATGGTAATCAGATAGTTGATATACTACATACTAGACTACTAGATGAAATTGAACACAACTCTCTAACAGCAAGATGTAGAAATTTTATAAAATACAATCCACTGGGTGAACTTGAAGAAGAGGAATTTAAAAATAAGTAAAGATTTTCGCGATTCATTGAGATCTTATGTAAACCTCTACATGTAACTCTTTGAGGGGGAAAGCACCTCGAGCAGCATTTATAAATGAAAACTTTTAAGTTACAAGTAATAAAGACAAATTTTTCAATATCAATTAGTTTCATTTTTATCTAGTCATATAAGCTGGGTACCCTGTATCCCCTGGTACCCCGGGTACCATAGGAAATATTTCTCATTCAGTGGATCAAGCAGAGCTTGTACTATAGATAGTATCCAGACAACTGATAAGCATAATTATATCTCTACTAGGGACTCCCCGCAACGTCACTCGCGTTCCCAGGGATCTTTAATTTTACCGGGATAAAAAGTAGCCTTTGTCCTTTCTCAGGTTCTAGACTGTGTACCAAATTTCATTTATATCGGTTCAGTGGTTTTAGCTTGAAAGTGGGACAGACAGACAAAGTTACTTTCGCATTTATAATATTAGTATAGATTATTAACACTCAGACACAACATATAACTGTGTTTACCATACAATTATTTGTCCTGGATGGGAATTGAATCCACAATATCTGGAGCAGTCTGGTTCCTTAAACATTGAGCCAATACATATACTAGAGAAACAATTTAATTAGTAACACAAATATGGGGTTGAGTGGTTATTATTAAAATAAACCTGGTGAGCTTGAGTAGCTAGAAACAGAAGGGCAATAGGAAACATAAAAATATATTTATTAAAATATTTTATTCTGATAACTTTTTCATTTCAATTTAGCTTCTAAAATTTGTCAGTTTAATTATCCTTATAATATGTCAATTTCAAGAGCATTCTTCAGCCATTTCCATTTTTCTTTTATGTTCTTTAGCTTTTAACTCACTGTACTGAGCAGTTATTTTTGTTAATCATGATCCTGAAAACAATAAAAAACAATAATTTACCTATTATTTAATACACATTGTCTGAACTGAAATCAAATGTCTAAATATAACGAATAATAATACAATTATAAAATAATTGCTGAAACAACAAACGATGTTTACGTAAATATGTTAAACTCATTAAAACCTAGTATGCTACTTTATTTGATAAGTATAAAATAAATGTATAATTTACCTTTTCTTTTACATTCCAATTGGTCAAACGAGCACGTTCAGACATTTTAATAATAAAAAACAACAACTCAAATCGTCATATAAGCATGATATCAGTCCATAATCAAAATGAAAACTGTCAAATTACGTTCGGTTCATTCAAATTCATTCAATAAACCATTATTTTTATTTTTTTTGCGGCTGGGGTTGCCATAGCACTAGCACTACTCAGCGTTTTAGGAATGCTTAGTAATTCGGAACTTACGCGGTGTTTATTAATAACGTAATAAATCGGAAGCTAGTCGCGATCGAATCTACGATTAACTACTCGGAATGTGAGTGTGGATGAAACCAAGAGTAGGCCATTTTTATTAATAACACTGTTACAGTGTTCGTACAATCGTAGATTCGATCGCGATTGGCTTCAGATTTATTACGTTATTAATAAACACCGCGTAAGTTCCGAATTACTAAGCATTCCTAAAACGCTGAGTAGTGCTAGTGCTATGGCAACCCCAGCCGCAAAAAAAATAAAAAGAATGGTTTATTGAATGAATTTGAATGAACCGAACGTAATTTGACAGTTTTCATTTTGATTATGGACTGATATCATGCTTATATGACGATTTGAGTTGTTGTTTTTTATTATTAAAATGTCTGAACGTGCTCGTTTGACCAATTGGGATGTAAAAGAAAAGGTAAAATATTCATTTATTTTATACTTATCAAATAAAGTAGCATACTAGGTTTTAATGAGTTTAACATATTTACGTAAACATCGTTTGTTGTTTCAGCAATTATTTTATAATTGTATTATTATTCGTTATATTTAGACATTTGATTTCAGTTCAGACAATGTGTATTAAATAATAGGTAAATTATTGTTTTTTATTGTTTTCAGGATCATGATTAACAAAAATAACTGCTCAGTACTGTGAGTTAAAAGCTAAAGAACATAAAAGAAAAATGGAAATGGCTGAAGAATGCTCTTGAAATTGACATATTATAAGGATAATTAAACTGACAAATTTTAGAAGCTAAATTGAAATGAAAAAGTTATCAGAATAAAATATTTTAAGAAATATATTTTTATGTTTCCTATTGCCCTTCTGTTTCTAGCTACTCAAGCTCACCAGGTTTATTTTAATAATAACCACTCAACCCCATATTTGTGTTACTAATTAAATTGTTTCTCTAGTATATGTATTGGCTCAATGTTTAAGGAACCAGACTGCTCCAGATATTGTGGATTCAATTCCCATCCAGGACAAATAATTGTATGGTAAACACAGTTATATGTTGTGTCTGAGTGTTAATAATCTATACTAATATATAAATGCGAAAGTAACTTTGTCTGTCTGTCCCACTTTCAAGCTAAAACCACTGAACCGATATAAATGAAATTTGGTACACAGTCTAGAACCTGAGAAAGGACAAAGGCTACTTTTTATCCCGGTAAAATTAAAGATCCCCGGGAACGCGACTGACGTCGCGGGGAGTCACTAGTAGAGATATAATTATGCTTATCTGTTGTCTGGATACTATCTATAGTACAAGCTCTGCTTGATCCACTGAATGAGAAATATTTCCTATGGTACCCGGGGTACCAGGGGATACAGGGTACCCAGCTTATATGACTAGATAAAAATGAAACTAATTGATATTGAAAAATTTGTCTTTATTACTTGTACCTACTTAAAAGTTTTCATTTATAAATGCTGCTCGAGCTGCTTTCCCCCTCAAAGAGTTACATGTAGAGGTTTACATAAGATCTCAATGGATCGCGAAAATCTTTACTTATTTTTAAATTCCTCTTCTTCAAGTTCACCCAGTGGATTGTATTTTATAAAATTTCTACTTCTTTTTGTTAGAGAGTTGAGTTCAATTTCATCTAGTAGTCTAGTATGTAGTATATCAACTATCTGATTACCATATCACAAGCTCTGCTTAGTTTGGAATCAGATTGGCCGTGTGTGAAAAATGTCCCAGGATATTTATTTATTTATCTATCAACATCATGTCGTCCAAATCTTTCTTCTTTCCATTTTACATAATTTTAGAAATAACTTCGTTAGTAAGTAGGTACCTACTTGTACGTAAACAACACGAGAAATCAAGAAATAATGAAAAATATTCGCCACAGTGACTAGTGATCTGACAAGTTCCGCCATTACGACACCTTACTGTTTGGTTAAACTAGGGTGCCCCCTAGTTTAAATGTTACGCATAGAGCAGAGTGGAAATAGCGTACTCATTCCTTACTCTTTGTTTATTAATAATGAAATTGGTTACTTTAGTCTTAATACTTGGAATAAAGATGATCCTGCTTTAGTCTACGTTTATTAATAACAGTGTAAATGTTTAGGAAAGCTACCACAATAAACAACATCTAAATGGGATTAACCGTTTTTGAAATTAACGTGCAAAAACTGACAACAATTCTAATAATCATAGTTTTGGCTGCCGTATCCGTTGATAAATCCCCAAAAATTGTATCACATAATTGTAACGCATATAGCACTTTACAACACGTTTATATAAGGTCTAAAATCCGTTTTCTTCTATTCAACAGGCAACGCAAGCTAGAAGAGGCGTTGTTATACTCCGGTCAATTTAAGGATGCTATGTCGGCCCTCCTAGACTGGCTGAAGAAGCAACAGAAGGAGTTGGGAGCTGATTCTCCAGTTCATGGGGACTTGGATACTGTCATGGCGCTTATTGAACAGCATAAGGTAAGAATTATGTTATATATCTTCTCTGTTTGAATGGAGGTTATTTTTTCCCTTATTTTGTTTTTAATTGATAGGTTGTTGGTTTGTTTTTAAATACAATAGTATTTATGAATTTTTTTAGGAGATAATTTAGAGGACATATTTAACATGAAGCTTTGGATCGAAATTTCTCGTTAGGATCTAAATATTGTTAAGTAACTCAGTCAAAAGTGAAATAGATTCGGATCCAAATCACAATCGATTTTTAGGTGGAACCAACTCGAATATCACAAACTACAAGAACGAATACATATAAACATGGACTTATTTAAATTGGTTTCTCTCTTAACACTTTTCAGCAATTCGAAGAAGATTTACACTCCCGAGAACAACAGATGCAGTCCGTCATGAAGACTGGCAAAGATCTAGAAGCAACTGTAAGTATAATGGTTTAATATTTTCTTTATTTAATTTGTTCATAATTACCAGTATTCTATAATTATCAGTATCCTGCTAATATTATTAATACGCTTGTGAGAATGTATGTTTGTTAGTCTATCACGCCACAACGACTGAACTGGATGTAATTTCGATATGTAGTTAGAATATGCTCTGAACTTTGGACTAGCCAGCTGGCAACGAAAAACCTAGGATAGATGACTTTTTACTCATTGATCCTGGTTTTCAATTCAACCCAGGACAAACATTTGCGTGCGTGAAAATATTCCTTATTTTTTGTCGGGGTAAAAACATCTGTAATTGTTTATTTTGCCATATGGTTAGGTACCAGAGTACTAACCTTGGAATGGGACTGTTCCAGGATTTTTTAAACCTTTTTTTTTTCAGGTACCTCGCGAAGATGCCATTGCTATCAAACAGCAGTGCAGCGAGCTGAAGCAGGCGTGGGACTCCGTGCAGGGGCTCAGCGAACGCAAGGCCCACAACTTGGAGGCCGCACTCAAAGAGGTAATTAGAATTTATTAGCTGTTACCTCATCGTCAACTTTTATTAAAAACCAACAGATTTTTTCATGTATTTCCTTATATTCTATACTATATCCTACTAATATTATAAATGTGCAAGTTTGTGAGTATGTATCGATGTGTGTTGGTTACTGTTACACGCAAAAACTACCATAACTGATTTAGATGAAATTTGAGACAAAGATAATATTGATTGTCACATGATTTTTATTCCGGGAAAATTGAAGATCCCCCGGGAAGCGAGTGGCACCGCGGGGAGCCAATAATTGTATAATAATATTAATAATATTGGATACAGTTGCATCAAAATGAATACAGCGAAAACGGGGAAAATGTGACCCAAACAAAATTGCGGATCAGCTAGCTTATTATATTACTTCATTCCACAGGCTGAGAAACTCCATCGCTCAGTGAACATGCTACTCGAGTGGCTATCCGACGCCGAGACCAAGCTCCGGTTCTCGGGCCAACTTCCCGAAGGTGACCAAGAGACACAGAACCAGATCCGCGACCACGAACGGTTCATTCGAGAGCTGAATGAGAAGCTGATAGACAAGGAGGAGACTATAAAGCTTGCTCACTCTATCCTGAGCAAGGCTCATCCTGATGCAGTAACTGTGATTAAACACTGGATTACCATCATACAGAGCCGTTGGGATGAGGTAAGAATTATATAAATTTTAACCAACTGCGAGAGAAAAGAGTATGTAGTTTTCTTTGGCCCACTTTGTTACTTTAATTACTTCATGGATTTTTGTCTACAAGGTATTGTCCTCTTTTTGTTCTCTTCATCAGATTGGTTGGTCGATTTCGCATTTTTTTTGTGCTCGATATAGCCAGGCAAAAAAATCAATCAATTTTAGAAAATATGGCGGCCAAAGTTTGTCGGGTCAGCTAGTTTTATATTGGGTAACTCCCATTTTTTTTACTCGCTAATCGACCATCATGAAATATTAGTTTACATTTTGACTTGTGAATGTAAATAAATAAATAACACCAATATTTTTTATCGACGATAAAAAGACATTGAAAACCTCGTGATAGGAAACTCTGCATCTGCATTATCTATATCGATTAGACAATCAATTAAATTTTTAATCTTATCTTACGATTTGAGTCCAAATTATAAATCATTTATTTAAACTCGTGATTGCTTCCTAATATTCGTAATTGCGTAATTATAATAATGTTTGTGTTGTGAATAAAATGAACGGGGAATCGTCTGCGTTTGGGAAAAGGGGACTTGTGACCTCAGTGTTACCTGTAATAAGGATATTTAGTAAAGTTACACCTGGACAGGTAATATTGCTTGTGAATAATCTTATTATTTTTACCATATTTCTTATTCATATTTGTTTATTTATTTAAACACATTAGAAATTAAAGTAACTGACTAGATCCAAATTGCGCTTGAAACACAAATCCATCGCTAAGATTTTACTCAAGGGATGAATTTCCTAAAAACCTCTGTTTACCATTAAAATGAACGGGATTTATTTATTTTCCCTAGATTGTTATTGATGTTGCACGAAACATCGACTAAAAGGGTTTTGACGAAACATGTCACACCGATAGAATATATTTTGGATTACCACATAAGTGTCTTTATCCCTTAACTAGCTGCCTCCCCGCGGTTTTACCCGCGTAGTTCCCGTTCCCGTGGGAATACAGGGATAAAATATAGCCTATGTTACTCGGGGATAGCGTAGCTTTCCAAAGGTGAAAGAATTTTTGAAATCGGTCCAGTAGTTTCGGAGCCTATTCGTTACAAACAAACAAACAAACAATTAACAAACAAACAAATCTTTCCTCTTTATAATATTAGTATAGATATTTAACATTATCCGGGAACTGCGGTGCAAAAAGCTAGTTTATATAAGCCTGTTCATTTACTAATAGGTTAATATTTTTTCTAGGTATGGCAATGGGCTATGCAACGCGGCAGCAAGCTGGAAGCTCACATGCAGAGCCTCAAAGACCTGGACCTCGTCCTGGAAGAGCTGCTGCAGTGGCTCACCGGCCTTGAGAATACACTGCTTTGTAAGTCTTATTCTATTCGATTTACTACCTTATGGGAATGTGTTTTAGGTGCAAATGAAACTTGGAAGTAGATTTCTATTAGTCAATTTAGTGCATTGTTAGTGCTTTACTATTTGAATATGAACCTTATTTGATTGTGTTTCGGGTTCGAAATGCACTTCAATATAGAACTGTTATTATAAATCGCTTAAAATATTTAGTTTTGGTAAAAATTGTAAAAAACTTTCAAAAAAAACTTTTTGTGTCTCAATCTTGATAAATATCTGAAAAACTTTACTTACTTACTTTGATCCTTGGACATTTTAAGACAATGCAAAACTGAAATCAAACTTCCTCTAGCTTCTAGCAGATAACTACTATAAAATAAACAAACAGACATATTCTATCACAAAAATGTTTCTAATCGAAAATCTTAACATAAAAATTCGTTTTATATTTTAGCAATGGAATCAGAACCGCTGCCAGAATCCATCGAGCTCCTGGAGGGTCTCATTGAGGACCACAAGGAACTGATGGAGCACACACAGAAACGGCAGAACGAGGTCGACCGCGTCTGCAAAGCTTACCAGGTATTAAGTTGTCAATATCTTTCGTTTTTAGGGTTCCGTACCTCAAAAGGAAAAAACGGAACCCTTATAGGATCACTTTGTTGTCCGTCTGTCCGTCCGTCCGTCCGTCTGTCAAGACCCTTTTTCTCAGGAACGCGTGGAGGTATGAAGCTGAAATTTATATCAATTACTCAGGTCTACTGTCCCTTGAAGCTGTGAAAAAATCAAACTTCTAAGCCAACGCAATCAAAAGATACAGCCGTTTATGCCGCAAATTTTCGACACTTGCAAGGGAATCAAAACCTACAGGGTGCTTCCCGTGAACTCAGAATCTTGAAATTTGGTACGAAGCAACGTCTTATAGCATAGATAAAGGAAAAATTACGAAAACCATAAATTTTTAGTTACATCACATAATATATTTTTTTTTAATAATTTTAAACTTACTACCCATTTCCTCATAAACGCGTAGAGGTATTAAATTGAAATTCATACCAAATACTCAGGTCTATAATACCTTTAAGCTGTAACAAAATCAAACTTCTATGTCAACGCAATCAAAAGAAACAGCAATTTAAGCTGCATATTTTGAAACTCGCAAGTACTCGCAAGGGAATCAAAACCTAAAGGGTACTTCCAGTCGACCTAAAATCTTGAAATTTGGCATGAAGCAATGTTTTATAGCACACATAAAGGAAAAATTCCGAAAACCTTAAATTTTTAGTTACATTACAAAATATATATTTTTTAATAAATATAAACTTATTACTTAACGTTATTAATTGTCGTAATGAACGAACTTTGTAAACCTTGCAGGTTTGTACGGAACCCTCGGTGCGCGAGTCCGACTCGCACTTGGCCGTTTTTTTCTGGGCAAACATGCTCTATCCTAGGTTTTGGGCAATGTCCTATATGGGTCAGAGACCAAATGCAAGCCCATCGCTAATAAAAAAAACATTTATTTTTTCTCCGTTGTGATTTCTTGTTTGTCCGTCTGTCTACATTATATTTTTGTTTTCCAGGTCAAGAGCCAAAGCGTCGGCAGGGAAAGTACACCAAGAAAAGTGTCCGCAAAGATAGCCACTAAAGGCCTGCCTGGGTACGTATTTGTACTGAACATAATCTAGATTTTTCTTTTGTCATTAAAAAAAGTATTTAGATTTTGTTATTGTAAGCTTAATTTTTTGTTCTCTGATTTATTTGTGTCGCACATTTCATTTTCTCATTTATGTTTTGTCGTTTTGTCCCCCTCTCACGAATCATGCACGCGTCACCGCCATCGCCATATTGTGACGTCATTGCATGGTGTGACGCTTCGATGTTGCCATCACAAAAAAATACAGTCGGGGTTCCCAACACGATCTTAATAGGGAGAGATCGGTTTCGCCCGACTATTATGGATCTAGGCGATTCAGGTTTGTTTATTATAATTTTTTTTTCACATTTTTCACTAAGAGAAATCTAATTTATTATTTTATGAGCTCAATTTTTGTTCATTGATTGGGTCTATAACTCATAATATAACATCAACTTAATCAATTTGGTTCAAATTATAATTTTTTATTTAATTTACAATTTATTTTGCTTTATTAAAAATTAATATGGTGTTGAAAACTACCATAAAAATACTGATTAATAACGTTTCAAAACAATGGTGAATTAACGTTCATCTGCTTTACATGTTAATTATTAAATTTGTTAAATGTCAGAGGATATGTTTTGCGAATTTTAAGGTTTTAATTACTTCCCATTAAATTGTAATAAATTGTTTATGAATTCATCCAATAAACGTTCAAAAACACACAAATTAAAAATCTTATGGCTCTATTATTATATGACTTACTAGAAAAAGTGGTAAAATATTCAGAAAAATGCCTCAAATTTACTACGGTAACATGTTTTCAAATGCTTTTCAATATACACATATCTACACTTGTTCTTAAAATTTGAAACGTCTCCTCTGACAACTATGAACAGTGACATAGCTTCGTCTCGCTCTAACACGTGTAAATGTTGCTTTCTGTCTCGTTCCTATGTTCACGCTTCAACACGGGCAGGGCCAGGATACACAGTCGAAGTAGGAGAGGAAGGTTTGATTAATTTTTTAAAGATTTTATTTATCTGTGGCTTTTAGTTTTCTTTTTAGCCTGACGCTTTTTATTTAGTGTTGTTTTTTGAGTGTGTAGTTTGACAGTACTTTTTGTAAATATTAATAAAATACATTATTTAAAAATACCTAAATAGAAACTTTTTCGTCTTTGATATATTTAAATTTAATTCGGATTTTAAAAATACTTAATCTAGCTTTGTTTTATCAAAAAAAAATGGGTAGTTTACGATTTTCTTATCAATCAGATTTCTTTAGTCATTGTTATGCACATTAAGATAAGCAAAATCTGAAGATAAACCTAAATAATAAACAATTGCAATTTAAAACACAACAAACGTATCTATATATTATTTGTACTTATTCAAAATCATTATTATGTACCAACAAAACGGCCCAGAAATAAAATTCTACAATCAATAAAACTCTGACATTGTTACTTTAAAAATAATCACTGCATGATTTTGTAGTACCTAAAGCATGTTATAAGACAAAGAATATAAAAATTGCATGAAACATTTATTACTTAATTAAATTAAAATAACCTCACAATCCGCACTGATAAATTTGACTTAGAACTTAGAAGTCACAACAGACTTCAAACGCAATATAACACTACCAACATTAAAACACTAACTTCACTGCGCGCCAACACGACTAACGACTAACATAGACGCGGTCAACTACCAACCTAACGCCACTAACCAGTGTTGCCAATTTGGAAATGGGTGTGTCGATGTTAAAACCGTGTGATTTCAAAATTGAGTGTGCTCTATAGTCGCGTGAGTCCCGGCCGCGAAACCCCTGACCGCAACCTGCCGCACTACGGCCCCAGGTTCCCGCCAAAGGGAAGGTAAGGCATCCATTAATACCCCCCCTTAAAAATGAACTACAAAGGTCAATGTACTCTGTGCGTAACGTATATGTCGTTTTGGGAATCGGTTACGGGCGCAAATGCCATAGGATGTAACAGCTTTTTGTTTTTTTTGCGATGTTTTTTTTTTCACTCTTCGTCCAGTAATGTATGATTGATTGTCTTCTAGTTGTTTTACGCTACTAGTTATAGTTTGCTAGTTTTTGCGTAGTTATTTAGTATTTCAGTTTTATTAGCATGTCTAATTTAATTTTTATTCCACACATTACAATCAAATTTAAATTACCATAAATATAACTCTTGAAAATTATATAAAAAACGTATTGATTTCGATTCAATAAATAATGCAGTACTTCATAATAAATAGTATCCAATCTAAAATCAACCCTAACACCAACAGCAAAGGTTCAGAACCGGAGTTCAGGTCGCCACGCGTGAGACAACTGTGGGACAAGTGGCGCACCGTGTGGCTGCTCGCGTGGGAGAGACAGAGACGGCTACACGAGCGTCTCGCTCATCTCAAGGAACTCCAGCGAGTGTCAAACTTCAGCTGGGACGATTGGAGAAAGCGGGTATGTACTGATTTTATAACTATAGGACCTATTGATTGAAAAACAGGCATAGACACATTGACAGACATTAAGTATTTGGAAGTTTGAAAGTTAATTGGAAAAACAAATTTAAACCTACGTAATTAAACTCAATTATTATTATGAATACGAATAAGCATTTGTTTGTTAGCCAAAACTACCTAACCAATTTTATAATTTCTTTAAGCAATGCAAAACTAGATTATCGGCTAGTAATCCCCTACCTAAAGGGAACGGAAACTACGCCGGTTAAACTGCGAAGCGAAGGTAGTCAATAAATCTCAACAAAATCATGAGGTATTCAGTATCTCAATTTAAACTGAACCTTATTTCCAACATTAAAACGTACATTTTCCATTGCCACCAGTTCCTCAAGTTCATGAACCACAAGAAGTCCCGCCTGACGGACCTGTTCCGCAAGATGGACAAGGACAACAACGGCATGATACCAAGGAACGAGTTCATCGACGGAATTATCAACACCAGTATGTATTTTGCATCTTTAACAGAAATTGGTGGCCGTGGTGGCTCAGTTGGGAACGCACTGACTCACGATCATGAGGGTGCCGTGTCAAATCCCTGGCCCGTACCTCTGAGTATATAAAAACTTACGTACGGATTCACACCACTGGCTTTCGGTGAAGAAAAACATCGTGAGGAAACCTGCATGCCTGAGATGTCACAATTAAAGGCATGTGAAGTCCGCCAATCCGCATTAGGCCCGCGTGGTGGACTATGGCCTAAACCCCCTCGATGTTAGGGGAGGCTCGAGCTCCGAGCGTGGAGACGTATATGAGCTGTTGATGAACAGAAATTTTGGCTATGTGGGTTTCAGCCTGACTTTCAAGTCGCCGGTCCTGTCAAATCCCACCCAGGAAAAAAATTATATGAGTACTTAAGCCTAAAATGAGAATGATTCTGCCAAATATCTTTTAATCTTTTAGAAGCTTCATTTAGGAGTTTCAATCATCATCATCAAGCAATAATCAATCTTGAAACATCATCAATAAAGTGTATTTTTCTTCCCCATAGAATTCGACACGTCTCGTCTCGAAATGGGCGCCGTGGCTGACTTGTTCGACAGGAATGGCGGTGGACTGATCGACTGGGAGGAGTTCATCGCTGCTTTGCGACCTGACTGGGTAAGATAACTAATATTATAAACTAGTAGCTCCCCGCGGTTACACCAGCGTTCCCGGGGATCTTCGATTTTCCCGGAATAAAAAGTAGGTATCCTATGTCCGTCTCCTGGTTCTAAGCTACCTCCCCACCAATTTTCAGTCAAATCGGTCGCCGTTCTTGAGTTATAAATAGTGTAATTTCTTTTATATATATAGACTAGTGGCTCCCCGCGTTCCCGAGGATTCCCCCACGCAACTTCGTTAGCATCACTTGTCTGTTTTTGCAACATTTTTTATTGATGCTCCGCTCCTATTCGTCGTAGCGTGATGATAAAAAGCAATCATAAATGAGCTATCTAACACTGAGAATTTTTTTCAAATCGGACCAGCAGTTCCTGCGATTACCGCGTTTAATCAAACAAACCAACAAAATCTTGATAAAGATATTGATGACTTAGAGAATCGTTGACATCAGATTGTGCAATGCTTTCACTTATCAATCGATACTGAGATGTATCTTCGCAAAATTTTATCAGTGTATTTCTAGTGACGTTAGTGATCCGAATATATAGTACTTACTTGAAGTATGAGAATTGATAGAAACATTGGTACATATTTACCTTTAAACCTCTTATTCTATTATGTTCCACCTAATGTTGCTAAAAAAGTGATTTATTATTAGATAGTAACATTAATAAATTTAAACAAATGGTCAATTTGATTTTAAATCTACGAAATATATTAACTTCAAGATTACAATAGCAACAAGACACAAGGACCGTGAGTCTTTACAAACGTTCAATTCATTCACTCGTTCAATGTTGCCAACAGTTATTTCTTAAAACTACTATTTCTGTATGTTTTTTAATTTTCCAATATAGGTGTATATATTTTTTATTTTATTTATTTATATATATATTAATTTATATTCTCAGGTGGAACGCCGTGGACCACCAACCGATGCTGACAAGATACACGATGAAGTGAAACGTCTCGTGATGCTGTGCACTTGCCGACAGAAGTTCCGAGTGTTCCAAGTCGGAGAAGGAAAGTACCGGGTGAGTGTTTTACAGATTTTTGAGTAGGTACTGGATTAAAGGACCTAAAGAAAATTAGTCTAGTTACTAGATATTTAGTTGATTGATTATTTGTGTCTCATTTGTAAACTTCTATTATAAAAAAAAATCTCGGGTTAGTTAGGGAACTCCTCCAAAAAGGTATGATCTATTTTTATGAATTTTTGTCTGAGAAACGTCGTAAATTATTTTCACCCCAAATTTCTAATAACAATTTTAGTGTCTCTCCTAAGGATCCCATAAAGATCGTTTGCCATATCATATAGGTAATAAAAGCTAATGTAACTAAAGCAATAGAAACGTCATCCTTGAAACCGTAATCGTTTCATACAGTTCGGCGACTCACAAAAGCTCCGTCTGGTCCGAATCCTTCGTTCGACCGTCATGGTCCGCGTCGGAGGCGGCTGGGTCGCCCTCGACGAGTTCCTAGTGAAGAACGACCCGTGCAGAGGTATGTACAATACTTTTAGTTGAGGACTTTTGGGTACTAGGTACTCTATGCTGTCTTATATCTGTGGTTTTGCTGTGACATGAATAAAAAAATAGTGATGTGTCAAAGGAGGCCTTAAGTGACATGATCTCTAAATGTATTTTTTAAAAGAGAAATATAATGTCAGAATCCATAGTGAAGAGATTTTTCATAAATTTTAATGTTTCTTGAATTCTTGCCATAAATTTTCTACAAAAAATTGAGAATCTAAACAATTTGGTCTGGCAATAATTATAACATAACAATCAACAGCCAAATTGATACACATAACAAAATGCAGTTGTTAGACCAAAAAAATATACTTTTCCTCTAGCTACATTGTGGGGGCATTAAATGTCATAAAAATAAAGGGAATCCTCGTTAGACCTCTTTTAAAGGAAACAAATAAAAATTGAACACAATATTCTGCTTCTAAGCAACTTAAAAACAAGCAGATGTTGTTTTCTGAATTATTAATATGTATTATGAGTTTATGAGGATCATTCAAGCAAAACCACAAATACAAGACTGGGCAGAGATATTTTGATATTGCTGCTTTATTAAAAACCTTGAATATCTAAATTCAGTTATTAACAATTAAGTTACTTAAATAAATAACTCCTTTTTTAGAGCAGCTAAATCAATATAATATTGGGACTTCTATTAATGAATTCTATTATGAGAAAAGATAATTTAAATTTCAAAAGAAAACTTAGTAATGATCTTGAAGTTAATTGAATATTAGATTACTATAACCTGGCAAAAGTATTGTGGAATGTTTCATATAAAACTTGTTTAAAACTCAGTAATATGTTAGAAAATTATATACAACAATGTGAATTTTTCTCAATGATATAAATTCCACAATTCTTTTCCTTTTTTGTAAAGCCAATTATGTGTTTTTTACATTAAATATTAGAATCAATGCCCTGAGACAATATTTTTGAGCTTAAATTAATGGATTGGCTTCACAAAACAATATTGTTACTATGATATTTTAAAATACTGATTTTTAGGCATTTTTTACTCTTTACATATAATGCCCACAGATCAGTATGAAATAACTTTTTAGGTATGGTATATTCAAAGTGTCAATCAAACGTAAAACGGGAACAAGTAACCAATTTGTATTTGTGTTTAACAAATAAAGGGACAACTAATAAATAACTTACGTTACGATAAATTAACTTTACCTGACAAATATTTTCTATAAGAAAGTAATTGTCCCCTGTGTGTGTTTTATAAAATAAATAACAACCATATTTTAATACAATCTTTATTATCATATGCGGGTACAAATCTTAATCTAGTTACAAAAAATTAGACATGTTAAAACTTACAAAATAACTTATCAAATAATTAAGTAACGCTGGCAACATCATTACGAAAAAAAAATATTACGAATTTGAAAAAAAAAATGCAAAAAACAGTTCGAAAACTTAAAATTATCACAGAAAAATATAAGTTACAAATTATTTTTAGACGAATAATACTTTAAGCATGGTTCACATACCTACCGATAATAATAAAAACGCAAAATTTTGGAAGCACGATCTAAATATGAATCGAGGTCAAACGACCTGTTTTTAAGTCTTATGAGTCAGGCAAGAATGTTAGTCTTATACTTAAGAGATTCGAAAACGTTAATACAAAATGTCTTAAGACTAATTTATTGCGATACTATCCTTACGCCCACGGTCAGTGCAAGATAACACTTCTTTACATGGCAAACACTTCCCTGGTTAAATATTTGATTATATGTTTGTTCTACATTAAATAATACTGAAATTGGACATGCAAAGTCTAAGGAAACTCCTCCTTTCTATAACATCCTACGAGATTCAATGTTAATATTACTTATATTTACTGAATTATAATGGTATATAAGTGATTAATAAATTATGTGACCTAATCAATAGTAGTCTTCCTAATGAATGAAGTCAAAGATGAGATCTCACTTGTGCGCTCGCTTGGCAATGGACTGAACTCGATCTCGTCGCTCAAGTTCTGCATGTCAGATGTGTCCTTGGCAGCTGGCCAGCGTTTATGACTTGGTGCATACAATACCAACAGAGCAAAGATGTATATATTCCACATTCCATACACGCCAGTGAAAAATGCCGATGTGTATTCCAGTTCAATATTCTCATCCCATTTCCACTGACCTTCGGCTACTTGCCCCAATATGAAACCAATGACAGTCATCGCGGCACAGAGCAGCGTTGCCAACATCAAGAACTTGAAACGGTAGATGATCCCCTCATAATGCAAGCGGCGTACGGAACTCATGGTTGATAGTGATTGGCGTTTGTGTGATATATTCTTGAACACCTGCCAGACCATGTAGCATAGGAAGAAGAAGTAGATCCCCGTGGATATCCCAGCCAATATAATAAATGTCAAAGCTAGATTTGTGCCCAAATCTGTTACCCAGATTGAGTAGAATGGGTTACGGAGTTGCACACCTCGCTCGCACATGTCAAAGATAAAAAGTGAAATGCAGCCCATGAAGACTGCACTCAAATGACGCCAGTATTCTCTAAGGGAAGTCAGTTGTGATGCTTCTTGTATTAGCATGTGTTCTCCGGCAAATATCAACCAGAATGAGAATAACATTGAGTAAAATAAACCCTGTCTTATATCCCCGAGGATTAACATGTAGGGCATATCAAAATGCAAAGTTAGGTACTCAATAGGCATGTTCAATAGGCAAAGAGTTATCCCCAAGCTCAGGAGCATTTTCTCCAATAAAACTGGCTTCCGTTGTAGTATGTGGATGCGTCTCCAGAACCAAACTAATATCCCGATGATGCATGGAAAGAATGCAGTTTTCAATGATAGCCAGACCTTAGTGAAACCTCCATTTTGGTTGATAACAGTTAACCACATGTCTTGTATGTGGCCAATGTTGCTATTCATCTCGGGTGAGTCAACGGGTAACCTAACATTGAGTAGATAGTAATCATGGTGTAATGAGCCGAGATCGAATAATGGTATAGCTGAACAATTATAAAGGGATTCCTCACTTTTCAGCTCTATATCACAATCTAGGTGTCTCTTTTCAATAGACTGTGTGTATAATTTCCAACTGTCTATCGGGTCCCCTTTGTTCCTATACGCCAGACGCGCATCGATAGTTACGACACTCCGCGGTTTCACTTCCATCTTTGAATGATACCTTATATCCACCTGGAGTACCCCGATGAGGTTTTGCTGCCATCTGGAATAGTCCAAGTTCATACTCTCGCGGGGCACCGGCATTTTGAACGTAAAAACGATGTCCGTTTCGGTCAAATCGTGATGAGTCAAACCAAGGTCGATAGTCTCGCAATTCTCACGAATGTAGAACCACTTTGTTGTGTCATTTTTAACCGTAGAAGTGTCTCTACATACTGAACTGAGGATCATTTGAGCGTTTGATGGCATGGGTGCGACCAGGCCGCCGATCAAGAAACATGTTATTTGGCACAATAGAAGCAACGTTACTAGTACAGTTAGCTTACGCCCACTCAAGTTTTCAATGACCGTTCCGGTCATTATGATGTAGTTTATATTCACTCAAAACTAATATTAACCGAAAACGCGTGTTAAAATCGACCGATGTTCCATTCCATTGTCCGTAAGTAAATTGTTGTCTGTCTTGCTTGTCCGTGTTTTTTTTTCGACGCGATGAGTTTGACATGCGCAGTAGTCGGTGTTGCCAGCGTAAAGTAACGCTTTAACAAAACGTTATCCGTTATACGTATTCTAACATAATAACGATAAATAGCTATTCGGTTCTGGTTACAGTTATAACAACGCTCTATAAATTGTAACTCAAACTAATATAACAATAAACAATTCGGAATGCCTTCCAATAATAATTGTAAACCAATATTTACATGTTCACTCAACTGGTACATTATAATTCACAATCCACTTCACTCCCATTGTGAAGCCTTTACGACGTCAAGCTAGTATCAATCAGTAATGTATAGCTATAGTAAGCATCGAATATGTCCACAATAAATTTTGATGTTGCTACTAATTTACTAATTCGTATTCGCTTTACCCAATCCAAATCCCTATTATCCCTAATGAAAAATTATTTAATTTTCGTTATATTTTTTATATTTCTTTAAATCCCTTCGATACCTCCCTTACATAAAGTAGTATCATTAGTGCTACCGCTGCCTGATCCGAGCAAGCCGGAGCAGCATGAAGCTTGTTGCCCGCTCGGTAAGAGATTAATACGATTTGTTTTGGAACCAATTATTTACAAAAAATATCACTTACCTAACTGCTTTTCTTAAATTCACAATATGAAGATTGGTTCCATTGCATTTCAGTAGTTGGTGTGGCTTAGATTATATTTTCGCAATGTCTAGAAGTTTTTTTTTGCTATATCTATCATATAATATAATTGACGTTTTACACGTTTGGTGCTTTTGATGATGCTTTTGATGTATAAAGCTTTTAATCATAAATATGTCATCAAATGTGTGGAATGGCCGTGTAGTTTAGTTATTTAATAATATTATTATATAATTACTAATTATGATCCGACGGGTGATACTCGTTAATAATAAACATTGCTTCATATAAATAATAGCATGTTAATGGGATTTATTTGCATAAAATATTTTATGGAATTTATTTTATTTAGTAGTTATAACTAATGATTATAAAACAAGCGCAAGATATATAACACACTTTTCGATGAAATCAGCAAAATGTATAAATTTCATAGATTCGTTGTAGACAGACATTGAATAAATATACTTTTTTTTATCTGTATATACATATTTTTTTCAATAAATAAATCTTGCTCTTGATTTATATTAACTGCATATTAATGGTGAGAGAATAAACTAATCGTATTTTACTGTTCCTATTCCTAACTGCACACAATTACAAAAACCCCGATTTTTCGTTAAACCTGCGTTATGTTTGTTTTTGTTTGATATTGTTCTGATTTGTTTGTTGTTTTTTTTTCTTTTCCTCTCTTCCACTGCACGCTATCCCGTTATTTTACCACATTTTGGTATTTTTTTTTACTCCACCTCTCCTGTTACCTAACGGTTATCTTTGCCCCGTCCCGTTCCTCCTCCGTTTGTGATCCCGCGCACCGGACGCCGCCCGCATGCAGCCAAGGGACGCACCAACATCGAACTGCGAGAACAATTCATACTGGCCGATGGAGTGTCACAGAGCATGGCAGCGTTCAGACCGCGTACGCCCCGTTCTAACACAAACACACCACCGTCCACTGGACCGATCACGAAGGTAAGTGAAACTGCTACTTTAATTTATTTATATATTAAGTCTTCTTTCCAACAGGATAGAACATAGATTTTAATTTCGCACAATTTACCTATAAAAACGCACAGTAGTTGTTGGAGGGAGCAATCGGTTTGGGATTCAACTTTCGCTTTGTTTTGTTGCAACTTGTACATGGATCGTTCGATCCATATGCAAGGTGCATTGTCGTGAGTGCAGCATGTGTTGAGCTCGTAGCGTTTGGTCGTATTGCATTAGTGTGTTCAAGCTATGCATAAGCACAGGCTCGTGTAGTGTTTGGTGTTGTTTGTTAGTTTACCTTTTCATTGGAACCACTGCATTGGAGAGGTGGCACGTCAGCGCCTATGGATGTAATGGTAACGTATGTCGTTCACCCCCTCCCCGTTAGATCCCATCATTCCCGCATTACGCAAATCACTCGCGTTCGACTAAATCGTGTGGACTAATCGTAACATCGTTTCGAAATTCGTCGGAAACAATCGCGGTTCGGCAAAACGATTGGCACTATGAAGGCAAAATAAATCATTTTCGATTTGTTAACGGATATGTTCCCTTCCCTCCTTAATATAAGCATCCCGGTTTTGTATTGGTGCGTTTAGCTGAGGAGTTTCTGGAGCAGCTGAAGCCTATATTTGAGGCTTTACGGCAGAGGGAAGAGCTCCCGTGCTCGTACCCGCTGCACGTCGGTTCAACACATGGCACTAAGCAGGCTTTCATATACGGCCATTCAAGATCTCAAGGCTCAACGACGCCTGGTGCGCACCACTATTCCCATCACCACGGATACCAGCCCTCTCCAGGATATCACTGGGTAATGCTAACAGGCTATGTGAAAGTTTCGCAGTTGAAATTGCACTCATGTTTATCGATTTTGTTGATTTCAGGTTTACTTTATTTTTCTGTTCATTTGTCTATTGTGTAAGTCATTTGTGTATGTTTTAGTAAGAAAAGTAGATGTTTCAGTTGGTAATTTGTCAAGTCCTTAGTGTTGCATGCACATATCAAGCGATCAATACATTTGAAGTCAAAGTCACTATTCCCATGTTTCTCTCATTTATTTACGGCTACGCCTTATTTCCATTTATTTTACCGTGTTTATAGTGTTGATTATATTCGGTGATTCAATTGCAAATGTTAATTGTTAATTTACGTGTATAGGTGAGGGAAAGGACAGCTCGATCGGTGCCAATGTCCGCGGGTGCCGCAGCAGGTCGCGCATCAAGATCGTCTCTAAGCGCGGGTACACCTGACTCCCTTAGTGATAACGAAGCCGCCAGCGGACTTGGAGCGAAGTATAGGAAGCCCAGTGCACCACGGTAATTTAAACCCTATTTAAAACGTATCATATATTTTTAATAACCAATGTATATATCATCGTTGTCTTTGTTTTGAATAGATCAACTTTGACACCTGGAGGATCAAGACCAGGGTCAAGGCCAGGATCTAGAGCAGGATCGAAACCACCATCGAGGCACGGGTCCAACCTCTCCTTAGACAGTACAGGTAAACGTGGAATTCTATCAGATATGTCGTATACAGACCATTTTATTTCACAGTACAAGGATATATAATTAATATTTATATGTTATCCATAGATGATGTGTCAACACCATCGCGTATTCCTATGAGGAAAGTGCAGAATACGCGAGCATCTACTGCTCGGGCAGCTGCTACTGCGACCAAACTTGGTCTCACCACCCCCAACGGTGGATCTCGACCACGTACACCAACGGGTCTATTAACGCCAGCCAGTGGAAGGTGAGGAATAGATCTTCTTTTTTTTATATTTGATTTGATATTTGAATGAAGATAGGTGTTACAATAAATGATTGGGAAGTAAATGATTTGTTTAAAAAATCTATCTACATTCATATATCGCAAAATTTTATAACTGGAAGAATATTGTTGTCTTTAAACTGGATATGTAAATTAAATTGGTACACTGATGTGCACACGGACAGGTACCCTAGTGGAGCGATGTACCGCACGTCCAGTATACCGACACTGTCACCGGTGCCGGCGTTAGTGAGGTACAAGGATTGAAGTTTGCTCATGATTTGTTTGATAAAGTGTATAACTTACGGTCGAAATTTAACTGATGAACATTTGATGATATATTACAAAATTGTGTCCAAACGAATTTGTTAAATTACCGCCGTAAAGTGTTTTGGAAATACACAAGCGTTGGAAGAGCACGACACTGCTTAAAAGGGATTATAGGTGTTATGAAATCTAGGTTGTCTAGATCGATTGGGGTGCACTATTGTCCTGAGACATATTTTAGTGATTTCGTCTTATACATGTATCATATTGTCACGTTGTAATGTTGTAGCGGTGGTGGTTTCAATGCTAATTCAAGGATTCACGTGGTGTTTGTACAGATATTTCTAAAGGGATACCGCCAATAGCATGTAAAACATAGTAGTACTTTCGATAACATAACAGCTTATTTTACAGTGTGATTACTAATATTTTTCGACATAGGTGATATGAGTTATGGAAATTAATTCAATTTTTATATTTTTTTCCTTCCCGCATGCGACACTTACGAAAATGGATACGAAATAAAATAGCTCGACACATTCCCAGCCGTCATCGATGGCATCTGAACATCCCAAATCCCTATCCCATACTCACCCAGCATTCCAAACCCAAGGATCGACCAAGATACCTGTATATGTCGGTAATCGATCTCAAAGAACCCCCTCTGCCGATAGGGGTCTTAAGGTATCCCTTAAAACTTACTCCCGAGAGGCTTCCCAGGAACCTAGTCCCACTTCCCAAGACCCCTCGAGGAAGTCCGAGCAGAGAAGTCCCGAAGACGACTCCTCACTGTTCAGCATATCGGGAATGACGAGCGACAATGAATATGAGAGTAATATAAGCGAATCAAGCGGCGAAGCGTCAAAGCCGACCCAGCGAGACATCAAAGGGTACAAGCTTGTAGAATGCTTCGATTTTTGCCCGATTATTTTTGATTGATGCTCATTTGAATTTTGTTCTTTTGTTTTTGTCGTCATCATACCCTATTCATCACTCTAAAATCATCGAAATCATTCATAAATCAACATCGTCGATTCATCAGCTTGTCGTTTATAAATTTGCTCATACACAATCGTCCATTTATTGGCACATTGTTCAATATTCATATGTATTTATTTTATTTACTAACACTGCCTGAGATACCTACACATTTAGCATTTGTGGAGATGGGAGAATGCCTTGCACTGTTTATTGAAAATAACGTATGAGAACAATTTTATTGATCACATAAGCTTTTTAATGTTCAATAAAGTTATGCTCTAGCAGAATATATATGACCTGAATTGTGCACATAATTTTGACCATCACATCCTTATCCAAAGCATTTTTCTACACATTTGGTCTTCGTGCCTGTTGAGATTTGGATTGATATATATATATAGATGTACCTCATTACGCCTCTGCTTTTCCACCGTCTAAATTCTAAAATAATTTATACCAATACCAAAATCTTGACGAGTATGAAGCCGACTTCTTAAATATAATATTTACTGTTACTGCACATGCGACAATATTTTTTGAGATGAAATGAGGTTTTAGAAGTTTTCTGTTCAAAATCGTTCATTATGGGATGTGTCAGCTTTCAATATTTATGTATTAAAACCTATTTCATCGAAGCAAGAAAATGTTGTTGCATCTGTATTGGCGTGTATTTTCTTTTCTGTCGATCTGTGACTAATTTTCTTTGTATCTGTGTGCTCGCTAACATCATCGTAGGAGTGGGTCGTTTGCCTCCACCGACGGACAAACGCCTGGCAGAAGTCGCATCCCAGTACTTAAGGATCACCATACTAACTGTAATCTCAATAGGTAATAACAAAATTTCGTAGTAGTGTCTCTGCTTTTTGAAGTGTTATGTGATTTTTTGGAGTGCAAATACTTTTACAGGGAACGATGTAGTATAATTAACTATTTAACTCAATTGGCGGTAATACAAACAAAATGGTTTTGGTTAGTTTCTATTTAGTTCTGTTTTGTAGTGCTTTGTGCATGATAGTTGTCTAGTCATTGCGTATTTGTTAATTTTGTCGTATGTAACAGGCAAAGGACACCTTCCGGCAGTACGACGCCAGTACGTTCTGGACAACAGACGGCTGTGTCTCGGCTACTCCGGAAGCCCTCTGACGCTTCCGATACCGGAACGCCAACCACACCAGGGACGGCGTCACGACGCGGTACTCCTGCCTCATCTCGAACCACGGAGAAACGCGAACCATTCCGACTGTAGACGACAATTATATATATTTAAAAAAGAAAAAATATACATGCCAGTCCTATTTCAAATGACACTTCACAATTTTAAATTATCATGATTGAGATTGTGGGGTGTACAAAATGGACCTTTGCAATGAAAGCCGCTTTGACGCTTCTAAGTTGTCATATTAAATTAATTTGTTGAAAACTATAATCATGTAAAAAAAAAATGCTAAATTGTACCCCACCTTTTATCAAATATTCCCAGTACTTACGAGCTATGGCAAAGCGGCTGTCATTAGCATATATTATAAAATGTACTAACATTGAATTAACCGATTCGCGAATTAAGCCAAGCTTAATAAAAAAAATACGAATTTGCGAATGTGGCTTTTTAAGTTAAGTGAAAACAATAGATGGTAGTAGTAAAACTTAAAGTCTGCACTTGTTGCCTTGTATACTTATTTTTTCTACAATACGTGCAAGTATGCACTTGGGACTATTTTATTTATTTTGTGCCCTCAGTATTTCCCCGTTACGTTCAATGTTATGAGCGAATATTCGACTGGACATTGTTTAATTGTCGTTGTGTATATTCCCCCTCTTTCTTCTTATTTATTATCAACGTTGCCATAATTGTTAGTGTATGTTTTGTATGTTAAATACGTATAAGCGTCTTTCAACAAAGACGATGAGAAAAGTGTGATTTCGTAACCTTTTTGTAATATTTTTCTTTAGGGACCATTTTTGTTAACGAACTATTGTGAATAGGTGATCACTTACTTCTGCTTTGTTCGGTCTCGTCTTGCTCGTAGCATCGCCAGGCTACGTTTAAAGTTAGATCGTTCAAAGCTGTTGTCGGTAATCTGTTAAGGTGATAATAGAATTTATTTATGATTACTTTTTTTTTCTAATGCACAATCATGTTTCTTTTTCTTTATTGATCCTTTTTGTGTTCAAATATAATGTGAGTTGACAATCGTCATTCAACTTTTGTATGTACATTTATGTATGTGATTTTTTACGTTGATAATTGCACAATTTCTTTGTTTGTGATGGGAATAAAAATACTTATTTGGACAGTAAATAATAATGGGGTACTCGTGACTGTCGCCAGAGTCAAGGAGTATCCTTTTTGTTTTTTACCAAAAAGTTATCTGCTCACATGAAAAATTCCATAGCGGACATTTAATTTTTAAGTGATTTAACTAAAGTACACTTTGTCGCAAAAGACATTACTTAATAAAAAGCTAAGAATACTTTTGATATATAAAATAAATAAACGCTTTAAAATGTAACCTTCCTTCATTTAAAAATGTTAACCAACACTCACATTTATTTGTTAATTTTTTATTATAAATCTGACTCTGTAATTAAGTCTTATAATTAGAGTAAAACTATTAATCTGGTCATTTTTATTTAAATCATTGTTGTATTTGTTTAATAATAAATCAAAGCAAATTTACTAAAAAGCTTGCAATATTTTTTGTATAAAATAATGATTCTGAAGAGCTACAGTTTTAAAATCTCATTATTTGATTTCAAAATATAAATAAATAATAACAATTATTGATAATGCTTTCATTTGATCATCCTCTAACATGTTTATCCCGTCCTAACCTTCTCTTGTTATCATGATTAAATATGTTGTTATAAATGATCTGTTTAACATGTGGATGATGTAAAAATAATAATAAAAACATAGTATGTGTTATTTTCTACTATTTGACCACGAGATATATACTGTCAGTTTCTGAAAGCCCAAAACAAATTCTTTAAACATAATTTAATTTCATACATTGAAATTACTAGCTATATTGAGGCTACTTAAATCTATATCAATAAATATAACCTTTTCATTTATATTCCATAAAAATAATGACAATATTATATTTCCTTTAAACTGAACTTACATAAGTAAGTTTCAGTAAAATAAATATACTTTCTAAAAGACTTATTAAAAGGGCTTAGTAATGAAATGAAATGAAATGAAATGAAATAAATTTATTCATTCAAATAGGCCTTCACAGGCACTTATGAAACGTCGACTCTAATGCTCGGTTCGGAAGGTTGCTTTTGCTGAGAAGAGCCGGCAATAAACTCAGCAATTACTCTTTTCAAAACAAGTTTTAACAATTTCTTTAACAATAATAATATTAGTCCTGATAGAACGAGCGCTATACCCATGCCTCGCCATCGTTAATATAATCGTTTATACAATAATAAGCCTTCTGTACCAAAGCTGACTTAACTCGTTCCTTAAATTTATTCATAGGCAAATCTAAAATATTTGTGGGGATTTTGTTATAAAACCGTGCACCAAGTCCTAAAAATGATCCTTGCACTTTCTGTAGTCTATAAGCAGATGTTACAAGTTTATGCTTATTTCTAGTATTAATGGAGTGCAAATCACAATTTTTCGTGAAAAGACTAATGTTTTGACGGACGAATATTATGTTTGCATAAATGTACTGTGATGCAACTGTGAGAATGTTAATTTCCTTAAATTTATCTCTGAGGGAAGCTCGCGAGCTTAAATTATAAATAGCACGGACTGCTCTTTTTTGCAAAATAAAAATTGTATCTATATCAGCTGCTCTGCCCCAAAGCAAGATACCATAGGACATAACACTATGAAAATAACTGAAATAGACTAATCTAGCTGTTTCTACATCCGTAAGTAGTCTGATTTTTCTAACCGCGTAAGCTGCTGAGCTGAGCTTCCCCGCAAGACATGATATTTGGGTGCCCCATTGAAGTTTTGAATCTAACGTAATACCCAAAAACACTGTAGACTCAACAAAACTGAGGGCTTCATTATTTAACATTAAATTAGAGGCCATCTTTTTTACATTGGGTAATGCAAATTTTATACATTTAGTTTTTCTTGCATTTAAAACTAGATTATTAACAGTAAACCAATTTAATACCTCAGATAATGCACCGTTTACATCGTCATATTTGAATTTCTGTCTATCAACACCAAAATCAGTGAGGTATCGTCAGCAAACAGTACAATTCCACAGGTATTCTTAACATAGAACGGAAGATCATTTATATAAATTAAAAATAGAAAAGGTCCCAAAATTGAGCCCTGGGGCACCCCCATATGCACAGGAGAACCAGACGATTTAACTCCGTTGACATCTACAATTTGAGTTCTCTCACTAAGGTACGATCGCATCAAATCAAGTGCTGTACCTTTAACTCCATAATACTCTAGTTTACGTATAAGTGTTTGGTGGTCAACACAATCAAAAGCCTTAGATAAATCACAAAACACCCCAATGACGTTCTGTGAATCCTCCCAACAGTTAAAAATATTTTTCAAAAGTGCTACACCCGCATCAATAGTAGAACGACCTTTTGTGAAACCGTATTGTTCACCATGCAAAAGTTTATTAAAATTAAAATGAGAAAGCAGCTGCTTTAAAATAATCTTTTCGAATATCTTACTCAGAACTGGTAAGATAGACACCGGCCGATAATTAGTTGGATCAGAAGGATCTCCGGCTTTAAACAAAGGAATAACTTTACTATATTTCATCAAGTCTGGAAATTTACCGCAATCTACGCATTTATTGAAAATTAAAGCTAGATGAGGAGCTATGTCTACAATGATATTTTGTAAAACAGTTACAGATAAATCCCATAAGTCCCCAGTACGTTTAACTTTTAAGCTTTTAAAAGTTTTGATTATGTCAAGAGGTGTAATGTGCCTAAACTTAAGTACTTCTACACATTTCGTTACATTGGTTTGCAGTATTAATTCAGCATTTCGAGGTGAGGAATCTAAGGAGCTAGTTGTAGAGACAGGTATGTCAGTAAAAAAATTATTGAAAGTATGAGCAATTTGATCATTATCGCTAACACTGTTACCGTTAATATTAAGTTCAATGCTTTTATTGGTGGTTTTAGTATTACCTCGTTCTGCGTTTATAATGTTCCAAGTAGTTTTTACTTTATTGCTCGATTTGCTAATTTTATTCCTAAGATGAATAGCCTTGGCTAAAGCACAAGTTTTTTTAAAAACTTTTGAATATTTTTTCACATACTCTAGAAAATCGATATTTTTATTAAATTTTTTCATACCATATAGCTCGTACAACTTAGCTCTACTTTTATAAATACCGGCAGTTGCCCAATCATTAAATTTGGCTTTACTGCTTTTATTAAAGGACTTAAGATTAAACGTTTTATCAAATTCAAATTTTATAAAATCAAAAAGTTCTTTATATAGGCTATCTGGTTCATCCTGTGTCATATTAATTAAATTAATATTTTTACTAATATTATATTTGAATCTGGCCATACGATTTACAGTTATAGGCCTACATGTAACTTTTTGCGGTTTATCTACTGTTTCATTTAAAAACACTACTTTCTGACCACAATGATCTGAAGTTAAATCAGTTATTATGGATTTTTCAAGTGCATCACAGTTACAAAACACGTTATCCAGACAGGTGGCAGAAGTTGCAGTAATTCTGGTCGGCTCTAGAAATAAATTGTTTAAATTAAATGATTTGAATAAGTTAATAAGCCTAGTTGTTGAGGGAGACTCAATCAATAAGTTAACATTAAAATCGCCACATACTATTAGATCCTTATTACAAGTTTGAGCTTTCTTCAAAGCATCCTCTATAACTAATTCAAATACACTATAATCACCTAACGGAGGACGGTACACGCAGATTATAACATAGCGCTCGAGCTCTACACAGGACAATTCAACAGTGCGCTCGATAGATAAATCTACTATGTCTTTGCGTTCTTTACACTTAATATTAACTGAAACTAAAATTAAACTACCACCATGTATTGCTGATTTTCTTACGAACGCACTTGACAATTTCAACTTAGGTATATTGAATAAAAGTTCATGATTTTTCAGCCAATGTTCTGTTAAACATAAAATATGGACATCACAACCTTCAACGAACAATTGTAATTCTAATTCTTTGCCCGCTAAGCCCTGAATATTCTGATGAACAAGGTTTAAATGGCTGAGCTTAGCAGTTGTCATACTATTGTAAAATCCCCCCCAGATACTTGACCACTGGTGCCACTGTCAATAACAATATTATTGACATTAGCACCAGTATCAATGACCCCAACTAAGCTACTTGTAGCTTGGTCATAAATATAAGGATTGCCGGCTAACAACGTAGCTATCTGTTTCTTAGAACTAAGTGGCAAATACATTGTATCTTTAGTCAGCTTAAAATTAAATTAAATACGCAGCATATTAAAAATAGCCAGTAAAGCTTAAGAATCTCATCGAAGTTCTCGTTCACTTTCACCGTCAAATAGACCTATTTATATAATACCTAATACGCATTAAGCAATCAGTTAAAATTAAAAGCGTTATTGGAATAGCAACCCGTTATTCTGTTATATCTATGCTATATTGTAATATTTAGGCTGGCAACATTTACTATTGAGTGTCATATCATAGACGTCATAGTATAGTGAAGCGATCAATAACTAGAGATGCGCGCGCTGCCCCGCCTACTCACCGCTTTCGCGAGAACTCGACTCGCCTTCCGCGTCTAGCCGGCCGGCGATGTTGGCGGCTGGTCCAGCCACAGTAGAAACAAGAATAGCAGTATAAAGTCTCATATATTATTTAAGAAATCTGGTTAAACCTACATGCATTGAAATATCGTTCCACATCGTATTTTTGTATTAGCACATTAAAACTATTTTCAATCGAGTCTAAACGCAATTATAATTAAATATGAATGAAAAAAAAAAACAGAATGAATTACATTTTGTTTGTTATTGTTTTAAGCTTCATGTTATTATGGTTACTAAGCTAGTATCTATTATTGTGATATCCCTAAAGTTAACTTTTTACCTTTGAATCCAAATAATGCCGCTGCCGGCTGGAAATTACGTTCACAATACATAAAAAAATCATAAATTTATTCATCCCTCATTGTAACCATCAAAATTTTCAATCTCGAGAACCAAACTAAAATGGTATACTGTTTCTTTTACAACCTGTGCCCTTGCCTGTTGAGCTTTGTTTTGCTGTCACAGTGACGTTTTTTTATTTGTTTGTGTATAGGGATGGGCACTCTAAAAACCATCGACATGTATTCATATTGCGATAGCGATATTTTTAATTTAATGAAATATACCTGACTTTATTATTTACCATATACATGCTTAACTGATGAGTAGTTAATAAGTGAAGAATACTTTTCCATTTACTATCTAGACAATAAAGGTACAAGATCAAAATAATTTCGAAATTAAATCACTTTCCAATCCCAAACACATCACTGTAAATGAAAAATTGGTTGCCTGTAAAGTCGGTATACGGGCGAGAGTTTTACGTGACAACGACTTTGAGTGGTAAAATAATTTTAATGTGAATATTCATTCGTATAGTAGGAAGAAGGATGAAATAATAGTAACAATTTAAAACATAACGTCACGTAACGTGAGCGGAGCGTAACGCAGTTTCTTGAAGTGTCACCCGGCAAACCAATTTATAAGACGTTGTCACGTCAATAATTTTAATGTGAATATTCATTCGTATAGTAGGAAGAAGGATGAAATAATAGTAGATAACAATTTAAAACATAACGTCACGTTACGTGAGCGGAGCGTAACGCAGTTTCTTGAAGTGTCACCCGGCAAACCAATTTATAAGACGTTGTCACGTCAATAATTTTAATGTGAATATTCATTCGTATAGTAGGAAGAAGGATGAAATAATAGTAGATAACAATTTAAAACATAACGTCACGTTACGTGAGCGGAGCGTAACGCAGTTTCTTGAAGTGTCACCCGGCAAACCAATTTATAAGACGTTGTCACGTCAAAAAGCATCAATACATCCAATATCTATATAGAGTAAAAAGATCTCCAACTTGATCTATTTTCTTTTATAGCAGCAATATCGACATTCTACATAACATATCGATTCGATTAATCTTTGGCATTTGGCAATCACTACAAACAGGAACCCGAAGCGAAACGAGCGTTCGCGGGCGGAGCGGAGCGACTGATTGCGAAAAGCCGGAAATTTCTTGAAGTAAACAAGTTTTATCACATTTTGTTGCATAAAAGTTATAAGAAAACGTAGATATGGTGGGTTGCAGCGCAGACGAGCCCTCCAGGGACCACGTTCTGAGATTTATGGAGGAGAAAGACAGAATCGAGAGGGAAATTCGTGAAGCAACTGCTATTCTGGCGTCCAATAATGTGGGGATGCAGGAACCTCTGGTTGACCACGAAGGGTTCCCGCGCAACGACATCGACGTCTACAAGGTGCGCCACGCGAGACACCAGATCATTTGTAAGTACAATATGGCTAGAACAATTACAATATTCATGATTTGCTTTTTTGCTGAATGACGTAGCATTATTTCACCAAAATATATTCTAAGGGAGTTCCTACTCTGTGTCCTTGTTCATTCATACCCTTTTCAATTATAATTTACTCTTGAATATTATCATCAATAAAATTATTGATTTCCATAATGTGTAGTTACCCACAGGCTTGTATATAAAACAGTAACCACCGTATTAAAAAATTGTAATAGTAATTAATAACTTATTAGCCGAAATAAAATATTTTTTATTCAAATATAAAGCACCTATATTGCAAGCACCAGTTGCGCAGAGCTTCTTGCATGATTTAATATGTGTGTACTTTGTGATCAGAACAAAACTGGGATATTCATGTTTTAGGTCTCCAAAATGATCATAAGAATATAATGAAGGCCATAGAGAGGGGTCTTGCTGAAGTACATGCTGATTTAGTGGGGCCTAGTGGCGAGGGGCCTTCACGGGGCCCCACCGTGACCAACACTAACGGTCACAGTGCTCTGTTTAGCCAAGTAAACGGCAGTGATATTAGCGATGATCTCCCGATACATCAACACAGCTTCGCCACGGTTGGAGTGGTGCATGAGGGTTCACCTGCTTATGAAGCGGTAAGATGGATATAAAATTATTTCTAGTCTTCTTGTTAGAAAAATATTAAAATAAATAAATATCCTGGGAGATTTTGTCACACACCGCCAATCTGATGCCAAAGTAAGCAGAGCTTGTGTTGTGGTAACCTGATAGCTGATATACTACATAATTATACCACTTTTAGAAACATATCTTATATATGTACATATTTTAAATACATATTATTGATATTTACAACCTGACACAGAATTTATGTGACACACATGATATTTATGTATTTATAATATACTAGTGGACCAGGCAGACTTCGTTCTGCCCACCAACGCCACCTACCGGGTCCAAGTATATGTAAGCTATCCTATCTCTCAAGTTGGATCGAACTGCACATGGTGTGCGAATTTTATTATAATCGGTTAAGTGGTTTAGGAGTCCATTGAGGACAAACATTGTGACACGAGATTTATATATATTAAGATAATATTGCATTGCGAATTTATATATTTACCTAATGAAAGAAAAAAAAACACTATCAGACTTATATTATAAAAGCGAAAGTATGTATGGATGTTTCTTTAATCATGTCATAAAGGCTGTAGGGTTCTAAATGTAATTTGGGACAGAGTTAGAATATGTTTGGAACACAGGCTACTTTCAGTCTGAGAAGATAACCTGAAAAGTAATGTAAGCAGTGAGAATGTAGTGTTCTGGTTTGATATCCATACCTATATTTAATTACATATATAAATACATATTTCTGTTTACTTTTCATACCGGGAAACTACTTTAAAAACATTACATCAACTCTATGCCATGCTCCTTTAATTTATGTTTTAAACATGCAAAATGATAAAAAGAATACTATTTTCAATTACAGGGTCTCCGCGAGAACGACGAGATATTAGAATTCGGGTCAATCAACCATCGTAACTTTAATGACATGTCACAGGTCAACGACCTGGTCTCCCATTCCGTTAACCAGGGCATACAGGTCCAAGTGAGGCGAGGGCAGAGGCTCTTCAACATGGTCCTGCTGCCGAGGCCCTGGGCTCAGCCAGGCCTCCTCGGCTGTCACATACAGAGAACCTAAATTTCTATACTTTATTTTTATAGTGATTATGGTTCAAGTATTATGTAAGCAGATTTTGTACAATTATTTACTCCCCCTCCCATGAACCTTGTCAGCAAAAGTAAGCAAAGCTCTTACACCCCCCATGCTAACATAATCATTTTTCAATTAATGTTCTAAGCAAGTGCCCAAACGTATGCATTATTTGTGCCCCCGAAAATGCGATTCGCTTTCAAGCAAAGACAATGTGTGGGTTGCCATATGTGTAAAAAAGTATAACTACCAATGACGTTATCATTATCTATACCCCCTCCCCCCATGTCATTCAAAATAATCAAAAGAAAGACCCCTTCCTCCCATAGTGCTTACATAATACTTGAACGGCCCCTTTCATATTATGGGTTTTAAAATTCTTCAGTATAGTGACTTTATTATGGCTGAACAGATCCAAAATTATAAAAAGCATGTTGTTTGAAAGGTTAAGGAATACAGGTATACATCATTAAGAATTAGTTATAGTGTGCATGTGTTTTGTGACTTTGGATCCGATCAGTTGTTTTTTTTATTACAATTATACTGTCCTATTGAAGAAAGGCCAAATGTTATTCGAATCGCCCATTATATCTCTTTTTAGGTAATTATACAAAATTGTTATAAATTTTTTTTATAAATAAAATACTTGGCTTTATGTTCTGTTTAAAGTCAGGGTTTAATGTATATAGAAAAGAAAATAAATACTTGTGTTAATTTTTATTTTTTAAGTATAAATTACTGATTTATTTGTCCTATACAACTTCAGAGTCTTTCAACAATACTACTTCGTATATTTATATGGAATATACTATCAATGTCTATTTAAACCGTAGAATTATTGTCTTTTACTAATCATAACTAATCATAATCAAAACATAAAAATGTATGGAAAAACATGATTAATCAAAATAGTGTAGTGTAGATCATACAACAGTCACATAAACAATATGTTCTTAAAAATAAATCTTATGATTAATGACCATTGGTTTATTTTTCCTTTTGTGCTTTATGATTTCAAGATGGCCGTCTTTTTTTTCTAGCTCATAAACGTTGGAATCTACGTCTTGTTGGTCGCCCAATATGCTTATAGCTTGTTTCATTTCCTCTTGATCGTTTATTTTGTCTATGTCTTCATCCTCGTAATTATATTTCATAGTGTGATCGAAATATTCTTTATCTTCCACTAATCGGTAATCTGGTTTGTCTATGGTGCCTCTGAGGCAGTCGTGGTAGTGACACACTGCTTTTTCCTGCTCGTATGTTTCGCAGGAACCTGAAAAAAAGATTTGTATTCATGATTTCTTTAAATAATTTTAAAAATAACACAAAATGTAGGAGACGGTTGTTTCCTACAATAATTTTGTGAAAATTACTATGTGGGTATGTTGCTGTATTCAAGTCTTCTAAAGTACGGTCGCAATCTAAAATTTTTGTCAGATTGTAAATATTTTTTTTTATCACACTGTTTAGTAAAACCTAAAATATCATATCAGTGTAGATACTTCTAATATAAATCTAAAACTACGGTTGAGAGCGCTCACCGATTGCCTGCGTAGAGGTTAACACCTTCAAGTCCCTTAAAAAACAAAAATTATTACTTTTTTAAAGTGGCAATCAATTCGAGTATCGTTTCCTAATTTAAAATTTGACGTACAGATACGGGAGATGGAAGATTCCATTTTCCCGGGATAAAAGTAGCCTTTGTCCTTTCTCAGGCTCTAAAGTATCTGTGTACCAAATTTAACTTTCGTAATTATAATAATAGTATAAATATAAGAGTTACCAGGTCTTTGAACCCTGACGGTGAGGACAGCTCGTTCTGGAGCCATGTTCTTGAAGTGCACGAGGTAGCAGGCCAGCATCGTACCGGTGCGACCTCTGCCTTGGTGGCAATGTACTCCCACCACCTAAGGAAGGTAAGTGCCTTTATTAATAAAAAATAAGTGGGACGTTCTTCATCATGATTATATTGATAATGATTTAGGTTAAACCTGTTTTATTATCGTGAGATAGGTAGGTATACAATTTATTTTGTAGGTAGGTAATTATTTTGACATAATAAAAGAAAATATGTAGGTACCTACATATTAATTCGTGGGTGGACACTTTATAATGATGCTTTGTTTTATAAATCTAGAAGTTTTGATACGGTTTTATCTAAAAACTGAATAAACTATCATTTTAAAATGATAATCTATAACTATTAATTTAAAAAGCAGATGGAATTCAAAATCAATTTATCGGGAACAAATTTCATATACGAAAATTCAAGTATGGCTAAATTAGACTCTTTTTTTAACTAAGTATTATATCGTAACTATTATCGAATCTGTGGTATTATATCCAAAACAACTTCAATGTAAACATACACTAACCTCTCCGCGTATTTCGGCTCGTTCACATATCGCTATGAACTGTACAATTTGCTTCAATGTTGGGGCTTCAAACTCCTTAACCCTGATCTCAGTCCACCGCAGCTTCTTCTTACAGTCCAGGATAGGTGGCCACCTTTCCGGTGACAGTGTCACTAAATGGTTGACCCCAGCATCAACTAAATAATTTAGATTGGCCACGTTTTTTGGACACCCCATGGCTGCGATCTTATTTGGTACCAACCATGAGAAGTTGTACGGTGGGTAGGCATCATTATCTTCTTGGACGATTTGTTCTTCATGTTTAACTTCTCTATGTTTTACTTCTTCCTTCTCGGGCTTAGTTTCTCCGCGATCCATTTCCGCGTATTTGTACCAAAGTTTAGCCAATTTTACGTTTGGCCGAATGAATACTGTAGTCATATTTTTCACTTGCTAATAAGTAATAACAGCAGGTAAAGAAATGCTTTCATTCACCGAATGCGTAAACTGTTTCAGTTAGGTTTTATTTTTGTTCATAACATTTAGACTTTTGCTGCTGGGCAGTTGGTTGTCTGCCAGAATCTATTGGCACCAATGCATTGACATTTACAGCTATATATACGTTAGGTATACTAATTAAAATTAATGTTATATATATATACGTGGCATAGATGTGGGTAAACCTATTTTGGATACGTTTTTGGCTAAGATTAAGCAATTTGCTTACGTCAAAGGATTACCCAATGTCTAAAAATAGGTTCCAAATATAATCCTAATAATAGTTCTCTTCGCGTTCACAATCGCAAATCATCTTCTATACGTAGATACAATACGATAGGTACTATATATATTTTACTCTGGTCTTAATATATTTGTTTATAGGGAGTACTTAATAGTGTTCATTTTTGCTATGGACCCTTTTGCTTTTGGACGATAGGCAGGCAGCCCTTTCTTTTTTTTTTGAAGTGACTTGAAGGTATTTGCCTCTGATGGCTGTTACACCTTTACGCGGGCAATCGGTGAGCGCTGAGGGCTCTCAAAGGCAGCCTAGGTGCCTGACTTGAAAATATGCACATTTATATAGCAATACTTATCATATTTGCGTGCCTTAAAACAACAATATGACGAATTATACCTATTTATCTATACTTCTATACTAATATTATAAAGAGGAAAGATGTTTGTTTGTTTGTTTGTAACGAATAGGCTCCGAAACTACTGGACCGATTTCAAAAATTCTTTCACCTTTGGAAAGCTACATTATCCCCGAGTAACATAGGCTATATTTTATCCCTGTATTCCCACGGGAACGGGAACTGCGCGGGGAGGCAGCTAGTTAGTAAATAAAAAGCAGTACAGTTAACAAAACATAATATCGTTTAATGTCAGGTACAGTCAACAAGAATCACAACAGTCAATCACAGATTTTAGGCGAGGGCCTTTTTGGTGCAGTCCTTTGCGGCGTCTATAAACTCTTCCATGACGTCCCCGCTTACACCGAACTTTAGTGGGTTATCTTCTGTCAAATATTCGAAGTATCTGCCAACAGATTCTTCGTGTTCTAATGAGTCGCAGGAGCCTGAAATGATGGGAAAATTTTATTGACAGTTATTGCAGTATGCTGTCTTTGTATTTCGTTACAGATGGTTATTATTAAAAAAAAAATTGGTTGCCTGTAAAGTCGGTACCTATACGGGCGAAAGTTTTACGTGACAACGACTTTGAGTGGTAAAATAATTTTAATGTGAATATTCATTCGTATAGTAGGAAGAAGGATGAAATAATAGTAACAATTTAAAACATAACGTGACGTAACGTGAGCGGAGCGTAACGCAGTTTCTTGAAGTGTCACCCGGCAAACCAATTTATAAGACGTTGTCACGTCAAAACGTAAGCCACAGACTTGGATGGACAGGACTAAAAAAAGTTTGGAATAAAAGATGGAAAATATATTTCTTATTTTTATTCAGGTAAATTCGTTCAACGCTTGCGAAGTTAAATCAAAATCACATATTTTTGTAAATTTCACTATTATACGTAACATACCAAAATAACAGCGCGTTAGGTAGGTACTTAGGTATAAATTAAAAAACAAAAAATAAGAAATTAATTGTATTTTTAAATGTGTTATTAGTAGAATTACAAGATTCACATTTTCATGAGATAAAACGTAATGTGACAACCGAGCATAACACATTAATTCACCAGTATTTATTTTGCCAGTGTAATGTTTTTTTTTTTTGTATATCATAAACAAACGTATTTTTTTCGAATCTTGTATTTATGATCGGAGCGGTATTTAAGATTGTAACAAACGATTGACAATTAAAAAAGGTAAAACGAAAAGCGAATATTTTAAAAGGATAGGTATGTATTTAGTTATATAGTTTTCTTTTGTAAATACTAGGTAGTTACTTTAATCTGCGTTTAAAAAACCGTTGATAGAAAATAATTTAATTTTTTTACTGGTTTGGAGTAACATCACGAACATAGTCCTTATATCACTAGATTGTGTAGGAACCAAATCGTCCGGTAATGTCAGTTGGGTATACTTAGTTCCGAATAAAATTACTGTAAAGTACAGATAGTAGAACGCCCTAAGGCCAGGTGGTCGGACGATATCTCCAAGGTGGCGGGGAAAATTTTCGAGCCCAATGGCGTGCGCTGGAGGAGGCCTATGTTCAGCAGTGGACCAGGATAGGCTGATGATGATGATGATGTAAGTACAGATAGAAGGACATGTATATACATAAAACCGTGTCTTACCTGGCCTGATCATCCGTATCACGTTCATGGCTTGGTCTGGCAGGAAGCGGTGGAAATGCACCAGGTAGCAGGCTAGCATCACGCCGGACCGGCTGCGGCCCTGTCTGCAGTGGATGCCCATTACCTGGCAGGAGTAAAAAATCTTATGTTTAAAAAAAATAACAGTCGAATTATGAACCTTTTTGGAGACTTTTAATTCTATGTTCCCGTTGTTTATGTATAGGTATATATTTTTTTATGTCATGGGGGAGGCCTATATTCAGCAGTGGATGTCCTATGGCTGATGATGATATGATGAATAAGGTTTTATTATATTCGTTTTTATTCTTCCCACAAAGTAACGCCTGATTGTTAAGCGTCTGGTACACCCATCTTTATTTCTAAATAGCATTAGACACAGTCGTATTGAACACAGATTTTAATCTTTATTAGTTACAATAAGCATATCTATAATGAAGCTCAACCAAAACAAAATAATTTTAAATATTTTTTTTTTCGTAAGACACTTAAGTATCTATTTAAAGTTGAAGTTTGCTAACTGTACCTACCTACCGATTTTTATAAGCAAAGAGAATACGGAAAAATTTTCGCAAATGTTATTTTTACTTTATTTATCAATTCACCCAACCTTGATACCGTCTTAAGTAAACGTCATTTACCTATATTTTACGTGTTCTTGACCTGTTTATAAATAAAAATAGATCTAAAAGCATGTTCGCGGTGTTATTAGTAAACGAAATTTCAAATTGTATCTTCATCTAACGATAATACACGGTTTATCATGGAGTAATGTTTTTTTTTATGTCATGGGCCACGAACTCAGTTTAGAGTTAAAAACTCACCTTAAATCGAAGAACTTTAACAATTTTATAACAACATTTTCAAATCAGACCAGTAGTTCCCGAGATTACCGCGCTCAACCAAACAAACTCTTCAGCTTTATATTTCAGTATAGGTAATATAGTATATAGTTTCATGAACATACCTCCCCATTCTTATCGGCCCTCTTACAGACTTCTATGAACTTCTTGATCTGCTCCAAAGATGGTGCTTCGAACTCCTCGACAGGAACTTCTGTCCACCTTAACCTAGATATATCTTCTACAGGTGGTTTCTTCCCCGCTGTCAATGTCACCAAATGCGTGATACCCTGGTTGCATAGGAACTTTAAATTCTCCTTATTCCTTGGGAAGGCCATAGCGGCCAACTTCTTAGGAATAACCCATGAGAATTTTAAAGGTGGGTAAGCGTCGACCTCTATTTCTGGAAATGGATTCTCCGGTATAATGACTGTGAGATCGTTTCTGAATTCCTTTTTTGCTCCCGCTAAGTGTTTGTCGTCTTCTTCTGTGATATCTTCTGTCCTTGTCACCACGTGGTAGTATTCCTCGTCAGCCATTGTTGGTATTACTAAGAAAAAAAATAAACTTTATGATTGGTGGTTGTAGTGCAAGCCTTTGCCAAAAAAAAAAAAACACGTCAAATTAATCTGGTTTTAAATTTCTCTACGTCCATAAAATGCCAGTCGCTTATTTATTTACTACCACAAAATAATCTACTCATTCAAAACCAGCGTCACTTTACCTACCTATTAATATTTATAAATATTAAGAACAAGCACAGACACTAACAACTTTGTTCACAATGGACCATCTAATACGAATTTCGCGTGTTGACTGATTGTGGCAGGAAAAAGTTGGCACAAGCTCCCTCCAGAGCATGTAACATTTATTTCTGGAGCCCCATACCTGTGCCACGATAAATTTACCGTCACCCAAAAAGCTTTCATTCGAAACTCAACCTTTTTACATTGCTTTAAGAGTTGTTTTTTTTTTTCTGTATGTTTAATGATAGTGTATTTTGACAGGTCGGAAAAAAAGTTTAATCGCGTCGTAAGACAAATTAGCCTGGATTCAAGACTGCGATGCCGTCTTTTTGTTTTTAGTACTGGTAACATTGAAATGACGTAAATGCAGTAATAGCTTCCTGTGGATTTAATACGGCTATTCTAGGTGTTTGGTAATAGAACAAGATAACGAGCGTTTATTATGAGCTATTTAAACTTTATACGTTTGAAATATGTATTTGCTAATTTGTAGAAGATCTGTCTCATATATTACATCATAAATTATACATATAATCTGCCTTGCGAATTTGTTGGTATTTTATGACAGCAATTTTTACAAATATAAAATTAATAAGGTATAGGTACGGCTCTTTCATAACTATGGAAATTTATCCAATAGAAGTATCTACTCTAGCTACATTTCTTGATTAATTTAAAGTTACTATAAAACTTAGATATAATAATCTTATTATTCTAGTACCTAGTATCCTAGAAGTAATTTTACTTAACGCGCTATATATAACTGGTAATAGATTTGGAAAATTACAAGAAGTGCGTAGTTAAATAAGAACGATTGCTTTTTTATTGCAAATTATTTTTAGGTACATCCTTAATTTCTTATAAATACATCTCTACCACACTAAAGTATGCGTACCTATATGTATACATATAGTGTTAATTTTCCATCACATATTTAACCGTATTTCTAATCTATATTTAAAAAAATTACCATATGTCGTTGATTGTACAATAAAAACAAACTTACCTGTAAATAAAGATCTTGTCGAACCGAAATCAAAAGTGATACTGAAATGGCATTAGCCGTATTGACAGCCCTTTATGGCAAACTGACAGAATCTATAAATAGTCAAAAACATTAAAATATCGACCTTAATACAAAGCGTTAATGCTCATTATGAGTATATTCTAAAGATGGTTAAATACATGTTCTTATTCAAAAGTGTACTCTGACACAATAAGAATAAGAACTATGGAGATTGATATTATTGTTTGTTCAAATTAATTTGATCTCTAATAAACCTGGATAAAGTTCTAAATCATTTAGCATTAGTCCTGGCTGACGAGATCCATTGTCCTATGTTCAGAGTTCAAAGACTTTATGAAAAAATATAGAAATACTAGTGGCTCCCCGCGGTTTCACCCACGTTCCCCGGGATCTTCAATTTTCCCGAGATAAAAAGTATCCCATGTCCCTCTCCTGGTTCAAAGTTACCTTCCCAGCAATTTTTAGCCAAGTCGGTTCAGCCCTCTTGAGTTATAAATAGTGTAACTAACACAACTTTCTTTTATATATATAGATAACGTTTAAAAAATTAAAACGTGCTTTTAATCATATTATGTACTGTATTTATATTTTCTGTTTATTTCAAATACTTTGAAAGTCAGTTAATTGAAGATCAATTTATTTTAGACTTTGATTGGACAGCATTAGGTCTATATTACACTGCTCGTAATAATCTCACCTCACGCGCACCTAAAATTAGATCAACCAGAGATCGCATGAACTTGAAACACTTTCCAGTGATTTATGTGGGATTAATACGTCTCAGAGTGTAATTAGACTTAATTACAAGGTATTAGAGTTTGATTTACCTTGTATTAATAAATGAGATCATGTCAGTCAATTAATTGAACGAATTTACGTTGCATTTATATTTTTATCTATACTAATATTTAAAGCTGAAGAGTTTGTTTGCTTGCACGCGCTAGCATCAGGAACTACTGGTCCGATGTGAAAATTTTTTGAGTGTTAGATAGCCCATTTATAATACATCCATGCGCGAAAGAGACACATAGATCGATTAGAAAATACCAGAGACCTCAACACAGGCCCCCGTAGTGGATGTAAATATCCTACTTATATTATAAAGGCGAAAGTTTGTATGTATGTATGGATGTTTGTTACTCTTTCACGTAAAAACTACTGAATGGATTTGAATGAAATTTGGAATAAAGATAGCTTATAACCTGGATTAACATATAGGCTACTTTTTATCCCGGGAAAATGGAAGACCTCCCGGGTACGCGGGTGAAACCGCGGGGAGCCACTAGTCTATAATATGTATGTGTTTAAAAGTAGTATATGTACTATATCAGCTATCTGGTTACCATAACACTAGGTCACTTTGAAGCTTACTTTGGAATCAGATTGGCCGTGTGTGAAAAATTACCCAGGATTTATATTTATTTATTTTTAAATTTAGTTTATCCTTATTACAAAACAAAGTCCCGCCGCCTCTGTCTGTCTGTCTGAACGCGATGAACACAAAGAAAGGTTTTTATGTATACAATACATCAATTTGGACCCGGTAGGTGGCGCTGGTCGGTAGAACGAAGTCTGCCGGCTCCGCTAGTTAGGGAAATAAAATACAATAATGCAAATTAAATAAGAATATATTTTATACAACACAAATGTATACTAACATTCAAGTGTAAATATAAACACATGTAACTAGTCTATGTATAACATTTGACTAATAACGTATATTTTGGACCACACGACTTTGAGCCAATTTGCAAATTATAATGTAGAAAATTTCCTTCAAAAAACTTTATCGATTGACGATTGACACATTAGGTAAGTTGTAGAACAAGAACAGTAATGCAATTTAAAATCTAAATTTTAATTTGAAAGTTCATATCATAGCTCTTTATCCCAAATTAAGAAGCTGGTGAAGTCTCAGAAAGCTGATTAAAAACTTTCTTAAGCTTTGACTTTTGACTATGCAGCTTAAAGTTACAAAAATGCAAGAATTTAAGTTTGAATTATTCAAACTTATTTTGTTTTAATCTAGTTTTTGAACATTTTCCTTTAGTAAAATATTGAGCTGAGCGTGGTATTCAAATTATTATAGTTACCAAATATTTAGATATTGAATTGCATTACTTCATAGCTTTTTAAATACTGCGTATTAATTTCTAAAATATACTAAAGGCATCGCGTGATACAGCATTAAGTACATAATCACAGTATAAAAATACGTAAAAGAAAAACATTAAAATGAATACTGAAAAGAAATACTTATTATTACAACAAAAATTTTAAGGTTTAGATATGTTGCGATTTTTTTTAAATTATAGATCATAGATCTCTCTTTTATGATCTGTCACGCTTTATATACCATGCCAATAGAGTGATAGCTTTTTTTTTAATCTAGTGTGCCACATAGTATGTGTGAGTAAAACCTTATTTTAATCTGCAAAAATATTTTTTTTTTATTTTACACTTCTAGTAATTATGCCCAACACTTATAGAAGAATATCATAATGCCGGGCCAATACGATATGTGTGATCGACAGAAATACTTATAAAATAACTAATAATACAATCTAAAACTAAATAATGCATTAAATATTTGCAATAACCTAATAATAATTAAATTAAGCTCGAATTTTAACTAATTTTAAACTTTTGATCTACGATTACACCTGTTTATTTTATAAATATACAAATTATTAAAATAGTTTCAACAAGGTTTTTGTAAGCATCAATCATTCAATTCTTGATAATTTGTAAGACATATTTTATTACATGATTAAGTTTCAATTAATAATGATATCCTTTCACTTTAAAATAAATAAAAGGCAAACATCTAATATAAATGGTCCATAGTATTTTTTAGAAATAACAAAAGCATTTGATTCCATTGATTATATAAAAAGAATACAAAACTGAAAATACATAAACCAAAATTAATTTATTGAATAAATAAACATGATTTAAAAATAATTTTCGTGACGGCAAATGTGTAATTTACAAAAAGCACGCTTATAAAATAATTACTGTACGGGATACCGCAAGGCACAACATTAGGCCCATTATTCTACAACAAATACAGTTTGGGAATGTCAAAACCTACTTGATTTATTTTTACAGTTATTTTGTTTGTTAATGTATAAAAAAAAACCCACAAACCGAGATTCAAGGCACACAATGTCTTTTACAAAATGGAATGTAGTTTTCGTTAAAATATATAGAATTTAACATGAATACTAGGCCTTTTTAATAAGTGACAGTGCGATGAATATTTTTATACAAGCCATATATCGCTTAATGTGCAAAATTACACCTTATTGCAATTGCACCATCATGTACGTCGAATGCGACAGCGATTATTTCAATTAAAGTTGAAAATCGCGTGACAGGTAAAAATGTAATTCTAGTCACATTTTTATCAATTTTATTTACTTTGAACAAAATATACGCGATAAGGCGCATTAATTTTTAACTTACAACTACATATAAAAATTATAATTTCGCATTATTAAAATTACTAAAAAAAACTAATGGAAACATGGAATTTTGATATCGTAATTCATGATAGCACCTTCCATAGGAAGTGGAGAATATTCTAGAATATATATCTTACTATTTAGGCGTAACTATACGGTTTGAGTTTGAACTGTATTCTTGTTTGAGACAAAAACATTTATTTTATTAACTGATCTACCCATAGTTTTAATCTCAATATTACTCACATTTTGCTCACATGGCTAATTTATAACTTAGGCTCTATCATTGAAACTTTTTATTGCACTAATATTATAAAGAGGAAAGATTGTTGTGATTGTTTTTTTGTTTGCATTGAATAGGTTCTGAATCTACTTGACCGATTTGAAAAATTCTTTCACTGTTGGGAAGCTGCACTATCTCCGGAGATAGGCTGTATTTTATCCCCGTATTCCCACGGGAACGGGAATTATGTGTGTGAAACCGCGCGGAGGTAACTCTTGTATTATAAACGGAAAGTTATCAGTCTCTACTGAGCAGAATTGAACCAGGACTTTCGGTCTTTAGTCCTCTCTCTCTCTCGTCTCTTCCACCAACGCTTTAGGGATCAAAAATGAGTTGACGTATACAGTCCGCCACATCAAAGAGTAGACATTAAAATACAGTTCATACTAGCCGCGTCAGACACACAACTATATTATCATAATTAACAAAATGGATGGAATTTGACACTTATGCAATAGTTAATAATAATAATTATTGTCCGTAATGTAAAAATAATTTTCAATAAAAATGGAATGATTTAACATCAAAATCGAAATTTTTTTACAACTAGAATTTGTTTAAGCATTTGCCTTTTTCGAGACGATTTTTTGAAGCGTGAAAGCATAGAGAGACTAAGCTCGGTTACTAATTAAAGTGACACTAATTATGAACCTTACTACTTTTACAATAAAGTTCATAATGTTTGAACTATTCCCAATATTTTTGGTCACATACTAAGGGATTTTTTGTTATTTATTTTGCCTTATATCACACTGCATTTTACGCATTTTGTGTGAGAGTTTAAGGTCCAAATCGAATTGTGGTCAATGAAAAGCTAATTTAGACTTTAAGTGTTAGAAATAAAGCACAAAATATGAAATGTTAAATTGTGTTTAAAGTGAATGATTGAATGGAATAAATAACATTGTTCTGATGAGTGAATGGAGGATTGATGATATGAAATGCTTATAATTGTTTTACCATTTAAGTCTTTTATAAGGATTTTCCAAATAGACAGCAAAAATTTAGTTAAATTACATTATTACTGATTCCAAACTAAGCAAAGAACAATAGCGATAATAAGTGATTTACTGCTTATTTATTTTATAATATATCATTTATTGCAGGACGAAAACTTGTGACTTTTTTTTCTGATTATTTGGTATAAATATCTATATAAGTATACATTTAAATGTAGTATTTAAATCTGATTGCAAGTACAAGCCTTCCTTAGTTTGGAATCCAGACTCACCGCGTCTGAAGAACGTCTCAAGATTTATTTATTCTTGGTAATGTAAGTTTTTAGATTCGCACATATTTTTAGATTAAAAGGTAATAAGCCAATTAAATGTATAAATTGTTATATTATATTGAGCGATTTGTAAAGTGTCATAATGATAGCGAAAATATTGTATAATTTCAATAATCTAGGCACGATATTGTATTGCTAGAAATTACAGGTGATTCTATATGGAAATATACCCCTCTCTTTCATTTACTAAAGATTAAAAAGAGAGAGGTACACCAAAACATGTATACAGAACTTCTGTTCAAGCAAATTTATACCATAATTCTATAACGGAACGGTTCAATTCACCTTAATGGTTGTCGTTAGAAAAATAAACGTAAATGCAAAATGTTACTTCTTAGAGCATTTGAGTTAATTTTTCTTTGACATTTTAAAACTTTAATTATCTTAATGAACATGTCTAACCGTACCTACAATCACCCGATGCTATTGCAAGCGTCTAATCTACTTTGACACATAACCCTATAATTCTAAGATACATTATTGATTGGCCTACACCGATCGAGTAACTGAATGAAAATTATTAAATCTACACTAATATTATAAATGCGAAAGTAACTCTGTCTATTACGCTTTCACGCTAAAACTATTGATTTTGGTACACAGATAATTCAAAGCTTGAGAAAGGACATAGGCTACTTTTTATCCCGGGAAAATTGAAGAACCCCGGGAACGTGGGGAGCCACTTTTTTAATAAAACATAACCTTGAAACGATTTTTTTAGACAACCCATTAACGTTACTTTTGTCAACATATTTTATTGCATAAAAAAATCCATTTTATTCGGTTACTCGATCGGTGTAGGTCAATCAATAACGTATCCTATACTATATGAACATAAGGCATACAATGGAATGTAACTTAGTTCGAGTAAAGTTTAAACACTTGTGTGGAATAACACTTATTGGAATGTTCATTTGGATTCTGACACTTATCACGGGGGGTTTAAGTGTAAAATCAGTTGTCTCGCTCGCCTGTAACGTTGGATTATGTACTAAAGGTGGAGTACCTGCCCGTCGTCCTTCGATGGAACGTGGGGGAAGGTTCCAGAAGGTTCTGGATGGTGGTCTTCTAATGTTACGGCTGTGAGGTCTACTATCTCGTCTTGGTCTTCTTGGTCGAATCTGGAAGTTCATGTGAGTTATTAAAATTGTATTTAAGAGTTATTTTAATAGAAGTTATCTTTATCGATACTAATATTTCAAGCGAAAGAGTTTGTTTATTTGCAAAAACGCGCTAATCTCAGGAATAACTGGTCTGATTTGAAAATTATTTCAGTGTTAATTAACCCGTCATCATAATCATCACGCTAAGACGAATAGAAGCGAAGCATCAATCAAAAATGTTGCAAGAACGGCAGAAAGACGGACAAACCACATTAGGTATCATGTATTAGGAATAGTAAAATATAAATACACATGGCATATTACTATACCCTCCCTCACCCCTTGTAATATTTTGTTATTTTTTTTAAAGACCCCTCCCCTTCGGCTCGAGCGTCACGTGATTAATGGAGAGCCACTAAGAGTGGAAATTCTCCCGACATCTACGGTCAGTGACCTCATCAGAGTGACAGAGACGCACCGTGATGATCAGGTTCGAGTGACAGAGAGAGCAGCACATACCTGTCCTCGTCGGGCTCGGTGGAGACGTGCGAGTGTCGCGAGTCGGCGTCCCGCTCGGGCGGGGGTGGGGGCGGGGCGCGCTGGTTGGCGGGACGTACTGTGATGATCAGGTTCGAGTGACAGAGAGAGCAGCACATACCTGTCCTCGTCGGGCTCGGTGGAGACGTGCGAGTGTCGCGAGTCGGCGTCCCGCTCGGGCGGGGGTGGGGGCGGGGCGCGCTGGTTGGCGGGACGTACTGTGATGATCAGGTTCGAGTGACAGAGAGAGCAGCACATACCTGTCCTCGTCGGGCTCGGTGGAGACGTGCGAGTGTCGCGAGTCGGCGTCCCGCTCGGGCGGGGGTGGGGGCGGGGCGCGCTGGTTGGCGGGACGTACTGTGATGATCAGGTTCGAGTGACAGAGAGAGCAGCACATACCTGTCCTCGTCGGGCTCGGTGGAGACGTGCGAGTGTCGCGAGTCGGCGTCCCGCTCGGGCGGGGGTGGGGGCGGGGCGCGCTGGTTGGCGGGACGTACTGTGATGATCAGGTTCGAGTGACAGAGAGAGCAGCACATACCTGTCCTCGTCGGGCTCGGTGGAGACGTGCGAGTGTCGCGAGTCGGCGTCCCGCTCGGGCGGGGGTGGGGGCGGGGCGCGCTGGTTGGCGGGACGTACTGTGATGATCAGGTTCGAGTGACAGAGAGAGCAGCACATACCTGTCCTCGTCGGGCTCGGTGGAGACGTGCGAGTGTCGCGAGTCGGCGTCCCGCTCGGGCGGGGGTGGGGGCGGGGCGCGCTGGTTGGCGGGACGTACTGTGATGATCAGGTTCGAGTGACAGAGAGAGCAGCACATACCTGTCCTCGTCGGGCTCGGTGGAGACGTGCGAGTGTCGCGAGTCGGCGTCCCGCTCGGGCGGGGGTGGGGGCGGGGCGCGCTGGTTGGCGGGACGTACTGTGATGATCAGGTTCGAGTGACAGAGAGAGCAGCACATACCTGTCCTCGTCGGGCTCGGTGGAGACGTGCGAGTGTCGCGAGTCGGCGTCCCGCTCGGGCGGGGGTGGGGGCGGGGCGCGCTGGTTGGCGGGACGTACTGTGATGATCAGGTTCGAGTGACAGAGAGAGCAGCACATACCTGTCCTCGTCGGGCTCGGTGGAGACGTGCGAGTGTCGCGAGTCGGCGTCCCGCTCGGGCGGGGGTGGGGGCGGGGCGCGCTGGTTGGCGGGACGTACTGTGATGATCAGGTTCGAGTGACAGAGAGAGCAGCACATACCTGTCCTCGTCGGGCTCGGTGGAGACGTGCGAGTGTCGCGAGTCGGCGTCCCGCTCGGGCGGGGGTGGGGGCGGGGCGCGCTGGTTGGCGGGACGTACTGTGATGATCAGGTTCGAGTGACAGAGAGAGCAGCACATACCTGTCCTCGTCGGGCTCGGTGGAGACGTGCGAGTGTCGCGAGTCGGCGTCCCGCTCGGGCGGGGGTGGGGGCGGGGCGCGCTGGTTGGCGGGACGTACTGTGATGATCAGGTTCGAGTGACAGAGAGAGCAGCACATACCTGTCCTCGTCGGGCTCGGTGGAGACGTGCGAGTGTCGCGAGTCGGCGTCCCGCTCGGGCGGGGGTGGGGGCGGGGCGCGCTGGTTGGCGGGACGTACTGTGATGATCAGGTTCGAGTGACAGAGAGAGCAGCACATACCTGTCCTCGTCGGGCTCGGTGGAGACGTGCGAGTGTCGCGAGTCGGCGTCCCGCTCGGGCGGGGGTGGGGGCGGGGCGCGCTGGTTGGCGGGACGTACTGTGATGATCAGGTTCGAGTGACAGAGAGAGCAGCACATACCTGTCCTCGTCGGGCTCGGTGGAGACGTGCGAGTGTCGCGAGTCGGCGTCCCGCTCGGGCGGGGGTGGGGGCGGGGCGCGCTGGTTGGCGGGACGTACTGTGATGATCAGGTTCGAGTGACAGAGAGAGCAGCACATACCTGTCCTCGTCGGGCTCGGTGGAGACGTGCGAGTGTCGCGAGTCGGCGTCCCGCTCGGGCGGGGGTGGGGGCGGGGCGCGCTGGTTGGCGGGACGTACTGTGATGATCAGGTTCGAGTGACAGAGAGAGCAGCACATACCTGTCCTCGTCGGGCTCGGTGGAGACGTGCGAGTGTCGCGAGTCGGCGTCCCGCTCGGGCGGGGGTGGGGGCGGGGCGCGCTGGTTGGCGGGACGTACTGTGATGATCAGGTTCGAGTGACAGAGAGAGCAGCACATACCTGTCCTCGTCGGGCTCGGTGGAGACGTGCGAGTGTCGCGAGTCGGCGTCCCGCTCGGGCGGGGGTGGGGGCGGGGCGCGCTGGTTGGCGGGACGTACTGTGATGATCAGGTTCGAGTGACAGAGAGAGCAGCACATACCTGTCCTCGTCGGGCTCGGTGGAGACGTGCGAGTGTCGCGAGTCGGCGTCCCGCTCGGGCGGGGGTGGGGGCGGGGCGCGCTGGTTGGCGGGACGTACTGTGATGATCAGGTTCGAGTGACAGAGAGAGCAGCACATACCTGTCCTCGTCGGGCTCGGTGGAGACGTGCGAGTGTCGCGAGTCGGCGTCCCGCTCGGGCGGGGGTGGGGGCGGGGCGCGCTGGTTGGCGGGACGTACTGTGATGATCAGGTTCGAGTGACAGAGAGAGCAGCACATACCTGTCCTCGTCGGGCTCGGTGGAGACGTGCGAGTGTCGCGAGTCGGCGTCCCGCTCGGGCGGGGGTGGGGGCGGGGCGCGCTGGTTGGCGGGACGTACTGTGATGATCAGGTTCGAGTGACAGAGAGAGCAGCACATACCTGTCCTCGTCGGGCTCGGTGGAGACGTGCGAGTGTCGCGAGTCGGCGTCCCGCTCGGGCGGGGGTGGGGGCGGGGCGCGCTGGTTGGCGGGACGTACTGTGATGATCAGGTTCGAGTGACAGAGAGAGCAGCACATACCTGTCCTCGTCGGGCTCGGTGGAGACGTGCGAGTGTCGCGAGTCGGCGTCCCGCTCGGGCGGGGGTGGGGGCGGGGCGCGCTGGTTGGCGGGACGTACTGTGATGATCAGGTTCGAGTGACAGAGAGAGCAGCACATACCTGTCCTCGTCGGGCTCGGTGGAGACGTGCGAGTGTCGCGAGTCGGCGTCCCGCTCGGGCGGGGGTGGGGGCGGGGCGCGCTGGTTGGCGGGACGTACTGTGATGATCAGGTTCGAGTGACAGAGAGAGCAGCACATACCTGTCCTCGTCGGGCTCGGTGGAGACGTGCGAGTGTCGCGAGTCGGCGTCCCGCTCGGGCGGGGGTGGGGGCGGGGCGCGCTGGTTGGCGGGACGTACTGTGATGATCAGGTTCGAGTGACAGAGAGAGCAGCACATACCTGTCCTCGTCGGGCTCGGTGGAGACGTGCGAGTGTCGCGAGTCGGCGTCCCGCTCGGGCGGGGGTGGGGGCGGGGCGCGCTGGTTGGCGGGACGTACTGTGATGATCAGGTTCGAGTGACAGAGAGAGCAGCACATACCTGTCCTCGTCGGGCTCGGTGGAGACGTGCGAGTGTCGCGAGTCGGCGTCCCGCTCGGGCGGGGGTGGGGGCGGGGCGCGCTGGTTGGCGGGACGTACTGTGATGATCAGGTTCGAAGAGTTCGCGACCATCATGTCTGTCACCTGGAAACGGGAACATCATCATCATCAGCTCATTATCTATATTTAACATACATACGTCTCCACAGAGGAGCTCGAGCCTCCCCAAACGATGAGGATCTAGGCGCGCCTGGAGAGAATTGACGGTGATGGAGGTTTCACATGCCTTTTAGCCCGGGAGGTAGCGTTGTATTTTAGGTAGTGCTTTTACTCCGATCGGTTGATGTGATTCAAGAGTCAGCTGACGCCCCGCGGTGGGTGCGCATGTGGGTGGGTCCGGCAGTAGTAATAAAAAATTTTTTTCATAAATGATTTACATTACTCCATGGGTCTGTAACCTAAGAAAAATTGTCAGCTGCATGGTGGAGGGGGGATTATGCGTCAGCCGCTCCCATATACTTGTAAATGAAACACGGAAAATAATTTTTTAGTACGCCGGATGAATTTTATAAAGTGATTGTCAAAATTATCAAATACTAGCTGCCTCCCCGCGGTTTTAACCGCGTAGTTCCCGTTCCCGTGGGAATACAGGAATAAAATATAGCCTATGTTACTCGGGGATAATGTAGCTTTCCAAAGGTGAAAGAATTTTTGATATCGGTCCAGTAGTCGGAGCCTATTCATTACAAACAAACAAACAAACAAATCTTTCCTCTTTATAATATTAGTATAGAATACGAAAACGACAATCAGCCGCGTGGGTAGCGGTGGAGAGACCGTCAGCTGACGCAATTGAGATACTGTTTATTCGAGTAATGGACAGTTTTTTTCAGGGTCTAGCTGACTGAACTTCCCTGTCCCGCATCCAGCTAATTGATCATCCTTGCACATAAGTTACATGTGCAATCAAACTTAGTATTGTAAACTTTCAACCGACTTAGTGATGATTTGATGATAACGATAAACGCATTAATATCATCTTTATAAAAACACATTCACAATTATGCTTAATTTTACAACAAATTCGTTGAGTTGATTGTTGAATTAGCCCGTAAGTCGTGTTATGGGCTGAAGCAGCTCTACAAACTCTCTCGAAAAATTTAAAAATTTAACTACGTCAGCTGACGGTCCTTCCATCGCTACCCATGCAGCTGATTAATGTTTTTTTCGTATTTTTGATAATTTTAACAATCACTTTGATAAATTTCATGTGGCGTAGTTCTATAACTGTATTTAACGTGTCAAATTTGTGCGAGTGTCTGACGCATAATCTCCCCACCACCATGCAGCTGACAATTTTTTTTATGCTCAGTATGACGTAAATGGAGACGTATTTATGGAGAGTTGCAACCGGCGTACTCGGACAATTTTTTTTAACTCTTTCGGAACTGCCAGCACCCGCATTTGAGCAGCTAGGTTTACTTATTGGTCATACTTATTAGTCAAATAACTAATATAAGAACAACCATTGATGGCAATATCAGCCGGCGTACTATAACTTTTTCATTTGTAACGCTACCTCTCCCGGGCTATTCATCGTGACATCTCGGGCATGCAGGTTTCCTCACCTTTACCTAAAGTGGTGGTGTGAGCTCGTACGTTAGTTTTATTAAGCTCAAGGTACAGGCCAGGGGTTTGAACCTGCACCGTCATGATAGTTGGGTTTAATATAGGTACTTTGTGGTATAAAAAAACTTGTATTTTTCAAGAAAAGTAATTTTTCTAAGCGAGTCTGTTCATAGTGCTTTATAGAGTGAAATATCAATAAAAATAATATTTTGATTTGATTTATGCACTTGCCTTATTTTCGTTGTGTTAAATTTTAGTGGCGAAAATTTTTTTTTTATGTAATGTATTATGTGGTTTTTTGGTAGACTATATAATATAAAGTATTAAACATGAGTTTAGTAGGTACCATACCTGGTCGAGAGTCTTGTTGGAGACGTCGATACCGTTGACTTCTAGCACCTCGTCGTTGACGCCGAGCAGTCCAGTGGACTCGGCCAGCCCGCCGGGGACTAAACGCGATATGAAGATACCCGGGGACCGCTCCACGCCGTTAGGTGTCACCCTGACTGATGTACCGTCCCTGGAAAATAATTTAAATAATAAAAATATATCCTGGGACATTTTTCACACACGGCCAATCTGATTTCAAACTAAGCAGAGTACTTTTAAATACATACATATGTAGAGTACTTATGGTTCCCCGCGGTTTCACCCGCATATCTTAGGGATCTTAAATTTTTCCGGGATAAAATGTAGCCTACATACTATTCAAGATTACATCCTATCTCTATGCCAAGTTCTATCAACATCCCTTCTATATCTGGTTTTTAAAGAGTAATTAATGAGTTTATTGCCGGCTCTTCTCAGTAAAAAACAACTATCAGAACCGAGCATTAATAGTGACTAATGACTATTCATTCGTGTTTTTTTGAGGCCTATTTGTAAAAAAAAATTGATTTGATTTGATTATTGAGTTTCGGTCCAAAAAAAATGATGAACTTACCTAATAAAAAATCCTAGTGGCCGATCAGAGCCGTGTTTTAGTAGTTTCACTCGCCTGCATGTCTCTGGTACTATATCTACATCTATTATTGCTGATACCTGAAAAAAATTGTACAATCATTTCATTAATATAAATAAATAATTTGTAGAGCACATAAATGTACAAAAATATGAGACTACTACATATTTAATTAGATTGAAAGACAGTGAAATATTGTTAGTTTTTTTGTCAAGGGAAACAGACCCATTTGTTGTTGTTATAATATGCACTTTTTTTAATTTGCAATATTAATAATTTTATACCAAGTATATTTAATAACATGTTTTTTTTACACCTCATGCATGAGATATATTAAAATACTTTCCCCAGTCAGACTATATTAATAAATAATGTAATATTTTTCCATCTTTGGATATCATTCGGTAATCACAAATTTGATCGCTTAAAACTTCAAATACGTTTGTACTATGGAAATCGAGCCCACGACCACTGAAGCCTTGTCTAGTCAATGTAAGGAAAGGTTTACATACCATTCTAAAATCATGAGGGTTTGATATGGCAAGCCCTTTATTCTTGGCCGGCGTGCCGCTCAATATTGAGGAAATTATGTTTCTCGGCCGCATAGTGCCGTACCCGTTCAGCTCTTCAAGACTGTCTCCTGTAAGGTAAATAAATAAATAATTAATTATTTTAATATCTTGGGACATTTACAGACGAACAATCGGATTCCAAAGTGAGCTTGTGTTATGGTAACCAGACAGCTGATACACCTACTACTTTTAAATACTTATATATAGATACCCGCATACCCGGGAGATCTTCCATTTTTCCGGGATAAAAAGTAGTCTATGTCCTTTCTCAGGCTCTAGACTATCTGTGTACCAAATATCATTTAATTCATTTCAGTAGTTTTAGCGTGAAAGCGAGTCAGACAGAGTTACTTTCGCATTTATAATATTAGTTAGAATAATCCTGAGACATTAATTACACACGACCAATTTGAGATCAAATTAGGTAGAGCTAAAGTAACCAGTTAGCTGATATAATTGTACTTTAAAAATCTATATAAATAAAACAAAGTCCCCGCCGCCTCTGTCTGTCTCAACGCTATGAACACAAAAACTACTGAACAGATTTTTATGCGGTTTTCATCAAATTACGGAGTATTTCATGAGGAAGGTTTTTACGTATAATACATCAATTTGGACCCGGTAGGTGGCGATGGTGGGTAGAACGAAGTCTGCCGGGTCCGCTAGTACATAATATAAGAAGTTACACTCAGATAGAAGACGTGATTGTTTATACATAAAAAAAGATTGTATATTGCCCTAAGAACTTACGACCAGCGGGTTCGGAAGTTAGAGTCGCTAACCACAACGCTATCCGGCCAGTCATAAAAACCCGTTACAATAAAGAAAATACAATAACATTAATATGTATGAATCACTATTATTACTCAGATTTATAATAGGCATAATATTTCATTCAGCATTAACAAGAGTTGGCCTAGATTTTTTTCTCACGATATCCATTGGATTCCAGTCAAGTTACCAAATAAAGATCTTACGCGAACAAAGCATAGAGCTGCTTAGTAAACTTACTCATTTATTACTAAGTTTTATCTGTATTTTAGTTTTACTGTTTGCTATTTCACAAATGCTAACTTAGTTACATGAGTAGTTTGAGTATAGTATATTATATATCTAATATATAAAATTCTAGCGTTTCGGAGGAGTTTAACCACAAACACCGCGTGTTTGAGGTTAAACTCCTCCGAAACGGCTTGACCGATTCTCATGAAATTTTGTGTCCATATTCGGTAGGTCTGAGAATCGGACAACATCTATTTTTCATCCCCTTAAATGTTAAGGGTAATCCACCCCAAAATTTTTTTTTTCAATTTTTGAAAAAACTTTTTTTTTTAATTTTTTTATGATACAGCATTAGTAAATACATATAACCCTGAATTTTCAACCCTTTACAATCAACCCCTATTTTACCATCGCGATTTTTATTTTTAATAAATTTTTTTTCTCTATTCAATTTGATCTTCCGCCTTCACCGGTCGATAACCGATCATTAAACATTAGGTACATAAATCGTTTTTAATAAACTGATAGTTACAATATGAATAATTTATTTTTTATATTTAGATAAGTACCAAGAATTGTAATTTAAAACATTAATTTACTATCTATACTAATATTATAAAGGAGTAGAGTTTGTTTGTTTGGTTGAACGCGCTAATCTCAGGAACTACTGGTCCGATTTGAAAAATCCTTTCGCCATTAGATAGTCCATTTATCGAAGAAGGCTATAGGCTATATATCATCACGCTATGATCAATAGGAGCGGAGCATCAATAAAAAATGTTTCAAAATCGGGAGATTTCTTTTTCTGTTGAGAGCTGCGTACGCTGCGTAAACGGTTAAAGTTACGCTAAAATGATGTATGACAGAATTGTTCCCCTTTAAAAGTTCTAAAAAAAAATCCGGGATAGCATATATCTATCTGTTAAGGTTGACTCACTGTGACCATTTTTATACTAACCAAATTTGTTCGAAAATTAAGCATTATTTGTGACGGTGTTCTTATAAAGATAATATTAATCCTTATCCAAATAAATACGTTATTCATCACAAGTATTTAATTTAAAACAATATTGCCGTTTACATCATTCGATTTCAATGAATATCTTAGTAGACATCGCAAATTTAAAATAACATTGCAGTAAAATAATGATGAAGTACTGTACTGCGCGCGCCATTATGTGCCGGGTCGGCGCGTGCAGTCATCAGTTAGCTCTGCGGGACCATCCTTCTACTTAAACGAAGGGGGTTGAAAGTAAGCACTGTAACCAAAGTAACTATTCCACGCGGACGGAGTCGCGGGCAGAAGCTAGTAGTAGTATATTATTGTATAGTATACACGGTACAGTATATTAAAAAATATACTAGACTCTACACTACTCTACTCTAGATCGGAAATATGACCAGACATTAAAATCCGTCGAATTGATGACCTCAATGTTTTAGTCATCGACGTATACTCTAGCGATAGACAAGAACGTTCATGTAAAACATTTGTTCAAAAACTGGTAAGAGTTAGAACTAAAGTTCGCTGCAGCGCTGTATAAAGCTGTGTCAACTAACCAAACTATTTTAAAAGATACAGCGCTAAATTGCTTAGAGTATAGTTTTCTCGCGACCAAAACGTCGTAAGCGCCGCAAATTTCATGGCGCTTACGCGTTTCGTTCAGTTAACTACACTAAGATGTCGTCCCTATAGAGTTCACACCGCAGATGTGACACATCTTTTTTACCTACTAAACTTCATTAGAATAAAACTCGATTTCAAAATGTATTATATTAATATTAGGGGGGCCTAGTGCGGATTGGCGGACTTCACATGGCTTAAATTGAGTACTCAGAGGTACGGGCCAGGGCTTGAATTAACAGAAAACAATTATTCAAAATATCAAACTATCACTACTAATTAAAAACTCATTAACAATTAATCAAATTAAAACATTTTCTAAAAAATCATATCAAGTCTGTGTTCAGTTACATATTTTTACCTACAACCAGTTTTAAGGGAACATCTGCACGTTTTAGTATATGATTGTAGAATGGCGTGGTATTTAAATAGATAAATTGTTTTTCTACTCTGGAATTACGAAATTATCACCTATTAATTCACTTAAACAGGAAGTAATTTTACTTAGTTGACTACTGACTAGTTATTTTCGTCCAGGGTCCACTTTGATTCGGATTATCGTTGTTATTAACGCTGCTCCGTGCGCACCCGCACTGAATGAATGTCGAAGCCACACTAAAGTCGGGTGTGGGGACTGCAGTTCAGTTGAGTTGACCAAAGCGAGTGTTCGGAACGCCCTATCTAGTACGTAGTACATATATATCGATGGTTTTAGTCAGTTTTAAGAGGCGAGGAATATTTCAAGCTAATATATGTTGTTTAAATTTGATTGATAAATATGACGACACACGCACTGTTTTTATGTACATATTTTATAATAATGCGCTACTAATTACTAATAGTCTTAGTCTAGTCTTTAATATATTAACTATTATTAAGTTGCCGATACAAGTTAGCAGATATATTTATTCTGTAGGAGAATCGAACCAACAACCTATCTAACCTATGTATTCAAAGGTTTAATTAAATCAAACCATCGCCCGCCCACGGCCGCGATCCCTGCAATGCATCAGCGCATGTAACCGATGGTGCGTGACTGCTCGTTCTACACGTGACGTGACGTATATGCGGGACAGGTTATAAGGTATAGCGATTAGAATTACATAATATAGAAAACAAAATAGATAACTTATAACTTCTAAACCAGCGATGGATTTTGAGACTATTTTCGGTAATACCAAGAGCATGACGAGGAGGGTCTTTAAATATTTCGACTGCCCGGTTGGCTTTGTGGTTAGTGACCCTGACATTCAAAGCGCCGTAGGTTTGAATCCATCACAGGACAAACATCTGTGCAAATTTTCCCTGGGTATTTATTTATACAATTTACTCAAGCTGTTCAGAACGGAAGAACTGTCTTGAAACTCAGGGTCGCTTACCAGGCCAGTCTAATTAAAATATCAAAAAATCTTGTAGGAAGATTACGTGTAGGTTATAATCTGTAGGTTCTACGCCAAATTTCCGCGTCCCTCCACGCCAAGCGTCCCTAACTCGGAACAACATTGTACGCAGAGGACTTGTGCTCCGTCCGTACTAGTCCCGTGTCACGGTCACGGATTGTATGTAACGACGGACGTGTGAATCGAATACAATGCAATGCAATACGGCACAATCAAATCCGCAGTTACCGGCTACCGGAAGCAACGGGTTAACCATTAGGTACATGGGTTTTTATGGACAGATAATTAAGTATTAAAGTTGAGATCTAATATATCATGTTTTTTGTGACGGATCTAGCGAAATCCCGGAATAAAAACAAGTCCAAAGGGAAGTGGCTTCCCGCAGTTACACACGCGTCGCCAGGGGATCAATCTAGTAGCATATTGTTATTCCTCAACATATTCTAACTATGTGCTAAATTTCATCGCGAACCCTTCACCCTCTGGCGTAGAAGAGTGACAAACATACATCCATACATAGATTCTCACTCACTTTTGCATCAATGGATGTAAATATCTATATAAGTATGTATTTAAAAGTAGTATAATAATGTAGTATATCAGCTATCTGGTTACCATATCACAAGCTCTGCTTAGTTTGAAATCAAATTCGCCGTGTGTGAAATATGTCCCAAGATATTTCTATACTAATATTATAAAGAGGAAAGATTTGTTTGTTTGTTTGTTTGTAATGAATAGGCTCCGAAACTGCTGGACCGATTTCAAAAATTCTTTCACCTTTGGAAAGCTACATTATCCCCGAGTAACATAGGCTATATTTTATCCCTGTATTCCCACGGGAACGGGAACTACGCGGGTAAAACCGCGGGGAGGCAGCTAGTATTTAATAAATATAAGTAGGATCTGTGTGCATAATTAACACACAACAGTATACTCATAAACGTAGTTAAAGTATGATTCTTAAAGCGTCAATTTATCATCTCACTTTTGCACACAAGAAACTTCATATACCAGATAGAGACAAAGCTATTGAATGCTAGATAACGTTTTTATGAATACTTCAGTTTTAAAATGGGCATGATTTTACAGTTTTTTTTATACTTTACTTAATTAGAGACAAATCCATAGACCCGCGTCGGTCACGCGACGTTGATCACTCTATCTATACCATTACTGTAGTGAGAATAGAATTTAGTTAAATTATATGTATAGAAAGTTTAATTTTGATGATTTTTACATATACCTAATATTATTGTTGTGAGTTTCTGATAACGTCGGAACGGCTGAAGGGATCGGGATGCAATTAATATTTGGCACATATGTACGTACATGCTATGTACCTACTTTATATCCTGGGAAAATTAAAAAAAACGCGGGCGAAACCGGGAGCCACTAGTACACTATAATATTCCCAATGCTATGTTTTAGGGGTTTTTCAACGCCTGTAAAGTTAGGTATATACTACTAATGTAAAAAACGCGAAAGTTAGTATGTTATGTATGGATGTTTGTTCCTCTTTCACGCAAAAACTAAACATTTGAATTAAACTTGAAAAACAGTTAGTTTAAAACCTGGATTAACAAATGGCCACTTATCCCGGGAAAATGGAAGGACTCCCGGGAACGCGGGTGTAACCGCGTGGAACTAGTATATATATGTATAACCTTACCTACTTACCTTACCAAACAACCAAATTTTTTATTCAATTCAATGACGCAAATACGTCGACAGCCAAAATTATCAGACATAACCCTTTAACACGTGAAATTAAATCTTATCTGTGTTGTAATAAAAATCATATTACATTAACGATGTGGTTTATTGTTATAGTGTCGCATTCTATGTTAATTAACTTCCTTTTAGTTAACATGAGTGACGCTCGCGCAGAAGGTTGAAATGCATTCATAGTTATAGGAATTTCAATGTTATAGAGATGGCCTGAGATAGCCTGATTATATCTGGGGCCAGATAGTGCAGTTGATTAGGTACTTTCATGCTATTCGATTCCAAGTTATGACAAGTCAATATATCATAGTTTTGGTGCTAACATCTATTTACGCAAGTTTTTAAAAACTAGCTGCCTCCGCGCGGTTTTACCCGCGTAGTTCCCGTTCCCGTGGGAATACAGGGATAAAATATAGCCTATGTTACTCAGTGATAATGTAGCTTTCTAATGAAAAAAGAATTATTAAAATCGGTCCAGTACTTTTTGAGTTTATTCGTTACATACAAAAATACAAATCTCTCCTCTTTATAATATTAGTGTAGATAGTGTAGATGACAAATTTGTAATACTAAGCAAATTATACAGATTGACCAATTCAAACGTTTTCGGAGAATACAAAGGACAATGACTAACGTAACTATAGTAGGTCCCTATAAATATGGCACGCATATAAATATGGGACCGTAATAGGAATCATCATATACCTTCAGATCATTTCCTCAGAAGAAAAAAGGAACAATTTTAAAAGCTCTTCATAATCAGTAAATCCCACAAACCTTTTCTCTGTATGATAACCCTGAGTAGTGGTCGTGCTGTGAGCAATGCCCTCGCCAGGTTGTCATCATTGTTGATCGGCAGCAGGTCTCCATCCCGAGGATCTGTGTATGATATGAGGAATGCCACATCGTGGAGTCGGTGTAGCTTTTCAATGAGTGCCTTGAAGTCTTCATACTTCAATTTTTCAGTACGATTTAGGGAAAACCGACGGAACTCTGCATCAAACTGAAAGAGATAATGTTTAAATAGAGTTGATAGAATGCTTTTTCAACCTAAATCCTTAGTAGGTAATATAATAATAAATATCCTGGGACATTTTTTTTTCACACACTGACTATCTGATTCCAAACTAAGCAGAGCTTGTGATATGGTAACCAGATAGCTGATATACTAACATATAATACTTTTAAATACATACTTATATAGATATATAAATATTGGTCCAGAGATAGACTAGAGCTTGGAATTGGATATTTTTTTCCCGGGAAAGTAAAATGTCTTCCAGGAAGGTGGGTGAAGCCACGGGTGGAAGCTGTGATTAATTATTAACAGAAAAGATTATGTGTCAACATTAACTAGAACAGGAAGGAAAAGGATATTTACAAGAGGATCAAATAGTTTTCCTCATTAAAATAACTATGTTATTAATGTTCCAAAGAAAACCCAAAAAAAAAACAATGTTTATTTCCTGTAAAAATTGTCATTCAGATCACCACAAGTAAAAATGACAAATAGTAGATAAATAAGCAAAAATGGGATTTATACACAGTTGAATAGGGTTTTAAATTCTCTATTAATGTCTCAATAAAACACATTTTGGACCAAACTGGTGTATCATTTGTTTCTCTTTTCCACCTTATTAAATATGTATTTACTTTCTCACTCTTCCATATGAAACATGAAAAAGATAGACATCATCTTCAATACATTCAACAAGATATGTAGTAGGAGGAATTGCTGATTTTAACGCTGGCTCAAAGCAACCTTCCAAACCGAGCTAGCGTTTGGCAATTTACAAGAGCTAGTAAAAGCTTTTTAGAATAAAAATGTTCTTTATTCTCATTTATAAGTTTATTATTAATAAAAGTGTTAGTTTCTTAATGTTCTGACCGTTTAAAAAAAGAAGCAGTCTTATAATTTCCTACAGAATTATCTCAGAGCTAGTTTCCACAGTAAATAGACTAAAATATATCAAGACGAGATCATGTTTGACACATTCTTAGGTAATATTTATCATGAAAACAGTCCACACCATATGAGTTTAACTTTCATGAAAACTACTGGTGAAACAGTAAGTATCCACCTAATGCTAATATATGCTCTATTTCTAAAAACTATGAATTAATAGTGAACTCTTAAAACATTATATCCTTCGACAACATATAGATAGCAACAACACGCGAGCTCAACTATTATTTATATAAAAACTATGGTAACTCGTTCATGCCATTCGTATTTGAGCAAATAACTTTTGTTACTCAACCGACGACAATGAACTGCTGCCTACGAGAATTCCACAGCGCATCATCGATTTTCATCATTATAATATATGCTTCATAGCCATAACAACATTATCATGGTCCATAAACTCGCATGACTCCTCTAATATGGTAAAGAAATTAGAAATTCTCCCACTTACCTTAGTTTTGACTTCAACACTTAGACTATCTATACGAGCCGCTATTTTATTTTTCGACATCTCGAAAGCATTTATTATATATCACTAACACTTAAAATTATCACTTTTATATATTTAGGCACTTAATTTCCAACAAAACATGGTAAAATATGAAAAAGTTTTAATAAATTATTTTATGACGGTGTCCATTCCACTCGCGTCGTAATTTCAGTTGGTTTGTTCTCGTTTACAACATTTTTATTGCATTAGTAATAGCTGACGTGGTATGGACCAATAAAAAGTAGTCTCTCAAAAATTCCTTCACAGTAAGTTGTTTTCATTGGCAATTTTTTCATGTAATACGAAATGAACAATGACAGTTTTGGCAACGATACATTCTATGCAAACTTTATAAACAATTGTTAGTTTGAAATATGTTTTTAATTCTACCAAGTGGTCAACCACTCCTGGCCAATTGCAATCAATTTCGAAGTAAATATATTCTATTGATTTATTTTATTGGTGGAGTAGTTCTATGATATACTTTATTCTGGTTAAAAATCTTGAAAATAACACCTCTAATGTTCAAAAGGTACTTAGACGAGAATGAACAATGGCTTTTTCAAAATATCCTTTGATATATTTATTAACAGTATTTAGCACGGCGAAATAATGAAATCAACCAGTCTTAGTAAAAAACTAAATGTTAAAGTATACATGAAATGGAACGTCGCTTAAATCAACTGTCAAACAAAAGACAAACAGCCCTAAAAATGTCAAAAACATAACCACAATCGTTTCAAAATAAAGTTGCATAGCTAAAAATTCATTTATACCTTTAAAATAAATTGAGTTATAGCTAACAAAATGACAAGAACAGTTAATAAAGATGCAGAAAGATTAAATCCATGTTTGAAGGTGTTTTGATCTATTTTTATATGTTAAATCGGTGAAATATTAAGTAATTTTCTCATAATTATTATGTAAGATATTTATATTATTGTTTTAGGAACAAGATCAATCATATGAGTGTTTGAATAAGAATGGATTTGATCAGGCTAAGTGCCAGTCCTACTTTGACAATTACAATACATGTAAAAAGTTTTGGGTAAGTTTATTTATTTAAATACTTCAAACAGTCAGAGCTGGAAAAGAATATGCTCAAGTGCCGAAAGTATTAAGATCTATCACAATGGGCCACTCATATCTGGAGAAAACCGGTTGTTACTGGATACTGTACCACATAATTTTTTTTTTCTTACCAGTGGCTCCCTGCAGTTTACCCGCGTACGCGGGAGATCTTCCTTTTTCCCGGCATAAAAAGTAGCCTGTGTCGTTTCTCAGTCAGGCTCTAGACTACCTTTCTATTCTACCAAACTTAATACAAATCAATTTTAGCGTGAAAGCAAGACTGACAGACAGAGTTACTTTTGCTTTTATAATATTAGTATAGTTTCTTTAAAAACTTTAAATTGCCAAATAATTGTTTTCAGGGCAAAGTATACAAAGACCGGAAGGCAAAGGGCATCTACCCATACTTACCAGAGGTTGAGGATCGGGCGAAGATCAAAACGGAGTACTTTGACTCAGTCAAAGCAAGCTTAGAATGACATCTACAACATATTATATCTTTTTAAAACAAAAATATGGGTAATTTATCATGGTCATGGGTATTATTAAATCTAATTACTGAACCTTATCTTAAAGCAGGGTTATTTTGATCTTTTTTAATACTGCCCCCTAACATTTAAATAATACTGCTTTAATAGCTGAAATGAAATTACTTTACATTAACACCTACTGGACCGATTTGAAGAATTATTTAATTTTCATTTATTTATTCAAATAGGCCTTCACAGGCACTTATGAAACATAGAATCTAATTCTCGGTTCAAAAGGGTGTCTTTGCTGAGAAGAGCCGGGAATAAACTCAGTAATTACTCTTTTCAAAACTAGTGTCACCAGTTTCTTTAACAATAATAATATTTATCCTGCTAGAATGATCGCTATACCCAGATGATTGTGAAGCCCTGTCTAACTTTATGTGTAGTTTAAGTAACATACCAGATTTCTTTATTCTGTTTGAACTATATCCTGCATGAACACTCAATATGAAGATAATTAATACCACAAGGGATATCTCTGAAATATATTTGTCCAGGATAATTTCTAAATAGTTATATAATCTGAAAAGGAACCAAGGTTTTACAAGGATTAAGTAACTGATATACTTAAATTTTTTATACAAATAAACAAACTACATATTTAAAAATAGTAATGACTATAGAGATAATAAACAATATCTACGAATTATAGTCAGTACATTTGAAGCATTTATACTAATTAGTCTTTAGTTATATAAAAATACTATATTTATTTTGTTAAAATGTAAATAAAACATTATATTAGACTTATACTGCTTTTATTACACTACATGCAGACAACATACATGTAGGTACACATTTTTTGTTCTGGGTGGGAATCAAGCCAAAAACTACCAGTTTCCATCAGGGTATCAAGCCGTAAAGTGGAATACACAAATAAAACTAAACAATTTTATGCACATTTTATTTTCGTCCGAGTGTAACATACACTGTGAGAAGCGATGACTTGGTGTCATAATGTAAAAAGCCAATTATCTAGCCAGCTACGAAATATACTGTAAATATCCTACCAGAAATATTAAACACTAGCTTTCGGAACGCGGTTTTACCCGCATAGTTCCCGTTCCTGTAGGACTACGGTTATAAAATATAACCTATGTTACTCCCTGATAATGTAGCTTTCCATTGGTGAAAGAATTATTCAGATCCGTCCAGTAGTTTCGGAGCCTATTCAATACAAACAAAGAAGCTAAAATCTTATATAGATGACTCTATGTTGCAGATAAATGAGGAACTAAAGACTTATGAGTTTATAAGTGACGCCCTCATATGTCATCACACTAACATATAATGAAAGATTTGTATTTTTGTGACAAAACAACTCGGAAACTACTGGATCGATTTCAAAAATTCCTTCACTAACAGCAAGCTACACAATTCCCTAGTGATATAGACTATGTTTCTATCTAGGGAAACATTGAAACCCCCGGGAAAGCGTGTGAAACCGCGTCACGGCAGTTAGTCTATACTAATATTATAAAGAGGATAGATTTGTTTGTTTGTAACGAATAGGCTCCGAAACTACTGGACCGATTTCAAAAATTCTTTCACCTTTGGAAAGCTACATTATCGCCGAGTAACATAGGCTATATTTTATCCCTTTATTCCCACGGGAACGGGAACTACGCGGGTAAAACCGCGCGGAGGCAGCTAGTACTTTATATTTCTGGTAGAAATGACTCTTATACTATCACACGACAAAGGCAACATGGGAAGATCTTGTTACGGAATCATACTTATTTCAATGTTTTTAACTTCAATTCTAAGTTATTGACAAGTTCACAAAAAAAATAACATCATAAATACAGTCATCCTTAAGTAAGGAAGCTAAATGCTATACAATTCTAAGTTTGGTATCTAACCTTTATTATTGATCACTTTATGTTGATAAACAAAGTATTTTTTGTTGTTACAAAATAGCTTATGAAGGTTTGTAACACGTTACACCTTGGTTAAAAAATCATTCAAAAAAAATTTATTGTCAACATTTTCAAATCAAATCATGCTAACAAATATTTTACGTTGATATGCCAGAGTATTATCTCATCTCATGATATTAAAAGATAAATAATATATCTAATAGTTTACGTATCTAATCGATCGTGCTATTCTGAAGGCGAATAGATTCAATTCTATCAAGGGATTTTCAAGGCTAGAGTGTAAGTTTCTTCTGGGCAAGCATGCTCCATCTTGGGTCATGACAACGTCCCGTATGGACGGGTCAGAGACCAAATGCAAGCTAATTAAAAAAAACAAGTTTTTGACATTTAAGTATAGTCTATCTCCCTCGCTCTGTAGCCTTGTAAGGCTTGAAGGATAGCTAAGTTTTAGAATATGGTATTCTAATTTATTTTGGCTATATTTAAAGGCAAAATATATGAAATACGACAGTTAGCCCTCATTTGCACGAGCTTTCTAAACGTACGGTAAAAAAGCGTTCATACACAAATAATGCATTCCCAAGTACCTACCATCATATGCTCTATTTTCAACGTCCAAAGTTGAAAATGCAACACCGCTCGATAAAAAACGCTGTCGAGTGAACATATACAAGGGAATGCATTTGTTGTATTTGAACGTTTTTTTACCGTCGGGTAAAAAAACTCTCGTGCGAATGAGGCCTTACTTTGTATTAACTTTCATTCAACCACATTGCAAAAAGTTTGTTTATAAAAACGTTTTTATAACATCAAATAATTATATTTTGACTCATTCAAACGCAGACAATTAATATCCTTAGATGATTTACGATTGAATTCTATGTTAGCCTCTATTAGTAAAGCTTGCTTTATATAATGGTGGGATTATAATCAGATATTTTTAGCAATACAAAAATATGTTTCTTTTGCATACAAATTACATTTTTAGTTATTCTATCTTATAGGGTCCTATCAGCTGCATTATGTTGTTTATTTATAGTATGTGCAAGCGAGATAAACCTCAAGACTTTGTTAGACCGAAGTAACTTCGGGTATTGTCGGAAAAAAACCGAACATTGCCGAATAAGGACCCTAGTTCGAGCATTTAACTGAACTTCAAAAGCTGTTTTCTTTAATTTCTTATTAAATATTGAGTAATTTGAATGAATCTAACTAAATTAAAATTTATTTTAGTCGTTAGTATATTGTGACAAAATGTGTTACTTTTTTGGGAAAAAAATTAACTATATAAACATAAGGTGGGTGCGGATTTTGAAAGTTAAGACTAGCTTTAAAACATAGTAAATAAATTTCTACATCCTTACATACGTCAGAGACTAAAAAAAAACAAAGTTAAAAAAAAACGTGAAGAAACAATTCATATTTTTCTGGCTCCTAAAAGTGCTTATCTTTATCATACGCCACATCACTGGGCCGTTTCAGTCAATATTTAAAAAAAATTACAAATCTTAGGCAAATATTAAAAATCATGATTATACGCAGTTCACGATAACTGGGTGCTATAAGAGATAAAATCTAAACATATTTATATATACTTATGAAATGATACTTAAAAATAACATAAAACACAAAAAATATTAGCATATACAAGACATAGTAAAATTATTGCTATAAATAGAAAAAAAAATACTTTCAGGTTACATAATTGTTATACACGCCAAATATTTAAATTATTAAGTAAATATAAATGTGAGTGATGCTTAATATGTACTATATTGGAGTTAATCAAAGAGAAGTTAAAAAACTTAAAATCATAGAAAAAAATCCATTTTTACCTAATAAAAATATATAGCATGTGCAATTTAAGGACATTTTTTTACCATGACAATAAACTAAAAGTGTATATAATTAAAATAAATTAAATACATTTTTGGTATAATAAAACAAAGGTGGCAATTAAAATGCGACACTTTAAAAAAAGGAAAAATAAAAAAAAGAATATTGTAACTTGTAAATATGGTGAAAAACTTCGTTAAATCTCATTGAATCACTTAAAAACTAAGAAAAAAAAGGACAATTTAAAAATCTAGTTTCTTAATATATAACTTTGCTTACAAATTGAGAAATGAGCTGTAGGAAAAAGAACGGGTTATTTTTTACTGAAAACTTTTGACCTTAACAATGTTATAGAAAAACCTACTTTATTGTTGAACTATAAGGATATAAAGACATTTAATTATACATAGATATTACAATCCTTATGTCAAAGAAATAAGATTCATTTTTCATTAATATTTTGAACATTAAAAGTGGCGAACAGACTACATTTGCAAAGTGACCAAGTACAAAATAAAACAAAAAAACGTATGAATTACTGTGTTTGAGACTTTATAACCAGGGTTTAAATTTGCTTAAGTATTACAAAAACTTGCTTCTGAAGAGCATTTTTAAACAGCACTTAGGTCAGTTTCATCAAAAGTTAAATTATAAATAATTATAACACTATAAGTATAACTTATGAATAAATTACTTGGGACGCTATTCACTTACTAAATAAATACTTATTTCATATAAATAATAATCTCAGATAAAGTATTAATTAAATATTAAAGTATTAAAAAAATATGGGCCCATTTCTCAATTTGCTTCAATAAAAATAGAATTTAAAAGCTCATCAACTTATAAATAATGTTAATTATTAAAAATACCGTGTTATTTGGTAGAATATGTTCAAAAACGTTGTTTAGTTATTACTCCATAGGGAATACGTCGACAAAAAAAAACTTACTTTTACATATTTTATAGCGAACCCCGTGTGGCTGCATTTCCAATGAAGCGGATATTCGAGTGAGATAAATATATTAATTTATATTAGTGAGAAAGAGATGGATGATTAAATCCGTGACAATCTTTCAATGACAAGACAAAAGTACTATTTTTAAGTGACTTCCAGAATCTTGAGGTTTTCAATTGAGATATTTTTTTCTTTATAGTGTCTTTTGTTCCGTAACCGAAGGTCAATCGATAGGACACTATTACTAAGCATCTACTGGCCGTTCGTATGTCTGTCACCGGGCTGTATCTCAAGAACCATAATAGGTAGACAAGTGAAATTTTCACAGATTGTGTATTTCTGTGGACGCTATAACATGAAATATTTAAACTTAATTCATGTGGAGGGGTACTAGGCCATATTTTCTGTTAAAATAGTCAGCTTCATTGGAAATACAACCCTTAATTACATTTGATATGACTTCTAACTCAAAAATCGTGAGATTCTATTTCACTAATTCATTCCTTATTATAACATTCGCAATAATTTACTAACCTAACCTTTGTCATATCAAACATATAAGTTGTATATAAGAATTTTATATATTTAAGGTAAATAGGAGTAAAAAGAGCAATTAGGTATGATAGGGCAGCATAAATTGTTAGAATTATTGAAAAGTTTGTGTTTTTGACCTAGAATGGTTATTTTCTATACATTTTGTCGACTTTTGATATATGTACCTACTATTTGTTAGAACGCAATTAAAATGGATGACAGGGCTTAAGACTTTCACTCATATAGAATATTAACTTAAAATTCTAAATATTTAACTGCCTCTACAGTCAACCTAAAAGATTTTTCTCCCTTTACCTAATGAAATCAAATAACTAAACAACGTTCAGAAATCAACTTATTTTAGTTTTAAATAAAACATAAGACAATGCGTGCTATAAGTCCACGGAAATAAAGACGAGTACACAACGAAGAGACATCAAATATTTCGACAAAAACAGTGCTTTTTAGACCTTAAGTATTCTAGAATACGATTAAATTCAGCTTGACAATTTTATGGCATAAAAAATATGACAAATGATCGACTGTATTAGTTGTAGCGATGGAATATGAATCGTGTGTAAGAACACATAAGGTCTAGTTTCTAACGCCACCACATGCAGAGTAATATGAAATTTTCTCCAAACAATTGCAAGTCAGAGATCGATGATTTTTATAGTACAAAAATATATTTAATTCCACTGGGTTTAGAGTTCAAATTTATGTGTACAATCTTCATTATAACCATAACATGTAAAACAAATGTACTAACACAATATTATGATATTTTTTTACATACTGGCCACACTTTGCTATTCCAATTTCTAGGAACTTATACTTGATATTTTTTTCAGGTCTCTCACAAAGCCGGTGTCCTGAAAGCCATCTAAGCATTGTATTTGTGAGAGAAAAATAAATAAAGATTTTATTATTATTATTCTGATACAGTATTTTTACTCCCTCAATCCCAAATATTATTTAAAATTGAATTAATTACGTTTTTGTGGGTACTTGAATGATCCAAAAAAGTCTGAACCCCGAAAATCGTTAAAAAATGTTTCATTCTTTTTAATGAATGGTTTCATGACACAATTAGTACAACAAGTCACCTTGGTTGTTCCAACCAGTGATCATAGAGACATGAAACCTAAAAGCTACTGGATTTCTAAATTGATTTCCTATCAGCCAGCATATCGGTCAAAATAACACCAATAAAGGATATGTTATGAATGTGTTTTTGCGTACATATGTTTATCGACACAGGTGTACAATTTCGAGCCTTATCACTTAGGTTTAAGGTCGAAATTGTAACCGCGACATGTTATGCCTAGCACGCATTGTCGTCTAAGAGTCAATCTGTGCGCTGCTTTATATGGAAACAGCTTATTCTGAAGTGATCGCACATCTGACGGACCTGTTAGGGTAAATATTATATATTTATCAATTCTACTGATATTTTTAATGTGGGTAGGTTGTGAGGCCGGACGAATGGATAATAACAATAATAAATAGTCTTTCTTTATATTATAAAGGTGGCAAACTAACATACAGTCCCAAGCTATGGACTCTTGCAACACATTTTCAGGAATGGCCAACCTGATTTCAAACTAAACAGAGCTTAATATAGATATTTAACAGAACAAACAGACATATTTCATGCAGACAAATGTTTGTCCTATGAGGAATCGAAGGGGCTTGAATGTCAGTGTCGGAGTTAGGCTTGTCAAATGGTTGTATGTTTGTTACTCTTTCACTCGAAAACTACTAATATGATCTGATTGAGATTGACGAAAGAAACTCTGTCTGTCTGTATCGTTTTCACGCAAAAACTAGTGAACCGATTTAAATGTAATTTGGTACATATTTATATGAGAATGGACATAGACTACTTTTTATCCCGAGAAAATAGAAGATCTCCCGGGTACGCGGATGAAACCGCGGGGAGCCACTAGTATATAATAATCATTTTAATCAGCTTTCAAAGACAATAATCGCAAAGTACTCACCACACAAGATCCATAGTGTACATGTGCGACGACACTCAACAAGGTCATAGAGTAGAAAGCTGCGACTTCATATTGAGGGAGGAGCATAGACAAGGCTGCGGCTGAGGTGAGAGGGTACACGAGCCAGTTGACCGCGTCACAACGTTGGTTGCTCATTTGACTCACTATTAAACGGCACTGGAAATAAAAAAAAAAAATTGTCTCTGTCATACTTCCACACAAAATGGAAAAAAAATTTACATTTCGAAAATTCTTTCACCGTTGTAAAGCTACATTATCACGGTGAAACTTAGTCTATATTTTATCTCTGTATTCCCACGGGAACGGAAATTACGGCGCGGAGGCAGCTAGAATATCGCGTGGAAAGATTTTTTATTTTTGTATGTAACGAAAAAACTTAAAAATTACTTTTAGAAGCTAGCTACTGCTTACATGTACGACACAGAATAAATAGACATATTCATGCATACAAATGTTTGTCCTGCAGTCCTAACATGCGCAAGTCGACAAAATTTTGTCGACGCATTATCTCGTGCTGAGACGTCATATGTCTGTTTGTCGATGGGAGCTAACATGGCGCCACTTATATCACGTGTCGTTCTGTTAAAGAACTCATTTCGTTCTGTCAAACCTGTTTTTGTCGTCAGGCTCTAACATGCGCGCTTTATTTAGTCGAATTTTGACATTTTCCTATGACAAGTTTCTCGTCGATGGTTTTCGTAGACGAGAAACCGCGAATAACTGAGAAAAATCTGAAAAAAGGGGTAATAGTATTCTGTGATTTGTGAAATTTATGAAACAATTTAAGTTTAATGGCGGTGCCGTACTATAATTATATATTAACTGTGTATGAGGAAAGGGAAGCAAAAAAAATACAGAGGAAGGTGATTCGCGACGTCTGCAACCCATTCGACCTAAGGGATAACGAGTTCCAGTCTCTCTGGCGAATTACAAAGCCTATGGCTATTTACATTATAGATAAGCTCTAAGATTTAGAGCCACGAAACGGCTGTGGTTTACCTGCCTACTTAAAAGTATGTATCTACCTACCTATTTACCACTTAAACTTCTGTTACTATGTGAAATTCCCAAAATAAATTTTCCCTCCTTCTGGGGCCACAAAGATCCCAGTACAAAAATAGAAAGAAGGATGCTCATACGCTGAATGTCCAACTGGTAATTAAGCATCAATCAACCTGTTCATTTTTCTTACATTTATATTTATCATAATAAAATTATTGGTCAGACCCAAACTGCATATTTTGTACTTACATAGGTATTACACGAATTTAGGACAATTTTAAGGTCGCGTTCACAAATATGGCAGCGTTCGCGCAATTTCCACCAATATTGACCGAATGAAACCGGCGTTACTAGCTAGACTGTGGTATGTTTTCATGAAATGTCAACATCGGTTATCTCGCGTCGACAAGGCGAAGTCACGACGAGATATCTTCTCGAGCGCGGTGCGCATGTTAGGAAAAGTGACAAACGAATCGAGATCGACAAAATTTGTCATCTCGTCTATGAGATATGTCGACTTGCGCATGTTAAGCCTACTGGGTGTGATTCGGATCCACGACCAGCGGCTTAACAGTGACGGTCACTAACCATAAAGCCAACCACTGGTTTTAATGTGTTTATAGCTAACATTAATGACATTATGACAGCCCGGTTGGCTTTGTGGTTAATGACCCTGACTTTCAAGCCGCGGGTCGTGGGTTCGAACCACACCCAGGATGTCTGTATCAGGTGTCTGGATGTAAATATCTATAATATGTATGTATTTAAAAGTATTATATGTAGTATATCAGCTATCTGGTTACCATAACACAAGCTTCATTTGAAGAACTACTTTGGAATCAGATTGGCCGTGTGTGAAAAATGTCCCCGGATATTTATATATTTATTTATATTTGTATAAAGCTAACATTAATAAAGCATTTTTTTACTTACAGCGACATTACTGAAAACAGTTCCAATGAGCAGGAACAGTGCACGCAGATCGTAATCGGGTAGTATTGTAGATTTGTGTACCCATAGAGAACAGACAGCGAACACTGTGAGGAACGACCATAGAGGCCTTATTGCCTCCGAAAGTGAACGCATTTTACCCGTACGATTTTTGTATGATCTGTGGGGAAAAAAAGATATAATTAATTGATTAGTTGAACGGGCAACTTCGTTAGGGTCACTTGGCCGTTTTTGCAACATTTGTAATTAATGTTCCGGTCCTTTTCGTCGTAGCGTGATGATTTATAGCCTATAGACTTCCTCGATAAATGGGTTATCTAACAATGAAATAATTTTTCAAATTGGACCAGTAGTTCCTGAGATTAGCGCGTTTAAACAAACAAACAAAATCTTCAGCTTTATCTAATAGTTTAGATTATCCGGATATAAATCCTACTAATTTTATAATTATGTTTGGATGTTTGTTTGTTACTCTAGAAAAGAATATATTCTGGAATAACAGATAGGTTGCTTTTCATCAAGGGGAAATTGAATATACCCTGGGAACGCGGTTCAGAAAAATGTTCCAGGATTTTTATTTATAGTAAAATAACTTTATATCTTTGTATATTTTCATAGACTATGCAAACAGACAGACGGTTCACCTAATAGTAAATGGTCATCACCTATGACCTTTTACAATAAGATTACTAACGAATTGTCAACCTTAAAAACATACAATTAAAGGTTAATTTAAATAAAAATACTCACTGATATATATTATATAGTGCTACTGGTAGATTTGTGACAACTCCTGTCCCATATATGACCCATTCAAATATATTGGCCAATGTATAGGTTCCAAATGCATATCTCTTGTAGAAACCTGTTCCGTTCACACCGGTCCAGATGAAGAAGAATGTTGAAGCCTGGAAATAAAGGACAAATAGAAATTTTTTATTTATCTTATCTAGTACATAGGTACATAAAGACTAACTGCCGGCTCTTAGTAAAAGTGTAAATATTCATAAATATTTATAAGCATTTATGAATAGTCAGATTGTTACAACTGGTTTTTAGATTGTCACTTGTGTATGGTTTGTTGGTGAAAGAGTTATACATATCATCATTACATTGATTTTTGATACAAGCTATTCTTTCCTCTAATTAATATTAGTGTAATAACTAATAATGAGTCCCTCAGAGCAATTGACAAAAAAAATGGGGGTTCTTCAAGGTACATTTTTGGTCCACTTTTATTTCTGTTTTATATAACTGATATAACATAAACCAAAAGTTTACTAACTTATAATTTTTTAAGTATATTTAACTTACCCACATACTAAAATCGTATCCCCAAGGCAGGAACAATATGCCAGTATTGTATTTTTCCCAGTGACTTATGTAGAAGTTCAATAGAAGATTCCACATAACATAGTACATTCTGAAAGGTAAATTATGATGGTAAAGTGTAACAAACTCTATTGTGTGGTGATATAGCATTAATTGCTTTACAGGTGTTATTCAGGCAAGCACCCAATTCAGAGCAAATTAGGTGATTTGTAATAATAAATATGTTTTGTAATTACTTAGTTTCCGGAAATTTTAAAGTTAGCCAGGATGTTAAATCTAAAGTTTCGTCGACTTTCTTTCAGTCATTATTGCGATTTGTGTTTAAGTGTCAAATAAACAAACACAAAATTCACGTTTATAATTTAGTACCATTATAATTCATCAATTTAACGTGAGTACCTATTGAGCCCCTGACTCTGGAAAATGAATAACCATCTAAATCTTTACATATCCGAAACAAAATCTATATAATAAATTGATTCCTTCTTACCTAATTGGCGGTATAGAATAGTCAGCTCGTCCGAATATAGAGTAGAGGCACGCCGGTATATAGAATACTGTGTAGGAGTCTAGACCGTGGTCGAAGAGCTCCCCCAGGGGTCCGGAAGTCTGCGTTCTGCGGGCTTGTTTGCCGTCTATACCATCTGTATGGGGAACGAATAATTAAAATCCTGGGACATTTTTCACACACGGGCAACCTAATCGCAAATTAAGCAGAGCTTGTGATATTGTAACCAGATACAGTACTTTTAAATACATACTTATATAGATAGCGGCTCCCTACGGTTTCACCCATTCCTGAGGGTGGTTGTTATTTCAGAATATATTCCAAGTCTGTCCTAAATTTCATCGCGATTCCTTCAGCAGTTGAAGAGTAACAAACATGCATTCTCAAAAATTCTCATTTTTAGTATAATTCATGATTTTTTTGTATTTGTCTGGTTGGTTACCTTTAAAAATATATATATATTATGTAGGTATTGTAGGTCATAAGACACTCACCTAAGGTATATGCGAGGAAGAGAAATACAGCGAGCGCATACCACATGTTCTGTGGGATAACTTCGGCGTGACCGTTCAGGGGAGTTCCAACTGTCTCATTGAGGGTGGCACTGGCAGCCGTGTAGTCGTAGTCATAGTACGAGAGCATTAGGAAGTTGAACACGACGAGAAGGAAACCGGCAAACGTGAGGACATTGGGTGCTACCCATCGTGGAACAAGCTGGCAAATTTTATTGGATTCTTTTATGGATGCACTTTGAATCCTTTTACTTACATTTATGTTATGTTAAGTTAGTAAAGCCGTGGTGGCTCAGCTGGTAACGCGTCGACACACGGTCATGAGGGCTCAAACCCCTGGCCGTACCTACGAGTTTAATAAAGACTAACGAACGGATTCACACCACTGGCTTTTCGGTGAAGGAAAACAACGTGAAGAAATCTGCATGCCCCAATTAGAGGCATGTGAAGTCAGCCAATCCGCACTAGATTATCCCCACCCCCCCTTTTTTTTAAACCTCTTCGTTGTTGGGGGAGGCTCATGCTCCTCGGTGGAGACGTTTATGAGCATCGAGCATGTAACCAATAGAGTAGCAATAGTGAGCCATTTGTTTAGCAACGCATCAATGACTTGTCACGTATAACCGGTATAACTAACAAACCACGCTCGAACTAAAACAGTACCCGACCAATAAGAGACCAGTGTGTACGTCTAGTGCAACACTTGACCTTGAGTCGGCCAATCAGAACGCAGGGGCCGGCGCAGCGTTTTGGCGTATTTTGTTTTCTAACAAAACTGTTAACAGTTCTACTCTATTGGTTACATGCTCGATGTTTATGAGCTAACGATGACATATATAGTTTGGATTGTTAAACAATTGAAAAATAATAACCATAGTTACATTATAAAATAGCTACTAGCTTCCGTGCGAAGTTTCACCCGCATAGTCCCCGTTCCCATATGATTACGGGAATAAAATATAGTCTATGTCACTCCCTGATAATGTAGCTTTCAGGTGATATAATTTTTCGCATGGGTTCAGCGAATTAGGGCTTGAGAGCGTAACAAACAACTCACATTCGATATTTTTATATTAGTCAGAATGTAACCTTGGTGAGACAATATATGGCATTAGATATATAGATATAAATCAAGTTAGCAACACTATCAAATTAATTTGACAATAGAACTAGTTCATAAAACAGATTTATTTGTTATCTACAAGTAGGCCTTTTTGATACGTTATCACACATCACAAAATTGTGTACCTTTCACACGTTTTATATTTACTTTACATTGAATTTCTAACGTTACCCTACTTACGTATAAATGAGATGTTTTTATCAATATTTGAAACGAGAATAATCAAGATTTACTCTAGTTTTTGTCGTGTAAAATTTATGTTATATCACTAAGCTAAGTATATATGTATATGAATGCCTTCGTTTGTATAAAGTTTATTAATAACTAGCATAACGCGGTTTTACCCGCTTAGTACCCGTTCTCGTAGAAATATGGAGATAATTAATATACGAATCTATAGGGGTTCCGTATTCTGCCATATAGCTACGGAACCCTAAAAAGAAAAGTCAAAATTCAAACCCATTTATTCAGTTTAGGCACTAAAACGACACTTATGAAAGTCATGCTGCTGAAGCTAATAAAGAGGGAAGATTTGACTTTTTGTTCGTTTGTATTGTATAGGCTCCGTACTACTAGACCGATCTGAATAATCCTTTCACCAATGGAAAGCTACATTATCAGAGAGTAACATTTTAAGCTAGATATTTTATTCCCTTATGAACTACGCGGGTAAAACCACGAGGCGGAAGTTAAATTGATAAATACCAATAAATCTATTCCACTCGCTGACATAATATATAGGTATTTTTAGCTTTATCCTTCCTGTTGTTGTTAAATTTGTTTCTAATCAAAGGAAAACATGCAAGGTATAACTTAAAATTTCTATATTTGTTGTAGATATGTACTCTAGTATTTATAATAGGTTTTAATTTTTTTGTGAATACCTTAAATTGAATTGAGTCTTGAAATAATTAAGAACCAAGAATGTTCTTAATTTAATGGGCATAACGTCATGCCAAGGTCATAATATTATGTATGCTGTTTTTACAAGTTTATGTATGCCCACAAAATCAAGTGGTAATGTATCTTATACTCATACAAGTAAAGTTTAAAATTGCTTACCTCAACAACTTTGTTCCAAAACGGATGCATTACATAGACACTTAGTGGACTGGTGTCTATTGCCATATACTGAAACAAAACATGACGTGAAATATATTTAAAAAAAAACATGAACAAGTAACAAACACACTAATATCATAAAGGCGAAAGTTCGTGAGTGTGTATGTTTGGAGCAAAATTAATTTTTTTTCATGTGGAGTTCACAGTGAAAGATTATAATATAGATTAATGATGGAATAGCACATAAGCTACATATTATTCTGTATATAGAGCATTTCCAGGGAATGGGGGGGAAACTACAGAGTGGACGCTAATTTAACATTATATTTTAGACTACTTATTATCCTATGGTTTTACCCAAATATAAGTTGTATAAGTGCCGTTCCAGAACATATTCTATCTCTGTGCCAAATTTCTACCCGATCCCTTTGGGTGTCAAGGTGCAAGAGAGTAACAAACATCTAAACAAACTATTGCAATAATAATAGTAGGAAGAATTACCTATTCTAGTTATTTATAGTACACAATATGATGTAACATTACATGCCTAACATTTAAATGAGATGTTTGTAGAATTTAAATAACAAATGAGTTGATAAACCAGTTATTTTGTATAAGATAATTTTTTATGTGAAATAAAAATCAAGGATGAGCTAAAATAAACATTGGCAAGATAAATTGATATTATATCAAGTCTTAATTATATATTTCATAACAAATATGTATTTATCAACCCACTCATTATATAACTCTTTCATTATTGACTAGTGGCTCCCTGCAGTTTTACCTGCATTCCCGGGATCTTAAATTTAGCCGGGACAAAAGTAGCCTGCATGTGTTAATCCAAGTTAACAATTTGTTTTCAAATTTCAATCAAATCCATTCAGTAGTTTTTTAATGAAATATACATACTCACAAACATGCATCTTTTGTAGTATTCATATTCATAGTATTTATTTGCATTCCACAATAGTATCTAATATTAAAATTAAGATAAGTTTAATGTACATTGTGGACCCTGTTGGGCACAGCGAAATACACAGGAGTTACAAGTAGGAGAGAGGAGGATCATGTATTATGAAGCTGATTTGTTAAGCAACTTAAAAAAAGAAGGAGGTTCTCATAACTCTAACTGGATTTTCCAGAAGTATATGACCAATTTAATCTAGTTGTTACTTAAGAACCGGTACTTTCCTACTTATGTACCCTTACTTGTTTAATTGTACGCTCACTCAAGCTTATCTGATCAATGAGCTGGTACCCTCATTCATATCAATAACCTGATCTAAGGAGTTAGGTATGAAATTCGATGTAGGAGCTATGCACTCAAACATTATGCGTAAGGATGTAAAGGCTACCTGAGTAACACCTTCTTTCTAGTCCATTAAAAAAAAGATAGATATGATAGTAGTCTACTAACTTTCAGGCGAAAATAAAGTAGGTGTGATTAAAGCGGGAAGTTATAAACGATCTAAGCGATATACGAAATTTTGCGGCAAAACCTATGCGTAGAAATTATCGATTAGATATTTTTAGGTTATATGCGTTTTCTAGTTCCGAAACACTAAAGAATCTATTTACAAATGGAGATTATGTATATAATAGACTAATACCAGTCAGTTCGTGAATATAATTCAATTTACCTTGTAATTATCGAAGCCCTCCAGATGCTCCTTACTCAAGTATTTTTGATTAAACATTTTGAAGGTTTTCACTTACTATTTACACGTGAAATAATCCAATATAATAGGAAAACTAATGATTAACGTGTATGCATGTTATAAAATACATGATTTTGATTACTTCCCTATTTTTCTATCGGAAATATTTTAAAATAACTGCGAGCGATTTCGATGTACCTTAAACTTGATTGATTTGACGTTTTCGAAGCATGACATAATGACGTCACGATTAATGACAGCTTGATAGATGTACTGACAGTTGTATTTGTGCAGGGGCTGCCAGCTAAAAACAGTCATCTGACAATGATGAAATTTTGACTGTAATTATGTAAACTTCAAACAAAACTGAGAATACCCCACTTCTTACCCTCGGCACATCGAAATATTAGCAATAAGTTTTGTCTTTACTAAAGAAAATCCATCTCGGCTTCGCATGCAAAGCATACTACCTACATAAATAATGGTTAACTTTTTTAGAAATTTGATTAACTTTTTGAGATCGAACGGAAAGTTATGCAGGGGACTTTTTATAATATGTTGTCTGTATAAATCGGCCGCGTAGGTAAGTAGGTGCATACCATAAAATTAAAGAATCACTACTATACCTATTTCTAACTATGACTTATCTATTTGTGTACAAAAATATAAAAATGACTGTGACGGCATCACGCGTGAACGGCTGGACCGATTTCGCTAATTCTTTTAAAGCTGATGTTAAAAAAATGTACCTAGATACTTAAGAATGAAAAAATAAAATAAAGTTGCGTGGAATAGATAAACAAACTTAATGACCATAATTAACTTTTCTAACGGAACGTAGTGCTTTTGACGGAACAAACTTTTTTTTTAAATGGGAAGATGTGAAGCAGACTAAGTTGCGTGGGTCAGCTGGTTACATATAAACCTCGATATATAAAGTAAATAGGTATTAGGTAGGTACATAGTTAGGCTCTTGGTAATGAGGCAGTAGATAATTTTAATAGTAGGTATCTCCATACACATATCGCCATATAAGGATATCATATAGCATTTATATCAAGTTTTATGTGCTGTCAAAGTGCGGGTTTCTTTGATTGTAGCGACTAGATATCAAAGATTGGGTACTAATGTGCAATTGCAAAAGAACAACACAAAAAATCATGAATCGGATGATGTCATTGTTCAAAATCCCCTGTCGATGAAATGTATTATCGGAGAGATAAGATAAATTATAACAGAAATTCAATGCGTAGATAATACAATATATTGTGAAACGCGTCGCTGTAAACACTCGTGTTTATATAACATGTGAAGGATAAATTAACGGTTCTTATAGTTTAATTGTGAATTACTCATTATGGATCATAATGTTGACGATGAAATCTTTAGGGAATTCGTGACGAGGAAGCAAGGTAAAAAACGCTATACGAAGAAAAGAGCCACCAAAAAGCCTAAGTCACTTTTACACTCGAATGGTACAGAAGATCTTGATACAAATGCTACAGAAGCCGCTGGCGATGATGATAACGACAGCAACGATTGTGGATCTGAAAACGTTGATGAGCTTGAAAATTGTACTCTAAATGATGATGTAGAAGATACAGTATCGATTGACAGTTACATGAAAGCCCCACCAGAGATACAGCTGCCTCCAGAATCTAACAAAGTTTTAGACAGACAAGCAGATTATAAAATTGAGGATGTTGAGTTTGAACATCAAAGCGCCGAAGGATACTCGAAAGAATTTAATAAAAGAGCATTACCTAAAGGTGCATCAACGTACGAATTGGAGAAATTCGAGAAGAATGCACTGATTATTTTCAATCAGGAAAACATTGAAGGATATAAGCGGAGACTTGGCACGGAAAAGGACGTGGTGGCGCTTCAAAAAACGTTTGACGACTTCGGCTTCGAAGTTGTTGAGCATAAAGATTTCACTAAAGACGAAGTGTTTAGGGAGTTGAAAGCATGTAAGTTGAATATACCTGAACCAATCGTTTCTAATTCAGAGGAAAGAACACACATGTTCTTTTGTGCCACCATTGATTTTTATCTTACGATAAACGCAGATGTTTCTTGATAACATGGCGATCATTTACTTTTTTTTGATAAAAAGGGCTTATCGTCACATTTTTTTTGGTTGAGCCTATATTTAACAATAATTAGTAGGTATGCACATACTTATTATTAATGTTGTTATTGTTTTATGCATAACATTGCATCATGCTTCACTTCACTTCCTTAGGGAAGTCTGTGAAAATATTTAGTTGTTAATTTTATACATAAAACAAAAATTTGTAAATATTATATTGGTAAAAGATTTAAGACTGTTAGCTCTAGTAAGCTTTCATATGTTCAATATACGCCTGATGTTATTCGCAAGCAACAACTTATTGTTCATAGATATTTCTCCACAAAAACAATAAGGATTACTTTTATTTTATATTTATCTGATTATACTGATTTTTTTAATTCAGAGCCGCTGATACTTAGCTGAGGTCTATTTAAATGATTTTTTTCAATGAAAATAACTCATTTCAGTTAGCGAAAGGGACTTCACAGACTACGGTTGCGTGGCGGTTGCCGTGCTTACCCACGGCTCGAACAATGGCCTACTTAGGGCAAAGGATCTGCAGTATAGTGAAATTGAAATTATTAACCATTTCAAAGTGTATGACAAACCCAGTTTGGTGACAAAACCGAAGATTTTGATTATCCAGGTGAGTTTCCCTACGAAAAAGTTATACTTACATACATATTCTAGTTTAGAGTTGTTCACGATCAATGCAAAATAATGCAATCATTTCAAGAATAGAATAGAATAGAATAGAATAGAATAATCTTTATTGTGTGACTTTACATTGGTAAACTATGCTAGGTGGATTTGCAACATTAAGAGTAAAAGTCTACCCATAACGGGCATACAATACATTAATTTTATACATGATATTATAGATTAAAATTTAAAAATTAGGCATACAATAATTATCCTTACAACAATAGACAGGTAACATTAAGACTATTACAAATATTTATTTTATTTATCCATTACAATGTCAAAAAATTCATTCAAGTCATAAAATACATTACTAATTAACCATTTCTTTAAGTTATTTTTAAATTTTACATTAGGTAGCTCTTTTATAGAGTTAGGCAGATGATTATAGACCCGTATAGCAGAAATATGGGGACTTTTAGCATATATCATTGATTTTATCCTTGGAAGATACAAGTCATCATAACGCCGCAGAATTGTCGGACGATTACGCTTAGCGGATATTTTTTCAAAATATTGTCCTTGATTTCTCACCAGTAAACAGAGTTCTAATATATAAATACCCGTTAGTGTAAGATAACTTTTTTCTCGAAATATATGTCGTAATGATTGGTCCCTAGTCATACTATAAATTATCCTTAGGCTACGTTTCTGAAGAATGAATGTGCTATTTGCTGTCACCGAGTTACCCCAAAAAATAATCCCATACGTTAACAAAGGATAAATGTTTCCAAAATATGCACTCTTTGCTATTTCGATTGATGATACGTCAACGAGTACCGATAATGCATGGCAAGCACTCGAAATTTTGTTGTTGATCTTGTGGATATGAGCCTTCCAATTTAAATTTGTGTCTAACTTGATGCCTAAGAAATCAGCCTCATGGGTTTCATTAATCTGAACACCATTTAAGTCTATGTTTAATTTAAGTGGCACGCTTTTATGATTTCTCAGTTGAAGAATTTTAGTTTTTGCAGCATTTACTTTTAAATTGATATTATCTAAATATGATGCTATATTTTTCAAAGTTCGGCACATTTCGGATTCATAGTCAGCTAAACTTAATCCATTATTGACAAATAATACTGTTGCATCATCAGCAAACAAGACGCAGAGGTGGTTAGTGACTTCAGGTAAATTGTTAATGTATATTAAGAATAATAGTGGACCCAATATACTACCTTGTGGAACACCAATATCTGATCTCTCTAAGGGAGATTGAACTTGTTCCATAGTTAAAGAATATTTATTAAAATGAGTCAGCACTGTAGTTTGAAATCTATTCGTTAAGTAAGACTGTAGTAACATATGTGCATTACCTCTAACTCCAATGCTATAAAGTTTATTTAGCAAAATAGAATGAACAACGCAATCAAAAGCCTTGGACATATCAAGAAAAAGGCCAGTACACTGTTTTTTGTTATTAATACAGTCCCACGCTCTTTCAAGAATTTTGTATATTGCCATCGCCGTAGATAGACCCCTACGAAATCCAAACTGGTTTTCAGTCAGAACTTTGTTTGTATTCAAAAAACTAACTATCCGGATATAAATGATCTTTTCAAAAACCTTTGCTACGCATGGTAAAATTGCTATGGGTCTGTAATTACATGGATCATTTTTGGGTCCCTTTTTATGTAAAGGTTTTATTATGGAAATTTTTAAGCTATTGGGAAATTTACTGTTTTCAAGCATAAGATTCGCTATGTAAGCTAAGGGCTTAGCAATGCTTTTAACACAGACTTTAAGGACCTGAGTTGGAATACCATCGATACCACAACTTTTTTTATTTTTAAGCTTCTTTATTGTTGATATAATTTCCGCTTCATCCACGGGTTTTAAATAAATACTTGGACAAACTGTGTTGCAATGAGAATCATGGCTAACCCTACCTTTTTTAAAAGAGTTTTGAGTAGCAAATAATTTATTCATGAAAGTAGCAATATCATGTTGATTGGTAAGTGTCCTACCATCAGCGTTTATATTATTAATTGATTGTTTAATTTCACCTGAAGGCATGGTGTGTAGTTTTATTAAGCCCCAAATTGCTTTACCTTTATTTGTACTATTTTTTATATAATTTATGTTAGACCTTCTTTTAGAATTGCGAATTGACGCTTTTAAAATGTATTTATATTTTTTATAGTAATTTACAGTATACTCTGTTTTTACCTTTTGAAGTTCTGTATATAGCTTTCTCTTTTTCTTACTTGATTTAATTAACCCTTTTGATAACCAATTAGGTTTTTTCTTATAAGTCCTTTTAATTCTTTCTATAGGTATACATAAATCAAATATCAATTTTAATATTTCCGAAAACTTATTATATGCCCCATCTACATCAGCAAAGTCATATACGTCATCGAAACTAACTTGTAATATATATTTTTTGAAAATGTCAAGATTAATGTCTATTTTTCTAATGTATTCGAACCAGTATTTTTCAACAGGTTTACAATTAATAGGTATTTTTATCATTTGACCGGTATGGTCGGATAGGCCAGCATTAATTACTTTCGCGTCAAATTTAAATAAATTGGTAATGATATTGTCAATGCAAGTTTGTGAATTATTATTTATACGGGTAGGTTCCTTAATTGTACATTTTAAATTATAGTTTTTTAGTATCTGGAAAAATTGCTTTGTTTGTTTATTATTATCCAAAATATTAATATTAAAATCACCTAAAATAATTATTTTCCTGTTTATGTTTCTAAATTGTCGCAGTAATTTGAATAAAGTCCTATCTAGTTTATCAAAAAATATATCTATGGCACTATTTGGAGGTCTATAAATACACAAAATATTCAGATTGAGGTGTGCCAAAGCTATCCCACAGCATTCAAACTCTTTTTCAAGTGAGAGATCGGCTAGCCAATCAATTTTGCTATAAGGTAACCGCTTCTTAATAAATATACATACGCCACCTCTAGACACCTTATTACGAGAGAAATGAGCGGCTAGATCGTAGCCGTCAAGTTGAACAACTTGTACATTATTTTTCTTCAAAAAACTCTCGGTTAGGCAAATTATGTCTATACTATCTGGCTGATTTTGAAGATATATTTCTAATTCACCAATTTTTGATTGGACACTCATAATATTTTGATGAAAGACAGTTAAAAAAGTATCTAACTTATTCACGAAAAAAATCAGTTTCTGTCTGAGTACTTACTGTCACCGTTTCTTTTATAGTACGTGCCTGTGTATTATTTTTTAAAAGATTTTGCTTGATCTTTTGACTCAGTCGATATTCTCGGTATTTAAATTTGTTAAAAAGATGTAGAATGTCTCTTAAAACGTTTTCGCATAAGTTTCTCAGACGTAATCTAGGTGACATCGACAAATTAAAATCATGTGAGTAGCCAGTAAACATAGCCCACTCAAATTGTTTACATAACAGTTTATACAAATTACGAATTTCATTTACATTCATATAATTATTTTCAAATACTTCAGATAGAATTACATTAGTGTTGCTTAATTTGCTAATATAATAATATAAATGGGCCTGGAGCTGTAAAGGATTTTTATCATTCGAACCTCCTATTATTATTACATAGTCAGTTTTACAGAAAGTTTGACAGTGCTTAAAACAAGATTGCAACATTTGATCAACCCTTGCCCCTGGCATTGTTACAGATATCACATGAAATTCAAAACCCAGAAGATATTGTAGATCTTTGTATAGTCCTCTTCCCTCGTCATCAGTAAAGATTAAAACCTTATGTTCTTCATGCTTACTTGAATCAATTCCTTCATTTTCATTGATTTTAATTTGGCTTGATTTTGTTGTGATATCTGTTCCAGTTTGATTGGAATTGCTTGCAATACCATTTTCACTTGTGATTGAAATGTCTGGTTCCGTAACACATTGATTCGGCTCCGTAGCACTTATTGGGAATTGCTGAGGGATGTCCATATGTGAAAGAGTAATGTTGCTGTCATTTTTCGGAGTACTATTAGTGCGTCTGTTTAAGGATCTTTTTATGGGAGTCAAATTCTTCCTCTTTTTGTTTGTATTTTGTAAATTCTGTTTTTTACCTGTCGGTTCTTTGATTAAAGGGCTATTTATGTGCTTAATTGCTTTAAATGTGGTGTTATTTTGATCCAACTTTTTTTTCATTTCAATATTTTCTAGAGTAAGTCTGTCTACTTCTGCATGGGCGGTCTCTAAATTTTGCTTCAAAAGTTCGATTTGCTCCTTTAGCTCAATTAAATCAATATTTAGTTCCACGTTCGGTAGACTTTTGATGGAGCTATCCAACAAACGGGAATTATACAAGCTGCTTTCATTAGAAATAAACGATCGAGACTTATCAATAATGGAACTGACTGAATTGGATCTCAGTCTACGATAAGTCACATTATCGTCGACCTGTTGATTACTTTTGTTGGATGAATCAACATTTTTGGATTCTTTAGAATGGCAACTACTACATATCTTAGCACGTATGTTTGTGTGAATATTTACTTGATTAGGGTTGAATTCTTGTTTACATGTCGTGCATTTATAAACTCCAGTTTTTATATTTTGAATGTTCGAGTCTGGCATCTTTCTTTTCTTATGCATTATTATGTTGTTATCTTCAATATTAGCCAAAACACAAATCGATGGAGAAAAATTTTTTTTTTTTTTTTTGTTCTATTAGACGCTGGTGGGCTCGAAGGCAGGACCGTCAGGGCGTTATTCAACGTTCATTAGCCGTTAAGCCACTCGAGCTTAGAACTATTTGTTGAAATTTACTTATAGATGATTATTTTAAGGTTGAGTTCGTTATGTTAATATTTGAATGTAATTTTATTATTCATAAACACCCACACAATAAAAATTATAAATCCGATAAAGGGAATAAATTTATTCTTCCACTGCACTGTTCCATAGATGTAATGATGTTATGTTTTTAGGAAAGATTATTATTAAGTCGGTTATTTAGATATTAAGTATAGGTCATTTGTTTCCACTGTTCACTATAGAATTTAAACCTTACACATAATTGCAGTTTTTTCACTTAAAACACAATGTTATGTCTTGCCCACAATTTTACATACACTTTATATGTTTATTTATGTAAAAGTCACTTCAATGTTTATAGTTGAGACGTAATTAAATAGAAAAATAATTTTAAACACGGAGCTGATGTTATTATGACAGAAGCGCCATCTACCCTCTAGTAATAAGAAGAATAAGAAGTGATATATATTAATTCTGTATCCTAACTAATATTATAAATCCGAAAGTAACTCTGTCTATCTGTCTGTCTCGCTTTCACGCGCAAACTACAGAACTGATTAAAATGAATCGTAGATAGCGTAGAGCCTTAGAAAGGACATTGGCTACATTTTATCCCGAGGAAATGGAAGATCTCACGGGTACGCGGGTGAAACCGCGGGGAGCCACTAGTATTTTATAAAACTCTTAGAAATAATATAATGTTAATAATATGGAATTACTTGTCGTTTTGGAGGCATTAATTTTCTTGTTCTCTCAATTCATACACGACAAATTGTACAAAGAAATATGAAAATACCTGCGTTACATCATCTTAATCTCGAAATGTATGCGTTTTGATCCAAATACGGTTATTCATAAACACTTTATCATGTGGTACTTTCCAATATGAATCAGCAACGTGTTTGTTTGTTCATTGTATCATTTAGGAAGTCCGTTTGTTATCATTTCAAGTGCATTTGCTAATAAAATAACTTAGATACGGTAGCTAACCAAATATGGTAGTACTAGTTGGTAGCGGAGCCATCCCCGCGGTTCCCGGGATCTCGAATTTTCCCGGGATAAAAAGTAGCCTATGTGTTATTCCAGAACGAATTTTAACTCTGAGCCAAATTTCAAGCAGATCCCTTCTGTCGTTTTGGCGTGAAAGAGTAACAAACATTCATCCTTCCATCCATACTCTCAAACATTCATCATCAACAGCTCATATACGTCTCCACAGAGGAGCTCGAGCCTCCCCTAACATCGAGGGGGTTCATCAAACTCTTCTCAAACATTCGCATTTATAATGTTACTTAATAGGATTAGCATTATATTATACTAGCTTCCGCCCCGCGATTTCATCCACGTTCATACCTTTCCCGTAGGAACTAATTAAATATGGGCTATAACCTTCCTCGATAAATGGGCTATCTAAATTGTACTCAGTAAAAATATTTCTGTGTCAGAAAGAAAGTTTTCAAATCGGACCAGTGATTCCTGAGATTAGTAAAGATTAATATGAGGTTTTTTCAAATTTTCAGGCATGCAGAGGAACTAAAGGCATGCAAGGAGTCCCCGTATTCCATTCCGGGAAGATCCGGAAGGACCTGGACGAGGATTTGGAACCGTACATACTGCCCGTGGAGTCAGATATGCTGGTGTTACACAGTTCATATATAGGAAACCCTTCTCATAGGTGAGTTTTTGAAACGTATCTTCTACCACATTATATTTTATTAATTATTAGCTTCTGTTCCGTGGTTTTACCCGCGTTCAAGAAAGACTTTCAATTTTCCAGGGATAAATTACTATTTATCCCATAGACTAATGTCTATGAGCTATTCCATAACAGATTATAATTCTGCGCCGAATTGCATTCAACTCCCTTAAGCCGTTGTTGCGTGAAAGAGTAACAAACATGCATACGTTATCACAATATTTCGCATTTATAATATTAATAGGATTTACTTAATACATATATTGTTTCCCTTAATGGCAAGAAAACGCCTTTTCCATTTGAAAACGCCTCCTCCAATTGAATAGACCCTGAGCTTGTTTCCATTTTGGCACAGCGGTTTGTTTCTGTGCTGTTTAAAGACCATTCTTTTAAAACAACTCGCCTTTATATAAATACATTGTTAGCTCATAATTATCTTTATTAGTAGAAACTATCAGTTGAGGAGTTTCCTCCAGACATTTCAGAATACATCACATTTACTTTTCTTATCGAATATTTCCAGGGACGAACTACAGGGGTCATGGTTCATCCAATCACTGTGTAGCAAAATCAATCAGCTATCATCGACACACGATCTAGAATCTATCATTACCGAAGTGAAACGAGAAGTAGCTATAGATAAGTACCATGAGGAATACAATAGAAGAACCTTTGAAGTGGACATTAATAAACAGATGCCTGTTTTAACGTCGACTCTCATCAGAAAACTGTATTTGAAGAAGTTTAAAGATGTGCCGCCTATAGTTAAAGTATCGCCAAATATGACATTGTCGTCAAGAAATGACGTTTTGGATGCAACAGCCCCGAACACTCCATTGCTTGTACAATTTGGACCCTGCTCCTGCTTTTTGGACCATTATGTTTATATGAGAAACTGTTTAAGGTATGATTGGGATTTATCTATACTTCTATACTGATATTATAAAGAGGAAAGATTTGATTTGCTTGTTAGGATCCGAAACTACTGGACCGATCTGAATAATTCTTTCACCAATAGAAAGCTACGTTATTTGTGAGTGTCATAGGTTTTATCCCTGTATTACTACGGGATCGGGAACTACGGGGTGAAACGTGAAGAATCTAGTGTTCTTATATTGAGACTAGGTGACCTGCGACCCTGCGTCTCATAGCTAAACATGACCGAGCCCGCGACATTTTATTTATCTATATAATTAGATTTAGGTAATTTTTTGGATATGATGAAATCCTTAAGAGATCACAATATAGCATCATTAGTTTCAAACCACCAGAAGTAAATTTCTCTATATTTAGTACGTTTTGCTTAAAGAGACATATGGTAAATGACCCAATGGTGGCCAGTTTAAGAAAAAAATACTGGTTTTTGTGAAATATTACCAAAATTGTGAAAGTTTCAGCACTGAATATAGTGAAACTGTAAAGTCCAGTCCTTATTTAATATTTGTAATGTGTTACGCGTGAGATACGGTAAAGCTGGATTCAATTAATTTAACAAATAAAAGTTGTAGTTTTGTGACCCAGTCTTGGCCAGGGAAAATCCATTAATGGATCCCCAGTCTTAGTCTTAGTTTATCTTTATTTTATGGCTACCACATCAAACAAAACAAATTTAGATTTTAATTAAGCAATACTATTTTACAAGTGAAACTTTCTGCTCACCGCCTTAACGATTTCCTTAAAAAAAGCCGTCGTTGTCAATTTCAAATCACTTTACACTTTGTATTCTCGCATATTTGTACATATAACTGACTGAATTGAATAAAACGTTAAACTTAGATAGTTCGATGTCTAAAGTCTATGTCACAGTGATCCCAATGTAAAAACATTCGCTCATGTCCGAATTCTAGATGTTTCTTTCAATTTTTGGCCATTACTGGTACCGTGGCCACCACTGGTACACTTACGATACCCAAGGAAACCTGTGGGTTGTACATAGCTTAAACTTTCTAATACCTACTGAGTTTATTGCGGAAATAAGTAGGTGGCTTATTAGTATTCTAAGTAATAACTAGGCCTTTGGCGTAATCCTAGAAACTAAATTGAAATCTGACTTCTACTTGATCTAAGTCGAGGTATAAAATACAGGATACATACTTTAATCCTAGATCTAATATTTGTGATGGGCACGGTGGTTAGATACCTTTCGCGATAGTCGTAGGTAAGATTTCCGCTTAAGGCAAAGGAATTTTTGTTTGTCTGAGTGTAGATTTCTATAAAAATTGCTGTTATATGGAATATTTATAAATAGGTTATCAAAATAAATATAATTAGAAATCGAGTAAAACAAGTTCGTAAAAGTATTAAACTCATGTAAGTACTGCTACTGTATATATTTAGGTACGTGAAAAATTAGAGCACTTTAAATTACTGCATGTAGAGTCGAAGGTTAAGGCTAGTGAAATTATAGGTAGAACTATAGACAATTACAGGTACCTTAATGTCTTACTCAGGCGATAGCATGAAATTGCAAATGTCTATTTCCATAAGTGTATCTTCGTGTCTGGCTGTTTGTCGGTATATTTACTACTACCTGGCTCCGCGCGGTTTCACCCGCGTAGTTCTCGTTGCCGTGGGGATATAGAGATAAAATATAGCCTATGTTACTCCCTGATAATGTAGCTTTCTAATGGTGAAAGAATTTTTGAAATCGGCACTGTGGTTTTGAGTTTATTCATTACAAACAAACTCACAAAAGTACAAATTTTTCCTCTATAATATTATTGTAGACTAGTAGCTTACTGCGGCTTTAGTCTTCTTTGAGGGACCTTCAACTTTCCCCAGATAAGAGGTAGCCTATATCCTTTCTTGAGCTTTGTACCAAATTACATAGAGAAAATAGTTCAGTAGTTTGGGCGCGAAAGCGTAAAAGACAGAGTTAGGTACTTTAGTATTCACTAGCGGACCCGGCGGACTTCGTTCTCCCCACCAGCGCCACTTACAGCGCCATATTATACATAAAAACCTTCTCCATGAAATACTCCGTAATATGGTGAAAACCGCTGTTCAGTAGTTTTTGTGTTCATCGCGTTCAGACAAACAGACAGAGGCGGCGGGGGCTTTGTTTTATATATATAGATTAATAGTGCTTCTAGGTGTTCACAAATAATTTTTAATTGTTTTTTTGTTCATTTTCAGCTATTATTTAGAAGACAACCCTGATGATGAAACAGCCCAATCTTTCCTGGAAGTAGCTAACTCTTTAGAGGATGGAGTAGAATATAATAATGCCAAGGAGAAGGTTTCCAAAGCAATTTGTAAGCATTTGACAGTCAACGCTAAATGTTACCCGTTCTATAAATATTTATATTTTTATAAGCATTAAAGTTTTAAGAAAAAAACATAACTGCTATATTTTTTATTGTACTAAAACCTGTTTCAAAGAGGTGGTATGGGGTATAGTCCACCACGCAGGCCTAATGCGTATTGACGGACTTCACATGCCTTAATTGTGATGTCTCAGGTATGCAGGTTTCCACACGATGTTTTCCTTCACCGAACGAAAGCCAGCTGTCTGAATATATCAGTAAATATATTTATTAAGAAAATATATACCTAAAAATTACCATATCAAATATTTATTTTATCTCACAGAAAATAAAGTAAACTAATTTAAACGAAGATTCAAATGTAGCCCTTTTAGTAATGCGATATTTTAATGAAGGGCGTAGGTAGGAGCGATGTTTTTCGATATTTATTCACTCCGCGACGTTACTGTGTTGCCAACATAAAGATTAGCACATTTTATTTGGTAAATGTGATAGCTACTGAACAAGCATCCATAATTTGATAGTAAAAAAAAATCATATCTACACGAATATCTATACTAGTACTTATTATAATTAAGATTTATTTGTTTTTTTTTTATTGAATACGCTGAACTACAAATTTTCCAATAATGGAAAACTTCATTATCAGGGAGTACCATAGACTTATTAATATATATAAAAAAATACTATAGCTATTGTATTGTAAAACCGCGTATGTAGTATGTACTAGCTTCCAAAAAATGACGCCGTTTTTCTCATCGAGCACTATTTAGACAAGTTCTAGTTCTCAAATATCGTTCTAAAACCTTGATGCAGTCATCTAGCACACCTATATTAACTGAGTCAAGGTGACATATAGTTCCGAGGTTTTGTGCAATGACATCAACATACAAAAATGTGGGTAGCACGCATCGGTATATCCAAGCATATCTTTGATAAGGAATTTAGTATTCAAGAGTTCTAAGTCACGAGAAACGATGTAAGATGCAAGTAAATGAAGTGGCAGCTTAAGTAAACGACTTCAAAAAATTTGGTGATTCAATATTCGGATATATTACTACAGTTTCGGTCTAAAAATGTTTATCGCTTTTCAAATTAGGTACCTACATGCTTTATCACACTGTGTGCAGTAAAGCTCAAATTACCATATCGAGGTACTTATTATTTTCTGACCGCAACTGTATATATAATATACGTTTATTTTTTTATATGATATTTTAATTAAAATATATTTTATTTATTAGCTACCTACCTTTTAGTTAAAAGTTATGAATGTGCAGGTGGATGGCCGTAAATGTAGAGGAAGACCGAAGAAAGTATGGATGGATTGTGTGAAAGCTGATATGTGTAAGAAGGGAGTGATGAATGAAATGACGGCTGACAGAGAGGGATGGAAGAAAAACACATGTTGTGCCGACCCTGCTTAGGCGGGATAAGGGCAGGAAGAAGAAGAAGAAGCTACCTACCTTTTAGGTACTGTGGCTATCAGGTAGCTGATATAACTAACATACTACATCCAGACATATACATACAAACCTACAAACATTTGTGTGAATGAATAATATTAGCTATGTGTATTAGGTACGAATTGAACCATGACTAGTAAAATCAGGATCGTTACCCATCCATACTAATATAACTCTGTCTGTTACGTTTTCATTCTAAAACTACTGAACCGATTTAAATGAAATTTGATACACAGATAATCCAGAGCCTGAGAGAGGACATAAGCTACTTTTTATCCCGGAAAAATTGAAGTTTCCCCGGGAACGCGGGCCAAGCCGGGGGGAGCCACTAGTAAGGCATAAAGCCAACCAGTAAAATAGTAGTGAAAATATTTTCAAATCAGATAAGTTTTGAAGATTAAATACCTTTTACAAACAAACTTCAATCTCTTATAAATATTACGTTTAAAATTTATTTTTTAAAACTGTTTCGTTATATAGGTATTATACCGAATACTTAAATAAGATCATTTATTTACTCGAATTAAATGCTTAATTTTTTATTTGCACAAAAGTAATTGCTCAGTTCTGCATCTTAATAATGCCTTTATTGCTTTGGAATAGGGTTTACTTTGCGGTTGTTTATCTGGTGGATGCAAAGCTGAGTCAGTGAACATCTTCAGGTGTTTTGACATAAACAGGTTATTTTCATCGGTTACGTACGAGTACCAAAATGGATATTTTCTCAGTTCGTTACAATGTGGGCGATCAAAAGGTACTCGAGTGTCTTAAATTACTGACTTACCTAAAAGTTGGTCCTTATTTTTTGTATGTAATATCCGTTTTGACAAAATCTTTAAATGGAAAAAAACACATATGTACCTAACAGTAGATAGCTAGATATACAAATGGATGCTGATAAGCAATAATGTGACAACCCACAAAATGTCGAAAACAAAGATTTTGATATCTTTTTACTTAGATTATAAATTCTATAGATGCGCAGTTCAATGAAAAAGTTATCCTAGAAATGGCGCTAATTGTGCTTACATGACTCTGGTTGAAATAAATATACATTAATGAAAATTCAACGTTAAGTCAAACGCATAAAGTTGAATTTACAAATTATGGATGTACAAAAACGAGTTGAATGAACAAAAAGCAATAAGCGATACGCACTGGTAAACAATTTCAACCTTAAAACAAACTAACTAAAGTCAAAATTCTAAGATGCCAATAAAAAGCAATAAAATTTTACGATCGAGGCGCATCGTTAGGACAAAGAATGAGTGGAGTCGAACGGTGCAATATTTTTTGTTTAAAGTGTTAAATAAAAGGTAAATTTTATCTGTGTTAACCTGGGGTATGGGGTATGGTAATATGTAATGAAAAAATGGTGTACATAATAAAGCATTTTTTATTATTAATTATTAATATTATATATTTATACTCGTAATTAGGGACATATTTTAAATCACTTTACTGGCTTGTTTACTTCCATTACGTGCCTTGAAACAAATTTCATTTATTATATAACTGCCGTTTTGACTTGCCTTTTATTTCTGAAGTTTTTAACTTGCCGGCATAATGTAGACGTATATCTATATATTTCTCCATTCCTCTCTTCGAATTTCATTTTGCGGAAAACTAAAATAAACAAAGCATTCATAAATAAATATCATTTTGATTATAAGTACCAACAAAAAAATATTTAACGCAATGACTTCTCCGATTTTTTCTACCGACTCTGTTCTATATCAACAGTTCCACTTCTCACTTACTCCCTGTGAGAAAGATAGAGATAGCTGCGAGCTTGGTAAATGAAGTAAAAGAACAAAAACATTGTAATATTGCACTAATATTATATATGCTAAATACAATTATTTAATGAAGGTAAATTAACCAAAATGCGGTACTTACTGAAAGTATGAAACTCCATCCCTCTTTTGCACTTTTAATGTGTTGTTTTTGCAATTTTTAACGGCACACTTAGGCATCGTTGCTTCACCGCAGTCACAGAGCGACTGAGAGCGAAACAAGGCAACTTTCTGTTTTAAGCCTTGTTTGGACGGTGCCATTTTTTGAAGCGTAATCGTCCATCTATAGAATTTATAATCTAAGTCTTTTTATAATGCATTACGTATTTAACATTCTACAAAAGTGTTTCAAGTCATCTATAACATAAAAGTAGGTACATAAAAAATGGATATATTATATCATACAACAAGCCGTAAATCACATAGACAATATTATTATTATCTTAAGACGCCATTTTCTCAAAACCAAAATATATGAGGGTTAACACAGAGGGTTACAAAAATAGCCTTAGTCAGATCTATATCTATATTAATATTAGACAGGACATTGGCTACTTGTTGTCCTGGGAAAATGGAATCTCCCGGGTACGCAGATGAAAACGCGGGGAGTTATAAATATATTAAATAAAATATGTGACCTTCCTCTTAGGTGAAGTGCGACTTCCATACCGAAGTAGCTTCTGCAGCTTCAACCTTCATAAGTGCACTTTTAAGGCCTTATGTGTATAAATGGCTGATTTTTGAAGCTGCTACTTATTTTCCTGTTTTTCCTCCCAAGTTATACAACTTAAACAATAGATTATGTTACAATTCGAGTTACACGACCTCATTTTCGATAACACAGTTTTTAGAATTATTGAGATGTTATACTAAACATAACAGGTATTGTGATGACTAATTTAATATTAATTAATTAAAATAAGCATGTTTTTAAGCAATCAATTTAGTCTATATTATATTGAAAATTACGTCATAATATAATAATAGATTATTGACTCTATATATAAATGAAATACCTTCCTCAATAAATGGGCTATCCGACACTGAAATAATTGTTCAAATCGGACCAGCAGTTACTGAGGTTAGCGAGTTCAACCAAACAAACTCTTCAGCTTTATAATCACTACATAGTATAAAACAAAGTCGTTTTCTCTGTCCTTATATCCCTATGTATGTTTAAATCTTTAAAACCGCGCAATGGTTTTTGATGTAATTTTTTTTGTACATAGAATGATTCATTTTATATACAATACATGCCTAAGAGAAACACAAAAAATTTTGGAGGTTTCTAATGTGATGTATAAGCATTAGGTACATCCGTGCGAAGCTGGAGCGGGTAGCTAGATTGAGAATCTTCTAAAATTTTTTGGATGATGGTAAATTTCTATTCAAGTTCTTGTCGATAATGAGCGCTCGCACTTGACCGTTTATCGAATGATTAACATTCCAACGTTGCACGGGTTTATATGGAATTCTATATTTAAACCACCCAATGGCGTATCCATTACTGGTGGTAATACTGAGTTGGGAGGATTGGGGTGGAACAGATAGACGGACATTTTGTGCGACTTTGTTATAAAGTCATATAAAGTCGTAAAAAACTATTATGATTTCGCTGGTGTTTGACATAGGTGCTGTACATAAAGCTTTGTGGTTAGTGACCATAACAAAAGTCATGCATGGTGAAAAGGCTCTTCTACATAAATAAAAGCTCTAGGTATTAATCTTATTATCAATTAATATACCTACCTCTATATAAGCCGTGGTGGCTCAGTTGGAAACGCACCGACTCACGATCATGAGGGTGCCGGTTCAAATCCCTGGCCCGTACCTCTGAGTTTATCAAAACTTACGGACGGATTCACACCACTGGCTTTCAGTGAAGGAAAACATCGTGAGGAAACCTGCGTGCCTGAGATGTCACAATTAAAGTCATGTGAAGTCCGCCAATCCGCACTAGGCCCGCGTGGTGGACTATGGCCTAAACACCCTCGATGTTAGGGGAGGCTCGAGCTCCTCGGTGGAGACGTATATGAGCTGTTGATGATACCTACCTAAAAACTTCACAATATAAATAGCTAGACAAAACGGAAATATTAGCAAGGAAATACTCTTATCAAACTACCTATTAAATATTCCTACTTCTTATATACTCAATAATGTCTCAAGTCTGCTCAGTAACATAAAATCGCATAAGCATAATTGCATTGTACAATTCATCTGTTATTGAATGGAGTGGAGCATAGTTTTGAATCAATGGTGTATTTCGAGAGTATGCGTGGGCGCATGCGGCAGGCAACGTTTGAAAAATGTTAAATATCTCAAGTGTGATGATGATTTATTTTTATTGGTCGCTGTCATACTGCTAGACGCCCCCTTTGCCATACTGTTGAATCCTACTTCTACACTAATATTATAAAGATGAAAACTGTTTGTTTGGTTGTAATGAATAGGCTCAAAAACTACTGGACTGTTTTTTAAAATGTTTTCACTATTTGAAAGCTACATTATCTACGAGTAACATAGGCCATATTTTATCCCTGTATTCCCACGGGAACGGGGTCTACGCGGGTAAAACCGCGCGGAGGCAGCTAGTCTATACTAATATTATAAAGAGGAAAGATTTGTTTGTTTGTTTGTTTGTTTGTTTGTAATGAATAGGCTCAAAAACTACTGGACTGTTTTTAAAAATGTTTTCACTATTTGAAAGCTACATTATCTACGAGTAACATAGGCTATATTTTATCCCTGTATTCCCACGGGAACGGGGACTACGCGGGTAAAACCGCGCGGAGGCAGCTAGTAAAAAATAAAAGCGAAAGTTTGTATGAAAGGATGTTTGTACCTATTTCATACAGAAACTACACAACGGATTTGGATGATATTTGAAACACAGATAGCCTATAACCTGGTTGGTTTAATACATAGGTTAACGCCTTTTTTGCTGGTTTTTTACAGAAATCAGACGTCTGGTTAGAATTAAATGTGTGTTTTCAAATCCCTAGCCACTGTACCACTGAATAAAAAGTCAGCTCTTTTTTCGATTTATTTATTTATTGAGTGTAAAATATATTTTTATCTTCAATTTAATTTTTTGAATTTTTTCCCTCATTTATGACATTCATTTATTTACTGAAGAGAGTAGGTACTTTACGGATGGTGAGCTAACCTTCTTTTAATCTTCATGTTTTAAATACCTTAATTATAAATATTTCAATTTTCAGTCATCCCATAATAATGCCGATATGGTGATGAAGCTTAATTAAGTTTATGATGACTAACTAAAGTGATGAGTGGACCCTATTTTCGTACCGGCTTGTAAACTCAACTTATCAACTGAACTAAATGTAAGGCAAACACGTCAGCAACACTTAAGAAATGTTAACCTTTCGATCTGTTTAATGAGGACGCGCGACGGATCAACAGACAACAAATAAACTTAATCCTACTTGACTACATAGTATAAAACAACGTCGCTATCCGCCGTTTGTCTGTCCCTATAATAATAATAAATATCCTGGGACGTTTTTCCCACACGGCCAATCTGATTCCAAAGTAAGCTTCAAATGAAGCTTGTGTTATGGTAACCAGATAGCTGATATACTACATATAATACTTTAAATACATACATATTTACATCCAGACACAGGACTAACAGACATATTCATGCATACAAATGTTTGTCCCGGGTAGGATTCGAACCCACGACCCGCGGCTTGAAAGTCAGGGTCACTAACCACAAAGCCAACCGGGCTGTCCCTATGTATGCTTAGATCTTTAAAACTACGCAACGGATTTTGATGCGGGTTTTTTTAACAGATAGAGTGATTCTTAAGGAAGGTTTTTATGTATACATATTTCATTACGCTATGACGAATAGGAGCGGAGAATCAATCAAAAGTGTTGCAAAAACGGGCAAGTGACTCTAAGGAAGTTGCGCGGGTCACCAGTTTGTATGAATGTTTGTTACTCCTTCAAAAAATTATTAATGGACTAGCTGACCCGGCAGACTTCGTACTGCCCCAATCTATACTTCATTTTATTTAGAAAATGTTTGTATAGGAAAAAGAACAAACTGTTTTTAGGGTTTTTCCGGCAATTATTACATATTTCTCAACTTTTAAACCTTCCCTGGACCCCCACGAACATTTCAAGACCAAGGAATGATACTCAGTTCAAGAGTTCTTGAGTTTTTGTGAGACTAACGAACAGCAACTCATTTTTATATATATAGATTTGGATAAAATTTGGAACACAAATAGTTTATCCTGAATTTTTATCACGGGAAAATTGAAGATACCCTCGGAACGCGGGTCAAACCGCGGGGAGCCACTAGTCTGTACTAATATTATAAATGCGAAAGTAACTTTGTCTCTGTCTGTCTCGCTTTCACGCTAAAATTACAGAACCGATTTAAATGAAATTTGGTACACAGATAGTTTACTGAATTAACTTAAAGGCTAGTTTCACAGGACATTGGAAGACTACATGACGCGGCTGAAACCGCGAGTAGCCACTAGTATATTGTCGTACCAATCAACCCTTAAAGCCGGCCAAGCGTAAATAATGCGAAGTGGGTCGTGTGTCCATTGCCACTTTATAAATGAAAAAAAAAATGTACTTTTTGTGGCAACATTAATTTATTTGAATTACGAAATGCGCTGGCGTTTTGGTACATGGATGGTAGAAATATTGGAGATCCGATATTGTTGAGTCACGTGTGCTTCTACACTTTATGTGTTAGTTTTGTCATATTTTTCGTTTAATACTGACATATTTGGTACGCCAGAATAAAAGCACATATCATCCCTTAGCTTACAACACCGCAAAAGTTTTACTAACTTTTCAGGAGACGAAAAAACCGGCTTATTTTAAAAGGCCAACCGTCTTGCGCGCTGATAATAGTTTTTGAAGCCTCTTATTGACTGAAATCTATATCATGTGAGCTATGGTTCGACGCGCAATGAGCAGCTCTATCCAATGGCATTAAAATGTAAAAACTGCCAATTTTTTACTTGAGCGGTGTTGTAAGCTAAGGGACGATATACAAAGATGATATTGGTGTTACATACTATAGCTTAAATAAATAAATACCAATACTTATATGAATATTAAATTTAAAATAGAGAGTTTAGATATGGTAGGTGATACTAGCCCTCGAACAAAACACACAGAATGCTAAAACCACTTCCATCAGACTTTTCATTTCGTGTATTCGGCTGGTAAGGACCAGTATTTTATTTTTGTTTGGCGCCAGTTTACGCGTGTTAAAATTATTAACGGATCGAAGTCGGTCAAAAACTTTAAAAAAAAATTTAATTAAGGCTATTGAAACGGAAGGTAGTCAGCCATCTTGTGAAATCCAGTTCCTGAACAAACTATTAAAGTGAAAAAAAGTTCTTAAGCGATCAAAATTTATAGATAGAAATTTTATATTTTTTCGAGCTATAGTTTGTTTTTAAATAAAATTAACAGTATTACTCAATTGTTAGTAATTGTTACTTTTATACATAGAAAGTTTGTGTAGTCTAAATTGCTATTTACATTAATACCTATATAGTATTTAAAAGCTCTTTAAAATAACGAATCGTATAGATATGATATTACCAGGTTGGAAACATCTTTAAAGCTTAAGCCTTATTTAAACCCCTGAGTTACTAAAATAAGTAGGTACCTACATACTTAGAGGAGTCTACTAAAATAAGGTTTGTCTCGAGAGAGTACCTAAGGTAAATGACCCAATGGTGGCCAGTTTAAGAAAAAAAAAACTGGTTTTTGTGAAATTTTACCAAAATTGTGAAAGTTTCAGCACTGAATATAGTGAAACTGTAAAGTCCAGTCCTTATTTAATATTTGTAATGTGTTGCGCGTGAGATACGGCAAAGCTGGATTCAATTAATTTAACAAATAAAAGTTGTAGTTTTGTGACCCAGTCTTGGACAGGGAAAATTCATTAATGGATATCCCAGTCTTAGTCTAAGTTTATCTTTATTTTATGGTTAACACATCAAACAAAACTAATTTTGATTTTAATTAAGCATTACTATTTTACAAGTGAAACTTTCTGCTCACCGCCTTAACGATTTTCTTAAGAAAAGCCGTCGTTGTCAATTTCAAATCACCTTACACTTTGTATTCGCGCATATTTGTACATTTAACTGACTGAATTCAATGAAACGTTAAACTTAGATAGTTCGATGTCTAAAGTCTATGTCACAGTGATCCCAATGTAAAAACATTCGCTCATGTCCGAATTCTAGATGTTTCTTTTAATTTTTGGCCATTACTGGTACCGTGGCCACGACTGGTACACTTACGATATACCAATTTTCGTTAAGTTAACTAATTGGTTTAATATCAACGATATTTTTTTTTTATTTTTTTTTATTTTATTTATTCATAATTAGAACGGCTATTGCCAATAACACTAATTAGGTATAATTATACTGACTAAAAATTAAATAAAAAACATGAGATCAATATACATAAACTAAAATTAATACTAGTCCTATCACGCAATCTTCTCGCAGTACTTCAAGCATTATTATTGTCTGCCATCCGTCCGCAAACAAATCTGATATGATAAATGAGAAGGCTAAATAAATAATGATTAGAGTAAAGTAAAGTGATTAATGAATGCAAAATAACTACTGCGTCAGCTGAAAAAAAAAGAACGTAAAGTATTAAAACAACAAATTCAAAAGCATTCCAAAACGTTATGTTGTTGCAACGGATCGGGGTCTGTCATTGAGCACGCGTGCAGCCAACTAATCTCAATTTATTCGTCATACGAAACGCAAACTGAGGGCTCGGATATAAATCAATTGAAACGCTTAAATAATATACGTCTTGACTTGAAATAACGTGGCCGAATGGTTAAATACACATTAAAACATCAAACGATCATGCTATTTAAGCTTGGGCATTTAGATTCAATAAACACGTAGTCTTTATTGCTCTTTGGGTGGCAACACTGCCGCTTAGTGGTAAGAAAGATTGAAATTAGTAATAACATTACTTTAATTTAGTACGTAGCAGTTTAGATCCGAAATAGTTTTGTTATTATGTAGGTATAAGCAGAAATGTATTCTTCGTCCTGACCTATCTATCCCGCTTAAGCAGGGTCGGCGCAACATGGTGTTTTTCTTCCATTCCAAAACAGAAATTTCCAATAGGTAACTAGTATTATAAATGCGAAAGTTTGTGAGTGTGGATGGATGTTTGTTCCTCTTTCACGCAAAATCTACTGAACGGATTTAGATAAAATTTGGAACACAAATTGTTTATAGGCATAGGCAACTTTTTATCACGGGAAAATTGAAGGTCCCTCGGAAACATGCGGAGCCACTAGTAACAAAATAAAGTTGCTATTTGCCTATATCTGTTTCTCCGCTCACTAAGCCACGTAACAAATTTTTATATGGTTTTCACTGTATATTATTAGTCAATATTTTGAACAAATTAGCCTATTTATGGCGGTGATTTGTTGCTACCGCGTGAAGTCGTGGCGTATTACTAGTCGATTTATACATGCGTGGATTATTTTGAAATGGGAACTTCTTACAGGCGAATTTCGTAAGGATGTTTGTTATAATTATTGCCAACAATTTAACCTTTAGTACCAACATGCAAACCTAAATGAATTCTTTGTATCAAATAATACATAAGTCATTCCATTCCAGCAATAAAGTCAAATCAGTTGACGGGAATTCCGAGATGTTTTCTCTGTATGAACTACATTAATTAAAAGCGGTATAGTCTGGTTTGATCCATGCTTTACTTTACCGACTTTGGTTTTTTTTGGCTCCCTCCAAATTTTTAAGTTTCAACTGTAGTAGGTATACATACATCTAAATTAAAGTTGATTTTACAGTGAGGATATAATAATATATATACCATAAAATATATACCTACATATGTAGACGTGGACAGTCATAGATATAAAATAATATTTAGTAAGTACAAAAAAAAATGAATAAAACATATCCATACCAAAAATCTAGGATACCTTAAAAATAAACGTACAAATAATTTATAATATATTTACGTATGTAAAAAATATTAATTGTATACCAGTAGTATCCCTATAATAATATTTTGAAAATCAAATCTCAAGGTGTCAGAAGCTATCACACAGATGGCTTCAACCTTGGCAGATATTCCTAAGTATTCCAGAATTCATCATAATATGTATCTGCAAATTTATTTGTGCAAAGGACCTCGTTTGGATTTCGGGTTTTTAGGACGGGAGAGTTTAAAATTAATCCTTGAATTTATGTTTCCAGTCTGAGTGATTTATATTTGAATGGGTTTTTAAAGTTGTGCCAGTGTCGCGTTCACACTGGAAAGGTCTTGGGGGGTTGAATAGGCAGAATAGGTTTGTGCCTTTGTCGTTATTTTTAGGTCTAGTGTTACTTTAGTTAGAGGGTAGAGTCAGAGGTGAAGTAGGTCTTTATTTTTTATTTAGGTAGTCAAAAATCTAGTGTCAGTATTTATTTTGTCAACGAACCGAGGGCCATCCATTGATGTAACCATCAAATTATAAGTAGAGCATTTTAGGTGACTTAATAAATACTAAAATATTCATAACATTTAATTTTTTACCATATTTCATCAAAAACTGTGGAAACTCAAGGAATTTCGAGACTTAACAAAGAATTCCATTAAGAAAAAAAAAACATGATGTAGAGCACCTAAATCTCGAAGTGCGTCACTTTTGATCTGGAATGTCAAACAAAGCGCGCGAAATGCTTTCCGCGAGGATCCGCAAATAGGTGAACGCGGTCTGGCAACACAGTATCGGTCGTAAACAGTCGCCAGGTGAAGCACATCACTAAAGGCCTAACTATATATGCATAGAAAACATTACCTACTATTTTTTATATTGAAAATTTTAAATAATAAAATATCCTGGGTTTTACACATGGTCAATCTGATTCCAAACTTTGCAGAGGTCTTATTAGGTAACCAGATTGCTGATAAAACTTTATTTAAAAATACATAACTTATTTAGATATTTATATCCATACACAGAACAAACAGACATGAAAGTCAGATATTCTGTTAAGCAAGCCTAACTTATTAAAGAATACCTAATTACCTATGCTCTTGTATGATTTTGACCAATCTTAATAAAACACAGAGAAAACAATATATAGGACGCAATAACTATCCCTTGAAAGTTTTTTTTCATTTACAGTCTGACTTAGGTATCTCTTATTGTTTTTCACTCAAGTTCGATTTTCAATTCCAATTACTGAGTTTATTGTCGGCTCTTCTCATTAAAAGGTACCTACCGAACCGAGCTTTACGGTGACATAAGTGCTTATGTAGACCTATTTGAACGTAAACTATTTATATTTATTAGTAACAATAGAATTATGGTTCGCGCTAGTCTACAAAAACCTTAGTCTTGTTTCAAACTGCACTAAATCATTCTCAGCTCCGAAAACCGAGTTCCGAGATTTACAACCTCTTGGCTGATATAAAACCTACTTAATCTATATACAGTTTAGTGGTGTCATAAATAAGTAACTATATAACACTTTATGCTTCATAGTTAATGTTTGAAAGAAAGTTTGATATCTATCTAGTTATCTGTGCTAAAATATAAAGAGGAAAGATTTGATTTTTTTATCATCAGCTCATATACGTCTCCACCGAGGAGCTCGAGCCTCCCCTAATAATAAGGGGGTTTTTAGGCCATAGTCCACCACGCGGGCATAGTGCGGATTGGCGGACTTCACATGCCTTAAATTGTGACATCTCGGGCATGCAGGATTCCTCACGATGTTTTCCTTCACCGAAAGCTAATGGTGTGAATCCGTACGTATATAAGTTTTTATAAAACTCAGAGGTACGGGACGGGGTTTAAACCTGCACCCTCGTGATCGTGAGTCGGTGCGGTACCCACTGAGCCACCACGGCTGTATGATTTTTTGTTTGTTATTAATTGGCTCTGAAACTTTTGGACATAGGACAATAGAAAGCTACGCTATTGGTGAGTGTCTTAGGCTATATTATATCCTCGTACTATTACTGGAACGGGAACTACACACGTGAAACAGCGGGGTAGAAGCTAGTTCTTTTTAATAATTCAACAGGCGTTCCCAGTTGGGATACGGGGATAAAATATAGCTCATGTTACTCTCTAAAACAAAGTTAATACTCTTTCACGCCGAAATGGCTGAAGAGATCTGCTTGAGACTTAACACAATTTTAGAATATATTCTGGAAGAACACATAGGCTACTTTTGATTCCGGGAAAATTTAAGGTCCTCCGGGAACCCGAATGAAACCGTGGGGAGACACTAGTCTATTTATACTTCAGTCAAATCATTATATTGGTCATAATGTCTCATTTATATTAATACATAGCAATTATATGAATCATTAGCCAGCATCACAAACAATATACATAAATACCTAATTGTTTCTATATAAAAAGATGACATGTTTATGAATGAATATAAAGATTAACAGATGATTTCTACGTATACCTACAATGGAATAGGCCTTACAGTTAAATGACAAATCATATGTTTGTTTGTTGCATAATTAATTGGATAGTTTGTCCTTATTCCTCTTATTACTAGGTAGGGATACGTCATCTTAATGATTATTCATACAAGTTTGAACACGCGGTATCACCCGCATTAGAAAAAGTGAGATAGATAAATTAAAACATTTTTGTTATCATTAGAAAGAAAATTTCTAATGGTTAAAAGGTAAGAAAATTTTTACACTTAAAGAGGAAATATTTGATTTTTTGTCCATTTGTCAGCCAATTTAGGCTCCAAAACTACTGTTTAACATATAGAGTTCGATTGCCTATGTATTTAGAATATAGACCAATAGGAGAGTAGTGTCATAGAGTAGAGGAAGACCGAAGAAAGTATGGATGGATTGTGTGAAAGGCGATATGTGTAGAGGGTAGTGATGACTGAAATGACGGCTGACAGAGAGGAATGGAAAAAAAACACATGTTGTGCCGACCCTGTTTAGGCGGGATAAGGGCAGGAAGAAGAAGAAGAGGAGAGTAGTGTCATCGAAATTTGTTTAAGCAAATAATTTTCTTTAAGAAAATTTAATGTATGAAAAATATTGAAAAAATTAGAAAGATTCAGCGGATATATTATTGTATTTAGTTTAATTTAAGATGTTTGTATTTTTTTTAAAGCTTTTGGTCTCAATAAAAAACCCCAATATTTCACTAAACATGCTTAAAGCCGTGTTTTGTTATATAGGACAGTAATTATTTAGTTTTAATAAAGACTAATGGCCAAGTCGTACAAATGGTACTCCCACGTTTGTCTGTTTGTCCTCTTTACATCATAAACTTCGTCATGTTGTCATCTGTAATCTATTGATGTATTATTGTATACTTATTATACAGCCCGGTTGGCTTTGTGGTTAGTGACCCTGACTCTCAAGCCGCGGGTCGTGGGTTCGAATCCCACCCAGGACAAACATTTGTATGCATGAATATGTCTGTTTGTTCTGTGTCTGGATGTAAATATCTATATATGTATCTAAGTATTTAAAAGTAGTATATGTAAGTATATCAGCTATCTGCTTAGCTTGGAATCAGATTGGCCGTGTGTGAGAAATGTCCCAGGATATTTATTTATTTATTATATCTTCGTAGTTCAGTGGTACTAGTTCACCTTTGAACTCCTAGGTTTGAATCCGATTTTGGGCCCGTAAATAACCCAATAGTTTTTTTTTATTTCATACAAGGTGACCCGCGCAACTTCATTAGCGTCACTTGCCCGTTTTTGCAACAGTTTTGATTGATGCTTCGCTCCAATTCGTCATAGCGTAATGATTTATACATAAAAACCTTCCTCTTGAATCACTCTATCTATTAAAAAAACCGCATCAAAATCCGTTGCGTAGTTTTAAAGATCTAAGCATACAGGGACAGACAGACGGCGGATAGCGACTTTGTTTTATACTATTTAGTGATAAGTAGTTTATAATAAAAAATGGCCCAATTAGTTTTATAAACGAAACGGTAAATCCTACGATATGTTATCAAAAATGATATCACATGTTTTCTAATGAAACAATAATGGATTAAGTAACGGGGAAATCAAACGTATACCAAATCTATTTTACCATTTCAGGGATTTACCGAATAAATAGAATAATATTTTTATTTAATGAAAAATTCTATACAAATAGCTTCTTACGTAAATATATAGGTACGTACGTTATATAAATATGTGATATTATTAACTATTGACGTTCCTATTGATTCCTAGAATTATTTCAATAGGTATGTGTAACTCCAGAAAATATCAGATAACGAAATAATTACATTTCAAAACTATGGTGTTTCCGATAAAAAAATGGTTAATTTTTTTAATAATTTTATGGGGAAAATGTTAACAAAATGGCTCCCCTGACCTTTATAAAAAAAAAATGAAAATAGTTTTTGAGGAAAGAAACTATACTACAATAATTATATAACAATAGGTAGGTATAGCCATAGCTTGAGCTAAAAGCCTATTTATTTATAAAAAAAATAGGTACTTTTTATTTATATAAAATTATATCTAATATTATTTTATGTAAATGAAGACTTCAACCATTTTTAAATACCGAATCCCTCTTCCCAGAGAGTGTACCTACCAAAGGAAACGAGTCGAGCCTCAACAAAGCTGAGCTTAATTTAAGGCATGAACATCATTGACTCATTGAAAATTTAAGATATAAATACCTGCTTTATAATGCTGATAGGTATATTGTATGGCGGCCGTGTTGTTATATTTTCCCGCCCTTCGTGCCAAGCGCAGTTTATTCGCAACAGACGCGTGAGACGCACGCATGACCGAACCAAATTGCCGCGCTTACGAATTATCGTGTGACAGTTCATTTTTATTTCTTAAAAACTTTTTTTAAATAAACCAGTGTTGTTTTTTTTTTCAAAAAGCTCGTGTTACAATGTCTCCATGACGTTTTATGTCATGTTTTTGATCTGTGAACATTTAAATATGAACTAATTTGCGTTTGTTAAAGTTGTTTAGCATTTTGAGACTGTTTGGTTAGTTATTAGTTGAAGAGAGCTGTCATGGCGTACACGTAAGTATAATATGTTTTTGCATAGCTAAATATTTATGTGTGTCGATTGTTTTCAGTGTAAAAGGTAGTTTGCTAGCGGACAGAAATAACACAGCTATATTATAATAAGGCACCAAACCGTGTAAGTTCGATACATAATAGGAATAATTACTTCCATTCATATTTAGATGAGAATAATTAAGACTAGGCGGCAAGGTTGGAATTCTGTTACCAACTTAAAGTCACACACAGATAGTAATTAAAAATATACATAAATCTTAGAAACCATAAAGTTTTGACATATGACGTCGAGCCTTGGCTTGACCGTAAAATTGTATTTATTGGTTCCGCATTAATCAGTTTTAATAAGAGTTTTTTCCATAAAAATTGGCCAGAGTTAAAATTTTTTAAACAAAGAGGTTTAATATTACTGTAGGTTTCTTCACGGGAAGACGTTATTTTGTTTTTTATTTGTTATTATGAATACTTGTCAGACCGGTTTATGCGTGGGAATTGTGACCTAAAGATGGTTAGGACCTTTTTTGACAGTATATAACTTGACTACTGTTAAATAATCTTTACACTTGATTCGGACTATAAATATAATAAAGTTATTTAAAAAAAAGTGAATAAAATTTAACTTTCAATCGTTTAAATATAATTTTTTTCCTACCAAAAAAAAATTACAATATGTACCTAACTAAGTACTCAATTTTTTTTTCTAAAATTAGTCTTGAGTTTGACCATGGTATGCCTCACAGCCCACAGGCGAGGATGTTTAGTTAGCCTTTGCGAAAATTATGAGGTATGACCTAAGTTTATTAGCTCACTAAAATATAGTGTTAAAGGCTGTGTTATGTATACAAACTGGGTATTCGAAACTCCTAAACACTTCGCCCTTGGCAACTGGTATACAATTTTGAATTTAGAACGCGAATTTTTTTTACATAATGCTTATTTTTGTTTATTAAGAATTCAAATATCTTTCGGTGTGGTATAAAGCTGTCAAAAATTAATATATTTATAATATTATTCGTACCTATAGTTTTCAGGATTAAAGTAACATTTTTATATTGTACGCCATGTGTGCCAAATTAAATCTAAATTGATAAAAATAATTTTGGAATTGGATTTGAATAGAATATAGGTATCTATCCTCAATATATGTATGATGATGCTACTTACGAATTTAATAATAAAATAAAAATTTAAAATTGAAAAAATCTAGAATCTCGTCCTCTCTCTAGTCCAATGATTAATTTGACATTCAGAAATATCAGATATATAAATAAATAATATTTATCGGGTACATACTCCGGTGCCCCAAATTTCTTCTAAATTCATCAGTCAATGTGTCGAAGACTGACAAGCATCCATCTTTAAAATAAAATCGGCTTTAATATTATGAAGATTTATAGAAATTTTCTATTTTAACAACGCTTTAAAATATTCCATGGCAACAGCATGAATATTCAGTGTTGCCACAACACAATTCACAATTATTTTTACAAGCCCGTCAAGTTTACGGTTGGCATTAAATATTAATTTTACGGATATAGAAATAAATGCAAATAAATGTGCGGTCACCGTTATGTGGCACAGAATCGTTAAAATACAAGGTTTGTTACAATATTGCATTGATAAATATAAGCTACGATGTATTTTTAAGCTATGGCATTAAAAAAGAAAATTATAAGGAAAGTTAATTAAAAAAAACTTTTAAGAGGCTGTACATCACAAACGCTCTTTTTGGTTAAATCCCGTTAAAACACTGGCTGCTATAATAAACTTTAAATATATGGGGCATTTCACGCCAAACGGGCAACCAAAAAACATGAGATCATTAATTTTGTTTATAATCTGGTCAGTTATACTTCTAGTGGATGTGTACATCCAATTTTTTTTTCGTTTTCGTTTTAGTTTTTTTTATAAATAAATTGATACAGATAATAATCATCCAAAAATTCATGATTTCATTCTCCGTCAATTTTTAAAAGCTCATAAGTCAGCAATTAAGCATCATACGAAAAAACATTGGATGTACACATCCACATCTACTGACCAAATTTTTTTTTGGTTGCCCGTTTGGCGTGAAATGCCCCATATATAAAACATTATTTTGGTAAACCTTATTTGATAAACTTAAAGCTATTTAATTGATTATAAATATTCATTTACAAAAGAAAGCTTTACTCCTCACATATTTTCATAAAAAATCATATAAAAAAACGAGACATTAAATTCATGGGGAAAACTAGTTCATAACATTACTAAGCTTGAAAAAAGAACTTTGCCATAATTTTACCGGCTTGTTTTTTATGGATCGCCATTTTTGAAGATTACGTCAATCTGTGGAGTCATACGACATCAATTCTTATCCTTGTTTCCATTTAAAGTAAAATTAACATTTGGATTGTATAGTTTTGTATGAAAATTGCTGCTAGTGGCGCTAGATTACATCATTATTACTGCAAGATCGACGCAGCGGCTATGCAAAGAGTAACACAAGTACGTGACTTGGGTGTTTGTTTTACTTTAGATTTATGGTTTCGTGAACATATTACTAAGGTTTGTAAGAAGGCGTACAGAAACCTGGGGGTTGTTCTGAGGCAGACTAGGAGCTTTACTAATATGTCAGCGGTGAGAGTGCTATACGACGCGCTAGTCGGGAGCCAGCTGGAACATAGTGCAGTAATATGGGCTCCTCACGAAGAAAAATATAGGGTCATGTTGGAGCGGGTCCAAAATAAGTTCACAAGACATTTATACATGAGGATGTATGGGGTATACCCCTTTTACCCCTTAATATACCCTACATTATTTGTGTTTTTTTTTTTTTTTTTATTTTTTTTTTTTTTTTTTTTACCCTGCAATTTGATACAGGGTTTGTTTGGTGATGGGTCCTTGTTTTCGTTTGTTTATTTAGGTGCCATTAATTTGTTTCAGGTTATTGACTATGTTGGTGATGAATGTCTGATAGGAGTTGAGGGTGCTATCCTTTTTTATAATTTCTGGAATTTTGTAGGGGTCCAAGTTAACCGCCCCGCAGACGGCGAGGTGGTCGTGCCTTTTGAGGGCGAATATCGGGCACTCCCTCAGCAGGTGGTCAAGGCTCTGCACGCTTGTGTCGTCGCACGGACAGGTATTGTTGTCCGTGATCTTGAAGCGGTGCAGATACTCCTTGTGGTACCCATGATTCGTGAGAATCTGGGTCCACGCAAAGGTCAACGATACCTTGCTTAGGAAGTGCCCGATATCCTCCATTTTGTGCAAAATAACAACAAACAATTCGGCTTTAAAGAGCAAAAATCTACCACAGACGCCCTACAAATAGCCATAGATTACATAAACGAAGCAAAGCAACAGAAACTACAAATAGTCGGAGTATCCCTAGATATCAAGGCCGCTTTCGATAGTGCCTGGTGGCCCTTACTTCTACACAGGCTAAGGAAAACAAAGTGCCCGAAGAACATATACAAACTCATAAAAAGCTACCTTGAAGACCGGACAGCGACGCTGAGATACGGTACAGCCACTGCGCAAAAGACACTCACCAAAGGCTGCATACAAGGATCCGTATGTGGTCCGATATTCTGGAACGTCATATTGGACCAGCTATTGGAAATGACCCTACCACCAAATACCCAAATCCAAGCGTACGCAGACGACGTCTTCCTGCTGGTCCGCGGCAAAACACCAGGCGAAATAGAGCAGACCACAAACGACCACTTACAAAAAATTTCGGACTGGGGCACAGACGCAAAATTAAAATTCGGAGCCAACAAAACTAAAGTTATATCATTTTCAAGAAAAGCCCAAGAAATCAGAATCACAATGGATAACACCCCCATACCTCTCTCACAAGACATCAAACTATTAGGAGTAACAATAGACAATAAACTGACTTTCATTACACATTGCAGAAATATAATAAACAAAACGACGAAGCTACATAAAAAACTTGCCTATTTCATTAAACCAACATGGGGAGCACACCCTCAAAATGCCGCGACCATTTACAAACATGTAATAACACCTATGTTCACGTACGCAGCAGGCATATGGGGAGGAGCCACCAAATACGTATGCGTCAGAGTCCTACTCCGCAGGCTACAAAGACAATTCGCCATCCGCACAATCCGGGCCTTCAGAACAGTGTCGGCAGTGACTGCAATCACACTAGCGGGTTTCACCCCACTGCACCTCATTGTCAACGAAGCCAAAGAAATCCATAAAGTTAAATATACAGGTACTTACACTACACTACCCGATGACATCACACTACGCAGAAATATCCACCCAAAAAACAGATTACATCCGGCAAAGAGAATATCAATTAAATACACGGAAGCGTTGACAAATGAAGAAATAGACACACAAACAGCTGGAAGCCAAATCAAAATATTTACAGATAGCAGCAAACAACACAATGGAGACACCGGCGCTGGTGTAGTAATTTATTTAGAGAACCAAGACCAACCAATCAAAATCAAAAAACGACTAAACCGAACAACGACAGTATTTATATCGGAACTATACGCAATAGAAACCGGCCTAAAATGGTTGAATAAATACCTGGACAAAAATGACCACCACCGCATCCAGCACGTCTCAGTCGCGACTGACAGCCAATCCGCCCTAAAAGCTCTGCAAGACAGGAACAACCCGGACCCCACAATATGCGAAATCCACAGACTACTGCACGGGCTGGACCAGGCACTTATAAAAATATCCTTCGTCTGGGTCAAGGCTCACGCTGGCATCGCCGGGAACGAAATGGCTGACCAAACGGCAAACGCAGCTGCAACAGGCACTACAACAATAGTCAGCCGTCTCTTCCCCATCTCGTACGCGAAACGTGACTTAAAAAGACGCACTGAGAGCGAATGGCATACACTCTTCAATGAGGAAGCCCTATCGAGCCACCTTAGTGTGCTCTTCGACCATTATTTGTGTTAGGCATGGTAGGTTACAACGAATTGAGAGTGCGACGAGAATTCACCCTTACCATGTACTTAATTAAACTTGTACGGGGTAGGGAACATAATCCAGGGGTACTACGACGCTTGAGCTTCTGTGTGCCAGACCGTTACGTGTGGAGGCGGCTCCGCCCGCCGCTGTTGTCCGTTCCATCTGCCAGAACCAACTTACTAGCTAAAACGCCTCTCACTCAGGCAATTAGAATAATAGATGAAACACATGACCGGCTAGATGTGTTATCGTGTCACTTGAGTGAATTGGCAAAGGCATTATTGAATGTAATTTGTTATTCATAAGTGTTTTAATTTTAATGTTTATTTAATTTAATTTTTTAATATCTTTTTATTTAGTATTAATTTTATATCTATTTGTATAATCATTTCTTGTTTGTTGTTCATATTTCTATTGTATAGGCAATATTAGAGAAGGTAATAAATAAGGCAACACTATCGCATTAGGATATCACCTGTAAGGATAGTTGTTAAGAAGGCAATAAATAAATAAAAATAAATAAATTAATTAATTAAGGCGCTGAATGCGGTACTTCAAAAATGTAGTGAAATACTTTTAAATATATAAATATGTTTCTATTGAAGATTCGATATCCAAATCTGGTTGCATACAAGCATACATTAAAATCCTAAAAATGTTTAGAATAAGTGTTGACGTTTCTAATGTATCTTTTTATAAAATTATCCGATGTTGCAACGTCGCATGAGAAGTGTTTCTTTAATATTCATGTAGCTTTATACACTGAATAGCCATTTTCTATCAGTTTCACTCATTTAAAATAATAGGTTTCACCCCCATTTTCAATTTTACAGAGTAACTGTAACTGTTAGCCAAATTTCATCCCTTCACACATTGTTGCGTAAAAGTAACAAACATCCATACAAAATTTTACATTTATATATATATGTAGGATTAATGTATAATTATAACGACTTACTTATCATTATACAATTAATACGATGTCTTAGGTAAAATGTTGAAAGAGCTGTCTATCTATACAATAAATTCCTTATGTAATTCTTTGCGTCAAGCGGCGCCCGCGCATTTCATGTTAAAAATCTTCATACATTTTCTCGTTGGCTGCTAACGGCTTCTTAAAAGTTTCAAGAACATTTAAATAATTTCCATACAGTAGATTAAATTTTCAAGTAGTTTATTTAAAATATTTACTCAGATGCCGATATATTCGACTTTGAGTCTTATCTGTTGATAACAAAGATTAAATCCTTTCATCGTTGCCTTATCGCTTTTAAATTTCCGCTGTGATTTAATAATAATAAAATGTTATTTATAGCGTTAGTAACATCACTTGAATTATCTATGGTTATGGTGTACTTACTAATCGATCACGAGTTTCCATCGCCAAGGTCTGGGTCTCTACCACAGCTTTTTTCATGCAGTATTATTGTAATACTTTTGACGTCAAGACAACAGTAAAATTAATAATTATGCTATTAAATAAGGTTACTATTGTGAAGTATCAAGAATTTTTGCTCTAAGTGGAAATTAAACTCTATAAGCGCCCGCACAGGCGGCTCGAAAGTCTGAGACGCTAACCACAAAGCTTATCTCCACGTTATTTAAAGAACATCAATTAATAAATATTAATCTTCATAATACGAATAACGGGCATAATCTATGAATGCGCCACTATATTCGTTATCATGACGCCGCTAAGTCAATGCCTCGTGTATTATAAATAAAAACATTAATATGAATGCAAATTTTAATGGACTATGAAATCATTTTGAAATACTGATATATATATTTTATCTATGTTTACGTTTCCTCACAATAAATTAACATATCAATAGCTTAAGAAAAGACGTGGTAGAAATATTCAAATTATCTGTGACAATCTACACAAAAAGATGGCTGCGGTTTTTAACACCTGTCAAAATATACGGTGTATGTAGGTAGGGGAACATGAAAGTTCAATTATTATGCCTCTAAATAAGAAATATTTTAAATCGTTCTTCAAATATATTCACTAGTAATATTATAAATTCAAGTGAGGATGAATTTACAGTAGCTTGTTACTGTGTTACGCCGAAACGGCTGAAGGAATCTGGACCAAATTTTGCGAGTAGTCAGAATATATTTTGGAACAGGCACAGCTACTTTCAAACCCTTAAATATCCTCTGTGAATACGGGTGAATACGCGGATCGGAAGTTAGCGAATAGCAAAAAATTACACCGTAAAGGTTTTTTATTTAAACCAACATTAAAATCGAGGACCCTTAGGCTCTTTTGTCTAACGAAAACAACATATTACATAAAAAACGTCATAATCAGAAATAAGTCATAAACCTTTAACCAGATCTCTTCTGAGATATAATTTATGCATCGTATCCATCAGCAATCGGGAATTAGGTGAAAAAAAGTAGTTCAATCATGTTAGTGGTTTGCAAAACTCTGCGTAAACTTTTTTTACATGTTTATCGTCCGTTTAAACTCAATCTCAAGATAATCAAAATGTTTATGCGTAAAATATACAAATAAACATAGTAGGCAAAAACTGTTTTCTGTGCTCTTTTCTTGGAACCTTTAGGTTAATAATGTGTTACAGTAAACAGCTTCTATGATTGTGAAATATGCTTATGATGGAAATTTTCTTTTTGGGCTTGCTAAAAAAATAAAGGGCTTAGAGCTTGTAGTGTCTTTAATCATACTTACTTTCAGCTTGCCCGGGATAAGGTTGCCTATGTCCTTTACCAAGCTCTAGTCTTTCTATGTACATCATCAAAATCGCTTCAGGGAAAACGTAACAGACTGACAGACTGGATAGTCGCATATATAATATTAAGTAAGAATTGAAGTTAAAGAATTTATTTTGAATGCAGACACTAAATTGTATTTAAATTAATTTGTAATTTTAATTCACAGACATTGTTATCGTTATTCTGTGCACATGGAATATTTATTTTGCGAATGTGTTCATTTGTTAGCTAAATAGTTTTTATTAGGTTAGCGTGTTGAATATTAAGAAGTATTAATTAGAAGTAATGCTAACTTATAGAAACGAGGAATATTCTAATGAGCATTATGTTTTCGTGGATCTGAACCCCTTCGTAAAGGAAGGAATTACTACAATATGATGATGATTATAAATATTGTAAAAGAGAAAGAGATATCCAAGTAATTCTCTGATTTTTTTGTAATTAAATTGTAACTCTGTACATCATTTTAATGTCCTAGAACTACACCACATTGAATTATTTAACAGTATCAACACACTTTTTAGACTAAAATGGATTTTAAGTTTAACTAAAAGATACCTACCTCTTCTTGCACTCTATTTGTCTCTCAGGCACCATGGTCGCTGACCCTAGCCTGTTCCACAAGCAAAAAAAACATTTGTCTATTTTTCGCACATGGGTCACATTATTTTTTTAACGGACTATAATTCCAAATAATCGGTCACAGATGATTTTATTTTTTAATTATTCAAACTCATTAATGTCTTAAATTATCTTGATTAATGGCCATGTGAACATACCGTTCTTTGTATTAAGTTTGTCGAAGATTTTTACCCAGTGGGAGGTACTGGTGATATCTCGACTGGAGATCACATATAACCGTTGTTTATAATTATGTTTACAATCTGTCAATGCCTTAATAGGATTCCATTCATTTTTAATGAACTTTTATTGTAAAGAGGCTTTAGTGTCGTTCTGTTTTTTAAAACTGATAATGGTTGAAAGCAACGTTTAAATAACTTCGTGGAGTTCTTAATACATTATGATGTATTTCTTTATAGTCTGTGCATAACAAAAGACATTTAACATTTAATTTAAGTTAACATTTCGGAATTAACTATAGTTATTTGTTATACAAGAGTGCAAAGTTGCTTTTTAACCGCGTGTTCAATTTTGATGACCGAGCAAGCGAAGGATTCTAAAATTGAATCACGAGCGCAGCGAGTGATTCAAAATTAGAATCCTGAGCGTTAGCGAGGGAATCAAAAGAGCACGAGGTGAAAAATCTTTGCACTCGAGTGCAACACGTAACTTTTCATTCCACCTCAGCGAGGAAATGACTAAATGCAAAAAAAAGCAAATTGAAAAAAGAACACCAAGAAGGTGCCGAGTCTGAGTTTTTAACAAATTAAAAAAAAGTTGTATGATATATTCGGCACCATAGAGGTAGCAGTAAATAGGTTTAATGTTTTTTTTTAATTCACAAACTTAGTGCACACGATGTTCCAAATTCAATTTACTTTATCCTCTAGAGAATAAAAACGGCTTTTCCACTCAGATATTGAAGATTAAAAATACTCTTTCCGAGATGGTGGAATGAAAAATATTTTACCATATTGAAGAATAAAGTAATAGCACGTATGTCCAACATCTCTCGTGAGACAATATATATTTTTATGAAACTTTTATGAAATTGATATGTTAATAATAATTAAAAATAAGTCATTAGCACTTAGTTTTTTTTCTTATGTGCGTATAACAGGTCAATATAACCTCAATCCTTATTTAAATCGTACATTGGACTACATTTGCTTTTAAAAAAGAAAAAGTTTATATTTTTTAAACTGTAATGTACCTAAAAGAATAAAAAAGTAACGGATACGTCGTGATGACATTTAATCCGGCGCCGGCGCAGATTAACGGGTTAACAGAGCATGCGTAAAACGAAACGCGAAAATTATAAGTAGAAAGTACTGGAAAGGTGTTCTGCAAGATTTATTGTTCTCTGTTTTTAGTGAGTGTTTTTAATTTTTAACAAAATCTGCTGGTGACATAAATATTGTTAAGCACTTATTTGTAAATTAAAAGCGCTTTCTAATTTACTTTAAGTAAGTACTACTTAAGTATTTTTGAAGCAGTAGTTGCAGTACCCTGCAGTTTCACTCGCGTTCCTGTAGGAATACGGAGATAAAATATAGCCTATGAGACTAATAAATGACGTGGGTTTCTATTGGTAAAAAAATTCAAAATCGGTTTAGACTTTACCCCCTACAAACTTCATTTCTTTATCATATTAGTATATGATAGATATAAAAACTTTATAACAAACTAAGTTGTAGTTCCCCACGGTACCAAAGTGTGTACCAAATTTCATTTAAATCGGTTCAGTAGTTTAGCGTGAAAGCAAGATGGAGAGACAGAGTTAGTTAATAATATTAGTACGGATATAATGTTACAATAGTTATTATCATTATCATAAATTATTATTAATTCAGCGGAACTAGAGTTCAGAACCTCTTTTGTTCGTTTAAAAGTATAAAATACATAAAATTACAGGTCAGCCAGTGTGTAGTTATCTCCTTCAGACGATAATACAACCATAAAGTATGGTATTCCAAGGTCTTTGATACTCCAAATTAGCACTCCTCGTCTTACTCTTTAAGTATGTGGTTCTCAAAGTTTAAAATTTCGCCCCCTTAAATTTTTTTCTAGACGCCATAACAGTGTATATGTCTATAGGATCGTTTCCGAATTGTTTCGTTTTTTTTAATGCGTCTGTCTTGATATTTGACAGTTATTTATTTATCCATCATCAATTTTGTGTCCATTCCAAGACAAGAAAGGAATTCGATCTCGAATTGTTATTTTTTTTGCTAATATGTACTTCGATTGATCTATATTGTACGGTTTTGATAAGGCTATTATGGATTCTACAATTCATATTATTTATTATGACATTCGTATCAATTAATAAACGGCAAAATGAGGCTCTACTAGTCTACTATTTTGATAGCTCCAAACAAATTCCAATATTTATATTCTACTAGCAGAGCAGACTTCGTTCTGCCCACCAGCGCCACCTACCGGGTCCAAATTGATGTATTATACATAAAAACTTTCTCCATGAAATTCTTCGTAATTTGGTGAAAACCGTATAAAAATCTATTCAGTAGTGTTTGTGTTCATCGCGTTCAGACGGACAGAGGCGGCGGGGACTTTGTTTTATATATATTACTTATGGATATTGTGGTATCTTTTAAACTTTGACAATCACTGTGCTGTTCAAACAACGCGTACGTTATCTCAATAGATTCCAAGTATCTCAATTGCGCAGGCGCAGCTTAGGCCGAAATATAAATCCACGTGTAAATATTTTGTCTGCGTTCAACATTCTTATTTAGACTTACTATGAACTATATAGTTAGTAGTACTAATACGAACTTGTTCTTTCTTGTGCACAAGTTTGTATTTGTCCTGGATGGGAATTGAACCCACAACAGGGGCTTTCAAATTAGATTCAAATCACCATGTCAAGGGAACAATATATCATATCTATCTATTAGTTATTCAGAGAAGCTTCACAAAGCGATATGGCCTAGATATTAAATTGATTCAAACAACAGTCGCTCTCGCAAACGCCAGTTCAAAGTTGCATTCTTTACTAAAAAAATATTGTTATATATGGCAACTAGTTTAAAAATATCAACACTTCTGAGGGTAAATGATCGAAAAACCAAAAAAATATATATGGAAAATAGGCGTTAGTTTGATAGACATTAAGGGATAATATAAGAGAAAGCGGCCGTAAATTAATACAAGTTAAAATTAATAAACCAAATTTTTTTTCATTAAGATGGGCCAAAATCCTATATTATAAATACGAATGTTCTTTTACGCGACAACGGCTGAAGTAATCTAGATGATATTGGCACAGAATTAAAGTATATTCTACTACTTTTATCCCGGGAAAATTTAAGATCCCCGGGAACGTGGGTGAAACCATGGGGAGCCACTAGTCACCTATACATTAACCCATTATTCATTAAAAATATTTTTTTATTCGTTCATTCATAAATACTAGTGCAAACCACATCAATAAGTATCCATCACTTCTGGAGTTTCGCCAAACATATGGACAGACATTTGTTGCGGTTTGTAAGAAGTTTAAACATGTATTTAAACTACCATATTGTTATAAAGACTTGAAAGAAAATCACCGGATTTTATCCAGCGAAACTAAAATCGCCTAACTAGTGGCTCCCCGCGGTTTTATCCGCGTTCCCGGGATCTTCAATTTCCCCCTAATAAAAAGTATTTAATTTATCTTTTATTATAATCGGTCTAATACTTTCGTAGTTTACATATCCTACTTATATTATAAATGCGAAAGTTTGTATGTATGGATGTTTGTTACTCTTTCACGCTCCAACGGCTGAAGGGATCTGCTTGAAATTTGGCACAGAGCTAGAATATGTTCTGGAATAACACATAGGCTACTTTTTATCCCGGGAACGCGGGTGAAACCGCGGGGAGCCACTAGTTACAAATAAAAATACATTTTCTTTACGATTTAAGTGTAGTTAAAGTTATAGGTAGTTATGAAACTATTTGTTTGGTTCTGATCGGAAATTTATAATATTTATCTTTTATTTCAATGAAACATAATGAGTATTTAATCAGCTGTGTTTGTTAAAGTATGAACTCTGAAAACTTAGCATTGAATGTCTATAAAAGTTTTTTGTATATGTAGGCGTGACGAAAATAATACGCACCATTTATAAGACGCATTTATAAGAAAAACATGCAACTTATTCTTAATCTTATAATGATAAATCAATGATAGATTATTCACGCAAGAAAATTCAAATACGTTTAAAGGACACTTATGATAGTTAAACTTGAAATAAAACAGTGTTGGAAGTCAGCTTTAAATGACAAGAGCCGGCAAGGACAAGGATTAGGCATGTTTTTAATTACAAAAAAATTGTTGTGTATCCGTGGTGGCTCAGTTCGGAACGCACCAACTCACAATTATGAGGGTGCAGGTTCAAACCCCTGAGAGGTACGGGCCTCTGAGTATAAAAACTAACGTACGGATTTACACCACTGGCTTTCGGTGAAGGAAAATATCGTGAGGAAACCTATATGCCCGAGATGTCAAAATTAAAAGTATGTGAAGTCTGCCAATCCGCACTAGGCCTGCGTAGCGGACTATGGCCTAGAAACCCCTCGTTATTAGGGGAGACTCGAGCTCCTAGGTGGAGACGTATATGAGCTGATGATAATGAACAACTATCTACTTATTATAGTTTTTTTTATTGTATAACAAATAATTTAAGCATAACGATTGAAACAAAAAATATGAATATATATAGTAATCAACACTAAACCTTTAACTGGCTAGTTCCGTTCTCTAAAAGGTCTAATTTTAGTTACTAACCTACGCACCTATTATGTCAGTCATGTAATGTCAATTTGACATGCTACTGTCAATTGGTTGTCAAAATATAAAACGTCATTGAAGTTGACGTAAATTTCCTACCAGTATATAGCCTAATTCTTTCACCAATAGAGAGCAACATTATCAGGGAGTAACATAGGCTATATTTTATCACCGTATTCCTGGGGGAACGGGAACTACGCGGGTGAATCCGCACGGCGGAAACTCATACAAAATGCAAGATATTATTTTATAGTTTTTGTTTCTACAGTTACTGCAAACTATAAGTTCTCGAATATCGAAACACGCTTAATACAACAGACTATAAATCATTCAGAGAATAAATCTTATTTGGGGACAATATTTACGACACTATTGAAAACTGAGTGTGACCATTTGATACTTAAACACGTAATGTATACTCTCGCATTTATTTATAAAGGGATAAGGTTCAAAATGAAAGCGACAAAATTTAAAGTGAAGATATAATCAGGGCTGGGTCAGAATGTGAAGGGAACACAAAAGGTTTCTGTTGAAATGTCTACTGTTTTTAGGGACAGACTATAAAATTTGCATAAACAAAAGCCAACCGGTGTAGACGGAATGACCTCAATTCGACCTACCCCCAATTTGAAAAATTTCGGGTCCCACGCGCCTTGCAAAATTTTTGAGGCTTTTTAAGGATCTAGGTATAAATTATATCCTGGGACATTATTCTTGCACGGCTGATCTGATGCTAAACTAGACAGGGCATTTACTGCCTATTTATTTAAATATATACAGACACAAAACAGTCATAGCTTCAGCACCTTCGATCTTTCATAAGTGCCTTCTTATACCTAAATCCTAAATTGAAAAAATGTTTTATTAAAAAATACGGTTTAGTGTCCTAAGCATTAATGAGTTTATTTCCGGTTCTTCTCAGCAACCGCGAATTAGAGTCGACGTATCATAAGTGCCTGTGAAGGCCTAATTGAAAGAATACATTTCAAGCGTCAAAGCGTTACACAAACTCACATTAGCATTTATAATATTAACTTAAGATTCAGAATATCGGTCGATAACAAGAATTTCATATCAACACATGTCATGTGACGAACAAATGCATTATAAGACTACAAAGACACATTTAGCGCAACATAAATTGGCCCAATTCTCACGGCTCTATTAATTTTGACATCTCTATAAATATCGTGCCAATTTTTTTTGTGTTTCAGGGCCATTTAATTTCTGTGTGTATTTTAACTAACTATATCATGAGAGTTTCCATGATTTGGGCTATATTTTTTACCATTAAAGAGGGAAAGAATCATATTGTTTTTTCTATGTCAACATACATATTATGTCATTTATTTCAATACTCCACCTCTGCAGTTTCACCCGCGTAGTTCCCGTTCCCGTAGGAGTACAGGGATAAAACATAGCCTATGTCACTCCTTGATAATGTACCTTTCCATTGGTATATAAAATACCTACAGGTCATCGAACCCGCTAGCAAATTGCGCTGATAACAGTCACAGTGCATTTGTTTTTAAGGTTTTTACTGCGAACTAATCAATTTCAAGCATGTCGAGGCAAGAACTTACCTATACGGTGCCTAGGTACCTAACTATCGTTAACGCATTTTTTACAATATGAATTGCTAGAGTATTGCCAGGAAAAAAATACCTAGATAGTTAATTTTAAATCGACGCCATCTTTAAATACTTGTCATTATTTTAGGTAATACTAAAAATACATAGGTATTATATGCCTAGAAATGCAAAAGTATGTACATAGATATTTAACAGACATGTGCCAGACCGACTTGCGCCAGCGCCGCCTTGAAAGTCAGAGTTGCTAACCATAAAATCTTTATTTACTTTTCCCTTACAAAGACTCCTTAAACCATAAAGTCAACCGGCTATTCAATATAGGCAGATCTGAATAACTATTCTATCGATGCGAAAACCTTGTATATTACTAACAATCAGTATCTATTGTTACAGAATATTTTCAATTCTGCTGCTCAGCTCGACGCTGGCAGTGGTATTTGCGTATACGGGAGACGATCTACCAAAAGGACCATATTGCGGGAGTAATGGACAGTGTTGCAGCGATAGGAAAGACGCGTGCTCCCATAGGATACTTGGTAAGTGGTTTTAGATCTTAGTGATAGTTTCCATAAAATAAATTGTGCTGCATAGCGTCATTGAAACGTAAATTTTTATGTCTCTTAAAAACCCATCAACTAGTAAAATACTATTGGCGTTCATTACCAATTACAATAAGTCATTTTGGTATTATTTTTTCAGTACAAATTTGTAGGTATATATTTTGCAAAAACCGAAATAACATCGTGAAAAACTATTTAACAATTCTTCACGATGTTAACGGTGTAATTTTTAAATTAAATTTCTCAATAAATTTGCTGAAAGGATAGCAACATTCGCCAATTTTTGCGAATGAATGAAACCAAGCGTAAGAAAGAAAATTAGCCTATAAGTATTTTTTGAAACAGGTACCCTCTGCTATTGCGACGAGTTCTGCAACCAGACCCGGACTCACGATGACTGCTGCCCCGACTACGAGGAGGTCTGCCTCGGCATCGTGAGGACCCCCGCTCCCCAGCCGCTGTACGAGTCCTGCAGGCACAACGGACAGGTCTACCTGCCAGGGGAGAAGCGGCAAGAAAACTGCAACACTTGGTAAGTTGTGAGAGATATCCGCTATCTAGTTACCTCTGCTTAGTTTGGAATCAGATTGGCCGTGTATGAAGTGTTTGATATTTATTTGTTTAGTTGTTATTAGAAGTCTAAGGTCCGCCTCAGTTTAGTTATTAAAGTCTTCCGTGGCATTAATTTGGCCAAAGCTAGGTCTTCGTTGATCAATGTATCAGGCCAAAGCCAAGTCTTGAGTATTATTTGTTTTAAAGAAGATTGAGTTGACAGATGTCAAATCTGACAGCTAATGTTAAAAAAAATGTGGTGTGGTGGAGGCAGTAGGTACAGTGAATAGTCATAAAGTTCGGTTGACGGAAAAGCCGTTGATATTATATAAATATCAAAATAGACATTTATTATTTACAACATAAAACTAGAGAAATATATTAACATTATTTAAGTAATTAAAAAATTATCTGGTAGGCTAGAAAAGTGAAATGGAATAAAGGAAAATACCTAAGTCGTTACATATTTTCCTAAACTCCATTTTATAAATAAAAAACTACGTTAAAAAAAACCGACTTCCAAAAATACTAAAAAGCAAAAAATAACTAACGCAATTTATAACACTTTCCTCTACTTACCTACTGACTACTTATTCTCTCCGCTTACTGCTTGGTTTGAAGTTGGTGCCAAGCCACAGCATAATTAGTAAACAATATACAAAAGATCTTTGTTAAGATTCTCCATGTTTTAATAAGGTCAACAAAAACTTTGGCACCGTTTGCATTTAAATTTCTAAATTTTAGAAATAAACGGTCCTTTACAGGACCACTATAGTTGTAGAATGTAAATTACATATATCTCATCGTCGTTTTCATTTGTTTCTTATTGTCATTTATCGTCATTTCTGATTTATTTACGTAGGTTAGTACTTAGTAGGTTATCGTGTAGAAATTTATTTGTTACACCATTTTTTTTCTTTAAGTAATTTTTTTATTCATATATGGCTTGGCACCGACTTCAAACCATGCAGCAAGCGGAAAGAATAAGTAGTCAGTAGGTAAGTAGAGGAAAGTGTTATAAATTGCGTTAGTTATTTTTTGCTTTTTAGTATTTTTGGAAGTCGGTTTTTTTTAACGTAGTTTTATTTTTATTTTTTGCTTTTTAGTGATTTAAGTATGGGTAGGCTTATTATTTATTTAACAATCACAGAACACTATTAAACCTAAACGTTAATGAGATTAACCTTCAAGGTCAACCTAATAGCCTCAAGGAATACTATTCTCTATCCATATGCACGTATAATTTTGAAAGAATTTTCTCTGAACTCCTATCCTTTGAGGAGTTGTACCTTCCATCATCAGCTCATCCATAGGAAATCATCATCAAACGCAAATAATTGAACAAACTGTATGGTATTGACTGAAACGTAACAGTTATATGCTTATAATTTGAGTGTTCTTCACGATTTCCTTGGGATCCCATCATCATATGCTGACTAGATGACCAGGGTACCAACTTGAATATGTACCCTAACGAACAAAAAAAGAATTACGCAAATCGGATTAGAAATGTTAAAGTTATCGACATACTAATATACAAAGTATCGTCAAAATGACATCGTCGAAATAACAATAATGCTTATAAAATAAAAACTACTAAACCAAACTGAAAGAAATTTTTATGGGACCATTTGGCAGCTATTTCGCGTCGAACAAAAAAAGAATCACGCGAATCGGTCCATTAACCGCGACGTAATCGATGTACATACATAGAAAAAAAAAAAAAAAAAAAACATACCGGCCGAATTGAGAACCTCCTCCTTCGTTTTGGGAAGTCGGTTAAAAAATGGAGCTTAGGTCGCTGCCTGTGGGCAAGGTGCCCAGAAGGCTGGTTGCATTACCTCTTTGAATAGCCAGGCTTATTCGTTGTCCGAGGTAAGAACCAGCCCTCTGGTCACCAGACACCTCATTGAGGCGCGTCGACAAATCACGATAGAGTATTTCAAAATAGATACATGTACTTATATAAGAAACGGTTAAAAATGCGATTAAAATTTAAAGAGACAAAATTCTAATTGTATGCGACAAGAATAAACACGGCTGTTTAAACAACCTTTAAATTTATAAAGAGATATACCTACTTTGTTGTTTTCAGTCTGTGAATTGAAATATTATTTTCTGCAATAATAAATACGATCTTAATCCTGAGTATTCGCCCCAAATGAATTGATGATTCAATGTTTATACATCTGAATCAGACTTCGCCACTTACCTATTTAATATTCTCGAAAGCATATAAAAATAGACGTTAAAACATTTAAGTGCGCTCAATTGTAGGTGTTTTATATACCGTATAATTGTGGTGTTTTTTTACGACTGTGATTCAAACAAATCTAGCTTTTATTAGCGAGCATTACATTTAAAAAGAATTAATGATGGCGCCAACACTGTGCGTTCCATATTTTAAATTTTACTGGCTTTTAAACCGCCATTTTGATAGTCCATTGAGTTGTATTTATAAAGCTGAAGAGTTTGTTTGTTCGCGCTAATCTCAGGAATTACTGGTCCGATTCGAAAAAATCTTTCAGTGTTAGATAGCCCATTTATCGAGGAAGGCTATATGCTATATATCATCACGCTACGACAAATAGGCGCGGAGCAACAATGAAAAATGTTGCGAAAACGGAGAAGTGGCGCTGAATTGCGTTGAACAAGTAGTTATAAATAAAGATGTGTTCGAGATTTCAGACAAATAATCAACATAGTTGCATTACGACATCTGTCACGGTGGAATTCTGCGACAGAATAATAGGGTCTATGACCTATATTTTGTGAGTCTTGTGTTATTTTTGACTTGTCACTTCTTCTTATACTGTATGTATTTGAGTTTCTATTTGACCATGGTACCGTACCAAAAATTTACTAAGCCTAGAAGGGTGGAGCAAAGGGCCTCAGAGCAATGTAAAGTATTCTTAATCCCTACTACTCCGTCTGTGTTTCCTGACGCCTACAATCTGGGGATTTTCAAGGCTAGAGTGAAAAGGTTTCTTCCGGGCAAGCATGCTCCATCTTAGGTTTCGGCAACGTCTTGTATGGACGGGACGGGTCAGAGACCAAATGCAAGCACATCATTAATAAAAAAAAAAAATTACGTGAGGCACTCGGGGACTGCCGCGGTAAAGCTATTGCATTGCATAGCATTTTGAATCAACTTATGCAATTATAATTTTATTTATTTATTTTAATAATAAATGCACTTTGTTCATTCATATTCAAAACACTTCATACACAAATTTTACAAGTACAGCTATTCACTGTTGTACATAAATACATATACACCTATATACTTTCTCATAAGCAGCTTATGTATTCGTCCGATTTCGGAGCAGCTCGTCTCGAGTCGTGCGAGTTTCGTAGAGTCGTACAATACGTCTAATCGCACACAACGCCGTGTCGAGTCGAAGACTGCCGAACTGAAACGACGTTAGACGATGCACGGCCTTCAAGCCACACCTCCTTGCCCGTCGGAGTGGGGGGTGTTAGGTTTTTTTCGTTACGGAATTTCTTGATTCGGTCGCCGCGCTCAGAGCCCGCGATAAAAGCTATGCAATAGCTTAAAAATATATAAGTACTAGCTCATATAAATCTTAGAGAAAAGGTCTAATTTCATTGCCATGTTGGCCCAACGTACAAACATTTGTACCAATACGCCAACATCGCGTGCTTAGAAATGCAAATGGCCGCTACATGTACTAAATAAATGATACATTTGGATTTAAACAAAGGTTAGGTTAGAAAGGACGCCTTGTACATTGTAAAAATACTTGAGCATATATTTTGACGTGACAACGTCTTATAAATTGGTTTGCCGGGTGACACTTCAAGAAACTGCGTTACGCTCCGCTCACGTCACGTTATGTTTTATTAAATTGTTACTATTATTTCATCCTTCTTTCTACTATACGAATGAATATTCACATTAAAATTATTTTACCACTCAAAGTCGTTGTCACGTAAAACTTTTTTTTAATAATATGCATTCTGATGTGCATACGTATTTGAATACTTAGGCTTTATGACGTGGTACCCTTGCCACGAAATAGAAACAAAAAAAAATTACGTGAGGCACTCGGGGACTGCCGCGGTAAAGCTATTGCATTGCATAGCATTTTGTATCAACTTATGCAATTATAATTTTATTTATTTATTTTAATAATAAATGCACTTTGTTCATTCATATTCAAAACACTTCATACACAAATTTTACAAGTACAGCTATTCACTGTTGTACATAAATACATATACACCTATATACTTTCTCATAAGCAGCTTATGTATTCGTCCGATTTCGGAGCAGCTCGTCTCGATTCGTGCGAGTTTCGTAGAGTCGTACAATACGTCTAATCGCACACAACGCCGTGTCCAAAGAGTATAGTAACTTGGCCGTGTCGACTGTCGAAGACTGCCGAACTGAAACGACGTTAGACAATGCACGGCCTTCAAGCCACACCTCCTTGCCCGTCGGAGTGGGGGGTGTTAGGTTTTTTTCGTTACGGAATTTCTTGATTCGGTCGCCGCGCTCAGAGCCCGCGATAAAAGCTATGCAATAGCTTAAAAATATATAAGTACTAGCTCATATAAATCTTAGAGAAAAGGTCTAATTTCATTGCCATGTTGGCCCAACGTACAAACATTTGTACCAATACGCCAACATCGCGTGCTTAGAAATGCAAATGGCCGCTACATGTACTAAATAAATGATACATTTGGATTTAAACAAAGGTTAGGTTAGAAAGGACGCCTTGTACATTGTAAAAATACTTGAGCATATATTTTGACGTGACAACGTCTTATAAATTGGTTTGCCGGGTGACACTTCAAGAAACTGCGTTACGCTCCGCTCACGTCACGTTAGGTTTTTTAATTGTTACTATTATTTCATCCTTCTTCCTACTATACGAATGAATATTCACATTAAAATTATTTTACAAAGTCGTTGTCACGTAAAACTTTTTTTTTATAATATGCATTCTGATGTGCATACGTATTTGAATACTTAGGCTTTATGACGTGGTACCCTTGCCACGAAATAGAAACAATTACGTGAGGCACTCGGGGACTGCCGCGGTAAAGCTATTGCATTGCATAGCATTTTGTATCAACTTATGCAATTATAATTTTATTTATTTATTTTAATAATAAATGCACTTTGTTCATTCATATTCAAAACACTTCATACACAAATTTTACAAGTACAGCTATTCACTGTTGTACATAAATACATATACACCTATATACTTTCTCATAAACAGCTGCTTATGTATTCGTCCGATTTCGGAGCAGCTCGTCTCGATTCGTGCGAGTTTCGTAGAGTCGTACAATACGTCTAATCGCACACAACGCCGTGTCGACTGTCGAAGACTGCCGAACTGAAACGACGTTAGACGATGCACGGCCTTCAAGCCACACCTCCTTGCCCGTTGGAGTGGGGGGTGTTAGGTTTTTTTCGTTACGGAATTTCTTGATTCGGTCGCCGCGCTCAGAGCCCGCGATAAAAGCTATGCAATAGCTTAAAAATATATAAGTACTAGCTCATATAAATCTTAGAGAAAACGTCTAATTTCATTGCCATGTTGGCCCAACGTACAAACATTTGTACCAATACGCCAACATCGCGTGCTTAGAAATGCAAATGGCCGCTACATGTACTAAATAAATGATACATTTGGATTTAAACAAAGGTTAGGTTAGAAAGGACGCCTTGTACATTGTAAAAATACTTGAGCATATATTTTGACGTGACAACGTCTTATAAATTGGTTTGCCGGTTGACACTTCAAGAAACTGCGTTACGCTCCGCTCACGTCACGTTAGGTTTTAAATTGTTACTATTATTTCATCCTTCTTCCTACTATACGAATGAATATTCACATTAAAATTATTTTTCATCCCACCATCTCGGAAAGAGTATTTTTAATCTTCAATATCTGAGTGGAAAAGCCGTTTTTATTCTCTAGAGGATAAAGTAAATTGAATTTGGAACATCGTGTGCACTAAGTTTGTGAATTAAAAAAAAACATTAAACCTATTTACTGCTACCTCTATGGTGCCGAATATATCATACAACTTTTTTTTTTTTTGCATTTAGTCATTTCCTCGCTGAGGTGGAATGAAAAGTTACGTGTTGCACTCGAGTGCAAAGATTTTTCACCTCGTGCTCTTTTGATTCCCTCGCTAACGCTCAGGATTCTAATTTTGAATCACTCGCTGCGCTCGTGATTCAATTTTAGAATCCTTCGCTTGCTCGGTCATCAAAATTGAACACGCGGTTAAAAAGCAACTTTGCACTCTTGTATAACAAATAACTATTACCACTCAAAGTCGTTGTCACGTAAAACTTTTTTTTAATAATATGCATTCTGATGTGCATACGTATTTGAATACTTAGGCTTTATGACGTGGTACCCTTGCCACGAAATAGAAACAAAATAATTACGCGCGAATACGGAAATTGAGTTTTGTTTTTTATAAATGTCAAACGCCATTTTTTCAAAACGTCAAAGAGTTAAGAAGATAGCAAACAAACACCGTGCCGAAGTCTGCCGAACTTAAACGACGTTAGACGATGTGTTAGGTTTTTTTCGTTACGGAATTTCTTGATTCGGTCGCCGCGCTCAGAGCCCGCGATAAAAGCTATGCAATAGCTTAATAATTACGCGCGAATACGGAAATTGAGTTTTGTTTTTTATAAATGTCAAACGCCATTTTTTCAAAACGTCAAAGAGTTAAGAAGATAGCAAACAAACACCGTGCCGAAGTCTGCCGAACTTAAACGACGTTAGACGATGTGTTAGGTTTTTTTCGTTACGGAATTTCTTGATTCGGTCGCCGCGCTCAGAGCCCGCGATAAAAGCTATGCAATAGCTTAAAAATTACGTGAGGCACTCGGGGACTGCCGCGGTAAAGCTATTGCATTGCATAGCATTTTGTATCAACTTATGCAATTATAATTTTATTTATTTATTTTAATAATAAATGCACTTTGTTCATTCATATTCAAAACACTTCATACACAAATTTTACAAGTACAGCTATTCACTGTTGTACATAAATACATATACACCTATATACTTTCTCATAAGCAGCTTATGTATTCGTCCGATTTCGGAGCAGCTCGTCTCGAGTCGTGCGAGTTTCGTAGAGTCGTACAATACGTCTAATCGCACACAACGCCGTGTCGAGTCGAAGACTGCCGAACTGAAACGACGTTAGACGATGCACGGCCTTCAAGCCACACCTCCTTGCCCGTTGGAGTGGGGGGTGTTAGGTTTTTTTCGTTACGGAATTTCTTGATTCGGTCGCCGCGCTCAGAGCCCGCGATAAAAGCTATGCAATAGCTTAAAAATATATAAGTACTAGCTCATATAAATCTTAGAGAAAAGGTCTAATTTCATTGCCATGTTGGCCCAACGTACAAACATTTGTACCAATACGCCAACATCGCGTGCTTAGAAATGCAAATGGCCGCTACATGTACTAAATAAATGATACATTTGGATTTAAACAAAGGTTAGGTTAGAAAGGACGCCTTGTACATTGTAAAAATACTTGAGCATATATTTTGACGTGACAACGACTTATAAATTGGTTTGCCGGGTGACACTTCAAGAAACTGCGTTACGCTCCGCTCACGTCACGTTATGTTTTAAATTGTTACTATTATTTCATCCTTCTTCCTACTATACGAATGAATATTCACATTAAAATTATTTTACCACTCAAAGTCGTTGTCACGTAAAACATTTTTTTAATAATATGCATTCTGATGTGCATACGTATTTGAATACTTAGGCTTTATGACGTGGTACCCTTGCCACGAAATAGAAACAAAATAATTACGCGCGAATACGGAAATTGAGTTTTGTTTTTTATAAATGTCAAACGCCATTTTTTCAAAACGTCAAAGAGTTAAGAAGATAGCAAACAAACACCGTGCCGAAGTCTGCCGAACTTAAACGACGTTAGACGATGTGTTAGGTTTTTTTCGTTACGGAATTTCTTGATTCGGTCGCCGCGCTCAGAGCCCGCGATAAAAGCTATGCAATAGCTTAAAAACTCTAAAACCATGCTATGTATACTTACTTCACGCAGATTCCCTTCAGCTTATCTCTTTTAGGGTTCGAATCTTGTACCGGCGTTATATCACTGAGCCATCATCACTTTAAGGTATTTTAATACACTAATATATAATGAGAAAAAAAAATGTTAACTTACACAGTGTAAAACTATTGAACCGAGCTGAATAATTCTTTCACCATTGGAAAGCTACATTATCACGGAGTAATATAGGCTATATTATACCCCTGTATTCCTAAGGGAACGGGAACTACGTGGGTGAAACCGCGGGGCGGAAGCTTGATTTAAATATTAAGTTCTCCTTAAAAATCCGTCTGGGGTCAATGTTAATCAAAATAAACATTTTTATGTAAACAAATACTTATTTACAAAGATTACGGAAGAATTTGACATTCCCTTTAGATATGGACATAACACTTTGATAGATAACGATAATGATAATGATATGGTTATGACATTTGTGCCACCTTTCATATTTACTTTAATATAGTGTTTGATTTACCATACTTATATATTTTTTTAATAAATATGGCTGCGTCATAATAAAACTATTTCATAGAAAAGACGCTTTTACACAAAAATAAGCAAAAAAGATATAAATATGCTTTGTTCCTGCTGCTTCACTCGCATAATGTTACTCCTTGTAATGTACCTTTGAAATGTGAAATAATTATCAAAGATATTCGGTGGTTTACACGTGAAAGTGTAACAAACAAACTTACAATCGCATTTATAATTTAACACTTTCTGTTGACTATAGAACGATTTAGGGGGTGGGTGTGATGAAAGAAGTCTGCCCGACTAACATTTAGTTAAATAAAACTTTAATGAACCTTTTTAGCATACTTTTACAATACTCTAGAGCGTTTATATACAAATTCAAACTGCGCTGAACATAAACCTCTTACTCGCGCGCACGGCTCGCTCGATCTCTCTCTCCGAGTGTTGCCAACGGCGCGCGCTATGAGTAGCGTTGAGGGAGCTTACCCCTAGTGTTGCGAGTGGGACGGCCACACGCTACAACAAGCTCTGCGTCCAAAGAATCAGATTGGTCGTGTGTAAAGAATCCTTACTAATATTATAAATGCGAAAGTAGCTCTGTCTGTCTCGCTTTCACGCTAAAACTACTGAACCGATTTAAATGAAATTTGGTACACAGATAGTCTAGAGCCTGAGAAAGGACACAGGCTACTTTTTATCCCGGGAAAATGGAAGATCCCTCGGGAACGCGGGCGAAACCGCTAGTGTCCAATAAAGTGTCCAAATCAGCTATTCGGCCGTCCATAATGTTCTAGAACCATCAAATTACATTGCCCCTGAAACGTTTTATGCTCATTTATATTTTTATTTCGTACAATTGTTTTCAATTTATCATTTTAAATGACGACGTACCTACTCGGGTGAGCTTTTGATTGATTCGTCACAATTTTCAATATGACACTTGATGTCTTCATTTTAGAGTCAATAATAGATTGACATATTCGTAATAGGCAAGCTTTAATACATTCCAATTTAGCTGACGTTTTAAAGGTCAAAATCACGTTCAAGGATTCCGTTAAATACTTCAGAAAGATTAACTAGTCTGGCTTTTATGTTAGTGAGCATTGGGGGTTCGATTCCAACCCCAAACATGTGTGTGCATGAACATGACTGTCTTTTGTCTATGTAACTTTGGCGTCTATACTAATATTATAAATGCGACAGTAACTCTGTCTGACTGCCTGTCTTGCTTTCATGCTAAAACTACTGAACCGATTTAAACTAAATTTGGTACACAGACCGTCTAGACTCTAGAGCTTGAGAAAGGACATAGGCTTCTTTTTATCCCGGAAACATGGAAGTACGCGGGTGAAACCGCGGGGAGCCACTAGTATCTATTATGAATACTTTTAATTGATAAGTAAATCCAGACACAGAACAAACAGATATTTTTGTTCAGCTCTTCTAAATTCTACTAACGAAGAACGTCCCTCAGACGGGAGACATTTTGGAAAATTTTCCCCATCGCTATAGTTATAAATTTAACAGAAAATGGGGTCAAGAACCAAACAAAAATATACACAATACAAATTCTATTGCTTCATCACTGAATGGATCACATACTGAATAATGTATTAGTGTGACTGAGGTGTTCGGTAAATACCTACTTAAAAGATAACTCACCAAATCTCCTATATTTTAAATCTGTTTAAACATACTTTTAACAAGAGTTGAAACGGTGAATCTTATAAATAAAATTCGTACTCGTATCGCGGTGTTTGTGATTAAACTCCTCCGAAACGGCTTGCCCGTTTTTTATGAAATTTTGTGTGCATATTCAGTAGGTCTGAGAATCGGACAACATCTATTTTTCATACCTCTAAGTGATCATGGAAACGGGAACGGGAACGGGAACTACGCGGGTGAACCCGCGTGGCGGCAGCTAGTATATACATATAAAATTCAAAACATACTTACATCATCCGATTCTTTATAAGTGTTGTTATTATTTATTTGTATGAATATATGAATAAATAGGTACGTATTCAAATAGAATACAGTAATACCCCGACTTACGCTACCCCGTTTTACGCGAATTCGGAGATACGCGGTTTTTCAATTTGACACACAATCAAGATGAATCGGTAAATCAAATGACAATTGCAAACTTAACAGAAGGACTCAATTCAATTGAAAAGGGATTACAAATTTTAGAATAAATAGATTCTATTGAAGAACGCTTTTCTACTACAAAATGGAGAATAAAAAAATTACTGGTATGCTACGAGGATATTTTTTACGTGAGAAGAAGAAAAACTTAACTCGTCAGGCAACATTGTTAGAATATATGAAGGCTTCGACATCAAAATAACTTCGGTATAGGTTACTTTATTCATAACAATGTAAATTGTTTTATTATTAATCCACTTTGTTAAACATTTTTCTTCTAAATTATTGTTTTCTTTAAACTCTGGTCCCTATTAAACATACTTTATATGTATTTATATGCAAAGTTGAACCCCGACTTACGCGAATTCGACTTACACGGTAATCGCTCGGACCCACCTATCGCGTAAGTCCGGGGTATTACTGTATTACATTTATAATTAAACAAAATAATATTTTTTTCAAGCAATTCAATGAAGTCAGTATTCCGGATACAGACTATAGTGATGTGTCAATTCGATAATAAAGTTTACTTAATCGATATAAGTAACTTGTAACCTAGATCATATTACTTTGTCAGACATCAGCCATAAAAAAAAAACTAATCAAAACATAGGCGTTGCGTACGTCTAGACATCTTTTTGCTGTAATCTATCTCTCTTTACCGGAAAGAGAAAGCTTAATAAATACACTAGGTTCCGCTCCCCGGTTTACTCGTGTTCTTGAAGTCTTTAATATTGCCGGGATAAAAATTCCATAAGATATCCTAATTATGTGACAAATTTTCTTAAGCCGTTCTGCTTGTGGCTCCATGCGGTTTCGCCGAGTTCCCTTAAATTTTCCCGGGATAAAAAGTACCCTATGTGTTCATCCAGGCTATAAACCGTATACCAAATTTCATCCAAATCCATGCAGTAATTTTTACGTGAAAGATTAGCTAATATCCATCCATACAAACTTTCACTTTTATATTAAGTAGGGTGACGGATAATCCAAGCTATTCTAGTCCTTATAACAATATATTATATTATGATTATTGCTTGGAGTGCAAGAATGAGACGAGGTCTATATTTAGTGGTGACCCAGGTGTGTTGCAGTTAGCACAGTCATCAATCGAGCGGTACCTGGCGTTCGGCCACATATTTTAGTGATGTGAATGCGTATAGAAATATTTATCGATAAAAAATATCGCAATATTTTTTTTGTTTTCAATTATATCTATTAATAATATTGGGAAATTAGTATAGATGGATATAAATGAAGAGTTTGTTTGTTTGCTTGAACGCACTAATATCAGGAACTACTGGTCCGATTTGAAAAATTTTTTTAGAGTTAGATAGCCCATTTATCGGGAAGGGCTATATATATATATCATTACGGTACGACGAATAGGAGCTGCAAAAATGTAGCAAAAACGGGCAAGTGATGCTAACAAAGTTGCGATGATCAACTACCTAGTAGTTGATCGTACCTGCATATCCTAATATGTCTCGGCTAAGTAGACAAAATAAATATTTAATCTATAACCGGTCAAATATTTGATTGTTGATTCATAGGAATGCATGATGATTTTGTGTTTTGTAATCTTTAATATTTAGTGCATATCAGTATTCGCTTTTGAGCGGAGATATCAGGAATGAAAACATAAATAGTTTGGCACTTTTGATGACGGTATCACTTCGTTATCATGAATTTGTTTGTTTGTCATCAAGTGACAGTGTACAAAATATTTTGGATTCACATCAGTTACAAAGTACCTACATTAAAATAGCAAAATATATTTTAAGTCCTACTTATGTTATAAATGCGAAAGTTTGTGAGTATGGATAGATGGATAGATGTTTGTTACTTTTTCACGCCACAACGGCTAAAGGCATCTGCTTGAAATTTTACACAGTCTTAGCATATATTCTAGAAAAACACATTTTTATACCGAAAAAACTTAAGGTCCCTCGGAAACGCGTGTGAAACTGTGAGGAGCCACTAGTATGATGTTTTAAAATCATTTCGTTTGTAATAGTCGCAGATGTTTTTCCATATCAGTGCCAATAAATTTTACATTGAAGCAAAACATAAAAAAATGTATGTCAATGATTCATGAAATTTATTGATTGTTCAAATTGGTTTCGCGGACGTTCATTTCTCGTCAATATATTTAACCTCTGAATATTATATAATGTAGAAAAGTGTAGGATGTTTAAACATATTTATTTATTTACTGGTTTGAGCTAGCCAGGCGCTAAGCTTGAGTCTAGTAGCTTTATGCTCTAATTTATATTGACTACGATTCTTCATATTACGATCTAAAAGTCGATTTTACAATAAAAATAACCTGTTCTGCCTTCTGGAAAGTTTGTGAGAATGTATGGATGTGTGTTAGTCTGTCACGCAACAACGAGTGAAGGTATCTGGATGAAATATGGCAGAAAGTTAGAATATGTTCTAGAATAGCACATATGCTATTCTTTATGCCGGGAAAATTTAAGGTCCCTCGCGAACACGGGTAAGACCGCAGGACAGAAGCTAGTGGATTATATATCCAAAGAATGCGGCATTAAAGTGATGTCATGGCTAGAACAAAGTTTCTTGAATTAATATCGATACAGAGTTATTCCACGAACGTACTTACGTATCGTTTCGTTACATGTATATATAAAACCTTTTTAAGGTACTTTTGTACGTGACTTGGTATTTTTTTTGCCGTTTATGTGATTATTGTGGGGTGACCTTTTTTTAAATTCTGTTTTCTGGAAATTCTAATAATATACCTATTAACTCAAGCATTTTTTTAACATATATGTAGACTAGGTAACTTACTAATATTATAAATGCGAATATTTGCGAGTGATTATGTTTATTACTTCTTCACGTCTAAACGGCTAAAGCGATTCTAATAATATTTGGTATGGAGTTTGCTGACACTCTGAATTAACACATTGGCTACTTTTTATCCAGAGAAAATTGAAGGTCCCCGGGATCACGGATGAAACCGCAGGTAGCGACTAGTACTCGTATATATGTAGGTAGGTAGCTATATGAGACTTTGATAAGGTTCCGCGCACTAATTAGTTATTTGACCTATTTTTTTAATTCAGCTGTAATAAGATAAAGTTCCTCGAGTTGTCGATAAACTATGGATTCGGATTTTCCTTGTATAAAACTCAAAGAATGTTTCAGCAGTGAAAAATATAAAAACCTATATAAATATATAAAATTCTACTAAGAAAACGACAAATAAAATAAATATCATATGAGCACAATACAATAATAACTTTTTTTGTTTTAAAGACCAAACCTATTCAGAATGCCATTCAGTCCTTGAGGCTGACCACTATGGCATACTAATTATCGCATTTACTCAAATGATATCTGACGTAATAGAAGTAACATAGTCAGAGTATAAAAACAAATGTGTAACATTGTCATACCATTCGATAGCGTCATAGTTTTAAACGTTCCATGACGCAAATCACGTCATCCGCACTAATATTATAAACAAGAAAAAAAATTGCGAATGGGCTTTGAAACTACTCAATCAAACTGAATAATTCTTGGAAAGCTACATTATCAGAGAGTTATATACGCTATTTTATCACCGTATTCCTACGGGAACGGGAACTACTAAGAAGCAGTTAAAACCACGAAGCAGCTAGGCTTTTAAATCATCATCAGCTCATATATGTTTCCACAGAGGAGCTCGAGGCTTCTCTAACAATGAGGGGGCTTTAGGCTGTAGTCTACTACGCGGGCCTACTGCGAATTGGCGGACTTCACATGCCTTTGAACGTGCACCCTCAAAATCGTGAGTCGGTGCTTTCCCAACTGAACCACCACGGCTAAATATATCTGCTAATAATTATCTGCGCCTAACCAGTATTTACAACGGAAACCTTGTTACTTAAGCTAACAATGAGGTATAGACCTTTTCATATATAAATAAACATTATTAACATTTGCACTCGGACGCAGAACAAACATATGTATTTGTTCATACAATATGTTAATATTACTAAAACATCACTGGAAGGAGGGAATTATTATTATAAAGTAATACAAACTATTTTCCTAACACTTCAATCAAGTAATTTTAACTATTTAATAAAAATATTTGTCTAGAGCCTGAGAAAGGACATAGCCTATTTTTTATCCCGAAAAAATGGCAGATCTCCGGGTACACGGGTAAAACCGCGGGGAACCACTAGTAAGTATATTTCAATCACAAAAGCAATGCAAATGACAGCCTGAAAAATAAACAAAATTAGAAATAAAAGAGTCGATAGAGCAATACAAATCTAAAGTATTATTAGACTAATACTTTAAGTCAACTTTTTTTAGACTACATATATCCAAGAGTCGTTATGCGTCACCGTGGATTCGTTTCAGAAGTAACCCGTTTGTTTACTGTTGGAAACAGTCCAATTTAACTGTCCACAATCACCACAAAGACAAATTTATGGACTAACAGGTAAATTGGCTAACTCACTTATTAATGGTTTCAGCCATTACTGTTATTTATTAAACATTTTACATTTAAAAACGTTTTTAAGTTTAATTAATTGCGATAGGTGTTCATCTTGTTCACAAAAAAGTGAATCATTTAAACTTTAAAGCTATTATGAACTGCATTAATTAAAAACAACAATCATCATTTTGCTAAAATTAATAGGTCATAAAATGCAAATATTTCACTGCATCACCTTAAAATATTAAAAGATAACATAAATAAAGAAATCCATCACGTTTCGCGTCACAAAATTAGGTACTTAATAATAAATAATTTTATTAATTATTTTATGTTATACAATAAATCGTAATTTTTTACAGGCTTGCAATTTAGTATTTTACATCAATCATTGTCTGGAAAGTTAATTTATCGATAACGCGTAACCTTGTGTGTCCCATCACTCAAATTGAAAGTGACAGTGACATTAGCATGCATGCAGAAATGTCACTTAGGAAGATTCATCGCGTTGCACATAACACCAATCTATCTTCTTTAATTAGAGCATGCTCTAGTTTTCCGGACATCCGTTCGTTCCGGATCTAACTTAAAACACTTTTAACCATACTGATATAGTAAAGCGGAAGAGTTTGTTTATTTACACGCGCTAACCTCAGGAACTTCTGGTTTGTGTAGAAAAAAATAGCCCATTTATCGCGGAAGGTAAATAAACAGCTATATAACATCACGCTACGACTAATAGGAGCGGAGCATCGGTAAATTATGTTGCAAATAACAGGAAAATGTTATGCAAACGATGTTTTTGACCCAGCTAGTGGTTTCAGATAAGATATGCTAAGAAGTTTAAACAAACAAATTAAGCGAAATATTTCATCTGCAAATAGAGCCTTAATTACCTCTTATTTAAACTGCATATTTGTTTAATCTAATCAACGGGATGTTTTTCAACGTTGCCTAAAAAATGAGATAAACTTACGTCCTACTAACAATATAAATACGAAAGTCAGTATGGATGGATGTTAGTTACTTTTGACATTGAAGGTCCCTCGGGAACGCGGGTTAAACCGGGGGACGGAAGCAAGTAAAAAAATAATATAAGTAAAGTCAATTTAGGTCACATGTACGATGATATTTTATTACTACAAGTTCGGAAGTACTTAAATTGGTAATCTAAAAAAATTTACAGAAGAAAAATAAACATGTTGTCCCAAATTTTCCGACATTTAAAATGGCTGTCCTAAATATAAGTGACATTGAAAAATGTTGCTTTTAAATTATTATTCTATTCTCTTGATTATTTTCTATTAATTATTCTATTGATACTAAGTATAGTATCAATAGAATAATGTTTTTCAGAATATTTTTTCAGTCGTTGAGTCAAAGCAGCATTAGCATTTATTTATTGCTACGCATCTAGAAATGTAATTTATCTATTATCTAGAAATACTATTTTCATTTACTCCCACGTAAAATTTCAAAGTCAATGCCCGTTTTATTATTTAAACTACTTACTGAATCGTTCCTGAAAAAATATTATTGAAAGCGTCCATATACTTCAAGTGTATATTGGTCATAAAATTTTATTTTCTTCGGGGAATTATTAAGTATCGGGTTTTGGGTTAGCACTTTATTGTTATTGTATTTTTTTTGGGTTACCGGATTATTTGTTATTGATATATTCTATTTTGGATTTTAGGATTTGTTTAAAGAGTTTTTTAGTACAGATATTTGGGATTCATATTTTAATTTAATTTTATATGGGACTAGCTGCCTCCCTGCGGTTCCAACCGAGTAGTTCCCGTTCCCGTGGGAATACGGGGATAAAATGTAGCCTATATTTACCGGGTAGTGTAGCATCCCAAAAGTGAAATATTTTTTCAAATTGGTCAAGTCGCTTCGGGGCCTATTCAATGCAAACAAACAAACAAAAAAACAATCAAATCTGTCCTCTTTATAATATGGTGTAGATTAAATATAGATTTTATACACTATAGCTGCATATAAGAGCTAACTTCATTCCATCATTTAGACAAAATTGTCATGGCGTCACATAGATTTTTATATCCGTAAACCTTGGTGATCCATTCAATTGTTAATACATCTATACTTGACCCCCATTAATTCCTGATTATTCTTGAATATTAATCGAATACATTAACAATGAAATACGTCATAATATGTAGATAAATTTTTAATACACGCGGGATAAAATAATAAATATCTTAAATCTTGATACATTTTTCACACAAGACCAATCTGATTCCGAATTAGAACTTGTGTTATGATAACCACATAGCTGATACTGCTTTTAACATACTTATATAGATATTTACATCCAGACATAGGACAAAACCTTGTCCGTGGACACAAATTTTTTGTGGGATTCGAACCGGTGCCTTGAAAGTCAGGGTCGCTAACCACAAAGCCAACCGGCTAGAGTCAGAATCTTACATAAACAATAAATTTTCATAAGTCGATGTGACATCATTTTTTTTATTTCCGCATAATAATAAATAGAAAACGAAGGACACTGTGTTCAATTTATCGGAAAATGATGTAAGTAAATGATTAATGTTTTATAATCGGTAATCTGGAGTTTTGAGGTTCTCAAACTTTGTTGTTGTCGCCCCTTTTTGATTATTTAGCTCGTATTATGGTAGCCCTTTTTAAATTTACTCTGTTGTTTCAAGACCATTTGTCGACCAAAAAGTACAACTGTTTTAAGCCGTTTTAAATTATATTTATTAAGTTATCTTGCCTATAGTTTAATCTTTTTAAGCAATTAATTAAACTTGCTCTATCAACTTACTTCTTAGGCCTTAAGTAAAACTTACGTAGGTACGTATTTATTTTTAACTTATATGATAATAAAGTGTAGTCCGTTTATAATTTACATTAATAAAATAAATAGAACGATGGAATTAAAAACCTTGTGTGCAAAATGGTAATGATATAACTGAGTGAATAAAACATATTTTAGGTCGTTGTAAAGAATATCGTTATGTTGTCGACAGTAGGTACTTGAGTGCCACTTTATTTCAGCACTGACAATTTTAATCGAGTGCCGACAAATTTATAAATCTTATATCACTTGAACGTAAGTTCTAAAGCACTTATAATCAGTCATTTGATTTCAAAATTCAAGAAACACAATAATAATCTCATAAGATATGCGCAAGCTGATAATTTGGTATAGAAAAAAGTTTGAGACTCATTCTACGATGACTTTTTCAAGCAAATACGCTAGTCTTCCTTGAGAGTCAATTTGAGATACAATCTAACAAATTATTAGATTCCAATAAATTTTTCAATAGGGTTATCAATTGTTTAATGTAATAAAATTCACTATAGAGAATCTGACATCCCTGCTTAGGCGGGTAGAAGAAGAAAAAGATGGAGAATCTGACAAATTTTGCTATTTTTTACAATATACGCTACGGATACTGGTCACAGATATTTCCAAGCAGATATCATTAAGATTATATCCTAATTACTTATGGAATTTGATCATAGAATTAATCTTCAGTCGAAAAGTATCATAAGCACACTCAAAACTCAAGTGTTTTGACAGCCCGGTTGGCTTTGTGGTTAGTGACCCTGACTTTCAAGCCACGGGTCGTGGGTTTGAATCCCACCCAGGACAAACATTTGTATGCGTGAATATGTCTGTTTATTCTGTGTCTGGATGTAAATATCTATAATATGTATGTATTTAAAAGTATTATATGTAGTATATCAGGTATCTGGTTACCATAACACAAGATTCATTTGAAGCTTACTTTGGAATCAGATTGGCCGTGTGTGAAAAATATTTATTTATTTAAGTGTACAATGGAACACTTGAGCGCCAACCCTGACTTGTCCCATAACGACTTCAATGTCACAATCACCTACCGCTGGTTGTCAACGGTATACGATTACCATCAATGATTGACAACATATGTATGATGTCATCCAATCAATCAAAACGAACGAACGGACATACAATCATTACAGTATTTATTGAAGCTATATAGATATTAGATAAAGTCACTTGTTAAACTAGATTGGTTCATTCCGGTGTTTTGTTAGCACATCGTAAACGGTGGGCTTATTGTTGATATCGATGCTTTGACAGCTATTCTAAAGGAGAGTGAGTTCATTTCAAATAGGACAAATAATTGTGTCTGGTTTGCAAATAAGATTACTAAATAACAATGTTATCTAGCAACTATTATAAGGCTTCTTGGGATAGGAATTCTTTTGAGCAGCGTAATGGTTCAGACTTTTTAGCTCATTGCTGGTTTCTTATTTTTGAAACAGGATAAAATATAACCTAAGACATAATATGTAAAATATTCCTAAAAAATATTGATAAATTATTTCCTCTTGATATTGACTGGGCTAATCTTTACAACCCAATACTCTAATATATAATATTATATAGGCTGCGCTCCAGCTCTTATATATATACTAGTTTACATCTCTCGATTTCACCCGCATTCCTAAGAGATTTTCAACTTTCCGGGATAAAAAGTAACCTATATCAAAATCGTTTCTTTGATTTTAAACGTGAAAGGGAAAAACTTTACAGATAGACAGAGTTACTTTGCATTTATAATATTAGTAGTGATGTATTGTCCGTGTGAATACAAATATCAAAGGTCATAGTGTAGGTGTAAACAGTATAATGTAATGCCGTTAAATAAAGCTAGACTCAGACTTCATCTTAGCAAACACTACCGGTTAATCACCTCTGTGTAATATCCTTGGCGTTTTTAATGTAATTAGCAATGAATAAATTATTTTTAATAGGTTTCAGTTCATAGGCCTTATTAGCTCGTATATTATGTGTTGTTAAAATATAAGCTGTTTTTTGAACACTTTGTTGCACGCTATTTAATATTTTTCATATTAATTTTCAAAATATTAATTCGTTTCCTTAATTAAAGGATACTCAGTTGTTTATTGCACCTATTTACATTATTAACGATCTAATAGTGTTTTTTAATTTATTCTTATATTTATTAATTGCTCTGATTAAATACATTTAAACATTGATAATGATTTCCGTAATGTTGGTATTTTAAATGTTAATCTTGTAAAGTCACGTTAAGAGTCAAGTAATCCATTTGATATTTTATCTCTAACACGACTAATAAATATTATAAACATTGATATATATTATGCAGTAGGTAATTTACTTTATATATTAAATACTTAATATGGAGACCACGATGGAATAGTAATGAAATTGCATATAGATTTTAATTTTAATTCTACAATCACAGGTATTATTTGGCAAGCAAAAACCAGATCACGTTTTTGTGCATGCAAAATGAACTTGAGTAGATACTTAATAAAAATACAGAAACCTATCATCATCATCCATGAAATAATTTCGAACATATACACGCCTAATAGAGCGTAGACCACAGCTAAATTACTTTAAAATAAAATATGTATTTCATTCATGCCTTCAACTACAAGGGTACTTATAAAAATCGACTCTATTATAACAATAATATCCATATGTAATCACTGTAAACAAATATGAAATAAATAAAGTGTCAAAACGGAAGGGGGACAGTCAAAGTTTGACAACCGCTGTCAGTAAAATGTCCGCAAACAAAACTCCTACGATTTACAAACATTGTCAAGTGCTTCGTGAGTGTAAGATTTGTATGTCCTTTGTATTGTCAATCAATATGTCATCTGGCCCTATGCGGACGACCTTAGCTTCATTAAGATTATGAAGTCATAGACTAAAGTTCTTATGATTCCACTACCTGTTTTTATTATTACTAGTCGCTCCTCGCGGTTTTACCCGCGTTCCCGTGAGATCTTCGATTTTCTCGGATAGTGGCCTATGTCCTTTCTCAGGCTCTAGACTATCTGTGCACTAAATTTAATTTAAATCGGTTCAGTACTTTTAGCGTGAAAGCGAGACAGACAGAGTTACTTTCGCATTTATAATATTAGTATAGATTCTATTGTGCTTAGTTAATAACTAGGTATTACAATATTGCAGTAGTTTTAGGTTATCTTTTATGTAAGTTTGGATTTACGAATGTTTATAAGTCAATCATACCAAAAAAACGGAAGGGTGTGGCACGGAGCTAAAATACCTAGTTTAGGTTACCTAGGCTAGGTAGGTCTACTTATTATTTAGATAAATCGAAGTCCCCGAAACACATACATACGTCGGACATATTACACCCATTCCAAAACTGATTCGAAAATATGCAAAGCTTTTGTTATGGTAATCAGATAGCTGATTTATTATACTATTTTTAAATATAGGTATAGTTGTGTAGATAGCATCCAGACACATAACAAACAGACATGTTCATGCACTAAAAGGCGATGCCCCAATTATGAGCACCTATATCAGATTCAGATATTAGCAATATGGTAAATATATAAAAATATCTGTTCAGTTTGACGTGTGTTAAAACAGATGCTAAGGATATTAATATTCAACTAGCGTAAGCTCCTTGGTTTCCACCTGCATTCTTGGGGAATCCACGAAGATTTATTCATATATTATTTCTATTATATTATTAATCTATACTAATATATAGTTTGTTTGCTTGAGCGCGCCAATCTAAAAAATCTCAGGAACTCCTGTAGTTCCTGAGATTGGCGCGCCTATTCGAAAAATGTTCAGTGTTAGATAGTCCATTAACCATTTATCGAAGAAGGCTATATGACATCACGGTACGGCAATCAATTCGCTCCTAGCGAAGCACCAATAAATAATGTTTGAACATCGGTGTTTTTTTTCTCTAAGCTCACGTTAACGAACCGAACTCCCGTAGCTCAATCAAAGTAACTATTCCACGCGGACAAAGTCGAGGGTAGAAGATAGAAATCTATAAGAAGGTCATTTGAAAATAGAAAAATACAGAGGACCATAGACCCTCCTTTTTCAAAGTCGTAAAATAGTCAAATCTTTTCAGCCGTCCTCGAGTCTTGCGCATAACACAGATATATATAGCTATTTTTATATCAAAAACTAACACAATAATTTCTTTAACAGTGAATGCATGACGGACCCCGACAACCCTCAAGTGAGCTACTGGGGTAGGTGCGAGAGGGACACATGCATCATCAGCGACGACATCATATCCGGGGTGAACAGAGATGGCGCTAGTTGGCGAGCTGCTAACTACTCCCAGTTCTACGGAAAAAAACTTAAAGATGGACTGATTTATAAGCTTGGTAAGTTCTTCCCCCAGCGTGTCCCGCAGGGGACACCCTCAGCGCTGTCGCTTAAATTTCTCCTTCGGTTGAGAGCTCTCTGCGCTCACCGAAACAGTCCGCGTAACGGCGTAAAAGCCATCTGAGGCTAACACCTGCTAGTCCATTAAAAAAAACAATCTTCTATTTGTTTACATACATCTATAAAGAGGAAACATTTGATGTTTTTTTGCATTGAATAATCTCAGAAACAACACATATCTGAATAATTTTTTCACCAACTGAAAATTACATTATTAAGGCGTAACATAGGCGAGGTTTTAAATAATTACAAACTTAGTATAAAACAGTCACTCCCCGCCGTCTGTACGTTTAGGTCTTTCAAACTACGTAACAGATTTTAATGCAGTTTTTATCAATAAAATAGGTATATAGAGTGATTCATGATCGTAGATTTATAAGTATGTATAAATAATTATGGTATTTTTTCTAAAATGGCTGAAATATGACAGTGTTTTGTTGCACCCGTCCGAACTATGTAATGGTCGCTAGTTCTCTATGTAGATAATACATACATTTTCGTAAATCAATCAGTCCCACGAACAGAGTGCGCTAAATATTCCAAATACCATATATAGGCAACGAAATTGAATTGAATCAGAACCAACAATCGTGACTGTAGCCACAAAATGAATCACCCTAATGACTTTTATTACATGAACCATAAAGGCTATAATTGACAGATTTAACGTTGATAATAAATCAAAATTAAGTGCCAGACGTTTTCATTTGAATACGAGTGATTTGAGCATTTGTGTAAGTCATTTCATCAAAACGACGTATTAGGTCTTAGGTCAGTTTTGGAACGAGATGAAATGTTATGACAGTCTGATTTCGTGATTTGACCACAGCTGGTATATCTTTATTATCTATACTTCTATACTTATATATAACTAGCGGACTGACTTCGTTCTGCCCACCAGCCCCACCTACCGGGTGCAAATTAATGTATTATACAACAAAACCTTCCCCATGAAATAATCCGTAATTTGGTGAAAGCCGCATGAAAATCTGTTCAGTAGTTTTTGTGTTCATCGCAGACAGACAGACAGAGGCAGCGGGGACTTTGTTTTATATATGTAGATGCTGAAGAGTTTGTTTGCTTGAACACGCTAATCTCAAAAACTACTGATCCGATTTGAAAAAATATTTTAGTGTTAGATAGCCCATTTATCGAGGAAGGCTATTGCTATACATCATCACGCTACGACGAATAGCAGAGAAGCATCAATCAAAAATGTGGCAAAAACGGGCAAATGACGTTAACGAAGTTGCGCGGGTCAAGTAATATATATATTTTTGTCAAGATCAGAACAAACACCGCTTCATTATCATTGTTAACAGTTAAAATGAAAGTAGATCAACCAGTATAGATCTAGCCAAGATCCAGTCTATACCATAAGCACTAGAATAGGTGAAAGTGACAGTTCGAATAGTTCACTTTCACATATCATTTGACCTTTATTACCATTGTAATAAGAATCACAATAGAATTTAGCATTTGATCGTGAGCAAATTTTTGATATGGCATTAGATTTCGACTCGGGTTAAGGAGGTTAGATGCAAATAGAATGTAATTCCTAACTTTAGTTAGATACAGTATAAGTAGGTATGTACGTAAAGCCTTAAATCTACACTAATATTTTAAAATGAAAAATTTGTATTTTTTCGTGTGTATATAAACTCAAAAACTACTAGACCGATCTGAATAATTCTATCACCAATTGAAAGCTAGATTATCAAGGAGTAACATAGCCTATAGTTCATCCCCATAGTCCTATGGGAACGGGAACTACGCGGGTGAAACTGCTCGGAGGCAGTTAGTAACGTATACAATCCTACAAATTTTTTGAGACCTTAACTTTTTCCATTATTCTATGATATTGTTCCCTTCTTATAGAAGTGTAGTTCGGTGGAGAGCCCGCGTAAGGGTGTAACAGCCACGTTCTAGTCCCGTCAAAAAAAGTGTAGTTGAGAATGGCTATATAGACCTACTCTTTCACTCAACAGGGGTTAAAGGGAAAATAAAAAAAAGTGGGCAAAGATGTTTTTAATTAAATAACTGACATTCAGACAGTTAAATTATAGTCTTATTAAACCTTCAAGCAATTTAAAACCCTTTTCATACTCACTGACTTATAACTCAAAACCATAATTTAGAAAGATTGAAAAATATCTACAGATTGTGATGTAGGGAGGCAAAAAAGAAAGCAAAATTTTATGAATATTTCTGCAGAGGAGGGCAAATACCAGTTTCGTTGAGCAGGGTGACTGAGTGCATAGATACCTACTCCGACTGCCAGGGTGTAGCTTCGATTCCTATCTAGTACATACGGATAATTTTGTGGGCATCAATTTAATGATGTTTTTTGTCTGGGTATTTATAGGAGGTATTCCACGATGCCCACCTAAACGAAGCCCACCCAGAGGAAGCCCACCTAAAGTATTCCACGATGCCCACCCGTAGGTGGGCTTCAAATAAAAATTAAAAATAATTAATTTTCTATTCCACGAAGCCCACCTAAGAATATCACTCGCATAGTGTGGGGACAAGAAATAAAAATGTCGATAGAAAAATATATTTATTATTTAAAAGACTAACTTAAATTTCTATAATCGTTCAATTTCGTTATGTGACATAATATTTGTCATTTTTGTAATCTTAGGTAGGTACTATTTAAAATCACAGATTGTTTCATAATTATCATTCCAAAAAATATTTTTCAATTTTTTTCTCTTTTGTGCTCTTGATAAAATCACAGATTGTTTCATAATTATGCAATAAAATCTTGGACAAGTATCACTAACATTATCAAACAGTATCAAAAACACAAAGAAAACATCAACATAGATCTCTATTTAAAACTATAATAAATAAATAAATATCCTGGGATGTTTTTCACACGGCCAATCTGATTCCAAAGTAAGCTTCAAATGAAACTTGTGTTATGGTAACCAGATAGCTAATATACTACATGTATTACTTTTAAATACATACTTATATAGATATTTACATCCAGACACAGAACAAACAGACATGTTCATGCATACAAATGTTTGTCCTGAGTGGGATTCGCACCCACGACTCGCGGCTTGAAAGTCAGGGTCACTAACCACAAAGCCAACCGGGCTGTCAAACTATATTTACAACGTTTTTGATATTTGTCGAAGTATTTATTGTAATTATGAAACAATCTATGATTTTTTATGTTACAGTAGAGTATTTTTATTATTCACTAAACAGGGAGCTATATGAAAACTTCAACATAGATCTCTATGGAAAGCTATAATTGCAATGTTTTGCAATGTTTTTGATACTTGTCCAAGTTTTTATTGCATAATTTTGAAACAATCGGTGATTTTATTAAAAGCACAAAAAAGGAAAATAATAGAAAAAATATTTTTTGGGATGATAATTATGAAACATCAAACAATCTGTGATTTTAAATAGTAGGTACCTAAGATTACAAAAATGTCAAATATTGTCTCACATAATGAAACTGAACGATTATAGAAATTTAAGTTCTTTTAAATAATATGGATGTGAATATCTATATAAGTATGTATTTAAAAGTAGTATTTGTAGTATATCAACTGTCTGGTTACCATATCACAAGCTCTGCTTAGATTGGAATCAGATTGGGCGTGTGTGAAAAATGTCCCAGGATATCTAATTATTTATAATAAATATTTTTTTCTATCGACATTTTTATTTTTTGTCCCCACACTATGCGAGTGATATTCTTAGGTGGGCTTCGTGGAATAGAAAATTAATTATTTTTAATTTTTATTTGAAGCCCACCTACGGGTGGGCATCGTGGAATACTTTAGGTGGGCTTCCTCTGGGTGGGCTTCGTTTAGGTGGGCTACGTGGAATACCTCGTTTATATCTACTAAATACTTAGAAAAAACTAGTATACCTACTTTTGGGTATAGGATATTTGAAAAAAAAAAAAAAAATATCTATTAGTATAAGAATTTAATTTCTTCTTAATCCGATTGATAAGAATTTCGTAGTTAATCCCATATTTAATGTTTTTTTTTTATATGCTATACCTACGTGTATTTAGCAATGAAAATCAAAATATGTATCTGCGAATAAAATAACCTTGTAAAATTTCATATACCTAATCAAATTAAATTACAAATTTACATAAACGATCATAAATTACGTTCCCGTTAAATTTCTTATTTTGAATAATGGATAAACTTTGAAACACTAATATTATAAAGAAGAAATATTTCTTGTTTAGTTTTTTTTAATAGCCTCCAAAACTACTTTAACGATCTGAACAATTTTCACACCAATCCAAAGCTACATTATCAGGGAGTAACATAGGCTATATTTTAACCCCGTATTCCTACCGGAACGGGAACTACGCGGGTAAAACCGCGCGGCGGAAGCTAGTCGACTAATATATTTAATAACTACTAAAGATCGGATTAAATCTACATTACAGTGATTTTATCTTTTTAATATTAGTCGTGTCTAGACTGTCGACACTTATACCGTTGTATTAGGGTTCCGTAAGTAAATAAGAAATGACCATTTTGAACGCTTGAGTTGCAAAGTAAATAAATAAGCTATCATATTTTAGACACGATCAATCTGATTACAATCTAAGCAGAACTTGTACTATAGTAATACAGCTAATATATGTATAATAAATATATACTGGTGGGTGGTGAAAACTTGTAAAAGGCTATTGTAGCAACTTATAGATTAAGAAACATCAAAAAGAAATGTAAATAGCTGTTAGTTTTCCAATAAATAAATAAATAAATAAATAGAAACAGCCATTGTATCGTTAAAGAGTAATAAACATTCACCCATCCATCCTCAGAAACTTTCTACATTTAAAAAAAAATTAGGTTCTATAATCAGATACAGAACAAAGTAATTTCTGCTCATAGATCAGATGTAGTGCATAACGTAATTTAAATATTTCAAACGATCGCTTATATATATCTATGTGTTGGTTTTGCTGAGAAGAGCCGATAGTCAATTCTGCAGTGACCCTTTTCAAAACAAACGGACATTTATTAAAATTATTTGATTATTACAAATAACTAGCTGCCGCCCCTCGGTTTTACCCGCGTAGTTCCCGTTCCCGTTCCCGTGATCACTTAGGGGTATGAAAAATAGATGTTGTCCGATTCTCAGACCTACTGAATATGCACACAAAATTTCATAAAAATCGGTAAAGCCGTTTCGGAGGAGTATGGCAACGAAAACTGTGACACGAGAATTTTATATATTAGATAATCATAATAATATACAGAACCCCAGCATTATTAAACAAGTTCTTTTTTGCGGGTGCGCTAGCTAGTAAATACTTCACGACTTATTTAATAGAATCGTCACATCCGTCTTAACTGGTCGGCTTATCTTAATTTGATATAGATTTTTTGTTAAATACAAAAACTGACACGTGACCGACAGACGACAGATCACAAAAGATATATATCTATTCATAAACCATTGTGATATTAAATTAACTTAAGTTGATAACTACTAAAGAATTTATTATAATTTCTTATTGGGCGGTTTTTGTGGTTAATAACCCTGACTTTCAAGCGGCGGTCGTGGGTTGAAATCCTATCCAGGACAAAAATTTGGGATAGACATGTCTGTTTCTCTTATGTTTGTGATACTTATATGAAAATCTCCTGCCACAGTGTTTGTATATTTAAAAAGTCGTGAAGTATATTTCCTCCTACTCCCATCTCCCATACAGGTATGATATGATACCCGCGCGAAGCCGGGGCGAGTCGCTAGTAAATACATATACATATCGGTATATATTTAAATATAGCATATGTCGTATATTGCCTATTCGGTTACAACTGTAGGTAATTAGTAGTTCTGCTTTATTAAGAATATTGGCAAGATAATTTTTAAAATCGGCACAGTAGTTTTTGAGTTTATTCATTACAAACATACATACACACACACTAAACTACAAATATTTCCTCATTATAGGTACTAGTGAAGATTAACATTCATAGACATGACAAACAGACAAATCTTTAGTGTGAAACGAACTTCAAAAGTCTCGCTTGAAAACCTCGCTAACCACAAAACCAACCAGCCTATCTTCATATATCATATTACAGGTACATTACCACTGAGCCGTGAGACTAGAAGGATGGGTGCCATAAGATACGACAAGGATATACCTTATCCAACAAGCTTCGACGCCAGACAGAGATGGAAGAACTACATATCGCCTGTCATCGACCAGGGGTGGTGCGGTTCTGACTGGGCCGTCTCCATTGCCGCTGTAGCATCTGATCGGTAAGTTATACAGAAAATAGATAGACAGATAGATAGATAACACTTTATTGTACACCAAGAACAAAAAAACAGACACTTTTAGTAACAATAAAACTTAACTAAATGCACTAAAGTGGCGGTTTTAACGCTAAAAGCGTGGTATGAAAAAAAGCGATTTCTTCCACACAACTGTTGGATGGAAGGGATCATGGTCATGGTAACTATAAAATACGGTGGTGCAGCAAATAAATAAATAATACTACAAATTACTTATATATATTTACATAATATATGAAATAGCAGAGATCTATAATATAGGTAACAAGTTAACTTAAGTACCTCATTTTGTATGAAAACTAACCATGTCACTTTTGCTTTGACATCCAAAAGCAAAAACGGTCGATTGCGGACTAAATGACGGTGAAGGAAGCAGACATTTTTGCTGCTTCTTGACACGTGAAGTAGTCTAGTTACTTAGATGTAGGTCTGCGGCTTTAAGTTTAAAGAACTGTGTACCCATGTATCTACATACTTAGATAGCAAAATAAATGCTTGATAGTTATATACATCTCCTAATACATAAAAAAAACGGCCAAGTGCGAGTCGGACTCGCGCACCGAGGGTTCCGTACAAACCTGCAAGGTTTACAAAGTTCGTTCATTACGACAATTAATAACGTTAAGTAATAAGTTTATATTTATTAAAAAATATATATTTTGTAATGTAACTAAAAATTTAAGGTTTTCGGAATTTTTCCTTTATGTGTGCTATAAAACATTGCTTCATGCCAAATTTCAAGATTTTAGGTCGACTGGAAGTACCCTTTAGGTTTTGATTCCCTTGCGAGTACTTGCGAGTTTCAAAATATGCAGCTTAAATTGCTGTTTCTTTTGATTGCGTTGACATAGAAGTTTGATTTTGTTACAGCTTAAAGGTATTATAGACCTGAGTATTTGGTATGAATTTCAATTTAATACCTCTACGCGTTTATGAGGAAATGGGTAGTAAGTTTAAAATTATTAAAAAAAAATATATTATGTGATGTAACTAAAAATTTATGGTTTTCGTAATTTTTCCTTTATCTATGCTATAAGACGTTGCTTCGTATCAAATTTCAAGATTCTGAGTTCACGGGAAGCACCCTGTAGGTTTTGATTCCCTTGCAAGTGTCGAAAATTTGCGGCATAAACGGCTGTATCTTTTGATTGCGTTGGCTTAGAAGTTTGATTTTTTCACAGCTTCAAGGGACAGTAGACCTGAGTAATTGATATAAATTTCAGCTTCATACCGCCACGCGTTCCTGAGAAAAAGGGTCTTGACAGACGGACGGACAGACGGACAACAAAGTGATCCTATAAGGGTTCCGTTTTTTCCTTTTGAGGTACGGAACCCTAAAAAGAAGGAAAGACCTAATAATATAGCTTTCCATTGGTGAAAGAGGTCCAGTAGTTTCGAAGCCTATTCGTTACACAAAGAAATAAACAAAAACTCAAATATTTTCTCTACTATCTACTTCTATACTATAATATTAGTTTAGATATCACTTTAAGGCCTATCAAACCGCAATCTGGATACAAAAAGGAGTGACAAAAACCACCACAAAACCAGTCTGTTATATGAGCGTGAATTCTTTTTCGTTTTGCATACTCCGGTGGGAATCTTAAAATAGGATAGAGGACCCTTGACTTCGCCTCACGTCTAGTGCACTCATACATTTCCAACATTTGTTTAAGTTTCTGCATACCGTTTGTATACAGAGGAATTATTAGTATTTCGCCTGTTTGTCTATACCAATATTTGAAAGAGGAAAGCTTTGTGTTTTTGGAATTTGGAATACATAAAAACTACTTGACCGATCTGAATGATTCTTTCACTAATGGAAAGTTAGATTATTAGGAAGTAACATAGGCTATATTTTATTCTCGTATTTCTACGGGAACAAGAACTATGCGGACGTAGCTAGTTTGTTAAAAATAGGCTCCGAAACTACTGGACCGTTTTAAATAATTCTTTCACCAATATAAAGCTACGTTATTTGTAAATGTAATAGGCTATATTTTATACCTGTATTCGTACGGGAACGGAAACTGCACAGGTAAAACCGCAGGGCAGATGCTAGTCATAAATAAATACAATATGGCTTCTATCCGAGATGAATTGCGTTTGCGCATATGTTATTGTTATTATAAGCGAACGATTTATTAGTTTAACACTGAAAATAGGTGTTGCATGGCATGAAATACCTTAATTCATTATGATCTTAGTAAACAGGTACATTGTTAATGTAAATACATGCTTAAATTTACATTTGCACTAATATTATAAATAGGCATGGTTGGCATTGGATCTGCTGTGAAACTGCTGGTTTGAATTCAAAAACCTGTTAGATATCTGATAGTGTTTGATAGTCCACTTAAAAAGGAAGGCTATTCATCAAATATTGCTAAAAATGGGGTAGATGTGATGCATCCAAAGTTAATCCCATCAACAAGTACCTACATTATATAGAATCGAATAAAATAAAATAGATCGGTTCTGTGTGTGGCAGGGTAGCCCAAGTAAACTACAGCTTATTTTTCTATTTTTACCAATAGGTAGATATATCTATATAATATATCATTTATTTACTTTTAAGTTATTAAATAAAATACCTATGGAACTCTATTTCTTCGCGCGTATGATCAATTTGCTGCGCAATAGTAACGGCGGCCTTCTGAAAATCAGTGCTGTACCTTATGTGCAGCGTACACTGAGCTGCCCACCTAGCTACACACAAGTTGGTCATTTTGCTTCTCTTCTTTAATATGTACTTTCTTTTCTGTGTGTAGAATAAATGGTTTAATTGGAACTCACCAGAGTTTTAAAAATAATATAGAATTTTTGCCCTAACAAAGCATAAAAAATACCGTTTCAGATTCACCTTAAAATTTTTAACCCGTAAGAGATATACCCTTTATTTATCAAATTAATTATACTCTAACGTAATGTACACAGGTTTGCAATTCAGTCCAACGGTGCTGAGAACATGGTCCTCAGTCCACAAATACTGCTCTCATGCAACAAACGCGCGCAGAGGGGCTGCGATGGAGGACACATTGATGTTGCATGGAACTTCGCCAGGAGCCACGGGTAAGATGATAAAGCCAAGTATTTAGTCTAAAAAGATGCTAAGTTGATTTTTATTCGAAACGAAATACCTGATACATTTATCACACACAGCCAATCATGTAAACTGATATATAAAGCTGAAAAGTTTGTTTGCTTAAAAGCGCTAATCTCAGGAACTACTTGTCCGATTTTAAAAAATATTTCAGTGTTAGATAGCCCTTTTATCGAGTATAAGATTATTTCTGTATTAAGTACTACGGAAAAGGGTGAAACCGCGGGGCGGAAGCTTACATACTTATATAGATAGGTATGCAGAAAACAGGTTAATGCACACAAATATGAGTCCTGTATGAGCATCGACTCTACGTCCACCGTCCTGAAATTCAAGGTCACAAACTACAAAGCCAATCAGCATGGCGATATTTCGAATCAAACTCGATTGATACGGTCTGGTAGAATCCTGTATTCACACGCGTTAAGAAACCGGTCTACGCGCCGTAATCCAAAAGGAACGATATAAAGGATATCTAATGAGATAAAAATAACCCTGGAATTTACAATGAGGCAGGAGCAAATTTTCGATCATTAAAACCACAGCCTTATAATCTAACTAGATAATGTTAGCACCTCAATTGGTATGAAGACCAACCGTGATACTCTTCCATTGACATAGAAAGTAGATATTTTTGCTGCTTTTTGACACGTAAAGTACTCGCGACGTCTAGTTATATATATATATATATTATCTATACTAATATTATAAAGAGGAAATGTTTGTTTGTTTGTTTGTAATGAATAGGCTCCAAAACTACTGGACCGATTTCAAAAAATCTTTCACCTTTGGAAAGCTACATTATCCCCGAGTAACATAGGCTATATTTTATCCTTGTATTCCCACGGGAACGGGAACTACGCGGGTAAAACCGCGGGGAGGCAGCTATGTTAAATATAGGTCTACGACATCAACCATTAAACTGCCCGTCTACATCATTGACTACTAGTGGCTCACCGCGGTTTCACCCGCGCTCCCAGGGGATCTTCAATTTTCCCGGGGAAAAAAGAAGGCTATGTCCTTTCTTTCGTACCAAATTTCATTTAAATCGGTTTAGTAGTTTTAGCGTTATAGCGAGACAGACAGACAAGGAGATACTTTCGTATTTATAATATTAGGATTGGTTATATCTATATATAAAATCCAGGTTCAAATGTCCGCGAATCGTTTTGTTTGCATGTAAGTAAATAACGATGAGAGATTAATATTAAGATTTTAAACCAGTGTTTTGCAAACTTTATGACTTTTAATCCCATACTTAGTATGTTAACAAAAAAATGGTATATTACCTAAGTAATACCTATTGTATATTATTTTGACTGACTTCTGTGACACAATTAAAAAAATCTAAATTAAAAGCCATTTATTCAGTTTAGGCCCTAAATCTGCACTTATGATATAGGTACTGGAGAGAGAACTAAAGTAGTAATCGTATTTCAGCCCGGTTGGCTTTGTGGTTAGTGACCCTGACTTTCTAGCCGCGGGTCGTGGGTTCGAATCCCACCCAGGACAAACATTTGTATGCATGAATATGTCTGTTTGTCCTGTGTCTGGATGTAAATATCTATATAAGTATGTATTATGTTACTTCAGGTGCAAAGCCGGTATTAGATAATAATAGGGATAGCGCCCTTAACCTAAACTCTGAATCACAAAGTAGGAAAACAATTGTTATGAGTGATTCAATTGGAAAAGATTTTGGCCCTATTCTGAATAATTTACTTAATGAACGGTCATTGAATAAATGTTACCCGGGGGCATCTTATGAACAGGTAGTTAATAACATTCATTCACATGACCTACATCAGAATAGCACAGTCATACTTTTATGCGGAGATAGCTTAAATATAAGGAAAAAGGATGTAATTAAAAGTTTTGATAAGTTGCTTGACCTACGGAATCAGTTTAAATGTAAATTTGTCATGTGTGCTTTTCCTTATTCTTGTTCATTATCTCAAGAACAGAATATGCACATCTATAATATTAATATGACCATCTATAATTTATGTAATCGTCATAGTGACGCCATGTTTTATTTTGACATGAATAATGTTATTTCTAATTTTAAGTTGACAAGAGATACTCTCTATCTGCCACTTAAGTATAAGCGACAAATTGCTACATTGTTAGCTGGTAATATACACATATATAACCAAACCAATATCTTGGTTGGACACACTATTGCGCCTGTCGTTATTGACGTTAACCAGGCATCCGGGGAGGATTTTCAAGTACGTCAAAGACTAAGCCCAACCATTTAAATATTGTGCATCAAAATATACAGGGCTTAGCTGGTAAAGAACTAGAGATAGAATTGTTCCTAGAATACCATAAGGTTAATATTTTTTGTATAACTGAACACTGGTTAAAGAACCATGAGCTATTGCTCAATATTCCTAATTTTAAGTTAATGAGTTCGTTCGTTAGAAGATCGGCGATACACGGCGGTAGCTTAATTTTTATTTCCAATCATGTTAAATGTAAAAATCGCCAAGATATTGTAGATTTATCAATCGAACGTACTGCGGAATCGTCATGTGTAGAACTTGATAGATTTGTTATAGTTTGCGTGTACCGTCCTCCTCTTAGTGACTTCAGTCAGTTTGAACTAGTAATAGAAGACGCCCTTAAGAAGGCTCAAACTAAAAATAAATCCTTAATAGTATGTGGGGATTTTAACGTAAACCTATTGATAGACTCACCTACATCAGTAAGGCTGATAAATTTATTTAAATCATTCAATCTATGCCATTTATTTGATGAGCCAACTAGAATTACGGCAACCACTGCCACATGCCTAGATAATGTGTTTTGCAACTGTGATGTATTTGAAAAATCTATTATTAGTGAGCTGACCTCAGATCATTGTGGTCAAAAAGTAGTTTTATTAAATGATGCAAATAACTTATCGAACAAAATAACATGTAGGCCTATTACATTAAATCGGATGACGCGATTCCAACACAACGTAAATAAAAACATTGTTTCCATTAATATGTCACATGCGGAACCAGATAGACTTTATGAAGAACTTTTTAGTTTTATCAGAAAAGAATTTGAAAATAGTTTTAAAACTAGGACCGTGAATAAAAATAAACAGATCAAGTTTAACGATTGGGCAACAGCTGGAATTTATAAAAGTAGAACTAAGTTGTATGAGCTGTATGGTATGAAGAAGTTTAATCAAAATGTTAGTTTCATTGAGTATGTTAAAAATTATTCTAAAACATTTAAAAAAGTGTGCGCTCTTGCTAAGTCAATTTATTTATTTGTGGGACATATCAGTTGCTGTATTGCGCGGTATTGTGGATGCTATTGCTCCTCATTTAGCTTTTATTTTTAACAGATGTGTCGATTTAGGTACATTTCCGGATTTGATGAAACATAGTAAAGTAGTACCATTATTCAAAACTGGAGATCCTAGTGATCCTTCTAATTACAGACCTGTTTCCATTTTGCCAGTCTTAAGTAAAATATTTGAAAAAATAATGTTAGTACAACTTCTTTCTCATTTTAATTTAAATAAAATTTTACACGGGGAACAATATGGCTTTACCAAGGGTCGTTCTACGATTGACGCTGGGATAGCTCTTTTAAAGAGTATTTTTGATGCTTGGGAAAAATCACAAAATGTTATAGGAGTGTTTTGTGATCTTTCTAAAGCCTTTGATTGTGTTGATCATGAGACACTATTGGGTAAGTTAAAATATTACGGGGTAAAAGGCATAGCACTTGATCTGATGAAATCTTATCTTGGTCAAAGAATCCAAAGAGTTGATGTAAATGGGGCTAAGTCATCTGGTTCTTCTGTGCATATGGGTGTACCGCAGGGTACCGCACCTCAATTCTAGGTCCATTCTTATTTTTAATCTATATTAACGACCTACCCTTTTATGTTAAAAATACCTGTGGAATTGTTCTGTTTGCTGATGACACCTCACTGATTTTTAGTGTTGATAGACTTAAATCCAACTATGACGATGTTAACAGTGCATTAGCCAGGGTATTAGATTGGTTTACTGTGAACAATCTAGTTTTAAATGCAAAAAAAACTAAATGTGTTAAATTTGCTTTACCTAATGTTAAAAAAGTAGGTTGTAATCTAATGTTAAATAATGAAGTTTTGAATCTTGTTGAATCAACAGTATTTTTAGGAATTACTCTTGACTCGAAACTTCAATGGGGCACCCAAATTTCTACACTGGCGGGAAAGCTCAGCTCAGCAGCATACGCAGTTAGGAAAATTAGACAGCTTACAGATGTAGATACAGCTCGATTAGTATATTTAAGTTACTTTCATAGTGTTATGTCCTATGGTATTTTACTGTGGGGTAAAGCTGCGGATATAGAAACCATTTTTATTTTACAAAAGAGAGCGGTACGAGCTATTTACAATTTAGGTTCTCGTACTTCCCTCAGAGATAAATTTAATGAAATCGGCATACTCACAGTTGCATCACAATATATATATACCAACATAATATTTGTTCATAATAACATTAGCGAATTCGTTAAAAACAGTGATTTACACTCCATCAACACAAGAAATAAGCACAAACTTGTGACCTCTGCTTATAGACTCCAAAAAGTGCAAGGTTCATTTTTAGGACTGTGTACACGCTTCTATAACAAAATACCTAAATCAATTGTAAATTTGCCTTCACAAAAATTTAAAGACCACATCAAAGCCGTATTAATAAAAAGGGCTTACTATAATGTAAATGAATATCTTAATGATAATAATGCTTGGTTATAGATTTATTTAATTTGTATACTTTTGATACTTATATGATGTAATTTACCTAATATAATCATGTTAATGGTCACACTGATAACATTGGGGGTGTGTGTTTTGTTCATTCATTTGTGGTTTGTTGCAAGCTTGGGTTAGTCATGCTCACTTAAAAGTCTTTGCTTGCGGCGGCGTCGTGTGACGGGTCGCTCACTTCCCTAAAATATGGCGAAGAGGGCGATGGCTGCCACATGCGTCATGCTTGTGAACAGGTGCTGCTTGTGGGGACTGGTCTGCTTAAGTTTGCTATTGTTATTTTTGTAAACTTTCACTTTAAATTATTTTATTTTAAGTCATTCCCCAACACCCAAATATTGTCAGTGAGACTAATTCCTTGATATGTAAATAAATCTAAGTTTGTTTTGAAAAGAGTAATTGCTGAGTTTATTGCCGGCTCTTCTCAGCAAAACCAACCTTCCGAACCGAGCGTTAGAGTTTGACTATTCTTAAGTGTCTGTGAAGGCCTAATTGAATAAAAAACATTTTTCATTTTTTCATTATTTAAAAGTAGTATACGTAGGGGAATTGTGCTTAAGATGACATACTTTTTGTTTCAAACCAAATATTCAAAATAAATAAAGTTATAGTGAGATCAAAACCTTACGATATATTCAAGTAATCACTTATTAACAAAAGTATTATAGTTTTGGAGCAATCGACTGAATATAAATTAAAAAAAACATCATTAAATGCACTTAGGTCCACGTGTGTAAGATGACACAAGACTAGGGAAAGATGACACACCATGTCATCTCAGACCTTATGTGGTATGTCGTCTTATCCAACAATATATTTTTTTTCTTTTTGGGTCCCACTCAGCAGTGGAAAAACAGAGATTATACAATGATGACACACTCAGCCAGTAGATGAAATTGAATGAAAATCTTGTTAGTGCCGAATAAAAAAAGATAGGCATACAACCGCCTAATAAAGGCAAGATGACATATATATGTCATCTTATACCGATGTCTAGTATGTCATCTTACCAAATAGTAAACAAAATTTTAATTCAAACATCGTCACAAAATCTTTTAGGTTAGAACACGTTATTATTAATATTGGGGCCATGCATTAATCACTGTTTATAATTAATATTAGTTCAAACGAAAATATTCACATCTTATATGAATTTCCACCATAATCGAAAGCTTTGGATATTTTTTTCTCACTACATAATCACAAAAACGTTAACTATTTTACAACGCGCTGTCAGTCTCCGCCAAATTGCACTTCACCACTAGCGCTACCAATAGGTACTCTGTAAAACGTCACGTATTCACCTTTGGGCCGAATATTAAACGAAATACAAAGATGTGTCATCTTATCTGACTATGCCATCTTAAGCACTCTTCCCCTAGTATCTATCTGGTTACCATATTACAAGCTCTGCTTAGTTTGGAATCAGATTGGCCGTGTGTGAAATATGTCTCAGGATATTTATTTATTTCGTAGATATTTGCATCTCATAAACCGTTCATTTATTTTTCGCTCTCGTTGCCCCCTTGATGGTCCCATGGGGGTCAATATATACCACTTTGGGAATCACTGTTTAAGCCGCGTCAAGTTTTAACCTGGGGTCGCAAATAAAACCAGTATGTATGGAAAGTACGTCTCGATTTAAGTTGCATTTTACAACTTCGATTTGTCATATTTACATGGAGAGAGCTGAATGTAAGACTACACTTCAATGTGATGGCAGCTTTACCATCTGTTATGGGTTTATGCTAAAGCTTTTTCGACTTTAACGACTTGAATATAAAGTATAAAATGTTTCAGCTCATTTATAAAGATGTTTCAACGGATACTGCTATATTTATGTTGGAAAACATTGATAAAATTATGCTTTCTTGATAAAACAAATGTTTATGAATTCCTCAATGGTAGATTTGAAGTCCAGGGATTGATTATAATATTAATAACTAGTCCCGCGTGGTGAACACTCGCCTAAATCCCCTCGATGTTAGAGGAGGGTCGAGCTCCTCAGTGGAGACGTATATGACCCGAAGATAATAACATATTTAATCCCCATTGCAGGCTCGTAGACGAAGACTGCTACCCCTACAAAGCGTCGGTGACCCAATGCCGTTTCAAGAAGCGGGGGACTCTACGCGAGGACGGATGCAGGCCCCCGGTCATCCAGCGCACGTCGCGTTACAGAGTCGGCCCCCCCGGCAGGTTGAAGGAGGAAAACGACATCATGTACGATATCATGGAGTCCGGCCCTGTGCAAGGTTTGTTGGTTTTCTGTATTGTCTGTCAGGATATGTTTTTTATTTTGAGGCTAATTAAGAAGGTTGTAAATGATTCGGTCTTAGAAAGTATACTTGCTTGTGAATATAGGATGTTAGATTGCTGTATGCGATTGTATTATATGCTATTATACCTAAGTGCTAACAAAAAAGTAAGAATCTTAGGAACTACAGCTTAAAATTGAAAAAATATTTCAGTGATCGATAGCCCATTTATCGAGGAAGGCTATAGGTATAACATCACGCTGCGACTAAAAGGGGCGGAGCAATAATAAAAAGTGTTGCAAATACGAGGAACGTGCTGACCACGCACGGGTCATATAAATAGATAAATGCTAAATTCATATCATTTATACAGATTTATCTTCTAAATTCTTAGAAGTAAGGAATGCGTGAGTAATTAAACACTTCATTAATACTATGTCCACATGGCCAATAAAAATAAATACGATCATTTAGGTTACCTAATTAGGCGTCACCGACCTTGTGCAATGATTGAGCAATTAAAATCTGTTCCTATTCTCAGTTTAATTAAAATATCACGGTAGATATAAGTACCTATAGGTATAAATATCCTGGGACATTTTTCACACACACCCTATGTGATTCCAAACTATGCAGAGCTTGTGCTAACATCTTAGATACTAGGTAATATTATAAATGCGAAAGTTTGTGATTCGTGTTTTCAATCGCGTTCCCGTGGGATCATCAATGTTTTCAGGATAAAAAGTAGCCTATGTTCTTTCTCAGGGTCTAGACTATTTGTGTACCAAATTTCATTTATATCAGTTCAGAAGTTTTAGCGTGAAAGCGAGACATAGAAACAGACTGAGTTACATTCGCACATCGATATATATGTTATGTCGATGCTTTCGCATTTATAATATTAGTAGGACTAGTAAGCTCAAAACTACTGGACCGATCTCAATCCTAGTAAATGAAATTGATATGTAAAAATGTATATTTAATTTGCATACGACTCTTTTAACTATCTCACTGCACTCAATACTTATCAAAACGGAATATAATTAACAATGTTCTGGTTGTATCTATTTGTTTAAGATATAAAACAATGTACAAGGCTAAATGATAGCCATCGCTCTAAAAAAGTTGATAGACAGATAACTCTTTATTTTACACCAAAAACAAAACAAACAAAAAATAACAGTTAAACTTAACTCAATGCACAAGCGATTTCTTTCGCGGTGGACTATGGCCTAAAGCTCCTCGTTGATCGGGGAGGCTCGAACTCCTCGTTGGAGACGTATATGAGCTGATGATGATGATGTAGTATATCAGCTATCTGGTTACCATAACACAAGCTAGCTTTGAAGCTTAGTACTTTTGAATCCGATTGGCCGTGTGTGAAAATTATCCCAGGATACTAATATTATAAATGCGAAAGTAACTCTGTCTGTTACGCTTTCACGCTAAAACTACTGAACCGATTTAAATGAAATTTGGTATCAGATAATCCAGAGCCTGAGAAAGGACATAGGCTACTTTTTATCCCGGGAAAATTGAAGATCCCCGGGAACGCGGGCGAAGCCGCGGGGAGCCACTAGTTTATTTATAAGTTTTTCAAGGTTTTTCACTTTTAGTTTTTGTAATAACTAAACTACAACCTACCTTGTTACAGCTGTAATGACAGTCTACCAAGACTTCTTCCACTACCGTGACGGCATCTACCGCCGGTCGAGGCTCGGAGACAACACCCTGAAGGGTCTGCACAGCGTAAGGATCGTGGGATGGGGCGAGGAGTACGGAGACAAGTATTGGGTAAGTGGAGTGACTATTCATAAGTGCTTAATTGAGGCCAATTTGAATAAAAAAAGATTTTGATTTGATTTGGAATTGGAAATAAAAGCTGGTTTATCGTGTGGTGGTTTTTTGACTAGTTTAAATGAGAGCCAATTTTTGATGAAGCTCATTATTTATTTATACAATCGTTAACTTTGGGAGGTAATAGTAAAACTTTTTTGTTTAATTAATTATAAAAATCATAAAGGCTACTTTTTGGCGGCTTTTACCAAGGCGGATTTTGTAAGTTTTGGGCCTAAAAACGTTGGTTGAAGTGCTCTCATAGAAAAGTTTAAAATCCCCCAGAAACTAGTTAAAATGTAATGTAGGTACTTATATAGTACAAAATTTCATCAGCATCATCATAGTTCAAAAACATCAAATAGCAGTAGGTCAACTATAAACCACCATTCAAAATGCACTTCAAATTAGTGTATGACTATTCTACGTTAAAGTTTAAATGTATAAAATAAGCTCGTTAAAAGTTCGATATACAAACAAATCTTTTATTTTTCAGATCGTAGCCAACAGCTGGGGTGAATCGTGGGGTGAGAACGGATATTTCCGAATCGCCCGCGGCATCAACGAATCTGACATCGAATCCTTCGTGGTGACTGTCCTGAGTGACGTCACTGAGGCTTACCAGCGCAAATAACATCGGACCCACCTCATCACCCCGCTCTGTGTCATCACTAGAGCGGTGATGACAAGTAGGGGGCTCGTGCTGCTGAACAGTACTAGGGATTTTGGTTGAGTTACGTTTAGAATTTGCCATATGGAATCATAGTTTGTGTTACCGTAACACAAGCTCACATTGAAGCTTACTTTGGAATTAGATTGGCCGTGTGTGAAAAATATCCCAGGATATTTAAACTATTTGGTTTGTGGACTTTTTTTAATGCCAGTGTTGCAAGGTATAAAATATGGTAGGTTATTAGACACTGGATTTACTACATGTGGTAGAAAATGCTGGTATTTATAATTGTTGCAATCATTGTAGATATGGATTTTAAAGTAAAATTAATGAATAGTTTCTCCAAAAGTGTTAAGTCCTATAGGTTTTTTTATAAGGAATTAAACATAGCTAAACCAAATCCCTTTTACAAAACATATTAATATTTATAGATTATATTCACGACTTAAATAATGTCACTTATTTAGAATACGATCTCCGACCGAGTAGGTATTTAAGAGATTTTAAAGTACTTACGTCGACACAGTACAACGATGTACAGTAACATAATACTGCATTACTGAATATCATTATACTGTGATTATATTTTTGTAATAAAACTTTGTGGGAAAATCATAAAAAAATCCGCTTATAATTTTCATTAACTTATTTATTGTACATTTTAACTGCACTTACAGCTAATGTGAAATCTTTAACTGCCATTTAAAAAACTTCTTTTAATTATTTTAAAACATTTATTTAGAAAAAAAAATACTTAACTAGTCTTAGGGTCATTTATACAACAAAAAATAAAATTAGGAGTAAGTAACAACATTTTTAAGAATCTTAAAGTATTTTAGAGACAATAAAATTATATTTTTAGATTTGTATTTTCTATTTAATAAGAATAAAAACTTAACATAAAAACTTCACAGTAAATGGAATGTAAGATTTAATTATATTTAGAGCTGTTATTTCAGAGTAAAGTTTAGTAAAATATAAATTTACTAATATTTTTGTTTTAAAATTATCAAAAAAAAAAGAATTATCAAAGTCGTAGTACTGTAACATTAATTATACTATGACAATACAGCTCTTATATTACTTGATATGCTAATACCAATTTTAAACATCAATAAATAAGGTTGGTATTCAAGCAAATTAAAATAATAGTATTTATTTTTTAAATAGTTAAGTTATGTACTTACACAATGTAACATAAGTGAATAAAGATATAAATAAATTATGCTTTTTCTTTGACCCAATAAAACCTTTTATGTAGGGATGATCGATATTAATCGATAGTGAATTAACATCGATTTTTTTGACTCCGATGAAATCGAAACATCGATGTTTGGGAATAAAATATAAACGGCAACTATAATTTATATAGAGCGCCATCTAGCTTACATTAGATGTAATAGAATCACCTATTCCTAAATAGATAAATAGTTAAAATCGATGTTTTTCTAATATCGATCATCCCTACTTTTATGTTAATTTTGAATGTAACAGTATTTTAAGAATAAATTAAGTTTTCCTTTAACATAAATAAATTTCAAACTAAGCTTAGCTTAACTATGGTATCTACATTCATAAACATTAGTATGTATAAACTACTTGTTAAATACATCTTGGTCTTGCTAATATTTTAATGCAAAAGTTTGTGATTATGGATGTATGTATGTTACTCTATCATGCTAAAACGGCTGAAGGGATCGCGATGAAATTTGGCACAGAGTTAGATTATGTTCTGGAATAATACATGGGCTACTTTATATCCTGAGAAAATTAAAAATACCCCGGGAACGCGGGTGAAACTGTGACCGACAATTTTATCCCGGGAAAATTGATAATACCCCAGGATCGTGAGTGAAACTGTGACCCACTAGTATATAGATATTTACGCACGGACAGAAGGAAACATTATATATGTTCTCACATACAAATAGTATAAATTGATATAAATAGACATTAAACTACATAAGTTTACATTTTAAAGTCATAGTACAATTTAGTTCGTAGATTTACTGTGACTTACTCTATTTCTTGCCACCTTTTCCACGTTGGATGCCCTCGACTGAAATTATATATAATTAAAATAAGTTTAATTTACGCAAGATTTTTAAATCTGCACAAAGAGTAGGACGGTAGGGTAGTACCTAGATTTTCTGCTTGTTTGTACTGAATAGCCTCCGAACCTACACGACCAATCGGTATAATTATTTCACCATTGGAAAGTTACATTATCAGGTATTAAAATACATAATATACCCGTATTACTATGGGAATTATGCGGGTGAAAACGCGGGGGAAAGGTAGTAGTATATATTGACTAGAAGGACCGGCCTTCAGGCCATGCAATCCACAAGGAAAGATATAATAATAGAGAATGTTCAATTGCTCATGCTCCTTCAGTGGGGACCTAAATAATGATGATTAACTAGATCTCACCTGTAAAGTCTGTACTCTTTTATGGAGTCCCATCATTGAATTGGATATTGATGTTAGTTTCTCCCTGTTGGTCGCTATGTCGGCTAACTGAAAATATAAATATATGTATGTATTCATTTTAAAGTTTCGGCAGCAAATATATTTAGCTTCCACCCCAAGAAACAAGTTTCCGGTGATAAAATGTAGCTTATGTCATTTCACAAGCTTTTATGAACATAGTCCAGTCTAAAGTCTAGACTTTCTCTACCAAATTACATCAAAATCGGTCCTGTAGTTTTGAAGTGAAATTGTTACAAAGAGTTACTATTGCATTAACAATAATTATTAAGGTATAAAAAGACACAGTTTTTGCATTAGAACCATTTGTAAGGCATCAAATATCTAGTTTATAATATAAAAAATTATATTACCAGAGCATCAAGCACAGCATCATTCTGTAGATCTTCCAATTTCCTTTTCTCTGAAGCCAACATACTATGAACAGCATCTTGCTTTTCACTAAAAATTAAATAACATACAGAGTTAATAAGTTGGCAGTTTTGAGCCAGATGCATCTTCTTTAAGATACAACTTTGTCAGATCCTATTGCCAAGGAATTTATTACTAATTATTTTACTACTTATTGTTTTGATTAGTTTAGAATCTGATTGTCCGTGTGTGAAAGATGTCCAAGTTAGATGTAACTATTACATTTGCAGATTATATATGCTATGAGTTAACATTACTCTAGGTATTTCTAACATAGGAACTATAATACATAAGAAATATTCGATTAAACACAATTAACAGGTTGACTAAACTTTATACAATCATTTACAAATATAACTTACGTTAATTCTTTCAAATGCGTGTTAATTGTTGTTAGAGGCGGCTCATATAACTCCAGTAAGCCTTTTGCAAGTTGTCGCACTACTTTAAAATCTTCTGAGAGCTCAGAATCTGCTGTAATTGCACTGAAATCAAATATGAAAGTTGAGATTTTGGGTCCAGAGTCCAGACGAGAAAGGGTTTATTTATTTTTAAAAGTGATTACAATACCTGACTCTTTCTTGAGCCATTTTATAGAAGTATCAATTTTCCGTCGAGACAAGAGAATGTTATGGAAATATAATTGAACGCTGACAAAATCCAAAAACAGGAAAACTTGGAAAACAAATTCACGTCAAGCAGAAATGCAGAATTCTATCCTCCTGTCAACTGTCAGTGCAGTGAATCAATCAATAGTCATGTTGTCAAATGGTCGTATGTACTGTGGTGAGGGCTGAGGAGGTAGCCAGTTGTATATGTATTAAAAAAAATGGAATTACATACATTAGTATCATGTAAAAAGTGGTACATTTCAAAATTTTCAAATAGTGAATGCTATGGTATATCTAACTCTATAGGCCCTAAGCATTATGTACCTGTGGTTAAAGAAACTATTCCATTTCACATGACCTTCACAAATTGGTTTGATTATATAGAATTGCATCAAAAATTAAAAAATATAATTTTTGATTACTACCTTCTAAAATTTGATAAAAATAAACAAAAAGAAAAAAATACTAAGTGTCCAGCAAACCAATGAAATTTGGCTGTTTTATCAATTCATTCCATAAACTTGAATAGAACACATTACGTGAAACGTAGCGCGACTTTTTTATGGCCGCTAGAATCCCCGTGCTTGTTTTGACGTTCTTTCATTTCATTTTCTGCAAATCGAGAGGGGATTTTCTTATTAGCAATTAAAAAAATCGCTCGCGACGACCGCCGCGTATTATTTGTTGACTGTTACGAAAAACCATCAATCTGGAAGTTTTGCAAGTGACCAGAGAGGACGCCGAAATGACGTCCGTGGCCAGGAGACGGGACCATGACGATTCAGGCGAATACTCGGACGCATCACAAGATATCGAGCATAATAACTCGGGGAATGTGAGTACGGAACATCCAGACACAATAGAATGAACTTTCGTTTTGGCGCTAAAAGTATTACGGCGTACTTTCTCCGGCGCATTCGCGTGACGGAATGCCCATTTCTTTTCGTGATATTGAGGTCATGAATTATGTGCCACTCACTAAAACACCGCCGATGTGTTTATACTAACATTTTTGAATTGCTGACGCGGCCACGTCGATTGTAAACAAAAAAATACATTTTAGTCGGTTCAAACATGCATTTGCTGAAGGTGGAAGGTTGTTTGCAGGATGGGGTGCCGCAGGAGTCCGATTATGACTCGCAAGGCAGTGATTCTGAACACACCGAAGGAGATCCGGAGAACCAGGTAATTTTTTTTCTAATTTATAGACTTTGAGGGTATTTACTGAATTAAAGATAAAATATTTTACTCTAAACATAATCTAATTGGAAGGTATCTGGAATTCTTTTAATTTCCAGTTGCAGGGTAGTTTGTATTATACCCTCAACTTGTAAGAATTTATAAAAATACACAGTTTTACTGTTAAAACTATACAATATACTTTTCTGAATAATATTGCAATATCTTAAAAAATAACATAAAAGGCTTCTGTGAAAAAAATTATGACTCAAAAAGTTACTTTTTATATATATGCCTAATACAAGTTAAAAATAACTGTTAAATTCAGATAAAATTACACCTAGTTCCCTTTGTAATTAATGTTGTTACCATATACAGTAAACCACAGTCAGATTGCATCAAAATAAGACCTTCAAAAAACCTGTTACAGCTTAAAAATATAAATCAACAGCGATGTAGTATAAAATTGTAATAAGTAGGTCAAATTTCATTCTGTCTAGACACACCCCAACTAGTACCAAGGTTGTTCATTCAAATGATAATAAGTAAATTAATATGAGTTGCTATTTAGTTTGTTTAACGGCTCCCTTAGACATTTCAAAAGGGCTGTTGGGTCATTTCTTAAGGTCTGTTTATCAATAGACAGGATAAAGTGGCAACTGACATTTTTGTGTCTATGTAAGGTAACATCTGCTTTATAACTTTTTAACATGTAAATTTAACTTTTAAAACTATATTACAGATATTTAAAAACATTGAAAATTCAATGACATTTATTCAGTTTAAAACTTTTAGCTTTTTATTTATGTCTTGTGATTTGTATCATGCATAAAACAAAACTGACTTTCACTTAAATTATAGTCTAGACATATTTTAGGAAATAAACTGACTTTTACTGCATTCTAAAATATAATTAGACTTTCATTTTATGAAAACATCAGCATGTTGTGAAACAATAACAATATTACATCACTAATGCTTGTCCAGGGTAGGATTTGAACCAACAACTATGAAGCTAGAAAAGAAACTGTTATATTGATATAATCTCAACGGTCAAAACTTTATTATATATAGTTAGCCACCCATATCTTAGAAAACCATATAAAATAATCTATCTTTATCTTCTTTTCATTCCTTTATTATAGGAACCTGTTTGCAAAATTTCAAGTTTCTAACCCCACTGGTTAAAACTCTAGGTTGATAGATCTGTAGGACAAGTCTTTGTATATACCTATTTATAGGGAATAGCATTTGTGTGGCAGTTTTAAGTAATACCTTTATGTTTAAACATACAAACTATAACATTAATTTATGATGAATAGGGATGGGTTAGGGATGTCAGGTATATGAATAAATAAATAGTGACTTCTAGAGGAGCCCTATCTCCAATAGGCAGGTGGGGATGAGTAATGTAAAATTATGCAATGTGCAACTTCATTAGGGTCACATTCCCTGTTTTTTCAACATTTTTCATTAATGCTCTGCATTTATTTGTCGGATAATTATTTTATATAGCCCATAGCCTTCCTCAATAAATGTACAATTAGCATGTTCAAACAAATTCTTCAACTTTATGTAATGTAATTATCTATATAAGTATGTATTTTAAAGTTGTATATTTAATCAGCTATCTGGTTACCATATCACTAGCTCTGCTCAATTTGGCCGTGTGTGAAAAATGGCGCAGGATAGTTATTTATTGTTACCTAAGTTGCGCGGGTCAGTATTAGTATTACTTAAAATTGAAATCAAATGGTAAATATGTTTAAAGTTATGTTCAATATTACTGCAAAAACGCTCCGGTGGGGCTTCATGATTAGCAAGACCTATTGCTGCATAAGCAATCATGTTATTACAAATCATATGCAATGCAATTAATTTTTTTTTTTTTAAATAAAATGAGCTTACGTTTGGCTTCAGACACGCTCTGGCATGAGCGACGTCGAAGCCTAAGATGTTACACGCTTGCCCAGAAAATGCCTATTCACTCTAGCCTTGAAAGAAACCAGATTGTAAGAGTCACGTTATTAAAGCTAAGGTTTTACTGACATGCAAGGTTCATATTCCAGTGCATTATTTTATATTTTCTTTTAGAATATAGGTTAGAGATATTTTTGTGAGGACCATTCAAGTTGGTCGCCTCATACACATACATGAATGTCATAGTAATTTGGTGGTCATTCTAATAAAAGATAACTGAATTGCATACATAAATGCACATTTTTTCCCGAGACTAGTTTATTATTCTTTTTGGGTTTTTAAACGACAATTAAATACATTTTTCATGTAGGTAAATTTGTTGGGGCATTATTTTGTACCTGGCTAACCCATAAGCTTAACACCTTGAACTAAACTAAATAATGATAAGAAAAACGACCATCTACTCTCCCACAAACGTTGCCGTAGTTGAGAATGGAACCTTTTACTTAGCTTGTCTACTAGGCTATCGCGATTTTATGAATACTTCTTTTAGCTTAGCAAATTTACCACGATTTTAGTTTCACTAGCAATTTTGATGTCATTGTTATTTAGAGACTACAGTTGTATGACAAATGTCATGATTTATTGCTTAAAAACACTGGCAGAAATACACTTTCTGTTCTGAAATGTTGCCATTTATCGCATTGTTTAGTTTCAATGATAATTGATTTTAGAATGTATTATTTTCTTAGTAGGAATATTATTTTTTCTTTTGTGGTTACTCTGACCGGCCTATTAGGCACTCGGGTTACATTCACCCATGCTCTAATGTACACAAATATAATCATCTCTTTAATTTTTAATATGATGAAAGGAGAACGAAGATCTTTAATTTAGTAGGACAATTTTAAATCCTGACGAAGTTAGTGCCAGTGTGGTTTTGTAACATTTAAAATTTTATTTATTTTATTCATAAACTACCTATTTATTTTGAAAATAATGAGAGGTCCATATATTTTAGTTTTATTTAGCACTAGCTTCTGCCCCACGGTTTCACCCGCGTTCCCGGGGGATCTTCAATACTCCCGGGATAAAAAGTAGCCTATGCTATATTGCTCCAGCCATTTAGACCAAAAATACACACTCAAAAACTTTCGCCTTTATAATATTAGTGTGATATTGCACATGAGAATCCGTCCCATTGCAATTATAGTAGACTAAAGATACTAATAATATCTTTCTTTAATTACAGGAGACGGAACGACGCGTCGACGACGACGAGGATCGGAGCAACCCCCAGTACATACCGAAACGAGGCACCTTCTATGAGCACGACGATAGAACCGCAGCAAGGTGAGATTCATGGTACTTAGGATCTAAAGCTTAGGTTACTAGTGGCTCCACGCGGTTTCACCCGCATACCCGGGAGATCTTCCATTTCCACGGGACATAAAGTAGCCTATGTCCTTTTTTAGGCTTTAGACAATCTGTGTACCAAATTTCATTTAAATCGGTTCAGTAGTTTTAGCGTGAAAGAGTAACAGACATCCATCTTTTATAATATTAGTATAGAAAATGGTTTTGTAGATCATCATCATCAGATCATATATGCTTCCATTGACGACCATGAGGCTTCCCTAAAAACAAGTGATTTCGAATCAGAAAAAATATCAAACCAATGCATCTACAGCCCGGTTGGCTTAGTGGTTAGTGACCCTGACTCTCAAGCCGCGGGTCGTGGGTTCGAATCCCACCCAGGACAAACATTTGTATGCATGAATATGTCTGTTTGTCCTGTGTCTGGATGTAAATATCTATATAAGTATGTATTTAAAATAGTATATGTAGTATATCAGCTATCTGGTTACCATAACACAAGCTCACTTTGATGCTTACTTTGGAATCAGATTGGCCGTGTGTGAAAAATGTCTCGGGATATTTATTATTTATTATCTTTTACTGACTACAGTGATATACAACAGGTGGACGGTCTGTCTATTTATCGGCATACCCGTGTTTCATAACATACACAGTATAACATAGTTAAATAACATAATGCTTATTGGTATGCGGCAAAGCGGTAATGACCAAACTGTTCGCTGATGCGTTAAGCGTATCGACTTGTAGAAAGCTGGTTGGGTGTTTAATACTGAGGATACGCTCATAATGTTTACACGATTATGGATACTAAAATAATATCTATATTATACCAATAGTATAAAGATGAAGTTTGTTTGGACGCGCAGATTTTAGGAACTTCGAACCAGCAATTGATATATTCTTTAAGGTTTCAAAATGAGACCTCTTTTGATGCTCCGCTTCGATTAGTTGTAGCGTGATGTTGTGTAAGCCTTCTTCGATAAATTGGATATCTAACACTAAAATATTTTTTTAATCTGAACCTACAGTACTTCCTGATATTATGGGTATATGATGCTATCCATTGGCGAAATAATTATTCAGATCGGATAAACATTAAATACATTTTTTTCCTCTTTATGATTTTAAATGTTTAATAGGCTATATATAATTTATCCCTGTATTCCAACGGGAACTGTAACTTCGCGGGTGAAACCGCTTTCCGGAAGCCAGTACTCTATACCTACATTTAAATTTAAATCTTCTTCCTGCCCTTATCCCGCCTAAACAGGGTAAAAAAAACAAACAAATACATACAGATTTAATAAAAATAAATAAATATATTGCCACTTTCACATTAAAATTTAAAGTATATTTGTTAAACAGCGGTGAAGAGACAAGCAACACGACAAGCGAGGCGCCCTCCGAGAAGAAGGAGGGAAGCGACGCGCCGGCCGAGAGGCGCCGCGCGCCGCGCAAGTCCGACGTCATCAACAAGTGGTCGCACGACAAGTACAATGAGAACGAACAGGTGACGTAACCCTCTACATCATCGTCATAATTTCCACCGTCATTCCCATCATCATCGTTCCCATCATCATCATCATTCCCATCATCATCATTACCATCAACATCATTCTCGAACAGGTGATTCAACACTACCTACATCATCATCATAATTTCCATCATTATCTTCATCATCATGAACAGCAGCTCATCTTAGAAGAGTACGAGCCTCTAAACAACGAGGGGGTTAGGCCACAGTCTTTTGTTACACTCTACATCATCATAATCATTCCCATCATCATCATGAACATCAGCTCATCTTCGAAGAGCACGAGCCTCTGAACAACGAGGGGGTTAGGCCACAGTCTTTTGTTACACTACATCATCATGATCATTTCCATCATCATCATCATGAACAGCAGCTCATATACGTCTCCGAAGAACACGAGTCTCTAAACAAAAAGGGGGTTAGGCCTTTTCTCCTGTCGTTATATGTGGTGAATTTTAAAATGGTTGGAAAAGATTAGATCAGATTTTAAAAATATAAAATGTACCCTTGCTGTGTTTCTCGCCGGTTTTTCTCAGTTGATTACTTCCAAGGTCTAGTAGTAGGCCTAAACTGAAGAAATGAATATGAATTTTGAGTCCACCACATGGGTCTAGTGCGTAGCGGGCTTCATTGTATTTTATTTGGGACTGGGTCATTGGCTTGATGGTTATGGAGCCTTACTTAAACCGGGGGCTGGTCGTCGATTCGTATTCATTGTAATGGTGGCTAGATGTAAATATATCATCATCATCAACAGCTCATATACGTCTCCACCGAGGAGCTCGAGCCTCCCCTAACATCGCGCCACGCGGGCCTAGTGCGGATTGGCGGACTTCACATGCCTTTAATTGTGACATCTCGGGCATGCAGGTTTCCTCACGATGTTTTCCTTCACCGAAAGCCAGTGGTGTGAATCCGTACGTAAGTTTTTATAAACTCAGAGGTACGGGCCAGGGATTTGAACCGGCACCCTCATGATCGTGAGTCGATGCGTTCCCAACTGAGCCACCACGGCTTGTTTGCTTGATGTAAATATATATAAGTATGTATTTAAAATTTAGTTACCATAGTACAAGCTCTGCCGAGTTTGAACTAACTTAGTTAGCATAGCACAAGCTCTGCTGAGTTTGAAATCACATATGTTAAATGTCCAGGCAATTTTTAACCATTTTTTTGTGTCTAACAGATGCCAAAATCCCGTGAAGAGTTAGTGGCCATCTACGGATACGACATCCGCAATGAGGATGCTCCGCCCCACGCCAGGCGTAATAGGAGATATGGGTGAGACAAACGAATGTCATTTATTATTATTATTTATTTATTATTACAGGTTCAAAATAACAACAAAATAATAATTACAGAGTAGCATTTAAAGACCACAAGTTGTGACAACTCCATACAACGTAATACGTTATACTTTATCTAAATGCGAATGTTTGTATTGATGTACATATATTTGTTACACTTTCACACCTGTTCGACCTATTCTGAAACCTATTAAAAAATTAAAAAAATCGGTTAAGCTGTTCGAAAGACTTCAATAACATATTTTTACACGAGATTTTTTTTTACAGTCCAAGGTACGAAATGTATCACAAATTTGGGAAATCATATTTAGAAGATATCGAGTTGATATAAATCTACACAAATATTATAAAAAGGAAAGATTTGTATTTTTGTACGTAACCAATAAACTCAAAAAGTACTGGGCCGATTTTAATCATTCTTTTTTCATTACAAAGCTACATGATCACTGAGTAACATAGGCTATATATTATCCCTGTATTCCCACGGGAACGGGGAGGCAGCTAGTATATAATATAAATATTGCAATAAGTAACTCATCAATGTTTCTGCTTGCATTCTGTTGGAGGTTCCGAAATTGGCGGTTAGTCTGTTAATATTGTCAGCATGTGTGTTTGTTTATGAATTTATTATTATTTGCAGCTTTTTTATATGATACCTTTTCACAAATATTTTTTATTTGTCAACGGCTTTATTCGCATGTGTAAACGTTATTCCAGTCAAGTAGCATCAAGTGTAAAAGCGAGATTGCATTGTTAGTTTTTGCTTTCAAATCTGTGTTGTAGTTGTTAAATATTAAAAAAGATACTTAGTATGTGGAATTTTCCGCAAATGTATGAATTTCTTAGTAATATCATAAATAAAAGTAACTGTTAGACATTATCTTCTTACCACCAATTACAAATTTCTAATTATTTTCATAAGAATCTTTCATTGACAATAATAAACACAGGAAAAAAAGGATTAGCGAAATCAGTTCAGCCTTTCACACATGACCAAGGGAAATAGGGATTAATTTTAATAAATACATATATATTATATAGATTTAAAACCTCCCTACCACTGCGCCAAGTTAAATATATTAAACTATATTTAACTTAGTTTAATCCCCAAATTACTAGGCACACACACGACTTTTGTAATTCAAACTAAAATCAACAAAGGCTTTTTTACCCCAAATTAATGAAACTTATTGTATCCTAAACAATCGATAGTCGCGGTCCAAACAAGTACACTCGCACTTGGGAAGACGAGGAGGCGTACCGCCGACAGAACGCCGCCGCCGCCGCCGCCCCACGAAACCCGGCTAACCCTCCTGCCGCTACCAACCCTGATGAGTTCCCCGACCTGGATACTGCTGCTGCGGCTAGGAGACACGGGTAAGTGTGTGGGAGATAGGTGACGGGTATACGGGTATGTGTCTGGGGAGATGGATGTCTGAGTTAGGGGATATGGACATGTGCCTAGGTGAGTGGGGAGGTAGGCAACTGAGATGTGGGGTATAGGTATGTGCATGGGGAGGTTTATGCCTCGCGCAGCCCAGACAATCCCCCTGCCGCTACCAACCCTGACGAGTTCCCCGACCTGGATACTGCTGCTGCGGCTAGGAGACACGGGTAAGTGGGGGGAGATAGGTGACTGAGGTGGGGGATACGGGTATGTGCGTGAGGAGATGGATGTCTGAGTTAGGGGATATGGACATGTGCCTAGGTGAGTGGGGAGGTAGGCAACTGAGATGTGGGGTATAGGTATGTGCATGGGGAGGTTTATGCCTCGCGCAGCCCAGACAATCCCCCTGCCGCTACCAACCCTGACGAGTTCCCCGACCTGGATACTGCTGCTGCGGCTAGGAGACACGGGTAAGTGGGGGGAGATAGGTGACTGAGGTGGGGGATACGGGTATGTGCGTGAGGAGATGGATGTCTGAGTTAGGGGATATGGACATGTGCCTAGGTGAGTGGGGAGGTAGGCAACTGAGATGTGGGGTATAGGTATGTGCATGGGGAGGTTTATGCCTCGCGCAGCCCAGACAATCCCCCTGCCGCTACTAACCCGGAAGAGTTCCCCGACTTGGATACTGCCGCTGCGGCTAGGAGACACGGGTAAGTGTGTGGGAGACAGGTGACTGAGATAGGGGATACGGGTATGTGTCTGGGGAGATGGATGTCTGAGTTAGGGGATATGGACATGTGCCTAGGTGAGTGGGGAGGTAGGCAACTGAGATGTGGGGTATAGGTATGTGCATGGGGAGGTTTATGCCTCGCGCAGCCCAGACAATCCCCCTGCCGCTACTAACCCGGAAGAGTTCCCCGACCTGGATACTGCCGCTGCGGCTAGGAGACACGGGTAAGTGGGGGGAGATAGGTGACTGAGGTGGGGGATACGGGTATGTGCGTGAGGAGATGGATGTCTGAGTTAGGGGATATGGACATGTGCCTAGGTGAGTGGGGAGGTAGGCAACTGAGATGTGGGGTATAGGTATGTGCATGGGGAGGTTTATGCCTCGCGCAGCCCAGACAATCCCCCTGCCGCTACCAACCCGGACGAGTTCCCCGACCTGGACACTGCCGCTGCGGCTAGGAGACACGGGTAAGTGTGTGGGAAGATGCATCTCTGAGCCGGGGGATATCCTCCTATATAGGTATGTGTCTGGGTGACTGGGGAGACAGATGACTAAGTAAGGGGATACGGGTATGTGATTGGGTTGGCTGGGGAGATAGATGTCTGAGCTAGGGTATATGGGTATGTACATGGGAAGACAGATGACTAAGTAAGGGGATAGGGTTATGTGCCTGAGGAGACGCATGTCTGAGCTAGGAGATATGGGTATGTGTCTGGGGAGGTGGATGTCTGAGCTAGGAGATATGGGTATGTGTCTGGGGAGATGGATATCTGAGCTAGGAGATATGGGTATGTGCCTGGGGAGACAGATGTCTGAGCTGGGAGACACGGTTATGTGACTAGGCAGAAATATGTCTGAACTAGAAGCGACACAGGTATATGGGAGGGAGACGTTGGGGTACCTAGGGAGGCTGGTGCCTAAGCCAGAAAACAGATATGTGTATGGGGTAGGTAGGAAGACTAAGGAAGGAAAAGGGTATGAGTGGGGATTGAAGCTACCACTGAAGTATATGTAGGGAATGCAGCAAGATAGAGACAATATAAATTCTAAGAATCCAAATCTATATATATCCTGTCCTTTTTAGCTAATATGTTTCTAAAACCAATCTCTTTCCCCACAGCCGTAAAACCCGAACCCCCCGCCCTCGTTCCAAGTCCCAGCCCACATCGAATGAGTCGCTGGAGAACGGTTCCCAACTGCGTCGCAACGCGTCCATCAAATCGCCCAAAGGGAAAACACCGCCTAAAAGAACCGAAAATGTTGCCAATAGAAGTGTTGGCAAACCGGTCCTCAGACAAGACATTAGGAAGGAGAAGATGCCCGCACTGGAGAATCTCACCATTACAGCGTCTGGCTTGAATAATAAGTGAGTATTGTTTAATGAATATTCTTCCCCATTTAGTTTTGTATTGCCTGAATTGATTGTGTTTAAAATGGTAGATTGCTAGAAGAAAATAATCATCAGTAATAAGAATAATAATTGAGTGTATTGAGCTTTTTTGGAAGTTAGTTGAAAAACTGGCTTAAAACACAGCATAGTTGTCTTGTAGATGTAATATTTATTTATTAATTTAGTTATTTGTACATCATGACACGAGAATTTTATATATAAGACTAGCTTGCGCCCCGCGGTATCACCCGCGTAGTTCTCGTTCCCGTGATCACAGGGGTATCAAAAATAGATAGTAGCCCATTCTCAGATCTACTGAATATGCATATAAAATTTCATAAAAATCGGTTAAGCCGTTTCGGAGGAGTTTAATCACAAACACCGCGACACGAGAATTTTATACATTAGATATTCTATATTAACCAAAAATTTTGAGAAAAAACATAAAATTTATTAATAATGTGTTTCTCTGCAGTAATGAAAGTCAGCCTCAACGTCGAGTGGCGGCTGTAGCTCAGCAGAGGCCGGTGCCCACCGACCAGGGGAAGAAGAAACCAGTGTCTCAGGTATACATACTATTATATAGGCATATCTTATACTCTATTTGTCTATTCTCTTTGTTATCTAGTTAAGAAAGGTATTAAGAATTCTTATAGATGGGTATTCCTATACTATTCTCTTTGTTACATAATTAAAATAAGCTATTAACAAGGACCCTGTAGGGCGATTCAAAGTGGATTTATTATTATTAGCTATGATTTTATATGAATTCTCATACTACCATTTTAAGTATTTGGTTAATAACCAAAATCACCAAGGTCATTCAATAAAAATGTAAATATGGGAGATATTTGCGTGCCTTTAAAATACTATGTAACCTTTTCTCGGCTTAAAATTTCTGAAAATACATAATAACATTTTGTATACATTATCTTATCTATGTAAATGTAATGTAATGCGGAGAGATGATAGTCATGTGACGAGAAGAATGTTAGGATTGGAAGTGGATGGATATATTAGCAGTGGTAGACCAAAGAAAAGATGGATGGACTGTGTGAAAGATGACATGAGTAAGAAAGGAGTGAGTGCTGAGATGACGACTGACAGAGGAGAATGGAAGAAGAAGACATGTTGTGCCGACCCCACGTAAGGTGGGATAAGGGCAAGACGATGATGATGATGATATCTTATCTATGTGTCTTTAATATCAATATGTAAATTTAATAAATTTAATACATTGACTAAAGTTGTATCAACAGCCCCAACAAACCAACTCGCCGGCGAACAAGTCCCCGCCGCAACAGACGCAGCAACAGAAGCCGCAACAGAACCAGCAACATCAGCAACAGCAGCAGCAACCCGCTTCTGGTAAGTTTTTTTATTAGATTGTGCATTTTTTATCTCTGCCGGAAACTATTTTGACATATCTGTGTCATTTTAGTTCCAAAACTGATGAACAAATTTTGATTAAATTGTGTTTGTTTGAAACGTGACAAGTCGTCGTCATCGGCTACTATATATTTTTTATACCCCTAAGTGATTACGAGAACGGGAATTCGCGGGTGAAACCGCGGGGCGGCAGCTAGTACACATATTTAAAACTTCTTTATAAACCCTTAAAGAGAAAAACGCTATTAAGAAGCAATAAATAAGAAAATGAAAAATATTAAAAAGTAGTTTAATAATTTCAAAGGCACGGAGTCCCGCGGTGGTAGTAAACGCTACAGTAGCTTGCGACAGCGACCTCTAGCGGAGACGTACTCGCCGCAACAGCAACAGCAGCAGCAACAGCAGCAACCGCAGCAGCAACAACAAGCGCCGCAACAGTTGCCGCAGCAACAACAGCAACCGCAACAGCAACAGCAGCAACATAGATATCATGCAGGTTGGTAAAACTAATCGTTCATTTCAACTTAAAGTTTTGTAAATGTGAATCTGTAATGCTACTTTTTATGCATATTATGACTTTTTGAAGATATAAAAATACATGTTTTTGTACTTCAATCCTAACTTAATATTATAAATGCAAAAGTAACTCTGTCTGCCTGACTGTATATAAGTATGTGTTTAAAAGTAGTATATCTATACTAATATTATAAAGGAGTAGAGTTTGTTTGTTTGCTTGAACGCGCTAATCTCAGAAAGTACTGGTCCGATTTGAAAAATTCTTTCACCATTAGATAGTCCATTTATCGAGGAGGGCTATAGGCTATATATCATCACGCTACGACCAATAGGAGCGGAGCACCAATGAAGAATGTTTCAAAATCGGGAGATTTATTTTCCTGTTGAGAGCTTCCGCTGCGTACGCTGCGTAAACGGTTAAAGTTACGCTAAAATGATGTATGACAGAATTGTTCCCCTTCAAAAGTTCTAAAAAAAAGTCCGTGATAGCATATATCTATCTGTTAAGGCTGGCTCACTATAACCATTTTTATACTATTCAAATTTGTTCGAAAATGAAGCATTATTTGTGAAGGTGTTTTTATAAAGATGATATTATTCCTTATCCAAATAAATACAATATTCATCACAAGTATTTAATTTAAAACAAAATTGCCATTTACAGCATTCAATTTCAATGAATATCTTAGGAGATATCGCAAATTTAAAATAACATCGCAGCAAAATAATTATCAAGTACTGCGCGCACCTTACGGGCCGGGCCGGCGTGCAGTCATCAGTTAGCTCTGCGAAACCCTCTTTCTACGTAAACGAACGTCGCGGGTTGAAAGTTAGCGTTTGCCCAAAGTAACTATTCCACGCGGACGACGAAGTCGCGGGCAAAAGCTAGTGTAGTATATCAGCTATCTGGTTACCATATCCCAAGCTCTGCTTAGTTTGGAATCAGAATGGCCGTGTGTGAAGAATGTCCCAGGATATTTATTGTATGATTGATGTGCTCTCAGCAGGTCCTCCACCGAGCGAGTTTCCAGCTGCGGCTTCACTGCCGCATCCCCAACAACTCATACACCAGGTATGTATCGAAATACATTAAAATTTAAGCAAATATAAGCACTAATCTGATGGAATCCTATCAGTATGCCCGGTTGGCTTTGTGGTTAGTGACCCTGACTTTCAAGCCGCGGGTCGAGGGTTTGAATCCCACCCAGGACAAACATTTGTATGCTTGTATGAATATGTCTGTTTGTCCTGTGTCTGGATGTAAATATCTTTAATATGTATGTATTTAAATGTTTTATATGTAGTATATCAGCTATCTGGTTACCGTAACACAAGCTTCATTTGAAGCTTACTTTGGAATCAGATTGGCCATGTGTGAAAAATGTCCTAGGATATTTATTTATTATTTATTAGTATGTAGAGAATATCCCAGGAAAATGTATAATAAATTGTTAACGTAATATTTGTAGATAAAGCAAAATATGAGGCATATGACATATTATTATAGTCACAAAAACTGACTATAATAATATTCTTAGCAGCTTATTTTAAATGACTCACCGCATTGATTGTACAATATGTTGGTGTTTATAATTCTTCATGAATACTCTCATAAATTACTGTAAAGATTAGCATGTCTATAAATAGATTCAAAACATTACCCAATTTTGCCAACTAATATTTATTATTTAATATAGCAAGTACATCGTGGGGGATCTCACGCGCCTTCCCCACCGCACCCGCAGCAAATACCGCAACAATTACCGCAACAACTTCCTCAGCAACTACCGCAGCAATTACCGCAGCAAATACCGCAGTCGCTTCCGCAGCAACTCCCGCAGTCACTGCCGCAGGCTCCGCCGCAGCCGCAGCATAACCAACAGGTTAATAACTATTCTAAATTTTTACCTAACAAAGTTATAAACCTTATTTATATCTTCTCATCACACTAAAGGCAAAAGTTTGTGAGTGTGTAAGTTTGTTACTTCTTCACGTCTAAATGGCTAGAGAGACTTTAAATTTCGTATAGAGTTAGCTGACAGCCTGGATTAACACATAATCATTTTTATCCCGGGAAAATTGGAGAGCCCCCGGGAACGCGGATAAAACCGTGGGGCAGAAGTTAGTGTATATATATAATTATCAAAATGGTACGAAATGTATGACATTGTATAATTAAGAGTGAAAAGAGAGTAATTTAGAGTCCAAATTGTATTATAAAATAAAATTTCTTTTTTAGTTGCTATTTAAACTTACCATATATAGAAAGAAGAGAAAATACAGTCCACCAGATTACATAAATATAGTTAAACAAGTTATTTTTATGGTTAATTGGCTATTTGACTGATTTCGAAAAAACATTTTAAAGATTGCGTAAGTTTGTTTTATACCTCTGACAATTCTTTTTTTTCTCAAAAAAGGCTTTATTTAATAGAAAAAAAACAATGTTATTTAAAATTGGCGCAAAAACAGCCGGTCACGTGACATATGCGATTTGTGACGTCAAAGAAATGAATCGACTTTAGGTAGATTTACACTATCAGCTTAAGCATAGTCTGCCTCCATTTTCAAAACCTCTCACAAGCACAAACTGAACTATTTAAGTGTTTATTTTCTCAGCTATTTACCCATGAAACACGAAACGACATAAATTACATTTTGATTTATGACGTCACACCGCGTTTCTGTTCTTGAAATCCACAGATAAAAAAACTCAAATTTATTTTGCAAAAATAAAATTATTGATAATTTTTTAATCCAATTTATATATTGCACAATTATTATTTACATATAAGCCAGCATTTATAACATATTTCATATGTTATCGGTACAACTGTCAAATAGCCAATTGCGATTCCCCTGGTATAGCCAATATCCACCTAATATAAGTAACGATTTGTCTGTTTATTGATATAAAATATGTATTAATTAAACAGGTGCGACTTGGCATACTTGAGCAACAACAACAGCAGCAGCAACAACAACAGCAGCAACAACAACAGTTGGTGCCGCACCAACACAATTTGCCGTTACACAACTTGCCGCAGCAACACAATATAGGTATCTATACCATAGATTATCTGGATGTAAATATCTATATAAGTATGTATTTAAAAGAAATATATGTAGTATATCAGCTATCTGGTTACCATATTACAAGCTCTGCTTAGTTTGGATCAGATGGGCCGTGTGTGAAAAATGTCCCAGGATATTTATTTATTATTTATTTATTTATAGACTTAATAGAAATGTAATGTAAGAAATGTTACTAAAAATAATAAAAATAAATGGATCTATATGTGACATGGTACTTATCTTTAATATGGGTATCAAATGATGCTTGAACGTAGCAAAAAAACAATACTGTTAAATTCAAAATCGATGTATAATTTTACAAATAGTCTTTTAAAAGCAAATTATTTATGAATATTTATTCTCGTATGGTCGATTCGAAAAGTTTATTTTGCGCAGATAAAAAGCAATAAACCAACCAATTACTCTATTAAACCAACACAGAATCCAAATAAAATAAATATATATAATAAACAATAACTTATTATGTTTGTTTGTTTGTCTCCCAGGACCTATGCCGCCATCGCAAGCCTATGCTCCGCCCGCGATGATGCCCGCCCAGTACATGCAGGTAACTGTATGTAAGCCAACGATGAACTATTTTTATTTCTATACTAATACAGTAATATTATAAAGAGGAAAGATTAGATTTTTTGTTTGAATGTTTGTGATGATTAGGCTCTAAAGCTACGAGCGATTTAGATAGTTCTCTCTAGAGTGAAAACGCAGGGCAGTAGGTAGTCCCTACTCATATAAATGAGAGAGTAACTTTGTCTGTCTGTAATGAACCGATTTTTATGAAATTTGGTACACAGAGTGTGGGTTAGGAAAGGATATAGGCTATTTTCTATTCTGGGAAAGTTGAACGTACCACGGGGACGCGGGTGAAACCGCGGGGAACCACTAATATTTATATATACACTAATGTATGTCGCCTTGCGTTCTGGCTCCTTATTAATATTATAAAGGCGAAAGTTTGTGAGTATGATTGTTACTTCTTTACGTCTAAACGCCTGGAGTGATTTTTATAAACTTTTGTATGGAGTTAGTTGGCACCCTGGATTGAGACATACAAAGACATTATAAGAGGTTATACGTTCGGCCGCTAAGCTTGCCCCTTGGACCGAGCAGAAATTTATGTGATTGGCATTTGAACGCGCCCTAGCGATGTGATTGGTCTTTATTCGCAACGGTTGTTAGGTTGTTACCGACATTCCCCCCCGCAAATTTTGGTTGACTCGGATTTCATAGTAAAAGTTTGTATTGTCGGTCTAACCTCTTATAATGTCTTTGGAGACAGGTCACTTTTCATCCCGAGAAAATTTAAGGTCCCCCTGTAACGCGGGTGAAACCGCGGGTCTGAGCTTGAATTATAAATATCCTGGGACATTTTTCACACACGGCCAATCTGATTCCAAACTAAGCAGAGCTTGTGCTATGGTAACCAGATATCTGATATACTACATATAATACTTTTAAATACATACTTATATAGATATTTACATCCAGACACAGGACAAACAGACATATTCATGCATACAAATGGTGGGATTGGAACCCACGAGAGTTGAGAGTCAGGGTCACTAACCACAAAGGCAACCTTTATTACTATTCTGTGGTGTTATATGTGCAGAGCGGTAGCGGCGCGGTGTTCGGCGGCGCGGGCATGTTCGCCGCGCCGCACCCGCCCGCCTACCTGCCGCACCAGCATCAGCACCAGATGTACCCGCACCATAACTATGTGAGTACACTACACTACTCCACACTACACTACACTATATCGAGGGTAAAGCAGATTTGATGTATCAAAAAAATAGAGGTATACATCAGAGTAAAAATGTTATAGTGGGTATCAAATCCTAAATAAAAACTTGTAAGATAATATTGATAATGAAAGCATACACAATAATTTTTTTCTAAATTATTTTCTGTTAAAAAAAAAATTGATTTTTCTAGATACGACAAAATTACTTTCTACCGTCGATACCTACATTACTAAAGAATCCAGGCACTACCGGAAATCCATTATAAGATTCTAGGATAGAAAATTGTTTAGTAGGGTTCGTAAGTCCAGCGGGATTACGCATTTTTTGTTTGTTTAGGAGCTAGAAGCATGACTCTCCTGTTTTGTAGATGCTGCCTATTTCTTTACTATACAAAAAGTATATATTGTAGAAATAGTATATATGTTTAATAAAAATATGATCATGTTGGTTCTAGTGCGCATCAAAGAATTGAAATTTCTACTTATATTATAAATTTGAACTCAACTCCGTCTGTCTATTATGCTTTTGACCACGGAACCGATTGTAATGAAATTTAGTACAGACAGACCAAAGCTTGGCAAAGGTATATAATATAAACCAATTTTTTATTCCGGGAAAGTTAAAGGTCCTGTGGGAACGGGGTTGAAACCGCAGGGAGCCACTAGTATATTAGCATATACTGTCCCTTTCTATTTCATGAAGATGAAGAGAGCGAAAGTTTTAAAAAAATTGTCGTTTCTTTTGTTTGATGCGTAATAGAATTCAGATCAATATCTTTAGTACTATAAAGTCTAGGGACTCCCTAATATGTTAGCGAAAAATCTATCATTTATAAACAATCCTGAACTAGATGTGACAGTGGATTTTATGCTTTAATTCGAATGATTAAGTTCCATTTCCGATGGTTCAAGTTATTGAGATCTAAATAGTCCTGTTTTGACAGCACATTTTGTAAACATGTGCTAGAAAGAGACTAATATATAGCGAAAAAGAGACACCTTATTGCTATCTGTGACCAGAAAAACTTTAATAGTAGTGTTTTTAATGAAGTCAATATGAACTTTAAGATTTCAGAGTAAAGAACAAAATCCACTGTATTCCCTTATATCACAAAAGATAGTTAAATGGATGTTGTTTTAAATATAGCCATCTTTTTCTGACACCTTACACCAAAGAGAGATGGGTATATTTTAAAACCAGACTTCAGCTATGTTTTGTTATAAGAGGGGATTATAACCTATACAATTATAATACCATGTCTTTCCCCAATTTAGTTTTAGGGTCGGCATATTGATACTAATTGATGATTTTCAGTTGGTGCCAGTTATAAACCAGAACAACTCGAATGAGGTAACTAAAGGAGCGCTAAATCGTGTTTTTATCATTGCATTGCTGAAATAATTTTCAATATCTCTCTTGTATGAAGCTGATTTTCCATATGTTAGTATAAGAAAATAATAAATAATATGACTTCTAAAATTCTCCCTTATAAAAACTGTATGATTCTTGGTCCATCTCAGTTGTAGAGGAAAGAAGTTTCACATATTTAATATGCTCATTTTTTGTATGTATAGATACTTTTGTACGTTTTTCTTAACATATATCAATGTGACTTTGATCAAAAAATTTGATGACTTCATCAAATGGTCTAAATGAGACAATTGTCAAAGATATTGTATTCTATCTCTGATAAAGATATTTGACCATTCTATAAAATTAATCTTTTATATGATTTTCTTTGATATCACAAAATATATACTTTTCTAGGTTAGTTTTTAGTTTAAGTTCTAACCATTGGAAAACCAGCTTTACAGTAAACTTTTAACGCATTCATATCACCAAATTGAATCATTCATTTTTAAATAACCCCTTTAGGAGCTTTCATTATAAAAATACATCATTAAAACCATGTTTTTTAAAACAAAAATCTCTGCTTTAAAGTGTGATAAATTTGCTTGGTACGGGTAACATAACGATTTTTCAGAATAACTTATAATTAAATTAATTTGTTTGTATTGAATAGGCTCCGAAACTTCTGAACCGATCTGCCAAATTCTTTTACTAATGGAAAGCTACATTATCAGGGAGTAACATAGGCTATATTTTATCCCTGTATCCCTACGGGAACGGAAGCTAGAAGCTTATATATGGGGAGGGATCCAGAGCAATTCTATGTACTAAGTTTAAGGAAGAAATTTGCTCAAAGCCTTTGTGAATGAAAACATTGTGAGGAAACCATAACGCTGGTTAGGTACTCTACCTCTCTATCACTCATATCGCAGGATAAATCTTTTGTCTCTCTTTTATAATACTATTTGATTGATAAAATAAAATATATTGTCATTTGTTACCAAGGCACCATATTCGTCAAAAACTATGTAAAGTATATAACTCATATATAGATTTAATGTTACTTATATCTATTCTGTTTTTTGCATTTCATAGTTTTATTTCATTTATGCTTTCATATCATTTGTGCTTTTTTTAAACTGCTATATTATTTTGACTAAATTTTATCTTTATCTTCATAAGAAAGAACCTTTCTTAAGCTTTGGGAAAAACGGTATATTGTCTTTATGCAGGTATTAGTATTTGTTATTGTGTGAATTAAGTATGCTATTTTCATTTTTGCACCTTTTTATGGAACATATATATAAAAATCCAGTTAAAATCTGTTTGTTTATCAACCAACCGTACACTATTTGCCCAGGTGATCACAATCTGAGAGTTTTAACTCTGAGAATAGAGCCCTGTGTGAAATCAAGCAAAACTATTTAAATTGTAGCATTTATCATTTTACACACATTTAAACATAGCTTTTTGATGAAATACATAAGTGTTATTTCCTAATTTCCTCTGCTGAGTGAACAGGGCTTGGGTAGAAATATAAATATGTGATAAAATGTTTTATTATTAAATTTTTATTGACAAAACATTTACATAATTAATTAATGAAAATTAACTTATATTTATATTATACGTATGCAAAACGAAAAGGAAAAAAAAGAAAAATACCTAAGTCGTTACATCATGTTTTATTCATTCAAATAAGCCTTCAGAGGTACATATGAAACATATCATATTTGCTAACTTAACATACTTAAATAGAGTTGGTTAGTAATTATTATCAACTCATGTAGTTATTTATGTACATAGTTCTCTTTCAGTCATAAGTACATATCCAGTTTTTACGAAATTTAATCTAATTACAATCTAAGCTTGTGCCTACCAGATAATACTTACTTTTTTAGATATCTACATTCAGATACAGAACAAACATTAGTGTGTGCATGAAACTCAATTTAAGGTACTATGGGGGTTTAAGGTAAATGTTATTGGAGCTGGGGTTCGAACCCGGCCCACCGGGGCGTTAATCAACATAGCTTACCACCAAGCCAGCTGGCGGTCTAATGACCCGTCGAATTAACCCATGATATATGACTAGGCGACACAAGCGGGTGGCGTGACGTACTACAGCTGCGCGGAACAAGAGCCTCCACCGAGGACCGCTCGCCGCCCTACCGCTGCCATCCCCATAGTGCGGCCCCACCATAAACCTCAGCCCCACCAGGCACAGGGACAGGCACAGGCTCCAGCCCAGGCCCAAACCCAGGCTCAAACTCAGGCTCAACCTCAAGGGCATCAGCCTGAAAGGTAAATCTATACTACTTACATATTAGGTCTTTTTAAAAGAAAGAGAAATAACCAAAATTAATTAACAACAAAATAAAAAATACTCGAATCCTTACAAAAATAATAATAAAACAAAAATGTACTGTACACTGTGTGAGGCCAAAAATATGCTGCGGCCGTGGATGCCGCAGCGCTGGTATTATGATAAGGCTGTACGGTGCCACGAAGAGTCGCGGCACAGGCAAAAAAATGTAGGTGAAAATTGAATCTTCAAGTTGTTGGTGGCTATTAATTATCTGGATTTCTTTAATAAAAATAAAATTATCAAGGAAATGCTCACAGTAAATTGTAATGGCTGAAAACCTTGTTAAAATTTAAATGCAAACATAAATATACCCATCTCTCTCCCACCCGCAGGCCAGCTAACTCGACAGAGAAGGACAACATAGACAGGATCGTTGAGAACATGTTTGTAAGGAAACCGTGGCCGGCGACACATGGTATGTATACATATTATAATCAATTTCAAGGCATTTATTCTATATGTGGTGGCGTCGATTCTTATGTACATCTCTTTCTTATTTCATAAGAAGAAAAGAGAAAGCATTTTTTGTTTTCAAACTGATTTCGGAATAGTGTTAATGTGACGTTTGTAGGGGTAGATAAATAACATAAATATCAGGTTTTTGGTTAAAGAGACAATACTGAATTCGAAATTATCTTTAACATTTTCAAAGGTAATAGAGCTAAGTTTGTTGCACGTAAGAATCGGTGCCATTGGATTATGTAAAACTAAAATGTATAGTGTTTCTGTGTGTTTCATTTGGTGATGGCATATAACACAATCTGTTAACCTGTAAAAGCCCATTTAATAATTTGTAACAAACTAGCTCTAGCTCAGTTAAGATTACAAAGATAATGTATATTTTCAGCTTAAATTAAAGGTAAAATTTTAACAAATTTTACCAAACCATTTTGCTAAAAGTAACTTAAGTTAAAAAAATCCTAGGAAAATCTTCACACGACCAATCTAAATCCAAACTAAACAGAGCTTCCACTACGGTAATCAGACATCTGACATATACTACATTTAAATACATATCTATATTGTTTCATAGTTTTTTTTATACCCACACACAGAACAAACATGTTCATGCACATAAATGTCCAAGCCGACAGGTCAATCTATACATATGTGCTATCAAAGCTTTTTAACCGTCTTAAAAAGGTGGAGGTTATTTAATCTCGATTACCTACTATAGTGTAGTCTTACCAGAGCCAGTCTCTCAAGAATAAGTCTGATACATTCTTTAAATTATAATTTGTCCAATTAAGATTTGCTCTGGGCGAAAATGTCGTTGCACTGGTGGCGCACCCGCATGCAATAGGACCTTACTCAAGCTAATGTGAAGACTTTATTATAACGAGACAGAAGGTCTCTTTTTAGTTTGTCAGTTTTGATTCAGTGTTAGTACCTTTTGTTTTGTTTGTAGTTTGAATGTAGGTAGTTATTTTTTATTCTCATGTAAGTGACGCCATTTTGTTTTAAAGGTATTTTAGTTAAATAACTATGTTTGTAAAAGCAGGTGATGGGGGATGCATTAGTTAGAGTATTTTGCAGGAAAAAAATATGGTATTAAATGTAGAGCTCTAGTAAAGTAACTTAATTTTTTTTTCTGTTTGTATAAGAAATATAAATGAATTTCTCCCGTGTGTAGTGTAGGTATAAAATCATTTAATACAACATGTTATTAGCATTACAATCATGTCTTATCCATTAATTTCTAGCAATAATAGATAAACACATCATAATTTCTCATATTTAATAATACTATATAATAATATGGTGGAAAGAACGCGAATGTTGTTCAAATCTGATTGCTTTAAGAACTTCTGCTCTATAGTAATACTTAGAGCAGTCAACAAATAACCTATATTTTAAAGTCTTTATTTTTCCATCCATTAAAAATAGAAACATATAAATTAAGTATAACGATACACAACCGATTAGGTACCGAAAACAAATGTAAACCAAAAAACCACTAATTTTACAGATTCCAAAGAGAAAACCGATGCCAGAAGTTCCCAAGAGCCACCAAGTAAAGAGTCATCCCAACCCAACAGCCTAACGTCTAGTTCAATATCGACCGACTCCAAACCTTCGGAGAGCAGAGAAGAGAAGATTGAAGAAGTAAAGGACACGAAGCCCGAGGAGGTCGTCCCACCGGAGACTCAAGAGAGTATAACGACTGATGCCTGACTAGTAAGAATAAGTCTGTATGAACGTTATCATGCGAAATACTATAACGGGAGGTAATTCTTGATTTTGTTTCCTTTTTTTTCCCAGCGGACGGTTGTTGTTTAGATTTTTTGGGGGTTGGGATGACTAAAAATGCGTTTTTTATGACTTGGCTGATGAAATATCGACTCTAAATCGTAGCGGTTAGGCTGAAAATGACAATGACAAAAGATTTATAAGTATTTTATGAAGCTTTTTTATTTTTTTCTGTTTTAAGAGCGTTGATAAGAAAATGTCAACAAAAACCAGCAGTTTTTAAGTTTTTACTTCTGTCAGCAGAACTTATGTTGCAATTTTTATTTTATTAAATATCTGACCGTCCGCTAAACTCGCTATAAAAGATGATATTTATAGGATTTTCAAATTACTATTTGGCTGTGTTAAATTCTGCTCGGGTTGTAAAATACTGTCTATGATGGTATTTGTCTTTGTTTTATAAACTAAGCATAATTTTTCTCATATCAATTAAGCAATAACTTATACTACCAAGTTCCTAATTAAATTACATTTTGACACAAAACCCGTTCGAATGTCAAAAAGAAACGTATAAATTCGGAATTAGTTTAATTTGGAATTTCTCAGGTTCTTTTTATGACACTTAAGTTTTTAATTTGCTTGGAGCGTATTGAAAATTGTTCAAAAATTGTTCAAAATAATACAGATTTTACAACCCAGTAGAAAACTCTCTAAATAAGAATGAAATTAAAATTTAAACTCTAGGCTAATATTTTATGTAGTATATTGTATACTTATTTATTTATTAATAATTTTATATATCAAAATGAAAAAAAATACATTAGTAAATTTGTTATCTTTGTCTAAATGAGCTGAACTAGGTAATAGTTTTATATTTCACTAAGTTACACCATATCTCTTTTTCTATTAAAAATAAATAAAAATGAAAATCATAGAGATTATAGTAAAAATGTCAATTGTTAATTAATTGGTATAAAAATCCTACAATTTTGAACCAAAAAGGTGACTTAGATTTGTTATAGAAATTTGAGTCATTAGAATCAGTCTTATTTTGTCCATGGTATAATTGATATAAAATAAATATATATACATTTATTATCGTAAAATAGTAATATAGATTATTCCTACTACTTTTAAATTCACGAAAAATATTTTCGCACTTACCCCCCGTTCGTCTGATAGCCGTTGCGTATTGTATCTTATTTGTTTGACTTTAAGGTTAAAAGTGGCTATTTAGCTTTAAAAGTATTGGGCTGGTCGAATATCGATCGTGGGTACAAAGAAGGGTAACTTTTCTTGTTTCACTAAATTACAGACGTGTTTGAGTCTTTTTAGTGACAAAATTGGACCATCATCTCGATAATTCTAAGTCCTGGGTCTTTTAACTGTTTTATGTCTGATTGTTTATGTACTGAAAATACTCTTCACATGTCACGTGAAAAACAGCTGATTATTGTCATCACTTCCAATCGCTTGCCATTTAAATAAGAGCTTAAAAAGTAATGGGCGAAAGTACATTTTATAATAATAATATTTCATATCATTGTAAACTTAAAATGGATACGACTTAAGGCACTAACTTGAATGGCAGACTGAGTTAATGTAGTGGATGATAAAAAATCTCGGTTTTTGAGTTATTTTAACTTTGTTTCGAATTTATACTAAAGTTTGTACCCACGATCGATATGAACAAAATCAATGTAAGTAAAACTCACAATTGTTGTATAATTATTATATTTTTATCGTTTTTTCCCGCTTAGTATCAAGATCTCAGTGCTTAATTTGTTATAATACTACCATATATTTTTTTGTTCGCACATTTACTTTTGTTTTTGGTTTATATCTATTTGGCATATGTGATTTTTGCAATTTGAAAATAGGTTATGTTTAAAACGGCCTCTGTATACGTATGGATAATCACATAAAAATATAATTTCCAAGTGTTTGTAAAAATATGCTTAAGAAATGTGAATGTAGAGTATGTAATGTATTTATTGGAATAAAGTTTGCGGATTTGTAATTTTTAACGTAATTAGATGACGACTTAGCGAAAAAAACGATGGGTAAATTGCTAGGGGAAAAATGGATTGACCAACCCCCTTTGTCTCTTAAGGGGGTTCACCATCTGAGTGACAAAAATGATCTGTTTCGTGCCTAAATTACGTTGCTGTTAGTTAAAATCCTTAATACAATACATGAAAAGCAAAAATAATCGTGGTGTTGCCATGATGACCGAATTCTTCCACATTTTAAAATTACGACGTATAGATTAAAAAAATGTTGTATGTAACTAGTCCTTTATGTAAGAATCGTGGAGTCACCCTATGGGAACATATTTTTAATGGAAAATACATTGTTATAAAATAGATAATAAATAATAATAATGACACTCAATTTATCAAAACTGGCAATAAATTTATCAATATTGAGTTTTCAAAGGATATTTTCTAATAAAATGGGAAAAAAATTACAAAAAAAACTGCTTTTGTAAACTAAGCTGGTTATTTATTACGATAAGTAAATCTTCTAAAACTCGATTTTTGTTTTATTTCACACGAAAAACCTTTTAAATCCATTTTTATAATAACTTTACCGTGGAACAGATGAGTCCATGCAAGGGTCCTACCACGATCTATTAAAAACAATAGTATTTTTATCTGACTATGGCCTTGTAATGCAAATTAAGGGAATAATCATAATTATTTAATAGACAAGCTATTTTTCATGTCTGAAATAAGTAGGTACTCTACCAATAAAATATCTTTGTAAGAAATACTAAGAAAACTTAGGAAAAAAGAAACTAAAGGATATACTAAAATAAATTAACATTTATTATCACATAACCCATTATCTAGCTTACTTAAAAATAATATTTACAAATTTTCTAACCTTCAATTGCACATGCACACAGTAATATATAAAAATCATTGTTTTTCTGTTCTCATAAAAGTTATGTTCAAGATGTACACAGAATAAGTAAAAATTTTATATACAAATATTTGCAGACTAATATGAAAGAAGCAAGTTTTAATTTCCTAGTTGCCTCCTATCGGTTTTACCCGCTTATTTCCCGTTCCCGTAAGAATACGGGGATAAAATATAGCCTACGTTACTCCCTGATAATGTAGCTTTATATTAATGGTAGAATTATTCAGATCGATCCAAAAGTTTAAGTTTAATTGTTACATACAAAAATACAAATCTTTCCTCTTCATATTAGTGTAGATGAAGACTAACTTTTATGTAGCCCCGTGACATTTCTTTATGGCATTAAATATATTACATTTTTATGTCCTAAGAGTTCATCAAACGATAGTTAATAAAGTAATTTAGCAATAAACATACATATTACATTTCTTATTGTTTCCCTAAACATAATAGTGAGTCATTTAGTGACATATTTATGTTATAGGCGAAAGTATGAATAAATCATCGTTAAATCGCCCTGTAAGAAGGAAAAATTAACTTTAAGTACATAATTAAATATGTTTCTATACCTAATTTAATATATTTATTGTTTGTTGCGGTTGTATTTTAAATACTTTTCAATTGTTAAGGGACAATATTACTCATAAAACTTAACGATATTAGCTATATTGTATTTTTTATGTCAAAAAGAATTATATAAATATTTCATTATGTATGGCGACGAATATGAATATTTGATAAAAAAAAATATTCGTCTTATACTGAATTAATTTTGCTTGATACCCTGATGGTAAGTGGTGACCATCTTCTTTGGATAATCGATACTGTTGTAGGTACCTAATACCAAAACCATTACCTTTTTAAAGCACCTAATATCGCTGCATTATTGTCTTTTGTGCATTTGAGTCTGTTTTTATTCACTAGAGTCAACATTTTTTCACTAAAACTATATTTTTATTAATATACTAATCTTATTCTAACAATTTGTACATAATTCTATTATCCATAGAAAGGATCCAGTAAAACACTCCATCTCACTCTCACCATGACATGCTCTTTCTAACACTACTATAACAATAGGAACAATACCTTATCTATACGTGAACAGTCTCCACCACATCTTCCCCTTTTTTCTCTCTTTTCTTCCCTTCCAAATCCGCATAGATATCCTCTAGATTTCGCATTTTCGTCTCTGGCACGCAGAAGATAAGGTAGAAAACGTTTGCAAGACATACAGTGCTGAATATCCAGAATGTGGAGTGGAAGCCGATCCATTCGTTGAGGGGCGCGAAGAGTTTGAGCAACGCGAAGTCTGTGCCGAGGGATATTGCCATGATGAGGGTCGCTACCGTGCCGCGTAACTGAAGGTGGAACACACATTAGTTTTGAGTATATGTCTGTAGTCTACTTTTAAATAGAAAAGTAGGTTTTTAATTATATTAAAGAGCAGGTAAACACTACTTGTGTTATAAAAAGCTATGGAAAATTTTTGTAATAAAATAATCTTGATATGAGGGCGCCACACTAGTGTTTGATGTGTTTCTAATGGTTGTAACGTTTTAGTTCCTAATCCTACCGTAATATGGTGACATTTTAAATATCTCTATTTGGGCTTTACTTAAAATGAAAATTATGACATGTGTTACACATGGCTGTGAACATATAATGCATCAAGCTTATCTGATTCCAAATCTAAGAAACGAATATTTGAAACTCGAAGACATGATGAACTGAAACATACATAAGATCAAAACTAGAGACATTATATACTACTAGTGGCTCCCCGCGGTGTCCGGGATATCTTTTATTTCCCAGGGATAAAAATTTGCCTATGCCCTTTGTCGGGCTCTAGACTGTGTACCAAATTTCATTTAAATCTGCTCTGTAGTTATCGTGAAAGCGAGACAGAGTTACTTTCGCATTTATAATATTAAGTATGTATATTTAAAACCTCACCTGAAAGCTAAACATCTCAGTCATAATGACCAAAGGTAGGGGTTGCAAGCCGGACGCGTCGGCGAAGATGCCGAAGCACATCGCGGCGATGGGCACCCAGCCCGGCAGCGCCACCGCCACGCTCTGCAGGTAGAACCACACGCCCAGCAGGCACATGCTGAACCCCGCTACCACGCTGGTTACTGATAGGAGTGGCTGGAAGGGTAGATGGAAATTAGAGAATTTGAATAATATGGTGTATATGTAGTTGGAAACAGTGCAGAATAAAAGTTTATGGGGATGTTTTCTACACTAATAAGTATTACCTACATAGTGGAAAATTTTGTATTTTTGTTTATTGCTGTTGCGTTTTGTCAATAAAATAAATTTTGGTCTTAGAAATTTTTCGACATATATAAAGTGGTTCTTAAGATAAAACTACCCCAAACACCCTCCCTATCACCAGTTGTATGTTTGTAATGAAAATTCAAAAACTACTGTGCCGATTTCAAAAATTCTTTCACCATTGAAGAGCTGCATTATCAGGGAGTTACATAGGCTATATTTAATCCATGTAATCCCACAGGAACGGGAACAACGCGGGTAAAACCGCGCGGAGGCAGCTAGTGTTTTAATAAAGAAAAATAACTATTACTCCTTTTTTTGAAGCTTGTTAAAAATAAAATAAATATCCTAGGACATTTTTCACACACAGCCAATTCCAAACTAAACAGAGCTTGTGATAGGTATATTTTTTATATGTAAAGTAAGTACCGACACAAGATTTCAATCGAAAATTAAACATTGAATTAATGTAGGCATTAGTTAAAGAAGTGACTGGAAAAATCTATTTTCAACTGAACATCTAAATGGCATTTAAAATCGTGATTGCGCTGGAAACACCACAAAATAGCGGGTCATTATCACAAATCATAGGTTACTCAGTACTGCAACGACCAAGCGTGGGCTATGACATAGGTAATTATTTCACTAGTGGTAGTTTCCATGACATAGGAATCTTACAAGTTCAAGGTTTTAGTCTTAACAGTTGAAGGCTGAATTCCGAAACGGTAGCTTCAGTAGCTTCGATGTTTCTAACGGACTCAATAACTTTGAATTTCGTGCTTTGTAGATAGTATTATAAGGCTGAAAATAGCACTTAATATGGTAATATATAGTAAACTATAGTTATCTTACTAATATTGAAAATGGTAAAGTTTTGATGTTTGTAACTCACACCAGAACGAATGAAGTCATCTAAATGAAAATTGTCACATTCTTAGGTACAATAATTTCTGCAATAGCACAGGCTACTCTTTGTCCCAGGAAATTGAAAATCCCCAGGGAATGCTAGAGAAATATAGGTGCAGAATTTAGTTATTAACTCAAAAAAGTAGATGTATAGCTCTACTAGAAACAAAATGAATATGATAAGGGCGCTACTGTCGTAATTAAAACACTTCATAGTAAAATTTTAGTTCCAAATTTTGCCACAACATGTCGACGTTTCATATAGCTTCAGACCTGTATTACCTGTCATGTACCTTCACAAATAAACAAACATCAAAATTACTCACCTTCCTTCCCACTCTATCGACAAGCTGACAGGCCAAAAATGACCCTATGATCTGAACGACAGCGAGCAGAATCGATTGCTTGTTCGGCGACAAAGCTATACTTGTGCTCGTGTCTTTGCCTGCCTCAGCGAAGATGTGGCTAGCGTATACTAGAACAGCGATGCAACCGCAGAACTCCCTCGTCAGATTCACTATTAAGGCGACCCAGAACGCCTTTACTGCTGTTTTGTCGGAGACTGTGGGAAAGAAATATGAAATTAGTAAGTTGGATAGCCAGCTTTATAATGACTTTAAATTACAAGCCCCTGATTAGATTTGCATAAGATATTTGTGTATTAACATAGGTATATGTTTGTTCTGTGTCTTGATGTAAATATCTAGGCATATAGGTGCTATTCGCGCGTAGATATACAACAAAATATATTATTTTAAAACCTATTTTGATAATACCCTCGGATAATATGTGATGCTGGAGTGATTTTAATATCTAAAATTGGGTGTGGACTTAGCTGAAACCCTAGGCAACTTTTTATCACGGGAAAAAGAATCCCCCGGGAACACGGGTGAAACTACGTGGCAGAAGCTAGTGATATATAAATCATGAATTTTGTACACAAACAAACCTATAAGTACCTACTCTGACAGGAACAAATTCAGCTACACAACACGTAAACAATAAACAATTTGAAGGTTTCAAACATTAGAGGTTATTTTAATTAGTATTTTTGGTACCAGGAAAACAGAAACACACAACAGTGTACACAGAGAAGCGTCTGTACGTACCAATTGACCCGACTGTGCCATACGACCCGTCAACGGAATTAAATAAGGGAACAAATTGAAAATAATAAAACGAGCTCAAATATCAAGGACGTATGCATAATGTAGACAGTTCCTATAAAGGGGGTCAACATCTGCAATTGTCATAATAAATCTCGCCTTTAGAGTTCCGTGCTGTGCGAAAACTTACTCTACTACTTATATTATTGACAGCCCTGTTGGTTTTGTGGTTAGTGATCTTGACTTTCCGCCGGTCGTGTGTCGAATCCCACCCAGGACAAACATTTGTATGCACGAATATGTCTGTTTATTCTATGTCTGGATGTAAATATCTATATAAGTATGTATTTAAAACGTGGTATATGTACCTAGTGGTTACCATATTACAAGCTCTGCTTAGTTTGAAATCAGATTGGCCGTGTGTGGAAAATATCATTGTATGCGAAAGCTTGGATGGATGTTTATTACGCGATTACGTTAGAACAGCTAAAGGGATTTAGATAAAATTTGGCATGTAGTTAGAATATGTTCTGGAATAGCATATAGACTACTTCTTATCCCGGGAAAACTTATGGTATTTTAAGGGAACGCGGGTAATACCGAGGGACGGAAGCTAGTTATATATAGGTAACTAAGAAACTTACCTGTTTATGTACTTAGACTGCCAAATAAATACTTTTGATAATAACTTTTTTGTTACACTATAAGTTTGAATAGTATAGAAATTTTAATAAGTATTTGACTTCAATTTTATATGCTAAATTATTACCAAAAACCTGTTCCTATTTCACCTATGTTTAGAAATTAAACCTGTAGTAGTTTTTATAATATTTCGACATATTCTATTAAAAGAATTTTTAACGAAATTTTGCAATATAGGTACCTATCTCTTCAGCCGTTGTTGCGTGAAAGAGTAACACACATCTATACATTTTTAAATTCTTACAAACTAATGTTTTGTTAGAAACAATAAGCGAATACAATGACATAAAAATATCTGTCGCTTTCTATGGCTACGGAACATTCAACCGTACACAGCTCACGCTTGACCGATTTTTTTGTAAGTAGATAATTAATAGAATGTGCTGTCAGTTTGTTTGTTTGTGCAAAACGTGTGAATCATGCTACATGACCAATTACAGAATCAATCTCAATTTAATGAAGCATTTGTCATATTTAGCTCATACGCAAAGTCGAAACTTAATATTATGGTCTGTGACCTTAACTCTCGAGACGGTGGTCGTGGGTTCGATTACTACCCAGGACAAGCCTTTGTTGCCACATGTCTGTTTGTTTTGTATGGGGTGTAGGTACCTTTACACAATCACTACTAATATTATAAATGCAAAAGTCTATCTGTAACGCTTTCACTACTACCTATCTACTACTAAACTGGGAAGTTGAAAGTCCCCCGGTAATACGGGAGAATACGCGGCTTCCCGACGTCTGTACGCTTATCTATATAAGTACTTATATATTTCAAAGTTGAATATATGTTGTATGTCAGCTATCTGCTTAGTTTGGAATCAGATTAGCCGTGTGTGAAAAACGTCCCGGGATATTATCGTAGCTATAATTTTTAAGCTATTGCATAGCTTTTATCGCGGGCTCTGAGCGCGGCGACCGAATCAAGAAATTCCGTAACGAAAAAAACCTAACACATCGTCTAACGTCGTTTAAGTTCGGCAGACTTCGGCACGGTGTTTGTTTGCTATCTTCTTAACTCTTTGACGTTTTGAAAAAATGGCGTTTGACATTTATAAAAAACAAAACTCAATTTCCGTATTCGCGCGTAATTATTTTGTTTCTATTTCGTGGCAAGGGTACCACGTCATAAAGCCTAAGTATTCAAATACGTATGCACATCAGAATGCATATTATTAAAAAAAAGTTTTACGTGACAACGACTTTGAGTGGTAAAATAATTTTAATGTGAATATTCATTCGTATAGTAGGAAGAAGGATGAAATAATAGTAACAATTTAAAACCTAACGTGACGTGAGCGGAGCGTAACGCAGTTTCTTGAAGTGTCACCCGGCAAACCAATTTATAAGACGTTGTCACGTCAAAATATATGCTCAAGTATTTTTACAATGTACAAGGCGTCCTTTCTAACCTAACCTTTGTTTAAATCCAAATGTATCATTTATTTAGTACATGTAGCGGCCATTTGCATTTCTACGCACGCGATGTTGGCGTATTGGTACAAATGTTTGTACGTTGGGCCAACATGGCAATGAAATTAGACCTTTTCTCTAAGATTTATATGAGCTAGTACTTATATATTTTTAAGCTATTGCATAGCTTTTATCGCGGGCTCTGAGCGCGGCGACCGAATCAAGAAATTCCGTAACGAAAAAAACCTAACACCCCCCACTCCGACGGGCAAGGAGGTGTGGCTTGAAGGCCGTGCATCGTCTAACGTCGTTTCAGTTCGGCAGTCTTCGACAGTCGACACGGCGTTGTGTGCGATTAGACGTATTGTACGAATCTACGAAACTCGCACGAATCGAGACGAGCTGCTCCGAAATCGGACGAATACATAAGCTGCTTATGAGAAAATATATAGGTGTATATGTATTTATGTACAACAGTGAATAGCTGTACTTGTAAAATTTGTGTATGAAGTGTTTTGAATATGAATGAACAAAGTGCATTTATTATTAAAATAAATAAATAAAATTATAATTGCATAAGTTGATACAAAATGCTATGCAATGCAATAGCTTTACCGCGGCAGTCCCCGAGTGCCTCACGTAATTTTTTTTTTTTAATAAATACTTACAAAGAAGTTTAGGCGAGAACTTAGGCTCGCAAGTTGTCTGTTCAATGATCAATCTGTCAACCTCTTCAACGATTGATTTGTCATCCACAGGGAGGGAGCGCAGCCAACTCAGTACTTTAGCTGTTTCCTGTTGGCAATAATGAAATATATAAACTTTCTGTAGAAAACCAATACCTACTTACTTTATCTGTCTCCAATACTTTATCTCTCTCAATGAAAATGTATTTTCAATCAAATAGGCGTTTATGAATAAGTAGTCAGACTCGGTGCTTGCTTGTGCTGAGAAGAGCCGGTAGTAAACTCAGCAATTATTCCATAGTTTTCATTGTTCTCTGCAAAACCAACCTTCCGAACCGAGACCAAAATATTTTTTACACGCTTTTTTACTGCGGCAGATGGAGTGATACAAAAAATAGACCTATGACTCTATGGACGCAACAAACACGAATAATCTTAATATTGTCAGCGTTGGTAATAAATAAAAAAAAACATTCAAAAGAATTCATTCATTCATATAAAAAATATCAACAAATGAAGGAAATTGTGAACAATATAACACAATGAAATATCTACATTTATCTTACAATATGACATAGTAAATGACAATATCATTTCTCGGCCTTCGCATTATCAATGGAATTTCAACCTTAGTAGTTAATAATAAAGTCTATAATGGGTAAAGTTAGAGTAACAATAGAAAATAAGTGGAATGAGATAGATGTAAATTTCAGCTGGTACTAGGTTAGATATTTAATTAGAAGACAGTGGACTTGTGACGCAAATGTTCTTCTTGAGGCACAGATCAAAAAAACAAGGAGAACGTCACGAGAAATTGGCATACAATTTAAAAAATTATGACAGTTCTTGGGGAATCGAAGAAGTATGATTAATTGAAGTATGTAAAGAAAGTATTTTTATTTTTGTTTTTATAAACCCAAAAAAACTAATCGATAAAGAATAATTATTTCACTGATATAATGCTAAGCTTGTTTATTACCGAATGACGAAGTTTGTTTCTCGGAACTTAAAATATTGTTAATATAAAAACATTACACACTGAAAATCTGGTAAAACTAAACAACAAAAAAAAACTAAATCTCACTAAAAACACCGCTTTAAACTTCGCTTCACTGAAGTCAGTAATATATTTAATTTAATTTACACCTAGTGACCACCATCTCCTAGAATGTATGATCTGAGACCACAATGTGCTATTCCATAATTAATTAATTTTAAAGGTACTTTAAAATGTATGTAAATACTAAATGACTGACTTTTATGAAGATGAGCACGTGGGAAGGAAAACCGATATTATTAATTAATGAACGAGATGACTTAAGTAATGAAAAAGTAAATCACATTCATACATCCATAGTCTTCTGTTTTATTACCATAAATTACATATTTTTATTTATATAAAGGCAATTTGCCATTGAATAATAAAAAGGAAACTCGACTAACTTTTAGTTGTAAAAGTTCGAATCTACCACAACACTATTTATTTGGGACTAAAAACCTGCAATACTGGAAATGTCATTACTCTGCCAACAATTAATAAATCTGAGTATAGTATAATGCTAATATTATAAAGAGGAAAGATTTGACAGTATTTTCGTTTGTTTATTCGCATGGCCCCGAAACTACTTGACCGATTTGAAAAATTCTTTCACTGTCGGGAAGCTACGCTATATTTTATTCCTTTACTCCCACGAGAACGGGAACCACGCGGGTGAAACCGGAGGCAGCTAGTACCTAACATTAGTAAGATAGTAACAGCCAAGTACGCGAGTTCGAGGTTCAGCGTAAAGCTGACCTTGATACCAAACGCGACCAGTTAAAGGCTCGCCCGCCTGCTGCCATATCATATAATTATGAGAATACGTACTCACGTGCTTTCAGTGTGCACGGAGTTTCGCCACGAATATAGGCTATATGAGCCATCTTCGGGTACACCAGCGCCAGACAGACTAGGAGTCAAAGTGGTCGCCTTGGCCGAAATCGGTCGGACCAATCATCATCATCATCATCAAGATAGTAGGACATATATTAAGAATCTCACCTCATTTCTTCCACACTTGATCAAGTATGATGGGGTTTCTGGCAGCCGGAGGAGAAAGCAGAAGTGTATGAGTGGTATGGCGAGCAGGATCCATAGAACAGTGTTGAACGGGAGCTGGTCTCCAAGAATGAAGACTAGAAGGTTTCCAACGGTCTGGAAAAATAGATACATCCTTGAACCAGTCTGATTGCTATCTAAGCATAGTTATGGTAATAAATATCTTGGGACATTTTTCACACCTGGAAAATCTGATTCAAAACTAAGCAGACTTTGTGCTATGGTGACCAAATGATAAGTATCCTGGGGCACTTTTCACACATGGCCAATCTGATTTCAAACTAAGCAGAGCTTGTGCTATGGTAACCAGATAGCTGATATACTTTTACCTACTTATTCGATAATTGCATCCAGACACAGAACAGACATATTCATTCATGAATTCAAATGTTTGTCCAAGGTGGGACCAATCGAACCCACGACTGGACGCTGGAAAGTCAGGGTTCCTGGCCACAAAGGCTGTCAAATAGCTGATCCTTTAGGAAAGTTAAAAATATATTGATTCAAATAGGTTACATATATTAATTGATTATTTAGTAAATATATTAATTATTTAGTAAACATATTAACTATTTAGTAAATAATATTTAATACACTTATGAATAATCAGACTCTACATAATATATGACATGTTCATGTACCTACACCAATATTTGTCCTAGGTGGGATTCGACCCCACGACGCCTCTAACAACAAGACCAGTCGGCCAGTCAAAGCAAATAGCTTAGATACAACAATAATATATTCATGCACATACTAGGAATAGAATCCACGGCTGCCTTATGTAAAGGAAATATCAATCTTGAATATGTTTTACTAAATTAATGCTAATTTCCTCACTTCCCATTCTATCTGATAAAAGTCTGAGTTACTTTAAGTAAATGATAAAGTTCTTAGAAATTGTTTTGAATTGTATAGTAGGTACCTTTTTACGGTGAAGTTCCTAAAATCTTTTTGTTGTTTGGGGAACTCCTGAAGGCAAACAAAGTGTATTCAGCCGAAATACGGTGGTATTTGAATAGTTAAGAGAAAACGTGCGTTAGATGGTAAAGTACCGAGAAAATAGCCAGATTTTTCCTTATTGAGGCTAGATTTTGATGCTATAGTCATGATGTACATTCTTAGAATTTGGTAATTGATTTGAGTTATTTTTTGTTTTATGTGGTAATAGTAGGTACATAAAAAACTTGAAAATATTTTTAAGGGGAAAAAAATGCTTTTTCATAATAAAGTCTGATTACAAATCATTATAGGAGTATTTGTTGAGTAAAAAAGTATTTGTTTTCTGTGGTCATTATATTACAACTAGCTGTATCGCCCTGGTTTCACCTACGTAGTTGCCGTTCCCGTAGGAATATAGGGATACAATCTATTAGAGAAAGAATTTAAAGCGGTTTAGTCGTGGACTCGTTACAAACTCACTTTCGCATTTATAATATTAAATAAGGATGCTATTCGGATTAAAAATATCCAAGTACCTAGGTATATAAAAAAAATCTCTGAAACAGAACTTCCTTTTTGAATCGCTCGACACGTCTCACTGTCTTTTCACTTTCTCTTCAAAATCATGACAAAATCTCACCTGTGAGAATATGACGAAGGTTCCAGTCATTCCTCTGATGCTGTCCTCGCTGATCTCCTTGACGTAGAGGGGACACACCACAAAGCCTCCGCCTGAACCGAACCCTATGAGTGCCCTCGCACCGATCAGAGCTATAGGATGAGCGCATAGGAGTTTCACTGCCCAACCTAACTGCGAAGAAAATTACATATTGAGTATGTTAAAAGTATACCTGAATATTAATGACTTAAGAACTTAATAAATGGTAAAATACCGGTAAATAAAACGTTGATTATAATGGTGTAATTATAACGAAATCAAATAATTCCTATAAATCCCGTCCCCGAAGGAATACTAGTACAAATAGCCTCTCTGATAATGTAGCTTTATATTGACAAATTGGTCCAGTAGATTCAAAGATTGTAGGGACAAAGGATCTGACAAAGTTACCCCTTTTTTAAATTTGATTGTAAATACATAATTCTGAATTTGAGCTGTTTCCTATACCTCAAATTTAACAAATATACTGCAAATTTTTGTAACAAAAACATAAATAACGTAGGCTTAATTTACCAACTAAACAGTCCACTTACAGCAATAGGTATAGATGCACAGAGAAGGGCGTTCTTCCTTCCAAATTTATCAGCGGCGACACCAAATATGAACACGGCAATTGGAGCAAATATAAACATGATAGATGCCATCCATGAGACATCTTCTTCAGTTAGTGGAGTGTCTGCTGGTGAAGAATCACTCATGAGGAGCGCCTTGTTCGGTGATATCCACCCCATAGCTGTACCATAAGCCAGGATCGGCATGCATACTGAAAATACAAAAAACACACTAATATTATAAAGGCGAAAGTTTGTGTGTATGTTCGTTAATTCATGTCTAAATGACTGGCACAAAGATTTGTGATAATACTAAGTACACATATTGAGTCTACATTGACAAAAAAATATACAATACACTGTTAATAAAACATTACACAACACAGATTTACTTGGAAGAAACTATATCTACTATTGGATATTAACATATACATATACTATAAAATAATAAAATATGGTATGGAGTTAGCTGACACCCTGAATTTAAACATGCTTTTTATCCCGGGAAAATTAAGGATCCCCCGGTGAAACCGCGGGGAGCCACTAGTAATAACTTAAAATGCTGAGACGTTTTTCACGTTTGTAATCAGATCACTATCTAAAAATATTTAAGACCCTTACTTCTCTTAAATTCTTTGCATAATAATGTAAAGAAAAGGTAAAACCTTGGAATAATACCTTCAGGTGATTTAACACTAGAAGTGCCGAAACTCATGACCCCCCTAGAACCGCCGCTGTGCCAATTTTGACCCATTATATTTTTTACAACGTTCTTTAACATAAAGCATGAATTATAATCAAAACAATAAGTATATTATATGAAATTATATTTATTTATTTATTTAAGTCAAATAATTAACACTTTTACAACAAATACGTAACAATTAAATTTTTTCCGTAACTAATAGTTTTTTATAGTCATCAAAACTAAGATTGTAAATCTAAATGTAATAAATACCAAAATATCTCTTAACTGTTTATTATCAGAATACCAAATATAACATAAATAATATTCCATAGCATTGCATTTATTACAGACAGTTTTTAAACATTTGAGACTTCACATATGACTTGTATATTTGGTCTTGACCTTACATTCTTCATAATCTCATCTTCTAATAGGTTTTCTGAAATTTCTGTAGAGGAATGGCTGTTTTCTAATATTCATGTACTGCGTATACCTAATTCTTCTCCCCAGTTGCAATAAAAAGCCTCTATATTTTATTTTGCTATTGTTATAAATTTATATAATACCCATGCGTTTATAGCTGCCAAATCAGATAGATCATAAAATGTATGAACTGGCCAACGTCTAGGAGCCGCCTGTACTGTATATTTCCTGGTGATCGAATCGACAACATCTACTCCATGCTTCGTGGTGTTGTAGAATAGTATTGTTTCTGGTTTTTCTTTGAACTAGAACTTATTGTTATTTCGTTGATGTATCCTAAGCATAAGAACATTTTTATTTGGCTTAGTCTGAGAAACAGTCAATGTTGTGTCACCAGTTTTCAGGAGACACGACTTGGATAATTCTTCTTTAGCAGTTTTATGGCCATAGGTATTTCTCTTCGAATTCCATTTACAGTGCCTAAGATACTAGTGTTTTTAGACTTCAAATATTCCGCTAATATAAGAGTTAAAAAATATTGTCTCAAGGCACATTCTTACCTCTGTTGGTGTAAAGTTCCATCATTTTCTGCACCACCTAGCCCCCTCAACGAAAGATGATCACAAACCTAATTATGGCATTAGGTTTGTGATCGTCTTTCCTAAGGTAAGTAGAGGTATTTATAAGGTATATACTCTGTCAACAACGATCCAAAACTTTTGGCCATACTTATCTGACTTTGAGTTCAAGAACTGGGTAAATTGGCAACGGCATTTAGATAGAAACTTTTGAATGAAACTCTTCTGTAACTCGTAGTCATCATCAGAATATCCCCAAAGCTTGCCATTTAATTTGTCTTCTAGAATATCATTCAAACAGGATGCAATTTCTTGCGGTTTCAATATTCTGCTACTTTGACTAGACATAACTATAATAGTACAAGAGTTATGCGTTTGTAAAACAAAAACTTGTACTTTTTACACAAAGCGACGAATAAGTGAATAGAAGCAATGCTCAACTGTTTATTCACCCCTCCACACGCGTAATTAGCCACTATACGTCGAATTATTGCATAGAAATTTGGCGGGTCAAAATTGACCCAGCGGCAGTTCTAGGTAAAAAGCAAATTATTTTATTTATATTTGTTTTTATTCAATAGAAAACAAATTGAATTTAATAAATACCATAAATTATTAAAAGTCAAAAAGTTTCACGGCCTTGAGTAGAAAAAATAAAAAGTTACAGACGACGAAACTTGCGGGTGGGTCAAAAATGGAACGCTGGCGCTTCTAGTGTTAACTAGCTCCGTTTAACAAAAGCATAAAAACAATTCACATATTTTTTATGGTCATACAACTATGAAAGAAAACAATTATATATCAATGGATAATCAATCTTAATTATGATGGTTAATAAATTACATTCTTGAAGTATTACTCTTTTATATAGTTGGTATAGTAGATAAATATCTTAGGACTTTTTCACGCACGGCCAATCTGATTGCAAACTAAGCAGAGCTTGTATTATGGTAACTGCATAGCTTATATACTACATATACTTCTTTTAAATACATACTTATATAGATAATTACATTACTATTTTCAAATGCATATATTTATTTACATCCAGACAGAACAAATAGACATATTGATGCATACAAAAGTTTGTCATGACCGGGACTCGAATCCACGACCGGCGGGTTGAATGTGAGGGTCAGTAAACACGGACAACCAGTCAGTCAATTGAATTGAATATAGTTAAGCTGTGAAACAATTGATGTCTGTTTATTCTGTGTATGTAAAGATATACTTTATACTTATACATAGTTAGCAAATATTATTTTTAATAACCTCATACGTTTATGAGTATGATTATTGTCCCAAATTTTCTATATAAATAAATATCCTGGGTCATTTTTCACACACGGCTAATCTGATTCCAAACTAAGCAGAGCTTGTAATATGGTAACCAGATAGCTGATATACTACATATACTACTTTTAAATACATACTTATATAGATATTTACATCCAGACACAGGACAAACAGACATATTCATGCATACAAATGTTTGTGCTGGGTGGGATTCGAACCCACGACCCGCGGCTTGAGAGTCAGGGTCACTAATCACAAAGCCAACCGGGCTGTCAATATTGACAGTTTGTATACAGATTTTGTATATTGTTTAGTCCAAAATTCAATAATTGGTATATTAAAGTATAACAATTATTAAGTATAAATGCGAATGTCTGTATGTTTGTTACGCTATCACGTCTAAACTCGACCGACAAACCGATTTTAAAAACTCTCTTATGCAAAGCTACATTATCAGGGAGTAACATAGGCTTTTTATCACTATATTCTTACACTAGCTGCCTCCGCGCGGTTTTATCCGTGGGAATACAGGGATAAAATATAGCCTATGTTACTCAGTGATAATGTAGCTTTCTAATGAAAAAAGAATTATTAAAATCGGTCCAGTACTTTTTGAGTTTATTCGTTACATACAAAAATACAAATCTGTCCTTTTTATTATATTAGTGTAGATTTAAAACGGTGAATGTCGTGCGTTCCGTCCGTCCAACCAACCACCACCGCGTGTTTTAATAGTAGCTAGTTTATATATGTATGTTTAAATTGTATATTTCCATATAAGTATGACATAATCTTGATATCACATAATGAACATTTCTAATTATAATTATATCATAAACACGTGCTTGTACATTGTTGGATTATTTTGGCACGATGCTAAATGCGCGGCGATCGATCAACAGAATGAAGTTGGCAATATAGCTCTTATTAAACTATATAAGAACTTCCGCCCCCCGCTTTCATTCGTGTTCCCAGGGACCCAGGGATTAAATTTTCTAAGATAAATGGTACCCTATGTAGCCCAGGCTACATCTAGTCTCTATTTCAAATTAAATCAAAAGCTATGCGCTAGTTCAGGCGTGAAAGCGTAACAGACAGTTTTTTTTTCGTATTTATTAAAAAAATCTAAATAAAACTATATAAAAATATCATTGATGATATCATCATGTTTGTTGATAGGTATATACGTAACTTAAAACTAGAACTTAATTCTGAATTCATCATTTCAGAACCATCTTTCAGGTACTTACACTAAATCGTAAGTGGCCATTTTTGATTCAGCAATATGTAGGTATAAAGATAGAAACATTGTAAAATAATATCTACTTAAAAAGTAAAATCCTACTAATATTATAAAGTTTGTGAGAATGTATGTATGTGTTTGTTACTCTTTTAAGCCAGAACGAGTGAAGGAATCGCGATGAAATTTGACACAGAAGACTATGTTCCGGAATTATATGTACTTTTTATTTCGGAAAAAGGGGTGAAACCGCGGGAAGCAACTAGTGAATATAAAAACTGAATTGATTCAATAAAAGCACTGTCTCTACCTGTCCCTGAAAAATGTTTAATCAAATATTCTGATTTCATTGTCTTGGAATATTGGACATAAAATTTTAGCTTTGAGTAAAATATTGACAAAGTTACAGTTACATGATGGCATTCGGTATGCTAGACGTTTTTTTTCTACACTATTATAAAGATGATTCGATTTTTTGTTTGTATATGTTGAAACTACTAGTTTGAAAGAATTTTTCAAATCGGAATCAGTCAATTACAACCGGGATAGGTGATCCAGATTAGGGAAGGCTTACGTCCAGCATTGGACTAAGTAGCGACGACATAAATAACGAGTAAATAACGACGAGGAAGACGACAACTACAACTATTCCCAGGTGGCAGGATAAAGTGGCATTTGTGTTTTGTAGAACATACACTGGTCATCAAAAAAATCGGCCCACCCATTTTTTGTTCAATATTAGTCGATTGTTTCACTGATAACTGGGTTACACGTTTGTTTTTTTTTATTATGAGAGTCAATATGATGATTGACGTCTTGCTCATCATAAATCTTATTGCACTGAAAGGTACCTAACAACTTTTTTATACAGAAATACTGTTGAGTCCGGATTTAACGGTTTTACATCGGAACAAATCGACCCGTTCTTCCGGTCAGAAACAGACATTTGTAGGGATTCATGTGCATTAACGTTAAGTTTAATTGCTGAGGCTGTAGTTCTGATTAATTTTGTTAAAAAATAATGGACACTACTGAGCCTGAGGCGGCCCAACTTGTGGCTTTGCTGCAACAAGGGTAAAGTCAACGTGTCGTGGCCAGGAAGTTAAATCTCAGCCGTTCTGCAGTTCGGCGCGTTTACCAAAGGTTTATAGAGACTGGGCAGTATCGAAGAAGATCAGAATCTGGGAGACATAGGGTAACAACTCAAAGGGATGATCGATTCATAGTGGTATCAGCTCTACGAAATCAACACCTTTCTGGCGTTGATCTCCAGCGACGCTTACGTGAAGATCGGGGTATGGCTATAAGTGGCAGTACAGTAAGGAGGAGACTACGTGAGCAGAATTTACGACCACACCAGCCAGCAACCGGGCCACAATTTACGACAGCTCATCGACAAGCTAGCCTTCTTTTTGCGCAGAATCACGTCAACTGGACTATAGGCCATAGGGAGTCAGTTCTTTTTAGTGATGAGAGTCGGATGACTTTATACGGTTCTGATGGACACGATAATGTCATGCGAGGGCCAGGTGATAGTTATGCCCAGTGTTGTATAAGAGAAACAGTGAGTTATGGTGGAGGCTCTATAATGTTTTGGGGTGGGATATCTTTAACTGGACGCACGGAGCTGGTTTTTATAAGAAATGGTGCTTTAACTGCGGTACGCTACATCACAGAGGTCCTGGAAGATAATGTGGTGCCATATGCCGGCTATATTACAGAAAATTTTGGATTTATGCACGATAATGCACGGCCACACGAGGCGCGCGTTGTTACCGATTACCTTGACGAGGTCGGCATTCGGGTTATGTCGTGGCCAGCAAGAAGCCCCGACCTGAACCCTATAAAGCACATCTGGGACACCCTTAAACAAAAGGTTAGAGCCCAAAATCCAGACCCTACATCCTTAGGAGACCTGGAAACTGCCATCAGAGAAGAATGTAACCGAATCCCTCAAGAAACCATAAAAACCTTGATTAGGTCATTAAAACGGCGAATGCAGGCCGTCATTCGAGCATGAGGGGGGGATACGCAATATTAAATTGCAATAATTGCGTTCATAACACTTATGAGTAAAAAATTAGAGCGTGTTTAAAATTAATCCAAAAAAGAGAGTTCTTTTTATTTTTGTTTATAATCAATGTTTCATTTTGTTTTACTAATTTTAATGATTATATTGCGCTGAAATTAGTGTAAATAAATAAGTTTAATTAAACATATCATTGTTACATCGTTTTGTTTTGTTTTACTAAAGAAAAACGTGATTTGCGGTAAAACTGCAGGTGGGCCGATTTTTTTGATGACCAGTGTATATTAACTCAGAGCCAAATTTCATTGCGATCCCTTCAGCCATTCAGACGTAGAAGAGTACCAACATTCATCCATACATCCAGTCATCCATACATTTTGACAAACTTTCGCATTAACAATATTAGTAGGACGTATCCGTGAGTTCGTCTGCGTAAAATAACCGCTTTGGATACCCTATGTCTTTCTAGGTTTAAAATCTCTAAACTGTTATTGGTGGTAAGTATAAACGTAACAAACAGACAATTAAAATATAAGTGTAAATTTGGTATATTTATATCTAGCTGCGTTTATATTTTAGCTAGATATTGTAAAAAGTTACAGACGACGAAACTTGCGGGTGGGTCAAAAATGGAACGCTGGCGCTTCTAGTGTTAACTAGCTCCGTTTAACAAAAGCATAAAAACAATTCACATATTTTTTATGGTCATACAACTATGAAAGAAAACAATTATATATCAATGGATAATCAATCTTAATTATGATGGTTAATAAATTACATTCTTGAAGTATTACTCTTTTATATAGTTGGTATAGTAGATAAATATCTTAGGACTTTTTCACGCACGGCCAATCTGATTGCAAACTAAGCAGAGCTTGTATTATGGTAACTGCATAGCTTATATACTACATATACTTCTTTTAAATACATACTTATATAGATAATTACATTACTATTTTCAAATGCATATATTTATTTACATCCAGACAGAACAAATAGACATATTGATGCATACAAAAGTTTGTCATGACCGGGACTCGAATCCACGACCGGCGGGTTGAATGTGAGGGTCAGTAAACACGGACAACCAGTCAGTCAATTGAATTGAATATAGTTAAGCTGTGAAACAATTGATGTCTGTTTATTCTGTGTATGTAAAGATATACTTTATACTTATACATAGTTAGCAAATATTATTTTTAATAACCTCATACGTTTATGAGTATGATTATTGTCCCAAATTTTCTATATAAATAAATATCCTGGGTCATTTTTCACACACGGCTAATCTGATTCCAAACTAAGCAGAGCTTGTAATATGGTAACCAGATAGCTGATATACTACATATACTACTTTTAAATACATACTTATATAGATATTTACATCCAGACACAGGACAAACAGACATATTCATGCATACAAATGTTTGTGCTGGGTGGGATTCGAACCCACGACCCGCGGCTTGAGAGTCAGGGTCACTAATCACAAAGCCAACCGGGCTGTCAATATTGACAGTTTGTATACAGATTTTGTATATTGTTTAGTCCAAAATTCAATAATTGGTATATTAAAGTATAACAATTATTAAGTATAAATGCGAATGTCTGTATGTTTGTTACGCTATCACGTCTAAACTCGACCGACAAACCGATTTTAAAAACTCTCTTATGCAAAGCTACATTATCAGGGAGTAACATAGGCTTTTTATCACTATATTCTTACACTAGCTGCCTCCGCGCGGTTTTATCCGTGGGAATACAGGGATAAAATATAGCCTATGTTACTCAGTGATAATGTAGCTTTCTAATGAAAAAAGAATTATTAAAATCGGTCCAGTACTTTTTGAGTTTATTCGTTACATACAAAAATACAAATCTGTCCTTTTTATTATATTAGTGTAGATTTAAAACGGTGAATGTCGTGCGTTCCGTCCGTCCAACCAACCACCACCGCGTGTTTTAATAGTAGCTAGTTTATATATGTATGTTTAAATTGTATATTTCCATATAAGTATGACATAATCTTGATATCACATAATGAACATTTCTAATTATAATTATATCATAAACACGTGCTTGTACATTGTTGGATTATTTTGGCACGATGCTAAATGCGCGGCGATCGATCAACAGAATGAAGTTGGCAATATAGCTCTTATTAAACTATATAAGAACTTCCGCCCCCCGCTTTCATTCGTGTTCCCAGGGACCCAGGGATTAAATTTTCTAAGATAAATGGTACCCTATGTAGCCCAGGCTACATCTAGTCTCTATTTCAAATTAAATCAAAAGCTATGCGCTAGTTCAGGCGTGAAAGCGTAACAGACAGTTTTTTTTTCGTATTTATTAAAAAAATCTAAATAAAACTATATAAAAATATCATTGATGATATCATCATGTTTGTTGATAGGTATATACGTAACTTAAAACTAGAACTTAATTCTGAATTCATCATTTCAGAACCATCTTTCAGGTACTTACACTAAATCGTAAGTGGCCATTTTTGATTCAGCAATATGTAGGTATAAAGATAGAAACATTGTAAAATAATATCTACTTAAAAAGTAAAATCCTACTAATATTATAAAGTTTGTGAGAATGTATGTATGTGTTTGTTACTCTTTTAAGCCAGAACGAGTGAAGGAATCGCGATGAAATTTGACACAGAAGACTATGTTCCGGAATTATATGTACTTTTTATTTCGGAAAAAGGGGTGAAACCGCGGGAAGCAACTAGTGAATATAAAAACTGAATTGATTCAATAAAAGCACTGTCTCTACCTGTCCCTGAAAAATGTTTAATCAAATATTCTGATTTCATTGTCTTGGAATATTGGACATAAAATTTTAGCTTTGAGTAAAATATTGACAAAGTTACAGTTACATGATGGCATTCGGTATGCTAGACGTTTTTTTTCTACACTATTATAAAGATGATTCGATTTTTTGTTTGTATATGTTGAAACTACTAGTTTGAAAGAATTTTTCAAATCGGAATCAGTCAATTACAACCGGGATAGGTGATCCAGATTAGGGAAGGCTTACGTCCAGCATTGGACTAAGTAGCGACGACATAAATAACGAGTAAATAACGACGAGGAAGACGACAACTACAACTATTCCCAGGTGGCAGGATAAAGTGGCATTTGTGTTTTGTAGAACATACACTGGTCATCAAAAAAATCGGCCCACCCATTTTTTGTTCAATATTAGTCGATTGTTTCACTGATAACTGGGTTACACGTTTGTTTTTTTTTATTATGAGAGTCAATATGATGATTGACGTCTTGCTCATCATAAATCTTATTGCACTGAAAGGTACCTAACAACTTTTTTATACAGAAATACTGTTGAGTCCGGATTTAACGGTTTTACATCGGAACAAATCGACCCGTTCTTCCAGTCAGAAACAGACATTTGTAGGGATTCATGTGCATTAACGTTAAGTTTAATTGCTGAGGCTGTAGTTCTGATTAATTTTGTTAAAAAATAATGGACACTACTGAGCCTGAGGCGGCCCAACTTGTGGCTTTGCTGCAACAAGGGTAAAGTCAACGTGTCGTGGCCAGGAAGTTAAATCTCAGCCGTTCTGCAGTTCGGCGCGTTTACCAAAGGTTTATAGAGACTGGGCAGTATCGAAGAAGATCAGAATCTGGGAGACATAGGGTAACAACTCAAAGGGATGATCGATTCATAGTGGTATCAGCTCTACGAAATCAACACCTTTCTGGCGTTGATCTCCAGCGACGCTTACGTGAAGATCGGGGTATGGCTATAAGTGGCAGTACAGTAAGGAGGAGACTACGTGAGCAGAATTTACGACCACACCAGCCAGCAACCGGGCCACAATTTACGACAGCTCATCGACAAGCTAGCCTTCTTTTTGCGCAGAATCACGTCAACTGGACTATAGGCCATAGGGAGTCAGTTCTTTTTAGTGATGAGAGTCGGATGACTTTATACGGTTCTGATGGACACGATAATGTCATGCGAGGGCCAGGTGATAGTTATGCCCAGTGTTGTATAAGAGAAACAGTGAGTTATGGTGGAGGCTCTATAATGTTTTGGGGTGGGATATCTTTAACTGGACGCACGGAGCTGGTTTTTATAAGAAATGGTGCTTTAACTGCGGTACGCTACATCACAGAGGTCCTGGAAGATAATGTGGTGCCATATGCCGGCTATATTACAGAAAATTTTGGATTTATGCACGATAATGCACGGCCACACGAGGCGCGCGTTGTTACCGATTACCTTGACGAGGTCGGCATTCGGGTTATGTCGTGGCCAGCAAGAAGCCCCGACCTGAACCCTATAAAGCACATCTGGGACACCCTTAAACAAAAGGTTAGAGCCCAAAATCCAGACCCTACATCCTTAGGAGACCTGGAAACTGCCATCAGAGAAGAATGTAACCGAATCCCTCAAGAAACCATAAAAACCTTGATTAGGTCATTAAAACGGCGAATGCAGGCCGTCATTCGAGCATGAGGGGGGGATACGCAATATTAAATTGCAATAATTGCGTTCATAACACTTATGAGTAAAAAATTAGAGCGTGTTTAAAATTAATCCAAAAAAGAGAGTTCTTTTTATTTTTGTTTATAATCAATGTTTCATTTTGTTTTACTAATTTTAATGATTATATTGCGCTGAAATTAGTGTAAATAAATAAGTTTAATTAAACATATCATTGTTACATCGTTTTGTTTTGTTTTACTAAAGAAAAACGTGATTTGCGGTAAAACTGCAGGTGGGCCGATTTTTTTGATGACCAGTGTATATTAACTCAGAGCCAAATTTCATTGCGATCCCTTCAGCCATTCAGACGTAGAAGAGTACCAACATTCATCCATACATCCAGTCATCCATACATTTTGACAAACTTTCGCATTAACAATATTAGTAGGACGTATCCGTGAGTTCGTCTGCGTAAAATAACCGCTTTGGATACCCTATGTCTTTCTAGGTTTAAAATCTCTAAACTGTTATTGGTGGTAAGTATAAACGTAACAAACAGACAATTAAAATATAAGTGTAAATTTGGTATATTTATATCTAGCTGCGTTTATATTTTAGCTAGATATTGTCGAAATGGAAATGCGGGTGATACCGCGGATAGTCAGATCTAAATTATTAACAGATTAAGGCCGTAGAATAGAACCTTTAATCAACAAGTTATACCTATGAAATACGTTATATAAATATGAAAGTTCGAATGATTGGATGGAATTTAGCACACCTACGCAATATATTCTGGATAAAACCGGGATAGAACTAGGTAGTTTATTTTACTTTGTATAAGACAATAGTAATTAATTACAATGATAAAGCATAATATAGACTAATACTTTCTCATCTTTGAATTACGGTAAGTTTAAAAAAACGTTTATGAATTATGTACTAATTTATTCTGCATTTATTAAAAAAAAAAACACTTTTATTACTTTCGACAGTTTTTGCGGTAAAATTATTTGCATCGACTTTAACGATTTTACAAAAACATGAATTTGACTTATGTAATAAATTATATTAAAAAAAAGTTACGAGATATGGGTACTCACCAACTATAGACATTAAAATCTGGTTATGTTTACTTCCAATTTTCACATCTTTCCCTGAATTAACTTTGTACACTTTGTTCACCATTTTGTTTTTTTTTTACACCAACACCACAATTTAAATGAAATGTCAATTAATCTGAATTTCGGACGAGTTTTTCTTTTTTACAAATTATTTTTTCATAAACAATTTTAGTATCAATCGACAGTTTTTTTTTTCAAATTAGTATCTTTTTGTTACTAAAACTTTTTGGTTTTTTTTTATTTGGAACTGTTCGCGATCGTACTTCGCCTATTTCTCGGACGAGTATGATTTGCGTGCGGATTGGCGGGCGACCGCGCGTGTGCTGCGCCGGCGCAGTTTTATTTCATACTCAAGATGATTGTCGCCCTTTTATATGAGCGTCACTGATAGGATAGCTTACATATTATTATTTTATTGGATATTACAAAATAATCTAATACTAATATAAAATTCTCGTGTCACAGTTTTCGTTGCCATACTCCTCCGAAACGGCTTGACCGATTTTGATGAAATTTTTTGTGCTTATCCGGTATCTATGAGAATCGGCCAACATCTATTTTTGATAACCCTGAGATCACGGGAACGGGAACTACGCGGGTGAAACCGCGGGGCGGCAGCTAGTAGATACTATAATTAATGCACCTCAACCCAAAAAGAGATAGAGAAGAGAATTATTACTTTTTGTAACCCGCGGTAATCGTCATCCCCTCTTGGGAACTCCCCTCTTAACTGATATGCTATGTACTATCATTGGTTAATTGTTTGGATTTTATTTAAATAAAATCATATTTATTGATAACGTTGCATCTAATTTGAGATCGTAATACTTACATGTCAATAAGAAAATTAAATAAAAGTGACACTTTTTTTACTGTGTTTAAAAATATGAATTTTCACTGAGCTCCTCATTTTAGTTAAAATATTTAATAGTCTATGGTAAGTTCATTCTATTCATAGATTTATAAACTTGTTTTTATTTTCATTTCACGTGCTAAGTGCGTGTTCTTAAGAATAAATCAACATTCTAACAACGTATGTAAAAAAATACATTTCAATATATTATTAAGCTATTGCATAGCTTTTATCGCGGGCTCTGAGCGCGGCGACCGAATCAAGAAATTCCGTAACGAAAAAAACCTAACACATCGTCTAACATCGTTTCAGTTCGGCAGACTTCGGCACGGTGTTTGTTTGCTATCTTCTTAACTCTTTGACGTTTTGAAAAAATGGCGTTTGACATTTAAAAAAAACAAAACTCAATTTCCGTATTCGCGCGTAATTATTTTGTTTCTATTTCGTGGCAAGGGTACCACGTCATAAAGCCTAAGTATTCAAATACGTATGCACATCAGAATGCATATTATTAAAAAAAATATATGCTCAAGTATTTTTACAATGTACAAGGCGTCCTTTCTAACCTAACCTTTGTTTAAATCCAAATGTATCATTTATTTAGTACATGTAGCGGCCATTTGCATTTCTAAGCACGCGATGTTGGCGTATTGGTACAAATGTTTGTACGTTGGGCCAACATGGCAATGAAATTAGACCTTTTCTCTAAGATTTATATGAGCTAGTACTTATATATTTTTAAGCTATTGCATAGCTTTTATCGCGGGCTCTGAGCGCGGCGACCGAATCAAGAAATTCCGTAACGAAAAAAACCTAACACCCCCCACTCCGACGGGCAAGGAGGTGTGGCTTGAAGGCCGTGCATCGTCTAACGTCGTTTCAGTTCGGCAGTCTTCGACGGCGTTGTGTGCGATTAGACGTATTGTACGACTCTACGAAACTCGCACGAATCGAGACGAGCTGCTCCGAAATCGGACGAATACATAAGCTGCTTATGAGAAAGTATATAGGTGTATATGTATTTATGTACAACAGTGAATAGCTGTACTTGTAAAATTTGTGTATGAAGTGTTTTGAATATGAATGAACAAAGTGCATTTATTATTAAAATAAATAAATAAAATTATAATTGCATAAGTTGATACAAAATGCTATGCAATGCAATAGCTTTACCGCGGCAGTCCCCGAGTGCCTCACGTAATTTTTTTTATCTGTGATAGCCGAAAGCATTGTTTTGCTTTTTTGTTCATTACTTAGTAAATATTTCGTTATCTGTTAACTTAGTGCAGAGTTTGTCAGGGGAAGTAGGTACTACCTACTACTATACCTACTTCGGTAGAGCAGCAAATAGGTTGTGTAGAGAAGGCAGTTAGAAGTAAACATTTATTACTGTGTTTTGGCAAGAAGTCACGCTAAAACTTCTGAACTGATTTAAATGATTTTTGGTTCACAGTTTGTTTAAAGTCTGAGAAAGGACATAAGCTACTTTTTATCCCGGAAAATGGAAGATCTCCCGGGTACGTGCGTGAAACCGCGGGGAGCCACTAGTCAGCTATAAAGTTACCGTATTACAAGCTATCCATAGTTTGGAATTATACTGGCCTTTAAGTCGCAGGCTATTAACGGTATTTTCTATTTCAAAACAAAACAAACACCGATAGGATATTAGCTCCAGCTATTTTATGGATGACAAGCTAAATATAGGTAATTATAGTCAACTAGCGGACCCGGCAGACTTCGTTCTGCACACCAGCGCCACCTACCGGGTCCAAATTGATATATTATACATAAAAACCTTCCCCATGAAATACTACGTAATTTGGTGAAAACCGCGTGAAAATCTGATCAGTAGTTTGTGTTTATTGCGTTGAGACAGACAGACAGAAGCGGCTGGACTTTGTTTTATATATATAGATAATTAGTTTTAATTTGATTGTACACCCACACAAGACAACAATTGATAAGGACCTTGCGATTCAATGATGGACAATAAGTGGACTAGTTAACTAAGCCACTGGTCGTGGGTTCGATTTCCATCCAGGACAGACACTTGTGTGTGCGTTTCGGTGTGGTATATTGAAAGGTGTCGGTTTTTAAGTTGGTGGTCGTGGGTTCGAATACGATCGAGGATAAATTTTGTGTGAGCGTATTTGTTCTGTGTCTGGTCAGACTGTTGAAATGTTTCAGGATATTATATTCAGTAAAATGAAAAATGTTTTTATTCAAACAGGCCCTCACAAGCACTTATGTATAGTCAGACTAACGCTCGCTTCGTATCCGTAGTATCAATTATCCGATTATTATAAAAAAATTCAGCTTAGTCTAAAATTTATATTTTTAAACATAAGATATAAGTACTTATTTAAATACTAAAAAAATATATTTTCACCCAGACAAATATAAAAAATGTTCAAGAAAATCGAACCGTGCGACCCTGACATTTGGTCGCCAACCAATAGTCATGAAAATGTCTAATTACTGTAACGCCAAATTGTTTGGGGACAATAAAAATACAATCTATCAATCAATTGATATGGCAACACAATAATTATGACCAATTAACACGTGCCAACTAACGTGTGACAGGGTTGTCAGCTGAAAAAAGATAAACAAAGATAAACACTGCTTTATATTTTTATGATTTAGACCACGAAAGTATGAAATTCAAATTCTTTATTTTATCGTAAGGGTACGGTGAAATATGAGGTACTCGAATATATATGACATTATTTACCTAAAAGATATATTTATCATAGTAAAACAACAAAAAAAATAATATATACATTGTAAGAGTTAGTATAGCGTCTCACCCCAACTTCGCACGTTAAACTAGTGACTTAAGACTTTTCTTCCCTTTCTATTCGTGAAATCTGTGTAAATATATTAATTTCAGAGTTCAGTCATTCAAATAGGAGGATTTTGTCAGAATATAAAATCTGGCAACCCTACTTAAATGATTAATTGGTTAGGTTCTCTGCTACACTACATACAGTACTAAATAATGATTCATTCCTTACTTACATAGTATTTACATAGTTTTTATGTATAATACATCAATTTGGACCCGGTAGGTGGCGCTGGTAGAACGAAGTCTGCCGGGTCCGCTAGTAATATTATAAAATAACAGGTAATTCATAAATTAGATAAAACTATTATTTATAGATAGACCCTTAAAGTAATTTTAGGATACAGTAACAGCCTTCTATGCGTTTTTCACGGTGGTTCATATCACCGGTAATTTTTCTTAATGGGCTTGTAGTCTAGGTGGAAAGAGACAATCATAGAGAGTAAAAAGTCCTTCAGGTTAAAATGGGACTTCTTTATACATCGCAAAGCTGGTACGATGAATCCCAGATAGCTGATATACAAGTTCTTGTACTCTACAGTACTAGCTTCCGCCCAGAGGTTTCGCCCGCGTAGTTCCCGTAGGAATCATCATCATCATGAGCTCATATACGTCTCCACCGAGGAGAACGAGCCTTCCCCTTACATACAGGGATAAAATATAACTTATGACTTTTTCGGAGCTTTCTATTGGCGAAAGAATTATTCAGATCGGTTTAGCAGTTTTAGAGTCGATTTATGACATACAAACATACAAAAAATTAACTTTCCTCTTTGTAATATTAATGTAGATTAGTATTGATAAAATAAAGTACCTACGCAACGAATGTAATGCGGTTTTCAACAATGGATGGAGTGATTCAAGAGGAAGGTTTATTACATACTAGCTTCCGCCTACTGGTTTTACCCGCGTTCCCGGGAGACCTTCAACTTAATCGGGATAACGGGACCTAATATCATCATAGAATAGACAGTGTAACTAATGGGTCCCAATGTATCAGTCTAAAAAGTCAAAAAGGTTGAAACCTAACCTAAAAAGGTTAAATTATTTTCTTTAGTTTTTAAATTACAAAAAATGCACGTGTTTGCACATCGTACCTACCCTTATAGCGATTGCGCACTAGTATGTATGAGATTTGAACCTGCATCCTCACGATCATGAGTAGTCACAGTCAAAAGCAAATGCTCTATCGAAATATTCATGCATTTAAAACCTTTGATAACTTACATACAGACATAAATATTAACAAATATGTATATATAAGTAAGAAGATAATAAATTATGCAAGTTTAAACGACAGAACAATGCATATCAGATATATTATATATCATCGGTAAAATCCCGAGTTTTCCTCAAGAATAAGGAGCAATGACTCTTGCATTATTTATTTGTATTTATCATCAGCTCATATAAGTCTCCACCGAGGAGCTCCAGTCTCCCGTAACAATGAAGTTTAGGCCATAGTCCACCACGCGGGCCTAGTGCGGATTGGTGGATTTCACTTGCCATTATAAAGCTCAGTCACGATGTTGTTTTCACAACTGTTTACCTTTATATGTGTACTACTATCTTAATAATTAACTATATATTATATATAATTAAATAATTTAACTGTGTTACTGTTTGTTGATCATCAAAATAAATAATTTAAAAAATGCCATTAATTGTGACATCACCAAAACAGCCTTTACTACTGGAGAAAAGTGTATCTTTCTAACAGTGAAAACATATTGAGATCGGATCTATATTGCGAATGTTTGTCTTGGGTGAGATTCGAACCAACGACCGGTAGCTTAAATGTCAGGGTCACCAACCACAAAGCCAACCGGCCTTTATATGTAGATATAGGATATTTTTCCACTACAAATATATACCAAACATATTACATATTCACAATTTCATGCATAAAAATACTCAGTACGAGCGGGAATCGAACCCACGACCTTCGTCACGGCATTTGTGGACAATAGATGTTTGTATGTTTGTTAAACAATAACGGTTAAACGGCCCAGAGCGGTTTTCAAAAGGCTTTTTAGGGTTTAAGAGCGTAACATTGCGGCGGACATTTTGAATTTATTTTGCTTTTCACTAATAGATACTTTATGTCTGTAGGTACCTACCTATGCTACTACATAGTATTTTCATTGATATAACTAATTGTGTTATTACTAACTTCCGCCCCGCGGTGTCACCCGCGTTCCTGACCTATTTCTTCAAAAATACCACATGGGCAAAAGATAGCTATGCATGTGTTAACCCTAAAACAGACAGGCAAAATGCTATGTAGGTATGTGCTAATCCCGCAAATGAAAAATATTTTTTTCAGTCTCACAGGTAGGTATTAACAATCACTTATGAAGGTCAGATTCAAAGATAATATTGTGTGAAAGAGTAAAAAAAACTTGCCAACTTTCGCATCCTACTAATATTATAAAGGCGAAAGTTTGTATGGATGTTTGTTACTCTTTCACGTAAAAACTACTGAATGGATTTGAATGAAATTTGGAATAAAGATAGCTTATAACCTGGATTAACATATAGGCTACTTTTTATCCCGGGAAAATGGAAGACCTCCCGGGTACGCGGGTGAAACCGCGGGGAGCCACTAGTTTATAATATTGGTAATATGTGAAATTAATTGTGGATAAGAGTTTGTTACGCTTTCAGGCCTAAACCACTAACCCCATTTTAAAAATATTTCACTAATAAAAAGCTAGATCATCAAGGATTAATATAGGCTATATTTTGTCCCCGTATTTCAACGGGAACGAGAACTATGGGGTAAAACGAGCCGTTGCACCTAGTAGATCCTCTCCATCCAAAGGTTGCCTGGAAGAGATCACTATAAGTGATAAGGCCGCCCATTGTAACACTTGTCTTTTTTGTTTCTTGTTAATTTTATGTTTTATATGAAAATGTTAAAATAAATAAAGGTATGTAAATCTATCTAGTATGTACATAAATATGTATTAAAAAAAGTCTGGCAAATAATTATAGTATCTAAATGTTATTATGAAGAAGTTTGTAATAAAAACAACCGAAAAAGTCCCTCGCATTGGAAATCCTAAGACTAAAAATAAATGTATGGAAAGGGGGATTTTATTTCAGTCATAATTATATTACAATAATTTATCAAGAAGTCGTGATGTATGCATCTATACTTGATAATCTATTGACCTGATGCGGCACAGTGGTTTCACTTTCGCGTTATCTCCATGTTCTGTCGTTATATTTGATTTTCCTTGTAAATAATTATAACTAGGTACTTATTAAAAGTGAAGTGAAGCCGTGGTAACTCAGTTGGGAACGCACCTACTCAGGATTATGAGGGTGCAGGTTCAAATCCCTGGCCGTACCTCTGAGTTTATAAAAACTTATGTACTGATTCACACCACTGGCTTTCGGCGAAGGAAAACATCGTGAGGAAACCTGCGTGCCCGAGATGTCACAATTTAAGGCATGTGAAGTCCGCCAATCCGTAGTCGGCTCGCGTGGTAGACTACGGCCTACACCCCCCTCGATGTTAGGGGAGGCTCGAGCTCCTCGGTGGAGACGTATATGAGCTGCTGATGACGATGATGACGTATTAAAAACAAAATCTTTATTTAAAAAAGTAACCTGGAATCATCAGCTCAAATACTTCTCCAAGTTTCCAGGTTAGCTATAACAATAACCTTTTGTTTAATCACAAAAATCGCCAGCTATTTATACTTTTCAATTCTATTTGAATAATTTTGAATACGGTTCTATGAGGCCGAATTCATAGAAGGTTCTGAAACATACATATGTTTTCTCCATGTTACTTACTATATTGTCAAAATAAATAACATAATAAACTAGTGGCTCCCCGCGGCTTCGCCTGCGTTCCCGGGGATCTTCAATTTTCCCGGGATAAAAAGTAGCCTATGTCCTTTCTCAGGCTCGGGATCATCTGTGTACCAAATTTCATTTAAATCGGTTCTGTAGTTTTAGCGTGAAAGCGTAACAGACTGACAGAGTTACTTTCGCATTCATAATATTAGCATGGATTAAATTAATAATATTAATATATCTAACTAATAATTTGACAATCTAGTGTATAATAATATAATTTAATACTTTTTGCACGCCTACTCGGCATATTACTGCTGACCACAATTTTGTTATGACATATAATGTACCTACCTGTAATGCAATAAATATCTTTGACTTTGACTTTGTTTTTTACTGTACCTGCCCCCTTATTGTGTAACTCTCTCTCTTTCTCGCAGTTGTCCACCAAGCTGAATTAAATAAAATAAATAAATATCCTGGGACATTTTTCACACACGGCCAATCTGATTCCAAACTAAGCAGAGCTTGTGATATGGTAACCAGATAGCTGATATACTACATATACTACTATTAAATACATACTTATATAGATATTTACACCCAGACACAGGACAAACAGACATATTCATGCATACAAATGTTCATAATACATTGACGGCTTGGTGCGCGCGTAAAGGGAGGCAGCGGTCGTGGGGCCGGCAATGTAATAAGAAATCGCCATGGTGGACAACTGCGAGAAAGAGAGAGAGAGTTACACAATAAGAGGGCTGGCCGGGTCCACAATGTTAATTAGACATAATTTACCACCTAAGATTTAGTATTAATATTATGAAAGCAATTAATTTTTTTTTACGAAAATAGTATTAGTTAAATATGATGATATTACAGGCGGTTGGCTTTCTGGTTAGCATCCCTGACTTTCATACTGACAGTCGCAGGTAAGATTCCCAACAAGAACACATATTTATTGTGAGCAAAAAAGACAGACAGAACAAACAGGTTCATACATACCTATCTGTTTGTTCTGTATCTGGATATAAATATCTATTTTGTAGAATAGATATATATCTCTGAATTATAGTTAGAATAATATATATTATGTAATATTTTTACTACGATATCAAGCAAAGTTTTAGAATACTTTGAATACTTCGGCATGCGCGACGGTACTTGTTACTCCTCTGTTGTTAATTTTCAATAGGTCGCTAGGTTCAGGAACCTTCCCAAGGGAATGGAAAAAGGCGAAGGTTGTACCAGTACATAAATCGGATAAAAAAGATGCCATTACTAACTATAGGCCTATTTCAATTCTATCTACCTTTGCTAAGATTTTCGAATCCATTATTTGTCCTCATATACAGCAGCATTTTAAAATGTATGTCAGCGAACACCAGCATGGTTTTATTGCACAAAGATCGACAGCCACAAATTTAGTAACATTTACGGAGTCACTCATACAGGCTGTTGATGCCAACAAACAATTCGACGTAATTTATACGGATTTTAGTAAGGCGTTTGATGTTATGTCCCATTCTATATTACTCTACAAGCTCTCAGCTTATGGTGTCACTGGATCATTGTTACGATGGTTTGGGTCCTATTTGAGGGGACGTGAGTTTTATGTGGTCGTGAATGGTTTTCAGTCTTCAAAACATAAAATAACCTCTGGCGCCCCACAAGGATCGCATTTAGCCCCCATATTATTTAATATATTTATAAATGATCTACCAGAATGTTTCCATTTCTCTGAACCTTTCCTCTATGCTGACGATCTAAAATTTGCAAGAGCAATTGAATCGTCTACCGATCAAGTTCTTTTGCAGGAGGACCTCAATAGAGTTATTGAATGGTGCAAAAATAACAGAATGCAATTGAACACAAATAAATGTTTTCTGGTTAAATTTACTAGAAAAATGCACGTTATTAATACCGACTACCTGATTAACAATGAACAACTGAAAGAGCTAGACAATATTAGGGACCTGGGGGTAATTTTCGACAAAAAAGTGACTTTTGAATACCAAATTGATAATGTCATTAAAAAAGCGTCACGAATGTTAGGATTTATACTGCGGAATACTAAAGGGTTTCGCATGAGTCAAACAAAAAAAATATTATACTACAGTCTTGTGCGAAGTATCTTGGAATACTGTAGCGTTGTGTGGAGACCCCACTACGCCACTCATAGTTTACGACTCGAACGGGTGCAAAAACGTTTTATGTGGCACCTTGCATTTTGCGAAGGAAAATCTAAGCGCCTACCGTCTTACAGAACTCGTCTACAGTACTTCAAAGTTCCATCTTTATCGACTCGCAGGGATATCGCCGATGGTCTGTTTTTGCACAAATTAGTAAGTCACAAGATCGACTGTGCTCACTTGTTAACTCTTGTTCGATTTCGTGCTCCGTCCCGACACCCTAGAAATGCGATCACCCCATTTTGCCCGCCACTACGAAGAACCGTTCTTGGCGCAAACTCCCCAATACCTAGGCTGTGCAGGATTCTTAATAATTTCAGTGACTTGGTGGATGTACACCAGGACAGTGCTAGGACGCTCAGTAAAATAATTTTGGACCATCCATTAGAAAAAATGTAAATATTATAAACTTGATTGTATTCTTTTTTGTTTTTTTCATTGCCATTTTTATCATTGTAGTTATGTGCTGATCAACTCTTTTTAATAGGTATACTTATTCTAATCTCATATAATATATAATATATTATTTCATGTATAATTTGATTTTAATTGAACTCGATAGTTACCTGCTAACTCATTAATTTATTTATTAATTAGTATAAATTTTTAATTTTATTTGGATATTTATATAATATTATTATCATGAATCAATGTGTAATTGTTATTGTTAGTATTATGTTTTTTTTTTTGTGTCTTCTTATGTTAAATCTTAAATTTTTAAATCAAATAAATGTATATTATTCCTAATTTAGTACACAAATTTTATATTCTAGCCGTATTAATGTGTGCATGCTGTGTTAGCCTATAAGTAATTGTTACACTTGCCTATGTGTTTTATACCTGAACTATAAAAATGTATTGTGTAAACAATTGTTGGCTAACCTGATTCAATAAATAAATAAATAAATACGAGTACCTACATACGCAGAACAAACAGGCATTCATCATGCACAAATTGGTTGCCTGTAAAGTCGGTATACGGGCGAAAGTTTTACGTGACAACCATTAGGCGGGCTAACCATGCCCGAGTGGAAGGGACGCGTGCCTCTCACTCGCTCTCATTGTGAGCGCATAACGTGAGCGGAGCGTAACGCAGTTTCTTGAAGTGTCACCCGGCAAACCAATTTATAAGACGTTGTCACGTCAAAAATGCATGTCTTTGAGCAAAACCCGACCATACCCAAAATAAGTACCAGGAGACCATAACAACTGAAGAGCAGTAAAAAAAGTTAAAACACCTATGAATTTACCTTCTAGAGGACTTCTAAACACGTGGACGTGCGTATAATTTATTTGTTTCGCGAAATTCACGTTTACCTATTGTCAATTTATATAATTAACATAAGAATATTTTTCTATGGCCTACTTAGCTATGGACAGACATATTGAATAGGCTGTGGATAAACGTATGGTCAATTGGTTCCACTTTAAATATCTTCACTTGCTGACCAACGCCATTTTGTCTGCGTCAAAAAAAATGACCCACGCTACTACGTCTGCATCACAAAATAAATTTTCCCCATTCTCGCAACATTTTCTATTGATGCTCTGCTCCTGTTAGTCGTAGCGTGATGTTAGATAGCTTATAGCCTTCCTCGGTAAATTGTCTAACAGACACTAAAATAACTTTTCAATTTGAACCTGTAGTTCTTGAGATAAGCGCGTTCAAACAAACTCAATGATAGTGGCCCCCAGGGTTTTACCCGCGTTCCCAGAAGATCTTTAACTTTCTCGCGATAAAAAATAGCCAATGTGGTAATCCAGGTTATAAACCATATGTGGTCAAAATTTCATCCACATCCGTTGGGTAGTTTTTGCGCGAAAGAGTAACAAACATACTTACTCACAAATGTTGTAGAATATTTATTAGTAAGTTATAGATTTTGTAGTCGTCAGAAGTTTTAGATACACGTGATTTAAGTATATAGAAGTGCCATGTAGGCGCGTGTCATTACTGGCCGATAGCTTTGTGGATAGTGACTCTGATTTTCAAACTAGCAGCCTTGGGTTCGAATTTACTATTTCCAATATTTACCGAAGCAGCATAAGTGAAGCAGCTATATGGAGGCCTAAACTATTAGGTCTGTTTTTAGTTAACTTATCATATCCATATGGTAATATAAAACCAACTTTCAGCAAGACACAATACATATTCATATCAAAAATTTTTTTTTAGAAGTATATTGAAGTAGGTAGCCGAAGTGTCATTTAAAAACGCCTACATAAATGTGTATAGCAATATATTTTTTACGTGTATTGCTCTTACAATTTATTATTCTTAAAATAGGGTTGCCATCCGTCCGGGTTTCCCCGGATTTGTCCTAGTTTAGAGGGCATCCGGGGAGCGTCCGGGGAAGGTTTCATTAATAGACCGGGTTTTCAAAAATAAATCAATTTGTAACAAATTTTAATATGATTCTGTTTTGTTAAAATAATGAATGAATAAAAAAACCGGTCATTAGGACACGCGCAGTGTAGGGTTCCGTAGCTAGATTAACAAAATTCAATACTTTACGTATAGATACGATTTACTTAAACATTTTTTTTTAAATTGAGGTGGCAACGAAATGGTTAAAAGTCGCATTCGGTTGATTTTCTGATCTTTATTACTTGGCCGACTATAACTCGTTAACCTGTAAAGCCATCTTAGCCGTGATAGTTTTCCTTTTAAATTCATTAGACACAAAAAGTTAGGGATATAAATAAAATTCGAAATTTTTGGGCGATTTTCAACGAACTGTAACTCCGAGGAAAATAATCGCACAGCAAAAAATAGAAAACCAAATTGTAACTTCAAATGTCTAGTTTTTGGATATGGTCATGAATTTTTTGTATTATGTTTGGATCTGGAGAAATTCTATGGAAACTACCGAGGAAAAAAAATGCTAATTTTTTGTCATCAAAAAAAATTTTCACCTTTTTTTCAGTCAAAGTTTTTAAGTGAATGTAAATGTTTTCGACAAAAGCCGTTCACGTTTTCTACGATATGATACGATCATGATTCTCAGAGTTATTGATTGTCAAAGTTAAAAAGTTATTTTTTCGGTTGATTGATCAATAACTCCGTGGTAAATCATTGTACTGGCTTCTTAATTACAACAAATAAAAGGGCATTAAATAGTCTGACAGAACATTTAACAACTAAAAAATCATTTTTGAAGCCCATAGACCATTTTTTAGATGACTAAAAATTTTCATTTTTTTCCTTGGTAGTTTCCTGAAAATTTCTCCAGACTCAAACATTATACAAAAAATTAATGGTTGTATCTAAAAACTAGACACTTGAAGCAACAATTCGGTTTTCTTTTTTTTTCTGTGCGATTATTTTCCGCGAAGTTACAGCTTGTTGAAAATCACCCAAAAAAATCGAATTTTATTTATATCCCTAACTTTTTGTGTCTAGTGTATATGCTACTAGCAAGAATTTTTTTACTACTCTATAAACAATGGTTTAGTTTTTAGAGGGGGGGACACACAACTCTAACTAAAATTTCAGTTTAAAAGCTTAATATTTCGTCATGCTATTTTTTAATAAGCTATCCGACGATATGACATACTACAAGAATAAAGAAAAAAAAATTCTTCCCAGTTTACGTGTATGGGAGATAGGTACCCTCAAAAAACATATTTTTCAAGATTTTTGATGATGTTTCGATTTTCTCGACGCTGACTACGGAACCCTAAAAAGGTGATTTATGACATTGTCAAAGTAAACTAAAAAAGGAAGTAAAGTAAAAAAAAAATTGACATGTCCGGCTTTCGGACTCTAAAATCCGGGGTTTTCACGCGTCTTGTCCTGTTTTCCAAATTTTAGAGATGGCAACCCTACTTAAAATAACGTTATATAGAGTGGTAGTTAACCTAGTTATATATGAGTATAGAAGCAATCCTTAACATGATTTGTATGTAGTTTACTCTTGTTATTATCCCAGGGATTTCCAACTAAAATATCTGTCACTGTTCCGCCACTGTTCTTACAATTATGTAGGTAGGTACTAGCTTTCGCTCTGCGGTTTCTTCTACGTAGTTTCCCTACCCGTTGGAATACTAGGATAGGATAAAATATAGACTATGTTATTCTCTGATAATGTAGCTTTCTATTAGTAAAATAATAATTAAAACTTTGATGCTCCGCTCCTATTGTCTGTAGCGTAATAATATATATCCTTTAGCCTTCCTACATAAAGTGGAAATCATTTTTCAAACGGACCAGTTCCTGAGATAAGCGCATTCAAGTAAACAAACGAAGTCTTCAGCTTTATATATTAGTATAGAATAGATTAAAATTCTGTACGACAGATAGGCACAAAACAAGAAACTTCACATGTTTTGTAAAGTCATTGCATACATACAAAGTCATTTCAAATAACAATTTTTCCTTTACTGTCTAATGAAATTCCTGAGAAGAAAGACCCATTGTTTCTACAAGTACCTACTCCCTTCAAGAGGTACTGCATAAAGAGTTCCTGAACTTTAAGTGTCTTTCAAGTCAGACAACGGTTCAAAGGCTGGGAATGAACTCAGATCTACATCTCAATTTATATATTAACTAGCGACCCGCGCCGGCTTTGCACGGGTGCAGGCAGTGTTTATAGACATGCGCTGCAAAATATGTGACAACACGTTAGAAACCTCTAAAATTATCAATGTTTCTCTACTATATTACGCATTTATTATACATAGAAACCTTCCTCTTCAATCACTCTTAAAAAATACCACATCAAAATCGCTACTAGTAGTGGATATACATATTAGTTCTAAATGCTTATGTAGATCTCCCAGGGGATACCTTATAGGGTTATGTGTGACTCACCGGCACAGAAGGTGGCGGCGCCTACCCACTAAACCCCTGGATGTTTCAATGACGCCTCGGCGCCGTGTGGCGGGGCCAAGGGACACGCGTAAGCCTTACAACCGCATGCCCCGCCGGCGCTGCTCGATAAAATTAATTTGAAACCTATTTCAACCTAGGTCCAATCCCATGTCATACCTTAATCTAAGTTTTGACACTAAGAACCTCTTGCACCAAACATTAGAGCTTCTAATTTGAATACCATAGGTATGTGTTGACCTGTTGTTCACCTATGTCTATTTATCCGGTAAATTTTGAGCCTCAAAACGGATTTTAATACGGTTTTTATTAATATAGTTTATACATATAATAAATAAATATCCAGGGACATTTTTCACACACGGCCAATCGGATTCCAAAGTACGCTCAAAGTGAGCTTGTGTTATAGGAACCAGATAGCTGATATACTACATACCTACACTACTTTTAAATACAAACTTAGATAATATTTACATCCAGACACAAAACAAAAATATTCATGCATTCAAATATTTTTTCTGGGTGGGATTCGAACCCACGACCAGCGGCTTGAAAGTCAGGGTCACTATACACACAGGCATCCGGTCTGTCAAAAATTTTAATTTAATTAAATAAATAATATGAATATGATGGTCCCACGACATCTGTCTCCCTCTACCCTCTATCTTCATCTCCTTCATAGATGCCAGGATATATAATGAGGGTGCAGGTGGCTGGTGAAGATTCTAAGCATATTAACTCCAAGGTTGTGATTGGGCGGTCTGCGTTATGACGTCAAGGGTTGTTTGATGCTATTAATCATTTGACGAGCTCGACTACTGTTTGACTTAGCCCTGTTAATTACTGAAAGAGATTTTACAGCTAACTTATAGTAACTAGCTGCGCGGTTTTACCTGCATAGTACCCGTTCCAAAAAGAATATGGGAGTAAGATATAGGTCTTGTTACGGCCTGATAATGTAGCTTTCCATTGGTAAAAGAGTTATTCAGATCGGTTCTGTAGTTTCTGAGCTTTTTCGTTACAAAACAAATAAACAAATCATTCCTCTATATAATATGATTTTATTCTCTATTTGAGTCTATGTAAGCAGAGTTTGAGCTATGGAAACCGTTATAATGGTAGCTGATCTGTCAATTTAACTAAAGGTAATACGTATATTATTTCATTTGGTGCACAGATAGTCTAGAGCCTGACAAAGACATAGGCTATTTTTTATGCCGGGAAAATGGAAGTTCTTCCGGGTACAGCATGAAACCGTAGGGAGCCACTCTTCTTCTTCTTCTTCCTGCCCTTATCCCGCCTAAGCACGGTCGGCACAACATGTGTTTTTCTTCCATTCCTCTCTGTCAGCCGTCATTTCAGTCATCACTCCCCTCTTACACATATCAGCTTTCACACAATCCATCCATACTTTCTTCGGTCTTCCTCTACTTTTACGACGTAGGGAGCCACTCATTGTATATAAATATACAGATTAATTATTGCCAATTTCGAACGAAACCGCGATACAAAGCTAGTATATCTTCCAACTGTACAACATGCTTTAACCTAATTAGTTATTGTTCTGAATTTATCCGTGGTTCACAAACGATCGATTGTTGGCGCACCAAAATAATATTATGTAATAACTACCTATTCATAATTAATGTGGTGTATAATTTTGTACTTATTATTATGGGTCTATAGTAAATTTTGCTATAGGGTAGTTAGACTTCCCTAGGCTGCGCGCAATAAGCCCTCATTTTTGAAGGGACTTGAACAAAATATGCATTTCCAAGTACCATAATGTGCTCTATTCCCAACGCCCAAAGATGAAAATGCAACACCGCTCGATAAAAAAGCGTCGCGTTTTAAAAACGCTGTCGTGTGAACATATACCTACATGGGAATGCATTTGTTGTATTTGAACGTTTTTTTAACGTACGTCAAAAAAACTCTAATGCATATGAGCCCTAATACCTACATATTTAGGATGGTATATTGTTTTTAAACTTGGCAAATCATATGTTCGCTGCAATGAGGCCGGCAGCGGGCATAAACCATCAATCCACACTAATATTATAAATGCGAAAGTAACTCTATCAAATCAAAATCAAATCAAAATCTTTTTTATTCAAATAGGCCTTAATAAAGCACTTATGAATAGTCACTATTAAAGCTCGGTTCTGATAGTAGTTTTTACTGAGAAGAGCCGGCAATAAACTCAGTAATTACTCTTTTCAAAAACCAACTTACATCTAATACAACAGTGTTTATTACAAAATGTGAAATAGCTTGTAGCGAGCATTTCACTGCCAAGGGTCTTTTTCTAACAAGTAATCTGCTACACTATAAAAACCCTTTTGATATAAAGTTTTCTTCACTACCTGCTTAAATTTATAGATAGGTAAATCCTGAATATCTTTAGGTAGTTTGTTGAAGAAGCGTATACATTGCCCCTTAAATGAATTTTTGACTTTAGTAAGTCTAGTTACAGGAATAGCGAGTTTGTGCTTATTTCTGGTGTTAATACTATGAGTGTCGCTATTTTTTGGAAAAAGATGTAAATTTTTACGTACATACAATAAATTTTCATAAATATATTGTGAGGGTACAGTCAAAATATTAATATTTTTGAATGTATCTCGTAGGGAGTCCCTTGGATTCATATTGTATATAGCACGAACAGCCCTCTTCTGCAGAATAAAAATAGTTTTAATGTCGGCACCACTGCCCCAAAGGAGAATGCCATAAGACATTAGACTATGAAAATAACTAAAATAAACTAATCTGGCGGTATCTACGTCAGTGAGAGCACGTATTTTCTTTACTGCATATGCTGCAGAAGCGAGTCTGTTCGCCAACCGAGAAATATGAGGGCCCCACTGAAGCTTTACATCTAAAGTGATACCTAGAAATACTGTGGTTTCTACAAGATCTATATTTTCGTTCTTAATTCTAATGCATGTGTCTACTTGACGAACATTTGGTAGACTAAATTTGATACATTTGGTTTTCTTCTCATTTAAAAGTAGGTTATTTACCGTAAACCAATTAACCACATCTGAGAGAGCATTGTTCACCTCGTCATAATTAAGTTCATGTCGTTTCACTTTGTAAAGAAGTGAAGTATCATCAGCGAATAATACAATCTCATTTTTTTTCTCAACAAGGTAGGGTAGGTCATTTATATATATCAAGAAAAGGAAAGGACCTAATATCGAGCCTTGTGGGACGCCCATAGCAACAGTCGATCCAGGGGATACCTTTCCATTTATATTAACTCTCTGAATTCTATTACTAAGGTATGAATTTATAAGACTGAGTGCTTGATTTCTTATACCGTAGTGACTTAACTTCCTGATTAATAGTTCATGTTGGACACAGTCAAATGCCTTGGATAAATCGCAAAAAACCCCTATTATATCATTAGAATCCTCCCAGGCTGCAAAGATATGTTGAATAAGCTCAACGCCGGCATCGGTTGTTGAGCGACCCTTTGTAAATCCGAACTGTTTATTATGAAAAAGTTTATTACTATTGAAATGTCCCATTAATTGATTAAGTATAAGTTTTTCAAAAATTTTACTTAGTGTTGGTAGTACAGATATAGGTCTAAAATTAGAAGGGTCTGATGTACTACCAGCTTTAAAAAGAGGAACTACTTTACTATACTTCATTAAGTCAGGAAATATACCACTAGCAATGCACTTGTTAAAGATGGATGCTAAATGTGGTGCAATGCAATCAATTATATTATTTATAAGTTTAACTGAAAGCTCCCATAGATCAACTGTTTTTTTCATATTGATTAGTTTAAACGCCTTAATGATATCAGTAGGAGTAACACAAGAAAATTTAAAATTAACAGTACATTTAGTTACATTTTCCTTTAGTAAAGATTCAGCGAGGGTAGGAGACGAGTTAAGCGATTTAGTCGTAATCTCTGTCTGTCTGTTACGCTTTCACGGTACACAGATAAATAATCCAGAGCCTGAGAAAGGACATTAGCTACTTTTTATTCCGGGGAAATTGAAGATCCCCGGGAACGCGGGCGAAGCCGCGGGGAGCCACGAGTTGATAAATAAAAAGATGAAGAAAATATAAGACGTTGTATATCACAAATTAAAACCACTAGAATGATTTATAAAAATAATATATTTTAATTTTTAAATTTTATTATTTTTTGGCTATTTGCCTTACTTTAGCCTTAGTAAATATAAATAGATACATGAAGTAAAAATACATTAGCCCTAAGAATCGAACTGACTTAGACCAACGTCCTTATTCGTATATACCTTTTTAGGTTGCCGACATGTGACAAAGCAATAGCCCTTTATTGTGAGGTAGAAAACATTAAATGGTCAAGTGTGTGTCGGTCTATCCACAGTAGGTTCCGTACTATGATTAGAAAATTTGTAAATTTCATAGGTTTAATAAATGTCCTTTTAGGTTTTTTCATTTGGGATCAAAGGATCCGAGCCCAAAAAAACGCAGATTGTGTTATAGTAATATAATATATAATATAATAATAATATAATAATAAATTTATTTCTTCAATCACAAAGGTAAGATAACTTAATAACTAGTTGTTACATAAATCATACAGTTTTTAGGTTTGATTTCCTTTGTGAGTGACTGGTGTCTGTACTAGGACTAGCCTGTATTACAGATTACCAGGCCCTCCCCTGGACTAATACTGTGATACATATATGAAAGACATTATAATAGTTATTTTAACCATTACTATAGTATTAGTAACAAAGTATCATTTTCATTTCTCATTCAAGCTATATATAGCGTTAATATTTGTAATGGGTAAGAACAGTAAAACTAAATTTGTTGTATCCTGGGACATTACATTACATTTTAATTATCTACACATTACTTACATATTTGAAATATTTATCCTTTGTGAGAACTGAACTTACGACGCCTGAAAGTCAATGTGGCTAACGACAAACCAACTAACTATACCTATTTTTAATTTATTTCTCGAAAACCATCAACAATTCTTATACCAAATACTTAATTACCAAAAGCAATTTAAAACCACATTATCGAAAATAAAAATAATTAATAAATATAAGTATAAATTAGGCTTCAGTTTTTACCTTTTAGCTATGGATCCCTAAAAATTGCTCATCTATTTAAAGTACAATAGTTGGATAGAAGCTGTTCGTAAGGTTCTCGCCTTACGCCCCATTAAAAGTTGGGGTGCCATCAAGGTTATTGACTTGTTTGGAGACATCTATACTAATATTATAAAGAGGAAAGATTTGTTTGTTTGTTTGTTTGTTTGTAATGAATAGGCTCCGAAACTACTGGACCGATTTCAAAAATTCTTTCACCTTTGGAAAGCTACATTATCCCCGAGTAACATAGGCTATATTTTATCCCTGTATTCCCACGGGAACGGGAACTACGCGGGTAAAACCGCGGGGAGGCAGCTAGTCTGAAATTATCACATTTAAAATATAGGTCCTAAATGTCTGATGAATAAAAGGTATTAAAATGTATGTAGGTATTTTATGTCTAGCATGAAATGTTTTTCTTTTATCTTGTCATAAACAAATAAAATTGCCTTTTACCTATTCTAAAGCATATTCTAACTCTGTGCAAAATTTCATCTAGATCCTTTTTAAGTGTTTCTGCATGATTAAGTCAGAAACATTCATATAAGACTACTTATTTATGATATCAGTTCGAAATATACATATATGTAATAAGAAATAGAAAATATTTTTTAAATAAAATATTACCAAATTATCTATATTTAAATAGTACTAACTTCTACCCCGGGGTGTCATCCGCGTAGCTCCCCTTAATATAGCCTATATTCCTCCCTAATAACGTAGCTTTAGACAGCTGAAATAATATCTAAAATCGCTACGGTGGTATAAGCGTGAAAGCGCAACAAACAAACTGACCTTTTGATCATTTATAATTTTAGTTAGGATTTATATATATACGGTATTTGACATAGTTTTTACGACCAGCCGCCATTCCGTCGCCAACCCTCTTAGGGGCTTTTGTTGACCCCCGAAAGTCGCCGAGATGTAAGAGGTCCTTTTTGACACCTATACAGGAGAGAAATTTGACGCGGGTCACCAAGGGCAGGTACCTTAAGGGAAGCCACGGGAATATGGTCTTAAATGATAGACGTTCACTGTTTGGGTTCAATGGAAAAATTGTGGGGTAAATCCGTTCTAATACTAAGCGAAAGTAGGTAACTCTGTTTGTTACGCTTTGTCGCTTAGCAGTGAACCGATATTCATGATATTTGGCACAGATAAGGATTAGAGCTTGGGAAGTGATATAGTGGCTACCTACAGGAGAAACCGCGGGGCGGAAGCTAGTACTTTCATATACCTATTGCGATGACTTAAATGTACAGAGAAAAAATATATTCTTACTTATATACTAACGACCTTATTATTTTTTTTATTAGTTTATAGAGTTATATATGATAATAACATGAATATTGTTTATCTTTTTTTCTAGACTTTACTTCGAACAGAACCGGGCGAAGCCGGGGCGGGACACTAGTTATCTCCAAATACTTATTCTGTCTGACAGACATCACAGGCCAAAACCAATAACCTAATAGATCCCTATCCTAAATCTAGATTTTGACGTGCTTATAATAATATATTAAAACGTATTACCTATGTGTCAAAAATTACATAGGTAAATCGAAAGAGTTTAAATGTCATAGGCTACGGTAACCGCTTTCCATCAGGTGGGACCGTATGCCTGTTTGCCACCCTTGTGGTATAAAAAAATGTAAATTGGCTTGAAGAAATTTCTTTTATAAATAATTCAGAAAATACTTTTGGACAATAGTTTCAATTTTTGCGCGTAAAATCGCGGGCCAAAATTACACGCAACGACCATAACCTTCATATAAAATTGAAATTAAACATTGCAAAATCATTTTCATACATATTATTTAAAAATATTTTATACCTGCCTATTATTGTACAAACATAGTATACTTTACTTCTAATATTTAGAATAAACTGATAGATGACAGAGCCCCAAATTACTGTAAAGACAATAATCTAAAAGCGAAGAGATTGCCTGGAAAAATATTTTTCTACAAAATTCTGTCAATAGATTCCTGAAATTACAAAGCCTATATTTATTAGAAACATCTGCGTGGGCCTCATTATTTATCCTCGTGAGAATTAAAATGCGAGGACTACAGATTCGCGATCCTATAGCCAGTTGGATGCTAGCGGCTGTACGGCGCGCACCCGTGTCGTTTGTCGAAATAATAAAGCAAAAACCGGGAAATTTTAAAAGTTAGTTTTAGATATTTAAGAACTGCTTGGTGATTTGAGGGAGGATTTTAAGTTTGAACACATTAAAAAGGAAGAGAATCGCTTTGCATAGACAATTCTTTTGTTAAAAATAGTGAATCTGTGAGTGTTTTTTTTTAATAATTTCGGTAAGTACTTAAATTGACATTGTAAAGTAAATTTTCGTCTTTATAATGAATTACATACTAAATAGCCTAGTATTATCATAATTCAACTATTATTTTATACAATATTTTATTAATTAAAATAATAGTCATCATTTAATTCATACATATAATATAAGTACTATAAAAACCAATATCAACTTTGCTTATGTCCTTACCCAAGCTCTGGTCCATATCTGTCCCAAATTTATTCAAAGTCAGTTCCGTTATTTAAAAAAAAAACAAGGAATTGTTGCTAAACGTAGAAAGCCAGTCACTAGTCTACACTATCTACACTAATATTATAAAGAGGAAAACTTTGTTTGTTTGTTTGGTTGTAATGAATAGACTCAAAAACTACTGGACCATTTTAAAAAATTCTTTCACCATTCGAAAGCTACATTGTCCACGAGTAAGATAGGCTATATTATATCGATGTATTTCCACGGGAACGGGAACAACGCGGGTAAAACCACGCGGAGGTAGCTAGTTAGACATAAAAAAGTTGAAACATGAAACATTCAAATAATTAAAAGTATGTTTTACACAAACAACAAAAGGCTTCCTCAAATTTCGTTCTAATATTTGAAGAATCGACTCTCGAATTTTATTTTTGTTGTCTGTCGAAATTAATTGGAAATAATTAATTTATTTACGGAATTAAATAAATTTGCCGACTTTCCTTTCATTTGGCAATTACTTAGATATTCAATTTGTTTCGTTCAGTACGATCAATTCTGAATTTTATCGATATACTAGCTGCCTCCGCGCGATTTTACCCGTGTAGTTCCCGTTTCCGTGGGAATACAGGGATAAAATAAAGCCTATGTTACTCAGTGATAATGTAGCTTTCTAATGAAAAAAGAATCATTAAAATCGGTCCAGTACTTTTTGAGTTTATTCGTTACATACAAAAATACAAATCTTTCCTCTTTATAATATTAGTGTAGATTTATTTACATCAAGTGAAACGATATTTTGTAATAATAATTATAAATATTCAGGGACATGTTTCACGCACTGCCAATCTGATTACAAACTAAACAGAGCTTGTGCTTGGTATAGTAACCAGCTAGCTGATATATTACATACATATGTAGATATTAACATCTAGACACGAAACGAACAGACAATATTAATGCATACAATTGTTGGGTGGGATTTAAACCCACAACCTGCGCCGCGGCGGCTTGAAAGTCAGCCTCACTAACCACATAGTGAACTGGTCTGTTCTGAGCAGTAGTTCCTGATATTAGCGCTTTCAACCAAACAAACAAACTCTTCAGCTTTATGACTAGTATCACCTATAAATTTTCGATTTTCATCCCTATATTGTTTAAAATTACGTGATATATTCTTAAATGTCCAAAAACTCCAACATGAAATTTTGCAGGAAAATGGTGAAAACGCTCAAAGAAATTGTAATAAAATAATTTCTTAGAACCCTTTTTAATATGTATTCAAAATTAAATATCCGAATATGGGGTGCCCTTTCGAGGGTGAAGAGATCGTTCAAAGGGATAGCGGGACCGTTTTATGGGTTATCGACATATAGGTATTTCCATAATAATCGATTTCAAATCACACGGTTAGTACACTATTTGATAGTTTTTTTTCATCAATAAAGCACAATATGGAGGAGAAAGACACAAGACCGCACTATGGCAAGCTTTATCTATGCTCAGTAGCAAGACAGTCTTTAAGAAACTGGTGTCAGTATTAGAAATTGTGGCGGCCACCTAGGCAGTACCGGATTTATATTTTTTATAAGTTTAGGCCACTTTATTTCCGCCGCCCATGTAGTTAGATATCCTCTGAAATCTAGGCCCCTAGGCCGCAGCCTATATGGCCTATACATAAATCCAGAACTGCACCTAGGGCTCCATGTCCTGAAGTGACCCTCTACGATGCGGATGCTGCTGGTTCCGGTTAACTCCACACGGAAAAGAATGTCTATCTATAAGAGCACAGACTTACCCTGGGATCCTCTTCAGGGGCTTCTTCCCGCGAGGGAACCGATTTGCACAGTCAGAATAGGTATATGGTAAAATGAAATATGCGGTAATTAATTTTACCTTGCGGTTATTCGCAATATATTTTGAAGTGACAAGAGAAAATATTTTCTTCTAAAAATACTGTCAGGGTGGCTGTCTATGATTTACACATACTTTCCCCACCGTGAAGGTTTAGCCCGAACAGAAATTAATTTTGAATGTAAGAAATACGTGTTTTGTAAGATTGTTAAATAAAGGCTATTAAAGTTACATAATTAAGGTTCATGTTACAGGTCACTATTTATCTAGAAAAAAATTTAGTTCAAAACCGGTGCCGTACTTTTGAGTTTAAAAAAAACTTACGTACGGATTCGCACCACTGGCTTTCGGTGACGAAAATAGCGGAGATGGCACAATTAAAGGCTTGGAAATCCCCCACTCAGCTCTAGGCCCGTGTGGTGGACTATGGCTTAAGCCTCATTGAAAGATTTTGTCCTTTTGGTAAGTTGGAACACAGATTGTTATAACCTTGATTAGCATAAGTAATTTTTTATCCAAGGAAAATTGAAGGTCCCACGGGAACGCGGGTAGTCACTAGTACCAAAATAAGCCCTGTAATCTCATAGGTATTTATACTAAATGTGTTATTGGGTTGATCTTTATCAAAGCTAGTAATTGAGATGTCTGTTTCTATGTCTGGGGAATATAAGACCCTTTTAATGTCATAAATACGACATAGTACCCTCATTTCTCTATATACATCCTTGTCATATTTGATGAGATGAAAAGAGAAGGATAATTTTGTTGTATTGTAACTGGGGCTAAATTTTTTATTATAAATCATGTTTAGCTTTAGATTAGTCATGTGTAAAAAATGACAAAAGTTATTCATTGAAATGTGTTTAATTATTATTTTTTGTACAGTATTTATCTTCCTTTACTTACTTATTCATTTAGTTATTTATTACTAGCTTGTATAAATCATATCAGCTAGATATTAAGTATTTTGTAAGGTCTTGTACCAACAAAGCATTATTATTGTACAGGGATCTGTATCATCTAAAATAAGGTGTGAAAAAAAACATGTAATGATGATAAAAAAAAAAGATAAAAATGATAGCTCCTTTTTTGTAAACGGTTAAAATAGTAACACCAATACATCGATCTTTACACAAAGAAAAAAGCTGTTTACGTTTCAGCACATCATTTTCTGCTACCATTTAAACAGTCACCAATAAATTCATGCTAATAATATTTCAGGCAAGTAAATGGCGTTTACAATTTATGTTTTTTAAACATCTAATGCAATAATCATATATTTAGTAAAAGCTCATTGTATAAATAAAATAAACTTGTCAGTAGATGCTAGACAAATGAGTATTTATGTTTCTCTCATTCTACACTAGCTGCCTCCGCGCGGTTTTACCCGCGTAGTTCCCGTTTCCGTGGGAATACAGGAATAAAATATAGCCTATGTTACTCAGTGATAATATAGCTTCCTAATGAAAAAATAATTATTTAAATCGGTTCAGTACTTTTGAGTTTATTCGTTACATACAAAAATACAAATCTTTCCTTTTTATAATATTAGTGTTGATGTAGATTAACCGTTTGATGAAAGTTTTATCAGGCTTTTTGCTTCTATGACGTTAGTAAAATAGAAATTTAAAATATTATTAGTACTATTTTACTTTTATAATAGGTACATATTATTAGTGACTCCCCACGGTTTTGCCCGCGTGCCCGGGAGAACTTCCATTTTCCCGGAATAAAAAGCCTATGTCCATTCTCAGGTTCTAGACTAGCTGTGTACCTACCAAATTTTATTTAAATCAGTTCTGGGGCCGTATTATCAACTCTTATTTCCAGGCAGTACACGCCGTGAATTGAATTGCCTGGCAAATTCGTATTATGAATACAAGTTCCAGCCAGTCAGAGGTCACGTGGTACACCAAGCCGACTTCTGCCCGGCTTTTCAAAAACTGGCTGGCGTTAGTCGTATTATGAGCGCTTATTTGACATTTATATTCCAAAGTTAGTTGTCAAAAAGTGACAATGTGAACAATTCAGTTTAAGCGTCCTCATTGTTGCCTAAACTGAATTGTTTTGTGATTATTTCGGTTTAAATTTAATAAAAATGTGATAATTATGTGTGAAGAATTATAATTGTTCAATTTTCTGGAGAGCGACGACGAGGAGCCTAGAACTAGTCAAATGCATAAGAAAATGAAACTACGACAACAAAGCGAACCATTTTCAATAGAAGATCGTCAATTTATTAAAAATACCGACTTAGCAAGGACTTTGTGCACAACCTTTGTGAGGACCTTGTACCGCATATGTCTGTGCCTAAGAAATCTACGGTTTAACAGTGGAAACTAAGTTTCGTACATTTTTTGTGTTTACTCTATAAAGTGTTATTAAGTCCCATTGTAGACTATTAATTATATATTATTAATATTTTGTGCAACAGTTTAGCTATTTACACTATGAAAATTAGATTTAATAATAAAGTTTTGCTCTTGTATCTTATATTGTGTCTGGAACCAAAACATATTCTAGTTATGTAATGCTGATATGGAGATAATTTGTGTGGATGCTAGTTATGTAGGAGCTACCCATGACACATTTATTATGGCGAATCATCCCCTAAAATTACACATGAAAAATCTTAATAGTAATGTGTCCTTAAGAGTCCACTGGGTATGTAGAAAAGAATATATTTCATGGATGTAAGTCAATTGAGGATATTTGAGAAAAGTAAAAATCTGGTTATCCTCAAAGAAAATACATGATGACACCAATTACCAATGCTGCTCCAGATACCCAATAAGCATATTACACTGTAGTCCACGTTCAGACAAGGCCCTACTTAGTTTAAGTTTTTTATGAGTTCTCTTTATAGCTTTTTTATTTAAGTAAATGTAATGAAGTTCCTATTAATTTTACATATTGTATCATGTAACTGTTTTTTGTCCCTAAATAAATAAATAAATAACACTCGACCATTATTTCTAACCCTTTACAGCACCTTGCCCTTGCACATTCATGGATGCTGTAGCACTTGCCTAGCTTGTTTTGTTATATCCCATAGCTACTTATTTCCCTAAAGGAGTTAAGAAACTCCCACATTTTTCTAACTGACTGCAAGTCGCCCGCCGACGACGATTGTAAGTTTCACTCTCCGGAGTAAATAAATTAAATACCTAGTTTCATTTCTTTACATTCTTATTTAAATATCAGAACAATAGCATACAAAACACTTTCAAAAATACTTACGCCATAAGTCATACAATTATTTAATAAAAATAATATAATTCAAATGATGCGCAACGACATTACGAATGTCGGTCGAAAACTTAATATCGCAATAACAAAAAATTTATAGACGCATACCAAAATTATATAAATTTAAATATAAGAGATGAACGTTTTATTAACTTTTATTAAATCTGTCTAAAAAATCGTTGTTTTAATTAATTTTGTGTACAGAAAATAAATATTTTGAGTTTCAAACGATATAAAATAAAAACCGTAACTTACCGATAAAAATATTAGTCAAGTTTCTAAACGTCGCTGTAAGCAAGGACAAGACGGCTATAGACAACGAATCCATTCAGAAGTCGGCCAGTTTTATGAACGTCATAATACGAAATATCGCCAGGCAGTTTAAGGCCGCGAACTGAATTGCCTGGAACTTGCCTGATTCTTTTAAAGTTCATAATACGACCCCTGTAGTTTTAGCGTGAGTCCGCTTTCACGGACTGACAGAGTTACTTTCGCATTTATAATATTAAGTTAGGATTTTAAAATCACCATTATTCCAAGAACTTTCTAAAGTCATTTATTACGATATGACATAGGTAGATATTTGACAGTGAATTAATTGTCAAAAATAAAGTGACAGATGTCATGCGTTACCGGTACTTTATCTGTACTAAACCGGTTTTTTGAACATTACTCACACAAATTCGATTTGAAACTAATTTGAGTTTCTACTTTAGACATCTGATAAATGATATACTAAATGTATTTACAAATATGCGTATAGCATTTTTTAACACTACATATTATATGTTAAAGGAGGCTCGTACTCCTCGGCGGAGACGTATATGAGCTGATGATGATGAGGTTACTAGTGTCCAGCTCGTTCCCTAAATAATAATAATCCTGTCAAGTGAGTCCCCACTTTCCCCAGTGACGCCCTGAGCCGAGGCAGGGTCCCGCAGGGGACACACTGTCGCTTTCTCCTTCGGTTGAGAGCCCTCTGCGCTCACCGAAACAGTCCGCGTAACGGTGTAAAATCCATCTGAGGCTAACACCTGCTACTCCATCAAAAAAAAAAGTAAATTTCTGAATTTATTCCGCTCTTCTCAGCCAGAGCAACCTTCCGAACCGAGCGTTAGACATAACATAAGTGTTTGTAAAGGGCTATTTGAATAAATGATAAATTCATTTTAAGTTGATTAATATCTACTAATATTTATACAGACCGGGTTATGGGTTATGTAGTAAGGTCCCGTGAGATGTCCTACCCACAAGAGTAAATAAAAAATTCATGGCGACCGATTTGTTACTTAAAAAAAACTCATGAAAGCTTACTTGCAAAAGAGATCACCTTATAAGCTTAAGTAATGCCAAATTTTATCAATATTTAACACACTTTAACAAGTTTTTATTAACTTCACTTCTATCTTATGTGTAACGGCATCTTTGAACGTTTTCACATCCTTCATAAAGCCGTTATTACCTACTATTATATTTAAGCAGTCGGTCTATCATGAAAATATTTCGTGAACTTTCAATGTCATGTCAAATTCAAATTATATAAACATATGTCTTGAAAGGTTTAATAGATTGACAATTTCGAATTTTTAATATTACTAGTTGAACCACAGAACTTCGATAACATCACATACCCGTTTTTGCAATATTATTGATTGGTGCTCCACTCCTATTCGTTATAGCGTGATTATATATAATCTATAGCCTTCCTCGATAAATGGGCTATCTAACACTGAAAGATTTTCTCAAATCGGACCAATCGTCTCTGAAATTAACGCGTTCAATCAAACAAACAAACTCTTCAGATTTATATATTAGTATAGACTAGAGGACCCGGCAGACTTCGTTCTGCCCACCAGCGCCACCTACCGGGTCCAAATTGATGTATTATACATAAAAACCTTCCCCATGAAATACTCCGTAATTTGGTGAAAACCGCATGAAAATCTGTTCGGTAGTTTTTGTGATCATCGCGTTCAGACAGACAGCCAGAGGCGGCGGGGACTTTGTTTTATATACCTACTAGCTGACCCGGCAGACTTCGTACTGCCCCAATCTATCTATACTTATAATAAATCTGTAGAGAGGTCAATTCTGTACATGAAATACATTTTCAAAATAACTATCAGGGGGTGTTTAGTGATCGATACTGATGCCAAAAATGCAATCAGTAAATTTTTTGTCTGTCTGTCTGTCTGTCTGTATGTTCCTTATAGAAACAAAAACTACTGGACGGATTTTAACGAAACTTGGAACAATTATTCTTCATACTCCTGGGCAGGTTATAGGATACTTTTCATCACGCTTCAATCAATAGGAGCAGAGTAGTGAAGGGAAACTTTGGGAAAACGGGAGAAGTTACTCCACTTTTTAAGCTTCCGTCGCGTGTGCAGCCTTAATGGTTAAAGTTACATAGAAATCATGTGTGACGGAAATATTCTACATAAAATGTCAAAAAAGCATCTTGCACCAGCATACGTCCATCTTTTATGGTTGACTCTCAATAACACGTGTAACTCCTGATAGCTTAGCAGTTCGGAGCATTCTGATTATATTTGTTTACTCTAACGTTTATAATACTCTCACTCGTCCCTAATTTAAAAAAGTTAACATTATTACCCATTCAATAAAAAAATAATCATAGAAATCGGTATAGACACACCAAAATTATAGATGAAATAAGCCATACTAACCTTCTACGTAAACGAAGTCGCGGGTTAAAGTTAGAGTTAGCCCAAAGAAACTATTCCACGCGAACGAAGTCGCTGGCAGAAGCTAGTCTATACTAATATTATAAAGGAGTAGAGTTTGTTTGTTTGCTTGAACGCGCTAATCTCAGAAAGTTCTGGTCCGATTTGAAAAATTATTTCGCCATTAGATAGTACATTTATCGAGGAAGGCTATAGGCTATATATCATCACGCTATGACCAATAGGAGTGGAGCACCAATAAATAATGTTTAAAAATCGGGAGATTTATTTTCCTGTTGAGAGCTTCCGCTGCGAACGCTGCGTAAACGGTTAAAGTTTCCCTAAAATGATGTAGAACAGAATTGTTCCCCTTCAAAAGTTAAAAAAAAACAGCGTCAGCATATGTCTATCTGTTAAGGTTGGCTCACTATAACCATTTTTCTACTAACCAAATTTGTTCTAAAATAATGCATTATTTGTGAAGGTGTTTTTATAAAGATGATATTAATCCTTATCCAAATAAATACCTTATTCATAAGAAGTATTTAATTTAAAACAAAATTGCCATTTACATCATTCAATTTCAATGAATATCTTAGGAGATATCGCAAATTTAAAATTACATAGCCGCAAAATAATGATCAAGTACTGCGCGCGCCTTTAAGCGCTGGGCCGCCGTGCACGGGCAGTCATCAGTTGGCTCAGCGAGTCCATCCTTCTACGTAAATGAAGTCACGTGTTGAAAGTTAGCGTTAGCACAAAGTAACTATTCCACGCGGACGGAGTCGCGGGCAGAAGCTAGTACATCTATACTAATATTATAAAGCGGTAGAGTTTGTTTGTTTGTTTGCTTGAACACGCTAATCTCAGAAACTACTTGTCCGATTAGAAAAAATATTTCAGTATTAGAGAGGCCATTTATTGAGGAAGGCTATAGGCTATATATTATCACGCTACGACCAATAGGAGTGGAGTACCAATCATCAACAGCTCATATAGGTACGTCTCCACCGAGGAGCTCGAGCCTCCCCTAACATCGAGGGGGTTTTAGGCCATAGTCCACCACGCGGGCCTAGTGCGGATTGGCGGACTTCGCATGCCTTTAATTGTGACATCTCAGGCATGCAGGTTTCCTCACGATGTTTTCCTTCACCGAAAGCCAGTGGTGTGAATCCGTACGTAAGTTTTTATAAACTCAGAGGTACGGGGCAGGGATTTGAACCGGCACCCTCACGATCGTGAGTCGGTCCGTTCCCAACTGAGCCACCACGGCTTACCAATGAAGAATGTTTAAAAATCGGGAGATTTTTTTTCCTTTAAACGGTTTGATGTGCACGAACACCAAAAGGCTACTCTACAGGTGTGCATGTTTAAGCTGACAGATTTCGTCACCATCAAGCGAGGTGTGAGGCAAGGGGATACTCTCTTGCCAAAGCTCTTCACTAATATGCTAGAAGACGTAATTAAATCTCTAGACTGGGAAGAGAGAGGAATAAATATAAATGGCACACGCATGTCACACCTGCGTTTTGCTGACGACCTTCTTCTACTATCTGAGAACGTTGCTGATCTTCAATCTATGCTTACAGAACTACACGAAGCATCCCTGAAAGTGGGTCTACGTATAAACATGTTCAACACCAAGCTCATGGCTAGTCATCCAATTGGAACAGCAACCAGTAATGTGGGTGACACCCCAATAGAACATGTAGACCACTACATCTATCTTGGACGTCGTTTGTCGTTTGACCGGGAGTCTCAGGTGAAGGAGATTGCTAGACGGATCCAGTTAGGTTGGGCTGAATTTGGGAAACTTGATGAATGATGATGAATCTTCCGCTCTAATCCTCAGTGTCTGAAGACCAAGGCATTTAACCAGTGCATTCTGCCTATCGTCACCTATGGTGCTGAAACATGGTCGCTTACAAAAGGCGACATGTATTAAATAATGGTTGCCCAAAGAGCCATGGAGCGAACCATGCTGGGCATCTCCCTCGTGGACCGAAAACCCAACGTCGAAATACGACGTAAAACGCAAGTCGTGGATGTGGGTAAACGGATCACGGGATTAAAGTGGGGTTGGGCGGGACATCTGGCAAGGCTGGATGACGGAAGATGGGCTAAAGCTATTACAGAGTGGTGGCCAAGAGAGACACAGGAAACCGGGTAGACCACCGGCTCGGTGGGTAGACGACATTGTCAGAGCAGCGGGTAAGCAGTGGATGTAATTGGCAAAGGACCATATAAAGAGGCATAAAAATAAGGAGGCCTATGCTCAGCAGTGGGTTATTACGGGCTGATTAAATAGATAGAAAGAAAGTTAAGTAGAAGGATGCACTCATAGAAATGGTAACACAATATCGTATAACTTTTTTCCGTGTTTTGAAGTACGACAGGATGGATTGACATATTACAGTTGGTTGTCAAATCTAATGTCAAATATTATGATTGCGTTCAAAAGTTTAAATTGTGACTAAACTTAAAGTTGATCAATTAAAAACCGACCAAATTAAAAATCAGGCATTATTCGGTATTATTTTCGGAAATTAAAAATTAAATAATTAAATAAGTAATAAATGTTTACGCAAATTAATGTCTAAAAAGAACAAATATAACAGTTCCGAACTTTCGAGACATTTTACATAAAATAATTTCTGAACGCACACATGAATAGTTGTTACAGTATTTGACAGTATAGGACAACAAATGTTTGACATCTAATAAACAAATCAGCATTTATTGAAATGATTAAGTATTAATTTCACATATCGAGTATTCATTGTTTTTAAGATGTATTCTGCTATTCGGGGCGGAGACAAATCCAACGAATCAATAACCATGAAAATTGATTCAGCAGATCTCGAGTTATAAGTGTTGAAACAAACCCGACTTTCTTTTATATATATAGATATATAGATAGTAAGAATATATACTACATTTTACGTCACAACAAAACAAATGAACGATCATTTAAATAATGGTAATTCTAACATGAAACCTTTCCCCCATCCTTCCAAGAAAACTTCCAAAACTCCTGTTTCTATCTCGTCAAGTCCCCGTACGAAGAAACGAGACAACAAGACACCATTTACTTAAGGGATGGGAAATACCATATGCTGTACTTAGCGACATCAAATGCAAATTGATTTAAAATGTATTAATTAACATCTATCCCATACGCTTTTGGGTAAATTAAATTTTTGATGGTAATTCATACTTCATAGGACTTAATTGCTTTTGGAATAGAGTTTTAATTATTTTATAGAAAATGTGATATTAATTTAGTACTTAATATGACTATTGGACGGTAATTAAATAATTATTTTGGGTCATTTCCGAATTAAGAATCTTGTACCATGTTTGTCAGATAGCTGATATTATTCATATAGGTTTTTGAATGAAGGAAATTAAATTGTAAAATACAGAGGTACCTATATATTCTTATAAAACATTGAAATGTTACACTAATATGTTTTATATATACTAGTCGTCCTCGCAAATATAATTTCTCATAAATATTTTTTTTATTAAATTATCTTCATTCTTAAAATATAGCTCATGTTACTTAGAAAATAATATAGCTTTATATAGTTTAAATATTATTTTAAATCAGATACGAAGTTTTTAAATTTATCCATTATAATCTTATCAAAGCTCATTTATTTAGCTAAAGCTACGAGTATTTTGAACTTAAAGGCTACTTAGTCCTTATATAAATTCTTAGATACTTCACTACTGCCGGTAAATTCTTAAGACTTTACTTTTCTTTCGAATAATTGGCTATATTTAGCTTTTGGTACTAGACTTAAAGCTTGTTAAAGCTTAAAGCTTCTTAAAGATATTTCTAGAGGCTTATTGTGAGTCTGTTAAATTCCTGATTCAATATCTTTAGATAAATATTATAAAACAAAGTCGCTTCCCGTCGTCTGTACGCTTAGATCTTTCAAACTACGCATCGGATTTTAATGCGGTTTTCATCAAGATGATCAGTGATTGAGAGGGAGGTTTATATGTACCTATAGTTTCATATTGCTTTGTGTAATTTGTTTGGTGTGCTAACCGTGCGAAGACGGGCGTAAATAGTAGTAAGATATATACTAATATTATAAATGCAAAAGTTTGTGAGTATGTATGGATGATGGATGTATGTTTGTTACTCTTTCACGCCAGAAAAACTGAAGGGATTGATCGATTTCAGACATAATACTCATACTATATTATACTAGCTGCCTCCGCGCAGTTTCATCCGCTTAGTTCCCGTTCCCGTGAGAGTGTAGCCTATGTTCACCAGAGATAGTGTAGCTTCACAACAGTGAAATAATTTTTCTAATCAGTCAAGTAGTTCGGAGCCTATTAAATGCTAAGAAACAAAGAAAATATCAAATCTTTCCTCATTATAATATTATTAGTTTAAATAAGAGGTAGATAGGAGCCTCCATCGCCCGGTTTCCCTCACATAGTTACCGCACGAATACGGGGATAAAATATAAAGATTAACTGATGCATATTTCTCCCTCCCTTGACGTAAAGCATGGAGTAGACACATTGACACTCACGGCTGACATCTTAAGCCCGTAATGGTGTAATAAATCTTGCAGGTGGAATTTGTTGCTATTTCAACCTGCCTCGAAAATTGTCAACTCGTTTCCTTAGAACGTTTTAAATGTGGCCAGTAGAATGTAGATAATGATGTAGCGATTTCATAAGCGGTTAAGTATTTACGTTGCCAACTAATATTAAGTATAAATGCGAATGTTAGTGTAGTTGTATGTATGGAAGCTTGCTACTCATGCAACAAGGGCGGAAAGGATCTGTGTGAAATTTAGTACAGAGTATAAATATAGTTTGGTATAGTACCTACATAGGCATAGGCTCCCCCGGAACGTGGGCAAAACCGCGGGACGGAAGGTAGTCAATAATAAGAAAAATATCCCGGGACATTCACATATGGCTATGCTATGCAAAGCAGAACTTGTTCTATAGGAATACAACTTTAAAATACATAATGATACAGACATTTACATAGATATATAGACACGTACTCATGCCCACAAATATTTATTTTATAAAGGATTCGAGCCCAAAACCAGTGGCTCAAAAGTTATTGTCGCTAACCAAAAAGCCACCCAGTCAATACAAGTAGGTCCCTATATCTAGAATATAGATACCTAAAAAAGATTTATATAGAACTTTCCAATATTGATTTCCCTCAACAAATTGTCTGCTCGCTTGACGAGCGGCCATCTTCAATTCCATGTTACTTTTAAAAGAAACATTATTCACCGAATGACTAATATACGCCTTTGACATGATCGACGCGGTTTCTCGCCTTACCTTTATTTAAAGTACTTTTTGGGTGGGTAAAGTAGATTGAGGTCTTACCCTTATATCTACACTAATATTATAAAGTTACTTTATTTTTATTTTTGTGTGTGAGTGTGTGTGATCTGAATAATTACTTTACTAGTTCACTAATGGAAAGCTAGTTAATCAGGAAGTAGCATAGGCTATATTTTATCCTCGCATTGCTACGAGAAGCGGAATTACGTGGGTCTAACCGCGCGGAGGTTGCTAGTATAATATATTTAAGGTGTGTTTCTAGAAATAAATATTGGGCTAAAACGGTTTTAAATCATTTCTACTAACTTGTTGCCCTGCATTCCTAGGGGATTTTCAATTTTCCCGTAATAAAAAGTTGCCAAATTTCATCGCGATCCCTTCAGCCGTTCTGGCGTGAAATAGTAACAAACATGAAAATATGAAATCTCTAAATCCATACAATCTCACAAACTTTCGCATTTATAATATTAGTAGGATGAGATATTGCTTTATTTCACGACGTTTCTAAGACGACGGCTGACTTCCGAACCGGTAGCAGCTTTAGAAGCTTTGACCTTCAAAAGCTCCTTATTACGACATACACTGAATAAATGGCTTTGAATCCTCGTCAAAAGGCACTGAATAATTTTAGAGAAACTAGTTATGAGAACTTTTAGAAATATATATTTTATTTATTTATTTATTTATTCTTTATTGTACACCACAAGTTACATAAAAATATGCAAAAACATAATAATAATACATATTTACGTGCATAGTACAATGGGCGGTCTTATCGCTAAAAGCGATCTCTTCCAGACAACCTTTACATGGACTTAACGATCGGAAATACGGTAGCAGTCGTCGGTGCACTTAATATAAAAGTATATGAAAAAGGTATCATATATAATAATAAATATATATATACATATCTAAAATGTTACATTATTATAAAATACAATTCAGAAAATAAGGTTCTAATAAATTATATAAATAAACATAAATCTGTGAGACGTGAAAAAAATTACGGGTAGCATTAATATTTTGCCTATAATGATAGGTAGTGCTCCTTGAGCATGGATTTAAATGTGACGAGAGACTGAGCGCGTCTAACCGATAATGGTAAGGCATTCCACAGTCGTACAGCAAGAACTGTGAACGATTTATCAAAAAAGACCGTTGAATGCGCCGGCATTTTTAACTGTAAATTCTCTGATGATCTTAAGAATCTCATATGACTGTCAGTGAGGAACTCGAAACGTTCTTTAAGATAGAATGGTGTGAAAGGGTTAAACAGTACATTGTAAAGTAGTGAAAGGACGTGAGCATTCCGGCGAAGGCGAATTGGTAACCACTTAAGCTGTTTTCGATACTCTGACACATGATCATACTTGCGTAAACCAAATATGAATCTTATACAAACATTTTGGAGTCGCTCAAGTTTATCTAATTGGTTTTCGGTGAGATCTGGATAGCTGGCATCCGCATAGTCAAGGATTGGAAGTAATAGGCTATTAGCAAGCGCAATTTTGGTGGCAGTTGGCAGAAAGTTTTGCAACCGCCTTAAAGAACCCGCCGAAGCAAACATTTTGCGACTCACTTCCTGCAATTGTGATCGCCATGATAAATCGCGGTCTATGAATACGCCCAAATCTTTAACTTTGGTGCTAAAAGGTAAAACAGTACCATTGAAATTAATTTTAGGTAGTGTGGACCATTGAATAACGGAGATTTTCCTAGGACTGCCAACAACAATGGCTTGTGTTTTCAGAGTATTCACAAAAAGGCCGTGCGATATACTCCATCTATTTATTGATCCTAAATCTTTGTTGATCGTGCCTATTGCATCAGGTAGTTTGTCTAGAGGTGCTTGAAAGTATATCTGCAGATCATCTGCATACAGGTGGTAGGAAGAAGAGAGATTATTAGAAATTGAATTTATAAATATTGTAAAGAGAAGAGGGGATAGAACGCCACCCTGGGGCACACCAGCATATGTGTTGCACCACGAAGAGATGGCATTCTCAACATGTACACGTTGCCGGCGACCACACAGGTAACTACGAAACCAATTTATTACGATCGGATATATGTTAAGTGAGCGGAGAAGATTTAGCAGGATGTCGAAATCTACAGTATTAAAAGCATTCGAAAAATCTAATAGAACAAGTATAGTTAGATTTCCACTTTCCATGCCAAATCTTACATCTTCCGTAATATTGACCAAGGAAGTAACGGTACTATGACCTGCAGGCTTAACATGCGCAAGTCGACAAAATTTTGTCGACGCATTATCTCGTGCTGAGACGTCATATGTCTGTTTGTCGATGGGAGCTAACATGGCGCCACTTATATCTCGTGTCATTCTGTTAAAGAACTCATTTCGTTCTGTCAAACCTGTTTTTGTCATCAGGCTCTAACATGCGCGCTTTATTTAGTCGAATTTTGACATTTTCCTATGACAAGTTTCTCGTCGATGTTTTCGTAGACGAGAAACCGCGAATAGCTGAGAAAAATCTGAAAAAAGAGGTAACAGTGTTCTGTGATTTGTGAAATTTATGAAACACTTTAAGTATAATGGCGGTGCCGTACTATAATTATCTATTAACTGTGTATGAGGAAAGGGAAGCAAGAAAAATACAGAGGAAGGTGATTCGCGACGTCTGCAACCCATTCGACCTAAGGGATAACGAGTTCCAGTCTCTCTGGCGAATTACAAAGCCTATGGCTATTTACATTATAGATAAGCTCCAAGAAGATTTAGAGCCACGAAACGGCTGTGGTTTACCTGCCTTCTTAAAATTATGTATCTACCTACCTCCCTATTTACCACTTAAACTTCTGTTACTATGTGAAATTCCCAAAATATTTACTTAAATTCTTATAAGGTGTATGTTTTAACCAAAAGTAAACAGCAAAATTGCAATAATATCAGTCCAATAAAGGTATTGCTAAAGAGGTGTGATTGTTCATGTTTAATTCCAGATTCTGTGTTGCATTCAACTTTCAGAACCGAGCATTAATAGTGACTATTCATAAGTGCTTGATTGAGGCCTATTTGAATAAAAAAGATTTTGATTTTTTTCAATTTATTGGTCAGAACCAAACTGCATATTTTGTACCTACATATTACACGAATTTAAAACAATTTTAAGGTCGCGTTCACAAATATGGCAGCGTTCGCGCAATTTCCACCAATATTGACCGAATGAAACCGGCGTTACTAACTAGCCTATGGTATGTTTTCATGAAATGTCAACATCGGTTATCTCGCGTCGACAAGGCGAAGTCACGACGAGATATCTTCTCGAGCGCGGTGCGCATGTTAGGAAAAGTGACAAACGAATCGAGATCGACAAAATTTGTCATCTCGTCTATGAGATATGTCGACTTGCGCATGTTAAGCCTACTGGACGGAAACCAGACTGGAAAGGATTGAGGAGACGGTTTTTTACCAGGAAAGCATGAAGCTGGTTATGGACGAGGCGTTCTATGACTTTAGAAAGGAAAGGCAGGATGGATATTGGTCGATAGTCTGCACATGCAGAAGGATTAGGTATTTTGGGTATGGGAGTAATTAGTGCTTCTTTCCACGATGCTGGAAAGAAACCACTAGATATGGAAAAGTTGAGGATATAACTGATGATGGGAAGGATTTGGTCTAGGATGGGCAGGATCATATTACGGCTGATGCAGTCACTTCCCACAGCGTTGGATGTGATTGCCATGATGCTCTTCTTAACATCACAATCTGAGAATTGATTAAGAACAAACGGTTGAAAATTAGGAGTTGGAAGAGATGAAAGAGAATTAATTGTGTCTAATTTTGTTGCCCTATCAAAATTGGGTGAAGTGGAGAAATGCTGATTAAGTGCGTTAATGTCCAAAGTATTGGGAATATTGGTAGTGTGTGTCTTTCCAACTCCTAGAGTTTTAAGAAATTTCCATACTTTGGCAGGGTCCCCGTTTTGGACTGAGGTATGAATGTGTTGGCATTGTGCATCCCTACACACCTTGTTGCAACGATTGCGGGCTAAAATATACTTATCCTTATTTAGTTCATTAGGCCTAGTTTTATATTTAAATTTTGCGGCTGCCTTTCTGGAGATGAGCAACCTGATATCATCTGTCAACCATGGTGCAGGCGCATGCCTTATTTTTACTGGACGCACAGGTGCATGTCTATCATATAGCTGGATGAGAAAACAAGTAAATAAATGCACCTTTTCGTCTATGGAGCATGCAGAATGAATCAATGACCAATCTATGTTTTCGGCGTCTTCACGAAGGTTATCGAGATTCATGCCACCAAAATTACGCTGCAAGAGGATTTTAGATTTGGCTTTAGGGGAGCGTACTTTATAAGAGAGGAACAGTAAATCATGGTAGGAGAAAGCGTCAGCTGAGCATTGACCATGTTTTGCGACGCCCTCTCTCGATGACACCAAAATAAGGTCAAGAAGAGAAGGGACAGAATTCGGAGAATGGTGAGTAGCGCTGAGAGGAAGAATATGTAAGTTACAGGAAGCTGCTAAGGCAGAGAAGGATGACGAACGGTGATCGTTCTTCAAGAGACAGGTGTTGAAGTCACCCATAATTATGGTGTGACTGTAGGAAGGGATTAGGTTATCTAACAGGTGTTCAAGGGAAGAAAAGTAGTCTATGCGTAAAGAAGGAGAATAATATACACCGAGAAGGAGTTTAGTATGATGGAGTTCCACCTCAACGAAAAGATGTTCGCCAGCATTTGATGGCGGTGGTTGTGCCGACATATTAATGATGGTGTAAGAGATATATGTACGAATATATAGGGCAACACCGCCACCACCGCCGGGCGTACGATCGTTCCTTATGAGCTGGAACCCCGGAAGGGAGTACAGAGTGGAAGGGAGACATGGTTTTAGCCAGGACTCAGAAATAAGAACTGCGTGTATGTTTTTAGAGTCGAGGCTTGCCAACATATCTGTGAAGTGTGCCGGAATGCTTTGGGCGTTGATGTGAACAACATTGAAATTACCAGATACATCAGAGAAATGAGTCTCTAACGTCTCAGACAAAGAGGGCATGCTGATGAAGCTATTATCGCTACTAGCTGACAAAAAGTTATCGTCGTCACTACTAGACATGATATTGTACGTATAAATATTATTTATATAATATATAAAATAAGTAAAATATACAAATAATAATAAACCAAAAAGTATAGATAATATCAATAGGCTGATTAATTGATTGATATAATCAATCGTCCACCGGCCAGTGTCGTGTTACAAAGAATTACATAATTTAAAATAAAGATTACAGAAAACGTGCGTATAGGTATCCAAAACACGAAATAATAAATAGCTGATTATAGAAAAAAAAGATAAATAATAAAAACAAAAAAAAAATTTATACACTTATGTACCTATATCCTTCTAATATTATGTCGGTTTGTTCTGTCTGGATGTAATTATAAGTATATCTCTATATAAGTATGTATTTAAAAGTAGAATATGTAGTATATCAGCTATCTGGTTACCATATTACAAGCTCTGCTTAGTTTGGAATCAGATTGGCCGTGTGTGAAAAATTTCCCAGAATATTTATTTATTTATTTAAATGCGAAAGTTTGTATGTAAGGATGGTTGTTCCTCTTTCACGCAAAAACTACAGAACGGATTTGGACGAAATTTAAAACAGATAATTTATAACCTGAATTAACAGATACGCTACTTTTTATCCCAGGAAAATGAAAGGTTTCCCGGGAACGCGGTTGAAACCATAGGATGCCACTTGTTTGCATAGTGAAAATAGATGATTTAGATATTCGTAATAGGGTTAGAAAGGGGTGTGACCCTATTATTTGTGACCTTTAAAAGTGTCGAGGAGTTAGTTTTATTTATAGATTTGAATGTATAATCTTTACTAATATTATAAAGCTAAAGAGATTGTTTTGGTGAACGCGCAATTCTTAGGAATTACTGGCTCAAATTGAAAAATTACTTTAGTTTTAGGAAGCCATTTCGATGGAAGGCTATAGACTATATATCATCACGCTACGACCAATAGAAGCGGAGCATAAATAAATCATGTCTCAAAATCGGGGCTAGCCCAAGGTAACTTTCTACGTGGACGAAGTCGCGGACAAAAGCTATTATTATTATTATTTCAAACCATTAAGGCCTCTGTTATTTTATTTCATCTATGTATTATAGATTTCATTCCCTTCGTAACACACATCAGCTACTAAACTTACACATTTTTGTTGTAAAAATATCTATGTACCTACATAGCTATTCCGCACATACATACCTATACTACATACGTATACGAAACAGAGGTAATCTATTTTAATTTAACAGCCAATATTGACAGAGGAATGAGCTCAAAGACTGATAAATGACCGTTACAAATGCTAATTCTCATTCGTTTGTTTTGACGCTATATTTAGATTTAAATATTTGTATGTGTGAGTGAATGAATGGGATTGGTGAATGGAAATAGTCATGCCCTTTACTCAATCTTTTGAGGCCGGCTTATTCATGGTGCTATGGTGTTTAATTTAAAGTTTTGCAAGTTTTTATTTAATTTGGAATGAAGTCTAATATTTCAACCGTATTTTAAAACAGTTATCTTCAACAGATTTATATCTTTCGTAACTTTGGATAACAACAAATAAATTAATAAAAAAGTTTTATAAATTAAGTCATTGTATTTTGCATAGGTATTTCATTTTGGAAGACAATAAAATAAATGAAAACTAAGAAAGCTTTGACTTTGAGGTAATTTATTGATTTAATTTTATTAGGTTTTAATTAATTCAATGTAAAAAAATCTTTTAATGGTTGTGTTAAAATGATATTTTATATTAGATTAACAATAAAAATATATGACAAAATATGTAAGTATTATTATATTAATATACATAATAATAGACATCAAATTCTAAAAAGCTACTCCGTCGCAAAACTTATAAGGTTGCTTACAAATCTGTAGCTAAGGAAAAGTGAATGTCCTACGCGTTACATGTCATTGACTTTTATCCACGTGCCATTAATAAAAAAATAAAATAAGTGTCATAAATAATATCAAAGAAAAACCGAGATAAGGTATCCCATTAATTTTATTTACGTGGAATTTTATGAGGTATAGATGTTTGTTACTCAGTCGAGCAAAGGCTTAAGATTTTCATGTAACTAGATATACGGATAGAATATGTTTTGGAAAAATATTGAGTACAGAGAGAAGAGTATACTCTTTCTTGGTTTATTAGAGGGAACTTATCATAAACAAAATATTTATTTTATATATATATTTTTTAATATTTTTTTTTATACCCATGTTTTAAGTTAATTATTTTGAAATTGAAAGCAACTGCAAAAATATACCTACTTTAATAAAAATCTGAAAGTTTATTTATGATTTACCCACTTAATTTATTTCAAAGCAAAAAGTTTCAATTTAGTCCAGGGACGTAAAAATAGAATGTAGTAGGTATATTTAATTTTGAATTAATAATTAGATTACGGTTTTAAAATTTATTTATTTCTCAAAGATTACATAAATCACTTAAACGAGAAACAAATGTTACAAACTTAATATAAAAACTGTGAACAGTCCAGAGTTACAAAAGTACAACTAAAATTAATTTTTTTTTTTATAAATCTATAATGCGGGTACGTTAAAAATATTTTGAATACTCATCGGCCGGCGTTGGTGTCATGCGGTCTCCGAGCGCTTCGCACTCTTATCGCTATTATTATAAGGCACCGTGTGCACTGCCGAGTTGTTTTTTTTTGTAATTTTTTTTTTCTTTTTCTTTAATTTATTTATTTTATTTATCTAAAGTTAGGCCGTTGAAGATGTGTTTCTTCAGTAATTTTTTAAATTGAATGGGGTTCTTTACTTCTTTTATACATTTTGGTAATGAGTTGTATAATTGTGCTCCCTCATATTTAATGTTCTTTTTTCCGTGATTGGTTCGCAATTATTAATTAAAAATTATATAGCATATTAGCAACAGCAACCCTCCTACGTAAAAATTTGAGTCGTTCGTGTAGGGCTATTTGTATTAAGAAATATATTTCATTTCTTTACTAATTACGCTTTTTTGTCTCTAGGGGGTACCTAAGTATCGTATAGTATGTTGGACCTAAATACTAAATATTTTGGTAAATATATGTACTAGATTAATTATCGTCCCGCCTCGAGGCTCGACACGCATTCCACCGATTATTCAGGACTTAGAGAAATCCTTTATTTTACCGCAACATCGTTAGGGGAAATGTATTTCTATTAATCAACAGAAAAACTAGTCGCAGACTTCTAACATAGATATATAGATAGTAGATAGTTAATGCTTTGGTCGTCGTTGTCGTTGTTTTAGTCTTTAGTTAGTCGTGATGGCTCAGTTGGGAATGCACCGACTCACGATCACGAGGGTTCAAATCCCTGGCCCGTACCTCTGAGTTTAAAAACTTACGTACGGACACACCACTGGCTTTCGGTGAAGGAAAACATCGTGAGGAAACCTGCATGCCCGAGATGTCACAATCAAAGGCATGTGAAGTCCGCCAATCCGCACTAGGCCCGCGTGGTGGACTATGGCCTAAACCCCCTCGATGTTAGGGGAGGCTCGAGCTCCTCGGTGGAGACGTATATGAGCTGATGATGAATTCTTTATTGTTAAACCACATATAAAATAACAAGAAACATAAATACCATATCACAAGGTCGGCTTAGTTTGGAATCAGATTGGCCGTATGTGAAAAATGTCCCGGGATATTTATTTTATTAAGCTATTGCATAGCTTTTAAGCTATTGCATAGCTTTTATCGCGGGCTCTGAGCGCGGCGACCGAATCAAGAAATTCCGTAACGAAAAAAACCTAACACATCGTCTAACATCGTTTCAGTTCGGCAGACTTCGGCACGGTGTTTGTTTGCTATCTTCTTAACTCTTTGACGTTTTGAAAAAATTGGCGTTTGACATTTAAAAAAAACAAAACTCAATTTCCGTATTCGCGCGTAATTATTTTGTTTCTATTTCGTGGCAAGGGTACCACGTCATAAAGCCTAAGTATTCAAATACGTATGCACATCAGAATGCATATTATTAAAAAACATATATGCTCAAGTATTTTTACAATGTACAAGGCGTCCTTTCTAACCTAACCTTTGTTTAAATCCAAATGTATCATTTATTTAGTACATGTAGCGGCCATTTGCATTTCTAAGCACGCGATGTTGGCGTATTGGTACAAATGTTTGTACGTTGGGCCAACATGGCAATGAAATTAGACCTTTTCTCTAAGATTTATATGAGCTAGTACTTATATATTTTTAAGCTATTGCATAGCTTTTATCGCGGGCTCTGAGCGCGGCGACCGAATCAAGAAATTCCGTAACGAAAAAAACCTAACACCCCCCACTCCGACGGGCAAGGAGGTGTGGCTTGAAGGCCGTGCATCGTCTAACGTCGTTTCAGTTCGGCAGTCTTCGACACGGCGTTGTGTGCGATTAGACGTATTGTACGACTCTACGAAACTCGCACGAATCGAGACGAGCTGCTCCGAAATCGGACGAATACATAAGCTGCTTATGAGAAAGTATATAGGTGTATATGTATTTATGTACAACAGTGAATAGCTGTACTTGTAAAATTTGTGTATGAAGTGTTTTGAATATGAATGAACAAAGTGCATTTATTATTAAAATAAATAAATAAAATTATAATTGCATAAGTTGATACAAAATGCTATGCAATGCAATAGCTTTACCGCGGCAGTCCCCGAGTGCCTCACGTAATTTTTTTTATTTACATATTCATCCATACATATGTTTGTCTTGGGTGGGGTTTGAACCCACGACCGCCGGCTTGAGAGTCAGGGTCACTAACCAGAAAGCCAACTGGTCTGTCATTTATAAAGACATTTACATCCAGACACGGAACTAACAAAAAAATCATGAGCATAAAACATTTGTACTGGCGATCGAAGTTATTTATATGCCTTGTTTTCATGAAAATCCCAATTTTGACGTCATTATCCTTCATACGTCAACAATACATTATACACAATAACAGAAACCCACTCACAGTTAAAACGCAGAAGGCTGGATATTTGTTTTCAATTCCCATACCAAACAATTATCAATTGAAATCATCATTACAGCTCATATACGTCTCCACTGAAAAGCTCGAGCCTCTCCTAACATCGAGGGGGTTTAGGCCATAGTCCAACGCGGCCTAGTGCGGATTGGCAGACTTCACATGCCTTTAATCCAACTTTTCGGATGTAACCTAATGTAGCGTTTTTGACAAAAGCTTTTCTAAATGTGACGCAGAAGAAGTTGCACGGGTCAGCTAGTATCTATATATATAAAACGAAGTCCCCGCCGCCTTTGTCTGTCTTTCTGAACGCGATGAACACAAAAACTACTAAACAGATTTTCATGCGGTGTTCACCAAATTACGGAGTATTTCATGGGGAAGGTTTTTATGTATAATACATCAATTTGGACCTGGTAGGTGGCGCTGGTGGGCAGAGCGAAGTCTGCCGGGTCCGCTAGTATTATATAAGTAGGGGTTTTCGTCGTTCATTGTTTTGATCTATTGACAGCTGGTTTATTTACCATCGCTTCCCACCATAAAATTACTGTTTACATTTCAAGCATAATGAAATTAGGTCATCCCAGGGCGAGGGATCACAATATTCACTGTAATATTATCTCTCAGGGCCATCGATTTTGTCAATACATAAGTCCGCTTAAGTCTCCAATAAAAACTTAACTCAGAGGGCGCCACTTGCCTATACATCTACACTAATATTATGAAGAAGAAAGATTTGTATTGTTGTATGAAACGATTAACCTTAAAAACCACTGGACTGATATAAATAATTATTTCACCAATGGAAAGCTACATTATCAGGGAGTAACAAAGGCTATATTTCATCCCCGTATTCCTACGGAAATGGAAACTATTGTTAAGTATGTCTTAAGTAGTTTCATCCAGTTTATGTATAAGTGAGTCACACATGCAATGTTTTATATTTAAGTTAAAAAAGGACTTGTACTAGTTGCTTGAAAAAATATTTTCAGTCGCAATGTCACGCTGTAGACGCTCTACGAATTTCGTAGAGGTTTGTAGACATCATAAAATAAACAAATGTTGGGACATTTTTTAACACACGGCCAATTTGATTCCAAACTATAGAGAGCTTGTGGAATGGTAACCTTGCTATACTACATAGAGGTATTTTTACAAATATTTAGGCCAGATAGAAGTCAAACAATGCTGTTTGCCACAGAAGTGGTATAAAAAAAAATTATGAACACAAATGTTTGTCCTGGGTGGGATTCGAAGTCAAAGTCACCAAGCACAAGCCTAACGGCCAGTAAAATTATGTTTCATCATAACAATCAATATTTTTAGTCCATGTCCTATGAATTAGTAGCCCTACATTTTAATACTTAACTATAGATAAAAATAGCCTCGATATACTGAAATATTTTTTTACCATAATTTTAAGGTTGAAAATCGCAAATCATTAATAATCTCCGAGTCTGTCTTAACACTTGACCTTCCTTGAAACTTGCTTTGTTCGCTTTAAAATGAAATCACGCCCGGATTGAGCCCAAATTAATGTTATTATATTAATTAACATAGTCTGCGCGCCAGTTTTATTAATGAGTTGTCTCTTTTGGCTAACAAGTACTACAGTTTTGACAAACAATGTTAAAAGTCTATAAATAATATTTTAAATTGAAAATAAAATGGCTTCTGTACCGCGCTCTTTCATTACTAAAAAATATTATTATAATTTTAATTAAAAAAATCTTATTTCAATTATTATGATTTATTTGAAGACTATTGAGCTACAACACATTTAGTAAATCATTTTTATTTATTTATACCAAATATTTTTACGAGTTGCTTATAACTTAGGGAGCGTTCAAGTATTACGTAACGCAATTTTTGAAGATTTTTGACCCCCCCTCCCCCCACTGTAACGCTCCGTAACATTTTTCTGTAACCCCCCTCTAAACGATACGTAACACTCAAGTGATCATTTTTACTCTGAAGTCGCAAAAAGTTATGTTATAGTTTATATCCTTGGTATATACTTTTAATTGCCTTATAATAAAACAAGAGATTTTTAATTCGCAACACCTGCGTATTTCGAGGGATTCCTCGTAAAACGTAAACGGTTGCCAATTTGGGAGTTTTAAATCCCACATTTTTTATATAAAAAAAAAAATTATGTTATGTAACGTGTTGTAAGAAGGACCCCCTCCCTCCCCTGTAACGCATCGTAACGTTTTACGAGACCCCCCTGCCCCCCCAAATTGCGTTACGTAATACTTGAACGCTCCCTTATAAGCTTCTGGCTCGCGATCTAAAAATGTTCAACGTTTCAAATAAATATGCTAAATAAATAAAATAATCATAATTAAACTGACATAATATAATAATTTAAAACAAAAAATCTATAATAATTATATTTATAGTGAAGAGATTTTTATAGCAACGCGTGAGTGACGCCTCTGGTGTTGCAAGCGTCTAAAGGCTATGGCTGTTAGTCGCCTTTATAATATACCTAATGATATAAGCTAGATAACTAAATAAATCAAAGCTTAAACTCTAGTAAATACCTATTTGATTTGGCACGCTTAGTGCAAAACTCGATTTAGATGTTGCAAATATAGGTACGTTAGATTTGTTATCATTTAGAGCTTATAGTAATACTATTATCCTATATTGTAAATGTTGATTCAATCCGGCATAAACAAGTCATTGGAGTTAGTTGAAAATTGGCAGAATTAGAATTTATTTTAGAATCTATACTAGGTAATATTATAAAGCGGAAGAGTATGTTTGTTTGTATGTCTCTCTGATTTGAAAAATACTTTCGGTGTTAGATACTCCATTTATCGAGGAAGGATAGTATGTTATAAACTGAAAATTTACTATGTGATTTTTGCCTATGTCACACATATAAAACTACAGATCTAAAGCTAGTTTAAAATAAAGCTAAGAATATCGAAAGTGTACCATGAAACCAATGGAAAACAATCGATGGAAAAGGATTAAGTACTTATAAGCAATTTTAAATAAGAAAACACAAATTAATACTCGGCGATTGTTGTCAACACGTTATAACAAATTCTACAAATATATAGAACTGCCTAAGTGTAAAAGATTTAAAATTTGTTGAAATAGCAAACGGACAAATAAAAAAAATTAAGATACTTTGAGAACACGGGCGAAATTGCAGGGTGAAAGCTAGTCTATTAATATTTACATACACATTTTTGGTCGTCAAAATACCTATATTATATTTATTTACTTATAAAATTATTATTTTCCTCGTACTTTGCGAGTATTTCATGCGAAATTGTTAATAACATTTTCCTTCCGATAAATATGATTTCCAAATTACATTTTCTAATTTAACACGAATAGACGAAAAGCGATTTTCACGATGCGATTTCCGGAAAAGAATTTTCAAATTAATTTCCGTCCTTATTTTATTTGTGTTAAGGTTGATTTTCCACCGGAAACAGAATGAGAAATGGCATAGATTTATCTTAATAGTTTTAACGGAATTCCTTTCCAACGGGTTTACTAAGGGTAAGGAAATCCGACGTTTAATTTTGGAGATAAACCATCGAAGCTTATGTAAGTGGAATTTCAGTGTTTTTTAAATATATCTTTATAACGTTTGACCTATGATTGATATCCTTATGTACGTTCTCTCTCAAATTTAATAAGATGAAAAGAGAAAGGAAGCTTTTATGTTGAGTTCCAAGTTATGTCTCTTTCAAATTTTACAAGATGAAAAGAGAAGGAAAGCTTTTTGGTTAAGTTCCTACTGTCAAAGTGTGTTTCTCAGTGAGAAAAACACATACAATTACTGGTTTTCATGAATTTTAAATCTTAGGAGGATAAAATATAGCCTATGTCACTCTCAGATAATTTAACTTTCGTGTAAGATAAAGTACCAGTTATTTAAGGTCATTTACTTTATAATTAATCATAAAATAAATAATAAGCATTAACATTAAACAGTATCCCTTATACATAAAGATTTCTAAATCTGTAATTAGTATTGGCTAATGTATGTCTGTCAGTTTGTTTGTTTACGTATCAGATTAGCTTTGATCTCAACATGTAGTGTAATAGATTAGTAATTTCTGTAGTTTATTAACCCATGAAAATTCCGTATAAACATTATTAATTTGGCAATGGTAACTATATATACAGCCGTGGTGGCTCAGTGGGTAACGCACCGACTCACGATCATAAGGGTGCAGGTTCGAACACTGGCTTTCGGTGAAGGAAAACATCGTGAGGAAACCTGCATGCCCGAGATGTCACAATCTAAGGCATGTGAAGTCCGCCAATCCGTACTAGGCCCTCGTGGTAGACTATGGCCTAGACCCCCTCATTGTTAGGGGAGGCTCGAGCTCCTCGGTGGAGACGTATATGAGCTGATGACGATGATGATGAACTATATATACCTATATCTATACTAATATTATAAATGCGAAAGTATCTCTGTCTATCTCGCTTTCACGGAAAAACTAATGAACCTATTTAAATGACATTTAGTACACAGGTAGTCTAGAGCCTGAAAAAGGTTATAGGCTACTTTTTATCCCGGGAAAATTTAAAATCACCCGGGAATATGGGTGAAACCGCGGAGAGCCACTTTAGTTCCATATATAAAAAAAAAACATTTTTTAAATAAAAAACTATATACTTACACTCCCTCATTGTTAGGGGAGGCTCGAGCTCCTCGGTGGAGACGTATATGAGATGATGATAACGATGATAGGTACCAATCTGGCTTCAAAATAAGCAAAGTCCTTAAACAGTATAAAATCTCATATTACTTTACTTAACAAAGAATATGTATTGTTATTCTCTATTACAAGCGTAAATGGATTCCTACGAAGGGTTTTATCTGATAAAAGCTTAATATTTACCTGAACTAGATCCGGACTAAATCCACGTGTCTAGTTCCCTAGGGATTTAGACTTAGACTACCTATTGTGTAACTTATTTATGTAAGTACCTTATTTTCTCTCGTATAATTTCAAATACTTTATCTATAGTAGAGTTGTAAAGATATTACTAGCTGCCTCCGCGCGGTTTTACCCGCGTAGTTCCTGTTCCCGTGGGAATAGCGGGATAAAATATAGCCTATGTTACTCGTGGATAATGTAGCTTTCGAATGGTGAGCGAATATTTCAAAAACGGTCCAGTAGTTTTGAGCCTATTCATTACAATCAAACAAAGAAAGTTTTCCTCTTTATAATATTAGGATAGATAAATGGGTAAGATTTTTTTTTTAAACCAACGTACAACTAAGTATATTACTTTTAGTAATAAAAGCGCCGATTTTTACACTTTTTTCTCTCAATATAAATGCTGCTTTACCAATTTTTTAAATCAAGAACTAAAAAGTAGCCTATATCCTTTCTCAGACTCTAGACTGTCTGTGTACCGAATTTAATTTTTATCGGTTCCGTAGTTTTACCGTGAAAATGAGACAGATTAACCGACATCTACTAGAAAAAGCCATTTTCGGTGACATCTACTGTCATATACTGACAGCCCGGTTGGCTTTGTGGTTAGTGACCCTGACTCTCAAGCCGCGGGTCGTGGGTTCGAATCCCACCCAGGACAAAAATGAATATGTCTGTTTGTCCTGTGTCTGGATGTAAATATCTATAATATGTATGTATTTAAAAGTAATATATGTAGCTATCTGGTTACTATATTACAAGCTCTGCTTACTTAGTTTGGAATTAGATTGGCCGTGTGTGAAAAAATGTCCCAGGATATTTATCTGTCAAACATTTTCAATAGAAAGCAACATTTCCAATATATAGAGAACAACAAAGCAAAAAAGAATTTTGACTAAAACTCGCAAAAACGATTTCTAATTATATTAATTACAAAACAAACTAAATTGTTTAATGGGCGTCAGTTTCCGAGCGAATTATTTAGTCACAACAATTTTGAACTAAAGTCTTTACATAAATAAAATCACTTTAACGCCTTCCACTTCAGGAGATTCCACAAATTAATTTAAATGTGACAATTTTGAAGTCCTTGTCACTATTAAAGTGTTCAATATTTTTTCGACACTTTATTTACTTATCAAATTTATAGAAAACTAGCTGCCTCCGCGCGGTTTTACCCGCGTAGTTCCCGTTCCCGTGGGGATACAGGGATAAAATATAGCCTATGTTACTTAGTGGTAATGTAGCTTTCTAATGAGAAAATAATTATTAAAATCGGTCCAGTACTTTTTGAGTTTATTCGTTACATACAAAAATACAAATATTTCGTCATTATAATATTAGTGTAGACTAGTGGTTCCTCGCGGTTTTACCCGTGTTCCCGGACGATTATCAATTTTGCCGTGATGAATAGCCTATGTGCTATTTCAAAATATATTCTCTGTGCCAAATTTCATCGCGATTTCTTCAGCCGTTCTGGCGTGACAGAGTAACAAACATACATCCACGCGTTCTCACAAACTTTCGCATTTATAATATTAGTAGGAAGTAGGATTCTTAGAAGTTAAGTCTTCTGTAAAATATAATTTGACTTCGATAACGTTCGTTCCTAAAAATAAAAGAATAATTTATGTTTAGTGATGCGTAACAGAATTGGGGCCGTTCCCTAAAACACGGTTAGGCATTATAAAGTATAATTATATAATCAAAGTCAAATTATTGAAATCTTTGTCTATCATATCTACATAAATAAAAATATGTTGTTGGGCTCAAAACTCCTAAAAAGGAGGTCAAACCACGGGGCGAAAGCTAGTTTACATTTAGATATACGATTTGGCTTATTGCTTATCTTAAATGATCTTAATAGTCAAAAAGTTAAATTAAAAGTTAATAGGCGGAATCATATTTAAATATGACAAATAGGAAATTTTGTGAGAATGTTTAATATGTCTCTTTGCTGCCCCAAGGGCTATTGGCACAATTGCGATGAAATTTGGCACAGAGTTGGAATAGGTATGTTCTGGAATATCAAATAAGCTAATTATTTTCCCGGGAAAATTTAAGATGCTAATACACCTAAGCTACTTTTTCCCGGGAAATTCCAAAATCCGGGGAACGCGAGGAGCAACTAATCTAGTTATAAAACAAAATCCGACCTTGATCCACAAAAATCATTTGTTGGAAAAAATTTCTGTGTAATAACGTTTGAATCAAATCCACCACGATTATGTCCAATAAATTATTCCCGAAACAAAAATGGAGGCATTAATAACTGGAAATAACAAACGTTTATGTAGAAATAACTCGTAAACAATATCGAGGAAGCATGATTTAGGACCCCTGACTCATGCGGCTCGGAATAGAACGTAATGAATCGTACTTGTATTTTCATTTTCGTTTATTGCACTGCTGTTTCGAACAAAGAAAATAATTGCGGACTTGCAAGAAGTTTTATGTATGTATGAAGTACAGCATGGGGTTCTTCAAGAAGGGACTGAAGAGATTTGTACAGGGTCGGCAACTCGTGAGTGACGCCCCTGATGTTGCGCGCGTCCATAGGCTACGGTAACTGCTTGTAATCAGGTGGGAACGTATGAAATTTCATATAAAAAAACTTCTATAAAATAGCATTTTTATACCACAAATGGGACAGGCATACGGTCCCACCTAATGGGAAGTGGTTACCATAGCCTATGGACGCTTGCAACACCAGGGGCGTCACTCACGCGTTGCCGACCCTGTAAAAATCTCTTCACTCCCTTCTCTAAAAACTCCATGCTGTACTCCATGGGAATCTATATATATATAAAACAAAGTCCTCGCCGCCTCCGTCTGTCTGTCTGAACGCGATGAACACAAAAACTACTAAACAGATGCATTTTTCATGCAGTTTTCACCAAATTACGGAGTATTTCATGTGGAAGGTACTTATGTATAATACATCAATTTGGACCCGGTAGGTGGCGCTGGTGGGCAGAACGAAGTCTGCCGGGTCCGCTAGTATAATATGGTAACTAGTTTACTGCTTACTGCTTTGAATTCAAATATTAAATATTATACATACATATTGTGGGGGCTGGTCTGCTTAAGTTTGCTATTGTTATTTTTGTAAACTTTCACTTTAAATTATTTTATTTTAAGTCATTCCCCAACACCCAAATATTGTCAGTGAGACTAATTCCTTGATATGTAAATAAATCTAAGTTTGTTTTGAAAAGAGTAATTGCTGAGTTTATTGCCGGCTCTTCTCAGCAAAACCAACCTTCCGAACCGAGCGTTAGAGTTTGACTATTCTTAAGTGTCTGTGAAGGCCTAATTGAATAATAGTTATTATTTATACAAGAGTGCAAAGTTGCTTTTTAACCGCGTGTTCAATTTTGATGACCGAGCAAGCGAAGGATTCTAAAATTGAATCACGAGCGCAGCGAGTGATTCAAAATTAGAATCCTGAGCGTTAGCGAGGGAATCAAAAGAGCACGAGGTGAAAAATCTTTGCACTCGAGTGCAACACGTAACTTTTCATTCCACCTCAGCGAGGAAATGACTAAATGCAAAAAAAAAAAAGTTGTATGATATATTCGGCACCATAGAGGTAGCAGTAAATAGGTTTAATGTTTTTTTTTTATTCACTAACTTAGTGCACACGATGTTCCAAATTCAATTTACTTTATCCTCTAGAGAATAAAAACGGCTTTTCCACTCAGATATTGAAGATTAAAAATACTCTTTCCGAGATGGTGGGATGAAAAAAACATTTTTCATTTTCATTTTCATTTTCATTTTCATACCTATATGTTACTCCCTGATAATGTTGCTTTCCAATCCAATATATCAATGCATTTATAAATTGTAAGCCATATATTCTATTCTTATGTGTTTTTGTTCTGAAAATACCCATTAAACTTGAGGGTTGACGGCTAATTGACTGTCATTAGTAATGTCAATATTATTTTTGACATAAGATAGGGTTACTATCCCACATTTGACATTTTGTATTATGTTTTCAAATATTGCCATGTATAAATAAGGCAAAAATGTCCCGTGATATTTATTGTCTATACTAATATTATAAAATGGGGGGAGTTTTTTTCGCGAGTTTGTTTGTCATGAATAGGCTCCGAAACTACTAGACCGATCTGAATGAATAATTCTTTCACCAATAGAAAGCTACGGTATTTGTGAGTGTCATAAGCTACATTTTATCCCTATGCCTACCTACCTATTCTTACAGGAATGGAAGATACGTGGTTGAAACCGTGGGGCGAAAACTAGTGCTATTTTAATTAAAAGTAGTGTAACTGGTGGACAAACTATTGAATTTATCATATGTATTGTATAGGCAGAATTATGATAGAGTAGTCACTAAATGACTACTCCAAAATGTTTATATTCAGATCGTCGTATTTTCTAAAATATATCTACTAAGATATAAGTATATAATAATGTAAGTAATTAGGTGCTTCGCTCGTTTCTCATGACATTACGCGACAGATTCCTTTGATATCTTATGGAGTTCTGATGCTCCCCCAAGCACCATTAGTGCCATGGACAACAAAAATAAACGGAAATACCATGTAGGCTGTTGGAATTTTTCTATCAGACAGGCTTTGTTTAACCGTTTTGAGTTTCTATTTCAAATACATAACTTCAATCTAATTCTTATTAAGTAGTAATTAGTTAGTTACTGACAGATCGGTAGGCTTTGTGGTTAGTGATCTTGAATTCCGAGCTGCCGCTCGTGGCTTCAAATCTCATCCAGAACAAACATTTGTGTGCATTAATGTGTATGTAATGTGTCTGGATGTAAATATCTATACAATGATATATTATAAAGTAGTATACCTATCTGGTTACCATAGCACAAGCTACGCTTAGTTTTATATCAGTTTGGCCGTATATTGAAAATGTTCCAGGTTATTTTTTTATTTTACAAGTTTATTTTAAAATAAAACAGTACCGTCAGTAAGTTATAAGTGTCATTATAAAAAGAGGAAACTGAACATTGTTACTATTGACACTGCAATTTGAACAAACTTTACAGTATATCACTTCCACCACACGTTTTGCTCCGTCATTACGATATATCCTTAGTATGAAATAGCAAAATAGAAAATCTCTAAACGTTTTGGAATATGAAGGAACATAATAATATTGGTGGGAGTTTACTTAATTAATTAATTGGGTCAGAGGACAAAAGGCAAAGGATTATATTTGCGACTTCCGCCTTAATGTAATAGGTATCTTAGTAAAATTTATCATTATGTTATTGTTTGAACGGAAATTGACGACGCGTATTATGTTAATTAGTACCTAATAATAATTTAATAAACAATCAGTGGCGTAACTATACCACCTGGGGCCCGCGGCCATTTTTTTTGATGAGGCCCTACAGTAAAAATCTTCACGTTGTACTTAGTTGAATTTTAATAAACCACTTAAGTAGTTATCCAACGATAATACCAATTTAATAATATTAAAAATCAGATACCTACTCAGGTACAATGTTAAAATATAATGTACTGAGCTCCGGCCTCTTGGGCCGGGGCCCTCATGGGTCGGGGGCCCGTGGCATTTGACCAGCCCTGCCACCCTATAGTTACGCCACTGAAAGCAATGTTTTATACAAAATTTACTTTCAACCAATTTTTTTACTCACATAGAAAACTTGAACTCTTACAACATACATTTTAAAACATTTTGGAAACGCGCATGCGACTACGTGATGGATGCTAGTACTATCCTACTAATATCGCGGTCAAGCTCTAGTCTTTATCAGTTAAAAAAAAAAATTACAAATGCGGAAGTTTGTATGGAATCTAATCTCTCGGTTGGCTTTGTGGTCAGTGACCCTGACTCTCAAGCCGCGGGTCGTGGGTTCGAATCCCATTCATTATTATTTAATCTCAGAAACTACTGGTCAGATAACCCATTTATCGAGGAAGGATAGGCTATATACCATTACGCTACACCGAAGCAATCAATATATTTTTTTTTGCGAAAACGGGCAAGTGACGCTAACGAAGTTGTGCGGGTCAACTAGTAATATATATTTCCTATTATGATTAAAAAGCTCGTTTTCAAGTCTAGATTTATTGTTAAAATGATCTACTAATTTCCCAACTGCCAACTTAATCACAGTACAAGTGTTTATAAGGGTGAATAGGTGCAATGACCCGGTATAAAATAACATTTTACAGTTTTACTGGAAAAAGCTTTAATGGTCAGTTGTAAAAGCTGATTTTAAAGCTGTGGACAGACCATGTCAATTTAAACTAATCTAAGTTTCAAGAAAAATGTTATACATGTAATATTTTAGGTACTTTTGAATAAATAGGGATAAAGGTAAGGAATATAAGGTTTAATAGGTTTTAATTTAAAATCAAATGATTTTATTATCTCTTAATGATTTGACATTTGAATCGATTTCTTTGTGTTTTTAACGCAATGTTTAAAATGAAATAAATATATCCAACTGTATTTTTACCCCACTACCAATGAAGAGTTATGTGTTTTATTTATTTATTTTTGCACGTATCTTGTATGTATATTTGTCTTGTTTTTACAATGAGCTACTTTATCAACGTAGGAATCTCTACAGTCACTATTGTAACACGACAGTCTGTCCCCACCTTTTAAATTGACTGCGACTGCGAATATTTTGCAATGTAAATGATTGTCTGGTTTATCGTCTCATATTTAGTCTAGATCTTGAGTGTATAGTAATTTGAGCAGTTTATGACTATCATTAATGTTCTCCCATTAATTGAATGACCGGTTTCCATGAATTTCAAATTATCTAATTGGATTACGTCTATATTTTGTGTAACGTCGTGTCTTTCTAATTATATTGATCAAGTCTACTAATAATAATCACTACATATTATAAAACACAGTCGCTTTCCGCTGTCTGTCCCTATGTCTTCTTAAATCTTTAAAACTACGCAACGGATTTTGATGTGTTTATTTTAATAGATAAAGTGATTCAAGAGGAAGGTTTATATATACAATACATGCAGAATATGTTAGAAAACAATGACAATTTTGGAGGTTTCTAATGTATAAGCATTGCACCCGTGCGAAGCCGGGGCGGGGTCGCTAGTAGGTTTATTATAAATGCGAAAGTATACCTGCCTGTCTGCCTCGCTTTCACGCTAAAACTACTGAATTTTAAATGAAATTTGGTACACATATAGTCTAAAGCCTGAAAAAGTATATAGACTACTGATTATCCTGGGAAAATGGAAGATCTCCCGGGTACGCGGGTGAAACCGCGGGGAGCCACTAATATTAGTATGGGTTTTCTTTGGTAATACTATCCAACCAAAGAGTAAGTAGATAATAAATATCACTATCCATTTGATTAGCGAAATAAAAAGCTTTAAGTCTTTAATCAACGCTGAACTTTACGAGCTTTTTACGATTGATTTTATTTATCGCAAAGTTTTGGAGTAATTGGAGGATTTATTATATAGGTCGAGCTTTCGGTTATGATTTAATGATATAATAGTATGGATCAATATAGGGAAAACAACATACAAAATATCATAATCATCATTATCATTATCTTAGAAATTTCCTTATTTACAAACTATAATAATCAATTTATAAGGTAAATAAATCGAAAAATAAAAATAAGTAAACAACATAAAAAAAATACATTCCTTTGGAATTCAAGGAAGTTTTTATGTTCCTGTGTTATTCCAGAACATATTTTAACTCTGTGCCAAAACTCAAGCTGACCCAATCAGCCGTTTTGTCGTGAAAGTGAAAGAGTAGCAAACATCCATCCATCCATACTGACTTACTTTCGCCTTTATAATATTAGTGTGATGTTTGACAGATAGTTACAGCAAACATTTTCAACCATTTTTCACACACGGCCAATCTGATTCCAAACTAATCAGAGCTCGTGATATGGTAACCGGATAGCTTATATACTACTTTTAAATACATACTTATATAGATACCTAATTACATCCAGACACAAAACATATTGATGCATTAAAATTTTTGTCCTGGGTGGAACCCAGAACCGGTGGCTTGAAAGTCAGGGTCACTAACCACAAACCCAACCGGCTGTCTACAAAGTATACAACATTTCAATTATTTTATCACCCGTAACTTACACGTTTTTTATTGTACAATTATTACCAACCAAAGAGGTTATAATTGTACATATTTACTGGCGATAAACCAGATTTATTAGCTCGTAAAATTTGTATGTTTCCATTTCATATTAATAAATCCACTAGCACATTATTTCATGTTTACATTTTCGATTCGTTTTGAAAACATTTTGTCCTACATCTATTAACGCCGAGATAAAGTAAACATAGGGCTTGTAAACATGAGCGAATCACTAAATCTTTTGCGGTTTTTTCACACAATGCTAACTGTTGTAAATATTATTTCTTTTGACACTCAACATTAGTTATTGAGAGGTTTTGTGTATTAATACCTTGTTTTTTTCTCGAGTTGTGATTGATTTATCAAATTTGATTGATGTTTGGCTAGTTGTTGAAATGATGTTGGATTTTCTTTGTGATTTAAAATCCAATGATGTAATCAAAAATTACTATGAAGATGAAGATTTATGTAGCTTTTTTATTTAATTATAGTATAGTAAGTAATTATAATTATTATAATAATTTTAATCACATATTTCAATTACTTTGCTGTGATTAGAATGGAGAATAACAAAAAATATTGTCTATTTTTAAAGCCAGTATAAAATATCGTTCCATAAAAATGTTATTAAATCCGAAACAAAATACAACTTATTTAATAAAAAAACAAAGGAATTTCTCATATATGAATACTTCTATAACCTCGGCAAATATTTAAATTAACATTGTTGCTTTAACTAAGCTTACGGTTCATACATACTCCATCATAATTATACTATACTAGCTTCGCACCAGTGGTTTTACTCGACCAATTCTCGTTCCCGTAGGAATGAAATATAGCCTATGTTCGTGATTATTATCATCATATACGTATGAGCTGAGGAGCACAAGTCTCCCCTAAAAATGAGGTGGTTTAGGCCATAGTCCACCATGCGGGCCTAGTGAGGATATGATACTTTATTACTTTGCATGTGACATTCCTTTCATGCAGGTTTCCTAACGATGTTTTTCGTCACCAAGAGCCAGTGGTGTAAATCCGCGTACAGTTCACAAAGATTCGGGCCTTTGTTTTGAACCTGTACCCTTATGATCGTGAGTCGATGCGTTCCCTATGAGGATATAAAGGGTTATTGATAAAACAAAAAAATTAAATAAAATACTTATGTGCACACCTGCATACCCGAGATGTCACAATTAAAGACATGTGAATTCCGCCCATCGGTACTATGCCCGCGTGGTGGACTATGGCCTAAACCCTCTTGTTCTTAGGGGAGGCTCGTGCCCCTCGGTGAAGACGTACCTATATGGCTAATGATGAGATAAAAGACATAGGACTTTTCCGATTTTTAAGATGTCAACATACAGTAGAGGTAAAACTTTTGTAGTTTATTTTACTATATTTTTCGATAATATTCTTTGTATATGTAAGCTATAAATCTCGCTTATCTGTAATGCTAAACACTATCTATAATTTGGTAACATTATCAACTTATATGACTAAAAGATATGACAAAAGCTTTACGACATTATTATCATTTAATTTGGATAATGGTATGGTATCAAAAATATGCTAAAAATATCAATAGGGTGGTTCTACATGATGAGTTTTTTATAGATATGTTATTTTGTTCTTTTATTATAAAGAATATATTGCTAGGTGTGGAAACTAATATAATCATAAATAACAATACTAAAAACATGTTTGCTGCATCTTTCTAGCGGCCGGTTGTGGGTTTGTTCCCACGCAGGACAAATATTTGTGTGCATGAATGTTTATTTGCTCTGTGTCTGGATGTATCTTAGGTATATATAAAACTGTCGTGTCACAATGTTAGTTACTATACTGCTCCGAAATGGCTTGACCAACTTTTATGAAATTTTATATCGAGAATCGGCTACTATCTATTTTTGATACCCCTGTGATCACGGGAATGGGAACTACGCGGGTGAAACCGTGGGGCGGCAGCTAGTATCTTTATAAGTATGCTTAGTATCATAGTAATAGCTCTGCTTATCTTGGAATTAGATTGGCTACGTGGGAAAAGTCCCAGGATATTTATTTCATAAAATTTCTTCGTATTTAAGCTTAGATAAAATATCCAAGCTTCTCAGCGTATTTTAACTTGATTTCTAATTTCTGTTAATTTATTAATAATTTTAAATGTAGAAGTTGAACTTACATAAATGGACTTTTCATTTAATTTAAAACTTTCAGTTTATTCTCGTTTGTTGTTTTATTTGTAGAAAACATAATTATGTACCTTTCAAATTTAATTTTTACTCTTAAAGTGTTAATAACCAAGAAAATATATATACGTATATATTAATTAAAATATATACATATATATATTTTTAGTTTGGTATGTGGTTTACATTTTCTATTTTTTTATGTATTTATTTTCAGCTGTTGATTTTCCAAATAAGATATTCCTTTATATTTCATATTTTCTCTCGTTTTTATTCATCTATCTCACAATCCTTATTCCTTACTGCGTCAACTAACCGATTTTTCTTATATTTTGTTTCAGAACATTATGTAAGCTGACAAAGTTACAACAGAATACAATCAAAAGATCTCCATAATGTATAACATTAACGTAATCAAAGTTCTAGTCATAATCATAATCATAAACAGCGTTACTGCTAAAGAATTTGATGAAGAAACAACGATTGTTACAACTGAAAGTAACACAGATATACATAACACTACTCAATACAAAGAAGATGTTGCAAGAAGAATAAATAAAACAAAAGAAGATGTACCTAAAATTGGCAGCGATAATTCCACAGAAGAATGTGTGGGGGGTAAAGAGTATTGTAATCTGACAAAAGAAGAATACGTCGCCATGTTGAATGACTACATTTACCCACACACGTACGAGTGGGTGCTTATAGGGACACACACAGCTGTATTCCTGATCGGATTGGTGGGAAACGCGTTGGTGTGCGTGGCAGTGTACAGGAACCACTCAATGAGGACTGTGACAAATTATTTCATTGTGAATCTGGCTGTGGCGGATTTTTTGGTGATCCTCCTGTGTCTTCCACCTACTGTGCTATGGGATGTGACAGAGACGTGGTTCTTGGGTGCACCGTTTTGCAAGATGCTGCTTTATTTCCAGGTAATAAGGTTTTTATTTATATTGGCATTAGATAAGAAGTTTATGCACTTAATAAGAGATTTAGATGGGCAGATCTTCTTGTTAGACCTTGAAATGTATATATTACCAAGTTTACGACAGTACCTAAATAATTGGAACTTTAAACAGTCAGTGTATAAGGAGTTTCCGCCTTCTTCTTTCCGCCGAGTTTCCGCCTGTGTAGTTCCCGTTCCTGTACGAATACGGGGATAAAATATATTCTATATTACTCCTGATAATGTATTTTTGTATTGATGAAAGAATTATTGAGATCGCTCCAGTAGTTTCAGAGCAAATTCGTTACAAACAAACAAAAGATCATTCCTCTATATATAGTGTAGATTTATGAATTTAAATAATAAAATAAACTGTTCTACATAATAAAAGTAAATATTCGGGCTACAAATTCAAACAACTAACTCGTTATTTTTCTTATATTATCATAGGTTAAATGAATTTAAAATGTTTGAATTAATGTTTTAAAAGCTCATCATAAAAGTTTAAGCGCAAACAAAAAGCTTACAGCAATAACGTAGACCTTTTTCTGGCCCAATAAGCGTTTTTCCATGAATGGAAAATTAAATTGGTCAGCAGACCGAAAAAGCTATAGGTACCTAGACTCTCATACCTATACTAGCGGACCCGGCAGACTTCGTTCTGCCCACCAGCGCCACCTACCGGGTCCAAATTGATCTATTACACATAAAAACCTTACCCGTGAAATACTCCGTAATTTGATGAAAATCTGTTCAGCAGTTTTGTGTTCATTGCGTTCAGACAGACAGACAGAGGCGGCGGTGACTTTGTTTTATATATAGATAAAGATATGATTGAGATATATGCAAAAATGTACTGATTGTAGCAAGCGTTGATTCACATAAATATTTTTGTTAGTTAACGACGGAACGGAAGGGAATACCGAGTAGCATGCTGGTTCATCTTTGAACGTAAGTATGTTTATATAGGTATATTATAATATATCAGCTATCAGTTAAAAATGGTAACCTTGGTATGTTTCTTGCCGCTTGTTCTTAATTGAAGGCCAACTTTCGAACCGTTCCTTATGGGCACATTCTAAATAGCATTGAATTATGTTTTTACTGGGTTAAAAAATGTTTAAGTAAATCGTATGTATAGAATAGAATAGCATTTATTTATAGAAAATGTGTATAAAATTTGTATAAAAAGTGTAAATGTAACTACGGAACCCTACACTGCGAATGACCTGTTTTTATCTAAGTAGGTGCTATAGTTACAAGCTCAACTTAATTTGGAATTCATAAAGTATTTCCCAGAATATTATTACAATCATAAAATTAATAGATAAACAATAACAAATAGTAATATTAATTTATCTATTTAATAAAAGTAACGGAAATAAATAAAACATAATCTATTCGGCTGTTATTTGATCTCTTTTTATCTTTCTAATAATTTGTGAAGCGGAAAAAGTTATTACATTTTATTACATACAAGTATGTATGACTCAGTTGGGAATGCACCGATTCATGTTCATGAGAGTGCAGGTCAAACCCCTGCCCCGTACCAGAGTTTAATGAAAAAAACAAATAATTCACACTACTAGCTTTAGGTGAAGGAAAACATCGTGAGGAAGCCTGCATGCCCGAGATGTCATACAGGCCCGCGTGGTGGGTTAATATAGTTTATTTACAACACAAAAAATATGTATAGATGTTTATTTATTATTTGACTGTTTGTTATTCATTCACGTAAAAGCAGCTAAAAGCATAGGTATATATGAAATTTCCGTAAAACGTAAGATCAAGTGGAACCGCGAGGCAGGCGCTATAGAAGAATCACCAAATAAAATCAATGATTTTCGTTTAATATTATAAAGGAATGGTTTTTCAAGACGGCCAATAAATAATCTCCGAAATATGATTAAAAAAATAAATTACTTCATAAAATCTTTACATAATAAAATGATTTATGATTCGGTCCGGCTGGGAAAGAGAACACTTATATAATAAAACTAGATTTCCCGTGCGGTTTCACTCGCGTTGTTTCCATAGGTTTAACAGGAATAAAATAAAATTTAAAATCCATACTTAATACCTATTATAAAGCTGAAGAAATTGTTTGTTTGTTTGAACGCGCTAATCTCGGGAGCTACTAATTCGAATGAAATAGTTATTTTATTGTTGAGCCCATTTATCAAGAAAGGCTATAGGGTGTATAGCATCACGCTACGACGCGTAGGTCCGGAGCATTATTGAAAAATGTTGCAAAATTTGGGTACGTGGGGCTGACGAATTGCGCGGGTCAGATAGTTCAAATTTTTATTCAAATAGCCTTTTCTAAGCTATATAACTTAACAATCTCTCTATGCTCTGTTCCAAAACTCAGCAATTACTATTATCAAAACCAAATTAGATCTAATATAATAAATATACAAATATAATAAAATAAAGCTTAAGTTACGCCCTGATAATGTAGTTTTCCATTGGTGGAAGAATTATTCAGATTTAAGTTTATTCGTTACATACAAATATACAAATCTTTCCGCTTTATATATTAGTGTAGTTATTTTTAATAACAAAGAAGGACGCTTCAGGCAGACTTAGAATGTTGTAATGAGGGATTAACAAAAGGTACAGTTTAAACTTGTATTGCAAATATCCCATTTTTTATATAATTACTAATGGCTCCCCGCGGTTTTGCCCGCGTTCCCGGGGATCTTTAAATTTCCCTAAAAAAAGGATCCTATGTTCGTCTCCTGGTTCTAACCTCCCTACCAAATTTTCAGCCAAATAGGTTCACCCGTTCTTGAGTTATAAATAGTGTAACTAACACGACTTTCTTTTATATATATATAGATTACTAGTAGGTCCCCGCACTTTCATCCGAATACCTACCTATCTACAATTTTGTGTGGATAAAGATTACCATATGTGTTAATTCATGTTATAAACTATCTGTGTTCTATCTCTGTCTAAGCCCGCTTGGTGGACAATGGCCTAAACCCCTCGTTGTTAAAGGAGACTATGGTCTTGCAGTGGAGACGTATATGAGCTGATGATAATGATAAATTAAAGTCTTCGGTTGAGAGCCCTCTGCGCTCACCAAAACAGTCCGCGTAACGGTGTAAAAGCCATCTGAGGCTAACACCTTATAGTCCACAAAAAAAAAAAATTAAAGTGTAGGTACCCAAAATAAATATTTAGAGAAAAATTCAAACCATTTCATAATCATTTTATTCTATTGTATAAAATGATAATAATGTTCTTATAATATAAAATGTATGAGATTTATATTATTTGCGAACGTAACAATGGAGTACTTTACGAACCCTTATTTTATTGGAAGTGGGAAGAGAAATACAAATATAAAATGAAGATATGATTTAATCAAATAGATTTTCTGATTGCTTAGATGGGCCACCATAACTTGACACGCTACACGAGTTTTATTCCCACTTAAGACAAACAGTTTTGTGCATGAACATGATTGTCTATTATTCCTACCCATGTATAATACAAATACCTAAACTATATTTATGAATGATTTATAAATCATGTGGAAATAAGCACCCTCTGTGAGTTCGCTCAGTGAACATGAGAACAGATTAATTTGGTCAGACAGTGTGTTGAGCAGGTAGGTATATATACATATACGTATATATACCTACCTGCTCAACTCACTGTCTGACCAAATTAATCTGTACTACCTAAATTTGTGTATTTTAGAAAACGATTATATTAGGAATAGTAAAGATTAGATATAAGATAGAATAAGTAATCAACTACTCTGTCGCATTAGGCTGGCCTGTTATAATAGATGTAAGTTTAATGGTTAAATAAATAAAAAAAAAAGAATTATATTGATACAGTGTAGCGAGAAAATCAAAACAGAAAAATCAAAGTCCCTATCTCTAATCATCGTTTTCCTCCCCTTATCCTATTTAGGGTCGGCTTTGTGCGTCATGTCCCTCCATTTCATTCGGTCTCAAGTCTAATACAAATTCACTCCACATTCCTCTATCTCGTATATAAATCCAAAAGTTATATAGTTAAGGTAAAAAAATGTCACAAATTAAAAATTACTTCTCCCTTTTTGATTAGGAAAATAAATTGTAACACAGTACGTTATGCTCAGATGTATATAAATCGTAAGGATGGGATTACAGCAAGGGATAGTCTCCTAAGACCACATCCATGTGGCTTCATGCTTTAAGCTACCCCCCCCCCCCCTCACTGACTCGTCTGAAATTACCGTCCCAAAAGTTGGTTTATATACGACTAGTGGCTTCCCGCGGTTTTAACCGCTTACCCGGGAGATCTTCCATTTTCCCGGGATAAAAAGTAGCCTATGTCCTTAGTCAGGCTCTAGACTATATGTGTACTAAATGTCATTTTAATCGGTTCAATAGTTTTACGCGCAAAAGCGAGACATACAGACAGAGTTACTTTCGCAATTTATAACTTTAGTACCAAGCAACCTTCCGAACCGAGCAATAGAGTCTCAAATTAAGTCCTATTTGATTGAATACCTACATATTCTTATTTATAGTCACCATAAGATGGAACTGAGAAAGAACATAGACTACTTTTTATCCCGGAAAAAAAGGAAGATCTCCCGGGTACGCGGGTGAAACCGCATCAGCCTAGTCAGCTTCATACTAATCATAGTTATAAGTACAAGCTATATATAATATGCAATCAGATTGACCGTGTGTAAAGAGTGTCCCAGGATTATTAATCCTTCTAGGACGCACCACCCACGACAAAAGCCAAGCAAATATGTGCCTTACACGATGATATTTGTCGTATAAATGAATTTCTCTGTGCAAACACATGTTTTTGACAATCTTGCAATATGCTTTACATAACCTAGAGTACCCTAAGGCCGTTGACTACGTAATTTAATCGTCAATTTTCCTTATTGTGTAGGAAGAATCTTTTGAAATATTTTGGAGCACCATTTTGCTTCCTTTGAATGAATAAAGGGTTAAGTGAAGAAAATAGGCGGAAATATATGTCTATTTAAAAGATGATTAGATAGACGAAGTTTGGCTACGTGAGGTCGGATCCGATTAAAATTGAAAGAAGTAATAATGAAAGTTAGAATGTATTTCATTTATATCTATATATTTCATATTTTTTTCCAAAAAGTAACCTATGATCTTTAAACCAATCATTTCAATTTAAAAGTAGGTACACAATATTATAAAGAGGAAAGATTTGTATCTTAGTTTGTTTCTATTAAGGCTTCGAAACTACTAAACCGATCTGCATAATTCTTTCACCAATGGATAGCTACAATATCAGGGAGTAACATAGGCTATACCTTATCTCTGTATTATTTCAGGAACGGGAACTACACGCATGAAACCCCGCGGCAAAAACTCATTCTAAATAAGTAGAGACAAAACATAACCTTACTTCTTTATTTTCTCTCACTACCCTCGTAAATTTCTTTCAGTCAGTCTCGGTGACCGTGTCAGTACTAACTCTGACATTCATCTCGGTGGACCGGTGGTATGCCATCTGCTTCCCTCTGAGATTCAAATCCACTACTGGAAGAGCGAAGACCGCAATACTTATCATTTGGACCATTGCACTTTCATTCAGTAAGTACATTTTTAATATTATTGATTCATCATTATCATCATCATCATCAGCTCCTATAAGTCTTCACTACAGAAGCACGAGCCTCCCCTAACGACATGGGAGTTAAGGCCATACTCCAATATGTACTTGTAAATATAAATATAATATAATCATCAATAAATAAATATCGTATATAGTAATTAAAGTAAATAAATATCCTGGGACATTTTACACCCACGGCCAATCTGATTCCAAATTAAGCAGAGCTTGTAATATGGTAACTAGATGGCTAATATGCTGCATATTCTACTTTTAAATACATATCTATTATATAAAATTCTAGCGTCGCGAAGTTTGTGGTAAAACTCCTCCGAAACGGCTCGACCGATTCTCATTAAATTTTGTATCCATATTCGGTAGGTCTGAGAATCGGACAACATCTATTTTTCATCCCCTTAAATGTTAAGGGTAAGCCACCCCAAATTTTTTTTTTTTCAATATTTGAATTTTTTATTTTTTATTTTTTTATGATACAGCATTTGTAAATACATATAACCCTGAATTTTCAACCCTTTACAATCAACCCCTATTTTACCATCGCGATTTTTATTTTATCTTCCGCCTTCACCGGTCGATAACCGATCAACGATCAATCGATCAGTTATAATAAAAATAATTAAATATTATTTAGTTCGATAAAAATAAAAAATACAGATATTTTGAAAATAGATAAATATCTTATATTATCAATACATAAATTAAGTCACTGTTTTTTACCAATACACTGATGGAAGGATTTATTAACTATTCATATTTTAATTTCTTTCAAGACAACTATAATAAATATTTTTTTACATTCAATAAATATTTATTTGGGAATAAAGTACATTTATTAATAGTTAATGTAACATTAAATAAATCGTATTTAATAAACTGATTAATTCTTTTTTATATTTAGATAACTAGCAAGAATTGTAATTTAAAATATATTCTCTACATTAATTTATTACCCTACATAAAGCATTATTTTATTGTTTATAACGCTTTCGATTATAAGTACATCCCCGAATACTTATAGTAAGTAGATAATTATTTTTATTGAACTAAAAAAATGTTTCCTACAAATAATATACATGGCAAAACAACGTCTGCATATGTAAAACATAGTCCGTTTTGTCTGTCTGAAGGCGATGAACACAAAAACTACTAAACAGATTTCCATCCGGTTTTCACCAAGTTAAGGAGTATTTCATGGGGAAGGTTTTTATGTATAATACATCAATTTGGACCCGGCAAGTGGCGCTGGTGGGCAGAACGAAGTCTGCCGGGTCCGCTAGTACTAATATATAAAGCTGAAGAGTTTGATTGTTTGCTTGCTTGAACGCGCTAATCTCAGGAACTGGTGCGATTTGATCTTTCAGTGTTAGATAGCCCGTTTATCGGGGAAAGTTAAAAGCTACATATCAATACGCTACGTCAAATAGGAGCGGAGCATCAATTAAAGATGTGGTAAAAACGGGCAAGTAGCGCTAACGAAGTTGCCCGGGTCAACGAGTCTTCTTATATATAGATTTTCAGACTTAGAACAAATAGACATGTTAAGAAATGTTTGTCCTGGGAATTGAAACTTCAACTAGAATCTTGAAAGTTAAGGTTGCTTACAACAAGTCAACCGGCCTGTCAAGATAACTAGGCTAGTCTATCTAAGGTCCGGGGACATCACAGAACAAATTTGTAATAAACTTTTTAGATATATAGTAGTCTCTGACCCTGACTTTCAAGCCGCCGCGGCGCCGTTTGTGGATTAGAATCCCATCCAGGACAAACATGTTTATGCTTGAATATTACTTCTGTGTCTGGAATCTGGATGTAATTATTTTTATAAGTAGGTTTGTATTTAATAATAGTATGTATAGTATATCAGCTATCTGGTTATATAGCACACGCTCTGCTTAGTTTGGAAACAGATTGGGCGTGTGATAAAAATGAAAATTTTATCATTATATTATAATAATTATAATAAAAACCTGACCAAAATTGTAAAAAAAAACTTCAGAATAACTTTAGATCTTACGACAATTACATTTGGAAATGTAATTACAGACTTGAAAAACTTTCGTCTGAAAATGAGATCGTCGAATTATAGAAAGCTATGCCCGAACTTACAACTTATTATGACTTCTCTTTGTGTAAGCATCTATTAAAAGTTTGAAAGTTCAAAGTGGGAAGATACTTATGAATTGTAATCTATACTAATATTATAAAGAGGAAAGATTTGTTTGTTTGTTTGTAATGAATAGGCTCCGAAACTACTGGACCGATTTCAAAAATTCTTTCACCTTTGGAAAGCTACATTATCCCCGAGTAACATAGGCTATATTTTATCTCTGTATTCCCACGGGAACGGGAACTACGCGGGTAAAACCGCGCGGAGGCAGCTAGTTGTAAATAAATTAAAACGTTTCACGGAGACATATTGTTTATCTAAATGTCATATACATGTAATAAAAATGTACCTAAAGAACTTCAAGGTAAAAGCTATTTTTGATCGACAGACTGGAGCCGCGTCGTAAAAAGTAGTCTATGTGATTCCAGAACATATTCTAACTCTATACTAAATTTTATCGCGATCCTTTCAGTTGTTCTGGCGTGAAATAGTTACAAACATACATACTCTTACATATTCATATTCTTATGACACGTAATTTAATTTTGTTAATCTTCATATAATTGATTTTAATTTTAATTTATAAGTATTATTACTTTAATTTTTATGCCTTTTATGGCAAAACTTACCTGTAAATTTAAGATCTTTATTATGTACACCTGTGTTTCACAAATAGGTAAATGATGCTGATTCTGATTCTTACAAAATTTACCTTATATTATATTAGTATGATATAAGCAAAAACCACTTATAATGAAGCTACAATTTTTGTCTACACAAAAAAAAATACTTGTCAGATTTTTCATACAAAAGTTTTTGTAACTTAAAGACTTTTTAAGTTGTCACAAAAAGCCTTGGTAAAGCTCCACCATTATACTTAAACCTAACTTTTGCCTAGAGGGCGACTGACAGAGGTTTCTAGTCATTAACTTGATAAACTTATAACTACCCGCAATAGTAGGGAAAGTTTGGTTTGGTAAGATCTGATTAACTCGCTGGCTTTGTGGTTAGCTTACCTAACTTTTACTAAACTACTAGTAGTTATTAGGGTTGAGAGTCCTCTGTACATACCGACTTGTCCGCGTAAAGGTGTAAAAGTCACCAGAGACTAAAACTTTAAGCCTCGTCAAAGAAAAAATCTATTCGTCGATTTTATTCTCGCTAAAGACAAATATTTGTGTGCAAGAACCTATTTATTCTGTCTATTTCTAATTAAAAAGAGGCATTTGATTGTGATATACGCTCTTCATAGTTTAGAATCAGACATAATGGCTGCAAACAGACAAACTATATCTGATGGAAAGCGGTGACCGTAGCCTATGGACGCTTGCACACCAGGGGCATCACTCTCGGGTTCCCTAACTTCGCTTCTTCTATCATATTTATTTGTAGTTTCCTTCCCGTGTTCCTGAGGGACGTTCAATTTTCCTATCATAAAAAGTAGCCTAAGTGTTATTCCAGAACATGTTTAAACTCAGTGCCAAATTTCATCGCGATCTCATCAGCCGTGTTTCCGTAAAAGAGTGCAGAACACACATACATCCATACATTTTTACAAACATTCGCATTTATAATATTAATATGACTAATCTTTGTTTCTAGATGCTCCAGAGCTAGTTGTGCTGACCACAGTGAAGCTGGTGCCTCTTCGGTTCGAGTTGGAGTATTTAGTCCAGTGTATAGCCACGTGGTCAGAGAAAAGCGACCTTGTATGGCATGTAATAAAAGTGGTTTTTATTTACACGTAAGTATTTATCTTTGACTATTTCTATTGTAGGTATATCTATATATATAAAAGAAAGTCGGGTTTGTTGCAACACTTATAACTCGAGATCTACTGAATCAATTTTTATTGTTATTGATTCGTTGGATTTGTCTCCGCCCCGAATAGCAGAATACATCTTAACAACAATGAAAACTCGATATGTGTAATTAATACTTAATCATTTCAATAAATGCTGATTTGTTTATTACATGTCAAACATTTGTTGTCCAATCCTGTCAAATACTGTAACAACTATTCATGTGTGCGTTCAGAAATTTATTTTTTGTAAAATGTCTTGAAAGTTCAGGAACTGTCATATTTGTTTGTTTTAGACATTAATTTGTGTAAACTATTTATTAATTATTTAATTTTTAATTTCCGAAAATAATACTTAATAATACCTGATTTTTAATTTGGTCGGTTTTTAAATTGATCAATTTTAAGTTTTGTCACAATTTAAAATTTAAACTTCTGAACGAAATAATAATATTTGACATTCGATTTGACAACCAACTGTAATATGTCAATCCATCCTGTCGCACTTTAAAACAAGGAAAAATGTTATACGATATTGTGTTACCATATCTATGAGTGCATCATTCTATTTAACTTTCTTTACATATATCTAATCAGCCCGTAATAACCCATTCCTGAGCATAGGCCTCCTTATTTTTATGCCATTTTATACGGTCCTGTGCCAATTACATCTACTGCCTACCCGCTGCCTCGACAATGTCGTCTACCCACCGAGCCGGTGGTCTACCCGGTTTCCTGTGTCTCTCTTGGCCACCACTCTGTAATAGCTTTAACCCATCTTCCGTCATCCCGCCTTCCCAGATGTCACGCCCAACCCCACTTTAATCCCGTGATCCGTTTACCCACATCCACGACTTGCGTTTTACGTCGCATTTCGACGTTGGGTATTGGGTCTACAAGGGCGATGCCCAGCATGGTTCGCTCCATGGCTCTTTGAGCAACCATTATTTTATACATGTTGCCTTTTGTAAGCGACCATGTTTCGGCACCATAGGTGAGGATAGGCAGACTGCACTGGTTAAATGCCTTGGTCTACAGACATTGAGTAATATTCAAGCGGAAGATGTCATCAAGTTTCCTACATGCAGCCCAACCTAACTGGATCCGTCTAGCGATCTCCTTTAAATGAGATTCCCGGTCAAACGACAAAAGATGTCCAAGATAGATGTATGTAGATATGGGTCTACGAGTTCTATTGGGGAGTTATCCACATTAATGGTAGCTGTTCTAATTGGATGACTAGCCAAAAAGCTTGGTATTGGACATGTTCAGAGATGCTTCATGTAGTTCTGTAAGCATAGATTGAAGATCAGCAACGTTCTCAGGCGAGTGTATCTCTCACCTCCGTTTCGCTGACGATATCGTCATCTTTGCAGAGACGCTGGAGGAGCTTGACGAAATGCTGAACGGCCTAAACGATTCCTCTCGACGAGTGGGTCTTGGCATGAATTTGGACAAGACGAAAGTTATGTTCAACGAGTACGTCATGCCAAGACCAGTGACCGTCAATGGCGTTCCCCTCGGGGTTGTGGACGAGTATGTGTATCTTGGTCACAAGATACGGGTAGGCCGCCACAATTTCGAGGGAGAAGCTAATCGGAGGATTCAGTTGGGCTGGGCGGCATTCGGCAAGCTCAGAAAAATCTTCACGTCGACTATTCCGCAATGCCTGAAGACAAAAGTCTTCGAGCAGTGCGTCCTACCCGTAATGACATACGGAGCCGAGACGTGGACACTGACGATGGGGCTGGTCCAGAAGTTCCGAGTTGCTCAGCGTGCTATGGAGCGAGCTATGTTAGGCGTATCTCTTACGGATAAAATCAGAAATGAGGATATCCGTAAGAGAACTAAGGTAACTGACATAGCTCGCAGGATCAGCAAGCTGAAGTGGCAATGGGCCGGCCACATCAGTCGTAGGACCGATGGCCGTTGGAGCAAACGAGTCCTAGAGTGGAGACCGCGTCTCGGCAAACGTAGTGTAGGACGCCCTCCAGCCCGGTGGTCCGACGACCTGCGTATGGTTGCCGGGAGGGGCTGGATGAGGAGAGCGGAGGACCGGGATAAGTGGCGCGCATTAGGGGAGGCCTACGTCCAGCAGTGGGCTGTATAGGCTGAAGATGATGAACGTTCTCAGATAGTAGAAGAAGTCGTCAGCAAAACGCAGGTGTGACATGCGTGTGCCATTTATATTTATTTCTCTCTCTTCCCAGTCTAGAGATTTAATTACGTCTTCTAGCATATTAGTGAAGAGCTTTGGCAAGAGAGTATCCCCTTGCCTCACACCTCGCTTGATGGAGACGAAATCTGTCAGCTTATACATGCGCACCTGTAGAGTAGCCTTTTGGTGTTCGTGCACATCAAACCGTTTACGTACGTACGTACGCAGCGGAACCGCTCAAAAGGAAAAAACAACTCAAGATTTTTAAACATTCTTCATTGGTACTCCGCTCCTATTGGTCGTAGAGTGATAATATATAGCCTATAGCCTTCCTCAATAAATAGACTCTCTAATACTGAAATAATTTTTCAAATCGGACCAGTAAACTCTACCGCTTTATAATATTAGTATAGATGTATAGATTGGGGCAGTACGAAGTCTGCCGGGTCAGCTAGTTATATATATAAAAGAAAGTCGTGTTAGTTACACTATTTATAACTCAAGAACGGTTGAACCGATTTGACTGAAAATTGGTAGGTAGCTTACAACCAGGAGAAAGACATAGGATAGGTTATTTTTATCTCGAGAAAATTGAAGATCCCTGGAAACGCGGGTGAAACCGCGGGGAGCCACTAGTATTGTATAGTTTGTAAACTTCGCTTACCATGTATTTGGAACAATTAATTATTCAATATGCAACCTTTTAGAAAAGTAAATAAGATCGTTAGAAATATATCTGATTTTAATTAATTTTGCAGAATATTAAAACAAAAAACTGTAATTCAAAACCATTTAACAAAATCAACTTTTTGTAGATTTTTTATTTATTTCATGACAATTTTATGGGAGAAAAGGGTTTATCTTTAATGATGTTTTTGGTCGAACTAATTTGAGGAATAAACAACATTTAATGGGATTCCAAGTAAAATTTGACCTCCAATTTATTTTAACTGCGTAAATAATATCCATTTTCTTGTAAATCTATTGACAAGAATATTTCACGAGTAATATTTTTTTTATTATAAAATGTCTCAAAAAGAGGTATTCTTTAAACTCTGTATATAGGTACACATCTAGTCAATTCCTGTTTAGAATTTTATACAAATCGTTTTTGTGGTTTAGGCGTCAAGTGGTAACAGAGAGACAGTTACTTTCGCATTTATAATATGTATAGATACAACTGACTACTTTGCTACATTACAAAAGGTAATAAATATAGTCCTTAAGTTTTTTTTAAATTTCTGATTTTCCACTCGATTTTTTTTTCCTTTTATAAATAAATACCTTTTTGTGACATTAAAATATACGATAAAAAGTGACCAAGGGAAATAGGGATATAACAGTAGATTAATAATTAATCTGGATTTGTCTTTCGCAGAATCCCTCTGCTGCTGATGACTGTGGCATATCATCAGATCGTGAGGGTCCTGTGGAGATCAGACAAGATACCAGGACAGGCCGAGACAATCAAGTTAGCTCCCGCAGAACAGAGTAAGTGATAATTTATTTTATTTATACTCACTTAAGTATTTTATTTGAAAGTGTACAAATAGGTAATATATATTGTTGCAATTTTATAGCGGTTTCACATACGTTATTGGTTATCGAAAAGTCTATGAAATAATGTTTTAAATTGGTCAATTTCCTACCTACCTATTTGTAAATATATAAGCTATAATAAAAAAAAACAACCTACTTTCAATATTGGTTTTAATACATGCATGTGAATATTATTGATAATTATTTTTAGAATTTTAACTATTTCCTGTACAATACCTTTACAAGCACATATGAATAACCATTATCTTACAGTCGTTTCGAAAATTTGCTTACACTGAGACTCTTCTCAGCTAAAATGGTTAGCAATTACTCTTTTCAAAAGCAACATACTTAGTTTAATAATTAAGAATAGGTATATACTTCTGAACATATCCATTCGTCGATAAAAGGTTAAGTTTCTTCTTCTTCTTCCTGCACTAATCCCGCCTAAGGCACAACATGTATTTTTCTTCCTTTCCTCTCTGTCAGCCGTCATTTCATTCATCACTCCCTTTTTACACATATCAGCTTTCACACAATCCATCCATACTTTCTTCGGTCTTCCTCTACTTTTACGACCATCCATCTGCACATTCATAACTCTCCTCGTAACATGATTTTCATCCCTCCGCATTATGCGTCCATACCATGACAGCCTATGGCTCCTCACTTTCTCTGTAACTGGCGCTACTTTCAAACTACCTCTCATATACGGGAAGTTAAGTTATAAAGGGAATTTCTCAGTACGTAATCAACTCGAGTTTCCACTTTGCCCAGTAATGTAGTATCTACAAAATCCATGTTATTAAACGTGTTATCCATCGGTGTATCTATAAAGCGGTTTATCGGCGCCGGCTCATTTCAACGATCCCCCATAGATAATATGACGACTTTTTAATTTGTCGAACGCAAAAAATATACATAAAGTATTTTGATATAAAAATGTAGATACTTTGTTATGCATTTCTGTAACGCGTAGTTTTACGTAGTATAATTTGATTATTTATTTATTTACAAATGGCTCCCTACGGTTTCTACCGCGTTTCTTGGGATCTTCAAATTTTCCCGGGATAAAAAATAGCCTATGCCCTTTCTGAGGCTCTAGACTATCTTTATACCAAATTTAATTTAAATCGGTTGAGTAGTTTTAGCGTGAATGCGAGACAGATAGACAGAGTTATTTTCGGATTCCTAATATTTGTGAGAATTTATATGAATTCTATTAAAATATATATGAGCCCATTAATCGGATACATGAGAGAATTAAATAAAAACTTGTGTTTTTAATGAGATTCACATAATTTCATATATAAATATATTAACCCTGATACATTCTTCAGATACGGTCAATCAAGTATCAAAAATAATCAGGGCATGTACTATTATAGACATTTCTTATTTAAATAGTCTTTTAGAAGCACTTATACACAGGTCACTACACAACACATTAAAATACATATTTATTTCTAGAAACAGAAAAAAATACATGTTCATTTACACAAAGGTTTAGCTGAAAATCGAACCCACGAATAGCCAACCCAAGGTCACTAACCAAGAAGCCTACAGTCGAAGTACCAAAAATGTTTGGAATGCCAATTGCGTTCTCACTTTTCCAAGCTATTAAATCATTTTATGTCTTTCTATTCTTAGTTGGTAATTTCAATAGGTTTACAGATACTATATTTACTGTATATAATACTTGCTACGATCCCGCGGTTTCACCTGCATAGTTCCCGTGCCTGTAAGAATACGGGAATATTATTATTATTTGGATTAAGTTGCTATTTCAAGTTTTCTCAGAGCTTGTATCACTGCGACCATACTAGGTCTATTGTGATCGCCACATTAACTAGATTTCACTGTCAAGACCTGCAGCTTTGAAAAACCGCACTATGTTCTTGACAGGAATTGATTTACCTCATCTGGGTGCAATAGGTGTTTCCTCAGGTGGATATTACATTTTGGCATAAGTGGGTGACATTCGCACAGAATACGGGGATAACATATAGCCTACGAGTGGCTTCTCACGGTATTACCCGTATCCCCGGGAGCTTCAGCTTTCCCGGGATAAAAGGTGGATTAAATCCTTTCCCAAACTTTAATGTATATTCCTACCAAATTTCATCAAAATCAGTTGAATAGATTAGGCGTAAAAGCGCAACAGACAGACATAGTACGTATTTATAATTAAACGAAGAAATAAAACTATTATTTTCCTTATTTCTTTCATTTAGTACTCCCTGATAATGTGGCTTTATATTGGTGAAATAATTTTTACATTCGGTTTAATGGTTTAGGAGTTACAAACAAACTAACGTTTGCATTCATAATAATATTTAAGATGTGTTCTTGATTTATTGGCTTCTTGAAAGCTCACTTGATACTATATTCGAACGAGTATTATTTATAGATATTTTTATATGAATATTGACGGGGCAACATTGTTTTTGCTTTAGCTACGTTCAGGATTGCCATGATATTGGTTTAGGATATATTAATACTGAAATAAGATTCTTAGTTATTAGAAGGGGAAAATAAAAGAGAGAATATTGTAAAAATACGGCCTGTAATAAGTAAATATGATTTTAATTGAATCACATCTTAGATATTGTATGAGATGTAATGTTTTTCTTTTGTATAGCTACTTCACTAATAAATATGTATTTCTATTTTTAACAAAGCTGTATCTACTGTACTATTTTTATGACACTTTGTCGAAGCAAGCTTCAGGAATACAATATAGCTAATGTTTTTCCCTGATAATGTAGCTTTGCAATGGTGAAAGAATTTTTAAAAACGGTCCAGTAATTTATGAGTCTATTCATTACAACTCAGGATGACTTTATAATATTATAGATTTCCTCTTTATAATATTATTAGTACGTTACTAGTTGACCCGCGCAACTTCGTTAGCGTCACTTGCCCGTTTTTGAAACAGTTTTGATTGATGCTCCGCTCCTTTTCGTCATAGCGTAATTATTAATACATAAAAACCTTCCTTAAGAATCACTCTATCTATTAAGAAAACCGCATCAAAATCCGTTGCGTAGTTTTAAAGATCAAAGCATACATAGGGACAGACAGACGGCGGATAGCGACTTTGTTTTATACTATGTAGTGATAGACAAACATACACACAAAAATAAAAAATAAATTATCTTTATAATATGATCAATACTTTAATATTTAAATTCTCGACAGCCCTAGTTTATAACTTTGACGTCATAATGAAGGTAATAAAATCCATAAAAACTGTAATTCAGATAAAGTGGGTGTGTACGTACGGAATACGAAATTGATGCTAAAATTACTTTACCTGAAATAGTTTTTAGATATTTCATACTGAATTGATTTCTGGCATATTTTTACTGGTGTTAAGTGAAATATGATTTTCTTAGATACATAAAAATAACCATTAATGTGAAAATTTGTACGTTTGTGACTTGACCGTGAAAAATGTTAATGTATTTTAAAGTTTGCCACAAGTATGTCACTTGAATTGAGTCGTACTCTAGTCTTATTTTACCATATCCTTACATAGTATCAAACAATGTTTCTTCAGGTTTGTTATTTTGAACTACGCAACCGATTTTAATGAGGCTTTTTACAAAAGCTTTTTTTTATCGGACCAGTCGTTCATGAGATTAGCGCGTTCGAGTAAACAAACAAACAAACTCTTAAGTTTTATATATTAGTATAGATACAGATAACCTGTTTTTTTTTGAAGTCGTTTTTATTAATCTTTCTTTCCAGCCCAGCTCCGGTCCCGTCGCAAGGCTGCCAAGATGCTGGTGGCAGTGGTCATCATGTTTGCCGTCTGCTACTTCCCTGTTCACCTACTTTCTGTACTTAGGTAAGTTAGTAATAAAAATACTGAGTTATAACGTTCCTCCCTGCGGGTTCACCCACTGTCCCGGGATAAAGGTCGAGTCTAATTCCAATTACCTAAGTATCTAATTAATTCCAGGTCTTCGGATTAAAAATATTTTTTTGATATAACTCTTGCACTGTGTTTAAAAATTAATCATTTCACAAAATTATAATTATTTTATATTTCTCATTTATATAATTGCCATCAATTTTACACAAATACTTATTTCGTTTTGGTAATTATTACATCTAAAATTAAAACTTACAAGATCCTAAATAGAAAAACCGAACTTACTTACTGAGTGAGCATATTATACAAATATTGAAGTTAAAGTTACTCACAGATAAGAATAACATCAATATAAGGTGGTGGCTACATTATTGTACATATAAATATATTATTTTCAACTTAATTTTTAAGAGAATATATATCAAGTTTGCATATCCATCTAATATTATAAACGCGAAAGTGTGTATAGATGTTTCATCATCTATCAGGCCAAAATTACAGAACGGGTTTGGAAATTTAGTTCACAGAAAATTTATAACATAATTATATAAGTCATTACACATAGGCTACTTTTTATATCGGGAAAATTGAAGATCCTCGGGAACTGCCTAAATAAAGCTAGCCTAGTAATAATTAGTAATTGCCTAGTTGTGGGAGAAATAGAGTAATTTATTATTATTATTATTTTTAATATGATTTAAATATTTACAAACAGACAGAGAACATAAATACATGTCCTAGATGGTCACCAAACCAACGACTACCGCTACCTATCGACAATGTAGCCATAGCAGAAAGTACAAGCAGAAACACTCAAATATTTGTCAGTAAACAGACACAGTACATTTCTTAGGAATAAATTAAGAAATAATCACCAATGTAACTCAATCGAAACGTATTTCATTCCAAACTAATATTGTACTATCAAATATTTACTCGACTATGAAACTCTTGGTAAGACATGACAATGATTTAGCTATTCTATTTTGCTACCAACTTTAGTCGGTGGAGCTATTTTTAGGAGTTACGTCATTTTCGAACGCTAAAATAAGCCTGAGGCTATAATGGTGCTAGAAGGAAGGATTTTACTAAAAAAGGATTGGGTTATTTTAATTAACGTTTGTTTCTTTACCCATATATTTTACCCGGGGTTTCACCCGTGTTCCCAGGATCTTCGTCGCGATCTCGCGCTGATATACCTACTATTATAATACATACTTATTTATATACATCCAGAGTATTCAGACACAGAACAAACATATTCATGCATACAATTGTTTTTCCTGGGTGGGATTCGAACCTAAAACTGGTGACTTGAATGTCAGGGTCACTAACCACAAAGCTAACCGGGCTCTCATTGAAGTCACCATTGAAGCCTATGCTGAATAAATGTCTTGAAATTTGAAACTTATTTAAAGATACCCTCTTTTCACGTCGGGGTTTAAAAAGGGACGTTCGATAATCGTATTGTATCGACGTGGGCGTTAGTGAATGAGCATTTTCTATGTAGAAATATTTTGGGATGACGTACTCATCCTATACATTACCATTAAGTATGTGAGTAGGTATAAGTGTTAGGCATCAAATATGCTATGAAATATAGGTATTTACACAGAAACTATTGTACACGGTATTTATATTTATACCTTTTATCTGTTTACCACCTTTATATTTTATCTTTACGTACATACTTTTTTATAGTCGATATATGACTGTAAATAAAAATAACCACAAACAAGGGTGAAACTGCAGGGCAAAAGCTATGCTTAGCTAGCAAATAAGCCTTTACAGGCAAGTGCCCAAGTGCCAGCAGCAAGTGCCATCAGCTCATACACGTTTCCACCGAGGAGCTCGAGCCTCCCCTGACAACGAGGGGGTGTAGGCCATAGTCCACCACGCGGGCCTAGTGCAGATTGGCGGTCTTCACATGCCTTTAATTGTGACATCTCGGGCATGCAGGTTTCCTAGCGATGTTTTCCTTCACCGAAAGCCGGTGGTGTGAATAAGTAGGTATATTTAGTTAAAATTTTAAATACCCCAGAGACTGCTAAAGTAAATATGATAAAATCTGACAAACAGATATAATATAAGATCACTGTTTAGAATCCTAAAAAAATAGATTGTAATCCTTGAAATTCACGGAAATGTATTGTTCTTTAGATAAGGTTCACTTTTGCTTGTATGGTGTCGATTAAGAAAACGAGGTGTTGTTCTAATGATGGTTTATTGACGACTAGCAAAATTTAATATAATTACTTCTATTATAACGTAACACACACATGCATACGATCGATTCTACATAGTTACACACATTATTAACTTAATCAGCCGAACATACCGCCCACCAAAGGACACAGTCCTTTAATAAAGTCATAATTAAGTTGTACGAGTAGGTATATAATCTACAATTTGGAAAATGATTGACAATTTCTTGTTATTCTAAATTGATTGGCAATGGACATAGTTTACACATTGACCTATTTACGACACTGTCACCACTTTTCACGCTATACACTCTAGTTACACCGTCCGCTCCGGGGTGTTTTCCTACTATGCGGCCCATCATCCATTTTCCTGGAGGGAGATTTTCAGATTTGATCAAGACTATGTGTCCTATATCGAACTCTTCGACTTTATTTAACCACTTGGGCCTTTGTTGTAATCTGGACAAGTACTCTTGCTGCCATCTATGCCAAAAATCAGTCAGTAGTTTTTGTAAGTACTGCCATCGAGATAGGTAAGACATGGGAACACCTTGTAAGTATGGAGTAGGTATTGTTATTGTTGCTTCGCCTACTAAAAAGTGGCCAGGTGTAAGTGGTACTACATTGTCTGTATCCGAATCGTCAAGTGGACTTAAAGGTCTTGAATTGAGGCAGGCTTCGATTTGGCACAGAAGAGTGGTCATTTCCTCAAATGTCAAGAAAGAGGTCAATATTCTTTTTAGATGATGTTTCATAGATTTAACACCTGCTTCCCATAGACCACCCATGTGGGGACTGTAAGCCGGTATGAAGTGCCATTGCGTACCATCCAATGCAAGTGTCTCAGCAATCTGACTATCAAATTGTAATTTAGCATCCTTCCATGCTTGAGTCAGCTCTTTATTGGCACCTATAAAGTTTCTACCTTGGTCGCTCCATAATTGTGCACATCTTCCGCGTCGGGAAACAAATCTTCGAAATGCTCCGATGAATGCTTCTGAGGTAAGGTCTCCGACCAACTCTAAGTGGATCGCCTTGGTAGACATACAAACAAAAATTGCTATGTAGCCTTTGTTGGTTTTGGCCCCTCTACCTTTAGACATTAAGATTTGGTATGGGCCCGCAAAATCCACCCCACTGTTTATGAAGGGTCGAGCTGGAGTGACTCTGACTCGGGGTAAATCTCCCATTAATTGCGATCTTGCAGCAGCTGCATGTCTTGCACATATTAAACATTTTCTAATACTTAATTTTACAGCGTTTCTTGCCTTTAAGATCCAAAATTTTGATCTTAAGTAGCCGATCATCAAATGACATCCACCGTGCAGAGTCTTCAAATGAGCATTAGCAATAATGAGTGCGGTCAGATAAGTGTCACCATCTAAAATCACAGGATGTTTGCCGTCTTCATTTAGGTCAGAATGACGCAGTCTACCGCCCACCCTGAGTATATAATCTTCATCAAGGTAAGGTTGTAACGATTTCAGTTTACTTTCCTTTCTAACTCTATTATTTGTTTTCAGGAATTGAATATCATCTTTGAATTTATATGTTTGTTCTATTTTTATACATGTTTTAAAAGATTCTTCTAATTCAATAGTTGTTACAGGTTTATCTTTGTCTACGATTTTCTTTCCCTTTAAAAATCTTTTACAGTACACAATTACTTTAAGAAGTTCAGTTAAATTTGCAAAATCCTTAAATTTTTCAGCGAAATTGTCTGCATTACTTTCTACATTATGATTTGCTTGTATAGTTTCTTTTCTCTCTTGGTTTGTGGTTATGTTTCTAGGTCTATTATATTTAATTTCTCCATTAGTTAGCCATTCCGGGCCTTCCCACCATGATTTACAATTTTTTAATTCTAGTATGTCTTCTCCTCTTGATGCTATATCTGCAGGATTTTCTTGTGATTGTACATGATACCAGTTTTGATTCCCAGTTATGTCTAGGATCTCGACAATACGATTGCTTACATAGGTATTCCACCTGGAAGGATCTCCGAATAGCCAAGATAGTACTATTGTGGAGTCAGTCCACGCAAAAATTTGGCTAGCTGGTACCTTCATAGCGTTTTTTATTTGTTTCAGAAGTCCAGCAAGCAACACGGCACCACTCAATTCTAGTCGAGGTAAAGATATGGGCTTGATAGGGGCAACCCGTGTTTTAGCTGCAATAATTGATGTTTTTATGTCGCCAGTCGAAGTTCGTACTCTCAAGTAAGCGACAGCAGCATAAGCTTTATTAGATGCATCACAGAAGCCATGTATGGTAAAATTATCTCTCGTATTTTCAGTTGTATGAAACCATCTCTCCACACTAATTTCAGGCATATTTATAAAACTATTTCTCAGATCTTTCCATTCTTCAGCAGTGGCGTGGTCTATTTCTTCATCCCATGTTATTCCCTTTAACCATAATCTCTGAATCAACAGCTTTGTTGGCAAAATTGCAGGCGCCAGCCATCCCAGCGGATCATATAATCTTTGGATGTCAGCTAAGATATTTCTTTTAGTAATATTTTCAGCTATAGGAGGTAAATTATAGTTGTATTGAAATAAATCCTCTCCCATATTCCAATGTAAACCTAGTGCTCGTACAGTTCCATCCAGTGTAATGTCCAAATTTACATGAGTGCTTCGTTCATGTTCGTCAAATTGTCTCAAGAAATCAGCGTTATTAGAACACCATTTTTGCAGATCAAAACCTCCCCTTTTAAGAATAGCATCTATGGCCTTTGCAATTTCAATCGCAGTGTGCAATGTGTCGCTTCCAGACATCAGGTCATCAACGAAGAAGTCATGTTTAATTGCTTTAGCAGCTTCGGGATGAATATTCTTTTCATCTTCTGCAACTTTATGTAAAGTTTTAACTGCCAGGTAGGGAGCAGAGGCTGTCCCGAAAGTTACTCTCGTCAAACAATAATCTTTAATGGGTTCATGTTTGCTCGTTCGCCATACTACTCTTTGCAAATCTCTGTCCTCCTTTGTAACCAAGATCTGACGGTACATTTTCTGTATGTCTGCGACAAAGCATACGGCCTTCGTTCGCCATCTCATTATCAGGCTTCTCATATCATCTTGTAATTGCGGTCCTACTAAAAGCTCATCATTAAGTGACACGGCGTTGCTTCCTTTCTGTGAAGCGTTAAACACGGTTCTGATCTTGGTAGTCTCTTTATCTTGTCTGATAACTGCATGATGTGGGAGGTACACAGCAGGATGGCTTATTTCTGCTGTATCTATTTCTTGCATATGATTCAGTTCTATATATTCTTGCATGACCTTTATATATTCATTTTTCAGAGTTAAGTCTTTATCAAAGCGTTTTTCTAATTGATGTAGTCTTTTAATTGCAATGTCTCTTGACTCACCTTGTGTGGATAAAAGTGTATTAGATTTGGTTGGTAACTTTACAATGTAACGTCCATCATCTGTCCTGGTTGTGGTTGATTCATATAATTCTTCACATTTCCTTTCATCAGCTGTATATATCCTTTTATTACTTGTGTCTTGTTCCCACATGTTTTAAGCATATCGTCAATATCTAGATTAAGATGCATGACAATAACATCATCTACCTTTTCACCGTCATGAACATTTCCAAATAGGATCCAACCAAGCTTCGTATTTTGTGCACAGGGCGTGCCCGGGGGACCCTTAATGACTTCACTCTGCATGATTTGAGCACATACATCGACACCGAGTAACATGTCTACGTTTCCAGGTTTATTGAAACTAGGATCTGCGAGATGTAGACCTTGAAGATGAGGCCAAGTGCTTGAAGAGATGGATGCTTGAGAGCCATGGTCTACTAAAGCTCGTAGTATAGTTACATGTCCTGTTTCATCCATTACAGGTACGAGAGCTGTGGCCAGTAAAGCTGTTGATGTGTTTGTACTAAAATGCGATAGCACCTCGACATTAATATTTTCATTATTTTCTTCAGAAACGTCTTCAGTAACCTCGTTGTAATGAGCTTGAGTCATGTCTGGTTGATTTGGTGACGTCACAGTTGATTGATGTATTAGCGTGTGATGACGCTTGTGGCATAATCGACAGGTCATGTTAAGGCGACATCTACTTACAGAGTGTCCTGAGGCCAGACAATTAAAACATAGGTTATTATTCTTGACATATGAACTCCTTTCTGCGGGATCCATCTTAGTAAACTCTTTACAATGACATAATGTATGTGGTTCCTGACATATAGCACAGCTTCTTGGAATGTTTGTATTTGTAGCCGTATTAGAAAAATGCACTGCATACTCTTTAGTTTTGGTATATTTTTCTCTCGATGGTAAACTCACAAGTTCGAGCGTGCGGAACTTTGATTGAAGAAACTTGAATAGATTATCACACGTAGGTAACTCTTCGGAGTCGCCTTGGTAAGCGAACTCCTCCCAATCTCTGTGCGTCTCTGGGTCCAATTTCTGAATTACCAGAAATACTATTAATGTATCCCAAGAGTCGGTAGGAATGTCTAGATTTTTTAAACTATTTAAACATTCTTTAGTTGTATCTAGTAAACATTTGATATGATTGGCAGTTTGAACGGGAATTTTTCTTTGAGAAAATAAGCGCTTCAAAAGAGAATTAACAATAATACGTTTGTTACCATAACGTGCCTTGAGCATGGACCATGATTGTTCATAATTACTGTCAGTAATCTGAATGTGCCTCAAAAGTGATTCTGCTTCACCAGTAACACTACTTTTAAGATAGTGAAGTTTCTGTACCTTACTTAGCGATGAGTTTTCATGTACTAATGACACAAATAAGTCTTGAAAGGCAGGCCACTCTTCATAAATACCTGCGAACGTCGGTAGTGGTATCCTAGGTAACTTCACTATGCCTAGATTAGATGCACTGGGGTTGCTCGAGAAGTTGTGGCTATCTACGGGGCTATGCAATGTTGATAACAAATCCTTCAAATCGGCTTGCATACTTATGTATAAATCTTCAAATACGAAATAATCTTCATTCACGAAATATGATAGATCTTGTTTCTTTTCCTTAGGAACACATCGTACGAGATCATGGTGCGCATTTTTGAATATAGTCCAATAGTCTTCAATTGATTTCAAACGAGTATCTACATATCCCTTTGTCAGTCTATGTTTGGGGCATTTCTTTAGGTTAATTTGTGCCTTTTTTAACACTAATGCTGTATCTTCGAGTAGACTGAGAATTTGTTCCGGTGTAGCAGTCATAATTAAATGCGTAGTTTTCCAAATAATATATATAACTGCTAAAACTTCATAAATACTTCGATATCTCAGTTATTTAATTCATAAATGGTTATAATCTTGCACTTTCTTATCAGTTCGATCGCTCAGGAATTCTTTTGTTCTCGCGTCGGCCGCCGGGTCCGACCCTTTTGTATTGGTTTCTAATAGATGAATCGTCGTATGTACTTATTTTATCCGGCTCGATTTTCGACCATATGTTCTTTAGATAAGGTTCACTTTTGCTTGTATGGTGTCGATTAAGAAAACGAGGTGTTGTTCTAATGATGGTTTATTGACGACTAGCAAAATTTAATATAATTACTTCTATTATAACGTAACACACACATGCATACGATCGATTCTACATAGTTACACACATTATTAACTTAATCAGCCGAACATGTATACTTATATCAAAACCCATTCTCACATCATAATACAAATCCTACAATTTGCAATATTGAGTCCCTTCAAACAAACTTGGTACTAGTTCATTTAAAACAGTTTAAAGAGAGTTCAAAGTGAACAGAGAAAATATAGCTATCCCACTCTTGCAGGTACACACTAGATATGGAGCAGAACGACGTGATCACCTGTCTCGCTCTGGTTTCACACGTGATGTGCTACGCCAACTCAGCTATTAATCCTTTGATCTACAACTTTATGAGTGGTAAGTTTATCAGTATACTAGCTGCCGCCCCGCGGTTTCACCCGCGTAATTTCCGTTCCCGTGGGAATAAGGGCATAAAATATAGTCTATGACACTCCACAATAACGTAGGTACAAAAAAAAAAAAATACAAAATCATTTATTTACAGCGGTTCACATGAGGGACACATCTTAAGAACTAAACTTATATACTACGTTGATATACACAATGTTTAACGCTGGATAATTAAAACTGAATATATTATCTGTGGCCTTCACACTAGGCAAGCCTGTATCGTGAAGACCTAACTACGATTAACTAAATAATATAATTGATTAACATATTAGTCTAATGAGCATTTTTAGAAATTAGTGCGAAAAGCTAAAACATTAATTATTGACAAAAAAATATAAATATGTTAAGTAAAATAACTAAAATAAAAAATAATAAGTAATTGATAAGAAATAAATATAGGTACATGAACTTTATACAGTGAAAAACATATACAATAATAAACATAAATAATAATAATAATAGTAAATAACGTTTATTGATACAACTATAAGTATAAATATGAATGTGAATTTACCTTCTGATATATACGCAACTAATTGGAATTTTACGAATAAATACTTAATATATTTTCTGTATCGTCATAAGTCAAAGTAGACAACCATTTACGAATTATCTTTTTAGCTTCGTAGACCGACTTCTCTCTAACCAAACAATGCTTTGCCACACAATTGTAAACGTGAACCCGAACAAACTGCCCAAAACGCTGGGCGAAAGCAGAGTTCACGGATGGAATGGGCAAACGGTATACTCGTCGCTTAGACACAGCTTCCAATTCGACAGAAGAAAGGACAGATTTGTGAACAGAAAGTGAGGTACTTAATATGAATAGCTGCCTTACGCTTAATGCACCGCTTTCTCTGTAGACATCTGAAGTTGGATACCTAAAAGGCTTCTTAAGCATTACTTTCAAGACCGAACGTTGCGCTCTTTCAACCTGGATAAGAAAAGTCTTTGCAGCACTGCCCCAGCAAGAGATACAGTAAGTTATAAGGGATTGACATAATGCAAAATAAACTGTTTTTAGCGTCTCCATACAAGCCACATCCCGTAGATTTTTAGCTATGCCAATAAATTTCCTAACCCGACTCGACAGTTTACTAATATGGTTTCTAAAAGACAGATTTTCGTCTATTATAACACCAAGGTATTTGATAGCATGTGTTCTATTTAGTGGCTCGCAAAGACAGGGTCTATTTAAACATAATGTTTGATGAATTTTTATCTCCGTTTGTTGTTTGGGTGCCGAGGCAGCAGTTTTATGAAAACATACGTAAACAGTTTTTTGTGTGTTTAATGTTAACAAATTTTTCTGTAACCATTTGGAAACGTGATTTATACCCATCTCGGCATAGGATAAAGCCTCTGTCCACGATGATCCGTGAAACATAATAGCGGTATCATCAGCATAGCATACAATTTCCGCATTGTCTATTTGCAAGTCATGGATGTCATTAATATACAATGTAAATAACGTAGGCCCCAGTATGCTACCCTGCGGAACCCCAAAACAAATATCTTGTGCTCTACTCAGCATCTCGCCAATCCTTACACACTGTCTCCGCTCGGTAAGGTAACTCTTGAACCAGTCAGAGGCAACTCCTCTTATACCCATGATATTCATTTTATTTAATAGAATGGGAACGGAGACCGTGTCAAATGCCTTGGCCAAATCCAGAAATACTCCAAGACATCTTTGATTTCTATCAAGGGTAGATGACACCACAGAAGTTAAGAGCGATACCGCATCCTCGGTACTCTTTCCTTTTCGAAAGCCAAATTGTCGTGAAGATAATAGGTTCTGGGATTCCAAATAAATTGTCAGTCTGTTATTAACAAGTTTTTCTAATAACTTTGAAAACACCCCCAGTAGTGAAATGGGTCTATAATTTTCAATACAACTTTTGAGGCCACCCTTGTGTATTGGGCTAACACAAGCTAATTTCCAAATATGAGGAAATATTCCATTTTCAAGGCTTTGGTTGAACAGATAAGTAAGAGGTACAACAATTGCATCTTTAATATGCTTAATCAATGAGTTACTTAGGCCATCAAAGCCAGGGGCCTTATCATTTTGAAGACCCATGATTAATTTTTCCACTTCTACGTGATCCGTTGGAGTCATGAAAAACGAGTTTGTAGGTGTGTTTCTAGCTGTCACTAAGCTGGCCAGATCGGACTGCGTTAGATCCATTGCAGTAAGTGTTTTGTTAGCTAAACGTTGTCCCACAGTGGAAAAGTACTCGTTACAAATACGAGAGAGTTCTGAGTACTATCGGTCCTTTCCATGGATAACAACTCGGTAGGTTCACTTTTGCTGTTGGTGAGGTTACAAAAGGTTTTGATAGATTTCCAAAGCTTTCGGGGGTTATTCTTATTTTCTTTAAGTTCCATGTTTTCGTATTCGAGTTTTAGTTTACGCAAAAGACTGACAAAAAAGTTCTGATACCTAGAATAAGACAACTGTAAAACTTTATTATTGGGCTCAAGTTTAGCGCGATGGTGTAGCCTATCTCGATGTCTCATGCATTTCATTAACCCTGGGGTAATCCAGGGCTTCAAGTTGTATTGACTTCTACTAAGTCGAACTTCACGCGTATGTTTTACTGTAACATCTGTCAAAATCTTCGAAAAAGTGTTAGTCGCACTATTAACGTCACTATCTGCAGTAACAGTAGTCCAGTCCATATGTAAAAGTTCATTTTTAATAGCGTCATAATCCCTTTTGAGTGTTATACGGTTAAGTCGATTTGCCTTAATTCTATTCAAATTCAACCCCATCATAACCGGATAGTGGTCAGTAATATCAGACTGGCAGACGATGCCAACTGTAGAACGATTGGCTTGAGTGCTTGTTACGTAAATATGATCAAGACATGATAAGCCTCTTGTAGATGCCGTTATAGCCGGAGTTAGACCGTTTTCCGCCATAAAGCATTGGTATTCTAAAGATTGAGTACTGCTTGTATCCATTATATTAACGTTAATGTCACCAACCAACACCAGTGGAAGCCCGTTCGAATTATTTACATATGATTCGATGGACGATAGAAAATTATTAATATTTCTGCAGGATGGTGAGCGGTAGATGGCCAGAATAGTGATTATCTTGGGAAGTTGAATAATCAAGCAGTCAGCATTCTCGACAGTGGGTTCCGAAGTCAACGCGTCCCAGATGGTTCTTACGTACACAACTACGCCACCATTTTGATTGCTATTTCTTTCTGTCTTAAAAGAATTGTAGCCTGGTATTTGTGGTACAGTTATGGTGTCATTTAGCCAACATTCCGTAAGCACAACTATATCGTATACAATATCCAACCGTTTAAAATTAACCAAAAATGTATCAAAATTCTTCTGTATGCTGCGTATATTAAGGGTTAATAATTTAAAATTGTGGTCTAGTGTGAGCTTATCCTTACATTTCTCGCACTCTTTTTCAATAAAGCAGTTTATCTTAAACGAATCTAAATCGGTCTCCAATTCGTTAGGGTGGAGCATTATTATATTTAAGAGTTATCCTTAACCCGCCAGGGCACACAACGATTGTGTTCAGTATGTTATTTTTGAGACCTAATAATTCAATTAATGGCTTATTCGTATTTTGTCTGGATTTAATGCGTATTATAAAAAATATACTTAAACGTAAGGTATTTCTGTTTGACGGATATATAAACAAAATAATAAAATAAATAATAATAATTACAACAATAGTAGAACTAATAATTAATATAAAAATAATATGATAAACAGTAGTGTAATATGATTTGCAGCAATTCTTAAAACCATAGCTCAAGTTAAAATAATTACAAAAACACAGTCCCATTTTCATAGTTATGCAGGACATGATTGAGTACAGAACAATGTTGATAGAAGATAAAGAAAATACAATTTTAACTAATTTAATAATCGAGTGCACAACGATAACAAAAGAGTACCTGGGAAGCCAAACATTACGGGCAGCTTTTATTATCCAAGGTAGAAGATGGAAGAATACGGTCAAGATCATGCTGTGACCGGATGAGCAACGCAGGCTTTCCCTCTCGCTGCCTGACGTAGATTGCACCTTGATTGCACCAGCAGAAAGCGTATCCTTGGGCCTTGGCCCTATTACGGGTCTCACGAAATAAAATTCTATTTTCTTTTGTGAGTCTTTCATTGAGAAAGATTTTGACTGGTTCTCCGACAATCTCAAGATCAACACTTGAGAGATTTTTTCTTGATTTAGAAGCTTTAAGAATCTGGTCGCGTTTGGTACGGCGAAGTAGTCGCACGACAACTGGGCGTGGCATTCTGCCCGCTCCTTTAGGGAGGCTGGTCGTCACTGGCGGTCCGCGGGGTCCAACTCGGGCAATCCAGTCCACATCTTCGTCTCTCAGCTGCACTCCAACTTTTTGAACAGCGACCTTCACAATGTGCTCCAGATTCTCACAATTTGTCTCCGGAATGCCGATGATTTCAATCTCATTGCGTAGATTTAGCTGCGCTTGCACATTAAGCTCATTCTGCAGATGTGCCACTGATGCTCGCAAGTTTACTATTTCGTAATCTCGTTTTTCTAGGTTTAATAAGCGGGAGTCATTAGATGTCATATTACGTACCAGTTCATCCATCCTTTCATGGCAGTGAGAAAGCGAGTAAGTAACTTCTTCTAATTTTGTTTTAAGTGAAGAGAATTCACCGGTTAAGCGAGTGATCACAGCTGTAAGCTCCTTCATTTCAGATTCCGGGCATTCAGATGAGGCGTCCACTTTTCGGCGCATCGTGACATTTTGAGATTCCGACGCAGGTCGTACTGGAGTGAGATTGTTATCACCCCCTTTCTTTTGCACAGCGCAGCAATCAGGACATTTCCAGTTTTTCTTTCGATCAGAAGAGAACGATGTTGAATTTATGCATAGCGAACAGAAATTCTTTTCGCAAATCGAAGAAGTGCACTTAAGGGCATTACCATCTTTCACCAATTTTAAACAGCCCGAACACTTCATGTTAACAGGTAGGGTCAGTTTTACGATAACAAAAAAAATTATAATCGAAGGCCTCACAGAGGTATGTATGCTCAAATCGTTCCAATGACCACTCTGTGCCTCAGTTACTCTATGACGATAACGTACACAATGACGCACCGGGCTCACTGCACGCGACTTTCACCGTTATGCGGCGCGCGTAACCGTGAGGTTGCTCTGCACTCCAATGATAACAGTGTACCCACACACTTTAACTAAATTCACAATGTAATTCTGTTTACGCACTTTTTGCTTAGATTTTTATCAATTTAGTTCAATATTCGTGTCGTACAATGTTTAACACTAATACAAACACATTACTGGTACAAAATATATTGTTCACGTAAAAAATTGTTGTAAACAAGACACTTTAAGAATGATAATACTAATTTTAAAGTATGGAGCTCTTCATCACTGTGTTAACCGAACGACCAACATGTCAAAGAGGATGTGTTTTGTGATAGCGAGTGTGTTGTGTGGGGTAGCTCTCTATTAGTGAAATAATTTTGAAAATCAGTTCGCAAGATCCAGTGATTACCCCTTACAACTTCACAAACTCGCAACGTCACAAACTCACAAACGTTACCTCTTTACAATATTATTGGTATAGATATAGACAAACATACAAAAATGTTTTATTTCCTCTGTTCGGGAGAGGAGTGGACTGATGAATGAAGTAATGAAACTATGATGGTTTAGAGAAATTTTGTAACATAGACAAGACTAGGTAGCAGCTTTTACACATATTTTTCGATACACCGAACTGACAGTAAAAAAAACGGCCAAGTGCGAGTCGGACTCGCGCACCGAGGGTTCCGTACAAAGACCTGAGTATTTGGTATGAATTTCAATTTAATACCTCTACGCGTTTATGAGGAAATGGGTAGTAAGTTTAAAATTATTAAAAAAAAATATATTATGTGATGTAACTAAAAATTTATGGATTTCGTAATTTTTCCTTTATCTATGCTATAAGTGTGTGCGTCACCGTGGTGTTGAGCGCACGTTATAAGTATGACTCATTGCGACGTAATGAAGTCGAGCGAAGTAAAATGTAAAAGCTGTAATATAGTTATTAGTGAAGTTTTGGCATTTATTTACAACCAAGTGAATGTAATGAATGATGAAAGTATCATCCGTTTATGTGCCACGGCATTCTCGCCAGAAGAAATTGTTGAGGCTAAATCGTTATTATATCAGTCTGTGACAACCGGTGAGAAGAAAGTAAAAAGAAAGGGAAAAGCAGAAGGAAAAACACAGCGGGATCTTGAGGACATAATATCTCTTTTCAAGTGTACCGAAACTGAGCTCATACCAATCTTTGTTGCTCGGGAGTTACGAAAACTACCACCAGTTACATTCGACCATGTAGATGTCACAAGATTGCTTAGAGACATTATTATTCTGAAGGATCAAGTTGAGATAATAAAGGAGCAATACGCCTCAGTTGAACAGTTAAATGATTTAAAAGTGGAACTGTCTAATTTGAAGCAAGCATCTATTGTTGATGGCTGTGGTAATTCAAATTTCGTTAATATGAAGAGAGGAACCCGTAATTTATTACAATATGAAGACTATGAATCTGACAGTGGGCCATTTGGTTTGATGAATTTATCGCAAAATCAAAATATTGTGCCAGAATACATTGATTTGCAAAAGTCAGCTGTGCATAATATACAAAGTTCCGTAACGGAGAAACGGTCATTACAGCAAGGTATATCGCTATCTCCGTCGCACTCGCCATTAGAGCCAGCTATCTCTGTCGCGGTGTCGCCAGGTAACAACCACCTGTCGGAGTCGTCATGCGAAAGGGTGCGCGTGGAGGCCACCTCGGTTTCGTCACAGGTAGCGGTGTCTGAAACCCCTGCGTATGCGCCGAGGGAGGCCTCAATGGCACGTGTAGCGGAAGGTAAAACGGGGCTGAGTCACAACACGGCTGCGCGTACATTCTCACAGGTGGCTGCCAATGGGGGAGACTTTAAAATGAATAAGAATGATAACTGGGAAATAATGCAAAAGAAGAGGCTTAGAAATAGATTAGTCGGAACGCAAGGGCAATCGCAGGATCCTAAGGGAAAGTTTAAGGCAGCCGACATAAAAATCCCTCTTTTTATAAACAATGTTGATACGAACTCGTCGGCTACGGACATCACTGATTATATTTTAACCAAAACGAACGTCATTGTGAATGCGGTTGAGATTAAAATGAAAAATAAAAGGGATTACAAAGCCTATAAAGTGTTTGTACCTAAACATAAGATACATATGTTTTTAAATGAGAAGGTATGGCCCGAAGGCATATCTTTTAGACGATTTGTTATTTTTAAGGATAAAATAGAAAAAGCGTTCCAGCTATCGGAGCCGATTAATAGCTAAAGCAATAAAATAAATAAATAAAGTCTATATTAACATAATTTTATACCTGAGAGTAATATTAATACATAATTCAGATAATATACTAACAGAGTATGAATAATATTGTCAAGCTCGTTAGTTTTAATTGTAAATCGGCGACAAGATCTGTAGAGGGTTTAAAAGAGTTATGCAAAACGGCCCATGTCATAGCTCTTCAAGAGACATGGCTTTTACCTCATGACGTTGCGTTTATTGGTACGATTGATGATAACTTTGAATACACTAGCAAGTCAGCTGTGGACACGTCGGCTGGTATTCTTCGTGGGAGACCATACGGCGGTGTCGCGTTAATGTGGAGGAAAGGAATGTTTTCATCCGTTACTTTGGTTCCCTGTGGAAGCGCTAGGTTATGCGCTATTCAAATAAATGTGGAACAACGATCTACACTGATCTTCTCGGTATACATGCCAACAGATTGTGTTGATAACTTAGTGGATTTTACAGAAGTGCTTAGTGAAATAAATGCAGTGATTGAGAGTAGTGGAATTGAATCTGTGATTATTCTAGGTGATTTTAATGCACATCCAAAGGAATTGTTTTATAATGAAATGTTAAATTTTTGTGAAGAGCGAAGCTGGCTCTGTGCAGACGTGGTTAAGTTGGATATATCATCAGACACCTATACCTATGTAAGTGAAATCCATCTAGACTGTAGGCGATGGCTTGATCACTGTCTGACTACCGAGGCAGCTTGGCGTTGTATCTTAGACGTTCGAGTGCATTATGATGTATTTTGGTCGGATCATTTACCGCTAGAAATTTATTGTAATTTTGGAATTCTGACGCCGAAAGTAATAAGTAATGTCTCAAGTGTCAACAAAGTAAAATGGGGGGAGAGAAATATAAAACAGAGACAGGCATATAATGATCTATGTACGTTTGAATTAAAAAATATTGATTTCCCCAGTGAGTGTACGCAATGTGCCGATAGGTTGTGCTGTGAGCAAGCACATAGGTCAGTTATTGATAAGCTGTACAATAATGTAGTAAACATTTTAAGAAAGGCGTCAGAAAGTACATGTGAGCTAAGTAAAAACCCTAGATCGAAACATGTTGTCGGTTGGAACATGCATGTAAAAGATTTTCATCGGGAGGCGCGGCTCTGTTTTCAAAATTGGTTGCTTCTGGGTAAACCTAGCAGTGGTGACGTCTATAATGCCATGTGTGACTCTAAAAAGAGATTTAAAAAGAAGTTAAGATGGTGCCAAGATAACGAGAACCAAATTAAAATGGATGTGTTGGCAACGCACCACAAAGCAAAAGATTTTAAAAGTTTCTGGAAGCATACTAAGAGACTGGAAGCAGGGCCGTGTGTGCCTGTAAATGTGGAGGGTCAGTGTGAGCCTGCCCAGATTGCAGAGTTATTTAGACAACAGTTTAAAGTAGAATCTCCTCTAAAAAGTGTGCAGGGGATGCTTGATGCTAGAGACTGTATGGTAGAGGACGTTGTTAGGTTCTCAGCGACGGAAATTGCGTCAATAATTAATAATATGACACGGGGTAGGTCACCCGGCCATGATGGTCTCAGCATCGAGCATTTACTGTACGCTGGTGTTCACTTGCCACGGGTGCTTGCATTGATATTTAACCTTTGTATTTCTCATGCTTATCTACCTCCGGAGCTTATGAAAACAATAGTTGTGCCAATTTTAAAAAACAAGACGGGTGATGCCTCTGACGGGAACAACTACAGACCCATCTCGTTAGCTACTGTCATAAGTAAGGTGCTGGATGGTTTTGTTGGTATGGTGTGGTTGGTATGACAACTGCTAAGCTCAGCCATTTAAACCTTGTTCATCAGAATATTCAGGGCTTAGCGGGCAAAGAATTAGAATTACAATTGTTCGTTGAAGGTTGTGATGTCCATATTTTATGTTTAACAGAACATTGGCTGAAAAATCATGAACTTTTATTCAATATACCTAAGTTGAAATTGTCAAGTGCGTTCGTAAGAAAATCAGCAATACATGGTGGTAGTTTAATTTTAGTTTCAGTTAATATTAAGTGTAAAGAACGCAAAGACATAGTAGATTTATCTATCGAGCGCACTGTTGAATTGTCCTGTGTAGAGCTCGAGCGCTATGTTATAATCTGCGTGTACCGTCCTCCGTTAGGTGATTATAGTGTATTTGAATTAGTTATAGAGGATGCTTTGAAGAAAGCTCAAACTTGTAATAAGGATCTAATAGTATGTGGCGATTTTAATGTTAACTTATTGATTGAGTCTCCCTCAACAACTAGGCTTATTAACTTATTCAAATCATTTAATTTAAACAATTTATTTCTAGAGCCGACCAGAATTACTGCAACTTCTGCCACCTGTCTGGATAACGTGTTTTGTAACTGTGATGCACTTGAAAAATCCATAATAACTGATTTAACTTCAGATCATTGTGGTCAGAAAGTAGTGTTTTTAAATGAAACAGTAGATAAACCGCAAAAAGTTACATGTAGGCCTATAACTGTAAATCGTATGGCCAGATTCAAATATAATATTAGTAAAAATATTAATTTAATTAATATGACACAGGATGAACCAGATAGCCTATATAAAGAACTTTTTGATTTTATAAAATTTGAATTTGATAAAACGTTTAATCTTAAGTCCTTTAATAAAAGCAGTAAAGCCAAATTTAATGATTGGGCAACTGCCGGTATTTATAAAAGTAGAGCTAAGTTGTACGAGCTATATGGTATGAAAAAATTTAATAAAAATATCGATTTTCTAGAGTATGTGAAAAAATATTCAAAAGTTTTTAAAAAAACTTGTGCTTTAGCCAAGGCTATTCATCTTAGGAATAAAATTAGCAAATCGAGCAATAAAGTAAAAACTACTTGGAACATTATAAACGCAGAACGAGGTAATACTAAAACCACCAATAAAAGCATTGAACTTAATATTAACGGTAACAGTGTTAGCGATAATGATCAAATTGCTCATACTTTCAATAATTTTTTTACTGACATACCTGTCTCTACAACTAGCTCCTTAGATTCCTCACCTCGAAATGCTGAATTAATACTGCAAACCAATGTAACGAAATGTGTAGAAGTACTTAAGTTTAGGCACATTACACCTCTTGACATAATCAAAACTTTTAAAAGCTTAAAAGTTAAACGTACTGGGGACTTATGGGATTTATCTGTAACTGTTTTACAAAATATCATTGTAGACATAGCTCCTCATCTAGCTTTAATTTTCAATAAATGCGTAGATTGCGGTAAATTTCCAGACTTGATGAAATATAGTAAAGTTATTCCTTTGTTTAAAGCCGGAGATCCTTCTGATCCAACTAATTATCGGCCGGTGTCTATCTTACCAGTTCTGAGTAAGATATTCGAAAAGATTATTTTAAAGCAGCTGCTTTCTCATTTTAATTTTAATAAACTTTTGCATGGTGAACAATACGGTTTCACAAAAGGTCGTTCTACTATTGATGCGGGTGTAGCACTTTTGAAAAATATTTTTAACTGTTGGGAGGATTCACAGAACGTCATTGGGGTGTTTTGTGATTTATCTAAGGCTTTTGATTGTGTTGACCACCAAACACTTATACGTAAACTAGAGTATTATGGAGTTAAAGGTACAGCACTTGATTTGATGCGATCGTACCTTAGTGAGAGAACTCAAATTGTAGATGTCAACGGAGTTAAATCGTCTGGTTCTCCTGTGCATATGGGGGTGCCCCAGGGCTCAATTTTGGGACCTTTTCTATTTTTAATTTATATAAATGATCTTCCGTTCTATGTTAAGAATACCTGTGGAATTGTACTGTTTGCTGACGATACCTCACTGATTTTTGGTGTTGATAGACAGAAATTCAAATATGACGATGTAAACGGTGCATTATCTGAGGTATTAAATTGGTTTACTGTTAATAATCTAGTTTTAAATGCAAGAAAAACTAAATGTATAAAATTTGCATTACCCAATGTAAAAAAGATGGCCTCTAATTTAATGTTAAATAATGAAGCCCTCAGTCTTGTTGAGTCTACAGTGTTTTTGGGTATTACGTTAGATTCAAAACTTCAATGGGGCACCCAAATATCATGTCTTGCGGGGAAGCTCAGCTCAGCAGCTTACGCGGTTAGAAAAATCAGACTACTTACGGATGTAGAAACAGCTAGATTAGTCTATTTCAGTTATTTTCATAGTGTTATGTCCTATGGTATCTTGCTTTGGGGCAGAGCAGCTGATATAGATACAATTTTTATTTTGCAAAAAAGAGCAGTCCGTGCTATTTATAATTTAAGCTCGCGAGCTTCCCTCAGAGATAAATTTAAGGAAATTAACATTCTCACAGTTGCATCACAGTACATTTATGCAAACATAATATTCGTCCGTCACAACATTGGTCTTTTCACGAAAAATTGTGATTTGCACTCCATTAATACTAGAAATAAGCATAAACTTGTAACATCTGCTTATAGACTACAGAAAGTGCAAGGATCATTTTTAGGACTTGGTGCACGGTTTTATAACAAAATCCCCACAAATATTTTAGATTTGCCTATGAATAAATTTAAGGAACGAGTTAAGTCAGCTTTGGTACAGAAGGCTTATTATTGTATAAACGATTATATTAACGATGGCGAGGCATGGGTATAGCGCTCGTTCTATCAGGACTAATATTATTATTGTTAAAGAAATTGTTAAAGCTTGTTTTGAAAAGAGTAATTGCTGAGTTTATTGCCGGCTCTTCTCAGCAAAAGCAACCTTCCGAACCGAGCATTAGAGTCGACGTTTCATAAGTGCCTGTGAAGGCCTATTTGAATGAATAAATTTATTTCATTTCATTTCATTTCATTTCATTTGCTTGATCGCCAGCTTGATAAACACATGCACCTGCATGAAGCTCAGTTTGGGTTTAGGGCTGGACTCTCAACGGAGACTGCCATTTTGCGACTCAAGCACACTGTTCAGTACTATATTACAAGAAAAACACCGGTTTATGCATGTTTTCTGGATCTGTCGAAGGCATTTGATTTGGTTTCGTACGACGTTCTTTGGAGTAAGCTTCGGAGTGAAACCAGCACACCAAAGGAAATTATATCAATGTTAAGTTACTGGTATCATAACCAAACGAACTGTGTGAGATGGGCAGGTTCATACTCAACAGAGTATAGGTTGGAATGTGGCGTCAGACAAGGTGGTCTGACTTCACCGAGACTCTTCAACCTGTATGTCAATAGTCTGATAGTTGAGCTCAGTGAAGCAGGTGTCGGATGCTCTATTGACGGGAATACTGTCAACAATATTAGCTATGCTGATGACATGGTTTTGCTGAGCCCATCTATCAGGGCCCTTGAAATTCTTTTGGATGTGTGTGAGAGATACGCCGAGTCGCATGGTCTTAGGTATAATAGCAAGAAAAGTGAACTGCTTGTATTCAAGGCAGGAAGTAAAAAACCCAAGTCTGTTCCTCCGGTCAAACTTGGAGGAGTTTCCTTAAGTAGAGTCACCAAATTTAAGTACCTGGGGCACTGGGTCTCGGAGGATCTCACCGATGACCTAGATATAGAGCGGGAGCGTAGGGCATTGGCAGTGAGATGCAACATGCTGGCTCGCAGGTTTGCACGGTGTAACAGAGATGTTAAAATTGCATTATTTAGGGCGTATTGCCAAACGTTTTACACCTGCAGCTTGTGGGTGAAGTATTCCAGCAGATCCCTCAATGCCCTACGCGTCCAGTATAATAATGGTTTTAGGATGCTGATGGGGCTGTCTCGCTTCTGCAGCGCATCAGGGATGTTTACCGAGGCCAACACTAGTTGTTTTAGAGCAATTTATTAGAAACAGAACGGCCTCTCTGATGCGACGCGTGCGGGACAGTGCTTTCAGTCTCCTAAATACCGTACTGTGGAGATGTGACTGCCCAGTTGTGAGGCACTGGAACGCCATACACATGGCATCCAGGGTCGCACTTATTGATGTCAGGTAGTTGTTTTTATATGTTTTAGTTATTATTGTTTGTGTTGCTGTTTACTAACATTCTTAGTATATAAGTAATTTCATGTACCTACTAACAATATATGGATTTTAATCTGAAATAAATTATATTATTATTATTATTATTATTATAAGACGTTGCTTCGTACCAAATTTCAAGATTCTGAGTTCACGGGAAGCACCCTGTAGGTTTTGATTCCCTTGCAAGTGTCGAAAATTTGCGGCATAAACGGCTGTATCTTTTGATTGCGTTGGCTTAGAAGTTTGATTTTTTCACAGCTTCAAGGGACAGTAGACCTGAGTAATTGATATAAATTTCAGCTTCATACCTCCACGCGTTCCTGAGAAAAAGGGTCTTGACAGACGGACGGACAGACGGACAACAAAGTGATCCTATAAGGGTTCCGTTTTTTCCTTTTGAGGTACGGAAACCTAAAAAAAGGAAAAAAATTACTCAAAAGTAAAAATAAGTAAATCAATCAAAAATAAAGAACTGTTGCCAGCCAGTCGCCAAAATCCTCTTAATAATATTAGTGTAGAAAGAGCGATAAACCGGGAAGGTTTGTCCTTTATTAGTTTTTAACGTACGTATATATAACTTTATATTTTGACAGGTAAATTTCGCCGTGAATTTCGCCGAGCCTTCTGCTGCTACACGGGTCCACTGCATGATAACTTCACAACTCTCACCAGGGTCACCACGTCGAGGTCCAAGAAGGACGTCATGGCATACGACAGGAGTTCCGCAAGGAGGAACGTGTGCAGCACCACATTCATACAGAATGGCTACAAAAATGGATGTATGACTTAAAAAGTGACGATAGAAGTCATGTTTGTGAAGGTTTTTTAAGGAAATATGTCGCTGCTTTGGAAGAATACTGTCGTAACTCAAATTGAGTTTTAGTAGAGCACTTTAAAGTTTTTTTTGTAATGTTAAAATGCTATATAAATTGAATAGGAAACAGTCTTTCGATGACGCCACGCTCGTAATTGTTGTTATAGAAATACGATATGTACTGAGTATTTATATAAAACAGATAATTTTACGTTGAATGGTGTTACTAAATTTTGTAGCAGATATTTGGTAATAATGCGCTATTCTTTCAAAGCAGCGATGTGTCAATTAGAAAAAAAAATAAGAAAATTTGGTGTCAAATCAAAATAAATGATAAATCTCTTGAATTGTACCTACAGTGATGTATTTAGTGTCCCAAAAACTGCTTGTATAATAATTAAATAAACAAAATTTGCAAAATGAAGCTATACCTTTAAAAAAATAAATTTATGTTAAAAATTCAAGTAACTAGCGCCATCTAGTTGTACATGTCGAAATCTTCACACCCGAGAACATAGGAACGTTCTTAAACTATTTATACATTTAAGTACAATTTTGTAAACATTTTGTGATGTAACTATTTATATTTATATGTAAATGATACTTAAATAATGTATGAATAATACATAGTTTTAAATGAATAAATGCATTTGATTATACTTTTACTTAATTTTTGTTTTCTTACCTAAATTTTGTATATAAGAACATACCTATTCACTTTTAATTTAGGTATTGAGAAGAAAAAATTAAAATTGCATCTAGAGACTGATTTTGGATGACTGACTGATTAAAAAAATTAAAGTATTCACTAGATTTTTATCCACACATGTTTTGATATATATATTTCCTATACGTATGTTTGTTTCCATAATTCACCTAAACAAACAATTGGACCGATATTTATTGGGTTTTGTATGTTTGAAAACATATATGGACCCGGTAGGTCACCCTGCTTTTTCGGGCAGGACGACGTCTGCTAGTGTTGAGGTTTAGAGTTGCAACCTTTTTTAGAAATAATTTTATTTTAAGATAGAGTTTGCATGTTAATTTTATGTCATTGTTCTTTTTGTCAATTGTTAAAATGGCAGGCTTGTAGAGAGAAAAGATTTAAATTATATATTTTCACAGAACACCCATGTTTCCTTTTAAACTTAAACATTCAGGAACATAGGGAGTTCGAACCACCACAGCTAGGTTCCTTAGTTAAAATATATAATGCTTATAGAGAGATTATTAAACCTGCTAGGAAAATTAGTAGAGCCATCTTTCTTTAGCTACTAAAACCAATTTAATATTTTTCTTACAAAGAAATCATGGTTCAGTTAATCAGCGACATCTATCAACATACGGAGAAAAAAACTTTTTCCGATTTTTCCAAGCACAAGTTGTAGTTCAGGAAAATGTCGCTAGATGGCGTTGCTTGTTTTAAATAGATAATATTGTCTCATTATCTTTCTACTTATAGTAAGCACTTAGCACATATAAATGTTACTGTTAATAAAAATACGAAGATTAAACTCATTTAAAAGAAATCATAATTAATGGCAACTCAATTCCCAGACGGTACTTATAAAAGTGCTAAGATCGTGTTTGAGTACCTAAGACCTACTCTTAAGAGTTATCAACACCTTCCAGGAAAAGGTCAGTAAGGTCACATCCGGCTTTCTGTAATTTAGACCATAGACTATGGCGTACGCACTAATATTATAAAGGCGAAAGTTTGTGCGTGTGTATGTTTGTTACTTCTTCACGTCTAAACGGAGGGAGCGATTACAATTGGGTATGGTGTTAGCTGAGGTTTATTTACAAATTCCATTTAAATGGGTTAAGTTTTAAGTAGCTTTAGCGTGAAAGCGACAGACAAACAGAGTTACTTTTGCATTTATAATACTAGTATGGGTTTGTTAGAAATGTTGTGTACGTCTGTAATTGGTGTACATAACAGACTTTTATTATGTACATTATTTTTGTAATTTTATGTACAGTAATTACATTATTGTACATTTTGAAATAAATAAAGAAAATATAAAACCTTGGGAATGTGGGCAAAATATATACTAAGGACAGCTAGCATAGATAAGCTTGCTTTCACTGTCTATTGAGTTATAAGAATTTGCAATCCACACCTCATTTTAAAGTGTTCGTTCATACGAAATGTCCCATCTTAAGATCAACGGAGCGTGGCTCTGTACAAACGATAGGCGAATGGCTGAGTGCAGTTTAAGATACTCTGTCTAGACTTAGTTTTGCTTAGAATATACCTAGACAGGTGTGGGACGACTACACTTTGAGGTTCCATCAATAATATCAATCGAAACATCGATTATGAGTCTTACTATTTGATATCCTACTAATATTATAAAGGCGAAAGTTTGTAAGTATGGATGTATGTATGGATGTTTGTTACTCTTTCACGCTCCAACGGCTGAAGGGATCTGCTTGAAATTTGGCACAGAGCTAGAATATGTTCTGGAATAACACATAGGCTACTTTTTATCCCGGGAACGCGGGTGAAACCGCGGGGAGCCACTAGTTATCCATATATATAAAACAAAGTCTCTGTCGCCTCTGTCTGTCTGTCTGTCTGAACGCGATGAACACAAAAACTACTGAACAAATTTTCATGGAAGTCAAACCGCGGTGTGAAAGCTATTTAAATAAAATAATACCCCGGCATAGTTAAAACTTAACAAATAAATAAATAATAAAAATCCTGGGACATTTTTCACACACGGCCAATCCCTTGTTGTCAACAACTTGTTTTATAATCAACAGATAATACAAAATGTCACAAATTCTACACTTAAATCAGTAGATACATGACTTTTATATATATTGAAAGAGAGACACAGAACAAACAGACGTATGTTCTCAAATTTGTTAGTAGTAACACAAGTAACAATAAAAAAAATATATGTTTGTTTCGACTATGTTTATTAAAACCGATGCAAACTCAAAATGTGGTCGTCCTGTTAATCTTTCCGAAATATTGTCTCCAGTTTCCGACTATATGCAAACACAGGGGTTATTTAAATGTATCTTTATTGTCGGGTCGATGACCTCTGTTATTTCTACTGAGTTTTGTGGAAATATCTATGAAATGTCTCGCTTGAGACCGTAATAAGGTAATGGATTTTTTAAGCCATTTGAAATTTGAATTATTATTTGTCATTATGACTATTTCATAAATAAACTTGTGGCTCCCCGCTGTTTCACCCGCGTTCCCGGGGATCTTCAATTTTCCCGGGATAAAAGTATCCTATATCTATCCGTCTCCTGTAGTAATTGTTCAATCTAGTGATCCCAGATTTTATCTTAGAATAATTAGATTTGTGTAAGAGACGAATGATTTCACGTGAATTGACTGAAGGTACCTGCCTATATTTATTGGATTTTCCAATTCACTGAACCTCGATTTATGGTGCCAATCTTGTTTATGGATACGGTGTGACAGACACAAACTATGTTTTATTTTGATGAGACTTTACTATGATTAGATATATCATGTTTTCCGATTGGATTAACAACTTGTACATTTTCTGGGTTCCGTATCCGAAGGATAAGCCCTAGGACATTATCACGCACATCCAAACTAAGCAGAGCTTGTGATATTATTTAGGTTAAACATTTTTTCTGTTTTTTTTTCTTATATATGTTATTAAATATTTTTCGGGGTGTCACAAATAAAAAATTATTTATTTCTTTCTTTCTTTTGATATTATTATTGTTTAAGTAAGTATTTGTATCGATGTGTATGTTTTTGAATTTTTTTGTTAATTAATTTTGCTCTGTTGATGTTGTGCGAGTCCAAAATAAATATTTTTCTTTCTTTCTTTCTCTCTTTGATATGGTAACATAAACCTTGTATCTAGGACTTTCAAGCCGTCGGTATGGGTTCGAATCCCACCCAGGACATTTATACGCATGAATATGTCTGTTTGTTCTGTGTCTGGATGTAATTATCTATATCTAAGTATTTAAAAGTACTATATGTAGTATATTAGCACTATCGTTACCACATCACAAGCTCTGATTTGTGGAATCAGATTGGCCGTGTGTGAAAAATATCCTAGGATATTTTATTTCTATGTAAATCATGGATTCATGAATATTTAACCTATTTTCAACTGGGTCAAAGTCGAAAGGGCAAAACAGAAATCGAGTAGGTGATCACAGTTACGTGGTGTTTTAAGTACATACTCATTGTACTTAATATGGGCCGTTTCGGCATAAGAGCCTTTTTATAGCTGTTCTAAACAACATCTTCTGAACAGCAAAAAGTTTTGTTGTAGCTTTTTCAACTTTTTTCTGATATAGAAAAAGTTTTGTTGCAATCATACGTGGACTTTTCAAAATGCAATATCCTACAAATATTATTTTATGATAGTTTGTGAGGATGTATTGATTGATATTTGTTACTCTTGTAACTGTCAGGCAAAACTGGTGTAGGATTAAATTTGAAACTGTGGAAAGTCTTAAGAAGTTGCTAGGTTAAAATATAATAGTTTCATGAAAAGAAAAGTTGTTTATTATTTAAAATAAATAAAGTAGAGACAGGCAATCTCTTCTTATAACCAGATTGAGGTAATATTTACCTACTAATTTAAAACGTATTTTTATTTCTTAACAAACGTTACATTATCACATCGTAAAAATATAGATACTGATAAGTTAATGCTTGAAAATACCTAATAGAATAAAAATATTTTACAGATTACATGTTATGCTCATTAAAATTTTGTCCTATAAAGGAATCGAACGAGCAAAAAGTCAATAAACTAAGGCCTCATTAGCACGAGAGGTTTTTTAACGGACGGAAAAAAGCGTTCAAATACAACAAATGTATTCCCTAGTATATGTTCACACGACAGCGTTTTTGAAACGCGACGCTTTTTTATCGAGCGGTGTTGTATTTTCAACTTTAGGCGTTGGAAATAGAGCATATCTATTATGGTACTTGGCAATGCATTTGTTGTGTATGAACGCTTTTTTCCGTCCGTTAAAAAAACTCTCGTGCGAATGAGGACTAACAGCCATATTAACAGTCATGCAACAGTAAACTATAGCTGCAACTACAGTCTAGGTTTGATTTTCTCTAAACTCTTACAGTTTTAAACTATTAAGAAGTTGCTGAACCAAATAGTTACTATTAATAAATAAATATTTTTGATGAACTTTTACAAAATTATTTTGATTTTCAACAAAAGTAACATAATCATAACGTAAGAATAGACTCATAAGTTAAGAATAAATTCATAAATGCTTGAAAATACCACATTGCTTAAAACTATTTTAAAGATTACATGTTATGTTCACGACATTAAAATTTGTATTTAATTTTTTATTTAATTTATGGGAATAGAACGAGCAAAAAGTCAATAAACTAACAGTCATGCAACAGTAAACTATAACTGCAACTACAGTCTTTGTTTGACTTTCTTATCGATCCTGCTTATAAACATCTTACCTAACATACTATAATTTCTCACTTCTGTTATTAGCAACATGGTTAACTTACCTGTAATTTTTTTATTCGTTCTCTCTGTTCAAGCTAATTTAGATAATATTATAGATACTAATGCAACAAATAATAATATATTACTAGATCATACGATGGTAACTGATAGTGATATTTTTCCTTATGTGGTCGCCATTTTGAAAAGATCTACTTATCTATGCGCAGGAGCATTGATTGATGATAACTGGGTGTTGACAGGGGCCGATGCGTTGTTTCTGTAAGTATTTGTGTTTAAGGGAATGTTGGTATCCCACTAAAAATGCATGAAGATTTAGGTGTCTTTAAAAAATCATAAAAAAAAATCCTCACTTGAAATTTTAGTGTGATACCTATGTTAAATCTTTATAATTAAAATTAAATTTACTGTAAAAAATAGATATGTAGTGTATGTGGATTTGACTAGTAAAATAAATGAAATGGAGAGTCATGCATGACTAATAATGCTGACCCTAAATAGAAATAAGTAGATTGTAATTTTACTAAATTAAAAGACGTAACTTTACTTTAAGCAAACGAATAAAAAAGTGTAACAATGTTGTATAATACCTTAAACTCAACATTTTTTTTCTTCTGAAAACCGTATTTGCCAATATTCATCCCCTTAACAGTAATGATTGATCGTTCAAAAGTTTGTAGACGGGCAAACACCAAACTATATACTTTTCACTATGCATTTTTATCGATATACCCGATAAGCTTAAACTATTTTGCAACGCCTTAAAAAGTCAACTAAACTTATGTGATATAATATATAATAATAAGTTATTTATTTCTCTCTTGACAAAGGTAATTAATATCTAGGTAAGTAGTTAAAAATAACATTAAACAGTTCATTAACGCTACTCCATTGTGAGAGACTGGTGTCTGTACTAGGACGCCCTGCTTTACAGGTCTCCAAAAATAACCAATAAATATTATAAATTAATATTAAATCACCAATTTTCGCAAGAGTTAATTTGTTTCTCCTCAATACCTTACAATATTTAAAACTGTGATAAATAAAGCTATTTTTTATATCAAAAGGTATTTACTTACCTTTTAATCAAGCATTAGATATATAAAAAAAATCACTTTTCCAGAATGAGAGAATCCCAAAGAATCATCAGAGTGAGACTCGGCAGCATTAACTACAGAAAAGGTGGTACTTTACTGCCAATCAAGTTCTTCGAAATCCATCCCTATTTTGATGACAACAAGCCTGAATTCGACTTGGCACTGATCAGGCTGCCGGTTCCAGCTAAGTTGACACCAAGTCTCAATTCTATAAGGATGCTTAAAAAGCAGAAACACATATCAGCGACGCATTTCATTGTCACTTCATGGCTTACTACTACTGCAGTGAGTATTAGTACAAATTAGCTTCTGTTTCAACCAAGAAATCGGAATATCAGAAATCGCGTTTGTATTAAATCTAAGTTGGTTTTTGAAAAGAGTAATTACTGGGTTTATTGTCGGCTCTTCTCAGTAAAAACAACTTTCAGAACCGAGTATTAATAGTGACTATTCATAAGAGCTTGTCAAGGCCTATTTGAATAAAAATATTTTGATTTTGAATTTTGAACCCGGGAAAAGCTAAATTCCCGGTATAAAAAGTAGCTTAAGTGTGAATAACTCTGTGCTAAATATCCATATCCCTTAAGCTGCTGTTGTAGTATAGGGCAACAAACATCCATCTTATTTGTGAGGATGTATCTCACAAACTTTCGTAATCATAATATTAGTAGGGTTGGTTTAAAGTATCAACCATTTAACAATACATGTATTATGTTACATAAAAGAAAAAAAAATTGTAAGCTGCAAACCATATTTTTCGTCGGAACACAGACTCCCCCGAGTCAACCATCCACACAATATATAGTACAAGCTCTGTTTAGTTAGCAATCACATTTATAGTGCAAATAATGTCCCAGACTATTTATATCCTCTTTATATTACAGACCGGCTTTCTTTGTGGTTAGGGACCCTGATTTTCAAGCCGCCGGTCGTGGGTTCGAATCCCATCCAGGACAAATATTTTTATGCATGAATATGTCTGTTCTGTGTCTGGATGTAATTGTCTATATAAGTATGTATTTAAAAGTAGTATATGTAGTATATCAGCTATCTGGTTACCATATCACAAGCTTTGTTTAGTTTGGAATTAGATTGGCCGTGTGTGAAAAATGTCCCAAGATACATATTTTTATTAGGATTGTGTGAAAGCTGATATGTGTAAGAAGGGAGTGATGAGTGAAATGACGGCTGACAGAGAGGAATGGAAGAAAAACACATGTTGTGCTGACCCTGCTTAAGCGGGATAAGAGCAGGAAGAAGAAGACTTATTTTTATTTAATCTTGTACCTCCAGAAGCAAGATTCCGAAGAGCCAAAGCCTCAGGAGTCAATGGAGGTGATCAAACGACGACGGATCCTTTCAGTGACCCACCTCCACCCGTCAGACCCAGACGATTGTGCTGAAGAATTGAAATCTATTGGAATTAACGCCACAGATACTGTGATGTGTCTTGATCCAGATTTGAAAGGAGATCAGTGCATGGTAAGATTTTTGGAGCTGTTGGTTTGGAGGTACTTTCTTTAACTCATTTGGTAACGTTTGGGATAAAAATGTCTGTGAAGGATGGTGTTTTATTGATATGGTCTAGAGATATATAGGTAATATTCAAGTTTTGTATTTTAAAAATAAATCTTTTTCGTTTCTCATCTGCATTGTAGTTAATTCTGAGCCAGAAATAAAGTAAAAAGCACGCAGAACTATTTTTAAACGACTTCAAAAAAAAGGAGGTTTTCAATTCGACTGGTATTTTATTATTTTATGTTTGTTACCTCATAACTTTCGATTGGGCGAAGCGATACAAAACACTGTCATGAAAATTGATAATGTTTAATGTTTATCAAAATTATTTCGTTTAATTTAAATATATATTGTTTTTAAAAATATACTAAAAGTTGTCGATTTTAAGGAGTACGTTGGACAGCTGATGCAAAAATAAAGCGACAAGAAGATACATCCTCTCGTCAAAACGGACTGAGATCTCGCAATTTCAAAACTTTCTTTCAGAGAGACGTTGGTGCCCCAGTTGTCCTAAACGGGATATTATGGGGCATCCTATCGTCATGGAGACCAGAAAACTGCGCTGAGGAGCTCCCAGGGTCCAGCTTCGTGTCCCTAGTATCAGCACCAGACATCAGCTCGTGGATACATGCTATTGTACATGGACGAAGATGGGGTCTCAAAGCGAATACTGAAGGGGATTCATGATTATATAATTATTAATATTAAGTTTATTTAAAATATAAGCATTTATGTTGTGATTATTTCTGTTCTCCAAGACCTTTCATTTGATACCTATGTTAGGTGGTTAATAATATATTTAATTTGTTAACAACTAAATATAGGTGTCAGCCATTGTGGCGGCAGCCATTTTGAATAGGGGAATGATATTTCAAATCAGCCAACTGTTTTGTTAGAGTTTGAAGTTTCGATTTTGATGTTCAGGTTCCACATAAATACAATATACTCACCTAATTGATGTATTTTATACCAAGTGTTTTTTGATGAATAAGAAAAATTTTAGAGAATTGATAATTTTCATCTTTAAAGTAAGAACTGTGTCACCTAGGCTTATATAACAATACACAAATAAGTAAGTATAGGTTAAACGGTGGAGAATCCGTATTTGAATACACATATCTATAGAAACATAACCCTTCGTATTGGCACCGCAATCGGGTAAAAAGGATCGGACGATATTAATGGTTTCAATGAGCACAACAAAGAACCTATTACATGTTCGACTGAAAAGCGGTGTCGGTTTTGTAATAAAACCGGGTTTGAAAAAAAACCGGGCTTTTTTATTTAAATCGGTTTTTAAGCCTTGTTTTTCATCGGAGTCATTGCTGTCCTGTTTTACTCTCTGTCTCACTCACACACGATGTAATAAAATTAAATGAAAATATAATTAAAATAGGCATTCACAAGTAGGTAGGAACTTATAAATAGTTATTTTAGGAAGCTCGTTTCGAAAGGTTGTTTTAGCTTAGTAGAGCCGGCAATGAACTCAATTAGACTATTCGAAACAAACTTAAATTACATTTCAAGTAATTGGGCTCGAATTGACGTTCTAAGATTTTTGAGTTTTAAGAAGAGAGATCTACAAATCATAGAGATATTGGATTATCTTTTCCTATTTCCGACTGTACCGTCGACACCTTCTAGACGGCTCCAAAAAAATAAAAAATACAAAAAAATATGTAATTGACAGTTTGTAATGTCAGATGTAGAGTTTTTTATATTATTACCTAAAAACTATATACAAAAAAAAACCTAAACCTAAAAACTACATAAACAAATTAAAAATAAATAAATAAAGTAAACAAACAAACAAATTAGAACAGCTCGCCCAAATCGCAATTAATAAAAATAATTTAATAGCTAGCTATATTAAAAACAGGTATTTACAATCCTATATCTATATACCTACATACATATTTGTACGACATATAGGGTAAAGGCACCAGTGGCCAGCCAGGGACCAGTGGTCAGCCTTTTGAGTCATTTATTGGTCGTAAATATCAGGTATATTCGTTTTACCAAACCGCGAGTGTTTAAATAGAAGCTCTGATTCCTCATTCGTCAGTACATCACACAACAGACGCGGTGAGGGTTCGGGGGGAAGAGAAATACTCGTTCATACAGGTGCTGTTTGTCGGCGAGAGCAGTAATGTCATGTCCGCCATATTTTTTGCTGCACGTGCTATTATCTTAGCAGGTACGAAAAACTGCTTTTTATGTATATAACTATTATTTTTTGATCATAATTGGTTTATTTATTAGTTTATCTATTAACTGACATTGTATTTTATCGAAAATATCACTTTTTTACTCATAAATTGAGGGGGTTGACTACTGGTGTCACTATTTTCCAAAAAATCCAGTGCTCAGCCTCCCACGGCTGACCACTGGGTTTTCCATTGTTTTATTTATTTTCGAGCTAATACAACCATTATGTCAATTACATTTATAATTTCAAATTTTATTAAGCATGTAGTAGACTTTTCAGAGTAAAACCCAGTAGTCGGCCGCATTTGAAATAACGGAAACATCGGCTGACCACTGGATTTAGAGGATCCAGTTCTCAGCCATCGTTAACTCAGTGAAATAAGGTTCAAAACTGTACAGATTTTTGACGTTGAGTTTACAATTTACGTAGGTATTGTTTGAATGATGGTTTTTTTATGCCTGTTACGCACTTACCCAGGATTATGTAAGTAAAAAAGTCAGTAAGTAAGTAAAAAGTACGGTGTATGTTTATTAAAATTATCCAGTATTGACTACATCTACATAATTTTATTTTCTTATTTATAGCAATATGCCGAGACAAATACACACACGCTCCAAAAAAACTCACTTTTGCCATGGAAGCCATTAGAAGCGGAATGTCGATTTGGGAGGCTAACAGACCAAAATGATGGTGGTAGATCGTAAGACTAGCAATAGACCTGATCTACGTGAAATTGCTAAGTGCGAAGTTGTCCAGAGTTACACCTACCTGGGTTCCGCCATCACAAATACTGGAAGTTGCGAAGAGGAAATTAAAAGACGGTGTGCCATGACCCGATCAGCCGTGGAAAAGCTCACGAAGATATGGAAAGATCGCCGCATAACCAAAAACACCAAGGTTCGCTTAATGAGTTGCCTAATATTTCCTATCTTCCTGTATGGAGCTGAAACATGGACGGTCTACCAAAAACTTCGCAAAAAGATTGACGCCCTTGAGATGTGGTGTTGGAGACGTTTGCTAAGAATAAAATGGACTGCTCACCGCACTAACGTTTCCATCCTGAAAGAGCTGCGCATCAAACAAAGACTTTCGTCGATTGTTCAAGTGCGAATCCTCACGATAATTGGACATTCATGCGCAATGAAAGCTCTTTGGAACGATTAGTGGTACAAGGAAGAGTAGAAGGTAAACGTTCTCGCGGCCGATCACCCACAAGATGGACAGACCTGATAAAATCGTCAGCAAAGTGTTCCCTCATCGAATGCACACGCACTGCCAGGAATAGAGAGAGATGGAGAAGCCTCGCAAAAGCCACAACCGACAGCAGACTTTCCATAACCACGACCACTCCGCCAGGAGTGTACGACTGAGAAGAAGAAGATATAGATATGATTATTTTTTGTGATCTCTTGCGAGAATATATATTTTGTAATAAGTCAAGGCAATTTCGTGTCGTAGGACTAGTACTCTCTATCTTTATGTAAAATAGATAAGGCAATAAATAAATAAAAATTTATTAGGTGTAATATTTAGGTATATCGTTGATTTTGATATAAATATATGTGATTTTGATCTCATTCTACTAAATAGTTTTAAAGGCCGAGTACTGGGTACACTTAGGCTGATTACTGGACTTTGGAGGCTGACTACTGGAGAAAAGTGCCATTTTTACTTTTCACTGAATTATAAATACAACAAAGACGATTGTTACTTTTTGTTATGTGTTATTTTAAATCTTTAATAAACGTTTGATCAAATCACGTAATGCGTTTGTTTATACCACTAAACCCGTGGAACTGCCGACTATTCAAACTTCAAAAAGTCGTTATGAGGCTGACCACTGGTGCCTTTACCCTATGCACGCACTACAATTCACAATACTAAACTAGTGAATTTCAGAATTCTGATAATTTAAGCTAGAACAGAATAGTCAGTAATTACTGGCAGATATTTAGAATTCAAATACCTTTGCAGACCGAATTCAAATCATTCGGATGAGTGCATATTATAGTGGTTAATGAGAATACAGTTTTCAACATCCAACTAGTGTTGTAGATGTATGTTAGTCGAAAGCATGAAAAAGTTCTTAAGAGTCTAGAAATTTCTGAATTTTTGATTACAAAATGTTCGGTGCGTTCCCAACTGAGACACTTGAGGGTACAGCCTAAAAACATACGTACGTATTCACACCACTGGCTTTCGGTGAAGGAAAACATCGTGAAGAAACCTGCATGCCCGAGATGTCACAATTAAAGGCATGTGATGTCCGCCAACGCGAACCCAGTGTAGGTTCGCGTGGTGGACTATGCCTAAACCCCCTCGCTGTTAAGGGATGCTCGTGCTCCTTGGTGGAGACGTATATGAGCTGATGATTATGAGAAAGGATTATCTATCTAATATTTTGAGATTTATGTATGGAACGTTTAAAGTAAATAAAACCTACAAATCTTATGTTACAGTTAACTTAATAACACACCTTTATGTTTGTTACAAAAACACACGGATAAAATTATAAAATACGGTCGAAAATCATGCTATAAAAAAAACTTTTTCTTCGGAGGTAATAAAATCGAGTAAAAACAAGATACTTCCACACAGGAAGAACCAAAGTTTTATCAAAATAAATGATGAATGGTGAAAAGTTATAAATATTCGACGCGAAGAAAAGTGTAAAGAAATATAAGTGAATTTGTTACATCACTAGTGAAGTGTTCAATGTGTTTTAATTGACAGAGCGGTTTCTAAACATTTTAAGCACATGCTCAGATAGGGTCTAATTACGTAAGGTAATTGCAATTAATTTCAATGAATTTCATATTAATTTACTTAAACTCTATTGTATTAACTGAAAACATGTAATGACTGACCAGTTGACATGTGGTTAATGTTCTTGGCTTTCGAGCCATTGGTTGTGATTTCGATTTCCACTTTGGACAAATATTTATATATGCACAAACATGTCTGTTAATTCTTTGTCTAAATATAAAATGTCTTTATAAGTACTTATGTAGTGAACTCAGCTTTTTAGTTATTATTACTAGCTTTTGTACAAGTTCTATTATTTATTTATTTATGTAGCTTAATTTGAAAAAAAAGTCCCAGCTTTTTTTTATTAACACGAAATTGAAAGAAGTCAGTTTAGCTGTTCTTTATTGCAGGAAAATATGAAAGGAAAGTGTTAGAAAGTAAATTAAAGTCATAATAAGTCTATATCACAAGAATTCCATACATAATATGTGGTCTATATCTACTCTGTAATTACTTCGGTACCTACATAATTTCAAATTAGTCTGGGGATACCCAATTTTGATTGCCCAAACTTCAATATCTAACAAAGTTTTAGAGATTAGTTTTCTATCATTCGTGAATTGTGTAAAATGTGGTAACTATATTGCTAGATTTAGTATCTATAATATTTAATATTGCGTCTAATATGTTTCAAAGGGTAATTCAATTCTTAATCTATCTATACTTATAATAAATCTGTAGAGAGGTCAATTCTGTACATGAAATATATTTTCAAAATAACTATCAGGGGGTGATTAGTGATCGATACTGATGCCAAAAATGCAATCAGTAAAATTTTTGTCTGTCTGTCTGTCTGTCTGTCTGTCTGTATGTTCCTTATAGAAACAAAAACTACTGGACGGATTTTAACGAAACTTGGTACAATTATTCTTCATACTCCTAGGCAGGTTATAGGATACTTTTCATCACGCTGCAATCAATAGGAGCAGAGTAGTGAAGGGAAATTTTGGGAAAACGGGAGAAATTACTCCATTTTTTAAGCTTCCGTCGCGTGTGCAGCCTTAATGGTTACAGTTATATAGAAATCATGTATGACGGAAATATTCTACATAAAATTGTCTAAAAAACCGACAAAAAAAGAGACAGTAAAAGATAGACATATGATGTTGTCCCGCAACATCATATGTCTATCTTTTATGGTTGACTCACAATAACACGTGTAACTCCTGATAGCTTATCAGTTCGGAGCATTCAGATTATATTTGTTTAATCTTACGTTTAGAATACTCCAACTCATCCCTAATTTAAAAAAGTTGACATTATTACCTATTCAATAAAAAAAGAATCATAGAAATCGGTATAGAAACAGCAAAATTATAGATGAAATAACCCATCGCGCCGTCACACGTGAATACTAAATTATGCTGGATTATTTTTAAACGACTTCAAAAAAAAGGAGGAGGTTCTCAATTCGACGACTGGTATTTTTTTTATGTTTCTTACCTCATAACTTTCGACTGATGTATGTATGACTTTAAATGACCCTTTAAATGAACTAAAAAAAAGTCCGGGACAACCTATGTCTATCTGTTAAGGACTATCTTAACTGAGCCAACTCAGTATAACCATTTTTATACTAACCAAATTTGTTTTAAAATAAAGCATTATATGTGAAGGTGTTTTTATAAAGATTATATTAATCCTTATCCAAAATAATAATCATTCGACTTCAATGAATATCTTAGGAGATATCGCAAATTTAAAATACCATAGCAGCAAATAATTATCGCGTACAGTGCGCGAGTGAGGGCGCGAGGCCGGTGGCACCAGTTAGCTCTGCGAGATACTAACCTTCTACGTAAACGAAGTCGCGGGTTAAAGTTAGAGTTAGCCCAAAGAAACTATTCCATGCGAACGAAGTCGCAGGCAGAAGCTAGTAATATTATAAATGCGAAAGTAACTCTGTCTCTAACGCTTTGGCGCCTAAAGCACCTATAAATCTATTGAATATTTTTAGTGGTAATAAGGTAATATGCATGTTTTATTAAGTTTTTACGTTCCCACCCACAAATAATAAAATTTTAGTGAGACCAAATACTTAAAATGTTATTGTTTTTAGTTGGTTTCTTCTCAGCAAAACCAACCATCCTAACCGAGTCTGACCATACTACTAAGCATATTTCTAAGTGCTTGTAAAGGTCTATTTCAATAGAAATATATTGTATTTTCATTTGGTCATGATAAAACAAGCTCTTATTAGTTTAGAACAAAATTAGCAGTAATAGTGTGCAAATATTTATATATTCATAATGTTTTTTGCCATTTTCTCAGTCTGTTTCCTCTCGGTCTTCGAGTCAAGGGTGCTCAAAGCTTCGCCTGAAATTATTTTCAGTCACGTCCAACATTTCTAGTGCAGTGTCCACAACATAATTGCAGTTTAAACTTGTTGGAGACACTTGACACTCGACGAGTTCAGTTGTTGCGTGCAATTTGTAAATTACTAATTGAATTTGCTTTTTGAACGTCAAGATTTTATTCATTTAGATGATTTTCGGTTAAGATGGCTAAAAGATAAGATATATAGGTAGCCGCTTGGTAGGTTTCACAGGAAATGGACATTTTCACAAATAGACAATTCTATATGTCATAATACGCCGAGTACCTTTTTTTTTTTTTTTTTTTGATTTCCCAGGGGAATCCTCATAGGATACCCGGCAGCTCCGGGGGGAGCCGCCGGGTTATGTGGAGACTCACCGGCACAGAAGGTGCCGGTGCCTACCCACTAAACCCCTGGGGTTCCATTGACGCCTCGGCGCCGTGTGGCGGGGCTGCGGGACACGCGTAAGCCTTACAACCGCATGCCCCGCCGGCGCTGCTCGGCCTCCCAAAAATACTGCTGGAGGCCGAGCCCGTCTCGGGGGGGCGGGACTCACGATGCGAAAACGCATGCGAGTCCCGCCCCCCTCTCAACTTCACCGGAGATGCCCATGGAACAAATGGGCATCTCCGGCATGGGACCGTTGGCGTGGGCGGCGGATCCCCCGATCCGCCGCCCCGGTCCCCGGCGTTACGGCGGCAACCGGCCCGCGAAGGCCTGTCGCCGCCTACCGCGCCTGCGGCGGCGAAGCGGGAGAGAGTTGACGTCGTCCTCTCTCACCCGCTCCGCCGCCTCCTTCTGCGACATGACTTGGCCGCAGAAGGTTGCGGCCGCCTCCCAGGCCTCCTCGCTGCCCACCATGGCCCTGATGAGGGCCAGCAGCGAGAGGTCTGCGCCGACCGTCGCGGACAAGGCGGTGCGAGGAGTCGCCCAAGCGGGGCACTCCTCGCGCGTATGTACCGCCGTGTCCGAGACGCCGGCCCCGCAGTGGTGGCACGTCTCCGTGGGCTCTCTGCCCGCCACCCGGCACAGGTATCGCCCGAAGCAACCGTGCCCGGTGATCACCTGTGTCAGGTGGAAGGTGAGAGCCCCGTGCTCCCGTTCGAGCCACTCCTTCAGGAGTGGTCGAACGGCGTCCACCACATCCCGGCTCGTAGCCGGGTTCTCGAGTCGGGCCGTCCACTTCCGGAGGAGAACGCTGCGAGCGTCCTCCCTCCAGCTCGCGATCTCCCGCGGATGTGGACGGCCCCCGGCCTCCTTCGCTCGCCAGTACACCGCGGCGAGTACCTCGGCTTCGAGGTCCCACGGCGGCGTACCGGCGAGCACACACGCGCCGGCGCACGACACGGTGCGATACGCTCGGACCACCCTGAGCGCCATGGCGCGCTGCGGACGTCGCAGCGCAGCCTGGTTTCGGGCGCTAATACGCCGAGTACCTACTACAACTACAGTATTACTACTGCAATGTAGTGTTACTATTATAGTAATAGATTGTCCATAGATTGTCCTTTTGAAAATCCGTTGCAAGATTAATAGACTACAGGCCCTTGAAGAAAAATTACCAGTGATATGAACCACCGTGAAAAACGCATAGAAGGCTGTTACTGTATCCTAAAATGTACTGTTCTCAGAACTGACGGCATAGTGCTAGGAATTATTTTAGGATACAGTAACAGCCTTCTATGCGTTTTTCACGGTGGTTCATATGACCGGTAATTTTTCTTCAAGGGCCCTGTAGTCTATAAGATCTAGGAAGAAAAGCTTAGGTGTACAGTCGCGGTCAGAAAATGTTTGGGTGGTAAACCAAATATCCTTAAAATGTCGGAATCTGCAAATGTGTTAACGATTCACGATTTAATTGATACTTTAATAATAATAAGTATCTACGTTGATATAATATTTTGGACTTTACTGCACGCAGTTTTATAAAGATAAACCTTTTATTGAAAACTAATTAATACTTTTATTATATGATTTGCTTTCTCTTGCTAATCTTTTGTATTATGAAGAAAAGGGTTTTTGGTTACGCATTATTTGTCTCGAAATAAAGTGATAATCCTAATCAATGTCAATGTTACGACAATGAACACTCCCAGATATTTGATAGATAACAAAGGGTATCGCTTTTACTGCGACAATACCATTGTTTCCATAATATAAAAGTCTCGATACTTGTTCTTACAATAGATTTATTGATAGGGTTGGCAAATCTGTGCTAATATAAGCTAAAAAGTTGTTTCAACGCGTAAATCTCAGGATTTAGAAGTCCAAATAAAAAAAATGATTTTAGTGTTCGATAGCCCATTTATCGAAGAAGGCTATAGGTAATATAATATCACGCTTTGATAAATAGGAGTGGAACATCAAATATCTATTTGTATAGTACGTATTTAAAAATCAATCATATCTTATCTTATCTTATCTTATATATATATAAAAATGAATTGCTGTTCGTTAGTCTCACAAAAACTCGAGAACGGATGGACCGATTTGGCTATTTTTGGTCTTGAATTATTTGTGTAAGTACAGGGAACGTTTAAAGCATTCAGCTTTTTTATTAATTGATTCTGAGGCAGTACAAAGTTTGCCGGGTCAACTAGTTCTAAATAATAATTCGTTTGTAACAGTTTCAGCGTGAAAGAGTAATAAACCAACACACATTTGGATTTCATAAGATTATTTAAAATTCAGAATAGACCCGCGACCTGCAACTTAAAAGTCAGGGTTGGCAAAACATCAACTGGTTAAATAAATCTTTGCGATGACAATTGCCAACCCTGTGAAAGTTAAAACAACATTACTTTACCAAGTATACTTATTTTGGGATATTCTCTTGTTATCCAAGCGCCATCTTGTTTTATCCATATTTATTCAATTAGGTATCTCATTACTTAATCTAAGTGTCCATTATCAGCTCTTGTAAATAAAACAGATTTGTCAAGTATTCGATTTGGAATTCTTTTGATCTATTTGCTTTTAAATTATTGTACAAAAGGAACAGAATAAAAAATATGCGTCATCTACACAAATATTATAAAGAGGGAAAAATTTAATTTTTGTGTGTAGGTCTCTTTGTAATGAATAAACTCAAAAACTATTGAGCCGATTTCAAAAATTCTCAGACAGCCCGGTTGGCTCTGTAGTTAGTGACCCTGACTCTCAAGCCGCGGGTCGTGGGTTCGAATCCCACCCAGGACAAACATTTGTATGCATGAATATGTCTGTTTGTCCTGTGTCTGGATGTGAATATCTGTATAAGTATGTATTTAAAAGTAGTAAGTAGTATATCAGATCACTTTGATGCTTAATTTGGATCAGATTGGCCATGTGTGAAAAATGTCCCCTGGATATTTATTTATTTATTTAATCTTATATTTCCCATTGGAGGGTATATTATTTGGGAGAAACATAAATTATATATTTTATCCTTTAGAATTTCATAGACTTTAGTATTCCAAGACTTTTTAATTATTTTATGCAATTCCGAAAGGCTTAAACTTTTAATTATTATAATTTTAACCTTGTACATAAAGTAATAAGCGATGTTACTGGTAATTACCGGTAAGTATAAATTATTAACTATGAACAGCTTAAAAGCTCACACAGTTAACAGCTTACGTATGAGGCGGGTGAACTAAATCCGCAACATCCGCAGGCATTTGAAGCTTTGTTTCTTAATATGAGCTTTACCTATTTGAAAAAGTTGCTAATTAAGTTATTGTTTTAGTATTTAACATAATTATAAGTTATAGCTGCGGCGGTATGTCTCTAGGTTATGCCTTTTATAATAATAAGTATCATATGTGTAAGTATATCTTATCCAGAACATAATCTATCAGTAGCTTAATTTTCGTCGAAATCCCTTGGGCCATTGTTGCTTGAAATAGTGTCAAACATCTATGTTTGAGGTGGACAAATCCATATATATACCCTTCTTCTATAGGTAAGTACTCATATTATAAAGAGGAAAGATTTGATTGTTTTTTGTTAGTTTGTTTGCATTGAATAAGCTCCGAAACTACTTGATCGATTGTTAAAGTTCTTTCACTGTTAGGACGCTATACTATCTCCGGTGAACAAAGCTATATTTTATTCCTAGACTCCCACGGGAATGGTAACTACACAGGTGAAACCGCGCGGAGAGCTTGTTTATAAGTAACTATCTGATAATGTAGCATTCCAATGGTAAAATAATTTTTGGAATCGGCGTAGTGGTTACACGGTGGACACGCAAAAATATAAATTTGCTCTCTTTATATGATTAGTGTAGACTAGCTTCTATCCCGCGGTTTCGATTTGCCCGGAATAAATATAACCTATGCTATTAATATTACATCCATACATCCATTCTCACAAACTTTTCGTGATAGTAATATTAGTAGGATAAAAATGCCTAGCGTATTTATTTTACAAGCATTATACCATCTGCTCCGTCGAAATCATTTCTCTCCTTCTATCCAAGGTATGGATTCTTCTAGAAAGAATATTAAGGGGGATCATGATATCCCCAAACGATAATATCAAATGTAGCTATTTCCTCAGAAAGGGTAAACGGTCCCATTTGCGGAAGTATCGCTTCCCCAATACAGCGACGCGAGTCATGAGTGGTAGCGGGAGCGAGTGCGTGAGCGGTTAGCGATTATGATGCGGAATAAAGATTGTATAATTTCAGATTGTTTGTGCAATCTAAACTGTACAAAGAAATGTTCTATAGAAGAAAAGTAGACGGAATTAGCCCGCAGAATAATATTTAATCAAAAAGAGACTTTAAAACAGTACGTTTAAGGATTTATATAATTTAAATAGCATACCTACTATATACCACTTGTTAAGTTACCGTGTTCATCATCATCATATCAGCCATAAGACGTCCACTGCTGAACAAAGGCCTCCCCCATCGACTTCCATGCAGACCGGTTACCGTGTTATGGTTGAGAAATAAAAAAATCTCCTCCGGAACGGCTTTACCGATTTTTATGAAATTTTATATGCATTTTCAGTAGGTCTGAGAATCAGCTACTATCTATTTTTCATACCCATAAGTGATCACAAAAAAGGTAACGGGAACTACGCGGGTGAAACAGCTAGTAATTTATAAATATCCTTATAGATCTCCTTACCGCTCCTTTCTCATTAATTGGACCACACAACTATACCCTTGACCTTGACATTGAATAATGGTTCAACAGTCAAACTAAGCGTAATTGTGTTTAAGTCCATTTTCATTGACTTCCTATTTGTTGAAGTTCGAAAACCGAGATACTTCTGCTTTCTGAACTCATTAGCAAAAATTAACTGAAGTAAAATCAGGCAGGTAAATTATTATCTATGTAGGTATGTATATAAAACAAAGTCCCCGCCTCTGTCTGTCTGTCTGAACGCGATGAACACAAAAACTACTGAACTTATTTTCATACGGTTTTCACCAAATTACGGAGTATTTCATGGGGAAGGTTTTTGTGTATAGTACATCAATTTAGACCCGGTAGGTAGCGCTGGTGGGCAGAACGGAGTCTGCCGGGTCCGCTAGTTATTTATATACAAATATTATAATGAGTTAGTTCATTTGAACAACCTAATCATAGAAACTACAGGTTCAAAGGTGCACTAAAATTGAATAAAATACCTAATAGCTAAAATATTACTTATATTGGTTTTATTTGACATCGTAAGCTAATAACACGTTTATTGAGGCGGTAAAAATATAAAAAGATTGTAAGTGAACTGACGACACAGATCAATACAAAAGCGGCATCTTCAAAGGGCTTATTGGGCGCCATTACCCACCAGCGGCGGGATGAAAGGAAAGGGTATTTCCTAGCGATGTGCCGAGTACGGTTTGACTCGAGTCAGACTCGATTCCTGCTTTAGACTCGCCTACTCGAATACCAATTTATTTTGATTCGAGTACGCCAGACTCGATTCCGGTACTCGAGTCAGAGGGCTTACTCCCGAAAACGATTCGAATTTGATTTTGTTTTGATTTCAATTTGAACTCCTATTGGTTAATCCCGAACCAAAAAATTTCAATTTGAACTCCTATTGGTTAAAAAAAAATTAAGATGGCCGCTAAGATTGACATGTATTCGATCGGTAACGGTATTTGACGTTTCAGAATTTTCTATTAAGTTGTGTGTGGTTCGTTTCTACAGAAATAAATAAATATTCAATTCCTTATTTTTTTCTAAAACGAAATCTTGTACATTAGATGTAATTTTTTAGATTACATAAATTTATCCTAGATGTGATAACTCGATCCTGAAAAAGTACCTTTTTACTGATCGTGTATTTTGACGTTTAAAGTCGTTCCCGCCATTCGATTCACAAATGTCTTTTAATGGCAGGAGTACGGACTTTTCGATTCGGTTCCGATTGTAACGAAATTCTTGATCGAAGTTAGTTCCAAAAAGTGTCACCGCACGATTGTGCGCTAGAATCGCTATCAAAAATGTATGAAATGACATTTATTCGATTCGAACTCGTTTCTCGAAAGCGTCGGGAGTAAGCCCTCAGGAAGAATCGTCTCGTACTTGCTAACTCGATTCTATTTATGCGAGTTCAATTGACTCGAGTCTAGTATACGAGTTTTGTTGAGTTGAGTTTTTTTAATTATCTTTCATTAAAAAGTAATAAAAACAACATTTACCGGACTTAACTTAACTTTACTGAAAAGTAATAACTTTGATACCTTATAAATATTAACTTTTAAATATTTAAAATCATGAAGCGTCTTCATAATCGGATATGAGCAATATTTCTGAGGTCGATGCCAACCGCAACATTAGGAAAAAAGGAATCGGTAATGAGGGTTGATTCGAGTCTAGCCGGAATTCGAATACTGACTCGACAGTCGGACTCGAGTCAGTATTCGAATACCAAACATAGAATTCGAGTAGAGGGAATCGAGTCATGATTCGAATACCGTATAAACTGACTCGAGTCGACTCGATCCACCAAAACAGCGACTCGGCACATCACTAGTATTTCCTATAATAGTCTCAATAAAAATATTAAAGGAAATGTCAAATCGTATAAGAGATTTTTATTGTATTGAATACCAACTTAAAGCCGTAATGTTAATTTAAATTATACCTACCTTACTGATTATTCTGAAAGATTATTTTACTTGTAATTGTATAATCAGCTCGTATAAATTAATTACTATTGAACTTCCCTTCCAGGTCCTTTCTTAATAGTTAAGTACCTATTGTATGCATATTGTCAGTGAGACTAATTCCTTGAAATGTAAATAAATCTAAGTTTGTTTTGAAAAGAGTAATTGCTGAGTTTATTGCCGGCTCTTCTCAGCAAAACCAACCTTCCGAACCGAGCGTTAGAGTTTGACTATTCTTAAGTGTCTGTGAAGGCCTAATTGAATAAAAAACATTTTTCATTTTCATTTTCATTTTCATAAAATATTTTAACTAAGTCGAACTTGGCATTTTAAAATCACTAGGTATTAAGTAAATGAAGGTTTGTTACTCTTTAACAAAATGACCGCTGAAGGGATTTCAATGAAATTTGGCACAAGCTTGCAGTAGTTTCTGGAATAACACATAGGCTACTTCTATTCTGGAAAATTAAAGATCCCCGGGAATGCAGGTGAAACCGCAGGTAACCACTAGTATTATTAATGCGAGAATTTATGAGGATGCATGATATGTTACTCTGAAGGGATCAGAATGAAATTCGGCACACAGTTTGAATATGTTCTGGAATAACACATAAGCCTTCTCAGGAAAAATAAGGAAACTCCGTTAACACGGGTGAAATGCGGAGAACCACTAGTATACAAAACTATGTCTGAATTATAGGCTTGAAACATTTTTTTTTTCACCAAAAAAGCGTTAGATGATTATATTAAAAACGCCCCTTAAACGCTTCCGTAGAAAGGGACAGAGTTACTTCTCATGCTCTATTGGCTCGCTAATAGTTCACGTTAGAGGCAGTCAAGTGTAAAACCTCTTTGATTAATCTGACATGTCTAATTATCTAAGTTTTAGGTAATAATATACCTACAGCCCCTACAGGTAAGCTTTGTGGTTAGCGACCCTGACTTTCAAGCCGCCAGTCGAGGGTTCGAATTCCACCCGACAAAATGCGTAATACCTATATCATCATCAGCTCATAAACGTCCCCACCGAGAAGCTCGAGCCTCCCCTAACATCGAGGGGGTCTAGGCCATAGTCTATCACGAGGGCCTAGTGCGGATTGGCGGACTTTACATGCCTTTGATTGTGACATCTCGGGCATGTAGGTTTCCTCACGATGTTTTCCATCACCGAAAGCCAGTGGTGTGAATCCGTACATAAGTTTTTATAATCTCAGAGGTACGGGCCAGGGTTTTGAACCTGCACCTTAACCACGATGGCTATATGTCTAGATGTAAATATGTATACAAGTATGTTTTTAAGAGTAGTATTATAGTATCAGCTATCTGTTTACCATATCACGAGCTATTAGTGTGGAATCAGATTGGCCGTGTGTGAACTTTCCTGCAATATTTAAATATGTATTTATAACTGGTAGATTGTATTTGTGTAAATCCCCGTCAGTCACACAAATAAACAAAAATATCAAATCTTTCCTCATCATAATATTAGTGTAGACTTACTGTAGCGCTCTGCGGTTTCACCCGCGTAGTTCCCGTTTCTGAAGGAAAACGGGGATAAAATATAGACTTTGTTACTCTCTGATAATGTAGCTTTCCATTGGTGAATGAATTAAAAAACACTATTTAGCGGTTTAGCCGTGAAAGCATAACAAATAGGTATATAAAGTCACATGCCACCTGATGGAAAGCGGTTACCGCAACCTAAGGACGCCTGCAACACTAGAGGCATCACGGGTGCGTTGCCGACCCTTTAAAACCTATTAACTCCTTTTTTGAAGAACCCCATACTGTATTCCCCGGCGAAAACCTCAGCTGGGAGTTCATTCCATACAATTTTTTTATTTTTTTTTATATTACAAGGGTGGCAAACAGGCATACGGTCCCACCTGATGGGAAGTGGTTACCGTAGCCTATGGACGCTTGCAACACCAGGGGCGTCACTCACGCGTTGCCGACCCTATAAAAAAGGGAGCAACTGTGTAGGCAGCAGCGTTGCCAGACGTCCCGCTTTTGGCGGGACCGTCCCGTTTTTTATACCAAATTGTAATGTTCCGCGCGGGACAGGCTCTGTCCCGCTTTTCGGGAATAACTCGACCGTGTGTGCAGCGCACTGAGAAAGCGTGCATTGACTGGAGGAAAAAATTGAGAGACACGACTGAAAAAAAAAAAAAAACGACGTCAATATTTTTGTGACGTCTACAAGGGCACCAAATTGAGAGACACGACAAAAAAAAAAAAAAACGACGTCAATATTTTACTATGTCCCGCTTTCGACAAAATAATCCCGCTTTTGTCACTCAAAAAGTTCCAAAATCCCGACTTGACAAAAAATAAATCTGGCAACCCTGGTAGGCAGTGAAAGGGACAAAGCGCAATGCACTTCTCGTCGAAGGGCCAAACAGGCATCACTCCTGCACCCCCTACGACGCTACTCCATCCCTGGTCCCCCCACTGCCGCTACAGGGTCTCCTCATGGAGCTCTGGCTACCTTACTCACCGCAGGAACACAACACTACATGTAGTGTTATTCGGCTGCGGTCTTCTGTAAGGTGGAGGTACTACCCCAGTCGGGCTGCCCCAATTTCGAACCTCCTCCAATATTAGATAGGATTCTCATAAAACTACATTGTTTACATACTTCAATAGTGAAAAGTTGGGGAGACTTCTGCTTGAAGGACTTTCACAACGAGTTCAAGTTACGGGGCCAACAAGTTAAGTCGTTGTTAAGTAATAATGAATTAAGCTCTCGATCGCTCATCGAAATTAATTACTTCCCTTTATCATTAAGAAGCTGAACTCTGGTAAATACGGTTTGTTTTTACTTGACTGAGAGAAAGAGGGTTATGTTATGATAGAAGTACATAAGAAACTAATCAATATACATTTACAAAATTTTCGTGTCACAATGTTGGTAACCTCCTCCGAAACGGCTTGACCGATTTTTTTGAAATTTTATATGCTCAGTAGGTTTGAGATCGAATTTTTGATACCCGTAAGTGAAGGCCGCTTCGGATCGTCGGCTTGGCCGATTTTTATGATTTCATTTAAACTAACATTGTGACACGAGAACTTTATATATAGGAGAATTATAAAAAAAAAAATACTTTATAAAATTATAAATTTCATCGCGAACCCTACATAAAAACTTTCGCATTTATAATATTAGTAGGTTAGTATTCAGCCCAACCCTTCACGGTGGGGAATGTATATGTATAAGTCATAGACACCCGCCCTGACGGTCCTCTTTAAGAAGAAGTAAATTACACTTATAACTTCACTTCAAAAATAATATTACGTGACAACCGCATACTATATATATTTTCTCCGCATATTTCTACCTAATATAACAACTGTGCAACTCGGTTCCCGCGCGGGAGAAGCCCCCTGAAGAGGATCCCAGGGTAAGTCTGTGCATTTATAGATAGGCATTCTTTTCCGTGTGGGGTTGACCGGAACCAGCAGCATCCGCATAGTGGAGGGTCACTCTCAGGACACGAAGCCCTAGGTGGCCGCTACAGTTAGTATAAATACCATAATATGTAGTCTATACTACATCACAAATCATAGTCTCAGAATCAGAGACTAGAGTCTCTGCCAAAGATTTATTATACCAATAAACCACTGTGTTCCTAACCAATTTCGTAAAGTTTTGGGTTAAACCAAAACAGACCTATTTTGAATTGGAAATGACTGAAGCGATGTTTATATGTAAATATGACCTTTTAACCTTAGTGCAATGTATTATGTAGTTTACGTCACTGGTTTGATTCCCAGCTTGGACATATTTCTGTATGTATGATTTGTATGTTTTGATGTGTGTATATATTATTATATATCTTTATCAATACATGATATATAAAATGGATGTATGTTTGTTACTCGAAAGTATTTGAAAACTTAAGGCCAGACCTTAAGTTAAGTATGCGGGTGAAACCACGTTGCGGATATTAGTATTATAAATGCAGTTTTTGGCAGTATAGAAGTCTGTCAGAAAGGATATATTTTTGCATATAAGAATAACATATGTAGTTGTACCTACACTGCTTATAAGACAAACAATTTATTTAGCAAATCTACTTATAAAATTTTTGTAATTTTTAGAGTGGAGTGTGCTAAATTAACGTACTTAATTATTTATTACCGTTTAGTGTAGATTTTTTTGTCAAGGTATTCGTTTTTATATTTACAGAAGATAGTTAGGTATATAAAATTTGTGTAATTTTTGGTGTGGAATGCACAAAATTACTTAATTACCTGTTTCTTACCTTAAAGTGCTTTATATTTAGTTATTTTTTCTTCTCAAGTCAAATTAAGGTTCTCTCACAACGCGAGTGCAACTTTGGAACGTAAACTAGTCTGCATAAGTTTGTCATCAAATATTTTCATATTTCAGTTCTGAATATCTTCTAGTAGTGTAAGAATATACCACAAATCGTTTCAACGAGAATTATATCTTAGTCAATAATGTAGTTGAGTTTCGTAAAGCTGAGTGTACATTTATGAAAGCTTTTAAGATTTGGTCGTGAGTTCAAGTGCCATCTAGGACTAAAATAATATAAATATAATAATAAATATCCTGGGACATTTTCACACACGGCCAATCTGATTCCAAACTAAGCAGAGCTTGTGTTATGGTAACCAGATAGCTGATATACTACATATACTACTTTTAATCCGAGAGCCTCTAATATAGTATGTAAAACGATATCCAGCAATTGATAAATTAATCTTAGATTAAAAAAGTATGGACGAAATCTGTTAAGGATTATTTCTAGATAGATATGTAATAAATCGTTTTTAAAGACGGATCCTTATCCAAGTCGTTGCCAGCCTCGCTTGAATGGAAGTCATTTGTCAGAAGGACTTAGCAGCTTGCAACACTTTTTTTGTCGACTAAATCTAACACTTTTTCTAGCTATACCGTCCTCTTTCTTTTCAACGTGTAAGAAACGTAGGTAGGTAGGTACTAGGTAGAAGGTAATTTTTTTTAGTCTGCATAGTTTGGAATCGAAGATCTTATTTTTTGAGATCAAAAGAAAAAAGTATAATCCTAAGTCCTCATTCGCACGAGTTTTTTTTAACGGACGTTAAAAAGCGTTCAAATAGAACGTATATGTTACATGCATTCCTACGTATATGTTCACGCGACAGCGTTTTTATAACATGTGCTTGTTTTAAAAACACTGTCGTGCAGCGTGTTGCATTTTCAATTTTAAGCGTTGGATATAGAGCATATTTTATATAGTACCTAATGCCACAATTTTTTTATAAATTTAAATTTTCTTGTCAGTGTATACAAATCTTTAGCACAAGACTGCCATTTTCACATCTAATTCGAATATGTTTTGGAGTTATGGCCCGCACTCAAACAAACTGTTTATAGGTAATAACGTTAACCTACTTTTATGATGGGAGTATTCGCGAATACATAAACCAGTCGTAAACTGACGGATCTGTGTGTTGACGAAATAATTTGGTGGCCATTTTGTTTATGAGAATCTCTACTTAGTATAATGATGACATATTCGGATTTACAAAAAATACAAAATACAAAAATTATTTATTTCATACAATAACTATTTATACATACTAGACTATAGGCCCTTGAAGAAAAAATACCGGTATAAGCTATAAACAACGCCGTACAGTAATATTTGATCTTAATTCCTCCCTTGAACTAAAAAAATCCATTTACTCACGTCCTCACATGTACCGCTCAAAACTGACGGCATAGTGCTCAGAGCTATTTTAGGATACAGTAACAGCCTTCTTTGCGTTTTTCACGGTGGTTCATATCACCGGTAATTTTTCTTCAAGGGCCTGTAGTCTATACATTTTAACATAAACATACATAGAGCCTTACTGATAGTTAAGTATTTAACAGCTAATATCGACGAAGGGACACGGTGGGGTTTTAGTGAGTAGGAGTCTCACATAACCTTCCGCTCACCCCCAGGGCGGAAGGTATCCATGTAGGATTTCCCCATCCAAAAAAAAATATGGGTGCTAATTTGGTTACAATATTTTTTTAAACAAGCCAGTTTATTTTGGTTTGTAGCCTTGACTTTCAAGTATTTTTATCTTTCATAGTCGGTTGGCTTTGTGGTTGGTCTGACTTTCAAGCCGCTGGTTATGAGTTCGAATCCCCAGGACAATCATTTGTATGTATGAATATGTCTGATTGTTCTATCATCATCATCATCAACACAGCTCATATACGTCTCCACCGAGGAGCTCGAGCCTCCCCTAACATCGAGGGGGTTTAGGCCATAGTCCACCACGCGGGCCCAGTGCGGATTGGGGGACTTCACATGCCTTTAATTGTGACATCTCAGGCATGCAGGTTTCCTCACGATGTTTTCCTTCACCGAAAGCCAGTGGTGTGAATCCGTACGTAAGTTTTTTATAAACTCAGAGGTACGGTCCAGGGATTTGAACCGGCACCCTCATGATCGTGAGTCGGTGCGTTCCCAACTGAGCCACCACGGCTTCTGATTGTTCTATGTCTGGATGTAATTATCTATATAATTATGTATATGGAGTATATCAGCTATCAGGTTACCATATCACAAGATCTGCTTAGTTTTGAATCAGTTGGCCGTGTATAAAAAATGTCCCAGGATATTTGTTTTAATCCCAACCATGTCAGTAAAACCGGTCCCAACGGAAGATCAGCGCTGACTTACAATCAGCACCATGCTGCGTTGGGACCATTTTTTGGTAAATACTTTAGTTTTTTATTTTCCTTCTATGTACCTACTTACTATATATCTTTTTCCCATAAATATATGTATTTTCTTTCATAAAAGCAACTTTTAGAACCGAGCATAAGACTGTTCAAAAGTACTTGTAAAAAAAACGATTTGATACAGACATTTGTATGTGTAAAAACACATGTCATGTGAGTTATAGAACACGTAGGTAAATGATAAAGGTAATTAAAATAAATTTGTTTTAATTATCCACTAAAAGATTATTTTATTAATGGTAATGTAACATTATTAAAATTTATACTATTTAAATATATATTTTATTTTTTCCACTGAAAATAATAACTATGTACAACTTAAATCCTAATTTAAAGTACTAAATAAAAAAAAACTAAATACGCAAATATATCAAAGAATTGTATAGACTAACAAATTATCCACTCATTATAATCTTCTATTTGTCTGTCTGTCTGATCGCGATGAACACAAAAACTACTGAACAGGTTTTCATGCGGTTTTCACCAAATTACGGAGTATTTAATGGGTTTTTATGTATAATACATCAACTTGGATCCGATAGGTGCCGCTGGTGGGCAGAACTAAGTCTGCCGGGTCTAAAAATATATTTAATCATTTGGGTTTCATTCTTTTTTGAATTTCCTGCCACCACAGCCGGCGGTTTGCCTTTAACATTACAAAATAAACATTAATTAAAATTACTTGAAATAATTGGAGATACATCGCATATTCTCCGTTGTGATCATCTTTTCCAAATAACACTACGAAAAAAAATGAAGATACAAATATGAATCCAGTCATCACAAACACTAACGAAGCGAGGAGTATGCGTTTACATATATCGGACGATCGCGCCACATCGGTACTCCTTAGCAGTGACCACAACACACTCAGGTAAAGGCACAAATTGATAAATAAAGGTAAAATAATCATTGCGATTATCGTCAATGTTATTAGGAGTATATGTAATGGAGTATATATGTCACTTTCATCTAGAGTTAAAACTAAAGAAGCCATGGCCGCCGTCGCGACCAAGGGAACTCCCCAAGCGAACAGCGCGCTCTTCAAATACCTCCTCGTTATATTACCATTAAACACCTTCACGAGATCCAAGTAGAACATTACGCATACAACCAAAAACCAAAAATTGAAAGCCTCGAAAAAGAAAAAAATCATTGTAATCATACCATAATAATGCATAAAAGAAATACCCTTTCTCAAATATATCATACTAACTGCAGTGATCAACGGAAATAATATTGAAAAGCAACCGGCCGTGATAACATTTAAAAAAACAAAATTTTGATATGTACGAAACTTCGGTAACTTTACCCAGGATATGAAACCAACAATCATTATTGCTATGCACAATAATAATATGAATGCTGCTATTGGATCACCTACTTCCAATTGTGGTTCTTTACTATTTAAGAATTCTTCGTAGGCCCCTCTTAGGCCGGACGAGCTCATTGCATTGGTTCGATTCGGTAACATTAGCTCGAAGACGGTATAGGTCTCTATGCTCTGTCCCGCTCGATCACTAGGCTATCACTGGAGACGTCCGATAGTCTGAGGCCGCGTTTCTTGTTTTCTGGCAATGTTTGTATTAAAATACAAAGGAGAGTCCCGAACAGGTACAGCGCCGAGAGCTGGAAAAAAAATAAGTTTTCTTATAAAACTTCAGTAGGAAGTAGGTATGTTTTTTATTATCTATACTGTCTCTGGATTAATATAAGTACGTGTTTGAAATAAAATGAAATCAATACCTATATATTTATTTATTCAAATAGGCCTTTCAGGCACTTATGAAACGTCGACTGTAATGCTTGATTCAGAAGGTGGATTTTACTGAGAAGAGCCGGCAATAAACTCAGCAATTACTCTTTTCAAAACAAATTGGTGAAGCGCCAACCCGTTTAATTAATAAAATAATATAATTTGACTGTTCAATAAGAACAGTTTATTTTTTGTAAACAAGTATTACGTACAGCGCCCTCTTTCATCGTCTTGACAAAATGTGCACTCAAGGAAGACATAGATGGCGTTACTCGTATTGATAATTCGACAAAGATCGATTTATCTGTTCATTGATTGGTTGATATTATACGTCACTGTCATTTAAGAGATATGCGAAATTACTTCGTTTATCCGCCATTAATTACTGCTTCCGTTGCTGAGTCGATCATCATGGAGACGTGACTCCAGGAAAATTAATTAAATCACTGTAAACTACTGTCCTTTAGAAGAAATAATAGCTAGAAACCGTACGTACGGTGTTATCAAGGGTGCACCCATTTAGGATCTGTGAGATCCATCTATAATCGCCATAATTAAAGTGGATGAAGATTCGGGCCACCAACGCTTGCTGCCGCTCGTGCTGTGGACCCTTGGAGGACTGGATAAAGGGATCCCCATCCACCTTCACCATCAATACCTGATTAAGAGAGGCACTAAATGTTCGAGGCAAATGGTAAGTGGGCGATTTATTAACTATACGGTGGTGAATACTTGTTTATAGCATTATAAAAAATCTCTAAGGGCGGCCATATTTTTAGGTCCATTTTTCATACTCAATATATTTTTAAAAACGTACGCAAGTACACGGTTGTTGGCTATTTACACGCCGGCCATACCACAAATTTTAACACTTTCTTAAACAATAATAATATTAGTCCTGCTAGATCGAGCGCTATACCCATGTTTGTCATCATTAATATAATCATTTATACAGTAATAAGCCATTTAAAAGTAGTTTATCCGCTATCTGGTTACCATAACTCCTAGTTTAGAATCTGATTGACCATGTGTGGAAAATGTTCCAGTACATTTATTAGCTGGCATCCCGCGGTTTCACCCGTGTAGTTCCCGTTCCCGTGGGAATAAGAGGATAAAATATAGCCTATGACACCCACAAATAACGTAGCTTACTATTGGTGAAATAAATTATTCAGATCGATCGAATAGTTTTTAAGTTTATTCAGTACGTACAAAAATACAAATCTTTCCTCTTTATAATATTTTTTTTTTACATTTGTAAATAGTAAAAATGTTCATACCTTTATACATTTAAAAATGTTTTTATGAAAGCTATAGTAGTCTGTATTACTACTTAGTATAAAACAAAGTCGCTTTCTCTGTCCCTATATCCCCATGTAGCATACATAATTTTTTAAAACTACGCAACGGATTATGATGCGGTTTGTTTTATTGATAAAGTGGTTGAAGAGTAAGGTTTATAATAATATGTATTATAATATCCATTAAATAGTAGAGAAATACTGTTATATTTGAGGTTTCTAATGTGCTATCACAATTTTGCCTATAAACACTGCACCCGTGCAAAGCCGGGGCGGGTCGCTAGTAGTGTATAAAATTAAACTTGGATTCTAATACATCGATATATCTTATACATTATGTCACTATTAACAAACACAAATGGACAAACAATGACTACAATAGTATCCATGAATATGTCTGTTTGTCCTGTGTTTGGATGTAAATATCTATAATATGCATGTATTTAAAAGTATTATATGTATTATATCAGCTATCTGGTTACCATAGCACAAGCTCACTTTTGGAATCAGATTAGCAGTGTGTGAAAAATGTCTTAGGATTTATTTATTATTTATTTATTTATTACGTAGAAAACTATTTCACTAATCGTTTCAAGAGCTATTGAGTAATCGGGGAACATACATCTATAAAATACTTCGACAAAATGAGAAAAAATTAAATTTAAAACATACCTTATAATTAATAGGTTAACAGTCCATAACTTAAGTAACCAACGCAGACTCTTACAAGCAACTAGTCAATAATAATAGAGGAATATATGACTTGCAAACATATTATGTATTATACATAAACAGTCATAGCTATTATTTCCTCATTTGAAAATAATTATCCAGGCATTTTAGGTATATATCTAGCATGATGTCACATCTTTATTATTTCTGTATGTAAAAAATAGCCGTGGTTTCTTAGCGAGTAAACTTGTAACATCTGCTTATAGACTACAGAAAGTGCAAGGATCATTTTTAGGACTTAGTGCACGGTTTTATAACAAAATCTCTACAAATATTTTAGAATTGAAACTATCGCTAGACGGATCCAGTTAGGTTGGGCTGCATTTGGTAAACTTGATGACATCGTCTAGTCTAATATTCCTCAGTGTCTGAAGACCAAGGCATTTAACCAGTGCATTCTGCCTATCGTCACATATGGTGCTGAAACATGGTCGCTTACAAAAGGCAACATATATAAAATAATGGTTGCTCAAAGAGCCATGGAGCGAACGATGCTGAGCATCTCCCTCGTAGGCCGAATACCCAACGTCGAAATACGACGTAAAACGCAAGTCGTGGATGTGGGTAAAGGGATCACGGGATTAAAGTGGGGTTGGGCGGGACATCTGGCCGGATGACAGAAGATGGGCTAGAGCTATCAGAGTGGTGGCCAAGAGAGAGACACAGGAAACCGGGTAGACCACCGGCCCAGTGGGTAGACGACATTGTCGAAGCAGCGGGTAGGCAGTGGATGAGATTAGCACATGACCGTATAAAGTGGCGTAAAAAGGAGCCCTATACTCAGCAGTGGGTTATTATACGGGCTGATTAGATTGATAGATAGAAAGAAAGTTAAATAAAAGGATGCACCCATAGATATGGTCACAATATCGTATAACTTTTTTCCGTGTTTTGAAGTGCGACAGGATGATTGACATCTAATGTCAAATATTATGATTGCGTTCAGAAGTTTAAATTGTGACAAACTTAAAATTGATTAATTTAAAAACCGACCAGATTAAAAATCAGTACTATTAATGAATCATCTATTACATTTTGTAACTATTCAATTTGGTCGCGTTCGCGATATTATCTGTTACTTTTTACTTTTGTTGAGTTTCAGAACGCGACATTAGATCCTCTAAAGAGCACGCAATATAAACTTTGTTGAATAGCCATAAAGTTCAAATTGGCTCTACATTTTATTTAGATAAACTTTGTATAGGAAAAATAAAAAACTGTTTTTAGGGTTTTCCCGGCAATTATTACATATTTCTCACCTTTTAAACCTTCCCTGGACCCCCACAAACATTTCAAGACCAAGGAATGATACTCAGAACAACAGTTCTCGAGTTTTTGTGAGACTAACGAACAGCAATTCATTTTTATGTATATTGATTTTAACATATAGCCTTACTGATAGTAAAGTATTAAACCAAACTAAGCAAGCTTGTCTTATGGGTGCCAATTTGGTTACAATACTTTTTTAAACAAGCCAGTTTCCTTTGGTTGGTAGCCCTGACTTTCAAGTCTTCCTATCTTTGACAGCTGGTTGGCTTTGTGGTTAGTGACCCTGACTTTCAAGCCGCCAGTCGTGGGTTCCAATCCCCAGGACAAACATTTGTATGCATGAATATGTCTGTTTGTTCTATGTCTGGATGTTATTATCTATAATATGTAAGTATTTAAAAGTAATATATGTAGTATATCAGCTATCAGGTTACCATATCACAAGTTCTGCTAAGTTTAGAATCAGATTAGCCGTTCGTGAAAAATGTCCCAGGATATTTGTATTAATCCCACCCATATCAGTAAAACCAAATTTAAGAACCAAGCAAATGTGTTGTTCATAATTGTTCGTAAAAGCCGATTATATATAGAAATTTATGAGTGTGAACATTTCAGTAATCTCTTGGAGTAAAATGGAACACATTTAATAAAGTATTTTTTTATCATGGAGTAGTTTGAGAAAGAAACTTGGAGTACTTTGGGAATAACCCTCAAAAATAAATAGAAGCCGATTGTCAGACCTAATGAATTTGCATAAAAATCGGTAAAGCCGTTTCGGAGGAGTATGGTAATTTACATTGTGATACGAGAATTTTATATTTATGAAGATTAAATGCACAACAATGAACAATGCGTGGACTTAATTATTCAAATATTGTTTATACATTTTGTATATTTCCTGTTAATATTTGTATCTCGTAATGGATTATAAATACCATAAATCAAGAGGAAAATATAAAACACTAGCTGCCTCCGTGCGGTTTTACCCGCGTAGTTTCCGTTCTAATAAGAATACAGGGATTTAATATTGGCGAATGAATTATTCAGACCGGTCGGATAGTTTTGGAGCCTATTCATAACAAATAGTGAAACAAAAAATCAAATCTTTCCTCTTTATAATATTACTAGCTCCTCCGGTAGCTACCTTCGCGTTTTACCCGCGTTTCCCGCAGCAATGTGGGGATAAGATATAGCCTATGTTGCTCCCTCATAATAGGTATAGCTTTCTAATGGTGAAAGAATTTTTGAAATCGGCACAGTAGTTTTGAGTTTATTCATTACAAACATTTACAAACAAAAATACAATTTTTACCTCTTTATAATATTAGTGTAGATTATGAGTAGGTAGGTATCGTTGCCGATTTTTAGGAGTTAAGACCCGGCTTTTCAGATTTCAAACCAATGAAAATACCTCACCTACGCTCCCCCTAGTTCCCGTTCTCTTAGGAATACAGGGATGGCATATAGCCTATGACCTGTGACCGTCCCGTGATCACTTGGCGGTATCAAAAATAGATAGTAGCCGATTTTCAGACCAACTGAATATGCATATTAAATTACATAAAAATCGGTAAAGCCGTTTCGGAACATTATGACACGAGAATTTTATATAAATAATATTTTTCTTTGTGTCATCATCATTATCATCAGCTCATATACGTCTCCACTGAGGAGCACGGGCCACATCTAATAACGAGGGGGCATAGGCCATAGTCCACAATGATTTGTGACATCTCGGGCATACAGATTTCCTCATGAGATTTTCCATCACCGAAAGCCAGTGAGTGGTGAGGATCCGTACGTTTTTTTTTTTAACCTGAGAACTACGGGTCAGTATTTGAACCTCCATGATCGTGAGTCGATGCGTTCCTCACTAAGACACCACGGCTATTTATATAGAAATAATAAAGATGTGACATCATGCTAGATGTTTACCTAAAATGCCTGGATAATTAATTTCAAATGAGGAAATAACAGCTTTGACTGTTTTTGTATAATTAATACTATCTTCTGCCCGCGACTCCGTCTGCGTGAAATAGTTACTTTGGGCTAACGCTATTTTTAAACCCGCGTCTTCATTTACGTAGAAGGAGGATCTCGCAAAGCTAACTGATGACTGCGCTGCACCCTGCGCTGGCCCGGCACATAAAGGCGCGCGCAGTACTTGATAATTTTTTTGGTGCGATGCTATTTTAAATTTGCAATATCTCCTTAGATATTCATTGCAATCGAATGATGAAAACGGAAATTTTGTTTTAAATTAAATACTTGCGATGAATAACGTATTTATTTGGATAAGGATTAATATCATCTTTATAAAAACACCTACACAAATAATGCTTAATTTTCGAACAAATTTGATTAGTATAAAAGTAGAATTTATGATGGGGAACAATTCTGTGGTACATCATTTTAGCTTAACTTTAACCGTTTACGCAGCGTTCGCAGCGGAAGCTCACAAAAGGAAAAGAAAACTCCCGATTTTGAAACATTCTTCATTGGCGTTCCGCTCCTATTGGTCGCAGCGTGATGATATATAGCCTGCCTCGATAAATGGACTATCCAATGGCGAAAGAATTTTTCAAATCGGACGAGTAGTTCCTAAATTAGCGCGTTCAACCAAACAAACAAACAAACTCTTCCGCTTTATAATATTAGTATAGATTTTGTTTGCCAGTCACAAATTCCTCTATTAATATTAACTAGTTGCTTGCAAGACTCTGTGTTGGTTACTTAAGTTAAGGACTGGTAACCTATGTATTATTAGGTATGTTTTAAATTTAATATTCTAGTTGTCTTCCGTAATTTTTAACTATTTTTTCTCATTTTATCGAAGTATTTTATTGATGTATGTTCCCCGATTACCTAATGGCTCTTGAAACGATTAGTGAAATAGTTTTATATATAATAGTTTCATAATGTATTAGATATATCGATGTATTAGAATCCAAGTTTAATTTTATACACTACTAGCAACCCGCCCCGGCTTTGCACGGGTGCAGTGTTTATAGGCAAAATTGTAATAACACGTTAGAAACCTCAAAAATAGCAGTATTTCTCTACTATTTAATGGATGGATGCATGTAAACCTTATTTTTCAAACACTTAATCTATTAAAAAAACCGCATCAAAATTCGTTGTGAAGTTTTAAAGATTTAAGAATACGTAGGGATATAGGGACAGAGAAAGCGACTTTGTTTAATACTTTGAAGTGATACATCATCATCATCATCATTATCTCATATACGTCTCCACCGAGGAGCTCGAGCCTCCCCTAACAATGAGGGGGTATAGGCCTTTTTTTTTTTTTTTTTTTTTTTTTTTTTTTTTTTTTTTTTTTTTTTTTTGATTTCCCAGGGGAATCCTCATAGGATACCCGGCAGCTCCGGGGGGAGCCGCCGGGTTATGTGGAGACTCACCGGCACAGAAGGTGCCGGTGCCTACCCACTAAACCCCTGGGGTTCCATTGACGCCTCGGCGCCGTGTGGCGGGGCTGCGGGACACGCGTAAGCCTTACAACCGCATGCCCCGCTGGCGCTGCTCGGCCTCCCAAAAACACTGCTGGAGGCCGAGCCCGTCTCGGGGGGGCGGGACTCACGATGCGAATACGCATGCGAGTCCCGCCCCCCCTCTCAACTTCACCGGAGATGCCCATGGAACAAATGGGCATCTCCGGCATGGGACCGTAGGCGTGGACAGCGGATCCCCCGATCCGCCGTCCCGGTCCCCGGCGTTACGGCGGCAACCGGCCCGCGAAGGCCAGTCGCCGCCTACCGCGCCTGCGGCGGCGAAGCGGGAGAGAGTTGACGTCGTCCTCTCTCACCCGCTCCGCCGCCTCCTTCTGCGACATGACTTGGCCGCAGAAGGTTGCGGCCGCCTCCCAGGCCTCCTCGCTGCCCACCATGGCCCTGATAAGGGCCGGCAGCGAGAGGTCCGCGCCGACCGTCGCGGACAAGGCGGTGCGAGGAGTCGCCCAAGCGGGGCACTCCTCGCGCGTATGTTCCGCCGTGTCCGCGACGCCAGCCCCGCAGTGGTGGCACGTCTCCGTGGGCTCTCTGCCCGCCACCCGGCACAGGTATCGCCCGAAGCAACCGTGCCCGGTGATCACCTGTGTCAGGTGGAAGGTGAGAGCCCCGTGCCCCCGTTCGAGCCACTCCTTTAGGAGTGGTCGAACGGCGTCCACCACGTCCCGGCTCGTAGCCGGGTTCTCGAGGCGGGCCGTCCACTTCCGGAGGAGAACGCCGCGAGCGTCCTCCCTCCAGCTCGCGATCTCAGGGGGTATAGGCCTTTTTTTTTTTTTTTTTTTTTTTTTATCGCTGGGAAAAATGCGTTACGCATACCCTCCCTGTCGGGGGACAGGAAGGGTTATGTGGGACTCCCCGGTTGGTAGTCAACCGGTATACCCACTAAACGACCCAGCGGCACTCCTTCCTCGCCTTTGTGGGGGGGGGACTGGGAATCTGGCACAGCCCTTGCGTCCAGTCCCCCCCGGCGACCGCCCGCCCTCTCGGCGAGCCCTTCTCGTCCCCCTCCCGTGCTGGGAGGGGGATCTGGGAATGACCGCGAGTGCTCGGCCATTCCTTCCCGCTACGGTGGTGCACCGTGCAATGCGGGAGTGGGCGCCCCCGCGCCCTTTCTCCCGCTGGTCACCACCGCCTAGGGGGGGAGGTGACGGCGATCGTACTGTCGCCGCCTCCCCCCCCTCCTCCGCCGGCGGAGCTGTGACGCGAGGGGATCGTCCTCCCGCGCACGCTCCGCCACCTCCTTCTGCGACATCACTTCCTCGCAGAAGGAGGCTACCGCCGCCCAGGGGCTCTCGCCCCCCAGCATGCCACGGACCACGCTGGGAAGCGAGAGGTCCGGCCCGACCGCCGCGGTAAGACTGCGGCGCTGCTCCGACCAGGCTGGGCACACCTCGAGGGTGTGCTGCGCCGAATCTTCCGCCGCGCCGCAGTGGTGGCACGCCGGGCTCTCCTCCCTCCGAATCCGGTGCAGGTACGATCCGAAGCATCCATGCCCGGACAATACCTGCACCAGACGAAAGGAGAGGAACCCGTGAGACCGCTCGAGCCAGTCCTGCAGGACCGGCCCGAGCGCGTCCAGCGTCCGCCGGCCGAAGGCGGCGGAGGCGAGGTCCTCCGTCCAGTGTTGGACGATTGCGGTCCCCGCCTCCCGCCGCACGGCCTCCCGCTCTTCCGCGGCGGGGCGCTCCCCGAGCGCCCTACGCCGGGCCGTCCACTCGTACACTCTGGCGAGCACCCACGCCTCGAGCTCCCAAGGAGGGGTGCCCGCCAGAGCGCACGCCGCCGAGTGGCCCACCGATCGGTAGGCCCTCGCTACCCGCAGAGCGATGGCCCTTTGGGGCCTGCGTATCGCAGTGGCGTTCTCCCTCCTGTGGAGGGAGTCCGCCCAAATGGGTGCCCCGTACAGGGCCATGCTCCGCAGGATGCCGGCGTACAACCGCCGGCAACGTGTCCCGGGCCCTCCCAAATTTGGGAGGAGCCACGACAGGGAGTCAGCGGTCCTCAGCAGGCGCGTCGACAGCCCGCTAAAGTGCGGGCCGAAACGCCACCTGCTATCGAGGACCAGACCCAGATACTTCATCTGGGTCTTGACCCCTATCGTGGCTCCCGCCACAAGGGGGGGGGTATAGGCCTTAGTCAACCGCCACGCGGGCCTTGTGCGGATTGGCGGACTTCACATGCCTTTAATTTTGACATCTCGGGCATGCAGGTTTCCTCACAATATTTTCCTTCACCGAAGCCAGTGGTGTAAATCCGTACGTGAGTTTTATTATAAAACTCAGAGGTACGGGCCGGGGTTCGAACCTGCACCCTCATGATCGTGAGTCGGTGCGTTACCCACTGAGCCACCACGGCTTCACGTGATACATACAACTATAACTTATTGAAAATCATTTTTGTGTGAAAATTATTCAATAAAAATATTATAAAGAGGAAAAATTTGTATTTTTGTACGTAGTGAATAAACTTAAAAACTATTCGACCGATCGGAATAATTATTTCACCAATAGTAAGCTACGTTATTTGTGGGTGTCATAGGCTATATTTTATCCTCGTATTCCCACGGGAACGGGAACTACGCGGGTGGAACTGCGCGGAGCCAGCTACCTAATAAATATACTGGAACACACAAAGTCAATCAATTTCTAAACTAGCAGTTATGGTAACCAGATAGCTGATATACCACTTTTAAATGGCTTTTTACAGTATAAATGATTATATTAATGATGACGAGTCATGGGTATAGCCCTCGTCCTAGCAGCACTAATATTATTAATGTTAAAGAAAGTGTTAAAATTTGTTTTGAAAAGAGTAATTGCTGAGTTTATTGCCGGCTCTTCTCAGTTAAATCCACTTTCTGAATCGAGCATTACAGTATTTACAGTCGACGTTTCATAAGTGCCTGAAAGGGCTATTTGAATAAATAAACATATAGGTATTGATTTTTTCTTATTTCAAACACGTACTTATATTAATCCAGAGACAGTATAGATAATAAAAAAACATACCTACTTCCTACTAAAGTTTTATAAGATAACTTATTTTTTTCCAGCTCTCGGCGCTGTACATGTTGGGACTCTCCTTTGTATTTTAATACAAACATTGTCAGAGAACAATAATCGCGGCTTCAGAGCAGCGGACGTCTCACGTGATAGCGTAGCGACAGAGCGGGACAGAGCATAGAGACCTTTAACGTTGTCGAGCTATTGTACTGAATCGAACCAATGCAATGAGCTCGTCCGGCCTAAGAGGGGCCTACGAAGAATTCTTAAATAGTAAAGAACTACACTTAGAAGTAGGTGATCTAATAGCAGCATTCACATTATTATTATGCATAGGAATAATGATTGTTGGTTTCATATCCTGGGTAAAGTTACCGAAGTTTCGTATATATCAAAATTTTGTTTTTTTAAATGTTATCACGGCTGGTTGTTTTTCAATATTATTTCCGTTGATGACTGGAGTTAGTATGATATATTTGAGAAAGAGTATGTCTTTAATGAATTTTTATTGTATGATTACAATGATATTTTTCTTTTTCGAGGCTTACAATTTTTGGTTTTTGGTTGTATGCATAATGTTCTACTTGGATCTCGTGAAGGTGTTCAATGGTAATATAACGAGGAGGTATTTGAAGAGCGCGCTGTTCGCTTGGGGAGTTCCCTTGGTCGCGACGACGGCCATGGCTTCTTTAATTTTAAGTCTAGACGAAAGTGACATATATACTCCATTACATATACTCCTAATAACATTGACGATAATCGCAATGATTATTTTACCTTTATGTATCAATTTATGCCTTTACCTGAGTGTGTTGTGGTCACTGCTAAGGAGTACCGATGTGGCGCGATCGTCCGATATATGTAAACGCATTCTCCTCGCTTCGTTAGTGTTTGTGATGACGGGATTCATATTTGTATCTTCATTTTTTTTCGTAGTGATATTTAGAAAAGATGAATACAACGGAGAATATGCGGTGAGTCTCCAATTATTTCAAGTAATTTTAATTAATGTTTATTTTGTAATGTTAAAGGCAAACCGCCGGCTGTGGTGGAAGGAAATTCAAAAAAGAATGAAACCCATATGATCAAAAATATTTTTAAGGATACCTATTTAATTATTATTTACTAGCCGACCCGGCAGACTTGGTTCTGCCCACCAGCGCCACCTATCGGATCCAAATTGATGTACTATACCAAATTTAGATTAAATCGGTGTAGTAGTTTTAGCGTGAAAGCGAGATAGACAGACAGACATACTTTCGCATATATAATATTTGTTAGGATAGTGGTATTTTATGTAATTGGTATGTGATAGCATGAAGATGAATTCTGTTTTAAAAAAATTTAAAATTTAAATAAATGTGACTCTTAACCCCATGGTATTACAGTGTTTTTTCCATACAAAAGCATAGTTATAAAGTCAAGGAAAATCAACGATTTTCCTCATCCTACAAATAACTAGTTTTGTATCAATTATACCTTTTGCGGTTAAATCACTTAAAACACTACTACATGTATGCTGATAAGCAATAATGTGTCAACCCACAAAAGGTCGAAAACAAAGATTTTGGTATATTTTTATAGTGCATAGTGTATCTAACATTCTACATAAGTGTTTCAAGTCATCTAAAACATAAAAGTACATAAAAATGGATCTATATCATACAAAAAGTCGTAATCAAATAAACATTTTAATCTTTAAACGTCATTTTCTCAAAATCAAGTTTATGAGGGTTAACACATTATTGCTTATCAGCATCCACATATAGCGGGACGACCCACAATCTATTTCATTTAATTATTTATTTATTTCTTAAGTTTATATTATTTATTTTTGCTGTTTTCTTCTTTTTTTTCAATAACTACTTTAATCATAAAATATGTCTGTATAATGTGATTTTTTTTACTGTACCTGTGAATGTAGTATATTAAATAAATAAAAATAAATTATTATATTATTTATAACGGGTAATCCAATGATATGTTTTAGAAATTTTATTATATAATGCGGATGAAACCGCGAGGCGGGAGCTAGTAGGTAATCAATTTCGATTATTATTTAGGTATCAAATAAGAAAAAAAATTTAAATCTCTTTTATTCAAATAGGCCTTAATAAAGCACTTATAAGTCACTATTAATGCGCGGTTCTGAAAGTTGTTTTTTACTGAGAAGAGCCGGCAATAAACTGAGTAATTACTCTTTTCAAAAACCAACTTAGATTTAATATAATAGTGATTTTTACAAAATAGCTTGTAGCGAGCATTTCACTGCCAAGGGTCTATATAGATTTTAGTATCAGTAATTGGAATCCAATTTGGGTCTTTCCCCCGAATCTCTTAAACCAAAATTAAATTCATAATAATATAATTATAACGCTTTTGTCTTGTATACGATATATTATTTAATCTATACTAATATTATAAAGGAGAAGAGTTTGTTTGTTTGGTTGAACGCGCTAATCTCAGGAACTACTGGTCCGATTTGAAAAATTATTTCGCCATTAGATTGTCCCTTTATCGAGGAAGGAGGAATATATATCATCACGCTATGACCAATAGGAGTGAGCCAGGCCGGCGCGTGCAGTCATCAGTTTGGTCTGCGAGACCATCCTTCTACGTAAACGAAGGGGGTTGAAAGTTAGCGTTAGCCCAATGTAACTATTCAACGCGGACGGAGTCGCGGGCAGAAGCTAGTATGTTATATGTTGCTTTGCTGTACTTCTGAGTATGGTTTCGACTTGTCAAAAGATATTGGCATAAATTGATAGTTAATTAAGTTAATTTGGGAATGAAATTAAGCTTCTATTACGTTACTGCAAATATGTATTGTTATTATGGAAAATAACAACATAGAAAATTATGCTTTATTTTAAAGTAATATTTGTGGTAAATAAAGCTGGATTGTCCTTTGTGGAAACTCACACAGAGGTCGAAATTATTAATTTTAACGCTTTATCTATACTAATATTATAAAGGAGTAGAGTTTGTTTGTTTGTTTGTTTGCTTGAACGCGCTAATCTCAGAAAGTACTGGTCCGATTTGAAAAATTCTTTCAGTATTAAATAGTTCCTTTATCGAGGAAGGCTATAGGCTATATATCATCACGCTACGACCAATAGGAGAGGAGCACCAATGAAGAATGTTTCAAAATCGGGAGTATCTATTTTCTTTTGAGAGCTTCCGCTGCGTACGCTGTGTAAACGGTTAAAGTTTCCCTAAAATGATGTATTACAGAATTTTTACCCATTAAAAGTTCTAAAAAAAAGTCCGCGACAGCATATGTCTATCTGTTAAGGTTGGCTCACTATAACCACTTTTATACTAACCAAATTTGTTTTAAAATAAAGTATTATTTGTGAAGGTGTTTGTTTACATCATTAGATATCAATGAATATCTTAGGAGATATCGCAAATTTAAAATTACATCGCCGCAAAATAATGATCAAATAGGTACTGTGCGCACCTTTAAGCGCTGGGCCGCCGTGCACGGGCAGTCATCAGTTGGCTCTGCGTGTCCATCATTCTACGTAAATGAAGTCGCGTGTTGAAAGTTAGCGTTAGCACAAAGTAACTATTCCACGCGGACGGAGTCGCGGGCAGAAGTCTAATATAGTTTAAAATCTTACTTACACTATTGGGTTTCTGTGTTGCATTAAAAAAATAATTTTATTATTAAAATGTATGATTATGTACTAGTAGCTCCCGCGGTTTCACCCGCGTACCTGGGAGACCTTCCATTCTCCCTTTCCATTCCCTAGCAACAGCCCTATTTAAATAATAACTTTAAAAACGCCTGTATTGTACAATATTTCTTATTTTTTATTTATTTATGTTATGTCAGTTATACCTGCTTATACTTGCGCGGAAATTTTTAGAATTACACTAATTGACTTGCATAAGTTAGGAGTAGATACGTATAACGTCATCTATCGGCAAATTTTGATACTACTATGACAAATTACAGGAAAATATAATATGTATGTTATACCTACAAATATATTATCATCAGCTCATATAAGTCTCCACTAACTACGAGGCCCTAACGACGAGGGGGTCTAGGCCATAGTCCACCACGCGGGCCTAGTGCAGTGTCAAACTTCACACACCTTTAATAGTGACATCTCGGGCATGCAGGTTCCACGATGTTTTCCTTCACCAAAAGCCAGTGGTGTGAATCCGTACGTAAGATTTTTTAAACTCACGAGGTACAGGCTGGGGTCACCCCATACTAATTTCATATGTTATTCGTAGCTTTCGTAGCGATAAAAATATTTTTTTCCCTCCGATTCGTAGAACAGCTACGGCGTAGCAGTCGTCTCTACGACTTAATTCTGCCTGGATTCATACGGGTATGGATGGGAGAGTGACCGTGAATTGGTTTACTTAGGGTTACCACTTTATTGGTTTATGACAGGATTTATTAAAATTGTTAAAATTGTAATAACCATTGTTGTAATAACCATTGGTATGATACTCCGGAGATATGATGATACTATGGAGTACAACATGGGGTTCTTCAAGAAGGGTGAGTGCCGCCCCTGGTGTTGCACGCGTCCATAGGCTACGGTAACCGCGCGCCATCAGGTGGGACCGTATGCCTGTTTGCCACCTTAGTGGTACAAAAAAAACAATCTATTGAATAATTCAGACACCAATATATTTTAATGTAATTTACATGTATTATTTTTCGGATAATATGTACATATTTTTTGACAATAGAAACCTACTATGTGGTTATTTAAAATTAGGATTTTTTTTTAGTAAAAAAATACAATTAGTATCATTATTATTAGGAGTAACATCAAAAGTGGAATAAATTATTACCTTTCATTAGATGGGAGAGTCATGATAAACTATTTTTCTTTGTCACATATAATGGTTTATACTGTATAATTTATTTATTTATTTTTACGAAACAAAATACAATCAAATCACCATACTGAGAACTATATAACCAAAGGTCTTATACAGTACTGTTTTCCTAAGTATGTGTACACAACTTGACTAAAATAGAATATCTATATATATAAAACAAAGTCCTCGCCGCCTCTGTCTGTCTGTCTGAACGCGATGAACACAAAAACTACAGAACAGATTTTCAGGCGGATTTTACAAAATTACGGAGTATTTCATGGGGCAGGTTTGTATGTATAATGCATCAATTTGGACCTGGTAGGTGGCGCTGGTGGGCAGAACGAAGTCTGCCGGGTCCGCTAGTAATAAAACCTAAAATAATAAAATGCCAACCCTAGCGGGCATGCTCTTTGTGCTCGCCGCGGCAAAGCGGTCCGCCTCTTTGATCCAACTTGCAACGAATATTTTGTTAAATCCGTAAAAATACAAAGTGAATTGATTTTTCATTGGCTCTATTGAATATACACTAGCAGTAACAGTGCTTTAGTTACGGGGTTTAAAATATTGCCGGGACTTGAAATTTTCCCGGGATAAAAGTGTACAGTGTTTTACAGAGCATAATATTATCTGCCTCCCATGTTTTGTCTGAACCAATTCAGTAGTTATTGTCTGAAAGAGCAACGCCCCAGCTTCGCACGGGTGCAATGCTTATACATCACATTAGAAACCTCCAAAATTGACAGTGTTTCGCTAACATATTATGCATGTATTGTATATAAAAACCTTTCTCTTGAATCACTCTATCTACTAAAAAAACCGAATCAAATATCAGTTGCATAGTATTAAAGATTAAGAAGATATAGGGACAGACAGCGGAGAGCAACATTGTTCTATAGTATCTGTATAAATCTGGCGCATTGGTAGGATGGATGGTAAAACCGGAGGCAAAGCCTAGTGGGGAAAGCTAGTGTTAAACAGGGGTACAATGGCAGCAGTACCTCCACGTGTGCCTAGCAGTCTTGCTATTAAGGGGAAATTTTTCACTTAATGGGAAGGCTGCGGGCCGGTGTACCCTGGGCGTCGGTTAGCGACTTTCGGTTGTAGGGGCGTCGAACTGTGTTTGGCGCCACTGGAACCGGATCTTTCTAGCCGAGGGCGAAATCTGCTGTCTCCAATCCAAGGTGTTATACGTACCGTGCCGATGGATGCGTGGCTGAGGGGTAGCTCAGTCGCGAACGGTGTCTCCTCGAAACCGGGGCAACTCGGGGAGTATTTCTGCCCTTCAACTGTTAAGCGGGGCTCTGGCAGTTGTGACTTTTATTTCCCTAGCTACTCGTGGGACGTGTATGGAAGATAAAGAAGTAAATTTAACAGAAATTGTTTCTGTCTTGGACTCGATCCAAGGCAACTTTTTAGAAGGGACGGCGGGTGGGCTTGAAGCTCCCCAAACGCCCTCTACATCCACCTCCACTGTGAGGCCGAGCCGTGAGCGGGAAGGAGGCTTAACTGACTCCGGATCAATCACGGTGCCGACCTCTAGTGAGGGTACACCTACGCCTGGCAGAACCAGACTGTCAGGAGCTGCTCGGAGGAGGTTCCTGCGGCTGAAGGAGGCGAATGTAGGAGCTGCTGAAGCCCTCGTCCTCTGTCGAAAGCCCTGGAGCGAGATTCCGAGTGACAAACGCCCCCCCGCGGATCTGGCCAGAGCGGTCAAAAGAACGCGGTCGGAGGAGGAGTCACCCAAGGAGCACACGAAGAAGGCTCCAAAGGTGTCCTTGGAGAAAGGTCTAAAACCTTCCTTCAGGGAAATCGCTGGCGCCTCGCGAGTGGGTATTCGCAACGTGGATCCCATGAGTGAGGAGCAGATGCGTTTGGTCCGGCAGGCCATAAACTACGCCATCATCAAGATGGGCGAAAGTGGCTCCGGACCAAGATTCCTTGGTCTCTCTCACAAACCAGGCTGGCTGCTTATCACCTGTGAAAATCAGGCAAGCCAGCTATGGGTTGAGAGGGAGGTTCCAGGACTACAACCGTGGCCGGAGGCGAAACTCTCCGTTATACCGGAGAGTGAACTACCCAGACCCACGGTTGGCGTTTCATTTATACCTAAGGGGGAGGTGAGCACCATAGAAGATGCCCTCCACCTAATAAGGGTACAAAACCTAGGGCTTCATACGGAGCACTGGCGGATCCTCGCCAGTAAGGAGGACGCGGCTGGGCACACTGTGACCCTTGCCCTGGACGAGCCCTCTGTTGAAGCCCTTAAGGAGATGGATTTCAGGGCTGCCTTCGGTTTTAGAAAAGTTCTTTTTAGAATCAAGGGTGGTCCTGAATCCACCAGACAGCAGGTGGAAGAGCCAGCGAGGGGACCAGTAGTGCCACAGCCTATGGGTCCCCCGAGTACTGTAGCTACCCCGACCGCATCTGTCCAGGGGAGTGAGGTGCCCAAACGCCTTTTGGCGGCAGGGCGCAACCGCTCCGGGCAGTCTAGCGGGAACAGGGGGATGAATAAGCCTGGGAGGGCTCGGCCCAAGCGTGGACGACCACGTCCGCAAATGGGTGGAGTGCAGCCCGGGCCTTCCTCTGCACCCTAATGGCGCCCCAGGGTGGTTCGGCGAGGATCCTCCAGGCAAACCTCCACCATGCCGTGGCAGCGAGCGCGGTGGTGGAGTGTTGCTTTGCTGAGGGTCAGGTGGATCTCGCCCTCCTTCAAGAACCCTGGGTGCGTAACCAGACCATCATGGGACTCAACGCTGCTGGCAAGGTACTATACCATACTAGTGGAGAAAAGCCCAGAGCTTGCATAGTGTTTTCGAAAAATACTAATTTCTTACCTGTTCCAGAGCTTTGTTCTAACGACCTGGTTGCAGCGTACATTAATCTCAAAGGGTGGGATGGGTCAAGAGTAATTGTGTGCTCGGCCTACCTACCCGGCGAGAAAGAAGACCCGACGGAAGAGCTAAGGCGCGTCGTTGACTACGCTCGATGTCATGGTGCGGAACTGGTGGTTGGATGCGATGCTAACGCCCATCACACCGACTGGGGTAGCACTGATGTCAACTCTCGGGGTGAGTTACTATTTGACTATCTTACACTAAACAGTCTTCGAGTGCTAAACCTAGGATGTATACCAACCTTTGTAACAAGCCTCAGGCAACAAGTTTTAGATATTACTTTCGCCACAAACAAACTAGCCTCTCACATAAATGGATGGCATGTTAGTGACGAAACTTCAATGTCCGATCATCGGCATATACTTTTCGAGGTTAAATGCCGTTTGGACTATGAATCGGTCACTTATCGGAACCCCAGAAAGACTGCCTGGAATGACTTCACGGCCAACCTAAGGCAGAATCTAGAGGACTGTCCGAAAAATATAAAATCAACAGAAGAGCTCGAGATGGCGGCTTGCATTGTCTCGGAGGGCATAATATCTGCCTACGAGGAAAGTTGCCCGCCACAGGTAAAGACTTCTAAAACTAGAGTTCCCTGGTGGAATTCAAAACTTAGGAAACTAAGGGAGAAAACCAGGAAACTATTTAATAGGGCCAAGAAGACGCAGGAGTGGGAGGTCTACAGGAAAGCCCTAACGGACTATAACAAACAAATCAGGAAGGCTAAGAGAGCCTCTTGGAGAAAGTTCTGTGAGGACGTTAAGCATACGCCTCAGGGGGCTAGGATTCATAAAATTCTAGCCAAAGAAAAACCTAGACAAATAGGTCTTCTCAGGAATGCTGATGGTTCCTTTACAACTAACGAAAAGGAAAGCCTGGAGGTGCTCATCTCCGCCCATTTCCCTGGCGCTCAAGCTATTAACTTAGCAAATGACAAAGTGCCCTCTTACAGGCCTCGTAACGAGGACTGGCGCAGAGCGGCGCAAATCATTAGACCCCAGCAGGTAAAGTGGGCGGTCAACTCCTTCAAACCCTATAAATCAAGTGGGACGGATGGTATACAGCCTATCTTGCTTCAGAAAGGACTGAACATCCTATTACCCCTATTGATTAAAATGTTTAGAGCCAGTCTTGCCCTGGGGGTGGTTCCAGAACCATGGACCAAGGTAAAAGTGCTCTTCATACCAAAGGCAGGAAAGAAGGATTACTCACAACCTAAATCCTTTAGACCGATAAGCCTTTCCTCCTTCTTACTGAAATCTATGGAGAAAATCATAGATAACTATATCAGGGATGTAGCTCTGCGCTTGCACCCTATTCATTGTACTCAACACGCCTATCAAAGTGGAAAGTCTACTGAGACTGCCCTGCTCAACCTTGTTGACAGAATCGAAAAGGCGTTAGAAGACAAACAAATTGCGCTATGCGCATTTTTGGATATTGAGGGAGCCTTTTTTTTTTTTTTTTGATTTCCCAGGGGAATCCTCATAGGATACCCGGCAGCTCCGGGGGGAGCCGCCGGGTTATGTGGAGACTCACCGGCACAGAAGGTGCCGGTGCCTACCCACTAAACCCCTGGGGTTCCATTGACGCCTCGGCGCCGTGTGGCGGGGCTGCGGGACACGCGTAAGCCTTACAACCGCATGCCCCGCCGGCGCTGCTCGGCCTCCCAAAAAACACTGCTGGAGGCCGAGCCCGTCTCGGGGGGGCGGGACTCACGATGCGAAAACGCATGCGAGTCCCGCCCCCCTCTCAACTTCACCGGAGATGCCCATGGAACAACTGGGCATCTCCGGCATGGGACCGTTGGCGTGGGCGGCGGATCCCCCGATCCACCGCCCCGGTCCCCGGCGTTACGGCGGCAACCGGCCCGCGAAGGCCTGTCGCCGCCTACCGCGCCTGCGGCGGCGAAGCGGGAGAGAGTTGACGTCGTCCTCTCTCACCCGCTCCGCCGCCTCCTTCTGCGACATGACTTGGCCGCAGAAGGTTGCGGCCGCCTCCCAGGCCTCCTCGCTGCCCACCATGGCCCTGATGAGGGCCGGCAGCGAGAGGTCTGCGCCGACCGTCGCGGACAAGGCGGTGCGAGGAGTCGCCCAAGCGGGGCACTCCTCGCGCGTATGTACCGCCGTGTCCGAGACGCCGGCCCCGCAGTGGTGGCACGTCTCCGTGGGCTCTCTGCCCGCCACCCGGCACAGGTATCGCCCGAAGCAACCGTGCCCGGTGATCACCTGTGTCAGGTGGAAGGTGAGAGCCCCGTGCTCCCGTTCGAGCCACTCCTTCAGGAGTGGTCGAACGGCGGCCACCACATCCCGGCTCGTAGCCGGGTTCTCGAGCCGGGCCGTCCACTTCCGGAGGAGAACGCCGCGAGCGTCTTCCCTCCAGCTCGCGATCTCCCGCGGATGCGGACGGCCCCCGGCCTCCTTCGCTCGCCAGTACACCGCGGCGAGCACCTCGGCTTCGAGGTCCCACGGCGGCGTACCGGCGAGCACACACGCGCCGGCGCACGACACGGTGCGATACGCTCGGACCACCCTGAGCGCCATGGCGCGCTGCGGACGTCGCAGCGCAGCCTGGCTTCGGGCGCTCAGAGTCCCGGCCCATATCGGCGCTCCGTAGAGCGCCATGGAGCGTATCACACCGGTGTATAGGCGCCGGCAGGCCCTCCCTGGGCCCCCCACATTGGGGAGGATCCGTCCCAGAGCCCCGGCGGTGGCCATCAGTCGCGGTGCCAACCGCCGGAAGTGCTCCTCGAACCTCCATCGGCCGTCGAGAACGAGTCCAAGATATTTCATCGTGGTCCCGACGGCGATGGAGGTTCCGCCCACCACTATGGCGGCTCCCGGCGGTGGCCCGCGTCGGGGCCCATGAAACACCAGGGCCTCCGACTTACTGAGGGCCACCTCGAGCCCCAGGGCACGGATCCTCCCCACCACCTGCGCCACAGCAGCCGTGGCGAGGAGGGAGGCTTCACGATAGGTGCTGCCGCGGGCCGTCACGAGGGTGTCGTCTGCATAACACACCAGACGGACCCCTCGCAACATTGCACCGCGCAGCACCCAATCGTAGCCGATGTTCCACAGGTGCGGTCCGAGGACCGACCCCTGTGGAACACCGCACGACATCTCCCTCCTCCCAGGGCCGCTGCTGCCCTCCCCCCTCGGGAACACTACGTCCCGCCCGACGAAGTAGTCGGCGATGACCTCCTGGAGGTACTGCGGTACACCGTGGTACCGCAGTCCCTCTTTGATCGTCTCCCAGGGTAGCGTGTTAAATGCGTTGCGGATGTCCAATGACACCGCAAACAACACGCCCCCCTGGGAGACGGCCCCTTCGGCGAGGTCCCTGACCCGCGCCACGGCATCCACGGTCGACCGACCCCGGCGGAAGCCAAACTGCGCGTCGTCCAGTCCCGGATCCATGGACTCGACGAGGCGCCCAGCGAGCACACGCTCGAATAACTTGGGCACCTCGTCGATTACCACCACCGGGCGGTACGACGACGCCTGTCCGGCCGGGCGACCGTCCTTCTGCAGAAGGACGAGTCTGCCCGTTTTCCACCGCCGGGGGAATCGACCCTGCTCCATGCACGCGGAGAACAGGGACCTCACCCTTTCGCCGAGCTCCTCCAGCGCAATCGCTAGGACGACCCCAGGCACACCGTCGGGGCCCGGGGCGGTTCTCTTAGACTTGAGTCTGAGAATCGCCGCCCCGAATTCGCCCTCCGACACCGGTGCCGGGGAAGTGTCCGTTCGCGACTGGCTGGAGGAGGAGGCGGAGGCCATCGCCGGCGGCACCCATGTACCCCGAGCGGGGAATAGGGTGCCGACCACTTCATCCACCAGTGCCCCGTCTAGACTGACCGTCAGCGGGGGAGCCCAGGGCCGTAGTTTGTTACGTACGGCTCTGTAGGGCCTCCCCCACGGGTCGCCGTCGAGAAGCCGCAGCCACTCCTGCCACGCCGCCTCCTTGGCCTGCACTATCGCCACCTTGAAGGCGGCACGCGCGGCCCTGTAGGCGGCGTAGAGGGTTTCCTCCTCCTGGGCGTCACGGACTCTTCGCCGTCTGCATCGGGTGTACCGGCGGCGCGCTCTACCGCACGCCACCCGCATTTGGCGGAGCTCCATGCTCCACCAGTACACCCGACGCCGTGGAGGGAGCGGTCTGGCCTTCGGCATTGCCCTGTCGCATATGCGAGTCAGGGCAACGCCGAGGCGCTCCGCTTCCCCATCCACATCGGCTCCGATCTCAGAGCCGGACACCCAGTCTTCGAAGACTGCGGCTTCCCGTGCGACTTCTGGGTCTAGACGGGACACCACCCACCTCGGTCCGTCCCCAACACGGGGCCGGACAGTCCCCCTCGACGTGAGAGGGACCGTCGTGGTGGAGTGCGCGGAGACATCGAATCGGATATACCGATGATCCGATAGCGTCTCCACGTTCTCCACCACCCTCCAGTTTTGGACACGGCGCGCCAGGGCGGCCGACGCGAAGGACACGTCGACTATAGAGCCGCCCCATTGCCGCACGCACGTGTTCACCGACCCCGTGTTGAGGAGGGACAGGCCCGCAGAGACCGCCCAGTCCTCCAACGTCTCACCCCGCGCATTTGTCGCTCGAGACCCCCACGCCGTGGATTTGGCGTTGAAGTCTCCAGCGACCAGCACGGGGCAGGGGTATACCTGCCCAACCAGCGCGCCGACCTCGACAAGCAATTGCTCGAAGTCGGCGAGGCTCCGGCTGGGCGAGAAATACACCCCTACTACTGCAATGCCGCCCGTGACCGCCAAAACGCACCCTCTGCCCTTCACGATTCGTTCGAAGGGCGGGGCGCCGGTGGCGGTCGGGGCGGCTATGGCCACCAAGCCGTCGTGGTCCCCGACCCAGTCAGTCCGGGCGGGAACAAAATACGGCTCGGCAACCACGGCCACCTGTATCCCCCACTGTACCAGGGTCTGGACTAGCAAGTCCTGTGCCCTGGCACAGTGGTTGATGTTGGCCTGCAGTAGCGAGACTCTCCCAGCCATTTACTGGGCGGTCTCGACGGGCTCCGTCTCCATCACGACCCCTGGTCGCGAGGAGGCTTCCGGCTCGGCGGCACTGACGCCCCGAGCCTTCTTCCTCTTCCTCCTCTTTCTTTTCTTGGACTGCCCCGGCTTCGGGGAGCCCTTTTTGCTCCCCGCGGGGCAGCCCGCTCCCCCGAGGGGGTGGTCTGCTGGTCTGCCGGCCGTCGCTGCGCAGACTGCGCAGCTCGGCTCGGCCCGGCACTCTCGCGCCCGATGGTCGGGTTTCCCGCAGCGGTAACACAAACCGCTGCGGTCCACCCCCGCCTTGCAAATGGCGCCGACGTGGCCGACCTCGAGGCACTTAAAGCACCTCAGTGGGCGGGCATATTGAGGGAGCCTTTGACAACACGCCCATAAGCAGTCTGGTCGGGGGCTTAGTTTATAAAAACGTAGACCCAACCACTGTACGATGGGTCAAAGCGATGCTCTCAAACAGGTCAAACACCGTATCGCTGCATGGGACCTCTCTAGAGGTATCTGTAGCGAGGGGTTGTCCACAAGGGGGGGTTCTATCTCCCCTCCTATGGACATTAACCATTGACCAACTCTTGTATAAGATGGCAGATCTTCGCATAGACGTGCAAGGCTACGCCGATGACCTTGTAATCACTGTGCGAGGCTTCTGTCAAAGTACGATTTCGTACCTTATGCAAAGAGCTTTAAACACTATAGGCAAATGGTGCAGCGATAACGATCTTTCGGTTAATGCCGATAAGACTGTCCTGGTCCCATTTACTAAGAAACGTCTGCTGGACAAAATTGTCCTGCCGAAATTAAATAACAAAAGCATAAGTCTCTCTAGGGAAGTAAAATATCTGGGAGTCACTATCGACCAGAAACTGACCTGGAACAGCCACGTTGCTAACGTAACACAGAAGGCAAAGATTGCCTTGGGAATATGTAGCAAAATGGCAGGACAACGCTGGGGTCTTAGGCCCCAGATGGTTCTTTGGCTGTACTCAGCTATTGTGAGGCCGTTATTAACATACGCCTCCGTAGTCTGGAGTAAGAAGGTCAAACAAAAATCAACAATTGCCATACTCAGTAGCTTACAAAGAACAGCCTGCATTATGGCAACCGGAGCTATGTCAACTTCCCCTGGAGCGGCACTGGATGCGTTGTTAGATCTAACGCCCCTGCATCTACATGTAGAGAAGGTGGCGAGAACTACTATGCACAGGATACACGCACAGGTGGGACCAAAATGGCTCTCCCAGGCACTTAAATCCGTTCAGGACTCAGTACTGGAAACTCCAATTCTGAACATGGTATCGGACTCAATGATACCTCAGATAAACTTTCGTAGGTTTTATGAAGTAGATATTCCCTCCCGCGATGAATGGCTTAATGACAAAATCGCGTGGGTGGGAGGTGGCCTTAAGTGGTACACCGATGGATCCAAATCAGGATCTGAGGTAGGCTGTGGAATCTATGGAGAGCGTCCAAAAATCAGCAAGCAGCTGAACCTTGGAAAATACGCCTCCATTTTCCAGGCAGAGGTATACGCCATCTTAGAATGTGCGGACATCAATCTGCAGAAAGACTACACCAACCACACAATATATATCCATTCGGACAGCCAAGCGGCCCTTTTGGCCCTGACCTCCGAAACAATCAACTCTAAGTTAGTTAAAAATTGCATGGACCTCCTTAACGAACTGGGCACAAAGAACAGAGTCGTACTAAGGTGGATACCAGGACATGCAAGAATCGTTGGAAATGAAAAAGCCGACGAACTCGCCAAGGCTGGAGCTAAGGGGAGCCCTTATGGGCCTGAGCCAATCTGCGGTATACCCAAAAGCCTAGCTAACTTAACCCTGAGGAACATATATGTAAACTCATCCCTTAATTCCTGGCACGAGGTGCTTGGAATGAGTCACTCTAAGGCACTTATAAAGGCCTTCAGTAAGAAATCTGCTTCAGAGATATTTTCTCTAAGTAGAAGAAACTTGCGCATACTAGTGAGGGTGCTAACAGGGCACTGTGGACTGAACAAACATTTGTTCACAATCAGTGTCCGTGACACAAAGGAGTGCAGATTCTGCTGCAATGCAGATGAAACACCCAAACACCTTCTGTGTGAATGTCACCCACTTATGCCAAAACGTAATACCCACCTGGGGAAACACATGTTGCACCCAGATGAGGTAAAATCAATTCCTGTCAAGAACATAGTGCGGTTTTTCAAAGCTGCAGGTCTTGACAGTGAAATCTAGTTAATGTGGCGATCACAATAGACCTAGTATGGTCGCAGTGATACAAGCTCTGAGAAGACTTGAAATAGCCGCTTAATCCAAATAATAATAATAATAGTGTTAAAATAAGACTGACTAGCTATTTCCACTTACTCTCAAGTATTTCCTATTTTACGACTTAAAGATAAATATGAGTGTCGTAGGAATATTAAAAAAACGTCGATTGTGTAGTGTTGCTAGATAGAGTAAAAATTTAACTTTGGTAAGCCATTGGCACTTCGATTGGTAGAGGTAACTACAGACTAATCAAAATGTAAACTTCTTGTAAACACTTATAGAAAAAAACTTGAGAGGTGTCAAGGGACACCCGGATGGAACGAAGTTCCTTTCGATTAATAAGTGAAGGAAATGTTAATATATTTTTTTTAGTTATAATAATATTTATTGTACACACATCATAGTATACTACCTACTATAGTGCGCGCGGGACTAGTAGGCCGCGCCTTGGCAACGCGCCGCTCGGCAAAGCTCGGCCACGCTCGGCCCCGCTCGGAAATGAGTCGTGACAACTTTTCGTAAGATTTGTTTCCGTCTAGCCCCCTTTCACAACGTGCGATAAGGAACTACGTTCCAAAATCAACCCGTACTAACTAAAGCCTTAATCATATATATGGTTTATCTAACAGTCAACTTACATGGAATTTCAATATATCATATATTATTATATATTACTTGTATAACATATTATATCCTCAACAAAACTAAAAATAAAAATAATCAGCTTTGTCAAGAAGTAGTTTTAAATCAGCCCACTTAAGTGTTGTACTAAATAAACGAACTTAAAGACAGTGCTTGTTAAAATCAGTAAACCTGCGTACTTCGATTTATTTAAATGGCAAAGTAACCAAGCGAACCGCATTAAGGAAAAAATGGGGTATTAAAGGCTTATTTCGCAAACTTAGGACACTTTACGAGCTCGATAGAATCGTATTTTGTAGAATTCAATAAAAATTCAACCGCCGTAACGCGCGACCGTTTAATTTCATCCCTGTTGGCGCAGACGGATTTTATTGGTGTTTTTTTATTATTTACTTTTCGGCGATTTGGGAAAGTATCGGTATACGGGAATACGTTATCGCTACGTCAATATTTGGAAGGAATAAGGGACGTACAACATCTTGTATAAGTAATAAAAACCTAAATTTGATGAGTAAAAGAGCAAAAAAAAATTATAAAAATGCATGGCTAATATCATCATCATCAGCTCATATACACGTCTCCACTGATGAGCACGAGCCTTCCCTAAAAATAAGGATTAGGCCATAGTCCACCACGCAGTCCTAGTGCGGATTGGCGGATTTAATACACGTAGGTATATATGGCAAATATACCTACGTCAAATAATTTTCTCCATATAATACAAAAAATACCAGCCAAATTGAGAACCTCCTCCTTTTTGGGAAGTCGTTTAAAAATTACAACCATTGTCCTTAAAATAACACTATTAACTCAATAGTTCCAAATAGCAAGGACGAGAAAAACACTATAAAAGGTCATTTCAATGTTGTACTGCTTCGTTCGATGCTCAGCAAATAGCAATATTTTAATACTCCCATACGGCCAGTATATCCTGCGGCATGCGATGCAGGGATCCACCGCGCCGTATCTATTTCTATGTCAATACCCAAATATGACATGACATTTTCATTCGTTCTGTGGGGGATTGGAGATCTGAAATATTACGTTGTAATCGCGCAAAAATACGTTAAACCATTTTAGGATGGTATCTTGGGACGTTTTTTAAGGAGTGGTTGCAGTTAGCAGAGCTTTTAATCTACACTTCTACACTAATATTATTAAGAGGAAAGATTTGTATTTTTATATGTAATGTATAAACTCAAAAAGTACTAGACCGATTTTAATAATTCTTTTTTTATTAGAAAGCTACATTATCACTGAGTAAAATAGGCTATATTTTATCCCTGTATTCCAACGGAAACGGGAACTACGCGGGTAAAACCGCGCGGAGTCAGCTAGTCTATACTAATATTATAAAGAGGTCGATGAGGGAGGCCTATGTTCAGGGATGGACGTCCTATGGCTGATATGATGATAATGATTATTAAGAGGAATCGTTTGTGAGTTTTTGACGTTGTGAGTTTGTGACGTTGTAAGGGGTAATCTCTGGATCTAATGGGCCGATTTTTAAAATGATTTCACCAATAGAAAGCTACGTTATTTTGGAGTGTTATAGACTATATTTATAAAGGATATATGAGAAAGAAATAAAAAAGATGTAAATTATAATAGGTTATGTGAGATCTGATACGGGTAAAATATCATTTTTTATTCTTTATCATTATAATAAGTAGCAAATTTTATTGTTAATTATTATAATACTATAAGTTAAGGTGCCACCATAATTAGGTATATTTTTTGACTGATTACAATTTCCACGGGCACCCGAATAAATGAGTTTTAAAACTAAACTCAAATCGCTCCTACAGCAAAACTGTACCTAAGTAAGTTTTTAAGTAATTTTATTACCCAAGTAACGAGTTAGTAACTTGGAAAACAAGAACATTTGAGTGACACTAACAAAGTTATAACTTAACGTTGATTTATTATAAAGGGTTAAGTTACTGTTTCACTCAATTAAAAGTACATTAATTAACTTTGACGAATGAAATTCTTGTCTATTTTTAATATGACTGTCTAAATGCATTATAAGTAGTGGTTTCCCGCGATTTCACTCACGTTCCCATAGGATCGTAAATTTTCCCGGAATAAAAATTAGCCTACGTTTTTATCCAAGTTTTAATCTATCTGTATTTCAAATTCCATCCAAATCCGTTCAGTAGTTTTTGTGTTAGTGTGTGCTATTAGGATGTAAGTAAGTAAAACGTTATACAATAATTGATCTATAAATAGAGAAAAGGACCGATTTATATATCTTAACGCTAATTAATAAATCTCAAAATTATTAGTTTTAAACCAACCTATCATAATCGACATGTCAATTTGTTATTGCAGTTTTCTGTGGGCAGAGTGGTTAGTTTGTATTCCGAGTCAAAATAATATCTAAAACCACGTAGTCGTGTCATTGAAAACTAAACCCAATTCCTTTATGTGTAGAGTTTAAAATTAATTGGATTAAATAATACCGGATAGCCATGAGTTTCAATACTGCGGTCCCACGTTGGGTGCCAATATTGTATGAGACAAATGATGTCGAACTAATAATCCGTAGGCTCTATATTTAAGTTATTAAAGTTAGTTTAATGCTAAAATGTCTGACGAGTTATATAAATAGATACAAATATAATAAATGAGTATGTTTGTTGCCTAGAAAGCAGTAGAGAAGAAACATGTATTATACAATTTTCTAAATTAGTCTTTTTATATTCAGGTAACTACCGATTTTTACTACAAATTAATATGAATATCCTGAGAATATATTACTCAAGATAGTACTAATATTGATATATGCCTAACGGATTATTAATATATTTTTAAATCAAAAAGGATTTGTAATGTTCAGAGTCCCTCGTTGGGCGCCATTTCAATGAAAGCTGTGTTTGATAAAAGTTTGATTTATGTTGTGTACATTTTTCACACGTGTTGTTAATGAGCTTTTGAAAGGTCCAACGACTTTTGTCTAGACTGGAAGGTTGTGGGTTCAATTTATATATCCATCGATGCGTATACAAATATTATGTTAAAAAATCTAATTAGATTTTTGATTCACAAGGTAATTTTGTTAATGTTTTTTTTAAACTTTTACGAACTAAATTCATGTTAAAATGTTATTATCTTGACTAATCTTGACTTTTGGATCAACTTGCATCGATCGTGGTCACTAGAAGCCTTAGGTATATGTACCTATTTTAAAAAATCTACTCGAAAATCATCCCGATAGGAAATCAATGTTTAAATAAAACGTGAGGTTTCTAACAATGATGATTTTATGAAACTTAAAGCCTATTTATTAGGTTAAATTAATTTGAATTTAATCTGTTCTTTATCAACAAAGCAGACGTCACATTTATTTTTCGCAAATCTTTTTGAGACCAAAGGGTCAAAGCCCGTCCATAAAACTACCAATTTACCGAAAAAAACCTAATCCAAAGGGATTCTTTACTACATCGTAAACTGATTTATTGTTTTTGGTTCCTTGTAACTATTTTAATCAGCAATTCTTTGGATTCACTCGCATTTACTGGTGTTAGTTAATTGAAACGGAAAAAAAAAAACAAATATATATAAACCTGAAGAGTCTGTAAGAGTCTAAAAGAACTGGTCTTATTTGAAGAAATCTTTCAGCGTTAGATAGCACATTTATCGAGGAAGGCCATAGATTATATATCGTCACGCTACGACTAATTGAACGAACATTGATGAATAATATTGAAAAACGGGCTAGAGACGCTAACGAAGTTGCACGGATCAGCTAGTTTATATATAATTAAGACAGCTTCCACCTTGCGATTTCACCAGCGTAACTCCCTTTCCCGTAGGAATACAGGAATAAAATATAGGTTATAGCCTTCCTCGATAAATGGGCTAACTAACACTGAAGTAATTTTTCAAATCCGACTAGTAGTTCCTGAGATTAGCGGGTTCAAGTAAACAAACTCTTCAGCTTTATATATTAGTATAGAGATTTATTGGTTACAGTGAGATAGTAGGAACTATTCTCCTGGGACATTTTCGTTCTATCTCCGTACCTCGTTTGTTGTTCAACGAAATATTTATTAGTACAACATTTATAATGTAGATTGTACTTTTCATTAATCTTGTGCGAAGCTTTTTCTTTTTAAATGTGCTTTTATTGGGGAAAAGCATTTGTTTGGTATCTTACAAGTTGTTGACGCCTTATAATTAGCTGTACGTGTTATTTTAAATTCAGTTGCCAATAAACACCGATCAAGCAAGACGTGTATTTAATTCATTTATCGACTGTCAACTACAAACCAAATTAGACCTTATTCCCTCAACATATGGTCCAATCGAGCCGAATAGAAAGCTACCTGAGAATCGTCGGTTACCTGCGTCGAGAACAAAAGACCCCACATTCCTGAGCGATAAGCCGACGTTCGGTGCAGTTTTTTATACAAGTTATAAGGGAATTATGTTACAACTATCATAACAGTGTAATTACATCGCAATAACATCGTGCATTATAACTGTGTTTTCAAGATTTTGAGTTTTGTACATGAACCATGACGTCACAAGTAGATCAAGCAATTAGTGTACTTGAAGATACGGCGAGATTACTAAAGAAAACTCAAATAAACCTATCAAAGTGCCCCAAGCAACGTTTGTCCAAGCCAGGTTACTTACAAACGCGTATAGAAACGATTGAAGATTACTGGGCGACTTTTAAGAAGACACATCAAGACTTAATAAAGTGTACCACTCGTGATCAACGTGAACAAATTCCGTATTTTGCTAATGAAGAATTCTTTATTCACGAAGAATTATACCTGTGTATGTTGGGCGATTTAAGAGATATGCTAGCTGCATTTACTAAGAAGAGCGACCAAGCTTCGTGCTGTCATACATCAGATGAAGGGCATGTACGTACAAAAGTGAAGCTACCACACATTAAAATCCCCACATTCTCCGGCAACTACGAGGAGTGGCCCACGTTTAAAGATTTATATGAATCATTAGTACACACAAGTAATACATTGAGCGATGTAGAAAAGCTACACTATTTGAAGACTAGTATCACAGGCGAAGCAGCATCGTTATTAAAGCACATTCAAGTGACAGGTGACAATTATACTCAAGCATGGGGAACGCTGACTCATCGTTACGGCAATAGACGCCTCATAGTAAACGCATTACTCAAGCGATTGTTTTCGCAGAAGAAATGTACCAATGAATCCGCAGCACAACTGAAAGCCCTCCTGGACACCACCAGTGAGATTATGAACGGTCTGCAGAATCAAAACGTGCTAACTGACTCTTGGGATCCAGTCATTATATTTCTGATTGTACAGAAGTTGGACTCAGAGTCACATAAAGAATGGGAGCAGTCTGCGTACTCGGTGAACTCTGAGAAGTTATCTACCTGGCAGGAATTACAAGAATTTTTAGAAGCCAAATTCCGTATGCTGGAACTAGTTACCCCTGCCACGGTGACCAAAGCTACCAATCAGCGAGTTCTTCATACCACGACCACTGGGAATGATACACAAAAAATATGTGCTTTATGCTCTGATGTACATACGTTGTGTCATTGTAGTATTTTCAATAAAATGACAGTTAATGAACGAGAAGATCACGTCAAAAGAAATAAACTGTGTTTTAACTGCCTTACAGCGGGACATTCGGTGTTTCGATGTCGTATGCGAATGTCGTGCCGCATTTGCAAGAGACGCCACCACACACTTTTACATCAATCGAAGAATATTGTAGCATCGGTTCAGCAAGAAGAACCTCAGCAACCGACGTCAAACAACCAAGCAGATGTAGAAGATAAGAAGGTTTTAACAGTGGTTGCGTCAGATCCAAGGCAGAAAATATCGCTATTAGCCACCGCAGTAGTCATTTTAAGGAGTGATAACGGATACACTACTGTACTAAAGGCGCTAATAGATTCAGGATCTCAAGCATGTTTTATAAGCGAGAAGGCAACTCAGATCCTAAAACTAAACAAATCACCGGTAAATCTTATCGTTTCTGGCATGGAATCCATGAATGTAAGAGTCAAGCATGAGGTCAAAGTACAACTATTGTCACGATGGGAAACTAATTTCAATATGTCAATTCATGCCTACGTGATGTCCAAGCCCTTGACCTCAAACATACCAAGCACCATGACAGGAACTGATTGGCCGCATCTAGCAGGCATTCCATTAGCAGATCAAACTTATTATGCATCTGGAACCATTGATCTGTTGTTGGGTGTAGAACAATATGCTGCAATTCTGAAAGAAGGACTAATCAAAGGCCCACCAGGTACTCCGTGTGCTCAAAATACCTACCTTGGCTGGATCTTAATGGGAGGAATGACTATGAAACTTAATACGCGAGAGAAGTCCTTTACGGCCATGAAACAAGAAATAGATATAGAAGATTTACTTAAAACTATATGGGAAGTTGAAACGGATACAAGAAGAGAATTTACACAAAAGGAAAAACTATGTGAAGATATATACAAGAGAACACACAAGCGAAATAAAGATGGAAAATACATAGTCAAGCTACCGTTCAACACAGATGAGCCAAAATCAACAGAAGGAAACACGAGAGAAATAGCTATGAAAAGATTCTTGCAGCTAGAAAAAAGATTAAATCAAAATACAGAACTAAAACAAGCATATACTGAAGTGATCGATGAATACAAAGAACTTAAACATATGGAAGAAGTACCTAAAAAAGAATTGAAATATAAATCAGTGTACTTACCTCATCACGCAGTGATCCGCAACGACAAGGAGACCACAAAGACTCGTGTCGTTTTCAACGCCTCGTCCAAGGGATCCAATGGTGTATCTCTAAACGATGAGCTTTTATTGGGACCCGTACTGCAAAATGACTTGAGAAGCCTAATAATAAAATGGCGGCAGCATGCTGTTTGTTTCATTTCTGACATTCATAAAATGTACAGGATGATCTGGATCGATAAAGATGACGCGGATTACCAAAGAGTGTTGTGGAGAAATGATCCATCTGAAGACGTAAAAGATTATAGACTCCTGACCGTTACCTTCGGGACGGCTTCTGCACCCTATTTAGCTGTAAAGACACTGTTGCAGTTGGCTGACGATGAAGAAGATAAATATCCTGATGCCGCTAGAGTCTTGCGCGAAGATTTTTACGTAGATGATGTGATGTCTGGCTGTGATGATCTGGAACAGGCTATAAAACTTAGTCAAGAGCTGAAACAACTACTAAGTCTAGGTGGCTTTGAACTTAAGAAATGGTCATCTAACAGTTATAAATTCATGGAGACAATTGAACCAAGCGAGCGGTCATCTAAAGCGGATCTAGAACTAAATGTAGATGGAACAATTAAGGCACTGGGTATACAATGGAATCTAGGAAAGGATCAATTTGAATATAATTTAAACTTGCCTCTTACCAACAATGTAGTTACGAAACGTAGCATCCTCTCCGACATTCAGAAGTTATACGACCCGCTCGGATGGATTGCGCCATGCATTGTTAAGGCGAAGATTCTGATCCAACAGCTCTGGTTAGAAAAGGTTGACTGGGACGAAGAACTTAACATGACATTGACTGAGCAATGGTCTACAATAAGATCTGACCTAGAAAATGTAAATGGAATTTTTATAAATCGATGGATAGGAACATCTAGCTCAAACAAAGAATCTGTAGAGGTTCATGGATTCAGCGATGCCTCTATGCAAGCGTATGGTGCCGTTGTATATTGCAGAGTGAAAAATCTAGATGGTACCATTAAGACAACCATAATTGCTGCAAGAACTAGAGTAGCACCTTTAAAAACCATTTCTTTGCCTAGGCTAGAATTATGTGGTGCTTTACTTCTTTCACGATTACTCAAGCAAGTAGAACAAGCACTATACATTCCATCAACACAAATCTATGCTTGGACAGATTCTTCCATTGTCATCTCCTGGTTATTTGGAGATTCGTACAAATGGAAACCATTTGTGGCCAACCGTGTTGTTGAAATAACAACTAATGTAAAATGCAGTCAGTGGCATCATGTTCAATCGGAAGATAATCCTGCTGATATTGCATCAAGGGGAATGTCAGTAGCTGATCTTAAGAGATGTGATTTGTGGTGGAAAGGACCACATTGGTTGATACACCAGAAGATACAGTTCATTAGACCAAATATAATACCAACGGATGTAGAAAGGAAGAAGAACACTATACAAGCACTGAAAATAACAAAATATGAAGACGTAGAAAAGAAGCTATATACTCAGTTTAAAGATTTTGATACCTTAACAGAACTGCTGAGGACAATCACGTACAGTCGAAGATTCCTGAAACAAAAAACATTAAATGAAAATATTGATAAAATACTTACAACTGAAGAACTGGAACACTCCTTACATACCTGTATAAGAAAAGCACAAGAAGAAGAATTTTTAGAAGATATAGAATCATTAAAAAGAAAGAATAAAGTAAAAAAGACAAGCAAACTAAAATCATTTAATCCTTACCTGGATGAATTTGGAGTCCTCAAGGTGGGCGGCAGGCTAAGAAATGCAGAGATGAGTGATGAAAGTAAGCATCCAACTATTCTAGGTCACCGCAGCAAACTTACCTCTCTTATAATAGCAGATGCTCACTCAAAGACATGGCACGAAGGTGTGCAATTGATGTTGACGTACCTTAGATCCAAGTATTGGATACTTCTAGCGAAGGCGTTGGTCAAACGACATATTGTCGACAACTTGTCTAGACTCACTTCCATTATATCTAATTGATGTTAACATGCAGTCACTAAACCCCTGGACATTTTTTAATTTATCATGCACCTTTCATCGTACCAGAACCTAATATAAAAGATGAACCAATTAAAAGATGTCAAAATTAACAACTTAGCACGCTGTCAATATACTCAGAAATAACTAAACGATGACCAGTCTAAATGGCAAGGAGAATGTTTAACTGTACTTTTACAGAGACCAGAAGGAAAAGGAGAAATAGTACTGAGTTGACAAGACAATCTCCCACCGGGAAAATGGTTAATGAGACGCATTATTAATAAACATCCAGGCCCTGATGGTATGACCCGTGTGTACAGTGTAAAAAGTGGTGACAGTGTAACTGAGCAATATGTAACTAAACTATGTTCATTACCAATTGATACTGAATCAGAGTAATAGATATGTTGTTTTGTTGATTTCAATTGATTGTTTAAGCTGTTCAGTAAATGTAATTATGTTATAATAATATGCACTAATAGTTTAATCTTGAACTGTAAGCAGGCAAGCTATTGTAGAATGATTTTTGTATTTTTGAAAGGACTAATAGTCCTTTGGTGGGCGGTATGTTGACGCCTTATAATTAGCTGTACGTATGATTTCAAAATCAGTTGCCAATAAACACCGATCAACCAAGACGTGTATTTAATTCATTTATCGAAAATCAACTACAAACGAAATTAGACCTTATTCCCTCAACACAAGTGTAAGTTTTTTTGTAGTAACAAATATCCTGGGGGTATTTTTCTCACCAATTTAATTCTAAACGCAGAGATTGGATTATGGTAATAAAAAGCTGATATACTTCTTATACTATTGTTAAATACGTTCGTACTCATATATTTATTTATTTATTTATCATTATTCTAGAGTCAGATGTTGTATAAAAAGTGATTCATAAAACCTGATGAGACAGAAGACGTATATCCATCCTTGTCTTGCATTCTTGAGGGAGTTAAAGTTAAGTGATACCAGAGTTTTCACTTCAGTTTCAGATTTTATAGTCAAAGGAAAGTATATGGTTAAGTAATATCCCACTTACTGTAAATCATCTCTTATAGTATTTTAAAGATATTTGTTAGGAAACTGGTAAGCTTGGATACCATATTTTAAATATATAAGTACGTATTTAGAAGTAGTATATAATACAACGTATATCAGCTATCTGGTCACTATAATTCAGTATTTGCATATATTAATAACACAGAAACTCTAACTGTGTAACAGACAGACAAACATTCTCATTTATAATATTTGGAGGGATTTATAATTTGTATAACCTGTGCGAAGATACCTAGGTTAATAGCGATCCCGCTAGTAATAAATAACAAACATACAACTTTATCAACAAAAACGCTTGTTCTAGACAAGAATGGAACTTGCACAATCTTTGCTGATATAATGTTTGATCACTAAATATTATAAAACAAAGTCGCTTTCTGCTGTCTGTCCCTATGTCTTATAAATCTTTAAAACTACGCAACGGATTTTGATGCGGTTTTTTAATAGATAGTGTGATTAAAGAGCAAGGCTTTTATACACAATACATGCATAATATGTTAGAGAAATACTGTCAATTTTGGAGGTTTCTAATGTGATGTATAAGCATTGCACCCGTGCGAAGCTGTGGCGGGTCGCTAGTATTTTATACAGTAGAAACCTGAGTAGATATGTAGGTACCTAATCAATTGTATTGACTAAAGATATAATAAATCATGATAAATGATTAATGAGTTAATCACAAACACTGCCAGAGGTGTGTCGGGTTGCATTACACATAGAGTTACTCAAACTTTTAACTTGTGTGTAATTATTTCAGTCAGTGAACTAATGGTATAAGTTTTTATTTCGAAAATGGAAACTATGTGTACAACCCGGTTGGCTTTGTGGTTAGTGACCCTGACTCTCAAGCCGCGGGTCGTGGGTTCGAATCCTACCCAAGACAAACATTTGTATGCTTGAATATGTCTGTTTGTCCTATGTCTGGATGTAAATATCTATATAAGTATGTATTTAAAAGTAGTATATGTAGTATATCAGCTATCTGATTACCATATCACAAGCTCTGCTTAGTTTGGAATCAGGTTGGCCGTGTGTGAAAAATGTGCGAGGATATTTATTATTTATTTATTTAACCACGAGGCAGAAGCCAATTCACAACAAAACGTTCAACAATTTATTTTCACAAAATTAAAATATAAATTTCCAAATCTCTCAACCTTAACCACACATCTACCTACTTAAATAGAGAACAAAAACGTTCACATTTACGTACCTATTCATAACCAAAACGAAAAAGCTTGGACCTCATTTATTTAAGACCCCACCATTAATTATCCGTACCGCAAGGGGCATATGAAAAACTTTGGGTAATGCAGCGTTTTACCATTTGTCTCGACTAATGGTAAGCGTCCACTGATCCGCATCGTACAGACCGCTCATCGACAATGCCTACATGCGATGCTTGCCAATGACGCCATACGGATTGCCGATCAGTAGGCGCGCAATAACGATAAAAAAAGCAATAACGACTTCAAGTACGCGTCCGATACGTACGATGTGGGCCTTCATCGCTTTCCTCCATTCTCACAAACACTTTCCGTACGTACGATCACTACAAAAATCCAAATGAAGGTGGCCTCGGCAATCCAATTGCTGATACTCGCTTCAGCAATCCGATCGATACCGTAACAGTGGACGGAGTCTAAATAATCCGTTACGTGCGATGCGTCCGATACGTACGATGCGGACCTGTGGACGCTTACCTTTAGCGTAAAATTTTGCGTCATATACTGGCAATAGGTCAACAACGTATCGTCTATCTCTTTTCTTTACTACGGTATCGAGTGAGAAGTCATAGTGTGGTAGAAAAAAAGACGAGAAGTTTGTGATAGGTAATACGCCCGCGAGCCTGAAGCATGAAAACAATGTCGTCACAACAATGGATCTCATATCACATAATTAACTGGGATAATATTTCGGTTTAGGTTGTTTGTCTTGCACAGGGTTGCTATATACATAATTAACAGCTTACCCCATGAAAGGTATGATATGCCGTTGTCATTTCGTACTTATTTCGTTTTGTCGTCTGCTTATTTGAGACTAGATGCCTCCGCGCAGTTCCACCCGCGTAATTCCCGTTCCCGTGGGAATACAGGGATAAAATATAGCCTATGTTACTCGGGGATAATTTAGCTTTCCAAAGGTGAAAGTATTTTTGAAATCGGTACAGTTGTTTTTAGACACTTAAAAATTTAAATTTTCCATCTTTATAATATTACCAGCGACCCGCCCCAGTTTTGCACGCAATAGGTACATCGCATTAGAAACCTCCAAAATTATCATTTTTTCTCTAACATATTATGAATGTATTGTATATAAAAACCTTCCTCTTGAACCACTCTATCTATTAAAAAAACCACATCAAAATCCGTTGCGTACTTTTAAAGATTTAAGAAGACAAGACAGACAGCGGAAAGCGATTTTGTTTTATAATATGTAGTGATTGTAGATAGATGTACGAGTTTTTACGCATATTCGATATTGTGCATGACGTAGAAACGACACAGTTGACCTGTCGAACAGTATTATATTCCATGCGGATAAACATCCAATCCGAACACATCCGAACATCAATTCCGTACTCGGGTGCATTTGATTCGCCAATTTTAGTATATTGTATTTGTACAAAATCGATTCGCAATTTATCGAATAGATTCATTCGAGTGGCCAATTCGGTTGTATATTGTGATCGGAATAGGTACTGAGTAGGCTATACTCCATTAAATCATTATAATAATATAATATAATATATCCCGGGATATTTTTCACACTCGGCCAATCTGATTCCAAACTAATAAGAGCTTGTGATATGGTATCCTGATAGCTGATATACTACATATACTACTTTTACATATATAGATATACATAAATAGATATTTACATCCAGACACAGAACAAACAGACATATTCATGCATACAAATGTTGGTCCTGGGTGGGATTCGAACCCACGACTCGCGGCCTGAGAGTCAGGGTCATTAACCACAAAGCCAACCGGGCTGTCATAATATCTATATATATAAAAGAAAGTCGTGTTAGTTACACTATTTATACCTCAAGAAGGGCTGAACCGATTTCGCAAAAAATTGGTAGGGAGGTTGTTTAGAACCCGGAGACGGTTAAAAGATATCATTCCTGTTTGACTTACCTGTTTATTGCTGATATTTTTAAGACTATTAAACACTAACTTCTGCCTCATGGTTTCACCCGGGTTCCCGGGCGATCTAAAAATTTTCCGAAATTTAAAAGTAGCATATGTGTTAGTCCAATGTGCTAAGTCCATACGAAATTTTATTAAAATCACGCCAACCGTTTAGACGTGAAGAAGTAACAAACACACACACTCACAAACTTTCGCCTTTATATTATTAGTGCTATTACCCTTAGTTACTTCGGTGAACTGTAAGTTCTAATTAGTACCGACTGAAATGTCTAACATCTATTTTAGAAACACTAGACAATATATAATCTAGGGATGAGAATCAAAGTAGAGTGAAGCATATTACTTTTAGCCGAAGGTTGAAAGTACTATGGACGTGATTACCCTTTCAAATGATATGAAGTGGCTCTAACTTCTTTACTCAGTAGTAATTTACATCGAATCTACATGTATCTAGCTACAATTATCCAAAACCACTCAATTTGCAATCTTCACCGTTTAGCATAAGATGCTTATTTAAATAACACTGAATATGTAAATATGTGTTTGAGTAGCAGTTAATTTATTCTGAACTCTAATTTCTTCATCAATTTATTAACATAACTTATGGGCGTAATGAAACATGAAGGGTTTGGTTCCGTTAAAATATTAAAGATTAATATGAATTATAAATAATACAAATATCCTGGAAAAAAATTCTTAGTCCAAATTTAACAATGCTTGTAGATGCTATAATAGTCATACATTTTCAATAGAAATTTACATACAGAGCCAAAATAAAAAGCCATATAAATGTCTAAACAAGAATATTATGTAAAATAGCACCAAGATAGTTTCACTACCCACGGATAGATGGCGCTTATACAGATGCATATAGTTTGAATGAGAACCTACATCGCACAAGAGACATTCTAAAAAAATTTTTCAATGAGATATATTTCAAAGCTTTGCCGTAGACTATTAACCATGTTTACTTTAAAATTATTATAATATTTCACGTCTATTTTAACAGTGAAATGTACCTTTTGGATATAAACAGCATCTAAACGTTAAGTCCAGAGCAATTCGGCTACCACATTTATATATATTATGCAGCAAATAACTTCCACATTTAAGCTACTAAATTTAGAAATGTTTATGCATGTTCAAGCCCCTGGTGATAAAACTAACAACTTGTCGAGATTCGGTTAAGCTTAAATTTAAAGTAGTTAAACTGTTTGGACTGGGAAAATACATACTTATAAAGCATCTAACTTACTAATTGTAGCATAGGTAGTTACAATTTTTCATATCCATCTTTGTAACCAAGTTAAATAAATAATACTAAATAAATATCCTGGGACATTTTTCACACACGGCCAATCTGATTCTAAACTAAGCAGAGCTTGTAATATGGTAACCAGATAGCTGATATACTACTCATACTACTTTTAAATACATACTTATATAGATACTTATATCCAGACACAGAACAAGCAGATATTCATGCATACAAATGTTTGTCCTAGGTGGGATTCTAACACACGACCCGCCGCTTGAAAGTCAGGGTCACTAACCACAAAGCCAACCAGGCTGTCAATCCATTGCTCTTTCTCTTATTATAAACTGTAACAAAATTCGATGCGTGTTACAAAGTGAGCCGAGATACAGACGAAAGTAGAAAGCAACTTTATTTTATACTATTTAAAGACTAAAATCCAAGTTTTCACCTTTTGTAAACTAAACTTTAAGATACAGCATCGCACGTGTTAATCTACGAAACATGACTTACTACTACTCAAAAACCAAACACGAACCCTCTAAGCATCGGACTTCTCACGTCATAGCGTAGTGAAAGAGCAAGACATAGCATAGGCGCCATCTTTAAATGTCAATTTGCCTTACGGAATGGAACCCTTGTGACATTTCTAACCGCGAGTTCTCAGCACTGAAAGCTTCTTCTTTCAGGGTTGAAGGTGGAATACTGAGTATCTTACTAAACTTTACTGAGAACTAATCTTAAAGTTAAAACCACTGTTGAAACACGCTGTGTATGCTTAACTTTATCTAACTTTATCTAGGAAAGGTTAGTTTTGTTAATGAGTCGTATGTTTACAGCTGAAGCAGTTGTTTTATATACCTGTACTACGAGTATAATAATAATAATAAGAGGATTTTTTTTATGTTTATTTGTAATGAATATGCTCCGAAACTACTGGACCGATCTGAATAATTCTTTTACCAATAGAAAGCTACGTTATTTGTGAACGTCATAGGCTATGTTTTATCCATGTATTCCTACGGGAACTGGAACTACGCGGGTAAAACCGCGGGGTAGAAGTAGTGTTTTATATAATAAAATTGCTGTTTAAATCAATGATACTATTTCCATGAAAATTGTTACAATATTCATAATAATAAGAAACACAAACAAACAACAAACTGGTTTCATGAGATAAAAACTAAAAGCAAAGTATATGTACATGTAATAAATCAGATAACCAATAAAGTTAAGTTACAATTTGTGTCAAGAGCTATAGTAGGTAGGTACCTACTCTAAATTGTGGCCAACAGCAGTTTGTTTCCAGCATTCTCGAGGGGTTGTGGACTGCCGACTGATATAATTTGGCCAAAGTTTCCTTCTCGTCTTTTTGGAAGCGGTTGCGGTTTTCATTTATGTTTGAAAGACTTAAATTAAAATATTATGGAACGACTATAAAAATTAATAATTGTAAACGTGGTTTAACTCGCATTCCCGGAGATTATTCATTTTCCCGGTATAAAAAATACACAAATATTCATTTAAATTGGATCAGTAGTTTTAGCACACGAGAAGACACAATTATCATTAATATATAATACCTGAATATGTTATAAATTGTTAGAAAATACTAGCTCTACTAGCCTCTGCGTGGCTTTACCCGCGTAGTTTCCGTTCCCGTAGAAATACAGGGATAAAATAGCATAAGTAACTCCCTGATAATCTATGTAGTTTTCGTATGGTGAAATAATTTTGAAAAAGGTCCAGTAGTTTTTGAGCCTATTCATTACAATCAAACAAAGTTTTGCTCTTTATAATATTAGTGTTGAAATAGGAATTTGGCATATAGCCAAATTTCCTGGGAAAATTGTAGATGGAGATCAAGTGAGTAATCTGATACAACTAAATATAGAAAGGTGACTGTACCAAAATTGAATAAATAACGCTTATCGTTACAGCTTAAGTCGGAAACGTGTGTAAACGCACGACGAGGCAACAGATACTAGACGTGTGTTTGTCTTTGTGACTAATACTTCTAAACTATCATCGGATCTGTGTAAGGTTAACATTATAAAGTTGTATTTACTGTAAGCAACACGGTAGGCGGTAACTGGCATTTAATTTACACTTACTTCCGCCTCCCAATTGCACCCGCGTTCTTGGGGATTTCCAGTTTCCCCACTTTAAGATTTCCCCATATATAAGAACCTGCGAAGACCGCCAATCCGCACTAAGCCCCCATGGTGGACTATGGCCTAAAATCCCCCTCGATGTTAGGGGAGGCTCGAGCTCCTCGGTGGAGACGTATACGAGCTGATGATGATGATGTTTGTTTAACAAATATACAAACTTTCGAACTTACAATTGTTATTCTGAAGTCCGAATGTAAGCTCACCAGATTATTTCTTTTTTTTTTACTACCAAATCAATTTTTTTTTATTAAATAGCTAAGTACTGTCCCTTTAAAGACAATAAAACAATACCTAATGCTAGTACCAAACTTGTCCTTGGCATATTGATTACTAAAACAAGTTTTTAAATTGAAAGCTAATTCAATTTACGAGTACGATTGCTCCCGTGGAGTATTTGAATGTGCAAGTATACTTGGCTGGGAAACTGTTTAGTTGATACTCAAAAAACTGTAACCAACTGCTAGATGACAGATTGATATACTTATTGTTGTTTATGAATAAGAATGGCATAGATCACGAAAGGATGGTCTGTGAGAGAGTATTCATACCTACCTAGCAGTGAGTGCCTTTAATTAACTTATTATATCATATCATAATAATGATACCAATCCTTCTCTGGCATTAAGACTTCAAGGGTAGCTGCCAGTCTTAATATGAGTTTCTATAATATTTATTAACTATGATGTTATTATAAATGGCCCATAAACACTGCTTTACTTTATTTTAAATTGGATCCAATTTCCATAATAATGCAGGCAGGCATAATGCAGTCTTCTGTATACTTTATAGATTTTATTTTAATCTTGTAATTATTATCTCTTTACACAACCACCCTTCACCACTTAAGTATAAATTTTTGTTGGCCTGTTTTGTGAGTTTAAAAAAAATATTTATCAACGTTATTGTACGTAGACGTTGTGTAAAGTAGACTACGATCTAAACGCAGCACAAAACTGATAGTCTACAAACGAGGATCGTGTCACGTCTACACGAATGAGACAAATGTACTCACAATCGACTACTTTGACGTCCTTTATCTACTTCAGTCGTATAACCATCGTAAAAGGCATATAAACACTATAAAAACATATGCAAAGAAAACTGAATCCTTCTACATTGGATTAGAGTATGTTTAACAGAGTGGCATTATTATTAGTGCATATTTAAATGATAAGTAAGGTAAATAGTGTTGTGAAATATAAAAGTTAAATTTTAACTTGTCGTTCAGTGACAGTCGGTAATGTGGCGTCGTAAAAATGGTTTATGCTATAACTAGTGGTGTTAAATGTGATAAAGTGGACAAGGGCAGTGTGTGGAGGGAACTGCTTATGTCCTTTCTTGGTGCGTATGTCTATCTCTCTTTATTATAGTTGCTTTGTCTATCGTGCGATGTACTTTTCATAGATAGAAAAAGCGATACAATTAATATTACTTAGATTTTTTTTCAAAATAGTTTTGTAGGTAGTCAAGCTTTTTAGTTGATCTTTGGTAAGATTTTGCGTTATTAAAAAGCTTATGTTTAACTTAGCATCAGATATAGTACATATAACAGACAAAAATAGAAAATTATTACCAAAATTAAACCCGCATTTTAATGTAAAATTATAACCAATGTTTTAACATCTCGCTATCCTAGGCAAAATGACTCCAAATAAATTATTGTTAACCCAAAAGTAGTAAATGATCACCAAAACATTAAACATTTATTTGACATTCAAGATCGCTAACCACCTAGCCAACCAACCATTCAATATTATCCTACTAATATTATAAATGCGAAAGTTTGTATGTATGGATGTTTGTTACTCTTTCACGCTCCAACGGCTGAAGGGATCTGCTTGAAATTTGGCACAGAGCTAGAATATGTTCTGGAATAACACATAGGCTACTTTTTATCCCGGGAACGCGGGTGAAACCGCGGGGAGCCACTAGTATTTGCATAATCTAACTATTAATAAATGGTTATAAAATTCATAAAGGAATATATCCTTTTATTTGATTCTACAAATTATATCTATTAAACATATTACCAAAGTCAAAAGCAATATTTTATAATAGTTTATTAAATACTCATCAAATGTGTAAAAATTTTACATGACTTCAATAAAATAATTTTAATTTTCCTACTTACACGACCCATAGTACATTGTTTAAGAAACCGGTTTATAACAAGGAAATCCTTTACAGGATACATTAAAACAGCTAGAACGAAGCTAAGTGGCTGAGATATTATCTGTCAACAACCGCCAGTGTTTATTGATGGTGTTAAATTGCAAAAGGATTCTTGAACAGAGATTATCTTGTTTGAATGTCTTATCTATTATGACCCTCGCAACTTCTTTAACGTCACTTCCCCATTTTTGCAACATTTCTCTTTGATGCTCCGCTCCTATTAGTCGTAGTGTGATTATATATGGCCTATTGCTTTCCTTGATGAATAGGCTATCTAATACTGAAAAAAATTTCAAATCGGACGAGTAGTTAGTTTGGCGCGTTCAAGCAAACAAACTCTTCAGCTTTCTATTAGTATATATATATTAATTTTAAAGGCGTAGAGGCTTAGTCACTAACGCACCGACTAGCAGTCATATGGGTACGGGTTCTGGCCCCTGCCTCTGACAAAGTGATTCAAGTGGATAGTTTGTATGTATGGTTTAATATTGTTTTGTGTTAAAATTAATTATTGTTAGTGAAAGTGCGGGTGGGTCGCTAGCTTACAATATTAGTAGGTTGTTTTATTAGTTTATAACATACTGGTGGCTCCCGCGTTTTCACCCGCATTCCCAGAGGATCTAAATTTTTCTCAGTATAAAAAGTTGCTTGTGTAATTCCAGAACACATTTTTACTCTGTGCCAAATTTCATCGTGATCCATTCTGACGTAAAAGTGTAATAAACATACATTCTTAAAAACGTTCGCATTTATAATATTAGTAAGATTATTTTGTACAAAAAACATAGTAAGCATACTATATAACATACTGCCTCTGTATCGTAGTATCTTACAGCTCATCGTAAAGGGTGTGACAATAAACAAGAAACGTCAAATAAATTCAATTACAGAAAGAGGGTAGTTCGGACGGCGCCTTGATAACACTTTTCCGCTCTATTCTCTCTGGGTTGAATGATTGACAGTGTTGCCAGGATAACATTATTAATAGTGGTGTCAAATAGAGGAAATAAAACACGCCTCGGTGATGAGGGTTTTCCTTATTTTAATCTGAAATGGTCTCTTTCATATTTCGTACTAGCGGACCCGTCAGACTTCGTTCTGCCCACCAGCGCCACCTACCGGGTCCAAATTGATGTATTATACATAAAAACCTTGCCCATTAAATATATGAAAATCTGTTCAGTAATTTTTGTGCTTGTCGCGTTCATACAGACAGACGTTAAATTGCAATTAGAAATGTAAAGATAATATTTCATTTATATTGTACTTAAATATTGTTTATCAGAGCTATAAAAATGAAGACACATTAAGAAGTCATACCTAAAATATTCATTTTGCATAATCGTTTGTATATAATAATATAATATCTATATAATAGAAGAGAAAATAATAGATATAATACTTTTTCTTGTGTAACAAATGTAAACAGAAGGATAGTTATAAATATTTGCTTTAGTTTTTTAAATATGGTATAGAGGTAGATTGCATTTTCGAGAAAAACATAAGATATTATAACGGGAAACGGTAGAGAATCCTAGGGATAGAAGCTTCTATTATGATATACGCCCCCGCGGTTCCAGGGAATCTTCCATTTTCCCAGGATGAAAATAAGTCTATGTGTTATTCCAGAACATATTCTAACTCTATGACAAATTGAATCGTGACCTCTACAGCCGTTCTCGTGTGAAGGATTATAAACATACAATTTAAAATACTTTCGCATTTATAATAAACTAGCGGACCCGGCAGACTTTGTTCTGCCCACCAGCGCCACCTACCAGGTCCAATTTGATGTATTATACATAAAAACCTTGCCCATGAAATACTCCGTAATTTGGTGAAAACCGCATGAATATCTGTTCAGTAGTTTTTGTGTTCATCGCGTTGAGACAGACAGACAGAGGCAGCGGGGACTTTGTTTTAATATATTATTATGTACTCATAATTTTTTAGCAATACTAATGTTACTTCTACCGAATTTGAATCACTTCATCTAGAATATTCTGACCAAAACCAATTAAGTGAGGAACACCTTAAAAGCTTGAATAATGGACGCAGAGATTGTAAGCTTAAAGCTCTGTTGCATCCCACTATTGCCGTGAACCCGAGCCACCGCAAGCGTTGTTAGCTCAAAGCTCCAACGTAAAAGCCCGTGGAGCTTTCATTGAAATATCCTTTACAATATGAAGCTTTATGTTAGGTTAAGAAATAGGTTTGTTGTCTTTGAAACAGGAATTCTATGTTTTATTAAAGAATTACTGAAATGTTCAATTCAATAACCAAGTATAGGTTAGGAACTTAGGATATTTAGTAAGCTGGGATATACATTCTGCATGACAGCCCGGTCGGCTTTGTGGTTAGTGACCCTGACTCTCAAGCCGGGACTCGTGGGTTCAAATCCCACCCAGGACAAACATTTGTATGCATGAATGTCTGTTTGTCCTGTGTCTGGATGTAAATATCTATATAAGTATGTATTTAAAAGTAGTATATGTAGTATATCAGCTATCTGGTTACCATAACACAAGCTCACTTTGATGCTTAATTTGGAATCAGATTGGCCGTGTGTGAAAAGAGTTTAATGGTTGAACATAGAGGTTGAAGGATTTGTTCGACTATTTGTTATATTTCAATAAGAAATGCTGTTATAATTAATTCTTCATTTACTTAGGTACGTTGGACATGGAAGAATGGAGTGTAATTATAAAAATAGTACAAACTCCAATTTTGAGATCAAATTGGCAGTGTGTAACATGTCCCAGGATATTTTTATACTATGCTGCCAAATAGGATCCTAGCTATAGATATACTAAGAGTAGAATCTTCACAATAATACCATGTTGAGTGTTCTTTATTGGATCAATTTTGGCAGCAAAAGACCTCGCCGTAATTGACGCATTCAGATGCTATCAATTGACAGGAATATACCAATTTGAGTCCATTGCGGAGTTGTCTCATTGACGTATTGCTTGTACCTTTTGTAAACTTAATTGATATATTATGATGCGCTTTTAGCAACTAAGATAATAAATATAATCCTTAAAAAATTGTTATATAGTTATAAGTATGTAGGTACGCGGTACGATGATTTGTAAAGACGAGCCGTCGAGTCAGTTCATAATAAATGGTTATATCGCACGCCCGTGTCTCATTTCAACAAAAATATATCGTAATAAACATAAAATAAAAATAATAATAGCTGATACAATATAACATCTGTGGTTATCTGATCGTAATAAACATTAAATAAAAAATAATAATATCTGATATAAAATAACATTTGTGGTTCTGGATTGCAAACTAAGACAAACTTGTATTACCTATAAGTAAATAACTAATAACTAACATGAAAATCCCTACCAAGATTATAAATGCAAACGTAACTAACTCTGTTTGTTACGTTTGCATTTATAATCATTAAAATCGTGGTTAAGATTTACCACGATTTTAATGAAAGTTAGAGAAATAGACTAGATCTTGGGATAGGACATAGTCAACATTTTATCCCGCGGCAGTTGAAGTTCCCCCGGGAATGCGGGTGAACACGCGCGCCAGAAGCTAGTATCGCTATAGCTAGCCAAAAAATTTAATTATCAATATTTATTTTGTTACAGCAACCGTACCATTCTTCACCCACGGCATAGAGACCACGTCACTCACATCATCAAACCACTCGGGGCACTTCATCACAAGTGATGGCGTACCTTGGACCACCACTGCCATGGTGCTATCCACGATCGTGGCTATCCCATTATTCTGTTACATCGTCGATAAGTTTGGAAGGAGGATCTGCTTGTTTGTCCTCAGTTTGGTGCAAGGGGTAAGGTTTTTGATTGATTAATTTTTAACTAGTAATTTAAATAAATTAATAAAATATCCTGGAGCATTTTTCACACACAGCCAATCTGATTCCAAACTAAGCAGAGCTTACGATATGGTAACCAGATAGCTGATATACTACATATACTACTTTTAATTGCATACTTATATATATATTTACACCCAGACACAGGAAAAACAGACATATTCATGCATACAAATGTTTGTCCTGGGTGGGATTCGAACCCACGACCCGCGGTTTCAGAGTCAGGGTCACTAACCACAAAGCCAACCGGGCTGTCAAAACAAAAAAATAATAACAGATATAATAAATTGGGGGCTTTTTGGTGAAAACGGTATAAAAATGCCGTTCAGTAAGTTCTGAGATTTGAAGAAGCATAAACACAGCGCCTCGGGAAACTTTACTCCTTATGTAGTGATGATTATTTTGGCGTGTCAAAGTGCTGCCATAGATGGTCACTTAATCTACTAAACTTACTTTGATAGCAAATTAGAAATACGAGTGAATAATATACCTTAAAACTACTTAATCATTGCCAGACTAACAATACCAACTCAAATAAACCAAAGCTTAAGGAACTTTAAGGAACTTCTTCAACAGGTTTCTTTTATCCACAGGCATCGCTCATCCCATTATTTCTGTCAAACGACACGAATGTAATAATACTCCACATCTTAGCTGGTGTAGCATCAGCAGGACTCTTCACCACCATACCGATCTATATCCGAGAGCTTTCCGAAAGGACCCGAAAATTTACGATTCCATTACTGATGGTGATGGCGACGGCGGGGTATGCCATGAAACTGGTGATGGAGTTGGAGCTGATGATCTATCTGATGATGGGGCTGGTCGCGTTTCAACTGTTATCACTGTTGTTTTTGCTAGAGAGCCCGAGTTACTTGGTGATGGTTGGAAAGATTGAGGTGGGTTTGAATGGAGTTTATTAATTGCTATTTTAAGTAGTTCTAGTATACATGTTTACAACTAGCTGCCTCCAAGCGATTCCACCCGCGAAGTTTCCGTTCCCGTAAAAATACGGGGATAAAATAGTCTATGACACTCCACAATAACGTAGCTTTTAATTGGTGAAATCATTTTGATAATCGCTTCAGTAGAACCGGAGATTACCCCTTACAACGTTACAAACTCACAAACGTTACCTCTTTATAATATTAAGTAGTATTACACTCCATAGATATTATACATTTTAATACAGGCGTATATAAAAATAACTATGAATAGACAGCGGTGTTTGCAAGCAAAGTTAGAAATTTGTTACACCCAAAATATAAAACTTGTTCAAGGTCAATATAAAAACAGCTTCAACTAAAATACAAAACTACTTAAAAACTATGTACCTATATTTCACTCGAAACCGATGGATGAAACTTTAGACACAGAAAATGCTATTTCCGTTCACCAAGTTTAAGATACAACCTGTTGTTAGAGAAACTTTTAAGTTCTGCGTAACTTAATTTGAATCTACTATACTGGGAATAAAATTGAGATTCACATAATCAGAACTTCAGATTTTTTCGAGAAACTATAAAATTGTACAGGTGGAGCAACTTATGAGATACTAGTAGCTGCCTGCGGTTTCACCCGCGTACTCGGGAGATATTCCATTTTTCCGGGATAAAAAGGAACCTATGTCCTCTCTCTGGCTCTAGATTTTTTTTTAAATCGGTTCAGTAGTTTTAGCGTGAAAGTAAGACAGACATACAGACATACTTTCGCATTTATAATATTAGTATAGATTGAGATTTTCAACCAAATAGCTGCATGATTTTGGTTAAACTAGGAATTCAGAAGATTACCAAAATCCACCACGTTACTATTTTCATCAGATCCTTCAGGAATATGAGAGGAACCGCTTGGCTGTATTATATTGTTTTTTTTTTTTATTTCAGACAGCAAAAGTTAATATAGCAACATTGGCAAACTTAGATGTTAATAGTCAGTATGTAGCAGTTGAGTTGACCTATCTTAAGAACGTTAGTGAAAAGGCAAAAGCGAGTGGAACACTGTCTGGGAGAACTGTATGTAAGTATACTGTGACAAATTATTATCATCATTTATTTCAAATAATTTGGGGCCAGTGCATATATACACATATTAAACAAATCCCCGCCGCCTCTATCGGTCTGAACGCGATGAACAAAAAACTACTGAACAGATCTTCATGCAGTTTTCACCAAATTACGGAGTATTTCATGGGGAAGGTTTTTATGTATAATACATAAATTTGGACCCGGTAGGTGGCGCTGGTGGGCAGAACGAAGTCTGGCGGGTCCGCTAGTTACTTATAAACTTATTTCATTCTTCTTCATATAACTTTTATTGAACTTATTTATCACTTAGACAGCATTTATATCTATCTATATTAGTTATATAAATAAATACATTTCATATAATTTATCTATCTAATTGAACCATCTCGACGCATGTTTTATTAAAATAATTTAGAGACTTATTTTGGGCATTAGTTATAAATAATACTGAAAAAGTACATGATAATAAATTATTACACTAATAACTAAAAACCTCATAATGGTTTCCTCAATAAAATATTTCTCATTATTTCCAGATAGAAACAAAATATGGTGGGACAGTTTGAAAATTGGAATTATTTTGTACACGACAATGGTACTGTCTGGTAGTATTATATTCCTGGATCAGGATAAAACGCTGATGCAGTTGAGGGTGAACAACATGGACCCTGAGAAAACCCTCGTGCTGTACTGCATGCTGGCTGGAAGTGGTTGCACTCTGCTGTTTTCGATATTTGTTGATAGAAAGGTTCGGATATTGTCTTTTGTTGAACCCTAACATGGAGGGGCTTTATGCTATAGTCCACCACCTAGTGCGGATTGGCGGAATTCAGATGCCTTTAATTGTGACATCTCGGGGATGCAGGTTTCCTCACGCACGAAGTTTTCCTTCACCGCAAGAGCTTCTTCAGAGCAAGGGGTGTGTATCCGTACGTAAATTTTAATAAAGGCAAAGGTCCTGACCAGGGTTTTGAACCTGCACCCTCATGATCGTGTGTCGGTGCGTTCCCAACTCAGCCACCACGGCTTCACGATCACACATAACTATTTCAATGAAGAACTGTTCTTCTAGGCACTAAGAACCAAGTTTTGCTAATGATAAAACTATAATTACAGTACATACTGACCATCGGCTTCATTATCATGGTCCTGTCTACGGGGATTCTAGCAGTGTTCACTCAAGCAGACCTGACCATTTACTCATTAAGATGGCTGCCCGTGGTCTCGTTAGGGGCGTTAGTCTTCGGATATGGGATGTCCTGGGGACTGCCACTAGTGATAATGGTGGAGGTTTTGAATTTCGAGGTAAGATCGAAAACAATTATGGAGCTTTGAAAACCCATGATATAATTGGACCTTTGGTAGACTAAATTCCCCATAGATCTTACGAATGTGGTTTAAACCTATTAAAGTTCAAAAGCGTTCTCTGGAAAGGAATTGATAGTGGCAGTTATAATCACAAAATAATAAACCAATACAAATATAATGGCAGATAATTTGTTGTATATAAATGAAAAGTTGCTTCAGGGTTTTTGTACTTTTGGAATGGACCTATTGCAAGGATATACCTTACCATATTCTTGTGTACCTAAGGGTTAAATAGGCCGAATAAGCGTATGGGTATAATGCAAGTGAAACCACAGGCAAACCCTATATTAGCAAGACATGATGGATGGAATTTATCTACACAAAGAATCTGTACTAATTGCGCCCGTAGGTACATAATCAATCTTCAGGCATAAGCCTGCTGTATTTCGGATGTAACTTTGATTATAATATGTAGGTAATTGATGAACATTATTAAATTAGATTTAGTGACTCTACATACTGAGACGCATACCTACATAAAAAAAATGTACTCGTTGACGCGCGCGACTTCGATAGCGTCACTTTTGATGCGGATGCTCCCCTCCTATTCGTTTTAGCGTGATGATATATAGCCAATAGCCTTCCTCGATGAATGGGCTATCTAAGACTGAAATATTTTTCAAATCAGACTGGTAGTTCCTGAGATTAGCGCGTTCAAGCAAACTCTTCGGACCTATTTATTAGTTTAAATAAATTTTATATAACTCACGTTATACTTAAGTATAAGATTAAATGTCCTCTCCAACCTTTTAACTGCTTTTCAGACGACCTTCATTTTTCCGGAAAAACAAAAGAAGTTTTCTCTGAATCCATTCAGCCGTAACTGCGTAAAAAAAGTAACAAACATCCATAAAAATGCGCATGTTTAAGATTGTTATGATAACATTTCCTAAGTTTCAATCCGATTTCCAAAATACTTCATTTGAATGAGGTATAGAAAAAGTCTATGAAAATATTTTATTATTAACTAGCTTCTGCCCGCGACTCCGTCCGCGTGGAATAGTTACTTTGTGCTAACGTTAACTTTCAACACGCGACTTCATTTACGTAGAAGGATGGACTCGCAGAGCCAACTGATGACTGCCCGTGCACGCCGGCCCAGCGCTTAAAGGCGCGAACAGTACCTACTTGATCATTTTTTGCGGCGATGTAATTTTAAATTTGCGATATCTCCTAAAATATTCATTGAAATCGAATGATGTAGGTAAATGGCAGTTTTATTTAAAATTAAATACTTGTTATGAATAACGCATTTATTTGGATAAGGGTTAATATCATCTTTATAAAAACACCTTCACAAATAATGCGTTATTTTAGAATAAATTTGGTTAGTATAAAAATGGTTATACTGAGCCAACCTTAACAGATAGACATATGTTGTCCCGGACTTTTTTTTAGCACTTTTGAAGGGGAACAATTCTGTCGTACATCATTTTAGGGAAACTTTAACCGTTTACGCAGCGTACGCAGCGGAAGCTCTCAAAAGAAAATAAAAACTCCCGATTTTGAAACATTAGCGTGATGACATATAACCTATAGCCTTCCTCGATAAATGGACTATCGAATGGAGAAAGAATTTTTCAAATCGGACCAGTACTTTCTGAGATTAGCGCGTTCAAGCAAATAAACAAACAAACTCTACTCCTTTATAATATTAGTATAGATATCGTGAGACATTTTTCACTTTCGCCTAATCTGATTCCAAACTGAACAGAGCAGATAGCTCATATACTACTTTTAAATATATAGATAATTACATACACAGAACAAACAGACATGTTCATGCACACAATTTTTTGTGGGTGGGATTCGAATCCACGACCGGAGGCTTAAAAGTCAGCCTACTAATCACTCCAGCCCGTCAATATTTCAGTAACATTAACATAAATATTACTATTAGCACTATCAGCCAAATCGCGAACTCGCGAATGATAAGATTCTGGTCAAATACAAACCTGTAGAAACAATTATCCTTTTCCAGGTCAGAGCAACTCTTCTAGGCGTGATCTGCTTCTACTCTCAAATCATCAGATTAGCCCACATACACACCTTCCAATATATAGAAGATTACGTCGGAATCTACACACTGTTCTATCTATTTGCCAGTATAAACATTTTTGGAGTGGTGTACACCCTATTCGCAGTACCGACGATTAAAAATAAGAATGCAAAACAAATTGAGAAACAAATCAAAAGGATACCATTGCCGGCGTGATTGTAATACTAATATTAATTGTTATTTATTTTTATAATAAGTTGAATATGTGAGTAAAAGATTTTGGTATGTTTTTGTATTTTTATTATAGTTATTTAACACTTTAAGGTGTTTTTGCTTTCATTATTCATCAACAGCTCATATACGTCTCCACCCAGGAGCTCGAGCCTCCCCTAACATCGAGGGGGTTTAGGCCATAGTCCAGTATTTTTGCTTATTGAGAATTATTTCGTACAGGGATATGATTAATTTACTAGTTTTATGCTACGTACGGCCTATATATATATGTACGTCCTATATTCTAACTCTGTCCCAAGTCTTTTCCAGTCCCCGACATCCGTGATAAACAAACATACATACAACCTTTTGTAGTTATAATATACAAGCGCACCCGTCAGACTTCGTTCTGCCCACCAGCGCCACCTACCGGGTCCAAGTTGATGTATTATACACAAAAAACCTCCCACATGAAATACTCCGTAGTTTGGTAAAAACAGCAAAAAAATCTGTTCAGTAGTGTTTTTGTTTATCGCGTTCAGACAGACAGACAAAGGCGGCTTTGTTTTATATATATAGAAGTAAGACATAGGTATCTTTTTATTATTTTACCAATCTCATATTACTAATACAAGTATCGCGTGCCGTGCCTCGTTTACAAAGTAACGTAATAAGAAAACCGTTAGAGCTACAGTTTTTTTTTACCCCAAAAATGTTTATATTCGTCGTATTATGTTCGGTAATGAATGCCGCTGTATTTTATTGGCCTCTATTTGTTTTATTACTTGGAAATTGTTATTGTGGATATTACTAAGGTTTTTCTTACAAAAAATGGAAAATTACGTTGTATAAATGAATTACCTGTATGGGTTTTTTTTACGTCGCGCAATTTTTATATTGTACGTTTGATTGTATAGTAATTAGTGATATAAAAGGAGTAATAAAAATATACCTTTTATTATCCAAATTACATTTAAGAATAAATAAAATATGCCTTTCCAAGCACTTATGAACAGTCACTTCCTATTGCCAGATACGTGCTGGGACGCCTTATATAGTGTTTAATAAATATAAATAATTATCCTGGGACATTTTTCACACACGGCCAATCTGATTCCAAACAAAGCAGAGCTAACCTACTCATCCAAAGGTTTATCAGTCGAAATATTTAAAACCAAATAAAATAACTGATTCCACATACACGGTGTCATTTCAAGTGTTATATAAATAAAAGCTTCCATCAGCTTTAAAGCACCGCGCGAGCGGGAACGTGCGAGCTTTGAACTTTTTTCGATTAACTTTTATTGTTTTTTTTTCTCTTTTTTTACAGTTTCACAGTTACCCTTTGTCCCTTTCTGTAATAGATATGTCGCGGTGTAGGAATGCAAATTGGTTTTATTCGCTTTCCTGGTTTATTTAAATTCTATTCTTTTTGGATTTCAATCAAATTGTATTAATAAAATTGGCTATTTATTTCGCTCGAATAGAGGCTTGGAATTATTATTTACGGATTGCTATTCAATAATTAAAGAATTTGTATATTTAATCATTCAAATCTTAGGCTTTGCTTTATTAATATTTTTTTTGGAAACCAATAAGCATAATTTAAATCAGTATTTTGATGTTTTTAATCAGTACCTACACTTTTTTGTATAATATAGACATGGGCACTTTTGTAGTCTGAAAATAAACCAATATTAATATTATTGTAGATACTGAACTTTAACCTTATATTTTGAATAATAATATAAATTCGAGCAACCGAGGGAATACGGAGACGTTAATCCGCAACTTTTGAACACATAATTGACACAAAAATGACAGTCTTTCTGTGAACTAAAGATACTAACAGTTTTTTGAAACTGAGTCGGCTTTTCTTTTATTAATAAATTTTGGTCTATTTTAAATCCCTTGAGAATATTTTATTTGCAAATTATATAAAATACAAAATGTAAATGAAAATATGTATGAAGTAAAAATCCCAGCTGAAATAGGTACATAAATTTGAAAGTAACTCAGCTCTGTCCCGCTTTCACGCCTGAACTTTCACTGATCCGATTTTTATACATTGGTACAGCTGATATGATAGATATAGGCTCCATTTTATTCCTGGAAAGTTGAAGCTACCCCATAATCGAGTAAAACCGCAGGGAGCCACTAGTATACAATAATCGTTAAATAGTAGTAAATTGTAGTTTTATCAGAGCCGGATTCAAATAAATCCTTGGTACGGATTCAGGGAAATGCTTTCGTAAATCCGAATACTGGTTCGACGAATCTTTTCTATTTGCATCCCTTTCACACGTATTGCAGTAATCCCTCAAAAGGAATTCAGATGAACACAACATAGAACTTACTGGAAAGGCTTCAGGTATATTTTAGCTTATAGTAATGGAAACTGACATGGTTTCCGGTGAAGTAAATAATATGTTTAGTGAAAATAGTAGTAGTAAGAGTCAATATATTTTAATTACGCGCGAATCGTACGGCCCTATACAAATCGGACCCAGTTCCTGAACTTGGCTTCGTTAGCGTCACTTGCCCGTTTTTACAACAGTTTTGATTGATGCTCCGCTCCTATTCGTCATAGCGTAATGATTTATACATAAAAACCTTCCTTAAGAATCACTCTATCTATTAAAAAAAACTCATCAAAATCCGTTGCGCAGTTTTAAATATCTAAGCATACATAGGGACAGACAGGGCAGATAGCGACTTTGTTTTATACTATTTAGTGATAGTGATGAATGGACTCCGAAACTACTCATCTGATCTAATTCATTCTCCGATTGGTAGCTACATTATCAGGAATTAACATAGGCTATATTTTATCCCAGATTTTTTACGAGAACGAGAGCTAGTCTACAACATAATATAAGTAGAGATAAGATAGATTTGTCTTTCATTGTCTCGCTTCGTTGCAACGATTAGTCGATTCTGAAGACGAATTCAGTCGAATAGAATAATTACTAGCTCCCGATGGAATCAGAGATACCTCTTCTATAGACTGAACAATTAGTTTCACATCAATGGATGCATTTTGAAGTGATTATTATAGACTTGTTGACCCGCGCAACTTCGTTAGCGTCACTTACCCGTTTTTGCAACAGTTTTGATTGATGCTGCGCTCCTATTCGTCATAGCGTAATGATTTATACATAAAAACCTTCCTCTTGAACCACTCTATCTATTAAAAAAACTCATCAAAATCCGTTGCGTAGTTTTAAAGATCTAAGCATACATAGGGACAGACAGACGGCGGATAGCGACTTTGTTTTATACTATGTAGTGATACCATTATCGCGACAGTACCTCTACCTATTGATAACTATTTAAGTAAGATACTCAGAATTTAGGTTTGACAGACCGGTTGGCTTTGTGGTTAGTGACCCTGACTCTCAAGACGCCGGTCGTGGGTGTGAATCCCACCCAGGACAAACATTTGTATGCATTAATATGTCTGTTTGTTTTGTGTCTGGATATAATAAAATATGTGTATTTAAAAGTAGTATATGTAGTATACCAGCTGTCTGGTTACCATATCACAAGCTATTAATTTGGAATCAGATTGGCCGTGTGTGAAAAATGTCCCAGGATATTTTTTTATTTTATTGATTTTTTTATTAAAAGTATCAATCCAACTCAAGTGTACCAAATCATAGAGATATAGAAATACTACAGGAAACGAAGAGTTTAATCCAGAACCATCAAACTCGAGAACAATTGGAAACTTCTCACGTAAAACTTTACAGTTTCAATTTACATTCAGCAAGTTCAATACCCGTTTCATTTAGAGCGCTGAATCAGGAACTTGTCTATCTAGTATTGAACCTAGATTGATCATTGGAACTTCAGCGTTCGTGCCTACCTAGTCTGTAATAGAAGCCGTGGTGGCTCAGTCGGGAACGCGTGAGTGACGCCCCTGGCGTTGCAAGCGTCCATAGGCTACGATAACCGCTTCCCATCAGGTGGGACCGTATGCCTGTTTGTCACCCTTGTGGTATAAAAAAAATATATGGATCGACACACTATCATGAAGGTGGACCCTTCGAGGGTTCAAACTCCTGGCGCTCATATACGTCTACACCGCACTCGAGCCTCCCCTAACAACGAGGGGCTTAGGCCATAGTCCACCACGCGGGCCTAGTGCAGATTGACGGACTTCACATGCCATCAATCATGACATCTCGAGCTCTCGTCTCGCTACTTTTATAATAGACTTCCCATGGTTTCACACGCGCACCCGAGAGATCTTCCATTTTCCTAGGATAAAAAGTAGCCCATGTCTGTGTACCAAATATCATTTAATTATTTTTTCAGTAGTTTTATCATGAAAGCGAGACACACAGACAGTTAATGTCGCATTTATAATATTATAGTACCTATAGATTTCGTCTTTTTGAGGTTACGTATAAGGAATTGATTAACGAATAATGTTTGAAAATCGCGTGGTTCTACATACTCAAGTGTTTATTACCATATTATAAGGAAAGTGTGCTACCTTATGTATATTTCATACGTTTCAAATAATGATTGATAAAGTAATGTATATCAAAGGAATGATAAATAATATATACCTCGCGCAAAATTAAGGAAATATTTTGTTTATGTCTTGTCTTTTGTGATTATAATATTTGTATATGTAGGTACATAAATAATGATGCAGTCACAATATTAATAAGAAAAATGTAGCAAACCAGCTTAAACTAGTTTCGAAATGTTAGAGAAACCGACTATTAAATGAAAAAACATAAAAGTTTTTTTTCAATGTGAACACTCACAGAATAATCTTGAACCAAAAATTTTTTTTTTTCCAAAAAAAAATCTACCATTTTACTATTCCCATAAAAAAAGTTTTCAACGAAAAACCCAAGTCGTAAAGGGAAGCATTTAATTCTCCCCACAGAGTCATACAGGTAGGCGAAAACAAAAAAAACTTTCGTAAACGGTTTTAATAATGACATTGCAAAACCACGACTCAAGGGGTCAATTCTGTAAGATAAAAAAATTCAAAAAATGTATTTCGTACAAGCCGCAAAGGCAGCTTAAAAGATCGAACCTCTCGCAAAACTGCATAGTTATAGAGGGAGACAGCATAAAAGCTGTTAGTTTAGTACTATCATTTCCTTTACGGAATCGACGGTCAAATCCAATTTGTAAGCATCTATCTAATCACTTGACGGCTGTAGCAGAGTAGATTTATATTAAAAAAAAATATATTTTTTATTTTTTTGTTAATCTTTTTACATTTCAGGTTGTCATTTATCTTAAATTAAGATTTAAGAGGTTAAGGTGATGTAAAATAATCTAAAAATCACACTAATATTTCAAAGGCGTAAGTTACTAAGTTACTGTTACTTATACTGACTTCTTCGTGTTAAAACGGCTGGAGCAACTTAAAAAAAATATTGGTATGGAGTTAGCTAACAACCTGGATTAATACATAGGCTACTTTTAATTCCGGGAAAATCGTAGATCCCCGGGAACGCCGGTGAAATCGCAGACAGAAGCTAAGTAGTACATATAGCAATGAGTTTAACAAAAATCCCTGTGTCTCCTAATAAAAAGCAACCTTCCTACAAGGAAAATAATAGGCACAAAACATCAAATTAGACAACACATATTTCTCTCCTAAATAGGCCTATATAAATCTACCATCAAAATTGCAAAGCATTCTTACTTTAGCAACGTGTGTGGGTATTTCTCTACATGTTTTATCTGAAGAGAGGTCAGTGGCAATAAAGCCGGGTACACACGTAGCTATTTGTCTGCGCACTTGTGTAACTTGGATAAATTATTGTGATTTTTCACGTGAAAATCCTCACGAATGGCCGTTTTAATTATTCAAATGGGGACACCGAGATTTATTCTGGAATACGTATTACTTTTAGGTGAGACTGTAAATAATCAAGTTGACTTTATATATGTACTATAACTAGTTGACCCCCACAATTTCGTTAGTGTCACTTGCCCGTTTTTGCAATGTTTTTGGTTGATGCTCCGCTCCTACTCGCCGTAGCGTGATGATATATAACCTATAGCCTTCCTCGATAAATGGGCTATCTAACACTGAAATCATTTTTCAAATCGGACCAGTAGTTTCCGAGATTAGCGCGTTCAAACAAATACTCTTCAGCATTATATCTTAGTATTTCAAATCTACCGACACCAAGATTCTGCTATATAACATGCTAGTAAGAAGCAACCTTGAGTATGCGAGTGTTGTTTGGAGCCCTTTTTACAGCCTTCACTCACAAAGAGTGGAAAACATTCAACGATCGTTCACCAGGTCATTAGCATTTTCATTGCCAGGCATATCACATAGAACTTCGTACAATGGTCGCCTGACTCATTTCAAAATGTTGACTCTTCGGAACATTAGAAAAATTAGGGACTTATGTTATCTACATAAAATCATACGTGGCACATTTGACTGCTCCTCCGCCTTACAGAATATTAACTTACATATCCCTTGTAATTATCCACGACACAGAATTTCCAACATTCTTAGTGTGCCATATTTTAGAACCAATCTTGGACAAAACGCACCATTTACACGGATGTCTAGGACTTACAATGAATCAAGCGGTCTCATAAGCGATCTAGATATTTTTTCGGATTCACTTCATAATTTAAAAAACAAACTCAAAAAGTTTTTTGAAGAATAACGTCATATTTTTATCTAAATTATTCATTCATTTTAATTATATTTAGGCTTTTATTTAATACTAGCTGACCCGGCAGACTTCGTACTGCCCCAATCTATCTATACTAATATTATAAAGGAGTAGAGTTTGTTTGTTTGCTTGAACGCGCTAATCTCAGAAAGTTCTGGTCCGATTTGAAAAATTATTTCGCCATTAGATAGTACATTTATCGAGGAAGGCTATAGAATATATATCATCACGCTATGACCAATAGGAGCGGAGCACCAATAAATAATGTTTCAAAATCGGGAGATTTATTTTCCTGTTGAGAGCTTCCGCTGCGAACGCTGCGTAAACGGTTAAAGTTTCCCTAAGATGATGTAGAACAGAATTGTTCCCCTTCAAAAGTTCAAAAAAAACAGCGTTAGCATATGAAATGAAATGAAATGAAATAAATTTATGAAATGAAATGAAACCTTATTCATAAGAAGTATTTAATTTAAAACAAAATTGCCATTTACATCATTCGATTTCAATGAATATCTTAGGAGATATCGCAAATTTAAAATTACATAGCCGCAAAATAATAATCAAGTACTGTGCGCGCCTTTAAGCGCTGGGCCGCCGTGCACGGGCAGTCATCAGTTGGCTCTGCGAGTCCATCCTTCTACGTAAATGAAGACGCGTGTTGAAAGTTAGCGTTAGCACAAAGTAACTATTCCACGCGGACGGAGTCGCGGGCAGAAGCTAGTACATCTATACTAATATTATAAAGCGGTAGAGTTTGTTTGTTTGTTTGCTTGAACACTCTAATCTCAAAACTACTTGTCCTATTTGAAAAATTATTTCAGTATTAGAGAGGCCATTTATTGAGGAAGGCTATAGGCTATATATTATCACGCTACGACCAATAGGAGCGGAGTACCAATCATCAACAGCTCATATAGGTACGTCTCCACCGAGAAGCTCGAGCCTCCCCTAACATCGAGGGGGTTTTAGGCCATAGTCCACCACGCGGGCCTAGTGTGGATTGGCGGACTTCGCATGCCTTTAATTGTGACATCTCAGGCATGCAGGTTTCCTCACGATGTTTTCCTTCACCGAAAGCCAGTGGTGTGAATCCGTTCGTAAGTTTTTATAAACTCAGAGGTACGGGCCAGGGATTTGGACCGGCACCCTCACGATCGTGAGTCGGTCCGTTCCCAACTGAGCCACCACGGCTTACCAATGAAGAATGTTTAAAAATCGGGAGTTTTTTTTTCCTTTTGAGACCTTCCGCTGCGTACGTACGTACGTAAACGGTTTGATGTGCACGAACACCAAAAGGCTACTCTACAGGTTCGCATGTATAAGCTGACAGATTTCGTCCCCATCTAGCGAGGTGTGAGGCAATAGGATACTCTCTTGCCAATGCTCTTCACTAATATGCTAGAAGACGTAATTAAATCTCTAGACTGGGAAGAGAGAGGAATAAATATAAATGGCACACGCATGTCACACCTGCGTTTTGCTGACGACCTTCTTCTACTATCTGAGAACGTTGCTGATCTTCAATCTATGCTTACAGAACTACACGAAGCATCCCTGAAAGTGGGTCTACGTATGAACTTGTTCAACACCAAGCTCATGGCTAGTCATCCAATTAGAACAGCAACCAGTAATATGGGTGACACCCCAATAGAACATGTAGACCACTACATCTATCTTGGACGTCGTTTGTCGTTTGACCGGGAGTCTCAGGTGAAGGAGATTGCTAGACGGATCCAGTTAGGTTGGGCTGAATTTGGGAAACTTGATGAATGATGATGAATCTTCCGCTCTAATCCTCAGTGTCTGAAGACCAAGGCATTTAACCAGTGCATTCTGCCTATCGTCACCTATGGTGCTGAAACATGGTCGCTTACAAAAGGCGACATGTATAAAATAATGGTTGCCCAAAGAGCCATGGAGCGAACCATGCTGGGCATCTCCCTCGTGGACCGAAAACCCAACGTCGAAATACGACGTAAAACGCAAGTCGTGGATGTGGGTAAACGGATCACGGGATTAAAGTGGGGTTGGGCGGGACATCTGGCAAGGCTGGATGACGGAAGATGGGCTAAAGCTATTACAGAGTGGTGGCCAAGAGAGACACAGGAAACCGGGTAGACCACCGGCTCGGTGGGTAGACGACATTGTCGGAGCAGCGGGTAAGCAGTGGATGTAATTGGCAAAGGACCGTATAAAGAGGCATAAAAATAAGGAGGCCTATGCTCAGCAGTGGGTTATTACGGGCTGATTAAATAGATAGAAAGAAAGTTAAGTAGAAGGATGCACTCATAGATATGGTAACACAATATCGTATAACTTTTTTCCGTGTTTTGAAGTACGACAGGATGGATTGACATATTACAGTTGGTTGTCAAATCTAATGTCAAATATTATGATTGCGTTCAAAAGTTTAAATTGTGACTAAACTTAAAGTTGATCAATTTAAAAACCGACCAAATTAAAAATCAGGCATTATTCGGTATTATTTTCGGAAATTAAAAATTAAATAAGTAATAAATGTTTACGCAAATGAATGTCTAAAAAGAACAAATATAACAGTTCCGAACTTTCGAGACATTTTACATAAAATAATTTCTGAACGCACACATGAATAGTAGGTACAGTATTTGACAGTATAGGACAACAAATGTTTGACATCTAATAAACAAATCAGCATTTATTGAAATGATTAAGTATTAATTTCACATATCGAGTATTCATTGTTTTTAAGATGTATTCTGCTATTCGGGGCGGAGACAAATCCAACGAATCAATAACCATGAAAATTGATTCAGCAGATCTCGAGTTATAAGTGTTGAAACAAACCCGACTTTCTTTTATATATATAGAAGATTTAAAATTTTTATTGTTCTGGTCACAATTTTATTGTTAGTTCCATTTAATATTATGTTAGTTTTATGTTAGTTTGTATGCTGTATTACACTAGTTCTTTTGCTTTTTCTTCTTTATAAATGCTGTGTACACCTATAATAGGTGCACATATCAGTGAACATTGTATATCATACCAAAAAAAGAAACCTATGTAATATTTTAATATGTGTACTGTTGGTGTATGTTATAATAAATAAATAAATAAATAAATAGTAGAGATTTTGGGGACTGTAGTAAAACGAGGCTTGCTAGTTGAACACTGACTTTATTATAACTTGACATGTGGGTATACACAGATTGGATATATTTATAAGTACCGCACATCTTAATATTATTACAACATCTTTCCCCTTAAATGAAACAATTAAGTTTTACAAAACTTAAAATTAATTAACCTCCACCCTTATAAATTATGAATTATACTATTATAAATTATACTGAAACTATTTGTTACATAGTTATACATCTAATCATAACTTTACTTATTTTAAGCATGATAGCATAATAGGAAACAACAATAGTAATAGCCTAGGTTTACATAATATTCCAGCTACTACAACTACTGTTAATGATGATAAATTATATATACCTACCTATATATACCTATATTTAACAATATAACTGTTTGTTTAATTTTTATTTGTATCCATTTCCGCAAAAAGACGAGCCCTTCGCCTTGTTACCGGGCCCGGATTTTGATCTGGTATGTTTGAAGAACAACTAGTATGTTTATCATGATCAGCTGTTATCTCCGGCGCCATTTTAACAAAAGTTGTCCGGCTAGGCGCAGTGTCGCTTGGCAATAACTCCGCTTTCGGTTCGTAATGAATAAGATGGCGGCGATTACGTCGATACTTACGACCTATTGCATCCTGCAATATGTAAGATCGAGGTTCTCTTGCCTTATTTATGACTTTCATGAATTTGCGTTGACGACCATCCACTACCACTACTCGATCATTATTTTTTAGCGTAGGGAGTTGCCTAAGTGATCTATCATAATTAATTTTTTGTGTTTGTTTTTGCTCAATGACTTTCCTATAATTTTTATTTTTATCAACTTCTTCTATTAACAGTTCTTTATGTATAGGCAAACGCGTGTTTAATCTTCTACCCATAAGTATTTGAGCCGGTGAATCTAAGTTATACCTTGGCGTAGTTCTAAAATTTAGTAAACTTAACTGATAATCATGACCTGAATTTAAGCATTTTTTTAACATGTGTTTTACTGTTCTTATTGTACGCTCACTTTTACCATTAGACTGAGGATATAAAGGAGATGATGTAATATGGGTAATTTCCCATTCTCGAACAAAATTTTTAAACTCTTTTGAGCTATACGCAGGTCCATTATCTGTAACTAATTCATTTGGTATACCGTGTCTTCCAAATTGTTCTTTCATAGCCTTAATAACATAATTACTATTGATAAATTTTAATTCATTAACCTCGACAAAATTGGAAAAATAGTCCACTAAGATCAAGTAATACTTTTTTTTAAACTCAAATATATCTGAGCCTAACTTAAGCCATGGCACATCTGGTATATGATGCGGCAATAATGGTTCGCGCGGCGGTCGCGCGGCGTGCAGCGCGCACGTCGCGCACTCGCGCACGGCGCGCTCGATGTCGCGCGCCATGCCCGGCCAAAACATCACCTCTCGAGCACGTCGCTTGCATTTGTCGATCCCTAAGTGACCTTCGTGTATGCGTCCTAACATTTCCCCACGAAGTGACCAAGGAATAAATACTAAATTATTTTTTAATATTATGCCCTCTAGGTATTGCATACATTCTCGGTAAGGCCAGTAATTACATATACTGTTATTTATTTCGTGTTTGCTTCTAGGCCAACCTTCAACGATATATTTAACTATTTGTTTAGCTTCATTATCAACTGCCGTATGTTCTCTAACCAAATTTAGTTTCTCATTGCTAAACTGTATATTATTTATCAAGAAACAAGTCTGTAAATCTACCTCTTTACTAACCCGCTCATTCAACAACTCTGGTAATGCCGCCCGTGACAATGTATCCGCAATATACATGTATTTACCGGGTGTATATATTACATTAATATCATAACCTTGAATACGAAGCATCATTCTCTGAAGACGTGCGGGTACAGAAGACAAGGGTTTTTTAAAAATAGATTCAAGTGGTTTATGGTCTGATTGTATCGTGATGTCGTTCCTGCCAAAAATATATTGATGAAACCTTTCACATGCAAAAACAATGGCTAGCATTTCTTTTTCTATCTGCGCATATCGCCGCTGCGTGTCGGTTAGTGTGAGTGAAGCAAACTCAACCGGGCGGCCGGCTTGTAGTAATACAGCGCCGAGTGCTTCTGCGCTCGCGTCCACCGACAACACAATTGGTAGATCAATAGAATAAATAGCTAATACCGGTGCACAAGAGATTTTTTGTTTAAGACACTCGATTGCCTTAGAATGTTGCCTATCCCATGTCCATTCTGTACCTTTTTTTAATAATCCCCTTAATACAGCGACCGATTCTGAATAATTAGGAATAAATTTCGACAGGTAATTTACCATGCCTAAAAATCTTTCCAAAGATTTTCTATCACAAGGTTCAGGCATATCAGTAATAGCCTTAACTTTCTTATTATCAGGTCTCATCCCACGTTCATCAAACACATGACCGAGATACACTATCTCTTTAACCCCAAACTTGCATTTTTCTTTGTTAAACTTTATACCTATTTCTCTGGCTCTCTTTAACAATCGTTCTAACCTTACATCATGCTCCATTTTTAAGGAACCCCACACTATAATATCATCTGCGAAAGAATCAGTCCCCTCAAGATCTTCGAGGTATTGCCTAATTTTCGCATGGAACATTTCCGGCGCACAGTTAATACCATACGGTAATCGAAGAAATTGATATCTACCAAACGGTGTACTAAAAGTGCAAAGATCAGAACTGACGTCATCTAGTTTTAGCATCCAAAACCCACATCTAGCGTCTAACACACTAAAATAACACGCCCCTCGAAGTCGCGCCGCTAGTTCGGTCACAGTAGGTAACGAGAAGTGAGCCCGTCGTACCGCACGGTTTAAAATTCGCGGGTCTAAACATACACGTATATCTCCGTTTTTCTTAGCCGCTATAACTATAGGATTAACCCATTCTGTTGGATGATTTACTTTTCGAGCCACACCTAATTCTATCATTCTGTTTATTTCCGCATATAACTTATCCCTCAATCCTAAAGGAACTCGTCGTGCCGGACAAATAACTGGTTCCACAGATTTGTCGACAGTAATTTTATGAATACCTGGCAACTGACCTAACCCAGAAAATAAATCAGAATAGCTATCCAAGTTTAAAGAAAACACCCTTTTAATAAGCCCAAGTTCCGTACAACCTTTTAACCCTAATATGTTCTGACAATCCATGTTCACAATAACAAATTTTAAATAATAATTTTTATTTTTAAATTTTATTTCTAAGTAACATTTTCCAATAATTGGTAAGGTATTACCGGTATACGAATGTGCTTTTTTATTAAAAGGCGTAAGGCAATTTGAACTTATACCTAAGTTATTAAAATCTCGTTTAGATAATACATTTAACATGGATCCCGAATCCAGTTTCAGAGTAACATTTTTACCGTTTATTACTATAGACTCAAACCATTCTTTAGACATATTATGGCCGTCCAAATCATCCTGTATCATATTCACAAAAAGCGTATCATTATCTGAATCATTCGAGGAATCTGATATACTTACATTATGCACGCGCTTATCCGATACCTGTTTTCTAATACACACACGCGCATAATGACCGTGGCCCTTACACACATAACACTGCACATTGACAGCTGGGCACCGCTGCCCGTTATCACAATAATCACTACCGCAGCGCGAGCACGGCCCGCTCGCTGCTCGCCTCCGATGCGCCGCCGCCGTCGCCGCCGCCGTCGTCGGCGCGCGCCACCCGCTCCGGTAACGTCCCGTCGGACGTCTTGTGTACCTTTCGCCACGTCCAGCTCCTCGTCCCACTGCATCCACTTGTACACTTTGTGCTGTCTCCTCGAGTTGTTTTCCTTCTTCTTTTGATAATTCTGCCGCTTCACATATTTTGACCGCCTTCTCTAATGTTAAACTTTCTGTTCGTAACATGCGATCTCGCACAGTATTGTCCGATATTCCACAGACGACTCGATCCCGGATCAGTCCGTCTGCGAGATGTTCGAATTCACAATATTGACTCATTAGTTTAAGCGTTGTGACATATTGACTAATATTTTCTCCTGACTGTTGATTTCTAGTAAAAAACTTAAAGCGCAACACAGTAACATTCGGTTTTGCTCCAAAATGAATGTCAAATTTTTTCTTCAAGCACTCGAGGTTGTCTGCACTTTCTTCTTTGGTGAATGTAAAGGTTGAATAAATTTCATAACCCTCTGGACCAATGAGGTTCACCAGCAAGCTCGCTTGAACCTCCGCCGGTTCTTTAATGACTCCCGATGCCTTTATAAACACTGAGAACTGTTTCCACCATTTCTGCCACGCGTGCACACGCGCGGTTGGACTTCCCTCAATTTGCAATTCTGGCGGCGGGCGAGCGTGTTCCATATTTCTCCGAACGCAGTTTACACTGCACTGCTCAATAATACCGAAATTCTGGCTAATAACGCTATTTACTTATTAATAGATTAACACCGCTGTCACCATGTAGTAAAACGAGGCTTGCTAGTTGAACACTGACTTTATTATAACTTGACATGTGGGTATACACAGATTGGATATATTTATAAGTACCGCACATCTTAATATTATTACAGGGACATGTTTTAACTTAAGCAGATCTTATATGTAGTATGGTACAGATAAGTGATAATGCCTTTAAAATATACATTACTTACTTACTTTTAAATAAATACTCACATGTCCTATACGCATGTTTGTCCTAGGAACCGAATTTTCGACGTCTTGAAAGTCGGGGTTGCTAACCACAAAGCTAACTAGTCAAATATATTATTTTACTTATTTTTATACCAATTGGGGTAAGTTATTGTCATTGACTGCCAAGATTAACAAATGGGAGGTTTGATTTGGCAGGCTTCCCACTGTATTTATCGACTGCTATCTTCCCGCGACTTCGTCCGCGTGGAAAAGTTAGGTACATGGGCTAACGCTAAGTTTAATCCACGACTTCGTTTACGTAAACTTTCATAAGGAAAAAAATCCCCAATTTTGAATTAGTAGATATTTAATGGTGCTCTGCTCTTGTTGGTCATAGCGTGACGATATATAGCCTTGACCTTTCTCGAAAAATGGACTATGAAGAATTCTTCAAACAATTACATTCAAGAATTCATGAAATCAGTTCAGTAGTTCCTGAGATTAGCGCATTCAAGCAAATAAACAAACACACTTTTCAGCTTTATATATTAAAAGTATATATAGATAGCCTTGTTCAGCAAGTTGTCCCATAGATCTAGAATAGTTTGTTTCTTATCTAAACGTCCTTATACTATAGTGAACATACTAAAAGTATAAGTATTTATACATATCATATACTAGCTTTTGGCTTTATGGTAGGAAACCGGGATAAAATTACTGTGTGTGTGATACTCACAAATAACGTGGTGAAAGAATTATTCAGATCGGTCCTAGCTTATTAATTTATTCATTACATACAAAACTACAAATCTCTCCACTTAGTATGGTTATAGTGTAGATGTTAATATGGTTATACTTAGTGTAGATACTGTTAGAGAATAGCTATCAGTGTAGGAAAACACACTTGTCTTTAGGACGTTGCAACAGCATATATTTTTCAAAAACAAGACAGTTGAAACGTCAACACTTTATACATTTTTGGATTAGAGCCAGTACCTCCAACGGATACATATCACAATTTTAATTATCGCTAAATTAACCTACATTTTAAAGGTATAAAAGTATTTTATGTGTAAAATTTTCTACTGCCGTTTGATGTCACCTAACCTGGCCCTTTCAATTTGTAATTCTAATAAGAATACAGCAAACAAGTGAATGAAAATCACACTCGAATACTTTAACATTCATGATTCGGATTAGCATAGTAATTGGACTAGCGAAACAGAACAGAATGTACCTCCAAATAAATTGTTTTAACGCCCTGTCTCATTGCCAGAGATTTGCAAGGCAAAGCGAAATTGTTTTGCAAAACTACCTAAGTATGTAGAGTAGCTCATATAGGTATTCGGATAGTTTAACACACGTCCAATATGACTCCAAAGTAAGCTGACCTTTTAAAATGATCACCAGAGCTGATATATTACTTACATCTAGGTACTAATCCAAACTAATATTATAAATGCGAAAGTAACTCTGTCTGTCTGTCTGTTACGCTTTCACGCTAAAACTACAGAACCAATTTAAATGAAATTTGGTACACAGATAATTCAGAGCCTGAGAAAGAACATAGGCTACTTTTTATCCCGGGAAAATTGAAGATCCCCCGGGAACGCGGGCGAAGCCGCGGGGAGCCACTATTTTGATTAAATACTTAGACATTTACATCCAGACACAAAGCAAACTACCACGTTCTAACATGATGACATATGCAAGTAAAAGGTTATCTCTTTTACCTGTCCTTTTTTTAATTAGGATATTAGGTATACAAATACCTAGAATTAAAATAATTATAGATTACTTGATAAATACATAATAAGGACGTCAATATGTGCACAGTTAGCGGCATACTGTTTGCTACTGATTTTTTACTACTTGGTTTAAATGGAGTATTCATGCTGTGCGTATTGTACGCAGTACGCAGCGCTTCGCTTGCCAACTTATTCAGTGAGCAACTGATTCTAAATTACGATGAGCGCAGTGGGGCGGCACTCGACATTGAGTTAGCTATATGCTGCACTCGCTCAGAGTCAGTCGCGTACAGTTTGTCGCTAATTTTGGGCCTAATAAGGATGCGCTCAGACTTCTGCTCGCTCACTCGCTAACAGTGTAACATCAGATACCAACTTTGTGAATATTAATAGCTGATAATTACTGACGTCATAATAAAGAAATATGTTAATTTTATTGCAATAAAAGTATTCACAGACTTAGCCCTTAGTATATATTACCTAGTTTTTGTTTATTAAATATAGGTCTATAAATGTATGTGTTTCGATTTTTTTCCGAATGAAATGTTTCCTATGTAAACACCCGGACATGGTCTGTCTTTGAGCGAAATTATATTTAAATCCCTTCAGCCAATGTTATATAATAAAAGAGTTACCTACAAACATACATTTTCATATTCAATTTCATTTCCACTTTTAATAATAATTAGCCCGCGGTGAAACGTAAATACCCTAGAAATAGGAGAAAACCAAAAAGAACACTAAAATAATAATAATAATATTCTTATGCAAATAAAACTATGTAGATATATAAAAAAAATACTAAGTATGAAAAAAGCGAGTTAACTGTAGTAATTATTTTGACAGGACTACGACATAAAGAAACTATAATATATAAATTAAAAGACACAAAAATAAATATATGTAGGTGCATACACACTACCTAACAAAACAATTCGTATAAGAATGTAAAAACCATCTAACCTTAAGAAGGTTAAGTATAACCTTCAAGAAACAAAACAAAAAACAACACCAAATTAACTGTAAACATAATTGGCACGTAACAGACATAAATCCCAACCTACCTTTTCCGTATCAGTTAAAAAATTGCGATACTCAGTCCCCTGCCCATTAATAGGTGTCGAACTATCGACTTTTCTATCCAATTAGCGGTTGAAAACAGACCCAGAGCTTGCCATCTGACCCTTAATTAAAAGATCTCCACAGAATCAACGGAAGGCTGCAACTAGATACTTCTTAATTGCGTTCTCGGTGAAGGCGACACATTTTGGTCTTGAGATTTAAGGGTGCCATCATTCAGGCAAGTTGTTGGGTGTCTGCTTGAAATATGGGTATATGATACTAGTCTTCTAAATACATTTACTATATATAACTCCGCATTAGATAAATAGTTTTATTGATTAAGGCATTTTTTGACATAAAGATATTACAGTGTTGTCAAAACAATAAATTGTCGTTCACTTTTATTTTTCTGAGGGCTTACTCCCGACGCTTTCGAGAAACGAGTTTTAATCGAATAAATGTCATTTCATACATTTTTGATAGCGATTCTAGCGCACGATCGTGCGGTGACACTTTTTGGAACTAACTTTGATCAAGAATTTCGTTACAATCGAAACCGAATCGAAAAGTCCGTACTCCTGCCACTATATGACATTTGTGAATCGAATGGCGGGAACGATTTTAAACGTCAAAATACACGATCAGTAAAAAGGTACTTTTTCAGGATGGAGTTATCTCATCTAGAATAAATTTATCTAATCTAAAAAATTACATCTAATGTACAAGATTTCGTTTTAAAAAAAAATAAAGAATTGAATATTTATTTATTTCTGTACAAGCTAATCACACACAACTTATTTTATAATTCTGAAACGTCAAACACCGTTACCGATCGAATATATTATGTCAATCTTAGCCATGGCCATCTTGATTTTTTATTCGTATTGGTTCCGGATTAACCAATAGGAGTTCAAGGTGATATCAAAAACAAAATCAAAGTCGAATCGTTTTCGGGAGTAAGCCCTCTGTTTTCAGATTGATAAATAAAAACATTATGACTAGTTCAAAACAAAATTATTAATTTTATTGCAATAAAAGTATTCACAGACTTAGCCCTTAGTATATATTACCTAGTTTTTGTTTATTAAATATAGGTCTATAAATGTATGTGTTTCGATTTTTTTCCGAATGAAATGTTTCCTATGTAAACACCCGGACATGGTCTGTCTTTGAGCGAAATTATATTTAAATCCCTTCAGCCAATGTTATATAATAAAAGAGTTACCTACAAACATACATTTTCATATTCAATTTCATTTCCACTTTTAATAATAATTAGCCCGCGGTGAAACGTAAATACCCTAGAAATAGGAGAAAACCAAAAAGAACACTAAAATAATAATAATAATATTCTTATGCAAATAAAACTATGTAGATATATAAAAAAAATACTAAGTATGAAAAAAGCGAGTTAACTGTAGTAATTATTTTGACAGGACTACGACATAAAGAAACTATAATATATAAATTAAAAGACACAAAAATAAATATATGTAGGTGCATACACACTACCTAACAAAACAATTCGTATAAGAATGTAAAAACCATCTAACCTTAAGAAGGTTAAGTATAACCTTCAAGAAACAAAACAAAAAACAACACCAAATTAACTGTAAACATAATTGGCACGTAACAGACATAAATCCCAACCTACCTTTTCCGTATCAGTTAAAAAATTGCGATACTCAGTCCCCTGCCCATTAATAGGTGTCGAACTATCGACTTTTCTATCCAATTAGCGGTTGAAAACAGACCCAGAGCTTGCCATCTGACCCTTAATTAAAAGATCTCCACAGAATCAACGGAAGGCTGCAACTAGATACTTCTTAATTGCGTTCTCGGTGAAGGCGACACATTTTGGTCTTGAGATTTAAGGGTGCCATCATTCAGGCAAGTTGTTGGGTGTCTGCTTGAAATATGGGTATATGATACTAGTCTTCTAAATACATTTACTATATATAACTCCGCATTAGATAAATAGTTTTATTGATTAAGGCATTTTTTGACATAAAGATATTAACAGTGTTGTCAAAACAATAAATTGTCGTTCACTTTTATTTTTCTGAGGGCTTACTCCCGACGCTTTCGAGAAACGAGTTTTAATCGAATAAATGTCATTTCATACATTTTTGATAGCGATTCTAGCGCACGATCGTGCGGTGACACTTTTTGGAACTAACTTTGATCAAGAATTTCGTTACAATCGAAACCGAATCGAAAAGTCCGTACTCCTGCCACTATATGACATTTGTGAATCGAATGGCGGGAACGATTTTAAACGTCAAAATACACGATCAGTAAAAAGGTACTTTTTCAGGATGGAGTTATCTCATCTAGAATAAATTTATCTAATCTAAAAAATTACATCTAATGTACAAGATTTCGTTTTAAAAAAAAATAAAGAATTGAATATTTATTTATTTCTGTACAAGCTAATCACACACAACTTATTTTATAATTCTGAAACGTCAAACACCGTTACCGATCGAATATATTATGTCAATCTTAGCCATGGCCATCTTGATTTTTTATTCGTATTGGTTCCGGATTAACCAATAGGAGTTCAAGGTGATATCAAAAACAAAATCAAAGTCGAATCGTTTTCGGGAGTAAGCCCTCTGTTTTCAGATTGATAAATAAAAACATTATGACTAGTTCAAAACAAAATTATTAATTTTATTGCAATAAAAGTATTCACAGACTTAGCCCTTAGTATATATTACCTAGTTTTTGTTTATTAAATATAGGTCTATAAATGTATGTGTTTCGATTTTTTTCCGAATGAAATGTTTCCTATGTAAACACCCGGACATGGTCTGTCTTTGAGCGAAATTATATTTAAATCCCTTCAGCCAATGTTATATAATAAAAGAGTTACCTACAAACATACATTTTCATATTCAATTTCATTTCCACTTTTAATAATAATTAGCCCGCGGTGAAACGTAAATACCCTAGAAATAGGAGAAAACCAAAAAGAACACTAAAATAATAATAATAATATTCTTATGCAAATAAAACTATGTAGATATATAAAAAAAATACTAAGTATGAAAAAAGCGAGTTAACTGTAGTAATTATTTTGACAGGACTACGACATAAAGAAACTATAATATATAAATTAAAAAATCGTTTTCGGGAGTAAGCCCTCTGTTTTCAGATTGATAAATAATTAATAATAAATTGTAACTATGTAGTTTAAATATGTATTAACTACTAATAAGCTGCTCGCTGTCTGGGCGAGTGTCACGATATTCTTGTAGTTCATTATTCTAGTTTGTGGATAACTATAACTGGCCTCTTAATTATAAGTATAAATTATGTCATGTACCTCATTAGCTTAAGGCTGTTGTTATCCCTAATAAAGAAAAATAAAAATAAAATAAAATAAATAAAAACATTATGACTAGTTCAAAACAAAATTAATTCAAATTGTATTTTTTTTATCTAGGTATACTAATTTATATACCTACCTGAAGACTTGTTTGTTTGCTTCAACGGGCTAATCTCAGAAACTACTGGTCCGATTTGAAAAATCCTAAGTATGTTAATATTTATTTCACTGATGAAAAACTACGATAATAAGTTATTAATCCAGAACATAGTCTTATCGGATTGCCAAATTTTGTCTAAATCCCTTCAGCTGTATGCATGTAATAGTAACAAACAAAGATTTATACATTCGCATTTCTAATATTAGTAGGATGTGGAATTTGTAAGCCAGTATAAAAAAGAAACAAAGTAAAAATAAAAGACAGAAGCAAGTCTTTTATTTCTTTGTTAGCAGATAAAAGATAGTCGTTACAAAGAAAGTGGTCTTATCTCTAAAACGATTTCTTACGGACAACCTTTGGGTTGCAGGTTGAAGAATAATTTGACTGTTGTATTAAGTCTATATCTTATTTTATAATAGCGAATGTTTTGCACAGCCGTGGTGGCTCAGTTGGGAACGCACCGACTCACGATCATGAGGGTGCCGATTCAAATCCCTAGCCCGTACCTCTAAATTTATAAAAATCTTACGTACGGATTTACACCACTGGCTTTCGGTGAAGGAAAACATCGTGAGGAAACCTGCATGTCCGAGATGTCACAATTAAAGGCATGTGTAGTCCGCCAATCTGCACTAGGCCCGCGTGGTGGACTATGGCCTAAATCCCCTCGATGTTAGGGGAGGTAGTATATCAGCTATCTGGTTTGGTAACACAAGCTCACTTTGAAGCTTACTTTGGAATCAGATTGGCCGTGTGTGAAAAAAAAAAGAAATATCACTCGCTACTCGAAATTGATAGCACCAGAAAAGGAATTTTTGAACAACACTAGATATTTTCAAAACCCGCATTTTGGCTTTGAAACAAAACCGTTGCACGAAAAAGCTTTTCCACCTCTAAAATTCACCTTTCGATAGATTTTTATTTAAAAGCCTAAACTTGAGCCTGAAAAGTATTGAAAACACAGATTCTCTTTTACGTATTTTTAGCCGACTAAGTACAAAAAAAAGATGCAACATATATCGTATAGAGCGAATTTCCAACTATTGAACATCTGTTTTGTTATTGCTTTGATCGACAGTTATCTGTTAATAATTAAATATTTCTTAATATTGATTTAGATTTTCTCAGAACAAATATATATCTCTTATATATAAAATTCTCGAACACAATGTTAGTTACCATACTCCTCCGAAACGGCTTGACCGATTTTTATGAAAGTTTATATGCATATTCAGTAGGTCTGTGCCATCTATTTTTGATGCCCCTGTGATCACGGGAACGGGAACTACGCGGGTGAAAGGGGAGGCAGCTAGTTTCTACATAAAAACATTCCATAGAATACTAGATTACTAAGCAGTATAAATGGTACTTATAACAAGATTTGGAGCTCTATTTCGTCGCTCAAAAGAAAGCAATAATATCATAAAGTACCGTTTTATATAAATGGATTACTATCAGATTTATTGGACTGATATAACGGCTATTGAATCCAATACTGGATTGTGAAATTGCTACCTATGTAACTGTGAAGTATGTACCTACTTCTTATTTAACGAATACCTAAGTACCTTTGACATCTAGACTTAACTCTGAAGTATTTCGATGATATATTATATTAATATGGTTAGACGGTAGATGTCGTGAAAAAAGTCAGAGGCTTTGTAGAAGATACGAGTGATTTATGTTTTACCTACTAGCTTTTCAGACTTCCAGTTTCAAACGTGGTCTGGGAATCGACAATGTAACTACAAATAACGATGTACAAATCTTTGTACTCGTTCTAACACGACTTTTTTTATATATATTGTATTTTCATTTTCCACTTAAACCTTTATAAATATTCGTAATTATCAAGCACATTATAAGAGTTGAGTTAAGTATTTTGACAGCCCGGTTGGCTTTGGGGTTAATGACCCTGACCTTCAAGCCGCGGGTCGTGGGTTCGAATCCCACCCAGGACAAACATTTGTATGCATGAATATGTCTGTTTGTTCTGTGTCTTGATGTAAATATCTATAGTATGTATGTATTTAAAAGTAGTTTATGTAGTATATCAGCTATCTGATTACCATAACACAAGCTTCATTTGAAGCTTACTTTGGAATCAGATTGGCCGTGTGTGAAAAATGTCCCAGGATATTTATTTATTTATTTAAGTATAGGAAGAAAGTATGGGTGGATTGTGTGAAAGCTGATATGTGTAAAAAGATGAACGAGAAGAACGAGAAGACTGATGAAGGAGAAGAAGATATAAGAGTTCAATTAAGTAAGGCTAAACGAGTCGCTAACTTGTAATGACAGCGTCGCCTTTATGCGTCACTTTCATTACCAACGCAGTCAAGTGAGAAGGCTGCTCGCCGCTGCCGCAGTTTATATAATAGAACTAGCGACGCGCCCCAGCTTCGCACGGGTGCAATGCTTATACATCACATTAGAAACCTCCAAATTGACAGTGTTTCTCTAACATATTATGCATGTATTGTATATAAAAACCTTCCTCTTGAATCACTCTATCTATTAAAATCCGTTGCGAAGTTTTAAAGATTTAAGAAGATATAGGGACAGACAGCAGAAAGCGACTTTGTTTTATAATATGTAGTGATGATACAAAAGTTCTCTTATTACTGTTAAAAACGTGGCAAGAAAAATAAACTTCGCATCCTTTTCAAAGCACGTATTTTAATGGTCTGTCGTACCTTCGTCTTTCATGCAAATTTTACATTCAAGAACAAAAAGTCTAGGACTTTCCACACATTGGAATTAAAGCTTAGGTGTGTTTTTGTGAAATGTTTTTGTACTATTACATATTATGTAGTCAGTCGTGTGTACTACCTTTTCATCATTAAGTTACAAAGTATCTACTTACATCAATCAGTTCCTAAGAACGTTTTATAAATTATTTGGTTACCATAGTACAAGGAAAGCATACACAAATTAAAAGGAATCAGCTTCCAGACCCTATGTGAATAATATATCAGTAGTATATATTGAAAAGAAAATAAAATGTATAAAATTTGCTATTATAAATTATGTGAATGAATGAAAGTAACAAAAATTACTGGTTCTTACACATACTATTAATACTCTAGCATAATTTCTTTCAGGGAAAACATTGTGTACTTTAAGACACTTTTTTTTACATTGGTTACTTTAAGTGTATGAGTAATTCCCGTAGGAATCCGGGAATATAATATAAACTATTTTATTTCCTAATAATCTAATCTTTAAATCTAATCTTTAAATCGGATTAGTGGTAGGTATACGCGTGAAAGCGCACATTTGATATACTCATAACTTGATTTTTGTCACAATAGGATTTGATACACAATGTTATTTCCCTAAACAAATTGTTTACAAAAACCTATGAAACTTGTAAATTGGCACTTTTCAGGGAAACTATTCAATATTTTCCTAATTCCCTCCCCTGCGGCTGACCTTTGAAGAATGTTTACAAAACGTTTACTAAACCCTTTGACACACATTGTACCTGCATTCTAAAGGGATAACTATTTAGTTATAGATATATTTCAAGGTAGAATACACTATAAATAACCTCTATTCATCACACTAATATTATAGACTAGCTGCCTCTGCGCGGTGTTACCCGCGTAGTTCCCGTATATAAAATATAGCTTAAGTTACTCAGTGATAATGTAGCTTTCTAATGAAAAACGAATTATTAAAATCGGTCCAGTACTTTTTGAGTTTATTCGTTACATACAAAAATACAAATCTTTCCTCTTTATAATATTAGTGTAGATAAATGCGAAAGTGAGTGAGTGTGTATGTTTGTTACTTCTTCACATTTAAACGGGTGGAGCGATTGTAATAATATTTGGTATGGAGTTAGCTGACACCCTGGAATAATACATAAGCTTCTTTTCATCCCGGGAAAATGAAGATTCCCGGGGAACTAGGGTAAAATCATTCATCATTAGAAAGCTGTGTTATTTGTGTGTCATAAGCTATTTTTATCTCTGTATTCCTACGGCAGCGGGAACTACGCGGGTGAAACAGCGAAGGAAAGACTAGTTACAGTATATTATTACCCGCATGACAAACAAAAAGCTATATATATCACAGAAAATGTACTTTACGCCTACTTGTAATGTCTACTTAGTAATTTCGAGTAGGCGTTACATTTTTCTAAGTTAGTGACGCTAAATAAGTTACAATAACAGTTTCGATCAAGAAAATGGGCCAAGATAATATTCTTGAAAACAAAAATATACGGATTGGTATAGCTTTTTCTAAAAGACGCTTTAGGTGACTTTTGTCGCGTAAATCCGGTAAATGACAAAGTTTGTAAGAAATAAGAATGTATGTTTGTTACTCTTTCACGAAAAATCTACTGAACGGATTTAGCTGAAATTTGGAACACAGATTGACAGAGACAGAGTACAACAGACAGCTTGTTATCTAGACGTTACTGCGTAGGTTACCTTTTTATCCCAGGAAATTTGTAGATCTCCTGTAAACGCGTATTTTTACATAAGCTCGTTTAGTTAAGTACATTTTTGATCTTTTTTAAATAAATAAACACTTATCACTCTGAAGTACCTAAATGTTACAAAAAACTGTATTTCCTCATAAAATGTTATAAATTTTATAACAATAGACATTATTCTAGCGTCACTTATAAATTAATTAATGAGTGTTAAAGTATACTCAAGCGTCGTTAATTAATGATGAAAGTCGGTACTTAGATTGTCATTTTATTGGTTTAATGTGTACCAACCTAATAAAATATCTACCTACGCTTTACCAAGTTCTGATGTTGACAAAGGCGTGGGGTGAATATAATTCCTAGTCTAATTTATGCTTTGATTTATTTACCATCCTACTAAATATTAAATACTGGATGTAAATATCTATACCATACCATTTTTTTTTCGACAGGACACTGCATTACGCATACCCCCGCACCTTAAAGGGACGGTGCAGGTGGTTATGTGGGACTCTCCTCTGCTGAGAGAGGCATACCCACTAAAAACCTGTCGGTGATCCTATATGCTCTTTTTGCAGATGTCACGGGTGCACTAGTGTGTTTCAACCGCGACATCTGAAAGCAGCTATTACCATACCATATCACAAGCTCTACTTAGTTTGGAATCAGATAGGCCGTGTGTGAAAAACGTCCCGGGATATTTATTTATTTATATTCTAAGGTTTGTAAGTATGGCTCCCAGGGATCTGGGATCAATTTGTTCACCATAAAAAGTAATCTATATTTTAATCCAGGTTATAAACCAGCTGTGTTCCAAATGTCATCTAAATCCGTTTGGTAGTTTTAGTGTGAAAGAGTAACAAACATATATACATACTTACAAACTTTTACATTTATAATATATATAAGAAGGATGACTACATGTCATAAGTGTACACTTTAAAATATTATAAATAGTAGGTAAAGATCTGCTTAGTTTGGAATCACTGTGTCTGTTATAGGTACTCACTAAAATATGTCTGAATGCTTTTACAACATTTCCTAAATTACTAGTGGCGCACCGCTGTTTCACCCACGTTCCTAAGAGCCCTTAAATTTTCCCAGGATAAAAAGAACTCAATGTATTAATCCAGGGTGTCAGCTAACTCTATATTTTATTGAATGTGCTCCAGCCGTTTAGACATGAAGAAGTAACAAACATACACACTCACAAACGTTCGCCTTTATAGAATAATATGTATATTAGTGTGATTATATAATATAAGTGTAGTCCCCTGCAGATGAATATCTACTTAGAAATGGCGTTTCAGTCTAGCTCAACATTGCACTAAAAGCTAATAATACTACTAAACCTTTACCTGAAGCTCTTCTCAGATATTTATTACACAAAAGGATTTTATAAAACTCAATTTGTTCTACGGATTTTAAGATCAGATTGTCCGTCATAGGATACTCTGAAGGATTTTCTTATAAGTGCTTTTCATGGAAATAATAAGAGGAATTAATCGAACAATCTTTAAGAGGAATATTTCTGAGAAAATCTTAAACAACAAGTTTATTATTTTCCTTCTCTTAAAGTCAATCGTTTGATAATACAAATTAGCCAAATTAATGGATTCTCTTTATTCTAAATTGTGTATAATTTGTATTGTGAGAGGAACATTATGTTTAAAGCTATAAATTATAGCTTTTTTTAGCTGTATTTATTTAGTGCCTAAAACCCTTTTGCTTTTAAATATGTACATGGCGTACTGTTGTGTTTAATTAAATTTTTTTGAGAATTAATTATAAAATAAAAAGTAGGTAGATAAATTAGAAAGTAAATACAGGAAAGTGACTCTAGTGAATGATCAAAATTTTAAATATGGAAATGATGTTTGAAAATACTGTTTAACTTTAAGATGTAATGTATGTAATAAGTACCTAGATATAGTACCTATTTTGTGCAGTAAGCACATCACTATGTGCTTAATAAAGAAGGTAATTTAAAAAGGTGAATAGGCGATTATTGTTTTGCGTAATATAAATATCTATGTAGGTATGTATTTAAAAGTAGTATATCAGCGATCGGTTACCATAGCACACGCTCTGCTTAGTTTGGAATCAGATTGGCCGTACGTGAAAAATTAACCATGACATTTATTTACTTAAATCCTACCTAGCATACCTAGGCTAATATAATCATAGGTAACATACCCACTATCTGTTAACCATACTTTAAAATTAGCTTAGTGTAGCTTAGAATCAAAATGGACGTGTGTAAAACCATCATGATTATGAAATTTTTAAACCATAGCAGTGAAACAGTACCCTTACCCACTCAGTTATTTTATATTTATTATTGAATCTTGTATTGAATTATATTTGGAGTGCTTTCACGGGGTGAACCGCATTATGGAGAATTTCATGCCCCTGCTTTTTCTATAACAATGTCATTGGAATTTGAGCTTTATTTCGTCGTACTAAAGACCACGAAGACGAATATTGTTTCAGTACGAATTCACTTAACCTTATTCGATTTAGAGTTTATTATATTTATCTCTTATTTTATAGATTGGTTGGGGAAGATATTGGGTTTTGTAGACTTTGTTAAGGTACTGATCATAAAGGCGCTTTTCTGGTCGTATCCATTGTATTATCGACCTTTCATCTATTGTTATAAATGCGAAAGTCATTTGGTCGTCTTTCTGTTACTTTTATAGAAACAACAAATTGATTTAATTGAAATGAGAGATGTTTACTTCACTATCACTTTCATTCTATTATTGTATATTTCTGCGGCCCAGCGGTTTCGCCCACTTTCTTGGGATATCTTAAAATTTCTGCGAGAAAAGTAATGTACCTATGTGTTATTTTAGAACATATTCCAACTCTGTGCCAAATTTCATCGCGATCCTTTCAGCCGTTTTAGCATGAAAGAGTAACAAACGTACCCCAATGGGTACATTATCATATTTTTTTTTTTGAAGGGACTTGAAGGTGTTAAAAAGTGCCTCTGATGGCTGTTACACCTTAACGGGGGCAATCGGTGAGCGCTGAGGGCTCTCAACCGTGGTATTTTTTAGCAACTGCGCTGAGGGTGTCCCCTGCGGGACCGTGCCTCGGCTCAGGGCATCGCTGGGGGTGAGGGACACTGGTTTGATTATTTAGGGAATTTTATATCGGACATTACATTATCATTTATAATATAAGTAGGATCTTGCACCGTTTACCATTATATAGCCTCTTAACCAACTCTATCAAATAATCCTACGTTTAATTTCATATCCACTCTGACATGAGGGACGTCGAAGCCTAAGATGTTGCTCAGAAAATGCCTATTCACTCTAGCTATTACTCCTTCGAGGTTTTCAGACAAACGGTTGTAACTCAAGACTTCAATTAACTATTTATTATATTAGTTACCTAAATGTTGATTGGACTTGAGGGAATGTTGAACAACTTACATATAGTAAGAAATCTATTATTATTTATTATTTTTGTCTATAGGGAGCCATTTGTAGTGGCGCATTATTTTATACTTTTGCCTTGTCGTACAAGATTTATTTATAGAGAAAACTAAGTTTACAGTTCATATTCATATTATTTATTTGCATTCCAAAATTTAATATAAGTATAAGTACAAGTTATAATAGGTAATACTCCTTTTAAAAGATTAACATCCTGTGTCTTAGGATATCTCACCCGATTTCCGACTTTTAGGGTGTTTTATTCCGAGAAGAAATGCAAAGATTATTTTTTACCGACTCCTTATAATGTGTTATTTTAACGATTAACAATCTTTTTATTTTAGATTGATAAATAATAGAGTAGAGAATAATCTAGATGTGTAGCTATGCTATCTGACGCCAAACATATCATATTTACTACCACAAAAACAAACAATTTTATTATATGATATAAAACTACTACTAATATTATTTTCCTTCAGTTTAATAGAGCAAGTGTGTTCCTGAAATATCTTCGTAATAAATCATCACAAGTTTCGTGTGAACATCGTATAAAGACATGAAAAATTTGGCCGACCTCGCACTTAAAGGGTAGGTTATGTTGTAAGCGTTTGTTGAGCGGTGTCGGAGCGGGGACAAACTAACGGACACACAATTCTAATAGTCTATACTAATATACTAATAATAATATTATAAAGAGGAAAGATTTGTTTGTTTGTTTGTTTGTTTGTTTGTTTGTTTGTTTGTAATGAATAGGCTCCGAAACTACTGGACCGATTTCAAAAATTCTTTCACCTTTGGAAAGCTACATTATCCCCGAGTAACATAGGCTATATTTTATCCCTGTATTCCCACGGGAACGGGAACTACGCGGGTAAAACCGCGGGGAGGCAGCTAGTTATATGTAAAGGTAATTTAAACCTTAAATAAACTTATTTTTTCGCGCAAAGGTATCGGAACTATATACATATATTATATTTATTATTTACACAAAGACATTTAGATAGTTTTCCTTATTTTGTTCATATATTTTAGTGTTTTTAATGGAAATGCCTTTAAATTACACTGAATTATGATTGCACGTTCTGGTAAAAAATAAATCAGGTATAAATATATTGTTCATATTTTATAACCACATAGATTTAATTAATTATAATAAAAAAAACTCTCAAAATAGTTTCTTAGTACATACAATGCTTAGATGGCATACGGACATTGCAGACGTGCTTTTTGGAGACCAAAATTAATAATAGTTATGGTCGTTTTAAATGCAAAAACATTTTCTTGGTTACGCGAGCAAAACCGCGGAACATTAGCAGTTAAAAAATAACGTCATCGCTCCGCTGTCGCTTCCACCATATGACCACCTAAAACCTCTCATACCCTCATAAAAGTCAATGAGGAGGAGCGGTTTTTCAGCTCACAGATCGTAGTTCGCAATTTTCTATATGCGCTGAACTGTGGAACATACGGATTTGTATTCAGGGCGTTACTGCTGCGACCGTGTTAGGAATATGATTGGATAATGTAGTATTTGATCAATGAAAATGAAAACAATATTGAATATGGTAATGGTAAAGAAAATAATAAAAATATCCTTGGACACGGGCAATGTGATTCCAAACTAAGCAGAGGTGTGTTTATGTAACTATGTAGCAGATTTTTTTAATTCATTCCTACTTACACATAAAAAACAGACATAGTGATAGACAAAATATATACATAAGTAGCCTAAAAGGCCTGTTAACACATGTCAATTATAACCTTTACTAGATGTTTCAACAAACAATTTTGTGTTTGCTTAGCAATAACTTTGACCCTAGCTGTCACCATGTACAATGACACAATAAAAATTTTATTTACTTTTTGTTGCTATGTGTGACTCATTGGTACGAATTGCAATATGCCCACACTAAACTCTTGGATGTTCCGAGGACGCCTCAACGCCGTGCGGCGGGGCTGCGGGACACGCGTAAGTCTTACAACCGCATGCCCCGCCGGCGCTGCTCAGCCGAGCCCCTCTTCAGGAGGTAGGTCTCACATAGCACCATTTTTTGCCATTTGGCAACGGTACCCTAAAAATATGCGTCAAGTTAGTCCAGTCCCGTTCATAAAGTCACTTTAAAAACGCCGCAGAATCGGTCAGAATATACATCCGTATGTCTAAACTGATGGTTTCATGTAATGTCAGTGACAGACTGGGCTAATCAATGATAAGACAATATCTATGTTTTCACTTTACGACGTCATTATTTCTATGTGACCAGCTTGTCTGTATAAATGAGTATCTACAAAGTACGCCCATAATTTGAAAGCCGGTTGGCTTTTTGTTTAGTGACCCTGACTCTCAAGCCGCCGGTCGTGGGTTCAAACCCACCCAGGACAAACATTTGTATGCATGAATATGTCTGTTTGTTCTGTGTCTGGATGTAATTATCTAACTATATCTACATCAGTATGTATTGAAAAGTAGTATAATAATAAAAAATAATAATATAGGTAATATTACCTAACATATCAACAACGGGTTAAAATACATAGGTAAAAATATAGCCTATAGATCTATTGTGAAAAAGCTTTGAAGGTCATAGTATCATACGATACCATCCCACATAAAGCCAGTCAACACGAAAGCTTTTAACTGAAAGCTCGTGCATTATGTACACATGAAAGTATCGAGTATCAAAAATTTATTCGCAAAATTTGTTTTCTGAAACGAATGATTGGCACTTCTATTGTATTAGTTGTAATATTTGTTTTATTATATTACTAATACTCGGATTTATTCGATATTATACCTCCAGGCTAAAATTAGTATCTAGTAAAATCAATATCAAATCTAGTAAAATAAATAAATAAAAAAAAAAAAAAAATATTCACTATTTTATATTAGTCTTCATATTGAAAGAGGATTACATTTTTTTCCACACACGGCCAATCTGATTCCAAACTAAGCACAGCTTGTCATATGGTAACTAGATAGCTAATATACTACTTACTTATATAGATATTTACATCTAGACACAGAACAAACTGACATATTCATGCATACATATGTTTGTCTTGTGATTCGAGTCCACAAGCGGCTTGAAAGTCAGAGTCACTAACCACAAAGCCAACCTGCCTGCCATATCTATACTAATATAGTGCTGAAAAGTTTGTTTGCTTACGCGCTAATCTCAGGAACAACTGGTCAAAAATCTTTCAGTGTTAGATAGTCCATGTATCGAACATCAATAAAATGTGTTGCGAAAGGAGTAAGTGACGCCGGGGAATTCAACTAGTAATATACGTATAAAGGTGCGTTAGACTAACCTACTTCTAGGTGTTACATTGATGTTTTTCTACGAAGGTTGTCTAATTAGTTTCATAGTACAATGCCAAATTGTAACTTTAAACTATGACAGTGTTATGATCACTAAGCTCCTACAGATACTAGCTTCGCAACCACGTTTTCGGTTATCTACAGCCTGTTTCACTCTTATTCACCTCATTAATCTGTACAGCGCGTTCTTTTGTTTTCTGCTTTTGTTTTTTTTTTTTTTTGTTTGTTTTGCATATAAAACAACGACAAAACATTCGACAGAAACAAAGCGCGACAAAGCAAACTTTTGTATAGGGTGCCTTCATAAAGGCTACATAGAGTTATGGGTGTGGTAGAGGGGTATATTTAAGACCGGTATAATCTTACATGTGGATTTGACATGGCAAAACTTGGTATTCCCACTGAAGTACAGCATGGAGTTCTTCAAGAAAGGAGTGAAGAGATTTTCACAGGGTCGACAACGCGTGAGTGCCGCCCCTGGTGTTGCGCGCGTCCATAGGCTACGGTAACCGCGCGCCATCAGGTGGGACCGTATGCCTGTTTGCCACCTTAGTGGTACAAAAATAAACTTATGATTAAGCAACGATATTGTACGATTAGGTATAGATTTATGATTTCAACATGTATAGAAATGTTAATGTTTATGTATCTTGTTTATATTTTTAATCTAAAAGCCTAACTTTTAAAGCAGCAGAACTTTTGTCTCCGTTTTATTTTCTTGTTGTTATTTTAATAGGTGATGATGATGATGATTACTTTAGTGGCATTTTTTTTCCAAAAAGGTTATTTCCTAGAAAAACATAAATTATGTAAGTCAACGCTATGTAACATTTGCATGTCCTTTTAATGAAACTTAGCGTTTTACTTATAATTCTTTATTTTTTATATTTGATTTATGCAGCGGCACTTCTAAGCTTTAATTAGTCTATGTCAGATAGATTAATGTCGGTCTCGCAACCAAGGTTGGATACCCGATACTCCGATGCGCATTTGTAACGATTCTCTTGCACATCAAACTAAAATATAAAACCTCTTCCATTATTTAAAAGCTTTTATTAAACTTGTTGTGTATTGCAATGCTACAATTATGTAATCTATATATCTATTATTATTTCATTTTAAATCAGATACAGGTATCCATATCTATACTAATATTATAAAGGAGTAGAGTTTGTTTGTTTGTTTGTTTGTTTGTTTGTTTATTTGTTTGGTTGAACGCGCTAATCTCAGAAACTACTGGTCCGATTTGAAAAATTCTTTCGCCATTGGATAGTCCATTTATCGAGGAAGGCTATAGGCTATATATCATCACGCTATGACCAATAGGAGCGGAGCACCAATGAAGAATGTTTCAAAATCGGGAGATTTCTTTTCCAGTTGAGAGCTTCCGCTGCGTACGCTGCGTAAACGGTTTAAGTTACGCTTAAATGATGTATGACAGAATTGTTTTCCTTCAAAAGTTCTAGAAAAAAGTCCGCGATAGCATATGTCTATCTGTTAAGATTGGCTCACTGTGACCACTTTTATACTAACCAAATTTGTTCGAAAATTAAGCATTATTTGTGAAGGTGTTTTTATGAGGATAATATTAATCCTTATCCAAATAAATACGTTATTCATCGAAAGTATTTAATTTAAAACAAAATTGCCTTTTACATCATTCGATTTCAATGAATATCTTAGGAGATATCGCAAATTTAAAATAATATTGCACCAAAATAATGTTCAAGTACTGTACTGCGCGCGACCAATGTACCGCGCCGGCGCGTGCAGTCATCAGTTAGCTCTGCGAGACCATCCTCCTACGTAAACGAAGAAAGTAACTATTCCACGCGGACGGAGTCGCGGGCAGAAGCTAGTAATGTTAGAAATAGACTTATGACGCGATGGACACAAGAACTACTGAACCTTGTTTATGCGGTTTTCACCAAACTAGGGAGTATTTCATGAGAATGGTTTTTTATGTATAATACATCGATTTGACCCGGTAGGTGGCGCTGGTAGGCATAACAAAGTCTGCTGTGTCTGCTAGTGATTTTATAAGTGGATAGTAAAAGTTGTAGAGTTATAGCGCATTTATATAAAAGGTTGTTTTAAAAATAACTTTTATTTTATTTTGTTGGTCTATTCCCACCAAGTAAATACATTTGTCTGTAAAAAGGAGTTATTTTTCAAGTAAATAAGCAGGTGGGAAAACAGAAGCTGTTATCTATGATAAAATTTAATTATCGTAGTAATATTATAAATGCTAATGTATACGGAGAAGGTAAAGAAAGTGTTTACAAATAAGGATGGAAGTAATATGTTACTCTTTCATGCTACTCTAATGAAACTTAGTACACTGATAGATTATGTTCTGAATTAACTAACACATAGGCCATATATTTCTCTCGGGATATTTAAGATTCACCGTAAATGTGGGGGGCAGCAAATTTTTTATTAATTATTGACAGCCCGGTTGGCTTTGTGGTTAGACCCTCTCAAGCCGCGGGTCGTGGCGAATCCCACCTAGGACAATCATTTGTATGCATGAATATGTCTGTTTGTTCTGTGTCTGGATGCAAATATCTATATAAGTATGTATTTAAAAGTATTATATGTAGTATATCAGCTATCTGGTTACCATATCACAAGCTCTGCTTAGTTTGGAATCAGATTGGCCGTGTGTGAAAAAATGTCCCAGGATATTTATTTATAGGAATAATTACTTACCTTAAGAGAATCACAAGTCGCGCGTCATGAACTTTTAATAAAATAATTATTTCAAGTCGCTGTCGCTCAAAAAGTTTGCATAACACCCACTTTATTGCTACTCACAGTAAGCAAAGTAATTAAAAAACTTTGTCCATTCGTTACTCAAAAGCTACGCAACTATTCGGATGTAACGCGATCTTGATAAAAGGCAAAATCTTAGGAAAAGTAATGAAAAAGTTATATTATACTTGTCCCATTACTTCAAATAAAATTCAATTAGTTACTTTTGTTCGGGATTCTTCGCCAAGTCAACATGGAGTGAGGAAGTAAGCCAGAGTGGCTGAAATCATGGTCGAAGTAGATAATGACATTTTCGCGAAGGGAAATCTTTGAGGTAAATTTATATTGCAGTTTTAATCAATTCAACTTTCAGAACCGAGCATTCATAGGGAATATTCATAAGTGGTTGTAAAGGCCTACTGAAAATAGGAGTTATCTTAAAAGACCAAATTAGGATAGAATAATAGACTTCAAAAGAATAAAAGATTCAGGCAAATTATCAAAATATATACAGGAAAAAGTATTATTTGTTTGTTTTGTTTGTTTTATTTATATAGATTAAACATATTTTCTATAACTCTTTTAAGCAAAACTAGTCCTTGATGAAAAACAGTTTAATTCTCTGAAAGGGCAGTCATTTAAATAAAAGTCATAAGTTTAATTGTCCATTTAATTTATATGTACACGTTTAATTTATACAGTAGTGTAGACTAGGCACGGAAGTTATCGACATCGATAAAATAATGTTGCCTTTTAAAATAAATACATTTTTCTGAAGACACATCAATTTTATGGGAGTAATGAATATATTTTGCAATTTTTACATATATTTTTGTTATTTTTTATATAATTTCAACAAAAAATAAGGATTTTTGTTTTAATCTTTCACAATAACTTTCTGTCAAAATATTTTAGATAGATACTATAATAGTAGAAAAGCTCAGGAAAATAATCATATATTTACAATTATCATACCATGCTTATTATTATTCTTAATATATTAATATTTACTAACTTATATTATTTATATTAATGTCACATTGCATCCACACATTATTGACGTGACAACGTCTTATAAATTGGTTTGCCGGGTGACACTTCAAGAAACTGCGTTACGCTCCGCTCACGTAACGTGACGTTATGTTTTAAATTGTTACTATTATTTCATCCTTCTTCCTACTATACGAATGAATATTCACATTAAAATTATTTTACCACTCAAAGTCGTTGTCACGTAAAACTTTCGCCCGTATACCGACTTTACAGGCAACCAATTTTTTTTTTTAATTAAATTATTCTTGTTTTGATTTACTTTTTTCAACAAAACTCCTTCGTAACCTCTTGTAATTATTTAAAAATATCTGATAGTATTTTTTTTTCAATATTTCCACTGCACATTCTTTTTTTTTCAATACGTTTAAACACATACTTAAATATAAAATAATCATAGACAGTGATATTTTGACTTAAAACTATTAATATTTACAAGTTTTAATATTACGGTTTCTCAAACCTTAGTCTGCAACAACATTCATGTAATATTATAGATATATAAGTATAGTTTACAATAAGAACATTTTTAATACTAATTATGACCAGTAAATTGACAAGAACTTAATAAAAAAATTCGTAAAGAAATTTATTTATCGACTATCCTTTTGTTTGGTTTAATTACAACTATTTCGAATAAAACATTTATTATTATTTACACCATTCATTAAAATTTTATAACGAAAACATTACCTTTTATTGTTTACGAGAAGGTACTTACCTAACATCCAATATTTTAATTATACGCCCTTAGGGCAAGGTCCCTTAAACTTTTAGCCCTTTATAATATAGATAAATTATTTAATATGGTAACCTATTTTGGTAAAATTAAACTGTTTTTTATTGGCACATAATTATGACTTTGTAACAGAAAACTATAATTTGTTAAATAAAAAAAAATACGATTTAAATAATTGATTGTGCCCTGTGAATTCAATTCAAACCATTTCCTGTAACTTTTTTTTAATAAAACATTAATTACGTCACAGAATTGTATAAAAATAATATTCGATATTTTATTTAATTAAATTTATCGATAATACATTCAGAATCGGCAGTTACATCCCGCAAAAGATTAAAGTCGCCCGGAAATCGGTTCTGCTGTGACTCATGACATTTCACGCCATTAATGCTCTGAATGCAGCCTTATTTGAAACAAAATATTTTCAATTCAGCAAGATTTATTTGTTTTATGATTAAATAAACTATTTGTACTCTAGATTGTATTTAAAGAAACATTTCAACAAATTTTCTATATACTACATCAATAATCTGAATCAAAATGGCTTATACGTTTGGAAGCAACAGTGCCTCAGACAGACACACAGTTACATGTTAAACTTATAAAACTATGTGATAAAGACTTACAAGGTAAATAATTTAATTTCTGTCAAATGATTTCACAGCTATCTAACAAAAAAAATCTGGCAAAATTTTGAAAAGATTTATTTTTTATGGCCCAAGTTTTAAAAACATTTTGCTACAGTGCATTGCACTGAAAATTACAAACATGAATGAATGGGCTGACTCAACACTGCAACAATATTAAACTAAATAATAATATTAACATTCCGTTAATAAACATATTATTTTTAACACACCCGTTTCCTCTGCACTCCATTGTAATAGTTTACAAACACCATGATTATATTATTAAGCTTTGGTTCGAAGGACTAGGCAGAGTATCTACTTAAAGTTTTTGACACTAAGAAGGTATAAGGTCCTATTCTTAGATGGATTGCTTAATGCCGTGAATAATTTGTCTGTGGTCAAAACTGTCATTCTATATTTATCATGTCACGCATGATGCTGGCATAAATATCTTGAAGGCAGTTGCCATTTTTAAGAAAAAAAATCTTTTTTACAACGTTCTAATTTTGTGATCTTGATTGACAGTATTTTAGTACCGGATTATGCCTCAACCTGGAGATTTATTAAAAAAAAATAAAGGGAATAGTTGCTCAATAAATATTTGAAATTAAATTAATATCTGTCAAATAATGTTGGTGGACTTATAATATGAATTCAGTGTCATTTTTATACATAGAAATATATCCTACTCTTTTAGCACATACATAAAGAATGTCAGTACAAAAGTCCTTACTCCAATACCGTAGTAGACGTATTATTTAATAGAATAGTCTTAATTGATAAATAAACTGATATAACTTACTAAAACATTCATGTATACTATACATACAAATATTATATATTAGTAAGACTTTACTGAGACACAAAAATCTTGCTATTTTACTTTTGGTAACCAATAGTTCCTACTCAACACAAAATTATCCATTTTACTATTTTAACAACGTCCAATATAATTATAATATATCAATTCATAGATTAATATAATTTTTTCTTATTCTGTCGACTGTTGAAGCTCCTGTCAAACTTAAACGTCAGACGATTTTTGCTGTCATCTGAATTGAAGAGTTCATTCGACGCCGCCTCACCCCTGTAGTCCGCGTACGTATCGCTATATCTGTCCGCCATCACATTACATGCTTTACGACGATCGCAACAAGGTTTACAATCGATACTGACCGTGCTCCTAGCTGGGTACTCGTTGATGCGACTTGGGTAGTGTTGACGTCATTCTCTCGTCACGTCCGTGGCAAGAGTGAACCTCGTGGTCGATTCGCTGAGAGAGTCATCTCGTTTCGCACGTCGATTCCCGTTGATATTTTCAATGAATGATGTATTAGTGTTGCGAATGTAATCTCTATGAATGTTGTGATTCGACGGTGAGAGATGGGTGAGTCTGTAGCTGACGCAGGAATCGTTTCGTCTGACGATTGTGCGTGTGGTGCCAGCTCGAGAACTCCCTATTGGTGCGAACGATGTCCCGTTCTGTTCTGGTGCTTGTGATGAGAGACAGCAACAGAAACATTTGAAATATGATCTGTGGAATTCGCGCCGGAACTTACCTGTAACAATGGAGTCGGGTTGACTTTTTAGGATTCAAAGTTCGGGTTAAGGGAGTGCGAGGGATTGGGAAAATTAAAATGGGTTTCGTGCACGATTGTAAAATTATAGGTGCAAAATAAACATGGTAATATTGTTTTTGTAACTACCGGTTAAGTCAGCCTTCAACTGAGTGGAACCCAGAAGATATAGAAAAAGTGCTTAATATTTTTTGTGCATATAGGCTATTTTGGATATGCAGAGATGATATATATCTAGTAGTAAACTATCTTATCAATATGGTGACTGCATGTCAGCTTACAGATCATCAGCTTATCAGATGTGGACCTATATAATGCACTAGATTTCAAAATAGGAATATTATCCTCATAGAACTGCTCATCAAATTTGAGAGCGACAAATCAAAATCAATTCATTTTCTAGTGATATCTACGATGGTACTGAATTTTCGACGTAAAACAAACGTGGGTAGGGTTGAAAATAAAACAACGTGGTGTTGAATTTAAAACCAGTGCAGTTTCGATTTAGTCCGGTCTAGAAACTGTACCAATTACTGACCTGAAAAGCCTGGGAATCCTGCAAGAGAAATTACAACTGTTTGACGATGTTTTATTGACAATACAAATTATCTAAACAATATATAAATAATGACAGATTGACAGATAGAAAGAGAAAAAAGTGAAATAGATATATGTATATATGTACCTCTCGGTTTTAGTCCGGGGTTAATAGAACATCAAGAATAAGCTAATAACAATGTATCCTGATTTACACAAAATAGTTTGATACATGAATTCATATTTAATTGAATGGAAATATATCAGATTAAATTTTGAAAAAGAAAATTGGAAAAATAATTTTCCAAAAAACATATTATAATAAATAACAATAAAAAATGGATGTATTTCTAATGATGATAAGATTCAGTACTACATGCTGTGAATATAAATAGGTGCATGCAGTAAATAGCATAGTCATTCCATTTAAAAGTAAGAGCAACGTATAAAACAACAAATAAGTCAAATAAAATAAATTGTCTAAAATTTGATTAATAAGAGTTAATTATATTTCTCAGTCTATTGGGACTAAAAGCCGTAATGGAGCAAGAGCCCGTGAACGCCAGACCTTCGTTATTTTATAAAAGCTGAAAGTTCGTCTGCGCATGCTCCCAACACAGGTAAGAACGATGGCCTATTATGAAGTTTGGGTCATCGTGGCTTTGGCAGCTATACGGTACTAAAGGTGTGTATAATACCGATCTAGTTTCGTCAAATTATAAAGTGTGATTTTTTGGTATTCTCTTCAGAATATTATAAAAAATCACGTTATTGATTGCCAGACACTTCACATCGTGGCAACCCCTTGCCAGACACCCCTAATGTTCATGAAATTATAATTCTACTTACGTCATAGTATAAAAGCTGATTTTTATATATAATACTTAGGTAGTAATAAGATGATGTTTCCTCATCAGCCAGACATTTTTGATAGTTCCAACCCCTTGCCAGACAATGATGTAGGATCGCTGTAGGAGCGAGCGCGAGACAGTATATGTATGATAGATGGCGAGAAAGGTCTATCGCGATCTCTCACTGCACAGTTGTTATTTCTACTGCGCATGTATTAGTACATGTTTACATCAGCTAAAATAATCTTATATGCTTTCTTCAAGTATTATTAATTGAATAATTATTTTAATAATATATGTATACGCATATCTGCATTTCGTTGCTTCTATCCTACTGTAGGCGTTTAACAGAGGTTACGAACATTAAAATTCGTAGTATTACTAATTGGCTTATAATGGATATATATCAATAAAAAAAGGTTTAATAAATAAGAAAATAAGTATTTTAATCAAAACAATGAAACATAAATTCAACTTCTAGACCAAATAACAAAACAACTTAATTATGTTCTAAATTTTTTGGCAGTTTTCATAAAAATCCCATTAAAAATTATATATAACAAAAAATAAAAAAAAATTTATTCTCTAAGATCTTGAGAAATTTGCCTTTCGAAACATACTAAACACATATATGTGGTATGTTCGGTGCAGAGTAATTACTTGCATAAAGTGCACGCTTTTTTTGAGCTTTTATTCTTACGTCTTGGACGTATAGCACAGAAGGGAGTGAAGAGATTTTTACAGGGTTGGCAACGCGTGAGTGACGCCCTTGGTGTTGCAGCGTCCATAGACTACGGTAACTGCTTCCCATCAGGGCCGTATGCCTGTTTGCCACCGTAGTGGTATATAAAACAAGAAAACACGCACATATTTGAGCTTGCTGTCGATCGTCTATTTTTGATGTTTAATACGGCTAAAACATAAAATATATATTGTCTCACGAAGACATAATGGAGCTTTAATAAAACTCTAAATAGTCGGTTTAAACTATATTTAACAAAAAGTTATAGTACAAAACAAAGTGTACGTTAGGTTAGCTGAAGACAAAGTGAGTAAAAAAAAGTTTTAATGTTCGTAACCTCTGTTAAACGCCTGCAGTAGGATAGAAGCAACGAAATGCAGATATGCGTATACATATATTATTAAAATAATTATTCAATTAATAATACTTGAAGAAAGCATATAAGATTATTTTAGCTGATGTAAACATGTACTAATACATGCGCAGTAGAAATAACAACTGTGCAGTGAGAGATCGCGATAGACCTTTCTCGCCATCTATCATACATATACTGTCTCGCGCTCGCTCCTACAGCGATCCTACATCATTGTCTGGCAAGGGGTTGGAACTATCAAAAATGTCTGGCTGATGAGGAAACATCATCTTATTACTACCTAAGTATTATATATAAAAATCAGCTTTTATACTATGACGTAAGTAGAATTATAATTTCATGAACATTAGGGGTGTCTGGCAAGGGGTTGCCACGATGTGAAGTGTCTGGCAATCAATAACGTGATTTTTTATAATATTCTGAAGAGAATACCAAAAAATCACACTTTATAATTTGACGAAACTAGATCGGTATTATACACACCTTTAGTACCGTATAGCTGCCAAAGCCACGATGACCCAAACTTCATAATAGGCCATCGTTCTTACCTGTGTTGGGAGCATGCGCAGACGAACTTTCAGCTTTTATAAAATAACGAAGGTCTGGCGTCCACGGGCTCTTAGTCCATAATGTTGTGACAGTCTGAAACAACGAAACAATTGCACCTCATCTAATTGAGCCATCTGGAGTATTTCTGCGGGGCTATTAGGCACCTACTTAAGAAAAGGAATATAATTATTTCGAATTCTGTCATATTAAGGGCATTAGTATGCCTAGGGCTACTGGCTTATTTTGACCTCTCATGGCTTATTGATCTACACTAATATTATTATTGAAATCTAGTTTTATTATATACTAGTTTCACCCGCGTAGTTCCCGTTACCGTAAGTATACAGGTATAAAAAATTGCCTATGTTACTCCCTGATAATGTAGCTTTTCATTGGTGAAAGAATCAAGATCGGTCTAGTAGTTTCAGAGCCTCTTCAATACAAAAAAATCTAATATTTACTCTTAATAACATTAGTGTAGATTTAAGTAAATCAGAGATCACATTTCTGCTATGAAAAAAAAAATACTATGACGACTTACATAAAAGCCCCGTTCAGTTACCATTTAATTTTGTCATCTGGCAACTCAATATAATGTGACCACAATATTTGTTGTTTTAATTAAAAATAACAGCTGTAAATAATGACATTTATGGAGAGTAAATCAGTGCGAAGTGTCGGGTGCCAAAAATTAAATGATTTTTTTGAAAGCAATGCTTTTATCGTGCTCTTTGTCTTATTCGCTTTTATTTTTGCTTTTAAAAGTGTTCAGAGCAATAAAGCTTTAAAGCATCATTTCTATTTAATGGTCAAGCTACGGACACTTTGAAAATGCTAGATACTAATATAATAAATGTGAATTTTTGTGAGTATGGATGTGTGGATGTTTGTTACTCTTTCACGCAAAAACTACCGAACGGATTTGAATGAAATTTGTAACACAGATAGTTTATATCCTCGATTAACACATAGGCTACTTTTATCCCGGGAAAATTGAATGTCCCCAAAAACACGGGTGAAACCGCGGGGAGACACATGACATACAAATCCGACCCTAAATAAGAATAAAAAGGATAGTAGATAATAGTGGAAATTATGCTAGAGTCTATTAAGCTTAGCCGTCTTAAATAACTGAATTCAATTTAAAGATTTGTTTAAAGTTTCTAAAATATATTATTGGATTTCTCAGGCACCTGTAAATTAACCCTTGTTCAAGCTTTAAGCTCCCTCGCCTTAAGTAGCTATTAAGGCGGCGAAGCCGAATAAGCTTTGTTTAACATCTTTTAGGCACAGTTAATATAGATACATAGTTTTTGATAGTTAAATAATAAGTAAAATATCCTGAGACATTTTCCAATCCGATCCTAACTATTATTATAAATACGAAAATAACTATTATATCTGTCTGTGTCGCTTACACGCTGAAGCTACAGAACCGATGTAAATTAAATTTGGTACACAGATAGTCATGAGCCTGAGAAAAGTCAGGCCCAGGAGATCTTCGATTTTCCCGGGATAAAAAGTAGTCTTATGTCCTTTCTCTGGCTGAAGACTATCTCTGAACCAAATTACATTCAAATCGGTTCGGTAGTTTCAGCGTGAAAGCGAGACAGACAGATTTACTTTCGCGTAGGTATATTAGTTGAGATACTAGTTTTAAATACATACTAAGGAGGGAAGTCAAATCTCATAATTGTAAAATACACTTAGACCCCACTCAGTCGCGTTAATCTTAAAGCTAGTAATTATCTCCCTTAAACTAATTTGACAACGGTGGGTCTGAACGTAAAGTTTTGTAATCACTACCTTAGTATTACTTGTGTTTGACATTGATAAAGGTACGTATCCGATTGGCTTTTTACTAAGGGTATACTTAAAGCCGTGGCTCAGTTGAAAACGCACCAACTCATCATGAGGATGCAGGATCAAAACTAGGCCCGTTCCTCTGAGTTTAAGTGCCAATGGCTTTCAGTGAAGGAAAACATCGTGAGGCAACCTGCATGCCCGAGATGTCATAATTAAAGGCATGTGAAGTCCGCTAATCCGCACCAGGCCTATATTCCCTCGATGTAAGGGGATACTCGAGCTCCTCGGTGGAGACGTATATGAGCTGATGATGATGATAATTTCAATAATGTTATATAATAAGATGTAAGACCGTCAAAAAGAAGGCCTATTCTCAAGAGGTGATATAGACGGGCCTATTACATAGGTCTAAGCTCAGCTAAAGGTATAAGCTTTAGTTTGTCATCTTTAGAGATCGTATCACTATATTTAAAATCTAATTAAATAATTATGAAAGCAATTAGTAAATATATATTTTTTTTAATTTAAGATAGACTATAAAAATATTAATTTAAAATCTTACGAAATGGGAACAGGTAAAAGGCGCATAATGGCACGCTTTGTTCTTAAATAACTCAACCAAAAGGTGCTTTTAGATTAATTAACATTCTCACGAACCCTTTACAATCTAAACTTGACTCAATTTAAACGTACTTTGGGTGTATTATTAAATAAATGATTATATCTTTACAAATTATTTTTTTAATCGAAACCTTTCCAATTAACGATTTTCTTGGGGTTTTGTAACGTTGAATAAAATCATAAATACATTTAATTTATATTTTGTGCAGTGCACATTACACAAAGGAAAGGTCAAGATTTTAATACGAAAAAAATCCTAAATGTCACTCCATATTTTATTTATATTTTTAGTTAATAAAAAAAACACTGCGCGCTTTGTCCCTTTCACTGCCTCTATAGTTGCTCCCTTTTTTATAGGGTCGGCAACGCGTGAGTGACGCCTCTGGTGTCGCAAGCGTTCATAGGCTACGGTAACCGCTTCCCATCAGGTGGGACCGTATGCCTGTTTGCCACCCTTGTGGTATAAAAAAAAAAACAATTACTACCAATTTTATTGTGCAAATACCTACCTAAACAAAAACATACCTAAACAACAATCACTATTAAAAAAAGCTAACCAAATCGCAGATTAACGCTACACAAGCTAAATGCAAAGCAGTTCTTTAAGCTTTTACTACAACCATTTGACTCATACATACCAAAATCCAAGCCTCCATCGCCGTATTCGGGTAAAAAAGGTACAAAAACTCACCACTCATAAAGTTGTATATCAGCGGGTTGACCGCGGAGTTGGCGTAGCACATGACATGGGAAATGAGGGCGATGCAGGTCATTATGTCCGTCTGCTGTACGTCGTACGCCACCCTGGATGAAAAGGACAATGTATAACTACCTGCTTATTGTTCCCGGGGATCTTAAGTGTTCCCAGGACATAAATAATCGGTGCGTGTATTGACATATGGGTAATAAATGTGTGCTGGAATTTTTGGATGATCAAATAACAAAGATCTTCTTCTTCCTGCCCTTATCCCGCCTAAGCAGGGTCGGCACAACATGTATTTTTCTTCCATTCCTCTCTGTCAGCAAAGATACATTTAAATTTATTAAACTAGCTTCTGATCTGCAGTTTCACCTGCGTTCCCGGGAAAAAAGTAATATCATATGTTTTTTTCCAGAATATACTAGTTCAAACTGTGTGCTAAAATTTCATCCAGATCTCTACAGCCATTCCGAAATAACTACGTTACAATAATTGAATCACACAACTTTCGCATTTATTAAAGTAATGGCATTTGTAGAATAAGATATCAATATATAATCTACATAACTACAAAACATAGTATATCAGTTCTCTGGCCATAATTAACGTAGCTTTAATTTTCAGTTTCCTTCAAGGCATAGTTCACAGAGTTCAGCCATCAGTGATGCAATCCTAAAAAAATACTGACCTCAGCACAGACAACAGATGAACCGGAAAGTAGCATACGGCGAACATGGCAACAACCGCTACCAGCATCTTGGCAGCTTTCCTTCTAGAACGGAGCTGACCCTCAGTTGAAGCGTTGGTGTGGATTGATGGGGTGGTCCTTCTGCTTGCTGCTAACCCTTCAATGAGAAACCAGATAGGACCGGGTATTTGAAATAGCTTAATTGATGTAATATGGGTATTTATTTAATTAAACACAGGCACTCTAATGCTCGGTTCAGAGTGTTGCTTTTATAAAACATATTTTTTTTCAAATAGGCCTTTACATGAAATGCTGATGCGGAGGAAGGCTTTTGCTGAGAAGAGCCGGCTATAAACTCAGCAATTACTCTTTTCCAATCAATTTTTTACCATAATAATGTTAGTCCTGCTAGAACGAGTAGCACCACCAGTCATCATTAATATAATTATGAATTGGTACAAGAATGTACTTACAGTTACTCTGGCCTGTAGTGCATAGTTTATGGGACTCAGCATGACCTGGTATGTTGTCAGACCGCCATAACACCCTCACAATCTGGCAGTAAGCAATGGTCATCAGTAGAAGTGGAAACCTGATGACAAAATATATTTATATAGCGTTAGGGTTTTTGGGTTCTGTATCCAAAGGGTAAAAACGGAACTCTATTACTGATACTTCGCTGTCCATCCGTTCGTCCGTCTGTCTGTCTGTCTATCTATCTATCTATTTGTCCGTCTGTCACCAGGCTGTATCTCAAGACAGGTGATAGCTAAACAGTTGAAATTTTCACAGATGATGTATTTTTATTGCCGCTATATTATAGATCTTTTAATTTTCACTACTTTTGTGCCGTGGTAATAATTAAGAACTAGGCAGCCCACGTTTCCAGGAGATCTTCAATTTTGCCGGTAGTCCATATATTCCAGAACATGTTCTAACTCTGTCCTAAATTTCATCGCGATCCCTCAGCCGTTCTGAGTTGAAAGAGTAACAAACACACATCCATACATTTTCACACACTTTGACATTTATAATATTTTGTAATTTTGTATAAATTTGCCGAAATTTGACGGTTTTGATGCACTTGTGCAAAACCGGTGCGAATCACAAGTCTATATAATACTAGGTAACTGATTACCCCAATCAGCTTTGTCGTTAATGAAATCACTCGTTCACTGAACATAGCAAATCAAATTCGACCTTCTGCTTAATGAAATACAGTTTAGTCCACCTCGCCGGCTTCCACAAATCAAAAGCCTTGATTGATAACACTTGTTGTATGATTGAAATATCATCGACGAAAAAATTGGTGGTGAAATTTTTATAGAGAATAAAACTGTATTTTCACCAAATGGGATGACAGACGGCCATTCCAGCTCGGTTGAAATTGGATTCCAAAATTCAAAACATAAATGTTTTTTTAAATTGTTGTGCATTGGATTTTATGCAAAGGTAATAAAATAAGCGTATAAAGCCCGATTCAATAAAGTTAGCATTAATTTTAAAGACCAAAAGAAAACTTATGTACAGATTCACACCACTGGCTTTCGGTGAAGGAAAACATCGTGAGAAAACCTGCATGCCCGAGATGTCACAATTAAAGGCATGTTAAGTCTGCCAATCTGCACTAGGCCCGCGTGGTGGACTATGGCCTAAACCCCCTCGATGTTAGGAGAGGCTCGAGCTCCTCGGTGGAGACGTATATGAGCTGATGATGTGATCCTGTAGATATAATAGGTACTTACGTGTAAAGGAAAATAGCCTTTATAATGTGCCAGTTAAGGTCGCTCTCATCTGACCATGTTGATGTACACTGCATGAAGTATTCCGCATTGAAGCGGAGTTGCATCTTCCTTTGAACTTGTAGGACAACAAACTCTGGTAAATCTAAAAACAAATATTATTTTTAATACTGTTCTGTACCTTATGAAAATGAGTATAAAACTTAATTTACAATGTAACTCTGTTTGAAGTTTTAAAGTACGTAAATCTCATTATGCTTAACTTGGAGTATTATTTCTAACTAGTTACTCGCCAGGTTTCACCCGCGTTTCTGGAGATCCATCAATTTCCCCGAGATATAAAGAAGCCTATGTGTTATTCGAACATATTTTAAGTATGCCATTTTTTTTCGCGTTCCCTTCAGCCGTACTAGTGTCAAAGAGTAACAAATATACATCCATACATTTCATACACTTTCGTATTTATATGTATCGTATTATATTACTAGTAATAAATTTAGTTTATATTCAACCCAAACAATTTTGGCTTCAGTTTTAGTTTTGTATAATTTGATGTTTCTCTTTACTTATGTTTATGTTACCTACATCATTATAATCCTAAATTCGTAATTATATATACTACATATACCATGTTATTATATATTATTATCCTAGTTAGTTTAGGATCAAATTTTCATAGACAAGTCAGGGACTTGTAATCTGCCATTTCAAGGTCTCTATATTCCTACTAATATTATAAATGCGAAAGTTTTTGAGGGATGGATGTTAGTCACTTTTCCACGCAAAATCTACCGAACGGATTTGAATGAAATTTAGAACATAGTTCATAACCTGAATTAACACATAGGGTACTTTTTATCCCGGGAAAATTTAAAATCTCCCAGAAACGCGGGTGAAACCGTGGGGAGTCATTAGTACAATTAAATTACTAGTTAAGCTGTGTAACTTCGTTAGCGACACTTGTCCGTATTGCAACATTTTTCATTGATGCTCCGCTCCTATTTATCGTAGCGTAATGATAAATATGCCTAACACTGAAACATTTTTTTTACCGGACCAGTAATTCGTAGTAAACTCTTCAATATTGTTACTTTGATTTGTTTCTTTTTTTATTGATAATGCATGAGAAAATAAGAAACTGTTTAGTGTGTATTTAGAATGTAAAGCCAATAAACTTAAAGTATAGATAACAATACTCACTGAATAACAAAGAGATCAGCCATATGATCAGAATGGCGGTCTTCGCTCGTCCAGTAGTGGATTTGAACTTGAGAGGGAAGCAGATGGCATACCACCGGTCCACCGAGATGAATGTCAGAGTTAGTACTGACACGGTCACCGAGACTGACTGTATCAAAGGAATGGAACAAAGGTCATTGACATAATTTCTCGAGGCTATAAAAAATAAATAAAAAGCAGTTAAAAAGTTTTTCATGCTGATTATAACTCTACTTCTTACTCCTAAGTCACAGGTTGTCCTAGTTTAGGAGTCAGGGTTTCACCTTTTGGGCGCCTTTAATTAATAACCTTGGGAACTATTGTTGCAAGCGTCCATAGGCTGCGATAACCGCTTCCCATCAGGCGGACTGTATGCCTGTTTGCCACCTTTGTGGTATAAAAAAAAAAGAACTGCAGCTAGATATTAAGCATGTTGTAAGGACTTGTATCAATAAAGCATTATTATTAAAAAAACTGCTTGGTTTAATTTAGAGGCAAATATGATAAGGCGAGAAAAGAATCAGGCCAGTTGGCTTTGAGGTTAGTGACACTGACTTTCACCTCGTGTTTGTTCTGTGTCTGGTTGTGATTACCTATATGGGTATGTATTTAAAAGTAGTATATGTAGTGTATCAGGTATCTGGTTACCAAGCTATGCTTACTTTGGAATCAGATTGTGTCTGTGAAAATGTTTCTGGATATTTATTTATAAACCTATGCTTGTATATTAAATTCCACTCTTACTAGTGGTTCGTGATGTGTCCTAGAATACCGAAGTATGTTACGCGAAATTTCAAGCGTGTGAATATTAAATAAAGTAAAATCCATTAACGCAACCGATCCGAGAGTAATGTTGGTTACGTTTTAGCAATAAAACGGGAAATTTTCCCGATCGAGTTTCTATTAACGAGCATGTATCACATCAGATGTAAAGCATTAATTGATTAGTAAATATTTTATGCGTGTTAGCTAGCTAAAATATTGGTCTGAAAAGGCTGAACACAAGAATAGCCGATAGGTATTTTTTTTATAGCATTAAGGTGGCAAACAGGCATACGGTCTCACCTGATGGCGCGCGGTCACCGTAGGCTATGGACGTTTGCAACACCAGTCTTTTAATAATTTCTACACACATCGAAGAAACCCAAATTACCCATCTTAATATGTGAGTACAACTAGTACAAGTGCTTATTTACTTTTTAACTCAAATAGGCTTTTTTAAGCTCTTATGAAGAGTCAAACACTAACGCTTGGTTCTGAGCTACAACAGCTACTACGGTCCACACCACTGGCTTACGGTGAAGAAAAACATCGTGAGGAAACCTGCATGCCCGAGATGTCACAATTAAAGGCATATGAAGTCCGCCTATCCGCACTAGGCCCCCGTGGCGGACTATGGCATAAACCCCCTCGATGTTAGGGAAAGCTCGAGCTCCTTAGTGATAACGATATTTATTCTATTTCGGAAATAAATATGCAAACTGATAAAATTGATGAATAAAAAGAATACGATACAGCAGGCCCATAAATCTACGACAATCACTTTCGCTTTCGCTTTGGGGGGTAATTCAAAACGGGCTCATTTATTTTCCAACTTTCCAACTTGGAATTCAGTTGGAAAATATTTCACCGGTGAGTTTGGAAGGACATAAATTAATTACAAGCTGTCTGCTATTGAAGTGATGGACGGGTACTTGGTAAATGGTTGATTTCAACGGGTTAGTTATAGTAAAAATTATGTGATCAAAGACTTAATTGAGAATTTTTTTTTATATAGGTTGCGGGTTAGGGCGTTTAAGGTCTGAGTGCATTATTGAAAGTTGATAGAAAATAATAACTTTAATTTGATTTTAAATTGAATACGTATGTTAGCAGAGTAATCTTTAATTTTGGAACCTGTAATTGTCACTGTTACTAAACCGTTACAAAATAACTGTTACATATTTCAAAAAAAAATATATTAATTTTTCTAGTGACTCATCTCTATAGAGATATTATTATGTTATTTTCAAATAGTAATACTTTCTAATCAAATTCCTTTTGGTAGAATAGCCTTTAATAATTTTGTACATGCGGCCTTATTTACAATGTAGGTACATATGTTAATTGTCATTATTTTGTACTATTAAAGTTAAAAAAATTGTGAATGATAGAACTTGTAGTGTAAAACAACCAAGTATGACACAAAAGAAATAAGGAAGAAAATGTTTTAAAGTATCTTTATTAATATAGTTCAAGCATATTTTACAAGCACTTCAAACTAGTGCTTGGCCAGCCACTTCGAGAAGAGTTTTTTATTCTTCTAGTACAGAGTAAATTTTTACCAACTGAGAAAAGAACGCGTAATGCCAATAATGCAATGTTATAATTTTATATACTGTTGAAATTATTGTTACTTTGTAGGTAATTTATTAGACTGCGTACGTTTAGTAAGCAGTTAGGAGCGCGAGTGAAGGGCGCTTAGTCTATTCGAAAATAGATAGTTTAATCGAAAGTGAAGTTTCTATGTATAATAAAGCTATACATATAGCTACTGATCTTGATATTATATTTAGAATATTATCTACGTATTCTTAAACATGAACATCAATTACAGAAACAGAACAGAATTAACATTGCAATTTTTACAAGTTCAATAAAATATAGCAACAACTGAATTTCATTGAAAACGCTTTATATGGATCGAGGCCTGCAAAAATGTGTAAAACTATTCCATTTGCAACGTTCAACTAAAACAAAATCTAATAAAGCGCATTGTGAATGGCCTGGAATGGATGGAACTAAATAGACTATAGCCTAGGTATTGAGGCTCAAAATGGATACACAAAAATATGGTGTAGAAGACAGTAGTCTTAGTAGTTTAGTAGTACCGAACAAGTATGTAGTATTATTTTACTTCAAGTTTACAATTAAGGTGATGAAAATAGGGTGTATGATTTTTAATTAGGTATCTGTATATAAAAAATTAAAATGTGTTGTTATTTTTTGTTGTATGTATGGATAAATAGTATGTCCCACTTCCCATCAGGTGGGACCGTATGCCTGTTTGTCACACAATTCAAACACGACTTCAAACGCATATTCCTGATTTCACGCAAGAATTTAAGTCACTTTGTAGTTCTTTGTTAGTATTTGCCTTACAACACAAAGAACCGTAAATATAACAATTAAAAAGATAATTTAATCAAGTAAAGTAACACTCACCTGAAAATAAAGAACGATTCTGCACATAGCTGTTCCGAAGAACCACGTCTCCGTCACGTCCCACAGCACTGTAGGCGGCAGACAAATGAGGATCACCATGAAATCCGCCACAGCCAGATTCACAATGAAATAATTTGTCACAGTCCTCATTGAGTGGTTCCTGTACACTGCCACGCACACCAACGCATTCCCTATCAGCCCAATCACAAATACTATTCCATGAGTCGCTATTAACACCCACTCATATGTTTGTGGAAATATATAGTCATTAAGCATACCCATATATTCTTCTTCTGATAAGTCACAATATTCAGGATCCCCTACGCATGGCTCCTTAGTGTAATTATCTCCAAATTCTGTTGTATCTTCGACTCTGTCTAATAATCTTTCTTTCTCTGTCTCATTTGCTGATAAATCCTTCTTCTCTCTTTCAGTGGAGTTTAATAGTATATACTCCATGTCATCATTGTCATTTTCATTTATCGATTCATTTGTTTTGAGTTTATCTATATTGAGTTTTATAACATCTCTACCTAAGGTGTTGTTTAAAGTGAAGTTAAAATTTTCGTCTAATAGGACATTGGTTAGACATAAATTGGCTATGATGATTATTGTGAGCGACCGTAATGGGGATTTGATGTCGGTAGCCATCTTGTTTTGATTTATGTATACATTTTGTCGTGTCTATGTAAAGGATGGTTTCCGCTTCCTCGCATTTCGTCCATGTACCGCAATTACCGTTCTGACCTGAAAGCAAAGTTGCGGTTAAATTGGATAATTATCAGCCAAAGTTGTTTGTACGTGATTTTCGATAATGCGTTTACTTAGTTCTTTTAATAACCGTCTTGTCTTGTGTAAGAAAGTTTTCGACGTGTGAAGAAACTAAAGGTTTCTACTGATTTATATTTATTATACTTCTGTTTATGTCTCATCCGTATTTAAATTTGTACCAGGTTTTAATGAAACGGGGTTGTATTGAAACATTTATTAAATACTAGTGGCTCCCCGCGGTTTCCCCTAAATTCCCAGGGGATTTTAAGTTTTTCCGAGATAAAAAGTAGCCTATTTGTTATTCCATAACATATTGTAACTCCTTGCCAAATCTCGTCGCGATCCCTTCAGTCGTTGTTGCGTGAAAGAGTAACAAACATACTCACAAACTTTCGCCTTTATAATATTAGTGTGATGTTATTTCTATACGTGTTCAAAGAAACAGTTTTAACCTATTGCTAAAATAACATCCCTTAGTGATGTAACCCACACAACGTGATGTATAGTAATAATCGATATAATTCGAAACTTGTAATTCGACTATACAATTGATACATAACTAATTATTATGTTAACCTAACCCTTTGATCGTTATGAAAGGAAATACTAAATCGCTTCAGGGAAGGCCATATTCTAGCTTAATTAGATGCTGATAGGCAATAATGTGTTAATCCTCATAAACTTCATTTTGAGAAAATGGCGTCTAAAGATTATAATGTCTATCGTAAGTGTACCAGTGGTGGCCACGGTACCAGTAATGGCCAAAAATTGAAAGAAACATCTAGAATTCGGACATGAGCGAATGTTTTTACATTGGGATCACTGTGACATAGACTTTAGACATCGAACTATCTAAGTTTAACGTTTTATTCAATTCAGTCAGTTATATGTACAAATTTTGCGAGAATACAAAGTGTAAAGTGATTTGAAATTGACAACGACGGCTTTTCTTAAGGAAATCGTTAAGGCGGTGAGCAGAAAGTTTCACTTGTAAAATAGTATTCCTTAATTAAAATCAAAATTTGTTTTGTTTGATGTGTTAGCCATAAAATAAAGATAAACTAAGACTAAGACTGGGGTACCCATTAATGGATTTTCCCTGGCCAAGACTGGGTCACAAAACTACAACTTTTATTTGTTAAATTAATTGAATCCAGCTTTGCAGTATCTCACGCGTAACACATTACAAATATTAAATAAGGACTGGACTTTACAGTTTCACTATATTCAGTGCTGAAACTTTCACAATTTTGGTAATATTTCACAAAAACCAGTTTTTTTTTTCTTAAACTGGCCACCATTGCGTGGTCATTTACCATATGTGATTTATGACTTTTTGTATGATATAAATCCATTTTTTATGTACTTTTATGTTTTAGATGACTTGAAACACTTTTGTAGAATGTTGAAATGAAAAATAAAATTGTTTTCGGCTTTTTGTGGGTTGACACATTATTGCTTATCAGTATCCAATTATCGTCATTAGAGTTTGGTGTTTGTATTGAATAATATAATAGACTAAAGTTAGTGTAAGCTTAGTTTGACATCAATAAGCCATGTAATATCCCACTAATATTATAAATGCGACTGTTTGTGAGAATGTATGTATGTTAGTCGCACGCTAGAAAGGGAGGAATTGCGATGAAATTTGGCACAGAGTTAGGCCTCATTCGCACGAGAGTTTTTTAACGAACGTTAAAAAAGCATTCATATAGGTACAATAAATGCATTCCCAAGTATATGTTCATACGACTGCGTTTTCAAAACGCGACGCTTTTTTGTGCATTTTCAATTATGGGCATTGGAAATAGAGCATATTAAGGTAGATATTTGGGAATACCTTTTATTATATTTAAACGCATTTAACGTCCGTTAAAAAAACTCTCGTGCTTACGAGGCTGTTCTGACATAAGCTACTGTTATCCCGGGGAAATTAAAGATAATGCGAGGGAAACCACGGGAAGCCACTTGTTAATAATATTGATATCTTTGCAACCCATACCTAGGTAGGTAGGTACTCCTTCCGTATTTATGTATCCTTCAACATCAAAACACGAGAAAATCTCGCATAATTCTTAAAACTTTGTCATAAAGACCTTTTCATGTCACGTTTATAAGGTCTGATGCATTAAGGGATTATGAAGGAACTTTTACAATATTACCTCTTTATTTACGTACGTGATTTGAAATTTGGTAGATTCCTTTGACATGTTACATAATATTCATGAGATAGGTCAAAGTTGAGTTACAAATAAAATGAAAAAGGTACGGTTTTACCGTCTTACGTTGATTGAAATCCTTCTTTAGTTGATTGAATAAATAAAAATAGATTGAAATGGATTGGCTTAATATTGGTCGTAGACTTATGGCTGTGGATGCGGTATGGGAAAGGAAACTGAAGGAAAGTGGGCGTTGGTCACAAACCTTTGTGGTTTTTAAATGCTACTATGTAATCAATATTGTATTTTCATTTTGAAAGACAGGTTGTTGCAGTTAGTGACCCTGACTTTCAAGCCGCCAATTTTCGGTTCGAATCCCTCCAGGAACAAACACTTATATGCATGGATATGACTACTTATTCTATGTCTGGATGTAATTATCTTTTTAATATATTAAAAGTAGTATAATTTTGTCGTACCTATATCATCTATTATTTGGGCTTGCATTGGGGCTCTGATTCATATGTATATATTCAAATATTATATTCATATACTATTTATAATATACAAGACGTTGACGAAACCTTGAGAGAGGTTTTAGAGCTTATAACGTCACAGGACGAGTGTTAAAAAAATTAAGTAAAAGGGAGGTAAAAATTCATTAAAAGGATAAGTATAAAAATTCTACTGCATGTTTTACAGCTCAAAAGTTACTTATTTACCGTTTCACCCTCAAACATCGTTAAACATAACACGTATAGTATAGTACGTATTAAAATAAGCCTCATTACAATTCTGAGGACATCCGCTATTTGTTGTTTAACTAGTGATGTGACATAAAAAAAATATACTAACTCGAGTACCATATTTTATATATGAAATGAATTATACGAGTATTTATACCTTTAAATAGGCCTACACTATACATGCACGCACATAGAGAACTGGAATTATGTTATGTGTACAGATATGAAAGTATCTACTAGAAATAGGTACAATTTATGATACATAAAATAACATAATTTGGAATAGAATTTATGAAAGCGAAAGATACAGTTACTAGTTATGAAAACTATAAACCACTGTTCTAACATTCGTCTCATTATATTGTATTGTTTTTGTAATTGTGGGAGAAATAAAGAATTTTTTTATTTTATTTATTTATTCATTTGTTTAAGTACATAATATTGAAGAACTGCTTACAATAAATAAATATCCTGGGACATTTTTTCACACACGGCCAATCTGATTCCAAATTAAGCATCAAAGTGAGCTTGTGTTATGGTAACCAGATAGCTGATATACTACATATACTACTTTTAAATACATACTTATATAGATATTAACATCCAGACACAGGACAAACAGACATATTCATGCATACAAATGTTTGTCCTGGGTGGGAATCAAACCCACGACCCGCGGCTTGAAAGTCAGTATCACTAACCACAAAGCCAACTGGGCTGTCGTCCACGTCACAATCAAAGCCAAGAAATAGCCTAGGTGTTTGTCATTAAAATTGTATGTAACTTACTCGAGTACTATACCGAGGCTTGGGTATAGCGCTGTAAAAACATTGTTAAATCTTGTTTTGAAAAGAGTATATAATTGCTGAGTTTCTTGCCGGCTCTTCTCAGCAGAAACAACCTTCCAAACCGAGCATTAGAATCGACGTTTTATAAATGCCTGTGAAGACCTATTTGAATTAATAAATATATTTCATTTAATTACTTCCAGTACAATGAGTACAATATTGTCCCATCACTAATGCTAGAGTTAATTGCCCCATGGGGGTGACTCGATTACCGCGTCAAAGAGACCGTAAGCTAAATATTTGATGTCCACAGGTTTTTTTTAGCTTTTTCATTTTGTTTTCAAAACGTATGATATGTTTGTGGTTAATGGCATAGGTTTTTAATGAAAAGGATATGTTTTTTATAGTGTGGAGACAGATTATAATAGTAATTAGGAGCTGTCATAGAACAAATAATAATAGTAGGTACTGTACATTGATTCATTGACAATATCCAAGGCCGTTATACAGGTGTTGTGATGCTATAAAAATCACAAAAGAAACAAATCTATATACCTATAGGTTTACATTGAAAACATGTCATTTTATTTATCTATTTATTGACTCATGTTTGAATACACTTCCAACATAGTAAGTGACGTTTGAAAACTAAAGTTCTCTTGTTAATTATATTTATTAGGCTCAGAAACATTTAAAAAAACTATTATTCTATTCCCCATTAGTACCCTTGGTTTCACTAAAGAGTAACATACCTACATTCTCACAAACTTTCGCTATATTATATCCCCTTATTCTTACGGTAACGAATAAAACCGCGTAGGCTGCTAGTTAAAGATATATATGAAACCATAAAATATAATGTAGTTACTATTAAAGCTGGATTTACCTAAATAATCCACGTTTTTATAAGAAAAGTGGTTTACAAAAGTTCTACCCTCTTTGACCTGAATAAATGAATGTAACTTTGGTTCGGATTGCTGGTACAACCGCGGGCAAAAAGCTATATCACAATAAACGAATAAGGAAAAGGTGACGGCAATTTATAACAATTCTGTACATGATTGTACAAGAAATATGTGAAAAATCCCCGTCAGGTGGCGTTGAAATAAAAATTCTTCCACCTTAGAAATAAACTTAATTTGCAACATGTACGTAAAAAAGTCGGATAAATAATTGTGTAGCTTATTTTATGTGGAAGTGGGCAACATTCTGAATGTACGTTTTTTTATTTTTAGAAAAAATTACAAATGGAAAATCGAATTCTAAGCTTTTGCAACATAGAATAGAATAGAATAGCATTTATTTATAGAAAATGAACGTACACTTGCGAAAAAATTAAACTAAGACAAAGACCATAAGAAATAAAAACAAATCAAGAAAATATAAAATATAAGTTCAAAACATCCCTTCAAAACTACGTTTAAGGTACCTACTACTATTTAAATTAAAACTTAAATAGACAGATACCTAAAACTTTTTGTTTCCTTATACCTAATAGCTGCCTCCGCGCGGTTTTACCCGCGTAGTTCCCGTTCCCGTGGGAATACAGGGATAAAATATAGCCTATGTTACTCGGGGATAATGTAGCTTTCCAAAGGTGAAAGAATTTTTGAAATCGGTCCAGTAGTTTCGGAGCCTATTCGTTACAAACAAACAAACAAACAAATAAATCTTTCCTCTTTATAATATAAGTATAGATAAGCTCTGAAAATACTTGACCGATCTGAATAATTCTTTCACCAATGGAAAGCTACATTAACAGGTAGACTCCCCATTCGTTGTATAAAAAAAAACACATATTTTGCGGGTAGAAATTTAACTTACGACCGGCAGGTTGACAATTATAAAGGTATCTAACTATTAATAAATCTACAAGTTCAAAGTCACTTTATATGTTGTTTATTAACAAAATAATAGAACATCCAAAGTGCGGTCGACCTCATGAAAATATTCATTAAATTGAGGCACGCGATGTCTACTTACCTACTACATTCCATCAGTTTTTTATTCATTCTTTCATAATTAATTCTGTAAGTGTACTGCGAATTGAGGTTATGTAAAGAAGATGACGTGTTTTAGGGTAGGAGGAGGTGAGTGGACAAAATGAAAGAATATATTTTTTCAGTTATGAATAAATAAATAAATAACATTTTTCACAGATGGCCAATCGGGTTCCAAACTAAGCAGAGCTTGTGATATAGTAACCAGATAGCTGATATACTACGTTTTAAATACATACTTATATAGATATTTACATCCAGACACAGAACAAACAGACATATTCATGCATACAAATATTTGTCCTGGGTGGGATTTGAATATTTTGAACCCAAGACCGGCGGCTTGAAAGTCAGGGTCACTAACCACAAAGCTAAACGGTCTGTCAAATAACTTCAAACTAGGTCCAAAAAACCGTAGTGTAACATGCCTTCGGATATTTTTGCTGAGAAAAATATAAATGCTCTTAGGGTTTCAGAGAAAACCTTATATTTACGGGTTTTGTAAGCAAAGGTATCACACACCTTACACTCTTTGCGAAGAGTAGATAAGAACACATTAATTATTACACAAAGTACTTTGGACTTGAATGTATCTAATTAAAGTAACTAATGGCTTAAACAACGTACGCACGAAGGTAATGTAGATTATTCATAGTTTTTGCCCATAAGATATGGAGCACGCAGGCCATAATTTAAGGACTAGGCGAAAGAAAAAGTTTTTGTATTTAAAGAGTGATAGAAAAAACATACAAGCCGTGGTGGCTCAGTGGGTAACGCACCGACTCACAATCATGAGGGTGCAGGCTCAAACCCCGGCTACCTCTGAGTTTTATAAAAACTTATGTACGGATTCACACCACTGGCTTTCGGTGAAGGAAAACATCGTGAGGAAACCAGCATGCCCGAGATGTCACTATTAAAGGCATGCGAAGTCCGCCAATTCGCACTAGGCCCACATGGCGGACTATGGCCTCTTGATAAACCGCCTTGATGTTAGGGGAGGCTCGAGCTCCTCGGTGGAGACGTGTATGAGCTTGTAGAGAAATCCTCCTTTTGTAAAGTGAAAAAGATATTGGCTGCTAGGGAACCAAACATGTTGTTGTCGATTATGTCAGGTATTATTATTTATTAAAAAACTGTATTGTATCAATTTGAAAAAGTCGTTTCATTTTAGTTACTTGATTTAATTGGAGCCGGAGCTGGAGTGACGCTAAAGTGGTGACCCCGAACTGTAGAGCACGAGTAAATACAATGGAAGGAACAAATGATAGAACTTCGCTATTTTTACAAGATGGATCGTCGTCGCAGCTGTGCAGGGTTGGAGTACGCTTACCTGCATTTTGGCCAGAAGATCCAGCATTGTGGTTTAAGCAGTGTGAAGGTCATTTTGTTCTGTCTAATATTACAAGTGACACTACCAAGTTCCACTACGTAGCAGCCCAGTTAGAGCACACTTACGCGGTCGAGGTAAAAGACATTATATGTTTTCCTCCCGAATCCGACAAATATGAGAAATTAAAAACCGAGCTAATTAAACGACTGTCAGCTTCCCAAGAAAAAAAATTAAAACGATTGCTGATGCATGAGGAACTAGGCGATCGTAAGCCATCACAATTTCTCAGACGCCTTCAGGATTTAGCCGGACCTTCAGTACACGACGATTTCTTAAAGACACTATGGTCTAGCCGTTTGCCGCAAAACATACAAACCGTTATTGCTTCCCAGCATGAATTACAATTAGACAAGTTAGCTGAGTTGGCTGACAAGGTGCACGAGATTGCACCTACGACCCCGCAGGTATGCAGTGCTATGATGGAGACTAATGCTTCATCACATTACCAGCAAATGACTCAGCAGATAAGTGAACTAACCAGGCAAGTAGCTTCACTTACTAGTAGACTGGACAATCAATCAAGGTCAAGGTCGAGGTCAAGGTCAAGCAGAAGTCACAATAAACCAAGAAGTTACTCACGGCCTCGTCAAGCCCCATTTAATCATCCAGACTGCTGGTATCACTTTACCTTCGGCGAACGTGCAAAGAAATGTATACAACCTTGCAAATTTAATACCCATAATTCGGAAAACACCCTGGGCAGCCGGAAGTAGCGGCCAACGACTGCCTCTCATCATCAGGCCGCCTATTTATAACAGATCGTCGTTCAAAGCAAATGTTTTTAGTTGACACTGGATCCGATTTATGTGTTTATCCTCGGTCTGCTACTAAGGCGTCCTGCAATCAATCTAAATATCAACTAACAGCTGCTAATAATACAGTTATAAACACCTACGGACCGATACATCTACAGATAGATTTAGGACTTCGACGTTGTTTTACATGGAATTTTATTATTGCAGACGTGTCCAAGCCTATCATTGGAGCGGATTTCTTAAGTTTTTATAATTTACTTGTGGATTGCAGACACAAAAAACTTATAGACGGCACTACAAAGCTCGTCGTGTCAGCTCAGCATCATCAAACCCATGATGATATTGCATCCGTGAAAGTTTTCAGCGGCAAAACAGAGTATCATGAGATACTGCGTGAGTTTTTGGAAGTAGCCCGTCCTGCTGGTACGTTAAGCACACCTAAACATAATACTATGCATCATATTAGAACGACACCCGGTCCGCCTGTCTCATGCAAACCTAGACGTCTTGACCCAGCACGTTTAAAAATAGCAAAAAAAGAATTTGATGACATGCTAGATAGTAGGACAGCGCGACAATCCGAGAGTCCCTGGTCTTCAGCTCTACACTTAGTCAAAAAGAAAGATGATGGATGGAGACCTTGCGGTGATTATAGAGCACTCAACGCTCGAACCATACCGGATAGGTACCCCATCCCCCACATACAAGATTTCTCTCACCAACTTTCTGGCTGTTGCATCTTCTCCACCATAGATCTTGTTAAAGCATACAATCAGATACCTGTCTATGAACCTGATATACCTAAAACTGCCATTACAACTCCATTTGGTTTATACGAATTTCCATATATGACATTCGGTCTGAGAAATGCTGCTCAGACCTTTCAACGCTTTATGGACGAAGTTCTACGTGACTTGGAATTTTGCTATGGATATTTGGACGATATTTTACTGTTCTCATCATCAGAGGACCAGCATAAAGCTCATCTGCGTCAGCTGTTCGCCCGTCTCAAGGAATATGGTCTATTAATCAACCCATCAAAGTGTACACTCGGAAAATCAGAAGTCACCTTTTTAGGCTACCGTGTCTCTGCTGACGGAATTCGCCCACTAGACTCCAAAGTCCAGGCTGTTCAAGATTTTCCAGCGCCAAAGTCGGTTAAAGAACTTCGTCGTTTCCTTGGGATGATAAATTTTTATCGACGGTTTATTCCAAAGGCAGCTCATTTACAAGGACCATTAAATCAATTATTGACTGGACCTAAGGTTAGAGGTTCTCAACCTATATATTTAACTCCAGATTTAATTGAGTCATTTAATGCTTGCAAGAAATCGTTATCAGAGGCAACATTATTAGCTCATCCAGATTCAACAGTTGAACTAGCGATTACCACCGATGCGTCTGACATAGGCATTGGTGCTGTTCTTCAGCAGCGCAAACATGACTGCTGGCAACCGCTAGCATTTTTCTCTCATAAACTGAGCAAGTCACAGAGTAAGTATAGTCCATATGATAGAGAATTACTGGCTATCTACGAAGCTATTAAATATTTTCGCCATATGATTGAAGCTAGATTTTTCATAGTCTACACGGACCACAAACCACTCAGCTACGCATTTACTACAAATAAAGAAAACTGTTCTCCTAGACAATATAGATATCTAGATTTTATATCACAGTTTACCACGGACATCAAATATATACCTGGTAAAGATAATGTTGTCGCAGATTCCCTATCACGCGTAGAGGAGATCACTTCTTCAGTTGACTATCAATTACTTGCTCAGACACAGGCAGCTGATCGCGAACTACATGACTTACTTCAAAATGGCTCTGCACTTCATCTAAGAAAAATTACAATACCAGAGTCGAAGCAGGAGTTATACTGTGACATATCAACCTCAACGCCTCGTCCATTTGTCACTACACAATTTAGAAGACAAGTTTTCAATATGCTTCATAATCTCAGTCATCCAGGACGAACAGCTACAGTGCGACTGGTGACACAGAGATTCGTATGGCCAGGTATACGCAAAAACTGTAGAGAGTGGGCTAAACAATGTTTGGAATGTCAACGTTAAAAAATTTCTCGCCACACTTCTGCCCCTCTTACCACCTTTCCTACACCTTCGTCGAGGTTCTCTCACATTCACCTCGACATCGTCGGACCTTTACCATTATCATCTGATTACAGGTACTGTCTCACAATCATCGACAGGTTTACCCGATGGCCTGAGGCGATTCCTCTTCACGACATAACTGCGGAAACCTGTGCAGCTGCACTGGTGTCTGGCTGGATAGCTAGATTTGGTTGTCCCCTGAGAATCACGACAGATCGTGGTCGCCAGTTTGAGTCTCGCCTATTCAAGGCGATAGCATCATTGGTAGGCGCAACCCACATTACCACTACCGCTTATCACCCCACCTCAAACGGCATCATAGAACGACTCCACCGCCAACTAAAAGCTGCGATTATGTGCCAGTCCACATCCCAATGGACTGAAGTTCTTCCCTTAGTACTGCTGGGCATTCGCAGTGCATGGAAGGATGACTTACATTCATCAGCAGCAGAATTGGTTTATGGTGAGCCTCTCCGCTTACCTGGCGAATTTATTGCACCTACTGGAGACCTCACTACAGAAGACATAGCTGATTTTGCATCGCGATTCCGGATGCAGATGTCAAAACTGGCCCCTAAACCGACATCCTGGCACCGAGAAGGATCGTTCTACTTACCTCGAGATCTAACTTCCTCATCACATGCCTTCGTGAGATTGGACAACGTGCGAAGATCGCTGCAACCACCATACGCAGGCCCGTATAAGATCCTAGAGCGTCATTCAAAGTATTTCAAACTAGACGTTTTTGGCAAAGCAAGTAATATTTCAATAGATCGTCTAAAGCCAGCGTATATGCTGCAGGAAGTGGCCTACACTCCAAAGCAGGACAACTTCGTTTCCAATCCAGCTAGAAAACGATCTCAAGGCAGCAATAGAGTTCATTTCGACCCGTAGCAACGGTCTCAGCAGGGGAGTATTGTAGAGAAATCCTCCTTTTGTAAAGTGAAAAAGATATTGGCTGCTAGGGAACCAAACATGTTGTTGTCGATTATGTCAGGTATTATTATTTATTAAAAAACTGTATTGTATCAATTTGAAAAAGTCGTTTCATTTTAGTTACTTGATTTAATTGGAGCCGGAGCTGGAGTGACGCTAAAAGCTGATGATGATGAGAAAAAACATAATCTGCCGTAGTCGGGTAAAAATGGATATATCACCGAATCGTTTGACACCTCATTCGTCAAAATAGAACGAGTTTATTAGCTGTGATGAAACGTAAAATCAAACATAGACTGTCAAAAACTTAATACTATTTGAAATAGTATGGTTTAACAATTTTTTGTCAAAAGGTGGAAAATTTTCGAAAATTTTAAATGTTCTTTTCCCAGCTATTTTAAAGTCAAGCCCTCATTTGCACGAGAGTTAAAAAAGCGTTCATACACAACAAATGCATTTCGCAAGTACCATGATATGCTCTATTTCCAACGCCCAAAGTTGAAAATGCAACACCGCTCGATAAAAAGCGTCGCGTTTTAAATACGTTGTCGTTTTAAATACATGGGAATCCATTTGATATATGTTAACGCTTTTTTAACGTCCGTTAGAAAAACTCACGTGCGAATGAGGGTATAATAAGCTGCGGTGAAACGTAAAATCAAACATTGGTACATAGACTGTCAAAAACTTCATACTTTATGACTATAATATAGCCGGGAAAAGACCGTTTAAAATTTTCGAAAATTTTCCACCATTTGACAAAAAACTTTGAAATCGGTCCAGGCATAGTTTTTAATGTAATCCGTGTGAAGATTTCATTTTTATTTATATGCCCAGTTTACTCAATTCACGAGGAAACGCACAGCAAAGCTTTTAGATCGAGAAAACAGTTTCATTATGTTTATTTATCTTCCAATTCAGAACAGATATTTCGCGTATTTATTCATAGCTTGAGTATTTGTGAGATAGTTATGATAAAGGGTGTTATGCAATGGCGTTATTTACATACTTGCTCCGCCCCGTGGATTCATCCACGGAGTTTCCATTTAAGAATCCTATCTTAATCTAAAATATAAAAATCTCGTGTCACAATGTTTGTCCTCAATGGACTCATAAACCACTTAACCGATTATAATAAAATTCGCACACCATGTGCAGTTCGATCCAACTTGAGAGATAGGATAGCTTACATATACTTGGACCCGGTAGGTGGCGCTAGTGGGCAGAACGAAGTCTGCCTGGTCCACTAGTTGAATTCTAAATAATAGTCTTCATTTTAGCAAATACTTTTATTCAATGACATTTGTGTATTCTGTCATCTTTTTACTTTTCTAAGTATATAGCAAATACTTACTGTGATGAAATATTTCTATCAAAAATAAGTGGCTTAGGTATTATACTATTATTTTGGCATTAAAGACAACGATGATTAAACATAGGTATTAGAATGGACATTACATATTTTTAAACAGTTACGTCTTAAGTGGGTATTTATCGAACTTATAAAAAAAATATAAACACTATGCCAATATGCCAATAAATTTTTCTATTATTATTACTAGTTATTTGGGTAAACATCGAACCCTCGACCATAATGGCTTACCGATCAGAAAGAGACAATATCGTTTTAATTCAACATAATATCTATCTGTCCCTCTCTTCAGAATAAGCTACTAAAAGAACTAGTTAAGTATTCTTGAAAACTTTCATAACTTACAGAGTTATGTTTAAAACTAAAGTTTAGAAATAGTTAATTGACTAAGTTAATTCTAGTAAATCGGCCCCTTTGACTTACTTTATTAGAGGGTCCAATTTATGTGGAAGAGCTTAAAGTTCAGGCTTAAGCTTTAATCTCATCTGCCCTCTCCTAGATTCTGATCCTACTAATATTATAAATGCGAAAGTTTGTAAGAACTTGTGGATGTATGTTTGTTACTATTTCACGCCAGAACGGCTGAAGGGATCGCGATGAAATTTGACACAGAATTACAATATGTTGTAGATTAACAGTTAGGCAAAATTGAAAAACCGGGAACGCGGATGAAACCACGGGGAGCCATTAGTATTATACATGCGATAGTTGCTGATGTTTATTACTCTTTCACGACAGAAGGGATTTACACAAAATTTGGTATAATGATTGATTATACTCTGGAGAGTGATTTGTACACCAGTAGTAGACAAAGTAAACTATATAATTGTAAATAATATAGATTACTAGCTGCCTCCGCGCGGTTTTACCCGCGTAGTTCCCGTTCCCGTGGGAGTACAGGGATAAAATATGTTGCCTATGTTACTCGGGGATAATGTAGCTTTCCAAAGGTGAAAGAATTTTTGAAATCGGTCCAGTAGTTTCGGAGCCTTTTCATTACAAACAAACAAATCTTTCCTCTTTATAATATTATATGGTATATAGTATAGATAACATTAGGTACAACGTGGTGGGCTATGGCCTAAACCCCCTCGATGTTAGGGGAGGCTCGAGCTCCTTTGTGGACACGTATATGAGCTGATGATGATGATGAACCTAGGCTTTAAATAAATACATAGGATACTTTTTATCCCGGAAAAGTTGAAGATAACAAGTAGGTACGGATAAAACCGGGGGGCGGAAGTTCAACTGTCTAAATGGAAAAGATTCCAAATGTTACAAATATGAACCTTGAGTCAAGATCAAAGGCTCTAAAATCAATTATCAAAAAAAAACAATTAGCTTTAAGCGTATTTAGTTTGGCATCATAAAGCGCTGTAATGCTTTTTTATCCGTGATTGACGCATCCTATTTACACTGTCATTGTTTCGCAGAATTTCTGTGTTTTTTAATTTGATTCAGTATTCTTTGTTAATAGGGTTGACACACGCTTTAAAAACTGTGCAATAAAAACATAGAGGGAAATTAATTAAAATATTCTGCAGCTTTATTGTTACTTGACACGTCTGTACCTAACAAGTTTAATCATTTTTTGGGAAGTAAACCTGATTTGACGTTGCGCTGCCGAGATATTTAGTATCAACTATTTTATTTCTTAGTTTATTTAGATTTTATATATATCTAGATAGTATTAGGTATTTATTTATTTGTATTATAATGTGTATCGTACATTTAAATTTCTTTAAATAAGACACAAACAGTTATAAAATTAGGCATAACTATTAAATAAATTAAGTAAATATCCTGGGTCATTTTTCACTCACAGCCAATCTGATTCCAAACTAAGCAGAGCTTGTCATATGGTAACCAGATAGCTGGTATACTATATATTACTTTTAAAGACATACTATTTACTTCCAGACACATAACAAATATTCATGCATACAAATGTTTGTCCTAGGTGAAATTCGAACCCTCGACAGTGACTTGAAAGTTAGGGTCACTAACCACAATGCCGGTCTGTCGATTATTGTTTCGTTTATTAAATTTAAATAGCAACTAACTACAATGCCAAGTGATTTATTATATAGCAGTCATTGAGTATGTGATGAATCAATGTAGGTAGATCGGTAACCTAGGTACCAATATAAGGTTTGATCAAACAAAAAAACATCCATTTTGTTTTTCAATTGCTTACAAGCGGGGCACTTAATATTTTATGTGTTAATTAACTTCTCGAGGGTACGATGGTATGCTCGTAAAAAGAGTTTAACGATTCGGATAATTGTTTACGAAGTCACGTGATATGTTGATGTTTTTCGTAAGCTTATATCGTATTTAAATGAACTTAATTAGGCTTAAAGCCGTGGTGGCTCAGTTGGGAACGCACCGACTCACGATCATGAGGGTGCAGGTTCAAATCCCTGGCCCGTACCTCTGAGCTTATAAAAACTTACGTACGGATTCACACCACTGGCTTTCGGTGAAGGAAAACAGCGTGAGGAAACCTGCATGCCCGAAATGTCACAATTAAGGGCATGCGAAGTCCGCCAATCCGCACTAGGCCCGTGTGGTGGACCATGGCCTAAAAAATTACCTCGATGTTAGGGGAGGCTCGAGCTCCTCGGTGGAGACGTATATGAGCTGTTGATGATGATGATGAGGATGATAGGCTAGAAGTCCTAAAAATAAATTCGCTGTCATGTGCTTCTTTCATCTAATCAATTTTGCGATAAGCTAATATTAGAGATGAACTAAGCAAAGTTTACTTTAGTAACTACTTAGTAGCCCGAGTGAGCTTGTTTTTGAGTCGCGTTTCGAAGTGGTTTGTTTACGTGGCGTGGGTTGACAAAGTTTGAGCAAAGTCATCGAGGTTGGGCGGCAGTGTTAGAGGGAACGCCTTATCGGAAACATAAATTGTTATTTCTAGTGTAGAACTGAGAGAAAAGACAGATATGGAATAATTTATTTTTCGTACCTACATCTATACTTCTATACTTTATCGTTTGTAACGAATAGGCTCCGAAATTACTGATCTGCGGGATTGACATCCCGGTTGGCTTTGTGGTTAATGACCCTGACTCTCACGCCGCTGCCGCTGGTCGTGGGGCTTAAATCCCACCAAGAACAAACATTTGTGTGCATGAATATGTCTGTTTGTTCTGTGTCTGGATGTAAATATCAATAATGTGTATTTATTTAAAAGTATTATATGTAGTATATCAGCTATCTGGTTACCATAACACAAGCTCACTTTGAAACTTTAGAATCAGATTGGCCGTGTGTGAAAAATATCCCAGGATATTTTATTTTAAAAACTGTGTATGTATGACCTAAGGTTTGCGCGGGTAGCTCTCAAGTGCAGCTGCGGTCGCATAACAGATGGTGTTTGGCGACAGGCTTTCAACCTGTGGGTTATAACCAACTGGACAGGTATTAATGTACCTCACTATTGGACAGGAAATATTATATACTAGTCTTTCGTAGTGGAAACTTAGTATCTAGTTTGTACTACCTTCTTCCCAGCTGTTTCATTCGCGTAGTTTCATCATCATCAGCTCATATACGTCTCCACCGAGGAACTCGAGCCTCCCCTAACATCGAGTGGGTTTTAGGCCATAGTCCACCACGCGGGCCTAGTGCGGATTGGCGGACTTCACATGCCTTTGATTGTGATATCTCGGGCATGCAGGTTTCCTCACGATGTTCTCTTTTATCGAAAGCCAATGGTGTAAATCCATACGTAAGTTTATAAACTCAGAGGAAGGCCAGGGATTTGAACCTCCACCCTCATGATCGTGAGTCGGTGCGTTCCCAACTGAGCCACCACGGCGTAGTTTAGGAATAGTAAGCTTTAGCTGTACTGCTATAATTTGACAATTTACTTTATTCAGAATATTTCATTTATAAAATGATTCGGAAATATTTTAAATTCAGATGGTACGAACAGCTAGTCTATAATATTACAGAGAGGATTTTTTTTTATGTTTGTTACAAATATGCTCCGAAACTAGACTGATCTGAATAACTCTATCACCGAGCGAAAGCTACGTTATTTGCGCGTGTCATCTTCTATATATAAAACAAAGTCCCCGCCGCCTCTGTATATCTGTCTGAACGCCATGAACACAAAACTACAGAACAGATTTTCATGCGGTTTTCACCAAATTACGGAGTATTTCATGAGAAAGGTTTTTACGTATAATACATCAATTTAAGCCCGGTAGGTGGCGCTGGTGGGCAGAACGAAATCTACCGGGTTCGCTAGTAGTTTATATTATATGCCTGTAACTATTCCTAAGGGATTTGGAATTACGCGGATGAAACTACGGGGTACAAGCTAGTCTAATATATACTAGTTAGCTTAAGCCCCAACTTTAGCGGTCTAATATACATAGGCTCATTCTAATGTGAGCGCGAGATACGCCCGTTCAATGTCGTGTTTGAAATTAGTTGGCTTGTTGTTTTGTCACTTTGCACTTGTTTTCTGTATAATCAAATTATTTTTTGAATAAATTCTCGGCAATTTTTTTACTGCCGGGAACTTATTAAAGCCGACAGTCGTGTTTAAAAAGTATATAAAGAAAACAGGTATAGAGGAAATAATGGTACAAAAAAAATTTAAGTAAAGAATCTTAATGTTAGAATCTAAAGTTCTTTCCAAAAATCAGAAACGATTTGTAAATGAGATACCTAATGGTTCAATCTCGCAAAGCTTACCAATACTAAAGTATATTTCTGTATTATTTTCCTTTAAAATCGAGACAACGCCATCTAGTTTTAGTAAACAGCATTAAATAAAATAAACTACTATATAAGAATAAATAAAATTAGTTCTGAATTGTTTGATCGCTTGAATCTCAGGTACTAGTCCGATTTAAAAAAGTATTACAGTCTTAGATAGCCCATTTATTGCGGAAGACTATATACTAGGTATATACCGTTACGGTACGACGAATACCTAGAGGCGGAGCATGAAGGCAAACAGGCATACGGTCCCACCTGATGGGAAGCGGTTACCGTAGCCTATGGACGCTTGCAACACCAGAGGCGTCACTCACGCGTTGCCGACCCTGTAAAAAAGGGAGCAACTGTATAGGCAGTGAAAGGGATAAAGCGCAATGTACTTTTCGCCGAAGGGCTAAACAGGCATCACTCCTGCATAGCCCCTACGACGCTGCTCTATCCCTGGTCCCCCCACTGCCGCTACAGCGTCTCCTCATGGAGCTCTGGCTACCTTACTCACCGCAGGAACACAACACCTCAAGTAGTGTTATTTGGCTGCGGTCTTCTTTAAGGTGGAGGTTCTACCCCAGTCGGGCTGCTCCAAATTCGGAACGGAAAAGTCCGTTGCGCCCTACCTCTCTTAATGTTGCAATAACGGGCAAGAGACGTTAACGAATCAACCCGGGTCAACTACGTATGTGTGTTTTCCACCGTTGGTCATAATTAATTACGACAGTGAGATCGTGGTTAAGCATAAGCCTGTACTTAAGTAAGTAATGCATCTTTCTTAATATCACGTACCTACTTACTACAAATAAATTGTGTGTGTTTTTGTTACAACTTAGGCCTTTTCCTCATTAGGCGGATTAACAGCGGGGCAGAAGTGCAAAACCATATTTGTCATATTTTTTTAAGCTTAGGGCTTAAAATAGTGTATGTCAAAATCTGTCTATCAGTGTGTATGTTGGTGGCAAAGTAGTTCAAAACTGATTAGCTGATTTTAATTTACGATTTTAGACTATTTGAATAGTGTGTTAATCTAAAATATTCATTATTAGATATGAAAAAAAACAATTCGTACTTTGATAGTTTCATTGAAAATTTTTCATTATCCTTTAACTGGTGACATGACAAATTTATAACACATTAAGGAACGTGATCTTTTACTAGCATTTAATTTTGTTTAAATTATTTAAAACTTTATTATTTTAAATTCAAAACAACACAGTAAAAAAAAATACCAGTTGAATTGATAACCTCCTTCTTTTTGAAGTCATTTAAAAAGAGCATTACTGTCATATCCACAAGCCTATACACACTTATTTAATAAAAAAATACCATTTTCAAAAACGCACCTTTATAGGCGGTTAAACAACAGCGCCATAAGGAAATAGCCTTAGATAGATAAAAACAAATACCCAATACGACACGTGTGCAGAATAAGCACGTGTCTCCGCGGCTATGTCACGTTGGTTCTGATTAAATTCTTGCAACACCCGAGAGTTGCGTTTTATCACAAAACTAGGTTAATATTGCGTGCATGTATGCACCTGTTAATGATGCATCATGTATTGAAATCACTATCACTACTATGTATAAAACAAAGTCGCTATCCGCCGTCTGTCTGTCCCTATGTATGCTTAGATCTTTAACACTACGCAACGGATTTTGATGCGGTTTTTTTTAATAGATAGAGTGATTCAAGAGTAAGATTTTTATGTATAAATCATTACGCTATGACGAATAGGAGCGGAGCATCAATCAAAACTGTTGCAAAAACGGGCAACGACGCTAACGAAGTTGCGCGGGTCACCTAGTGATAAATAAAACTGTCTTTCACTAATCATCATTATAAAAAACAAAGTCGCTTTCCGCTGTCTGTCCATGGCTTCTTAAATCTTGAAACCACGCAACGGATTTTGAAGCGGTTTTTTAAATTGATAGAATGATTCGAGAGTAAGGTTTTTTTATACAATACATGCATAATATGTTAGAGAAACACTGACAATTTTGGAGGTTTCTAATGTGATGTATAAGCATTGCACCCGTGCGAAGCTGGGGTGGGTCGCTAGTAATATTATATTGATTAGTGTAGTAGCTTAAGCGTTACAAAACACATTCTTATTGTTAGATATTCCAATTATTCATAACATAATAGAGATAAACGGACTTTATAAAATTGGACAACTTTAATTATCAGTACAAATTGAAGGTTAGAAAACTAAAAGCACTAGTCTTGTCTCAACAAAACTCCAACAGCGCAAACATACAGATTGAGTTTTGTACTGTGACCATAAATGCTTGGTAACATCTTCAAGGGTAGATGTTGTTCTAAAACGAATTCTATCACCATGCATGAAGGTATAGAATAGGTTGGCACAGTTGTGAGCACACAAACTCAGTGGAAATTGGTACCTTCCGTCCAGCAGATTGGAACTGTTTTATTACATGTTCATTTTGATTGTTCATTCATGAACGTTCAAATTATTCCAAGGAAAGTCCCTAATGGTATTTTAGTGAGGTTTGTTGTAAAGCTACATTATCGGAGAGTAACATTATAACTAATATTATAAATGCGAAAGTAGTCTGTCTCGTTCAGGCTAAATCTACTGAACGGAAACGGGAAATACGCGGATGAAATGCCAAAAACAATGAACATATAAGAGTGAAGAAGACTAGACACCATCTTGTCAATACGAGCTTCTTAAAATATCGTGTGTGTCCCAGAATATTATTATTATATCGGGAATAACTGAAAGTCCCACTTCACAGTAACACGCAGTAATAATGGACGAGATTGCAGCCTCATATAAAATCGAGTAACGGAATAAAGGATTCCCGATACAATGCCAGTAGAATCGACTCGATGTTCAAATAATCGAAAATAAGCCTCCTATTCGAATGCTAAACTACATAACCACAACTACAACTGCAATCTAATTTGTACTCTTTTGTGCAAGTTTTAGAGTTTATTTCTTATTGTATAGTTGTGGTGGTTAAGTCGTATAGTATTGTGTGATGGAAAGAATCCCAGTGAGGTCTTGGTTCATAGGCTTATTGTTAAGGAATAGTTCAGATTGTAAGGTTACCAAGTTTGGAGTTTCTATGAGACATTTTGCAAGAATGTTTTAATATATTTTTGTACCTCGTTATATAAATAGATATTAGTATTTAGTTTCATATTATTTCTTGCATGTTTTTATTTTCTATGAATTGTCGACTCTATTGATTATGCTGAGAAGAGTCCGTTATTATATGGTATATTATTAAAAAAATGTAAAACAGCGATCCTCAAACCTTTGTAACTGTAAGTAAGTAGAATCCATATACCTAACCAGAATAAATATGTCATGAAAATATACGATAAAACATAAAGTCAAGGTTACACTGCATTAATACAAATGCTATCGCCACTACGTATCAAATCGGTTATCATGCTCCTGCGCAGGGTATATGTACTTACCTAATATAAACTGAATAGTTGTAGTTTTATTAAACGACTTCAAAAAAAAAGGAGGAGGTTCTCAATTCGACTGGCATTTTTTTTTTGTAGAGTAGTGTGTTTAAATTTTTAACCTTGAATTTACACAGATTATTAAAGTTATCCAATTTTATATAGTTCGTTTATAACTAATATTATTAATGCCAATGTCAGTTCGTTAGTGTAATTTTTTATATTAGGTATACATTCAAAATATTTTCATCGTATTTTTAAATGCTATATCACCAAACTACTAATGCATCTATGTTAAATAAACTCAATAAAAATATTGCAAACAGTAAAAAGCTTTTAAACTTTCAAATATAGCTAATATTGTAAAATGACGTTCAAAGCTTCCAAAAGTTCCAGTCTCGAGTTACGAGCAGTTTGCGTCGTCGACTATAAACGACTTATTGTGCAAACTTTATGCCTTTAGCACAACGGAGGAGTACTACAAAGAGAGCGGAAATGCCTCGAATTTGAATATCGTAGGTATGCAATGTTCAACTGCTTAGTTTGGTTATGGGATTATAAAAGGGAATATATTTGTAATATAATTCTTATTTTTTCATTATGTTACTTACTACTAATTGTGAATATATCTAGGGTTCGTAATATCCCCAAGAAAATGTAAGTTAGGATTCCTTTTAAGATATTTTCAATACACCATTAAAATCATTGAAGTTACTAAGATAATGATTATTGGAATTATGTGTTTCATGTATTATATGTTAGCTATAATAATTAAAGTGTGAAATATCATCACTAAACACCGCAAAACTTTACTCTATATTTTAAAAGAAAGGTAATTTTCAAAGCATCAGTACCTAGTATTATATAAATAAAAGCGCGTAACTGCCGCTACAAAAACGCGCGTCTGTGTGTTCAAATCTAGGTCGAGGTATTACGTAATAACGCATAATAGCTAGTCACAATAGAGATAGATTGTCTGAATGTTTTGTCAATTGAAATTTGTGTATATTTTTGTAGTTATTTTAGGAATAGTGTGTTTGTTTTGTATGAGATTATATACTTAACTATACTGAATTCACAATAACCGACGATATTTATTGAGTAACAATAGTATTATGATTAATGATTATGAATTGTTGGTTTCTTGTGGGTAGCATAGCAGCTTCAGTGGGACCTTAAGGCTTACTGAATGTGATTAATGGCTTTGAATTTATAAAAAAAAACTAGCGGACCTGGCAGACTTCGTTCTGCCCACCAGCGCCACCTACCGGGTCTAAATTGATGTATTAAGCATAAAAACCTTCCCCATGAAATACTCCGTAATTTGGTGAAAATCGCAAGAAAATATGTTCAGCAGTTTTTGTGTTCATCGCGTTCAGACAGACAGACTGAGGCGGCGGGGTTGGCACGGTTGGCTTTGTGGTTAGTGACCCTGTCTTTCAAGCCGCGGGTTGTGGGTTCGAATCCCACCCAGGACAAATATGTCTGTTTGTTCTATGGTGTAATTATCTACATAAGTAGGTATGTATTTAAAAGTAGTATTATGTAGAATATCAGCTATCTGATTACCATATCACAAGCTCTGCTTAGTTTGGAATCAGATTGGCCGTGTGTGAAAAATGTCCCAGGATATTTATTTATGTATTTAATGATAAAATATAGTCGCGAATAACTAGATTGAGTCAAGACATGTCAACTCCAAGTCTCTCATCACGTGCAATGCAAGACATTTCGGTAACCGGATATGGAATAAGTTTATCGTGAAATTACTCCGTGATATTATAATTGAATAGTCTGTCTGTTGTTCTTGTGAGTTTGAGAGATGGCTTGTTTATGAATATTGGGGTTTATGTGAAACTAGTTGTTTTCAGCGGTTACATCCGTGTTCCCGGGGAACTACAATTTTCCCGGGATTAAAAGGAGCCTATATGTTATTTCAAGGTGTGAGCTAATCCATTCCAATTGTAATTAAAATCGCTCCAGCCGTTTAGACGTGAAGAAGTAACAAACGTACATACTTACAAACTTTCGCCTTTATAATATAAGTGTTATTTTCAAATATTAAATAGTTGTGTAAATTAAAATTGGTTGTATTTTATTAGGTATATCAGCTATTTGGTTACCTAAAACCTTTGTTAAGTTTGGCATCAGAATAGGCGTGTATAAACTTTTACGTGTACTTATAAAAAAAAAATTAAAACATAAGTAAGTAGGTAATATAATCTATGTTTATAGGTATATATTTTAATTCCATCTTAACACTTACTTTTATGGTAATGGGCTTAATGCTTATGCCTCCTTCCTTTCTATCTTTCTGCCTTTCCACCTCCTAAAAAAGTGATTTTAAAAACATACATATTACAGTGTATAAAAAAAAGCGTAATGTAAATGAAAACTCCTTTAAAGGGAAAATCAAAGTAATGAGTTAGGGGTATCACTTTTTGTATAAAGCTGTAAATAGGGTTGTACAGAAAGATTCGTGTGGCATTTCTGAGATTGGCTTTTTGCCCTTTCGGCGGTAAGGGTGCTTTTTTAAACCGTTTAATTTAAGGGAAGTCTTAAATTGTAGGAATAACTATTTATTTTTACCGAGTGAAATAGGTTTTTAACAGAATTCTTAATAAAAAACTTCTACGCTTGTGAACTAAAAGCTACCCACGGTTGCACCTGCGTTCCAAAGGGGATATTAGATTCTTCTGCTTAAAAAGTATTTTCTATACTAATATTATAAAGAGGAAAGATTTGTTTGTTTGTTTGTTTGTAATGAATAGGCTCCGAAACTACTGGACCGATTTCAAAAATTCTTTCAGCTTTGGAAAGCTACATTATCCCCGAGTAACACAGGCTATATTTTATCCCTGTATCCCCACGGGAACGGGAACTACGCGGGTAAAACCGCGCGGAGGCAGCTAGTATTATATATTCTAAATCATATTGTAACTCTGTGCCAATTTTCATCACGATCCCTTCAGTCGTTCTGGCGTAAACTAGTCACATACATACACTCTCACACACTTTCAGATTTATAATATTAATAGGGCAGGTAGTACCAATTTTTTTATTAAGAGTCAAACCATAAACACTTCAACCAAAGTTACCTATAATTAACTAGTGGACCAGGCAGACTTCGTTCTGCCCACCAGCGCCACCTACCGGGTCCAAGTATATGTAAGCTATCCTATCTCTCAAGTTGGATTGAACTGCACATGGTGTGCGAATTTTATTATAATCGGTTAAGTGGTTTATGAGTCCATTGAGGACAAACATTGTGACACGAGATTTATATATATTAAGATAAGTTTTCGTACAGAAAAAACACTATTACAAAAAGTATAAAGACTTAATAGCTCCAAGATTTTACAAAGAAAAGTTTCTATTTCATCTCGAAAACATCTGGCCTAGTGGTAAAAAAGTCCTGGCAACCAAAGCGTCGGTAATTAAATTAGTATAATGAACTTGGTACAAGGGACGCAGTAAAAAGCGAAAAGAAACTTCCAGTTTAGTAACAATTTAAAGTTTTACAGGAAGACTTAATTTGCAGTAAAACGTAATTATTTTTTCACGCAAAGGTTAAACTTGGCTTTTTGTTAGTCCCTTTGTGTAATAGTTGTAAAATAAAGACGATTTTTTATACTTTTTGCGTGACTCTTGTTATAGATACCAAAAGGCATATATTGTCATTTGGCCAGTGCCGGATCAAGCAAGCGCGGGGCTGTAGCAAATATTATAGAGGGGCCCTGAAAAAGTAACGCTCAGGGCCCGTAGCATTTGCTACTCCTGCTACGTGGTTAATCCGGCACTGCCTTTGTCTTTTTCGTTAGCGACCCTGATTTTCCACTCACCTAGGACAAACATCTGTGAGTGTGAACATGTCTGTTTGTTCAGTGTCTAGGTGTTATTATTATTACATGCTCAGCTATGTTCGACATCAGTGTTTTTTTAACCACAAACAGGCATACGGTCCTACCTGATGGGAAGCGGTTACCGTAGCCTATAGACGCTTGCAACACCAGAGGCGTCACTTACGCGTTGCCGGCCCTGTAAAAAGGGAGCAATTGAAAGGCAGTGAAAGGGACAAAGCGTAGACAGGTATCACTCCTGTATATCCCTACGACGCTACTCCATCACTAGTCCCTCCAGTGCCGCTACCTCCTACAAGTGCCGTATATAAGTAATGTTTTACAAGACAGTATTTTATCTAAACCGTCTCTACGTTTTTTATGTTTTTCTAATGGACGACTAGTGACTGGCCCCGTCTTTACTATGGGTATAATTTAACCTTGTTTATCGCTCATTCTTCATTCGCACAGTCAAAAAGATGTGAGACGAAAATGTCAGAAAAATTGCGACTTTTCACACTATTTACAGAGGCAGAGAACAAATAGGCCACATACTTAGTAGCAAACACACATTCTCAAGTTCACAACAGAACTATGCCTAAAATAACCGAACAATTAACGCAAAAATAGCATCATATAAGCGTCAGCGATTTCTATTTGTGAACTTTGACTCTGCAACACAATTCGTTTAGCGAATGCATTTCAATGCATTGATACGATCTGTGTGCGTCATAAATTCAGTAAGTAACCTGAGGGGCAATTCCGCTAAAAAATTATAGCCATATCGCAAACGAACCGCAAGCGAACGATGATTTTTACGCGTTTTCGTATTCCACTAATCCACCAAAGATTATAATTCGTTTCCAATCTGGTAACGCTTGGCGTTCGTTCGAAACTTCAAAAGTCCCATTCTACTAAATTGGTCGAACGACCGACGAACGTTAAGTCATATTCCACTAAAGATTTTGACAGATTGTAAACGAAACGCAAGCGAACATCGTGCGTTCATGTGTCAAATGCAACGTTTGAACAAAAGTAGGTTTGAAGTAACTTTTTCTCGTTCGTTTCGTCAAAATGATGTCTTACATGGATTTTGTAGAACTCGCCAACGAGGTGGATCTCGGAAGAGTAAAAAGTAGAAATCTTGTGACAAGACAAAGTAATTACGCCTTCGATTTAACAGACCGCGAGTTTGTTAAAACCTATCGGTTGAGTAAACATAATGCCAGATTATTAATTCATGAGCTTAGACCTCATATGCCCATGAATTTACGATCCGATGGTATTGATGTGGAGACTAAGTTAAGATAGTCATTTGAATACTACCAAACCCAAATTATTAAAATACTATAGGAAATACTATATACCAAAATACTTAATATTATATTTCCAAACATGGATCAATAATAATAATAAAAAATATATATCCAGGGACATTTATCACACACGGCCAATCTGATTCCAAATTAAGCTTCTATAATACTTTTAAATACATACTTATATCAATATTTACAATGTAACTGTAATTTTATGTAATACTAGCTGCCTCCGCGCGGTTTTACCCGCGTAGTTCCGGTTCCCGTGGGAATATAGGGATAAAATATAGCCTATGTTACTCGGAGATAATGTAGCTTTCCAAAGGTGAAAGAATTTTTGAAATCGGTCCAGTAGTTTCAGAGCCTATTCATTACAAACAAACAAACAAACAAATCTTTCCTCTTTATAATATTAGTATAGATATTTCAAATAAACAAAAAAATTTAAACGGACACTCTTCTTCTTTATTTATATTGCAGACATGAGATGGCTATTGGCTATCTTGTTTTGACAAATTAAGATTGACATGAATAAAACATTGCCATATGAAAAGTTTGCTAATAATTCGAGTGCCTACTTGTTGAGTGTGGTAAAATATTGTAAAACTCAAATTCAAATTTAAGTGCATTACAGATATTTTTCATTCTTCATGTAACAATTTCTGACAATCTTATATAAGATTGTCAGAAATTCATACAAAAAAAATTGAATATTCAAACTTAATATTTTTTTTAAAAATTTATTTAATATAGCAAAATCCAGTAGTGCCAAGCCAGTGCCGCTCCATCCATCATCCACAGACTAAATATGATAATATTTTAGGGTTGAAGGCAGCGGTGCGTAACAATATATTTCTAGACGCAGTTCGTAGTTCTTTTAAATGAGTTAAATATTGATAAATACTAAAACAACGTGCCTTAAGCTTTTATGACATAACTATTATTATTAATATGCCTAAATAAATATTGTAAATAATTTTGTAACTTATATCATTTTTATGAGGCCACACTGCTGCGTGAGGTATCGCTCCAATATCGAAACGATAATGGAACGTTTTCGTTACAATCGAAATGTGTGCATGTAAATAGTAGAATAACTTTTTTGGTTACAACAGAATGCGGATTGGAAACGAACCGTTATCAAAATGAAATTGGAGGTCTAGCGTTGTGATTTAGCGGAATTGACCCTCTGTTTAGCATCTGTTATTGTTATTTATTATTAATATTGACTGCAATGTTTTTTTTTAAACTAGATGTGTAAGTTTGTGCCATGTTTTGGCAAGGGTTTATTGTCCTGCTGTCGGGTTTTTTATGTCAAATTCTAATGAAGGTAGGACTCCTAATGAATTCTTCTAATTTAAATGATTCTAAAGGTACATAAATATATTAAATAAAATTTGTCATCTTATTTGATTCTTATCTAATAATAAGATAATTGGCGCTATTTATTTGAATTTCGATCAGTTTGGAAAGAATGTCCTAGGATAAGTGACTTTTAAATATTTCATTCTTACAAGTTAAAAAAATTGTTGATGTTCCTTTTTACCCTTAAATGAATTGCTTACGTGTCAACATATCAGATGAATGAAAAATATAATAAATAGTAGGTAGGTATTAAATTATGTAATATAATGTATAATAAGTTTTTTAATGGAAACATTCGAATGTCAAAGATGAGATTCATTCACGTAAATTTGATTTAATATCAATATTTAGACCTTCATTAATATCAAGGAAAATTATTCCTATATTTATTATGAAATAAAGAAATCTGAATTACCTTTGTTAAGATTTTTCCGCTTCGCAGAGCGTGAATTAAAAGTATTATTCGTTGTATTTATTTTTCGACGGATTATATTTGTTTCCATGTCAGTTTGAGATTTTTAAATACAAAATATACCTACGGTAGGTTGTGAATTGAAAATTTAAATTAATAATAATTCTAAAGGTAAGTTAACATCATACATAGTATGTAGTTTAGAGGAATGGTGTAGGTATTGTATTACGTATATAATGTTAAAAAAGACAAATCAAGAAAATATATTTAGGTATGTAACCTATAGGTACGAATAGGGTGAAATAGTTTGAAAACGATAATTTATTTTTAGACATCATAATGGGTAAGTTTTAAAATGACATGAGATCGGGTGAAACCAAGGGGCGGAAAGTAGTATTGTTAATTTTTTCGATAGTTACCGGATAATCAATACATCACCTAACGTTGTTTTAGTTTATGAATAGTTTTCAGCTTATTATGAACTAGCTGCCTCCCCGCGGTTTTACCCGCGTAGTCCCCGTTCCCGTGGGAATACAGGGATAAAATATAGCCTATGTTACTCGTGCATAAAGTAGCTTTCAAATGGTGAAAGAATTATTAAAATCGGTCCAGTACTTTTTGAGTTTATTCGTTACATACAAAAATGCAAATCTTTCCTCTTTATAATATTAAGTGTAGATGTAGATTGTGTGAAAAAAAAGCCCATAAATTATATATTTATATATATATACGAATAGGGTGAAATAGTTTGTAAAGCTTTCAATTTACTGTATTTTTAATGTTTATTATTTTGGGACATAATAAACGGGTAAGTTTTAAGATGACATGAGATCGGGTGAAACCACGGGGCGGAAAGTAGTATTGTTAATCGTTTGGATATAAAATATTACTTTAAAGGTATTTAGCCATGTCAATAGTTACCAGATAATCAATACATCACTTAACTTTGATTTAGTATATGTATAGTTTTCAACTTATAATGAATTTTACATTTACAATAATATTTGTTTTGTCTGTATGTTTAAAAACTATTACAATATTTACCTCTCTTAGTCGGTAGTAAAATAGGCAGTAATTCTGAGTCATTGATTTGACGTACTTCTATATATATAAAACAAAGTCTCTGTCGCCTCTGTCTGTCTGAACGCGATGAACACAAAAACTACTAAACTGATTTTCATACGGTTTTCACTAAATTACGGAGTACTTCATGGGGAAGGTTTTTATGTATAATACATCAGTTTGAACCCGGTAGGTGGCGCTGGTGGGCAGAACGAAGTCTGCCGGGTCCGCTAGTAATATTATAAACGCAAAAGTAACTGGGTCTGTCTGTCTCGCTTTCACGTTAAAACTATTGAATCGATTTAAATGATACACAGATAGTCTAGAGCCTGAGAAAGGACATAGACTACTTTTATCCCGGGAAAATGGAAGATCTCCCGGGTATGCGGGTGAATCGGCGGGGAGCCACTAGAAATCAATAAATATCCCGGAAGATTTTTACACACCCCCAAACTAATTCTAAAAATCTATGTAAATATATCTACTATCATAATTATTAAATAAAATGTTTGTATGTTGACATTTAAAACCGGAGTAATGGTTTTAAAAAGCTTCATTCATAAATAAAACATGAAAATACAAATTTATTTGAAGCAAAACGGAAAAGCTGCGAATAAAAGTCGTTTTTAAATACAATAATGTAACAAAAGCTCTGACGGTCTGGGGAATAATTTAAATCAATTTCGTATATAAATATTTTATAATGGTTCAGTGGTGAACGTACCGTATATATGATCGTGAGGTACAGGTTCAAATCTATAATTCGTACCTCTGAGTTTAAGAGCTTATATGGATTCACCAGGTTTCGGTGAAGGAAAACATCGTGAGGTAACCTACATGCCTGAAAAAATGCCATGATAACAGAAAATAATTTTAAAACAAACATCCTACTAATATTGCAAATGCGAATGTTTTTAAATACGGATGTGTGGATGTTTGTTACTCTTTCCCGCAAAAACTTATGAACGGATTTGGATGAAATTTGGAACACAGATAGTTTTTTAGCCTGGATTAACACATAAGCTATTTTTTTCCCGGAAAAATTTAAGTTTTCTCGGTAACGCGGGAGAAACCGCGGGAAGCCACTAGTATTAAATATTTAGTCTCCAATAGTAGAAGAGTGACGTAATCTCGAAATATCATTTCTCTAGGTGACCCCCCGCGTAGCACTCGTAGACCGTCCTTGCGTAGCCGATGACGCCACGCTACGATGTAGAACGTCTACGATATTTTATCACAAGGCTACGTTATTATTTGACACAATTGCTTTGGTTTAGTATGGATTCTCTTATAAAGTTGTAGATTGACCTCCATTCTTTCGCTAACTTGATATTAACAAGTAAATTTATTTATTACTAGCTGCCTCCCCGCGGTTTTACCCGCATAGTTCCCGTTCCCGTGGGAATACAGGGATAAAATATAGCTTATGTTACTCGGGGATAATGTAGCTTTCCAAAGGTGAAAGAATTTTTGAAATCGGTCCAGTAGTTTCGGAGCCTATTCATTACAAACAAACAAACAAATCTTTCCTCTTTATAATATTAGTATAGAAGAAAACTTTCTGGGAATCATTAAAGTATAATAGAATACGATAATTTATTTGGAGTTATTTTGATATCGGCCGATACTGCGTAATTTAATGTTGATTGATTACGGAATATAAACTGTTTTATGGCTTTTTCTAATTGACTAGTATGCCCTGCGGGTTCACTGCCGTTCTTGTTTAGTAATTTTATTGCGACGAAACCTATCAGGTGGACTTTTTTCCTAAGATTTTAAAACATTTTAAATAATGCAAGTAGAAAAACGTTGTTTAAAGGCTTTAAATTTTTTTTATCTGAGGCTGAGTTTATGTTACTTAGTGTAATATCTATATAAGTATGTATTTATAGTAGTTTAGCTCTACTTAGTTTGGAATCAAAAAGTGTGTGAAAGAAATTGTAAATAATTATTTGTTTGTATGAAAAACAATCACAAATAAACTGAATCATCTTCTATATATATAAAAGAAAGTCGTGTTAGTTATACTATTTATAACTCAAGAACGGCTGAACCGATTTGGCTGAAAATTGGTGTGGGCGTAGTTTATAGCCAGGAGATAGACATAGGATACTTTTATCCCGGGAAAGTTGAAGATCCCCGGGAACACGGGTGAAACCGCGGGGAGCCACTAGTTGTTTATAGATCTTGATAAAATAACGATTCATGTCGATAAGTTATTTTATAATAATAATAATAATAGAACAAGAAGCTAATATAATAACTATTAATCAATCATAATGATCGCCCGTCATTGTTATGCCATTAATATAGTTAATTGAAAAGCTATTTTCATTGTATGCTTAGTGTATTGCCTATTAGCCAAATAACTTATACAATGGGCCCGATCATGATGTGCAAGAAACTTAACTAAAACTAACACGTAGTACATATTTCATATTTTTATTGAAATTAAATGAAATATATTTATTATTCCAAATAGGCCTTCACAGGCACTTATGAAACGTCGACTCTAATGCTCGGTTCGGAAGGTTGCTTTTGCTGAGAAGAGTCGGCAAGAAACTCAGCAATTACTCTTTTCAAAACAAGTTTTAACAATGTTTTTACAATAATATTATTAGTCCTGCTAGAACGAGCGTATTTAATATAATAATAACATTTATAGTGAAGACTAAATGCAATAATTATAACAAATTAATCTATTATATTCAATGAAGCAAATATTCTTGTAAACAGCTGCCTCCGCAGGGTTTCACCCGCGTTGTTCTCGTTTCCGCGAGAATACGGCAATAAAATAAAGCATATGTTACTCCTTGATGATGTGGTTTTCCAATGGTGAAAGTATTTCAGAAATCGGTACATTCGTTTTTGTGTTTATTCATTACAAACATGGACACAAAAATACAAATTTTTCGTTTTTACAATATTAGTATAGTTGTAAATTAAGTTAAGTAGCGTACATCAAAATAGGGCCCTAATATTCTCTCTATTTTTTGCCCAAATGAAATATAATACACATACTTATATCGTCTAGATTAAATCCAGTGCATATGCAGTGATTTCAAATTATAGCCCACAAAGGTTGTTCGTAAGGTTATTGACCCCTAAAAATTTGATAGGCAATTTGGCATAGACTCTTGACAAACACTTGATGAAGATTAAATTAATTGGAATTCAACGAGATGTAGGTACTCATCAAGAAAATTATTTTGAAGTTTGTTTTTAGAGATATTCCATCGATTTGAGGCCTGTTCATAGTACCTACGTATGGTATATACTTATGGTAAAATAAAAAGCCTGATTGATAGATTAAATTATATATGATTGTTTGTATGACCGCGCTAATCTCTGGAATTACTAGTCCAATTTGAAAAATATAGGAGCGGAGCATCAATTAAAAATGTTGCAAAAACGAACAAATGACGCTAACGAAGAGTAAATCGAGCAAGCATTAGTGATAAATATGGTAAAATTATAACATAATGTGTGTCCCAGGATATTTATTAATTAGATTTAGGTATAAGCTGAATAATTAACAGGTAATAGAAAAGTTTGAGTATTTTCATTTGAGTGTTAGATACTAATTGTTCTAGATATAACATTTATAATACCATTTTTTTGTTTTCATAGATTCATTATCATCTTCATAATTAAGAATACACTCTATGAATACCAAAGTACTAAAAATATTTTAATTAAAATGGTAATATACTACGTTTCAGACATTAATCTGTCTGGGAATGCTGGTCTCTAATCAAAGAAACTTTGAACAAATTGTAACTTTGAATTCAGATCTAATGTAAAGTATAGTAATAAGTTGGTATTAAATCTTATTTATAAAATTCTCGTGTCACAATGTTAGTTTTCATACTCCTCCGAAAAGCCTTGAGCGATTCATCAGTAGGTCTGAGAATCGGCTACTATCTATTCTTGATACCCCTGTGATCACGGGAACGGGAACTACGCGTGTGAAACCGCGGGGCGGGAGCTAGTATTTATATATAGATACAATTTCAAACTGGAAAAAATATTTATGAACCAAATTAACAAGTTCTAAATATCAGACTTGAGGAGACGCTGTAGCGGCAGTGGGGGGACCAGTGATGGAATAGCGTCGTAGGGGTATGCAGGAGTGATACCTGTCCCTTCGACGAAAAACATTACAATTTGTCCCTTTCACTGCCTACAGTTGCTCCTTTTTTAAAAGGTCGGCAATGTGTTAGTGACGCCCCTGGTGTTGCATGCGTCCATAGGCTACGGTAGCCGCTTCCCATCATGTGGGACCGTAAGCCTGTTTGCCAACTTAGTGGTATAAAAAAAAATTCAAATAAAAACATCATAGGATATTATTTACTTTACAATATACCTACTATGGTCACTAACGTGGGGTAACCAAGAATGGATTCCGTAGGGGATTAAAGCCCCTAAATAATGTCGCGAGAAGAAACCAGCTGATAGAGGCATATAAAAGACACGCCAACGTCTTAAAGGGGTTTTCCACCAATTGAAAAGGAACCCTAAAACCTATTGTAAAAAGAGTGATTATACTAACGCCTAACAAACCATGAAGCTCTGTTGCACTAACCGTTCTATACCAACCTCAACTGAAAGCTCATTGTTAAAGTTAAATGGGTACAAAAGCTCCCGGCAAACTTTTATGGGGTTAATTGCAGTACCATTCCATTATGCTTTTCTTGCTCTTTAACCGACTGCGAAAAGGTGGTTCTCTAGTTTGTTTGTACCGATTTGATAGTCGCTTGAAGGAGTAAGATTTCGATAAATATTTTATTAAAATATATTAAAAAAAAATTATTTATATAAATATATATATTAAGTAAATCAATTTAGTAAAATGTTGTACGCATTAATATTTTCTGTTTTTTTCGGGGGATTTATAATGAAGAGCATTATATCTATCTATCCGAAAAAACTTAAGTTTTATTTCGGGATTTCTATCTAATTGCTGAGATTATTGGTGGCTTTGCCCCCAAAAATAACTATTATCCGAACCAACATTTAGACACAACCTATTCTTATGATATAATGTTTACGCTTTAATTTAAGGTCTTATTATAAGGTTCATATTCTACCTTACTCTTTTTAACATTCAGATTAGAAAGAAAAGTAGCCGTAGTTATATAGGTTTTAATTATATTAGTAACAAAACAACGAAATCTGGCCCAAAGAATACATTTAACAAACTAATTTAAAACCTATTTCATACGTAAACATACGTATACCAATATCACAAAACAAAAAGTTACAAAGACAAATGATAAAAAAGTGACTTAAATTAATGTTAGAGCCATGATAAAGTTCCGCTATTTATCCCTAGGCCCTGAAAAGGACTTATGAAGGGCAAGCTACCGAGTAGGCAAATTGTTTCGTTTAGGATAGTTATTTTAAATGGATACAATCATAATAAAAAAAAAATTACATGTATAAATACCTCAATTGAACGAAATTGAAAAAGTTTTAATTTCGCATATTTTTATGGTTCAGAAACGGTTATGCAACATTTTTAAAAGAGCCTTTTTTGGGTCTTTCCTTACTTATGTATACGTGTATATTAAATTTCATCTAGATTTAGTTATGAAGTTTTTAAGAGGCTGTAAGCCAATAACTTATAATATTGTGGTTTGTGAAAGTGACTTTCAACCCTCCGGTCGAATCGTATGCATGAATATGTCTGTTTGATCTGTGTCTGGATGTAATTATCTATATAAGTATGCATTTAAAAGTAGTCTATACTAATATTATAAAGAGGAAAGATTTGTTTGTTTGTTTGTTTGTTTGTTTGTAATGAATAGGCTCCGAAACTACTGGACCGATTTCAAAAATTCTTTCACCTTTGGAAAGCTACATTATCCCCGAGTAACATAGGCTATATTTTATCCCTGTATTCCCACGGGAACGGGAACTACGCGGGAAAAACTGCGCGTAGGCAGCTAGTATATCATATATCTAGTTACCATATTACAAGTTCTTCTTAGTTTGGAATCAGATTGGCCGTGTGTGAAAAATGTCCCCAGATAATTTATTTATTTTTACTAAAACTAAAACTAACATACCTACCTAAAATTTATGATACTCCCCTAAAATATTCTTCTAATTAAAACTGTATTAAAATACAAATCATAATCTTAAAATACATACACAAAGATGAACTCACTTTAATAAATAGTTTTAGCCAAACCACAAACAAACTCTCGGCATTTCTAAACGTATTAGCTGAGGCATCTCAAGTTAATCAAAATCCAGTGAACTTCCAGAGTTCACTCGAAACCAAATTAGTTTTGACAAACAAACAAACAGTCCAATCGTTTATCGATGTCTGTAACTGGTTTGTTTTTGCTGTAGCGTGATTGAAAAATTCTTTAGATTCAAATCAATAAAGTACTAAAACTATATTGGATTTCCATCACAGTTATTTCACTTTACTAACAAAAGCAAGACTTCAAAATGTTTATCAATAAAAATACGTGCATAGAAATATAAAATCTCTTCTTATAAAAACGGTTAAAATTATATAATTACGTATACAATAATCCTCGCAGATCTATGTATTTACGCTTGTTTAGTTTATCAGTAAGCTTCCGCCCCACGGTTTCACCCTCTTTCCCGGGATTAAAAATAGCCTATGTCCTTTCCTAAGCTCTAGTCTATATCTGTACTAAATATATGAAAATCAGTTCAGTGTTTAGCCGTGAAAGCATAACAGACAGACAGAGTTACTTTCGCATTTATAATATTTTTGATTGTTATTGAACGTGAAGCTCAAAGTTAAAGTTGAATAAATTGAAGAACTATGATTAAAAAGATAAAGCGGTTAGGTATATACATGAGTTTCTTATTCGGGATTCCAGAGTCAGGAATCCAACCCAGTGCCTTCCGGCTCCTTTTATATTAAACGACCATAGGCAACAACTATTATTTTATTTGTATAAAAGCGTTTATTGAATACAAAGGCACTGCTTATCGCGTGCCAAATACATGATTTAAATCTGCCATCAATTCTATTTATTTTGTGGTAGTTTAAAGTTGGCTTGGCAATACTTGGCATCGATATATTTAATAGCTTCATTAAACATCAATAGGGGGATAACTCCATCCATTAATTAACACCATTACTAATGCTTTGCATTAGAATTTGATAGAGAATAGCTATCAGTGGAGGAAACACACACTTGTCTTTAGGACGTTGCATCAGCAATTATACTAATTTTTTAAAAACAAGACAGATGAAACGTCAACACTTTATACATTTTTGGATTAAAGCCAGTACCTCCAACAGAATTAATAATAAATCTATAATAATAATAAATCATTTATTTCTCTCACAAGCCATAAAATAAAATTGTATAAAAGTGCCGTGATATACTTAAGTTGCTAGTAGTATGATTAGTGCAGTAGTAGTATTTTTTCACAAGCAGCTTTGCGAGAGCTGGTGCCTGATGTAGGTTTTAAGATAAAACCTGTATTACAGGTCACCAGGCCCCACACCGCGGAATAATGAAAATGACAATTAAGTGGTATTCACAATGGCAAAAAACAAATCAAATATTAATTAACAATAATTTATAATTATGGTGAAGGAGGAAGGAAGAGAATGTCCGGGCAAGTGTATGTATATGTAAGAGTGTATGTGGATGTATGGCTGTGTGAAATGTGTGTGTGTGTGTGTGTAGTGTAATACAAAATTTATTGTATACTACGTGTCCTTATCCTTTCTCAAGTTTTGTATAACGTTACTAAAATGGTTACTGGATATAGATCGAGTCACCTTACAAAGAAACCATAATTAAAATAGTCTATATACTAGCTTCCGCCTCGCGATGTCACTCGCGTTGGTTAGGTGATGACCCTACATCCTTTTCGATTGTTCTGAACTTGAAAGAGTAACAAACATCCATACAATCCTTCACGTTTATATTAGCAGGATTTTAGAAGATCTTGTAAAAGTTTACGTACCTTTAAAATACCATGAAAATTTCGTTGCCCAAAAATTTGGCTTAATTTTAGCAAGAAAAAATCAAAATTCTGTGAATTTTTTCGTGTAATATTAGAGTAGGTTAATAAAATACATCATAACATCGATTTTAGATCGTTATCCTTGGCTCATCAGAAAAACATTACCTTGAATCGGGAAGGGAGCAGCCCTAAAGTACTTAAGGGAGCGCCCTTGAACGCTATGGAAAATTGCGTTCTACCAACTATTCCTACTAATATTAAAAAGCTGCCAATTGCGAGTCGGACTCGCTTATCAAGGGTTCCGTAGCAGCAAGTTACATAATATAAAAGTTCTTGTAGTTCGTTGTAACTTTGTGCGATGTTTTAATAATAGTGTTACGAGTTATGACGGTTAAAAACTGTAAAAAATACTTAGTAGACCTCGTTCAAACCAATTTTCGTTGGAAGTTTACATGATAATGTAGGTACATCATATATTTAGACAGACAGGCATGAAGAATCTATAAGCGTTCCGTTTATTTCCATCTGGCTACGGAATCCTAAAAATGCCAAGTACAGATGTTTATTACTCTATCACGCTACAGCTGATAATAAGGATACTAGAGCTAGAATTCTATCTGATTTTTTATACTTCTTCTAACTACTGACAGACCGGTTGGATTTGTGGTTAGGGACTGACTTTGTCTGTCTCGCTTTCACGCTAAAACTACTAAAGCGATTTAAATGAAATTTGGGGCGTAGATAGTGTAGATCCTAAGAAAGGATTTAGGCTCCTTTTAATCCCGGGAAAATTTAAGATCTCCCGGGTACGGGTGAAACCGCGAGAGCTACTAGTGTCCTTATATAATCCTAAATTTACAAGGAGTTGTATGAAACCTCTCTGGAGCTCGTAAATTTATGTAATGGGAAGCTCCGCATAGTCCGTATTGTTTAGAACATGCCTGCCCCTGATAACATAAATGTGGGAAAACGTACGCGGTATAATACTAGCTTTGACTCCAGTTTCACACGCGTTCCCGGAGACTTCCAATTTCCCGGAATGAAAAGTAGCCTATGTGCTTTTGCAAACTATGTTGCACCTATACTAATATTATAAAGAGGAAAGATTTGTTTGTTTGTTTGTTTGTTTGTAACGAATAGGCTCCGAAACTACTGGACCGATTTCAAAAATTCTTTCACCTTTGGAAAGCTACATTATCCCCGAGTAACATAGGCTATATTTTATCCCTGTATTCCCACGGGAACGGGAACTATGCGGGTAAAACCGCGCGGAGGCAGCTAGTGTTGTATAGATCTATACTAATACTAGCTGCCGCCCCGCAGTTTCACCTGCGTAGTTCCCGTGATCACAGGGGTATCAAAAATAGATAGTAGCCGATTCTCAACCTGCTGAATATGCATATAAAATTTCATAAAAATCGGTAAAGCTGTTTCGGTGGAGTATGGTAACTAACGTTGTGACACGAGAATTTTATATATATAAGATTAAAAATGTAAAGTATATGAGAATGTATGATGTTTGTTAGTCTTTCACGCCAGAACATCTGAAGGGATGTGAATGAAATTTTTACATAGATTTATATTCCAGCAGCGATTTGGGCGAGCTAGCCCATTTTTTTGTAACTTTAAACATTATTTAATATATTTGTTTTTTTTTGTAGTTTAAGTTTTAATGATAGATAATGTTCTACGTATGGTCTTAAAACGGCATCTTTTAAATACATTATTTATTTCATTGTAAATTTTATTGACAAAAAATCTTTTTTCTAAATAACATCCGTCTTTTTCACGATAAAACTCAGTTCAAAAAAGCTTATCTTATAAAAATCTTGGCGCCCAACCAGATAGCGAATCTGAGGCCATTACCATGTAGTACCTATATAGACCCCGACATAATCGCAGGCAATAAACCCGGCTATGGTGATAAATGCCTTAACCCCACACGAACTGCCATTCAATTTTTATATAGCTGGGATCATAAAAACTTGGAGGTTAGGTTAGGTAAGTTATTTAATACGGTTAAGTTCTTTTGCGATATTATGACCTCTAAAGTAACATGTTTTAATCAAAATATTAATTTTAATAAAGGTACCTATATTAAAATGAAGTTTTCAATTAGGTACGCAACAAGACACAGTTGTTCTTTATTATTTAAAAATCATAATATTTATTGGAAATACATTAATAAATATCATTAAGACACTTCATATTTTAAATTAAAAAGGTATGTACCTATTTTAGTTAAGTCATGCTCGTTAAAATGCATAATTTTACTTGATATACAAGTCAAGGAGATTGGGATTTATCGTATTGTATTTATAATGAACTATTTTAACTTACGTCAAACCTTCGAAAGGTTCACGCGGCCAAATGTTTGTTCTCTATGTTATTCGAACAGACGTGATTTTGACAGAAAGAGAGCCAGTTGCCAATTGGCACTTCAACATTTTATTTCCTTATTTTTATGATCTGTGAGATAGATACAATTTCCCCGTTTATTTGGGTAATACGTGTTACGCTTTTTGTGTTGAAGGAATATTTTTACATTTGAATAGGTTAGGGGATACCGCGGCACGTTTTGATGCTTTTATTTGTACGTTAAAATACCTATAGGTATGTTAATTTAGCTGGGATTTTGTGTTATTTGGGAGTTGATAACCAAATAATAAGTGTGAGTTTTGTGCTTGTTAGATTACCACATTAATAAATTATGGTAATAAACCTCCTAGTAAATAACGAAAATGAAAACGAATAGAAATTACAATAGACGGATAAATTGTAGTGCGAAGCTCAATATTTAAAATATTGTAATATTTCAGTAGCAAAAAAACTAATGTTTGAAAAGCGGGTGAAACAGCGAGGCGGTTGTTAGTCTTATCTAATCACATACCCGAATTTAGAGTAAATAAATTCAGTACCTACCAATTCTCACTGTATTACCATAATTAATAACCAACCCTAACTAATATTATAAATGCAAAGGTAATTCCGTCTGTCTCTATTTCACGCTAAACTACGAAACCGATTTAAATGAAATTTAATACCTGTGTATTAAATTTCGTATATAGTCTAGAGTTTGAGAAAGGACATAGGCTACTTTTATCCCGGGAAAATTGAAAATCCCCCAAAACGCGAGTGAAACCGCGGGGAGCCACTAGTAAAAAATAAAGCTGCGACCAGAGGCTAGTGCTAAATACCTATAATTACGGAAGATTTACCGCTAATTGCTTGGAGTGAAATAAGCTTTAGATAGCCTACACAGTAGGCGTTAAGCTAGAAATCAAAGGTCAGGATGTCTTAATAACCTAGATCGGGTGCGAGCGAGTGCAATTAACTTATGAAGAAGAACCTCTATTTCTATCACGATTACCGTTTTTCCTATTAGGTATATTAGTAAAATTTTGTAAAAACCGTATTTAAAGAAAATAATATATAACAACGTTTATAGCTCTTGAATGTTATTAACCGTAACTTTGTTTTGAAGTAAGCAGAGAAAAAGACAGAAAGACTGAATTAACACAAAAGCTACTTTTTATTCCGGGAAAATTGAAGTTCCCCCAGAAACACGAGCGGAACCGCGGGGAGCCATTAGTATCAAATAAAAACACTTAGGTTCAGTAAACAGAAGAATCTCTCCTCTTGATAAAGCGTTTTCAATAGACATACTACATTTGCCTCGCGGTTTCAAGTCCCCTTTACCCCCTATCCCTTGAGACTTGTCAAAATCCTTTCTTTGTTATAAAGGGGACCTTTTTGGAATATTTCAAGAATGAAAACCCAGCGGTTTAGGCTATGCGATGATACACCTATATAGCATAAGTAAATATATAATTACTATCCTATTATGTATATTAAAATGGAGAAAATAAAAATTTCGTAGAAGCTGTTTTCTTTACAACACACTCTGAACAAACAAATTAAGTGTTTTGCAGATTTAAAAAAAACAAGCACATCTTTTATTCCTACATAGGAATCGAACTAAAGTGACAGCTGTAAAAATGTTTTGACCCTAAATTTTATCATTATTTCCTTCAGATATCACGGAAATAGAGACACAGTTGGTCTTCATACAAATTGAGTTACTTATGTTATTTAATTAGAGTTATTGGTCAGTGGATCATCATCATCAACAGCTCGTATACGTCTCCACCGAGGAGCTCGAGCCTCCATTAACATCGAGGGGGCTTAGGCCATAGTCCACCACGCGGGCCTAGTGCGGATTGGCGGACTTCACATGCCTTTAATTGTGACATCTCAGGCATGCAGGTTTCCTCACGATGTTTTCCTTCCCCGAAAGCCAGTGGTGTGAATCCGTACGTAAGTTTTTATAAACTCAGAGGTACGGGCCAGGGATTTGAACCGGCACCCTCATGATCGTGTGTCGGTGCGTTCCCAACTGAGCCACCACGGCTCTTTGGATCATCTGACTTATATTAATTTTTTTTTAATGTGAATATATAGGTAGATGTATGTTTGTTACTGATCGCAAAGCTAAATGTGCTGTACCTATATTATTTTCATGTTAAACCTTTCTAAACCACACTCAAAACACATGAAAAAATAAGTAAAAAAAATTTAGAAAATGTTTTGGAACAACACATAAGCTTTTATCCCGGAAAATTTGAAGATTCTCTAATCACGTGGGTGGCAAGCTAGTAGTCTATACTTAATATTATAAAGAGGAAAGATTTGTTTGTTTGTTTGTTTGTAATGAATAGGCTCCGAAACTACTGGACCGATTTCAAAAATTCTTTCACCTTTCGAAAGCTACATTATCCCCGAGTAACATAGGCTATATTTTATCCCTGTATTCTCACGGGAACTACGCGGGTAAAACCGCGCGGAGGCAACTAGTAAGTAATAAAGGTCCTACGAACATTTCCAATCTGATTCTGTTGATATAAGACATTTCCTTTGAATATATATTTATTAACAAAGGACATCGTTATAGGGTTTAATTAAACATACCCTTACGTGATTGTCTTCCTTAACAGTAACATGTCCTTATAAATTACAGTCTCATATACTTAATTGTCCCTTCTACGCAAATTAGGGCCATTTGATTCTGAAGACTTTAGCTTGTTTGGGTAGTTGACTCGAGACCCTTGAAGATTTAAACTACTATCTAATATTACAATCCATATAGTAGGGACAAAGAGGCAGTTTTATATATATATATATAGTCTTATATATGTCTTCTTCGTCAGTCTTATATATATAAAAGAAAGTCATGTTAGTTACGCTATTTATAATCAAGAACGGCTGAACCGATTTGGCTGAAAATTGGTGGGGCTTATTCCGGGAAAATTGAAGATCTCCAGGATCGTGGGTGAACCCGCGGGGAGCCGCTAGTGTTCAATAAATAATAAGACGAATTTGAGCAAACGCACGTCGTAATATCTAGTTATAAATACAACAATATAAACTCATCATCAACAGCTCATATACGTCTCCACCGAGGAGCTCGAGCCTCCCCTAACATCGAGGGGGTTTAGGCCATAGTCCACCACGCGGGCCGAGTGCGGATTGGCGGGCTTCACATGCCTTTAATTGTGACATCTCGGGCATGCAGGTTTCCTCACGATGTTTTTCCTTCACCGAAAGCCAGTGGTGTGAATCCGTACGTAAGTTTTTATAAACTCAGAGGTACGGGTCAGGGATTTGAACCGCCACCCTCATGATCGTGAGTCGGTGCGTTCCCAACTGAGCCACCACGGCACAATATAAACTATTTAGGACAAATGTACCTATGTAATTTGACACTGTACATCAACTTTTATATTATATTTGCTTTAACTGTTAAAACAATCTTGGCAGTAGAAAATTTTGCTAACAAACTACCCTCAAAATTTGATAATATTTATCAAAGTCACGAACAAGATGTTTTTATTAAAAACTTCTCGACAACTTAAAACCATCATTAACGTCGAAATCTATCATCGGTTTTATAAATTCTTTAAACTTGTCAAAGAGTTTAGAAAGACGTTATTTCTTACAGTTTTTTGTTTGAAACAATCACAAAAGGGTCTTTGTTGAGTAATTACAAGGCTTTTTTTATTGGTCCCAATTCTGTTTCCTCAAACTAAACTAAAAGTATAGAGCTATTTATTAGCTAAACTTACGACATGCAGCGTAGGTCAGGTGACCAAACAATTAAGCATATGCTTTAGTTTTAAAAATAAACTAATTAAAATAATAATAATTCTTAGCACTCAACTAAAACTACACTTAGAACTTCCATAGATCTTAATCCAGAGAGTAACGAGCTACCACATAACTTTTTCTATTAAAATATAGTATAAAGTTTAAGTTTCGAAATGGACTATAAATCATAGTTTACGTCAAGACCAGACGCTTTACCAAATCATATTTTATTCTAAGTTATTCGAAATGCAGTTGAGTTTAAATTGGCAGACTTTGCTACGAGAGTTTTGTTACCTGTTCTCATACTCGATTCAACTATTGGTACATAGTATCTTTAAAGATGCTTACAGAAAGGGGCCCGATTATTGTGTGATGAAAACTAAACTATCCTGTGTTACTTTGCAGCACCACATCATTTTATGTTAATATTAGGTATTACCTACATATATTTGTTACAGTGATCCATCGCAACCAATATGATGACGAACTAAAATAATTTAATCTGTGTATCTTTTTCATACTCAATATCAATATTCTATCAGCCGCAGTTTTACCCGAAAATGAGAAAAAAAGAAAAAATTTCTAAATCATATTTTGAAACAAAGACAAATGAAATAAACAGTACGAAGCATCTATCCGCCAGTACTTTTTGTTACAACAGAGAATTCTATGTTTAAGTTAAGTTTATCGCACATCAAAATCGATCCCACAATTTTAAAAGTGGCGTTGCGAATTCTTCAAAGGTTCAAATAATAAATAAACGCATAAAAACCATATTTAAACACCGCATTTGCCAATGTGACATCTTCAGATCATTTTATTGGCAAGAGAATCTCAAATAACCTATTTTATTGCTCGCACATATATTATTTATTCTCGCTGACACTTCAAAGCTTTACTCCCAATATTTTATATCATAATCCAGCTTATAATATATGTACTAGCTTCTGTCCGGTTTTACTCGCGTTCTTTTTTTTTATTAAAGATGGGCTTGCATTTGGTCTCTGACCCGTCCATACAAGACGCTGCCGAAACCTAGGATGGAGCATGCTTGCCCAGAAGGAACCTATTCACCCTAGCCTTGAAAATTCCAAGATTGTAGGCGTCGGGAAACACAGATGCCGGAAGCAAATTCCACTCCCTCGCTGTCCGCATAATAAATGTGGAAGCGAACCGATGTGACTAGAACAAATTTAAACAAAAAATATTTTCCTGAAATATTTCCGGGATGAACATTAAATGTTTGACAAGTATAGTAAGTAACTAATGACAAATGATAGACATATTAATTGTTTGTCAAATATTTATGCGTTCAGCTTGTTACGAATAAAAATACTTAAAAAGAAGTTTATTTATTTTCGAAAATCTTCTAAAATAAGGCTTAATACTGCTGCTAGTAATATATTTTATAATACGATATATTGAAAATTTAAGGGTTGAATTTAATAAAGCCTCTCTGATATTGAGATGCATTGAAATCAAATAAAGGATTTAATCTGTTATTCAATTTTGAAGTAAACTTGACGGTTCTCTCAATTTCTTTGTTCAACGAACAAACAAGTATTAAATATTCATTTTAATATTATTGAATTACCTTATAACAATGCTGATTAATCCCCACTAATATTATAAATGGATGTAAATATCTATATAAGTATGTATTTAAAATTGTATATGTAGTATATCAGATATCTGGTTACCTTAACACAAGCTTACTTTGGAATCAGATTGGCCGTGTGTGAAAAATGTCCCAGAATATATAGGTATGTATAAAAAAGAAATGCGAAAGTAACTGTGTCTGTTATGTTTTCACGCAAAAAGCAACGAAGCGATTTTTATGAAATGTCGTACAGAGATAGGGAAAAATCATAAGCTACAATTATCCCGGAAAACTTGATGGTCTCCCGTAACACGGGTGAACCCCGGGGCACATTACTAATACCATATTATTATAGTAAAATTCGACAGATCCCGATTTTGATGTGCGACATACTCCATCTTAGCACGGTTATCAGATCAATGTCATATTTCAAAAAAATTAAACAAAACAATATTAATCTTTAAATTGAAACGGTCCTCTTGAATCACTATCTATTGATGAAAACCGCATTACAAACACGCGAGGCGATTCTTTTTCCATCATCATCATCAGCTCACGTCTCCACCGAGGAGCTCGAGCCTCCCCTATCAACGAGGGGGTGTAGGCCATAGTCCACCACGCGGGCCTAGTGCGGATTGGCGGACTTCACATGCCTTTGATTGTGACATCTCTGGCATGCAGGTTTCCTCACGATGTTTTCCTTCACCGAAAGCCAGTGGTGTGAATCCGTACGTAAGTTTTTAAACTCAGAGGGATTTGAACCTGCACCCTCGTGATCGTGAGTCGGTGCGTTCCCAACTGAGCCACCGCGGCTTATTCTTTTTATACTTTGTTAAAGATTAACTATAACTATCCTTTTGTTATGTATAGTAACTGTTCTGTCACAAAAATCTATTGACATAATGTTTTGTTTAATGAAACTGTATGACAGTCACGTAGTTTTTAGGATTACCTCAAAATGACTGACCAAAGACAGTAGAAGCATTGACAGTCTTGTCTATTTCATTAGCATAACAAAAATAAGTCTACTAATATTATGAATGTGAAATGTAATGTATGTTTGTTACTCTTTCATGCCAAAACGGCTGAAGGGGTCGCGATGAAATTTAACACATAGGACATAGGCAGGTTTATATACCGGTAAAATTGAAGATCACCGAAAACGCAGGCTAAACCGGGGCTAGCCACTAGTTAAGTTACATTTTTACACATTTATTTTAGTTATACTGCTATTGGTAAATGAAAGAAAATGATCAAAAGGCAACGCAAAATAAGATAGCACGAAAAGAACATGATAAAGTGGTATCGATTGACACATCATTCATCAAAATCGGATGTGTAGCGTCTATGTACAAACATAAATAAATACAAACATTATATATATACATATATAGACTTAGAATATAACGTAACTCTTTACTTTGCTTTAGTTGAAAAAGATTACTTACAAAAAATATCTATACTATAATAATAATAATATTATAAAGAGGAAAGATTTGTTTGTTTGTTTGTTTGTTTGTTTGTTTGTTTGTAATGAATAGGCTCCGAAACTACTGGACCGATTTCAAAAATTCTTTCACCTTTGGAAAGCTACATTATCCCCGAGTAACATAGGCTATATTTTATCCCTGTATTCCCACGGGAACGGGAACTACGCGGGTAAAACCGCGGGGAGGCAGCTAGTATTATATATATTGTATTGTATGAAAAAACCATTTATTTATTTGGTTTTTCGCTATAATAGGTTTATGCTTCGCTATAATCAAAAGTACATATCCGGTAATTAATTTAAAAAATCGCTTAATAAAAAAAATGTTTAGATATGCTTTAAAATAAAATTATGTTAAGTTTTGTTCTTAAGAAACTAATTCATGCCAATTTTCCAGAAAGCTGATTTCCTCATTGGTAGTAGCTTCAGCGGCTTTGATATTCATAAATTTTATTGTATCCTAATAAGTAGGTAGGTATTATTAGTCCGAATGTTTGTAAGTGGGTATGGATATATTATATTTATTACTTTTTTACGCAAAAACTACCGAACGGAATTGGATGACATTTGGAACAAATTTGTTTATAACCTGGATTAACACATATGATACCTACTCTCTTTATTTCGGGATAGTAGACGATTCCCCGGGTGTAAGCGTGGGAAGATGTATGTATGGATATATGTTAGTCTTTTATACAACAACGACTGAAAATTCACCGCAGTGCAAAAAACGGAATCTCGCGTCTCAGCATAAATTTAAAAAATCGATATTTACTGAAAAACGTTGTTCGTAAAATGAGTCGTTTATTCGTAACTTTTCTCGAAATACGTGAAAGATACGTTAGCGTTTATTTTTTAATTGCACAAAAATAAATACGTTATTTGTATTATTTATAACATTAAAATACATATATGTTTAAAAATTTATTTTAAGATCCTAAAAGTAGTTTTAGGTTTTAGGCCTATATTTTATACTACACTACGTAAATATTTTCTTGCGACCTATTTACTAATATTTATAGATTCACCATATCTATCTATTAATTGTTATAGAGCTATATTTAAAGACTTTTAATTTACTAGAATAATTATTTATATAGATACTAAAAAATGTTCAAATAAAAAAAAATAAAAAATACCAGTCGAATTGAGAACCTCCTCCTTTTTTTTTAAGTCGTTTAAAAAGACCAAAAAATCTTATGTTAAAAAAATATTAATAAAATTTTCATTTGGTGCCTCGATAGTACCTATAATGAGCATAAAAAAGTAAACACAAGGCCTTATCTTAATTTTAAATTTCATAGTGCAGCTGCGTATTTTTTTAACGACCGTTTTCCGATCTGATAAAAAAAATTATAACTCTCCAATCCATATTTATAGTAAATACTTTTTGATCATTCTATTTGAAAAACGATTGTTATTTTGTTGATTATATTTTCGAAAATCACATACATAATAAAACTTTTTCTTATTAAAAAAAATGCGAAATAATGTTCACTTACATTTTCCCTCTGGCAAATGTTCAACAATTTCTTAATGAACTGTCAAACAATTAAAAACACAAACTTTTTGGACACCCCGTCACGCACTGGCCACAGAGAAAAAAAACATTTAAAAATGGCATTCACATAAACGTCACTGCAATGTCAATTTTATTTTCAAAATTGGTTAATGGTTATTCCAAAGTTTTGATATCAGTTGAGCGCTCTCGGCGGTGGAGCGCGGTAGGCGCCCTCGGCCGTCGGTAACCGTTCAAAGACTGAATAGTTCGCTCGCTCCGTGATCTCGGTGCGTTGCTGCAATGCAAGAACGACCGTGCATTCGATATATAGATTTTTTTGATGCAACACTTTTATCGTGACGTCACATTGAATTGTTATTGTTTTTAAAAAGTTTGATTAAGAAAAAAATTACTAATAAAAAAATGAGTATGTTTTTTTTCGCTGGAAAATTATTTGTAAGCTGAATAGGATAGTCGAAGTCAAAAACTTGGAATCGGGTTTCCAGTTTTTTGCCACAAGATTTTTGCATGACATAAAACAGATTTTAAGGTTGTTTTAGCTGATTGACGAAATAAGAATTACTTATAGGGCTATATTAACTAACAGAAATACGTAAATCATTAGAGTGAAGAATTAAATTTCATTTTAATACTTTTATATTAAACTAGTGGCTCCCTGCGGATTCGGTTTCGGGCTGGACCAGTAGCTCATCAAACAAACTCTTTACTATTATTATATTAGTATAAATATATATTAATAATAATAAAATAATAATAATAAATAAATATCCCGGGACATTTTTCACACACGGCCAATCTGATTCCAAATTAAGCATCAAAGTGAGCTTGTGTTATGGTAACCAGATAGCTGATATACTACATATACTACTTTTTAAATACATACTTATATAGATATTTACATCCAGACACAGGACAAACAGACATATTCATGCATACAAATGTTTGTCCTGGGTGGGAATCGAACCCACGACCCGCGGCTTGAAAGTCAGGGTCACTAACCACAAAGCCAACCGGGCTGTATATATCTTATATGTTTGTTATAGATTGAACCCATTAAACAATATCCGGTAACTTTAGAATATGACAGGACGACTACTCAAGCTCGTCTGTCGTCAATCACTCAGCGCGTGGGCGGTACTCGAGAGCCGGTGCCGTTCGCATAGTGCAAATAACTGCGTCATATCAAATACCATTTAAAGTATAATATCTATAAAAAAATTATATAAGAAGGGAATTACTACACATAAAATAATGTTACTAGGTTTAGCTACGCGGTTTTGCCCGCGTTTCTGGGAGACCTTTAACTTTCCTTGAATAAAAAGTAGAAATCCCCTTGCTCTCTATCTATACTAATATTATAAAGAGGAAAGATTTGTTTGTTTGTTTGTTTGTAATGAATAGGCTCCGAAACTACTGGACCGATTTCAAAAATTCTTTCACCTTTGGAAAGCTACATTATCCCCGAGTAACATAGGCTATATTTTATCCCTGTATTCTCACGGGAACGGGAACTACGTGGGTAAAACCGCGGGGAGGCAGCTAGTAATCTATATGTTTGTAACTACTGTCATTATCGGTTCTGCAATTTAGCCGTATAAGCGTAATAGACAGACCGTTACATTACTTTTGCATATAAGATTACTAGTGGCTCCTCGCCCTCCCTCCAGCCCGGTGGTCCGACGACCTGCGTATGGTTGCCGGGAGGGGCTGGATGAGGAGAGCGGAGGAGCGGGATAAGTGGCGCGGATTAGGGGAGGCCTACGTCCAGCAGTGGACTGTATAGGCTGAAGATGATGAGTGGCTCCCCACGGTTTCAACTCCTTTCCCGGGATTTTCTAATTTCATCAAAATCCGTTTCTAAATTCATACTCATAAACTTTCACATTTATAATATTAGTAGTATTTTTTGGCAATAAGTGCTAGGTGGGTTAGGTCTAAAATAAATAAATAATCTTAATGTTTTTTTTCTTCTGTTTCTTCGTTTATACATCTTCAACTTCCTCTCCATTTAAAATTATACTCTATTTACATAAGTACATAGTTGTTAATAGTAAAGCAAATAAATCGTAGCAAATTGAAATTGCTTTCTCATTGAACACGATACAATAAATCGTAGTGCAATTTCCATTGTGAATAATATTCAATATTTCCCATTCCAATAGTGTACTGATGCATTATTAAGTTTTTAAAGCAATTAATTATATAGGTTTTTTTTCTGCATTTAAAGTGTTTATCGGGTTTTTCTAATTTAAGTTTTCTGGATGTCATTATATTTAAGTGGTGTCAGAGTTGTTTTTAACCCTGCGATTTGATACAGGGTTTGATAGGTACATTTAACAAATAAATAATAATATAATATAAATGCACCTCACTAAATATCCAGCTGGTTAGTTAGTGAGTTCAATTTCCACCGACAACAACGTAGGTATAAAATTTATATATGTTTGTTTTATGTGTAAATATCTACATGATTGTATTTAATTGTAATATGTAGTATTTTAGGTACCATGGCTTGTAATCAGATAGGCTACGAATAAAGAATTCAAAATAATAATGGTAATTATTATAATATGTCTCTAAGAAAGAATATTAGAATATATGTACCTATGGCTAAAATACTACATAATACATCTAAACACAATTATATAGATATTTACACACAGAACAAACATACATATATTTTATACATTGTCCTAGGCGGGAATTAAACTCACTAACTAACCAGCTGGTTATTTCCAACTATCTATTTCTATAATCCATTTACTAATATATTGAATTGAAAAATCAGGAAAAGACAGGGTTGATCAAATGCTGAGACAGTACTGAAATCGTATAAGTTGCTTCGCGCTCGTATGAACACGTAAAGGCGGTAACAGATTATCGTACGCGTCCATCAGCCGCAGCTGACCTCTGAGGCATTAATTCGTTCCATACTGCTGTGAGCGACGAATAAGAGTCTGCAAGTTACGATTGCACAGCTCATGTGCAATGCTTTGTCGATCAGGTTTATCACTTAGATGTTAATGAGTGTTAAAAGAAAATAGACCATATTTATTGCTTTTGAATAAGCACCATTTATTGAACTCTCTTTAAAAATAGATTAGACCTAAACCTTATGATATATGTAGGTATTTATACTATTTATAGAGGTTATTGGTAGTCTATTTATCTTTTAAAACATCTTAAAGTTATTTAGAGAATTATTCCCTATTTACTGTTTATACTTTTTGATATATATGCATAGATATATGATACATACAGACATAGTATGCTGCTGTGGCTAATAGATGTCTCCGTAATTCTGTTCCCACCTTTATAGTTGCTTGTAAGGTTGAAATTGCGTTGACATTTGCCATTATGTAGGTACATAACATTTTGATTATTTCATTGTTGTATGATATAAATAATTCTGTTAGTGTATCATCTGTTTAAGTTCCATTTAATTAATAACTGTTTCACTTCCTGTAACATTTCCCCTGTGTGGGCATACGGGTATTTAATATGGTCTATGTTCATCATCATCAGCTCATATACGTCTCCACCGAGGAGCTCGAGCCTCCCCAAACACCGAGGGGGTTTAGCCATAGTCTGCCACGCGGGCCTAGTGCGGCGGCGGACTTCACATGCCTTTAATTGTGAGATCTCGGGCATGCAGATTTCCTCACGATATTTTCCTTCTCCGAAAGCCAGTGGTGTTTAGCCTATGTTGTTTTCTGATAATGTAGCTTTCCATGAAATAATTATTCAGATCGGTCCAGGATTTAAAACTAACCTTCAATCTATACTAATATTATAAAGAGGAAAGATTTGTTTGTTTGTTTGTTTGTTTGTAATGAATAGGCTCCGAAACTACTGGACCGATTTCAAAAATTCTTTCACCTTTGGAAAGCTACATTATCCCCGAGTAACATAGGCTATATTTTATCCCTGTATTCCCACGGGAACGGGAACTACGCGGGTAAAACCGCGGGGAGGCAGCTAGTATTAAATAAACAATCAATCAAGTCTTACTTCTTTATACTATTAGTGTAGCTAGCATAGTATACTTCTCACAATAAAAGAAAATAAAAAAAGAAGAATGTCAAATCGTGTTACCCGATTACTGCCATCCTTACAGTGTTACCAACTGTATCAACTTGACAACTAACTAATTTTAGCACCCTTTATTTGAACAATAATTTTATTTGCGTCTATTAAAGACCCTCACAATGGTCCGTTTGAAATTGAACTTTAATAGCTTCTCTCAAGGTGACTTTTCATTTCTCGTGAAGACTGAAACTGTAAAATTTTCCACATCGAAAATTCTATAGCACGCCTCTATAAGGGCTTGAAGATGAGATACTTAGAACAAAGGTATTTAGCGTCTAATCGTGATGAAAATATCGTTATTATATTTTATCTATAGTAATATTATAAATGCGAAAGTAATTCTGTCTGTCACGCTTTCACGCTAAACTACTCATCATCATCAGCTCATATACGTCTCCACCGAGGAGCTCGTGCCTCCGCTAACAATGAGGGGGTGTAGGCCATAGTTCTCCACGCGGGCCTAGTGCGGATTGGCGGACTTCACATGCCTTTAATTGTGACATCTCGGGCATGGAGATTTCCTCACGATGTTTTCCTTCACCGAAAGCCAGTGGTGTGAATCCGTACGTAAGTTTTTAGAAAACTCAGAGGTACGGGCCAGGGTTTGAACCTGCACCCTCATGATCGTAAGTCAGTGCGTTACCCACTGAGCCACCACGGCTGTTAAAACTTCTGATTTAAATGATATTTAATACACATGATAGTCTAGAGCCTTGGAAAGGATATAGGCTTCTTTTTAGTGTGGGAAAATGTAAGATCTCCCGGGTACGCGGGTGAAACCGTAGTGAGCCACTAGTAGTATATAAATTATAATCCCTTTAAATAAGAAAATATTTTATAGCTTAGTGACTATTTCAATATAAATATTAAGATATCTATATATATAAAAGAAAGTCGGGTTTGTTACAACACTTATAACTCGAGATCTGCTGAACCAATTTTCATGGTTATTGATTCGTTGGATTTGTCTCCGCCCCGAATAGTAGAATACATCCTAAAAACAATGAAAACTCGATGTGTGTAATAAATACTTAACCATTTAAATAAATGCTGATTTGTTTATTACATGTCAAACATTTGTTGTCCAATACTGTCAAATACTGTAACTACTATTCATATGTGCGTTCAGAATTAATTTTTTTGTAAAATGTCTCGAAAGTTCAGGTACTGTTTTATTTGTGTAAATTATTTATTAATTATTAAATTTCCGAAAATAATACCTAATAATACCTGATTTTTAATTTGGTCGGTTTTTAAATTGATCCATTTTAAGTTTTCTCAAAATTAAAACTTCTGAACGCAATCACAATATTTGACATTAGATTTGACAACCAACTGTAATATGTCAATCCATCCTGTCGCACTTCAAAACACGGAAAAAAGTTATACGATATTGTGTTACCACATCTATGAGTGCATCCTTTTATTTAACTTTCTTTCTATGTATCTATCTAATCAGCCCGTAATAACCCACTGCTGAGCATAGGCCTCTTTCTTTTTACATCTCATCCACTGCCTACCCGCTGCTCGGACAATGTCGTCTACCCACCGGGCCGGCGGTGGTCTACCCGGTTTCCTGTGTCTCTCTCTTGGCCACCACTCTGTAATAGCTTTAGCCCATCTTCCGTCATCCCGCCTTGCCAGATGTCCCGCCCAACCCCACTTTAATCCCGTGATCCCTCTACCCACATCCACGACTTGCGTTTTACGTCGTATTTCGACGTTGGGTATTCGATCCACGAGGGAGATGCCCAGCATGGTTCGCTCCATGGCTCTTTGAGCAACCATTATTTTATACATGTTGCCTTTTGTAAGCGACCATGTAGCAGCACCATATGTGACGATAGGCAGAATGCACTAATTAAATGCCCAAGGCATTTAGCATTTCTTCAGATACTGAGGAATATTAGAGCGGAACATGTCATCAAGTTTCCCAAATGCAGCCCAACTTAACTGGAGCCGTCTAGCAATCTCCTTCACCTGAGACTCCCGGTCAAACGACGTCCAAGAATCCAAGATAGATGTAGTGGTCTACATGTTCTATTGGGGAGTTACCCACTTTACTGGTAGCTGTTCCAATTGGATGACTAGCCATGAGCTTGGTTTTGAACATGTTCATACGTAGACCCACTTTCAGGGATGCTTCGTGTAGTTCTGTAAGCATAGATTGAAGATCAGCAACGTTCGCAGATAGTAGAAGAAGGTCGTCAGCAAAAGCAGGTGCGACATGCGTGTGCCATTTACATTTATTCCTCTCTCTTCCCAGTCTAGAGATTTAATTACGTCTTCTAGCATATTAGTGAAGAGCTTTGGCAAGAGATTATCCCCGTGCCTCACACCTCGCTTGATGGGGACGAAATCTGTCAGCTTTTGCACCTGTAGAGTAGCCTTTCGGTGTTCGTGCACATCAAACCGTTTACGTACGTATGTACGTACGCAGCGGAAGCTCTCAAAAGGAAAAAAATCTCCCGATTTTTAAACATTCTTCATTGGTACTCCGCTACTATTGGTCGTAGCGTGATAATATATAGCCTATAGCCTTCCTCAATAAATGGACTTTCTAATACTGAAATAATTTAGCAAATCAGACCAGTAGTTTCTGAGATTAGCGTGTTCAAGCAAACAAACAAACAAACTCTACCGCTTTATAATATTAGTATAGAGGTATACATTGGGGCAGTACGAAGTCTGCCGGGGCAGCTAGTCTATATATAAAACAAAGTCCCCGCCGCCTCTGTATGTCTGTCTGAACGCGATGAACACAAAAACTACTGAACAGATTTTCATGGGGTTTTCACCATATTACGGAGTATTTCATGGGGAAGGTTTTTATGTATAATACATCAATTTGTACCCGGTAGGTGGCGCTGGTGGACAGAACGAAGTCTGTCGGGTGCGCTAGTCTATACTATAATATTATAAAGAGGAAAGATTTGTTTGTTTGTTTGTTTGTAATGAATAGGCTCCGAAACTACTAGACCGATTTCAAAAATTCTTTCACCTTTGGAAAGCTACATTATCCCCGAGTAACATAGGCTATATTTTATCCCTGTATTCCCACGGGAACGGGAACTACGTGGGTAAAACCGCGGGGAGGCAGCTAGTATATTATAAATATCATTAATGCGCACAATTTAAATACTAAGTACCTACCGCCTTTTAATTAAAATATAAAACTTTATATTCAAATAGCGAATTTATGCAAATAATCCATGTGGGTGGCTTTGACTAATAAACTTCTGGACTTCTAAAAATGAACACACATTTAACAAGTATCTAGGAAATGTTAATATAATATTTTCATATCAGTATGGATCATCTATCCATCAATACTTACATATTTTACGATATTGTTGCTCAATCAGAACGACTGAATGGAACTACATGATATTTGGCGCTGAGACTGCGTATAGCTTAGACTAGCACGCAAGCTTATTTCTATCTACTTTAGGTCAACTTGAACATCCAAGGACACCGGGTTAAAACGCACGGTAGAAACTAGTATTTCATACATTATTCATCTGTTCTACTCAAGGACAGATCCCAAAAATTTCATGTCTCATGTAAGAAGTATAGTTGAAGCAAAGGCACTGTTTTGTGAGGTTTATTTCTTGAATGAAAATATAGAAGAAGCAAACCCACCAAAGGCCAAAATGCTAATTAGAAGTTATTTTCTTAATACTTCATCATGCACGTCCATATATATTAGTCCCTGGTGAGTGGCGGATGGTGGGCGGTTATAAAAGTACATTTATTGCACTCGCGTATTTTATTCCAATGGTTGTGACGTCATAGTGTAACGTGCAACAATTTCATGCATTAATGTCATTTTTTATTTATTTACTATTCGAAGAAAGTATCCTGTGTTACTTCAAATTATACCAGTACTATCTGTGTTCCATATGTCTTCTTAAATACGTACAGTAGTTTTTTGTAAAAAAGTTACATCCATCTATATACATTCGCGTTTATAATATTAACTAGCTTCCACCCGCTTAATTCCTGTGTCCATTACAATATAGAGATAAACAGTAGTCTGCAGCCTCCTCGATAAATGGGCTATCTAACATTGAAACATTTTTTAAATAGGAAGATCATGAGATTAGCTGTTTAAACAAACAAACAAACTTTATATATTAGTATGCAGATAGGATACTTTATATCATTCACATAAGTCACGCAGCACCAAAAGTCGATAAGGCGAGACTAACTTAAAGTGGCGAGGCGTGTTAGTGACAAAAATATAAAAAGACGTTTCAGCTTTAGCAAGAATTTCGGGAGCGGCTGTGAGTGAGGCTCGACTAGACTGGATGAAGCGATTTACGAATTTTTTGGGTCAATCGAACTATCAAATATATATCTGTCGAATGTTTAGTTTATATATAACTAGCTGCCACCGGGTTTACCCCCGTAGTTCCCGTTCCCGTGTGCACTTAGGGGTATGAAAAATAGATAATAGCCGATTCTCAGACCCACTGAATATGCAAATAAAATTTCATAAAAATCGGTAAGTCCGTTTATATAAGTTGATAAATTTCACTATATAAAAAATATTATTTGGACCCAGCGGTATCACCCGCGTTCCCAGGGTTCTTATTTTTTCAATAGGGATATAAAGTTATTTTTAAGTTACGGAACAACACATAGGCACAAAGTAATGTGTCATTCTATCGTATTAGCCGTTGTTGTGTGAAAGACTAACAAACATACATCCATACATACATTCTTACAAACTATCACATTTAACGTATTATTCGTATTATTCATATAAAAAAAACTACTTTTATTCTTTAACTTAAAACAGTTACTTCCTGAAGTAACTGTGCCGTATTTACATTGCCCATAATTTTGAACTTATTCTCGTAGCCTCGTAGCCCGTAGCCGGAGTCCGTAGCCCGTAGCCGTTCGTAACTCGTAGAAACTTTGAAATGATAACTGATGAATAACCTTAACAGAAATTCTGTATCATCTGTATAAATATTGTGTCAAATTATAGTAATAATACCTACGTAATTACCAACATACGCTGATTTTAACTAATACAGTCCTAAGCCTACTTTAATAATTTTATTTTTGTACTATAATAGTTGACCCGCGCAACTTCGTTGGCGTCACTTGCCCGTTTTTGCAACAGTTTTGATTGATGCTCCGCTCCTATTCGTCATAGCGTAATGATTTATGCATAAAGACCTTCCTTAAGAATCACTCTATCTATTAAAAAAACCGCATCAAAATCCGTTGCGTAGTTTTAAAGATCTAAGCATACATAGGGACAGACAGACGGCGGATAGCGTCTTTGTTTTATACTATGTAGTGATTTGTGCGCGGCAATAGAAATACATCATCTATGAATGTTTCTATTGTCTAGCTATCACCGTTCTTGAGATACAACCTGGTGACAGACGAACGGATGGACGGACAGCGAAGTCTCAGTACTAGAGTCCTGATTTTACCCTTTATGTACGGAACTCTAAAAATGCTATTGCTTATTTATGTATAATTCATTTATTTTAATTACCCGTTTTAATAGAGCTTAGGTACTACATATTAGAATCGAGTCTAATATGTACAAACCTTTTAAAGACATTAGATATCTTGAGAATGCGGAAAAGAATCATGGAATGGCATCCAAATTATTAGTCGTATTAAAGGGGCCTTCCCTTTGTATTCTATAGCCCGCACTCGGAGCGCGCCTCGGTGCATCGGACCTCTCACATGATAGTGTACTGAACGAGCGGGACAGAGCATAGAGCCGAGTCGAGATAGTGTCACTTATCTTACAGAATAGTTCCTCAAGACGTAGGTACTATTTTGGAACAAAAGGCTTTTGTTGATTAAATCTCTATTGTCCTTATTTAAGATGAATCAATTCAGAAAGCATTTTATTATGTGAAGAGTCACATAAATGTTCTATACAGAAAAGTTCGTTTAGTAAATGTAACCATAGTACCTAACGCGGCTGGCTTTTTTATTAGTGACCCTCACTCTCAAGCTGTCCCCGCGTCGGTTCTAGGTTTGATTCCTACACAGGATAAATATCGATGTTAAATTGCTGTTGCAGTTGATAATAATATGCATAAAAGTATATATTTTAAATAGTAGGTATATGAAGTATTCAGGTGTCTCTAGTTACGATAATACAAGCTTTAATCATCTTTAAGTCGTATCTAAAAAGCAATTTCTCAAGAACTATTATACCTATATTCTTAACCATAATGATTTTTATCAATTAGGTTTTCACACCCACTTAAACTTTTAAAACGCGGAAGTCTACTAACAATTATTTTAATGAATGAATGCAATTAAAATGAATAAACTGACTTTCAATAGATGGAACTCAGCCAAATAGATGCTTCAGTTCTCTGAACCCTTTTATGCAATACTAGTGGCTCCCCGCGGTTTCACCCGCGTTCCCGGGATAAAAAGTAGCCTATGTGTTATTCCAGAACATATTCTACCTCTGTGCCAAATTTCAAGCAGATCCCTTCAGCCGTTGGAGCGTGAAAGAGTAACAAACATCCATACATACAAACTTTCGCATTTATAATATTAGTAGGATTCCAGTTACTATTTAATTGATTTTGATATTAAATTTAGGTTAATACTGAATCTAGATAAAATTTACAGGAATTTCTCATAAATTCGAATAGGAATAAATAAATAAATATCCTGGGACATTTTTCACACACGGCCAATCTGATTCCAAAGTAAGCTTCAAATGAAACTTGTGTTATGGTAACCAGATAGCTGATATACTACATTAATACTTTTAAATACATACATTTTATAGATATTTACATCCAGACACAGAACAAACAGACATATTCATGCATACAAATGTTTGTCCTGGGTGGGATTCGAACACACGACCCGCGGCTTGATAGTCAGGGTCACTAACCACAAAGCCAACCGGGCTGTCATAAAGCTAAACCGAATTAACTTAGCAGAGCATTTTAACCACAATATCTTCTAATAATAATAAAATGAGATGTAGCTAAAACTAACATAAGTTGTGTCCATCAAAATCGGGGCAAATGACCATTTAAACCTCTCTCAAAATAAAGTCTCAAATATTATTTCAAACGGCTTAAAAAAAGGCTTTAAAAAGTCAAATGCATTTTCAATGCCAACATGGCTTATAAATTGTAATTTTAAAATTCAAATGAGCACTCAAAATCCCTTTTAGCGGAATAGCCTCAGCCTAAAAGGTGTTCAGGAGAAAACCGTTAGAAGTCATTATGTGGTTTAATCCTGCATTAATATCGACTTTTAGACCAAAAAGTCACGGAAGCTTCCATACATAAAACTTTTTATAGCTAATTTTCTATCTAATATATAAAATTCTCGTATCGCGGTGTTTGTGATTAAGCTCCTTCGATACTTTACCGATTCTCATGAAATTTTGTGTGCATATTGGGTAGGTCTGAGAATCGGGCAACATCTATTTTTGATACCCCTGTGATCACGGGAACGGAAACTACGCGGGTGAAACCGCGGGGCGGCAGCTAGTATATATATAAAATTCTCGTGTCACAATGTTAGTTACCATACTCCTCCAAAACGGCTAGACCGATTTTTATGAAATTGTATATGCATATTCAGTAGGTCTAAGAATCGGCTACTATCTATTTTTCATACCCCTAAGTGATTACGGGAACGGGAACTACGCAGGGCGGCAGCTAGTATTAATATTATATTTAAATAACTTTGCCTACTAAGCAGAGCTTGTGTTATTGTAACTAGATAGCTAATAAATTACATACTACTTTTAAATACATATTTATAATGGGAGCTGCAAAGGAGTGGAATACCCTTCCGGCGTCTATCTTTCCTGGCTCATACAATTTCGTTGCTTTTATTTACTGGTTGTCTTATATAAAGTAGGTATTATCCGATTTCTTGAAATTGCGTGCCATCTTATATTCTTTTACTGCTGTAAACAAAATTCACCGTACAATACATATATATATATGAATAAGCCAATATTTACCAAGGCGTATGTAATTCCGTGAGAGAAGTCAAGGTATAGTAATTCGACTCTTTGTTTTGTCTCTGTTGTTTTCTCTACTGTCACGTGAGAGGTCCGTTATCTTACCCCACCTTATGATGATTGATGAGTATGGGATGGATCCTGAAGTATGACGTCATAGTTACCCGCGTGCCAACGCCGTGGTACTGGAATTTCGTTGGCAGATTGACGCCATGACATCTGGCCATCTTGTTTGCATATCAATGACAATGTTGTGGGATATCTTTGTTTTGATTGCTTAATAATTCTCTGACTTCCTTAGTTAGTATTAAATTGTCCTACTTATATTGTAAATGCAATTGGGTTAAAAAGTAGTCTATGTGTTAATCCAAAACATTTTTTTAATTTACTAGTAGGTGTTAGCCTCAGATGACCCTTACGCGGACTGTTTCGGTGAGCACAGAAGGCTTTAAACCGTAGTTTTAGAACGTAAAGGATAGGATGTAAAGAAGCAAAGTCATACAATGCAAACCTACAGCAGACACCAGTCCCTTATAAATAGTATTATTATTATTTGCATGCATAAGAATAAAAAATTGTAATAGTCTTATGAGAAAATATTAAGAAAATATTATATTAAATAGATAATATTACTAACTGGGTTGTTCTCAAAAAAGTGGCACCGCACGAATAACTTAAAAAATATGATAACTTTTAATGTACCGTCATAATAGAGTCAAATTTCATAGTATAAAAACATTGATTTCAATGGTATAGAACGCATATATAAACTGTTCAGTTTTTATATTACCTACCTCACAGTGTGACTATTAGTTTTTGGAAATGACAGGTTTTTGAGAAACAGATGTTATTATCCAATTTTGTTGTAAATGTATTACTTCTGTTTTTTAAATATTACTCAGCCTTTGCGTGAAAAGTCTCTTTGAGTAACATACTGTGCAAATAAAAAAAAAAAAAACTTAAAAAAATCACACATATCCTCTAAAAACTGTCTGGCAGGTTACAGAGCCACATTTTTGAGAACAACCCAACTATGAATAGGTAATATTATAATTTAAATCCCATTTCCCGGTCGGAAGTCATCCCAGTTCAAGACAGGCTCCTTTGTTAGGCTTCAATTCATGTCACCGTAGCTAAAGACATTTCAATATCCGCCATCTAAGATCTAAGATTAAGCATTTATCAGTAGTTCTACTCACGGTTTCTCTCGCAAACTATCACGGATTGAAACTGTAGTTAATTTATACATTTATACCAATATACACAGAGGAATGAACTCCCCAATGGTATTCCCAATGGAGTACAGCATGGGGTTCTTCAAGAAGGGAGTGAAGAGATTCTTACAGGGTCGGCAACGCGTGAGTGACGCCCCTGGTGTTGCGCGCGTCCATAGGCTACGGTAACCGCGCGCCATCAGATGAGACCGTATGCCTGTTTATTGGCATAAAAAAGGAAACATTAGAGTTTTTCTTTGTTTGTATTGAATAAGCTCCAAAACTACTGTACCGATCTGAATAATTCTTTCACCAATGGAGAGCTACATTATCAGGAAATAACATAGGTTACATTTTATCCCCGTATTATTTCGGGATCGGGAATAACGCGGGCAAAACTGAGGGGCAGAAGCTAGTTAAATAAACTATAATCGGTAATTCCGTCATTGTGGATAATAGCCAGGAATACCTATAAAATACGAATTATATCTAATCAGTATAATCCGAATGAATGAATAAACCTTGGTTATTATAAAATATCTGTTAAAATTAATATCGCAATCGATATATGTTAGATAATAAAATAATGATAAGAAATATTGGGTGCAATTTTCTAATCATTAAACTAAACTTATATTGTTTATTGTTGAAAAGTGAAACAGTTTGTTAGTTTTTATTTTAGTTTATTTTTATATTGTGTACTTATAGGTCGTAGAACATTAATATGTATTTTAGATGTCTTGAATATTTAATAGGATGACATTATTTAGGTACACACGAGTAGTAGTAGTACAAAAAATAGCTATTTACAATATGATACTTAATTAATTACAACTACAATTAACATAAATTGTAGTTGAAATAAATGAAGTATACATTTATACATACATTCATAATTAAGCAATGTAAAGCTGCCCGAAATATATATTATTTCTCTTTTCATGCTACAAACCATGAGGGAGAAGTACGTATGGTATAAAATATAGTTTAGCGGTGCACATCAGAATTGCGACCATTTTATATTAATAAACACTTATAAAAAGGTAATTAACAATGATAATCTTGCAAATTAGTGGCTGATTCAAGATGAAGACAATCATTGCGTTCGCTCTTATTCTGGTACGTCATATATTAAATTTATTAACCACTAGCTGCCACCTCGCGGTTTTACCCGCGTAGTTCCCGTTCCCGTAGCAATACAGGGATAAAATATAGCCTATGTTACTTAGTGATAATGTAGCTTTCTAATGAAAAAAGAATTATTAAAATCGGTCCAGTACTTTTTGAGTTTATTCGAAAATACAAAAATTGTTACATACAAAAAAATACAAAAATTCAAATCTTTCCTCTTTATAATATTATTAATGTAGACTTCCGCCCCACGGTTTTACCCGCGTTATTGATTTTACTTGTGCCATTTTTATACTTATATATAAGTAGATACTAGCTGCCGTCCCGCGGTTTCACCCGCGTAGATACCGTTCCCGTGATCACATAGGGGTAACAAAAATAGATAGTAGCCGATTCTCAGACCTACTAAACTACTGAATATGCATATAAATTTCATAAAGATCGGTCAAGACGTTTCGGAGGAGTATGGTAACTGACATTGTGACACGAGAATTTTATCTATAAGATGATATTTTATACGAAGATAATAACAATAATCAATTACTAGATGAGCCCGCGGCTTTTCTCGTATCCATACAAATTTCCTGGGGAAAATCGAACCCACGACAACCGTATTAGAAGTTAGGGCCCCTAACCACAATGCCAACCGGAAAATTAGTAATAAATGATATATAGTCATTATCAAAATTATAAATTAATCCATTGATTATAAAACAGATTTAATAAAGTAGTTTTTTACCTAAATATTTTATCTAACTACACAAATTTTAATCTAAATCGCTTTTTATCTAAATAGTGTAATGTTTGTAGGTAATTCATTAAGTAGTTTTTTGGTAAATAGATCTAAAACTAGCTTCACCTTATTTTGTTCGATTGTTCTAAAGGTATTTTTAACTTTATTATCTTACAAAAGGGATTAAGTTATTTTTGCTACAAAGATTGCTATAATAGCACAACAATGCTGCTTATCTCAAAATGAAAAAGTATTTATAGGGCGATTTCCATTCAAAATAATACTTAAAGCTATGTGGTTAAATTCTACAATTCGTGGAGCACCGTCTGCCCCAAAGATGGTTCCAGAGGGTCGTTCTTACAATTAACTATTGATTTTATATTAATTAATTATTTTAAAAATTGTCTTTGCTTAAAGGTATGTTGTTGTGCAACTTGCAGTACTTGTTTATAAATGCGGGCGGAAAGTGCTGGAATTATTGAGATACCTACTGTATTTTTATTAAACTACAAAATGAAATGTGTTTAAAAACGTATTGCGCCTTATTTCTTACAGGTGGCAGTGCCAACCCTAGCAGTGGAGCCAATCAGCCTCTTCTACCATGAGAACATTGGTATTCCCGAAGCAAGGCGCATCCATGATCTTGAGACCAACTTGACCCTCACCAACCCTGACTCCAGAATCGCCGGGGGTTCCTTCGCTCGTGTTGGAGATCACCCTTATTTGGTTAGTGTTAAGGTTTAATTTTATAATAAATATCCTGGGACATTTTTCACACACGGCCAATCTGATTCCAAATTAAGCATCAAAGTGAGCTTGTGATATGGTAACCAGATAGCTGATATACTACATATACTACTTTTAAATACATACTTATATAGATATTTACAACCAGACACAGGACAAACAGACATATTCATGCATACAAATGTTTGTCCTGGGTGGGAATCGAACCCACGACCCGCGGCTTGAAAGTCAGGGTCACTAACCACAAAGCCAACCGGGCTGTCAAAGTTAATATACTTTGGATGGGGTTGTTTGGGGAAGTAGGTAGGTACTTCAAAGTTTGAGGTAGGGCGGTCTTATGGCTCGTCCTTGACGGTCGATGGAGGTTCGAAGAGCACTTCCGGCGGTTGGCACCAAAACTGGTGGCCACCGCGGGTGCATTGTCGCGGATCCTCCCGAACGTGGGGGGCCCAGGCAGGCCTTGTCGGCGCCTATATACCGGTGTGGTGCGCTCCATGGCGCTCTACGGGGCGCCAATATGGGCTACGGCTATGAGCGCCCGAAACCTGGCAGCGCTGCGACGTCCGCAGCGTGTCATGGCGCTCAGGGTGGCCCGAGCGTACCGCACCGTGTCGTGCGCCGGCGCGTGTGTGCTCGCCGGTACACCGCCGTGGGACCTCGAAGCTGAGGCTCTCGCCGTGGTGTACTGGCGAGCGAAAGAGGAGGCGGCGGGAGGAAATCGGCCCCATTCGCGGGAGATCGCCGCTTGGAGGGAGGACGCGCGTGACGTTCTTCTCCAGCGGTGGACGACCCGCCTGGACGAGCCCGGCTGTGCAAGCCGGGAAGTGGTGGCCGCCGTTCGGCCTATCCTGCGGGAGTGGCTTGAGCGGGGGCACGGGGCTCTCTCCTTCCACCTGACACAGGTGATCACCGGCCATGGCTGCTTTGGCAGATACCTGTGCCGGGTGGCGGGTAGAGAGCCCACGGAGATGTGCCACCACTGTGGCCTGAATGTCACGGACACGGCGCAGCACACGCGTGAGGAGTGCCCCGCTTGGGCGATCCCTCGTGCTGCCCTGTCCGTGACAGTAGGAGGAGACCTCTCCCTGCCGGCCCTTCTTAGGGCCATGGTTGGCACTGAGGAGGCCTGGGAGGCGGGCGCAACCTTCTGCGACGTAGTCATGTCGCAGAAGGAGGCGGCGGAGCGCGAGCGCGAAGCCGCTGCTGACGCGCCCCTAATGCGCCGCCGCCGCCACGGTCGTCGGCGCCGGGCCTTCGAGGCCCAGGTGTCACCATAGACACCTCTGGGGGGTCGCTCCCCGCACTCGGCATTACAATACGCTGGGTTGCGGGGTGTGAACACTGAGCAGGGGACCGAGCTGGAGACCATTCGGTCTCCCAGCGACAACGAGCGGGGGAGGTTTTTCATCCCCCGCGGGGACGAGCCCCTGAAGTGTGGGCAACCGCCGCAAGTGGTGGGGCCGCGGTTGATAGCCTCGTGAGCCCCGTAGCCCCACTGTAGTGGCGAAGTAGGAGACAAAAAAAAAAAAAAAAAAAGGGCGGTCTTATGGGAATACGATTTTAGGTCTTTTCATACGTTCATCTGGTTCTCTTTGGGCTGTCGTAGTTAAAATATATATATTTTAATGTACAATATTAGTTAGAGAGAGATTTATAACTATTATTACTAAATAAATATATGAAAAGTAGACTATGCGTTATTTCATAATATATTCAAACCCTGTACCAAATATCATCATCATTTTGAAAATGCCTGGCCAGAAAAATAAAATACTTGAAACGAGGGCACCACTTAATAAAACGACCAATAAAAAGCCCATAATATTTTAATTCCTAATTCTGTCAATAATATTTATACCTATATTTATGACCATCAGTGAAAATGTGTTTATACAACAGGCAGGTCTCCTAGTGAGTTTGACAGTCGGCCAAACCTCTGTATGTGGTGCATCTCTCATCACGAACACCAAGTTGGTGACCGCTGCCCATTGCTGGTGGGACGGCTGGTTCCAGGGGTTCAGCATAGAGGTGGTGTTGGGGTCAGTGACCCTCTTCTCAGGTGGCACCAGGGTCACAACCAATAACATTGAGTTGCACAACAATTATAACCCGGCCAATTTGAATAATGATATCGCTATTATTACTACTTCTTGGATTTCTTATACTAGTAAGTTTATTGGTTTTACCATACTAGTTCCGCCCACCGGTTTTACCTGCGTAGTTCTCGTCCCCGTTGGTAAGCGCGGTTTTTTTTAAAGGACTAGAAGGTGTTAGCCTCAGATGGCTTTTACACCGTTACGCGGACTGGGTAAGAGGGGATATAATATAGCCACTCCCTGATTATGTACGGGAACGGGAACTACACGAGTGAAACCACGAGGTAGAATCCTATATCAATATTTATATATAGGTATGTGATATATATATTTATATAGTGTGGATAGCTCTATTTAAGCATGTTGTGTTCATATCTAGAAGGTCGTACACTAGAATTTTTATCAAAGAATTGTTTGTAGTTGTATGTATTGTCCAGTTTTGAGAACCTGAAAAAAATATATTCTTCTTACAGATGTAATCTCTCCCATAAGTCTGCCAACCAGCTTCCTCCAATGGCTCACGTTTGAAGGAAATTGGGCTGTAGTTGCTGGCTTCGGAGTATCAAATGACAGTAAGTGTAGTACTAGCTGTTTGTGTTTCTCATACAAAATTCCTAACTAATATTATAAATGCGAAAGTACCTCTGTCTGTTTCACTTTCACGCTAAAACTACAGAACCGATTTAAATGAAATTTGGTATACAGTTGATCAAGAGCGTGCGAAAGGACATAGGCTACTTTTTATCCCGGGAAATGGAAGAACTCCCGAGTACACGGGGAGCTACTAGTAAGTCATATTTCAAAAGCGACAAAACCGTTGTTTACCAGTATACATACAACAAATTATAATTCATTAAACACAGAAAAAATTGATAATAAAACATACCGATCTGAATTGCAGCTTAAAACATATGTATACAGAAAAATATAATTAAGAATAAAAACTAATACTAATGCGACAAATATTTACAGATCATAATAACAAAACCTTTTTTTTTAAGATTTTATGTGTCAATTTTGCTGACGCTGTTAATATCTACTACCATACCAAATTACAGCTCTGTAGTACCAACCGTCTCTGAGATTACCCGCGGATGGACGGACATGGCGAAACTATAAGGGTTCGTAGTTGACTACGGAACCCTAAAAAAGACACAGAATATGTATTATAAACATAAAAAGATTATACATAACTCTCTTTCAGATGAAAATATACAGCAAAATCAAGCATTAAAACAAGTGAATGCATATGTAGTGAACAATTTGGACTGCGCATCTGTCTACGGGTTTAATGTGATATCTTCGACAATTTGCACTAGTGGCATGGGCCGGGTTGGCCCGTGCGGCGGTGACTCCGGGGGACCCCTCGTCTTTACCGCCAGCGGAGTTAGATATCTGGTAAAGAAATTATATTAAAATATCATGCAAAATTTTTATACACGGCTTATCTGATTCTAAGCAAAGCTTGTGATATGGTAACCAGATAGCTGATATACCTACTACTTTTTGAAAACATACTAATATAGATAATTACGTCCAGACACAGAACAAACATAGGTATATTCATGGAGAAAATTTTTTGAGTGGAATTCGAACCCAACGATCGGCGCTTAAGCATGTACTAAAAACGTAGTATGTGAGGTATATCAGATATCTGGTTACCATAACACAAGCTCACTTTGAAGATTTCTTTGGAATCCGATTGGGCGTGTGTGAAAAATTTCCCAGGATTTTTATTTTATTTTATTGAATTTTGATACTATTGGATTCCTAATATGTTTTGATTAAAATGATATTACCTCAGAATTGTTAGTGTTTGTTGCGTGAACCAAACGCAATCTTGCTCCAATTAGTGGAGAGCTGGGACAGGACTAATCAAATGCCGTATGCAAATTCGATATGCGTTTCCCTCCCACAATAATTTACACTAAGGGCTCAGATCCCTTAGTACAATTCTGATTTTATCATCATCATATCAACACAAGCTCTTTGAAGCTTACTTTGGAATCAGACTGGCCCTGTGTGAAAAATGACCCAGGATATTTATTTATTATTATCTATAAAGACTATGTTATACCATATTTTGGTGCTTTCCATCGTTACGATGAACTAGTTTAAACTAGATTTCGATTAGATAGATTTTTTATTTTATTATTTTTACTTTACAAGACAAAGTTATACGATTATTCAAGACTTTGTTTCGGCTCCCCAGCTCTCTGCATTTAAAATAGTCATATTGTCTGCATGTTATTTTTTCAACGACTATGTTATTTTACCTAACTCAGGCAAGGCGTAAACAAGACATATATTTTTGCTACCATATTTCCCCAATTGGCAGTATTTTAAAACCTTTTCTTATGTTTAAAGCTCAGGTTTAAAGTATTCATACGTCATATTGACTTGACATCTAAGAGCCTCAAACTATTGCTATCCCTTTCAGATTGGTGTTGTCTCTTTCCATTCGGCGAGTGGATGCGACATCGGGTTTCCCGGAGGGTACGCTAGAGTCACCAGTTTTCTGACATGGATACAAAGTAGGATTTAAGTTAGTATTATATACTTAAGGTTAACTGTGAGATCTTAAACAGAGTAAAGTTGAAATAAATTTTGATAATTTGGTACTTCTTTTAATATATCCTTTTGTTTGTTGATTGGTTATATGTCATTCATCATCATCAGCTTATCTACCTGTCCTTTCTACTTATACATAAATTTACTGTTAATATGATTAGGTACTTACTTGGCAGTCTCGGCGCAAATTTTGATGTAATGATTTCAGAAATAAAGCTTTTTATTTACATATTTTTTTATACATAATTACGTCTTCAAAACTTAATACAACCACATAAACACGTTTTTAATCTGCACCTCTTATTTAGTTATTAATTTCCCTCGCTCCTTTCACTTATAAATTTTATTTCTTCATACGTATATTTACATAACTACATTATTTTGAAACTACATCTAAATTTAACGCAAATTTTACATTTTCGATCTAATAACGGTCAGCAAAATACAATTCTATACAACATTTCAAATCATAACATTCAATCTTAATTTTCGTTGCCAATCAATAAGATACTTTTGGTAAAACTTTTTCCATTTTACCCTCCCTGGCCCTTTACTTACCACTTTGGGCAAAGTGGCCCTTCTTAGAAACCTTTATACAAAGGGGAATGTAATTCGTGAGTCATTATACTTTTCACGCTCTTTGAATTTGTGGTAGCTACACATAAGCTTAGAAAACTTACTAATATAACTGTGTTGTTTGTCTGTATGTTTGTTTATTTAACTGCTGAAGGTATCTCAATGAAATTTGGTACAAAGTGACAATATATATACATAGGTTACATAATAATATGGATATAGTTATAGGCTACTTTTGAAATCGATAAATTTCAAGAATGGAATGGAAACGCGTTGGAAACCGCGGGGCTGAATTTTATCTCAGTTAGGTACCTACTACGATTTATTACTATTTGTATTCACTCTATTATATACAAAAAATATAATGTAACATGACGTAAATCTCGCACCAAAATCAAAAAAGAAAATAAGATATAAATATTTTTAATACAATTTTTATTTAAAATTCCATTGACAGAAATACTTACTGTATCTCTGCGATATGTAACAACCCTACCTTCTTCCCAAGAGGATAATATATCAACATTGGTTCTCGAGCAATCAGTCTGGTACAGACAGACTGACAGCTCGCTTATTATTCCAACATTATTTTATATTAACATTATATACATAAATAAATTTCACTTGGAGAGACCGCAGCTGAGAATTTACCTTTGTAATGCAATTTTTGTTTACCCTCGATTCAATCTGTTTTTATAGTTAACTACCATGCCGCGGCTTCACCCGCGTTCCCGGGAGTATTTATGTTTTCCGAGATAAAAATTATGATTATTAAACTTAGAGGTTACGAGGTTTTGTCATTTATTTCAGAACAAGGTCCATTGCATCAATATATAAATAGAAGTTACGTAAAATAATAACATAATGTACTTATACCAGCTGCCACCCTGCGGTTTCACCGGCGTAGTTCCCGTTCCCGTCCTCGTGATGACTTAGGGGTATGAAAAATAGGTAGTAGCCGATTCTCAGACCTACTTAATATGCATGAAAATAATTCATAAAAATCGGTCAAACCGTTTCGGAGGAGTATGGTAACGAAAACTGTGACACGAGAATTTTATATATTAGAAGTAGTAAGTCTACTAAAGTATGAACAGTTTAGAGGACCAGAACTCCAGTCTTGTGTTTTAAAAAAGGGTAGTCGGACCTTTCAGCTTAACAAATTTGAAACTGCACTCAGGATCTTGACTCATGCGTTCTATACTGAGCCATCGCTATCTCTAGTATCTAAAACAACATTACCAACACAATAAGTCTCATTAGCCTACCAATGCCTGACCACCATTTACAATTATATCACATAATGGTGAATAATTCAGCCAGCCCTACCATGAATGCTACGGCAATTAGCTCAATTTACGGGGATGACCATCGACATTACTGTTAGAAGACGTCTAATGTCTAATACATTTATTAGCAATGCAAGAAATTGAATTGCTCAGGTAAGCAGGCGCGCGGGAGTGATAATTGAACCCTGTTGTGCAGAAAAGATCCAACCAACGTTTTATTACTTTTGAGTAAATGCAGTTAAACGTTAGGCAGATAATAAAAAAAAACGTAAGATAAATATCCTAGGAATAAATAAATAATTGAATTAGTAGGTATATGGTAGATAACTCGATTCTACAAAAACATCTGGCTGGATCTTTTCTGCTTGACAGGGTCAAATTAGTCCTAATCGATAATGGTTGTTTAAACTTATTTTTAAACGACTTCAAAAAGGAGGAGGTTCTCAATTCAACTGGTATGTTTTTTTTTTTTTTATTATTTGCACTTACCGAGTTGTCTGCATAAATGAGGTAAAAGCCATCTGGGGCTATGTCCCATAAAACATGCTAATCTTTACTGGCGTTCATACCTAACTTACTATTGGTCAGTGCTTAAATAGGACTTCCTGATGTGCTTATCTTAAAAATGTTTTATTGAAATACGTCTTTTCAAGCTCTTATGAATAGTCTAATACTAACGCTCGGTTCGGATTGTTGCTTCCTTGGATCTGAAAGCGTTTTCTTATATTAGGAGTATTCTAGTTCTTGTGTCCATGGTCATAACGCTATCCTAACCTTATTAATTAGGTTCTATATGAACAGGACAAATTAAGGCGACCATGTTGCCTAACGTGTTCTGATTATTATGTGTCTTTCATAATTCACAGGATTTCACGTTTTTTTACCGATACTAATATTTACTCTGTTTCTGAATATAAGAATGAGTTGTTAAATATCCATAATTGAATAAAGTATTATATAAAGTTAAAATAAATTATTTCCTGGCACAGACACTTAAACAAGCAAAAGATAATAATTGTATAACAATTTACATCTTAAACGAATCTAAATAAAATACGAGAAAATTAATAACAAAAACTCAACATAGAGCCGGAAATTTTCAGTTATTACCAGTTGCCAGTAATTACTCTATCAATAACTTTAAACCATAGCATGGCATATATTTTTTATTGCTTACATACGTACAATATGGCAGAAAGTTACCTACTTACTTAAAACTTTAATAATATTTTTCCCCTAAGGATAACATACTTAGTCTTCTAAGTTACTTTCAAAGAAGAAGAATCATATTTCGAAGCCAAAAAAAATTCAGCCCAAAGTTTAAACGTAAATGTTCGCGGAAAATGTTTTTTTTTTCATGCCAAGGTTTCCAAATTATAAAATCAGAACACAAGACATTATGCTAAAAGGTGTTGAGTGATTCGGAACTCAATAAAGGCCTACACGGGGCCTATGGCTTCCATATTGACGTACAAATTAGATTTACATCCAAGAAGGTTTGCTAATGAATTCGATAAAACATGTCTATAGTTCCGAAACACGCATTATAATGTTTGAACAATGAAAACATTATGAGTCTTTGTTACAATCATTTATTAATATTCGAAATTTTTATTTTGACATAATGACTGACCCATATAATAAAAAAAAGAAAAATAATAATTGATTACATCTTTACTCGTAATAACATGGCGGAATTCGGATGTTTCTGACCCTAAAATTTAATAACTGCTACCTATGTAGAAACCTATAAATTATTTAAAAACTTCAAATAGTAAAATCAGTGTAACTTCATATACTACATACTTTCATATTAAAGTAAATCTTTCGTCCAAATAAGGAACTAATGAAACATAACCTACAAATTATAGGCATGTTTTATGCGTGAGTGAAGTGTTGTTTTGTGGCCTTGTTTCGGAACACAGCCTGAAAAGCAACTCATATACGTCTTACTAACTTAATCAGCCCGTATCTTCCCACTGCTGAGCATAGGCCTCCTTCTTTTTACGCCACTTTACACGGTCCTGTGCCAATCTCATCCCGACTACCTACGACCTACGACCTCGTGCCCGCTACCCCGACGAGTTACTACAAATAATTAGGGGCAAGCCACGTAAATATTACTTACTCTGTAAACAATATAACATACCTTCTGTAAATGTACGGAAGTAGGTAACACTTTTGTTTGTCTATTTCCTTTGTAAGTATAAGTTTTTGTTAGTTTGAATTTACTTAGCTTTTACTATTTGTTGTATGCTGGTTTCAAGTTCTTTTAAATTATATATTATATAGAAAGAAAAGAGTTTTGTTTTTGTATGCAACGTATGACTTTACACTTTTGGAAAGATATCAGTTTCAGGTTATCAGGGAGTAATATCTATAGGTAGTGTAGTTCCCGTAGTACCTACACGGGTTAAACCGCAGAACCAAATCTAGTCCATAGTAATATTATAAAGTTGATAATGAGAAGGTAATCTCCGAAATTTTATTAATAATCCGATTTGCCAAATTAATTATTAATTAAATGATAAATATAGCAAATCGGTTTTATATCTCGGGAACATTGTATTCCCACGAAAACAAGAGTAAAACCGCAGGACAGTGGTTAGTAATATTCATGTTGATACTTATATAAAAGAACTTTATAATCTGATAATATCATCAAAAGTCGTTCAGTAACATCAAAATATCTTGAAATTGATTTAAAACACTTAGCATAATTGAGTACTTAATACCTACCAAATTAATAGGGGAATAATGACGGACTCATTCCTTACTGTATTAATGAAGCTACCTTTAGTACATTTTGATCCCTAAATGACCCATAATAACAGTAAAATGATAGCCCCAATTAAGGAACATTTTATTGGTGTTATGATACACATTTTAATCAACTTGTACTACATTAATTTATACCATTTATACTACGCTACTTCTTAATTGGGTCGTTTGTATATCAAATGATATTTTAGTATGTACTTGAAATTAAATGCAATGCAATTATTCATGCAATTAGGCTTTTACAGGTAGGAATAAGGCTTTTGGATAGAAGCCGGGAGTAAAAAAACGCTTGCTTTAAAAAAATATTTTGATTGAAAAATTACAGGAGGTCGCCCGCTATATAGGAGAAATATTTTATAGAGATTTTATGTTCAATATTAATGTAATTTTTCTGTTATAATTTACTAGCGGACCCGGCAGACTTCGTTCTGCCCACCAGCGCCACCTACCGGGTCCAAATTAATTTATTATATATTTATTATAAAAACCTTCCCCATGAAATTCTCCGTAATTTGGTGAAAACCGCATGAAAATCTGTTCAGTAGTTTTTGTGTTCATCGCGCTCAGACAGACAGACAGAGGCGGCGGGGACTTTGTTTTATACATATAGATAAATTAGTAGGATACCATTATTTGACATAGGTACTGGTTGGCTTTGTGGTTAGTGATCCTGACTCTCAAGGCGCCGTGAGTCGAATCCCACCCAGGACAAACATTTGTATTCATGAATTTGTCTGTTCGTTCTGTGTCTGGATGTTAATATCTATACAAGTAGGTATGTATTTAAAACGTAGTATGTCAGCTATCTGGTTACCATAACACAAACTCAATTTGCAGCTTACTTTGGAATCCGATTGGCCGTGTGTGATGTCCCAGGATATTTGGATGATGATCAGCAATAATGTGTTAACCATCATAAACTTGGTTTTGAGAAAATTACGTTTATAAATAATATTGCATAAATGATTAACGACTTTTCGTATGATATAAATCCATTTTTGTGTACTTTTATGGTTTAGATGACTTGAAACACTTTTGCAGAATGTTAAATACGTGATGCATTATAAAAATATATCAAAACCTTTGAATTTGACTTTTTGCGGGTTGACACATTATTGCTTATCAGTATCCATATACGTTGCGCTAACATGAAACGGAAAATAAAACCCCTTTCAGACATTACTCAAGCTCCCACTCATTTATGATCTTCTGACATCAACACCCCGTCTATAAAAGAGACATTCTTCACCGAAAATACATTTATGTACGTACCTTACCTACGCCAATGATGTAGGAATATTTTGTGAATGTTAGTATAACATTATAAATGCGAAAGTTTGTGTGTATGGATGTTTGTTACTCATTCATGCAAAAACTATCGAACGGATTTAGATGAAATATGGAACACAGATAGATTATAACCTGGATTAACACATAGGCTACTTTTTGAAGAATTAAGGATTTAAGCAAGAGTGAAACCGCGGGGAGCTAACTAGTAATATTATGATTGTAATTATCCTGAGACATTTTTACATGGACAATCTGATTTTTACATTATGGCCGGTTTACATTATTCCAGTCCAGTGATCTAGCGAGATTCCAGTCCAGTGCTGGACTGGATCTGTTTACGTCTACATTATTCCAGTTATTTAGATGTGTGAACACTACAGTGACAATGATTTCAAGAAGAGATCAGTTTAGAAAATGGCTGGAATGGCACTGGATTGGCCGTCTACATTATTCCAGTTGCACTAGATTGATCGCACTGGATTCAAAAGTAGACCGTGAATCCAGTTACTGGACTGGAATTCATTCCAATGCCGGTTTACATTTTTCCAGTGACCAATCCAGTACTGTACTGGATCGCTGGACTGGAATAATGTAAACCGGCCATTATACATTTACATTTATACCCGGATTTTTTTTTATGAGTATGTTAAATACCTACCCTTTACTTAGTACCTTAGGTATTTTAGTATTTAAGTACTGTAGTACTTAGATACTAAAATAAATTATGAGGTGCCTCACCATAAAATTCTCCTATGTCAACAAAGTGAAACAAAATAAACAAATATAGCAAGAGACTAACCAAAGGACCCAGTTTTATGGGTTCCATAATCAACACATACTTCACTGGGTACCCGTCCCTGGGGTACTATTTCAGCCATTAGGTTGGGAGTGAGGGTTTTAGCGGGTACTTGCGAAGTTACTGCATTTTGTTTCATAATTTTATATTATGCAGAGTTATTGTGGTGTGGATCTTAGCAACTAGCGTAAGACTGTTTTGTTTGTAGGTACGATCTTTGTAATCCACTAATAAAATGTGAAAATTTGTAAGTAATGTATGGATGGATAGCTTATCTTTCACGCAAAAACTACTGAACAGATTTGGGACTCATAGTTTAATAATAATTATAATAAAATTTATTTGCATATTATAAAAGTAAAAGTTATAAGCTTTGGATTAACACATTGGCTACTTTTTATCATTGAAATTAAGGATCCCCTGGAAAGGCGTGTGAAATTGCGAGAGTCACCGAAACTTGTGCCCTTCAAACAAGCTACCTAATTGTAATCACTACATAGTATAAAACAAATCTTTAAAACTACGCAATGGATTTGGTACGGTTTTTTTAATAGATAGAGTGATTCAAGACAAAGGTTTTGATGTACAATACATGCATAATATGTTAGAGAAACACTGTCAATTTTGGAGGTTTCTAATGTGATGTATAAGCATTGCACCCGTGCGAAGCCGTGGGTCGCTAGTGTTATATAAGTAAAATAACCTCCAGGCAATAAACTTTAGTAAATCCTAGAGCGCATAGTTGCACAGTTCGTAAACCAAGCGGTTACCTTGCTCTATTAAATTTATTACCGAGGTGGCTGCGTTCCCGGGGATCCACATTTTTTCCCGTGATTTAAAACTGGCACTATAAAGTTGTAATTTTCAACGAGTAAAAGGAATGGTGTAGGGCTAAAACTGGAAAACTATTTTCTTGACCGTAAACGCATGTATTAAAATTACGAAGTATTAAACTAGAGGTTTTAAAAGATATACTGATAGTAGACATAATAAATATATCCACATACATCTATACTAATATTATAAAGAGGAAAGATTTGTTTGTTTGTTTGTTTGTTTGTTTGTTTGTTTGTTTGTTTGTTTGTAATGAATAGGCTCCGAAACTACTGGACCGATTTCAAAAATTCTTTCACCTTTGGAAAGCTACATTATCCCCGAGTAACATAGGCTATATTTTATCCCTGTATTCCCACGGGAACGGGAACTACGCGGGTAAAACCGCGGGGAGGCAGCTAGTGTATAATAAAATTGTTTGTTTATCAGCTTTTGATGAAACTTAACATATTTCTGTTTCATAGTTTTATTTGTGTCTTAGTTTTGTATAGGTTCCACGACATTGTTTCACCTGGGAATGCGGGGTCTAGGTACTTTATATTTTTGAAGAACCGCAATTGAAATAGTCAGAATGAGAAGGAGGAAGTTGCTCAGTCAATTCAGGCGTTCTCGTCTGCTTACTAACACATTAGCCATTTATTTTTATTAATATAGACAGGTCATATATCAAATTATGTATACCTATACTTTCTTTAGGAAATGTATACTCTATAAAAAATAATAGAATAAGAAAGGTATAGTAGGTAATAGAATGGTGTGAAAATAAAGGAAGTAAAAATGCTTCTAAAACGCTTTATTCTTGGTGGAGCCACAGAGAAATGTGAGACAGAGACTAACAACGATGTAGCATCGTGTGTACACTACATACTGTACGAAGTATATTACCACAATTTTCTGGAACACTCGGGACAAAATTGTTGTGTCGGTTTGTGGTTACTACTTTCATATATATATAAATGTGTGTATGTTTGTTTCTGAAGCGAGATCTAGCGGTATTGGCACTTTGATGTGTTATATGAAAGATAAATTATTTCATCATCATTTATTTATCAAAAACATAGAAGATTATTAAAAGCTGCCACCGCGCGGTTTCACCCGAGTAGTTCCCGTTTACGTAGAAATTAGGGGATAAAATATAGCCTATGTTATACCCTAGTAATGTAGCTTTTCATAGGTGAAAGAATTATTCAGATCGGTCCAGTAGTTTCGGAGCTTATTAGCTACAAAAAAAAATATCTTTCCACTTTATAATATTAGTGTAGATATTCAAATATTGTCTCTATATGCCTATAGGCCTATGTCCTTTCTCAGGCTCTTGACGATCTGTGTACCAAATTTAATTTTAATTCGGTTCTGTAATTTTAGCGTGAAAGCAAGACCGAGTTACTTTCGCATTTACAATATTAGTTAGCATGAGGATAGAGATAAAGATGTATTATTTAAATTATTTTTACAGAAATAATAAAAATATCACATTATAAACAACATAGAAAATATGAAAAAAGTAATGCTCTTTCTCACATAGTTACATTACGGTCAAGTCAGCACTTTTCGTTTTGAAAATAAGTAGGATAGAGTGAAATTGAATCACTATTATCCGACCCGAGAAAGGAGTAGTCTATTACCGGATGAAACGGCTGGCCGAGACTGAAATTCAATTTTACACACCTAACTATGTTAAACTAGATATCGGATAGGTTAACTTCATTTTACTTAACGTTTTATTTTACTTAACGGTAATTATGTACGGGCGCTTTTCGGGCAGTTTTCAAATTTCATTCTTTGTCACACTGTATGCAGTGAAGCCCAAAATACTATATCAAGGTAGGTACATATTATAGCTTTTTTATGTTATAAAGTATCAATTTAAGCTTTTTTTATACCACGGCGGTGGCAAACAGGCATACGGTCCCACCTGATAGCGCACGGTTACCGTAGCCTATGGACGCGCGCAACACCAGGGGCGTCACTCACGCGTTGCCGACCCTGTAAGAATCTCTTCACTCCCTTCTTGAAGAACCGCATGCTGTAGATTTTTAATTTAAGATTAGACATAGGTATAAATAATCGTCAATCCATCCATTGATTTTGACTGTTGATAATTACTAGTAACAAGCATATATAACATATAACATATAACCATAAAAATTCTAACATAGTTCCTAGTTATTAACTATTTAGTTTATACAGTAAATAACAAATTATTATAACTATTTCTATATATAGAACTCTCAAAAATAATTTATGTTTTTTTATGACTATGTAATCTATGTCAAAATGATGTCAAATTGTCTCTGGTATCATATGGGCGCAATTTGTCTGGTGACTTTGAAATGTCTAGCCTATTACCTAATTTGCTATTGAATATAGCAATAATTGAAATAGTTTTACATAGGCTTTTTACTAGAAAGAAAGAAAGAAAGAACCAATTACTTAAATCGGACTAGAAGTTTTGGAGCCAAATCATTACAAAGTTATTAACAAACATAATTTTTTATATATATTATTTCAGATTATATGATTATAAAAATATATTACAATCCAATAATTTTAGATAAACTGTAACTTGCAAGCTTTAGTCCCTATAGAAGCTTTCCGAGTTACGTACTTTCTACACTTAACAATATTACACAAGATCCTACACGGAACTTGAACCAGCGACTAACAACAAAGTAATATATCAGACTGCTAAATATATCGACTCGAGATGGCCTTCTCGTTAACGACATGCGAGTATACCTACCTACTGGTCGTTAATCCGATCCCGGTTAAACTTTATTGGTGATAAATATTTGTAAGTACGCCCTTAAGGTCACTCTGTTTTCAGGTGTGAACCTTAAGTACATTAAACAGTTTGTATCGGTGATTTTGGTTATCTATCTCGTGTTTCCTGAATTTAAGGTGAACCTGAACAGTGTAAGCTGAACTTTTGACCTTTATTTTGCACTAGTGGCTGGGGAGCCAGGTCGCAGGGGGCTGCGGCCTACCTGGGAGATCATCCATTTTCCGGGATAAAAATATGTCCTTTCTCAGGCTCTAAACTATCTGCGTACCAAATTTCATTTAAATCGCACACAAAAAAACAAAAATAGATGTGGTATATTCCGATTTCCAGACCTACTGAATGTGCATATAAAATTTCGTAAAAATCGGTCAAGCCGATTCGGGGGAGTATGGTAACTAACATTGTCACACGAGAATTTTTTATATAAGATAGACGGCGCTGGGTAGGGACAAAGTCTACCTTTTTTCCAGGAAATGCTGCAGACCCCCCGGGAACGCAGGGCCGAAGCTAGTTATACCATAAAGTACAAGTACCTATAAGACAAACTTTTTACTAACTTAGTTGTCCAAGAAAATATTAAATGATGGGGTCGTTAACCCCATAATATAAATTCAATTTTAATTTAACACTCAAGAATATGATAAGGCAATTTATCAATCTGTAAAGCTTTAAGTAATCCCGGTAAAGCTCGGAGCTTTACTTTTCTCAATATCAATTTGATCGAGCTTTTGCATTATAAATTAGGAGATTACATAATTTAATTATTCACTTGGTAATTAAGGTTGTTGTAAATATGAGATTTACAATGTAATTTGAAAGTGTAGAAATTTTTGTCTACACTAATATTTATACAGGAAAGGATTTTTTGTATTTTTTCTGGCAACGACTTCAAAAATAACACAAAAATTTTGTTTAAGTAATCTCCTTATAAATTTATTGAGTTTAAGCATGTTTCTAACAAAAAACATTATGTCTAATATACCTTTATGAATATGAATATACATACATTTATGAAGTCGTTTTTTGTGTGTTAAAATTATCTGAAGTGGCACGTATTTAGGCTACATTTTATGATGGAAAATTAAAGATTCTCCGCTTATGAGTGTGAAAACTAATAGCTAGGTAGGTACATGACTTGGCATATTTGATGAACAATACAACAACGCTCGGCATGAAAACACACACATTTTATTATTAGTTTTTATATTTTAAAGAAAAAGGCTGTTTTCAGGGTTTTTCCGGAAATTATTCGATTTTTTTCTCACCGTAAAGACTATCCTTGGACTTCAAGGAACAATTTAAAAAAGAATTAGCCAACTAGGTCCAGGCGTTGTTGAGTTAAAAAAAAAAAATGTCCCAGGATATTTTAATATTTTAGTTTCAAATAGGACAATGTGTTTTCACGATACTGTTTCCGCATACAAGTCAATAATGTTAATTCCACCCTATAAGGGTTTTATTACTTACCGAGTGTTATTTTTATGGGAGACATAAAAATGTAATAAAATGTGATTTGGGATGGAACCTTGGTTGGTTAGCGGAAGTATAAGATTAATCTAACGAGACCGTTTCTGTTTCTGTAGCTTCCAATATTTTCTTATCGGAATTGCTTCAGATATATATTGGCATCGATGCTTACCTAATCTGGAACGAAAACAAACATAAAATAAGTATAGTACCTAGGTAATGTAATTGTATTATATTAATTAGTAGCTCCCCGCGGTTCTACCCGCGTACCCGGGAGATCTTCATTTCCCGGGATAAAAAGTAGTCTATGTCCTTTCTCAGGGTCTGGACTCTGTGTATCAAATTAAATTTAAATTGGTTCAGTAGTTTTAGCGTGAAAGTGACGGACAGATAGACAGAGTTATCTATTTAGATAATCTATATAGATAAAAGAAAGTCGTGTTAGTTACACTATTTATAACTCAAGAACGGCTAAACCGATTTGGTTGAAAATTGAAAGAGAGGTAGTTAAAAACCAGGAGAAGGACGTAGGATACTTTTTATCTCGGGAAAATTGAAGTTCCCCGAGAACGGGGGTGAAACCGCGGGGAGCCACTAGTTAGGAATAACATTAGTTTAGATGACTATTTTACTAACCATAACATAAGCTCTGCTTACTTTGGAATAAGTTTGACCGTGTGTTAAGAATGTCCCAGGATTGTTTATTATTAAAAATATCAGCCGCGACGAAAAGCCAACAATTTATATTACCACTTGTTACACCTAGGAGTGGATTTAGGAGCATATAAATTGGGGCGAAATATTGTCAACAGTAAGCCCATGTAAGGGTGTAAAAGCCGCCTTAGGAACTTCAATACGATTTAAAAAAGGCTTACCGGATAGTGCGTTGTCTGTTATACTATATCCCTAGTTTCCTACTCATATTATAAATGCGAATGTAACTCTGTCTATCTGATACGCTTTCACGCGTAAACCTCTGAATCGATTTATATGAAATTTGGTACATTTGATAGATTATTACATTGTACAATTTCTTGACCTTAAATATCAATAAATTAATAACAACACATGTTATTAGAAATCTGCTTCCTAAATTCGTCCTTATTTGTTTCCAATACATTTTTCAACATATTCTGCTGTGTTTTAATATAATAAGACAATTATTCATTATATACAACATCAATTCACATAGGCAATTTGTAAGACCCCTAATTACGTTTTGGGCGATCGCCCTGCCCTCTACCCAAACCGACCCTGGTATAGAGCACGCTGAAATCACAAAGTAGTTAAACGCTGAAATATTGCGCTAAAGCTTTAACTTTTTTTTGTGGCGCAATTTGTTTTTTTTTACATTCCGTGACACTGGCAGTCGGGACACTCGTGACTTTAAAAATGGCTGCCATGTCACGTAATTGACGCTCGAATTTTCGCTGAAAATAGAAATCTAATGAAAAATCGCGACCTGCATATTACGCGAGGCAGTAGATTAATGTTAAACCGGCATTACTTTTTAATAACCTCTAGGATTATGCCGGTTTGCCGAGACGCTTTGGTAGCTGAGTTTTACCATTATATTCGTATAAGCTGGAAATTAAGAAGCTATATTATGCAGACTAGATATATAGTAGAATACCTACTATATAAATAAGTCGTGTATTTATCTCAAACGAGGTTAGAAGATTTATAATGACTTTATGTTTCTTTGATGAAGAATTATTGTAAAAGTCTTATATGATAGACCAGTTGGCATTATTGTTAGTGACCATTCGAGCCACCGGTCGTCGGTCGAATCCCACACAGGACAAACATTTGTATGCATGAATATGTTTGTGCTGTGTTTGGAAATGAATTTCTAAATAGGTAAGTAGGTATGTATTTAAAAGTAGTATGTGTAGTATATCAGCTATCTAGTTACCATAGCACAAGCTCGGCTTAATTTGGAATAAGATTGGCCGCGTGTAAAAAAACCTAGGATATTAAAATTTAACTAATAGCTTTTAAATATAATTTTGTCAGTATCTTAGGGACAGTAAGTAATGTACAATAAATCCTTACATTGTTCGAAGTTTACTTATCTATTTCCAGCTTTAGATCTTAATGTATCTATGAATAGGCCTTAGTATTTTCATTTAGTCTTAAATTATTTAGGAACGTGATATTCCTTTGTTGATTGTTAACTAAAACGTAATTAGTTAGTTATTTTGGTATCGTGATAATCACAAACCAATTTAGGAGAGTTAATTTTGCTTAAGCTACGATTGTTTTGTCAATGTTGTATTTATTTTGATTATGATGAAAACCTTTGTTTCGCTGAATTGTTATGTTTTTAATTTGTAGTATTTATTAAGTGTGACAAATTTCACTTTCTGAATTAAACCGTTCGGGCATGATTGAGTAAAATCATTCGCATCCTTCGCATTTATAATAGGAATAATATACATATTTAGATGTATATAATATATTTTAATCTCGTATAATAGTATTTGCTATCGAACTCCTTCATAATAACGGCTTGACCGATTTTTATGATTTTTTTTTGTGTATTTGGAGGTCTAAAAATGGGTCTTAAATTATTATTCACTCTCCTACCCCCCATTTTTAATCGCAATTTTAGTATTACTTTACCTATTTACGTTTTCAAAACCGTATTATCTATACTATATCTAATATTATAAAGAGGAAAGATTTGTTTGTTTGTTTGTTTGTAATGAATAGGCTCCGAAACTACTGGACCGATTTCAAAAATTCTTTCATCTTTGGAAAGATACATTATCCCCGAGTAACATAGGCTATATTTTATCCTTATATTCTCACGGGGACGGGAACTACGCGGGTAAAACCGCGCGGGGGCAGCCAGTTATTAGATAAGTAGTTTAAAGTAAATTTAAAAGCTACTCAACAAATAGCATCGCCTACGTCCTTCATTTCCTCGTTCGTAAATATTAGAAATAAAACATCGGATATAGAAAATGGTTTATTCTTGTAATTTCTAGCTTTGTTATTATTTACAGGAAGTGTAGGATACGCGTTGTTTTTCTAGATATTTAGTTGAAATACTAAAGTATTATGTATCACGTAAGCATCGTTGACAAAGCCGATTTCTTAATACATTGCCGGTTCGGTGCGTGCCTAGAGGAAGATAGCTGTCATTGGGCCGGGAATGTAATAAGAAATCTCCTTGCTGGATAATTGCGAGAAAGAGATGGAGAGTTACACAATAAGGGGGCAGGATCGGTTTTCCACCTACGATATCCGGTTAAATGTGTGTCACGACTCACGTGTAATTATATTTTTCAGTAGACTCAGTCTTACTGAGAAATAAAATGACACAAATATTATTATATAAAATCTGTAAATAAAAGTATATTATTAGCTTTGACAGCGCATTTTAAAATAGCATATTTTTTTATCCCTTTACACTATTCCTCTAATAGTGTTACAAGCGTCCAAAGGCTACGGTAACCGCTTCCCATCAGGTGGGACCATAGACCAACCTACTTTGCACCTATGTAGGTAGTACAAACAAATTATAAAAGATTGGTAGGTATGTGATTTATATTTTATCATCGGATCGAGTACCTACCTAAAGTGAAATTACAGCTTTTCAACTGAAACTTTTCTTAGGCTTTTTAGAACAATTTGAAGTTACGCACTACAACATTAATTTCAATTCACTTCACTAGTGTTAGTTAGAGTACTATTGAACTTCATTGTATTGAACTTTATTGTACGAAACTTTTTAAAGTAGAGCTTTTTATGTATTATTTTTAATTAGGGATTATACCTACTTATTCTAAATTTCCTAACAGCTTAAGGCAATCAAATTAAATCGCTTAAATTGTAAAGGTGTGTGTGAATGATATTTTCGTGTTTTATAAGTACTAAGCTGTTATTAATAAAAATATTTAACATCATATACGTATCTACCGAGGAGCATGAGCCTTGCCTAACAATTAACAAAAATATACCAGCATTTAAATAGAAATACATTGATAGTGCAACTAAAAAAATCGTCTGCTATTTTTTTATGTAACAACCGTATTTGACAACTTCAATAACTAAATATATACACCGCAGATAAAAACCTACTCATTCTAGAACCACTAAAAAACATATCATAATTGTTTCTGCAACCAAATTTACATCAGAGGTCTAAACCTCCTTGATTTATCCACTATTACAATCCAGTATTTAGTTAGAAATATTTCTTGACAAGATAACATTATTCGCTATATCAAAGAGTCGTTGGGAACAGTTGGAGATAGATAATAATCTATTTTGATATCGCTATTTGTAGTTTCAGTTTGTATTCAGTACCCCGCACCGGTGGGTTTAACTCTTTACTAAATTGTATTAAAATTATTCCAGCCGTTTAGACGTGAAGACTGAAGAAGTAACACTCACTAACTTTCTCTTTTATAATATTACATACCCATCGGAGATGAGTCTCTTACTAAAGCAAAGCTCACGAGCCTAGACCATGGACGAAAGGTCCCTTGCTTATCGGTTTTCTACAGGATATATTTTGGAGAGTATGCGCAGGAATTATTCGATCTTATTCCACCATCCCCTTTTTTACACCGAACCACAAGACGCCGGGATAATTTCCACCCATACGTTGTCGACATACCGAACATACGGACACATCGGTTCGCTTCCACATTTATAATGCGGACAGCGAGGGAGTGGAATTTGCTTCCGGCGTCTACGTTTCCCGACGCCTACAATTTTGTAATTTTCAAGGCTAGGGTGAATAGGTTTCTTCTGGGCAAGCATGCTCCATGGATCCTAGGTTTCGGCAGCTTCTTGTATGGACGGGTCAGAGACCAAATGCAAACTCATCATTAATAAACATACCTTTATACGTGATTATATAGATATTTACACCAAGACATAGAATATACAGACATCTTCATACACCGCCCAGTCAAGATAATAGTAACAATAATCCACATGTAATATTAGTAGGATAACATGAGACTTAAATATGATTATAATTTAAGAATTTAATAGATTTATTTATATTTTATCCTTATTAAAAACTGATTTCAAAGACCATCGCTGCAATATTAAAAACAAACATAGGGTTCCCTACAAATGTTATTTTAAATCTAACAAACCCAAATAAATATCACTCAATGTTATGTTAAGCGAAATGTATTTCATTTTAAAAACACTGTGTAATCTCTGTGCTGTTTAACAAAATCCATGTTAGCTTTATTAAATGGGGGATGAACAATTAATTAATTACAGTGACATACGGACACATGTGTGTCATACTTAAAAACAGGTGGGGACTAGGACCGGGAATAAAATTAATATTTGTTTTTTTTGCACACAAAAATAAGCCACTCTTTATGCTGATATTTTTATCTGATTAAGGCTTTTGGAGAAACACTTCTCATAGTGTGAGACTTAATATTTATGTAACGAAAAATATAAAAGAAAAAATGTAACTAAATAAATGCGTATATATTATACTAGTGGCTCCCCACGGTTTTACCCGCGTCCCTAGATCACCTTAAATTTTCCCGGGATAAAAAGTAGCCTATGTTAACACATAATCTAGGTTGTAAACTAACCTTCACTCAGATCCGTAGTTTTTGCGTGAAAGAGTAACAAACATCCATCCATCCAAACTCAAACACATTCGCATTTATAATATTATCTATCTTAACAAAACTTGCTCATATTATGTAAAATTGTGTGATGAGAGATATAAATAAATAATCTAATATAATCTAATTAGCAGGAAGTAGGATTGAGGTATATTTTTGCCACAAAAACTAATAAAATATATCCTTAATCTTATAACTACAAACAATATTTAGCCTTTAACATTTCCCCACGATAATGAAGGGCCTGATAATGCCATTGGCAAGTTGTACATACTGCATACAACTTGTTACTACAAGCAGTAAATAACTATAAGGATTTCCCCAAAACAAAAAGCCTAATAATGACATGTACCTATACCTAATTTAATCACAAAATAATAAAATAAAAAAACCTTTTATTTCCTGTAAATTTACATGTATGTGTTATTTTCGTTTATTCTATGTTAGTTTGTTTATGTTCTTAATATATATTTATTTAAGCCTAAACATTATACTTTATTTTAACACATTTTATCACTAAAGAAATATATTTATTAATTCAAATACGCCTTCACAGGTACTTATGAAACGTCGACTCTAATGCTCGGTTCGGATGTCTTTGTGGTTAGCGACTCTGACCTTCAAGACACTGAGTTCGATTCTTATCCAGGGCGAACAATTTTGTACATGAATATTTGAATAATTCTTTGAGTAAATGTATGTGTGTTTTATTTATTTCTTTATTTACCTAGTGGCTTCCATTTTCTCGGTATAAAAAGAAGTATATATTATGTGCTTTCTCTAGACTATTTGAGTACTAAATTTTATTTAAATCGTTTTAGTAGTAGTAGCGTGAAAGCGAGGCAGACATTTCGCATCGCATTTATAATATTAAGTTAGGATACCGTAACACAAGCTCTGTTTAGTAAAGAACAGATTGGACGTTTAAAAGAAAGTCCCAGTATATTTATTTATTTTGTGATCATCAGTTAAGACTCTATATGTAGACAAACATATAATAATATAGTTCCGGTTTTCGATGTAAAAAAAACCGGTAAAATCGGTCAACCCACAGCTGCAATATCTTTTACGATATTACCCTGAAACCGGTTTTACAGGCGGCTGAAAATTGCCCCGTTAGCCGTTCAAGCTGCCTCATTTCCGGTTTACTTCATGTTGTTATACGCGTTAGAGCTTTCATGAGCTTTTGTAGAGGTGCTTTTAGTTTGTCACTATTTCAAGCATCAGTGTCAATATGGAAATATGTTACGATTTTTTTTTTGTGATGTTGTCTTACGAGGCTTTTTACACAAAGGAAGCAATGCTTGTAATATGGTAACCAAATAGATGATATATTTATTTTAATAACATATTCATAGATATTTCCACCCAGACACAGAACAAACAGAGATGTACACAAATAGTTGAAGATTTTTGCTATCTTATTACAAATTATTTACAAGAAAATGTTGAAGTATATAGTCTTATATAAAATTCTCGTGTCACAATGTTAGTTAACATACTCCTCTGAAACGGTTTGACCGATTTTTATGAAATTTTATATATTCAGTAGCTCTGAGAATCGGCTACTAAGTTATCTATTGTTGATACCCCTAAGTGATTACGGGAACGGGAACTACGCGGGTGAAACCGCGGGGCGCCAGCTATTTCATATATATATTTCTACATTACAAACAAACTAGGTAAGATAGTAGATACTAAAACAAATTTGATTTATTTGTCAAAATAGACGTCTAAATAAAAACATAAGCGAATAAAATTGTCCTCAAAGTATTTGTTACAAAAGTTATTTAAGCTTATTTAATTGTAAATCTGATATAACATTAAAATCCCATTTTGGGAATCCATTAGCTGAAACTCAATAGAAAATTATATTATCCAGGGTTGAACTAAATTCGATATTTCCAACGTAAAAATAGTGGTCTTAGTTTTTTTCAGAGACTAAAAAGGTCACCTCCCAAGTTGCAGGGTTACAAAAGCCTAGACAAAAAGTCTTACTAAAATTCTTTTAATATAGTTCATAAATCACCCACTTGAGTTCAAATCATACAATAGGCATCTTTCAAGGTAGGTGCCTTTTTGTCATAAAAAGCTGTCACCTTTTATATTTAGGCCATAGGCGTTGGCGTTGTAGTTTGTGATTTTGACTTTTATGCCACAGATCTATGGCACACATCAATGTGCATGATCATGTCTGTTTGTTCACTGTCTGTATGTAAATGTGTACCTATATCTTTAACTAGTTGACCCGGCAAACTTCGTACTGCCTCAGCATCAATTAATAAAAAAGCGGAATGCTTTAAACCTTCCCTGTACTTACACAAATAATTCAAAACCAAACATAGTCAAATCAGTCCATCCGTTCTCGAGTTTTTGTGAGACTAACGAACAGCAATTCATTTTTATATATATAGATAAACAAAAATAAAATTAGCTAGTAGTCCAACAAAACTAAAATGAAATCAGAAAAATACTTATGCTGTTACACATGTCTATAATATAAGTAATTTTATCAACTGGTTACTGTATAAACTCTGGTAACTCTGCTAAGTTTGGAATCGTATTGGCCATGCGTAAAAAAATATACTACGATAGTTATTATAATATCTATAGCCAAAGCAAAAAGGGACGTTTATAGTCTAGCATCCACCCTGCGGTTTTATCCGCATTTCCGGGATTTTAAATTTACCAGGGATTGAAAATAACTATTACAGAACATATTCAAAGTCTATGCCAACTTTTTGTCTTTTCGTTGCGTGATTGAATAACAGTTCGGATGGATGCATAGATGATGCATCCATCCAAACTTTTGTATTTATGATATGTACTAGCTTCCGCCCCACAGTTTCACCTACGTAGATCTTATTTCCGTAGAATTGTGGAGATAAAACATAACCTATACTACTCCCTAACAATATAGCTTTCAATTGACGAAATATTTTTAAAATCAGTTTTAAGGTTTAGGCATGAAAGCGTAACAAACAAACTCACATTACCATTTATAATATTAGGATTAGTAACATTTCCACACCATCCTGAATGCGGTCAATAGGCCTCACCTACTTACGGTGACCCAACTCGAGAAGCTTCTTAAAGGCGTTGTAAATAACATTTTAAAATCCGCCATTGATCGTTTTTTTCCAACATCGAGCATGTAACCAATAGATTAGCACTGTTAACAGTTTTGTTAGAAAACAAAATACGCCAAAACGCTGCGCCGGCCCCTGTGTTCTGATTGGCCGACTCAAGGTCAAGTGTTGCACTAGACGTACACACAGGTCTCTTATTGGTCGGGTACTGTTTTAGTTCGAGGGTGGCTTCTTAGTTGTACGTGACAAAGCATCGAAACGTTGCTGAACAAATGGCTCACTATTGCTACTCTATTGGTTACATGCTCGATGGTTTCCAAGGACTGAGTAACGAGAGCCCCTACCATTGTGTGTTCAATAGATCGCTAAAGAGTGATAAATGGAGCAATTTTTTATACTCATATACCGTGAAAGCATCGAGTTTTCATTCACGAAATTGTATCCGGCTGTTATTTAATAAATAAACGATCATTCGTCTTTTAATTCATAATTTTTTGTGTGTTAATATTTTTATACGGTTTTTTGACATTTTGTTCAGTTACAATCAATGTCATTGAATGTATAGGTATTTTAAACTCGTAGGTGTAATAAATGTATGGTGTAATATGATATATACTATACCTCGTATAAATACACCAAACGTATTTATGATTTTTGTAAAACTGTTTGTCGTCGTAAACGCACACCACATCACATTAGCATAGTGTGGGTTCAGATCTCTTATTTACATTTTTAACGTACGGTTTCTGTCTATTCAATGTCGATTCAAAAGAATATACTAGATATTAAAAAACTTTATTCAATGACGACCTATTTAATGTACTTATACTTAGTTAAATGACACTTCTTATAACTAACTTCCGCCCCGCGGCTTCGTAGTTCCCGTTCCCGTGAGAATACAGGGATAAAATATAACCCATGACACTTTCAAGAAATAATGATTACGTGAAATAATTATTAAGATTGGCACAGTAGTTTCGGAGCCTATTTATAACAATTAAACAAAAATCAATTTTTTCCTCTTTATATTATTATAGTGCCTACTATAGATATAAATAAGATGGTCTATAGAATGGCCTACATGCAGGGGCATGTAGGCCATTCTATATCGTTATTAGAGGAATCCCTGAATTCTGACAAAAAAGAGAAAAAAATACATAATATAACGAAACATTAATAAATGACAAGGATGAAAAATCACATCCATTAAATGAAAAATGAGTGACTACCTAAAACCAATAGTAATTCCTTCGAAATCTAAGTATCCGAGTGGATGATACTAATGCCACTAATACGAGCGTTTTATCGAGCTTCCTTCACAGCTTTCGGCTTAACGACCTCCTTTCGGGTCGGGGCAAATAGACCAATATACTTTGAAATACTTTATTTACCGACCGACCTATTTTAGGTATATTAAATTGACACTTAAACATCTATAAAATCTAGTATAAGCTCTAGTGGTTCCCCGCGGCTTCACCCGCGAACCCGGGAGATCTTCGATTTTCCCGGGATAAAAAGTAGCCTATGTCCTTTCTCAGGCTCTTGAATATCCATGTACCAAATTTCAATTAAATCGGTTTAGTAGTTTTAGCGTGAAAGCAGACAGACAGACATAGCTACTTTCGCATTTATAATATTAATTAGGATTTACATCCAGATACAAAACAAAAAGACGTGTTCAGGCATCCTACAAATGTTTTTCTTCTTTGGGATATGAACCCACAACCGACGATTTAAAAGTCAGGATCACTAATTTAAAAAGCTAACCAATACAAATAAATTATAGGCTACGGAGTTAGTGTGTCTGTCACTGTCATTCGAATAAACTTAACAGTAATTAATATCACCTGCAACTATGGTCTGGTTTTGTACCATCACAAATTGGAATTAATTCATACCTAAAATGTTTTATTCATTGCATATTTCGGTTCATAAAATTCTGTTTATTAATTCATTGGGAATTGACGTTTATTTATGATGCGATCGGAATGGAGAATATTTAAATGACAAGAATTCAGTACAAAATAAATAAAATGGTCATTCAATTCGGAACTAGTGGAACAATCTAAATAATTCTTTCACCAATAGAAAGCTATGTTATTTGAGAGTTTCATAGGCTATATTTTATCCCTGTATTCCTACGGGAACGGGCACCACGGGGTGGCTCTGTGGTACCCACTGGTTTGTTTGTCCGAACATTCCCGGGACAGCCCGGGACATTTTTCACACACGGCAAATATGATTACAAAGTAAGCTTCAAAGTGAGCTTGTATTATGGTAACCAATTGCTGATATACTACATATATACTTTTAAATACATACATATTATAGATATTTACATCCAGACACAGGACAAACAGACATATTTTAGAAGGAGGTAGGGCGCAACGGATTCGTCCGTTCGAAATTGGAGTTGCCCGACTGGGGTAGTACCTCCACCTTACAAAAGACCGCAGCCAAATAACACTACATGTAGTGTTGTGTTCCTGCGGTGACTAAGGTAGCCAGAGCTCCATGAGGAGACGCTGTAGCGGCAGTGGGGGAATTAGGGATGGAGTAGCGTCGTAGGGGTATGCAGGAGTGATACCTTTTTAGCCTTTCGACAAAAAGTACCTACATTGCGCTTTGTCCCTTTCACTGCCTATGCAGTTGCTCCCTTATTTATAGGGTCGGCAACGCGTGAGTGACGCCTCTGGTGTTGCAAGCGTCCATAGGCTACGGTAACGGCTTCCCATCAGGTGGGACCGTATGCCTGTTTGCCACACTTGTGGTATAAAAAAACAAAAAAAAAATTCATGCATACATTAGTTATAGGTTCCCAAACCGTCAGATTTAAGCCTTTTAAACTATGAAACCTCGTTAAAACCCTTTGTTCAACCCACAGAAAGGAATATTCGATCTCACAAGTTATAATAGCCAATTAAAATGACAATTTCTGAGAACACCTCAAAGGCTTGTGCTGTTTTATCATAACCAGCAACCTAAAGCAATGCAGCTATTAAAATCTGTTAACACGATACTAAAGGTCGCATCTTGAACGAATAAGCAACTTAAATCTTTGAAAATAGAGTAGAAATTCGCTAAACAAACGTTTATAAGATAATAATTCAGTTTCAGCTGTGACGCGGCACCGCCATCTTGTTGTGCTCATTTAAATTGCAAATGGCGGATTAATAAATGAACGTGTTAGGTACACGTATAATTACAGAACTCGTCTAATAATATGGAAGGTAATTATTTGTTTTGTATAGCACTAGCTTTCTTCCGGTGGATTTGCGTGGGATTTGTTCAAAGGTGAATTCATAACAAACAAAGAATCGACTATTTCCTGTAAATAATATTTATTGATACTACATATGTAGGTAGATACCTACGTCATTACGTCAAAAACAAGAATTCCACATTTATAAATCCAAACGACATTACTTACCAGAATAATAAATTATAATCTATTCTTGACATTCTATCAATAGATACAAATTGGAATTGTGTATAAAAATACAGCATAAATATTACAGATATCAGCCGTAAGCTCATACTTTCAATGTATAAACTCAACCCTATTTCTAACGATATAAGGTCTAGATTATTGTCATGTATTTCTCTATTCTACGTACAATTTCAGGCTTCAATAAAAGTATGTATTACGATTTACCTCATCTTGGATCCCTGGAATACAAACAAATCGATTTTCAAAATGCCTATCTCACATATCTACACTAATATTACGAAGAGGAAAGATTTGTATTTATGTATGTAACAAATAAACTCAAAAAGTACTGGACCGATTTCAATAATTCTTTTTTCATTAGAAAGCTACATTATCACTGAGTAACATAGGCGATATTTTATCCCTGTATTTCCACGGGAACGGGAACTACGCGGGTAAAACCGCGCGGAGGCAGCTAGTTACTAATATTTATAAAAAGTTGATAGGTACTCTTCCACGCAAATACTACCGAACGGATTTGAATGAAATTTGGAGCATAGTTAATCAATCTGATATATAAAATTCTCGTGTCACAATGATAGTTACCATACTCCTCCGAAACGGCTTTATCGATTTTTATGCAATTTAATATGCATACATATTTAGTAGGTTTGAGAATCGGCTACTATCTATTTTTCATACCCCTAAGATCACGGCACCCAACGGGAACTAGGCGAGTGAAACCGCGGGGCGGCAGCAAGTAGATTAATATATAGGTGTTTGCAGGAAATTTGAAGATCTCCGGGAATGCGAGTGAAACCGCGGGGAGCCACTAGTACCTAAATAATAAACCAGACGAGTCAGTTGGCTTGGTTTAACTGCCCTTTCAATCTATTGTTCATGGGTTCCCATACAGAACAAACAATTAAATGCGTGAATGTCGGTTCATTTGTTATTATGTGTATGGCTTGCTGACGTTTTTGACGTATTAATAATAAATCTATATATATAAAAGAAAGTCGGGTTTGTTTCAACACTTATAACTCGAGATCTGCTGAATCAATTTTCATGGTTATTGATTCGTTGGATTTGTCTCCGCCCCGAATAGCAGAATACATCTTAAAAACAATGAATACTCGATATGTGAAATGAATACTTAATCATTTCAATAAATGCTGATTTGTTTATTAGATGTCAAACATTTGTTGTCCTATACTGTCAAATACTGTAACAACTATTCATGTGTGCGTTCAGAAATTATTTTATGTAAAATGTCTCGAAAGTTCGGAACTGTTATATTTGTTCTTTTTAGACATTAATTTGCGTAAACATTTATTACTTATTTAATTTTTAATTTCCGAAAATAATACCGAATAATGCCTGATTTTTAATTTGGTCGGTTTTTAAATTGATCAACTTTAAGTTTAGTCACAATTTAAGCTTTTGAACGCAATCATAATATTTGACATTAGATTTGACAACCAACTGTAATATGTCAATCCATCCTGTCGTACTTCAAAACACGGAAAAAAGTTATACGATATTGTGTTACCATATCTATGAGTGCATCCTTCTACTTAACTTTCTTTCTATCTATTTAATCAGCCCGTAATAACCCACTGCTGAGCATAGGCCTCCTTATTTTTATGCCTCTTTATACGGTCCTTTGCCAGTTACATCCACTGCTTACCCGCTGCTCCGACAATGTCGTCTACCCACCGAGCCGGTGGTCTACCCGGTTTCCTGTGTCTCTCTTGGCCACCACTCTGTAATAGCTTTAGCCCATCTTCCGTCATCCAGCCTTGCCAGATGTCCCGCCCAACCCCACTTTAATCCCGTGATCCGTTTACCCACATCCACGACTTGCGTTTTACGTCGTATTTCGACGTTGGGTTTTCGGTCCACGAGGGGGATGCCCAGAATGGTTCGCTATATGGCTCTTTGGGCAACCATTATTTTATACATGTCGCCTTTTGTAAGCGACCCTGTTTCAGTACCATAGGTGACGATAGGCAGAATGCACTGGTTAAATGCCTTGGTCTTCAGACACTGAGGATTAGAGCGGAAGATTCATCATCATTCATCAAGTTTCCCAAATTCAGCCCAACCTAACTGGATCCGTCTAGCAATCTCCTTCACCTGAGACTCCCGGTCAAACGACAAACGACTTCCAAGATAGATGTAGTGGTCTACATGTTCTATTGGGGTGTCACCCACATTACTGGTTGCTGTTCCAATTGGATGACTAGCCATGAGCTTGGTGTTGAACATGTTCATACGTAGACCCACTTTCAGGGATGCTTCGTGTAGTTCTGTAAGCATAGATTGAAGATCAGCAACGTTCTCAGATAGTAGAAGAAGGTCGTCAGCAAAACGCAGGTGTGACATGCGTGTGCCATTTATATTTATTCCTCTCTCTTCCCAGTCTAGAGATTTAATTACGTCTTCTAGCATATTAGTGAAGAGCTTTGGCAAGAGAGTATCCCCTTGCCTCACACCTCGCTTGATGGTGACGAAATCTGTCAGCTTATACATGCGCACCTGTAGAGTAGCCTTTTGGTGTTCGTGCACATGAAACCGTTTAAAGGGAAAAAAATCTCCCGATTTTTAAACATTCTTCATTGGTAAGCCGTGGTGGCTCAGTTGGGAACGGACCGACTCACGATCGTGAGGGTGCCGGTTCAAATCCCTGGCCCGTACCTCTGAGTTTATAAAAACTTACGTACGGATTCACACCACTGGCTTTCGGTGAAGGAAAACATCGTGAGGAAACCTGCATGCCTGAGATGTCACAATTAAAGGCATGCGAAGTCCGCCAATCCGCACTAGGCCCGCGTGGTGGACTATGGCCTAAAACCCCCTCGATGTTAGGGGAGGCTCGAGCTCCTCGGTGGAGACGTACCTATATGAGCTGTTGACGATTGGTACTCCGCTCCTATTGGTCGTAGCGTGATAATATATAGCCTATAGCCTTCCTCAATAAATGGCCTCTCTAATACTGAAATAATTTTTCTAATCGGACAAGTAGTTTCTGAGATTAGCGTGTTCAAGCAAACAAACAAACAAACTCTGCCGCTTTATAATATTAGTATAGATGTACTAGCTTCTGCCCGCGTGGAAAAGTTACTTTGTGCTAACGCTAACTTTCAACACGCGACTTCATTTACGTAGAAGGATGGACTCGCAGAGCCAACTGATGACTGCCCGTGCACGGCGGCTCAGCGCTTAAAGGCGCGCACAGTACTTGATCATTATTTTGCGGCTATGTAATTTTAAATTTGCGATATCTCCTAAGATATTCATTGAAATCGAATGATGTAAATGGCAATTTTGTTTTAAATTAAATACTTCTTATAAATAAGGTATTTATTTGGATAAGGATTAATATCATCTTTATAAAAACACCTTCACAAATAATGCATTATTTTAGAACAAATTTGGTTAGTAGAAAAATGGTTATAGTGAGCCAACCTTAACAGATAGACATATGCTGACGCTGTTTTTTTTGAACTTTTGAAGGGGAACAATTCTGTTCTACATCATTTTAGGGAAACTTTAACCGTTTACGCAGCGTTCGCAGCGGAAGCTCTCAACAGGAAAATAAATCTCCCGATTTTGAAACATTATTTATTGGTGCTCCGCTCCTATTGGTCATAGCGTGATGATATATAGCCTATAGCCTTCCTCGATAAATGTACTATCTAATGGCGAAATAATTTTTCAAATCGGACCAGAACTTTCTGAGATTAGCGCGTTCAAGCAAACAAACAAACTCTACTCCTTTATAATATTAGTATAGACTAGCTTCTGCCAGCGACTTCGTTCGCGTGGAATAGTTTCTTTGGGCTAACTCTAACTTTAACCCGCGACTTCGTTTACGTAGAAGGTTAGTATGGCTTATTTCATCTATAATTTTGGTGTGTCTATACCGATATCTATGATTATTTTTTTATTGAATGGGTAATAATGTTAACTTTTTTAAATTAGGAATGAGTGAGAGTATTATAAACGTTAGAGTAAACAAATATAATCAGAATGCTCCGAACTGCTAAGCTATCAGGAGTTACACGTGTTATTGAGAGTCAACCATAAAAGATGGACGTATGCTGGTGCAAGATGCTTTTTTGACATTTTATGTAGAATATTTCCGTCATGATTTCTATGTAACTTTAACCATTAAGGCTGCACACGCGACGGAAGCTTAAAAAAAACGGCCAAGTGCGAGTCGGACTCGCACTTGGCGGATCTATATATGTATGTATTTAAAATAGTATATCAGCTATCTGGTTACAATAACACAAGCTCACTTTGAAGCTTACTTTGGAATCAGATTGGCCGTGTGCGAAAAATGTCCCAGGATATGTATTTATTTCATTTTTATTTATCTATGTACTAACATAACAAAAGCGACTGTTCATAATTGGTGTATTTACATTAACATAAAATAAAATTGTTCCTAAAGTCCGTAAAGCTCGTTCGAGCACTAAAACTTTTTCAGGTCGTTATTATTACTTTCTTTCGTGTTCCTTTTGATGTTTTAATACAAATTCGTAATTAAATCTACGTTCGTCCGTTCGTTCTTTTGAATATTCATGAAAGTTTTAATTATCAGCACACTTTTCATATTTCTATTATAAATGTTGTTATGTCACGCTATTCGGCTGTTTTTGTTCTAATGGCTCAGTGGTGAAGGTACTTCTTACTATGGTAGCGTTTAAATATCTTAAAATACTTTTAGCGACATCTACCACTGTAGTAACACCACTCACCGTTAGGTGGCGCGCATTTAAAAATCAGAAATCCTGCATCGCGCAAGAGAGAATTTCTACGGATTCGGTATTAGACTGTGGTCCCACCCTGAATATAATTCTTTTTTAATGAAGGATGCTTAAATACCACAGCTCCTACATATATTAATTGGGATTCACAGCCATTTTTACTTCTACGGGTGGTGTGTTAAGTCTTCAGTCATATATCGTTACTTACTATAGTGTGATTGTTATCAAGCTCAAAAAAAAGGATTTGTGTTTTGAGCCTATATGCCTAGGATTTCAGTCCGCTAATCTTACTTCTTAGTTTACCTTACCCCCTCGTTGTTAGGGGTGGTACCTCTCCGCGGATCACATATTATTATGGGCTGAAGCTGAAGTATTTTAAGCTCCAAAATAGAGCCTGTTACATTTTGATAACTAACGTTAGAAGTGAATCAAAATCAATTGTTTCGAAACTAACCTCTGCCTTGAAACTTCGGTAGATGAGCAACTTAGCAGCAACTTTCAAGCGACCGCGACTCTACTGTCGCTTACTGACATTAACTTTGTGGAAACAAGCGACGCCGCGCCGGTTCGACGTCAAATAATTGTCAAACATAGTGGAATCTGCATCGGAGTATTGAAGTTTATTGTGAAACTATCTACGTGGAAATGTAGAGTACACATTATCTTATTAAGTTTGTGCTTGTGGGATATTTGATGTCAACTTGACTTCAGCAGCTTTGACCTTAATAAGTGACCTTTTGAAAGAAAGAAAGAAAATTTGTTTTATTTCTTCATAAACACAGAGATATAAATATTGAGACAGCACTATAATATTCAATGCGATAAAACTCCATCTGTATGTCATGGAAGAAAATTAGACTACGACTCGGCCTAATGGTGAGGTTTCCCCCAACACTGATATTCTATCGCCACCTTTTGAGTGTGCGTGTGAACTAAAACTATAACAAAATAAACCAAGATAACTTCCCTCAGTCACAGGTATTATATACACAGGTACATACAATATATGGGCTAGGCTATAGTATGTATATACGAGGCCTATTTTGGAGCCTAAGCTGAATATATTTTATATTGAGCTTCATGCTTTTATTTGGCTTTGTTGCAAGCGCTTTGATCTTACGGATCGGATCCATATTCCCATTATATTCTACACTAGTGGCTCCCCGCGGTTTCACCCGCGTACCCGGGAGGTCTTCCATTTTCCCGGGATAAAAAGTAGCCTATATGTTAATCCAGGTTATAAGCTATCTTTATTCCAAATTTCATTCAAATCCATTGAGTAGTTTTTACGTGAAAGAGTAACAAACATCCATACATACATACATCCATACTTACAAACTTTCACCTTTATAATATATAGGAAGGATAGGAAGGATAAATGGCTGAAGAAGCACAATTGCGTCATAATGAGATAAGACTTTCTGATTCCAATTTTAGGTAATTAACTGTCGGCCCCTCATTACATAATCAAACCTAGAATGACATAAAAATAAACATAGTATGTATCGACTTAATTATGAATTCAATAATATCCTTAAATCATTGTTCTGTCAAGTCGTTTTTTTCCATAATTTCGAATCAAAAATCTTTTAAAAATCAAACGATCTACTTTGAATTAAGGTTGAGTTATTCCTTTAAGTAGTCCAAGTTTCATGGTAAGGCTACACAATCTTTCATATTTCCCTTCATAGTGACGCGACCAAAACAATATTGTAGGCACGACCTAATTAGGCCAGCTGGGAGGGAATGGAACGAAATGGAACCAGCCAACAATTACAGGCAATGTCTGTGATAATTGCCAAACACGACTGGTGTTATTCGCTCACAAAAGAAAGGTTAATCGCTGTTAGGATCACCACTCTTGTTTCTTTTATAAATAAACCTGGGTATTTTATTAGGTACATATGACGGTTCCGAGCGACAGCGCTCACGACACGACGATACAGTCCGCGTAAGAGTGTAAATGGCAATCTGAAGTAAACTTCTAGTCCGTTAAAAAACTTATTCTAAGCTAAGCCGTTTCATTACTCTATCTATTGATTTATTTACTTTAAATATCACGGTAGAACACTAATAACAATATTAAAGGAACAATAAAAAAATATTTATGAAACTCCCATTAAAATACGTAGCGTAATTTTCGAAATCTCACCATATAGATGGCGGGAAGTGATTCTGTTTTATACGACATAAAGATGTATATTGTGACAGAATATTATTATGGCACAACTAGTGGCTCCCCGCGGTTTCACCCGTATTCCCAGTACTTATAAAAATTAGCCTATGACCTTTCCTAAGCTTTAGTCCATCTCTGTAGCAAATTTCATAAAAATCGATTCAGTGATTTAGGCGTGAAAGCGTACAAGATAGAATTACCGCATTTATAATATTAGTAGGGAAGGAGGGATAAGGATTATTTATTAAACAATATGGTTGCCCTATTTTCAGGATATAACAAAACAATAGAATTATTCGTTCGTGTCAAAATCAACGATGCAAAAGCAAATATTTATCCTTTTGCCTTGCCCACCGTCCGCCCTTAAATAAGTTACCTCATAAACCCTTATTCATACAACATTGTTTCAACTTTTGCACCCAATTTTATACGTCAAATTATGTTATCGTTCATGATTAATGTATTCAGTACAATTTTTAAGTCAAACATGAACTTTTGGGCTCCGCAGGACTAATTAACTTTTGATCTCGAATTTATTTGATTTAATTTTTAATGGGACAGAACGGGAAGCAGTAATTAAAAGAGTCTTTGCTATGATAGGGACATAGATCTTCGGCTATAAAACTAAATAGTTGGTATATATTATTTATTTGAGTACTCAAATAACCATAGGTACTTACGTATTCAATATACATAGATATAAATACAGTGGAGTATAAAAATCCTTATTTTTTGTTTAGAATAAAATATATCGTTTTTAATAAATAAATAAATATTCTTGGACAATTTTCACACAATTCTATAAAACGATTTTTCAAATAAAAGTAAGTTACTATTACATAACATGTAGAAAATTTAATAGGATTAAAAGATGAAAGTTTTTTTATTTATTTATTTAAAACCAGCAATAAATAGAACGAATCCGAACGTGTCTCCAGACCGCAAAATAGGTGTGCCGCAAAAAGCAATTCTATGTTCTACTATATATGGTGTTTTTTTAATTGTAGACATGATATTGTAAACTATAGTCCATTCTTCCATTCGTTAAATATAGTTTTTTTTTCCAATTTACAATTACTTTTAACCAGTAGTGACAGAGATTAGCGTGTTCAAACAAACAAACTTCAGCTTTATAATATTAAGCACTAGTGGCTCCCCGGGAGGTCTTCCATTTTCCCGGGATAAAAAGTATCCTACTTATGTCCTTTCTCAGGTTCCAGACTATCTGCGTACCAAACTTCATTTAAAGCGGTTCAGTAATTATAGCGTGAAAGCGAGACAGACAGAGTTACTTTCGCATTTATAATATTAGTTTGGATTAAGATAGACTTTCCTTCAAAATTTTCAAGTCTAAATTGATGAAACTTTATTATTAATAGCTGCCTCCGTGCGGTTTCACCCACGTAGTCTCCGTTCTCGTAGGAATATAGTGATAAAATATAGCCTATGTTACTCGTGGATAATGAAGCTTTCGAATGGTGAAAGAATTTTAAAAATGGTCCAGTAGTTTTTGAGCCTATTCACTACAATCAAACAAAGTTTTCCTCTTTATAATATTAGACAAATGAGTAAGGATTTGATAGTATTTAATGAAAATTTTCTAACTCGTATAGTATTTACCAAAACCCTAAACAAGTTAAAAGTACAGTCATGCACATTAATCATTAGGGCTCCTTTTCACTTGCCCATCGCACCGCGCCGTTAATAACCTGAAAATGATTTATTATATTGCCTCAATGGTGACGGCAAATGCCTTAAGGTTCGTAAGTTTGAATCCCACAAGCTAGTTTAAAATATTTTTATGTACCAATTAGGTACATGAATTACCTTAGATTAATTGAAATTAAAATAGGTCTTTAAATGATTATGAAAAAAGTGACACGTATAGTCGGTTATAGGTACATGCTACCTTCCATTCTGCAGTTTCACACACATTCCCGGGAATCTAAAATTTTCCCGGAATAAAAAGTATCCAATGTATAAATCCAGAATATATTCCGTAGATAAGGCAAGTTTAGTCTAAAATCCCATAGCGGTTGTTGCGTGAAAGAGGAACAGACATCCATCCATTCTCTTTTACATTTAAAATACACTAGCGGACCCGGCAGACTTCGTTCTGCCCATAAAAACCTTTACCATGAAATACTTCGTAATTTGGTGAAAACCGCATGAAAATCCGTTCAGTCTTTGTGTTCATCGCGTTCAGACAGACAGACAGAGGCGGCGGGGACTTTGTTTTGTAAATATAGATAATAGTAGGACTTACAAAGTAATGGTCTGCGTGCTTATAATGCGAAGAACCAAAGTCATTAATGTGGAAAATTAATTTGAAACATTCAATTTACTTTATGACAGCAAAGGTTTACTTTCTTGCTATTATTTCCGGGGTGTATGCAAATAAAAAATGGCGGACGTCGACCCAAAATTGTATACTTTATAAACTTTAATAACCCCCATTTAAGTAATCAAGAAAATAAACGTTAAGAAAACTATTCTTCTAATATTATAAATGCGAAAGTTTGTGAGTATGGATGGATGGATGCATGTTTGTTACTGTTTCACGCAAAAACTACTGAACGGATTTAGATGCTTAAAACCTGGATTAACACAAGGTCTACTTTTATCTCGGGAAAATTGACCATCCCCCGGGAACGCGGGTGGTGTTCCCGGCAGGGAGCCACTTGCTCAGCATTAAACAACCTGTAGCATCATATCATATCATTATATACGTCTCCACAGAGGAGCTCGAGCCTCCCCTAACACCGAGGGGGCTTAGGACACAGTCCACCACACGGGCCTAGTGCGGATTGACGGACTTCACATGCCTTTAATTGTGACATCTCGGGCATGATGCCTCACGATGTTTTCCTTCACCGAAAGCCAGTGGTGTGAATTCGTACGTTATTTTTTTTAACTCCGAGGTACGGGCCGGTGATTGAACCTGTACCCTCATGATCGTGAGTCGTTGTGTTGCCCGCTGAGCCACCACGGCTACCTGAACTTTAATAACCCTAATTTAAATATTCACAAAAATAAACTATTAAGCAATAAACAACCCATAAGGTTTCATTGTTAACTATAATTACGTAATTACTACCGCCATATTTCAAATCCGGTCAGTGTTGCCACATCACAAAAATAAATAAACGTAGCAATATGGAAACACTCCTTTTAGAACGACTTGACGTGTATTAATTAAAGCCGGAAAAATGATCTAGATTTACAACGTTCGTGACTATGCAAATTAAAAGGAATTTACTTTTTTTGTTACATTTGTTACTTGTAACATATTTTTCACTTGGCAACATTTATTATTTTTTATTAGTTACATTAAAACGACGCTCTTCCGATGTTCTATATTCTTAGGAGTAATTCTAGATAAATAAATATCCTGGAACATTTTTCACACACTGACAATCTGATTCCAAACTAAGCAGAGCTTGTGATATGGTAACCAGATAGGTAATATACGACATGTACTACTTTTAAATACATACTTATATAGATATTTACATCGAGACACAGGACACACAGACATAGGTATTCATGCATACAAATGTTTGTCCTTGAGAGTCAGGGTCACTAACCACAAAGCCAACCGGTCTGTCAATCCAGATCTATGAATTTTTTATCAAGAAAGTCTGTCCTAGATTAGGACGCTTCGCTTCTTTCTTGTCGCAATATATTTGTCTCTTTCTGACACATAAATGCAAGTGAAGCCGCGGGACGGTAGCTAATATTAAATAATGGTTCTAAAAACACAAGTTCAGTATTTATGAAGTCTAAACGCTGAAAGTGACTGTAAATGTAGTAGTTATAATAAAAACTTTAACTGCCTTTGTGTGAAATCGATTTCCGTTGAAATAACCAGTACTAGTCGTTCTCACTTATTTCATTTAGTTCGATCCGGTGTTGCCTTATGTTATATCAGATCAAAATATGTAAGTATAGTAGTTAAACACTAACAAATATACAAATTAACCACGATTTTAACTGGCAAATATATATGTTTTAAAATGTATTATATTATTTCTTACTTTTCTATTTTTATGTTTCAGTAGGTACTTATCATATCGAGTTGTTGTAAAACATTAAGTTTTGTATTTTTACTATTACAGGTTCAAAATAACAATAAAATAATTATTACATAAAAAAACCACAAAGGTTTGTGACAATTAACACTATAAATAAGATTATAATGTAATAGCAGTGAGCAACATTTGAGGAATGCTGACCCGATTTTATAAAATCTTTATAGGTAAAAGAAAAAAAAGGGGTAATTAATTATTACAACTTTTATAGATACTTATAGTTACAAAAATCTAAATGTTATATATTCAAATAGGTCTTTACAGCCATTTATGTATAAACACTATTAATGCTCGGTTCTGAAATTTGTTTTTACTGAGAATGAATTCAGTAATTACTCTTTTCAAAACCAACTTAGATCTTATACAAAGTTCCAATAGTAATTCTGCACTAGATTGGCCACACTGGTTGCACTGCGGCAAATCCATCTGTCATGCTTTACGTCCGCCTCGTTCACTTGAGTAGCTTTTATTGACCGTGACTGTACCTGAGCACACTGAATGACTTTTCTCGTTGACTGTACAAAGGAAAGGATTGGTCTCACAACAATATGGCAATAGGAGGCCGTAGAAATTAAAATAAATACACCATTTTGTATGAAAGGTATGTCAAAACTATTTTTCTCTATGGCCAGGCTATAAGTGACCAGTTTTTATGATTGTCCTGGTGGTTATGTGGATTATTTTAGCTGAGTTCGATGATAACAGTTAATCAACTTGATTGAAATTAGCTTTTCCCTTGCACTAGTATCTGGATTAAGTATTATACTTTATTTGGCATGTTTTTTTATTTAGGCACATATTAATATACGTAGCGTTTTTCAATAAATATTGAAATAGGGCCAATAAAAAGTTTTATTGCAGAATTTTATCTAACCACAAAATTTCATCTTCAGAGCCGTTTCCAAAAATACATTTACCTACATTAAGAATTTACCTACATAAACTTTGTCTAGGTAAGTATAATAAGTCTGAGGGATTTAAAAAAAAACTGTCAGCAAACCGTTCAAATCAATATTAAAATAGATTTATTAATATATAGACTAGGCTTGTCTAAATAATTATTCTACTAGTAATAGAGTAGTATTCAACTAGTAGTAAATAGGTATATATTCATAGCTGCCCACCAAACTAACAGCCCTAACAAAACAATAGTCACAACCCTTCAATATTTACATAACATTGATTAAATTCGACAATATTTATGTACTTAGAAATAACAATACAATCCGAGAATTGTGTGGCACGAACTTAATAACGCACTTAATAACACCATGTCCTATATACACAGTGATAACGGAATTTATCTGTCATAGTTTAATTAAATATCACGAAATATTTACATTGTACCAATTATCTTGCGTAAATAATGATAATAATCCGAATTGGCAACCATTGGTCTCGTGCTAAATTAATTTGATTATATATTGTTTATTTTATTAATAAACTCGAGATGGTATTGTATTGTGTTTGGTTATTTTGTGTAGGTATTTGAATATTATATGTCTTTAAGCTGAAGAAAATATATATGGAAATTGCTCGAGGAGTTTAGGAAGCTTTGCTACAAAGACATGCACACATCGGTTAAAATTGACCATTAGAAACGTAGGGTATAATCCCTGAAAACGCTTATATATTTTGCCTTACGAATATCAATTAAAGTGCCAAAAACTGGCCATGGTTATTTCTTTTTCGGATTCTCAACTAAGTACCTATTTGATAATACAACCAGTGAATAAATTTGAAATATTCTTTAACAATGATGTAATTTTCTATACAAGTATGTATTTAAAAGTAGTGTATGTAGAACATTAGCTATCTAATTACCATATTACAAGCTCTGCTTGGTTAGGAATCAGATTGGCTATGTGTGAGAAATGTCCCGGGATATTTATTAAAAAGATAGAGTTACAAAATGGACAGGTAGATTAAAATAGTACTAATCATATATGGAAAACATGCAAACCTTTACAATCAGACGTCGCACCATGCAATCGTGCAAAAACTGCTGACGCGATCCAAATCAACACTTGAAAGAACTGAAGCTTTGAAACCGCGATCCATTTATAAAACGTATTCAGGAAAATTGTACCCTGATTCATATAGATTCGCCACTTTGTTCCGGAGCGGATGGGCCTTTGAAGTGATTTTTTATGCGCTCTATATGAAATACACAATTACACATTGGTACATCTCGTGTCACAGTGATTAACAAAAACAATTATATTTCGCCCCGCCGTTTCACCTGCGTTCTTGGGAGACCTTATAGTTTCCCGGCATAAAAGGTACATAGGCTACCATAAAATATATCCTATGTTCACCGGAGATAGGGTAGCTTCCCAACAGTGAAAGAATTTTTCAAATCGATCAATTAGTTTCGGAGCCAATTCAATGCGAACAAACAATCAAATCTGTCCTCTTTATAATATTAGTGTAAAATGACAGAATTTTTAACTCAAATTTCTGTATTTTTAAATCTCCTTGAGTTGGGTTTGAATTATCCTGAATATGAAACACAATGGGACGACCACGGAATCCCAAACAATGAGACAATCACGTTTCAAATTGCAGGGATCGTTTTGCTCGAGTAACCAACTTTTGTATGCCGTTCGGTTCATGAACTCGATATTTAAGATTTGAAAGCATTTTACCCTTTATACTAATCTGAAAATGTAAAGTATACTCAAGGAAGTGTAGTAAGTGTTGAAATTGAATATTTTTTGGTTATCAATTTAATTGAATCTACTGTAGTGTTCAGTCGTATCCATAAGTTAGACAGTATTTCATAATAGGAAATAATGAGACATCAGATCATAAGATACTAGCGGACCCGGCAGACTTCGTTCTGCCCACCAGCGCTACCTACTGCGTCCAAATTGATGTATTATATATAAAATCCTTCCCCATGAAATACTCCGTAATTTGGTGAAAACCGTTTGTAAATCAGTTCAATAGTTTTTGTGTTCATCGCGTTCAGACAGACAGACAGAAGCGGCGTGGACTTTGTTTTATATATATAGATTTATTTTATTTAGATTACAAATAACCAAAGTTGTTTGTAAACTGAAGAAAAATAAATGTTAGTAAGCGCTGAAAAAAATATTATAACTATCTACTCCACTTAAAATTCTTAAAGATACGTAGTTATTAAATCTTATAAGTATTATTTCTATGAATGACCTTACTTTTCTCATTATGTTGACAAACATTCCTACATATTTTCCTCAATATAAACCGCTCGAGTTCTATGGTAAACATATACACAAATGTAAAATAACCAAATCAGTTTCTGCCAAGCCCACATGTATCTCGTTATCTTCTCACAACACGCGATTCCCATTCCTGAAACGTTCCCGGATTGTTCTCGCTTTATGCCAACCACACTGATTAACCTTAAATGATAATGAACGTATTGTTTTGGCCGTTTTACCACTTCTCCGTTTTATACTGTGCTGCGAAAAGTGTGGCCGTTTTTATTTTTTTTTTATTTATTTAATAATATATTGCACAATGTAAATAATAACTGTAACAATTATTAATTACAAGGACCCTGGTAGGGTATGGCAACAAGAACATTTTATAATTAAAAATACAGCATAATATTCTACAAGCTACCTATTCTAATTATAGATACAATGAATATGGAGAAATTTATAAATATATATCTAGTGCAAAATATTTAGTGTGGGAATATTCTATCATCCATAAAATCTTTGATGCTATAATAACATTTACCTATTAGAACAATCTTAAGTTTATTCTTAAAAATATAATCACTGCTAACATTCTTTAAATAATCTGGTAACTTATTATATATTTGTATACATCGGTATTGGGGGCTATTTCTGAACATTTCTAATCTGGGGGCTGATATAGCCAATCTATTTTTGCGACGTTTATTTTGATCAAAACTAAATAGTTCTAAATTTTTTCTAACAAACATGGCTATTTCTAAAATGTAAATTGATGGTAAGGTGAGAATTTTATGTTTAATAAAATGAGGTTTGCAACTGTCTCTGGCCCTTATGTTAACTAACACACGTAAGCACTTCTTTTGTGTCACAAATAGGTCGCTGGCGTCAGTGCTGTGGCCCCACATGATGATGCCATATCGGAGCCACGCATAGGCGTACGCGTAGTACGCAGATAGTGCACACTCAGTGTTTGTGTTTGTTTTTAGTACCCTAAGTCCGTAAAGGAACTGAGATATTTTTAGCTTGATATTTTCTATGTGTTTTTTCCAGTTTAAGTGGGTGTCTAATGTTAGTCCTAAAAAGTTTAAACTGTCTACTTCTTCTAACTTTATTTTGTTGGCAACTGTTGATAAATTTATTTTTTGTTTTTGATAGGGTTTAAACTGCATTATTTTAGTTTTTTTATTATTAATTTCTAGGTTGTGGCTCTTCAACCATGAATTTACAGTTGTGAATGTTTCGGTTATAAGGCAATTTTCGTCTAATTTGTTAGTAGGGCACTTGAATAATAGAGATATGTCATCTGCAAATAGGACACAGAGTGAGTCGCATACTTTAGGGAGATCGTTGATGTATAAAAGGAAGAGAATGCATCCTATCACACTGCCTTGGGGTATGGACCAATTGGTGGTGAGGGTATCGGAGTATACATTTGTTATCTCACGTGTGTTGTCATCCAGGTATTCAATTTGTACACATTGTTGTCTGTCAGCAAGGTAAGATCGGATCCACTCGTGTGCATCTCCTCTGATGCCAACTCCGAGTAGTTTATTGAGTAGGATGTTGTGTGACACTCTATCATATGCTTTCGTCATATCAAGCATAATTCCTATTGCGTAGCTTTTGTCTCTGATATAGTTGAGAATTTCTTGGACGTATTTATAAACAGCTAGAATCGTAGATCGTTTTTTTCGAAATCCATATTGGTTCATATCCAGAATATCATATTTTTCAACAAAATTACATATACGGTTTGTCATAGCCTTTTCATAAACTTTGGAAAACGCTGGAAGGATTGCGATTGGTCTGTATTGACATGGCGGATCTTTTAATTTACCGCCTTTCTTAAGTATAGGTTTGATAATAGCTATTTTTAGTCTACAGGGGAATGTTTTTTCACAAAATGATTGGTTAATGAGATATGTTAACGGGGGGGCAAGTTCATTTGCACAAGTTTTAATAAGTGTAGAGGGGATACCATCTTTACCACAGCTATGTTTGCCAGGAAGCTTTGAAATGATTTTGAGTACTTCGTTTTCAGTAACAGGTTGTAGGAACATAGAGTTGAGTGTAGTTGTTATGACTGGGTGAGCGCTGGAAGGCGCCGGCGGGGGCGGGGGCGGGGGCGCGGGCGCGGGCGGTGCGCGGGGACTGCTGGTGGTTTGTGTTGACGGGTGCGGGCAACCTACGGATGCGAAATACTGGTTGAAAGTATTTGCAACTGTATATGGACATTCTATTATGGTACCATTTGAGTTTATTTTAAGATTATCACCATGTTTTTTCTTAGATTTTTGTGTCAATTTTTTTATTATACTCCACATTTTTTTTGTTTTATTTGTTGCCGTTTTCATTTCTTGTGCATAGATAATTTTTTTGGATAACTTAATAGATTTTTTCAAAATATTAGAATAGAGCTTAAAATGGTTTTTTAATAATTTGTTTTTTGATTTATTTACAAGTGTTTTTAATAGCCTTTTATTTTTACATGATATTTTTAATCCGTGTGTTAGATAATTATTATTCTTTTTATCCATAAGTTTTACGCGATACTGGGGAAAAGTTTTGTTTATAATTTCTTTTAACTGATCCTCAAAAATATTATAGTTTACGTTAACGTTATTTGTATCTAGTAGCAATTTATTCCAAGGAATTTTCACAAATTCTTTTTTTAGTGCTGAAATATATTTAGGGTTATTGATTTGGCGTATGTTTTTGTAAAAAAGTACATTTTCCATTTTCGGGTTTAGTGCGAAACTGTAGGATACACATTTATGGTCGGATATTCCATGGTCTTTTACATCTATTGAAAAGGTTTTATTGTTTGTAAATAGTAAGTCTATACAGGTTGCGCTCGTGTTCGTTTCTCTTGTTGCTTGTTTGACTATTTGATGTAAGTTATATTCTAGCATTATTTCTGTAAGTTTTTTGTAATTTTTCGTGTTATTTATTGCATTTATATTAAAATCACCCCCTATAATTATATGTTTTTTGTAATGACATGATTTTAATTTTGTTAGTAACGATTCGAGAAATTTAAAAAATTGTTCAATGTTCCTATCTACCCTATACATGCTTATCAATAGTATATTTGGTTTTAATTCTATTGCGCAACATTCAATGACATATTCTTCAGACAGATCCGTCAGATCACTCCTCTCAGTGTATTTGGTTCCAGCCGGCAGGAGAATAGCGACACCGCCTCCTCGACGCTGGCGACGACAGTAGGCTGCGGCGAACTCGTATCCGTTGACTTGTACGTAGGGACGTTGACTTTCCGTGATCCATGTTTCTGATAGGCATATTGCCTGATATTTATTTTCTTGCAGTAGGTTTTCGAGTATATGTATTTTGTTTTTTATACTTTGTACATTTTGTATGCCAATATTAAAAGTAGTTTCGAAAGGAATTATTTCTTGTTTGGTGAGTGTTTGTTGGGGATATATTGTTCATATTGATTGGGATATTAGCCTTTCTATTCTTATTATTATCATGAGGCTTTGTTAAAGGAATATTGTCTGGCAGTGTTGAGGAAAAACTTTGTTTCTTATTTTCATGATTGATAAATTCCTGCCCATTGATATATAGTTTGTAGTTTTTTATTACTGCATGTTGTCCGCCTTTTCTTGCTTCATAAAGAACTTTTCGCATATCGTTATGTTTTTTTAGAGCATCATTTTCTAAGAACTCGCCAATTACGAGACCAGTTTTCACAAAGTATCGTTTATTCTGTAGAAGATACTTTGTCATCCTCTTATGTCCGTTGTGCTAGAAAGATTCTAAATAACTTGTTGACCCGCGCAACTTCGTAAGCGTCACTTGCCCGTTTTCGCATATTTTTTATTGATGCTCCGCTCCTATTCGTCGTAGCGCGATAATGTATAGTATAGATGATGATGCATGCGAAGAACTTAGAATAGCGCGGTTTTCAACTCACTTTTTATTTGATTTAAATTGTAATACCTATACCTAACTAAAAATAACATAACAATTTAAAAGAAAATATCCGTTATTTTGTACGTATTTTCTTTGTCACGTATGTCACGTGAATTGTTCTCTCTTTAGCAGATATTTAATTCTTCCAAAACGTTTCTGACGCAATTTATCGCCACATCATCTGTACGTACACAATTTTATTATTAATGATGACAATGTTTGGGTTGTCTTTCTCTAACATTATTGTAAACTAGTGGCTGCCCACGGTTTCACCCGCATTTCCGGGAGATCTTCAATTTCCCGGGGATAAAATAAATACAAAGTGTTAATCCAGGTTATGAACTATATGTGTTCCAAATTTCATCCAAATCCGTTTAGTAGTTTTTGCGTGAAAGAGGAACAAACATCCATACATCTATACATACAAACTTTCCCATGATATATAATTACATGAAAACTGCGAAAACTTACAAATAAATTGCTATATAATATGTAGGCTTCTTATTACACATGGAAAATTTAACATACCATGGGGACGCGAGCGACACCGCGGGGGGGCATTAGTGTATATAAATACATTTCATTTCAAGTGTTCAAAACTCAACTGGGTGCTTTAGATAATTTACTCAAAGCGTACGCGGGCTGATAGGATAGCCGCCGAGCCGTAAATGTGAAATACAATTGCGTTTCACCATTTTGTATTCGGAAATGTAGCGTTTTGTAACAAAACCTTATAAACACAGCCCTAGCTATTGATCGTGAGATCGATTCTCATAGACGACAAATATAAATAATATGAATATGGAATATTTATATGTATTTTCTTTTTTTTAACTATTTTTTTTATTGTTATTTACATTATTTAATAAGTTATTAATATTAAGGGATGGGAAGAAAAAGGGAAGATATATACTGAGATTTTTATATACATAAAATAAGCTACCATTTTAGGTATTAGAACGAATATTATGCTATATTTTGATAAACAAATATTTCATGTTTTAAATGTATCATTAAAAATTACACTTACATACATGTTACCTAAAAACCTTCCAGTAATTAATCAAATTCTATTTACTATTCATTAAACATTGCATATTATTAGTCATTACTAGGTTTTACTATAATTTCAATAATTCCATATCCATATTTAATATGTTAATTGGTCTCCTGTAATTTGTGTAATGTCAGACGGAATATTAGATGTTCATGCACAGTTTCTGAGGTTTAGTTCAGAAGGCTGAAATTACATTAGCTCGAGATGTAGAGATGATGAGTATGATGGATCCCCCCATAGGATCAATTTTTTTTTCCTTGGTACTGTTCTTAAAATTTCTCCAGGCCCAAACTTGACACCAAACATTTATGGTCGTATCTGACAACTAGACACTTGAAGCTACAATTTGGGTTTCTTTTTTTTGCTGTACGATTGTTTTCCTCGGAGTTATAGCTCGTATCGTTGAAATAACCCAAAAATTTCAAATATTATTTATATCCCTATCTTTTTGTGTCTAGTGTATTTTGTATTTATTTATTTATTAGACACACCAACGATATACATACAATTATGTAAACCATCTTAAAATAAATATAAAATAAAGACATTGAGGAGAATGTATACTAACAATGGGTATGTACAGCTTAGTTAGTACTATAATTGTAAAAAACTAAAGTAACACTTTGTTTTTTTATTCTGTAAAAACTACAATAGTCTACCTATTTCGGATTATGAGACAGCCCGGTGACAGGCGAGTAATGAAACCTGGAGAAGAGCCTAAGCCTATTGTCATCAGATAACAATCTACACTATCTACACTAATATTATAAAGAGGAAAGATTTGTATTTTTGTTTGTAACGAATAAACTCAAAAAATACTGGACCGATTTTAATAATTCTTTCTTGCGCTACATTATCACTGAGTAACATAGGCTATATTTTATCCCTGTATTCCCACGGAAACGGGAACTACGCGGGTAAAACCGCGCGGAGGCAGCTAGTGAAATATAAACTAAATGGTACACACAAGTAGTACTAACACCTAAACTAGGCTTCAATATTTAATTCTAGTGTCTTTTTATCGTTATTTCTATTTGTAAAAACCGTATCACAACTCATTGTGTGGTTAAGAAGAAGTACCTTAACGGAGAGGCAGACAGTGCCAGAGATAGCGACTTTGTTTTAAACTATTCAGAGATTCAAGATGGTACAGAGATAGAGGGCTAGTTTTGGCGATGACAACTCTGGTTGTGACGTCTAGACCGTTGGTAGATTAAGTTTGGACTTTAATGTTGCTGCTGAGAGTTGAGTTTTCCGTGGCCCATTTTGAGTGTTTTAACCTAGTCAAGACGTATACGATTCTCATCCTTATTTCAAAGAGAATGTTGAGACTCCAAAAAGATAAAATTTAATAAAAATTGTAATCTTACGTTACCTTAGATACGATACGTGCTCCCGGAAAAGATTATAATAATATTTGTCATGACACAATTTACTCTCATGTCTTTTAGCTTCCGCCCTACGAGTTCGGGGTTTTTAAATTTTCCCCGCGATAAAAAAATTACTAGGAAAATGTCGTGACTATAGCCTAAACATTCTCGTAGTTAGGGGAGGCTCATGCCTCAGTGAAAACGTAAATGAACTGATGATGATGATCATGTATAAAACTTGAACCAATTTTATTGAAGGAAAAAGCTTCAAGTGCAGGGGTTTCGACCACGGGGATAAAAACAATCTATTCTTATCCTCTAAATCCCTTCAGTCGTTAGCAAGAAGGAGTAATAAGCATCCATCTTCACAAACTCCCGCAAGAACACTTTATATTCTGGTAAATCTATTGCACGCGGTTAAACCTGAAGTAAGTAGGTATAATCCAACATGACTGACTTAGGTTACATACCTTTATATATTTGCATATAAATATATAGTATAAAGCCTATAAGCATCAACTCACGAATACGGGTGCAGGTTCAAGCCACTGAACCTTACTGAGTTTAAAAACTTATGTATGGACTCACACCACTGGTTTTCGGTAATGGAAAACATCGTGAAGGAACCTGCATACCTGAGTCACAATTGTAGGCATGAGAAGTTGGCGATTCTTCATTAGGCTCGCATTGTGGACTATGGTCTAAGCTCCTTCGTTGTTCTTCTGCGGGGCCGGCGTCTCGGACACGGCGGTACATACGCGCGAGGAGTGCCCCGCTTGGGCGACTCCTCGCACCGCCTTGTCCGCGACGGTCGGCGCAGACCTCTCACTGCCGGCCCTCATCAGGGCCATGGTGGGCAGCGAGGAGGCCTGGGAGGCGGCCGTAACCTTCTGCGGCCAAGTCATGTCACAGAAGGAGGCGGCGGAGCGGGTGAGAGAGGACGACGTCAACTCTCTCCCGCTTCGCCGCCGCAGGCGCGGTAGGCGGCGACAGGCCTTCGCGGGCCGGTTGCCGCCGTAACGCCGGGGACCGGGGCGGCGGATCGGGGGATCCGCCGCCCACGCCAACGGTCCCATGCCGGAGATGCCCATTTGTTCCATGGGCATCTCCAGTGAAGTTGAGAGGGTGGGCGGGACTCGCATGCGTTTTTCGCATCGTGAGTCCCGCCCCCCCGAGACGGGCTCGGCCTCCAGCAGTGTTTTTGGGAGGCCGAGCAGCGCCGGCGGGGCATGCGGTTGTAAGGCTTACGCGTGTCCCGCAGCCCCGCCACACGGCGCCGAGGCGTCAATGGAACCCCAGGGGTTTAGTGGGTAGGCACCGGCACCTTCTGTGCCGGTGAGTCTCCATATAACCCGGCGGCTCCCCCCGGAGCTGCCGGGTATCCTATGAGGATTCCCCTGGGAAATAAAAAAAAAAAATAAACAAAAAAAAAAAAAAAAGGCTCGTGTTCTTCGGTGGAGTCGTATATGAGCTGATAATTATGTATGTAAATGACATATGTTTATGTATTTATGACAGTATATAATATTTTATGACCAAATACACTGAATAATTTCAAAGGTACTTTTCCATTTAATACGAATAAAGATGGCGGAACATTATTAGGAATATATAGCGAGATGATGGCTCGAGGGAGAGGAATTTAATTATTGTATAGGAGATTTATTATTTGAACGACAGATATTAAAAAAATATACTGTGTGCGTCGTTGGAACCTACCTATATAGTTACTTAGTCTGTGGTAGTACGTAAGTTAGTTGGGAATTGCACAGCCCTACAAAAAAAAAATTGTTGCCCTGGATTTATGTACAACTTAGGGCCCAGATTACGAATATGTAGCGACACATTATAGCACATGCATTGTAATTCGCTGACATCTGGGATTGCAAGGTATGAGGCGAGTGAGGTTCATCAGTCACTACCTGACACGCATGATAGCCACAAGTAGCAATTGGTAATTAATATAAATAGTGTTGCGTGTTGACCATCTTTTCATTTAATTAATCTGGTAAAAATATATTGCTAAAAGAACTGAATGTGTTCATCTATACTATATCTATACTAATATTATAAAGAGGAAAGATTTGTTTGTTTGTTTGTAATGAATAGGCTCCGAAACTACTGGACCGATTTCAAAAATTCTTTCACCTTTGGAAAGCTACATTATCCCCGAGTAACATAGGCTATATTTTATCCCTGTATTCCCACGGGAACGGGAACTACGCGGGTAAAACCGCGGGGAGGCAGCTAGTGTTTTATGTGTCACCTCACGATGTTATCCTTCAGCGAAAGCTCAAACTCATCCTAGGAGACCTCCCGATACCCAACGTCGCGTCTAAAATTTTGGGTAAAATTGGGTAAAATCAATGAGGAAAAACGTGTTTTCATAATAAATACATACGTCACTTCAAAGTCATTGCTATGAAAAAGTGACACAATTACGAAATGCCTTATGTGATCAAGACAGAATAAACATCGTCGCAAATAAACAGCATGTTCCGCCGAATATGTTCCGTGCGAGTTAGGCGGGGAGGCGGGGAGCTAGCCTGGTGGTCTTTTAATGTTTTTTTTAAGTAATATAGGCTTAAATACGTTTTTTGTTATGCCAATAGTAGGCTTCTAAAAAAGGCAACAATTTTAGTAGTAGTAAAAAAAGACAACACAATTAGCAATATAAATTAATAGTGTAAATAGAAATGACTTTTTTAAATATAGGATTCGACTTTGATTGTGTCAAATTTTATTGAGGTTGATTCAAAATAATTTGAGCTAAGTGATTAAACCAATGTATAGTCGACCCTAAAAAGAGGCTTTTATGTTACATATTAATTAAGCCTTAATTTATTAAATGAGTGGATTTAAATAAAAAAATTCTTTAAGTATTAAAAGTACTTAGAAACTAATATCGTTAGTATTTAGTGTAGGCAACTAAGCTCTGCGTAGGCGTGAAATATTCAATAGATAATTATTATGATAGAATGTTCCCCTTGAAAAGCCTTGACTGGCGATTATATTTTCAACGCCTACAGATTTAATAACAAATTTCTTAACAAAACCTAATTGTATAAGCTGTGATCTGGACCGAATTTGGGAGAGGGCAATTGGGGCTGCCCCAGGGCTCCTAGAAGAGGGGGCACACTCAATTAATTTAGCTACCGAGCAGCTTAATTTCTCATAGCAAATTATATATAAATAGTTACTAAGTCTGGTCCTGTGTAAGTATAATGTTTATTAAAAATATGTGAGAGATCTCTTCAGATATTTGATCCAATCTCAAGATTGTTTGTTACAGAATTTTCCTATCAAGTCACTTCAGCTTTATGAAGTGTTTACCCACTGCATTTAATTTACATAATAAAATTATGCGTTAATTCGTCGCCATATTTATTTCAGCTTTATGTTTATTTTAGGTTATCAGAGGGTATTTTCTATTCCTTGTCGCACTATAATTATCCTCTTTTTACATTATTTTCTGTAAAAATCACCTACGTTATGATGACTTTGGTATAATAATATTAGGGAGTGAAGCTTGTTTCAAAGCGAAATGCAATATTTTGCATATATCATTTATTATCTGGACAATAAGATGCATAATGAAATATATTTAATTAAACTAGTGGTAATGAATTCTAATTTATATTAATTATTTAAAAATAAACAAATGTTTTGCTCATATATTTTTTCGATCTGTACCACTTTAACAATACAATAAAAATTAGTATAACACAACTAGTAGCCTTAAATAATAGTATATTATGGATTGACAGACTAAAGCTAATAAAGAAATGCGAATACCAGAATGCTATGTTGTAAATGTGAGTAGGAGGTACGCCAGCACACTTATATATGTATACTAACATTATGTTTAAACGTGGGCGTGACGTACAAAACTACCTATAGGTACATATGCGTAAGTCTAAATGTGACCACATCGCCTACCTTGATATCAAAAGCCACACTCCTAACCACTTTTCACTATCTTATGCATAATGAAACCCTTCGTTGACTAAAGAAAAGAGGTGACTATGCGTCTCGACAAATAACGGACATTATGTTCTTGCAATTGTTGATTTTCTCTGCTTGGTCTGGAGAAACTGTTTACTAGTTTTTCTATGTAAAACAAACATCAATCAAGTATTAGAATCTTAATTAAAAACTGCTTTGGTATCTACAAAAACCTAGTTCTTACAAGTTTATAAAACTTTGTAAAAACATAGTTTTAAAATGCTCTTCTACTTATTACTTTACGTACAAAAACTAATTTTTTTTGCTCAATAATTGAAATAATAGAAAATTATGCTAAATGCCACGGTTTTACCCCCATTCCCAGGCATCTTTTAATTTTTCCGGGACAAAAGGTGCGATTAATAGCTACGTGCTATTTCAGAACATATTCTAACTGTGCCAAATTTCCTCCAGATACAACCGTAGCGTGAAAGAGTAACAAACATCCATACATACTCACAAACTTTCGCATTAGTAGGATATATCTCATATTTTCATTTAACCATGGCAACCCCAAATGCGAGATCGTACAGATTATACGTCTCATACGTTGAGAGGAATTAAAGCTACATCTCATCGCCGGTAGAGGTCCCTGCGGACTTGGTGGTTACCATTTGAGTATGTTATGATAGAAGCACCATTATATACTGTAAAACTTAGATTATTTTATACATTATATCCTTAAGGAATAAGATTGATGTTTATCAAATGTCCCGCATTCCCGTGGTTAACTTTCCAGGGATAAACTTTAGATAAATCCTTTCTCATTTTAACCATTGCAAACACGACGACATAAATAATAATAAACATAAATAATAATAAACTTAATATACATATAATAAATAAAAATAGTCAATATAGAATAATTAAATTGTGATATATCCATGATCCTCCTCTCTCCTATGTTACTCTTACGTATTTTGCTGTGCCCGACAAAGTCCACTATGTCAATTTAACTTATCTTAATTTTAACATTAATATTGTGGAATGCAAATAAATAATATGAATACGACAACTCCTAGCTCCCGGACTATCTGGGAAATGAAGCGTTTATTCTTCAAATATTTGCAATGTAGGTAGGTAGGTAGTGACTTTGATAACTTATTCAAGATTTCAGCTGAGATGTGACAGTGCGACGTAGGCACGTCCCCCCGTGGGAACGGAATGTGATTTGTTTCGATGTTTTGGGTAAAGAGAAAAATGTAGCGTTTACTGAAAATGTATCGTTTTTGTTTTGTTACGTAAACGGTTAAAGTTGCTGTTTTATATTTAAAAATTATTTGTTTTATTTGGATAGTGAAAGTTTATTTATAGGATTACAAAATCGGGAATAAGTTAGCTTTACGTGACTCTTAAGGGACAAATTTGAAGTGGCTACTTTTTATCCCGGGAAAATGGAAGATCCCGGGTACGCGGGTGAAACCAAGGGGATCCACTAGTAATTTATATTTTAACTAATAGTCCACGCGCAAATCGTCCCATTATATAACATATCGATCAGATTAGTTCGCGAAAGTTTAAAAAAACACGGTATATAATAGTCCCTCGCGGCGATATCCCCAAAATAGCTTTAAATTATACACAACTAGTTGACCCGCGCAACTTCGTTAGCGTCACTTGCCCGTTTTTGCAACAGTTTTGATGCTCCGCTCCTATTCGTCATAGCGTAATGATTTATACATAAAAACTTTCCTTAAGAATCACTCTATCTATTAAAAAAACCGCATCAAAATCCGTTGCGTAGTTTTAAAGATCTAAGCATACATAGGGCAGACAGGCGGCGGATAGCGACTTTGTTTTATACTATGTAGTGATTAATTCTACAAATAGGTAGATACGTACGCTCAAAAGCTTTTGAAGCACATTGTAACATATTTGACATATTATATATAATAACACTCTAGTACATACGAACTAATTCCCGACTTACGGCAGATTAAAGCGGATTCCTACGCACAGATTGTCAAATTAATTTATCGCAAGTATACTATATGTTAAAGTTATATTTGTATTATGAAATGAGACAAGATTTATGATATTAATACTAGGCAGGTATCACAGAATTATATCATAACTAGCGACCCGCGTACCCGGGAGATCTTCAATTTTTTGGGATAAAACGTAGCCTATTTCGTTTCTCAGACTCTAGATCATGTGCGTACCAAATTTGATTTAAATCAATTCAGTAGTTTTAGCGTGAAAGCAAGAGAGACAGAGTTACTTTCGCATTTACAATATTACTAGTGGCTCCCCGCGGTTTCACCCGCGTACTCGGGAGATCTTTAATTTCCCTGGCTTAAAAAGTAGCCTATGTCCTTTCATAGACTCTAGACTATATACGTAATCGTACACCAAATTTCATTTAAAGGATCCGTAGTTTTAGCATGAAAGCAAGACAGACAGACAGACCGAGAGACAGACAGAGCTACATTCGCATTTATGATATTAGTTAGGACTAGATGTCGCAAGTGTATGTACCTACTTCACGTGTCAAAAAGCACCAAAAATGTTGGCTTTCCACGCCGTCATTTAGTCCAAAGAGTATAGTAACTATCCATAAAATTTAGTCCGCGATCGACCGTTATTGCCTTCGGACGTCAATGAAATAGTGACGCGGTTGGTCTTCATACAAATCGACTTTACGTTATCTAGTTACATTATAGATCTGTGTTAGGTACGGTATTAGAATTTAACTCTCCAACAAAGACATTTTCGAATAATTTAGGGCTTGTGCGAGCGCTAGAATAACCTGTCTTATGTTGTTTATATTTATGACTTTGTCGAGTATGTGTCGAAGAATTCTTGCCGTTGTAGCGACATCTACCGGTAGAAAAAATTCTCTTTTCAATGCAGGACCTGTAATACTGAAACTTTACCAGAAATCCGATTGGCATCTCCCACAAAACGATAATGTGTTCCATTGTTCGAAGGTCAATAAAAGTATATATATATATATATATATATATCTATATATACCTATAATTTTCTTAATATATCTGTACGTGTGTTTGTCACCTAACTCCTAAACGGCAGCACCGAATATGATGAAATGAAATATTTACTAAGCCGTGTCGGCCAGGACGACGTCTGGCGGGTCCGCTATTTAATATATATAATAATATATACCTACTTACTTATTTAAATAATTTAATGATTATTTACTTGGTTGAAGGTTTAGCCGTAAAAGCGTAAAAACAAACAAACTCACTCGTTAAGAAGTTAGGATTTAAATGTCATAATTTAGTAACACTACACAAAATAATGTATCAAAATCTAAGTGATGTTTAACAATACTTAGATTACAATTTACATTCTATATACACTCTACATAACTCTGCTCCAGACACACATGAGTCTAAATCTCTGTGAGGCTTAACGAGTGAGGCCTATTGTCCTCTTATTACGTCAACAACAGTCCTCAGGCCTCACAAAGGCGTCTATACACTACAATAATATAGCGAGCTAAGTTAGTACATGAAGCTATAATATAAATATTATCAGAGAGATTAAAATGTCATCTATTAATATAAAATAGTTTTTGCGTGAAAGAGCAACAAATATACATCCAAACTATGGATGTTTGGATGTATGTTTGAAGAACCTTTTGCGTTAATCATATTAGTAAGGAGGATAGGATGACTAGTCATAGGTAATTGGGTTATTCCCAGGGGCCGCAGTCTCGACTTGTCATCGCAAAGTTCCTACCGATAATCGTTAACAAAAAAATTCGGTTGCCGTATCGAACTTAATGTCAAACGCAAGTCTCTACTTCCGAGATAGCGAGCAATATCGTTAAATTATGCGTCGCTACGCTACCGAAAAAGTTATTCATAGTCCGGCATTTTTTTATGAAATATATTGGTTGTTAAAAAGTTTACTTGAAAACAGGGAAATTTGGTATTGATGATTTGATGGAAATAATATCATTTATTTGAAAATTTTACAGTAACTAGATAAATCTTAAATTAAGCATATAGCTTTTTCATAAAAACTTACAATTAGTACAAAGTGTTTACCAGAATTTAATTAATTTGTTATTTGTCGAGGGACTATGATAGTTTGCCACCTAGCAACACTATTTTATGTCAAATTTTATGAAAAAATATTTAAAATGTCATATCTTCTTGTCATATCTTCGTGTATTACACGCAGAGTTAAAGAGAAAATCAGTTGCATGGCGTTGTTTCTTCATTTTAATAATGAGGAATTCTTCATAAGCAGGCCCGAGGGGCCGCGGCGTCGTGTAAGTACAACCTACAAATTTATACATTTGCGAATCTACTTTGTTTGTTGCTTTATTTTCATAAGTCACATACAATGTTTATAATACAAAATTCTGAATCAAAACGAAATTACGAGAATTAATCAATTGGCACTAATTATCTTGAAGATTCGGCATCACGCTAGAGAATATTTGAAAGCATTTCGAGATACATAATACGTCTTTTTAATTACAGATGATAGCACATGCAACTCTACTGCAAGCAGAGGCTGAGGCTTTCTTAGCGCAAGCTGAGTTCAAGTTCAAGCTTAGGAATTTGTTATATCAGACCTTGGCGGTGGATTTCAAAGATATAAATAAATATCTGTATATTTATGAAAATAATAAATATTTTTGAAATGTTTCATGGTTTATTATTACAAATACGTAAATCTTGTTTAATTTAATAAGAATTCTTTGTACTTGCTCTGCAACAGCTCGCCCAGTGCCGATTATTATTATTCCTGTAATTAAAGATAGATAGATAAGTAAGACACCTTAAACAAATGTAGTTATAAAAAGTACATAAATAGGTGGACTGATGGACTTACCTTTATCCTATATATATTTTAATAAATTGATGTTCCAAGATGGAACTAGGTAGATTACAATAAAATTACAATAAAAATCTGCTCAGAAATATATATTCAACCCCACTTTTATCTATCTCTTCTAAAGGGAATAAGAAGATAATTTAGTCTAGCAAGGAAATAGACAAACATATTATAACCAAAGAAGGCACAATTACAGCTTATACATTTTATGAATAGCCCTTGCAGTGATTCCTCACATATGCCTCTTCGTGCACATCCGAACTAGATTTATAATGTACTAAGAGTATTTGCTGTGCACCAATATCTTCATTCACCTACTACCTGCTCCTGGCGATGTACCAATGCTGTACATTTTAAGTATTTGTTTCTTTTTAACGCCTGAAAATAATCAAAATTCAGAGTTTGCTTTCCTACCGATCGTACCGATCACTTTGCGGGCTTTCAAAAATCGACGCAATGTTTCATCGATTTTTCGGTAACTTACCGACGTCGGTCGATAGCTTTTTCAGTAGAGACTACCAAATATTGTTAGTTCGGCTGTCAAAAATCGACGCAAAGTTTCATCGATTTTTCGGTAACTTACCGACGTCGGTCGATAACTTCATCAGTAGAGACTACCAAATATCGTTAAGTACCGTTTGACAGGACTTACCGACCGAATTCGGTCGCAAAGTTATCGAAATTTATGTCGAGACTGCGGCCCCAGAGTACTCCAAGTTTCTTTCCCAAACTACTCCACGATACAAAAATACTTTATTAAATGTGTTCCATTTTACTCCAAGAGATTAAAACGTTGTTCTCAAAGTACTCCAAGGTTCTTATTGAGTAGGTGTCTGTGTTTCCCGACGCCTACAATCTTGTAATTTTCAAGGCTGGAGTGAATAGGTTTCTTCTGGGCAAGCATGCTCCATCATAGGTTTCGGCAGCGTCTTGTATGGACGGGTCAGAGACCAAATGCTAGTCCAAAAATTGCCATTAATCATTCAAAATAAAATATAGCAAATCTTTGTAGATGTAGTTTTACCTTAATGAATATTCATAGGACATAAGGGCGGCGGTGTGTACTTGAAATTTGTATATATAGGTAGTTAAGATTAGGTTCTTACTATTAAGTATGATATCATAATTATTAAGTTAGTAATCTTAGCTGTGACACTTAAGTATTCGCGAATAAAATTTATACGTATATTAACTATAATCCAGTAACTATATCACCTATCTGATTACCATATTACGAGCTTCTGAAGTTTGGAATCAGCAGCGTCTGAAATATAATAAATATCCTGGGACCTTTTTAACACACGGCCAATCTGATTCCAAACTAAGCAGAGCTTGTGTTATGGTAACCAGATAGCTGATATACTACATATATTACTTTTAAATATATACTTATATATATAAATACGTCCTGGCATGGAACAAACAGACTTATTCATGTATACAAATGTGAGTCCTGGGTGGGATTCGACCCAGTGACCGGCGGCTTGAAGTCAGGGTCACTCACCACAGCCAACCGGCTTGTCAAATGATGATTATTATTATTTAATTAGATTATAGGATATCAGTAAATCTCAGTATATAGCTAACTAGTGGTTCCCCGCGGTTTAACCCGCGTACCCGGGAGATCTTCCATTTTCCCGGGATGAAAAGTAGCCTATATCCTTTCTCAGGCTTTAGAATATTTGCGTACCAAGTTTCATTTAAATCGGTTCTGTAGTTTTAGCGTGAAAGTGACACAGACAGATAGACAGAGTTACTTTCGCATCACATGAATGTTATCCATACTACATCCATAGGTACTAATATTATAAATGCGGAACTAACTCTGTCTGTCTGTCTGTCTGTCTGTTACGCTTTCACGCTAAAGCTACTGAACGGATTTAAATGAAATTTGGTACACAGACAATCCAGACCCTGAGAAAGGACATACTCGTTTTATCTACGGCTACGTTTTATCCCGGGAAAATTGAAGATCCCCCGGGAATGCGGGCGAAGCCGTGGGGAGCCACTAGTAATTCTCATAAAACCTTATCGAGATGGTGGTCACATACCTACTATCCTGTAATAGGTACATAGGACGCTTAAAAACTTATGCGATTCCAGCTTTTTGTAACTAAAAGGGGATTAAATTGTTGCTGAGCTATAAAGTCGTTAACCTAAATGGGATTTGCATTGCTATACAAAAACACCGCATGTGGGAAATAGCCAGATTTTACCTATCCCGGGACATTTTTACACACGGCCAGTCTGATTCTAAACTAAACAAAACTTGTACTATGGTAACTAGAAAGATAGATACAAATGCAATGCCCTACATTGAAGTCACAATGTAGGCCACAAATTTCTTTAGCATAATTTCGTTCGCCAGCAAGCTAATATTCAAAAATCTCACGTAACATAAAAATATGATAATAAACTGCCGACAATGGATGTTTATCGTTGACCTATCATGTCGGTGTATACGAGTTGAATTGAAGCCATTTAGGGTTGCCATATAAATGAAAAAAAGCTGGACATATAACTCCATTATCAAAATCAAAAAGCCACCATTCACTAACTTTAATAAACTGTTGAGGTACTTAAAAGAGGTTTCATTTAAAAAGCAGACAACAAAGCCGATGAATACCGGATTAAAGGCTCCGTGTCCGGAAAATCCGGACGGATGGTAACCCCAAAACCTACTCCGGAATATTACGCGGTCCACATGTCTTGCGAGACATTTCAGATATTTGTGCATGCTGCATAAAGACGCAACGGTTTTAGTGAGCGGAAACGGAATTAATATGAAATGCAAACACGTAATAAAATTGTATTCGTATATTCCTACAACGGATAGATCTAGGGGAAATTTATATAAATAATAACATAGCCTATGAAGAATAAGTAGCGATCAGATCTAGAGAGGAAACATGCCCAAGATTTCACATACAAGGTCAAATTTACCGCACTATGGCCTAAACCTAGTTAGCAGTGACTCGTGCCCCTGCAGTGGAATTGTATATGAACTGATAATAATGAAGAAGAAGTACATAGATAAAAAATTAAAATCAACCAAAATAGAAATATGCCATTCTACAAATTCCTCGTATTATACCTCTAACATATTTGTAGCGCACAGCAGTGCCTATTATGGCCAGTCTAAAACCGATCGTGCACGTTTAATGGTAATTTTAAACGCGCACTGGTGTGTTTCATGCGTAAATAAATAAGTATTTCACTTTTATAGCCTTTTGGCTGCCAAAATGTTCACATAAATAGGTACTTACCTCTGGAGGAAATATGAAAGAATAATAAAAAAACTAAAGTGAAATAGTGGTTACCCAGTTTTGAATAGATACCTAAGTTAAACCTACGTACGAAATTTTACATTTTTTGCTAGCAATATGCGATATTTAATACTAGCTTGCATCCCGCGCTTACGCCAGTATTCCCGATGGAACTCCAACATTTCCGGGATAAAAGATACCTTTTGCTCTTTCCCAAGGTATAGTCTACATCTGTAGCATATTTCGAGAAAATCTGTTTCATTGTTTTGGCGTAAAAGACAGACAAGGTGATTTCCCATTTATAATCTTAGTAGGGATATTAGAAGTATATTGTCGGTCGTACAATATTAAGGAATGTTTCATTTTAGGCGTTCATAATAACAGGCTAAATTTGAAGAATTTAAAGAACTTTTATGAGACAAATTTTCGGTCGGTTGGCTTTGTGGTTAGTGACCCTGGCTTTCTGGCTGACAGACGGTTCGATACCTATGACAAACATTTATAATATATAATGTAATATATATATATATATAATATGTCTCATTGTATTTATATAGAATGAAGTGGGTATATTAGTTAGCTATCTGGTTACCAAAGTACAAGCTCTGCTTAGTTAGGAAATAGATTGGCCATTGAGAAAAGTCCCAGGATATTTAATCTAATTCTATATCACTTCACTAATAAAATCAATCTTCAAACTGTTATCCGATTTCCTTTTATTCCAAGTCCCGAGCTCAAGATATTAATATTAATCAGAATAAAATCGAATAAAAATAATGCGAAAGCCTATCAAAGTCGACTGAGCGGAAAATCGCTTAAATCCAATATTTACTTGGTTATTGGCTTAAAATTGAGCTATAGCTGAAGGACGGTGGATGGTTGAAACGAGCTCCAGTTAAAAGCATCCGTTTTCACTTACCCGAGAGTGATTTAGAGGAAATTAACGTATTTACCTGTCGGCCCATCCCTTGAATATTAAAAGGCCTATCTGGTGAGGTGCGGCCTTTGCTGCGTCATAACGTCCAATTGGATTTATTTTGCGTGTAAGGTCGCCGGATTGTCAGTTTTTTTTTGTAATCGTGTAGAGGTTGCACCCCTTTTTTAACGCTGTTTTTTTAGATACATGCAAAAACAATATTGTCTGGAGGAGTAGGTAAATCAAATATTCAGCCTAACTAATATTAGATATAAACACATGTTTGTTACGATATCACGCCTTATTTATTGAGCCGATTTTAATTATTCTTTCACCAATAGAAAGCTACATTATCTGGGAGAAACATAAGCTAGTAGGTAGGTATATAAATAAATTAATACATATTTAATTAAGGTTTCCATTAAAGAACTGGTTGCTTATGAGAATAGGATGTAATATTATGTGTATTGTAGCGAACGGTTTGTAACCCTGTCTGTCTGTGACGTTTTCGCCAAAACTACTGAATGCCTTTTATGAAATATGGTACAAAAATAGACTAAAGCTTAGCTACCTTTTGTCCTAGGAAAGTTGAAGGTCTCGGTATAAAAGGTTACAGGTAAAACCATGAGACGGGAGCTAGTAGGTATGTATTTCATTTTCTGTCATGATTAATGCTCGTTCCATATACATAAATAAATGTTAATGCTTTGAGTCTGTTTAATTTCCTTTTGTCATCAATATAATCAAACAGAGACATTTTCATATTCTCTTTTACCATGTCCCAGTGCATTAGTATAGGAACTCTTATTGAGTTAATAATGAAATTAGCCGAGAGCTCGCTTACATTCCCCGTGGAATAGGAGCTATGAACTGTCTCTTAATTCTTATACATTAGCATTAAAGGTACATTATTCTAAGAGATTGCTAAAATTGTTAAAGCAGCTTCCCAATGGAGCATGGGGTTCTTCAAGAAAGGAGTGAAGAGATTTTTACAGGGTCGGCAACGCGTGAGTGACGCCACTGGGGTTGCAAGCGTCCATAGGCTACGGTAACCGATTCTTATCCCTGTATATATGCCTGTTTCCACCTTTGTGGTATAAAGTGGTATAAACTGGTCATAAATAAAAAATAGATAGGTAGGTATATGTATGTTATACCTACCTATCTATAAATAAATATTGGTACTAGAAATATGTACATACAGTAGGTATGTAGGTAAGGTATTACGAAGTAGTACCTCCTACACATAGTTCCTCGTATATAGTTACGGATAAGAGTAGGTAGGTACCTACTACTTAGATTTATTTGTCCCAGGATATTTGATATTATTCAGACATTTAATACTAAACCCTGATTTTCTGCTATGTTAAAAACATTGGTAATAAAAACGATTGAAACTGCGGTATGAAGATATGCTTGTTAAAAATAATAGCGAGAATCTAACATACGAACACGTAGATTGAGTTAACATAATCATTTAAACTTGCGAATGTGGTCTGAAGGAAGAGCATGATCGAGAAGTTAGCAGTCGAATTGATTGAAATTGTGCGGTTTGGTATTAAATAGTTCAAACTGGAACTCAGATTAGTTAAACTATTGTTGAATGTTTGGTGAAAGTTAGGCATTTGAATTTAGTTAGATTGTAGATTATGTAATTTTTTTTCATATTCATAGATATACATTATTATTGGTTTGATGATGCAAATAAATTAACTGTTGTATTGATATTAGGAACAGAGGTAGTAACAATAAGTACTTGGAAAAATAATTGTTACAGATAAATGAAAAAGAAAATGCTAATTAAGTACAGTTCAAAGAGATAATAGAAAGATGAAAAGGTGTCATAGAAAAGTTAATGTCTTTCTTACTTTGTATAAAAAAATACCTGTTTGTTTCTATTAGGTACTTTAGTTTCATTTTGGAAACCAGTAACGCCATCTATTAAAATTTATATAAACAAATCTGTTTAGTTCAACTCTACTGATATATGTTTGTTCTTAGATACAATTTTGATAATATAAAAAACATATCTATTAAAAAAATAAAATATTTACTCAATTTTATGTACAGAGAAAAAGTAATACGTAATATTTACGTATTAATTTCGTAGTAGATTAAAATAATAAGTGAAACGGAACGCAAAAGTCAATCAATGGCCGCATTCCAAATTACGCTTAAATCGATTTGAGCGTCCATAAACCCGTACCGTATTAGCTTGAGCGCGATAACGATGTCTCCTATGTCGTCATAGATGACGTCATGACATGCGCCATCTTGCGCTCACGCCGACCCAGCTACAAATTGAAATCACCGTGAGCGCTGTCAAAAATGACAAGTTGTGCTGTTTTGTTTTGATTTGAGTCGCATCTCATTTCATTTTGTGCTCAAGTATTCTGATTCAGTGATTGTTGCTCTGGGTGAAATCACATTACAGTAACAAAGGAAAACAATAAATTTGTGGTTTAGATACAAGAAAATATTCGAATCATGAGTATTCAAGTTACTATAGCCGACGAGCCTAACGTGCGACAAATTTATCTTATGCTCATATTAGAGCAATACGAGAGGGCTCAGAGAGGTAAGTGACATAAGGGCTGAAATTTCCATCCTTTGAGCAGTCGTTAGAACTGCCAGGGAGCTCCCTTGCATTCTTAATGCAAATCATGGTATGCTTTCTGATAAATAATTAAATGTTTACTGAACTGGTACTTGCTGTTTACAGATACTGAATATGTACAGCAGTTCCTGCATGACTTTGATGCAGAATGAACAAACAGAACAACACGGTAATTACTGAGATATTTTATATCTGGTTATGTGTAGACACTTTTAGCTTAGTAATATCATGTTTACTCTACAGTGACCAAATAAACTGAGGTTAGTCATTGTAGTATTACAATATTCAAATCTTCAACAAAACTGTTTGTATTAAAGTGTTTGATTGTTTAATCATAGAGTAGTATGTTAGCAGTAAGTTTTTTAGGTGCTGAATTCAAAGAAAATTATTTTTGCATTTTCTTTAGTAGGCATATTACAAATATGCTGTTTTATTCCAGGGTATGTTTATCTATATGCTAAGTTTCAAAGTTTAAAAGAGAATGTCAAAGACCAAGTTGATAACAAATAATTCATGCTTGATGTTATTTATTTTTCAGCGAATGACTGAGTGGTTTGGCTCCACTGGATGGGCTAATCCTGTAGCGCTGGCTTCAGAGCTAGGACCCACACCAGATGAAGAAAATATTAGTCCACGACCTGAACCAAAGAAAAGAAAATTTTATTGTATTTTAGAAAAGACATGAAGTATAGGGAAGAAAGAACAAAACTAAAACAAGAAAATTTTAATAAATATATGCTAATGAAAGAGCAGCAGCATAGAGAAAAGATGGAAATTTTGCAGAAATAGAAATAAGGAACTATAAAAAACACAGTTAATTATTATTGTTGTTATATACAACAACTGGTAAATTGCCATCATTTTTCTATACAGGCCTGCTCTTCCATTAGCATTATATTGATTAAAAATATTCCCGTTTCCTAAATTAGCATTTATTAATAATTAGGAAGAGAATATGACCCTGGAGTGCAAGTGTGGCACGTTATGTTATGTCTGATTAATCTGTGATCTGAAATTATTGTTAATAGAAACTATTTTATTATTATAAGTGTTGAATATCATTTACTTACCTATCCCAAAGATAACAAGATACCTTTTCATATATTTTAAATACTTGAATATGAGTACTTAATTAAAACAGCAAATTAGCTATTTGGCATGTAGATCTTGCATACTTTACATACAATACAGTGGGCCGAACACTATAGTCTTGCCAAAAATTAATTCCACATTCTCGCATCCAGTTACATTATGTAAAATTTAAGTTTTAAATAAATATAAAACTAACTTATGTGTATGTTATAGGATGTTAAAACTACAAAATATACAATAATTAAATCAATATTTATTGATTAATATTACACTGTCCTTATTAATTTATATTATTGGTCAATGTTTATCGCATCTGCATTCCCTGTCCCTGTCACTGTCCCGTCAAAGCCGTCGTTAATAAGGCACCCTCTTCGCACCACCCGTAAATGCTCTTCAATAGGTACCATATCTTTCTGCAGTATATAAATATTATGCAGTACTGCTAAAGCTAGTATGTATTCAGGTATTATTTACAAAAAATACAGAAGTGCCAAGCCGTTGCCGTTGATCTTCCATTTTCAAATAATATCTTTATGCAATAGTATTCGCTGTATTAGTTATAAAAGAAAGGTAATTATTAGACTAGACCGGTGCAAGCGTGAAGTGATTTTGTTTTGACGTTTGACTTTAAGGTTGTGAGCCGTGTGAGCGCGATCACAAGCGTTCCGTATTGTTGACGGCTCTAAGCTGTCATAGTCGTGATATCTAAGGCCGCTTTCCGAATTACAACGTCATCGCTCAAAGCGCTAACATGGATAATTGGCGTACCGATTTAGATATCACGACTATGACAGCTTAGAGCCGTCAACAATTAGGAACGCTTGTGATCGCGCTCACACGGCTCACAACCTCAACGTCAAACGTCAAAACAAAATCACTTGCACCTTGCACCGGTCAAGTCTTAAGTAATTACCTTTCTTTTATAACTAATACAGCGAATACTATTATAAAGATATTATTTGAAAATGGAAGATCAACGGCAACGCCTTGGCACTTAAAAAAATACCTGAATACATACTAGATTTAGCAGTACTGCATAATAATTGTATACTGCAGAAAGATATGGTACCTATTGAAGACCATTTACGGGTGTTGCGAAGAGGGTGCCTTATTAACGACGGCTTAGACGGGAGAGGAGGAATGCAGAAGCGATAAACATTGACCAATAATTAAATAATAAGGACATTGTAATATAAATGAATAAATATTTATTTAATTATTGTATATTTTGTAGTTTTAACATCCTATAACATACACATAAGTTAGTATTATATTGATTTAAAACTTAAATTATACATAATATAACTGGATGCGAGAATGTGCAACACTTGCACAGGTCATATTCTCTTCCTAATAATTAATAAATTATATTATTATATTAGCATATAGGAAACGGGAACATTTTTAATCAATATAATGCTAATGGAAGAGCAGGTCTGTATAGAAAAATGATGGGAATTAAGCAGTTGTTGTATTAACAACAATAATAATTGAATGTGTTTTTTATAGTTCCTTATGTCAATTTCTGCAAAATTTCCATATTTTCTCTATGCTGCCGCTCTTTCATTAGCATATATTTATTAAAATTTTCATGTTTTACTTTTGTTCTTTCTTCCCTATACTTATTCATTTCTTTTCTAAAATCTTCTAATATGCAATCAAAATTTTATTTCTTTGATTCAGCTTGTGGACTAATATTTTCTTCATCTGGTGTGGTGCGGGTCCTAGCTCTGAAGCCAGCGCTACAGGATTAGCCCATCCAGTGGAGTCAAATAACTCATTCATTTGCTGAAAAATAAATAACATCAAGCATGAATTGTTTGTTGTTTAAACTTTCAAACTTAGCACATAGATAAACATACCCTGGAATAAAACAGCATATTTGTAATATACCTACTAAAGAAAATGCTAAAATAATTTTCTTTGAATTCAGCAAGTTCTACAAGTACCTAAAAAACTTACTGCTAAGATACTACTATATGATCAAACAATCAAACACTTTTATACAAACAGTTCTGTTGAAGAATTGAATATTGTAATACTACAACGACTAACCTCAGTTTATTTGGTCACTGTATAGTTAACATGATATGGAAAACACTACAGGCTACTAAGCTTAAAGTATCTACACATAACCAAAATATCTCAATAATTACCATGTTGTTCTGTTTGTTCATTCTGCATCAAAGCATTTGTATCAAAGTTATGCAGCAACTGCTGTACATATTCAGTATCTGTAAACAGCAAGTACCAGTTCAGTAAACATTTAATGATTTATCTGAAAGCATTTTTGCATTAAGAATGCAGTTCTAACGACTGCTCAAAGGATGGAAATCTCAGCCCTTATGCCACTTACCTCTCTGAGCCCTCTCGCATTACTCTAACGTGAGCATAAGAGAAATTTGTCGCTCGTTAGGGCCGTCGGCTATAGTAACTTGAATACTCATGATTCGAATATTTCGTAGTATTTATTGTTTTCCTTTGATACTGTAGTAATTTCACCCAGAGCAGCAATCACTGAATCAGAATACTTGAGCACAAAATGAAATAAGATGCGACTCAAATGAAAACAGCACAAACAACCACTTGTCATTTTTGACAGCGCTCACGGTGATTTTAATTTAGAGCTGGGTCGGCGTGAGCGCAAGATGGCGCATGTCATGACGTCATCTATGACGACATAGGAGATATCGTTATCGCGCTCAAGCTAATATGGAACGGGTTTTTGGGCGCTCAAATCGATTTAATCGTAATTCGGAAAGCGGCCTAAATCGGAACGCCAATTATCGACGTTCGCGCTTTGAGCGATGACAGTTTAATTCGGAAAGCGGCCAATCTCTTGTGTTGTGTCATTTTGACAGGTAACTTTTGCAAAAAATTCTGCGCGATAGTGCAACAAAAATAAACAATAAATTAATTCAGCAATATATTGCATTACTTATTAGTCACAGTGTTTAACCAAATACATTATTGACTCCTTACCATGTCAGACCTAAAATTATGTAGAATATGTCTACGTACAAACGTAAAAATGTACAAATACGACCGCTACCAACTTAAGTGTTATTATGAAGAAATTATGGGTTTAAAGGTATGTTAAGAACTTAAACTAGATTTATAATCATTCTAGGAACATTCAGTGCTATGAATAGTCCTTTCCCTAATATTAAGAATATAATTTCTTGTCGTAAATCACAATTGTATGGGTCCTAGCAAATAGCGATATTACTTAATCACAATACACACCTTTATAAATAAACTAGTTAACCCGGCAAACTTCGTACTGCCTCAGAATCAATTAATAAAAAAGCTGAATGCTTTAAAACTTCCCTGTACTACACAAATAAATTCAAGACCAAAAATAGCCAAATCAGTCCATCCATTCTCGAGTTTTTATGAGACTAACGAACAGCAATTGATTTTTATATAAATAGATAGATATATACAGCTTACTTAGGAATCAGGTTGGCCATGTTTGGAAAATTTCCTAGGATATATTTATTTATTTTATAGACCTAATACCTGATCCAATTACTTTCCTGATTGTAGGTCCATCTGCTTCTTTAAAAATGCTACTTTTTCTAGATCAGTAATAAAGATGGGTTACCACATTACTTCTGCTTCGAGTGTGCCACAATGCTGCACAAGTTTCACAAGTTTAAGGAGAAGTGTTACACTGGGCAGAACATACTTGAAGAAGCTCTATGGAAAGGATCTGTAAGTACTTCTTTAGTATTTGCATGAAATGGAAATACTAAGACTACCTATAATTATAATATATCGTTAGCTTGTACACAGCAGTTCATCCACAGATCTAAAGATCTTAAATTTTCCCAATATAAAAGGGTGACCCAAGTGCTATTATAAACCATTTGCTAATTCTGTGCCAATTTTCATCCATTCTGACATAATTAAATAACAAACATTCATTCAACTAAACTATCACAGTAGAAGGATATGTCTATTGAATTTTATAGTTCTAAGTAAATGTTATGTTTATTGTATTCCTTATTGCTTAAATCATAAAGTTTCTTTTTTCTCAATTACAGATCACCATAAAATCAATTTCAAAACTAAACCGTCATATAGGTCTAAAACCATATTTAGACATACTAACAGTGAATAATAAAGTGAAAACTTTTTGCATAAAGAATAGAATTACCAAACCAGTGAAAAGAAAAAAATGTGTCATAAACAAAATAGAACATATAGACATTGATTATAATGATGATTTAATTGATGATCATTTAGATACTGATATAGTACAAGATTTAGAATTAGATGTAGCTGATAAAGACTTAAATACTATTAATGATGTAAATATAGATGATTTGATGGCACCAAATGAACAAAAATCAGAAATTGATGATAAAAAAATAGATTTAATTACAACTGAAACGCAACATGTAGTTTCAAATATAAAAAAGTATAAAAAGAAAATTAAAACAAAGAAAAAGGTTAGTATAGAGATTGAAAAGAGGTTTCAATCGACAAAGAAAAGGAAGAACTTCTTGGATGCTTCCAAGTGGGAAAAGATCAGCTTGACTGAAGAGGAGGCTCTGCAGGTGTTCAGATCAAGGTCCCAAGAGACGAGGTATATGTATGCAGCATACAAGTGTACTGACTGCTACAAGGGTTTCTCCAAAGAAGAGATTTTGAACAGGCATCTGCAGTTAACTCATAGTGCGGTGAGTAAACCTTTTCTATTGTCTTTTATATGATTCGAAAATTATTTTAATCTATGAAAATATTCATTATTTTATCATTGAGATGTGAAAGAGGTAAAGTTACTCAAGGTAAATAATAACTTTCATTAAAACTTATATCAATATGGTTGATAAATTATGTAAATCAGATATGTCACTCAGTAAATTTAGAAATATCCTGGGATGTTTTTAATTTGATTCCAAACTCAGCAGAGCTTGTAATAAGGTAATCAGAAAGCTGATACACTACATATACTGTTTTCAAATACATACCTACTTACATAGGTATTTCCAACAAACAGACATTAATGCAGACAAATGTTTCTGCTAGATGAGATTTGAATCCTATCGGCTGATTTGAAAGTCAGGGTCACTAACAAAAGCAACTGGTCTGTCATTGATCAAAGTAATTTTGTATCATTTAGTCCAGAGGTCAAATCGAGTGTCGCTTCTGTCGAGCAAGGTTCAAATGGAAGAGTTTCCTCCGTCCACATATGCTACAGCACTACACCAAGTATAAGTGTTTACAGTGCGGGAAACTATGTGCGCAAGAGTGAGTATTTATTCTAGGGTACTGAAAGCTTACCAAATTGTGAACGGAGTTTTAATCTAAAAAATAGTTGAGCAGGTCCCAGTTCTCACTGATACACACATATAGAACAATAATATAATAACAATATTAATTTATTAAGACAATTAAGCCCTTATCATCCATTAAAAGATATTAGATTATAGATACAGAAAGTAAAATGATTTGTAGTTTTGAGAGTACTAGAGTTGTCCTGATTAGTGAAATAACTGTTGTTTATGTATGAGTAATAAAAAAGCCCTCTTTGTAAAAATATGTCAGATCATTTTGATCTTTACTGTGTTTAAAATTACATGCAAATAAATTTTAGTATACAAGCTTACAATAGTTATATTTCCCAGGAGCACAGCGTACTTCCACGAACAGTATCATAAAGGTGTCACAAGAAAATGTACACATTGTGGGGAAGAGTTTGGGTAAGGTATACTGAAGCATTAAATTAGATGTTATATACTTATTTTGAATTTAATAAAATTGTTAACAAACCATGCTGCATAGTGCATGTTTAGGTATTCATATATGTTTTGAAACAAAATAAAAATGAAATCATAAATAGATTTCAATTATAAGTATGTATTTGTATTTTTAACTAATTATATATCTTGGTTTATGCAAGAATTCCATACTTATAACCTAACGTTGTATACAACTACAACAATCTAGACACGCGGCAGCGTGTCAAGCCAAGTTCAAGCAAAGTAACTGGCTAGCCAGCGCCGAGTGGAACATTCTAGGAACCACTTGGCAGTAGCGTAGCGTGGGAGCGGATTAGAAAGGGGGCAAAATTGGAAAATAGGGTGGCAAATTATAACCTCCGTCCAAGAAAAATACCACATCATTATTTTTGTGATGTCTAAAAAGGGCGGCAAATTATGACTCCCTCTAAAAAAAACAACATCATTATTTTTGTGGCGACAAAAGGGCGGCAAATTATGACTCCGCCCCGGGCGCCAATGACTCACGCTACGCCAATGCCACTTGGTGCCACTTTAGACCCTTCTATAACTCAAAACCACAGTAACGTAAACACATAAAACTACGTGTGTTTAATTATATCCATAAGGACATCTATCAGCCCAAATTATAGGAAGCTAGCGCAAACGGTTATAAATATATGAAGGTCAAATAGTCGTACCTCCTCATCATCATCAGCTCATATACGTCCCTTAATATCTTGTGGGGATCTTAATAACTTTAGCCACAAAATGGCTTAGTTAATTTTCCACCATCATCTATATAAACGTTACCCGTATACTCCCCCCACTAGGCATTCGTCGACGTACTACACGCACCTACGTACACACCGCAGCGCGCACGTATGCGCGGCGTGCGGAGCCTCCTTCGTCAGCGCCGCCGGCTTGCACCAGCACAGGAAGGTCAAACACCTCGCCCCAGATACTACCCACACTACTGACTCCACCGATCTACCAGTGAGTACTAAGGAGGGTCGACGATGGATCAAAATATGCCCTGTATGAAGTGTCCCCAATATCAAGTGTTCCGTATGTCAAGTTCAGGGGGAACTATCATGGTTCAGGGATATATCATTAAGCCCCTATCAAAAATGTCCCCTATATCGTGAACCCCCTATCAAAAGTGTCCCCTATATCATGAATCCTCTATCAAGTGTCCCCTACCTAGTGTCTTTATTGAAAGTATCTCTTAGTTCAAAGTGACTTTTCTCAGGTGTCCTATCTCAAGTGACTCAAGTGAGGGACAAGGGACAATTGAAATAGGGGCCCCCATTTCAATTGTCCCTTGTCCCCAATCCAAAGAGTCCTCTTACCAAAGTGTCCTCTTTCTCATTAATCGCCTATCAAAAGTGTCCCCTATCTCAAATGTAACTTTAATGTCCCCTGACCCAAATGTCCCCAATACGGCATGTATTACAGTAGTTACAATATCAGAAGTATTTGTAATTAATATAAAATTCCTTATGCAACAGTTAGAACCTTATTTACAGTTACAAAAAATATATAGGTTTAAGCACCTTATAACGTTGCATCTATAATCTACTGTATTTTAATAAAAATAAAGTTCAGTTTACTTCACAGGAGGTTCCTGAAGATCAAGTGAACACTTTCTGTGAACGATGCGACATCAAGTTTGAATCGCAGATGGCGTATGAGAAACATTTGGTGCACTCTGCAATGCATGCCGATGAAAATGAGTGAGTATACATAATCATTTACCTACAAATTATACATATAAATAATATACATATATATATAAATTATAATATATATATTTATTTTTATTAAGCTGATATGTGTAAGAAGGGAGTGATGAATGAAATGTCGGCTGACAGAGAGGAATGGAAGAAAAATACATGTTGTGCCGACCCTGCTTCGGCGGGATAAGGGCAGGAAGAAGAAGAAGAAGATATGTATTTTTCAAACGGCCGATCTGAGCAGAGCTTGTAATATGGTAACCAGATAGCTGAAATACTACTTTAAATACATACTTATATAGATAGTTACCTCCAGACACAGAACAAATAGACATATTCATGCATACAAATGTTTCTCCTTGGTGGGATTCGAACCCACGACCAGCGGCTTGAAAGTCAGAGTCACTAACCACAAAACCAATCGTTCTATTAAAATCCTAGTATTTGTATTTTTTATTTTAGATCAACAGGCGCTGTAACAAAACATTCATCAACGGATAAAAAGAAAAGGACGGCACGACGGAGCGCTCGCAAACCGACCTCATGCTATATTGTAAGTAATATTTTTAACCTTATTTCCCTGTAGCAAAGAACCAATTTTGCGGGACAAGTGTACCATGTGACATTGAGATCTCTAAGATTTTTGTTTGTTTAAGCTATACTACCTTTCTCTTAAGTCACTATATATAGATAAAATGGCATTATAATCTGTTGCGTACTTTAAAAGATCTAAGCATACAAACTGCGGAAAGTGACTTTATTTTAACAATGTTAATATGTATGTATTTTGTTGTGATTGCAAATCGAATTGTTCCTAAAATTACATTTAAATAGTTCACATAATAATAATTATTAGTGTGAATGAAATATCCCAGGATATTCATTTAAATAACTTTTTGTTACAGTGTAACAGACATTTTGAAACTCAGCAAGCGTGTTTACAACATCACCTAAAGGTACACCCTCGCACCCCGTTCCACTCGCCGAGCGAGAGGCATATATGCGAGATATGCGGCGTCTCACTCGCCGTAAGTAACTTTTGTAGTACTTATTATGAACTTTCATTATATGAATCAAACTAGATGAATCATCCATTTTCCCGGGTTAAAAGTAGCCTATGTCCTTTCTCAGGCTCTAGACCATCTGTGTACCAAATTTTAGCGTGAATTAGGGACAAACATCCATTCATACTCACAAACATTCGCATCTTCTTTTTCCTGCCCTTATCCCGCCTAAGCACATGTGTTTTTCTTCCATTCCTCTCCGTCAGCCATTATGTCAGTCATCACTCCCCTAAGCTCTTACACATATCGCCTTTCACACAATCCATCCTTACTTTTTCGGTCTTCCTCTACTTTTACGACCATACACCAGCACATTCATAACTTCCTCGTAACATTTTCATCCCTCCGCATTATATGTCCATACCATGACAGCCTATAGTTCCATATATTTTTTATGTTGCATATAATCCGGTGCCGTGGTGGCTCAGTGGGTAACGCACCGACTCATGATCATGAGGGTGCAGGTTCAAACCCTGGCCCGAGTTTGATAAAAACTTCTGTACGGATTCACATCACTGGCTTTCGGTGAAAGAAAACATCGTGAGGAAACCTGCGTGCCGGAGATGTCACAATCAAAGGCATGTAAAGTCCGCCGCACCGCACTAGGCCCGCGTGGTGGACTATGGCCTACACCCCCTCATTGTTAGGGGAGGCTCGAGCTCCTCGGTGGAGACGTGTATGAGCTGATGATGATGATGATATAATCCGGTCTCTACTCAGAACATAAGTATGATGTATTGTATGGTTGGCAGCCGATGAGCGTGTCCATCCACATGAACATCCACACGCGCGAGAAGCTGTACTCGTGTGGGACATGTGGGGCGCAGTTCAGCTGTAAGAGTACCCTCAACCGCCACCATGTGGTATGTATCATACACTTTATTATAAATAGCTGCCTCCCCGCGGTTTTACCCGCGTAGTTCCCGTTCCCGTGGGAATACAGGGATAAAATATAGCCTATGTTACTCGGGGATAATGTAGCTTTCCAAAGGTGAAAGAATTTTTGAAATCGGTCCAGTAGTTTCGGAGCCTATTCATTACAAACAAACAAACAAACAAACAAATCTTTCCTCTTTATAATATTAGTATAGACTTCAACTTGCGTTTCTTTAAAAGAAAGGAAGACGAAGAAAGACTAAACCCTTGCTGGTTACAAAAAAATCATTAAAAATAATATATAGGTATGTAATTCTTCTGAATGTCCTATATCGAATTCCACGCAAGGAGACTAAAATTTAGTCCAATTTAGTCCAGCTTGCATTCAAAACTTAATACGACTTAATAGTCCGGCTCGAAGGACCATATTTACGGTATGTGACCCTAGTGTTAAGACTGCTGAATTTAATACACATTGCACATTAAAAACAGTTTATCTCAAGTAATAACTATGATATATATATATTATATGATAGTGTAATAGACATACTAAAAGAATGCGACCGCTTTGCTGGCCGAAAATGTTTGCTCTGAAGTCGCTGCACACTTAATGCGGCCTAGCTGTATTGGTGGGTCAACTAAACGGTGTTCAATTGCAATTATTGCATTGAACTATATAAATATTGACCAAAACTTAACAAGGAAATACTGTAATAAAAATATATACAGCCAATCCAGCTTTCGTTTACTAAAGAAATATTGTTATCCATTATCCATTTATCCTTTCATGCTATTTAAAGCTGAAGCTGAGCCGTGGTGGCTCAGTTGGGAACGCACCGACTCACGATCGTGAGGGTGCCGGTTCAAATCCCTGGCCCGTACCTCTGAGTTTATAAAAACTTACGTACGGATTCACACCACTGGCTTTCGGTGAAGGAAAACATCGTGAGGAAACCTGCAGCCCTGAGATGTCACGACTTACAGGAGCAGAGCATCATTGAAAACTTGAAAGAAATATGTACTTATATGTTACAGACACACACAGGCGAGAAGAAGTTCGGTTGCAGTATGTGCGACAAGCGGTTCACCCAGAGCGGCAGTATGAAGCTGCACTACCGCACCTTCCACCTGAAAGAGCCTTATCCTAAGAGGTATAGAGTTAATTATTGTATAAAACTTCAGAAACTATTAGTTATCTATATACTTAATAATATAAATAGGAAAGATTTATTTGTTTGATATGAATACACTTCGAAAGTACTGACTTGATCTGGATATTTTTTTTAATATTGAAAACTACGTCATTTGAAAGTGTCATAGTCGCTACGCGGGTAAAACCGCGCGGCGGAAGTAAGTAAATAAATAAAATTAAGTGTTACCATTATAAGTCTGTTGCCATATTATACAAATCCTAACCAAAATTATTAACTGTTTGTTTTCTATTACAGAAATCGTAGCAAGAAGCTTGAAGTGCCGCAAGAATATTGAATCGATGTGAAGATTGACTGTCAAGCCAAAACATTGAATGATTATTATTCTTCTAAGAATTTGTGGATTAGAAAATATATATTTATGGAATTGATACAATAAAGAATAGATTTAGTTTAAAAAATAAACTCCAAATATGTGCCCCCATCTATCTTGTCTATTGATAAGTTCTGTGAATAAATATGTACATACTGTATTTGATTTCTGTCTGTTTTTGCCCTACCTGCTTCTTCCTTCCTGCTAAAAAGAGGATGTTAACAATTCGACGTTTTTCACGATTATTATTAGGTATTTACATTTTATTAATATGTTAACTAATAACGTTCGATAAAATTAATCTTTATTGACGTTATATCGAGTTACATCACTTGAAATTACTAGACAAATAAGCTATTATAAAAAACAATAATATACACTTGAGTAAATAAAAAATTTATTTAAATACAATATATTAATTTTTATTTCTTGAATTGACTTTTACTGCATGATCGCCTAAAGAAGCTTTTAGGTCAGCTCCTTCTTCATACGATTTATGTAGCATCGAGTTCAGATTAGCGATTTATGTGAAAATTTGATTTGTCCAACATAAAACAATTCTTATCTAGAACGTCATCTTCTACTTTTGAAAAACTAGTTAGTAAATCGAGTTGATGCATCACTAGGCCGCTTTCCGAATTAAACTGTCATCGCTCAAAGCGCGAACGTCGATAATTGGCGTTCCGATTTAGATATCACGACTATGACAGCTTAGAGCCGTCAACAATACGGAACGCTTGTGATCGCGCTCACACGGCTCACAACCTTAACGTCAAACGTCAAAACAAAATCACTTCACGCTTGCACCGGTCTAGTCTAATAATTACCTTTCTTTTATAACTAATACAGCGAATACTATTGCATAAAGATATTATTTGAAAATGGAAGATCAACGGCAACGGCTTGGCACTTCTGTATTTTTTGTAAATAATACCTGAATACATACTAGCTTTAGCAGTACTGCATAATATTTATATACTGCAGAAAGATATGGTACCTATTGAAGAGCATTTACGGGTGGTGCGAAGAGGGTGCCTTATTAACGACGGCTTTGACGGGACAGTGACAGGGACAGGGAATGCAGATGCGATAAACATTGACCAATAATATAAATTAATAAGGACAGTGTAATATTAATCAATAAATATTGATTTAATTATTGTATATTTTGTAGTTTTAACATCCTATAACATACACATAAGTTAGTTTTATATTTATTTAAAACTTAAATTTTACATAATGTAACTGGATGCGAGAATGTGGAATTAATTTTTGGCAAGACTATAGTGTTCGGCCCACTGTATTGTATGTAAAGTATGCAAGATCTACATGCCAAATAGCAATTTGCTGTTTTAATTAAGTACTCATATTCAAGTATTTAAAATATATGAAAAGGTATCTTGTTATCTTTGGGATAGGTAAGTAAATGATATTCAACACTTATAATAATAAAATAGTTTCTATTAACAATAATTTCAGATCACAGATTAATCAGACATAACATAACGTGCCACACTTGCACTCCAGGGTCATATTCTCTTCCTAATTATTAATAAATGCTAATTTAGGAAACGGGAATATTTTTAATCAATATAATGCTAATGAAAGAGCAGGCCTGTATAGAAAAATGATGGCAATTTACCAGTTGTTGTATATAACAACAATAATAATTAACTGTGTTTTTTATAGTTCCTTATTTCTATTTCTGCAAAATTTCCATCTTTTCTCTATGCTGCTGCTCTTTCATTAGCATATATTTATTAAAATTTTCTTGTTTTAGTTTTGTTCTTTCTTCCCTATACTTCATGTCTTTTCTAAAATACAATAAAATTTTCATTTCTTTGGTTCAGGTCGTGGACTAATATTTTCTTCATCTGGTGTGGGTCCTAGCTCTGAAGCCAGCGCTACAGGATTAGCCCATCCAGTGGAGCCAAACCACTCAGTCATTCGCTGAAAAATAAATAACATCAAGCATGAATTATTTGTTATCAACTTGGTCTTTGACATTCTCTTTTAAACTTTGAAACTTAGCATATAGATAAACATACCCTGGAATAAAACAGCATATTTGTAATATGCCTACTAAAGAAAATGCAAAAATAATTTTCTTTGAATTCAGCACCTAAAAAACTTACTGCTAACATACTACTCTATGATTAAACAATCAAACACTATAATACAAACAGTTTTGTTGAAGATTTGAATATTGTAATACTACAATGACTAACCTCAGTTTATTTGGTCACTGTAGAGTAAACATGATATTACTAAGCTAAAAGTGTCTACACATAACCAGATATAAAATATCTCAGTAATTACCATGTTGTTCTGTTTGTTCATTCTGCATCAGTCATGCAGGAACTGCTGTACATATTCAGTATCTGTAAACAGCAAGTACCAGTTCAGTAAACATTTAATTATTTATCAGAAAGCATACCATGATTTGCATTAAGAATGCAAGGGAGCTCCCTGGCAGTTCTAACGACTGCTCAAAGGATGGAAATTTCAGCCCTTATGTCACTTACCTCTCTGAGCCCTCTCGTATTGCTCTAATATGAGCATAAGATAAATTTGTCGCACGTTAGGCTCGTCGGCTATAGTAACTTGAATACTCATGATTCGAATATTTTCTTGTATCTAAACCACAAATTTATTGTTTTCCTTTGTTACTGTAATGTGATTTCACCCAGAACAACAATCACTGAATCAGAATACTTGAGCACAAAATGAAATGAGATGCGACTCAAATCAAAACAAAACAGCACAACTTGTCATTTTTGACAGCGCTCACGGTGATTTCAATTTGTAGCTGGGTCGGCGTGAGCGCAAGATGGCGCATGTCATGACGTCATCTATGACGACATAGGAGACATCGTTATCGCGCTCAAGCTAATACGGTACGGGTTTATGGACGCTCAAATCGATTTAAGCGTTATTCGGAATGCGGCCTAATTGGCATCTGCCAGTTAGTGACTTGTCGTCACTACACTATCCATCTGTCAAACAGAGTGATAATTTTGTTTATTTATATTTTATTGCTCGCCTTGTTTACAGAATGAATGTGGTTATATTATAGAATCAAACATAATGGCAGATCTTAAAATATGTAGAATATGTCTAAGAACAGAGGCGAAATCTTACAATTATGAAAGTTATCAACTAAAATATTATTACGAAGAAGTTATGGCATTGAAGGTAACTCTATGTTTTCTTCACAAATTTATAACGCAAGTCGTTTATTGTATTAATAAGCTTTATATTTACTTAAATATTTGACGATATATACAGTACCAGTGGCTCTCCGCGGTTACACCCACGCACACGGGAGATTTTCCATTTTCCCGGGATAAAAAGTAGCCTATGTTCTTTCGTAGGCTTCAGACTATTTGTGTACCAAATTTCATTTAAATCGGTACTGAAGTTTTAGCGAGACATACGAACAGACAGACATAGTTACTTTCGCATTTATAATATTACTAAGTATAGATATAGATTTACCCATCTGTTTTAATAAATGTTGTAGTAAGTCTTCCAATGGTTTTTTATTTGATAACCCAGTGTTTATAGGCCTCATATTAAAGACTAATAACATCATTATTATAGGTAGATGACCAGGACGGGCTACCACATTACTTCTGCTTCGAGTGTGCCACAATGCTGCACAAGTTTCACAAGTTTAAGGAGAAGTGTTACACCGGACAGAAAGTGTTACGAGAAATTATCTGGAGAAGACCTGTAAGTATTCATAAAGTATAGTTTTATAAATTTATAATGCTATTTAAATTAGATCATAAGCTCCAAATAAATGAACATAAACAAATAAGGTGTCATTTTCTCTAGGATAGGAATAGTAAAGGTTATTTTACAATAATTGATCAGTTTTCAACAATTGATGTTATGTTATGTGTTGTCTAGAATAAATATATTTTCTTTCTTTCTATTCTAGTAAACATTTTTTTTAATAAATAAATAATACTATCATTCATAAGGTCTGAAATTAATTAACTCTACATCTATTCTTAGTCAGGACTTACATATTTAAGTAAGGAATAAACTTCACAATTCCTATTGAAAAACAAAAGCAGATTGATTAACTGGTGATATTTATTTCCAGATATCCTATGAACTAATATACAATATAGATAGAAAGAGCAACAACCTAAAATCAAACATAGATATCCTATCATTAACTGACCGTGTTAAAACATATGCCGTTAAAACAGAAACAGTTAAGACGGAAGTAACGGAACCAATAGACAACTTGACTTTTGACTTCATCAACGAAGATTCAATGACAAGTGAAAATGATCCAATTATTGATGCTCTTGATGCTAAAAGTCCATCTGTAAACGATGGACCACCCAGTCCCGTAACAATATTTGTAGACATCAAAAACGAGGTTATAAAATGTGACGTAGAAACAATTAAAGAGAAGAAAAAAAGTAAAAAGAGTATTTATACTAGCACACAATGGCCTATAGCGAGAAAACAATTGCTTAAAGAGGGTAATTGGAAAATGTCTACGTTAACAGAAGAAGAGGCTTTGAAAGAGTTCAGAGCGAAAGCAGAAGATGACAAATATTTGACGGCATCATTTCAATGTACAGAATGTTTTAAGCCATTCTCCAAAGACGAGATGCTGAAAAGGCATAAGCTGCTGAGGCATGTTGAGGTATTGTATCTTTACTAATATTGTAACAAACCCGACTTTGTTTACTGTAAAATTAAACCCGACTCTATTCTGGACGAAGGCAAATCCAAAAACACAAAAAGCATAAAAAGTAGTCCAGCCTCCAGCTGTTCTCGAGTCATAAATGGTGTAACTAACACATTTTTTTTTATATGGCGTAAGTATAGTTCAATAGCATAAGGGGCTGTTCAACTTGTATTACTTAAGCATATTTAGTACAATTATTTACCCATCCCCCTCGTCAGCATAAGTGAGCAAAGCTATAATAGCCCCTCCCCCATGATTACATAAACATTTTTCAATTAATGTTCTTATGGGAGTGGCTAAAGGTATGCATTATTTGTGAAAATGCGATTTTCAAGCAAAGACAATGTGTAGGTTGTCATATGTGTAAAAATGTAAATAACTACCGATGACGTAATCATTATCTAGACCCCACCCCCCATGTCATTCGAAGGAAAGGAAAGGGACCCAGCCCCCCATAGTGCTTACTTAATATTTGAAGGGCCCTTAAACCTTTAACTAACAATTGAATGTTCAAACATCATATATATATATATTCTCAATGTGTATTTCCGTACGGTACAGTCGCTAGGCCCCCACGAGTGCCGGTTCTGCCGCATGCGGTTCAAGCTGGAGTGCTACCTGCGCAAGCACTCGCGCCACCACTACACCAGGTACCAGTGCATGCGCTGCTCGCTCGTCTGCACACAGGAGTAAGTGGACATTAACAATATTTTTTATTTATTTAGGCACATTAATTATAACGGTGATCACCAATAACAAAATTTAGGCACACTTAACAGTTATTAAACAAAAAAATAAAATTACAATATGAAATAATTACACTACTACCACACACATAAAGAAACTACAAAGTAACACACACAGTCATACATTTTTCTCGCAAAAAAGTATATAAAAAAATCATTAATCATTAACACTATATAAAGCCAAGTCGGCTTCATAAAAAAACCGGCCAAGTGCGAGTCGGACTCGCGCATGGAGGGTTCCGTACCTTGTATTTTTCGCCGTTTTTAGTAACGAGCAAGAAATGGTAAAAAAATCAAGATTGTGGTATGGGAGCCCCCCTTAAATATTTATTTTATTTTTAGTATTTTTTGTAATACCTAGCGTCAATAGAATAACATCATCTGTGAAAATTTCAACGTTCCTTCTTTTTTTATTCAAGTAAGTACGACTATTTTTAAGGGACATACTTACGGCCACTTGAAAAACCTCAAATAATTAGGTATATTTTTTGATCCCTTAATTTTCCACTAGTTTGCATATTCGAATCGGTTCATAAATAGTTCTGAGGTAACAAATAGATATAAAAAATGTTGTCCTTTCATTAAAAATTCGAAAATAACATATAGGCTTAATGGTAACAGAGCAAATATATTGTCTATATTTTTATACAGGAATACTGCCCTACTCCATGAACACACGCATAGCGGCGTCAAAAGAAAATGCATTCACTGTGACGAAGAATTTAAGTAAGTCACTTTTTATTTACACCCATCATTCTCGGATATTAAGAGGACCTTCTTTTTGAAACCTTTCATACACTTCTGTTGATAATAAAATATGCAATGCTCAATATTTTTATGTATTCAAAATGCCTGCAACAAGATGGCGGGTGAAGTTAAAGTAACTTCCAATCCCTTTAAAATGGGTTCAAATAAAAAAAAATAAAAAAATGTTTATTTGTAATATTTTGTTTTTATTTGCTTAGCTTATGTAACGAAATATTTGAGCGTCGATATAACGAGAGATTAAGAAACTTTGTATACTTATCAACAACCGGTGACAATGCAATTTTTTTTTACTTTTTACTGCGGTTATCTAGAAAAACCTGTTTTTATGTGTTTACAACCCGTACGCGGACTGTTTCGGCGAGAGCAGAGGGCTCTGAACCGATACAAAAGTCTCTTTTTTTACTTTTCGATCGTTGAAACTGTGTCACCAACTGCAGACACATGTCGACGTACTACACCCACCTGCGCACGCACCGCAGCGCTCACGTATGCGCGGTGTGCGGAGCCTCCTTCGTCAGCGCCGCCGGCTTGCATCAGCACAAGCGAGTCAAACATGTGCACTATGAAATTGTAAGTGTTACCAGCCCGGATTTTGGCGGCAGGACTTAATGGGGGGCAAAAAGAACCCCCTTAATAGCAAAAAATGTAAAAAAAATTAAAATAGCTTTATATCTGAAATAATTTTGACAAAATTTACGCCGAGACTTCCCAGTAAGTAATAAGATACTTGTCTTGGGTATGACTCGCAACTTACCATTTGGATTATAGAGATTTCACTTGATAATATGTACAAAGTATAACAGGTTATAATAGAACAAATTTAAATTATTAAAGGTATTAAAGTATTTAAATGTTTAAACCGGAAAATGAAAACATTTTCGATAACAATACATTATCTAAACCATGCAAGTTCAGTGTTCAATTCGTCACAACTTATGCCCCTAGATATAATAAATCAAATTCAATAATAAATTATACCTACAGAACTAACTATACCAAATGCATCTATAATAAGAAACCATTATATTTTAATAAATTAGGTATATACATTACATATGCCATATCTGATTATACATAAGCATCAATCTATTGTGTATTGTAAAATAATCCTTATTTATATAACAGGAGAGTCCAGACGACGACGAAGAGGTGAACACGTACTGCGAGCGATGTGACATCAGATTCGAGACGAGGAAAGCTTACCAGGAGCACTTGTTCCACTCTGCCATGCATTCAGAGAACATTGAGTGAGTTCATACGCATTTACACATACACACATACACAATTCACATACGCACACACATACATAATTCATATACACAAGACACACACACACTACTCGAAGATTAGTAGTCATCAACACTTATACAAAAATCTTTAAATATATTGACTGGTTGGCTGTGTGATTAGTGACCCTGATTGTCGAGTTGACAAACATTTTTGTGTAAAAAACATGTCTGTCTTGTGTGTGGTTGATTTATGAAAGTATTTAAATGTAGTTTATTAGATTTCTGGTAACCATAGTAGAAACCTGCTTATTTTGGATTAATAAGCAGGCTTCTACAATATAAATTAGTTAAAATAAAGTAAAAAAAATAAAGTTTTTACTATTACTACACTTATTTTCTTAGGCATGAAGCACATAATGACGAAACACCTCTGCCGAGAAAAATATTAGGAAAACGAGAGCAGACCAAGGTGAGTTGTATGTATTGTTCTCAAGCTTATAATAAATAAATTATGTCATTTAGTTATTAAATTATTTATTTTCTTTACAGATTACCAAAGTGTTAAATAAGAAGTAAGTTATGTTATCTTTATTACGTTAAAAAGTCGTTACAAATAATATATTCACAGCATTTAGATACAGTATCTTTTAATGTATCTTAGGAATGACATTAACTAATACCCATATACCACTTTTTCGTTAAAATCGATTCCCTAACATTGTTCTACAGAACTAATTGTCTTACTATATGCTTGACTGAACTACCTCGTATTTATAAGCATATTTGAAATGTACAGAAAAGAAGATGTCACGAACATGTTACCTAACAATCTGAAGAAACAAAAACGCATGAAAAGACGAAGAAAAAAGCCGACAACATGTCATCAGGTAAGTGACATTGAGTTAGATGGTATAGCTAGAGTAGGTAATAAAGCGTAGTTCAATTGCCTACTATTTTTACATTAGGTTAAATTATTCACATTCAAAATTGTTTACAATAAACCGCGGACGGGCTTTAATCATACTAAATGAAAAGATATGTAACGAATAAACTTAAAAAGTGTTGGACCGATCTGATTAATTCTTTATCCAACGGAAAGCTACATTATCAGTGAATAGCATTGGCTATTTTATGCTAGTATGCCTACGGAAACGGGGCTTAAATCACGGGCGAAAACTAGTTCTAGTTAGACATAAAGAGAAAAAAAAATTTATGTCTACGTATGTTTGTAATAAATAAACACAAAAACTACAATGCGATTTCAAAAATTCTTTCACCATTGGAAAGCTACATTATCACATAGTCATTAGTAACATAGGTCATATTATACCCCCCTATTCCTACGGAAACGGGTACTACGGGAGACGAAAGCTAGTGTACTATAAACCGCGGCTGAAACGTACGATAGTCTACATCTACACTAATATTATAAAGAGGAAAGATTTGTATTTTTGTATGTAACGAATAAACTCAAAAAGTACTGGACCGATTTTAATAATTATTGTTTCATTAGAAAGCTACATTATCACAGAGTAACATAGGCTATATTTTACCCCCCTATTCCTACGGAAACGGGTACTACGCGGGTAAAACCGCGCGGAGGCAGCTGGTGTACTGTAAACTCATGTGTGGGATATGCCAGTGCGGGGCGCAGTTCCCCACGCAGGCGGCGTGCATGCGGCACCACGTGGCGCTGCACCCGCCCGCCGCCAGGCACATCTGCGAGATCTGCGGCGTTTCGCTCGCGGTACAGTACCCAACACTATATGCCATACACTACACACTATAGACTACATGATACACAATACACTACACGGTATACACTTCATACTACAAGTTACACACTCCTCTGTATATACTTTACACAAAAAGCAAGCAACACACTGCATACAGCACGCCACACACGAACTACACACTACATACTAGGTACATGCATCGCACGGCACACACCACACTACAGACTACATGATACACAATACACTTTACATGCTACACTACACAGTATACACTTCATACTATGAGTTACACACTACTCTGTATATACTACACACAAAAAGCAAGCAACACACTGCATACAGCACGCCACACACGAACTACACACTACATACTAGGTACATGCATCACACGGCACACACCACACTACAGACTACATGATACACGATACACTTTACATGCTTACACACAACAAAGGTATTACATGCAACACACTACATGCAACACACAAATCACACAACTCTACACACTATACACTACGCGGTACACACTACATACATCGCACGGCACACAACACGCTACAGACTACATGGTATACAATATCACTACAAAATGCACAACAAACTACACACAAAATACTACACGTAACACACAACACAATACAAGCTTCACACAACATCTTTTTTTTTCTAAATAATAAAAAAACAATTTTTTTTGTAGTGTGTATTTTACACACTTCAACCTACACACTACAAAAAACACTGTTTAAAATGTACAAGAGATATGTATTGTTTGTTAATACATAAAAACTAAACAGTACTTTGACTTTAACATAAAATAAAAGTACCTATTTATTATCCATAAGCAGCCTTCCGAATCGAGTATTAGAGTGCACATTTCATAAGTGCCACTCATCGAGCATGTAACCAACAGAGTAGAACTGTTAACAGTTTTGTTAGAAAACAAAATACGCCAAAACGCTTCGCCGGCCCCTGCGTTCTGATTGGGCGACTCAAGGTCAAGTGTTGCAGTAGACGTACACACAGGTCTCTTATTGGTCGGGTACTGTTTTAGTTCGAGCGTGGCTTGTTAGTTGTACGTGACAAATCATTGATGCGTTGCTAAACAAATGGCTCACTATTGCTACTCTATTGGTTATATGCTCGATGGTGCCAGTGAAGGCCTATTTGAATGAATAAATGTATTTCATTTCCATGTCCCAACCCTTAGCCCGGAAGCGTGGCGGTCCACCAGAACATCCACACGCGGGAGAAGGTGCACCGGTGCGACACGTGCGGGAAGGAGTTCCACTCTGGGATAGGGCTGAAGCGACATCTTGTGGTGAGCTTCACTTTATGAATTTCTCAGAAAACTCTCTTCTGAGTCATACACTCTTGACAGAGTGGTCGTGGTTGTGTAATGGCTGCGTGTCATTTTTTGTTCACCACCTCTCTTGCGATACCTCTTCACCTGCCACGATGTAAATAAAAAAAGTTCACAGAAATAAGCAGTAAAATTATCTGCTTTCTTCATCGTTATTTGTTGTAGGATGATATTATTAGTATAGATGAGATATAGATAGATATCATTAGTTGTTTAATAGTACTTACTAATGGTCGCCTAGTGGTGACTTTTTATATTTTTTATTTATTTATGATAATAATTCTTAGTATTTCTGTAATCACAGATTTTACCAAGGCTACACTGTTAATTTGTCTAATTTTACCAAAAAAAAATATTTATTATTATTATTATTGATTTAATATATTATTTATTTTTAAGAAATTTATAAGTTCTCCGTCCGCACAATTTTCGTAAAAAAGGGGTACCAAATTTTTGCTTCATATATTACCTACTAATACTTATTTTCAGACTCACACTGGTGAGAAGCCATTCGCTTGCTCCCTCTGCGACAAGCGATTCACACAGAGCAACAGTATGAAGCTGCACTACCGTACATACCACTTGAAAGAGCCATATCCTAAAAGGTAACTATATCTTTGCAATGTATTATCAATATAAATAGTTTTTAATAAAATTACTATCAAAATAAGAAATAATTCTAAAATCAGTTTGGAAGATGACGGCACAGACAACATCCTCACGATTTCACCCGCGTACCCGGGAGATCTTCCATTCTCCCGGGATAAAAAGAAGCCTATGTCCTTTCTCAGGCTCTAAACTCTGTGTACCAAATTTAATTTAATCGGTTCAGTAATTTGAACGCGAAAGCGAAGCAGACAGACAGAGTTACTTTCGCATTTCTAATATTAGTTAGGATTATGACTAACAGTCCCGTTATATACCTATATGTATATCAATCATGAATTTTGAGAAGGCGAAAATGTTTTTTTCTTCTCTTCTTCTTGTTACCATACATCTAGCAGCTTAGATAGCAATCTGATTTATTATTATCCATATACATTTATTTTTATTTATTTATTTTATTTTAAGCCTGGGTTGTCCCACTGCAGGGCAAAGGCCTCCCATCCCGCTCTCCACTCCTCCCTGTTGTTTGCCTTGGTGGGCCAGTCATTAAGGTGGGTATCCAGGTCGTCTTTCCATCTGCGACGCGGTCTGCCGCGCCTCCGTTTTGCGTCCTGTGGGACCCATTCAGTGGTAGTTTTAGCCCACAGTTCGCTCGGCATGCGGCAGACGTGACCAGCCCAATCCCATTTCAGTTTTGCTGCCTTGTGTATTACGTCGGCGATTTGTGTTTTGGAGCGGAGTATAGTATTTCTTATGCGGTCTGTTAATTTGACTCCCAACATACTCCGCTCCATGGCTCGCTGGCAGATTTGGAGTGCGGACCTCTGATGAGCCGTCAAAGACCAAGTCTGGGCACCATATGTTAGGATGGGGAGAATGCACATGTCCATGAGTTTTCGCTTTAGTGTCAGCGGAAGGTTACCCTTCATGAAATCCTTCATTGACCAGTATGCCTTCCAGGCGTTTTCGGTGCGTCTCGCAACTTCTTTTTCTTGTCTCGCCTGGAATGATACAATTTGGCCTAGGTATATGTACTCATGGACATATTCAATCTCCACACCCCCAACTTCTACCCGTTGCTCGATGTTGTTGGTCATGAGCTTAGTCTTTGACATGTTCATCCGAAGTCCGACCTCCAGACTCGCCTCGTTGAGATCTTGCAGCATATTCTGTAGGTCGGCAGCAGAAGAGGAGAATAATACGATGTCATCGGCAAATCGTAAATTGGTTAATCTTTTTTCCCCGAAAACAATACCTCTGTCCCCCCAGTTTGGTGCTAACTTCTTAAATATTTCTTGTAGAGTGGCGGTAAATAGTTTTGGAGAAAGTGGGTCGCCTTGCTTTACTCCTTTTTCTATGTGAAAGGTTGGTCCGGTGGAATTGAGTTTTATGGATGCTGTGCTGTTTTTATATATATTGCTTAGTAATCTTATAAATGTAGGATGAATTTGTTGTTGTTCAAGAGCTTTAAATATAGAGTCGTGATAAATGCTATCAAATGCCTTTGCGTAGTCAATAAAAGCTATGTGTAATGGAAGTTTAAATTCGTGGTATTTTTCTATTATTTGATTAAGGGACTGTAGGTGGTCAGTGGTAGAAAGGCCGCGGCGGAATCCTGCTTGTTCAGATGGCTGATGTTGGTCTAGCAGTCCTGATATTCTGTTTTCTATTATTTTAATAAACGTTTTGTATAGGTGGGAGACAAGGCTAATTGGGCGATAATTGGCTAAATCAGTTTTGTCACCCTTTTTATGTAGGAGTACAATATTGGAATGACAAAATGTATGGGGTAAGTCACCTGAAATTAGAATAGAATTGAATAAGTTAGTAATGTGAGGTAGCAGAGTTGGTGCTCCGATCTTGAGGGCTTCGGTCGTGATTTCATCTTCCCCGGGACTTCTGCTATACTTCATTTGATTTAATGCGAGGTGTACTTCGTATCCTGTAATTAGTGGGACGTCTGCTGGACATGAGTAACTTTGATTGGTTTCGGAAGGGGACTGATTATTAGAATATAAGGTTTTATAATATTGAGTACAGATGTTCATGATTATTGTCTTATCGCTTTGCTTCACACCATTGATATCCTTTATACAGGTCATCCAACGTTTGCCACTTTCTGTACCTTGTTTAGCGGTTCTTAAGGAACTATTTCTTTCTAATGCTTTTTGCACCAACTCAGTATTATAATTTCTGATGTCTTTGCGGATATTACGTTTTACTATTCTGTCTATTGTTCTATATGCAAGTGTTTGGAAGCCTAATTTTTGTCTTTCTTCAATTAATATTTTGGTGCTATCTGTAAGTTTTTTATGTTTATATTTGACTTGTTGGATTTTTTGACTTGAGTTTTTGATGCTATTTATAATGTTTTTGTATTGGACTTGCACGTCTTCAGATTTATTATCTAGTATTTGAAAGTTGTTCTTTAATTCCAGATTGAATTTATCTTTATTAATTATGAGAGAATATTTGTCTAAGCGTTTTATTGACCGCATTATTTGCAGCCTAGAGATTTTTGTATTTAAACTTACAGTGGCTCGCAGTGGTCGATGGTCAGAACTAAATTTAAGAGTATTTATCGCGTGTACATTTTTTATTATATATCTATGTGAGGATAAGCAAAAATCTATTTCGTTTTTAGTGATGCCATTTGGGGATAACCAAGTCCAACGGCGGTGTGGTTTTTTATAAAATAAAGTGTTACCTATACAAAAATTTTGGCCAAAAGTAAATTGTAGAAGGCGTTTACCACGATCATTTCTGTGACCCATCCCATATGGTCCGAGTATTTGTGTGTTATCGAGTTCTTCTCTGGTTCCTATTTTTGCGTTGAAATCGCCTAATACTAAGGTCCATGTTCCCCTGTGTTCGTCACAAGCTTGATTTAAAAGATCGTAAAATTCTTCGACTTCTTCGTCTGGGTGGGCCGACGTCGGCGCGTATATCTGAACTACTGTGAGAGTTTTTGTGTCTGTTATATGAAATTTAAGTAAAGCTATCCTGTTTGAGTAAGCAACGAACTCCATAATGTTGTCTTTCCATTTCTTTGCAATTAAGAAGCCAACTCCACACCTGCTGCTGTCTGTGCCTACATGGTAAAATATGTTTTTATTTCTTTCCAAAGTATTTTCTCCTTCTCTTCTTACCTCTGCTAGGCCAATAATATCATAATTAATATTTTCTACTGCGTTTTCCAGGTCTACTAAGCGTTCTTCGGTTCTTAGAGTGCGCACGTTATAAGTTAATATATTTAGTTTCTCAGTATCCATTAGACTTGCCTTAGTCGTTTGACAGTTAGATGATCTCGCCCGGGGATTCTTCGCACCCCTAGCTCTAAGGCATGCCAATCTACTGTCATCGATGTTTTCCCTAGAGCTGCCGGGCACTTGGGGCCATATAGTGGAGTTCAAATTCATGGGGATGGGGTTTGGACATTGGAAACCCACCACGCTTGTCCAGTGCGTGTTGGTGAGTGCACAGTGACCTCCTGACTAGGTCGGTGGGCGCCGCCGTTGATGTATTAAACATTCCTCCGCCGCCGCCCTGAGTCGCCATCCTGTACTAATGAGGACTGTTCCATCAAAGGCCTCACAACATGGATCATGTCGCCGAGCCCTATGGTGGCTTTTTTACCCCTAAAAATTAGGTGCACGATAGTTTAATGTCATATCGAGGACGAAGGACGAATCCATATACATACTTAACATTATTTACAGAAACCGTAGAAAAAAGAAGGAAGATCATCATGAGACGGTAGAACAAGGGTCCGGTAGCGAAGAGGAATCGGACAACAGTCTGTCCGAACCGGACATGAACTCACTACCCGACGAACCGCTCGTCCGACCCGTACCCAACGCCATGGTGCCACCAACTGATGAAAACATGGATTATTTGACTTTGAGCTAAATAGTATAAAATTGTAAAATTGGATAGATAGGATTTAGGAAAAAATTCAAAGAGATTTGTTAAATTCTTTGAGAATATTTGCAAGATTAAAATTATATAATTGGATAGACAGCATTCAAGAAAAAAATATCTTGAATATTTCAATAAAAAAATGTATTCGATTTAAGTCTAGATAGGGCTGAGCATATTTGCAATTATATAATAGTTTCCCGGGTGACCTCTAGTCTAAATAACAGTGGTTTAGGCGTAAAAGCGTAACAGACGGACAGACAAACTTTGCATTGAACATTAGTACAGGATAAATGTAAATAGAGATTAACTTATGGCAGTTAGTATAATAAAGTCATGTCAGACTTAGTATTAATTATTGTTTATTTAATTATTCATATGTATTTGACAATTTTGTAGCTTTGTCAATAAAAACAAATATTAATTTATAAGAAGAACAATACCTCGTTCTTTCATGAGTGTGTCTCAACTTTTTCGCTATATGCGTCTCTTTTTAACACATTGATATACTTATGTCAAAGCAAGTAAGATCTCATAAATGTAAATTGAAAGCATTAAATAACTGTCTTTTATTTCGATACTTGCTTCCGCCCTGCGGTTTTTTTCCGTGATCTGGGGACCTACAACTTTCCCGGGACAAAAAGGTACCCTGTCCTTTCCCGAACTCTACGCCTATATCTGTAACAAATTTCAAAACAAAGTTACTTTCGTATAATTATAAGCAATATACCTATTTGTTTTTTATTTATTTTTATTTTTTTAATTCATCATCATCATCTCAGCCGTAGGACGTCCACTGCTGAACATAGGCCTCCCCCATTTTTTTAATTATTGGTCTTTAATTTGTTACTCTTTTTCTCACATTAAACTATATATCGAATAATTTTATTAATTATCGAAGTAAAAATATATGTAAATATGCAAACGCATGATTGCTTAAAACTAAACAGTATGTGTGATTATTAAACCACTCCAATGTATTTTTTTCAGGCGCAGTTAAAATCTATACCTATATGATATGCTACATATAACTAGACTGCAATACAATGGCAACACTTATGTCGCGTTCCATTAATATAAAATTTAGTCTTCTAAAAGCAGATTAGACACAAAAAGCGCGGGAAACTTCGAACAACACGGGTGTCTTTTTTTCAAATTAATTTTTATTTAATGTTTTATAATTATAAGTGATCAGTGGAGGTGTTCATTGTATTTATTATTTGTATTTAGTTTATTTTCTGTAGTTTTCACATTAGTTTGCTGTATATAGGTGAGTTTTTACTTTATTTTGTATGATCGACGATAACGATCCCCCCGATCCCGGGGGTTCTAATACTTCTAATTTGAACAATAACGTAGCTCACTATGTAACAATATCAGAGCCTAATGATTCCGACTCATCAATATGCAAAAAGAAACCGCGAAAGCGGAATCATGACAAAAAAATATGCGGAAATTGCAACAGGAAAAAAAGAATGAACAAAATGGCAGGCGATAAAAATAAGGAATCTTGCAAATGCCCGGATAGCGATTGTATCGCAGACGACGTTCTACCTGTTTCTGGGTCTTTGGACGGAACTGACGGTACTTCATCCAAAGCCTCAGAACCTGTTTCCTCAGATACCCCATCCCCACATCCCATAAAAGTAGGACGTAGCTTATACTCCGCCATGGATTCTTCACCATATACCGTACATGTACAAAAAATTGAAACAACGGTCAATGATGGTACCTCTTTTCACCCAGTCGCATTCGGCAATTTTTTGAAAAAAAATAGTTTTAAAAGTATTATAAATGGAAGTATTAAAAAAATTGGTAGGAATAGAATTTCATTAGGATTTTCCAACTATACTGATGCCAACAACTTCATTAGTCATGATTCGATATCAAATCATAATTTAAAAGCATTCATCCCATCTTTTAATATTACTCGCATTGGCCTGGTTCGTGGGGTTCCTGCAGACTGGTCTATTGAAGAAATTAAAAATAATATATCTGTACCGTTTGGATGTGGAGAAGTTATAAAAATTAGGAGAATTAATTTTAAGGTCATGATTGAAGGTAGTCCCACTTGGAAGCCTTCGCAATCAGTCGTAGTCACTTTTGATGGTCAGGTGTTACCTAAGCATATATTTATGTGTTACAATGCTTTACCAGTAGAAACATACATTTTTCCTACCATCCAATGCTTTAATTGCTGTAGATATGGACATACAAAAGTTCAATGTAGGTCCAAACCAAGATGTTACAAGTGTGGACAAGAGCATACTGGGGTGTCTTGTAAGGTTGAGGATGATGTGGCATCTTGCTGCATGTGCTCGGGTTTGCATTTTGCTACCAGTAGGGTTTGCCCAGAGTTTGGAAGACAAAAGGACATCAAATCATCCATGGCAAATAAATCTATTTCATATGCAGAAGCCATTAAACTTCACCCTCCAGTCAACAATAAACTATATTCCGAGGCATTAATTCAATCTTTTAATTTTAATTCTCATAATGATAGTAGTCCAATAAATTTTTCAAGTATTAACAATAGTCAAAATAATCCTAGTGGCACTACATCTTACAAAAAAACAATTTTTAAATATCCAAAAAAAGTTTCATCCCCAGTCAAAGGTTATGATAGAAAGTCACATGACCTTTTGACTAAAGATTATAGTTTCTCTCCTTCCATTAATGGCTGTGCATTGAAATCAACCGATGCCAAGGATGAATCTTCTCAATTAGCTCTTTCTGACATCATTGTTGCATTGATAAATGCACTTTCTCAGTGTAATCTTATTCCACCGTCCAACGTTGCTTCTCTTATTAATAGTATACTAAGTTCTTCTATAATCAATGGCCAAGCTAACAAACATAATTCAGTGGAATTGTCGTAGTATAATTAGTAAGAAATCTGATTTAATATACATTATTAATAAATATCATCCTTCAGTACTATGTCTCTCTGAGACATGGTTAAAGCCTGGTTCTCATTTTAGGGTGCCAGGTTTTGTTTGTGTCAGAGAAGACAGGTCTGATGGGTATGGCGGTGTTGCCATCCTCATCAAACACTCTCTTTCATACTCTCCTTTATCTCTTCCACCTCATAGTAATGATTTTTCTATAATTGCTGTGAACATATGTAATATATACTTTGTCTCTATATATATACCCCACCCATCACAACATATATTTAGAGAATTAAATAATATTTTGAAATTTATTCCAAGACCATTCTTGCTGTTAGGGGATTTCAATGCACACCACCAAATGTGGGGAAGCTCTATAACTAACTCATATGGTGAAGATTTACTTGATATATTAGACACATTTAACCTATGTCTACTTAATACAGGTGCTCCCACTAGGAGAACCGGACCAAATGGGAATATTAGTGTTATTGATTTAACTCTATGCACTCCTGATCTATCCTCCACCTTGTCATGGCAACCATTATGCTCTACCTATGGTAGTGATCATTTCCCATTATTAATATCATTTCCAAACCCTACTCCTGACCATTCTGTTGCACCACCTCGTCTGAAATATAAATTAAAAGATGTAGATTGGGAAAGTTATAAAGTTAAAGTAGATGAAAAAGTTTTATATTTGCCTTCCATTGAACATGGACAAGAACAGTTATGCTTAAATAAATTTTCTGACTCATTATTATCTGCCGCTGATGTAGTATTTCCAAAAAAAAAAAGAAATTCAGGTAATATACCATCACCACCATGGTGGGATGAAGAGTGTACTATTGCGGTAAAGAAGAGAAAGGAATCTGAATTAGTATATCGTGGTAATATGACATCTGAAAACTTTACTGTTCTTTCAGAGATAATGGAACAGACCAGAAAACTTCTAAAACAGAAGAAGTTTGACGGTTGGCGTAGATTTTGTTCTTCCATTTCCCCCGATACCCATTCATCAATAGTTTGGCAAAACATAAAGAGATTTAAATGTGGTTGGATTAACCCTCCTAAAACAACACTTCCATTATCTCTATCTGATTCATTCCTAGATCTTCTTGCTCCTCCCAGTGTAATGGAATGTAATGAATTGATATCACTCAATGTAGGTTCATCATATTTTGATGATCACCAAGATGAGATTAATGCATTTTTTACATTGCCAGAATTACAAGGTATTCTTTCTGAAATTAAAGACACTGCACCGGGTATTGATGGCATACCATATTCTTTCCTGGCTAACCTTAATGATCCATCACTTTTATATTATCTTAACCTAATAAACTCTATTATGATTTCTGGTAATATACCAGACGCTTGGCGTAAACAAATAGTCATTCCTATACTTAAGCCGGAGAAACCGCCTTCAATCGCGTCATCATACCGTCCTGTAGCTCTGTCTTCGGTATTATTAAAAGTAGCTGAACATTTAGTTAAAAATCGTTTGGAATGGTTTGTTGAAAACAATAACAAATTATCAAAAAGCCAATACGGCTTTAGGAAGGGGAAAGGTACCATAGACAACCTAGCAATTTTCACCACAGATTGCAGGTTGGCATTCTCAGATAATAAATCGGTGCTTGCAGCATTTCTCGATATTCAATCTGCATATGATAATGTTGTAATATCTATATTAAAAATCAAACTCATTAAATTAAAAATCCCAAATTTTATTGTAAATTTTATTACTAACATATTATCGAATCGTTCTATTATTTTAAATATAGATGGTTCTGTAAGGTCTAGAGAATTATACAGAGGGCTTCCTCAAGGATCGGTCCTTAGTCCATTGCTATATAATATTTATGTAAATGATTTAGAACCTATTTGCTGTAATTTTGTAAAAGTTCTTCAGTATGCTGACGATTTACTTTTTTATGTTATCGACAGCTCAGTTGGTGATGCTTGTTCTAAATTAAACCGTTCCTTAGAAATATTAAAAATGTATTTAGATGTAAATGGCCTTGATATATCTCCTTCAAAAAGTGTAATAGTTTTGTTTTCCAGAATGCGCTTACCTCCTCCTGTTTCAATACATTTTAATAATTTTGTTATACCTGTTAAAAATCAAATAAAATTCTTAGGGTTATTATTGGACTCTAAGCTTTCTGGTTGTGCTCATTTTGATTATATTGTTGCAAAATGTGAAAAACTTATCAATATGTTACGTTGCCTTACTGGAGTTTGGTGGGGTGCACATCCATACTCTTTGAAATTAATTTATAATGCAATGATAAGAAGTATTATAGACTATGGTACTTTTCTCTTAGAGCCCGGTAATTTAGCTGGTTTTGTGAAATTAGATCGCGTACAGTCCAAGTGTCTTAGAATCATATCTGGAGCTATGAAATCCAGTCCAGTGAATGGTCTTCAAATAGAGTGTTGCGACCCCCCCTTTAAATTGCGCCGTCAGTATCTATCTGATCGGTTTTTATCTCGATGCTTACAATATTCAAATCATCCAATTATAACGAAATTAAAACAACTATCCGATCTCACTAGGTCTTCGCCGTACTGGGTTCATAAGACCCCTCCATGTTTGGTGAATAGTTGGAATAAGTATTCCTTTTTATCTGCACCTATTAACAATCTACCATTATTTCCTTTGTTTAAATATAATTTCAATTGTCTGCTCCTTTCTCCTTCCATAGATCTCGATCTAGGTGAAAGGTTGAAATCTGATTCAGAACTTAGCATATCCGAGAATATTGAACTTTCAAGTTGGCATCATATATTTACCGATGCATCGAAACCTGCTAATGGTTGCGTAGGTGTAGGTGTGTATCATTCACAGTTTACCATTACACAAAAAATTAAAATGCCTCAGGAATCGTCAGTGTTTTCTGGGGAATGTTTTGCAATTTTCAAAGCCTTAGATTACATAAATAGCTTTAACCTTTCTAATACCTTAATTTTTACCGATTCAAAAAGTGCATTACAGGCTATTCAAAAATTTCCCTTCCGGAATAACACTCATCATTCTACGGTATATGATATAAGAAATTTGTTGTATAAATGCTATCAAAAACAGTTAACCGTGAAATTCGTATGGGTTCCTGGGCACTGCGGCGTTGTTGGTAACGATAAGGCTGACAGTCTGGCGAAAGATGCTTGTCTTTCTGGTGACATTCATCCGTTTAAAATTCAACCTAATGACCTTCTATTACTACCGAAAGATTTCCTCTATGAAAGCTGGAATATGCTTTGGCAAGATTCCTCAAAAATTAAAGCCAAACATTTATTTCAAATACAACCGGTTGTTCCAAAGAAACCGTGGTTTTTCTTTTTTACCCTCTCCAAAACTTTCACTAGTGTTTTAATACGCATGCGGCTGGGTCACACTTCTTGTCCGGTTCATCTGGCACGGTTGGGAATGATGAATAGTCCACTCTGTGCTTGTGGTGAGGATGTGGGTGACTTAAACCATATAATATTTTCTTGTCGCAATTTCTGCCGTTTATCATTTATCAATACGTTAATATCATTAAATGTTCCTTTGCCTACTTCTATAAACTGTCTACTTATATCCTTTAATATCGATATTTATCTTGCAATAGAATCGTATCTTTCATTTAATAATATAAAAGTATAATATTTTCATCCCTCTTTATGTAATTTTATGTAATCTATCATAATTCATTTCCGTATTATCCTACTCCCCTGATCCTTTTGCTTCCTTTTCCAAATTCCTCTTTATTTTTATGATTATTACATTAAAAGTTTCCTCGTTTTAAAAACTTGACATTGGCAAATACACAAGCCGTGTAATGCTACGCAAACAAAAAAAAAAAAAAAAAAAAGCAGATTAGAAAGAGAAGCCTATTGACGAAGTGAAAGAACGAGAAGAAACAAATATCTTTATAGGATAATGCTAAATAAGGTTACATTATACATTATGGACCGAGCCGCGACATTAGCTTTTTTTTTATATTCAGAAATAAAAAAACAAGAAATTGCTATTCTTGCGTTATTTAGTTTTTAATAACGAAATATATTAAAATGAGTTCAAATGATCAAAATAATGTACTTAGAAATGTGTGATTTGTTGGACATTAGTGTTTAGAGTACTTATCACTTAATGCAATTTACTCAGGAAACATGTCTGAAGTGAAATTGTGTAGAATATGCTTACGTACAAATGCTAAAATCTTCGATTACAATAGCTACCAGCTAAAGCATTACTACGAACAAGTTATTTCTAAAACCGTAAGTATCATTACTGTAACTTTAACCATCTAATGTTGATTAAAATGTATCTATTAAGTATACCTTAAGTAGGTGCATAAAACATAATAAAATTTTGCAGTAGTCAATATTATTACTAGCTGCCGCACCGCGGGTCACCCGCGTAGTTCCCGTTCCCGTGATCACAGGGGTATCAAAAAGAGATAGTAGCCGATTCTCAGACCTACTGAATATGCATAAAATTTCAAAACAATCAGTCAAGCGGTTTCAGAAGAGTATGGTAACTAACATTGTGACACGAGAATTTTATATATAAGATTATTATTTATTTATAACAGGTGGATGACAAGGATGGCCTACCACATACCTTTTGCTATGAGTGTGCGACTCTGCTGCATAAGTTCCATAAGTTTAAAGAGAAGTGTTATAAAGGGGAGAATGTACTTAAGGAGATACTTAAGAGGGGTCAGGTATGTTGACTTGTATATTTTTCTGACTTATAACTGGACATAGTTTCTGAAAAACATTCCAACCCACAAAACTTGACGTTTTGAGAAAGTTGAGTTTAAAGTTCAATTCTGTATTTACTATTTCATATATTTGGTGAGATTATTGCCGGCTCTTCTCAGCAAAACCAACCTTCCGAACCAAGCGTTAGAGTCTTGACAATTCATAAGCATCTGTGAAGGCCTATTTGAATAAAAAACATTTTTCATTAATTTCATCTATCTTGCATATTAAGATATGACACAATAGTTACTATAGTTAGATCAATTTCTTGTTGTTGGTTTTTTATTTGTGTATATATTTTATAACAAGACTGATGGATTCTTATTGGCTTTTGAGATGTTGCAAAACAGTTTCAAGTTGATGATTTTAATTTTATTTATTTGGGATAGCAACAGCCTTATACTAATGTGATTCATTATGTGGCTATGCTCATAAATGAGAAACCAGTTTTAAATGAACATTTTTATTATTATACCAATTTTATTTAATATTTACAGTTTAAAAATAGTAATAAATTCATAAATTGTATATCACGTAATAAATAAGATAAAAATACACTTTAAAACCTGAACATACCTTGTATTTCCTTTCCAGTTAAACTTAGAGTCAGTATTAAATAGAAATAGAAAAAGACTAAACCTACAATCACCATTAGAAATCGTAACAACAAACAAACGCATCAAAACCTACCTCGTTAAACATAAAACTAAGATATCTAAACTCATAGTTGGTCCTAAAAGAAGTAAAGTAGAAAAGACTAAAATAGATTCTGATAGCGGTGACTTAGTGTCTGATCATGGAGACGTTTTCATCTCGGACAACGAACAGAGCGATAGAGAAGAGCTCATTGACTACGGAACACTCACCGATAAGCATCCCGATCCAATAAAAGAAGAGAAAATTGATTACATCAAAGATGAAGACTTGGAAGACATCATGACACTAAGTGAAGTTAAAAAATCAATTAAATTTGAAGCTAAACTTGAAGCTGAGAGTGAATACGACAAAGTTAGTGAAGTCTTCTGTGATGTTGAGAAAGAGGTAGAGTTACCCATTAAGAAGGGAGTGAAAAAGAAGAAAAGCAAAAATGAGAAGCTGTATCAGAAGAGTTCTAAGTTCTATAAGAAGGAGAGAAGAGGGCTGGACCCTGCTAACTGGAACCAGTATAGTCTAACAGAGGAGGAGGCGTTGAAGGCATTTCATGCAAAAGCTGAGGATAGGAAGTATTTGGCTGCTCCGTTCAAGTGCTACAATTGTTACAAGCCGTTTTTGACTCAGGAGACTCTGAATAGGCATATGCAGTTGATACATAGAGAGGTAAGTCTAAATAATTCCAGCAATTCTCAGAGATATTATATTGAATGGTGTTCTTATCTCTGAGAAGCTGGGGGGAATCGCTAGTTAACTATATGCCTTAGAACTATAATTTCCTGCTAGTATTATAAGCGAATGTTTGTGAGAATAAATGTATGTTTGTGAGTATTTCATGCTAGAATGACTGAAGGGATCGCAATAAAATTTGGTACAGTGTTTTACTGGAATAACACATAGGCTACTTTGAGTCCCGCTAGAATTGAAGATAAACAATTTTCCAAGGACATTCATTACACTCAGCAAATCTGTTTACAAACTAATTGGTTCTCGTACTATAACAAGCTAGCTGATATAATTAAAATACTACTATTAAATACATACATATATGGATATTTACACCCAGCAAAACAAACATGCATAGTTAAATCAACACTTGTTTTGAGAAAATTTTAGTTGCTACATACAAAGCCAACCGGTTATTTGCAATAGCTACTCTAACCTACAAATTTTAAGGTATACATTCTCTTTTACAGACCCTTGGTTCCTTGGAGTGTCGTTTCTGCCGCATGAAGTTTAAATGGAAATGTTATCTCACAAGGCACATTAAGAAACACTATACCAAGTTTGAATGCCAACGGTGCTCCTTTGTCTGTGCTATGGAGTAAGTACTTATATAAATAAATGCTTTAGACATTCTGGTATATCCTAATATTATAAATGCGAAAGTAACTCTGCCTGTCTCTGTTTCCGGCTAATACTACTGAACCGATTTAAAAGAAATTCGTACACTGATAGTCTAGAGTTTGAAAAAGGACATAGGCTACTTTTTATCCAGAACGCGGGTGAAACCCGCGGGGAGCCTCTAGAGTTAGATAAATCAACCCGACATGCGTCTGGTATCTTTGTATGTTTATTCAACCTACTTTAAAATAGAATAATTTTTTTTATTAAAGATTTGTACTTGTATTACAGATCAACAGCTTTCCTCCATGAGGAAGCTCACAGCGGTGTAAAGATTAAATGTAAATATTGTGCCGAAGAATTCAGGTAAGTCATCATCATGTTTGTCCTAGATGATGATGAAATATTTGTTTGTCTCCCAGTTACATACATAAAAAAAATCATAAATAAAATAATTAACATAAAAAGTAAATATTACCTCAGATGAGAACGAAACCCATGAATTATTCCCACCATAAGTGATGATGTGGCTAAAGGTAGTAAGTAAATTAAGCTTAGAAAGTGAAGGTATTGGCCCTTAAGTGCAACAGCAAGAAAATGGTAGGTGGGGTGCTGAAAAACACTTTAGTACTATGTTAAGGTACAGTGTTTTCATATAAATGTGTTCTACACTACGGTTCTATTTCGGGTAAGATTTATTCCTCGAAAGCTTGGGTGAAACCGCGGGGCGGAAGCTAGTACCCATATATATAGAGGAAAATTTGGTCCTTACAGACACAGGTCAACATACTACACCCACCTGCGCAACCATCGCAGCGACTACATCTGCTCGCTGTGCGGCGCCTCCTTCGTGAGCGCGGCCGGCGTGCACATGCACAAGCGAGTCAAGCACGTCGACGTCGTCGAGGCGGTCTGTACCACACTATCACACTCACTTACACCCATAAACACGCGTCTACACTCACTTACACCTACCTACACTCACTTAGCCTTACCTACACTCACTTAGACCAACCTACACTCACTTGGACTAACCTTAACTCACTTACACCTACCTAAAAAACAAAACCGATTATCTTAATAAACTATTACTTTCATCGATCAATTTGCAATGATAGTGATCACAAAAAGACTACACCCAAAGCGTCTACACCAAAATTTACTCTCTTACACTTACCTACACAATCTTATACTCACATACACTCGCTTACACCCACCTTCACTCTCTTACACCCACCTGCACTCTCTTACACCCAACTTCACTCTCTTAAACCCATCTATACTCTCTTACACCCACCTACACTATCTTACACCCACCTACACTCTCTTACACCCACATCACATTTTTACCAATACATATATTTTATTACAGTTTAAATAAATTATTGTTAGGGGAGGCTCGAGCTCCTCGATGGAGACGTATATGAGCTGATGATGATGATGATGATGATGAAATAAATTATTATATAAACTTGCAGGAAGAAGCAATAGAAGTGAAGAAAGACTTGAGCACTTACTGCGAGCGGTGCGACATGACATTCGACACTCGAGCCGCCTTCGAGCAACACTTGCTGCACTGCGCCTCGCATGTCAACGATCAACCGTAAGTTATCTATACTAATACAAAAAACTGAAGATTTGGTTTTTTTGCTTGCTTGCTTGCACGCGCTAATCTCGGGAGCTACTTGTCCGATTTGAAAAAATATATAAAAGAAAGTCGTGTTAGTTACACTATTTATAACTCAAAAACGGCTGAACCGATTTAACTGAAAATTGGTGGGGAGGTAGCTTAGAACCAGGAGACGGATATAGGATACCTTTTATCCCGGGAAAATGGAAGCTCCCCGGGAACGCGGGTGAAACCGCGGGGAGACACTAGTATCCATATATAAAAAAGTATCCCAAGGTATTGAAACCATTTATATATTTTTAGCTCAACTAAGACACATTACTCTTATAATATTATTTGTTATTTATTTTTAGATTGGATGGAGAGGATCAAAGTAAATGGAAGGATGGCAAATTAAAGAATTATCGGCGACGGAAACGAAGCCCGTGTTTGCGTGTGAGTAATTCAATAACTAATGTCTCTCCGCGGTTTTACTCGCGTTCTCGGGGATCAACAATGTTCCCAGAAAATGTTATTCCACAACATATTATAACTCGCTGCCAAATTTCATTCAAACCTCAGAGGTCTGTTCTGAAATTATTAGTAATTTTTTGGCCCAGCGTCGTGGGTTCGAATCCCAGTCAAGACAAACATTTGTGTACTCAAACATGCCTGTCTGGATGTATATATCTACATAAGTATGTATTTAAAAGTATTATATTAAAATCTGTTTAGTTGGAATCAGATTGGTTAGTTTGCTTTTGACTGACCGGTTTCAACCCTGACTTTCAAGCCGCTGGTTGTGGGTTATAATCCCACCCAGGACAAACATTTGTATGCACGAACATGTCTGTTTCTTCTGCGTCTGGATGTAAATATCTATAATATGTATGTGTTTTAAAGTACATATTAGGTATATGTAGTTTATTAGCTATCTGGTTGAAGCTTACTTTGGAATCAGATTGGCTGTGTGTGAAAATTGTCTCAGGATATTTATTTATAATTTGAATATATATTTTTTTTATTTAGAGGTTATATTATACTCATGGTAATTCTTAGGATAGCACAAGCTCTGCTTAGCTTGGAATCACCTTGCCCATATTATATTTATGCAAATAGTGTTCAATGATATTAAATATACTTATAATTGATTTCCAGGTATCTTCCCAAGACGACGCAGACTCTAGCATGTACTGCGCTCGATGCGACATCCGCTTCGAGACGCAGAAGGCTTATGAACAACATTTCTTGCACTCAGCACTGCATCCCGGAGGGGAAGAGTAAGTTTATTATCGTCCCAACACAGCTCAAGTCGAAAATTGTCAGTTTCTACATTTTAATGCTGTTGGATAGAGCTGCTCATTGCGCTTCGAACCATAGCTCACATGATATAGATTAAATAAATAAATATCCTGGGACATTTTTCACACACGGCCAATCTGATTCCAAACTAAGCAGAGCTTGTGATATGGTAACCAGATAGCTGATATACTACATATACTACTTTTAAATACATACTTATATAGATATTTACATCCAGACACAGGACAAACAGACATATTCATGCATACAAATGTTTGTCCTGGGTGGGATTCGAACCCACGACCCGCGGCTTGAGAGTCAGTCATAATTATGACAAGACAACGTCTGTCGGGTCAGCTAGTTGTATATAAAAACCTTCCTCTTGAATCACTCTATCTATTAAAAAACCGCATTAAAATCCGTCGCGTAGTTTTAAAGATTTAAGAAGACAGGGACAGACAGCGGAAAGCTACTTTGTTTATAACATGTAGTGATACATAAATCCTTGTTTTCAGAATGCCAGATGAACAGAGATTTGAAAATGAGCTGAAATTATTTAAGAACGGAAAGAAAAGGGGCGGCATCCGGCGGAGGAAACCTACCACTTGTCATCATGTGAGTTGAACAATGTTTATTTCATAAAGTAGAAGTTATTTAGAGAATTAATCGGTTAAAAATAAAAATGTTACAGCTCTATTAATTCCATGGCCTTTCTCGATCATGAGGGTGCAGGTTCGAATCCCTGGCCCGTACCTCTGAGTTTATAAAAACTTACGTAAGGATTCACATCACTGGCTTTCGGTGAAGGAAAAACATCGTGAGGAAACCTGCATGCCCGAGATGTCACAATTAAAGGCATGTGAAGTCCGGTACCGCATTAAGCCTGTATGGTGGACTATGGCCTATGCGGTACACCCCCTCGATGTTAGGGGAGGCTCGAGCTCCTCAGTGGAGACGTATATGAGCTGATAATAAGTGTTTGGCCTATTTCCGGCTCTTCTCACCAACAGTAATTTACCGAAATGTGGATCGTCAGACTATTCATAACTTATTTAATAAAAAAAATATTCATTTTCACATAGGTCAAGTTCAGCAATCTAGAATTTTCCATTTAGCAACACATTAGACATACATTTTATCTATTTATTTATTTATTTATATTAAATATAACGGTTAAACACCAACTATATCAATATCATTATCTATACTAATATTATAAAGAGGAAAGGTTTGTTTGTTTGTTTGTAACGAATAGGCTCCGAAACTACTGGACCGATAACAAAAATTCTTTCAGATTTGGAAATCTACATTATCACTGAGTAACATAGGCTATATTTTATCCCTGTATTCTCACAGGAACGGGAACTACGCGGGTAAAACTGCGCGGAGGCAGCTAGTTATTTATACTTATCTTGGTGTTCAGTGCAACGAGCAGTTCGAGACCCAGTCGGCGTGCTTCAAGCATCACCTCGCCGCGCACCCCCGCACGCCATTCTGCCAGGAGAGACACATCTGCGAGATCTGTGGCGCCTCCCTCGCGGTATGCACCACTACATCAAACTATCATAAACATCAAAGGGAACAACTGTAAAGGCAGTGAAAGGGACAAAGAGCAAAGTATTTTTGTTGAAAGGCTAGGACAGGTATATCCTGCATCCTCGATGAAATATCTTGGATTCGTGTGCCCCGCTTGGGCGACTCCTCGCACCGCCTTGTCCACTTGGGTCGGCGCAGACCTCTCGCTGCCGGCCCTTGTCAGGGCCATGGTGGGCAGCGAGGAGGCCTGGGAGGCGGCCGCAACGATATCCTATGAGGATTCCCCTAACATATCTGCAAGATCTGCGGCGCCTCCCTCGCGGTATACATCCATCCATCATCATCAGCTCATATACGTCTCCACCGAGGAGCTCGAGCCGAGCCTAACAACCAGGGGGTGTAGGCCATAGTCCACCACGCGGGCCTAGTACGGATTGGTGGACTTCTCGTTCTGAACCGATTTAAATTTAATTTGGAACGCAGATACTTAGCCCGTGAAAGGATATAGGCTTTTTATCCCGGGAACATTGTAAATACCATGGAACCGCCGTAACGGGGTCGTTTGTTAGTAAATACAAAAGTTAATCTGACCCCCCTACTCCTATAAAACCGCGAGGAGCTACTTGTAGTAAATGTGTGACCTCCAAACCTTCAAAAAAAGAGCGTACTCATTTTTAAAAGGCCGGCAACGTACTTGTGGCTCCTCTGGTGTTGCGCGTATTCATGGGCGGCGGTAATCGCTTACCATCAAGCGTTACGCCTGCTCGTTTGTCGACTATCACATAAAAATATGTTTTCCCCTCCTTTTCCTATGAAACTGCGAGAAGCTACTTGTAGTAAATGTCCCGCCCTTCTCCTATGAAACTGCGAGGAGCTTCTAGTAGTAATGTTGACCCCCCTTCTCCTATGAAACTACGAGCAGCTACTAGTAGTAAATGTTGTCCCCCCTTCTATGAAACTGCGAGCAGCTACTTGTAGTAAATGTCCCGCCCTTCTTCTATGAAACTGCGAGCAGCTACTTGTAGTAAATGTCGCGCCCTTCTCCTATGAAACTGCGAGGAGCTTCTAGTAGTAATGTTGACCCCCCTTCTCCTATGAAACTACGAGCAGCTACTAGTAGTAAATGTTGTCCCCCCTTCTATGAAACTACGAGCAGCTACTTGTAGTAAATGTCGCGCCCTTCTCCTATGAAACTGCGAGCAGCTACTTGTAGTAAATGTCGCGCCCTTCTCCTATGAAACTGCGAGGAGCTTCTAGTAGTAATGTTGACCCCCCTTCTCCTATGAAACTACGAGCAGCTACTTGTAGTAAATGTTGTCCCCCCTTCTATGAAACTACGAGCAGCTACTTGTAGTAAATGTCGCGCCCTTCTCCTATGAAACTGCGAGCAGCTACTTGTAGTAAATGTCGCGCCCTTCTCCTATGAAACTGCGAGGAGCTTCTAGTAGTAATGTTGACCCCCCTTCTCCTATGAAACTGCGAGCAGCTACTTGTAGTAAATGTTGTCCACCCTTCTATGAAACTGCAAGCACCTACTTGTAGTAAATGTCCCCCCTTCTCCCATGAAACTCCGACGAGTAAATGTCCCGCTCTTTTCCTATGAAACCCCCAAGGGGCCAGTAGTAGTAAATTGTGATCCTCCCTCTCCAGCTACTTGTAGTAAATGTCCCGACCTTCTATGAAACCCCAAGGAGCTAGTAGTAAGGCTACGTCCGCACAGACAGGCGGCTTGCTTAGCGCCTAGAGCCTAGCGAGTCACCTAGCGAGTAGCTTAGTAAAACGAACGTTCTAGAATGTTCGCGACCGGCCGCACTGCGCGCTTGACGCCTAGCTAGTCGCTTAGCGTGTATCGAAGTAAACAAACGTGTTGGTTTTTTGTCTCGAGGCGCTAGGCATTTTATAAGAAAAAAATTGATGAATTATTAATTGCAGCAGTTTTTAAAAGAGAACCTCTCAGTGAAACCACCTCTCAGTGCGGCCTCTGTGTATCCTAGCAAGTAGCCAGAATGCAAGCCACTAGGCTCTAGGTGCTAAGCAAGCCGCCTGTCTGTGCGGACGTAGCCTAAACGTTGTCTCCCCTTCTCCTACAGGCGGGCAGCATCGCAAGCCACCTGAACTCGCACACGCGCGCCGTGCTGCACACGTGCGACACGTGCGGCAAGCAGTTCGCCACCACCATGGTGCTCAAGCGCCACCAGCTGGTAACTACACCACCATCACACTACACTCCCCACCGTCACCATCATCACCACCACCACTACCACGCTACACTACCGTACTGAACTCGCACACGCGCGCCGTGCTGCACACGTGCGACACGTGCGGCAAGCAGTTCGCCACCACCATGGTGCTCAAGCGCCACCAGCTGGTAACTACACCACCATCACACTACACTCCCCACCGTCACCATCATCACCACCACCACTACCACGCTACACTACCGTACTGAACTCGCACACGCGCGCCGTGCTGCACACGTGCGACACGTGCGGCAAGCAGTTCGCCACCACCATGGTGCTCAAGCGCCACCAGCTGGTAACTACACCACCATCACACTACACTCCCCACCGTCACCATCATCACCACCACCACTACCACGCTACACTACCGTACTGAACTCGCACACGCGCGCCGTGCTGCACACGTGCGACACGTGCGGCAAGCAGTTCGCCACCACCATGGTGCTCAAGCGCCACCAGCTGGTAACTACACCACCATCACACTACACTCCCCACCGTCACCATCATCACCACCACCACTACCACGCTACACTACCGTACTGAACTCGCACACGCGCGCCGTGCTGCACACGTGCGACACGTGCGGCAAGCAGTTCGCCACCACCATGGTGCTCAAGCGCCACCAGCTGGTAACTACACCACCATCACACTACACTCCCCACCGTCACCATCATCACCACCACCACTACCACGCTACACTACCGTACTGAACTCGCACACGCGCGCCGTGCTGCACACGTGCGACACGTGCGGCAAGCAGTTCGCCACCACCATGGTGCTCAAGCGCCACCAGCTGGTAACTACACCACCATCACACTACACTCCCCACCGTCACCATCATCACCACCACCACTACCACGCTACACTACCGTACTGAACTCGCACACGCGCGCCGTGCTGCACACGTGCGACACGTGCGGCAAGCAGTTCGCCACCACCATGGTGCTCAAGCGCCACCAGCTGGTAACTACACCACCATCACACTACACTCCCCACCGTCACCATCATCACCACCACCACTACCACGCTACACTACCGTACTGAACTCGCACACGCGCGCCGTGCTGCACACGTGCGACACGTGCGGCAAGCAGTTCGCCACCACCATGGTGCTCAAGCGCCACCAGCTGGTAACTACACCACCATCACACTACACTCCCCACCGTCACCATCATCACCACCACCACTACCACGCTACACTACCGTACTGAACTCGCACACGCGCGCCGTGCTGCACACGTGCGACACGTGCGGCAAGCAGTTCGCCACCACCATGGTGCTCAAGCGCCACCAGCTGGTAACTACACCACCATCACACTACACTCCCCACCGTCACCATCATCACCACCACCACTACCACGCTACACTACCGTACTGAACTCGCACACGCGCGCCGTGCTGCACACGTGCGACACGTGCGGCAAGCAGTTCGCCACCACCATGGTGCTCAAGCGCCACCAGCTGGTAACTACACCACCATCACACTACACTCCCCACCGTCACCATCATCACCACCACCACTACCACGCTACACTACCGTACTGAACTCGCACACGCGCGCCGTGCTGCACACGTGCGACACGTGCGGCAAGCAGTTCGCCACCACCATGGTGCTCAAGCGCCACCAGCTGGTAACTACACCACCATCACACTACACTCCCCACCGTCACCATCATCACCACCACCACTACCACGCTACACTACCGTACTGAACTCGCACACGCGCGCCGTGCTGCACACGTGCGACACGTGCGGCAAGCAGTTCGCCACCACCATGGTGCTCAAGCGCCACCAGCTGGTAACTACACCACCATCACACTACACTCCCCACCGTCACCATCATCACCACCACCACTACCACGCTACACTACCGTACTGAACTCGCACACGCGCGCCGTGCTGCACACGTGCGACACGTGCGGCAAGCAGTTCGCCACCACCATGGTGCTCAAGCGCCACCAGCTGGTAACTACACCACCATCACACTACACTCCCCACCGTCACCATCATCACCACCACCACTACCACGCTACACTACCGTACTGAACTCGCACACGCGCGCCGTGCTGCACACGTGCGACACGTGCGGCAAGCAGTTCGCCACCACCATGGTGCTCAAGCGCCACCAGCTGGTAACTACACCACCATCACACTACACTCCCCACCGTCACCATCATCACCACCACCACTACCACGCTACACTACCGTACTGAACTCGCACACGCGCGCCGTGCTGCACACGTGCGACACGTGCGGCAAGCAGTTCGCCACCACCATGGTGCTCAAGCGCCACCAGCTGGTAACTACACCACCATCACACTACACTCCCCACCGTCACCATCATCACCACCACCACTACCACGCTACACTACCGTACTGAACTCGCACACGCGCGCCGTGCTGCACACGTGCGACACGTGCGGCAAGCAGTTCGCCACCACCATGGTGCTCAAGCGCCACCAGCTGGTAACTACACCACCATCACACTACACTCCCCACCGTCACCATCATCACCACTACCACGCTACACTACCGTACTGAACTCGCACACGCGCGCCGTGCTGCACACGTGCGACACGTGCGGCAAGCAGTTCGCCACCACCATGGTGCTCAAGCGCCACCAGCTGGTAACCACACCACCACATACCACCACTACTCACCACACCACCACCGCTATCACTCACTACCACGCATCGTCACCATCACCACTACACACCACCACCACCACCGCTATCACTCACTACCACGCATCGTCACCATCACCACTACACACCACCACCACCACCGCTATCACTCACTACCACGCATCGTCACCATCACCACTACACACCACCACCACCACCGCTATCACTCACTACCACGCATCGTCACCATCACCACTACACACCACCACCACCACCGCTATCACTCACTACCACGCATCGTCACCATCACCACTACACACCACCACCACCACCGCTATCACTCACTACCACGCATCGTCACCATCACCACTACACACCACCACCACCACCGCTATCACTCACTACCACGCATCGTCACCATCACCACTACACACCACCACCACCACCGCTATCACTCACTACCACGCATCGCCACCATCACCACTACACACCACCACCACCACCGCTATCACTCACTACCACGCATCGTCACCATCACCACTACACACCACCACCACCACCGCTATCACTCACTACCACGCATCGTCACCATCACCACTACACACCACCACCACCACCGCTATCACTCACTACCACGCATCGTCACCATCACCACTACACACCACCACCACCACCGCTATCACTCACTACCACGCATCGTCACCATCACCACTACACACCACCACCACCACCGCTATCACTCACTACCACGCATCGTCACCATCACCACTACACACCACCACCACCACCGCTATCACTCACTACCACGCATCGTCACCATCACCACTACACACCACCACCACCACCGCTATCACTCACTACCACGCATCGTCACCATCACCACTACACACCACCACCACCACCGCTATCACTCACTACCACGCATCGTCACCATCACCACTACACACCACCACCACCACCGCTATCACTCACTACCACGCATCGTCACCATCACCACTACACACCACCACCACCACCGCTATCACTCACTACCACGCATCGTCACCATCACCACTACACACCACCACCACCACCGCTATCACTCACTACCACGCATCGTCACCATCACCACTACACACCACCACCACCACCGCTATCACTCACTACCACGCATCGTCACCATCACCACTACACACCACCACCACCACCGCTATCACTCACTACCACGCATCGTCACCATCACCACTACACACCACCACCACCACCGCTATCACTCACTACCACGCATCGTCACCATCACCACTACACACCACCACCACCACCGCTATCACTCACTACCACGCATCGTCACCATCACCACTACACACCACCACCACCACCGCTATCACTCACTACCACGCATCGTCACCATCACCACTACACACCACCACCACCACCGCTATCACTCACTACCACGCATCGTCACCATCACCACTACACACCACCACCACCACCGCTATCACTCACTACCACACATCGTCACCATCACCACTACACACCACCACCACCACCGCTATCACTCACTACCACGCATCGTCACCATCACCACTACACACCACCACCACCACCGCTATCACTCACTACCACGCATCGTCACCATCACCACTACACACCACCACCACCACCGCTATCACTCACTACCACGCATCGTCACCATCACCACTACACACCACCACCACCACCGCTATCACTCACTACCACGCATCGTCACCATCACCACTACACACCACCACCACCACCGCTATCACTCACTACCACATATCGTCACCACCACGCATCGTCACCATCATCACCACCACCACTACCACGCTACACTATCGTACTATGATATACGTATCATATACGTGATATGTCGTCATCTACACGCTACATTATCGTACTTTCTTATTCGAAAACTGTATGCACAAATTTAAAATTAGCACAGGTATAAATTTGTATGCCAATTTTAAAGACACGAAGTTGGCAGTTTTGTCACGTCTCCCTTAGGGGGAACGGCAGATAGTTAGGGTTCGTGAAATAAAAAAATATACACTTTAGAATACTCAGTATATTTAGCCAATGCCTTTTCACTTTAGCGAACGCCTCACGTCTAGGTTTATTGTCCAGATAGGATTTTAGGGGAACACTGGCCTGAACCGCTGCGTAGTAGGTTGGTGGCTTGCTGTCCGGCTTCCGTCCCGTCCTCAACTTGATAATCAGCTGGTAACCGTTCGCCAGCTCACAAGAAAATTCCGCTTCCAAATTGATTCCAGTTGCACAATCGGAAGGTGTCTTCTTATTGTAGACTATTAGTTAGATTATAAGATAAATCCTGGAAAGCCAGAAAAAAGACAGCGTAAGCAAAGCGAAGCGTAGCGGACACGGCGTAGGTCCAAAGGTCACAGTGTCCCGATAATGCAAATTAACGGTCAGCGCTAATATAGAAAGTTATAGAACACCTTACAATAGAAATATAAGAATAGGTACATGGAAACTTACCCTAGAGGGATTCCAAAAGATATTAGAAGTAAGATATTAGTATTTCAGACTGCATTAAGTACTTAGGTAGTATTTAGTTCACTACGCTGTGACTTCCATATAAGTGTCCTTTCAAGTCAATGTTCGACGAGCGAATGAATGAGTGAACAACCCAAGCCGTGTAGCGCGCTCGGCCGCTCGGCCGCCGGTCGTTGCCGCTCGATGTTTTTAGGGATGCGCCAGCGCAGTCGCGAGAACCATAATAAATAACTCGTACTTGAAGATTCCGTACTAATATTTATATTTTTTAGTTTTAAGGTTTTATTTAGTAAATAAGTTAGAATGTAATTTAAGTTTAAAAATAGTAGTAATATATTTTTATTTTAGTTTTTAATGTATTTAGTTTATTTTTATGTAAATAGGTTTTAAAATGTAAATAGTTTTTAATTAAAATTAAGTGCAACGTTACAGTACCCCGCCAGAAAACGAAGGATTTTGCGTACTAGATCGGCAAAATCCGACTACCTACTACCTTTTATTACTCACTAACTTACCATTACGTACAGACAAATCTTTCATACTTCACGCATTTAGAGCCATCATTTTCATACAATCATCAAGTCTTACTATTAATGACTTGAGATCCTTGCAAACGGAGTATTAATTAATTTAATTGCTAATTATACTCAAATAATAAGTTTATGTGTATTAAATTATAATAATTTTAATACACTTAATTTTAGGTAGTACGTTTTATTTAAGGCTAGGTTTAGTTTTATTATGATTTTAGAATTTATAGTTTATTAGTTTTATGTCTTTGATATGCCAGAAACCCAATAGTTTTCCAGACATATCTGCTAACTCATAGACAAGAGGAGACTTTTTACTTATAATTTTACATTTTATAAACTTGGGAGCTAGTTTTTTATTAAAGTACTTGTCTTTATCACTTTGATAGAAAGTCCTTCTCCAGACAACGTCACCAATTTCAAATTCAGCCGGTCTTCTGCGTAAGTTATACTGTTGACAATTTCTACTATGAGCCTGTAGCAATAACGATTGTACTTTATCAAAAATGCTAGAAAGTACGCCCATATTCTCAGCATAGGAATCTCTCGGTTGAAAAATGACATCTTTATCGATTTCAGTATCGACATAGTGTGAACCGCAAGTGACTAATTCACGACCGTATACCAGAAATGAAGGAGTGTAGCCTGTTACCTCGTTTACAGAACTATTCACAGCGAATTGAATTTTAGGTACAAGTTGATCCCAAATACGTTGATCGTTAGTAATAAATGTTGAGATAGCAGTCATAATCGTTTTGTTGTAGCGTTCAACTGTGTTTACATGAGGTGAATATTTAGGAGTAAAATGTAATTTAGGTACTTTATACTTATCAAACATCTGTTTTAACGTAGCACTTATAAATTGTTTACCATTATCAAGGATCACAGTAGAAGGAATGCCATGTATTAGAAATACTTGTTCTTCTAAGATCTTTGTAACAATTTCAGCAGTCGCGCGCTTGATTGGAAATAGTAAGCAGTATTTACTAAAACAACAAGTAACGACTAGAATGTGGCAATTCAATTTTCGAGTAGGCGGTAGAGGTCCTACTAGATCTACGCTTATAGTTTGAAAAGGCCTCGAACAGTGTTTAGGACGACCCATTTCACCTAGGGCAGCATGGTTTTGATGTTTATGTGCAATACAGGTATCGCATGATGTGACAGCTTCAACTACATCAGCATGCATGCCAGACCAGTAATATCTAAGACTAAGACGTTTGTAGGTTTTAAATATACCAAAATGTCCAGCTGTTGGTTCAGAGTGGTTATCAGCTATAATTTTTGTTCTATACTCAGCAGGAACAACTTCTTTCCACTCGAACTCTTTATTTAAGGGAGTTTTAGTTTTCATAAATCTATATAAACGATTATTTTTAACTAAGTAATTTGGAAAAGAGGTAGGACAATTTTGACAACCATTGTAAATATTTAGGTACCATTGATCGTTAGTAGATAACATATTAGGATTATTATCAATGGCAGAAACTTCGAAAGCGCGAGACAATGCATCAGGAATTACATTATCAACACCACGACGGTGTTTTATTTCAAAGTTAAAGGCTGATAGGCGAACACCCCACCTAGCTAACCGTCCAGTTGGATTATTTAGATTTAGGAACCACTTGAGTGCTGAATGATCCGTGTAAACAATAAATGTTTTACCATTATCGAGGTAGCATCTCCAGTGTTCTAAGGCAACCAAGACCGCAAGAGCTTCTCTCTCTGTAATACTATAGTTCCTCTCTGGACCCGTCAACGTTCTACTAGTATAGGCTATAGGATGTTCGACTCCGTCTATAGTCTGAGTTAGTAATCCTCCTACACCATAGTCACTGGCGTCAGTATGGACTTCGAACGGTAGGTCAAAGTTAGGACATGATAGAATCGGTGCAGAAACGAGTAGTTCTTTAAGTTTATTAAAAGATTCATCAGCCTCTGTAGTCCATACAAAAGGGTTTGATTTTTTATTAGTGGAAGTTAGTTTATTTAGGACACCTGCAATCGAACTAAATTTAGGAACAAATTTACGGTACCAAGAAGCAATGCCTAGAAATCTTTTAACTTCTTTTTTATTTGTAGGGGTAGGGTAATTTAAAATTGTGTCAATTTTGTTAGGATCAACGTGAAGACCATTAGCATCTACGACATAGCCTAAGTATTTAAGTTCAGTACGAAAAAATACGGATTTTTCAAAGTTTATAGTTAAATTAGCCATTGTGAGTTTTTTCAGTACTTTTAAAAGAAGGGAAATGTGGGTTTCAAAGCTGGAAGAGCAGATTACGATATCGTCGATGTAAACAAAGACCGAGTTTTCAAATTCAGGGCCGTAGAATAATGTATCGACTAATCTCTGTTGAGTAGCGGGTGAATTTGTCAAACCGAAGGGCATAGTGACGAATCTAAAAGTTCCACGATGAGGTATATAGAAAGCAGTTTTATTACGATCGTCTTCATTAATAGGGATTTGCCAAAAAGCTTTAGATAAGTCTATGCTACTTAGGTATTTAGCATTTTTTAGGTTATCTAGAATTTCCGATATATAGGGTAACTTATAAGCGTCTTTTTTCGTAACAGAATTTAACTTACGACTGTCTAGACAGAATCTAAGTTTGCCATCTTTTTTAGGTGTTAGTAAGACAGGTGAAGACCAAGGGCTTTCGCATTCTTCAACGACACCTAGCGACAACATCTCGTCCAGTTGTTCACCTAAGATACGTTGTTTCTCAGGAGAAACCCGATAGTACCTTTGTCTAATAGGTAAAGAATCGCCGGTATCGATACTGTGACTAATTAGATTAGTCCTACCTAAACCAATTTTTTCAGTCGAGATATTATTGAACTGTTCGATAATGTTATCAGCAGTTACTCGCTGAACTTCAGTTAGTTCATTATAGGACTGTAGTATACCCTTAGTATCAGGACCAGTAGCTATTTCAGTATTGTAATTATTAGCATCGTGTAGGGATATAGAATTTGTAAATTTAGGGAATAGATTAAATTTTTTCCAAAAATCAATGCCTAGAATTAAATTTGACTTAACAGACGGTACGACGTATGCTTTGAGTAGATGAAATTGTTTTTCAAAAACAACTGGCAGATTAATATAACCGATAGAAGTTAAACTCTGTCCACCAGCAGCAGTAAAAGTTTTTGAAACGCAGTTATCTAGTAATGAATGACCTAGTGACATTAAATGCAAATGAGAGTTGTTACCTAGAATAGTCACTGTAGAACCTGAGTCAAGTAAGCCGCAAAGGTTAGTCTCTCCTACTTGGATAGCCGCGTAAGGACGAACATCATCAATAGGTTTTTTGTCAAAGATTGTTGTAATGAAATAACTAGAAAAGAAAATTTTGATAGTTGAAAGCCAATCCTTCCAATCCTTTTCATCAAAATTTTTAGTTTTATTAGAATTTATAGTATTAATATTAGTTTTTACAGCAATTTCATCACAGCAACCTTTGGTAACTAGTTTTTTGGATTAGATTGAGGTTTACATTTAGGGCACCCCGGATATTTAACATTCTTAGTTCCACACTTAAAGCAAATGGGGAATCTATCAGCTTTACACTGGCTCAGAGAGTGTTCAGTGTTACGGCATCGAGGACAGTAAACCTGTTTAGTAGTAAAACTTGAAGAATCAATAGCAGCTACGTTAGTATTATCTTTAGATTTATTTATAAAATTAGAATGATTAGTTTGTCGATTTTTATAATTATATTTGCCATAAGAGAAATTTCCGTTATATTTAGAATTAAAATTATTGTATCTATTTTGATTATATGAATTAGGTCTACTAGTACTGGGTTCAGAAACTTTTGAGAATGCCAGATCAGGAGCTAAAGTATCGTTAGAAACCCTAGGTGGTTCTTTAAATTGAGAAGTGAATGACTGTATTTTTTCAAAGTTCCTACATAGTGCTTTTAGATTCTCTATTGTAGTGATAGATGAAGAATTAGTAGCTAAAACACTAGAATACAATGGTCTTATATTATGCATTAAGATATCCAATTTCTCTTGTTCAGTAATACTTTTTGTTAATCTAGAAAATAATTCATTCATTTTAGCGAAATAAATAGTAATATTCTCCGAATCTCCTTGTGTTCTATTACGTATCTCAGTCAGCAAACGGTAGTCGTAGTCAAAGTGACTAAAGTCCTCTATAAGCAAACCAATCAAGTCATCCCAAGAAGCAACAGTATTTCTAATACTACGGAACCAATGTAACGCATCGTCTGTGAATATTTCTGTAGCATAAGTTAGTAATTTACTAGAAGATATATTCCGCGCAGTACTAAACTCGTTCACTCTCTGCACAAAAGCGTGTACACAAGATTTGCCGTTAAATTTAATTTTCTGTAGTTCACTAATATGCGAGCGGTCACAATGTATCGACACTTTATCTAGAGATGAAGATGTGTGAGGAACATCTGCAACAGGCTCAACGGTAGCTATAACGTTCGCAGATTTATAAATAGTATTGATTTTATTATATGAAATCGTAAAATTTTTAGTTAAAGACTTAACTTTTTCCGAATGCTTAGAATCAGTGCAATCGATTCTTTTTAGTCGGTGATATAAATGATTACACAAGGCTCGAGTACGTTCAAAAAGATTAGATTCGTACTTATCCTCCAAAGACTTAACTCGTGAAGTAAGTTCATTTAAGGAAACGACTACGCCACTAATATCGATGTCAGGTTCGATTCCAGACTCGCAAATATCAGAAGTAGGTATAATTGGTGTTAATTTATTTATTTGTTTACGGAGTTCAAGTACGGTTGACGCTGGTTCCTCGCCCCTAATGAGCACTTCATACGTTAGTTCGTTTTTGTTTAGCAAAAAGAATTTAATAGGGTGAGTTTCCATGTTTATTCAGAAGAATGAAATAAATAAACAGTAATTAATAAAATGAAAATGAATGATCAACAGTATAATATGGTGTTCTTTACAAAATAAAAATAAAACAAGCCTAACTACGATTAGGTGATGATAAAAGCAACAAAAAAATAAAATGAGAAATAAAAGTGATAAAAATGAAATGGAATGATCTAGAAATGAATTGAAATGATAGTAATGATATGCGGTGAAAGAAATTAAATGCGAACTGTTACGTATAATTACAATTATTTTAAAATTATAATTTACGTTATTTTAAAGTTTTAAGTTTAGAATCAAATAAGTAGGTAGTTATAATTTAAATTAACGCTTCACAATTAGTAGGCAGATACTAATGCGTAACAGTTAACAATTAGGAAAGAAAAAGAATATGATACACAGACAAAATAACGGTCACTAAGAAAAATAAATTATAGGGTAGGTACGTACCAGTTCGCTATTCCGCAAAGTCACCTTCTCGTTCACAGCACAGATTGTAAGTTTGCAGCTGCTGACCAAAAAAATAAAACCTAGACGTGATTAGGCCGCTAAAGTAGACACGTTAAGGGCGCCACTGTCGCGTCTCCCTTAGGGGGAACGGCAGATAGTTAGGGTTCGTGAAATAAAAAAATATACACTTTAGAATACTCAGTATATTTAGCCAATGCCTTTTCACTTTAGCGAACGCCTCACGTCTAGGTTTATTGTCCAGATAGGATTTTAGGGGAACACTGGCCTGAACCGCTGCGTAGTAGGTTGGTGGCTTGCTGTCCGGCTTCCGTCCCGTCCTCAACTTGATAATCAGCTGGTAACCGTTCGCCAGCTCACAAGAAAATTCCGCTTCCAAATTGATTCCAGTTGCACAATCGGAAGGTGTCTTCTTATTGTAGACTATTAGTTAGATTATAAGATAAATCCTGGAAAGACAGAAAAAAGACAGCGTAAGCAAAGCGAAGCGTAGCGGACACGGCGTAGGTCCAAAGGTCACAGTGTCCCGATAATGCAAATTAACGGTCAGCGCTAATATAGAAAGTTATAGAACACCTTACAATAGAAATATAAGAATAGGTACATGGAAACTTACCCTAGAGGGATTCCAAAAGATATTAGAAGTAAGATATTAGTATTTCAGACTGCATTAAGTACTTAGGTAGTATTTAGTTCACTACGCTGTGACTTCCATATAAGTGTCCTTTCAAGTCAATGTTCGACGAGCGAATGAATGAGTGAACAACCCAAGCCGTGTAGCGCGCTCGGCCGCTCGGCCGCCGGTCGTTGCCGCTCGATGTTTTTAGGGATGCGCCAGCGCAGTCGCGAGAACCATAATAAATAACTCGTACTTGAAGATTCCGTACTAATATTTATATTTTTTAGTTTTAAGGTTTTATTTAGTAAATAAGTTAGAATGTAATTTAAGTTTAAAAATAGTAGTAATATATTTTTATTTTAGTTTTTAATGTATTTAGTTTATTTTTATGTAAATAGGTTTTAAAATGTAAATAGTTTTTAATTAAAATTAAGTGCAACGTTACAGTTTGACACCTTTATTATTTACTAAATTCGAATCATATTGTTCTTTGATCATTTTCCACAACATACTTACTTAACATGATCACCATCACACTACATCGTCTAACCTTTACATACAACATAATTACATCATCACCACCTTCTTCATTATCATCGTCGCCATCACACTATATTATATGCTTTACATAGTATACGATCATCATTATCATCATCACTACCATCACTATATTATCAAACTTTTAGATAGTATACCACGATCATCATCACCTACATTGTCTTATGTTTGCACACTAAACAAATAATACATTTCCTGGGACATGATTCGCTGTGTGTGAAAAATGTCCCAGGATATTTATTGGCTCTTAATTGAAAACATGTATACTTCCAGACCCACACGGGCCAGAAGCCCTACCCGTGCGGCCACTGCGAGAAGAGATTCACACAGAAGAACAGCATGCAGCTGCACTTCCGCACATTCCACTTGAAACAACCCTATCCTAAGAGGTAAGAGACATGTAACGTTTTTATCCTGACAGCCCGGTTGCCTTTGTGGTTAGTGACCCTGACTCTCAAGTCGCGGGTCGTGGGTTCGAATCCCACCCAGGACAAACATTTGTATGCATGAATTTAATATGTCTGTTTGTCCTGTGTCTGGATGTAAATATATAAGTATGTATTTAAAAGTAGTATATGTAGTATATCAGCTGTCTGGTTACCATATCACAAGCTCTGCTTAGTTTGGAATCAGATTGGCCGTGTGTGAAAAATATCCCGGGATATTTATTATTATTAATTTTAAAGGTAAAAACAAGACTATTACTAAAATTCCACTGTCCATCTGTCACCATGCTGTATCTCATGACAGACATATTTAAAGATGATGCATTTCTGTATTTTTTTTAGGAATCAATGGTTTGTTAAATAATTATTAACTATTATGTATCGAGTACCTTAAAACTATGTTATTATCCAATTAAATTATATATAAATTAAAATTAATATTTTGATTACAGAAACAGAAAGAAGAAAACAGAAGGAGATGAGTTCAGAATGGAGATAGAGTCAGATGGCAGTTGAAATGTACTTATAAATCATGAACATTTTGTATGTTTAGTTATACTATATATTGGCGCACCCAGAACAACACTGTATTATGGCGAAAATTCTCAAAGTTAATATTTCGATATATATGTTTTTATATACTTATCCTCTATACGCCGCCTGTCTGTCTGTCTGAACGCGATGAACACATAAACTACTGAACAGATTGTCATGCGGTTTCACCAAATTCGGAGTATTCATGGGGAAGGTTTTTATGTATAATACATCAATTTGGACCCGGTAGGTGGCGCAGGTGGGCAGAACGAAGTCTGCCGGGTCCGCTAGTTACTTTATATATTGACGAATAGCCAAAACTTCAAAATGTCCAAGAAATTCCGCAATGTTAAGAATACACGCAGTAACTTTGTCATACCTTAAGATTTTTCGGATTATGTTAAAATTTTCCAGGTCTCTAAAGTTAGCATGACCATTTTGACGTATCGTGAAACTGGTTACGTAGTAATTTGCCGAGAATTTGCCGTAAATTATCCGTGAAAGAAAAAAAATTGCCGCGACCCAGGGTCAGGAGAAAAAGCTGGACCTGCTAACTTTACTCCAAGTTAGCAAGACCAAATGTCATATCTCAGGATCGGAAACACGTACAGCCTCGTTCTTGGTCTTTAAAGTTGCCGAGAATTTGCCGTAAACGATCCGTCAAAAAAAAGAATTTGCCGCGAATCGGGTTTTCGAGAAAAAGCCGATTTACTTGATTTCGCTCCAAGTTAGCAAGACCAAATGTCGTATCTCGGGATCGGAAACACGTACAGCCTTGTTCTTGGTCTTAAAAGTTGCCGAGAATTTGCCGTAAACGATCCGTTAAAAAAAAGAATTTGCCGCGAATCGGGTTTCGAGAAAACAGCCGATTTACTTGATTTCGCTCCAAGTTAGCAAGACCAAATGTCATATCTCGGGATTGGAAACACGTACAGCCTCGTTCTTGGTCTTTAAAGTTGCCGAGAATTTGCCGTAAACGATCCGTCAAAAAAAATAATTTGCCGCGAATCGGGTTTTCGAGAAAAAGCCGATTTACTTGATTTCGCTCCAAGTTAGCAAGACCAAATGTCGTATCTCGGGATCGGAAACACGTACAGCCTTGTTCTTGGTCTTAAAAGTTGCCGAGAATTTGCCGTAAACGATCCGTTAAAAAAAAGAATTTGCCGCGAATCGGGTTTCGAGAAAACAGCCGATTTACTTGATTTCGCTCCAAGTTAGCAAGACCAAATGTCATATCTCGGGATTGGAAACACGTACAGCCTTGTTCTTGGTCTTAAAAGTTGCCGAGAATTTGCCGTAAACGATCCGTCAAAAAAAATAATTTGCCGCGAATCGGGTTTTCGAGAAAAAGCCGATTTACTTGTTTTCGCTCCAAGTTAGCAAGACCAAATGTCGTATCTCGGGATCGGAAACACGTACAGCCTTGTTCTTGGTCTTAAAAGTTGCCGAGAATTTGCCGTAAACGATCCGTCAAAAAAAAAATTTGCCGCGAATCGGGTTTTCGAGAAAAATTCGATTTAGTTGATTTTACTCTGGATTTCCCTAGTTTTCCATTATCAGATTCTATCTTGGTCCCAATGACGACGAGGTAGTCCCAGGAGTATATTAGTTCAAATAAAAAAGATTTTTTAGAATTGGTTTGTTATGTACATAAAAAATACATACAGTCGAACATACAATTTCCTCCGAATTTGGAAGTCGGTTTATAACCCATATTGCAGGGTGCAAAGTTCTCAATCAATACAAACTAATCAAGCCCAAACAACAGGTAATTACTGTACTTAAATAGTTGAGGAGTTCCCTCAAGTATATTTCAGCTCCATCATCACATCGAATCGAGACCTTCGTAAAATTGTAGTACTTTGAAATACTTAATGAAAAATATTACAAACGCATTTGTCACCAATACGATTTTCGTATGTTCCCCTCGATTTCTAAAGGATACCATCACCAGATCCTGGTTTCCTTATCATGGTACCTGAGATACCTAGTTTCAAACAGTATTTTTTATCAAAATCGGTTCATAAACGACGGAGTTATCTGCGAACAAACATAAAAGATATACATATATATATTAATATACGTTCGAATTGAGGAACCTCCACCTTTTTTTTAACACGGATAAAAATCAAAATGCCAGTGCAACTTTAAAGACCAAGAACAAGGCTGTACGTGTTTCCGATCCCGAGATATGACATTTGGTCTTGCTAACTTGGAGTAAAATCAACTAAATCGGCTTTTTCTCGAAAACCCGATTCGCGGCAAATTATTTTTTTTAGCGGATCGTTTACTTTAAATTCTCGGCAAATTATAAGACCAAAACCAAGGCTCTACGTCTTTCCAATCCTGAGATATGTCATTGGTCTTGCTAACTTGGAGTAAAATCAAGTAAATCGGCTATTTTCTCGAAAACCCGATTCGCGTCAAATTCTTTTTTTTAACGGATCGTTTACGGCAAATTCTCTGCAACTTTTAAGACCAAGAACAAGGCTGTACGTGTTTCCAATCCCGAGATATGACATTTGGTCTTGCTAACTTGGAGCGAAAACAAGTAAATCGGATTTTTCTCGAAAAACCGATTCGCGGCAAATTATTTTTTTTGACGGATCGTTTACGGCAAATTCTCGGCAAATTATAAGACCAAAACCAAGGCTCTACGTCTTTCCAATCCTGAGATATGTCATTGGTCTTGCTAACTTGGAGCGAAATCAAGTAAATCGGCTTTTTCTCGAAAACCCGATTCGCGGCAAATTATTTTTTTTGACGGATCGTTTACGGCAAATTCTCGGCAACTTTTAAGACCAAGAACGAGGCTGTACGTGTTTCCGATCCCGAGATATGACATTTGGTCTTGCTAACTTGGAGCGAAATCAAGTAAATCGGCTTTTTCTCGAAAACCCGATTCGCGGCAAATTCTTTTTTTTGACGGATCGTTTACGGCAAATTCTCGGCAACTTTTAAGACCAAGAACAAGGCTGTACGTGTTTCCGATCCCGAGATACGACATTTGGTCTTGCTAACTTGGAGCGAAATCAAGTAAATCGGCTTTTTCTCGAAAACCCGATTCGCGGCAAATTATTTTTTTTGACGGATCGTTTACGGCAAATTCTCGGCAACTTTTAAGACCAAGAACAAGGCTGTACGTGTTTCCGATCCCGAGATACGACATTCGGTCTTGCTAACTTGGAGCGAAATCAAGTAAATCGGCTTTTTCTCGAAAACCCAATTCGCGGCAAATTATTTTTTTTGACGGATCGTTTACGGCAAATTCTCGGCAACTTTTACGACCAAGAACAAGGCTTTACGTGTTTCCAATCCCGAGATATGACATTTGGTCTTGCTAACTTGGAGCAAAAACAAGTAAATCGGCTTTTTCTCGAAAAACCGATTCGCGGCAAATTATTTTTTTTGACGGATCGTTTACGGCAAATTCTCGGCAACTTTTAAGACCAAAAACAATGCTCTACGTCTTTCCAATCCTGAGATACGACATTGGTCTTGCTAACTTGGAGTAAAGTTAGCAGGTCCAGCTTTTTCTCCTGACCCTGGGTCGCGGCAATTTTTTTTCTTTCACGGATAATTTACGGCAAATTCTCGGCAAATTACTACGTAACCAGTTTCACGATACGTCAAAATGGTCATGCTAACTTTAGAGACCTAAATTTTCCAGCTATCTTGACATAGTGCTGTTTTGGATGCGATATATAGATATAGATTTAATATAATACTTTTGTTACTTACGCAATGTAACAAGTAGTATAAATATGTCTTCAACTATATATTTTAACTAGTGGCTCCCCGCGGTTTCACCCGCGTTCCCGGGATAAAAAGTAGCCTATGTGTTATTCCAGAACATATTCTAGCTCTGTGCCAAATTTCAAGCAGATCCCTTCAGCCGTTGGAGCGTGAAAGAGTAACAAACATCCATACATACAAACTTTCGCATTTATAATATTAGTAGGATGTAATAATAATAAGATGAAGATAAAGTATTGTTTTAGCAGTTTTCATGTAAATAAAAAAACAAACTTTAATAATAAATCATATGAATTTTACAAAATCACTGTTTTTTTAATCTTTTCATCCTTTGACAGTCTATGGGGTTATCGTTTTCACACACGAATTACTGTTTTCTTTTTCTTGATATGATTTTGGCGAATTATTCGAAAAACGCACAAATTTAAAATTAGCATTGGTACAAATTTGTATGCTAATTTTAAAATGACGAAGTTAAGACATACTCATTTATTTACTAAATTCGAATCATGAAATTTTACACTTTTCCACAACATAGTTACAGTAACACAGATAAATGTAAAAGATAGGATGTATGGATTTATTTGTGGTAGGAAGGAATGTAGTTTAGCGCTCAAAAGTTTAATAATAAAGATAATTAATAAAAATTAATTACAGATAATTAACGCGGTACTTCATATTTGTTTATTGAATAATAACATTTTATTTCAAACATTCTTATTCATAACTTATACTATCACATTACATAATAATAATAAAGGAAATATCGACATTTCGACCACATCATTAATTACCATCTCGATGTGGTAAGGAATTATGTAGTCACATGTCACCAACGGCATTAGCTTAAGCCCTCCCACGAGAGATTTTTTAACGGACGGTAAAAAAGCGTTCAAATACAACAAATGCATTCCCATGTATCTGTTCATACAACAGCGTTTTTATCGAGCGGTTGGATTTTCGACTCTGGAAGTTGGAAATAGAGCATATTATGGTATTTGGAAACAAATTTGTTGTGTTTGAACGCTTTTTTAATGACCGTTAATAATTTCTCGTGCGAATGTGGGCTAAGAGTGCGTCGTCATTACGCGTACAGTTAGCGGCAGACTTTGCTTGCTTATATTTTTCAATGGAGCGTCAAAACAGCGCGGTATGTACGCAGTTTGCGGTGTTTTACTGGCCGACTCATTCAGTGAACGGCTAATCACTACATATTATAAAACAATGTCACTTTCCGCTGTCTGTCTCTACGTCTTCTTAAATCATTAAAACTACGCAACGGATCTTGATGCAGTTTTTTTAATAGATAGAGTGATTCAAGAGGAAGGTTTTTTATACAATACATGCATAATATGTTAGAGAAACACTGTCAATTTTGGAGGTTTCTAATGTGATGTATAAGCATTGCACCCGTGCGAAGCTGGGGCGGGTCGTAGTTACCTATATTGAGTTAGCGACTCACGCTTAGAGTCAGTCTGCGTATTGTCTGCCGCTAGCTGTACGCTTAAAACGGACGTACCTTTAAAGTGCAGCTACCGGAGCTCACCAAGCTATTAAAAAGTTAGAATGAAAGCTGAATTGAATATTGAACAAGTGAATAAATAATTTATATTTACCAAATTATAGTTTTCTATATTGTACAGTCTGTTTGTTAGTCGACTCGGCCAGGGGCCCTAATACCACCTCTTAAAGCAATAAAAATATTACTTATGCCTTCTCATACATAATGTACGGAGTCAAAAGTAAGATATGAGATGGTGGTAAGGTCCCCAGATAGAGAAAACACCTGAGGCTCTAGCTTAAAATACGCAAAGATACATGCATAGTAAACATAATATTGTGTGTGTGTATGTTTACTATGTAGGTAGTTTATAATTTTCTCTGTTCCAGCTGTGAAATATGTAATTAGTCTAAGTTGCGTGCAGTTATTAATGGATAACAGATTTATGTATTTTTTTTCCTTCTCTGTTTTATATGTGTGTTTTAATCTGTTATCTGTTAATGTGCCTTTCAATAAAAATAAAATAAATAAATAAAATACATTCAAGTACGTTTGCGTATTTTAAGAGTATTCAATAAATCGTTTGCAAACAGTAATTGGCGACAATGGCAAACGCAATACGAACGGTACGCGATTGCTTCACACAACAACTTACACTTGGAGGCACTGATATCATTCTGTTTTGTTAATAATTACTATTTGATACATTTAATTGACAGATTCGGTTTTCACTGCGTATGCTAAGCAATATTTCAATAGCAGTTTGACTCCACTTATTACTTGAGATGGTTTAAATAAGGTATTGGTCTCGATTCTAATGCAACAAACTAAACTAAAACCTATGTACCTTTCTTTTGTATGGGTTGAAAAGAGTGAGGGAATATTTTAGTCTTATTAGTATAAGTTAACCATTGAAGGAATGTTTTAAAATCTTTATCATCTTTAAATTTGGTTTTATCAAATATCACTATTTCTAAGCTTTTTGTTATTACACAATTTAAAAGACTGGTAAAACGCTTAATTCGGGTTGACAAATAACTTTTATCCGGGATAAAATATCTATAGCCTATATGCTATTCCAGTACATATTCTAACTCTTAGTCAGATGCCTTGAGACATTCTTGCGTGATTGTGTAACAAATATTAACCTAGCCATCTAAACTTGCCCATATATAATAGTACTAGATTCCCCTCTCATAGTTCCCGTAGGAATACAGGAATAAGATATAGCCTATGTTACTCCCTGGTAATGTAGCTTTCTATTGGTGAACGAATTTTCATAATCGGTTCAGTGGATTAGGTGTGAAATTACACACAAACTTATTTTACTATTTATAACATAAGTTAGACTAAAAACTAAGATTCTAGTGTTATACGTACATACATTTAATCTAAGTTGAGTACATGAGAATCGGGACCATTTTCTAATCATTAAACGATTGACAAAAAGCATATTTCAACTTGACCTTTATAAAAACCTTTTTCAAACCATCTCATATAATGAGAGCCAAAAAGACAGAAAATAATGTATTATTTTGCGCTAAAAGTCCCATCTATACCCATATTGTATTAAATCACTACAAATAATAATATAATTAATGTAATATAACAAAGAAATAATTATATTCTAGCTTTTTGATTCTTTGTGTTTATCTGTGTGGTCCGGTAGTCGGCCTAGCAGGTCCCGCTTTGAGCAGCATTTTGAGGCCTAGGAAATACATATTACATTTTAAAAAAAGTTGCTAATACTATCATCGAAAATCACTACATATTATAAAAAAGTCGCTTTCTGCTGTCCCTATGTCTTCTTAAATCTTTAAAACAACGCAACGGATTATGATGCCGATTTTTTTAAATAGATAGAGTGATTCAAGAGGAAGGTTTTTATATACGACAGCCCGGTTGGCTTTGTGGTTAGTGACCCTGACTTTCAAGCCGCGGGTCGTGGGTTCGAATCCCACCCAGGACAAACATTTGTATGCATGAATATGTCTGTTTGTCCTGTGTCTGGATGTAAATATCTATATATGTATTTAAAAGTAGTATATGTAGTATATCAGCTATCTGGTTACCATAACACAAGCTCACTTTGATGCTTAATTTGGAATCAGATTGTCCGTGTGTAAAAAATGTACCAGGATATTTATTATTATTTATATGGATGCTGATAAGCAATAATGTGTTAACCGTCATAAAGTTAGTTTCGAGACAATGACGTTTTAAAGATAATAATGTCTATGTGATTTATGATTTTTTGTATAATATAAATCCATTTTTATGTACTTTTATGTTTGAGATAACTTGAAACACTTTTGTAGAATGTTAAATATGTTATGCATTATAAAAATATATCAAAATTTTTGTTTTCGACTTTTTGTGGCTTGATACATTATTGCTTATCAGCATCCATATACAATACATGCATATCATGTAAGAGATACACTGACAATTTTGGAGGTTTCTAATGTGATGTATAAGCATTGCACCCGTGCGAAGCCGGGGCGGGTCGCTAGTAAGTAAATAAATATCTCGGAGCACAGATAATATAAGTAATATAACATAGGGTTGTCACTAACCGGTTCAATGTCGCTAGAATCGTCAGTATCGCTGGACGTGTCCGTGTCGTAGTGTCCCAACCCTGGCAACACGCCCACACACCGCATTATGGGAACCTGCGCCGGCGCATCACTAGCTTCTGACACGACGCCATTTTGTTTTTGACTGCTGTATAAGACAATGAAGTTTATTTATTTTATTTTGAAAAATCAACAGCGTTTAACAAAATTTAAGTAAATTGTAGGTTAATAACAAATTTACTAAATTAAATAACTATCTATTTTCAAATTAACAAGTTGAAAATATTGAGTCCTAGTAAAAAACTATTTTACCCGTTCGAGACAATTCCATTTTTGGCCGCAGATGGACCCTTCTCTTGTTTTTCAGGCTCCATGTCGCTTGCTTTACGTTTTCTCACTACAACCTGTTGAAAATTATCATATTTTTAAATCTGAGAATCTAGCAGCACACTTAGGGTCACCTCACACCGAGACGCGACGCGACGCTGCGCGCATATTTTAATAAATTTAATAGAGTGACTCAAAATAGAACTCTATTGATTACGCGAAAAGATACACATTTCACCGATCATAGATCACGAGGCGCAGCGCTGCATGGAGCAACGTATTCTAAATTCTAAAGACCCTTACTGGTGTTGCACAGTCTCATGATCTTATTTTATTTTACATTAAGGGCCGTCCATTAATCATGTGATGTTTTTTTTTGTCATTTTTGAACCATGCCCCTCGGTGATAAATGGTGAGGTTCAAGACTAACCTAATATATTGTAAATCTGTTTTAAAATAGCAATTGTTGTATAATACTGACCCCATGTAGTTTATTCTTGTTCGTGGTGGGAGTACTAGTCCTGGCCGGAGCCAGCTGAGCCCGCAGGCGAGACACCTCCTCACTCTCAGCTAATGTTGACACCCGCTCCCTACACAACCAATTAGTTTAGTTCATAATATTAATAAATATCCTTGGACACTGTTCACACACGGCCAATCTGATTCCAAAGTAAGCTTCAAAGTGAGCTTGTGTTATGGTGACCAGATAGCTGATATACTATGTTTTAAATACATACTTATATAGATATTTACATTCAGACACAGAACAGACAGACATTCATGTGTACAAATGTTTGACCTGGGTGGAATTAGAACACAAAACCAACAGAATGTCAGGGTCTCTAACCACAAAGCCAACTGGCTTGTCGAATTCTAAACTAAACAGAGCATGTAAGGTAACCAGATAGCTGACATGCTACAAGCTACCTTCTGAACCAAGCACTAGAGTCAACATTTTTTAAATGACTGAAGGCCTATTTGAATGAATAAATATAATTTCACCATAATACAAGTTCTACTGAGTTTGGGAATAGTTTGGTCAAGTATGAAAAATGTCTTAGGATAAATAACTTGACTACGAATAGGTACCTGAACTCCTGCATTTCCTTCTTCTCTTCATTAGATATTTGCTGTGCTGCTTTGGCTTTGGCACTCTCCACTAGGTCGAGGAAACCAACTTCATCATCATCCAACCCTCGGATCATGTTCTCTGTTGGAAATAACATTTTGAAATAGATTATGTTCGAACTGCATAACTTTGTCTGTGTTACATGTACCTTGTTTTTACCATATTATTCAAAGATGCTCAGTATCCATTGGTTGTAGGATTATGTTATAATGTTATATAGGTAGCCTACTTAGATAAATGGTATATCAAACACTATAATTTTTTTTTATTTGAACCGAGTGAAGAGATTTTTACAGGGTCAACATGTAAGTGACGCCTCTGGTGTTGCAAGCATCTATTGGGCATGGTAATGGCTTCCCATCAGGTGGGACCGTATGCCTGTTTGCCACCCTTGTGGTATAAAAAAAAACAACAAATAAAAATCAAATCTTTCTTCAATTAAAATTGTGTAGATTATAGTGTAAATATACTCTAATAATACATATCATGAAACATTATTAGCTACTGGACTTAGGAAAGACTAAAACACCAGTTACAATTTTTTTTTATACTACTAAGGTGGCGAACAGGCATATAGTCCCACCTGATGGGAAGCGGTTACCGTAGCCTACTATTACTTACTCAGTTTATGTGCCTCTTCAAATTCAGCTTCTTTACGAAGCCTCTGTTCCTCCAGGCGCTGGAACAATGGTCTGTTATCATAGGGCTCTTCTGGTGCCTCTGAAACAACATTTAACATAGGAATTTATATTAGGCTATGTACACAACATACAAAGCTTACATCTATATAATGTAAAAGCTCAAGTGTAACCGAAGTTGGGTTATAAATCGGATTCCCAATTAGAACAAATATTTGTAGGCTGAAGAAGAAGTAAGAAACATGTCTGTTGAAACATTCTGGGTTGTTAATATTTGTAATTAGTATGTTTTTTTTATGAAATCAAAGGTTTTATATCAGGTTTTCCATTTGGCTCCACTTTTGAAGGTTGACTAATGAACTAGTGTCTTGGAAGTCACCTTTCAATTGAGAATTAGGGAGTCACGTAGATAACAGTTATAAATTGATATTTTTTTAATGTTTTCGTAATTACGCACTACACTCATGTACCCAGCGCATAAAAAAAATATTTGTTATATTAATACCATACCAGGATACCAGTAATTGTAAGAAGTATAATCGTAAAATCACATTTAGTGGGTACGTTTTGGTTATGGGAGACTGAATGAAACTACCCTGTATAATATTGTTGAAAAAAATTAGGTTATTAATTGTAATTGTATTATGAAAACCGAATAAACCGATTTGATATACTATATCAAATCTTAATGTTTTCCGTTTATCATCAGAAATAACCTCATTCAACCGTTGTTGATGGAATATCAAAACAAAAATCTTGTAGGTACCTTGGGGCTGATCTTCAGTGCGTACTTTATCCCATTCCTCTTGACGAATACGCCTCGCCTCCAATATTTCAGACTCCGTGATAAAACCAGAACTCATTATTACGTTTATAATTAACACAGCAATATCAATCAAACGATTAAATAAATAAAAATACAACACAAGTACTGCCCTTGTGCAGGAAATGCTTGATTGATTGATTGATAAATTACATGACGTAACTAAACGTCTTCAAGTTGGCAATGATTTTGTAACAAAAAAAAATATAAATAATTTGTTTAATGATTACTGAATTAAAATAAATTATCTAAAATGGAATAAAATAGAAAATGTTTGTTTAAGAAGTATTTTTTCGAAAACATATATTTTTTTAATATACATATTAACTAAACTAAACGTAACTCTACATTTTGTTTGTGAAGGCGGTAACAAATATAAAGAAAAATTTAAGGTATTTTAGTATTTATAGTACCTAGGTAGTAGTATAAACAGAAGCATAAGTTATAACCCTTTAGAGAAATACTAAAAATGAAATGTAAAACTCATATACACACCCAATAGTAAATTGTGTATAATTAATAAAAGTCATGTAATAAAATATTGTCAAATGAAATTTGTATAGCTATCTCTATAAAAGTCGCCTTGACAGTCCAGTGACATTTGATTTGACAGCAATTTATTTTCCTTCCATTCATTTCATTCATGTCTTTCAAACCGGTGCGGGGCGTGTAAGAAAACATTTCTTTAAATTTAAACTATCTTTAGTAATTTCATTAGCTTTTACTACAAAATATTATAAAGCCAAAATGTCAGAAGTAGATAATGCAGTGACACCAGCCGCTGGAGAGCAGAAAGACTACGTTGAGGACGGAAAAAATAAATTTGCAGTGAAGTGTAAATTTTGCGGTTCGAAGATTTTAGAACAGAAATCTGGGGCATACATGCTTCAAGAAGTACGTTAATATTATATTACTCTTCATTTCTCTTTTTACCACCTTTGTATATTAAAAATGTACAAGTATTGCATAGCGGAGAAAAAATATGAGATTCGTTTTAAAATTCATAAAATAACTAACCAACTTCTTGCCTATGTTCCTACCCAATTGTCTATGTGCCCCATAAGACTGACTTAAGCCTTACATAAACATTTATTTTCCAGAAAGAACTGCCACTAATGCAACAAAACACAAATAGGAAAGAAGGTGAAATTGAAAGCGAGATGATATCGGAATTCTATCATGTGGAAAACATGTTTACTTTTGATAATATTGGTTTTACGCACACGTTAGCCAACATAAAGTATCTGAGCTGCGCGGACTGCGATGCGGGACCAGTAGGATACTACGATATAGATACTAAACAGAGTTATCTCGCACTATCTAGGGTTGTACAATGTTAAATTTATACGTAAACTGCTTTTATTGTTATCCGCTATATTTATATGAAATTAACTATACAATTTTTAGATAAATGAGAAGTCTCAATATCCTCTGTATTTCATGTCAGGGTTATCATTACCATATTTAAAGTAGTTTTTTGAAATTAAATCTATAATTTAAATAGGTATCCACTTCTTTTTACATCACTCGAAATGCACACTTAAATACTGCAATATAAAACTCAGAATCAAGCACATTGAATTTATAAATATAAGTCATATCAATAAGGTTATAGAAAGTGTTTTAATCTTGTATTTTTTATGTTACTTTACAATGCTCAGAATATTATCATTCCTTTTAATTTAAATTATTTTAAACCATTGCATTTGGATATTTAAAGGTTTATGCAAGAACTAGTGGCTTCCCGCTCATTCATTCGTATCCCTGGGATATTCAATTTTCCCGGGATAAAAAGTAGCCTATATGTTAATCCAGTTTATAAACTATCTGTGTTCAAAGATCCAGTAGATTTTGTGTGAAAGACTAACAAACATACATCCATACATTCTCACACACATTCACATTTATAATATTTGTAGGATGTATAAAGTGCTCTTAAAAGTGACTGCATCTTGATTTAAATTGGCACCCTACTTACTATTATGATGATAGAAAGGGATGCCCTCTGTCGGCTAGATGGCTGTAGTAGGCGCGAGAGAGTAAGACGAAACAACAACAATATATCAGTCCCGCTCGCACAAATTGGAGCACCTTCTACTTAGCTGGTTATATGATTACTTCTTTTAACCTAAATAATAAAATAAAGAAATAAAATTTTAATTAAGCTTTAAGTTATTAAAAGTGATGATGTGACAAAAATGTTCATTATAATCTATGAATATGAGCTTAAATGATGCTTTTATTTACTTTTTGTAAGGTGTTTTTACTGTTATATAATACAGCTTTATTCTGAAATAAGTTTTTTATTTATACTGCCTACTTTATTTTAAAGTACTACATATTCTTAAAATAATTTCAAACCATACTGTGGGTTGTTTTAGTACTATAGTGTCCATATATACCTACTACTATCTCTATTACTTATATTCTGCTTGATTATTAATAGATACACTGACGGAGCCAATAAGTAGTCATTATAATATAATATTCGGTACAAAAATATCAACCATTTTCTTCCTAGCTAAACGAAACTATTCATAACGCTGGCCTCTGAGACTTGACCACAAGAACGGTTTTGTGGTCACGGCTGGCCGCCTGCATATATTAATGTAATGAAACAAAATGAGATTGGTAGGTTGCTTACGCTACAGTCGGTAATATAATTTAAATAAATACTTTTTCCGAAAGAATCATTATGTATTTTATTTTACTGTCTTCGAAAGTATCGCATTTTCAAACTAGGGATTAGCCCTTATTCGCACGAGAGTTCTTTTACCAGACGTTAAAAAAGCGTTCAAAAACAACAAATGCATTCTCATGTATATGTTCAGACGACAGCGTTTTTAAAACGCGACGCTATTTGCATTTTGATGTTGCATTTTCAACTTTAAGCGTTGGAAATAGAGCATACTATGGTACTTGGAAATGCATTTGTTGTGTTTAAACGCTTTTTTAACGTCCGGTAAAAAAATTATCGTGCGTTTGAGGGCTTATTGTACGCGTCGTTTCAGACAAATGCAGAATGGAATGACATTATTTAACTAGAAGTTTAGTATGATTTATACTTTCGCCTAATCATGTATCAGTTTCCGTGGTGTAGCGGTTATCACATCTGCCTAACACGCAGAAGGCCCCCGGTTCGATCCCGGGCGGAAACATACTTTTTGAGTTTCTAATAGTTTTATGCATATCAACAATGAATTTATTTGTCGTTTAGTTACCTTTTTTTGCACCAAACATAACTGTAGATAAATATCCAATAAATAGAGTATTTAAATACGAATAATAATGTAAGAGTGATCTATTATTCGTGTAGGTCCACATTTGAAAGTTTAAACCAACTTGGTTTCAACTTTCATAGGTTTATTATGTGAAAATATTCAATAGCATTGGATTTTCGTATCTATTCTGACTTAATAAAAAATAAATAAGTTAATTAAATTTTGATTTCCTAAAGTATACAATTCTTGACATGTTGCTATACACTCTCTTACAGGCGCTATCTTCAAGAAAGAATGAAACCTTTCAAGCGAAGCTAGGAATTAAATTTATATTTTTACATTTATATATTATAAGTTTTGTATAGTTTATTTAGTTATACGTAAATTTATTCAATATTTAATTCACCTACACATTTTTAGGCTCATAGAGTAAGCATTAACATTTTATCTTTGTGTAAGTCTAATGAGTAATGTCAATCTGTGCGAACCCAGGGCGGTTGTCTAGTATATAAGATTACTTCTTAAAACACTAGTTCGAAAGCTCAATTAACAAAATCACCATATTAACTTACCAACCGTAACAAAACCGATTTTAGTTAAATCGCATTTACTTAACAAATCACTTTCATAAACCGGGTTTTGATTCGAGAAAGAATATATGTAATTGAACAAACTGTGCGTGTAGAATTAGCAAAAAACATCTCTATAAGGTGCAATTGGTTGTTGAATCTTATTCAATTGTAATAAAGTTGATATTTGATTGGTATGCTCGTGGGATAGTGTATGGTCACGCAGTTAGAGGTTCAAATGTCATAATCATGTTGTTACGTTGTGAGTTCGTCTCGTGTAGAGCCATTGGATAAGCGGAGGTTTTGATAATGTTTTATTAATGGGAAAGTGTGAGAATGGATGTTTGTTCCTTCAACAAACGATGAGGGCATAGAGATGGATTTTAGTTTTTGATTGATATAAAGAATTTTTCAGTAATATGAGAAAATATAGACACAGTCTAGAAGCATAGAAGTTGATATCTAAGTTTTTTAGAAATTCTGCATCTAATAATATAAAGGTGAAGGATTTGTTTGTATCAACATGCTTATCCCAGGAACCTTCTAGTTCGAAAAAAGCATACAGTGTTGGCTAGCCCATTTATTGAGGGAGACTCTAGCCTATATAACAACACGCCTCGACCAATAGAAGCAGGACGCTAATAAAACATGTTCTAAAAAAGCGGAAGGTGATGCTGCCGAAGTTGCATAGGTCAGCTACTAAGTAGCTGTCCTTAGTCCATCTGAATCAATTTATAAAAGATTCAGGGTTTAAGGTTTTCAAACCAAACATGGCGTCTATGCTCTGTCCCGCTCTTTCAGTACACTATCACGTGAGAAGTCCACTGCATCCAGACAGCGTGTTACAGAATATGAAAGCTCGCTTAACTCATGGCCAAAAGCTGAGCTTTCACTATCACCAGAGCTTTCAATACGCACCCGTCATACTATGCAATAATATTTATTTAATACAACACATTCATATTTTATAGCGGATATGTAAACAAACTAGATATAATTTGGAAATAATTACTGTGAAGGTTTAAAGTGTAGTTAAGGGCTCTTACCTAATATATGAGCATAGAGGAATAACACACATTATAAATTAGTGTCACATAACGTAATTTACTGTGGTGGCTCAGTTGGGAACGCACCGACTTCCGATCATGATACTGATCATTAGATCAAATCCCTGAAACGTACCTCTGAGTTTATAAAAACTTACGTACCTACCTACGGATTCATACCACTGGCTATCGGTGAAGGAAAACATCGTGAGGAAACCTGCATGCCCGAGATGTCACAATTAAAGGCATGTGAAGTCCGCCAATCCGCACTAGGCCCGCGTGGTGGACTATGGCCTAAACCCCCTCGATGTTAGGGGAGGCTCGAGCTCCTCGGTGGAGACGTATGAGCTGATGATGATGAACGTAATTTACTTTTCGAACGCGAAAACTATGTGTTAATAATATTATTTACTAGCTGCTGAAAGAATAGAACTATAGAATAGCTTTTGCCTTGCGTTGTTAGACGATCTTAAATTTTTTCCGGGATAAAAATATCCTATGTTTAAATACAGTACTTATATAGATAATCTGACTTTTGCCTATATTTCTTTAGATGTTATTAAGTGAATGAATAACAAACATTAATATTATATCCATCCTCACAATTTTTTTAGTATTCATAAGATAGAACTAAACTAGCCTTTACTTTAAATATGCTTATATTAAATTAACATAATGTACCTAAAAAGCGAGTCATTAAAAATTCTAATTTCTCCGCACTCAGTCAACGCGGATTCATACAATTTCCTGCAAGTAAAGTACTAGACATTAACTTAAAAATATGTAAATAACTTTGTACCGCATAATGTAATAGTTCTAAATTGTTAGTTAGAGTTTTTTTTTAGAATGTTTTACCGTAACTGTCGATTTTACATAACGTATTTCAGCGTATGTATTCTGTAGCGGCCCGCGGCCTCGGTACAGCGGACCTCTCACGTGATAGTGTACTGAATGAGCGGGACAGAGCATAAAGTCGAGTCGAGCTAGTGTCATTACTTATTGAATTGAACCATAGAGTCGAACCCATTCAAATAAATACAACAATAATTGCCTAGTTATTGTTAGGGCTAAAACGGCTAGATAATACCTACCTTGGGTACCTACCTATGTTTAATATAATGAAGTTGTGTAATAAAAAGATAATAAATATACAATAAAATCAGCTCTTTTAACAGTATAATCATTTTAATATCCAAAATAATGCTAAAAGAAATCTTCATATATTTAATTTAATTTAACTGTATCACGTGGATATTTAGTAGGTCATAAACAATATACATAAGCAAACAAAATATATGGTACAAAGCTATTCGTTAAATATAAATATTATCGAAAAGTTAAACTTAAACGCCTGGCTGTTAGTCTGCGTACTTGACCGTAAAAAAAAACAAATAAAAAAAACAATGCTCAATGAATCACACCGTTTAACTGACATAAGAATAAAGATGGACGCCGTAATTTCCCAATACATTTCACATTTAAAAACAGTAGTAAATAGTTGTCACACAGATATGAAATCGATCAATTTACTGCGATCTAAAGGGCGAATTTAAATACCATTTTAACTACTATATATTATTGGGTAATAATAGATAATTTGTCTTAAAATAAATCTTTGTACACACGCAAGACTAAATCACTATGTATACTATTTTTGCAAACATTTCTTTGGTGAGAATTTTATTAATACGACTTTAAGTTGTAAACCCTAGGATTTAGATTTCCTCCTGCTTGTGTATAGCCCTTGGCCTAGCAGGACTAACATTATTTTTGTAAGAGAAATTGTTAAAAACTTTATTTGAAAATTTTGGTTTAGTGCTCTTTTTAGGAAAACAACCTTCCGAACTGAGTCGATTAGAGTCGAAGTTTCATAAGTGCATGCAGTGACAGATTAACCCTTAAACAAATTAAGCTATTGCCTAGGGGGCACCAGAAGAAGCACAAAAAAATATCCAAAAATCTGGAAAAATCTGGAAAATAGATTCAAAAATCCATCCATAGGACATCACGTCTCACTCTCACGTCACCAAAAATGGTTTAAAGACCGATTCTAGTTGACATAAGGATAGGGGGGCCCATGGGCGTGGATTGCTTAGGGCATCAAGAAGTCTTAATCCGTCACTGAGTGACTGCATGAAAATCTGTTCAGTAGTTTTTGTATTCATCGCGTTTAGACAGACAGACAGAGGCGGCGGGGACTTTGTTTTATATCTATACTAATATTATAAAGGAGTAGAGTTTGTTTGTTTGTTTGTTTGTTTGTTTGGTTGAACGCGCTAATCTCAGGAACTACTGATCCGATTTGAAAAATTCTTTCGCCATTAGATAGTCCATTTATTGAGGAAGGCTATAGGCTATATATCATTTCGCTATGACCAATAGGAGCGGAGCACCAATGAAGAATGTTTCAAAATCGGGAGATTTCTTTTCCAGTGGAGAGCTTCCGCTGCGTACGCTGCGTAAACGGTTAAAGTTACCCTAAAATAATGTATGACAGAAATGTTCCCCTTTAAAAGTTCTAAAAAAAAGTCCGCGATAGCATATGTCTATCTGTTAAGGTTGGCTTACTATGACCACTTTTATACTAACCAAATTTGTTCGAAAATTAAGCATTATTTGTGAAGGTGTTTTTATAAAGATTATATTAATCCTTATCCAAATAAATACGTTATTCATCGCAAGTATTTAATTTAAAACAAAATTGCCATTTACATCATTCAATTTCAATGAATATCTTAGGAGATATCGCAAATTTAAAATAACATCGCACCAAAATAATTATCAAGTACTGCGCGCGCCTTTATGCGCTGGGCCGGCCGGCGTGCAGTCATCAGTTGCCTCTGCGAGGCCATCCTTCTACGTTAACGAAGGGGGTTGAAAGTTAGCGTCAGCCCAAAGTAACTATTCCACGCGGACGGAGTCGCGGGGAGAAGCTAGTATATAGATATATAGATAGAGTCTACAGTCTACTAACTCACATACATTGCATAATAAAGTTATTATGCTAATGGCATATGGCTGAAGAGTGAGATAAGTAGGTTCTGTAATATCTAGATATTTATGTCAAGAGGTTGGTCGAGCTTTGAGTGCTACGTTAAAGTAGTTTTATTGATTTGAGTTCAATAAATTCTGTTTCCTGTATTTTTTTCTGTAGAGCAACTAGTTTTAATATGTCAAGTGTAGTTAAAAAGAAATTAAAGCAATAACATTATAATTAGGTATAATCAAGTATAATACGGGTAAATAATAAAAACTTCTACTTATATTCCTTTTTCTTGGAGAATGGAAATGAAAATAGGCTATATTTTATCCCCTAACTCCTACGGAAACGGAAACTACACGGGAGAAACCTACACAGAAGGTGGTACAAACATAAATATAAATTATGATATAACTAGTGGCTGATCGCAGTTTCACCCGTGTTCCCAGGGGATCTAAAATTTACCCAGAATAAAAAGTAGCCTATGTATTATTCGAGAACATATTCTAACTCTGTGCTAAAGTTCATCGCGATTTCTTCAGCCGTTCTGGCATTAAAGAGTAACAGACATACATAAAACATTCGCATTTATAATATAAGTAGGATTATTAGACAGCCCGGTTGGCTTTGTGGTTAGTGACCCTGACTTTCAAGCCGCGGGTCGTGGGTTCGATTCCCACCCAGGACAAACATTTGTATGCATGAATATGTCTGTTTGTCCTGTGTCTGGATGTTACTATCTATATAAGTATGTATTTAAAAGTAGTATATGTAGTATATCAGCTATCTGGTTACCATAACACAAACTCTCTTTGATGCTTAATTTGGAATCAGATTGGCCGTGTGTGAAAATGTCCCAGGATATTTATTTATTTATTTGCAAACTGTTTAAGAGTTCAATATAAAAATAGAAGATACTAACTTATTTAATGACTAGTGGTTCCCCGCGGCTTCGCCCGCGTACCCGGGGGATCTTCAATTTTCCCGGGATAAAAAGTAGCATATATCCTTTGTCAGGCTCTGGATTATCTGTGTACCAAATTTCAGTAGTTTTAGCGTGAAAGCGTAACAGACAGACAGACGGAGTTACTTTCGCATTTATAATATTTGTATGGATACAAAAATAACAGGAACTTAAGTAACATGTTGACTTCTAAGTTATTACTCAGCATTATTGTCATATGTTATGGAGTCAATCTATACCTACTAATATTATAAATGCGAAAGTAACTCTGTCTGTCTCGCTTTCACGCTAAAACTATTGAACCGATTTAAATTATATTTGGTACACAGATAGTCTAGACCTTGAGATAGGACATAGGCTACTTTTTATCACGGGAAAATGGAATATCTCCCTGGTACGCGGGTGAAACCGCGGGGAGCCACTAGTCTATACTATATTATAAAGAGGAAAGATTTATATTTTTGTATATAACGAATAAACTCAAAAAGTACTGGACCGATTTTAATAATTATTTTTTCATTAGAAAGCTACATTATCACTGAGTAACATAGGCTATATTTTATCCCTGTATTCTTACGGGAACGGGAACTACGCGGGTGAAACCGCGGGGAGCCACTAGTTAGTTATATAATATCTCATCAACTCATCACAAATTTGGTAATTCTTTCAGTATATTACGTAAACTTAAAGGTTAAGTTAATCTTCACGATTTTCATTGTATCTATATTGATAATAAGTCAATTTATAGAGATTATAATAAAGTATTTTAATAAGCTGAATAGTTTGTTTGTATGACCCCGCTTATCTCCGCAACAGCTGTACAAATTGAAAAAATATTTAGGTAAGTGTTAGATTTATTGAGGAAGACTATAGGCTATATATATCATCACGCTGACACGAAAAGAAGCGGAGTATTAATGAAAAACGTTGTGAAAATGGGAAAATTTGTGTATAATAATATAAAATTATCAAACCTCTTTCCTTTTCTAAATATTATAAACTGAGCAGAACAGTATTTAGGCACTATAGTGACTAGATAATTGATAAACTACATATTTAAAGGTACTTTTAATTACATATTTATATAGATACTCGTAGATATAAAACAAACATACTTGAAACAAACAAATATTTTCTTGTTTGGATTGGAACCCACGACCGGCTCGAAAGACACACTAATTCATGATAATATTTATCATGTCATAAATTGCTTGAAACTCTCTTCAAGAGTAATATAACAAATCTGCGATTTTTTGTCGCAAGTCGCAACTACAAATCGCAAGTGTGTGCTACCTCTGTTGTAAACTGTTGTCACATTGTATGCCAGGGTCGGACGGACCTTACTGCACTTTGACCTTTACACCGAAGTTTCGAAGTACTAGCAAGTAGAAAAGTTAGGTAGCATTAAGGAATATGCTTTTTTGTACATAGGTCATTCATCATAATCATTCTCCACTGCAAGAGCTCGAGCCTTTTCTATGAAAGAGGTTTTGTAGGATGTAGGGCGCAACGGATTCGTCCGTTCCGAATTCGGACTGACTGGGGTAGTACCTCCACCTTACAGAAGACCGTATGCCTGTTTGCTACCCTTGTGGTATAAAAAAAAAGAAAAGAGGTTTAGGCCGTGGACTATGACCGTATTGACCGTGGACTTTTGTTTGTTTGGTTTATGTTTAATGTTTTAACAATGAATCTTATTGAATTAAAGCCACTACATGGCAAAAGTTAATATGATCGCTAAGTTTTCTTAAAATCTCAAATTTTCCTCGGGACTTTGGGATTTTTCATTGATAAGTACCTTTTATTGAAAATAACAAACAGAGCAAAAAAAGAATTAGTGCAATCGGTCCAGCCGTTCACGTAGTTTTATTAATAAGATATTTAGTCAGTTATGCATAAACACTATTTATTCGAGCACTTGTCTTCTTTATACTATTTGTTCTATTCTACCCTCAAAAATCATCGACTGAAAAAGTCTACCTATCTTTTGATTAGATGCCGCAGAAACATTTTATTGCTAATTTTAGCGACGATTTAAAAACAACATAATTATAACGATCACTAAATTAATATTATAAGATTATGTCTTTAAAAAAAATCCCAGTTGAAAACGACAATCATAAGTTACCTAACATACATAAACGTTATGTTTTTGCAAAGAAATAAAGCTGTTTAAAATGTTAATTTAACTCATTTTGTATTCTGAAACGATGTCTGCGCAAATATGTAATCTTAATGCTTTCATTTCGCGTATTCACTATCTAGGTATACGATTTATTTTGTAACTTACTAGCATATCCCTATATTCCCGAGGAGATTTATTTTATAGATGATCTATTTCAGTGCAAATTTTCATTATTTTTACAGTATAAGGCTGTAAAACTGAGGCCAAACCTTGACCATAAAAAAATTAAAAAAAGGAAGGTCACGGCCTTCTTTCCCTCTTTATGAATGCTCCTGTCACCCGCTAGAACTCGATGTAAAGTGGAAATCGTTTTACTCCTTTGTAGTCATGACACCCTGGTACTTTGGGTAGAACCTTACCTAGTCAGCACCGCAGACGTATAATCTAACTTATATAATATAAACCTCAATTTGTAAGTATGAAGACTAAACTTGTCACTTTTTTTGACGTCCGAAGTCAGTAACAGTCGATAGTGAACTAAATGGCGACGTAAAAGCGGACATATTTGCAGCTTTTTAACACTTAAAGGATATTCACTCGCGACGTCTACTTAGATTGTAGGTCTGTGGTTAGAACCCTCTTTGTAAATGCTTTTGTTGTCAATTGGGCGCAGCGCACCTATACTCTTTAGCAGTCATGATACCCTGGTACTTGAGGTGGGACTATATGTTGGCGCTCTTTTGTAGCTCCCCGCGGTTTCACCCTCGTACCCGGGAGATCTTCCATTTTCCCGGGATAAAAAGTAGCCTATTTTCTCCGGCTCTAGACTATCTGTGAACCAAATTTCATTACACATACAGACAGGCAGACAGAGTTACTTTCGCATTTATAAATATTAGTATAGATTATATATTTGCCTATTATATCAACTTTTTCGACCAATCTGATTTCAAACTAAGCATAGTTTGTACTATGGTAATCTGAAAGCTCAACTATGATATAAGATATAATCATTAATATCTTGGATTAAAGTTAAGCAATAGACAATGATTATTGACTTGTAAGTTATGAGGGTCAAAACCCGTGTCATCGCGAATTTAACAAATTAGAACGTATGTTATGTAAGTATCTTGAAAACATCAAAATATCTACATGTACACTAATATTATAAAGAGGAAAGATTTGTATTTTTGTATGTAACGAATAAACTCAAAAAGTACTCGACCGATTTTAACAATTCTTTTTTCATTAGAAAGCTACATTATCACTGAGTAACATAGGCTATATTTTATCCCTGTATTCCCACGGGAACGGGAACTACGCGGGTAAAACCGCGCGGAGGCAGCTAGTTTTATATAAACACATAGTGTGTAAGTCTATCCATCTTCACTTTCGCATATATTAGTAGGAAATGAAGAATTTCATTCGTAAAACACTAAAGGCTCAAAAAAGATTAGCTATTTTAAAAACATAGATATTATTCGACTTAAAAGCTTTCCCTCGCGAATGTACAAAGCTGTGGACATAAAAAAAGCTCAATTGGCAATTTACTTAAAAAACAGTTGACAAATCTATTGGTTAACTTCACGGTTAAACATCACTTTAATCACAGAAATATATGGTTTTTTTAGGATTTTATGCCAAAAACATGTGTTGAGGTTTTCGCAATTTTTCTATGATCTTACCTACGTTTATATTATATTCATGTTATTGTCCTTGAGAGACATATTATGAAACGGATTGAAGAAAACATCAATTTATATAATTTAAAGAAGCTGTTCTATTCTTAAGTTACATTTGATTTTTTATACTAAAATATATGAAAACTAGCTCCCCGCGTTTCAGAAAGATCTTAAATTTCCCGGGCCAAAGATTAGCGTGTTATTCTAAGTTATAAACTGTGTTCCAAATTTCATCCGTTCTGTAGTTTTTGCGTGAAAGAGTAACAAACATATGACATCTATACTAATAAAGACAGTATAAAAAGCTGAAGAGTTTGTTTGTTTGAAAAAAATCTTTTAGTGTTAGATAGCCCATTTATCGACCTATAGGCTATATTATCATCACGCCACTATCAATAGGAGCGGAGCATCAATGAAAAATATTGCAAAAACGGGGAAGTGACGTAAACGAAGTTGCGCGGGTCAGCTATAGTTAAGTATACACTTTCTGACATCGCCTTAACGTAAAATTAATTTATTAAAGTGAGGATGTACATACTTGAGAATTGTTCAAAATATTATACAATAAACCGTTTATAATTAATTAATGAGTGTGATAAATTGATTTATGAGACAAAAATATAAAAAACTTAATTTCCTTTATACGCTATGGTTGAGTGCTTTTGGATGTTATTGTGAAGTACAAGGTCATAGGTTTAATTCTAACTCTCTCTCTATCTACTAATATTATAAATACGAAAGTGACTCTGTCTGTCTGCCTTGCTTTCACGCTAAAATTACAGAACCGATTTAAATGAAATTTGGTACACAGATAGTCTAGAGCCTGAGAAGGCTACTTTTTATCCCAGGATAATGGAAGATCTCTTAGGTACGCGGGTGAAACCGCGGGGAGCCACTAGTATTAGATATCTACTTGTATTTACAATAATATAATTAACACCTGTAACTAAAAATACCTAACGAATTGGTAATAATATTAAGAAACCTGTTGGCTTTGTAGTTAGAGTCCCTGACTCTCATGCCGCCGCCGGTCGTGGGTTCGAATTCCACCCAGGACAAATTATGTTTGCATGAATATTATGTCTGTATGTTCTGTGTCTAAATGTAAATTTCTATCTAATATATAAAATTCTCGTGTCACAATGTTAGTTACCATACTCCTCCGAAACGGCTTTACCGATTTTTATGAAAAGCTATATACATACATATTCAGTAGGTCTGAGAATCAGCTACTATCTGCCTCTAAGTGATCACGGGAATGGGAACGGGAACTGGCGGCAGCTAGTATTAGTATAGATTAAGTCAGTAAAAACGAATAAATTAAAAAGCATTAAATAATATTCAATGTCAAACACATGTTACATATAACGGTAATATTTTGACCTTGGTATATGTAACGCATTACTAAATCGAAACCAAAGAACCGTTGACTCGAGACCAATATACACAACAACTTTATACACTAGTTACTTGTCCTGACTTCGCACGGATGCAACGCCATTATAGTACCGCCTTTTTGTATTTACAAACATAGTTACACATATTATCCTATTATATCCCAATTTGTTATCCCACTGTCCCTCAATTGTCCCACTGTGTCCCACTGTTCCTGTTCCACTGTCCCTCAAAACAACTTATTCGAAATTTCAATGTTACCAAAAGCTACATTATCAGGGAGTAGTAGTAACATAGGCTATATTTTATCCGCGTATTCTTATGGGAACGGGAACTACGCGGGTAAAACCGCGCGAAGACAGCTTCTATAAGTGTATATTTTGATAATAAACTGCACGCGAATCGTTCCAATACATCACGCATTTAGTTCGCAAATATTTAAAAAAACAAATCTATTAATTACTATTTTGATATTTTTCCAATTACAATATATTCTGGATATTTTAATCCCGAGAAAATTAAAGATATACGACAACAGAGCTAAAACTGCAAGCGGCAGATAGACATATGAAAGAGCGCATTTAAAAAATAAAAGTCAAGTCACTTTTACTTTCAGCAAAAGTACAAGTGTTATTTGAAACATTTAACATATTGTTGTACAAGTCTTTGTATTCAAATGCGCAGTCTCGGATCTTGTTAGAATGTTCACAATGGATGTATGATGGACACGATTTCTGACCTACTTACAGACGTAAATACTGGTTTAGGGGAGTGAGAACATGATACTGTTTTGCCCCTTACTATGTTCTTTGTGTGTGACATTTGTAACCTGTCACTAGCTGAGCTGTGCCTGTAAAGTTGGTCTTTAAGTATCTCCTATATATATAAAATTAAGTCCCCGCCGCTCTCTGTCTGAAAAAAACTACTGAACAGATTTTCACGCGGTTTTCACCAAATTTCGGAGTATTTCATGGGGTAGGTTTTTATGAATAATACATCAATTTGGACCCGGTAGGTGGCGCTGGTGGGCAGAACGAAGTCTGCCGGCTCCGCTAGTCTATATTAAAAATAAAATGCTGAAGAGTTTGTTTGTTTGCTTGAACGCGCTAATCTCACTACTGGTCCGATTTGAAAAATTCTATCAGTGTTAGATAGCCCATTTATTGAGGAAGGCAATAGGCTACATATCATCACGCTACGATACGAAATAGGAGCAGAGCATCACTCAAAAATGTTGGCAGTGACGCTAACGAAGTTGCGCGGGTCAACTAGTGTACTAATATTATAAATGCGAAACAGTTTTCGAGTATGTTGCTAAATGATCGGTTGAAGGGATCATGACATTAAGCAGAAAATTGGAATATATTTTGGAATAAAACTACTAGGCTACTTTATCTTGGGAATAGTTAAGTTGGGAACATGCATGGAGAATGTATTTATTTATTTATTTATTTATTCTTTATTGTACACCACAAGTTACATAAAAATATGCAAAAACATAATAATAATACATATTTACGTGCATAGTACAATGGGCGGTCTTATCGCTAAAAGCGATCTCTTCCAGACAACCTTTACATGGACTTAACGATCGGAAATACGGTAGCAATCGTCGGTGCACTTAATATAAAAGTATATGAAAAAGGTATCATATATAATAATAAATATATATATATACATATCTAAAATGTTACATTATTATAAAATACAATTCAGAAAATAAGGTAAATGGCTGTATTTAAGGAAGTAGAAGAAGGGCTCTGGATGAATACTACTTTGTATCTTGGGAAAACTTAAGTTCTCGTGAAAGCGGGAGAATCCTCGTAATAGAAGTTATAGATATAGTGACTAAGATAGTAGACATTTCTACATAATACACCATTATTACCAACACGGTTCACCGGAGATTTTTTCAACTAAAACAATAGTCAAGGTCATATTTAAAAGCTAGATAAATAATATGAAATTGCAAATGGCGATTTCAAATTTATGTCAATATATTTGTCTATTGCATCGGGTTTTTCTACTTCGGGGTGGTACCCACACAGGGTACTTCCAAGGTGGAAAACGGGTACTTCAAAGGCAGTATAAACTCTATATAGCTTGGCAAGTTAGAAAATTAACAGTTGGCTTTGTGGTTAGTGATCCTGACTTTCAAGCCGCTGGTCGTAGGTTTGAATCCCACCCAGGACAAACCTCTATTCATGATTATGTCTGTTTGTTCTGTGTCTGGGTGTATCTATGTATGTGTATATTTAAAAGTAGTCCATATATGTAGTATTTTCTATCTGGTTACCATATCACAAGCTCTGCTTAGTTTGGAATCAGATTGGCCGTGTGTGAAAAATGTCCCAGGATATTTATTTATTTTTTATTTATAGTTTTCTTTTCCTACTAATATTTTATGTCGCAAAATGACAAATTGAGTGTTGCCATGTTCTAAACAAATTACCAAATTGTATAGAAGAATTGATTGATTACTAGCTCATGTCCCGCGGTTTCACCCTGTGTGGGAGTTGAATTTCTTAAAATACTTTTGTAGTTTGTTACGTAAGATGAATGGAAACTTTAATGTTTCTAGGCATCAGTTTATGTAACTGTAAAAACAAATAGCAGAAGAAAATATATTTACATGATTTTATGGACATATTTTTTATTATCATAGAAGAACGTTTTTCTTGTAACTATATCTAGAAATATGGTGGACTATGGCCTAAAATACCCCTCGATGTTAGAGGAGGCTTGAGCTCCTCGGTGGAGACGTATAAGAGGTGATGATGATGATCTCTAGAAATATCAAGGAAAATGTTATTATTCTTGTCCAATAAATAAGTGAATATAATTATGTGAAATAAATCAGTAATGGAGCCAACAAATAAAAAGAAATTAATGCCATAGAAAAACAATATTATTTTAATAATTTTTTTTTTGTAAGTTACAAAGAGTTTAATATACGTTGGTTTTTACTTTAATTCACACTTTACCCCATTTTGAATAATGTCATTGTAAAAGTAGATTAATTAACTATTAATTTAAATGATAACATTCAAAAGTAAATAAAGGGTCTTTTAATTACAACAAATTATCATAAATTAGAATAAATATAATTTTCACTAAAAACCTGCTTCGTAACCAAAGTAATCTGAGAAGAGAATTTTAATTAGATTTCTTTGAATGCAATTATATAATTTTTATGATATTTTTTGACCCCGTTTCTAATTTTTAATAGGAGAATATCTAGGTAATATTTTTAGTCTAGTCTGGTGTTAAAAGATGATATAAGCTGTGCCGGATTAATATTTTTTATGAGTGTAGGCCACTTTATTTCCGCTGCCCATGTAGTTACATATCCTCTGAAATCAAGTGGCCTTCCTCTGAAATCTGCCGCCCCTAGGCCGCGGCCTATATGGCCTATACATAAATCCAGGACTGGATATAAGTGAATGTGGATTTGACTGGTGACCGAATTAAATGGAGGGACATGACATACGACGCCGACCTGAATAGGAAAAGCCGATGTAGACGATGATTTTGAGTCTTGTCTTACTAATATTTTTTACTTTTTTGCACTTTATGTATATTTCTGTTATTGATTTACATAATTAGGTTGGCTTTATGGTTAGTGGGCCTTTCAAGCCGTCTGTAGTGGGTTCGAATCCCACATAGGCTAAATATTTGTATGCCTGATGCGCGGATCGCGCGGCTCAAGCCGAAGCGCTCCGCAGGGCCGGACGGTATTCCTTCATTCCTTATAAAAGATTGCAGATTAGTTTTAGAGAAACCACTCTTACATATTTTTAATATATGTTTAACACAATCAATTTTTCCGGAATGTTGGAAAATAACACGGGTAATTCCGATACCTAAAGGTGACGGTGGTTCGGAAGTGAGCAGTTTCAGACCGGTGGCGATCCTCTGTACGCCAGCTAAAGTTTTTGAATCAGCAATACAGCGTAGTATTCAGCGGCAGGTATCGGTGAGACTCTCGGACGCCCAGCATGGGTTCAGGCCGGCGCGTAGCACCGCAAGCAATTTACTGAATGCGATGGCTTACATAATTCCTCACGTAGACGCGGGGATCCAGGTAGACGCCGCCTATTTTGACTTTAAAAAGGCATTCGATTTGGTAGATAATGACGTACTGTTGAGAAAGTTAGCGGCAATCGGATGCACAAACAAATTGTTATCGTTTTTTGCGAGTTATATGAGGAATAGGAAGCAATATGTTGAATATGCAGGCCATAAATCTAAACCTTATTTAACAAATACGGGGGTGAGCCAAGGATCAAATCTCGGTCCACTTGAATTCATCATAATGATAAACGACCTGCCTGAGGTGGTACGAGAGGCCCAATGCCTACTCTTCGCGGATGACCTCAAATTACTACTGGCGGTAAAAGACGAGGCAGATAGCCGGCGTTTACAGCAGGATGTAAATAGAGTTTTAGAGTGGAGTCAAAGAAATAAGTTACGTTTTAATACTACAAAATGCTCAGTAATATCTTTTAGTAGGGCAAAAGCTCCACTTCAGCACGAGTACACAGTTGACGGTGACATAATGAAACGGGTAGTCACAGTCAAAGATCTGGGGGTTAATCTCAATGCGAATTTAACATTCAGTGACCACATCGTTAAAGTCTGCAAAAAGGCATATAGGACGTTGGGCTTTGTGCTGCGCCGCGCTGAAGGCTTCAAAAATGTAAAAGCTATATCGGCACTTTACAACGCTCTCATTCGGAGCCAGTTGGAATTTAACGCTGTAGTGTGGGCTCCACATGAAGTTAAGTATAATCTCATGTTGGAGCGCATACAAAATAAATTTACAAGGTACCTGTACCTAAGGTTATATGGTGTCTACCCTTTCTACCCATTGATGTATCCAACTCTGTTCGTTTTGGGCATGGTTGGATACAACAAATTGGAAACTAGAAGGGAATTGGCGCTCGCGTATTACATGATGCGGGTGTTTCGGGGCAGTATATCAAATCCGGACATATTGCGGCTGATGAGTCTATCGGTGCCGGAGCGGTACGTGGCGCGGCGGCGGCGGCCGCAACTGTTTGAGGTACCACGAGCGAGGACTAATCTCTTAAAAGGAATGCCTCTAATAAGAACATTAGGGACATTAAATCTAGCTGCTGAAAAAAATAGATTTATTTTCATGTTCTGTGAATGTATTCAAACAAACTGTTATGTATTATTTGTGATAAGCAATATGTATTATTTGTATTTTATAAGAATTTTTAATATTTTGTTTTTGTTAACTTTTTTCTTAAACTTTAATTTAAGTGTACTTGCACCATTGTATTGGGGTTTCCCTGTCAAAATAGTGTAATTGTGTGTTTTAAATAAATAAATAAATAAATAAATAAATAAAATATCTATTTTAGTATGAATATGAAACTGGTATGTATCTTCTCTCCTATTTGTTACTTTCGCGTATTTTGCTGTGCCCGGCAGGGTCCACAATGTCAAATAACTTACCACCAAAGATTTAATTTTCATATTAATATGAATATGGCATATATTATGTAGTAAATCAGTTATCTAGTGACCATAGCACAAACTCAGCTCAATTTGGTATCACATTGGTCGTGTTTGAAAAATGTTCCAGGTTATTTATTTAATAGAAGACGTAAATTACATAAAATTCATTTAAGAAAATTATGAATGAAATGATCTTTCATCACATAGTTTACGTTCCAAGTAATTTCGCTCTTCGCTCCGTTACATACCGTATCTTACTCATAATATGTTACCATAACTTATAATTCGTGTGTTATAAATATTATCTCAAGCAGTTATGTCATATAGGGCAGGTCAGTGGGATTTTAATAGGCATTTTCTTTCCATTGTTTTGGTGTTAAGGCAACAGTCCAATCTTCTCTAATTACTGTTATCCTGGTACCTCAGGCAAAACTTACATTCGATTTCGCTTCATGAGAAGTCACCTTCTATTACTACTGTTATCCTAGTACCTCTGAAGTATTTGGCGAGATTGTATTGATTTAGTTTAAATTATAAGTTGCTAATATTCTTTATGTACTGTTCTCCTGGTACCTCTGGGTTAATGGCGTTCGATTATTTTGAAAATGGGTCAAAATATGTAAATTTATTATTTGACATGTTTAAATTGTAAATTCTTAAAAATCCTGTGACCTAATTTTAGTAACGTATCTTGTATCATCTATCCATGTAAAAAAAAACCCGCTTCAATAAATGTAGAGGCAAGGGCCTTAGGCCAAGATTTATTATAATTATTTATAAGCTGCCGTGCAATTTTGTCTGCATTCATATGTTCCCCATTATTAGAAAAAAAATAGCCAAAAGTTAGTGCTTTGATCATTTATTTTTTCTACCTACATTAGAAGAGACAATATGGTCAAGTATTCAAACGCAGAACATATTTTTGTATGTTTCCCTCATATATGTAGGCCAAAAAATGTGATGGTAAGCGGTCACCCTCATCATTATAACATTTGCGGTACTAGGATATCACCGAGACGCGAGTACGTTTCATCCTATACTTTGTACCAGGGTGTCAGAACAACTGAAGAGTTTACACTAAGTATAAAGTAGTCTAATTAAGAATTACTAATACAATATTCGACTAGTTACCGTAGGAACCTTTTTGGCCGCGTAGTTCCCGTTCCCGTGGGAATACAGGGATAAAATATAGCCTAAGCTTTCGAATGGTGAAAGAACTTTTAAAAACGGTCCAGTAGATTTTGAGCCTTTTCATTACAACCAAACAAACAAAGTTTTCCTCTTTATAATATTAGTGTAGATAGACAGAGTAGGCATTGCGCCGACCAAAAAACATTAGGAACAAGGCAGGGTATATTCAGGCACTAAAGACATCTGATATGATGTAATAAGTAAGTGTAACACATCTTTTCATCGTCACTTCTAGAACAATACAATGATTAATTATAAAAAGTTTGCCTCATTATTATTTATGATCAATCGATAAATTAACATTGTCGAGACGTAATATGGCCTATTTAATTGGCCAGTTGTAGCACTGTGGGGACCAAGACAGGATCATGAGGGTGCAGGTTCTGACCCCGGCCCGTATCTTTGAGTTAAAAAAAACTTAAGTACGGATTTACACCACTGGCTTTCGGTGAAGGAAAACATCGTGAGGAACCTGCATGCCCGAGATGTCACAATCAAAGGCATGTGAAGTCGCCACCACATTAGACCCGCGTGGTGGACTCTGGCCTAGATCCCCTTGTTATTATAGTGTGGTTAGTGACCCTGAGTTTCAAGCCACTGGTCGTAGGTTTGGTTCCTACTTAGGACACACATTTGCGTATGCTATTTATCTGGATGTGTAGCAGCTAAAAAGGTCCAAATTAGAGAAATAAAAAATTGGCGTAAAAGGTAACATTTGTAGTAGAAATGAACAATAATGTAAATATTTGTAAGTATGTATTTAAAAGTAGTATATGTAGTATATCAGCTATCTGGTTATCATAGTAGCTCCGCTTAGTATAGAATCAGATAGACCGTGTAAAAATGACCCATATTTATTGTAAGTTAAAAGTTGCGAGTACAAAATACAAAGTTACCATCCTCTTTCCAAACCGCAATCGGTAACCGATCGACTGTCACAAATCACACATGTCACACACAAACTGTGAAACCTCACACTAATTTCCATAGACAACTCAATAGCCTTCGACCTTCGGCACTGCATTGTCTTAATTTGCGCAATACACCAGGTCAAAATAATTCTAATTGCTGAATCTTCATTAATCTGCCTCCTTACCCCCAGATGTATGTAAAGACCATCCAGTTTTGATAGACCTAGCTGGGTAAGGATTTAGTTGGTGGGAATAGGTCAGGTTATGTTGGTGTTTTGTCGTGCTTAGACGTTAAAAGCGTGCACTATGGTTCGCACGCGTACATTTGCCTTTCATACGCGGTCGTGTTACATTCCATTTTTCAAACTTTAAAAAACAAAACGTGAGTTGTTCTTTTTTCTCTCGGATTTTTTTCTCGATTTGAATTTGATTTTAGCCAGTGAGTGTTTGTGTTTAATAAAGTTTCTTTTTATTTTTCTTTCTTTTTTTATAGTTTTTTCTTGAGGTGTTTTGGTTTGCGAGGTACGGCCAGGAAGACTTTTAAGGTTAGTTTATTTTTTTTAATCATAGTAGAGTATTCATTATGTCACATCACAATTTTTTTTTACTTACCCTTAACAGGTAAGTAACTAAATTTGAATGGAAATCTTTGATTTGATAGCAAGTACCTATAATAAATTTTAGAATATCTATTTTTAATTTAGATAAACGTTTAAATTAACCTAGAGCATCAAATTACTATTAAATAACCTCCCTATACAAAAGACACGCGCACATTACATATGACATTTTAAATTAATTTATTTATGTATTATTTTTCATTAATTAATAATTATTATAGCATACATTTTGGGCCACATTAATAGGCCACATTCTGGGCCTAGTTACAGTGCAACAACGCCTCCACTTGGGAAACTCTCACGCTTTTTATACAGTAAACAGATACTTAAATTACTCTTTCAAATTTGTATGAAGTTTGTTCGGTTACTCAGTGCGTTGGTTATGTGATCGAGTGAAGGTGTGAATACAACTGAGTTTTTGGAACAAATACTTCTATTTTGCAAGTGAAAAACTGTAATAGGTTTTAACCTAATGGTAGACTTTTATGTAAACAAAATGTTGTTATTGTAAATAATATGAATAATTTATAGATTTCACGAATGAGGATTCTTAGGTATTTATTTTTTTTGGTATGAAAAAAAGTATAAAAAAATAAATAAGAAAGCCATGTGTGTTTGTTTATTAATTCGCTACCGGCTAGGTCTTATATAATTTAGCCTTATATAATGTTACTAGCTGCCGCCCCGCGGTTTCACCCGCGTAGTTCTCGTTCCCGTGATCACTTAGGGGCGTGAAAAATAGATAGTAGCCGATTCTCAGACTTACTGAATATGCATATTAAATTTCATATAAATCGGTCAAGTTTAATCACAAACACCACGACACGAGAATTTTATATATAAGATTTATTTTATAAATATAATAAATTATTATTCGTTTATTTCAATTCTGGACTGTCCCACTGCAGGGCAAAGGCCTTCATCCCATATAAATACAAAAATCATTAAATAATATTTTAATTTATTCCATTGTTTCATATATAATTTATTTTAGGACATTTTTCACACACGTTCAATCTAATTCAAAGTTAAGCAGAGCTTATACCAACCATTATGCTTACATACTACATTTTGCTTACATACCTACTTACACTAAAATCCATTGTAAAGATTCATTACATAAAAAAACATACATGTTAATGCACACAAATATTTATTTGTCCTACGTAGGATTCGAACCCTTCGCGGCTTGTAAGTCTGGCTCACTAAGCTACTATCCACTCAAAAGTTTTGGATCAATCATAGAAACAAAATTTACTTGTATCTAATTTTAAAATCATCATAATCTATAAAATCATTACGGAGCAATACATCATCATTTTGACCATCTCTTACGCAAACATGTAACAACTGATAATGCAACTTATTTCCAAACAATAAAGTCAATTTTACAATGTAAGTGTACTTGACTAATGTTCATCGGAGGTCATACGGCACAAAGGGACCTGTGGTCGTCAATATGTGACTTAATATCTTCATAATGACATTTGGGACCAATTCTGATGAAATGTTAACTAAACTACATAATAATATTAGCTAAAATCTTACTAATATTATAAAGGCTAAAGTTTGTGAGTGTGTATGTTTGTTACTTCTTCACGTCTAAACGGCTAAAGCGATTTAAATGAAATTTGGTATGGAGTTAGCTGACTCCTTGGATTAGCACATAGGGCACTTTTTACCATGGGAAAATTAAAGATCTTCGGGAACGCGGGTGAAACCGCAGGGAGGCACTAGTTATAAGTATACTAGTTATAATTGTTTCGATGGATGTATGTTTGGAAATTAATTATGTTAGAACGGCCAAAGGTATCTGTATTAAATTTCGTACAGAGTTAGAATATATCTTGGAATAGCATATAAACAGCTTTTTTATCTCGGGAGAATTAAAAATCTCCAGGGAAATCATATAAGCTACATACATTATTAAGTCCGCCGCACTAAGCCCGCATGGTGGACTATGGCCTAAACCCCCTCGTCGTTAGGGGAGGCTCGAGCTCTTCGGAGGAGACGTATATGAGCTGATGATGTGAAAGATTCTGATCTTATAAACAAAAGATTCTATTGTTATTTGATTTGACATGACATATCATTTATTGACCTTTTAATTGAGGTCTAAAAGTCAAAGCTAATTTAAAAGACCTTTAATAATTCTATAGATTTAATCTATTCATCTATTTTTATAATATCTACTTATAGAATCACAGTATTGGTAATTACGCCTAGACAGGTGCTCCCAAATCCTTACTAATATTATAAATGCGAAAGTAACTCTGTCTGTCTCGCTATCACGCTAAAAATACAGAACCGATTTAAATGAAATTTGGCACACATATAGTCTAGAGCAGCTATACTCAACCTGCGGCCCGCCGGGCCTTTGTTATTGGCCCATCTGAAGTTAACAAATTTTTTTACTACATCGTTAACTTGGAATTACGTTTAAATGAAGACCTAAACAATTTTTGCTTTTGGCCCTCGACACCATGACTGAAACGTGTTTGTGGCCCCTATAAAAAAAAGGTTGAGTATGGCTGGTCTAGAGCCTGAGAAAGGATATAGGCTACTTTTTATCTCGGGAAAATGGAAGATCTTCTGGGTACGTGGGTGAAACCGCGGGGAGCCACTAGTACAATCTATCTATAGAATCTAACTACATAATTTATTGTCGATACTTGCAACAGAATTGTGACATTTGACGTCTATTTTTTTTAAGTATATAATAACATAGACTATAGTCTATGGGTCTGAAGATCATTAATAATCTTTTCTATATGTCAATTTACTTGTTATTTTGGTGATGACATTTTTGAATACAATGTGTAAGTTTAAAAAAGATTTAGTAATATTTCTTCGGTCATATAATGTAATGTAAGGATAGGTGTAAAAACTCCTATTATATTTATTACTAGACTAGCTGCCTCCGCGCGGTTTTACCCGCGTAGTTCCCGTTCCCGTGGGAATACAGGGATAAAATATATGCCTATGTTACTCGGGGATAATGTAGCTTTCCAAAGGTGAAAGAATTTTTGAAATCGGTCCAGTAGTTTCGGAGCCTATTCGTTACAAACAAACAAACAAACATATCTTTCCTCTTTATAATATTAGTATACCTAGACTAGCTCCTCTGACTTTCAAGCAGCGGGTCGTGGGTTCGAATCCCACCCAGGACAAACATCTGCATGCATGAATATGTCTCTTTTATCTGTTTGGATGTAATTATCTATATAAGTATGTATTTAAAACGTAGTAGGTATGTGTAGAATATCAGCTATCTGGTTACCATATCACAAGCTCTGCTTAATTTGGAAACAGATTGGCCGTGTGTGAAAAATGTCCCAGGATATTTATTTATTTACTTAATCCTCAATAAATACCTACCCATTCATAACTAAGAGAACATCTTCACTTCTCACCAAACCAGTTTAAACCTGTTTCAAATTGGGACCTTGCCCTTACGCGACTAGTTTTCTAGACCCAGACGCGTCTAGGACTTTCCCCGACCTATGGCCTGCGACCCCGGACCCGCCTGCCGGCACCGTGACTTTCCATTTCACTATAACTTGTCATGACTATTTAAGGCACTGTCTCTTGTTTCATTATGAAGAGTGAAAGAGAAAGATAAAGTTGGTAAAACTTTCGTGATAGAATTGGTTAGATAATAATAATATATCCTGGGACATTTTTCACACACGGCCAATCGGATTCCAAAGTAAGCTTCAATGTGAGCTTGTGTTATGGTAACCAGGTAACTAATATACTACATTTACTACTTTTAAATACATACTTATATAGATATTTACATCAAGACACAAGACAAACAGACATATTCATGCATATGAATGTTTGTCCTGGGTGGGATTCGAACCCACAACCGGTGGCTTGAGAGTCAGGGTCACTAACCACAAAGCACACCGGTCTGTATAGTGTTTGATGATTTGACAAATCACTTTGGCTATCTCTATACGAGCTTCCGCCGCACAGTTTTACTCGCGTAGTTTCTGTTGCCGTAGAACTAAAGGAATAAAATATAGCCTATGTTACACTCTGATAATGTAGCTTTCCATTGGTGAAAGAATTATTCAGATCGGTCCAGTAGTTTCGGATCCTATTCGTTACAAATAAAAATTCATATAACTATGTTGATATACAACTTTTTTACCACAAACCTATATAGATATGTATTGAAAAATACGACCTATTCGTAGAACAAAGTTCCATGTGACTTTGAACCCAGACCACTTTTATTGTATGTTTATATCTACAATTAGGTGCCTATCTATACTAATATTATAAAGAGGACAGATTTGTTTGTTTGTTTGTTTGTTTGTTTGTTTGTTTGTTTGTTTGTTTGTTTGTTTGTAATGAATAGGCTCCGAAACTACTGGACCGATTTCAAAAATTCTTTCACCTTTGGAAAGCTACATTATCCCCGAGTAACATAGGCTATATTTTATCCCTGTATTCCCACGGGAACGGGAACTACGCGGATAAAACCGCGGGGAGGCAGCTAGTATTTAATAAACGGATAGTAATGTTTTAATACGGTGGTAAAAGTATCAATTCTCTAAACCGATTAAGAAAAAGTTGCGGTAAAATATGTGCCAATCACTTATCTCTAAAGTAGAGATTTGACAGATGTAACTTTGTTCTACGGATAGGTCGAATAGTATTACTTAATCGTATCGAACCCATATTGACGGTCATAGTCACTAACAAAGCTTAATATAAGTTCCCACAATAACATCAAAGCCCACATTTCAACAACAAACCAAAATAGGATATCCTATAACAAACTAACGAGACAAAACACTGTGTCGAATCGTCGAAAGCACAATAATTTCACGGTTATAAAATACAAAAACTAACTAAGTACTAGTCGGAATAACGCATTAAGGGTTCCGTATGATCCTACACGATTAAATAATATGTAGGCTTAAATATTTATCAACACAAATATTTTAATGAGGAAAGTTTTTTGGTTTGCACTGAATAGGCACCGAAACTACAAGATTAGTATAAATAATAATTTTATCGTTGGAAAGTGAAATTAGCAAGTAACATAGGCTATATTTTATCCCCGTTTACTAAACTGCGCGGCTAAAAGTTCGCAGTCAAAGCTAGAAGCTATAGACCAGTCAAAATTGCATTGAATTTTTGTTAGAACAAAAATACACAATCAATTAAAATTGACGATTGTCTGCCTCTAATAATGAGATACAGTTTCATGACAGACAGATGGACGGACAGATGTCAGGACGGCACGGTCTCGAGTTCCAGTATAGTACACAAGCTGATATGGCTCGACGGACCAGTACCTCATATGATATCAACTCTATACTTACTAGTTAAGTGTCGATTTGAAGAATTTACGAGATACCTTGAAAAGACCTTTATACTGTATGCCATGATAAAATATTTTGGAATTGTATAGTTATTGAGTGGGATTATTATTTCGTCGTGCACAGGGTCTATGTCATAGGATGCCATTTGAGTACGGTACCCTAAAAAGTAACTAGTCAATTTTATCTGCAATCGCTTTCCACGTGACCGTCAGTGAGTCGACGGCTGCGTTTACCAAAGTTAGATTGCAGATCATCCAAAATTACGTGAGAATTCTGCCTTCCTGATTGGTTAATTGGTTGCAGGGAGCACGACGCGCTTGTTTCAACCAATCATATCGTTTGTTGTCCCGAACAAATTATATGATGCAGTGCCAATTTTGTTGGGCATCTGTTATCTAATTGTATTTACGTCTTTGTCTAATTTCATGGGTTTGAAAGAGATGAGATCAACTTTAAATCAGCAAGCAAATCTTTATAAATAAATAGGTATATAATTTGATCGAGGAATCTAAATGATTATAAGAGGCGAAAAAATTGTTGATTTTTAACAGATCTTATCCATAAATCTTATTACAACAGCACTAGTGACTCCTGCAGTTTCACCCGCGTTACCAGCGGTTGTTAAATTTTACCAGGATAAAAAGTAGCCAATGTGTTATTCCATAACATATTCTAACTCTGTGCCAAATTTCATCGCGATCCTTTCAGCAGTTTCAGCTGTTCTGGCGTGAGAGTAACAAACATACATCCATACAAACTTTCGCATTTATTAGTAGGATTTCTTAATAAATATTTTATATATATTTCCTACAGTTATTTTAAATTTACGTCATAAAGCAGTAGTTCACTTTTTGTTTCTTAGTTAAAAATGGCAACAACTATTAAGGCAAATGAGACTTAACAACGTCGTGTCTCAAGGTCGACAATGCATTGGCAATTATTGTATAAATGTCGTATGAATTTGTCAAAATTTACTATCAAATAACTGACCTTAGCTTTAATATCTTTTTATAATTTCAATATTATTATTAAATTATGCTCATAAATTGACGGAAGTTATACAAAATAATATTTTGGTGAGTCTCTTATATAATGGTACTTTACTGAACCATAACAAATTATACTATACTTGTAACCGCGGATTTACACGCAAAATTATCTTTGTTTTGATTCCGCGAGAATTTGCTTTTCTTTATGGACATATTATATCTTAAAATAAATAAAGAATCTTAAAAAAATAGTTACATTTACTATTTTTTTAAAAACTTTATAATCTGTCAAACCTTGCTTGCTATTAGCACAAAATATTACCCATTTGCTAATGATATTAAATAAAAAATGTTTACAAAAAAACTTTCGCATTTAAAGTATTATTTACATTTATAATTTTATGCAGATTTAATTTATTATGTAATATTTTTCTAATCTGCATTTTAAAAGAGAAATCCTACCATTAGTGTTATATTTTTAAGTATATTAAAAACTAGTGTCTCCCTGCGGTTTCACCCGAGTTCCCTATAAAAAGTAATGTAGTAAAAGTAGTAATGTCCTTTCTCAGGCTCTAGACAATCTGTGTACCAAATTTCATTGAAATCGGTTCTGTAGTTTTAGCGTAAATGCGAGACAGACAGACAGAGTTACTTTCGCATTTATAATACATATTTAGTTTAGATCCAGATGCGGTTTTAGTATTTAAACTCATTTTTATTGCTTTGTATTAAGGTTAGTTCACAGTTGAAAGAAATAGTTTAAAGATTAATATGTTGAAAAACTTAGATTAATTATAGTGTGGTTTTCTCTCACGCGCAATATATTATGCAAATCGTAACTCTATGGGCCATTGTCTATGGTTTTATATTTTTAATAGTTTAACAGACATTTTGATATTTATTGCGTGTACTTACAAGGTAATATAATAGTTAGTAATTAATAATTTAAGGTCGTTCTTGTTTTGATGTTACATTAAAATCTCATGATTTATTTTACACGGCAGAAGAGGGCAGTTATGTTTGAAATCGTAATTATTACTGTTTATTCAAAGTAAATTTCAAAGCTTCATTAACAGTATCTGATGATTTCGTTAAAAACGTCATTATGTCGCAATTATTTTTATGAAATTTAAAAAATTACAACAAATATTTTGGTACCTGTCCGGATATGTACAAAATTTTATTTATCCCCCTCTTTGTTAGGGGAGGGTCGTTGTGTAGTGGAAACGTATATGAGCTGATGATGATGATGATGATCCGCGATTGTACCTGAAACATTTATTTAGTAAATGAAAAAATTGTTGATTAAATTATAAATTTCCAGCCTGGTCGATAGATATGCAAATTTATTACTGGCCAAAGTCACCATTCTACACGGACTAAGTTGGGGGCACAGCTAGTCATTATATAGATTTACTCTATTCCATCGGGACATACTGAAAACTACACGCATAAATCATATGACAATCGTACATTGCCACATTACACACTCCGCACCGATTTACCTACATAAAGTGTACTTCAGAATCACAATGTGTTATGAGATGGTATCTTCAGCAAAAAGTCTGTGATCCCACGTTCCCAGCAAGCTATACTCAATAGCACTGTCATTATTTATATTTAACGATACGCATCGTATGGCTGTCGCTTTATTGTGTCACTAGGCTGATTTGACGAGTTGCGTGTTTGCTGAAAGTGCGTTTTTCATTTGTTTTTGGGAAGGAAAAACTATCTTCATTTTGAGATGCCGCCGGCTCGTCTCAGCAAAAGGAACCTTCCGAAACGTGCATTAGAGTCGCCGTTTTATAAGTTCCTATTAATATATTTAATTTTATTTCAAACTACATATATAATAGGATATTGAACTTACTATTGAACATTATAGGTTGTATAGCCCATTTATCGAGGACGACTCTAAGCTATATAACATCACGCTGCGATCAATAGGAGCAGAGCATCAATGAAAATGTAACCAAAACGGGGAAACTACCGCTCGCGCTGATGAAGTTGCACGGGTCAGCTAGTACAAAATAACTATACAATTATGTAACTTCACAACTTTACTACTCAAAGATGTAATCCTACTTTCATACCATCGATACACGCGGAAGTTTATGACCTTTTCCGTTTACAATACTTATAAAATGTTATGTACACCGCACAGTTGCGCGTGAGTCGTAAATACCTGCATAATAGTTGAAAGTTTAGGAGCACTTGTGTGAGGGTGTACATGATTGGTTTGTATTACGAAATAATTGTAGGTTTTGTCCTTTTGTGTTAGAAGGATTGTTGAAACATCACACTAATATTATAAAGGCGAAAGTTTGTATGTATGTTTGTTACTTCTTCACGTCTAAACGGGTGGAGTAGTTTTAATAAATTTTTGCATGGGGCCAGCTGACACCCTAGTTTAATACATAGGATTATTTTTATTGTGGAAAAATTGAAGGTTTCCCAAGAATTCGGGTGAAACCGCAGAGCGACAGCTAGTAAAATATAAGCATTGCATTTATCTTCTAAATAATATTTATCATACAAACACTGCCAAACCTATATCCTAAGTAAATAACTTTGTTAAAATGGCAGAGTATTGTGAAATCGGTTATTTGCTGAGGAGGTCATTTATTTACTCACATCTGTCATTAGTAAAGTCTAGTGCATCTGAGAACTGACGGAATGTTGCACAATAGTTATCTACACTAATATTATAAAGAAAGAAACCCCTGGCCTCTGAGTTTAAATTAAAAACTTACGTACGGATTCACACCACTGGCTTCCGATGAAGGAAAACATCGTGAGGAAACCTGCATGCCCGAGATGTCACAATTAAAGGCACGTGAAGTCCGCTACCGCACTAGGCCCGCGTGGTGGACTATGACCTAATCCCCCTCGTTGTTAGAGGAGGCTCGAGCTCCTCGGTGGAGACGTATAGGTATGAGTCAATGATAATAATTGTTTGTTTGTAACGAATTGGCTAAACTACTGGACCGATCAGAATAATTTATTATACCAAAAGAAAGCTACGTTATTTGCGAGTTTCATAGGTTAAATTTTGTGTCCGTATTCCTCCGGGAACGGGAACTAAAGCGTAGTTCCCGTTCCCGGAGGAATACGGATTATACTTGTATTAGACCTAATGTTATGCTGGGTCTAATGAAATACACTAAAAACCTACTTTAAAGTAAGACAAAAATAATAATATGATATCTATTAAAGACAAATTGTTAAAGTTCTTTACATAGTGTTTTTTAAATATAACTTTAAAAACATGTAATATATACTGCAGATATAATTAGGTGGACCGTTCACCTACGTACTTGACATAAAAATAATATCACAGAAGCCATTTGTAACACAACATTACTTAGATTTGCTTAGCAAACATATATATTTGCTAAGTCACTTAGACCGTCATATTTTACTCAGACTATTTACTTCTCATATTGACCTCAAATATAAATCAAACACTTACATGTCATCTGTGAAATTTGAAGTGTTTTTACTTTACGTAATCTTGCCATATTTTGTAATTAAACTAGATGATAAATAAATATTCTACGACATTTTTCACATACGGCTAATCTGATCACAAAGTAAGCAGAGCTTATGTTATGGTAACCAGATAGGTAGCTGATATACTACATATACTACCTACTCTTAAATTCTACTTATCTACACTAATATTATAAAGAGGAAAGATATGTATTTTTGTATGTAACGAATAAACTCAAAAAGTAATAGACAGATTTTAATAATTCTTTTTTCATTAGAAAGCCACATTATCACTGAGTAATATAAGCTATATTTTATCCCTGTATTCCCACGGGAACGGGAACTACGCGGGTAAAACCACGCGGAGGCAGCTAGTTATAGATATGTTATGGCTCACTACTGGGACGATAAGTAATACACACGAAAGTTTGATGCGTGTTCCCACAGCTATTTTCATCCCGAGTCCAGACACAGGACAAACAGACATATTCATCCATACAAATGTTTGTCTTGGATGGGATTCTAACTCACGACCGTTTACTCGACTACGATAAAATTGAGATGTGACATGTTTTAGCAATCTATATTACATTTGTATCACTTTGTCCACTGCAGCTCCAAAACTACTATGTAATTCCGTTTTAATGCCATGAGGGAAAGACAGGAATAGTTTATCTATGAATAAAAAAATACTTATTAGATGTCAAGAAAGCGTGAAAATTGTTTACCTGTTTAGAATTAGCATGTATAATTAAGTTAGATCTAAATTAATATTAAAAAGATGAAATACATATTAGAATTTGTTTGTTTGTTTGTATCGAATCGGTATTCAAACTACTGGTTATAATTTTAAAAACATTTTAATGTTAGATAGTCCTTGTAGCAATCAATGCTTAATGCTAAATAATATCACGCTACGACCAATAGGAGCGGAGCATCATGAAGAAACGCAGACGAAGTTGCGCAGATCAGTTAGTAGGCTATAAAATATTAAATTCAAATTAACACGGCTTATATTCATAATTTTACGTTGAATTATTTATAAGTTTATATATATTTAAATATGATATAATATTTTAATTACCGTTATTATATTATAAACGACTCTGCATATTAGATTAATTATTTTTTTATTTGTTTGGTTTCGGGTTTTTTGGTATTTGATTTATAATCTGGCAATTGATAACAAATCTTCATAAAGACGAAACAAAACATAGTATTACTAGCGGTTTCACCCGCGTTCTAGAGGAATCTTAAATTTTCCCGGGATAAAAAGTAGCCTATGTGTTAATCCAGGATGTCAGCGAACTCCATACCAAATTTTATTTAAATCGCTCCCGCTGTTTAGACGTGAAAAAGTAACAAACATACACACTCACAATCCTTCGCCTTTATAATATTAGGTAGTGATTAAACTATAGTACACAAGCGACCCGCCCCGGCTTCGCACGGGATGCTTATACATCACATTAGAAACCTCCAAAATTGACAGTGTTCCTCTAACATATTATGCATGTATTGTATATAAAAACCTTCCTCTTGAATCACTCTATCCATGAAAAAACCGCATCAAAATCCGTTGCGTAGTAAAGATTTAAGAAGACATAGGGACAGGCAGCGGAAAGCGACTTTGTTTTATAATATGTAGTGAAGTATAGATTAATTGCTTTGTTATGTTATTTCGTCAGTACTTAATTGAGTGTTGAAAGCTTATAGTACAAACGGCACTTACATAGCACAATATATCGATTGATGTAACATAATCGATTTACCATTCAACAATCGATACACAATCGAATCGATTCTGTAACGATGCGGTCGCTCCGTTTCCATAAGACACGATTATCGGTAAACTAGTTTATGTAATATACTAGCTGCCTCCCCGCGGTTTTACCCGCGTAGTTCCCGTTCCCGTGGGAATACATGGATAAAATATAGCCTATGTTACTCAGTGATAATGTAGCTTTCTAATGAAAAAAGAATTATTAAAATCAGTCCAGTACTTTTTGAGTTTATTCGTTACATACAAAAATACAAATCTTTCCCCTTTATAATATTAGTGTAGAAGTGTAGATAAATGTTAGTAAAGCTCTACTTTTGTAGTTATAAATCATCTATCTTATATATAAAACAACGCGATGAACACAAATACTACTGAACAGATTTTCATGCGAATTTCACCAAATTACGGAGTATTTGGGGAAAGTTTTTATGTATAATACATCAATTTGGACGGATTTGGTATATTATCGTAACAAAAAACATTTAACCTAGGTTCCGGTGATTTGTCCTTAGAAGGTTTTCACTACATAAAGGAAATTCTTGCTTTGACTCGTTAATGTGAAAGTGAAACATCAAAACATTTACAATAAAATACGTATTTACCCGACTTTAAAATAAGGAAGTTATGAATAACACAAAACACCACACGTCTAGTTAGTACCTAGATTCTTATCAAGACCTCACGATCATCTTTGAGCTTTTAAGCTAACAAGCTGAGCTTTCGTGAACATCCGGCTATGGTGCGAGGAAAGTTTCACTTTCCTGTGGGATTTATATAAACATATACATATGTATAAGACAGTTGTTTCACACTAGTAGTTCCCCGCGGTTTCACCCGCGTTTCCAGGGGATCTTGAATTTTCCTAGGATTAAAAGTAGCTTATGTGTTATTCATAAATATATATATATATATAGAATAGCTGAAGGCTAAATGCTATATGAGATCACGCTAAGTCTAATAGGAGCGGAGCATTAATAATGAATATTGGAAAAAGGAAAAGTAGCTTATGTGTTATTCCAGAAGATATTTTAACTCCGTGCCAAATTACATCGCGATCCCTTCAGCCGTACTGGCGTAACAAACATACATCCACACATCCATACAATCTTACAAACTTTCCCATTTATAATAATAGTAGGATCAAATACTAAAAAATAAAAACATATTCCTATTTCACTTTCACACTCAAGCACGTGTGAAGAAAATAACTAACAACAAAAGTAATACATCATAGTTCAAAGTTGAGATTGGTATAAAAAAATTCGATAATAATTGCATAACATTACAATGTTCTTGCGCGCGCGCCGGTGATCGGCGACACTCGGCCGCACTCGGGTTGTCTCGGCAATACTCGGCATACATTTGACATAACTTATATAACGTATGACATAGCATCTGCCGTTATATTACATGGTATGCAGACGAGCGGGTGACACGCGGCGGTTTTATTTTAGTACAAAAAAAGTTAATTAAAAATATACTTATTATAACTTATCAGGAATACATTAATGTATTAATTTATATAAGTAAGTAACGAAGACATTTTTTTTTCATAAATCTTTAATCCCCAAAAGACTACTATTGAAGGAACATTAATTACCTTATTTTGCCTTCTCCCCTTGTAAAAACCCGCCTAAAAAGTAATTACCAATTTTATTTAAGTAGTAATCAATGGAATAGTGACATTAACAATAATTATTATGTATAATTACTTTCTGAATTAAATGATTAAGTTTAAAATTGGTATATACTTAAATTACACCGCTTGTGTTTGAACGCCTCGACTCTATAAAAACGCCAGCGTTCATACCGCTCGTCTACAACATATGAACTCTAACACCATCTTGCATCACAGGTCATATTTCATGTTTCAAACCTCAACAAAACAATTGTTCAGCTATTCACGAGTCATCGATAGAGTATTTAGACCACGAGAATATTTTCTGAACTGTCAGGAATATACGAAATCACTCTTAGAGTTTACATAAGCTATGTTTGTTATATAATACTAATTAAGTGATATTCATTTTATAATATCTACGTTTCCTCCTTCCTTGCAATTTTTTGGCTAAATACTAACTTTATGGGTGTTACGTGGGACAGTTTTGTGAAGCATTAGCAAATATATAAGTTGATTAATAATATTCTTTTATTGATTAGTATTAATACATAGTTAATGAATATCTTTTGACGGCCTTTCTTTACCATTCTGGCTCTGATCTAAGCTGAGCTTGTAACGCTTTCAAGCCTAAACCACATGACAGCTAAAACATAAAGTTCAAATGCATACTAATATTATAAATGCGAAAGTAACACTGTCTGTCAATCAAATAGAAGATATTACAACTTTTCAATAGATGCTTAATAAATACATCCAGACACAGTAAAGCAGAGATATCCATACTTTATTTGTCCTGAGTGCGATTCGAACACACCACGACGAACCACAAAGCCCACCTGTGTATCTATAGAAAGAAAGTTAGAAAACCAAACCACTTTTCCCTATTATCAGTTAACAATCGATACATATAATAACACATAACTCGCTGACACATTTATGTATTATTGTTTAACACATATTACATAACACACATTGTGTATAACTGTTTGTGTTTAACTAAAAATTTGCGTTTGGACGCAACTCTCGTGACTCTAACATTATTACTGTTTTTGTAACTAAAATTATGTGCAATATGTCTTCTAGTGAGACTGTCGAACCAACGGCCTTTGTTTAGCATAAAACATTGTATATATTAAGTTAGGTAAATTTCAAAACGTGTTCAGGAATAATTTTTGTTTTAAAATATTTCTAAGTATCGTTAATATTGCGTTTTGATACTTAAACGTTTACGTTTTGTAAGTAATGGTAATTCATTTAAATAATTTATATTTTAACCTGTGTCCCATATTCAAAGTTTAGGATCTACTTTGGTTATGATTCTACTAGCATCCGCCCGCGGTTGCACCCGAGTTCCCAGGACACCTTCAACTTTAATAAAACGTAGGCTATATCCTTTCCCATGCTCTAGTCTATATCTATACAACATGCTATGAAAATTGATTCAATGATTTAGGCGTGAAAGCCTAAAAAATTAAAAAAAATTGAAAAATTATTTTCGCATTTATAAATCTAGATAAACGGAACAGAGTTACGAAATAGTGTTATATTTTGATAATAGTCCCGTTATATATTAATTAATAGTTACTAAATGTTCTATAGAAACACATTAAGTACATATTTTTATCCGGGAAAACTTTAACTCCCCGGAACAGGCGTCAACCCGCAGGCTAGTAAAACATAACAAGAACACAGTATGCTACCTTCACGCTGCACTTTTTCAAACTACACCAAAGTTGATTGCGTAAACCATCTCACGTTATACGTACATAGTCTGGCAATTGTGCATTGTATAGCAGGTTCGATTCCCACCGGCCTAATCTATCAGCGTCTAACAATTGTGTGTTATCTGTTAAGCGATTATGCTAATGAAGCCTTGACACGCTCTTCTGTACAGTTTTCGCGCATATCGGAAGGTTATGTAAATCGTAATGTAGTTATTGTTAATTAAAATACAATAAATTACCTAAAATAATTAAAGAGGCATCATTAACGACCTTCAAAAAACTGCTAAGATAAAATGCGATCAAACTGAGTATTTGCATATTGAGCCGCCATATTTGTTTGTAGTATTTTGCTTTATTTTAGGATTCAACATATTAATAAAGTCTTTATTAAAGTCTTGCAAACGACAGCCCGGTTGGCTTTGTGGTTAGTGACCCTGACTCTCAAGCCCATAGGTTCGAATCCCACCCAGGACAAACATTTGTATGCGTGAATATGTCTGTTATGTGTCTGGATGTAAATATCTATGTATTTAAGTAGTATATCAGCTATCTGGTTACCATAACACAAGCTCTGGTTAGTTTGGAATCCGATTGGCCGTGTGTGAAAAATGTCCCAGGATATTTATTTATTACTAGCGAACCCGGCAGACTTCGTTCTTCCCACCAGCGCCAACTACCGGGTCCAAATTGATGTATTATACATAAAAACCTTCCCCATGAAATACTCCGTAATTTGGTGAAAACCGCATAAATATTTGTTCAGTAGTTTTGTGCTCAACGCGTTTAGACAGACAGACAGACAGAGGCGGCGGGGACTTTATTTTATATATATAGATTATACCTTTGTTTGGATAATTGCTTATAGTTAATTTGGTTGTTTTCAGATGGTGCGATGGTGCGCTGTGATCGCGCTGTGCGTGCTGGTTGCCAGCGCTGGTGCAGCTGACTCCTCATCTCGATTCCGTATGTATTATCATCTCTTTATATATACTTCTATATAACTTCAATCATCATAATATAGAGAGCAGAGTTGAATTTACAAGTAGCCAAGTAGCTTCTTCTTCAAAAGTATAGTAGGTTTCTGTATAAAATATAGCCTAGCCTTCGTGTTAATATGGCTTTGATGACTATGACGTTTTGTTAAAAATACCTACTTCCAATTTAAAAAAAAAAACTTTTAAATGGATAATGCAAACAAATATAAAGCTCAAAAAACTTACACAAATATTTATTCTGAATGGAGAAAAGTAATCATTGAACGACAATAAGTTTTGTAAATAATGTAAATATCATACAAAAAGCAACTCTATTATAAACTATGAGGATTCATAAGAGCTTGACAAAGCTTATAATATTACTTTAATGTGATTAGAAGACTCATTTTCATATAATGTGATTGTACAGTTTTAATCATCATTTCATCCTTTAAGTATTATTGATCCATAATAATTATTACCTACTGATATTTCAGCAATCGATAATTGTTTAAAATGCCAAACAAGTTTCAAACTAATATCGATTGGTGAAAGTTCAAAATTCATTAAAGCATGAAAAATTGCCTTGAAATCTCTTTTTGTTCTTTAATCTCTCTCTCAAAAAACAAATTGGATATGGGATTGTAAATAAATTAATTTCTCTATTATCTAGGTATAAGGATACATTGTATATTTTTTGTAACTATTTGTCTCCACGCATGTGTTTCTATATACATATGTAAATAGGTATAAATAAAATGGTTACAAGTTATTTATTAATTAGGACCTGATATACCTACTATAAAAACTACTTTTTAAAGGGTTCGAATCCACGACCAGCGACTTAAGAGTTAACGGTAGAGCCGTTGACTCTCAAGTCGCTGATCGTCATCGTCACCACAAAGCCAACTATTGTACAGAATTTATCCAGCTTTCCACTTCAATTTTTCTCCCTTTAGGTGCAGTTCTTATTATACTTATATTAGGACTTTCTGTAGAAAAATATCATGTACCCAACGCCTTTATGCGTGGTTAATATCATTGTTGATTACGGATTCACCCCATTCTTGAAATTTAACAACAATCAATTTAAGTTAATTTTCACAAAAAATAGTCAAATCCATTTAGCCTTTTCTAGTTAGCAAACTTCTTTCACTCATATTTCTATAAAGATACATTGAGTTTCACAGTTTAGACACATTTATAACTACGTTAAGAGACACAAGCACAAGTATTAATATTATTAATACCTAAGTGTAAATATTGTAAAAAAAAACATATTAATTTTAATTAAATGTAATTCTTACAGAATCACGCAAACGCTATAGGAGCGGTACGTACTCAGTACAAGTTATAACTGTTACTATTGTCATCTACCCTTTATCCGGGGCTCACACATCACACAAATTTTAAAACTACCCTATTTTACGTCGTTTAGCTTAATATAAAAATCAAAGTTTAGGCCCTAAGGAGTTTAATTGAAAAAGCCAAGAAATCTGTTTATCAACAAGCTATTTTTTTATGATTATTATTCAGAGCTTTTTCATCAAACATTCCAACCTAAAACAAAATGATAATAATATAACTCATGGGGAATTGATCACTTTCTAAAACTAAGTAATCATCCAAACTAAGTAGAGCTTGTACTATAGTGAAAACATACATATACTACTTTTAAATACATACCCATATAGATATGTCTATGGAAACACAAATGTTTTTCCTTGAATGAGAATCTAACTCACTAGCTTTAAAAGACAACTGGGCTGTCAAAGTTAAATCAATTTAATTTCAATATGGGAGTTTAAGCTAGAAAAAGCCGAAAACGGCTGAGATTTAACAGGGTTGAAAATTTTATTTAATAAATGGAAAATAGCATATATATTACCAACTAAACGACGTTAAAAAAAGGGTTTCTAAAACTGACATCACGGCAGAACACTACACGCTTTAACACCTATACTTATTTTCACTTTTCACCTTTATAATATACTTATATAGGTAGTAGTTATTTATACTTTGTACTGACTGAAAGTATTGAGAATTTTTTTATAAAATATCTCACTAACTCATAATATGTTTTAAAATATTCTCCTAAATAGGAGAGAAATGCATTTTATATATTGTTATTTCATTGCATAACAATAAATAAATAAACAATTTTTAAGTGCAGTTAAGTGCCGCATTTACTTTTCACGATTTGACAGGAAACAATACCGTGAGAAAATGCATTATTAAGAGTGAAAATATTAAGTACATAAATATTAAAAATTTTAATAAGAAAATTTTTTCTACTTTTAGTAGGATTTCTAGACCACCTATGTAGTACCAACACAATATTACTTCCATTCGCAAAATAAACGTACAAAATTGTGATTTAAACGGCAATTATTTATTCATACTTTCAATTCGTCTCGAGACTTTCGCTTAATTCCATCATTTGATATTTTATGTTATGTCCTTTCTCTTTTTTTTAGATTATCGTTATTTTTTGTCTCTGTCTACATATTTACATCAAACCAACCTAATTTATTCAGGTTCATCATTTGAGATAATTTTAGCACTATTTTTCTAATTAATAAGAATTGTATGTAGGCATGAAAAAATTTTTGTAATAATATTAATCCATGTAAAATCCTAAATTTATTAAATAACTGCATGATAGAAACTTAAAAAAACGTTAAACTGTACTAAAACCTTCTCAGTACTGAATTCTTCTGTATTTGAATCTTTTAATTCTTCTGTAACTAGTTTTACTATTGTACGACTAAAATCTTCAACAATGGGAACTGAAGCAGTATCTAACGACCTAACAACCTATGCAACCCTGGTACTATCCGAGGTAAGGTGATGGCTTCTATCATCATTTGATGGTCCCTGATGAAGTCCTGGTTTCCAGCTGACCTCCAGCCGGCCCAGCAAGCAGACGCTGATGAAATGGTCCAAAACCTACTCCATTGGATACAGGGGTTTTACCAACAGAAGAATAGGAAAGGTCCGGTTATGTAGATTATAAGAAACATTTCCCAAATCAAAGATACCATATACAAATAATAATAAGACAAATCAAAAGCAAAGATATTTAAACTTTAAGTAGGTTAAATCGACGATTATTTCTAGATTAAATAATTTACTGCTACAGCACTGCACAAGCTTGGTTTTTAGGTTTTTAATAGTATTATACAAAACATTTTCTTATAAATACTTTTACAATTTCAGCTCGACAATACTTCGGAGGTAAACCCGAGAAGCCAAGACCCTTCGAGCCGGCGACTTATCTGCCACCTACTGGGTACCCCCCTGCTGGTTCACGCCCCACTCCATCATACAACGAAGGTCCATCTCCGACCAGCCCGCCATACCAGCCCAGTCAACCGTTCCAACCGAGTGAATCACCAGGCTATCAGCCCGACCAACCCACATACAAACCGAGCCAGCCTGAACAACAAACTGTGCAGCCAAGCCAGCCAACGTATCAACCGAGCCAACCTACTTATCAGCCAAGTCAGCCGACATACCAGCCAAGCCAGCCGTCGTATCAACCCAGTCAACCTACTTACCAGCCTAGCCAGCCTACTTACCAGCCAAGTCAACCGTCATACCAACCGAGTCAGCCGTCATATCAACCATCGCAGCCCAGTTACCAGCCCAGTCAGCCAACATCGCCGTCATACCAGCCAAGTCAGCCAGTCCAAACCGACGAGACTACGCAATCTCAGTATGTTCCTCAACAACCCCAGCAGGGTGATAATGGAAGCGATGGTTCTTCTCAGTCTGGTACTCCATCATTACCCGATGATGATGAAGACCGCCACCCACCCCATATCCATGCCATCACAGTCGACTGCGGTAAGGAAATGATGACAATCAACATTGAGTTCAACAAGGTTTACAACGGCATCATTTACTCTCAAGATCACTTCAACGATCAAGAGTGCGTCTACGTCAGAGAGAACTCCAACCAAATCAAATACTCATTCACTGTCAGCTTGAATACATGTGGTACGAGATTCTTCAGCGACTTCCAGAACGAAGGCCAAGCGTATTTAGAAAATGTCCTGGTGTTGCAAAATGAACCTGGAATCCAAGAAGTTTGGGATCACATTCGCAGAGTGAGATGTTTATGGGAAGGCAATTTAACTAAGCAGCTGGTTTCCTCTCTAAGCGTTGGAATGCTGAACCAGATAACGAGCAACTTCAGCGGTGATACTGCTATGGCCAGATTAGATATACAGACAGGCCGTGGACCTTTCGCTCCTGAAGCCAACGGCCTGGTCAAGATTGGAGAAGTCATGACTTTAGTCGTAACAGTTACTGGCGATGCTGGCTTTGACATTCTCGTCCGTGAATGCGTTGCTAGAGATTCAGAAAGTCGTCATGTGGTGCCGCTTACTGATAAAAATGGTTGTGTACTCAAACCGAAGTTGTTCGGTGCCTTCCAAAAGACCAGGGATACAGGAAACACTGGAGCATCGATCATTGCGTATGCGTACTTCAACGCTTTTAAGTTCCCTGATGAAATGGACTTGATTATGCAGTGCGATGTTGAGTTATGCAAGACTGACTGCGATGTATGTCCTAACCCTGGGAGTATAGACCCTAAAAGGAGACGTAGGGACATCATCCACATTGGCAACAGAACAGAAGAACCTTCGACAACCATCAGCAAAGGTTTGAGGGTAGTTTTCGCGGAAGATCTCCCGGAACCAGCAGGTTTTTGTCTTTCCTCGTCAGCTGCCTTCTGGGGCAGTGGTTTGGTGCTCCTAGGGTCATTAATGAGCAGTATGGTCGTTTCGTATTGTTGGCAGAAATCTAGAGGTTCCGTTAAGTTTACATAAGGCTTTAGCTTATAGCGTGGTTTTGATTTATGCGCATTGTCTGTGATCGTTTTTGATATTATAGATGGATTTTGCGCATAGATGTTAATGTTGTTACATGCGAGAAATAATAGTGATGTTAATTTTGTGGCTCTAAATATTTATATTTTATTAACATTTCTAATGGCAGCTATTTCTCGCAAGTCATTGAGACTATGATCAATCTCGTACATTGAGACAATATTGAATATTTATCTTCTTGGAATCTAAATATGATTACAATGTTTATTTTGGAGTATACTGGTTAATGGCATCAATTAATTCAATATTTGAATGAGAAAGGCACGAACTTATACGAACATTGCCGAAGGTCACCGAATGAAGATTTTTTTTACTTCTCGTTTGTTTCTTCATAAATGTGATGTAAACTAATTTATCACTGCCAATATGAAATAAGTACCAGTAGCTCATAAGTGATTTAGCGTTTAAAACGCGGCGGTTAAAACGACCGTTAAAAACACGCTAACTTTATAAAAGTATTTCTAGGTTACGTTTATTATATGTAAAATAGTCGATAGACACGAATAATAAGTATTTTAACTTATCAATCTAATATTAAGTTTAATAATTTTGCCTTTTGTAAATATTAGAATGTTTTTTACTGTGAAATTATTAATAAAATAATTTAATATGACCTCCGATTTTTTTTATCCCTACTTATAACTACTCATCATCATCAGCTCATATACGTCTCCACGGAGGAGCCTCCCCTAACAACGAAGGGGCTTAGGCCATAGTCCACCGCGCGGTTCAAGTGCAGTGGCGGACTTCACATGATTTTAAATGGCCAAACATCTTGGGCATATGAGTTTCCTCACGATGTTTTCCTTCACCACAACATCAGGGATCTGATTGTTGCTCGATCTGATTCCTAAATCCTTCTCTGTTGAACAGCTACAGCTATAGGAGTAAAAATAATTAATATTTTGATAATAGCCTAGGCGAAAATCTTGAGCTATGCCTAAGTGATATAGGCTATCCTTATCCCAAGATATAAAATCCTTAGAAAACGCAAGTGAACCCGCACGACAGTGGCTAAAATAAATAATCTAAGAAGATGCTTTATTTGTATACAACTTAATTAATACAAAGTTATCATGTATAAGCGATAGCTTATCTTTAATGAATGCCAGCGCCACGTCGCTAAAGCAAATATATATATTATTGCAAGTATATTTTGCCCGGCGGTTTCACTTACGTAGGAAATTAGGAATATTTATATCACAAAGGTGGCAAACAGGCGTAGAGTCCCACCTGATTGACGCTTGCAACACCAGGGGCGTCACTCACGCGTTGCCGACCCTGTAAGAATCTCTTCACTCCCATCTTGAAGAACCCCATGCCTGTCTATCTGATATATATTTATATACTAGCCCCCGCGGTTTTACCCGCGTAGTTCCCGTTCCCGTAGGAATACGGGGTTGAAATATAGCCTATGTTATTTATGAATAACGTAGCTTTCTTTTGGTGAAAGAATTGTGCAATTCGGTCCAATACTTTCGGAGCCTATTCGTTACAAACAAACAAATCTTTCCTCTTTATAATATTAGTATAGATATACACTAAAATTACGCAATACGTTTGTGCAACGTGGCACAAACAGTTTTATCTCACAGACTACTATAAAACGCGACAAAGAGATTAACCTTAAATTTAACATAACATTTTAACGTCATTTAAACAGAATACAAACATATATAAACAGAAAACAAGGAGAAGTTCCACACATATTTGCCAATAGGGACAGACCTGGATGCTGTCAGGTGTCACCCTACTAATCTATACTAATATTATAAAGGAGTAGAGTTTGTTTGTTTGCTTGAACGCGCTAATCTCAGAAAGTACTGGTCCGATTTGAACAATTCTTTCAGTATTAGATAGTCCATTTATTGAGGAAGGCTATAGGCTATATATATCATCACGCTATGACCAATAGAAGCGGAGCACCAATGAAGAATATTTCAAAATCGGGAGATTTCTTTTCCTGTTGAGAGCTTCCGCTGCGTACGCTGCGTAAACGGTTAAAGTTACGCTAAAATGATGTATGACAGAATTGTTCCCCTTTAAAAGTTCTACAAAAAAATCCGCAATAGCATATGTCTATCTGTTAAGGTTGGCTAACTATAACCATTTTTATACTAACCAAATTTGTTCAAAAATAAAGCATTATTTGTGAAGGTGTTTTTATAAAGACGATATTTATCCTTATTCAAATAAATACATTATTCATCACAAGTATTTAATTTAGAACAAAATTGCCATTAACATCATTCGATTTCAATGAATATCTTGGGTGATGTCGCAAATTTAAAAAACATCGCACCAAAATAATTATCAAGTACTGCGTGCGCCTTTATGTGCTGTGCCGGCGTGCACGGGCAGTCATCAGATGGCTCTGTGAGTCCATCCTTTTACGTAAATGAAGTCGCGTGTTGAAAGATAGCGTTAGCACAAAGTAACTATTCCACGCGGACGGAGTCGCGAACAGAAGCTAGTCTATATATATAAAACAAAGACCCCATCGCCTCTCTCTGTCTGTCTGAACGCGATGATCAAAAAAACTATGGAACAGATTGTCATGCGGTTTTCACAAAATTACGGAGTATTTCATGGGGAAGGTTTTTATGTATATTTGCACCCGGTAGGTGGCGCTGGTGGGCAGAATGAAGTCTACCGGGTCCGCTAGTATTATATATGCGAAAGTTTGTGAGTATGGATGAATGGATGTTTGTTATTCTCACGCAAAAACTACAGAACGGATTTGGATGATATTTGAAGCGCAGATAGTGTATAAACTGGATTAACACATACACTACTTTTTATCTCGGTAACCCAGGTGAAGCCGCGAACTAGTTTAAAAAACTATTTAGGAAAAATAAGTTTATCTAGAGACCATGCTTTGTTTAGTTTGGAATATTCACTTCCTATGTCGTAGTTTAGAATCAGATAGATCAGAAAATGTTCCGGAATGTTTTTTTTTTAATCTAAGCACATGTAGTATCGGTAAACCTCTGTGATGTGAATAGATAACAAATTATTTGTTTAGTATTAAATGTAAGAGCAGCTAATTATAGTGTAAGGTAGAGAGCACTGTTGTTGGCATATTTATTTAGGGGAGGTACCCTAAAAAAATCTTTTTCAAGATTTTATATTTCGTCTTTGTCTACTTTACCAAATTACATCTCTTTAGTATCAAGTTTCTCTGAGCTCACCCGCGGACGGACGGACGGACGGATGGACGGATGGACATGGCGAAAGAGTTTACTACGGAAAAAATATATAAATCTATGATAAGCTGGTGGTTTTATTCCTAGCCTATTTATGTATCACAAATTTTATGTGTTTTGTCCAATATTCTCGCAAATAAAATTTATTCTTATTATTATTTCCAATTTAACCGGGATAAAAAGTAGCCCATGTGTGGGTGGGTTTGATTGAATCTCACGCATGCCAAACATTTGAGTGCGAGAAGGAATAACAAACATACATCATATTAGTATTATTTTTAAAATATTACAATGTCGGTGGTAAGTTACAATTGTAGATACCCTAATTTATTATATATATATATGTGTCAATAAACGACGCATTATCATGTCTATTTAGTTTGTAATACATTAGAAACCATCTCTAGTGGTTGAGTGTAAGTGAGTGAGAAATATTCTAGTTACAAAAACAATAAAAATGTCGAAGGAAAAGATCACAGTACCCGCGTTTCTGATACAAAGTTTAGCCACAGCATGCAGTAAGTTATATAGAATCTATACTAATATTATAAATGCGGAAGTAACTCTGTCTGTCTGTATGTCTCGCTTTCACGCTAAAACTACTGAAAAGATTTAAATGAAATTTGGCACAGACTGTCTAGTCTAGAGCCTGAGAAAGGACAAAAGCTACTTTTTATCCCGGGAAAATGGAATATCTCCCGGGTAGGTACGTGGGTGAAACCGAATAACTGAGTTTCTTGCCGGTTCTTCTCAATTAAAACTATCAAATTGTGAAGCATAGGATTTGAATAAGTACTATCTGCTTAGTTTGCGATCAGATAGAATAATCAATATCTTAGGACATCCACATATAGCCAACCTCATTCCAAACTAACCAGAGCCTGGACTATGGTAACTAAATACCTGATACCTACTACATATTATTCTATGTGAAATATGAAATGAAATATTTTTACTCATCCAAATAGGCCTTCATAGGCATTTATGAAATGTCGACTCTTATTCTCGATACTACTTGTAAATAGATGTTTACATCCAGACACGCAACATACACAATACATGATTATCCACTTATTAATAAGTGCCTGTGAAGGCCTATTATTTCTTTGTCCTAAAAGACCATCGAACTTCGATAGAGTCGAAAGATAGGGTCGCTAGTTCCAAAGCCAGCCGGCTCTGTGTTCATGATATAAATGATTTTATTTACAGTTTCCTTCATGGCGTGCCAGACAGGATTTATATGTTCCTGGCCATCTTACAATGTTGCCAATTTCTCGTCAAATAACACGGTTCTATCATCGCCAATGTCTTCTATGCAAATATCCTTGTTTGGCAGTTTGCCAAACATTGGCGGATTGGTCGCCAGCCCATTCTGCGGATTTGTTTTTAATAAACTAGGAAGGAAATATGCTACTATGTTTTTTGGATTGCCTTATGTGGTATGTATAATATATTATATTGTTTAGTTTAATGTAAATTCTAATAATTGCTACGAATGTGGTTTTTGATGGTACTACTTATTATTGAATGCTTAATAAATAAGAAGAACATTTATGTGGAATACAATTTTTTTTTGTTAATTTAAAATACAGTCACAAGTTATATAGTCTAAGTTTGAAATAATTAATATAAAAAATAACTCTTAAATTACGTTTTTTTATATAGACTTATAATGAAAATTTCATTCTAATAGCATCGCCTTTTTATAGAAAACTTACAACTAAATATAATCAATACATTGTTACATATAACCAATACCCAACCTTTTAACTAACTCTGAAAATATTATCGAAGTACTATTTTCATAATTACAGGTCGCATGGACAATAATATATCTTTCAAATGATGTGACCCTGGTACTTGTGGCGATGGCGATAGCCGGAGTGGGCATCGCTGGGCAGAACGTCTCGCTAATCTACATATCAGAAATATCCCATGACTCCATCAGAGGTGGTCTCACAGCCTGTTCAGCATCAGGGTATTTCCTGGGTCTCCTCATTTCATATGCACTCGGTGGATATTTTTCGTATAAACAGGTTGTGTGCACGCATTTAGCGCTGTCTGTGCTTTGCATAGCGCTTTTGCTGTTGCTCCGAGAGTCTCCTACATTCCTGGTACTTGTGGGGAAGGATGAGGTTAGTATTTATTAGTTTTTTTAGGGTTTATGCCTAGATTCTTTCTTTTTACCAGATTCCAGTTATTATTAAATAAATATCCTGTGACATTTTAATCTGATTGAAAACTAAGCAAAGCTCGTGCTATGGTAACCAGATATACATATATTATAAATCATATATTATGAATACAACCCAGGACAAAACTTTGAATGCATTAATATTGAATATGTCTGTTTGTTCTGTGTCTGGATGTTAATATCCATATAAGTATGTATTTAAAAGTAGTAGGTATATGTAGTATATCAGCTATCTGGTTACCATATTACAAGCTCTACTTAGTTTGGAATCGGATTAGCCGTGTGTGAAAAATGACCCAGGATATTTTGACGTGACAACGTCTTATAAATTGGTTTGCCGGGTGACACTTCAAGAAACTGCGTTACGCTCCGCTCACGTAACGTGACGTTATGTTTTAAATTGTTACTATTATTTCATCCTTCTTCCTACTATACGAATGAATATTCACATTAAAGTTATTTTACCACTCAAAGTCGTTGTCACGTAAAACTTTCGCCCGTATACCGACTTTACAGGCAACCAATTTTTTTTTATTTATATTTTATTTATTTAACTTCAGGAAGCAGCAGAGGCAATAGCCTTCTACATGCATATAGATGTGACTTCTAAAGAAGTAAAAGAAGAAATATACAAAATAAAACTTCAATTGGATCCAAGATTGGAAAAAATACTTCAAGGAGAAAATGGTTAGTAGTAGAGTGGATTTGTTTATAAAAACTGTTAAGTCAGTTATTAATTCGTAACTAATATTGTAAATGCGTTAGTAACTCTGCCTGTCTCGCTTTCATGCTAAAACTACTGAACTGAAATTTGGTACACAGATAGTCTAGAGTCTGAAAGGTCATAGGCTACTTTTCATTCCGGGAAAAAGAAAGATCTACCGCGGGGAGCCACTAGTTTCTTATATTTTTAAGAATTTCTTCAAATACTCATTTTAATTTTTTACAATAAAGAGGAATGATTTGAACTACTGTTTGTTTCTTAATAATAAGGCTTCGAAACTATTGTACCGGCCTGAATAATTCTCTCACCAATAGAAAGCTACGTTATTTGTGAGTGTCATAGGCTATATTTTATCCCTGTATACCAACGGGAACGGGAACTACACGGGAAATACCGCGGGTGGAAGCCAGTATACATGTAAATGTAATTACTTTTGTAGAAGCCTAAAAATATATGGCTGTTGTTTTAAATATATCATAAAATCTCAGCTGGATTAGTTGGAATCTGAATTTTATCTTTATTACTTAGTAATAAAGTTCCTTATCTAATAACCCAAACATGAGGCTGTCGAATTTTAATAATCTTGACGTATTTGATAAAAATAAGTTCTGCAGCATTATCGCTAAACAAACCTTTATATATTATAATTATTTAGTAAAAACATGTAACATTACTAAATATTATAAAAGTCTTACGCCGCGTCTGTTTATGATAAACTCAGATACAGTGATTTTTTATGGGGTATTCATTAATAGGCAAATTTATTCACGAGGAAGATTTAAATGTATAATTAATTCATTAGGGTTTTGTGGAAACTGAGTGAAATATAACGATTATTGAAGGCGTCGAAATATCATCTTAACTTAAAGTTTTATTGGTGAAATGTAGTATGCAAGATATTATTAGTACCTTCGTACAAAGCCGGGGCGAGTCGCTAGTTTATTTTTATATATCATAGTTCTCCATTTCCATGGGGATTACGGACCCATAAGTAAATGAAAACATATTCTTATTCACTAGGAGCATTTTAAAATTTCTATTACTTTTCGAGTTTTGGAATACAAAAATGCGGAAGTTGATACTTCAAAGATAAGATGAGTTTTGCAAAAAATGCTTTTAATATAAACAAATAATATTTCAGATGCTGAAGCAGCTGAAGAGCTGGTGAAGAAAAAAGGAGACGAGCTAGTTTTAGAGGAACCCAAGCAGGAGCCCTCATGGAGAATATTTTGTGAGTTTTCGTATTATATTGTAAAAATAAACATTTTTGCATATCAAATTGGTTCATGGATACCTGATCGATAAATGGTAAAAGGTACAGTGTCTACTATCCACTGCCTCGTCATTAGTAGTGGGTTCAAGTTTCTCTCTGAACTAACATTTGTGTGGACATAATATATGACAGCCCGCTTGGCTTTGTGGTTAGTGACCCTGACTTTCAAGCCACGGGTCGTGGGTTCGAATCCCACCCAGGACAAACATTTGTATGCATGAATATGTTTGTTTGTTCTGTGTCTGGATGTAAATATCTATAATATATATGTATTTAAAAGAAGTATATCAGCTATCTGGTTACCATAACACAAGCTTCATTTGAAGCTTACTTTGGAATCAGATTGGCCGTGTGTGAAAAATGTCCCAGGATATTTATTTAATACATATATTGCAAGTAGCACTTTTAATGGATTTTAAATATTTATATATTTATCTCAGCGTCTTGTATGGACGGGTCAGAGACCAAATGCAAGCCCATCCTTAAAAAAAAAAAAAATGCCATCATTAACAACAACAATATTTATATTTCTTTGTGTGTTATGTATAATTGATTACCATGTTCGCGGCTCACCCTAACCTACATTTCTGTATTATCGCCATAATATATTTATTTCAACGTTGTGCACATGAAATAATCGGCCAAATCACGAAATGCCGACATATCACGATGTACCCAGGCAGATCTATACTCAGATTATTCATTGTAGGCAGAGAAATGAAGTTTCCAGTGTTGCAGTTTTTTTGTCCCAAAGAAATAGTGTTGTGGTAGATTCAAATTTTTACAACTAAAAGTCGGCTGAGGACAAAGGAAACTCGACTAGAGTTTCCTTTTTTTTATTCAATGTCAAATTGCCTTTATATAAATAAAATATGTAATTTATGGTAATAAAACAGAAGACATACACGGTAGGTAATTAAATATTACATAAAATACTCTTATGTATATTATTTGTTTTGGGCTATTGGAAGAACTATAGTCATCACTTGTCACGCTATGGACCCCATTTTGTTTTGGAAGTGACTATTTGTACGGGTACTGGACAAATAAATTATATTTATTCGTACATTTATTAATTTTTTTTAAATTAAGCATGAATTGGATGATTAGCCTATGTTAGGTTAATTAAATTAATAACATATTCGATTTTATTTATTTAATTTTGGTTTCAATTAAATTCAAATTTAGTTTAAAAAAAATGAAATTTTGGGATTTTCGACTAGATTTATGTATCGGATACTGAAAGAACAAAACTGCTGAACATCACTATTGTAGCGGGTCACCCTTTTTTGTATCAGTGACAGTTGCACTTGTCACTTCTCTGACTCGAATTATTAATCCGACTATAGATCAGCCCAGTTCAACGATTTGCCCACGACACATACATGGTTACCGCTGAAGTACTTTCTCTAAATAGGATGTGTATCTGGATTATCTTCAGCAATATTATTATGGGAAAAATATAATCTTTTTTATATTTTCGTGTCTAAAATCTACTCGACCGATTGAAAAAAGAAATACTTTTAACTACTCTACGGTACTTACCTACTAATTAATTTGCATCGCTCTTTCTACAGTAAAATCCACCTCATCAAAGCGTGCTCTGGCAACAGTCCTCATCATCATGACAGCTTCCATCATGATGGGATCGGTGGTCATGCAAGTGTATGCCGAACCACTGTTCAAGGAAGTTCTACCTTCGTTGGAGCCAAATCAGTGCGCCATCTTCCTCGCTATTGACTTCCTGATAGCCAGCGCTGTGTGTGTACTCGTGGTCGACAGGTTTGGGAGAAAGGTAAGCTCTTTTATATATCTGGGCTCCTGGTACTTAGATATCGGTTTTTGTAGATTTTTGTATATAATATTAGTATGAATGGAAATTTATGTGGGAGGCCTATGTTCGGCAGTTCTCTCATATGGCTGTTTATTAAGGCCTCCATATTCCTGATACGCATTAAATTGTTATACAAATATACTTTTTTTATAGTAAACAGGTTATATACAAACCAAAACAAAATCAAGACAATTACAAATCGGTAATAACTATCGATTTATATATGATTGTTGATATACATAAAAACCTGAAGTTGTAATTTAAAATATTATATTATTTTGATTTGAGTATTTTTTAAGTAAATTAATCCCTATTAACTTACTTTAGAAATTCTTGTGCAACATTGGCCTAATTGCATGGTTAGTCTGGCTTGAAGATAACCCTCATTAAATATAACTCTATCAGAGAGTAAAGTCTGAGACGATATAAGAACACTCTTCAATCATCCATCCATTGGCATTTGGCACTGCCAATGGAAAACGAACCACAGCAAAATAATCATAAAGTATATTTTTGCCTACAGTCCCTGCTCATAGTTAACTCGAGTGCAGCAGGACTCTGCACCCTCCTTCTTGGCACACAGCTGCAGTTCCATTGGGCTCCATACTGGTTCACAGCAGGTCTTATATACTTATACAACTTTGTATACACCGTTGGATGTGGTACAATACCATTTATCCTGGCAGCTGAGGTGTTCTTGCCTGAGGTTTGTATTAATATTCTGTTATGATCTTAATAATTACTTAGAGCTTGTTTTGTGGTTACTAAAGAGCTGATATACTACTTTTAGCTCACGAGGCAACCATTGAACTACCATATAAAATTACTAAAATCGCGATAAAAATGCTTTACCTACCTATTTTAATAGTCTCAAATCTCCCACAGTCAAGACACAATTTCTTATTAAAATCGGTTATGCCGTTTCGAAGGAGTTAGATAACGAAGTGATACCAGATTTTTATATATAAGAGTAACATTTAGACACGATATAGATGTGTAGATATCTATGTTCATATTTATGCACACAAATGTTTGACTTGGGCGATTACTGACCCACGACTGACTGGTTGAATGTCATAATCGTAAATTTGTTCTTTAAAGATAAAAAAAATCCTTCCTCAAATTATTCCAAGATGTAAATATTTACTAATAGCAACATTAACAGGGCATTTTCTTCCACATCCCCCAGGTCCGAGGACTCTGCAACAGCACCGTTATGGCCTCCGTGTGGATCATCAACTTCATCACCTTAGTGGTCTTCAATCCCCTTGTGGAACTCTTCGGTTTGGGACCAGTGTTCTACCTATTCGCCATTGTCTGCTTCTTAAGCACAGGCTACAGTTACTTCTGCGTGCCAGAGACTAGAGGCCTATCAGCTGATGCTATACAGTTGCTGTTCTTGAAGGGGAGGCATAAGGATTAAGAGAGAGAGAACAAATGGGAGAATGAGATGCAACATATTAACTGACGCCATAGTAGAATTTTACCTTCGCCATTTCTGACTTACGAAGTTCTGTATTTTAAATGACAAAATTCATTGCTATTTATCGATACCTTAATTTGCAAAGCTTATAACTCCACTTTTCTTGACATGAAATTTTCGTGAAAAAGTGAAGTTATTAGGTTTGCAAATTCAGGTATTATTATGTAATTTAGGACTTAAAGGACCATAAGGGTCCTCATACGGTATCTCATAAGGGTTTATGAGAGTCGAAGCTCCTGTAGTTACGCGCTCGAACCGGTGTGAACTTTTCGTGGTAGATGATACCTACATATTGTTTAAAAGCTGTTTTGTATGTACATTTTTGTATGACATGTATGTTGTTTATTGGGTCAAAATAATTATGTGCAATATTGTTATGTGATAATAAAATAAGTTTAGTGTAAATATAAATGTATTTCTATAGTTTATATAGTTAGTTATATTTATATAGTTTTTAATTTTTATTTATAATAAATGTTGTATGAAAAGTTACCTTGAAAATTTATCACTTACCTTTAAGTCTTAAAATTTGCAAAAATATATTAAAAATGCCGTGATGGATCAGTGGTAAAAGTACTAACCCACGATTAGGAGGGCCAAAGCCATGTAACAAAAAAAAAACTCACATCAGTAGTTTTATCTGTGGTGTTGTCATACAAATAAATTGTAGGTTCGCCGGCAAGGGACATCAGCCGTGGCAACATTGCTATTGGACAACGTTGGTAAGGCAGACGTTGTTTATCGAACGTTCCGAATAACTAATAAAATATAAAGTTTTATTCGTATCCCTGTACTTACTTTAAGTGAACAGCATAGTATCTATCAATAAAAATGAAGAAACATACTTAAAGCAGAACATTACTGTAATTTCGCACAGTTAGTAACTTCTAAAAGTCATTTGTCTGTCATGTCTGTCTGTCATCTGTCAAATGTTATTGGTGGACTACACTGACGTATAAATAATATGGATTTGTAACGTTTGACTATAGAAAAAAATAGTTATACAAGTATGAGGGTTTTCGACGCCAAAGTCATAAAATTATTGCCATCTCTTTTTAACTTTAATAATTTTGCGTAAGTAAAAAAGGATAGTAGTGTATTTGACAGTTACTATAATGGCAACCCTTTATACCTAGCATTATTGAAATACCTATTTGCGGCCGGTCGCCATTTTATCCTCTCGCTGTTTGGTACCTAAGTTAGGTACGTCAACTGTCAAATGCTCTTGAGCTGTGGATAAAATTTGTGATTTTTGGAGTAATTTCCTGTGTTATTGTGTTTTAACTCGATTATATACTGAAAATCTACAATAGCAAGATGCCCAATTGCAATAGAATCGGATGTGGCATGAAAAGAAGCAGAAATCACCCGAACATAACTTTGCACTTTGGTGCCCCTTTAGTGGGGACTTATATCTACATAATAATTATTGAGCAGATAATGAATATAACTAATATAAGTATACAGTATTTTTACTAAGCATTGCAGATTCTCCTAGCCGTAAGAGGGCGTCGTTAACTACCACTTGAATAACTGATAAATAACAGATAACTTTTATATTACTAAATAAATATATTATGAAGTTAGGTATATGATGATATACTATAGACTTGACATTATAGGCTTAAAACATACAAACGACTGAAACTGAGACATAAAGACGATAATTTAGACTTAATACTCCTTCAACGCTGTAGCACTTCGTAATTCGGATTAGTACGAAAAGTTCAAGTAATAATATCTTTAAATATTATAACTCTTCTGTACGTGTGATGATAGTGAACTCCTAAACGGTTGAACCGAAATGAATGAATTTTTTTGTGTCTTCAAGTAGATTCGAGGATTTAGATTCACAATTGAACCCGGTAGATGGCGCTGATCGGGCAGAACGATGTTTGACAGCTTCGCTAGTTATGTAAAAACCCTATTAAATTGTCGTTTGTTAGCATTGATTTAATGTTATCTCGACATGTGTACAGAGCGATTTGATTATATTATAGGCAGGGTGAAATGTCTAGTAACTTGCCGGGCTGTCGCTTTTATAAGTCTAATAATTTCTGACCTCATTCGATACCAAACGCGACCAGTTAAAGCGAGCCTTTAACTGGTCGCGTTTGGCCGCCTGCTGCCATATCATATAACTAGTGGCTCCCCGCGGCTTCGCCCGCATTCCCGGGCATCTTCAATTTTCCCGGGATAAAAAGTAGCCTATGTCCTTTCTCAAGCTCTGGATTATCTGTGTACCAAATTTCATTTAAATCGGTTCAGTAGTTTTAGCGTGAAAGCGTAACAGACAGACAGACAGGCAGAGTTACTTTCGCATTTATAATATTAGTACCTATGGATAATATAATATTATATTAGTATGGATTATGGGAACGGCGAACTCACGTGCCCTTGGTGTGCACGGAGTTTCGCCGCGAAGATAGGCTACATAAGCCATCTTCGGGTGCACCAGCGCCAGACAGACTAGGAGTCAAAGTGGTCGCCATTTTTTAAATACTTGCTGTATTTAAAAACTGATATGTATTTTCCATGACACAGACTATCTAAATTTAGAACAACCAAGTGTTTTATGATAGAATGATACTATCATAAAAATCATTTCGTCAGTCTATCTGTAATGGGATTTGGAAAAATAAATATACGATGAAAGTTCGTTAGCCACCCAGTAGGCAAATTAAAACGATTTTTAGGGTTCTGTAATAAATATCAAAGACCTTTTGACTTAGTTAAGAACGAGTTTTACATGGCAATCTTTTTATGCAACTACTTTTAAATTACAACTAAGTTGGTATGATTAAAATACAGGAAATAAATCATTTACAAATGGTATATTGAGTTAGGTTTTATATTTCAATGAATATAAAAAAGTTATATGTACAATATTTATTTGATTTTTTCATAAACCTTGGTATTATAACGTATCTTTCCTCTCGCTCTTGCATACCCGGAATATCCCATAACAGATAGGGACTCCGGAGAAAAAATTTTATATTTTAATTTAGCAGTGTAGAAAAGAAGGGGAGGCCTTTGCCCTACTTTGGGACAGGCTAATAATAATAGTAAATCAAAATTTAATATTACAACTTCATTCAAGTAAATCAAATAAATTTAATTTAATTATTGCTCAGACTTGAAATCTGTGGTACCGGGGATGTATTTAGATCTAGATGTATTTATATATATAATTAGAATATCTGTGTAACAAATTTAATTTAAATCGGTTCAGTAGTTTTAGTGTGAAAGCGAGACAGACAGACAGAGTTACTTTCGCATTAATAATATTAGTTAGAATTTTACGAATGTTACACCATCTATGGTAGTTTTATTCCATTATTTATTCCTTTCAACAGATCACATGAATAGAAAATAGCTAAATCACTAAATCCAAATGTCAACATTAGTATGTTTCACCCTAAAATTATATCATAATAATAATCCTGCCACAATAAAATCGTTGTTAATGTATGTTTACTTCATAAAGTTGTGATAATAACGAATAAATAGACTTATATGTACTACAATAAAAACACCAGACGATCACTAGACTTTGTGAAAAAATAACGTTAAAAAAAATTATTAAAAAAATAATAATGGCAAGTGAAAAAGTTTCGGGAAAGGCGTTTCTAGTGCAAGGGTTGGCGACCGCGTCCCGTTAGTACAATATAATATAATAATGACAGTTTTTATTGTGTTTACCCTAATGTTTGTTTTAGTGATAATATAGGATGATTTGCCCATATTTAGTTAGTGTTAAGTAAGGAATTACTTTCCCTTCTAACTAGAGTTGGCTTAACATTATTAGGAATAATCAGTTAATAACTTTTCTTTAATAGCATGCATTTGATGTAATAAATGAGTCAACCAGTACAGCAAATCAGTACAAAAAACGTGTGTTGTGTGGATTAAAGATACCAATTTTAAACGAGAATTTATATGTAACTACAGGGGAAACATGTAAAATGTAGTTATCCTTTATTTTTAACGACGTACATACAACTCATGGATTAAACTTCATTTGAATGCCTTCTATTTACATAATAGCAATGTAACCAAATGAGACATTGTAGCACAATAATATAAGGCGTTAAGTGGATAACAATTTTAAGAACTGTTTATGTAATCAAAAGATGATGCTCTCATTGTGCGCTGTATTTTTTTGAATAACATTTTTTTCTCAGAAGCAATTACACAGCCTAAATTATTTATTTATTATTATGGATTTTTGTCCACAGTTGCCTACCTAACATCTCTAACAGGATTTGTATACGCCTGGCCATCATATTCCGTGGCCAACTTTATGTCCAACGATACGATTCTGTCAAAGCCAATGTCTACATTGGAAATCTCACTGTTGGGCAGTTTGACCAATGTTGGTGCATTATTGCCAACACCATTTTGTGGGTATGCCATCAATACTATTGGGAGGAAGTATGCTGCTATGTTATTTGGACTGCCTTTTGTTGTAAGTAGATCTTATAAAGTAGCTAGTAAGTATTATAAATTTAGAGAATACGATGTAAATAGCCGTGGTGACTCTTTTGGGAAAGTACCGACTCACGATGATGAGGGTACAGGTTCAAACCCCTGGCCTGTACTTCTTAGTTTAATAACTTACGTATGGATTCACACCACCGGCTTTCGTTGAAAGAAAACATCATGAAACTACATGCCCGTGATGTCACAATTAAAGGTATGTGAAGTCCGCCACCACACTATTCCCGCGTGGTAGACTATGGCTTAAAACTCCTTGTTGTTAGGGGAGACTCGTGCTCCTGGGTACAGACATATGAGCTGATGATGATTATGATGACCTTTATATAATTCAACATTCAACCATGAGACCCTATAGATAGATACGATAGCCAGTGGGCTTTGTGGTTAGTTAACCTCACTTTCACACCACTGGCTTTAAGTGAAGGAAAACATCGTCAGGAAACCTGCATGCCCGAGAATTCACAATTAAAGGCATGTGAAGTCCGCCAATCCGCACTGGGCCCTTGTGGTGGACTATCCCTTCGATGTTAGGGGAGGCTCGAGCTCCCCGGAGACGTATATGAGCTGATGATGATGAACCTCACTTTCAAGCCACTGGTTCGATTCCCACCCAGGACAAGTATTTGTATGCGTGAATATGTGCGTTTGTTCTGTGTCTGGATGTCACATATCTATATAAGTATGCATTTAAAAGTAGTATATGTAGTATATCAGCTATTTGGTTACCATATCACAAGCTCTGCATAGCTTGGAATCAGATTGGGGTCGTGTGTGAAAAATGTCCCAGAATATTTATTATTATTATTTATTTTACCTATAATTTAATTCAACATTCAACCAGGAAATCATAAAACCCTATAGATAGAAATACTAACATAAACTTTTTGTTGCAGTTGGCGTGGCTCGTGATATCTCTAACAAATTATGTGCCCCTGGTAATCTCAGCTATATTCTTCGCCGGCATAGGTGCAGGTGGACAGCCTGTCATCTCAGTTTATATATCGGAAATATCTCAAGACTCTATAAGAGGAGCTTTGACATCCACTGTCGTATCTGGATACTTCTTGGGTCTTCTGTTTTCATACATTTTGGGTGGATATTTGACCCATTACCAGATAGTGTATGTGCATTTGACGATGTCTGTTCTGTATGTGGTGATGTTGGTGTTTTTGAAGGAATCTCCCGTTTATCTGATGCAGCAAGGGAAAGAAAAGGTAAGGTTCTGTCAGTGAGTTACTTTTCATCAATGTTTACTAGACCTTCGAAAAAATCAAATGAAATACCAGAAGCGAATACCCACATTAATAAATTGATGATCGTAAAAATCCGATTTTTACAGGAAGCTGCTGAATCCATTGCATTCTATAGACAAGTGGACGTCAAGTCTAAAGAAGTAGAAGTAGAGATGAAGAAAATCAAATTCCAGTTGGATCCGAGGTTGGATAAATTGCTACAAGCTGATAATGGTACGTTTTGTACATTTCGTTTTTTCAAAAGTTTTTTACCAGAAAATGGATATTTTGAGCCAAAAAACACTTGCAGATCTTCAACAGACCCTACTAAAGTTTCGCTGTAGACTAATCAATGGTTTAGGAACGCATACGGGACTAACAATCATATTTATTAGTATCTAACTAGCGACCCGCCCCAGCTTTGCACGGTTGCAATGCTTTTACATCACATTAGAAACCTCCAAAATTGTCAGTGTTTCTCTAACATATTATGGATGTTTTGTATATAAACCTTAATCTTGAATTACTCTATCTATTAAAAAAAACCGCATCAAAATCCGTTGCGTAGTTTTAAAGATTTAAGAAGACATAGGGACAGACAGCGTAAAACGACTTTGTTTTAAAATATGTAGTGAAGATAGATTTAGCTGATGACTAGGTAAATCACTCCCAGTCATCGTAGATTTTATTTGTATGTTGTTTATGTATGATATGTGATGATATGAAATCGGGATAAAAATGTGATTCGAAGTGAGAGGGTGAAAAATACTTTACGAGCTATTCTCTGACTTACTACAAAAATACAGATTACAGTATAAATGATTATATTAATGATGGTGTAGCTTGGGTATAGCGCTCGTTCTAGCAGGACTAAATTTATTATTGTTAAAATATTTAATTTGTTTTGAAAAGAGTAATTGCTGAGTTTCTTGCCGGCTCTTCTCAGCAAAAGCAACCCTTCAAACCGAGCATTAGAATCAACGTTTTATAAGTGCCTGTGAAGGCCTATTTGAATAAATAAATATATATCATTTCATTTACAACAACTTATGACACAAACAGTCAAACACTGTGACAAGAGATTTTTATTTCATATCTAAAAATATAAACACAAATACATGGTTTACTTTAGCAAATTTTTATTGTATGCTTAACAATTTTAACATCTTGTTTTTTTTTACGTAAATATATAAATAGTGCCAATAAAGTAATAATACACGTGTTAGAAATGATGTAATTTCTTTGCAAGAGTACGCACAGATACCTGTCGGATTATGGTAAGTGTCCACAGGTCCGCCTCGTACGTATCGGACGCATCACACATCATCATCAGCTCATACACGTCTCCATCGAGGAGCTCGAGCCTCCCCTTTCATGAGGGGGTCTAGGGCATAGTCCACCACGCGGGCCTAGTGCGGCGGCGGACTTAACATGCCTTTGATTGTGACATCTCGGGCATGCAGGTTTCCTCACGATGTTTTCCTTCACCGATCACACGTAACGGATTAATTAGACTGCGTCCACTGTATCGGTAGCGATCGGATTGCCGACGCGAGTACCAGCAATCGGATTGCCGATGCCACGTTCATTCGGATTTTTGTAGGAAGAATGGAGGAAAGAAGGGAAGATGGAGAAGTGAAGAAGGAAAGATGAAGAAGGCGTTATTGCTTGTTTATCGTTATTGCGCGTCCACTGATCGGCATTCCGTATGACGTCATCGGCACGCATCGCATGTATGCATTGCCGATGAGCGGTCCGTACGGTGCGGATCAGTGGACGCTGTTGTATGAGTTTTTATACAAGGCAAACTGAATTCCGTTACGTGCGATGCGTCCGATAGGTACGATGCGGAACTGTAGACGCTTACCTTTAGCTTCCATAAATTGAATGATGACATTAATTACGCTCCTTACATGTCTGTCACAAGGTTTCCAGTTTGCAATGTAGTATTTAATATATAACAAGATTTATCTATGTGTAAATATTAGTAGCAGACGTCTATTTAAAGTAACTAATGTCTGCTTAGTTACTGCCATTGCAAATAATTGATAAGATTGCTATAATAAAAATAACTTTATTGTTTAGTGCGAGTATTGTAAATAGGTTCTTATTTTAATGTCGTTAAAGTTCAGAATAATAAATAAGTAATACATTTAAATCTGAATACAATGAACCTAATAAAATACGTCAAAGTTTAATCAAGTATTGCCAGAATGTGATGATGATTTTTTCAAGATCCTATCCTATATGGATCCTATCCTATTTACATCAGCCTGCCTAGAAATGCTTATAAAGATCTGTTTAAATAAAAAAACCGTTTCAGATCATTTATACCTATATTAATTTATTTTCAGATCCATCAGAGACAAAGGAATTTATAACTGAAAAACCTAAAGCGGAAGAAGTTATTGAAACAAGATCAGAATGGCAGTTTTTGAGTGAGTTCATGATTTTGTTATTCTCTAACGCCCGATGTTAATAATCTATCTCCAATCCGTAATAAAAACCAACGAGTTGTCAAAATGGACGGATAGCTTATTGGCAAGCAAAAACTATCATTTTCGAACAGATTCGATCGATCGTAGATCGAAGATAGATTGATTTTAAAGCTTCGCCCAGGAAATGGATTGATATATCAATCTTAGATAGCAAAAAATGGATCAGGATTGATTATTGACATCGGGCGTATGTAAATAACAACTGTACTGTAGGTACATGTTTGATACAATTAGTAGAATCATTGATGAATAAACTAATACTATCTGATTGAAAGACAGTGACAAGATAACAACAGAAGAAGTAGAAATGTAATACTAGAACACGACTTCTTATATAAAATTAAAAGAACATGCTAGCTCCACATAATCCAACAAATTAGAAAGTTGCTCCAATAACCTGTACTCCTCAACAATGAATAGCATTATCTTTTTCCAGGGCATTCTCAGTCTTCAATCAGAGCACTCGTCACCTGCCTGATAGTCATGGCGGTCAGTATTCTGATGGGAGCAGTGGTCCTGCAGGTCTACGCAGAACCACTGTTCAAGGAGGCCGTACCAACAATGGAATCGAATCAGTGCGCTATCCTACTAGCTGTTGATTTCCTGGTAGCTAGTTTGCTGTGTGCAGCTATGGTGGATAAATTTGGGAGAAAGGTGCGTTATTATTTTGGAGAAATTGGCAGCAGAAGCCCTACTAATATTATAAATGCGAAAGTAACTGTGTCTGTTACGCTTTCACGCTTAAACTACGGAACCGATTTGGATGAAATTTGGTAAAAATATTGACTTGAGATTAGGAAAGGCCATAGGCTAGCTTTTCCTGGAAATGTTGAAGGTTAACCGGGAACGCAGGTGCAAAGGCTGATGTATATATATTTTTATGACGGCGCTTGTATTTTTTTATCAAGTACCTAATCACACAGAAAAAGCCTATTTCTTCGTATGTGTGACTACTTGATAAAAACATATGTATCTCATATACTTACTACTGTAGTAGATACTATTTCTATTTATAAATGACTCCCCGTAGTTTAACTTGCTTCCTAGGACATTTGATATGCCTGAATATTTTCTAACTCTGTACCAACTTTTATTCAGATCCCTTAATCCGTTCTGGCAATCAAACGTTCCTAAAAACTTATACATTTGTATTTTTTTTGTAGCGTGATACGATTCTGTTTCCATCCTCAGCCACTGGTCATCATAACCTCGATAGGAGCTGGCATCTGCACCCTCCTCCTGGGCACACAGCTCCATCTCCACTGGGCACCGCACTGGTTCACAGCAGTACTGATATACGCGTACTGTTTCACATACAATTGTGGTGCTGCTGTGGTCCCCTTTATCATTGCAGCTGAGATGTTCCTACCTGAGGTGAGATAATGTTTGTGGTTTGTGAAAATCAAATGGAAACTAGAGGTATCGGTTTCAGAGAAAACAGTCGGTTTAAACAATGTATTAGTAATACATCTGAGGCTGATTAATCTGACACTTCTCTATCTCTATATCATCTTCTTTACATCATTATTTTTGATATTTAAATGTTGAAATTGAAGTGTTCCTAATACTCTCACTTTTAGTTGGGTATTATAGGCACTATTACTTTTTGCTGATTAAGACGGGTCAATAGATAAATATGATCTCGATCAGCCGCATGGTAAATTTATTAGATACTTCTGCTATCTTCTACATTGATTGCTATTGGTCAATCCATTACCAACTTTCCATTAGCTATCAATAAGGTCTCCTTTAGAATAACATTGTAACCATTCTTGCGAACTGGTAGAAGCTTCAGCAGTTTTGACCTTTAGCAGTGCCTAAGCCTGAACTAAATAACATTGAGATGAGTTTTCTTTTTATATCTATTAATAGATACCCTATGTGTTTCCAGGTCAGAGGCCTCTGCAACAGCATCATCACAGCGTGTATGTGGGTCATGAACTTCGTAACCCTCATGGTGTTCACACCCCTCGTCGAAGAGTTGGGGTTGGGACCCATCTTCTATGGGTTCGCGTTTGTTTGCTTCTTCGGAGCCATTTACTGCTCCATTTGGCTTCCGGAGACTAAGGGTATGTCAGCTGATGCCATTCAGCTGTTATTCCTGAAGAAGAAGCGAGGCGATATCTGAAGGGAAGATTATTTTGAGATGATTTTTTTGTATATAATTTCATATTATAAAGAGAAGAAAAAGTATTGTTGGAATATTGTGTTTTGTTTATTAATATAGTTATTGCAGCTGGACTGCAACGTATTCTATAGCTATTTAAATAAAGGTCACTTTATTGCTATTATATTTTTATGGTTTTATTTTCATTTCTATCTATATATAATAAATAGATTATTATTTATTTCACGTTGCATACACCCTTCCCTTTCCTTTCCCATTTGATACAAAACGAATCCATATCTGTGGCCTATTAGGCCCTAACCTAGATAGACTAAGTTTAAATTTATAGACGAAAGAGATGAATAGTGACGTGTACAGGGGCGTAGCTACCGCCGTATCTGCCGTATCAATTATACGGGGCCCCCGAGTCACTGGGGCCCCGTGTGAGTAATCTTTACTCTTCATAAGGGCCCCCAACTAATTATTTATACGGGGCCTCGTCGTGGCACGCTACGCCACTGGACGTGGAGAATAGCTCTTACCCTCCCAGCACAAACATAGTAAAAGAGAGCACTACTGTTTAACAAGCAAGTAGATACATAATAAATATATATTTATATTATTAATTACAATTAAAATCCCAGTTTATGACACAAGTAGTGACAATAAATATAAAACAAACTGAATATGTTGTAAAACGTATATATCGGTAGAGATATGACTGTACGCTGTTTGATTTTACAATAATTATCTTGTGCAAATAATTATATGGAGTAAAAATTAGACACAGGTGACGGAGTACCAGTAGTAGGTAATCATGTTAGGGTTGCTTGTGGTAATTAAATTATGTTACTGTACGTATGATGAAATAAATTTCATTCAAATTACATATTATAGGATATTAGCTGGACCCGCGGCTTTGTTTGTCTGAAATTCCATAATATATATTTGACCCGCGCAACTTCGTTAGCGTCACTTGCCCGTTTTTGCAACAGTTTTGATTGATGTTCCGCTTCTATTCGTCATAGCGTAATTATTTATATATAAAAACCTTCCTTAAGAATCACTCTCTCTATTAAAAAAGCGCATCAAAATCCGTTGGGTAGTTTTAAAGCTCTAAGCATACATAGGGACAGACAGACGGCGGATTGCAACTTTGTTTTATACTATGTAGTGATGACTATGTTTGTAACGTTACCAAATTAAAATCTAAATATTATTATTTTATTTTCGTACTATTAACATAGCTTGTATGTATGTATGGATTAATCTTTTAAGCTACCTTTTTAGTGAAGATTTATCATATATTTTGGAAATATTTAATTCAATGAGAAAAAATATAAGTTAATAAAAGAAAAAAAAACTGCAATATCCCTATTACATAATTGTGAATTGGGAAGGGAGATCCAAAACCTGAGCAAACAAGCCAAAAAAATGGGGACCCACAAGACCTTAACTTATCTAGAAATGGTTATGAGGACGCATGCCTCGGCCGTACCCTTGTACTCAGCTGATAGCGACAGAGGGACACGGTGGGGTTTTAGTGAGTAGGAGTCTCACATAACCTTCCGCTCACCCCCAGGGCGGAAGGTATCCATGTAGGATTTCCCCATAACAAAAAAAAAATAAATCTAGAAATATTTATACAACAATAAAATCATGACATATGTATGTTACAGCTTTATCAAAAAAATATTATATCACAAATATTGACGGTCAATGTGCAATTTCTTACAATCACTTCCTAAATGTAAAGTGAGTGATTTCACAACGGATAAGTGCGCAAAAATATCAAAAGAAATATACCGCCTATGCCACTTGATATTATTTATATAGGTATTTATTTTTGTAATAAATTGTTTATCTATTTTTTATCTGTAATGTGACAGAACTATTACAGTTTAGAGTTGCGTTGTTTTTGGAAAAGTAACATGTTTTATTTGAATTCACTCGTAAAATATTGTTTCCTATAAAAAAGTACCTACATATTTTATGCCTTTTTTGGCATTTTATATGTAACTAGTGGCTTCCCGCGGTTTCACCCGCGTACACGGGAGATTTCCCGGGATAAAAAGTATCCAATGTCCTTTCTCAGGCTCTAGGCTATCTGTGTACCAAATTTCATTTAAATCGGTTCAGTAGTTTTAGCGTGAAAGCGAGACAGATAGACAGAGTTACTTTTTTTTCCTTCAAAAACATTTTTCTAGAGTGATTCCGAATCGAATGAGCCATCGCTCATATTTATAGGACCTTTATCTCGAATTTTCACGTTTTTGAACTTGTTGACTATTTATAATACTATGTATATATAATAGATATAAATAAATTGAAAAAGTATTAAAATTGTGAAAATTAAAGAAAATAACTTTTATAAAAGTACCAGGACAACATAAGACTGGTAAAGTAAACTAATACAATCAAGGTGCTTACGATTGAAAAATGGTGATTAATTTCATGGCTTATTCATTATTTGTTTGTTTAAATAATACTTTATCTATAACTAGCTGCCCCGGCAGACTTCGTACTGCCCCAATGTATACCTCTATACTAATATTATAAAGCGGTAGAGTTTGTTTGTTTGTTTGCTTGAACACGCTAATCTCAGAAACTACTGGTCTGATTTGCTAAATTATTTCAGTATTAGAAAGTCCATTTATTGAGGAAGGCTATAGGCTATATATTATCACGCTACGACCAATAGTAGCGGAGTACCAATGAAGAATGTTTAAAAATCGGGAGATTTTTTTCCTTTTGAGAGCTTCCGCTGCGTACGTACATACGTACGTAAACGGTTTGATGTGCACGAACACCGAAAGGCTACTCTACAGGTGCAAAAGCTGACAGATTTCGTCCCCATCAAGCGAGGTGTGAGGCACGGGGATAATCTCTTGCCAAAGCTCTTCACTAATATGCTAGAAGACGTAATTAAATCTCTAGACTGGGAAGAGAGAGGAATAAATGTAAATGGCACACGCATGTCGCACCTGCTTTTGCTGACGACCTTCTTCTACTATCTGCGAACGTTGCTGATCTTCAATCTATGCTTACAGAACTACACGAAGCATCCCTGAAAGTGGGTCTACGTATGAACATGTTCAAAACCAAGCTCATGGCTAGTCATCCAATTGGAACAGCTACCAGTAAAGTGGGTAACTCCCCAATAGAACATGTAGACCACTACATCTATCTTGGATTCTTGGACGTCGTTTGACCGGGAGTCTCAGGTGAAGGAGATTGCTAGACGGCTCCAGTTAAGTTGGGCTGCATTTGGGAAACTTGATGACATGTTCCGCTCTAATATTCCTCAGTATCTGAAGAAATGCTAAATGCCTTGGGCATTTAATTAGTGCATTCTGCCTATCGTCACATATGGTGCTGCTACATGGTCGCTTACAAAAGGCAACATGTATAAAATAATGGTTGCTCAAAGAGCCATGGAGCGAACCATGCTGGGCATCTCCCTCGTGGATCGAATACCCAACGTCGAAATACGACGTAAAACGCAAGTCGTGGATGTGGGTAGAGGGATCACGGGATTAAAGTGGGGTTGGGCGGGACATCTGGCAAGGCGGGATGACGGAAGATGGGCTAAAGCTATTACAGAGTGGTGGCCAAGAGAGAGACACAGGAAACCGGGTAGACCACCGCCGGCCCGGTGGGTAGACGACATTGTCCGAGCAGCGGGTAGGCAGTGGATGAGATGTAAAAAGAAAGAGGCCTATGCTCAGCAGTGGGTTATTACGGGCTGATTAGATAGATACATAGAAAGAAAGTTAAATAAAAGGATGCACTCATAGATGTGGTAACACAATATCGTATAACTTTTTTCCGTGTTTTGAAGTGCGACAGGATGGATTGACATATTACAGTTGGTTGTCAAATCTAATGTCAAATATTGTGATTGCGTTCAGAAGTTTTAATTTTGAGAAAACTTAAAATGGATCAATTTAAAAACCGACCAAATTAAAAATCAGGTATTATTAGGTATTATTTTCGGAAATTTAATAATTAATAAATAATTTACACAAATAAAACAGTACCTGAACTTTCGAGACATTTTACAAAAAAATTAATTCTGAACGCACATATGAATAGTAGTTACAGTATTTGACAGTATTGGACAACAAATGTTTGACATGTAATAAACAAATCAGCATTTATTTAAATGGTTAAGTATTTATTACACACATCGAGTTTTCATTGTTTTTAGGATGTATTCTACTATTCGGGGCGGAGACAAATCCAACGAATCAATAACCATGAAAATTGGTTCAGCAGATCTCGAGTTATAAGTGTTGTAACAAACCCGACTTTCTTTTATATATATAGATATATATATCGGTTGTTGGTAATTTGCATATTTTCTATTAACTTTGGTATAATTGCCGGCCGTTAGCGCTAAAAAAAGCCGCAACTATAATAAATATCAACCTGTTTGTTTCTAGCTACCACCCACATTTCCTGGGGACCATCAAATTTCCTGGTATAAAAGGTGGAATATGCCTTTTCCAAGTTCTAGTCTATCTGTACCAAATTGCATCAAAATCGCTTCAGTTGTCTAGACGTTAAAGCATAACAGACAGAGATTTCTTTTTCATTTATAATATTAAGTAAGGATTTATATATAGCGGTCTAAAGTCAAGGAATAGAGCTGGTTATCTTCAACCCAGATCATGAAAATTTTGGAACTACAAAATTTTTTTTTTACCATTTTTTTTTTTAACATTTTGCTTTTAACATTTTTTTTTTGAAAAAATTAGTACCTACCTGAATTTTTATAAGGGAATAAAAATTTTGGTGGTAAATTTATTTTACATAAACTAATATACAGAATCCAATCCGTCATTGAAAATTTTACGAGAATGATAACAAAGATCGTAGGTACTTGCTATCTCCTCCGAAAATATTTGCCCACAGCTCTGCATTATTCGAATTTTACTCTACAATGTTTGTTCTATATTTGTAATATCTTTATGTAATATGATATTTGAAACATTTAGTGTTGCGATCCAGTGGTAAAGTGTACAACACGTTTAAGACAATTGTGTGGACTGAACGATCGTATGTGAAAAGCATAATCCTGTTTTCGCACAGTCAGATAAAACTCTAAACCATGGATTGGGGAAAACTATATCAGCTGCAAACTGCGGTTTCGTGTAAGATTTGTTACCTAAAATAGAATCTTTAGAAATGACAATCTAAAATAATTAAAAAAGTAGGTTTTTTGGGACCATCTTTTTAAAAAATTGTTGTTGATGGAAGTAAATAACAAAATCCGTGTGAATTTCAAAGTACCGTACCGTAATACAACTATCTAACTGTCGTCCTCTTTAATTGAAACATTAAAACAAGTGTACAATTAATTCTCGTTGGGAAAACGTGCATCCCCAAGGAATGCGGATGAAACCACGGGACGGGAGCTGGATAGTAGACAAATATATTAATTAATTTATTTATTTATTTATCTATACTAATATTATAAAGGAGTAGAGTTTGTTTGTTTGTTTGTTTGTTTGTTTGCTTGAACGCGCTAATCTCAGAAAGTACTGGTCCGATTTGAAAAATTCTTTCAGTATTAGATAGTCCATTTATCGAGGAAGGCTATAGGCTATATATCATCACGCTATGACCAATGGGAGCGGAGCACCAATGAAGAATGTTTCAAAATCGGGAGATTTATTTTCCGGTTGAGAGCTTCCGCTGCGTACGCTGCGTAAACGGTTAAAGTTACGCTAAAATGATGTATTACAGAATTGCTCCCCTTTAAAAGTTCTAAAAAAAAGTCCGCGATAGCATATGTCTATCTGTTAAGGTTGGCTCACTATAACCACTATTATACTTACCAAATTTGTTCGAAAATTAAGCATTATTTGTGAAGGTGTTTTTATAAAGATGATATTAATCCTTATCCAAATAAATAAGTTATTCATCGGAAGTATTTAATTTAAAACAAAATTGCCATGTACATCATTCAATTTCAATGAATATCTTAGGAGATATCGCAAATTTAAAATAACATCGCACCAAAATAATTATCAAGTACTGCGCGCGCCTTTATGCGCTGGGCCGGCCGGTGTGCAGTCATCAGTTGCCTCTGCGAGGCCATCCTTCTACGTTAACAAAGGGGGTTGAAAGTTAGCGTCAGCCCAAAGTAACTATTCCACGCGGACGGAGTCGCGGGGAGAAGCTAGTTTAATAATATATTGCACAATGTAAACAATTATGAATTACAAGGACCCTGGTAGGGTATGGCAACAAGAACATTTTTATAATTAAAAATACAGCATTATTTTCTATAAGCTACCTATTCTAATTCTGGATACAATAAATATGGAGAAAGTTACAAATATATAGTATAAAATATTTAGTGTGGGAATATTCTATCGTCCATAAAATCTTTGACGCTATAATAACATTTCCCTATTAAAATAATCCTAAGTTTATTCTTAAAAATACTATCACTGCTTACATTCTTTAAATAATCTGGTAACTTATTATATATTTGTATACATCGGTATTGGGGGCTGTTTCTGAACATTTCTAATCTGGGGGCCGATATAGCCAATCTATTTTTACGACGTTTATTTTGATCAAAGCTAAATAGTTCTAAATTTTTCCTAACAAACATGGCTATTTCTAAAATATAAATCGATGGTAGGGTAAGAATTTTATGTTTAATAAAATGAGGTTTGCAACTGTCTCTGGACCTTATGTTTACTAACACACGTAAGCACTTCTTTTGTGTCACAAATAGGCGAGGTTTACGACATTATCATATTATTATATACCTACTAGCCACCGTCGCGCGGATTTACCCGCGTAGTTCCCATTCCCGTAGGAATCCGGGGATGAAATATAGCATGTTATTTATGAATAACGTAGCTTTCTATTAGTGAAAGAATTGTGCAGATCGGTTCGGTAGTTTCGGAGCCTATTCGTTACAAACAAACAAATCTTTCCTCTTTATAATATTAGCATAGATAGTATAGATTAACCTAAGCAGAGCTTGTACTATAGTAATCAATAATTTACAGTACAAATAGACATGTCCCCATACGTCTGGACGGGAATAAAACCTACTAACCGATTTCTTGTTGCAGGCTCGTTCGGCTCACTTGTAATGGGTTTACTAAACGTATGGCCCTCATATACGGCTAGTCTGTATACTTCTAATAGTACTACACCATTGTCTGAACCGATGTCGACTGCTGAAGAATCTCTATTAGGAAGTCTTCCTTCATTGGGTGCTATGGTGGGCACTGCTATTGCTGGACCTATCTTGAACAAGTTTGGTAGACGGAATGGAGGTGTGATAATATCTCTTCCTTATGTGGTGAGTAGATTTCTTTATCATCATCATCAGCTCATACACGTCTCCGTCGAGGAGCTCGAGCCTCCCCTATCAATAAGGGTCTAGCGAGTAGATTTATTGTTTTCTTTTTAATTAGCATGTACAATGTCTAATTAGTTAATGCTATGAAGTCTCTCGTCGAATGTTATAATCTATCTTCTTCCATTCCTTATCCCGCCTAAGCAAAGTCGGTACAACATGCAAATAAATAAATATCCTGGGACATTTTTCACACACGACCAATCTTATTCCAAACTAAGCAGAACTTGTGAACCAGATAGCTGATATATCTACTACATATACTTTTAAAGACATAGTTGTACTGATAATTACATCCAGACACAGAACAAACAGACATATTCATGCATAAATGTTTTTGTCCTGTGTGGGATTCGAATACACGACTGGCGGATCAGTCACTAACCACAAAGCCAACCTGCCTGTCAGTAATCATAAATTGCGTATTAAATAAAACTTTAAATCGCGTGATAGTTCTATCAAGTACCTATAAGATTAAATATAGGAAACTAAGTCTTGGGGGAGAATAGAGAATCGATTAGATTAGATATTTAGGATTACTTGCACTAGGTTTGGCCTTTTATTCATCACATTTCACTCACGTAAATATTCCACAAACAATGTACCTAACCTTGTTCTAGATAATATTATTTATTTGTAGACTTAAGTCCGTTAGAAGGTTTAAATATTTTAATGACGAAAATGTTCTTGTAGCGGAAAACAAAAGAGTCTCATTTTATAGTAATATTTAAAGCAATATCAACCTTGTTACCGAATTTCAGAAGCCTGCTATATTATAATGATTGATAGTTAATGCCTAGTTAAAATATGATTAGAGTTTCTTTCACTATCATAAAGAGCACTTTAGTACTCAAAATGTGTGATGCCTGTAAGTTCTAAGTTGGTTATAATTCATTTAATAAACTGTGACCCTCTGTGACATATAAATAAGACCGTATCATATACGTAGTCTACGCCGCAGCATCACTTACTTGGAGCTCATAAAATAACCGATTCGTAGTACATAGTACGTCGTTCATTTATATTGCACACTAGTTGACCCGTGCAACATCGTTAACGTCACTTGCCCGTTTTTGCTACATTTTTTATTGATGCTCCGCTCCTATTCATCGTAGCGTGATAATATATATCCTATAGTCTTCCTCGATAAATGGGATAATTAACACTGAAATATTTTTTTTATCGAATGAGTAGTTGCTGAGATTAGCGCGATCAACTGAACAAACAAACAAACTCTTCAGGTTTATAATATTATTAGAGATACATCCAGTTCTAGCAACCTTGGAAAGCTGATCATTAAAATTTACATTGTTCCAGTTATCATGGGCTATTATAGAAGTATCTTCTAAATCAATGATGGTGCTCGGTGCGCGGTTCCTGGGCGGAGTGGCAGGAGGTGCCTTCTTGATATTAGCACCGATCTTCATATCTGAAGTCTCCGAGGATTCTATCAGAGGTGCTTTGGCTTCGTGTAAGTGATTATATACTAATAGGTAAAGCTTTAAAACAATGTTTCATCTTTCCTATTCTGAGTGTGTAAGTTTGTCGGGGTGAAAGACGAAGTTATTTCTCAATTTTTGCCGTTAAACTAAATATTAAAAGAACCCAATATTTACGTAGTATCTATTTCATTATGTGTCTGATATGGTAAACTAAACTTCCTAAATTCTATATATTTTTGGAGTCACTTAAATAGTTTGGAGATTCTTTCATACATACATTTAGGATAGAATATGTGTTGGTCATATATGTAACTAAAAGACAAAACATTATAAAACAAAATATATTGTGACAACAACTCTAGGCAAAAGCAAATCCTTCGGGTGAAAGGTCAATTTTTTTTTGTGCGCAAACCTCTTTGCTATCCAGCCTTATAGAGAAAATAAAAAGACAATCTCACTTACCACAGCAACGATCATGTGCTACTGCACGGGCACCTTGCTCTCCTACATCCTCGGCTGGTTCCTCACGTACAGAACTATCATCTATGCGAACCTGATCTTCAGCGTGGTCTGCACACTCCTCGTGATGCTGGTCAGAGAGAGTCCAGTGTTCCTGTTGAGGGAGAAACGGGAAGATGTGAGTTTTTTTACATATATTATTTAAGTTGGTTTTGCAAAGAGTAATTGCTGAATTTATCGCCGGCTCTTCTCAGTAAAAGCAACATTCAGGACCGGAGATAAGAATGACTGTTCATAGTGACTATGTTTATAAAGGCCTATAAATTGATTGTTAATCTGCTTTAATATGTTTGTTTATGTGGGCTTAGTAATCAATTGTTAGAGAGGGTACTGAAGTAGGTACTAAATTGTGAATTAGATCGTGCCTTAATTATAAATGCTAGGTTCTTCCAAGGATATTAATCGTAGAGGTGGTTGAATGCAATGTTCAGTACGATTTCCATGAAACTCATTATTTTATATAATGTGTTAAAAGCTACAGCATTCGTTATTGAATTTTGTAATTTACAATTATGAGGAGCCTTTAAACCTAATACCAGAACTCTTGGAATCACTAAAGATTACCAATAATACATTTTCTCGTCTTCTCAAATCAGATTTCTTTGTAAATCGCTTAAAACCATCAGTTAAAAATATACATCTACTTCTATTTACTTTATGGTAAAAATATTCATTTACCAATTAAAATGCTCATTACAGGATGCAAGAGCAGCTCTAGCTCATTACAGAGGTCTACCTACATCATCAGTCGTACTTCTTGAAGAGTTATCAAGAATGAAACAGCAGATCACACCTGCAGTGGAACTACTCTCTGTATTAAGTGGTAAGATTTGAATTGAGACTAAAATGGAGTTTTAATAAGATTTCTTAAACTATAGAATGTTGTAATAGTACAGTAATTTGGTCGAGAAAATAGAGGTTACCTGGAAAGTTTTCCGGGAGTTTTGAAATTTGGCAATTTTATAGATTTTGGTATGCTCTTGCCAAATTTCAACTTTGCCACCTCGTATGGCTGCCGCTCGCGCCGCCATATTGAAAAAATGGCGCCCAAAAGCAGTTTTTTGATAATAACTCCTTTCTGGCGCATTTTACAGGAAAAACATATTTATTCAAAAAAAAAGTAGAGAAAATTTCCTACAATTTATGTCTAACATTTTCTTTCCTAAACTCAATAGTTTTGGCGTACGAGCACCGTAAACCATTATACATCCACACCTACGTGTAATATTTACTTTAAACTCATAACGTGATTTGTAAATTATACGAAGGTTAAATATTGTTCCATAGAATGAAAACATAGCTAACTACTAGTCTACCATGTCTAGCTAGTCTGTTATGTCTCCGCAGGTATAAAGGAATAGGATCACTTCTGTGGAACATCGGCTTCGACTGGCTGTTGCGCGGGACCCTCCTCCGTGACACGAGTGTCATCTGCTACGCGGATGACACTCTTCTCACCGCCCGAGGGGGGGATTTCAGGGAGGCGGCCAATTTGGCCTCGGCGGGCGGATCCCTGGTCGCAGGAAGGATCCGCCGCCTGGGATTGGGGGTTGCGCTGCACAAGACCGAGGCCGTGTTTTTCCACGGTCCTCCCACCCGAAGGCCACATCACCGTGGCGGGAGTCACGATAGGGGCCGCACGGTTATGAGTTTAAAGTAAATATTACACGTTGGTGTGGATGTATAATGGTTTACGGTGCTCGTACGCCAAAACTATTGAGTTTAGGAAAGAAAATGTTAGACATAAATTGTAGGAAATTTTCTCTACTTTTTTTTTGAATAAATATGTTTTTCCTGTAAAATGCGCCAGAAAGGAGTTATTATCAAAAAACTGCTTTTGGGCGCCATTTTTTCAATATGGCGGCGCGAGCGGCAGCCATACGAGGTGGCAAAGTTGAAAATTGGAAAGACCATACCAAAATCTATAAAATTGCCAAATTTCAAAACTCCCGGAAAACTTTCCTGGTAAAAATACCAAATGATTGGATTATAATGGATATAATAAAAAAGCTTCTTTAATAAGACAACCATAAAAATAGAGTCTACAATTAAAAAATTCATTCCTTCCTTTTTCATTAAAAATAAATAACGGGGAACATAATCAATTTATATTTGACAGGAAAAATAGTATAGTTGGCGATACTTATATTACTTAATAACTAAATTGGATGCTGATAAGCAATAATGTGTCAACCCACAAAAAGTCAAAAACAAAGGTTTTGGTATATTTATATAATGCATAGCGCATTTAACACTCTACAAAAGCGTTTCAAGTCATCTAAAACACAAAAGTACATAAAAAATGGATTTATATCATACAAAAAGTCGCGAATCACATAGACATTATAATCTTTAAACGTCATTTTCTCAAACTCAACTTTATGAGGGTTAACACATTATTGCTTATCACCATCCTTATATACTCGTATATTGAAACAAAGCGATTTTCGCAAATCATATCGAATGCAAATAGTGTTGATCATTGGTTCCTCTAAACTTTAAATTCTTCCAGAACCAGAAACTAAAGCTGACGAAGCCGAAAAAGAGAAGTTAAACGCTGATGCTGAAAAGGAAAAACTGAACTTGGAAGATCAGGTTCAACCGGAACAACCGTCAGCTATGTCTCCAATAAAGATATTGTGTGAGTTTATGCAGTCCTGGTACTTTCTCACGTCTTAAGCTAAATCAGACTAATATATAAAGGCGAAAGTTTGTGAGTATTGTATGTTCGTTAGCCCCATTCGCACGAGTTTTTTTAACGGACGTTAAAAACGCGTTCATACACCGTACCATAATATGCTCTATTTCCAACGCCCAAAGTTGAAAATGTAACACCGCTCGATAAAAAAGCCTAACGTTTTAAAAACGCTGTCGTGTGAACATGGGGATGCATTTGTTGTATTTGAAAACGCTTTTTTAATTAATTAATCTCTCGTGCAAATGAGGGGTAAGCCCTTCTTCATGTTAAGCTGCCGGGGAGATTTTAATAAAAGCCGATCTGATCCTTAACTAAGTAAAGCTTGTACTATAGTGGTTTTTTGTATAGCTGAAGGTTGATAATGTATTTTATTTGATTGTTTGTTTTTATTCACAGTTACGTCGCCGACGTCATTTAGAGCATTTATGATGGTCTTCACTGTAATAGGAATGCAGGTAAGCATATTAACCAATTTTAATGATGATGATAAAATCATTACCTTGAAATCTTTTCATTCTAATTTACCTCATTTAAACATATTATTACCAGGGTAGGTATATTGTACTATGCAGATACGTCTACTATACTCTATTATATCTAAATATTCATAAAAGTAATAGAATGTCCTAATGTGTAAATATGGCCATTTTACAATGCTTAACTTTTTAAAATAAACATATTTTTTTGTTTGTATTAATACTTATACTGTGTCGGCAACGCGTGAGTAACGCCCCTATTGTTGCAAGCCTCCATAGGCTACGGTAACCTTCCCATCAGGCGGACCGTATGCCTGTTTGCCACCTTTGTGGTATAAAAAAAATATATATATACTCTGAAACTACTGTGTAAAGTTAAAAAAAATATTCTAGAGCTAACACTTTGCTTCACTTACACTTTAGGCTTAACATCACTACAAGAACATGTGATGTAGATCAGACATGGATCAGCTACTACCTGATAAGCCTAATCCAGAAATAACTAGTTCTAACCAGTGTTGCCCCCTCAGGTCTGCATGGGTATGGTGCCAGTGCAAGTATTCGCGAAAACAGTGTTCTCCAAGACGGATCCAGCTAGGTCCGATCTGTACACCGTGGTGTTCGCCCTGGTGCTGCTCAGTGGGAGTCTGGTCACCACTGTCATCGCTGACAAGGCTGGGAGACGGGTGAGATTAGGGACTATAATATTTTGAAAGTGCTATCATTAAACATTCTAGAATATAGAACAGCTGACGTTGTAAATGTTGCTCTACCATATTATAAGAAAAATAGCGATGAAAGAACTTAAACAAATCATCAAAATTATCCATTTCAGAGGAGATTGAAAATAAAGAATGTGACACAAGATTTTTAGAAATCTATGAGGAAAAACTAGATGTTTTGTTTGTTTCCTTTGAATTGGCTCCGAAACTACAGGACCGATCTGAATAATTCTTTCACCAATAGAAAGCTACTTTATTTGTTACTATCATAGGCTATACTTTATCCTTGTATTCTGACGGGAACGGGAACTACGCGGGTAAAACCGCGGGGTGGAAGCTGGTTAGATAGTAACTAGATAGCTGATATACTACTTTTAAATGCATTTATGTATCTGTAATCAGGCATATCGATGCCCATATAATTGCCCAAGCTGGTAATCAAACTTAGGATATCTAATTAACTGAAGCAACTAGTCTTTCTAAATTCTCCATTATTTTTCAGATACTAATAATAACATCATCAGCATTAGTGGCTGTCTTCATGGCTATACTAGGGTATCTGCTGCAGAGCAAGGTCGCCCCAGGATGGGTGACCGTGGTCATGATCATGGTGTACTGCTTCTCGTTCATGTTCGGAGCTGGATCTGTGCCCTATGTGCTGTTAGCTGAAGTCTTTATACCAGAGGTTTGTTAAACCTAGTGTTGTAAGCGTCCAAAGGCTACGGTAACCGCTTCCCATCAGGCGGACTGTATGCCTGTTTGCCACCTTCGTGGTATAAAAAAATCTCTTTTTTAGTTAGAGTAATCTATTCTATACTAATACTAGCTGCCGCCCCGCGGTTTCACCCGCGAAGTTCCCGTTCCCGTGATCAAATTGGGACCTTATGAAAAATAGATAGTAGCCGATTCTCAGACCTACTGAATATGCATATTAAATTTCATAAAGAGAATAAACCGATGACAGAAAAACTATTGAATCGATTTAAATTAAATTTGGGTACACAGGTAGTCTAAAGCCTGAGAAAGGACATAGGCTAATTTTTATCCCGGGAAAATTTAAGATCTCCGGGAACGCAGGTGAAAACGCGGAGAGCCACTAGTCATATGTAAATATTGAACTAACAATAAATTTTCATCACCAGGTCCAAAGTTTAGCGTCAATGATCATCATCGAATGGGTGTGGTTCCTCAACTTCTTCATCATAGCCGTGTTCCCGTACATGAACTCTCTCCTGGGTACTCACGGCGCCTTCTACACCTTCGCCTTCGCCGGCATCACCAATGCGGTGATCAGTTATTTCATCGTACCCGAGACTAAGGGCCTGTCGAATGAGGAGATCCAGGAAAAACTTATTAGGCGGAAGAAATATTAATTGATACCTAAGTAGTAGAGCCAAAAGCCAATAGTGAAATTTAGAGCAAATTACGCCAAAATTTTAATTTTGTGTACTCTACCCATTGATATTTTTTTATATCAATGACTCTACCAGAATTTATGTTGTGCCTATGTAATAATGATGTATTATCTAGATTTTGCCAACCTTATAGAGTGATATATTCGCAAATTTGAATAAATAAGTTTTTTTAAATAAAGAAAAAAGAAATCTAGGGCTAAGGATGCTTAAACTCTTACGCAATAATATTAATTTAGGACTATTTACAAAACATTAAATTGAATGGAATGAGCTCTCCGCTATAGTATTCCCAATGGAGTACAGCATGGGGTTCTTCAAGAAGGGAGTGAAGAGATTCTTACAGGGTCGGCAACGCGTGAGTGACGCCCCTGGTGTTGCAAGCGTCCATAGGCTACGGTAACCGCGCGCCATCAGGTGGAATGTATTTCTATTTGCCACCTTCGTGATATAAAAAATTGTAAAATATCTTAAAACTAGAGCTACTTAAGACAATATTAGATGAAGGTAATTTATGATTATATCGAATTTAGTAACTAAGTTAAAAATTTTGGCGTTATTAGCCCTTGATGTTTTTGTATTATTTATTTTGTAATTTTAGTAAAATAAAAGAATAAAAGATTGACACTTGATTTTCTTAGAATGCGTATCAAACTAGTAATATTTTTTTTATTGTTTTGATCCTACACTAGTGAATTAGCAAAAACATGCTAAAACTAATATTTTTGAAATGCAAACAATTTTAGTATTACTTTACTTTACCTACCTTTTCTCTTAATGTTTTCCTGTTTGTCATAACTTTGTTAAAACTTCAACATAATTGCTGTCTTTGGTGGTATATTCTAAGAAACTTCCTTATTTACTCCTAATTATACCAAGTTATTACGTATATATTTATTTTTATGTCAACACCGTAGTCTATTATTTATTCCGGGTAAATTTAAGATCTCTGGGAATACGAGTGAAACCGCGGGACAGAAGCTAGCTAGATATTATCTATGTCAATTGGCAGTAAAGTATAGTAGTACTACCTGATGAACAGATTTTATGAGAACTCTATTAGAGTCATGCGTCCCTGGTACTTAAATTTAAACTATAGTCACAATTTCTTTACATCTTAAAAATATCTTTATCGATATTAAGGGTATGTCCACACGTGCAAATTACAGAGCATTACTCTTTAGAGTACCTATTGTGATAAGCTTTATCTTTTAGCACGTAAACAAATAAATACTCAATGCAAATTCAGCTCTATTACGAAGCGGTAGAGTAAGTTCTCATTTGCATGTTCGTATAAAATTTCCCCTCCGATCATTGTCCTACAAAACACCGGTATGAATGTTTTAATAAAACTTAAGTGAATGAATGGAGGTGTTAAACGTGTCAATTGAAATGTGACTTTATTAGCTCTGCATAAGGTTGTTATTTAATAAAATTGAGTTTGATACGTTTTTTATTTGGAATAAGAACGACGTATGTCACGAATGATTACGTTATTGTGTGAAACAGTGTTGGGAAAATATATAGCAGATGCTAACTGCTTAAAGCGTTTGGAGTATTATAATGATGCTTTTTATTATAGCAATAGTTTTGACGTGACAACGTCTTATAAATTGGTTTGCCGGGTGACACTTCAAGAAACTGCGTTACGCTCCGCTCACGTAACGTGACGTTATGTTTTAAATTGTTACTATTATTTCATCCTTCTTCCTACTATACGAATGAATATTCACATTAAAATTATTGACGTGACAACGTCTTATAAATTGGTTTGCCGGGTGACACTTCAAAAAACTGCGTTACGCTCCGCTCACGTTACGTGACGTTATGTTTTAAATTGTTACTATTATTTCATCCTTCTTCCACGAATGAATATTCACATTAAAATTATTTTACCACTCAAAGTCGTTGTCACGTAAAACTTTCGCCCGTATACCGACTTTACAGGCAACCAATTTTTTGGTGTTATTTCTAATTAACGCAAATTGCTATTGTAAGTATTAGCAAATTAATAATATGGTTCATAAATAATAACCCAAGGATAGTTTGTAGAATATAGGGCCACGTACGGATTTTAATGAAATTAAAAATCAAGATAATATTCTTAGAAAAGTTAACTTAAGTACACAATCTTTATTAAACGGCTAAGGTACCAATTCGTTTAAAAATGTTTGTCAATGAATTAATCGAAAGTAAATCTAAAAAGAAAACATACAAATAAATTAAATACAGTTTTGATATAGTCACTATAATTTAACACAGTAAGTACACAGTATATTCCCAATAAATAACATTTAATCCATACCTGCTTTTTCTATAAGGCATTATTTCATATCTGCTTTTTCTTATAAGCATATTATTATAGCAGTTCAAATAATTACACGTTGCAACACTATAGTAGATAGCTGTTTATGAAACAGTCGTACTGGCTGGTCACGGCCATTGCAGTTCTAAACTGTCCACAGACAATATTGGTCGCTTATTTACTTTTTAAATTTATCTTGTATTTAGCGGAGTTTATGAAAGTGTTTTTTTTTGGTAGTGTCCATTGTTGGAGCTGTTTATTATTATTTTGTAAGTATATGTTCCATTTATAAATTGAGTGGGTTTTAAGTGATTTTATTTGAGTTTTATGATTTAATTGCTCAGATTCTATGTTAACGGATATAGCTACTAGTTGGTAAATTTATTTGATGTTTTTTGTTTGTTTTTGTTTGGTAAAGTACCTAATAAATGTGAAATGATGATAAACAAATGGTAATTTTAGTTAAAAAATATATATGCATTTGTAAGTATTGTAGGTAGGTAAATATAATAATATAGTCAACCAGACTTAGCATATTTCATAATGTTAATAAACAGGAATATTTTATTTAATAGTTAAAAAACTTAGAGTATAAATAAAATATTCGACATTAAACCAAAGAAATAGAACTTTTTCACAAATAATAAGTGCTTGTGAAAACCTATTTGGTTACCATAGTAGGTACAAGCTCAGTTTGGAATCAGATTGGCCGCGTATTAAACTATATTAACGTCTTCATCTCCTCTATCAATACTTGTAAGGAAATGAAGACAATAAATATATTAGGGGAAAAGATTAGTCAACAACCCAATTCATTATCCTTAATCTAACCATGAGATGACCTTACATCTAGAGGCCTCAAACAGACACACAAACAAAGGGACTAAGGCCATAGTCCACCACGTAGGGCCCATCGTATTTACATTAACTATAAAAATCCATGAATTACGGTCAAAACTGCTGAAGCTATTGCGTTTGACAGCCCTTTAACTGAGAAGAAATGGCAAGATTTATACTAGCTGCCACCCCGCGGTTTCACCCGCGCTGTTCCCGATCCCGTGATCATAGGAGTATCAAAAATATATAGTAGGCGATTCTCAGACCTACTGAATATGCATATAAAATTTCATAAAAATCGGTCAGGCCGATTCGGAGGAGTATGGTAACTAACTTTGTGACACGAAACACAGAGATATATTTATTTATTTATTACGGTACACCAACAACATTTATACATAGCACATTAAAGGGTACAATCATGTATATACATAAATACAGATTTACACAGCTTTCATAGGGACACATTAACAATGTAGGTAGGGCTTTAATCTATACTAATATTATAAAGAGGAAAGATTTGTTTGTTTGTTTGTAATGAATAGGCTCCGAAACTACTGGACCGATTTCAAAAATTCTTTCACCTTTGGAAAGCTACATTATCCCCGAGTAACATAGGCTATATTTTATCCCTGTATTCCCACGGGAACGAGAACTACGCGGGTAAAACCGCGCGGAGGCAGCTAGTTAAAAAATAAAACACTTCAAGTTAAAGGTAAATGATACTAGGAGACTACTGACTACTACTGAAGACATATACCTACCGAGATATAGATTAACTAAACCAAAAATAAATGTTCATGAACACATTTGTGTCTGTTTGTCCTGCGTGGGAATCACGACTTGCTTGAAAGCCAGGGTCGCTAACCACAAAGCCAACCGGTTAAAAAGGGACTAAATGTATTTCTTGCAACTATTAAACTAGTTTCTTTAAATCTAGTTATTATACCCTTTTATTTTAATAAAAGGATAACTTTAGTTCAATGTAGGTACTATGTACTATTCGTTACTTGTAAACCTGTTTTACTTAACTCTATAATATCTACTTTAAGGTCCACTATGTACCTACTAGTGAGTTTTGTCCTTGATAACTTAAAAGTATCCTTTGTTTTTCCAGAATATATTCTATCTGTGTTCAAAATTTGATTTAAATCAGATCATAACATACATACGGGCCGAGTTAGTTTTATAGTAATTAGTACATTTATGTAAAAGTTTTATATTTGTTTTCATAAGAACCTTATTTAGTATTAAACCAAAAACAAACAAATCGGTACTCTTTTTCAAGTCCTTACCAAGGGAAATAGGGATTCATTTATAAGTATAATCAGATTTTATTTAAAATGAAATACTGTTTCTAAAACATTTATCTTTAAAAATAAACACTCCCAAATAACATTACAATAAAAATCAAATGCCAAAATATATGTGTCAAGTTTATAATAGCTTAGATGTTTGTGGCGTTTGATTCAAAGTCCAAGGTCAAGGGGTTCGATGCCTACAACGCAATAAACTTGGGTGAAGGAAAATATAATATACCTATATAATATAGTAGGTACCTACTCAAAAAATGTTTATCATGTGGTAGTTACTCAAAAAATATTTATAATGTGTAACTTTTTATTTATTTTACGTAAATTGTTTTAAAACTCCAATGTATTAATAAGGTCCAACAATTAATTGTGTATTATAAGACGAATATTATTGTCATTATTAAGTTATGTACGTACATAAATTTGATAATTTTTATACAATTAACTATGATAATAAATTAATTATGACTTAATTAACTGATAAAAAAGGGTTGGTCATATTAAAGATAAATGCTGTTTTTTGATGCATTGCAATTTGAATGCATTTTATTTATATACGAGTCATCATTGTAGTATTTTTTTGTTTGTACTGTTAGTATGTGATATAACTAACAATCAAATCTATAGGTAAATCCTTTCTCTTACATTTTCTGTATAATTTGCACATTCTATATGGAATATAGGAAAACCATTTTTGTCATAAAATCATGTGAAACTTAGTCAGTTAATTTCTTTCATCTAACATACCCCTAATAAAATATTATAGCATTACTAGCTGCCGCCGCGGTTTCACCCGCGTAGTTCCCGTTCCCGTGAGAATATCAATATGGAGATAAAATAAAGCCTTTATATAAACCTAAACCTAAACAGATAGTAGTCGATTCTCAGACCGACTGAATATGCATATAAAATTTCATAAAAATCGGTTCGGACACGAGAATTTTATATTTTATATAATGAAGATTTTTGAGGTGACAGCTTTAGTCCTGTGAACTTTGTTATAATAATAATATGACTTTACAAGTGCCAACAATTTTTATTTCTTTTACTAATTTTAAATGATATTTAAAACGTCGAACATTTTTTTTAACATGCTTAAAGACTATGTTTTAGTGCTTTCCGGCCACGTTTTGATTATGTAAAACTTACGAATTAGCATTATAAACTAAAATAGAATTGAATTTTTTTAGCATCTATTTATTATTGACCCCACGTACCTACGGCAGTAATAAATACCGATAAGACTATAATAATGCGGTTGAATACTGAATTGTCGTTCAATGTCGTTCATTACTCCCACAAAGATAAGATTATAGTGACATAATATAGATTAAATATGACATTTTAGAGATTAGCAAAGTAATAATTACACTATATCAATAAAAACAATCGAATAAATCGAAATTTTGAGGGGAAAAAAAAATACATTACTTACGTACTTAGTCTAATTCAAAATCTTGACTCAGTATTTGTTTGTCTGTGTCGTTGAGCACTCAAACGAAATAACCGATTTTAATGCAGTTTTCTGTGTTTTTAAGAAACTCGGTTCAGTCGTTTATATTTTAGTAAGAAATTCCAGCATAATATTCTTTTATTTCTAGTCAGTTAATATATTTCGATTTAGTTTCTTTAATTGTTAAAAATAAATTTATTTATTTTCCTTCTTTTATGTTTACCAGAAAACTATGAGCCAACCAAAATAAAGTACCAGGATGTCAGAAAAGAGCGGAGTTCGTTTCGAAGAGGCCGAAAAGAAGAGAGGGGTTATTCTAACATCAATTGCAGTGACATGTGGGGTATTAGTATGGCTGGCTCGAGGGTCAACGACCATGGTGGGAGCCATCGCACTCCTGGCGGCGTACCTCATGACCGGTGACAGATACCAGTGGATTTATATATGGAAGAAGACTCACGCGAGAGACTTCTTGTAAGTTCTTTGTGTTTATGGTAGCCTAGTACCAAAAGTAAAACGGATATATAAAATAACCCAGGAAAAACATTTGCTGCGTATGGTTTTATTATTTTCCGTTTTGATTATGTAAATTATCATGTTTTATTTATATTAGGTTTTCGTTGTATATATAGCATATGGTATAAAATAAATATGTTAATTGCTGATTCGTTGAAACTACAAAAAATATATAATTCGTAGAGTAAATAAAATTAACTCTAGATTAATTCAAAACCTTAATTTTACTTGCAAACTTGTTTTAAATATTCAAAAGTGATAGTTGTTTCAATTGATATTTGAAATATCCCTCTGGAAATTGTCAAGAGAAATAAAGAGCTCTACCTAAAGTCTGATGTCCTGGTATCTAAGCCAACGATATACCAAGTCCCCGCGTGCTATGCAACTGTAACCCAGATCACTTAAGCGATCATGCCATCGCATAATGTTATCAAAGGATCCAAAGGTCAGCGTGGTGTCGTGTGTCCCGATACTTGTCATTAATTCATAGTGCCCTGGTACTTATGTTCAAAGTCCGCTATTCTTTTCACTTTGTTTTATAACAATGCGATATCTTGTTATCAATTTCTTGAGTATGTTTAAGCTAGAAAAGTTTGCTAAATATAGCAAACATTTATAGTTTCAAAATTTGACACGTTTAGTCAGTTTGATTCGCTATTGAATTTATTATCGCGTTAGCTACCATACATAGTCTTAGTACTTTGGGAGTACCTACCTTTGGATGGATGGATGTTTGTTCCTCTTTCACGCAAAAAATAACTGCACGGATTTGGATGAAATTTAGAACACAGATGGTTTATAATCTTGATTAGCACATAGGCATATTTTTATCCCAAGAAAATCAAAGGTCGTTCGGGAACGTGGGTGAAACCGCGGCGAGCCACGTCTGTGAGAATGTTTGTTACTCTTTCACGCAACAACGGCTGAAGGCATCTAGATGAAATTTGGCACAGAGTTAGAGTATATTCTGGCATAGCAAATATTCTACATTTTATCCCAGGAATGTCAAAGTTCTTCAGGTTACGCGGGTGGAACTCAAAATAAGATTAAAAAAAAAGAGTTGCCAACGACAGCACATCTAAATCCCACTTTGCGACCACTTATCCTGACATGAACTACGAGTATATAATAGGACGACGGCTAACCATTCTCGAATGCCGGATGTGGCAGATACTCGTAGCTCCATTGAGCGACAAGGTGTCACCAATTGATTTGGACCTTGGCCTCTCCTGATGTCCTGGTGATTTGCTAAGCCGTTACGTCCTGTGTTCAGGTGGTTACGTTTTATAAAGATCTCTCTAACTTCCAGTTTATTTGTTGACGTAGATATTAAGGAAGTAGGTACTCTTTCGTAGATGATAACCGATTATAGGAAATTTACTGATCTATTTCGTAGTAAGGTAATTATTTTATTCATTATCAGCTCATATACGTCTCCACCGAAGAGCTCGAGTCTCCTCTGACATCGAGGGGGTGTAGGCCATAGTCCACCACGCAGGCCTAGTGCGGATTGGCGGACTTCACATGCCTTTAATTGTGACATCTCGGGCATGCAGGTTTCCTCACGATGTTTTCCTTCACCGAAAACCAGTGGTGTGAATCCGTACGAAAGATTTATAAACTCAGAGGTACGGGCCAAGGATTTGAACCTGCACCTCATGATCGTGAGTCGGTGCGTTCCCAAGTGAGCCACCACGGCTATATATAATTATTTTATTATGTTCATGAAATTGAGTGAAAATATAGAAAAGAAAGATAAAACAAAAAAAACATTAATGAAATCAGCTTTGTGTATAAAAGTGGCTATTTTGGTCTTAAAATGTACGTTCTAATCCCAATCAGATCCTATTAATGCGATAGTTTGTGAATATGGATGGATGTTTGTTACTCTTCCACGCAAAAACTACAGAACGGATTTATAAGATCTAGCTTTAAAAATAATTTGGAAATGCGAAATATGACATGAGTTTACAAAAAAATACATAGAATAGGCTAGGTACATAAATAGTTACACAGTAGTACCAGGATCACAGACAGTTATAAGAGGTGTCGTGTAGTCTCAACCACTTCGCTGTACTATAGTTCGAATTTATTAAATGATTGGACCGGCCACATACGTTTAGGCAACACGCGTCATGAATGTTGCATAATGTCCCTATAGCTTATGCTCGCCTGGTTGACGTATTGTTAATTAATTGTGTAAGTAGCTATTGTATCGGACAAACTAACAATATCTTTGCACTATGTGTCTATAGTAGATAGGCAGATAACCCTGACTTTAAGAAGTGTTAATTTTTTGTATCTATACAAATAATGAAATAAGACATACACTTTAAATCTGTCGTAATCTGTTACTTAAGCTAGGAGGTTCAAAGAAATCAATATTTTAGATTGATATTCAGTAAATCCACAAATCTCTAACAAATAAAATTAAAAGCTACACGGAAATCTCATTCCAAACCACATAGCTAATAAACTACATATTATAAACTAGTTTTAGAAACATATATTTCATTATCCAGACATAGAATTAATGCTTGTAGGTATAACGTTTGAAACGAACTAACAACTGCCGGCTCGATAGCCAAGGTCTCTAACCACAAAGCTACCTGGCCTATAATTTGTTTGTTTTCCATTTCAGGGGTCTTCGCGTACTCCTAGTAACAATGTTCAAAATCTGGCTGTGGGAGAAACAGGGTAAAACGGTGGTGACCAGGTGGTCAGAAGTTGCCAAGATGCAGCCGGATAAAAAGGCCTTCGTCATGGGCGATAGAGCATTGACCTTTCGTGAGGTACGTAAATTACCATTCTAGTTAATGCAGTCCTGGTACTTTTAAACCGACTCTTTTATACATTTTAGCCTCCGGTTCTATTCGCTTAGTTCCTATTCCCGTGGGAATATGGGGATAATATATAGCCTATAATTATAACCTTCATCAATAAATGAGCGATTTATTAACACTGATAAAATTTTTCATATCGAAATAGTAGTTCCTGAGATCAGCGCGTTCAACCAAACAAACTTTTCAGCTTTATAATATAGATGTTTTTTTTTAGGGTGACGAATTCAGTAATCGTATAGCCTGGTACTTCAAACGCCAAGGGTTCAAGAGTGGGGAAGTCATAGCTCTCTTCATGGAGACTCAGCCAGAATACGTGTTCCTATGGCTTGGTCTGGCCAAAATGAGGGTTACCACAGCTTTGGTGAATACCAACTTAAGAGGAGCTCAATTGATTTACTGCTTGAGGATCGCTGGATGTAAAGCGGTCGTGTTTGGTGATGAGATGATTGATGGTAAGTTCTTTAGTTTTATGATCGCCTGGTAGATAAGAACAATTCAAAAAAACTTGAGACTAAACTCTGCCTAGTAAATATTAAGTCAAGCATAAGTTTTCAACACCCATTTACTATTTAATAATAAATACACCCATATTCCCGGGGATTAAATTTTTTCCCGGGATAAAATGTAGCCTATGTACTTTTCCAGAACATACTCCAACTCTGTGCCAAATTACTTTCAAATCCCTTGAACAATTCTGGCATCTACCTTAACTTATAGTTTTGTTTTATTTCAGCTATAAAAGAAATTCAGAACGAAATCCGTGACATGCCATTATTCCAATTCAACTCGCCTGAGCGTCATGGTGCCTTGGTACTTCAAGACACGGCACCCCTTGCTGCAGAACTGAAGGAGATGTCTTGTGAACCGTTCACTGATGCCGTCCAGTCAAATCCGAGAGAAACGTTATTGTATATTTATACAAGTGGAACTACAGGGTTTCCTAAGGCTGCTATCGTTACTAATATCAGGTGATTTATTATATACTAGTGGCTCCACGCGGTTTCACCCGCGTACCCGGGAGATCTTCAATTTTCCCGAGATAAAACGTAGCATGTCCTTTCTCAGGCTCTGGACTATCTGTGTACCGAATTTCATTTAAATCGGTTAAATAGTTTTAGCGTAAAGCGAAACAGACAGACAGACGGACAGAGTTACTTTCGCATTTATAATATTAGTATAGATACAAACAATTTTTCAATGATCTGCTCCTATTGGTCGTAGCATAGGGCCTTCTTCGATAAATGGGCTATATAACACTAACATATTATTTTAATTTGAAGCAGTAGTTTCGGAGCATATAAAATACAAACTAACAAAAAAATCTAATCATTGTCATACTACTGGTAGATTTCAATATGAACACTTTTTACATACGTTTCAGTAACTATGGTAACCTAGCAGTTGATATACCTTATATACTACTTCTTTAATTAATACTCATATAGATATTAACATCCAGGCAAAACGAACAGATTTCCACGCTAATGTTTATCCTGGATAATTTAGACCAAATTCCATTCAACCATGAACTTTAACATTTTCCACCAGATATCTGCTAATACCACTAGGAGTACATACATCAGCAGGTCTTACTACGTCAGATGTGATATACGATCCTCTGCCGCTCCACCACACGGCCGGAGGCGTCCTCGGTGCTGGCCAAGCTCTGATCTTGGGCTGCACTGTGGTCCTGAGGAAGAAGTTCTCCGCTTCGAACTACTGGAGTGATACCGCCAAATATGGATGCACTGTTAGTTTTGAGTTACTTCTATACTAATACTAATAATATTATAAAGAGGAAAGATTTGTTTGTTTGTTTGTTTGTTTGTTTGTTTGTTTGTTTGTTTGTTTGTTTGTAATGAATAGGCTCCGAAACTACTGGACCGATTTCAAAAATTCTTTCACCTTTGGAAAGCTACATTATCCCCGAGTAACATAGGCTATATTTTATCCCTGTATTCCCACGGGAACGGGAACTACGCGGGTAAAACCGCGGGGAGGCAGCTAGTATATTATAATTATATTATTTGAAGAGTCAGAGACACAGTTAAAAAAAATACCTTATATATTTTAGTAGCGAACCCGGCAGACTTCGTTCTGCCCACCAGCGCCACCTACCGGGTCCAATTGATTATATACATAAAAACCTTCCCCATGAAATTCCCCAGACAGAGGCGGTTGGACTTTGTTTTATATATAGATTATACTCACACACAAAATATAGAGTGAAACAGAAGATGTTAATGGATTACGGGTGGTTTGATATATTTAATGTGTACCTAAGTGCAAGGCAATAAGACACATTTTTTTAAATGTTTATATTAAATGTTTAAAAAGTTATGTAATTATTTCAGGCAGCTCAATATATAGGAGAAATATGCCGTTACCTCCTCGCAGTACCTCCTGGTCCTCACGATAAATCCCATAAAGTAAACGTGATCATCGGCAATGGACTAAGGCCGCAGATCTGGGAGGAGTTCGTGAAGAGATTCAGTATTAAAAGGGTTCTGGAGTTCTATGGGGCTACAGAAGGAAATAGTAATTTGGGTAAGTGTGTTTGATACCTTATGCTACAATTTTTTCCAGCTTCGACCACCATAACTGCCTTTTAGGGTCAAAACTGAATTGGTCAAAATTGAATGCTATTGTGGAATGCAAATCTATACTATAATATTATAAAGAGGATAGATTTGTTTGTTTGTTTGTTTGTTTGTTTGTTTGTTTGTTTGTTTGTTTGTTTGTTTGTTTGTTTGTTTGTTTGTTTGTTTGTTTGTTTGTTTGTTTGTTTGTTTGTTTGTTTGTTTGTTTGTTTGTTTGTTTGTTTGTTTGTTTGTTTGTTTGTTTGTTTGTTTGTTTGTTTGTTTGTTTGTTTGTTTGTTTGTTTGTTTGTTTGTTTGTTTGTTTGTTTGTTTGTTTGTTTGTTTGTTTGTTTGTTTGTTTGTTTGTTTGTTTGTTTGTTTGTTTGTTTGTTTGTTTGTTTGTTTGTTTGTTTGTTTGTTTGTTTGTTTGTTTGTTTGTTTGTTTGTTTGTTTGTTTGTTTGTTTGTTTGTTTGTTTGTTTGTTTGTTTGTTTGTTTGTTTGTTTGTTTGTTTGTTTGTTTGTTTGTTTGTTTGTTTGTTTGTTTGTTTGTTTGTTTGTTTGTTTGTTTGTTTGTTTGTTTGTTTGTTTGTTTGTTTGTTTGTTTGTTTGTTTGTTTGTTTGTTTGTTTGTTTGTTTGTTTGTTTGTTTGTTTGTTTGTTTGTTTGTTTGTTTGTTTGTTTGTTTGTTTGTTTGTTTGTTTGTTTGTTTGTTTGTTTGTTTGTTTGTTTGTTTGTTTGTTTGTTTGTTTGTTTGTTTGTTTGTTTGTTTGTTTGTTTGTTTGTTTGTTTGTTTGTTTGTTTGTTTGTTTGTTTGTTTGTTTGTTTGTTTGTTTGTTTGTTTGTTTGTTTGTTTGTTTGTTTGTTTGTTTGTTTGTTTGTTTGTTTGTTTGTTTGTTTGTTTGTTTGTTTGTTTGTTTGTTTGTTTGTTTGTTTGTTTGTTTGTTTGTTTGTTTGTTTGTTTGTTTGTTTGTTTGTTTGTTTGTTTGTTTGTTTGTTTGTTTGTTTGTTTGTTTGTTTGTTTGTTTGTTTGTTTGTTTGTTTGTTTGTTTGTTTGTTTGTTTGTTTGTTTGTTTGTTTGTTTGTTTGTTTGTTTGTTTGTTTGTTTGTTTGTTTGTTTGTTTGTTTGTTTGTTTGTTTGTTTGTTTGTTTGTTTGTTTGTTTGTTTGTTTGTTTGTTTGTTTGTTTGTTTGTTTGTTTGTTTGTTTGTTTGTTTGTTTGTTTGTTTGTTTGTTTGTTTGTTTGTTTGTTTGTTTGTTTGTTTGTTTGTTTGTTTGTTTGTTTGTTTGTTTGTTTGTTTGTTTGTTTGTTTGTTTGTTTGTTTGTTTGTTTGTTTGTTTGTTTGTTTGTTTGTTTGTTTGTTTGTTTGTTTGTTTGTTTGTTTGTTTGTTTGTTTGTTTGTTTGTTTGTTTGTTTGTTTGTTTGTTTGTTTGTTTGTTTGTTTGTTTGTTTGTTTGTTTGTTTGTTTGTTTGTTTGTTTGTTTGTTTGTTTGTTTGTTTGTTTGTTTGTTTGTTTGTTTGTTTGTTTGTTTGTTTGTTTGTTTGTTTGTTTGTTTGTTTGTTTGTTTGTTTGTTTGTTTGTTTGTTTGTTTGTTTGTTTGTTTGTTTGTTTGTTTGTTTGTTTGTTTGTTTGTTTGTTTGTTTGTTTGTTTGTTTGTTTGTTTGTTTGTTTGTTTGTTTGTTTGTTTGTTTGTTTGTTTGTTTGTTTGTTTGTTTGTTTGTTTGTTTGTTTGTTTGTTTGTTTGTTTGTTTGTTTGTTTGTTTGTTTGTTTGTTTGTTTGTTTGTTTGTTTGTTTGTTTGTTTGTTTGTTTGTTTGTTTGTTTGTTTGTTGTTTGTTTGTTTGTTTGTTTGTTTGTTTGTTTGTTTGTTTGTTTGTTTGTTTGTTTGTTTGTTTGTTTGTTTGTTTGTTTGTTTGTTTGTTTGTTTGTTTGTTTGTTTGTTTGTAATGAATAGGCTCCGAAACTACTGGACCGATTTCAAAAATTATTTCACCTTTGGAAAGCTACATTATCCCCGAGTAACATAGGCTATATTTTATCCCTGTATTCCCACGGGAACGGGAACTACGCGGGTAAAACCGCGGGGAGGCAGCTATAAAGAATATGAATTTCTACGTGAAAGTAACTCTGTATGTCTGTTACGTTTTCACGCCTAAACCACTCAACCGATATTGAAATGAAGTACTATTATTTTAGACTAGAGCACAGGACCTTTTATCCCGGGAAATTATGGTTTCTTAATACCTATATTTTATTATTATTTTGCAGTTAACTTGGATTCAAAAGTTGGTGCAATTGGTTTCCTGAGTCGATTGGTGTCATCCATCTATCCACTAAACTTAGTTAAGTAAGTACCTTGTCGTCTTATATTAAGTCTTAGTATGTATTTTTTTTTACATACTGACTTTGTCACTTCTTGCCATCTGTACGCTTAGATATTTTAAGCTACGTAACGCATTTTAATGCTTGTTGCAACAAAAGATAGAGTAATTCAAGTTTTATATCATTTTCTGTTATCAATGTCGTGTCTATTATATTTTGGAAATCATTGCTTCGCTAACCGTGCAAAGCCAGGGCGGGTCGTTTATTTTACTTCTATTTTAATAGCCCAAGTCATGATACTATATTTATTAGTATCATGAGTTTAAAATTAAACAAACATGTTTCAGATGTGATGAAATTTCTGGAGAGATACTTCGGGACAGCCACGGGAGGTGTATCAACTGTGGTCCTCATGAACCTGGTAAGTTACGAGAGGAGAATAATGCTTCTTTAGATACACAACGCTAGAAATATAAAACCTTGTGTCCAGTAGCATAAAACAATGGGCCGGCCACATCAATCGTAGGACCGATGGCCGTTGGAGCAAACGAGCCCTAGAGTGGAGACCGCGTCTCGGCAAACGTAATGTAGGACGCCCTCCAGCCCGGGGCGCGGTGGTCCGTCGACCTGCGTATGGTTGCCGGGAGGGACTGGATGAGGAGAGCGGAGGACCGGGATAAGTGGCGCGCATTAGGGGAGGCCTATGTCCAGCAGTGGACTGATTAGGTTGAAGACGACGACGAGCATAAAACAAGCTATCCTAGATAACTGTAAATGATCCATCAATATTTAATCAAAGCTTTTCCTCAGGATTACTATTAGGTAAAATCGATGCAAAGAAGGCAATTCTTACGTTCGCTGGTTACGCTGATAAAACAGCATCAGAGAAGAAGATGGTGCGGAACGTGAGAGCCGAGGGTGATTGCTACTTCAACACTGGTGATATAATGGTGATGGATCACTTCGGATATTTCTACTTTAAAGACAGAACTGGAGATACATTCAGGTAAGTTCTCAATGAGTTAAAGCTTTTTGAATTGGTGCTGCAAGTTTTTGCAGGGTTTTTGTAAATTATAGGTTAGGTGCAGACCACACAGACAGATCTTATATACCTAGGTATGTAGCTGATATGTGATTTTTAAAAAAGAAATAAGATTTTTTTATTGTACTTATTATTGAACGATTACTGTAGATAAATTGTCGTGTCATTAAAGCTCTTATGAAAAAACCTTACCTACTTCTTTTCTATGCTTTTTATATGCTTATAATTTAAGGGTCAGCCAGTGGCATATAATGGCCTATAATGACCTTTTTATAACATTACTTCAATCATGAAAATGTTCACATATCACAGATGGCGCGGAGAAAATGTATCCACAGCAGAAGTAGAAGGAGTGATCAGTTCTTTAGTTGGACTGAAGGATACGGTCGTGTATGGAGTTCCTGTAAGTAGAAATAACTATAATTATGAAAGAAGAAAGAATAATGAGAAAATAATCAAATTGGTGATATACTTAATACTTCTTCCCAATATTGTTATTGGTAAATGGTGATGTAGCCAAATTTTTTGAGCAAGCAAAGCGAGAAAACAAAGGATTTGGGTTTGATTCTAAGTATACGAATTGCTCGACCTTCAAATAACTACGTAAAAATATTTTTACATATTTCGTGTAACTGACTTGTTCTCAAAATTCATAATCCTCTATTACAGGTACCAAATGTAGAAGGAAAAGCTGGTATGGCAGCAATAGCTGATCCTGAAAAGAAACTGGACTTGGGCCTATTAGCTAACGGCCTCCGATCATCGCTACCAGCGTACGCCAGGCCTATATTCCTGAGGACTCTCCCAGAACCGCCCTTAACAGCCACATTCAAATTAAAGAAGAAAGAGCTAATGGAACAAGGATTTTCTATAAACTTGCACAATGATCCATTATTCTTCATGGATCAGAAGAGTGGGGAGTTTGTGCCACTCACTCAGAAGGTCTATGATGATATTATGCAGGGTCATATTAGGCTTTGAGGTTAGGCTGATTCTGATTTAAGGGACGTTGCCAAAAATGGTTAGATTAGGGTTAAGCTTGATGCAAGAAGTTTGCAATTGACTGTGTGATCGCTGAACGGTTTCTTTTAAGGATTCCAATAGTTCCTTTGGAACTAATCTTGAGTTACAGTGCCTTTAATTGTAAACTGTGTCTTTATATGACCAGATAATGAATTAAAGCTGATTCAGTTAATATGGATATTATAGATATAGAGTATTCTAATAACTGCTTGATAGATCACTGGTTAGTAAAATTTTAAACGGCTCTAAAATACTTGTAAATATTTTTGTCGATAGTAAAAATATTATACATCGTAGAATTAAAAAAAATATGAATCTTTTAGTTTAAGTTAGTAATTCTATGATTTTTTTGTTTTGTTTTTTATTACTTTTTCATCCTAAACCAAATGTTTGAAGTGTGTGAAAAGCCATGATAGTTTACATTGATTAAATAAAATTATTGCCAAAATCTATTTAAGTCGTAAACATAACCTATAAGGACGATTTTCATTTGTATAAAGTTTGGTTTAGAGTTCTAAACTTTAGAATAAGACAACGTGTGATATTTATCTCGAAATGTTTATATTTATTTGGTTTTTAATAAACCATTTGATAATGGATCTTGTTGTTTATTTTTAACATTTTATAAAAATACTACGTGATCGAGAGTTAGTAAAACCTTAACCTTATTAGACTAACAAGTCATAATTTTTTTATTTTTAAATTGTTTTCCACGAAAATTTCTTCTTTATGTCTTTCATGAACCATCTGACAATAACACAAATACTTCAAAAATTAATTAGTGAAATCGGTAAAGACGTTCTAAAGTTAAAGCTTGCCAAGGGAAAATAGTGTTAGTTATAAATGTATATAAAGCATTGAAAATATTGAATTCATAACTTAATTTTTATTTAAAACATACAAATAATATTTACATCATACATTAATATAATAATAAATAACTTAAGATAACTTCAGTTTGCGGAAGCTTCATTCAAAGTATCAAATGATGCTATCTCCCTCTGTCACTATATAGTCAAGTGAGAAGCCCGATATGTACAAGAAAAGCTGTAATCACGCGCATACCTAATGTAATTTTAAAATTATAATAAAAATAGAAAAACTAAGCTTTAATAAAAAAAAAATTAAAATCGCTTCGCCCAGTCGAAAGTTATGAGGTAACAAACATGAAACAAAAAAAATACCAGTCGAATTGAGAACCTTCTTTTTGAAGTAGTTAAAAAAAAATAAGCTACATTTACAACCTATAAATAAATAAAAGAAAACGTTTAAAGTCGGTTTATAATAACACTAAAACGAAAAACTATTCTTAATCTATCAACCGAATTTTGGCTCAATTCTCCAAATCTAAATTTTATTTTCATTTCTATCTACTGGTTTTTACATGATTTATAAAATATATTTTTTTCCGTTTTCAATTATGTAGTCTGTACGATATATTTTAATATTATTCAATTACCATGTAAATTGCGACTTTTCATATTGAGTGACTTATATTGAGTTTCCTTGAAAAATTAGAATTAATATTAGCAGCAAGGGAAACAACAAAACACGACTATACTCATGAAAAGCTGAAAAATTGATCAAACCGCTACTTTTTCGTTTTTTAAAGATGGCTGAATAGAATGGAATTAAATATTATTCTTTTAAATTTCCATAATTATAACATCGTAAAATTATTATCTACTAGTAACCCGTCCGACTTTGCACGGATGAAATAGAAAGAAATCGTAAACCTTCCTCTTTTACCGCTTTTACTACTGAAAACTGTTTTAAAATCCGTTGCGTAGTTGACAGTAAGCGGAGAAACAGACAGCACATAGATACTATATTTTATCTATCTATCTATATATATAAAACAAAGTCCCCGCCACCTCTATCTGTCTGTCTGAACGCGATGCAAACAAAAACTACTGAACAGATTTTCATCCGGTTTTCACCAAATTACGGAGTATTTCATGGGGAGGTTTTTGTGTATAATACATCTATTTGGACCCAGTAGGTGGCGCTGGTGGGCAGAACGAAGTCTGCCGGCTCCGCTAGTATACATATATATATGGTGTATTGCAACATTAGCCACTGACTGTAGATCTAGTAGGTATATTTTCCCTTACAAAAATATATTTTATTATGATATATTTATTGATATTTTATGAGCATCCAATTTTGAGGAGTTTAAATGAGATGAGCATTAGAAAACTAAATCTAAACAGAAATTATTTAGGTAGTTATAGGTACTATTAGAATTCACGAAAATATATACATATAAGTAAGTGTTATAATTAAGTACCTACAGTACAGAAAATAATTTGTTTTAAAACAACTAATAAAGACAAGTGTTTTCTTAGACATTTTAAAAGTTTCAAGTTAGAAGATGATTTTTATACTTTAATTTGAATTTCTATTGTCTGTCTTTCTTACTTTAACCATAATTGACTTTTAATAACATAAATTTTTATTATGTCCAAAAAAATACGTGCTAAATATTAATATAACTATTGTAAATTACAGTACATTTTTTGTAAATATTTTCTGATTTATCTTCTGTAGTGTCAAAATACACTGTATTAATGATTTATTTTAAAACAACATGTACCCCCATTTTGTATTATAAAATATATATAAATTAGCTGATTAAAATTATCTTGTTCCTTTTCTATTAGAATTACCTAGCTGTAACTACTTTAAATAATTTAAATTTTAATTAAACCGTTACATTCTGAAATTAATAAATAAATTATTTTTTTATTATACAATACTGCAAAAGTTTAAAATGTATAAGATTTCTTTGGCATACTTAAATTAAATCAATTTGGTATACAAATCAAGCTTAAATATAAATAAATACTAAACCTAAGTACCAGGAGAGCATAATGTACAAGGAAATGTTATTTGCAAACCGTAATGTAAAATTAATTGCAGATACAATGGCAATCTTGTGATATTACTTATTCGTAAAAATTGGGGCTTTAATGCATTATTATTTAAACCAGTATATTATATAAATAACCCCATTATTTATGTTTAAAAACATCAGGTGATATCATAGATCTAAAACTTGAACCGGCCTTTTAATACTGATATTACAAAATATCTTTCGCTTTTAACAATTATTCACAACATTACAATAAATACAAAAAACACACTTGTAAATTGTCAACATTCTTCATTGTTTTTCCGTCGGAGTAATATCAAAAGTGGTCCATCTAATACTTCGTCGATTTCTTCCTGGGACTTTCCTTTTGTTTCTGGCAAAATGAATAGTATGTACAAGGAGCCCATAAGTGTGAAAGAAGCGCAGATATAGTATGTGTTATGGAGTCCGAGCGAGATGGCAATACTACCGTAGTATCGTAGGAGAAGGAAACTGCTGAGCCACATCCAGGATATGAGCAGGCTTGATGCAAGACTGCGTACCTTGGAACAGAAAGAGAGAGAAGATAAGATTAAAATATTGTCAAAGATCAATGCATTAACTACCTATTTTGCATGATACTAGCTTCTACCCTGCGGTTACTTAGGCTTTATCATTTTTGTTTCCATAAGAACATTCTTTAGAGTATTATGAACATCTTAAAGCTAGAAATCGTCAAATAAGTTCAGCTGCTCTTGAATTTCAATGATGCTTTACTCCTATTGTACGTAGCGTGATGTTATATAACTTATAACCTCGACAAATGGGCTATTTATCACTAAAATACGACTTTTTATTCAAATCTGTAGTTTTGGAGCCAAAAACACCTTAACTATTTTATCATACCAAATTAAATAGAGAAAAAGTCATAAAAAAACAATGGTACAACTTACATTAACTGGAAATAGCTCAGAAATGAGCACATAAGGCACTGATCCCAATCCAATGTTGTATAAAAACAGGACAACTGACAGCAATATGACAGGAGTCCACATCGCACTGTCTTCATGATTCGTCGTCATGTTCTGAGCTATCCTTTCTGACCATTTATCACCAAGATAACTATCATTTTCTATACTAAGTCTGTGCCAAGGTTTCAAATCTGTGCTATTTGAAGGGAAGGTTACTCCACTGATATTAGATATAGCTTTTTCCTTGAAGTTAGCTTGAGGATATCGGTAGGAGTACCAGGAGAACATGTGAAGGCGGGGGTCGCAGTAAGCGCCAAGGAGCGCGAGGCAGATTGTTATACCGGTGCAAGACCATAGGAGTAATACCTGAAATAGATAATATTATTATGGATAAAAAATCAGTTTTTTAAATTATAAATGTTTTTGTTAGCACAACATTATGTTGTACAGTTGAGAAATAGATGAATATGTGTGATTTGTACCATTGATTTAAAACATAAACATAGGTATAAATTTACACACACTATGAAGAGCATTAGCAGATTAAAACAGTTATAGAAATAAGATGGACCAAAAATCAACTGCGTAAAAAAACTGCAAAACCTTTAGCTATTAAAATATAACATGTTTTTACTTTTATTTTCCATTGAGGACGGTCAAGTTCACTGTCTACTATTATTGTCACCAATAAATAAAAGACATAGCTTACCTTCCTCCCAAGTTTGTCCACCGTGACTATTGCTACTGTGGCACCAAATACTAGAGCAGTTCCGCATAGTATGGAACCGGCGTCCGATGCCTCTAGTAATGCTCGAGGAACACTCCTAGAAGAAGGAGACAATAATCAGAAAAGCTCAGAAACTATAAATTATTTATTTGTATACCATGCATCAATTGCTACATAGCCTGTAAACTAATGAATAAATACTGAAAATAATGAAGGAACACGGTGATTCGGCGAAAATTACTTAAAAAAATCAGTTACATAATACGTACACACTAATAAAACAGTTATAAAATCAAGACTAACCCATTATATATAGTGATGTTGTAAGCGGTAACGTTAAGGTGGGGTACAGCATGAACAGAGTGCTGGAGCACGGCGGCCGCGAAGCTGTTGACTGCGCCCGCGCCGCTCCCCGCCGCCGCGCTGCCCACCGCCCAGCACGAGAGCAGCGCTCGACGGCACCGCCGGTGGCGGACTGCAGATGATATTCAACCTTAAACCTTTAAGCTATGGTCTAGACTTGCACTACCCACAGTTCCACACGAGACACCGCCCAGTATGAGAGCAGCGCTCGACGACACCGCCGGTGGCGGACTGCAGACCAAATTGAACCTTAACCCTTGAAGCTATAGTCTAGACTCAAACCCCCCAACGACCCAGCACGTGAGCAGCGCGTCTGCACCCGACAATAAAGCATAATCCCTTGAGTTTAGACTCAGTGTCTAAACTCGGGCTGCCGACCGCCCAGCACGGGAATTCCTTCCAGTCCAATAGCAATAAAACTAAACTAAACCATAACTCCTCAATAAGATAGTTTAACTGGTTTAAAACATTACCGTCTTGTACAAATAAATAACTGTCTAGAAAACTTTGGTCTGAACTAAATAAATTTAAACAATATTAGCATAACCGAAAGATGCCTATTTAAAAATTCAAATTTTACTCCAACAAACAAACATAGCAAGTTAAATAAAAGCTTCTAAAATGAGTACAAAAGTTTCCCATACACAACTCCCTGCAAGCGGACTGCTCTGTCTTCTTATCCGAAGTAGATTCCAGTCCGCTACTTCTCTTCAGCATCGGCTGGAAGGTGTCCGAATCCTGGCGCCGCATCTGCTCTCTTCTCCCCGCGTAGAAGTCTGAAGTGCGGATCCTGACTTCTTGCTGCTCTATCACATCTGTTAGGTCCTGTCTGAAGTCTGATCCGTCGAACCAGCACATAATTTTGGCTGCATCCTAGAAAAGTATAACGAAATGGTAGATGACAGCATACTACTTATAAAACAAAGTCGTTTTCCGCTGTCTGACCCTATGTCTGTCAATTTTAGAGGTTTCTAATATGATGTATAAGCATTGCACCCGTGCGAAGCTGGGGCGGGTCGCTAGTTAGTATAATAAATGGGAAAGTTTGTGAGAATGCATGGATCTATGTTTGTTACTATTTCACAACTGAAGGGATTGCAATGAAATTTGGCACAGATTGAAATGAAATTTAAAAAATTCTGGAATAACACATAGGCTGCTTCTTAAGTCGGGAAATTTGAAGATCCCCGGGAACGCGGGACAAACCGCGGAGAGCCACTAGTTAAAAATAAATTTATTTAACACTAGTAAATATGGTAGCACATATCTTTAGAGAAACTCTGCAATTAAAAAACATGGGAAATTACCTGAACTCTCCCAATGCTGATGAGGAACGAAGGTGTCTCTGGTAGCCATAACAGTGATACCAGGAGAACAGTTGGAGGCACGGCCATTGATAATGACAATGCATGAGCTGACAAAACACCTCCTGCTGCGTATGCGAACAGGATACCGCAACTGGAAAATGAAATATTCTCATTATACTCATATTATAAAGCTGAAAAGTTTGTTTGTTTGTACGCGCTAATCCCAGAAAGTTCTAGTTCGAATGAAAGTAATAATTGGATAGCCTATTTATTGAGTAAGGCTATATATAACAGCGAGGTATGACTTATAGAAGTGGAGTATCAATGGCTAATGTTGCAAAAACGGGAAACAAGACGCTGACGAGGTTGCGTGGGTCAGCATATATAATGTAGAAGACACATAACCTTTATATGATATCATAATGTAGAAGACTATATAGTAGTTAATTAAGAGAACATATATCAACTTGCTAAATAAAGCAAACCCTATCCCAAAAAGCAAAGTACTAGCATATCAAGACTCATGAAGAGTTACTTCACCTGCAAGCCAACGCTGGTATAGCGGCGAGTCCCCTAGTCCTAGGCGCGATCTCTGCACAGTACAAAGGTGCTAGAGCCAGGGCGCCCGCACCACCTGCTCCGGCTGCAACCCTGGCTGCCCACACTCCTTTTGGACCACACCATGCTGCTAGCGACCAGCTTATCTGGGAAACCATTAATACCTATCAGATTCTCGTCTAGAAAAAAAGTTCCACCATCAACTTTTATACGTCTCCACTGCAGGAGATCGAGTCTCTCCTAAAATCAAGGGTGCTTAAGCCATAGTCCACCACGCAGGCATAGTGCCGATTGGCGGACTTCACACACCTTTGATTGTGATATCTCGAGCTTGTAGGTTTCTTGACGACGTTAACCTTCACTGAAAGCCAGTGGTGTGTAAATATCTTAGATAAGTATTTGTTTTGAATTGTTATGTGTATCATTCATTTGGTTTCCAGAGCATACGCTCTGATTAGTTTGGGATCACGATAGTTGTTACCCCTGACAAAACTCAACTAAGCTCAACCTTCAAAGTACTTACAATAAAGCTGACGCATATAGAGAAGGCTCCAGCTTTTCGACCCTTGGCATCAGCAAGGACTGCAAAGAATGGCGCTGCTGGTAAGGCAACCAGACAAGGCAGAGCAGCCAGCCACGCCCCGCCCGTCAGCGCCTCGTTGCCGAGCACGCCGGACACCCATCCTGTGCTGCAGCCGTGCGTGAAACAGGACAGATTATCTGGAGAGAAAGAGATGGTTGGTAATAATTTTGATGACACAAGTCTATTCCTAACTAATATTATAAATGCGAAAGTAACTCTGTCTGTCTCGCGAAAATGGAAGATCTCCCGGTTAAGCCGTGAAACCGTCACACTAATATTATCTAGGCGAAAGTTTATGAGTGTGTCTATGTATGTTTGTTTGTTCACGTCTAAACGGCTGGAGCGATTAAATTGCAGCAATAAAATTTGGTATGAAGCTATCACCCTTTAACACATAGGCTACTTTTTATCCCAGGAAAATTTTAGATCCCCCGGGAACGTAAGTGAAACCGCGGAGCGAAGCTTCGAAAATACAGGACCTATCTGAATAATTATTTCATCAATGGAAAGCTAAATTATTAGGGAGTTACATGAGCTATATTTCATTCTACTATTCTTATGGGAACGGGAACTGTTTTTAAAAGCTAATGTTTTATAGATTACCTTTTAAAAACATATTTAAAAGTTCTTTATAGTTCAGTTTTGATATAAAAAAGTCATCTAGCATTTACCTAACATGTCCAAACATATAATTTGAAAGTTGGAACTAATGTCATTTGACAACTAACCATGGCCTTTTCATATAAAAAATTGGATTATAATTGCGGAAACATTTTTTCCGATCCTATGGGAATACAAAATCACCTAAGTAATTAGTAGCACGAGTTTTAAATGAATTTTAACCACATACTGTATGTAAGCTTTGAACATGTTATGAATTATATTCTCCAATTTTATGAGTATTTCATTTACTTAGTCTTTGGACATTATGAAATTTTATATTCAAATCATATTATCTTGATTTATCTCCGCCCCACGAGTGACTCGCGTTCTCGGGTAACCTCCTTCAACTTTTCAGGGATAAAATATAGCTTATGTGCTTTCCGAAGCTCTAGTCTATCTGTTTCAAATGTCATCCAATTCAGTGATTTAGTCGTGAAAGCGTAACAGACAGAGTAACTTACGCATTTATAATATTAAGTGAATTTATTTTAAACTAGTGGCTCTCAGCGGTTTCACCCACATACCCGGCTCTAGTCCTTTCTCAGGCTCTAGACTATCTGTGTATCAAATTTCATTTAAATCGTTTTAAGAAGATTTAGCGTGCAATCGAGACAGACAGACAGAGTTACTATCGCATTTATAATATTAGTTAGGATACATGTTATCTGGATAATATATATATACCTACCCTACAGTATAAATTTACATAGTACAGTATACTTGACACTTCCAACGTTTTTTTTTCAACGGTAGAGCGTAATGAAGTTTTGGCTTCATTTCATAGAAATGTTACGTGCAAGCAAGATAGATATATACAATTAGACCTTAAACAGACAGAGACGGCAAGTTTCAATAAAAAAGATGACTGAGGAGCAGAGGGCGCCATGTCAACTAACAGTTGACACGGGCATTCTAGCGGTATCAGTATTAATGCGAAAGTACCAGGCTTGCATAAATACGCAAGAGATAAATCAATACTAATTAATATCAAATAGACAGAGACGGCAAGTATCAATAAAATAGACGACTGGGAAGCAGAAGGCCCCTTGTCATCTGGTAGTTGACACGGGCAATCTAGCGGCAGAATTAATGCGAAAGTACCAGGCTTGCATAAATACGTAAGAGATAAATCTATACTAATATAATAAAGCGGTAGAGTTTGTTTGTTTGAACGCGCTTATCTCAGGAACTACTGATCCGATTTGAAAAATTCTTTCAGCATTAGATATTCCATTTATCGAGGAAGGCTATAGGTTATATATCATCACGCTATGACCAATAGGAGCGGAGCACCAGTGAATAATGTTTCAAAATCGGAAGTTTTTCTTTCCTTTTGAGAGCTACCGCTGCGTACGCTGAGTAAACGGTTAAAGTTTCGCTAAAATAATGTATGACAGATTTGTTCTCCGTTAGAAGCTCATAAAAAAAGGCCGTGATAGCATATGTCTATCTATTAAGGTTAGCTCATTATAACTAATTTTATACTAACCAAATTTGTTCTAAAATAAATCATTATTTGTGATGGTGTTTGTATAAAGATGATATTAATCCTTATCCAAATAAATACGCTATTCATCACAAGTATTTAATTTAAGACAAAATTGCCTTTTACATCATTCGATTTCAATGAATATCTTAGGAGATATCGCAAATTTAAAATAACATTGCAGCAAAATAATGATCAAGTACTGTACTGCGCGCGCCTTTATGTGCCGGGCCGGCGCGTGCAGTCATCAGTTAGCTGTCTGCGAGACCTTCTACGTAAACGAAGTCGAGGGTTGAAAGTTTGCGTTAGCCCAAAGTAACTATTTCACGCGCCCTCATGTCAACTGATAGTTGACACGGGCAATATAGCGGTATCAGTATTAATGCGAAAGTACCAGGCTTGCATAAATACGTAAGAGATAAATCTGTACTAATATAATAAAGCGGTAGAGTTTGTTTGTTTGAACGCGCTTATCTCAGGAACTACTGATCCGATTTGAAAAATTCTTTCAGCATTAGATAGCCCATTTATCGAGGAAGGTTATAAACTATATATCATCACGCTGCGACCAATTGGAGCGAGGCACCAATGAAGAATGATTCAAAATCGGGAGTTTTTTTTTTCATTTGAGAGCTTGTCAACTGATAGTTGATACGGGCAATATAGCGGTATCAGTATTAATGCGAAAGTACCAGGCATGCATAAATACGTAAGAGATAAATACTCACATATAGCCGCGGAGATCAGCCGGCGCACCGTGCCCCGCCATCGTTTAGACGCAGATCTCTCGAAGCGGTTCCTAGAATGTACAACGAGTAAGATTAGCCTATTTGCATGAAACAAGCTCCTATGAGTTGATCTCCGTTGGTTCGGGAACAAAGATATTGTAGTATATAATGTTAATCTGCTGGGAAAATACGTATTCTCAGCATATGTTACGAGTTAAATTTAAATATTAAAATTTTGAAAGATTTTAGATAAAGCTATTTTTTTAATGACTAGGAGTTCAGTGCAGAGCGAAAGTGGTCAAGTACCTAATATTTTTATTCAACTTTTATGTATAGGTACATACTATATGTAAGTACCTACCTACCTACCAATATTATACTCGTAAATGGGAATGTTTGTCAGAATGTATGTATTGGTGTTTGTTTGTTACGCTTTTACGCCAAAACTAAAAAAAATTACACAGACTTAGAAGTACATACATAGGTTACTTTTTATCCCCAGAAAACTGATCCTCCGGCAACGCGGGTGAAACCGCTACTAATATAGATTAACCGCAAAGATAATTTATTATTCACATAACCAAGTCAAAGAATATGAAATACCCTAAGTGGCTACGATACCTTACATTTTAAAGTTTCAGTGTGAACTGAGGAAAGCGGTTGAGGTCAGGCTAACTTTATCTAAGTTCACAGCGAGCGGCCGGACGTCTGCCATGCCGGCTGAAACGTGAGGTCGGTACTCCGAGGTTATCGACGAAACTTTCAACCATTTTTTGTATATTATATTTCTGTACAAGTCTATCTTCTATCTATATATATAAAACAAAGTCCCGATGGACGCGATGAACACAAAAACTACTGAAGAGATTTTAATGCGGTTTTCAACAAATTACGGAGTAATCATGGGGAAGGTGTTTATGTATAATACAACAATTTGGACCCGGTAGGTGGCGCTGGTGGGCAGAACGAAGTCTGCCGAGTCTGCTAGTAAGATATAATGATACCGCAGTCTTATTAGGGCGTTAGGAAGTTAAGAGGGTCTTTCCCAAAGGATCGAAAATCGAATTACTCACTATTTTTCAGGTCCGTTTTAGAATCGGTTCTATTCATAAATGTCAGACTTATGAGAACCTTCTCGGTTATTTTTTTTGGAAGTCGGTTAAATCTGAGTGTGACTAACTTAAGGCAAAAAAATTTTTGGTCTGATTAAAAGATAAAAGTCAGATTTTCGCAATAAAATTGGAAACTCTTAAAATCAAATCCCAATATATATTTTGTGTTTAGAAGCAGACAACATCAATAGAACCAAATCGAATTCCCGCAAATTGTTTCGTTCAGATACACACGTCAAATCAACTCAAAGATTGGTTTACTCGATACATTTACCCGACATTACACAAGGGACGATACCTACTATCGATAAAATCACATCACTAATGTAAAAGTTCATGTGTTACTAGGAATACAGCGCCGAAAAAAGTTCATCGAGTTGAATGTGTTTAACAAACATTATGCCTGCCGACGTTCCAAACGGTGAGCGGTGTCTGATAGATAAGCCGTTTCATTTTATGCGACCCTGGTACTTTATATAATGTAACGGTAAAATTAGCTGCAATTTTGTATACAAAATATACACTAGTGGCACCCCGCGGTTTCTTCCGCGTTCCTTGGGATCATAAAATGCCCCGGAATAAATAGTAGGTACTAATTCCAGAACAGATTCTATTTATGTGCCAAATTTCATCCGGAGCCCTTCTTCCTCGCCGGTTCATTTCTGACTTTCTGAATAAATTGTCTCTGAATGTAAATCTACTTTTTTATTTTTGTGTGTGTGTATATTTGTACTAAATAGAGTCAAAAACTACTCTGCCGATTTCAAAAAGACTTTCACCATTGGAAAGCTACATTATCAGTGAGCAACGTAGGCTATATTTTATCCCCATGTTCCCAAAAGAACGGGAACTACGCGGGTGAAACCGCACGGAGGCAGCTAGTATGACATAAATTAAATATAGTCTAACTAACCTAACTAAAAAGTAAATTTTCCATCCTGCATACTGCTCTTCCAAATAATTTAGTAGGTAAATAATGACAGCACGCAAGCTTCTATGTAAGTACGAAAGCTAAATTGGGTCTCATACAATACTTATGAGGACCTGTTGTTTGTGGTGGCCTAATTCCCATGGTTATAGGTCAAGCAAGCATGGAGTCTACCTGAGTACCATATAAGTATCGATTTATTCATACCATATAGAAAAGAAAATCTTTACAAATTAAAGATATTATAATAATAATACCTAAATATAAATGATATTAATCCTTATCCAAATAAATACGTTATTCATCACAAGTATTTAATTTAAAACAAAATTGCCTTTACATCATTCGATTTCAAGATATCGCAAATTTAAAATAACATTGCAGCAAAATAATGATCAAGTACTGTACTGCGCGCGCCTTTATGTGCCGGGCCGGCGCGTGCAGTCATCAGTTAGCTCTGCGAGACCATCCTTCTACGTAAACGAAGGGGGTTGAAAGTTAGCGTTAGCCCACAGTAACTATTCCACGCGGACGGAGTCGCGGGCAGAAGCTAGTCTGATTATAAAGTAAGCTTCAAAGTGAGCTTGTGTTATGGTAAACAGATAGCTGATATACTACGTATACTACTTTCAAATACATATTGACAGCCCGGTGGGCTTTGTGGTTAGTGACCCTGAATTACAAGCCGCGGGTCGTGGGTTAAAATCCGACGTCAAAAAAGATATGTTCATGCACACTAGTGTATGTTATGGATGGGAATCGAATTAATAACTAGCCGGTTAAGAGAGTTTTACGAAATTTGGTACAGAAATGAATTTATTTCTTCATGAATACAATATCCATGTACCAGGATAACAGACAAAGGTATATAATAAGATTAAATCGTAGCAGGAAATTGAATTTACCCCAATTCTGGGGTGATTTTCGCAGATTAACTCAGAGTAAGAGCAGTCGATTGGCCCTAGAATTAGAATAGGGTTGTCAACTTCACATTATATGAAACAAACTGGGAAGTGGAGGAATATTGAGGTATTATTCAGTTTTTTTTTTCACTTTAAAAAAAATATTATGCATAAAGTAAAATCAATATTTCGGACTACATAATACTACAATCCACATAAAGCAGCAAAGGTTTATCTTTATATATTACTATCTATAATTCAATCATAATTCATTAAATTTCAATTAGGTATCTTTTTAAACTAAGTTTCTTGAAAAGCCAAGAGTTTGCACCAGTAAATGTTGCAATGTAAGCCAAATTATTGTACAGACGATAAAAAATTCAAACCCCAGTTTTAATCTAATAACTATAATTGAACATTTTATCTCGGTACAGCGTTTAGCTTTTTGCAAGTTGGCAACACTGCCAACCCTGTTCGGAAGCCACAAGATGGATAGTCCTTGTGAGATTGTAACGGAACTTACTCTCATGATTTATGTGCCCCTGGTACTTTCGTTTTAACTTTCAGATGTATCTTCAAGTAAAAAGGTTTCATTTATCAACCATTTTGGGTATGATATTTTTTACATATTATGTAGATTTATTTTTATTAATATAATATGTAGGTAATTTACAAACACACAAAAAAACCGATAAGTAAGTATATACATACATATTCACTACTATTTGTGATACTATTTTCCATTAATATATAATTTTTTACATATTTTTAAACGAGCATTTATTTAATGTTTCTCTTACTACTTTAATATTCCACTCTTAAAATCCTTTATTTTGATGATGTCAGTGACATCGACAATTATTTTCTTTATTAAAACAAAAAGTATATAAATCCAAAATTTCAAAAGCAATTTTATCCATACATACACACTTAAAACACTACAAGATAAATAAAAGTGTGTATTAAAGACATAAAATTATCAACTACTTACTTGAGAATTAAAAAAGATAGAGCCTTCAAGAAGTAAATTGAAATGAAATACCATTTAAAATACAGCTAAATTAACGCTCATGAAAATTCATCGATTCAGTCAGGAATTGCGTGAACTGCATGCTTAAGAGTTTGTGGCACGAGTCAAGTATGCATGCAACCCCTAAGTAACCACAGACCTAAATAACTAGATCATCATCAGCTCATATACGTCTCCACCGAGGAACTCGAGCCTCCCCTAACATCGAGGGGATTTAGGCCATAGTTCACCACGCGGGCCTAGTGCGGTGCGAGTTCACATGCCTTTAATTGTGACATCTCGGGCATGCAGGTTTCCCCACGATTTTTAACTAGATAACTAAACTGGGGGGGGACCAGTGATGGAGTAGGGTCGAAGGAGTATCCAGGAGTGATACCTGTCTAGCCCTTCGACTAAAACACATTACGCTTTGTCCCTTTCACTGCCTATACAGTTGCTCCTTTTTTACAGGGTCGGCAACGCGTGAGTGACGCCTCTGGTGTGGCAAGTCCATAGGCTACGGTAACCGCTTCCTATCAGGTGGGACCGTATGCCTGTTAAAAAAAAGACTCAATTTGTGTAAAAATCAACAATTTTCTTTGACGTCTGAAGGCAATAACGGTCGATCGCGGACTAAATGACGGCGTAAAAAGCAGTTATTTTTGCCACTTTTTGACACGCGAAGTATATGCACTCATCTAGTTACATTGTAGGTCTGTGTATAAAACTATATATAGTGTATTACAGACGGTCAATACCTGCATTTCCTTTAAGTATGCCTTTGAATATTATTGTGTAACTAGAGCCCCGCCCCAGCTTCGCATGGGTGCAATGCTTATACAACACATTAGAAACCTACAAAATTGTCAGTGTTTCTCTAACATATTATGCATGTATTGTATATAAAAATCTTCCTCTTGAATCACTCTATCTTTTAAAAAAAACTGCATCAAAATCCGTTGCGTAGTTTTAAAGATTTAAGAAAACATAGGGACAGACAGCGGAAAACGACTTTGTTTTTCTATACTAATATTATAAAGAGGAAAGATTTGTTTGTTTGTAATAAATAGGCTCCGAAACTACTGGACCGATTTCAAAAATTCTTTTACCTTTGGAAAGCTACATTATCCCCGAGTAACATAGGCTATATTTTATCCCTGTATTCCCACGGGAACGGGAACTACGCGGGTAAAACCGCGCGGAGGCAGCTAGTATAATATGTAGTGATAAAGCGAGTTTTGACCAACCAACATAGAAGAACCAGGAAGTAAAGAGACAGTTAACGTTAAAAACGACTATCGAATTTAAACATAATAAGGAGCTTTAATAACAAATTATTTAAAAAATCATATAAAAATAATCCATTTTATAAGTAGTTTCTAAGTTAGCAAGTAAGTTAATAGTTTCTAGTTTATAAGACAAGAAAGAAATATTATATAAAAAATACATTTATTTATCAGAAACAATTTATAAAAATTCTCACTAGACGTGGAAAGTATTATCAATGTTCTTTTTTACATTATGTAGGTTGGTATGTAATGAATTGTTGATGTAATGAATTGTTGATGTAATAAAAAGTTGTTTTGGTTTCATAATTACCAAGCCAGATTTATAATTTCTATTTACATATACTCCGTTTTGAAGCTGTTCCTATATAACCCGACTATACAAAAACAAGAAAAAACAAACAACAACAAATTAAGTAATAGTCCGTACACACTACAGGTGTTTATATAAAGGTGCCATCACACTACGTTATCGATCCTCCATTATTAATTCAGCAGTGAGAAGGTCCTTACACTTAGCTTATTGTCCATTCGAGCTTAATGTAGAAAGCTCTCCCGTATTGATTGCGTTGAGAGCTTCAGCGGAGCTTAAGTGTCTACTTGGATATTTAAGTTACACGACATTTGGTCAAGTTATGGTTGTCGAGGTTAGTATGTGGATGGGTGGCACATCAGAGCGAAGTTGACAATTTAATAAATAAATAAATATCCCGGGACATTTTTCACACACGGCCAATCTGATTCCAAACTAAGCAGAGCTTGTGATATGGTAACCAGACAGCTGATATACTACATATACTACTTTTAAATACATACTTTTATAGATATTTACATCCAGCCACAGGACAAACAGACATATTCATGCGTACAAATGTTTGTCTTGGGTGGGATTCGAACCCACGACCCGCGGCTTGAGAGTCAGGGTCACTAACCACAAAGCCAACCGGGCTGTCAATTCTATATAAGTACACAACTAGCATCCGCCCCGCGGTTTCACCCGCCTAGTTCCCTTCCCCGTAGTAATACAGGGATAAAATATAGCCTATAACCTTCCTCGATAAATGGGCTATCTAACTCTGAAATATTTTTTTCATATCAGACCAGTAGTTCCTGAGATTAGCGCGTTCAACCAAACAAACAAACTCTTCAACTTTACATATTAGTATAGATATCTACTAATACTAATAGTATAAATACGAATGTAACTCTGTCTGTTTGTCACACATTCACGCTCAATTTAAATTAAATTTGATACAGAGACTTGAGCTTAGGAAAGGACATAGGCTAGTTTTTATCCCGGGAAAATTAAAGTACCCACGGAACGCGGGTGAAACCGCGGGGCGAGAACTAACAATAAATTAAGTGAAACTTTTTAGTTCTCATAAAAATAAATGTTGAAATAGAAGAGCTAACTTAGTTTAAAGTTTTAAACAAGCTGTTTTCACAACTTGCGATGAACGGTAAGTAAGCATTACATCTAAGTGCTTGCAAACTTTACTCAAGTTAAGTGAAATGTAAGTAAGATTGTCGCTAATATTACAGTCGAGTCTGTTATTTAATTTGCAGAGTTGCTGAGCTTATTGCCGGCTATTCTCAGCAATGTCAAATTTCCGCACTGAGCATTAGTCAACAATTCATAAGTCCCTTTGAAGGCTTATGAAATGAAATAATTTCACCTTAAAAAATTCTGAGTCAATTGCCGCAGAGTCCGCGGGTTCGATTTCCATACGATACAAATTTCGTGTCCAAAAAACATGGCGGCCCGTTTTGAGTCTGGTATGAAACCAAATAGTATAAATATAAATTAAGTTTCAAAAAAATTTTTGAGTGATCATCAGTGAAGAATGTACCAGGCAATCATAAATGTATAGGAGTAGGTACCTACTGAATTTAACTAGTTTTTTGGAGGAATTTTCGTCGTCGAATCGTTTATCTCTTGAAATAGGAAATGGTTTTACCCTCTTCACTGAAGGAAATTGAATGGGTTCAATGACCCGGACCCTTTTAGAGTAAGACCCTACGCGTCTATCAATAAGACATTTAGAACTGTAATGTACAGGACCTTGAGTCTAATTTCATTTGAAAGCACTTTACATCATTTAAATCTAGTAAAATTTTATATTATTCTCGGTTTCACATTTAAAAAGTAAATTGCCTATTTATTTCATTAAAAAAGCATTCAACTGTACATTAGTTATACGAAGAAATCAGTACTAAAATACAATAAATTTTAAAGTAACATAGGCTATATTTTATCCTCCCATTCTTACGGGAACGGGAACTACGCGGGTGAAATCGCACGGAGTCAGCTAGTAACATCATAAATGGGAAAGTAAGCTTTTTTGTTTGTTACGTTTTCAAGCCAAAACCACCGAAGGAATTTTAAAAATTCTATTTTAACAAAATTATAGATTTCCCTACATTTATCAATCAAATAAGCTTGAATACAGAGATTTAGGTAAAGTGTATATATTTATAGTAATAGGCTGTCAGGAAATATGAAGAGATTCTCACAGACATGTCGAATGATTGATTGATAGGTACCGTTTATATGAAAACTAGGTGCAGCGCCCCGCGGTTTCACTCGCGTAGTTTCCGTTCCGTTTAGAAAACGAAGATTAAGTGCCTATATTACTCTTTGATTATGTAGCTTTCCATTGGTGAAATAATTTTGAAAATCGGTTCAGTAGATCCAGAGATTACCCCTTACAACGTCACAAACTCACAAAAGTTTATAATATACTATTGGCTCCCCGCGGTTTCACCCACGTTCCCAGGGATTTTCAATTTTCCCGGGATGAAAAGTCCTATCAATACTCAAATAATCCTTTCCTGGTCCTCTCCTGGTTCTAAGCTACCTCCCCCCCAATTTTGAGCCAAATTGGTTAAGCCGTTCTCGAGTTATATATAGTGTAACTAACACGAAATTCTTTTATATATATAAAGGTATAGGCTATACCCAAACATAGATCGAACAGAGTTCTCCATCCACACGATTATTTGTCCTGGGTGGGAATCGAATTCATGACCAGTGGACGACAAGGTAGTTCAACAAAGCCAATCAAACAAACCTAAAAATCATACAAAATTTGAAGCAAAACCAAGCCTTGAACTCAAGGTTCCAGCGTGATACTGGAAAATGCTGGAAATATTCCACATTTTTCGTCAAACAGCGCTAATATTACTTCTTTGTCACCACGAACAAAAACTTTTTCAAACAAAGGCTATCTCCTCTTCATACAGCTTCTATACGATCTATATATGATGTAGCTACAGTAAAAAGTTCAGGGAAAATGATAGCATAAAAAAATCTGCTCTATCAGATGTTATGGGGCTTAAAAGGCAATATATTCTTAAATCCTACATGATTAAATATAAAAAAAATTATTGAAATTTGTAACTGTATGAATCTACAATAATATTATAAAGAGGAAAGATTTGTTTGTTTTTTGTTTGCTTTACAGAGGCTCCGAAACTACTTGACCGATTCGAAAAATTCTTTTACTGTTGGGAAGCTATACTATCTCCGGTGAACATAGGCTATATTTTATCCCTGTATTCCTACGGTAACGGGAACTACGTGGGTGGAGCTGCGTGGAAGCAGCTAGTAGAAAATATTGTTAAACGCTTTCTTGGTTTGAAGAGGCTCGTGCTCCTCTGTGAAGATGTATATGAGCTGATGATAAAGATGGTATAGAAAATAAACTATACCCATATTTAGTTAATTATATTATGTACATTTTAATTCTTCTTTCTATATTGTGTATAAACGTATAATTAAATGGTTATGCCTATATAACAACTATCTCTTATGAACTCCGAGTACCAGGAGCTTAGCCGGTTGAGGATATGCTCACTCCTATGCTTCTACCATTTAGCCAAAATGCCCTACGCTTTCAAGAAATATTTCCTAGCTATCAAACAATATTTTAACAGGCCGCATACAAGCTGAGCTAACATCTGAAACCAATAGAGCTGAGCTCATATCACGTATTTTTCCAGATCCCTCACGTATTTCACGCGACGTGGTATAAGACCGAGCCCTAATATAGAATCCGTGCACTCTGAATACTAAGTAGCTCCTAGCTAGGTAGACGCCGTTATCTATATAACATACTACCTTAACCGTGTCACTTTGTCTGATATATTCTCCGTTTATGCTCCGCTCCTATTGGTCGTAGTGTGATATTATACAGTCTATAGCCTTCCTCGATAAATGGGCTATTCATCAGTATAATAACTTTTCAAATCGAACTAGTAGTTCCTGAGATTAACGCATACAAACAAACATACTATTCAGATAGATGTGCGATCTAACTAGTATTTTAGTAATTGCAAAGTACCAGGAAAGTATAGACGTGAAAAGCTCGCCTAGATATCGCGATAGAATGCGGTTTTGGGAGTTGATAATAAACTAGCGATAGCGGACTCCTCTTTGCTTATGTTTCCCTGGTACTTAAAATGTTTATTAGCTACGGTGACCACTTACCATTACGTGGACGATCTGTCTCTCTATGTCAGATTTATTATAAAACCATAGTTAAATATAATAATAATTTAAATTGTTTTTTTTTGCTTCATAAATAGTGTATAAATAACCAATATGAATATACACACTCGTAAACTTTCGCCTTTATAATATACTAGTAGCTCCCTGTGTAGTGTTAGCGTGAATGCGAGACAGACAGAATTACTTTCGCATTTATTAAGTAGGTATAGGTAGATATTAGCGTGACTAGGATTACTTTCAAAAAGATTTCCTTAATTTTATATGCTCCTAGTACTTTTTTTATACAAACTAATCAACGTCGTGCGTACGTGTTCTGGAAACTGGTAGCAGAATGTAATTTAGATTCCATCTTGACAGCTATTGTTTTTGTGACGAAGGATCGACGGTTCCTACAACCGAGTACCAGGGACGCAAAGGGTAACGAGAGTTCACATAGTGTAAAGTCACGGTCATTATATAACGTAATAGTCGCTCCCTGCGGTTTCACCCGTACCCGTCAGATCTTCAATTTTTCCTCCGAAGCGGCATGACCGAGTTTTATGAAATTTTATGTCCATATACATTAGGTCTGTGAATCGGCTACTATCTATTTTTGATACCCCTGTGATCACGGGAACGGGAACTACGCGGGTGAAACTGCGGGGCGGCTGCTATTCTTTCTCTACATTAGTGTAGATTGTATATAACAAAATACTAATTCTTTCTATATATTTTATTATATGGTACAAAAATTTAAATGCAATTGAATACAAATTTAGACGCAAAACTAGGGGCGCATAGTTCAGTGGTATCGATTCTATTTCAGATTAAAGAACACTATTTTTAACTACCCTATTGATTGTTAGGCACCATTTTAGATTCTTGTTAAGGGGAAGTACAGACGGCAACAATGTATAACTTTATAAAGGTCAAAAGATTCTTAGTAAGCCTTCAAAATGTTTTTAAAGCCTAAAGAAAGACAAACTACGTTACTCATTAGCTTATCGGCTGCTATTCGTAAGTACTTACTTTGTTTTGATCTATTTGAAGTTCTTAGGGTTCTGAAATAATAAAAAGTGGTTGAAAAAAATTATGCATGTTTATTAATAATTAGGTATATTGTTAATTACCCTGTTTCATATTCACTGTGTATATTTGTCACTTCTTTACGTCTAAACGGTTAAAAGCGATTTTAATAAAATTTGGTATGGAGTTAGCTGACACCTTGGATTAATACATAGGCTACTTTTTATCCCGGAAAGTGACGGATGAAGCAAAAGCTTAATAATGAGATTACTAAGCCTTTGGTTACGGAAACTTTAAAATGACAAGTAATCAAATAGCTTTCGTATGAGTTACGAAAGCTAAGTTTATGAAACAAATTGGGTTTTAGCATATATATGTACTAAGTTAACCAATAAAGGATTATTAGTTTAAACCCAGCCCTATATTTGTAAGTTATACAATAATTTGTCTCAACTTAAGTCCGGAGTTAACCGGATTAAGGTCCATATGTGCGAGAGAGATAGCAGATACCCATGGTTTAAATCAATTTTGTAGAGGAACCCTAATAATAGCATATATTAGCTTATATTATAGTGTTTGACGATTCAAATCTTATAAGGAAACTTTAATAGTAAGGTGTATAGACAGCCGGTTGGCTTTGTGGTTAGTGACCATGACTTTCAAGCCGTCGGTCGTGGATTCGAATCTCATCCAGGACAAACATTTGTTTGCGAATATGCCTGTTAGTTCTGTGTCTGGATGTAATTATCTATATAAGTATGTATTTAAAAGAAGTATATCAGCTATCTGGTTATCATATTACGAGTTCTGCTTAGTTTGGAATCAGATTGGCCGTGTGTGAAAAATGTATTTATTCATTTATAATAAACAAACTGACTTTAAACGATTTTGTAATTATCTTGAACTACTTAAATTATATTTAATACTACTATAAAAATAGGAGCTTCTAGAATAGAATCCTTATAGTTCAATTTGCGAAAGACTGGCCTTAATCTGATTAGGGAAGGAAAAAGGGACCGCAAGAAACTAGCTTAACGACTGACTACGTCTCTATAATAAATAGGTATTAAAAGCTGCACACGACAGTATTTTTATTACGAGCTTTTTACAAGCTTTCGCTGAACTTGCAATGCTTGTATTTATGTTAGGGTCAATGCAATGAGTTTTGAAACTCTTATGCCGATTGAGAGAAATATTGTACCCAGGTTAAATTTGATTGAGGGTAAATAAATGTAACATAATCCTATTCCTAACTAATATTTATAAATGCGAAAGTAACTCTGTCTGTCTGTCTCGCTTTCACGCTAAAACTATGAATTGATTGAATAAAGATATACCCAGAATAAAGGCATTAATACTTCGAATAGAAATACTAAAGAACATATTAAACTCTAGACATCTCAATAGTAATAAACGTATAATGAAAATTAAAACAACGTTAAAAACATTTTCACCAAAATTATCGCTGTCTTCCACGAAAAGACTTTATGTATTAAAGTCTACAAGACTTTCAAAGCTTTTAATTTAACGGAAGTACGGAACTTCCGCGGAGGTTGAGCGGCAGTATTATGAAAGTTTGCTTGTTTTAAAATTTTTTTTTAAGATTACGTTCTTTGGTTAGGTACCTATATGTAATATGCTAGCTTTTAGGAAATACTTGAGGTTAAAAGTCAGCTTGTAGGTATTTGGGCTTGATTAGGGATATAACAAAAAGGCTTATTAGACAAAAAAAACATTTAATTTGGCTTTAACTACTCTGTCTTTCTACTAAGGATGTACCTCAAACGTATTTCAATTTATATCATTTAATATTTAATTTGTCTGACTACCTATATTATAAAAACACCCACAAAAAAACTATATTACATAGCGAAATTTATAGTCAAAATTTAGAACATAGACAGAAATAACAAACAAAAAAAGGAGTCATGGGTTTCACGCTACAGTCAATATTTAGGAGGAATAAAGTTCATGTTATGAGGAAAGTTATGAATGTGCAGGTGGATGGCCGTAAGAGTAGAGGAAGACCGAAGAAAGTATGGATGAATTGTGTGAAAAGTGATATCCTATGTAAGAAAGGAGTGATGACGAAGATGACGGCTGACAGAGAGGAATGTAAGAAAACACATGTTCTTAGGCGGGATAAGGGCTGGTTGAAGAAAACAATGTGGTAAATAATAAGCAACATTATCGCAACAGCTAGTATGTATATACATCAGTTAGAAAACTCTATGTAAAAGGAAATATACTACATTTAAACACAAGTGAACACGAAAAATAGGAACACACATTTCACACACAGATGCCTACCTATTGATTCGGAACCGGACGGCGCGACTTGATCGAATCGCGCCCAAATTGCCTGCACCCGATTTAGAACGACAATGTAATTTTCTGACGTCGATTTACAAGAAAAAACCTTCAATACCCATGTGTTTTTATGTACTTTTAATATTTACTATTTCAAACGCTCTTTTTCTACGTACGATCAATGATAACACCATCCTACAAATCGCATAATATATATAAAGGCGAAAGTTTGTGGGTCGAGCGATTTTAATAAAATTTGGTGTGGAGTTACCCTGGTTTTACCACAAAGGCTTTTTATCTCGGGATCCCCCAGAAACACGGGTGGAACCGCAGGGCAGAAGCTAGTATTATATATGCGAAAGCTTATAGTACGAGAGCCCACGACCAAAATTTTTGTCTCATAGCAATACGGCCAAAACCGCATCAAATCGATAGATACGATTATCCTGAACTCGAAAATACCAATATCAGACATTTTCCGCGTAGCGTTTGATCTGACCGAATTTTCAAAATTGTCAAAGAATTTTACCGAACTGCATCATAGCAATATGTCTGATTTGCAGACTGTAGTTGAATGATAGTTCTGAGATACCGGAAACATATTTTTCAGACGTTAGTGGTGTAGCGCAAACCCGTAAAATCACTTAAAATAAATTAAAAATGGGACACAAAAAATGTCTCATAGCAATACGTCTGAAAATCTTTTTTATTAGTAAATTTTGGTTATTTGATGCGAACAAAACAATTTTCAAACGGAAATGTGAACGCATTAAATTTTGAGACCGTTTTGAAAATGTTAACAAATTTTACCGATCGGTATCATAGCAATATGTCTGAAAATTGTTGGACAAGATAAAATAAGTTGTCCACATGTGCAAAAAATTTATATCAGACGAATTAAGTGTAGCACCTTCTCTATCAGACAACTTTTCGATATCATTTAAAAATCGTATTGAGGCATCTTGAATTTTCTGTTACAAACCAATGAATACGTTGCGACCCTGAATTTATTAGATGATAATTAACAAAGAATTTACCCGAAACCATAACATTGAAGTTGAAGGACTGAAATAAATCGCACAAAAGGAAACTGGGATGAAGTTGAAAAAAAAAACGGTTTATTCAAAGTTACAAAATATTCTCGTATTCAATCGCACACCTTTTCCATATAAACGCGTTAGTGCGAAAAAGACAGTTGTCCCACGTTCTGGCAGTACTGCTCCGAAACGTTATTTTCGTTTTTGGGAGTATATGCTACACTTAGTGTCTGAAAACAGGTTTTTGGTAATCATGGCAGCAATACGAAAAGTTGAAAAAAAAATTATCTGTATTGCTATTATACAGGTCGGCTAAATTTGTTGACATTTTCAAAAATGCGCTCAGGCTATATGCTACGCGCAAAATGTCTGAAAACAGATTTTTTCGTAATACAATTATAAAATCTATGTACATTTTCACTATCAGACGTATTGCTATAATACCGACTGTCTTTTTTTTTTGACACAGCAGAAATGGCCTCCCACGCAGTTGCTACACTTTCGACCGTTACTACACATCTAGTCGGGTTCAGAATCATACAATCTAACGATATTATAGGGTTTTTGCCGTATTGCTATGAGACATGGTTTTGGTCGTGGGCTCTCTAACTATTATGAGTACGTATGGATATACGTTTATTACTGGTTCACGCAAAAACTCCTGAACGAATTTGGATTAAGTTTGGAATACAGATAGTTTATAACCTGGATGATTAATTACATAGGCTACTTTTTATCCCCGGGAAAATTGAAGATCCCGTGGGAACTCGGGTGAAACCGCAAATAATAACGGTATTTATAGATAAAACATACCAGGTTATCATAAAATACGACAGCCTTTTTACACATCAATAACAAGCTGAAATAACCTAAGCGTCACTCAGCTGCCTCGACTCAAGCCACTTTACTCCAGAACACATCTGAGAGCCTGGTACTTATCGTCGTCACAAAAGACTTTGTGTTTGCCAAAGGTCACAATCGATTGACATTGATCTAAACTAAGGCAATTTAAAACCCCTTTTGATAATGAAAATACTTAATTTAAAACAATGAATATTTTATTTAAATAAACTTGAATAGCACTTATATATATATTTTTGACAGCGATCTTCCACTAGGCCTGTATCGTGAAAACCAATTTTACAAATAAGAATCATTTCCTCATTCAAATTTCTTTAACTAGGCATATATATGTCCTATCTCGGGGTATAATAATAAATAAGAATTTAATAACCTAAATATAGTGTGTATTTTGACACAACATAGAAACGTAATATCTTAGTAGGTACTACTTACTACCCTGACGTTACAATGTACAAAATAGGTACCTTAAACTTCATACGGGTCAAACACATCACACTAATAAATCCTATTATATAATATTTAATCAAAGGGAAATAATAAAAAGGTATAATATTGCCAATTACCTATAAAATTATCCTTTGTCATAGCGATTATGGCTTAGTATAAAATCTATGGGATTTTGTTCACATGGATTATGCTTATTCGAATAATATAACACATTATTATTTATTTTTAACTATCATCCCGCGAGTTCACTCGAGTTTTCCGGGGGATAATTTTCCCAGGATAAAAAGTATCCAGAACATATTCTTTCAGTCGTTAATAACATACAAACAAACATTCTCACAAACTTTCTCATTTATAATATTAGTATTTTCATTGACTAGGATAGCAGACGTAGAAAGGAGGTTGCGTATTCATTTCTTTTTTCCGCGGATACATTCCGCATCAGTGGAATCGTACCTTACTCTATTTATTCACCAGAGCAATATAGCAATATACCCCGACTGAAGCCCCCTTGAGCGGAAGAGTCAATATAAAATCGAAATACAATATTTCAGAGATACAACTTTTATAAAACTCACTTCAATATAAATTGAATTTTTTGTTTGGTGAAAGATAACATTTTTAAACGTACAGTACCGACGCTTGGCAACTGTGCAAATTAATAAATTTACGACTGGCGAGTTGAAAGGTTTGGCAAATTACTGGTAATTTATTGGATTTTTAAGCTTTTATGATGGGAATTAACTTTATGTTTGAACTGGTTGCTCATCGTGGTTTCACCCGCATTTCTAGAGGATCATCAATTTTTTCCGAGATAAAAAGTAGCCTACGTGTTATTCTAGAACAGATTCAAACTGTGTGCAAAAATTTCATCATTTCATAATTTCATTAATTCTAAAAACATTCGCATTTATAAATATTACTTAGTTAAGTTATGGTACTTAAAATATGAATATTAGAGCTCCAATGGTCGGTCCCATCTTTGACAGTACCAGGAGAGTAGCAATTATTGAGAGGTGATATTAAAGCGAGCATGACAGTCAAGATATTGGTAATTATAAGAAGTCTCTAAGAAGTCAAGTCTAAAAACAAAATGGCTTACTAAAACTTAGTAAGTGGCCATAATGAGAAAATAATGGACGCCATAACAATGTAATATTATAATAAAAGCTTACGATATTAAGTTTCACCCTTCCGTCAGCATTAAAAAAGGTAACAACCTAATTACATAATACGCTCCGTTGTCAGTGTCCTCTTCTCAGACACAAACATCGTTTTCATTAAGTAAACGCCATTTTGCGAATAATTTTGCATTACAAATGGCGGATATATTTACAAGTATAGTCACGTACAGCAATTTCGAGCAAGTCCCCGTACTTATTGTGAATTTAATTATTGATTTAACATTTGTATTGTGTTTAAAATGTTATTTAAGAGCGACACAGATGTTGTCTAAGACTCGTAAGACATTCTTTTTATTTGCTTATATTTTACTTGCAATGTATGTCTGTTTGTTTTAGTTGAAGCTTGCAAGCTGAATTGGAATTACTTCATGACTACCGATCGAGCTGAAATTTTGCATGTATCTTCTTTTTGGGCGACTATAAGCTTCAATATCTATATAACCGTATTAATATTATAAATGCGAAAGTAACTCTGCCTGTCTGTTATTCATGCCCAAAGGACAGACCCGATTTTGACTAGACACAGGTTCAGATATAAAAAATAAATAAATATCCTGGGACATTTTTCACACACGGCCAATCTGATTCTAAACTAAGCAGAGCTTGTGATATGGTAACCAGATAGCTGATATACTACATATACTACTTTTAAATACATACTTACATATATATTTACATCCATATAGAGATATAGACTAGAGCTTGGGAAGTACTTAGGCTTCTTTTTATCCTGGGAAAGTTTAAAGTCCCCCGGGAAGTGGGTGAAACCGCGGGCCAGAAGTGTTGTAAATAATTACAAAATGGCTGATAAGATGGCGGATGATGTATTTTATTTTCAGCCCAATGGATTTAAATTGTGTGTTCTTTTTTTGAGTATTTGATTTTTATTGTCTTATGTGTGTTTGCTTATAAGTAGTTGTGCTTTTAGAATGTTTTTACTATTAGTATTATTATGTGATGTATTGTAACAACTGTTGGCAGACATTAAATAAATAAAATGAAAAGTCTTGAGAAGAAAGAAAACGATATCATAGTAATCGACACTAAAATAAAAACTTATTTTGAAAAAGCTTTTGTAAAATAATTATATATTTCCACCATTTTGGAATAGCTCTATCAAAGTATAGTACCAGGGTATTATAAAGTTAAGGTGGTATTTATATCCAGTGCATTCTACCTCTATTTGCATAGGTTTAGATTGTATCGATGTTAGCAACCTACGTATCGATTTCTAGAAATTGAAAGCCATTGAAAATAGCACTTTGTTGCGTAAATATAGGGTTGTTTATTCCGTTTTATTAATGCTACATTTTAGTTTACGGAAGCAGAGAGCGAATACATATAGATTGAGGTACTGGAAATGTGTATCTAAATACGATTCCCAAGTTAAACAATCTAGATTTACATTCCAGAAATATTCAGCTCGGAGTTGCTTAGATACTTTAACTGTCTGTTATGAACAGATATTTAGAAGTAATAAAAAAATAGAAGTATATTTTGATAATATTCTGCGATTTCTGCGCACGAATCGTCCCATCGCTACATCTACACTTATATTATAAAGAGGAATGATTTGTATTTTTGTATGTAACGAATAAACTCAAAAAGTACTGGACCGATTTTAATAATTATTTCTTCATTAGAAAGCTACATTATCACTGAGTAACATAGGCTATATTTTATCCCTGTATTCCCACGGGAACGGGAACTACGCGGGTAAAACCTCGCGGATGCAGCTATAAGCACAAGCCCTGCTTAGTTTGGAATCAGATTGGTTCTGTAAAGTCTCCTATGATTCGTTTATATAATTAATAAAAATTATATAAATGTAGGTAATATTAAACATCATACTATCTCTTTCACTCTTCACAAGGACACTATATTCTCTCTCTATAACATTATCTCTTGACTTCCGCATCCAATTTAACTAGTTTTACGACAAAGCAAAGTTTTTATGTTAGAATACATTTTATTCTCGTGTTCCATCCTCACTTGACATAGGGTAATAAAACTTTTCACTGGACCATAGACCATATAACTATATAGACACCGCATGTTCCATTATTATGCGTGACCAACTGCATGTCATACTGCGAATAGCAAGTTAGAACTCAGATGTCGACGCAATCTGATGTACAAGACCGAGTTCCAAACCATGAGTAAATTTAGCAGTTATTTTTAAGGCTAAACTGAGTAATTAACAACAAAAACCGTGAAGTAGGTATTGACTAATAAACTGGTTTCAATACATATCTCATATCATCATCAGCTCATATACGACTCCACCGAGGAGCACGAGCCTCCCCTAACAACGAGGGGGTCTAGGCCATAGTACACCACGCGCGCCTAGTGCAATGCCAGACTTCACAAGCCTTTAATGTTACATCTCGGGCATGCAGGTTTCCTCACGACGTTTACCTTCACCGAAATATCTCTCTTCTTCTTTCTCCGTGCCTCTTCCCAGTTCATTTGGGGTCGGCCCTCCGAATATGGTTGCGCCACCCGGCTCTGTCTTGTATATCAGCTGAAATATGGTTAGATGTTTTTTTCTAGGTTTCTCCACCAAGTAGCTTTTGGGCGTCCTCGGGGTTGTTTTCCTATGTCAATATTTAGGGCGATTTTAACCGGATGATCTTGTTCTCGACGCATCACGTGTCCGTACCACCGCAGCTGGCTCTCTTGGAGTTTGTCTGGTATTATAGCTCTGACTTTGAAGACCGAAATATCTCATATCTTAATAGATAAATCAAACTGTTAAAAGCAATTGGCGGTTCAAATGGAGATATTTCAGTAAAAATGGAACCCATCTTGCTACATTTTCGAGCATATTTACGTAAGTACATGCGGTGTCTAATTCAACACATGGTCTATGGACTGAACATGTAGGGACCCCAACAAAAAGGTCCGAAATGGAATTTGTCCCCGGGAGCTTTCGTTCTGTGGAGTTTGTGCTTTAAAAGTGTTTTGACAAAATGGATTTCACATGTGCACCTACATTAGAATGATTCAATTTCTAAAATACTAGTAAACACATGTTTAGGCATAATTCAACACAATAGAAATAAAAGAAAAACTTATATTTTTAGAGACTATTTCACAATTTCTATTCAAATAAAGAGACTTGAGAGAATCTCATAACATACCATACTAATATAAAAAGAGAAAATATTTATATTTTTTATATAACGAATAAACTTAAAAACTATTAGATCGATCTGAATAATTATTTCATCAATAAAAAGCTACTTTATATTTACATAGGCTATTTTATCTGCGTATTCCTACGAGTACGGGAACTACGCGAGTGAAACCGCGCATAGGCAGCTAGTATAACATATAATAAAATAACACAAAGAGTAGGAAGAAGATAAAAACTAACCAACTGTGAACCTCGTAAACCTCATATTAATTATACCAACATACCTTTCTTATTATTTTCTACCAACAAATATAAAAAGCTACTACAACGAGAAAATAAAGAGTGCACTTATGTCATTTTATTTTGTTCCAACAGAGAAAAATGGAATGCATTTCCAGGCTCAGATGGCATGTCTAGAATAAGGCATTGAATGGTCAATTTAATTTCTTCGTAAGATTATAAAATTTGTAACCTTTGGTTATTATACGAAAAGAGTTTTTAGTTAGAGAATAGAGAAAGAATATCCTAGGCTAGGATATTTGTTTGTCAACATTGTTTTCTTGCCACGATATGTAAGGCGAGATTTTTATATTTGTTATATAATGAAACCAGAAGAAACCAAACTTAATTTCAAATTACATTGATAGGTATCTAACAATAAAAACACTAGACATGTCTTTCTGGATAGAAATCAATCTCAAGAACTTATTCGATAAAATAAGTACAATCCTAAGAATCCTTTTAAAATGCATTAGCAATATCACAAATAAGCATTATTGCTCTAAATTCAAAACTGCTTTCATAAAATTAGATTTGTTCAACAAAATACCTTTACTACCAAATATATATATCGCAGAAACTGTGTGAAACGATAAATCTAGAATAAACCCTTCCCTTGGGACGCCCGCAAAGTTATTTATACATCCCTTCAGCAAAAGGGTTGAACTAGAGCTCTGACGATGCAGCTAAAACTTAGAGAAATCTACACATTTTTGTAATATTAATGTAAAACGTTGGCATCAATTTTCAAAGTGAAAGGAGGTATTTTCAGTGAAGCTTTAAAGCGAAAATGCTTAGTAAATTTTCGAGATTAAATTTTCACAGACTTAATCCATACTTTTAAGGCAAAAAGAGACAAATATTGTGCGAAAAAGAGACATCTCGCTTGTCAAAATGTGCGTCTTTAGATTTAGACATTTCAATGGCATGATAGTATTATCCATACTCTATATTAATGTTATTAAGAGGTAATATTGTTATTTTATATAAATATATTGGTAATCTCTGCAGAATCTAAATTAGTATCTAACTAAATATAAACAAAGTACAGTGACGATGCGACGGTTTTCCTATCACAGTAGATAGGTACATTATTTATCATATAATATGTGACTACATACTAGCTTCCGCGGTTTTACCCACGTTGTTCCCGTTCCCGTAGAAATACAGGCATAAAATATAGCCTATTTACTAAACTAAGACACTAAACATGTCTTTAATAAACAAAGCAACAATTTAAAATTATTCGTAGATTTTGTTTTTTATTGTATTTGACAGTTTTATAAAAATACTGATAGGAAAAAAAACTGGTATGAAAAGAAAATCGCACAATTTCCATCTTTGAGTTGTATAATATTTTGTCTCGTTTATATAGAAAAATGGTTTAAAAGGTAACGATATTTTCGTCAGAAAATTAGGTACATAAGTACATAATTATGTTTTATATAGATAAACAAATTTAGGCTCCCTATTATATGACACATTAAAAGCACTATTTAACCATTTATTAGCTGACTTAGCAGCTTTTCTATGAAAGCCTAAGCGAAATATTAAAAAGAGTAGTACGTAAATTACTTACTTAGCTATATACTTTCTAACATAACTTGGACATAAATAGTGAATTGATAGTCTTGAATCCTACCTCCACAATATGTTTTATATAAAGATCGAATCTGTCTGAATTATCTTATCTAATCTAGTGTCTAAAGAAAATACACAAATTCGCCCCCTGGTCACCTCCAAAAACACATTAGCCGCGAAGATAAATTGACAGAATTAAGATGAAATCACCCGGAGCGCAGAAAATTGTAAGAAATTATCTTAAATAGAATGTGACTCTATTCAATTTCGACTTACACTTGTCACTTTCTATATAATTATGTTCGCCTGGTACCTGGTAATCTATGGCAAGGTGTAAATGTTCTCAAAATGAATTTGAAAATGGTACATACCTGTGCATCCCCCGCGTGGTCCGTGATTATGTTCGTGCGTCCTTTCACTTTCACGGTTGAGGGCAAACTGACGCCTGTTGGATTTATGAGGGTGGTTTTAGATATGTATAGAGCTGCTAATATATCTTTACGTAATGTGAAAGAACTAAAAATGCTATGAAGAATATTTATCACTGTTAACAGAATATTTGGATTGTAGTATTACGATAAGTAAGTATACAAAAATATGTAGACGCTGCTAAATTTAATTTATCCAATATACTCAGTCGTAAAATTTTATTTCTATATAATTATACATTCTAATTGCATAAAACAATGTATACTACGTTTTACTTTAATCATCGTGAGTATATTTTTCCTTTATTTATATATTTATTTATTTAAACTTGAATAGCACTTATATACATATTTTTGACAGCGATCTTCACGCTAGGCTAAGCCTGTATCGTGAAAACCAATTTTACAGATAAGAGTCATTGCTTCGTACTAATTTCTTAACTAGGCATATGTCCTGTCTCGTGGTAACAAACTAAACTTATTATCAACTTTTGCCATTTGCCACGTGTATTAACATCTCTATATAGTTCGACATAATTTAGTCTCGTACAGTAGCGTACGTGAGTGCTATCGGTTTTCCCGCGTCGCCCAGCAACAGTTGCCTATTGTTGCCAGCGGGAAAAATATAAAATTTTCCCCGATTATAATCTGTGAAATTAAAGCTCGTATTCATAAGCGCGGCGAAGCTTGGCTATGATGTTTTATTGTATCGAGTATTATTTAATATTAAGTTTTATTTGTATTATAATAGCTGTTTGTTTCAGATAAATAAATAAAATAAATAACTTAAAAAAATATCGAAAATGAAAAGGCCGGCCATTGTGACACTCTTATTGTTAATTTTATTTTTTATATGTGGTTCAACTAGAAAGTATTATCTATCTATCTATCTAATGATTATGTATTATTTTTGTTGTTGACTAAAAACATGGTCAAAGTATTTACAAAAAAATATATATTTTTAACAATTTATGTATCTAGCCTTTGTATGTATAATATCTAATATGTTAAATGATAAATAATTTAAATAAAACTAAATATTTTGTGTGTCAAAAAATTTTAGTTAAATCGTAAAAAGACTCTTAGAAGTTTTTATGAAAACAGGCTTTATCGATAAAAGTAGGAAGTGGCATTTTTTTAAATGTTCTTGTCGTGCCGTTGTACAAAGTAACAAAGTAAATAGACCTTTTTCAAGGTTAGTTTTACTAAAACTATAGCTAATAGTATTAAATAGGTAATACTAATTTAACTTAAATCTTATTTCTATACAAGAAAATACACAAAATACTTCATGTCTTTAAACAAAGTCAGCGTCTAAAATCTATCTATCTTCGTCTATCTGTCTTTAATAAAGAATTCTAATAGATAAAGGTTTTTTTCCGCAAATTTTCTGCTAAAACTGGCAAATTCCTAAACCCTGGCAATTCCAATTGTTTCAGGGAAAACGCTTCTATTAACCGACCGATGCGAATTGTCATCACAACTCATCACATTGTCTGATAAGTCGTATACAACTTTACTTAGGAGGATAATCTTGGATGCTAGGGATTTCACCTTGTATTTATGTTTAATTGAAAGAAGACTTTATATTGTTGTAAATAAGGTTGAAAATAAATGTTAATTTAAAAGGCGATCAATTGTAAACGTCCCACATAGGTTTGATAGGTCTTTTTGCGAAGTTTTTGATTGACTGTTTGTTATTTGGATTCTTTTGTACCTAATGTGTTCTGAAAATCGATAAAAGTGTAGACATTTTGTCCTTTCCTTTAGGATGAATCGCCGAGATTTTAAAATATTTTTTTAAAAACTCGTGGCTCCCCGCGTAGTTACCCGGGAGATCTTCAATTTAACAGGCATAAAAAGTAGCCTATGTCCTTTCTCAGGCTCTAGACTATATGTGTACCAAGTTTCATTTAAATTGGTTCTGTAGTTTTAGCGTGAAAGCGAGATAGAGTTACTTTTGCGTTTATAATATTAGTTCAAATAGAGATGAAGAAATTTTAGGCACAAATTTTTCATAATAACTTGTAGAATAATGTTAATTAAATGATAATGAATGTAAATATCTATAATATGTATGTATTTAAAAGTATTATATGTAGTATATCAGCTATCATAACATAAGCTCACTTTGAAGCTTACTGAATCAGATTGGCTGTGTGTGAAAAATGTCCCAGGATATTTATTTATTTACTAGTGGCTCCCCGCGGTTTCACCCGCGTTCCCGGGATAAAAAGTAGCCTATGTGTTATTCCAGAACATATTCTAGCTCTGTGCCAAATTTCAAGCAGATCCCTTCAGCCGTTGGAGCGTGAAAGAGTAACAAACATCCATACATACAAACTTTCGCATTTATAATATTAGTAGGATTTATGAACCTTGAGACGAGAAGACAAAGCTTATAATACATTTACCGGCCATGGGATGTTGTCGCTAATGGAAAATTGCAACGTAAATATCTTCAATGAAATATCGACCTTGATATGGGACGCTAAGGTCTAAATTAGCCGTATTTATCAACTACTTATACTACCCTTCAAGTACCTAATACACGAAGAAATAGATAGTTTCTATAATATATAAAACAAAGTCCCCGCCGCTTCTGTCTGTTTGTCTGAACGTGATGAACACAAAAACTACTGAACAGAATTTCGTGCGGTGTTCACCAAATTACGGAGTATTTCATGGGGAAGGTTTTTTTGTATAATACATCAATTTGGACCCGGTAGGTGGCGCTGGTGGGCAGAACGAAGTCTGCCGGGTCCGCTAGTAAGATATAATTCTACTTATTCTTTGTCATGAATACTTATATTCAGAATTATATTCTTATACTAATAAATGCAAAGTTTATGAGAAATGTATGTTTGTTACTATGTCACTGGACCACGATGAAATTTGGCAAAGAATTAGAATATATTCTGGAATACATACATAAGCTATTTTTTATCCCGGGAACAGTTTAGTTCCCCAGGGAACCGCGGGAAGCCATAAAAATCTCATTAAAAGCTAATGCTAAGTACCAGGACTATATGAATGTATGGAATGTATCATTTCCATGTTTTAACTGGCTTGTTGATATTTTATCAGCTAATTGCTGTGTATGATAATTAATTGACATTCTGAAGGCTTGGTCACCCCACGAGTGTTATATTACCACATTTACCACATTTACCAAAATGATTCCATTAATTAAAATGCTACAACTTGTTATCTATCCTAAGTAATACCTATTAATGCGAAAGTAAAATAAATAAACAAGTATCCTGGGACATTTTTTCACACTCGGCCAATCTGATTTTAAACTAAGCAGAGCTTGTGATATGGTAACCAGATAGTTGATATATCTACTACATATACTACCTTTAAATACATACTTATATAGATATTTACATACAGATACAGGACAAACAGACATATTCATGCATACAAATCGACACCAGCTATTTATACTACGCTAACTCGAAATTTGGCAAAAACGTTTTTTTATGCCAAGCTTCTTAGAATTAGGTTTTTTATATGTAAAAAAAAAATTGTGAAGAAATATACAAAAATAACGAAGTTACAAATTTTATAAAACGCTAAGTGCAGGTACTTTTTGAAATCACTCGATTTAAACCACGCCAACTAGTGTTAGCGGAGTGTCCACTGGGAGGGGGCGCATAGATTATATTATGTATTACAAAGTATTTAAATATATATTATAGTAATACGCTACATATTTCTTAAATTTAAGCGCTTTTATAAAAGTCCGTGTATACTACGCAAACTCTAGTTAGCGTAGTTTAGAACGATCAGGCATATTTGTTCATTTGTAGAATGCGCTACTTAGCGACTTTTACTAGCTAAATACTTATGTCAAAATACAATTATATTTATTCGTTTTCGACGGTAATTTCACCATTCATATTTTTAATGTATCGGCATGTTTTTATGATAATAAAAAACATAATTTTAATACAATATTTTACCCTTTTTTGTAGAATCGTAGCCGAATAAATTACCAGCTGAAGTTAATAATCCTGAGTTCGGGATTTTTTATGAGCACGTTATGTCTGATGAAATAATTTTAAAATAATAATTATTATATATACCTATCCAGTTCAGTCAATTATGAAAATTATGTGCAGACCTACAAGATACAAACTTAAACGACTTGGGGGCTCTTTATACTCCACTTAATATTTGTTTACCAAAGGTATTGACTTCAGTCCAAAAGCCTTTTCCGTTGACATTAAGTCCAACAAGCATCGACATTTTGTTTTCTGTCGTATCTGATGATTCTTCTGACAGCACAGCTAATATAGTTCCTTATCTTCAAACGGTGTAGCCGACTTCTTACCAAAAAACCGCAAATACAACAATCCCACATCAAATCGGTATGTCTGCCCAGGAAAGTCTTTCAGGTTTGCACATGAATGACAGCCCCAGTAGTAATACAGATTTAGTAACGGCAATATCCACCCCCAGTAATTTTAAAACTTTCTCCTGTTTTCAATGATAGTCTCTATTCTGCGGTATCAAACTAGTAAATGCCATCGTCCTAAAAAGGCTGATGTCGGTCCCTAACATCTTAAGCTCGAAGATGAGTATATAAGCCCCCGCTTATATACTGTGATTACCGAACGGCTAAAAAGGCTGCTTGTTTGCTATGCTGCCAGTTGCTTAAATAATATATTTGACAAATTAACATCTTATGGAGTTCACAAAGTCAACCTATAATCAGATAAATGCGTGAGGGATGAAACAGTAACCATATCGTTTAGTATATTATGAAGATACTTATTATCCGCTGATTTCTTTCAAATGAAGATAGAGAAGATGAAGAAGCAACCATTTTATGGAAAAAAGACATACGGCTTTAATAGAATAGACTGCAAGAGACAGAGAAGTGTATTCTCCAGTTGAATGGTATACACCAGTGCGATAGGGAATGGAACTCCTTTATTTTGATTCTTGAAATAATATTAGCTTAATTTTTATTGATGACAAAATTATCTAGAACAAAGTTAATTAAAATAATTTATATTGGTAACTACGGCTTGTTGGAAAATAAGTATCGTTTATCTTTTGATTGATAACGTAAGCAAAATTTTAAAAATACTAGATAATCCCACTTTTATAGCTTATTCCCGAAAAAGACACGAAACTTGGTTAAATCAATCCAGCAAAAAACCAAAAACATTAAATATTATTGTAATAACAATATTATTCCGGAAATGTATTATCGTTATTGATATCTATTTTATTTAAGGCCTGGGTCTATGGGTATCCCACTGCAGGGCAAATGCCACCCATCTTGCTTTCCACATGAATATTATTATTCTAATAACTGAACATAATGAGGAGAGTTCATTTTCTTTTAAGAATAACAATACTTTATTGATTTAAATAAATATAAGGTACAAAATCGAACTGGGATTGATCCGATCTTCAATTAATCATAAGCAATAATTGATATTTAATTAACTGTTGATTACTGACTAGTTTTATGCGTTATTAGTTTAAATTATGTATTAAAATTACAGAATATAATGTTATCTGCTCTATTCTATCTAGAATCTATAAAAAATAATATAATTTTTAGCTCCACACAAAGATAAATGAGGCGTTAACTTGTGGCACAGGTCGATGTATAGTACGCTATGTATAATTTGGCGGCTTTTAACACGATATCCGCCAGAGACGTATATACGGGTTAACAAAAAGCTAACTTTAATAACTAGTTATTTAGCCAGTGAATTTATAATAATATATTTTACGGATATATATATTACCCTAAGGTTACAAATAATGCATGATTTATTTAAAAATTATCATCGCAACACAATAAAAATAACACATCTTTATCACTATGCCATCCCGTAATACACAACGCTAACGTAAGATAGACGTGTGTAACTTGTAAAATTAATTTGAAGAATTACGTCTATATTCGGCTAACTAGCGCTAAATCGAAAAATATAAATAATTATGGAAAAATAAATATGAGATATTATAAAGAAAAAAATAACCATGAAGGGTTCCAAATTTCAAATAAATATCTTAATTAATGTAAAAGTTATCACGTTTTTTCCTTTATAAGCCTCTCCTGTAAAGTACACATTTCGGACTTAGCGTAGTATAAATAGCTGGTGTCGAAATGTTTGTCCTGGGTGGGATTCGAACCCACGACCCGCGGCTTGAGAATCAGGGTCACTAACCACAAAGCTAACCGGGCTTTAACTCACTTTTACGCTAAAACTACAGAACCGATTTAGATGAAATTTGGTACACATATAGTTTAGAGCCTGAGAAAGGATATAGGCTACTTTTTATCCCGGGAAATTGGAAAATCTCCTGGGTACGCGGGTGAAACCGAGGGGAGCCACTAGTCCAGAAAACAAGTCCCTGCCGCCTCAGTCTGTCTGTCTGAACGCGATGAACACTAAAACTACTAAACAGATTTTCATGCGATTTTCACCAAATTACGGAGTATTTCATGGAAAAGGTTTTTATGTATAATACATCAATTTGGACCCGGTAGATGGCGCTGGTGGGCGGAAGAAGTCTGCTAGTAGTAGATAAATTAAAAAGCTGTAGAGTATTTTTATTTGAACGCATTTATCTCGGGAACTACTAGTCTGATATGAAAAATTCTTTCAGTATTAGATAGTCCATTTATTGATGAAGGATATAAGCTATGTAACATCACGCTACGACCGATAAGAGCGGAGCATCAATGAATAATGTAGCTAAAGCTGGAATGTCGCGTGGTTCGGCTAGTAGGTATTCTCAAAAATAAAATTATGATAATAGTATGAGGCTATTTTTCATAGAATTTGGGTGGCTTCCAAACATACCTGCAGTTTTATTTAATAAAACCGCATTTCTGCCGTATCTACCAGAGGCACATAAAATTTTAATAACATTTCCTTGATATTTTAAGTGGAATTTAACTTTTGGGGAGCCAGCTAGTTGTTATTTTGAGAAGAAAAGTCTATACTAATAATATTATAAAGAGGATACAGTCTTATATTTTCTTCTGTAACGAATAAGCTTAAAAACTATTGGACCGATCGGAATAATTATATCATCAATAGAAAGCCAAGTTATTTGTGACTGTCATAGGCTATATTTTATCCCTGTATTCCTACGAGAACGGGAACTACGCGGGTGAAACCGAACGGAGGCAGCTAGTAATATTATAAAGAGGTTTTTTTTTATTTATTGTTTGTTTATGAATAGACTTCGAAACTACTGGACCTATTTAAATAACTCTTTCAACAATAGAGAAAGCTGCTTCATATATGAGTGTCATCACTACAGAGTATAAAACAAAGTCGCTATCCGCAGTCTGTCTGTCCCTATGTATGCTTAGATCTTTAAAACTACGCAACGGATTTTGATGCGGTTTTTTTAATAGATAGTGATTCTTAAGGAAGGTTTTTATGTATAAATCATTACGCTATGACGAATAGGAGCGGAGCGATCAAAACTGTTGCAAAACGGGCAAGTAACGCTAACGAAGTTGCGCGGGTCAACTAGGCTTATATTTTTCAAACGGGGTATAGGAACTAACGCGGGGCGGAAGCTGTACAAAAAAATAGGAAATCTATTTTTATAATTAAAAAAAAAAAAATAACAAAAAATTTAAAATATAAGAGAACTAAAATAGTTTTTAATATTTTATTTTCTGATAAAACTGCAAACTGTCAATAAAACTACAAAACTTAGACCTTTAAGTACCAGGGTAGCAAAATCACTAGAGCAGTTAGTTTTGCCACAACAAGCGTGACACACCAACCACGAGAGGCCTCGCTCTTCCGTCAAATGTACCAGGATATCATCGGCATTGAAGAGTATGTAGTCTTTTATATACTGCCATAAGTACGTGAGGGAATTTTCTAGAATTACTATGGAGAGAGGGATCTGAAATGAAAGGTAGAAAGGATAATAAATATCCTGAGACATTTTTCGCACACGGCCAATCTGATTCCAAAGTAAGCAGAGCCTGTGATATGGTAACCAAATAGCTGTTTTAAATACATACCTATCTATATAGATAATTACATCTAGACACAGAACAAACAGACTAGGTGGGATTGGCCCCACGAAGCTGGCTGTCAAATTGATTACTAGGACTTCATAACTTAATAAGAGTTCATTCTTAGTCATATAGCTTTAGAAATGGGTATGTATACTTGCCTCTAGAAGAAAACAAAGTACATTGCATCTTCTCTGCAGTAATTGAGGGAATAATTTAACTTTCCTCAGTAGTACACAAACGCTTAGAAGATACACTAGATTTGAAGAGTAGAATTTGTCTTTCAAAATGTTTGCTGAGAAAATAAAATAAAGGTATAGTAGGTAAATAAATAAAAATGATTGGCTATATGCGTTGCTAAGCGCAAAACTCGAGAACGGCTCGACCGATTTGGCTTTTTTTCGGCTTAAAATGTTCGTTATAGTCTAGATGAAGTTTTTAAGTAGTTAATGGAAAAGTTTGAGTAGATCTCGCGAGGAGAAGCTATAACATAAATATAAATCTAAACGAATCTAAGAATTGTATCGATGGGTTTGCATATTACATAATATGAGTTCCCGCGTTCCCGGGATATCAAAAATTTTCCCAGGATAACAAGAAGCAAGCTCTTTGCCAGATTTCATCGCGTTCCCTTCAGTCGTTCTGGCGTGAAAGACTAACAAACATACATCCATACATTCTCACATACATTCGCATTTATAATATTAGTAGTGACCAAAGTGACTGTCTGTCTGTGATTGAAGTCTATCAAAGGCATAAAATATACAATAATGTAGGTAATTGTGTTTCATACGGTTTCGTAATCCGATTAGGAGTACCAGGGCACCATAGCATCGCAGGGTCGTGTCGGATAATGAAGGATTAATTACGCCTAATATTGATTTACTGGACGATTTTGCTTGCCTCAGTATGAGTATGTTTTTTGTAGGTTGGCTACATTGTCAGTTTATTAATATACTGACGGGTGCATTCGTTTTAAAATAAATCCCTAATATTATAAATGAGAATGCAACTCTATCTGTTACGCTTTTGCGCTTAAACCACAGAATTTTTATGATATAGATTAGGCTAGGCTTCCTTTTTTCAGGAAAGTTGAAGGTCCTCCGGAAACGCGGGTGACACCGCAAGGCGGTAACTAGTTCGATAATGTTTTTTTCTTATTTATAAAACTGTGTATTTTTAGAAGTTCATGGTTGCTTACCATCATAAATAATGTGAAAATCATTAATTAACAGTGAAAACGCTAGAATCAAAGCAACTGTGCTTGTCATGTCATTTTGAACTTATTTTATTTACTCTGAATAAAAGTACGGAAAGCAAGAAATATTGTAATTTATACGCCAACTAAAGAAATGTCATATCTTTATGTCAATAATATGCCACAGATAAATTAAGATAATTATTTATAGACTATAAAAAATTTTTTTTACTAATTTAGAAGGAGGTTTTAATAATAAAATAGAAAATTGCAATTAAGTTGAAATTTGTTGTTGTATCTATCAATTTACTGTAACTTTTTCTTAAAACAAATTAATTGTTAAAAATAAAAATAATCAACGTTTTATTATTATACTGAGATTGCCACCATTTACCAAATCTATATCAGACCATAAAATATAGAAGAAAAAAAATGTATACTAAGGCAGTACCAGGGTGACATGATGACTAAAGAGTAGTGGGCGACACGAGCGTTCACCGAATGGTTGAAGCTTACACTGCTCCTAACCGAAATAACTAGGGACACATAGAGGTAAGTAATCATTTAGCCTTATGAAAAACTAAATTCCGCCCCACGGTTTCACCCGCGTAGGTCCCCTTCCTGTAGGAATACAGGGAAAAATTATTATTTTTATTATTTATAGCCTATGACACTCACAAATAACGTAGCTTTCTATTGGTGAAAGAATGATTCAGATCGGTCCAGTACTTTTCGAGCCTATTCATGATAAATAAAAAATTAAATCTGTTTCTCTTTATAAATATTAAGTACTAGCTGCTTCCCCGCGGTTTTACCCGCGTAGTTCCCGTCCCCGTTCGAATACTGGGATAAAATATAGCCTATGTTACTCGGGGATAATATAGCTTTCCAAAGGTGAAAGAATTTTTGAAACCGGTCCAGTAGTTTCGGTGCCTATTCATTACAAACAAACCAACAAACAAACAAACAAACAAACAAACAAACAAATCTTTCCTCTTTATAATATTAAGTATAGATAGACGAAGATATCTAACTTATAATACTAGGACAACATATCCATAATACAATTCACTCTGAAACCGTAAAAACCTTAAGTAAAACAAACGAAATTTTCCATAAAATCACATCTGCCTTTACGACTCACGTGAAGCAATAAAAAACAAAACGATAAACTTTATCAATCAATTTTCTAAAACTCGTTAGACAAGAGAGAAACACCACGTCACGAAATCATAAAAAATGCAAACTAACAGAAGAAAATGGTTATATTGATAAACATTTTGAAGGGACTAAAAGGGCTTATAGCAATCAATTTGATTTTAGTGAAAATAGTGATCGCATTCAACAAATTTGAACTAACAGATGAAGATGATTTTGTACACAGAAATAGATATAGAGCTAGAAACGATGATATAGCCATACAGATAAAAGGTAGAATACCTATATTGAGAGGTGGTGATAGCAGTGAAGATTTGAAAACACTGTTGGAAGAGAAATATAGGTTTGTTAACGATGAAACGTCTACGCGATTCAGAATCGCACGCGCTGAAGCGGAATTTCAAGGTAAAGAAAGTTATTAAATAAAATATCCTAGGACATTTTTATACAAGGCTAATTGAATTTAATACTAAGCTGAACTTGCGCTGAACCAGAACGCTGATACCAATATATAAGTCTACTTTTAAATACATACTTAGATATTTACATACAGATGTAGAAGAAACAGACATATTTAAGCATACAAACGATTGTCCTCGGATTAGAACCCACGCCACGACTGGTAACTTGAAAGGGTTTCTTGCTGGTTCTTCTCAGTTGAAGGCCAATTTCTGAACCGGTAGAAGCTTCAGCAGCTTCGACCTTTAAGTGTCTTTTTACGGCCAAAACGTCAATGAAGGCTTTGAATTGTATAATATCTACAGGACAATAAATTTGCTGCTAACCAAAGCCGGTGTCTCTAGTTTAATATAAAACCAAATTGACCAAAAAATCTTTCCATAGATCCAGTCTTCGCAGAGTCCTCAAACGATCGTCACATAGCCTGGGAGTTCAGATCCTATGCCGTCAGGAGAATAGTAGGCGGTATGGAGAGCAGCATCAGCATGTACCCTTACAACGTAGCGATATCCAGGAATGGGAAGCACTGGTGTGGAGGGTCCATCATCGATGAGCAATGGGTCCTCACTGCTGGACATTGTATGGAGGCGTAAGTGTTCAAATATTACTAGCGGACCCGGCAGACTTCGTTCTGCCCGCCAGCGCTACCTACCGGGTCCAAATTGATGTATTATACAATACATAAAAACCTTCCCCATGAAATACTCCATATTTTGGTGAAGACCGCATGAAAATCTGTTCAGTAGTTTTTGTGTTCATCGCGTTCAGACAGATAGACAGAGGCGGCGGGGACTTTGTTTTATACGTATAGATAGATATATGGTCGGTCAATCTGGTTCCAAATTAAGTAGAACTTAAGCTGTGGTAAACAGATAGGTGATACCTATAACATAATTTAAGATTTTAAATTAAATACCTAGTTACTTGTTTTTAAAAGAGTAATTGCCGAGTTTCATACCGGCTCTTCTCAGCAAAAGCAACCGAGCATTAGAATCGGTCCAGCCCATATGGTCCTTAGAAAGAGAGCAAACTATATATGTTTTTGTTCCAGAGCAATAGATGGTGATAAGAGGAAACTGCAGCCATTCATCATTAGAGCAGGCAGCTCTTTTCACAACCGAGGAGGTTACCAGGCCAGAATAAATAAGGTGATGAAAAAAATTACCTTATTTCGGTATCATATCTTCGGCGACATCATGTCTGGCTAAACATGCCGATTGACTTTGTGCTTAGCTACCTTGACTTTAGATTCTAGTTTCGATTACCACCCAGGACATTTGCGTGCAAGAACTGGTCTGATTTAAAATTTTTCACAGTTAGATAGCCTATTTATCGAGGAATCGGCATCTACGATGAATAGGCACGGAGCATCAATAAAAACATGTTGCAAAACGGGCAAGTGACGTTAACGAAGTTGCGCGGGTCAACTAGTCCTGCATCCTTGGCAACGCGTGAGTGACGCCCCTGGTGTTGCAAGCGTCCATAGGCTACGGTAACTACTTCCCATCAGGTGGGACCGTATGCCTGTTTGTCACCTGAGCCAATTCTCATCAGCTTCCCCTTCCAGGTGTTCTTCCCGGGGCAGTATACAGCTGGTAGTGCTGACTTCGACTACAGTCTCTTGCGTCTGGACAGGCCGATGCCCATCGGTAGAAACATAGCTGTTCTGAACCTACCGTCGAAGGAGTACGCCATTAAGCAGGACGACATACTCATTGTCACTGGCTGGGGTAGTACCGATGTGAGTAATGTCCTAAGTATTCAAACCAGTGAGTCCCTCACCCCAGCAACGCCCTGAGCCGAGGCACGTTCTCGCAGGGGACACCCTCAGCGCAGTTGCTTAAATGTACTACGGTTGAGAGCCCTCAGCGCTCACCGATTGTCCACCTTCAACACCTTCTAGTCCCAAATAAAAAAAACTATGTAAGTTTATGTGTTAGACAAAGAGATCAGGTTTTGACTATCGCGAAGAATCCGTAGGTTTTGACCAATAATATAATGAAACTTGCTGCTTCACAAGAATTTCACTCTTACATAAATCTTTATCCGTCAGGTAACCGGTTACGGCAACATACCGGACCGGATCCGGTTCGTACCTGTTCCGGTGATGCGTATGACCGACTGTCAGAAATCCTACCGCTTCTTCATTTCACCAAGGATGGTATGCGCTGGTTACGCCACTGGTGGGAAGGATGCTTGTAATGTAAGTTTAAAACTCGGACCTTTCATGTTGTAACGTGGTAAACGAGCGAGACAAAGTATATGCTTCTCAAATACGTATACCACCACATACAACTACATAGTTGGAACTTATACGCTTCTCATAATGTTATGCAGTCCTGGTACTTTTTGGCCAGCTAAACTAAACCACATAAATTACGAAGTATTTACGAATTTAAATGATTTTTGACGTGACAACGTCTTATAAATTGGTTTGCCGGGTGAAACTTCAAGAAACTGCGTTACGCTCCGCTCACGTTACGTCACGTTATGTTTTAAATTGTTACTTTTATTTCATCCTTCTTCCTACTATACGAATGAATATTCACATTAAAATTATTTTACCACTCAAAGTCGTTGTCACGTAAAACTTTCGCCCGTATACCGACTTTACAGGCAACCAATTTTTTGTATTAAAAATAAAATAAATAATAAAGTTTTATTTTATCATTATCAAAATACCTTATTTCCAACATCAGGGTACCAGGGATGCAGTGGTAGCAAGGATGTTTCTCTACTTTGTTTTATTTCACAGAAATTTCAAACAACATAAAGTATGACTCTGTATGACTGACTGAGAAATGACTGACCAGTCGTGGTAGGCAACTATCACTTTCAAGTCACAGGTCGTAGGTTAAATTTCCCAAACAAAAACATTTGCGTATTTGTATATCCTATGTCTAGAAGTAACAAATAATGTATCTCTATTTTGTTTCTTCTTCAGCATGACTCAGGAGGCCCAGCAGTACGCGATGGTGTACTCCTAGGAATAGTTTCCTTCGGCGGCAAGCAGTGCGGTGACCCAAGCTCCCCAGGTGTATATAGCAGGGTATCAGAAGCGACGGACTGGGTCGAGGAGACAATATCCAGCAACGAAGCCAGACACGTGCCCGAACTCATCCCGAAGATACAGAAGGCTAGGCTGAGGGAGCGAGAATTGCAAAAGTGAGCTTCTTTTAGGTTTCTGTTTGCCTAGTACACGGTACTTTTGAAATACCGTTTTGTTTTAAGTCCAGCCAGCCATTTAGCCCCTCCGCTGGCAAGCGGCCAGATACTGGCCGTTGTCATTATAGGCGCAACTGGCAAGCGGCCAGATACTGGCCGTTCACGGTGCGGTCGCTTTTTATCTTTATTTCCCATTGAATAGTATAGCGATCTTGTTCTAACCTATACGACATGCTAAAGGAATAACAAGGACATATATACTACGCAGAATAACCAAACATAACAAACTTGAAATACCGTTTTGTTTTAAGTCCAGCCAGCCATCTATACAAAAAATATTTTGTATAAGAAGAATCGTGTCAAAAAAAATACATTCAATTTACTTTCATAAATTATGTATTTATTTATTCTCAACGAAGTCGCAACAGTTAACGATACTAAACTGTAGTTTTATAGCAGGTATCTTGACAAAACGTTTACCACGAATTTTGCTAGATGGTGTTACGAGTCTTAAGTTAGGGCTCTAAACATAAAAATATGTAGCATTTTAAAACAATAATTTATACTGTAACTTACAGATTCAAAGCCCGCGTTGAAGACAAGAAAAATAAAATTAAAAACTGGCTCCGTGATACACTAAAGTCACCATCGTTCATTGAACTTGCCAAGAAAAAGCTAAATGAAGCTGGTTTTCGGACCAGAAGGACGCTATCAGAAAGCTTTAATTCTAGTAGTATTGATGATAAGACTATGGACGAAATTAACCTTTCTAACTTAATACATGAGAGAATAATTGGAGGCGAAGACGGAGCGAACGAATCGGAAAAATTATTACGGACTTTAGCACTCCAAGAAGTCATGATGACAAGTAACAGCAATGAAGTACCCTTTCCAGAACACAGAGCGAATACCAGGGAGGAAAGCGTTGAAGCGTTTGTGGCTTATATTAATTGAATTGGTTGTAAAAAATCTTACCTTTAAATTTTTGTTGAAATAGCGCCATCTATGTTTCGTGTTAGTAACTAGTTGAGGATCACCTATTTTATTCTACGGCTAATACTGTACGCTCAAATAACAATAAAATGTAAATTTCCAGTTATAAATTATATAATTGTTTCCAATAAAAATACTATTAAATTTAATGATAATCATTTATCTCGAATAATACTATAGATAATTGACAATAAAAATATTACCTGAAACTATTTTTAAAACAGCGCCATCTATGTTTTTTATTAGTAACTAGTTGAAGATACAAAATTAATTTTATTAATTTGAAGCTGATAAATGTACGCTAAATTAGAAAATAAAATGTAAATAACCAGTTTATAAAATATAAGTTTAAAGTTTGCAATAAAGCTACAATATCAATTAAAATAATTGGTACATCGTAGTAAAGATGTTAAACTACTTGTCACTAGATGTCGTTGCAGTTCATGTCACTATTCGTTCATAGGTACTATACGTAGATCAGTAGAACACAAAGTCAATTTAGAAAATACTGGAAATATTAAAAAAATTGTAATAAAAGCCTCAAAAAGGTAAGTTTTAATTTACATAGAAAAACAGATTTTAAGAAGTATGAAAAATCTTACTAATAATAGGTAAATAATGTATGTAATATTATAGTACATTATTTACTAAAATATAAACGGTTATATAATAAAAAATTACCAGGATCGCATGACACTTAAGAAATGCGTGTAAAAATCACTAGTCAAATAACGTGAATGGCTCGAGGCGATCCAATAATTTAATAGTGCATAAATTACAACTGCCGTTAATTAATTTAGGTAACTACATTTACACCTTGTATATCGACCTATCCGTAGAAAGCTTAGAGAAGAGTGATTTGAAGTTTGATTAGCACATATTTTACCATTTTTACCCAAACTTTTTCTTCATCGATACTTTTACCATACAATAAAAGTGGTTTAGGTTCAAAGTCACATGGAACTTTGTTCTACTAATAGGTCGATTTATATTTTTATGTAGGTATACCCTGACCCGCGCAACTTCGTTAGCGTCACTTGCCCATAGCAACATTTTTGATTCATGCTCCGCTCTTTTTCGTCATAGCGTGATGATATAGAACCCATAGCTTTCCTCGATAAATGGGCTATCTAACAGTGAAATAATTTTTCAAATCGGACTAGTAGTTTATGAGATACTAGCTGCCTCCGCGCGGTTTTACCCGCGTAGTTCCCGTTCCCGTGGGAATACAGGGATAAAATATAGCCTATGTTACTCGGGGATAATGTACCTTTCCAAAGGTAAAAGAATTTTTAAAATCGGTCCAGTAGTTTCGGAGCCGTTACAAACAAACAAACAAACAAACAAACAAACAAATCTTTCCTCTTTATAATATTAGTATAGATATAGATCAAAAAAAAAAAAAAAAATCAAAATCTTTTTTATTCAAATAGGCCTCAATAAAGCACTTATGAATAGTCACTATTTAAGCTCGGTTCTGATAGTAGTTTTTACTGAGAAGAGCCGGCAATAAACTCAGTAATTACTCTTTTCAAAAACCAACTTACATCTAATACAACAGTGTTTATTACAAAATGTGAAATAGCTTGTAGCGAGCATTTCACTGCCAAGGGTCTTTTTCTAACAAGTAATCTGATACACTATAAAAACCCTTTTGATATAAAGTTTTCTTCACTACCTGCTTAAATTTATAGATTGGTAAATCCTGAATATCTTTAGGTAGTTTGTTGAAGAAGCGTATACATTGCCCCTTAAATGAATTTTTGACTTTAGTAAGTCTAGTTACAGGAATAGCGAGTTTGTGCTTATTTCTGGTGTTAATACTATGAGTGTCGCTATTTTTTGGAAAAAGATGTAAATTTTTACGTACATACAATAAATTTTCATAAATATATTGTGAGGGTACAGTCAAAATATTAATATTTTTGAATGTATCTCGTAGGGAGTCCCTTGGACTCATATTGTATATAGATAATATTAATATAGATTATTATTATTAAGTATAGATATTATTAGTATAGATTATTATTATTAAGTATAGATTAGGTAGATAAAAAAAGACAATTTTTTTTTCTAATTGTAACAGGAAAATTGACTTGAATTGAATACCATCGAGTTATATACGGGAAGTTAAACATACAATACATAATAGTTTAGTGTGAAATGGAGCAAATCGCCTCACAGTTATTTTCCAAAAAACCCATTTGAATTATGTAAGTAAATTTTGATACGGATAGTTTTATGCAACAAGAGTAACATGTAGTTTGTAAACCATTCCAACTCTTTCAAGTATGCAGTAAAAATGAACTCCTTAATTTAATGTCGCCCTAGTATTTTTTTTACATCGATCTTATATTTTCTTGTTTATTTATATACCGCATTTTAAATGAACATAGCCTTGCTTTGTGGTAAGTGCTGCCTTTAAAGCCGTCGGTCGTGGGTTCGAATTCCACCTAGGACAAATATTTGTATGCAGGAATATGTCTGTTTGTTCTGTGTCTGGATGTAATATCTATAAGTATGTAGGTATTTAAAAGTAGTTACTAGCTATCTGATTACCATATCACAAGCTATTGGCCGTGTGTGAAAAATGTCCCGGGATATTTATATATTTATTAGTTACTAGCGGACCCGGCAGACTTCGTTCTGCCCACCAGCGCCGACTACCGGGTCCAAATTGATGTATTATACATAAAAACCTTCCCCATGAAATACTCCGTAATTTGGTGAAAACCGCATGAAAATCTGTTCAGTAGTTTTTGTGTTCATCGCGTTCAGACAGACAGACAGAGGCAGCGGGGACTTTGTTTTATTTATATAGATAGATTAATACAACATATAGGGTAAAATATCATCGTAAAAAATCGATAATATAAACCTCATTTTTGGACAGCTCCATTGACACGACCGAACCGAGACTAGTTCAAGTCTTGCATAAACTCGGCCGTGACAAAATAATCACCGGGGAAGTAAATTAGACGTTATATAACTATCATCGTTCTCATTTCGTGCATTCAGCATTCAAATGTTTGAGAATAATTATTTTTCGTGCAGAAAAAGTTTTGTTTCTTTAAATAACCTTTTTTTTATATTGTGCTCTGAATAGCAAAAAGAACTCCATTTTTCTTATTATCGGTCAATGGATTTGTTTTATTTGTGGGGATTCTTACAAAATGGTACCAGGCGTACAGAAAACTGGGAAGGTCGATTCTCGTGTTAAAAATTTAAATTGTCATATTTTACTAACTAATATTATAAATGGGAAAGTAACTCTGTCTGTTTCGCTTTCACGCTAAAACCAATGATGCGATTTAAATGAAATTTGGTACACACATGGACTAGAGCCTTAGAAAGGACATAGGCTACTTTTTATCCCGAGAAAATAGAAGATCCCCTGGTTCCGAGAAACCGCGGGGAACCACCAGTAAAAAAGTAATATCTTGAGCCATTTTTCACACAATCTGATTCCAAATTAAGCAGAGCTTGTGCACACAGCACACATAACGCACATACATATTCAAGCATACAAATGTTTGTCCTGGGTGCAATTCGAACCTAAGACCGGAGGCTTGAAAGTCAGAACCACAAAGGCAGCCTGTAAATAAATAAAAAATAATTAAAGCAATCATCATCATCATCAGCTCATACACGTCTCCACCGAGGAGCTCGAGCCTCCCCTAACAATGAGGGGGTTTAGGCCATAGTCCACCACGCGGGCCTAGTGTGGATTCGGGACTTCACATGCCTTAGATTGTAACATCTCGGGCATGCAGGTTTCCTCACGATGTTTTCCTTTTTTTTGTTTTTATAAAACTCAGAGGTACGGGCCGGGGTTGGAACCTGCACCCTCATGATCGTGAGTCGGTGCGTCCACTGAGCTAACGGCTAGCTATTAAAGCAATAAATAAAGTAAAATAAGAACTATGTTACTAAGGTATCATAACATAGTAATTGGCATTTTTATAGAAATATCTCGTTGCTATGTTAAATACAATGTTTTTAATACTTGTAATACACTTACACATAAGCTATTCAGTAATATCCATACTTAATACTATAAATGCGGAATTAACTCTGTCTGTCTGTCCCGCTTTCACGCTAAAACTACAGAACCGATTTAAATGAAATTTGGTACACAGATAGTCTAAAGTATGAGAAAGGACATAGGCTACTTTTTATCTCGGGAAAATAAAAGATCGCCCGGGTACGCGGGTGAAACGGGGAGGCATTAGTAATATATAAAGAGGAATTTGATTGTTTGGTTGTATTGAATATGCTCCGAAACTACTCTACCGATTAGAATACATCTTTCACCATTGGAAAGCTACATTATCAGGGAGTAACATAGGCATATTTTATCCCTGTATTCTTATGGGAACGTGAACTAGGTAGGAGAAACCGTGCTAGTAATTATACTAATATTATAAGTGAGGAAGATTTAACCTAGATCGAAGTAAATAATTATTTACCCTTACTTATATTATCTTCCAATATTGAATCTTCCAACCCGGGTGGTCGCCGTGGAAGATTACGACCATAACCCTCCAAAGTTACAAAACTCAACAAAGTCAAGCCGTCAATTAAGAATTATGACATATAACGTCAGAACCCTGTCATCATACGACCGATTACTAGAACTGGAAGAGTGTCTAGATAAAATTAACTATGATATCATGGGCATTTCGGAAGTCAGACGACAGGGTAATAAAATAGAAGAATACAAAAATTTTATACTTTGCTACATAGGATCTACACCCGGAAAATATGGGGTAGGATTCATTATACACAAGTCACTGAAAAACAATATAGAGAGCTTTACAGGAATTACAGAAAGAGTAGCAACTCTTAACATGAATTTTGAAGGTAACAAGATATCATTAGTACAAGTATACGCACCTACCGAATCAGCAAGCGATCAAGAAATTGACGAATTTTATAACACCATAGAAAAGGCCATGGAAACAACACATAAACACATCATTCTAATGGGAGACTTCAATGCAAAAGTTGGAGCCTCCAGAGAAAACGAATACCTAGTCATGAAGCAATACGGAAACGGCGAAAGAAACGATAGAGGTCAGAGACTTGTTAACTTCGCGCTAGAACATGAGCTTACAATTATAAATACATGTTTTAAGAAAAAACAAAACCGCAAATGGACGTGGCGATCACCAAACGGTAAATACAAAAACGAGATTGATTACATTCTTTCAAACCACCCAAAATTATTTCAAAACATAGAAGTTCTGAATCTAAACTACTCATCAGACCATCGGCCTATTAGATGTGAAATTAAGATTACCACACAAAAGAAAAATAGAACAAAGTTTACAAATAATAAAACAAGCCATCTCAAAACCGAAGACGAAATAACAAAGTACAAAGAAAACCTTACAAGCTTGCTAGTGGAGACATCGAGCCAAGACAACAAACCGGTGCAAATCTTTTATGACAAAATAGTAAAGGCCATTCAACAAAGTTTGATCCTAGCTAAACCAGTTATAAAAAACAATGAAACACATAAAATACTACAAGAGCGTACACTAAAATTATTGAAAAGAAGACAATTACTACAAAAAACTAAAAATAAAACACGATCACTTAAAAACGAACTTTCCGCACTATACAAACTGGTTAATAAATATATCAAGAGAGACTATGCAAAATTCAGACAAGAAACAATAGAGAAAAATCTCCAGCTTTGTGGTAGCTCTAAAAGAGCATATAAAGAACTTAGAACAAACCGTTATTGGATAGAAGGACTGAAAACCTTTAATCAAGACTTAAATAATCGAAATGATATCATCAGTACAGCAACTGAATTCTACAAAAAACTTTATAGAGACAAGACACGAATAACAACTAACAATCACGCAACAGAAACTGCAGACAACTACTCTATACAACCAATTCACGAAACCGAAGTAATTAACTCAATAAGGAAACTGAAACTCGAAAAAAGCCCAGGTTCAGACAACGTCACAAACGAATCACTGAAATATGGTCACCAAATTTTGGCGGAACCCCTAACTGAACTATTTAATTCCATACTTTTAAGTTCTGATACACCCAATGAATGGTCTGAAGCCGATATCATACTTATATACAAAAAGGGCGACCCAAAAAATATCAATAACTATAGACCTATTAGCTTATTACCAAATATATACAAACTTTTCTCATCAATTTTAAATAATAGAATAAGTCCGATAATAGAAGCAAAACAACCTGTAGAACAAGCAGGCTTTAGAAAAGGGTACTCTACTATCGACCATATTCACTCCATCGAATTAATTATAGAAAAATTTCAAGAGCTCCAGAGACCTCTCTATATAACTTTTGTTGACTATCAAAAAGCCTTCGATTCAGTCACACACACAAGTATATGGGAAAGTCTAAAAGAACAAGAGGTGCCTGATGACTACATAAAGGTGATTAAAAATATTTATAGTAACAACAATGGAAGAATAAAACTAGAAACCTTAGGCCCCACCTTCCATATAGAAAGAGGGGTTAGACAAGGGGACCCGCTCTCACCCACTATTTTCATAGCCATTCTTGAAAACATCATGAGCAAGCTGGATTGGAGTAAAACAGGACTCTATATAAAAGGCGCCTACCTAAGTCATCTGAGGTTCGCTGATGACCTGATACTTTTATCAGAAACAGCCAACGAGATGCAGAACATGATAGAATCTCTACACCAAGCGAGTGCGAAAGCTGGCTTGGAAATGAACCTAACGAAGACTAAGATAATGACTAACACACGATTACGACCAATAACTATTAACGGTAACCCCTTAGAATTCGTGAATAATTATATCTACCTTGGCAAAAGAATAAGTTTTGAGAGAAACAGCAACATCTTAGAAATAGAGAGAAGGGTCCAACAAACCTGGAATAAATACTGGAGCCTAAAAGAAATATTTAAAAATAACTTACCAATAACTCTCAAAGCTAAAGCTATGAACTCATGTCTGTTACCAAGCCTAACTTATGGATGCCAGACCTGGAAATTCTCTACTCAAGCCAAGAATAAAATCAATTCATGTCAAAGAAGATTAGAGCGAAGCATGCTAAACATAAAGAAAATAGACAAAATAAGACACACAAATATAAGAGCCATCACTAATGTTACAAATGCTTTGACATACGCTCTTAAACTGAAATGGCATTGGGCTGGCCATGTAGCGAGAATGTCGGATAGAAGGTGGACCACACGAGTTACCCAGTGGAAAGGACCACCAGGCAAGAGGGGGAAGGGGAGACCCTTAACCCGCTGGGAAGACGACCTAAAAAGAATAGCGGGCATAAACTGGTGCTCCATAGCACAAAATCGGCAAGAATGGAAAGCTTTGGAGGAGGCCTTCACCCAAACCGGGATTACCTGATAACTTTATATAATTTAAAACTTACTCTTATTACTAACATAATCTAAGCAAACTCACTAATATAAACTAAATTTGTTAAATGTAATATTACCTACCAACTATGTATTTTAAATCAGGAAATAAAAAGGCTTATTATTATTATTATTATTACTTATATTATTACGGCGAAAGTCACTGTGCCTGTTTGTCTATTACTCTTTTACGCCAAAGCCGGTGAACTGAATTTGTTGAAATTTGACAGAGATTGGTTGAAATCAAATCAAAATCTTTTTTATTCAAATAATCCCTTCACAAGCTCTTATGAATAGTCACTATTAATGCTCGATTCTGAAAGTTGTTTTTACTGATAAGAGCCGGCAATAAACTCAGTAAATACTCTTTTCAAAAAAGGTTAGATGCCTGAGACTGGACATAGGCTAAATTTTATCTCGGGTGAAACTGCGGGATAGAAGCTAGTGTATCTTCATAGCTTCGCTTTTATTGGAATATAATCCTTACAGTTGATGCTGCATTTTTTATTTCCATATTAGGAATTGTTCTACTATCCTGAGATCCGGTAATGATAATATCTGATTTAATAGTGTACTAGTGGCTCCCTGCGGTTTCACCCACGTACCCGGGAGATCCTCCATTTTCCCGGGATAAAAAGTAGCCTATATCCTTTCTCTGGCTCTGGACTATCTGTGTACCAAATTTCATTTAAATCCGTTCTGTAGTTTTAGCGAGACAGACAGACAGACAAAGTTAATAACGCATTAAAGAAAAATTACATTACAATATTTTTTTAAGTTAAGGTCTCAGACTATCTGATGGTACGTGGTCACCCATCCTACTAATATTATACATGCGAATGTTTGTGAGTTATACTTAATGTTTGTTATTCTTTCACGATAAACAACTGGACCGTTTTCAATTAAATTTGGTACGCAGATAGTTTATAATCTGGATTAACTTGTAGGCTACTTTTGATTCTGGGAAAATTAAAGAAAACTAAGATTTAAGATTAAATTTAAGTTGGTCATTTCAACCATGCTACCAGGATGACATAACTATAACAGAGCACGCTTTACGCCAACTAAAGTAAAATGCATTACATAATTCTTTTTCGTTTTCCCCCAATTTATTTAAAGTGAATTGATACAATTGTATTTATTGTATCCAACCTACTTGTATAATGTTGACCGTAATAAAACAAAAACAAATCATTTACATAATGTCTGAGTCATCGCTCGGTAGGACTTCGTAGACTTATAGTTTTCAGCTCTACGGAAAGCGGAGTAGAAAATTTTACTGCCTGTAGGTTTATATTACCCTGGTACTTTTGAAATTTAAAATATGCTTTTGGTATGGATTTTTTAGGTATTTTGTTCATTTAATAATCATGATAGAATATCTTTTCTTTATAAAACAAAGTCTCAACCGCCTCTGTCTGTCTGTCTGAACGCGATGCACACAAAAACTACTAAACAGATTTTCGTGCGGTTTCTACCAAATTACGGAGTATTTCATGGGGAAGGTTTTTATGTATTATATATAATACATCAATTTGAACCCGGTAGGTGGCGCTGGTGGGCAGAACGAAGTCTGCCGGGTCCGCTAGTTGATTTTATTTGCATACCTATTTTGAATATAAATAAAAAATTACTAGTGTATTTAGATTTAGCTTTTCCGGTATAAAAATAGCCTAAGTATTTCAGAATATATTCAAAGTTAATGCTTTGGCACTGAAATGGCTCATTCTGAAAAATAAGACTGTAGGCTATATTTTTTCTTTATAACGTACCTATTAGATTTATTTTTGTTACCCTACAATATAAAGGTAAAATGGGACAAATAAAAATAAAAACGTCGCCCATCGCATGCAATGCAATCTATAAATAATTTATTTATTAAGAATTAATTAAAATTAATAGTTTATGATATAAGAATGCCGCGGCTTCTGCGTATACGCATTATCTACGCACACACACACGCGTGTATACATTGAAGGAGACCACACACATGGGTGTTGCATGTGTGTGTGGCCCTATGTTGCAATCCCTTAAATAGGTCGCGCCCAGACACTAATAGAAAGAGGCAGGACAGGCGTTAGGATGGTGACAGGTGCATTCGATTTATTTAGCCCATTAACTCAAAATTAATTTTAAAATAAATTGTTATAGTAATCGGTGTACCTATATCTGAAATATTCTTAAGATTCATTAAGACTATGGTTAGTTCTTGAGCAATTAACAAATATACTGAAACATTTTGCCAATCTGATTCTAAATGTTGATCATGAACATGTACCTGATAGCTAATATTATTATTATTTATTATTATGAGCCTGTAGTGTCCCATATAGCTAATATATAATTGTTATTTTAATACTTATACATATAATTAAATGTATACCCGTTGCTTAATAAATTTAATACATCCAAGATACAGAAAAATTAATCAATAATTCACAAGCAATTCAAGTCACAAATTTAGAAAAGCCCCTGTGACACTCCCTATCCGGCCCTGGTATAAAACTTAAAAAGATTGTTTGCATCTTTTAGTTACAATTTTTAGGTCACAGCCCTTCTGTGTGTGTGTGTGTGTGTGTGTGTGTGTGTGTGTACGTATTGATAACTATATTCCACACAAACGAAATGGCAGCTGAATTTTATATCGATACATTCGTAACAAGTGCTTTTGCTTCAAGATATATTTTATTGCGACGATTTTTTGACAGAATGCATTAATTATAATGAATAGTCACTATCCTACTAATATTATGAACGCCATAGTTTGTGGAAATAGATCGATGTTTGTTACTCTTTCACAGAAAAACTATTTTATAGATTTTTATTATACTTTATAATAAAGCGCTAATCTTAAAAATTACTAATCCGATTTGAAAAATTATTTCACTGTGATATAGCCCATTTATCGAGAAAGGCTATATCATCACGCTATGACTAATAAGAGTGGAGTATCAATAAAAAATGTTGCAAAAACGGGGAAGTGACGCTAATGAAGTTGCGCTGGTCAAATAGCAAATATTAAAAAGAGGAAATATTTGTATTACTCATTTAATAGCTTATATAACATAGAGGCTATTCTAACATATAAATACTTACTTATACAGATGAAGTCGCGAGCGGTTTTTAGCTAACAACGAAGAGTGACAAAAATATGTAGGTCTATCTTAACTATTAGCACAGATTTTAGACCTCTGTATTCTGGTTTAAACCGCTTATCGTGTTCATAGGTCAAAGCTTATGTACGTTATCTGCAGTTATGAATTTATTTAAATATTGTTAGGTTTGTTATTCTTTGATGTTGTGTGAAGCTTAGATACTAAAAATATACTGATAGGTGCTTGGCTACTAATTATTATATCATTACTAGATTTAGTAATAACAGTTAATGGTATGGTAGATAGATATAAAAACCTATATATCTACCTACTAATATACTAGGGCAGCAGGTACATAGTTTGGGGAACACGCTAGTAGGTGCTTGATGACATAACTTCGTTTTATAAAAATTATTAGCAGAGTGTCATTGTCAACAAATCAACACAAAGCAATATGAAATTATACGTATAAACCTGCCTCATAAATTATTCTTATGTTGTTAAAAACTGCATTAAAATCCGTTGTGTATTAAAATATCTAAGCGTACTGACAACGGAAAGCAACTATGTTTTATACTATGTAAATTGACAATGAAACTATACTTTAATTTATTAATAAGTACCTATTATATATATCTTAGTAATTAAAACTCACAAAATTAATTACAATTTAATCATCAAGCATGGCTCTTAGTACATATACTTCATACAATAACTCTAGTGGTGCACACATATGGAATTTCCCCACAGTCAAGACCACCTACTCATCAGCAAGCGACCCTCAGCTATATCTGGTTCACTGGTACCTCAAGGTCACTCACAATGCAGTTCACAGGTCAGTATGCCTTACGTATCTATTGACCAACTAATTTCTATCACAGGTATTGATTGTATGCAAATTGATGCGTCTCGTGTGTAAGTTAATCACTAACTTCGCAGTTTATATTCAAATGGTTTTGGTGGGCCTTTGTCTTTTTTTTCTATTTCAACTTGCGATTAGTCAGCTAAGAGACTAAAAGTAAAAGTAACTCAATAAAGACACATTACAAAGTCTCAAATAAGAAATGATATTAATCATTTAAACTTATAACTTATAGTTCATCATGGAAGTGATTTATTCAGACGAATGAAATGAAAAAATTAAAGAAGAAATAGATTTTTTATACCAAAAGGAAAACGACAGTAAATCCATCCAAGGTTCATAATTCTCAATTTATATTTCACAACATAACAGCGGAAAATAAAAACCTTCCCCACTACGAGCAGATCATTATTTAATACCTTTTATAGTCTGTACATGGTAGTGGGAAATACCTTACCCCTACTCTATGGAAGCGTGGGCCTGACTGACACACTTTCGCTTCGAGCGAATCATGCTGCCATCGTGGTGTAAAATTTGAATAGCATCTACAGTTTGTGCTATACTCAAATAATGATGCATCATTTTATTGGGCATAGCGATGTCCCAAAAAGCCTGGGGCATTTCATTATCCCAAATTCAACCCTGCACTTTTTTTGTTATAAAATTCAATATTTAAATTATTGATTTATTTTAGTGATAAATAGGTCTGAATCATGCAATTTACTTTTAAATGTAGTTTCCATAATGATGAGAAATAAGTAAGTCATAACCAAAGAAACAGTCATAATTTTAGGTCATCATTAAGTAATGATACGTGGATTCATTCAATAAATAATAAGTAACCTTAACTGTTTAATGTAATATGGGTTGGCTATGTAGTTACAAGCAAAATTCAATATGAAGGTTAATAAAGGACTGTTATATATCCAAAAATACGATTCTCTTTATTATAATCTAGCTAAACTATATAGAATATTCATATATACCAGCTCTTTAGTTATAATCTTCCCCAACAAAACTTGTTACATACGATTCATCAAAATCGTTAATGCAAAGGTAAGCAGCATTAACGATAGACAGAAATACTATTAATATTAATAATTTCAATCAGAACCATTATTACAATTTATCATAATGTACTAGGCGATCAGCAACGTGCAGTAGGTAACTCGTCGATGATTTTCGACTGGCAGTGCACAAAGCAAGGCGAGTCGCGGCCTCAGCTCGGCGCTCGCGAAAGTGAGAGTGGGCTCGCTTGTTGCGTAACGACATTTGGCTTATGACGCCCTAGTACTCGGCGTCGTTGCCTACTTTCAAGTTTTGCTTAGTTTTTGTTCTAGGGTATGTTAATTTTAATTTATCCATCCATCTATCTATGAGTATATCAAAATGAAAAATTATTAGGTCCTTTTTCATAGTCAGCTTACTCCAACTAAAATTAAAAAATACGAAAGTTTGTGAGAATGTATGTATGGAGCATAGGTATGGAGTATATTTGTTACTCTTTCACGCCAGAACTGAAAGGCTCGTGATGAAAATTACTACAAAGGTAGAATTATGCTCTGGAATAAAAGGCTACTTTTTATCCTCTGGGAGCTACTACTTAGTATAAACATATTAATATAACGCTACAGACTCTTGAGTCTAAAACATCATAAAGAGGATTAGAGTATCTTAAGTTACTCATAAGAAACGTAAAGTAACCCAGAGCTAAATAACTAAGTGTGCCAAGTTTATTTAAAATCTTTTGGGCTGTTTTTGTGAGTCACAATAACCCGACTTGCTAACTTTCTCATATAAGTAAATCAGTAGGTATTATTAGGGTTTAGATCTGTGGTAAAGAAGATAAAGGTATGTCTCTAAAGCTATTTGAAATCTATAGTAATACTAGCTGTCGCCCCGCGGTTTCACCCGTAGTTCCCGTTTCCGTCAGGAGTATGAAAAATAGATAGTAGCCGATTCTCAGACCTACTGAATATGCATATAAAATTTCATAATAATCGGTCAAGCCGTTTCGGAGGAGTATGGTAACTAACATTGTGACACGAGAATAATAAAGAGGAGGAGAGGAGAAAACTACTGGATCGATCTAAATAATTATTTTACCAATGGAAAGCTACATTATCAGAGAGTAACATAGGCTATATTTGATCCCTGTATTCCAACGGGAACGGACACTACGCGGACGGTGGAAGCTAGTAAGATATAAACCTAGCGACCTAAATAGAGAGCATTTTAAATTCCAATCATCTTGAATGTATGATATCCTAGTATTTATGCTCGGAGTGTACTTCTTTTGCTGCCGGATTTACTCGGATCCGCTTTTCGGATCCGCTTTTTGTTACCCAGTATGGTGAAATTTAATATTCTTAGTATAAATAGTGAATCAGAATTTCGTTTGGTTTTGTCTCGTCAACTTTTTAGCTGATTTAAAAAAAGAGACTTCTAAATTCGTCGTAATTTTTTTTATCTTTGTTCTCCTATTACTAGACACAAGGCTACACAAACTACCTCTATCTAGCCTATAGAAAATTTTGTCTCCAAGACAACTTTGTATGTAGCCGAAAGTACTAGGCATACATAGCTTGATAGGAGGTTGATTTTGAACTTGAAACCAGTTACAAAATACATACCCTAAGCCATAAAAAATACAATACATAGTATTATTGAGAACCCTCTTCCTTCTTAAAGCCGGTTTAAAACCTCCAGAAGCTATAGCAGAAGGTACTAAGCTCGCATAGGATTATATCCCTTATTAATCATCCCCTCTACGCTCACTGAAACGCGCGAAAATATATCTACTTGTAATGTTGTGTTCCTGCGGTGAGTAAGGTAGCCAGAGCTCCACGAGGAGTCACTGTAGCGGCAGTGGGACCAGGGATGGAGTAACGTCGTAGGGGTATGCAGGAATGATACCCTTAGGCGAAAAGTACATTGCACTTTGTCCCTTTCACAGCCTATACAGGGTCGCCCATCAGGTGGGACCGTATGCCTGTTTGCCACTTGTGGTATAAAAAATATGGGTTGTACCACCATCCCCACAGGATGCATGGTACCACCACCACGGCAGCGTCTGGTACGGCACGGTGACTGGGTTACGAGCGCGGGTTGCGTCACCAAACCACTTTCTGCTGTCGCTCGCCTACTTACCCACTCATTGAGACCGCAGCCCGACGTGAATTGGTCGCTGTGGTTTATTTAATAAATATTTAATAACAATTTGTAACAGACAGGAAATATCAACGAATAATTGTAGTTATAGATAAAATACCAACATATACAGGATTTTTTACGCATGATCTTAGCAAGAATGAAAAATATTTATACAATCTTATTTTTGTACCTCTTATTGTAAGGTTTTACTATGCTTACATTCGTCTACCGTTAATCAATTATTGAAGTTTACACAAATATCCTTATTCATATATTTTTTCATAAACCTTTACAAGAATAATAGTAAATGAGTAGAAATAGTGTAAAATTTATATATTACTAGTGGCTTCCCGGGGTTTTACCCGCGTACCCGGGAGATCTTCCATTTGCATGTCCTTTCTCAGGATCTAGACTCTCTGTGTACCTAATTTCATTTAAATCGGTTCAGAAATTTTTGCGTGAAAGCGAGACAGACAGACAGACAGAGTTACTTTCGCATTTATAATATTAGTATGAGTATATTTTATTGCATTATTAAATAGTAGTTAATACACCAATTCAATCTATCTTGCCTACATTGCGCCCGCGCACATTGCATCACAACGCGCAAGCCGCTCACCGCACCCCCCACCTAGCAGTGGGGGGGATGTCTGTTACTAGGGCTCTAGTATCGATAGAAACACAAAAAAAAACAATAATAATAGTGTGGAGGGGATGTCTGCTACCAGGAGTACAGTCTCAAAAGGAGAAAAGACAGTATGGAAGATGACTAAGGCTGCAGTATCGATAATAATAGTGAAACAATAATAATAGAGTAGAGGGGATGTCTGCTACCAGGAGTATAGTCTCAATAGGAGTACAAAAGACAGTAACGAAAGATCACGCTACTAGGGCTATAGAAAATAGCAGGAGGTACAAAAAAAACTAATTAATAGAATACTAGCTATACGGTAGCTAATATCGTAATACTCCGTAAAAAACAATCAAAGAGTGAAATATTTCCTCTCTGTAAATATTAATATTTAGATGTAAAACAAAACTTTAATATATAGACCTAATACTTATCCTACTTTACATAAGTGTACAAAGGTTTGTAAGGATGTATGGATGTATAAAGAGTCGGGGATTTGAATCTGTATCCTCGTGATTGTGAAGCGTTCGCCACTGAGCCATCATGGCATTTAATCTATATGACATTAATAAATATAACAACGCAGTAATGTACATGTAAATAAAAAAAAGTAAGCTTAAAATTAAAATCTCTGCAATTTATTTATTAATTATTATCATTATTTAATAATTTCAATATCTATTTAAAAAGTAGTATATTATGTAGTATATCAGCTATCTGGTTACCATATCACAAGCTCTGCTTTGTTTGGAATCAGATTGGCCGTGTGTGAAAAATGACCCAGGATATTTATTTATTACCGACTGAATAAAAATCATTGATGCTCCGCTCCTTTTAGTCGTAGCGTGATGTTATAAAGCGTATTATGATGTTATAACAGTAAAATATTTTTTCAATTCGAATAGTTCATGTTTAAAGTGTTCAAACAAAATTCTTTAAACTAATATTATAGTATAGATGAGATAAATAAATATTAACAACATGTACTTAATACCTAATTTAAAATTCTTTTTTATACCACACGAATGGCAAACAGGCATATGGTCCTTATGGGAAGCGGTTACCGTAGCCTATGGACGCTTGCAACACCGGGCGTCACTCGATCGAAGATAGTTAATCTGTTTAGGTACTAGGGCACCATAAAGGTCAAAGCTACTGAAGCTACCGGTTTAAGAGAGACAAACCAAAAAGGATACATAATAGTAATATTTATTTTCCTTCATATAGTTTACTAGTTGACCCGCGCAACTTCGTTAGCGTCACTTGCCCATTTTTGCAACAGTTTTGATTGATGCTCCGCTCCTATTCGTCATAGCGTAATGATGTATACATAAAACCTTTCTTTTGAATCGCTCCATCTAATAAAAAAACCCGAATCAAAATCCGTTGCGTAGTTTTGAAGATCTAAGCATACATAGGGACAGACAGACGGCGGATAGTGACTTTGTTTAATACTATGTAGTGATTATGACACATTTCACATTATTTTGTGACAATGAAAACGAAAACTCAAGGCATTTGTGACTCTATAACCGGTATGTAAAGTTGCTATTTCTATGAGCAATTATCTTAGAATAACTACATATTTGCTATATAATATAACATAATACTTGAAAATATTATAACATTAGAATATGAGTATTTAACTTAAATAGTACGTACTAATATCGCATAAAAATAGTTAAAAATCGTTTAATTATAAAAAAATCCTTTATCAGCATCAATTTTTTCGTAATCTATTAAGTATCGATTGTCCACGTATAGTTCTCGTGTCACATCTCGATGTTTGTAATCGATTGCGTTAATCGATACGATTGCGTGATAACGAGTTCGTGATGATACGCCTTTAGAAATGATAGTTTATCACGTGGCTAATAAATCACATGTTTCCAAAAAAACGTGAACAAAACATTGTCAAATGTAAACAAAATAAAAAATACCCTATAACAAAACCAACAAAAAAATAGTAAAAAAAAAATACGCAAATAAATATTTATAAATCATCTAAATCTGTATACATTACGCATCGACTCTATAAAAAAAAAAGACGCTCATTTATTTTATTCATTAAATAATTTTCCAACAAAACATTAATACCAAATTAGCGTCACCGAAATATTCAAACATCTAACGCTGTAGGGTAAACGTCACGTTGACACCCCGCGCACAAACGGCGCAGAAAACTTTTACTAGCGAACTTTCAGTGGTAAGTTAGTCGAGCTCGAGCGCTTCCTTCCGGCCAACCTTGTATCCTCGACGGAGCGGGCGCGCCGTCAGTACGCGCCAAACCGCCGCAGCGCCCGCACGCGCCTCGTCCGCACTCGCCCATAGACACGTGATAACCGCGAACTCACCGACACACTTGGATTGACAGAACGTGTATGTGCTTAAGTGACGGCGTCTCAGTGCTTTGAAGTGGAGGTTAGGGCTACCGGCGCCGCTGGGCCCGCGATAGGCCCGGGCGGCGGTATGGAATCCCCGCAAATGTACGACGCGGCGGCAGCGCCTCCGCCGCCACCGCAACCCGACCTCAAGAAGGTAGTAGAGGACAAGCGACAGGCCTTCCCGCCGCCAGACCTGGACGAGCTCAATGGACAGGAGATCAGCTTGGACCTGCAGCACCTCATCGAGGACCAGTTCCGCGGTGAGGAGACGATGGCGCTGTTCCAGGAGATACTGCCCGGGGGCAGGTCGCCGCAACCGAGGTCGTTCACGAGGACGACGCTGGCCTACATGCCCCAGCCGGTGCATTCTGGCGCTTCGTACGCCCCCGTGCAGTCCAACTCGGGACACGAGCAAGCGCCGCCGATAAAGGAGGAGCCTCCGGAGCCTCACGACTTCCGGAGATCAGTTCAATGTGCACAATATACAGGTCAATATAACCCTCAGCCTCCAGTCGGGGTCAGTGGCCCATACGGAGGAGGTTTCACTCCTCTACCACCTCTGGGCGCACCTTTGCTACCACCACTGTTAAAACACAAGCCGGCACCACCGCGGAGGTCATCGTCGGGGAAAGTTCTAGACAAAGGTACAGATGAATACAGACGAAGGCGTGAGCGAAATAACATTGCCGTGAGGAAATCTCGCGAAAAAGCCAAGGTGCGCTCCAGGGAGGTGGAGGAAAAGGTGAAAACTCTATTGAGGGAGAAAGACGCGTTGCTAAAGAGGCTGGAGGCGGTGTCCGGGGAGCTGAGCTTACACAAGCAGATGTATGTTCATCTAATGAATATGAATCTCCCGGAGATCACCGAGCTGTGCCGATCGATGCTGCAGATAGGAGCACCACATTCGCAGGATCATACGCTTTGACCATGGGTGAGTGTGTGTCAACTGCATTAACTATTGTGTATTACATGTCTATCTATGTAGTGTGCTCGATAAAATTATATGTGTGCAACTCTTTCATTGTGTGCATGGTAAGTCGTAAATCAAACGGTGTTTGAAAAAAAGGGTTCGTGTTTTTATGATTGTGTTACGCAATTTGTTTATTTGTGTCGTTACAGTTTATAAAAAACTCTTTCCACGCTTTTCACCAGCTTCAGTCATTCAGACTTTCATTTAAGGAACCATCTTTCTCGTTTTTCTTGATCCATTAAGTTCGTCCATTGAATTCGCTTTAATCACTTCCACAAATCATAATTGCATTTTCAGTGGACATTTAATTACTATAATTTAAAGGAAAGCTGCCATTACTCGTAATAACTCAATCATCATTAATTAAGCTTTTATTAAGCGTTCTTGGTAAGTCACTGGGTCTCGTATCAGATGTTTAACATAATTACGTATTAATTACAATCGCAATGGAGTCATACACGTGATTTTCAATAACATTATAACATGTGCCTAGATTATTATCAATGACTAAACTTATAACAGTTTCTCTGCTAAGGTCACGTACATTCAATTTTCCAGCAAATTTTATTCAAATTGTATCAATAAAAATGCACTGAACTACATTTTAAACATTCCTCCAATTTAAACTCCTTAATGACTTCATGAATTGTTTTAATTCCATTAACTAAGCCTATAACGAATTAAATTATAGTCCCACTAATCGAAAGTTTAGTCTGCTTTTCTATTTTTTTCTAATTGGCAAATTAAAGATATGAATATTTTAACTGTATTCTGGTTTTATACAAAGAATTTCTGATACACATTTGAAATTTAATCGATTTAACAAACAAGCCTGCTACAAGATTATCAAAATCTATAGCTAAATCAATAGGTTATTTAAAATAGAAAGTCCAAAAGACATAATTTTATCTTCAAATATGTCCGTACCATCATCAATAGGGTCAATCTTCAATCACATAACTGACCCTATAAGGAACTGTGCTCTGACGTGACTAAAACCACGCATGGCTATACCACCAACTATACAACCATCTCTATCACTATGGCATAGAGTTCATTATTGACTATACAATTGCCATCGTGTCTTTCAACTTATGGTACTGTCACTTTCAAAATTATCACGTGTTTTGATTTAACATCTGCAAAGTGAAATAGCAAATTTTATTGAGGTCTCTATCTAGAGTAGTATTCTTTGAATTGTCTTTTGCAAGGAAATGTACGGTTTCGGTGTCATTAATAAAAGTGGCACAGTTATGTAAATTTTCAGGTTTTGATAACATTGCAATCAAACGTTTTTTGAAGACGATTTTTAAGTAGTTTAATACCTTCGATTCGAAAAAGTTGACAATCATTTTGGTTTTCTTAATTTGGTCCAGATGAGATAACCCATTTTATCTTACTTTCGACTAACTTTACAAACGGAAGTAGTCCAAGCAGCATATTCAAAATAGGTCATAGATCTAGGAAGGTGAAGAAATATATAAACAGCTAAGTTTAAAACATAATATTACGTGTGCATGAATAAATCTGTAGCCAACGAACTGTAAAAGTTGCATCACCATATTTATTAAAATTCTTTGGTGTCATCAAATGTGACATTGTTTTAAAAGAAGTCGATGTCTCTTCATGGGTCATCTTCTCCTGGTACACAAATTTTCAGACTCTAAGACATTTAAAGGAATTCTATAGTATATTTTAGACTTGACAAACTTAAGTTTTAACGTACATATGCGACATGTCAAAGATTTCTAAACTTTTCATAGTTTCCTCGAGGTGTTTCCTATACAAAAGCGATAATAATGTATTATAACTGTTTTAAAAGGAGTGTGACGTTTTAATACCGGATCGAGAATTCAGTATTCAAATTCGTTTGTGCAAAATGATGTCTGCTTGCAACTTTCGTTTTCACCGCGCACTATTACCGAGCCAAACTCAACCTTACTGTTGATGATTATTAGTTTGTTTATCGGTTGTCGTCGAACGAATTTTCGCCTCTCGTGGCCTACTTAATGGTTTCCGTCGGTTTGACTTGTTGATTTTAACTATTTTATGTTTGTAGTTGTGCGCTTGTGGGACAATGGCACGGAGTACCTACTGAATATTTAAGGACTTTTTTAGAAATTTTCAAATATGAAAGACTTCTGTTTCCATTGTGAAATTCATTTGCATTCAAAAGACTGAGTAAAATCACGCATATTCATCAGTTATTTAGATACAAAAGGCGAACCGGCTGCATTAAAAATATAAATAAATTCCCTTAGCTAACATACGGATTCCTGATCCAAATTTACTTTGTCTATTAGCATACCTAGAGAAAAAAAAACTCAGATTAAATACCAGGAGTACAAACATCAGGAGTAGTAAGTAATTTTTAAAATTCACACACATTAAATTATACTTAGTGCCGACAATAAATTATTTCAAAATGGTGTAAATTATAGAACTGGTAAAGTAACTTGTGGGTGGATGTGGGTTGATAAGATACGTAGATTATCTACTATATTTGAACATATATCCATAATGGGGAAGCTTGACTTTAAAGGCGTGAAAGCCACATGAGTTATATAAATCTCATGTAATGTAATTTGTGGTTCTGACTAATACCGTCAGAAGTACCAGGGTGTCATGAGTATTGAAGAGTATACCGTATCCCAAAGATACAGGAGAGCGTTCACAAAGCACTAACATATTACTAGGTAAGGTACTACCCGAACTACCAGGGTGTTATGACTACAAAAGAGTATAAGTGTACTTCACACCACGCGCCAGCGGGTGGCAGTTTCCCTTAAGATCTCGGTCCAATTATTTGGTATAAAAACCTATTAATAAAGTCTAGAATAAAACTGTAGCTAACCTATCCTCGTTTAATCAAACAAAGATAAAAAGCAAATATCATTTTCCAAGTAAATCCCTCGGTGAACTACTAAAAGGACTTTTAAAACAAATTTGCAAATAAGTACAACATTTTTAACACATATTTCTCATTATATACTTTTAGGTTGCTACTTTCGCAAAAATCATTATTACACTATGACGTCATAACGGTGACCACTTACCATTAGGTGGACCGTCTGCATATGCGACTTAGAGCGCGTCTAATTAGCTTTTTTTTGGGCCAAGTGAGTTCTTTGCTGTAGATGACCTAATAAAATTATGTAATGCCTCCTACAATGTTCTGAACCCCTGGTACGTGCAGTGAAATGGACTACTAGTGCCTTTATGTCTGGAACTTGTTGCCTATGTCCAGTTATATTTAAAACTCCGACTGGATTATGTAAGCCTAGTACTTCACAAGCATTAACAACTACATGACTAGATACGCTTCTAGGGACGACTACACTAATGTTTCTTGATTCTTCCTCGACCGAGTTGAACGCCTCCTAGATTATGATAGCCTAGTACTTCACAAGCATAAATAACGTTACTTATTAAGAACGACTAAGAAACTATCTATATAATATGAAATCTGCTTGATCTGGGAATGCAGGAAACTTCAAAAATACTATTTTTGACTTATTTAAGTAAAAAACCCTAAACTGACTGGAGAGACCACATATGAGACACTTTACTATCTTAATTCTCTCTTTTTCTATCTTTAAAAACCTTTTGACACACTTTCATTACACAGCTCAAAGATAACATTATCGAAGTATGGCATTTTCATTACATTCCATGGGAAAATAGTTTAACCACAATTCAGTTTAAAATACGACTAAACTAAGTTCCATTTATACTAGCTTCCGCGTAGTTCCCGTTCCCGTAGGAATACTAGGATAAAATATAGTTGCCAATTTACAAATAACGTAGCTTCTATTGGTGAAAGAATTCAGATCGGTCCAGTAGTTTCGTCTTTTCATAACAAACAAAAAATCTAATCTTTCCTCATATTAATATTAGTATAGAAATATATATTAGCTGATTCCCGGCCAACGTACTTCTATATAAGAAATACTAGACTCTATAAAAATTGCGAGTGATACCTACAAATTTTACGATCTATTCTTATACCTACCAAATATACGCAAAATGCCTAGTCGTTTTGGAGTTTGATAAACACACATTTGACACTGTGACACGAGATTTCAATAAATATTAGAGGGTCATCATCAGCTCATATACGTCTCCACCCAGAAGCTCGAGCCTCGAACATCGAGGGGGTTTTAGGCCATAGTCCACCACGCGGGCTTGCTCTACATTAAATATTATAAGAAATATGGATGAAAAAAGGTCAATGCTACTTTTTTGTTCATAATCGCGTTTGTAATAAAATGCCTATAATGTTACAGACCTGTGGATGCATCATTGACTGATAGGATGTCCTTGCTTATCAGTCATAACTTACAAATGCTAATAATATCTAGATATTATAGTTTTTAATATCTAGCCTATAGGTACTAATTGAAAAACTATTCAGTTTTATTTGGAATCGACCTGCGGGAGTTTCCTTATTTTTAGTAGGTAACAACAATCAAATTATAAATTACAATGTACATATATTATTTATTTTTCTCCAATCTATACTTATAATAAATCTGTAGAGAGGTCAATTCTGTACATGAAATACATTTTCAAAATAACTATTAGGGGGTGATTAGTGATCGATACTGATGCCAAAAATGCAATCAGTAAAATTTTTGTCTGTCTGTCTGTCTGTCTGTCGGTCTGTATGTTCCTTATAGAAACAAAAACTACTGGACGGATTTTAACGAAACTTGGTACAATTATTCTTCAATCTCCTGGGCAGGTTATAGGATACTTTTCATCACGCTACAATCAATAGGAGCAGGGTAGTGAAGGGAAATTTTGGGAAAGCGGGAGAAGTTACTCCATTTTATAAGCTGGCGTCGCGTGTGCAGCCTTAATGGTTAAAGTTACATAGAAATTATGTATGACGGAAATATTCTACATAAAATTTTCTAAAAAATATCCCGCAACAGCATATGTCTATCTTTTATAGTTGACTCAGAATAACACGTGTAATTCCTGATAGCTTAGCAGTTCGGAGCATTCTGATTATATTTGTTTACTCTTACGTTTGTAATACTCTCACTAATCCCTAATTAAAAAAAATTGGTTGCCTGTAAAGTCGGTATACGGGCGAAAGTTTTACGTGACAACCATTAGGCGGGCTAACCATGCCCGAGTGGAAGGGACGCGTGCCTCTCACTCGCTCTCATTGTGAGCGCATAACGTGAGCGGAGCGTAACGCAGTTTCTTGAAGTGTCACCCGGCAAACCAATTTATAAGACGTTGTCACGTCAAAAGTTAACATTATCACCTATTCAATAAAAAATAATCATAGAAATCGGTATAGAAACACCAAAATTATAGATGAAATAACCCATCGCGTCGTCACACGTGAATACTAAATCATGCTATAAGGATTATTTTTAAACGACTTAAAAAAAAGGAGGAGGTTCGAGGAACGAAGTCGCGGGCTAAAGTTAGAGTTAGTCCAAAGAAACTATTCCACGCGAACGAAGTCGCTGGCAGAAGCTAGTAATTAATAAAGTTCACAATGATGACACAAGCTTTGTGAAAACTTCATCTAAAATAGGTACTTATCAGACAAGTCAAACGTAGAAATGAGGACCCATTGTAATTAATTGATTTAAATTTGAATAAGGAAGTAAAAAAAACCCTACATTAGGAGCAATATTTCGCCTCGTGATTTCCCAGGAATCTTTAAATTTCCCGGGATAAAAAGTAACCTATGTACTATTTCAGAACATAGTCTAACTCTGTGCCAAATTTCATTCAAACCCTTCAGCCGTTGTTGGGCGAAAAACCAATAAACATACATCCTTGCAAACTTTCGCATTTATAATATTAGTAGGATAGTCATACATGCTACAAGTGGCGCCACTCATTTCAATTTATACGTTACTAGTGGCTTTCCGCGGTTACACTCGTATACCCGGGAGATCTTCCATTTTCCCGACATAAAAAGTAGCCTATGTCCTTTCTCAGGCTGTAGACTATCTGTGTACCAAATTTCATTTGAAAGCGAGACAGATAGACAGAGTTACTTTCGCATTTATGATATTAGTATAGATTTTGGTTTATATGTTATTTTTATCGACCGGTTTTTCAGACAGTAATTGTGGTAATCAATATCAGATGCAAACAAATAGATTTATTATATACATTCGTGTGAATTAGCAAAACAAATTGAATCGACAGCGGATTAGCATTTTCTATGTAAATGTCTGCCTACACAGTTGTGAATCAACGTACAGACTATAATATTAGTGATACATGTGTGCGTTTGTGCGTGTGTGCGTGTGTGCGTACGCCTCCGGTACACTTTCACTTTTTTCGTTAATATGCCTTTTGTGTTTTTTTTTGACGGAACGCGTCATGTAGGATGGAGCTAAGAAATTTTGGTTTTAATAAAAAAAAATTATTTAAATATTTTTACAAATAGGATATGTGCAAAATTACAAATTAAGTATATTATTTTTTACTTGAATATTTTCACAATTATTTAAAAATTAAGTGAATTTAACATTATTAGAATGTGTTAATTAAAAATCAAAATTACGTCAAACCATATTACGTGAGCGATTTTTTTTAAACGAATACTAAAAATGTATGAATAACAAAATTGTACTCTTCATTTTTACCCATTATTTTGTAAACGGCAATACAATCTTTTAAGCGCAAATTTAAAGGCAGTGGTTACGAAAACCTACCAATCTATAAAAAGCCGCCGTCCCGTTGTTTAAATGGGAATCCGGAAAAGTTGCTTAAAGTGAAAAACTTCTCGAGGTTTGGTAGAAAAACATTTTTTCTCCTTCAAATTCGCCATTTCCCATTTCGTAACATGGCTGTAACATTTTAATTGTGCAACAGATGGGGTTCCATTTTACTTCCGTTTAGAAGTACACTAGTTGGGAAATCGAGAAACTCTTTGGAAATCACTTGCTGATTTAACATTAAAAACGGTTGCTATAGGGGACTGTATTAATGATTTATGTGAGTTGAAGTAAAATTAATTTATAATTGATTTCATGAAATGTTGAGACATAATAAATTATATAAAGTTGTATGTCAGAAAAATACAGACGTTAAGCCTTAGTAAGGAAAAAAACGGAAACTTATATTAATAAATAACATACGAATTACGTCTTTTTCTGTTTAGCTAAACCCAATTTTTCATCTATCAATATCTATTTTTTATCCAAATTAATTCATAATCATTAAACAGTAATGCGTATATTAATGACCAGGTGATTCAAGACTCAGTTCAAATATTTGAGGCGCCTTTTCAACGCACGAATCTCACTTGACAGCAAACGTCAAAATAAACATTTGCTTTATCAATATTGAATATATATAATTCCGTATTGAGCTGTGCTTTGGAGCTGGACGATAAGGAAACCAAAATAAATAGTAAACGACTTCACTATATTTAATTTAGCAAGACGTTGCGAGTGTATTTACTTCGCGTGTCAAAAAGCAGCTAAAATGTCCGCTTTCTACGCCGTCATTTTGTCCGCGATCGATCGTATTTGCCTTTGGACGTCGAATGAAAAGTGACACGGTTGGTACCAACATATTGAGGTAGTTTTATTATGTATTTAGATTATAGAGTAATCTACACTACTATAATACTATAAAGAGGAAAGATTTGAATTTTTGTATGCAACGAATTCACTTACTTAAACGATTTCAAAATTATTTTGCCTTTAGAAAGCTACATTATCAAGAAGTTACATATTCTAAAGTTTATCCCTTCATTCCTACGAGCACGGAAACTTTGCGAGTGAAACCGCGCGGCGAAAGCTATAATCCAATAAAGACTCACTTAGTAACTATTAATTTACCGAGACATTTTTACCAAAAAAATACGAGCCTAATTTTCACTTGCACACTATAAACGATTAATCAATCGAAAAAATCGACATTAGAATCCACTGTACATCCGTTTATGACTTACAAAACACTTTGAGTGCATATCAATTCAGTAGTAAAATGTACGAGGTTCTATGCTCTGTCTCGCTGGTTACCTACGCGGTAGAGTGAGAGGTCCGATGCGATAGCCTGGTTGTCGAAGAACTGGTGAATTTAATAGTGGTTAAGGCTCGCGGTGCCAGACAGTGCTCGCACCGTTTCGCAACAGTAATGTGTGTCAAATACGCCTTATGTCATGACAGAGAATGTGCCAGTGTTTTTTTATTTATTTGTTTATTTCTTTTTATTGTTATATACATAAGTTGATCTAGATCGCAATACATGATTTTTTATCACACTAATGTTAAAAGCGAATGTTTGTGAGTGTGTTCGTTGCTTCTTCACGTCTGAACGGTTAGAGGGATTTTAATTAAATTTGGTATGGAGTTAGTTGAGAACCTGGATTAACATATAGGCTACTTTTATCCCGGGAATATTGAAAATTGAAGTTACCCCGGGAAAACCGTGGGACAAAAATAGTATTTTAAAATTTCAAAGCAAAATTTTAAAGCATAATAAATTTGATAGATCGTATTTGGTAAAGAATATTTGGTTCCTTAGATTTTTTATTTTATTTAGTGTAATTGTTCATTATTGCATAACGCATGTTGTAGTGATGTGCCGAAGGAGCAGGGCGGCCATGTTGGAAAGTTTTCGGCGCCGCGTCCGGGGAAATCGGTGACGAAGCCGAAGCCGAAGCCGTCAGAGGCCTTTTGTTCACCTTCCTAGTGAAACTGAAACTCATTGTCTTTCAGATGTTTGCATTTTTTATGAATTTGGAATACCTAATTTAAATCTTGGTTGACTTGGCTTTGTGGTAAAAGTCCTACGTTTCAAGCCGGTCGTGGGTTCGATTAATTCCATTTATGAAAATGTTTTCAAGCACATATTTATCGTTTTAAGCTTACCTTTACAATCATTATTTAAATGATCTCGTACCTACTAAAAACTATATACTAAATAGTAAACATGACTTTTAAGCTGGCCATATGTTCGAATCCCACCTAGTACAAAAAACGAATAAGTTTGTTGTACCGTTTCACCCATATTCCCGGGGGATCTTCAATTTTCCCAGGATAAAAAATTCTTACTCTGTGTCAAATTTCTTCGCGATCCCTAAACCCGTGGCGTGAAATAGTAACAAACACACATCCAAACATTCTCACAAACTTTCGCATTTATAATATTAGTAGGGTTAGCCCTGCTTAGTACCTAAGTATAGTCAACTTCTAGATTATTTTGTTTCCCTTTAGCATCTCCAATCAATATATTTGCTTAATTATAAGTCAAATAATGAAATTCCATTGACTAGTTAGTAATTATAAATTTGTTCATTTGAATTGGTTTGATAAGCACAGTACAGGAAGGGCCGACTGATATATCAAATAGACCTTGTGTTTAACATGACACGGTCATCGTAGGTATATTATATTATAATAGACAGTACCTACTTAATAATTATACAGAATTTATACTTTTGTAGGATAATTAATTATACTCTTTCAGATTACCTCCTTATGGTTCATGTGTGCCTAGTACTTTTAAATGTAAATGTTGGTTAATTTATATGAAATTTTCATATTATAGATTTTGTACTATAGAAATTGTAAATGATTCAGATTTCCTCTTTACAGTTTATGTGCGCCTAGTACTTTTGAACGTTAGTACTAAAGTTTTTTATACTATTGTCAACCTCACGGGTTTTCTCACTTTCCCAGGAGGGTCATATTTGATAGGAATAAAGTACAATCTATGTGTCCAGAACAAATTCTATTTTTTAGCAAGTTTCATCCTTACATCCAATGATGAAGGAAATATTCTAAATTAGGTATTTAAGCAAAAATCTCATCGCTAAAGAGAACGATTAAAATAGATTAATTATCCAAACAGTATAAGTATTTTAAGTACCTATAAAACAAATAATCTAATTATTTCAAAGTATTGTATCAAATCACAACAGAGTTGATTCGTTATCAGTACAACCTTGAACAGTGGTTAAATTGGTAAGTTACTATATCAGTTATATGTTAAAATACTACTAAGGTTATTGACTTTATAATATATACATTATATTAGTATATCATATTAAATCGATTACTTGTTATGATAAGAAAACTTTGTACAAAATAAAGACACATAATTTTTGACACAATTGATAATTTCAAGACTATAGTTATTTCAAATCTATCGATTGGTATATAATTAAGGAGTGTTTACCAAAAAGTACTGGACAAGTATTACGCTCGCATAACAACCATTTCATTTCACGTCACGACAGGGAAAGCAACATAAACATTACAAAACTTTTGGTAATTTCACAAATACGCCGACCGAATAAACTGGAAACATTTTTTTTGCGAAGACCCAAAAGATTCCGCACGTTGACGGCAACAATGGCATTGGGAAACGTTGGTACCACAATCACGTTGTGGACGGCAAGTATTTCCTTAAAAAATATTAATCACCACGTGAAATGGCCGCCTTACCACGTGGTCGACGACCGCTGGTAAACATTTTCTTTCCAAACATTACCCAAAGCACGTTGCCTACGGGCCCACGACAAAGAACTTTTCAACTTTTGTTCTCTCTTTCTATATTTGAACTTTAATTATAGAAACAATGGGTTAATTATTCCACATTAATACGATTATAATGATGTAATATGACGAACTACTTACTTAGTTTTAACATCGAAATTTAATTAACAAACCAAATAAGTTAACAGATTTGTTGAAAATAATATTCTAGGAAAATTATCTTCATAAACCATACGGCACTCCTACGTAGTGTGATCCTACTAGATTTTCTCTTCATAGTTTATGTGCGCCTAGTACTTTTGAGTGTAAGTACTAATACTGCACCATCGCATCGCGTCGATTCGTAGCGCTGCGATTAATAGATCTGCTTGATGGCGCTACATTCCTGGTACATGCCCTGACATTGTGCTGACGTAACCAATAATAAAAATAGGATTTAGTTATCATTTTGTTTCATTTATTATATCTCTGTAGAAAAGGACATAACTACTTTTCATAGATTTTCTTCACAATTCACATTAGATATATAGATAGACCGATGACAAAGCTAGCGTTCGAATGATAAAAAAAAAACTTTTCAACAAAGCTGAGTGCGTACTCAACTCATAGTTCAGTATTTAGGGCACGCAATGATAACAATGACATACATCCGTTATCAAATCGCTAAACAAACAAACAAACACAATCTATAGATGGATAGTTCGATTGAGACGATTCCTTGGGACTATGTATGTGAAATATTAAACGTATGATCTAGTGACCTCATTTATTTGAAGTTTAAAAAAGGTATTATTTTGTTTCTTAATTTTTTTAGATAGGTACCTACCTATATTATATTGTTTAAATGAAATACAGTTACAATATAGGTTACTCACTACTACATCTGCAAAAACACCGTAGTACCTTCTTCGTTACTTCTTTATCGTTTCTGAGTGCCTGGTAATATTAATCTGAATTTTATGTTACTTGATTAAGAACTAGACTAAAAACTTTTTCTATTCTTATCCTATTTCTGCTTGGTATAGGAATTTAGTCAGGAAAACTTACTGATGAATAATCGAGAACAAGTGTAGGTATTTTATGTCAGATTGCAATGAAAAGAAATCTTTTACACTGATGAATACGTTCGATAGATTTTTTTTATCAAGGAGCGGACATTCCACGAGAAAGATATTTATTTTATTACTCACAGTATTTATCTTTTAGTTATTATTTATCAGATATAACTTTATTCTTGTATTGCCTGAAGTAAAACTAACAGAAGAAGTTAATACTATTTTAATACCATACTAATACTATTTTAAGACCAATCAATTAAAGAGGAAAGCCGATTCATTTATTGAACTAAGCCTTGCAGTTTATGTACTCCTAGTACCTTTAGTTGAATGTACTAATGTTTCATTAGCATTTCACAACAGTGCGAAACAAAGTAGATATTAAATGCTAGATTATTACTAAATTTCTCTACTATATGATTCCTTATAAAATTTGTCTTACCTATGGTAAATGACCCAATGGTGGCCAGTTTAAGAAAAAAAAACTGGTTTTTGTGAAATATTACCAAAATTGTGAAAGTTTCAGCTCTGAATATAGTGAAAATGTAAAGTCCAGTCCTTATTTAATATTTGTAATGTGTTGCGCGTGAGATACGGCAAAGCTGGATTCAATTAATTTAACAAATAAAAGTTGTAGTTTTGTGACCCAGTCTTGGACAGGGAAAATTCATTAATGGATACCCCAGTCTTAGTCTAAGTTTATCTTTATTTTATGGTTAACACATGAAACAAAACTAATTTTGATTTTAATTAAGCAATACTATTTTACAAGTGAAACTTTTTGCTAACCGCCTTTACGATTTCCTTAAGAAAAGCCGTCGTTGTCAATTTCAAATCACCTTACACTTTGTATTCGCGCATATTTGTACATGTAACTGACTGAATTCAATAAAACGTTAAACTTAGATAGTTCGATGTCTAAAGTCTATGTCACAGTGATCCCAATGTAAAAACATTCGCTCATGTCCGAATTCTAGATGTTTCTTTTAATTTTTGGCCATTACTGGTACCGTGGCCACGACTGGTACACTTACGATACTAATATTTATAAAATAATTATTATCTTTTTTCTAAATCCTTGAAAACCAAGTTGAATGCAGATGGAATTATTACTAAAATATATCATTTCATAAGGTTATATATAAGGATGGCCCCATACAGGTGGAACCCATATTTTTCATGTTTTCAACAATTTCCTTCAATTACTCATATTTATAATCTGAATGAGTAGCGTTTACTCATCCGATAATGATATGACTGCTATTGATTCATGCAACCCTAGTAATATAACGTACGGTAGTGATTGTACATTGACCTTTTTACATTAATAAAAACAGAATCAAATAATTTTATGGGATTTTTTATGTATGGTTAGTTCTCAAAAAATGGCTCAAAAAATATATTTTTTTTACTTACGCAAAAAGTGTTCTAACATTTTTTTTTCTATTTATAACATAAATTAAATCAAAGCAACGACCGCGTGGCTTATGGGCAGGAATGGCAGGATAGTCAGTTTCTCACGCGTCAACAAACAAGACAAAGCTGCGCTGGTATCGTCGACGCACTTTCACTGCGCGCTCGTGTGCGTGAGCTACCGACTACCGTAGTGGGCGTGGCCATGTTTTTTTTTTATTAATTTGGCCCACATTTGGGCGCGTTACGTCACCGCGACGCACTTGCATTGAATACACGACCAATGTCATTATTGCAATGTTATGTCATGTAATAATGTTCTATTTTTAGGTTTTTACTTTTTTTACGCTTGGATTTGTTTTTGTTGGAATTTTATATAGTGTTACGGCCAGTGTGGTTGGATGAATTCGCAGTATTTTTTTTATTTTAAACTTTTCCAAAACTTAGATGCAAGCACGCACGACAAAAAGTTCTCAAATTATTTTGTCGTGAATTGGTGCAATTATAAATAAATCAAAAAATTATAGACAAAACACTAGAAAAATATTGTCAACATCTAAAATAATTTATTAATATCATACCTAAGTATATTGAAACTATAAAAAAAGCATTTTTAAACACAAAAAAACCACTAAGGCATTTATAGTTCAACTATTTTTTTTCTTAAATATGCATATAACACGAAGTAACGAGCATGTACTCTGGAGAGAGTCATAAAAAAATCACAGTAGGCTGGGGTCAATGCCCCCTAGGTCGGCACCCGAAACGCTTTGGGCAATGCACTCATGCGCATAGCCCTGCGCAGGGCTGCCTCCTGGTATAGAATCTCCTTACTTTTATTAATAAAGAAAATTGTAAAAAATTTAGGTCGCGGTTATTTTTTATAAATTTTATGGATTCTCATTAACATGTTTAAATTGAAATACGAAAAAAAGTTTCAGACAAATTGGGTCACGTAGAAAAAATTTTTAATCTTGGCTTAATGCAATTTTTAGGTCGGAGATTTTTTTAAATAATTATTTTAATTATTAATATCATCCCAAAAGGTATATTTTTGTTTTGTGGATTTTAAGCTTATTAATTTACTTACTTGAATACAATAAATAAATGTATTTCATGAAAAAATATTAAAGGTATTGTAATACTATGGTGGTAGCCCTGGGTCCTCGCGCCATGTCGGGACGGAGATCATGATAAGGTGGAAAAAACAACATTACTATGATTATTTTTGATGAACTTTCTCTTTTACGTACATCCAGTTGAATGTTAAATGATTTTATTAAATTAAGAAAAAAATACTCCTTATGTTATACATTAATAATAATAGATCTGCAATATTTATTTTAATATACATATAAAAAAAAATAGGGCCATACTAATATGATTTCAATATAAATGTCGCTATGCACTAAGACTAATCATCTGTAATCTAAAGACTTCGCAAAGGTACGTACATCTCATGTCAAAAGCAGCTAAACTATCTGCTTTGCACGCCGTCATTTAGTCCGCGATCGACCAATTGAGGTACTACGTTATCTAGTTAGATGATTCTAACAGTTCACAAGGCTTTTTTATACCACGAAGGTGGCAAATAGGTTCCTGATGGGAAGCGGTTACCGTAGTCTATGGACGCTTGCAACACAAGACGTCTCTCAGTTGCCGTCCCTGTAAGAATCTCTTCACTCCCTTCTTTAAGAATCCCATGCTGTAGGTACTAGAATCAATAAATTGGGATATATCTATCATCTGCTCTCTCCTACATGTTACTACGTATATAAGTACGTTGGTTTTTGAAAAGAGTAATTTCGGTTGAGAGCCATCTGCGCTCACCGAAAAAGTCCGCGTAACGGTGTAAAAGCCATCTGAGGCTGTCACCTTCTAGTCCATTCAAAAAAAAAAAAAAAAAGACTAATTACTAAGTTTATTGCCGGCTCTTCTCAGTAAAAAACAACTTTCAGAACCGAGCATTAATAGTGACTATTCATAAGTGCTTGATTGAGGCCTATTTGAATAAAAAAGATTTTGATTTGATTTTGCTGTGCCCGCAAGGGTCCACAATGTTAATTAGATATACCTAACTTACCTAGTTACCACTTAAGATTTATTTGGGGAATGCAGAAAAATTATATGAATACCTAATAATACTCCATCGGGAATACCATGGCGGGCAAGCTCATTCTGAACATCCATTGTAGAAGTCTGAATGCATTTCTGATTATTATTGACATTTCGCACGGCACACTTTCTATTAACATTCAACTTTAACCGTCAAAATATGATGTTAATGACGTAACGCTGGCAGTAGGACATTGGGTCTGTGGGTCTGTTGCGTAAGGTGATTTTGGTCTTGCATAACCTGTGAAAGTCGGCCGGCAAGCTTCCGCGGTGATGCAACGTCTCTCAAGTGTTCTGACACCGTTTGGACGATGAAATAGCCTTTTTTTCGTGTATACGGAGGTAGAGGTGTAATTTTTGCGGACACGGCTTGCTGCGATTGATTCTTAAGGAAAAAAATGTGACGAAAATGTATAGCACTCTATGTCCTTTTCTAGAAGTAATATAGAGTGTGTCTTTAGTTTTGATCTTGTTTATTTAACATTATCTGAGTACGCTTTTGAGATGAGAAGTTATAAGGAATTTGTCGTCTGTTTATTGGCAAAAATATAAGAGATCTGAACCTGAAATCTGCTCATAAATAACGATTCCATTCCATATGTGATAACTTCATCAAACTAGGTCCTTTTAACTTAAGTCTTATCTTTATTTTCATGTACTCATAAACTCTGCTATCCTGTCTTGTAGTTTTTGCTAGTCTAATTTATTTCTAAGAAAGTATTACCGTTTTCTGTCCCTCTCACACCATTATTTCGAGAACTCTCCACCCATTTATATAAGGGCTATTTTCCAATATACTAATAATGTTATTTTGTTTCAGATGGTGTAAATCCGGAGCACCAAGGCCCTATGTGTGATATATGTGCATTAACTAAATTAAACGAGTGACGCCTCTTCTATGTAAGTTTTGTTAGCGAAATTATTGCTATGTGATTTTTTTTTACCGTTTTACTTTTATATAAATATACACGGATAGTTTAGATTTTAAGCTGATAATATTGTTTGATTACTAAATATATGTCACTACAAATATTATGATAAATATATAAGTCATGCGGTTTTTAAACAAAAATATATATACGTTAATGAAATAGCAGGAACTGAGTCATTTAATTTATTGAAGTTTAACAAAAGAACCATCGAAATTCTCTCATAAAGTGCATCGTGCAATAGAAATTATTTATACGAAAATGGTGAGTATACATTTGTTTAGATGCAACAGATATTTATATATATTCATATGATTTTATTAATCCAAATATTTTTCAGTGACATATTTTTTTAAATCATTCGTTAAACCAATCACCTGCTAAGTTCAAGCCGTAAGGAAGTGATCTCAAAATGTGACGGCAAACGAACTTCAAGCTAAAAACTGCCATTGTTGTCTCGAAAATGTTCTCTAAATTTATGAGCATAAGTCTAAGTTACATGAAAAGGCTGTACATATTAGTTTTCTTTTCTTTTATCAACAAAAAGTGTATTTTAAGTTCCTAACATTCATTTGTCATTCGATTTTCAACCATATCATAATTAAAAGAAATGTCTTCAACCAAGACTGAGGTATTAAAATACCTAAGGAGATACACCCTCAATTTACACGTAGGTATGAAAAACATATATTTTTGATTACATATTGTGATAATATATATTATTATATGACGTACAGACAATAAATATATACAAAACGTTCGTCGTAACGATGTAAATATTATTAGATAATGAAAATCGATGAAAAATATATTTTTTTACAATTTCGGATTCTTGTAAAGATGAACGGAGTGTCAAAATTTTATTGAAAAAAAAACAACATTTTCGATACATACTCTTTTAACTCAATGGAAAATAATGAAAGCTAACTACATAGAAATGGGACGATAATTTCATTCGTTTTTTTATATTAAGATGTAATTTAGTTAATTAATATTGTAAAATATAGATTATTATGTACCTATGTTTCGTGTTGTAACTATTTTTGTAAATTGGTTGTATATAATTTTGGATCAGTTATTAATCGAATGTTTTAGACATAAATATGTTATTATATGTTCTTCATAAATCCTTGAGCTTTTACAGGAGGGACTGGCCTGATGATGTTTATAATTTAATTGATTTACTAATTACCCTGTTATCCCTTCTCTAAGTTGTTTTCGTTTAATTTAAATCAAAATCAAAAACTGTAAATATTTTCTATTCGTTTTTAAACTTAACGCTGAGCGAGAAAGCTTATTATTACGGTGTTACATTAGCTAATTTTAATTTTTTGTTGATTTCTGAAATTTTTTATTCCTAAAAAGTACCTTTTTTATTGAAAACTTTTTTTCGCTAAGTTTCCTGTCTACTTACGCTAAGATTAAGTGATGTTTTAAATTAAATGTATGATAAAATCATTATAATTGTGGTGGTGTTGCCAGATGGCGAGTACAAGGAGTAATTTATGAAGGTATATTAAAATAATCGTCTATGTAAATTTGTTTATGCTACTTAATTGTGTTTTATGGTAGCTACAAGCACGGGTTCTAGGCTGCTTAAACAAATGTATTTTTTTTAATTAAAATTTATATACGCATAATAACTTTGAGTGGTAACCCTGACGTTGTGCGACACGAGTACTGAGAATGGTCGTTTTTTTTAATACAATATGCTTAGGGTTGGCAATCATCGTGAAACGGGTCTCGAAACATATAGTTACCAGAATGAATCCTACAATGTAATAATGAATATAATAATATAAGCTAATGGTTTCTGCACACGTACATATTATATAAAGCCAGATATATAAGAAAAATATTTTTTATTAATATAGAAAAATGTTTTAAAAATATACCTATACATAAATAGAATATTTATAATGTGTGTGGAAACCGTGAAATATGATAATGGAAAACTTATACAATCCACTCCGTCCCGTTTTACCTGCGTTTTGTTATTTAAAAAAAACATTTATATGTATAAAATGATTAATTATTTAAGATAAAACAAAAACAGTATAAGTCTAGTATAAAATAAATGTTCTTTATAATTAATGTCTGAGTAAAATGGAAATCAACATTTTCTTAAAATTTTTCGACTGGATCAATTTTCATGCGATTGAAAGGAAATGATAATTCATCCAATGGGTTAATCTACTTATTCTTCTCGTATATAAGAAAATCTAGGGCCAATAATGATCCGCACAAGATTATTTTTCTATCGTTTTTTGTAAAAAAAAGGAAAAAATATTAACACGCCATAAAAAAATATATTTTTAATAATGCTATCTATAAAAATGTGGCAAATATTTTTAATAAATGTCTTTTGTAGAAATTTAGAAGTCGATTGACTGAAAACTTTTTATGAAAAAAAATTTTTACATATTTATAAAATAAATGTTTGAAAAATATCGATAGAAAATATGTCGCGTGTATTCTTATGGACATTCATTATATAATCTGTGGGCCTTTGAATTTTTTTTTCCTTAAAGTTATTGGCTTTATAAATTGTTGATTTTATTTTTGTTTTTAAACCATTTTTTTATCTATTTCTTAATACGTCGTCCAGATGGTGCTACGAGATCAAATCTTTTTTATTTTTCTGAGCCAAAGACTTTTACGTTTTTCACTCTTTTATATAAATTATTATGAATATATGAGTATTATACAGTTAATTAAGTTGGTTTGTCGTATATATCTGTATAATACTTGTTTAATATTGTTTTTTAATATATAGTATATATATTACGTTTCATATTTCTGTTTGAATTTGTTATGAGGCCTCGGAAACTTTTATGACAATAATGTAAGTAACGGTTTGAGAACCGCTTAATTTCGTTGTTGTAGATGCAATTAAATTTAATATATACCTATTTAATAGAAAATTATGTTTTGTTTTTTATTTTACACCTTCCAATTATTTTTATTTGTTCCTTAGCTTTGGCTGCATTCGATAAAAATATGTATATATTTTTATATATGATAGAGGATCTACAAATATTGGTTCAAACATTTGTCCCCACCTGCAACCTGGCGACAGCTATCGATTGGCAGAGACATCAAACCCGAAATACTTGCATTGTCTCCCTGGTCACCTTGACTGAGATCTTATTTTTATCTGGTTCCTTAGGATTAGCCTATATTGACTGCCTAGGGTATCTAGGCAACGAGCTAAGAGCTTTGAACTACAAACAACTCTTTGGGATGTCTGCGCGCCTGGTAGTTTGGTCTCACGATGGTATAAATTGTAATTAAACTTTTTTCTAATTTATACCTACGTATTATTATAAAGCTGAAGTTTGTTTGAATGGTTGAAAGCATTTTAGTATTTTAGTTTTAGGTAGATATGAAGGATATTAATTATCATCACCATCCTCGTCTTTTCCTATTTAGGATCGGCTTTGTATGTCATGTTCCTCCATTTCATTCGGTCACCAGTCAAATCCACATTCTCTCATATCATCTTTCACACAATCATACTGTTTTTTGGCCTTCCCTTTTTATACCTGCCTATATATATATTGAGGAAGAATATATATCTATACTAATATTCTAAATGCGAAAGTAACTCTTTCTTGCTTTTCATGCTGAAACAACAGAACCGATTTAAATGAAATTTTAGTACCCAGATAGTCCAGAGCCTGATAAAGGACATATTAAGCTACTTTTTATCCCGAGAAAATGGAAGATCTCTCGGGTACGCAGGTGAAACTGCGGGGAGGCACTAGTAGTCTATATAGCTAGTTTTTGAGTCCTGTTACTTGAAATAAATTTATTTTAATTCTTAAGTTAATAGCATCAAGATACGACACATAGAGCGGAGCATCAATGAAAAATGTAGCATCAATGAAATATAGGTGAAGTAGATTTTAAATTATGCTATTGGATATCGGTACTAAATAATAAGAACTATAGTCAGAATACATTTGTTTACTCATAAGACAAAACGCCCCATTTTTCGAAGTATTTGTATATAAAATGACAGAATAAGCAGATTTACGAAATCACTGAGTTGTTAAATAATTTGATACCTGCTAGCTTGTAGGTGTCATGTTCATATTAATACTTGTATGGACAGACACAGAGTAAGTGCCTTGTATTTTTTTTAATTACACTTTTAAGAAAACATAATATAAGGACAAGTTACCAAAATGTTTATTATATTTTTTTCTATTACGGGTTTTCTATTAGAGTAAGTGCCTTGTATTTTTTTTAATTAAACTATAGAAAAACACATATTTTACTACAAAATACCAGTAACGTCACCAGGAAAACATAAAACCTGGAAGTTGGATATCCCGGAAATGAATACAGTTTGTCCTCGAAAGATATTTTTAATCATAGACGATAAATTATGGCGGACTAGAACAATGGTCTAAGATTGTTTTTCCTACCATAATCACGCAATGGTATTTAAATACAAGATTTGACGTTAATAGGACATCTTATTAATAATAGTATAATCGACCTTCTTAGGTCCTTAGTCATCAATGGAAAAATGTGTCTTACAGTTTAAGAACGGAAACAGCAAAAAAGATTAATGTATCTTTAGAGTTTATAATCTCCTCGGTCAACTGACAGAAAATTCCTGTTAACCACTGTAAGTGAATTATCTTGATCGTACATTTTCTAGAAGACCAAATTATTGTATCTTACCGTTTATGATATCCTGGTATAAGTGCTACAGGTAATTTCTATTAACTACTCGTAGTTTAACATCAAAAGTACTAGGAGAGCAGAAACGGCGAGGCGCGGGTGAGGGACGCACAGGGCTGGCCCACAAACGCATCCCACTTTAGAATTTGGGACGATATAAATACACACTGCACTTGCACTGGTCAATAGGGTTAGCAGATGCTTTATATTATTATAATTTTTTAGACGAAAGTAATATTATTAAATTGTTCATTATCTACACTAATATTATAAAGAGAAAAGATTTGCAATTTTGTATGTAACGAATAAACTCAAAAGTACTGGACCGATTTTAATAATTATTTTTTCATTAGAAAGCTACATTTTCACTGAGTAACATAGGCTATATTTTATCTCTGTATTCCCACGGGAACGGGAACTACGCGGGTAAAACCACGCGGAGGCAGCTAGTTAATTATTTGTTTCCTTAACCGTGATTTTCCAATCAATTAGACAATAAACTATAGTATATATAGATTAGAATCGATTATTGTAATGTATTTGGTAAATAAAAGATGCATTTTTTTTTATAACCCATAAATTTTATATTAATTAAATTTCTCCATTTGAAAACCCTACAGAATTCAGTTTCGCCGGACGTTACACATGCGGTAACCGGGACGAGTGATCGTTATATACACATAAAATAAAACATGCATCGTGGAGCTCATTTTCAATATGATCACCTTTCTATTACTGGTAGCCTGGTACCTATTTTTGTTTAAGACCATATTAATTTGGTATTTTGTCTGTTATTTTTAGTAAGATCATTCCAATTTCTGCTACCCTGGTAACTATTATTATAAGTCTTTTTTGATTTTTTCAGTGTTTACTAGAAAAAAAACTCAAAATCTTTTTTATAAATAAAAATATCCCGGCATATCTGTAACACACGGGCAATCTGATTCCAAACTAAGCTAAACTTGTACTATGGCATATAATCAAATAGCTTATATACTACACTAGCTTTTGCCCGCGACTCCGTCCGCGTGGAATAGTTACTTTGGGCTAACGCTAACTTTCAACCCGCGACTTCATTTACGTAGAAGGATGGACTCGCAGAGCTGACTGATGACTGCACGCCGGCCCCGCACGTAAAGGCGCAGTACTTGATAATTTTTTTGCTGTGATCTTATTTTAAATTTGCGATATCTCCGAAGATATTCATTGAAATCGAATGATGTAAATGGCAATTTTGTTTTAAATTAAATACTTGTGATGAATAACATATTAATTTGGATAAGGATTAATATCATCTGTATAAAAACACCTTCACAAATAATGCTTAGTTTTAGAACAAATTTGGTAAGCATAAAAATGGTTATAGTGAGCCAACCTTAACAGATAGACATATGCTGTCGCGGACTTTTTTTTAGAACTTTTGATGGGGAACAATTCTGTCATACATCATTTTAGGGAAACTTTAACCGTTTACGCAGCGTACGCAGCGGAAGCTCTCAAAAGGAAATAGAAACTCCCGATTTTGAAACATTCTTCATTGGTGCTCCGCTCCTATTGGTCGTAGCGTGATGTTATATAGCCTATAGCCTTCCTCGATAAATGGACTATCTAATGGCGAAATAATTTTTCAAATCGGACCAGTACTTTCTGAGATTAGCGCGTTCAACCAAACAAACAAACAAACAAACAAACAAACTTTACTCCTTTATAATATTAGTATAGATTTACAACCAGATACAGAACAAACCAACATGATCGTGTACATAAATGTTTGTACTGGATGGGATTCGAACCCATGACCGACGGCTTAAGTATTAGTAGGATACTACCGCGTTTATAAAATTTGTAATGATAAATCAAATAATAATACCATGAAAGTATAGATTTCTACATAAAATTATTTCTATACATTACCCATAACAAACCTCAAAAAATCCATTCACTAAATAAAAAATAATGTGAAATAAAACATATCAAGTTCCCTTCCCGTAGGAATTCAGGGATAAAATAGAACCTATATCCTTCCTCGATAAAATATGGGCTATCTAACACTGAATCTTAGGACTATCAAATCGAACCACTAGTTCCTTAGTTTTGTGCGTTTAACCAAGCAAACTCTTCAGCTTAATATATTACAATAGATATTAATTTTAATCGTACACTAATATAACTGAGTGACAAAAATGTTAATTCGATATCTGAACAGTTTCCATCGCACAGTTTTCCCACTAACCGCGCGATGTCCTATTTAACTGAGCCAGTTAAAAATAACCGGGAACATTCCGCTCAGCCGCATTGCTTTTGCCAAACATTTAACCCTGATCGGTCCCGTCTATCTTCTTACTAGCTCCCTCCGCGCGGTTTTACCCGCGTAGTTCCCGTTCCCGTGGGAATACAGGGATAAAATATAGCCTATGTCACTCAGTGATAATGTAGCTTTCTAATGAAAAAAGAATTATTAAAATCGGTCCTTTAGTTTCTGAGGATATTCGTTACAAATCCTTGAAATGTATCTTAATCTATGTTTATTTTGTATTCCTACGGGAACGAAACTACGTGGGTGAAACCGCGGGGCGCATATACTTATAGGGTACTGAGTGACAGACAGAGTTACTTTCGCATTTATAATATTAGCTAGTCTATACTAATATTATAAAGAGGAAAGATTTGTTTGTTTGTTTGTTTGTAATGAATAGGCTCCGAAACTACTGGACCGATTTCAAAAACCTTATCCCCGAGTAACATAGGGTATATTTTATCCCTGTATTCTCACGGGAACGGGAACTACGCGAGTAAAACCGCGCGAGGATGGCTATATTATATGAAATACCAGTTATGGTAAAGAAATCGGGATCTAATAGATTTAAATACTCAATATTTTTTAATTTGTTCGTTTGTCACAAAATTGTAATTCTATGAAAACAATAAAACTCTGCAATAAATCTGTATAACAATATGTACTACTTTTATTATTTACTTCTGCGTCACAGTTTATTTAACAATAGTAATATGACGTTATATTTTTTTTGTTGTGTGACAGAGTAACAAACATCCACACATCCATTCATAATATACACGATATTTGTAGGGTTAAATACTATTATCGTATATATTGAATTTAAAGGTGTATGAAAAAAAGCCTCCTTCAATCAAAAAACCTGTTGAGTTTCTTCCTGATCGTTATATTCGGTAAATTTGACCTTTATCTAGAGCCCTAAACGCATTTCCGTCTTAAAATGGCTTTAATTGTCTTTATGTAGCAATAAAATTGTTATCATTATTTCAATTTGATTGTATTTTTACAGCATGTTTTTAAAGTTGTATTACTGTAAACATATTTACTGTGGTCGTTTGGATAAATTGCAATCCGATATCGCAAGCGTTATAATAACTTATATTATAGATTCAGCATTATTTCATTATTCGGAAAATGAATGAAAAATAATATTACCTACTTCCTTCTGTTTTACCTAAATAAGAAAGGCCTCTTATATAGGCCTGTGTTTAATTGTTTAATATATTTTCTAAGATTTTTTTGCGATCGGACCGTCAAAGCTTATGTTACCACTTAAGTTCACGTTTAAGCCTTAAAAGATTGAACATTTACATATTTTTTTCTTTGTTATCTAGTTTTTAGTCTTAATGTAAAAATCCACTGGCTGTCCATAAATAAATAAAATAAAATAAATTGCTTCTCGCAACAGTTTACATGAGAAGATATAGATATACCTATATAATATTTTCTGGTTTAATTTACTAAGGGAATTTAAACCATATCGCTCGCTAAATTTTGCTGTTTTTGCATCACATAGTATTTTTCAAGTAAATTATTTGATGCGTAATACTCTAGAAAATGATGATTATGACTCATTCCTGAATAATTAAGCGATAAATCAAAGACTTTTTATTTGAAAACTAAAGTATTTTCCAAAAGTCAGCATAACAAACCATTAAATATAAAAAATCACAAACAAATATTTACAGAAAGTTGTGTCTAACAAAAAAAAAATCACAATATTTTTTCCGACGCCCACACTACACTACAAAAACACACACATAAATTAAAGTTTATGCATTGAATACCACTCACACATACATATATAATACGTTATCAAAGAAAACACCCAAAAACGAACACACATACACACAGACACTTTTTACATAGAATATATGACGAACTGTCAACAAAAGTATCAAACTTGACCATTTATTATTTTAGAATAAATCTATGAAAACTAATTTCTAACTAAAACTTTAAACTCTTTAAAAACTTAAAAGAAAATCTATCAACCAACTCACACATGCAAACTGTTTACTCCAAAATGTTACCCACACATATAAAGATTCCACGTAAACGAATGCATGTGAATGCATTGCTGTAATGTACTTCCTACGCACGCACACATGCACACGTGTCGTGTCGATGTGTGTGTAAGTGGGTCACAGAGATAGGCGAGACACGTGTTGGAGGGCCGGGACTTTATTCATGTGCATTTCCGAAGAGGTATTTTGATAGTCAAAATTTGATTTCGTTTGAATCTATTAGTTAGATAAGAACTTTGTAATGTTCAAAAGTTATGAATTGTAATTTAAATATGTATATCTCAATTTGAATTGTCATTACACTTATGTATAAGATTTTCACTGTATTACAATTAAATAAAGATTTTGCTATTTTAAGGAATGTGTTTATTACTAATTTTATACTTAACTGAAACAGCATATTTTTGACATCAAAATGTTAATTCAATTCAACAGAAAATAATCTACAACACTAATTTGTAGATTTATGTAATATAATGTAACTTTATTTTAATAAATATTTTATTTCTCTTTCTATCTTTCTTTCATCAAATGATATTCCCGCGTGGCCCTTACAGCACAGCAACAAAGGCCCAGGCGCGGACGCATCGCGGATGATAGCGGGGAATGGAGAGCGTTCACCCGCGTCCCCCCCCCTCCTCACCCACTATGGGAACAATTGATTTACTTCCACCTGGACGCTATGTTATCCTGGTACTTTAGTTTTGAACAAACACCAATGGGATAAAGTAGATTGCTCTGTACGCATAAGCAGACCTTTAGTAATGCTATGTTGTCCTGGTACTTTAGTTGGAACAAACACCAATGGGATGAAGTAGATTTCTCTGGACGGAAGTAGACCTTTATTAATGCTATGTTATCCTGGTACTTTAGTTTGGAACAGATACCACAATATCGGATTCCATTATAAGATAAAGATTAGGAGTCAAAGTGGTATCCATGGCCGAAATCAGTCGGACCAATCATCATCATCATCATCAAAGTGCATATATGTTTGTTGGGTGAATCACCTAATTGGAACAATGATTGAATTTTCACCTGAATGGATGTAAACCTACCATTTCTGAAGCTAGGTTACCGTGGTACTTTGTTATGAATTAGGTACCGGTGAGACAAATTTATATTCATCTGGATCTGACTATTAATATACCTATGTTATCCTGGTAGCTTTCTTAAGTATGATTAAGGTAAAATCAGTAAAGACGATGAGGTAATGTTAAGAATGCCAGTCACATACGTTTACTATAAAATAAATGTCTGTGGTAGGTTGAGTAGTATACTTCAAGTTACTAATAGAACTTGATTTCTTTCTACGGTATCTAAAATCATCTTTGTATTATCCTTGTAACTTAATCCTGTAAATTGTGTTGACCCAAACTAATTTTATAAGGTATCCTACGATATTTTTTGACACACGGATAGTCGGATTCCGTGCTAAGAGATTGTGTTATGGTAACCAAATAACTGATATACCTACTACGTATACTAAAAACATTCTTAATAAATACGAACTTCACAGAAAACTCAGTCGTCTATTACTTGCAAGTGAAAGTTTGTTAGGTATTGAAAACTGGTGTCCTCCCACATACAAAAATGCTCTAAATTGCTTTCTTCCATCTATGGCCGACCATTGTCTCACATACTTAGCCACTTTTGTTTTTCAATTACTTTGTCGAATTGAAATGTAGCTTAGAGGTACAAAACACAGTCTTGGGTAGACCGCAATGTCTGACAATGAGGCAGATGGACTGTTTGTTAAGTAGCAAACTATAATTATATATCCTGGGACAATCAGGTTCCAAACTAAATATATAGGTTGTACTATAGTTACCAGATAGCTGATATACTAAAATACACTTAAAAATACAAACTAAATAAGTATATACATATTATATTTATAGACATTCGGTTCTGTGTCTGTCTCACGCGAACGTTTGTCCTGGATGGGATTCGAACCCACGACCGTCCGCGGCAGCTTAAATCTGCCAGTCAATCCATAAAATTAAACCTTCTCACAACATAGTAAGTAATATAAGTATAGGTAAAATGATATGAAATATCTACACCTTTTTTTAAATAGGTGCAAATACTGCACGACGGAAATGCGTAGTGCGGCTCTCAGAAAGAACAATGAAGGTAAGTAAAATTCGAAAGATAGTTAGATATTATGCTAGATACTGGTGGTAGGTTCATTCCTGATAATTCATGGGCATTAAAGTTTTGCGTTTGCTACAAATAAAAATATATGTAGTATATTTAGATGAAATTCAGAATATAAATAAGCTTGTTTATGTTTTTCCTACCACGTACACTCAGGTTGTGGAATAAGCTCCCCGCCATGGTATTCCCAATGGAGTACAGTATGGGGTTCTTCGAGAAGGGAGTGAAGAGATTTTTACAGGGTCGGCAACGCGTGAGTAACGCTCCTAGTGTTGCAAGCGTCCATAGGCTACGGTGACCGCTCCCCATCAGGCGGACCGTATGCCTGTTTGCCACCTTTGTGGTATAAAAAAAAAATGTTCTGTTTTGTGGAATATCAATGAATTTTAACCAAAATGTTATTTATAGCTACTTATTGAATAAAAACTCCATAGAATTTGATATATTGCTATTACGATAGGCCATCTTGTTATTTTCTGCAGTGAAAACATTCTTGTGGAAATCAATAAAATCCAACGAACACTCAAAAACAGATAAATAATCAATTAATTAACGATTTCCCTTCCCACATACAAAAAGACCGAAAAAACAACATTTTTTTTATACGTAACACTTGATCGGAGTACCAGGCTAACAGAAAACGAAGGTGTGCAGTGGAAAGCGGCGTGAAGGCCGACGGGTACGGCATAGCGCCGAATTTCACTGCGGCCAACGCCCTCTGGCTACCTTCTTGAGTTGTAAGGTACTGTAACTTATGTCTTAGCTTTTATTTAGCCCTGGTACTTCTTTGGAATATGTAATTGAGAAAGTTAAATTATACACATTAGTATTTTAGTTTATTTGGAAGTACTACACAATCAATCATAAGTAATTGTAAATAAAAATTTAGATAAAATGTGTTTTAAATTCCTCTGATTAATTAACTTAGTCATAAACATACATAGGTCTAAAACTAGTTCAATACATAATCGACCTAAGACAATAAATAGGCACACGGTACCTGATGGTAAGTTTCGCCTTTATTGATATGAAATAAGATGGGGATCAATTTCAACCAGGAATAGCTCTACTGCTTCATGGAAAAATTGGGAGATATTACTAGTGGCTACCCGCGGTTTCACCCACGTTCCTGAGTAATCTTAAACTTTCAGAACATAGTCTATGTGCCAAATTTCATTCCGATCCCTTCAGCCGTTATTGCGTGAAAGAGTAACAAACTTTAATACCATAGAAACTTTCAAATTTATAATTTTAGTAGGATTGACCTATTTTACAGGACGAACATTGCACTAATAAAAGTATTCAATAAATATAAAATGAAAAAAACATGGAGTTTTATTTACCAGCTAGTAAAATCTCTAGACCGCCACTCGACCAAAATTATACGAGCAAATTGCGTAACCAAGTAATTTAGTATCAATGCATGCGTTTGCGCTGCTTTTAATTATAGCAGTGTTACCCAATGACTGTCACCTAGTGACACAGTAAAGTGTATCACTTCCACAATTTTATCATACCCATTGATCTGGTATTATGCAACATAAAGTTATATAAATTCTTCTCACGGTGGTAATGTTCTCACGAAAATATTTTCGTTAATTAATATTGTGGCTACGGTTTGTCTGGTTGGTTACCTGAGAGATTTGCGGGTTCGAGTCCCAATGGACCAAAGTTTGTGTGCGTGAACATGTCTGTTTGTTCTGTGTCTGGATGTGAAATTTATAAGTATACTAGCTCCCCGCGGCTTCGCCCGCGTTCTCGGGGATCTTCAATTTTCCCGGGATAAAAAGGAGCCTATGTCTTTTCTCAGGCTCTGGAAATCGGTAGTTTTAGCGTGAAAGCGTAACAGACAGACAGACAGAGTTACTTTCGCATATATAATATTAGTAATGCTGCTTGGTTTAGATAGACCGTATGTAGAAAATATCTTTAAAATACTCATTAATTTAGAATTTATTTTCATAATAAGTACTAGGAGCGCATTGGGCACAAAGAGCTTAAATTTACGTATGGATTCACACCACTGGCTTTCGGGAAAGGAAAACATCTTGAGGAAACCTGCATGCCCGAGATGTCACAATTAAAGGCACGTGAAGTCCGCCGCACTGTAGTAGGCCCACGTGGTGGACTGTGGCCCAAGCCCCCACGTTGTTAGGGGAGGCTCGTGTTCTTTGGTGAAGACATATATGAGAAATGAGTAATGAAAAGAATGGCTTAGGTTATTCCTTCATATTTACAAAAGGTTCAAGGGTAAATAAATAAATATATAAAACAAAGTCCCCGCCGCCTCTGTCTGTCTGTCTGAGCAATGAACACAAAAACTACTGAACAGATTTTCGTGCGGTTTTCACCAAATTACGGAGTATTTCATGGGGAAGGTTTTTATGTATATTACATCAATTTGGATCCGATAGGTGGCGCTGGTGGGCAGAACGAAGTCTGCCGGGTCCGCTAGTTAATAATAAAAAAAGACATGATTATTGTTTATCTTACTATCCTTTTAATTATATTCTCTAATAATATACGTACATAATCATTTCCGGTAGGAAGTAACGTAGCAACTGATTGGCTTTCTGCACAGATTACGGGAAGGATGTGGGAGGTTAAAGCGACCTTTTTCCGGGAATGGAGAGTGGAAAATAACGTTAATTATTTTCTGTCATAAAGGATCAAATAAGTCATTAACAGCACTTTATACTATACTAGCTTCACTTTTATTTTTCCTGGAATAAAACGTAGAAGCGTAACGAACAGACAAACTTTCACATTTATAAATTAGTAGGGATAAAGGCCGTAAATAGGCATTCCCTGTTTTCCAGACTACCAGGCTCTCATGAAAGCAAGGAAGGTTTGTAATTATTTTTATACGTAAAATGGACCAACAGGTATAGGTACTTTATTAACAACCTCTCAACATTATTAAAACTATACTAGGGACAAGATAATAGGTCACTTTGACATTTCATCAAAATTCAACAACGTAACCTTGTAACGGCGGGCATAAAATAAGAACTGCACAATTGCTTAACTTTTTTCAATTACGTTTACATATTTATTGTAATAATGACCGATACGAGTAATTTTACGATTTGCTTTCACTAATAAACCATTCTAAACATAATAAACAATTTCTGATCTAAAGAACTGAACGTCGTTACAATGTTGCGTCAGTCAACCCTTTTTCTTTTTAAACACTAGGGATGTTACTCTAAAAATCGAAAGCTGATAGGATTGTAAGTTGAATCGAATGCAATGATTACTTGTGAAGAAAAATCACCATAAATTTATAACCACGTTGTGATTATAATAAAACCTAATTATACATATTTATTATTCTTTTAACTATTCCGATAGTTCGGATAGTTCAAGTGAATAAAAGCAATTTTTTTCTTAAATTACGTAGGTACTTGTCTTATTTTGCTCCTTTAATTTATGAAAGAAAAAATAATAATGGGACAGGGATTCGCATGATCATTTTTAAAATTCACATATGTTTCAAGTCTGTATCGATTCATTCGATTCATTCATTTAATCGATGTTTTTAAGCAGGTCACCTCACTATGAATATAAAACTGACATCTGTCAAAAGTGACCTATTATCTTGTCCCTATTTTAATTAAAAAGATATAGAGATAGCCTGCCTGTATTTCAATGAATGCAATTCTAAATCAGCTTAGATATAGAAAATATGACAATAAAGGTCTTTATTCATTGACATAATGAATAAAATGACAGCATAAAAAAAATAAAGCGCTGAAAGATCGATCTAAAAAAGTCAGCACAAATCGTTTACTATATCCGCAAATTAATACCGGTTAGAACCGGTTTGGTGGTGGTGGGAAATGGCTGCAAAAGGGGGGAACAAAGGCTTCGGCTGCAACCTACATTCCTCCCCCCTTTTGATATTTAAGATTCTCTATGTAGCACAGATGCGGTTGTAGGTAGAAATGGCTTGTTGTCTCTGGTAAGAAATGTCAAAGATCTGTCAGCTGTCAAAATTTTATGTCAATTAATTTTGACGATGTTATTTGTATAATATGTAAGTCTGTATCTATATATATAAAACAAAGTCCCCCGCCGCCTCTGTCTGTCTGTCTCAACGCGATGAACACAAAAATTACTGCACAGATTTTCATGCGGTTTTCACCAAATTACGGAGTATTACATGGGGAGGGTTTTTATGTATAATACATCAATTTGGACCCGGTAGGTGGCGCTGGTGGGCAGAACGAAGTCTGCGGGGTCCGCTAGTTATTTATAAAAACTGCTTAACTTGGTATGGCAAATTTTATAAAGCGTTTTTTTTACGAAATTTCACAATAAGTTGCATAATATTGTTTCATGTTTTATCGCATTTCTCTTATTATGTCGCAATTATAATAAAATTATAGATAAAGATTGTTGCATATGCCTGATAGATAATGCACGAATACTACGCAATATTAAGTAGGTATTTTTTATTTCAAATAAAATTATTTTAGTTTCCTGTACCTATATTTATAATCCATCCCTTTCTTAATATAAAAAGCTGAAGAGTTTGTTTGCTTGAAGGCGCAAATTTCAGGAACTACTGGTCCGGTTAGAGAAATTATTTTAGTTTTAGATAACCAATTTATCGAGGAAGGCTATACGCTACAACGAATGGGAGCGGAGTATCATTAAAAATGCAAAAACGGGCAACTGACGTTGACAAAGTTGCGCTGGTCAACTAGTTCTCAATATTTACCAATTTCATTATTTTTTATTTTCTGGGACTAGAAGGTGTTACATCCTTACGCGGAAATTTAATTAGTACCTATTTTTACCCCCGTGAAAGGCTTGTCGCTTCTGGCCGACGCCATGTTGGTCTATACGGTGTCGCAAGCGCAGCCTCATCTCGTCTCGCTCTAAGCCGTTTCTTATGCAACCTTTCTCTCTTGCGCAACTGCTTGACCGACATTTTGCCGTTTTGCGGGGGAACTTATGTAATTCACTTATTTATGTGACCACCCTGTGTAGCGGGGCGTGTACTAGGAAATAATAAAATTAAACAGTTATATATAATAATATGCTACTAATGTTATTAATGCGATAGATTGTATGGATGTTTGTCACTCTTTCACGCAGTAACGGCTAAAGGGATGCGTAAGAAACTTGGCACAAGGATAGATTATAGTCTGGGATACACAGGTAGATTTTTATTCCGGAAAATTGAATATCCCCCGGGGAAGCGGGTGAAACCACGTAATATTTCTACATAGTTTGTTTTGTCTGGTTCGAATTCAATATCTTTTAGTTTTAGTTTTAGCCTATTTATCGAGGACAGTTCGAGGGTAACATCACGCTACGATCATTAGAAGCGGAGATATGAAAACAACCAATGAAAACAAGTCCAGCTTTTTTATAATCAAAATCTTTACAACTAATCCTACTAATATTATAAATGCGAAAGTTTGTATGTATGGATGTTTGTTACTCTTTCACGCTCCAACGGCTGAAGGGATCTGCTTGAAATTTGGCACAGAGCTAGAATATGTTCTGGAATAACACATAGGCTACTTTTTATCCCGGGAACGCGGGTGAAACCGCGGGGAGCCACTAGTATAATAATAAAGCTGAAGAGTTGGTTTGTTTGTTTGAACGCGCAAATCTCAGGAACTATCTACTGGTCCGATATGAAAAATTAATTCAGTGTTAGTTACAGTAACAAAGATGGCTAGGCATATCATCACGCTACGTCGAATAGGAGCTGAGCATCAATCAAAAATGTTGCAAAAACGGGCAAGTGACGCTAACGAAGTAGCGGGGGTCAACTAGTTATACAAACAATAAATCAATACCAAGTACCAGGAGCGCATAAAATAACGAAAGTCTTTAATAAAAAAACCACCGAATCACATCCGCAGTCATCTAATTAAGCTGCCAGTGTGTCAAGGTTGTATTGAAATGAAAGCATGAGGGAAGGCATCCTGGATCCGGCTCGCAGAAACAAACGGATGGCATCAGGCGGGCGTATATCACACTGTTATGTTATAGGAATCTTCTTTAAGCCCTCATTCGCACTAGAGTTTATTTACCGGACACAATTTATTAGTTTGTTACTTTTACTAATGTTATTTGCAGAAGACTAATAAGATTATGAAAGAAAAATTGTGGTGACTTTAAAGCTGGTCTTAGATGCGACAATTATTTATGGAGTGTAAAGATGTATTTGCTCTGTGTTTCGATGTAAATCTATACTAATATTATAAATGCGAAAGTAACTCTGTCAGTCTAGCCATAACAGAACCGATTTAAAAAAAATTTATATTTATTATTATTTATTTAATCCAGGGCCTGAGAATGGACATAGGCTACTTTTTATCTCGGGGAAATGGAAGATCTCCCGGGTACGCGGGTGAAACCGCGGGAGCCACTAGTAACAAATAAAACAATTCCATTGATATGGGTATCAAATGAATGGAAGATTAGAAAACCATAATCTACTAAAGGTTCTATCGACACCAGCTATTTACACTACGCTAACTCGAAATTTGGCAAAAACGTTTTTTTATGCCAAGCTTCTTAGAATTAGGTTTTTTATATGTAAAAAAATAATTGTGAAGAAATATACAAAAATAACGAAGTTACAAATTTTATAAAACGCTAAGTGCAGGTACTTTTTGAAATCACTCGATTTAAAACACGCCAACTAGTGTTAGCGGAGTGTCCACGGGGAGCGGGCGCATAGATTATATTATGTATTACAAAGTATTTAAATATATATTATAGTAATACGCTACGTATTTCTTAAATTTAAGCGCTTTTATAAAAGTCCGTGTATACTACGCAAACACTAGTTAGCGTAGTTTAGAATGATCAGGTATATTTGTTCATTTGTAGAATGCGCTACTTAGCGACTTTTACTAGCTAAATACTTATGTCAAAATACAATTATATTTATTCGTTTTCGACGGTAATTTCACCATTCATATTTTTAATGTATCGGCATGTGTTTATGATAATAAAAAACATTATTTTAATACAATATTTTACCCTTTTTGTAGAATCGTAGCCAAATAAATTACCAGCTGAAGTTAATAATCCTGAGTTCGGGATGTTTTATGAGCACGTTATGTCTGATGAGATAATTTTAAAATAATAATCATTATATACCTATCCAGTTCAGTCAATTATGAAAATTATGTGCAGACCTACAAGATACAAACTTAAACGACTTGGGGGCTCTTTATACTCCACTTAATATTTATTTACCAAAGGTATTGACTCCGGTCCAAAAGCCTTCTCCGTTGACATTAAGTCCAACAAGCATCGATATTTTGTTTTCTGTTGTATCTGATGATCCTTCTGACAATACAGCTAATATAGTTCCTTATCTTCAAACGGTGTAGCCGACTTCTTACCAAAAAACCGAAAATACAACAATCCCACATCAAATCGGTATGTCTGCCCAGGAAAGTCTTTCAGGTTTGCACATGAATGATAGCCCCAGTAGTAATACAGATTTAGTAACGGCAATATCCACCCCCAGTAATTTTAAAACTTTCCCCTCTTTTCAATGATAGTCTCTATTCTGCGGTATCAAACTAGTAAATGCCATCGTCCTAAAAATGCTGATGTCGGTCTCTAACATCTTAAGCTCGACGATGAGTATATAAGCCCCCGTACTTATATACTGTGATTACCGAACGGCTAAAAAGGCTGCTTGTTTGCTATGCTGCCAGTTGCTTAAACAATATATTCAACAAATTAACATCTTAGGGAGTTCACAAAGTCAACCTATAATCAGATAACTGCGTGAGGGATAAAACAGTAACCAAACCATATCGTTTACTATATTATGAAGATACTTATTATCCGCTCATTTCTTTCAAATGAAGATAGAGAAGATGAAGAAGCAACCATTTTATGGAAAAAAGACATACGGCTTTAATAGAAAAGACTGCAAGAGGCAGAGAAGTGTATTCTCCAGTTGAATGGTATACACCAGTGCGATAGGGAATGGAACTCCTTTATTTTGATTCTTGAAACAATATTAGCTTAATTTTAATTGATGACAAAATTATCAAGAACAAAATTATTTAAAATAGTTTATATTGGTAACTACAGCCTGTTGGAAAATAAGTAACGTTTATCTTTTGATTGATAACGTAAGCAAACATGTTGTATATTTTAAAAATACTAGATTATCCTACTTTTAGAGCTTATTCCCGAAAAAGACACGAAACTTGGTTAAATCAATCCAGCAAAATACAAAAACCTTAAATATTATTGTGATAACAATATTATTTCGGAAATGTATTATCGTTAATGTTATCTATTTTATTTAAGGCCTGGGTCTATGGGTATCCCACTGCAGGGCAAATGCCTCCCATCTTGCTTTTCACATAAATATTATTATTTTAATAACTGAACATTATGAGGAGAGTTCATTTTCTTTTAAGAATAACAATATTAAGTACTTTATTGATTTAAATAATTATAAGGTACAAAATCGAACTGTGATTGATCTGATCTTCAATTAATCATAAGTAAGCACTTAATTGATATTTAATTAACTGTTGATTACTAACTAGTTTATACGTTATTAGTTTAAATTATGTATCAAAATTACAGAATATAATATTATCTGCTCTATTCTATCTAGAATCTATAAAAAATAATATATATTTTAGCTCCACGGAAAGATAAATGAGGCGTTAACTTGTGGCTCAGGTCGATGTATAGTACGCTATGTATAATTTGGCGGCTTTTAACACGATATCCGCCAGAGACGTATATACGGGTTAACAAAAAGCTAACTATAATAACTAGTTATTTAGCCAGTGAATTTATAATAATATATTTTACGGATATATATATAACCCTAAGGTTACAAATAATGCATGATTTATTTAAACATTATCATCGCAACACAATAAAAATAACACATCTTTATCACTATGACATCCCGTAATACACAACGCTAACTTAAGATAGACGTGTGTAACTTGTAAAATTAATTTGAAGAATTACGTCTATATTCGGCTAACTAGCGCTAAATCGAAAAATATAAATAATTATGGAAAAATAAATATGAGATATTATAATGAAAAAAATAACCATGAAGGGTTCCAAATTTCAAATAAATATCGTAATTAATGTAAAAGTTATCACGTTTTTTCCTTTATAAGCCTCTCCTGTAAAGTACACATTTCGGACTTAGCGTAGTATAAATAGCTGGTGTCGCTATGTTCCGATGTTTTTTTTTTCAAATTTGACAGGTCACTGACAGATGAGATGGTATATAATTACAGCACGGTGTAAACGTGGTCAAGTTATAACGGGTATTTCCCTGACTCACCCCGCGAGGTGTAAGTGGCACATCACTTTTTCCGTTTACGTTAATTTATATATATCACGACACCATTTTGAATTTTGACACGTCATTTTATTGGGAAAAAAATATTGCATTTAAATTTTAGTTGATTCGAGACTTAGTAATGTTTGTGTGATATTTGGTAACCATACTGATACTTCTTTAAAATAAATCCTATGAATACTATAATTGCAAAATATTGTGAGAATGTATGTTTGTTATTCTAGAGTTAGAATATGTTCTGGAATAACACATGACGATCAAACTTTCAATTCTATTTTCCAGTATCTATTTAAAAAGTAATTATTCTCTATTAAAAAAATCTATTTTAAAAGTTTTATTTTCTTGCACCTAAAATAAGGTATTATTTATGTAAACAACTTATTAAAAGGCTTATTTATGGTACAAAAGATACTTTTATAGCTGCATTTTCATCCGCCCACCAAAAAAACTGGGTCCAAATAAATATTCCGAACAAAGGTTGTAGTGATTTTGATTTCATAATGCCCCAAACGTAGACTCGTCATAAGCTCCTGAATCTCTCTTAGCGGAACACACAAACCGCATCAAAAAAAGGTCACAATCACCCAAAATATAAAAAGCCAAAATAACCCTTAATCATTAGTTCATAGAACTATAATTTCTTTGGGAACCATAACATCACTTTCGACTTTTGTCACGTGAAAACTTTAATGTGACACAGTCCCATCTAACGTTGGATCTTCAAACTGATTTCAACTTTAGGTTAAAGCTATAAAGTGCAATTTCTGACAGTAAATAGAAGGTAGCGGAATCAATGTAAAAGTATGCAGGTTGCCCTACAACAGAAAGTGAAAGTGTGCTAGCAATGGCGGCGTGGTGGGGACGCTGCGCAGGAGTTCGGTTTCGGTAGGAATTTAAATGCGGATTTAGGTGTTTGATGATCCAATGCACGTACAAACATACAGTCAGTCATATTTAGACAATATTTTGGTCATGCCCCGATGAAAGTAGCGATTGTACCCCAAAAACGTGCTATTAAAGTAAAATACTTATAATTTGTATGTTACAGCTTGTAATTTTTGAGTAGTTTCATGATTTGAATGGGAAATTTCCTCGGGAAATCATTTAAGGGTCTAATCGTGTAACAATGTTGGTTGAAAAAGAAATCTCTAAGGAGAAACAACAGCCTAGTTAAAGAGCTATTTAAGAAAAATATTTTTATATACTTACTAACTTTTCTATCAATCGAAACAAAAATGCAATACCTACTGCTTTACATTGGATATCTACAAAAATGACATAATGCCACTTTTATGTTCAATTTTTAAACCTTTTAATAGGTATATTAAGAATAGGCTGAAATCTTTAATAGGCTTTCGATTTTCTAAAAACATACATAAATAACTCTTTCAATCCCGTTGGCTAAATACACAAAGATTTAATTTGATTTCTAACATCTGCCTTAAACAAAGATCTACTCCATGCGAGCAAAGCCACGAGGAAAAGTTAGTAAATAAACTAAAACAAACCATACATATATCGTTTCTGATACTTATTTATACATTAATCAAAATGTTAAATCACCTTATAAATACTCCATTTGCTTTGATTATCGGAACGGTCGGCGTTGCTATGCAAATGTATTTAAATGTATGGGAGGAAAGTAAAATTGAATGGAAGCTTAGTAGAATTGATAGTGTATCTTTCTTGATATTTCCCTAGGGTTTGTGGGGTTATAGCGACCTTTTTGACTAAGGTTTGTTTTGGTTAAGGTTAATTAACATCTGTTTAGGTTGATTAACACCTACTCACCTTGCTGGGCGCCTAGAAGTATTAGTTAATTATCCTATGCAGCTTAGCATAAGTAAAAAAAAACTTAGAAACACTGTAATCGAAAGAAAAAGGTATTTTTATTTTATCTTGATAAATGAATAAGTAAGTAAGTATTTATTTAAATTGTTAAAATTAAATAAATATTTATGACAGTGTAATAGGAGTGTGTCATCTAAGTACCAGGCTATTATGAGATACTGGAAGGTTTATGACTCGAATTACTGTCATTTTAGCCATCGATAGATACGTATAAAACCTACGAAGTTCTTTTACATTTGCCATGATTTTTTATATTACTGCATGATATGTCTGCTCTGTTCCCAATATTCACTGCTCGGCGCAATGCAAAACATTGTATTGTTTTTAAATAAATACACCATGAATTATTTTTTACGGAATATAAAATCCTCTCCATTTGCGTGAAAAATACCATCTTCAGTTTTTCGATGATGATGAGTGATGATTAAACCTGAGGGCTTACTCCCGAAAACGATTCGAATTTGATTTTGTTTTGATTTCAATTTGAACTCCTATTGGTTAATCCCGAACCAAAAAATTTCAAAATGAACTCCTATTGGTTAAAAAAAATTAAGATGGCCGCTAAGATTGACATGTATTCGATCGGTAACGGTATTTGACGTTTCAGAATTTTCTATTAAGACACAACTTAATAGAAAATTGTTCGTTTCTACAGAAATAAATAAATATTGAATTCCTTATTTTTTTCTACAACGAAATCTTGTACATTAGATGTAATTTTTTAGATTAGATAAATTTATCCTAGATGTGATAACTCGATCCTGAAAAAGTACCTTTTTACTGATCGTGTATTTTGACGTTTAAAGTCGTTCCCGCCATTCGATTCACAAATGTCTTTTTATGGCAGGAGTACGGACTTTTCGATTCGGTTTCGATTGTAACGAAATTCTTGATCGAAGTTAGTTCCAAAAAGTGTCACCGCACGATTGTGCGCTAGAATCGCTATCAAAAATGTATGAAATGACATTTATTCGATTAGAACTCGTTTCTCGAAAGCGTCGGGAGTAAGCCCTCTGTTTCAAAAGTGATGTCACAACATAAATTATGACGTTTAAAACAGAAAACCCAAACAAATATTACCATTTATTGTAATCACACACAAAACAATGTACCAGACTCACATAATTGGAAAGAAGTAAATGCTAGCGCTAATAAATTCTATAATAATTACCTCGCCTCTGGGAACTATCCCACGAGATCGGTCTTATTCAGTTCAGGTGTATTGTGTATGACAAACAAATTGATATTTCAATAAACTCTATACCATAGGGATAAAGGCCATAATTGCTTGTTAATATATCGTTTAATTGTTACATATATCTAATATTTTATGTGGTTTGTTTACTAATATGATGAATGATTTCGGTTTTTGTGCTGAGTTCATAACCTGCCCTTTTTGAACGCCTGTGCTATATGTTTCCCTGGTACTTTGCGATTCGGTGAATTACATTTTTGACATTTGAAGAGTTAATTTCTAGGGCATACTTATGTCCTAGTAAATAAAATTATTAATACCTAGTATTTATCTAGATTTTATTTTCAAGGAAGTTATTTGTGTACCTTGAATAGGTCAGCATTAGCAACAAAAGAATTGTTCTCCTAGTACTTTAAATAGGAAATAGGAATTCTTGATAATTAGATGATTATATTAATTACTTACGTTATTGATTTTTAATAATACACTAATAATGGCTTTAAAAAAGAGGAAATAGGCTGAAACCTTTTAATCCCTGAAAATATTTTGAACGCCAAAAAAGTCTATGTAAAAAAATCGATCATTTTCGTCAAAACCACGATGCTACCGATTCCGTAAGTAACATGATAACTAAAAGATGTATTGAGTAAGTACATATACTCTGTCTCTCTTATTTCCTACGCGAACATGTGAGACAGACGCTGTCCGAAGCCTCAAAAGCGAGATTTCCCACGCATAGCAACTCATTATACAAACATCGCTTACATAAAAGTTAAGTAGAAAAAAACTAACAAACACGCAGAATGCAATAATTACACTGAGTCATGTCACAGGATCTTTAAGGGCATTGTGGATTAGGGTTCCGCATTCATCAGCTCATATACGTCTCCACCGAGGAGCTCGAGCCTCCCCTAACAACGAGGGGGTTTAGGCCATAGTCCACCACGCAGGCTTAGTGCGGTAGCGGACTTCACGTGCCTTTAATTGTGACATCTCAGGCATGCTTGTGCTTAGGACTAATATTATTATTGTTAAAACTTGTTTTGAAAAGAGTAATTGCTGAGTTTGTTGCCGGGTCTTCTCAACAAAAGCAACCTTCCGTACCGAGCATTAGAGTCGACGTTTCATAAGTGCCTGTGAAGGCCTATTTGAATTAATAAATACTTACACTTATTTTATTTCATTTCATGCAGATTTCCTCACGATGTTTTCCTTCACCGAAAGCCAGTGGTGTGAAACGTGAGTTTTAAACTTACGTACGGATTCATATCCGTACCTCTACCGTGCAGGGGATTGAACCTGGACCCTCATGATTGTGTGTCGGTGGTTCCGGCATTTTTATTTATATAGATACTAGCTTCTGCCCGCGACTTCGTTTATGTAAGCTCTCACAAGGAAAAATCAGATTTGAAACATTATTTATTGGTGCTCCGCTCATATTGGTCGTAGCATGATATAACAATAATGAATAATGTATGACCAGTTTAGTTACTGACATTATTAGCGCGTTCAAGCAAAGAAACAAACTATTAAGCTACATATTTTATTAGTATAGATTTTACATTAAAAACTTGCTTTCATAATTACCTAACATTAAAAAAGATAGGTATAATACCTAAAAAAAACCTACAGAATACTAGTAGGTATATCCAGAATTAAGCTTAATTATTTATAAAGGACTAGGCAATCATAAATCAATGACGCTAAGTCGCTAAGTGACCGCCATCAGACCTGTATAATCATCCTCATTTAGTATTTAACCGATTTCTAAATATGAGGAAGTTCTGTGTTCCGAAGTATATTATTATACCTACATTTATTCTAGAAAAAAATAGTGAATATCCTGGGACATTTTTCACACACGGCCATTCTGATTCGAAACTAAGCAGAGCTTGTGATGGTTATATTAAATACATACTTAAAATACTTAGATATGTTTACATCGATACACAGAACAAACTGATAAAAACAAATGTTGGATTCGAACCCACAACTGGCGTCTTGAAAGTCAGGGTCACTAACCACAAAGCCAACCTGTAAAAAAAACATTAGCTTTTGGTAGAATCATACAAGTCATCTATATATTTTATTCATATCCTAATTAAAAACTTTTAATTTCTTACTCGATTAAGCCCTTGACCACAAATAAAAAAAAAACTTTTTTACTCTCTGGCAACCGGTCAGTGACCTGACCATAAAGGTCGAAGAATGTGAAAGTGCATTAAAATGATCGATGTACCAGGACACCATGGATTTCAAGGCGTCATCACGGGAAGAGGTTCTCAATTGAGGTTTCAACTTACGTGTACAATATTTATTAAATTACTAGTCCGGGTATCTTCAATGTTCCCGGGATAAAAGTAGCCTATGTCCTTTCTCAGGCTCTGGATTATCTGTGTACCAATTTTTTAAAATCGGTTCAGTAGTTTTAGCTTGAAAGCGTAACAGACAGACAGACAGACAGAGTTACTTTCGCATTTATAATATTAGTATGGATACTGACAATGTAAATATTTGAATCTACACTAGATTCTAAATAATATTATAAATGCGAAAGTAACTCTGTCTGTCTTCGCTTAATTTAAACGAAATTTGCTACAAAGTCTAGAGCCCGAGAAAGGACTTAGGTTAGTTTTTATCCCGAGAAAATTTAAGATCGCGGGAACGCAGGTGAAATCCACTAGTAATAATATAAAGAGAAAAGATTTAATTTTATGATAAAAGAATATTAATTTATGATTTAACTACATAGGTAAGAAAACCGCGCAGGGGAAACTAGTAAACAAATAACCATCAATTTGATAGTATAAAATATTTACCCCTAATACATATAGCCTACATTGACTATATAAAGATGATAAAACAATATTTCACCTAAACATAATATATAAATACACGAGATATTCATGTAATTTGCATAATTTTGCCCCAAATATGAATATAATTTACTACCTTCAGTGAGACGTACGTAAACTATAACCGAAAACTCGTTCAAATAATTACAAACAATAATCTAATTCTTACTTCTAGGAAATGTCGCTAGTAGTCCCTTTATCAAATTATTTTTAAACAAATAGAACAGCATCCAAATAAACGCGTTCAAAAATGCAACCTTTTTTTTTAATGTCCATCTCACCAATAGTAAACCTTAAAACTTTTTTTTCAAAATAAATGCCCCAAGGCATTGCACTCTGCGCCCGCGCGGGCGGGATGCGCAAGCGCCGAAGCATTCCACTGTCGCTTTCCGAGCTTTCTTCCGCCTAGCAGCCTTGGAAATTTTGGAACAGAGCCGTGAATGGAGACTTTATTGTGTCTAAAATTTTTGTATAATGTTTAGAATATAATGTGAATTGAAGATATTGAAATAATTCGACAACTTCTGTATCAGAATGAATAGAAAGAGGTTTCAGTTAAAAACAAGATTTGATTAAACATAGGTACTAAATGTCATGTTGGTATATAAATATTGTACGCTATTTACATATTTAGGAACCAAACTCACATTTGGTTTAAGTATAAATTTAACCAAATCTTATTTAAAAACTGATTTATTTCTATTATATTTTCTATTTACACCGAGAAATAACCAAATATTTTGACTACGACACTTTTTATCTTACCACTGCACTGCTCACCAAATCCATTTCATTTGTATAATTTAAATATTTCACACATTTCGGTATCGACTTAACGCTTTCCAAGTAAATAAAAGTACTAAATTAGGTTATTAATACAAGATCAATTGGGTAAAAATTTATAATTCCATTGTACCGTTAGACCATTAAATAGTCACAAATAGAACGCATGGAGATTAAATATAAAAATTAACAATTTAATCAACATATATGAAAACGTCGACTCCACCCGCCCCTATTCCGCCCAGAGTGAATGAACTAAATAAGCGAGATGCCCAAAACTCGTACTTTCACCGAGGTTAAAGAACCCTATGAGGCCCTTGGCCCTGACGATGCACTTATCTGCACCATAGACAAAAACCCATAACAATTACACTGGTTTTTGGTTATTTGGAGGTCATTGTCATCTTTTAAATGGGGTATTTTAAATCCTATAGACAGACGGTTGTCTAATAATATTTATTATGTGAACTTCTTGAATAATTTAGATTTAAACTACCAGGGAGGCAGTAGAAGTAAAGAGAGCCAACGACGGCATAAGTCTACTCGTTAGTACTATTTATGGTTGGTTACCTTTGGTTAACTAAACGTCAGTAAAAGTCATTAGGGAGAAATACTAGGAAAATAGGAGGGAATAGGATTTAAAAATCTAGATGAGTACCTATGTATTTAAAGTAGTATATCAGAGAAGGATATTATTATATAAGAGAAGGTGTTCGGATTCTCGATGCATATTATATTTTTCTTTTAAAAGGGAATTTTCGTTAATTGTGAACATATCTTAAATCCCTTCAGATGTTATGCGTGAAAGATCTTAAAATATCCTTTCTTACAAATTTACGTAGGTAGGCTCTATTATATTTTTCCGTACAATTTAAACTAAGTATTATAGGTTCCATCCCGCGGTTTCATCCGCGATTCCCGGGGACCTTTAATATTCCCGGGGTAAAAGTAGCCAGAACATATTTATACTCTACTAGCTGCCTCCACGCGGTTTTACCCGCGTAGTTCCCGTTCCCGTGGGAATACAGGGATATAATATAGCCTATGTTACTCGGGGATAATGTAGCTTTCCAAAGGTGAAAGAATTTTTGAAATCGGTCCAGTTGTTTCGGAGCCTATTCATTACAAACAAACAAACAAATCTTTCCTCTTTATAATATTAGTATAGATGTCAATTTTCATCTGGATCCCTTCACGCGTTGTTGCGTAAAAGGCACAATCATCCATACATTTTTCTCACAAACTTTTCGAATTTACATTATTTAGTCGGATAATGCCTATTAACGCGTAATAATGCATAAATGTTTGCTCAAATTTCAAAACCCTAAATTTTAAATAGATTTAATTCCTTAAAAAAATTAAAAGTACCAGGGACCCAACACCGTATAGGAACTATGTATGTAAACTCCACAAATCTATTACTATGATGTGAAACCTCAAACGCGCGGCATTTGATCACCAAAACTGCATAGAGCGGTGTCAACGCACCGGTCGTTGTACGCACCGGCACACTCTAAGGGCATAATGGTACGCATCTCAATACTTATTTACTAGATTATAAATTTTTTGGACATATAAAAAATATATTTGACAGCCCGGTTGGCTTTGTGGTTAGTGACCCTGACTCTCAAGCCGCGGGTCTTGGGTTCGAATCCCACCCAGGACAAACATTTGTATGCATGAATATGTCTGTTTGTCCTGTGTCTGGATGTAAATATCTATATAAGTATGTATTTAAAAGTAGTATATGTAGTATATCAGCTATCTGGTTACCATATCACAAGCTCTGCTTAGTTTGGAATCAGATTGGCCGTGTGTGAAAAATGTCCCAGGATATTTATTTATTAATTTATTTATATAAAATTTACAAATATCACTCGAATTAGGATACTAGAAAACTAGGTTCTGTCGAAGAAGGAATAAGGTCTATACCAAGTGAGCGAAGCTTAAAAAATGTTATTAAATTAAATTAGTGAATTGCCATATAAGTAATTATGACTACTTTATTTAAAATCAGTAATTTCTTGTTAATTTTATATATTCAATGGAGATATATAAGTATGTATTTCAAACATTGAATATCAGCTATCTGGTTACCAAACACAAGCTCACTTTGATGCTTAATTTGAAATCCGATTGGCCGTGTGTGAAAAATTGTCTCAGGATATTTATTTTTATTTTTAATTAGATTTCATATTGTTTAGAGGTTGTTAATATATGTAGTATACCTGTTGGTCCATTTTACGTATAAAAAATAATTACAAGCTTTCCTTGCTTTCGTGAGAGCCTTGTAGTTTGGATATGTATTATTATTTATTGATTTACTTTATTTATACTAATCAAAGTTACCACCTAAATTAGGTATATACAAATTAGGCAAGTAATGACCTCAAAAAATAAATACAGCTAACAAATAGACAATCCGCTACATCCAGCGGTTGTACAGCAAGCACGTGCAAGGCCGCGTATCGAAGGGTCGTCGACTCCTGCGCAGCCTCCGTTGCACCGCGCCGCTAGTAAATGGACGAAAAAACAATTAGCTAGGAGGAACTATTGACAAACTACCAGGAATACATAATTGATTTAGAGTTACAAATTACAATACATAGACGAAAAAATATGGCTTTGTGGTTAGTGACCCTGACTCTCAAGCCGCGGGTCGTGGGTTCGAATCCTTCCCAGGACAAACATTTATATGCATGAATATGTCTGTTTGTCCTGTGTCTGGATGTAAATATCTATATAAGTATGTATTTAAAAGTAGTATATGTAATATATCAGCTATCTGCTTACCATATCACAAGCTCGGTTTAGTTTGGAATTAGATTGGGCGTGTGTGAACAATGTCCAGGATATTTATATTTATATGAACTGGAAATGGAATACCTTTAAAATCATCATCAGCTCATATACTTCACCAGTGTTGGAGCACGAGCCTCTCTGAAATGGTTTAGGCCATAGTCCACCACGCTGGCCTAGTGTGGATTGACATTTTAAGCACGGTTTCCTCAAGATGTTTTTCTTTCATCACAGTAAGTATGAGGCAGGGACTTGAACCTACCTACTGCGAGAGTGGGTGCGTTTGCTACTGTGCCAATTATAGTAATTTTATGAGTATTAATTTTTATCTGTAGTATTTTTTGTTCTGTTTTGTGTCTTTTTTAGTGTTTGTAGTCGTCATCTGTAATTTTTTTTATTTATTTATTTAGCGTTTAAAAAATTAACAAAAATTTAGTTTTAAATAGCTCTAAGAAAACCTCCTCGGGCTTATAAATTGAGACACCATTTACGATTTATATCTTTTGTACTTGTATTTTTTAATGTATCGATGTGTGTCTTGTTGGTGATCTAATAAATACTAATATTATAAAGAGGAAAGATTTGTTTGTTTGTAATGAATAGGCTCCGAAACTACTGGACCGATTTCAAAAATTCTTTCACCTTTGGAAAGCTACATTATCCCCGCGGGTAAAATCGCGCGGGGGCAGCTAGTAAATAAACAAATTCATAAATAATTGAATGAAATTTAATTCAAATAAATGCAGGTTATATGTGAATGAACTATATTAAGAATTCAGCAATAAATTAATACTAAAATCAGCAAAAATAACTGCGGTCGGTCAGACAATGGGTGACGGACAAAAGCCTTTCTCGGAATGATTGCGATCAATTAATTTGTGCTTAAGAATGTTTTCATTATAAATTATATTAGTCACTATACCACCTATGGTTTTTAGTTAGTTGGTGGTATTTTTCTGAGTAAGTATCTAATAAATAAATATCCTGGGATATTTTTCACACACGGCCAATCTGATTCCAAAGTAAGCAGAGCTTGCGATATGGTAACCAGATAGATGTTTTACTATCTTAACTAATATTATAAATAGAAAGTAGACAGACAGACAGACTGTCATATGTATTGTGTGTTTGTCTGACACATCGAATTTCTCTTATATCTACGTCCTAAAACCGGGCCTAGTAATTTTCGAGAAATAAAACTAAAAATGATTTTCTTGCTGGTTTTTCTCAGACGGCTGACTTTACTGTGTAGTTTAAAAATGACTTAGCATAGTGGTTAAGTACCCTTTAAGCCCGGCCGTGGATTCTATGTCCACAAAGGACAAACAACAAAGTGTGTAAATAATAATATTTTAACGGTATATTAATTAGTATATACATATATAAATATGGGACAATATTTGCTAAGTTTGGAATCAGATTAAGTATTTGTAAAGAATGATAAAGAAAAAAAAATTATAAACTAAAATAATGTAGTTACTATATAAATAAATCCCCTTATTTATAATAATAAAAAAAATTTTAAATAAACTTAATAGATCAGAAGATAGAATAGCTATAAAAATGTCTGGCTTATTGCTACAGGGTGTTACATAATCAGCCGCTAACTGGCAACTGGGCAAGTAGACCGGAACGTTCGTGTATACAGGATGTTATTTCTTGTCAAGTCTTAGAATTAAAAAAAATATTTTTTTTTTGTTTTTTTTTTTTTGACAATTTAATCTAGGAACTATTTACCAAGCATTATTTATCATATTAAACTTCTTTCTTAAATTGTTGAAATTAGTAGGCCTACATCAATTTAAGAACTAAGTAGCAAACAAAACTTTAACAAAAAATTTTTTTATAGTATTTTTTTTTTTATAAAATTTTTTTTTTATCCAAAATAAAGTCACACAGCCTGTAAAAGTGAATCTTAAAATTGCAACCAGTTTTACGCCATACCGTGTAAAATGAGAAGAATCAAGTTGTAACCATTTCCTAGTCGCTGATGCTTATGTCACTCCGACTCCGCTACTCTGTGGCCCACATTGCGAAAAAAGTGCATTGTTTTTGGACATCTCTTTCGTTTTCTGCGCGCCTGGTACATCGAATGCGCTTTACTTGATTATATATTTATAAAAAACATGCAGTTTTTGTCTTATTAAAATGATGTCGTAATAGCCCCGTTTTAAAAGCAGCTTTCTCTTTCTCGCATTGTCTATCTCTTTTCTGCAAATATGTTATAATAAATTACCACTTAATAAGAATCTAAAGCTGTTTTTGATCTTCAATTTCCCCACGGTAAAAAGTATTGAATGTGCTACATAGACTAGCTTACGTCCCGCGGTTTGTCTCGCGTTCCCGTGGAGCCTTTAATATTCCCGGGCGGACTGAAAGCCGCATTATTCCAGAACTAGTTAGAATATATTCATGCAAGTACTGAATGTACTCATGTTTATATATTTTTTGCATCTATACTATATATATGTACCATGTACCTATACTAATATTATAAATTTGAAAGTAACTCTGTCTGTCCGTCTCGAATCACGCTATAACTACTGAACCGATTGAAATGAAATTTGTTACACAGATAGTCTCTAGAGCCTGAGAAAGGACATAGGCTACTTTTTATCCCGGGAAAATGGAGGATCTCCCGGGTACGTGGGTGAAACCGCGGGTGGTCACTAGTATTTTTATATTTTGGCAAAATAGCTCCGCTTAAGGTGCGAAGCCGGGCCGTTAGATTAATATGAGTAGCAAACCGTTCTGACTTCACATTAAAAATCTTTATTAACAAAGATTAGGTAAACATAACATACCTATTTATAATATTACAAACTTGCTAATAACCGATAATGTAGGTGAGCGAACTCTAACGCGCATAAATGCAGGCTAGTGCCCTGAAAGCGCATATCGGTCGAAAAACCCTAGAGTATGTGAAATTACATTAATCTGTAATACTATCCTGGGTGCTAGTTCAAACCCTGGCCCGTACCTGTGAGTTTAAATACACGTACGGATTCACACCACTGGCTTTCGGTGAAAGAAAACATCGTGAGGAAACCTGCATGCCCGTGATGTCAATTAAAGGCTTGTGCAGTCCGCCGCCGCACTAGGCCCGCTTGGTGGACTATGGCCTAAATCCCCTCGTTGTTAGGGGAGGCTCGTGCTCCTCGGTGGAAGTGGTGAATGTTTTGTTTTAATATCGCATTTCTATTTCCCGTAATAATTAGTAAATATGTATCTTATACTATTGTACCTACTACCTTCCGCCCCGCTTTCCCAGGATCAATAGTGTCCTTTCCTGAACTCTAGTCTATATATGTGCCAAATTTCATCAACAACGGAGGTTTTGGTGAGAAAACGTAACAATAATTTATTGTCAATGGAGTACAGTTTGGGGTTTTTCAAGAAGGGAGTGAAGAGATTTTTACAGGGTCGGCAACGCGTGAGTGACGCCCCTGGTGTTGCGCGCGTCCATAGGCTACGGTAACCGCGCGCCATCAGGTGGGACCGTATGCCTGTTTGCCACCTTAGTGGTATAAAAAAACAGAGTTACTTTCGCATTTATAATATTAATAGGGACTATTTTCATGAAAAAACTATATAATTGCCGATATAATGCAAAACTTACTCACTACTTACTAGGAATGTAAATGGCGGAAAAAATATAGGTATCTATATAAATAGGTACACACTTAAGTACAGTTTATTAAACCCTGATGTCGCGATAATAAACTCATGATGCACTTTTTATCTTTTGTATTTTTATCGTGCAATGATCTTGATGCGCAGTTTTTATTCTTGAAAATGCATTGATAAGAAATACCTTGTGTTTGTAAACTGTTGTTATAATGTTATATAAACTGTACATATAACTTCATGGAGGCGCGTGATTCTAGAGTTCATCTCTCTGGGTTTACTTTGCTCCTGGTATTCTGAATGAATTAGGGGCTTATGAGTTCATTTCCTATGTCTGTCTGTCTCAAGAAAATAAGGAGGTATTCCACCAAGCGCACCCAAACGAAGCGCACCACAAGTTTTAGTAATTCTTTTAAATAATATATATTTTTTTCTATCGACATTTTTATTTCTTGTCACCACACTATGCGAGTGATATTCTTAGGTGCGCTTCGTGGAATAGGAAATTAATTATTTTAAATTTTTCATTTGAAGCGCACCTACGGGGGCGCTTCGTGGAATACTTTAGGTGCGCTTCGTCTGGGTGCGCTTCGTTTGGGTGCGCTTGGTGGAATACCTCAAAATAAGGTACCATCGTAGAAATATTCATATTATGTAGCTAGTTTTTTAATACTTTCATAAAAATAACTAGTAGGTAGGACATAATTTTGTACCATCGGCAATAAAAATACACACTATCACGGATCATAATTGAGGTGACAGGCAGAGGGACGGGTGTAATTTGTCTCAGTACCACTTTCACAGTTCACCATTACGGGAGGGAAAATTAAAATCAAACAAATCTGGGGATATGCAAGTCAGGTTTTACCTATAGCAGACACCAGTCCTAAGTATTTAAATTAATTTAGATACTTACAAATTATGTTTTTGTGATAAGGTACAATTTATTAACAGTAGGTAATACGTTCTTATGTTCATCATTTTTGTACAGCTAGCGCCACCTGTTGGCAAATAGCCATACTAACAGACTATTCACATTCAATGTCAATTCGTTTCTTCGTAGTGAAGTATCTTAATAGTACAACTATCCGCCGATAGATGTCATTTAGAGTCGTCATTTTAGATTCCCGACCCATAATATCTAAGTCCAATTTATTTTATAAAATGTAAGGAGTAAATAAATGTTTTAGAATTTTTTACTGCTTTTATCACTGTCCAAATTATTTATTTTATCCTTTTAAATCCAACTGTCGTTTTTGTAATAATTTTATTGTGGTATAATATAAATCTAAGATTATACATTCTCTATTTTAATCTTAAATATTTGTGTATTATAATAAAAATAGGTAAATTGAAATCTGATCAAACTACGATTATAATAAAAACGGAACTCAAAAAGTATGTTTCCGCCCGGGATCGAACCGGGGGCCTTCTGCGTGTTAGGCAGATGTGATAACCGCTACACCACGGAAACTGATGCTTACTAGGCTGAAATTTTAAAATAAAAAGACATAACTACATATTACATTATCGCAAAGTTTAAACTAAATGCGATGTTGGATTTTCAATATCTATTTTTATACTTTACATTTATTACTACAAATCAACATACTTTACAAAATAACGGTAATGTAAGGTAATGTTTGTAAGTAAAAGGGTTTAATCACAATTTCACTAAGAAATAGCTTTTCTATTCCCAAGTGCCGTATGACGGAAACACGCATGACTTATTATGTTGCGTCTTGAAACTATCATTAATTTAAGGTACCTAAGAATTTGTCAAGGTAGCATTAACAATGTAATCATACTGTTTCATCTTTACGCATAAAACGCTGGATACGTGCGAAAGAGATAAGCATATACCCTGTAGTCAAATCAATCTTTACTTATGTACTGTGCATATAGATATTATTTCTGCATTATTATTAAATAGGACCAGACCAGTTGCAAATTGCTAAGACTGACTGACTGCTCATTCCAACAGTAAAAAAAACTAAAGAGTATGTCCGTGCGTCGCGCCACCGGTTTCCTAATAGCATCTGCGCGCGCGCATACTAATTGCTAACTTGTTTTTGACAGCTTGATCGATCGACGCGACCAAGCTATAGATCATTGAGATCGTGTTAGTAATAAATACTTAGAGTAAATAATGAGGCTTTATTTATTTAAATATTTTTTTTTACATTACAAAGAAAATTTATTTAAAAGTAATATTTTGGTACCAGGATTTCATAAGTTAAGAGAGTCGTCTAAAATTTTTGGGTTCTATAAAATGTAAATTTCAATTAAAGTGAATTTTTGGTACCAGGACTTCAGAAATTATCAGCAGCTTCGCTTAAGAAACGAAGGCTCCTTACATAAATATAACTTGCATTACTTATAAAATTGTTTGTTTTAGACTCTCAGAGCAAGATATAAGTTTTATAGTTTGAACATAGACTTTGTAAGTGATATGTGAAAGTAAATCTATAGAGAAAGTTTTTGTTACAAGATTTAGTTACATACTTTTGATAAGGGAAGCGTACGTCTGTCGGTCTGTCTGTCCATGGCTAGTGCACAAAGTCCTATCCGATTATGATGAACCCGGCACACAATGCACTACAAGGTCCCAATTACATGCAATTTATTGGTTATTAACTAATCGATGGAGAGGCGGAACAATTTGTAGTTGCATTCCGCGTTATGAATGTCAGGCAGGACAACTTGGGGGACGTTCATTTCAACTGTATATGTGTAGTTTTCGACTAAGTACCAGGGTATAAGGTAGGCTTAGAAGGTCAATCGAGATTTGTTACTACATACTGAATGAAAAATTCTTGAATCTACTCATACTTTCTCAGGAACAAGTACCAGGGCATAAGTTTAACCTAGGAGATCAATTTTACACTGTCAAGAAACATCTCTCTACTTGCACTTTCCCAGCAACAAGAAGGTTCGATTTCACGCTCTGCTGAAAAATTCTTGACTCTACTCTCAGACTTTCTCAGCAACAAGTACCAGGGCATAAGATTAGCCTAGGAGGTCGATCGATTTGACTCTGTCCAGGGGTCGTATTATGAACTTTAAAAAAGTCAGGCAAGTTCCAGGCAATTCAGTTCGCGGCCTTAAACTGCCTGGCGATATTTCGTATTATGACGTTCATAAAACTGGCCGACTTCTGAATGGATTCGTTGTCTATAGCCGTCTTATCCTCGCTTACAGCGACGTTTAGAAACTTGACGAATATTTTTATCGGTAAGTTACGGTTTTTATTTTATATCGTTTGAAACTCAAAATATTTATTTTCTCTACACAAAATTAATTAAAACAACGATTTTTTAGAAAGATTTAATAAAAGTTAATAATACGTTCATCTCTTATATTTAAATTTATATAATTTTGGTATGCGTCTATAAATTTTTTGTTATTGCGATATTAAGTTTTCGACCGACATTCGTAATGTCGTTGCGCATCATTTGAATTATATTATTTTTATTAAATAATTGTATGACTTATGGCGTAAGTATTTTTGAAAGTGGTTTGTGTGCTATTGTTCGGTTATTTAAATAAGAATGTAAAGAAATGAAACTAGGTATTTAATTTATTTACTCCGGAGAGTGAAACTCCGGAGAGGGAAATCGTCGTCGGCGGGCGACTTGCAGTCAGTTAGTAAAATGTGGGAGTTTCTTTACTTCTTTAGGGAAATAAGTAGCTATGGGATATAACAAAACCGCTCAAGCACAAGACTATTCACGGCGGTTGTGGGCATGTGCTACAGCATCCATGAATGTGCAAGGGCAAGGTGCTGTAAAGGGTTAGAAATAATGGTCGAGTGCTATTTATTTATTTATTTATTTATTTATTTAGGGGACAAAATAAACTAAACTAAACTGTTGCACAAAATATTATTACCTACTATATAATTAATAGTCTACAATGGGACTTAATAACACTTTATAGAGTAAACACAAAAATGTACGAAACTTAGTTTCCACTGATAAACCGTAGATTTCTTAGGCACAGACATATACGGTACAAGGTCCTCACAAAGATTGTGCACAAAGTCCTTGTTAAGTTGGTATTTTTAATAAATTGACGATCTTCGATTGAAAATGGATCGCTTTGTTGTCGTAGTTTCATTCTTTTATGCATTTGACTAGTTCTAGGCTCCTCGTCGTCGCTCTCCAGAAATTTGAACAATTCTAATTCTTCACACATAATTATCACATTTTTATTAATTTTAAACCGAAATAATCACAAAACAATTCAGTTTAGGCAACAATGAGAACGCTTAAACTGAATTGTTTACACTGTCACTTTTTGACAACTAACTTAGGAATATAAATGTCAAATAAGCGCTCATAATACGACTAACGCCAGCCAGTTTTTGAAAAGCCGGGCAGAAGTCGGCTTGGTGTACCACGTGACCTCTGACTGGCTGGAACTTGTATTCATAATACGAATTTGCCAGGCAATTCAATTGACGGCGTGAACTGGCTGGAAATAAGAGATCATAATACGGCCCCAGAAACTTCTCTCTCCTTACTTGCACTTTCCCAGCAACTAGTACCAGGGCATAACGTAAGCCTAGGAGGTCAATCGAGATTTGATACTTGTACAAATGAAAATTCTTGAATCCATACGTACTTTCTCAGCAACAAGTACCAGGGTATAATAAGTTTAAGCTATATCGATCGATTCAACGCTCAGTCGGACTTTTCTCCAAGTGTACTTTCCCAGAAACTCGTACCAGGGCATAAGGTTAACTTAGGAGGTCGTTTAATTTTAAATCATTCGGGAAAATTTTTCCCCTTTGGTTTAAAAGCTATATAATATGATGTTTACTTATATGTAAAATATATACATACTAAATTAAAATTATAAATAAAATATATTATCTAAATCGCTGCCCTGTGGTAGAGTGCCCAGGATGCTGGCTACATTACCTCGCTGGATGGCGAGGCTTATTCGTTGGGCGAGGTAATAGCCAGCCCTCTGGTCACCCGATCGTTCGATAAGACGCGTTGACAGCAAAAAAGATTTTGATTTGATTTGAATATTATAAATGTTGATCTTTGCTATGTGGTACTTAACGATTCTTCTAGTGCTCTCAAATCTCTTATCTCCGTCGCGTATTTTAACATGCGTAAGGTAGATACACAATAATACTACGTGATTCTTCAAACTAATTCTTTATTTACGCAATTCAATTGGGTACAATGTTATCATATTTGTTTCATATTTGTATTTGTATTAGTTATAGAGGATGCTTTGAAGAAAGCTCAAACTTGTAATAAGGATCTAATAGTATGTGGCGATTTTAATGTTAACTTATTGATTGAGTCTCCCTCAACAACTAGGCTTATTAACTTATTCAAATCATTTAATTTAAACAATTTATTTCTAGAGCCGACCAGAATTACTGCAACTTCTGCCACCTGTCTGGATAACGTGTTTTGTAACTGTGATGCACTTGAAAAATCCATAATAACTGATTTAACTTCAGATCATTGTGGTCAGAAAGTAGTGTTTTTAAATGAAACAGTAGATAAACCGCAAAAAGTTACATGTAGGCCTATAACTGTAAATCGTATGGCCAGATTCAAATATAATATTAGTAAAAATATTAATTTAATTAATATGACACAGGATGAACCAGATAGCCTATATAAAGAACTTTTTGATTTTATAAAATTTGAATTTGATAAAACGTTTAATCTTAAGTCCTTTAATAAAAGCAGTAAAGCCAAATTTAATGATTGGGCAACTGCCGGTATTTATAAAAGTAGAGCTAAGTTGTACGAGCTATATGGTATGAAAAAATTTAATAAAAATATCGATTTTCTAGAGTATGTGAAAAAATATTCAAAAGTTTTTAAAAAAACTTGTGCTTTAGCCAAGGCTATTCATCTTAGGAATAAAATTAGCAAATCGAGCAATAAAGTAAAAACTACTTGGAACATTATAAACGCAGAACGAGGTAATACTAAAACCACCAATAAAAGCATTGAACTTAATATTAACGGTAACAGTGTTAGCGATAATGATCAAATTGCTCATACTTTCAATAATTTTTTTACTGACATACCTGTCTCTACAACTAGCTCCTTAGATTCCTCACCTCGAAATGCTGAATTAATACTGCAAACCAATGTAACGAAATGTGTAGAAGTACTTAAGTTTAGGCACATTACACCTCTTGACATAATCAAAACTTTTAAAAGCTTAAAAGTTAAACGTACTGGGGACTTATGGGATTTATCTGTAACTGTTTTACAAAATATCATTGTAGACATAGCTCCTCATCTAGCTTTAATTTTCAATAAATGCGTAGATTGCGGTAAATTTCCAGACTTGATGAAATATAGTAAAGTTATTCCTTTGTTTAAAGCCGGAGATCCTTCTGATCCAACTAATTATCGGCCGGTGTCTATCTTACCAGTTCTGAGTAAGATATTCGAAAAGATTATTTTAAAGCAGCTGCTTTCTCATTTTAATTTTAATAAACTTTTGCATGGTGAACAATACGGTTTCACAAAAGGTCGTTCTACTATTGATGCGGGTGTAGCACTTTTGAAAAATATTTTTAACTGTTGGGAGGATTCACAGAACGTCATTGGGGTGTTTTGTGATTTATCTAAGGCTTTTGATTGTGTTGACCACCAAACACTTATACGTAAACTAGAGTATTATGGAGTTAAAGGTACAGCACTTGATTTGATGCGATCGTACCTTAGTGAGAGAACTCAAATTGTAGATGTCAACGGAGTTAAATCGTCTGGTTCTCCTGTGCATATGGGGGTGCCCCAGGGCTCAATTTTGGGACCTTTTCTATTTTTAATTTATATAAATGATCTTCCGTTCTATGTTAAGAATACCTGTGGAATTGTACTGTTTGCTGACGATACCTCACTGATTTTTGGTGTTGATAGACAGAAATTCAAATATGACGATGTAAACGGTGCATTATCTGAGGTATTAAATTGGTTTACTGTTAATAATCTAGTTTTAAATGCAAGAAAAACTAAATGTATAAAATTTGCATTACCCAATGTAAAAAAGATGGCCTCTAATTTAATGTTAAATAATGAAGCCCTCAGTCTTGTTGAGTCTACAGTGTTTTTGGGTATTACGTTAGATTCAAAACTTCAATGGGGCACCCAAATATCATGTCTTGCGGGGAAGCTCAGCTCAGCAGCTTACGCGGTTAGAAAAATCAGACTACTTACGGATGTAGAAACAGCTAGATTAGTCTATTTCAGTTATTTTCATAGTGTTATGTCCTATGGTATCTTGCTTTGGGGCAGAGCAGCTGATATAGATACAATTTTTATTTTGCAAAAAAGAGCAGTCCGTGCTATTTATAATTTAAGCTCGCGAGCTTCCCTCAGAGATAAATTTAAGGAAATTAACATTCTCACAGTTGCATCACAGTACATTTATGCAAACATAATATTCGTCCGTCAAAACATTAGTCTTTTCACGAAAAATTGTGATTTGCACTCCATTAATACTAGAAATAAGCATAAACTTGTAACATCTGCTTATAGACTACAGAAAGTGCAAGGATCATTTTTAGGACTTGGTGCACGGTTTTATAACAAAATCCCCACAAATATTTTAGATTTGCCTATGAATAAATTTAAGGAACGAGTTAAGTCAGCTTTGGTACAGAAGGCTTATTATTGTATAAACGATTATATTAACGATGGCGAGGCATGGGTATAGCGCTCGTTCTATCAGGACTAATATTATTATTGTTAAAGAAATTGTTAAAACTTGTTTTTAAAAGAGTAATTGCTGAGTTTATTGCCGGCTCTTCTCAGCAAAAGCAACCTTCCGAACCGAGCATTAGAGTCGACGTTTCATAAGTGCCTGTGAAGGCCTATTTGAATGAATAAATTTATTTCATTTCAAATTTATTTCATTTCATTTCATTTCATTTCATTTCATATAATTGGCTCCGTATTTGTGAACTTATAAAAAATAGATAAGTTTTATTTATTTAAACAAAAACACTTGGGCTACAATAAGCTCAGTGGAAAGTCACAGTGAAAGTGTTATCCAAAGAAATAATACACACACACGGAAGAAATCTAAGGATAAAAGTGATGTTTGTGTTAGTGCAAAATACAACAATTAATACTTATACCATAGGTGATCGGTGCACTAATAAATCTTATTTAACAAAATAACAAACTAAAAACAAGGACAATTTAAGTGAACACTGAGAAAATCACAAAATAAAAACGTAAAAACTCGGTTACAATTTAAAAAAGTCAATTGATAACAGTGACATCTATGTGCAATATCTTGAACTTATTACGTCGAAAAAACAAAGTAAATAATATAGTTCCAGTAACAATTCAATTTTTTCATTGCTCATGTTATCAGCAAGCATAGCCTAATGGTTAAGACTTCCAGTACCGCACAGGTGTCGCAGTCGATACAGTGTTCGAACCCAAGTACATACATCGGGTCTGTTTTTGCGAAATTTGAAAGATGATTGACCAAGAATCCGATAATATGAATATTACTTTACGAAAAAAACGGCTGTTTAAATCTGCTGATTCATTATCCAACTCATGTTTAGATGACACAGACTCAGAAATGAATATGAAAAGTTTGGATCTGTCAACGGGCTTTGATACTAGTCACTATGAGGAAATGAATCATCAAATTTCTGACTTAAAGATACAATTGGAGAGTACGCGCATCGAATTAGATAATACAATTCTTGAAAACATTGAATTAAAAGAAGTTATTACTCAACAACAAAAACAAATAGATTTATTAAAAAATATCTGCACGAGTCCCCATGCATCTCAAAACCAGAAATTAAATTCTACTCGTAAAAAGAAAAGACAAACACATCATAATCAGTCCCAAGAAAAAATAGGGGAGAAACTAAACATTATACCTATAAATGATTGTGATGATAATGAGGCATTCCATAGGAATAAGGATGAAGAAACTACTGGCGATGGGTTAAATATAAAACATAGGTCTATAAACCCAGAACTAAAAGAGTCAACGCCGCCACCTCTCTTAGAGATCGTTAACTCAACAAATAAACATTCAGAAGAAAATATCCAACTAAGAAATAACAGCAATGTAAGCGTAAATAAAAAAATAGCATATATCTTTGGAGGACAGCAGTGTAAGGGCTTATCAACAGTTCTGTCCAAGTCTAGGTTGCAAACCAACTATGAAAAATATGACTTCATATCTTTTATAAAACCAGAGGCGAAGACTGATGAAATATTGCGTACGTGCAGGCTATATGAATTCTCCGAGGATGACCGGATCATTCTATCAGTGGGTGAACACGATATCAATCCGACAAAAATTATGATTGAACTATCTGCATCTCTTAAATTATTGGGAAACTATCAAGTGTTTGTACTAAGTATTAGTGATAATAAATCCTTAAATGTAAATGTACTTAACCATATGCTAAAAACTATTTGTAGTAACTTCTCTAACTGTAGATTTATAGACTTGTCTCAGGATGTTCATTTAGTGTTACATAATTCATATAATTATAGTTCCTATATTTGTAACAAAATTAACACTGCTTTGGACTATTATGACTATGAGAAGAAATTCTTAAATATACCAAATTTAAAAATACGTATGCAAAAGACAAAAAAGGTATCGGTAAGGGTTAATTGTTTAGAGCGAGCTAATATTAGCCAAAATGCTTCTGTCTTACCTGTTGCGAAACCAGTAAATTTTAATAAAGGTACTATACCTTATTACTTTAGTCAGATACAGAAAAATAAAAAGGAGTTTTTTCGGGATTAACAATGCTGCAAATGACAAAATTACTTACTTTCGATTATTTCATCAAAATATAGCAAGTGTCTTATCAAAGAAGTATTCCTTAGAAGTCGCATTAACTGAACTTCTTGAACAAAAAAATGATCCAGATGTAATTTGCTTATCAGAAACGTTTGTTAAACAAGGGCAAGAAAAAAACATTAATATTAATGGCTATGTATTGGGCGCTTTTCATTCAAGAGTCAATGCTCGTGGTGGTGTTTGTGTACTTGTTAGAAACGGTATAAAACATTTAGAACTCGATTACCTTAGCGAATATGCAATTGACGGCATTTTTGAGTGTTGTGGAGTTTATATCGAAAGTCAATCTCTCTACATAATTTGTTTGTACAGGACGCCTAATTCAGATATAGATTTATTTTTTCAAAGATTAAACATCGTCCTTACAAAGATTTGTTTAAAATCAAAAAGAAAAGTCATAGTAGCAGGCGATCTTAACATTAATACATTTAAACTTAACAAATACACTCAAGAATTGATAGACACGGCAAGTCACTACAATCTTACTCTCCATATTAACGAACCCACTCGTATGCAAACATGTATTGATCACATATTGAGCAACGTAAAGGATGCCGTTGGTAACATACTGCACCTTGGACTCTCCGATCATAATACGGCACAAACACTAAAGTTCGCAACAAAAATAAAAAACATTAACCGAGATGTAATTTACGTAAAAAAGAGAGACTACAGTGAGGAAAATATAATTAAATTCAAAAAACACATCAGTGAAATTTCGTTTTCAGAGACATATAAAAACAATAACCTAGATAAATCATTTAATGACTTCTATGAAACATTTTGTCTTCTCTATAAACTGTGTTTTCCTAAATGTAGGTACAAAATCACTCTCTCCAAGCAACGATCAAATTGGATAACGAAAGGCATTAAACAAAGCTGTAATACTAAGAGACACCTACGTTTTCAATTTTATAAATCTAAAAATGTCAAGAGTAAAATAAATTTTCTAAATTATTCAAAAGTTTTGCGGAAATGCATTTACACAGCGCAAGCAAACTATAATAATAAATGTATTAAAAAATCAAAAAATAAGTGCCGAGCTTCCTGGAAGCTAATAAACAGACATAATAATAATAACACCATGCAATTTAATTACGTTGATGGAATTAAAATAGATGATAAAATATTGACAGACCCTAAGATAATTGCTAATGAATTTAATAACTTCCTAATCAATGCTACTAACAAATTAAATTTAAACTTGAATCTTAACACCAATAAACACAATCAAAACAGTAGTATATATTTAGCACCATTTGGACATTTAGAAATATACAATATAATAAAAACTCTCAATGACACGAAATCAGAAGGCTATGACGAGATTGCTACTAAAATCCTAAAATCGTGTAAAGAAGAGATTACTCCAGTTCTTACACATTTGATCAACTTATCTTTGGAAAATGGTTGCTTTCCGTCATCCTTAAAATCATCAATAGTAAAACCAATTTTCAAAAAAGGTGACAAATATGATATGAATAATTACCGACCTATAACGTTAATACCTATCCTCTCAAAAGTTTTTGAAAAGGCATTTTATACCCGTCTTTTGCAATTCCTCTCCAAATAATTAAACAAGAACAATATGGGTTCCAAAAATATAAATCCACCACTCTAGCAGCTTTTAATTTAATCACTACCATAACTAAAAATATGGATACACGAAAACGTGCAACTGTTATTTTCTTTGACATGACAAAAGCTTTTGACTTCGTTTCGCATGATATACTTTTACGCAAATTGAATAGCTATGGCATCAGAGGACCGGCTCTTGAATGGGTTCATTCTTACCTACGGGACAGGAGACAAACTGTAGAAATATCTAATATCGGTAGTGATAAGACATTGATAAGGTATAGGTCAACATCAAGGGTGAATGGGTTCGGAGTACCGCAGGGGAGTGTTTTAGGACCTCTATTATTCCTTCTCTACATAAATGATCTACCGGACATAACCCCACATCCATGCACATTATTTGCAGATGATATATCGATAGTAGTAAACTGTGATGACATTAATAATTATGAAGCGGATATAAACAAGACAATAAAATTAGTTGTAAACTGGCTGTCTTCAAACAACCTATCTGTTAACTTGACTAAAACCAAATTCATGCAATTCCGCAATAAAGGCAGTCCCTCCCAAGCACTTGACATTAATTACAATAATATTAAAATAGACGAAGCTCAGCAAATTACTTTCCTAGGATTAGCCCTCGATGAACATTGTGATTGGAAAGCTCAAATAGATGTAACGTGTAAAAAAATCAATAGATTCGTGTATGTTTTAAGCACGCTACGCAAAACCGCAAATCTAGAAACCACTCTTACAGCATATCATGGTTACGTAGCATCAACACTACGATATGGACTTCTGCTGTGGGGTAACTCAACCCATGTCAATAGAGTGTTTCTTTGCCAAAAAAAATGTGTAAGGGCCATCTGCGGAATACCATATTATGAGTCGTGTAAGCCCTTGTTTAAAAAATTGAAAATTTTGCCCTTACCTTGCCTTTATATTTTGGAAGTTGGAATATTTGTTAGAGGTAATCTTGAACTTTTTACTAAAGCCAGTGACATATTTAATAGAGCACGAAGGGATCCAAACAAGCTTATCTTGCCCTTACTACCAAAAACTACCCTGTTTTCTAAAAACAGCTATTGTATGTGTGTCAAGGTATTTAACGCATTACCAAAAAACATTACAGAATTACCCTTAAAAATTTTTAAAACTAAACTGCAGAACTGGCTTCTGGACAAATGTTATTATTCTGTTCATGATGTATTTCAAAACAAATTGTAATTAAAATTGTAATATTTATATTGGTATAAATTGAAATAATAATAATAGAATATATATTGTATTTCATGATAATCGAATGTGACTGTAGCGTTGTAATTTTGATTGAAACTAATGAATTGTTGACATTTTTATATTTGTATGTAACTTAAACGATCTAAGTGACTTGATTATTATCTAAATGTATTATGTAATTTTCTGACGAACTTAATTCGAATAATATTGTATTGAATAAAATCATAGTACCTATCACTGAGTTAGCGCTCAACAAATTTTTTGCATGCCAGTTATTGGCAGAATGTGAGGCCTTTAAATTTTATTTGTTACCACTTTCACCATGTTCTTGCAAATAAAACATTTTATTATTATTATTATTATTATCAAAAGAAATTGCGCAGAAAGTACTGCGTAGTTACTAATGTACCAGGCGTTCATAAACAAACGATACATGTCTCCATTTTTTACTAGAACAGGTTGTATTTTGTGTCATATTTATTAAAGGAATACTTTGGCCAATTGTTTTTTTTACTCGCGGCCAATCTTCCAAACGTAGCAGAAGCCACTAGATATCCATACTAATATTATAAATGCGAAAGTAACTCTGTCTGTCTGTCTGTCTGTCTGTTACGCTTTCACGCTAAAACTACAGAACCGATTTAAATGATATTTGGTACACATATAATCCAGCTCCTGAGAAAGGACATAGGCTACTTTTTATCCCGGGAAAATTGAAGATCCCCCGAGACCGCGGGCGAAGCCGCGGGGAGCGACTAGTAAACTATAAATCAATAATTTAATTCGCAAAGGTGAAAAAACAAAATGTTCTTACACATTTGTATGTCATGGATGGGAAACGAATCCACGATCAGTGGCTTTAACTGTGTCAGATATAGAAAAGTACTTCAACGAATGAGTGCTATTTGTAGCTGTATTTCAGACTAGTGGCTCCCCGCGGCTTCGCTCGCGTTCCCGGAGGATCCCCATTTTTCCCGGGATAAGAAGTAGCCTATGTCCTTTCTCAGGCTCTGGATTATCTGTGTACCAAATTTCATTTAAATCGGTGCAGTAGTTTTAGTGTAAAAGACAGACAGACAGACAGAGTTACTTTCGCATTTATAATATTAGTATATGTATTTATAGACTATATATAGTATATGGATTTAGCTAAAAACTATATACGTAAACTTAGACTGATAAATGTATACATAGTACCAGGTGAGCATAACTAGTGCGGCGGCTCCGTGTGACACATATCACAGAAGTCAGGCGTTGATTCGTGTAACGCCTGACCAGAGACCTCGCACGCTCCGCCGCGCTTGCGTCAAACCAGAATATTATAATAATAATATTTGCACTGTATTACTTAAAATTACTTGGAGGAATAAATGGTCAAAACACGGTTTAAAGTAATTATTTACTTTAGCTATTCTATGCTGAGTAAAGTGCAATAGTTCAGTATAGTTTATTGATTTTATTGACCTAGTTATGTCTGTTAGTATAACAAGCCAATGGAATTAATTACCTGTTAGATACAAGGTAAATAATAAATATGTAGGTAAATTGATAAATAGCGTATGCGGGACATACGGCCAAGTTAGCGTCAAATATAGATCTTTGTAATACCAGGAGTACAGTAGATGTGAAGAGGACTCGCCATCGCTAAAGTTTGTTGACCCGGAGATTTGAAGTATGTACTGCCTATTTATATACCCCTAGTAGGTACTGTATTTTATTTGTCACTAGATATCGCCTCGCGGTTTCACATGCTTTTTCTGGGGGATCAACTTAAACTCATTTGGACTATAAATAAACACTTATAATGTATTTTTGAGTAGTTTACATTTATCAACAGCAATCATTAGAATAAGCATTCCCCTAAAAATTAATTTCCCCTCTTTATTTAATATATAACTAATATTTTAAATTTTATTATTAATATAAAATAACCTCAATTTAAAGGGAGATCAAGGGAAATAAGGATTATTTTTTTATATGCCGTGCCCTAAAAAATACCTAAAAATAGAAACCTAACATAAAATCACGGCAACAATCGGCAGAAATAAACAAATCATGGCGGGGTATCAGTAGATTGCTACGTTTTAAATGATAAAACTGTTATTTACTTCTTATTTCTAATGGTATCTTATCTAACGTGAAATGTTGATAAGCGATCGACCGCTTGGAGCGATTCGTAAAAAACACATTTTTAATTACGCAGTTAATACTACTAGACTTAGATCAACAATTTTCACTATAAAAAGGACCCTCTATTTTTTTTACTCATACTTATTATACTACGAAAGCAATTTTAAATGCAACATAGTACGTAATATTATCATAATTAGTGATTTAAGTTTTGGGTAAAGTTACAAAAAGTTTATATAGCTTTTTAAGCTAAATCATACTATAAGTACCTACTGTAGATTCCTTGCCATTAACAATTGTCTCAGTCAACGAACTAAATTATAGTCAAACATCCGGATTTGTCCGTTTGTTTGTTCCTTCGTTTGTTAACCGAAACTCTGTTTATTCGCGATTGCGGTTTTGAGGCACTGGTTAAATTTAGTCATTTTAACACCACCTACATGTCTCTGTCCTCCTGGTAGATCCAAATACAAGTCAAGTCAATCCATTCATTGTATTGTTTTTAGATCACTTTCATAGGTACCTAAAGTAGGTACTTAGGATAAGTATAGATCTTTAATAAAACATATTCTGCTGGAAAAAGATTTTTCAAAAATCTGACTTTTATCATCATCATGAACTTAAGGAATACGAGCCTCCCCTTACAATGACAGGCTTAAGACATAGAATTTCGATTTTAATATGAATTTTCAGCTTAAACGAAATTTACAAACGAAAAGTAGCAACAGCTTATTAGAACATCGAACGGCTAAAACAATCAGTCAGCTGAGACAGTCGTCTCATATGATTACACAGATTATGAATGGGACAGAGCTATCTCCTGGCGTTTTTACCGTACAAAATAAGACCATACTCTGACTAATAACAGTACATACACGCATTTACGTCAATACATTTGGAATGTAGATTACAAATATAATATTTGACGTAAAATGGATTTTTGACATATCTAAAATATTATTTGCATGACGTTTATGTCAATCAATTACAATCAATCACCATGCCTTCAAATGTATGACGAATAATATAAAATTATCTTTCTGATATGCGTCAATGGCGTAAGCCTACTGATATTTTTACTAATAAATGTACCTATGAAAGTATAAAAGAATATTCATTTTTAATTTAGTCACCATTTTCTTTGATATACCTCGTCATCGTGATCAAACGGAAAAGTCTATTCATAGAATTCTAGTGTCCTTTCTACTAATATTATAAACTAGCTGTCTCCGCGGTTACACCCGCGTAGTTCCCGTTCCCGTGGGAACACAGGGATAAAATATAGCTTATGTTACTCCCTAATAGAGTAGCTATCCTTCTATTTGTGGAAGATTTTTTCAAATCGACACAGTGGTTTTTGAGTTCATTCATTATAAATACAAAAATACAAAATTTTCCGCTTTTTAATATTAGTATAGATGAGAAAGTTTCGTTAGATAGATGGATGGATGTTTGTTACTCAATTACGGCAGAACGCCTGAATACGCTTGTTATCCCGGGAATGTTGAAAATCCCTGGGAAATTGGGAAACCGCTGAGAAATTTGAAGAAAATAGGAATTAAACTATGCTGCAAGTACCAGGGTCACAAGAACTTGAAGGAGTAAAGGCATAACATTACATACAACGCAGACACTGTCAGTCAATGTTCCAGATTTTGAAGTGGGCGCTATCTAATATTATTATTTATTTCATAACCACTTGAGAAGTAATCAAATATTATGTTCGATGTATTTTATTTTTAATCTCTAAGCAAATAAAATCAATGGAAGTCTGGATCAAGGGGTACTTGAAAATATTTACAGACAAAATAGATTGAAAAATATTGTTTATCTATGATGAAATACCAGGGAGTCAGACTTTAAAGAAGGTTGAATAAAGTAGTTAGGAAGTCGTGAAGTATCTAGTCAGTTAAACATTAACTGGATTTGTCTAATCTAGTATCAGTTATCAAGAAATCCCCCTATTTTATATGGATTATATTATAATTATGGGATTAATATGTAATGATCAATCCACAGTTAGATAAGAGGCCTAAGCACGTAATTTAGTTTTTTTGGAATTTCCGAAATACCATTTGGAAAATTTGAATGCTTAAAGAAGGTATAAATCTATCTATTTTTGTTTGTTTATAACGAATTGGCTCCGAAACTACTGGACCGATCTGAATAGTTCTTTCACCAATGGAGAGCTACATTATCAGGGAGAGTAACATAGGCTATATTTTATCCCCGTGTTCTTACGGTAACGGGAACTACGCGGGAAAAAAAGGAAAGTCTTCGCTCCCCATCCAGGACAAACTTTTGTGTTAATGAAAATAATCTGTCTGAATGTATTGAAGCTCTGTATAACTAAAACATTTTCTAACACATATTTTTATATCGGACTAGCTGCCGTCCCGCGGTTTTACCCGCGTAGTTCCCGTCCCCGGGATGAAATATAGCCTATATTATTTATGAATAATCTAGCTTTCTATTGGTGAAAGAATTGTGCAAATCCGTCCGGTAGTTTCGGAGCCTATTCATTACAAACAATCTTTCTTCTTTATAATATTGGTATAGAAAAGTGTATTTCATTTTATCCAATGTTGATACTACTGGACATCTTTGATCACCTGTCTGTGTGTTCTGTTTTCCTGGTACTCGCACGTGACGTAGACATCTCATATTGACGCAATCATTTGTCCAAACGTTGGCAAACATCCAAACGCGCGTGTTTACATCCAAAATAACAATGGTTATGGTTTATTCACATATCGGTATATATTTAGATAAGATTAATGTAGATATCATTTCAGGTTTTCGTATATGAGTATGAGATGAAAGATACGATGCATGGGTATATATAGAAAATATGGGTTAGCTAATCTTTCTCTTTATAATATTAACTAAGTATGTATAGATAATATACCTAGGCCCGCGTGGTGGACTACGGCCTAAACCCCCTCGTTGTTAGAGCCTCGAGCTCCTCGGTGGAGACGTACCTATATAAGCTGATGATGATCATGTAGGCATTCAGTATTTTCATAAATATATTCGTAATCTGGGTAGTTGAAAAGCCAAATAACACTACCTTGTAGTGTTGTGTTCCTGCGGTGAGTAAGGTAGCCGATAGCCAGAGCTCCATGAGGAGACGCTGTAGCGGCAGTGGGGGGACCAGAGATGGAGCGTCGTAGGGGTGTGCAGAAGTGATACCTTTCTAGCCCTTCGACAAAAATACATAACGCTTTGTCCCTTTCACTGCCACTGTTGCTCCTTTTTTACAGGGTCGGCAACGCGTGAGTGACGCCTCTGGTGTTGCGCGCGTCCATAGGCTATGGTAACCGCGCGCCATCAGGTGGGACCGTATGCCTGTTTGCCACCTTTGTTAGTGGTATAAAAAAGTATTTTTTTTTTGTAGTGCTGTGTAATTTTTTAAATTTATCTTTAGCTATGGTACTGATTTTAGTATGATAGGTTAATAATGACAATAGTACATAGAACATACATGATATTGATAAATTACTGTGATAAAAGTGCTTAAAAGTATTTATAGACCTAATTTAATCAACTTTTTCTATCGAAAATGTTGAATCTTGTTTTGGCTTTGTCCATCTAGAGATTAGTATTTAATATCCTGGTATATGTTTTTATGGCCAATCTCATCACAAACTAAGCAGAGCTTGTACTATGGTATCCAGATAGCTAATATACTAAAATTAATATAGTATGGACTCAAATAATTAGTGATGTTTAATATTTTTTAGTTTTGAAATTAGATTAAGGATTTTAGTATTACACTCTTCCTCGCAGTTTCACCCGCGTTCCCGGGGGATTTTATAATTTCCTGGGATAAAAAGTAGCCTATGATTTCATCCTGGTTTTAAACTTTATGTGTTCTAAAGTTCATCCAAATCCATTCTGTAGTTCTTACGTGAAAGAGTAAAATCATCCATCCGTACTCACAAACTTTCGTAGTTATATTATAAGTAGGATTTTAAGGATAATTCAGCTTTTAAATTAAACAAACAATTGTTTATATAATCAGGTATCATGTCTGTAATTAATATGATAATAATTATCATTTCGAATAGGTCCAAATCATGATAGGAAAGCTAATCGATAGCTAATAAATCTAAATCTAAAATGTCCATCTGATGTCGGTAGATAAAAATATTTGTTGTTTTTGCTTTTAGTTATATATTCTTGAATTTTCTTCTACAATCGTAAGTTAATTTGTTAGTCACATATACTAGCTTCTGCTTCGCGGTTTCACCCGCGTTCCTGAGGGATCTTTAATTTTCCCGTGATAAGAGAGAGCCTATATCTATCTATTTTCAATAAATTCAATATGGCATAAAAAATGTTTGCCATAAATTCTATAAAACAAGAATAATTTATTTATTTGTCTCATTGCGGTCACAGATTTTCTTTAAAATCAATTTAAGCAAATTGCGTCATTTATATAAATACAAATTATTTTTTTATTGTTTACAATGTTTACAAAAAATAACTACTAACCAAGAAAATACGTATTACTTCATATATATATCACCAAAAATATGGAAAATAAAAATAGTACATGAAAATAAACCAATTTCCACTTAAGAATTGTCGTTACTTAACCACTCGAGTGGAAAACCTCTTATTTTGAAGTCGGTTTTAACGGTCAAGTGTGAGACGCGTGTTTGTATAAGAAGCACTTCCGTCGTCCAAGTGAACGCACCTTCATAGCATTAGTTATGATTTCCACAAGAACAACCATTTGTATGACAAGTCACTAGGTTATCACAGCACTACAAAAAAAATCGTTCTCTGAATATCATTGTTAATGAATCGGGATCAAAGGTAGCCTATATCCTTTTCCAAGCTCTAGTCTATATCTGTACTAGTGCTTCATAGGATTTGGTGTAAAAACGTAACAGACATACTGACAGACCGATTTACTTTTACATTTATAATATAAGTAGGGTACGGATTCCTTAGACGGGACTTAGATGGTATTATTCAATTGAAAAACACAGGTATTAATCTAAGGAAGAAACTGTTTTATTTAACTTATATTATGATTATTTTGAAGAGTTGGTGAGATTATTGCTAATTTTTAAAAGTCAAAGTTACCAACGACTCATATGTTGTAGACCAGGTACTAAACTTTATTTTCGCTTTACAAAGCTTAGTCGAATAAAAACACATTTTTAAGTATTTTTTTTATCTTGAGTAGGTAAGTCGCAAATAACTCACGGGCGAGTTCGTCGACATTAGTACCGAAAATGGTTGTAAGTTATCGTTATAACCTCGCCAAATGTAAAGGACGCGTGATTACGACAGCTCGTACGTAACGTAGGACCGTTTAAAATGGCCGCGTTCCTTTTCCAGCACGAGGGGAATCAGTTTGTTTAGTATATTGTTGATAGATACACAGACGGACGCACATTATATAGCTTTCATATGTATTATATAAATCTACGTAAATAACTTTTAGTGTCGAATTAAAGAAGTAAATTAGTGAAGTGTATGAAAAAAATCAAAGTGTAAAATTAGTTCTAAAAATATATTCGTAAAACAAAGTTCGATACCTTTTTAGGGACAAAACAATAAAAGGTTGAAAAACAATCTAAAAATAACAGAGAATCATTGAAATGATACCAGGAGTACAGTTTTTGGAAGATGTTCTCACAAATGTTTGTACGGGGCTGACGTGATGACTTCTTGGACGAGGGAGCTGGACGAGGCGGCTGTTCTGGCCACCAGGACTGGACACTGGCACGTGGTGCTTTTCTACCTGCTATGTGGATTGGCTGCTATACCCACATCTTTTCTGGTGTTTTCTCAGGTACCGGTAATTTTCTGGAATTATTCACATATATAATACTAGGTACTATGTACTAGGGGAATAAGTGAAAGTGTTTAAACAAAAATTCTGATTTTACTGTAAACTTATATGTTGCACATATTCCCGGATATAAAAAAATTCCCAGAATAAAAAGTGGCTTAAAAAATCTGTGTCAATATTCTATCAGATCCCTTCAGCCGTCGTGATTAAATGACAAACAAACAAACGCATGTATATTAGTATTATATGCTATATTACATTGTATAAAATTAGATCTGCTATAAAGAGGTATAAAAACCAAAGAGGTATGAAAAAGGTCCACGGGTTCATGAGACAAAGAACTTGCATCTCATGTGCCTACCTCACCCTTTTAATATTTGCATTATTTGAGACTGGGGGTAAACGACCTTTCGGAATTATTAGCCAGGCTAATCAGATCTTCAGTCAACTTATGATTCCCTAGTAACATTTAGCACGGCAGTGAAGAATTCAAATAGGTATTTTTTGAAAATGATTCAAGCATATGTGGTACTCAAACTCTCTCTGGCTGTCTATCTCGCTTTCACGCTAAAACTACTGAACCTATATAATATGAAATTTTAAATACAGATAGTCTAGAGCCTCAGAAAGGAGATAGGCTACTTTTTTATTCCCGCAAAATGGAAGATTTCCCGGGTACGCGAGTGAAGAGGGCAGAAGCTAGTTTATATTGTGGACACACCAACTAAATCTTCAGAAGCATTATGATACCCTAGTAGCATTAACGGTAGTTACGAAATTAAAGTACTCCTTAAGGAATGAATCGAACACTCAAATTAACTCTTCACTCGCATTATTAAATACTAGCTGCCTCCCCGCGGTTTTACCCGCGTAGTTCCCGTTCCCGTGGGAATACAGGGATAAAATATAGCCTATGTTACTCGGGGATAATGTAGCTTTCCAAAGGTGAAAGAATTTTTGAAATCGGTCCAGTAGTTTCGGAGCCTATTCATTACAAACAAACAAACAAACAAACAAACAAATCTTTCCTCTTTATAATATTAGTATAGAAAACCCCATAAATCATGGCAATGAAGAATTCAAATATATTTTGATACTAATTAGACTCTAAGCAAACTTCAATCACCTTATGATAGCCTAGTGACTCACTACGGCAGTTAATCAAGACATTAGTCAAAATAATAAAAAAAAATCGGGAATTGTCATTCCAACTAACTCTTCAGCCGCCTTATGCCCTAGTAACAAACTCGCCACACTGCAAAGTCCACGTACTAAACAAATAAATAACTAATGAGAATCCATATTTTTTTTCTTGTTATTTATTAGTAGGTACTTGACCATTGAACAGAATGGAAGGTACGAGAACAATATACAAGCTCAAGTACAAATCGATATTTTATGAAGTACATAAATAATTTCGAGATATTCTATTCATAGGTTTATTTGCGTGCAGTTCTGATGGTCATAAATTGTATGAATGAATATCAAGAGTATTATCGCTCGAAAACATCCTACTAATATTATAAAGGCGAAAGTTCGTGAGTATGTATGTTTGTTACTTCTTCACGTCTAAATTGCTGGAGCTATCTTAGTAAAATGTTGGCATGGAGTTAGCTGACACCCTGGCTTAACACATAGGCTACTTTTTATCCCAGGAAAATTAGATTCCCTGGGAACGCGGGTGAAACCACAGGAAACCACTAGTGAAGAAAAGAATATATTATACCTACTTGCTTTCGAGTGTCATTTATGGCTCCGCATAGTAAATAATCCTCAAATGAAAAAAAATATATCTCTAAATGTGAGATAACTTTTAAAAATAACATATTCAGGTCCCGAACAGGCTGGAAATTTGGGTTGAAGTTACTATGGTATTAAGTGACTTGCTTTTTTAACTACTTAAAACATATGTTTTATTGGCTTTTTCGATCCTGTCTAATCAAAAAGTTCTATGGAACTAAGTTTAGAGTATTAGATAAGTCACATCGTGGAATAGTTCATCTCATCATTACTCATCATCATCATATTAGACATATGACGTCCACTAAATAGGCTTACAATAAATTTCCATGGAGATTCGACATAAGAAGCCTGCATCCAGCGGGTTTCTGCGAGGACTTTTTCTTTGTCAGGACATGTACCTATTCTAAAATGAAAGCATTCAGCTTAAAACTTTAACGAGTTATATATAGTCTGCCAAGTAAAAAGATCCTGGAAACAACAGAATATTGAAAAAAATGTAAAAGTAAATCGTATTTGCATATATACTTAAAGTATTGAACTTTGTCAACCTAACTACGGACTAACACTGCGCGTGTCCTTACACGCTCTTGGCCGGTTTTTAGTATTTTCCCTTCTCTCCTCTATGTTCTTAGCTAAGAACATCGATATAGCCGTTTAAAGGTTTCTGAATTTACAGTTATTCAAAACTGCTACATAACTTCCAAGTCTCTATAACTCATTGATTCGTTATCCTACACATTACTAGGCATGAATGCGTCCACCATTCTATGGCTAAATAACTACCTCACGATATCCATTCATTTCTGCTATGTTATTCAAATTGGAACTGATTGCATAGTCCATCCATCGGTGAGGGAAACGTTACGACATCTTCTTTTGTAGTTTACAACGGTTTTCTAACGCGTTTCCTTGTCTGTCTGTACCTACTATCCAACGAATATTATAAATGCGAATGTTTGTTAGAATGTTTAGATTGTTTGTTACTCTTTCACACCAGAACGGCTGAATGGAAAAAGCAAATTTCATCGTGAATTTGGCACAGACTTAGAATATGTTCTGGAATAACAAATAAGCTACTTTTTACAACCAATAGTTCAAATTATTAGCTCATTCAATAAAAATAATCGATACTACTGTAATATTAGTATAGACTAGTGACTCGCTCCGGCTTCACACAGGTGAAATCCTTATAGTCACTCGAGCAAGCCGGGGCGTTTGCAATGTAAGGGCAAAAATATGTATCTATGACATCAATTTAGGAACCTTTAACACTATCAGTGTTTCTCTACTATATTATGCAAGTATTACACATATAAACCTTCGTCCTAAATCGTTTTATCTATTTAAAAAACCCGCATCAAAATTCGTAACGTAGTTTTAAAGATCTAAAAGCATACATAGGGACAGACGGAAAGCGTTATGGTTTTCAAGTAAACTACAATACCTACTCTCTTATACTTGTATCTTGTTATACTAACAACATGGGAGTGCCTAGAAAACACATAAATCATAATCTATTTGCAAAACATTAATTCTAAATAATTTCGGGTATTTACATATTATAATAAAATGCGAAGAAACATGACACCTTTTGTATAAATATCATTAAAAATATACAATTTCATATGATTTATTTATTGTACAAAAAACTGACTTAAAGTTTATCGACTATTATAATTTACCTATATTTTTTTTGTTGCCATGGGTATCCGATATTAAAACTATATTATTTTTTAATCCATAACGTGTTCTATCTATGTGTAAAATTTTATTAGAATCCTTTGTACCGTTTACGTGTGATTGAGTTATTTTTTTTACTATTATAAGTGTAATAAAAACCTATTGAAAATAAAAATTATCTGCTACTTTTAATTCGAAATGATTTCGAGAAGTTAACTTATATACCTACTAGCTGCCTCCCCGCGGTTTTACCCGCGTAGTTCCCGTTCCCGTGGGAATACAGGGATAAAATATAGCCTATGTTACTCGGGGATAATGTAGCTTTCCAAAGGTGAAAGAATTTTTGAAATCGGTCCAGTAGTTTCGGAGCCTATTCATTACAAACAAACAAACAAACAAACAAATCTTTCCTCTTTATAATATTAGTATAGACTAACTACCTCCGCGCGGTTCCACCCGCGTAGTACTCGCGTAGTTCCCGTGGGAACTAGGGGAAAAAATATAGCCTTTATTACTGATAATGTAGCTTTCTAGTGATGAAAGAATTTTTGAAATCGGCTCAGTACTTTTTGAGTTTATTCATTACAAACACACACACATTATTGTAGATACATACACAACTTGGTTTTCTGTAGGACTGACTGTAGGCTTCTCAAAACACTAAGGACACTGACCTCTAGTTAAGTCAGCCATATTTCCTCAATCATAAATATCCATATTTCTCAAATCCAGGTCTTCACAAATGCGACTCCAGAACATTGGTGCGCACCACCACCAGAGCTGAACATCTTGAAGCTGCCAGAAGAGCTGCTTCGTAACCTGACGGTACCAGGAGAGCATGGAGTGTACGAATCTTGTCGGGGCTATGACGTGGACCCGCATACATTGCATAGAGTCCTTAGTGAATATGTTGAAGAAAGGTAAACATTCTACCGTTTTCTAATCTATACATATAATAACCTGAAGTGTTTGTTTCCTTGTACGCGCTAATCTAAGGAACTACTGGTCCGATCTTAAAAATTATTTCAGTGTTAGATAGTCCATTTATCTAGGAAGGCTATATTTTTTCCGCGGGGCGGAAGTAATATCATTAATGTGAATGTTTGTGAGAATGTATGAACGTTTGTTACTCTTTCACGCACCAACGGTTGAAGGGATTTGAATGAAATTTGGCACTGAGTTAAAATATGTTTTGGAATTGCATATAAACTACTTTTTATCCCGGAAAAATGAAGGTACCCTGGGAACGTGGGAGAAATACCAGGATGGGGCGGACTAGTTTGTAAAAAAGTTTAGACGCCTCTCTCTTAATAGAACGTGACTCAAAAATTCAGGGTTCCTCAAGATATTTTCCTTCATGGTATATTCGTACGTAAGTTAATCTCCTGCAGTAAGTTACCAAGGTATTATATTTAAATTTAAAGTACCTAGACAGAGCAAAATTACCCAGAAAATTTTACTCAAAATACTGGCCAAAGCTCTTCCTTGTACTAGGAGATAATGACTCCATTAGAAGTATAAACAGTTCCATAGTCCGTTAATTGGAGCGATTGGAATTGATACAGTTTTTTCATGTCATATGCGATACTTTATTTTCATTTAGGTGACCGCAGCTAATTAAGACAATTTATCGTTTAACTCAAATTTTCGTTTAACGCTCACGTGGGGCCTTGAAATGTATTTTGTAAATAAAAAAATATGTATCTGTAGGTACATGTTTTTGTCACCTTACAATCGTGTTATGAAGTGCAACAAAAAGTTAGCCAGTTAGAAAAAAAAGTACCAAAATGACTCAGGAAATCGAATACCTATGTGTCAATGTTCTAACGAGACGACGTATTCTAAATTTATAAGACCTTTTGTATTCTTAGTACAAATTTATTAATGATCGTAATAAGCCCCTGAATGGTTATGTTCTCCTAGTACATTATCATGATGGGTTACATGATTTTTCCAATAAGATAGCGGACAAAACGGAAAAGTGCTACTGTGGAACGTAAAATAAATGCAAATTCATTTTATGCAAAATCATATAATAAGACTAAACTAAAATAATCTTTGTTACATTTTTTTTAAGGTCTGAATTCATTCGCAAAGATGGTGCATTAAGAGTGGTGAAGATAAGTCGGCTGGTGCCAGCGAAAAATGAAGAGCGGTCGATACAAGTAAGTAAACCTTATTTGTCGCCTCTTAGTATCCTATGCACTCCTGGTACTTAGTCATTTTGACAGACCGGTTGGTCAGTGACCCTGACTTTCAAGCCGCTGGTCGTGGGTTCGAATCCCACCCATGACAAACATTCGCATGCATGAATATGTCTGTTTGTTCTGTGTCTAGATGTAATTATCTATATAAATATGTACCTATTTAAAAGTAGTATATCAGCTATCTGGTTACCATATTACAAGCTCTGCTTAGTTTGGAATCAGATTGGTCGTGTGTGAAAAATGTCCCAGGATATTTATTTTGCAGACACGAAATGTATATTATTTTTGGACAAAACCCCATAATGGTATAAACAAATAAATTAAATGACATTTCAGATAGCTCGGGTACAAGAAGCTGTTTTAGCTGTAAGGAGTAAAGAAGCTGCAGCTTGCACACATGGCTGGAGCTTCAGTACTGAGCATTATAAGAATTCCCTTGTGACCGATGTAAGTACACTTCTTAAAATGTAAAATAATATATTAATACTCGTCATATGTATACTAACCGTACCCGGAATGCGTTGCAATACCACGTTAAATATTATTTACTAGTGTCTCCCGCGGTTTCACCCGCGTATCGAGAGATCTTCCATTTTCCATTTTAAAAGTAGCCTATGTCCTTTCACAGGATCTGGGCTATCTGTGTAGCAAATTTCATTTAAATCGCTTCAGTAGTTTTAGCGTGAAAGCGTGAAACAGACAGACAGCGTTATTTTCGCATTTATAATTAATATTAGTTAAGATTTTTATACATTACTTGATATTTATTCATATTGGATCATCACAATCTGATCAATATTTTAGAAAAGCATACAAGACAAACAAATATACAAACATTATACATTTAATATGACAGAAAATGCAAACGAAGAAATCATAAAAAGAAATGTAAAACGAATGAAAATTTAAGCTTTTTCCGGAAATCCCTTAAACGGAAATATTTTTATTGGAAAATGCATCGTCCGGTTTTTTTTGGTTTAGTTAGAATTGAGGTATTAATAAAAAACTCTTTTCTCTTTTTTATTTTCAGTTCTCATTAGTCTGCGATCAAGAATGGCTGCCGCGTATGAGCAACACGCTCTTTTGGGTCGGCTCCATTTTCGGGAATGTCTTCTTTGGATGGATGTCTGATAGGTAAATATTTCATCATCATCATCAGCTAATATATGTCTCCACCGAGGAGCTCGAGCCTCCCCTAACATCGAGGGGGTGTAGGCCACGCGAGCCCAGCGGGGATTAGTAGATGCCATGCCTTTAATAGTGACATCTCGGGCATGCAGGTTTCCTCACGATGTTTTCCTTCACCGAAAGCCAGTGGTGTGAATCCGTCCATTAGTTTTTATAAACTCAGAGGTACGGGCCAGGGATTTGAACCTGCACCCTCATGATCGTGAGTCGGTGCGTTCCCAACTGAGCCACCATGGCTCTTCCTTACATTATGACTATTAAATTACTAAATCATTATTTAAACATTTGTTCTTCAGATACGGTCGACGTCCAACAATCCTACTGATGATCCTGCTAGAAGTTCCATTGGCTATAGCAGCTTCATTCCCCACTTCATACTGGACTTATACTGCTCTGAGGGTAGCTGGTGGGCTCTTCTTCCCTGCACTGTATCAGCTGCCTTTCATCCTAGCTTTGGAACTGATGCCTCCAGGCCGAAGGAATCATACTGGTAAAATTTGGATATAAATTTGTAACTATACTAAAGTTGTTTCCGATTGCCACTTCTCGCTGACTACTGTGTTCCTGATACTATCGCAGATGTACCACAAAAAGTAAAATAACTAAAGTTCTGAGATTCATTTAAAACCTAGTATTCTCTTTTACTGGTTTGCTTGCTTTGCATAGTAGCAGAACATAATTATCATATTTTAACAAATTAACATAAAACAATACTAAACGATATTCGTATCGTGTCAACATTAAATAAGTTGAATTTACTTACACAAAAATAAAATGTGCCTAAAATGCTGTGACCTGTGTGTACCACATTCAAATAAGCAAATAAAAGCTCTTTCTAACTCCTGGGTTCCTGGTATACTAATTGTTGATGGGAGCGCTTGCTATGGTCCTAATTCTTCCCATTATAGCTTTTATACCTTACTTACTTATAATATTATTATGTACTCATTTACCTAAAATAAAGCTATTATTTCTTCCAGGTATTGTAGTGGGGATGCTATTTGCCACTGGTATGTGTTTGCTATCATTGCTAGCATTTGCTCTACGAGATTGGTTCTATTTGTCTCTGGCAACAAGTCTGCCGTTCATTTTACTTTATGGGTAAGTATTTCTATATAAATCAACCTATTTCCTTAACGCTCGAGAAGCTTATCTTAAGTTTTTTTATACCACAAAGGTGGCAAACAGGCATACGGTCCAGCCTAATGGGAAGCGGTTACCGTAACCTATGGATGTTTGCAACACCAAGTTATAAGCAATAAATAAACAGCACAATTTCAGATATTACTGGTTAATACCAGAATCTCCACGATGGTTGGTGGGGAGAGGGCGAATAGCTGAAGCAGAAAAGGTTTTCAGAAATCTTGGCAAGAAGAACGGGATTATCCTTCCTAGAGGATTCTTATTGGAGCTGCACGTAAGTTTAATGCATTTATATATCGTTTTTATACATATTATGAACGCCATATTCTTTTAACTAAGATGGATCAACTGACAATTTGCAACAAACTGTTTACAACAAGCATATAAGAGCATAAATTGGTTCCTTCACAAATTTTGGCCACTTAGCTTTTGGTACTAATTCCACTATAACAGAAGTGTAAAAAATGTAACCGTCATATAACTTAAGGTTATTTTCTGTTTCAGAAAAAAATCAAACAACAAGACGCTGAAGCAGAACTGATGCTCAGCAATATAAATGGCCACATAGCTGGCTACCCAGACGATAAAGAAGAATATATGGATAGGCGAATAAGCAACATGCTTACTTTCAAACCAGATCTGACTAAAATATCTGAAATAGACGAATCAAGCAAAGCAGAGAGCTTAGAAAGAATGATAGCTTTAGAAGTAGCCGAAATAGTGAATAGGAAATCAAAGAAAAGAGATGATGATGAAGTTAATGATGAAACAGAAGAAACTCAGTTGAACTCAGATTTGCATCAGAAATCGACACAAACTGAGCACAGTAAATCACCAGCAAGTACATTGAGAAGGAAATCACTGCAACTTGTAAATAAGATATTTGTACAAGATGAAGATGTAGATGAAGTAGAAAATAAGAAAATGGATGATCAAAATTCAGAAGGAGATTGTAAAGCGTCTCCGTTGGATGTGTTCAGATATCCAAATTTGAGGAAGAAGTTCTTTATCCTGACGTTTGATTGGGTGGCGCTGGGCGTCGTGTACAATAGTCTAAGTTATAATACTCCTAATTTGGGAGTCGATGATTATTTGGCGTTTTTTATAGGTGAGTAATACAAATAATAATAATAAAGGAGATAATTCAATGGCAGGCACAGCTAGTATATTATAAAGGCGAAAGTTTGTACAAATGTTTGATGCACTTTCACGCCAGCAAAAGGCAATTTAGATGTAATATGGCACAGAGTTAGAATAAATTATGAAATGGTAATGCTGACTGCTTATTTTCTCTGGAAAGTTAAATATTCTCGGGGTAAAACTCTCAGGCGAAAGCTAGTATTTAATAATACATAATATCAGATTTGACTTTTAAACACCATCCATCTGCAATAACTTTTGAACTCTTTTAAATCTAAGATTCCATTACTACTTATGTAAATAAGTATAGTTTCAAAATACTTCATTTTATCTTTTTTTTTAATTAGAAAAAGCTTAATTTAGAACCATAAAGGCATCGTGGAAAGAATAACTAACCAAAGATAATTATATATTTTCTAGGAGGAGCAGTGGAAATACCATCATACTTCATAGCATGGCGCTGCATGGAACGGTTCGGCCGCCGGTGGGTTCTCTGTGTCTTCATGTGCATAGGTGGACTCGCCTGCCTTAGCTGTGTGCTGGTTCCTGAAGGTAATCATTCGCTCACTCATTAGATGATTGACTTTTCTGGTCTGATAATGTTGACAACCCTACGAGCCACAATGCCGTGAAATACTTGTCACTTTTTTGGGTTAAATAGCCTTAAATATCAATAAATAGAAGCCTCAAAGATTATATTATCAATACGATGTAGCTTCTGCCGTGCGCTTTTACCGTTCCTGTAGGTATATAAAACCTATGTCACTTCCTGATAATGTATCATTTCATTGGCGAAATAATTATTCAGATCGGTCCAGTTGTCACCAAAAAATAAATCAAATCTTTTTCTATATTTTAGTGTAGAATACATTTTCACTATTATGATTTGGTTAATTAAAACTAGTACTTATTTAGTGGTCTGGAAGGTTGCTTCTACTCAGCACACTATAAATTCTCCTTTATTTTCAGATTGGCCATGGATAACAGTGTCTCTAGCCATGCTGGGCAGGCTCTGTGCTGCAGCATCCTTCGCGGTATTCTACGTGTTGATTGGAGAACTGCTACCAACTGTTTTGAGAGCTCAAGCTATGGGAGCAGCATCCTTTATAGCTGGCTTAGGATTACTGGCGTGCCCTTATATTGTGCATTTGGTAAGTTGTTCGCATGTTATGTGCTCCTAGTACTTATAAATTTTGATGAGTCTAAAACTATATACTTATTATGATAATGGGATTTTTCTTACACACGGCCAATCTGATTCCAAGCTAAAGGGAGCTTGTGTTATGGTAATCAGATAGCTGATATGCTGTATATACACCAATTTACAGACACAGAACAAACAGACTAAACGTTTACATAAAGAGAGTATTTAAAGAAATTGTGTGTGTTTTATTCCATTCTGTATTGTACCTATCTCCAGACCTTCTATGGCCACTAGTTAATGAACTATCTCAATGAAATCCTAGTTAACGTCCTCTGAAAGTTTCTGAAACCTTATCGCTTGTATGTAAGCTGGTTCAATATTTTGTTTTTTACTATAATAAATACCACTATTTTTCTACTTTCAGGCGGTCTACTCTAGAGCTTTGCCTCTCACCATAATGGGTATTCTCAGCGTGTTGGGTGGCGTCACCTCTCTCTTCCTGCCGGAGACCTTGAACCAGCCCCTTCCTCAAACCCTGGGGGATGGCGAGATGTTCGGCAGAAACTTTAAAATCTTCAGCTGCGTTGAGAGGAATAACGTCTAAATGGAGGAGTCAGGCTTCGAAGGACTTCGAAAACTAAGCACATGTTTAGTCTAAAATTGTCGAAAGTAATTGTTGGATTTAGCAGAGACCTTTGCTACCTCTTTGGAAAAAAATTGAAAAATATAAAAAAGGAGGTTAATTCTTCAAAAGCTGATATTTGTTGTGTGTTTACTCATCGTGTTAATTGTAAGTGAATGTTGAATTTATTTGCGTAGGAGTTACTTGCACTCTTAATATCAAATTTTAATACTAAAGCTAAAAATATTGAATTCGATTCTTTTTTAATTTTTTCTGGGAATGTACTTTGCATTGTAGTGCTTTTTTGGATATGCATCAAACTTTCTTTGAAGGTAGATTTTTTTTATGAATGTCACATAAGTTTACCTAAAAGTCTTTGTCACAAAAATCTATGTTATGACTAGAAACTAAGTCTTGTAAATATTATTAAATAATTTAATTTTAAATATTTGCCAATAATAAATTACTTGATATTAACTAGTACAAATCTAAGTCTAGATGTAGGTATTAACACTAGATTCATAGATACAAAGTACAAAGTTTGTTAAAAATAAGCTTGAAATCTAGAAATATATTTTTTATATAAATAAAAAATATATGTTTTATTGCTTTTAAATAACTGCAGAGTCTAAGATATAAAAGGATAATCATTAGAAGTACCAGGAAACCATGACTAATAAAGGTATTACTAGAAATATAAAAAGTTGCTTTATAGTATGTGAACACAAAATAAAATAATATTGAATTGTTTAAAATGTAGGTGACATAAATATAAAAGACGATAATCTCTATAACTACCAGGATAACATGAATAGCAGGACATTGAAATAACTCTTTACGGTTTTAAAAACATTTGTAGTAGCACAAACGTGTAAACGCTAATTTGGTTCAGAAGCTTCAGGGGTGATTTGGCGTCCACAGTAAACAGTCCCCTTGCAGAGAACTTTGTGAAAACCGTTCGGTTAACAAGACGAACTTTTTTTAATAACTGCTTCTCATCATCTGAAATATTTAAAAATCGATAAGTACTATGTACTACCTACTAGCTTTTGCTCCGCGATATCACCCGCGTTTCCGGGTGGCCCATTATTTTCTCGGAATAAAAGATAGTCTATGTCCTTTCTCATGCTTATATTTTTAATTTCTTTAAAAAAATAATCTCATCAGAGGTATAGACGTGAAATTTATATCCCCATTTATAATATTAGTAGGGAAGTAGGTATGCTTCACATATAAGGGACCATATCGAGGGGATTTTAAATTATCATTTTCTAAATAATAATTATTTTCAAGATAGCACCAAATAAAAGGACTAAGGCTTCATGAATTTGAAGAAGTACATGAACTTCAAAGAGCATATATACCTGTTCTATTGTCAGTGGTCGCAAGGCTAGCGCAGGCGTACTCAGCATCGTTTAAAGACACGTAGAATCTTTCACATTCAATACTGAGAAAGACTTGGTATATAAAATTTTTGAGTAACCAGCTCAAAAATCCGAAACTCCATTTAAGCAAGTTCAACTGGAACAAAAGATTAATCAATGAAATTGCAGGACGTCTCTTCGTAGAATCTATTCCAACTTAAAAGATAATGTTACGTACCAAATCCAAGGATTCATTTTGAATTTTTATAAGTCGGACCATCAATATTGTATACATTAAGGTATAAAAAAATGTCTCTATAACATAGTAGAACACCTGAATAAGAAAAAAATAGAAAATACATAGAACACTGTCTCGAGAAAGATTAAATAATTTCTAACATTTGTTCGTTTGTCATTGATTAGAATGATCAAATTTAGTTTCTAATAGGATCTAAACTTTATACTAAACACTTACCATTCCAGACAAAGTCTCCTTCAAAAGCTTATAAGCATCTAATATACTTAAATACACCTCAAACAGTCTGTTTCCCTCCTGCGTTGTGTTAACCTTCCGAGAATTGATCAATATCATCTCTTTGTTGAATTCTGTGAGCTTCTCTATGTAGTTGATCCACAAACGGAGTTTTTTTACCAACAACTTCATTGTGCGTTGACCATAGATTATGTTCAGATCAAATATTATCAGACACCATGTGCATATCGATTGGAGTGTGTTATTTTTCTCATTGAATAATATTAAAAAAGCTGTGACTGTCGAAAAGTAGCCTAACTCAAGTAATACGTAAATCCAATTCCACATGACGAAATTGTTAAAATCTTTTCTATCACATTTGAAAATCCTGTGAATTTCTTGAATTTTTACAATCAAATAAACGTTTTGTAGACTATATATATGGTTGTAGGTGAAGTTAACTAAGAATCCACACGCCAAGAAGAATAAATCGAACAAATTATTGAGATGGAAGAAGACCTCTAGTTCTTTGATGGTGAAATTCATTTCTATGGTGGAAATTACGATGCGATAGAAAAAGAGGAGAAAAAAAGCCATGGAGCCACATAATGAGATGAGGGTACCACAGAAACTGTGTGGGGTGATGTAACTATCACTGATGTGGTATTTAGAACAGAATAGAAGAGACTGTACTAAAGACAGAGGTTGCAACATCTTCTGTAAATCTTCATCTATTACATTGTTGAGTAGAACTTCTGAATAATTACTTAACATGGTTTTAAACTTTTCCTTTTCCAAAATACTTTTTTTAACAAATTATTTAAATATGAATTGAACTTCATAATATAGACTGGTATACATTGTCATTGGAGAGACAGAAATGAAATGAAATATTTGAAAATGTTACGCTTATTAGTAAGTAGCTTCCATATGATAAATTGTTCTAATCATAATTTTATTACGATGATTTATTGTTTTACAAGCAATGAAGTAATACCATTTGATATGATCAAATAATTTAGTGAATGTTTCGTGACGACGACAGAATCAATATTAATATTATTAATTCATATGGTAAGTAAGTAGTAAGACGCTCAATTGTGTTATTATGCTAATTAATATTTATTGTATGATGGGGATCAAATGAAATTTTGTTTTGAGAAGTCCTTTTATCTGGATCAATTAAAAAAATGTTAGTTCATATATAAAATTCTCGTGTCACAATGTTAGTTACCATACTCTTCCAAAACGGCTTGACCAATTTTTATGAAATTTTATATGCATATTCAGTTGGTCTGAGAATCGGCTACTATCTTTTTTTGATATCCTGTGATCACGGGAACGGGAACTACGCGGGTGAAACCTCTGGGCGGCAGTTAGTACTTAATATATAAAAAAATCAAGAGAAAATTTCTAATACACTGTCTAAAGGTACAGTGCCTAAAATTCGTCTCAACCATTGAAATATATAACGTTAATTATTTTGTCATTTTTATTGCAATTCTAAAAGCTTTATTTAAACGCGAACTGCAGCAGCACGATGGTGTAGGTGGCGAGCACGGCCAGCAGCCGCAGCGGCAGCGCCGCGTCCACCGTGAACAGACCGCACGCGCTCAGCTTGCTGAACGACGCGCGGTTCACGCGATGGAGATTCTTAAGAATTATCCTTTCTGGTCCTGAAAAGATATACGCTTTTACTTTCCAACTTAAATACTTTACGATTTAGATAGCTTATTGACTCAGGCGACGGTGGACATTCAAGAAAAGATTCTATTGTACAAAATTTATACAAAAAACCTTATCGATACAGGTCTAAGTATCTCAATCAATGTTCCTTTATCCGTCAAAATAGTGTACATATTAATTGTATCTAAATTGCAGAAAGTATTTGAATTAATATGCAAAAGTGTTTTTACCTGATGTATTTATTAGTTGAGTGCATGTAACTTTAGCATCATTGACTGCCACATAGAACTTTTCGCACGCCAAACTTAGGGCAATCAGTAATGTCATCATTTTTAGGAACCAGACCATAAGACTTCCACATAATACCGATAGATTTTCCTAAAACCAATACACAACAAATCTACAATTTAACTAGACGTCGCGCGTCAAAAACCAGCAAAATTGTCTGCTTGTCTGCGATCGTCTGCGATCGACCGTTATTGTCTTCGGACGTCAAAGAAATAGTGAGACGGTTGTTCTTCATACAAATTGAGTGCTTACGTTATCTATTTAGATTTTAGGTTTGTGCAATACTTAGTTTTAAATTATGTACTTACAAAAAATATACTGTCCGAACTTAAGTTGCACAGAATAAGAATTAATTGAACGTTTAGTAACGCCGAAGCGAAAATATATACAAGATAGTAGCAAATCTGAAAAAAAAATACATTTATTTATTAATAACTGTAGATTATTAATAGTTATTTTATAAGATTAAGCTTAAATCATACATCAAATTGCTGAGTTTATTGTCGGCTGTTCTCGACAAAAACAACCTGCCGAACCGAGCATTAGAGTCAACGTTTCATAAATTCCTGAACCTATTTGAATAAATAAATATATTACATTTCATACTTGCCATACTGGACATAATATTTTTGTAGAGTGCGTATGCTTCCAATATGTACAAATAAGCTGCAAACAATTTTTTGCATTCTTTTTCTCTATATATTTTGGTCTTTTGTCCATTCTGTTGTGAGTACTGATTAACACGTACAATCCATAAACAGAGTTTATTTTGTAAAAGAGTCATCATTCGATAAGCATAAATAGTGTTAAGATCGAATAATACCATCATCAAAACGCAAAGGTAAACATGAATATTCAAATCATCATAAATGTTGTAAACATAAATACTGTGAGCCGTAAAGAAAACAAACTCGACAAAAATCTGAATCCAGTTCCAAATTATGAAGTTCTTACTATGTTTTTCATCCATTTTTAATATATTTTGTGCCTCTTGTAATTTTAAAATGAAAGCGACATTCGAGTTGCTGTAGCATATATTATTGATGAAATTCAAAATGAATCCAAAGTTAAAAAATATGAACTCGTAAAAGTTACTAATGTGGAGGAATACTTCTAAAATTCTCACAGGTACATCCGTATTTACTGTAGCTAATATGAAGTGATATAAAAAAAGCAAAACCTTCATTACAGTACCAAAAAAAGACATTCCAACGGCTTTATAACCATTTGGTGTTATGAAATTGTCTTTAATGTAGTATTTTGAAGATAAAAACATAGTCCTACTAATATTATAAATGCGAAAGTTTGTATGTATGGATGTTTGTTACTCTTTCACGCTCCAACGGCTGAAGGGATCTGCTTGAAATTTGGCACAGAGCTAGAATATGTTCTGGAATAACACATAGGCTACTTTTTATCCCGGGAACGCGGGTGAAACCGCGGGGAGCCACTAGTTTGAAATATGTTAAACGGCAGAAGGATTGCTTGCAATTCTTTATCTAGAATATTGTTTAATCGAACTTCGGGACAAGTGTGAGTTATAACTTTCTTGCGATTTTTACGACAGTTCTTCATAATGAACTAATACTAGTAGTTACTTAAAGAGTGTTTGTTTGTCACCGCCAATTGCACTTAGTGACTTGCTGATCGACTAACGGAATTGTTAACGAAATGACAATAATAACAGCTATGCAGGTAAAGTGGAATGAATAATTACATTTTTAATTATAGTTTCTTTCTATTCGTTATCATAAAATAATTGGTAGCAATTAAATTAATAAAATATCCTGGGATATTTTTCACACGCGGTCTTTCTGTTTCCAAACTAAACAGATGTGATATAGTTATCACATTGCTACTCTTAAATACATACTTATTTAGATATTTATATCCAGACACAGAACAAATAGACATATTTATTCATGCATGTTCAATGTTTATTTTAATAAAAATGCATAACTTTGAAATCATTTAAAGAGCACCGGCAAAAAATAGGGAATGTCCTAATTAATTCAAAATCTTATTATTGGAATTCACAAATATATGATTCTATGAAAAATATAATATAAAAAAAATTGTGACATAATAAATTTATTTTTTACATAACACTGAATATATGGAAAAACTTCATTATAATACTTTCCAAATTATATTCACAAAGTTTCAGTAACATTTTTATTTGCGAACTGCAGCAGCACGATGGTGTAGGTGGCGAGCACGGCCAGCAGCCGCAGCGGCAGCGCCGCGTCCACCGTGAACAGCCCGCACGCGCTCAGCTTGCTGAACGACGCGCGACTTACACGATGAACATTTTTTATTATTTTCAATTCTTCGTCTGAAAAATATTTGAAATCTATTTACACCTCTTCCTTCTAAAGTAAAATAGAATTATATAATACAAAAGGTTTTTGGTAATGAAAACATAATATTATTTATCTATATATATATAAAGCTGATGCGTTTCTTTGTTTGGTTGAACGCGCAAATCCCAGGAACTACTAGCCCGATTTGAAAAATTATTTCATTGTTAGATAGTCCATTTATCGAGGAAGGCTATAGGCTATATATCATAACGCTACGACGAATAGGAGAAATGACGCTAACGAAGTTTCACGGGACAACTACGTAGTTAATTAAATATATTGGAAACGATAAAGCATGAAACATCAGACATAAAAAATATGTGTTACCTGATCTATTGCTCGATTTAATGAAATAATCACACGCAACTTTAGCATTATTATTCGCTTCATATAATTGATTACATGAAATGCTCAATTGTATAACTAGGGTCATATTTTTAAGAAACCAAATGAGGACTGTCGTAGCTATTACCATCATATTTATCTGAAACAATTTATAGTTTTCTACACTTATATAAGTATATTATAAAGAGGAAAGATTTGTATTTTTTTAATTTATGTATGTAACGAATAAACTCAAAAAGCACTGGACCGATCTTAATAATTATTTTTTCATTAGAAAGCTACATTATCACTGAGTAACATAGGCTATATTTTATCCCTGTGTTCCCACGGAAACGGGAACTACGCGGGTAAAACCGCGCGGAGGCAGCTAGTATTGTAGTATTGTATATTTTGGATATAAAGATAACTTGATTATAAAATGGAACTGCTTAAATAATTAACTAACATTATAAAGGTATAAGTAACGCTGTCTGTCTGTTATAAGTTCAAGCCTAAACCACTGTACCGATTTTTATGAAATTTTGTATAAAGTTAGACAAGAGCTTTGAAAGGACTTAAGCTACATTGAGCATTAGAGTCGACGTTTCATAAGTGCCTGTGAAGGCCTAGTTGAATTAATAAATTTATTTCATTTCATTTCATCCCATTTCCCGCAAAAGTTGAAATTTCAGCATGAATAGATACGGGTGAAACAGCGGGAGGCCACTAGTACTGTATATAGTAAACAAGTGATATTTTCTCATGATCATGATCTATCTAATTGTTATACTTACAAAATAACCAGATTGGGTCGTTAAAATACTCAAGTCATATATAATATTTTGAATATATATTAAAACATGTATAAATGTTTCTATCATATGGTATGCTATCTGAAAAAACATAAATTAACCTCATCAATTGACATCAAAAAATATACTAAACTTTGATTTTATTTTCAAAGGCTTATTAAAACCTTACCGCAGATTCAAAAACCACTTTGAAAATATTATAACTCTCTATCAGATTCGTGTATGCTTTGAATAATCTATGACATTGTACTGCATTTTGACCATTAGATCCACTGATATCATACATTTCCTTTATCCATGTTTGCAAAAAAATCACTATAAGATCCAAAACACGTCTAGCATACATTACATTCACATCAAAACATAGCACAATGAAGAGAAATACGAAATCCTCCATAATAAATATATTACTCATTGAATAGATAGTAAAAATGGCCACAGAAGCCATCGACAAAAACATAATAACACAAATCCAATTCTCTATAACATAAGCTCTAAGCTCTTTCTTGTCTGTCTTGACAATCCTTGAAGCTTCTTGAATCTTTAACACTAAAATAACATTTTTCTCACTAAAACAGTAATTACAGTAGAAACATAAAATATGTCCAATGGTAAAATAGAAGAAATCGAAATATTGGTTGATCACAACACTAATGATTGTGTAAGTGTTAATTCTTTTAAAAAGTATTCCAAGGAAGCGAATTATTTGTGCTGCTATAGATATAGAAAGGCCACAGAAGGATACGATGTTGTTTCGATACCCATTAGGCGTGATGAAGTTATCACGAATATTATATTTGGGGTTCCAGAAAAGTGTTTGGATCAGATTTAGTGGCAAAAGCATCTTCTGTAAGTCCTTCTCGACATTATTATTCAGTAAAACTTCAATATCTCTATTTCTAAACTTATGATGAGTATTTAGTTTTTTTCTAAACATTGACTTTGCCGTGAAATCCATATTTAAGTCGACAACAGTCAATTAACAATATTCAAATGAAGTTTTGCTAATCAAAACTAATACGATATAGTGCAATACCATTCTGTTTGCATCGCCTCTACATTTTTAATGTGTTTACACTTCGCAATATCGATATTTTAAAGGAAACAATTAGTTAATGAATGTATTAAATGACGGATTTTTGTATATGACAACCCTTTATTTCAAATGGCAAGGCATATTTAATTTATTAATTAGTTATACGTCATTCTAAAAGAGAGATTTAAATCATAAACATAAATTTATCATGTTTGTAGACAGATATATATTTATAGTGATATAAAATCATTTATTAGGATTAAACATAAGATTAATACCATATTTTTGAAGTGTATCGCCATTTTTGTCTGCCAGTCACCGTGAGCTGAACAAATATATTTTGTCATGTAAATATTATAATTATAGATCAGTCTAAAAGTAAGATCATAAATCAAAAAACAATAAATTTAATATTTTATTTAAAAAACCAAATATTGATAGAATTAACTGTTACTAATATTAAAAAACTAAATATAATCAATCAAGAACTAATAAAAAAAAATGAAAATACCTACACTGTTACACATTTTCCTAAGCTCCATTTTATAAATAAGTTGACTAGTGACCCGCGCAACTTCGTTAGCGTCACTTGCCCGTTTTTGCAACAGTTTTGATTGATGCTCCGGTCCTATTCGTCATAGCGTAATGATTTATACATAAAAACCTTCCTCTTGAATCACTCTATCTATTAAAACTCAAACCACGTCAAAATCCGTTGCGTAGTTTTAATGATATAAGCATACATAGGGATAGACAGACGGCGGATAGTGACTTTGTTTTATACTATGTAGTGAAAAAACGGAGCTTAGGTCGCTGCCAGTGGGTAACGTGCCTAGAAGGCTTAAATATATAAACAATAATTTACATTTCACTATTAAAAGGAGCTTTTATTTTTACTATCCTTAACAGCACTCTCTCCTAAAAACGCGAACTGCAGCAGCACGATGGTGTAGGTGGCGAGCACGGCCAGCAGCCGCAGCGGCAGCGCCGCGTCCACCGTGAACAGACCGCACGCGCTCAGCTTGCTGAACGACGCGCGGTTCACGCGGCTAATATTCTTTAATGTTTTAATTTCTTGAGCTGTAAATTGAAGTCATGAAATCGATTCAAACCTAAATAACACTAAGTATATAATCTACTAGTGGTTCCCCGCGGTATCACCGGGAGATTTTCCATTTTCCCGGGATGGGTTTTGTCCGGGTGGCAAACAGGCATACGGTCCCACCTGATGGGAAGCAGTTACCGCAGCCTATGGACGCTTGCAACACCAGAGGCGTCACTCACGCGTTGCCGACCCTATAAAAAAGGGAGCAACTGTATAGGCAGTGAATGGACATCCCTGGTCCCCCCACTGCCGCTACAGCGTCTCCTCATGGAGCTCTGGCTACCTTACTCACCGCAGGAACACAACACTACATGTAGTGTTATTTGGCTGCGGTCTTCTGTAAGGTGGAGGTACTACCCCAGTCGGGCTGCTCCAATTTCGAACGGACGAATCCGTTGCGCCCTACCTCCTTCAACAGACAGAGATACTTAATATTAAGTTAGGATTTTAAATTGATTACTTACCGGATCTATTTTCTAATTTCACAAGATAACCGCAAGCAGTATGGAAATCATTTATTGTAGTATACAAAGCTTCGCATCCTTGACACAAACGTATATGTAGCATCATATTCTTGAAAAACCACAATAATATTGAAAAGGAAGTTAATCCTAAGTCGATCTGAAATCGATTTTGACATACTTTACATTTTTTGTAAATTTCAATGTGTCAAGTTCAAAATTATCTGTATCAATTCAGGCAGTGATGAGTGGACCAGGCAGACTTCGTTCTGCCCACCAGCGCCACCTACCGAGTCCAAGTATATGTAAGCTATCCTATCTCTCAAGTTGGATCGAACTGCACTTGGTGTGCGAATTTTATTATAATCGGTTAAGTGGTTTAGGAGTCCATTGAGGACAAACATTGTGACACGAGATTTATATATATTAAGATATACCTTTCTACTTTTTTTTGCTGTAAGTTTCTCTTGAAAAGTAATAAATATTTTTTTTTATAAAATAAATAAAAGTAAAGTTTTTGATGGTCGTTAGAATATAATAAATAACATACAAATAGCTTAGTTCGGTTTGATGAACAAAAATCCGACAAAATAATCTGCACGTACAGTAAGCCGTGGACAAATGTCTCAATTATGTGGAAGGCGATCTGAAACGAATAAAATTAAATAAACATCTACATAAAAGAGCCGCGGTGGCTCAGTTGGAAACGCGCCGACTCACGATCATGAGGTTCAAATCCCTGGCCCGTACCTCTGAGTTTATAAAAACTTACGTACTCATTCACACCACTGGCTTTCGGTGAAAGAATACATGGTGAGGAAACCTGCATGCCCGAGATGTCACAATTAAAGGCATCTGAAGTCCGCCAATCCGCACTAGGCCCGCGTGGTGGACAATGGCTTAAACCCTCTCGATGTTAGAGGAGGCTCAAACTCCTCGGTGGAGACGTATATGAGCTGGTGATGATGATATATAAAACAAAGTCGTGTTAGTTACACCATTTATAACTCGATTTTGGTAGTAGTAAGTATCAAAAGCAATAGAAATTTACCGATGTCGGGTTAGCCGGGTCCATTAGTAATTTATATAAACAGCTATATATTAATTAACATGTATAAGTAACATCCTTACCATATTCCCAAAAACCTTTTCAAATAGCATGTAACTCTCCAGTATATTTGAATAAGCGTGCAGCATCCACATACATTGTGTATCATCATTGTTTTTTGTATTTGATCTACCCATTTCATACATTTTCTCCGTTAGAGCCTCCATCAGAATCACTATTAATCTCATCAGTCTTCTAGCATATATTATATTCATATCAAAACATATTACCACATAGAGATGCAAGCAATCTTCCAAAAAATACGAGTTAAATGACATACCAAAAAATAATATGACTATAGAATAGAATGTAGTAAAAATGAATACAGCATACCAATTCAGAATCGTGTAGCATTTGACAACTTTCTTTTCCAAACTAACATACCTGTAGACTTCTTGAATTCTCAGTATGAGGGTAATATTGTAGTTAGTATAGCGGTGGTTCTGGTAGACATTAGCGATGTGACCACAGCAGTAGAGTATAAAATCGAAGTAATGGGTGAAGAAATATATAATGCTTAAGCCAAAGAGGCGACCCTTTATGAAATAAGTGAAGCGCAAAACATGAGTAATGATAAACAAACTCAGCCCAAAGTAAGAAATGAAATTGTTAAACAACCCATTTGGCGTAATGAAATTATCACGAATATTATATTTAGGTATGCAATAAATTATCTGGATCAAATTCAATGGAAAGATCATCGTTTGAAAGTCTTTATCGATGCAGTTATTAAGCAGAACCTCACGATGTGTATTTCTCAAAATATTACTAGAAATATGTTTGTCACGATATGTTGGTTTGTGTTTGAAAATCTTCATGTTTCAGTCGACGATCGCGAGTTTACAAATGAATTGGTTTCCAGCTGAGGTCAGTGGGATGGCAATCAACAAAAATGCATTACCATATTTGTGTAAGACTGCATTAGGTTTTAATAAAATTTCACAAGATATAATGAAAAAACCGGTTGATGTTCTAGTCTAGTTTATTGAAGATGCAATTAATTATTTTAGGATTACGATGATTACTAATACAATAAAGATTAATAACATTTTTATCAAGTATACTACAATTCCTATTTATATATATAAAACAAAGTCCCCGCCGCCTGTGTCTGTCTGAACGCGATGAACACAAAAACTACTGTACAGATTTTCATACGGTTTTCACCAAATTAGGGAGTATTTCATGGGGAAGGTTTTCTGTATAATACATCAATTTGGACCCGGTAAGTGGCGCTGGTGGGCAGAACGAAGTCTGCCGGGTCCGCTAGTACAATATGATAGGTAATTTATCAGTTACAAATTGTAAGATCTATTTATAGTTCACAAATTTGATATTAATCAAAAGCACAAATTGCTGGGTAAATATTTCTGTGTGCTCGTGATGAATAAATTAGGCCATTCTTAATACACAAATCATGATATGCCATGAATTTTTTTCTATAATAAAACATAGTGTTAATTAATTATTGCTTAGCAAAGATATTTTTGGTTCCCTAAATCAATATTACTGACATAGCATATTTATTAGCGTACATATGAAAATTATTCTCCGCTTCGAAAAAGGTTTTCAACAGGATATTATGTACTTAGGAGAAATTCCCCTAATATTGATTTGTAATATGTATGAAATGAGTCATCATAAAACATAATACACGCTTATAATAATAATATTCGGTGAAGGAAATCATCGTGAGGAAATCATGCCCGAGATGTCACAGTTAAATACATGTAAAGTCAGCCAATCCGCACTAGGCCCGCGTGGTGGACTATGGCCTAAACCCCCTCGATGTTAGGGGAGGCTCGAGATCCTCGGTGGAGACGTATATGAGCTGATGATGTAGTGGTGGTGAGTATAATAATTAAAAGGATTTTCGAAAAAATTAATATACCCAGGACAAACATTTGTTTGCATGAATATGTCTGTTTGTCCTGTGTCAGATGTAATTATCTATATGAGTATGTATTTAAAAGTAGTATATGTAGTATATCGCCGGTTACCATAACACAAGCTCACTTTGATGCTTACTTAGGAATCCGATTGGCCGTGTGTGATAAAATTGTCCCAGGATATTTATTTAGGATATTTATTTTCAGTTGTTAAATGGACAATATAAAACATTCCAAAATGTATAAGAAATAAAGAAACAATTTAAGAAAATCTTATTTATTTTCACTCTTTGCTTATGTTCTGTATTTCTATATGAAAGCAAACTGCAGTAGTACTATAGTGTAGGTAGCAAGCACTCCTAGTAATCGCAGAGGTAAATTAGCTTCTACAGTAAAAAGCCTACAAGCGGTTAGCTTCTGGAATACAGCACCGTTGAAACGCTTTATGTTCTTGCATATTTTCTTCTCTTCACCTGAAATAAATAACATATGTATTAAACTAAGATCAACATAACCTTTATAATAAACTATGTGGCCGGAGAACTTTGATCTGCGATATTTTCTAAAACTCATTAATTTTGAATTATTTTTAAGAGGATACAAACATTGCCCTGGCTTTAATGAACACAAAAAAAGAATTAGCGAAATCAGTCCAGCCGTTCCGACGAAGAAAGAAACAAAGGATAATGTAAAGATAGAAAGGAACATAAAAAGTGATGTAAATAATGATGTTAAAGACACACAATCTAATGAAGTAAGCAAAGATGACAGACCAAGAAAAATCAAATAAGTAGATAAAAATCACCTGAAGTATTTGAAGTTTTCACCAGACAAGCAGCATCGGCTCTCTCAAATTCTATGTAGAACATTTCACACTCCCCACACAGTAGCACTTGCAATATGACATTCTTTAAAAACCAAAACATCACGTATAAACTGGTTAGCAGAACATAAATCTGTAAAAATATATGTATTAATAAAGATAATGTCAGCTTCAGTTTACATTTAACTTAATTTATTAATAACTCATAGACTATTAATTTAATTTTGAGGTTAGCAACATCGCTTGATGTTGCTTTCTGAGGGTATAAATACTGCTCCGTCACAGAGAAACGCTCAGTCCGTCGTCGGCTGTCGGAGCGGTAACAACTATATTTGTGGTGTACCCTCGTAAATATATTTCTAAGGAATATTATGTAAGTGCTGTTGAAATGTAAGTATGTAAAAAGTATTTAAATAAAACCTGTATAAATAAATACATAGATCGACGCCCCGGCAATTTCATGATAATTTATATTTGTCATAAAACCACGGCCTCCTAACATTTCAGAAGTGGGATGAATTTATCGCTTTGTATTTCAATTATATATTATGTGATTTCTATGTTTTTTCTTTCTTTTTCTTTTCGTCTCATAAACGCATCATCTGATGTCGGGACAACTAGCTCGATCTACTTGACTAATTAGTTCGTGTATAAACATCATTTATCCGATTATCTTGAGCAGGTATTGTGCGAAATAATATTTTATAGTAACGACGCGATGGAACATGAATTTCAAGAAATGGTACAGTCAGTCGCGACCTCAGCTTCTCTAGCTGATCGGGACCGATAGGGGTTTTTGCACTACGGCCGCACAGCCAGCCGAGTGAGTGATTGCCCAGCTCGTTGGGTAAGCCAACATCCAGCAGGCGTTCCGTACGGCCGCATAGCAGGCGGGCCGGACGATCCCGCGGCCGTCATTCCGCACGGTCCTGTGGCCGTCATTCCGCACGGTCCTGTTGCCGTCATTCCGCACGGTCCTGTGGGCGTCATTCCGCACGGTCCTGTTGCCGTCATTCCGCACGGTCCTGTTGCCGTCATTCCGCACGGTCCTGTGGCCGTCATTCCGCACGGTCCTGTTGCCGTCATTCCGCACGGTCCTGTTGCCGTCATTCCGCACGGTCCTGTGGCCGTCATTCCGCACGGTCCTGTGGCCGTCATTCCGGACGGTCCCGTGGCCGTCATTCCGGACAATCGTGTAGCAGGCATGATCAATCGCACTGCTAGCTTATAAGAAAATCACCAAAGGTGCACGTTGCACAGTCCGGCCAGTGTGATAGTATCCAGCAACCCATAGTCTGGGATTACCGTGAGTCAGTAAATCTTTCTTATAGCTTTGAAAATATTGCTCAAATTGCTAAAAACTTTAAAACCTTAAACTAGACCCATTCGATATGCTCGGTTCAATGTAAAACATGAAATGAACAATGTTACTAAAAATTCAAACTCCCGACAAAAATATTCTACGGGTTGCCAGTGACAACTCTGACTTTTAATTTGATAATTCTACTTTTTCTAGTCCCAATCAAAATAATTAAAGCTAGCTAATTAATATTAATGACAAAATTGCGCGCGTTCATTCACAATAGCTACTTCTGCCGATTTTGGTCTTATTATAGTTTCTTTTATTGCATGCATGCTCCTCTTATGATTGACCAGACAGTTACCGAACAATCCCATATAGTTATTACGAAAACAAGTGACTCTTTACAAATATTAAATATTATACTGGACCATTTCGCTCTCTGATACAGTTATTGCTGTAGATAAAAATAAGCCATGGCTGATTTTCAATAGACCACATATTAGGGTTGAATAATTTTTCTTTTTATTTTCAGTTACTAATAGAGTTTTTTTTACAGAATAAAGTTATGGACAGAAGGGTCCTATATTTATTTATTACTTGGACGGAAGGGTCCTATATTTATTTATTACTTGGACGGAAGGGTCCTATATTTATTTATTACTTGGACGGAAGGGTCCTATATTTATTACTTGGACGGAAGGGTCCTATATTTATTACTTGGACGGAAGGGTCCTATATTTATTTATTACTTGGACGGAAGGGTCCTATATTTATTTATTACTTGGACGGAAGGGTCCTATGTTTATTTATTACTTGGACGGAAGGGTCCTATATTTATTACTTGGACGGAAGGGTCCTATATTTATTACTTGGACGGAAGGGTCCTATATTTATTTATTACTTGGACGGAAGGGTCCTATATATTATTACTTGGACGGAAGGGTCCTATTTTTATTAATACTTGCTAAATGACTAAACTTGACTTATGATTAAATCAAATGTATGGATTTGCTTATAAAATGATATAAGCTTGCGTAATCATAATAATACATAAACATTAGTTCAACTTTTTAAGGGTGATCTCTTAAATTAAAACATCTTGTGATTTATGATTTAAATTAATTGATTTATGTTTGAATAGTTATTGTTATGGTATAAAAACATGAGGTCATGCTTTATATAGGATGGCCGAATGTCAGCTTCAGTTTACATTTAACTTAATTTATTAATAACTCATAGACTATTAATTTAATTTTGAGGTTAGCAACATCGCTTGATGTTGCTTTCTGAGGGTATAAATACTGCTCCGTCACAGAGAAACGCTCAGTCCGTCGTCGGCTGTCGGAGCGGTAACAACTATATTTGTGGTGTACCCTCGTAAATATATTTCTAAGGAATATTATGTAAGTGCTGTTGAAATGTAAGTATGTAAAAAGTATTTAAATAAAACCTGTATAAATAAATACATAGATCGACGCCCCGGCAATTTCATGATAATTTATATTTGTCATAAAACCACGGCCTCCTAACAATAATAATTTTAACTTTATACTAAAATAGTATTCGGTATTGCTCAAAGGCTACCTTGCTATATTTTCTATTAACATCATATTTTATATAAAACACATAGTCTGTATATACTCAGTTATGAAGATAATTTATATCACTAGGCAGCCTTTTGTCACGAACCAGAAATGCCTTCAACTGAGAAGAACCGGCAAGAAACCCCGAGTAAAGCCTTTTTCTAACCGTTTAGCCATTTAAATAAGGTAAATTCAATCATTATAGTTGTGAGTAAAACATTAAAGTTAGGTATATTAACTTACACTTTGCTGATAATGGACCATTTTTAACACTTCAATTATTATCTGGACGTGTAGCAAAGCGTGGCTGAATGTTTCAAAAGTATGAAATGCTATCTGAAAAGCAAGGATTATTTTAATAACAAAATCAACAAATCTTGAATAAAAAAAGGTATTTTCTTACCGAATTTTCAAAAAGTCTCTGACACAAATTGTAACTCTCTATTATTTCTTTGTATGTGTCAAATAATTGATTACTCCACTCTGGATCGTTAACTAAAAGATTAGTTGTAGCATCTTCTTCATTTTCAAATTTTTTCTTAGTCCACAACCCCAACTCATATCTCAAAAGTTTTATAATGCGGGTAGCATAAACAATATTAATGTCAAACGATAACAAGCTAAAAACGTAGAATAGTTCAAGAATACTAACATAGCGAAACACGAAAGAGAAAACCAGTAGAAGTACCATACAGAAAAGCGTGAAGAGAACGAAAAATTGCAACCAGTTGCAAATGAGGAAAGCATTCAGCTTACTGTCGCTGATTCTAATAACTCTGTAGATAGACTGGATCTTTAAAATGAGTTCAACGTTTAACTCGCTGTTATTAAAATTATTTATAAAGTTGACTATATGGCCGATACAGTAGAATGTTGAGTCGCAGAAGTTGCTATAGTAAACCACAATACTATTTTGATTGCCATATAAAATGAAAGACAATATTCTTAAAGCATATATCACAATGAAGATACACAATGCACTGAATGCAATGAATTTCTTGAAGCACCCATTAGGAGTGATGAAGCTATCTCGAATTTCAAATTTGGAGCTGAAGTATAGAGTATGCATAAAATTTAGAGACTTTAGTATTTCTTGAATTTTGCCATCCAAACGATTGTCTAGTAAAATCTCGGGTTTGTGAAACTTTCCATTGCATTTTAGCTCAATATTTTTCGCTGAAGATTTAAATAAATCTATTTTCATATTTGGAAGTGTACTACTTATTGTGAGTTGTAGACTGTAATAACAATAAATCGATTGTCTAAGTCATTAAGTAGAGGGTTGTTAAATTTGATTAGACGTTGACATAGGAATTTCGATTGTTATCGTTCACGCGTAAACTATCAATTAAGCTCCATGCTTTTCGGGGTCTTAACCATACCTCTTCAGTTAACCATATATGAAACGCCAATGAAAAACATAAATTATTAACCATGGAGAAATATTCTTTCCGTTTCAAAAATATATGGCCTTGATTAAGAAGTGCATTTTGATTGGTAACTAAGTATTATATCAAAATATTGTGAAATGAAATAAAAGGATTTAAATTTGGATTTTTTGTAAATGCATTTTTCCTATAAAAATACACACATATACAGTGATAGAAGACTTTGTCACTATCTGAATATTTTGAATTCATAATCTGTTGCAAGAAAGTCATGTGTAAGAATAGTTTTTATATTCAGCAGTTAATTTTTGTCTAATTAGGAATTGAACTTCCGATCATTGAGTTAGTAGTCAATTTCATCAAATTAAACAAATTAATCTTGCTATCTCCCTTACTCAACAATTCTTGATCGATTGGTTGCTTAGCTGTCTTGTCTGAAACTACTTGAGAAATTATAAATTAATGGAAAATGGTCATCTACTATATTTGTTAACCCTTTCATAATGGAAAGCCACTACGTTTGCAGAAGGTTAAACCACTCGGGTACTTCTAATCATTCTAATGCATTTTAATTTATCAGTCGGTTTAAATAGCTTCTATTTATTGTAAAATTGTTGAGTTGTAAACTACTAGTATAGTTATCCTAAAATGAGGTTAAACAGCACCTTTTTAAGCGTTTTCAAACCATTTTATTATGTTAACACAATATTTGGTGTAAGAAAATATAATATCAGTGGAAATTTTGTGTCGAAAACTAATAAAAAGAATTTGTTCTGTCTCATATCCACCTGTGGTTTGTTTAGTGTCTTGTTTTTGATCACTTTGAACATCACAAATTTTGGCATAGCAAATTGCTCAATATACTACTTCACCTATTTTCAATATGTTATTAATTTTGTTGTTATTGCGTCTATTAATCATGGCCACAGTTCTGGAAATGTGAAATTGCTACTAAGACTACATGAGCTAGAAAGAGTTCTGACTAACGAAAAGGATTTGAAGAGATTTAGAACGCTGTCAAGAGCATCGTGCACTTTGCTCTTATCACTTTATGGTTGCCTAGTAATCGCTAAGTTATCTTTGGATAAAAATTGGAACTGCGCAAGAGCATTCTTCATTTGGACCACGTTGATTATAGATCTGGAACTAATTCATGTATCCTTTATTGTTTGTTTTCTATCACGCAAAGTATTTTTATGGACAAGACAATTATCTGAAGCTGAATCTTCAAATTTATTTCTCGACGAAGATTTCTCACGGAAAACAATTTTAGTCTTCGAAGCTATTATAGATAATTTACGATTAATAAAGAAAACTTACCAGTTAATTGTAATGTTATTTACAAATAAACTTATAAGTAATGACTTCTAAATTTTACCAGAAATAAAACATGTGAATTATTTCAGATTTTGTTCAACTTCATTACTACATTCACACAATCTTTGATTTACATTGAAATTTTGGTATTGTGGTCCAAAAAACATGAGGTTAGTATTTGCTCGTGTCAAAAGTTAATTTGGGGAAGTTTTACCATCATACCTCCCGCCCGGACGCTTTCTTCCATAAACGGGTGATCACTTACCATCAGATGATTCATTCACAGTGGAGTAGGTGTCACCGTATTCTTCCAAATGAGCTCAAGTTTACTATCAACTAGTGGCTCCCTGCGGTTGCAGCCGCGTACCCGAAAGATCTTACATTTTCCCGGCCTGAACTACTTGTGGTCTAGACTACTTGTCTATGTCCTTTTTCATTTAATTTAAATCGGTTCAGTACGTTTATCGTGAAAGCGAGACAGACAGAGAGTTCCTTTGGTATTTATAATCTTAGTTTGGATTACTTTTGAGGTTATTCATCTATTTTAAAGTCCAAATTTTCATTTGTTGCTTTTATTTTTCAGGATATAAAAATCATTACAAGCCACACAATCGGAGTTCTCTTCTGGTTATTGAAAGGGATGACATGTGCAACGGCTTTATGTATAACTAGTGACATACTGTACAGAAGAATGGCATCAGCTCAGGTCGCTATCGTAATATCAACATATAAACCGGACGGATGTAAGTCTGTTTGTAAAACCACTAGCAGTAGGCGAAAACAACCCAGTATAGACACCACTTGATCAGGATAAATAAATATTTAAATTACTTCAGCAAGAAGAAGCTAGAAAATCAATCATGGACCAACTAAATAAAATACAATTTTTATGTACGTTTATTTATATTGTAACACTAGCGGACCCGGCAGACTTCGTTCTGCTCACCAGCGCCACCTACCGGGTCCAAATTGATGTATTATTCATAAAAACCTTCCCCATGGAATACTCCTTAACTTGGTGAAAACCGGATGGAAATCTGTTTAGTAGTTTTTGTGTTCATCGCGTTCAGACAGACAAAACGGACTATGTTTTACATATGCAGGCGTTGACGACGTCGACGTAAAACATTAATAGTTAATATATCCTTCCATCAGCGTATTGGTAAAAAACAGTGACTTAATATATGTATGATAAGATATGTATCTATTTTCAAAATATCTGTATTTTTTTATTTTATTGAAGTACTTAAATAATATTTTATTATTTTTATTATAACTGATCGATTGATCGTTGATCGGTTATCGACCGGTGAAGGCGGAAGATAAAATAAAAATCGCGATAGTAAAATAGGGGTTCATTGTAAAGGGTTGAAAATTCAGGGTTATATGTATTTACTAATGCTGTATCATAAAAAAATTAAAAAAAAAAATTTGGGGTGGCTTACCCTTAACATTTAAGGGGATGAAAAATAGATGTTGTCCGATTCTCAGACCTACCGAATATGGATACAAAATTTTATGAGAATCGGTCAAGCCGTTTCGGAGGAGTTTTACCACAAACTTCGCGACGCTAGAATTTTATATATTAGATTAATCTTAGAGCTCTAATAAAGTACATTAATATGAAAGAATTAATTCGTTGCTAAGATGAGAGCTTTTACTAAAATGTACAAATTTTTATTTGCAGCAAAAGCTTCTAAATTCGGCAAGAGTTTACTTCGTCTCATAGACACACATTTTGTGAAGCTGAGCGCTTGCTCCATGTTCCAAATAGATGCAACTATTCCAATGAAATTTATTCAGCTGGTCGCTACATATACTATCGTGTTACTTCAATTTGCATTTCTATAATAAGAAAATCATTTATAGTAATTGTAGAACAATCAGAATTTATAGATTTTCCTTCATTAAAATATTTATTGAATCTTTGATGGTTTTAATATTCTGTGTGCATTTAGATTGAGGAGCCACTTGTTTTTTTTAACCTATGATCTACATTTGTTTTTTGAGTAGTTACACCAATTCTAGCTCTAGTTATTGTTACTTGAAAATGTGATAGCTCAATCCAACCCACACTTGTATGCTTTATATTACTTTTGCTTAATGTTAACAGCGTTGTTTCATAACAACACACAGCAAATAATGCTAAAACAAACCGTAATATCAATCAGTAATTGAATGGAAAAGCATTTTTGCTGATTACATATCGATCATAGTTTCAACACTGATACTGTCTTGCTTCTGCAACAGTATGAGAGCCGTTTATAAAAAGAGACCCGTGAATTTACGACGAAGTAATGTTGAAGTATTGCTCAATAATGTTGTTGACGAAGATTTCCAGTACATCCTCCGTCCGATTTACACCATGCAGACCATCAATTGCTGTCCAAAATACATGATCCGTGACAACTTCATAACTTCAAATGGAATTTCAACAAATCTCATATCCTTTTGTGGCACCTGTACCTTCATTATAATCAACATTTACAGATTCATTCTAAGCTTGGCGAGATCTGATGGGACTTTGATCACAAATTTCTACATAAGCTTCGATATGGTTTTTTACTTCTTCGGATACTTCATCAACTTCTACGTTAACTATTTGTACAGTAACAATAATGTTATGCTCGTTTTGCATTTACAAGAAGTACATAGATATTTAAAGTTGGATAGAAAGCATATGAAACGCTACGTCATCTTGAGTTGGTCGAGTTACATGATTCTGTCTTTTATCTATATTAATAATCTGATTACTTTCAGTCTCGTGTTCGATTTATTTAGCATGAACGATATTATTCAGATCTTCCTCATTATTAGTTTCGATGTAAATATCATTTATGCTTATCGTATTATTGTTCTTATGAAACTACAACTAGATTGTTTGACCAATAAATTGTCAGACGTGAGTGTGAAAAAAGATAACTTAGAATATACTCGTCATAACGGCCTGTTTGAGTCATATTCACATATTTTGAAGGGATTTCATCTTTTTAAAGTGGTTTCACAAATTATGGTGAGGGAAAATCGAATGTTCAGAGCTGCGTGGATGCTGTACCTATGTGATGATTATTTATTATCGAGCAACTAATTTCCATAAGCAAACAACGCAGTTACTAAAATAGTCCATATTATATTAAAAGCATTTGTAATTTCTCTTCAGATTAGAATGGCACCCAGGTAGCTCTGAGTAATTGAAATTATTTTTTATATAATTTCTGATATCTTATAGTACATAAAAATATTACTTTTCAGATTACATTCCATACAATCGACACGTTTTTACATGCATTGTTTTATGTTCAAATTATAACATATGATGTAAGTAAATAATTATTAATTTTAAATATCCTCCAAATATTATAATGCGAATGTTTGTTACACTTCCACTCAACAATGGCTGAAAGGCTTTTAAAGATTCTTTGCGCAGAACTAAAGATCTTAAGAAAGGGGCAGAAGCTAGAGCAAACTAGTATGAAGCATTATTTTTTCTTTCAGATTGGTTTTATTCTGCCAGCGCTGTCAATCTTTGTTTGGTTTCTGAAGAATTTGTTCTTACAGACAATGCTTTGTGTGGAGTGTGAAAAATTATATTCGTCAATTAATAATGCACAAACGGCTTGTGCATTACTTCTCACTTCAAATAAAATTACTGGTAAATACCACAATTTTAATCCCGACTTAAAATTGTTACTTATACCTATATAAATATCCACCAATGTTTAAAAAAAATAAACGTTACATTATGCGATTCCATGATCAAGAAGATTCAAAATCAATTATTTTGTGTATTGTAAGTATTTATAATTAATTATATAGAACCCGCGTAGTTCCCGTTCCCGCAGGAATATAGGGATAAAATATAGCCTATGTTACTCTCTGATGATGCAGCTTTCCAATGGTGAATGATTTTTTTAAATCGTCACACTTGTTTTTGAGTTTATTCATAACAAACATACCTACACTGAAAAATACGATTTTTCTTTTTTATAATTTTAGTGGAGACTGTATATCTAAACTAATATTGTTGCAGCATCAGAGAAAAAAATACTGAAAAATATTTTCCGCGTAAATCGAGCGTCGTTCAGCAAGCTGAGCGCGTGCGGGCTGTTCACGGTGGACGCGGCGCTGCCGCTGCGGCTGCTGGCCGTGCTCGCCACTTACACCATCGTGCTGCTGCAGTTCGCACTTCAAGCAAACATAGATAATATAAAATAACTAGTGGGTCCCCGCTTAGTCTTTTTCCCGCGATAAAAAGTAGCCTATGTCCTATCTCAGGCTCTAGACTATCCTGTGTCCGAATTTCATTTAACGGTTCAGTAATTTCAGTGTGAAAGCGAGACAGACAGGCCGATAGGCAGACAGACAGAGTTGCTTTCGCATATATATAAATAATTTAATAAAATAATGTATTTCTATTTGTATTTCATTCATCGCATTTGATCATTTCCACGAAAGCTTCGCAACACTCTCAGAACATATTAACGAGTACCAGGGTAGCATAAAATACAGAGCCAGTTATAAATCTTATAATACAAAATCGAAAGTACAAAACTTTGCTATGAATATTTTTTCCTTCGAGAACTTCTATTTACTTCTTTGGTCTTCAGCTATCACTGATACTTCCATCCTTTTCATATCAGAGTCAGCTTTCTCCTTCTTCGTTCTCAAATCACTGTAAATATCATCCAAACTTCTCCTCTTAGTTTCTGGAACTACCAGGAGAATATAAGCTGATGCAATTAGACACACCAGCCCGAAGAAGTAGAATGCTACGTGGACTCCTACTGAATTTGCTAGTGGCTTGAAGAACAGCATTTGGAGAAAGTCGGAGAAGGAAGCTAGTGACATCGTTATTGCCATCACTGTTCCACGGTACTGGAAAAAATATAATCACATATTTGACGATATTATCCTACACTAAGATTATCCTAAAATTAACATGACCAGAAAACTGTTGAGATTGGGACCTTTTTAAAATTGTATTAAATTTCAAAAGTGTTTAAGGATTCATAATTTATATATACACTAGTTGTCGCCCCGCGGTTTCACCCGCGTAGTTCCCGTTCCCGTGATCACAAGGGTATGAAAAATAGATATTAGCCGTCCTCTCAAACCTACTGGAAATGTATATAAAATTTCATAAAAATCGATCAAGCCGTTTCGGAGGAGTACGGTAACTAACATTGTGACACGAGAATTTTATATACACTGGACACAAAAAGTTAGGGATATAAAAAAATATTGAAATTTTTGGGTGATTTTCAACGAGCTGTAACTTCGCGGAAAATAATCGTACAGCAAAAAAAAGATAACCAAATTGTAGCTACAAGTGTCTAATTTTTGGTTATGACTATGATTTTTTTGTATTATGTATGGATCTGGAGAAATACAAAGAAAAGTACCGAGGAAAAAAAATTACAAATTTTCTGTCGTCTAAAAAAGGGCCTATGGGCTTCAAAAATGTTTTTTTTATGGTTTTTGTCACATCCTCTTTTAGGATATTTAATGCCCTTTAATTTGTTGTAATTAAAAAGCCTGTACAATGATTTACCACGGAGTTATTGTCAATCAACCGAAAAAAGAAGGTTTTAACTTTGACGATCAATAACTCTGAGGATATTGATTGTATAGGAAATCTAAGAAAGGTTTTGAAAACTACACAATATTTTCTATAAGAAAACGTGAACGGCTTTTGTCGAAAACATTTTCATTCACTCAAACACTTTGACTGAAAAAAAGGCGAAAATTTGCATAATTAAGGATATTTAGATAACTTAGTATAACTTGGGATAAAATGGATGAATGAAAGATATCGATGGTAATTTTTTAACCTTAAAGTATCCCGGAAAATCCCTGAAAAATTCAAAGCGCTGCGATTCTTCTTTCTTAGTGACCCGAGGCTTTAAATTTATTGTTTTCGCTAAAATCACGATTATAAACGATGGTTGGATTTTAATCATTTTTTCAAAGAACACATTATTTTTTTCTCAATAACCTTTATTGCTTTGATGTAAAAGATCGGTTTAATTCAAAAATTTTGGATAGAAAAAAAAAAAAATATTTTCTTTTTTTTTCTCTTGACTTTGTGTGTGTGTGTATGTTTGTCTGTCCGTCTGTCTGTGTGTCCATCTGTAGCTATTGAAGGGTCTGCACGTATACAGGTCACAATTCAGTACCGCGTATTGCCTCTGTTTTGGGTCACTGCTCGTAAGCGCTCTCGCATGATGACAGATCATCGAATGTTTTTTTTTTCTATTCGACATTTTGAACAAAAAGTCGATCATTTTCATCAAAGCAATAAAGATTATTGAGAAAAAAAAATGTTTTCATTGAAAAAATGATTAAAATCGAACCATCGTTCATAATGGTGTTTTTAGCGAAAACAATAAATTTAGAGCCTCGGGACACTAAGTAAGAAGCATTGCAGCGCTTTGAGTTTTTCAGAGATTTTCCGGGACACTTTAAGGTTAAAAAATAACCGACGATATCCTTCATTCATCAATTTAATCCAAAGTTATGACAAGTTATCTAAATATCCTTAATTATGCAAATTTTGGCCATTTTGTCAATCAAAGTTTTCAATTCCATAAAAATGTTTTCGATATAAGTTGTTTACGTTTTCTTATAGAGAATACTGTGTTCTTTTCAAAACTCATCTTCGATTTCCTATACGATCATTATTCTCAGAGTTATTGATTGACAAAGTTAAAAAGTTCTTTTTTCGGTTGATTGACAATAACTCCGTGATAAATAATTGTACAGGGTTCTTATCTACAACAAATTAAAGGGCATTAAATTTTCTGACAGAACACTTAACAAAAACAATAAAAAAATCATTTTTGAAGCCCATAGACCTTTTTTTCGATGACAAAAAATTAGCATTTTTTTTCCCTTGGTAGTTTCCATAGAATTTCTCCAGATCCAAATATGATACAAAAAAATCAAAACCATATCCAAAAACAAGACACTTGAAGCTACAGTTTGGTTTTCTATTTTTTGCTGTGGGATTATTTTCCTTGGAGTTACAGCTCGTTGAAAATCGCCCAAAATTTTCGAATTTTATTTATATCCTTAACTTTTTGTGTCTAGTGTATATAGATGATTACACACGAAAAGAAAATTGCATAAGGATTCGTGTGACCCTAAACTCTAGTGCCTAACATTTAAGGTCCATTCTTACCTTAAAGGAGAAGATCTCTCCTGTCACCACGACAGATATAGGCTGCAAGCCAGATGCATCACAGAAGATGCACACGCAGAGCGTTGCTATTGGCAACCAGTCAGGAGTACTCCAGCCTTGATCCCGCGCTACGAACCACGAGGCCAGGGTACACATACTGAGACCAGAGATCAGCGATGTGATGAATAGGAGTGGCTGGAATATCATAATTATTATTTAAATTAGAAGATTGCTTTAAGTAAGAAATATGGCAAAGAAAAAATGCTCAGGGTCGATGAGTATGTCCGTGAAGATAGTTTAGATATATTGTCTTTCCGCAGTTCCGCGGATTCACCCGCGTAGTTCCTTTTCCCGTAAGAATACTGAGATAAAATATCGACCTTCCTCGATAAATGGGCTTCTAACACTGAAAAAATTTATCAAATCGGATCGGGACGTTATGGGATTACCGCGTTCAACCAAACAAACAAACAAACTCTCAGCTTTATTTATATAGTATAGATAACTAACTAAATCCATCACTTCCGACTAAAAGTACCAGGCAATCATAAAACAAAAGAACTACCTTTCTGCCGGCTTTCTCAACGACACTCGAAGCAACAACCGCTCCACCAACTTGTACAGCTCCAAGCATCATCGCTTGCTGGTTCGGCGATAACAGGAGGCCAGAACCTTCAGAAGCTATCCTGAATATGTCACCGGCGAAGTTGATCACGGGGATCGCTCCACATACTTCCCTGGCGAGGGATATGACCAACGCAATCCAGAATGCTCGACGCAGTATCTTGTCAGCGACTGGAATGTGATGATATTATATCCTTAATGTTATGGGTCCCTGGTACATCAATATAAATAAATAAATAATAAATATCCTGGGACATTTCTCACACACGGCCAATCTGATTCCAAACTAAGCAGAGCTTGTGATATGGTAACCAGATAGCTGATATACTACATATACTACTTTTAAATACATACTTATATAGATATTTACATCCAGACAACAGGACAAACAGACATATTCATGCAGACAAATGTTTGTCTTGGGTGGGATTCGAACCCACGACCCGCGGTTTGAAAGTCAGCGTCACTAACCACAAAGCCAACCGGGCTGTCAAATATTACCCAACCAAATTAGTTTAATTACAAAACAGGGTAATTGGAATTTACCCAAATCTTTCAAACAAATATAGACATTTTAAAGAACTACATAAAATACATAGTAACCTAATCTATGAACATAAACTTGACAGCTAGATTCGAGATAATTTATTGCTTGAATTAATTTTCCCTTGGAAATAGTTTTATCTTGAGTAAACTCATTCCATTCATGAATACAGGTTGTATTTTTACTGTCAAAAGTAGATTACGCAAATTTATAATTGCATTATCTCTGAGAGCTAGTATTAGCGATGCTCCTAGTATATACAAATACCCTATGAATAAAAAACTAGTTTTTAATCAAATGACTCAAAAAAATGCCACTCTGTATAGACGAACTCATATTTGGATAGGTAGTTAGTTTACTATAAAGTAGATAAATATAAGGCTTATGATTTCTACTATAAGGTCACGATATGAAGACGATATCAAGAGACCAAACAGGTCTATATCCTCAACGTTATGTGCCCCTGGTACATCAATCAAGCCAATTTAATAGCCAATTGGTAGTTCTCACAAATTACAAAGACATTTGAAAAGCAGTTTTCATGATGTAGCATATCTTTAAAACATACAAATAAAAATTAACTTTCATACATTTTCATTTATTTTTAGAAAAGCTAGACATAGGACATAGAACATAGACTCCTGAATCCCTTTTCTTAATCAAAATACTATGGCAGCCTACCCTAAGATAACTACATTAATTTATTTATTATTATTGTACTTATGTAAGCAATAAAAAAATGTCAATGAAGTCATAAACACAATCGCTTTCAAGATACAACATTCAAATTAGTTTTAAAAATAGCCAAAGCTAATACTTACAAATAGCTTTGACAGCAAATTTGCTGCTTTCCTCGTCTTTCTTCTGTTCCTTCTGGATGAGATCTACTTCTCGTTTTATAGCTTCATCATATTCACTGCGGCATCTAAGCCAAGCTAACACTCTAGCTGCTTCCTGGAAAACCACCGTACATCTTAATAAATAAAAATTCTGGGACATTTTGTACATAATATGGTTAATCTGATTCAAAAGTAATACAAAGCTTGCACTGTATTTAATTAAGCAGCTAACTGAAATATTTTGTATTTCTAGGTAGTATTACTGGTGTGAAAAATTACAATTCTTGCTACCACCCCGAGGCTAGAATAAATAAATATTCTTAACATGGAGTTGTAGCTTGACATTAAAGAATTTTTTTTTTTAAACCGGCATCGAATAACTTCAGAGAGTAGGAGATCCTGACTGGGAAAAATAAAGCTTGCCCGGGATAAACAGTGTCTTATCCTGAGCTCTAGTCTATATCTGTACGTCGTGTACTAAATGTCAACAAAATCGGTTCAGAAATTTTAGGCGCAAAAGTCTAACAAACAGACTGAGTTGCTTTCTTGCGTTGCGTTGCGACTGAGTAGGGAAGAGTTTCGCCGTGAAGATAGGCTACATAAGCCATCTTCGGGTGCACCAGCGCCAGACTGACTAGGATTCAAAGTGGTCGCTATGCCCGAAATCGGTCGGACCAATCATTTATATATATATATATATATATAAAAACTGAAAAACGCAGTATCAAATACTTACGTCCAGATCCCCATTCTTGACGAGATAAGACGGTGACTCCGGCATCATCAGGATCAGCACCAGGTGGAACGTCGGTATCGCCAGGCATATCCATAATATTACCCGATAATTTAATATATCCCCCAGGATATAGAGGAGCAGGTTACCAATTACGTGGAATAGGATAACCTGAAAATTGGGCGGAAATTCAAAAATTATAGGTAAGGTTCACAATAAAAATAGTTGGAAGATGCAAAAAAGTTTCAAAATTTGAGGTAAAAGAGGAAAGCTATATATTTATGAAAGTGTAAATTTATAAAGCAGTCTATCAGCTATCAGGTTTCCACATTATGTAGTTTAATTTGAAGTCTAATTGGCCATGTGTCAAAAATATTCCTGGATATTTATTAGCCCATGCTTTATTCGAAAGCATCAGTACGACACGCAGAGCAAAAGTGGAAGAGCTGGTGAAATAAGCCCGACCTGCCTTCGTCTATTTATTAACCAGTCGGGCCATTTTTTCTAGTTGGACAATGTATACTTACGAAAGACCCTAAAACTCCTCTGACGCAGTCCTCGCTGATCTCCTTAGTGTACAGCGGACAAATGACGTAGCTGCCGGCCATGGTGATGCCGACTAGTGCCCTGGCGGTGATGAAGGCCCAAGTCTCCATCGAGGATAGCTTTAATACCCAGCAAGCCTGGAAATATGATGATGATGATGATGATATAGCCAAGGTTGTGATATAGTCAAGGTTGGAAAACGTAGAGAAAGAATTTTGAATTGGATTGCCTTTTTAATATTAAAAGTAGGTATTTAGGTAGTGTAGAACAGCTATTAGAGGTAATTTAATCTAATAAAAAGCTTGATAGAATATAAGAATTGTTCACTACGCCCTCAGTGTGGTGATCTTAACATGCCTTTAAATGAAACTGGGAGGTTTTAACGCAATATTTTCCTTCGTCAAAAGCCAATGACCTCCCCGTCATTACATACCTACGTTATTTACCTCAGAGGTATGGTCACGAGGGTGCGAACTCAACCCTCTAATCAATAATCTTTAAGCTTTAATAAAATGCATGGCAGAACAACTTACAACACACATAGAAGATATAAACAGCAAAGAGAACTTCCTTCCAATCCTGTCTGCCATGAATGCCATCAAGAAATCAGCTGGTATACACGTGAAGTAGGCTGCTGCCCCCATCCATGATACCTTGAATAAAGGGCATAAGCATTTATATTGATCTTTTCCTATGGGCATTGCATAAACACCTTTTGAATTTAATGCCTTTGTTATATAATTTACCTGAATCGAAAATTTTCGTAGATTATAAAGAGCAAGTAGTAACCACAAGTTATCGGTCTTATTGCCGTTTATCTAACCGAGATTTAAATATTAGATAGAACCTCATTTAAAAGTTTATAGGTAAGTATTTAAATAGTAACTTATAAGCTAGATACCATTATAGAAGCTTTGGTTATAGCGGAGTAAACGAAGCGAAAAATACGGTCTTACCTCCGAATTTTTTTACTGTGAACCGATTTGCATGAATTTTTTGGAATTAGGCTCATCTTACCCTTAACTTTAAAAGTGAAAATGATCTGAACTCCGCCTATTATTTTTAAGGGGTGTAAACCACCCCTTAATGGAAAAAATTACATTGAGCCATTTTATCGCTAGAAAACATGTCTAATAGCAAATGGTGAAATTGTAAAGTATTTTCTTACATAATTACCTCATATTAAAATCATTTTCAACCCCTTGAAAATCTTACAACCCTTGCAAATGTGTCATAGTATGGTATAAATATATACCATATAAATATATTATGGCGATAATATTTGTGTATTATCGCCATAATATATTATTAATATAGGTTAGGGTGCGGCGGGGGTGGCCCTCGGGCCACCCTTAAGCCTCGAACGTCTAAATGTTCTGAAATGAACACAAAAAAGTGACAAAGACTTACTGTCCTAACATAACATTGATTACTACGCCCAAATATAGTTATTTTACACATTGCCGGTGGACCAGCAGGTATTCCATATAATTCCGAGGAAATTTATACATTTCCTAGGATATCGATGCATTAAATAGTTTTTCAAACAATATTGTACACAGTTCCTAAATAGTATCGGAACTGTACACATTTCCTAGGATTTGTATTCAATTCCTTGATTTCATACATTTCTAGTAGCATATATACACATTACAATAGTTGTGGGTCTCTAGTATACTGCGTACTTTCACATTGCTCCAAATATTCGCACTCCGAAATTTTCAGTTACTAAGTAGATAAAAATATGTTAAGTTTTTGGACCATAACTCCTTCAATTTTCATGCTATCACAAGTTATAAAACACCATTGTAAAGGTAATTAAAAGAGCTACAACATCCTTTATTGCAATATATAGTTAAAAAACCTTTTTCTGAAACGGTGAAGGGTTAAAGGGCTTAAGAGAGGCTGTGATTCCGCTGCCACGCGCTCTTTAAACAATCATAACTCCGTCAATTTTTGTTTCACAGAAAAACCAAAACATCCAAATTGTTTGTCAGAAAATTATATTTTTTTTTATTTCCACACTTTTATACGTATCTGTCGTCCTTTTTGAGATATTATGAAAAATAGGGTGGAATTTTATAAATATTTGAAAGTTTGTTTTTTATATAATCATGAATTTTTTGAAAAATATGTGTCCTGAAGCAGCCAAACTGATACTATCCATCAAACTCTTCATAATAAAGTTAATTCTAGGCGGAATACGATTAATTTTAATTGTGGTGGAAATGGCACTTATGAAACCCATTGATTTAAAAGAAAAAACATTAGATGCTCCCCTTATTTGCAATACAGCTCACTTATTTTACGTGCAAAAGACTTTAAATAGTGCTCATTTTAAAGCTTATTTTATGCGCTACAAAACCCTTTTGTATTAGAATGCATAAAATGCATCTGCTCGCCACTAGATGGCATTGACCACATCGATTAAATTTCAGATAAAATAAAACACGGCTTTGATCTTTAATATCTAGCTTAATATTGCACGTAGAATACTTTATAAAATACCAAATTGTTCATTGTTTTACCTGCTACAACTTTGTTCTTGATGAAATTTTCGATAAACGTATATTTTTGGAGATATTTGCAAAAAACCGATGAAAACCGTGAAAAAATTGCAAATTTTCAATAGCCAATAACTTGAAAAGTATTGGATTTTTTGAAAAGCTTTAAATATGATTTTTGCTTAAAATTAGGCCTTCTATTGATATCCGAGGCAATTTTGAAAAAAAAGAAATTCACCCCCGAGAAGGGGTGGCAACCACACCCAGGGTGGTTGCGGAGTTCAAATCATTTTCACTTTTGAAGTTAAGGGTAAGATGAACCTAATTCCAAAATTGTATGCAATTCGGTTCACAGTAAAAAAAAACGGACCCATAATGCTTCATTTACTCCGCTATTAGTGTGGATCAAATTGAATGGTAAAGAAATGTAAGGCAAAACTTACTTCGCTATCAGTAAGAGGTGTTCCTCTTGGTGAATCTTTGGACTGTAGCAGAAGCGTCATGGGTGACATCCATCCCATGCTGGCTCCATATGCGAGAACCGGGATGTTTACTGGTAGAAATGAAAAAAAAACTCTATAAATAAGTAGCATATTCTCAAATCCCAGCCGGGACCTATATATGTATGCATGGACATGTATGTGTGATATAAGTGTAACAGACAGACAGACAGACAGGCTGATTGATTCTCAAATTACTGGTGGCTCCACGTTCCTAGGACATCTTAAATTTCCCTGTGTTATAAAGTAGCCTATGTAATAATCCAGGTAAACTATCTGTTTCCAAATTTGTTCAGTAGTTTTTGCGTGAAAGAGTAACAAACATCCAAACATGCATACATACTCACAAACATTCGCATTCATAATATTAGTAGGAAGTAAGCCTGCGGTTTATTAATAAGTACCAGGAATACATATAAACAAGGATACTACTAATAGTAACAACGAAAGGCGGTTAAATGTGAAAAAATTAAAAATAAAGCGATTAGATTATATCTAAAGAGCGAACTCAGAACAGTACGTATTTATTCTGATAGAACAAGCACTGTTTGTAGGGAATCTATACTAATATTATAAAGCTGAAGAGTTTGTTTGTTTGCTTGAACGCGCTACTCAGGAATCTCTCTAGATAGTCCATTTCTCGAGGAAGGCTATAGGATATATATCATCACGCTATGACAAATAGGAGCGGAGCACCAATAAAGAATGTTTCAAAATCGGGAGATTTATTTTCCTGTTGAGAGCTTCCGCTGCGTACGCTGCGTAAACGGTTAAAGTTTCGCAGAAATAATGTATGACAGAATTGTTCCCCTTTAAAAGTTCTAAAAAAAGTTCGTGATAGCATATGTCTATCTGTTAAGGTTGGCTCACTGTGACCATTTTTATACTAACCAAATTTGTTCGAAAATTAAGCATTATTTTGTGACGGTGTATAATGTAAATGTGTAAGACGATAAAACTCATATTTGTCTTTAAAACCTTACGGTATATCTGCGAACCAAAACAAATAAAATTAATTTACCTGGCGCTATGCGAGTCCATTCTTACGTACTGCATTACGTGTTGGGGCGGCTGCTGTAAAACTACTCTACTTATACTTGAAAGAGCACAACGTGCCGTTCTAAAAGTTATGTACTTCAAGCCTTACCTTTTTCCTACGACACAGTTATACGAACTGTCGGCGACTCTCACGATCAGACAACTATTCATTTTACAAACATCCTTAGACTAACACAAAAAAGCTTACTCTATAGCATCCCTCAGTAGTAAGCGTCGCATAGACAGGATATTTACAGTCCCGTTATGTAGAACTGTTTTTGCCCAAAGATTCTCGCCATTTCTTGGACCATTTCTCTATAATAGGCTTGCTAAGATTATTCCAAAACTCCCTAATCTTACAAAAGTAAATTGTAAACAGGCTATTTTAAATTATCTCATTACCCTAAATTATGATGACACCGAACAATTATTGGAAAACCTTATATAAAAGTAATTTCTTGTGTATTGAGTATGAGTATATATTTAGTATTTCTGGATCCAAATTTTGCATGCAATTTTATTTTATTTTAATATAACTTAATCCAAAGCTTCCATCTTCACGATTTATAAGTTAGGACATTATTGGCATATTATTAAACAGTTACCTTCCGAGATACAGTCTCAAACTAGTTCGGAAGGTACGTAACTATATTTTATATAACCTAATCTAATCTACAGTTACACCTTAGTTTTTAAGAATAACATAAGTCCATTCTCACTGTATTTTCTTTTAAGGTTTATTTATGGAATAAAGAATTTGTATTGTATTTGTATTGGTGTATAAACACGATTTCAATAAATATCGGTTGAAAGTTAGGGTTAGTCCAAAGTAGCTATTCCACGCGGACGAAGTCGCGGGCAGAAGCTAGTAATACTATACAAGAGATTTACATACTTGTCATAAAATCAAATTTAATCACTAAGGTCAACAAGACTAGTTTTTCGCTTGAGCTGTTGCCTTAGTACTCTTTAAAAACTAATAATAACTACGAATAATTATTATTTTAGGTTATTTACTCCATTCTATCTTTCGATATTTGTTGGGTTTAATACATAAATAAACTAATTTTAATTGTATTTCATATATAAAACGAGCTTTACTTACAATTAAAATAAATATATTAATAGACTACCTATTGGAAAAAAAATTAATGAATTAACTTACTGAAAATCGCACATATTATCTGAGTAATCTTGCTCCCCTCACTAAATAATAAATAATAACGCTTCATCACAGCACTATTATTAAAAAATAATAATAATTTATTTATAAAATACTAGAGCCACATAAACGTATAGGAGTTGTGATATCTTCTAATGAACTGAATGTGTTTGATACATTTCCGAGACAGAGAGATAATTGTCTTAAATTAATCGTAATAGTACATTCGATTGTGGGACAAAGTAATCGTTTACTATTCGATTGTTTCGCTGTTATGAATTCCTGGTAATTATGAGTGAAGATTTTTTATTAATTTACGGAAAGTCACTGAGATTTAATTTGTTTATCTATATTTCCATACTAATATTATAAATGCGAAAGTAACCCAGTCTGTCTGTCTGTCTGTTACGCTTTCACGCTAAAACTACAGAACCGATTTAAATGAAATTTGGTACACAGATAATCCAGAGCCTGAGAAAGGACATAGGCTACTTTTTATCCCGGGAAAATTGAAGATCCCCGGGAACGCGGGCGAGGCCGCGGGGAGCCACTAGTATATACATAATAAAGAGGAAAGATTTTGTTTGTTTGTAACGAATAGGCTCTAAAACTACTTGACCGATCGGAATAATTATTTCACTGATGGAAAGCAACATGGTTAGAGTGACATAGGCTATATTTTATCCTAGTATTAATACGGGAACGGGAACTACGCGGATGAAACCGCGCGGCGAAAGGTCGTCTAATATATAATTTTAAATACTCTTAACAAAAAATTACCATATCTTGAGGTTTTGTCACATATTAATTACTTAATATGCTTATTTATTTATTTATAATTTTGTAAGGCTTTACTTTAAATATAATATAAATATTAACTTAAGAAATCATGTAACTGTCGTTTCTATATAAATAAGATTATATAATATGCCAATTAAATATTCTTTCGACTAAGTATTTGCACAACAGATAAAGGTAGTATTTGTTTTATGGATCGCTATATCACTACATATTATAAAACAAAGTCGCTTTCCGCTATCTGTCCCTATGTCTTCTTAAATCTTTAAAACCACGCAACGGATTTTGATGCTGTTTTTTTAATAGATAGAGTGATTCAAGAGGAGGGTTTTTATATACAATACATGCATAATATGCTAGAGAAACTCTGTCAATTTTGGAGGTTTCTAATGTGATGTATAAGCATTGCACCCGTGCGAAGCTGGGGCGGGTCGCAAATGTAATAATATAATGTAGATTGATTTAGAAAAAAGTGTAATTTAGAATACTCTCTTATTTTATATAACCCTGGTACCTAAACAAAAAATGGGTGGCATTTCATTAGGTCCCAAAGAAGATAGAAGAAATTTATCAGCCTATTGATGCTATAGATACTTCTTTATACATACGCTATAAAATTAGAAAAAATAAACTGTCATGTCACAAGTTTTTTTGTCTTCTTATTTTTATTCTGTGTCAGTTAATAATAACATCATCAACAGCTCAAATACGTCTCCACCGAGGAGCTCGAGCCTCCCCTAACATCCCCTAATAATATAATAAATCTAGTAAATTATTGTGTACACAAACATTTCAGCTGATTATGTTGTGATGGACAAAGTGCAAAATGAATTGGACTTGTAAGTTACACTTTTTTATTTAAATTTAAACTTCATTTTTAAGTGAATAAAGTGTATTTTCAACTGAAAAGATATTGTGGCACCAGTTCCTTGGTGTGGTCTTCGCGCTACGTCGACACTCCTCTTAACCTATGTTCTCCTGGTATCCAAACTATTTGCTAGGAACACTGTGGTCGTATTACTACTTTACTTTCAACGGAGGTTTCATGTGTGTTCCAACTATTGCCGCCTCATTTCCTATGAAATCCCGGTATCAGATATTGCTTTAATATAAAATAGAGATGGTAGAATCTATGTGTGTTCCACGTATGATAACGCCTCATGCCTATGTAGCCCCAGTACCAATAAGATAAATAAATGTTTTACATAAAATATGACCCCTTAGTATGGTGTGCACTATGTACCATACCGCCTTATAGTCTATGTAATCCTGGTATCAGATATTGGTTTTACACAAAATATATCTCCAAGGGGTAGTATGTTTATTGGTAGTATGTTTATTTCATGTGTATTCCACTAATCCCATCGCCTCATATCCTATGTGCCCCTAGTACCAATCAGACAATGGTTTTAACAGAAAATTTGGCGCATGTTGAGTGTGCTGTATTCATCCTATATCCTTATAACCTATGTAATCCTGGTATTATCTTATACTGATGACCTTTATTTTTCCTACCCTTCTCATAAATAAACTAACAATCATTTTGTGTTCAAAAGACCAAAAGTTAATTTGTTTTGTATTTCAGACAAAAATCGGTGTTGGAAATGGCATGGAAGTGGGTAGCATCTTACATTGCTACTGTTGGTATGTATACAATTTAAAATGATTCTATCTCTCTTTTAATTAGTTATAAACACTTCATTTTATTCCAGTCCTTATCCTGTTGTGGAACGATGCCTTTAACATGAACACCCTGACAGATTTTACGAGCAAGTTCAAAAGCCTTGTGGACGAATTGTCGCTGTACTTCCGACCCTGCGGCTTTCCTATCGAGTTGGTTACTAGGTTCTCTTTATATATGTTTCAGAGAGTATTTAATTGGGTGTATTTGGTATGGTATGGGAAGACTTTAGTCGCTTTATGTAGGAATCTATTCAGTTTTGCGTTTTAACTATAACTGTATTACTATTGGCTCCCCGCGGTTTCCACCGCGTGCCCGGTATAGTGCAGTTCATACATTTTCTCGGGAGAAACTATTTAGCTAGCTAGACTATCTGTGTTCCAAATTTCATTTAAGTCGGTTTTGTAGTTTTACTATGAAAGCGAGTAACAGTTAGATACATATATTACATTAATTAGGCTAGTGAGTAATAAAGTCATTAAGATTGCATTCTTAAATTCTGGTACTGAAAAATTCATTAGAATATCTGCTCCATTACCCCGTATAGGCAAACAGAGATATGTTTTATTATAGAACAAATTAATGTCAGTTTATGCGCTTGAAAGTAACTAATATAATATTATTTTAGGGACACTGGATAGTTGGACGTTCAGTGATAATTCTACTGAAAGCTTGTGAGTCTATAAAAAAACTTATTACGATAGGTAAATTAAAATAGGCTACATTTATATACTCGTGGATGCAACTCTCACATAGATTAAGGCTTAGTCAGAATAATATGTAAAAAAACATATTTGTATAGAAAAATCTAGACAATAATGCTAACATCTAAATATTTGTCACTCTTTTCTCTCTTCTCTTCTCTTTGTATAGGTCACAAATACAAGCTAGAAGGCAGCCCAAACCACATCCAGCATTCAACACATTAAATTGAACTCCTCCAAGTTATTTCCTCCTGGTACATTTGTGTAAACATGATTGTAAATAAAAGTCGAAAATTGTAAAATTCGTTTATATTTTTTTTATTACATCGCTTGGCAGTATTATAAAGGTTATATCCATGAAATGTATTTATGTTTATTTAGGTCTACAGTAGATTGAATTGTTTAGAAAATTCCAATTTTATTCTATTTATTTACCAAACAGTAGTTATGATGATATAACATGTAGGTTCCTCCCATATCATAAAAAAAAAATTTTATTTAAAAGAACGGGGGAGAAATTTATTTATGGAATATACAGAACACTTAATTTCCAGGCTTGTTTTCCATTTTCGATCTTATTTTATCGTATTAAAAATAAACAAATTGTTAACTTAAAATTATAATTCATTATGGTTACAAATTATTGAATAGTTAATAAATAAAATTAAGTCTTTTCGAATTAAATGCATCGAATCTCAAAAGAAAAGAATAAATAAATATTATTACTGACGAAGAATTCACTAATTATTTACAAAAATCACTTAATTCTACCACTGACAATAAATATTACAATAAATAAACAGTCAAAAAATATGTTATAACGCTAAAATCACTTAAACCTTGTTAATTGGGTAAATGTTCTTCAAAGTCGGCCATTTTGTTTTACTCGCCATTTTCATTGACGCCATATTGAGTCCAGATTTTTTTGTACTGATATTTTACTAGTTTTAAGACAGAATTTTAATAATCGTAAAGTTATAAAACAGTCTAATCAATTTTAGTTTTATTATTCATTCGATTTTATTACACAAATGATCGATTATTCTTACTTTACGCTAAATTCTATTCGATTATTGGAAGACAAATTTATGAATGATCTATATTTATACATTTAAAAAGATAGTTGGCACTAACAGTGGGACTTCAGCTCCCAATAGTTGAGTAATTATTTTATTAGAAGGAAAGCGAAATGTCGATGTGACTGATTTATCGATATTCGACAATTTATCGACGATATAAATAGTTCTTGGGTTCCTCTGCAATCGGATCTGTGCATGTTCCCAAGTATTTTAGTTGAACGAGGCTCCTGTAACAAAATATAAACCATTTATCAAAAGCACAGATATATTTTAGAAAGAAAGGCGGAACATGTCACACGAAGGTACCAGGCGTTCATAACCCACATACAACTCACCTAGACCGGCAGTTCTCCATTTCAAGGAAGCACTTGTTGGAATACGTCTTGTTGTCGGTGCCACATACGGGGTCGTATTCCGGCGGGCACACTCGAGCACAGCCCGAGTATTGGAAGCGAGCCAGACAGCGTTTCAAAGGCACCACGAACACGTGTTTACTGAAAATAAACGCCTTACTGTTTATGGGACCCTAGTAGTTTCGTGACGTAGCATTAAGGGTAGGATGAAGTAGTAGTTATTTATTTAGTAGAATTTTATGCATAAAAAATGTCAATAGGTATGTTTAAGTAAAGCTTTGAAATGCTTTTGATGGAAATGTTAATTATCAGTAAATAATATTTGATTTTTAACCGACATCCAAAAAAAGGAGGAAGTTACAGAGTCTTTTTTCGTCGATTACATCCATTATCTAATAATCTAATATTATCTAATATCTATATTAGTATGTATTTGGAGGAAGTATATTATGAAGTATATCAGCTATCTGGTTATCATACCAAAAGCTCTGCTTAGCTTGGAATCAGATTGGCCGTGTGTGAAAAATATCCCAGGATATTTATTTATCTATTGTCTCATCATCAAGCCACATACCCGCAATTTTCCTTCTTCATCAAACACTCGTTCTTGTAGAAGCGGTTATCAGAGCCGCAGACGAAGGCAGGAGTGTCCGGACAGTCCTCGTGGCAGAGGGCGGTGGTGCGGCAGTGTGATGCTGCAACGGCTACTACGTGCTGGCCACATGTAAGGCGACGGAGTTCACATTCTGATCTGTAAGGCATTTACTCGTATTTATCACTAGGTGACCTAGTCTGTGTCATGTTTTTGCAACATTATTTATTGATCCTCCGCTGCTATTGATCGTAGCGTGATGTTAAATAGCTATTGATGCGTTGGCTAACCAAAACATTTTTGTTTTCAATTCTATCTACTTACCTCAATTGAAGAAATAGACTTTAAACTACGAATATTTCCAAAGTAAATTGAGTAAAAAGGGGTTTTAGCGAGACTAACAAACGTGACAGACGTTTGTTAGTTGCATTTTTATATATAGTTAAAAATAGATAGAACACAATAGCTTTCAAAATAAGGCACATATTTAGAGACTGAGTACCAGGTTGTCAGTTAAACAAGGAGGTTACGTTGCTTTGAAAATTACTCCAGAATTTAAGAACCTTATTACTCACACGTTAAGGTTTATATTTGTGGTGTCAGGGAGGAGCTTACCTGTAGACATTTCCATCAGATCCGCAGACTGGCTGCTCTATAGTATTGTCGCAGTTGTCCGGACAGTCGATCTCGAGGCGCGGTAGAAGTGTGCAGTTACCGAAATGGGCTAGTTGTACTCCTTTACTGTTTATAAAAATAACAAAATAAAATTAGAGAGACGAACTTCTTAGCATTCCATGGATTCACCGTGCGGGTGCCGGGTCCATCGTGTGACAGAGAGAGAAACTTCGAGCAGATCCCGAGACTTGTGACACGGGTGTAGGTTTAAGGGTAAATAGTGTATGCTGACTTCAGAGTTTAGAAATATGGATATATTTGAAAATCTCTACGATAAAGGATAATGTAAAATTTCATTGTTTGTCTTTCTGTATGTCACACATATCACAGCTGATTTTCTATAGATAACTCGTTACAGTATCCGATATCGTGAGAAACTGTACCACACACATGTACCAGGCTATCAGAACTTCAAAAGAGTAACCGTATCAATAAATTCGAAATTAAGGCTGTAGAGATCCAATATACCTATTTACTTCTGAATACCAGATTACAGAGCAATTGGCTTTGTGGTTAGTGACACTGACTCTCAAACCGCCGGTCGTGGTTCGAATCCCACCCAGGACAAACATGTGTATGCATGAATATGTCTGTTTGATCTGTGTCTGTAAAAATCTTTATAAGTATGTATTTAAAACGTAGTATGTAGTATATCAGCTATCTGGTTACCATATCACAAGCTCTGCTTAGTTTGGAATTAGATTGGCCGTGTGTGAAAAATGACCCAGGATATTTATTATTTAATAACGTATTATATAAACTTACAGGCAAGTAGCGACCTTCAGGTGGCAAGAGTTGGTGTAGACATTAGCATCAGTGCCGCAGACGGGGTCGGGGTCACTGGGACACTTGACCTTTAGGCACTTGTTCATTTTGGCGCGGCATTTCTCCATATCCATCTTTTTCACTATTTTCCTGTTGCTTACACTGGAATATTATTAATCATCTGTTATTATTATTATGTTTTTCCTAAGTTATCCATAGTCTATGTCAAATTATAAATGATTTTGAATGAAAGAGAGTGTGGTATTTTTAGCCCATTTTACCTAAATTATAACCAAAGAAAAATATGTACCAGGAGAAAAGGTCAACATAAGAGCTTAAACTCACCCGCAGTTCAACATCCTCATTTCACAATCGTTTCTATACACCATCTCGTCTGAGCCGCAGACCAGTTTTTCCTTCTGCCCAGAGCAGTCAGTCGCGCAGGATTCTCCACCAGATGTCCTCTCTTGAGATGAGCAGAATGCCATAGGCACTTCGAAAACGTGTTTACTGTAGAATAATAACGAGCAAAAACGCTTTTAATTGTTATTGCTATAATATTTCAACAGGCGCTACGTTCACAAAGTATAAACGCCACTAGATTTTTTTAATTATTTATTTATACATATACGTTTATGCCAGTATTCTCAGCAACTATAAAATAATATCTCAGCGTTCTTACCCGCAATTAGTAGCCTTCATCCTACAGGCGTTGGCGTATAGCTTTCCATCTGAACCGCATGTAGGCCTGGCTACTCGCCAGCAAGACTCGCGGCAGTGTCTAGTCGTTTGACAATGTTTCTTGCTTGTTCTGACTACACCTTGGCTGAAAACAAAAATAATATCCCACATAAAATTACCTGCATAGTTATATAAATATGTGTATATTACAAGAAATATATAAAGAGAGAATTACAAAATACTGCAAATTGGACTAAAAAGATGACACAGTTACCAGGCCATCATAAACAGAAACAACATTATTTTATCACTCCATCCGTTTGTTATAATGGTGATTTTCTTATGCTACGATACTAAAGTACCAGGCTATCATAACTAACGAACAATAATTTATTCTAAATCATTCAAGCAAAATACTAGGCGAGCCAAACGAATTTTCCTCGAGAGAATGAACAAAATGTACCAGGCGATCATAAACATCGAACAACTTACCCGCAAGTAAGCAGCTTCATCTGACAAGTGCTCTTGTACACGTTCCCGTCTGAGCCACAAATGGGCCCATCCAATGGTGCTTGGGAACAGTTCACGGGACAATTCTCTCGATGGGCACTGATATTGTTACAGGCACCCAAGTGAGATAGACCGATGCCAACTCTGTAGAGGGAACGAGACAGATATATTATTAATGGGTCACTCCGTACGGGGAAAGTGTCATAATTTAGTGGAAAGGACGTGTGAAGTCAAGCTTTTCGTACGTTTCTCTTCTTATTATTTCACTTAGAAAATGGATAAGACATTTATTTAACACTATTAAATAATTATAACAACCTTTATCAAACTTAATCATATTTTACAAGAAATGTATTAATATGTACAAAACTTATATGTAAAATATATATACATACTAAATTAAAATTATAAATAAAATATATTATCTAAATCGCTGCCCTGTGGTAGAGTGCCCAGGATGCTGGCTACATTACCTCCTCGAAAATGGATTATAAATATTTCTTAGGGAAGGGAAAACGGATTGAATAGATATTTGTATTTTTATCTTACCTGCAAATCTCAACCTGCAGCATACATCTATTCAGGTAGGTTCGTCCGTTGGTCCCACAAACTGGGTCCCTTTCGGAGGTGCACCGGTGATCACACTTGGACCCTTGGGCCCTAGAACAGGTCCCTTGGTCTGGAGCTAGCCTTACACCTGAAATTGATTAGGAATATTTATTATCTACTAAGTAGGTATTTCATCATTATAAGCTCAAATACGTCTCCACAGAGGAGCTCGAGCCTCCCCTAACAACGAAGGGGTATAGACCATAGTCCATGCCTTTATTTGTGACATCTCGGGCATGCATTTGTCCTCATGATGTTTTCCTTCACCGTCAGTGGTGTGCATCCGTGCGTAAGTTTTTTTTTACTCAGTTTGAACCTGCACCCTCATGATCGTGAGTCGGCGTTTCCCACTGAGCCACCACTAGGTATTTATTAGTTTCAAAATCGACAAGCAACTACCAGGCTATCAGTAAACGTAAGAGTTCGAAGCAGTTTTTCATTCAACCTCTCAACGTGTGCTTGTTCGCAGTCTCGTGTGTCTAGAACCCTGATAAATTGAATGTACCTTTTCCGCAAGTCTTCTTCCTCATCTCGCATAGAGAGGGATAGATGTATCCGTCTGTCGCGCACACGGGCTCGCCTTGGAGGGCGGGCCCGCAGATCCGCGGGCACGTGGCGTCGCGGGCGCACTCACACCATGTTGCAACTGGAATGAATGAATGAATGAATGAGTGAATGAATGAGTGAATGATTGAACGAGTGAATGAAAGATGGTAGACATTTTGTAATTTGACAGCGAACTTTCATAAGGTAGAAAGTTCAATCACATAATAAATTAAAATTGTAAATAAAATATACAGTGTTTTATTTTATTGAAATGCTCTTAATTAACATTATTACGTTCCATTACGAAACTGTAGAGTGAAAGTAAATAAGGAAATAAAATTGCTTATTCAATCGTAAAATAAATTAAACAAATTAAACTGTTAACTCTTAAATAATTCAAGTTGTAATTAAAACGCCGAGTAAAACAAATGTTTGAATGAATATTTATTACGTTTAAAGTGATTTTAAAGTCTTTGGATAAGACTAAAAAGCTCCTTTCAGAGTTGTAAAAGTGACAATACGATAATAATAAAAAAGAGGAATATTATTTATTGTTAATATGTTAATATATAATTAATCAAAACTTGTCAAAAGTATAAATAATTATACATTAAATTGAATAACATCAAATATTGATTCTTATTCATTATCACACACTTATGAAATAGGGCGATAAATGAATGAAATATTATTCTCCAAAACGCTCAGCTTAATAAAACGCCTTTTCTATACCCATAACTAAACCTATGTCCTGCCCGAGGCTGCAGCCGCGACTAGGAAAGTGCATTAGCAAAACTAAAAGTTCCACAAATGTCTTAGCGTCTACAGATAAAATATACGATAAAAATCTTCTACCATAATGATGCCATTAAAAACCAAGAGAGCTGGCAATTTTGCGTATAATAACATTAAATAGCAAAGTAGTGTATAAAGCAATTAAATTTTATTGCTATAATTAATTGTAAGGCGCCTAGTCCTAATAAAATCTTTTTTTCTAGATTAAAATCCGTTCTTTATAGAGATGTGGAAGATAATCATTGTGAAATTGTAGTTTATATTAGCTATTGGAAACAGCAATTTGTTACAAACCAGTCGCTTAGCGATCGGTTGTCTGCTGTGAGTTGATAGCTGGCAACACCGTAACATAGTTATCAGACGTGAGAGTTTCTGAATTACATCGGAATTACGGATTTTCTACTTGGTATCATTAAAATTCTTCACTGTGGCAATAATCTTGTGTTTGTTGTCTTTTTATTTTTCTGTAAGCATCGTGCGATATTAAAATTTCATGTCTGAAAGTACCAGGATACCATAATAGAATAGGAGGTCAAGTTATGTAACTGAGACATTTTTCACTCACGGCCTATCTGATTCCAAATTAGGTAGAGCTTGTGTTATGGAAACCAGATAGCATAATACTACTTTTAAATACATATATCCAGGTGGAACAAACAGACATTTTTCATGCATACAATTGTTTGCCCTAGATGTGATTGAAAGCCATGATTTTCTCGAAAGTCAAAATCACTATCTTCAAGCAGTTCAAGGCTTGTTCGATTCGTTCTCACTGCGTTTTCAAGTTACGCTGCGCTTCAAATTCAGTCAAATTGATATAAAATTCTAAGAAAGCGTAGATCAATAACTGAAAAGAAAATCAACCGTTGAAGTTGACACGTAAAAGTTATTTTTCTGCGGTTTAGTTATACACAAATAAATTATTTAGTTGCTGGAATTGACCTTAGGTCGAGCATTTTAGCCGTGGATAGATATTCTTTTTATTACGTGATTTAGGCTTTCGAAAGTTAAAAAGTAAAAAGGAAGACAAACAAAAACTACAACGGCCAAATCAGTGACCTTTCATGTTTTCCTCATGAAAGTAGTTTTAAGTAGGCATTAAGATTAATATTTGTAGGCTAACCTCAATTTATTTATTTAGGAGTTATTTCAAGTTAGATAATATATTTTTATTATTTATCACCTTAACGTTTCCTTTTCAAATATCCCATACAAAGTCACCTAGAATTGAGTTTTTTCCAATTTTAGTTCTATTCAAATTACAAAATAATGCCAAATAATACAGCATTATAAAAGTAAAACAAACTCAATAAAATACTACTACTACATTACTAGCGAATTATTTTAACCAGGAAAATCAATCACACGTATCCAAACTACTAGGGCACCATAAGGTCACAAGAGTTGATTAAAACGCCGAGGTATGCCCGATCCCTCTTGGCCTTGAGCTGGCTAACTAGGCCACATCCCTATTGGTACCTCCTTTGTTGCATTGGTGCCTTGGTGCAGCTGCACGATAGATACTCTATTTCTTTAGCAGAACTTCGCTTATCTGTCTATCTATCCATCCATATAGATAAAAAATTAAAGAAAAATGTGATAAGCGCAAATTGAAGAATGGATAGACCGATTTTGCTATGTATCGCCTAAGAAAGTTCCTAAATTAGATATGCTCTCTAGTTAGCATAGAATATATATGATTGAACAGAAATATCTTCTCATCTTTCCTTCTTAGAAATAAATTTACTGTAAAAAAGTCAAAGTTAAAAAAAGCGTAGCTTAATTGGGTATCAAAATGGCCGTATGTGAAATATGTCCCAGAATATTTATTTATTTATTAAAACTACATACATAGTTGCATTTGCAAAAGAGAGAGGGCTCGGGTAACTTCGTTTTGTTAATCCCATAAGCTTTATTTAATTTGGTTTAAATCTCATGTGGTTTTATTGAAAACTTTTAACTGGTAGACGATGTATAGTATAAGTAGTATAACTGAAAGATTTCAACCAAATAAATATAAAATGATTACGATAAATAAATACGCCTCGAATTATAATGACTTGAAAATAACTTTACAAGCGCTGTCAACAAGCGTAAATAAATTAATTAAATTCACTACATTTTTTATTTATAACTTTACTACTGTGTAATCGGAGTAATATGAAAAGTATTTTTTTATACCCCAATCCTCATAAAGTGGTATATCAATTAAAAAGTTACCAGGCGATCATAAAACTCGAGCGTTCCCGCATTATGACGTGTAATCAAAACAAATTGTTAGCCGGTTATTATCACTGCTTAAGCAAGGGACACACTGACGAAATAAAATCGGTACCAAAAAAAACCAGAACCAAAAAAATTCCTAACTAATATTATAAATGCGAAAGTAGCTCTGTCTCGCTTTCACGCTAAAATACAGAACCGATTTAAATTACATTTGGTACATAGAGTCTAAAGCTTGCGAAAGGACATAGACTACTTTTTATCCCAGGAAAATGGAACGCGGGGACCCGAAAAATGGAAGATCTCCCGGGAATGCGAGAGAAACCGCGGGGACCCGAAAAATGGAAGATTGCCTGGGAATGTCGGTGAAACCGCGAGACCCACTAGATTTTATAAAAATCTGCTAACATTTAAATTGATGACACAAAATTATCCACCAGAGCGTTGGCGCCTTAGCCAATTAGTGGTTACAAAGTAATTTAGAAAGGTATTTATTATGTTACCGAGCTCTGAAGGCACGGTTAGTTTTCACGTGGACAGGTAAAAGCTAGATGACATAAGCCCTCATTTGCACGAGAGTTTTTTTACCGGACGTTAAAAAAGCATTCAAACATAACAAATGCATTTCCAAGTACCATAAATGCTCTATATCCAACGCCCAAAGTTGAAAATGCAACACCGCTCGATAAAAAAGCGTCGCGTTTTAAAAACGCTGTCGTGTGAACATATAGGTACATGGGAATGCATTTGTTGTATTTTTTTTTATGCTTTATCTGTGACTTGGCGATTTGTGATGACATAATAAGCCAATCAGTTGGTATTAAATTGCGATTATGTCAAAACCACCACAAAGAACTCCTTAGCGTTCTTTAATCAAATCTAGCTTTGTGCTATTTGAACGCTTGTTTAACGTCCGGTAAAAAAACTCTCGTGCGAATGAAGGCTAAAGCTGTATTAGGTTGAGTGACGTGTGAGGTAGACCGGACGAACTGACGACCAATTACTCGTTAAAATCTAGTTTATTAATTAACGATACGCAGATAGTGTCGACGTTTTAATAACACTAAGATTTATGCATTGAATTTTACTGCTACTCAACATTCCTATATTTTGAAACGTCAATTAAAATTATTCTTATTTGCGCCGTAAAAATGTTTTAACACTGAATATTATTATTGTTTCTGAACGTGAGCTAATTTGAGATTTTATTATCTTAAGGTAGCTAGATAACTGTTAAGTTATCTCCATAATTATATGCTTACTAGTGGCTCCCCGTTTCACTCGCTTTCCCCGGGAACTTCTATTTTCCCGGGATAAAAAAAATCCCATGTCCGGCTCTAGGTTCTAAACTACCACCCTACCAATTTTCAACCAAATCGGTTTAGCCGTTCTTGAATTATAAATAGTGTAACTAACACGACTTTCTTTTATATATGTATATATAGACTAGCTGCCTCCGCGCGGTTTTACCCGCGTAGTTCCCGTTCCCGTGGGAATACAGGGATAAAATATAGCCTATGTTACTCAGTGATAATGTAGCTTTCTAATGAAAAATGAATTATTAAAATCGGTCTAGTACTTCTTGAGTTTATTCGTTACATAACAAAAATACAAATCTTTCATCTTTATAATATTAGTGTAGATTATTGATAGGTACAAATGAATAAATACAAATTCTTTTTTCAAAGACCTTAAAGGCCTTATTCTCATAAATGTGTATGTAAAAAAAATCTGGTACGCAAAAACCATTTTCTGTTTTCCCCCCTCATGTGAACCATGCCTTACGGTAATTATGATATCGTAAAACTCAAATTGGTACCGAAACGAAAACTCTAATTATACGATGTTTAAACCAACTTTACAACAGCAGTTGGAAGCCGTTTAGAGCATTTTTTTAATCTTATTTTCTTTTTAGAAGAGTTACGCTACGTTCAAATTACTTAGGAATTTCTTGAGGTATTATTTTCAAAACAGGTTCAGTTGTGAGCACCTACTTTTTGTAGTCAGCTGTTTGAAAGTTATCCTTATTATGTATGACAGGTGTGAAGAACAGTTTATATAGGTAGATAGAACGCAGTCAATGCATTTCTCGAAAAAAAAATTATCAATATCTATTAAATACCTTCATCAGGACAATGTGATTCCAAGCTAAGTTAAGCTAAGCTACTTTGGTAATCATTACTAATATATATATGCTATTTAAAGTGCATTGGATAAATATATTATAACAACCAGAAATATTGACATTCTAGTTGACCCGCGCAACTTCGTTAGCGTCAATTACCCGTTCTTGCAATATTTTTGATTGATACTCTGCTCCTATTCGTTGCAGCGTGATGATATATACCCTATAGCCTTTATATTCCTCGATAAATGGGTTACCTAACACTGGAGGATTTTTTCTAATCAAACCAGCAGTTCCTAAGATTAGCGCATTCAAGCAAACGAATTCTCCAGCTTTGTATATTAGCACCAGAGGCCCCCCACGGTTTCCCCCGCGTTTCGGGGAATCTTCAATTTTCCTGGGATAAAAAGTAGCTCTACTAAGGTAGTTCTCAGGCTCTAAACTATCTGTGTACCAAATTTAATTTAAATCGGTTCTGTAGTTTTAGCGTGATAGCGAGACATAGTTTCAAATCAAATCAAATCAAATCATAATCTTTATTTATTAAAATAGGCCTCAATCAAGCACTTATGAATAGTCACTATTAACGCTCTGTTCTGAAAGTTGTTTTTACTGAGAAGAGCCGGCAATAAACTCAGTAATTACTCTACTAGTTAGTTTCGCATTTATTATATTATAGTTAGGATGGATTTATGCACAAAATGTTTAAATAAATAAATAACTAAATATCCTGGGACATTTTTCACCCACGCCAAATCTGATTCCAAAGTAAGCTTCAAATGAAGCTTGTGTTATGGTAACCAGATAGCTGATATACTACATATATTACTTTTAAATACATTTATATTATAGACTAGTTGACCCGGCAAACTTCGTACTGCCTCAGCATCAATTAATAAAAAAGCTGAATGCTTTAAACCTTCCCTGTACTTACACAAATAATTCAAGACCAAACATAGCCAAATCAGTCCATCCGTTCTCGAGTTTTTGTGAGACTAACGAACAGCAATTCATTTTTATATATATAGATAGATATTTACATCCAGACACAGAACAAACAGACACATCTTGCATACAAATGTTTGTCCTGGGTGTGATTCGAACCCACGACCCGCGGCTTGAGATTCAGAGTCTAACCTAACCTAACCACAAAACCTTAAATTTAAATAAAATTGCATATAATCATAATCCTCACTTCTTAAAATAAAACCTAGATATACAAGTGGTGTCGTGAACTTGACTCTAGTCTAAGCAGTCAAGTGTGGACACATAGATTTCTATTTCACTCTAAACAGAGAAAGTATATGAGATAGGTTAGTTTGTACTACTTGCTTTTAGTGATGCGACTAGAATACTCGAGTACATAAAAATAAATATTTAAATATCCTTGAACATTTTTCACACGCGCACAATCTGATTTTAAACTAAGCGGAACATGTGATATGGCAACCCTAGGAGAATTACTAGTAAAGATTCAACCGTCAATATTTGATCTCTGTTTACGAAAAATACTTACGTAAAAATACGTATAAATTTTTTAGTTAGATACAATAATTTTCCGCTCTATTCTGGAACACTTTGAAACCCAAAGTAGGAGTTGTTGATTGGTATCTATGTATATATTAATTTATTTATGTAACTAGTACATTAGTGAAATGTTTTTCTTGCTTTGAAAATTTTTCATAAAAGGACAAGCTTGCATTGTAGAATTCAAAATGTTTTAGAAACTATTTATATTTTACAAAAAGCGATATAAGTAATTCAATGCATTTATTCACCTTAAACTCATTATATATACTGCATTATTTAATGCTAATGAATAAATAACTCGAGTACAATATATAACATAAATCATATTGTCACATCACTATTTATAATAAACGTAAAGACAGGTTCAGTAAATTCAAGTCTAGATTGCCTGGATGTAGGCTAGCAGCGTAAGTCTCAGCTCAACTAGACGTGATCTAGATATTTATTATAATTTTCTATTACAATGTATAATATTGTAAGTAGTATTACTAAATCTTATTGTATTATTGTTTTTATGGTGGTTAGTTAAGCTATAAAGTGTGTGTTGTAGTCGATTTCATCTCTTTTGATAATGAGTTTAAGACTCAAAATAATTTATCATTAAATTTAATACTTTAATGTATTAGATATATAATAATGAATAACTATATATGTTTAAACAAATTAAACTAAATAAAAATAAGATAATAATAATAGTCAATTCGTCACAGTCTTTTTTTTCATAGACATTTTTTAAATACTTTCTATTACACTGATTTTCATACTAGGATCGTAGAAGAGTGTAGTAGTACCTACGTTAAAGCTAAATCGTGCTTGACTCAAACCTTCTTCGTGAAGCTTTTGTTCGCTCTTTACTTGTCCTGATACCCTAGTACCCTAAGATCGTATTTACGAAAGACGTAGTTTGTATGTCGATAAAACACACAAGGTGCGAACAAAAGATTCAGTTACAAGCAAAAAGCAAGGCGTTGCTGCGACAGGCTACACACAGGCTACAGGCTACAAGCTACAGGCCATGTCCACAACAAAGCTCGTTTAAACTATATCGGACTCAGATAAAAGATACTGCACTGAATAATGAGAGAGTCGCTGCTCTAGGCTACAAGGTTGCCACTATTAAAAATAAATAAATATTCTTGGATATTTTTCACACACGACCAATGTGATTCGAAACTAAGTAGTGCTTGTGATATGGTAACCCGATAGCTGATATACTATATGTAGTATGCACATCGACGTATACTCTAGCGATAGACAAGAACGTTCATGTAAAACATTTGTTCAAAAACTGGTAAGAGTTAGAACTAAAGTTCGCTGCAGCGCTGTATAAAGCTGTGTCAACTAACCAAACTATTTTAAAAGATACAGCGCTAAATTGCTTAGAGTATAGTTTTCTCGCGACCAAAACGTCGTAAGCGCCGCAAATTTCATGGCGCTTACGCGTTTCGTTCAGTTAACTACACTAAGATGTCGTCTCTATAGAGTTCACACCGCAGATGTGACACATCTTTTTTACCTACTAAACTTCATTAGAATAAAACTCGATTTCAAAATGTATTATATTAATATTAGGGGGGCCTAGTGCGGATTGGCGGACTTCACATGGCTTAAATTGAGTACTCAGAGGTACGGGCCAGGGCTTGAATTAACATAAAACAATTATTCAAAATATCAAACTATCACTACTAATTAAAAACTCATTAACAATTAATCAAATTAAAACACTTTCTAAAAAAACATATCAAGTCTGTGTTCAGTTACATATTTTTACCTACAACCAGTTTTAAGGGAACATCTGCACGTTTTAGTATATGATTGTAGAATGGCGTGGTATTTAAATAGATAAATTGTTTTTCTACTCTGGAATTACGAAATTATCACCTATTAATTCACTTAAACAGGAAGTAATTTTACTTAGTTGACTACTGACTAGTTATTTTCGTCCAGGGTCCACTTTGATTCGGATTATCGTTGTTATTAACGCTGCTCCGTGCGCACCCGCACTGAATGAATGTCGAAGCCACACTAAAGTCGGGTGTGGGGACTGCAGTTCAGTTGAGTTGACGAAAGCGAGTGTTCGGAACGCCCTATCTAGTACGTAGTACATATATATCGATGAGTATGCATAGGTATACTACTTTTAAATACATACATATCTTGTGTATTTAAAAGTAGTATACGTCTATATGTATATATAGATAATTACATCCAGACACAGAACAAACAGACATATTAACGCATACAAATGTTTGTCTTGGGTGGGATTCGAACCCACGACCAGCGGCTTGAAAGTCACGTTCACTAACACAAAGCCTACCGGCTGTCAAATAAAAATATGTATTTAATATGTAGTATATGTAGTATATCAGCTATCTGGTCACCATCACAAGCTCTGCTTACTTTGGAATGAGATTGGCCGTGTGTGAAAAATGTCCCATAATATTTATTTATCTATGCGTAAATCCTTTAAGCATAGAATGTACATCATTAACCTATAAATGATTCATCTGATAGTAAGATCCGTTTGAAAGTAAAGCTGCTAATCACTATGCTGCACAGGTATCCAGTCTGGTCTAGATCTCGTTTAAATTACCTAGCATGTCTGTAATGACAATAGGAGACTGTTTTACCGATTTTTTTAAAGTTATTTACTAGAAAATCTCTTAGATTGATGAAATATGGGTAGAGCATTATCAAGGAGTCAATAAAATATGGGACTAAATAACTTCTGATATCATGAAATCATGGTATAGCAAAAGACTTTATATTATTACATTATATTTAACAAAGTTAGGTAAATAAAGACATTCAGATCAGTATTTTAGTGCGGTATTTATCCATCGTCTCTTCCTGTCATTAGGTAGAATGAGAAGTATGATTACTCGTCGTTAAGTTTTAAAATAAAATATGAGATCCAGCATAAAAACATTCTAACCTATTCCGCTATATACTTGAATATTACTTGAACCGATTAAGATTTATTTTTAGTGCAAGCAATTTTGAATAATCTGACTCTAAGGCTACGCGGCTCTTTAACACCTATATCTTCAAATTAATCAAGACATACCAAATAATAAATAAAGATATTTAATTATTTATTTTTTTAAAAGAGTAATTACTGAGTTTATTGCCAGCTCTTCTCAGTAAAAAACAACTTTCAGTACCGAGCATCAATAGTGACTATTCATAAGTGCTTTATTGAGACCTATTTGAATAAAAAATATTTGATTTTGATTTTGATTTAAATCAATTTTTGTTGTGAGTCAAAAATAGTTTCTCGCAACTGGCAACCCTGTCCAATCGTCATGGCGCGCACGCTCCGTGGGCGAAAACATGCGCGCGCGCAGCCTTCGCCTTCGCTTCTAAATTCACTCTAAATTCATTCCCACTTACTTTATATGTGACACACGCGTCGGGTGAGAGACCTCATTGTGTGCAATGATCCTTTAAGCTATCTTTGAGCTTATTTTTTACGACTAGGAGCTGGTTCGATTCCCTGTTCTGCGTTTGAGCATTAATCTATACTTCTTATATATAAAATTCTCGTGTCACAATGTTAGTTACCATAGTCCATACTCCTCCGAAACGTTTTTATGAAATTTTATATGCATATTCAGTAGGTCTGAGAATCGGCTACTATCTATTTGATACCCCTAAGTGATCACGGGAACGGGAACTACGCGGGTGAAACCGCAGGGCGACAGTTAGTAATGCAAAAGTAACTCTGCCTGTCTGTCTTAAATAAATTTTGTACACATATAGTCCAGAGCCTGATAAAGGGCATAGGCTACTTTTTATCCCGGTAAAATGGAAGATATCACGGGAATGCGGGTGAAACCGCAGGTAGCGACTAGTATGTCATAATTTTTTTGTCAAAAGTTGTATATAGATGCCAAAGTATTGAATTATTATAGAAGAGATGATAATATGAGAAAATGTGGAGTGAATTTGGATGTGACTTATAGAGTATTTTTAGTTTGTATTTTACAATTTTAGTAGTACAACACTTTCTGTGCAGATCTCGTCTGAGGACGTTTTTACCTAATTCCATCGTAAAACAGTAGGTACCTAAGTAGTGCACATTTTATTACTGTGTGTCAGTTGGAATACATATCAAGAGAGAAGCTTCAATAGCCTTTTTGTTAATGATGCTATATACCCAACTCTTTAGTTGTCATGACACCCTGGTACTTCGGTAATTCTTCGTTGATTTCGATTATTTTTGGCCATGTTAATTATTGTAGGCATAAATAAAATTATGTCTGTTTGTTATGTGTCTGGATGTAAATATCTATATAAGTATGTATTTAAAACGTAGTATATCAGCTATCTGGTTACCAACACTCACTTTGTAGCTTACTTTGGAATCAGATTGGCCATGTGTGAAATATATCTCAGGATATTTATTTAATGACCCATCTCTTTAGTTGTCATGCGACCCTGGTACTTCGGTCTTTAGCGATTTCGATTTATGTTGGTAAGGACATGAGGTTTTCTCACAGTAATCGGAGTTAAAAGTGAAATTAACCATCGACTATGCGAAACACGTGTCTATGGGACAACTTGAATAAAGGATACGAACACGGATGGGTTTACTGGTGATTTCACTTTTATAATGAAGGTTGACGCTTGTGGTAGTAAACCTCTTTTTGGTTTATGGGCGCCTGGTAGATAAAAACTGGGATATTCACAATTATGTTTGTTATACTAAAAATACTATGGTATATTATTATACTATACTTATACTATAAAGCTCTACGTGGGAGATATATTTACAAAATTTGTCATAAATTTTATAATTAATATTTTGATAAATTGTGGACAAAATAGATAACAAAAAGCTTAGTTCGTGAAAGATTCATTCCTATAGAAATTACTTAACAAAATTAATGCTAAAGTTGTCAGTAATATTTTTCATAAACGATATGACTTTTGTTCTTTAACTGACTGCCCAAAAATAAACGATTCCTCGAGCCAAGCCGCGGGCTAGCTAGTGAAAAGCCCTTTGCATTAACAAATTTACATACACTTGCTAATTTGGTAAAAGTACCTTTTTGTTTCATAAATCGCACCTCTATTGAAGTTGCATTTTATGTTTATTAAATTCATTGTTTGAAATGTCTATATTACTTACTCGTTCTCAAAAAATTGGAGAAGCACGTATACAAGCTTTCTCCACGGATTTACGTGAAAATCATCTTTATTTCAATTCGCTGTAAGAATTATCAAATGTCTTTATAGAATAGATAAACAAATTAAATAGGCAACTTTTTATTTCTTTTATTTTTACTGATTGATTTTGTATTTAGGACTTTTTTGTACAAATCTTAGAAATAGCTTAAAACGTTTGCGTGTTGTGACAACTCTAATTTAAAAATTAATTTCATGTTACCAACAAGGGGTCGCTTCAGATTTTAGTGAAGAATAGAAAAGAATTACACGTATAATATGCGGGCAAAGTGTTTGATACTTATGTATAGAATATAGTGTTTGGTCTGGATATAATTATTTAGGTCTTGAATATACCAGCATAACGATGGATCAAGACCTCTCAAGTATCCATTTCGTAGTAAGGCTAGACTAGAATGCGGGCTTATTGTATATATTTTATATTATTATAATTATAATTATAATAATATAATATAGATATATATAAATATAATATAAATAATATAATTATAAAGAGGAAAGTTTTGTTTGTTTGTTTGTTTGTTTGTTTGTTTGTTTGTTTGTTTGTTTGTTTGTTTGTAATGAATAGGCTCCGAAACTACTGGACCGATTTCAAAAATTCTTTCACCTTTGGAAAGCTACATTATCCCCGAGTAACATAGGCTATATTTTATCCCTGTATTCCCACGGGAACGGGAACTACGCGGGTAAAACCGCGGGGAGGCAGCTAGTTCTAAATAAAGAGGAAAGATTCGACATTATTTGTATTGAATATGCTCCGAAACTACGGGACCGATTAGAATAATTCTTTCACCAATGGATAGCTACATTATAAGGGTGTATCATAGGCTATATTTTATCCTCATATTCCAACGGGAACGAGAACTACAGAACCGGGGCGGATAGTATGATATAAATAGCTATCATTTCTAAGGAATTTTGACGATAATATCTACTTTTTAAAGTAAGCATTTTTTTACTAAATTAAATATTTTAAAGGATAGTTTTCTAATACGATATTTCTAACCTTGTAGTCTTAAAACGCAAAACTTTAAGAATGCAACATTTTTCCATTATGTAAATGATCTTAAAGTACCAGGCGTACATAAAAGGATGCAGCTTATTATTATGTTGTGCAATCTCGAGTAAACCATATAAGGGCGCATATCTGCAAATCTCTGCCTTCCTGGTATGTATTCACACGAAATCGATTTTACGGAGAAAACGTTTTGAATCTGGAGCGTACGGTACATAGTGTTTGACGCTTTCACTCATCATGCTGTCTCTTTCGTGTGTCGAAGTTATGTTAACCACATATCAGCTGTTTGTACAGAATTGATGGTGTAGGTAGAGTAACCACGATTTACTACATTTTTTTTACGGAAATATTTTAATTAAATAAAATTAAAGATGACATCTCATTCCAATATAAAAAACCTTATTATTATTAAAAAAATCCTACTAATATTATTGTAAATTTAAAAGTTTGTGAGTATGTTTGTTACATCTTCACGTTGAAGCTGAAGCAATTTTAATAAAATTTGGTATGGAGTTAGCTGTCTGGATTAACACATAGGCTACTTTTTATCCCGGGAAAATTTAAGATCCCCCGGGAACACGGCCAAAACCGCGGGGGAGAAGCTAGTATGATATATGGCCACCCAAGTCTTATTAATATGCAAACTAATTCAAACTCAGTCAGAATTTAAATAAGGCATCAAATTTATCTATGTAATTATCTTAATTGGTAAAGCTCTTTGAATTTTAGACATTTTACATTTGTAACACTTTTGTATTGAAAATAGAAAAACAATAGTTAAGTGATTAATGTGGTAAAAAGGAGTACCTTTTAATTTATCTTTTGTTTTTTGACAGTCATTTTATGTAGAAACTAGCTGCCGCTCCGTGGTTTCACCCGCGTAGTTCCCGTTCCCGTGATCAGTTAGGGGTATGAAAAATAGATAGTAGCTGATTCTCAACCTACTGAATATGCAAATAAAATTTCATAAAAATCGGTAAAGCAGTTTCGGAGGAGTATGGAAATTAGCATTGTGACACGAGAATTTTATATTTAAGATAAGATTACAGTTAAAATTATGATTAATTTGGTAATGTTTTAGTGATTGATATAAAATCGTGGGAAGTTCATTTTGAACGACAGTTATTTAATTTATTTATACAGTATAAAATAAAGTCGTCAACCGTCTGTACGTATAGATTTTTTAAACTACGCAACGGATTCTAATGCGGTTTTCAATAATATATAGAGTGATTCAAGAGGAAGGTTTATACGTATAGTTTTATGTTAATTTTCGATTATAACAATGATACTATACCATTCAAAAACGGAGTCGAAAAAAAACCTATTCTTAAACAATAAAAGGCCTAATATTTAAAGGACACAGAAACCTATTTCCTATCGTTTCTCAAAAACATAATTTATGAGACGGTGAAAGCAAAACTGACAAATAACTTCCTTCCAATTAAAATGGCAATTAACGACTTGTGATAATCATAAATTCTATATAAAATCAAAGCCGTTAAATGTTTCATTTTGCCGTAAAACAAAATGGCTGAACTAGAAAGTGAACATGTGTTATTAGCGAATTAAATTTTGTTATCAATATGATAGGCCTACTTTACTTTTACTATAGAAAAAATAATCAAAAAACTTCTCGCCAAGGACTTTCACTTGGGATCAAAAAATTCCCGGGATAAAAGTAGCCTAAATACTATTCCAGAATATATTCTTAATGTGTGTCAAATTCTATCCAGATCTATACAGGCGTTTTTGCGTGAATGAGTAACAAACATACATAGGTACATCTTTTGCATTAATAAATAACCTTTTCTAAAACAATGTAAGAGGACTTTGTTAATTTGACAGCCCATGTCGTCGAGCAATTTCAAAGTAATTTTAAAACTATTGCATATAAGTACATTATTATTAAGAGCAAAGATTCTTCTTTCGTTTGTTTGTTAATAGTCTTCAAACTCCGGTAAAAAAAAATATTATCGAGGAAGAATATAGCCTATATAACATCACGCTACAACCAGCAGGAGCGGAGCATCATTGAATTTTTTCGCAAAGACAATGAAGATGTAAAGTAGACATCGGTATACGGATCAGCTAGCTTAAAATAAATATTATAGTAAGTTAGATCTGAAGCCAGCAAACCAAAAAACAAAAATACACAATCAGGAGCACGTGAAAGCATTGAAATAAAGAAATTAAACCAAAGAAAAGTACTTTCGCATGTTCCAACAAACGCAGCCAAAGGATAAATCAGATAAAAAACGAGTTATGTAGGTTGGCTCTTACTTAACTATGTAAAACGCGTAGCCGTATATAGGATGTTCTACGTTTTTTTATTCAGCTTTAAAATAAAGGCAAAGGTGTTTTAATTGCATTCCCCTGTTTCATTGTTCAGTTTAAACTAGATTAAAAATGTTTGTGTTCCTTTTGAATGTAGAATAAGCTTTTTTATATTTCACTAGCTGCCTCCGTGCGGTTTTACTCGGGTAGTTCTAGTTTCCGTAAGAATGAGGGGATAAAATATAGCCTATAGCAATCAGGAATAATGAAGCTTTGTACCTTTTGTTAATCTTTGAATGAAATATTCTTAATTGTATTCTTAATAATGTTTTAAACGATAAATAAATAAAAAAAAAACGGTAATAAAATCTGGATTGGATTATTAGCTTCAGAGATTACAAACATACAAACTTTACCTCTTAATATTATTAGTATAGATAAGCTAGAGCTTCAAAATAGAACACAAAAATTTTAGGAATTTTTTGTAAGAAAATATTTTTTCAATAATTTTTTACACTAATTTAAACTCCTGGCAACACCTTGGAGAACTAGTTTATCCATTAGACTGTGAAATTGAATCAAAATCAGCTTTACGGTTGATTTTGTATCTACCAATTCATTGTACTTACTTTATAAACGCAATTCAAAGAAAAATGCGTGAAGGAGTGATTCTATTAAATTAAATATGCTCGAATATTCCGCTCTTATGTTCTATCTCTTTCATTTACTACGGTAACAAGTGAGATGACTGCAGGGCTGTGTTGTCGTTTCACTCACGACGAATGAAGTTTGTATTACAGTTTCAATTGAAGCGCCCAAGCTTTTTCCTTAAGCTACTTATCTGTTCTTAATCGTAAAAAAGTGGAATCGAAATTTATGTCAAAACAAAATATCTATTCAATATCCAAGAATAATATTTCATAGAGTACATAAGTATATTTACTTTTTACATAAACTAAATAAAATAAAAAGTATTATGTATGTATTATTTATATAGATGTCTAGCTCTCGCGGTTTCACCCGAGTTTTTGGGAGACCTTCAACTTTTCCGGGATAAAAGGGAGCCTATGTCCTTAACTAAGCTCTAGTTTATGTATGTACGAAAATTCGTCAAAATCTATTCAGTGGTTCAGGCTTGAAGTCGTAACAAACAGATAGAGTTACATTTTTATATATTTTTACCTTTTCGACTATACACAGAAATGTTTGCCCTAGGTGGAAATATTTTTACATACTTTGTATTGGTTTGTAAGTCAAGATAGCTAACTAAGCTGAATTAGCTTAGTTAGCTAATCTATAATAAAAAAAAAATTATAATAAAACAACCTTTACATACCTCAGATTTACCGCAAAGTTTTACTTGAAAAAATCAAGTTCAGTGTAACACAGAATAAATACGTGTGGCTATGTGGCTAAGTTTAAGTTAGCTTACTTAAAACGTTGTTTTTCAACTGTACATACATTTTAATACGGTATTGAGTTACCAGGAGATAATGTAAGCGAAGAGTTATGTTCGGAACGCACGCACTTAGGCCTCATTCGCACTAGAGTTTTTTTAACGTCCGTTAAAAAAGCGTTCATACACAATAAATTCATCCCCAAGTACCATAATATGCTCTATTCTATCTCTCTTTGCTCGAAAGTGTCGCGTTATAAAAACGCTGTCGTGTGAACAGATACTTGGGAATGCATTTGTTGTGTTTGAACGCTTTTTTAACGTCCGTTAAAAAACTCTCGCACGAATGAGGCCTAGAGTATTCGTTTGCAAAGATTAAAAAAAAAATCTACTTCAGCTAGTATGTCAGTAATTTATAAGTTAAGTAGCGAAGTACTACAAAGGCCACATTAAGTGAGGCCTCGAGCTATAGGGTTCTGTATTGTATATGAAATAAGGTCTACTTTCAATAAAAAAAATAGGAATTTTCGCATACTTTCGCTTATGGTTTTTTTTTCACCACATAGGTACGATTTCTAGATAACGTTTTTAATATGCCAAAGTGTTTATTTAAAAAATCAATTGATTATTTCAATTATAATGGCAACTACAGTTTTTTATGGCAACAAAAAATGACATACTATATCAAAACAAGTGTCGCATTAACGGTAATCGACAGGCGATCGAGCGCCGGCGCACGCGTCATCGATCACGATCTATAGATCATTGATCTGACAGACGCTGAATATCATTAGATCTGCTATTAATATACGAAATAAACTATACCTACTTGTGTTTTGTATAACGTGGTTTAGTTTATATCTAAATTAACTGGCTTATTGAAAGGTATACTTTCTTGTTACTAATATTTTTCTGAGAATTTCATTATTTCTATGTGATTTTTAGAAGATAAAATTTTTTATTATCTTTCACTTCTACATTTTTTTTTATGAAAGAGGAATTATTACCTCTTTGAAACTAATACCAACTTATGCTCTTAAAATAAATAAACAATCAAAAGCAAAGAATATAAAAAAATTATACTCATTTCCAGTCACTTAAACTGTCAGTTAAATATTAAAAAACTGCGGTTATTTTAACTGATACATAACCGTTCAAGTACCAGGGTGGCATGACAGCAAGAAGATTGAATATTTTCTTAAACATACAAGCGTTGCGGTCAAGAAAAAAAAACAATTATTGACATACCAAATTGTAATCATGTCTTAATTAAGTACAGTTAAGTTACGCGAGTGACACTGGCCTTATTTTAATGTTGGGAAAAAACCGATAATTGCTACGAAGATACATTTTTGCACGTACCGTTTTTTATACTTAACCGGTTTTCGAAGAGTTCATATAATTAACGCTCCGGTTTTGGATTCGTGTTAATTAGGATATTAATCCTTTATATAAAGTGGAGCTGTCTAAAGCTTGGTCATTGGAGATATACAATATCCCACAAATAATATTTAATAGTATGTTTGGTGCTCTTTCACGCCAGGCGGAAGGGATCGCGATGAAATTTGGCACAGAGTTAGAATATATTCTGGAATAACATATAGGCTACTTTTTATCCCAGATTTAACGAACCTCTGCGAACTCGGGCAAAACCGCGGGGAAGTCATATAATTAAAGGTAAAATATTTGTATTTATAATTTTTTTTTTGTTAAAAGCAGATTTTAGATATCGTTGTGTAAATATTATTTGTAGTTTTAAAATTATATATGAAACGATTTAATTATGTGGTTAGGCTTATTTTTTTGGTCAAAGATATTTAAGTTACCTAGATAAGTGATAAAAATAACTTACCAATAATCAAAAACGCCACTGCTCCAAGGAAATGCTTATTGAACTCCATTTTTGTTATACACTTAGAACTTTGACTATAGTCTTAAATCACTTAATATAAACTTAATCCACACTTCACGGTAAATCAGTCGTCCATGTTGTAGGTATACTGTAACAAACAAAACATTAAATTAGTATTATATATACAGAAATATTAATATATAAATAAATAAATAAATATCCTGGGAGATTTTTCACACACGGCCAATCTGATTCCAAAGTAAGCTTCAAATGAAGCTTGTGTTATGGTAACCAGATAGCTAATATAATACATATAATATTTTTAAATAAATACATATTATTAGATTAATATTAACGACGCGAAAGTTTCTAAAGCGATCAAGTGCGGATTGGCAGACTTCACATGCCTTTAATTGTGACATCTCGGATATGCAGGTTTCCTCACGATGTTTTCCTTCACCGAAAGCCAGTGGTGTGAATCCGTACGTAAGTTTTTAGAAACTCAGAGGTACGGGCCAGGGGTTTAAACCTGCACCCTCATTATTGTGAGTCGGTGCGTTCCTCATTAAGACTATATGCTTTAGGCATTCAAAGAAAGTAGGTTTAAACCCTTCACGATTATTATCATATACAAGTACTGTACACTGACTTTCTCTAGGTTTTCGCTCGGCCCTTCTGTGTGTTCGAGAGTCAGTCAAGTCACGACATTAGTTTTGTAAATGTGTTTTTACTTTATGACTTAAGTAGCCATGTTGCTAAAATCTACTTTCCATCTTTTTTTTCTACTGATAACTTAGTACAAATCCCTTATTTTATTTATGAATTGTTTAAAACCTGGAATATTACGGATCATTTATATAAAATCAACTTTTATATGTATGTATTTTTTTGCTGTACATACTTTTAGAAACTTCCTAAGCTTATTTTCTCTTGTCAAGCGCCTGCAAAGCATATAATAAATAGAAAGGCTTTGAATGGTTATATTTTTAAAGCTCATTATAGCTTTGTCAGTTATTATTGTAATTAATAATTTATAGTAATCGAATATAAAGTGAGCAAGCAGCCTCGAAATTACTAGGTTATATACCAGGATAACATAAATTCAAACAAACTTTATATAACTATGAAGGAAAATAGACCAACAAGGAAAATAAATAGACTCCACACAAAATTATTTACTTTCTTCAGTCTCCATGCTCGCCTGGTAATTGCAAACGATCTTCATGTCATTATCAAAAAGCAATCAAGAGATCTAATCTCTACATCTCACACTTTCGCTGTGTCCGTCAGTCTTTTCATCACTCACTTTCTACGAACAAACCAAAGGCATAAGTAAATGGTAATAATTATTCGTCAAATATATGTACTGATGAGAATTGGTAACAAGAATAAAAAAATATTTTAACATTCATTCAAATCGGATTGTAATTTTAGTAATTGAGATGCATTTATTTTGACTACTTTCTAATTTTCAGATTTTTTGTACCATAATTTCGCCGAAGCTAAGACTAGCTTACTTATTGATGGTCTAAACTCCAAAAAGGATATAGGAAAAGGGTATAAAAATAAGCTATATATTTCTTTTGGAAAAAAGCTTGAGCTTTGTGTTTTTACCAATACAGGTACGGGTTGAAAAAAAGACAATTGGACCTAAAAAAATAACCTAGCTGAGTTTCTTGCCGGTTGGCTTTGTAGTTCGAGACCCTGACTTTCAAGCCGCTGGTCGTAGTTTCGAATATCCCGAGACATTTTTCACACACGGCCAATCTTATTCCAAATAAAGCAGAGCTTGTGATATGGTAACCAGATAGCTGATATACTGCTTTTAAATACGTACTTATATAGATAATTACATAAGCCAAGACTCCAATGAAAAGTGTCTTCAAAAACTAACTTTATCCGTAATATTATTTCCTTGTATTTGCAAGAAAAAGCAATAATTCGTAAATATATTACAAGTTGCAATGTTATAGGCACATTGTAGGTAATGCCTTGTAAACTATAATCCTATCGCAGATAAAAGCCCCCATTCACAGTACATTGTGTTCTATAATGCCTCCATTTCGATGTGGGTCGGTGGAACACCTTCCGCGGTATTAACATAAACAATGCATGTCTAAGTCTATATTGTTTAAATAATATTTAACAGTTGGAAACGTGTTTAAAAGCTTATGTTAAATTTTCTAAGCTTTGTCTTGATGTATCGATTTAATATAATTTAAACTAATATTAAGGTTTATAAATACTTCGATTACATGATTTAAAATATCTATATTAATGTTGAAAGTGATTAAGAGAGAAGTAAAAACGTACCAAGATAACATGAACTAACAAGAGATGAATGTACTCGAAATGTATCCATCGCTCAAATTATAAAACATATAGCCTGCCTCCGCGGTTTTTTTTTAATGCACTATGTGTTGTAGCCTCAGATGGCTTTTACACCGTTACGCGGTTTCACCCGGGTAGTTGCCGTTCACGTGGGAACAGAGATAAAATATAGTCTATATTTAACCTATAGCTTCCACAGTAATTTTTAAGTTTATTCATTACTAGCTGCCTCCTGCCTGCGCGGTTTTACCCGCGTAGTTCCCGTTCCCGTGGGGATACAGGGATAAAATATAGCCTATGTTACTCGGGGATAATGTAGCTTTGCAAAGGTGAAAGAATTTTTGAAATCGGTCCAGTAGTTTCGGAGCCTATTCGTTACAAACAAACAAACAAATCTTTCCTCTTTATAATATTAGTATAGACAAAACATACACACAAAAATACAAATTATTAGTAAGTCTAGATTGAAAAGCAAAAAAAAATACCAGGTTAACATGAACTAACAAGAGATTGCAATTCTACTTCAAAATGTTGCTCGGCATTGGTCTATTGCTCAAAGTACGAGTTTGAGATACCAGGAGAACAGAAAGCTAAACGGCTCGTTTTAACAGATTGCACTTTAAATGTCCGTTATAATGCCAAACCGCGGAAACTGTCGAACGTTTAAAACAAACGGGGCCCGTCGTGATTGGCGGACAGTTAAGAGGTGCGCGTGCGCCGGCCGACTGACATACTACTGCCGAGTAAGTAATATGCTGTGTCGTCAAGGAAACTATGCCGTGTATGTGGTTTTATGTTTGTTTCCCATCACTTAATAGGGATGTATGTTGTGGTTTTAGTTTATAGCCATGTTTTTTATATGCACTTTGATATAAAGCTGTAACTGGCTGTAAGAAAGCAAGAACTCTGCGTTTCCGACACTCTGACAATCAATAAATTTACTTTGTTAGCTTTACACATAACTATAGAAATAAAAACCACGCGGGTGAAAATACGGGGAGTCTCTAGTATGCAATAAAAATATTACGATTATTTCGTTTAAGCACATGAAAGATGAGACATACAACAATATACATACAATACATACTACATTTACAATATACAGACATACATATAATATTTATTTATATATCGTGCTTTAAAGGTAACATGTGCCGAGGTACTAGGAATTCATGAATGAATAGTAATGACTAGTTAGTAAGCTCGCACCTGTCATGACCGCAAGCTTTTTACAATATCATTTTTTATTCTTATTAGCGAAGTATACGTTGATGACAAAAACTTCAATTTAAACGTATTTTTAGACTCACAGTGGCTTGTGTACCGACAAACAGGTAGACGGTCCTTTTGATGGTGGCCGTACACTACCGCCTATGGGCATTTATTTGAATTGCCAATCATATAACAAAATTGAATAATTGTAAATAAATTTTCACTACAGTAGATATACAAGTATCTACTCGGCAGTTTTATCTTCAACGAGCTTCCACGCTTTAATCTTCGTAGTTCCCGTTATTATAAAAATACGGAGAAAAAATATAGCCTTTGTTACTCCCTGATAATGCACCTTTCCATTGGTGAAAGAATTATTTAGATCGGTCCACTAGTTTTGGAGATTAATCGTTACAAAGAAACACATAAAATCTAATATTTCCACTTTGTATTACTTGGCATCACTACCACGGATCTATCATCTCTATATACATGAATAGAATAAAGAATTTAGACTAAAAGATCTTTAATTCGATAAAAATATACTTTTACTTCACATTTAATAGACTGACTGTCCGACAAAACCCCATCCCCATCAAGATGACCTTCAAAAGTATCGACCCAAATAAACTATAATACCAGGCTATCATAAAATCAAAGAGGTCGATGCACCGGGCGGTCAACCTTGAGTCTCTGGGGCGTGACCTTTGACCCGGAAGAGTGCACGTTCGCAAACGAAAGTAGTACTAGCACAATGCCTTGTTGAAGTTGTTAAAGACTTTCACAATGTTCATGTTTGCCTGGTACACTACTGGCCTACAGTGCTTTTTTTTACATTTTTTCTTTGCTTCTCAAAGTCATAGACTTTGAGAAGTAAAAATGTAAAAAAAAACAATGTAAAAAAAGCTCTTGAAACCCTACTTGATTAATAATATAAATGCGAAAGTAAGTAACTCTGTCTGTCTGTCACGATTTCACGCTTAAACATCAGAAACGAAATTTGGTACAGAAATAGATCAGAGCTTTAGAGGGGTACTTGGACCACCTTTTATCCCAGGGAAATTGAAGGTCTCCCAAAAACGCAGATGATTTTTATTTATCTCCCAACAAACTATCAATATTTAATACCTATAAATTGGTACGAAAACCTCGGATGATCCATTCTATAAAGAAAAATAACATAAAAAGCAAAGAATACGAATTCAGTCGTCCAATTTGAAGTAGTCCAAAAAATGCGAGCGACTTTTTTGTGTCCGACGCAAAAACGCACCTAACTCATTGATCGAGCAATTTGTCAATTTTTCATACTAATATTATTATATCGGATTTGTTTAACCGGTTAACTGTAAACGGTTTTTACTACAAACCGATCGGCCATTCAATGTAGAACCGGTCTTTTATTCAACATTCGTATTTAACGCCTGAATAAGTGTGCCAAATCAGACACGATCAGCATAACTAAATAAATAATAGTGATTAACTCTGAGATGAAAATGGTAAGCTATGATAGATGGGGATAGGAAATGGGTGACTATTATATAGAGCATACTAGTCACTTTTAGTGTTGCTAAACTATATTAAGTTAATTAAGTTTCTATATTTATGACTTTTAGTGTTACTAAACTATATTCATATGCTTAATAAAGTTGTTACTATAGTGTAAATATAATAATATAATCCTACTAATATTATAAATGCGAAAGTTTGTATGGATGTTTGTTACTCTTTCACGCTCCAACGGCTGAAGGGATCTGCTTGAAATTTGGCACAGAGCTAGAATATGTTCTGGAATAACACATAGGCTACTTTTTATCCCGGGAACGCGGGTGAAACCGCGGGGAGCCACTAGTAATATTATAAAGAGGAAAGATTTGTTTGTTTGTTTGTTTGTTTGTAACGAATAGGCTCCGAAACTACTGGACCGATTTCAAAAATTCTTTCACCTTTGGAAAGCTACATTATCCCCGAGTAACATAGGCTATATTTTATCCCTGTATTCCCATGGGAACGGGAACTACGCGGGTAAAACCGCGCGCAGGCAGCTAGTGCTTAATAAAGTTGTTACTATAGTGTAAATTGTGAGGTTGACATTTCTTTATTAGGTACACATACCAAACTTAAACAATCCGTGTGAAAAAGGACTGGCTTATACTAACAAAAATTGCTTATTAGGGTTCCGTAGTCAACTACGAGCCCTTATAGTTTCGCCATGTCCGTCCGTCCGTCCGCGGGTAATCTCAGAGACGGTTGATACTACAGAGCTATAAGTTGGTATATTTATATAAAATTACTAGCTCCCGCCCCGCGGTTTCACCCGCGTAGTTCCCGTTCCCGTGACCGCAGGGGTATCAAAAATAGATAGTAGCCGATTCTCAGACCTACCCAATATGCACACAAAATTTCATGAGAATCGGTAAAGCCGTATCGGAGGAGTTTAATCACAAACACCGCGACACGAGAATTTTATATATTAGATATAAAAAATCACATTTCTATAATTTTTTCAAATAACCATCAATTTGTCGTCGCAGCATTATGAAACATAACCAACATGGTACCGTTAGGACGATATGAAACAGCGGATGGCCTGTGTTTTGTTAAATTGCACAGTCGCAGGCGGGGTGGCGCGAGGTGGACAATGGTCACCATTAAATAGCCATTCCATTATGTCGCGCCGCCATGACGACAGTTACACCGTGAGACGATAACTAATGGATTACTGCACTAATGGAATACGCAACTTGTTTTGAAAAAAATTGTGGCAATTTTTATTAATAACGAGTTTCCGCGCGGTCAATCGCGTAGTTCCTGGAGGTATGCGGGGATAAAATATAGCCTATGTTACTCCATGATAATGTAGCTTTCCATCAATCAAAGATTCTGAGATGGTACAGAAGCTTATTCGTTACAAATAAATAATCAAATATTAAATGTGGACTAGATATTAATTAAAAATATTTAATTATATGATAATAAAGTTCTGAGCATTTCATAGTCAACTTTAAACTTATTTTTAAGTTAAAAAAATAGTTCTTATGTCGCAATAACATTATAAAAATAAATCTTTTAAAATGATCCAGTCCTTGTTTGATGAACAATAAGAAATACAAAAGAAATAGTATTGTTCCAAGAAAATGACACGAAATACTAAAAATATGTATTCAATAAAACGGTCTGAAGTCACGATACTAATTCGGAGAATTCGTCTGAAACACAGTTTCATAACTGGCATGGATCAGTTAGTTTTGTTGCCAAAACAATTCTTTTAAACCTAAAAAAAATTGTAATTTAAATGATTTAAAGAAATTAAAATAATGTACTTAGACCGTTCCTTACCACTGTCACAAAATCTATACTACTTCACTACATATTATAAAACAAAGTCGCTTTCCCCTGCCTGTCCCTGTCTTCTTAAATCTTTAAAACTACGCAACGGATTGATGCGGTTTTTTCATTAGATAGAGTGATTTAAGAGTAAGGTTTTATATACAATACATGCATAATATGTTAGAGAAACACTGTAAATTTTTGAGGTTTGTGATTTATAAGAACGGTCGCTAGTTTATAATATCAGTAGGGAAGTATAAGTGGCGGTAAACGTATATATAGACAGATGGTCCACTTAAATGGTAAGCGAACACCGCTTCCTTTGTACATAAAATACCAGGAGAGCAGATAATAAAAGAGATTATCATTAACCAATGGTTTCCGTAAACGTAATTATGTGTTCAATTAGCGTAGAGCATTAAGTTAAACTTAACCGTTATCGGTTTACGCTAGCTTTAGTTAACCGAAAAGCCGTTGACTCTGAAATAACGGTTTATTTTATAATCCGATCTAACTATTGGATAACAATATTAATGTTTTATTCGGTAACCGGTAAAATCGGTGAAGTAATCAAAATCAAAACTTTTATCTCGGGAAAGTTGAAGGTTCCCCGGGAACGCGGGTGAAACCGCGGGGCGTAATTTATATTTTACTAGATAAAAAAATATACTTAGAATTCTGTATTAAGTGATAATGTACCTAACTTAATGTACTAGGCGCACATAGTTAATAAGGATGTGCTTCTGAAGCCAGACCGTTGCTTGGCGACAGATAATCTTGAACTTGTCAGACAAACGGATAACGCTGTCTCGCTCATTTCTCACGCAAACAGGTGAGACGGCGTATTCCTGTACAAGATTTATAAAAGACTGAAAAGTTCCGTTCATAAGAGTGTACTTTCCAAATCATTGAACAACAATGATTCCTTAATTTTGTATGGCAAAACTTTTGACCGATAATTCCAATTTTGAGCTTTCAAGTATCGGGTCGAGTGGCAATCACGTTTTTTGCAATGTTTCTGTATATAATGACCAATCATCGTATTTATTATACAAGTGTATTTTCTGTAAATAATGACAGAGCGATTTTTATATAATGCTGATTGAATGAAGTCTTCTTGACTGGTCGAATAAGGCTTTCGATTGAGACTTTTTATTGCGACCGGATTAAAAAAAAATGTTAGTTTTATGATGTGGTATTGACATTTATGACTCTGAATACCTACTACCCATATTTCGAAGAATCCAGAAAAATACTAAGATAAGTTACTTCATTTAATAGATTGTTAAAAGTTGTATACGGGGACATTTTTCAAACACGGCCAATCTGATTCCAAACTATGCAGAGCTTGTGATATGGGGACCAGACAGCAGATATACTACATATTACTAATTTTAAATACATACTTATTTCAATAATTACATCCAGACACAGAACATACAGACATATTCATGCATACAAATGTTTATACTGGGTGGGATTCGAATCCACGACCGGCGGCTTAAAAGTCAGGGTCACTAACAAAGCAAACTGGTTTGTCGGGTAATCAAAAGTATGTTCGTATTTTGACTTAAGATGACCTGATGAGCCTTTCAAAAGAATCAGTCCTCAAAAGTAAAGTACCTAATCAAGTAATCAAAGCTCTAACCGTCTATTGTGCGCTTTCAAAAGCTTTCCTTCGCAGCTTAATTTGTATTTATTTTAAGCCTCAATCGATATGAAAGCGAAAGATGTTCTCAAATCGAAATATAAGTGCCACTTTATAAATAAAATCGAATGCATTCATTTTTATAAGATGATACACACGGTTTTGTAGTTCGACGCACATACTCACAAACTAGACAAATAAATAATAATAATAAATATCCTGGGACATTTTTCACTCACGGCCAATCTGATTCCAAACTAAGCAGAGCTTGTGATATGGTAACCAGATAGCTGATATACTACATATACTACTTTAAATACATACATATAGATACTTACATCCAGACACAGGACAAACATGTTTCTTTTGTTTCTAGTTATATGTATTATTCTGTAATGTAATGTAAATGAGCTAAATATCGATTCGCGTGTGGTTGGAGCCTGGTGACCTGTAGTACAGGCTCTTCCTAGTACAGACACCAGTCTCTCACATAATGTATAAGAACTGTCCTAACAAAACTTGCTCATTATATTATGTAAAATTGTGTGATGAGAGAAATAAATAAATAATCTAAATAATCTAAACATATTCATGCATACAAATGTTTGTCCTGGGTGGGTTCGAGCCTCAGACCCGCAGCTTGAGAGTCACTAACCACAAAGCCAACCGGGCTGTCAATTGAAAAGTCTTTGCAAAAAAAAGGTTATTTATTTAAATCGCCTACCATTTATGGCAACATTTAAATACCTTTGTCATCTTCATCGACCCATATTTAAACCATATAATACAGTCAAATGACGGTAATTGACAGGCATTTTGGCGAATACTATTTTGCCACACTATGCCGGACCGTTGGCTGACAAATGGAGACCCTGATGACTGAATAATGGTGATACTCACTTAAATTGAGCTGACCTTAAACTGTTAAAGATCGACGGCAAATTAATAATAAATGCTCGTTTTGGACCGTTAGATTTGTGATGATTGATGAGTCAATAGTACTAAACACTTGGTTGTGACAGCTTTGAGGTTTTAAGGGCTTTAGAAGTAAAAAAAACAAAGCTAAGGAAGGTAATATGTTATTATTATGTGGTTTTAGCTCATTAAATGTAATTCAAGGGTTTTGGCAGGGTTTTTTTAGTTCCTCGGCTGCTTAACGCCAACCGTCTTCAGAAATTAATTTAGTGTCAATTTTGTATTGTGTAAAGTGAGTGTATCAGAAAACTCCTCAAACGCCATGACACCCTGGTAATAAATTGGCGCGACAAATATAAAAAAAGTCAAATTTTATTATAATCTTAAATTCTTCCTAATAGGTAACATAAAATTCCATTTTGTATAATTATAGTGTATATATAATTATAGAGTACGTAAGTTTATATATTTTGGGATATTTTTTTAAACACGACCAATCTGATTCCATTCTAAGCAAAGCTTGTGCTATGTAGATAATATACCTACTAATTTTAAATATATACTTATATTTACAACCAAGCTAATTAAAGCTATAATTTCCCTTTTTCTTCACAATACAACACCCACCTTGCCACAATCGAAAATTGATTTCCAAACAAATATACACATATTAGCAGATGAATGCTAAAATCAGAATCAATAATATAATATTCTCTTCCTTCTACAACTGTGTGTACTCACTTGTCAGTGTGTTAAGAACACAGTCAAATAGACAACCATAGACAATCAAATAACGATTGTTTTGACAGCACTAATATTAGAGGTGTGCCCAGTGAAAGCTGTTACACTTCTTTGTAACTGTTATTTTTATAACACTTTCCGTTTCATATTCGAATTAAGGAATGTGTCTTCGGGATTAGCTTTACCTTTCTAGTGTCATTTAATTTTGTATTCAGAAAGGTATATGATAAAGGCCATTGACCCTCTATCTTTTGTTGATTTCGTGATGAACTCTTTACCGCATCTACTCTCCTGGTACATATAAATCGATATCGGAGAAATTTGAGTTTTTTTGTACATAAAAAGACTATAAAGGTGGCAAACAGGCATACGGTCCCACCTGATGGGAAGCGGTTACCGTAGCCTACGGACGCTTGCAACACCAGGGGCGTCACTCACGCGTTGCCGACCCTAAAAATAATATTTATATGATAGACTATAAAAATGATTAAAGACATACCTAGTCGGACTCTAAAATGCACTCACACGTAAATATAAAAGCTATTTTATAAAAACACACGTAGAGAAAAGTAATCTGTGTCCGTCTAAAAAGAGGTGAAAAAAATAGTTAATGACAGACCGTACAGTACGAAATAAAAAAAAACAAACAAAATGGCGGACAAAAGCAGGAAGTAAGGACAATGATAGTTGAACCAGACCGTGAACCGGCTTCAACCGGTGTTTTTGTACAATAAAACTACGATAATATCGTACGTAGGTACTGTGCTTTAAATACTTACAGTCAAAATTTTATGATATTTTTGACCGATGTTTTAATTATTAAGTTATTACAAATTATTTCAAATAATATACTGTCACATAAACTAAAAACTATAAAATAACTTAAAACCTACTTTAACAAACTTACCTACATAAAAAACTAAATAGACAAAATAAATATTACCTACATTATATTTTTTTTATGAAGGTACCAGGGCAGCATAAGTGAAAAGAATTGGGCTGTTAACAAAATTACAATCTCAATTTTCAATTCAATATTTTTTTTTATCAAAGTACCAGGTTAGCATAACGTTAAAGGAGTTTGGCATACCTTGCGATAACTTACGCTTGTTAGTTGAAGTCTTTTTTTTAAAAGAAAAATCTGTATTGGAAGTTATTATAAATTTATCAAAAAGCTAGGTATATTTCATGAAAAAAGAAATACGTATATGTTTTAACGCGGCTGACAGTCCTTAATTATTTTTAATGAATGTTACATTCATTAAGCCGGACTACATTCAGAATGTAGTCCATTCATTCAGTGGCTGGATATGACTTTTATTGTTATTCGAGCTGTATTGTTTTAAATATCGCTTAATTATTAAAATATACAGCTTATATGTCGTAAAAACCCTTTGATGCAGTATATTTTGTTTGTGAAAACAATTATATATTTATTGTATTCGATTATATGTGTATTTTTTATTTACATGGTTTTTAAGAAATCAAATCAATCAAAATATATTTTTTTATTCAAATAGGCCTTTACACGCACTTATGAACAGTCACTCTTAATGCTCGGTCCTGAAAATATAAAAACGTAGAAAGTCTATAAAAATATAGAGCATTGCATTCAAATCAGTTTTTCAATAAGCCGTCTATCCGTCCATCCACCGGAATCCAAGATATTCCCATCAAAGTACCAGGCTCCCATGATACGGGAGGAGTTATCTCCAATATTGCCAATAAGTCTTTCAAACGCTGACAACAATGGTACATAGTATATTAGCAGATAGCTGCAACCGGCTTTATATGACCTTCCCCGCTCCCCTCTGTCGGTACAGACGTGGTTGGAAAAGGAGGGTTTGTGGTGAACCGTAGGGGTTTTAATAAACTGGTCGGTTTATATAAATGGATGGCAGATGCCACAAGTATTGAAATACGCCGAGGCATTCTTGTGAGAATGCATTGAGTGGCGGACTGTAGGGGTGACGATTTGGAGTTTTATTAAGGTAGGTATATTATGAAAAAAAAATTATGATGCGATTTATATAGAGATGTTTTGTTATTCATAAAGATTAATGAACGTCCAGATTGCAACTGTGGTGACACAAATAGTCTTTAAAATAGAAAAGGCTTTCAGTTTTATATATTAAAATATCTATTATTATATTCTCTGATTTGTGAAGGGTTCGTACAGTATTTTTTATATATTTAAATAATATAGTTTAGCACACCCCTAGCATTACATTTCTAAGATGACGCCATACGATTGCAATGCTTTAAAAAAAAAAATAGCAACGTATTTTTTTCAATGAAGTTTATTAATTGTATATAATTTTATCAACAAAAATTCTTGAACAATTTGTAGAGATTGAAGTAAAGATAAGATCAAATATAACTCTTTTTTTAAGATTTTAAATTTTTGTATGTAACGAATAAACTCAAAAAGTACTGGACCGATTTTAATAATTCTTTTTTCATTACAAAGCTACATTATCACTGAGTAACATAGGCTATATTGTATCCCTGTATTCCCACGGGAACGGGAACTACGCGGGTAAAACCGAAGGCAGCTAGTAAGTTAATAAAAAGCTTATTTTAACGAAAAAAAACGAATACCAACAAAAACAAGGAAAACTTTCACTTTAAAAACCCAAGCTCAAGTTTTAGATCATGAAAAAATATACAACAAAAACTTAATCTATACTAATATTATAAAGAGGAAAGATTTGTTTGTTTGTTTGTTTGTAATGAATAGGCTCCGAAACTACTGGACCGATTTCAAAAATTCTTTCACCTTTGGAAAGCTACATTATCCCCGAGTAACATAGGCTATATTTTATCCCTGTATTCCCACGGGAACGGGAACTACGCGGGTAAAACCGCGGGGAGGCAGCTAGTCAATAATAAAAAGAAGAACAGAGTAACTAGCTACCTTGCAAGTAGGTATTGATAAATCAGTAAATGAACTGACTCTGCAATTTACCTTTGTCATCGATGATTAGGTATGCTAAAAAAAGTAATAGTAAAAAAAACCTAACTTCATATAGAAGCAAAATTGATTTATTGGCGCCACAAAAAGTGCCTTCATATTTTGATATTGCATTTATTTTAAAGGATCTACATACTGTTTTATACTATGTAGGTATAGCAGATTTGATTTAGATAAGAATCAATCTGCTATCTATCTAACCGACTTCCAAAAAAGGAGTGCATTGATTTGTATTCCATATATAGACCTTTTTATAGAGTCTTTGAATAAACAAGGCTTTCTTTATACTCTCACATACGTTAATAATTGTGTAGGTACTTACACAACCTTTACTATAAACTGCAAATGAATTTACAAATTCCAAACGATTACTTGTCAACTAAAGTAACAAAAACAGAATAATTTTATTCACAATGAACATAAAATTGTAATGGCAAAATAAATGTAGGTAGTAAAGAAAATTAAATTTTCATACTCAGAGTTTAAGATCCATAATTGATAGAACTTTATGTCTAGTTTCTGTCTCAGTACAGAAATAGTGAGCTATAAAGATTGTGTTGTATAATAATGAACTCGATAAAAACTAGTAGAAACCATTAAAAGGGCGAGATTTCTATACTAATATTATTAAGAGGAAAGATTTGTTTGTTTGTAACGAATAGGCTCCGAAACTACTGGACCGATTTCAAAAATTATTTCACCTTTGGAAAGCTACATTATCCCCAAGTAACATAGGCTATATTTTATCCCTGTATTCCCACGGGAACGGGAACTACGCGGGTAAGACCGCGCGGAGGCAGCTAGTTAACTATATTTAGTTAGGGATCAAATCCATATGAATAAAAACTGTCTGTCTATTATGCTTTCACTCCCAAACCAATAGGACGATATATATGAAATTTGGTAGCTATTGGGATAGACTAGAGCTTAGGAAAGGATATAGGCTACCTTTTAAACCGGGTAAAATACATTTTACACGGTTAACACATATGATTCTTTTATTTAAGACAAATTCAATACTAAACATAATTTTATTTATTTTTCTGTATTATGTTGTTGTTATTTTTTGTAACATTGTTTATTGTTAGTTTATTAAGTGTATTGCTGTTTATTGTATTTTTATGTTGGTCCAATAAATGTTTTCCTTCTTCTTTCTTTCTTTCTATTCGATAAACTGTGGAGGCTATTTCTTATCAAACATAAATGACAATTGACGATAGCGAAACTCAAAAATAAATAAATGTCCCTGGATACTTATTTATTACTCTTCGTCATAAACTAGCTACTACCATGCAAAGATCTTGCATTGTGCAATTGAAAAATGAGAAGAACTATAACCCTATAAGTCTTGGTACCTCAATTCAACTTTTACTATCTATCACTATCTATATAGCTACAATTTTATAGGCTGCCCTTTTAAAGTTACCTGTTTAACTATCTTTTTTAAAACCATCACGTGCGTTTGATCTCGTTTGTTGCATTTCTACAACAAACCGGATTTGAACGGTTATTTTATAAAGAATAGCGATGCGTTTGTGTTTTTTCCTGTTTTCTCTTGCGTTAGTAATGTTAAGAATGTTTGCGGATATAATTAGATTTGTAATATTGATTTTCCTGTTTTGAAAAGGTCGTTACAATTTACTGAACTTCGTAAAAACATACACGAATCTTAAATTTATATATTACTATATATATAGTCTATGTCACTCCCTAATAATATAGCTTTCAATTGGTTAAAGAATTATTCAGGCCAGTCCAGTAGTTACGAAGTTTCGTTACAAACAAACGAATCTTCCCTCTATATATTAATAACGAATGGTGAAAGAATTTTTAAAAACGGTCTAGTAGTTTTTGTGCCTATTCATTACAACCAAACAAATAAAGTTTTCCTCTTTATATATTAATAATGTAGAAGCTACTAAACGACATAACGAACAGAAAATCCATTTTCACACTACATCTGGATAGCAGAAACGTTTCCCATTTCTCACTTCGCAAACCGAACCAGTGGCAATTCACTCTGATAACATTAACTATGGAACTTCGAATTCACAAATAGGTACAAACGTTCGTGAACGTACAAAATTGCGGTGTCACAGACTCTATTGTCATGTATTTAAAGTTAAACTTCCAAAGCAGTGTACAGATCATACCATTAACTGTACAAAAGCCAATGTGAAGGCTGACAATAAAGTGAACTTCAATTCAATGCTAATTCACAGAATTGTGAATTTTATTGAACTAAATAATGTATATAAACTTACGAGTATCTGTGAATGCTTTCTAGAAGCTAATTGGGCTGTTAGAGTTACAGTATAGATCTAGAAAGGTTTTTTAGTATGGCATGGTGAATTCTCTTTATTAGGTTTTCCGTTTTATATGTTTTTTTCAATGCAGTGCGAATAAATTAAAGATGAATATAAATCATTTCACTCATTATATATAACGTGTGAAAGAGTGTTTCTTAGTTTTACTTTCAGAGTTATATAGCTAACTAGCTTCTCCCCGCGACTCCGTCCGCGTGGAATAGTTACTTTGGGCTGACGCTGACTTTCAACCCCCTTCGTTTACGTAGAAGGATGGTCTCGCAGAGCTAACTGATGACTGCACGCGCCGGCCCGGCACATAAAGGCGCGCGCAGTACAGTACTTGATAATTATTTTGGTGCGATGTTATTTTAAATTTGCGATATCTCCTAAGATATTCATTGAAATTGAATGATGTAAATGGCAATTTTGTTTTAAATTAAATACTTGCGATGAATAACGTATTTATTTGGATAAGGATTAATATCATCTTTATAAAAACACCTTCACAAATAATGCTTAATTTTCGAACAAATTTGGTTAGTATAAAAGTGGTTATAGTGAGCCAACCTTAACAGATAGACATATGCTATCGCTGATTTTTTTTTAGAACTTTTGAAGGGAAACAATTATGTCATACATTATTTTAGCGTAACTTTAACCGTTTACGCAGCGTACGCAGCGGAAGCTCTCCACTGGAAAAGAAATCTCCCGATTTTGAAACATTCTTCATTGGTGCTCCGCTCCTATTGGTCATAGCGTGATAATGTATAACCTATAGCCTTCCTCGATAAATGGACTATCTAATGGCGAAAGAATTTTTCAAATCGGACCAGTACTTTCTGAGATTAGCGCGTTCAACCAAACAAACAAACAAACAAACTCTACTCCTTTATAATATTAGTATAGATTTTAAAATCTAAGTTGAATAGGATAACCTGTAAAATTTATCAAAAAATATAACACTTTTTATTTTAAATGAAACGCTTTTGCTTTCAATCAATTTTATACAATTGAAATCACGTTCTTACCTAAATAAATATTGGTCGACGAGACGTTCCGTAGACCATTTATCTCACGTTGAATACAGAATACCTACTTTAGTAACATAATGGTCTGATTTTTAAATAAATACAACTAAATTCTAGAAATTCGGCGGAAAGTAACACATTAGTACGTCACCGCCGAAACATTCGTAAGCTTTCTAGTGTCTCGACACACGTTTTAGCACTTTATTACCCGGGAATAAGATCAAAAACACGTTTGTACAGTCTGATATTGTTCTAAATGTACTAGGAAGACATTTCGAGGTAGCATTTAAGATTCCGATCTCGTCTCCATTGAATATAGGAGCGGTGTCCCACAAGGCGGTGTTCTAGGTCCACTTGTGTTTGTTTGTTTCAAATAAAGCTAACAATAAACGGTTTTGTTCAATGCCAGCGGATTGTACGCTTTACTGTGCAGATTTAGCGGTTGGATAAGTTTGTGTTTGAATTCAATTACGCGGGAGTTCAGTGACCCCGACGCAGTATGCACCGACCATTGTATCGATAGCTGATCGAGAAATTTCATAGTTAATTATGTTATATTATATACCCGCGTTTCACCCGCGTAGGTACCTGGGAGATCTTCCATTTTCCCGGGATAAAAAGTAGCCTATATCCTTTCTTAGGCTCTAGACTAACTGTGAACCAAAATTCATTAAAATCGGTCCATTAGTTTTAGCATGAAATCGAGACAGACAGAGTTACTTTCGCATTTATAATATTAGTTAGGATGTAAGAGTACCGTTTCAAAGTTATCTAATTATGATAATTGGTGCTTATTAATACTGTAAATTTATTCGATATAATCGTATCACTTCCTTCTTATTAATATTTTTATATATATACACATTTGTATGATGAATCATACGTGAATAAATACAAATTAATCAGTTCAATGAACTCAAGTTTATTTTTAAATCTGAAATCTCAAATTTGTACCAGTTTTTGTGAATAATTATGTAAGACGTAAAAATGTTTTTCTCATTTTTTATTTATTCCTTTTCAAATTGCTTTATACTCTCGGCGTTTCAAAACTTCTTTTTTTTGACATACGTACGCCATTTTATTTTATGTTTCATAAAAATCATCGTCGGAATTCTTTGTTGCAAATTATTCCATCAAAACATTTTAAGTATGATTTATGTTAATTAATTTATCTTTATGATGATTGTTTATGATTAAAATGTTATTTTAAATTTATGGATATCTTGTGGTTATATACATCTTTTTTTATATTACGTAATTTATTCTGTAATTTTAAGTACCTATGTATTTTGAATTTCAAAATTTCTGCCGTATTTGGTTGAGTATTTTAATTACATTATTGATGTAAATAATGTTGCACTTACGTATTCTTTTTTAATTATTAATTTCTTGTTAAGACTATTTATAATAAGATTATAAAGCTTTAAAAAACTTCACTATTATATTATTTTTATTCTTTTTATTGAAAAGACAAAACTTAGCAGCCACTAAACAGACCAGAACCATTCTCACGCAGTTTTTGCTACATTTCCAAAGTAAAGAAACACACTTTAAACGAATTACAGTAACTAAGTATAAAAAGATTAATTTCACCAAAATGAGTGAATTCATTTTACAGTTGATTAAGTGAATTATAGCGATTTGTTACGGAACCAAAGTGGTTGTCTTCAAGTGCAAGGTCACTGACCTCAAGTTAAAGATAACCAGAATGTTAAGTTATAAAGTGAAGAGTTATGGCAAGATTACCGAATTGATATAAGAATTTTTGCTTGTAAAATGAAATGTTATTTTCTGCTCGAAATATGGTCTAGACTAGATATTTTGTTGGTGTTTTTATGTGTTGGAAAAGTTAGATCAAAACATGTTAAGTGTAATCTTACTAAGTTAGCTTAGTCTACACTTATATTACAAAGAGCGAAGATTTATTGTTTATATTGGATAGGCTCCGAAACCTATATGGATAAAAAAAAATTTTAGCCTTATAACATCACGCTACGAGCAATAGGAGCGGGGTATTGAAGGATATTGCATAAACGCAGACGAAGTTGCGCGGATCAACAAGTTATTTACAAATTCCACTTGGTATTATATTCCAAAACTTGTTTATTAACTTACTAAAACTTGAAACTAAATACAGTAGTGGTATCAACAGCTCTATATCATATCCAAATGGGCACATTCCATTCAGAAATCACAGCTGTATGGCCGTAGGGCAGTTTGAACTCGACGCGTGTCGCCCACTACTCATGATAGCCTAGTACTTTATATATTTATTTATAACCAAATATATATTAAGAAGCTTTGAGTGAAAATTATTATACATTCATATCGAGTTAAAATAACCTGTCGTCCACTTATGATAGCCTAGTACTTCGCGTAGTTATTTATATCAAAATTTATAGTTTTAATGAGAGATTTTGTCACTAAAATGTGGAGTTACAACACTAACTACACACACTAACGTGTCGCCTACTTATGGTAGCCTAGTACTTTATATATTTAATAATGTCAACATAAATATTTTTTATGAGAAACAAAATAAAATAAATAAATATACCTAAAGTAATTAATATACTTGCTGAATGATGAATTGTCACTTATCTATACTTCTATACTTATACTAATACTAATCTATACTAATATTATAAAGAGGAAAGATTTGTTTGTTTGTTTGTTTGTTTGTAATGAATAGGCTCTGAAACTACTGGACCGATTTCAAAAATTCTTTCACCTTTGGAAAGCTACATTATCCCCGAGTAACATAGGCTATATTTTATCCCTATATTCCCACGGGAACGGGAACTACGCGGGTAAAACTGCGGGGAGGCAGCTAGTTGACAATATTTTTAAATACTCTTTTTGCTGCCGTCAAAAATGTTTCCCACAAACACAAAACCTGTATATAAAAGTAATTCGACAGCCATAAGCTTGCAGAGATCATTAATTACAAAAAAAGACGAGATGAAGAAACGCAATGTTAAGGAATAATTATAAACGGTACCGTACCAACCAATGTTTTTAATCGCGGAATGAAATCAACGGTACAAGAAAAAAAAAACTTCAAAACCGTATAAAGAAATGTAAACTATTTTGACAGGCATGCTGAGATAATGCAGCATGACCAACACGAGCATACACATAATTTTGTAGGACAGACCTAATTCCAGATGTTATCTAGTCTAACGTCGTTTGCGTTTATACTAGCTTCCACCTGCGGTTTTACACGGGATAAATAGCTTATATGTGCAGAAGTCTGTGCCAAATTTCTTTCAGATCCCTTCAGCCTTTGGCAGACTTTGGATTGAATAAATTTGTAGGATAGTTTACAATTTTTGACATTTAAAATTAATCAAGGAAGCAAAAGCAGTAAAATATTATGGTGATATTATGCACCCAAGTCGAGTAATGCCTGCGTATAACGGAATATGAAGTATGCAGTTCTAAATATATCTCAAAACAGGAAATAAGGCGCGGTGAGAGCAACCACCATTAATAGTGTTAATATTCATAGGTTTTTTTCTAAACTTAACAGGACTTTGCGTTTATATTTCCTTGTGATGCAAATGTTTAGCTCGTAACGTTTCGGGTATCTCGTGTCATCTCTTATAATGTTATGGTCCCCTGGTACTTCGGAATGTAGATGGCATAGTTTGTGACCTCTGTGCTCTGCTAAACTCGTCTAGCATTTCTTTTTAACCTATGATCTCCTGGTAGTTTATGTAGAGTTGTCTTTTTTTATTATACTAGAATTTGAATTGCTTAGCTAGAATTTCTCTAAACATAAATACTATTTGGTATCCTACTGTGATGTCATGACGTCAATTTGACTTTTTAGATCATTTGTCATTTAGAATAATCATTCATAACGAGAACCAATAAATAAACGTCCATACTTGAATTGAGATCGATCAATTTTGCAATGCCAAAGTGTACGTTGCTTCTTTAAAAATAATTGTCCAAACTTTTTGCCTTTTAGTATAAATAAATGGTCATTTTTGCGGAGTAAACTTTTGATCTTGTCCAAAATCTTCGGAGCATTTCATAACGTTAATCGCGGTCAAAGACACAACAAAATGTAATAAAAATGTAACGTAACACAATAAATAACTTGTAAGATAACGTAATTGTAACATGCGATGCGATGTACGGATTGTAACATTAGCTGCGCATGAGTTGATTCCATAACGTGCCGCAACGATGACGCGTTATGAATGCATTATTTCCATACAATCTTATCTTCAGAACAATAAATAAAATAACAGTTTCCAACATTTGATCCGGAAAGATTTGGTACATACCAGAATTATCACAATAGCTTTGGAAAAGCGATTTTTAGAAGATGCTTTCTTTCAAAGCAGACCGAACCCGCGCATTGGGAGCGCCGGCACAATTGAATTACCTCACTCGGCCGAATCCACTAGACATGCTCCAATTCTATATTCAATTGATACTAAAGTATTTAAATTAATTCTTAACAAGGTAGTGTGAGAAATTATTTGTACGGCGGCTCTCGACGGCCCCGTTGTGTGTAGTCAATGGCGCGATTAGGGTCAAGCTATCATCGGACCGTCGTATTCTTGTTGGACGACCATTTTATTATATTTCCATCAATACATGTGAGCTTTCTACAATATATATATTCAAATATTAAGTGGGTCAATTATTGCGTTTGATCGATCTCTTTAAAACCTGCTCGCTTTGTTTTTAACTTTAGAAATATACGCATAAATCGTAGATCTTTTTGATACATCTTGAATAAAGTGACTTTACAGTGGCATCCGTAAATATTAACTCTCGATTAATGGTACTTTAAAGTGACTTTATCGTAAGTACTTAAATTTAATAAGATCTTTAATTAAATTGTGAAACTATTTGTTTAAGCTGATAACGCTACAGCTAATGAGAAACTAACAGTTTGAACTGAATTTGTATCTTGCACGGGAAATATTTTAAAGAAAATTCTATTTCATTTGGCATTTCATAATAATAAAGATAACCTGTGGAATTTGGTACTGTAGATGACAAACCATTTATATAAATATATACGATTTTAAAGGAATGATTGTAAGAATGTTGACCTTTCAAACTCAATTATCATTGCTCTCTTCTCAATCAATCAGGATCAATCAATCCAACCCTTTTATGAGTCATCTCGTTCCTTTTGTCCATCTATATCATCCTTCATACGATTTATTCCTTCTTCTCTAACTAAAAAGACATAGGATATATTATTATAGGCTTAAGTCGACACAGAATCAATTATCGTCGAAGCTAGCTTAAGTAAGTAAAAATATTTCTGTGTTATATAGCCCATTTATCGAGGCTACAGGCTATATATCATCACGCTAAGACAAATAGGAGCGTTAACTAGTTCTTTATAAGAGAGACTACAATTGCCAACACTTAAAAGCTGTGTTGTAACGGGTAATTAAGCTAAGACAAAAGTTTTTTACGTGCTGCAACAACGCATGTTACTAGGAGTACATAAAAACGAAACAATACCATCACTAATTAAACGTACGCGATCAGAATTAGAACCGGATGATAGTATAGAAACACCGTTGCAACCCGACCTTTAGACGGGGTTTTTTTTGTATCAATATAAGGATCTTCAATTCAAAGCAATTGATCACAATAGTGGACTCAGACCGTTACACACAGCGGGTGATAGTTGACGCCCAAATTCAATTTGCCTACAAAAGTGTGTCAGAAAACATCTGATCTAAATCTGTTCCTTGGTTGACGGTTTAATTGTGAATTGTATGTACGAGAGGTTCGTAGAACGGGACTATACATCTGTCTGGGTAGTTTTTGATAGGATTATCCTACTAATATTGTAAATCCTAAAGTTATTTCATGTTAGAACGGCTGAAAGGTAAATGATGAAAATTTGCGCGTTGGAATAGGACATAAGCTGCCTATGTCAGAACAATTTAAGGTATCCCGGAAATGCAGGTAAAATCGCGAAATGGAAGCTAGATCTGACATAAATTAAATTAAAATAAAACAAAGTCCCCGACACCTCTGTCTGTCTGTACGCGATGAACACAAAAACTACCGAACAGATATTCATGCGGTTTTCACCAAATTACGGAATATTTCATGGGGAAGGTTTTTATGTATAATACATCAATTTGGACCTGGTAGGTGGCGCTGGTGGGCAGAACGAAGTCGGCCGGGTCCGCTAGCTTTATTTAGTATATCGTTTTATTCTACTTATCTACTGTTTATTCTTTGTGAGAGTTGCACCAAATAACGGTTTTAATACTGCAACAGTCTCATGAAACAATGTACCAGAAAAGACAAATCAAATTAGTTTTTAAACAGATACAAATTTATTCGCAGCAGTTGATAAATTGAATTAGGTATTGATTGAATAAAGCTTTTACAGTTCTTTTTATGTCTAGAGTTGCTCGTTGCAATTTATGTTTTTGAAGCCTCAAACGAAATCTGGGTGAGGTCTAGCCCCCAGAAAACAGACAGACAGCCTTCTACCTATTTATATAATATATTCCTTGTTGCCTTTTTGTAATAGTAATCTATTATTATTTTTATTAAACAATGAAAATAATAGTAGGCACATATTTTTTCAAGCAAACTTTATAAAAAATGGTTTGAAATCTTAAAGACGCCATTTTCTCAAAACTTAGTTTATGAGGGGTTAACACATTATTGCTTACCACCGTCCATATACACTAGTTGACCCGCGCAATTTAGTTAGCGTCTAATGCCCGTTTTTGCAACATTTTTAATTGATGCACCGATCCTTTTCGTCGTAGCGTGATGATATGTAGCTTATAGCCTTCCTCGATAAATGGACTATCTAACACTGAAATATTTTTTTAAAACGGGCCAGTAGTTCCTGAGATTAGCGCGTTCAGACAAACTCTTCAACTTTATATATTAGTGTAGATAGATATAGATTTTAATGTATGTCAGGGCGTTGCTAAAATATTCATATTTATTCAAGTGTATAATAGAAACAAGAAATTCGTTATACATTTTGTCAAATACAGTTACCTAGTTAGTATTATAAATATACAAGTGGCTCTCGCGGTTTTATCTGCGTTCCCGGGAATCATAATTTTTTAGGGGTAAAAGCCTTGTTATTCCAGAGTATATTCTAACTGTGTGGTAAATTTCTTAGCAATTCTTTTAGCCGTTCTGGCGTGAAAGAGTAACAGACATCCATCCAAAAAGAAAATTATATATATTACTGTAAAAGCCCGAACTGCGGTAAATCATAAGATTTTCCAAAAATTCCTAAGATTTTCCAACACGAGTCGGTAAATTTAAAAAAAAAATGTAAAAAGAAACGATTTTATCGGGCTTTTACTTTTGCTATATTTTTTCTGTGAGTTATATAGTAAAAAAAAAACAAAGTACCCTGCATGATTTCGCATTGGCGCAAGATCATAATTACAATAAAAATTAAAATAAATTACTCTATAAATAAACCGTTTTTAAATACTAAGAAACGAAGTGTTTATTGAAGGAAACTAACCTTGTTTTTAAACGCTTAACACATATAATATATCATATTTTCAATGCAGTAACTTTCTGATTAGCGTGTTCTGCACTTTCCACAACATAGTACACCATTCTAAAACTTGTCTGCATAAATAACAGTAAAGGGAATTTATAATATTATGTATTTAGATCTCGAATCTTTAGTCTATTATTTCTGATTACATCTGTGAAAGCTTTGTAAAGTAGGTAAAGTCAGTTTTCAATAGCTAGATTTAGTAAACTTGTAGTCTAGATTCTAGATATTGTCTTGAAATACTACCGTTATAGATATTTGAACTTGGCTTTGAGTTGTATCCCTAAGATTATTAAGTGGCTCTCCACGGTTTCACCCGCGTACCCGGGAGATCTTCTATTTTCCCGGGATAAAACGAAACCTATGCCCATTCTCAGGTTTTAGACTATCTGTGTACCAAATTTCATTTTACTCGGTTCAGTATAGATTAGAGATTCAGGGGACTTGCTTGCGTTTTCTCAGTCTTCTAAGAGTCTTCTAAGAGTTTTTATATATTTTTGTGTTTTTTTAAGAGGGTAGTCAAATCAATGCCTTAGAAAAAATATTATAATTATGGTGTATCAATTAAAATACCCGCTTGTTGCCTTTTATTATGTCTTAAAATATATAACTTCTTAGTACTAGGATAGCATCTATTTAAGGAGTTTTTTTATTTGAATTATAACTGTGTTGTACCTCTGTCTATTTTTGGCGTTATTAGAAGTAATTTTGATGATTTTAGAAATAAAAATATTGGTACTTAAGGATCAAGGCTATTTAAATACTAGTTTAATAAAAAAAACCTAGACATAAAAATTACAGAGTCGACATTTAATTAAATGAATGACATGATTTGACACGCCAATATTTTTATACCATAAAAGTCTTGCGTCTGGAATGCATTTTACTTGCTTTTTCCTTTTAGTTATAAAGTTAAGCTTCGTTATATTTTTTTTCTTTTAAGTTATAAAGTTAAGTAAGGAGACGGTCCATTTGACATTTAAAGTACCAGGGAGCTAGTTAGGGTAAGGAGGTTGGAAGTAATTTTTTACGGTTTTCTTATGTCTATGTTCCGGATTAATGGATGATTGTAGGGACTCATTGTAACATATGTATGTGTTGTTTAATTTCTAGTAAATCATCATTAATTGCTCATTTAAGTCTCACGGCATATTGTCTTTTAGAAATACGGTTACCTAAATCTTTTGTTCATAATTTTGATTAAGTTGTTGTAAAAATGTGACCATACGAGTGGCTCATGTGAAGTAAACTGTTTTATTTAAGCTGTTCCCACGGTTCTTCATAATGATCTTCCTAATCGAATGCGCTTTGCTTTAATGTAATTTTATCGTTTTTGTAAAAAAAAAATTATAGGAATATGTGTATTAGAATTAAAGTTTTATGGCGAAAAAATACACCATCACATAAGTAAGTAATTAAATATGTAGATAAATAATGAAACTTACTCGAAAAAGTTCCCAAAACTTTTTTCTTGAACGCCCAACACAACCACTTGCAACTGTTGAATGTTATATGAAAAAAAATTCAAAATGGAACCTTCTCAAAAGTTCTTTCAACCGTGTACTGGGTATAGTAAATTCGTATATGGAGTACCTAAGGGTCGGTGCACACGTGCGGCCTTGACGGCGATCGCGACGCAACTGGGTGCGCGCCGAGACAACCACCGGCTAATATATCTCGTATACTAGTTTTCATCGTCTTTCACTGGTTTAAGCCGCGAGTCGATGGCCACCATTTTCTGGGTTAATGAGGAGCCTGACGCAGCCATCGCGCTCGCCGTTTTCTACGCGTTTTCGAATTGACGCGTTGGGTGCTGTGCGGCGATTTCGAGAGCTGCTACGTTGTTATGCGCCCCTGGTACTTTTTAAAAGTTATTCTCACTTTTTTTTTCAATTTTTCTTTTACTCCGCTTTTATTTTTGTTTGTTCTGTATCTATCTGGATTTATATGTACTAGCTGCCGCCCCGCCGTTTCACCCGCGTAGTTCCCGTTCCCGTGATCACTTAGGGGTGTGAAAAATACATAGTAGCCGAATCTCAGACCTATCTAATACGCACAAAAAAATTTCATGAGAATCGGTAAAGCCGTATCGGAGGAGTTTAATCACAAACACCGCGACAGGAGAATTTTATATTTTAGATGTATTTAAAATTAGTATAGGTATGTAGTATATCCCTTATCACTAGCTCTGCTTAGTTTGGAATCAGATTGGCCGTGTGTGAAAAATGTCCCAGGATATTTATTATTTTTTACATTTAGGTAACTTATGTAGTAGGTATAGATGAAATTTACTGCATTTTATATTATCCTAGTATTATAAAAAAAAACTTGTTGACCCGTGCAACTTCATTAGCGTCACTTGCCCCATGCTCCTCTATTCGTCGTAGCGTGATGATATATAGCCTAAATCTTCATTGATAAATCCTACTAATATTATTAATGCGAAAGTTTGTATGTATGGATGTTTGTTACTCTTTCACGCTCCAACGGCTGAAGGGATCTGCTTGAAATTTGGCACAGAGCTAGAATATGTTCTGGAATAACACATAGGCTACTTTTTATCCCGGGAACGCGGGTGAAACCGCGGGGAGCCACTAGTGGGCTATAATACAACACTGAAATTACTTTTCAAATCGGACCAGTAATTCCTGAGATTGAGACAAAAAACAAACAGGCCACACAGGAATTTTCAGAGTATTTTTTCATCCTATCACACCGTATTCTCCACACAAGTGAGACACCGTGCTCGCAATAGTAATAGTACATTACAATAAGATAAGCATCTAGTTGGAAAACCCCCTTCAATTAGCTGTGTCTGCCTGCCAAGTCGATAACAACATGAGAAAACTAATGACCGACGCTTTCCAATATTATGGGGAAGTGTTTTCTATTTTTACATAATAGCTAAATATTAATAAAAATCCCGGGACATTTTTACATCTGATCCCAAACTATGCATAGCTTGCACAACACTACTACTACTACTATACTAGTTTTAAAAACGTCTTTACTAATATTATAAATGCGAAAGTAACTCTGTCTGTCTCGCCTTCATGCTAAAACTACTGAAACGGGTTAAATGAAATTTGGTACTCACATAGTCTATAGCCTGGGAAAGGACATACACAGAGTACGCACAACATACTATAGTCTATAGCCTGAGAAAGGACAGGAGCTTAACCGAGCTTATTCCTGGAAAATGGAAGATTTTCCGGGTACGCGGGTGAAACCGCGAGGAACCACTAGTACTTATGTATATATAATATATACAGACACAGACATGTCATTTACACAAATATTTCTCCTGGATAAGATTCGAACCCACAACCACCGGCTTCAAAGTCAAAGCCAACCAGCCATTCATCAATATTGAGTCTGAAAAATCGATTGACTTAGATAGCAATTACATGTCCGGGAAAGTATAAAATAATCTCATACATTCTCCTCTGTAAAGCAGTATAACATTAAATATAAGACACTTACCAATTAGCGTAACATTTTGCATTGCTACTCCGCTCCTATTGGCCGTAGTGTGATGTTACATATCCTATAGGCTTTCTTGATAAATAGGCTATTTAATACTAAAATCTTTTATATTAATACTAAAAGAAAGCTCTGAGATTAGCGCGTTTAAAGAAACTCTTTATAATATTAAATACTTCCTTTTGCTCCGCGGTTTCACCCCCGTAGTGCCCCTAGACAGGGATAAAATATAGCCTATGACACTCACAAATAACGTAGCCTTTTTTAGGTGAAAGATTCATTCATATCGGTCCAGCAGTTTTGGAACCACAAACATATAAATAAATCAAATATCTTTAAAGTATTAAGTATGTACAGATAATACGTTCGTAAGACCAGAAACGTTCCCCAAAAAGATCACAAAAGGTTAAACGTACAACAAACACAATTAATAACTAAACTATTACAAAACTTAAACTTGTAACCGGCTTAACCGAGCTTAAACTATTCGGAGTTAATCGAAAATCCGCTAACTTGCCGGCGTTTAACTTAAATCCAATTAAACTTAACTAAACAACTATACACGGACATACCAGGGTTGCAGCGCACTACAGAGGTCGATGGCTAACATATTCCAGTAATTGGTTTACGGGTTTAAAATAAGCATTTCGTATGATAATTTTTTAAGCAAAGCGTTTATTTCCGTTGAAATTTGGAAGGGCTTTTAATTTTCGCTTTAATTTCCAGTTGAAGTAAACTTTAGATTTTTAATAAGTTGTGAATTAGGACTCAGTTTAGTTGTAATCGTTTATAAGGTTAGCTTATAGATGTAAAAAAATTATTAGACGTCAGTTTACAGAATCCAATAAAAATATAAATTGGATGTTATTTTTTTTTTTGGAATAACTAAAATTGATACTAATATACATATTATTTGTAAATTTGGGGTATGTACGCTATAGTAAATAAATTATATATGTATTAAATCCTAACACATACCTACACATGGGCAATTCGATTCTAAGCAAATCAGTTAACCATGGTAACCAATACTACACAAATTATTTTCAAAGATAAATGTAGTTTAACGGAAAAACAGACATATGTGAGTACCAACAAAAACAAAACTTTGGAGTCAGTTAAAGAAACAAACAAATCAAAACTTCAATATGCAAAATTCTCGTTTATTTATGGCCGACCCATTTTCAAAACCATAAAGCACAGAGCTCGACACTACAGACAATAGACCCTGCGCCTGCGCCCAGTACCCTACTACCCTCGATTTGCTTCTGAGAAGGCATCTTACAAATTGTCCATGCTATATACAAGAAATTGCTGTTTCAACGTATCAAAATTGACTTTCCACGTTTGTGATTTTAATGGGACAGAGGTCTACATGATTGTAATAAAGAGGAAAGATTTGTATTTTTGTTTGTAGAGGATAAATTTAAAAACTACTAGAGCGATCTTAGTGATTCTATCACCAATATAAAGCAACATTATCTAAGTGTATCATCTACACGAATATTATAAAGAGGAAAGATTTGTATTTTTGTATGTAACGAAAAAACTCAAAAAGTACTGGACCGATTTTAATAATTCTTTTTTCATTAGAAAGCTACATTATCACTGACTGTGTAACATAGGCTATATTTTATCCCTGTATTGTCACGGGAACGGGAACTACGCGGGTAAAACCGCGCGGAGGCAGCTAGTAAGCTATAATTTATCCCCGTATTCCTACGGGAAGGGGAACTACGCGGGCAGAACCGCGTGGAGGTAGCTATCTACACTAATATTATAAGGAGGAATGATTTTGTTTTTCGTTTCTTTATGCGAATAGGCTCCGAAGCTGCTGGACAGATCCAAATAATTCTTTCATCAATGGAAATCTACATTATCAGGGAGTAAAAAATAAATTCAAATATATTTTATCCCTGCATTCCTACGGGAACGGGCTTCCTTTAATCCTGGTAAAGAGTAAGGTCCCCGGGAACGCGAGGGTAACTGCGGGCGGAAACTAGTTATAACATAAAAGCAGCTTAATTATAGTAAGTAATATATTCTATCAAAATAAATAAATCATATGCATTTAAAATGAACATCCTTTCTAATTTAATTTACACGTCACCAATCTGATTCCATACTAAGCAGAGGATTTACATGATAGCTGATTACTAGATATACTATGTAAATGTATTTTGATTTAAGTGAGAATGTTATATTTAAAATAATGTAGATGCTTATCTAACTTAAAGATATAATTTCAACCCCATGAAATTAAATAAATAAATATCCTGGTACATTTTTCACACACGGCCAATCGGATTCCAAAGTAAGCTTCAAAGTGAGTGTTGGTAGCCAGATAGCTGATATACTACATATACTACGTTTTAAATACATACTCATATAGATATTTACATCCAGACACAGGACAAACAGACATATTCATGCAAAATAAAATATAAATGTTTGTCCCGGGTGAGATTCGAACCTTTGACCGGCGGCTTGAGAGTAAGGATCGCTAACCACAAAGCCAACTGAAGTTAGATCTTAACGAAACTTGACATAAGTTTTATATGAAACAGTAATAAGTATTTTATTATATGTTTTTACGAGCGTATTATACACATAAATGATTTTATTTCAAACTAGCCGCCCTCGCGCGGTTTTACCCGCGTAGTTCCCGTTCCCGTGGGAATACAGGGATAAAATATACCCTATGTTACTGGGGGATAATGTAGCTTTCCAAAAGTGAAAGAATTTTTGAAATCGGTCCAGTAGTTTCGGAGCCTATTCATTACAAACAAACAAACAAATCTTACCTCTTTATAATATTATTATAGTATAGATATTTCAAATGTGGGTAAAGCAAGTTATGATCTAGATATTCTAGATTGAGACACGCTATAGGATGCTGATAAGCAATAATGTGTTAACCCTCATAAACGAGATTTTGAGAAAATGACGCTTAAAGATTATAATGTCTATGTGATTTACGACTTTTTGTATGATATAAATCCATTTTTATGTACTTTTATGTTTTAGATGACTTGAAACACTTCTGTAGAATGTTAAATGCGCTATGCATTATAAAAATATAGCATAACCTTTGTTTTCGACCTTTTGTGGGTTGACACATTATTGCTTGTCTGCATCCTATATGTCAGGGGTGGCCAACAAGACAAATTTTGGTCGATCGCGAACCACTTCATCATTTACCTACTGCATTACGTTTCTAGTACGTTCTAGTATCTAGTTACGTTTCTAGTAATCATAGAACTTGCAAGAATCATTGTTTGTATAAAAGCACATTACATAAACACCCCCACTATTTAAGAAATGGGTCGATCGCAACACAGTTTTAAAATGAAAAGTCGATCTCTTCTCCACAAAAGCTGGCCACCCCTGCTATATGTGACTTGCGGTGTCTAGTGAAATCTATAGTCTGTGGTAACTTACTGCTCCAAATGCCTTTTTTGCAATTCATCGACAATGAACGGCTTCCGTTTAAACAAGAGATTTATAAATAAACTAGAATTACAATTAGCTAGCGAAAGTGGGCATTGAATCATGGGCTTTAGTTTAATGTGGGTTTTTTTTAATGCAAATCGTAACTACGTAAGATATTTATTAAGTAGGCTGGCAAAAATACTAAGAAATTTAACTATTTCCATAATATAAAGGCCTAAAGTCAACTTTAATTAAAATCAAGTAAGAGTTATAAAAAAATATTAAAATCATCATTTAGTTGCGTTCTGTACAAGCAGAATTTTATTAGCAGAAAACTCTGTTCTATAAGTTAGCTTTAGCAATATGGTAGCGACATCTAGTAGCTTCTATAGTAAGCGCGTGGTTCTTAGTTTTTAAATAACATGAACTACTAGCGACATCTGTTGGTGTAAATAGGAGTTTGACATGGAACCTTGGAGTTTATTCTCTAACGTTACTATTTCTTTTAAAAATAGATAATAAGTAAGTCTGGAATTAGTGATGGGATTCTTCCCGGGAAAGAACCCAAAATGGGAAGATTGAGGGAAAGAACCCGAGGAAGATTCCCAAATGGGAAAGTATTCGGGTTTTTTCATTTTTAGCAATGTAACAAATAGGTAATGTGTAGATACATGTATATATCAAATAGTACGTACTATCTAAGTACTATTACTACTAGTTTGAGCTAATTTAGTTGGGTATTTTTTAATTCTTAGAAACAAAACACGTGCATGCAGTAAAGTCAAAACCCGCTTCTTCATATCTGTCTGTTTCTGTGTGTTCATCCGCTTTGAGCGACAAGTAGTGATGGGATTTTACCCGGGAAAGAACCCAAAATAGGAATATTAAGAGAAGAACCCGAGGAAAATTCCCAAATGGGAAAGTATTCGGGTTTTTCATATTTAGCGATGTTACAAATATGTTATGTGTAGTATATATCAAATAGTACGTACTATTTATGTACTATTACTACTAGTTAGAGCTAATCTAACTTTGTTTACTTTAAAAAAATCAATAAATACGTCAAAACCGTTTACTGCGACATCGCTTAGAACATCATACCGGTAATATCAACCTAGAACAAAGGTCCCGGTTGAATGCTATATGACCGCCTTATCAAAAATATTTACGACATTGCTAATAATGATATACCTCATTAAACTACTACATTTAACTAATATTTCGGAGAATACAATTTTCTACTATTAACAGATCTACTGTTAATAGTAGAAAATTGTATTAAACTACTGGAACCTATAACAGATACTATTTTCAAACTCGAAGGCAGTGGAATACTTATAAATGAAGTTTATATGGCCTTCAAAGATATTAAGTCCACATTTAATTTTGCATTTCCGGACATATCCATTCTAAATGAGCATCACAAACAAGATATAAAAAATGCTGTAATTAGCTGAACAAATAAATGTTTGACACCCATTTATTATGCTGCATATTTATTGGATCCAAGACAGCAAGGCATTGAATTAGAAAAAGAACACGAAGTGGATGGAGTGTATACACGACGTTAACCAATCGCACAATATTGTCGTTGGTGTTTATTTATCCAATTATAGAGCTAAATAGGGTTTATAGAGTAGGATGTCACCGAAATGGACCCAGTAGTTTGGTCGAGAGGACTCTGCAGTTCCAAATTGTTGAGTAGGGTTGCAGTACGGATTCTAACTGCTCCCTGTACTTCAGCAGCCACAGAACGATTGTTTAGCACGCACGTCCATATACATAGTCGCAAAAAAAAACAGATTGACTACAGACAGGGCAGCAAAAATACCTTTTATTTCATACAATTGGAACCTGTTTCATAAACACAAAGATCATGACAATAACGATGATGACGAGCCAATATCTACGAGGGCTGCACTAAAAGTATGAGAATGGAATATTTCCACCATTCCTGTCATATTAAAATCTTTTAAATTGAAAAGTCTTTGGTTTTACAAATCGAATACCATTTATTTATTTAAAAAACGATTCTCGGTCTTGTCACAAGGTTTTGTCAAACTTGTTTAGTCGTTGAGAAAATGGACTCGAGAAAATTCAAGAACGATGATTTATTAGGACTTTCGAAGTGGTTTAACACAAAAACAGTGTGTTGACCGGATGATTTCTGCATTTGGTGATGAAGCCCCATCCAAAACCACAATTCATCGCTGGTTTGCTGAATTTCAACGTGGACGTATCAAGTTCAGTGATGATCCTCGTCAAGGTCGTCCAAAAACTGCAGTCACCCAAGAAAACGTTGATGCTGAGCGTAAGCTGATTGAAGAAGATCGACATTTGATATACTACGAAATTCAGGCAACTCTAGACATTGAAATGAGTCAAATACAAATAATCTTGCATGAACAATTAGGTGTAAAATATTTGTTTTCCCGATGGATACCGCATTCGCTCTATAAAGAGCAAAAAGCGACTCGTGTTACTTGGTGCGTCAGAACTTTCGAAAGACACGCAGGATCCTCAAATGCTATATAAAACATCGCATCAGGTGACGAATCCTGGATATACGCGTACGAAACCGAAACAAAAACCAGTCTCGAGTTTGAGTGTTCGAAAATGAGTAAAGCCAACAAAAATTGTTCGTTCACGGAGTGTTGCAAAAAAATGGTGGGTACGTTTGTCTCCAAAACTGGCCATGTTGCGACTATTCCTCTTGAGGGAAAAAGAACGGTAAATGCAGAACGGTATGCTAGCATTTATTTGCCACAGTTCGTTTCTGAACTCCGTCCTCAGTTTTTTCGATGGACCAAGCTGCGGCTCAGCATCTGATCAGCTTTCTGAATTGAACATCAGTGTGAGAACTGGAGAAGGAAGGGGTGTTAATGTCGGCGATTCATCGTCAAAGTCATTTTTATTTATTCATTCTGAGAGCCCCATTACGTTGCTCTCCAGTTGTCCAGTTGTCTCTCCAGAACAATAAAAGCACACTGCAGAACATTACAGCACTGCTTTTCGAAATCCACACATCGCTCCACAAAAAGAAACGGTTTGCTCGAGTTTCTGAACATTTTCACCTATAACTTTTTCATTTCTAGTTCTACGACAAAAAGTTACTGAACCAAAGTTGTAGAGAATTTAATTTGCAGCAAAAAATGTTACCAATTTTTTTAAATCAAATGAATAGTTTAAGAGATATATCGTATAAACCATTTCAATTGAAAAAACCCGTCCATTGGGTTTCTTCCCACGTAAACACCCGGTTCTTTCCCATTTGGGAATAAACCCGGGTTAATTCCTTTCGGGTTTATTCCCACCGCCCATCTCTAGTCTGGAATCACTATATCTATTGTTGAAAACTACATTATAGGCGACAGAAAGCGATTTTCTGTATCTACACGGAGAAAATGATAAAGAGGAAAGATTTTTTAGCTCTGAAACTACGGGACCGATCGGAATCACTCTTTCACCATTGCAAAGCTACATTATCAGGGAGTAACATAGGCTATATTTTATTCCCGTATTCATATAGGGATGGGAACTACGAGGGAGAAACTGTGGGATGGTAGCTATTACTATTGTAAAGATATATTGAGTCCTGCTTAAATAAAAATGCACATATATTAATAATATCATATTATGTATAGACAAATAATAAACACTGACATTTAATTTACTAATTTCTAATTAATATTAGATATATAATGTCTAGAAATACAAAGATAAAGTTGAGCATCAGATCACCTCACAAACATTCATTATATTTCAAATAATAAATTTGAAACGTCAAAGGTTTTTAGGAACTTCATAATATTGTGAGAAAAATCAAAAATGGTGATAAATATATGAGCAGAGTTTAACTAACAATTCCTTGTGAAGATCCTATTACTGTTGGGAACAAATAAAAACTATAAGACTTTTTATCTATCCTAATAAAGTCGAAATATTTGAATTTTTGTGTGTAAAGAAAAAGCTGAAAAACTACCCGACCGATCTAAATCATTCTTTCACCAATGGAATACACATTATCAGGGAGTAACATAGGCTATATTTTATCTCTACGTGTAAAACCGCGCGAAGGCTAGTTTAACTTCAAAGCCATAAATTAAATATTTCTTTCAATAGTGTTTTTGGAAATGGAAAAAAAAAATGATAATTTTGTAAGCATTCCCATGTAACTTAAAACAACAAAAAATATGTCTTTGACTATAAATATTGAACTTTAAAACAAATAACATAGAGGTCATATTTATTTGCTCCCAACTGTGCTATTTCAATATCATTATCAAATTCCACCATAATTAATTAATTTAATAAATGAAACAGGAAAACAAGACGAAAAAAAATCTGTCAAAAACATGCTTTCTCTTTCTATCTTATCAGCTATCCCTTTCGTTCGATAATATTATGCAAGTGAATCTAGTTTTTGTAGTTCGTGATCCTAATTAGGTAGATACCTATCTAATTTATTTAATATATAACTTATATACTTAACATGAGTACTTTCAAGAGACTATATCATATAAATTCAATACGCTTATTAACTAATTATATTAAATTTAGAACATTTCGTGATAAAAATATACAATCTATAAAATCAATAATCAACATAGTAAAACAACCATTTTATTTTTTATCTGACTCTATGATCTATGGACAGTGACGTCATTCTACCAAAATACAATCAAATAAAAGGTAACCATTCTGCTTAACATAAACCTATGTGCATCTCTTTTTGTTTTAATTAGGCGGAAGGAGAAAGGTAGCTGAAAGGTTCTAGACGCACTAACAGAACTAGATCTCTCCCTCTTTTTGCTAATAAAAAGAAAGAGACGCCAATAGGTTGATGTACAGAATGGTAACCACAATGCAAAGTTGTATAGCAAATCAGATTTACTTAAAAACGAACTGCAGTGCATAATTGGTAAAGGTCGACGTCACAGCCAATTCATACTCCTAAACTGGAAAATACATTACGATATTCATATTTTTTATTATTTATTCACTTAACATCTAATAATATTTGAATAACTTCACATTTATTTGCAATAAATATAATATCTATATCAATATACTTGAGTGTTACAATTAAAATCGCTGTTCGATGCATTATTATCATCTTTTTCAGCCTAAATATGTATATCTATATTGTATTTACATGATTTATTAAATACATTTACTTTCTAAACTAGAACATTCTCTGTTTCATATGGAATATATCCCTTTTAACTTAGTACTAACATATCTATGTGAAATTTTAGATCATTTGCATCTACACTTTGATGGTTGATCAGTCAGTGGTAAAGATTTCGTCTAGTATTAGATTGTTTTCCTCAAGTACTCAATTAACACCTATTCATACATTTTCAGTATTGATATCATCAACATTGTCAAAATAAATAATTTTTTCCTCCAAAATCTGTAAATACAGTGTATATTATACAATATAGGTTTCATTTTCTTGATGTCTTTTATCAATTGATATTGTAACGTCTCATTTTGTAAATTAATAAACTATTGTGCACGACGATATGAATACACCAGATTATCATTTACAAAAAGTGAAAATATAATTAAAAGTAAACGATAAAGATCTGAAAGCACCGAGTGACTAGAAATCAAAGAAATAGCAAAATGTAGACATTGTAACATCAATTGATGTTGAGTTAATCGAATCACGTCTCGACGTAGAGGTTGCTTTGTTTAAGGCCGATTTTAATATCACCGTAAACGCAAAAGCTATAAACGAATGTGCAATAAACATATACAACGATGACCAAAAATCGACCCTAAAACAATAAGATTAAAGCTTTCATTCGACCATAATGTGTTCAGTTGGTCTTTAGGAACCTCTACACTTAAACCAAGTCGGACGGAGTTGCGATATGCATTAAGTTATCTTCATTATTAAGTTTTCACTTAATGAAAGATACGTACGCGGATTTTATGAACCAGGTTACGGATTTTAGCTGCCTAAATTAAATTAAGTATATTATTTGAGCCTTGAGAAGGAAATCTTACGAATATAATATCAACATTTTTTCCAGACTTTGCCAGAAAATCATCTAAAAGCAGATTATGTGCAAATATGAATAATGAGAGCAATTCATTTAATTTATTATATATTTTACAATTCAGTCGACTAAATGCCAGACTTACCTACAGCATTCTATACAGTCTCAATACTTACGCGTTCACAAAATACGATATTATGCGTGAAATTAATATTATTTTATGCAAGCATAATAAGCCCCACTGCAGTGTGATAAATATTTTGCTAATTTTATATCAAATAAAGTTACAATTACATTTTATTTACATAATTATCGTTTGGCATGCCACAAGGATTTATCGGCGGCCCAAAACTATTCCTATCTTAAATTGACGAATTACCCAGAACAAATATAGAGAAATTACATTTAAATTTAGAATTATCATTTCCTTACACAACTATGTTGAATCATAATATATTTCTAGGCTCCTAAAATATCCACAAATACATTTAAGTATATATTGATGTGTAGAGTTTAGAAAATTAAGGTGTTGCTACAAATTCGATTCAAAAATTGTTCTTATGATTAATTGTTTTTGTTCGGGTTTACGTCGCCATGTCGCGTGTCGGTTTCCAAATGTTTATTTGACATATGTGTATAAGTTACAAGTCTACTTGTCCTCTTCAAGGAGTACCAGGTCATCAGCGACGACATCCGAGACGTGGAGGTACACGATCCAGTACATGAGGTTGAAGCACACGAAGCAGACGGGGAACACGATGCGGGAGTACTTGTCGATGTCAGAAGGTGTCATGCCGAGGAGTTTGCTGATATCCTGAAAGATACATACCAGAGCTTCAGAGAAAGAACCATGAGTCTTTTTGATTTTTTGCTATATGCTTTATCAACTGAAGACTATAATATATAATAGTCTTCATGAAATTAAATGTATCTAGGATAGTGATTCAAAGGCAAAGCCTAATGATCTTTAAAATAATTGCATTAGCATTGAGACAAAATCAAATTGTTTTTGTTGTTTTCGGTTTTAGTAGCAAAGAGTTTTATAAAGCTTTCAATAATTTTATTTTCTTCTAACTTGCTTTTAAGTCCTTATATTCTAGTAACGGTAACATATACCAAGTTAAATAATAATACAATGGTGTAACGTACTTTTCCAGGTTGCAGAACGTTAGGCAATGGTGCATTAGCATCCCTCTCTGATCCACTTCGTCCGTTGATGGTGTTCTCCAGTGTACCTCCTCTCGAGTGCGCCTTGGGGTCATGTACTTTGTATCGGACCTCCTGGAATTATTCATCATATTTTATTAGCATAAAACATTTATTTTGAATGTGAGAGACAATTTAACGAGTATATTAAAACAACTTATAGGTACTTCCTTCTTACTTCCTACTTAGATTTTATCACCAGTTCAGAAGTCAACCTACAACTGTTAAGTACTGGCAGAAAAATATTACGCCTTTTTGGATGTTAGGTACATTTTTTGATAATTTCCAAAGCTAAATTTACAATTATTGTAACAAAATATGAATATGCCATATTTAAATCACGTAATTCATCTAAGATCTTATATAGGTAATTAAAATTACGAATGTGCAAGAAGATAAACAGGTTTTAAAAGTACTTACTGAAGGCCGGCCGGGGGGCCCAGAGCGGCCCAGAGTACCCATCTTGGAGAGGGAATGGGGCTCTCCTGGTGGGCATTCGGGCAGCTTCTTCTCCGACACGATCTTCTGGATAGCCACGAATCTCTGCTTCCTCATCTGTATCCTCTTAGCCATGTAGCCGACGGTAGCGTATTCTATAAAGAAGTTTTTGATATAGACATTAAAAAGATTCCTGTATTAATATTGCTACAGAAAAAGAAGTTACAAATGTAAAATTTGAAGTTGTTTTTAATAACACAATAAAGGAAGATCATAATTAAGTAGATGTAGTTATAGATGCTGTGGTTAAAAAGTACTCACCCAGCAGACTCGTGAATACCATCACGAAGCATGTACCGAGGTACACATCAATAGATTTCACATAAGAAATCTTGGGCAAAGCAGCATTTGTTGATGACATAAGCGTGGTCATCGTCAACACGGTGGTGACTCCGAGGGACACCCGGGCAGGGGTCGCGTTACGATTCAGCCAGAAAGACACCCAAGATATGATGACGATCAGACCAGAAGGAATGTAAATCTGAATGAGGTAGTACCCCATGGATCGCACGAATTGAATCTCACACGCCAAACGGGAGTAGTTTCCTGAAATTTTAAATTCAGAGCGATGTAGAAACGAATAAAAACATCAAAATTGTCGCCAATAAATACATGACTAAGATTAAAGAACAAAGATTCCTCTAAACAAATTCACACCAGTTTTTGGGTATTCAAAACAAAAAGCGGGACATAGTGGCTCTGTTTCTTTTCAGTTTTCCACATGACGTTCATTCTGACGTTACGTTACTCGTACCAAGAGTGATAAGTGTCCATCGAACCTGTCGTCAAGGAGATCTCCATAGCGCGCTGGCGATGTCCCAGCACTTTGAACTGCGGTAGTGACACCTCGTTGGAAACACCCACGGAGTTTGGGCCCTCGTTCCATTTGTATCTGATGTCCCGCATGGTGTAGCCGACTGTGCGCAGTGGATATTATGAATGGTACAGCCCCGGACCCGTCTCATTGGGGTTTTCGTTAGTGGGTTTCGGGGTGCGAGCGGAGGCTTCGCGTGGTTCACGTGACGGTTTGCACACGGGCCGAAGGAGTCAGATGCGGAGCGTAAAGTACGAGGTTACCTGTCGAGAGCGTTACGACCGTCGCGCGCTGCCGGTGGCCGATTACCCTGAACTGAGGCAGCTCCACCTCGCCGCTCATCCCGACGCTGGTGGCCCCGTCCTTCCAATAGTACAGTATGTCGGTCATCGTGTATCCGACTCCGCAGACATGCAGAACACACAAACTATCACTTACGCTGCGCGCTCACTGTGCGCTCACTGTGCGCTCAGGCCGAACCGTTCGATACGGATGGATGATAGAAAAATATGATATGGCGACGGTTATACTGTGCATTGTTGAATTTAAATAAATCTTTTTATTTCGAGATGACCAGGAAAGCTCCGGTACCTTAGTTTTGTCAAGATACTGTGCAAAGTTGAATAAAAGACAAAGTGTCTTTTGGGACATGAAAGAGTAAGTTAGTTTTATGCACAACAGAACCGCGACCACAATCTACTAGAGATTATAGTGAAGAGGTTAGAAGGGTCATGTCGGTGCAGCAAGCATGCTACAGATGTAAGCAGATGAAGAATTCTGACACCGTAGGAACTCGTGCAATCGTACTGCTAGAATAAACAGCACATAAAACTGGTGTATGCATAAATGGCCTTTCCAACGTCTTCAATGTGACAGCAACAAAAACATTTACAAGAACGCTAAAGAAACCATGAAAAGAACAAAAAAGAAGCAATTTAAAGCATGCATGGTGATAGCAAAAGCTGCAGAGTTTCTGTGCCGTGTCTTGCCACTTGAAAGTGGACCATCGGTAATGGGTGCTACCGCTCTTTCTCCTTTGGCCAGGTGCTGCATCATATTCAGTATTTCAGTGCTCACGGAACTTACGTGTCTGCCTTCTGCTTGTGTATAAATTATGGATGTAACACATTGATCATAAATTACATAATGTGCTAGTGTCCGGGGTGGTAAAAACATGTGGTCACACACTTTTAAAGCACAGTGAGTTTGCAATGTGGGTATATTTGCATCTCATCTTTGTAATAACATTTTTCTATCATCGCTTTTTGGACACAGTTTAAGTTAATAAATAAAGGTTAGATTAAATTTAGGGATTTTCTACAATTTGTCTCTGTCTAGGTTAGACTTTACAGGATCTTATGACCAGGGTTAATAAAGTATTAATAAATAAATTTGACACAGGGTGTGTGAAACACTGATAAAAATGGTTCGATCTAAAACCAATCAAATTTAATTTCCTAAATTTTGAATAATCCGTTAATGCTTGTATTTAAAAACTTTATTGTGGATCATCATTTAATTTTACACATTTATATCTAGATCCACCATCATTTTTGGACTTTTAAGGATTAAAATAATCTTAATACTATAGGATAATAGATCATTATTTTGGAATTCTCATTATTATTAAGATTATCAAAATGAACTCACAACTCTCGATCTCGATGTGGCATAGCTGCCGGTCCATCGGGAAGTATTGTAGATTCATGGGACATGATGCCGTGATGGTCAATCTGAAAAAAACAAACAACCATAAGACAAAATGCCTGTGTTTCCTGACGCCTACAATTTAGGGATTTCAAGGCTAGAGTGAATAGGTTTCTTCTCGGCAAGCGTGGTCCAACTTAGGTCTCGGCAACGTCCTGTATTGACAAGTCAGAGACCAAATGCCAACCCATCACTGATTACAGAATATATGTAATTAGTTTCCATGGTATATATAGTTCGTGCAAAATTTAAAGTATGGAATCACACATTCAAATATCTAATTGACTGACTGACCTGACTTGCAAGCTGGTGTCTAGTTGATTCCCATTCAGGACAAACATTTGTTTGCAAGAACATGTCTGTTTATTCTGTATCTAGAGGTATGAATATATATGGGTATATCAGCCACATACCTACCTACAGCCATACACACTGCTTAGTATGGAAACGGCTGTGTGTGGAAAAAGTTGCAAGACGTACCAATGACATCATAAAAGAGAATGATAGAAATCGTAATATACCTTATGCTCCTAGTAATAGATCCAGAATAATGGATACGAATAAATTCGTTGCTGGTGGTGGCAATGTGGAAGTAGGACTGCTTCTCGTTGACAAAGAAAGTGTCCGGGACCCAAATGTTCTTGATGAACTCAGACCCGACAGAGAGCGTCTCCACGCCAGTCCTCTTCTTATAGGCCAATCGGGGATCTGTCCAGAACTGTCTGAAGTAGAAATCCAGGGTGAAGTCCTGTTAAAAAAGAATATGTTTTATTTTATGATCATTTTTTAACATTAATGATAGTTAAAAATAAATCGAGATGATGGTAAAAATAACATTTAGAAGTTATAGTTTAAATGGGACATAAAGGAAGGATAAAATTCAAGAAGATTTTAATGTATAATTAGGAAATAAACACGAAAATTAGCAAAGAAATAATGACAAAGATGAAAAGCATATCCGTTGGTACACTTAATTGCAGAGTGCTGTTGCAGAGTGCGGTAATAAATAAAGCTTACAATTCCACTGTCGGACAACATGTTATAGTGCTGTAGGAATATAACACATAGAAAATGCAAAGGCAACCGCAAACTGTTTTTGTATTCATTGAAATGGGAACCTAGTTTATCGCACCGCGAGTCTACAATCTGTGAAAACTGGCCCGAGGTTTTACAGTAAATTTCTTGGCGATATTAGATATTACTGTAGTATTTTTATAAAGTAGTGAAGAAAATTATTATAATAACAATTTCATTGTTACAGATTTGTTACAGTTCTTCGGGTATTGACTAAAGGTGCTGATATCAACAACAATGAATGCTTTTTGGCTTATATACTTCTCAACATTTATAATTTAAGAATCACATTAACAGTTTGCAGTTACTTCTCCAGATTTCAGGGATTTTTAAGTAACTTTTGTATTCATCACTTATGTTATTTTACAGTGAAAACAAATAAGATAAAACAGATCGATAAAGAAAATGAAGATATAGTCAATAAGAGTAAATAAAGAAACGTTGAAGTGTAAAAAGGTGTAATACATGAACATAGTGCAATTAAAATTGGAAGATCAAAATCGATTCAATCTTTATCAACGTTTCTTTAACCACGCTACCAACATTGAAATAAATGCTGTGAATGAAGACAATATCAAGATACGGTCACACAGACTTGATTCCAGGTCCTTTCATGTCTCCAATTAAGCAACCAAGGTTGGTCATAATCAAACCGTTCAGAGACATGTCAATATCTCCTTGGTCTCCAAGTTTCACCAAGCACCATCTTAACATAACGACATAAAGAAGCGAGACCAAACGGCCATAACATGCTCGCAGTCATGTATTCAGGACTGCTTGGCCAAGCTTGGCTGATATACCATCAGGACTTCGGAGACAGAGCTGATAGATAGGACATACATCGTGACCCCCACTTCGACCGGCGGACCTGCAATCAATACCAACTGTGAGACCGTATCTTAGTGGATACTACTGGTTCTGGAGCCTGCAGGATTGGAAGTCAGAGAATCGTAGCTTTATCAGGTTGCTGCTTTATATTTTCAGCATCTTTATCAAGTTTTCGGGTAAATTAATCATCATAATCTTCAAGAAATGTTGCAGTTTTATTTAGGATTTTGATAAGAACAAACCCACGCATATGCAATGCAATACTTTACATAGCAAGAATAAGTAAGTACGTTAGGTCGATAGTGGGCGTTCCTTACATGATGTATAAATAGACCTGTCGCTCGATATTTGCTAGACTTTTGATCTCAAAGATTCACTGTTAATCTTATACTTAATGTTTTCTATTTTGAGTACCAGGAGATAAGTTATACGAGAATATTTGAGTCACGATCAAACTCGACATATTTTCAAAGATACCATTCTCTGACTCTGTACACAATGCAATATAGTTTTCTACATTTAAATCGCTATCAAATACCATTTGGACTTCAGATAGCGAGCTGATGGACAGCACGTACATGGTGACACCAACTTCCACTGGTGGTCCTGTAAATCATACAAGCTTTGTGGTAAAGAAACGAGCTCTATATGTACTAGGCTACCAGCAATTGGTAGGTGTCTTTCGATCGTTACCTTAAACATATCATCATCATCAGCTCATATACATCTCCACCGAGGAGCTCGAGCCCCCACCGAGGAGCTCGAGCCCCCAACGAGGGGATTTAGGCTATAGTCCTCGGGTTTAGTGCGGATTGGTGGACTTCGCATACCTTTAATTGTGACATTTCGGGCATGGAGGTTTCCTCACGTTGTTTTCCTTCACCGAAAGCCAGTGGTGTGAATCCGTACGTAAGTTTTTATAAGCTCAGAGGTACGGGCCAGGGATTTGAACCTGCACCCTCATGATCCCAACTGAGCCATCACGGCTTACATATATATCAATAATCGTCAAAATATAAGAACTAGGCTGACAGATGGTTGTAAGAGATTTCAAAGTGCTCGTACCAAATACAGCTGAGTATTTCGGCGGTATAAATCGATACCATTTCACTTATCTAAATGCTACAGTATTTAAACCAGATTTGGTTCAGAAAGCTTGCAATCTACTATCGGTACCGACTATCTAGTAAACTATACCGAGCTAAGCAATGCGGATGTGCCGTCGTATCGCGAGTCGGAAGTGGCCTAGACTTCGATATAACCTAGTCAGCCTGAGATAAAAAATATGCCTATTGGATCGGCCTTCTAAAACTCCCATATATTTATTGATATATAAAAATCCATGTATTTTCTCATAATTTTCATTTAAATATTTGTAAAATTCTTCTTACTTCTTATAAGCCCGATTAATTAAGTACCAGGCCATCAGAAACACATAGGAGTTTGTCCTTAAGAAATAAACAGTACAAATTACAATAATATGGATTCCAAAAGTATTTTATTTTAGTTCATATTTTATTTCAGTCAAAAATTTATGATTACACTAGTGGCTCCCTGCGGTTTCAACCGCGTTCTAGGATCTTCAATTTTTCCAGGATAAAAAGTAGCATAAGTAATATGTAATAATTTCAGATTTTATACTGTGTCCCAAATTTTATTAAAATCCGTTAAGTAGTTTTTGCGTAAAAGAGTAACCAACATCCATATATACTCACAAACATTCCCATTTATTATATTAGTAAGATAATTAACTTCCAATAAAACTGTTGAACTCCTCAAATAGTCAATAAAACTACTTTAAAAGTCTTAAAGGTAAGTGACGTATCGAAAAGGGCAAGGCTTGCTCGGCGTCAAAGATATCTCGAGTATTCTCGAACATTCTAGAGTGTTCTAGAGTGTTCTCGAGTAGGTATTTGATGAGTTGTTGGCTGCGAAGTGTAGTACGTACACGAGTGTGGGAACTAGATTGGCTATTAGCTGGGGAAATCGAGCGAGTTCAAATTGAAGGATTTTGGCAACCAACAGGTAAATAGCAGCTATTTTAATATAGGATAATTAGATGTATATAATGTTGAATAAATGAATCTTCACTTGCTATGTGTATCGTAAATTATTTCATAAAAATTATAAAAAAATATTTATTTAAATCATGCTGATACAAAATAAAAGGACTATGCTTGTGAATTTCAAATTGTAAAATAGAAAAGTCGCTTTTATTGAAATGTTAAAGCTAGTTACATATAGATACTTTTACTAAAAAAAGATACTATTATTATTTTTTTTTTTTATTTATTTATTTATTTATTTATTTTAGGAAGACCAACAGCCAAAACAAACATTAAATTAATTTTAAAATCCTTTTTCATATATAAAGCTCCAAAACTGAATCTATCCCGTAACATATGCGAATCAAAAGTGACTAGGTACCAGGGTGGCATAAGGCAAAAGGCAGTAGTGCGCAGCCTCGCGCTCCCTCTCGCTAACTACGCAATCACGTTAGAGGCCAGCCGGCTAGAGGCTTCTAACAGAGGCCTCTAACAGAGGCTTCTATCCGGTCGTAAAGGCCGATAAGCCATTCCCAAAACTACCTATCGATACTAAATACGTTTCCTGAATGAAAATTCAAATTTATTATAAACTTTTTATTAAAATATGTTAGAAAACTCTTTTTTTATTTAGCTACATGGGTGTTAATTTTTATCATAATGTTATCTGTTCAAATGAACATAAATACAATGTTTTTATTTCAAATATGCCTTCACTAGCACTTACAAAAAGTCTGAATAGTCGGCAATAAACTCAGCAAGTACTATTTCAAAACAAACTAAGATTTATTCATTTCAAGGAATTAGTCTCACTGACAATCATGCCAAAATCAGTGTGAAGTTTATAATAATAATTATTACCTACCGAAAAAATCCTAATGTTTTGAATCGATAACACGAATATTAATTAGCATGTTATTTATAGCTGTCAGCTATGTATAGTCCAAGCTCCACTTAGCACTGGAATCAAATTGCCCTTTGAAAGTCCCAATATTTATACAGAAGAAAAACACAAAGTTAGTGAAAAAGGTATATTTTATATCGCCAGCACATCCCTAGTAAACATATGGTTAAAATTTCACGAAGCAGAGATGCGATTCCATCTTTTTGTCTCATTAAATATTTATATGTAGGTACTCCTTCATATGGGAAATGTGTGGGATGTTTATTATGGTGTTATTACTTACTCTTTTTTCGATTTAATGTTAAAACCTTCATTTAAGAGATACTGTTTTGATTTTTTGGTTACAATAAAGAAGTATAGTAATTAAAAATATATAAATTAAATTTCAATTATGGCTATAGTTCAAATTGTTTCCGACTCAAAAATTATTAAAATACTAGCTACCGCCCCGCGGTTTCACCCGCGTAGTTCCCGTTCCGTTCAGAATAGAGGAATAAAATATAGCCTAATGATACTTGATAATGTAGCTTTACAATGGTGAAAGAATTTTGAAATCGGTACAGAAGCTTTTGAGTTTATTCATTAGAAACCTACAAACAAAAACATTTATTTTTCTTCTTTAGAATGTTAGTGCAGATGCAGATAATAATATAAATGACTGACCTCCATAATTAGGCCTGACTCTCTTGTCATAGCTTATGCTGAAGGAATCCAATATGGCGGAAATATTGACGTCTCCAAACATTCCCCCGCTGCCTGAACCCCTGGAAAATAAAACAAGGTATCCATAAATTATATTAAACTAAAAACAAAAAAAAACCTAAACCTAAAAATTAAATATATGTACAAAAAACCTAAAAAAATCATATAACTAGCATCTAACCCGCGGTTTTACCCGCGTTTCCGGAACCTTCAATTTTCCCGGGATAAAAAGTAGTTTTATGTTTTTATGCTATTTCAGAGAATATTCTAACTCTGTGCCAAATTATATCCAGATCCCTTCAGCGGTTGTTGCGTGAAAGAGTAACATACATTCTCACAAAGAAAATAAAGTACCAGGCAGTCATAAAAGTATGTGGATGTTACTTCAGAACTTCCTAATTACCGTGGATAGTGGATAGGCAAGCAGTTAACATTTGTCACTTTCTAATAGTACTGGAGGTGGCGTTGCAAATGAATGAACGATAGTATGCCGGCTGATATTGTGATCGATGGTTGATCTTATATGACCAATAAGAAAACCGACAGTCAGCTGCTCAAGTAGCGGTGGATGTGAGTGTGAGTAGTTCCGAAAGTGGTAAAAAAAAAATAAAAAAAAAAACATAGTACGCCGGCTGAAACTTTCATCATATATAATTTAGGTTATACTGAGCTTAAAAAAAATTGTCAGCTGCATGGTGGAGGGGGGACTCTGCGTCAGTCACTCGTACAAACTTGTAAAAAAAACACGTTCAATAAAGTCATAGTACGCCAGATGAAATTTAACACAGTGATTGTTAATATTATCAAAAGTACAAAAACATTAATCAGCTGCGTGAGTAGCGGTGGAAAGACCGTCAGCTGATGAAGTGAAAATTTAAAATATTGAGTTTTGCTACTACGCTGTCTCCTCACAAACACACATCTCAAGGGAGTTTGTAGAGCCGCTTCAGCCCATAACACGATTTTCGGGCTACCTAAGCCTATCCCCCTAAAATTTAAACGAACATATATATATGCGTCTTGAATTCAAAATCAAAAATAATGCCCGGAAAAGCAATTAAAGGGGGTGAGTATCTTACTTTCGATAAGTAATATTTTAAGCTACTTACAAATAATATAATTGTTTGAACCAAACTACCAATGTTAAACCATCACTCAAAATGTTTATATAAGAATAATAAGTAAATAATAAAATGTTTTATTTGCAAGAACATGATATGACATGATATGATCCGCACATATACACGCACGTGCAAACTTTTGTGAAAAAGAATAAGAGATACATGGAGTATAATTGTGTAATATTTATTACCAGAAGTTAAAAGATGGTGAATGCTTCCTTTGTGTCTTTTCGTTGGAATTACATTATTATTACTTATTTATTTTAGCTTTCCTAGTAATCCGTTTACGTGTGCCGAATGGATTTTGATTATCGCCAGAGAAAGAAAAGTGGAGTCTTATACGCGAGCTAAGAATTCTGTTATAAAAAAAATGAATTTCTGGAGAAGATGGGCATAATCACTAAATTACAACACTAGGATTTATTAATTGTATTTGTATTCTGAAGATTGTAAACATGAATATAACAATGTGGAGCTAAGTAATATTTTTATTTGTGCCATTTAATTGTGACACCTTGGCCACCCACCGAAGTACCTACATTTGAAAAACAAAAAGCGTACAACAAGTGTAAAACTCTGATTAAGAGAGAGATTATTAGTGTTTTGTTCTCTCATACAATATTATACGCGAAAACAAAACACTAATAAAATAAATAATATTAGATATACTAACAAACATAGATGCCCAAGACATAATATCATGATAAATACCTAATTTCAACGATCTCATACCTGCTTTCATTTTATAAATTATTTTAACGTGCAACGCGACTCTATACCTCCTGTAGTAAACTTCTAAGAAGTAAATAGAATCAAAACAAAACAAAGTAAGGTAAGTGCCCCAATGATGGCCAGTTTAAGAAAAGAGAACTGGTTTTTGTGAAATATTACTTTAGTAGCTCTTTTTTTATACAATTAAACAATTTTTTTTAAAATTAATTTCTTATAAATTTTCTTTAAATTTTTATTAATATATTTTTATAATTTTAATTTTTTCTTTGATTTTAATTTTTTATTTAATTTAATATATATTAATTATAGCTAATAATAATTTTTATATTTATCTAGTTTTTTTACTATTTGTTTTAATTTTTTATATCATTAATTTTTGTTAATTTTTTTTTTATTACTTCTTTATATTAACTTTCGACATTTGTCCACGAATGGAATTATTCAATTTCAGCGTGCCAGTTATGGACACGTCTTTAGATACTAAAAAACATAACTGAAACTTTCTACTCACCGCAGTAACGATTTCCTTAAGAAAAGCCGTCGTTGTCAATTTCAAATGACTTTACACTTTGTATTCGCGCAAATTTGTACATGTAACAGACTGAATTGACTAAAACGTTAAACTTAGATAGTTCGATGTCTTAAGTCTATGTCACAGTGATTCCAATGTAAAACCGCTCATGGCCGCATTCTAGATATTTCTTTTATTTTTTATTCATTACTGGTACCTTGTCCAAGACTGGTGCACTTACGATAGTTGAAAAAGCAATGATGGGAAAATAGTGCTTTATTTATTGCACGTTATGGTTGATTTTACACTTAATGTTATTGTTATTATTGTTGTTAATTAAAATTTGTCTTTTATTGCTTAAAAAACGGGAATAGTTAATTGGTTTATGATGAATGGTCGTAAGTTTAAGATAATATTTTGACCATTTGTAGCTTTATTAAAAAGAACAATGGTTGTAATTTGGTGGAACTTAAAACTGTTTTTTAAATTTTGTCTTAGTTCGTTAGTAAACATATGTAGCTCTAAAAATATACGGCAGATAACATTTATATTTTTATATATTTCCTTTGAATTTATGTTATTTCCATGAATGCAAATTATTATTACATTTATATTATTTAAGCTCGATATTATGCATTTCTTTTACGTTAAAACAAAACAAGAAAAAAAAAAATACTTTGGAACAATATTTATTGTTTTATACATACTAAAAACTTTTCGAAATTATCATAATTATCACTATGTCGATTGAAATTTGATAAAACTATGTTAAATAAGTTACGGGTGCAAGAACCATCGATCAGCTGGGTGGGAAGAGGGAAGTTCTGTCAGCTAGACCCTGAATAAAACTGTGCATTACTCGAATAATCTGTATCTTTACTGCGTCAGCTGACGGTCTTTCCACCGCTACCCACGCAGCTGATTGTTGTTTTCGTATTTTTCATAGTATTAACAATCATTTTGTTAAATTTCATCCGGCGTACTATAACTTTATTTTACGTGTTTCGTTTACAAGTTTAGGCGAGCGGCTGACGCGTAATCCCCCCTCCACCACGCAGCTGACTATTTTTTTTAAGCTCAGTATGATCAAAATTATTTATAAAAAAAGTTTCAGCCGGCGTACTATGACTTAATTTTTTTTTTTTTTTTACCACTTCCGGAACCAACCATATGCGCACCCACCGCGGGTGCGCCAGCTGACTCTTGGATTATATATCAGTCAATCGAAGTCTATCGTATAAGATAGCAACCGATCGGCGTAAAATCACTACCTAAAATGCAACGCCACCTCCCGGGCTATAATGTCATACAACAAAAAGAGACAGGCATATATTAAAACCTGGGGCCGTATTATGATCTCTTATTTCCAGGCAGTTCACGCCGTGAATTGAATTGCCTGGCAAATTCGTATTATGAATACAAGTTCCAGCCAGTCAGAGGTCACGTGGTACACCAAGCCGACTTCTGCCCGGCTTTCCAAAAACTGGCTGGCGTTAGTCGTATTATGAGCGCTTATTTGACATTTATATTCCTAAGTTAGTTGTCAAAAAGTGACAGTGTAAACAATTCAGTTTAAGCGTTCTCATTGTTGCCTAAACTGAATTGTTTTGTGATTATTTCGGTTTAAAAGTAATAAAAATGTGATAATTATGTGTGAAGAATTAGAATTGTTCAAATTTCTGGAGAGCGACGACGAGGAGCCTAGAACTAGTCAAATGCATAAAAGAATGAAACTACGACAACAAAGCGATCCATTTTCAATCGAAGATCGTCAATTTATTAAAAATACCAACTTAGCAAGGACTTTGTGCACAATCTTTGTGAGGACCTTGTACCGTATATGTCTGTGCCTAAGAAATCTACGGTTTATCAGTGGAAACTAAGTTTCGTACATTTTTGTGTTTACTCTATAAAGTGTTATTAAGTCCCATTGTAGACTATTAATTACCTATATAGTAATAATGTTTTGTGCAACAGTTTAGCTATTTACACTATGAAAATTAGGTTTAATAATAAGGTTTTGCTCTTGTATAATATCTAATTTCTTACAATAATCTGGAACAAAAACATATTCTAGATAAGTAATGCTGATATGGTGATAATTTGTGTGGATGCTAGTTATGTAGGCGCTACCCATGACACATTTATTAAGGCGAATCATCCCCTAAAATTACACATGAAAAATCTTAATAGTAATGTGTCCTTAAGAGTCCACTGGGTATGTAGAAAAGAATATATTTCATGGATGTAAGTCAATTGAGAATATTTGAGAAAAGTAAAAATCTGGTTATCCCCAAAGCAAATACATGATGACACCAATTACCAATGCTGCTCCAGATACCCAAAAAACATATTACACTGTAGTCCACGTTAAGACAAGGCCCTACTTAGTTTAAGTTTTTTATGAGTTCTCTTTATAGCTTTTTGATTTAAGTAAATGTAATGAAGTTTCTGTTAATTTTACACATTGTATCGTGTAACTGTTTTTGTCCCGAAATAAATAAATAAATAAATAACACTCGACCATTATTTCTAACCCTTTACAGCACCTTGCCCTTGCACATTCATGGATGCTGTAGCACATGCCCACATCCGCCGTGAATAGTCTCGTGCTTGAGCGGTTTTGTTATATCCCATAGCTACTTATTTCCCTAAAGAAGTAAAGAAACTCCCACATTTTACTAACTGACTGCAAGTCGCCCGCCGACGACGATTTCCCTCTCCGGAGTACCTTTCGCTCTGCTTAGTTTGGAATCAAATTGGCCGTGTGTGAAAAATGTCCCAGGATATTCAATAAAGGAATATATTTTGCAATTAATAGAAAAGTAAATAAACATACGTAATCCTAAGACATAGTATTTGTTTGGCTTTGTGAAATGTGATGATAATACTCAGGTCGTTATTATCGATTCCCACCCAGAACAAAGATTTGCATGTCTGGGTGCAAATATATAAGTAAGTATGTACTTATTTATAAAGTATACTTTCTTGTTACCATAGTACAATCTCAGCTTAGTTTAGTATCAGATAGCTCGTCTGTGAAATAATATCCCAGGGTTATTTTAGTTAATTTGATTCCAAGAGCCTTCTACAATTTTAGATAACCAGCAGATTTTTACAGGGTCGGCAACGCGTGAGTGCCGCCCGTGGTGTTGCAAGCGTCCATAGGCTACGGTAACCGCGCGCCATCAGGTGGGACCGTATGCCTGTTTGCCACCTTTGTGGTATAAAGAAAAAAAAACTTTAATACATACTTATATAGATTTAATACCAAACATGTCATGCACACAATATTTGTCTTTGGTGGTAATAAAACTCACGACTACCTACCACCAGCCCAACCCTGGGATAAGTAAAAATAGTCCGGACTTCAAATTATAGGGTCCTATAATTCAAAAGCTCAGGGGCTATAATTCTTTGAGCCTTATAGGGAACTTATCAAGGTCAAAGCTGCTAAAGCTACTACAGATTTGAAAACCTTCAACTGAGAAACTCATATTCGTAGTAGATAAAGATAATGCAAATCATCTCCTGAATTGAATCGTTTTTCTGTCAAATGTCACATTTTTCCAAGAACAACTCAATTTAAACTGCGCTGAATTCCAATATGCTTAAACCTAAGGTAGTATTCAAAATGGCATATGGAAGGTAACTTAAGCGTGAAAACTTCGCGAAGCATTAAAATGTTTTCCTATAACTCAATATTGGAGTATACAAAGTTCATGTTATCGATTTATTCTGCAATGATTTATTTGTAAATGCGCCATTTTATTACACCTTTGCTGGCAGATGTCAAAATCGTGTACCAGCCCAGATTTATCTAGAAAGAAAATCAAGTGCCACCCTTAAATGTAGGTTTGTTAAAATCACATTTAAGGTACAGTATTGAAGGTCTTTTTGTTGTGACATGCGTAATAATAGCCTGTCGTATATAAATATTTTATATTTAGACTACGCCATTTTCTGTTTATTTGGATATAGGAAAACGCCCTTCGCTAACTTTAACACAAACGTTCCTACCATGAAATCTGAACATCGTTTTATACTTTTACGTGCCAAATATCAATTAACATGAAACAATTAAATATATAGATAAGAAAATCTGGGCTCGACCTCAAAAATGCCCGGGCGAGGTGATATGTGTGTGTTAGAAGAAAATTACTTACGCCACATGGTAGGTGTGTGGCAGAAAAGCGGCTGTGATCGCGATAAGAAGTGGGAAGAACCGAAATCTCTTTGGGTTCATATCACGGGGTGGGACGCACCACACGAGGCGTCGCCGACCGCGGTCCGATGCCGACTGGCCCGGGGTAGCTGCGCGCACTCTATCGATCCACTGTGCGGGGGCTGAAGCTTGACTGTGGAATTTTGCACGAGCGACTGTTGTACAAGGCTTTGCTTATGTGGTTGTTGCTGCCATGTTGGGTTTTCAAAGTCAAAGTCAAAGATATTACACGACATTAGGTGGTCAATAATTTGTCGTCAGCTGTAATATACCGAGTAGGCGTGCGAAATGATTCAAGTATATATTACTAGGCTCCCCGCGGTATGTATTTGTAAAGTATATTATCTTTTATTTGTTAAATATATATCCTTTCTTAGGCTCTTGATTATGTGTGTATCAAATTTCCTTTAAATCGGTTCAGTAGTTACTTCACAGTAGACAGACAGTTACTTTCACATTTATAGTATTAATTAGGATGATACGTTCAGTTATATTTGCATTAAAGTACAAAATGAAGTGAAAATAATGCCTTAAATTTTTCATTAGCAAATAACTGACTATAGAAATCACGGTATGATGTTTGTAGGCGCTTAGACGACTCTTAAATATAGTTCCACTATAGTTAAATGGTTGGCAACAGATTTTCGATACTTTATTTAATTATTCATAAGCAATTTGCTTGCAACCGGTAGTTAGTTGTTAATGTAACATAAGCTACCCGTTGCCCTCCCGTCCTACATACAATGCAAAGGTGCAAATTTATACAAACAGTAGGTAAGATACTGTCCTTGAAAATACAAATTAAAAATTATAACTATCTTCTACAACACTACTTATTACAATCATAAAAAACTATACTTAAAAAAACAATCGATAATTTTGAAATTATAATAGGTACCTAATTTATGATTGATTAAAGGTAGAGACGTAAATCAGAGTCAATAAGTGATCATAATAAACATAAGAAATATGACGTCAAATTGAAACGCTTTCCAACCCCTGCCCCAGCCGAATCCGGGGAGATATTGCGTCTAAATATAGAACACAAGCTTGTCTGGACTTTGGACTACGAAAACAATATGGATAATGCCAAAGCTCAGTTTAGCAGCTTATTCTTTAGCCAAATCATTAAAAACACTGTCTAAAGTAAAATGTATTGATATCTTCCCCTAAATTTAAGATGTTAATACTTCTGATTACTAACTTATTAAATGTATACATTTCTCTATCTAACATAAGATGATGAAAAGAGATGGACTGAAATTTACTCAATTTTGTCCTGTCATATCAGTTTTTGTGTCGCAAATATAGCCTATGTTACTCCCTTATAATATAGCTTTCTATTGGTGAAAGAATTCAGATCGGTGCAGTTATTTCGAAGACTATTCGTTACAAACAAATTACAAAAAAATCTAATCTTTTCTCTTTATAACTTTTCTAGCTGCCTCCGGGCGGTTTCACCCGCGTAAGTACCCGGGAGATTTTCCATTTTTCCGAGCTAAAAAGTAGCCTATGTCCTTTCTCAGACTCTAGACTATCTGTGTACTAAATTTCATTTAAATCGGTTCGGTAGTTTTAGCGTGAAAGCGAAACAGAGAGACAGAGTTACTTTCGCATTTATAATATTAGTTAAGACGTTGGAGGTTAAAGGGGGGTTCTAAAAATTCAGATCTTTCGTTTTTATTACGGAACCTATATACTACTAGCTGCCGCCCCGCGGTTTCACCCGCGTAGTTCCCGTTCCCGTGATCACTGGGGTATCAAAAATAGATAGTAGCCGATTCTCAGACCTACCCAATACGCACACAAAATTTCATGAGAATCGGTAAAGCCGTATCGGAGGAGTTTAATCACAAACACCGCGACACGAGAATTTTATATATTAGATATATCTTTTTGATAAATAATATTGTTTATTATTTTTTCGAAAGAGCATGTCGCTCGGTCTATTCAGTCACCAAAAACGATGTCTCCCCAGACTTGCATGAATCGTCTGTAGAATAGACGCAAAGGAATATATTTGTAGTAATTTATTCGTCTACAGCGCAATTACACCTATGAAGGGATGAGCCTGGATGCCGTCTCTTTATTGGACGCCATGCATTCCCGTTCGGACTGCGGCCAGATTCATGAAGGCATTCCCATTTGTGGCCTATTTAACCGACTTCAAAAAGGAGGAAATTCTATTTTCCACTCTCAATAAATATATAACTTTCGCCCCGTGGTTTTATCTCATATCCGGAAATATTTTTAACCTTCCCGGGATGGGATAAATAAGATCATAAGTCTTTCTTCAAATATCATCAAAATCGATTCAGTGGTTTAGGCGTGAAAACGTAACAGACGCACAGAATTACATTCACATTTATAATATTAGTGAAGATTTCCTTTTTATGTTAGTTAAAACCATATAATAATTGTAATTTTGTACCTAAGTGTTATCACTGTTGTCATGTGAATAAATTCCAAGAGTAGGGGAAACTTGCCTAATTCGTACCCCTTAATGGAAAACAGTAATATTTTCAAAATAAGTTAAGAAAAACTGGATTTTATATGAAAAAAGGTTTATTTAGGATATCTTTTATTATAATCATAATCAACTTTAACATAAATCTTATAAACTTCTTAGAAATTAACAATTTTTAAAAACTTAAAAAAAGTACGATTTACGAGCATTAATCTTAAATCGTACTTATATATTCTTAAATCGTACTATGAGATCTAATCATTGGTTTACAGTTGAGATTTTAATATTTCTCTAGGGATATAGTGCATAATAATGTTAAAACATAATATTAAGTGTATAGCTGCTTCAAACATTAACACTTAACAAATTCTACGAATATACTTCGCCAATTCTTTACAATTGTAATCTGTGGTGGCGCAGTGATCATGTACCCACTCCTCACATGGAGTACATTTTATCATACTTTATTTTATGTCCTCTTCGCATATTTTACAATAACAGCTATAATTTCCATCATTTTTTTTGTTTTTTATTTTCTTTTTGTGTAGTTTTGGTACTTTTATTCATCTTTGCACTAAGGTTCTTCGTTACGGTCTTTTTCTGGGATTCTTCTATTTTATTCTCGAGCTCCTTTTTATAAGGACTTTTAGTGATGTGTAATAAAACATAACACATCAATTTATAGTCAACAGATTCTTTAAAAACTTTTTTACCTAATTCGTACCAGTACGATTTAAGACTTAGTGTCGAGTACGAAATAGGCGCATGAGTCGAAGAAACTTTAAAATTACCGCTAAAAATAATGTCAACAAATACATGTTTAGGTTAACGTCTATCGAAATCGTAAATATATGCATAAATACAAAATAAATACTTAGATAAACTATACAAGATAGAATTTGAAGTATGCTCTTACGAATTATGCAAAAATAATAGAAAAATTAAAGATAAAAACATACTTGTCCAATTTTTCTGTTGTTAACAGCGCGCCGGCGTCTATCTGTCAGATGGTAATGTGGCCGACTAAAGCTTACATTTTTTGTTACTAGAGACGCTGATGGCTATTACCAATGTTGAGATATAAGCAAGGTACGATTTAAGCGCAAGTACGATTTAGGCAAGTTTACCCTAATATTGTTTAAATTATGACAAAAAAACTAATAAGTACAATCATTTATGATTGACGGATTTATTATAAGGAAATTCCTAAACATTTAATTTTGTCTTTGCACCATGAGCAGATCCACATATTATATTAACACAAAATCTATACTAATATAATGCTGAAAAGTTTCCTTGTTTGCGTGAACGCGTTTTATTTGAAAAAATATTGAGTGTATGATAGCCCATTTATCGAGGAAGGCTTTAGGCTATAAATTATCACGCTACCACCAATAGGAGTGGAGCACCAATGAATAAAGTTACAAAACCTTTTTTTTTTCATTTGAAAGCTTACGTTAACGAAGTCGCAGGTCAAAGTAACTATTCCATGTGGATGAAATCGCGGGCAGAAGCTAGTATATGTAATAATGATATAGAAGTAGGCAACAAAATCACAGTTTTATCAACGACGATTAGATTTACTGGGGTCTTGAAATAGATAAAAGTAATTGGTATATAAGTAGTAATAAATTATAGATAGCTATTGATTGTCAAGATGAAATGGTATTTCTTGGGGTTGGTGTTTGTGATCGTCTGTGGTGAAGAGCTGAAGCTAGCTGAACAATGTGATCGGAGGGTGTGCCGGCTACCACGCTGTAGGTGTTCCGGAACCGATATTCCTGGTGGTCTGGCGGCGAGGAATACTCCTCAGGTATGTTAGGTGGTCGGACGATATCTCCAAGGTGGCGGGGAAAAAATAGATGGGAAAGGCCAAGGATCGAGCCCAATGGCGTGCGCTGGAGGAGGCCTATGTTCAGTAGTGGACCAGGGTAGGCTGATGACGATGATAATGTTAAAAAATGTGCTAAAAGCCGTGGTGTAAGAGCCTTATATTCTGTCAAAAGTCACTTTTGACAATCTTGTTGAAGGTCCAGAATATTCAACAAGATTCAATTCAGATAGCGTTAACAGAATAAGAGTAGATAGATTATATCTAAAAATCTAAAATATTTTTATTAAAATAGTCCTTCACAAGCACTTATGAATAGTCAGACTCTAACGCTCGGAAGGTTGGTTTTGCTGAGAAGAGCCGGCAATAAACTCAGCAAAGTTTCTTATTGTTAACAAGCCTATAAAATAAATTACCAGTGGGCATAGTAGTTAGTTACCCTGACTTTCAAACTGCAAGTCATGGGTTTGATTGAAGAACAAAGATTTGTGTGCATGAACATTATCTATCATGAATATAAGTTTTTCTGTAAATACCTGCCAAACTAAAGTATGTTAAAAGTGCTATATGTAGGTAACTCTGCTTGACTTATCATCAGATGGGCTTGATGTGAAAAATTTCGTATCTATTTTAAAACTTAGACTTATCATCAGATAGGCTTTATGTGAAAAATTTCGAATGTATTTTAAAACTTCATCTCCAGTTCGTCATGATAACCTTCGACGATGCTGTGAATGCGAACAACATCCTCACGTACCGGGAGATCATGTACGAGCGCCGCAACTCCAACGGATGTCCAGCTGGCGCCACCTTCTACATCTGGCACGAGTGGACGGATTACCAGCAGGTCAACGAACTTTATAACGAAGGTAAACTTTACCAAATAACCGCCCCCCCCCCCCCCCTCCCTTCTTAAATATCACTCCTTTTCAATTTGTTTGTCATCAGAATCCATTATGACAGTTACTATAAAAAATATCAGGCATCATGCCCAACAAACGCGCATTCCAAAATAAATTAAACATACGACATATCTGGCAATAAATAAAAAAGACCTGCACAGGACCTCATGAAACATCGACTCAAATGCTTCGTTCGGAAGATTGCTTTTGCTGAGAGGTCCCTGCAATAAATTGAAGAAATGTAGAAATTACTTAATTATCAGAAAAAAACGGCCAAGTGCGAGTCGGACTCGCGCACCGAGGGTTCCGTACAAACCTGCAAGGTTTACAAAGTTCGTTCATTACGACAATTAATAACGTTAAGTAATAAGTTTATATTTATTAAAAAATATATATTTTGTAATGTAACTAAAAATTTAAGGTTTTCGGAATTTTTCCTTTATGTGTGCTATAAAACATTGCTTCATGCCAAATTTCAAGATTTTAGGTCGACTGGAAGTACCCTTTAGGTTTTGATTCCCTTGCGAGTACTTGCGAGTTTCAAAATATGCAGCTTGAATTGCTGTTTCTTTTCATTGCGTTGACATAGAAGTTTGATTTCGTTACAGCTTAAAGGTATTATAGACCTGAGTATTTGGTATGAATTTCAATTTAATACCTCTACGCGTTTATGAGGAAATGGGTAGTAAGTTTAAAATTATTAAAAAAAAATATATTATGTGATGTAACTAAAAATTTATGGTTTTCGTAATTTTTCCTTTATCTATGCTATAAGACGTTGCTTCGTACCAAATTTCAAGATTCTGAGTTCACGGGAAGCACCCTGTAGGTTTTGATTCCCTTGCAAGTGTCGAAAATTTGCGGCATAAACGGCTGTATCTTTTGATTGCGTTGGCTTAGAAGTTTGATTTTTTCACAGCTTCAAGGGACAGTAGACCTGAGTAATTGATATAAATTTCAGCTTCATACCTCCACGCGTTCCTGAGAAAAAGGGTCTTGACAGACGGACGGACAGACGGACAACAAAGTGATCCTATAAGGGTTCCGTTTTTTCCTTTTGAGGTACGGAACCCTAAAAACATATTGGTGTTACATGAAGCTATTAAAATATTTGCCAGGTTTCGAGATGGCACTGCACTCGATCAGCCATAAAGACTCACAGTCCTACTGGGCTGAAGCCACGTACGAGGACATGAAGATGGAGTTTGGAGACCAGAAAATACAGTTGGCACACTTCGCCAATATTCCTTACGAAGATATTAAAGGCAAGTTCGAATTCAGGATATTTCGTTACACATCTGCTCAGAATTTCTGAATAATTTCTGAATAGTATGTTCTGGTATAAATACCACAAGGTTCTAGGACATTTATGGAGGTAAAAACTGCTGAAGTTCGAAAGTTAACCTTCAACTGAGAAATTGAAAGTTTATTTTTATACATGCTTATATCGACATATCGGATCCTCATGATTGGTATCCGTTCGCCACTGACCCACGGCGATTTAACAGATTCCATGAAATACCTCGTTGGGGAGTTAATGAGCCACATAATATATAAGTAAATATCCTGGAACATTTTTCACACAAGCCCAATTGGATTCCAAACCATGCAGAGTTATAGTAACCAGACACCTGGTATACTACTTATACTACTTTTAAAACATACTAATATTGATATTTACATCCAGACAGAACTAACAGCGATGTTCCTGCATGTAAATGTTTTTCAATTACCATAATTTTCAGGAATACGGATCCCATATCTGCAAATGACAGGCAACGCGAGTTTCCAAGTTATGCGAGACTACGGCATCCAGTACGACAGCTCCTGGCCAACGATCTCGTACACCAACCCTGGTCTCTGGCCCTACACCCTGGACTACGCATCAACCCAGGACTGTGTGATACCACCGTGTCCCACTGCGTCTATACCTGGTACTTGGGTCCTGCCTATGGTATCCTGGTTAGACCTAAATGGAGAGCCTTGTGCTATGGCCGATTACTGCAACGCTCAGTGAGTTTTGTGAAAGCCTATTGTACCAAAGGGTTCTTTCAGGAAAGGATGTTTTTATATGTTTACGCAGCTGATAGAAGAACAGCTAATGTGTTACATACTTTCTCTCATAAGCGATATTTTATTTATTGAAATTGAATGAATATTATTATAAGCCTACCCGGGCATTTACACATAGCTAGTCTATTGGTTCGGGTTCCTTTGAAATGAGAACTTTGATTACTGTACTGTACAGTTCTCTGTAAAATATCACTGTACTCTAGATATAATAAAAGGTACTCACATTTGTAAACTCTCCTAATCAATTGCCAAACTTTTAGAGCTACATTCTAGGACATGATCTTTATCTTTTCTTCCAATGCCTTCAGCCCACCGCTGCACAACTCGGAGGCGTGGTTCCAGTTCATAGTGAGGAACTTCGAGAGGCAGTACCTTGGCAATCGTTCGCCCTTCGGCTTCTACGTACACGAGCCCTTCCTCAGTGACAACCCTGCCGTGAAGAAGGCACTAGTGAGGTTTATGAATATGGTGAACAACATGCATGACGCATTTATGGTATGTAACTTTCTATTACTATTACTTTCATCTATATCCTAACTAATATTATAAATGGGAAAGTAACTGTCTGTCTGGCTTTCACGCTTAAGTACACATATAGTTTAGAGATTAAGGAAGGACATAGGCTGCTTATTGTTCCGGAAAAATTTAAGAGTTTATAATAAAGTACAGTACCTACCTTAAATTTTTCCGGGATAAAGGTAGCCTAGGTTTTTTTCCAGAACACATTCTAATTCTGGGCCAAATTTTATCGCGATCCCTTCTGCCGTTCTGGCTTGAAAGAGTTAGAAACATAATATCTATAAATTCTTACAAAGTTTCGCATAATAATATTAAGTAGTAGGAGTTAGGACTAGCTTCTGTTACACCCATTGCTTGGGGATCTTCTAGGGAAGTGGATCTCAGGTTTAAGAGTAGTCTAACAGATAGACAGAGAGTTACTTCCACATTAATAAAATTAGTATTGATGATTTCTTATCACATAAAACATTGTCAGCGCCATCTCTAATCAGCAACTGTTACTAATATCGCTTATTAAATATCTTTTCAGGTAAACTCAGCAGATGTGATCGAGTGGGTGAAGCACCCAGTACCTCTGAATGAGTATGTGAAAGCCCCATGTAAGAGGAGGCGTCATGCCCAATGCCCTGGATCAATCTGTGGACCTCTTTTCTCTCACCACTCAGAAGTAAGTATGAAATGGGTTGAACCGGTTGGCTTGGTGGTTAGTCACTCTGACTTTGAAGCCGATGGTCGAAATCCCACGAACGACAAACATTTGTATGCATGAACATGTCAGTTATCCATGTTAATTTCTATATAAGTATGTATTTGCACAAGCTCTGCTCAGTTTTTTTTTTGTTAATTTTTATAAGCTAGAGCTTGATCCCATCCCAACTGATGGACGGATCAGACTGGCCGTGTATTAAAAATGTCGAGAATAGTCTACAATTACACAGACATTATTAAGAGGAAATTTTTATTTTATTTTTGTAGGTATGTTTGTAATTAATATACTTAAAAAAGTGCCGATTTTAAAAAATATTTCACAAATGGAAAGCTACATTATCAGGCAGTAACATAGTCTACCCATATATATTTTATCCCTGTATTCCGGAAAAGGAACAACGTTAGTGAAACCGCGCGGAGGCAGTTAGCTATTTATGAATTATGTAAATGCTGGACAAGCATTCGTGTGCATGATTTGCTTGTTTGTTTGTTGTTTAATGTATATTTTAAATACTATTAAGTATAGCAAGCCGTGCTTTCTTTGGAATCTGATCGGCTGTATTGTCCCAGGATATTAATTAATTATTGGTTTCACAAGCTCTAGTCTATCTCTGTACCTACCAAGTTTCATAAACATCTGCCTTGTGGTTTTTGGCGTGAAAGCGTTGACAGACAGATATTTAGCATTTATAATATTAGTAGATAATGACTTCTATATGTACACGTGTCAAATAAGGACCTAGGAACAAGTATTTTACGTAATGCTGTTTATATTAAACATAGAAAAGTCAGCATGATAAAGAAAGTTATACAATTTGATGTAATATCAGATTATTGAGCACTTATCAATAACCAGATTTTTGCATTAAAATGAAATATAATATCAGGTAATTGCATCGCTATTGCAATATATGTGTCACGATAATATCATGATAGTTATTTGTATAATATAGGTATATGTAGGTACCTACAGGTGTACGAACTTACCTAATAAGATAAGACTTTTTTACGTCCCAAAGGCATACAAAAACTATTAAAAAATATGTATATTTAAAATTATCATACTTTATTCAATGTATACTAATATATATAACAGACATATCTCTTAAATAAACTACTCATGTCACAATGTTAGTTCTTTACCATACTCCTCTGAAACGGCTTGACCGATTTTTATGAAATATTCAGTAGGTCTGAGAATCGGCTACTATATATTTTTGATAGGGGATGGGAACTACGCGGGTGAAACCGCGGGACGGCAGCTAGATAATAATGAAGATACTAATTGAGGAAAACTAATTTGAAACTTAAAATGTGTGGAATCCATGTTTACATCATAGGTAGGTACCTTAACAATTAATATGTGGAAATTTCATAATATAGAGCTGTGGTCCTCAAACTCTTTTAGGCTTCTAGATCTTGAAATGTTTTTACTATGGGAACAGTAAAAGATTTTTTTGTCTTAAGGCCTCATTCCCACGAGAGTTTTTTAAAGTACGTTAAAAAATCGTTCAAATACAACAAATGCATTCCCATGTATATTATGTTCACACGATAGCGTTTTTAAAACGCGACGCTTATTTATCGAGCGGTGTTGCAGTTTCAACTTTGGGCGTTGGATATAGAGAAAATTATTGTAGGTACTAGGAAATGCATTTGTTGTGTTTGAACGCTTTTTAACGTCCGCTAAAACTCTCAAGCGAATGAGGGCTAATCTCTTTGGTTATTTAGGGAGCGCCTACTGTAGGAATGATTATGATGATTTTGAATGGTTTTTTTTACATTTATTTTCAGATGCAGTATTGGATGCTAACCTGTAACGTATGTCCTAGCGTTTATCCTTGGCTTGGAAATCCTTTTGGTTTTGAATTATAAGAAAATGTGAATATAATACTGTGCACGGTTAAACTTTATTAAAACTATTTTTATAGTTTTTTTTCTTAATAACCCTCCCATATTTGAAGAAGTTAATATAATGGGATAACTTAGAAAAATAGCAAAAAATATGCTAATAGATGGAAGAGGCTTTAGAAATATTTTTATTGGTATTTTTTTAACCTTGGGGTGACTGATTTTTATTCATTAAATTCTTGAACCGTATCGCAGGTTTAAGTAAGCTCGACTTGTGACATTCTGACAATTTAGGTTTAAGTCCCAGGTCATACAAATATTAATGTATTGCTGTTAAAAATATTTGGACATAAAATATCTTTAGAATAGAATAGTATACAAAACAAACATTTAAGTAGGTACACTACTTCCTCAAGAATACTAGGTACCTACTTATTTTTAAGGATGATCCGGTATATACAAGGATTTTAGAGATAATGGATTGATGATACCAATCATTAGTCAAAATTAGGGATGTTTGCCTACATCCGCATGTATACTACTCGTAATTATTAATGCGGATGTACAAGCGGATGCTAATGCAGCGCATTTCGCGACAGGAAAGAAATTGTACGGGGCCGGCAAATGACGACAAAGCGGACGGCACTTGCTGACTCACCAAAGTCCGAACGTTTCCACCACAAGATTCAACGTGTTTTTTATTGCTTATCAACTGTATTTCATAACTTAATCGTGATTTTTGTCACATTTTTTATTTAGGACATAGGATGGTTTTCAAAATCAATTCTAAGGTTGCGGTCATTGGTGTTATTTTCTAAATACTCTAGTTGTATCTGCGGATGTCAAAACATCCATATCCGCAAAATCCGCAGTGGAGACAACAACCCCAAAATTGATGGGGATTTGAGCATTTAGATACTTATATTATTGTTATTTATAGTTGCGGTAATTTACCAAAGTATTGCTCATATATTTATCAAACAGCGATCAGCCCAATAGATTTAATTTTAATTATGATAATTACATTGTTATGTAAAGTAAGGTACCAAATTCAGAGAATTCCTTATCAAAAATCTGTTTATCATTTTCATTGATATACAATTTAACTTTTTGAATCAAACAAAACACCTTTTGAACATTACAATAATAGATTATGCTAAAGAAATTTTCTATCTCAAAGTGCTCTTTTACTTCATAGGAAACCAACCCGAGTAGAGAGCATGTATATAAGTCGTTAATACTAGCTGCATCCGCGCGGTTTCACCCGCGTAGTTCCCTACCGTGGGAGTATAGGAATAAAATACAGCCTATGTTTACCGGAGATGGTGTAGCTTCCCAATAGTGAAAGAATTTTTCAAATCGGTCAAGTAGTTTCGGAGCCTATTCATTGCAAACAAATCAATAATTAAATATATCACCTATGATACCACTACCTATAGATTTATTAATTCAGTACAAACATTCGTATGTAAATTGAAATTGCTTGGCCTACCTAAGGTTGATCAACAATAATATCCCCTGATTTTCAGGTCCTGAATATCATACCCACAACATGATGCTTGAAAGGCAAGTAGCTACTACTACAAAGGCAATCAATTAGTTGATATTTAAAAATAAATAAATACTGCCATGTTGTATACACGGCCAATCCCATTTAAAACTAAGCAGTGCTTGTAGTATGGTAACCAAATAGCTAATACTTATATTATTAATGCGAAAGGTTGAGTAAAGTTGAGTATGGGTGTTACTCTTTACCGCCCTCTCTCGGATTTCGAGGATTTCCTCGAAATCCTCACCGCGGTGATTGGGAGGGCGGTGCCGCGTCAGGTTGCCGTGGTCGGCGACCTGAATGCCAAGTCGGTGGCCTGGGGCAACCAGGCCACCAGGTGCAACGTCCGCGGGCGCGCCGTCGAATTTTGGGCGGCCTCGACCGGTGTGTCCCTCTTGAACAGAGGGACGGTCCACACGTGCGTGCGGCAACGGGGAGGGTCAGTGGTGGACGTTTCGTTCGCCACCCCCGTTCTAGCTGCACGCATCGTGAACTGGCGGGTGGAAATGGTGGAGACCTACTCGGACCACCGCTATGTGCGGTTCGACGTCTCCACCCAGAGCCCACGGGGGACGGCCCGCTCGGGTCGTTCTCACTTTCCACGCTGGGCTCTCACCCGCCTGGACAGAGAGGCCGCCGAGGAGGCGGCGTTCCTGCAGGACTGGCTGGCGCCCCCAGTCCAAGGCGCGGACGTGGACGCCGCCGCGGCGGAATTGCGGCGGTCCTTGACCGAGGTGTGCGATTTTTGCATGCCTCGGTCACGCCGTCAGCCCCCCCGACGCGCCGTTTACTGGTGGTCGGAGGAGCTGACGGGGCTCCGAGCCGCCTGCGTGGCGCGCCGGAGGGCCTACGCGCGGAGCCGACGGCGCAGCCGTCGAAGCCCGGCCGAGGAGGACCTCCTCTACGCCTCCTACCTGGAGGCAAAAGAGGTCCTCAAGGCGGCGATGATCGCCGCCAACGACTCGGCCCGGGCAGAGATGCTGGAGGGTCTCGACAGGGACCCCTATGGGAGACCATATAAGGCGGCGCGGAATAAACTGCGCCCCTTTGGTCCCCCCCTGACGCAGACCCTCGAGCCGACATTGCTGGATGGGGTGGTGCGGGCGCTGTTCCCGTCATCGGGGACGGACTTCACCCCACCAGCAATGGACCCTCCGCGGGGGGCGGCTCCGCCAGCCGAAGAGGTTCCTCCGGTGTCCGAGGTGGAACTTGAGTCGGGCCTACTTCGCCTCCGCGCGAAGAGGACGGCCCCTGGGCCGGACGGCGTCCCTGCACGTGTGGTGGCCATAGCTGCCGCTCACATGGGGGAGAGGCTTCGGGACCTGTTCAGCGCGTGTTTCACGACTGGAAGGTTCCCGAAGCCTTGGAAGGAGGGGCAGCTATGCCTCCTACGCAAAGAGGGACGCCCGGCGGATTCCCCCTCGGCGTACCGGCCCATCGTTCTGCTCGATGAGGTCGGTAAAATGTTCGAGGGGGTCATCGCCGACCGGCTCAATGGGCACCTGCGGGAGGCGGGGCCGGACCTGTCGGACGCTCAGTTCGGGTTCCGACGGGAGCGTTCGACAGTGGACGCGTTGGCCCGGCTCAAGGGCCAAGTGAAGGAGGCCGTAGAGGAGGGGGGCGGAGTGCTGGCCGTGTCATTCGACATTGCCAACGCCTTCAACTCCGTCCCCCACTCTACGATCCTGGAGGCACTCCGATACCACGGAGTGCCTCCGTACCTGCGCACGCTCCTGGCCAGTTACCTGGAGGACCGAGTGGTCCTCCTGGTGGACAAGACGGCCAGGATGCGGCGATACAGCGCCGAGTCCGGTGTCCCACAGGGATCCGTCCTAGGACCGCTCCTGTGGAACATCGGATTCGACTGGCTGTTGCGCGGGACCCTCCTCCGTGGCACGAGTGTCATCTGCTACGCGGATGACACTCTCCTCACTGCCCGGGGGGGGGACTTTAGGGAGGCGGCCAACTTGGCCTCGGCGGGCGGATCCTTGGTTGCAGAGAGGATCCGCCGCCTAGGGCTGACGGTGGCTCTGCGCAAGACCGAGGCCGTGTATTTTCATGGGCCTCGGCAGCGCATCCCACCCGACGGCCACATCACCGTGGCGGGAGCCACGATAGGGGTCAAGACCCAGATGAAGTATCTGGGTCTGGTCCTCGATAGCAGGTGGCGTTTCGGCCCGCACTTTAGCGGGCTGTCGACGCGCCTGCTGAGGACCGCTGACTCCCTATCGTGGCTCCTCCCAAATTTGGGAGGGCCCGGGGCACGATGCCGGCGGTTGTACGCCGGCATCCTGCGGAGCATGGCCCTGTACGGGGCACCCATTTGGGCGGACTCCCTCCACAGGAGGGAGAACGCCACTGCGATACGCAGGCCCCAAAGGGCCATCGCTCTGCGGGTAGCCAGGGCCTACCGATCGGTGGGCCACTCGGCGGCGTGCGCTCTGGCGGGCACCCCTCCTTGGGAGCTCGAGGCGTGGGTGCTCGCCAGAGTGTACGAGTGGACGGCCCGGCGTAGGGCGCTCGGGGAGCGCCCCGCCGCGGAAGAGCGGGAGGCCGTGCGGCGGGAGGCGGGGACCGCAATCGTCCAACACTGGACGGAGGACCTCGCCTCCGCCGTCTTCGGCCGACGGACGCGCTCGGGCCGGTCCTGCAGGACTGGCTCGAGCGGTCTCACGGGTTCCTCTCCTTCCGTCTGGTGCAGGTATTATCCGGGCATGGATGCTTCGGATCGTTCCTGCACCGGATTCGGAGGGAGGAGAGCCCGGCGTGCCACCACTGCGGCGCGGCGGATGATACGGCGCAGCACACCCTCGAGGTGTGCCCAGCCTGGTCGGAGCAGCGCCGCAGTCTTTCCGCGGCGGTCGGGCCGGACCTCTCGCTTCCCAGCGTGGTCCGTGGCATGCTGGGAGGCGAGAGCGCCTGGGCGGCGGTAGCCTCCTTCTGCGAGGAAGTGATGTCGCAGAAGGAGGCGGCGGAGCGTGCGCGGGAGGATGATCCCCTCGCGTCACAGCTCCGCCGGCGGAGAAGGGGGGGGAGGCGGCGACAGTACGATCGCCGTCACCTCCCCCCCTAGGCGGTGGTGACCAGCGGGAGAAAGGGCGCGGGGGCGCCCACTCCCGCATTGCACGGTGCACCACCGTAGCGGGAGGGAATGGCCGAGCACTCGCGGTCATTCCCAGATCCCCCTCCCAGCACGGGAGGGGGACGAGAAGGGCTCGCCGAGAGGGCGGGCGGTCGCCGGGGGGGACTGGACGCAAGGGCTGTGCCAGATTCCCAGTCCCCCCCCCACAAAGGCGAGGAAGGAGTGCCGCTGGGTCGTTTAGTGGGTATACCGGTTGACTAGCAACCGGGGAGTCCCACATAACCCTTCCTGTCCCCCGACAGGGAGGGTATGCGTAACGCATTTTTCCCAGCGATAAAAAAAAAAAAAAAAAAAAAAAAATGGGTGTTACTCTTTGCTGTGCCGGATTCCCAGTCCCCCCCCATAAAAGACGAGGAAAGAGTGTCGCTGGGTTGTTTAGTGGGTATACCGGTTGGCTAGCAACCGGGGAGTCCCACATAACCCTTCCTGTCCCCCGACAGGGAGGGTATGCGTAACGCATTTTTCCCAGCGTAAAAAAAAAAAAAAAAAAAAAAAAAAATGGGTGTTACTCTTTCATACCAAAACGGCTGAAGGGATCGCGATAAAATTTGGCACATAGTTAGACTACGTTCTAGAATAACACATAGGTTTATTGTTATTCCGGATTTAAACACTCAGCCTAGCCCAGTCGTTAATGCACACCAATAGATATCGAACCCATAACCAAAAGCAAGGTAGCTAAGTACAAAGCTAGCCAGCCAGCCAAATACCTAATAATAACAATATTAATTATGGTTTAATACCACCCAATCCTATTTTTGGTTAAGGGTTTTAAAATAGGGAAGGATGATCACGGTACCTATAACTATCTGCATCCAAAAACTGTAATTCCCAATATCCTGTGTTTAAACAGATAAGATAAAGCGCATAAAAAGCGCATAGAATCAAAAGGATGATAAAATTTACTAATTAATCGTTGATTTGATGATAAAATCACATATAAATTGGTTGGTGTAAGATTATAACTGTAGCATATCTCCGAAAGGTACGATGTTCGTACGCTGGTTTTTTTTGTTCGCCCTTGTGGTGTTAGTGAAGGGTGATGGGGACCTGCCCCTGGCTGAGGTGTGTGATGCAGAGGCTTGCCAGCTACCGGATTGTAGATGCTCATCTACTGAAATTCCTGGAGGCTTAGCCCCGCGAGACACACCGCAGGTTTGTTTTTAACTGATGGAAAAGAGGTTTTATTATTTATTATCCTGGGGGATTTTACTTGTGTATCTGTCTGTGGCCCAAATGAAGTCCAAAGTAATAGATTAATTTCGTTGAGTTTCCTTTCTATTAGAATGCTGATCGAGAGTATTCTCGGCGGTTTCAAGAAAGTCTGAAAGGCCAAAGTTGACCAAAGACTAAAGTTCATTAGAACATTTTAATCGATTTGAAGTGGTTTTGCTTATGTAATATTCTACTGACTTTACCTCTGTCCTTTATTATGATTATTATAATTATTTAGGCATATGTAAATAGAACCACCACGGTCTAGGGTCTCCAGTAACTGTACATCCTAATAAGGATTCATTTTAAAACTTTAACGCTTATGAGCTTCCTACGTTCTTAAAGTTTTTAAGCCAATTGGATTCTTATCAGAAAGCTTCTTTTAAATAAGTTAGTTATAAGCACTTTGGCACAAAAGTTTTGCCATTTAGGAACCCATTGTCAATCTGTTTTATGGGTTACAGTGTTAATAAATTACTGTTAGTTACTTCCTTGATCGATATAAGTTACTGGATCATGAAACACAGACTTGTATATCTTTTGGTGCCTATAGATTAAACATAACTGACATTATTCAATGTCAATATATTTTATAATTTATAATTTGACATATTGAATGTAATTTTGAAAATTTACCTAACTTCTTTGTAAATAAAAAATATATTTTGTTAGGTACTTGCTTTTCAAAGTCTACTAGTTTAGGAGCTGTGTGTCCTTTTGTTGTTATTTTATGACATCGAAAGTTTTAGTTAATTTCTTAGATTGGTATTTTATTGAAAAAGCTACAAACAATATATACGTTAAATCCCCTGGAAACGCGGATAAAACCACGGGACGGAAGTGACTTCATTATAAGTAGGTTATGTAAGCATTAACGTTTGTGCTTGACCTAAAAATACAAATTTGCGGCAAATACTACAAAACAAATCAGTGCCAGATTACTAAATAGATAATAAATAATAATCAACTTCATAAAAACCGTGTTGCCACAAACTGATTAATTATTCGGTAGATATATACCTACCTAATCTTATCACGAATCAATTTATTGAAGAGTCAATTTTATTGAAAATCGAAACCTACATAATATAGAAAATAATAATACGTATCAACAAGCCCTTAATGTAGGTATTACTGGGTAGGTTACTAGTGATCTGAATCCAAAAAACCTATTTAAAAACATTAAACAAAGTATACACCCAATAGCCTAAAATAAGTATCTGTTATATACCTACAAAACATTAAATAGTAAAACTAGAGTAGTAAAACGAGATCAAAAATCCTATCTGTTTATAAACACATAGAGAACACAACTATCCAACTTCATTTCACAAATATTTTACCATCCCAAATATCTCAGTGACTAACTTTAAATTTCCCATCCAGTTCGTGACGTTGACCTTCGACGACGGCGTCAACATCAACAACATCCTCACGTACAGGGACATCCTGTACGACAGGGTCAACTCCAACGGATGTCCAGCTGGCACCACGTTCTACATCAACCATGAGTACACAAACTATCAGCTCGTCAACGAACTCTACAACAAGGGTATGGAGATCGCACTGCATTCCATCAGCCACCAGACTCCGCAGACGTACTGGGCTCAGGCTGACTATGACACGATGAAGCAGGAGTTTGCTGACCAGAAGGTCCAGATGGCACATTTCGCTAATATTCCCTATGATGGAATCAAGGGTGAGTTTCATCTTAAAATAAAGATTTGTCTTTTTATTTGTTTGTTAGGAATAACTGGACCAATCGGATTATTTCGACAATAGAAAGCTACGGTATTTGTGAGTGTTATACGCTATATTTTGTCCCTGCATTCCTATGGGAACGGGAACTACGCCGGTAAAACCGAGGGCGGAAGCAATTGGTTATACAGAGAAAGAAAGAATAGATCAGGCTAAAGTGAGGAACAATAGTGAATAATAATAATAATAATTTTAATAATAATTTAATATATTAATATATTTAATATTTTAATAATAATAAATAAAGAATAGAAGGTTTATGAAGACATAATCTTAGCATGCACATATTTCATGTGAATCATCCGAAAAAAAGGTTGTTAACAATAAACATCATTTGGACAAGTTTTTTGTAAACTTGAACCTGACGTGCAAGATTGAACCGGTCCAATCTTGCAATACTTTATCTATAGGATTATTGCATGACACATAGAATGGCGAAATAAACTTATATCAATGAATTTGTTTTGTTGCATCCATTTCTGAACATAAGAAATATGCTTTTGGTGATGCAACAAAACAAATTCAAGTTTAACCACAATTCCTTCAAAAAACCAACCACTCAAACACTAACACCAAAATCCTTCAAATCCGCAGGAGTGCGAATTCCCTTCCTCCAACTGGCTGGCAACGCGAGCTTCCAGGTGATGGCGGATTACGACCTGGACTTCGATTCCTCCTGGCCCACAGTCACGTTCATCGAGCCTGCTCTGTGGCCATACACCCTGCACTACGCGTCCACCCAGGACTGCGTCATCCCCCCCTGCCCCACCGCCTCCATCCCTGGACCCTGGATCCAGCCCATGGTTACGTGGAGAGATCTGAACAACGCTCCGTGCTCTATGGTGGATTCTTGCTTTTGGATGTGAGTTTTGGACACATGGTGGACTATGACCTTCTTGAACGACTGATGGGACTGTAGTTGCTTTATACCTAGTTGAATTTTTATTTGGAACATGTTGATAATGTTCCAAATAAAAATGAAATGAATCAATGAAGATGTTGAAATGGGAGATATAGATATCATATTTTAAAGTGTGAAAATATAGAAAATTTGCTTTAGTGTCTTTATAATAATTAATACAATGTATATAGCACTAGGTACGAAATACAAGGTACTTTTTTATACCACAAAGGTGGCAAACAGGCACAGTCACTCACGCGTTGCCGACACTGTAAAAATCTCTTCACTCCCTTCTTGAAGAACCCCATGCTGTAGTATGCTGTACAATATAAAATTTCGCTATGTTTTACATAACTGACATGGAATAGATAAGCCAGAATAAAATGATTACACTCTTCCAGCCCAGACCTGACTGACGAGGAGGAATGGTTCAAGTTTATCCTGACTAACTTCGAGAGGCACTACCTCGGTAACAGAGCCCCCTTCGGCTTCTACATCCACGAGTGGTACATCAGCGCCAACCCAGCTGTAAAACGCGCTTTAGTCCGCTTCATAGACTTGGTCAATAAACTTCAGGATACGTTCATGGTAAAAAAAATTATGCTGCTTTTTATCTAGCAATTTTTACGATTTTTGGGCGACATGATGTTGAATGAAAATTTCATATAGGTTAGTAAGGGTGACGTCACTTAACACCATATTCGAGTAATGTTAGTTCTTAAGGTATACTTAATATGCTGATAAAGGAGTAAGAATAAAAAAAACAGAGGCGCTATTAATGGTTGAGAGCACTCTGCGCTCATCGCGCTACTAGTCGATTTGTATTTAACGTTTAGTATATTATTTATCATGTTTACATTTTTTGAATTAACAACTGGAGCTACATACGCTATTCAATGGTAATTAAATATAGGAAAATTAGCCTCCCTTATCACTTTACTCGTCAGTTCTTCACCTGTTATCTACTCAAATCAAAATGAGGTACCTACCCATATTTTTTCCTACTCGAGCTAACCAGGCCTTCCCTAATACATACACAAGTCTAAGACCTATACATTCCTTTCCAAACATGATTTTAATAAAGGTATTATCTCAGGTGACCTCATCCGAAGTTCTCGACTGGGTGAAGGACCCTATTCCAGTTGATGAGTACCTGAAGAAGCCGTGCAGAACATTCATCCCGACCACCTGCCCAGCGTCCAGCTGCGGACCTCTGAACGCTGAACATACTCCGGTACTTTATTATTTATACTATTGTGAAGACAGTTAGATAGGGTTATTATGTCTTAGTAGAATATTAGTTTAACATCAGCTCATATACGACTCCACCAAGGAGGATACCTCCCCTAACAACGAGGGGGTTTATGCCATAGTAAGCCACGTGGGCCTAGTGCCAACTAGCGGACTTCATATGGCTTTCATTGACATCATACATGTTTCGTCACGATATTTTCCATCATCATATCTTTCGTCGCTGTGTTGAGCCACAAAGGCTTTGTCAGAAGTTAAAAGCCCTACAAGCAATAAACGAAGCTCAAAACTACATTTACTAGATAAAATTGTCAGAAAGAGAGCGCCTGAGTGAGTCGAGATAGCAACATATCGCTCTCACCATTCAAATGCTGGAAGCTCTCAAGTTGATGAGGCGCAAAGTATACCTATATAGGTATATAGTAGTACTCAAATCATTTGTATGTCATCTTTCTACCTAACACTAAGGTTACTTCCTCACCAATAACTTTTGTACCTATAGCATCGTTTTAAATAGAATAGATTTTACCAGATAGGAGATAGCACTGACTTCTGTAAGACAGGTATCCTACTTAGCTAAGTCAAGGACTAGATATTTCTTTTTATTTGACAATTTATTTTCTGGGATATTTTTTACAAACGGCCAATATGATTTCAAACTAAGCAGAGCATTTGCTATGGTAACTAGATAGCTGATAAATTACTTGTAAATAGGTACACAGATCCAAAACTAACAGACATATTATCTTAATGCAAACAAACAGACAGCCCGGTTGGCTTTGTGGTTAGTGACCCTGACTTTCAAGCCGCGGGTCGTGGGTTCGATTCCCACCCAGGACAAACATTTGTCTGCATGAATATGTCTGTTTGTCCTGTGTCTGGATGTATATATCTATATCTATAAGTATGTATTTAAAAATAGTATATGTAGTAGGTATATCAGCTATCTGGTTACCATAACACAAGCTCACTTTGATGTTTAATTTGGAATCAGATTGGCCGTGTGTGAAAAAATGTCCCAGGATATTTATTATTTTATTAAATGTTTGTCCTAAGGCAGTTGTCCCAGCAACGACGAGAAAACGACTAACTATCGGCTATTTTCTCGCTCAAGAAACGTACAATAGATATACTTTCTGTGTGAACAAAAGAGATGCATATACAAATAGTTAATCGCTGACTGTTCACACTGCCGGCGAGCACTCGCTTCACTAGTTTGTCGCTACTTTTACACAAATATCGGAACTACGCACTCGCTCCCCGCGTCTCGCTAACTCGTTTCTAGTTCTAGCTCTACTCGTTACTCGTTAATCGTTGCCGGTGAGACAAGTGCCTTAGTGGGATTTAAAACTACGACCAGTGGCTTAAGATCAGGGTCACTAAATTAATACTTATTGTGTTACAGATGCAATATTGGATGCAAGTCTGCAACGTCTGCCCCGCCGTGTACCCGTGGCTAGGCAACCCCCTGGGACTCGCTTCGTAAAATAATATAGTTTTAAATAAATAATAAATTAATATTACACAATTAAAATGTTTCTTTTTGGCCTATTTCCTTATTTGGTTGAATCTTTCGGAAATTTTTAATACTACTAATATTATAAATGCGAAAGTATGAGAGAATATATGGATGTATCTTTGTTGGTCTTTCACGTTAGAACGGCTGAAGGGATCGCAACGAGATGGTGCAAAGTTAAAATATTTTTTTTTGCCTTGGAACATTGAAGATCCCTCGGGAACGCGGGTGAAACCGCGGGAAGCCACTAGTAATACGCAAAAAATGTTATTTAGTTGTATTTCGGAATTTTCCTTAGTTTGAATGTTTGTTTTATTTTGTGTTTACAATAAATATTACTGAAAACTGGTAGGTACGCAGCAATAGATCTACATTCATCCTACTACTATTATAAAGGCGAAAGTTTGTAAGTATGGATGTATGTATGTATGGATGTTTGTTACTCTTTCACGCTCCAACGGCTGAAGGGATCTGCTTGAAATTTGGCACAGAGCTAGAATATGTTCTGGAATAACACATAGGCTACTTTTTATCCCGGGAACGCGGGTGAAACCGCGGGGAGCCACTAGTAAATACATATACCTATGGATATAAAATATTTTTAATAAGTCACCAAATTGATATCACTTCTAAGGTCATTATTGGGTTGAAGTTTTGTTTTTCTTTGTGCTAATAATCAGGTAATTTTATGGGTAACCGGTATGTTGCAGTCAAATAAATATAATCTATACTTACCTACTAATATTATAAATGCGAAAGTAACTCTGTCTGTTTTGCTTTCATGCTAAAACTATTTAACCGATTTAAATTAAATTTGGTACACAGATGGTCTAGACCAATATTATATTTATAGGGGCCACAAACACGTTTCAGTCATGGTGTCGAGGGCCACAAGCAAAAGTTATTTAGGTCTTCATTAAAACGTAATTCCAAGTTAACGATGTAGATAGTAAAAAAAATTGTAACTTCAGATGGTCCAATAACAAAGGTTGAGTATAGCTGGTCTAGAGCCTGAAAAGGACATAGGCTACTTTTTATTCCGGGAAACTTGAAGATCCCTGTTAAAAATATATATATGAATACACTGCAGGGAAGTTTTATAATGTATTTTTTTACAGTTTTTAATAGAGCTAGAATTAATATTCAAAAACAAAATAATATCTATATACCTTCTGAGTAGTTTTTTCATCATACTTAGGCAAGGGTAATAAAACCTAACTTTATCATATACCTACTATTTTTATATAGACATCTTGTTTGTTATTTTTTGTCTATACAAATCAAGTTATTCTATATTTATTTATTCACATGTCGAATTTTTTTTTTTTTTTTTTATACCACAAGGGTGGCAAACAGGCATACGGTCCCACCTGATGGGAAGCGGTTACCGTAGCCTATGGACACTTGCAACACCAGAGGCGTCACTCACGCGTTGCCGACCCTATAAAAAAGGGAGCAACTATAGAGGCAGTGAAAGGGACAAAGCGCAATGCACTTCTCGTCGAAGGTCCAAACAGGCATCACTCCTGCACACCCCCACGACGCTACTCCATCCCTGGTCCCCCCACTGCCGCTACAGCGTCTCCTCATGGAGCTCTGGCTACCTTACTCACCGCAGGAACACAACACTACATGTAGTGTTATTTGGCTGCGGTCTTCTGTAAGGTGGAGGTACTACCCCAGTCGGGCTGCTCCAATTTCGAACGGACGAATCCGTTGCGCCCTACCTCCTTATTTTGAATTGATCAATGATATCATATGTTGACATTTTTGGTGACACACTAACTCTTTTTAGAAAAAAGTTGCTGAGTGTTAGTAATGCATTATAGTCATTTATGTTGATTTAATTTAATTTTTAGCATTGATTTTATTTTTTATTATTATTTTATGAGTCTTGTGTAAATTTAGGGTAAGTTATGTATGTTTAAATTTTATCTTTAGTTTTAATTATTTCTCTCATTTTTTGGTTCTGTTGTGTGTCCTTTATTAGTGCTTGTAGTCGTCACCTGTAATTGGGACACCATATACGATTTATATCTTTTGTACGTGTCTTTTAATGTATTGATGTGTGTTTTGTTGGTGATCTAATAAATAAATAAATAAATATACTATAACCAATTTAAAAAAAACCGACATCCTTATATTGTCAAACAGAAATATTATCCCTACTAATAATATAAATGCGTAAGTACTTAACTTTGTGTTACGCTTTCATTAAAGCACTTAATCAATTTTAATGATATTGGTATAAAGATAGACATGAGCTTGGGAAAGGACATAGGCTACCTTATATCCCGGGAAAGTAGCACCAACGGGACGCAAGATAGTTTTAAAGCAACCTTCCGAACCGAGCATTAGAGTCGACGTTTCATAAGTGCCTGTGAAGGCCTATTTGAATTACTAAATTTGTTTCATTTCATTTCATAAATATTTTCTTCAAAAAATGTATTCTTAAATATTTTTTATAATTTGAAATCAATAAGTAATTTTTACAGGGTCGACAACGCGTGAGTGACGCCCCTGGTGTTGCAAGCGTCCATAGGCCTAGGTAACCGCGCGCCATCAGGTGGGACCGTATGCCTGTTTGCCACCAAAAATGTCATTGCTATAGATATATAAGGGTAGAAGAATTGCATAGAAAAACCACTAAAAGTCATAAACAAATTAGCAGAAACTATTGTGAAATTACTTTATGCAAAAATGACTAATGAAAATCAACGTGTAACCATTTAAAATACTATGACAAATCGAGACAAACCTAAGAATCATTTTGAACTGAATCATACCGGTTTGTTTGTTAGCCCTTTTCTCCTTAACGGGGAATTGGGTAATCGTGATGAAACTTGGCTCCCGGTGTGGCATATACTTACGTAATATATTATTTTATCCTGGGTAATTTTTGGTATAATAATAATAATAAATATCCTGGGACATTTTTCACACACGGCCAATCTGTTACTAGACTAAGTCGAACAAGATAGCTGATACACTACATATACTCATTTTAAATCAAATACATCTTATATAAAATTCTCGTGTCACAATGTTAGTTACCAATGTTACCATACTCGTCCGAAACGGCTTGACCGATTTTTATGAAATTTTATATGCATATTCAGTAGGTCTGAGAATCGGCTACTATCTATTTTTCATACCCCTGTGATCATGGGAACGGGAACTATGCGGGGCGGCACCACACTTATATAGATTCAGACACAGAACAAACAGACATATTCGTGCATACAAATGTTTGCCCTTTGTGGGATTCCAACTAAAAACCCAACTGGTCAATCAAAATGCAGTTAAAAAGTTGTAGTATATTTATTATCATTTTATTAGTTTAAAAGACATATACATTGTTTAAGAACGAATTTTCAAAAGCTTCTCTTGAAATCAACGCTCTAGTTCAGCCTGTGTCTCCAAGAGTAATTGAGCTAAGGAGTTCTTTGCTCCTAAGTCTAATGTGGAGAAGTTCTCATCTCTCAACCTTGCAAGACACTCTTGTCTCTCATTGTCTTCCACTTTGCAAGGGTTTGGTCTCGGAGCCAGGACTAACCCTGGCTCTGGGGCACGGATGCACCTTAAAGGGGATTTTGCGAGGATATCAGCTATGGAGGCGTGGATAGATCCCCGCCATTCTGCTAAAGCTGCAATGGAAAATGTTTGGTGTAATAAAAACTTAAATTAAAAATAAAAAAAAACCCCCGACTAAGTTTTATTAAAAACGGCAGAACCGATTTTAATAAAACTTAGCTATTGTAATGTACGAATCATTTCCTTTTATTTGATACCCCACTCGGGCATATTTGCAAACAATCGGTTTTTCATTCCCACTTTCATCCCCTATATCTTATAAACGGCTTAACCGATTTTAATAAAACATAGCTAAGAACACGCTCGATTAAATGACCTTTCAAACAAAAAAAACTAAATCAAAATCGGTCCACTCGTTCGGGAGTTATGGTGCCACAGACAGACACACACACACAGCCACACAGACAAACACGTCAAACTTATAACACCCCTCTTTTTGCGTCGGGGGTTAAAAAGTGGAAGAGGGAATATTAAATTTCATTTAGATATTAAATAAACGTTTCTTAGCTGCTTTTTTTTTTTCATTTACTTGTGTTGCTTATATTATAAAGGCGAAAGTGAGTGTGTATGTTTGTTACTTCTTCACGCAAGAACGGAAGAACGGATTTGTATGAAATTTGGAACACAGCCAGTTTATAACCTGGCTACTTATTAGCACACAGGCTACTTTTTATCCCGGAAGAATTTAAGGTCTCCCAGGACCACAGATTAAAGCGCGGGGAGCCACACAACCAAAAAACGAAACCTATGAAAATTTTATTTGAACTTAGAAATTTGAAAACCTCATATTATTCACTATGAAACGACACAAACTCATCTTATTAAGCTATTAGTATAAATTTTAAATGTTTGATTTCTTTTTAACCGGCTTCAAAAATAGACGAGATTTGTTTTATGTAGGTAGGTTCACCGATTACTCAAAGACCAATTTGCAAAATATTTTTTTTGTTTTATAGGGTATATCCATACTTCCCAGGTGGTCTAACAGTCATCAGGTAAGGATCTGATGATGGTATTCTTGAGAAAACTTTATAGGCAATTTTAACGTTTTTCTTATACTTCATAAAGCTATTTAGATATTTGCGCCTGGTAGTCGTTTGTTTTTATCTGAAATACTTTAATTTTACAACTTCGACACATCGGCAACACATCGGCGATCCCCTTGGTATTGCAAGTGTCCATAGGCGGCGGTGACCACTTACCATCAGGTGGGCCGTCAGCCTGTTTGTCAACCTTTTGACATAAAAAAAAAAAAAAAAAAAAACTTCGATCACAGTTTTGTGATGTCAAAAAAACACGTCTAAGACTTACCAGCTTCATAATCCGGTGCATAGAACGCCAGCACGTGTCTATTCCTCGCGTTGAACCTGCCCGTGTTGACCTGCGGCTTGGCGCCGGTGGCGGTCACGAAGCGAGGGTGGGAGTACTGGGAGTGGCGGGCGAACGGTGATGGTAAGTACCATTGTTCACCCATTATTGTGTTCATACGGACCTGGGGAACATTTACAAGATAAGTCATTGTTTCGGCAGCCCAGTAGGTGGATGATTGTAAGATAATGGATGGGAAGACTTGATGAATTTCGAGGTGATATGGTAAATAAATGCGTTCAAAATTCAAATTGTATGTAATATGTAAAAAAAATTGGTTGCCTGTAAAGTCGGTATACGGGCGAAAGTTTTACGTGACAACCATTAGGCGGGCTAACCATGCCCGAGTGGAAGGGACGCGTGCCTCTCACTCGCTCTCATTGTGAGCGCATAACGTGAGCGGAGCGTAACGCAGTTTCTTGAAGTGTCACCCAAACCAATTTATAAGACGTTGTCACGTCAAAAAGTATAAAGCTCGAGGACAGGGTTGAGGCGACAATATTTTTTGCTTAACCAATCGCGGCCGCTCACGTAGTATGACGTTGCGGTAGTTCATCTTCTTGCCCCGAGATGTCGTCACCGGTTTATAATATGCGCAATGATGTACATAAGCATGAACAGTCATCATCATCATCAGATCATATACCTCTCGAGGAGCTCGAGCCTCCCCTAACATCGAGAGGGTTTAGGCCATAGTCAACGCGGGACTAGTGCGGGGCAGACTTCACATGCCTTCAATTGTGACATCTCGGGCATGCAGGTTTCCTCACAATGTTTTCCTTCACAGAAAGCCAGTGGTGTAAATCCGAACGTAAGTTTTTAAGCTCAGAGGTACGGGCCAGGGGTTTAAACCTACACCCTCATGATCGTGAGTGCAATCTCAACTCATCAAGGCTTTGCTAACTAATATATTTGTGGAAAGCTTCGTAAGATATATATTATAACTAGCTGCCGCCCCGCGGTTTCACCCGCGTAGTTCCCGTTCCCGTGATCACTTAGGAGTATGAAAAATAGATGTTGTCCGATTCTCAGACCTACTGAATATGCACACAAAATTTCATAAAAACCGTTAAGCCGTTTCGAAGGAGTTTTACCACAAACACCGCGACGCTAGAATTTTATATATTAGATATTCCCACAGTAACAGTGCCAAAGCAACCCCAGCGCGTGTATATAATAATTATTTACAAGAACTAATTTTAAATACGCACTTATTTACATACCTACAGGAAAACAAAACATACATGCCTATACATAAACACAAAATTTTATATTTTCCTGGTGTCGATATGAGACATTAGTCACTAAGACCACGTAAGATAAATGTTATGACTTAATACAATTGATTTCGTAACGTTATTAAATAAATTGTTGATAAATAAATATCCGGAGACATTTTTCATACACGGCCAATTTGATTCCAAGCTAAGTAGAGCTTGTGATATGGTAAACTGATAGCTGATATACTACATATACTAATTACTTTTAAATACATACTTATATATAATCCTATTTTAAACTAAGTAATACCTGCATTTACTGCTTGCTGATACTACTCCTTTTTAAATACATTTATACATTCACACACATAACAATAATAAATAAAAAAGATTTACCTACATAAAAAACGAGGAAAACTAACTAACAGTTATTAATTAAACTTATTATGTTGATTATATACAATTATGCGGTTTGCCACATTAACCTTTTATAGTCATCAGCTCATATACGTCTTCACCGAGGAGCGCGAGCCTCCCCTAACAACGAGGGGGTTTAGGCCATATTATAGCTACATAAAATTCTGTTATGAAATTTTTACGACGGTTTTTTTTATTTTTGTCTTTATAACAAACCGACAAAAATTGCTATATCATCTTCTATTACATATTTTAAAACCCCCCACATATTTTTTCCAGAAATATTATATATAAAGACACAGTTTTTCTACATTTCAATTATATGTATAGATTACATCCGCGTAAAGCCGGGGCGAATCGCTAGTATAGTATATTTGGATTTACCGTAAACTAAGCCTTTAATAAGACAAGTTTCCTCAGCGAAGGCTCAGTCTTGTTTTACACCTTGTAGAGGTCACATATCTAAAAAGTGCTCGAGAAATGGACAAAACTACAGTTTTGATTTTGTTGATTTGCTTCCAAAATATCTTCTGTAAATTTGATAATGGTGCCGGTAAGTGATTAATTAATATTTTAACAAATGCTGTTAATTTTTTTTTTTTATACCACAAGGGTGGCAAACAGGCATACGGTCCCACCTGATGGGAAGCGGTTACCGTAACCTATGGACGCGCGCAACACCAGAGGCGTCACTCACGCGTTGCCGACCCTATTAAAAAGGGAGCAACTGTATAGGCAGTGAAAGGGACAAAGCGCAATGTACTTTTTGTCGAAAGGCTAAACAGGTATCACTCCTGCATACCCCTACGACGCTACTCCATCCCTGGTCCCCCCACTGCCGCTACAGCGTCTTCTCATGGAGCGCTAATATTATAAATGCGAAACTTTGTGAGTATGGATGTATGTTTGTTACTTTTCTATGGCAAAACTGCTGCAGGGACCGTGATGAAATTTGACACAGAGCCAAAATGTGTTCCGGAACAAAACGTAGGCTATTTTTTATTATTCCGGAGAAATGAAAGATCCCCTAGGAACTCGGGTGAAACCGCAGGGAGACACTTGTTTATTACATGACTTGGCTGGATTCCGTCATGAAAGAAACTTAACATAGCTACGAACATGGTCCTCCCTATTTTCTACCAAAAGTGTTAAGAATTATTTTGGTACAATTTTATTTACTAAGTAACAAAAGTGATAAAAAATCTATAGTGATTTTTTAACCAAATTTTATATTAAGTTATAAAACATTTTTAAATATTGGTGTAAATTGTAATTTATATACATTTGACGGTATATAATCAACAGTGAAGTGCAATAACAAATATAAACAAAGATATTCTCATAAATAATCTATACTAATATTATAAAGAGGAAAGATTTGTTTGTTTGTAATGAATAGGCTCCGAAACTACTGGACCGATTTCAATTTAATTAACACAAGCTGTGCCTATTTTGGAATCAGAATTGTATGTAAAAAATGTCCCAGGATATCATTGTATTAATCTTTGTATTATGTAGTTATCTACAAGTCAAACAAAATAATATAAACATGCATAATAACATTTTTATGACACAAATAAGTATTTAATAAAAATACATTCGGGCAAAACCATGTGTCGTTTGCATAATATTAAAACATGAAGGCTCACAAGACCAGCGAACGTGGAAAATCCAACTGCACCTCATTTTATGATGTTGCAAAAAGATTGCATACTATCATCCGCCACGCGGTTTTACCCATGTAGTTCCCATTCCCGTAGGAATAAGGGGATATAATATAGCCTATGTTATACCCTGATAATGTACCTTTCTATTGGTGAAAGAATTATTTAGATCGGTCCAGTAGTTTCGGAGCCAATTCAATACAAACAAATAAACAAAACAAGGTTTGAAACTGTAAATAATAGATATTAGTGTAGATTTCAATGCCAATCAAATACTTAAATAACATAACTGATATACTAATAACATAACTGATATACTAATAACATAAATAGTTTACTAGGGCCCCGCGGTTTCACCTGCGTTTTTCAGGAATAAAGGGATAAACTCAATGCCAAATTCCATCGAGATCCCATCAGTCGTTCTGGCGTGAAAGAGTAACAAACATACATCCATACATTCTGACAAATTTTCGCATTTATAATATTAATTGGACTAGTGACTACAAGTTTTCTGGTTACCATAACACAAGCTTTGCTTAGCATGGAATCAGATTGGCCGTAAAAGAATTTCCCAAGGTATTTTATTTACAAACATTCTAAGAAGTTAACATCATATTGTGCAATATGCACATTTTATATACATATACCTACACATCTGTATTTAATATATAAAGCTGCAGAGTTTGTTTGTTTGTTTGCTCGAGCCCTAATCTCAAAACTACTGGTCCTATTTGAAAAATTATTTCAGTGTTAGATAGCCCATTTACCGAGGAATTTTTCAAATTCGACCAGTACTTCTTGAAAGAATTGCTATCAAGCAAACAAACTAACTCTTCAGCTTTATTACATTACATTAGTGTAAATATCCTGGAACATTTTTCACACACGGACAATCTGATTCCAAAGTAAGCAGAGCTTGTATTGTGGTAACCACAAAGCTGAAATAGGTACTACATATACCTACTTTTAAATACATTATAATAATATTATATAGATAATTACACCCAGACACAGAACAAACAGACATAATCATGCATACAAATGTTTGTCCTGGGTGGTATTCGAAACCACGACCGGCCGCTTGATAGTCAGAAGCTAATTCAATTTCAAAAAAGCTATATCATATTGTGCAATATGCAAACGCTGAAGTTTATTTGTTTGAACGCGCTTATCTCAGGAAGCCCATTTATCAAATAAGTTTATGGTCTATATATCATCACGCTACGACGTATAGGAGCGGAGCAGCAATAAAAAATGTTGCAAAAACAAAGTTGGGCGGGTCAACTAGTATTAGTATAGATTACATGCACATGTGGTCTTAAGAGTAGGTATAATAATCAAAGAGGTTTTCCTTAAAATAATACCGGTATCGGGTCATTATCTCAACAGTTTGTATAGTTTATTTATAGCATAACCCACGTGGATGTAAGAAATATTTTCCTCATCTATACTTAACTAGTGGCTCCCCTCGGTTTCACCCGCATTTCCGGGGATTTACAATTATCCCGGGATAAAAATGTAGTGTTAGATAGCCCATTTATCGAGGAAGGCTATATATAGGCTTTTATTATATCATCACTCTACGACCAATAGGGACGGAGTATCAATGAAAAATATTGCAAAAATTGGGTAAAATTTCTTTCCTTCGGGTCAGCTAGTAGCCACATTTATTTTATTTTTGTTTATTTATATACTAGGTCAAGGTATACTGCCGTTGAAGAAATTGCGATACTACTACGGTCATAGCGGCGGAGGTGGGGGAGGCGGAGGGGGAGGCGGAGGAGGCGGAGGAGGCGGAGGAGGAGGAGGAGGAGGAGGAGGAGGAGGAGGAGGAGGAGGAGGAGGCGGAGGCAACCGGGCAAACGGATAACACAGCGGAATTAGTTAATAATCAGCCTTTGATATACAATTTGGTTAGGTACTTGCAAAGCTAGATTGAATTGGCCTTTTCTGGTCATGTAACACTTTAGGCTACAACGTCACTCATGTCTTACGCCCGATGTTAATAACCTATCTCCTATCCGAGAGTAAAACCAACGAGTTGTCAAAATGGACGGAGAGCTTATTGGCAAGCAAAAACTATCATTTTCGAACATTTTCGATCGATCGTAGATCAAAGATAGATTGATTTTAAAGCTCCACCCAGAAAAAAGATTTATGTATCAATCTTAGATAGCAAAAAATGGATCAGGATTGATTATTGACATCGGGCGTTAGTGTGTCTGAAGCTAAACGTAAACTCATTTGATTTTAAAAATATATAATAGGTATAAAATATAGCCCAAATAACGTGGCTTTATATCAGTAAAATAATTATTCAGATGGGTTCAGTAGTATGGAGTCATAAACCAAATCTATACTAATACTAGCTGCGTAGTTCCCGTTCCCGTGATCACAGGGGTATCAAAAATAGATAGTAGCCGATTCTCAGTCCTACTGAATATGCATATAAAATTTCTTTAATAATCGGTCAAGCTGTTTCGGAGGAGTATGGTAACTAACATTGTGACACGAGAATTTTATATAAGAATGATATAATTGTGTAATGAAATGAAATATATTTATATATTCAAATAGACCTTTACAGCCTCATAGAAATCCTCGAGAGACTGTGGATGATAGTAGAAAACTTTTTGTAAACTTACTGCATATCATATTTGCTACTGTTACTGATGTCCAAAGTTATATTTGTGAAGCCCGTCGCAGACGTAGCTATAATATATATTAATATGTATATACCTATATATGTATATTAAAGTAAGCTACCACACACGGAGACGATGCTATAATAAATATTTTGCCTTAATTTAATTGATACAGTATAATATTAATATGTAATAATATAAATTACGCTATATGTTGGTGACGTCATAGAAATATATATTATAGCTCCGTGTGCGGTCACTTCAATATTTGTATTGAAAATATTCGTTATATGCCTCGCTATATTTATATTAATATATATTATAGCTACGTCTCTGACGGGCTTTAGGTGATGATGATGATGATTGGTCCGACCGATTTCGGCCATGGCGACCACTTTGACTCCTAGTCAGACTGGCGCTGATGCACCCGAAGATGGCTTATGTAGCCTATAGGGCTATTGGGCTTTAGGTACTCAAAATATTAATGGTCATAGTGCAAACGGCCCAACCCAAAAAAATGTATATTATTATAACTAGAGACAAAGTATCTGTGAATATTTTTATTTAAGCTCAAAGCTACAATTTACATATATTATGTAATAGTTCATTAGCATGGAGGCCTGTAAAAAACTGAATCAAGTCCAAAAACTTGTCTATTATAGTAATTATCATTATATTTTAAATAAATAAATAAATAAATATCCTGGGACATTTTTCACACACGGCCAATCTGATTCCAAATTAAGCATCATAGTGAGCTTGCGTTATGGTAACCAGATAGCTGATATACTACATATACTACTTTTTAAATACATACTTATATAGATATTTACATACAGACACAGGACAAACAGACATATTCATGCATACGAATGTTTGTCCTGGGTGGGAATCGAACCCACGACCCGCGGCTTGAAAGTCAGGGTCACTAACCACAAAGCCAACCGGGCTGTCATGCTAGCCAATGTATATAAAAACTTGTCAAATTATCAATCTCTATATACCTATACTAGCTGCCTCCGCGCGGTTTTACCCGCGTAGTTCCCGTTCCCGTGGGAATACAGGGATAAAATATAGCCTATGTTACTCGGGGATAATGTAGCTTTCCAAAGGTGAAAGAATTTTTGAAATCGGTACAGTAGTTTCGGAGCCTATTCGTTACAAACAAACAAACAAACAAATCTTTCCTCTTTATAATATTAGTATAGAAGTAGGATTAAAAAACTTAATGTATTATTGTAATATTATTATTATTGTGCAAAATAATAATAGTGAGACTGGAATAATTACTAATCTTAAGTGTGTGTGTAGTATATTATACTATCTTAAGTAAATAATAAATAAATGATAATAACATTATGAATTTTATTTTATGAACCTGTGCAAACTCCGCTCAGTTTGGAAATTATGACCTACAATTTTCAATCTCTTCTTCAATTTTCCGGGGAGATCAAGGGGAGATCTTCAATTTTCCCGGGAAATAAGGTCGCCTATGTCATTTCACAAAAGTTTTAAAGTAGTTGTAATGTATTGAATGAAAGACAGACTATCGCATACTGGTTTATTGAATGAGTAAGTGACAAGAGACAGTGAACCAAAAGTATTTAGAAATACCTTCCCATATTAATATAATACACAACACTGTTCCCCCTTAACAAAACAATCATGATTAGGTTGATACAAAAAGTTTCTAATAAAACAGACATAAGAAATATGTAATCAACTTAACAACAAAACATACGTAAAACAATCTACTTTCTTACTCTAGTCATATACCAATTTTTTAAGTATTGTTCTTATATAATACACGTGATCTTAATTTCATAGTATGAGGTTGAGTAGCAGTACGGTGCTGACGTGAATGTTTATTTTCCGTGATTTCATTTACATTATCCTGTGCAGTATGTGACGAAGCGGACTGAATGACCTGTCCACTTCCACCTTCAACTAATTCACTCTCACTAGCGTGGGTAACTTCCAAAGTGTCTTTATTATTAGAAATCTGGGTTTTAAGTACTGGTGCAGAGGGGACCTGATCTACTTCGGTCAAACTATGTTTTGACGCACGACCATCGCCTGTAACGCAAGATAAGGAATGTCGTGATTTCCTATCGTTTTTATGCAAAATCTGATCTACATGACGTTTGTGAATCGAATCACTGGTTTTAACTACATACGATACCGGCCCTGTTCTATCAACCACTACTCCATCTGTCCACTTGACATCCTTGTTAGTGTAGTTACGTACTAATACTGGGTCTCCTTCAGCTAACTCACGAAATACACCCTCACGGCGTGCTTCCTGTGTCATTTGCTTTGCACGTACTAACTCCTCCGTGTGAGGACGCAAGAGATCTAGCCTGCACCTTAACCTACGACCTAAAAGTGCCACTGCCGGCTCTTTTTGTGTAGTGCAATGCTCTGTATTTCTATAATTAAATAAAAATCTACTTATTGCTATATCATAGTCTACTTTTTCAACTGATGCCTTTTTTAAAACCTGTTTCACTAACCGTACTGCGTTTTCTGCCGCTCCGTTGCTAGACGGGTGGTAAGGAGCCACTAGTATTCGTTTAATACCATTCCTTTTTAAATAAGTCAGATACTCTAATGATGAAAACGGTGGCCCATTGTCACTAACAATACTTTTAGGCAGGCCGAAACGTGCAAAAATCGTTCGTAAATATCCTATCACTAATGAAGCCGATGTACTAGACAAACATTCAACTTCTATCCATTTAGAATGCGCGTCAATCAAAACTAAATAATATTTATTGCGATATGGACCTAAAAAATCAATATTAAGTCTCGACCATGGTTCCGTGGGCCAGGCCCATGAGTGCAATGGAGCCGGCGGTGGCTGATCACGCTGTGAATTACAAGCAAAGCATTCGCGACAAATTCTCTCAATGTCCGAATCCAAGCCCTCCCACCATAAATAGTTTCTAGCTATTTGCTTCATTTTTACAACCCCCATATGGCCATTATGCAATTCTTCTAAAATCGCCGTTCTAAAATTTATTGGTATGACTACCCTATAACCCCAAACTAAGCAACCGTGTTCTATAAACAAACTATCTTTTTTATTAAAATATACTTTTTCTTTTTCATTCTCACAACGATCCGGCCAACCAAATTTGACAAATCCTATTATTTTATTAAGCTGTGGGTCTTTTTTTGTTTCATCCTTAATTTCCTGAAATGTTATAGGTAGTTTATCTTCTACGTAATTTAAATAACTTCCGTCTAAATTGGAATTATGATGTTTATCCTTGCCAGATGATTGCAATGGCAACCGTGACAAAGCATCTGCAAAACAGTTTCTGGTTGAAGGAATAAATTCTATGTCGAAATTATAAGCGGCTAGTCGCACAGCATATCTTTGTAACCGGCTAGCTGCGGTTTGAGGAATGCCTTTATTTTTCCCGAAGATGTAACTTAAAGGACGATGGTCACTGCGTAACAAAAAATGTCTACCGTATAAATACTGATGGTGTTTATTCACCCCAAAAACTATAGCGAGCGCTTCTTTATCTAATTGTGAATAATTAAGTTCGGCTGCATTTAAGGTACGAGACGCACAGCTGACCGGCCGCTCGGAGCCGTCCGGGTAGCGGTGCGTGAGCACGGCGCCCAGGCCGTACGCGCTGCTGTCGACCGATAGTATTAACGGCAACGTCGCATCGTAATGCGCCAATACCGGACCGCTACTCAACACATTCTTAATTTTTATAAAGGACGCTTCACAATGCTTATTCCACGACCAATTGACACCTTTTTTAAGCAAACCATATAATGGTTTTAAAATATCGCTTATGTTTGCACAAAACTTAGCATAAAAATTAACTAAGCCTAAAAAACTTTTCAATTGAGTTACGTCCTTTGGTTGTGGAGCATTCACTATGGCTTCAATTTTGTTTTTGTCAGTATGAAGACCATTTTTATCGATACAATAACCCAAATAAGTTACACTATCTTGAAAGAATTCGCATTTAGACCAGTTCACACGTAAACCGGCATCTCTTAATCTACATAACACTGATCTTAAATTTGAAAAGTGTGTTTCCCGATCCACCCCAGTGACACATATATCATCTTGAAATGCCACAGTGAATGGCAAGCCATTAAGTGTCTCTTCAATAAACTTTTGAAAATTTTCTGGAATACATTTGATGCCAAAAGGCACACGCTTATATACAAAAGTTCCTACATGAGTGGTGATAGCCGTCATAGGTTGAGATTCTTCCATTAAGACTAATTGTTGATAAGCATGAGATAAATCTAATTTAGAGTACTGTAAACCACCCGCAAGAGTTGCAAATATATCCTCAATTCGCGGAAGAGGATAATGGAAATCTTTTAGACGCGGATTAATAGTTATTTTATAATCACCACATATGCGGATATCACCATTTTTTTTACAATTGGTACAATTGGGGTTCCGTAGTCTGAGCGCTCCACTTTATAAATGACGTCATCTCGCTGCAAGCGCTCGAGTTCCCGCTCGACAGGCACGCGCAGCGCGAGCGGCAATGGCCGTGCTTTTACAAACACCGGAGTTTTATCTACTAAATGTAACTGCAAACGACTCCTATATGTACCTAAACCCTCCGCGAATACCTCCGGAAACTCTTTTAATAATAATTTTACTTGGTTTTCCAAACCACCAGCTCCCCCAGATATATTATGGCACTGTAATGAATTTAAACGTAGCCTTCTTATCCACGTACGACCCATTAAAGGTGGACCGCCGTTATCAAAAACAAATAATTGTAAATTTTCGGATATCGAATTAAAAAAAACAGTTACCATTATATAACCGATAGGTCTGATTATATCACCAGTATAGGAATTTAATTTTAACGATTTTTTAACTATAGGCACATTTGAAAACCATTTATCGTAACAATTTTTAGAAATTGCAGATAGTTTACTACCCGTATCTACCTCGAACTTAATTAAACGGTTTTCAACTTTTAAATTAAGGTAATAAGGATCGTCTGAATCATTTTTAGTATCGCTTAAATTATAAAAGTTCAAATCACCATCAGAATCCGATTCATCTAAAAAAAACTGACCTTTCATCATCCTCGATTCGTCTCCGTCGCGATTATTTACGTACTTACGACATACAGCTTTTAAATGTCCCTTTTCTCCACACTTATCACAATGGTACGCCTTGAACCGGCACCTGGCCGGTGCGTGTCCCGTCCTGCCACAGCGTGAGCACGCGCGCCGCGCCGCCGCCGCCGTGTCCGCCACCGCCGGCCTCGGGCCCGCGCCGCGCGCCGCCGCCGCCACCCGGTGCAAGCCGTCCCCGCTCGCGCCGGCGCCGCCACGCTCGCGGTCCGCGCCGCCGCCGCCGCCGCCCGCGCCGGTCACCGCGCCAGACGCCGCCGTCGCCGCGTGCCTGTCCGCCGCCTCCAATGCCAGCGCGAGTTCTACCGATCGCTTGTAATTCAAGTCGCGTTCGGCGAACAGCCGCGATCTCATATCCTCGTGATGAAGACCAGACACGAATTGATCCCTGAGATTGATCTCGAGAGTATTGCCAAAGTTACAGGTTTTGGCCAAATGCTTCAAACTCTGTAGATAGTCGTTGACCGTCTCCATGGGGCCTTGCTTTCGTTGCCGAAACACGTGCCGTTCTGCGATTTCTGACCTTTGCGGTTCGAGATGTTCTTTTATAATGCACTCGAGTTCTTCAAACGATTTTGTTTCCGGTAAATCAGGCGCACAAAGATCACACATCAACTCGTAGCAAGTTACACCAACGTGCGTCACTAAAGTAGCCACGTGCAGTTCCTTTGCAATGCCATTGAGCGTGATAAACTGTTTAATACGCCTGCAATAGGCTTCCCAATTGTGGGAACCTATATCAAAACTTTCTATTTTACCGATTGGCATTATAATCACAATAAAACTCAATTATTAACCGATTACCGGCTGCGCCAATGTAATGTATTGAATGAAAGACAGACTATCGCATACTGGTTTATTGAATGAGTAAGTGACAAGAGACAGTGAACCAAAAGTATTTAGAAATACCTTCCCATATTAATATAATACACAACAGTAGTATATAAGCTATGTGGGTGTAGTACAAGCTCTGCTTAGTTTCGAATCAGTTAGGCCATGAGTGAAAAATGTCCCATGCCTATGGATGCTTGCAACACCAGGGGCGTAACTCACGCAACGCCGACCCTGGCTATATTTTATCCTCGCATTCCTACGGGAACTACGCAGGTAAAACCCCTCGGAGGTGGCTAGTCTTTTATACCTTACCATACATTATTTGGCCTTCTTTTACGACTGCGTACTGGTTTTAAGGCCAGAATATATAAAGTATGGGTCATTGTCAAATTTCGTGAGTGGTTTTCATTACCACAGTGGTACTTTCAAAAAATGAAATTAAAAGTAAAATTAAGTAGTTATTTTCTTAATGAAAGTTTACTAATGTGATGCATTTTGTATTTGACATAAATATAGAAAAATGTGCTATTAATTACTAATAAAAGAATAACTGCTAAGGGACTAGTTTACCAGCGCGAAATTTGACAATTTTATAATAAAAAGAACTTACCCTATTGATAAAGTCCTGGTTGAAGTCCATATGGGGTAAAGCTAGCAACACCAAGGAATCTTGAGGTATCTTCTTCAATGCTGTATTGAGGGCTAACTTCCCAGTCCTTTGGAACATTGTCGCCTCAGTCCAGCCTAAGTTTGAGCCTGAATCTGAGTCTAGGGTGACTTCTAGTATGTCTAACTGTGCTCCTTTATGTCTGGCTGCAAGTGAGGCGATGCTCTCGCGAACTGTTGCTGAGTGGGTTGTGTTCTCGTTAGATGGACGTATCAGTACCTGGAAGGAAATTAAATTATTTTTAAGTAATATCGAATATGTTTGTTACTCTTTAACGCAAACGCTACTAAACGATTTGGATGAAATTTGGATCACAGATAGTTTGTAATCTGGATTAGCATTATCTTTATCCCGGGAAAGATGATATGCGGAAGGAAAATGCGGACAGCCACTTGTAAAAAATATAGATTCTGGGAATTTTTCAGACACGGTCAATCGGATTTCAAACTAAATAGTTGTTGCATGCTTGGTCTATGGTAACCAGACAGCTGATATAATACATATACTATGATTTAAATACTTATGACTATTTATCACGGACTTATAGTCATTATTAATGCTCGATTATAAAGGCATATTTGAATAAAATTTGATTTCGATGTTATATAAATATACCTCACTTACAAACAATAGCCAAAAAATCCTACTAGTAAAAAAATAAAACCGTTAATCCGTTCAGGAGCTACGATAAATAAATATAAATATCCTGTGACATTTTTCACACACGGCCAATCGGATTCCAAAGTAACCTTCAAAGTGAGCTTGTGTTATGGTAATCAGATAGCTGATATACTACATATACAACTTTTTACCAAAAGTACCAAATTTAGAGTTGTTAGTTAGTACTCACCACAACAAGAGCTGTATTCTTATCCTGACCGAGGCAGACGGCGTCATATCTTCTTAGGAACTGATCAGCTGTTTCGAACACCGAGGGGTTGTCTATGAGGGGCAGCAGCACGGTCACCCGCGCGGTTTCCGTCACGTAGCGGACCGGGACCAGGCGAGCGGCGCCGAGGGGCCGGACTATCTCTATTAGCTTTAGGGTCTGGGGGTGGGAGAGAAAATTACAAACAATATTAGATAGGATGCAATTCTAATGCCATTATTTGTTACATAATTTAAACAAATTTAAGCCGCGCCTGCGGTAGGAGGAGACTGGATTTCGCGGGCCGGTCTCATGCACGACCTGATCCCACCATAAAGTAGTACCAGCCTATACCTATACCTTTTTTTTTCGTGAGGAACCTCATGGATACCCTGACACTTCGGGGGAGGGCGGCCGGGTTATGTCGGACTTAACTAACTAAAACCCCACGGTGGTCGCCATCAGCGCTGTAGAGGCGTCAGGGTTCTCCGTACAGGACACATACGATGGACCCCTCCACGACCTGATTCCACCACCAACTAGTACCAGGCAAGTATACTCACATGCCACAATTATAGGCATGTGAAGTCCGCCAATCCGCACTAGGCCCGCGTGATGGACTATGGCCTAAAACCCCCTCGATGTTAGGGGAGTCTCGATGAGATGATGATGATGCTCACATGGGTGTCTTCAGGTTCCTGTAGCCGGTATACCTACTACCAACTGGGTTCCACACAAGTATACTCACATGCGTGTCTGCAGGTTCCCTCGCGGTAAGTTTGTAGAGCAGCCGGTACCTCAGTGCTGCAGCGGGTTGCCAGCACCAGGCTCCGCTAGCTAGAGCCGCCGTCGCCGCCGAAGGCCACCGGGCTAAGACCCATGCAAGACCTGATTCCACTACCAACTGGAAACATATACATATACAGTCAGAGTCAAATGTTTATCACCTTAAGGTTTATAATTGTTTGTTATGCAGAAAATATCCAACCAACGATAAATTACTTTTGAGTAAATGCAGTTAAACGTTAGGTTAGGCAGATAATAAAAAATCCTAAGATACAGTATCTATTTGAACGTTAGTAATTTAATGCCACAATTTAAACATTATTTTGAAAATTGAATGAGTATATTATGGATAGGTAGATAACGCGATTCTACAAAAAAATTTGGCTAGATCTTTTTTGCTTAACAGGGTCTAATTGCCTGCACACACAAAGTCGATATATCATTCGACTAGGTAAAGAGCATAGATTTTTATTAATTGAAGATCGGTCGCTCAAAGAGGTGACTAACTTTTTTGGGAAAACTGCATGCCCGAGATGTCACAATTGAAGGTATGTGAAATCGCACCACACTAAACCCGCGTGGCGGAATATGGCCTAAACTCCTTATTCTTAAAGAACAGAACTATACAGTGAAGACGAGCTGATGATGATGATGATAAGTGAGACTTACGTCAACAGCCTTCTTGGTAGCCCCAGTGAGCAGCCCCACGGCCCGGTGGTCGTCCGGCATGAACGCGTGAGTAGTATTAAACGTAGTCCAACGAAGGTGGTCGAATCTGAAAATTGATTTTTTATTGATATTTTTGTTTAACATATTTTACCATGTCGTATCATGGGATATTTTTAATAAATGAACAATCTGTTTCTAAAGTAAACAATGCTTGTACGATAACTATTTAAAAGGGTAGGGTGGGGTATATTAGTACTGTAGGGGCATTTTAGTACTGTAGTGGTATATTAGTGCGTTCTGACTATTAGTTCCCACTTGGGGGACGGGCAGCTGGTAGTCGTTTGTTATGTATTTCATTTTTTTCGATATCACTCTCTTTTAGTAATAGACTATTGTATTTTTAAGCTATGTTTGGTTCCTTTTAAGTTATTAATTATGGTTACTGAGAATTTACAAAATGATTAGCATGACGTTTCTTTTCTCATAATGTCGTCCAATTTATAAGGGTCCAACTGGAGACTGCTGCAGACCGACTCGTGGTATATTAGTACTGTAGGGGTAAATCCGTACACTAGGGGTGTACCAATATACTAGCGGTATATCAGTACACTATGGGTATACCAGTACACTATGGGTAAACCAGTACACTAGGGGAATATTAGTAAACTAGCGGCACATTAGTACTGTAGGGGCATTTTACTACAGTAGGGGTACATAAGTACAGTTGGGGCATTTTTTTACTACGGTAGGACACATTATTACAGTAGGGTACATTAGTACACTTGGGGCATATTAGTACAGTATGGGGAGGGGAATATCAGTACCTGTTCTCTGGCGGCGTACTGCGCCATACCGCAGCACGTACTCCCCGGACTGCACTGTACCCACGCTCTAGGTACACCTGTGTACATTACAGTAGGGGCACAGTACTGTAGGGGTATACAAGTACCTGTTCTCCGGTGGCGGTGGAGCCAGCCCCGCGTCCCCCCGCAGCCCCCCCGGCCACGTGCCGTTGCGGTACCCGCGCGGAGCCCGCCCCGCCCCGCGCCATACCGCAGCACGTACTCCCCGGACTGCACTGTACCCACGCTCTAGGTATACCTGTGATATCATACTACACTGTACTATGCTACACTATACATTATGTATGTACGCATTTTACAACCGTACGTGGAGGGTAAGCAGTTCTAACTGCGGGGTAATATAAACACACAACACCCGGGGTATCCACAGCATTGTACCCACGTTCTAGGTACACCTGTAATATGATACTATAGTATAGAACAGATGATATAATGAAGAGATGCTTCTGTAGGTACTTCAAGTGAACAAAATACATCCAGGATTCTATGCTACATAACACATGGCTAGCTTAGGGGTTCAAAATTCACCTATAATAATGAAAATGGTTTTTTATTAAAATAACACCTTCCCTTGCCTTGACACGAATTTATGTATAGTCAGACGCACGATTACGTTGGTCGTGCTAAGAAGAGCAAAGGTAATAAACTCATCAATTAATTATTTTTTAAACTGATATTTATTCATTTATTAGATCACCAACAAGACACACATCAATACATTAAAAAAGACAAGTACAAAAGATATAAATCGTAAATGGTGTCCCAATTACAGGTGACGACTACAAGCACTAATAAAGGACACACAACAGAACCAAAAATGAGAGAAATAATTAAAACTAAAGATAAAATTTAAACATAAATAACTTACTTACCCTAAATTTACACAAGACTCATAAAATAATAATCAAAAAATAAAATCAATGCTAAAAATTAAATTAAATCAACATAAATGACTATAATGCGTTACTAACACTCAGCAACTTTTTTCTAAAAAGAGTTAGTGTGTCACCAAAAATGTCAACATTTCTTTGTTGTTGTTCAAGCAAAGTTGTACGACATGAGCATTCTATTAATTGGAGAGAAATATCCTAGATTAGACTTTTCTCTCCAATTTTATAATTGCAACGTCTAGGAAATTTCAAGGGTGCACTTATATCAACACAAGAAAGCAACAATGGGGAATCCAGGACACCTCTCACCAACTTAAAGAGAAACATGTTGTCCAGCAGTAATCTCCTTTCAAATAGGCTTTGCATTTTAAAATAACGTAGTCTGTCCACATAACTAGGCAATTTCTTGGCTAACCCGCAGCTAATAATAATAATAATATATTTATTTGCCATAAAATACACACTAGAGGACACAAACAGTAAACAGAAGACAACATTTAAATGCAAAATTTTGTTGAACTCTGGTACCCAAAGTAAGATTCAACTTGTGTTATGGGTACCAGGGCCCTCGCACTTATTAATCTATTACAGAACAACTTTTCAGTGTTACGTGGTAGCGTGGCAAAGTTGTAATTATGTATTTAGTATTGTAGGTGTGTCAGTTCTATGTATAATTAAATGGATATGTAATAAATAAGTGTGTAGTGTGTTGTGTGTTGTGTGTAGTGTGAGGAATGCGTGTAGTGGTGGAGTGTTGTGTGAGCTGTTATGGGTGTAGACTATTTATTTGTGTACGTGGTTGTTTGGTTCTTATTATAATATTGATAATTTAAGCAGGTTTTCAGTTTCATCGTAACTTTTATTCTGGAGCCAACTTGAAACCCGGTTTTTACACTCGAATCTAGTGAGGGGGTAAATATTGCAATTTTTATTTATAGCATTATACAGGTGGCATCCAATTACCTTATGGTGCCGCGCAGCAAGGGAACTAAGAAATCGTTGGCTTTCACAGACTTTATGCGAACGCCTCTTTGTTGTGTAGTTTCTATCATACTCCAGAGAGCTGTGCTTCCTTAAAACTGTTCCCAAAATAAAGAGCTGTCTGACAGACAAAGTTTGACTATCATCTAGAAGCTGGGCTGTTGGATATCTAAAGGGTTTGGAATACATAACTTTAAGCACAGCTCTCTGTGCACGTTCCAATGGCAAGAGGTGTGTTTTTGCTGCTCCTCCCCAAACTGATATGCAATAGGTCAAGATAGACTGACATAGGGCACAATAAACCATCTTAAGAGTGCTGAGATCCAAAGAATAACGGAGATTTTTAAAGATGTAAATCGTTTTACGTACTCGGGCAGTAAGTAGCATAATATGGCTTTTCCAACTGATCAGATTATCAATATATACTCCAAGATATTTAACTTGGGTGGACCTAGTAAGGAGGGTACAACTACATGAAGATGTGACGTTAGAAGTTGATGAAGCGCAAGTATGAGCTTTAAGAGAAAAATGTTCTATAGGTGGTTGGGAGGATGCTGTCAGAGAAAAAGTCATATATGTAGTTTTATTAATATTTAGGGTTAGGAGATTACCCGATAACCAGTCCATTACATGCTTTAGAGCTTGTTCGGCCTCAATAAAAACCTCAGACCAGTGTTTGCCCCGGATGAGTAGCACAGTGTCATCAGCGTAAGTAAAGATGGAGCAGTTGGAGAGGGAAAGTTTGCATAAGGAATTTATATACAGAAGAAAGAGAGTGGGACCGAGAATCGAACCCTGGGCGGTTTCGCTTACAAAGGAGTCGATCTTTACAACCTGTGTTCTACTACAGAGGTAATCCCTGAAAATATGAAGAGCATGTCCACGAATGCCCATGCGTTCCATTTTCAACAAGAGCTTTGGAATAGAGACAGTATCAAACGCTTTGGTAAGATCCAGGAAAATGCCCAGGCATTTTCGTTTCCTATCTAGGTTGTCAACTATTTGTTCGATAAAGGAACCCACAGCATCCTCTGTGGATTTGCCGTCCCTAAACCCAAATTGGTTTGGCGCTAGGATGCTATACCTGTTCAAAAAGTTGATGAGTCGAATATTTAGTAATTTTTCAAGTACCTTAGATAGAGCAGGTAATACGGAAATTGGCCTGTAGTTATTTACACTGTCTCTGTTTCCGCCCTTGTAGATGGGATGGACGATAGCCCTTTTGAATGCTTTGGGGAAGATTCCACTTGACATAGAAGCATTACAAATATGAGTGATAGCCGGGACTACATATTTAGAGCATTTCTGTAGTAGCTGCGCTGGAATATCATCATACCCAGTAGCGGCGTCGCCACGCAGGCCGCGGATAATTTGTTCTACTTCAGAATCATCCGTTGGCATGAGTACGAAGGAGTTGGTAACAGTGGCATCGTGTAGCGACTGTGCTGAGCTCTGTGCAGTGGAAATAAGTTTTTGTGCAAGATCATTACCTATGGTGGAGAAGTATTTGTTTACTAGGTTTACCGATGTAGTTTTATCAGGCCCTACCTTAAGGAGTTCTATTGGAGGGTTTCTGGAGTTATCTGATTGCACAATATTTTTTATTACTTTCCAAGTAGCTCTAGGGTTGTTTTTAGCTTTTTCAAACTCATTTTTCTCATAAAGATGTTTTAATCTTTTAAGCAGTTTATTACAGAAATTACGGTATCGTAAGTACGTGAGTTTGAGGGTAAAATTTTCCGGAGCAGTCTTTAGCTGTCGGCACATTGAATCTCGATTGCGGATGCATCGTAGTAAACCATTGGTTATCCATGGCTTAAGGATTCTGCATTTTGCCGGAATAGGTCTATTTATCGAATGTTGACGTATTATATTTCCAAGGATCGAGACCAACATTTCAGCCGCCACATCAGCATCTGAGATACTTTGAATAGAGCTAAAATCGGCACGCGAGACAGCTGTATATACTGATGGATAGTCCACTTTGACGAAAGTAGTTTTACGTTTGGCAAATTTTACTTTGTTTTCAATATTTAGAAGAATTGGCGCGTGGTCAGTGATATAAGTGTCAAATATTAAAGTGACACTTTTTAATTCCGATTTAAGCAAAATATGATCTAAACAGTTTATACCACGTGTGGGCTGATTATGAGTAGGGAGAAGACCATGAAGGGCGGCTATATTTAGGTACTCGTTTGCCTGCTGATTCAAGTGCTCAGGGACAATATTTATATTGAGATCTCCGATCAGTACTATATTTTTAATGTTAGATATAGATGTTAAAGTTTGATCCAAACCGTTCAGAAAATTATCTATGTTACGATTACAGGGTGGGCGATACATGGCGATTATAATTAGATTTATGGACTCTATTCTACATAACAGGCAATTTGTATCTAGTATATGTGGTTCAGTTATTGTATGGGATAGGAAAGACTTAACATAAATTATAATACCATCATTTTGATTCATATTATTCGCCGTATGATAACTTATATAACCCTCAAGTGGTGGGATACTTGGTGTTTTGCTTAGCCAGCATTCAGTCAATGCAATAACTTCTGGCAGAACACGTATACTTTGCAAGAATATAACAAGTTCGTCCATGTTGCGGTTTACGCTTCGTATATTTACATGTAGTATGTTTACCGAATTACTGATACCATTTAGAATATTAGCGCATTGCTCAGGCTTACAAATATGATTCTGGGCTGTACCAATAGCGTCTAGCTCATTTGATATTGACGTTAGATCAAGCATTTTAAAATAAAAACATAACAAGCATAGAGGTTAAATGTAAAAGTTGTTTTGAAGTTATTTGATAGTTTGTCACAAAGCTGTACCTTTAAAGAAAAACTTTGACTAAGGTTAAACAATTTATACCGTTTCAAGTAAGCTGTTAACTTGAGGGGTAAACAATATGCTTGATGCAAGAACCATAGCGCACACGTGATATGAGGATTTTGTTTGTACTGTGTGATTGTAAGTGTAGATTGTGGAAGTGTATAATGTAGTAATAGGTGTTTACATAATCTAAAAACAATAATATAGAAAAATACATATCTTAAAAAACTCGGAGTCCAAAGAACAAAACACAAAATATCCATAGTTTGCCTTCCAATGTTATTATTTAACGTTTGGCAGGTTAGCCAGGCACGACGTTGAAGTAACGATGATTGAGTCCATACCCTCATTCTGGCGAAGAAAAATCTTATTGTTTTGCGACCAACAGAACTTGTAGTTATGCGCGTGAGCAAACTTACGGGCTTCGTAAAATAATTGCCGCAAGCTGTTCGGCAGGTGGTCGGCGACGTACAAGGGTTTCGGATCTCCTTTTATGCCGATGTGTACGCTATTTAGCTTATCCGTAGTAGGGCGCCCTTTATTGAATGCTCGAGTTGCGTCTAAAATCTGTTTCTTAAGGGGGACGGTGACCATCTCCGCAACGATGGGCCTATTTGAGCTCTTTTTTCCCGGCATACGATAAACGTCTCGGAGATCAGTTGATTTAACTGGGACCTGAAGAGCCTTACAAGTTTGCAATACCAAGGACGTTAGATCTTCTGCACTTTCTTTTTCACTTATTGGGATGTTTCTTATTTCAAGGCTGGAGGTGCGTGAGCTATTTTGCAGGTCAAGTACTTTTTTTTCCAGCTCCATAATATATGAGCGTTGTTCCTGCCGCTCTTTTTCAAGTTTTTGAACGGACTGTCTCATGGTCTCGTATGCTATATTTATATATTCGATGGATTTTTCAATTTCGGTATTTGTTCTTTGTATATCCTTGTTTTGCAGTTTTACCTCGTTGATATCAGACGTTAATTTATTTAATAATGTATCCTGATCACTTTTCCATGCCGTAAGTAAATCCATTATTTTATCTTCAAACACCTTGAATTCACTTTTTGGAGTGTGATCAGGGGAAAATTCTGGTCGATGACGTTTGGGTCTTGAAGTAATGTTTATATGATCAAGCTCACCTTCAGCATGTGACACATCAGGTGATGATAATACCCGCCGAGGTTCCCTGCTTGTGCTCGTAGACGGTGACCGTTGAACCCGCGGCATTGCGCTACGTTCGTAGCACACGTAGCCAGTCGCAGCCGCGCAGCAATGAGTCACGGCGCGCAGGATGCGTGAAAGTGGTTGATTTATTCGACGCCTGCGCTCACGTTACGGTGGCTCAGCGCAGCGGGCAGGCACTTCAAGCGCGGCAGTCACGGGTTCAAATCCCAGTCCGGCCAAGCTCCAATCACCGGCAGATTTCTCACGTGCGTCCGCGACGCAACACCCAAAAAAGAATCTATCCTTTTCGGAGGGCGGAGTCTAGCCGTAAGGACACCGTAGGGGTAAACGAGAATTGATTTCTAACACTTTGACCAATCGGAATTTAGCAAAATTAAATATTCGCAAAAAGTATGAGCACACGCAACACACGTCCACTTCCAGTGACACCGAACGACGAAGTCCGATAGTCAGCTGTACGATAAGTGCCACAAGAAACGCTTTTGAACACTCTCAAACCTATTATTGTATACGTCATAGTGTGGGTTCCAAACTGAACTACAATACTGGAGTCCACTACGCACTAATGCATTATAAATGATTCTTTTGGTGGTAGGCTTAGATAGGTACTTGCAATTACGCAATACAAAACCGAGGGTTTTAAAACCCTTTTTTACATAAGATATCTATATGAGTATTGAAGCGCAGTTTAGAATCCAACGTAACTCCTTGGTCACGAATGTGCTCAACTTGCTCTAATGTATTACCTCTCAGAGTATACGAACCGGCTAGTGTAGACTTGGACCTCGTGAAGCGGACTACGTAACATTTTTTTGTGTTTAAAATAATTGAGTTCATCTCGCACCATTTATCTAGATAATTCAAATCGTCCTGGAGCAACGCAACATCATTTATGGACCTGATGGGTCTGAAAATTTTTAAGTCATTAGCATAAAGGAAATATTTGGAATTGGTTAAATTGTCACAGATGTCGTTTATAAATACATTGAACAGTATTGGCCCTAGATGGCTACCCTGGGCCACGCCCGAATAAGCTGTGAAAGGAACCGAAGTAAAACCATTCACAACCACCGTCGACTGTCTATCAACAAGGTAAGAATTAAACCAATCAAGCATGGTACCGGCGATACCATTGCAACATAACTTTTGAAGTAATATGGTCTGATGGACCTTATCGAACGCTTTGCTGAAGTCGGTGTATATGGCGTCAACAGGATGGCGAAAATCCAGTTCCCTAGAAAGCACATCGACAAAAGAAACTAAATTAGTTGAGGTAGATCTGTATTTAATGAAACCGTGCTGGTGCTCTGAAATAATACCCTTAAGGTGCCATGATAATAGTGGACATATGAGTTTTTCAAACGTCTTTGCAAAAACCGAGAGTATAGAGATGGGTCTATAATTGGCAACCATATCATTGCTTCCACTTTTAAATAGAGGTACCACCAATGTTTTTTTCCAAATATATAAACATGTCAAGAATTTAGTCTCACTGACAATATTTGTGTGTTAGGGCAATAGAGAGAGTAAATAAAAAAACATTCCAAAGAGATTTTTTAGAAAAAGAATAACAAAACTAACTTAACCATAGCTCATAATAATACTATGAAACTGACTAGGGTCTGCTTAATGTTTCATTTTGTCGACTTCCATAGGTTAAAATATTTACTTACCCTGGACACATAAGTGTGTAGCTGGTACATACTCTGTGGTAATGTGACTGGAGACACTGTGACTGCGTCGGCCAGCGACGGCGTCAGCGCAGACGATATAGACTCACTTGTCATATGTACTGACTTATATGTCTCGCCCTGTCAAATATATAAAGAAAATCACTAAAGCTTCGGTTGAGAGCCCTCTGCGCTCACCGAAACAGTCGGCGTAACGGTTTAAAGCCATCTGAGGCTAACACCTGCTGGTCCATTTAAAAAGTCACTAATATAGATTTTTATCATCAGGCCTTTTTAATTGATACTAAAATTAAAGGATTAAAAGACATTATCCGCCACCTTGTAGTATCAGCCATTTTGAAAGTACCATAATATTACTGTGGTCTGAAAGTGATTATAACTAGGCTTTCATATCTAATGGTGGAACATCAAATAATTGGTCGCACTATTATTGCTAAATCTATTTTGATCCCATACTATTTATGAGTAAGTGCTAAGCTCTTACTAGACCATTTTTTAGTTCATGATAATTTTGTTCCAAGATACATATTGTATTCTAGATCCATTTTTGTTCCCAGATAAATTTTGTTATCAGATCCATTTTATTCCTTCGCCATTTTTCTTCCTAGATAAAAATAGTTCCTAGGATGGAACCTAAATATTGGCCTAAATAAGGGCCTCTTTTGTTTTTTTTGTCGGGAAATCCTCGAGGATACCCTACCAACCCTGGGGAAGGGAGGCCCGGTTATGCCGGAATTGACCGCCAAAAACCCCACGGTGGTCGCCATCAGCGCTGTTTAGGGGTCAGAGTTCTCCGTACGGAACACGTACCATGGACCCTCCATGAGCTAATTGCCCGTTTCGGGGGAAGCGATTGAATCTAACGCCTAGATGTGTGTGCCTAACCTGTACGGCAGTGGAGCAAGTCAAGTGCGCAGCGTGGAGCACGCAGCGGCCGATGTTCTCGTGGTGGTGCGGCGAGTACGAGTTGCGCACGCACCAGTCCAGCTCGCTGTGGACTGCGCGCAGGACCGAGTTCGACAGGATTATACCCGTCTCTGAAGGATAGATAATTAAAATATTCATTATTTAATAACTGATATTTACTAAATAAATATCCTAGGACTTTTGAAATGTGGCCAATCTGATTCCAAATTCAGTAGTTTGTGTAATGGTAACCATATAGCTGATATTCATAAGTTTGTGTTTCAGTCTAAATCCAAACTAGAAAAGCCAGTCAGTCTAATTTTCAAACATATTATTTTACTCACTTTGAAATAAAAAGCTAAAGCATATATAGCATAAAATTTTAATATAAAAGTGATTTTAGTTTTAATACTTTATATGGTTAATAAGCTAAAATACATATAAAACATACATATATAATTTTAGCTAAATATCTAAGGCATGGTACAGGCTATCACACACACACACACTGTGTTTGACAGCTGTCAAATTCTATTGTATTGAAGGTAAATTCACCTTTAAGAAATACAAAATGTAAACTTGAATACTTTATTACGTCATAAAAAGGACACTGTAAAAGCAATTTTATTGCATCATCAATAGGGTTAGTTTTTCTATACCACAGAAATGCAAATAGGAACAATGTACTTTAAAGACTAAAATAATCTGATAAACATCAATTAACTTACTGATAGATAGATAGATTGTGATTTTAATCAGGTTTCATTATCATTTTATTGAATCTTTGTTCTTTTGATGACTCAACGAGTCCAAGGAACTGTAATTTAATATGACTTTGGATGTTTTTATTTATTTTAATTTTATTTAGCTTTTCTGACAACTTCTATATTAAAATTCCCAACCAGTACAATTTTGGGGAGTAAACATGTATGTTTTGTGTGTTCATGTAATGTATATATAAGTAGAATAATAGTATGTGATATGTCTAATTTCCGTATTATTTATACTCAGTTTGGCTTGGAATTCAGATAGGTTATGTGTAAAGAATGTCTCAGGATATTTATTATTACTTATACACTTTGATGTCAAACATTTTGACTCTTAAATTGTGCCTATTGTGGTCTAGTAAGGCTGAAACTACCATAACATTTATTTCAATCACATGTTATTCATTTATTTAGTAATTAAATGATCTGAAATCTCTTCAGTGTGTTATATAAGAGAACATATCTCATTATTTGCTTTTGCAATATAATTAATGTTGTTAATATACTTCTTTAATATTACTTACCAAGAGAACAGTAATGGCTATCATCCTCCGCAATAATCCCCATATACACATCCTGGCTAACACTCAGCTTTGACACCAACTCGGTAAGCCTTCTCGCATTGACAAACGACTTATCCGTAACGAGGAAGAAGAAGTCATACTCCTCAAGGAAGTTATCAGCTAAGTACTTCAATGCGTGGAACGGTTTCAACATCTCACGGGTGTCTGTGAAACCTACAACGTTAGCGAGGCCCGGGATGACACTCATAGCGTTCGCTGTGATGAAGAACTTCAATGCTGGTTGGAGCATCGCTGCGGTGTGGTTGAGGGCTGCCACTTGGTATTTGAGGGCATCTTCCGAGCTCAGTACACCAGTTAGGAGCGAGTCTGGAATGTGAAAGGTTGAGGTTTAACGGTAATATTACACTGATTTCATGAAGTGCTGCTTTATGAATGTAAATGAAAATTTATTTTGTGAAGCACAAGCATTTATGAATAGTCAGATTGACTCGGTTTGGTGGGTTGGTCCTGCTGAGAAGGGCCACCAATCAGTGATGCATTAACCCTTGGATTGACAGACCTATGTTCAGCAGTGGCAAATGACTGATATGACATTGATATATAAATTACTATGCATCAGATCTATTCAGGATGCAATAATCTTGAATATTTTTGAATTTACAACCAATTTTAAGTATAACAATAAAACAATTTACATACAATACTATTAAAGATATGAATCAGTCCCTTACTATATCAAAGGTATGATAAAATTAATAATTATCCTATTCCTTTATGTTTAATTTTAATTGTTAAGTTATAAATGGGTCTACAAGGTCTAAAACAAAGACTACAGCACATTATTTCCATTTGATTTTGTGTATACTCTGTAAGGCACCATAACCTTTTAGGCTTTTCGTCGATGTCATTTGACCACTAGCAATCAGTAATGATGTGGCAGAAGGTGGTTAAAACACAAAAATAAACTTAGAAATATGATTTGGGTAACAAACAATCAGTAAAGTGTGACTCTACGGAGAAAATTGTCTTTTTTGCTAAACTAGCTAATTGAATTTGTGAAAAAGAATTGGCGCTAATTCGATTTTAAAAATTAGAATTGTACCAACCTCTCATGCCAAGCTCTGTGCTATAATACCGTGGACGCTGGACACTCCTGCCGGCGGTCTGTCCAGCAGAGCCCAGCAGTTTCTCTTCCCTCTGAGGCTCAAACTCATCGGTAGTAGGCGAAACACTCCCTAAACTCGCCACACAAGCAGCAGGCTCCTCGTCCAGAGGAATCACAGCTAAAGACACCCATAATCCAAAAAATAAACCGACCAAGAAGAATGAATTATGTTTCACTTGAGAAACGAGGTATCGTGACAACATTTTGACGGAATCACTTTATTATAAATTCATGGACGTGGCGTGTTATGGTCAGCACTTTTTCGTTATGTATGTTAGTTAGATGGGCTGTTAATTTATCAACGCTTTTCGAGGACACGCAAGACAAATTAATCGAAATGACTTTTTGTTGATTATTTTCATTGGAAGTTACGTTCCGTTTATTTTACCGTTACCGTTTGCTACGTCTAAGGTATTCTATTGAACTTACTGTCTGAACTACACGAAATATTAAAATTAAAACCAGCTTATTGGTTTTACAATTATATGGTTTGTATTATTTACTGCACACTTAAACCATAATAATATGATAATAAAATAATATTTCTTTTAAAGTTTAGTTTTTTCACAATGAGTAAAATGAAACGTGGAGACTGATGAAATGGCATTCATCAGTCCTGTCAATAACTTTTTGGCGGTAATTTTCAAATTAGGTACATAAAATTGCACAAGTAAATTAATAAAAATGTTGTTACAACCGTTGTTAGTAAAATTTTTAATTTGCACGCGAACTCTTTCGACTTGAGACATTGTTTGAGGAATGTGTTTTATCTACCACTAGCTTCTACCCCGCGGTTTCACCTTCGTTCCCGGGGGACCTTCAGCTTTACCAGGGATAATAGGCAGCCTATGTTCTTTCTCAAGCTCAAGTCTATACGTGTACCTTAGTCCATAGTCTATATCAGTGCCGGATCAAGCAAGCGCGGGTCCCGTAGCAAATACTTATACTTACTTATACTGATGTGCTGGTAAAGAAACTCAAAAAGTTACGCTCAGGCGAAGGTGGATGAATTTCGGACCGCGGGGGCCCCCTGTTGCACGGGGCCCGTAGCATTAATGAGAAATGAATCCCTCCAGTGTGCTTCAAAATATTACCGTTACTATTTTTATTTAGCTATAATTAGTTTAATGGTGGTGGGTTAGATTAAATTTTATAATGTAAGAAATGAGTGCATCTCGCCATCAAACTTCACAGTTTGGCGAGTAAGTATGAAATGTAAAAGTATTTTTATATTCATAATAAATAAAAAAATAAGCTCCATGAGGAGACGCTGTAGCGGCAGTAGGGGGACCAGGGGTGGAGTAGCGTCGTAGGGGTGTGCAGGAGTGATGCCTGTTTGGCCCTTCGACGAGAAGTGCATTGCGCTTTGTCCCTTTCACTGCCTTCAGTTGCTGCTTTTTTTATAGGGTCGGCAACGCGTGAGTGACGCCTCTGGTGTTGCAAGCGTCCATAGGCTACGGTAACTGCTTCCCATCAGGTGGGACCGTATGCCTGTTTGCCACCCTTGTGGTATAAAAAAAAAAAAAAAAAATTGTTACCTCGGCTACGTGATTAATCCGGCATTGGTCTATTAGGGATAGGAATTAAATAATTATTATGTAAGGAGAAAAACATTAATCTTTTGAGTAATACCTGTGGCTTGGGTAAATCTAGCTAGGTACACATATCTTACTCATCTCGGAAAATGCACTATTTGAAACGAGAGCTGTTTGCCAATATTTATAACTTGTGTCGCGCCGCGGTTTCACCCGTGTTCGTGGGGAACCTTCAATTTTCGCCGAACAAAAAGAAGCCTATGTTATTCCAGAATATTTTCTCTCTAGATATCACAATTTAGATCTCATCAGTCATTCAAAGAGTAATAAACATCTAAACGCACTTTCGCGTTTATAATGTTTACATGATTAAAACCCCAAAGAGTTACAAACATTCATACATTCGCATTTTTAATATGAGAAGGTTATTAGGTATGTTTTATTAAAAGTCCCTCCGCTCTGTGTCTATGTTTTGAACAAGAATCAACAGAACAATCTTTTTAGCTGTAATTTGAGTTAGTCATGTGTCCCATTGCTTGTAGAGTTGTAAAAAAATTCATGCTAGTAGCATTTATGAATGAATTTAAAAGTAAAACTATCACGGTTAAGTTGGCTTTACAGGTTAACGAGTTATAGTCGCCCAAGTAAAAAAATCCTAAAATTAACCGAATACGACTTTTACCAAACCATTAATTGCCACCTCAATATTGAGAAAAATGTTTAAGTAAATCGTATAAGTAGGTATGTATACTGGAACTTTAACTACGGAACCCTACACTGCGCGTGTCTCCGGTTTTTTAACAATACAAAGATGGGTTAAAGGAAGCCGAGGTACATCGTTAGTTTAACATAAATCGATAATTTTACCTTATTACTAGATAAAGAACTTACGCATTGTTTTGTTTAAAGGGAATACCTTTTAGAACAATTTGGATGCAGGGCACGTTATCATTTGGTATTTTCTTGAGTCAAAATACCTTTAATACATATCCTCCTATCCTACCCTACCAATATTATAAATGCGAAAGTTTGTGAGTATGTATATATGCCTGTTACTCTTTCACGCAAAAACTACCGGATTTAGATGAAATTTGGAACACATATAGTTTATAACCAGGATAAAAATATAGGCTACTTTTTATCCCGGGAAAGTGGTAGATGCCTCGGGAACGCGGGCGAAACCGCGGGTAGTCGCTAATACATATATAAATTCAGTCTTTGAAAAAACAAATAGTTTAGTAGATGACGCATCTAATAAACAAATAAACTTTTAGGTCATTAGTATGCGCGGTGGTGGTATGGATATTGGCGCATGACAGAGTTACAAACAAACAAATCAAATGGAAGTACCTACAGTGGCAGACTTATGATTTTGGGGCTTTTCGCTACTGGGGAACTCACAAGCTTTTTTTGAGGGATTGAGCCCTATAGCCACTTGAATTCGCTACTGATTTATAGGTACTTAGTAGATTTAACTTTAACGTACGATACTTGAGAATAGAATCTACGAAAAGTTGATAAAAATTAACAAACCAGTTGTTAAGTGTTAGATACATACATATGGGGATCGAAGTTGCTCGCGTCCGTAGGTTTACCCTCGAGACCCTACACGTGATCCCTGGGTGGTGCTAAACGAGCAACGATGTCTGGTGGTAGGCTTCGGCCGAGGCTTGTCACCACCCCCCGAACTAAGGGATGTCGCCAAGCGGCAGCTGCCGTGTTCCGACATGAAGATCGGGGAAGCCATTAGTGCAGTTGGGTTAGAGCAGTTGCGTTGCATCCAGAAACCGGTCTCAACAGCGTGGGACTTGTGTCCTGGTAGTCTCGTTCTGGAGGGTAGCGGGATCCGAAGCACGGTTCTCCGCTGGCCGACCGCAGTTAGTAGGGGGCCCAACTAGTAGGCCAGCCACCTATGAAACGCTGCCCCGCCAACTCGCGAAAAATCCCGAGGTGCTCCATCGTGCCGGTTGGCGACCGGATGAGAGGACCCGATGGCCACTCTCGGGGGGGTTCGGGCGTCCCCGCAGTCTCCAGCCGAGCTTTCCAACGGTTCACGATACCTACGTCTGTTCCATGGTTTTCTTTTTGCAACGTCTCGCTCAACTGCCTTCTCCACACCTATTCAAAGACATGAAAAAAGGTACAAGAAAGAGTAGCGTTTCACAGCGGAAGCACGTCCTCTCACTCAAAGTGCACCTCTCAAACATTCGAGGACTGCACTCAAATATCGACGCCGTCCATCACCACCTTGAGACGGAAAAACCCAACCTACTCTTTCTGACGGAGACGCAGATCGGATGTCCGTCTGACGCGGCATACCTATGCTACCCAGGGTATACCCTGGAGCACAAATTCAAACCACGCGCTGGGGTCTGCGTGTATGCTCGCGATGACATCTGCTGACGGCGTCTCTGTGGCCTTGAAAAGCCAGGTTTTTCTGTCCTGTGGATATTGGTGGGTACAGGCTTAGAGCAAATCCTCTATGCCTGTATCTACCGATCGCACAGCGGTGACCGGGAGACAATCGGGCTTTTCGAATACCTCAGCGACACGGCAGACGTGGTCCAGCGAAAATATCCTAGTGCGCAGTTAGTCCTCCTGGGGGACTTTAATGCTCATCATCGCGAGTGGCTGTACCCATACCGGGAGACCGACTTAGCCGGGAGAGAGGCGATGAAACTGGCCCTATCGCTAAATCTTTCCCAGCTCATTCGGGAAGCTACACGTGTGCCGGATGTTGCTGACCACACGGCCAACTGCTTGGACCTTCTGCTGACAACCGATCCAGACAGATACTCGGTGTCGGTGAATGCCCCACTGGGTACCTCCGACCACTGTCTGGTGAAAGCTGTGTCGTCCTACACTCCACCCGATCCTTGCCCAAAAGGCACTAGGCGAGTATGGCGATACAAGTCAGCAGACTGGGATGAGATGCGTTCTTTCCTTGCATCTTATCCGTGGCGGCGAACATGCTTCTCTTCTGATGACCCGTCCAGCTGTGCGAGTGCGATTTCAGATGTGATGTGTCAAGCAATGGAGTATTACATCCCATTCTCTGACATATCACTTGACAACAGATCCCCCAAGTGGTACAATGCTGAATGCGCCGTTGCCGAGGCCCGTAAACAGTCAGCTTACCGAATCTGGGCGGATTCTCGCACTCGCAAAGCTCCAGACACGAGTCTGAAGAAGAGAGCCTTCAACATCGCTGCCAAGTCCTGCAAAAAGGTCCTTAAGAAGGCACGTTTCGTCCATGTTGGTCGGATTGGAAAAAAGCTCTCCTCCTGTCCTTCTGGGAGTAAAGCTTTCTGGTCCCTTGCCAAATCGGTCGAAAACAACCTCTGCCGCCCGTCGCTACCGCCGTTGCTGAAGCCTGACGGAACACTGGCCTACACTGCCGTAGAGAAGGCCAACATGTTTGCCTCTCTATTTGCGGAAAATTCACGTCTAGATGCTGGGTTACAATCTCCTCCAGTGCAATCCCCAAGCAGCAGCCTAATGCCGGACATTCATATCCGGCAAAAGGAGGTTTTAAAGGTACTGCGTGATCTAGACGTGAACAAAGCCAGTGGTCCTGACGGCATTCCAGCCATTGTCCTACGCAATTGTGCGCCCGAATTGTCTCCTGTTCTGACTCGCCTGTTTCGCCTCTCGCTCCAACAAGGTCAAGTTCCGAAAGTCTGGAAGCTTGCTAATGTGCAGCCTGTGCCCAAGAAGGGCAGCCGTGCCGATCCCTCCAACTATCGACCGATTGCGATCACCTCCATACTCTGTAAGACTATGGAGCGCGTACTGAACCGGAGGCTCCTGGCGCACCTTGAAGGTAACGAGCTCCTCAGTGACCGACAGTTTGGTTTCCGCCAAAAACGGTCCACTGGGGACCTTCTGGTGTATGCCACACATATATGGAGTGAAGCCATTGAGAGGTTCGGGGAAGCGATAGCCGTCTCCCTCGATATCTCTAAGGCATTCGATAGGGTCTGGCACGCAAGCCTCTTAAGCAAGCTTCCTTCATATGGAATTCCTTGTGGTCTGTGCGCCTGGATTTCTGATTTCCTGAGTGAACGGTCTATACGAGTCGTTATAGACGGGTGTTCGTCGGACCTATTGGCAATTAATGCCGGAGTTCCTCAGGGCTCAGTTCTCTCTGCAACCTTATTCTTGCTGCATATTAATGACCTGCTGAAGCCCGGCACCTTTGGGTATGAAGACGACAGCACAGTTGTGGAGAGATACATCTCCAGTGCGCAAGCCACCAGTGACGAGACCCGGTTGTTGCGTGAGGCCATGGTAGAGCGTTTGAATGTGACCTTACAGGCAGTCGCCGATTGGGGCGAAGCCAATCTGGTCACATTTAATGCTACCAAAACGCAGGCGTGTCTATTCACCGCAAAACGGAGTCCTTTTCATCTGACTCCTACTTTCCAAAATATATCCTTGCCTGTATGCGATCGGCTTGATCTCCTTGGCATGACCTTAACGGCCAAAATTAACTTTGGCTGTTCTATTGAGTCAAAAGCTAAAACCGCTGCCAGAAAGCTGGGTATCCTCTCTAAGGTTAAGCGGTACTTCACGCCAGGACAGTTGCTCCTTCTTTATAAAGCACAAGTCCGATCATGCATGGAGTACTGCTGCCACCTCTGGGATGGATCTGCCAGGTACCAGCTTGACGCCCTTGACTCAATAGATCGTCGTGCCAGGAGACTCATCGGAGATGAGTCTCTTACTAAGGCAAAGCTCACGAGCCTTGACCATCGACGAAAAGTCGCTTGCTTATCGGTTTTCTACAGGATATATTTTGGAGAGTGTGCGCAGGATCTATTCGATCTTATTCCACCATCCCCTTTTTTACACCGAACCACAAGACGCCGGGATAATTTCCACCCATACGTTGTCGACATACCGAACATACGGACACATCGGTTCGCTTCCACATTTATAATGCGGACAGCGAGGGAGTGGAATTTGCTTCCGGCGTCTGTGTTTCCCGACGCCTACAATCTTGTAATTTTCAAGGCTAGGGTGAATAGGTTTCTTCTGGGCAAGCATGCTCCATCCTAGGTTTCGGCAGTGTCTTGTATGGACGGGTCAGAGACCAAATGCAAGCCCATCCTTAATAAAAAAAAAAAAAAAAGATACACCCGATACAATAGTTCCCGTTCCCGTGGAAATAATAATAATAAAATATAGCCTATGACATACAAAAATAACCTAGCTTTCCATTAGTAAAAGAATTATTCTTATCGGTCCAGTAGTTTCGGAGCCTCTTCATAACAAACAAGCACGCAAAAAATGAAATTTTTCCGCTTTATATTGGTGTAGATATAAATATGGTCCCTTTTACCTGTTGTGTGCTTTCAACCTTTGGTCAAATCATTATTCAACATTGTGGTGAAGGAAAAGCTATTGGGTATATTAAAAAAAAAATAAGTCTGTCATAAGTAATTACCTATATATATGACATAACATACAATCATAATCTATACTAATACCTACTTAACCTTATATATAAAATTCTCGTGTCACAATGTTTAGTGGAGTCAATAAAGCATTTTACCCGGAAGTCCTCAAGAGCAGCTCCGATTTCGAAGATTTTTTTTTGTTAGCTTTGTTTTTTTATATTATTTAAAATCAGAAATCATTTGGAGCGGGGAAAAAAATATATTATTTAAACTCTATATAAGTAAGACTATCTACTATATTTGTATGAAATCGTTTGTCCGTTTTTGCAATATTTTGCCCGCTCCGCTCCTATTCGTCGTAGAGTGATGACACATAGCCTATAGCCTTCCTCAATAAATGGGCTATCTAACACTATAACTTTTGAAATCGGACCAGTAGTTTTCTCAAATTTCCGCGTCGCAAAAAACAACATCGAAATCGGAGCTGTTCTGACTCGCCTAGTTAGTTACACACTCCTCCGAAAAATCTTGACCGATTTTTATGAAATTTTATATGCATATTCAGAAGGTCTGAGATCGGCTACTGTCTATTTTTGATACCCCTAAGTGTTCACTCTCAAGTGTAAGTGTTCAATCATTCCTCTTTATATTATAAAGAGGAATGATTAGAGTGCCACGAATAAGCTCCGAAACTACTGGACCTATCTGTATGTTTACTTCACCAATAGAAAGCTACGTTATTTGTGAGTGCCATAGGCTATATTTTACCTCTGAATCGCCATGACAAAAACAATTTCAATTCAAGGGGGCTTCTCTACTAGGGTACTATGCCAGACTGGAGTAGGATACTGTGACTGGAGACATGTTTTATTTTTCGTTATTCCTTGATCTTAATAATAGTGGGAACTCTTCATGTGTGAGTACGACTGAGACTTAGCCGGTTTTGTTAGTAATTATGAAAGGTGTCAAAAAAGATTTTGTATGCGACGTTATTTTCCAAGAAATGTAATCGCAAAACATTCTAAAAACACTAATAAGGTTTTCCCAATAACCACAATCTGAAATCTGAGGAAGGTATACCTACCAATTCAAAATCACATACCTACATAATTGACACACCAGCTTTGTGGTTAGTTGACTTTCAAGCCGTGCGTGGGTTCGAATCCTACCCAGAAATTGTATGCATGAATATGTCTGTATGTTCTGTCTGGATGTAAAAAGTAATAGGTAGGTACCTATATTTTGTATATCAGCTATCTGGTTATCGCACAAGCCTTGTTTAGTTTGGAATCAGATCGGCCATGTGTGAAAAATGTCCCAGGATATTTATTTAATGCGCCTACATTATAAGGAACATTGTTATATTTAGATAAATGAAATGATAATGTACCACACATAGGCTTTATATATATTTTTTGAACTGTAATCCTTGGTTTTGTTATGAGTTACATTACTTACCTACACTTAAGTGTGGTCTAAACTAGCTCTAACTAACCAAATGTTATGTAAAGGAAACAAAAATAAAGTGACACACAAAGAAAACGACCGCAACCACTTTTATTATAAGAGTCACAATCTAACACTTATACAACACTAGCGGACCCGGCCGACTTCGTTCTGCCCACCAGTGCCACCTACTGGGTCCAAATTGATGTATTATACATAAAAACCTTCCCCATGAAATACTCCGTAATTTGGTGAAAACCGAATGAAAATCTGTTCAGTAGTTTTTGTGTTCATCGCGTTCAGACAGACAGACTGAGGCGGCGGGGACTTCGTTTTATATATATGAAAGACTTGTGGCTCCCCACGGCTTCGCCCGCGTTCCCGGGGAATCTTCAATTTTCCCGGGATAAAAAGAAGCCTATGTCCTTTCTCAGGCTCTGGATTATCTGTGTACCTGTGGTTCTGTAGTTTTGAGTAGTTTAGCGTGAAAGCGTAACAGACAGACAGAGTTACTTTCGCATTTATAATATTAGTATGGATTATCCTTTGGGGACAAAGTGAATGATTTATATTGGAAATAACTGCTACAATTCACTAGGTACGTGTTTGTATTGTTCATTTTCCTCGCGTAGCAGTGTTTATACGGTGCCAAAACGTGCGCATACGCAGTACGCGAAGAGTTACCGCGGCGTAGCTACTACTACGTTCATAACTTAAATAATCATTACAATTTGAGTGCACGCTTTATTTTATTAAATTAAATTTATAATTGGTATTATTTTTTTTTAAAACCAGTGTTGCAAACAGTAAAATTATAATTTAAAAATGACAGTTGTACCAGATTTTTCGGCACAGAAAACTGTTGTGCGTGTGCGAGGCTATTTTAATCAGCTGTTGATGGTGATACTAAGTAAGTGATAACTTAATATGTATTACTTTAATATATACAGTTAAAAATTTAACTTGAGCGCGCTAATCTCAGGAATTACTTTTCCAATTTAAAATATTAGATTTTAGATTTCAGTGTTAAGCAGCCAATTTATCGAGAAAGGCTATAGGTTATGTATCAATACGCTACGACCAATAGGAGCGGAGCATCAATGAATAATTGCAACAGACTGGGAAGTGACGCTAATGAAGTTGCGGGGGTCGTTTTTAAATGCCTAAAATGATATGAAGGAAATTATTTATTATTTTACTAGCGACCCGCCCCAGCTTCGCAAGGATGCAATGCTTATACATCACATTAGAAACCTCCAAAATTGACAATGTTTCTCTAACATATTATGCATATATTGTACATATAAAAACCTTTCTCTTGAATCACTCTATCTATTAGAAAAAACCGGATCAAAATCCGTTGCGTAGTTTTAAAGATTTAAGAAGACATAGAGACAGAAAGCGGAAAGTGACTTTGTTTTATAATATGTAGTGATTTACTGCCTGGGCCTGTCCTATCCCGTTCTCCACTCTTCTCTATTATTTGCCTTGGTGGCCACGGTGGCCAAGTGATCACGGGTGAAACCGCGGGTGGTACCTAGTAATAATATAAATAATATTCGGCTCAAATACTGTATATTTATAAACAACTTGATTCTATTTCTCATGATGGGTAAAACCGGAACACGATACCACAAATTTTCTCGATAAAAAATTGGTAAAGCCAATGGTTATGAGTACTACTAATAACTTACTTGAACCAAAACAACAGCAAAACGGACCTTGTACTTATTTTTTATCACAGCGTCAGATCAGTACCCTCCTTTTATAAAAGCTGTTAGAAATTGCGAATTCATTTTGTGGCTTAGTTCTCAGACCAGGGTTCCCGTTCCAGTAGGAATACAGGGATAAAATATAGCCCATGAAACTCACAAATAACGTAGATTTATATCAGTAAAAGAATTATTCAGATGGGTTCAGTAGTAGGTATGGAGTCGTTAAACGGTCCAGTAGTATGCAATCTATACATAACAAACAAACATACAAAAAATCAAATCTTTCCTTGTTATAATCATAGGTCCTATATATAAAATTCTCGTGTCACAATGGTAGTTACCATAATCCTCCGAAACGGCTTGACCGACTTTTATGAAATTTAAATATACTTATATTCAGTAGGTAGGTCTGAGAATCGGCTACTATCTATTTTTGATACCCCTGTGATCACGGGAACGGACTACTCGGGTGAAACCGCGGGGCAGAAAGTGTTATTATAACGAGGAATTTATGAAAAGACAATGTTTGATATTTGTGGAAGTAAATAAATTCGGTAGAAAAGCAAACAAACCACTAATAGGTATGTAAATAATTACTAACTTGTCTTCTAAGAATATTTAACGCCCGTAATGAATAATAATAATTCTTTTTGATACCTACTACGATGCCTATAATATTAGGTCCTTAATTATTTATTTATTTTCAGCCTGGATTAAATCTATACTAACTATACTAATATTATAAAGCTGGAGAGTTTGTTTGTTTGCTTGAACGAGCTAATCTCAGGAATCTCTTCGATTTGAAATAATATTTCAGTGTTAGATAGTATGTATTTAGAAGTAGTATATGTAGTATATTAGCTATCTGGTTACCATAGCAAGCTCTGCTTGTTTTGGAATCAGATTGGCCGTGTGTGAAAAATTAGCTAGGATATTTTTTATTATTATCATTGAACCTAAAACTGTATCACTCAATACATACCTACAGATAATCCTATACAGACCCTGTTATATTAATTTGACTACATAAACCCAATAACTGACAAATATATGACTAAAATACTATTATGTACAGCACTATTCGCTTTGAAGAGATCACTATAAGTGATAAGGCGCCACGTAACACTTTTGTCTTATAAGTTTCTTATTTATATGTGGTGTTACAATGTATTATCTATCTATATATTCGAAGTCACCAAAATCTATTAGGTACAAAAACGCATGAGTTATAAATTTCCGTCCAATTTCGCTATTTCCGTCTTTAAATAAATAAATAAATAAGTAAATATCCTGGGACATTTTTCACACACGGCCAATCTGATTCCAAATTAGGCATCAAAGTGAGATTGTGTTATGGTAACTAGATAGCTGATATACTACATAATCTACTTTTAAGTACATACTTAGATATTTACGTCTTTGGATCTCTAAAGATAACATCTGTAAGGTTTGACAAACCTTCTGTCAAATTAAAATGATGATTTATAACGACAATTATAATAATTTGCATAACTAATTGATCGTTATATATTTACATCGAGCATGTAAAATCCTCGATGTTTATTAAAGTATATTTATAATAAGTGACGGTACGATGAATTAGGGTTTGCAGTGCCGTGGCCGTCAATTGGAAACGCTTCTGAAGGAAAATTACAGTTCCTACTAATATCAAAAACGCGAGAATTTGTATGTATGGATGTATATGTTTGTTCTTCGTATACTCAAAAACTACCGATCGGATTTGGAAGAAATTTGGAACACAGTACCCTGAAATATCCTCAGAATCACTTGATTCTAAACTGTCGTCGGATTCATCTCGCTATTGCAATCTCATCTGTGGCTCGGCCCCGCTCGGCCTCGCTCGGTCCCGCTCGGTCCCGCTCGGCCCCGCTCGGCCCCGCTCAGCCACGTTCGGTTGCTCCGTTGCTAGGCAACGCGACGCGAAATGTGTCGTTACAACTTTTTTGGTCTTAATTCTTTCCGTCTAGCCGCCTTTCGCAACGCGATAAGGAACACCGTTACAATATGTTTGTTTGTTTGTATTGTGCGGGAATCGAATGAACAACCTCGAGGATTAGTCATGGTAGCTATAGCTGGCCAGCAATATATGGAAATAAGTATTCCGCCTACAACTTCTACGTGAAAATACAAAATATCCAGGGACATTTTTCACACTCGGCCTCTCAATCTCTCATCTCTTTCAATCTGATTCCAAAATTGTGATAAGAAGTTAATTGGTTGTTTATTTTTATACTAGTTGACCCGCGCAACATCGTTACCGTCACTTGCCCGTTTTTGCAACAGTTTTGATTGATGCTCCGCTTCTATTCGTCATAGCGTAATGATTTATACATAAAAACCTTCCTTGAGAATCACTCTAACTATTAAAAAAACCGCATCAAAATCCGTTGCGTAGTTTTAAAGATCTAAGCATACATAGGGACAGACAGACGGCGGATAGCGACTTGGTTTTATACTATGTAGTCATTTACTCATCACTTCCTATGTTTATTCATCAATGACATAAAGTCGTACCTACTCATATAAAAAGACGATTAAGAATTTACCCTGCAACTTTTAGAGTAAATCGAATACCTACCTACATCGAGCATGATGCCTACCTATTAACATGCTTAAATACTGCATTGTAAAACAATATATATGTATATACAACAAAGTCTCCGTCGCCTCTGTCTGTCTGAACGCGATGAACACAAAATCTACTGAACAGATTTTCATGCAGTTTTCACCAAATTACGGAGTATTTCATGGGGAAGGTTTTCATGTATAATACATCAATTTGGACCCGGTAGGTGGCGCTGGTGGGCAGAACGAAGTCTGCCGGGTCCGCTAGTACATAATATTGGTAGTCTATTTAACTAGTGTATGTTTGCCATGTCCATATTATAAACACCTTCGTGATTCAATGACATAAACTGTTTATTTTGACAAGTAGCTATGACGTCACGTTAGAGCTGTCAAAAATCCCAAATTATGCACTAAAAACTTTAGTTGGAGGTAATGAAAAAATACCGTAAACCGCACATTATTTTAAGCCAATGTTTATCTACTTCACTTTTTAAGAAAAACTGACGTATTATTTACTAATTTGTGGTTAATAGCAAATAATTATTATTTATTATGCCTGTGTTAAGTGTTTTAGTTCATTTTTCTTGATAAACGGGCGTAACTCTTTTAAAGGTGTGGCCATAATTATATCAAACTAGTTGCTCCCCGCGGTTTCCCCCGCGTACCGGGGAGATATTCCATTTTCCCCGGATAAAAAGTAGCCTATGTGCTTTCTCAGTATGCTGTGTGTGTACCAAATTTCATTTAAATCTGTTTTGTATTTAAGGTCAGTCAGAAAAAACATTTGTATGCATCAATATGTGTGCTCTGTGTCTGGATATAAATATCTATATAAGTATGTATTTAAAACGTAGTATATCAGCTGTCTGGTTACCATAACGCAAGCTCACTTTGAAGCTTACTTTACACAGATTGGCCGTGTGTGAAAAATGTCCCAGGATATATTTTTTTTATTTCAGTAAACATTCCAACGGTGTCCTTTGGTCTGGCGATGGGATGGGTCTCCCTTGCGAGCGGGGAGAGCACAAGCGGCAAAGAACCAGAGCTGGAGATCATCTTAGCTGCTGGAACAACATTCTTAGCTTCTCTATTCGGAGTACCATTGAGCGCTCGAGCGGTAGCGTCTGGACGGAAACTCGCCATCATTGTGACCTCAGCTTGTTTTGTGGTTTGTATTCTGTGGTTTTAGAACGTAAGTTCAACTCTGATTACATGTTAGGTATTGTTATTGCGGTGTGATTGATCTTTTGGAACGAATACTATCTCGCAAGAAATAAGAGCGACTAATGGTAGGAGGAAAATTTATCTCGACTTCAGATTTTTCATTATTCAAATTTAAATATAAGAGTTCATACTTGTTGACGAAAAAACGGGATGGGAAAACATTCTCATGGCGTCTATCTTAACACTAGCTGCCTCCCCGCGGTTTTACCCGCGTAGTTCCCGTTCCCGTGGGAATACAGGGATAAAATATAGCCTATGTTACTCGGGGATAATGTAGCTTTCCAAAGGTGAAAGAATTTTTGAAATCGGTCCAGTAGTTTCGGAGCCTATTCGTTACAAACAAACAAACAAACAAACAAACAAACAAACAAACAAATCTTTCCTCTTTATAATATTAGTATAGATAAACATATGACGTCATATCTAATAATATTAATAGGAATAATTATATTTCTTCGTTTGTTTATAAGGAAATGACTCCAAAACTACTGGAGTGATATAAATAATTGTTTCACCAATGGAAAGATACTTTATCAGCGTATCATAGGCTTTATTTTATTCCTGTATTCCCACAGAAACGGTAACTTTACGGGATAAACCACGAGGTAGTAATAGTTCTTTGAAAACTTGTCTATACTTCTACGTTCTATACTAATATATAAAGAGGAAAGATTTGTTTGTTTGTAACGAATAGGCTACGAAACTACCGAACCGATCTGCACAATTCTTTCACTATTAAAATTATGTTATTTAGTTATTCATAAATAACATAGACTATTTCATCTCCGTATTTCTAAGGGAATGGGAATTACCTTCGCGGGTAAAACCGCGCGACGGCGACTAGTAATAGATAAAACGGAATATTAATTACTGACATCATAGAATGATCGTAGTTCATTTGCCTTACTATCGAATCAGATATAACCAAACGAAGTCTATTACGTTTCTAGAATACGGTATCTTGTTGAAATTCCACGCGGGTGTTAATTTCATTGGAAATTCTTCTCAGGTAACGTCTGACGCTCGTTATCCTTGTACATTCGGTAAATATGAGTTTTGGAAAAGAACCTTACTATATAATTAACCTCTTTCTTTACTGACAAAACTCTTTTAACAGTGCAAATAGTTGACCAAGTTTAGTGTCTAGTAATAAATAAATATCTCGGGACATTTTTTCAAAGCCGACCAATCTGATTCCAAACTAAGCAGAGCTTGTAATATGGTAGCCAGATAGCTGATATACTTTTGAATACATACTTATATAGATAACGAAGTGTCTAGTCGTCCGATCACCGGATGAATAAAACTGACTAAGTAGTCGTCCGGTAAGAATAGTGATTTGTCAGCATTTCGTGATTTGGGCGATTATTACATGTCATGCCCAGGGTTAAAATAAATATATGAAGGCGATAATACACAAATATAGGTTAGGGTGCTAAGCCCCGAACATGTTTAATTATACCTACTGATTTTTATAAACATAATGCCATTTATGAGGTTTAAGATTTAGAAATTTAAGTAGATACTTATGTATCTTTCTAACGCTATTTGATGTTTTGATTGTCAGATATTCTGTAAAAAAATCTTTATCACGAAAAATGAAACGAAATCAGCTGATTTAAAATCTATATATTAGCTGGTCAACAATCTTGTCAAAACTGAAGTCATGAAATTATCTACCTAGAGTCTAAAATCTCATGTAACTGTAATTTTTTAAACAACAGTCATTACTACCTCGTTGTTAGGGGAGGCTCTTGCACTTTGGCGAAGACGCATATACGCTGATGGTGATAATAAATATCAGTAACAGAAGAAAGAGTAGAACTTCCTTAACTCTTCTTTTCATCTCTTTTTCGCTTATCATTCCAGGTATGCTGGTCATTAAAGTTGGCTGGAGATGGATGGTGGCTGGTCGCAGCTCGTACAGCAGCAGGCTTTGGTGGAGCTGGTGCTTGGACTGTGTCACCGTTGTTAGCAAGAGAGGTAAGTACTACCATTATTAAGTACTTCTTTATATGCTTTTAAACCAAGTTGAAGTTGGTAGTGCAACAGCTTTTACCGTGAACTAGGAAAAATGCATGTCCAAGATGTAACATTAATAGGCATCTGCCAATCTGGACTGGGTGTGGTAGACTATAGCCTGGGACATTTTTCACATACGGCCAATCTGATTCCAAACTAAGCAGAGCTTATAATATGATAACCAGATAGCTGATACATATACTTACTACTTTTATTACATACTTATACAGAAAATTACATCTAAACACAAAACAAACAGACATATTCATTCATGCACACAAATGTTTGTCCTGGAGAAGGCTAGTGGCCTTGTACTGGAGACGTATATAAGCTGATGATGATGAATGTCTTTATGATGATGTTTTCAGATGTGCGAGACCAGGGTAAGAGGTGCAGCTGTAGCAGCATTGATCCTGGCTCACAACCTGGGTGTTCTACTGATGTACCTTGCAGCTGATGCTGGACTGGCCCACAGGTATGTCATATAGAAGTACTATTGTGAAATATGACTAGCCAATGGAAAATAATACCTGACCGAAATCTCAGACTTACTATAATGTATTAGTCTTGCTAATCTATCTCTATATACCTACTAGTGGACCAGGCAGACTTCGTTCTGCCCACCAGCGCCACCTACCGGGTCCAAGTATATGTAAGCTATCCTATCTCTCAAGTTGGAACGAACTGCACATGGTGTGCGAATTTTATTATAATGGGTTAAGTGGTTTATGAGTCCATTGAGGACAAACATTGTGACACGAGATTTATATATATTAAGATATAAAAGAATCAAAAGAATGTCGTATTATTTACACTATTCATAACTAAAGAACGGCTGAATCGATTTGGTTAAAAATCAGCGGGGAGGTAACTTAGAACAGGAGATGGACATAGGATACTTTTTATCTCGGGAAAATTGAAGATCCCCGGAAACGCGGGTGAAACCGCTGGGAGCCACTAGTTATTATTATTTACCATATTTCAGGACAGTCCTGTATTCGTGCCTCGGCTTGTCGGCAGTCCACTGCGTCTTGTTCCTGTTCGTGCCAGAATCCCCTGCATACTTGGCTGCTAACGGCAAAGAAAAGGTAAATATTCTTTCAATTTCTTCTTCTTTTTCTGTATCAGGATTAATTTTATTATTGGCCAGAGTTTTCAGGTATGTACTTGTTCTATTGTACAATAGTCTGATTGTCGTGATCCAGGAAAAACAAAAAAAATAGTATCAGTACTGAATAAAGCCACTTAAAAGAAGTTCCTCTGTTAGTCTTAAAACCGGCAATTATTCTGAGCATAATGTAAATAAATAAATTCATATTTACAGGAAGCACGATCATCCCTGGCTTGGCTTCGAGGTATGCATTGCGAAGATCCAGCTTTAACTGAAGAGTTGAATTCTCTGCCATCAGCTGACGAACCGGTACAGTCCCCTATCAAGTTGACAAAGGAAATGTGTAAGTATGTTTGACAGCCCGGATGGTTTTGTGGTTAGTGACCCTGACTTTCAAGCCGCGGGTCGTGGGTTCGAATCCCACCCAGGACAAACATTTGTATGCATGAATATCTCTGTTTGTTCTGTGCCTGGATGTAAATATCCTTTATACAAGTATGTATTTAAAAGCAATATCAGCTATCTGGTTACCATAACACATGCTCGCTTTGAAGCTTACTTTGGAATCAGATATATTTATTATTAACAGGTGTACACATAATGATGATAGCCTTCTAACTTAACAGTAAGTGACCACCGTCGTCGCAAAGCCTTCATCATCTCTGGAATAGCTGTCCTCGGGCAGGAGATGTGCGGCGTGCTCGCTCTCCTGCAGTTCGCGGAGAGAGTGTTCGTGATCGCGAGGGACAACTTGCCTGATGAAGGTCAAGGTCAAGGACTGGTGTCCCCGGCGAGGCATGCGGTCATACTAGGAGCGGTTCAGCTGGTCGCTTCGATATTCGCTTTGTATTTAGTCGAAAGGATTGGACGGAGGGTGAGTTATGTTATCCTACTAATATTATAAAGGCGAAAGTTTGTAAGTATGGATGTATGGATGTATGGATGTATGGATGTATGGATGTTTGTTACTCTTTCACGTAAAAACTACTGAATGGATTTGAATGAAATTTGGAATAAAGATAGCTTATAACCTGGATTAACATATAGGCTACTTTTTATCCCGGGAAAATGGAAGACCTCCCGGGTACGCGGGTGAAACCGCGGGGAGCCACTAGTTATTTATAACTTTAATAAGTGATACTACTCAGTTTGTTCTATTAATATTGTTAGTGCGAAAGTTAATGATATATGTTTGGATGTATTTTGCTCTTTCATACCAAAACTACTAAACTAATTTGTGTGAAATTTGGAACACAGGTAGTTTATAACTTGGATAGCAGATTTAAGTCATTTTATTTCGTTATCTGTGTGTTTTTTAATTTGTTATCTGTTATTGTGCCTTTCAATAAAAATAAAAATAAAATAAACACAAAAAAATTGAGGTTCAACGCGGGTGAAACCGCAAAGGGCCACAAATTACTAATAACGATTTGCACAAACATTCGACTCATTTCCCTTATTCACTTAAGGCTCTGACATCAACTTTTTTAAATCATTTATTTCCAAGAAAACAATAACAAGTTACAATTCAAATTTTCCTTTCCAAGCTTATGTAGCTTGTTGGCAAGACACGTTCATTAACAGTACGACTATACTATACTACTACTACTTATACATGTATATTAAACTCCCCAGCCGCTAATAATATCGACGGCGTTTATAACCGCGCTGTGCCTCGCGCTGGCGGGCGCGGCGACGACGCGCGGCGCGGGCGGCGCGGGCTGGCTCGCCGCGCTGGCGCTGGGCGGGGCTGTGGCCGCCGACTCCGCGGGGCTGCAGCCGGCGCCGTACGCGCTGCTTGCTGATATGTATACTTATAAGGTAGGGTATAGTTGGGGATATGTGGTGTGATGGTGGGTGACGAGAGGTGGCTGACTCCACGGGGCTGCAATCGGTGCCGTACGCGCTGTTAGATATGTATACTTATAGGGTGAGTGGTAGGATTAGAGAGGGTGGAGTGGTGTGGTGTGGACTTTTATGGCGAGGTGGCTGACTCCGCGGGGCTGCAGCCTGCTGATATGTATACTTATAAGGTGAGAATTACCTTACCCCTCCACACTACCACTCATTGGAGTGGTAACTTTTTGGTTGGGTATGCTGGGTATAGATCCACCAGCCGCTCTTCCATCCATCCGCATCGAATACCACTATTGTGACTCTTATGGCGGGGGTGGCGCAGAGTGGCTGAAGCCACGAGCCTGGAACCTGCGCGGTACGTGCTGCTAGCTGACATGTATACTTATAAGGTAGGGTGATGATTGGTAGGGTTGAGAATGGTGAGTGTGGAATACGTGCATCTTGCAATATACTCAATACTTGGGGATCCACAAGTATGAGGCGAATAACTTAGAATTAGATTGGGTGTGTTTTGTGTACACTATTCCACATGATATGATCCAATATATAAATTAGTTGGTTTTTGAAAAGAGTAATTACTGAGTTTATTGCCGGCTCTTCTCAGTAAAAACTACTATCAGAACCGAGCATTAATAGTGACTATTCATAAGTGCTTTATTGAGGCCTATTTGAATAAAAAAGATTTTGTTTTTTTTTTATATTGATTTTAGTTATTTCCCTTATCTTTGCCCTAAACCATAATTGCTTTATGTTCTTGCAGTACCGCGGTTGTGCCATCATGCTGGTGTCAGCGGCCGCTTGCTTAGGCAATACGTTAGATGTCATAGTATTTCCAGCTGTGGCATCTTTCGCTGGTCTCAGTTGGGCCCTAGCCCTTGCCGCCACCTTGACCTTCGGGTACGCCATATTCGCCGTCATAGCCGTCCCTGAGACAAAGGGTCGGACCCCAGAAGAGATCTACGATAGCATGTGCAAAGTGAAGTGTAATGAGACAAAGGATTGTGAAACTGTGTGTACTAATATGTGAATATAGTAAGGGAAGTGATTGAAAATGAACCGGTTGTGGTCGAAACAGCATTTTTGGAACCATTTTGAGATGTTCTTTATTATTGTACGAGTATGTTCAAAATCGGTTCAATAATTTTGTTACCAAATGCGATATAAATTGAAGTCGGTTAGAGCAAGTTGTAAATAAGTGGATGATAAATTGATGATGATGATAAAGTTGGCCTTTCTCCCCCTGCTTTGTTCATCCCATGCTGTTTTAAACCTCTAATGGAAAAAGAGTGTTTGAATTTGTATTTGTATCATTGTAGCTGTCAAACTGATGTACCTACTGATTTTGATTTTGTAGTTTGAAAGGCGGCTTATATTTTAAAGAAAATATGTTCAGCTGTTAGAAAATCTGTTGGACTTTTCTAGTCTATTCGTTTAGTTTTATTTTGTTTATTTAATACCTTACGTAATTGTAGCGTCAGACGCAGTTTGGTTCGCTTTAGTTTTTAACAATTATTTATACTAAAGGCACTGGTTTTGTATGTTGTACCTTCTGCCTGACCTTACCATGACTTATTAGTTACTTAAATGTAAAAAATAAAAATTAATTATAAATTAATGATATTTGTTTTATTATTTACCTACTAGCACACATCACGGATACATATAATAGATAAGAGTAGGTGGTAACATGACATAGCGATTATAAGCACATAATTATAACTCAGTGTGGTTTCACCCGCGTAGTTCCTGTTTTTGCGGGAATACAGGAACAAAATATAACCTATGTTACTCCCTGATAATATAGATTTCCACTGGTGTAGTAATTTTTGAGATTATTCATTGCTTGTAATGTTTACACACACACAAAATATACAAATTTTTCCTCATAGTGTAGATAAATTTATAATTTTTAAACTAATTTTATAGTATGAAACAAAATCACTTTACCGTTTCTCTCTACCTTCATTACTCCGCTAAACTTCTAAGCTAACGGATTTAAAAAAAAAAATTTTATTTTTTTTTATACCACAATTCAATTGTCATTAATAAAAAGACCGATAAACGAGGACGACTCTTCCAAATAATTTGTACAAATTACCTAAACTTTGACCATCTTTTGCTGCATACATCCAAAGCCGGTGGCGTCGCTAGTCTAACAATAATTACGTACAAATCCTACTGATTTAATACTGTATGCGACGTCGAATAATTGCATCGCACTGTATAAATCCCCGAACACAATTATCCAGGGATTATGTATGTACGCAGCCGAATGCGTTGTTTGCAAACGGGAGGTGACGTCATCAGATTTAACTATTATGTGCCTAGGATCTAGTTTCGTGGAATTTCGATCAAATATATATTCGTAAGCGTAATATATTCGAAGCTTGAATATTCCCAGAGTAGTTCCCGTGGGAAATAACTGGGTACTATCAGTATTTTTTGAGTTTACAGCCCCTTAAATGAGTTTGATAGAATATATTTTAAAACTTCGAACGTGTCCTAAATTAATTCAAATAATATTACTTAATCACTGATATAAATGTCTACCTGTTGCGCTTAATAGCATATTATAGACAAAAAAAGGTAATAAATATCCGGGGAATAAATAAAATATAGTAAAATTTTAGATGTATTGATTATGATGATTTATTTTGTTTTAATTATTACTATTTTTTTGTTTTCTAGTATTAGTATATCAATCTTAGATTAAAATAAAAGAATATAATACATGTTGGGGTTGCCTATAATTGAGGCAGCACTTAAAATGAGATCTACTTATAATGTAATGAAATGTAATTTCGTTGGTGTATGTCTTGTTGGTTGCCCTTAAAATAAAGAAATAAATAAATGTAAATATTTCTACTGCACGTGTATTTGTCACCTAAATCCTCCTAAGCAGTCGGGTTAAAATTAACGTGCTTATTTAAATGAATTTCTGGATGATTTGCGTTATTTTTTTTAGTATAATAAGACTTTATAATGTAATCCCCCACGGGCAAAGTTGCAGGTTTTCAAAAGTTAGCCGTAGACAAGTTTTAACCTTTTTGTTTTTATCAGACTAACTGGAATTACATAAGTAAATATTAACGTAAAGAAAGAAGTTTCTAACTATACTATATACTATGTATATTCATTTCTCGGAAAGGTTTTCCTGTTAGGCAATGACTACTTACAGAGTTTTCTAGAAATAAATTAAATTAAAAGCAGCTAAATAAAAACAAACAAAAAAATCATTCCTAGTGTTTTTAATTTATTTGAAACAGCCTTACTATGTTATACAATTGTAGAATAAATACTCTAAACTGATCCAGTAGCATAAGGCCCCCCGCGCACTAGGCAGCCTGGCTGCGCAGCCAGAATATTTAAGGTTTGAGACAACTTTATTTCTCATAAGAATAAAATTCACTTACATGAGAAAATGATATTAAAAACTAAGTACAAATATATTTGTTGGACGTAATACAAGTTACACTTTTATCATAACTGTTGAGGGTAGTCCTTAAAAGTATAGTTAAAAAATTTTAGCAACAACGTTGTTCGTTCGATACTTGCAAATCACTTACAAAGATCATATGTAGCTGGAAGTGGCACCGTGCGTATTTGACGAGTTCAAGATATGTTGTTTAAGTAACTTTTTAAAAGTAACAATAGATTTGGCGTCCTTTATATTTTTGGGTATTTCATTGTATAATTTGGATCCTTCATACATAATACTTTTTTTTCCATAATTTGTGCGGGGTAAATACAAGATTAGAGATATTTACGCAGCCAATTATAGCAGCCAATCAACGACTAGACTAGATCCGAATAAATTTCTCTGTACCTATCGAAAGTCATCTTATCAAAGTTCGGAAACCCCTCTGGCTGCTTCAACTAATGCGCGGACACTAACAGCAGCCACATAGGTAGGTACATTCGCCTACACCCGCTCTGTCTGCCGTGCAATCAGGCGCGTCCTATTAGCTGCCGCAGCCAAGAAATCGTGGCTGCCTAGTGCGTGGGCTCCCATGCAACGTCTTATGTTTTACTGGCTGTCGCAGCCAGGCTGCCTAGTGCGCGGGGGGCCTTAGCTATCAACAATATAATACATTTTCGATATCCGCAATACATTTTACTCCCGTTTCTATGATAACTTACAGAGATAGTCCATGCAAACCTATTTATATTTTCAGCGTTTGTATTCTGTAGGCCGCACTCGACCGGCGTGTCTCGGTGCAGCGGACCTCTCACGTGATTGTGTACTGAACGAGCGGGACAGAGCATAGCCCTTGTTTTACTAATTTATTTTTCGTGAGCAATTTTACTTTACTGAATCGCTCTTGCTGTTTACAGCGCCGTTGTCATGACAACGTCTAATCGATCCTCATGTTTTGTCCAAACAGTTGTAAATGCTGATGATATTTTGGTCATGTCTTTTGCTTTATCAGTAATTTAATAACATATTATATAAGACTGTCATTATAGTGATGTGTCTGCCTTGTATTCATAAACAAAGACAATTTTTCCAAAGGTTGTGATGTGATATTATTTTGACCTTAGTAAGTATTATTTTTTCGTTATAAAATTTAACACTGCTGTAGTTATAGGATTCCAAAAGAAGCTGTTTTTTTATTGGTACCAAAATAAATGTTAAGTATATAAAAAAACATCCTGAAGTGTCTTGTGCGAGTTAAAATAAAAATGTTAAAGTTCGATAAAAAAAAGATACCTACACACTTAGGTATACTTAGCTACTACAGAACAAACAGACATTTTCATCCATGTTCTGATTGGTACGAATCTACGTCCTGGCACTGCAGCAGCATCTAACTTCAACACAATGATACGACAGTAGTACACATTATTTATCAAGTATAGTCCTTATTCAAAAAACAATCTTTAACCTAAGCAACCAATTTTACGGTTGAGAGCCCTCAGCGCTCACCGATTGCCCGCGTAAAGGTGTAACAGCCATCAGAGGCTAACACCTTCTAGTCCCTTAAAAAAAAAATTAAGTAACCAAACTAACAAAATCTTAATAAAAACGTTTACTAACGCCTATTAGACCTTCCTCACTAGTCCTCAGAAAATGGGCCTCTTAGAAAAGCTGTCGGTGTGGCTCGGGAAGGGTCGTGCAGAAGTGACGGTCCTTGTCTTAGGCCTCGACAACAGTGGGAAGACCACCCTACTCAACACACTAAGGCCCCCGGAACAGAGGGCCCAGTGCACAGTGCCGACAGTCGCACATCAGCAAGATCACTTCCAGAGTAAGTTCTCTTATTTACTAGCTGCAGAACTCTGTGGTTAGGTCTCGTTTTTGTAGGAATACGGGGATAAAATATAGCCTATGTTGATCCCTGATAATATTAGTGAAATTATTCTTTAAATCGACTAGGTGGTTTAGGCGTGAAAGCGTAACAAACAAACTCACTTTGACGTTTATAATATTAGTAAGAGTGTGAATAAAAAAGTGCATAAAACAAAAGATAGACTAATCTAACTACGGTATCTTATAGTTTCAAATTGGAATTGCTTTTTGATACTGAACATATAAATTCTATGCTATATAGACAGTCTGGAACTAGTATTATATGAAAAAAAAACAACTTCCTAGCTATCACCGTTCTTGACATACAGCCTAATGACAGACGGACGGAGGGACAGCCAAGTCTCGTTCATAGAGTCCCGTTTTTACCCTTTAGATAGGTACGGAACCCTAAAAAAATCCAGCTAAGTTTCTTCACAGTTCTACATAAATAAAATCTGAGTTCAGTTCTATTTAATAAAAAGATATCTTCTAGGCCTAATATAAAGGCCTACACAAAATAAATGCCTATGAATTTCACCTTGTGCTCCTTATACATAACAACAAAAATCTATACATATAGATATATCCATTTAATTTAAACGTACCGTATCCTATCATGGTAATATTACCGTAGAAAATGGGAGCCGAGAATGCCAAAAAATAAAATGCTTTTTTAAACGAGATTCTCTGGGGAGGTGTGAATGCTTATCAGCGAAAATGGTTACAGCAATACTATATTTGGATACGGGTGAAACAAAAAGGGGAAGTATAATGATATCGTTATATATAAATAGCTTTACAAAATCTATATCATAGCTTTCTTGCCTAAACACGGAGCTTCCGCACAACGTTTCACTCGCGTAGTTCCCGTTCTCGTAAGAATACGGGGATAAAATATAGCCTATGTTTCTCTGATAATGTAGCTTTACGTTGGTGAAAGAATTATTCAGATCGGTCCGGTAGTTTCGGAGCCTAATCATTACAAACAAAAAGTCACTCTTGTCTTTTAGAGTAGACTAGTGGCTCTGCGCGGTTTTACCCGGGGTAACGTGGGAACTGAATATTCAATTTTCCCGGGATAAAAAGTAGGCTCTTGGCTATCTGTGTACCAAATTTCATTTAAATTAGTTCAGTAGTTTTAGGGTCAAAGCGAGACAGACAGACAGACAGGTTATTTTCCTATTTATAATATTAGTTATAATTAGGATGTAAGCATGGCATGCAAGCATGGATTTTTGTTGTATTTCACTCAATAACTGCTAAAGAGATTTAAAGGGAACTTGTATGCCTTTTTTCTACCTTTGTGGTATAAAAAAATGGCTTGGTATTTTTAATTTATCTTAGGGTTTCCTTTCAGGTGCTGGAGTGTCGTTCACAGCCTGGGACGTGTCCGGGGCACCGCGGTACAGGGCATTGTGGGAGCGCCACTATAGGAGAGCTGATGCTGTCATTTTTGTCGTGGACTCTGCAGATCACCTTAGACTTGGTATATTACTAGTCATATGGAAACTAGCTATATATTTAACTAGCTGCCTCCCCGCGGTTTTACCCGCGTAGTTCCCGTTCCCGTGGGAATACAGGGATAAAATATAGCCTATGTTACTCGGGGATAATGTAGCTTTCCAAAGGTGAAAGAATTTTTGAAATCGGTCCAGTAGTTTCGGAGCCTATTCATTACAAACAAACAAACAAACAAACAAACAAATATTTCCTCTTTATAATATTAGTATAGATTAGCGCGGTTTCACCCGCATATCCGGGAGATCTTCCATAATATCTTCCATTTTCACGGGATAAAAAGTAACCTATGTCCTTTCTCAGGCTCTAGACTACCTGTGTGCCAAATTTTATTTAAATCGGTCCAGAAGTTCGACAGACAGATTTATTTTCGCATTTATATATTAGTTAGCTGCCTCTGCGCGGTTTCACCCGCATAGTTCCCGTTCTCGTGGGAATACAGGAATAAAACATAGCTTATGTTACTCCTTAATAATGTAGCTTTCCTATAGTGAAATAATTTCTGAAGTCGGCACAGGAGTTTTGAGTTTATTTACAAAATATGTGTATGATACAAAAATGTATTTTTCCTATTTATAATATTAGTCTAAATGTATACTTGAGAACTTCACACCTATAAATTCTGCGTCACATAAGTTTTTTACCCCAACCACTACTTAATCCATCCAGAAAGCGAGACAGACAGACAGAATGACTTTCACATTTATGACATTAGTTAGATAGACAGACAGATTTGGCGAGGGACTTGGGCGACGTGTATTATTTACTACTTTTGATCTACCTTCAAGCGTTCTATTGACTATGTCTACAATAAGTATCTTTATGTTGTTTCCAGTGGTAGCTCGCGAGGAATTGGAGCTGATGCTGGCTCATCCGGACATGTTCGGCCGGCGCATCCCACTGCTCGTGTTCGCGAACAAGAGCGACGCCCCCCACGCACTGGCACCTATGCAGATTGCTTCTGGTAAACTATCACACATCACTATCACTACATAGTATAAAACAGAGTCGATTTATCAGTCCCTATATCCCTATGTATGCTTAAATCTTTTATTGTTTTCTTTTATTGATTCTGATGCGGTTTTTTTATAGATAAAGTGATTGAAAAGGAAGGTTTATATGTATAATAACATCCATTAAATAGTGGAAAAATACTGTTATTTTTGAGGTTTCTAATATAAAACGATCAACTGCCGCTAACGAAGTTGCGGGGGTCAACTAGTATTATAATGGCGAAAGATTGTGAGTGTGTATGTTGGTAACTTCTTTACGTCTAAACAGCTGGAGCGATTTAAAAAAAATGGTATGGAGTTTGCTGAAAAAAGTAGCCTATGTGCTAACACAGGCCACTTTTATCAGGGGGACGTAGGTAAAATCGGGGGCAGCCACTAGTAACAAATATTAAAAATGATTACAACCTTTTTGTCGTTCTTTTCTATGCTATGATGACTTATTCTTTATTATATTCCAGCTCTATGCCTAGAGAAGGTGTCAGACAAGCCGTGGCACATCTGTGCGTCGAGCGCGCTCTCCGGCGCGGGGCTCTCCGACGGCGTCGCGTGGCTCGCCCGACAGATACGAGATGCGCACACCATCAAATAGATATTATTATACCAATATATAAGAAACATGAAGCCAGGCTAAGTGGGGAACTCATTGACTCACAATCATTGGGACGAAAATCCTTTAATACAAGTTAAGTATGTATTAAGTTAACTTAGCAAAGGTGTTGGTAACGACATATCGACAAACTCTCGAAATATGCACTACAAAATAAGCCATGTCTGTAATGCAATGTACATTCTTTTATAATTATGCAAATATTTTTTTATAATTTATTATTATTAATCAAGAGGGACAGATTCAAATCCGAGCCGTACCTCTAAGTTTAAAAATACTTACAAACGGATTTGCACCACTGGCTTTCGTGAAAGACAACATCGTGAGGAAACCTGCATACCTGAGATGGCACAATCAAAGGCAAGTGAAGTCCGTCAATCCGCGCTGGGCCCGCGCAAGTCTCTACAACGAGGACGTTTTAGGCCTTAGTCCACCACGCGCGCCTAGTGCGGATTGGCGGTCTTGACATGCCTTTAAATGTGAAAACTTTAACAAACAGATGTTTTTATTGATAAGTATGTGTTTATAAGTTTTAGTTATGGCTGGTAACCAATTTTAACTGACTTCAAAAGAGAAGAAGGAGGTGGTACATATACTCATTAATGTATTTTTTATGCCTTATATCCTCCTCAATAGTATTTTTAAATCTTAAGATTGTATTATGAAGAGGCTAATAAAATAAATAATGAAATCAGTCTTCAATTATGAGGAACCTAATGATACGATGCTTTATGTTGTCTTATATAATAAGGGATTTCATAATATGCCTTAGGGAAGGTTTCCATATACTTGTCATTTTGGGACAAAGTAAATATTATCATTGAAAATTGCACATTCTATTTTTGCTTACCTATGGATGTCAGTAAAACATTGTGAATAAATTATGCACTAATCTCTTAATTATATTAACTTAAATACTCTAAAGATATTGAACTTAATATAAGTTGTTTAATAAATGTTTATTTTATGAGTTGTGTTTAATTTACGTTTGTCTTGAAATTTTGTTTACAATTTTAATGAATACGTAAGGAATTCGTGGTAAACTTTTGGGCGATGCTGTTGGTTATGCTTTAAAAATATAACGTAATAACCCGGAAGATTTAAAACAGTGAATGTAAATTTACATGTGTATGTGAATGTAAGTTAATAAGCCGTGGTGGCTCAGTTGGGAACGCACCGACTCACGATCACGAGGGTGCAGGTTCAAATCCCTGGCCCGTACCTCTGAGTTTAAAAACTTACGTACGGATTCACACCACTGGCTTTTCGGTGAAGGAAAACATCGTGAGGAAACCTGCATGCCCGAGATGTCACAATTAAAGGCATGTGTAGTCCGCCAATCCGCACTGGGCCCGCGTGGTGGACTATGGCCTACACCCCCTCATTGATAGGGGAGGCTCGAGCTCCTCGGTGGAGACGTATATGAGCTGATGATGAATGTAAATTTATTAAATATGTTCAGGAATAGGCTACTTTTTATCCTGGGAACACGGAAGATCCCCCAGGAACGATAGTAACTAACAAATCAATTCACAACCAACTTAGTCTCTCAAACATACAATTCTGACTTAACTCCATATCCCTACAAATATTATAAATGGAAAAGTAACTCTGTATGTCTGTTTCACGCTAAAACTACGTAACCGATCTAAATTAAATTTGGTACACAGATAGTCTAGAGCTTGAGAAAGGACATAAGCTATTTTGTACCCCGGTAAAATGGTAGATATTTTCCAAGAAGGTAGAAAATGGTAAATGATAACCAAATAAGTCGCTCCTACAATTCTGAGTCTGTCTTTTTTTACCTTTTTACCTTTGACTCAACTCCATATAATTTGTCAAGTCAATTTTAAATATTTAACTATCTCCTTCACCGATATTAGAGTTGAAGCTATAGATGAAAACTTTCAAGTCAATATAAGTGAAGATTAAGTTTTACTCATTCAAACGACGCTCTCGACGTGAGTTCATATCAAATACTTGTATAAAATTGCTAGTTTCCTCGATTCAGGTCAAATAAGTGGACCAGCGCGATGGAAAATCGAACATATTTTGCTATATGTACTAAGTACCTTATATCCTTTACTACCGAACCCGGCAGACTTCGTCCTGCCCACCAGCGCCACCTACCGGGTCCAAATTGATGTATTATACATAAAATCTTTTCCTATGAAATTCTCCGTAATTCGGTGAAAACCGCATGAAAATCTGTTTAGTAGTTTTTGTGTTCATCGCGTTCAGACAGACAGAGGCGGCGGGGACTTTGTTTTATATATGTACCAGTTTATCCTAGAGTGTTCGTATCTATATCAGGATAAATTAGGTTGGCCTAGTCTAAACTGGTCTATCCTATCGGGCTTAGGACAAATTAATTTGGACTAGGCTATACTGGTTAATGCAATCGCGTATAGGAAGAACTAGTTGAGCCTAGGCAAAACTAGTTTGTCCTTAAATCGGGCTTGGCCGGTAACATATATATAGATTTAGGTACCTTAAGGCATACCTACATGTCCATACACATACATGTCCTGGATGGGCAACAAATCCACGACCACATGGAAGTCAGTGCAGCTAACTCTAAACCGGCTAAAAAGCTAGACAGCTAAAAAAAAGCAAATAGTCTCGACAAATATGAACAGCGATCGCTCAAGGGTAGTTTTATTTTTATACTGCAGTCTGAAAACTCGGATATGAGCGAATCCGCTCGACAAAGCGATTAAAGTGCGGAAAAATGCGAGGCAATATTTTTAATTACCGCTTCCCGCCGGCCGAGTGAATAACAAGGAAATTTCGATCAAAGAAAAGAAATGAAAAGAAAAAAATAGCGTGAGAATGAAATCGAATATTTGATATCGTTGTGGATTGCATTTTATTCATGGAGCTTTCACTTATTTTCCTTTTTCATATTTAATCTCTTTGAAGGGAGGATTGCTTATAAAGATCTCTATATATAGGATTTCATCAATTTTAAGTTTATTTAGTAACACGAAATATTTGCTTTTTTATTCAAAACTAACATCAGCCCCGTGGATTTTCCTGCGTACCCATGGTAACTACTTGCCTACAAGTCTTTCATTAGAAACTCATTTGGGCTATTACAAACAGTTTAATTACTTTATTTTATAACCCAATATAAATGTATAATTAATAGACTGCTATTATTTATACTTCATCATCAGCTCATATGTCTTCCTAGCAATACTCCTAACAAAGGAGGTAAAGGCCAAAGTCCGTCACGCGAGACCAGAGCGGTTAAATATTAAATTAGACAAACAAATACAGAAAGACTGACAAAGAAAAAACATCCATACCGACTCACAATCTTTCACTTTATCATTATAGAAGAATTTCCTAGCATTTTGTACAGTTTAAGTCTAGAGTCAAACCGTAAAACTAGTACCAACAAAATAAATCTTCATTTCAAACCGATCTAAATGCACACGCGTGCACATAAATACTAACATTTTCCAATACCGTTACACACAGTAGAAAAAAATAAATAAAATATACCTACACTTGTGTACAAAATCCTGGAGTCTGTAGATCAAACGGTGCCGCCTGCCGTCCCGTAGATAAGCGCCAGTAGTTCCCATGCCTTTGTCGGGGGCGGACGTACCGCCTGTGGTTAAAAATATTATCTCTTATCATAATGTAAATAAAAAACCCTGTGCTCAGTGATTTGTGAACGAGGAAAGCGATTTGACATCGAAAGATTTTTCCGTAAGTGAATTTATTTTAAATGTGAATTATAATGTTTTTGTGGTATGTATATAATTTGCATATTTATAAGGTTGCGTATTGCATATTTGTTGGTTATTGGTGAGGGGCGATATTAATATTTCATTGTTTTAATGAGTTTTTTTGTATGTATTACAAGATACATGTCTAGTAAATAAATAAAACTGATGTCAGAAAAATATATATTAACTTCAGTTTCCAATATCTTCACACCTATAAATCCACAAGGTAGGCAGAGCTATCATATTGAAATCAACAACACAAAGATTATTATTAAAGTTATAACCTATTATTTAGTATGCATTTTTTTACAAATTTAGAACTATTTCTACATACATAAAATTTTATGTCACAAACTAAATTGAACCTAGGACTTCTGAAATCTAATCCTAGACTTACACTATAGAGTAGAGCTTTAAGTACCATAGAGCATCTTTGTACTAGCTTCTACTGCGCGGTTTCACCCCCATTTCCGTGGGCCTTTCAACATTTCCGGGATAAAAGATAGCCCAAACTTTTATGTATCTGTACCACCGTACATTTGTTAATTTCATAAAAATCGGGTCGGTGGAATAGGCGTAAAATCGTAACAGAATGATAGACAACTAAGTAGAGAAGGTGAACTAGAAGAGTTACTTTCGCATTTAATTATAATACAGCTTCCGCGTGGTTTCACTCGCGTAGTTCCCGTGACCCGAAGCATACAGGGATAAAATATAGCCTATGACACTAACAAATAACGTAGCTTTCTATTGGTGAAAGAATTATTCAGATCGACCCAGTTTCGGAGCCTATTCATAACAAACAAAAAACGTTTCCTTTTTATAATATTAGTATAGGGATTAAACTACATAATAGGACATAAAACTGCATATAAGAAGCTATAAACATTAAGTGCTTCAATATATGGCCTTAAATGCAACAAGTATAGTAGTTCAACAAGTTATAGGCAGCTTAAGTAAAGTACCATCTATACTATAGTAGTTTTGTCCGTCTGTCTGTCTCGCTTTCAAGCTAAAACTACAGAACCAATTTAAATGAAATTTGGTACACAGATAGTCTAGAGCCTGAGAAAGGACATAGGCTACTTTTTATCCCAGGAAAATCGAAGATCTTCCGAGTATACGGGTGAAACCGCGCAGAGTCATAGTAGTTTTGTCTGTCTGTCTCGCTTTCACGCTAAAACTACAGAACCGATTTAAATGAAATTTGGTACACAGATATTCTAGAGCCTCAGAAAGGACGTAGGCTACTTTTTATCCCAGGAAAATCGAAGATCTTCCGAGTATACGGGTGAAACCGCGCGGAGTCACTAGTCTATAATATAGTAGTTTTGTCTGTCTGTCTCGCTTTCACGCTAAAACTACAGAACCGATTTAAATGAAATTTGGTACACAGATATTCTAGAGCCTCAGAAAGGACGTAGGTCACTTTTTATACCGGGAAAATGGAAGATTTTCCGGGTATGCGGGTGAAACCGCAGGGTGCCACTAGAGGGAAATATGTTAGGGATAATAACCAATTAAAGTAACAGGGTGTCATAACGGTCGAAGAGTTTACCGATACAAGGATTCATATAGAGTTGTTCCGCCGCGTCCTACATGCTCTGTCCCGCTCATTCAATACGGTGTCACGTGAGATAGCAACTGCGTCGCTCGCTCGCTGATGATGTTTGTATTGTAGAATGTAAAGATTTTTTAAAATTTTACGTATCTATCCGCGAATGGATTGAAAGCATAAATAGTGTAACTTCTTAACACGATTTTCTTTTATAATAATAAATATCCTGGGACATTTTTCACACACGGCCAATCTGATTCCAAATTAAGCATCAAAGTGAGCTTGTGTTTTGGTAACCAGATAGCTGATATACTACATATACTGCTTTTAAATACATACTGATATAGATATTTACATCCAGACACAGGACAAACAGACATATTCATGCATACAAATGTTTGTCCTGGGTGGGATTCGAACCCACGACTTGCGGCTTGAGAGTCAGGGTCACTAACCACAAAGCCAACTGGGCTGTCAAAAATAGTGTAACTAAAACGATTTTCTATTATAAATATATATGTATATATAAATATTAAAGAACGTTAAGAACGTGTGAAACCCCATCTTGAAACTTGTATTGTATTTTTTAAAGTTTGCGCTTTAAAAAGCCATTCTTTCTCATATAAGTAAGCTTTAAGTGTGAACCTCACTTGCGGTCGTTGCTTAGTTTATGACGTCACAGCTTAGCGAGGGACATAAATAAAGGAAGCTCTCTCCACGCGCAACTTGCTTATGATTTATATATTTTTGTTTTCCACAATTTATGAGGAATGAATTTATCATATGCTTTGTTAGTGTTTTTCTTTACCCTATATTGTCTCGATATTCTGTAGGACTAATACTTATTTATTTATCATCTACACTGATATATAAAGAGGAAATGTTTGTTTGTAATAAAAAGGCTCTGGAATAATTCTTGCACCGATTTCTTGATCGATTCCCATTAAGAATAAAAATTGTTCAGATATAAATATATTTTTGTTTGTTTATTAGTTATCGACATAAGAGAACCAAGTGTGTATGTAGCTTACCAACTTACTAGTACAACTTCGTTAGCGTCACTTGCCCGTTTTTGCAACAGTTTTGATTGATGCTCCGCTCCTATTCGTCATAACGTAATGATTTATACATAAAAACCTTCCTTAAGAATCACTCTATCTATTATAAAAACCGCATCAAAATCCGTAGCGTAGTTTTAAAGATCTAAGCATACATAGGGACTGAAAGATGGCGAATAGCGAGTTTGTTTTATACTATGTACTGATACGTCTCGTACGAAGTACCTTTATAAGGATATTTATTATTTCATATAACTTTCAGTAACATTGCAAGTGGGCACCTATTCGCTAAACAATTCATATTCACGTCACTGAAAAATAAAATAGAATTGAAATTTTCTATCCATTCCTTTCAGTTTTGCGCTGAAATTCCATTATTTCTACATTTTCACACGTACTGCACGTACATTCCAATTCCAACCTTATCACCTTCGCATACGACCGAGAATAAATCATAATAAATATTTAATTAAAATGCAAATTATTTCATATCAATATCGAATTGGTAGGGAACAAGTGTAATGAATTAAAATGATGTATGGAGCTCGTAGCTTCGTAGGCGGTCGTAGACGTCGCGTCGTAGCGCTACGAGCTACGTGATGTAGTCGACAATGTGGCGCCTGGTGGAAATCAGAGGTCACAGGGATATGGGGAAAAGTTTGTGAGAAAAATTGAGTTCTACTTTCGGATTTTAAGTAAATTTGCTCTTTAATAATAACTAGCTGCCTCCCCGCGGTTTTACCCGCGTAGTTCCCGTTCCCGTGGGAATACAGGGATAAAATATAGCCTATGTTACTCGGGGATAATGTAGCTTTCCAAAGGTGAAAGAATTTTTGAAATCGGTCCAGTAGTTTCGGAGCCTATTCATTACAAACAAACAAACAAATCTTTCCTCTTTATAATATTAGTATAGATTAATAATAAACTTTATTTGATCACATTACATACACTCTAAAATAAGATGAAGTGTCTGACCCTTAAATTAGGCAAAACCTGTGTGCTAAGGGTCAGCTCCTTCCCTAAATAAATATGACAACGTTAATAGTTTTCAAAAATTAACAAAAGCAAAGTATTAATAAGAATAAGATTTTTAAGCTATTGCATAGCTTTTATCGCGGGCTCTGAGCGCGGCGACCGAATCAAGAAATTCCGTAACGAAAATAAACCTAACACCCCCCACTCCGACCGGCACAGCGTTGAAAGCCGTGCATCGTCTAACGTCGTTTCAGTTCGGCAGACTTCGGCACGGTGTTTGTGTACGTGCGACTAGACGTATGCTAGATCGAGACGAGCTGCTCCGAAATCGGACGAATACATAAGCAGCTGTTTATGAGAAAGTATATAGGTGTATATGTATTTATGTACAACAGTGAATAGCTGTACTTGTAAAATTTGTGTATGAAGTGTTTTGAATATGAATGAACAAAGTGCATTTATTATTAAAATAAATAAATAAAATTATAATTGCATAAGTTGATACAAAATGCTATGCAATGCTATTGCATTACCGCGGCAGTCCCCGAGTGCCTCACGTAATTTTTTTTTATTTAATTTGGAAGTTTTTACATGGTAGTCAATGGGGGAGGCCTATGTTCAGCAGTAGACGTCTTATGGCGGATATGATGATGTTGATGATTAGGGATATTATTACCTTTTTTTGTGCTATCTGTTTGTGCTTTCTCTAAAGTCCTGTAATTGAAGAAACACTAGTGTAATCGTCATTTCGTCAATGTTATTGTTATTTTTAAATGTAGGGTTTTGTTGGATATCCTTCTTCTTCCTGTCCTTATCCCGCCTAAGCAGGATCAACACAACATGTGTTTTTCTTCCATTCCTCTCTGTCAGCCGTCATTTCACTCATCACTCCCTTCTTACACATATCGCCTAACACACAATCCATCCATACTTTCTTCAGTCTTCCTCTTCTTTTACGACCATACACCTGCACATTCATAACTTTCCTCGTAATCCAAATAAATAAATATATGTTAGTTAATATAAATAATAAAATAAAATAAAAATTCCAGTACAGCAAAAAAATAAAAAATGCTGCCTACTTAACTAAAAGCATAATTTATTTTTTTAATATAAGTCAACATTCAATATGTTTCAAAATAATTAATTTATGCTAAACTAGTTTTTATTTTTCTATACTAATATTATAAAGAGGAAAGATTTGTTTGTTTGTTTGTTTGTTTGTTTGTAATGAATAGGCTCCGAAACTACTGGACCGATTTCAAAAATTCTTTCATCTTTGGAAAGCTACATTATTCCCGAGTAACATAGGCTATATTTTATCCCTGTATTCCCACGGGAACGGGAACTACGCGGGTAAAACCGCGGGGAGGCGGCTAGTATTTTATATATGTATATCCTTTTGTAATGAAGTTGAGGTAGCATTAACTTTATAATGTAAGTTTATTGTGGAACTGGAAATATTAGGTTAGTTAATATAAAGCCTAATTAATAATAATTCCTTAATTAATAACTTAGGCTTTTCGTGGGATCTCCTTACTAACGCCATCTGATCTGGAAGCCAATCTAATTATCTCGACATTCCAGTGATGGAGTAGCTTCTGAAATCTGAGAGTCCCGCTATTCGGCCCTCAGAAAATAAATTAATATTCAACAGTGGGCCTAACTTGTTTCTTAGACTCGGATAAAACTCAATTTACATTAAGGGATTGTACCACAAAAAGTATAAATCAAAACTAATATTATAAATGTGAATGTTACTCTGTCTTTCGCTTTCACGCTATAACTTCTGAATAGATATAAGTGAAATTTGGTACACAGATAGTCTAGAGCCTGAGAAAGGACATAGGCTACTTTTTATTTTGGGAAAATGGAAGATCTCTCGGGTACGCAGGTGCAATCGTGGGAAGCCACTAGTATTTAATAATTACTTATAAATTAGATATAAATGTGAGTTTGCATGTTTGTTACGCTTTCACACAGATTTTTCATAAATGGTACACTATTATTAGGGAGTAACATAAGCTATATTTCATCCCCGCATTCCTACGAGAACTTGAACTATACGGGTGACACCGCGGGGCGGCAGCTAGTTACATAATAAAAGTAAACATAGATATATAGGCCCGCGCAACTTCATTAACGCCACTTCCCCGTTTTTGCAACATTTTTCATTGTAGCTCCGCTCCTATTAGTCGTAGCGTGATGATATATTGCCTATAGCCTTCCATCATAAATGGGCTATCTAACACTGAAAGAATTTGTCAAATCGGGCCAGCAATTCCTGAGATTAGCGCGTTAAGCAAAAAAAACTCTTCAGCTTTATCTATACTAATATTATAAAGAGGAAAGATTTGTTTGTTTGTTTGTTTGTTTGTAATGAATAGGCTCCGAAACTACTGGACCGATTTCAAAAATTCTTTCACCTTTGGAAAGCTACATTATCCCCGAGTAACATAGGCTATATTTTATCCCTGTGTTCCCACGGGAACGGGAACTACGCGGGTAAAACCGCGCGGAGGCAGCTAGTCTAACAATAAAATTGTTTGTCAAATCGGACCAGCAGTTCTTGAGATAAGCGCGTTTATCCAAACAAACTCTTCAGCTTTATATATTAGTATAGAGATTCGTAGGCTGACAATCCTAATTTAGACCCAACGACACCTAACAGGGGGTATAAAATTTACATAAAGTTACTCATTCAATGTTTTAATCAGGCCATTTCTAGTTTTTGTCTCTCCATTGGAATATGGACTTTATCCTCATACAATTAAGGAGGGGGCAAACATTTTGATTTGGAAACAACAGGTCTCCATTCAAATTCACAGCGGAATTTGAATAAGTCTATTATTTCGCTTTACAAATCCGGGTTTTGTTATTGAGTTTTCTTTGAACGAATTATACGTTTTTTAAACATTGAAAATGGAGAAATACTTGTTTTTAACATAGCGTTTATATAAATAAATATCCTAGGACATTTTTCATACACGGCCAATCTGATTCCAAACTAAGCAGAGCTATGGTAGCTGATATCCTTGTTTTAAATACATACTTACATAGATTTTTTTAACACACACGGCCAAATGGATTCCAAAGTGAGCTTGATATGCTATCTGGTTACCATAACACCAGGTAGGTGTAAATACATACTTCTATAGATATTTACATCCAGACACAGGACAAACAGACATATTCATGCATACAAATGTTTGATCTGGGTGGAAATCAAACTCCTCATACCTTTGAAGGCCAGGGTCTCTAATGAAGAAGCCAATCAGCCATAAAACACTACGCCAGGGTATTAAACCTCTGCTTAGTTTGGAATCAGATTGTCTATACGTATAAAATCTCTAGAGCTATTTGACTTTTCCTTTATCTTAGCAAAAATAAAGTCTTCATTTTCACGTCACACGTTCTCACGTCACATTTTTAGTACAAAAAAAGGAATTTTCCGAGAAAATACTAAAGAAATATACCTGTTTCTAGTAGAAACATCAACATAAGTGAATATGTAAGAACAAGACAGTTTATATGTTAACTGAACGACGCCGACGTCGCGCAGACGCGTGTAGGGTTGCTTACCATAACTTTTTACGATTAAAACAATATCTTTTTGATAAAAATAAATTATTGGCTCGTACTATAGAAATATTTATTTGTATATATTTGGGTAGGTACTTAAGTGATATATATTACATGTTACATACAGTTCATTCCAAATTCTGCCTTTGCAATATCCTAATGAATAAATATCCTGGGACATTTTTCACACACGGCCAAACTAAGTAGAGCTTGTAATATGGTAACCAGATAGCTGATATACTACATAATTATACTACTTTAAAAAACATGCTTATATAGATATTTACATCTCATTTATCGGGTTAAATGTTGCCCACCATAAAAAGGTATGGTTAATATCCAACTACTCAATACCAACTTATAAAAGCTGCAAATAGGTAAAAAGTTACAAATATAAATTTACCGTAAAACCGTACGATACTGTATTCGCAAAAAATCCCCATCACGTTTCCAGAAACTTTACCGGTGAGCGCAAATTTTTTATCGAAAACCAATAATTAAATTTTCCCATCAGCACCAGCCCTGCGTTTAAACTTACGTTGAGTTCACGCCTCGGTTGAAACTCACACTATTTCCGGACATATCCGACACGTGTCTGTCCGGAATAGTCCGGATGATTAGGTTTACGACACTCCCCACATCTACCGGATTCGTGTTGACAGAGAATTATAATACTACATGCTGTCCTGCGGTTTTACTCGCGTTCCGAAATATATTCTACTAGCTGCCTCCGCGCAGTTTTACCCGCGTAGTTCCCGTTCCCTTGGGAATACAGAGATAAAATATAGCCTATGTTACTCAGTGATAATGTAGCTTTCTAATGAAAAAAGAATTATTAAAATCGGTCCAGTACTTTTTGAGTTTATTCGTTACATATAAAAAATACAAATCTTTCCTCTTTATAATATTAGTGTAGGAAGACTAGCGGACCCGGCAGATTTCGTTCTGCGCACCAGCGTCACCTACCGGGTCCAATTTGATGTGTTTTTATACATAAAAACCTTCCCCATGAAATACTCCGCTATTTGGTGAAAACCGTATGAAAATCTGTTCAGGAGATTTGTGTTCATTGCGTTCAGACAGACAGGCAGAGGCGGCGGGGACTTTGTTTTATGTATATATAGATTTTTGTTTGATACTCCGCTCCTATTCGCTGTAGCGTGATGATATATAGCCTATAGTCTTCCTCAATAAATGGGCTATATAACACTGAAATACTTTTTTCAAATCGGACCATTAAATTCTTACAACAAACAAACTCTTCCGCTTTATAATATTAGTACCTATAGATTATACCATGCTAAGTGATTTTATTTATTGTGTGGGCATTCTATACCTAAGTAACTTACAAATAAAGTGACAAAAATAACCATAAAATATTTGTCTGTTTTAACTTTTAACTTTTGTTTCAACTTGTTAACAAAAAGCGTAATTTTATCTTACTTTATGTAACTTATTTATGACAACAATAAAATGAACTTTATCCCTTTCACTCCCGTCCTCTCACTCGCTCTTTCATTGTAATTTGGGAAGAAGTTTTGACCTAAACTGGAGAGATAACATGAAGAATGATTAAGAGTGGTTTCTACAAGAAATTTTGTCGGTGACCTCTAACGGCGGCCAAGTAACAACTTGAAGTGACATGTTTATAACATAAGTTATAGTCCTACTTATATAAGTAGTGGTAACTCCTCGCGTTTCCAGGGGTTTTAAATTTTCCCGAGTTAAAAGGTAGCCTATGTCTGTACCAAATTTCTGTACAAAATTTAAAAAATGGCGTTATGGATAGAATTTCTTTCAAAATATCTTATACTAGCTGCCTCCGCGCGGTTTTACCCGCGTAGTTCCCGGTCCCGTGGGAATACAGGGATAAAATATAGCCTATGTTACTCGGGGATAATGTAGCTTTCCAAAGCTGAAAGAATTTTTAAAAAAGGTCCAGTAGTTTCGGAGCCTATTCATTACAAACAAACAAACAAACAAACAAATCTTTCCTCTTTATAATATTAGTATAGATATAAAATTCTAGGTCACAATGTTAGTTACCATACTCCTCCGAAACGGTTTTACCAATTTATATGCATACGAGAGTAGGTCTGAGAATCGGCTACCACATATATTTTTTTTTCTATGTGATCACGGAAACGGGAACGCGAACTAAGCGGGTGAAACCGCGGGGCGGCAGCTAGTTGACACTTATAAATATTACTAGCTTCCGTGGTTCCGGGATCCATAATTTTCTCGGAATAAAAATAATATTCTATGTCTTTCATGCTTTGCTTTTACATACAGTAGAGATATTTTCTATATCAATATTTTTTATCGAATTCTCAGTACAATAAATCCTACAAAAATATGTAGGTAAGTTAAATTCTGAACATATTCTTTCGGTAGGGTATTATTTTAAATTCCCAAAAATAAGAAACAGAAATCACACTTTTATTCTCACAAACTTTTATGCTCATAAAATACTTACAAATAAGAAACTCTTGGGTATGAATTTAATATTAATTTCCTTAATGTTTCTCAAATTTCTTTTTAATGTACTATGTAATATTAACACAAGTACCAGGACCTCATAATGTGTACAGAGTTAAATGCCCCAGAAGCAAGAACATTCCCTTAAGGCTTACGCAGACCGGGACGGCATGGCAAGGGATTTTGCCGTGTGTCAGAGCACACTGGCCGCTTAGATACCGCGGCATTCCAGCACTTTCCACGGCATGCCACAGCTCGCTGTATATCACTTTAAATCCCATTTAATAATTTTAAAGCATAGCAATTTATGTCGTACTAGCTGCCTCCGCACGGTTTTACCTGCGTAGTTCCCGTTCCCGTGGGAATACAGGGATAAAATAAAGCCTATGTTACTCTGTGATAATGTAGCTTTCTAATGAAAAAAGAATTATTAAAATCGGTCCAGTAATTTTTGAGTTTATTCGTTACTAGCTGCCTCCGCGCGGTTTTACCCGCGTAGTTCCCGGTCCCGTGGGAATACAGGGATAAAATATAGCTTATGTTACTCAGTGATAATGTAGCTTTCTAATGAAAAAAGAATTATTAAAATCGGCCCAGTACTTTTGAGTTTATTCGTTACATACAAAAATACAAATCTTTCCTCTTTATAATATTAGTGTAGATTTCTGTAACAGTACGGTTGCATGTCCATTAGTAAAAATTCAAATCCCTTGGCATGCCGTCCCGGTCTGCGTTGGCCTTTAATCCTCTCGCCTTATTCACTATGTATTTTTCATGTTTACAAGTAGGTACCCACATAGACTTACTTGTGTGTGTAATGGATTGGAATGTAAATTAAGGGGCCGAAAGGCCTCGAGGACTCACGATGTGTTCCCCGACCTTCCGTGACTTTTACGACTCTAGCTCAGGGTTGTTGACGCGGATCATTGAAATCAGGAGATAAATATTACTTAGTCTTTTTTTTATTTATTTTTCGTTTAAAACATTAACAAGGATTTTGTTGTAAATAGCTCTTAGAAATACCCTCTCGAGTTAAAGTTTATGTGGTGGCTTTGAAAAGTTCCATTAACTGCATTTTCATTATGTTTTATCATTTCGTTACCTAGAATATTTTATTAAGTTTGCCACTATTACCTAATTAAAGTCAAGGCTCTATGGTTATAAAAATAAAATCAACTCAAGAGTGGATACAATCAAGTATGCTATTTGATAAAATTCTACGAAATTCCATGTAGATATCAGCATCATGCTGAGTTGGGACCATTTTGTGGTAAATACTTAAGTTTTTTATTTTCCCTCTATGTACCTACCGTATCTTTTTGTCCACAAATAAATGTATTTTCTTTCTTTTCTAAAAACAATAGTTAAAGTTGGCGTATTTAAACTTTAGGCCTATTATTTTCTACATAGATATTTTCTTGCATCAAACAAGCCACTTTATTACCGAAATCAACCCTCCGAATTCCATACCGACATAAACGCATTTATCATATACACCTCTCTAGTATTTATGATCGGTGTCAACCATACTTGAGAACGTTTAGTATGATATGCGAAACTTCGTAATCCTAGCGTTATGGTTGAATTAACTTGCTTGGCTTTTGTAGGGCTTATCTGACTGAGGTGTTCACTGTTCTTGTACTCCTGGTACATGAGTTTGGATGTTACACAATTTTGAGTTACTAATAACTTTGCAATAATGATTATTTGCAAAGTGAGCCGTGGTGGCTCAGTTGGGAACGCACCGACTCACGATCATGAGGATGCCGGTTCAAATCCCTGGCCTGTACCTCTGAGTTTATAAAAACTAACGTACGGATTCACACCACTGGCTTTCGGTGAAGGAAAACATCGTGAGGAAACCTGCATGCCCGAGATGTCACAATTAAAGGCATGTGAAGTCCGCCAATCCGCACTAGGCCCGCGTGGTGGACTATGGCCTAAACCCCGTCGATGTTAGGGGAGGCTTGAGCTCCTCGGTGGAGATGTATATGAGCTGTTGATGAAGTCCCCGCCGCCTCTGTCTGTCTGAACGCGATGAACACAAATACTACTGATCAGATTTTCATGCGTTGCTCACCAAATCACGGAGTATTTCATGGGGAAGGTTTTTATGTATAATACATTAATTTGGACCCGGTAGGTGGCGCTGGCGGGCAGAGCGAAGTCTGCCTGGATCAGTATTTTAATAAATGAGCAATTTCGGTGTTTCTATTATGAGAAAGTTAATCTTTATTGAAGCTATGGTCTTGTGGTTTCAACTACGTAGCTTCCGCTCCCATAACTTATGTAAATCCCTGATAATGTAGCTTTCCATTGGTGAAATAATTTTTTTATTAGCTGTTGCAGTTTTCGTGAAAGCGTTACAAATAAACTCTCATTCATATTTATAATATTACCTAGGATAGTAGGTATGCTTAGAACTTTTAAAATACGTAACGATGTTAATGAAGATTTATAAGAGATAATTATGTATTTTCAACCTAACTTGTATTGTGTTATAAAATAAAAAGCTAACAAATATTAAATTCGCTTAATTTATATTAAAAGCACTTGAAAGTTTTACTGTAGATAATATAGATTAAAATATAATAGCTTAATCATTACCCTCTCAGAAACCCCGTCTTGGCTTCACAAACAGATCCTCTCAGAAGCCCGTCGATTCACGAGTTACCGTAAACTTTCTTAAAAGCCCTATTAACGCCTCTACTAAAATTAATTTATCAAGGGTTCAATTCAATCGGGAATATGACACTAGCTCGACTCGTCTATGCTCTGTCCCGCTCGTTCAGTACACTATCACGTGAGAGGTCCGTTCCACCGAGGCTGCGGGCCGCGCGCCTTACGAGTGCAGGTTAGAATCATTATAGCTGGAACTTTTTGACATTTTCGCTTAGAAGTTTTCGATTATTTTAGGATTATGTATTATTTTGTGAAATATCATCTTCCTTCTCGTTTAACTTTTAGCGTTGTCAGCTACATTTGTAATTCCTGATAATATGAGAATGGACATGTTTATAGAAAAATAAATTATCTCTAAGTATTTAAATAAACCTGGTACCGTTCATCAAACCTACCTAAATGCAAAAGTACGCTCATTGTTAGATCTAGTGAATCTTTGGTTTATATTAAGTAGCCTATGTGTTGTTCCAGAACATATTCTAGCTGTGCCACATTTCATTGCGATCTCTGTAGCTGTTCTGGCTTGAAAGATTAACAAACATTACATCTATACTGTCTTACTTACTATCGCATTTATAATATTACTAGTGGCTCTAAAATTTTCCCGGGATAAAAAGAAGCCTATGTTATGCCAGAACATATTATTATTCTCTGTCCCAAATTTCATCGCGATCCCTTCAGCCCCTCCATTCCCCTTTCACTCCCTTCTTTCACAGCAGAAGGTGTGAAAAAGAAACAAACATATGTATACATATTCATTTACTTTCGCATTTATAATATTAGTAAAATGTACCACCTTATTCTACTGAGAATAGGTATTTACGGTATAATTATGCAGCTGGTACTATCGGCTAATTATGAATGTTAACTTCATTGCTGCAGGACAATTAATTAGCAAGAGTTACAGTTTGCAGGGTTTTATATACTTATATATATTATACTTGTTTGTTTGTTGTCTCCGTTGCTTAGTACTGTGTTACTATACTAAGCTTAAGTAAAACTTATTGCTATAATTAAATAAATATACATCCCGGGACATTTTTCACACACATCCAATCTGATTACAAACTAAGCAGAGCTTGTGCTATGATAACTGGATAGCTGAATGGGATTCTAACCCATGACCAGTGGCTTAAAAATCAGGGTCAGCAACAACAAAGCCATCCAATCTGTCACCCATAAAGTAACGAACAACGGGTTGCATGCAAAATTTGCCATTTTCCCTAAAAGTACCTACATACATTAGGAAAAATCTCACGTATCAAAGTTTTCACGAACAAAAGTTACTAACAAAGAACAATTTCAAGAAAGCTAGTGCATATGTGCACCACATACCTATAAATAATATAATCTAACTAGATAACTTAAGTACATTAAATTATATGAAGACCAACCGTGTCACTTTTCCTTGGCTATTTAAAACGTTTTGTTAAAATCACTATTTTATGAGATCTAAGTTGGTTTTAGAAATGAGTAAAAACAACTTTCAGAACCGAGCATTAATAAGTCGGTTTTATATTTTGATCATCATAGTGAAAGCTCGAAAGCGAAGTAAAAAGTATCAAATCTACTTAGCCAAGGATATCTATAAGACTAGAGAATTCGAAAGAACAGCGAAATGTCCGATATTCGGACGGTACGTGATTCGACTGAAAGATACGTACGAATCAAGAATATATAGGTACTATTTATATATGTGTAACATATATATTTACTGGCTTCCGCCCTGCGGTTTCGCCCGCGTAGTTCCATAGGAACACGGGGATAAAATATAGCCTGTAATATAGGCTGTTCGGGCCAAACCTTCACGGTGGGGAATGTTTTTTTTTTTTTATTATTATTGCCGCACAAATTGACCCCACGCTGCCTGATGGAAAGCAGTCAGTGGAGTCCCTTAATGGTGGCCATCATCCCACGCCGGCATAGCAATGTGGCATGATGGCCCTCACCTTGACGGCCTAGAGAACAGCTTTTTCACGCCCCGCTTAAAGGACCCAGGATCATAAGAAGAGGGAAACACGTGGACTGGTAGGGAGTTCCACATCTTAATAGAACGGCACAGATAGGAGGCGCCGAACCGTTTGGTGCGTGACGGTATCTGTTCTACCGTATATGAGTGGCACCTTAACCCAGCACGTGTAGTTCGGGATAGGAAAGGGGAGGGTGGGATTAGCTGGAAGAGCTCTTCGGAGCACTCACCGTGATAAATGCGGTAGAAGACAGCCATTGAGGCCACGTCTCTGCGTAATTGCAGTGACTCAAGAGTCTTAGTGGCCTCAGGGTCCCCTATGATACGGACAGCACGCCGCTGCAACCTATCGAGGGCGTCTAATAAGTACTGAGCGGAGCCATTCCAAAGGTGAGAGCAGTATTCCACGCAGGAGCGAACCTGAGTCTTGTATAACAGACACAACTGCTCCGGCGTGAAAAACCTTCTCACCTTGTTCAGGACTCCGAGTTTCCGGGATGCGGATTTGATGACACCCTCGATATAGCTTTTCTGGTTGAGATTGCGGCGTATGTCCATACCTAGGATATTGAGGCTGTCTTGAATCGGTAGTGGAGTGTCCAGAAGAGAGGGATGGGGAAGGAATGGAGATACTTTGGCAGAAAATGCACAAACCTGTGTTTTCTTGGCGTTGAACTCGACCAGGTTCTCATCACCCCAATGCGAGATGCAATTCAGAACCCGGTCCAGCTCAGCAACAAGTGTTCGCCTATCTTCCTCAGTATCGGCTTGCTTAGCCGCAGGGTGTCCGAGATATCGCCCGTGTACAGTGCTGTCATCTGCATAGCAATGAATGCTCCCAAAAGTAAGCATATCATTGATATGCAGAAGAAAAAGCGTGGGCGACAACACGGACCCCTGAGGCACACCAGCATTCACCTCGAGGAACCTCGACGACTGGCCGTCACAGAGGACACGGATACGGCGCCCATGCAGAAAGCTGGCAACCCAGTTACACAATCGAGGCGGCAAGCCGTAGGCCGGAAGCTTGGAAAGTAGCGCACGATGCCAGACCCTATCGAAGGCTTTGGAGATTTCGAGACTAATAGCCATCGACTCCCCATGCCTGTCCATCGCCTCACCCCAAAGGTGGGTGACATACGCCAGGAGATCACCCGTTGATCGTTTCGGCCTGAAGCCATACTGACGATCACTGATGAGAGAGATGTCTATGTGTAAGTCATAGACACCCGCCCTGACGGTCCTCTTTAAGAATAAAACATTGACATTTCACTTCCCTTCAAATCATATTACTTACGTCACCGCATCATATATTTTAACTCCGCATATTATACCATAATTACTACGAACTGTGCAACTCGGTTCCCGCGCGGGAGAAGCCCCCCTGACGAGGATCCTAGGGTAAGTCTGTGCATTTATAGATAGGCATTCTTATCCGTGTGGGGTTGATCGGAACCAGCAGCATCCGCATAGTGGAGGGTCACTCTCAGGACACGAAGCCCTAGGTGGCCGCTATATTGGCCATATTTTTCCTGGTAATGTAGCTTTTCAATGATAAAATAATTTAGGAAATCGGCACAGCAAGTTTTGAGTTTATTTATTACTAGCTGCCTCCCCGCGGTTTTACCCGCGTAGTTCCCGTTTCCGTGGGAATACAGGGATAAAATATAGCCTATGTTACTCGGGGATAATGTAGCTTTCCAAAGGTGAAAGAATTTTTGAAATCGGTCCAGTAGTTTCGGAGCCTATTCATTACAAACAAACAAACAAACAAACAAACAAATCTACACATACACAAAAATACGAATGTTTCCTCTAAATGTTTGTTTAGTTAAGTGGTACAGCTAGGTTCGTTAATTTTTTTTAATATAACTAATACACCATTATACTTAGTAGTTAGTTTTACTTCTTTATATAACTTGAAGGACGTAAGTACAAACGTAAAAGAAACTGTTCCTGAACTATTAATTTTGTTAGTACTTTAACGGTTACTCAAGTACTTGTTCTTTTATCCTATTACAAAGGACATTCGAACCGAACCGATATTTTCTTTCGGAAAAAAAAGGGTAATTTAATTAGAGTTAAAACATCCCTTAACGTTTCTGAAGGTAAAGGGATTATGGACTTTTTTCATTATTACACCATGACTAGTGGCTCCCCATGGTTTCTCCCAGGGGGTATCTTCAATTTTTCCGGGATAAGAAGGAGCTAATGTGTTATTCCAGGTTATAAACTGTATGTGTTCCAAATTTCACACAAATCCATTTGGTAGTTTTTCCGTGAAAGAGGAATAAACATAAAATTTAACTTACTTCCTAAAATTTAGCTGACTTTCAAGCCGCGGGTCGTGGGTTCGAATCCCACCCAGGACAAACATTTGTATGCATGAATATGTCTGTTTGTCCTGTGTCTGGCTGGATGTAAATATCTATAATAAGTATGTATTTAAAAGTATTATATGTAGTATATCAGCTATCTGGTTACCATAACACAAGCTTCATTTGAAGCTTACTTTGGAATCAGATTGGCCATGTGTGAAAAATGTCCCAGGATATATTATTTATTTATTTCCTGGCCAAGCATTATAATACTATTAATAAAAATACCAGTTTCTTATACTCCTTTTTTTTTATGTGTCTGTCTAATAGCAATCTGTTTTCTAACAATAAGCCTCTTGTTTGTAACCAATAACCTTGCGTTACGAAATAAACTTATTCAAGTAGCCTATCGTTTGAAGTTCCCTTTCACAATAATTACCATATAACCTGGCATGGCGTGTTGTGACGGTTTTCGAAATGCTCCGTCTGTAATATGACCGCAAAGGTAACAGACGGATTCGCCCTAACCGCAATCCATCGAGCATGTAACCAATATAGTAGCAATAGTGAGCCATTTGTTTAGCAACGCATCAATGATTTGTCACGTATAACCGGTATAATTAACAAACCACGCTTGAACTAAAACAGTACCCGACCAATAAGAGACCTGTGTGTACGTCTAGTGCAACACTTGACCTTGAGTCAGCCAATCAGAACACAGGGCCCGGCGCAGCGTTTTGGCGTATTTTGTTTTCTAACAAAACTGTTAACAGTTCTACTCTATTGGTTACATGCTCGATGCCGCAATCTAACTGTGACACCTAACTATGGAGAACAGGTACCTTTTTTGACATGGTAGTGACCTCAATAATAATGTTCAAGACATTATTTAAATCTTAGAGAGTTTAGATACTTATAATAAAGTTGAAGAGTTTGGTTAGTTGAGAATCATAGAATGGGTTCTGAATTGAAGGTTCGAAGCGTTGGATAGCCTATTGAGGACTAGTGGTTTCCCACGGTTTCGTTCCCGTTCTCGGGGGATATTGAATTTTTCCGGGAAAAAAGTAGCCTATGTCATTTCTCAGGGTCTTGACTATCTGTGTACCAAATTTCATTCAAATCGGTTTATTAATTTTAGCGTGAAAGCGAGACAGACAGAGTTACTTTCGCATCTATAATATTAGTTAGGATAAAACAAAGTGATGTTAGTTACACCATTTATAACTCACAAACAATGTGTGACAAACAGACAGACATGAATTAATAGCCAAAGCATTCATTCCATACGCCATTTTGACGTGACAACGTCTTATAAATTGGTTTGCCGGGTGACACTTCAAGAAACTGCGTTACGCTCCGCTCACGTTACGTCACGTTATGTTTTAAATTGTTACTATTATTTCATCCTTCTTCCTACTATACGAATGAATATTCACATTAAAATTATTTTACCACTCAAAGTCGTTGTCACGTAAAACTTTCGCCCGTATACCGACTTTACAGGCAACCAATTTTTTAATTTCCATATCAAATGTACTTAAAACATGAAATACAAAAACTCGTCTCAATTCTAGAAAATGGCGGTCACAAGCTCATTTATACGTGAGACAGTTAAACAAACATCTATTCCCAAATGTTTATTTTAGATGTCGTCTTGAAAAATGATACACATTTATTTCCAGAGACTTTAGTTTACATTTAGCGTTACGAGTATTAATTGCACTTTTAAACAGAAAAGTCGGATTTATTTGTTTTGATCTTGTTTCTAATATTAACTGTAGCCAATCGATTGGTTTGTGTCCCTGACTTTAAAAGCTGGTGATTGTGGTTTCCAATCCCACCATGGACAAAATATCAAAGTGAGACCTAATAGGTACTCGCGGTAATGAATGACAGTTAAATTATTTGAAAATTGAACATACAAAAATCGACATAAAATGGGTGGGGTAGGCTTAGAAAAGAAAACGGATCATAGTTTACGACCTACGAAATATTCACAAAAAAAATCATAAAAATCGTTCAAAACCATTTCAAAGAAGTCCCCTAACAAACATACACAATTTTTATGTCAGAATATAAGGGTTTTTAAAAAAATAGTTAAAGTAGTATATCAGCTATGTGGTTACTATAGAACAAGCACTGTTTAGTTTGGAATCAGATTAGCCGTGTGTGAGAAATATCCCGGGATATTGTATTTAAGACACATTTATTTATTTTGAGTAGCCTTTATCTAGTATTAACTGTACCTATAATTATTGTAAATTTAGAGTTGTAGGAATTAAAATTGGCTACTGCTGCGGCCAAAAAAATAGATTGATCTTTGATATGATATTTGATAGGCAAGATTATAATACTCTCAGCTGCCTGCGTCTCTTTTGTATATCACTATTCACTACCGACCCGCGGTTTCACTCTCGTTCCCGGAATCTCTTCAAGTTTCCTGGGATAAAAGTATCCTATATGTTAATCCTAAAATAATGTTACACTACAAATAATGTTATGAATTAATGTAACTTTGTGTAAGAAGTAAATAGATAAATGTGTTAATCCAGAATGTTTTCTATAGTAGTGCCAACTTTCATCTTTCATGAGTGGACTCGGCCATTATTACGTCAGAGTGTAACAAACATCCACCCACCCTGAAAAAACTATTACATTTACCGTATTAGTTGGTTAGACTTGTATATACTAGCTTATCCGCGCAACTTCGTCTTTCTCGTTTTGCAACATTCACTGTACTCCGCTCCTATTAGTTGTAGCGTGATGTTATATACCCTTATACGGTAAATGGGTTATATAACACTAAAATATTTTTTATTCAAACCAGAAACGTTTGGGTCAATTATTCTGCTTTATTAGTATAGATGTAATGCTATGTATAAGTTATACTTTGATGAAACTTCAAATGTTATATGTGTTATACAGTATAACACATATAACATTTGAAGTTTCATCTTAATCTATTATATAACGTAGTATTTGCCTGAACTATATAACAAACAGACATATTCATAAACTTTCATGCTTATATATATTGACATGTTCATAAACACGTCTGCTTTGGTTAGTCCAAAACGATAGATTCTCAAATTTACGAGAGAAATCCCATTTCCCAAAGTACAAGCTTCAATTCTACACGATTCTATTTAAAAGCTCGTCAGATACGGAGGTGAAGTTTGACGCTTTTCTGTGGTATCGGAGCTTTAAGTTTCAATAAGTTTAAATTGTATTAAAGGTTTTTATCGAGCTATAGTGTTTTAAGCTTGAATTCAGAAAAGAAAATGTAGTCTGAAAATTATGCTCTGAGTTTTACGATTATAAAAATATGCTTTTAATTTATAGTAGGTTAGTTAGATATTATATGAATTTACACATTTATAAACAGTATTAATTAGAATATAATTCTTAAATTCAAATACCTATTAAATGAATAGTGCATGACTCAGTAGGTATACCAAATAAAAAACTTGATCAGTCATTAAAAATATCTTTCTCGATTTACTAGATTAGCTTTTAGAACAAGAGACGAAGTGTATTTTTTATTTATTATTTAATTGTTATAAAATGCTTGATTATATTTTACATAAAAATTTTAAAGCGACAATTTAAACGTTACTTACTCTATAAAAATAAAGAGAAGACCACTCTTTCAATTTCAATGAAACCATATGAAAAACGTGGCTTTTTACCAGACTACACCATAAGCAAGATTATATTTTATAAACGACAATGTTACACATACTGGGGTCAAGCGACGGGGCCGGTCCCGTCCCCATTCCGTCCCCGGGGTACAGAAATGATAACCGGATTAGAGTAAAGGTTGTCCCGGGACTCGTCGATAGGTTTACCCATCGAGCATTATAACCAATAGAGTAGCAATAGTGAGCCATTTGTTTAGCAACGTTTCGATGCTTTGTCACGTATAACTAACAAGCCACGCTCGAACTAAAACAGTACCCGACCAATAAGAGACCTGTGTGTACGTCTAGTGCAACACTTGACCTTGAGTCGGCCAATCAGAACACAGGGGCCGGCGCAGCGTTTTGGCGTATTTTGTTTTCTAACAAAACTGTTAACAGTTCTACTCTATTGGTTACATGCTCGATGGGTTTACCTCATAAAAGTGGAGTCGCCAGATTAGTTTACTTATGATATCCATTCCATTTTATATATTGTTGATTCCATTTCCAATAATTGTGATTATTGTTGGCTTTTTGGGGTTTATTTGAAAGGGTTGTGTGTTTGTTTATTCCCGGATAACGTGAATAATTAATATATATTTTAGGCTTACATATTGTTATATAAATGACAAAAAATTGTGATGTCTTTGGTTGTTTATTTTTCTTGTGGCAATTTCTGTCAAAATGCGCATTTGGTGTACTTAAATATCACAATATTTTGTATACATCTTTATAAGGCATGCACATTGTAACATGACTTTTTAGCTATTATTATATCTTTATATTAAGAAGTGCGGCATCAGGCTCCTTCTTTAGACTTGATAGCCTTCATCACCAAGAAGGCGTTGTTGCTCGCTACTTATATCAGGCGCTTAATATCAATATCGGGTCTGGGAGGTCATTCGATAATTTGTCGTTCAACACAATAGCTCTGTTTCACAGACTTCGAAAACAGGTTCTTAGTTTCTGGGTATTTCAATACCAAAGCAACGTAACATACTTTTCTTTGGATTTTATGAATTTTATTTGCCAGCTGTATTAGGTATCCTTTTGCTAAAGACAACAAAACTCTTACACGAACAAAACTAAACTTACAAAATGTAGCGATCTTAAAAACATGAGTTTAAATATTACTTTATGGCAGCAAGGGGAAAAGTTTTGCGGTTGGTACGAGGTTCGTAAGTCACAGTACCTACCTATATTTATATACACAGAAAGCCAACTCAATAATTATGTTAGTCCTATTTTTCTTCACATTATAACGGATCAGTTTTAAGCCAGTTACTTAAGCTTAAACTTAAGTAATCTCGAACCGAGCTCTAGCTATTGATAGTAAAGTCGTTTTCTTTTAAATTTTAATTGAAGTCGGAATAACTTGAACATCATTAGTACTTAATAATAATAAGAATTTATTCAGGCAACACAATAACCCAATATTGTTAGTATGATTAGTTAGATTAGTTTGAGCGGTACATAAAAAACATAAAACCTATAATATTAAGACTTGATGCTGTCATAACTTTGGTAGTTCATGTTAGATTTTTATGTTATTTTTAACTTGGTGTATTTACTAAAGTTTTTTCAACTGTGTCACGGCTGGTAAGAAATGGGAATCTGCATTTTCCGCGCCATAAACCAGAGTCTATTGTGTTCTCGGGTAATGGCGGATGCTTTCAGATTCATTCGAGAGATGGCGTTGTTAGGGATCACTTCCTTAAGTGGCTAGTAGGACCCTGGCTTACAAGACGCTGACTGAAATTCCCACCAGAGCGTAGACAGAGAAACTAATAGACTAAGTGACGATTCTTTCTCACTTACACAAGAAAAAGAGCGAACATTTTAATACGAATGCGTAAGACAAAGATGCAACTAGTACATTTTCTGTCTCATCATGTGTAACCAGTTTTTTCAAGGTCAGTAACTTTAATTGCGAAACAAACTGACAGAGGGCTTACTCCCGACGCTTTCGAGTTCAAAATGAAAACGAATAAATGTCATTTCGTACATTTTTGACAGCGATTCTAGCGCACGATTGTGCTGTGGCACTTTTTGGAACTAACTTCGATATTTCGTTACAATCGAAACCGAATCGAAAAATCCGTACTCCCGGCACTATTTGACATTTGTGTATAAAATGGCGGGTACGACTTTAAACGTCAAAATACACGATCAGTAAAAAGGTACTTTTTCAGGATCGGGTTATCTAGGATAAATTTATACGAATTCTACCTAATCTAAAAAAATTATATCGAATGTACAAGATTTCGTTTTAGAAATAAATAAAGAATTGAATATTTATTTATTTCTGTAGAAACTAACCATACACACACAACTTATTTTATAATTCTGAAACGTCAAACACCGTTACCGATCGAAAATATGTCAATCTTAGCCATGGCCATCTTGATTTTTTATTCGTATTGGTTCGGGATTAACCAATAGGAGTTCAAATTGAAATCAAAAACAAAATCAAAGTCGAATCGTTTTCGGGAGTAAGCCCTCAGTTCGTGTTTACTTTGTGTTTGATCTGCGAATTGTATATGTTTTAGTGTGTTAATACTATCGATATGTACTACGTATATGTCGATGAGTTTCTCTGTCTACGCACCAGAGACATTTGTGTGCATAAACAATAAACATTAATAATAATAAATTTATTTATTTCTAGCCCCACAAAACAAGCTTAAACCAAAAATTATCTTAAATCTATTTACAATAACTAAGTTCTACGTAATTTCAATGGCTAAAAAAACACAAAACAATGAGTCTTCTGACTCTCTCTGAGTAATCTGTATTATGAGAGTCAGTGATCCTCTGTACACAATAAACTGTTGAAGTTATGATAAACTTTAGTAAAGAGTTTACGTTCTTTAATTGTACATACATTATAATAATCTTTTTTTTTAACAAAGGTGGCAAATAGGGATACTGTCTTTGATGAAAAGCGGTTACCGTTACTTTATACTTTTTGAATAATAGCCTCTTATTGGCTGAAATCTATATCATGTGAGCGCAGGTTCGACGCGCAATGAGCAGCTCTATCCAACGGCATTAAAATGTAGAAACTGCCAATTTTGGACTTGAGCGGTGTTGTAAGCTAAGGGACGATATATTAAATGTCCATAAGCGGCGGTGACTACTTACCATCAGGTAACATCAGGAACCTTGATGTAGATGACTTGCTGATAATGTAGCTTTCCATTGGAGATATTTAAATCGGTCCAGTACTTTTCGAGCCTATTCAGACAAATAAAGATTATATAATTTAGACTTCGTTTCATTGAAACGTCACAATAAATTTATCAACGATATATCCAAGAAGTTTCCATAAAATAATTAAGTACAACTTTTATTGGCAGATCTCATTCCAAGTTGGACGTTATGATATACTAGCTTCTCCCCGCGACTCCGTCCGCGTGGAATAGTTACTTTGGGCTGACGCTAACTTTCAGCCCCCTTCGTTTACGTAGAAGGATGGCCTCGCAGAGGCAACTGATGACTGCACGCCGGCCGGCCCAGCACATAAAGGCGCGCGCAGTACTTGATAATTATTTTGGTGCGATGTTATTTTAAATTTGCGATATCTCCTAAGATATTCATTGGAATTGAATGATGTAAATGGCAATTTTGTTTTAAATTAAATACTTGCGATGAATAACGTATTTATTTGGATAAGGATTAATATCATCTTTATAAAAACACCTTCACATATAATACTTAATTTTCGAACAAATTTGGTTAGTATAAAAGTGGTTATAGTGAGCCAACCTTAACAGATAGACATATGCTATCGCGGACTTTTTTTTAGAACTTTTGAAGGGGAACAATTCTGTCATACATTAATTTAGCGTAACTTTAACCGTTTACGCAGCGTATGCAGCGGAAGCTCTCCACTGGAAAAGAAATCTCCCGATTTTGAAACATTCTTCATTGGTGCTCCGCTCCTATTGGTCATAGCGTGATGATATATAGCCTATAGCCTTCCTCGATAAATGGACTATCTAATGGCGAAATCATTTTTCAAATCGGACCTGTAGTTTCTGAGATTAGCGCGTTCAACCAAACAAACAAACAAACAAACAAACAAACAAACTCTACTCCTTTATAATATTAGTGTAGATTTTGATAAGGTACATAATGGAATGGCAAAGGTCGAAGGTCATCAGAAGAGGCCGAAGTACGAGGGTCTGGCCATAAATCTATACTAATATTATAAAGAGGAAAGATTTGTTTGTTTGTTTGTTTGTTTGTTTGTTTGTTTGTTTGTTTGTTTGTTTGTAATGAATAGGCTCCGAAACTACTGGACCGATTTCAAAAATTCTTTCACCTTTGGAAAGCTACGTTATCCCCGAGTAACATAGGCTATATTTTATCCCTGTATTCCCACGGGGACGGGAACTACGCGGGTAAAACCGCGGGGAGGCAGCTAGTTACGTAATAAAGTGAAGTGAGCCCTCTTCTAGTTTTTTACTAGCCATACCGCATTGAACCTGCGTTTCTCCAGATATTGACAGCCCGGTTGGCTTTGTGGTTAGTGACCCTGACTCTCAAGCCGCGGGTCGTGGGTTCCAATTCCACCCAGGACAAACATTTGTATGCATGAATATGTCTGTTTGTTCTGTGTCTGGATGTAAATATGTATCTATATAAGTATGTATTTAAAAGTAGTATATGTAGTATATCAGCTATCTGGTGGAATCATATTGGCCGTGTGTGAAAAATGTCCCAGGATATTTATTTATTTCTCTATACTAATATTATAAAGAGGAAATATTTGTATTTTTTTATGTAACGAATTAGACTATACTGGTAAACTAGACGGTTAAATAACATATATAACTAGATGGTAAAATAACCCTGATCTTCAAGCCACTGCCGGTCGTGGGTTCGAATCACCCAGGACAAACAACAAATTAGTATACTTTAACGTGCTTTAGATATAAATCTATAAATATATTATTTATTTAAATTTACTAACACATAAGCACCGCCACGTCAAAAACAGCATTAAAAATCATACACTTTATTCTCATTCTATACCTTTCAGTTGAAACGTACCTATACGTATAGGTATAGAAAACGTATCTAAAACCCTCACAACACGCCCTAAGGCCTAAGGTCTACCAAAAATAAACATTTCCGTGAGACAAAACAACGTGAGCTCGAACGTCGCTGAAAAGAAAATATTCGACGCCAAAAATCTATGACAGTATATATATATCAGTAGTATAACTTCGAATGTATATATTTACGAGCTTGTTTACTACTAGGACAGACGTTATTAGTGCGACAGTATATAAATGGGACAGTAACGCAGTTTAGCTGACTCGCTAGTTTTGTAATAAACGCTTTTTGATGATCGTTAATGTCTTTCTCTGGCGCAGTGTGTTGAAGAACGGTTTTATAGATAGTTTCTTGCTTAGGAAACGTTTTAAATTGTTAAAAATATAATTTAAATAACTTATCTAATTTTGGTTATTGATTCAAATATATATTTACATACTCGCGGTAGTTGTATTTAAAGGAGTAACAAATATATAAAATTCTCGTGTCACAATGTTAGTTACCACACTCCTACGAAGCGGCTTGACCGATTTTTACGAAATTTTATAAGCATTTTCAGTAGGTCTGAGAATCAGCTACTATCTATTTTTCATACCCATGTGATCACGGGAACGGGAACTACGCAGTAAATCCGCGGGGAGGCAGCTGGTTTATAATACTAGCTGATTCACGCAACTTAGTCTGCGTCACAAGCCCTAGTTTTTCAAGCAATACTTTTCAACGATTCTCCGCTCCCATTGGTCATAGCGTGAAATTATATAGCTTATAGCTTTCCTTAATAAATAGGATATCTAAGGCTCAAAGGTTTCTATTGGAATGACTAGTTTCGAACCATATTACTGCATAATTAACAAAAAAACAACTTTTTACGTTCATAATATTAGAAGGGTACCTATCGCATTGCAGTCATCTATACTAATATTATAAAGAGGAAAGATTTGTTTGTTTGTTTGTTTGTTTGTAATGAATAGGCTCCGAAACTACTAGACCGATTTCAAAAATTCTTTCACCTTTGGAAAGCTACATTATCCCCGAGTAACATAGGCTATATTTTATCCCTGTATTTCCACGGGAACAAGAACTACGCGGGTAAAACCGCGTGGAGGCAGCTAGTCTTCAATACAAAAGAAAAGGACAGGTGATAAAATTAATGATGTCGTTTCTGTCATTCAAAGTAAGCTTACTGTATAATATATATACACTATGGTACAAAGGTCCATCAAAAAGCTCTAGTCGCATAGAAGGTAGCTTTGAAAGCTCGTTTGTCGGTCAAGATTACTTCCTGTGTCCGTGCTTTAGGGTGGAATAGTGTTTATTCATCGATATATATGTACTACGATGTGTTTAATGGATCGTTTTATTTGTAAAGGGGAGAAAGGGGAATTCATAATTGATAGTCCTTTTATTAATTTTGATTTAAATTTAGTATTATAGAGATGAGAAATGGGGTGATTTGTTAAATTAATATTAATAGTGTTGCTTGAGAATAGGGAAGCGTTGTCTTTGAAATATGGGCTTAAATCTTGTTTTTGTAATAACGAAAGATTTTATTTATTGACTTTTATAATGCACTAATGACCCGCGTAACTTCGTTAGTGTCACTAGCCCATATTTGCAACAGTTTTCATTGACGCTCTACTCCTTTTAATCGTAGCGTAATGATATATTATTCGTTCAACCGAACAAGCTCTTCAGCTTTATATATTAGTATAGATTGTAAACTATTCTACTTAACAAATATTATAATTAGGTATGTAAGATTGTTTGTCAAGCTATCACGCTTAAACCACTAAAGGGATTTTAAAAATATATTTACCAATGCAAGATAAATTGTAAACAAAAAGTTTACATTTTTATGTTGTTACGACTCGATCATTTGTCATAGGGAAAGGAAAAACCTTTAAAAATATATTTAACTAGTGGCTCCCCGCGGTTTCACCCGCGTACCCGGTCGATCTTCCATTTTCCCGGGATAAAAAATTGCCGATATCATTTCTCAGGCTCTAGACTAACTGTGTACCAAATATCAATTAAATCGGTTGAGTAATTTTAGCGTGAAAGCGAATCAGACAGACAGAGTAACTTTCGCATTTATAATATTAGTATTGATATTCGTTCCGTGAAATGTGTGTAATCAATCAATCGTGTTTCGGATAAACAATAATACATTGTTATTGAATATGACACAATGTCACATTACGTATAGATGTTATATTTTTTAGGAATTTTGAACGTGTTGTTTATTTTCATGCGAATTATCTTCATATATTGGTGTTTTTAGTACCTATAACTGAGCCTTTAATTACAACTTGTGGCTTTCAGCCGTTCAGGTGAAAGAGTAACAAACGTACATCCATACTCACAAACATTCGCATATATAATATTAGTAGGAACTTTATAGTAGCTTCAGCACGCGGTTTTACTCGTGTGGATCTAGTACTATTTAAATTACATAACATTTTAATATCTAGATAAGTAGGTAACGTAATTAAAACATCAGTTTGGCTGAAGGGATCGCGATAAAATAGACAGAGTTAGGATTTATTCTGGAATAACACATTACTTCTGTTTATCCTGGGAAAATGGAAGATTCCCCGAGAACGTAGGCGAAACCGCGTGGAGTCTATACTATAATAATAATAATAATTATAAAAATATTATAAGATTTGTTTGTTTGTTTGTTTGTAATGAATAGGCTCCGAAACTACTGGACCGATTTCAAAAATTCTTTCACCTTTGGAAAGCTACATTATCCCCGAGTAACATAGGCTATATTTTATCCCTGTATTCCCACGGGAACGGGAACTACGCGGGTAAAACCGCGGGGAGGCAGCTAGTCGTTAATAAAACTAAATCAAATCAAATATTTAGTTAAAAAGGCTTGATCCATATTCGTAACTGCAATCTCGTAACCAGTTAGGTAAAAGAGAAGAATTATTTTTCGCTGTTTGATAACTAGTTTTAAGAGAAAAATTATTATTCTGTTTTTATAACTAATGTTTTGTAACAAGAGAAGAATTTATTTTAGCTGTTTGATAACTAGTTGTGAGAGAAGAATTATTATTCCGTTTTTGTATATCAATTTTTGTAACCTTACATTTCCAATAAGAATATAGTTAATATTTAAACTTTACAGTTCTTCTCTCACAACTATATAGTGATATATCTACTGTTAACCCTTGAACTAAGAGCTTATTAAAAGCTTCGGTCTTGGAAATATAGCGGTCAGTTAAGTGGGGTGTATTACACCCCGGGGCAGTACAGTACAACACCACATGATTAGATCTTGCGTGTTACACGCAAAGGATGTAGTATGTTGAGAAGGAAATACAGTTTTTAACCACCTTTATAAAAAGGAGGTGTTCATTTTCAAAGATTAAGACGTATGTAAAGGGTTAGGAAAGCGATCCTGACTTTTAAAGCGGTTGGTTGTGTATTCGATTCCTACCTATGACAAACTTTTGTGAATGTTTTTGTTCTGTGTGTAAATGTAGAGTAGATATTTCATTCAGTAAGTATGTATTTAAATGTAGTATGTAGTATATCAGCTATGTCTTGTGATGTAGAATACAAGCTCCTGTTTCTGGAATTAGCCGTCTGTGAAAAATGTGCTGGGATATTTATTTTCTAATGTACACGACGTTTTAGAGTGAAGATTATGTTTATTTATATAATTTATTAGAACCTTATTTTCTGAATTGTATTTTATAATAATGTAACATTTTAGGTATGTATATATATATTTATTATTATATATGATACCTTTTTCATATACTTTTATATTAAGTGCACCGACGACTGCTACCGTATTTCCGATCGTTAAGTCCATGTAAAGGTTGTCTGGAAGAGATCGCTTTTAGCGATAAGACCGCCCATTGTACTATGCACGTGAATATGTATTATTATTATGTTTTTGCATATTTTTATGTAACTTGTGGTGTACAATAAAGAATAAATAAATAAAATAAATAAAATTACGAAAATGTATGTAATGACCAACTACAAATGCTTTCGCGCATATTTTGCGGTCTATTTTTGTTTGGACTGTCAAAGTTATTTCAGGGGTGATTCTAGTTCGACACTTTAGCTGTCTATCCTCTCTCCCGCTCGTTCAGTACACTATCACGTGAGAGGTCCGATGCACCGACGTCGCGGGCCGCGCGCCGGTCGAGTGCGCCCTACAGAATACAAACTGATAGATATTAATCTAGTTTATGAAGGATAGCGTGACTTCAGCTACTTGTTCGTCTCATAAATTAAACATTAATATCCTTAAGGTCAGACTTATAAAGATTTCACTTTGAATTTATAGAAATGAAAGTTCTGAAGTGTGTTATGAAATCATTTTCAGTGATATTTTCAGGGAGTTGTATCTATAATTGGTGTTACGAGTGTGTGACAAACATACAGACAGAAGTACTTAAGTTGCTAAATAAAGGTTTCATATGTTTTCAATTATACTAGGGACAAGATAATCGGTCACTTTTGACATTTCATCAAAATTCAACAACGTAACCTTGTAACGGCGGGCATAAAATAAGAACTGCACAATTGCTTAACTTTTTTCAATTACGTTTACATATTTATTGTAATAATGACCGATACGAGTAATTTTACGATTTGCTTTCACTAATAAACCATTCTAAACATAATAAACAATTTCTGATCTAAAGAACTGAACGTCGTTACAATGTTGCGTCAGTCAATCCTTTTTCTTTTTAAACACTAGGGATGTTACTCTAAAAATCGAAAGCTGAAAGGATTGTAAGTTGAATCGAATGCAATGATTACTTGTGAAGAAAAATCACCATAAATTTATAACCAGGTTGTGATTATAATAAAACCTAATTATACATATTTATTATTCTTTTAACTAACTATAAAAATACAAAAAAATAACTAAAATAAGGGTCATGCAGCGCGGAACAATACTGAACCACCCTTCAGTACTGCTAAAATGATGACTCTGCTACAAACTGCATGTGCAGAAGTCACTACAGAAGACTGGCGAAAAGTCGTGGAGAAGACAAAGAAAATAATTTTACAAGATTTTGAACGAGATGTGAGAATAGACAATATTATTGAAAATGAATTAATAATATCTCTGAGTGCTGACAGCAGTGATGAAGATAGCAGTTCCGATAGTTCAAGTGAATAAAAGCAATTTTTTTTGTTAAATTACGTAGGTACTTGTCTTATTTTGCTCCTTCAATTTATGAAAGAAAAAATAATAATGGGACAGGGATTCGCATGATCATTTTTAAAATTCACATATGTTTCAAGTCTGTATCGATTCATTCGATTCATTCATTTAATCGATGTTTTTAAGCAGGTCACCTCACTATGAATATAAAACTGACATCTGTCAAAAGTGACCTATTATCTTGTCCCTATATTAGTCAGGGTCACTAACCACAAAGTAAGAAGGAGGACCTCGAAGTATCATGGCATCAAATAACTGCCTAAAATTTTCCCTTATGCCACTTTACATCAAACAACTTCCTTATACGATAATATTATAGCTGATTATGAACTAAAAGAGGATTTATAGGCCTTTAAAAAAAACACGTTTCGTCCCTCGATCGTATCGATCGTAAGGGCCTCTCTGTGGTCCTCTGAAGGCCTCTTTGACACGTCTCAGAGGTCCTTGAGTAACGTAAGGGATTTCGCCTTGATTTATTAGGCTACGCAGGTATGTGAGTTGAGATTTGGAATGGCTATAATCAGTTTGGATTTAGACTATATAATATCCCTTTCCCAAGTATAAAATAATGTCCTTACCTGGCTCCGTCTGTTTTTGGGTATAATATATAATGTAAACTAGCTGCCGCCCCGCGATTTCAGCCGCGTAGTTCCCATTCCCGTGATCACTTAGGGGTATGAAAAATAGATAGTAGCCGATTCTCAGACCTACTGAATATACATATGAAACTTCATAAAAACGGTGAAGCCGTTTCGGAGGAGTATGGTAACTAACATTGTGACACGAGAATTTTTTAATATTTAAGATAATATCTTTCTCGAGTATGAAATAATGTCACTATCTGGCTCTGTCTGTTTTTAGCATATATGTAAATAACGCACAGGATATTGTTACAGTAAGTAGTAGAAAGATTTAATTTAAGTTTTTTTTTTCTCAGAGTAGACGGTAAAGTTGGTTTAATTTTTTCTGAATTCTAAATTACAATTGTAATATTTGAGACGAGGCTGTAATTACGTAAGATGATAAGATGGACAGACAACTCTACGGCTTACAGTTGTCATAAACCACCTCGGTGCGGTAACCAGGCCGTTTGAAGAGATCACCCCCTTGTCTTTGAATGGACCCTTGACAGAACCGCCCCGTTGGTAGGGTTGACACCGGAATATATACGTTACTAGGTCTCTCTGTAAAATAAAGTTTAACCTAAAATCAACAGCCCGGTTGGCTTTGTGGTTAGTGTCCCTGACTCTCAAGCTGCGGGTCGTGGGTTCGAATCCCATCCAGGACAAACATTTGTATGCATGAATATGTCTATTTGTCCTGTGTCTGGATGTAAATATCTATATAAGTATGTATTTAAAACTAGTATATGTAGCTATCTGGTTACCATATCACAAGCTCTGTTATTTTTTTTTGTGTACGTTCATTTCCTTTAAATAATCTCTTATTCTATTATAAATGATAATTTTCTATAACATAGCAAAAGCAACCTTCCGAACTGGCGTTTGTCTATCAGCATATATATCAGCTATCTAGTTACCATTTTTTTTTTTTTATGTCCCAGGGGAATCCTCATAGGATACCCGGCAGCTCCGGGGGCAGCCGCCGGGTTATGTGGTGACTCCCGCACCGGCACCTTCTGTGCCGGTGCCTACCCGCTAAACCCCTGGGTGTTCCAATGACGCCTGGGCGCCGTGTGGCGGGGCTGCGGGACACGCGTAAGCCTTACAACCGCATGCCCCGCCGGCGCTGCTCGGCTTTACAAGCCCGAGCCCGTCTCGGGGGGGCGGGACTCACAGTGCGAAAACACACGTGAGAGTCCCGCCCCCCTTCACTTCACTGGAGATGCTCATGGAACAAATGGGCATCTCCGGCATGGGACTGTTGGCGTGGGCGGCGGATCCCCCGATCCACCGCCCCGGTCCCCGGCGTTACGGCGGCAACCGGCCCGCGAAGGCCAGTCGCCGCCTACCGCGCCTACGGCGGCGCAGCGGGAGGGAGTTGACGTCGTCCTCTCTCACCCGCTCCGCCGCCTCCTTCTGCGACATGACTTGACCGCAGAAGGTTGCGGCCGCCTCCCAGGCCTCCTCGCTGCCCACCATGGCCTTGATAAAGGCCGGCAGCGAGAGGTCTGCGCCGACCGTCGCGGACAAGGCGGCGCGAGGAGTTGCCCAAGCGGGGCACTCCTCGCGCGTATGTACCGCCGTGTCCTCGACGTCGGCCCCGCAGTGGTGGCACATCTCCGTGGGCTCTGTGCCCGCCACCCGGCACAGGTATCGCCCGAAGCACCCATGCCCGGTGATCATCTGTGTCAGGTGGAAGGTGAGAGCCCAGCTATCTAGTTACCATAACACAAGCTCACTTTGAAGTTTAGTTTGGAATCAGATTGGGCGTGTGTGAAAATGTCCCAGGATATCTATACTAATATTATAAAGAGGAAAACTTTGGTTGTAATAATACACAGTCATTATTATATAATACGTAAAGTTAAATATTATACAAAAAGCTACACTTTAGTAAGAGCTATTTATTTTTTAAACTGCCTAAAAAGCAATGTACAAATAAAAACATTGTCAGTAACGAACAGACACAAATTAATTCCTCTTTTCCTTATTCAAATTATAATTTGTGTATACAAACCAATAAATAGATAGACGATCTTGAGATGCTCTCGACAATATCAACATTCCGAACGGCGCTTTAAGTGCTTTTAAAACGCGCTTCAATAAATATTCTGTTGTTTTTTCTTGATGGATTAGGTATTTGTTGTGTTGGATATTATATTCTACTTATAATTATTAATGTTAAAGTTTTTGAGCCGTGGTGGCTCAGTTGGGAACGCACCGACTCACGATCATAAGGGTGCAAGGGTCAAATCCCTGGCCCGTACCTCTGAGTTTATAAAAAACTTACGTACTTACGGGCTTTCGGTGAAGGAAAACATCGTGAGGAAACCTGCATGCCTGAGATGTCACAATTAAAGGCATGTGAAGTCCGCCAATCCGCACTAGGCCCGCGTGGTGGACTATGGCCTAAACCCCCTCGATGTTAGGGGAGGCTCGAGCTCCTCGGTGGAGACGTATATGAGCTGTTGATGATGAAAGTTTTTGAACATAGCTTTGAGCTTATTGGCTTTTCAACGACAAGTGATTCGATTTCCAGCGGGACAAAATTTATGATTTATATAATATGCGGTGTTAAGTCTACTAAGTATAATTTTTTTCTGTAAAATTAATTTGTAAAAATATTGGTTCATTAACTAAGAAGTTTTGCTCGAACCTAAATAAAAAATATGTAAGTAGAATAAATAAATTAAACACGCATTAAGAACCTTTTTGCACCTTAAAACTAGTTTAAAAATAGTCGAATTAGATGAAACCTCCTTTTATGAACTCTACTAAAACTATACATTAAAAATCGACGAATATTAAAAAGAAAACATTAGTATGTAGAAACTTTTTTTATCAAAAACAAAGAAAAATCATGCGCTTTCTAAATTCAAATCAGACCGTGCCAACCATAACATTAATAGGCTACATTTCTTTCTTTGTTTTGTTCTGGACATCTCGTCAGTTGAATATTTTCCACTGTATTCTATAACCCACACTCGACCGGCGCGCCTCGGTGCAGCGGACCTCTCACGTGATAGTGTACTGAACGAGCGGGACAGAGCATAGAGTCGAGTCGAGCTAGTGTCTATTACCCTAGTAAGTTTCAGTTTGTATTCTGTAGGCCGCACTCGACCGGCGCGCCTCGGTGCAGCGGACCTCTCAGGTGACAGTGTACTGAACGAGCGGGACAGAGCATAGAGTCGAGTCGAGCTAGTGTCTATTACCCTAGTAAGTTTCAGTTTGTGTTCTGTAGGCCGCACTCGATCGGCGCGCCTCGGTGCAGCGGACCTCTCACGTGATAGTGTACTGAACGAGCGGGACAGAGCATAGGGTCGAGTCAACCTAGTGTCACACCTTATTGAATTGAAACCTTGCTTGTTTCCAGTGAGAGATAGTACTGAGATTATGATTAAACTACTTTAGTCTGTCCAAAGAAAATACATTTAGGTACTTTAATTATCTAGCTTCTGTCCTGCAGTAAATATTAACCACGTAATGTTTTTTTTTAATTATTTAAACATTTTAAACAACTATAACACCCAAATCTATACTGTCGTTTTTGTTTGAATCTGCAACCTCGTGATCGTGTGCCGGTGCGTTGCCCACTGAACTACAACGGCTTTTTATGTGTATTTATCTGATAGCCTCCAATTGATTGTACAATATTAATAAAACAACTTTAAAATGGCTTCCAATTACAAGCAAAAAGTAGGTCAGAACAATTTGTTTGCATTTTCATTAATAAATAAATACAGGACCGGGTGACGTCAAATTACCATAGTTACATTAATTAAATGCCTGAACAATTTGAATAAATACATGTATTTTAATATGAGGTATATAGGGAATTATAATTATTTAATTTGCTGAAAGCTACAACGTAATCAATGTTTACAGTATAGTGTAGGTAGTCGTTTCCGCCGTGCGCTTACACCCGCGTAGTTCCCGTTCTCGTAAGAATATGGGGATAAAATATAGCCTATATTACTCCCTGATTATGTAAATATATTAAAATAAAAGGAGACAATATCTTGGTAATAAAATCGGGAATAAATATTTATATACGACAAAAAATCCCATCTTAAAATCCTACATATTATAAATTTTAATTTAAGAAAGTTTGTGAGATATGTATGGATGTATGTTTGTTACTCTTTCACGCCAGAACGCCAATGATATTTGGCACAGAATTAGGCTACTTTTTATCCCGGAAAAGTTATATATTCTTCGGGAACACAGGCGAAACCACGGGAAGGCTACTACCTAATATTTGACGATACAGTACCCTACCCACAGATGTATTTCCAAATTCAATTTACGGATTACTCGACCGGTCTGAACGCACAAAAACTATAAAAAAATATATTTCCCCACTTGTTTTTATGGACACGATGTTTTATGAGCGTATGCGAGCTGTTTTACTGATTTAGTTTGTACTGGCTTCCTATGAGAAGTATAGTGTTAGATGCACTTTTGGGACAGATTTCCGATTGGGAACGCGTTATATTTAGTATGGGGCTTCTTTATTGTTTATTGAAGGAATGTTTATGGGAAAGGGTAGGGGAAGAATTGCTCTGGAAAGACAGTTTTCCGCGGAGCTGTGATTTTGGAGAGGTTTTCTATTTGTTGTGTATAGTTTTATTATAATTTATAGTTGACCCGTGCAACTTTGTTAGCGTCGCTACATTTTTGCAATTTTTAAACATATTAAGGTTAAGAGTTTGTTTGTTTGCTTGAACGCGCTAATCTCACGAACCACTGGACCGATTTGAAAAATTATTTCAGTGTTAGATAGCCCATTTATCGAGCAAGGTTATAGGCATATACATTTTATTACTGTATTCTCACAGAAAAGGGAACTTCTAACTTGTTTACCATAAGGCGAACCGTTTGCCTACTTTTCAGCATAATAATATCAGTTATGCTCCAAATGTCCCGTATAAAGGATTTATAGTGAAGATTAACATGTGAACAGACTAATAGCATTAACATGTCCCAATAATGACGTCATTACTGAAGATAGAAGCTTCATTAATGTGTTAATTTGGGGGACGTTATTTACATAGATTTTCCGGATATTATATATTTCCGAAGTTGATAAATAAAACTATACCTACTAATATTATAATGCTTTGACTGTTTATAGCTAGCTTAATTATCGAGGAAGGCTATAGCTATATGACATCACGCTACGACCGATAGGAGTAGAATGTCGATATAAAATGCTGCAAAAACCGGAAAAATTGCCGCTATTTTTGAGACGAAGTTGCGGGTCATCTTATCCTAGTAATATTATAAATATGGATGTTTGTGATGGATTTATGTTTGTTACTCTTTCATAATTTATTACCTGGGTTTACACACACGCACAACGGGGGTAAAACCGTGGGGTGCCGCTAGTATTTAATAATGTTGTTAGTTGCTACAAATTTATTATTTCAAAAGAAACTAAGCTATGTTCTATTTTATGCAATCAAAGCTTTCCACCTATTTCTCCCAGCAACAGTCCACTATTTGATTTCTAATCAGCTATTTTATTCTAAAACCATACTAGATAAGGCTAACGTAGAAAGAGAGGCTCTTATCACACTTTAGTGCTCGTGAGGGAGACAGAATAAATAAATAAATATAATAAATATCCTGGGACATTTCTCACACACGGCCAATCTGATTCCAAAGTAAGCTTCAAATTGAGCTTGTGTTATGGTAACCAGATAGCTGATATACTACGTATACTACTCTTTTAAATACATACTTATATAGATATTTACATCCAGACACAGGACAAACAAACATATTCATACATAAAAATGTTTGTCCTGGGTGGGATTCGAACCCACGACCCGCGGCTTGAAAGTCAGCGTCCCTAACCACAAAGCCAACCGGGCTGTCGTAGAATAGTCTCATACATGAATTCAGTGGCTTAAATTCAGAATAGCATTGTAGCTTTTGACGTGCTAAGTGTAAATGTCAAGCTTTCCAATCGTATTATCCCATCTCAGATGTATCATTCGTATTTGCATATATATTTACTAGCGACCCGCCCCAGCTTTGCACAGGTGCAATGCTTATACATCACATTAGAAACCTTCAAAATTTACAGTGTTTCTCTAACATATTATGCATGTATTGCATATAAAAACCTTCCTCTTGAATCACTCTATCTATTAAAAAACTGCATCAAAATCCGTTGCGTAGTTTTAAAGATTTAATAGGACATAGGGACAGACAGCGGAAAGCGACTTTGTTTTATAATTTTAGTGAAATAGACACTAGCTTCGGCTTTGCGGATTCACCCGCGTTCCCGTGGGTTCTTAAATTTTCCAAGGATAAAAAGTAGCCTATGTGTCAGCTAAATCCATACCAAATGTTATTAAAATCATTATAATACGTCATACCGACTATATTTAATGTTACACTACTTGACCCGTGCAAATTCGTTAGCGTTACTTGCCAGTTTTTGCTACATTTTGTTTGACTGATGCTCCACTCCTATTCGTCGTAGCGTGATATATTTAGCCTATAGCTTTCCTCGATAAATGGGACCGAAATCAGCCCAGTGGTTCCTGAGATGAGCACACAAACAAACTTTTCCGCTATATGAGTATAGATTTTAGGTACATTATGATATGTAAGTCCATATTTCATTTCATACATTTCCATATCGTCATGAGAAATGCATTTTCGACCAGAAATTTAGAGTCACAAAACCAGTGCGTGCGTATGAAAGCACGTCCGACATTTGTGCATGAAAGAAAATATTTCCGCTGGCCACGGGACATGAAAATGTGGAATGTTGAAATTTATCTGTGAGCTTAGACCGAAGCTTTTGTGAATATGTTTTAGTTTAAACCAGCAATGGAACCAGGAATAATAATGTATCCTAGAAATCGCAGAATTTGGACTACATTTGAATGTTTAGTTCATAAATCCTTTCAGTAGTTTATGTCTGAAATACATTTCACACAGTTTTACATGTACCTTTCGCTCCGTGGTTTTATCCTCGTGGTTTTCGTTTGGGTAGGAATACAACGATAAAATATAGCTTATATTACTCCCTAATAATGTAGCTTTCGATTGGTGAAAGAGTTTTTAAAATCGGTTCAGTGGTTTAAGAGTGAAAGCGTTACAAAGAAACACACTGATATTATGTTTGTTCGGGCTAATTTGCAAATCCACCCTGAGGATTTTTAGACAGTTTTCACTTGAAAGAGTATATAGGTTTTAAATTAACGCTATCTATGGAGAGGGTATGCTAATAGCTAATAATGAGGAACGGAAAAAGTACGTTCATGAAATGAAAGTACCCTCTTTTCTTGGTTTTTTTCCTGTAATATTTTCTCAGTCAGCTGGCATTATGTTAGGAGGGGGGGAGCTGTCATGGCCGCCTTTGAGCCAATTAATCTGAGCTTGCAAGCTTCATTTCACTCTAATCTGTTGGGGAACTTTGAATGATTGCATACGAGATGTAACTTGTGTAGAAAATTTGTAGACCTTGATCGGAATTGCCCGTTTTGTTACCGGTAGAATCATTAAGAACCAAAATGGTAAACTTTCAGCATTAATAAATGACTATTTATAAGAGCTTGTAAAGGTGTGTTTGAATAAAAAATATTTGGATCTTTTGATTTTTGGACAATAGTAGGTACCTAATAAATTATTTATCCATAAGAAAAGCTTCTTGTGTTGATATGTAAGTATACCCTTATTAGCTGTTGCAGATTAAATGAGGTTTTATATTATATACTCTAGGTCGGATTTATCGAAAATTGGTAATTTGTTAACCAACTGGAGAAAATTTGGTTTTCTAAATGCTATATAATTAAATCAATGAAAACTACCAATATTACTATATTTCTACGGAAACATATCCTACACAAAAACTGTACACAAATCACTGCAAATACCAAACTATAAAGTTTATTTGAACAATACCCATTATTAGGGTATTTCAGGGATTCACACGCGCCGATTTGGGGTACGACACCCCGGGGACACCGCGACAATCCCGTAAAGCCCCGGGATCCCGGGATCCCGGGGTAACAAGATTTTATTCCGGGTTACAATAATATGCTAGCTGACGTACATCGCATTAGAGTTTTATTGATGGATTCTCACGTTTTATAAATAGATCGTGTTTTTTTGTTTACGTTATCTATACAGTCTTCAAAATGTAGGTATATAGGCGCATATCTTCAAAATGGCTGGACCGATTTCGCTAATTCTTTGTGTTCGTTATAGCAAGGGCATGGTTTGTATCTAAAAACATGAAAAACTCAATAAATTTTAGAATATATAGCGCAACAAAGTTCTCTGTGTCCCCAAGTTTTGTATATAAATGAATATCTTAGGACATTTTTCAGACTTTACAAACTAAGTACCTACGTGCCTTGATATATGATATCTGAATAGCTTCTAAAACTTATTTAGACTACTATTTTGACATACATATCTACTTAAAGATACTGACTTCCGCTCCGCGGTTTCACCCACGTTTCCGGGGAACCTTCAGCTTTCCCGGAATAAAAGGTAGCCCATGAACTTTTTGGAGGTCTAGTCTTTATCTTTACCAAATTTCTTTTAAATCGTTTCATTGATTTAGGAGTGAAAGCGTTCGGATTTATAATATTAGTAGGTATAATTAGTGCTTTAAAATGTCTAATTAAGGAACAATTTATTTTTATGGTTATTCAAAATGGTGGTCTATCTATGTAAATATAGTCATTGTTAGTCTTACGGCCATTTTACCAATATACCACAGATAATGTGATTAAATTATATAAAAACGTCGCTTTAATTCACCCCCGTGATTTACCCTTATTGGCTACAGAATAATTTGGAACCTTATTAAAGTGGAAATTGGTACCATTTTCAATTGTGTATTTTATTCAGCTGGATTTAAAGGAATAAATTTACTTGTGGGAAGAAGTAATGGTTTCCCCAAGAGAGGTGTATTACGTTAGATTTTTGCAAGGATAGTAACATACAAGACTTATGGTGTTGTCAAATTTAATACTTTTACTGTAAAATGTTGCTAACTTAAAAAATATATTTAAAAGATTAATAAAACACACACTTTTTTAATTTGCTCTGGGAAGAACACCTGGAAGGAGAAGCTGATGAGAAGTGGCTCAGTTAAGTAGTATGTAGGACTAGTTGACCCACACAACTTCATTGCACCGCTCCTATTCGTCGCAGCGTGATGATATATAGCCTGTAGCCTTCCTCGATAAATAGGCTATCTAACACTGAAAGTATTTTTCAAATCGGACCGGCAAGTAGTTCCAGAAATAAGCGCGTTCAACCACACAAACAAAATCAACTTTATATATATCAGTGTAAGCATTGTAATAACTTTTCATTAGTGTCATTTTTAGTCCCTTTTTTGTTTAAAGTAACTAAAAAAGGTCACGGGACCCTACATGTTAACAAACACTTATGAAGCATTTTTCTCTCGCAGCATAATCGTATTATTAAAATTCCATTTTATAATAAGGTATACCAAGAATTATGTTAATTGGCTAAGCATATTTCGGAGTTGTTTACTTACGGAATGACTAACCAAACAGATTTCTGCTAAAATATTCGATTTACTAACATACCCGAGCAAAGTTATAACCCTCTTTGCCGTAGTCAGCGTTGCAAGCGTACATAGGCTACGGTAACCGCTTCCTTTCAGGGACCGTATGTCTCTTTGTCATCTCTGTGGTATAAAGAAAGAGAAATAATGAGATAAATAGGTTTCAAGCGTTTGGCGGCAGATTTTCATTTTACAAATGTATTTAAATCAAAGGAGTTAATCTAGTCAGTTTGAAATTAAGTCAATAAAGTAGAAGTAGAAGTCAATAAAGCATTTGTAAAAGATTTCATATACGTAATATCCATCTAATATTATAAATGCAAATGTTGTTTGCATGTTGGTTACTTTTGTAAACAAAAACTTCGGATTTGGATGAAATATGGAAGACAGTTTATAACCTAAATTTACACATAGGCTACTTCTTATTTCGGGAAAATTTAAGATCCCCGGGAACGCGCGTGTAAATTATATAATCTATTTGTATACTAACCTATTATTTTACAAATTTACAGCAAACATAAATAAGATTTATTTAAACAGAAACTATCAACAATTAATTAAACCCCTTCAACATAATTTACATTACAAATTAATTGACAGTTTAGTTTCAACAATCTACGAAACTTTGTTTAGATCTCGGATTAATTACATAAAGTAAATGGCTATATTTCGACGCTGTTATCGCATATCGCCGTCTCTGTCCTGAACTACACAATCACGTGAAAGGTACGATATCTGTAACTTGACTCGTTTTGCTGATGAATAGTCTTATTATGATTTAGAACTGAGTTGATCTGATAATTACTGCTGTAATTTCTAATGTTAAAGTTATATTTTTAGTTATTTACTTAAACGGTTTAGATGTAAATATATATTTAAGTACCTATTTAAATATTGAAGCCGTGGTGGTTCAGTCGGGAATGCACCGACTCACGATCATGAGGGTGCCGGTTCAAATCCCTGGCCTGTACCTCTGAGTTTATAAAAAAACTTACGTACGGATTCACACCACTGGCTTTCGGTGAAGGAAAACATCGCGAGGAAACCTGCATGCCCGAGATGTCACAATTAGAGGCATGTGAAGTCCGCCAATCCGCACTAGGCCCGCGTGGTGGACTATGGCTTAAACCCCCTCGATGTTAGTTGAGGCTCGAGCTCCTCAGTGGAGACGTAGGTATATGAGCTGTTGATACATAGGGGAACCGTCCATGGCGTCACTTGGGTAGTTCCTGTTCCAGAATTAAATATAGCCTATGTAACTCCCTGATAATGTAGCTTTCCATTTGTGAAATAACCATTCAGTAGTCTCGGAGAATATTCAACATAAACAAAATATGAATTCATCTTCATAATATTATTTAGGAATTAGATGTGTGTGAAAAATGTCCCACTATATTTATTTAGAAAATTAAAAACATGTTACTCACGTAGGTATATTAGGTATTTTACTGTAGTACAAGCTCTGCTTAGTATCGTATCAGATTGGCTTAAGAATATCCTAGGATAATTTATTTTCTTTCACGTTAGCTTTGTCAAATATTTTCATTCTCATGCTGTAAAAGTTTCTCGTTAGGACATTCCACAATTTCTAATTAACACAAACTTTAATGAAACAAAGAAAGAAAAACCCTGTTTAAAATACGATACCTTTTGATAAAAATAATTGCATCACCGGACCTCTAACCCTTTGTTATTTCATAGCTTATCAAAATGAGAGTGCTCCTAATTAGGTATCACGGTTGTCCCCCTTTTACGCCCCCTTGTCCCCCCTTGCCCCCTTGATTGCTCGCGATCCAATCCAATCGACATCTTCGTAGATACCTCATATAATTGTGAACTGTTTGGCTTGCAGACATAAACTTGCTAGAAGAAGTATCTTAGACTCCCTACTAATATTATAAATTCGAAATTAACTCTGTCTCTATGTCTGTTACGTGAACCCTGGGAACACGAGTGGATCCGCGGGGAGCCACTAGTAATTATTTTAAATAGCATTTGTAGTATATCTTACACCTCCTTAAAATATCAATACAATTAAAAAAACAAAACTCCGGTAGAAGGCCCCATTATCAGCATACTACAAAAGGTGTATTTTATTCCCGTATTCCTACGGGTACGGGTGTACTACGCGGGTGAAACCGCAGGATGGAAGTACTAAAGCGCAATTTTGAAATGTACCTAATGTCAAAAATTTAGTCACATATATATTTTTTTTTTATGAAGTGAACATAAATAAACACACGTGAAAACATAACCCTGCCTTTACTGCCGCGTAGTCGGGTAAAAGTTCTTTGTCGCTTCCAGATCCAAAAGCTATCGCTATCCTTGTCATAATTATAGGTACTGAGAGTGAGACGTGACTCCGGCGAGCTGACTGTCGATTCCAACCATTATGTCGTTATTGTGCCGTATGTAGCACAAAGACGCGTGGATTTAAAAAATTACTCGTATAAAAGTTAAAGTTTATTTGCTACAATTTAATAAACTCAAGGTTAAATGTTGAAGATCTATTTTGGAGATAAACTTTTCTATAAGTCTGGTTTTAAATGTATTTTTACATATTAATGATAATAGTATAAAATGTTTAATTTATAATTTAAATATATCCTAAAATAAAGCAAGAATAACTAAATAAGTATGTAAATAAATTAGATACTTGGCAAATATATATACATCTGTGCATTTCAAAATATTTGCAGTTACTATTTATTCAAAATGGCGCGCGGAAAATGTTCACTGAAATGTTTCTCACCAGAGAAAACTATTAAATTGCAAATATTATAATGTTATTACTGCAATGAAGATTAAAGCTAAATAGTTTTGTGGCACAGTCGGGGTCTGGCAATTGCTTTTTCCATTACATTTAAATGGGAAAAGAGACTTGATTTTACAGTTTTAACTGAGATTCTGTAAGAGGAGGTTATTCAACATTATTTTATATTCTATATCATGGTAGTTTTTATTTTATGTAGTTTGTAGGTACAATGATATGTATATAATAAGTATGATTACTTAATATATGATAATAAATGGAAGCCAGTAACAAAATGATTTTATTACAACTGAACACGGTTGAAATGTTATATTTTCTTTTGATTTTGGCCAATCTTTATAATGGCTCAATTGATTTTAGAGTCAGATAATTAAAATGCACATTAAAATTTGCAAAAAATTCCTAGGCAAACTCCTTTGAACAACAAATACTTACTTAACCACAAGTCATTTTTAGCACAGGCGGTTATTACCCAAAAAAACGTTCCACCCGTTATTCTAGTAGCATTCCATTTATATTTGGCTGTCGCGCCCAGACACCCAGCATCGGTGTTTGTTTCCTTGTCGGTAACATCAAAGGGAAAATAATTAGACCGTGAAAATAGTGCCGGCAAATATGGCCCATGTCCCGACGGACTGGTACGTCCGATATTACATACTTACGGACCGGTAGCAAAATAAGTAGGTTACGTACTTTTGGTATTCATACAAATATACTACGGACTAGAAGGAAATGGGTGGATCTGGACTAAACAGAACAAAAAGTAGGTTTTTTTGTATTGAAAGGGCTCCGAAACTACTGGACCGATCTGCATAATTCTTTCACCAATGGAAAGCTACATTATCAGCAAATAATATAGGCTATATTTTATCCCCGTATTCCCACGAAAACGGGAACTACGCGGGTGGAACCGGAGGCAGCTATCTATTTATATTGCTATCCCTACAAATTCTCACACATTTTCTTTCTATTTTCTTGCAATTTCTTTGAATTTACTGTGGACGGAATTAATTGAAATAAACGTTGCATTCAAGTATATAAGTTTTTATAGTTTAATTGAATTCACTAGATCCTTACTGCGGCTTCATCTACGTTCTCGGTTCTTGTTTTCTAGCGTAGAAACAAATATCACTCATTATGTCAATATCACTCACACAAGTTTCATTTGAAGCTTACTTTGAAATCAGATTGGCCGTGTGTGAAAAATGTCCCAGGATATTTATTATTTATGAGTTGAAAGTCACGGACGTGCTACTTTACTCCTGCAATTCCAAGCTAAACAAAGCTTGTACTATGGTCACCAAAAAGCTATCCTAGGTATATTACTCTTGGAGTCGTGGATAATATAGCTTTAGAATTGTGAAAGAATTTTTAAAAACGGTCCAGTAGTTTTTGAGCTTATTCATTACAACCAAACAAAGTTTTCCTCTTTATAATATTAAGTATAGATATACATATTTTAAATTAATATTTCAATTCAGACATAGAAGTAACAGACATGTTTATGCAGACTATTATATGTCGTAGGTGTGATTCTTACTCAAAATCGGCGCTTTGAAAGTCTATTGTAAACCTATTAGCTTTAATATATATTTTTCGAGAGAATGAACTACTTAACACACAATTTTACCACAGTAAGTGCCAATATAGCCGAAGGTGGAGCATACAAAGCATACAACTCTCGATTCATGACAATATCGCGTATCTAGCTCAGTAAAGTTTGCACAAGACTCGCTTCTCGTATTCGCATGTTCTATTGCTACTGCGAGCAAATATGAATGATATTGAAACGTTTTAAGTAGCTTTGTATAAAGTTTTATATATAAGTGTGTGAGTTCAAATTGGTTGATTGTTGTATGAGTTGGTCTTTCCTGAAAATGTAAATAGGGTCATTTTTTAATTCCATACCAAGCAGAGCTTGTGTTATGGTAACCAGATAGGTAGCTGATATACATAGATACTACATTTAAATACACACTTATATAGATAATTACATCCAGACACAGAACAAACAGCTCATACACTATACAGCTATCTGGTTACCATAACACAAGCTCACTTTGATGCTTCATTTGGAATCAGATTGGCCGTGTGTGAAAAATGTCCCAGGATATTTATTTATTTACGGAAGAGCGAAACCTCCTATGACAAATCTCATACTTAAAAGGAGGTTTCAAATAATTATTAAGCTGTGTATGTGATTTGATAAAATATTTATAAGATTAAATTTAGGTGCAATTTCGCCTCTTTATAAGAACAACGTGACATTTCAAAAAAACTTTTTTTTATATTAAGTAATATACTTATATCTATATCTATACTAATATTATAAAGAGGAAAGATTTGTTTGTTTGTTTGTTTGTAATGAATAGGCTCCGAAACTACTGGACCGATTTCAAAAATTCTTTCACCTTTGGAAAGTTACATTATCCCCGAGTAACATATTTTATCCCTGTATTCCCACGGGAACGGGAACTACGCGGGTAAAACCGCGCGGAGGCAGCTAGTTATCTATATAAGTATAACCACGATATAAAATTTTATTATAAACAATAACACGGCATTTTAAAAAAGTCTTCCGACTGTAAAATTGTTAATATTTTAGAATTTATCAACGCTTTAATGTTTAAAATTGCTCTCCTGTAAAGTTGTGTTTACAAAAATATCAAGTTGTTTTAATATCCATAGGGGCTTATAGTAGATAGGGTACCTAGTGAAATCAAACGCCTATCGAATAGGCAGTTTAGAACAAAGCATTGAGAGCACTCTAGCGTGCAATAAATCCGGTTGATTCAACTCATTGGTCCGTTTGTTTGCCACCTGTTGCTGTGGACTCACTTATACAGAATGTTACCAATAAGTTTTGCCGACGAACTGTATACAGAATGTAAGTCAAGTTGAGACAACAAACTTTGAGTTATCCGCGAAGTATTTTTTTTCTAAGTTAATTAGCTACCGCCACCTTGTGGTTTCAACCGAGTTCCTTATTAATATGTGCCTTTAAATCTTTGTACTATGAATGACTAACTTCCGCCGCGCGGTTTTACCCGCGTAATTCCTGTTTTTGTAAGAATACGGGGATCAAATATAAATAATAGCTATGTTACTCCCTGATAATGTAGCTTTCCATTGGTGAAGAATTTTTGAGATCGGTTCAGTAGTTTTGGAGAAAACCAACAAACGAAAGGTGTAATATTTCCTTTACACTATTAAGTGCATAAAATATATTTTATTGTATTACGTAAGTAATAACAGTTAAAAATAGTTACGGAGGATTATCCAATATAGGCGGTTTTATCATAATGCGATCTCTTCTTTAAATATAATTTATTCAAATAATTCATTAACTTAGAGTGTAGGTAGGTACTCAAAAAAGAAAACTTACTTGTAAACTTTCTAAACTAAAAAAACTTATCTAGTATAAAATAAAATAACGTACAAATAAAATTTCTAAAGTTACCCTAATTAAGGTACAAACTACATCAAACAGAATTGAGCGGCGCCCTTAGCCCTTTACGTACTTGAAACACGCACTTGAGAGGGCTCAATGTCACAAGACATGAGCTTAGGATGTCCGTAGAGTTGCGTACATGTGCTGAAATTTAAGCAGGTGCTTAGGTACCCTTATATATTTTTCATTCTCAAAAATACAACTTATAAAGAAATAAAATACTTAAAAGTGAAGTATTTTACTTCTAAAAACAGAAGTAAAATTTTATAAAGAAGTAAAAGTTAATATTTATTTAACTAGTTGACCCGCGCAACTTCGTTAGTGTCACTTGCCCGTTATTGCAACAGTTTTGATTGATGCTCCGCTCTTATTCGTCATAGCGTTATGATTTATACTTAAAAACCTTCCTTAAGAATAACCCTATCTATTAAAAAAACCGCATCAAAATCCGTTGCGTAGTTTTAAAGATCTAAGCATACATAGGGACAGATAGACGGCGGATAGCGACTTTGTTTTATACTATGTAGTGATAGTTATAATATTAATAGTTTAAACTTTATATTTTATTGTTACCTATTGTTTAAAATTTTTGGGAAGTACAAACCATTGAACCATCCACTAAATGTATGTTCTTCTTTCACGCAAAAACTACTGAACGATTTTGTATGTGGTTACAGATACAGATAGTTTATAACCAGGCTTAACCCACAGGCTACTTGTTTACGCCAGTATCACTACATATTATAAAACAAAGTCACTTTCCCCTGCCTGTCCCAATGTCTTATTAAATCTTTAAAACTACGCAACGGATTTGATACAGTTTTTTTAACAGATAGAGTGATTCAAGAGGAAGGTTTTTATGTACAATACATGCTTAATATGTTAGAGAGACAAACAATTTTGGGGGTTTCTAATGTGATGTATAAGCATTGCACCCGTGCGAGGCTGGGGCGGGTCGCTAGTTAACAATAAAATTGCTTATGCGTTGCGAAGTATGTGTTCATTTACCCTGGCTTTGCCTATGAACACTACTTTTTGTCACAGGAAATTTGAAGATCCCCGAGAATGCGGGTAAAACTGTGGGGAGCTACTAGTTTAATATATTCAACTGCATATTCCCTACATACCTATTGCTGTTTCCTTATATTTTGCAAGATAACAGAGTGGTTCCAGTGTGTTGACATCCGGTTCGCTAATGGAACTGCGCTGTAGTTTACTGCAAAATCAATGTTTTCCTTCGATATAACGAGATTATTTAATAAAACTAGCTAGACTAGCTTTTACCCCGCGGCTTCACTCGCATTCCCGAGGGACTATTTTTTATTTAATTTATTAAAGAAACAAACAGCTATTATAATTCAAATAAAAGGACTTGTCAGTTTAGTCGTTGTTAATGAGTAACAGTGGGTTTCGCATTTTTAATTTTAGTAGGGATTATTTGGTACTTGTACCTCCGTGCGGTTTCACCCGCGCACCCGGAAGATCTTTCATATTCCCAGGATAAAAAGTAACCTATGTCCTTTCTCAAGCTCAAGACTATTTTTAAATGGTTCTGTAGTTTTAGCGCGAAAATGAGCCAGACAGACAGAGTTACTTTCGCATTTATAATATTAGTTAAGGTAATTTGGCAAGTGCAAAATAGTAGGGTTTTTTTTTGCGCTAGGGATGGGATATGCAAGGGAATAAAATAAGATTTTATCGAATTCGATAAATAGTGTAGCGTAGTTTTACTTTATTGTTTCCTTATGTTTGACATAGTTTTTTTTTCTGATGTTATTGTTCCGTATAAAAATATACCTAATACCATTGCCCTAGATAGACAGCCATCATGATATTTTGGTGTGTTTTGTATATGTGTAGAAATCACTAGCTGACTTTGTGGTTAACAACATTAAATTTCCGCGGTATCTTATTCGACATGTGTAGAAAATGTTTCAAGTTATGACAAAATATATAGGTACATATATTATTATTATAAAAATTACATGGTGATGTAGAACCTCGTACTTTTTTCAAGTCGGTTCAAAATGTCGTTATATATAACTGGTGCCAATTTCAATTAATTTTGATATAGCTGTTTGGAGTTAGATCTATATTGGAGTTTGAAAATGCCATAGGCAAAAGTAATTATTCTTCCCAAACGTAGCCCCGTGAGTTATAAATAATAATACATATAGAACATTTATTTAAAACCTATTTGATACAAAAATGAAATTTATCATAACGAAAAATCCCTTAAAAACGTAAGTGGAGCGTCTGTGGGAAGCTGTTTAAATATGATTTCGTGGAAATAAATTGAGATGCGTCTTCTGTAGAATTCGGGGGTCGTTTAGGGTGCGGAGGATCGCGAGGAATGCTCTCTGACACCCCAGTGGGGTACTGGGGTACTTATTGTAGGGGAGTAGTACCTAAGGGTCTTAAAAATCAAGTAGGCATTTACAAGTCGGTAGAGTACCTAGTTATGTTTAGAAGAGCCAGAAGTGATTGCAAATTAGAAAGTAGTTTTTTTTTCATGGTTTATAAGGTACATAAATTTGAATTTATTAGCATTTTAATTTAACCTGTATTTTGTATTGTTGTTGTTATTTTGCACTGGCAAATTATGTGATATTAAAATGTATTAAATACGTTTTTGATATTAAATTTATGTTATTATTTATTGTAAGAACTAGAAACTGTGATAAGAACTAGAAATTATGATATGGAATTATATTGGAATCTATTGACATATATAAAAAATATTATAATATACCTATCCTAATATTATAAATTAATATTAAATATGCTAATGTTATAAATCCGAACGTTTGTAAGGGCGTTTGTTTGTAACTATTCCACCTAACAACGGATGAAGAAGTAAAATATGCTCTCTAATAGCACATAGGAATTTCCACGTAAATTCAAGATCCCTGGGCGTAAGCTAGTCTTCATCTACACTAATAATATAAAGAGGAATGATTTGTATTTTTGTATGTTACGAATAAACTCAAAAAGTACTGGACCGATTTTAATAATTCTTTTTTCATTAGAAAGCTACATTATCACTGAGTAACATAGGCTATATTTTATCCCTGTATTCCCACGGGAACGGGAACCACGCGGGTAAAACCGCGCGGAGGGAGTTACTATATAATAAAGTGAAAGATTTTATGACAAAAATTTAATTTACTACGTCAAAGCTTTAATAGTCTTATAATTTAAGTAGGTACTCATTAATAATTCAATATTTTCTTTTGTTTCAGATACGGGATACTTATTAAATTCAGATAATAACAGTAATATTAAGTTGCTATTCCAAACCTTAACTTGATCAAGTCTTACGCGTGAATACTCCTTCTCGTCTAACTGTGATGTGTTAGACAGAGACAGACAATAGTCGAGTAAGACAGAGTTGACTTTGAATACGGAATAGCACAGTCATAAAGCAGTGAAGTGATACTTTAAGATTTCATAAACTCGTAGAAGTGTCGTGGGGTGAAATATAATATATATGACGCGTTAAAAAATATGTGAAACTTTTAAATAAGTTAAGGTTGAGTTGACATTGCATATCTTATGTTATCCTTCTACCCTAGTATCCTACTAGTAAAACAACTAATATTTAACATTTTTCTATAAAACATTTAATATATTATTTAGTTTCTAATATTATAAATTTGCCCGCATAATTTGTCAGCGTAAATTCCCCGTTTTTGCAACATTTTTCATTTGTGCTCCGCTCCCATTGATTGTAGCGTGATGCTGTATACCCTATAGCCTTTCTTGATAAATGGGATATCTAACAATGAAATCAATTTTAAAGATAGAGTAGTTCTGAGATAAGCTCTGTCAAACAAACAAACTCTTTAACGTATTAATAATATTTTACTTAGATGTAAAAGTTTGCATGTTTGTTACTATATCATGCCAGAATGGCCTAACGGATCTGAATGAAATTTGGCACAGACTAAGAATATACTCTGTATGATTAGGCACATTGTCTACTTTTATCCTTTGAAAATTTGAGTTCTTAACGTAAGGATTAAGTATGTAATTATTCTCAACTGCAATTCGTAAAATAATGATCTGTGTTTTTTTTTAAAGTTATGAATGTAATGTCAACTCTATACCTAAATCAAGTGTAGTGAGTGTATTGAAAAATGAATTCTAATGACAAGTAAATAAGTTTCAAGTCACCATGCAGACGAACGTGCAAATTGATGCTAAGAACCTTCGCCACTCGCCGGAACATGGGAAGGGGAAAGGCGCTTACCGAGCTACTCCTGAGGTAAGAAACTCTTATAATTAACTAGCATCCTGATACGAGTGCAAATAACTTACATAAATCAGCTAAATATATTAATTAGTTTTACATAGAAATATTCCTTTTGAAATACTCTATTTATAGGTGAAAACCGCATTTAAATTCGTTGCGTGGTTTAAAAGATCTAAGCGTACAAACTTGGGTAGCGAAATTGTTTTATTTATACCATGACATGTGATGATAATTAAATGGTCTCAATTTCATTGTGCATCAAACTAAACTTAACTAAAACTTTTATATCGTAGTGTTAAGGGGAATTTTAGTCCTGTCAATTTGACAGACGTCACGACATATTATATAGAATACTATGGCAAAGCTAGTTTGACCCGCATTAATTTAAGAGCTTCGTTCTTTTTAAATCATCTTATTAAAAATAATTTATTGAATGACTTATTTAAAAAGAAAATTATGGGTAAAGATTTAAATAGGTTAATAGGTGTGTATTTCAAAATCGGGTAGGTAATAGTCTCTCTCTAGTTTTTTTGGTTAACGTAACTGATTACTTTTTGAGGAGTTATTATATCTTCTTCTATATATATAAAAATGTTACGTCGATTTGTGTACGCTTCAAAAAATCAAAAAGTTCTGCACCGATCGAGCTGAAATTTTAGAATGATATATAATCCGCATCAAGGATTGTTTTTATCTAATTTTTGCATCAGTCACAGCGAACCGTGGCAGGGTACAGCTAATAGGTACACGATAAAAAGGTAAAATAAGTACGAAATCCAAATAATAAGCAAAGTGTATTTAATATTTATTATTGTTTCATGATAAAATCATTATAATAGGAAATAAAAGTTTACGGCAGCTTTTTTCCGCCCAAGACAATGTTATACGCTTTTTTATAGCCCGAGGGCATAACGCGTGGATCATAAACCTTTGTTTTTTTACCAGATTTTTTGCTTAGTAATATTTTTTATACTTCCCCTTGATTAACTCAATTTTTTCGCATGTATAGAAGAAATAATAAAGAAAATCTGTTTTGTATTTTTTGTCTAATTAGGTGATTATCTATGTACCTACATATGTCTTGTTGGCTTAATGTAATTTAGTAACTATGATTAACAGCTAAATCACATTTCAACTAAAGCGATAAATAGGTAGTCATAATAAGTTACTATTTCCCTTCAAACGGCTTAAACTGATTATACTTTAAGGTCTTAATAGTAACATTCAAATATCTCAAAAAAAAATGCGTAAAACATAAAAGCCTCAATCAAATACAATAACGCGCCTTAATAGTCACTTGTTGCATAAACCTATCTATCTATCCACCTATAGATTCGTTTCCATGGCAACGCTTATTTAGTTTCGCTACTCGCCGCTCCAAATCAGTGGCGCCACTAAACCAATATACGAACCCTCGCGTATTTCAATAAGCCACAATACAAGTTAGTACAAGAGTATTGCCATAGATGGCGCTGTATTGGAAAACTGGAATGAAATATATGAGTATTAAAGGAAAGGTATCTTTTTCGATTCCGCCTGCGTATTTGTATTGGTCAGGATTTATAACCGAAGCTAAATAAAGTAACATGAGGTTTGAAAGGTATCGCGCACAGATACCTGTGGGAGAAAAAACAAGGTGAAATAAATTGGTTTCAAGCTTCAATATGTTTGAAACGTTTTATTTGTATGTAATGATTGTTTGGCCATTTCCTTATGGATGTTGTGTAACCTTCATGTTTTTTTTTATTTACTGAGGTATCATCAATTTATGTAAAGAATCTTGCAAGTCCTTGCTGTGCTAAGAGTTCATGATGCAGAGTTAGTGACCTTGACTTTGAATCCGCCGGTCGTGAGTTCGAATCCCACTCGTAACACATATGTTTATTTGTTTTGTGTGCATTTCAAAATAGTGTATGTAGAATATCAGGTAATACTAGTTTGGAATCAGATTAGCATTGTACGAAAAGGGTCATGATTTTTATTTATTTAGTCATGAAGAATTTATTATGAAACCAAAGTTAGTCTTTAACTGCGAAAAAAAAATTGCAATGTTACTTTTTATAATCAGACTAAGGTTTTGATCACTTCACTATTTACCAGTAAGATTGCGGTCAAAGAAGAAATTCTCAATCCCTCTTTCTCTATAAAAATATAACGGAATAAGAAATTTATTTCAACTGCCAAACACACCTAATCTCAAAGTCAACTGAATAAATTTGAAAATTCCCTCACAAACTTGCCCGTAGCTCCCTTGTATACACTTCACAAAATTGGTTTTTATCGCTACGCCGTAGCATTCGTGCTCGTAGAAGTGCTACGGCGTAGAGGACAGAATCCGCCATGTTGATTTAGATGAAGTCTTTAATCCTCTAGTCACTAAATAAATTGACACAAGTTTGGAAAAAAACACTTTTTAGGTTATTTTAAGTATTTTAAGCCCATAATACGGCCAATCTGATTCCAAATTAAGCATCAAAGTGAGCTTGTGTTATGGTAACCAGATAGCTGATATACTACATATACTACTTTTAAATACATACTTATATATGACGGATCAGGATGATGATGATGGTTATATCCCTCAGAAGACATTATGTGGGCTCAATGTGGTAACGAGCAAGTAAAAGAGTAAACTGATATAATCGTTTATTTAAGTAGGTAGTTAATGTACAACGAGTCGTAAGACAGTTCCCAGACTAGTTGTCCGCACGGTGGCTCGGGTCGAAGTGTCCTCCCCACTCGCTCGAACGACTAAGCCGGACTCTGCCGAAGCGATGACGTCATCGCTTGCGCCTCGTTACATTCACCGTTCCGACACGGCCATCCTACGGGACACACGTCCCTGTGTGTTATTCTCCTGAAACAATATTCAATGCACAGTATCACATAGCTCGGTCACTCCTGACCAATCAGTAATCAATTAGGAAATGTATTACATTGTAATCACATACAAAGTACTTTTTCATTTAGCTTTAATTTTCTCTTTAATCAGTTAAATCTTACATCAACACTTAAATTAAATATGGGGACACTCAAAGTATAACTGACACGGTTATTGTTTTGTCTCAGAGATAAACCACATAAACCAAAACACATTAACTCTGCATGTGATGATTGGCTACACACAGCCCAGTAACCTCCAGTTACTACTCATCTTTACGCGAACCTCTTATGTGAACGCCGAGTCTCCCCAGGACTCTATGGTTTCTACAGAAACCCGACCTCCGCCAGAGTTGACTGCCTACCGCGTACTCACGGACTACTTATTGTAGACACCGATTTCTACTGAGCTACGGCTACACGACAACCTCTGGTACGGTCCCATCATCATGCAAACTTAAATACTTTCTTGATCATTATCATTACTATTACTACTCTCTATTTCAAGCTCGTCAGTTACACCCTGATTTTCTGGAATTTTTCTCAACTTATCATGAGCATACTTGTAAGTACGTTTACAATTAAGCGATTTTAAAGTATAACGGTCACCGTCAAGAACTTCAATAACCTCAAATGGTCCTTTAAATTTTGGATCTAATTTGGTTTGATTACGTTCCTCATTCATTATCAAAACAAAATCTCCTACCGAAAATGTATTTACTTTCGCCTTTGACTGATCAAACCTTCGCTTTTCGTAAGATGCTGCAGACTCTATGTTATGTAAAGCTTCATCTCTAACAGTGTCTAAGTCGATCTCAGTCTCTACGTCATCTAATGCCATCAATGATAGAGGCCGCGCAACCTTACCAATTAATAATTCTAACGGACTAGCTTTTGTCGTTCTGTTAACCGTGCAATTAATCGCTAGTTGAACTTCGCCTAAAGAATCCTGCCATGAACGACCTTTTGTTTCGACTGTAGTTAACATAGACTTTAACACTGACATTACACGCTCTACCTGTCCATTTGCACGCGAAGAGCCCGTTGCGATCAAATGTAAGTTAATATTACAGGAATTACAGAACTCTTTAAATTCTTTACTCGCGAAACAACGTCCTTGATCCGCGATTACTCGAGTCGGAGTACCAAATAGCGCTACACTATCTCTTACAGCTTTGATACTACTTTCAGAATCGATATTTGTCGTGTGAAACAATAAGACGTATTTCGTAAACGCATCAATAAGTACAAACACATATTCTTTGCGATCGCTTTTACCGCTAAGTTTTCCCGTCGCGTCTATGTGTACTGTGTGCCAGGGCGATCCTACCTTAGGTATTGGATGTAATCGAGCTTGTACCTTTCCCGAGTGTGATTTTGCTACTTTACACGTTACACAACTGTCAATAAATTTCTTAACATAACGGGACATTCCCTCAAACCAATAGACGTCATAGAGCTTTTCTAGAGTCTTATCATAACCGAGATGAATGAGTGACTCATGAACGTTGCTCACTACTGACCATCTGATGGCTTTAGGTAGAATCGGTAAACATTTAGTACGACCATTGCGCTGAATTTTACGATAAAGAACACCTTTACGAATATCATACGTTTTTGCTACGTCGTCATTTAATTGTCCGTTATTAATGTCAGAAATAAGCTTAGAGATTTCAGAATCACGTTTTTGTTCAGCAAGTAACCAATTACCGGAGAGTTCGGTCAAATTAATTAATTTCCTTATTTCTACCTTACAATTTGAATTTTTATTGACATTACAATCAAGAGAAGGGGGGTGATTCCGTGACAGGAAATCAGCGTGTGCCATATCTTTTCCTTTGTTATAAACGACATCAAAATCAAAGCATTGTAAGTAGGCCCACCACCTGTGAACACGTGGTGTCAAATCAATCTTTTTACGTGATGATTTCAGTGAATTGCAATCGGTTACAACTACGAATTTTCTACCGTGTAAATATTGTCTAAATTGCTTGATGGCGTTAACAACCGCTAATGTCTCAAGCTCGTAACTATGATAACGTGACTCAGCAGGTGTGGTCCTCTTACTAAAATATGCGACTACTCTACGCTTGCCGTCTACGAGTTGGAAAAGGATAGCTCCGTAGCCATCAGAACTAGCGTCCGTGTGCAACTCTACTGGATATTTAGGATCAAAAATTATTAATACCGGCTCTTTTGTCAGAATGGAAATTATTTCCTGTCTAATTTGTTCATGACGCTGTTGCCATGAGAAAGGAACCTTATCGCAAGTTAATTTATAAAGTGGACCCATTACCCGAGAAAAGTTTGGCACAAACTGTCTGAAGTACGTGGCTAAACCTATGAATTGCCTTAACTGTGTTACGGTGGAGGGTGGAGGTAGGCTAGACAGCGACTCTACCTTTCTACGGTTAGGTCTAATCTCTCCTGACTGAACTTCGTACCCTAGAAACTCTAGTTGTGTTTTCAGGAACGAACATTTCGTTAAATTTAAAGAAAACCCAGCTTTAGTCAATGTTTCTAAAACTACACCTAGTCTCTCGACACCGTCCTCAATAGACTCCGACATGATCAGGATATCGTCAACGTAGACGATAACGTAGGTATTTGCTAACGTACCTAGAGCTTTAACAATAGCTCGTTGAAAAACCGATATTGCATTGCGTAGCCCGAATGGCATAGTTAAATATTCGTATTGACCATCCGGAGTTATGAACGCAGTACGCTGTATAGATTCTTCAGAAATTATGGGAATTAAATGAAAACCAGATGCACAATCTAGCTTAGAAAAATACCGCGCGCCATGTAATCTTGAAATCTGGTCCGAAATAAGCGGTAACGGGTAACGATCTGGTACAGTATTATTATTAAGTTCTCGGTAATCTATACACATTCTCGCCGAACCGTCACGTTTTTTAACCAAAAGCGCAGGGCTCGCAAACGGTGAGTCACTTGGTCTGATAATATTCGCACGCAATAGCTCATCTACTCGTTCACGCATTACTTTTCTTTCTTCCGCACTAAGCCTATAAGGTCGCCTTTGTACCGTTAAATTAGGATCAATTAATCGAATTACAAGTTCACCCGTAGTTACGCGCGTCCGCGGCATGCCAGTAATAAAATAGTCCGAATACTTAGATAACACTGAAATGATCGCCGATTTATGTACCTCAGAAACGTCAGTGTCAATTGTCGTTAAATTATTTACACTCTGTAACTCAGTAATACACGAACTAGACGGACCGATATTATTTGACTCGACCGAGGGTAGTAAATTAAAATTGTCTACGTTAAAAACTTTAGAAATCTTAAAATGTGACGCGGTCATAGTAACAATAAACCCTTGCGATAATATTTCACGGCCTAACATAATATCACTACGTAGGTAGGTATCTGGCAAAACGTGTAACAAAACATCGATTAAACTATCATCTATTTCAACAACACAAGAAATCTGAACGGTACTATCTATACTCGTCTGACTAATCCCTTTCAATGTAACAATATTTTGTTCGCGTTTACCAATAAACTTACACGATACACTCTCTTTAATTAGTGAACACTCGGCACCCGAATCATAATGAAAAACAAATGACTGACCTTGATGTTTTAAAGTTCCTGCCGGGGAATCGACGACACACACGTCAACCCGTCGCTCGCTGTGTGAGGTGCTCGCCGCCACGGCGCCGCCACCTCCGTTAGGGCACCGGGTGGAGATATGTCCTTGTTTTCCGCATTTGTAGCAGACGACGGTACTGGTCGTAGCGACTGGCTGCTGAGGGTTGGGTCTTGAAGTCTGGCCATGATGCGTTTTTGCAGGATTGCCTTTTGGTTGCTGCCTATGAAAGCAATCCGCTCGTCTATGTCCGGTTTTTCCGCAGTGAAAACATTTTATTGGTGGTGGTATAGACTCCTTCGTTCGCTTGTTTTCAAATGTTTTACGATCCGGTTCAGTGTTGGATTTGCGCTTTAGGTACGTAAAAGCTTGCAATTCCTGCTGTAATCGCTGACGACTGTTCAACTCGGATGTAAACGCCATTCTTTGTAATCGTGAGTCGAACTGAGAAATGTGTGCGACTGTTGTTGCCACCACAATCTGTTCAACGGTGAGGCTTTTCCAGCGGTTGAATAACATCGCCATAACACGACTGCCGTATGCCGCCAAATTTTCATTATCTTTAGGTTTATCAGCACTTAATTTTATGAGGGTACCCGCAGGTGTTTCAGTGCTCACAAACCTTGCTGTGAATAGTTCCTTAAACTCCGCCCATGTCATACCGGGGTATGTAATCGAAGAAAGCCACGATGATGCTGCACCTTTCAGCGCCTTACTGATCGTGACGATAAGCTGACCTCCTTCCATCGGGTTGTCGGCGAAGCACATGTCCGAAGTTGTACACCATGAACGTGCGTCTGCGTCACTCTTGTCTGGGTCGAATTCCGGTAGATTTACCCTTTGAGTAGAACGTTGTGGTTTACTCAATGCTTCAATTAACGCCTTCATATTCGAATTTTGCATTTCGAATAATAACCTCCAATTGTCCTTGCTGCCGCCATTATCGTTTTCTTCGCCACGTGGTGTGACCTCGGTGGGGTTCTCATTTACTTGCTCGGATCCCACTTCTGATGACGGATCAGGATGATGATGATGGTTATATCCCTCAGAAGACATTATGTGGGCTCAATGTGGTAACGAGCAAGTAAAAGAGTAAACTGATATAATCGTTTATTTAAGTAGGTAGTTAATGTACAACGAGTCGTAAGACAGTTCCCAGACTAGTTGTCCGCACGGTGGCTCGGGTCGAAGTGTCCTCCCCACTCGCTCGAACGACTAAGCCGGACTCTGCCGAAGCGATGACGTCATCGCTTGCGCCTCGTTACATTCACCGTTCCGACATATAGATATTTACATCCAGGCACAGGACAAACAGACATATTCATGCATACAAATGTTTGTCCTGGGTGGGAATCGAACCCACGACCCGCGGCTTGAAAGTCAGGGTCATTACCGTAACCATAAAGCCAACCGGGCTGTCGTATTTAATACTTAAGTTTTGTTTTAAGTAATTTTTAACAAGCAATCTTGCTCTTCTAAATAATTTAATCTTTAGTGGTATAATGGTTTCAATCACGTAGTTCCCATTCCTATATGTATTCGGGGATAAAATATAGCCTATGTTACTCCCTGATAATCTAGCTATTTAGATAGAGTAGTTTTGGAGCCCATTCGTTACAAACAAACAAGAAAATCTAATCTTTTCTCTTTATAAAATTGGTATCGAAGTATAGATATAAGTACCTTAATAAAGATATTCAAAAGCCTAAGAACCATGAAACCACTCTACCATATTATGCGGTTAAAAATAGTTCCAGAAATTTTAGTAAACCGAGCATAGCTTCAAACCGAATACCGAAGGATGGAATAACTCAGCCTCGACCTTGGGCGCTTGCACCCACCGAATGTAGCGTAGGAGCGAGACACTATCCTACCAATATTATATTTATTAGAGTTTAATGTACGGTAAGAAAGCGTTCATACACAAAAAATGCATTCCCAAGTACCATAATATGCTCTATTTCCAACGCCCAAAGATTAAATGCAATACCGCTCGATAAATAAGCGTCGCGTTTTAAAAACGCTGTCGTGTGAACATATACATAGATAAATGGGAGTATTAGAACGTTTTTTTACCGTCCGGTAAAAAATCCTGTGAATAAGGGCTTACTAGCGACCCGCCCCAGCTTCGCACGGGTGCAATGCTTATACATCACATTAGAATCCTCCAAAATTTACAGTGTTTCTCTTACATATTGTGCATGTATTGTACATAAAACCTTCCGTTTGAATCACTCTATATATTTATCCTTATTCATCCTTTATTTTATATCATCATTTTTTTTAAATGATTCAAACTGAGCAGGTTCTATAATAGTTCTTCCTAGGTACCTAGGTACCTGAAATAAATTGCTAACTCCATTCTCAATATTTTATTTCATTGTGCACCTATTCGAGGTCTTTTCATAGTTTTCAGTCGCACCATTGTTCTACCTGTTGAATAGAACTACCGCTTCGCTGCTGTCGGGTGACTTCACAGAAAATAAAGAGCTAAATGTGTGTATAGACTGCATTTATTTTTTATTAAATTGGTCGGTCATGGTAGGGATTAAATTAATTACATTTAGTTTAGAATAGGTAGTACTTTGGTTTGTTTTGTGTATGTTATATATTTATTTACTGATCCGGCAAACGTTGTTTTCCCATGTAAGAAATACTAAAATTTTCATCCAATATACAAAAAATATCATAAAAATTGGATAAGCCATTTCGGAGAAATTCTATTACAAACACTATGACACGATTTGTTTATATATTAGATTTATCTGACCCCAGCAACTTCGTTAGCGTCACTTGCTCTTGCAACATTTTTTACTGATGCTCTGCTGCTATTGGTCTTAGCGTGATGTTTTAAAGCCTTTAGGATTCCTCAATAAATGGGCTATCTAACACTGAAATATTTTTTTAAATCGGATTAGTAGTTCCTGAGTTTATCGCGTTCAATGAACCGAACTCTTTAGCATTTTAGTATTACTAAGTATAGAGGTATAATAATATTAGTAGGTAAGTATAAATAAGTATAAATATATACTATAATTAAATAGGTTTAATATATTTCTTATATCTATGTTAAAGGGGACAGATCTTCCCTTATCTTGTCTCTCGCGATATCAGATTTTCTCGGATGCGGAGCGATGAACGATTCCCGGCCCTGATTCTGACGTAGGTATTGTATAACTAAATTAAATATATGTCTATCTCTTTTATATTTCATTGGGTGAAAAGAGAATTGAATTCTCATTTAGTCCTGCCAAGAATTATCATTGGGTTTAAATCATAACAAAGCAAAGATCAATGCCAATTGGATTCCAAAGTAAGCTTCAAAGTGAGCTTGCGTTAGCTGATATACTACATTTTAAATACATACTTACTATAGATATTTACATCCACAGAACAAACAGACATTTTTTTATATTTTTTTTTATTGCCTACGAAGGCAGACGAGCTATCGGGCCACCTGATGGAAAGTGGTCACCGACGCCCATGGACACCGGCAATACCGGGGGTATCACCAACGCGCTGCCTACCGTCAAAAACTCTCTTTATACCTCGTGCATACCATAAATTATATATATTCATATTATTCATGCATCAAATGTTTTTTCTGAGTGGGATTCGAACCCAGCGGCTTGAGGGTCAAACCTCTTTATTATTTGTGGGGAAAATACTATTATTTGATAGTCGGGCTCGCAGCCTATTCTGTGGGTACTTACTACATCCCCGGTGGGCCGCGTCTGTTGTCTGGCATATTATATTAAAGTGTGCCTTCCTAACCGAAGTGCAGCAGCCATTTTGACGATCCACCTGCTCCCGTGGTATTTTACTTACTAGTCATAACCGCAACTCCGTCTGCCCTCTGCAGGTTGAGTTTGTGGTTAGTGACTTTGGCTTTTAAGGTGTTAGTCGTGGCTTCTATTTCGTTCTGTTTTATATTAGTTGTTGAGTTATAACCTAGCTCTGAATGACATAATTATGTTTGGTAACCATTTGGTTCTTTGAAATTATTTACAGCCATATATTTTTTTATTATTATTACAGGTTCAAAATAATAATTACCTACGTAGTAGCATGTAAAAACCACAAAGGTTAGTGATAATACTACACATATTAAGTCTACATTGACAAAAACACACAACACACTGTTTACAAAACATCACACAACACGTAGATGTTAAAATTAAGGTAGAAGATATACTTCAAAGATATAGGTACTTCTAAGATACACTACATATGTATAACTATAAAAGATATATGTAGTGTATCTTCTATCTAGTTATCATAGTACATGCTCTGCTTAATCTTGAGATATTTATTTGTTAATCATTAGCTTCCGCGGTTTCACTTACGTCTCCGGAGATCTTTAATTTTCCCGGGATAAAAAGTAGCCTAACTAGCTCTAGTCTACATTCGTACCAAACAAAAATCTCAAATGTAAATTTTATTATTTGTTATACATACATTCTAATATTTACATAGTGAAATTCTATTCCAACTTTTGGTTTCTAATTACAAATTAAAAATACCCTGAGTCTATGTGAAAATTTAATGAATATTAATGTAATTTTATACAGACAATGTTTATGAGTTCTCATAAAACGTTAGAACGTGGTATTAATAAAACATTTTGCACCATTAAAATTATCTTCCTTAATAAATTAATTAGCTTTATTACGCTTCTTTGTGCGTCGTAAAATATTTGTCCCGAGCGGGAGTCGAATCCACATTAGTCGGTGTAAATAAACTAAAGACCACTCCATTGAGCCCATGACAGGAAAAACATTAAAGTTAGAGAGCATGGGTGAAGCCGCAAGGCAGTTACTAACTAGTCGACTACATCAGAAAAATGGTTAGAAAAATTACCTAAGTTGTAGATAATCCGGTTAGCTATGTGGCTTAGATACCGTGAATTTCAAGCCGCTGGTGATAGGTTTGACAGGTCAGTTGGCTTTGTGGTTAGTAACCCTGACTCTCAAGCCGCCGGTCGTGGGTTCGAATCCCACCCAGGACAAACATTTGTATGCATGAACATGTCTGTTCTGTGTCTGGATGTAAATATCTATAATATGTATTTGAAAGCAGTATATGTAGTATATCAGCTATCTGGTTACCATATCACAAGCTCTGCTTACTTTGGAATCGGATTGGCCGTGTGTGAAGTGTCCCAGGATATTTATTTTATTATAACTATTCACACCCAGATGTAAAAATCTGTATAATTATGTATTGAAACGGTTGAGAGCCCTCTGCGCTCACCGAGTTGTCCGCGTAAGGGTGTAAAAGCCATCAGAGACAGACATTCAAGACTCATTAAAAAAGGTACTATATCAGCTATAACAGTATAGCCAAACCTTACATAAGAATCAGATTGCCCTATGGAAAGTGTCAGGAAATCTACATTAATAAAGAACGGGCAAAGACTTGTTTTGTTTGTTTTTTTAGGGTTCCGCACCTCAAAAGGAAAAAACTCCTGTCCCTTGAAGCTGTGAAAAAATCAAACTTCTAAGCCAACGCAATCAAAAGATACAGCCGTTTATGCCGCAAATTTTCGACACTTGCAAGGGAATCAAAACCTACAGGGTGCTTCCCGTGAACTCAGAATCTTGAAATTTGGTACGAAGCAACGTCTTATAGCATAGATAAAGGAAAAATTACGAAAACCATAAATTTTTAGTTACATCACATAATATATATTTTTTTAATAATTTTAAACTTACTACCCATTTCCTCATAAACGCGTAGAGGTATTAAATTGAAATTCATACCAAATACTCAGGTCTATAATACCTTTAAGCTGTAACAAAATCAAACTTCTATGTCAACGCAATCAAAAGAAACAGCAATTTAAGCTGCATATTTTGAAACTCGCAAGTACTCGCAAGGGAATCAAAACCTAAAGGGTACTTCCAGTCGACCTAAAATCTTGAAATTTGGCATGAAGCAATGTTTTATAGCACACATAAAGGAAAAATTCCGAAAACCTTAAATTTTTTGTTACATTACAAAATATATATTTTTTAATAAATATAAACTTATTACTTTTTTCCTCATGAACGCGTAGAGCTATCAAGTTGAAATTCATATCAAATACTTAGATCTAATTGCCTTTAACCCGTGAAAAAAAAAAAAAAAATCTAAGTCAACGCAAAAACGCAAAACGTAAAAGTACAACCATTGATACCGCATATTTTGTAAACCTTGCAGGTTTGTACGGAACCCTCGGTGCGCGAGTCCGACTCGCACTTGGCCGTTTTTTTTTAACGAATAGGCTCGGACTGCTAGACCGATCTGAATAGTTCTTTCACCGATATAAAACTATATTATGAGGGAGTAAAACTGGCTGTATTTTATTTCTGTATTCTTACAGGAACAGAAACTACCGTGGTAAAATTGAACAGCGGATGTTAGTAATATAATATTTTCAGTCAGCTTTCAACAAATCTAAACCACAACAAAACCATGTAATATAGAATATAATATACTCACAATTTCACACCTAAGTATAGGATTTAAAACCCTTTTCGTTGTGTGTTTGCTGGATAGATTGGGAGTCCCGACAGAAATGTACGCCAGTGTTCGCTAGGGCGGGCGAAGTAACGCTCGTCCGCTCAAACAGCGCTTCGCCCTACGCTTTTACCGCTTACGCGTCAGCTTTTTTCCCCCCTCGACCAAAAGTGACCAAAAATTATTTTTTATAACCATTGTATTTTAGAAAGTGTACAAGTTTTAGTGTAGTAGTAGTCAATAGTGCCGTGAAATAATTTTTAAACAGTGAGTTTACGTTGTAAATAGACAGGTTTTGTCTGTTGTTGAAAGGTATATAAATAAATAATGCGACCTAATTTGTGATTTAACAGGTTGTAAATAATGTCTAATTTGAATTAGCGCGAGTAACTTCTATGCTTCATTATAGCGACTGATTTTGAAACAATTTAGTTTATAAGGTAACAAATGCCAATTTAGAAGCTTCATAGAATATATTTCTAATTAATTTTAGCTTTAATATTGAAAATAAGAAACGTTCTAATAATGAATACTACTTTATACATATATGTATTAGTGCCCCGCGGTTTTACACGCGTTCCCGAGGGACTTTCCAGGGAATAAAAAAATATATGCTATTCCAGAACATACTATAACTCTGTGCCAAATTTAATCAAGATCTCTTCAGCCGTTGTTGCGTGAAAGAGTCACAAATATCTAAACATAGTAAGTACATTCTCACAAAATTTCGCATTTTTAATGTTAGTAGAATATTCGCATATTATTCTTATATAGGTAATATAAATATGTAATTTAATATGTATACAAGTCTGCTCATATCAAAAGAAACTTGATTTTCCACAGGATACATTTTTATTCTCATATTTTCTGCCGATTACTAATGTTTACATTTAGCTTTCCCGCTGTGATATATTTAAACTAATCTTATTTATTTATCTTTAATGGTGCAGAAACAGACGGCAAATTAAGAAATTATTTAAAAGGAATAAGTTCAATCGATTTGAAACTAATATGTTGCCGCGGCTTTACCGCCATGAAATGATCATTATAATGGTCCATGAATTCGTTGACAAATGACAAACAAACATAATTATATATGCTATACTAATTAATAAGAAAGTACTTACCTGTTAATTAGTATAGCAAGTACAAAATTTACGTGGTTTTAGTACCTGAAAAGTTTATTATGAAAATTTATTACATTAGCAAGTTAAAAAGACTTTATAAAGCACAAAAGTAAGTCCTTTATTTAACTTAAAATTATAACCGAGTTCTAGTAAAGTCTTTGGTATTGGACGAATCCAATTTAGGTTTTTAATTGTGATTCTTTTCATAAACTTTTGTGGCCTCGCAAGTTTTAATGAAAATTGAGTTCAAATTTCCAACATATAGAGTTGAATTTTATTTGACTGTTATTCGCTAAAGTATCAAATTTAATGACATGAGTAATTTATCACATTAAGTTCCACCGCGCGGTTTCACTCGCGTAGTTCCCGTTCACGCTAGAATATGGGAATAAAATATAGCTTATGTTACTCCCTGATAATGTAGCTTTCCATTGGTGGAAGAATTATTCAGATTAGTTTAGTAGTTTCGGAGCCTAATTGCTACAAACAAATAAAAACATCGTCTTTATAGTATTAGTGTAGTAGTGAAGGCTACGGTAACCGCTTCCTATCACGCGGACTGTATGCCTGTTTGCCACCTTACGTTAATTTGCTGGAATACGGGAATAAAATATAGACTATGTTACTCCCTGATAATATAGCTTTAAATTGGTGTGATAATTTTGAAAATCGTTTCTGTGGTTTAGGTGTGAGAGCGTTACAAACAGAGTCACATTTGCATTTATATTAGTTAGTAGGTATATACAAAACAGTAGGTTAATAAAAGTAGGAAGATTATTTGCGTTTTAATTTATTATGACAATTATAAATGCAGATTAAACATACGTTTGTTATTCGCGAGTTTGGCGTCATAGATTGCAATATTTAATACTACTGGCTCCCCGCGGTTTCACCCGCCCTCCCAGAGGATGTTAAATTTTCCCGGGATAAAAAGTAGCCTATATATTATTCCAGAACATACTCTAACTCGGCGAAGATAAAGACTAACAAACACACATTCTCACAAACTTTCGTATTTATAATATTAGTAGCACTGGTTGACCCGGGCAAATTCGATAACGTCACTTGCCCGTTTTTGCAACACTTTTGATTGATGCTCCGCTCCCATTGGTTGTAGCGTGATATATAGTTGTTGCGTATTTCTCGATAAATGGGCTATCTAACACTGATCAAATTTTTCTAATCGGACCAGTACCTAGTTCCTGAGATTAGCGCGTACAACCAAACAAACTCTTCAGCTTTATATATTAGCGTAGATTTATTTATGCTTTTGAAACTATTTAAACTATGCGTTAGTTCTCAATAAATATCTTTCAATAATAAATTAGGAATCAATGTTTATATTAAAACGTTTTCAATGCAAATTCAGTACTGAATTATTATACACTAGCTACCGCCGCGCAGTTTCACCCGTATAGTTCCCGTCTTCGTGGGAATAAAGGACTATCAAATCAATCAAAACCAAAAATATTTTTATTCAAATAGGCCAATATGCAAAGCACTTATGAATAGTCAGACTCTAACGCTCGATTCGGAAGGTTGGTTTTGCTGAGAAGAGCCGGCAATAAACTCAGCAATTACTTTTTCAAAATAAACTTAGATTATAATACATTTCAAGGAATTAGTCTCACTGATAATATCTGCGTGGTAGGGAATGACTAAAATATAGCTTAAGTTACTCACAAATAGCGTAGTTTTCTATTGATGAAAGAATTATTCAATTCAGTCCAGTAGTTTCAGAGACTTTATTACAAAGAAACAAACAAAAATTATAATCATTCCTCTTTATAATATTAGTGTAAAAAATTGTCCACCTTAAGGTCTAATTTTGGCTACCTGTTCCTATTCTATGTATTATCGATAACTTTATCGAAAGAAGCTGACTTATAAATCAAGGGTCCTTAAGTTTAGGGGCCGTAATAAATCTAGAGGTACCTGCGTAATGTCGGCCTGTCTGGCCCATTCGAAGCTCAGTCCAAGCTTTTTCAAGCTCGTGAGATAAAACATTGACATATTTAAAGGCTGGAGATTGATGATTGCGCTTTTTTTTATCTATACTTCTATACTATCTATACTAATATTATAAAGAGGAAAGATTTGTTTGTTTGTTTGTTTTTTTTTTTTTGTAATGAGTAGGCTCCGAAACTACTGGACCGATTTCAAAAATTCTTTCACCTTTGGAAAGCTACATTATCCCCGAGTAACATAGGCTATATTTTATCCCTGTATTCCCACGTAAACGGGAACTGCGCGGGTAAAACCGCGCGGAGGCAGCTAGTAATATTATAAAGAGGAAAGATTTGTTTGTTTGTTTGTTTGTAATGAATAGGCTCCGAAACTACTGGACCGATTTTAATAATTCTTTTTTTATTAGAAAGCTACATTATCACTGAGTAACACAGGCTATATTTTATCCCTAAATTTCCACGGGAACGGCAACTACGCGGTTAAAACCGCTCGGAGGCAGCTAGTTTTTTCTATACTAATATTATAAAGAGGAAAGATTTATTTGTTTGTTTGTTTGTTTGTTTGTAATGAATAGGCTCCGAAACTACTGGACCGATTTCAAAAATTCTTTCACCTTTGGAAAGCTAAATTATCCCCGAGTAACATATGCTATATTTTATCCCTGTATTCCCACGGGAACGGGAACTACGCGGGTAAAACCGCGGGGCGGCAGCTAGTTTACCTATAAAGAGGAAAGATTAGATTCTTGTTTGTTATGGTCCCGAAACTAATAAACCGATCTGAATAATAATTTAACTAATAGAAAGGTACGTTATTTGTGAGTGTCTTAGGCTATATCCTAATGTTTCTACGGGAACGCGGGGCGTCGGAACTACGCGGATAAAATCGTGAGGCGGAAGGTAGTCGAGTAATAATTTGCTTAAATAAACAAGCAAAAGTTTTTATTAGTAATTTCCATTTTGGAATATTAATTTTATTTTTTATTTAATTAATTTATTCGTTTGTTTGTAATTTAGTTAAATTGCTAGGTAGTCAGTTAGTTGAAGTATTAACTCTTCAAACCATTACATACCTATATCAAAAACAAAAATATGTACATGTTACTAATATTGTAAATGCAAAGTTTGTGAGATTTGGTACAGATTTAGAACATATTCTGGAACATCACATAGGCTATCCCAGGAACATTGATAATGTTCCGGGAATCCGTGGGTAGCCACTAGTCATAAAGTAATACTTTAAAAAGTCGATGGCTCATCTCAACTTAACGCTCATTATCCCTATCTGTCAATAGCTTTACACAAACATATAATATACTAGCTGCCTCCCCGTGGTTTTACCCGCGTAGTTCCCGATCCCGTGGGAACACAGGGATAAAATATAGCCTATGTTACTCGGGGATAATGTAGCTTTCCAAAGGTGAAAGAATTTTTGAAATCGGTCCAGTAGTTTCGGAGCCTATTCATTACAAACAAACAAACAAATCTTTCCTCTTTATAATATTAGTATAGACCATCGATATATATGTACTACGTACTAGATAGGGCGTTCCGAACACTCGCTTTTATCAACTCAACTGAACTGCAGTCCCCACACCCGACTTTAGTGTGGCTTCGACATTCATTCAGTGCGGGTGCGCACGGAGCAGCGTTAATAACAACGATAATCCGAATCAAAGTAGACCCTGGACGAAAATAACTAGTCAGTAGTCAACTAAGTAAAATTACTACCTGTTTAAGTGAATTAATAGGTGATAATTCCGTAATTCCAGAGTAGAAAAACAATTTTTCTATTTAAATACCACGCCATTCTATAATCATATACTAAAACGTGCAGATGTTCCCTTAAAACTGGTTGTAGGTAAAAATATGTAACTGAACACAGACTTGATATGTTTTTTTAGAAAGGTTTTAATTTGATTAATTGTTAATGAGTTTTTAATTAGTAGTGATAGTTTGATATTTTGAATAATTGTTTTATGTTAATTCAAGCCCTGGCCCGTACCTCTGAGTACTCATTTAAGCCATGTGAAGTCCGCCAATCCGCACTAGGCCCCCCTAATATTAATATAATACATTTTGAAATCGAGTTTTATTCTAATGAAGTTTAGAAGGTAAAAAAGATGTGTCACATCTGCGGTGTGAACTCTATAGGGACGACATCTTAGTGTAGTTAACTGAACGAAACGCGTAAGCGCCATGAAATTTGCGGCGCTTACGACGTTTTGGTCGCGAGAAAACTATACTCTAAGCAATCTAGCGCTGTATCTTTTAAAATAGTTTGGTTAGTTGACACAGCTTTATACAGCGCTGCAGCGAACTTTAGTTCTAACTCTTACCAGTTTTTAAACAAATGTTTTACATGAACGTTCTTGTCTATCGCTATACGTCGATGGTATAGACAATATGTTTATATAAAAAATACATTAATCATAGCAATGTGTGGGAGGTCGACAAGGCGCTCTCGAGTGGCCGTTACAGACAACCTTTGGGTACAGTTTCACGATTTTTGGAACATGTTTTTATTTGGCTATCATATTACGATAACCTTGATTAGATAGATATTTTTGAACCCTTTTTTATCGACCCTATCGAAACCCTATCAAATATATATTTAGAACAAACCTTGATAAAAACATATTTAGAACACATAGGTATATAGACAGACGGGTTGGTTCTGTGGTTAGTGACTCTGGCTTTCAAGTTGCCAGTCATGGGTTCGAATCACACCCAGGACAAATATTTGTATTCATGAATATGTAATATATCAGTTATCGGGTTGCCATAGCAGAAGGTCTGCTTTGCTTGGAATCAGGTTAGCCGTGTGTGAAAAATGTCCCAGGATATTTATTTAATTTAATATTAATTTATTAATATTTATTAATTCTTAACTTTTTAATATTTATATATTTATTTTTACTTTCGCATTTATAATATTAGTAGGGACTTTACAGAATTCTCGTTATGGAATGAAACCATAAGGAACCATAATTTTTGAAGTCAGGATAACAATTTATGCCCTACATAAACTTTCGTCAGTAAAACTTGGATGCCTAAGTTAAATATGATTGAACGATCGATATTATATTCCAAAGACCTAAATTGCTTTTCAATAATTCTATAATTCTACAGTTACGGAGAAATACAGCTGTGACAGACGGTTTAACACTAAAATCTCGCTATCGGTTGCTTTGTACCCATTTTTAGGGTTCCGTAGCCAAATGGGAAAAAACGTAACCCTTATAGATTCGTCTTGTCTGTCTGTCTGTCTATCTGTCTGTGGTTCCCCATACATAGAACTGAAACAATATTTTTTTCCAAAAATGATATAAGATGATAAGAATATTAACATTTTCCTCAACTGAATAGTTTAGGCGAGAGACACTTCCAAAGTGGTAAAATGTGTCCCCCCACCCTCTTACTTCTAAAATAAGAGGATTATAAAACAAAAAAAAACATATGATGTACATTACCATGTAAACTACCAACGGAAATTGGTTTGAACGTCATCAAGTAAGTAGTTTCTTTTAATACGTCATAAATCGTTAAACGCAACATTATTATTAAACCATCATACCTACAAACTTACAACGAACTACAAAAACGTTTATATTAAGTTACACTTACTGCTACGGAACCCTTTATGAGCGAGTCCGACTCGCACTTGACCGCTTTTTACTGAAACCTCAAAGCTGATTATTAGGTTTAAAACTTTACTTCAACATGAATTAAGAGGATCTCAAAGCATCTGCCAAGCACTAACTAGTTAACTTATTTTCTTTTATGGGAAGTTTGTGAGTGTGTTTGTTTGTTACGCCTTCACGTCTAAACGGCTGGAGGGATTTTAATAAAATTTGGTATTGAGTTAGCTGACACCCTAGATTAACACATTTGCTTTTTATCTCGGGAAAATTGAAGATCCCCGGGAACGCAGATGAATCCGTGGGGAGCCACTTGTATTTTGATATTTCATCCCTACTATATAATATTATTAATGCGAAAGTAACTCTGTCTGTTTGTTACGTTTTCACGCTAAAACTACAGAACCGATTTAAATGAAATTTGGTACACAGATAGTCTAAAGCCTGAGAAAGGACATAGGCTACTTATTATCGCGGGAAAATTGAAGATCCCCGGGAAACGCGGGAAGCCACCAGTATTTTAATATTTCATTCATTTATAAATCGGAATGAATATATATCCAACCACATTACTGCTGTAAATAATTTTATGTAAGTTTCCTTTAAATTTTCAATTATATATTTTAACTGGTAGCTTAAATAATAGTTAATTATTATGTTTATTTCCCACGGCCGTTGTAACCGTGCGGTTAACCGCTTAATTACTGATTGATGTATGCCGCGGTTCAATTCAATTTGCTTGCGGTAACTGTATGTATAATTTATTTATTAAAGTTGTTAGAAGTTGAAGTTTTTACTCAACAATGTTTAGTACAAATAGTATAATTAAGCTTTCTTCAAAAACCAAGTGATTATGATACAGTTTTCAATTAATAGAAAGAGCTAGGTACCTACCTATAGAAGTTTAAACCACATGCCTGAACTAGTAAAGCGGATATGTTAACATATGTTTATCTATATATATATATAAAACAAAGTCCCCGCCGCCTCTGTCTGTCTGTCTGAACGCAATGAACACAAAAACTACTGAACAGATTTTCATGCGGTTTTCACCAAATTACGGAGTATTTCATGGGGAAGGTTTTTATGTATAATACATCAATTTGGACCCGGTAGGTGGCGCTGGTGGGCAGAACGAAGTCTACCGGGTCCGCTAGTTACATATATGTTTGCGTATGCATATATGTAATGTGGATAGCGCGGGAGCCACTAGTATATTATATTCTCTAAATATAGAAAAATATATAAATATAGTAACTCTAAATATTTATTTTTTATGTATCTAACTATGTTTTTAGCAATATTAATTATGTTAATATTTTTTTAAGAATTCTTCTTCTGATTATTAATAAAAAAGCTATATCGAACTGACAAAAACTTCATGTTACAAGAGTAAAACAAACAAACTAACTTTTTCATTTATAATATTAGATTAGATTATAATGATTTACATGTCCTTATCGTGTTCATAATTCCCGATTGCTATCTTTATTGCTAATCATAAATATTTTTATCCTACTCTGACGTACTTTATTCGAGGGAGACGGATAATCGTTACACCTCAGATAAAGTTCTACAACATTAAGAATAGCCTCAAAGTTGAACCTTAAAGTTAGGCCTCATTCAGACGAGAGTAAAAAACTCCAGTGATACCAATACAAAAATGACCAAATACCTATAAAAAAAAATTTTTACCACCCCAATCATTCTGCAATCAATTTCAAACCTTACACCTCCACTGCATAAAGCTTAAAAACCAATCATACCATTTAAAACTGAGATAAATTGACTTAGCCCCCATTCGCACGAGAGTTTTTTTACCGGACGTTATAAAGCGTTCAAACACAATAAATGCGTTCCCAAGTAATGTGCTCTGTTTTCATTGCACATAGTTGAAAATGCAACACCACTCGATAAAGAAGCGTCGCGTTTTAAAACCGCTGTCGTGTAAACATATACTTACTTGGGAAAGCAGCACATGCTAAGCTGGTCCCCCTTTGACAGCACTCCTACCGCTTGCTTGTTATTGATTTATTTTTATGTAATTTATTGTTGTGTAATTTTAAAGAGTGCTGTCAATAAATTTATTTCTTTCTTTCTAATGCATTTGTTTTATTTTTCTACGCTTTTTTAATGTCTGTTAAAAAAACTCTTATGTGAATGACGCCTTAGAATAGCATCAAAGTTGAAGCTTTAAGTTACAAAAGTTGCAATCTTTGTGTGCGATTCGAGAATGAAACAAAACTTTGTAGACTCCGTAGATCTCGGCACGTCGGTGTTTTCGTGTTATGACTACATAAACACACACACAGACGTACATTTTTTGTCATTAAATATCCTGGGACGTTTTTCACACACGGCCAATCTGATTCCAAACTAAGCAGAGCTTGTGATATGGTAACCAGATAGCTGATATAATATACTACTTTTAAATACATACTTATATAGATACAACCTGCCGCCCCGCGGTTTCATCGGCGTAGTTCCCGTTCCCGTTCCGAGATCACTTAGGGGTATGAAAAATAGATGTTGTCCGATTCTCAGACCTACTGAATATGCACACAAAATTTCATAAAAATCGGTAAAGCCGTATCGGAGGAGTTTAATCACAAACACCGCGACACGAGAATTTTATATTAGATTTACATCCAGACACAGAACAAACAGACATATTCATACATATGTTTGTCCTCGGTGGGATTCGAACCCACGACACGCGGCTTAAGAGTCAGGGTCACTAACCACAAAGCCAATTTGGCTGTCAATGTTATTAAACTTAACTCAAATAATGCTCAAGTTCAGCCATTGTTAAGTCCAAAACTTTTTGGTATTTATTTTAAAGTATTCAATTGTAACTAAGTAATATTACTTTAGAATAATTTCTAGGCCTAACCTTTGTGTAGTTTCAGAAGTATTCTGAATATTTTATTCTATTTGAGATACAAATAGTTTCAAATATATACTAACGAAAAACTTGAAAATAGTTTTTTTCATTCAAATCCGTTCAACAGTTTTTGCGTGAAAGTGTAACAAACATACATCTTATACATACTCACAAACTTTCGCATATACATATAATACTAGTGGCTCTCCGTGGTTTCACCCGCGTACCCGGGAGATCTGCCATTTTCCCGGTATAAAAAGTAGCCTATGTCCTTTCTCAGGCTCTAGACTATCTGAGTACCAAATTTAATTTAAATCGGTTTAGTAGTTTTTGCGTGAAAGCGAGACGGACAGAGAGAGTTACTTTCGCATTTATAATATTACTAGCGGACCCGGCAGACTTCGTTCCGCCCACTAGCGCCACTTACCGGGTCCAAATTGATGTATGATACATAAAAACCTTCCCCATGAAATACTCCGTAATTGGTGAAAACCGCATGAAAATCTGTTCATTAATTTTTGTGTTCATCGCGTTCAGACAGACAGAGGCGGCGGGGACGTTGTTTTATATATATAGAAGTTAGGATTAGTAAGATTGACATATAGGCTGCTTATGTTTGTTTTTTATTATTTTAAAAAAAATCACTTTAAGTTATTTTATTTTTATTTTTATCATTCCCCAACACCCAAATATTGTCAGTGAGACTAATTCCTTGAAATGTAAATAAATCTAAGTTTGTTTTGAAAAGAGTAATTGCTGAGTTTATTGCCGGCTCTTCTCAGCAAAGCCAACCTTCCGAACCGAGCGTTAGAGTCTGACTATTCTTAAGTGTCTGTGAAGGCCTAATTGAACAAAAAAACATTTTAATTTTTTTCATTTTCATAGGTTTAGTAGGATCAGAAGCTCATATGGTAGAAAATAATACTCAGCCTTGAACCGTCCTTGTAAATGAACTGATGAAAATCCTGTTCAGTGAACCCTAAATGATGAATTTGTTTTGTGAAGTGAAAACAGGGGAAAAATTGGAAAAAATCTAGGACGTGGAAACTTATTTAGGTATTTTTGGTTGTATATTGAAATTCTGCTGGTATATAGGTTACTAGCTCCTACCTCGCGGCTTCACCCGCGAATTTCCCCTTAAAAATACGGGTCGAAATATGGCCTATCTCATGATAACGTAGCTTACCTACCATTAGTAATAAAATTACCTATTTAAATCGGACCAGTAGTTTCAGAGCCTATTCGTTACAAACCTATGTACCAAAAAATATATTTTCTCTTTATATATTAGTGTGGATAACAAACAAAGCCATGGATTTTCTACTAACTCGAACAATTTTGATAAGCCCCTAACTAGTATCGTAGCATGGTAGCTACGGTAAATTCGTAGCACGCCTACGAGGCTACGAGCCGTAGCTTGAGTGTACTTTATATGCTGATCAAATATAGTCTTCTCAATTGAAGGCGGACTTCTAAATCGGCTGAAGCTTCAGCAGCTTTGACTCTCAAAAGCGCCCTTTAGGCCCAAAGTTTCGTTTAATAAGGCTTTTAATTTTTGTAGTAGATACATGATATTTATTTTTATTATAATGTTTTTTTGATGTGAAATTACTAATTTCAGATATAGTATTTTTTCAATCATCACTAATGTCTCTTACGTACTTGCAATTTAACTATCCAACCCCAACACTATTTTAAGAACACTTGCTTCACAACATTTTTTTTGCATAAAATGTATAAATTATGTAAACAGATTTTATTTAAAGGCATTGTCACGTTATTTTTGGTTTATTTCAGCCGCAAATCTTCCCTTTGTTACAGAGCAGACATGCCCCTATTGTCATACCCCCCCTGTCTCTCCCCCCTCTTCCCTCCGCATTCCCCTCCCCTCTTACACCCTGGTGACAACTGCGATTCATTCATAGGCATACCATAGAACTCTAAAACATGTGTAGAAGTAACTTCTATCGTGTGTATGTAGGTGCTTAGTTGATTGAGTTTTAGGTGATTCAGAATCGTTTATCTAATTCCTAAAAATCATGTATAACATTTCAACATATGTATAACTACATATGTTGAAATGTTATATAACTTTACAGCTGCATCTGTCATTTATAACTAAGAATATACTTATTGAAAATGAAAATGAAAAAATGTTTATTATTCAAGTCTTCACAGACACTTAAGAATAGTCAGACTCTAACGCTCGGTTCGGAAGGTTGGTTTTGCTGAGAATTGATGTCAGATACCATAAAATTATACTTACAGCTCACTAAGTAGCTTAAGGTGTGCTTAAATTATAGCCCTTGAAGTAACACTTGAGAGTAAGTTCTTATAACTATCTACGTTTTATAATATATTATTATGTCATTAGTCTATTTATAATTGAAATTTCTCCCTTAATATCAGATAATCCATCTACCTTACATAAACTATACTAAAACTTACGCGTCAATTCAACCGTTTATCTTTTACATTGCTTGAAAAAATGACAAACTACGAAAATAAATATTTTTTAAGTTTTATTCAATTTATCATATCACTTCTGACATCATTTTGATTTCTACATACCCCATTGCTTTAACAAAACATGAAAGAAAATGATATCATTATAATGCTTGGAGTACTCGTCATTTGAGAGACATTCTGTCACTAAAATGGATATTATTATATTACAAGAACAAGTGTTTGTTCACTCACACACTCGTGCTGTCTCGCTTCAACGTTTTTGAAAACTAATGGTCGTATTTAGAGTGATTATTTTGAAGAGTCTGCTTTTTAACTTTATCCATAAATTAAGCTAAGCTTAGGTGTAACCAGAAAGTCTATATCACATATCGTCCCTTAGCTTACAACACCGCTCAATATTTTAATGCCGTTGGATAGAGCTGCTCATTGCGCGTCGAGCCATTGGTCACATGATATAGATTTCAGTCAATAAGAGGCTTTAATTCAAAACGTAGTGACAGCGTGCAAGGCGGTTGGCCTTTAAAAATAAACAGTTTTTTTCGTCTCCTGAAAAGTAGGTAAAAAAGACTTATGCGGTGTTGTAAGCTAAGGGACGATATTAATTTTTTTTATAGTTAATTATATTGATTGACACCCAGATATATAGTAAACAGACATGTTCATGCACACAAAATGGTCTCGAACTTACGACCAGCGACCTAAAAGATTAACTATGCTATAGTCATATAAAACTAGCTGTTCCCCTGTGTATTAAGTTAACCTGTATAGCTTTACTAATAATATTGTAAAGAGGATAGATTTGATTTGTTTTATGGATAGGCTCCGAAACTACTGTACTGTCTGAATAATTCTTTCACTAATAAAAAGCTACGTTATCTGTGAGTGCCATGGGTTATATTTTCTTTTATAAGGATTTCTTTGGCACAGGAAATACGCGGGTTAAACCGCGAAGAAACAGCTAGTAATATTATAAAGAGAAAAGATTAGGTTTTTTGGTTATTTATTTAACTATTGGACCGATCTGAAAGTTATTATTTCTCCAAAAGAAAGACACATTATTTCTGACTGCATAGGCTATATTTTATCGCTGTATTATTTTATATAATCTATCCCTTGGTTTTTAGCTTAAAAAGATTTATTTATAATTTTATAATTACAAAATAAATGTATTCACTCGCATATTCAACGAAATACGAAATTCTGCCCATTAATTCGCGATAGATACGATCCGGGCCTATTTCGGATGTGCCTAATTAGATGATAGGCTTACGCCGAACCTATTAGGGGATTATACGCCTCTGTACTCGCGATAAGGGATTTATTGTCAAATCTATTAGATTTGGGTTATATCCGATGTAGTTGGAGGTTCGTTATCGTGCGTTGAAATTAATTAATTTTCCACGATTAGTTAATTAAAATAGGCATTTTAACGCATAAAAAAATATGGATACATACAGAAGACAACCCAAACTAAGGATAGGGATTATTTATTACACTTCTTGTTTTTGGTCCTTCATACATCATTAAGATAATCAATATTTATCGTACCTACCTAATATTTGTCTTAGACAATATTAATTTATGGAATTAACGTCTTTATAGGAGAAAATAAGAACATATTCATGGCCAATAAATTACCTCTACATTTATTATAAAAAATAGTAAACAAAACGATAACATATAATCCACATCTTCTCGAAAATTTAATGTTAAATATAAACAAGCAGCAACAGAATGCTAGAAGAATTTTCGAGAAATATCATCTAAAGTAATCCGCGAGGAGGGGCGCTTCACCGCCCGCGTCGTAAACTGTAAGATTTTCGAACATCGATGTGGGTTGCGCGTTCGAACCCTCCCGGGACGGGCGCGATGTAATCCAATGTACCATACATGGGTATATGTGTGAAAATATCTAACAAGATATGATTTATAAAAGAAATATATTTAGGACCTACTAGCTGCCTCCGCGCGGTTCCACCCGCGTAGTTACAATCTATATATATAAAAATGAATTGCTGTTCGTTAGTCTCACAAAAAGTCGAGAACGGTTGAACTGATTATCTTTCCTTGGTTTTGAAATGTTCGTGTGGGTCCAGGGAAGGTTTAAAAGGTGAGAAAAATGGAATAATTGCCGGGAAAGTAGTTTCTGAGATTAGCGCGTTCAAGCAAACAAAGAAACTACCGCTTTATGATATTAGTATTGAAGTATAGATTGAGGGGCAGTACGAAGTCTGCCGGGTCAGCTAGTTTCTTATGAAAATGCAGGGATAAAATATAAACTATGTTACTCGCTGATAATGTAGCCTTCCAATGGTGAAAGAATTTTTGAAATCGGCACAGTAATTTTTGAGTTTATTCATTACAAACATATGTACACACAAAAACACATTTTTTTCCTCTATAATAGGTATTAGTATAGGCTAGTTTCCGTATGGTGGATTCACCCGCTTTCCGGGGCGAACATAATTTTTTCCTGTATGAAAAGTAGCATAATTATTCACTTATCTATTATCATAAACTTTGGCATTTTATATATTTCTCAAATATTATTTATCGCATAAAGAGGTGCCGCGTTTAATCAATTTTAAACTAAAAATATTACTCGTCTATACTAATATTATAAAGAGGAAAGATTTGTTTGTTTGTTTGTTTGTAATGAATAGGCTCCGAAACCCCTACATTATCCCCGAGTAACATAGGCTATATTTTATCCCTGTATTCCCACGGAAACGGGAACTACGCGGGTAAAACCGCGCGGAGGCAGCTAGTTACTGATAAATGCTACATCAATATAGCGGTAAATATTATTTCTACTGGCAAAGGCTTTCCATTTCTCCGACTTCTTCCATTAATCCGTTAAAAAATAAATATGATATTTTGGTCTAAAATCTCGCAAAACTTAACGTTAAAGGTATTTTATGTATCTTTATTTTCTTAATGTCGAAAAGGGATTTTTAGTCCTGTCAGCTTAACAAAATGCTCTTCAAATACTTTGCTTCAAATACTACTTACTCACAGGCCTATGTCTAACTAGATAACGTAAGTAACCTCGATTTGTATGAAGACCAACCGCGTCACTTTTTCTTTGACGTCCGAAGGCAATAATGGTCGATCGCGGACTAAAAAGACGGCGTAGAGAGCAGACATTTTTGCTGGTTTTTGACACGCGAAGTACATACACTCGCGACGGCTACTTAGATTAAAGATCTGTGTTTTAGTTTGGTAGGCATCTCTATTAGGTATCTCTTTTCATCTTATGGAATACTAGCTGCCTCCGCGCGGTTTTAGCCGCGTAGTTCCCGTTCCCGTGGGAATACAGGGATAAAATATAGCCTATGTTACTCAGTGATAATGTAGCTTTCTAATGAAAAAAGAATTATTATAATCGGTCCAGTACTTTTTGAGTTTATTCGTTACATACAAAAAAAAATCTTTCCTCTTTATAATATTAGTGTAGATGAAAGAGATGTATTATATATACTTTAAAATCTTGTTCAATCCAAATTACACATACAATATATGAGTTAGTATTATGATTCATTGTATTTGAAGCTTTAGGCCGTTAAAATAGAACATATTTCACAATAAACGTACGTACCTAACGTAGGTAAAAATAATTAGTCGAACCCAGTAATTGCTGAAACAAAATGGCGAAAGTAATCTTCGCAAAAGGAAATAATGAAAATGGATTTCCACTCAGTAAGCCTGAATTAATGTCGCGTTCAGATTTGACAGATGGAATTCTAACTTTATGTCCCAACATATAAAGTTCATTTTACAAGATTTCTATATAAAATTTGAATACCTACTTAATGATTGAATTTTTGGTGAAATGTCGCTTTAGTATGATCAGTGTGGAATAATTGAAAGACTCTTTTGTCTCTTGTAGTAATTTACACTAGAGGCAGGAACCTAACTAGTCTTGCCTTCACTTTTCACCCATATTTGCCAAGTTCAACTTAAAATTTGGTAGTTACTTCTCTTTTTACTCGCGTTTCCGGGGATTTTCTATTTTTCCGGGATATGAAGAAGCTTTAGTTATTTTAGAATATGTTTTGACTGTGTAAATTTTATTCAGTACTTTTTGGAGTTCTAGCGTTTTGAGTATCAAATGTTGGTAGCTTTATTTTACTTATAATTTTTTTTGTCCATCCGTACTCAATATAAAAATAATTTATCAGTAGTTTTAAGTTTTATTTAGCTATTACCTATATACCTTTCAACAACAAACACAAAGTGTTCACAAATAAAATTATTTCACAGCACATATGTAAATGCTAATTTATCAATAGGTAGCCGAGGATTTATTTTACGAAACCGGAACAAAATGTAATTGTAAATCAAAAGAGATTTAGTGAAGACTGAACGAGGGATCAAGTGTGATTGTGCGTGAAAAGGACAGATATATAACTGTGAAACAAGAACAGATGTAAAAAAATAATATAATAAAAAGAAGTAGAAAAACCCTATATTTAGTACCCACAATATTGATAAAAAATATCTTTTCTAGTGACAATATACCCAAATAACCATATCATTTGTAATAACTTTTCGTCAATTTAAATTACTAGTTACAAAATTATGTGGATAAACCCTATGAAACTTATAGAGACCCTAAATAAACTAAAAAAAACAGAAGTGAACCCTATAATATTGAATTAAAGTTTAATTTTAATTGTGAACTTAAACTTTGTGTGAACTATCTAACCCAAAACGGAACAATTTCATTTCAAATTCAAAAAAGTTGTTCAAGAAATCCTTATAAAGTATAATTTCCAGTGTAACTGATTTTACTCCTAAAGTGTTATAAATACAAACTAAAATAAACCACATAAGCATTACAATAAAATTCAATTTTCCTGTGTGTAAAAGCATTACGACATTATAAAGACAAAATAAGGCGATGTGGTCGCTCAGCGACAAAGCCTATAAATAAAAAAAAAAAAATACAAAATATCAACGACAAGTGAAACTTCGTCGAAGGATTTTGCGCTAATCGTGAAGAGAAATTATAAAGACAATTAAACTAAAACTTTATAGTCATTACTATAAAGTACATATTCCTATGTGTAAGTGTTTAAACGTCAAAAAAATAAGATCAATTTTCAACAAGTGATTTACCGTCAATGGATTTGCGACTACATAATCATTACTATAAAATACAATATCCTTTGTGTACCTAAGTGCTTAAACGTCAAAAAAATAAGATCATTTTTCAACAAGTGACCGTTACATTTTCCTATGTGTTCCTAAGTGTTTAAACGTCAAAAAAAAAGACCAGTGATTCAACGTCAAAGGATTTTTGTGTACTACAAGATAATTATCTGGCTAAATTATGAACGTGCCGATGAAGGGTGGTTCTGCCCCCACAGTGGCGGTGGTGCCGCTGCCAGAAAGTGAGATGGACGCCCTACTCCTCGGTAGGACAGCGGTGAGGACATTTGATCAGTACATGAAAAATGTATGTATTTGTTTTACTGTTTTTTCCCTTTATGAATAATACGTTTTGTACTAACTGCCTCATTTATTCAATAAAAAAACTTGAGAGGTGTCAAGAGACATTCTTCCTTTCGAAGGAAATTCCTTTCGAATAATTAGTGATAATATTTTTTAAGTTATAGTAATATTTTGAAGGCACATCAAGTAGTAGGTAGTATAGTGCGCGCGGAACTAGTAGGCCGCGACTTAGGCAACGCGCCGCTCGACCGCGCTCGGAAAAGTGTCGTTACAACTTTTTTGGTCTTCATTTTTTCGTCTAGCCTCCCTTTAGCAACGCGCGATTAGCAACTACGTTCGTAAAATCGAGGTTATTGTATGGGTATTCGTACATCATCTGTAAAAATTTCAACAGTCTAGTTATCACCGTTCTTGAGATACAGCCTGGTGACAGACGGATGGACGGACGGACAGCGAAGTCTCTGTAATAGGGTCCCGTTTTTACCCTTTGGGTACGGAACCCTAAAAGTTGACCTTATCACTGAGGTATAAAATTGATTATCGCTTGCTTGGGCTTGGTTTTGACAGCCGTCATAAATGTCACGTGTCTAGTTTAGATCACGTGGTCTGTACTGTGTTATAAGTAGTGTAAAGCAAAGGAGTTTTAGTAGGTACTGGGTCGATTCCAGCTACGACTGCCTACGACTAATTGTGTTTGTTGGAAATCAATCGAAGATAAAAGTAATTTCGCGTAATTCAGTTATTCGATTCTGAATTCCGATTATGAATAATTATGGAGACGATATTATGAAATTATTTGCACTCATTAGAATACTAATAATATAATTAACTCATACCTAATTGACGGATAAATTATCGCGGAACAAAGATACAAAATTAATAACCTCGTTTTTTAAAGTTGGTTAAAGAAACCCTACATGGCTATCATGCTATATAATACAACTCATTCGTATTTTTTTGTAACATTTTTTACGGAAAATAAGAACCTTATTTTTTTGTAACTTTATTTACTATGTGCTAATTCAAAACATTTTCTAACTTTCCCTTTCATCCATAAACCTTCAGGTGTTCTGCAATATATATATTTTATATTTTTGCTAGTACAAAACGTATCCAACCTATATCATGTAAATATATTGTCATTTTTATTTTGTAGGTTTTAGAAGCATGCTGTACATCCAATTTTGAATCATATTTTCATTACATTTGCATGTAATTTAGAATGACATAATATGATTTGAATAGTTGAAAGGAAATACTCAACGGTTTGGTGAATGTGGTTAGTTATTTTGTCTGTTAAGGGAAGTGGGTTCGATTCCTAACAAAACAATAATAGACTAAACATGTTTGTTTTGTCTGATTTTAATGATATTTTTTTTCCAATAAGTAGGTATGTAGGTAATATGTATTTTATAGACCGGTAGGTAGGTTTAAGCTGTCGTGGGTTCGATTCCCATACAGGTCTTTTTTTTTTTTTTTTTTGAATGGACTAGAAGGTGACAGCCTCAGATGGCTTTTACACCGTTACGCGGACTTTTTCGGTGAGCGCAGATGGCTCTCAACCGACCCATACAGGTCAAACATTTGTGTGTATATAGATACATGTGTTATTCTTCGGATATAAATATCTATACTCACGACACTCATAGTATCAACACCAGAAATAAGCACAAACTCGCTATACCTGTAACTAGACTTACTAAAGTCAAAAATTCATTTAAGGGGCAATGTATACGTTTCTTCAATAAACTACCTAAAGATATTCAGGATTTACCAATTTATAAATTTAAGCAGGTAGTGAAGAAAACTTTATATCAAAAGGGCTTTTATAGTGTATCAGATTACTTGTTAGAAAAAGACCCTTGGCAGTGAAATGCTCGCTACAGGCTATTTCACACATTTTGTAAAAATCACTATTGTATTAGATCTAAGCTGGTTTTTTTTTTGAAAAGAGTAATTACTGAGTTTATTGCCGGCTCTTCTCAGTAAAAAACAACCTTCAGAACCGAGCATTAATAGTGACTATTCATAAGTGCTTTATTGAGGCCTATTTGAATAAAAAATATTTGATTTTGATTTTGATTTTATATAAGTTTGTTTTTATAAGTAAGTAGTATATCGGCTATCTAGTTATCACAGTACAAGCTCTGCTTAGTTTGCAATCAGATTGGCCGTGTGTAAAAACTGTTTCAGGATATTTATTTATGTGTTCAAAAGTTACTAATTGCTAACTATAGTAAAACTAACTAGACCACTTTATATTATGATGAAATTTATTGAAGTTGAGTCAGCTCGTAGGAAATAGGTCATCGTAAGCTCAGAACCGATTCTGACATAAAGTTCTAGTCTACACTAATATAATAAAGAGGAAAGATTTTATGTTTGTTTGTTTAGAATAGAATAGAATAAATTTATTGCTGAAACAAGGTACATTATGGTGTTAGTTTAAAAGCTACATGTTTCGTCTTATACAAAGTAGGCATGCAATTAGAATTAGATTTAAAACTAAAAACACTAATAAAATATCATATTTCAATTTCTGCAACTCTAAAAATATATGAAAAAAAAATACGAAAAATAATTTTACTACTTAACCATAATAAAAAAAACCGCATTAAAATCGGATCATCCGTTTGGGAGCTACGATGCCACAGACAGACACATAAACATTTACACAGACAAGTCAAACTTAGAACACCCCGTCGTTTGCGTCGGGGGTTAAAAATATCATAATTCAATTTCTGCAACTCTAAAAATATATGAAAAATAAAAAAAAACGAAAAATAATTTTACTAACATTTACTAACCATAGAAAAATTTATTCAAGCTATAAAAGCATTTCTCGCTCAACCAGTCATACAAAAGCCATCGGAGGCTAACACCTGCTAGTCCATTAAAAAAAAAACCAGACATACCATAACCAGAATGACTAATCATTTCAAACTGTATGTCTGTTTTTTTTTAAGAATAAGCTCAAACTACTAGACCGATCTAAGTTCTTAGTTAGATCATAGTTCTTTTACCAATGGAAAGCTACATTATAAGTAACATAGGCTATATTTTATCCCCGTATTCCTACGGGAACGGGAGCTATGCGAGTGAAACCGCGGGCGGAAGTTAGTTTTACTATAAAGCTGGAAAGACAATAGAACTTTCAATAACTATTTTATTGGAAAACTCGAGTCCAATTTTGTTTGTTAATAAAATTTGGAATATATATAATTTGCTTTTCTGCAGACGTTATAACGATATTTGCTAGAAATGCATTCATAGGGGGTGACCGCTTACCACCAGATGGGCCTTTAACCTAATAAATATGTAAGAATGTTATAATAAGGTTATGGCTGGTTAAATGGATGTAAATAAGTATAATATGTATGTATTTAAAAGTATTAGATATATGTAGTATATCAGCTATCTGGTTACCATAACACAAGCTCACTTTGAAGCTTACTTTGGAATCAGATTGGCCGTCTATGAAAAATGTCCCTGGATATTTATCATTATGAATTGGAATTTTAAGATCTATGATAGTGATTTTTTATGCCTCATTTTAATATTGTATTATTCCTATTTTAAATTACAATACAAACATATAAATGTTCTTACGTTATATAAAGGTCTATGTGTTTTTGCAGAATATATTCTAACCTTATGCAAAATTTCATCCCGATCCCAACACTAGCTGAATGTACGAAGTCCTGTATTCGGCCTCTAAATTTCCACAGCTTCGGACGAGAGCTTCGCCGAATATTCGGTAATAGAGCAAAGCACTATTCGTGGCATCTCTAGTGCTTACTGACAGCTTTCACAGACCTACAATCTAACTAGACGTCCATCGCCGGGTCGCGAGTGTAGGTACCTACTTTGCGTGTCAAGTCAAAGACCACCAAATGTATTCCCACTAGCTACCCTACGGTTTAGCGCGGTAATACAGGAATAAAATAAAGCCTATAGCCTTCTTCGAAACGGACCAGTAGTGCCTGAGATAAACCAAAGCGCGTTTAACCATACAAGGAAATTCATCAGCTTTATAATATGTAGGTATACTCTTATATTTAACGTTGTCATTTATTCCGCGATCGACTGTTATTTTTTTTAATGCCACAAGGGTGGCAAACAGGCATACGGTCCCACCTGATGGCGCGCGGTTACCGTACGTAGCCTATGAACGCTTGCAACACCAGGGGCGTCACTCACGCGTTGCCGACCCTGTAAAAATCTCTTCACTCCCTTCTTGAAGAACCCCATGTCTTGGAACGTCAAAGAAAATGTGACACGGTTAATCTTCATACGAATTGTGGTACTCACAGTGCCAGATTAAGCAAGCGATAATACTATCGAAGAGCCCTTGATCTGCTACTGGTAAAAAATTCTCAAAATGTTAATCTTAGGTAAAGGTGGGCAGATTTGGATTTGGATTTGTGGGCAGATTAGCATTTGTTCCTACATTATGTAATATGTATCCTAACATATTGTTAAATGAAAGTAAAATTAAATGTTACTTTTAATTAAAAATAATGTTAAAGGAAATGTTCAAAGCCATATGAGATAATTCAATAGAATACTAACATAAACAAATATAGTAACAGTAAATTTAGATGTATATACCAACAAAATCCTACTTCCTACTAATATTATAAATGCGAAAGTTTGTAAGTATGGATGTATGGATGTTTGTTACTCTTTCACGCTCCAACGGCTGAAGGGATCTGCTTGAAATTTGGCACAGAGCTAGAATATGTTCTGGAATAACACATAGGCTACTTTTTATCCCGGGAACGCGGGTGAAACCGCGGGGAGCCACTATATATTATAAAGGCGAAAGTTTGTATGTATGTATGGATGTTTGTTACTCTTTCACGTAAAAACTACTGAATGGATTTGAATGAAATTTGGAATAAAGATAGCTTATAACCTGGATTAACATATAGGCTACTTTTTATCCCGGGAAAATGGAAGACCTCCCGGGTACGCGGGTGAAACCGCGGGGAGCCACTAGTTATTAATAATACAATAGTAATCGGGTCCGGTAGTGAATAAATAAATTAAAAATAAATAAATATTTCTACTCCTGCTACGTCGTTAATCCGGCACTGGGTACTTACGTTATCTAGTTAGATTATAAGTCTGTGGTAGATCTGCTCCCGCTGACCTGAATCCAATAGATTCCCACGTTTATCCATCGTAAACCGTATGAAATATTACCAAATACAAATAAAGCTGATAATAATTATTAATTTATTTGCCAAACAAAACATAGTACAGTACAACATGCTTAGTATAATGGTACCAATTCATATCCTAGACACTAATATTCTTCTTTAGTAATTCCGTCAAACTAAAAATGTGTAGAAGGACTTTTTATATTTTTTTAAACACTAAGTAATTATAGGTAATCTTTTGATCACGTTAATCCCAATATTTATGCCTAAGAATTATATACTAGTCTATTATGTTATCAAAGTCTAGAGTAAAATGGATTCCAAAGTACTTACTATACTTTCATCAAACCTTACATCTAGATACTATTCGCACTTAGTAATTTAAGTTCATACAAGTTACGATTATTCTGTGTCAAAAATGACTTTGACATAACTAAACCAAAACACTTTTCTTTAATGTGATACTAGTGACTACCCGCGGCTCCACTAGTGTTCCCTGTCTGTCCACCTGTTTTCCCGGGAAAAATGAAGCCGGTGCTATACCAGAGAGAATAACAAACCTCTATATATAAATATCCTGGGACATTTCTAGCAGAGCTAAGCAGAGCTTGTGATATGGCAACCAGATAGCTGATATACTACATATACTATTTTTAAATACAAACTTATATAGATACTTACATCCAGATAGAACAAACAGACATATTCATGCATAGAAATGTTTGTCCAGGGTGGGATTCGAACCCACGACCCGCAGCTTGAAAGTCAGCGTCACTAACCACAAAGCCAACCGGGCTGTCAGTTGCAGTTATATTATTACTAGATTTAATGGTAGGAATATAGATTTAATTTAGTTTAGTAATGTGTAACAGAATTGAACCCTCAGTATAAATACATTGTCGGTTCTGAATGGTTACGTTGTTTATACTGTGTATTACATGGACGAGGGCAAAAGTTTTGAATAACAAGGTAATGTTTCGCTAAAATTCGCATATTTTTTGCCAAAATATTTTAGCTTTTTTATTTGTTAGTTTGGCTTTTTCGGAACTTGAACATGATTTTAATTAATACATGTTTTGATCTTTTTGACAGGCAGGTTGGTTTGGTAGTTTAAGAATAGACATTTTCATTACAGACAGCCGGTTGGCTTTGTGGTTAGTGACCTAGACTCTCAAGCCGCTGGTCATTTCGAATCCCACCCAGGATATGTGTATGCATGAATATGTCCGTTTTTTCTGAATCTGGATGTAATTATCTATAAAGAATGTATTTAAAAGTAGTATATATATAGCTATCTGGTTACCATTTATAACAAGCTCTGCTTAGTTTGGAATCAGATTGGCCGTGTTCGAAAAATGTCCCAGGATATTTATTTATTCGATAGTTTTAATATATGAAATTTAAAATTTTATTAAGTTACCTTTATAAGATTTGATTCCCACCCAGGATATTTATGTGCAGGTTTGCAAACACAAAAATATAATGTAATTTGATATAAAAGATATAGAACAAAAACCTCAATAATATTTTTTTAATGATTATTGTAGGTACATAATTAAATTTGCAACAGTACCTAACTACTTAAGCAAAATCACCCTTAAAATATTTACATTTATAATAGAAATAGTAATCCAGTACTAAAACGGTAATAATTTATGAAACTTTCAGTACTTCAAAAACTTTGAAATTAAAGTTTTCTTCTTGCAAATTAATTTAAATTATGTTAACCCAGAACTCGTGACTGAGACTCGACACGAGAGCTTAAAAGCTAAGTCACTTGATAAGTTGTAAAAAGTTATATTACGAAAGTTACAATCATAAAAAGTTCACAAAAACGGAAGTCCCTTTCGGTCATATTACGTTCCGCATTAGAAAAAGCGAGACAAAATTATAATATAATAATACCTTGTTTAGTTTTAGGTTTAATTTTAATATAGCATCCAATGAAGAAATTAAGATACCTGTATTTATTCCGCGATACTTTTTCAATTCATTTTGGGAATCTGAGCTTAGACATTAAAATATACTGTAATTAAAATCAACTGTGTGTTGAATAAATGGTTTAAAGGGTTAATTTTTTATTTACTTTAATATTTGTCATGAATGGATATCGAACCCACTACCAGTAAGATAAGGTCGCTCAACAAAAAGCGAAGGAACATGAAAGTTTTGACGTGACAACGATAAATTGGTTTGCCGGGTGACACTTCAAGAAACTGCGTTACGCTCCGCTCACGTTACGTGACGTTATGTTTTAAATTGTTACTATTATTTCATCCTTCTTCCTACTATACGAATGAATATTCACATTAAAATTATTTTACCACTCAAAGTCGTTGTCACGTAAAACTTTCGCCCGTATACCGACTTTACAGGCAACCAATTTTTTTTTATGTAATAGCTTTTCTCCGAAACTCATCGACTCTCTTTCACAGAATATTTATTAAAGTGCTACCAGATGTAAGCTGTTTATATATTCGGGAATGCAGGTAAAACCGCGAGCGGAAGCTAGTTTATTCATAGAGTAGCCAATTTCAATATAGAGTTAAGGCAACATTCTAACAAAGATGTGATGGAAATTAGTCCTTATGTCTTTAAAAGAGAGTTCAAACTCTATATTAGAAAGCTGAAAAATTAAAATTCTTTCGAGCAGACTAAGAGCTTTATTAAACCACCTACGTTCTTATTAATAATTTTCCATTAGTTTAGAAAATTATGTATCTATTTTTGAATTGTTTCAAGGTATTTTATATCTAATACTAATATTATAAATGCGAAAGTAACTCTGTCTGTCAGTCTGTGTGTCTGTCTCGTTTTCACGCTAAATCTACCGAACCAATTTATATGAAATTTGGTACACTATAGTCTAGAGCCTAAGAAAGGACATAGGCAACTTTTTATTATCCCGGGATAATTGAAGAGTCCCGGGAACGCGGGTGAAACCGCGGGAAGTCACTAGTTCTTTATAATAAATATTTGTGAATAATTTTATAGGCTAATCTTTTGAAGACTAGCTTTAGCTCTCTCGGAGTCCCCAAAATAGTATTACTCAAAATATCGAATACTCTAACTAATCTAACTAGATAACATTAGTACCTCAATTTGTTTCAATTGTAGATAACGTAGTACCTCAAGTAGACAATAGACATATCATTATTTGACATCACAGACAGAACAGACAGGCAAAACAATAATTAAAATTAACAGATGAGTATAAAATAGAGGAAAAACAAAAAATCTAATATATAAAATTCTCGTGTCGCGGTGTTTGTGATTAAACTCCTCCGATACGGCTTTACCGATTCTCATGAAATTTCGTGTGCATATTCAGTAGGTCTGAGAATCGGCTACTATCTATTTTTGATACCCCTGCAGTCACGGGAACGGTAACTATGCGAGTGAAACCGCGGGGTGGCAGCTGGTATATATATAAACAAAATAAAATAGTGTCTTTAATAAAATGAAACTGCTTCTAAATCCCCTCAGATGTTGTTACATGAGACTCGATGAGACAGACAAACATACGGGAAAAACATTTTCCATTCCACACAATCGAATTACTCTTGTCTCATCAAATGTTCAAGTCAAGTGCATTGTTCTTTCATCTCGCTTGCACACGAGTTCACTGAGCAATTGTTATCTCACTCGCACACATTGATGTCCACCAACGCGTTAGGTGTGGATAATCATATTATCTGCTTTGGTCCAAACTCCAAACGGAAAACAAACTGATGGCATAGTCTATACTAATATTATAAAGAGGAAAGATTTGTTTGTTTGTTTGTAATGAATAGGCTCCGAAACTACTGGACCGATTTCAAAAATTCTTTCACCTTTGGAAAGCTACATTATCCCCGAGTAACATAGGCTATATTTTATCCCTGTATTCTCACGGGAACGGGAACTACGCGGGTAAAACCGCGCGGAGGCAGTTAGTATATACTACGTTTGTATGATTCGGTTATTGAATTGGTATCTAATAATAAATTAATGCAAATTTATTAAGTGTTATATAAATAAAGAAACGGGAACTCAAAATAGAACTTAGGTAGGTACCAACCTACCTGTTTATAGTTTATAACATAATACCATATTTTATTTCACTAAAACAGTCCTAATTCCAACGTATATTGGATAGAAAAAACTTAGCTATTGTAATGTACGAATCATTTCCTTTCATTTGATACCCCACTCGGGCATATTTGCAAACAATCGGTTTTTCATTGCCACTTTCATCCCCTATATCTTATAAACGGCTTAACCGATTTTAATAAAACATAGCTAAGAACACGCTCGATTAAATGACCTTTCAAACAAAAAAACTAAATCAAAATCGGCCCACTCGTTCGGGAGTTATGGTGCCACAGACAGACACACAGACAAACACGTCAAACTTATAACACCCCTCTTTTTGCGTCGGGGGTTAAAAAGACCCTTGGTATTGAAATGGTCGCTACAGGCATATTTCACACATTTTGTCTAAATCACTATTGTATTAGATCTAAGCTGGTTTTTTGAAAAGAGTAATTACTGAGTTTATTACCGGCTCTTCTCAGTAGAACAGTGAAAGTCAGTGTCTACTACAAAGCCTTATACTTGTCATCACATAAATATCGTATACGATTTAAAATCGGAGTCGTATCGTCCGGTAGAAAAAAGTTTAGGTGCGGCCCATATACCCGGCACCAATTACGAGTAATTGATCGATGACAGACGCACAGACACACCCGTTCTGTGTTCACACTGGACTCGGTATAAATTACTATAGCACTCACTAAGCGATTTTCTAAAGGATATAAAAAAAATGCCGACAGAAGAGAAAATTATATATAATACTTTGTCACACTTAAAGAAGCGATTTATTTATATTAACTACGTAATGCTTTTGTAATTTTTTTATACCACAAAGGTGGCACACAGGCATACAGTTTCACCTGATGGCGCGCGGTTACCGTAGCCTAAGGACGCGCGTAACACCAGGGGCGTCACTCACGCGTTGCCGACCCTGTAAAAATCTCTTCTCTCCCTTTATACATAGTTCGGGTTTAAATAAAAAGGTTAGGTAATTATAAAATTATAAACTGTTTATTACTCTTCTCTTCAATCTTCTATCAAGATCCATTCCTGAAGAACCCCATGTACCTGGAGTAAAATAGTAATAATAATAATAAATCTTTATTGGAACAAAAATGTGTTTACAAATATTATGCAAGCCCTGAATCCCAAACTAGCGTTAGCTGTATATTGGGAATCAGTTCCTTCCCAGTAAGTAGTGAAGTAAAATTGACGCAACATATTTACAATACATGGATAATATTATTATCTGGATACAATAGAACATGTTTAACTAACGAAAGTGAGTGGTGTGTGTGTGTGTGTGTGTGTGTGTGTGTGTGTGTGAGTGTGTGTGTGTGTGTGTGTGTGTGTGTGTGTGTGTGTGTGTGTGTGTGTGTGAGTGTGTTAAAGTGTGAATTGCAACGTTGATTTTATTTCGCTATTACCAAAAAATTTTCAATGTCGTCATAGTTCAAATCCTTGAGCCAAAGTTTAATTTTTATTTTAATTTCGTAGTCACTGAGACTTTTGGTGCTAAAAATTAAGTTGAGTTTGTTATAGAGCCTAGGCGCAACATGGCAGTAGTGTTGTTGGGCAAATTTACTTTTCACTCTGGGAACTGGACATTTGTCTAGCCTTTTACCAGATGGTTTTTGAAGGGGAACAGAGGTTTTGTGGTATCTTCTTATACATTGGTAGACAAATAACTTCCTTACAGTCAGGACTTCAGCTTTCTCATAAAGCGAAATTGTAGGGTGGCGAAATGGTAAATAAAATATTATTTTTAGTACTGCCCTTTGTGCCCTTTCCAGCTCAATCAGGTGTGTCTTAGCTGCCATGCCCCACGAGCATATGCAATATGTGATAACACATTCCGCCAAGGCTTTGTATGTTTGTATCAATAGTGTTGTGTCCGGTATCAGTCTCAAATCTTTAAAAATATATATAAGTTTTCTTAACCGGTTGCTAGTTCTAGCTATATGTTTCTTCCAATTCAATTTGTCATCAATATTTACTCCTAAATACTTGATATCAGTAGCTCTTGATAACATAGGACAACTACATTGTGGTGAAATGCCATTATTGGAACGGTTACAGGGATAACAATGCATACGAAGCTGAAAATTTTTAGGCGAGGCCGCCATCGTTTTACTAAAGCAGAGGAATTTAGTTTTATCTACATTTAGTGATAATAAGCTATCCTCAAGCCATACAGCGACAGCAGACATGCCTCTTTCAGCCAATTGTTGTACGTTATCCCAGGTATCACTATGAAAAAGAATGACAGTATCGTCAGCAAACATTTGTATCTTGGCACCCCTCATTTGACATTTGCACAGTTCGTTAATGTAAGCTAGAAACAGCTTCGGACCCAGAGTACTGCCCTGCGGCACCCCATATGATCCCAAACTAAAATTACTAAGGTGGTTACCAACTCTAACATATTGCTGTCTTTCAGTAAGGTAACTCCCGAACCACGAAAGTGCGTTCCCCCTGATTCCTAGGCTCTCTAAGCGAGTTAAAAGGATTGGAATGGATACGGTATCAAACGCCTTTCGTAGGTCAAGGAAGACTCCTACGCATTTATCGTTATTGTCAAGGTGTGCTGTGATGTTAGTGGTAAGCTGTAAGACAGCATCTTCAGTGGAATGATTGGCACGAAACCCATGTTGATTCTCACTGATAAGTTCACAACTCTCAAGGTAGTTAGTTAGACGTTTGTTCATAATTTTTTCTATAACTTTAGACAGGGTGCTTAAGAGAGAAATCGGCCTATAGTTTGTAGCACGTGACTTATCTCCTGACTTATAAATTGGGCTAACGATTGCGCTTTTAAATATTTTAGGAAAAATACCATGTTCAAAACTTAGATTAGTTAAGTAGCATATGGGCTCCGCAAGAGAGCTACCACATGATTTCAAGACGGACGCTGTTATTTTGTCAATGCCTGGAGCGCTGTACGTCTTAAGACTCCCAATCACTTGAAGTACCTCTGAAGGATCAGTTAGATGTAGTGCCATAGATTTTAATGGTATGTCTGTTGTTTTAGCTCTTTTGGCTAGAGTTTTCTCATCTGTGTCTAGCTTTTGTAGGGTCTGGCTTGCAAGATTTGAGCCAATAGATGTAAAGAACCTGTTTACTTCATCGAGAGATTCGGTAACAGTAGCTTTTAAGTTAAGCAATTCTGTAGACGATGTGTTACCCTTGTTCATATTGCATAATTCTTTAATCGTTTTCCAGGTTTGTCTTATATTACCTTTATTTTTGTTTAATTTATCAGTGTAGTAATTTCTTTTTAACGTTTTTATTATTCTTTTTAGTGTATTTCTATAAATTATATATCTATTTTTAATATCTTGGTTGTCTTGATTTTTTTTGGCTTTTTTATGCATTAGATCTCGTTTTCGTATGGATTTTACAACCCCTATTGTGATCCAGGGTTTTAAAGGTCGGTTGCGTTTAGGAGTATTTTTTATAGTGGTATTGGCGTTAATGCAGTCACATAGTTTTGTTGTCAATATTAGTGCTGCCTGGTTTACATCTGTTGTTGAATAAAGTTCGTTCCATGATTCATTAACCAAGCATTTATTTACGCCATTGAAATCAATTTCCGACTTAACCACATGAGCATTTTGCATAAAATTAGAGGCATAGTCAATGTGCAGTAGGATAGGTGAGTGATCCGTTAGTTCGTCAAAAACAAAACTTTGTACCTTACAAGTGGATTTTACCATAAAATGGTCAAGACACGTCTTTTGCCTAGTAGGACAGTCAATTGCCTGCTTTAGTCCATGGCTCGCCATAAGATTTAAGTATTTTGAAGAGTTAGCGTTTAGATTCTCAGGCATTATGTCTATATTTAAATCACCTGTCAAAATAATATTATTACCCTTGTTACATGTGTCTATTATATTATCAAGGGAATTTATATAGCTAAGCGGGTTTTTAAAACAAGGTGGTCGGTAGGTACAAATAATACATATGTCATTATTAATTTTAATCACAATACAGTTTCCTTCAGAACAATCTGGCTCGAATGAAGTCGCCTCAAACGAATCCCGAATATAAACTACAACTCCATCATTCTGATTTAGTGTAATATTCGATCTGAACATTTTATAGTTATTTATAGAGGGTAGTAATAAATGATCATTAGTCCAGCATTCTGTCAGTACTAAGACATCAATTAACTTACAAAATTTTGCGAGAAACACAAGAAAAATGTCAAAGTTAGCCTTAATGCTCCTTATATTAACAGTTAAAATAGAAAGATACTTATGTTTAGATTCGGGTATTAGTTGTAGATACTCTGCGGGCTCATTCAACCTTCTGCACTCAATACCCTGGTTGTCAACGTCATTCATTACCGTAATATTAGTTGGATTGAATTTTGTTTGGAGGAAAGATTTATGTCACAAATTAATACTAAAAACAGGATAGCTGTTACATTTACATTGCAGTTTCCTGCTGAGATCTTTACTTTATAAACGTTGAGAATAATTGAATTATTTTTATATTTCAGTGATATAGTCATCAGAAGGCTATAAACAGTATATAGGGAAACATTACTCTTATTGATTTGGTTTGGTTTGGTTGTTTTTGGTTTTATAGTAGGGCATATAAATCTATGCATTGATTTGCATATTAAGGAATATAGTTTTGGGTAGATAAGGTTTGATACATTTTTTGTTGTCGGAAGTGCGTTTAGGTTGCAATCCTCGATTAATTTACATGTTGTGAGTGATGTGGTGGAGATGTGTTTGTGTGTTTGTTTGAGTGTGTTATTTATCGATAATATTATATATATAAAAGTTTGGAATAGGTGATGCAAGTAACGTGACTGCAATGTGAGTATGTAAATGGTCATGTAAATACAGATGCTAGAATTACAAAAAATTAAAATTATATAAGTAAAAATAAACAAAGTTGAAGTTCTAGTTAGTGAGTATCTAAAATAAGTTAGTAGTCATTTACTTTTTCCTAGGTTCTCAAGATCCACTTCATTTTTTATGATGACATAACGGTCCCCGTCCGTCTTTCGAATTAAGATTTTACCAAAAGAAGTCCAGCAATATTTGTAGTTATTATTGCCAGCAAAACAGCGAGTTAAATAATACAAGCGCTGCGCTTTTGGAGTAAGTTTTTCTGATATGTATATTGGTGTACAGGGTCCTTCTGTTTTAAGATGCGTAGTATTCAGCTTATTTTGTTTGTTGGCGGAGTTAAACTTTCGTGCCTTATTAATGATCGCATCCTTAGTTACAGCGCTTGTGAAGTCGACATTTATTGTAGTGGAGTTGTTTTTGTTTTTAACTCGAAATACATCCTTAATTTCATTTGACTTTATAGGGTGACCAATCACGTCGGCCGTCGTTTTCATAATAGCAAGGAGGTCTTCTTTGCTCTCATTCTGTTTTATAGGGACATTTCTAATCTCTAATTTGGTGGAGAATAGTTGACGTTCCATATTGTCCACTTTTTCTTCCAGCTCACGGATATAGCGGCGGTCGTTCTCACATTCGGACTCCATGCTAGTAATTTTAATTTTTATATCATCGTACTCCTTTGATATAAAACTAATGGAGTCTTTTATTTCAGCATTCTGGGCAATTATTTCGGAGATAGCGGCTTGTATTGATGAGAACTTGAGATCGGATTGGGCTGAAGACGCCGATAGCAAAGAGCGTATTTCATCCAGGCGAGACATGCAATCACAATCATCACGCTTACGCTTCATGCGAGTAGTAATATTACTGTCCTGTCCTATCGTGGAGAGATCAGGAGAAGACCCCGACTGCACGATTATTCGAGAAGAGGACTGAATTGTGGCCTTATCAATTTGCTCCGCTGTTGGTGTACGGGGCGGTGTACGTTTAAGGGGCATATTATAGAAAAAAAAATATATAAATTTTACCTTGAGTAAATCTGTTGAGGTAAACTTGGAACACACCCCAAACGCAACCTGTTGCCGCTTATTGTTCGCGGCAAACACTGTGACGTACCGTACTACTGACGCGTGCGCAGAGTAGCTTGCGATTCGACTTTCGTCTCAGTTGTTGCTGTCTCGCTCCTGCACCGACTCCGCGATCACTGTTCTGTTATGCGCGCCTAGTACTTTGTCTATTAATTTCGTAATTTAATTTTAAATAAACAATAATTTTGCAACTTTAACAGGGCGCACGTCCGTTTGCTTTCGCAGTCCGAGGGGAAGCCGATAGTAACAATTATATTCAGATATACTCACAAACTTTCGCACTTATGGAATGTAGATTGTGTATTGGAATATATGTAGTAATTTGATTGTTGCGCTAAACAAAGGCTTTTTTACTCACCATAACATTTGATAGAAAAATCCTATAACTTTTACTTAGAAGGCTTCATTAGGCCCAAAGAGGTTCAATCAACATTAAACTGTATCCATTATTCGTTCATTCGTTCCATCCCATTCAATTTCATTCGGTCGCCGAGTGAACGGTGGAACTTTATCGGTTTATGGCGATTGTTTATTTTCATGATTACTTCTCAATTCGTTTCTTTTTACAAATTATTTCCATTGAAGACAATTTATTTACCACTAGCTGCCTCCGCGTGGTTTTACTCAAGTAGTTCCCGTTCCCGTGGGAATACAGGGATAAAATATAGCCTTTGTTACTCAGTGATAATGTAGCTTTCTAATAAAAAAAGAATTATTAAAATCGGTCCAGTACTTTTTGAGTTTATTCGTTACATACAAAAAAACAAATCTTTCCTCTTTATAATATTAGTGTAGACTAGCTAACACGGAAATAAAATATAGCCTATGTTACGCCTTGATAATGTAGCTTTCCAATGGTGAAAAATTTTTGAAATCGACTGATTAGTTTTTGAGTTTATTCATTACAAACATAGACACACTAAAATATAAATTTTACCTCTTTATAATATTAGTGTAGATACGCGAGTAAATCCACGGCGCAGATATTAGTAGGTAATTTAATAAACATGTAGACGGATAGAAGATTGAAATATAAATTGAAAATACAGTGGATTAAAGATTCAAAGACCTTTCGAGTTGAAATAAGTAGGTAATATTTATTTAATATCAAATAGCTTTGAGATAAGCTTTATAATTGGCAAAAGAAAACTTTGATGTTCACAGAAATAATATTATACAAGAGATTATTATCATAATCTTTGCGAGCTTTGTTAAATAAATACGCCAATTTTACATGTATGATTTCTATTCAAACCCGAAATTCAAAAAAAATTGGTTGCCTGTAAAGTCGGTATACGGGCGAAAGTTTTACGTGACAACGACTTTGAGTGGTAAAATAATTTTAATGTGAATATTCATTCGTATAGTAGGAAGAAGGATGAAATAATAGTAACAATTTAAAACATAACGTCACGTAACGTGAGCGGAGCGTAACGCAGTTTCTTGAAGTGTCACCCGGCAAACCAATTTATAAGACGTTGTCACGTCAAAAAGAAAAAAACATAGTCCATGACTTTCCCTGATCTTTAGTCTATATTTGTGCATATTCTATTCATCAAAATCGGTTCAATGGTTTTGTTGTGAAAGCGTTACAGACAGCTTCTTTGGTATTTATAATATTAGTAGGGATAATAAGAGACAAGCATAATTTGGCGGTTTCAAAGGACCTGCCGCGGACACTCAGGTTGTGGAATGAGCTCCCCGCCATGGTATTCCCAATGGAGTACAGTATGGGGTTCTTCAAGAAGGGAGTGAAGAGATTTTTACAGGGTCGGCAACGCGTGAGTGACGCCCCTAGTGTTGCAAGCGTCCATAGGCTACGGTAACTGCTTCTCATCAGGTGGGACCGTATGCCTGTTTGCCAATTTATGGCATAAAAAATACCTATCATTAAGTCTTGCCACTATAAAAACTTGCTTTAAGCTGTATGGCTGGTTGCCTTGGGGTTAGTGATCGTGACTTAGCCGCCGGTCATGGCTTCAATTCCCACTCAGAACAAACATTTTTGTATATGAACATAAATATCTATACTATTATGTATTTAAAAGTAATATATCAGCTATCTGATTACCATAACACAAGCTCTGCTTAGTTTGGAATCACATTGACCGTGCGTAAAAAATGTCCCAGGATATTTATCTTTTCTAGAATATTCGATGCCAGACATTTTATGAACATTCTAGAAAAATATTGCTTGCTTCATAAAACGTTACTGCTTCAGTGGAAATAGGTATTTCCCCGGACAAAAACTACCCTTAGACTTTTACTAGGAACATAAAAAAATCCTCTCAAAGAACATAATATAAGTAGTACAAGCTCTGCTTAGGTCGGAATTAGACTAGATGTTTAACTCATAAAATCTTCAGACTAGTTTTTGCTACTCTGACCAAATTTCTGGTTGGTCTACTGTCTCGGATGTTAATATTTGTATACGTACTAGTGGCTCCCCGCAGTTTCACCCGCGTACCCGAGAGATCTTCCATTTTCCCTGGATTAAAAGTAGCCTATGTCCTTTCTCAGGCTCTAGACTATCTATGTACCAAATCAAATTTAAATCGGTTTTGTCTACAAACAGACAGACAGACAAACGAGTTACTTTAGCATTTTAAATATTAGTATAGATATTTCATTATTTTCATTCGCGTGGTTCACCCACATAGTTCCCGTTCCCATTCAAATTCAAGAAATAAAATATAGCCTATGTTACACTCCGATAATGTAGCTTTCCAATGGTGTATGAATATTTGAAATCGGCACAGTAGTTTTTGAGTATATCCATTATAAACATACACACAAAAATACAATTTTTTTCTGTTTATAATATTAGTATAGATATGTATAAAACTGAGCCGTTTCGAGCTATCTTTTAAATTAACGAGGGAACACTGAGGTGTCCCGTTTGTAGGTCAAGAGGGCTTCATTCTGATCGGAGTCATCTTCGGGTTCAATGTATGACATAAGTAGGTGAACGGGGTGCTAGTACCGACACTGGGTGAAACAGCTTAGGAGGGCATGAAGGTTGAAAAGATATGAATTGAAGGTGCGAGTCACGCGGAGTTTATTTATTTATTTGATTTATTTACTAGCATACCCGGTAGACTTCGTTCTGCCCACCAGCGCCACCTACCGGGTCCAAATTGATGTATTATACATAAAAACCTTCCTCATGAAATACCCCGTAATTTGGTGAAAACCGCATGATAATCTGTTCGGTAGTTTTTGTGTTCATCGCGTTCAGACAGACAGCCAGAGGCGGCGAGGACTTTATTTTATATACTATATATAGATGTCGTTCACGTGATTATTAAAAAAAAATGTTTATTTCAACAATTCTAACAAATTCTTCCAAAAAGCCGACAGACTTGTTTCTCCAACAAAACAAATTAATCCCGAAAAACTAAGTAAATCATGTATAACGCTTTTGAATCAAAACCACTTGGCCGGAGCTTTGCAGAACACTGGAAAAGCTCTATCCGGTGAATTCCACACTCATTTCCGTTTCCGGAGCGTAGGATCTTCTGATCTCAAACATGGGGGATGTGGGAAAGGGACTGAATATGTGTGTTTGTAGTGAAATTATATATTTACGAATAGACTTTAAAAGAATTATTTTCAACTTTAAATAGACTTTTCATTAACAACTAGCTGCCTCCGTGGATTCACCCGCGTAGTACTTGACCCCGTAGGAATATACGAACGAAATATTGCCTATGACACTCACAAATAACGTAGCTTTCCATTGGTGAAAGAATTATTCAGATAGGTTGAGTAATTTTGGAGCCTGTTTATAACAATGAAACAAAAATAATCCCTCTTTATAATATTACTATGTAGTTGACCCGCGCAACTTCGTTAGCATCACTTGGCCGTTTATGCAACATTTTTGATTGATACTCCGCTCTTATTCGTTGTAGCGTGATGATATATAAGTATAGCATATAGCCTTGCTCAATAAATGGGCTATTTAACACTGAAATAATTTTTCAAATCGCACCAGTAGTTCTTGAGATTAGTGCGTTCAACCAAACAAACAAGAAGTATAGATAACTAAAACACTTAAAATTCTTAACCATATCATTTCTTCATGATCATCAGCTCATACACATCTCCACCGAGGAGCTCGAGCCACCCCTAACAATGAGGGGGTGTAGGCCATAGTTCACCACGCGGGCCTAGTGTGGATTGGCGGACTTCACATGCCTTTGATTGTGACATCTCGGGCACGCAGGTTTCCTCACGATGTTTTCAATCACCGAAAGCCAGCGGTGTGAATCCGTACATAAGTTTTTATAAAACTCAGAGGTACGGGCCGGTGTTGGAACCTGCACCCTCATGATCGTGAGTTTCTTAGCTAAATAAAAAGTCGTCTACAAACACTACCTAATACCCCGTCATAGATTGAAACAGGAAAATAACAAGGAAATTGGAGGAGACAGTAGGAATGTTGAATAAAGCCTGTTGGAAACAATTTCCCGGATGAAGAGTGAAGTTTAACGCAATTATTTTATTAGTTCAATTTGCAGCATCAACTTTATAACTCACTTGGACGAGAAGCAATCATCTATTTTGAATTTTGACCTTATTTATTCTAGCTTCTGTCATGCAGTTTCACCCGCGTAGTTCCCATATGTGTAGGAATATAGGGATAAAATATAGCCTATATTACTCAGTGATAATGTAGCTTTCTAATGAAAAAAGAATTATTAAAATCGGTTCAGTTCTTTTTGAGTTTATTCATTACAAACACACACACAAAAATATAAATTTTTCCTCTTTATAATATAAGTTAAATCAAGACAAGCACACAAATGTTTGGCGTGGGAAGGATTCAAATACACGACCAGTGGCCTGAAGTCAGGGTATCAAAATCAGGGTTGCTTGCTGATAGTAACGTATCAATCAGGTATCCTTGCCTTGTATTTTAGCACTCACCTTTTTAGTTATATCAAATAGAGACCTATTCAGTTTATTGCCCACATTTTATTTTGTAAATTAGCACATTTATTAGACTTTATAAAAATATGTTACAAAATATTTAATGTGTCTTTCTATATACCTTTTTTAGCATTTTTAGTAGGTTAGTATGTGTGCATTTCATACATTAATATCATTGTTCCTCACTTATTAGTATAATTTCATTATAATTATGTGTCTTGTCTTTTTTCAGGTAAGTAAATCCACGTGAAACAACTAGTCTATATCACTGGTAAGGTTCAATTTTTTTTTCTATGACTTCAGTTAAAAACAATGGTATATTGTTAATATAAAAAATATACTTCAATTTTTGTATCATTTTCGGGGTATTTATTTACCAAAACAACAAAAATGATTTAAAGTTCTATTCCTTCACTGCCAACAAAACAAACGGAGCTTTCCGAAAAGCACCTGGCAAAGTCACAGCTATGAAAGCTGCCGTGCAAACAGCGGAAGTTACACCGTTTAAGATAAGCGCAGCTTTATCAACGAGGTATGTGAAAAGCTCCTCTCAAGAGGGCGTTGATTTACTCGACACTTGAAAGGGGTTCTAACGGTAACTGAAACGGCTACTCAAGTCTTTCCATAAATCCATATACTTAGACGTCATTTTGGTACAGAATCTAGCACATCTTAACCAATATATAAATGCGAAAATAACTCTGTCTTTCTCGCTTTTCTCTTTACTGAAACGATATAAATTGGGTACACAGATAGTCTAGACTCTAGAACCTGAAAAAGTACATAGCTAAATTTGTATCCCGGGAATGGAAGATCTCCCGGGTACGCGAGTAAAACCGCGGGTAGCCACTAATAATTGATATAATATATCTAACAGGGCGATTCACGCGTAAACTATTATTAAGTATAAATTATTTATTTTGACAAACCTCTACGTTTCGAGTTTCATTGACAGTAGTCACGAGAAGACTGGAATGGCGTTGAATCAGTGTTTGGAGGAGCGAGAGTTTTTTTCAACTACCCGCAGTTTGATTAATAAATTTGCAATCTAGTAGGTATTGAATTTATATATTTATAAATATATATCACTAACGGACCCGGCAGACTTCGTTCTGCCTACCAGCGCCACCTACCGGGTCCAAATTTATGTTTAAAAAAACATTACCGATCAAACTCCGTAATTTGGTGAAAACCGTATGAAAATCTGTTCAGCAGTTTTTGTGTTCATCGCGTTCAGACAGACAGACAGAGGTGGCGAGGACTTTGTTTTATATATACAGATTTCACATCCCAAGATGTTTATTTACCTATATATTATACTTTCTATTAAGATGTATATAAAGAGGTAAAAGTTCTCTATTAAACCTTGACTCTACTGAAATCACATTTGTCTGCTCCTTCACCCAGCGACCTTCGAACCTTTAGTGTGAATGAACTTTAATACTATGTATAACAATATTACTAATTTAAATCTGACCTTCATTTTGATCTCGAGACTAGAATTTTATTTAATAATCAATCCCGGTTTGGCTTAATCAAATCAAATCAAAATCTTTTTTATTCATATAGGCCTCAATAAAGCACTTATGAATAGTCACTATAAAATTTTTACTGAGAAGAGCCGGCAATAAACTCAGTAATTACTCTTTTCAAAAACCAACTTAGATTTACTAGCCTACTAATATTATAAATGCGAAAGTTTGTGAGAATGGATGTAGGAATGGAAGTTTCTCTTTCACGTAAAAACTACTGAACGGATTTGGAACAGAGATAGTTTATACACGGGATTAATGCATAGGCTTCACTTCCCGGAATAGAAAGTCTATATGCTATTCCAGAAGAAATTCTAACTCTGTGACAAATTTTATTCAAATCCCTTCAGCCGTTGTTGCGTGAAAGTGTAACAAACATCCATATATACCTTACATTCTCACAAATTTTCGCATTTATAATGATACTAGCTTCTGCCCCGCGATTTCACCCACATTCTCGGGATCTACAATTTTTCTGGGATAAAAAGTAGTCTATGCATTAATTCAGGATGTCAGCTAACTTGATACAAAATTTTATTAAAATCCCTCCAGCAGTTAAGACGTGAATAAGTAACAAACATAGACTCCGTCTCTTCCGTCTATATAATACTTGTGTGATAAGTAGGATAGGATAGGACGTCACACACCCCACAAAATTTTTGTCAGTAAATTGCGCGACCCGCCCAAACCTGACTATATCATTTGCGAAGTCACAGTAAATAAAATATATATTAACTAGAATTCACTTAAGTAAACTCATTGTCACCCAGTCCGCCATTATGCCTATCTAGATATCTCCACAATACAATGCCATTTGACGCCGCTCTATGCCTTTGTCAACTCTGAATTGAGTCTTGGGCTATTAGAACCGCGATACTGTACCGCTAACATCTAAATTTTAATATGACTATGAAAGTGACTATTGTCTATCTCCCTCGTGCGCACTGCCGCCGATAAGTGCCTCTCTATCTACGCGTTCTATTGAATCGATTCACAGTATTTAAAGGATCAATTTTTGAGTTAATATGTATGTATTAATAAGTGCAATAAGGTTTTATTTGATTTAATTTAATGATAATCTCTTTATCCGGTTGTGATATTTGGTTGTAGGTTCATGAAATTATACCTAACTAGCGGAGCCGGCAGACTTCGTTCTGCCCACCAGCGCCACCTACCGGAACCAGATTGATGTATTATGCATAAAAACCTTCCCCATAAAATACTTCGTAATTTGGTGAAAACTGCATGAAAATTGCATGTTCAATTGTTTTTGTATCCATCGTATACTTTTGTTTATAAATAACTACCTAGCGGCCCCCCGTGGTTTCACTCGCGTACCCGGACAGACAGTATTAGTATAGATGAAATTAAGGATCATAAACTACATAAGTAATAATGCTGTACTTCCCCGCTGTCAGCTTATGCTTCCGCTTGTGCAGCTTACTTTGTGGCCCGAAAGTGCTACCATTATTCTATTCTCGCCTTTATTGTCCGTTAAATTGACATGTCCGTAAGTTTACGATGCGATATAAAGTTAGTTTGGAAGCTTGAAGCTTAGGTGTTGGATTAATTTGACGACAAGTCTGCTATCTATTGTGTTGCTAGCTTTTGCCCGTGACTTTACTCGTATTATCTACCCTAGGTTAGAAAATAATGTATTAATAATAAATACCTTGGGACATTTTTCACACACGGCCAATCTGATTCCAAAGTAAGCTTCAAATGAAACTTGTGTTATGGTAACCAGATAGCTAATATACTACATATAATACATTTAAATACATACTTATATAGATATTTACATCCAGACTCAGAACAAACAGACATATTCATGCATACAAATATTTGTCCTGGGTGGGATACAAACCCACGACCGGCGGCTTGAGAGTCAGGGTCACTAACCACATTGCCGACCGGGCTGTCGAAATATAAATGTAAATGAGAACATATAGATTTTTTGTTAATGCATTTAGAAACGTAACTTTAAACTATAAATTAGGGGAGAGTGGGCAAATATTTTAATTGTTTTACTACGTCAATTTAAACCTCTTTTGTTCACTACTCGTTTCCTGAACAGTGCACCAGGCACCTTCCCAGATTTATCTTTAAATGTTATCTATCATTTTACATAAATCATATAAATGTAATATCTCCGAACATAAATTCACATTTTGTCTGTTACATTGAAGAATATGGGTCAGATGCAATATTTCCTTATGATAAATGATTCGTTGTCAACAGAAACGTTTTTTCTCCCTTTGTTGCTGATAGTGGGAACTATCAACGTTTTCTGTAAAAAAATACTGTCTTAGTGCGAGTTGTGGATGAAGGGTTCCGCATCACAGGAGAAGATTTAATAATATTCAAATTTAAATTAAAATAGATTGGTACGGAAGTCTTTGAAATTTATTTAATTATTTACTTTATTTGGGACAATTTACAGTAATATATATGTATCTATATGTTTCTATTATATACCTATCAAATAAACAAAAAGAAGAAGAAAGATATTAGTCGTTATAGCGCAAACAGAAATACACATTATGTGATAATTTCAATTGTCTTCATATTACTGATCATGATACATATCCCCGTGACAATGAACCGACGGACAGCAGATGTTTTTAACAGCGTTTTAAGTTATCATTCGAGTAGGGAAACCTAAATATAATATATTTCATAACAGCCATTTGATAAGTGTTTTTTGTAACTCGAAAAAGTTTTGATCCTAAAACTTGTTCCATTTTCGCTATATTTGTAGGAGAAGCCAAATTCAATTATGTGAATAGTTTGATATTGCATCTCATTAGTTAGGTACGAAGATCTAGATTTCCATAGTATACTAAATCCCCTTTGTGTATCAATTACAAGCAATATGTCTTGCAGTTGGCCACAAGCCAGCTATGCAAAGCTTCTCAAAGCTCACAACAAGCTTTATTGGCTGGCTGACTTAACGGAAGTTTAAATGAATAATATTTAGCTATGTACGTGCTCTGAATTGTTTTACAGTTGGAAAAGTATAGCTTTATTTAGATTTATTAAAAATATAAATAGTGTATATTTGCTGTGTGTCTGCGCCTACAACTATTTTAAGAGCAAATGTACATTCTGCCTGACCTTGCTATCCTAGTATATAGTTAATTTGTTAATATTATATAGCTGCCATTACATGTCATTCATTCCATTTTGAACCCTCGCCTAGAGAGGTCGATCCCACCTTCAATAGAGACTAGATACAAGTACCATTTGTAACGATTTTTATTTAAATATTATAAGGGTCTGAATTTTCCCCAAGTCTTTTATTTGGATCCACAAAGCGCCCTTGAGACGCAACATTTGGCGACCGTGACAGGACGCGTTCGTTGAAGAAAGGAAGTCCAGTTTTTGCCGGTCACCGAGGAGGTGCCAGCAGTTCCAGCTTTTCCAGTGGGACATCGCCGCGTAGCAGCCGATCAACGAAAAATATCTATCGCAGCCAACTACGCCGCCGGGAGCCTCTGAGAACCTTGCAAACTGTCTGCAGCCGTGTTGCATCGAATCCCTCAGCTAAGTGCCATCCCTTCTTATCCCACCTATATTTTCCTCGAAACCGTGTCCACTTGTGCAAAACATCAAAATTTACTAGCCCCTTTTACTCAATTTCTATTAAACGAGTTTAAAATTCCCTATTAGGTATACTGAGTAGGTACCCACCTACCCAAAATATAATTTAAATTTTTTTCCTAACGATATTAACGGTTTACTTTTAATAACTGCATCAAATTCAAGATTCCCGCTTCATTACGCAGTCATTACATACTGCGCTCTTATCTATTGCCTCCACAAAACAGCTGTTCGATTCAACCGTGCCAGCTAGATACCGTTAACCGAACAGCGCTACGACGACACCGAGCGCCATTTTTTATGTGAATCTTGAAGGTTATAACGTGTGGGCTTGAAAATCAAGTAAAATTGGTATAATTAAGTTTATTTTTCCAATTAAACGTTACGAATACGTTTAGAAACGTTCTCAAGTGCATCTAGTGTATAAAGTGCGTGTAATTCAGTGAATTAAACACGTAAGTTCAACATAATCTCATTATATAGTATCAGTAATTTATTGTGTAGTCATTGTTATATCATTTTATAGTTAAAATGTCGTTAGGCGAAGGAACTAGTGCATTATCCAAAGAATATAAGGATTTGACCTTGAAACGCAGTTCTATCAAAGGACGGTTAACAAAATTTAAAAATTATTTGGATAAGGCTGCCTCACTTGACACATTTAGCACAATACAATTAAATGAGTTAACCATAAAAATTAGCAAGCTTGAGGCGCTTTCAAACGAATTTGATGCGTTGCAGACTCAAATAGAAGTGTTAAATCCTAGTTTTCTAGTTAATGAAATTAACGAACGTGATAACTTCGAGCAGGATTTTATTATTAATTTAGCTACGGCTCAAGCTTTACTAGACCGTCACAATAAACCCAAAAATGTTTGCTGCTCGGATAGCAATTCATCGCGCGGTCATGGTGATCATGGTCATAGCCCAGGCTTGAAGCTGCCTCAGATCCAGATAGCGAAATTTGATGGATCCTACTTTAGATGGCTCGAGTTTCACGACACATTTTCCACATTAATTCACGAAAATGACAATATAAAAACGATCCACAAGTTTCATTATTTGATATCTTATTTACACGGTGAGGCGGCTCGTGTTCTTTCAAATATTGAAGTTTCTGAGTCTAACTACAACAACGCTTGGCAACTATTATGTGAGCGTTACAACAATAAAAGGCAATTAATTAATTTTCACTTAACAGCTCTTTTTAATATTAAACCTGTGATGCGTGAATCAGAAACTTCACTACGTTATTTAGTCGACCATGTCACAAAGAATCTCCGTGCGTTAACTAGTTTAGGTCAACCTACCAATCATTGGGATACTTTGATTGTTTTCATGATTTCCTCTAAGCTAGATGCCAACACTATGATGAAATGGGAGGAATTACGTAACACGCTGGATGATTCACCTTCGCTTGCTCAATTCAACAAGTTTTTAACTGACAGAGCTAATGTTTTAGAGTCACTTAATAAGGCTAACAAATCCGTTCATGCTAAATCTATCTCTCATCCTTCAACTAGCAAACATATAAATCACACAACCTTATCTAATCAAGCTTCAACCACACGTACCGAAAATGAGTGTTACATATGTAAGAAACCCCATCGAATATACGATTGTCCTATATTTCAGGCTAAGAGTGTCTCTGAGCGAATTGCAGCGGCATCGAGCGCAAAGTTGTGTCTCAACTGCCTCCGTCCTGGCCATCCCACCCGCGCATGTCGCATGGGACCATGCCGTGAGTGTAAGCGTAAGCACAACACGCTGCTGCACATTCCTAAGGAGTCCCAGACTTATACGGAACCTGAGGTAACAGATCAAGAATCTTTTGTGGCGTTCTCGAACCAACAGTCTAGTGAGGTTATGTTGTGTACAGCATTGGTACAAGTTATCAATCCCAAAACGAATAAGGGTGAAACCGTTCGCACACTTCTAGACTGCGGCAGTCAATCGTCCTTTATATCCAAGTCATTGCAACTAAAACTAGGTTTCTCTTGCAATTCCACTCAGATAAGCGTGCTAGGTATAGGCAATCAATGCAACAACAACGTTACTGAGAATTGCACAGTTAAAATTCAATCGCTGACTAATAAGTTTAATATCACGTTCACGTGTTTAGTTTTAAAGCAATTAACAGGCTTACTACCTAAAGGTTATATTAGCTTACAAGCATTAAAGTTACCCAGCAACATCGAACTTGCTGACAAGAATTGGAATGAGCCTGCACCCGTAGATATGATCCTAGGGGCTGACGTCTTTTGGGATATCTTAGGGTCTAATATTATAAGGTTAGGCAGTCACTCACCACAGCTTAGGAGTTCCCAGTTAGGATGGTTGATCGCGGGCAACATCACACCTACTCATGCATCCGTTTTCTCACACGTTGCTTCCAGCTACACTCACTGCAATCATACCACTCGCACACATACTGCCATTGAAGCTGAACATTCAGACATTCATAATCAGATGTGCCGATTTTGGGAGTTGGAAGAATTGCCACACACTAGTTATGTGAGTAGTAATGATAGGGCGTGTGAGCAACATTTTATTAAGCATACAACGCGTTCAGAGTCGGGCAGGTTTTGCGTTAAACTACCCCTAGTTGACTCACCCAGCTGCTTGGGTAATTCTTATAACGCGGCTAGAAAACGATTTTTAAATTTAGAGAAACGTTTTAGGCGTCAACCGGAAGTTAAAACACAATACGTAGATTTTATTAAAGAGTATGCTAGTCTAGGACATTTGTCTGAGTGTTCACTGCCTATTCCGGAGCCTAACTATTATCTTTGCCATCATGCCGTTTTTAAGGAAGGTAGCGAGTCTACCAAGATACGTGTGGTATTCGATGGATCCGCTCGTACGTCTTCTGGCTATTCCATAAATGACCTTCAGTTGGTGGGACCAACTTTGCAAGATTCACTGTTCTCAATCCTCATTAGAGCGCGACAACATAAATATCTTCTTACTGGCGATATTGAGAAGTTTTATCGTCAAGTAGAATGTCATGAGGATGATCGCAGTTTTCAATTGATATTGTGGAGAGAACATGAGTCTGAGCCCATCCGAACATTAAGGTTAAATACTGTCACTTATGGACTTTCCAGCGCTAGTTTTTTAAGTACACGCTGTCTCTGGCAACTAGGCGAAGAGTGCTGTGATGAACAAATCAAGACCATCATCCAGCATGACTTCTTTATTGACGATATGTTGACAGGCGGCGCCACTGAGGCCGAAATTTTACACATACAAAAAACTGTGTCTGATATATTAGCTTCAGGTTGCCTACCTCTACGCAAATTTCGTTCAAATTCGCCCGTAATACAACAGATCGCTGACACAGTAGATAATCTGTACCTTAGTCAGTCTACAAATGTTTTAGGTTTAGGCTGGAATCCTAAAGAGGATATGTTTTATTTTCCCACCAGGTTAGATCCAAAGAATATTCCAGAACTAACTAAACGGTCTATATTGTCCATAGTTTTTAAAATATTTGATCCCATAGGTTTACTTAGTCCTTGTGTAATCAAACCTAAAATGTTATTACAGCAGCTTTGGATCAAGGGGAAGACCTGGGATGAACCAGCCCCTCCAGAAATTATTAATGACTGGAATTTATTTCAGTCTAACTTAAACTCATTATTTGAAATAAAAATACCTAGACAAGTTTTATGCAGTTCACCTATCTTTATTGAACTTCACACGTTCAGTGACGCATCACAGTTAGCCTATGGCGCCTGTGCGTATTTATTATCTAAAAATATAGCAGGTGACGTCACCGTTCGTTTGCTATGCTCTAAATCCAAGGTGGCGCCACTGAAGCCAGTCACCATTCCGCGACTTGAGCTGTGCGCAGCCCTGCTTGCCGCTCGACTATGTAAGGCAGTACTAGATTCCCTGCGTTATAAGGTACATAGTTGTGTGCATTGGTGTGACTCAACAGTCGTGCTAGGTTGGCTTGGTAACGAACCACGAAATTTAAAAACTTTTGTCGCTAATCGAATTTCAGAAATAAACGATTTGACGGACACATCTTGTTGGCGTTACGTGTCCACCTCCCAGAATCCCGCAGATCTTATATCTCGGGGGGTCGATCCTCAAGGTCTACAAGGACTGATCCTTGTCCGTGCCACCATAGGTCTGAACCTATGGTGGCACGGACCTAGTTTTCTAACAAATCCTAAATGCGATTGGCCTGAGTTGAATCAAAGGTTTAATTTACAAGTAGATTTGCCCGAATTAAAACTAAAAACCAATAACTTATTGTCTACTTTCGAACAAGCTAACTTTTTCACATTTGAAAATTATAATGATTTCACTAAATTAAAACGTACATTCGCACTCGTTAAACGTTATTTAAATAATTGCAAGAATCCTAATAATAAAATAACCGGTTTCTTATCAACGCGTGAGCTTGATGACTCATTCTTACATCTATGCAAGATCGCTCAGAGACAGTCGTTCCCTGATGAATGTAAGGCATTGTATAATAATAAGGAGTTACATTTAAAATCTAAGTTAGTGCCTTTACATCCATTCGTAGATAAGGATGGAGTTATACGCGTTGGTGGGCGTCTCGACGCCTCAGCTTTTAATTTTAATAGAAAACACCCTATTTTGCTACACTCTTCACATTATTTTTGCAAATTAATTTTCGCATACGAGCATTTACGTCAATTGCACGCCGGGCCCCAGCTGTTACTAGCGACTGTGCGCGAATACGTTTGGCCTATTGATGGACGACGGGGCGCCCGCCGCGCCGCTCGCCTCTGTTTCACGTGTCGGCGCTTGCGCCCACGTTCATTATGCCCACTGATGGGCAACCTTCCTATGCAACGTGTTACGCCAGACTTCCCATTTTTATCGGTTGCACTAGATATGGCTGGTCCATTTGCAGTTTTAAATAGAAAGGGTCGCGGTGCTAAAACTACCAAGTTTTACTTAGCTATATTTGTTTGTATGCGCTATAAATGTTTACACTTAGAAGCCGTCAGTGAACTAAGCAAGGCTTCATTTTTATTATCACTACGGCGTTTTATATCCCGTAGGGGGAAGCCGGCGGAGATTTTTTGTGACAATGGTCGAAATTTTGTTGCCACCGCCAGAGAGCTAGGTAAATTCATAAAGGAAAATAGCACTTCTATTTCCAACTCTGCGGCGCAAGATAGCATAAACTTTATTTTCTCTCCCCCGTATAGCCCCCATTTTAACGGACTAGCTGAAGCAGGTGTAAAATCTTGCAAATTTCATATGAAACGTGTCATGGGTAATACCCATTTAACTCAAGAAGAATTTTCTACTCTTCTTGCACAAGTGGAGGCTATTTTAAATAGCCGTCCCTTACATCCCTTATCCTCCTCTCCTGACGACCTATCTTTCCTCTCCCCAGGGCACTTTCTGATCGGTCGAGCGCTCACATCGCTGCCGACACCAGTTCCTGACCAAGAAGAGAACCTGGGCCCGCTGCAACGTCATGCTAGGCTCGAGCAAATTCGCCGGCATTTCTGGCAGCGCTGGCAGAAGGAGTGCGTCAGCGAGATGCAACAGCGTATCAAGTGGCACCAAAACCACGACACCCTCAACATCGGTGACCTAGTTATCATCGAGGAAGACAACGTGCCGCCGCTGGCGTGGCGACTCGGTCGAGTTGCTCGCCTTTTTCCGGGATCCGACGGTGTCTCCCGTGTAGCCGACGTCAACACTGCTCGAGGATGCGTCCGTCGAGCACTTACGCGCCTTTGCCCCCTGCCTAGGCCTGAAGAGCTTTGAAACTCGCAAGTGCGTCGTTTCAAGGCGGGGAATATGTCTGCGCCTACAACTATTTTAAGAGCAAATGTACATTCTGCCTGACCTTGCTATCCTAGTATATAGTTAATTTGTTAATATTATATAGCTGCCATTACATGTCATTCATTCCATTTTGAACCCTCGCCTAGAGAGGTCGATCCCACCTTCAATAGAGACTAGATACAAGTACCATTTGTAACGATTTTTATTTAAATATTATAAGGGTCTGAATTTTCCCCAAGTCTTTTATTTGGATCCACAAAGCGCCCTTGAGACGCAACACTGTGTTTTATAGTACTTTTCTAAAGTAAATTTTGACCTTCCTACGTGCCCTTAGGGCTAGAACAGAAAAACTAGCTTTGACTATTTCCGAAGGCAAAGTGTTGCCCGTATCTGTAAGACAAAATGTAGTTTAGTAATAGAATGGCCCTTATATAGATTGTCGATAAAACCCTAAAACTTGTCCTTATGGTAAAAGAATATACTGTACCATCGATTGTTCTAAATCTATTTACTTATAAAATGTTAATTAAAAGGAATGCCTAAATGAGTTGCTAAGCAAAATTTCGAGAGCAAATTTTTGTCGTATTAATTCAAACGAGGTTTTCCCTCGGGTGGGCCAGAACCTAATAAACAAATTATTACCTAATCTAGTAACAAATAAATATCCTCAGAGATTAATTATCCATGCCAATTCTAATACTATACTAAACTCAGCCGAATTACCCAGACTAAAATATACGACTTAATCCTTAAAAGCTATAAATACTGTCTCTGAACGCAGTGAAACCTCTTGAAATGGTATTACTTAGTCCTCTGTAATTTAAATACAGTTCAAAATGTACTAACAACTTAACAACCGAGGCTTAATGAATAGGCTTTTGTCTTAACATCGAGTTTGTATTCTGTAGGACGCACTCGACCGGCGCGTGTCCCGCGGCTTCAGTCCAGCGGACCTCTCACGTGATAGTATACTAAACGAGCGGGACAGAGCATAAGCTGTACTCAAACATCGTCATGATGCGATACAGAATTGGAGCCCGAAGCTTGTGCATCTAATAACCGACCAGAATAAGTTGGTTAGTCCGTCCGTACCAATAATACGGAGACAAAGGCGTCTCTAGATGCAGTCGGATTGCAACGTAATCTCCCCAAGTTGCTTGGCCCAGTTTTGTTATGTGGCCATAAGATGGGTATTCAGAATAGGATGTGTTCATTTTATTTAACATTAGCTAATCTGTCTTATCTTCTGATTCTTCGCTCTTATTGGTCTTAGCGTGATGCTATAGCCTTCATTGAGAGATATGATAGATTAAATATTTTGTTTATTTGAACAAAAAGGTTTAGGAGTCTTTTCAATACAAACAAATAGACATTAAATCTTTTCTCAATACAATTAGTGTAGATGCTAAATATTCTATTTTAAATTGTGATATGTTAACAGCGAACAAATATGGCATTACTACTAAAGTTGTAACAAATTTAATGAATCAATTTAAAAAGTTTATCATACAGAGCAATATTTTACTTTACAATGATTCTCAAGTAAGTTCATTAGTAAAAGTACTTAAAATAAACAACACCTTACTACGTCGCTTAAGTTACAAATAATTCGTTTGGATTTGGCAACATCATATTACCTATTATAATTTGACAGGAGACGTCATTCCAAATCCAATATGGCCGCCGTTTCAGGTAGTAATTTAATTATTTCCTTATCCATCGTCATACGTTCGCTTAATAGAAGGCTTTTGATATTGTGATGTGTATTTCATAGATGTTAGCATAAATATGGTTAAAACACTTGCATTTCACTAAGCTCATATACAAGTAGGTAAAGATGACTGATTTTAGTAATTATGTACCTATATACATATATCTGGTTAAAAATATTTAGCTGTTTTCAATAACATTTATTAGTCTAAGTAATAAACTAAACTTGAAAATTTGCGTACGCCTGTGTCGTCATTATGTCAAAATAATTCAGGTTTCTGTTTTTATAGAATTAAAGATTTTTATTTTATTATAGCTTAAATAAACAACATCTGCATCGCTGCTGTAGTGGCTCCATAAAGAGGTGGCTACTTGATCCGATTGGTTGGAAGTGCCTCGGGACTGGCGGTAACGCTTTTCCCGATTCTCCCCAGCTGTCTACTTGTGTCAGACGAACTCATAATTGAAGTTTTTTAGGGATCCGTAGTACCTTAGTCTTATATATCCTGACTTTCAAGCCGCGGTTTGTATCCAAGAATATGTCTGTTTGTTCTGTGTCTGGATGTAATTATCTATATAAGTATGTATTTAAAAGAAGTATATCAGCTATCGGGTTACCATTACACAAGCTCACTTTGAAGCTTACTTTGGAATCCGATTGGCCGTGTGTGAAAAATGTCCCAAGTTATTTATATTATTTACTATCGGACCTGGCAGACACCTACCGGGTTCAAATTGATGTATTATACATAAAAACCTTGCTCATGAAATACTCTGTAATTTGGTGAAAGCCACTTGAAAATCTGTTCAGTAATTTTTGTGTTTATCGCGTTCAGACAGACAGAGGCGGCGGGGACTTTTTGGATATATATATATAGATATGTGGCGATCACAATAGACCTTGTATAGTCGCAGTGATACAAGCTCTGAGAAGACTTGAAATAGCTGCTTAATTCAAATAATAATATAGATATGCATGTATATAAACACTACGAAGCGCTATATTGATAATCTAGCGTGGTTCCCACACCGTCGCGTCGGGCGCGGCTACAGCGGCTCTACTAACTCAATTACCTTCGAATATCACAGCAAAGGTAGTGTGTCTCACTGCTGGCGTTATGCTACAAAACTTGACAGCCCGGTTGGCTTTGTGGATAGTGACCCTGACTCTCAAGCCGCGGGTCGAGGGTTCGCATCCCACCCAGAATGAGCTCCCCGCCATGGTATTCCCAATGGAGTACATTATGGGGTTCTTCAAGAAGGGAGTGAAGAGATTTTTACAGGGTCGGCAACGCGTGAGTAACGCCCCTAGTGTTGCAAGCGTCCATAGGCTGCGGTAACCGCTTCCCATCAGGCGGACTGTATGCCTGTTTGCCACCTTTGTGGTCTAAAAAAAACCTAAATGTAAATATCTATCTATTAAAAGTAATGTATGTAGTCAGTATCAGCTATCTGGTTACCATATTACAAGCTCTGCTTAGTTTGGAATCAGATTGGCCGTGTGTGAAAAATATCCCAGTTTTTTTATTTTTCCTAGAATATTTCGCCTTCACTAAGACAGATACCTTATGTATAGTCGGCTACATTTATATCGCATGAGCTCGGAGTTCATTGAATGTACGCCAAATTGCGTTATACACCTGACGCGGCGGGAATTTCGATGGTGAACTGTACACTGTTTGTTTATATATCTATCAGAAATAATGGCCTCAATTTTGATGTAGACAACATAACTTAAACATCCTTTATTATAATAACTAAGTAATATTATTGCTGTTAAAATTCATCTTATATAAAATTCTCGTGTCACAATGTTAGTTACCATACTCCTCCGAAACGGTTTGACCGATTTTTATGAAATTTTATATGCATATTCAGTAGGTCTGAGAATCGGCTACTATCTATTTTTCATCCCTAAGTGATCACGGGAACGGGAACTTCACGGGTGAAACCGCGGGGCGGCAGCTAGTGTACATATCTATACTAATATTATAAAGATTTGTTTGTTCGTTTGTTTGTTTGTTTGTAATGAATAGGCTCCGAAACTACTGGACCGATTTCAAAAATTCTTTCAGCTTTATGCTTATTTTTCAGCCATATGGCCGTCAGCGAAAAATAAATGTGCAGCCATGACTGCCGCGACTATATTTTGTATTTTAAAGGGTAACTTTAACATGGACTATATATAACACTAGCTGCCTCCGCGCGGTTCTACCCGCGTAGTTCCCGTTCCCGTGGGAATACAGGGATAAAATATAGTCTATGTTACTCGTAGATAATGTAGCTTTCGAATGGTGAAAGAGTTATTAAAATCGGTCTAGTACTTATTGAGTTTATTCGTTACATACAAAAATACAAATCTTTTCGCTTTATAATATTAGTGTAGATATAGTGGCTCCCGGCGGCTTCGCCCACGTTCCAGGGGGATCTTAAATTTTCCCGGGATAAAAAGTAGCCTATGTCCTTTCTCAGGCTCTGGATTATTTCTGTGTAATCATTTAAATCGGTTCAGTAGTTTTGAACGCGTGAAAGCGTAACAGACAGATAGACAGACAGAGTTACTTTCGCATTTATAATATTAGTATGGATGGATTCAAGAGTACACCTTCGTAAGGTAAAGTTAAGTCGTAAATCTGTCAATGGTGTCTTGTTACCTACCGTCCTTTTTGTTAGAAATATATATATTCGTCTTTTATATATTCGTATAAGATATTAAATTTCCAGTGTAAAAGTGAGTCTTCTTTTCCACACCGCGGACCGTCTACCGATCAAGTCGCGGGTAAAACCGCGTCACGGAAGCTAATTAAAAGAAACTGAGACATTTTTTCACACACAGTCAATCTGATTCCAGACTGAGCAGAGCTTGTGATATGGTAACCAGATAGTTGATATACTAAATATTATTATACTACTTTTAAATACATACTTATATAGATATTTACATCCAGACACAGGACAAACAGACATATTCATGCATACAAATGTTTGTCCTGGGTGGGATTCGATCCCACGACCCGCGGCTTGAGAATCAGGATCACTAACTACAAAGCCAACCGGGCTGTCAAGTAAAGTAATTAGTAATTAAACCCCACGACCACGTCCCTCAGTATTTTCCTGGTCTATGTCTAGATATATATATCTTTAATTGGAACTTCTATTTATGAGGGTAGGTACCTACTACGACGAATGAGGAAAGGAAACTAATCAAAAAAACCGGCCAAGAGCGTGTTAGGACACGCGCTGTGTAGAGGGCTCCATAGTTAGATTGACAAAATTCAATTAAGTATTATTAAGTATACATATACGATTTACCTAAACATTTTTTTCAATATTGAGGAGACAGATATATTGACAGCTCGGTTGGCTTTGTGGTTAGTGACCCTGACTCCTGATTTTAGGAAATTTTTCACTTGGCCGACTATAACTCGTTAACCTGTAAAGCCACCTTAGCCGTGATTGTTTTCCTTTTAAATTCATCATATATTCTACTAGCGCGGACGGACGGACGGACATGGCAAAACTATAAGGGTTCGTAGTTTACTACGGAACCCTAAAAGACTCACATATAAGGTCAAAGGAAAGTATATAGCATTGATTTTGATGCCCCGTATCTTGAGTCCTTTTCTATGTTAAATTGAAATGTTCCTTTGGCGTCTCAAACGTATTTAAATTTATCTACCCATCTCTTTCTACTGGGAACATGATAGCTTATCTATATTTTTTCGTAAGAGTTTAAGGACGGTTGGTTTGGAGGTCGACTCTGACTAGGCCGGTTTTTATTTTGCTACGAAGGCAGACGAGCTATCGGACCACCTGATGGAAAGTGGTCACCGACGCCCATGGACACCGGCAATACCGGGGGTATCACCAACGCGCTGCCTACCGTCGTCGTCGTTCTGTATCTTGGTGTTATTTTTAAGTTAGTCTGCGCCACATATTCTCCGTTTTGGCAACATTTTTAATTGATGCTCTGCTCTTATTGGTCGTAGCGTGATATTACATGGTTTATAGCCTTTCTGGTAAATGGGCTATCTAACTATAAAATTTTTCAAATCGTGCTATAGCTCCTGAGATTAGCGGTCAACGAAACATACGTATTTTAATTTAAATAAATTATAGATATAATTTTTTTGTAGGTATCTACACTAATATATACAGAGAACAGACTTTTGTTAGCTTGTTTTTAATTAACAAGCGCCAAAACTACAAGACCGATCTGAATGATTCTTTCACTAACGGAAAGCTACATTATCAGGGTGTAACATAGGCTATATTTTATTCCTGTATTCCTACAGGAACGGAAGCTACGCGGGTGAAACTGCTGGATAGTCGTTGATAAGTTCCTATCTAGTTTGAACTGGAGAAAAGGCATTGAATTTTAATCCAGGGTCAGAAACTATCAAACACTTTTAGGTCAAAGTTGTTCAACTCCCTTACAATATGCAAATATCTTGATCTGACACGAATTTAGCGAAACTTCGGTATAAGTTTGAAAACTAGGCGAACTGTTTAAGACTGTAACTCTGCTTCAAAATTTGTTATTCACTAGCTGCTCAAGTTTCGGAGCCTATTCAATACAAACAAACAAATAAATAAACTTTGAAAAAAACAACCAAATCTTTCCTCTTTATAATATTAGTGAAGATAATTGTTTCAATGATGAGCTTTGGCCGGCTATATTAACTGGTGGCTATATAAACACGGAAATTTCATACGCATCTCAGTGGTATTTCCCAGGATAAAAGTAGTCTATGAGTTAACCCATTAGTTAGATCCATACAAAATTTTTATTGGAAATGTTACAAGCATACGCACTCACAAACTTTCGCCTAGGTAATATTAGTGTGATAATATCTATTATTGTGAGGAATGGAGATGGGCTGGACACGTAGCCAGGCTGAACGATAACCGGTGGACTAGAGAGACAACACAATGGACAGGCCCACTAGGACAGAGAAGAAGAGGAAGGCCAAATGCACGCTGGGTAGATGACATCGTAAAAGTAGCTGGTACTCAATGGTCACGAGTGGCAGAGAATAGAGAACAATGGTCATCTCTGGAGGAGGCCTATACCTTTCATGGAGAGGGTTCTTGCTAATAAAAACCTTTGAATAGATCTATTATCTAAATATTTAAAATCAATTATTCAAATTAATTACTGAATTAAACAAAAAAATTATGATTGTGTTATGTTATGAATTCGATTTATTTTATTATTTTTTTAATGTTAGGATTAATTAGAATTAAGTTATTTATAAAATTAAGATATGAAGATGAAGTATTATTTAAAGTAGTATTATATTTTATAAATTAAATTCTAAATATTGTTTTTGATCCACTATTGTAAGCAAGAAATAAAAGGCTTTTTATTTTATTTTATTTATTATTATTTATAATATCTATTATTATAAGAATAAAATGAGTATATGATGAGTAGGTAATTACCCTTGTTTCAAGAGTGTACATCTTAAATACCTCTTTAACCCATTTACGCCCTCCGGCCCCAAATGAGGACGCCATATAAAATACCCATAACTTTAAAATATACATGATTTTGGTATTTGTAAAAGTGAATAAGTATAGTATAATAGTGTACCTCAATAATTAAAAATAGAACTTACAGTTCACAAGCATATAATTGTGGTTTATTGATCTGTTTCGTGCAAGTTTTTTTTTTGGAGCTACCAGAAAAAGTAAGTATGTCATAAGTTATTTATTTATTTTACGATTATGGTTTTTTCTTCTATAAATGTTAGCTTATATTATAAATTTTATAAATAACTAGTGGCTCCCCGCGGTTTCACCCGCGTTCCCGGGATAAAAAGTAGCCTATGTGTTATTCCAGAACATATTCTAGCTCTGTGCCAAATTTCAAGCAGATCCCTTCAGCCGTTGGAGCGTGAAAGAGTAACAAACATCCATACTTACAAACTTTCGCATTTATAATATTAGTAGGATGCATAAAAATCAATATTAGATGTATTTTTGTACTTGAATTTTACTATATATACCCAATGTCCCCAAATGGAGCCAATGGGCACGTAAGGCCTAATTTTACCACAGGTGAATCACAAGTAAATAATGACGAGAAGGACATTCGGCGTTCGGTATGATTACCACGGGCTTCAGGAAGCAGTGAAGGCTGTGTTAGGTGAAGAATATGCTAATGCGGAGATAGATTTACTGCCGCTGCCTCCTGAACCAAGTGCCCTTACCTTGCCGTTACGACGAGGAAGAAGGGGATTATGACAATATCCTAAGTAGTAACATGCCTCGAGATGTACCAGGTAGGTATCTTAGAAGTATTTCTTCGTAAAGATGAAGGAAATTAGAATGACAGCGATGAGGAGCCTCTAGCATCCAAGAAACTAAGGTTCGCCAACATTGGTCGAAATACCATGTTGGCGGAGTTTGAACCAACGCACGATCCCATTGCGTCTATCGAAGATAATGTTACTGCACGACAGTTGCCAATGCTTGGCGTATTCGTCTCCTGATCAGTGACACAAAGCTAGATCAGGCCCAGTTTCGAGGAGCCTTTAGGATCCAAGAGACTAAGGGCGTCGGTCGAAAAACTATGTTGGTGTAAGCGGGAACCAACGTACGAACCCATTGCGTCTATCGAAGGTAATGCTTCTGCACGATAGTTGCCAATGCATGGCATATTCATCTCCTGATCAGTGACACAAAGCTACATCAGCTCCAGTTTCGAGGAGCCTTTCCAAGAGACTAAGGGCGTCGCCGCGTCGGTCGAAAAACCATGTTGGCGTAAGTGCGAACCAACATACGAGCCCATTGCATCTATCGAAAACGTTAACGTGTATCGTAGTTACTGCACGACAGTTGCCAGTGCATGGCGTGTTCATCTCCTGACCAACGACACAAAGCTAGATCAGCTTCAGTTTCAACGCTTTATTGCCAGTCATTATTAGGACTCAATAACGCCCAAAATTCTCTCCCAACCGCTTCATTCATGCCAAGTTTGCAGAATTATGGTGAAGAACACTATCTCCAGAAGTTCCCTCAACAGCTGCGATGTCAAGTGCGCCATAAAAAGAGCGTTGGCAGTGTACGAAGTGTTCGAAAAAACTATGTGTTGAGAAAACATGTTTGGATTTTTCCATACTGCATGAGCCCGTTGGCCCCATTTGAGGACGGCAATTTTTTTTATATATAGTATATAAATAATTTTATTTTTTTTAATATTTTTGTGTTCTGGAAGCTTATTTCTAGCTGTTCACAATAAAAAAATTATAGATTTACCACTGAGTTTCATTTGGGCGTAAATGGGTTAAATTATTCGTATTTATAGGTAAGAAAAGATAAATTTTAGCACAAACTCTCAGAGGACAGCAAGGCTTGTTAAAGCAAAAGAACTTGAGCTTTAAAGTGCGCTATAAAAAGCTGAGTCAGTATTTGCGATAAATTGCGGACTTGGAAAAAGTCCTTGGCAATTGGAGTGGGGGCCTCTAGTGCTGATTGTCAACATTTGTCAGGCCCCTCGAATCGTAGGGCCTAACGAAGGGCTTGGCTATATATTATGTGAAGATAACATATTTTTTTGTCGTCAAGACGCAATGGGAAGCTTTCTGTTGGAGATTCTAAGCTTTTATACGACGGCCCGGTTGGCGTTGTGGTTAGTGACCCTGACTTTCAAGCCGCGGGTCGTGGGTTCGAATCCCACCCAGGACAAACATTTGTATGCATGAATATGTCTGTTTGTCCTGTGTCTGGATGTAAATATCTATATAAGTATGTATTTATAAGTAGTATATGTAGTATATCAGCAATCTGGTTACCATAAAGCTCACTTTGATGCTTAATTTGGAATCAGATTGGCCGTGTGTGAAAAATGTCCCAGGATATTTATTTTATTCAGTTATGTTAGGTTATGGTATTTTTGAAGGATGTAGATATTGAAGCTTCTACCAGTTCGGATTTTAGCTTTCCTGGCAAGAAACTTAGTGAAGTTATTTTTTTTTATAGGTTTTCATATTAGATACCTGCTTACTTTTGCTCCGTGGTTTTATGTGCGTTCGATTTTCTCGGGAGAAGATTTGCTTAAGTGGCATTCTTCAACATATTCTTGCTTTTTACCAAATTTCATCTAGATCCCTTCAATTAGATCCTTAAAGTAACAAACCCGTTCATCCATCAGTCATCACATTCTTTCGCATTTTGCAAAACCTACATATTATTAGGATTTTTATCGTTTAACTTTTTATGCAATTTTAAAAATAATTACATTTGTATTCAGTCAATTCTGTTATCCCAGGTTCTAAATCCGTGATTATTTAAGTCTAGTAATAGTTTTGACGTATTTGAGTTAATAATAATAATAATTGAAGTCGTGGTGGCTCAATTGGGAACGCACCGACTCACGATCATGAGGGTGCCGGTTCAAATCCCTGGCCCGTACCTCTGAGTTTATAAAAACTTACGTACGGATTCACACCACTGGCTTTCGGTGAAGGAAAACATCGTGAGGAAACCTGCATGCCTAAGATGTCACAATTAAAGGCATGTGAAGTCCGCCAATCCGCACTAGGTCCGCGTGGTGGACTATGGCCTAAATCCCCTCGATGTTAGGAGAGGCTCGAGCTCCGAGCGTGGAGACGTATATGAGCTGTTGATGTAATAGTTTTGACGTATTTGAGTTACTTAATGAAGGTCTCGAGTCTGTTTGCGTAGTATATGGAAGCTACCTGCTGTTTGCCTCTCTATCCAGCTCAAATATTCTGTTCGACAAGGCACATATTGACATAACGAGGCTATGTCTACATAACATAAATGGGACAGGATAAATGCTAGAATTGTTTGTATATATCTACTAGCTGCCGCCCCGCGGTTTCACCTGCGTAGTTCCCGTTGGGGTATCAAAAATAGATAGTAGCCGATTCTCAGACCTACTGAATATGCCTATAAAATATTATAAAAATCGGTGAAACCGTTTCGGAGGAGTATGGTAACTAACATTGTGACACGAAAATTTTATATATACGAATAGCTGCCGCGCCGCGGTTTTACCCGCGTAGTTTATAAAGGCCTACGAAACTTTATTAAATACAAATAAAATATCCTAGGACATTTTTCACACATGGTCAATGTGATTCCAAACTAAGCAGAGCTTGTGATATGGTCCAGATAGCTGATACTTTTATATTATTAATTTATTTATTTAAAAAAAAATTACCATCAGCTATCTGGTTACCCAGTTATACATACCTATATAGATAATTACATCCACACAAAGAATAAACAGACATATGCATAGAAATGATTGACCTGGGTGGAATTCGAACCCACCACTGGCGACTTGAAAGGGGTCACTAACTAAAAAGCTAACCGGCTGTCAAAAGATTAAGTTACAATAAGTGGAAAACTTCTAAATTCTGTATTCAATGGCGGTTCTTAGAGATTTTCCACCCCTGTCACATTATAAGCATCATCTATACTAATATTATAAAGAGGAAAGATTTGTTTGTTTGTTTGTTTGTAATGAATAGGCTCCGAAACTACTGGACCGATTTCAAAAATTCTTTCACTTTTGGAAAGCTACATTATCCTCGAGTAACATAGGCTATATTTTATCCCTGTATTCCCACGGGAACGGGAACTACGCGGGTAAAACCGCGGGGAGGCAGCTAGTCATCTATAATATCCCACATGATTTTATCCCCGGATAAAACACCCCCGAGTTTTAACATGCCAATAATTCCATCAGCAGTCACTTTGCCTTATCAATATTCACAATGAATAATTACTTGCAACACTTATACCACAGAGCTATAAATCTAACTAGATAAGTACCTCAATTTAGATGAAGACCAACCGCGTCGCTTTCTCATTAAATATACCGGGACATTTTTCACACATGGCCAATCTGATTCCAAACTAAGCAGAGATTGTGATATGGTAACCAGAGAGCTGATATGATCCATATACTACTTTATATAACGCTGAGTTGCCAGCCTCGTTTATAGGGAATGCGGCATACAATTACAAACTAATATTTTTTATTTCCTTGATTTGTTTTTATTTCTCATGGTCTTTGTCTTGGTTTAATTTTTTCGCAAGTGTACCTTCACTTTCTATAAATAAATGCTATTCTAGTTTTCTATTCTATATTCATACTTATATAGATAATAATTACATACAGACACACAACAAACAGACATATTCATGCATAAAAATGTTTGACATGGGTGGGAATCAAATCCACGACCGGCGCCAGAGCCAGCCGGCTGTCGAAGGCTATAACGGTCGATTGCAGACAAATGACGGCGTAGAAAGACTATATTTTTGGTAGTTTTTGACACAAAAAACAAGTCTCGCGACGTCTAGTAAGATTATAGGTCTATGTTCTCATACCGTCTTTGAGAGCCTTTGGGAATAAGATCGATTTATTCAAGCTCATCTTCACTCGAATTGTTGCATAATTATTCGTACAAATTACCGCATTACTGTTGCTGGCTGATTAGAGGTTTATGTTCAAATTTTATCAACCGATGTCCCTTTCGCAATTTGGAAAATTTCATCATCTGCTTCAAGTTTTTTGGGAGTTCGAGTAGTACAAATGCTTGGTATTCAATGCATTATTTCATAAGTTTTAGTTTCAGGCATTATACGACCAGCTTAGTTATTTACTGCTTTATTTGTTTCATAAAATATTGAAAGTCTTATTTTCACTTACCTACTGTTATTTCTGATGCCAGAAATATGATGGTAAATACTTATCCTCGCTTTTATAACACACTAGCCTCCACCAAGTGGTTTCACTTGCGTAGTTCCCGTTACCGTAGGAATACGAGGATAAAATATAGCCTATCTACCTAAATATATCACTGATGATGTAGATTAGGGTTGCCATCCGTCCGGGTTTCCCCGGATTTGTCCTAGTTTAGAGGGCATCCGGGGAGCGTCCGGGGAAAGTTTCATTTGTAGACCGGGTTTTAAAAAATAACTAAATTTGTGACAAATTGTAATATTCTGTTTTGTTAAAATAATGAATGAATAAAAAAAACGGTTTAGAGCATGTTAGGATACGCGCAGTGTAGGGTTCCGTAGCTAGATTAACAAAATTCAATACTTTACGTATACCTACATTTTTTTATATATTGAGGTTTCAACGAAATGGTTAAAAGTCGGTTAAAAGTCGTATTCGGTTGATTTTCTGATCTTTTTTACTTGGCCGACCATAACTCGTTAACCTGTAGGTAAAGCCAACTCACCCGTGATAGTTTTCCTTTTAAATTCATCATAATATATGCTACTAGCGTAATTTTTTTTACAACTCTACAAACAATGGTTTAGTTTTTAGAGGGGGGGACACATGCCTAACTAAAATTTCAGTTTAAAAGCTTAGGTAATATTCCGTAAACGAAACCCTGAATCGAAAAGCGTTTGGATAGCTTATTAAAAAATAGAAAACCTTTACTATATTTTATTTGCCTATTGCCTATTTTTAATGAGCTATCCAACGATATGCCACACTATAAGAATAAAGAAAAAAATCTTTCCAATTTACGTGTTTGGGGTATCGGTAGGTATGGGACCTTAAAAAAAAATATTTTCTAAGATTTTATGTTTCAATTTAGTCGACGCTGTTAATATTTACAAAATACAGCTCTGTAGTATCAACCGTCTCTGAGATTACCCGCGGCCGGATGGACGGACGGACGGACGGACATGGTGAAACTACACTAGACACAAAAAGTTAGGGATATAAATAAAATTCGAGATTTTTGGGCGATTTTCAACGAGCTGTAACTCCGAGGAAAATAATCGTACAGCCAAAAATAGAAAACCAAATTGTAGCTTCAAGTGTCTAGTTTTTGGATATGATACTTGAAGCTACAATAAGATCGGTTTATTTGAAAATTTTCGGATAGAAAAATAATACTTTATTTATAATTTTTTTTCTTGACTTTATCTGAAGTTGATTGAATTTTGAAAAAAAAGTCGATCATTTTCATCAAAGCAATAAAGATTATTGAGAAAAAAAGTTTTCATTGAAAAAATGATAGAAATCGAACCATCGTTCATAATGGTGTTTTTAGCGAAAACAATAAATTTAAAGCCTCGGGACACTAAGAAAGAAGACTTAATAAAAATGTTTTTGACAAAAGCCGTTTACGATTTCTTATAGAAGATAGTGTGTAGTCTTTAAAACCTATCTTCGATTTCCTATACGATCACTATTCTCAGAGTTATTGATTGTCAAAGTTAAAAGGTCCTTTTTTGGTTTGACTGACAATAACTCCGTGGCTAATCATTGTACAGGCTGCTTAATTACATCAAATTAAAGGGCATTAAATATCCTAAAAGAGGATTTGACAAAAACAATAAAAAATAAACATTTTTGAAGCCCATAGAACATTTTTAGATGACAAAAAATTGCATATTTTTTTATTGGTAGTTTCCATAGAATTTCTCCAGATCCAAACATGATACAAATAATTCATGACCATATCCAAAACCTAGACAATTAAAACTATAATTCGGTCTTCATTTTTTTTCTGTGCGATTATTTTCCGCAAAGTAACAGCTCGTTTAAAATCACCCAAAAATTTCGAATTTTATTTATAACCCTAACTTTTTGTGTCTAGTGTATAATGGTTGACTACGGAACCCTAAAAAGGTGATTTATGACATTTTCAACTGTTTTTTATTACATTGCATATGTTTAAAAATCTTGTTGACATGTCCGGCTTTCGGACTCTAAAATCCGGGGTTTTCACGCGTCTTGTCCTGGTTTCCAAATTTTAGAGATGGCAACCCTAATGTAGATTTTCATTGGTGAAAGTATTATTTAGATCGGAGCCTATTCTCTTCCAATGAAAAACAAAAAAAAATCTTTATATTAGTGTAGATACATAAAAAACTGCAAATTGTCAAGACATTGTAAACTCTTGTGACATTTCTGGTACAAAGAATGAGGTGCGGCCTGTAATTACCATAACATGAAGGGAGTGCCGCAAAAGAAAGCACTAGGCAATATGTAATGTATGAAGCCCTTTAATTTATGCATCTAATCGACTATCATTTTCAACTGATTTGACGAGTAAAATGCATTCGATTTCATTCTTGGGAAACCATTTAGGTATTTATTCCTTGAAATAGATTGACAAATAATTATTCTAACTACTGTTTCTAATGATTTATTGATTAGAAAACTCCACAGCGCGACGTATCTTAAAATAGAAAAGCTACTGTCGTGTATATCGAAATAAGTATGCACATTTATTAATATAACCTAGGGCTAGATTTAAATCCGCAATTTAATTTAAACAATTTGTTATACAAATAGTGAAGCCCCGTGGTTTCACTTATGTCACTCGAGGTAGCAAAGCTTTCGTTAAATTTTTTTTTATACCACAAGGGTGGCAAACAGGCATACGGTCCCACCTGATGGAAAGCGGATACCGTAGCCTATAGACGCTTGCAATTTTTCATTAAAGTCAAAGTGGGTGTTTGGCTATTATTATACTTATCACCTTCGTCTTTACCTGCGTTCTCAGGAGACTTACATTTCCCATTAGTAAATCTTCTTTGAATTATGATATTTTTAAGACAATCGTCATAGCCATTAATTTCTATTTATTTAGGACTAATATTATCATTGTAAAAACATTGTTAAAACTTGTTTTGAAAAGAGTAATTGCTGAGTTTCTTGCCAGCTCTTCTCAGCAAAAGCAACCTTCCGAACCGAACATTAGAGTCGACGTTTCATAATTGCCTGTGCCTATTTGAATTAATAAATATATTTAATTTCGTTTCATTTCATTTCATTAACTGTGTCAAATAGGTTAACTATGCCAAGTTTACTTGTTTGTGTATTTGATCTAATAAATGTGCATGTCTCAATCATGAAGCGATAGTGCGCGTGTAAGACTGCAGGGGGGCGGTGAGACACGAGACTGCTCTAGCAATGCCTGCTGTTACAAATGTCTATAGGCGGCATACCATACACCTACTTATCTGCAACTAGCTAAGCCCTCACTCACACGAGAGATTTTTTAACGGACGTTAAAAAAGCGTTCAAACAACAAATGCATTTCCAAGTACCATAATATGCTCTATTTCCAACGTCCAAAGTTAAAAAGGCAACACCGCTCGATAAAAACGCGTCGTGTTTTAAAAACGCATCGCGTTTTAAAAACGCGGTCGTGAACATATACATGGGAATATTGGGAATGCATTTGTTGTATTTGAACGCTTTTTTTAATATCCGTTAAAAAAACTCTAACCCTGTAGGCAGCACGACATAACAGTCAGTAGACCCCTAATAAGTACCTATTTATTCGCAACTAGCTAACCCGCGCTACCCTTTTTTTTTTTTTTTTTTTGGTTTCGAGGAGGAAATGCCTTCGCATACCCGCCGCTGAGGGCACAGCGACGGGTTATGTCCGGCTTGCACGGACTAAAACCTCCCCGTGTCCTTCTCGCCGTTGCCGGAGTTGCGGGTACGCTTTCGCATTCTTCGCACAGCTCCGGCCGGCATCGGTCCCTGGACCTCTCCTTTGGGGGGGCCGTTGCCCCCCTCCTCCGTTAGACGGACGCGCAGGACAATACGCGTCCGTCTCCTTCTTGGGCCTGTGTCTGCGCGGGTGGTGAGTCGCCCTCCCCACCACCCGCAGGCCCCTCTTACGGCGGTCGCATATCGTCGCGCCGGCGGCGATAGCCGGCGCGCCTGCGACGGGATGCGAGCTGGCTGTTGGCCTCTCGCTCCCTCTCCGCCTCCTCCTTTGCCACCATCACCTCCTCACAATAGGTGACGACGGCTTCCCAGGCCGCTTCGTCGGCTGACATTCGCTCGACGATTGCCGGGAGCGAAATATTTGTCGCTCCCAGCGCGGCCCTCAACACCTGTCGCTGTGCCGACCACGCCGGGCACGACTGCAAGGTGTGCGCAGCCGTGTCTGTCAGTTCCTGGCAGTGATGGCACCGCTCGTCCGTCTCACGGCCGATCCGGCAAAGATACTTGCCGAAGCAGCCGTGGCCTGTCAGCACCTGGGTGAGCCTATAAGTAATGGTCCCGTGTCGCCGTTTAAGCCACGTGTCCATTGCGGGACGTATGGCCTCTATCGTGAGCCGTCCCGCGGTCGGGTGTGCGAGTAACTCGTCCCACTCCGCAAGGACAGCTGCACGTAGTTCTCGTCTCTTCCGCCGGACGTCGTCGATGTCGGCTCGGCCCTGCGCTTGTTGCTCCTTGTACCAATGGTACATGCAGGCCAGGGCCTTCGCCTCGAGACTCCACGGCGGCGTTCCCGCAATTAGACACGCGGCCTCGGACGAGATCGTGCGGTATCCTCTCGACGCCCTTATGGCCAGCACGCGCTGCGACCTTCGCAAGACCGCTGCGTTGCCGGCCGACAGTCTTTCTGCCCAGATAGGGGCGCCGTAGAGGGCCATCGACCGCACGACCCCGTGATACAGCCGTCTGCACGACTGGTTCGGTCCGTCCAGGTTCGGCAGCAGTCGCGACAGTGCAGCGGCCGCTCGCGTCAGTTTGGGTGCCAAGAGATGGAAATGGCGCCCAAAGTCCCATCGGCCATCAAGATTCAGGCCGAGGTACTTCAGCGATTGGCCGACTGCAATGCTAACGCCACCGACGACTATTTGCGAGCCAGCCGGAGGCCTGTTCCGCGGTCCGTGGAACCAGAGGGCCTCCGACTTCTCTAATGCCACCTTGAGTCCGAGCCTTCGGATCCGGCCGACAACCTGGGCGACTCCCGCCGTGGCAAGTATGGTCGCCCGTCGGTACGATTCGCCGCGTGCCGTTACGAGGGTGTCGTCTGCGTAACAGAACACTGACACGCCTCCCAACAGGGCACCGCGCAGGACCCAGTCGTACCCGATGTTCCACAGGAGCGGTCCAAGCACCGACCCCTGTGGAACACCGCGCGTCACTGCCCTGCGCGTCCAGCCGTCCTGCGTGGGGTATTCCACGGCCCTCTCGCTCAGGTAGTCCTGTACAATATTGTACAGGTACTCTGGCACGTCGTGGAATTTGAGAGCCCCCAGTATGCAGCTCCAGGGCAGGGTGTTAAACGCGTTGGCAATGTCCAACGACACTGCTAGCACCACCCCACCCCGGGACACTTCGCTCTCTGTAAGGACTCTCACCCGCTGGACGGCATCAATCGTGGAGCGGCCCCGTCTAAAACCAAATTGGTTGTCAGCCAAATTTGGCCCCACCCGTTCCATATGCTCGACGAGGCGGTCTGCAATGATCTTCTCGAAGATTTTGCCCACCTCATCGAGCAGCGCCAAAGGCCGATGGGCCGAGGGGGACTCCGCAGGTCGGCCCTGTTTCTTCAGTAGTACTAGCTTGCCTGTCTTCCAGGGCTTGGGGAAGACACCGCTCCCCAGACAGGCACACAGGAGTCTGCGGAACCGGGGTTCCAGCTCTTTCAGGGCCACGACTAGGGCCCTGCCTGGTATGCCGTCTGGTCCTGGAGCGGTGTTCCTCCCCTGTAGACGCCTCACAGCAGCTTGGAGCTCCTCCTCTGTCACTTCCGGGACATCGGCCACAGTGTCGTCGGGTTGCTGCGGTTGCTGCGCACCCATGTGGGGAGGGCAAAAGTCGTCGTCCCCGTTCGGGAACAGTGCGCAGACAATCTCCTCGACGAACTGTGGCCGGAGATTCAATGTAAGGGGAGGGGACCACGCGCGGAGTTTGCCCCGTACCATAAGGTAGGGGCGTCCCCACGGGTCCCGCTCCAGCGTCTCTAACAACTCCTTCCATGACTGCAGTTTGGCGCCCTTAATGGCGACCTGCAACGCCTTTTTTGCCTCCTTGTGGGCCTGGTACAGCTCTTGCTCGTCGGCCACCGAGTAGTTGGGCACTCGGCGCCTTCGGCGGTGCCTGGTGTACCGGCGGCGCCTTGCGATACAATCGCGTCGCAATTGTGCGATCTCCGGCGACCACCAGTACACCTGGCGCTTACGAGACCTACGGCGCACCCTCGGCATTGAAGCGTCACAGATGGCGGTCAGAGCGCCACGCAGCCATGTTACTTCTGCCTCAACGTCCCCGATCCGATCCGGGGCTGGCTGCCACGCCTGCACGATGGCAGCCTCTGCAGCCAGCTCCCGATCGAACCGGGAAAGGGCCCACCGTGGATTTGGACCCTGCGCATCTGTCGACGGCGGCCGATCAGAGGTTTGGGCCAAGACGCTGAATCTGATATATCGATGATCAGAGAGCGTCTCGACCTCCTCGACGACCCGCCAGTTCGACACTCTGCTGACCAGGGTCGGACTCGCTAGCGAGACGTCCACGATGGACCCGCCGTTGTGCCGTATGCACGTTTGCGCTGAGCCCTGGTTGAGTATGCTCAGGCCAACTTCAACCGACCACTCCTCCAGCAGCCGCCCTCTGGCGTCGGTGACCGGAGATCCCCATGCGGAGGACTTCGCGTTGAAGTCCCCCAACAGCACGACCGGTAAGGCCCCGGCACGGGACACGACCGACTCCAAGGACGCTAAGAAGTCCTCGAAGTCGGCCAGTGTCTTATTCGGCGAGATGTAAACGCCTATCAGTGCCATGCGTCCAACTCGAGCCGCCACACAACCATAACCACGTGTGACGTTCTCTAGTGGCGGTGAGCCGGACGATGGCGCTGTCATCAAAGCCACCGTGCCGTCTAGGTCTCCCGCCCATTCATCCCTAGAGGGGATAAAGTACGGCTCACCGATCACCGCAAAGTTTATCGACCACTCTGTTAGGGTTTGGTACAAGAGATCTTGCGCCCTGGCAGAGTGGTTGATATTCGCCTGTAGGAAATGGAGATCGTGCATCACAAACACTCCATTTCAAATGGCTCCTCCTGAGTGGCCGCCGCAGCCTGTGTTGGTTCCGCAGGCGCAGTGGCGCGGGCCAATGTTTTACCGTTTCTGCCCTGCGGCTTGTTGGCTGTGCATTCCCTACTGCCTATCCAGTGGTTTGGGTCCTTCTCAATTGCCACGCACGCAGGGCAGTGAGGCTGGGCAGAACAGGCACTTGCCTGGTGGCCCTGGTTACCGCACCTAAAACACCTGCTGGTGCAGTCCACTCCTGACGCACAGCGAGCCCCGACATGGCCATTCAGCATGCAGCGAAAGCATCGCAACGGCCTCGGCTTTAGGAGTCTCACTTGCGCTGAGACCCAGCCCACCAATACCCTACCTTTCTCCGCTAGCTTCTGTGCAGCCACAACGGGGCAGCTGACGATGGATGTGCCCAGGCTCGATGGGCCTCTCCGGATGGCTGCTGCTTTCACATTTTCGGGAGAACATTCTCCCGCCCGTGCAACAGCAGCCGCAAGCTCCTCCGCCGTCACGGAATCATCCAGGCCTAATATGCGAAGATCCAGTGTCTTGCACGGCCTGGAGATCCGGACGTCCTCCGATGGGAATAGGGCTCTCAGCCTCTCTGCTAGAGCATCCGCTTTTGGGCCGCTCGTTTCCCCGTCCACTTCCAAAAGACGCGCACCGGTGGCCGTGACCTTGCAGCGGACCTCAGGGATGTCCAGTTCTGTCAGGTCGAAAGTCTTTGCCTTTGTCATCACGTCGCCGTAAGACACTCCCCTCGCCTCGGCGCCGCTCTGGAGCGTCAACACGACCGCAGTGGTGGTAGGTGGTTGAAGCCTGGCAGCCTCCTTCTTTTTAAGAGCGTTAGCTTTTTTCCGCCGCTTGCGGCTCTTCTTCGCTTCACCCACAACCTGCCAGATGCCGTCTCTGGGCTTTGGTGGCTGTTTATTCAGCTTTTTCCTCTTCGGCTTAGCAATCGTCTGCTGTGCCGGTGCAGGGGCAGGAAGCTCCGGGAAATCGCTATTGCGGATTTTCGCGCGGGCCTCCCTTGCCGCCATGCTCGTTTTGCCCTTCCCTTTGCCTTTTTCTTGGGAGGTTGAGGCTACAGGGGGGGCAGGCGGAGCAGAAGGAGCCGCTGGTATTCGCGGCCCCCATGCTTGCGGCGGCGGTGTTGCCACGGCCGTGGCTTCGGCTTCCGCCCTACGCCTGTCAGCCGCTAGAGGCGGCCTAAGTCGAGGCTCCGGCAATAGACGGGCCTCTATTCCGTCAAAACGGGCGTTCAACATCGCACTGAATTGTGCGATGCTCGCCCGTGTTGATTCTTCCAAAAGCTTCTTAATGAAGCTTGTGTCGGTTGTCGGCGGTACGGTTGGTGCGACTCCTTTTTGCCGCAGCTCTGCCACCTCGTGGCTGAGCTCCGCCAATTTGGCTGTCAGCTGACGATTCGCCAACTCCAGCTTTGCGACCTCTTCATTGATGGTTCGAGCCCTCATACCCGCAGCAGCTATCTTTACAAGGCCAGCTGCATCCTTTAGGACCTTCACCGATGTCCCTTTTAAGTTTTTGGACCGCACTGCCACCCCCTCTACCGTGGCAGCGGCATCCACCATTACCTGGTACAGCGCAGCCAGTGACTGCGCTGTATCCTCTCCTTCGGTTGGCGGTTTTAGTGCAGTCCGACAGGAGTGTCTGCTGTCCCGGAGGGACTTAGATAGCTCCAGCACACTCTCCTCCGCATCGAGGCGCAGCTCCTCCGCTTTAGCAGCATTCAGCTGCGCTCTCGCTTCAGCGAAGCCAACATATTCGCCCGTGGTGGGCGGTCGGCCTCTACCCCGTTTTGACTTATGGGCCGCCCCTTTTAACGGCTCTGATGTCTGCCCCAAGTCGTCTTCTTCGGAAAGCGATCTTTTCCTCCAAGATCGGCTTCCAGCAGCGCCAGTTGTTAGGGCGCTGCAGTCCGAGTCTGTATCCGATGGTCGAGACACATCGCGTAGCTCCTTTATTATAGGAGAAGTCGCATTGTTACACGATCTCCTTTTCTCCGTCCTTCTTCTCACTCCTCTCATTTCCACGTCTGAATTTTCGCCTATATCGTCATCGTTACTCCTGTCCTCCTGTGTTGAAATATCTTTGGTTTGAATTTTTTCCATATTTGTTCCCACGAGTATGTGGAGTATAAAGGTCCGCACAGTGCTCTTCCTGCACCCCTGTGTAAGCCTAAGTGTAACCCGATGGGGGGTCGGCAAGTACCCCACCGGGGACACGCACTAGTGGCCGGAATCCGTCCGACCATTCATCCCCTCGCGGTGCGGCGCCGCTTGGGATTCGGGTGATTTTTTATAGAGGTTTTCTTCCTCGCGACCCGGGCGGCGAAGCCAAGGTCCCCGGTCCACATAGGGGGGGGGGAGAAGCCCCTCTCGTTGCGGCTTACGGGTTGACCGACGGTGGCCTTGAATAAGGCCGTGTCCGGAGGCAGTGTGAGTGCACACCGGACCCGCCGCTCAACCCGCGCTACCCTCTCGTTGATGTTTCGCTTCTAATGGCCGTAGTGAGATATTATATAGCCCGCCACAAAAATTGGATATTCAACACTGAAATTATTTTTCAATCCAACCCAGTAGTTCCTGATATAACCGCACTCAAACAAACTAACTCAGCACCCTACAAAATTAACTTAGCTTTAAAAATTTGGTCTTACTACGAATACTTGTGTGTTGTAAAAAGTAAAATTGTCAAAAGTTTGTCATAAAAAATTAATCATGGAACTTACGGAAACCTTAATATTAATAAAACAGCTGACCTAAGTACTGCGCTTACCTCACTCGACGAATTAGCTTTTTTTATTATATTAATGTTGCTGGTTTTTTGGGCACGTTGCCCGCAGACTAAAATTTAAGTGCTTTTTATTACCTACAGGTAAATTGTATTCATACAAAATATTTCCATATTCATTTGTCTTTTTTGTTCTGTTATTATGTAACCTAAGGTTAAGTACAGCAGGTAAATCTTAAGTTAACACTATATAAAACAAATTCAATTCCAAAATTCTCCAAAAATCTATCCATATTATCCAAATAATCTTCTCAGTAAAAAACCACTATCAGAACCAAGCAATAGTGACTATTCATAAGTGCTTGATTAAGGCCTATTTGAATAAAAAAGATTTTGATTCTTTAATTTATCTATCCATTATTGTTAGACGTCTAAAGTTTTGCCCTTAAAATTCCTCAACTAATATTCAAAACATGCTTCCATATATTTTTATCTGCCTTCTCGCCAATCGAACCATAGTCTTTAATATTACCGGAAACCTAAATAATATTTCTATTTCAATTAGGTACACATTCTATCATAGCTACTAAATTACCTTCAATAATCACAACATCAGTGTCACGTCAATAAGATCCATCTACGGGATATTAACAGTGTAATTGAGAATGTATTTAGGTCATCTGAGATTACATTCCACTCCCAATTTACTGGTAAATGTCCGTCCGCCTGAGAAACGGCCGTGTGGTGGTAATTTGATAGCTGCGGACAACGGGCCAGATGGCAGGCGAGAGCGGATAACGATCTTTTAGAATAGTGTATCTGGATGATGTTGCGGTCGTGAGAAACGAATTGAACTAGCAACGTAGTTTGCATTCATAAGATGAAATGATAAGATTTGCATGTTATTGTGTTTAAGCTAGTTCTGTAAACTATATATCAAAATCTTTTTTATTCAATTATGCCTTAAAGCATTTATGAATAGTCACTATTAATAGTAATGCTCGGTTCTGATAGTTGCTTTTTACTGAGAAGAGCCGGCAATAAACTCAGTAATTACTCTTTTCAAAAACCAACTTACATCTAATACCTACAATAGTGATTTTTACAAAATGCGTGAAATAGCTTGTATCGAGCATTTCACTGCCAAGGATCTTTTTCTAGCAAGTAATCAAGTTTATTTTAGAATAGTCTATCTGGACGATATTATTATGTTGCGGTCGTGAGAACCGGTGCTTGTGTATTTGAAATTGAACTAGCAACTCAACTTGGTTTGCATTCATACGATAAAAATGATAAAATTTGCATGTTATTATGTTATGTAATATTTGAGGCTACAACGGACTTCAGAATATCATTTATAATAAATACCTAAAGAAGCTATAATATTTTTTCATATTTGCATTAGCAATAAACAAATCTAAAGTTATTTGTGAGTTTCAAATTATTATGTAGATACATTTATATTAAATACATAGTGTTAAATCCTCTAATGGCCATTTAAACATCTACATGACTCTGAATCTTATCATCATCACGTTAAATAGTCTGTCTAGACTTTGCCATACAATAATAAATCTTAATACTAGATAAACTGGAGAAGTTTTTAACTTGAACCCTATAACAGGGTATACGTAGTGAGAGTAGTGCTCACTTCACTATATTTCATTTCTACACAACTACAAATTGCGAGTTTGTCTGGTGCCATGATGCTTTGCATTACTTAGTAGTGTGAAAATTCCCTTTTACGTATAATATTTGATAGTAAATCAGGACTTAATAGAGTACTTTTTGGCTACACGAGGATGAGAGTTTCTCTTCTCCTTTTCTTTTATTTTTAAATGATGTAAAATGTTTTAACATGTTTTATACAAACAATAATTACTTGCAGTAAATTATGTATGTATTGGTAAATGATTTGGATTTGTTTTCTAGAAATACATCAAGTATGCGTTTTCACCCCTTATCATTTGTATTTTGATATTAATAATGTTTATATAGAACTGTACCAATGAATTAAAAGCCTGCCTGTTTAACAGCTTTCTGAATTAACTATGACAGTAGCTGTCCTCACAAGTTTAGCTATTTATGAGGTTTAGATTCTCTATAGTTTTAAGTACGCGAGCGCAGTTAAGTTTTAAACCAATTTTATAATATTGGAAAACTGTCTTTTCTCATCAATATATGGAGCTGTGCCACCGCTGCTGAATAAGATCTAAAATTTAATATTTTCGATCACAACATGAACATTATACCACTGTTATTCACATAACAACACATTATATGAACTAAATATTAAATTGAACCAACACAAACTGCTCGGGGCATTCTGTGGAGCATTAATAAGACATGATACGCCCTTCATAAGTCTCAGGCTCACGGCAAAGTTCACGACTCAATTACAAATAACCTTAGTAATGTTGAAGTTAATTGAAAAATATAACACAAAGTTGAGCTGTTTATTTTCATTATTTACTTTATAGATGGTCTGTTTTTGAAAAGACGTAAAGTTATAATTTGCGTATAGCATAATTTAAAATTTCAAGGGGTATATTTTGATTAAGTTTTAAAAGGCAACTGAGGAAAGCTTACCAGCTTTTTGTGGCAAAGTTAGCACGTAACTCAGCATGGCTACATTTTTATACAGAATAAAATTCAAACTTCATGTTCATTTCATTCATCAACTATGACTAAGTTGTTCCATGATAGTCTCTTTACGATTAGAATAACACGAAATCTGTAATTATCTAGTTTATCAAGAAGTTATACCTATGAATTTGAACCCAACAACGCCTCACCAAGCAACTTCCTTTGTATTCCGGTAGACGTCTTAATAACCTGATCTTTGTTCCTATCTGCTTTGTGTTTACCACTTTCGGGCGTATACATAGGATTGTGGTAGAACACAACACTATACAAAGCAAAAACTACCATTTCAATTTGCAGACTACCCTCCCTAAGTATACAAAACTTTAGACCCATAATGTAATCAGATGCGTGTCTAAAACCAGCGAAAGTGTCTGCTTTCGACGCCGTCCCACACAGACCTATTCAAAGCAAAAACTAGAATTTGGATTTGCAGACTACCTTCCCTAAGTACCTATACAAGTCCTATGGTCCTATGGCTATGGACCTATGGTCCATAATCTAACTAGACGTCACGAATGTTAAGTGTCAAAAACCAGCAAAAACGTCTGCTTTCTGCTTAGTTCGCGTTCGACCGTTATTGGCTTCGGAGGTCAAGAAAAGAATAGTAACGTGTGATTTTTCTTAGTCTTCATACAAATTAGGTTTGTAAAAGACAGTTACAAGCCGAAATATAAACAGTATGGTCTACTTGTGAAGGCGGGAGGTCGTGCGCCTCTCCCGCAACCGGCGCGCGGCGCTTAGTTCCCGTCACCCACATCCAATTATTCACCAAACAAACAGACCTAAATACACAAAAACCTTAGCGAGTGTCGCGGTAAAGGCTTTTCCACATTACAGTAATTCCTGTATTTACTGTAGGTACATGATAATTTCGAGAGAAACCAGAATATAAGAAGATGATAATGTTAATTTACAATTGACCTAATGATCTTAAAATGGCTGAATAATTCTTTAGGATCACTTATAACACTTTAGATTAATAGGGGTTTTTTAACTTTTGTGAATGAAATTCATGATTTCAGTATATATTTAACGAGAAGATACGCGAAAGGTTTATCAGGTTTAAAAATGCGCGGCTCGTTCCGCTTTGTTATATTTTTTGATTTAGTTGTTTGTTGTTATTTAATACTGTAAAGCTTATTACAAATGATTTATTGTCCATCATATCTCCTTATTATAAAATCTCATAACATATAAATGCCTCTTTAATAGTATTTTTTAATAAAGTTTAGCTCTTTCGTGACCATCGTCTTAGTTCTGCTTAATTTGGAATCAGAATAAAAAATGTTCCAGGATATTTATGTATATAATTATTTATGTTCAACTAGTGAATGTATGCCCTAAGGACTCCGCACATCTGTGGGATGTGAATGTGAGCATATCAAACAAAGCGCAACTTTGTCTGTTTGTCACTGAACTGTTGAAAAGTGGATAGTCTGTGGAAAGTGTTACTGATTGTAACTGGGTCAGCCATTTAATTCAATTCACTTGTTCATTCCATCTGTTTTAGGTTCTACATCTATATATATAAAACAAAGTCCCCGCCTCTGTCTGCCTGTTTGAACGCGATGAACACAATAACTACTGAACAGATTTTCATCCGGTTTTCACCATATTACGGAGTATTTCATGGGGAAGGTTATTATGCACTTATAATACATCAATTTGGACTCGGTACGTGGCGCTGGTGGGCAGAACGAAGCCGGGTCTGCTAAAACATTTGTATATCTTCTATGGAATAAATAAAAATCTACTTACTGTCCAGTGTTTATTATCGAACTCCTTCGAAATGGTTTGACCGAAATTTATGGCATTTTTTGTAGGTCTGAGTAGAATTTTCACCCACCATTTTTATCGTGATTTTTGTATTTTATTGCCGGATTAGTCTATAAATATAAAGAAGCGGCCAAGTGCGAGTCCAAGATTTCCTCTTCATACCATTTTCAATTATACAGGTGTGATAAAACATATTAATATAAGCAAACTTTTTTAACCATACTAAATATAGTACAGCGTTACTTCGTAGGAACCAAGTAAATGAAGGGTTTTACGTACGACCATCACGTACTTACCTCACATCGTGCATACGTTGGCTGAATAATATATTATTTTCTTACCAAAATGTTAAGACGACAAACTTACATAACGTACAATATATATTTCTTCAATGCTATATAACTAGCAAACCTTAGGAGATACAATCCGGTATAATACAGCCCGGTTGGCTTTGTGGTTAGTGACCCTGACTTTCAAGCCGCGGGTCGTGGGTTCGATTCCCACCCAGGACAAACATTTGTATGCATGAATATGTCTGTTTGTCCTGTGTCTGGATGTTACTATCTATATAAGTATGTATTTAAAAGTAGTATATGTAGTATATCAGCTATCTGGTTACCATAACACAAGCTCTCTTTGATGCTTAATTTGGAATCAGATTGGCCGTGTGTGAAAATGTCCCAGGATATTTATTTATTTCCAATATATATTTCTTCAATGCTATATAACTAGCAAACCTTAGGAGACAAGTTTGATTGGCCAATTGGGTTGGTGGTTAGTGAACCTGACTTTAAAGCTACTAGTCGTAGAAACTCAACCCATCATCATCAGCTCATATACGTCTCCACCGAGGAGCTCCAGCCTCTCCTAATAACGAGGGGATTAAGGCCATTGTCCACCACGCGGATCTAGTGCGGCGGCAGACTTCTGATGCTTTTAATTGTGACATCTCGGGCATGCAGGTTTCCTCACGATGTTTTCCTTCACCGAAAGCCAGCGGTGTGAATCCGTACGTAAGTTTTTATAAGCTCAGAGGTACCGGCCTGGGTTTGAAATGAAATTTGGTACCTACACAGATAGTCTAGAGCCTGAGAAAGGACATAGGCTGTTATCCCGGAAAAATTAAAGATCCCCTGGAACGCGGGTGAAACCGCGAATAGCCACTGATATAGAACAAGATAGACCCCAAGTATGTCCCTCAAATAACCTGCTTATTCCCGAGTCATTTACGTCCATTAATTAATTATAAACCTAACAGAAAGTTTTCTCATTTGCAGGTAAGTTCCAGTTAACGGAGACACGTGAGTTGTATCAAAATTGTATCAGCTAGTTGCTGTATAATAGCTTGCCATGGGATAATGGACTCTATGGTATGTTATCAAAGGGTTCATGTACCTTTTTATTTATTTATGACTGCTGCTGACCTCAGCCAATAATTGTTTACACAATACATGCATAATTTCTGTAATAAATATAGTATAAAAGTGTAACGATTACTTATAGACTAACACCATATATACAGTTAAAATTGTTAACATTAAAAGTTTAATTATAAACAGTTAGTATTTTAAAAAATAACACTATGCAATCTGAATAAACTATGAGTGTGAAAAAAATAAAAAAATGTAATAGTAGTAAAATTAATAAATGTGGAGGTAAAAAAAAAACTAAAACTAAGTAATTGACTCAAATAATACAATAAGATGACACAACTTATACAATGAGATATTTAAAAATAAATTACTTAACTTATACATTAATCCAATCGAACTACCTTGTGTAAGTCCCTTGTCATCGTCGATAAAGCAGTTTTCATAATAAATTGGGAGATACACGCGTTATTTTTTTACCAAAAGGTATACCGTTTTTCAGTGTCAGCAAAAAGCATATTCAGTTCATTCGTTTTATTCATTCACTCTTTCTCAATACCCAAAACTCCTCAAGAGAAGGTCGGTTCAGTCGATTTGCAAGATTATCACGAAAATACTGTGTATTCATAAACGTTTTACCCGCAATAAAAAATAGCTTAACATTTTTGGAACACAATCATTTGTGATAGCAACGATAAATCCACTCTAGTGACCGTGTAACCGCTTCCGACTGGATGTAACTGGATGTAACTGGTTTCAACTGACGCGTACCGGTTAACTGTGCGGTTAAAGGCAGATAAAGTGTAATGGATTGTTTTTATACAAGGTTTTTGAGGTTGTTTTTTGGTCTGTGGCTCCCTGATATATTTATGCATGTTTTTTTCAGCCTAGTTGCGTATATTATGGACTTTAAAGGAAAATAATTTATTGGAGAAATGCATGGGGGGGGGACGTTTTTGGTTTGTTTGTTTTGAATCAAAAACTACTGGACCGATCTGAATAATTCTTTCACCAATAGAAAGCTACGTTATTTGTGAGTATCATAGGTTATGATATGTATATTCCTGTGTTCTTACGGGAACGGGAACTACGTAGGTGAAACCGCGGGACGGAAGCAAATCTTAAAATCAATGAAGATATGAATCATCAGCTATCATCATGATAACGCTGGAATATTAGTTAAGGAACGCGGGAATCCTTAACTAATATTATTTACAGATGACTTTTCACTTTCTTTTTATTGTAACGCCCATATTACATAACCAGTAACAGCTAAAGAAAATCTTTAGGTAAATACCTAAATATTCAAATTCTAAACATGTACGTAACTTTTACGTAACTTTTACGTGAATTTGATGTGCGATCATAACATACGAGTAACACGAAATGCAAACGAAGTAACGGATATAACGATTCGTTTTATTTCCCTCGGTCGTTAATACGTATATAAAAACACAAACATCCCTACTAATATAATCAATGCGAAAGTAACTCTGTCTATCTGTCTGTTACCACCGATTTCTATAAAACCTTGTATTGAGATATACTATTCATTTATTTATTTTAAACAGCAAGTGTAGACCCTATATATTTATATACTAGCTGCCTCCGCGCCGTTTTACCCGCGTAGTTCCCGTTTCCGTGCCAATACAGGGGTAAAATATAGCCTATGCTACTCAGTGATAATGTAGCTTTCTAATGAAATAAGAATTATTAAAATTGGTCCAGTACTTTTTGAGTTAATTCGTTACATACAAAAATACAAATCTTTCCTCTTTATAATATTAGTGTAGATTAAAGTCTGGAAAAGAATATTATCTACCTTTTAACCATGGAAAAATTGTATCCCCGGGAACGCGGGCGAAACCGCGGAAGCAACAAGTATTTTTTTAAACACAAGCTTCATTTGTCATTATAATTTATACTTCAGAATATAAAATGAGTATATGTATGTTGCTTAATTACTGACATGGTTTAATGTAAAATCCTTTGCACGTGACAAATTAATCAATACCAGTTCAAACCGGGTTCGAGCGCTTATTACTGGATCTTAATTAATTTATTTGCACACAGGGTTGTCACGTTCGGTAATACATTAAATGAGGTATTGATAAATATAATTTTTTTTACATTTTCCACACACGGCCAATCTGATTCCAAACTAATAGCTTGTGATATGGTAACCAGATAGCTGATATACAACATAATTATACTACTTTTAAATACATATACTTACATTATATTTTACGATTCCTTAGTTTAGTCTGAATCTAAAAAAATTGTAAGCCTTAAGGTATTTTTCCATTGGGAAGACCCAAGTAAAAAATCAGTAAAAGCTTATAGATATTTTAAAGTACATATTATAAACGCCTCACGAAAGCTTTTATGCCTTTCTAGTAAAAAATGCAAGCTTTTAAAGTGACAAAAGCGCACATTCTGGGGCTAATGCACCTGAAACTGACATCTGTTACAGTTAACCCACAGGGTATGGAAACAAGGAGGTAATAAAGAAAAACATGTTTTCTTACACGTACAATTTTAATTTTCTGCACCTACATGAAACATTTTCAATTAGTTGTATGATGTATACTAAAATATTATAACTACTTGAACTTTAGTATAATCATTGAAATACCTTTATAAGGAATATTATATATCTTGAGGAACATACAAAGAGAGTTTTTTTTACCTTTGCACTTACACTTGCACAAACCAATCAAAAAGACATTCTCAGCCATCTAAGTCACTAACATATTTTGCATTATTAACGCCGCACAAATTGCTTTAAGAACTTAATTTTTTAAATAATAACTCTAAACATCCATATCTATTTCCTTCATTGTTTGCTCCATAACGTTCATATAGGTAAAAAAATATATTTTCCTCAAAATCCCTCCCAAACCTCCACAATTTTATGATCCGTAACAACCGTTGTCGCTCTAAATACGCTTGCATAATGTATCGTTGACATTTTTATGAAACGTGTACTTTGGCGGTGGAGTTTCGTGGCCATTTTACTGCTCTCCCAGTATGTGTGCTCTGTGACACGCGAGCCAGTTTTATGGGAGCCATAAGCTGTGTACCTGAGTGATGTATTTGCTGATATTTTTTGTTGTAAATGTTGTATATATAAAGTTTTACTATAGGTAATAGCTAGCCACCTTCACGCTACTTCACCCGTGTTCCGTAAAGCACTAAAACGTATATAAGGCAAACCTCAGAGGAATACCTATAATATATGCTATATCTATAAATGGCGCGTTGTTCATGATCATGTTCATGTGAATTGATATTTGACACTGAGTTAGAATATGTTCTGGAATAGCGCATAGGCTACTTTTTATCTTGGGAAACTTTAAGATCCGGGAATGTGACTGAAACCGTCGTGTGGAAAGTCACTGGAATTATAAATGTGAATGTTTATTAGGTTTATGAAACTCTACAAAGAATATGCAAATATTTTTGGTATTATTTATTGATTTGCTGCACCACTGTCTTTTATAGACCCAAAATCCTTTTCATCCTTTAAAGTTTGTTACTTTCCTGTTTATATCACTGTTTATTCAATTGGCTCGTCAATGCACCACCACATTAACAGCTCGCGCCATCTTGGCACTGTCAGTCTGACCACAGACTATAGCGCGCTAGTGACGTATGCGCTCGAGACAAGACTCATATACTACACATCCAACGGAAGAAATCGCTTAATTAGCGATAAGATCGCCACTTGTGCATTTAAGTAGTTTGTTTTTACTGTTATTTATTTTAAACTGGTTTTTTTTGGTGTACAATAAAGTGTTATCTATCTATGCTTTAGATTAACACATATCTCAGCTTATAATTCCGAAAAATTTAAGTTCTCCGGGAACACTACGAAACATTGTAATTAAATCGTAGTAATAAAGTGCGCCTTACGCGACGGTAGGACAAAATAAGTCATAAAATGGCGTATGTCTTCATGTAGTAGTAATTAAGTATATTCCGGTTAATGCCGATATAAAATGAGGATTGAGACCGGCTATCGCTTTTCTCTGACCACAGTACATTTAAAAACAGTATCCTACAACTTTTGGCATGGGCGGATCTATATAAGAACTATTTGGGCTGCAGCCTAGGGCCCCGTAAATACATAGGCCCCACTGCCTCCATTGAAATAAAAATGATAATATAAATGCAAAAATATATACGTAAATAATTTTATTGTCTTTTGACTTTCCTAATCCTTGATAAAATAACAATCAGTGGATCAATTAGTCAGGCCCTAAGTAGTTTTAGCCCAGGGCCCCACAAACTCACAGTCCGCCCCTGTCTTTTGGAGTTTAACTCTGGCCTATATTCAAACTAGTGGCTCCCCGTAGTTTCACCCGCGTACCCGAGAGATCTTTCATTTTCCCGAAACAAAAAGCAGCCTATGTCCTTTCTCGGGCTTTAGACTAGATGTGTAGCAATTATCAATTAAATCCGTTCATTAATTATAGCGTAAAAGCGAGAAAGACGGAGAGTTTCTTTCGCATTCATTATAATATTAATTAGGATTCACGAATATGAGGGCATTAAACTTAAAGATTCACCTCTAGGTAAATGTAGTAAATGTAAACATCATGAGAAAACTTGCACGTCCGAGATTTCACATTCAAAGGATAAGAATTTCTGCCGCATTAGGCCCTCGTGGTGGACTATGGCCTGAACCCCCTTAGGCTAGAATTCTTTAATATTTAAACTACATTTAAACTATTTATAAGCATCGCTTTTGATTAAGAAAAAACATCATCAAATGATAAGGAAATAGATTTATTGATGTACCTTGACACTATAAGTTCAATGCTTGTTTTACGGTATATTTTTTTAACAATTATATTCCTTACATAGTTACAATCTCACCAAGCTTATTTAAAAATTGAAGGTTATTATTAAGTTAGGTTACTGTATCTTATTTAACTATACTTCTAAGCTGAATTTTATGAGGTTTTTGTGTGTCACAGTCGTTTGGAGATCCTCACTTTATTTTAATGTATATGAAAATTTTTATAGTCTAGATTATTATAGTCTTTACTGAAACGATTTGGATATTTTATACTATGGATAATATTAACTCTGACAGAGTGATTAACTTTGTAGTTTGTGACCTTAAGTCGCCGTTATTTTCAGACTAAACGTTTATGTGCATGAACATATCTATTTGTTCTGTGTCTGGATATAAATATCTATATAAGTATGTATTTAAAAGTAGTATATGTAGTATATCAGCTATCTGGTTACTATAGCTCAAGCTTTGCTTCATTTGGAATCTCACAGAGCTGTTGCTCGTATGTTTTTTTTTTGTGTTAAGCCTATTCAGGCTTCGAAACTACTGGACCGATCTGAATAATTCTTTCACCAATGGAAAGCTACATTATCAGGGTATTACATTCTCACTAATATTATAAATGCAAAAGAAACTCTGTCTATATGTCTCGCTGTCATAAACATTGGTAACAACTAGGTATCATCATTCTACTATCGATCCTGAGATAGAAAGTTGTTAAGTCTCACATATCTGTGATAAACCTAATTTAAAAATACCAAAACAAAGAAACAAGTTGCTATATATACATAAAAGAGTAAAAAGATGACAGGTTTCATAAATGTCATTGAATTAAAATAATAGTCTTCATATAAGACACAAATAATATCTAAGGCAGATAAATTACCTATCAGTTATTGTAATAGACAAAGGGCACAAGAATAATCTTAAAATAATTATAACCAGAACTGTCAATTAATCTATTTAAATAACCACAGACACCAAATCTGAACTAGTTATACTATATTCTTTGAAAAGGTCGTAGATTTCGGTATACCATACATTTTAGTCTCTGATAATGGCAGACAGTTCACGTCAAAAGAATTTACAACATTTTTGGAAGAATCCGGAGTAGTACATAAAACTTCAGCGCCATATCATCCAGCGACTAACGGTCAAGCAGAAAGAGTCGTACAGACCGTAAAGAAAGCTTTACACAGTATGGATAACGAAACTGGATTGATACAGGACAAAATTTTAAAAGTTAAATTACAGTTGCGTAGAACGCCTAATACAGCTACTGGAAAAAGTCCTTATGAGCAAATTTTCAGCGATCGACCTGTGAGGACACTACTGCATGCTATGTTGAATAAAGGGTGTGTAGCGTTTCGCTCACCTACAGAGCATACTGCCAATGTAAGGACTTTCCAAGTAGGGCAGAGAGTCCAAGTAAGAAACTATAGTGATAAAAAGAAATGGGAATTCGGAACTATAACTAAACGTTTTGGACGTCTACATTATGAAATTATAACGGACTCCGGTTTAACATGGAGAAGGCACATCGACCAGATGCTGGGCACGTCGGTCAGGAGGGGATAATTAAGGGGGGAGTTCTGCTATATATACTTAGAAGAGTAAAAAGATGACAGGTTTCATAAATGTCATTGAATTAAAATATTGCCTTAATGAAGACTATTATTTTAGAATTCAATACAAGTAAAAGCGGATATGGGTATCGCCAATACCAGTTTTAAACGAAAATTCCTTTACAAACAATACTTTTTTCGATATAATCCTATTTCAGGCGCAAAAAAGCTATTCCCTGTACAATGGTTAAAAATAAGAAAAAAAAATGGCATACAGCGAAACGGTTTTTCCGGTTTTCCAATAGCACTCACGTTGGTCGGACATCCTGATGGGATTCAAACAATGTTCAATTTGCGTGTCGCACACAGACGACACACGGTCACCACACTGCACTTCGAGCTGTGAAGTTCAATTTATCAATTCGGCAATTGAGACATATTGGATAAGAGTTATCGCGCGGTTTCACCCGCGTAGTTCCCGTTACCGTAGGAATACGAGGATAAAATAGCCGTTTTGGCGTGAAAGAGTAACAAATATACATCCATACATTCTCACAATTTCTGCATTTATAATATTAGAAGGATTGGTATAAAATAAAAGAATATACCATAACTAGCTGCCTCCGCGCGGTTTTACCCGCGTAGTTCCTGTTCCCGTGGGAATACAGGGATAAAATATAGCCTATGTTACTCGGGGATAATGTAGCTGTCCAAAGGTGAAAGAATTTTTGAAATCGGTCCAGTAGTTTCGGAGCCTATTCGTTACAAACAAACAAACAAACAAATCTTTCCTCTTTATAATATTAGTATAGATATAGATTAGCTTGTTACTTTGTCAACATATAACTGTGCTTTGAGTGAAATCTTCAATTGACTCTAAAGTTAATATCGTAATAATAAAAGCTCTCGACGTTTTTAACGCCTTCCGGCCACGACTCAACCTTCAATACAATTCTACTGTTTTATTGTGAAAGTTTGTTTTTGAAAGCTTCCAACACAAAGGGCCTCTCAAGCTGACGAATATTGTGTTGAGACACTCTCAATTATGTTTTGTTTCGTTAAACAATGAAGAATTATTGAAATACGTTGGTTTCTTTATTTGTTTTGAGGTTTTTTAAGAAAGACTCGAAGTACATAATCAATTATGGGTTATTTTTCAGTCAATTTATTTGATACCAAAAAGGTGTTACAATAACTATATACATAAATAGATATTTTCACCATGTTTATATTATAGATATAATGATGATTTAGTAACCGACCTCAAAAAAGGAGGAAGCTCTATGCAATTTTTTTATTATAATTTTATCATCTTAAAATAAGATAATTTAATAATTTAACAGCAATTTATTTATATTAAAAAATGTCTAAATGTTTCGTCACTTGGTGACATTCTTAAAAAGTCATGTATTGAAATATTTCCTATATATCATTTACCTTATATTTTTATTTTTATAATAATTTAAATAATAATAATAAACTTACATAATTTCAACACGACCTCAGATTCAAATAAAACAGTATAATTTAAAGCATTTATTTTTAACCAGTTCTCTTCCTCAAATCTATACTCCATCCATCTCCATCAGTATCGTCACCGATCCTCTGCGCTGCTGCTGTAGTGGTTTCAAACCCCTCAATTTGAATTATAGTAGTGGTCTCCACTGGGGACTCTATAGTCTCTGTCATGGCCATAGGCCCGTGGACTAATGGCCCTAAACCAGTTTGAGGTGGTTCCGTGGTGGTCCCCCAAGTCTCGAAGTACTCCATCATAGGGTTAGCTGATGTTGTCGTCGTACGCTTTTTGCCCCGGTAATAGCCTGGCATCTGAGGGGTAAAACAGGCTTTAATAAGTTCATTTAACAGCCCGTTGACAGCCCCGTTGGCTTTGTGGTTGGTGACCCTGACTTTCAAGGACTTCCTCACCCAGGACAAACATTTGTATGCATGGCAATGTCTGTTTGTTCTGTGTCTGGATGTAAATATCTCTATATATGTAAGTATTTAAAAGTATAATATGTACCTAGTATATCAGCTATCTGGTTACCATAACACAAGCTCACTTCGAAGCTTCCTTTGGAATCAGATTGGCCGTATGTGAAAAATAATTTAAGTAGTGCTGTAGAAACTAGGTGCTTGTAAACAGCATCAGATGAAAAGTCTGCTTCTTATTATCTATCCTCAAAAATTGCCAAATTCCTACTATAAGATTAGAGCGTCCTAAAATGTTTTTGCCTCTCGGCATTTCTTTGGTGATTTTTTCGGAAAAATCCTCCAATTTTAAGAATTATCAACAAGAGTAAAACATTATTATATAACTTACGGTCTCATTGACTGTTTCAATCCAATCAGCATAGGCCCCCAAGAGAGTGAACACAGTGGGTGCATTCTGGAACCCGCAGATTGATGGCCCAAAAGATATGAGGCCCACCAGCCGGCCTGATAACACTGCTGGTCCCCCCGCGTCATGCTGCGGAGCATCGTCATTTTTTTTAATAAGAGCTTCCGCCATGCGGTTTCACCCACGAAGTTCCCGTTACCGCAAGAATACAGGGATAAAATATAGCCAATGTTACTCCCTGATAATGCAGCTTTCTATTAGTAAAATAATTATTTAGATCGGTCCTGTAGGTACTTTTGGAGCCGTGGCACAAACCGTATTTCTACGGGAACGGGAACAACGCGGGTAAAACCGCGTAGCGAATGCTAGTACTATATATTTATTAATAGTCAAACTGTGATGCCAATCGTGATGAGACAAATCTTGGTGGCTCAGTTGGAATCGCACCGACTCACGATCATATGGTTGAAGGTTCAAGCCGCAGACGACCTCTAAGTTTAAAAAACTTACGTATGGATTTACAAGTCTGGCGAAAGAAAAACATCGTGAGGAAACCTGCATGCCCGAGATGTCACAATTGAAGGCATGTGAAGTCCGCCGCCGCACTGCGCCCGCGAGGCGAACTATGGCCTTAACTCCCTCGTTGTTAGGGGAGGCTCGTGCTCCTCGGTGGAGCCGTATATGAGCTGATGAAGATGATGGCTTAGTTTTAACTTACGTCACATGCGCCTTCCCCAGTAGACATGGTGCCGGCGCAAAACATAGTTTCTGTTATAAACTTGCTGGAAAATATAGATTTGAACGATTTTTTATCAACACGTTATATCGGCATTAGATAGAAATCTAGTTCTACAAATAACTATCATACGATAAGTGAAAATGATGGAAAATCATTTTGCTATATTACAGACTAGCTCCGTGGCCTCCGTGGTTTCTCCCACGTAGTTCCCGTTCCCGTGAGAATACAGGGATAAAATATAGCCTATGTAACTCCCTGATAATGTAGCTTTCCAATGGTGAAAGAATTTTTGAAATCGGTCTAGTAGTTTCAGAGCCTATTCATTACAAACAAACAAATATTTCCTCTTTATAATATTAGTATAGATTAGTGTAGAGTGTAGACTAAAGCTTCGTCTACCTATTTTATCCTACTATCTAAATCAAGTAGGTACCTATGTTAAAATCTCGCGTCACAATGTTTTTACCGGATTCCTTCGAAGAGACTTGACCGTTAAATATATATTTTATGTATGATTATTATTAGATAGGTCGTGAAGTATTTTTATCGAGATTTTAGTACTTATTTCTTATGTGGCAAAATATTTTTTTCCAGCTACTACTAATTTAGTAAAATACTACGCGATTGTTTATGAGGATGTATTTATGTTTGTTATTAAAATAATGTTCAAAATACTTACTCTCCATAGACCTCCTTGCAGAATTTACTTGGATATATAGGTAGGAACTTTCGTTGTAAATAAATTGGTTCGTAAGACAATTTTTGTGACATCTGAAATGAAAACATGTAAATAATAAATATTCTTTGATAATTCACAATCTGATTTCGAAGTTTCGAACCCACGACAGGCCGCTTGAAAGTCAAGGTCACTAACCATAAAGCCAGCTGAACTATAGGTATGTAATTGAAGTATCTTAATGATGATCCATTTCACTATATTATTAGTTGCCTTAAGTCGTTGAAAGATACCTATATTGCGAAAAACTATTGTTAATGGGTACGCACAAATAGTAGTCCCTGCGGTTTCACCCACCCGGGAGATCTTCCATTTTCTCAGGATAAAAAAAATCATATTATATTATGTCCTTTCTCAGGCTCTAGACCATCTGTGTACCAAATTTCATTTAAATCGGTTCAGTAGGTTTAGCGTGAAAATGAGACTGATAGACACAGAGACCGATAGACAGAGTTACTTTCCCATTTATAATATTAGTATAGATATCTTTTCTTTCCAGTTTTTAAAAAGATATGATTTAAAAATAGTAACTATTTGTGAAGTCCTTATCGATATTAAATCTGAATTGTCATTTAACTTTCCACCCTCCAAACTAATCGAACTTTGACCCCTTTGATTGTTATCCTTGTGATTAACAAAAAACTTAACTTTTGACTCATTTTGGTTGAAAAATACTTATTTTAAATAGGTATTTCTCAAAACAGCTGAAAGTTTTGCGTTATATGCTTTCTGTAACTTAATTCATGTCTCTAGGATTACGCCTTATACCTGAAGGGCGACCAACAGGACTTTTTTACTAACTCTGTTGTCAGTCTGTCTGTCTGTCTGTCACCAGACTGCACCCTATGATCCGTAAAGTTTTTAACAGTAGGTATTATGACTTAATTTCATTAACACTATAACGTCAAATTAGAAACGACTATGAGTAGCACTTGCCGGGTTTTTTACAATATTTCGAATCATAGGCACAGATAAGATAGATTACAAAACGAAAACCACAGATTAAAAAACCTAATTACCTTAGTAACACCCCAGCCTAACAACAGTACCTCAGCAGTGGCTGGTATACCGTGAGAATTGTGTGAAATCTGGATGATCTTCGGTACTCTGTGGTAGTTAAAGTACAGGTGCCGACGGAGGCGTATGATGGCTATATTGTTCTGGAGGGTGCGAGGGTTGTAACCTGGATGAAAATACACCTGAAAGGCAAGATAGTATGTAGCTTCAGCAGCTTTGACTTACCTAAGGCTTTCTAAGCTTCTGTAGGTTCATTTAAAGGGCTCAACTGTATATGGATTTGGATTTTGAAGAATTAATTTAGAGACTCAGCTTCCGCTGCATGGATACCGTTTCAGTATGAATACAAAGATAAAATATAGCCTATGATACTAACAAATAAAGTGGCTTTATATTGGTGAAAGAATTAATCAGATTGGTCCTGTAGTTTCGGAACCTATCCATAACAAACAAATATTTTCTATTTATAATATTATTATAAAGCCAAATATCCTTACAAAGCCGTGGTGGCTCAGTTGGGAACGCACCGACTCACGATCATGAGGGTGCCGGTTCAAATCCCTGGCCCGTACCTCTGAGTTTATAAAAACTTACGTACGGATTCACACCACTGGCTTTCGGTGAAGGAAAACATCGTGAGGAAACCTGCATGCCTGAGATGTCACAATTAAAGGCATGTGAAGTCCGCCAATCCGCACTAGGCCCGCGTGGTGGACTATGGCCTAAACCCCCTCGATGTTAGGGGAGGCTCGAGCTCCTCGGTGGAGACGTATATGAGCTGTTGATGATGATGATGATGATGATAATATTATAGGTATTATTAGTATAAATAATAATTATATTAACAGAACTCAAAACAGCTCACATAACGTACTATAAAGAAACTTATCAATTTATACACATATTTATCACAAAGTTCGTTTTCGACTACAAAAAATAATCGTGTTATACCTAAAAATGCCTTTTATTACATTTTCCGCCGAGAGCAGAGTTTTATTTTTAGTTTATTTTCATTACGCTCCGTTCGGTATCCACAATGTAACAAAGCCTGCCCAATATTGGTTTATCGAAGCTTAATTCTACACCAGTTTTGTTAAATGCTAGTATTTACATATATAGGTATAGTATTTTATTTACTATTTCTATATTTTGTTTAACCATTTTAGTGGGAAAAGTAGGGTTATATTGTGTGAAAATGAATGTGTTAAAATTAATCTAAACGAATATATAAAGCTGAAGAGTCTGTTCGTTTGAACTCGCTAATCTTAGTAACTGCTGGTCTGATTTAAAAATTATTTCTTTGTTAGATAGCCCATTTATTGAGGAAGGCTATTGGTTATTACATTATCACGCTGCGACGAATGGGAGTGGAGCATCAATAATTATGTTGCAAAAACGAGCATATGACACTAACGAAGTTGCGCGGGTCAACTAGTAGGTAGTTTCTTTCTTTTTGATGTACTACATATACTACTCTTAAATACATACTTATATGGATATTAACATCTAGACACAAAACAAGTAGACATATTGATGCTCATAAATATTTTTGTCCTGGGTGGGATTTGAACCCACGACCGGCGAGGCGGCTTGAAAGTCATAATCACTAACTACAAAGCCAACCATGCGGGTGAAAACCTCGCGCTGGAAGCTAGTAACAAATAAATGGTCCAAAAAAGCTCTGTATTTGAACAGGGTCGGATTTAAGTTACCTAAATCAAAAAATTATTATACAAAACTTACTTCTAAGGCATTGACGATTTCTCCCCCGACCCTGCTGTGGTTACTTCCGATTCTTATTTGAAGGATTTTGGGATTCTCCCTGTAGAAACGGTTGTTGTGCATCCTGTCAGGAGAGATTAAGATCTTTATTATGACGTCAGATGCAGTATCGAGCATATCTATATACTTATCATTATCAAGCCAATTAGTTAGAAGCCGTGGTGGCTCAGTTGGAGCCGCACCGACTCATGAGAGCGCAGTTTCAAATCCCTGGCTCGTACCTCTGAGTTTATAAAAGCTTACGTACGGAGTCACACCACTGGCTTTCGGTGAAGGAAAACATCGTGAGGAAAACTGCATGCCTGGCAAAATTAAAGGCATGTTAAGTCCGCCAATCTGCACTAGGTTCTCGTGGTGAACTAAGGCCTAGACCCCCTCGTCATTAGGGGAGGCTCGAGCTCCTCGGTGGAAACGTATATGAGCTGATGATGATCTCGATACTTACAATTGTAAGCAAGCTGCAGTGGTCAGCACCAAATCGTGCCAATATATAGACCCTCCGCACCAGAACCTGCCCATCACGTGGATGGACACCATGAACGGATAATGTCTGATGGTGGTCCTTTCACCTTTGTATATCCTCCTGCCGTCGTGGCGATGGTATCGGTGACGATCTTCCAACTCCCCTTGAGGGTCTGAAGGTGGAAATGTTAATGTTGTAACTGACTTTAAAATGGTGGTTTTCATTTTTATTTTATACCACACTAGCTGCCTCCGCGCGGTTTTACCCGCGTAGTTCCCGTTCCCGTGGAAATACAGGGATAAAATATAGCCTATGTTACTCAGTGACAATGTAGCTTCCTAACGAAAAAAGAACTATTAAAATCGGCCCAGTACTTTTTGAGTTTATTCGTTACATACAAAAATACAAATCTTTCCTCTTTATAATATTAGTGTAGAAAGGTGGCAAACAAGCGTTTGCGTGTATGATGGGACTGTATGGTCTGTATGGAAGCTTGCAACACCAGGGGCATTACTGACGCGTTGCCGAAGGTATATAGGTATTTGAAGTTGCGAAAAGATATAATATTTACGTTTACAGATCTAAATAGAAAAATTAAGATGTTTCCGATCATCTAAATATAAGTATCGGTGGTATAGACAACACTCTATGGTCACTAACTATGTCTATGGTCTAACTATTTTAACAATGTTGACGTGTAAAGGCAACTTAAAACTCGCCATTATTTTCCCAAATGTACCTACACATTGAATCGTCTAATTTCAAGTCAACAAAATATTATCAAAAATATGTACATCAATCAGATCACAATTTTTATATCATCTCTTATTTGTAATATCAATTCTTATTTTAGTAGATTCAAATCAACGATCCATTAAAACAGCAATTTTTAATTGCACTAAGAATTCACCTCAAAACGGGCAACTTATTAATTTCGATTTCAAACTGGCGACACATCAAAATTGTTTAATTGAATTTATCGTTCAGGTATGGACAATGATTCGACTACATTTTTAATTGCTACCAGAGTTACAGCTGTAGGTACTTTTGTCCGAAACTCTCTTTTGTTTCAGCTCATAAAAATAAGCGGAGTAATCCTCGCTAAGTGATATTTGTATTTCTGTTCCAGTTTTAGCTCGGTATTAATCTAAATGTTTTATTGCTCTGTTACTGAGTTTAACCGAGGAAGTGGAACGAACCAACAAACCTACTTTTATTTTTGTTGCTACTGTGCCTACTGCTCTTCGTATAAAAAGTTGGCTTCACTATTAAATCCTAGTTTTTTATGAGACCCTAGTACCTATATGAATAACTACCGGCTTTTCTTAGCAAAACCAACCTTAAGCGTTAGAGTCTGACTATTTATCAGTGCTTGCGAAGGCCTATTTAATAAAATACATTTTTCATTTTTATTTTCACTGATAGTATAAAGATTTTGTTTTCCTTCTTAAATACCATTCGAAGTTTTACTTTGTTTAAATAAATAAAACCAACATACCCCAATACATACTCTCGTTGTCTCTAGCATCGTATTTGTGATCATCGTTTGGTATTTCACCAATTATTTTATCTACAACTTCATTAATAACCTCCTTGCCACTTTTACCAAAATAATCATCGCCCATTGCCTTCCTCGCTGTCTTCACTACTTTCTCTCCTGCACTCCTCTCAGCCAAAATCTTCAATATATCATCTCTATTCATTCTCTCCTTCAATTTCAAATATAAATTCTTCGACAAATTCTGTGATAGAAATCTAAAGTGATCATTTTCACTTAGAGAATTGTAAAAGTTCGTTTCGTTCAGATCTGTCTGTCTTGTCACATTTGTGAGCAGCTCTTCAAATTTATCTTTATCAATAACGTACGTGTTAATTTTCTTTATTTTCTCTCTTAGTTCTTTTACTCTTTCTCGTTCATTTATATCAGAATTTACGTCAAATAATGTTATTAGTGTATCAGCTATGTCTGTTATGGAAAAGTTGTCTGTAACATTTTTATCTGTATCAATAGCTATAACACGATTTATAATGATATATAAAAATACTGTAGCGTAAGTTATATAATGCATTGCTGTGCTGTATTATTCCTTTTCAGCAATACATATATTTTTATCAAGATATGAAATTCGTCGTGAATATTTTATCGCTTTGTCGATTTATATTTTTTTATTAGGTATGTTATTTTATTCAGTTTTCTTGAACGTTTCTGTAATAGAATTTATTTTTCTCTTTCGCTTGTTGTAACGGTGTCCCTCGTGTATTTCGGAGCGTGATTGTTGCTCGGTGAAATGTAATATTTATGAGGAATTGTGTGAAATTTAGCCTCATTCCTTTTTATATTGTAACTTGAGCATTTACATATGTTGATATGTTACCTGTAAATATTATTTACCACACAATTTCAAGGACTCTTTATAAATATTGAGTTGGTTAAGTTTGATTTCACAATTAAAGTTATACATTATTTATTATCTATGTTATTCTGGTTATCAGTAAGTTTTATACTGCTGGGTTAACTTCACTCTTATTTACTTGAACTGTAATCAAAATTACGGTTTGCCATCATGGTTTATCTAATACTTGTGGTCTACAGTTTCACCCACATTCCCGGGAGATCAACAATTTTCCCGGGATGAAAAATCTATGTGTTAATCCTGGTTCTATTATGTACTCGTATTCTAAATTTCTTTCAAATCCGTTAAATAGGTTTTGCGTGATCAATCAAAATCAATTATCCGTTTTTAGGTCCACTAGCAATTTTACCAAAATAAACTAGATACCATAAAATAAACATAATATTTCACAGTTTTATACTAGAGGAAGTTATTTAATTAATTACACTTTAATAAGTTAGTTCTTTACGACGACAGACTAATAAAGTGAAGAAACCTTCCACAGCTCTCAAAGAGAACGGAATGAAAATATGAGGAATTTTAATCTTACGTTAACATAGTTTCCTCAGGAGAATCTCATTTTTATTTTATTTTATTCGACATTTTGAGCTCATTTTGTTGTGGTATTAAAAATGTGTCTTGATTGCTCAGTGGTCTTTGGATGTCGTAGCGACTGTTGCTGATACAAATCTTATTTCATGACCTGTTTGTTTCTTTAATTGTTGTAACTTGCTTGTTTCGTTGCTCGAGACATGGGCTATCAAACACTGAAATATTTTTTTCAATTTGATCCGGTACCTAGTTCCTGAGATTAGAAAATTCATATTAGTTATTTTGTTCTTCTTCTTCTTCCTGCCCTTATCCCGCCTAAACAGGGTCGGCACAACATGTGTTTTTCTTCCATTCCTCTCTGTCAGCCGTCATTTCACTCATCACTCCCCTCTTACACAAAATTACACTCTTGTTAAAATTACAAATTATTTTCATAGTATATAGTATACCTACATTTTATGATTAAAATGATTTTAGGTTCACGATTAGTTAAGTAATATCAAAAAAGACATTAGTGAATTTTGACAATGATTTCAAGGCGTTGGTCGTGGAATCGAATCCCGTCCAGGACAAACATTTGTGTTCATGAACATGTAAATGTGTGTATAAGAATATGTGGTTACTGCAGTAGGTACAAGCTCTGCTTAGTTTGGAATCAGATTGGCCGTGTGTAAAAAATGTCCCAAGGCATTCCTAAAATTACCCATTTCATTTAAACGAAGCCAAGGGCTTCTGCTAATTTTATAATATGCCCTAAAAATCACGTACCGTTAAATTTATTCCAAATTAAAGAGTATTGATCTTTATGAATGTTATTATAGAGTTCATTTTAAATTGTTGTTGTGATAGGCATGTTTGTTCGTCGGTGTACATAACGAGGCTAAAGGTTAAGAAAACATATACCCTTTACGTGAAATAGTTTAGTAAAAACCAAGTTCTAAAATATATTCATCATTTTCTCACGAAATCCTATCTATATAATAGACTAGCTGCCTCCCCGCAGTTTTACCCGCGTAGTTCCCGTTCCCGTGGGAATACAGGGATAAAATATAGCCTATGTTACTCGGGGATAATGTAGCTTTCCAAAGGTGAAATAATTTTTGAAATCGGTCCAGTAGTTTCGGAGCCTATTCATTACAAACAAACAAACAAATCTTTCCTCTTTATAATATTAGTATAGATTAGTATACATAGATAATATATAAAACAAAGTACGCCTCTATCTGTCTGAACGCGATGAACACATAATCCACTGAACAGATTTTCATGCGGTTTTCACCAAATTATCCGTAATATACTCCGGTATTTCATGGGGAAGGTTTTTATGTATAATACATCAATTTGGACCCGGTAGGTGGCGCTGGTGGGCAGAACGAAGTCTGCCGGCTCCGCTAGTACTATATAATATGAGTTCTTTTGTTACGCTATCAGACCTAAACCACTAAACGGGTATTAAAAAAATATTTTACCAATGGAAAGGGACATTATCAGGGAGTAACATGAGGTATCAGGGCGGACGAAACCGCGAGGCAGAAGTAAGTAAAGGATACTCAAGCTACTCATATATAAGAATTTAAACTAGCGACCTTCGTTTCAGCAACATGATCGCAGGTTTTATGCGTTCTATTTATAGGCCTATTTCAAATAGGCTCTATCGCAAATAGGCCTTATCGCAAATAGGCCTACATAACGAACTAATCCATATAAATGTTCAATCATGATACATCAGTTTTCTCATATACACGTTTTGGCTACGGGTGCGGGTGCTATGTGGGTAGTTTTTCAAACAGTTTTTCTATAAGATTGATGGATGGATGTAGGGAGAATTTTATAGGTATATATCCCATGGGTAATTGATCTATGAGGGAAATGGAAGAAGAAATAATAATTATAATAATAATGTGTGTTTTAACAGTTAATTTATCATTAAAAACTAGTCTGTTTAGAAATATATGAAAAAAGTAATGGTTACTCTATTTTATTGCATAGTTAAATATTTCTATTTTATAATGAGCACAATCACTTATTTGCGATTAGTAGTATATTGTTTGTCTTGATTTTCATTATTATAAGTATGTATCACCGTAATTAGTCTCAATATAATTAAGATGATAAGTACCTATATAATTTCCCTTTTTTGTTACCTCTAGCGACATCTCCTGGCAAATAGTGATAATAATTAGTTTAGCCCCACCGCCTTCATACATAGAACCTATACCATTTTTGAAGCAAAAATAACGAAATCTAATACGAATAAATTTAATATCATAAATAATTAAAAAAAAATATATAAGAACTTATCAATTTAGTAAAGCATTAAATACATTGTGCTGCTTATATTGCCACCTAGCGGCGAGTAGAGTAACTACGATACTATAAACCTACCATATTGCTCTAGTAGTTCACATGTGCAAACATAGATGTCTCGACAAGTTTTTGATAAAATAATTTTATTACGTTCTCGAATAAATTATTTTCAAGCATTTTATTGCTGTTGGTGTCGATAAATTTTATTTTAATAAATTGAAAAAGTAAACAATTATCAAAGTCTAGGTTTGATATTATCTATACACGTACTTATTTTTATCATATAAATTGAACTACGAGACTATATAACATTTGTCTACCATTATTAATACTTATATAAACTTAAGTCCCTACTGGGATTAACGTAAAGACCTTTATTTAAAACTTAGTAAAACACATTTTTTATACTAAAACTCATCAAATACCCAAAAAGGCAAAGATCTTAATTATTTTTCTGAAAACCAATGAACAATCAACGAAATGAAATTCAGTTCTGACAATTAAACTGTTGAGACACCGTTTTTGAAGGCCTCAGTGGATTAAAGCTCGCATTTTAAGCTCACGACTAACGCCGTTATTCACTCGAAAGCTTCGTTTTAAATGAAATCGCCGGTAATTTAATTTGGTCGAATAATTCAGGTGGGGCCAGTAATGTGGCGTGAGGGACGAGCGGAGCGATAAGCGGTCGCGGTGTCTTTCATTCGTTAATTTTGTGTTTTTTTTGTTGTAGGTTTTTTTAGGGTAATTCCACATATAAGTTTCATACTTTTTGTATCTATATTGAAAATATGGATTATGTTGTTTGTAGAATTCATATTTTACTACATATTTACAAAAATATTTGATAATATGACAATTAAATTATGATTGGAAAGGTACACTTCAAAAAACTTTTTTTCTTCTTTTATCGATGTATTTTCTATTCCCATCAGCAACAATCAAAATCGCCTTAAGAGTGGTGTTACGAAAATTATTTTCTCATCATTCGCATATAAATAAAAGCAGTATTAATGGCCCCAAGTTCGGTTTCATTAAGGCACTGAAATTAAACAATTTTCACCTACATAATTCAACAGAGCCGCGCCACCCGCCGCGCTCACCAAATTTAGGTAATAAACATTTTGGTAATGCATACTTGATTAAGTACCAACTTTTATGAACTAACAGACATTATTTTAGCTACATAAATTACTGTAATTAACGCACCGAGAATATTCTATTACTTTTTCATTGAATTGTAACTTTGAAATGATCAAAAGACTGACGGAAATGAAGATATTTCGACGGTCAATAATTTCGAGTTAAATTGTAATTGATATTTTATAAAATTTCAAAATTACACTAAACTTAGCTAAAGCTTTCTTTCTAAATGTAGAGAAAAATGTGCAGAACAAAACCTACTTGCTTCATCATCATCATATCAGCCACAGGACATCCACTGGTGAACATAGGCCTCCCCCATCGACTTCCATGTAGACCGGCTGATTTGCTTTATTCAATTAAATTATGTACTAAAATCACAGCCAATTATCATATTTAGCTGCATATTTATATCTTTAGACAGATAAATAAGAATAATCGATAAAAACCTAACATTTAGTGATTCAAATTGGATAAGTTTGCAAACTAAACGCGCTGCTCTGACAAAGATTTTAATCAAAATGATAATTTTTATTAAAACTTATCCGATTTCAATGTGAATGCTGAAACAGAAGATGATAATGACCTTCTCGCTTTTGATTAACTATTCTAAAGTCCTAGTCATGCCATTATAATTTTTAATTCATTTTAGTCTCTAACCAACTTATAATATACTAGCTGCCTCCCCGCGGTTTTACCCGCGTAGCTCCCGTTCCCGTGGGAATACAGGGATAAAATATAACCTATGTTACTCGGGGATAATGTAGCTTTCCAAAGGTGAAAGAATTTTTGAAATCGGTCCAGTAGTTTCGGAGCCTATTCATTACAAACAAACTAACAAACAAATCTTTCCTCTTTATAATATTAGTATAGACGTACAAACATTTTTAAGTCATACAAAAATGATCCAAATATTAATATTGGTTGAGGGCTGTAAGCATAATAGACAGACAGATTTACATTCACATTTAAAAGCTGATTACAAATTCAAAAGCTGAAAGAGCTGTAATGAAAAGTTACCGTAAAATCGACCATTTTAATAAATATCCTGGGACATTTTCACACACGCCCAATCGGATTCCAATGTAAGCTTCAAAGTGAGCTTGTATTATGGTAACCAGATAGCTGATACTACTCTTTTCATAGATATTTACATAAAGACACAGAACAAACAGACATATTAAAGTAACGACCACATAATTGTGGTAGGTAGTGGTCGTGGTCGTGGTGGTTTTACGTGGTGAAACGAAACTGCGAGCGTTAGGTACTCTATTCATCTATGTGTGTGGCCATTAGCACAGCGGTTTCATAAGCGATGCGATTTCATGAGCGTAGTGTTTTTGTTTGACAGTTTAATAAGTAAAAATATACAACTTTTGAATATAATCTCTGCATTTGCATTTGATATGATTTTAGTGAAGGATTTTTTTTTGTTATTTTGATTTTAATCTAGTATCTACCTGTTTTTATTTAATTTTCAAACAATGTCTAGCAAACAATGAAGCAATTTTACGATATTAATAAACGTGAAACTCGTATGTTCATTAATAAAATATTTCTATGTTTAGACAGGTTTCCACCGTTTTCCTTTTTCCTTTCACAATATTTAAAGCCTACTTTTAGTTTCTTATTTCATCCACATAACCAGCACCACAAATGGTCAGTCACTCTATCCGCCTCCGCTCATGATAACTCCCGCTCACAGCGAGTTCCATGGCCCGACAATACCACCTCAGATAGCATTTCCGCGCTTTTGTACTCTCCGTGAATTATGATCGCCTGGTACGAGTGTTTCAAATTGCATCGTTTAGGGGATTTATTTATTGCCCGACTGCGACAAGGTGGTGTTGTGATTTATAGTAGTAGTTTTATATATGGATTGTGTTTTTAGATTTATTTGTACAGTACTGTACAGTGGACTGCGGAAAAAAGTTATTTGATGTTTTTTTTTTTTGTGTTTTATGATTTTTTTCATGGGAAATCGATAGTGTTTAACATAGTAGATTATTATTATAAACAAATTAAATACAAAGGAAAATTAAATACGAGTACCTTTTAAAATAATATTATGTTGAAGTCTGTGTAAATTAAATAATTATCTATAAATTCATTATAACATAAATTAATAATGGATAAATAACAAAATTTCGATGTCAAAGTTGTATTAACGCACCTACAAAACGTTAAAATATAAAATGGTTTTATCGTTTGTCAAAAATCTATATATATCACACCATAATTTACAAAATAAACTATATTTATATTCCGCAAAGAAAATACCAATATTTTTGAGTGACCGCGTAAGTGACGCCCCTAGTGTTGCAAGCGTCCATAGGCTACGGTATCAGCTGCTTCCCATCAGGTGGGACCGTTTGCCTATTTGCCACCCTTGTGGTATAAAAAAAATAATATATTGTAGTTCAAATAACATAAGAGAATAAAAGCTATAACAAACCCAAAATAAACTGGCTAAAAACCAGGAAATATCATAAATTCAATTATGTACTACACATTTGAGGAAAACCCTCAACTGGGTCGGTGCGGTGTTTTGTAACAAAACATCCATTCTCTGAAACACTGGTTCTTGTGCTTACATATTGAATCCAGCCAGGCGGTAAGCGCTTGATAGTACGCCAGACAGGGATTCTCAAACTGTGTCACTAATAGCCCGTAGCCCCATACTTATTATTTTTTTATTGTACATATTAGAATACGATAGTATTTAAGTATGTAAATTGAGTATTGTGGTCTTACTAGATTATTAAATTGAAAAAACGAGACAGAGCAATTACTTGTTTAATCAACGAATACAGAGATACAGTGACAAAGTGACAAGTGCGACAAGTGGGGTTCTCACCAAAACGAAAGATGACATTGTCTTTGAGATCAGTGTTGAAATTATACATTTCAACAGTACAAGACGTTAACAGACCTATACGGAGCATGCTTGCCCAGAAGAAACCTATTCACTCTAGCCTTGAAAATCCCTAGATTGTAGGCGTCGGGAAACACAGACGCCGGAAGCAAGTTCTACTCCCTCGCTGTCCGCATTATAAATTATTATTATCATTATTTAGGCTTATTAGGAAAATAAAATAACTAACCACACTATTAATAAATTTACCATGAATAATTTTACAAAGATGTCACATTTAAAGGCATGTGAAGCCCAACCAATCCGGAGTGGTGGCCTAAACCCATCCTGATTTTCAATAAATATAAGTACTTTATTTTTATTATAACTAGCAACTCTATTAGACGCGGGTGTAATTCAATAGAATCACAAACATTCCTCGTTTATCATAGTTTTATTAGTAAAAACCGTATCAGAATAAGTAAATGTGATAAATCTTAGCAGAAACAGACAGAGGCAGAAATAGACTTTATACTATTAAAGGCTAAAAAAGGGGCTATTGGAACCATTGTTTCTTATTTTTGGGGCTAATATTTTAAACAGTTTGAGAATAGGTGGTTTAGAGTAAGTCGGTGGAAACAAATTTAAGCATAGCGTTAGTTCTGCTGTTAAAGCCGTGGTGGCTCAGCAGCCAACACACTAACTCACAATCATGAGAGTACAGGTTCAAATCCCTGACCGTACCACTGAGTTTTACTTAGGGATTTACACCACTGGCTTTCGGTGAAGAAAACATCGTGAAGAAACCTGCATGCCTAAGATATCACATTCAAAAGAATTTAAAGTTCGTCAATCCACACTAGGCCCGCGTGGTGGACTATGGCCTAAACCCCCTCGATGCTAGGGGAGGCTCGGGCTCCTCGGTGGAGACGTATATGAGCTGATGAAATAAGATCTATTAAACTCTTCATATATTTATGCTTAGGTTTTGGTTTGTGATTTAAAACAACTTTTGTATTGAGTAAGAACTAACTAGTGACGCGGTTGCACCCGTGTCCCAGGGGATTTTAAATTTTCCCGATATAAAAAGTAACCTTGGTGTTATTCCAGAACATATTCTAACTCTGTGGCAAATTTCACCGCGATCCCCTCAGCCGTTCTGACGTGAAAGAGTAACAAACATACATCCATACATTCTCATAAACATTTGCATTAATAATATTAGTAGGATAACTTTTATGACCTTTTCTCTCACATATTACCAATGCCATAAATTTATACCTTTTAGATTTCACAAACGGGGAAAACGAATAGAGTTAGGCTTTGAAATACATTAAATTCTCATCAGCCTTCTCTATATGAGGATTTTATTTCTTTAAGGTATTATATTTCTATATAGGTAGGTAGTTATTTCTACTGTATTTAGAGAAAACACTACTGCAATAGGGAATTAACTAGATTAGACCGCGAGGCAGAAACTGTCTATATTTAAAAATTTTGTAATTTGACTTACAAGCCGGCGGTCATAGGTTCGAATCCCAGGACAAACATTTTGTATGCATGAATATGTCTATTTCTGTGTTTGAATGTAATCAATTATCTATATAAGTATGTATTTAAAAGTAGTATATGTAGTATATCAGCTGTCTGGTTACCATATCACAAGCTCTGCTTAGTTTGTAATCAGATTGGCCGTGTGTGAAAAATGTCCCAGAATTATTTATCTCTTTATGAAATAATGAATTTATGTATTCCACAGAAAATGATGACTAATAAGTTAGTATTTTAAATATAGGTTTATTATACATATTATATTCTCATTTAATCAGTCCTTAATCTAAACAGTTGTAAGCTAATCATAAAATAATTTCTAACTCGGTTAAAACACGTTTTTCGAATGTTTCCAAACTGTTCACTCCAACCGTTCGACGAAACGCGGGGAATTCGTTTTAAGCCGAGTTTATCAGCAGAAACGTAACACGGGGATTACCCTTAATCCAACTTGAGGGACGATAATGAATCAAGAAATGGGTTTTGTAAAAGAAAATGTATTTACTTTTGAAAGTTGGATTTGTGTGGTTTTGATTGCGGTAAAGGTTTTACGTAATGTAAAGGTGCGCGTTGGAAATGAAAAACGCATTAATTATTCCAATAATTTTTTTTTTTTTTTTTATTAAAGTTGGGCTTGCATTTGGTCTCTGACCCATCCATACAAGACGCTGCCGAAACCTAGGATGGAGCATGCTTGCCCAGAAGAAACCTATTCACCCTAGCCTTGAACATTACAAGATTGTATATTGAACATAGAAATTACATGTACTAATATTGAAGAGTTTGTTTGTTTGAACGCGCTAGTCCGATTGTTAAAATTCTTTCAATGTTAGATAGCCCATTTATTGAGGAATGCTATTGGGTATATATCATCACGCTACAACCAATAGGAGCGGATCATAAATAAAAAATGTTCTCCCTCTTTCATTCTTTCTTTCTTGCTTACAAACAAGAAATCAAATATTTTTCCTTTACAATTTTAATATAAGTATACCTAAATAAAAATATTATTATTTTATTCACATTAATTTAATATTGATTTACCAAAGCAATAACCACGATAGTTTTCCGTTTCTATTGTTCTAATGTACACAGAAGGCATAATGCGTCTGGCACCTGGCAGTGACCTAAAACTGTGCCATTATGGCCAGGTGAAGAGTCGAAGGCAAGCCGCCATTTTGTTTGTTTGTGGCGGTAATGACGTATTTCCGGACCCGTGAGCGGCTGTACCCAAATTGTGGCCGAAGGCAGATCCGGTTTTCTTTTTCATTCTTTTCGCCCGTGATTAATTAAGAGAAGTCACGGGAGAAATGAGCTTTTGATTCTTTGTTTGGATTAAATGATTTGTTGGGTTCAATTTGGCTGTGAAGTTTTATGAGGTACTAACATTTATTGAATTTGATAGTGGTTTTTGTGTCAGCTTAATGTTCTTTTTTAATGATAAATAAATAATAGTGTGATGTCTGGGGTTTAATTTGGCTCTACGGTTTTTTGATGTCCTGGTACATTCATGGAATTTAAGGGGATTTTCGTCTTAATAAAAAATAATACAATTAAATAAAAAAAAAATTTTTAACTAATTGTTGTGTTATTTGTAAATGTAGTTAGTTCATAGTCAATTTAGTTATATTTAAATATATCAATATAAGTATATAGTATACATATAGTCTGAACGCGATGAACACTAAACGACTTAACAGATTTTCATGCGGTTTTCACCAAATTTCGAAGTATTTCATGGGGAAGGTTTTTATGTATAATACATCAATTTGGACCTGGTAGGTGGCGCTGGTGGGCAGAACGAAGTCTGCCGGGTCCGCTAGCATAGTATCTATAGATTGTTAAGAAATCACTTTAGTATTCACAAAACATAATTTTAATAGTCGTAAAAGACAGACAGTTTAACTAAGGTTCTTAAAAATTAACAGCACGACAACAATTGAAACAATCCTCTAGGCAATCGTAACAACTTGTTACTTTACGATTGTGAGATGTAACTTTACTCTTGTTACGTGCTCTGTGCAAGTAATCATTTTATTACTAGTGGGTCCCTGCGGTTTCAATATGCATTTTCCCGGGATAAAAAGTAGCCTGTGTCCTTTCCCAGGCTCTAGACTATCTGTGTACCAAATTTAATTTAAATCGGTGAAGTAGTTTTAGCGTGAAAGCGAGACAGACAGACAGAGTTACTTTCGCATTTATAATATGAGTTAGGATGCAAACATACATTTAATTTTATTTTCATTTAACAATATATTATGATACATACATTAGGTAGTTACATAAATAAACATCTACTTACCCCCATAACGTGACAGCCCGGTTGGCTTTGTGGTTAGTGACCCTGACTCTCAAGCTGCCTGTCGTGGGTTATCCCACCCAGGACAACATTTGTATGCATGAATATGTCTGTTTGTTCTGTGTCTGGATGTAAATATCTATATAAATATGTATTTAAAATGTAGTAGGTATATGTAATACTAGCTTCTCCCCGCGACTCCGTCCGCGTGGAATAGTTACTTTGGGCTGACGCCAACTTTCAACCCCCTTCGTTTACGTAGAAGGATGGAATCGCAGAGGCAACTGATGACTGTACGCGCCGGCCCGGCACTTATAGGCGCGCGCAGTACTTGATAATTATTTTGGTGCGATGATATTTTAAATTTGCGATATCTCCTAAGATATTCATTGAAATTGAATGATGTAAATGGCAATTTTGTTTTAAATTAAATACTTGTGACGAATAACGTATTTATTTGGATAAGGATTAATATCATCTTTATAAAAACACCTTCACAAATAATGCTTAATTTTCGAACAAATTTGGTAAGTATAAAAGTGGTTATAGTGAGCCAACCTTAGTAGGTAGACATGCTATCGCGGACTTTTTTTTAGAACTTTTAAAGAGGAACAATTCTGTCATACAGCATTTTAGCGTAACTTTAACCGTTTACGCAGCGTACGCAGCGGAAGCTCTCCACTGGAAAAGAAATCTCCCGATTTTGAAACATTCTTCATTGGTGCTCCGCTCCTATTGGTCATAGCGTGATAATATATAGCCTATAGCCTTCCTCGATAAATGGACTATCTAATGGCGAAAGAATTTTTCAAATCGTACCAGTAGTTCCAGAGATTAGCGCGTTCAACCAAACAAACAAACAAACAAACAAACAAACAAACAAACAAACAAACAAACAAACTCTACTCCTTTATAATATTAGTATAGATATCAGCTATCTGGTTACTATAACACAAGCTCACTTTGAAGCTTACTTTGGAATCCGATTGGCCGTGTGTGAAAAATGTCCCAATATTTATATTTATTTATTATAAATTATTGTAATGTTTCGAAATTATTAGCACAAAAAAGTATAAATAACCTCATAAGCAAAATCTCGCAAATCTATTTCTGTCTAAATTTGCCGGCATGGGCAAATAAAAGTTGATGTAAGTGGCAAAGATTTACCCAAATCCATCACTGTCCGACCCCTAAGGCGTTGCGTCGTGTCGCGATAGTATTTACATAGGGGATTTATACTTTGCTACGTCGGCTTTGTGGTTAGTGACCCTGACTTATAAGCCACCGGTCGTGAGTTCGAAACCTGCTGAAAATATGTGGGTACATGGTGAACCAAATTTTTGAATCAGATTTAATATTTTATTGAAAGAGTAACAAACGAACTCACATTCACATTTATAACATTAGTTAGGAAGTAGAGTATAATCCTTAAAACTACGTACTTAACTGATTTTGATGCGGTTTTTTTAATAGATAGAGTAATTCAAGAGGAAGGTTCTTATATACAATACATGCATAATATGTTAGAGAAACACTGTCAATTTTGGAGGTTTCTAATGTGATGTATAAGCATTGCACCCGTGCGAAGCTGGGGCGGGTCGCTAATTTATTATATAATATTTAAATAGTTATAATCATAACTATTATTTACCTAAATGCAGGACATATTTCCTATACAAATATGAGACTTAATAACATGTTATAGAGTCGAAATTGTTTTATGGTGGTATTACAAGTTTGACAAAATAACCTCCGGATCTCGAAATCCCGGAATCCCGGAATTCTCGTATCCCGGGACTGACAACCACTTTTAACCCCCGGGCAAGGTTGTATGTCAAACATAAAAGTAGGTAAATTATTTTTTTTATAAAACATTTTAATTTATTACATTTTCATCATACCTACTTTGAAATTTATATTATAATAAGGGATTTCATTTGCCTTTGAGAGTATTTTTTTTTGTATTTGCTTTTGAATTGAATGTTATGTTGATTAAATCAGGTCGCCGGTGGCTCGTTCGATTTTCGTTCGAGACAAACATTTTGTGTGGATGAAATCCGTTTGTTCTTGGTGTATATCTAAGAGTAAGTGGATAAGTTGAACTTATTAAAAAGAAAAATATACCTACGTGGATATTTATGTTCATCAAATACAAGTTGGTATTTCGGGTTCCGGTTTGAATACGGAGACAAAAGTAACCTATGTTCTCTTTGATAATGTAGCTTTCCATTGGTGAAATAATTTTTTAAATCGGTTTTGTGGCTTAGGCGCATTTATAATATTAGTTAAGATTAGACTGTAGATACATAGTAGATATTCCATCAAAATCGCAATCCAATAGTTAAAACTTTGTTTGGCTTCAATTCAGTACCGAATTGTCTTACTTAAGCTGGAATTATGCTACGGATTACTACGGGTTTCTTTTAGTAACTTCTCTAAAAGATTGTTAGTATATAAAAATTCAACAGATTACACGAGTAGTTTTGGAGCCCATTACATTATTATTTGTTATTATTATTTGTATAAACAGGAAAAATAACAACTCTTTTATAATATTAGTTCATATAGGTATTAGGTTTATGTTCTTGGTCCTAAAATTAATATTCTAACATAAACATTTTTCTCTGTAAACTTCACGAGTCAGTTAAATTTAATCAAAGTTTATTTTTCTTTTGAAAATTCCAAGTATCAAGAAATATGTAAAGTTGGGAGGAAATTTAAAAATTGAAGTTTTCCAGTTTTCCTTTCATCCGGCGGAAGTATCTTTTCCACTCGATAAACTTATCTTTTCATGGTAAAAGCTTGAAGATCGAACCTATATACTTGAGGTGATGGATGGTGTAATGTAGTAGAGCTTTTAGTAAATAAAATAAATATGTGAGGTTATTTTTCACACACGGCCAATCTGATTCCGAATTACAGAGCTTGTACTAAACAAGATAGCTGATATACTACTTTTACATACAATCTATCTTTTATCTATATAAAATGTTCGTGTCACATTGTTTGTTACCATACTCCTCCGAAACGGCTTTACCGATTTTTATGAATTTTTATATGTATATTCAGTACGTCTGAGAATCGGCTACTATTTTTCATACCCCTAACTGATCACGGGGACGGGAACTACGCGGGTGAAACCGCGGGGAGCCACTAATATTATATATCAATTGATATTGTCTATTCTAATATTATAAAGAGGAAAGATTTGTTTGTTTGTTTGTTTGTAATGAATAGGCTCCGAAACTACTGGACCGATTTCAAAAATTCTTTCACCTTTGGAAAGCTACATTATCCCCGAGTAACATAGGCTATATTTTATCCCTGTATTCCCACGGGAACGGGAACTACGCGGGTAAAACCGCGGGGAGGCAGCTAGTGTATGTATAAATTAAAGAAATAGACGATTAGAACGGAGTCGCGGGTATAAGCTAGTCTCTTCAATTCAAAGATATCTTCTAGGGTTGTTAAGCGTTTGAACAGCTAACTATTGGCTGGAACCCAAAATCTAGATTTACCCGGAGTGTCCGGGACAAGTTGAGCCCGGACTATTATAGTTAACAACTTGTACTGTGAAACTTTGATATTGTCACTTCTATACTTAATATTATAAAGAGGAAAGATTTGTTTGTTTGTTTGTTTGTAATGAATAGGCTCCGAAACTACTGGACCGATTTCAAAAATTATTTCACCTTTGGAAAGCAACATTATCCCCGAGTAACATAGGCTATATTTTATCCCTTTATTCCCACGGGAACGGGAACTACGCGGGTAAAACCGCGGGGAGGCAGCTAGTAGTATAGTAAATAGCTTCAATACGGCGGAAGGAATTTTGATTTTCGCCGTCAAGTTTATATTTATATCTTATATCTATATACCTATATAATACAAAAGTCCCAGACTGTCTGAACGCGATGAACACAAAAACTACTGAACAGATTTTCGTGCGGTTTTCACCAAATTATGGGTATTTCATCATTTATGCATAAATCATTTCATTTCATTTCATCAGACCATTCATTTTCCCGGGATAAAAAGTACCCTATGTCCCTTTTCAGGGTCTAGACTATCTGTGTACGGTGTGTACCGAATTTCATTTAAATCGGTCTAGTGGTTTTAGCGTGAAAGCAAACCAAACAGACAGATAGGAGTTACTTTCGCATTTATAATATTAATATATAATTTAGTGCGTAAATATAACATCATTTATAGTCCGTATTTACATCACAAAAGTACCACTTTAGTCCGAAAAAAAGTATATAAATCACTACAACAGTACACGAAAAGCTTGTATTCATTACCATAATAAATGTAACAGTTATATTTGACGAAATATGTTACTTTTTTTAACAATAAATTACTTGTTTATGCATGAGGGGTTTCGGATTAGTGTGTATAATTTATTAGATTGACAGTAGATGAAAGTTGCATACTTCTTGTAATAGAGACAAATTGTTGTTACTATAAATATATATAGGGTCATTTTTCACACACGGCCAATCTGATTCCAAACTATGCAGAGCTTGTGATATGGTAACCAGATAGCTGATATACTACATATACCTACTACTTTTAAATACATACTTACCTATATAGATATTTACATATGCTGAAGGGATTGTGATGAAATTTGACACATATTATTATTGAAAATTGGATAAATCAAGTAACAAAACAAGCAATGTTCAATTCATGCCAATAGCATTTATTCTGGTAATCGAATCTACGACGAACGGTTCGTAAGTAAACAAAAAAGCCAACCATCCAGTAGAATTAAACAAAATTTGTGATGCAACGTCAGTGTGTTATCGAACTGTGAATTTTCTTTGTTATTTTTATTTTAGCGACAAATTCCGACGGAAGGGGTCACGGCCGATTGGAATAGGTATTTGAAATACCTACCTACCGCATTATTGGAAGTTTATTTTTAATTATTCCACAGATAAAGTTAAAATTTATCACCAACTGCCTCCGCGCGGTTTTACCCGCGTAGTTCCCGTTCCCGTGGGAATACAGGGATAAAATATAGCCTATGTTACTCAGTGATAATGTAGCTTTCTGATGAAAAAAGAATTATTTAAGGTCCAGTACTTTTTGAGTTTATTCGTTACATACAAATCTTTTCTCTTTATAATATTATTAGTGCAGATCTAATATGACAAAGTGCTGGTCGTGGATTGGACTCCTTCCCAGGAAATGGCGTAAGCTCATTAGATTGCCTTTGTATCCAATTTATAAGCCTCTAAGACAAACATTGATATCTATACTAATATTATAAACAGGAAAGATTTGTTTGTTTGTTTGTTTGTTTGTAATGAATAGGCTCCGAAACTACTGGACCGATTTCAAAAATTATTTCGCCTTTGGAAAGCTACATTATCCCCGAGTAACATAGGCTATATTTTATCCCTGTATTCCCACGGGAACGGGAACTACGCGGGTAAAACCGCGGGGAGGCAGCTAGTGTATCATAAATCTGTATGTTCTGTAAAAAAGATCTATACCTACATGAATAAATGCGAAGTTAACTCTGTCTGCCTGTCTATCTGTCTCGCTGTCATAGCAACCTTTTTATCCCTGAAAATGGAAAATTTCCCCGGTCCGCAGGTGAAACCACTAGTGTTTAAAAAAACAACATCAAATTTTAATAGCATTCGTAATATACAATAAATTATACCTGACATTTTTTTTGTTCAATAATCTCAAATCAAAGCGAGCTGTCCCTACGGCACGTATTTTAAAAGGGAACTCTACGTATAAAATCCGCACACACAACAAGACTGGAATCCCAACTGGTCACTCGATTAGTTGGTAGACAAATCCAGATCCTTTAAAGGCAGCCCGGTAGAGAGCTCCAGTCAAAATCGTGAGGTTGTGCGGACCGCCCGCCACGACTTCCCTCCCTTTAAAAATCCTCTCTCTACAACACTCTAAAACATAATTTCAATTAAAACCTCCTTTCAATTTACGCTTTTAAATCTAAATTTTAATAATTAAAATAGTTTTTTTATTTTGAATCAAACAGGTGGTCTTTGCCGAAACGTCAGTGTTTTTTTTTGGAATCTATGATAACAGTGTCAATATATAAATTCAATTAAAAAAATATCGCTTTAAGAAAATTTTATTAAAAATATGTGTACTTTCGAATCGCGAACGTGATGAAAATAATCGAATTCAAATTTTGCTTCGAACGTGGCATAAATAAATAATGTTGTTTTGTTTTTTATTCTGCATCTAAGTGCTAAAGTAAAATTGTTGGTAATTTTTAACATCTCTCATCGTGTTTTCAAATATAAAAAAAAATACAGGTATGGTTATCAAGTAAATATAGTAAGTAATTAATAGTACCTATAATAGCAAAAGCACTGAAATTTTGATACAGTATCATGCGTTTAAAAATTCGAAAAAATGCTTTCTATCTAGGTATATTCGTCATTTTTATTGTCTATTACATTTTTACCTTTAGTAACATTACGTAGAGCTCAGTTTACGCTGGATTACCAGAATTTTCGATTTACAACCTTAATATTATATCAACGAATATGACAAATTATTATTAAAATTTAAATAGGTAAAAGCTTTATAGCTAAAACGCACAGTAATATACAGTAATAGATATTCACAAAATATATTGGTCGTAGTAAATTTTGTAAACATAAGGCATAGTTTTACTTCGCATTTATACCTACCTACTCCTGAAAAAAAAAGCAAAATATTTTACTTTTTCATTGACATATTATCTAATATATAAAATTCTCGTGTCGCGGTGTTTGTGATTAAACTCCTTCGATACGGCTTGACCGATTCTCATAAAATTTTGTGTGCATATTGGGTAGGTCTGTGAATCGGCTACTATCTATTTTTGATACCCCTGTGATCACGGGAACGGGAACTACCCGGGTGAAACCGCGGGGCGGCAGCTAGTTATTCTATATTCATAGAAAGCCCTCAAACCAGAACCTTAACAAATTCGCTTTCATATTCAAGAGCCGGAAAAAAACGGCGAAAAAATTTTTATTTTCGATCATGAAACAGGCTTAAAATCATCCCTCCCTGTCACACGTATCTCGTTACTCTTCACACATTGTTGATCCTCTTCCTGTTCAGAGAAAGGAATATTATAAGGAAATATATTTTCAGTAATATCTACAAGGAAGAATCGATTTTTATGATAAAGATACCCATTTTCCTCTTACGTGTGATTTTTATTAAATTCCATTGAAAAGGTTTCCGAGAATGGAAAATGTTAATATTTTCTTTATGATTATAATATCGTGTGAAAATTAAATTACCAGTTTAGGTTACTAGTATTAATATTATGCTAGCTGCCTCCGCTCGGTTTCACCCGCGAAGTTCCCGTTCCCGTTGGACTACAGGCATAAAATATAGCCTATGTTACTCCCTAATAATGTAGCTTTCCGCGTGAGAGAATTATTTAAATCGGCATAGAATTTTTTGAGTTTAGTCATTACAAACATACAGACACGCATAACTATGAAATATAAAATTTTATTAGTGAAGACTTACTAACCCGCGAAACTTTGGCACCGTTACGTATCCAATTTTACCAGCATTTTTCGTAAATGCTCCGCTCCCATTAGTCTTAGCGTGATGTTATACACCTTATAGTTTTCCTCGATAAATATACTATCCAACACTAAAGAAAATTTTTGAATTCGATCCAATAGTTCTAAGATAAACACGATAAAAAAAACTCTTCAACCTTATAATCTATGTTTAAAAAGAAAGTCGTGTTAGTAACACTATTTATAACTCAAGAATGGCAGAAACGATTTGGCTGAAAATTGGTGGGGAGGTAGCTTAAAACCAGGAGACGGACATAGGATACTTTTTATTCCGGGAAAATTGAAGATCCCCGGGAACGCGGATGAAACTCCGGGGAGCCACTAGTATTAGTATAGATGTAGGCTGTCACGCCTTTGCCTCATCTATACTAATATTATAAAGAGGAAAGATTTGTTTGTTTGTTTGTTTGTTTGTAATGAATAGGCTCCGAAACTACTGGACCGATTTCAAAAATTCTTTCACCTTTGGAAAGCTACATTATCCCCGAGTAACATAGGCTATATTTTATCCCTGTATTCCCACGGGAACGGGAACTATGCGGGTAAAACCGCGGGGAGGCAGCTAGTTTTTTGTAAAGAAAACACTGCGTCAGGTAACAAAGAGTGGGAAGCGGCTGTCATGTTAAACTTCAAGAATAACCTGAGAAACACACGTTTAAACTGGCACATGGTATGGTCTACAATATTGTTACTCACCTACTCTTTCACGTAATAACTAGAGTGATTTGATATAAAGTTTACTGTATCAATTTGTTCATATTTATCATAATATTAATTTTTTAAAGGAGACTGCCTAAATATGATTATGCTAGTATCGAGTTTTGATTTAATTAATTAATATGTAGGTCTAAAAATCAAGTATAAAAATAGTTATAGGTATAGAACGAAGGAAATATATTTTATTTTGGTCCACACGTTTACACAACATACAGCATTTATTACATAGTATGTTCAAAATTATATACTGACAAACATACATACACACAAAATTTATATTTTACAGTCTAATTTTCTTTTAAAGAGATTTTTAACACTAGAGACGTATATTACCCGGACATGTTATATCCTAAAAAAATACTACCCGGTTTTTTTTTAATTATCGTGTCAGAATGTTCAAATAATAGTAAAACACGGTTTCTAACATATATAAGTGTCATAAAACGGTGATACAAAGCGTCATTAACAAGTTCAACGGTAACTTTTATTGTTCAACCCTGAGGGATATTAAATTTTACGGTTTTAGCTATTTTTCGTGTGGTCTATGTGAAGAGAATAAATATCCTGGGACATTTCTCACACACGGCCAATCTGATTACAAAGTAAACAGAGCTTGTGCTGTGACCAGATAGCTGATAAGTTATATTCGTAGCCGTGGTGGCTCAGTTGGGAACGCACCGACTTACTATCTTAAGGGTGCAGGTTCAAACCCTGGCCCGTACCTCTGAGTTTATAAACTTACGTACAGATTTACACCACTGGCTTTCGGTGAAGGAAAACATCGTGAGGAAAACTCCATGCCCGAGATGTCACAATTAAAGGCATGTGAAGTCCTCCAATCCGCACTAGCCTCGCGTGGTGGACTATGACCTAAACCCCCTTCGATGTTAGGGGAGGCTCGAGCTTCTCGGTGGAAACGTATATGAGCTGGTGATGAACTTATATTCTAACTTCTTCTCTTCCTGCCCTTATCCCGCCTAAGCAGGGTCGGCACAACATGTGATTTTCTTCCATTCCTCTCTGTCAGCTGTCATTTCACTCATATTTCACTCATTACTCCCTTCTTACACATATCAGCTTATATCCTAACTAACTAATTATATTATTGCGGATATAGATTAAGGACTAAAGTATTAGTTCTGCTAACTGATAGGTATTGGCTTCAGATACTTCTGATTTACAAAATTTTAAGAAAGGAGTGAAGCGATGATGTTTACAAGGTCGGCAACGCGTGAGAAACCTGGTGTTGCAAGCGTCCATAGGTTACGGTAAACGCTTCCCATCAGGAACTTAATGCGTGTTTGCCACCTTAGTAGTTAAAAGAATTTAATTAAGATATTCAATTTTATAAGTAAGAAAACCCTTCGCCTTACTCTTGGGCCACATCCCACCGCGACAAGCTTGCGTTTGATGTCCCCGCAAAAGTAACAAGTCTCAAAGCCGCCGGTTCCTTCGGCCTGTAAATTCCTCCCTGTGAACATTCCACAGTTTTAATATGCATATAGTTTGGGAAAGTTTTAGAATAATTCTAATAGTTTACATAACTGTAATGTTAGGTTTTTCATATTAGTTTAACCGTTACGGTTTTATTGCGTTACTAAGATTAAAACTAACATGCCCCTCTTTAAAGCACTTGCGTGTCTATATCTTAAAAATTTGGATGAGTTTCATTGGGAAAAGATAACGGACAGACAATTTCGTGTACATAATATTGGTATAGGTATACCTATTTATATATCATTAACTTACCCTACCAAGCGTTGATAGCGACGTTGCATTTTAGTCCTTCGATGTCGGCTCAATCCAAATTGTAAAATACTGTCTGAAAAGTTACTATTTCCTCACGCCACTGACGTCCACTCCTGAACATAGGCCTCCCCCATCGATTACCATGGAAGATGCATCCAGCGGTTTCCAGAGACCCCTGTCAGCAGTGCCGCATTGACCATGTAGCAGGAGTAGCAAATTCTACGGGCCCCGCCACAAAAGGGGCTCCACGAAAAAGGGCGCCTCGCGCTAAAGGCCCCTACGGTTCGAAATTCATCCACCTTCGCCTGAGCGTAACTTTGGAGTTTCTTTACCAGCACATGAAGGCCCCTCTATAACATTTGCTACGCGCCCCGCGCTTGCTTGATCTGCCACTGCTTGTCAGGTCGTCAGTCCTTGTGCGTGGTCTCCACTCGAGAACTACGAGCTATGTGCCCTGCCCTGCTCTTCACTTTACAAATTTTCTGAGCTCTATCGGCTTGTGACTTTTGCTTGTCAACAGACCTCATTTCTGATTCGATCTCGTAGAGAAACACCAAGCATATCCTATAAAGCTCGATAGCAAAAACAAATTGGTTTATGGTAATCCCAGGATGACTTCCACGCTCTTTGCCGTTCGCAATTTGCTTACTATTTGTGTTTTGTATTTTCTTGAAGCCGTGAACTGGGTCAGTATTATATTTTACTAGGAAAGTGACAAAGGAATGCAGCGAAATTTATTTTAATATTCTTCACCGTTGTCTCTTGGGATAGGTGTTAGGTAATATTAGTTATGGAAAGAACATTGGATGATAAACTTAAACAAGTTTCACACTAAATATTTTTGATATTAAACTTTTGCTGCATGTTCAGGAAATAATATCCTACTAATATTATAAATGCGAAAGTTTGTATGTATGGATGTTTGTTACTCTTTCACGCTCCAACGGCTGAAGGGATCTGCTTGAAATTTGGCACAGAGCTAGAATATGTTCTGGAATAACACATAGGCTACTTTTTATCCCGGGAACGCGGGTGAAACCGCGGGGAGCCACTAGTATTTCTATACTAGTGGCTCCCCGCGGTTTCACCCGCACTCCTGAGGGATTGTCAATTTCCCCGTGACTTAAAGTAGTCTATGTGTTAATCCAGGCTATAAACTACCTGTGTTCCAAATTATATCCAAATCCATTCAGTAGTTTTTGCGTGAAAGAGTAACAAACATACCTTCACCCATACATACAAACTTTTTCAGTTATCATATTAGTAGGATAATATTATACAGAGGAAATATTTGTTTGTTTGTAATGAATAGTCTCCGAAACTACCGGACCGATTAGAATAATTCTTTCACCAATACAAAACTACGTTAATTGTGAGTGTCATTTACCCAATAAATATCAATGATAAAAGTAGCTATAGGAATTAATTAATCTACCTACAAAGTCATTTAAATTGTCTAAAAAATATTCCTTTGTTACCTCTGTAATACAAAATGCTAATTATTAATAACAAGTTTATATTCACCCATCGTGTTTTAATTAAGTAATTATAATTTTAAAATTTCGATTTAAAAGACGAACAATAAGCCTTACCAAGACGAAGTAGGTATCTACCGTTTCGATAGCAAAATTAGAATTCTCTTTGAAGCTTAATTATATAATATCCACTAACTTGTCTGGCTGGATTTTAGATTAAACCTGATACTTGATACTTATCAGACAAATTGGATTAGCCACTTCATCTTGTAACTTACCTACCTACATTTCTAGAGTTTATTTGGTAACTATTTTTTACCGAGCGGTTTCACCCTCACGGCGACTATTACGCTGTAATTTAATTATTTATTAAATAATAGAAATAATAATGATATAAATGTTAATTTGTGGCGAATTTTACATAAAAATATCATATACAAATGACCAAGTTTTTAATTAACCTAAAATACATATTATGTGGACTACCTGCTTCCACGCAGTTTCACCCGTAAGAATACAGGGATAAAATATATCCTAAGTTACTCCCTGATAATGTAGCTTTCCATAGGTGAAAGAATTGTTCAGAACGGTGCAGTAGTTTCGGAGCCTTTTCATTAGGTACAAACAAATCATTATCTGTATAATATTAGTGTAGATTTTAAAATAACTTAATTAAAGATTAATTGAATCTGTCGGGTGAACTAATAGAAAATCGAATGATATTTTCTCAACAAAATTTTTGTATTTCTAATGTCAATAAATTTCACAGTTTAATAGTTTATTTTTCATTTTATACGAGTACTTTATTTAATTTACATACGACATTACTATAATATTATTATCGTATATTTATTGTAAATCATATTAAGTTCTATAGTTAATTTTATGTTGTAATAATTTATTCAGAAGCTTTCCCTTGTTTAATTTTTGATTATGGCAGAAAGGAGACTGTTCCATCTCCTTTAATCAATTTTATGAAAAATATTTTTATTTATGTAGTTACGTTGTCTATCAACCACTAGGCTCCCCGCGGTTTCGTTCGATTATTTTATTTCCCAGAATAAAAAGTCTATGTGTTATTCCAGATTATATTCTGACTCTGCGTTAAAATTCATCGCAATCTCTACAGCCGTTCTGGCGTGAAAGAGTGACAGACTTCAATACATTCTCACCAACTTTCACATATATATACTAGCTGCCTCCGCGCTGTTTTACCCGCATAGTTCCCGTTCCCGTAGGAATACAGGGATAAAACATAGCCTATGTTACTCGTAGATAATGTAGCTTTCTAATGAAAAAGTCCAGTACTTTTTGAGTTTATTCGTTACATACAAAAATACAAATATTTTCTCTTTATTATATTAGTGTAGAAGTAGATTTATATGGTTATTTTATTTATCAATATTTAATATAATTATTCAACATAAAACTGTGGTTTAACTTTATTTTTGCTGATCATAATTTGATTATGTCAACAGTAGAACATATAAGTAATTAACAGAAAGGTTGTAATTACACCATTTTCATTTATTTAATAGTCTACTCTGTTAGACGGTACTTATAATTAAATCTACAGATATAATAGTACATATATTTATGACATCATATTTCTAAACTACTCAAGTCTCCACCAAAGAGCCGCACAAAGCCGTGGTGGCTCAGTTGGGAACGCACCGACTCACGATCTTGAGAGTACCGGTTCCAACTCCTGGCCCGTACCTCTAAGCGTAAAAACTTACGTATGGATTCACACCACTAGCTTTCGGTGAAAGAAATACCTGCATGCCCGAGATGTCACAATTAAAGGCATGTGAAGTCCGCACCGCACTAGGCCCGCGTGGTGGACTACGGCCTAAACTTCATTGTTAGGGGAGGCTCGAGCACCTCGGTGGAGACGTATATGAGCTGATGTTAGGCTCCTAAATAACGTATAGGTTCTTACCTCAACAGCTTTTAACATTATCTAATTAGTGTTAAGGCTTAAGAAATTGCCTTGAATATATAAAACGTGGAAAAAAAACACCAAATTAAAAAGTGCTGTGAAAAAAACTGAGTCAATCCAGTGCCTAATGTAGTGGAAAATGTCCATTTTCAATTTAGTCGCGTTATTGTGAATTGTTGTTGTTGTAATTGTTGTATTGTTGTGTTGTTGTGTATTGTTGTTTGTGTAAAATGAACACGGTGCAAAGTACTGGAGGTGGGACCGGTGGGAGTCTGAAAAAGGATCACAAACATGAGGTAAGTACCTATCATGTATGAGACAAGTTGACCCGCGCTACTTCATTAGCGGTTTTTGAAATAATTTATTTATTAAAATATTTATTGATGCTTCGCTCCTGTTAGTCTTAGCGTCGTATATGACTTATAGCCTTCTTCGTCACTCACGCGTTGCTGACTCTAAAATCTATACTAATATTATTAAGCTCAAGAGTTTTTTGCTTGAAAGCGTTAATCACAAGAACTACAAGTCCGTTTTGAAAATTGTACATTTGTCGAGGAAGGCCGTAGGTATATATAATATACCATCACGCTACGACCAATAGGAGTCCCACATTGTAATCCATCACTCGTTGTAGCATCCATCCATATACACATTCATTGAGATTTCTGTAACAAGTAAAACCGCAGGATAAAACGTACTACAAACACCTATTAGGCACATTAATATATCACTAGAGGCTAATATATTAATAGGTTCATTGCGTGTCTGCGTAGTAATAAATCTACGTCGTTAGTTACGTACAGACAGAAACGCGAACTGAAAGAAATGTATACAAGAACAAAAGTTCTGATAAGCTTAGTTATGTGTATAAGTGATCCTGACATTGAAGATGTCGGTTGTGGGTTCGAATTCCTATTGAGGACTAATATTTGTGTGAACTTGTCTCTTTTTACTATGTCTGGGTGTGAACTGTGAATATCTTTTTAAATCAAATCAAATCAAAATCTTTTTATTCAAATAGGCCTCAATCAAGCACTTTTGAATAGTCACTATATAATATGTAAGTGTGCATATAAAATTAGTAGGTATAGGTATATAGTGTATCAGCTATCTGGTTACCATAGCGCAAGATCTGCTTACTTAGGAATCAGTTTGCCTGTGTGAAAACGTACCTGGATTTTTATTTCTTATTAGCCACTAGCGGACCCGGCAGACTTCATTCTGCCCACCGGCGCCATCTACCAGGTCCAAATTGATGTATTATACAAAAAAACCTTCCTCATGAAATACTTCGTAATTTGATGAAAATATGTTCAGTAGTTTTTGTGTTCAGACAGACAGATAGAAGCGACGGGGACTTTGTTTTATATATATAAATAATCCTTTCCCAAGTCCAGCCTATATCTGTACCAAATTTTACCAAAATCGTTACGAAGATTTTGGCGTGAAAGGGTATCACATAAACACCATTACTTCCGCACTTATAATGAGAAGAGATTTTAGCTCATATTTTTGGAGATTGCGACACAAAATAAATAATATTAATTCCAAATATCGTAACATTGTAAGGAAATCCATTTGTCCCTCACTCCTGGTGCTTACCGTGTCGACAGGATTCTGAGCGTAAACCTGTTATGATAAATTACCGTTGAGTCCTGCTAAGTAATGCTACATCTCAGTCCCGCTCCGTATTTATATCACTTATTTATGAATTACATGCCGTTTGATAAACGATAGATTTGTTAACGTACAAAGTTCTGCTTAGTTTGGAATCAGATTAGCCGTGTGTTAAAAATATCCCAAGATATTTTTTCTATTTAATAAATAAATGTTGTTAAACGCCCTTATTTCAAACGTTTGGTAGACTCAAACTGATGTATATTAGATATCGTGCCTGATGGATCGGATGGCGGATAATTGCCAGCAATTTGCTATCAGACACCTCGCATCAACTGAACTTAGATTAATTAGTCTGTGGTTATACCCACCATGCTGTATTAATCCCGGGCTAAATTCGTCTTTGCAGTAATTACTAACTTAGCTTGCGGTTTGCCCGCATTACGAAGAAATGTTAAGTATAAAGATGATTTAATAGCAGGTAATGAACAGATGTCGTTAATATTTGACGGTGAGCTTGGCTTAGCTTCGTTCATCAAGCGGAGTCTAACAACTAGAGTCCGTAAATTAATATATATTTTTAAAACGCTCTGAAACATTGTGAACCCATCTATAATCAAAAATACTCGAAATATCACAACGTGTTATCCTTACATTAGCCATTAAACGCCCTATTCTTTTCCCTACATTTGAGTTGTACCAGCTCTGTAATGTTTTAAATGTAAGGCGATTATTTATTTTAAAAACCATAGCCATCCAACACAAATTTACACCTTACATACCCCCTGTCAACAACGCAAAGATAGAATCTATACTATTCCCCCACCAAAAATCACATTCACATAACGCTACGTTAGATTACCCGCGGACGGACGGACATAACGAAACTATATTGAATTAATAAATTTATTTCATTTCATTTCATTATAAGGATTCGTAGTTTAATATAGAACCCTAAAAAGAGACGGATATATTCTCCAAATTACTCTCATAATACTTACTTGAAACTCTCATGTAATGTAATTTCAAGGTCAGTCAAAATATATAGTACCTACTTAAGGGTTCATTATTATATGTGTTCAGATAATAGACAAACTAAGATATTCACTCACAAAGGGACATTCATGCTCCGAAACAATGGGTCCTTTGTCTTCGATACGACCGACAATTAGCTTTGAATTGGGGCAATCGGACCATCCGCTCGATTGAGCTTACGTGACGACTCGAATCGGAAATAAAATACATCCCTTATGCAAGCTGTAAATGAAAATATGAACTAATTAATTAAAAATTAATGATAGAGTTATATTTAAAACGTATAAATATCGTTTATAACTAAGTGCTGAAATTAAGTTTTCAATTCCAGTTCTTCTTATTTAATAATAGATACCTCCGCGTGGTACTCGCGAAGTTCCCGTTCCCGTCGGAATACGGGGATAAAATATAGCCTATGTTCATCGGTGATACTGTAGATTCCGAGCAGTAAAAGAATTTTTGAATTCGGTCGATTAGTTTCGGAGCCTATTCAATGTAAACAAACAATCAAATATTTCCTCTTTATAATAAATATTAGTGTAGAAGGCAACCACATTTAAAACGGTACTAAGTATTTATTTTATTTTCATTATTTTTTATTTACAAAAACTATAGCGTAATATAGCTTTTGAATTCTTTCAACCATTCTCAACAGCATTGAGCAATCTCCTTTAAAATATTTCTGATCATACTTTAGTATTATAAAAAAATATTGGGACTGAAAAGGTTTCGTTCATTCGTAATAAGAAGCCTGCGGGACACAGATAGGTCACAGAAAATAGGCTAATCTTGTGATATAAAATATAATGAAATAGTTCTGCCTCTTGTAGCCAAATGTAAAAAAATGCTACTGAAAAAATGTCGAAGAATTTTTTCATACCAATATCCATACTAATAAAATAAATGTGAAATTAACTCTGTCTTTCTGTCTATCTGTCTGTTACGCTTTCACGCTAAAACTACTGAGCCGATTTAAATGAAATTTGGTACACAGATAATTCAGAGCCTGAGAAAGGACATAGGCTACTTTTTATCCCGGGAAAATCGAAGATCCCCCGGGAACGCGGGCAAAGCCGCGGGGAGCCACTAGTTCAATATAAAACTTCGAGTATCTTATTCTTTAGTGTAGACAAACTGTCACTTGTTGGTAAGCGGTCACCGCTGTCGTTCCTTCAACTTTCCCGGGGTAGCCTAGGTAGAATTATTCGACCTGATTTCATCCCCTTTTTTACACCGAACCACAAGACGCCGGGATAATTTCCACCCATACTTTGTCGACATACCGAACATACGGACACATCGGTTCGCTTCCACATTTATAATGCGGACAGCGAGGGAGTGGAACTTGCTTCCGGCGTCTGTTTCCCGACGCCTACAATCAAGGGATTTTGACAGCCCGGTTGGCTTTGTGGTTAGTGACGCTGACTTTCAAGCCGCGGGTGGTGGTTTCGAATTCCACCCAGGACAAACATTTGTATGCATGAATATGTCTGTTTGTTCTGTGTCTGGATGTAAGTATCTATATAACTATGTATTTAAAAGTAGTATATGTAGTATATCAGCTATATGGTTACCATATCACAAGCTCTGCTTAGTTTGGTATCAGATTGGGCGTGTGTGAGAAATGTCCCAGGATAATTTTTTTTATGAGTGTTTAAGTTTCTGGGCAAGTATGCTAAATCTCAGGTCTCGACAACCTCCTGTATAGACGGGTCAGGGACCAAATGCAAGCCCATCTAATCATCCATCACTAATATAAAAAGCCTATATCCTTTCCCAAGCTCTATTCCATATTTTACTGAATGTCATTAAAATTTAGTGCTTCAATCGTGAAAACGTAACAGACATAACATTCGCATAATAATTTTAGTTGTAATTAGTCTAAATGTATTTGACTTAATTTGATTCGTATAAATAAATATATTTTTACAAACTTAGTCGGTGTCTAGATAATTTAATTGTACCTACACATAATCGTAGAGTTATGAGTATAAAGTTTCTCAGTCGTAACTCTCAGACTGAGAGCGTTGCTAAATTACAGTCTCAGTGAAAGTTTTCACTTCATAATTCAGAAATACTGGTAATAAACATAATTGTAATGTTATTAGTATATCATTCTAACCGCAAACTCTCGACGTGAACAAATTTGTATTGTAAGTTGTGAAGTGATTTATTAAAACAGATGTTGATTTTAAATTAGATTTGCTGAGAAAACTTTAAATGCTGAATAATAAATGGACTATAGATACATCTTCTGTCGAGCTTATGACAAATATTTTTTATATTCAGGGGTATTTTTGGGGTGAAAACTGAATGTTGATAAGACCAACCTCTAAATTTCTTTTCATTTTATCAAAAATAAAGTAACCAAATAAATCACTTATAAATACATCTTCTTATATATAAAATTCTCGTGTCACAATGTTAGGTACCATACTCCTCCGAAACGGCTTTACTGATTTTTATGATATTTTATATCCATATTCAGTAGGTCTGAGAATCGGCTATCTATTTTTGATACCCTGTGATCACGGGAACGGGAACTACGCGTGTGAAACCGCGGGGCGGTAGCTAGTAATTATATAAATATTTACATCCAGAAACAGAACAAACAGACATACACCCAAATATAACTCCTGGATCGGATTCTAACCCACGACCATCTCCTAAACGTCAAGGTAGTTAACCACTAAGCTAACAGACCAGTTACTGTAATATTCTATTTTGGGTTACCATATACACAAACTTTGTCTAATAATAGCAACATTTAATATTATTGTTAAATTGGTGTTGAAATCTACCTTAAGTTAGCTTGTTAGGTACTTAAGTTTGAAACAAGTAAACCTAACATGCTTAACTTCGCCTTATGATAGCCTTAAATAATAAATATTATTCATAAGTGGTTACTGTAGTACAAAATCAATTTTAATATCCGTACTAATATTATCTATAAATGCAAAAGTAACTCTGTCTGTTACGCTTTCACGCGTAAACGACTGGACCAATTTGGTATCGAGATAGACTAGAGTTTAGGAAAGTACATTGGCTACATTTTATCCCGGAGACATTAAAGATTCCCGGGAACGAGAGTGAAACGGTGGTGAGACGTTAGTTATTTATAAAATTTACCCACAAATCTAGTGTATGATGGCTTATAAATAGATTTAATTTAAAACCTTTTGCTGTTTATTTATTTGAGATTTCTACGTGGAGTAAAAATATTAGATAATATAATAAATGTTTATACTCTAAAATCTGTAAATACCTACCTACATAAAATACTAAACCCTTTTGCTGCTAAATATCAATTAGGTACTGCTACAGAAGCAAAAACAAAACATATTCATGAATATCGAATAGAATCTACCTACACTATCTAATATTATAAAGAGGAAAGATTTGTATTTTTGTATGTAACGAATAAACTCAAAAAGTACTTGACAGATTTTAATAATTATTTTTTCATTAGAAAGCTACATTATCACTGAGTAACATGGGCTATATTTTATCCCTGTATTCCCACGGGAACGGGAACTACGCGGGTAAAACCGCGCGGAGGCAGCTAGTAATCGATATAAATCTTAATCGAATAGCCTACTCATCGCAAAGCTTACGTTGCTCTCATGACTTCTACTCAGTCTGGCACGTGCCATTACGTGCCATTAGGCATGCCAGCCATGTGGGTCCTTCTGGCACGATGCCAGACCGACATCAACATATTAAAACACTTGCAATACTTAATTTGTGGGACAACTGCTCTCCTCTAACTGTATGTGTCCTTGTCTCTCAAGGATTTGAGATTGGCAAGGATAATAATCGTATTTATGAAGGGATTTCTGGATTGGGATTATCAATATTACAATTACATTCTTATTTTGTAGGTATCTAGTGTCTCCCCGCATTTTCACCCGCGTACCCGGGAGATCTTCTATTTTCCCGGGATGTTCTTTCTCAGGCTCTAGACTATCTGTGTACCAAATTTCTTTTTAAGTCAGTTCTGTACTTTTTGCGTGAATGCAGGACAGACAGACAGACCGATATACAGACCGACAGAGCTACTATTGCATTTATAATATTAGTATAGATATATACTGCCTCCGCGCGGTTTCACCCGTGTATTTCCCGTTTCCGTGGTAACTCGTACTTACTGGAACTACTGTTCCTGAAATTAATGCGTTCAACCAAACAAACTCTTTAGTTTTGTTATATTAGTAGGTATAGATTTCTGACATCTCCCAAACAGATGTATCCTTTTCCAGTGTCAAATCGGGATAGATTCCTTTAAGCATTTAAAAACATTATTATATAATGTATTAAAGTAAATTAGTGACTCTAATAAATTACTAACAAATAAAACTAGACTTTTCATAGTCAAAACCAATCAGTCCAATAAAAAAAAAACACGATATTTCTCACTTTGATTGGGAAAACTCGACTGAAACTACAAAAAAAATATCTAGTTTCTACCTTTGTAAACTTCGTCACTAACAAACCTAACAATGTCACGTTTTTGTTGTATTCGTTAGAGTTCAAATTAGCATGTCCGCAAACATCCATAGTCTATATAAAAATCGTTTTAAAAAACCCATACAAAAAACAACGAAAGGAAAATAAGCGGAGGTGTGTCGTGCTGAAAAGTGATCGTATTTTTTCCCGACTCTGAAATGAATAAAACAAACATTTCTAAATTAACATTTTTAATATGCCATCAAGATAATTTATAAAATAATTGCTTACAGTAGAATAAATTAAAATAATTTAAAATTTAATTCGTGTACATTGTATGTTAATTTATTTAAATTAAATACGTTCGAGGTAAAAATTACAAAAGTACCTTTGTGGAAAAAACATATAATACTTTTTATAGCAACAAAAGAGCTAAGTTATGACCATATATTCTAGATATAATATATTGTGACGTCACTTGAAAAAGGCTAGACCTATATACATACACTTATACTTTATTTATTTCCGCTGATTATGCAGTTACAATTTTAATACTGTAATTAAGTGAAAGAAAAATCTCTGGCCTATGCAATTAGCTTTAGGTCTTAGGTTCAACACTTATTAATGATATTTCTGAACCAAATTTTTTTTAATGGACTAGAACTTGTTAGCTTCAGATGGCTTTTACACTGTTACGTGGACTGTTTCGGTGAGCGCAGAGGGCTCTCAATGGCAGGATATCTCTGAAACTATATCTTCATATAAAGACTAATAACCATTAGATAGACTAACAGCTTCTTTTTCCTCCAAGTCGACATAATGATTTTTTATCTCCCTCTAATACTTTGAGAGACTTTTCTTAGAAGGAAAGCTAATTTATTCCTCACAGCAGAAGCCTAATCTTGCTAATTGCTATAACTTTTTTATTTGATAACAAAGATGGACGTTAAACTTTTTACAGTAATTAATGTTCGGCCGATTGTTTGACTATGTTTTTTTATTTGAAATATGGATGCTGTCTGCATTGTCCATTCTTCCAAAATGTCGCTTTAGCGCAGGCCATTCTGAAATATAAAATAGATTATTAAACTTAATAATAACGCTATATAAATAGGTACATGGTTTTGTTATATTTTATACCCAGGTAATACTATTCTTGTTTATTTTATTAGGTACTCTTGGATGGAATTGGGTGTGTATAATCTGATATTAATTTAATATCAACTACCTAAAACAATAAAATTGAATAATTTAATGGATGCATATGTCTGTGTCATTGTACCCGAATGAAAAAGTTATACAGATTTTATCATGCAACAAAGGAGACGAAGTAAAATGTAATATATATTTTTTACAAAAAGAAGTTCAAATAAATAAAAAATGTAAAAGAAAAACACAACCTCTAAGTTACTTCGCAAGTCATCGCCAAAAAGCTCCAAGTAACAGTTAAAGCTTAACTTAACCGACCCAGCCCTCATTCGCACGAGAGTTTTTTTAACGGACGTTAAAAAAACGTTCATACACTACAAATGCATTCCCATGTACCATAATATGCTCTATGTCCAACGCCCAAAGTTGAAAATGCAACACCGCTCGATAAAAACCGTCGCGTTTTAAAAACGCTGTCGTGTGAACATATGGGTACTTGGGAATGCATTTTTTGTATTGGAAAGCTTTTTTACCGTCCGTTAAAAAAACTCTAGTGCGAAAGAGGGCTTAGAAAAAGGCCACTTAACATCTCTTAAAGTTATAGCGGCGGATGCCAGCAAAAGTAACGTTTCATGGAAAAAATTTCATCCGCTTTATCCATTGTCAATGTGAAAAGTTTTATCAACTATGGTCGTCACAATAAAACGGTTCCACGGAAAAGTGTAAACATATGAACAGATACTTATTACATTATGCAGACTTATGACTTAAATTTTGTAATATGAGAGAGAGAATGTAGAGTGAACGTGTATTTGTCTGGTGACCGAATGAAATTGAGGGACATGATATAAAGCCGACTCTAAAAAGTAAAAGGCAAGGATGATGATGATCTAGTATGGACACCCTGGTCTTTGATCTCATGAAAAACAACTTCAGAACCGAGCATTAATAGTGACTATTAATAAGTGCTTTATTGAGGCCTATTTGAATAAAAAATATTTGATTTTAATTTTTTGATTTCATGCAAAAATATCACTCACTCTCTGCGTGACTCCTAATCCGGCATAGTATAAAACAAATTAGTATTATTTAGTTTTTCAAAAATCTAGTCAGAATTTTTTTCTTGTGTTAAAGTCTAGATATGCTATATAAGTTCCAAACAGTATATACAAATATTTTTCCTTGTAACTACTATTCTCGCACGTATCAACCGCAAAAAAACACAACACTATCAACTCTGCGTAAACACGCGTAGCACCATTTGACACTTCGCATCGCACTTCCACCGTATTCGTAACTCCATACACAAGGTATACTCACAAACAAGGGTTAGCGAACGAACAGCCATTGGTAGCACATACAGGTTCAAAATGGAAGTCGCAGTCACAATCTTGATTATATTTAATAGCACACTGACTACGGTCGAAACCTTTGACCACCAGTACAGATATGGAGCAGATCAGCAACCCTGGAATAGAGGAATGTTATAGTTTAGGTTTTTTACGCGACTGGCAAAGACTTCTGTTTTTTGCGCGTATCTTCTGTGTATTTACTTATGTGTGTTTGAAAAATCCTGTATTATCTTGTATATTGTAAAGGGCTAGATGGATTTCGTATCGTTGTATGTATTTGTCTTATAAAACCCAAGCAAGGTATTTGAACCAACAAATTGGTGGATTTTTGACGCGAAATGCTACACTTACAAAACCTATCGAGTAGGGTAACAAATAATGAAAATTGAACGCAAATTAATCATAAACGTATACCTAGTAGTTTAAATTTAAATTGAAATATAAAAATGAGGTTTTAAGTTACTTACTTATAAATTTAAGTATTTTTTTATCAATATTTGAGTTTAATTATATCTTTAATGGGATAACAAATAAATAAAATCCCGAGACATTTTCACACGCGGCCAATCAGGTTCTAAACTAAGCACAGCTTGTGCTATGGTTACCAGATAGCTATTATAGTACATATTATTATACTACTTTTCAATACAGTATTTTTTATGAAAACATCTTCATAAATACCTATATATATATTTACATAGTTGTATTTTTTTGCCAAATATAAGCATTTCAAATGACTTACCAAAAACAAACTTCATTTTCGTATCCTACGAGTGTGGCCAGACTATTTCGAAGACTGACTTCTACATAAACACAAAACTGTTTTATACCTAAACTATTGCCATGAATAAATTAAAACTACACATTAATGAAGCTGTAAATAAATAACGATTTTCCTGTGAACGAGTTTAATGACTGAAATAATACTGAAACAAACGGATGGGGTTCATTAAACAATGATAATTTAAAGGCAGGAACATGCTATTTAAACTATACGCAAAATAATAATTAATTAACAAAAATGCAAATATTTTCTCTTTATATTATGTACGAGCTGCCTCCGCGCGGTTTTACCCGCGTAGTTCCCGTTCCCGTGGGAATACAGGGATAAAATATAGCCTATGTTACTCGGGGATAATGTAGCTTTCCAAAGGTGAAAGAATTTTTGAAATCGGTCCAGTAGTTTCGGAGCCTATTCATTACAAACAAACAAACAAACAAATCTTTACTCTTTATAATATTAGTATAGACTAGCGGACCCGGCAGACTTCGTTCTGCCCACCAGCGCCACCTACCGGGTCCAAATTGATGTATTATACATGAAAACCTTCCCCATGAAATACTCCGTAATTTGGTGAAAACCGCATGAAAATCCGTTCAGTAGTTTTTGTGTTCATCGCGTTTAGACAGACAAACAGATGCGGCGGGGACTTTGTTTTATATATATAGAAGATAATTGCTTACACGGTTATAAATATTATAGTTTAAAAACCAGAGTTAAGTTTACGATAATTTCGTATTAAGTAACATCTGACAAGAAAATCTCAAGAAATTTTATAAGATTTGGTTTATCTTAATTTTTTAAGGATTTGTGTTGCTACATAGGTAATGCGTATTAAAATCTAATTAAACAGTGTAATCTTAGCTTTTAATGTGGCAACATTTGCGAGTTTACGACAAAATAGAAGAAGGTCCCTCTATTGTGCGAATTCCATTCTGTAACTTACACTGTGACTAAGTTGCCGTGAACAATAAATTAACTAGCTAACATCCCGCGGTTTCACCTGCAAATTTTCCTAATAGTTTTTATTTTAATATACTTTTAGTACCTAATATGTAGATACTAGTGGCTCCCCGCGGTTTCACCCGCGTTCCCGGGATAAAAAGTAGCCTATGTGTTATTCAAAATCAAAATCTTTTTTATTCAAATAGGCCTCAATAAAGCACTTATGAATAGTCACTATTAATGCTCGGTTCTGATAGTAGTTTTTACTGAGAAGAGCCGGCAATAAACTCAGTAATTACTCTTTTCAAAAACCAACTTACATCTAATACAATAGTGATTTTTACAAAATGTGAAATAGCTTGTAGCGAGCATTTCACTGCCAAGGGTCTTTTTCTAACAAGTAATCTGATACACTATAAAAGCCCTTTCGATATAAAGTTTTCTTCACTACCTGCTTAAATTTATAGATTGGTAAATCCTGAATATCTTTAGGTAGTTTGTTGAAGAAGCGTATACATTGCCCCTTAAATGAATTTTTGACTTTAGTAAGTCTAGTTACAGGAATAGCGAGTTTGTGCTTATTTCTGGTGTTAATACTATGAGTGTCGCTATTTTTTGGAAAAAGATGTAAATTTTTACGTTATTTTTATTCCAGAACATATTCTAGCTCTGTGCCAAATTTCAAGCAGATCCCTTCAGCCGTTGGAGCGTGAAAGAGTAACAAACATCCATACATACATCCATACTTACAAACTTTCGCATTTATAATATTAGTAGGATTATAAAGAAGAAGGATTAGGTTATTTTTTGTTTCGTTTGTAATTAATAGGCTCCGAAACTACAAGACTGATCTGAATAATTATTTCACCAATGGAACGTTACATTATTCGAAATATAGGCTATATTTTATCCCCGTATTCCCACAGAATCGGGAACCACGTAGGTAAAACCGGATAACGGCATCTAGTCTATATAATGTTGAATGCATTGAAATGTAATCAAAAAATATTAATTACTACATAAACCTCCTATTACTAATACCCAAAATTACATTTAAATAACTTAAAGTGAAAATGGAGTAGGTACTGGACCAGCTAATTTAAAAGTCGTTCATAAATTAATCGTCTTTTTACGGGATGCGCTTTAACAAAACGGACTCTTACCATTTCTATATATTTAGCTCCTGTATTGTGGTTTTACCCACGTTATTCTAACGGGAATGGTCCCGTTAGAATACTACTTACTTACTTAATCAGCCCGTATCTACCCACTGCTGAGCATAGGCCTCCTTCTTTTTCCGCCACTCTTCACGGTCCTGTGCTAATCTCATCCACTGCCTGCCCGCTGCCCCGACTATATCGTCCACCCACCGGGCCCGTTAGAATACAAGAATAAAATATAGCCTATGTTACTCCCTGATAATGTAGCTTTCCATTGGTAAAAGAATAAAAAAATCGGTTCTCTTATGTAGGCGTTATAGCGTAACAAACAAATAACCTTACATTGCCATTTATAATATTAGTTAGCTAAGTAATGTAGACAGACACACTCACAGTCGCTTTTGTTATATGAAGGTCAAGAATTATGCGACAATCATGTATTTAGTTCAGGAGATATAGTACAATTATCAACTAACATGAAGGTTCAGACAAGCCGGCTTTGTGGTTAGTGACCCTGACTTTCAAATCGGTCGTGGGTTCGAATCCCACCCAGGATGATTTTGTATGCACGCATTTAAAATATTAGTTAGGTAGTATGTATTTAAAAGTAGTTAATGTATCATCGTATATCAGCTATCTGGTCACCATAACACAAGCTCTGCTTGGTTTGGAATCAGATTGGCCGTGTGTGCAAAATGACCCAGGATATTTATTGTTAGAGAGATGAAGAAATTTTAATTAAAAAGTTATTTAATGAAAGAAGAAAATAAATAAATATCCTGGGACACTTTTCACACACGGCCAATCTGATTCCAAATTAAGCATCAAAGTAAGCTTGTGTTATGGTAACCAGGTAGCTAATATTCTACATATACTACTTTTAAATACATACTTATATAAATGTTTGTCCTGGATGGGATTCAAACCCACGACCCACGGCTTGAAAGTCAGGGTCACTAACCACAAAGCCAACCGGGCTGTCAAGTAGCTAATACATATTATAACCTTTTCTTTTCTTTTCTTTCCAGGTAAGTACCACGCTCAGTTTTATTCCGGGAAAAATAATCAGAAAGATTTGTGTTTGAATGGTCTACGTAAAGGTAAGTTTTTTATACATATTTTTTATATATAAGATATATAAAATAAAACTTACAATTATTTTGTTACTTTTATATTAATAATTATATTGTTTTTTGTATACCTATAATGAGACGTATTTTATTAGTAGAAAGTTATGCAAAAAATCTATGAATATATTAAAGATAAGTATGTTGAAGCTTTAAAGCCCTATAAAATAGTGTAAAAGCTTAGTTGACATCCCTGATGGGTGTGCAGCCGACAGCCTCTAGAGCTTAATTAGGAGCGAGCGGACACCGCGGATAATTGAGTATAGAGATGTGCCTTATCGATTAAATATCGATACATTACATCGTTATTAGATCGATTAATCGAAATTATGATAGCAGATTGTTATTTTATTGTTTGGGTCAGATTTTGCTGTAAATGTTAATCCTACTAAAATTATAAAGGCGAAAGTTTGTAAGTATGGATGTATGGATGTATGGATGTTTGTTACTCTTTCACGTAAAAACTACTGAATGGATTTGAATGAAATTTGGAATAAAGATAGCTTATAACCTGGATTAACATATAGGCTACTTTTTATCCCGGGAAAATGGAAGACCTCCCGGGTACGCGGGTGAAACCGCGGGGAGCCACTAGTCTTTATATATACTTACTAGCTGCCGCCCCGCGGTTTCACCCGCGTAGTTACGTGATCATAGGGGTATCAAAAATAGATAGTAGCCGATTCTTAGACCAGTAGGACTAGTAGGTAGGTACCTTTTATATGCATATTCAGTAGAATAGGCATATAAAATTTCATAAAAATCGGAAATACGGAAACCAAATATAGCCTATGTTACTCCCTGATAATCCAGCTTATAAAGAACTAGCTGCCTCCGCGCGGTTTTACCCGCGTAGTTCCCGTTCCCGTGGGAATACAGGGATAAAATATAGCCTATGTTACTCGGGGGTAATGTAGCTTTCCAAAGGTGAAAGAATTTTTGAAACCGGTCCAGTAGTTTCGGAGCCTATTCATTACAAACAAACAAACAAACAAATCTTTCCTCTTTATAATATTAGTATAGATTATTCAGATCGGTCCAGTAGATTTGAGTTTATTCATTACAAAAATTCAAATTGTCCTCTTTATAATATTAGTACCTATAGATTAGTGTCGACAAATATCGATAGTTTCCACACTAAGTACATCACTAGATGCGTAGTGATTTGCGACACTGTCCATGTCGGTTCCGGTTACAAGTGGAGGGACATTGTGACCGCTATCACAAGCAAAGACCATTATCAAAGAGAGTACAGCCGTTTGTGATATACGGACGGTATGTTTAACTATTATATATAAGTAGTTAGATAGATATATAACACTTAATTGTATGCGAAAAGACAACAAAAAGCAGATATAAGAATAACAGTAAAAACTTAACTAAATGCACAAGTGGCGGTCTTATCGCTAATTGTATGTCACTAGTTCACACATATTTGTTTGGATATAGTACTTATAATATGTATGTATTTAAAAGTAGTATATGTAGTATATCAGTTATCTGGTTACCATATTACAAGCTCTGCTTACTTTGGAATCAGATTGCCCGTGTGTGAAAAACGTCCCGGGATATTTAGTTGTGGTTAGTGATCCTAACTTGTAAAGCCAATATAATTAGGTATGTACATGTACTACTCGTATAGGAATTTTTATTTTATAATACAAATCCTAGTTTGGTATCAGATTGGCCGAGTCTGAAAAATTACTTAGAATTTTTTTTAAATAAAAAATCATAGGTCGGTAGGTACATTTTCCTGTATTTTTTAATATTCAGCATTTAAAAGCGACAGTATTTTCGCCTCCGGCCATGACTAAAGTCCATTAATCAAGATATCACTTGAGTGACACGCAAATATCATATAGCATTCAAATTGAATTGAATTTTGATGTCATTCAAATAGCTATATTGTCAAAAGCTTTGCTGAAATCTGTCAAAAGAATTGTGACTTTAGATAAGGTTAAAGAGGCCACACTTTTATGTAATTTCTTTTTAATAAATAGGAAATCCTTTTGAAATTTAAAACTGTTAAATTACTTAAAAAGATCCATAAATAAGATTGCTATGGAAACATGCCTGAGAGTTAAGCCTCGAAGTTATTTTGAAGGTTTTACTAAAGGATAAAACGGGCCTCTATTACCTCTGTTCCTAAGGCTCCACTGTCCGTCTGTCTGTCACCAGGCTGAATCTCATTAACCGTGATACCTAGACAGTTGTTTTACAGATTATGTATTTCTATTGTTGCTATAACAACAAATTAAATAAATAAATTAATATCCTGGGACATTTTTCACACACGACCAATCTGATTCCAAACTAAGCAGAGCTTGTGATATGGTAACCAGATAGCTGATATACTACATATACTACTTTTAAATACATACTTATATAGATATTTACATCATTTATAGATAATTATAACAATAAAATCCAATGATAAAAGTAACCTATGTGCTGTTCCAGAACATGATCTAACTCTATATCAAATTTCATCCAGATTCCACCAGCCGTTTTAGCGTGATAGAGAAACAAACATACATCCCTTCCAAACTTTTGCATTAATAATATTAAGCAGATTAGTTAGATATATCATTGTATAATACAAGCACTATATTAGTCAGTTTGTTTGAAAGATAATATTTACATTCAGGGTTGCAACAATAATCTAGCATTATCTTAATATGTATGTATATATAAATCTCGTGTCACAATGTTTGTCCTCAATGGACTCCTAAACCACTTAACCGATTATAATAAAATTCGCACACCATGTGCAGTTCGATCCAACTTGAGAGATAGGATAGCTTACATATACTTGGACCCGGTAGGTGGCGCTGGTGGGCAGAACAACACCAGAGTCTGCCTGCTCCACTAGTTTCTTTATAAGGAAGGACTCGAATGGAACGCATAATCCATACTCCATACTAATATTATAAATGCGAACTCTGTCTGTCTGTCACGCTTTCACGCTAAAACTACTGAACCGATTTAAATGAAATTAGGTACACAGATAATCCAGAGCCTGAGAAAGGACATAGGCTACTTTTTATCCCGGGAAAATTGAAGATCCCCCGGGAACGCGGGTGAAGCCGCGGGGAGCCACTAGTTCACATAATATAATTAAAAAAATCTTGTTCACACTTGAACATTATCATCATCACCAGCTCATATACATCTCCACCGAGGAGCTCGAGCCTCCCCTAACAACGAGGGTTTAGGCCAGTCCAAGCAGTTTTTGCTAGTGGATTATACCAAACCACTGGCTCGCTACACGGGAAATCTTCCATTTTCCAGGGATAATGGGCGGATAACGGGATAGCGGGATAACGGCGGGGACTTTGTTTTGTATATATAGAAGTACTAGTGGCTCCCCGCGGTTTCACCCGCGTTCCCGGGATAAAAAGTAGCCTATGTGTTATTCCAGAACATATTCTAGCTCTGTGCCAAATTTCAAGCAGATCCCTTCAGCCGTTGGAGCGTGAAAGAGTAACAAACATCCATACAAACTTTCGCATTTATAATATTAGTAGGATATTTAGACTAATTCATTTTTTTATTTAAGTGCCAACTTAAATATAGGTACCTACTACCTCTCAATTCTACATGCTAGCTCTCCTGTCTGTATCTCGACCCTATGTTCAACCCCTTTATCATACATCTTTAATTTATTATTTCACCCCAGCGACAACCCTAACAGTTTAACAAATTCAGTTTGTTACACATATGAGTTATGCGAATTGTATAACACTGCAATGCAGATGGTTACTGAGCTGACACACTTGTGTGCTTAAGTAATGTATAATTCCCCGTGGTTTCACCTGCATTCCCGGGATGTTATTTTAAGGAGACCTCCCAGAGTAGCGGAGCTTCGGTTTTCTTTCGCTTATGAACTTATTCGATTAACTTTCTTTAATCCTTTTTTTCTTTTTCTTTCCTTAATCTATATATATAAAAGAAAGTCGGGTTTGTTTCAACACTTATAACTCGAGATCTGCTGAACCAATTTTCATGGTTATTGATTCGATGGATTTGTCTCCGCCCCGAATAGCAGAATACATCCTAAAAATAATGAAAACTGGATGTGTGTAATAAATACTTAATCATTTCAATAAATGCTGATTTGTTTATTACATGTCAAACATTTGTTGTCCAGTACTGACTGTCAAATACTGTAACAACTATTCATGTGTGCGTTCAGAAATTATTTTTTTGTAAAATGTCTGGAAAGTTCAGGTACTGTTTTATTTGTGTAAATTATTTAATTTTTTATTTCCGAAAATAAGACCTAATAATACCTGATTTTTAATTTGGTCAGTTTTTAAATTGATCCTTTTTAAGTTATATTATATAATATAATATAAAAATATAATATATTTTAATCGTGACAACACAATTAAAACTTCTGAACGCAATCACAATATTTGACATTAGATTTGACAATCAAATGTGGCAACTGTAATACCTATGTCAATCCATCCTTTCGCACTTCAAAACACGGAAAAAAGTTATACGATATTGTGTTACCATATCTATGAGTGCATCCTTTTATTTAACTTTCTTTCTATGTATCTATCTAATCAGCCTGTAATAACCCACTGCTGACCATAGGCCTCTTTCTTTTTACATCTCATCCACTGCCTACCCGCTGCTCGGACAATGTCGTCTACCCACCGGGCCGGCGGTGGTCTACCCGGTTTCCTGTGTCTCTCTCTTGGCCACCACTCTGTAATAGCTTTAGCCCATCTTCCGTCATCACGCCTTGCCAGATGTCCCGCCCAACCCCACTTTAATCCCGTGATCCCTTTACCCACATCCATGACTTGCGTTTTACGTCGTATTTCGACTGTTGGGTATTCGGTCCACGAGGGAGATGCCAGGCATGGTTCGCTCCATGGCTCTTTGAGCAACCATTATTTTATACATGTTGCCTTTTGTAAGCGACCATGTTTCAGCACCATAGGTGACGATAGGCAGAATGCACTGATTAAATGCCCAAGGCATTTAGCATTTCTTCAGATACTGAGGAATATTAGAGCGGAACATGTCATAAATTTTCCCAAATGCAGCCCAACCTAACTGGAGCCGTCTAGCAATCTCCTTCACCTGAGACTCCCGGTCAAACGACGTCCATGATAGATGTAGTGGTCTACATGTTCTATTGGGGAGTTACCCACATTACTGGTAGCTGTTCCAATTGGATGACTAGCCATGAGCTTGGTTTCGAACATGTTCATACATAGACCCACTTTCAGGGATGCTTCGTGTAGTTCTGTAAGCCTTGATTGAAGATCAGCAACTTTCGCAGATAGTAGAAGAAGGTCGTCAGCAAAAGCAGGTTCGACATGCGTGTGCCATTTATTCCTCTCTCTTCCCAGTCTAGAGATTTAATTACGTCTTCTAGCATATTAGTGATGAGCTTTGGCAAGAGATTATCCCCTTGCCTCACACCTCGCTTGATGGGGACGAAATCTGTCAGCTTTTGCACCTGTAGAGTAGCCTTTCGGTGTTCGTGCACATCAAACCGTTTACGTACGTACGTACGCAGCGGAAGCTCTCAAAAGGAAAAAAAATCTCCGGTTTTTTAAACATTCTTCATTGGTACTCCGCTCCTATTGGTCGTAGCGTGATAATATATAGCCTATAGCCTTCAATAAATGGACTTTCTAATACTGGAATAATTTAGCAAATAAGACCAGTAGTTTCTGAGATTAGCGCGTTCAAGCAAACAAACAAACAAACTCTACCGCTTTATAATATTAGTATAGACTAGCGTCTGCCAGCGACTTCGTTCGCGTGGAATAGTTTATTTGGGCTAACTCTAACTTTAACCCACGACTTCGTTCCTCGAACCTCCTCCTTTTTTTTAAGTCGTTTAAAAATAATCCTTACTTAAAGCATGATTTAGTATTCACGTGTGAAGACGCGATGGCTTATTTCTTCTATAATTTTGGTGTTTCTATACCGATTTCTATGATTCTTTTTTATTTATTTATTTATTTATTGAATAGGTAATAATGTAAACTTTTTTAAATTAGAGATTAGTGAGAGTATTATAAACGTAAGAGTAAACAAATATAATCAGATTGCTCCGAACTGCTAAGCTATCAGGAGTTACACGTGTTATTCTGAGTCAACTATAAAAGATAGACATATGCTGTTGCAGGATATTTTTTAGAAAATTTTATTTAGAATATTTCCGTCATACATATTTCATTGTAACTTTAACCATTAAGGCTGCACACGCGACGGAAGCTTAAAAAATGGAGTAACTTCTCCCGTTTTCTCAAAATTTCCCTTTACTACTCTGCTCCTATTAATTGTAGCGTGATGAAAAGTATCCTATAACCTGCCCAGGAGTATGAGGAATAATTGTACCAAGTTTCGTTAAAATCCGTCCAGTAGGTTTTGTTTCTATAAGGAATATACAGAACGAATGCATTTTTGGCATCAGTATCGATCACTAATCACTCCCTGATAGTTATTTTGAAAATATATTTCATGTACAGAATTGACCTCTCTACAGATTTATTATAAGTATAGATATAGATAGATTGGGGCAGTAGTGGCAGTACGAAGTCTGCCGGGGCAGCTAGTATATTATAAATGTGAAAATGTATGGATGTATCTTTGTTACTCTTTCACGCTAGAATGGCTGAAGGGATTACCGTGAAATTTTGGACAGAGTTAGAATATGTTCTAGAATAACATATAGACTGTATTTTATCCCGGGAATGTTAAAGATCCCCTGGGAATGCGAGTAAAACCGTGTAGAGACACTAGTATGAATTCGTTCAGGTTGATACCCAATAAAGTTTTTAATTGAAATTCTTTCCTACTTAAATACTAGAGTAAAAAAAACCTTCCAATAATCACACAATGCTTTGATACAACGAGTTTAACCTCAAAGGAATAACCGGTTTAATCCGCTTATAACCGGTTCAATCGAGTCTAGTATTTATTCAGAACAAACCCAGTGTTTCCATATTTGAGTTGCCGATTGGAAATCTTACGGTTTGTTAATTTTGATGATTATACTATATACTATAGGGACTATGACTACTTCTATACTATAACTATACTACACTAGACACAAAAAGTTAAGGATATAAAAAAATATTGAAATTTTTGGGTGATTTTCAAAGAGTTGTAACTTCGCGGAAAATAATCGTACAGCAAAAGAAAGAAAACCAAGTTGTAGCTACAAGTGTCTAGTTTTCAGATATAACCATGAATTTTTTGTATTATGTTTGGATCTGGAGAAATACAAAGAAAAGTACCGAGGAAAAAAAATTACAAATTTTCTGTCGTCTAAAAAAGGGCCTATGGGCTTCAAAAATGATTTTTTATGGTTTTTGTCAAATCCTCTTTTAGGATATTTAATGCCCTTTAATTTGTTGTAATTAAGAAGCCTGTACAATGATTTACCACGGAGTTATTGTCAATCAACCGAAAAAAGAAGTTTTTAACTTTGACGATCAATAACTCTAAGGATAATGATCGTATAGGAAATCTAAGAAAGGTTTTGAAAACTACACAATATTTTCTATAAGAAAACGTGAACGGCTTTTGTTGAAAACATTTTGATTCACTCAAAAACATTGACTGAAAAAAAGGCGAAAATTTGCATAATTAAGGATATTTAGATAACTTGGTATAGCTTGGGATAAAATGGATGAATGAAGGATATCGTTGGTAATTTTTTAACCTTAAAGTATCCCGGAAAATCTCTGAAAAATTCAAAGCGCTGCAATTCTTCTTTCTTAGTGACCCGAGGCTTTAAATTTATTGTTTTCGCTAAAATCACGATTATAAACGATAGTTGGATTTTAATCATTTTTTCAAAGAAAACATTATTTTTTTCTCAATAACCTTTATTGCTTTGATATAAAAGATCGGTTTAATTAAAAAAAATTGGATAGAGAAAGGTTGGTAGTCTCCAGATCCAGATATGATATAAAAAAATCATGACCATATCCAAAAACAAGACACTTGAAGCTACAGTTTGGTTTTCTATTTTTTGCTGTGGGATTATTTTCCTCGGAGTTACAGCTCGTTGAAAATCGCCCAAAATTTTCGAATATTATTTATATCCCTAACTTTTTGCGTCTAGTGTATTTGAAATTATGTAGAGTATTTGAAAGTAAGAAAGAAATGTTTATTTGTGACAAATAATTCATAAAGAAATACAAAATATTAATAAACATAGAAAATAAATATTATATGTATTAATTCACCTGTCACAAAAAGGTCCACCAACTCAGCATAAAGCTGGTTATACAGATGCGTACCCAGCGCTGGTCTTCCGTTGGGGCCGTGCAGTGAAGTCCAGGCAGGGTTACATAATAGCAATTATATTAATGAGAGTAAAAACAGTGAATAGTTAACAGTAATATAAGGACGTGAAAACAAGAAAACACAACAAAGAATTAAAGAATAAAATAAAGTGACAGACAGACAGTGAAACAAAAGTAATTTGCTTTCTAACATCTCAATTAATGACCAAGTCAGACCCTAAGCTCTTAATACAACCGGATAAATATAATTTTCTACTATCTTCCGCCTTATGGTTATGGGTTCCGGCCCTTGTTTAATTTTCTAGGGATAAAAAGTTCAATATTTTATGTCTGGAAAAACTTCATTGACTAAAGCAATTACAAAGATTCTTAACATAAATAAATGATAATTATACATTACAGTAAAAAAGACATAAAACTTCTTAAAGCACTGACTACCCAATATTTTGAATGCTTGTAGTAAATTGCATCACTAAAACGTGATAAGGATGCAACTATCTCTCTGTCTCGCTCCCACGCTCACAAAACCCCTAATGAAAAATATAGATCAAAATTAAAATATTTTTTATTCAAATAGGCCTCAATAAAGCACTTATGAATAGTCACTATTAAAGCTCGGTTCTGATAGTAGTTTTTACTGAGAAGAGCCGGCAATAAACTCAGTAATTACTCTTTTCAAAAACCAACTTACATATAATACAATAGTGATTTTTACAAAATGTGAAACAGCTTGTAGCGAGCATTTCACTGCCAAGGGTCTTTTTCTAACAAGTAAAGTACCTAGAGTAAATAAAAGTACAATTTCCAGTTCCACTGTAATGGCGGAGCTTTCTATAGTCGGAGCTTTAAGCTTCAGATTGATAGTTCTAAAGATACTGGACCGAGTTTGAGTCTAGATTTATGACTTCTCGTAAGGGAGATGTAAATTTTACTTATCTTGACGGAATTGTAAACATTGTGATTTTTACTAGTATTCCTTTTTACAGCCATTTATCTCCCTACTTACATACTTAATCAACCCGTATCTACCCACTACTGAGCATAGGCCTCCTTCTTATCCATATAGTTATATTATATTAAAGAGGAAATATATTTTTTTTTGTTTCTTTGTTTATTTGTAACGAATAGTCTCTAAAACTACTGGACCAAATAAGGGACAGTGTGGTTGGCTCTGTGGTTAGGGACCCTGACTTTTAAGCTGATGGTCGTGGAATCTAATCCGAGAGTATTTAGAAGTGTATAATATGTAGTATATCAGCTATCTGGTTATCATAGCACAAGCTCAGTTTAGTTTGGGACCAGATTGGGCGTGTCACAGCACACAAAATGTCACTGCATAAATATATATTTAGTCGAATCGAGAACCTCCTTTTTAAAAGTCGGTAAAAATCTGTTGAATTTAATAAATCAAAGTACGCGAATAGTAAGTACACACAGAACAGCTAAGATAATCTTGTATCTGACTGGTATACAGCATAATAGCTCGAAACGGATGCTGTCTTGTTAAGCCATCGTCAGATTCAGCTTCCAGTCTTGGCAGGCAGCCAGGAGGTTGTGCCAAGCTACCCTGTTAAAATTTGGAGGTTAACTTTTAAAATTACCCCACACTCTAAGCCTTCATTCGCACGAGAGTTTTTTTACCGGACGTGAAAAAAGCGTTCAAATAAAACAAACGCATTCCCATGTATATATTCACACGACAGCGTTTTTAAAACGCGACGCTTTCTTATCGAGCGGTGTTGCATTTTCAACTTTGGACGTTGGAAATAGAGCATTATGGTAGCCCAACTAACATTTTGGTAATAAGAATAAGGGCTACATGAGCTGCTTAAGAGGATTTTTATAACCCAAGGTTCTGTAAAGGCACTAACAACTAGTTGATAAAGCGTTCTGTAACTCTCATATAACCCTGATTTGGGCCTGTTCGTACGAGAGCTTGAGGCTATTTAATGGTTATAGTGAGTGATAAATAAGTGTTTATAAAGAGTTAGAACAGTGCTACTGTAGCAGTGACTACCACTTCAAGTGTTTTATAAGCTATACACAGGGTATAACTGCAAGCTAAAGTAGTAAACAAGTTATGAAACCACTTAAATGACTTTTTTGGTTACACATGGTTACTTCTTGTAACCAATATATTACTTAAGAATATACCGGACTTTTTTGGTAGCAATAAATATCACCGAAAGCACTAAATATTTAAACTGTTTCGCACAGTTTTACGTTCTTGTTAGAGTCAATAGTGATAATATTTTATAGCACGCATTCATGTCATGGCGTTTTAATAAAATAATTAAGGCAAGTACCTAAAGTGTTTAGGATTAATGGGTGTTATAGGGATTTAATCACATGCGGCGGTAAGTTTACGGTAACAATATATACTAGTTTTCATCTCATTTTTGAAGCGCCCTAAAAATAAACTACTTTTGAAGATTAAATGATGTAAAAAAATACTGCCAGAATTTTTTTTTCTTTATTTATCTTATTTATCAATTCCTGGAACCTCCTTAAGACATTTTAATTGAAAATTATGAACAATGTATGTAAATAATTGAACTAGGAACAATTCAATAAGGTTTTTCTTTCACAATTTTATAGTAGGTATATCTTTATTAAACGGCGTCTTAGTTCTAATTACTTAAGCATCCTGATATCTCTGTTATTCCTCCCGTAGTGATTAAATAGTGAAACTAAGGTGGATTCTGACTCTTGCAGAATCTAGCTCTATAGGACTTATAATAAACACTTCTTAAATCCTTATGGCTTTTTTAGTAACTCTTAAGGCTCGACAAAACTTATTAGGTGGTACAAAGTATTTGTCTAACTCTTTTTAAGAATACCAGTTGATAGTAAGTGTTAGTACACACCTGAGTATCACTCACAGCGTTTAATACTTCTTGAAGCAATTAGAGTAAGCCTTCAGGTGTTACAAGACCTTTCACTACCCCAGTAGTAGAATATCACCCGCTAGTAAGTGTTAGTAGACACCTTACAATTGCTTTTATAGGTTTGTGCAACTTAAAGCTATAAGAATAAGTTATACAATGGTTACGATAAACTCTATACTACCGTCTCGATTTATATTTTGTACTGTTATTACTGTTATTCCTCTGGAAGGTTTAATTATTCATAACTAACCCTACTGTAGAGTCGAACGTTGCTATCGGAGTTCTTATATACCATACTAGTGGCTCCCCGCGGTTTCACCCGCGTTCCCGGGATAAAAAGTAGCCTATGTGTTATTCCAGAACATATTCTAGCTCTGTGCCAAATTTCAAGCAGATCCCTTCAGCCGTTGGAGCGTGAAAGAGTAACAAACATCCATACATACAAACTTTCGCATTTATAATATTAGTAGGATATAACAGTAAGAGCTCTAAAAACAGGCTGCCGCTAGCACTAAAATGTTTGTTGGGAGGTTCTTGGAAATGCATTTGTTGTGTTTGAACGCTTTCTTAACGTCCGGTAAAAAAACTCTCGTGCGAATGAGAGCTAAGTCAATTTATCTCAGTTTTAAATTGTATGATTGGTTTTGAGCTTTATGTGCTGTTGATATAAGGTTTGAAACTGATTGCAGAGTGATTGGTGTTATAAAAAACCTATTTTTTGGATGTGTGGTCAATGTAGGATTGGTATCACTGGATTTTTTACTTACAGATCGATCCAGTCTTACCAGAAAGTAATAGAAATAGCCAAGTAAATCCAGGTTATATACTAAGTATGTATATGTGTTCCAAATTCGTTTAGTAATTTTTACGTGAAAGCGTTGCAAACATCCTTACATTTATACTTACAAACTTTCGTATTTCTAATATTAGATAAATAATAATTTAAAAATTTAAAATATACGCCTGTAATGCATAACCATAAATAAAATGAAGCTCTTAAAAGTTTTCAATTTTTCATAGGAATGATAGCCAAGTGCCGCCATATTTGATTTATAAACTACGAAGGAAACCATATTTCTTACACAATGAGAGAATGTCTTGTGCTACAGCGGACTGTTTCCGACATTTTAGGGTTCCCTTTCAATTGTAAATAATAAACAATAGCTTAATAAACCCTTATTTATTATTTTACCGATGGACATATATTAATGTAAGTTACCTACTTAGCTACTTTACCTACCATTACCATACCACTACCATTACCATACCACTACCATTACCATACCACTACCATTACCATACCACTACCATACCCTAACATTTACCTACTTATAAAAGTAATAAACTAGTAATTTTTATAGCTCAAATTAGGATTTAAGATATTTGAAATTATAATTTACACAAGGGCGTCAGTTCTTTTTCTCCTACAATTATATTTTTTTCAGTGACATCTGCTCCTAAATGCGTAAAACGATTTTGATTTAGTTTCGTTTGTATGAAAGGTATTTTTCGATTGTGTTCCGACTTATGATACAAAAAAATGTATTCAGACGATGGTTTTCACCATAAGATTGTTGCCGTCTGTCTGTCACTGGCTTTTATCTCATGACCTGGTAATTTATTTATTTATAGGACAACCTACAAAACATACACTAGTATATGGATATAATTCTAACACAATTATAAACAAAACTAGAATAAAACTATAATAGATCCAAAACAAACACATATTAATAATTCTTGTGCTATAGTGCGGAACCCTTCATGTACCTACGACTCTGGCGTACTTAACCGGTTTTTCTTTTTAGTTTTTTTTTATCCGGAACCCTAAACATTTTCTAGAAATATTTATCAAAGAAAGAAAATGGCCGACTCCTGTATCTGACACGTTAGTCCACTTTTACAATCACTAGTGTTGTACCAACATAACAATAAACGTTTATGTCGTCGCACTAGTTTTATTTCCGTCTCTCTCGTTACTCAGGCATAAAGTGAGATAAAAAATATACAATATGTAGAGCTATTTTATAGGTATTAGAATATGTGCAAGGTAGGTTAAAGGGATTTTTATAGATTTATCATCATTATTTTGTTCTATTTCTTTAATATGACTGTTGGCTTTGTGGTTAGTGAACCTGACTTTCAAGCCGCCGCGGCCGGTCGTGGGTTCGAGTCCCACCCAGGACAAACATTTGTATTCATGAATATGTCTGTTTGTCCTGTGTCTGGATGTAATTATCTATATATGTATGTATTTAAAAGATATCAGCTATCTGGTTAGTAAATGACAAGCTCTGCTTAGTTTGGAATTGGCTGAGTGTGAAAAAAATGTCCCAGGATAATTTATTATTTTAGATACGTATTTCTAAATTATATTTTTCTGTATACATACATTTTTTTTTTTTTATACCACAAAGGTGGCAAACAAGCACGGTCCGCCTGATAGGAAGCGGTCACCGTAGCCTATGGACGCTTGCAACACTAGGGGCGTTACTCACGCGTTGCCGACCCTGTAAAAATCTCTTCACTCCCTTCTTGAAGAACCCCATACTGTACTCCATTGGGAATACCATGGCGGGGAGCTCATTCCACAACCTGAGTGTTCGTGGCAGGAAACTCCTCTGGAAGCGCAGGGTTCGAGACCAATTCGGCTCCAGGGTGTGAGGATGAGCTCCCCGTCGATGACGAGAAGTGCGATGGTAGAAGGTAGCTGTTGGCACTATGTCGAACAGTTCTTCAGAACACAGTCCGTTATACAAGCGGTAGAACACACAGAGGGAGGCGAAGTCTCTCCTCAGACTAAGGGGCTCTAGACCGCTTGTGAGCTCGGGATCGTCGACAATTCTAACCGCTCGCCTCTGTACCGCGTCAAAAGGCCCAAGCTGGTATCCAGGTGCTCCCGCCCATAGATAGCAGCAGTACTCCATGTGGGGTCGGACCTGCGACTTGTAGAGTTGCAGTCTTTGCCCAGATGTGAAGTACCGCTTAGCTCTATTGAGCACACCAAGTTTTTTCGATGCCAGCTTGACCTTGTCTTCCAAGTGACTACGATACTGAACGTCACTAGAAATGTCGACGCCGAGGATCCCGATGCTCTTCGACATGATAAGGGACGTGTTCTGAAACTGTGGAGCTACAGTAAATGAAGTTTTTTTAGCGGTGAACGCGCAAAGTTTTAAATTGCAACCTTATGTTTCATATTCTATTATTTTATATTTTTAGTTGTAATTTGTTTTATGTATCTTGTAAATAAATAATGTACAAGCTATAGTAAGTACCCCGAGTACCCTTTCACCAAGTACCTTACACATTTGTCCCCGGGTCGTTATCCCTACTCCCCGCTAATACCCTCGTAATATGTCCTTCAATAAGATCATATTAGAAAAGCTGCCAATGTTTCTTTTTAGGGTTCCGTAGCTACCCGAAGGAACTTATAATTATTAACGTTTATAATTACAATTAAAATACATCATACAATTTAAATTAAAATAAATTACAATAATCGAGACAAAACTTTCAGACATCACACAAATAATATAAAAATGCTTTCGCTGTCCGTCCATCCGTCCGATTACTGTCTATACTGTCTATAGACAGACATCAAACATTTTCATCGAATGTGTATTTCTGTTGCCCATAAAAACAACAAGTTATAAAATTAAAACCTACCTACTACAAATATGTTTTTACATAGGTAATCTTGTACCATAGTGCGGAACCCTTTATGCGAGAGTCCGGACTCAAACTTAACCGGTTTTCTTATAATACCCTCTCGACAAATATTTTTCTTTATAAATATCGAAGAATATTTCTCTTAATAATAAGAACTGTGTGGGATAATAGACAAAGTAAAGTAACAAAAGCAATAACAGTTTCTTTAATCAATTTAATGGGAAAGTAGTGTTTGATATTTGCTTCCGTTCAGAGGCTCCCGGGGAAATCAAGGTTCCCCGGAGATAAAAATATTAAAAATATACCTTGACTCCCCCACGTTAAGAAAAATGCTTTTTATTTATATCAAATCTATACTGACGTATAAACTGAAGAGCTTCTTTGTTTTCTTGAACGCGCAAATCTCAGGAACTACTAATCCGATTTGAAAAATTATTTCAGTGTTAGATAGCCCATTTATCGAGGAAGGCTATATGCTATATATCATCACGCTACGATGAAAAGGATCGGAGCATCAATCACAAATGTTGCTAATGGCATGAAGCATAAATAAAAAATGTTTAACAATGCGCAACTTCATTGGTCCTCCGCTCCTATTGCTTTTAGCGTGATGTTTTATAGCCTATAGCTTTCCTTGATAAATGACTTATCTAACCCTAAAATATATTTTCCATTCCCACCAAAAATTTATAAGATTACACCGTTCATACCAACTGTTCGGCGTTTTTTCCACAAAACAAATAACCTAAATTCCTGGAAACCATTTTGCCGAAGTATCCGCTACCTAAACTAATATCTTACCCAGAGGTCCTAAGGAGCAATATTTCAGAGAATGTCCCTTTATGCTTTGATCCTCTTTTAAAGTTATGTAATAATCTTTATCCTTAAAGGTCGACTATAAAACATCGCCACCTCAACGCCAGTAAGAATATATCCAGGGACATTCTTTACACACGGCAAATCTGATTCCAAACTAAGCAGAGCTTGTGATATGGTAACCTAAATACATAAGTAGTGCTTCTAAGCCCATACTTATGTAGACCAACTTCAGCCGTTCTTGTAGGAATATAGGGATAAAGTATATAGCCTATGTTACTCCCCGATAATGTCGCTTTCCATCCGTGAAAGAATTTCTAAAATCGGTTCACTAATTTAGCCGTGAAAGCGTGACAAACAAACATACAAACGCACTTTCGCATTTGTAATACTAGTGAGATATATTTTTTAATCGGTTTTAGGTATTAATTTAAATACCTTTTAAAAGGTAAAGACTGTCCTAGATGAGATTCGAAGCCACTACCAGCGGCTTATCTTACCTGTGATGCAGACCATACGAAAACTACTGAAGCGCGTGATTGGAAAAAATGTTCAGGAAAATACTTTTAAGCCTCTCTGTCTTGCTCGTTCACTATGGTATCACATGAGAGGGCTGCGTTGGTTCTTTTTTTTTTAATGGACTAGAAGGTGTTAGCCTCAGATGGCTTTTACACCGTTACGCGGACTTTTTCGGTGAGCGCAGAGGGCTCTCAACCGAAGGATGCGTTGGTTCTCCAATCAAGTCTCTATATCTATAGGTACTAAATAATTTCTTTCTTTCTTCTTTCTCTTATTGAGGAAGGCTATAAGCTATTTATCATCATGCTACAACAAATAGGAGCGGAGGAATAATAAATAATGTTTCAAAATCGGGGTTTTTGCCTTTTTAGAACATGCGAAAACTAAGTCGTGGGCAGAAGCTAGTTCACTAATATTATAAATGTGAGTACCTACGGGGTACAGAATACAAAAGGTCTGATAGTCAGACCTTGAAAATACTTTGGAAAAGCTTCGACGAGATGAAGCTTCCAAGTTTTCGGGAACAAATTAGGGCGTTTGGATTTTTGGGGCGGTTTTTTCTTTTGGAGCTTTTATCGAAAGGTATGTAGGCATGTAAGGCCAATAGTTTGGTTTAACCTAATTCTATAAAATAGAATGGAATATTACTAAGCTTGATTAAATATAGGTTACTTTCTTTTTAAACACGTTTTAGTTAGTAAGACCAAATACCTACTAGAAATGTAAGCTGGTTTGAAAATAGTAATATCTGAGTTTATTGCCAGCTCTTCTCAGCAAGACTAACCTTCCGAAGCAAGCGTTAGTCTGACTATTCATAAGTGAAGGCTTATAATTGTTAATATTTTTTATTTATTACAATAGTTATATGTTATGTTTATTACCATAAAAATTACTGAAGCTAAGTTTATAAGCACAACATGAACGCAGGCTCATTTTGAAGCTTACTTTGGAATCCGATTGGCCGTGTGTGAAAAATGTCCCAGGATACCTATTTATTTATTATTATAAGCGTTCATTAAAACATCTTGGAATAAGTGATGCTTTCGATCAAATTTCCAGAACCTTCATAATTTCATAAAGATCAAAATTATCTGGGTTTGATACCAGTATGTAAAAAGACAAAACAATAATGACTCTAACATGAACAGAACCGCGGGCGAAGCCATGTTTCGCCTCCAGACATCACATGGCGGTTCCCAGCCATTCACTCCGTCAATAAAACTAATTAATAACCTCTTTATAGAACATTTCTTTCAGACACGTTATCTATTTCATCTGAACATTATTTATCTACACTAATATTATAAAAAAGGTAAATTTTGTGTGTTTGTTTGTAATTAATAAACACAAAAAATTATGCTAATTTCAAAAATTCTTTCATCATTGGAAAGCTTCATTATCAAGGAGTAATATAGGCTTAAAAACATCTATATCAGTACAGAATAAACGCGAAAGTAACTCTTGTCTGTCTCGCGTTCACGCTGAAACTACTGAACTGATTTAAAAAAAAATTGGTAGGTACATAGTCTAAAGCCTGAGAAAGGATATAGGCTACTTTTATCCCGGGAAAATGGAATAGCTCCCGGGAATGCGGGTGATACCGCGAAGAGCCACTAGTAGACTATATATTTTCCCTGTATTCCCACGTGAACGGGAATTACGCGGGTGAAACCGCGCGGAGGCAGCTAGTGTCTAATAAATAATGAAATGACAGCGTAATGGCTGCCGTGAGGGTAGATATTAACGACCACCCAATCTGTAATTTAAAATCACCTCAGATTTATAACCGGGTGTAGATTTTTGCTGAGTTCTATATACCGTGATTTTTATCTTTCTAGGTATATACATATATGCCATTGTAAAATTGTTAAAACTGTAATATTACGCATTTCGGAGGATTTTCAATTTCCCCGATATAAAAGGTAATCTCTATATCAATCCTGGTTATTAACTACTAGTGGTTTCCCGCTGTTTCACCCGCGTACCAGGGAGATCTTCCATTTTCCCGGCATAAAAAGTTGTATTTTTATCTTACTACGTAATGCTTGTCAACATAAATTTGTAAGCACCCGGACTGGACCACCTCACCGCAGACATATGTCTTGAAGTCTTCAACATCATTCCATCATTCATCACGCAATTGCTCAACAGATGCCTCGAAATTGGACATTTCCCAAACACTTGGAAAAGAGCACTGGTAGTAATCATACCAAAACCCGGCAAAACTGACACCAGCGACATGTCATCGTATCGACCCATAGGGCTTATACAAGTATTTGGCAAACTACTAGAGAAACTCTTCGCCAAAAGGCTCACCTACCATCTTGACGTCACGGAGCAAAATAACAACAAACAATTCGGCTTTAAAGAGCAAAAATCTACCACAGACGCCCTACAAATAGCCATAGATTACATAAACGAAGCAAAGCAACAGAAACTACAAATAGTCGGAGTATCCCTAGATATCAAGGCCGCTTTCGATAGTGCCTGGTGGCCCTTACTTCTACACAGGCTAAGGAAAACAAAGTGCCCGAAGAACATATACAAACTCATAAAAAGCTACCTTGAAGACCGGACAGCGACGCTGAGATACGGTACAGCCACTGCGCAAAAGACACTCACCAAAGGCTGCATACAAGGATCCGTATGTGGTCCGATATTCTGGAACCTCATATTGGACCAGCTATTGGAAATGACCCTACCACCAAATACCCAAATCCAAGCGTACGCAGACGACGTCTTCCTGCTGGTCCGCGGCAAAACACCAGGCGAAATAGAGCAGACCACAAACGACCACTTACAAAAAATTTCGGACTGGGGCACAGACGCAAAATTAAAATTCGGAGCCAACAAAACTAAAGTTATATCATTTTCAAGAAAAGCCCAAGAAATCAGAATCACAATGGATAACACCCCCATACCTCTCTCACAAGACATCAAACTATTAGGAGTAACAATAGACAATAAACTGACTTTCATTACACATTGCAGAAATATAATAAACAAAACGACGAAGCTACATAAAAAACTTGCCTATTTCATTAAACCAACATGGGGAGCACACCCTCAAAATGCCGCGACCATTTACAAACATGTAATAACACCTATGTTCACGTACGCAGCAGGCATATGGGGAGGAGCCACCAAATACGTATGCGTCAGAGTCCTACTCCGCAGGCTACAAAGACAATTCGCCATCCGCACAATCCGGGCCTTCAGAACAGTGTCGGCAGTGACTGCAATCACACTAGCGGGTTTCACCCCACTGCACCTCATTGTCAACGAAGCCAAAGAAATCCATAAAGTTAAATATACAGGTACTTACACTACACTACCCGATGACATCACACTACGCAGAAATATCCACCCAAAAAACAGATTACATCCGGCAAAGAGAATATCAATTAAATACACGGAAGCGTTGACAAATGAAGAAATAGACACACAAACAGCTGGAAGCCAAATCAAAATATTTACAGATGGCAGCAAACAACACAATGGAGACACCGGCGCTGGTGTAGTAATTTATTTAGAGAACCAAGACCAACCAATCAAAATCAAAAAACGACTAAACCGAACAACGACAGTATTTATATCGGAACTATACGCAATAGAAACCGGCCTAAAATGGTTGAATAAATACCTGGACAAAAATGACCACCAGCACATCCAGCACGTCTCAGTCGCGACTGACAGCCAATCCGCCCTAAAAGCTCTGCAAGACAGGAACAACCCGGACCCCACAATATGCGAAATCCACAGACTACTGCACGGGCTGGACCAGGCACTTATAAAAATATCCTTCGTCTGGGTCAAGGCTCACGCTGGCATCGCCGGGAACGAAATGGCTGACCAAACGGCAAACGCAGCTGCAACAGGCACTACAACAATAGTCAGCCGTCTCTTCCCCATCTCGTACGCGAAACGTGACTTAAAAAGACGCACTGAGAGCGAATGGCATACACTCTTCAATGAGGAAGCCCTATCGAGCCACCTCAGTGTGCTCTTCGACCACAAAATGGAGGATATCGGGCACTTCCTAAGCAAGGTATCGTTGACCTTTGCGTGGACCCAGATTCTCACGAATCATGGGTACCACAAGGAGTATCTGCACCGCTTCAAGATCACGGACAACAATACCTGTCCGTGCGACGACACAAGCGTGCAGAGCCTTGACCACCTGCTGAGGGAGTGCCCGATATTCGCCCTCAAAAGGCACGACCACCTCGCCGTCTGCGGGGCGGTTAACTTGGACCCCTACAAAATTCCAGAAATTATAAAAAAGGATAGCACCCTCAACTCCTATCAGACATTCATCACCAACATAGTCAATAACCTGAAACAAATTAATGGCACCTAAATAAACAAACGAAAACAAGGACCCATCACCAAACAAACCCTGTATCAAATTGCAGGGTAAAAAAAAAAAAAAAAAAACATAAATTTGTAAAAAATATAATAATATTGTATTTGTTCTAGTTTCACCCTCGTTCCCGGGGGATTTTCTATTTCCCCAATATAAAAAGTAACCAATATTTTTTTTATAGACTAGATGTTGTTAGCCTCAGATGGCTTTTACACCCTTACGCGGACTGTTTCGGTGAGCAGAGGGCTCTCAACCGATAATAAATTTAAGCGACAGAAGTAACGCACACAAAGGTATGTGGCAGTCCGAGTTATAAACTATCTGTGTACCAAATGTCATCCAAATCCGTTCAGTAGTTTTTGTGTCAATGAGTAACACCATCCATATAAATTTTCGCCATTATTAGACCGTTTGAAGAGTTCTGACAGAAGATTATCATAGAGTCTATAACTAGACAGAATTTTTTTTTTCCCTGGGAAAATTGACAGCCCGGTTGGCTTTGTGGTTAGTGACCCTGACTTTCAAGCCGCGGGTCGTGGGTTCGATTCCCACCCAGGACAAACATTTGTATGCATGAATATGTCTGTTTGTCCTGTGTCTGGATGTTACTATCTATTTAGGTATGTATTTAAAAAAGTAGTATATGTAGTATATCAGCTATCTGGTTACCATAACACAAGCTCTCTTTGATGGTTAATTTGGAATCAGATTGGCCGTGTGTGAAAAATGTCTCAGGATATTTATTTAAATCCGTTTCTCGTTCACAGTAGCCCGTCTGAAAGTAATATGAGTAAGAATATGATCTAGACCACATAGGTAACTTTTCCCTAGGAAAATTTAAGCTTCCCCGGATACGCGAATGTAAACTAAAACATAGTATTATGCTAGTAAGTCACTTACCGCCTATTTTATATTCAAATTGAACGCAGTCAGCTCGGGTACCTATTGCCAGTGTAGATATTTGGAATAAAACGCTACGGTGGCGAAATGAAGGTCATTTGCATGTCATATGTTTGCCTGAACAATGTGAAAATATGCCACATTTACCGGAAAATACTGGTCATAAACAAAGCAAAAATGCAATATAAAAAGCATGCAAAAAAAGTAGATTTTTGGTTATTGTGCTGGCAATACTGACGCCATGTTTTGGCGTAAAAAAAACGATGTAAAAGCTTCAATGAGTGATTTTTTTTACGGTGGAATGCTTTACTTACAATATTTGTCAATGAATACATTTATAAGAATTTGTGCAAATAAAAATATTGCCTTTTAACCCTTGTAGCAGTAAAGTCAAAGCAGACTTTTATGTTTGTACTAGCTGCCGCCCCGTGGTTTTACCCGCGTAGTTCGCGTTCCTGTAGGAATACGAGGATAAAATATAGCCTATGTTACTCCTTGATAATGTAGCTTTCTATTGGTGAAAGAATTTTTTAAATCAGTGTAATGGTTTAGAAGTGAAATCGTAACAAACAAACAATATTACTTTATAAGTTTGTATTTAAAAGTAGGTATTATAGGCAAATTATAGGCTTTCACGGTTTCACCCACGTTCCTGGAGATCCTCAAAATTTCCCGGGATAAAATATAGCCCATGTAACTCTCTGATAATGTAGCTTCCGAAATCGGCACAATAGTTTTTAAGTATATTAATTACTAGCTGCCCCCGCGCGGTTTTACCCGCGTAGTTCCCGTCCCCGTGGGAATACAGGGATAAAATATAGCCTATGTTACTCGGGGATAATGTAGCTTTACAAAGGTGAAAGAATTTTTGAAATCGGTCCAGTAGTTTCGGAGCCTATTCATTACAAACAAACAAACAAACAAACAAACAAACAAACAAACAAACAAACAAACAAACAAACAAACAAATCTTTCCTCTTTATAATATTAGTATAGATATAGACAAACATACACACAAATATACAATTTTGTCTCTGTATAATATTTGTGTAGATACGTATAGATAGATAGATAGATATATAGTTAGATAGATAGATAGATAATTCTTTATTGTTACACCACAGATAAAACTTAAAATAACAAGAAACATAAAAGACAAGAGTGTTACAATGGGCGGCCTAATCACTATACTATAGTGATCTCTTCCAGGCAACCTTAGTATAATTATATGTATATTCATTAATCTGGTTACCATATTTGCTCTGTTTAGTTTGGTTTCAGATTGGCTGTGTGTTTTGAATTTTCCTGGATAAGATATGAGAGATAGTACCGAGATTTTACACGCGTTTATCTTCGCGTTTATCTTCAGTATAACGCTCAAGGCAAATTATGATTTATACCACAATTTACAATATGAAGACATGAAATACATCCCTCTGAGTCGGTAGTACATTATTAAACTCAATTTTAAACTATACCCATCTCTTTCTATTTCAATATGATGAAAAGAGAACATTTCAGTTTCTCAGGTTGATTTATTTGACGTTTATGAATGTTAATGGAAAATGAACGTTATTGCTTTTGAAAGAGAATCATTTATCAATTATATTATTGATTATTGATTATTATTAATTTTATATTCTACTAATATTATAAATGCGTAAGTTTGTAAGAATTGATAAAATAAAATAAATATCCTGGGACATTTTTCACACACGGCCAATCTGATTCCAAACTAAGCAGAGCTTGTGATATGGTAACCAAATAGCTAATATACTACATATACTACTTTTAAATACATATACTTTCTTACATCTAGACACAGAACAAACAAATTTCATAATTTTTTTTAATTTTAAGCTGTAATTTATTAAGTTTACGCCACACTTCCGTGTCCCAATGTTTTTTCAATATTTCAACAAAAGTCTTTATAGTATGTTAATGCAAATGAACATAAATATGTAAATAATAAAATAAAGCTACCTAGTATTTTGAGTATGCAAATAATTATACAGCTAATTATAATAAACCTTCACATTTACCATGAAATAAATTCCTTTAATTATGGCGCTACATTTAAACACGCAAAGAACGACAGGTATAAAAATTATATGAATAGGTACCTGTATGCTGTCTTACTAATATAATATAATCTAAATCTGGGGATCCTAAATAATTCCGGGATAAAAAGTAGATTTACTTAAGCTATTTTAGTACTGATTATATGTGCCAAATTTTGTAAACATTAACGTTCTAGCGTGAATGAGTAACTAACATCCATACATCCGATAGGCCGGCTGTTTGTTCTGGATGTAATTATCTATATAAGTATGTATTTAAAAGTAGTATATGTAGTATATCAGCTATCAAGTTACTATATCACAAGCTCTCCTCAGATTGGCCGTGTGAAAAAATGTCCCAGGATATGTGTGCCCATGTTTGTAATTAATAAATTTAAAAACTATTGTGCCGATTTAAAAAATTATTTCACCATTAGAAAGCTACATTATCAGGGAGTAACATAGGCTATATTTTATCCCTGTATCCCCACGGGAACGGGAACTACGCGGGTGGAACCGCGCGGAGGCAGCTAGTATCTGATAAGTTACTTGGTTATAGTTTCACGTCCGGTTTCATATAAACCTTTAATAGTATATGTATGTATATATTGTTTCTCAATAATTTTCCATAGTTCACGGTACAATGAAGAGCTAAGTTTATTTAAGTTTTGTGGGTACAGAGACGGTAACATACGGACGCGCGATTGTTTTGCATAAAATACGCCTCCGTTTTCAAGTTTATACTAACTGGTCAAGTGTCAAGACAATGTAGGTTCTAAACATATCTATTCATATCATTTTTAAATTGAATGAAAATTTGAAAATGTAATATACAAAAGTCTCAGGGTTGAAGATGTTCTTTATCTATATTTGATAGGTTTTAAAGTATGTTTCGCTCATCTTCTCCAACCCCTAGTTTTTTTATCTCTATTTTATTATTCCTTAAATGGCAGAACAGGGAACAGCAGAACAACTTTTGTCGGCTCAGCTAGTATTTAATTAAATTAAATTTTTGAACGCTTAAATCGAATAAAGTATTTAATACAAACAAGTACCTACCGCATATATACAAAAACTAATAAATAAATATTTTTTTTTATTGTTTCATAAACAAACCTTGTAGGTTCGTTTAGAAGAATTTTACACAAACCATTCTGTATGTAATTTCCAATCTAATGAAACTGCACATAAAATCTGTAATAATATTAGCAGATCCGTTCCAAAAACGCAGGCGGAGTGTGCTACCAGATTGCATCGCGCGAACAACTGAGTTGCAGAAACTTGCCTCGGAACCGAAGTGAGTAAATTGAATTACGTTGCCATGGCAACGGGTGTTTAACTTAAACTTTGCTACATTGAATGCTAACCGCGTGTAAGAACGTTATCTTAGGGTTCCGTTGTCATCTATATATATAAAATTCTCGTGTCGCGGTGTTCGTGATTAAACTCCTCCGATACGGCGGTACCGATTCTCATGAAATTTTGTGTGCATTCAGTAGGTCTGAGAATCGGCTACTATCTATTTTTGATACCCCTGTTATCACGGGAACAAGAACTACGCGGGTGAAACTGTGAGGCGGCAGCTAGTAATCTATATATATAAAACAAATCCCCCACCGCCTCTGTCTGTTTGAACGCGATGAACACAAAAACTACAGAACAGATTTTCATGCCTTTTTCACCAAATTACGGAGTATTTCATGGGGAAGGTTTTTATGTATAATACATCAATTTGGACCCGGTAGGTGGCGCTGGTGGGCAGAACGAAGTCTTTGTTTTATGTATATATAAATTATTCTTATACATGAATGAATAAATAAATTTAACCTATAAAAAAAATACGTTTTTCCTTTACGAATCTTTACCTATAAATATTATTCCACCATTTGCGGTGTTTCCGGCGGTATCCGGTAGTATCCGGTAATATCCGGTTCTTTGATTGGCCGCGACCCCTGGCCGAGGGTCGAGGGCCTTTTGTCTGGTACTTGACCCGGTTTCTAAGGGCCCAAGTTCGATATTAGTCTGAGATTTTATATGCATTATCTTTGCAAGAATGTTTGTGTTATTTTGATATTGATTTATATTGTTAAAAACTTGTTTTGCGAAGTGTTAATGCTGAGTTTGTTGGTGACTTTTCTCAGCAATAGCAACATTCCAATTCTAGCGTTAGGAGTCAATTTATTTGAGGAGACTCTCATTTCATCGGTTCTTCTGAAGACATATTTGATTGAATGAATTTATTTTATTTAATTTAATGTATAATATAGAACTGCCCACTGTACCCATAGTAAATGGTCACCACCTATTACTATTTCGTATCAAGACAACAAACTTAATTAAAATTCAAACGGTTTTTTTTTTCAATATTACACTTTTATTGATATAGAATAATATGTTAATTTAATCATTTATATAGGGCCTCATCAACTGCAAAAATACACCAAAATTTTATTTTTTAATATGTATAGATATAAACAGAACAAGTACTAAGACTACATAAGATTATAACCACCTATAAACTCAACATCACTTCAAGCTTCATAGCACCAACTTTATGCAACTTTGAAAAAGTCAGAGGAGTCAAAGTTAGCTGAATTTCAACTCCGATATGGAATATAGATTTTTTGACAGATATCTATCTCGTAGCGAGCTAGACACAGACCTATGATCTAACTAGATAACGTAAGTACCTACCACAATTTGTATGAAGACCAGCCGTATCACTTTTTTTTTATCACTACGGTGGCAATCAGGCATACGGTCTCACCTGATGAGAATCGGTTACCGTAGCCTATGGACGCTTGCAACACCAGGGGCGTCACTCACGTGTGCCGACGAAAAAAGGAGTAACTGTATAGGTAGTGAAAGGGACAAAGCGGAATTTTCGTCGAAGGGCTAGACAGGTATCACTCCTGCATACCCCTACGACGCCACTCCATCCCTGGTCCCCCCACTGCCGCTACAGCGTCACCTCATGGAGCTCTGGCTACCTTACTCACCGCAGGAACACAACACTACATGACTACATGTAGTGTTATTTGGCTGCGGTCTTCTGTTAGGTGGAGGTACTACCCCAGTCGGGCTGCGAACGGATGAGTCCATTGCGCCCTCCTTTAACTTTTTTACATCAGAAATCAATAACGATCGATCACGGGGAAAGCTGATATATTTGCTGGTTTTTGACAGGCAAAGTACAGCATCGAGAATTGATTCTAACCGTTTACCTCTGAGGTTCGTCGCATAACAATTCCAGAGGACATTTTTCGCGTTTAGGTCACCTGCCAGAAGGACAGAGTTTCCTAGATTGACTATAGCTTCGAGGTCGCTCTTAAGGAGCTCCCTCTTGTGGGGCTCTCCAGGTGGTCCCAGGTAGGCCGAGGTATCGCGACGTCTAGTTAGTTTATAGGTCTATGGTGCTAGCTATATGTGACAAGGGACGCTTCAAAGCTGCCTCTTCCATTCACTTCCGTTCCATTAATGCAAATTCTTTTTTGTGCATTTTTCGACAGTCTACTTTATTGGATGATTTAATGATGGGGGATGCGAAAGAGAATTGGTTTAATACTAAACTAGTTTCTGCTCAGGGGTTTCAACTGAAAAAATACTTTTTTTCATAATTCATTTTTTTCATAATGATCTCATTTGTCAAATTGCGACTAGAAGCAAAATTGTGGATGTGATTTAATATTAAATATTTATTCTGTTTCTGCGATTACTTCTAGTAACATAATATTGAATGGTTAAATGTGAGAGCCAGACAAACAAACACAGAGTTAACAAGCCAACTGCTTTATTTCAGTGTAACCACAAGTTTTACTTAAAAAATTAATATACCTACACCACATTTCTAAATCATGTAACGGATTATGATGAAGCTTTCAATGGTAGAAACAGCTAGGTATATCTAAGTAAGAAAAGTTGTATCTCATTTTATTCATAAGTGCGGAACACCGCATTTGTCCTGGGTGGAATTCGAAGCCACGAACGTCGACTTCAAAATCAGAGTTACTAGCATAGTGACGTAGTAGCATAGTTCCCGTTCCCGTGAGAATACAGGGATAAAATATAGCCTAAGTTACTCAGTAAGAATGTAGCTTTCTAATGAAAAAAGAATTTCATATTGAAATCGGTCCAGTACTTTTTGAGTTTATTCGTTACATACAAAAATACAAATCTTTCCTCTTTGTAATATTAGTATAGATAGCATAGATATACCTACGCATTTAATTTCTTCAGAAAACAGAATAATATTTCAAACACATTGCACGTATAAGACATTAGGATTACAGGATTACATATCTTATCAATAAAGACACTTCATACGTTCGGTAAACGTGAAAATATTAAAATGAAACCCATTTCTCCGATTCTAAATGCACAAGACCGTTTCCCGTTCCATCCCCAGAGACGTGAGTTAATATTGGAAAAATGTTAATGTCATTGGAATTGCTCTGAGTCCCCATTCGCATGAGGTACCCTGTTTATGACACCTCAAAACTCTATTAAAGTAAGTCTTTTTGCTTACCTTTATTGCTTTTTTATAGCTCGTAGAACCGATGGCCGTTGGGGTTCTTGAGTGGAGACCACGCACCGGCAAGCGTGTAGTATTATCAGGGAGTAACATAGGCTATGTTTTATCCCCGTATTCCTACGGCGATGTGAACTTTAAGGGTAAAACTGCGCAACGAAAGCTAGTCACAAAGAAATAAGTAAAGTATAATGTTTTTAAAAACTAACTTTTACTGTGTCACTAACATTAGGTATAGTTTTCTTCTCTTAATGCTCTTTCATTTGATACCCATATTAATGGCATTGACAAAAAACATTATTTCTTTCGTAGATATAAAACAAAATTTCAGCATAATCAGTCGAAGATAACTTAGCTTTAAAATCCAATCACAAGATTTGACCCTACCATTAATACATAGGAAAAAAAACAAGCTAAATAAAAGCTCCTAAAAAAAAGATAAAAGACTAACAAAGAGATTCCAAAGCCAAAGCGGACCTGTCGTTTGTATCCCAAAAATGTCCAACCTCCAACAATCGGCCGTCACGTCGCAGAAACGGAACGGAACGGAACGAAACGAAAATAAATGTCCCCATTTACTGACCAATCACATGTCGACAGTTGCCGACCAATTGGCATTTACTGACAATTAAATAAACAATCACAGTTCTTCTGTTACCTTTGGCTCTCGTGTGGAATGATTGCATTCGACCAATCGGAAATATTGACAATTTAAAACTGGGTATCTTTTGCAATTTGTTTCTTTGTACAAGATTAATGTTGAATATAGAGAGGATATCCTCAAGTGTATAATAAGTGAAATAACTTGTAAACAATATCATTACTTTCATCAAACTATGTAAATTAACTATTGTACCATACTTATTTTTGCATGAAATAAAAGGTATTTTGTTTTTATTATTAATTTTAAAGAGAGGGTATAATTTACATTTTGTTGCGTTTATGGAATAAACATTTGTTGTTTCATGAAAATATTATTTTGTTTTCTCTTTAAATGGCAGACGTATATTTTCAACCAACTTTTTTGTTCGTACATTGACATATAGATACAGACAAGATATGTTAGGTCATAGGTGCTTGTCATCATTATCACCGCATTTTCCTATTTAATGCTTAATGACTCTTCGTAGGTATTGCTCTAACTGCCCAGTTGGTTTGGTGGTTAGATACCCTGATTTTCAAACCGCTGGTCGTAAATTCCTATCAAAGACAAATATTGAAACATATAGGCTTGTTATGTGTCTGGTTGTAAATATCTTATTGTTAACATATCTTAGTAGTATCATAAGAATGTGTTTACCATGACACTGCTTAATTTGGGATCGGATCGACCAATGGTTCAGAAATCTTGTTTCAGGATACCTTTTTCTACTGTGATATAAACATACTAGCCTACTATAGACAGTAAAGAAAAAGCTCATAAAATGATCCACCTCTCATTCCTCTAACGAAACAATGCAACTTTCAAAAGACCCAACGGCTTAAATTCTTAGACGGAATCTTTTGTCCGAACTTAATAAGCTCCGTTCGTTGTTAATTATAAAATAAAATAAATAAAATAGCCTTTATTGCTGTTCCTTACAATTAATTATTACATAGGTAATTAAAGCTTCGCAAAATGGAATGACAATAAAGCTAGGTGTGCTGGTCGTGACGTTTATAGCTATACAGTCCTTCCCCCGGTTTTATTTGTGTTTTATGGGTATAAATAGCGACCAGCCCAGGCTTTGCACAGGTGCAATGCTTCTAACTTTTTCTTTTCTGCAAAATTATCACTGTTTCTCTACTAAATTATGCATGTATTATATATACAAACCTTCCTCTTGTATTACTCTATCTATTAAGAAAAGCCGCACCAAAATCCGTTGCGTAGTTTTAAAGATTTAAGAAGACATGCGGACAGACAGCGGAAAGCGACTTTATTTTATAATATGTAGTGAAATGTATCGCTTCAATAAACTAAAGGAATTATTTTTGTTTCGGTATGAATGCGGCATATAAAAGTGAAAGGCTCAAGACCCTAAATGCGAGGTCCCCAGGGCAGAGGGACACCACCGACCCGCAATGCGGAATCATCCGTATAGAGTAGATAGTGGACAGTTTCATAAGGAACCTTACCCTGAGTGTCGTGGGACCCATGATAAATAATACATCAATTTATCACAAAGATTTTTAGACTTCCCTTGTTTGTTCAGGTATTTATAGGTTAAGATTATTTTGCTCTGTTTTTCTGCTCCTTAATATTAATAATTTACTAGTGGCTTCCGCGGTTTCACCCGCGAATCCAGGAGATCTTCCATTTTCCCGGGATAAAAAAGTCCTTTCTTAGGGTCTAGAATATCTGTTTATCAAATTCATTTAAATCGGTTCAGTAGTTGTTAATAGATATAGTGATTCAAGAGGAAGGTTTTTTAATATGCATTTTTAGAGATAGGTACACTGACAATTTTAGAGGTTTCTAATGTGATGTATAAGCATTGTCGTGTGAAGCCAGGGTGGACCGCTAGTATTAATATATATGAACAACTGGCAAGGATAATGATAAAGTCTCGTAATAAAATATAATCAAGAGGTGGCAACACTCTTTCATGGTATAATGTTTTTGTGTAAATCTATGGAATCTTCATTCTATAAGATTGGCCAAAAATTAGCAGGATATGTCGACCTATCCGTATAACAAAGTTCCATGTGACTTTTTTTTGCATATTATAAAAGGTTCATTGTACATTGCATTACATACATGTCTTTTTTACTTTTTTACGTTACTTTGAACCCAAACCACTTTTATTGTATGTTTATGTCTACAATTAGGTACTTACATATATTTAATAAACGGATAGTAAGTAATGTTTTAATACGTTGGTAAAAGTATCAAATCTCTAAGCCGATTAAAAAAATGTTTGGGTAAAAATGTTCTATACTATACTTTGTTCTACGGATAGGTCGATTTATTCATTTATATGTAGCGTTCAGTTTCTTATTATTAAAATTTACTGATATTAAAAATGTGATACAAATAATAACTACGTCCCTGACATTTTCGGGAGCCATTGCTCAAATTGGAGTGCTACATTTTTTTTATCTGTGACTTGACATTTTTGCTCGGCCTTCGCTTAGAAGCTCAAGTTACGTCTAAAGGCTATACCTCTTCACAATCGTCAAATAATTCTCAAGACTTTTTATGTTTATTGTGCTTTATATTACAAAGGAGTGTTTTTGACGTGACAACGTCTTATAATTCAATAGAGCCGGCTGCACGCACGATGACTCATGCGGCGTTACCTCGCTCTGAGGCGTTCCATGTGGCGGCTTGAAGTGCAAGCGAGAGCGCGGAACGAGCGACAAAGAAGCACAATCGGCCTTTGCGTTCGGCTGCGTTCGACATCCGTCTCTCTCCTACTTGAGTGAGCGATCCAAGACGTTGTCACGTTCAACTATCGTCAGTAAACCGACTTTACAGACAACCAATTTTTTTAAATTGGATACTAGAGTAAACAAATCAGTCTTGCCGAATCATGAAATCAAATTAATTTTTATTAACAACTAGCGGACCCGGCAGACTTCGTTCTGCCCACCAGCGCCACCCACCGGGTCCAAATTGATGTATTATACATAAAAACCATCCCCATGAAATACTCCGTAATTTGGTGAAGACCGCTGTTCAGTAGTTTTTGTGTTCATGGCGTTCAGACAGACAGACAGAGACTTTGTTTTATATATATAGAAGATCTTTGTCTATGAAGGTTAGACACTTAAAGTATCAACCCGCATTGCGGTACTTGTGCGGGAAGCTAAACAAAACTCTAATGTACGCACTTTACGACACAATTTAGCTTAATAGCTATACTTTGACGATCGGTTAGTCTTCGCGATGTGTAAATGGATGTTTGAGTTTTAGTTTTTTTTTGTTTTTTTTTTTGGTGTTGCAGAGTTGGTAATAAGATTATGTTATATGCTTAAATATATTATTTTGGATAGATTAGACTAATAGAAATGAAAATTTTCATTTATTTTGTTATTTTTAGTGGCGACATATTATTAGGAATCAAGTTAGTAAGAAAGGCTTTTTGAAATTAGATATTTTCGGGATTTGCTAAGCTGATGTCGTAAAATTTTTGACTTTATATAATTACAAAAATTTTAATAATCTGTAACTAGTAATAGGTATCAATTCTTCTTATATTTATTCATTAAATTTTAAACTTTAGAGGAAAAACTCATCTAACGTACATACCATTTCAACATCGCAAACCGAACCGGTTAAAACCGACTAAAACTCGATTAAACTTTTTCCATTAATACCAGTCCACATACATTAATCTTTGTTGTATTGTCATTTGTACGATACATCACGAGGGTGCTATTCAATAAGGGATGATAATAGCTCGACTCGACTCTATGCTCTGTCCCGCTCGTTCAGTACACTATCACGTGAGAGGTCCGCTGCACAGAGGCCGCGGGGCGAGAGGGTACAGAATACAAACGTTGAATTTGAACGTTGACGTATTTGGATGTGTTTGACAGATCCGCGCGGAAATTCTGTATTTTTTTTAATTCCTTTTTTTTCTGCGACAATGAATGATTGCATAGGTAATGGACAGTAGTGGAGGGAAGGGAATAAAAAGTGTAGGAAATATTTTTATTAACTTAAAATTAAAGACTTTAAATTTATTGATATATGTATAAAAAAATTCAATGAAAAACCAAATTCTATGTAGGTACCTAATATTAAACTTTCATTAAATCTGTGGTCATCCGTATCTAAATATAATTAGATTGTTTTTTTTTTATTTAGATTGTGATCTAAAACCAACCGGTTGGTTTTGTGGTTAGCGACTTTCAAGCCGCCTCGCATGTTCGAATCCCACCCAAGTCAAATATTTGTATGCATGTCTGTTTGTTCTGTGTCTGGACGTATATATAATATATATCTACCTATTTAAAACCACAAAGTTCTACATAGTTTAGAATCATTGACCGTGTGTGAATATTCCCAAAATATTTTTTTATCTTACAATATGCAATCATCAAATACGAAAAGGTATTGACTTTTTCCCACTAAGATCAAGTATTGGTTACAACAATAATTTCAAGGGTAAGTAGGTATTTCCTTCAGTGTTCAGTGCTATGTTACTGAGTGGTTCCCCGGGGATGAGATAACTCCAGATGGAGTTTCTTTTAGATATTGAGGCCTTGAAATGTGCGGATTTTTTAAAAATAATACATATTTTTTATGAATTAAAGTTTAATAAATAAATACATACCAACAACCAGGCATATATACTTTTAAAACTATATGCCTAGTAGATAGATTAGTATCGATGGATAAAAAACCACTTTGTTATTGGAGTTTTTTGGTGATTGTAACTACAGTCGTACATAGGACTACCTCCTTGTCTTATACCGGTACAAATAAAAGTCAAATTTACAAAATGTGATTAAAATATATTTAATAGACGATTTTACAAATAAAATGTTTATTTTATATATAACTAGCTTCTGCCAGCGACTTCGTTCGCGTGGAATAGTTTCTTTGGGCTAACTCTAACTTTAACTTCGTTCCTCGAACCTCCTCCTTTTTTTTAAGTCGTTTAAAAATAATCCTTATAGCATGATTTAGTATTCACGTGTGACGACGCGATGGCTTATTTCATCTATAATTTTGGTGTTTCTATACCGATTTCTATGGTTCTTTTTTATTAAATAGGTAATAATGTTAACTTTTTAAATTAGGGATGAGTGAGAGTATTATAAACGTAAGAGTAAACAAATATAATTAATCAGAATGCTCCGAACTGCTATGCTATCAGGAGTTACACGTGTTATTCTGAGTCAACTATAAAAGATAGACATATGCTGTTGCGGGATATTTTTTAGAAAATTTTATGTAGAATATTTCCGTCATACATGATTTCTATGTAACTTTAACCATTGAGGCTGCACACGCGACGGAAGCTTAAAAAATGGAGTAACTTCACCCGTTTTCCCAAAATTTCCCTTCACTACTCTGCTCCTATTGATTGTAGCGTGATGAAAAGTATCCTATAACCTGCCCAGGAGTATGAAGAATAATTGTACCAAGTTTCGTTAAAATCCGTCCAGTAGTTTTTGTTTCTATAAGGAACATACAGACCGACAGACAGACAGACAGACAGACAAAAATTTTACTGATAGCATTTTTGGCATCAGTATCGATCACTGATCACCCTCTGATGGTTGTTTTGAAAATATATTTCATGTACAGAATTGACCTCTCTACAGATTTATTATAAGTATAGATAATATGATTTTGAACAAAATACTGTTATTAAAATATAATATAATTCTCTGTTTCCAAATGATATATAAAACAGGTACCTACTCTAGACTCTGAAAAACATATTGTTACAAGTAAAATATATAAACCATTTGTAGCGGAAAATGAAAAGTAAATGAGAATTTATTATCTTCACTAACATAAGCAATTCAACCGGAGTGGGGGAAATGGAGTAGTTTCAGTAATTTACTCCGCGTCGGTTTGTTTGTAAATCGTAATTATAGTGCCAAATAGGAATGCTAAAATACGCTTGGAAAATATTATCATCGCTTTTTCTATAGCCGTACACTTTCACTACACAAAATTTGAGTTTGTTTGTTTATATATTAATTTATTTTTCATGATAGTCATACTAATATTGTTTGTGACGTAGTAAGCGGTAATCTACTGAACCGATTTTAAACTTTTACCCTAGAAAGTCACGTTATTTGTGAGTTTCATAGGCTTTTTATATTTTATCCCTGTTTTACTCTGCGGGAACGGGAACTTCCGCGCCGGGAGTCCGAAAATTTTCCCAGAATTTGAAGTGTCTTACGTTCCCAGGGATTCTGAAATGCTTAAAATCCTAAAAAAATAAATAAATTGCAATAAATATATTCTAAGTTATTCTGAACAGAGAGGAATGGAAGAAAAACACATGTTGTGCCGGCAGGGTTCGGCGGGATAAGAGCAGGAAGAAGAAGCAGAAGATTCTGAAATACCTAGAAATAATCAATACTCTTTTATTTTAACAGTAATCCGTTAATAATTTACTTATTTTAAAACTTTAAAACATCTTATTAAACACACAGAATTAAAACAGACAAAGACACAGAAAAAGGCTAGTTAACTACATAGTGGTGTCTTTAGAAACTAGCTCTTTTATAGCACATCCTTGAGCTAAGATATACGGGCAGATAAAGGCAGACTGCTTAGTCTATATCTAGATATTTAGTAGGTTTTAAATCTTGTCTAACATTTTTTTCTTTAGTTCTTCATAATAGTTGAAAACATTCAATTTAAATTTATTTTTAAAAAATTTTATCATTCCCCAGCACGCAAATATTGTCAGTGAGACTAATTCCTTGAAATGTAAATAAATCTAAGTTTATTTTGAAATAAGTAATTGCTGAGTTTATTGCCGGCTCTTCTATAAACCAACCTTCCGAACCGAGCGTTAGAGTCTGACTATTCATAAGTGCTTGTGAAGGCTTATTTTAATAAAAAACATTTTCATATTCCTAGTCCCTATTGTAAAGTTTTAACAATATTATTTTTGTGTGTACCGACTAGAAATACTTTTAACTATACCTACTTATATCCATAAATTATAGGCTAAATAACTACCCCGGTAAAACAATAAAACCACCTGCAATCAAAGATATACACGGGAAACAGTAGCTTAATACATTTTGAAATATTTTATCACTTCCCACTGTCCCAATTAGAGTTACAAAGCGCCACTTGAGATCGACTTCTAGTCTATAGACAAACCGTCTCTCCCAGCGATACGGCATGCCCAAAGCTACTTTGCTAACGGCGCGGAAAGCTCCGTAAAGCTTTCTCCTTACTCTGTAAAACTTACGGTAACAATGTTATTGTTCTTTCTTTATATTAGATTTGTTTAGGGAACATTGTTGTAAAGTTTAGCGGTGATCTACGACATAATAGTAGCTAAAAGTAGCTAACAGTAGCGTATTGTAGCTACTAATGTATTTTTGATATTTGTTCTTGGCATAATATAATATACTAGTTGACCCGCGCTACTTCGTTAGCATCAGTTGCCCGTTTTTGAAACAGTTTTGATTGATGCTCCGCTCCTATTCGTCATAGCGTAGTGATTTATACATAAAACCCTTGCTCATGAATCACTCTATCTATTAAAAAAAACGCATCAAAATCCGTTGCGTAGTTTTAAAGATCTAAGCATGCATAGAGACAGACAGACGGCGGATAGCGACTTTGTTAAATACTATGTAAGTAGTGATAATAGTTTGGCTGATTCAAGCCACCAGTCGTGGGTTCAAATTTGTGTGTATGAACTAAACAAAACAAAACTTCGTCTGCGAAAATGGACAATATCGGTAAAGTCATTCTTTAGTAATGTTATTTTCCTGCTCGAACGGCGCCACCTACCGGGTCTAATTATAAATCTAAACCATTCTTAAATCCACTTGAACTCACACTAAATAAAATTATCAACATCGGTAAAGCCGTTTAGGAGGAGTTCAGTGTCATACACTCACAAGAAATATATAGGTAGGGTAGGTACCTATATTAAGATTTATAAATTAAAAATATGAACTGGTAACAACCCTATTCGAAATGAAAATTGCACACCAAGTAATAATATGAAAGTTATTCTGTGCAGAAATTGCAATTAAACTAAAAGAGCTGCAGTAATTATCAAAGCTTCCGCCAACAACTTATAGATAAAAAAGTTAAAAGCTTCCTTTGAACTACCGCATCTTGACTTCACGATAAAAATCTTGTTTATTTTAGTTTTAAAAATACATCTTCATAATATGTTTTTAATAACTACCAAGCATTTTAATTAATAAAGGTATACAGTTTATTATTCGATTCAGACTTTGTAACAATTTTAAATATAGGACAGAAATATTATTATTAATACAGAGAGGAGACAACGCCATCTGTTTTCTTTCAGTTACTACTTACACTTTACACAATTTGTCGAAAAGGTTTATATTGATGCCATGGTTTAAAAACCCTCCACTAGATGGCGCTCATAGGATGAAAGGTCTCTGCTAACGCCATCTGTATTCTTTCAATTAAACCAATAAAAAATTTAGCAGGTTTTTCAGTTACATGAAGGTTTCGCAACCCCTCACTAGATGGCGCTCATAGGATATAGCTAACGCCATCTGTGTATTTTTAATCGAACAAATACGTTCATGAAACGTTTTTCCTCTGAAAACATAATTTTGTGTTTGTAGTGGTTCGAATAGATGCATGAAGTTACAGAAACTGATATAGATGTCGGCACCGTCACTTAACTTTATAAAAACTTAATGTATTTTTTAAACAAATAACTTTCATCCTAGGGATTTAATAAACCAAATTAAAATATCTGAATATGAGCATTTACTTTGCTGTTAAGTAGACCAACTACTCCACAAGTTATTTCATCTCGGTTTCACCCGGGAGATCTTCCATTTTCCCGGTATAAAAAGTAGCCTATGTCGGCTATGTCCTTTCTCAAGCTCTAGCTAGACTATCTGTATATTAATACTATATAATATTCATAATAATATTTCTGTTCTTTATTTAAAATACAAACGTCTTAATTCTGAATTTGAATAATAAACTGAGTTTTTAGGAAAAAAAACGTTTGACAGTTTGTAAAAACATATTAAGAAGATGCTTTTAAAACCTAAAATAAGCAAGATTTTTATCATGTACCAAATTTCATTTATATTGGGTTCAGTAGTTTTAGCTATAAGCGAGACAGAGTTACTTTCGCATTTATAATATTATATTAGTACTAATATTATATTAGTAGTTATAGTAGTAGTATATTACAAACGGATTCCTCTCATTTCAAACGCGTCAAATATTAACAAAATGTTGACCTTTGTAAAACATTAATTATATCAATCCCTGTGACCTTTACAGACACAAGGACAGAGGTCAAAGGACAGATGTCGTTTTAATTAAACGCCCACACTAATCTCTTGTTCGTAAAATAGAAAAAACAAGGGATTCCCCTTATTCGGGGGCAATGAACCCTCAAACGAAGGACATGAAAATATTTCTAAAAGCTCTCTTACCGGATTTTAATAAGCATCTTTGTTTAAGAACAAAAATGTAAGTAAATAATCTCTTCATTATCTTTATTAATATTATTAAGTGAAATGATTTGTATGTAAGAAATAAACTTAAAAGGCCGATTTAAAAATATATTTCACTAATGGAAAGCTACGTTATCAGGGAGTGACATCGGTTTTATTTTAGGACCTACGCGGGTGAGACCGCGCGGCAGAAGCTCGTTTTTTTTAAATAGGTATTTGAAGTTTATTTAGGTAACAAAATATCTTACTATCCTACTACTATTATAAAGGCGAAAGTTTGTAAGTATGGATGTATGTATGGATGTTTGTTACTCTTTCACGCTCCAACGGCTGAAGGGATCTGCTTGAAATTTGGCACAGAGCTAGAATATGTTCTGGAATAACACATAGGCTACTTTTTATCCCGGGAACGCGGGTGAAACCGCGGGGAGCCACTAGTAATGTTATAAATGCGAAAGTTTGTGAGTATGGATGTACGGACGGATGAATGTTTGTTACTATTTCACGCTAAAACTACTGAACCGATTTAAATGAAATTTGGTACACAGATAATCCAGAGCCTGAGAAAGGACATAGGCTACTTTTTATCCCGGGTAAATTAAAGATCTCCCGGGTACGCGGGCGAAACCGCGGGGAGCCACTAGTATAAAATAAAAACGCTGTCTTTCTTTGTCTATTTAACTGCATACTTCTAAAACCTCGAAAATAATGTCGATAAGCTTTTTACTAATAGAAAGAGCAATCAACAAGGTAGGGTTATGATTTTCTTTATTAGTAAATTGCTTCCGTGCAAAGCCGGGGCGGGGCGGTTAGCTTATAATGAGTAAACCGCGCCCAACCTAGCCTTCGACCCAGAAAACTGACATTACACATAGAGCCTCCCCCTAAAAATAAGCATATTTTCATGCTTAAGATATTTTCAAGATGTATTTTTGTTGTTTTAAAAATGTCCCAGGATATATTTATTACTAGTGACTCCCCGCCGTTTCATCCCCGTACCCGGGAGATCTTTCATTTTCCCGGGATAAAAAGTAGCCTATATCCTTTCTCAGGCTCCTGACTGTGTACCTACCAAATATCATTTAAATCGGTTCAGTAGTTTTACCGTGAAAGCGAGTCAGACAGACAGAGTTGCTTTCGCATTTATTCGCATTAGTTTACATTATATATTTTACATTATATAACTATTTATTTACTAACTCAAGTACAAATAAAATAAATTTAATTAAACGCACAAATCCTAGGAACTGATCGAATTAAAGTTTGGATAAACCATTAATAAAGGAAGGCCATATAACATCACGCTACGACCAATAGGAGCGGACCATCAATAAAGCAAAAACTGTTAAGATGTGACACGAACGAAGTTGTCAACTAGTCGTTAAATCACGAGTGAAACCGCGGTAAAGCACCTTACAAGTATACGGTTTATACAAAAGCTAGACTAAGACTAATAACTGGAAAAAGTCTAGAAATAACTTCACCGAAGGAAAAGTCATTAGCCTCCGTCCAAAGCAAAGAAAAACCCACATTATTCCTGCAGCCATTTTTCTTTAGCATGTAATTTTGTGAACAATAACGAAAAATGAGGTTTTTAGGGTCCCGTAGGTATTTAAGTTGAACCATAACTCACTGCTGAGGTACCTAATTGTTATTTTTTTCTTAGTTTATGTATAGTTTTTTTTGTTATATTTTTGTCTGGTTTGGTTTTTTATTGATAAAGATTTTAGTTTCATGTTCAAATTCAAATTATTTATTTAACAAACTAATATTTGGGGTAAACCTGCATCACGGGCGACCCAATACCCCAAACATTTTTAAAGAAAAGGGAAGTTACACATTGTTTTTATTGTATAGTTTTATCTAATAAATAAATACTTTTAAGGTAATTGAAGGATTTTTAAATAAAAAAAATTTGCCGAATTTGAAATTCGGAAAGAGCACGTCAAAGTCTATAAAATCGCCAATATCTCTCTATTTCTTTCAACCACTTAATTCAAAATCCCCGAACAAAAGTAAAAGGAAATTCTCTACGATTAATGACGTAATCAATTATACTAATACCTCATTCATTTATGTAAATCCTACTATATCCTACTAATATTATAAATGCGAAAGTTTGTATGGATGTTTGTTACTCTTTCACGTAAAAACTACTGAATGGATTTGAATGAAATTTGGAATAAAGATAGCTTATAACCTGGATTAACATATAGGCTACTTTTTATCCCGGGAAAATGGAAGACCTCCCGGGTACGCGGGTGAAACCGCGGGGAGCCACTAGTAATATTATAAATGCGAAAGTTTGTATGTATGGATGTTTGTTACTCTTTCACGCTCCAACGGCTGAAGGGATCTGCTTGAAATTTGGCACAGAGCTAGAATATGTCCTGGAATAACACATAGGCTACTTTTTATCCCGGGAACGCGGGTGAAACCGCGGGGAGCCACTAGTCGTTCATAATCTGTGGTTTACTTTTTTTATACAACACCAGGGTTGCCCGCACCAGGTGTCTATAATGGTTGTTTGAAATAAATTGCTTGAAACGACCGAGTTTGAAAAGAATTGACTATGTGCGTGTTTCAATCGTTTTAGTTCAGGGTTCCGTTGAAGAAATAAGAAGTAAAAATACTATACATATAAACCTTCCTCTAGAATTTGTCTTTTGATGGAAAACCCTATTAAAATTTTTAGAATGTCATGTGTCTGTACATAAATATCTATGTAAGTATGTATTTAAAGGTACACTAAATATCCCGGGATATTTTTAACACACGGCTAATCTGATTCTAAAGTAAGCAGAGCTTGTGATGTGGTAGGCAGATAGCTGATATACATACTTTTAAATACATAACTAAATAGATTATAACATCCAGACACAGAACAAACAGACATATTCATGCATACAAATGATTGTCGTGAGTGGGATTAGAACCCACGACCGGGGCTTCAAAGTCAGGGTCACTAACCACAAAGTCAACCGGCTGTCAATAATAGTAGGAAGTACATTTTTAGAACTATCTATATAAATGAAATAAAGTCCCCGCCGCCTCTGTCTGTCTGTCTGAACGCGAAGAATACATAAACTACCGAACAGATTTTCATGCGGATTTCACCAAATTACGGAGTTTCATGGGGAAGGTTTTTATGTATAATACATCAATTTGGACCCGGTGGCGCTGGTGGGCAGAACGAAGTCTGCCGGGTCCGCTAGTACATACATACTTATATCATAACTTCCATCATACTCGATTCTACGGAGTACCAGGCGACTATAAACTGCAAGGAGTTTCATATAACTCATCATATTGTGCAGAGGTCCATATAGGGTTGCCAATTGCCATCCGCATGAGTCTCCCCGGATTTGTCCTAGTTTAGAGGGCATACGGAGGGGGGAGGGTTTCTTATACCACTAAGGTGGCAAACATACATAAGGTCCCGCCTGATAGGAAACAGTTACCGCAGCCTATGGACGCTTGCAACACCAGAGGCGTCACTCACGCGTTGCCGACCTTGTAAGAATATCTTCACTCTTTTTATAGTTTGGTTTAAAAAGGTGAATTATGACATTTTCAACTGCTTTTTATTACACAGACAATGTATATAATGCGCAGTGATGAAAATCATGTTACGAGGAAAGTTATGAATGTGCAGGTGGATGGTCGTACAAGTAGAGGAAGACCGAAGAAAGTATGGATGGATTGTGTGAAAGGTGATATGTGTAAGAGGGGAGTGATGACTGAAATGACGGCTGATAGAGAGGAATGGAAGAAAAACACATGTTGTGTTGACCCTGCTTAGGCGGGATAAGGGCAGGAAGAAGAAGAGATGTATGGACTTTAAAATCCGGAGTTTTCACGCGTCTTATCCCAGTTTCCAAATTTTCGTGTTGGCAACCTTAGGTCCTCAGAGATATTACTGTTTATTGCCCTATACTGACCGACTTCTTAATTACCTGCGCACACGGAGCAGTGGACGTCTGTAACTGAAATTTACAGTGTTTCAGAATATGAATTATGTATTCCAAGTACACAAAGTGGCTTTTAGTTGCTGAATGTAACTAAATAGTTAATATTACTTCACTTTCTGGGGTATTCGGGTAAATAGATTGATTGTCTTTTTAAATAATGGCTCTATAAAATTATATCATAAAATTATAATGGGTAATAATATACGTATTAAAATAGAATAAAAATATTTTATAAAAATTATTTCGGTCATTTGTCAAAGTATTTTAATCTCATTGTATCTGTACTAATTATTATGCAAAGAAAAGATTTTTTTTGTATTACATTCGTTTACTGTTGGAAAGCTACACAACCACATTTGTTAGGCTATATTTTATCCCCGTATTGCTACAGACACAGACACTACGCGGGTGAATCCACGCGACGGAAGCTAGTAAAAAACTATAAATATAAAACAAAGTCTCCACCGCCTCTGTCTGTCTGTCTGAACACGATGAACACAAAAACTACTGAACAGATTTTCAAGCGGATATCACCAAATTACGGAGTATATCATGGGGAAGGTTTTTATGTATAATACATCAATTTGGACCCGGTAGGTGGCGCTGGTGGGCAGAACGAAGTCTGCCGGGTCCACTAGTAGCCTCGTAATATATAAATAGGTATGTGGGCACTAGGTACTTGTTAGGATGGACTAAGGGCTCTAAACCCAGACATCCTATCGCGTATGAAGTGATATGTCAACTCAATTGGCACATGTCAGAATCACAGTTCTGCGTGTAATGTCAAATGTCCAATAGTCCTATTAGTGATGAGGTTCTTCAATTTTATGAGTGAGTGCTATTAAGTATACCTATATCTATCTAAGCCGTGGTGGCTCAGTTGGGAACGCACCGACTCACGATCATGAGGGTGCCGGTTCATATCCCTGGCCCGTACCTCTGAGTTTATAAAAACTTACGTACCTACGGATTCACACCACTGGCTTTCGGTGAAGGAAAACATCGTGAGGAAACCTGCATGCCTGAGATGTCACAATTAAAGGCATGTGAAGTCCGCCGCACCGCACTAGGCCCGCGTGGTGGACTATGGCCTAAACCCCCTCGATGTTAGGGGAGGCTCGAGCTCCGAGCGTGGAGACGTATATGAGCTGTTGATGATGATGATATACTAATATCTATACTAATATTATAAACGTGGAAGTAACTCTGTCTGGAAGAAACAACTACTGGACCCAATTGAAATGACATTTGGTACACATAGTCTAGAGCCTGAGAAAGGACATAGGCTAGATTTTAACACGGGAAAATGGAAGATCTCACGGGTACGCGGGTGAAACCGCGGGGAGCCACTAGTAAGAATATAAACGCTTCATTAATTTCCCGAAGCTCCCAATTTGTAAGAAAGATTTCATGTATCCGAAATGAGCTTTCCCCTAAATTTTCTTTGCACAAGAGATAATTTTTACATGTTTTTGTTTCAGGTAAGTTTATGTCTCCCTCTGGATGACGTCAAATATAACACTTATGACGTCAGAGGTAAAGTATAATATTACAAACTAGCCGTTTCGAGACTTCGTCCGCTTCGTGTGTTCAATTTCACAAAAAAATACTAAATATATGTGTATATATACTTTTCGGTTCCCGTTAAAACATGTCCTTCCGTTTGAGAGATTAGGCGGAACAAATTGACAGACAAAAATTTAATGAATTGTCTTTTTTATTTATTAATGTATTGTATTTTATTTATATCCATGATGAGGTGTTTATTTGGTATTACAAACAGACAGTTAAATTTTATTTATAATATAATAATGTATCTATACTAATATTATAAAGAGGAAAGATTTGTTTGTTTGTAACGAATAGGCTCCGAAACTACTGGACCGATTTCAAAAATTCTTTCACCTTTGGAAAGCTACATTATCCCCGAGTAACATAGGGTATATTTTATCCCTGTATTCCCACGGGAACGGGAACTACGCGGGTAAAACCGCGCGGAGGCAGCTAGTTTTATATATATAGATAGAAGCATTTCTCAGATAACATGCGTCTGTCAGCAAGCATGCATTCGCTTTTATGTTACTACAGATTTCATGTAATGCTAAGTGCAACCCTCAAATAAGACTAGTGCTAATAAACGCATATATAATTTGAATATACAAACTGTAAGTAAATTAGAATTTATATACCTTTTACCTATTTTTGTTTTATTGAACATTCTGTCGCTCATATTTTAGACCTTGCTTTACCGTATTTACTCTTTATAACTGCATTTTTTTATCCTCTCCATAACTCTCCTACAATAATTCTACTTTTTATAATAAAAAATATGTTTCGTAATATTTAAAGATAAAAAAATTAAAGTGAAAAAATGATGTGCCAAAGGAATTAACTCGGAAAATTGTAGCAATTTTTTTCCAGGTAGGTACCTACCTACTCATACTTAATACCTACGTAAGAATGAAAACGTTATCTATCCTTTAAAATATGAATTATATTCTTATAATCACATTAGGCTACGGTAACCGCTTCCCATCAGGTGGGACCGTATGCCTGTTTGCCACCCTTGTGGTATAAATAAAAAAAATTATAGTTTCAATGTTTAATATTAAAAAGAAAAAGAGAAAAAAACATGCTATTATTTAAGTTGTAGTTAGCTATACTGTTATGCTTAATCAGTTTCATGAGATTCTTCTATTATATATACATATACATATGTAAAAATAAAGAAAATAAACTCCAACAGTAAAATCATAAAACATTAAAAAATACGACAAAAAAAAATACTAAGCCACAAACATCAACAATTATACCCAAAGGGCTATAATAACAAGCGCACGGCCGCAAAGCTGCGCTTTAAATCGCTCGTTATAATTGTGTTAATTCGCTTAATACAGCGGGATCGTTATATTTAAGCGCTTTATTTGCCAGCTGTACGCCGGGGCGGCGGGACGCCAGCCGAAGGCGCCATCCTGTAAAGGAGTTGCCAGTTTTGAAGGAATGTTACATTTATTGTAACTTTATTGATGGTTATTTTAACTGTAATATCTGTCATGTATTATATAAACCACTTTTAAGTAACCTACACTACCTAAGGCCATTTTTGACGTGACAACGTCTTATAAATTGGTTTGCCGGGTGACACTTCAAGAAACTGCGTTACGCTCCGCTCACGTAACGTGACGTTATGTTTTAAATTGTTACTATTATTTCATCCTTCTTCCTACTATACGAATGAATATTCACATTAAAATTATTTTACCACTCAAAGTCGTTGTCACGTAAAACTTTCGCCCGTATACCGACTTTACAGGCAACCAATTTTTTAACAGTTTTAAGCTATACTAAGGTATTGTATTCTAACAGAATGAAATTGAATTTCTGAAATATACTTAAATAAAATAAATAACGATTATGATTTGGCGGAAAGGTAATAATAGTATAGTAATTTAATGATCTTCTTAATCGAGTGTTTATTGTTTTTCAAAATGACATTGAGACTCACTCCTAATACATCTTAAATCCACTATATACCCTTAAATTACCTGTAGCTTCATGTATATATTTGTAACTTGCAAATAAGTCTGTTAGCCCTCATTCCCTTTTTCACATCATGTAATTAATTTAAACCATTATAATCTGCAACACGCCATATTATATACTTAATCTAATTAAAACACTGGTCCAGATGACAGGCGGTCATTTTAACATATGTTAACTGAAACTTTTTAGGTAAAACCAGTGTAATTCAGAGATAGGATGCTGGCAATACTGAAGCTATACCCCGTTGACCGCCAGTGTGGCGCCCACAGCCTTCGGCGGCGGTCGCGTGTTCTCGCCCACGGGAAAATTACGATTATTAATAAAAAAATATCAAAAACAAATAAAGAACCTGTAGATTCAGTGTTCTAGTGGAGTGTAGTGATGTTTTAGTCGTGAATTTAATTGGTTTTAGAAATAAAAATATAATTAGATTTCTAATAATCAGGTTTATGTATTATAAAGGGACGCGTAGGTAGATAGAGATATAGATCTGAATTAGATGTTGAATAAATAAGGTATTGATTTTCGCTTATTTATTTATATAAAGCTAACATATTATTATTTATTGTTGATATAAAATAATATTGATATGGAATATAGGTGTCAGATAATAAGATTATTTAACGAAAAACAGAAAAATATAATTACAATTTTTCACGTAATTTTTTTTGAATAAAACTAGTAGGTAGGTACATTATTTTTTTTTATAAATAAAATACCGACTTACCAATGAATAGGTACATATTTAACAACATTATAACTGAGATATTATCTTTAAGACACATATCGCTTACCATCATCTATAGAAAGTTGTCTGTGTTTATTCCAGAACATATTCTAACTCTGTACCAAATTTCATCGCAATCCCTTCTGCCGTTGTTGCGTGAAAATGTTACAAACATACATACTCACAAACTTTCGTATTTATATTATTAGTATGATATTAGTCCTCTTTATATACTAACTAGCTGCCTCCGCGTGGTTTCATCCGCGTAGTTCTCGTTCCCGTAGGTAGGTATACGGCAATCAAATATATCCTATGTTACTCCCTGATAATGTAAGCTTTCAAATGAAGAAGGTTGTTTTTTAAATCAGCACAGTAGTTTTTGAGTTTACTCCTTTATAATGTTAGTGTAGGTAGTTGTAGATAAGTTAAGAAATACCCGATTTCTTATCGCAGCAATTTACACTAAATTCACAAAAAATGTGACAGAAAACACAATATTAGTAGATACATTATAAGCGAAGTCACAGGACAAACTCAATGTTGAAATATTGATTTTGTATTGTAGAACGTAAATTATTTAGCGTATTGTGAATTTGATAGCGACATTACGAATTTAATGTATCAATTTCAATATTCAATTGCATATTATAATGATTTATCAATAGAATTGCCCTTTGGAATTATCAACAAGCTTCCCCCGCGGTTTCACTCGCGTATTTCCCGTTCCCGTAAGAATACGGGATATAATATAGTAGGTAAGTATATTTGATATTATACAGATCGATCGAAACAAAAAATCTAATCTTCCCTCATTATAATATAATACTTAGATGGTACTTATTCTTTACTTAGTGTCGAGAATTACCAAAATAATTCTACTAGAAATATTTTGTTTTAATAGAAAAAAAATGCCACCATTGTTCTACATTTCATACAAATTTATTTTCTCTTAAAAGCAGCAACAGAGACACACATTCTATGAAAATTTCAATTATCTACTTAATACGAATCTTAGCGACAGACAGAGACAAGCAGCGGAGGCTTAGTAGGGTCCCGTTAGTTACCATCTTAGTACTGAACCCTAAAAATAAGGGTTCAAGTTAACAATCAAGGATATCGTAATTTTAGAATTTTATTCAGTGAAGTGTATACATAAGAATTCATTTGAATATTGCATCAGAGAGACTGAAATATTCAAGACTTCTCAAAAGTACTTGGGAGAACAATTTCTTGGCATTTTCTCAGCTTCAGCTTGCGGCAGCTTATATTGAAGCTTTGGTATGTTTGTGCTGTGAAATTTAGGGTTTTAGGTAAACTGGTATTGTATTGTTGAATATTAAACTGGTTTTTAAACGACTTCAAAAAGGAGGAGGTTCTCAATTCGACGGGAATGTTTTTTTTTATTTTTTTTTTATTAAGATATTTTTTTCTTTTTAAGAGGCTATAGAACAAATCAAGCGCTTTAAGGCTTGGTTCCGCCCCTAACTTTTGACCTTTTCTATTTATTTTAGTGTTAAGGTATACCGACTGACAAACGTCAGTAGGTAGTTAGGTAAACACCTACAAATTTTAATATTTGTGACCCTTTAGCCGTTCTGGCGTGATTGAGTAACATCCATCCAACATTTCAAGTTTACTTTCTGCATCAAATTGATAAATTAGAATTTGAAAACGGTTTCACCGTCCCCCGTTTCCGGGGGATCGTAAATTTTCCCGGGATAAAAAGTAGCTTATCTGCAAATCTAGATTATGATCTGTGTTCCAAATTTCATCCAAATCCGTACACAATTTTTTTGTTTGAAAGAGAAACATCCATTCATCCTTAGGTACTTACTAACTTTCGCATGTACATTTTTCTTTCACAACTACTAAAAATGTACATATCTATACTAATATTATAAAGAGGAAAGATTTGTTTGTTTGTTTGTTTGTTTGTTTGTTTGTAATGAATAGGCTCCGAAACTACTGGACCGATTTCAATAATTCTTTCACCTTTGGAAAGCTACATTATCCCCGAGTAACATAGGCTATATTTTATCCCTGTATTCCCACGGGAACGGGAACTACGCGGGTAAAACCGCGGGGAGGCAGCTAGTACATAATAATTCCGATATTACATAAATCGTTAACAAATACCTTACTTATTTTTAAAGATATTATGTGTATTTTACCACAGAAACAGTCCAGAATGACGTTTTATGAATAATTCAGCGTTCGCCTTGCTAGAACCTTAATGAATCCCGCTCGGTATAATGTGCTAAGCCTTTCCACAAGGTCAGACATATCTGGGAAATCCGGGAATTGGAAATATCCAACTTTAATATTTAGTTCACAAATGATAACTTCACTATATTTAGCTTCTGGGTTCCGTAGCCAAATGGTAAATATCCCTTATAGGTTCGTCGGTCTGTCTGTCCGTATGTCACAGCCACTTTTTTCCGAAACTATAAGAGCTATAATGTTGAAACTTAGAAAGTAGGTGTATTTTGTAAACAGCATTAAGATCTCCAAACAAAAATAGAAAAACACAATAAAAACCGTGGTATTTCTTATATACTATTTACTACTAATTTTATAAATACGAAAGTGCGTGAGTATGGATGTATGTTTGTTACTCTTTCGCGCTAAAACCACTAAACTGTAGTAAAAATCCATTCACCAATGGAAAGCTACATTGTCAGGCAGTAACATAGGCTAGTTTTTATATCACAAAAGTGACAAAGAGGCATATGTCTGATGGAAAGCATATTATATATATATATAGCATATAGTTATATTTTATCCCCGTATTCCTACGGGATCGGTAACAAAAATCCGATGAATCATAAAAACACATTAGAACAAACAGACACATTTGTTTCTCTTTTATAATAATAGGTAGTTAAGTCAAAAAATAAAGTACACATTTTTTGTTCGTTAATTAAAAAACCGTCGAAAAATATTTTCCCTTACAAAATCATTGTTCTGACAATTTTAATTAAGGCCAAAAGGCGAATAAGCTTATTGTTGAAAGCTCTCCCAAGACATGAAAGCTCGGCAATAACCCCGGTCTAGCCTACAGGCGACACTGACCGCACACAATCTGTCTGTCTGCCTTTGTCGTCGCTAACTCATAAATAAAACTGCCAAGTCATGTTGAGAATAATTAGCTTGGGTTCCGTGGTTTTTTGTTTATTATACTTGTAGATATCTCCTTATATAGCCTTCCTCGATAAATGGGCTGTGTAACACCATATGATGATGAGAAACATATCTCTTCTACTTGATAATATAAGTATAGAGTTTTGAGTTTTACCGGGTATTTAAAAATTTCCCGGTGTAATAATGAAATGAAATGAAATAAATTTATTAATTCAATTAGGCCTTCACAGGCACTTATGACACGTCGACTCTAATGCTAATAAGTACATACCTATTTCATGTGCTAAGTCTGAACATATTCTGATATATTTCATTATATATTTTACCAAACTATTAAATGTATTATATAAATTACAAACAAACAAACAAACAAATCTTTCCTCTTTATAATATTAGTATAGATATAGTATAGATTAGTATTAGTATAGATAATAAGGGAACCCTAAAAATTAAAACAATACAATGTTGACCTCTCTTGACCTTATAATCGACCTCTAGGGTAAGCTACAGTTTCAGGACCCCCATTTGAGAGGTTTATTCCTCTTGTTTGTATATTTCTACTCTTAGTTACAGAGTCCAGGAAAATACCGCTAGCGACATGACAGCTTGTAGACTTCTAATGCAAAATACGCTTTTAAATATCACATTTGGGAAAAAATAATCTTATAGATAGGAATACGATTAGGTTACGGGGTAAAAGAAGATTATGCGGATTAGGTAATTTTATTTGTGGGCCGCACCAATGATACGAAACTGGGATGGATGGACGTCGCGACGGTTCAAAGATGGAATCAGATCTTCAGAGTGTCTTAGTTCTTGCATTTTAGTGCTCATTTTCGTCAATCTACATCTCCCTAATGCTTTGACAGTAACTGGTCATTACCAGCATACTTCAGGACCATAGCCTGACCAATGAGCGCTCAGTTTCCTGCGTACCACTCTTCGTCGACTTGCTTGCATAGTTATTAGGAGTCTACTGCTATCATGTCGTTGTCTATATATATGAATACCTATTTCCACAGTGAAGGAGTAGTGTACCTCTTTAACAGTGAGCTTTTGAAACATTATCACTGACCTCTTTGTTTTATTTATTTAAGTTAGGTCGGTTGGTTTGGTGTTTAGATACCTACCTATACTTTTGGATGGTCTGTCTAGGATCGATTTCCACAGTAAACCTAATTTGTATGAATGAAAATTTCTGTATTTATTTAAAAGATGAAGGTATATTGTATTTTTGGTTACTACTTACTATAGTACAAACTCGTCTTTTTGGAATTAGATTTTTCTTGTTCCTAAAGAATGTTCCGACATATTAATTAATTTAAATATTTTTTGTTTATGAGGATTTAAATCATTATTGATTATTTTTTTACTACCCAATTTGTTATTTTCTTGAGTAGCCGATCGTTCTTTTTAGCAGAAATATGTTTATTTTTAAGGGGACTAACAAAAACAGATCCACATACTCACCTCAGAGTTTCATTCTTGATAATTTCTTAAAAATCTTTGCTTGTAAAATTCTCAATCAACTCACACGGAAGGTTACCAACTAGGTATGTAGTCTTATGATCCATTGTATAGGTGTAGTCTAAAAATATGTTATCTTCAACAGAATTATACTGAACAAGATTAAATACGTTTTTTCAATATTTGTAAACATGACACGGTCGAGGTAAAAATGAATCGTAAACAACGTGATCGACGACTGCTGTTCGACTTTTGGCTAGAATTGTTTACTTCTAGTTGATGTACGATGTACCAACAGTAGTATAATGTAGTAATTTATAACATACTAGCTTCTGTCACGCAGTTTCGCCTGCTTTTTCGGGGGATATGAAATTTTCTCGGAATAAAAGACTTATGTTCTTTCCGAAGTTTATAATCATCCCAAGTGAGTCCTCAATTCTCCACCTACCCACTTTCACGATAAATGCTACAACACTTAAGACAAAATAATTTATATTCCAATTAGTTCCTGAGAGTAGTACGTTCATACAAATTGTTCGGTTTTATTAAATTAGTTAATAGTAGATAAAAAAGTCATTGTATTTCCAATGGAGTACAGTATGGGGTTCTTCAAGGAGGGAATGAAGAGATTTTACAGAGTCGGCAACGCGTGAGTGACGCCCCTGGTGTTGCAAGCGTCCATAGGCTACGGTACCCGCTTCCCATCAGGCGGACTGTATGCCTGCTTGCCACCTCTGTGGAATAAAAAAAGTGTATGAAAATAGTTTTGTATAACGATGTTTTACATAATATTGGCCTTACTCACTCACAAAATAACAGCAAACATATACGAGTACCTAACTAAAACAGTTAGCGAAAGCTCAAAATACATCAATGGATACCAGTATACTAAAGAAACATGTAAGATATTACTCAAATAGACAGCCTACACTCAATAAATGTAGGCATTATTATTATTTCTATCGACTTTAATACATTTACGGGAACGTGTGAGAATCCCGTAACGAAGGGCTTTCAGCCGCGACCTTTAAGTGGATGCTGAAAAGCAATAACGTGTTAACCCTCATAAACTTGATTTTAAGAAAATGACGTTTAAAGATTATAATGTCTATGTGATTTACGACTTTTTGTATAAATAAATAAATATCCTGGGAGATTTTTCACACACGGCCCATCTGATTCCAAACTAAGCAGAGCTTGTGTGATATGGTAACCAGAAATCTGATATACTACATATACCTACTACTTTTAAATACATACTTATATAGATATTGACTTCCAGACACAGGGCAAACAGACATATTCATGCATCCAAATGTTTGACCTGGGTGGGATTCGAACCCACGACCCGCGGCTTGAAAGTCAGGGTCACTAACCACAAAGCCAACCGGGCTGTTGTATGAAATATATAAATCCATTTTTATTTTATGTACTTTTATGTTTTAGATGACTTGAAACACTTTTGTATAATGTTAAATACGTGATGGATTATAAAAATATATCGAAACCTTTGTTTTTGTCTTTTTTTGGGTTGACACATTATTGCTTATCAGCATCCATGTAGGTCTGAACTCTGAAGGTTCCATCGATGTGAGCGCCGGGGGAAAATTGCTTACGTGACTTAAATAACGATTTATTAATACTTATTATATATTTTTTTCTAAGCAAAACGCGCGGGCCCTTAGCCCTTTGATATACGTGTGAAAAGGAAATTGGTGGATGCGAATTTCCTTATATTTTCTTTGTATAAAGTAGTTTGATTGTGCTAAATATGTGACTTTTATTTGTCGTTGAAGACGGTTTTTGGACGTCTGTGGATGCTTATATTTTATTTAAGCTATGAATCTATACTAGTATAATCAAGCTAGAGTTTGCTTGTTTAAAATCTTCCAATTATAAAACTTAATTCAAATATTATTACAAAACTTAAGCGTAACTTCATCTGCGTTACATAAGAATTCTCTCCCGATTTTGAAACATTTGTTATTAATGCTCCGCTTCTATTAGTCATGGCGCGATGTTATATAGCCTATAGGCTTCCACGATAAATGGGCTATACAACACTACAATATTTTTTCAGTTCATACCGGTAGTTACTGAGATTAGCACATTCAAACAATCAAACTCTTTGGTATCAGATATACGATCCATATTATACTCTTTAGGCAGTTTCGATTAAAGCGTCGACCATTTTGCCTATTACCACATTCTTTTGTTACATTATATTCCCTGATGTTACAAGTGTGTACAAAATTGTATGAATGAATGAAACTGTTAGTCTTCCAAAACGTCAAAAATATATCCTTATACGTTATTAGAATGAAATATTAAAAAGAGAAACATGACAAACAGAGATACTTGTTAAATCCGAACAAAGGCACATCATTAAACTAATTGGACATTGCAGAGCATAATCTTTCTGATATGTATATCATTCAGATAATAATGAACTGTAGCTCAATACTCATGTTATCAAATTTATTTATCATCCTACTAATATTGTAAAGGCGAAAGTTTGTGAGTGTGTATGTTACTTCATCACGACAAAACGGCTAAAGAGATTTTTTGAAAATTTGGTATGGAGTTAGCTGACACCCTGGATTAAAGCATAGGGTACTTTTTATCCCGGGAAAATTTAAGGGCCCCCGGTACTGACTCTTCTCCTATGATATGATATAAATAATAAATAAGATTGATCGAAAGTACTAAAAATATTGGGGGTTAGAATATAAAATTAAATCTGTAAAATAAAAGGTAATACAATCCTTTAATATTCCAAGCATCGAGCTGCCGTGCCAAGGTTTACTTTTAATTTAATTTTGCCGCCAGCGATTTCACTTTGTATTAGAATATGCCAACATAATATTTTCTGATCAGGCCTTTTTTGAATTTCGTATACCTAATTTCTAGATCAACCATAGATTAATAATAAAACAAGTGCAAAACCATGACAGAAACCCGATATGTACATAAGATAAAGGTTAAGACCTAAAGTGACACCTTGTGGGACTCCACGAATAAAACTCAAGGAAGTGCTTCTAAATCCAAAATGGCGTCGCTAAACGGGCGAGACAATGTGAAAGTGACCGCGTCGATAGACAGTTTAAAGTTATCCAGTAAAAACACATCTGTATCATCATCAAAACATGCGTCTTCGGAGTCTGTGCTCTCTAGAAAGGACAAGGAATGTCTGCAAATGCAGGAGTGCAAGAAAAAACTGCTGGCGATGGAGCCACAGATAATAATAAGAGATGAGAATGTTGTACTACGGTCTCCACCGCAGAAGAAGATCGTAAAGCCGACTGTGATCAACCCGGACGTGAGTGTTAGTCTCTTTTCTGCTATTTTTATAGTTTTAAGCTAACATAATTTGAATTTAGTTGTAACTTACATGAGCAATGTTGGCAAAGTTATTTTAACTGCGCTTTGCGAAGTTTGTACTGTGAGCTATTTTGTTACTGTTTCTAATTGAAACATATTTTAGTATGTATGTCTATTATGTTGTATATGTTACGGAGCACATACTCTATAAATAGTTTAACGTCTAGAGTTTCTTTGCTAGTTCTCAGTAATGATTTTCAAGTTTTTCATAATCGTTTACTAGATTAATCGGTAAAGGAGCTCTATTTTCTAATGCCATTGTTTTACAAACAACAGCATTAAAACAAAAATACTCAACCACCATGAAATGTATTATATCCGATACAGGAAAAGTAATATTATTCCCGACCGGCAAGTTTCCACGCGAGTTTCCAATAACATGGAACGACTGAAAGTTCGGGCTTGTATCGGAGAATGCTTGTTGTTATTTCCGATATTGGTCCTCGGATTATCTGTGTACCGCAGATACCAAGTTATGAATGTGATTTTAATGCTCAAATACACCGGATGAGTCATAAAGATATAACTTTATTAGTATCCCCTTAAACTTACGCACTGAATATAGACAATTGAGATGTTTATCTAATAGTAGTTTAAAGCTTTTTGTATCTGTTTGTCGTCGCAAAGCTGCAATGTTTCATATTGTATAGCTGTATTATGGATATTAATTTTTTACTTTGTATATAATTTTAGCTAAATAACCATAAGTAGTGAAAAATAGTGGCATATTTCAGCTGTGGGTAGATACCTAAATTAGATAGATAGAATGAATACAAAATTATAGTGATAGTGGCGGTTTCACACGCATACCCGGGAGATCTTCCATTTTCCCGGGATTAAAAGAAGCCTATGTCCTTTCTCAGGCTCTAGACAATCTGTGTACTTAATTTAATTTAAACCGGTTCAGTAGTTTTAGCGTGAAAAAGAGACAGGCAGACATACTTTTGCATCTATAATATTAAGTTAGGATTAATAAAATTATTGCAATGATGAAAGGTAATTTAGATTCATCGATAGATGCTACTCCAAACAGCATTAGAATTCAAATTACAATAGAACTTAACTAAATGATTAAGGTTGTTTTGGTATTGGTTTTATCGTTAAAAAGCGTTTTCGACCATCGCTAGCACTGATCTATAATAGCTTTTTACTGCATCAAGTTATTTCCTATGTTAGTTACTTGTCTTAATAGCTACAGTAGGTACTATATTTATTTATTATTTTATCTATCTTGTTCGATACATATTTGTTTTAGTTTTTATTTATTTCTTCTTTCCCTTTCGTGTTTACACCTCCGTTCCCATTTTTTTATATATCTTCTCCATCCTAAGATTGCCTGGAAGAGATCACTATAAGTGATAAGGCCGCCCATTGTAACACTCTTGTCTTTTATGTTTAAGTTTTATCTGTGGTGTAACAATAAAGAATTTTATCTATCTATCTATATGTAGTAGGTAACCGCTTAGTTAATTTCTGATTGATCTTACTGTGGTTGCAAGATCGAAACCTCACAAAGGCTGAATTCATGCTTCAGTCGTACCTGAGTAATCACATTTCAGGACCATTATCTTATTGGAAGTGGTTGTCTCCTGACAGGAGACATTTGGGGAATTGGTTTCGTGGAATCCAGAAAATTACTTGTACAATATTATCTGTTTGCTTTGACCCTGACTTTTGAGCTAGTCGTGGGTTGTAAACCCACTCAGGACAAATATTTGTGTGCCCGAATATATTTACGGTTAATAGAAATAAGTTATCTAGAAGTAAATATCTATGTGTGTATTTAAATGTAGTATATCAGCTATATGGACAATACATAGTACAAGATTTCGTTAGTTTGGAATTAGATTGGACGTGTGTTAAAATTTAACTAATCTTGGGAATCTACTGAAATGGTTATTATGTAGTATATTATAATATATTTACTTGTATCATAAAATATAGTTTAGGAACTTATATTTGCTACAAAATAAATAATCGTCAAAGAGCGATTGATGTTTCGTTTACAGTTGTATTTTTTTTACTATTGATCCAGTTCATATTTTAACTTCTTTTATTTTACAGCAAATAACTACTTTACCGTGTTGTACACTTGGGAATCTATCGTTTTTTCAGTGTACTATTTAAAGTTATATCATCATCATCATCTTCTTCTTTGCCATATCCTATTTAGGGTCGGCTTTGTGCGACTTTCTGTAAGTTTATTTAATGTTATATAAAAGTAATATAATATTAGTATTAGAACATAGTAAGTTATCATTTGAAAACGTACTAGAAAAGACTAACGAGCGAACGTAAAAAGCTTAGAATACTACTTAAGAACCGTCGGATCCTCGCAGTAAAAGCTTAAGGGCAACTTAAAAAAACACCACCTATTTTTCCCGCTCCTGAGAGTCGGGAGCTCGAGATTACAATCTGTCACAGACATTTGTTACAATCAGGGTTGGCACAAACATGTTTTTGTTGTAGTGAAATGATTTAATTATAACTGAAGTTTTTGCAAACGCAATATTGAAATGGCAACCATTGGTTCGTTATTGTTTAAAATTATAAATTATGAAAATGGTTTTCCTATACTTTATACTAATACTAGTTGCTGCTTGCGGTTTTATCCGCATTCCCGCTAGATTAAAAGTTGCTTCACCCGCGTAGTTCCTGTTCCCGTAAGAATGAAGGGATAAATTATAGCTCATATTACTCCCTGATAATGTACCTTAGCATTAGTAAAACAATCCACAGGCGTGAAAGCGTAACAAACAAAAATATATTACCATTTATAATATTATACTTTGGCATAATATGATGAATATTTAGCTAGCAAGAAATCCGATAATTCATTTTTGACTGACATGACCGACTTTTAGAGTAAACGGTTCGTTTTCCCCGTTTCCCCGGCGGCGGGGGGTTGGGGTTTGGTAAAAGCCTCCAGTAACATGATATCTGATTCAGGAGTTGAATGTGAAAATGTAAGTCCCTAAAAGTTATATATCGTAAATCAATGCTCTACTTTTCTACGACATTAATGTATTATATTATTTATAGTGTCGTCTCTGGAATAGAATTTGTGAAAGCCAAATGTTATTTATCTGCTTATCTATAAGTCTAAATTTGTTATTAGGGTTCTGGGATGAAATAAAAAAAAGGTAAAAGAAAAGTTTTTCTATCATATTTTAGTATTTTTTTTTGTTGGAATCTTCTAAAATAAGTTAGTTTCAAGATTAATAAGTTAATTTCAATAGATGCTTAACGAAGTAATATGTGCTCAAGTCACATTGAAATCAATATGTAACGGAATAAATGATAATTATTCCATTTTCCAATAATATAATAATTATGTCCTTTATTGATAAGGTATTAAATATACCGTATTAAAACAACCTGCTAAGTATCTCCTTATTTCAAAGTTAACAGCCAAGTTCTAAACGCCAACGCAAAATCCCCACGCTCAAAAGATGTCCCAAGGCACCGACTTTCTACCAACTTTCTTTTTTAACTATAATACCGGTCTTCGATAATGAGATTCTTTATTTTATGGAATTCCCGAAGTATTTTCTTTTCAGAAAAAGGATCCATTTCTTATTGTGGAGTTTTGTTGAGTTTTTCAAAGGCTGCGGGTATGAAAACTTTTATAATTGGGGCTTTGTGTTAAAATTCAAATAGCGTACGGCGTAATTTTTGGGAAAAAATGTCGTTGAATAACAAGTGAAAAAGGTATTGCTAATTCATTATTTTGTTACGATCTTTTTATTATAGTCTGGAGTGATGATGAAGATAAATTTAATATTAATAATTCTTTGTCTTATAAATTACTGTTATAGTCAAAGGCTTCTAAGAAATAGTTCAGGCGTTTTTAGTTATCTTATTGAGTGGAGTTTTTTTAGAACTTTCACTATGTTTAAAGTAATTTGAACTCACAATCAGTGATGATAAAGTTTATTTTAATTTACTCATGTAGTGTTAAGATCTATATACCTTTTTATATACCTCAACTGGGTCATCAATACATATAGTTGACATGTTTTCCGAGAACTAGAGAATTGTTCATGAAATACAGTGTTACATAATTTCCAACAGTTTGCTCGACGAACAAAACAATGTATCAACTCGAATGCTACCCTCATGCAGTTGATATAGAGTATATATTTATTTGTATATAGTGTTGTGTAAATGATGGAAACGTTGGATAGTTTGATAAAGGTAAAGGATAGCTTTTGACTGTTAAATTCATGAATGTTCTATACTATCTGTGGGTATCTATAGGTTTTGTGAGGGTATTAGACAAGAAGTTAATAGGTCATTGTTTGTTTTATGTTATAAAAATGGTATTATTTCAGGAAAAGGAACCTTCGTAATATTACTACGTTTTTTATGTTTTTGATAGCTTGTGGTGGGTGTGTCTTTGTAGGCTCAGTTACGTACACTTTTTATATTATAAAATGAACTTTTTAGGTTTAGTAACCTTTTGCGGTGTTAAAGACTCTGAAGGCATATATATATGACCAGAAAAGTTTTATTTCATATACTACGTACTACATTTTTATTCTTCTTACTATAAATAGACAGTACCTAGTCTTATGATAGAAAAATATGTTTATTAAAAGAACGAAAAGTCGAAAAATAGTGTGACAAAATCCATAACTGGTAACGGTGTCAAAAGATTTTCGAAACAATGTAATTTTATCTTTTTTATTGACGTTAACCACGCATAGTTCTGCGTGTTAGCCCTCATTCGCACGACAGTTTATTTAACGGACGCTAAAAAAGCGTTCAAATATAAGCAATGCAGTCCCATGTATATGTTCACACGACAGCGTTTTTAAAACGCGACGTTGTTTTATCGAGCGGTGTTGCATTTTCAGGAAGTAGAGCATATTATGGTACTTATAAATGCATTCGTTATATTAGAAAGCTTTTTTAACGTCCGTTAAAAAAACTCTCGTGCGTATTAGGGCTTAGACAATTTTTTTGCACCTTTTTTGTTTTAATTTATTGACAAACGTGTAGGTATGTCAGGCACAGCCTAGCACGGTCGACGTGTGACTGACATTTCGTCTATGATTTATTGGTATAAAAACCATAAATTTTGTCATGCAACGGTTTCAATTGAATTTGCGTGGATATTTAATCTAGCTTAGGTCTAGGGACTCTGAGTTATATATGACTAACTTCTAGCTGGTATCACCTGGATAGTTCCTGTTCTAGTAGGAATATGGGGATAAAATATAGCCTATGCTAATGAAATGAAATGAAATGAATTTTTAAATTCAAATAGGCCTTCTAAGGTACTTATGAAACGTCGACTCTAATGCTCGGTTCGGAAGGTTGCTTTTGGTGAGAAGAGCCGGCAATAAACTCAGCAATTACTCTTTTCAAAACAAGTTTTAACAATAATAACATTAGTCCTGATAGAACGAGCGCTATACCCTTGTAATGTAACTTTTAACTTGGGAAAGGTTATGAAACAAACAAACTCACTTTCGCATTTATAATATTAGTTAGGATGATTTATTTTGTGTCTACTTCATGTGACAAATTAAATCAATCTTATATACCTATAAAATTCTCGTGTCACAACGTTAGTTACCATACTCCTCCGTAACGGCTTGACCGATTTTTATGAAATTTTATATGCATATTCAGTTGGTCTGAAAATCGGCTACTATCTATTTTGATACGCCTGTAATCATGGGAACGGAAACTACGCGGGCGAAACCGTTGGGCGGCAGCTAGTATAAATCTAAAATATTATTTAATCTAATCAATTTGGGAATCTAAGTCTAAAATCCATACATGAATTTAAACGTAGCATAACAGCTATCTGGTTATAGTTACCTACCTACATGCTCTGCTTAGTTTTGAATCAGATTGGCCTTAAGTAAATAATGTCCTTAGATACTTACTCAGTCTCATCATGAGAAATAAATGTCCACTCTTAATTCATTCATAAATCACAGCAGTACTCACAAAGGTCGTATTTATCAAGCTTTCTACCGAATCGAAAACAATGAGGAAAGGAAATTAAGATGTAAGTGCTGTTTCTATTCAATAAAGCGAAATGACAGTTTGATCATTCACGACAGTCAGTTGGTTTTGTGGTTAGTGACCCTGACTCTCAAGCCGCTGGTCGTGGTCTTAAATCCCACCCAGGACACACATTTGTATGCATGAATATGTCTGTTTGTTCTGTGTCTGGATGTAAATATCTATAATATGTATGTATTTAAAAGTAGTAGGTATATGTAGTATATATCAGCTATCTAGTTAGTTTGGAAGCTGGAGCTTGGAGCTTGGAGCTCTGCTTAGTTTGGAATCAGATTGGCCGTGTGTGAAAAATGTCCCAGGATATTTATGTATTTAGCGTGTATCTAATAGGGGACTTAAATAGGGGACTAAAATAGATTTCATGAGGGAAACATCAGAAACAGAAATAAGCCAACATACTTTAAAGAAAACATTAAAAAAATACTTTTTAGATATAAGGAATTAGATGTAATGTAGATTCAACATAGATATATATGTATTTAATTAAGATAAATGTAAAAGTGCAAGTGTTATAGAGCGCCATTATCGCCAACAAACTGTGTGTACAGTTTGGCGATTTTATATAAACTGTAAATTGCATTATTTAATTAGAATAAAGATATTATGATATCGCTTTGGTGCAATCTGTCCTAATGTACTGCATTCCTGTCTGGGGTGGTGCTGCTAAAACAAAGTTCATAGGATTAGAGCGAGCCCAACGATCTCTCATAAAAGTTATGTACTTTAAAAAAAGAAGACACCCTACTGATAGCCTTTACCAGATTTGTAATCTTCTCACAGTTAGACAATTATATATTACACAAACGATACTTAGGAAACATAAGACAACCCCCTATGTTGCAAGCGTAACACTGAAAAGAAGAAAACATACGGTAGCTTCAGTCCCACAAACCAAAACTAAGTTCGCCAGCATTCAATTCGACAAACAATCAGCTTTACTATACAATAAAATAAACAAACAATTAGACATTTATAATGAACAATATTATGAATGTAAAAATAACATAATTAAATGGATAAGAGTACTAAATTACGAGGAAACCGAAATGCTTTTATGATGCTTATGCCTTTATACATAACCCACACCAATACACATCCGACACACACACACGCATACACACACCCACACTCATACACACACACACACACACACACACACACACACACACACACACACACACACACACACACACACACCTCACATCATACATACACACACACACTCTTATACACACATATAACTTAATTTTAATATAAGTATGTACTACTGATAAAACCCATGTAGACCTACAATAAAAAAAATATATACTGTTATGGAAGAGCGGAATCTCCTACTACAGGCATTGTATGCTTAAAAGGAGACTCCAGATACTATTTTTGTAAACCTGAATACTTTTTACCGAATAAATATATTATTATTATTATTATTATTATATTATATTAAAAAAAAAACTTATAAAGCTCAAAGCTTAAACCTACCTCTTATAAACCTTCCTCTTCAATCACTCTATCTATTAAAAAATCATGTCAAAATCCGTTGCGTAGTTTTAAAGATTTAAGCATATATAGGGATATAGGGAAACAGAAAGCGACTTTGTTTTATACTATGTAGTGATTTTGATTAAACTCGACAATAAGTAAGTGGTTTTGATCGTGGTCACATGAGGAATTTTAGTAAGTGGTAGGTACTTAATCCGCGTGTTAAAAGTACCAAGTTAACCACTTTTTTATGGCTTTTATTTTAATAATAAAGTCTTATAAAATTAGATACAACATGCTAAGACAAGACAGTTGTAAATCCATTTAAGCGACAGTCCATTAGCTCCATTAACTTGACAAGTATTCATGATCCATCATAAAGCTTTTGTGCTTATTTATTTTTGTTAGGAAACAACTAGTCAGAAAAATCCTAGGATATTCTTTACATTGACAAACTAGGGAGAGCTTTTGGTATGGTAACCAGATATTTGATGATAATATTCTACTTTTAGATACTTATGTAGGTACCTGATTATTTTAATATTAATAATTTGACACCGACTCCAAAAATAACAATAATTGTAACTACATTATATTTATCGTATTAATTTGATTGACTTTAAAGTAGTCTAATATTTTTCATTATATTTTTTTATTAACGAAAACGTTTAAAATCATTTTAATTTGCAATTATTTTTTTCTTTTTAGTGCGTATTAGTTTGTTTAGGAATAGTTTTGTTTTTTGAAGTCGTTTTTTTTAATAGATAGAGTGATTTAAGAGGAAGGTTTTATGTATAAATAATAACGCTATGTCGAATAGGAGCGGAGCATCAATCAAAACTGTTGCAAAAACGGGCAAGTGACGCTAACGAAGTTGCGCAGGTCACCTAGTAATATATATTTATGTATATAGATAGATGTTTACATACAGACACAGAACAAATATAGTTCATGTTCACGAAAGTTCACGAAAAAAACAGGACATGTTTGTTTCGAACTAGTTATCTACGTTTATTAGTAAACTAGCTTCTGCCGCCCGGTTTCTCCCGCGTAGTTCCCGTACCGGTAAGAATATGGGGATATAATATAGCATGTTACTCCCTGATAATCTAACTTTCTAGGAGAATAAATTATCCAGATCAGCCCGGTTGGCTTTGTGGTTAGTGACCCTGACTTTCAAGCCGCGGGTCGTGGGTTCGAATCCCACTTAGGACAAACATTTGTATGCATGAATATGTCTGTTTGTTATGTGTCTGGATGTAAATATATATAATATGTATGTATTTAAAAGTAGTATATGTAGTATACCAACTATCTGGTTACCATAACACAAGCTTCATTTGAAGCTTACTTTGGAATCAATTTGACCGTGTGTGAAAAATGTCCCAGGATATTTATTTATTCATTTATATTTAGATCGGTTAGTAGTTTCGGAGGTTATTCATTAGCCTGTCATAGGCTATATGTTATCCCTGTATTCCTACGGGAACGGGAGGAAAAATTGGTTCAAGAAAAATATACCACGTAAATAGACATTTTTAATTCGTATTGTATAAGCAAATAGCATTTTACGAGTCCTACACGTTTTCTGTACGGAAAGTTAATCTCGAATTTTATTTCCCTCCCGACGGATGTATAAAGAGCGTTTATTTATTTGTACTGGCGGTCGCCGGTTCGATTCTCGGCCAATAAAACGGCCATCAAAGTCTTATTGAACACCTGTGCGTGGAACTGTTAATTTTATATACTACTAGTGGCTCCCCGCGGTTTCACATACCTAGGGCATCTTCAATTTTCCCGGGATAAAGTAGCCTATGTCCTTTCTCAGGCTTGAGACTATCTGTGTAAAATTAGATTGAATCGGTTCAGTAGTTTTAGCGTGAAAGCGAGACAGACAGACAAACAGTGGTACTTTCGCATTTATAATATTCTATTAGTCTATAGGTTAGGTATATATATGTAACATTCAGTTAACATAGTTATTTTATTTTTAAAACTATTTTTATGTTCGCGGACGCCTTATATAGGTACCTAAAGATTATGAGTTTGTTTAGACGTGCTAATCTCAGAAACTACAAATTCGAATTGGAAAATTATTTAACCGTTGGATAGCCCGTTTATCGAAGAAGACTATAGCTATAAATAACATCACCAACATGACCAATAGGAGCGGAGTATCAATGGAATATGTTGCAAAAGGGAAAGATTTGTCGCGTACGAAGTTCTAGGGTCAGCTAGTCTATATCTATAATAATAAAAAAACTTGTGCTTTAGCCAAGGCTATTCATCTTAGGAATAAAATTAGCAAATCGAGCAATAAAGTAAAAACTACTTGGAACATTATAAACGCAGAACGAGGTAATACTAAAACCACCAATAAAAGCATTGAACTTAATATTAACGGTAACAGTGTTAGCGATAATGATCAAATTGCTCATACTTTCAATAATTTTTTTACTGACATACCTGTCTCTACAACTAGCTCCTTAGATTCCTCACCTCGAAATGCTGAATTAATACTGCAAACCAATGTAACGAAATGTGTAGAAGTACTTAAGTTTAGGCACATTACACCTCTTGACATAATCAAAACTTTTAAAAGCTTAAAAGTTAAACGTACTGGGGACTTATGGGATTTATCTGTAACTGTTTTACAAAATATCATTGTAGACATAGCTCCTCATCTAGCTTTAATTTTCAATAAATGCGTAGATTGCGGTAAATTTCCAGACTTGATGAAATATAGTAAAGTTATTCCTTTGTTTAAAGCCGGAGATCCTTCTGATCCAACTAATTATCGGCCGGTGTCTATCTTACCAGTTCTGAGTAAGATATTCGAAAAGATTATTTTAAAGCAGCTGCTTTCTCATTTTAATTTTAATAAACTTTTGCATGGTGAACAATACGGTTTCACAAAAGGTCGTTCTACTATTGATGCGGGTGTAGCACTTTTGAAAAATATTTTTAACTGTTGGGAGGATTCACAGAACGTCATTGGGGTGTTTTGTGATTTATCTAAGGCTTTTGATTGTGTTGACCACCAAACACTTATACGTAAACTAGAGTATTATGGAGTTAAAGGTACAGCACTTGATTTGATGCGATCGTACCTTAGTGAGAGAACTCAAATTGTAGATGTCAACGGAGTTAAATCGTCTGGTTCTCCTGTGCATATGGGGGTGCCCCAGGGCTCAATTTTGGGACCTTTTCTATTTTTAATTTATATAAATGATCTTCCGTTCTATGTTAAGAATACCTGTGGAATTGTACTGTTTGCTGACGATACCTCACTGATTTTTGGTGTTGATAGACAGAAATTCAAATATGACGATGTAAACGGTGCATTATCTGAGGTATTAAATTGGTTTACTGTTAATAATCTAGTTTTAAATGCAAGAAAAACTAAATGTATAAAATTTGCATTACCCAATGTAAAAAAGATGGCCTCTAATTTAATGTTAAATAATGAAGCCCTCAGTCTTGTTGAGTCTACAGTGTTTTTGGGTATTACGTTAGATTCAAAACTTCAATGGGGCACCCAAATATCATGTCTTGCGGGGAAGCTCAGCTCAGCAGCTTACGCGGTTAGAAAAATCAGACTACTTACGGATGTAGAAACAGCTAGATTAGTCTATTTCAGTTATTTTCATAGTGTTATGTCCTATGGTATCTTGCTTTGGGGCAGAGCAGCTGATATAGATACAATTTTTATTTTGCAAAAAAGAGCAGTCCGTGCTATTTATAATTTAAGCTCGCGAGCTTCCCTCAGAGATAAATTTAAGGAAATTAACATTCTCACAGTTGCATCACAGTACATTTATGCAAACATAATATTCGTCCGTCAAAACATTGGTCTTTTCACGAAAAATTGTGATTTGCACTCCATTAATACTAGAAATAAGCATAAACTTGTAACATCTGCTTATAGACTACAGAAAGTGCAAGGATCATTTTTAGGACTTGGTGCACGGTTTTATAACAAAATCCCCACAAATATTTTAGATTTGCCTATGAATAAATTTAAGGAACGAGTTAAGTCAGCTTTGGTACAGAAGGCTTATTATTGTATAAACGATTATATTAACGATGGCGAGGCATGGGTATAGCGCTCGTTCTATCAGGACTAATATTATTATTGTTAAAGAAATTGTTAAAACTTGTTTTGAAAAGAGTAATTGCTGAGTTTATTGCCGGCTCTTCTCAGCAAAAGCAACCTTCCGAACCGAGCATTAGAGTCGACGTTTCATAAGTGCCTGTGAAGGCCTATTTGAATGAATAAATTTATTTCATTTCATTTCATTTCATTTCAATATAATAAAGAGGAAAGATTTCTATTTTTGTATGTAACGAATAAACTCAAAAAGTACTGAAAGTATGTACTGAAGTATTAGAAAGCTACATTATCACTGAGTAACATAGGCTATCTTTTATCCCTGTATTCCCACGGGAACGGGAACTAAGCGAGTAAAACCGCGCGGAGGCAGCTAATATTATATATAACCACAACTATCGATTGGTAACCAATGGCAGTAATTATTAGCAGGACTGGTCGTGACCTTCAATGGGCTGGACTGGACTAATGTGGTCTCAGTTCCTCTCCACATTTGAGTTAATTGACAGAATCGATTTCACTGCGAATAAAAAGATATAAGGTGTCTTTTAACTATCATGTCGTTGTCGACGCCGAATCTTTACTTTATGCATAGCGAATTAAACCTTTAAATCAGTCCTGAAGGTAACGCACTTATAAAAAGAAAAAGATCCTTATATTTTAATGGCATTTACGTAGTGTTTGTACGCCTAAACCACCCAATCGATTTTAATAACTCTTTAAAATGGAAAGCTACATAATCAGGGAGTAACATAGGCTATATTTTATCCCCGTTTTCGTACATGAATGGGAACTAAGCGGGCATATATTATGATCGTCTTACGTAAAGTTGAATTTTGAATAAAATATATAACTAGTTGACCCGTGCAACTTTGTTAGCGTCACTTGCCCGTTGTTGCAACACTTTTGATTGATGCTCCGCTCCTATTCGTCATAGCGTAATGATTTATACTTTAATGTATACCTTCCTTAAGAATCACTCTATCTATTAAAAAAAACCGCATCAAAATCCGTTGCGTAGTTTTAAAGATCTAAGCATACATAGGGACAGACAGACGGCGGATAGCGACTTTGTTTTATACTATGTAGTGATTAGTTAGAACATAAGCTATTCATTACTATGGGAAAATGGAAGATCTCTGGAACGTAATTGGCGGAAGGAAGTGCTTAATATAATTATTAATTACAATTTATTGAACTTAAATTAAACTTGACTTACTACATCGCCTTAAACCCACAGAAATCCCTTGGGTATAAAGAAGAGAGCCAACAACTGGTTTAAACTGAACTAAATAAGCCTCCAATCGATTTCCGATCCAAATCACACAGGCATAAGCTGCCTTTTACACTGTCAATTTACTTCGTTATGTCTGTCATCAGATTCAACTGGATTTGACCATTAGCATCATTGATAGCCGTGGTGGCTCAGGGGGTAACCCACCGACTCACGATCATGAGGGTGCAAGTTCAAACTCCTGGCCTTTACCTCTGAGTTTAAATCCTTACGTACGGATTCACACCACTGGCTTTCGGTGAAGGAAAACATCGTGACGAAATTTGCATGCGCTAATCTCAGGAATTACTGGTCCAATTTCAAATAAATCTTTCAGCGTTAGATACCCCATCTATCGGGGAAGGCTGTATATCATCACGCCACGCTGAAAAGGAGCGGAGCATCAATCAAAAATGATACAAAAACGAGCAAATGATGCTAACGAAAACGCTAAAACTACTGAACCGATAAATGAATTTGGTTATCTGTATACCAAATTTCATTTATCTGTCTAGAGCCTGAGAAAGGACATAGGTTACTTTTTATCCCGGGAAAATTTTAGATCTCCCATGAACGCGGGTGAAACCGCGGGAAGCCACTATCATAATATAACTGCATATATCACAAGCTATAATAACATATTCCGACAAAACTCAATAAAAAACTGCACTTCACAAGTGGCGTATATAATTTTATTCCCATGAGAAATGGAACGCTCGAGACAAATGCTTTTACTAAGCTTTGTGCTTTAAAGCACCGTTGAAAAAGCTACCTTAAGGCTTACTTTTAAGGTTGAAAATCCGAGGAAAATTACACATACAGTGTTGCCATAGGTGTATAGGATTTATGAAGCATAACGTTTTTAAGTAGGGCAAGGTACTCAGCTTTGTACTTATTAAATGTCACTTTTGGATGACTGTTTAAAATGTAGGCGAGAGTAAGTTATTTTGTACCTTAGGGAAGGGATGAGATGATGTGGGTTTCTTTGTATGATACAAATAAATATACGAATTACTCTTCTTTATAATATACTAGTGGCTCCCCGCGTTTTCAGTCGCGTTCCCGGGGCATTTTCAGTTTTCCCGGGATAAAAATTTGCCTATGTCCTTTCTTTCTCTTCACCTACCAAATTTAATTTAAATCGGTTCAGTAGTTTTAGCCTGGGAGCCGTTAGTATAATGTAAAAATCAGAGTAGCCTTTGTCCTTAGTGCGTAGAAAATTGTATTTAAATAGCTACCTAACTAATATTAAAATTTTAAATTACCTATATTTAATTTTATTTTCAACAAAAAAATTTATCGAAACAAAAAGATACATACCTACTTAAACCCACGTTTCACAGCTATTTTAATCTCAACATGTCTAGTAACTTCAGTTGGACCTTCCCATCTAATCTCGGATACAAAAAGAAAAGTCTCTTAATCAAAAGAAAAGAAAAGAGCCGAAATGAAAAGAAAATTGTTTGACAGGGATAATTAAAATGGGGCTATCAATTAAGTGCCGTGGAATCACTTAAAGCTGACAAAGCTGAGACTACCCTCGGGGAAATCAGGGTTGATTACTGTGTAGATGAAGCCACAGTGTTATTAAGATAGTATACCAACATTGGTTATAATTTTATGCATAGTTATAGAAGTTTTGATGCTGGATTTGAGTTTCCCGTGGCCGTTGCCTGTTTCCCACCCTAGTGGTATAAAAAAATCCAATTTATTATTTTTGTATGAATGATCGAAGCAAATATTTAATTGAACCGTAGTACATTGACGTAAAATCATTTACATTTGACATTTTCATTGTTATTGCAGAACAACGTTTACCGGGTCACCTACTAAGTTTAAAATAGTAATTATTATGTACCTACTAGTGACTCCCGCATTCCCGGGGATCTTTACATTTTTCCCGGGATATAAAGTAGACTACACCCTTTCTCAGGCTCTAGAGGTCTTGACTATCTGTGTACCAAATTTTATTTAAATCGGTTCATTAGTTTTAGCGTAAAAGCGAGACAGACAGACAGAGTTACTTTCGCATTTAAAATATTAGTTAAGGTTAGGATTAATAATGTACATCATCAACATATCATAAAGATTCATGGTAAAACTTTTAAAACAAAATGGCGATGGTAAAGTTTATAAATGACGGTGACCGCTTACCATCAGGTGGGCTGTTACATAACCTATAAAAAGTCACGTGAAAGCCCTTTAAAACTTAGGTGAAACCGTGGGTAATGTTTATAGAGCATTAGACAAACCTGTTGGCTTTGTGCTCAGTGACCCTGGCTTTCAACACGCCGGTCATGGGTTCGATTTCCCAGAACAAATATTTGTATGCATGAATATGTCTATCTGTTTGTAAATCTTATTATAAAATTCTTGTGTCACAATATTAGTTACCGTACTCCTCCGAAACGACCTTTTATATGCCTATTTAGTTGGTCTGAGAATCGTATCTATTTTTGATACCCCTGTGATCACGGGAATGGGAACTACGCGGGTGAAACCGCGTGGCCACAGCTAGTATCCTAGCATATATAGGTAACTAAGTATTTAAAAAAACCAGATAGCTGATATACTCCATCAGCTATCTGGTTACCATATATCACGAACTCTGCTTTATTTGGAATCAGATTGACCGTGTGTGAAAAATGTCCCAGGATATTTATTTATTTATATTATACACATTTGCTATAGTTTGCTGTCTGGGTCTAGTATAACACAGTACGAAAGCTTTTCAAGTTGGTAATGAAGAAAACTTTCGGTGTGTCCCAAAGAATTTTCTCATAACTGGAAAACTTTGAAAACTTTGAAGCTTTGACGTCATTTCGGGAGCTTTCGCTGTTTTCAATGGGATTACGTCTGTACCTATTGTATGTATGTATAAATTAAATGTATATATTATGGTATTTTCCTACCAGATAATTTTTTTTTTTAATTACCTATATAATGTTAATATATTTCTCTAATTTTATGTTGTATATAATAAATTCATCCATTAAATAGAAGAGAAATTATAGGTATATAGACTTAATACAATTATTTTTTTCAGTAAGATGCGTAAACAAAGGATAATAATCTTAATATTTATCGGTTTAATAATTTTATTATTTACTAGCCGACCCATGCTACTATGTTCCGCGTTGTAGCAACATTTTCGATTAATGCTCCGCTCCTATTAGTCGTAGCGTGTTTTTATATAACTTATAGTCTTCTTCGATAAATCGACTATCAACACTAAAATGTATTTTCAAATCCAATCATCTACAACTACCTACATCTACACTAATATTATAAAGAGGAAAGATTTGTATTTTTGTATGTAACGAATAAACTCAAAAAGTACTGGACCGATTTTAATAATTCTTTTTTCATTAGAAAGCTACATTATTACTGAGTAACATGGGCTATATTTTATCCCTGTATTCCCACGGGAACGGGAACTACGCGGGTAAAACCGCGCGGAGGCAGCTATCCTGAATCAATTAATGAACAATATTCAGCTTTATAATATTAAGCATAGATTAATGAAAATAGATTTTATTAACATTCTATATAACATGTATTCTTCAATTAACTAAAATCAAAATAACATTTACTTAGTAACAGAAAATCTCAACTTACAAACTGTTAAAACGTTTTTGACCATAAAATAACATGTGTATTAGTAACAATATTGCAAAATGTACAAAGTAAAACCAGCGTTCCACCTAGGGTTGCCAGGTGATCCGGAATCGACATCGTCTGAAATGAAATATATTTATTAATTCTAATAAGCCTTCACAGGCACTTATGAAACGTCGATTCTAATGCTCGGTTCGGAAGGTTGCTTTTGCTGAGAAGAGCCGGCAAAAAATGTCCAATGTGATGTCCAGACTTCCGACAAACAAGAAATTCCCCCGACATATCTATCTTGTACCTAATCATTTTATTTAATATAGAAACATCATCTATTTATTATACAAATAAAACTTAATATTTTAGTAATACATTTGCTAAAACAGGTCCATCATATTCTATTTTTCGCATAAAAGCAATGCAAAATAGGTACTTGTCGTAAACAAACCGTAAAAAAAAAAAATTTTAATCCCTTTATCAAGAGCTGTTTATCTTAAACATATAGTTTAAAATTTTGACTTTTCTCCAACATTTTAAAATGAATTCCAGATATTTCGATCCAGCAACCCTAGTTTCCTTTCCACCGCAGTTTAACAATAACTTGAGCTCATAAAACAGTAGCATTTACAATATAAATAAATAAACTCACTGTAAAAATGTTAAAAACATACGAACAGCTGTACATTCCCGAGTTACTGAACGCATAAAAATACTAAAAAACTTTCAAAGCAAATAAATATTATAGTATATTGTGCATTTTTGTGAATTACAATTTATTAACTTTCATATCAAATACTTTGGTATTTAAAATATGTAGTCTATATTAATATTATAAAGAGGAAAGATTTGTTTGTTTGTTTGTAATGAATAGGCTCCGAAACTACTGGACCGATTTCAAAAATTCTTTCACCTTTGGAAAGCTACTTTATCCCCGAGTAACATAGGCTATATTTTATCCCTGTATTCCCACGGGAACGGGAACTACGCGGGTAAAACCGCGGGAGGCAGCTAGTACATTATAAATGTTACGTTGCTTTTGACTCAATACAGTTTATTCATGATGTATTATTTCGCTCGCATTCCCGGGGATCGTCTATTTTCCCGAGATAAAAAGTAGCCTATGTCCTTTCTCAGGCTCTAGACTATCTGTGCACCAAATTTCAATTAAATCGATTCGGTAGTTTGAGCGTGAAGAGACTGACAGACAGAGCTACTTTTGCATTTATATTATTCTGTGGTTTCACCCACGTAGTCCCCGTGCTCCTAGGAATACAGGGTTTAAATATAGCCTATGTTACTCAGTGATAATGTAGCTTTCTAATGAAAAAAGAATTATTAAAATCGGTCCAGTACTTTCTGAGTTTATTCATTACATACAAAAATACAAATCTTTCCTCTTTATAATATTAGTGTAGAAATGTAGATTAGTTAGGATAAGTGATGCACAGGCTTAGTAAGGCTCGTTGCCATTTTGTAATAAATTCACCAACTACCCACACGTAACGACGCGTGCTTTCAGCCAATTTTTCCACAACTAACGTACCCTAACGACGGAACCCAAAATAAAGGGTCAGGCAAACCCTCTGGGGGTTACAAAAGGCGCTGGACCCTCACAAAGGGGGTTAAATAAGCTTGCCATGCGGAAATAAAGCTTCAAGGAAATGCCAGTTTTTACGTAAAATAATTTTTCAGAAAGGATGTTTTAAGATGAAATAAATAGCTTCGGGCTTGTGTTTTTTTATTATGTATTTATAATTAATTTTATTTGATTCGTGTGTACTGATGTAAAGAAATTATTAAAAGAGAAGGTTATTAAGTTTAGGAAGGTTAGATAATTGAGTTGTATTTATTTTAATTAAAATTTTTGCTATGTAAATTTTGATTTATACTTATTTTATTACTTACGTAAGTTATTAACAATTTATAGTTATAGTGGCTCCCCGCGGTTTCACCCGCGTTCCCGGGGATCTTAAAATTTCCCGGCATAAAAAGTAGGTATCCTCTGTCCCTCTCCTGGTTCTAAGCTACCTCCCCACCAATTTTCCAAGCCGGTTCTGCCGTTCTTGAGTTATAAATACTAACACGACTTCCTTTTGCTTTTCTTTTCTCTCCTTTTCCTTCCTTATAGATAAGATTATCTAAATAATTTAAGAATAAATTTTCCACGACTCAAATTTACACAATACAACGCCATCTGTTATCAACGGAACGAACTAAATCATCAAAATTGTAGCACAGATTTACTTGTCACCTAAATCATTATTTATAGAGTGTACTCCGTAGAATATTACTTACAATTTGTGATGGCAAAGCCTCTTATATGTTCTGCGCACTAAATCACTAATGCCCAGACGTTTGGGACGGTAAATGTGACATTTTCTAGATTTACTACCGCTGGTCACTGACCTGTGAATAGGGCTGTCAGGTTCCAAAACTAAAGTGAAAACAGACTAGTCAGTTCAGCTGGACATTTGGGTAAACAGGACATCCATATTTTAATGACTTCATAAACAAAAATACACATTTGAAGTCGCTGTAAAAGCCTTTTACATTATTGATTACATTTATTTATATAATACTAGCTGCCTCCCCGCGGTTTTACCCGCGTAATTCCCGTTCCCGTGGGAATACAGGGATACAATATAGCCTATATTACTCGGGGATAATGTAGCTTTCCAAAGGTGAAAGAATTTTTGAAATCGGTCCAGTAGTTTCGGAGCCTATTCATTACAAACAAACAAACAAACAAACAAACAAACAAACAAATCTTTCCTCTTTATAATATTAGTATAGAAGTATAGATGTATAATGTATGTACGCACAAAACTTCAGAACGGCTGGACCGATTTTGCTAATTCTTTCTTCTTTGTGTTGTAGCCAAGGCAAGAATAAGCAAAACAAGGTTCGCCGGATCAGCTAGTTAATTATATTATTTACCTTTTTTTTTGTGATTTGTTATAAACTTATTATAATTTTTTGTTATAGATAATATATTATAAATAAAATTATCATATTATATTAAATATAATATGATACCTACGATCATATAACCATATGTTAAGTAGGTATATATGATACCTAAGTCACTTCAACACTTCAGCTTAAGCATATCCCCAAGGGCTGTAAATTGGATTGTAATCTTTATTACAATAGAAATAAAATCGAAATCAATTCCAAGTTACAGGCTTTAAGTCCAACAAGATTTACAAACTATAAAAGCCGCCCACTGAAAGCTCTATCCAACATAAGCTTCGTTGAAAATAATCAACATCATCTATACTAATATCTACACTAATATTATAAAGAGGAAAGATTTGTATTTTTGTATGTAACGAATAAACTCAAAAAGTACTGGACCGATTTTAATCATTCTTTTTTCATTAGAAAGCTACATTATCACTGAGTAACATAAGCTATATTTTATCCCTGTATTCCCATGGGAACGGGAACTACGCGTGTAAAACCGCGCGGAGGCAGCTAGTAATATATAAAGCTAAAGAGTTTGTTTGTTTGAACGCGCTAATCTTAGCAACTACTGGTCCGATTTGAAAAAATTCTCCAGTCTATGATAGCCCATTTATCCAGGAAGGTTATGGTTTGTATTTTATATCTGTATTCTTACGGGAAAGGGAACTACGCGGGTGAAACCGCAGGCCGGAAGGTAAATTATAAATTAGTAATATTATAAACTAGCTGCCTCCGCGCGGTTTTACCCGCGTAGTTCCCGTTCCCGTGGGAATACAGGGATAAAATATAGCCTATGTTACTCGGGGATAATGTAGCTTTCCAAAGGTGAAAGAATTTTTGAAATCTGTCCAGTAGTTTCGGAGCCTATTCATTACAAACAAACAAACAAATCTTTCCTCTTTATAATATTAGTATAGATTAATATTATAATTATCAGTAATATTATAAATTCGAAAGTATAATAACTGTCTGTTTGTCTCGCTTTCACGCTAAAACTACCTAACCGATTTAAATATAATTTGGTACCTACACAAATAGTCTAGAGCCTAGCCTTTCTTCTATCCTATGTCCATACATAGGCTACTTTTTATCCCGGAAAAATGGTAGATCATCCGGGTACGCGGCTGAAGCTTTTAGATATATATAGGTATTTTAGGTACGTACAGACAGAACAGTAACACCACAAAACTATACATATATCTCCGTAGTGGCAAACTATAACAATTAACTGAGTAACACAAGATTCTGAAATCGACTATAGTTGCAAATTGCTTACGGATTAGTTAAAGTTGTCTCACTCTAATGGAAGCAACTGTAGGAAACGGAAATACTTGTTGGAATACGAAATGGTTTTGTGGTCAGAGATCCTGAAGGGCTGGTTAGCTTTGTTTGTGTGCATGAACATTTGTCTGTTTTATATAAGTACTAACTGCCACGGTAAAAGTTAATATACTTTTATGTCATCATCACATATTATAAAACAAAGTCGCTTTCCGCTGTCTGTCCCTGTCTTCTTAAATCTTTAAAACTACGCAACGGATTTTGATGTTGTTTTTTTAATAGATAGGGTGATTCAAGAGGAAGGTTTTTATATACAATAAATTCGTAATATGTTAGAGAAACACGGTTAATTTTGGAGGTTTCGACTTAAAAAAATATTTCTGTAGATACCCCATTTATCGAGGAAGGCTATAGGTTTGGTATATTATATCATGACGATATGACGAATAGGAGCGGCTCATAAATAAAAAATGTTGCAAAACTGCCATGGGACGCTAACGAAGTTGCGCGGAGCAACTAGTAATATTAATATTATAAAAAAGAAAGATTTTTTTTTAAATAGAAAATAGGTGAAATATAGGTAATAAATAGGTCTAATATTGGTAATGAATAGGTAAATAATAAGTATATTAAGTTAATAGCTTCCGAAACTACTCTCAAAACTTTTCACATCAATAGCTATTAAACATTGTTACCAATAAAAATACTTTAATATAATCAATATTTTAATTAATGCTATGTCTAATATAATCTGTGGTCTATGTCATTTTAAATACCAATGTTGCCAAAATTAAAATATTAATTACCACTTAAAATGTATTTCTACAAAGAACACTTCGACTTTGAAGTTCACAACATTATAATAAATATTTCATGTTTATTGACGATTTTGTTTAAAATAGAAAGCGTTTAAACTATTTCTAGATGAGTGCGCGTTCGTTAGTGTTTTGGGACAAGAGAAAGGTAATTATAATAAATAATAAATATCCTGGGTCATTTTTTCACACACGGCCAATCTGATTCCAAATTAAGCATCATAGTGAGCTTGTGTTATGGTAACCAGATAGCTGATAGGTATACTACATATACTACTTTAAAATACATACTTATATAGATATTTAAATCTAGACACAGGACAAACAGATATATTCATGCATACAAATGTTTGTCCTGGGTGGGATTCGAACCCACGACCCGCGGCTTGAAAGTCAGGGTCACTAACCACAAAACCAACCGGGCTGTCAACTTTAAATATGTTTGGATTTATTTATCTATATAAAGCTACTAGCTGACGCGGCAAACTTTGTTCCGGCATATTTTCTAAAATATTTAGATTTTTTTGGATACTTACCTTGCCCTGGCTATAACGAACACAAAAACAAGAGTTTGCGGTCCAGCCGTTCCGTACATTTCGCAGCCTCATTTTTATAAATATAGATGTATTTAAAAGTAGTAGGTATATGTAATGTATGTTTTTAGTATGTGTGGGTTTAGAAATGACGATCATCGGCTTAAAAGTAAGGGTAGTCAACAGAAACCGTCTGGACTTCTAAATTGTAATTTACTAATAACGTCTTTATAGGAAACTTACAGCAAAGCTTCGGAAAAGCTACTACCGGTTCGGAAGTCAGCCTTCAAGCAAAGCAACTCCACAAAGTTACTTTTTTAATTGTTTATAAAGACCTGTTTTTTGTAGGATAGTAATATCTAATAAATTACATTTTAAAAGTTTTATCAAAAGCAAATGAAGAAAACGACTTCATAATACATCTTGATGACCTGTGAAACTTCATCTGTGTCACATAAGAAATCTTCCCCGTTTTTGTACTAATAATTGTATTTTTCATTCATATTCCGCTCCTATTGGTAGTAGCGTGATGCTATATAGCCTATAGCCCTCCGTCGATAAATGGGCTATCTAACACATTTTTTTCTTTTAGTAGTTTCTGAAATAAACACGTTCTGACAAACAAACTCATCAGCTTTATAGTATAGAATTATTATTATTAGAAATCAATAGAAAGTATTCATAAAGAAATAAACTATGGCCACCACAAATAAGGGTGGTTTTTATGAGTTATTTGTTTGTGTAGATCTTTATTTTTGACTAGCTGCCTCCGCGTGGTTTTACCCGCGTAGTTCCCGTTCCCGTGGGAATACAGGGATAAAATATAGCCTATGTTACTCAGTGACAATGTAGCATTCTAATGAAAAAAGAAGTATTAAAATCGGTCCAGTACTTTTTGAGTTTATTCGTTACATACAAAAATAAAAATCTTTCCTCTTTATAATATTATAGTGTAGATTTGTTCGTCTATCGAATGTTCGGCTTATTTCGGTTTTATTCGGCCACTTTCAGAGATTCAAGGGTCTGAAAGGAAAATTGAAGTAAAATAAATGCTTTGGATTTCAAAGGCAGGGGATGAATCATTTGCATCCGTCAAGGGTTTAAAAGGTTGTTGTGTAACAAGTGTTCAGATGAGTTGTTTTGTTATTACTTTGTAGGGATTTGATAAAAAAATAGGGTAGGTGCCTTCATGTTAAATTTATTTATGTAAGAGACGAGACTGAAGCAAAGAAATTAAAGTAGTTATTTGCTGTAATGTAAGTGTGTTTATATACTGAAATATTGCTTACTAGCTTACCCGCGTTCCCAGGGAAACTTAAATTTTCCCGGGATAAAAGGTAGCTCCTTAGCAAGCCTATGTCTATACCAAATTTCATAAAAATCAGTTCAATAGTTAAGCCGTTAACAGACAGGCAGAGATAGTTAAATTTGCATTTGATTTGATAATATTAGTATCACTTGATCAATATTTTTTTATAACTGCTATAAATAAACTAGAGCTTGACTGCGATCCCACCTGATGGGAAGCAGTTTTTAACTATAGATTTTCAACTTAATATGATAGCTTCCTAATCAAGTATCACAAAGTACACATACCACTAAGGAGGTTCAATTCTTCAATAGAAGTGTGTAATTTCGACACGTTCCATTAACCTATATTCCCAATACACGTGTCTAAATACAATGGCTTTATCAACGGTGCAATGAGAAAAACAATTTTCCCTTTGTACTAAGAAAACTATGTATTTACCAAACGCCCACGCGCTCCTACCGCGGACCGCTCACTCTGTTCTTTATAGTTGGCATAAAAACTGGACGCCTCTTACACCGTATGTTTACCGTATGAAATGAAATTGAAATCAAATGAAATATGCATATGCATTTTCATTCAAATTGCCCTTCACAAACACTTAGGAATAGTCAGACCAGACTCTAACGCTCGATTCGGAAGATTGGTTTTGCTGAGAAGAGCCGGTAATAAATTCTTAAATAGTAGTACTACGGCCATGTGAGAAATTGTGTTTAATTTGTGGCTCCTCGCGGTTTCACCCGTGTACCCGGGAGATCTTCCATTTTCCCGGGATAAAATGTAGCATATATCCTTTCTCAGACTCTAGACTATCTGTGTACCAAATTTCATTTAAATCAGTTTCAGTAGTTTTGGCGTGAAAGTGAGACAGTTACTTTCGCATTTATTAAGGTAGGATTTTAATGTAGTGCACTAAACATAGCTTTTAATGCTAGTAGTGCTTGTAGTGCTGCTTTTAATAATAGTCAATAGGTAGGGATATACTAACTAGATTTTAATGTAAACATATGAACATGTCTGTGCAAGTAGCACAGACATGTTCAGTTCATGCACCCAAATGGTTGGTCTGGGACTCATAAATGCTAGTACTTCTTGCATGTAGATTACCAGGTATCTGGTCACCATACTCATGACTAAACTTAAAATGCTGTGTATAGGAATTTCAAAATCCATTATCGCTTGACAGATTCGAGATGACAAAGTAAATTAGATTTTTTTGGAACATACCAACACAAGAAATTAAATTAAATGAATTATATTTATTTATTCAAATAGGCTTTCACAGCCACTTAACGTCAACTCTAGTGCTAGAAAAGCAAACTAACCACAGACTTTATAAACTTACTATTACTTGACTTTATAGTAGATTTTATCATAAAGACCATTACGGTTCTACTTCCTACCATATTTCTTGCTGATTCTAGTATAGTTACTAAGTTTAGACAACTTGTAAAGCTTAACTTTTTTTCTAATAGGACTTTAATTTCTTTGCAGATTATATCTACAATACTATACTAATATTATAAAGAGGAAAGATTTGTTTGTTTGTTTGTAATGAATAGGCTCCGAAACTACTGGACAGATTTCAAAAATTCTTTCACCTTTGGAAAGCTACATTATCCCCGAGTAACATAGGCTATATTTTATCCCTGTATTCCCACGGGAACGGGAACTACGCGGGTAAAACCGCGCGGAGGCAGCTAGTATATTATAAAGAGGAAAGATTTGTATTTTTGTATGTAACGAATAAACTCAAAAAGTACTGGACCGATTTTAATAATTCTTTTTTCATTAGAAAGCTATATTATCACTGAGTAATATAGACTATATTTTATCCCTGTATTCCCACGGAAACGGGAACTACGCGGGTAAAACCGCGCGGAGGCAGCTAGTTTTTTATAAATGGAAATGCAGTAAATTTTAACTCCTATTTAATCACTATATCTTTTATTTGGAAACTGCAGTAAAATCTGTTGCTAATTTTAAAAGATCAAAGCGTACCGGAAGCGACTTTGTTTTATACTATATAGAGATTTTAAATCAGTCGTCTTTGAAACTATTTTTATACTATTACATTCGGTGTGACGGGCGGCCACGCGAAAACGGTTTTCTGGGTAAATGGTCAAAGGTTCTCGTATCATTGAACATGTTTGTACTACGTCTAGTTGTCTAGGTTATTTAACGAAATTTTAAGAATATATTAACGAAATAATATAACGGTAATATAAATAAATAGTTTTAGGTACTGAAAAATACCAATAAATCAACCAGCTGAGATAGTTTAAGGTCCATTTTATCCTAACTAATTTAATATTGTAAATGCGAAAGTAGCTCTGTCTGTCTCGATTTCACGCTAAAACTATTGAACCGATTAAAATGAAATTTGGTACGCGGATAATCTAGAGTCTAAAAAAAGACACCGGGAGATCTTATTGATCTTTTCCCGGGATAATAAGTAGCTTAAGTAGAAGGTGGGTGAACCCGTGGGGAGCCACTAGTTTGTATCCTATGCCTACCTAGAAACTGATTTTATAGGTATCTATCTAATATATGAAAATCTCGTGTCGCATTGTTTGTTATCGAACTCCTCCGAAACCGATTTTTATGACTCTTTTTATATTATTCAGTCTGAGAATAGGTCGTAAAGATATACTATAGCCCTATTTTATCGCGATTTTAGTATCTCTTAGTGTGCGCAACTTACAAAATTGTTTATTTATTGTAAATAAACCTTAATTCATCTATATAAGGATGTATTTTCAATGATATTGACTGTATACTTTTCAACCATAAATCATAACTAGGTACACAAAATGGAGGTCCGATCCAAAATCACATTCAATTGGAGTGATCGAATTTGTCGAACCCATTATTTAGCCCCATTACGTCAGCCCCGCACATCTATGACGTCACTTCCGCCGGCCGGACGGGTGGGTACGGGGGGCATGACCTGTTTACGTCAGATTTATGGGATTTATATGGGAAGGTTTTTGTTAATTATGTATCGACTAGCTTCTGCCGCTGTTTTACTCGTAGCTTCCGTTCCCTTAGGAATTGAGGGATAAAATATAGCCTATGTTATTCCCTGATAATGTAGCTTTGTAATGGTGAAAGAATCATTCAGATCGGTCCAGTAGTTTCAGAGCCTATTCGTTACAAACTAACAAACAATCTAATCTTTCCTATTCATAATATTAGTGTAAACATATAAAAAGTTTGTCATATAAGTCATCGCAGTCATCTACTTCTATATATCTATCTATATATATATAAAAGAAAGTCGGGTTTGTTTCAACACTTATAACTCGAGATCAGCTGAACCAATTTTCATGGTTATTGATTCGTTGGATTTGTCTCCGCCCCGAATAGCAGAATACATCCTAAAAAGAATGAAAACTGGATGTGTGTAATAAATACTTAATCATTTCAATAAATGCTGATTTGTTTATTACATGTCAAACATTTGTTGTCCAATACTGTCAAATACTGTAACAACTATTCATTTGTGCGTTCAGAAATTATTTTTTGTAAAATGTCTCTAAAGTTCAGGTACTGTTTTATTTGTGTAAATTATTTATTAATTATTTAATTTTTAATTTCCGAAAATAATACCTAATAATACCTGATTTTTAATTTGGTCGGTTTTTAAATTGATCCATTTTAAGTTTTGTCACAATTAAAACTTCTGAACGCAATCACAATATTTGACATTAGATTTGACAACCAAATGTGGCAACTGTAATACCTATGTCAATCCATCCTGTCGCACTTCAAAACATGGAAAAAGTTATACGATATTGTGTTACCATATCTATGAGTGCATCCTTTTATTTAACTTTCTTTCTATGTATCTATCTAATCAGCCCGTAATAACCCACTGCTGAGCATAGGCCTCTTTCTTTTTACATCTCATCCACTGCCTACCCGCTGCTCGGACAATGTCGTCTACCCACCGGGCCGGCGGTGGTCTACCCGGTTTCCTGTGTCTCTCTCTTGGCCACCACTCTGTCATAGCTTTAGCCCATCTTCCGTCATCCCGCCTTGCCAGATGTCCCGCCCAACCCCACTTTAATCCCGTGGTCCCTTTACCCACATCCACGACTTGCGTTTTACGTCGTATTTCGACTGTTGGGTATTCGGTCCACGAGGGAGATGCCCAGCATGGTTCGCTCCATGGCTCTTTGAGCAACCATTATTTTATACATGTTGCCTTTTGTAAGCGACCATGTTTCAGCACCATAGGTGACGATAGGCAGAATGCACTGATTAAATGCCCAAGGCATTCAGCATTTCTTCAGATACTGAGGAATATTAGAGCGGAACATGTCATCAAGTTTCCCAAATGCAGCCCAACCTAACTGGAGCCGTCTAGCAATCTCCTTCACCTGAGACTCCCGGTCAAACGACGTCCAAGATAGATGTAGTGGTCTACATGTTCTATTGGGGAGTTACCCACATTACTGGTAGCTGTTCCAATTGGATGACTAGCCATGAGCTTTGTGGTCAGTTAAGTTAGAGATAAGAAGTGCTTCATCTACAATAAACATGTGAACTAAGCATCGTTGGTTGTTTCTCTCCATCACCGCTTCAACATATCACAAGCTTGGTTTTGAACATGTTCATACAAAGATCCACTTTCAGGGATGCTTCGTGTAGTTTTGTAAGCATAGATTGAAGATCAGCAACTTTCGCAGATAGTAGAAGAAGGTCGTCAGCAAAAGCAGATGCGACATGCGTGTGCCATTTATATTTATTCCTCTCTCTCCCCAGTCTAGAGATTTAATTACGTCTTCTAGCATATTAGTGAAGAGCTTTGGCAAGAGATTATCCCCTTGCCTCACACCTCGCTTGATGGGGACGAAATCTGTCAGCTTTTGCACCTGTAGAGTAGCCTTTCGGTGTTCGTGCACATCAAACCGTTTACGCACGTACTTACGCAGCGGAAGCTCTCAAAAGGAAAAAAAATCTCGGGGTTTTTAAACATTCTTCATTGGTACTCCGCTCCTATTGGTCGTAGCGTGATAATATATAGCCTATAGCCTTCAATAAATGGACTTTCTAATACTGGAATAATTTAGCAAATCAGACCAGTAGTTTCTGAGATTAGCGCGTTCAAGCAAACAAACTCTACCGCTTTATAATATTAGTATAGATGTATAGATTGGGGCAGTACGAAGTCTGCCGGGTCAGCTAGTATATATATAAAAGAAAGTCGTGTTAGTTACACTATTTATAACTCAAGAACGGCTAAACCGATTTGGTTGAAAATTGGTAGGGAGGTACTTTAGAACCAGGAGACGGACATAGGATACTTTTATCCCGGGAAAATTGAAGTTCCCCGGGAACGCGGGTGAGACCGCGGGGAGCCACTAGTAAAATATGAAATCTAGCTAGACAGACAGACAGACAGAGCTTCACAGCTCCGTCAACTTGACAGTTTGGTGTGTTCCATTAATCATTTTGAATCAAAACTTCCAAAGCACTTGAAAAGCTCAAAAGCTCACTTCAACTTAAAACGTCTAAATCTAGACTTGTGAGTGCTAAGTTTGGGGGGTAGATTGTAAATTCCTCGGTGTGTGAAGTTAATCTAAGTTACAAGGGTGAACTGGGTGAGAAAACGTCATTAATATCATTTCTCATTACTTGAGACTTCATTTAGGAGTGAAATTTTATGTAAGCCTTAAAAGTGTTTTGTCAGTTGTCGGGTATAAATGAAAATGTTAATTCCCCGTGGATTTTCTTTGATTTAATATATTTATAAGGTAGAAGGAAAGAAAAATAGGTAGGTAGGTATATTTATTTTAAACTTACTTCAGTTCCGGGGCTTAAACCTAGAACCTCGGTAAAGTTAGAATGCTACATTATCAGGGAGTGACATAGAATACTTTTAAATCCCATATTCCAACGGGATCTAAGCGGGTGAAACCGCGCGGCGCAAGAAAGTCCATTAGGCAATAAATTCAACTTAAAATAATCCTTGTTTGGAACTCGACAGACATGACGATACTAAATATTTTCTAAATATTTGTTAATCTAAATCCTTATATAGCTAACAACGAAATTAACAATTAAAATTTAAATCGGTTGAACTATCTACACAGAATTAACAGAAATATGAATAAAACTGAAAACTGTGAATTTTAATACGTCTGAGTATGTTGTATTCCCTACTGTCATGTTTATTCGGCAATTATGCAGCCAGTTACAAATTTGCATTTTTAACATTTCAGGCGCGGATATTTTTTGTTGGTGTCTGGGGTTTATGTATAAATTATGCGGGCATATTATGAAAAATATATATATTTTGTGATACCAACAAGTATGTGAAACTATTTACCTTGTAGCTATACTAATATTATTTTTTTATACCACAAAGGTGGCAAACAGGCATACAGTCCGGATGGGAAGCGGTTATTGTAGCCTATGGACGCTTGCAACACCAGGGGCGTTACTCACGCGATGCCGACCCTGTAAAAATCTCTTCACTCCCTTCTTGAAGAACCCCATACTGTAGTCCATTGGGAATACCATGGCGGGGAGCTCATTCCACAACCTGAGTGTTCGTCGCAAGAAACTCCTCTGGAAGCGCAGGGTTCGAGACCAATTCGACCGATCTGAATAATTCTTTCACCAATAGTATTCGCTATATTTTATTCCTGTATTCTTAGTGGAACGAGAACTACGTGAAACCGCGGGGCAAAAGCTAGTATTAGATAATTCTACTTAATATAAAAATGCGATCGTCTGTGACTATTAATGGATGTTTTCTCTTTCATGCAATCACGGCACAGAATAAAAATACATTCAGGAATGACAATGGTTACATTATATCCCGGGAAAGATAAAGGTCCCTCAGGGATGTGAGTAAAACCGCAGGGAGCCACTAGTTTGTATTTAAAACCACTTCTGATTTCAAAACACGTAAAATATATCCAAAGGAACACAGGATTCTAAAACTCATCTATATATACATACAATATTCAGGAGACAAGCAATATTGAAAGATCGTGAGATATCCTTGAACAATATCCTGGCTTTACATCTATCCCGGGACATCTGATAATACGGATTGGGTCGGCGTACTCTGTCACTGGGAAAATTGAGTGCATTGGATCACGATCCGGGACAATACAACATGTTCCTAATGTAGATGTGGAAAAGAGATAGCTATATGTTATCAAGGTGTATTCTACAAATATTTTAAACGCAAAAGTTTATGAGAATGTATGTTTGTTACTCTTCCACGCAACAACTACTGAACGGATTTTAATGAAATTTGAATTTTTTTTTTTTATACCACAAGGGTGGCAAACAGGCATACGGTCCCACCTGATGGGAAGCGGTTACCGTAGCCTATGGACGCTTGCAACACCAGAGGCGTCACTCACGCGTTGCCGACCCTATAAAAAAGGGAGCAACTGTATAGGCAGTGAAAGGGACAAAGCGCAATGCACGCCGAAGGGCCAAACAGGCATCACTCCTGCACACCCCTACGACGCTACTCCATCCCTGGTCCCCTCACTGCCGCTACAGGGTCTCCTCATGGAGCTCTGGCTACCTTACTCACCGCAGGAACACAACACTACATGTAGTGTTATTTGGCTGCGGTCTTCTGTAAGGTGGAGGTACTACCCCAGTCGGGCTCCTCCAATTTCGAACGGATAAATCCGTTGCGCCTTACCTCCTTGAATGAAATAAAAATATAAATTCGATAAATAAATATACATGTATACTACTTTTTATCCTAGAAAAAATTAAAACCTCCAGGGAACGCGAGTAAAACCGCGGCGAGTCACTAGTATAATATATTATACCTACTATTCATATTTACTTAAATGATTCATAAGAAAAATGACAAATTTTATTTCAAAGTCATTCGGTCAAATATTCGTCCCAATCGGCAATCGAACTCCAACCGGCATCCATCCGCTAAACCGACGGGCACAACACAAATGACTCACAATAAACCTCTGTTATTGCGTGTCTATTTTATCCTCACACATTGTCAACTGCGAAGATATTTATTTTAATACTCACTGGCTATCGATCTGGGAGTTAGAGGGGGGGGGGGAGACCACCCTCCCCCCCAATGGGGTGGCTAATAATAGACTTCATTCTCCCCCATCCATCCCTTACACTCATGTCTCAGAGACTTTGTAGGACTCTGTAAGCGTTTGTATATTTAAGTACCTAGTTTATTATGTAGGAAATTATATTATGTTCTTTGGAATAATTTATTAATTTTTTTATATTCTTCTATATAAGTATATATATAACGTAGTCCCTGCCGCCTCTGTCTGTCTGAACGCGATCAACACAAAAAATACTGAACAGATTTTCATGCGGATTTCTCCAAATTACGGGGTATTGCCTGGGAAGGTTTTATGTATAATACCTACATAAATTTGAACCGGTAGAGAAGAATGAAATTGATTTATTTCTTGTTTCTTCTCAAAAAACTCGAGTATTTGACATAATACTAGAATTCGCTAAAATCGTGTGTACACAGAAACAAAACTTATAGACTACAGAAAGTGCAAGGATCATTTTTAGGACTTGGTGCACGGTTTTATAATAAAACTAGTGGCTCCCCGCGATTTCACCCGCGTTCCCGGGATAAAAAGTAGCCTATGTGTTATTCCAGAACATATTCTAGCTCTGTGCCAAATTTCAAGCAGATCCCTTCAGCCGTTGGAGCGTGAAAGAGTAACAAACATCCATACAAACTTTCGCATTTATAATATTAGTAGGATAAATTTAAGGACCGAGTTAAGTCAGCTTTGGTACAGAAGGCTTATCCTACTAATATTATAAATGCGAAAGTTTGTAAGTATGGATGTATGTATGTATGGATGTTTGTTACTCTTTCACGCTCCAACGGCTGAAGGGATCTGCTTGAAATTTGGCACAGAGCTAGAATATGTTCTGGAATAACACATAGGCTAATTTTTATCCCGGGAACGCGGGTGAAACCGCGGGGAGCCACTAGTTATAGTATAATTGATTATACACTAGACACAAAAAGTTAGGGATATAAAAAAATATTGAAATTTTTGGGTGATTTTCAAAGAGTTATAACTTCGCGGAAAATAATTGTACAGCAAAAAAAAGAAAACCGAATTGTAGCTACAAGTGTCTAGTTTTCAGATATGACCATGAATTTTTTGTATTATGTTTGAATCTGGAGAAATACAAAGAAAAGTACCGAGGAAAAAAAAATACAAATTTTCTGTCGTCTAAAAAAGGGCCTCTGGGCTTCAAAAATGATTTTTTTATGGTTTTTGTCAAATCCTCTTTTAGGATATTTAATGCCCTTTAATTTGTTGTAATTAAGAAGCCTGTACAATGATTTACCACGGAGTTATTGTCAATCAACCGAAAAAAGAAGTTTTTAACTTTGACGATCAATAACTCTGAGGATAATGATCGTATAAGAAATCTAAGATAGGTTTTGAAAAGAACACAATATTCTCTATAAGAAAACGTGAACGGCTTTTGTCGAAAACATTTTTATTCACTCAAAAACTTTGACTGAAAAAAAGGCGAAAATTTGCATAATTAAGGATATTTAGATAACTTGGTATAAATTGGGATAAAATAGATGAATGAAGGATGTCGTCGGTAATTTTTTAACCTTAAAGTGTCCTGGAAAATCCCTGAAAAACTCAAAGCGCTGGAATGCTTCTTACTTAGTGTCCCGAGGCTCTAAATTTATTAAAATAAATCTCCTTAATTATGCAAATTTTGGCCATTTTTTCAATCAAAGTTTTCACTTCCATGAAAATGTTTTCGACATAAGTTGTTTACGTTTTCTTATAGAGAATACTGTGTTCTTTTTAAAACCCATCTTCGATTTCCTATACGATCATTATTCTCAGAGTTATTGATTGACAAAGTTAAAAAGTTATTTTTTCGGTTGATTGACAATAACTCCGTGATAAATCATTGTACAGAGTTCTTAACTACAACAAATTAAAGGGCATTGAATTTTCTGACAGAACATTAAACAAAAACAATAAAAAAATCATTTTTGAAGCCCATAGACCTTTTTTTCGATGACAAAAAATTAGCATTTTTTTTCCTTGGTAGTTTCCATAGAATTTCTCTAGATCCAAATAGGATACAAAAAATTCATGACCATATCCAAAAACTAGACACTTAAAGCTACAGTTTGGTTTTCTATTTTTTGCTGTGGGATTATTTTCCGCGAAGTTATAACTCTTTGAAAATCACCCAAAAATTTCAATATTTTTTTATATCCCTAACTTTTTGTGTCTAGTGTATTAATGATAGCTGCCTCCCCGCGGTTTTACCCGCGTAGTTCCCGTTCCCGTGGGAATACAGGGATAAAATATAGCCTATGTTACTCGGGGATAATGTAGCTTTCCAAAGGTGAAAGAATTTTTGATATCGGTCCAGTAGTTTCGGAGCCTATTCATTACAAACAAACAAACAAATCTTTCCTCTTTATATAATAATAATAATTAGTATTAGTATTAGTATAGATGACGAGGCATGGGTATAGCGCTAGTTCTATTAGGACTAATATTAATATTGTTAAAGAAATTGTTAAAACTTGTTTTGAAAAGAGTAATTGCTGAGTTTCTTGCCGGAGCATTAGAGTCGACGTTTCATAAATAAGTGCCTGTGAAGGCCTAGTTGAATTAATAAATTTATTTCATTTCATTTCAACAAGTGTGGTAAGAAGCACTTGAGATGTTAATAACACTCAAGTACAACTTAAGTTCGAAATGTTGCCATATGTCAGCTCAGTTCAGTTTCCGGTTATATTGCTAAACGTGACAAGGGCACTCAAACTTTGCCAATATAACGCACAGACACGACGCTCGCAGCATTTTAGATGGCCGCCAAATACCCGCGTTTTTCGACGCCATTTTGCTTTTTCAGACGCCATTTTGCTTTTTAAAAGTTCGAAGTTTACGTTTGGGATTTTTATTTATTTAGCAACACTAACATCACGTTTACACTCACACATCTTAAAATCTAGGTACCTACAGTAACATTTCTTGTAAACATGACAATTACAAGTGTCGACAGCATTTGTAATTAAACAGTATCACTTACTCGCTAATTAATAAACTAAAAAACTAAAAAATAGACCAATACAAAAAATAAACAAAAAAATTAACATTAACAATATCTTGAAAAGTTTAAATTTTGAAATCTTTTAAAATTAAAATTAATGAGATCATTGGTTCTCTCAACCGTTGAGAGAGTTGGTAAAGTTATTTTTTAACTGATGTTATGACTAATCTAACAAGACTTACAGCCTTCAATAATAAAGTCATATTATTCAATGATTACTTATTGTATGATAAAGTTAAATTAATTATATTGATCAGAAGAAATTCCGTGATCTATATGCCTTTTTATTTATAATAAGCTTATACCTAGGGGCTTTACCAGCGAAGTTTCCGTTCCCGTAGGAATACAGGGATAAAATATAACGTATGACACTTACAAATAACGTAGCTTCCTGTCGATGAAGGAATATTATTCAGATTGGTCCTGTAATTTCGAAAATATTCATAAAAAAAAAACAATCAAAGGAAAATTATATCTTTCCTCTTTATATATTATTATGAATACATTAGTATTGATTTTATTTATATGTTTTAAACGTGTTTTTAGATTACGAAGTAGATATTCGTGAGTAACTAAAATGTACAATTTTAGAATGGAATTGAACTGGCGACCCGACACGTGTCCCAGACGTGAGATATATCCACGCTCCGTCACAGTCACACCGCTACACCTTATCTATACTAATATTATAAAGAGGAAAGATTTGTTTGTTTGTTTGTTTGTTTGTAACGAATAGGCTCCGAAACTACTGGACCGATTTCAAAAATTCTTTCACCTTTGGAAAGCTACATTATCCCCGAGTAAAATAGGCTATATTTTATCCCTGTATTCCCACGGGAACGGGAACTACGCGGGTAAAACCGCGCGGAGGCAGCTAGTAATATATATAATATATAAAAGGCATATATCTCTGAGCAGGTTTTATTAAAGTGCCAACATAGTAATATGTCAGCTTTATATAGATACTAAGCTTCGCGGTTTCACCGGCCTAGTTCCCGTTCCCGTGGGAATACAGGAATAAAATAAAGCCTATGTTACTCCCTGATAATGTAGCTTTACATCGATTTATTTTATTGGCAAGGTTTTTTTTAAATCGGTTTGTGGTTTGAGTGTAAAAGCGTAACAAACTCATATTTTTATTTACACTAATATTATAAAGAGGAAAGATTTGTATTTTTGTATGTAACGAATAAACTCAAAAACTACTTGACCGTTTTTAAAAATTCTTTCACCATTCGAAAGCTACATTATCCACGAGTAACATAGGCTATATTTTATCCCTCTATTCCCACGGAAACGGGAACTACGCGGGTAAAACCGCGCGGAGGGAGCTATTAATAATATTTTGTATTGTTGTAAGGTTAAATTCGATTCCCTGTTCGGACAAGGTCCTTCATTTAAACATTGTAAACCGATGCAGTCATACCATAAAATTAACAGTATGTATTTTCACGCCTAAATTACACTTTTATTTTATTCAGTTTTTCCGTTACTACCTACTAGCTGCCTCCCAGCCCCGGATCTTCAATTTTTTTTAGGCGGGGCAAAAACTGAATAATGCCGCCCCCCCCCCCCCGTGCCCACTTTATCATCATTGTAATTTCAGATGTCCACTTATGTTACAGATATATAGGCATGAACGTGTGGATATATCTATTTATATACACACTATAGACACAAAAAGTTGGGAATATAAATAAATTTCGAAATTTTTGGGTGATTTTCAACGAGCTATGACTCCGAGGAAAATAATCGTACAGCAAAAAAAGAGAACTAAATTGTAGCTTCAAGTGTCTAGTCTTTAGATACGACCATGACTTTTTAGTATCATTTTTTGGGTCTTGAGAAATTTTAAGGAAACTACCAAGGAAAAAAATGCAACATTTTTGTCGTCAAAAAAAATATCCATTGAAAAGGCTTAAAAAAATTTTTCTGTTGTTTTGTCAAATGCACTTTTAGGAAATTTTATGCCCTTTAATTTGTCCTAATTAAGAAGCCTGTACGATGATTTTCCACGGAGTTATTGTCCGTCAAACCAAAAAAGTACTTTTAACTTCGACAATAAATAACTCTGTGAATAAAGATCGTATAGGAAATTGAAGAAGGGTTTTGAAAATTACACAACATTCTCTATAAGAAAACATGAATGGCTCTTGTCGAAAACATTTTTTTTTAATTGAAAACTTTGTCTGACAGACAAACATACACACACAAAGTCTCGAAAAAAAAGGAAAATTAAAAAAAAAGGATCTTTTATCTCTTTCATCCAGCAATAAATATTACTGAGAAAAAAAAGAGTTTCAATGAAAAAATTATTAAAATCGAACCATCGTTCATAATGGTGATTTAAGCGAAAACAATTTTAAAGCCTCGGGGTACTAAGTAAAAAGTATTGCAGCGCTTTGAAATTTTCAGGGATTTTCCAGGACACTTAGTTAAAAAATTACCGGCGATATCCTTCATTCATCCTTTTTATCCAAAGTTATACCAAGTTATCTAAATATCCTTAGTTATGCAATTTTTTGCCTTTTTTTCAGTCAAAGTTTTCAATTCAATACAAATGTTTTCGACAAGAGCCATTGATGTTTTCTAATAGAGAATATTGTGTAGTTTTTAAAAATTTTCTTCAGTTTTCTATACGATCATTATTCCCAGAGTTATTCATTGTCAATGTTAAAAAGTATTTTTTAGTTTGACTGGCAATAACTCCGTGGTAAATCATCGTATAGGTTTCTTAATCACAACAAATTAAAGGGCATTAAATTTTCTAAAAGAGTATTTGACAAAAATAATAGAAAAATATTTTTTTAAGCCCGTACAATTTTATTTAGATGACAAAAAATTTGTATTTTTTTTCCTTGGTAGTTTCCTTAGAATTTCTGCAGACCCAAAGATGATACAAAAAATTCATGGTCGACATGGTCGTATCTGAAAACTAAACACTTGAAGCTACAATTTGGTTTTCTTTTTTTTCTGTACGATTATTTTCCTCGGAGCTCGTTGAAAATCACCCAAAAATTTCGAAATTTATTTATATCCCTAATTTTTTGTGTTAGTGTATAATGCTGAAGAGTTTGTTTGTTTGCTTGAACGATTTAATCTCAGGAACTATATAACTAGATAGTCAATTTATCAAGAAAGTTTACAGGCTATAGGTACATATATCATCACGCTACGACGAATAGGAGCGGAGCATAAACCAAAAATGTTGAAAAAAACGGGCAAATGATGCTAACGAAGTTGCGCGGGTCAACTATGTATATTTTATACACAGGATAGGATTTAAAATATGATAAATATATTACCTATTGCATTTTTGTATTGAAATTACAATTTGAACGGGAGAGAACTGGGAGTATATTGGAGCGCTAGACTGTCGGCGAGGCATTCGGACTTTTCATCACTCTCAAACGCGGGAGGTTTAAACCATGCCTACGTGCCTCGCGAATAATAAAATGTTCGTATAGCATGTCTCACTTGTCGCTCTTGCCGCCCCAGTCACATGGTCTGTGTGCTGTATCCTTGGGTATCGGTCGAGTTGATATGGCCACAGCAAAATGAGAATGAATTTCTGTACTTGTACTATTATTTATTCTATGGTTAAAGTTGTCCATTTGTCTGTCAAGTGTGAATTTGCCGCCCCCCTGAACGTGCCGCCCGGGGCGTGGGCCCCGGCTTGCCCCCCCCTAGATCCGGCCCTGCTGCCTCCCCGCGGTTTTACCCGCGTAGTTCCCGTCCCAGTAGGAATACGGGGATGAAATATAGCCTATGTTATGAATAACGTAGCTTTCTATTGATGAAAGAATTGTGCAGATCGGTTCAGTAGTACCGGTGCCTATTCGTTACAAACAAACAAATGATTCCTGTTTATATTATTAGTAAAGGAGAGCCAGTGATTTGTTGACAGCTAACAAGAAAATGTACTTACGTTGTAGCAAATACAGGCGCGTTAGACGTAAAAAAATAATGAGTAATTTATTTTTATTGAGAAAAAATCGTGTTTTATTCTTAGCCGTCCTATCAGAAATAAGAACAATCAAGATTAACAATTAACTACTTTTTATGCTGAATTTAATTACGTTTCAAGCTATAAAACGGGCGGAAGTTATTACTTTTTTAATGCCTCAAATCTCTGCGGAAATCTATTCCTTTAATTTCTCAAATGCCTAATCGACTTTTACATAAACTCGCGTCTCTGCGTTTAATTGCCTCTAATAATGAGTAGGCGTTTTCTTTACAACAGTATAAAGTTTTTCGCCTTGTCATCACACTCTAAAAGGGGAAATCGAGGTCAAAACAAGCTGATTTAATTAAAAAAGTATTGTTGGAAAACTTGCAAGTTATTTTGACAGTTAAAATAGTTTGCGGCCAAGAGGAAATACATTATGAGTTAAAAAATAGCCCGTTCTAAATGGATTGTGCCAAGATGTTCTTGTAATTATGATTCAGAGATGCATAAGGAACTCGTTATTTATAGTTTTATGTAGGTTTTTTTACAGTTTCTATTATTAATTTATTTATTCAGACTGATGTCACATTTAATATTAATCAAAATCAAAGCGTAAGTAAAGCTACGCAGATACTCAAACAAACTTAAACTTAGAGAGGTACTTTTTACAACTTGAATAGGTATAGCCCGTATAGCAAGCATAAACTATTACCTATGTATTTTAAAAGAGTTTTTTTATATTATGTAAATACGGGACGCCATTTTTACAAATTATTTATTATATGAACATTGGGACATACCAAGCTGGCTGTCTTCTTTCTGTCATTTTTTTATGGCACACACACACATGTAAACACACTTAAAACCATTGTCTTTATCGGGAATCGATAATAGTCAACTTAGAATAACTAACCATAACACCAAATCTCCCGTCATATATAAAAAAAACCTTCCTCACACAAAAAAAAACCTACCAACTGCACCTGTTGCATGAATTCGAGGTACCAGGAGATCATGAACGCCAGACGGTTTGCAAAAACGACTACCACATCATAGCTATAGAAAAAGCTTTCAGCACTCCTACTCTATAAGTTATCGACGATGTCTCACCGTTATCATATCCTCTGTCTCGTTTGCTCCCTTCGCTGTCACGTGAGAGGTCCGAGGGTTCAGACATGCATTGAAGTATGATCGCGTATTGAATACAAAGGGGGTGAATACCTATGAATATTGGAATAGGCCTTCAGGCTCGAGTCATAATGGTGGGCATTCAATAGAACGCCGGTGGAATTCCGAATGGGGCTTATGCCCTGAAATGAAGCGGGCTTTTTAATACAAAGGATTTTTAGCGAGGTTATACCGATGAACAAAAAAGCCGCACCAAACCGTAGCAGATCAGTGGTAAACGCAATTTGAGGGTGCAGGTTCAAATACAGGAGTCTAATGAGGGATTTACACTAATATGTCTGTTTGTCCTGTGTCTGCATTTAAATATCTATATAAGTATGTATTTAAAAGTGGTATATCAGCTCTCTGGTTACCATATCACAAGTTCTGCTTAGTTTGGAATCAGATTGGCCGTGTGTGAAAATGTCCCGGGATATTTATTGCTACACCACGCCATAGGTACTCGAGAAAATATGGTAACAACCAAGAGCTTTTCTTTGGTCGTCATTATCAGCTGATGCATCTCCACCGAGGACCACGAGCCTTTACTAACAACGAGAGGATTTTGGCAATAGTCCACCACGCTGGACTAATCCGGACTTCGTATGCCTTTGAATGTGACTGGGGCATACAGGTCCACGATGTTTTCCTTCACCGAAAAAGCCAGTAATAATAAATAATAAATATCCTGGGACATTTTTCACACACGGGCAATCTGATTCCAAACTAAGCAGAGCTTGTGATATGGTAACCAGATAGCTGATATACTACATATACTACTTTTAAATACATACGTATATAGATATTTACATCCAGACACAGGACAAACAGACATATTCACGAATACAAATGTTTGTCCTGGGTGGGTTTCGAGCCCGCGACCCGCGGCTTAAGAGTCAGGGTCACTAACCACAAAGCCAACAGGGCTGTCAGAAACTATTTTCAAGACAAACTTAGTTTTAAACATTTCAAGGATTTGGTGGTTTTTTCTTATTTTAAACAAAAATATGTACGTCCATCCCACTGGTATCCTAAACTATAACTATACAAGTTAACATCCTCATAATCACTGACCCGGGGTGAGAGCTTAAAATTTTAATGGAACCCTTTCGCAAGTGGATAGTGAGACCAGCGAGACTAATTGGGTTGTCGCACTAGCGCCATCGGCCGGGCGACGCGTGATTTGAGCCGGATTACGGTTGTCAACATGATGTCGATCTATATTCGCCCCGCGGTTTCACCCGTGATCACAGGGGTATCAAAAATAAATAGTAGCCCATTCTCAGACCTACTGAATATGCATAAAAAATTTCATAAAAATCGGTCAAGCCGCGGAGGAGTATGGTAACCAACATTGAGACACGAGAATTTTATATATAAGATTATCTAAGCGAATGTAACTCTGTCTGTCTCGCTTTCGCGCTAAAACTATTTAAGCAAATTGGTAGGCACACAGATTTTTTGTTGTTTGATTTTTTTAATGTTACCGTACCGTAGATATCTTAGATTTATGTGTAAACATGATGTTAGTGTTACAAAATAAATAAATAAAAATTATAATTCCACATGGTGGCAACCCTGAGCACAAAAGGATTGAATATTAATTGCGAATGTCAACCGCTCGCATGTCACGGTTTTTGGAATATAAATGTTAGTGACGACCCCTAAAACCTTCACATATTTAAATACTTTTGTAAATTAATTTACTTCTACCTTCAATTTATACTATAACTAACTGCCTCCGCGCGGTGTTACCCGCGTAGTTCCAGTAAAATAAACCACTGGTTAATGTAAGAAAATATATATTTAATCAAAACCTTTATTCAATACTCACCTTAATAACCTTTATATCAACGTTTTAATGAAATAACCAACCTCGTTACAAACCTGACAAGTCTTAAAACTATATACAACTTGTAAATCTTATTAAAGTATTATTCTTAATTAATCGCAATTTAAATGAACATTAACAATATTTAACATAACACACTTAAATGCCAACAGGCATAAACAAGATGAGATGTTATCACGCTGAGACGCCAGACGTTTCTGCCGCCACAAAGCACGCCGTTGTCAGCAAGTTAACCTTACTTTCTTTCGCGCCTAGTTTTCTATTGGTCGGTTCCATAAACAGGATTTGACGTCATTTGCTCAGAGATGTTGCCACTGGAAAATTCATGGCGACAACACCAGTAGGAATGAAAATAAAAAAAAATTTATTACCTACTGCAAAATACCTTCGATTATATACATAAAACAAGAACAAAGTTTTGCAGACAATTATATAATCTAATTAACATATACACAGGGAATACAGGGACTAAATATAGCCTATGTTACTCCCTGATAATGTAGCTTTCTATTGGTGAAAGGGTTTTCCGATCGGTCCAGTAGTTTTTAAGTTTATACAAAAATACAAATATTTCCTACATATTTATAATATTAGTATAGACAACAATAATATGATATTATAAAGAGAAAATATAGATATTTTGTTTGTTTTAAATAGGCTCATAAACTGGTCTGATTGGTCTCATAGGCTATATTTAATCCCGTGTTCCTACGGGAACGGAGGCAGCTAGGATAAATATTTAATACTGGTGGACTGACCACCTGATAGACCCAGATCTACATGGAAATCGTTGGCCCTATATTCAGCTGTGGACTTATGATGATGATGACCTTTTGGTTTCTTCCACAGGAGCTAGCAGCGGCGACACCTCCCCACCGCAACTGGCGAGGCATCCTCATCGCACTGCTCGTGATAGCAGCTGTCCTAGGCCTGATCGTGTTCAGCATCGCCCTCCTCACGCCGGCCGGGGACGGAGGGCGCGTGAGGGGCCGCCGACCGACCCTCCACGATGTCCTCACTGAACACTACAAGCCGTTTAATGGGACTTGGATGTCAGGTAGGTGGTTTTTTGGTTGATGATGAAGTTTCGGTCGATAGGCTTTTTATTTTTATACCACATTTCGGTCCTTATAATTTGAAAAAAACATTTTGAATGTCACATCCATCCATCGATATATATGTCGATGCATCCATCAGTATTTTGTTTTTAATGTTTATAATACGAGTAGTAGATTTTTTATATCCTGGGACTAGTCTAGTATAAAATATAGAGTAGGTATTTATCAACATGAGATATTTCCGCGATGAGACTATGTACATAATATATTACTAGTAGCTCCCCGCGGTTTCACCCGCGTTCCCGGAATATCCCGGGAAAATTTAAGATCCCCAGGAACGCGGGTACACAGGTACCAAAGTTTATTTTTATTGGTTCTGTAGTTTTAGCGTGAAAGCGAGACAGACATACATACCTACAGACAGACAGAGTTACTTTCGCATTATAATATTAGTTAGGAAATCATCATCTCTATCGAAGACTTCAAACGAACAATTATTTGTTATTTTAGAAAACCTTTTCCATTCGTCTCTAGATTTCTAATATTAAATTCACAGAGACATTGTGAAAGTCAAAATCTTATGATGAATTCAGTTATCTGAGAGAAGGGAGATGTAGGGATAGTCTATCTCTTTCTATCTTACCTTTAGGACCGATTTAAATGGTTAATTCGCTACTCGTAAAGTAATGATTGGGTGGCGGCAACGACATGATAGTTGAAGACTCCTAATGCATTATTACTTGCTATGATAGCAATTCTATCGACCAACGAAAGTGTGATGTTAGGAACTGATTAGTCCAGGCTTGTGGTCACGAAGACTCTGCTGATTTATCTGTCATTACTGGCCAATCGATAGTTAGGTCTTATTTTATATTATAAATATTTTAATATAATATATAATCTATAGCATATGAAATTTAAAGCATTTGTAATAGGGTACAAAATTTCTGCTCCTGTAGCTGCTACCGGTTTGGAAATCATGCTTTTACTAAGAAAAACCGCCGAGAATCTAAGCAAGATTACATATTTTATAACTTAACTAAGGCTAATACAATTTTCTTTAAACCGTTTCACAATTTGTATACGAGTAGATAAAAGAAATGATAGATAAGGAGTCTACTAGCTATCATGTCTATTGACGTGGGCAGAGATTAAATATTAACGGCTACAGACTTCTGAAAGGCTGGTAAGTGTATTAAATTACTGAGTTTCAAACTTTCCGCTGCTTATCACAAAGATGGGATTCAGGACCGTCCCAGTCAGTCCCAGACCACTTTATATATATATACTTATATATATCAAACGGAATCTCATTAAGTAAAAGGTACTGTTACTTTAAAAGTTAATAATTAATTATAACCTTTTGATATAGAAAGGTTATTTCTTTTTTAAATAATTTTTCTTATTTTATATTATTACTAGCCTCCCCGCGTTTCCAGGGAATATTTAATTGTCTCGGTATAAAACTAGCCTATTATTAATCCAGGTTATAAACTATTTCTATTACAAATTTCATTAAAATCCGTTCAGCAGGTTTTGCGTGTAAGAGGAACAAACTAACATCTATCCATACATACATACTCACACACTTTCGCATTAATAATATTAATAGGATTAGTTATAACAACAAAATATACCCTTAATAAATTACTCTACCCCACAATAAGTGAAGCCGTATCCTCGAAAAGTTTTCTATACTAACTCAAATATAGCTTAAAGCTAAGCAAAGTTTATACAAGTGTATTCTGTAGGCCGCACTCGACCGGCGCGCCTTGGTGCAGCGGACCTCTCACGTGATAGTGCACTGAACGAGCGGGACAGAGCATAGAGTCGAGTCGAGCTAGTGTCTATTACCCTAGTAAGTTTCAGTTTGTATTCTGTAGGCCGCACTCGACCGGCGCGCCTCGGTGCAGCGGACCTCTCACGTGATAGTGTACTGAACGAGCGGGACAGAGCATAGAGTCGAGTCGAGCTAGTGTCTATTACCCTAGTAAGCTTCAGTTTGTATTCTGTAGGCCGCACTCGACCGGCGCGCCTCGGTGCAGCGGACCTCTCACGTGATAGTGTACTGAACGAGCGGGACAGAGCATAGAGTCGAGTCGAGCTAGTGTCTATTACCCTAGTAAGTTTCAGTTTGTATTCTGTAGGCCGCACTCGACCGGCGCGCCTCGGTGCAGCGGACCTCTCACGTGATAGTGTACTGAACGAGCGGGACAGATCATAGAGTCGAGTCGACCTTGCAACTTAATCGAACAGGGTTGGATTTATGTAACACTAGCTGCCTCCCCGCGGTTTTACCCGCGTAGTTCCCGTTCCCGTGGGAATACAGGGATAAAATATAGCCTATGTTACTCGGGGATAATGTAGCTTTCCAAAGGTGAAAGAATTTTTGAAATCGGTCCAGTAGTTTCGGAGCCTATTCATTACAAACAAACAAACAAACAAACAAACAAACAAACAAACAAACAAATCTTTCCTCTTTATAATATTAGTATAGATTAAACAAACAAGGCCGTTTCCTATTGTTTTGTTTGTTATTTGATCGTAATCTTAAAGCTTCATTTATGTTATTTGGATTCCGTAAACGAATATTATACATACGAAAGTTTGTATGTACCTATGGATGTATATTTGTTACTCTTTCACACAAAAACCTCTGAATGGATTTGAATGAAATTTGGCACACAGTTAGAATATGTTCTGGAATAACATCTAGTCTACTTTTTATCCTATGAGTATTGAAGATCCCCGGGTACGCGGGTGAAACAGCGGGTCAACACTAGTACGGTTATAATATTATTCTATACTAATATTATAAAGAGGAAAGATTTGTTTGTTTGTTTGTTTGTAATGAATAGGCTCCGAAACTACTGGACCGATTTCAAAAATTCTTTCACCTTTGGCAAGCTACATTATCCCCGAGTAACATAGGCTATATTTTATCCCTGTATTCCCACGGGAACGGGAACTACGCGGGTAAAACCGCGCGGAGGCAGCTAGTATTTGATATTGTTAGAAGAGTTTTCTTTCTTCTAATACTTTCTTATCGATCTACGAGCATACACCCCTACAGTGTAGACTAAGCCTATATGTAAACATTCACATGTGTTCTTAGGATAATGTAAAAACATCTATCATTTTTATCCAAGCAACGATCCGTATATGTGAAAATATTTTTGTATTTGCAAGAATATTGTATTAAAGCGAATATTGGAGCGTTAAATCGATTTGACGTTATTACAACTCAGTTGTATAGTTATATCTGCAAGTTTTTGTTTGTTTATAATAATATCTAGAGAAATTATTCACACACGGCCAATCTGATCCCAAACTAAGCTTGTACTGAAAAAACCAGGCAGCTGATACATAAGTAATTATGTATTTAAGAGTAGTGTATGTAGTATATCAGCTATCTAGTCACCATATCACAAGCTCTGCTTAGTTTGGAATCAGATTGGCCGTGTGTGAAAAATGTCCCAGGATATTTATTATTATTATTACTATATACATACTTAGATAGTTACTGTTGCTGCTCGGTTTTACCCGCATAACTCCCGTTCCCGTAAGAATACAGAGATAAAATATAGCATATGACACTCACATATAACATAGCTTTCTATTGGTCAAAGAATTATTCAGATCGATCCAGTAGTTTTGGAGCATATGGATTACAAACAAAAATGTTATCTTTCCCCTGTTTAATATTGGGTGCAGGTTTCTCTTCAAAATTAATTCAGTATTAGGTGACTATATATATCGAAAAAAGAATGGTAAATTTAATATTATCTATACTAATATGGAGGGACAATTCCAGATGCTTTTCGACAAAATGAAAATCGAAATGGAAAAACAAACTAATAATATTTTTGAAAAAATGAATGAAAAACTAGAACCGCTAATCGAGGATAACAGAATCATGAAAAATAAAATAGAAATTCTAGAAAAGAAGATTGAATATTTTGAGAAAGAGAAGAAAAAGAATAATATCCTGTTTTTTGGCTTGCAAGAAAAAGAAAGGTCACCTTTGGAGCTGTTTCAAAAAGTGCAGGAAATTTTCAAAGCAGATTTAAAAATGACTTTACAAGAAAACGATATTTCAAAGATGCATCGTATTGGTCCTTACAAAGAAAATAAAATGCGACCTATTCTTATTGTTTTTTCAAACAACTGGAAGAGAGGCGAGGTACTAAAAAAGAAAAATAACCTAAAAGACGTATATGTCACCGAAGATTTTCCTAAGGAAGTATTAGAAAAGCGAAGAAAACTGAAACCTAAACTTATAGAAGAACGCGCAAAAGGAAACTTTGCATATATCAAATATGATCAATTGATAGTTAGAGAGGGAAATCCAAACAAAGAAAAAAGAAAAAGAGACCATACTACCTCGCCTGAAATTCAGAACCAGGCTAAGAAGCTAGTAAGCAACACTACAACAATAAAAGAAAATAGAAAAAATGCATTCGATATGATGAGACCTAAATCAAACTCATTTTCTAATGTAAAACCAAATCAAAATAAATAGCAACAAAATATCAGCAACCAGACGCAGAACAACCCCAATCCGGCTGGTCCCCGTGGGGTTGACAGACCGCCACCCCCTAGAAATACATCTTTAAATACATCCTTAAGCCAAAAAAGAAAGAATAAAATATACCTAGCAACGCTAAACGTCAGAACACTAATGACAGACACCAGATTAGAAGAATTGGAAGAAGCTTTAAAAATAATAAAATGGGATGTCATTGGTCTATGTGAAGTAAGAAGATTAGGAGAAGAAATACGAGAATATGATGAATATATTTTTTATTACTATGGTACAAAACAAGGAATATATGGAATGGGTTTCTTGATAAAAAAATACCTAAAAGAGAAAATAATCAGTTTTTACGGAATGTCAGATAGAATTGCAATTCTTAATATACAATTGTCTGAATTCAAACAACCAGTGACGATTATCCAAGTGCATGCACCTAGAGAACAAGATACGAAGATAGCTAAAGATAAATTTTACAAAGATCTGTCAGAAGTCATGCAAAAGGCGAACAAAAACATAATACTGATGGGAGACTTCAACGCCAAGGTGGGCAGTAAGTCGAATAAAGATGAATTCATATTAGGAGATTACAGCAGTGGAGAAAGAAATGACAACGGGCAGAGGCTTATAGAATTTTCTTTTTTGAATAATTTTAAAATAATGAATAGTTTCTTCAAAAAAAGAAAGACACGTAAATGGACCTGGATATCTCCCAACGGCAGAGATAGAAACGAAATTGATTTCATTCTAACTAAAGAAAAAAATATATTTAGTGACGTTCATGTAATAAATAAACTAAATTTTAATACAGACCATAGAATGGTAAGAGGAGTCATACAATGCGACATTAATAAATCAAGAAAACATATCTCGGCAAAAAATAATTTGAACCTATCGTCGCCTTTACCACAAAATGCCCTACAAGAATTAGAAAATGCACTAGAAGAAATTGAAGTATTTAAAAAGCTACAAGAAAAGTATGATTTTCTGGAGAAGGCACTGATAAACGTTAGTAAAATAAACACTAAAAGAGGGAAGAAAAATAAATTAGGTGAAGATACGATCAAATTAATGAATGAAAGAAACAAAATGTTTGAAAAACGAAATGAAAACCGTAAGAATATCGCGATTATAAGCAAGAACATCCAAATATCGATACGAAAACACAGGAATTCAGAGAGATTGGAAGTATTGAGAAAACAAATAGAGAAAACAGGCGGAATTAAGAAAGGTTTAAAGCAACTGAAAGAATACACACAATGGATTCCAAACATGAAAACAAAAAGTAATAAGAAGGGTAAGGAATTGGCGACAAAAAGACTATCAATAGCAAAAGTAGCAACAGAATTTTACAAAAACCTATACACGAAGACAGACAAAACAATATATACAGAAACAAAAAAACATAGTTTCGAAGAAGGAATGCCTTGCATACTAGAAACCGAAGTAATAAGAGCTATAAAAACACAAAAAACTGGAAAAGCACCTGGAGACGATAAAATTTCAAACGAACTACTTAAAGATACTTTAGCCATAACATCCAAACCTTTGACCCATCTTTTTAATGAGATATTGGCTACCGAACAAATACCAATTCAATGGACAAAGTCTTCTATTGTGCTGTTACATAAAAAGGGAGATAAAAATGAAATAAACAACTACAGACCTATAAGTCTAATGTCCAATTTATACAAAATTTTTTCAAAGATCATACTTGACCGTATAACGAAGCACTTAGAAGAAAACCAACCTAGAGAACAAGCGGGCTTTCGCGCCGATTTTTCCACGATCGACCATATTCACGTGGTGAAACAGATAATAGAAAAATTAAATGAATATGGACAGCATTACTACATGGCATTCGTCGATTACAATAAGGCCTTCGATTCTCTGAGTCACAACTATATCTGGAAGACGCTAGAAAACCAGGGCATAGAAAACAAATATATCAAAATAATTAAAGAAATATATAGTAATTCCACAGCAAAGGTGCAACTCGAACAACAAGGAGAAGAATTTAGTATCCTGAGGGGCGTCAGGCAAGGCGATCCACTATCCCCAAAGCTTTTCACGGCAGTATTAGAAAACATATTTAGAAATATTAACTGGGAAGGTTCTGGAATAAATGTAAATGGAACACGCCTAAACCACTTAAGATTCGCTGACGATATTGTGGTATTTGCGGAGAAGCCGGACGCATTACAATTTATTTTACAGCAATTAGATAAGGAAAGCAGGAAAGCAGGCCTATCGATGAACCCCGCGAAGACTAAATTAATGACAAATGCTGAAAAAGAGAACATAATAATAGGACAGGAAGTTATCGAATATGTTGATGAATACATATATTTGGGACAGCTTATATCAATAAAAGACCAACATTCAAAAGAAATAGATAGAAGAATAAGCAACACCTGGAAACGTTACTGGTCGCTTAAAGAAATAGTTAAAAACGATACAATACCAATGTCGTTAAAAAGCAAACTGTACAACACATGCATTCTCCCCTGTCTTACCTATGGGTGTCAAACTTGGCCAGCTACAAGCAAAAGCAACCAGAAACTTATAGTTTGCCAGCGCAATATGGAGCGAAGCATGCTAAATATAAGGCTACGCGACAGGTGGACGACATCAAAAATAAGGAAGAAAACAAAGGTTTGCGATGTTCTTCAAAAAATAAAAATTCTTAAATGGAACTGGACTGGTCACATAATGAGAACTAACAGGAATAAATGGACGAAAGACGTAATGGAGTGGTATCCTAGGAATGGAAAAAGACAAAAAGGACGTCAAGTGAAAAGATGGGAAGATGATTTGCCAAAAGGATGGAGGAGATTAGCTTGTGACAGAGATGAGTGGAAGAGATTAGGGGAGGCCTATGTCAAAGGACAACCTGACCAGCAAACTGGTTGCTAAATAAAAATAAAAAAAAAACAAATTATATAAAAAAAAAAAAATATATATATATATACATATGTTTATATTCTAATTAAGTTAAATCTACATTTTGGTCAGAGAATAAAGGCTTTTATTATTATTATTATTATTATTATTATTATATATACTAATATTATAAAGAGGAAAGATTTGTTTGTTTGTTTGTTTGTAATGAATAGGCTCCGAAACTACTGGACCGATTTCAAAAATTCTTTCACCTTTGGACAGCTACATTATCCCCGAGTAACATAGGCTATATTTTATCCCTGTATTCCCACGGGAACGAGAACTACGCGGGTAAAACCGCGCGGGGGCAGCTATCTGCTATATTTACCTTACCTTTGATATTTGGAATCCAAGATGGCCGCCGTTTAATTGGACAGTTTGGGAACGGCTTTGTTCAAAATCCGATATCTACTGGATCGGGAGAAAATACCGCTTTTTAAAAACCGCAAGAGTTTGCTTTGTCGTGTGACATTTAATTTTATTGCTGCACTGTGATTGTGGTATATTTTGTATTGTATTTAAAACATTGTCTGCAATGCGTCCTTTTGACACAAGAGAGTTATCTGTGTCTCTTTGGCATCGTAACTCCTAAATAGATGGACCTATGTTATTGTGTTTTTTTTTGTGGAAGCTGTCATGCTCTCGATAAGTATTCTTAGCGAGGTTTCAAGAAAATCTCTTTGGCGACTTTTCGATTAGTAAGTTTTTAGTTTTCGATAAATATTAATTTAGTACAAGTAGGATAATACGGTGAAAGTTAACGCCTAGAAAACGTAAGGTATGCAAAACAAAAACTCGTTCCGAGTGTTTGTTTCATGGACCACAGATCATAAAAATGTGAACATAATACATATAAGAAAGAAAGAAAAAAATGTTTATTTGTGACAAATAATACATAAAATATTATAAACAAATATTAATAAACATTAAAAAGAAATATTATACGTATTCTCACATCTCTTAGGTTTAAACGTTTAACATCGAAAAGAATTAACCACTAATGTACCTATAGCGTTCTATCGAATATTATAGAATTGCCTATGAATAAATTTAAGGAACGAGCTAAGTCAGCTTTGGTACAGAAGGCTTATAAAAGTATAAATATTTATTGTTTAAAGAAATTGCTAAAACTTGTTTTGAAAAGAGTAATTGCTGATTTTAATGCCGGCTCTTCACAGCAACAGCAAACTTTCGAACCGAGCATCAAACTAGACGTTTCATAAGCTCCTGTTAATAAATATATTTCATATCATAGATATATTTTACCCTATAATAACAGGCAGTAAAAAACGAGATTGAGACATAAATAAAAAAAACTCCACTTTAATATTTTGCACGTCGGTAATCTCCTTATTTTTATGATCCATGAACCCACGGTTCACCGCATATAATCTCTGAATATTATAAAGCATATTTACAGCATACCTGAAGGGAAATATGCCCGGTATATACATCTATATATACATATAGTAGCTACCTGAATATTTGTGTTGGAATTCTGCTTAGACTTGATATAGAAAGGTGGAATTTAATTTATTTCATTCCACTGTTAGCTTGTGTTATTTTTATTGAGTTACTTATCTATATTTATACTAATATGTAAAGTTGAAGAAGTGGTTTTAATGTAAAGGCCGGTCCACACGCTCCGGTTTGCACAATGTTTTGTCTGCACAGTTCAGAACTGCACAGACAAAACCTTGCGTGTGGTCTGGAAAATTGCGCAGTTTTGAAGACGGAGCAAAGACTGCACAGTCGCAGCGATGACTGAGGACCGGCCTTTACGGGGGGTTGTTATAAGATTATGGTCAATAAATCAGTCTTTGTCAAGCTAACGTGGTTTATACTTCAGTTTGAACGTCTATCTCAGGAACTACTGATTACTACTATTTTTTAAATTATTTTTGAGTAAGATTGCTTATTTCTAGAATATGACAATAAGCTATATAACATCACGCTACGACTAATATGAGTGAAGTATCAATGAAAAAATGTTGCACGAATGGGAAATGTGTTTCAGATGAAAATGCAATCGGCAAGTACCTACAATGTTATTTAGTTAGCATATTTTTTTATTCTACCACAAACTAAACATCTAGTCATCATTTTTTGCTATAATTCGGAATCATAAAGCATTAAATACAACCTAAATACAGCAAATTATAATACAATAGCGCGTAGTTCCCGTGGGAATACAGGGATAAAATATAGCCTATGTTACTCAGTGATAATGTAGCTTTCTAATGAAAAAATAATTATTAAAATCGGTCCAGTACTTTTTGTGTTTATTCGTTACATACAAAAATACAAATCTTTCCTAGATGTGTAGATGTAGATTTCAAACGTACCTAAATTAATTTTGACAATTTTTATTTATTTATTTTTTATTTATTTAATTTACAAGATTCACAGCTTACAGCCAAAAAGAATCACATTATACAGACATATCATAAAGTAGTTATTGAATAAAAAGAAGGAAACCGTCAACACAGCAAAATTACAAACAATACAAAGTTAAGAAATAAATAATTATAAAATGAAACAGATTGTGGGTCGTCGCGTGAGTTGTGTAGATGTAGTAGTGTACCTAAGTGAGCGAGTAATGAGTGTATGCGTGTGTGTGTGTGTGGAGCCGAGCATCTATCGCGTATCTTAACGAAGAACAAAACTGCAAACTACCCGCACGAGAAGAAAAGATAAATGTTAGGGTGGGCTTACATATCGGGGTTTAATTATTTGATTAAAAATATAAATTTTGAGCAAATTAATATTATTGATCCATTTTCAAATTGTTTTATTAAAATAGAATGTATTGATTTATTTTTGAATTATCTTATTTACTTATGTACTTTTTTTTTTTTTTTTTTTTTTTTTTTGATAAATTAATTTGTTTTCAAAATATTGAAAATTCGTTTCTTGAAAACCGATTTGGATATATTAAAAATATCTATGTCGCCAAACAGTCTGTTATACGTGCGTGGCAACCTAGACGATACCGTGTTAGCGGCATAATTCGTACGGTGAGTGGGCACGTGAAAGAGTTGAGTATGCCGAGTACGAGTACTTGGCGCACGCAACTGTAGCATTCTGTCGACTAGTACTGTACAATCGAGCGCACCAGAACACAACAATCGTTCTAAAACACCTGATGTTGTACAGTTTAAGCTGGATTACTGCCAGACAGAGCTTGCCAGTGCGAGTGGCAATGCCAGAATGCCAGTCAGCCAGAGTGCCAGGCTGTCTGCCAGAGTGCCAGGCCGTCTGCCAGCCAGGTGGGAGTGATAGTGACAGGGACACGGTCCAGCTGATATACGGTCGCGTTAATACGATGGGCTGTTTAGATTGCATTTGAGTTTTGGATTCCAATTTGTGCGATTACTCATGATTTATATCGGGATTATTCGCACTTAGACTGTTATCCTATTAATCTATACTAATATTATAAAGAGGAAAGAGGAAGAAAAGAGTGACTATTCATATGTGCTTTATTGAGGCCTATTTGAATAAAAAAGATTTTGATTTTTGAAAACTTTGTTTGGTTGTGATGAATAGGTTCAAAAACTACTGGACCGTTTTTAAAAATTCTTTCACCATTCGAAAGCTACATTATCCACGAGTAACATAGGCTATATTTAATCCCTGTATTACTACGTTCTCGTATGCACGGAGGGGAACTACGTGGGTGAAACCGCGTGGAGGCAGCTAGTATTATTATAAAGAGGAATAAATTTGTACTTTTGTATTTTGTGTGTGTGTATATTTGTAATAAATAAACGCAAAACCATAGTACCTATTTCAAAAATTCTTTTACCGTTGGAAAGCTACATTATCAGGGAGTGGCATAGGCTATATTTTATCCCTGTAATCCCACGGGAACGGTAACTACGCGGTTGGTTTATGTATACCTATATCTAATATATAAAATTCTCGTGTCACAGTTTTCGTTGCCATACTCCTCCGAAACGGCTTTACCGATTTTTATGAAATTTTGTGTGCATATTCAGTAGGTCTGAGAATCGGACAACATCTATTTTTCATACCCCTAAGTGATCACGGGAACGGGAACGGGAACTACGCGGGTGAAACCGCGGGGCGGCAGCTAGTTTATAGATAAACTAGCTGCCTCCGCGCGGTTTTACCCGCGTAGTTCCCGTTCCCGTGGGAATGCAGGGATAAAATATAGCCTATGTTACTCGGGGATAATGTAGCTTTCCAAAGGTGAAAGAATTTTTGAAATCGGTCCAGTAGTTTCGGAGCCTATTCGTTACAAACAAACAAACAAACAAATCTTTCCTCTTTATAATATTGTATAGATAAATCGACATGCCATCACGCGGGAAGCAAAGGTCTCGAGAGCTGAGGGCGAACTAATTTGAATAGTTAGCGTTTGTTTCACGCAAGAATTTACACCAAGGGTGTTTGATGGTTAATTTTAAACAGAATTATCCACGTCAGATTTGTTGAGGAAAATCCGTTTTATCAAATTTTCCACTTATAGGTGTAATAAGCATAGGTACCTACCTATACACCAGAAAATAAAGAGGAGAGATTAAATTGTTTGTTTATTTATTTGTAACTAGCTGCCTCCGCGCGGTGTTACCCGCGTAGTTTCCGTTCCCGTGGGAATACAGAGATAAAATATAGCCTATGTTACTCGGGGATAATGTAGCTTTCCAAAAGTGAAAGAATTTTTGAAATCGGTCCAGTAGTTTCGGAGCCTATTCATTACAAACAAACAAACAAATCTTTCCTCTTTATAATATTAGTATAGATTTATAATATTAGTATAGATTTATAATATTAGTATAGATTTATAATATTAGTATAGATGAATAGGCTCTGAAACTACTGTACCGATCTGAATTATTCTTTCACCAATAGGAAGCTACATTATCAGGAAGTAAAATAGGTTATATTTTATCGCCGTACCTACTCCTACGGGTAGGGGAACAACGCGAGTAAAACCGCGCGGAGGCAGCTAGTTACTAAATAATTTCTTACTACATAACTTCACTATTCTCGCAACAGACTATATAAAACATTTTCTATGAGACTTTAAAAAAACTAGATCTTTGTGATTAAATAACACATAAATGACTAAACGTATTCAAATGATATTCAACACACAAATAGATTATGGTCTCGATTAACACCCTTGATACTTTTTATCCCGGGAACACATCAGATCCCCGGGGAAAAACGGTTAAAACTCCAAGGCTAATTTCCCTCCCGAAAAGTGTTTTCACTTTAAAATTATCAGACAAAATCTTGACATGTAAGATTTATGCAGCAGCCTCTTGAGATACGATCCATTTGAACTCAAGATGGGGATCTCTTAAATTGGGTCGCGAACATTATGTCAACTCCAAGTGCTCATTTTGAATTATTTACTCGACTTTGCGATGGTATAAGTAATTATATATTTTTTGTCAGTCTGTGCGAATTGACGATAAAATTATGTCGAGGTATTCTTGATAATTTTGTCTGTGTCTAATAATACTGTTGTCTTATAAAACTATTAATAAAATAAGTTAATATATTACTTCTATAAGTTTAATCATCATCAGCTCATATACGTCTCAACCGAGGAGTACGAGCCGCTTCTAACATCGAGGGGGTTATCCCCATATAATAACGCCATAATGGGTATCACGCGGGCCTAGTGCGGTGGCGGACTTCACATGCCTTTAATTGTGACTCCACGGTGCTTAATACAGATTTTAAATATTAAATAAATAGGTAAAGTGTATTGATACGAAAATGTAATGAATTCAATAAATTGCTAGCAATCTTTCAAATCGAGCTTTACTTTAACTCATTCATAAGAGCTTGTAAAAGACAATTGATTAAAGTTTTATAATTTCCATAATTTTTTTTAAATGTAAATACATTAGTAAATAATTAACAGATCATATTTGATTACAAGATCATATTTTAAATAAAAAACTAGCTGCCTCCGCGCGGTTTTACCCGCGTAGTTCCCGTTCCCGTTGGAATACAGGGATAAAATTTGGCCTATGTTACTCGTGGAAATGTAGCTTTCGAATGGTGAAAGAATTTTTAATAACTGTCCAGTAGTAGTAGTTTTTGAGCCTATTCATTACAACCAAACAAAGTTTTCCTCTTTATAATAATAGTGTAGATTACGATTTTTTATTATTTAATTAATACCATACATGATAAACTACCAGTAATACCAGTAAAAAACTAAAAACATTAAAAACATCCTATACTATGTAATAGAGTTAGATTTTTCCGGACTTTGAACCTTCCGCGTCCGTCCGGTCTTTGTCCGGGGCGGCTATTCCTAGAAAACGTTTCTGCTACATCCGCTTCATTGTTAGTTTTCAAACGACAACCCTTCCTGTGAAAATCGATCCTCTGAACTATGAGCTAGATGTATATCCTCATCTATAATGTGTACTAATATTGTAAATGCGAAAGTATGTCTGTCTATTTGTTTTTTACGCTTAAAGGAACGATTTGAATGGGATTTGGTATGGTATGGGTCAGAGTTTGGGAATGACGTTCATTATTATTATTATATATCTATCCGCAATAAATGTAATTAAATAAATAAAATAAAGACTAAGAAAAAGTACCTCAATCTGGAAAAAAATAAGAAAGAGTAATTTATTGACAAGTTTTAAATATATATATCTAATTTACTAGTGGCTCCCCGCGGTTTCACCCGCGTACCCGGGAGATCTTCCATTTTCCCGAGAAAAATAGAAGCTGTCCTTTTTCAGGCTCTAGAGTCTAGAGCCTAGTCTAGAGTCTAGACTATCTGTGTACCAAATGTCAATTAAATCGACTCAGTAGTTTTAGCATGTACTTAAGCGAGACAGACAGACAGACAGCAACAATTACTTTCGCATTTATAATATTAAGTTAGGATTTTTGTTTATTTGATGACAATAATTGTTTGAGACCGAAAATTATGACTCTCCTAACCGTGCGAAGCCGGGGGAGCGTCACTAGTTTAGTATAAATTAGAGCACCTATAAACACTTCGGTTTGATAACCTCTCATAAATTGAAAGTTTCTAAAATCAATTATAAAGTTAGGTATCGGCCACCATTTTAACTTGACCTATGGAACGGCCTTCGATATATGGAAATTAATTGAATTCAAAATGTTCTGGAGGTCTTCATTAATTGGTTGAGGAAAACCGGGTAGGTGCTTTCGTCTGCTATGAGTAATGTTATATATGTACTTGAGAACTTACTAGCTTCTGCCCCGCGGATTTACCCACGTTTTCGGTAATTAATTTAGTGCCGATCTATTTAGAACTCAAACATCATGAAAATTATGAAATATTTAGAAATGTGATATAATGTTTACAGTAATATTTTGAAGATAGACCCATTAACAAGAATTAGTACTAAAATTATAAATATAAGAAATTTAATACCTAATATTTTTTACAGTTAATCTATAAACTAAAAACTTATTTACATAAACTGTACTAGTGGCTCCCCCCGGTTTCACCCGCGTTGCCAGAGGACCTTAAATTTTACCGAAATTAAAATTAGCCTATATATAACTCCAGAATATATTCTAACTCTGTGCCAAATTTCGTAGCGATCCCTTCAGTAGTTGTGGCGTGAAAGACTCACAAACATACATCCATACAAACTTTCCCATTTATAATAGACTAGCTGCCTCCGCGCGGTTTTACCCGCGTAGTTCCCGTTCCCGTGGGAATACAGGGATAAAATATAGCCTATGTTACTCGGGGATAATGTAGCTTTCCAAAGGGGAAAGAATTTTTGAAATTGGTCCAGTAGTTTCGAAGCCTATTCGTTACAAACAAACAAACAAATCTTTCCTTTTTATAATATTAGTATAGACTAGCTGCCTCCCCGCGGTTTTACCCGCGTAGTTCCCGTTCCCGTGGGAATACAGGGATAAAATATAGCCTATGTTACTCGGGGATAATGTAGCTTTCCAAAGGTGAAAGAATTTTTGAAATCGGTCCAGTAGTTTCGGAGCCTATTCATTACAAACAAACAAACAAACAAACAAACAAACAAACAAACAAACAAACAAACAAACAAACAAACAAACAAACAAACAAACAAACAAACAAACAAACAAACAAACAAACAAACAAACAAACAAACAAACAAACAAACAAACAAACAAACAAACAAACAAATCTTTCCTCTTTATAATATTAGTATAGATATAGACTAGCTGCGCCCTGCCACGCTTCGCTGTGACTGATGCAAAAATTAGATAAAAAGAACCCTTGATGCGGATTATATATCATTCTAAAATTTCAGCTCGATCGGTGCAGAACTTTTTGAGTTTTTGAAGCGTACACAAACCAACATAAAATTTTTAGATATACTAGCTGCCGCCCCGCGGTTTCACCCGCGTAGTTCCCGTTCCCGTGATCATTTAGGGGGATGAAAAATAGATAGTATCCGATTCTCAGACTACCCAATGTGTACACAAAATTTCATAAAAATCTGTCTCGCCGTTTCGGAGGAGTTTAATCACAAACACCGCGACACGAGAATTTTATATATTAGATAAAATTTCAGCTCGATTGGTGCAGAACTTTTTGCATTTTTGAAGCGTACACAAACCAACATAACATTTTTATATATATAGATATCAGTAGTTTCAATTCATAGGAAAACGATTTACCAACCCAACAGAAACATTTTTCCTTTTAAGAATCCAACTGTCAAACACAAGATAGAGTTTTCAATAATATATGAGTGTTTTTAAAGTTTACCAAGCGTCGTACAATTGGTTCTAAGTTATAGCCCAGAATAGTTTGGACGAGCGCCAGCCCTGAAGTCTAAACTAGGCCAAAAACCTATTTAGGTCACGCCTATGACTCTATGGTCTAACCAATAGACAATTTAAAAGTTTCACTGCACTATAGTTAGAGTTTGGGAATTGCAATTCCATTGAATTTAATTAAAAACCGCAGCGGCTCAGTTTCTTATTTCCTCAGCTCATATACGTAAAGAATGGAGTACTTTGGGAACAAACCTCCCCAGGAGATTTCCCTCCCCTAACAACGAGGGTTTAGGCCCCAGACTACGCGGGCGAAGTGTGCGCGCGGACTTCACATGTCTTTAATTGTGACATCTCGGGCATGCAGGTTTCCCCACGATGTTTTCCTTCACCGAAGGCCAGTGGTCTTTATACTTAAGTTTTTTTTACTCAGAAGTACAAAAGTTTAATATTCATCAATACAAATTGTTCGTTAAATCATTATGTACCTACTGGAAAATAAACATTTCGCGCAAACAAAAAATTCCAACGCACGTATTGCAAAACTAGAACAACGCCCAACGTGGATTCCATCGAAATCCATTCACAGCTAATTGAGTTATCGTCTCAACAAACACGTCAATCAATGAATATGCACATAAGAATACCCCTGGAGCTTTGATTCCCGTCGCTCACTACGAAATCCATAATTTCAAAAGCATCAGACACCGAGGAATGTTTTGAAAAACTTTTTCAGCTACGACCGTGAGAATTTGCTGTGAGTTGACGTTTTACGCTGTTCTGTTTACAGCTATGTCTAATTTATATTGAGTAATGGTACATTTTTGTTAATTAAAGTAGTGTTTCATATGTATAGTCTTATATATAAAATTCTCGTGTCACAATGTTGGTTACCATACTCCTCCGAAACGGCTTGAACGATTTTTATGAAATTCTATATGCATATTCAGTAGGTCTGAGAATCGGCTACTATGTTTGATACCCCTGTAATCACGGGAACGTGAACTATGCGGGTGAAACCGCGGGGCGGCAGCTAGTTTATTTAATAAAATTTGCAATTGCTGAACCGGTCATTTGAATGAAAGAAAACGGATTTAAAAAAGGTAAATATGACATCGACTTAATTTATCACACTAATATTATAAAGGCGAAAGTTTGTGAGTGTGTATGTTTGTTACGTCTTCACGTCTAAACGGCAGGAGCGATTTTAATAAAATTTGGTATAGAGTTAGCTGACATCTAGGATTAACACGTTGGCTAATTTTTATCCTGGGAAAATTGAACATCCCCGGGAACGCGGGGCAGAAGCTAGAAAGCAATAAAAGTAAATATACTTCACCTGCCAAAAAAGGTTTTATTTATTTATATATAAAAACATAGGTACATACCTACATCAACTATTTTCCAAAGTACCCAAAACAATATACAGACGTATATAAAAAATCCAATATATATCATATTAGGTACACTAAGCTCACCCAGGTATAAAATAAGGTTATTATTTCTCATCATAAAAGACATATGTCCCACACACAACTCAACAATGTTAGCACGCGACACAGATTATGTTACCGTGTGCCTTTGCCTTGGGTAATACCTCGCCGGTACGTGTGCAGACTATCTCAGCATTGTCAGCAAAGTCTGCATTGCGACCTATTTTCTAATAAACATATGGTGCAAGATAGTTTGTCTTGTGTGACCTCCTCGCCAAAATGGCGTAACTGTAAAATATTAAATTTAATAAATGTTATGAATTTTTCAAATATTTTTCTTGATTGAAAAATTTTGGACATTTTTAGTTATGTGGAAGCTTAAGGTAATGATTTCTTTGTGAATTTATTGTTCGATATTAAAACTAACATTGAATGAATGATTGAAACACTACTTAGTAATGAATGATTTTCTAGATTAAAATAGAAGGTATATATACCTATACGATTTATTATGATTGAACATTTGATTATGATTCATCTTTTTGTCCTGAATATGGATGTAAATATCTATAAGTAAGTATATATTTAAAAGTAGCTTATAAGTACAGAACTAGCTGCCTCCGCGTAGTTCCCCTTCCCGTGGGAATACAGAGATAAAATATAGCGTATGTTACTCGTGGATAATGTAGCTTTCGAATGGTGTAAGATTTTTTTAAAACGGTCCAGAATTTTTTGAGTTTTTTACCAAACAAACAAAATGTTCCTCTTTATGATATTAGTGTAGATAAGTATTAGCTGCTTTCAAGAGCTTCTTTGTTTAAAATCAGATTCTCCCAGGTCATTTATAACGTCAATATAAAATAAACAAACTCTCTAACGTATTAATAATATTAGTTATATTTAGGATTACGTTGTTTCACAATATTGGAAACTTTTAATAAGTTCGCGTGTAAGCTTTAAGGGAGGGTTCGGGTTATATCTTGCGACTTAATTTTAACAAGTTTTCCCACCCCCCATCAGATTAAACTGGCAACATTTAATATCCCACACAATATGGCAACCCACTAAACAATGGCACTGACAGTTAATTCAACATGGCGGACGTGACAAGACATTTTCACACCCACGACATGGGTGTCAAGTCAAAAAGCTATATACCTTATGCCCTGCAGTTTTACTCGTGTAGCTCCCGTTCCTATAGGAATACTGGGGTTAAATATAGCCTATGTCACTCCCTGATAATGTAGCTTTCCATTGGTGAAAGAATTATTCAGATCGGTTCAGTAGTTTCGGAGCCTGTTCAATGTATGTATATAAACAAAACTCTACTCTTTATTACTAGCTTCTGCTTCGCGGTTTCACTCGCGATCTCGGAGGATCTTCATAATATTACTGTATAAGCTCTTCCCTGCCACGCTTCGCAGTGACTGATGCAAAAATTAGATAAAAACAATCCTTGATGCGGATTATTTATCATTCTAAAATTTGAGCGCGATCGGTGCAGAACATTTTGAGTTTTTGAAGCGTACACAAACCAACATAACATTTTTATATATATAGATTAGGGATTTACCCGATTGCGTCAGAAGGAGGGTTATATTCTTTTCCAATTACTAAAAGGCTCACCACAATTGCATGCAACAGTTTAAAGATTTAATTAAATGTAATAGTGGGATAGTCTTAGAGAAAAACCACGTACCTATATAGTTGGAAAAAGTCCTGCAATATGCATTAAGCTAAGTGCAGTGGAGCTAGAGGCAATCCTGTTAGGCTTAGGTATGCGCTATTATATGTAGACGAGCGTTTAATACATATATACTTATACTAGCTGCCGCACCAGGGTTTCACCCGCGTAGTTCCCGTTCCCGTGATCACAGGGGTATGAAAAATAGATAGTAGCCGATTCTCAGACCTACTGAATATTCATGTAATAAAAATCGGTCAAGCCGTTTCGGAGGAGTATGGTAAATAACATTGTGACACGAGAATTTTGTATATATAGATTATGTGGTCATTAGTATATGTAACAGACAAGATGTAGAATGAGCTCCCCGCCATGGTATTCCCAATGGAGTACAGTATGGGGTACTTCAAGAAGGGAGTGAAGAGGTTTCTACAGGGCCGGCAACGCGTGAGTGACGCTCTTGGTGTTGCGCGCGTCCATAGGCTACGGTAACCGCGCGCCATCAGGTGGGACCGTATGCCTGTTTGCCACTTTTGTGGTATAAATAAAATAATAATATGTATGACTAGTTAATGTTTGAGTTTTTGGGGATCTTAAATATACCTACCGGTATTAAGTGTCGTATGAAAATCCAAATCATTTAATCCATTTATTATAAAGAGACATTGTAACCCAAAAGAAGAAGATTTTTAAAAAACCGCGTTGCATTATTTGTCCTAAAAAACATTTAAAAAACGCTCATTTTTTTAATATCATCTTCAAATTACTACACCAACTTCTCCAGTCATAAGAATAATAAACAGATCATTAAAACATAGAGACACAATAAAATGTTCATTGCAATTTCAGCGTGGCATTACCCGCGCTCGTCTGCCGTACAAACGATGGCAGCTGGCTGAAATCCCTTTAAGATAATGCCTTCACCCACATCGCCGAGGCTTCCATTCTATTTTCTTTTAAATCCCCACCCCCTTTTTTAATAGCTCTGGGAACTTAAAGGTCTCGACTCACGACTTGGTATTACGTACTTCAGTAAGATCTATATATGTATATGTAATGTATGTATATAAAACTAAGTCCCTGCCGCCTCTGTCTGTCTGAACGCGATGAACACAAAAACTACTGAACAGATCGCCATGCGGTTTTCACCAAATTACGGAGTATTTTATGGGGAAGGTTTTTATGTATAATACATCAATTTGGACCCGGTAGGTGGCGCAGGTGGGCAGAACGAAGTCTGCCGGGTCCGCTAGTCTATACTATAATATAATAATAATAATAATTAATATTATAAAGAGGAAAGGTTTGGAAGGTATCTTGCTTTGGGGCAGAGCAGCTGATATAGATACAATTTTTATTTTGCAAAAAAGAGCAGTCCGTGCTATTTATAATTTAAGCTCGCGAGCTTCCCTCAGAGATAAATTTAAGGAAATTAACATTCTCACAGTTGCATCACAGTACATTTATGCAAACATAATATTTGTCCGTCAAAACATTAGTCTTTTTGCTAAAAATTGTGATTTGCACTCCATTAATACTAGAAATAAGCATAAACTTGTAACATCTGCTTATAGACTACAGAAAGTGCAAGGATCATTTTTAGGACTTGGTGCACGGTTTTATAACAAAATCCCCACAAATATTTTAGAATTGCCTATGAATAAATTTAAGGAACGAGTTAAGTCAGCTTTGGTACAGAAAGCTTATTATAGTATAAATGATTATATTAATGATGACAAGGCATGGGTATAGCGCTCGTTCTATCAGGACTAATGTTATTATTGTTAAAGAAATTGTTAAAACTTGTTTTGAAAAGAGTAATTGCTGAGTTTATTGCCGGCTCTTCTCAGCAAAAGCAACCTTCCGAACCGAGCATTAGAGTCGACGTTTCATAAGTGCCTGTGAAGGCCTAGTTGAATTAATAAATTTATTTCATTTCATTTCATTTCATTTCATTTGTTTGTTTGTTTGTTTGTAATGAATAGGCTCCGAAACTACTGGACCGATTTCAAAAATTCTTTCACCTTTGAAAAGCTACATTATCCCCGAGTAACATAGGCTATATTTTATTCCTGTATTCCCACGGGAACGGGAACTACGCGGGTAAAACCGCGTGGAGGCAGCTAGTATTAAATAGAATTGCTGAAAGTTATGTTAATATTATCATTGTTTATTTACACAACTCCCGAGATAATCTTGCCAAGTATTTTCTTGTAAAATAAACTCTGTCTGTCTGTGGAAGGGTAAGACTAATAGTGGTACCCAGAATTTTGCTTAGCTTCTGTTTTATTGGACTTCTTAATTTGTATTTTAACTAGCGGACCCAGCAAACTTCGTTCTGCCCACCAGCGCCACCTACCGGGTCCAAATTGATGTATTATACACAAAAACCTTCACCATGAAATACTCCCGTAATTTAGTGAAAACTGCATAGAAATCTGTTCAGTAGTTTTTTTGTTCATCGCGTTTAGACAGACAGACAGAGGCGGCGGGGACTTTGTTTTGTATATATAGAAATTGCTGTGGCTGTTCTGCTATAAGAATAAAATGTCAGTGCGTGACACTTCGTGTAAATGACTTCACGTCTACAATTATTTGGATACTAGCTGCCTCCGCGCGGTTCCACCCGCGTAGTTCCCGATCCCGTGGGAATACGGGGATGAACTATAGCCTATGTTCACCGGAGATAGTGTAGCTTCCCAACAGTGAAAGAATTTTTCAAATCGGTCAAGTAGTTTCGGAGCCTATTCAATGCAAACAAAAAAATTATCAAATCATTCCTCTTCCTAATATTAGGTACTGTAGATCAGCATTTTTGGGAATTTTAATCAATTCTCTAACACTTTAAAACATGTATTTCATTACAAAAACAATGCCCATTACTAATATTGGATTCTTCCATTACAAAAGTACATAGTATAAGCCATTTCTACAAAACTAAATCACATTTAAATCCACGCAAATACTTTTGCTTAAAACCAAACATTTTTATAGCATAAGTAAAATAACATGCAGGAAAACTAAGCTTAAAAACATAACCCTTTCTCTAGTGTAGTCGGGTGAAAAGCTCATAAGCTGCTTTTATTAATATGACAATATATCTCATAATATCACTATTATACCTTATTATGGATTAAGCTTAGCTTACGAGCGAGCAAAACCGTCTCTTGATGACCTAATTCCTCTACCCCAGCAAATGAGTCAGCTTAGTTCAGCTTAGATAAAAATATTATCTACCTACACTTCACTACATAGTATAAAACAAAGTCGCTATCCGCCTTCTGTCTGTCCCTATGTATGCTTAGATCTTTAAAACTACGCAACGGATTTTGATGCGTTTTTTTTCAATAGATAGAGTGATTCAAGAGGAAGGTTTTTATGTATAAATCATTACGCTATGACGAATAGGAGCGGAGCATTAATCAAAAACGGGCAAGTAACGCTAACGAAGTTGCGCGGGTCAACTAGTATATAATAAAGAGGAAAGATTAGGTTTTTGTTTGCATTAAATCCTACGAAAATATTATTAACTAGTGGCTCCACGCAGTTTCACCCGCGTGCCCGGGAGATCTTCCATTTTGCCAGGATAAAAAGTAGCCTATGTCCTTTCTCAGGCTCTAGACTATTGTACCAAATTTGATTTAAATCGGTTCAGTAGTTTTAGCGTGAAAGTGAGACAGAGTTATTTTCGAATTTATTATATTAGTATAGATTCGTTTACGCAAGTATGTTCTAATCCTATTAATATTATAAATGTAAAAGTTTTTAAGAATGTTTGGATGTATGTTTGTTACTCTATCACGATAGAACGACTGAAGAGATCGCGATGAAATTTGGCACAGAGTCAGTGATGGATTAACCCTTAACGTCTGGGGGGGGAAGGGGGGGGGGGGGGGGCACCAGAAGAAGCACAAAAAAGCCATCTCTGGGGCATCACGTTTCACTCTCACGTCACCAAAAACCGCACCAAAAGTGGTTTACCGACCGATTCTAGTATAAGGATAGGGGGCCCCATGGACGTGGATTGCTTAGGGCATCATTAAGTCTTAATCCGTCACTGCCATCGAGCATATAACCAATAGAGTAGAACTGTTAACAGTTTTGTTAGAAAACAAAATACGCCAAAACGCTGCGCCGGCCCCTGTGTTCTGATTGGCCGACTCAAGGTCAAGTGTTGCACTAGACGTACACACAGGTCTCTTATTGGTCGGGTACTGTTTTAGTTCGCGCGTGGTTTGTTAGTTATACCAGTTATATGTGACAAATCATTGATGCGTTGCTAAATAAATGGCTCACTATTGCTACTCTATTGGTTACATGCTCGATGGTCACTGCACAGAGTTAGAGTGTGTTCTGGAATAACACATAGGATTACTACTGTTTATATAGCCTTGACCTAACATCACATTCTTACTGTCGACAGTCCCTAGGTTTAATTTTATCAGCACTTTCTTATCATGAAGGATTCCACATGCGATCCAGACATCCATTATCAAGACATACCCACATATGTTAACTTTGTTTATCTTGAATACCATGTCTTTATCGTAAACTAGCTGCCTCCCCGCGGTTTTACCCGCGTAGTTCCCGTTCCCGTGGGAATACAGGGATAAAATATAGCCTATGTTACTCGGGGATAATGTAGCTTTCCAAAGGTGAAAGAATTTTTGAAATCGGTCCAGTAGTTTCGGAGCCTATTCGTTACAAACAAACAAACAAACAAACAAATCTTTCCTCTTTATAATATTAGTATAGATATTATTATAATATTATTATTAGTATAGACTAGCTTCCGCCCTGCGGTTTTACCCCCATAGTTCCCATTCCCGTAGGAATACAGAGATAAATTATAGCCTATGCTATGACACTCACAAATAACGTAGCTTTCTATTGGTGAAAGAATTATTCAAATCGGTCCAGTAGTTTCGGAGCTAATTTATAACAAAGAAAGTAATAAAAAATCAAATCTTTCAACTTCATAATATTCTCTTTTTTGCAATCCTTTAATGATGCTCCGCTCCAGCATTATATATTGGTCGTAGCGTGATGTATATCTATATACTAGATACCGCCCTGCGGTATCATTCGCGTTCCCGGGGGACCTTCAACTTTCCAGGGATAAATGGAAACTTATGTCCTTTCTACTAGTCTATCTATGTACCTACTTTTCATTAAAATCGATTACTTTCGCATTTATAATATTAGGAGGAATATAGTAGGGATCTATAACCATGCGAAAATTAACGATACATCGATAATTACCGATAATCCTCCCCCATCACTATCCTATCCCCCCCATAAAGTCATCACTGTCAAATTGAGCGCCATTTTTCCGCGCCATTTGCCTAAATCTATTCCAAACACTCTCGGGACTGATCGGCTGCATTACAAACAGCATTAACATGTCGTCTCGCTCTAATCTTGGTACAATATTGGATTACACATCCAACGGCCCGCCCTGACCTACATGTTCATCGGATATTTTTGCCCCACATACTCGTGGATACGTTTTAAAAACCTATTATCCTGTGCTGCAGGATTTATTTTTATTAAAAAGTGAGTGTAGGGAAAATTATGATTATTGAAAGTAGCTTCAGCTGGGCAGCGCGTAGTTCCTGTAGGAAAACTGGGGGTAAAATATAGCTATGAATGTGTAAGTTACCCCCTGATAATGTAGCTTTCAATTGTAAATAATTATTCAGAAGGGTCTAGTAATTTTGGAGCTATATATGGATATGTTATAATACAAAGAAACAAACAAAATCTAATCTTTTATTTTTATATACTAGCTTAGACGTATGTAAGGGATAGTTGATTCGAAACCCAGGATAAACGTTTAATATCTGTTTATTCTGTGTATAGATATAGATATCTATATAACAAGTATATATTTAAAAGTAGTAGGCTTTTAAAACGTATCCAGTATAAAGTAGTAGGATGACATTTAGTCATCAGCTATCTGGTTACCATATCACAAGCTCTGTCTAGTTTGGAATCAGATTGGCCGTTTGTGAAAAATGTCCGACGTTATTTATTTATCATAATAAATATAAAAACACTACTATTTATTTATACGACAGTCGTGATGGATGGATGGACGGATGTTATTCAATCATGTCAGTATTGCTAAAGGGATTTAAATGAAATTTGGCACTGAGCTACATTTTATCCCGGGAAAATTTAAAAACGCTAGTAGTAAAACTGTCTTTTTAATAAAAATAAAACCATTTTCAATGCAAAAGAATCGGTCTGTTTTTATGCTACAGTTGGTATACTCAATTCATCATCATCAGCTCATACACGTCTCCACCGAGGAGCTCGAGCCTCCCCTAACAACGAGGGGGTTAAGGCGATAGTCCACCACGCGGGCCTAGTGCGGTGGCGGACTTCACATGCCTCTAATTGTGACATCTCAGGCATGCAGGTCTCCTCACGATGTTTTCCTTCACCGAAAGCCAGTGGAATCCGTACGTAAGTTTTTTATACTTGGAGGTACGGGTCAGGAGTTTAAACCTGCAACCTAATGATCGTGAGTCGTTGCATTCCCAACTAAGCTGTCACGGCTATGGTTTTTATTTTTTATTTGTTTAAATAGTTACGGTAGAATGAAAGCAAAGCCTATACCTGAGATATTAGGTAGTTAAAAGACAGTTTTTCCCAAGTTAAATAAGTACATTGAGCTTAAACATAACTGGCTCTCAAGTGGCTAATTTAATTGTCTAAACCAGATCACTGAACTGTATGACGAAGCTTCAGATAAACTTTCACTAGATTTAGGACAAACTTCATGATTTCAATCTTAGGTTAATTATAATTAAACTAGCGACACGCCCCGGCTTTACACGGGTCCTATCTACTAGTATATACCTAGTTAAAAAGTTGACAGGCCGGCGACACCGGACAAGCTTCGACTCTCACCCAGGACAAAAATTTGTATGATAGAATATGTATTATATCATACAAATTTTTCAAACCCAACAGACATTCTGTTCGGTCTGTGTCTGGATATAAATATATATATAAGTATGTATTTAAAAGTAGTATATGTAGTATATCAGCTATCTGGTTACTATATCACAAGCTCTGCTTAGTTTGGAACAGATTGGCCGTGTGTGAAAAATGTCCCAGGATATCAGCTATCTGGTTCCCATAGCACAAGCTTACTTTGGAATCAGATTGGCCGTGTGTGAAAAATGTCCCTGGATATTTAGTTAAAGTTTCAATATCTGGGCTAAATTCGTTCAGCCATTCGAGCGTGAAAGAGTAACAAACATACATCCATACATTCTTACAATCTTTTGCGATTTATAGTAGGACTAAATAAAATAAAAATCCAGGGACATTTTTCTCACACGGCCAATCGGATTCCAAAGTAAGCTTCAAAGTGAGCTTGTGTTATTTATTTTATTTTATTTTATTTTATTTTATTCGGAAAACATACAGTGTCTTAGATTCTAATTAAAATACAAGAAAAACTATATTAACACCATTTAACAGTTTTCACATGTAAAATCTAAAAATAATATTAACAACAAAAAAATATATATAAACCTACTTGTACGAAACAAAACCTATTATAAAATACATAAGATATATTTTTTTTTTTAGGGAATCGCATCAAACCATTTTTGTGTTATCGTAACTTTACATTTATTTGGACAGGAATTAAATAAATCGAATTCAGGAAATTCATCCAGTTTGTTAATAAGTCTCGCCGATCTTGAGAAAAATGAATTTTGTCTGTAGTTAGATGAACTATGAAAAGTATGTATATAACTAGGGAGTCTCACGGATTTCGTAGGGACCTTTAGAAATATCTTAGATAGGAGATATGGAGAGTCAATTGAAGATTGAGCTATTTTAGTTAGTAATATAATATCTGCTATTCTTCGTCTTTCATTGAGAGGAAGCATATGATGTCTCCTACATCTTGACTCGTAATCCTTGTCATATTTCATACACTTAAATTGCAAAAGTCTCACGAATCTTCGCTGAATAGATTCCAGCCTATTAATATAAATATCATAGTGAGGATTCCAAATCTGAGAACAATACTCGAGTATGCTACGCACGTACGAACAGTAAAGAACTTTGATAACTTTAATACTAGTAAATTGTGAGCTTGATCGCATTATAAAGCCCATGGATTTGTTGGCCTTTTTAGCAATATAGTCAATATGCTTCTCATATGTGAGCTTAGAATCATGAATTACACCCAGATCCCGGATCTGCTCAACAATTTTAAGATCTGTCCCTTTTAGTTTATATTTAAATTCAGTGTAATTAGTTTTGCGAGTAAAAATTATTGAATTGCATTTTGCGACATTTAGATCTAACTTATTGTGGTTGCAGTAGTCTTCAAACCTACAAAGATCCTGCTGCAGCAAATGACAATCGTTTATACTTATAATATGTTTAAAAATCTTCATATCGTCAGCATACAGCAGGAACCTTGAATGCTGAAAACACGAGTTCAAGTCATTCACAAAAATGTTGAATAGTAGCGGTCCTAAAAGGGATCCCTGTGGTACGCCAGAGGGTATATAATTCCACGGGGAAGAATAACCATTAAGAACAACAGCCTGGGATCTATTTTCAATGTATGATGTAAACCACCTGTAGAGATTTCCATGAATGCCAGAGCTCAAAAGTTTTTGCAGCAAGAGAGAATGATCGATGCGATCGAATGCTTTACTAAAATCAGTGAAGATAGCGTCTACCTGTCCACCCGAATCCATACATGAAGTTGTATAATCGATAAATGACAAAAGGTTAGACGTCGTTGATCGATTTTTGAGGAAGCCATGTTGTCCAGGGGTGAAGGAAGACGAAAGACAGTCATAGATTTGAGCATATACTATTCGTTCGAATATTTTAGCAAAGATGCACAATTTAGAAATTTGTCTATAATTCTTTATTTCACTCCTGCTGCCACTTTTGTGTATTGGGGTTATAAAAGCAGACTTCCATAGTTTAGGCATTCTACCTTCGCTAATAGAGCGTCGAAATAATATCGCAAGGGGTTGAGACAAGATATCCGCGCATTTGTATACAAAATATGGTGGTATCCGATCTGGACCTGCTCCTTTCGAGAGATCCAATGTTTTAAGCAGTTTATTTATCTTTTCGGGAATAATTTCTATATCACTAATTAAATACATATGATGCGAAAATGATTGATGAGTTCTAGGTTGAGTAATAAAAGTGGCGCTAGGAGGTAAGAATGTTGACTGAAAGTATGTCGAAAAGAGTAGACAAATATCTTCACCTGAATCCGCTATACGGCCTTCATATGAGAGAGTAGATGGCAAGACACTGGAAGTACTTTTATTTGATTTGATAAAAGACCAAAACATTTTTGGATTTTTTGTAATCGCATCTTCACAATTTCTGATGTAATTTTTATAGCACTCTGCTTCAAAAAGTTTAGCTCTCTTACGTAAAAGAGAAAAAGTGTCGTAATCTGCTTTGTTACCATATGTATGAAATTTTTTAAGATACTTATACTTTTCCCTAAGGATCTTTTTCAAGGATGCGTTATACCAAGGTGGATAGTCAGAAGGGTTAACTACTTTATGGGGAATAAATTTTTCTATCACGTTATATAAACATTTATGGTAACCAGATAGCTGATATACTACATATACTACTTTTAAATACATACTTATATTGATAATTACATCCAGACACAGGACACAGATATATTCATGCATACAAATGTTGGTCCTGGGTGGGATTCCAACCCACGACTAGCGGCTTGAAAGGCCAACCGGTCTGTAGTCTGTATATAGGGTTGAATACATGGCATACCCCGTGGGTTTACTCACGTTTCAAAGGATTTAATTTCATTGGACTTTAATATGAGATATGGTTATGCGGTTATGTAAAGTAGGTGAGGTTTTTTCTACGTGCTTCTTATACGAAATGTTTTCTTAATTTTTCCTTTTTTTTGTGTTGGTTATGGGATTTCGGTGAAGGAAAACATCGTGAGGAAACCTGCATCCCCGAGATGTCACAATTAAAGGCATGTGAAGTCCGCCACCGCACTAGGCCCGCGTGGTGGACTATGGCCTAGACCCCCTCCTTGTTAGGGGAGGCTCGAGCTTCTTGGTGGAGACGTATATGAGCTGATGATGATGATGAGATCGTTTACAGAGACGTCATAAAGAACTTAAAAGCTTGGTAGATTAAATTATGAAGTACAAAAATAAATAAATTATTCTATAGTCAAAGCCAAATACAGTGAACCAAGTTAAATAAGCTACAAAAGAGCTGATGATTATGATGAAAATAAAACATTTAATTATGTAAAAATACTAGTGGCTCCCCGTGGTTTCACTTGCTCAAATCAGGGTTCTTCAATTTTGCCAGGATATTATAAACTATACGTGTTCCAAATTTCATCTAAATCTATGTACGTACCTACTTAGTAGTTTTTGCGTGAAAGACAAACATACATCCAAAGATACAAAGTTTCCCATTTAAAATATTAGTAGCATATAAATATATAGAACTAGTGGCTCCCCGCGGTTTCACCCGCGTACCCGGGAGGTCTTCCATTTTCCCGGGATAAAAAGTAGCCTATATGTTAATCCAGGTTATAAGCTATCTTTATTCCAAATTTCATTCAAATCCATTCAGTAGTTTTTACGTGAAAGAGTAACAAACATCCATACATCCATACTTACAAACTTTCGCCTTTATAATATTAGTAGGATAAATAAATATCCTGGGAAATTTTTCACACACGGCCAATCTGAATCCAAAGTAAGCTTCAAATGAAGCTTGTGTTATGGTAACCAGATAGCTGATATACTACATATAATACTTTTAAATACATACTTATATAGATATTTACATCCAAAATATATTGAATTCCTTAGCTAAAAAAAAATTAATATTCAATATCAATCAATATAAATATAATATAAAGTATCTTTTAAACTCGGTAAATATAAGGACTATGTATTCTGACAAACAAACCTTCCCCGATCCAAATATATTGCTCGAAAAACAATAAATCATATCAGAGTTTGTGTAATATCTTATAAGGGCACCAAGGGATGCTTGCAAAGGCTTAAAAACCTTGATTTATTAGACATTTCATATCGTATCTACATCTAGATGTTTCAATGCCCTGATTTTATATGGAGACCTTTTTAGAGTAAAAAAGTCATTGGAAAATCAACTGTAAATATTGGTATTAAGGTTTATTTATAACTCCAGTGCTCACCACTGACCTTTCATACGAACATCTCAATTCAATTCGTATGAAAGGTCAACTTTATGGCTGTTTAATAGAGTTTTCAATTTTTTATACCACTATGGTGGCAAACAGGCATACGGTCACTAATAGGCTACGGTAACCGTAGCCTATGGACGGTTGCAACACCAGGGGCGTCACTCACGCGTTGTCGACCCTGTAAAAATCTCTTCGCTCCCATCTTGAAGAACCACATGCTGTACTCCATTGGGAATGCCATGGCGGGGAGCTCATTCCACAACCTGAGTGTCCGCGGTTAGAAGCTCCTCTGAAAGCGCAGAGTTCGAGACCAATTCGGTTCCTGATTCCAGTGTGAGCTCCCCGTTGATGATGAAGACCCCCCACCCGTTTTGGCGTGATTAAGTAACAGACATCTATACATCTATCCATACTTTCCCATTTATAATAAGTAAATAATAAAAAAATATCTGATTCCAAACCCAGCAGAGCTTGTAATATGGTAACCAGATAGCTGATATACTACATATACTACTTTTATATACTGAAACTACTCTACTTAAATGGATATTCGGGAGACAGAACAAACAGACATATTCATGCATACGAATGTTTGTCTTGTTTGGGATTCGAACCCACGACCGGCGGCTTATAATAATTTATAATATTAGTAAGTTTACACCGCCCATATAAAGCTCCATTTTTCACTAATCGTAATAATTATAACATAAGTACACACCCGACCTCTGTTACACAGTAACGATCTTGTGAATGAAGCTACTAAACTTAACGCAGTCGTAAACTGTGGCCGTCTATTACACCGACGCGTAACACGGGTATTAAAAGTTTGCTTGTAATTTTATTTTTATGTCTGTCAGACGGTTGTTAGGAATATGACCACGAACATTACTAATTTTATTTTGTATATGGCAATACTAAAAACTTATAATATAGAGAGAAAGAGTTATAGATATTCTCTTTTAAGGCAAACGGATTTAAATAGATTTAATAAAAAATTTCTTGAAAGTAACAAAAAAAATGTTTGGATTTTATCAATAGACCGGTTGGCTTTGTCGTTAGTTACTTGAAAGCCGCCAGTCGTGGATTCGTATTCCACCCAGGACAAACATTTGTATGCATGAATATGTCTTTTCTGTGTCTGGATGTAAATATCTATTTAATCAAAAGTAGTATACATTAGCTATCTCTGGTCACCAACCATATCATAAACTCTGCTTAGTTTGGAATCAGATTGGTCGTGTGTGAAAAATGTCCTAGGATATTTATGATTATTTATGTATTATTGAAATCAGATCGTGAAATTGTCCAGGATATTTATTTATCATTACATATACAGTTTTCCGTAGACCTTTTTAAAAATATACCTGACTTTTTAACAGGAAACCTCAATATTTTGATAGCCACTTGGCAACTGACCGTTACATTACGACCGGCTGGAGTACCCTCGACCGGGTACCGGGTACTTGGTAGTACGCATGCCCGGCTCGAAGGACCACTGTTAAAAAATAATGATGTCCATTTGACAGTCTTAAGTATGTGTTGCCAGATATCACACTAATATTATAAAGGCGAAAGTTAGTGAGTGTGTGTTTGTTCCTCCTTCACGACTAAACGGGTGGAGCGATTTTAATAAAATTTGTTATGGAGTTAGCTGACACCCTGTTTTAACATATAGGCTACTTTTTATCCCGGGAAATTGACTAAAAGTTCTCATTTCGAGCCAATAGTTCCCGAGATTAGTTCGTTCAAACAAACAATCTCTTCAGCTTTATAATATCAGTATCGATACCACTACATTTTATAACACCATCCTCGAAAGCTTTCCTCTCCGAACGATTTCCGCTCTACTCCAGAGCTTTCGTTAACTTTCAACCATAAACTCCCCTCTCACTTCCCAACGATAAAGCTCACAAACTAAACCAAAATCCATTCAGTTTGGTCGTAAAACTGTAAATTTTCAATCTAGACTCGTAACTACCTCATAAAGTATTCCACTCATGATTCGCCGGACAAATTGACTTCCGGTGTGAGCCACTTCCGCCGCTCACCGGAAACGCGGCCATATTGGCACTACACAGTACATGCAAATAAAATGGCGGCCAACGGTAATTTGTTGGGCAAGCGTGGGCGCGGACATAATCAATCACTTCTATTTAATTAACCCACTTCCAATGTGTGGGGTATGTAATTGTTTTGCTTTGAGTTATCCCGGATGGCCTAGTCATCTACACTAATATTATAAAGAGGAAAGATTTATATTTTTGTATGTAACCAATAAACTCAAAAAGTACTGGACCGATTTTAATAATTCTTTTTTCATTAGAAAGCTACATTATCACTGAGTAACATAGACTATATTTTATCCCTGTATTCCCACGGTAACGGGAACTACGCGGGTAAAACCGCGCGGAGGCAGCTAGTAATACATATCTTGTAGTAATTGTTTAGTCTATGTTATTTTATTGAATTATTGAAAACTTTTTCACTTCATGTCAAAAAGGTTCACAGTTTTGATAGGTGTGGTTCATTTGTTCTGCAGTGGGATAACCCAGGTTTTAAATAAAAATATAAAGCATTAATCTAGTATTAAAATATAGATCAAAAATATTTATTCAAATGAGTATTCATAGGCCTATGAATACTCAGACTCTAACGCTCGAATAAAAACCATTAAAAAAATAAAAATAACTACTAGTTACCTACTGCAACTTGTAAACAATTAAAACATAATTATTATAACCAAATATATATAAAACATAGTATTAAATAGTTTCTTTGTCTAGTCGACGAGAAGAAATAAGCAAATCCTACTAATCCTACTTCCTACTAATATTATAAATGCGAAAGTTTGTAAGTATGGATGTATGTATGTATGGATGTTTGTTACTCTTTCACGCTCCAACGGCTGAAGGGATCTGCTTGAAATTTGGCACAGAGCTAGAATATGTTCTGGAATAACACATAGGCTACTTTTTATCCCGGGAAAATGGAAGACCTCCCGGGTACGCGGGTGAAACCGCGGGGAGCCACTAGTATTATAAATGCGAAAGTTTGTATGGATGTTTGTTACTCTTTCACGCTCCAACGGCTGAAGGGATCTGCTTGAAATTTGGCACAGAGCTAGAATATGTTCTGGAATAACACATAGGCTACTTTTTATCCCGGGAACGCGGGTGAAACCGCGGGGAGCCACTAGTAAAGGAATAATTTACTAACATAAGTACATAAGTTTATAAGTATTTTTATGCGTTCATAAGATTTGTGTTTAACGTGCAAAGCCGGGGCGGATCACTAGTTAATGCATATAGATTTTTGAACCAATAAGCTTTCGAAGCTTTCGAGTAATACCATATTGAAAGCACTCCCGAATCAAATATGGAAGCGTACAGAGCAACATTCAATCCAATCACACAGATTACACATTAATGTCTGTCCGTTTGTGTGTAAACCGGTTTTTATTCCACTGACATATATGAAAGTAACTAGTTATTTATAGTACTAGTGACTCACCACGGTTTCACCCGCGTTCCCGGCAGATCTTCCATTTTCCCGGGATAAAAAGTAGCCTATATCCTTTCTCTTACTCTAGACTATCTGTGTACCTTCATTTTAATCGGTTCAATAGTTTTAGCGTGAAAGCGAGACAGACAGATATTTTTTTTTGAAAATAAAGAATTAAAAAAGAATTATTATTACTAGCTTCTTCCTACGGTGGTTTTATCCAGTTACCCGGGATAAATAGTAGCATATGTCCTTTCCCAAGTTCTAATCTATATCTATGCCTAACAATTTCATCAAAATCGGTTAATTGGTATAGGCGTAAAAGCGTTTTAGTAGGGATATAAGTAGGTATTTTATCACTGACATAACATTAATCATCGAGCATGTAACCAATAGAGTAGAACTGTTAACAGTTTTGTTAGAAAACAAAATACGCCAAAACGCTGCGCCGGCCCCTGTGTTCTGATTGGCCGACTCAAGGTCAAGTGTTGCACTAGACGTACACACAGGTCTCTTATTGGTCGGGTACTGTTTTAGTTCGAGCGTGGCTTGTTAGTTATACGTGACAAATCATTGATGCGTTGCTAAACAAATGGCTCACTATTGCTACTCTATTGGTTACATGCTTGATGACATTAATTAATTATCAAATAAAATAATAATTAACACAATACAGGCGCCATTGTCGCATAATGCGATCATTTCTAACAACCTACACTTTTTATACACTTACATTACAAAGAGGAAAGATTTGATTGTTTTTTTGCTTGTTTGCATCGTGTAAGCTCCAAAACTACTTGAGCTACACCATCTCCGGTGAACATAGGCTATATTTTATGCCCGTATTCCTACGGGAACGGGAACTACGCGGGTGGAACCACGCGGAGACAGCTAGTCAATTACTAAACGATTTTCAATCTACTTTCACAATACCTACACCTCTAGTGGTAGGAACTTGTGTATTAGGTAAATCTCAATTAGGTAGCCATCAGTCTTGTCAGAATAATGCCACCAGCATACGTATCCTGTACACAGAGCTAACAAGCTCGCCGAGCATGTGCGACGAGCATGTGCGACGAGCATGTTTGACGAGCATGTGCGCTGTGCATGTGCGCCGTGCAAAAGTAAACAAAAATATTTATTTACTAGCTTCTAGGTAAACGGGAAAAAAATATATCCTAAGTTACTCCCTGATAATGTAGCTTGCCATTGGCGAAAGAGTTATTCAGATCTTTTCTTCATCATCATCTTTTCTTAGATTCATTACGAAAAGACAAAAATAAAATAGGTATAATCTCTTTATAATATTAATAGGTATAAATAAGTTGTAAACTTGAAACTATACGTTACATACTGTTATTACTTATTATAACTTCAGCTTTCTACAAGTAGAAATCTTTATGGAATTAAGTCGTTTTAGAGATTAGCTGGAACAAACAGTCTGTCTGTTTTTATTGTTATATTATTTAGTTGAGAACAATACCGACTATAATATACAAGTTTAAAACAAAGACATTAAAAAGTCTCACAAATAACACTACTTAAAGTTACCTATAGGTATTCGGTAAGCACTAGGTAAGAAAATAATGATTTTAATATTGAAATGATGATGATTCTATCACATTTTGCACGAGAGAAATACGATATATATTCTCAAATCGATATCTAATAATCTAAAATACATTATATCTTTACTAAATGTTTTCTATCTGTCGATTCAAAGGGCTCGCAACAGCGTGACGTCATAAAAAGAGGAAGAAAATGAACAAATGTCAAAAGTGACATCTGTGCAAATCCCACGCCATCTTCTTCTATTTGTGTTGCCAGATCCATATTTCATGAGAAATAAAAGAAGCAAGTCTAGCTTGAAGTATGAAATAGCAACGCTATATTTTTCGAAGCTATTTTCACCTTACTTGCAGTTTATAGTTCACTTTTTAGCACAGCTGCTACAACGTCTAAAAAGGTTACCTGTAGCCTTAAAAATGAAAAATAATAATTTTAGTGTAAGGAATAAACTTTTAAATTCCGATTAATACTATAAATGGGAAAGTCAATATGTTTGTCTGTCACGAAACTACTGAATCGGTATGTTATATAGGTAACTACTAGAGCTTGGGAAAGGACTTAGCCTTCTTAATCCCGGGAAAATTGTATATGTCTTCACTCTTCAAGTTTTTATTTAAATGTATTAATTTCTTTAAGTTCGCACCTGTACCTGTTCACAAATAATCTAGCCGTAGAAACTGTTTTGGTAAGAGTACCTACCTATTACTTAATTTTTTTGTTTTATTCGTATAATAATATCTTTGTTATTCCTTAATAAATAACAATAAAATTGAACGTACCCCAAGAACATAGCCATTTAAAAATGAATATTACTTCATTTCTTTAGGGTTGCCAAGACGATTTAAAAAAAAATCACTTACCATAATGTTGTCCGGTAGAGTTAATTCGTTAACCGGACGGGCAGCGTGTCCGGATGCGTGTGTAAAAGCCGTTTTGTGTACCTACAGCCGCCGCGTGATTGATCGAGGTCCCTCTAGATGCGGGACCCTACTCTACACATACCTATGTTATATAGGTACCTATTGTTTGACAGTTCTACTAGTTTTGGAACTTCCAGGATGTGGAAACGTTTTGATATTAATATACCTTGATTAGATGTTTGGTTCTCTTTTGGAGTATATTTTTTAAGAGTTTAAAAAGGAGGAATCAAATCTAATCAAAATCTTTTTTATTCAAATAGGCCTCAATAAAGCATTTATGAATAGTCACTATTAATGCTCAGTTCTGATAGTTGTTTTTTACTGAGAAGAGAAGGAAGTTATTTTATATATCATGTCTATACGAGATTTTGTCGCGCTTATGTTTGTATGTATTTATTTTGTATGGATCACCAACAAATGAAACACAATTAGTTAAGACTAGAATAGATGCTACAGATAACATGCCTTGTGCTTACTTAATTATAGGTAAATAGCTGCCTCCGCGCGGTTTAACAGTACTTTTTGAGTTTATTCGTTACATACAAAAATACAAATCTTTCCTCTTTATAATATTAGTGTAGAAGTGTAGATATAGATGTAGATCACAGCTAGCATCAACAACTACATTACAACAATTAAATTACGAAATTTGAAATACAGATAGTTTATCCCGGGAAAAATGGAAGACCCTCCCAAAAATGCGGGTAAAAGTCTATTATAGAAAAAGAGTGACAAATATAGACTCGTTCACCCTCAACCGAGCTGAAAGCGTGAAAATATTCACACAAAAAACCGAACAAAATGTGGGCAAAGTAAAATAAATACAAGCACCAACCACCACACAAAGTTATTTCAGTTATTTTCCATCTGTAGCTTATACAGTCTCGTGGAATTTAATTAAATTGTACACAACTATGTACGTACATATTTACTTGTTGTTTGTTTGTTTATTTAACAGGCATTGTTAACAATCTAAAATTAGATCCTACGAAAATAATTAAATTAAAATCTAAAATAATTTTAGGTTTTTTTTAGACTGACAACACTGGCAAAAAAAAAATATAAGCATAGATTTATGAAATGTTACATGTATTATATAAAGGCTTTAATAACAATGAATGACTTTTTTTTATACCACAAGGGTGGCAAACAGGCAAACGGTCCCACCTGATGGGAAGCGGTTACCGTAGCCTATGGACGCTTGCAACACCAGAGGCGTCACTCACGCGTTGCCGACCCTATAAAAAAGGGAGCAACTGTATAGGCAGTGAAAGGGACAAAGCGCAATGTACTTTTCGTCGAGAGGCTAAGCAGGTATCACTCCTGCATACCCCCACGACGCCACTCCACCCCTGGTCCCCCCACTGCCGCTACAGCGTCTCCTCATGGAGCTCTGGCTACCCTACTCACCGCAGGAACACAACACTACATGTAGTGTTATTTGGCTGCGGTATTCTGTAAGGTGGAGGTACTACCCCAGTCGGGCTACTCCAATTTCGAACGAACGAATCCGTTGCGCCCTACCTCCTTCGAACTGGTTGGCTTTGTGATTAGTGACCCTGACTTTCTAGCCACCAGTTGTGGATTCGAATCCTATTAAGGCCAAACGTGTAATGCTCGCTACAAGCTATTTCACACATTTTGTAAAAATCACTATTGTATTAGATCTAAGTTGGTTTTTGAAAAGAGTCATTACTGAGTTTATTGCCGCCTCTTCTCGGTAGAAACAACATTCAGAACCGAGCATTAATAGTGACTATTCACAAGTGCTTGTAAAGGAAGGCCTATTTAAATAAGAAATATTTGATTTTGAAACATGTTTGTTCTATATTCTAGTATATCAGCTGGTAACCATAAATATTTTTTAATGAATCGTCATTTCAACTTCAGAAGCAAATAAGCAAATAAATAAAATGTATAAAAAGTAGTAGGTACCCACATAAATTAAAGTCCTATCTTTCAATAAATGTCTTATGTTTTGTTACAGACGAAGAGCTGGTGTTCAGGGACCGGTGGGGGGGGCTGACACTCTTCAACGTGAGGAACCTCACCACCAGGCTGCTGATGAACAACTCCACATTTGTGAGTATACATTTATTATGACTATCTATTAAGTACCAGGTAAAGATGTACTTTTTTATGGTGAATTTTTTTTCGGCGGGACTACAAATAAAATTTTATTTCACTACAAACTCCTACTTACCAAAGTCTATTAACTAACACAAAAAAAAATAGCAATTGGATACTGATAACCAATAATGTGTCAACCCACAAAAAGTCGAAAACAAAGGTTTTGATATATTTTTATACTTAATGCATAGCTTAATTTACATTATACAAAAGTGTTTCAAGAAACATAAAAGTACATAAGTGGATTTATCTCATACAAAAAGACGTAAATCACATAGACATTATAATCTTTAAACGAATTTTTCTCAAAATCAAGTTTATGAGGGTTAACACATTATTGCTTATCAGCATCCAATTAAAGGCACGTGATGTCCGCACCGCACTAGGCCTGTGGGGACTATGGCCTAAACACCCCTCGTTGTTAAGGGGTTAATATAAATATGTATTTAGAAGTAGTGTATGTAGTATATCAGCTATCTGGTTACCATATCACAACCTTTGCTTAGTTTGGAATCAGATTGGCCGTGTGTAAAAACATCTCAGGCTATTTATTATTATTATTTATTAATGTTCCCTTACATACCCATTTCTTTTTAAATTTAGGTGCCCTGGCAACACCAAACGCCTGAGGGATATAGGTTATATATATCCAAGGGTCTAGACTTTCATTATAAGGTCCTGCATAATTTATACACGGTCAGCTGGCTTCATGTGTTATGACATGGATTTAAAAAGTACTTTCTAGCTTTGAAAGGAATATTTTAATATGTAGGTATATCTTTATTTTATTACGTTAAGTACCTACTTAGTAGTTTTTACTAATTTCCGCCACGCGGTTTCACCCGAGTTCCCCGGGTATATTCAAGTTTCCCAGGATAAAATTTGGCCTTTCTCCTTTCCCTGGCTGTAGTCTATATCAGTACCAAATTTCATTAAAATCTTGTGTGTCTAGGCGTGAAAACGTAACAGATTGTCAGCGTTACTTCCGCATTTCATATAATGACAGCCCGGTTGGCTTTGTGGTTAGTGACCCTGACTCTCAAGCCGCGGGTCGTGGGTTCGATTTCCACCCGGGACAAACATTTGTATGCATGAATATGTCTGTTTGTCCTGTGTCTGGATGTAAATATCTATTTAAGTATGTATTTAAAAGTAGTATATGTAGTTATATCAGCTATCTGGTTACCATAACACAAGGTCTCTTTGAAGCTTACTTTGGAATCAGATTGGCCGTGTGTGAAAAATGTCCCAGGATATTTATTTATTTATTTTATTTATAATATTCCGGGGAGGCTCGGGGGAGCCACTAGTATACCTGTAAATCTAGAACTAATTACTACTAATTACTTTATAACTATTTAAAACGTGATTCTCAATAAGATCGCATAAACAAAACAACACAAATTATTCTGAACAAACACCTGGGACCTCCAAAAGTTCTAAACGACCAATAAGTTGAATTTATACTAATATTATAATGCGAAAGTAACTCTGTCTGTCTGTCTCGCTATCACGCTAAAACTACCACACCGATTCAAATGAAATTTGGTACACAGATAATCCAGAGCCTGAGAAAGAACAAAGGTTACTTTTTATCCCCAGAAAATTGAAGATCCCCCGGGAACGCGGGCGAAGCCACGGGGAGCCACTAGTAATATTATAAATGCGAAAGTAACTCTGTCTGTCTCGCTTTCACGCTTAAACTACCAAACCGATTAAAATGAAATTTGGTACACAAATAGTCTAGAGCCTGAGAAAGGACATAGGCTACTTTTTGTCCCGTGAAAATTGAAGATCTCTTGGATACGCGGGTGAAACCGCGGGGAGCCACTAGTTTCATATACACAGATCTTTATAGATACCTACGTCTCAGAGATGTTTATCATTAACATAATTACCTGAGAAGCCGAGAATGGGTTTAGCTTCACAGTACTGTAACTTTCAGAAGGAGTTTTGAGGAAAGTTGGTGTCAAAAGTGATTTAAAGTGATATTTGTTAAAGATTGGCCACATTTCACATACTTACAAAGAGTGTTAGAAATATACTTTTATTTATTTTTAGCGTTCCATCATTGTATTAAAATACTTTGAGCAGGAAGAGACTTTGATAAAGACGTAAGATATGTAAAATAATATACAATTTTTAATTATGAAAATACATGATATGATTTTAGAAATATGCAATTTATATTTACATAATAGGTATCTGTACATAAATAAGATCTTTTATATGTTGCAAAAATGTGGATTTTTATGTACCTAACTGTATGCTGGAGCCTTGGTGGCTCAGCTGGGAACGCACCGACTCACGATCATGAGGGTGCCGGTTCAAATCCCTGGCCCGTACCTCTGAGTTTATAAAAACTTACGTACGGATTCACACCACTGGCTTTCGGTGAAGGAAAACATCGTGAGGAAACCTGCATGCCTGAGATGTCACAATCAAAGGCATGTGAATTCCGCCAATCCGCACTAGGCCCGCGTGGTGGACTATGGCCTAAACCCCCTCGATGTTAGGGGAGGCTCGAGCTCCTTGGTGGAGACGTATATTAGCTGTTGATGATGATGACCTGTATGCTGGTTACCACAGTAGACGTTCTAATTTATACCCAAAGTAAAGGAATGACCTACCTAAGTACCTAAAATTGATTATTTTACTCCGTAGCATCATTTCCACATTACATTTTAATAACGTTCCATTTTACACTCAAACGTCAGTCTAAATAAAGTTTATTTTCCAATGAAAACGATTTTTACAGTTTCCGAAACTAACTGACTGTCAGCGACTTTGGACTAAGCTAGATTTATTCACAGGATTTACAGTACTTTCCACTTTAATATACAACTAGCATAGTCGCACGGTTTCACCCACGTAGTTCCCGTTCCCATACGGGGAAAAAATATAGCCTACTAGCTGCCTCCGCGCGGTTTTACCCGTGGGAATACAGGGATAAAATATAGCCTATGTTAATCAGTGATAATGTAGCTTTCTAATGAAAAAAGAATTATTAAAATCGGTCTAGTACTTTTTGAGTTTATATGTTACATACAAAAATACAAATCTTTCCTCTTTATAATATCAATGTAGATGTTATTCCCCGATAATGTAGCTTTCCATTGTTGATAGAATTATTCTGATTGGTACAGTAATTTCGGAGCATATACACATACAAAAAGACAAAAATCTTTATTATGTACCTATTAGAGGTACATGTGGGTGGATCATTGAGGTGTGGATAACACGTTGCAAATGAATTTTGAATTACAATTTTACATAATATATTTAATTTACTAGACTAATTAAATATAAAAAACTACATACTTCGTTAATTGTTAAATTGGTAACAAAATAACGATATTATATATTTATGTGATTTGAATATTTTTTATTGAGATCCATCTTAGCAGATATATAATGAATGGAAAAAGTACATAAAATAATAAAGAAATCCCTTTTAAATAAACACAAATTTATTTATTTCCGCTTCGCACACGCTCGGTGCTTCCTCCATTTTTAATCCCGGATTACTGCGATATAATGATTTGTTTGTTTATTCCACGGATTACTGAAGCTTTAAGGGTATTTTATAAAGTACCCACATATTATTCTGTCCATTATTTTTTATATAAGCTGATGATTATTGCCGGCTCGTCTCAGTACAAGCAACTTTCAGAATCGAGCATTAAGAGCGACTATTCATAAGTGTTTGTAATAGCCTTTTGAATATAATTTTGATTTTGATTGAAATGTATTTTTTAATTCAAATAGGCCTTCACAGGCACTTATCAAACGTCGATTCTAATGCCCGGTTCAGAAGGTTGCTTTTGCTGAGAAGTGTCGGCAATAAACTCGGCAATTACTCTGTTCAAAACAAGTTTTAACAATGATCTATTAATGATAGATAGTGGTCAGGTCTAGATACTAGACAAAGCAAAGCTTGTACCTACTAACGTAATAAAGAATATACTACTTTAATATACATGCTTATATAAATACTAGCTTCCGGCTCGCAATTTCACCCGCATTCCCGGGGGATCTTCAATTTTCCTGGTTTAAAAAGTAGTCTAAGTGTTATTCCAGAACATATTCTAACTCTGTGCCAAATTACATTGCGATCCCTTCTACCGTTCTGGTGTGAAAGAGTAACAAACATACATCCGTAAATTCTTACTAACTTTCGCTTTAATATTATACTAGTGGCCCGCGTTCCCGGGGATCTTCAATTTTTCCGGGATAATAAGTAGTCTTTCTCAGGCTCTGGATTTATTTGTGTACCAAATTTCATTTAAATCAGTTCAGTACAGACAGACAGACAGAGTTACTTTCGCATTTATAATATTACCTAGTATGAATTATTAAACTCCACTAATAAACTCGTCTCAGAACTTGGAGTACTATATCGATTTTATTCAAGTATTTTAAATAATGAAATCCAGGGTTTGCAAAACCGGCCTACTTATTAAGAGGGTTAAAATTTGCATAGATTCCGTCGGTCACCACTCCCCACTTAACTGTAAGTATCTATATCTATACTAATATTATAAATGCGAAAGTAACTGTGTCTGTCTTGCACTCTAAAACTACCGAACCAATTTAAATGATGTTTGGTACGGTTCACAGATAGTCTAGTGCCTGAGAAAGGACATAGGCTACTTTATAGTCTAGACTTCTAGAGCCTGAGAAAGGACATGGTCTACTTTTTATCCCGGGTAAGACCGCGGAGAGTTACTAGTAAATAATTAAAATAAATATTTATGTCTCATTGCTGATATACATAGTCAAAATATAGAAACCTCTAAAACTATGAACAAGTGAAAAATCCTATTACAAGAACCAATTTGAAAATACACAGAAAAGATGTAAATTGAATACGTTATCCAGATTTATAGGCCCAATAGGAAACGAAAGCCTTATAGATAGGCCGTAAAACACCAATAAGTTACAGTAATAGCTTTGTTTACTTTAAGGCCTCTCGCAAATAGGTTTTTCTTTACCTGATCAGCAGGTAAGTCATAATTTATTATTCAATACTTGGTTGACTGGTTTAAAAAATACAATAAATAAGATAAGAATTAACTTATGTTTTTATCCAGTACATATTCTATAGATGTGCCAAGTTTTATCAAAAGCCTTTCAGTTGTTGCTCTGTTAAAGTAACAATTATCTGTCTATGCTTTGGCATTTACAAAAATTACAAGGATTTAGATGAAATTTGCTACGTGGAGAGATTATAACCGGGATGAATACATAGGCTACATTTTATACCGGGATAACAGGTGAAAACAGGGTTGTATAAAATTATTAGAATAATATCGTCAAATATAGAGTAGAATTAGGTATATAAAAATGGTAGATAATCTTCGTTAATTAAACTGTAGGTAAACTTTCATAAAATACATAAAAAAAATCGCTATAGCTACGCTGGATATAAGTGTCCGAACGATAAACCCGGACAGGCGTAAAACAATACATCGCTTAATCGTTCAAATCGCTTAAATCGCCCGTGAATATTACCTGCAGGTGTGAAACGCCGTCATTTCGGGAATTAACTCTCGATTCCCCCTTTTGTATTATTCCTGAGGGAGTACTTTACTGTTAATGATTGTATTACGAGCTTTTATTTTACCTGTAATATACCTACTTATGTAACTTTTTCAAACTGTTGTGTTTCGTAAAAACTGGAAAAATCAATGGTTAGTGACTCTTGAATAGTAAATGATATTTAATGATATTATTTTAATTTATTTAGGAATATTAATTTTAATTTTGACTTTCAAACCGCCGGTCGTTGGTTCGAATCCTACACACGATAAACATTTGGATAGATGTGTATGTCTGTTTGTCCTGTGTCTGTATGTAATTATCTATATATGTCCCAGGATATTTATTATTTTATTTTATATCTAAAACAGTACAGTGAATAAATGAACTTAGATAGTTGGATGTCTAAAGTCTATGTCACAGTGATCCCAATGTAAAAACATTAGCTCATGTCCGAATTCTAGATGTTTCTTTCAATATATGGCCATTACTGGTACCGTGGCCACCACTGGTACACTTACGATACATATTTATACTTACATATTTTACTCTAGTTCTTTAAAATATAATCACAATTTAATCTCAGCACTTTGCAACATTTTGAAACCAACCAGCTCATAAAGTTTACGTTCCCTCACCAACAGAGGGAGTTAAACGCAGTCGACTTCAAAGTGTCCGCCGATCTCAAGTTCGTGCTTCTAATCTCGGACGTCCGGCCGGGGTGGCGCCACGCGCGCCTGGCGAGGTACCACGTCTATGACGTCATCAACAGGTGAGTACTAGCTATAACCTGCGACTTTATTCGGTTTTGTTCTGTCGAGAATAGTGGTTGTTAGAAAGCCAGTTTCATGCTGAGTCGGTAATGTTTAGGTAGAAGTAGTGCTTTGTCTCGATTTTATAATATGTAGGTACTTATGATTTTCTGTTAATTTATGGGTATAGGACCTAGTATTTATTAAGTGTTTACCAGAATAAAATAAACTAATTTACTGATAAGTTTTATTAACTGCAATAATGAATTAATTACATATCATTGATACCTAACCTATAGTTTCGCGACGCCGCCATTGCTTTGATACTTTACTGCTACTACCCTTGGTCGTATCACTTCGATCAAAACCCATTTATCTCAAACTACACACATATTGTAGCAAAAATTTGTTTAACAAATCTGAATTTGTGTAACTAACTACATGTGTATTTTTATCGAGAGGTTATTACTTTAGCACATCTCTCTACATATGTATTTTTGTGACATCGTAAATTCAAAACGAATCGTTTTTCTTACGTTTTTAATCTGTTCCTAAGTTAACGTAATCTGGAGTATTTTACAAATTTACAATGAGATATAAAAGCTAGATAGATAGTATTTAGTATGTTAATAACATCGAGCATGTAACCAATAGTAGAACTGTTAACAGTTTTGTTAGAAAACAAAATACGCCAAAACGCTGCGCCGGCCCCTGTGTTCTGATTGGCCGACTCAAGGTCAAGTGTTGCACTAGACGTACACACAGGTCTCTTATTGGTCGGGTACTGTTTTAGTTCGAGTGTGGCTTGTTAGTTATACGTGACAAATCATTGATGCGTTGCTAAACAAATGGCTCACTATTGCTACTCTATTGGTTACATGCTCGATGGTTAAAAACCACTTCCATGGTATGTTAACTTTCAGAAACAAAATCACCATATCCCCAATAGAAGACGACAGGTCGGCCCCGCTGCTCCAGTACGCGGAGTGGTCGCCCACCGGCGCCAGCCTGGTGTTCGTCCACGACAACGACATCTACTACAAGCCGAGGGTGCTGAAGACCCTTGTCTGTAGGATCACCAGCTCTGGTTAGTCGGTTCGAAACTGTTGGAAGGCTAATTTCAACATTACAGTTAAATTTATGGTTGTTTGTAGCAACCGCTTGGCTTTGTGAGCCTGACTTTAAAGCCCATAACACAAGCTTCATTTGAAGCTTACTTTGGAATCAGATTGTTGTGTGAAAAAAAATTTTGCTAATATAGATATGTATTTAAATAAAATAGTGTAGGTCTTTCTCTGTGTCCAAATCTTATATAGGTATAAAATTCGTGTCACAATGTTAGTTACCATACTCCTCCGAAACGGCTTTACCGATTTTTACGAAATTTTATATGCATATTCAGTAGGTCTGAAAATGGGTACTATCTATTTTTGATACCCCTATGATCACGGGAAAGGGAACTACGCGGCTGAAACCGCGTGGCGGCAGCTAGTATCTATCTATCCTAAGTATGTATTTAAAGATAAAATATTTAGTATATCAGCTATCTGGTTGCCATATCACAAGCTCTGTTTAGTTTCGAATCAGATTGGCCGTGTGTGAAAAATGTCCCAGGATATTTATTTAGCTTATTTTCTACTACCCTATAACCCCTTTCCAGGTGTCCCAGGTGTAATCTTCAACGGGGTGCCGGACTTCCTCTACGAGACCGAGGTCCTCCGCATGGACAAGGCTCTCTGGTTCAGTCCAGATGGCCAGACCCTCATGTATGCTACATACAACGACAGCCTCGTGGGTCAGTACAAGTACCCGTGGTATGGACTCGATCAGCCGGAGCCACCGGCCTACCCCACCATCAGGACCCTTAGATATCCTCAGGTAAGTTTTAGAGGGGGATTAAAATCATCAGCCTATATGTAAGGACACGAAACGCCTTTAACGAGGGGGTTTAGTCCACCACTGGATTTTGCAGTGGTATTCGAAAATGTCATCTCGGGCATACAGGTTTCTTCACGCAGTTTTTCTTCACGGAAAGCCAGTGTAAATTCGTGTGTTAATATGTCTCCACTGCAGGGACACCTTAACGATGGGGTTTAGTGCGGTTGCAGAAATTTGACATATCGGGTATGCAGGTTTCCTCACGATGTTTTCCTCCACGGAAAAACAGTGGTGTAAATTAGTAAGTTACAGAGGTGACGTATACAAATAAATAAAATTGTGAAATGTTTGAAATGTCAAAATAAACAGCTGTTTACTAAATGCTCATGCAAGTCACTGATAAAATAACTGACAAATTTAAACTCACTTCAATTGAATTTTGCTGATCTTCTAATGAGTTATTTAATCATTTTCCAGGCAAATACGAACAACCCGGTGGTGACAATTTACGTGGTCAGTCTGAAAACACCTAAGTTCCTGTTTCCTCACGCCATACAATTTTCCTCGCAGGTTGATAAAAGTGAGTATTATTCTGTTAACTAGCAACCCGTCCGCTAGTTATTTTAATTTTTTTTCGTCTCTTAGCTTACAAGTCATTTTTACCAACTTTTCAGGAGACGAAACAAACTGTTTATTTTATAAGGCCAACCGCCTTGCGCGCTGACACTACCTTTTGAATTTAAGCCTCTTATTGACTGAACACAACGGTGTTCGGTGAAGGAAAACATCGTGAGGAAACCTGCATGCCTGAGACGTCACAATTAAAGGCATGTGAAGTCCGCCAATCCGCACTGGTCCCGCGTGGTGGACTATGGCCTAAACCCCCTCGATGTTAGGGAAGGCTCGAGCTCCTCGGTGGAGACGTATATGAGCAGTTGATGATGATTGATGATTGACTGAAATCTATATCATGTGAGCCATGGTTCGACGCGCAATGAGCAGCTCTATCGAACGGCATTAATATGTAGGAACTGCCAATTTTCGACTTGAGCACTGTTGACTGAATGATTTGATGTCCACCAGGCTGGTACGTCCGCTGGTCGGCGTGGAGCTCGGAGCGGCAGGTGGCGCTGCTGCTGCTCAACCGGCCGCAGAACGTCTCCCTCATCGCGGTGTGCAGCGCCGTGCACTATAACTGCACTGATGTGAGCTTACCTTACTCTTAATATGTTATAATGTAAACTAAAGTAAAAAACACAGTCCGTGTGAGGGTTTAAACAGTCCGCGTAAGGGTGTAAACAGTCCGTCCAAGGGTGTAAACAGTGGGCGTAAGGGTGTAAATAGTCCGCGTAAGGTGTAAACATTCCGTCCAAGGGTGTAAATAGTCCGCGTAAGGGTGTAAAAGCCATCTGAGGCTAACAACTAGTAGAACATTAAAAGAAAAATTAAAAAAATCTTGGATTACAATCAATTGTGAACTGTCGATAGATTTTGAACCGTAACATACTGTTTACAACTTACATGCTTATAAGTGGGAGTGTAAACCGGTTCGCCATCTTTGTGGCATAAAAAAATACTTAACGAGTTATATGTCAATTATATTATCAAGAAATAATAAAATAACATATAGTATACGATTTATCGATTTTTACTTAGCAGCGTCGTCATCATCAGAAATGATCTATTAGCCCTCATTCGCACGAGAGCTTTTTTACCGGATGTTAAAAAAGCGTTAAACTACAACAAATACATTCCCATGTATATGTTCACACGACAGCGTTTTTTAAACGCGACGCTATTTTATCGGGAGGTGTTGCATTTTCAACTTTGGGCGTTGGAAATAAAGCATATTATGGTACTTGGAAATGCATTTGTTGTTTTTGAACGCTTTTTTAACGTTCGTTAACGACACTCTCGTGCGAATGAGGACTTAATATAAAAAAAAATTGGTTGCCTGTAAAGTCGGTATACGGGCGAAAGTTTAACGTGACAACGACTTTGAGTGGTAAAATAATTTTAATGTGAATATTCATTCGTATAGTAGGAAGAAGGATGAAATAATAGTAACAATTTAAAACATAACGTCACGTTACGTGAGCGGAGCGTAACGCAGTTTCTTGAAGTGTCACCCGGCAAACCAATTTATAAGACGTTGTCACGTCAATAATATTGTAGTCCTTATTATCTCGTCACGTGATCTGAGCTGGTGTGGTGTGTGGTGTGCGGTGTGCAGATGTACCGCGAGGCGACGGACGGCAGCCGCTGGTCGGGGCTGGGCGCGGAGCCGGCGGAGGAGTGCGGCTGGTGCGGCGGCGCGGCGCTGCTGGCCGCCCGCGGGGACATCTTCACCACCGCGCCGCTGCCTGGTCAGTACCTGCTTCAAATATAGCCTATCGTCCCTTAGCTTACGACACCGCATAAGTCATTTTTACCAACTTTTCAGGAGACGAAAAAAACTGTATGATTTAATACTCTGTATAATATACCACATTCTACTCGGGACTTGGCTAGGTAGTAAGACACGAATCGGTCGGAAAAAGGTCTATGCTGCTTAAGCCAGCGGTTCGGTACCGAGGTGGTAGACCCCACAAGTGCAGGTGGTGGCACTTGACACTTATGAAGGGCGTTGACCCCGACGGTGGAGGGTGTGGGGCCCGGCGGGGGCTACATTCTACCGAGACCAGACGGGGTAGTAATACTCCAGGGTATACGTGGCTGAAGCTAGCGGTTCGGGGGTTAGTTGGTAGACGCCTCCGGTGCAGGTGGTGGCACTTGACACTGATGAAAGGTCTTGATCCTGACGGTAGAGGGTGTGGGGCCCGGCGGGGGTTACATTCTACCGGGATTAGACTGGGGTAGTAATACTCCAGGGTACGCCGCGGTTCGGGGGGTAGGTGGTAGACGCCTCCGGTGCAGGTGGTGGCACTTCACACTTATGAAGGGCGTTGACCCTGACGGTGGAGGGTGTGGGGCCCGGCGGGGGTACATTCTACCGGGACTAGACTGGGTATACGTGGCTGAAGCTAGCGGTTCGGGGGTTAGGTGGTAGTCCGGTGCAGATGGTGGCACTTGACACTTATGCAGGGTGTTGTCCCCGGTGCAGGAGCGGCAGGCGGCGTGGGCACGGCCGGGACACTGGGCGGCTCGTGGCGGCACGCGGTGGCCGTGTCCCGGGACGCGCGCACGCCGCTCACGCACGGGGCCATGGAGGTCACGCAGCTCATCGGCTGGGACGAGCGGCGACGCTTCTTGTGAGTCTAACAACTGACGGTACAGGTGGCGGCACGGTAACGCGCGGCAAATACAGAGAAAATTCTTAGCATTTCATTTCTATCAATATGAAAATGTTATTTTTTTTTATACCACAAGGGTGGCAAACAGGCATACGGTCCCACCTGATGGGAAGCGGTTACCGTAGCCTATCGACGCTTGCAACACCAGAGGCGTCACTCATGCGTTGCCGACCCTATAAAAAAGGGAGCAACTGTATAGGCAGTGTAAGGGACAAAGCGCAATGTACTTTTCGTCGAAAGGCTAAACAAGTATTAGTCCTGCATATCCTTTCGACGCTACTCCATCCCTGGTCCCCCTCACTGCCGCAACAGCGTCTCCTCATGGAGCTCTGGCTACCTTACTCACCGTCGGGCTACTCCAATTTCGAACGGACGAATCCGTTGCGCCTTACCTCCTTCAAATGTGGTTGAATGCTAACATAGCACAATGTCCAGGTACATAATAGGCACGGGTCCGGACAAGGCGGGCGAGCGGCACCTGTACCGCGTGTGGGTGCCGCCCGAGCCGGCCGCGGGGGGCGGCGCGCCCGCCTGCCTCACGTGCCCCGGGGCCGACCTGCCCGCGCCCGGGACTACGCCCCTGAGTGACGGGGATAGCCTGGTGAGTACTTGCTGAACTATGGTTTTAGTTTCTTTAAAAAAAGTCCCAGAATATTTTTTTAACATCATTTTCCTCGCCTTATCCTATTTACGGTCGCTTTTGTGCGACATGTCCCTCCATTTCATTCGGTCTTCAGTCAAAACCACATTTAACTCATATCATCTTTTACACAATCATACCATTCCTTCTTTGGCCTTCCCCTTTCACGGCTGTCTTCTGGTCTTAGGTGCAGTGCCCTTTTGGTAACGTGGCTTTCTTGAATATATTTGTATAATGTTGAAGGAGGACGACAATATAACGTCGTCCCTGCCCTCGTGGCCGACGTCGACGGTGCTGCCGCACGTGGCGGACGAGAACGACTCGCTGCCCACCGAGTGCCTCTACAACAGGGTCATGTTTAGCAAGAACTACTCCTATTACGTGCAGGTAACGTGCTATTTTGAATGAATTTTTTTTAATGACATAAATTTTTATTGTTAATCAATGTACCTATTTGATTTTGGGTGTACATATATATATAAATTAAAGAGAATCTATAGTATATCGCTGAGGAGTTTCTATGTTAAAATCCGTTAAACATAGGAACTACTGTCACGAGTTGAAAAATATTTTAGTGTGGCACCTTCTGTGCCGGCGAGTCAGCACATAACCCGGTGGGTACCCCCAGAGCTGTCGGGTATCCTATGAGGATTCCCCTGGGAAATCAAAAAAAGGGCCCCACTAACTCACAGTCCGCCCCTGTCTATAGGCTGTATAATATCATGCCATAACAAAAATGCAGCATTTATAAAATAAAATAAATAAAATAAAAAAAAATAATAAAATAAAATAAAAATAAAATAAAATAAGAAATGTTGTCAAACGGGAATGTGACGCAGACGAAGTTGCTTGGGTCAGCTAGTATTTGTTGGATTCCACGTGGTAATCTCTCTCTCTATGTGTTTTCAGAGGGCTTACTCCCGACGCTTTCGAGTTTCTAAATCAAAACGAGTTATAATCGAATAAATGTCATTTAGTACATTTTTGATAGCGATTCTAGCGCACGATCGTGCGGTGGCACTTTTTGGTACTAAATTTGATCAAGTATTTCGTTACAATCGAAACTGAATCGAAAAATCCGTACTCCTGGCGCAGGAGTGCCTCGGCCCCTCGCCGCCGGCCACGTTCCTGTGCGCGCGGTCGGGCGCGCGGCGCGGCGTGCTGTGGGAGGGCCGCGACCTGCGCGCCGCCTTCGCCGCCATCGCGCACCCGCAGCGCAAGGTGTTCCGCGTTGAGGTATGCCGTCACCCCTATGACCCCCACCACACCTACTGACCCCCACCTACAACCACCGACCCAAACCGACACCCAACTACACTCACAGAGCCCCACTAACACCCACCGACACCCAACTACACCCACAGAGCCCCACTAACATCCACCGACACCCAACTACACCCACAGAGCCCCACTAACATCCACCGACACCCAACTACACCCACAGAGCCCCACTAACATCCACCGACACCCAACTACACCCACAGAGCCCCACTAACACCCACCGACACCCAACTACACCCACAGAGCCCCACTAACACCCACCGACACCCAACTACACCCACAGAGCCCCACTAACACCCACCGACACCCAACTACACCCACAGAGCCCCACTAACACCCACCGACACCCAACTACACCCACAGAGCCCCACTAACACCCACCGACACCAAACTTCACCCACAGAGCCCCACTAATACCTACCGGCACCTACCTACAACCTTCGAGACTCACTTACACCCGTCGGCCCCCTCCGATACTCACCGACACACTTACACCCACCAAATACCCACCGACCAACACAGCCTCACACTGACACACACATAACCCCTCCGACACACACTGAAATACTCACCCCAACAGACACACACACACCCACCGACCCATGCGGTGACGAAGCTATGCTATGAGAAGACCGCCTAAAAAATAAATAAATAACGTTGCAAGCCGTGTAAAAGTGACCTGGTGGTAAATAGACTGAAATTCTCATCTTAACATACTTTATCGTCATAATTATGTTGTTTACCATCCCAAACATTTCTTTTACATTCGCAAAACCCAGTAAGATTCAAATTTAGGACCGTATCCTATACCAGTGTCTAGTCTTAGTAATCTTTAATGATACTCTTCATCATCAGGTCCAAGCTGACCGCGAGGCCCGGGTGCGGCTGCTCCTCCCGCCAGGGTTTAAGGAAACTGACGACCTGCCTCTACCGTTGGTGTTGCATGTGTAAGTTTATACAATAGAAGAGGATAGATTAATATTAAAATACAATCACCAAAAAGAATGATAATGTTTTATGTACCTCCTCCTTCTGTGGTGCATTTTGTATCACAACGGGTTTTACAACATTTTTCATTGAAGCTCCGCTCCTAAAGCCTATGGCCAAAGCACTTATAATTTTGAATCAAATTGACCTTGCAATTTCGCATGCTATTCTGTAGCGATATCTGTAGATCTAAGTTTAAATACCATACCACCAACCTGTACGACATTTTTGGAGATAAATAAATACATTTTGATTCACAATTGGACCCGGTAGGTGGCGCTGATCGAGCAGAACGAAGTATGACGGGTCCGCCATTTTATATATGTATTGGCACAGTTCAGCGGAGCCCGGGGGGCAGCTGGTGACGGAGCGGTGGCGGCCCGGCTGGGGCTGGTACCTGGCCGCCGCGAGGAACTTCATCGTCGCCGAGATCGACGCCAGGGGCTCCGGGGGACAGGTCGGTACCCCTTACTGCTGTATCTTAAGCTCCAAAAATATTGTTGAACCTATTTTACTCATATAAATAGAATAAAGTAAAAATAATTAAAACCCTTAGGATAGGCAGGTCACTAAACTATACTGATGCACCTGGAAACCACAAAAATCATAGTTTACTCATATAAATAGAAGGAAAAATAAGAATAGATAAAAGGCCCTTACCTATCCTATAATATCGTAAACCAAAGTTCACAATTTTTCGACAGTTCACAATCTTGCGATAGATTATAATCTGACGATATTTTACAATTTTACGGTGACACATACTTCAGATAAAAAGAAAAATGTGCGTTTTCAGGGAGAGGAGCTCAGAACTGAAATCTACCACAAACTGCTGTCAGTCGACGTGGAAGACCAAATTGCTGTTCTTTCGTAAGTGTAAAGTAGAAGTTAGATATTTTACGTATTATATCAGCAATTTTATCATTTTTTTTTCATCATATTTCTCATTAAACTTATCTGTATGGTGCAGTTCACAATTCATTTATAGTTTACAATCTCATGAGACAGATAATCTAACGGTTTTTACAACTTTTTTTACAATGATAAAAACTTTTTTTACGATGATAAATTAAAACCACAATTTTTTCTTATTTCAATTTATTTTAATCTCTACTAACATTATAAATGCGAAAGTAACTCTGTCTTGCTTTCACGCTAAATCTACTGAACGGATTTAAACAAAATTTCGTACACAGTTTGTCTAAAGCCTGAGAAGGGACATAGGCTAATTTTTATCCCAGGAAAATAAAAGATCTTCTTCCAATCGTTTTAAATGCTCGGAGAGGCTTTTAATAGGAATGTTTTGATCAGTTACCTGCGCGACAACTTGAAGATGGTGGACGGGTCGCGCGTGGGCGTGTGGGGGCGCGGGTACGGCGCGGGCGCCGCCGCCGCGCTCGCCGCCGACGACGCGCGCAACGTCACGCGCTGCCTCGCCGCCGTCGCGCCGCTCACCGACCTCACGCGACACGGTACGTCACTACACCATTCCACCACTCCACACCTCCTCCCTGACTCCACGACACCACCCCACCCCCCGACTCCACCACACCACCCCATCCCGCCCTGACTCAACCACTCCACCTCATCCCCCTCTGACTCCACCACCACACACCTCCCCCCTGACTCCACCACTCCACCCCGCTCCGCCAGTCCCGGCGCTGTCACTACTCTCCCGCCGGTCCCGTCGCTTCCCTGCCATTCTCGTCGCTGTCACCACTCCACTATATCACTCCCGTCGCTATATTACTCCCGCGCCGATCCCGCCGCTCCGCCGCCAGTCCCGGCGCTGTCACCACTCCCCCGTGGGTCCCGTCGCTGTCACCACACCCCCACCCCGCCAGTAGTGTCTGCATTTGGGCACCACGGTAAATATTAACAGTGGAGGGAAGAAATTGCACTATTTTAATTTTCTTTGGGGGGGAGAAGGAGAGAAAAAGCAATAAATGGGTGGCTTACTTATTGTGTTTGAGTTTGACGAGCACTGTGTATATATGCGCGTGGGTGTTCGTGTGCAGTTTCGTACTGGACGGAGCGGTACAGCGGGTACGGCGCGGCGTGGGCGGGCGCGCTCGGCGCCGGCGCGGTGTGGCGCCGCGCGGGCAACCTGCCGCCGCGCCGCCTGCTGCTCGCCCACGCCGCCGCCGACCTGGCCGCGCCGCCCGCCCACGCGCTCGCCCTCGCTGCGGCCCTGGTGCGGGCCGGCGCGCTCTACACGCACCAGGTACTGTACTGTAGTGTAGTGTAGTGTAGTGTAGTGTGCCGCCGCCGACCTGGCCGCGCCGCCCGCCCACGCGCTCGCCCTCGCTGCGGCCCTGGTGCGGGCCGGCGCGCTCTACACGCACCAGGTACTGTACTGTAGTGTAGTGTAGTGTAGTGTAGTGTGCCGCCGCCGACCTGGCCGCGCCGCCCGCCCACGCGCTCGCCCTCGCTGCGGCCCTGGTGCGGGCCGGCGCGCTCTACACGCACCAGGTACTGTACTGTAGTGTAGTGTAGTGTAGTGTAGTGTGCCGCCGCCGACCTGGCCGCGCCGCCCGCCCACGCGCTCGCCCTCGCTGCGGCCCTGGTGCGGGCCGGCGCGCTCTACACGCACCAGGTACTGTACTGTAGTGTAGTGTAGTGTAGTGTAGTGTAGTGTAGTGTGCCGCCGCCGACCTGGCCGCGCCGCCCGCCCACGCGCTCGCCCTCGCTGCGGCCCTGGTGCGGGCCGGCGCGCTCTACACGCACCAGGTACTGTACTGTAGTGTAGTGTAGTGTAGTGTAGTGTAGTGTGCCGCCGCCGACCTGGCCGCGCCGCCCGCCCACGCGCTCGCCCTCGCTGCGGCCCTGGTGCGGGCCGGCGCGCTCTACACGCACCAGGTACTGTACTGTAGTGTAGTGTAGTGTAGTGTAGTGTGCCGCCGCCGACCTGGCCGCGCCGCCCGCCCACGCGCTCGCCCTCGCTGCGGCCCTGGTGCGGGCCGGCGCGCTCTACACGCACCAGGTACTGTACTGTAGTGTAGTGTAGTGTAGTGTAGTGTGCCGCCGCCGACCTGGCCGCGCCGCCCGCCCACGCGCTCGCCCTCGCTGCGGCCCTGGTGCGGGCCGGCGCGCTCTACACGCACCAGGTACTGTACTGTAGTGTAGTGTAGTGTAGTGTAGTGTAGTGTGCCGCCGCCGACCTGGCCGCGCCGCCCGCCCACGCGCTCGCCCTCGCTGCGGCCCTGGTGCGGGCCGGCGCGCTCTACACGCACCAGGTACTGTACTGTAGTGTAGTGTAGTGTAGTGTAGTGTGCCGCCGCCGACCTGGCCGCGCCGCCCGCCCACGCGCTCGCCCTCGCTGCGGCCCTGGTGCGGGCCGGCGCGCTCTACACGCACCAGGTACTGTACTGTAGTGTAGTGTAGTGTAGTGTAGTGTGCCGCCGCCGACCTGGCCGCGCCGCCCGCCCACGCGCTCGCCCTCGCTGCGGCCCTGGTGCGGGCCGGCGCGCTCTACACGCACCAGGTACTGTACTGTAGTGTAGTGTAGTGTAGTGTAGTGTAGTGTGCCGCCGCCGACCTGGCCGCGCCGCCCGCCCACGCGCTCGCCCTCGCTGCGGCCCTGGTGCGGGCCGGCGCGCTCTACACGCACCAGGTACTGTACTGTAGTGTAGTGTAGTGTAGTGTAGTGTGCCGCCGCCGACCTGGCCGCGCCGCCCGCCCACGCGCTCGCCCTCGCTGCGGCCCTGGTGCGGGCCGGCGCGCTCTACACGCACCAGGTACTGTACTGTAGTGTAGTGTAGTGTAGTGTAGTGTAGTGTGCCGCCGCCGACCTGGCCGCGCCGCCCGCCCACGCGCTCGCCCTCGCTGCGGCCCTGGTGCGGGCCGGCGCGCTCTACACGCACCAGGTACTGTACTGTAGTGTAGTGTAGTGTAGTGTAGTGTGCCGCCGCCGACCTGGCCGCGCCGCCCGCCCACGCGCTCGCCCTCGCTGCGGCCCTGGTGCGGGCCGGCGCGCTCTACACGCACCAGGTACTGTACTGTAGTGTAGTGTAGTGTAGTGTAGTGTGCCGCCGCCGACCTGGCCGCGCCGCCCGCCCACGCGCTCGCCCTCGCTGCGGCCCTGGTGCGGGCCGGCGCGCTCTACACGCACCAGGTACTGTACTGTAGTGTAGTGTAGTGTAGTGTAGTGTGCCGCCGCCGACCTGGCCGCGCCGCCCGCCCACGCGCTCGCCCTCGCTGCGGCCCTGGTGCGGGCCGGCGCGCTCTACACGCACCAGGTACTGTACTGTAGTGTAGTGTAGTGTAGTGTAGTGTAGTGTAGTGTGCCGCCGCCGACCTGGCCGCGCCGCCCGCCCACGCGCTCGCCCTCGCTGCGGCCCTGGTGCGGGCCGGCGCGCTCTACACGCACCAGGTACTGTACTGTAGTGTAGTGTAGTGTAGTGTGCCGCCGCCGACCTGGCCGCGCCGCCCGCCCACGCGCTCGCCCTCGCTGCGGCCCTGGTGCGGGCCGGCGCGCTCTACACGCACCAGGTACTGTACTGTAGTGTAGTGTAGTGTAGTGTGCCGCCGCCGACCTGGCCGCGCCGCCCGCCCACGCGCTCGCCCTCGCTGCGGCCCTGGTGCGGGCCGGCGCGCTCTACACGCACCAGGTACTGTACTGTAGTGTAGTGTAGTGTAGTGTAGTGTAGTGTGCCGCCGCCGACCTGGCCGCGCCGCCCGCCCACGCGCTCGCCCTCGCTGCGGCCCTGGTGCGGGCCGGCGCGCTCTACACGCACCAGGTACTGTACTGTAGTGTAGTGTAGTGTAGTGTAGTGTGCCGCCGCCGACCTGGCCGCGCCGCCCGCCCACGCGCTCGCCCTCGCTGCGGCCCTGGTGCGGGCCGGCGCGCTCTACACGCACCAGGTACTGTACTGTAGTGTAGTGTAGTGTAGTGTAGTGTAGTGTGCCGCCGCCGACCTGGCCGCGCCGCCCGCCCACGCGCTCGCCCTCGCTGCGGCCCTGGTGCGGGCCGGCGCGCTCTACACGCACCAGGTACTGTACTGTAGTGTAGTGTAGTGTAGTGTAGTGTAGTGTAGTGTGCCGCCGCCGACCTGGCCGCGCCGCCCGCCCACGCGCTCGCCCTCGCTGCGGCCCTGGTGCGGGCCGGCGCGCTCTACACGCACCAGGTACTGTACTGTAGTGTAGTGTAGTGTAGTGTAGTGTGCCGCCGCCGACCTGGCCGCGCCGCCCGCCCACGCGCTCGCCCTCGCTGCGGCCCTGGTGCGGGCCGGCGCGCTCTACACGCACCAGGTACTGTACTGTAGTGTAGTGTAGTGTAGTGTAGTGTGCCGCCGCCGACCTGGCCGCGCCGCCCGCCCACGCGCTCGCCCTCGCTGCGGCCCTGGTGCGGGCCGGCGCGCTCTACACGCACCAGGTACTGTACTGTAGTGTAGTGTAGTGTAGTGTAGTGTAGTGTGCCGCCGCCGACCTGGCCGCGCCGCCCGCCCACGCGCTCGCCCTCGCTGCGGCCCTGGTGCGGGCCGGCGCGCTCTACACGCACCAGGTACTGTACTGTAGTGTAGTGTAGTGTAGTGTGCCGCCGCCGACCTGGCCGCGCCGCCCGCCCACGCGCTCGCCCTCGCTGCGGCCCTGGTCCGGGCCGGCGCGCTCTACACGCACCAGGTACTGTACTGTAGTGTAGTGTAGTGTAGTGTAGTGTAGTGTGCCGCCGCCGACCTGGCCGCGCCGCCCGCCCACGCGCTCGCCCTCGCTGCGGCCCTGGTGCGGGCCGGCGCGCTCTACACGCACCAGGTACTGTACTGTAGTGTAGTGTAGTGTAGTGTAGTGTAGTGTAGTGTGCCGCCGCCGACCTGGCCGCGCCGCCCGCCCACGCGCTCGCCCTCGCTGCGGCCCTGGTGCGGGCCGGCGCGCTCTACACGCACCAGGTACTGTACTGTAGTGTAGTGTAGTGTAGTGTAGTGTGCCGCCGCCGACCTGGCCGCGCCGCCCGCCCACGCGCTCGCCCTCGCTGCGGCCCTGGTGCGGGCCGGCGCGCTCTACACGCACCAGGTACTGTACTGTAGTGTAGTGTAGTGTAGTGTAGTGTGCCGCCGCCGACCTGGCCGCGCCGCCCGCCCACGCGCTCGCCCTCGCTGCGGCCCTGGTGCGGGCCGGCGCGCTCTACACGCACCAGGTACTGTACTGTAGTGTAGTGTAGTGTAGTGTAGTGTGCCGCCGCCGACCTGGCCGCGCCGCCCGCCCACGCGCTCGCCCTCGCTGCGGCCCTGGTGCGGGCCGGCGCGCTCTACACGCACCAGGTACTGTACTGTAGTGTAGTGTAGTGTAGTGTAGTGTGCCGCCGCCGACCTGGCCGCGCCGCCCGCCCACGCGCTCGCCCTCGCTGCGGCCCTGGTGCGGGCCGGCGCGCTCTACACGCACCAGGTACTGTACTGTAGTGTAGTGTAGTGTAGTGTAGTGTAGTGTGCCGCCGCCGACCTGGCCGCGCCGCCCGCCCACGCGCTCGCCCTCGCTGCGGCCCTGGTCCGGGCCGGCGCGCTCTACACGCACCAGGTACTGTACTGTAGTGTAGTGTAGTGTAGTGTGCCGCCGCCGACCTGGCCGCGCCGCCCGCCCACGCGCTCGCCCTCGCTGCGGCCCTGGTGCGGGCCGGCGCGCTCTACACGCACCAGGTACTGTACTGTAGTGTAGTGTAGTGTAGTGTAGTGTGCCGCCGCCGACCTGGCCGCGCCGCCCGCCCACGCGCTCGCCCTCGCTGCGGCCCTGGTGCGGGCCGGCGCGCTCTACACGCACCAGGTACTGTACTGTAGTGTAGTGTAGTGTAGTGTAGTGTGCCGCCGCCGACCTGGCCGCGCCGCCCGCCCACGCGCTCGCCCTCGCTGCGGCCCTGGTGCGGGCCGGCGCGCTCTACACGCACCAGGTACTGTACTGTAGTGTAGTGTAGTGTAGTGTGCCGCCGCCGACCTGGCCGCGCCGCCCGCCCACGCGCTCGCCCTCGCTGCGGCCCTGGTGCGGGCCGGCGCGCTCTACACGCACCAGGTACTGTACTGTAGTGTAGTGTAGTGTAGTGTGCCGCCGCCGACCTGGCCGCGCCGCCCGCCCACGCGCTCGCCCTCGCTGCGGCCCTGGTGCGGGCCGGCGCGCTCTACACGCACCAGGTACTGTACTGTAGTGTAGTGTAGTGTAGTGTGCCGCCGCCGACCTGGCCGCGCCGCCCGCCCACGCGCTCGCCCTCGCTGCGGCCCTGGTGCGGGCCGGCGCGCTCTACACGCACCAGGTACTGTACTGTAGTGTAGTGTAGTGTAGTGTAGTGTGCCGCCGCCGACCTGGCCGCGCCGCCCGCCCACGCGCTCGCCCTCGCTGCGGCCCTGGTGCGGGCCGGCGCGCTCTACACGCACCAGGTACTGTACTGTAGTGTAGTGTAGTGTAGTGTAGTGTAGTGTGCCGCCGCCGACCTGGCCGCGCCGCCCGCCCACGCGCTCGCCCTCGCTGCGGCCCTGGTGCGGGCCGGCGCGCTCTACACGCACCAGGTACTGTACTGTAGTGTAGTGTAGTGTAGTGTAGTGTAATGTAGTGTAGTGTAGTGTAGTGTAGTGTGCCGCCGCCGACCTGGCCGCGCCGCCCGCCCACGCGCTGCAGCGGTGCCACTAAACCCCTGGGGTTCCAATGACGCCTCGGCGTCGTGTGGCGGGGCTGCGGAACACGCGTAAGCTGCACAACCGCATGCCCCGCCGGCGCTGCTCGGCCTCCCAAAAACAACTGGAGGCCGAGCCCGTCTCGGGGGGCGGGACTCACGATGCGAAAACACATGCGAGGCCCCCCCCCCCCCCCCTCTCAACTTCACCGGAGATGCCCATGGAACAAATGGGCATCTCCGGCATGGGACCGTAGGCGTGGACAGCGGATCCACCGATCCGCCGCCCCGGTCCCCGGCGTTACGGCGGCACCCGGCCCGCGAAGGCCAGTCGCCGCTTACCGCGCCTGCGGCGGCGAAGCGGGAGAGAGTTGACGTCGTCCTCTCTCACCCGCTCCGCCGCCTCCTTCTGCGACATGACTTGGCCGCAGAAGGTTGCGGCCGCCTCCCAGGCCTCCTCGCTGCCCACCATGGCCCTGATAAGGGCCGGCAGCGAGAGGTCTGCGCCTCGCGTCGCGGACAAGGCGGTGCGAGGAGTCGCACAAGCGGGGCACTCCTCGCGCGTATGTACCGCCGTGTCCGCGACGCCGGCCCCGCAGTGGTGGCACGTCTCCGTGGGCTCTCTGCCCGCCACCCGGCACAGGTATCGCCCAAATCTTCGATAACCTTGCTTCAACAACAACAACTTGTATCAAGCAACTTTGCCCTATGACTATATGCCTATAAAACTAGATTAAAAGTTAATTTAAAATGTGATAGCGCTGGTGCTGGTGGCCCATAGCACTAATTAAGAGTTCAATGGAACACAATTTATTTAAATACCTCATTTATTTGTATTAATATCCTGGGACATTCCTGGGACATTGTTCACACACGGCCAACCTGATTCCAAAGTAAGCTTCAAAGTAAAAATTTAATTATCAATTATTATTATTATGTATTCTCATCCCCAGGTGTATCCAGACGAGGGCCATAACTTCGAGCGATCCTCCGTGCACCTCCACAGAACGATGGAGCAGTTCTTCGACGAATGCTTCGGTCCGGTCGAAGTGGCAGATTGGGACACCACGGGAGTCGGAGGTCTGTTTCCATTCAGGGATTAAATACAAGAAAAACCATAAGTATCGGAACGAAAATGACTGGTTGTACAAGTAAATGGGTGGCCCTTGGTGGACAAAAAATTATATCATCTTGGGCAAACTGATCAAATTAATTGTACCTCTATTCTACCCGTAGTATTGTACTAGGGCCTGATTGAATTAAAATAAATACTAAATGTCATAGAGACACTTTAGGCATTTGAATTTGAAATGTGTTTAAAATGAAAGTCATCTTTGAATGCAAATAGAAATGGGAAGGGTTTTAAAATGTGTCATCTTTACATACTAGGACACCAAATCGGTAAAAAATATATAAAAAAATTCCAAACTTAACTGTATTTTAATAATGATGAAGTATTATTTACATAACTGGTGAATAATTTTTGAACTATGAATATATTTATTATTATTTTGTTCATTAAATAATAAGATAATAGAAGCGCAGGTAAAAAGATATGGTTCAAAGATTATCCACATAATAATAAATAGGGATTCAAATAGATCCCTCAAACATTTCTTATGATAACTCTAAGGGAAGATAAATCTATATTTTAATGTGTAATGTATTAACTTTTATCTCTATGTTTCTATGTCGCTTTCAGTGTTATTTAAGTGAGAAAAATGTAGCTTTAAAATATCACATTCTGACACTAATTTCTATAAAGACAGTACTTAGAAATGAATATATGATATACATATATATTACGATTGGAAACTGCCTTAGAACGCTATCAAAAAGTTCAATTTTTCTGGAAAACTATCTCATTGTTAGTGGCTTGTTACTGAATCTTCTAAATCTAGAAATAGCTGTGATTTTTAATCAGTGATTTCTATTCTCCTAATTCTTAGTTGTGTCTTTGAATCTTAGTCCTAGAACTTGTCTAGATTACCAATATTTTGTCCGTGTACTTGTAAGAACTACAATTTTAGATATCTATTAATTTATTTGTCGTCAGACTTGTACCATTGGGTTAATAAGAGAAAGTATCTATGCTATATTCTATGCGAGAGACATACAGGATATCTACATTTTTATCCAACTCTCTCTTTCTCCTTTTATTTAGTTTCATAAGGTACTAGACCACTTTACAACCCTAGAAACTTGTTTATATTAAACTAAAAATGTAAAAAGAACCAAAAATTATAAAAGAAAAGTACTTTCTATATCTTCTCTATAAATTATTGTGCTGTGAATAATGTATATTATTAATGATTCTAGTCCGAAATAACTGTATAATTTATTTAGATAACTTATTGTAAATGTTCTGATATCTACAGAAGAATATTTAACGTCTTTATCCTCACATAAATCTTAGCATATACTTAGTAATGTTTGCTATATAGATGTGGTAAGATCTAGCTATTCATGAACTTCTAGACAAAGTACTAAAACCACGAGAATAATGCTAAGGTACCTTCGTTTCCTAATAATTGTCGCTAAACTGTAATTCAAAAGATTAATTTAACTCTTTAGGTATTTAAGAAATTTAATAACGAATTTGTTTAAATAGGTAAATATTAATGTTCGATCGATGTTGAGACTAATTAATAAAAAAAACATTAAAAATGTGATAGGTGTTTAACCTAATTTATTGTATTAAATTGTAATGTATGTATATGTATCCAATTCAGTATAGAATGTGTTTTACAATGTAGGTTTTTCTACATTTACGTCCAACAGTAGGTATTTTGTCAAATATAAAAATATATAATTATATATACCTATATTAACACAGACATCCCGCTATATGAAGAGCCAACTCTAAAAGAAAAGAGTTTTATTAAGAAATTGTAAGTGTATTTAATTCTTATTTTATTTTAAAGAAAACACAGTCATGGAAAGAAAGGTTCTGGTAAAAAGTTACAAGAATATAAATAAAATTAATATAGAAATAGTACCTAAAGCACTAGTCATTTCCCATGGTAAAAATAATTCCCAAGATTACGTTATGTATTAAAAAAAAATATGTTAAAAAAGTACTTAATAATAGATAAAAAGTGATAGTGCCAAGTACGGCATAAATTATAGTCATAATTTAATGTGTTTTTAAAACAACGCTCAGTGGACGAATGTATTATTTATGTTGATATGTTGGTTTTTGAAAAAAATAATTAAAAATTTGTTCCCAACTGTCTCTTTTTTTTAATGAACCTAGTAATTTATCTCATCATCATCATCAGCTCATATACGTCTCCACCGAGGAGCTCGAGCCTCCCCTAACATAGGGTGTAAGCCATAGTTCACCACGAGGGCCTAGTGCGGATTGGCAGACTTCACATGCCATTAAATGTGGGCATGCAGGTTTCCTCACGATGTTTTCCTTCACCGAAAGCCAGTGGTGTCAATCATGTACAGTCGGTGGAGCGGGAAAATAACTTACGCGAGTGGACTGTATTTTTGAATTTAGAAAAAAGTGGTTATAAAATTAAATATGCAATCGGTAAAATTATAGGAAAAAGGGAATGCACGCACTGACCTTCCAATTCATCATCGACTCCTGGCTGAGGGAACCTTCACTATTCACAGGCGGTAACATTTCCCCCCACTTTGAAGGGTCACCTTTAAAAAATAATATCTACACAATAATAAATATATAACAATGCGGATATATATAATATAATAAAACTTGTATTTGTGTTGGTAAGGGACACAAACGGACCACGGGTCTGACGAATGTGCCTCTTGCTGTTCTAACAGTACTTAGCGACGCGGATTATGTCGTCTTTAGACGGGCGAACCTTTTCGATTACTCCCAAATGCCATGACCATATTTGTAAATAAATAAATAAATAAATAAATAAATGACAGAGTTGGTGAATTATTAATAAATAATTATTACTACTAAACCAACTTTTATAGGGACTGAAGTTTGAGTCCATTTCTGCCGCACCTGCAACTGATGCTAATAATCTATTCTCCAACGACGCCAAAAGGACTGAACTAGTTTGTCTAAGAGTGAGTGAGGTTGGAGCAAGTTAATCGATGTAGATTCTACATTCGATGCAGGTAGAGACCGTAAAGGGATTGTATTTAAAAATGCGCAGGAGTTAAAGCGGTAGGTTCGGATGGATCAGAGCTAAGCACGGTGAGAGGGCGCGAATTAAGCAAACACTCAATTTGACAGAGGATTGTGGCGAGTTCCTCATACGATAGAAGCTGCTGTCCAATGACCTTGAACAGATGAGTTTTCACGCACTTCACCATGCTTTCCCAACATCCACCGAAGTGCGGAGCGGCTGGAGGTATGAGATTAAACTCAATACAATTTTCTACAAGCTCTGCCTCAAGACGCGGACGGTATTCCTTAGTAATAAAATTACACAGGTCGCGTAAATATGATCGTGCACCGACAAAATTTGTTCCATGGTCGGAGTACATACACTTTACTGGACCACGTCGTGAAAGAAAACGCTTTAAAGCGGCGAGAAAGCTGACTGTACTGAGATCAGTGGCTACTTCAATGTGAAGTGCACGCGTAGTTAAGACACGTAAATATACACAAATAGGCCTTACGGGATTTAGCCCCACGGGTACGAATAGGTGTATATAATATGGGACCGGCATAGTCGCAGCCCGTATGCGTGAAAGCTTTCTCAGCTTGAGTTACTCTATATTTGGGTAAATGGCTGCTTACTGCGTTGGGTGAGATCATATCTTCAAAATCGCTCCCAAATTGTGGCACTAGGGGGCTTCTTATCATCTCCTACTCATGTCTCATCTGGAGTTCCACAAGGTTCCCATTTGGGACCATTGCTGTTCATTTTATTCATAAATGACTTAATAGGGTGCCTTACTTGTCCATGTCTTCTGTACCTATGCAGATGATATGAAAATCTTTAATACCATTACTGATATTAATGATTGCCACTCGCTGCAGAAGGATATTCTTGTTGTGTCTGACTGGTGTGCTCGTAATTGTATGTCTTTGAATATTTCTAAGTGCTTGGTTATTTCGTTTTCTAAGAAAAGACAAAAGATTATCTACAATTATGAACTCTCAGGCCAAATTCTTGATCGTAAATCCTCAATTAGGGATCTTGGCATCATATTTGATGAGCAACTGTCATTTAGGAATCACTATGAACAAATCATAAATAAGGGAAACAAGCTTCTGGGCTTTATAATCCGTTTCACTAAGGATTTTAAGAGGCCCCAGAGTCTTTTGTATCTTTTTAACAGTATCGTCAGAACAGTATTGGAATATGGGTGTCTGATTTGGTCTCCTTATTACGTTGTCCATCAGAACAGTATCGAGCGAATACAAAATAAATGTCTTAAAGTTTTATCTCAACGTGATGGGATCGGCAGAGCTCTTTCAAACTATAGCGACCGGCTTGCGAAGTTCAACGTTACATCATTGCGCATCCGACGTCAGCAATACGATATGATTTACTTACATAAAATTATACACTCAACCATTGATTCTCCTGTTTTGCTCTCAATGATTAACTTTAACTCAAATTATCGTTGCCGTAATTCTAAATTGTTCACCTTAAAAATTTACAAAAATAATACATCCTTTTATAATCCCATTGTTAGAATGTGTAGAGCTTATTTAATTAACCAGTGACAACGATGGGCTTGATAGCGGAGTAAATGAAGCATTATGGGTCCGTTTTTTTTTACTGTGAACCGAATTGCATACAATTTTGGAATTAGGTTCGTCTTACCCTTAACTTCAAAAGTGAAAATGATTTGAACTCCGCAACCACCCTGGGTATGGTTGCCACCCCTTCTCGGGGGTGAATTTCTTTTTTTTCAAAATTGCCTCGGATATCAATAGAAGGCCTAATTTTAAGCAAAAATCATATATAAAACTTTTCAAAAAATCCAATACTTTTCAAGTTATTGGCTATTGAAAATTTGCAATTTTTTCACGGTTTTCATCGGTTTTTTGCAAATATCTCCAAAAATATACGTTTATCGAAAATTTCATCAAGAACATAGTTGTAGCAGGTAAAACAATGAACATTTTGGTATTTTATAAAGTATTCTACGTGCAATATTAAGCTAGATATTAAAGATCAAAGCCGTGTTTTATTTTATCTGAAATTTAATCGATGTGGTCAATGCCATCTAGTGGCGAGCAGATGCATTTTATGCATTTACATACAAAAGGGTTTTGTAGCGCATAAAATAAGCTTTAAAATGAGCACTATTCAAAGTCTTTTGCACGTAAAATAAGTGAGCTGTATTGCAAATAAGGGGAGCATCTAATGTTTTTTCTTTTAAATCAATGGGTTTCATAAGTGCCATTTCCACCACAATTAAAATTAATCGTATTCCGCCTAGAATTAACTTTATTATGAAGAGTTTGATGGATAGTATCAGTTTGGCTGCTTCAGGACACATATTTTTCAAAAAATTCATGATTATATAAAAAACAAACTTTCAAATATTTATAAAATTCCACCCTATTTTTCATAATATCTCAAAAAGGACGACAGATACGTATAAAAGTGTGAAAATAAAAAAATTGATAATTTTCTGACAAACAATTTGGATGTTTTGGTTTTTCTGTGAAACAAAAATTGACGGAGTTATGATTGTTTAAAGAGCGCGTGGCAGCGGAATCACAGCCTCTCTTAAGCCCTTTAACCCTTCACCGTTTCAGAAAAAGGTTTTTTACTATATATTGCAATAAAGGATGTTGTAGCTCTTTTAATTACCTTTACAATGGTGTTTTATAACTTGTGATAGCATGAAAATTGAAGGAGTTATGGTCCAAAAACTTAACATATTTTTATCTACTTAGTAACTGAAAATTTCGGAGTGCGAATATTTGGAGCAATGTGAAAGTACGCAGTATACTAGAGACCCACAACTATTGTAATGTGTATATATGCTACTAGAAATGTATGAAATCAAGGAATTGAATACAAATCCTAGGAAATGTGTACAGTTCCGATACTATTTAGGAACTCTGTACAATATTGTTTGAAAAACTATTTAATGCATCGATATACTAGGAAATGTATAAATTTCCTCGGAATTATATGGAATACCTGCTGGTCCACCGGCAATGTGTAAAATAACTATATTTGGGAGTAGTAATCAATGTTATGTTAGGACAGTAAATCTTTGTCACCTTTTTTGTGTTCATTTCAGAACATTTAGACGTTCGAGGCTTAAGGGTGGCCCAAGGGCCACCCCCGCCGCACCCTAACCTATATTAATAATATATTATGGCGATAATACACAAATATTATCGCCATAATATATTTATATGGTATATATTTATACCAAACTATGACACATTTGCAAGGGTTGTAAGATTTTCAAGGGGTTGAAAATGATTTTAATATGAGGTAATTATGTAAGAAAATACTTTACAATTTCACCATTTGCTATTAGACATGTTTTCTAGCGATAAAATGGCTCAATGTAATTTTTTCCATTAAGGGGTGGTTTACACCCCTTAAAAATAATAGGCGCAGTTCAGATCATTTTCACTTTTAAAGTTAAGGGTAAGATGAGCCTAATTCCAAAAAAATCATGCAAATCGGTTCACAGTAAAAAAATTCGGAGGTATGACCGTATTTTTCGCTTCGTTTACCCCACTATGACATTTTTGAGCGTAAACACCTTACATTTAAGAGGCTTATCCATAGTGTCCTTAAGTAGTATTGTCTGGAATTATACCTCAAGCTATTTTACTTGTTTTTCTTTTCTAATTTGATTGTGTTTAAACTTTGATTTTTGTTTTTTGTGTTTTATATTATTATTTCTGTTTAATTAATCTTTTACTTCAAATACACGTTCTGTAATTTGTGCATGCTGTGTGAACGTGTTTAGGGTTATAGTCTAGTTTAAAATATAAATGTATGTACTAGTCTTAAGCTTTGTCAATTAACTGTAACCTGTTTCGTATACCTTATGAATAAATAAATAAAATAAATAAATCAGCCATTATAGGAAATTGTGGACGAGGTTTTGACCTAAAACAAGTATTACATTTATTTATTCAAGACCGAATAACTCTACGAGCAGATAGTATCCAGAACCGCTGTCTTAACAAAGACATAGACATAACTAGCTCTGGGCCTCTGGTCCGGCGTATAAATATTTTTTATGATAATAATCAATGAATCCACAAGTGGATCGTGACGCGGTAAATTAATGGGAATTTCGATTCCGTATGTACTGTAGAATTAGAAAGTCTACCACCGACGTGGATAAGACCTTCGTTTAAAAATGCTTTAAGCTTCATTAGCGCGGGAGAACAATCTATAGCGGTTTTTAATTTGAATATATCTAACGAAAAATATCTTTTCTGTATCTCACGTATTATTACGCGTTCCGCTACATTCATATCGGATGCTGTGATGGACAGAGCCTGGGAACGAGGCAATTTCTTAATAAATCTACAAATGTAGACTATAATCCGTACGAGCTTACTCTATGAGGATATACGCCGCAAAGATCATGAATGACAGACGTTTGCGGTCCGATATGGTAACTAGATGAGCAAAAGATTAGCGATCCTTACTTTTCAAAGTTTTAAATTTATAACGCATAGGTCTTAGTTTTGTTCATTTGCCTCTAAAACACTCGGAAATAATTTACTGCAATTAATACCTACTGTTTTACATTTAAAACATGACAGTGGAATTAAGAAGGAATATAAAATGTGTTTTCTTAATTTGTTACATATATTATATTAAATAACAGGCGCAAAGTTACCGTCCAATCGTCAAGTTCCTTCAGTACTTTTTTTTAACATTCGCAAAGTTAATTTGACAGTTAATTTGACTTGACTGAAAGGGCTAATCTCGTAATTTGGGAGTTAATTATATTTTAGGAAAAAGCTAGAATCCCTACCAAAGCTTAAAAAGAAATAGGGGCTGCAATTCGATATCTAAAAAACATTTATTTTACACCCATATAAGGGACACCCTAGTAAGTGGTCTAAGCTTGTCATCTATTTTATTTATTGGCCAATTTGTAGGGTCATGTGCTAACCAAGGTGGACCATGGAACCACAGCGGGTGGTCTACTAGCTTTGAGGGCATTAAACCTCTCGAGATACAGTCTGCTGGGTTATCTACCCCTGCGACATGATAGAAATGAGTGGCTGGTAAATTATCAATAGTTTTAACTACGCGATTAGCAACAAAAGTGTGCCAGCGGTGCGGGGAGGATTTTAACCAACAAAGCGTGACCTTAGAGTCAGTAAAAGCGTATATGTCCTGAATAGGATAGCGTGCGTTGTAAGTATCATGAACGCCCCTGATGAGTTTGGCCATTAATTCGGCTACGCAAAGCTCTAAGCGGGCGATAGACAGAGACTCGATTTGAGGCCGAAGCATACTCTATTAAACTCATAAACGGTAAGTTCATCGTGCGCTTCATCATCTGCTTACAATCAGCGGAAAGAGCGGTAGCGAAAGGGCGAAAATTTAAAATAATTGTAAACAGATCACCCTGTAGGTTAGGACCACCGTGACAACTTGACTTATGACTTGCGTCAAGAACCATGCGCAGTTTAGTTTTGGTTTTATCCTCGCATTACACCGTGATGACATATACGGGATAAAGATCATTACTTTCAACGGATGGGGCGACGGATAGAAAGAAAAGAAAGAAAGAAATCTTTATTTGTGACGCATAGTGGTGTGTCATGTGGTGTTTGCTTATAATTAGTTGTGCTTTTAGAATGTTTTTAGATTTTTTATTATTATTATGTGATGTATCATTGTAACAACTGTCAGCAGACCTGGAATAAATAAATAAAAATAAATAAATAAATAGATATTACATAAACAAACCAAAAAATATAAATTAAACCATAAAATAAAATGTAATGTGAGTATAACAAGTTAAATTGACTAAAGTGTCACAAAAAGGTCCACCAACTCAGCATGAAGCTGGTTATACAGATGCATAACCAGCGCTGGTCTTCCGTTGGGGCCGTGTGGTGAAGAATTATATTAATTAATATTAGATAGCCTTTATCTAAATATTCGTGAATAACGGTATCGTACGCGGCTTTAAATTTAGGAGAGGCTTCAAGCTTCCTTTCCAAGCCCATAAAAAGCTTCCGAGCGGACTCGTAGTTGTCACCGAGTGCGCACACGTCATCCCGAAAGGGTAATGAGACTATATACCTACCTGCCTGTGTCCCTATCACGTTTAGTAGTTTCTTGAAAAAAATGTTCACACTCAATTTCATCCGGAGAATGAGTGGGCGGCATAAGAGAAGGAGATTCGTCAATTTGACAAAATCGTTTTATAAGCATGTCCAGTGGATCACGCTCAGAGGGCTCCGCTAAAGAGGAACAATAAGCTTGTGTGGTTATATGGTCTTTGTGTTACACATTCGCGTACGGAAAGAGTAGGCACAGTGCCCATAATCACATAGCCGAGCGCGGTTTGTATGGCGGGCGGAACTGAGTCACTACCTCGTACCACCCCAGGTAATAAAAGTCGCGAGAATAAAGATGCGCCAATCAAAACATCGATATGAGCCGGTTGGAAAAACCTTTCATGGGCCAGCGGCAAATCTTGTATAAACGGCAACGCGGAGATGTCTATAGGCGAAGACGGCAAGTTGTCTGTAATTTTATCAACAACAAGCGACGAGATATCGTATTTTATGTTAGAATTAAAGCGTGAGGAAAATTGGAATGTTACAATTCCCTTTGTGTGTTTTTCCGAACCACCTATACCCTAAATTACATTCATCATCATCAACAGCTCATATACGTCTCCACCGAGGAGCTCGAGCCCACAGAACAGATAAAAGAGGTTAGAAAGGAAATAGTTCCTGATTTGTATTAGAACCAGTGTCGCCGCTTGTCTCCCACTCTTTATCACCACAACATGCAAGAAGGCTATGCATACGCGCATTACGTACACTAGGTACTTAAATAGATTTTTATATAGGTACTAAAGATCGGTCGCTTAAGGAGGTGACTGACCTTTTTAAAAAGCTGTCACGTCAAAATCAGATGTTCACAATGTATTGAATACAATATTTTTTAAGAAAAGCAACCATCATTATTTTTCAAGTTGCCCTAAAAATTTAGGGCAAATGGGCCAAGTACCGGGCTTAATGTGGTGCGGTCAGATGTTGATGCCCTGTTCAGGGAAATCAGACTGTTATATGCATACATGTATTTGGGGTTCCATTTCCGTCAAGTGTGGCGCCGGCGGTTTTAAAAGGTGCTAAGTAGTAATAACTAATAATGTAACACATAAAAATATAATATAGGAAAATAAATAAACATGAAAACTGATTGGAATCACATATTTATTATCTTACAGAGATATTTTCACTTATATTACATTCTCTAAACTACAACCCGGAGAAGCGTAGTCACTGTGCAGCACCACTGGGACATCTGGGAAATAAATAAAACTAGGTTAATCTTCTTATATATACAACTAGCGGACCCGGCAGACTTCGTTCTGCCCCCCAACGCCACCTACCGGGTCCATATTGATGTATTATACACAAAAACCTTCCCCATGAAATACTCCGTAATTTGGTGAAAATCCCATGAAAATCTGTTCGGTAGTTTTTGTGTTCATCGCGTTCAGACAGACAGAGGCAGCGGGGACTTTGTTTTATATATATAGAAGATAAATAATATTGGCAGTAGTCATAGGCTACGGTAACCGCTTCCCATCAGGTGGGACAGTATGCCTGTTTGCCACCCTTGTGGTATAAAGTATTTCATGGGGAAGGTTCCTCATGAAATACTCCGTAATTTGGTGAAAACCACTCGAAAATCTGTTCAGTAGTTTTTGAGTTCATCGCGTTCAGACAGACAAACAGTCTACACTAATATTATGAAGAGGAAAGATTTGTATTTCTGTATGTAACGAATAAACTCAAAAATAAATAAATAATAAATAAATAAATATCCTGGGACATTTTTCACACACGGCCAATCTGATTCCAAATTAAGCATCAAAGTGAGCTTGTGTTATGGTAACCAGATAGCTGATATACTACATATACTACTTTTAAATACATACTTATATAGATATTTACATCCAGACACAGGACAAACAGACATATTCATGCATACAAATGTTTGTCCTGGGTGGGATTCGAACCCACGACCCGCGGCTTGAAAGTCAGGGTCACTAACCACAAAGCCAACCGGGCTGTCATAAAGTACTGGACCGATTTTAATAATTCTTTTTTCATTAGAAAGCTACATTATCACTGAGTAACATAGGCTATATTTTATCCCTGTATTCCCACGGGAACGGGAACTACGCGGGTAAAACCGCGCGGAGGCAGCTAGTACATACCATGGTCCAGTTTACTTCCAGCGGTTGTTTTCGTAGTCCCACTTGGACGCGAGCCCGTCGATAGGGTTCATCTTGAGGTCGAGCATGCGCTTCAGCTGCGCCTTTTGGTTCTCGTCGCTGAGAGACTCCGGGATAGGGCTGTACACTGGAGAGAAAATAATTAAAATAAATATCCTGGGACATTTTTCATTTTTTTCATCTGATTCCAAGCAAAGCAGAGCTTGTGATATGGTAACCAGATAGCTGATATACTACATATAATACTTTTAAATACATACTTATATTCTTAGATATTTACATCCAGACACAGAACAAACAGACATATTCATGCATACAAATGTTTGTCCTGAATGGGATTCCAACCCACGACCTGCGGCTTGAAAGTCAGGGTCACTAACCACAAAGCCAACCGGGCTGTCAATTTAACTGCTATATTTGACTTAACTTAATTTATATTGTATGTTGTAGCTGCTTTTTGTCTCTTAATCACTCTCTATAGTATAAAACAAAGTCGCTTTCTCTGTCCCTATATCCCTATGTATGCTTAAATCTTTAAAACTACACAACGGATTTTGATGCGGTATTTTTTTATAGATAGTGATTCAAGAGGAAGGTTTTTATATACAATACATGCATAATGTTAGAGAAACACTGACAATTTTTGAAGTTTCTAATGTGATGTATAAGTATTGCTCCCGTAGGAAGCTGGGGCGGGTCGCTAGTAAATAAATTAAAGCTGCATTCAAATACTTACCAAACAGCTTCATTCCCATGTAAATCCAGACAGACAGAGAGGCGATGACCAGACCCCAACCAACGACTCCCTTCCACTCCCCGGTGGGTGCCTGGAACTCGGCGAAGGTCTGGCAGAAGGAGGCACGGTACAGAGCTTTCTTCTCTTCAATTGTTAGTTTGCGCCAGTCACTCCTTTCCTTTTCACGGAGGGCCTGTAGATAAAGTTAAATTTAAATATACAGGGACATAATGTTTTGATTAAAATAAAAATCAAAATCTTTTTTATTCAAATAGACCTCAATAAAGCACTTATGAATAGTCACTATTAATGCTCGGTTCTGATAGTAATTTTTACTGAGAAGAGCCGGCAAACTCAGTGATTACTCTTTTCAAAAACCAACTTACATCTTATAGCTGGCAATAGCTGATTAATACTTCAGAAAATATACTTGCCAACAAAATAAAACCTTTGGCCACATGATTACATTGTAAAAAAGACCCCTTAGTAGCATTGTGGTCGTTTGAACCTCCCTATGTTTTTTATGTGTTTACAGTTTAAAAGAAAACATGGGTGTTCTGTAAAAATTATATAATTCAAAATGTTTCTTTCATGAGCCTGCCATGTAATAACAAAAAATCAAAGATGTCAATTAAAATTACTTCTTTATAAGTTGCCAGTAAACTAAAACCTCAACAAGCATATATAGCCTACTAGTAGCTCCCCGCGGCTTCGCCCGCGTTCCCGGGAGACCTTACATTTTCCCGGGATAAAAAGTAACGTATGTCCTTTCTCAGGCTCTGGATTATCTGTGTAACAAATTTGATTTAAATCGGTTCAGTAGTTTTAGCGTGAAAGCGTAACAGACAGACAGACAGGCAGACAGAGTTACTTTCGCATTTATAATATTAGTATAGACTAGTATAGATTCCTCTCCTCACCTCATTCTAATATATAAAATTCTCATGTTTGTAACTAAACTCTTAACCGATTCTTATAATTTTTTGTGTGCATTTGTCTTCCTACCACCATCCCAAATTTTTTATCACGAATTTTGTTTGAACATAACCAAATTACATGAAGTGACGCGTCACTTTGACATTTATTTCTTTTATTGCCATTAATTGAAAGGAAAGAAAAGGTTTACTGGGTTAGTTATACATATTTACAGTTTTCTGCGATCAGTATCTGGCACTTTGACCAACACTAATATGTTAGCTCAGAACCTTTATCAGTGCCCTATTAAATGAAATAGCTTTGAAATTTAACCCACCTTGATGTCAGGAGTATCTTCACGGAACCTAATAGCGGGCAGGGGGAAGTCAGGCCTGTCCACGTAGTTGGGCTGTCCGTTGTAGCCATAGCCTACCCACTCCCGGCTGCCAATCTGTGGATACATTATAATAAATGAATATCCCGGAACATTTTCCACACACGGCCAATCTGATTCTAAACTAAGCAGAGCTTGTGATATGGTAACCAGATAGCTGATATACTACATTTAAATACATACTTATTTACTCAGACACAGAACAAACAAACATATTCATGCATACAAATGTTTGTCATGGTTGGGATTTGAACCCTTGAAGGCTTGAAAGTCAGGGTCACTAACCACAAAGCCAACTGGTGGTCAAAGTATAAATAAAATAGTTGTTCTGCAGTGAAGAGGACTTATTTACCTTGGACACTTCACCAACGGAGGATGAGGCCCGTGCACTGAGGGGTACGCGGACTGCTTCTAGCAGCGCACGGCGCATCAGGTAGTTGGCCATCTTGCTAACACAACATATAGATTAATATTCGTATATTCTGGGGCAAGTCCAACCTTTTTGACACACAATACATTATACACCTGAACTTTATTATTATTATGCTTAAATATACATAAACAATAAATAATAATAAAAATTACAACTCTGCTTGAGCCCTCAATGATATGAGAATGATAAACTGATTTTATGCAAAAAATTTGGTTGCTTGCTAAATGCCTTAGCATCGGGCTTACCCAATAAACATATTTGCCTGTTGTCATTTTTTAAGTCATTGAATACCTACTTTTTATTAGAGATTTATGTAGGTTTGTCTTGTAGAAACTGGGTATATGTCGGGAAAAACTGTTTGTTGTCAACATCTGGAGTTGCATTATCTACTGCAAAGGCTACTTTTATACTAATAGCCATATCTATCTCAAGTAAATATTATAAGGCCTTATTATGCCTAAACATGCAATAAAGGTTTTTGAGACAACAAGGATAATTAAGGACTTATTTTTGACAGAATTAACTGCAATCAGGTTACAAATTGATTGAATTACTTTACACCTTCCGTGTATCAGACTCATGAAGGACAGACATTGGTATAGGTAGGTTTGTAATCTTAGATAACGGGCGAATCATTTTCCTTCAATCAATACCCAGGTTACATAACAAATATTTTTACTAACCTAACACTTGTCTGTTATTTAGACAAAAACTCAAGAATTATGAGCGAATATGTTAAAAATTAACGAAAACAAAGGAATGTTTCGTTAGAATCACAGCTTAAGTTCATTTCTTTTAAATTTAGAATTTCATACATGCGTGACATTTTAGCGATATGATTTCATCCACTTACCTTTTATAATTTTGGTTTTCTATGTACGTTTTATAGAAACAATAAACGATAAAACTATATGCTCTATAAATAACTACTTAAATAACAATATTACCTTTATAAATACGTGATCTTCTCTTGTAAAACTCTTATCACCCACCCAATAAGACTGAAAAATCTTGCGACATCTAGCGGCAGTTTTCAGCGATTGATTTTTTACGTTCCGTTTTGCACAATGTGACACAATCAAAGTAAACACATCGTTTACATTTTATTCATAGTATTATTTGTACAAAGTAAAAATAATATTAACAAAATTATAAGCGGAAGAATAAAAATAAAATAATTTTTATTATTACTTCGTCTTGGAAAAAAATATAACTCTAGGAATCTTGGGATTTACTCGAAGCATAAAGAATTAAACATGCATAATTTTTATTATTTCAAATACCAACACAAAGAATAACTCTGATTTATGTATGCTTTATCGTTCATTAGAATTAGGATAAATTTTACTTAACGTCATCTGCTGTTGTCGAATGGAATGAAATATTTTTTAATTGTTTTAAAAAAAAGTAAATATAGATGATTTTAAGTAATGCAAAAAATATTACTATAAGTTTATGGAGCTAATAATAAAATATATACTTTTTGTACATAGTTAAAATAATAGGCACACAAACTTTATAATGTTTTATTTTCATTGTCAGAATCAACATCTGCTAATAGTTTGTAAAGTTCATCTTTTGGTAGGAAATTATATAACGCCTTTTGGACATCTTGTCTGAAAGTTAAATCGATGAATGGATCTGCATCTATACTGATACCAGTTCCAACTTCGTCATCTGTTTGTTCATTCTTTTGTTCTTTTGCATTCCTTTTATCATTATCAGAAAGGTACAGTAAAGTGAGTACAGAGTCATTAGCGCTCTTTAAATTGTCACGCTTTTTATGTTCTACTATTAATGGTTTTGAATAAACTTTATTTTCAGTGGGTTTTAGATCTGACTCGCTGTTCGAATCAAAATATTCTTTTTCATTATCATCATCTGTAACTTCATTATCCAATGCCGATTCACTGCCAGTAGGTGTTTCTAGTCCCTCATCATAACCGGTTCCTTTGTTGTCGATACCATCTATAAGTTTAGCGATATCCCTCTCAAGTTCATTTTCAGCAATGTCGCTAAGATTTGGCTCCAAAATTGTAAACCTTTTAACATCGTTTCTTTTTGTAGTTCTTGTTGTACCGAAGAGCTTAGTTGCAAAATCGATTCCTTCGGTAATCCTCTGTTTAATTTTTGCTTTTTTATTTTTTGGTGGAACTGGTTTAATAATTTCTTCTGTCTCTGAGTCCTCGATATCGCTGTCTTCTTTACTCCCAAACATGGTGGAAAGGAACTCTTGGAAGAGTTGTTCATCTTTTAATAATCTGAGTGTTTCTACATCAAATGTTGATGTTGTTGTTGTTGTTGGCAGGGTTTCAGCCACAGGTGATATAGTGAATGTTGTGGTCGGTCCACTCTCTGTCGTGAAGGTGAAAGGCCGATATGGGGGAGGTAGAGTTGTCTGTTTCCTCTTGCGCGGTACAGGCTTTGGAAACAAAAATAACAATGATAATAAACAATCTAATACTATATTGTAGAGCTGAAGAGTTTGTTTGAACGCGCTTAGGAACTACACTACTTGTTTGAGAATCAATAAACTTTTTTATTTTTTTATTTATTTTACAGGTTCGAATAAAAAAATATTTTAATATTGGATAGTTCATTTATCGAGGAAGGCTATGTAATAAGCATCAGCTCATCTGAGCATCAATGGAAAATGTGCCACAAACGGAACAGATGCGACGCAGACATAGTTGCGACAGCTAAAAACAGTTAAGGAATGCACTATTAGGTATAACCAACATGCGAGGACGTGATGGCGCAGAAGGAGGCGGTGGTGGGCGGCAGGCTCGGGGACGTCTGTCTCCCGCACTACACCGGTGCCCGAGATGAGGAGCGCGCTGCTGGCGCGCTAAAGAGAGACGAGCGGGGGGAGCAACCATCCTTCCCCCCGGAGTTTGAGTTCGGACCAGGGAAAAGTCCGGACAGCGCTGGCGGGGTCGCGGAAGTGTGCTTCGGCGTTCCCGTGACCTCGCCGTAAAGTGCCGAGGAGGCAGATAGAGGGGTTTTAGTGGGTATACCGTGGCCTCATTAGCCAAATACGGGAGTCCCACATAACCACCCGGGCCGGTCCCTGCGCCCGGGTGGTAAGCGTAAAGCATTTCCCCTCTCAAAAAAAAAAAAAAAAGAAAAAAAGGTATAACCAACATACAGGTCAGTTTGTAGAAAGACTCATATAATTGCTTCATTTGGTATTACTTCGTTTGACTTGAAACGGATGCGTGATTTCATGATTTACAGCCAAAACAACTGAGTTAACTCATTAAACGTCAAAGGATTGAGAAATCATGTAAAACAACACTTTGTATTTCAACAATGTGAGCTGAAATGAAATTTGTGGTTGCACAAACCTGAAGGCATGAGTCGTAGGTTTTTGCCGAGGACAAACATTTGTGTAAATAATTAAACATAGAAAGTAAAATACTAATATTTATAACTCGGTGACTCGCGCAACTTCTTCACCGTCACTTCCCCATTGCAACATTTTTCATTGATGTGCCGCTTCTATCGGTCGTAGCGTGATGATATATAGCCTATAGCCTTCCTCGATAAATGGCCTATCTAATACTGTTTTTTTTCTAATACGACCAGTAGTTCCTGTGGTAAATGCGTTCAAGCAAACAAACATACTCTTTACCTTTATATATTATAATTATAAGTAAAGATTTATATTTATAACAACTGTACGAATCTAATGTCATCTTAAAATAAACACGAAACGAGATATTTTCAAAGGCAGTGCCCTTCTAAGGCTTTGTATTCAAGGTCGGCCTCACATCGGGAATATATAGGTGGTGGTGACCACTTACCATCAGGAGAACTGTCTGCCTGTAACAATCTACTCGCATAAAAATATACCTGTTCCATAATCTCCTCGATCCAGTCCACGTAGTACCCCAATTTGGTGAAGACAGTGGGCGCGTTAGGGGTTCCACATAATGGGGACCCAAAGCTGATCACCCCGGTCAACAAACCTTCGATAATCCCTGGACCTCCAACATCACGCTGTAGGAAAAGACTGACATTAGTGTCAGTTCTAAATATGTTCTTAATATGTCTGTTTGTCCTGTGTCTGGATATAAATATCTATATAAGTATGTATTTAAAAGTATATGTAGTATATCAGCTATCTGGTTACCATATCACAAGCTCTGCTTAGTTTGGAATCAGATTGGCCGTGTGTGAAAAATGTTCCAGGATATTTATTTATTTATTATTATTTATTAGTTCTAGTCGTCTGAACGGGGAACCAGAGTCAAAACTGAGCCACAATTTTGTTATAACATCTAATCTAATGTATCTACCAACCTGTAATGCAATAAATATCTTTGACTTTGACTTTGAAACTAATCAGAGCTAAATTGGTAGACCCAAAATGAATGAATTTTCTTTATTTAAAAGGCATTTACAAGCACTAATGGATGGTCAGACTAGAGTCTGACCTTCCTTCCTTCTACCTTCTAACCTTCCGAACCGAGCGTTAGAACGCTCGGTTCGGAAGGTTGTTCTTGCTGAGAAGAGAACTCTTGTCAAAACAAAGATTTATTAGATTCCAAGGTTTTGGTCTTATATTTGTGTGTTAAGACTATAAAGACACAGAAGATGAGAAGACGTTTGGCCTGGACGGGAACTAAATTCATGACCAGCAGCTTCAAAGTCAGGGTTTAAGTACCAATCCAATTGGGCAGTCAGAGCTAAATATGATATAAATGTGAAATAATCAAATAATAGGTCTTATTGAGTGACTAACAAAACATAAATATTACTTACATTACAAGCACCTCCTCCTTTTGAAAAGAATCCAGCGCAGAAATTATTTCTTGTCACATATTCACTACAAGCAAATACATACTTAATTTTACTTACTGATTACAATCCTACTAATAATGTGATAGTTTCTGAGTGTGTATGTTTGTTACATCTTCACGTCTAAACGGCTGGAGAGATCATAATAAAATTTGGTGTGGAGTTAGCTGACACCCTGGATTAACACATAGGCTATTTTTTCCACGGGAAAATTGAAGATCACCCGGGTACCCGATGCATTGATAGGCACCTACAGATATTTTTTTTCCGAAAATTTAAGATTCTCAGATAAAACGGGAAAAACCACGGGGTAGAACTAGTCCATTGAGGAACTTACCGGGAATATATTTCAGCACATTCACTCAGCGGATAAAAGTCAAGTTCAGCCAAGGCTAGTTGACCTTGCAATGTTTCTTGCACTATGTTGTTGGCCTGAAATAAATTAGATAACTTAGTATCTATATATATATATATATATCCTGGGACATTTTTCACACACGGCCAATCTGATTCCAAACTAAGCAGAGCTTGTGATATGGTAACCAGATAGCTGATATACTGATATAGCTGAATGGTTATATACTACTTTTAAATACATACTTATATAGATATTTACATCCAGACACAGGACAAACAGACATATTCATGCATACAAATGTTTGTCCTGGGTGGGATTCGAACCCACGACCCGCGGCTTGAGAGTCAGAGTCACTAACCACAAAGCCAACCGGGCTGTCAAAATATTATAAATCTATATCTATACTAATATTATAAATGCGAAAGTCTGTCTGTCTGTCTCGCTTTCAAGCTAAAACTAATGGAACGCGGGTGAAACTGCGGGGAGCCACTAGTATTACATATTTTACCATACATATTTGACCTATTCCGGGCATCATGCAGCATTGCATTTAATTTATTTGTTCCTCGTGTATGTATATTTATAATCTAAGCTCGTGTATATGTGTGTATAGGTTGATGTAATGTTGTGTGTTGTCTTGAATAAATGTTTTTTCTTTCTTTCTTTCTCATTTTCTTTATCAAATATTAAATTCACCAATAATAAACTATATAATACGAATAGCGGATTATGGTGTTGATTAGATAGAAAGGCATCTATTTTTAATAATTTGACTATGGCATTTTATACTTTTCTTCTTTTCCCAATGGTTTTACAATTTAGAGATGTACATTAATCCTACTAATATTATAAATGCGAAAGTTTATGAGAATTTATGTTTGTTACACTCTCAAGACAAAACGGCTGAAAGGATCGCGATAAAATTTGCCACAGTACAATATCTGAAAGAGTAACAAATAACTATACATACATATACACCAACTTATTATATTATACCTAAGTAAGAAAAACCATCGGCAAGTGCATAAACAATATCCATAATACTTTACCATCACAGATTGCATCACTGGTTACCATCAGGTGGGATCGCGGTCAAGCTCTAGTTTTTAGCAGTTAAAAAAAAAACAAAAAAAAATACTTACACCTTTAGCACCCCAACCAAGAACAGTGACTCCATCAGTCATTTCCGGCACAGCCCATGGGTTAGTATCATACATAATCTTCTTAACTCTCTTCACTTTTTTCCTCAGCTTCAAGTGCCTTATTAGTCTCAGGATGCAGAGGTTATGCCTTAGGTTCTTAGGGTTATAGTTGGGATGGAAGTAGACTTCTAAAACTGGTATGACCTCGCCGCCACCGTTGTGGAAGCTGCTACCGACTCGGACCGAGAGGAATGCTGGGTTTTCACGATAGAACCGGTTGTTCCAAGCTCTGATACGGATAAATACAAAGTTTTGTGAGTTAATGTCAAGAAAAACCTAGTACAATCATAGAGCAGATTTCATCTGAAGAAGTAGTGAAGTTCTTTATGTCTTCTAAGACATAAGGACTACCTACTTCCTCTGTAAAATTCTGCCAAAATAGCTCTACTTCCTTGTTCACATACAAATTATGATTTTTATTAGATTAATAGCTTATTAATTTCTATCCAACGAGTACGTACATTGTCTTAAATTAAAAATATATCAGGACAGGACATACCCGTAGTGTAGATACTAGCACTGAATTAAGTCAAATGATATGACCCAAGAAAATTTCCTAACGCACTCTTTTGCCACCATCATCTTTAAATTAGTGCATGCAGGTACTTACAATTGCAAGCAAGAAGCAGCAGTGATGATGAGATCAGACTTGACAATAGAACCGCTGCAATGGAACCTGTGGAAAATCTGGATGCTGGCCATGAACGGATAGTATTTGATCTTGGTCCTTTCACCCCTGTAGATGCGACGACCGCTCGGTTCTGATGATTTAAAAGCTATATTGTTACGAGCTTAAATATTAGCTACATTGACAAATAGCTGATAGACAATAATAATATAATAAAAAATGTATATTGTCAGCAACGAAAGCATATAAATAAAATAACAAAGTTCAATACATTTAACCTCTTGATATCAAAAGCCAACAAAGGTGTACAAAAATCTAAGTACTTACGCCAAAATTCATTTTCACTTAAAATATCATTACTTTCAGTATCATTTGAAATGTTTGAATCATTATGTGTCGTTGCATTGTGATGTAGATCATCATCTTCAGTTAAAATTTTAACTATTTCATCATTTATATCTAGCATGTCATTATTGACTACTCCAAATTTCTCTTTTAAAACCTTTAATTCACTGAGGAAGCCGTTTATGTATTTGATTACATATCCATCCATAACATTATCATTACTTTCGTTTATATTGTGACCATTTTCTTCTGCATCCAACAATTCATTTATGACTCCCATAAAATTCACCGTCGTGTTATCGATATTATTATTGACTCTAGCAACTCTAGCTATTGTTTTTAAATTATCGTTGTCTTGCAACATAATGGCAACAAGACTGTTGTGAACCATGGAATACTGTTTAAATTTCGGTTTGTTATTTATTTCTTTCAATTTGAGCACTTGGAAGAGTTTGTTTATTGCATCACGTGTTGCAGTTTCCGTCGTTTTAATTATATTATCATCAACTGAAGTTAACTCTACAAGTCCACTAACATTGAGAAGAATGTTAAAAAATGTGAAATTTATAATTACGAACTTAATAAGGACGACTTGCATTCTTGAAGCCTGATAAATATTATTAAAATGAAAACTATTGTAACTTATAAGATTCACTGAATGTTGATATTTGACAATATACTCTACGAATAAAATATTATAGTTATGTACGCAATTGGTTTTATTTCCCAAGTTTTATAGATGTCGCGAATGGTTTTATAGCGTTTCGAAAATCAAGATTGAAATTGAAAAACTTTGTGTTAGTTTTTATTATATTTTTATTTTTACATCATCTTTACTTCGGTTCACACTTAAAACATTGTCACAAGTATTATATTAAAATGTTATTCAAGTTTTTAATCATACTGTCGATTTCATTTGTGAGCACAAATATTCAAGAAAGACATCTCATAAGCATATTGTCACTGAGCGACAATCTTTTCTACAACACAAATGAAAAACTCCATAGTTCGATAAACAACTTATTTTACTCGTTAAAAATGAGCCATAATTTCACGAAAAAAATCGAAAACGAAATTTTATTACAAATGCACAATGACTGTAACAGCGTTGCAGAGAAAATCTATAAAATTTATGGAAAAATAAGAAAAATATGTAAACAATATTTGAATATTAAAACTAGTAATAGTGTTGATAAATTATATAGGCTGGTAGGAGAAATTTTACAAGAAAATCCTAGTATAACTATTAATAACGAAAATCATAATAAACCAAGGAGCGAAAGAAGACTTGATGATGATAATTATGATATACTAAGAAATGAAACTGAAGTTCAAAATGAACTAAAAAATCAAACAAAAGCAGATAACGATAATTATGACCCGGGGAATAATTTTAAACTTGACAATGAACCAAACAGTCAAATCCTTGACGTCAATAATAACGAACTGAAAAATGACTTTGATAAGGAATTGGAGACTAAAACAATACTTGATCCGCCAAATAATGAATTAGACAGTGACATTAACCTTGATTACAATGATGACCCTCAAAAGCCGACCCATAATTTTACCGATGATGATGAACCACTAGATTTCGTAAAAGATTTTCTATCTAAAATCAATAAACTCTCAAAAGAGGATTTAACCAGAAGTCCAATAAATGAAAAAGATATGGACATCAATAAACAAACTAGTCCTACCATCCAAAATGGACCTCAAACTACTAAAGAATGGCGTAAGTAAATTAATAAATGAATTAGGTACTAGACCAAATTGAATCGTATAAAGCGAGATGATCCATGTAAAACTTTAAGCAGGAAGTTTAGATCGAAAGATCAAGCAGAAAGTGTAAAAAGTAAATTTGATTGCTCAGTTATATAAATATTTCTAGATCCGTGGATTTCAAGCGAAGAACCTGATGACTTCACAGCTAACAGAAGAATATTTAATGGCAAATCAACAAGAATTAAGAAGTATTCATTTGTTGCCAGTATCCACATATCTAAAGAGTTTGTGTGTGCCGGCTCCATAATTAGTAAAGACTTGATTATCACTGCTGCTTCGTGTTTACATACGTGAGATTATTTTATAACATGTCAAACTTTCCTTGAAAAGTCTTAGTTACAATAACAACCACCTACTAATATAATCACGTCAGTTTCTGCAGTTTGAAGCTACTTCTCTTCTATCTAATGCTGTTTACCATTTTCAGAATCTTCATTAAATACTAGTGGCTCGTGGCACCAGGGGATCTTAAATTTTTCCTGGATAAAAAGCAGCCTATGTGTTATTCCACAACAATTCCAATTTCAGTCGTTCTGACGTGAAAGAGTAACAAACATACATGTATACATTCTATATATTGTAGGGTCTACACCAACAACGATAACCAAAATAAGATCACAGTACGCTTCGGTAGCGACTATTCATCATTCTTCGGTGTACAGAGGACAATCAGAGAAGTCATCTTCTACCCAAAATACAATCCCGTTAACTTGACCAACAATCTAGCCATCTTGAGAACGAATACAAGAATACGATTTAGCAGTAAAAAGAGGAAGATCAGGAAAATTAGGTACGATAGAGTACCGGGTGAATTGTCTGAAGATGTGGATTATGTAACATTGTTGGGATGGGGAGCCAAAAGTGTAAGTTGTACTATTTCAGTATTTATGATCAATGCTCCTGATATATAAGATGTCTAATTTGATGACATTTTCGTACATAACTGAAAATAATTATTTGATTTCAGCCAAAATCTACTTTGACGAGTTATCACAAACTAGCATTCGCAAAACTCGATGTTTATAACACGGAAGGTTGCCGTGAAATATACACGCCGTAAGTATAATAATTCTGAGGGTAGTTTCTTAAGAAAAACTCAGTGTTGAAATAAATATTTAATGCAGGTACTATGTTAGTGATTCTAACTTCTGCGCTGGCTTTGTGACGAAAGGCGGTGGTGCATGCAACGTAAGTAATAAATTCACATATCTATTAACAACAAAATCGGTACATCATTAATTTTTCACACTAAGACGGTGGGTATCAAATCAAAACTAAACTTAAGGTTACTATTTTTATAATTGACCGGTTTGCTTTTTAGCGACCCTGCTTACCAACCACTGGTCACAGGAACAAACATTTGAGTGCATGAACATGTCTAGTTGTAAATATCTTGAATACATAAGCCTTCAACTTTCAGAGAGATGCTGGAGGACCAGGGATAGTTGGAGGGCTACTAACAGGAGTGGTCAGCTTTGGATCTCCAGAATGTGGAGCTTCTGATGCACCGACAGTCTTCACCAAACTTGGATACTATGCTGATTGGATTGATAGTGTTATAGAGAGGGTAACATATTAGCAATATATTTTTAATTACTCTATTTTCTTATTATTCCAAAAGTGATTAATAACAACTACACAATTTTCAAATACAGGTACCAATGGGAAAGGAAAATTTAACACTAAGGAATCTACCAACTGTTTATCAAAATATAACAGTGGCGCCTATGCAGAAAAACGAAACTAAAGTAACACCAAGCGTCATAGAAGAAATCTTCATACTAAGAGAGATATTATTAGAAATGACAGAGTACAATAATTCAATTAACGACCTACTCGATCATGAACTAGAAGGTGATTTCAATGAAACAATGTTTAAAACTACAGAGAAAGTTGATATTTTTCATCATCCGTTGTTGAATAAAAGTTTATTTGTGTTTGCTGATGTGGAAGATCTCACGACACTAAGCACAGCGAAACATGTCGATGGATGGCTTAACCTTGTAACACCTACGACGACGACTACACGTAATTTCATGGAAGAATTAATGAAACCTGATGATCGACATCCACTCCATACAGAAACTACAGCGACGACAACGCAAACAACTCTTAATAGAATCCATGAGATGGTCTTACAAGATAAAACGAGAATGGTAAGACAAGGCACTACACCTGCGAAGATTAGAAAATATCCTAACAAATATAAGCCAAACAGAATAAAGGTTGACGCCATTCAACTAAAGATTGAACAGAACATTAATAATCCACAAAGAATAAATCTAGATACTCTAGTACCACATATACGACAAAAAATAAATAAATATAAAATAAAAACAACTAAGTTTGAAGCTCCCTATCCAAAGCTTCAACAAAATTATCACCAAGAAAAAATAAAACTTGAAACGTCGCTTCAAATACAAAAAAATAACAACAAAGGTGAAACAGATACAGTAAAACATGAAATATACCATCCACATAGAATAAATCTTGTCAGTCCATATTCGGAAACCAAACAAAATATTTACAATGGTAATACTCTAATAATTGACCTTGATAATCCAGAAAGAGAATATGGATACACACAAACGGTAAAATATAACAACAAAGATATATTTGAGTCTAATTTTGATACAAGTGACACAGAATCTAGTTCAGAAGCAGCATTAAGTATAAAAGTAGATGTAAAAGATCTCAATAACAATCAGGGAAATGCAAGACCTAAGGGAATAGAGGAAAAAGGATCGATTAAAGACACCAATTCGCAAGATACCTTCTTAAAACCGTTTTTGAAAACCTATGTAAACTATTTAGGTACAAAAAATGGAAGAACTAAGCCGTATATAGGAACATTTAAGAATACTAAGACTAGGCTGATTTAATATTGATGAAAAACTATATTTAGGCAAAAGTAAATAATACAGCAAACGTTTCGATTTTTATTACTTTCTATCGCTCCTTAATAATTTAATTTAACTGAGTTTTAACCCATACTTTTGACATAATTTTCACATCTATAGATTAATGAAATATGACTCACTTGTTTACATCCTTAGTTCTAAGATTCTTCTGGAATTTCTTCTATAATCTTCTTGTCTGCTCACATATACTCTGTAGGGCTTTCTGTAACAACTATAACAATAGATTTTTATACCTGTTAATTTATTCTCCCTACCCGCAAATCAGTTAAAATCAATTCAATAAGTCTACAACCGACCTTTTTTAAAAAATTCAGACAACGACATAAGTTCTAAAATCAAATATCGACCGTCACGTCAAACACTGCATGGCGTCAGATGTCAAAACAGCAACATGGCTTTGTTCGCTCTAAAAAAAGCCGGGTTTTTCACCCCTCTTCCAAACGTTAGGACAATATATGGCAAATGTAGGGTAGGTAATCGGGACTGGGTCGGCCACGGCGTCAATGGATGCGCTAATTATAAAGACGATGCACACTTCCCCTTCCCGGCGGTGAGGTTCAAAGAAAACACGCGTGACATTTGCGTAAGTACCCAAATATATACTTCATTTACAATAGCGTATAAAAGTTGTATAAATTCCATTTCTTTCTTAATAAGATCGTTTAATGTGACTAGGTTATTATAAAACAAAAATCACTTATTAAATTTTTCACCATGTATGATCACAATATACTTAAGATGGCACAACCTGGGAGATCTGTAAACTCTTCTACTCTTCGACTGGACTCTAACCGTACCTTTTCCCGGGATAAAAAGTGGCCTATGCCTTTGCTCAGGCTCTAGGCTATCTGTGTACCAATTTCACAAGTTCTAGCGTGAAAGCGATACAGACAGAGTTACTTTCGCATTTATAATATTAGTATAGATGTCCAATCTAAGCTAAGGAAGCTTGTACTATGGTAACCAGATAGCTGACATACTAGTTTTAAATACACACCTATATAGATATTTACATCGACAACTAGCAGCAGGGTTGCTAACCACAAAGCCAAATTACCAGTAAGGTCCAAAGTTTTATTTAAATCTGGTCCAATATACCAGGCCCTTCGCGAGAAAGAGAAAGGGGATTGGAAGCAGCTATGTTGCGAGGAGAAGAAGTCCCTCTACCGCGCCTCCTTCTGCCAGACCTTCTCCGAGTTCCAACACGCCACGGGCACGTGGAAGTTCGTGATGGGCTTTGTGTTTATCGGCGTATCTTTCACGTTTTGGGTCGCCATGTTTTATCATCACTACGGTATGATTTTGCTCTATATTTTGTCTTAGGTTTTTTTTTGTGTAATCATATAAACTAAAAATGTTTGGTTTACATATTTTTTCTATGTATGTATCACGCAATCATTAAACCAATTTCAATTTATTGTGCTATGTGGAATATTGGCCCTATGTGAAGGATATTCAATATACTATATTTTAATGATTCTATGGACACGGGACATCGTGTCATCATCAGCATAGGGCATCAGCTATTATCTTTTAAAGTTTGCAATAAAAACTTATTATATTGTACGGAACACTCAGTTCTCTCGCATACCGGCGATTGCAAGAAGACAAACTAAGTTCAAAGTAATTTTTAAAATCATATATCAAACGTCACGTGAAACACACAGCGTGGCGTCAGACGTCAAAACAGCAACAATAACAACTTTGTTCAAAATAATTTTTACCCGACTGCCAAGAAACATTTATGTTTTTCAGTAAACGAGCCCCTGCCGCCCTCGCTGTCCAAGGAGTTCCAAAAGGTGCAGCTCCGCAGGATGCTGGAGCTTCGCGTTAATCCGATAGATGGCATATCGTCCAAGTGGGACTACGATAATGAACGGTGGAAGGTACAATATATTTACACTATTATATAGAGGAAGCTGTTGTTAGTTTCAGTAGAGGATTAACCACGTAGCAAAAGTAGCAAATGCTACGTGGACCGCGCATAAAGGGGCCCCCACGATACGAAATTGATCCACCTTCTCCTGAGCGTAACTTTTTGAGTTTCTTTACCAGCACATTAAGGCCCGTCTAGAATATTTGCTACGGCCCCCGAGCTTGCTTCTTCCGGCACTGGTTAGTTTGTTATAAATAGGCTCTGAAACTAATTGACCGATCTGAATAACTATTTCACCAAAAGAACGCTAGATTATCAAGAAGACAAGGAGTGACATTGGCTATATTTTATCCACGTATACCAACGGGAACGGGAGCTACGCGGGTAAAGCCGTTGGTGGTAACTAGCTAGCTAGTAAATTTATATACCAATTATCATCATCAACATCAGCACATATATACGTCTCCACCGAGGAGCAGGAGACCCTAACACTTCCCCTATCAACAAGGGGGTTTAGGCCATAGTCCAATATATAATGTAAAATCAAAGGATTGTATTTTATCTCCTAATCGAAGTTTCAGTTAGACAGCTAGTTGGCCTATCAAACAGTTTATTCCAAAAACATGTAAACTAAATTTAAATACATTTTATTGGAGCTGAGTTGTCCGCGTAATGGCGTAAAAACCATGAAACTTGAGATGCTTAAATTAACTTATTACTTTTCTTTGTCCACAGAACTGATCCAAAGAGCTCGCGTATGAAAAGGACAACTATAGCTACTCTACTCTTCTAATTACTTGTAATACCTATGTATATAGCTTGCTCAGCTTAGCTCAATGTTTAGTAACAAATTTTGGCGATCTTACCTCAAATAAACATATTTATGTATCTATTCTGAACGTATATTTAATTATATAGTGTTTTTCGTATGCTTTGTTTCTTTTCCATTACATTTCTCAGTTAAAATGTTTAAAACACAAACCTCCATCGCACTATTAAAGTTGTCTTAAAAAATTAGCACAGGTAGTAAAATAATAATCGAAAATTCACTGTAAATATTATAATTTTGACAGTTATAATATAATGTAAGTACTTATATGCATGCTCAGTGAAGTGAAGAACACGTAAAAGTCAATTTCGCGCGTAAAACTATGGCGCGACATCAAGTGACGTTTAAATGACAGAACGAAATAGGTTTTTTTTTCGTTCCGAAACTGACCATAGCTATATAAATCTCAAAGTTGGTTGCTAGTACAATAAATAATAATTAATCAAAAACGTTATTGGATGGAATGTTAATTATATGTATATTTAGTTGTTAATTTATTGTTCCTGTAATTATCTCTGTATAAATTATTAACAGTTCGATTATGTATCTAGGACTAACATGCAATTGAAATATTATTCCGATTAAATAATAATGATATGATAAATATCTCAATATCATTCATCTATACCTATACTAATATATAAAGCTGAAGACTTTGTGTATTTGTTTACTTGAACGCGACTTGGTCCGACTTGAAAATTTCAGTAGATAGCTCATTTATCGAGGATGCTATAGGCAATATATCATTACGCTACAGACAATAGGAGCGGAGCATCAATGAAACATATTCCAAAAACGAGGAAGTGACGCTTACGACCATTATGTTCAGTTTCTTGAGTTTATGCAATAATGTGACATCAATAAGTTTCATATCGATACCTTTATTTGCAAACCTACTTAATAACTCCACTTTTTTTTTCAGAATCTAGATGAGATCTAGAATCAGCCGGCATTAAAATTAAATTTGCAAATTAAGGTATCGATATATAAAAATAGATTACTTTCAATGTATTTTCGTATTAATTGGCAAATACAAAGCATTACCAACCCTCTATTAAAATCAACAATTGATTAAAAGGTATATTACAGACAGGAGCATAAAAAAATCAGTCAAATACGTGTGTAGGTACATATGTTGAAAATCTTACTTCCCGCCGCGAAGGATGTATGTTCGTTTGCGTCGCCCATTGATGCGTAACGGCGATAATGTATAAAACAACGATGGTAATTATACTAAAAATCAGTTCATACTTTAATAACGTTTTAGTGGCATCCATTTTGATAAACATGAAGTGCGCGGTAAGAAAAAGAAAATACTTTGAGTTTTTTTTTGTCGAATTAAAATGTTACCATTATTAAAAAAAATTGTGAAGCATTACTTTTTTTTTATACAACAAGGGTGGCAAACAGGCCAACCCTCCTGATGGGAAGTGGTTACCGTAGCCTATGACTACTACCAATATTATTTATCTATATATACAAAACAAAGTCCCCGCCGCCTCTCTGTCTGTCTAAACGCGATGAACACAAAAACTATTGAACAGATTTTCATGCGGTTTTCACCAAATTACGGAGTATTTCATGGGGATGGTTTTTATGTATCAATCAATTTGGACCCGGTAGGTGGCGCTGGTGGACAGAACGAAGTCTGCCGGTTCCGCTAGTAATATTATAAATGCGAAAGTAACTATCTGTCTGTCTCGCTTTTACGCTAAAACTACTGAACCGATTTAAATAAAATTTGGCACACAGACAGTCTAGAGCCTGAGAAAGGACATATGCTACTTTTTATGCGGGGAAAATTGAAAATGAAACCGCGGGGAGCCACCAGTTCCAACTATAATAATAACGTATTGCGTATTTTCCCAGGTGGCAATAGTTCTCGCCTTCATCGGCCTGGTGGTAGCCAACCCTGTACCCCCGCTAGGGCTGGGACTCGGTAAATACTCATTAAGATTATCAACAAAATACGCAGGTCACACGCGACTAAGAAGATCAAGGGCGTAGTGGTAACTACGCGAGAGTTCTACGCGTTTACAACAAACGTGTGTGAACCTTAACAATGTGACATGACATTTGATTTCAATAGGGTTTTTAAATGTGAAATTAAACAGTAATTTCATAGAAATTGGTTTTCTTTTAATTCTATATTATTGATCGTTAGTCTAAATAGCAGATTTGATTCGTAAAGTAAAGTAAAATAATATAAAAGAAAAAAGTTTTCTTGAAAAAATATAGAGCTGGATTTTGACATCGAATCCGATTTTAATTTGCCGTAACATAATTTTACTCATAAAACTAAAGTTTTAGTGGTTCTGGAGTTATTACAAACAGGACTAACAGACTTCCATAAAAAGGTATGTAAGCTGTTCAGTTACCTGATTATAAAAAATAGCATCATTTGTCTATATCTAGTTAGAAGTATGTATTTAAAAGTAGTATACTCGTACCAGCTACCTGGTTACTAGAGTGCACTGTTACTAGTTTTGAATTAGATTATTCATGTGTATAAACTGCCCCATGTATTATAAAATATGATTTGATTTTTGTTTGTCTGTTATTGGTTTCGAAACTACTGGACCGATCTTAATAATTCTTTCACAAAAGCTAACTTCATTCGTGTATGTCGTAGGCATTTTATCCCTGTATTTTTACACAAGGGAACTACGCGAATTAAACCGCATGGGCTAGTAAATAATATAGATTCAAATCGAAAAGCCACTAGGATAAGATATTTGCTTATAGATACTGAGTGCAAGTATTTTCACAGGTCACGTGTCACCCCTGGTTCTCCCATCGTACTCCTACAGCTCTAATGTCATCAACCATGGCCTGACCCTCCCGAAGGTCGCCGTCGTGTCTGCCCCCATCATCCGTCCAGTCGTCACCGCACCGATCATCACCGCTCCCATCATCAAAACCCCGGTGATCAGCGCTCCAGTAAGCGTCGGATGGGGCGGTTACGGCTTAGGCGGTTATGGCTTAGGCGGTTATGGCTTGGGCGGTTATGGCTTAGGCGGCTGGGGTAGCGGTTGGGGCAAAGGCTGGCATTAAGACTCGCATTGACTCCCATTCTTTAACACGAATGTTTAATGTAATTGTCAAATTTTATGTCTAATATCTTCATTTTTGTCCCGTCATTTCTAAATCCTATCGATCTCAATACCGTGTGTTTTATGGGACAATAAAGCCAAACCTCAATATCAACTTGGAACTTCAATTGGTAAATAAATTGTGTTATTATTGTTATGTAATAAAATATTTTTTTATGTTCTTTATATTATTATTTTATTCACGATGTAATGTCGTTAAAAATCGATTTTAAGAGAGTAAGAGTTGACCAGAAATAAATGAATGTGAACCACCAAAATGAGAAGAAAAGTCACGAATACTGTAATAATATGTTTGCTGATGAGCTTTGCACAAATGATAGATATGCATGAGGATGCGAATACTATAGATGAATCTACTTCTTCATCGGATGACAGGGACGATAGTAAGTATTGTAATTATCTTTTATACTAAAGAGAAGGTAGAGACAATTATGGATTTGAAATAAAAGTTATGGTAAGATAGCATGACGGTAGCGAATTCGTTTTCCACTCAGGACAAATGCACATACCTACATGTTTTGACGTGACAACGTCTTATAAATTGGTTTGCCGGATGACACTTCAAGAAACTGCGTTACGCTCCGCTCACGTTATGCGCTCACAATGAGAGCGAGTGAGAGGCACGCGTCCCTTCCACTCGGGCATGGTTAGCCCGCCTAATGGTTGTCACGTAAAACTTTCGCCCGTATACCGACTTTACAGGCAACCAATTTTTTTTGTTCTGTTACTGGGATTAAATATCCATCTACCTACGTATTTAAAAACGGTACCTACTCTTACATAGGACTATACGGTTATTGGTACAATCATATGATAATATAACAAAAATATAGGTATAAGATAATAGGCATATGAGAAAGTAGTAGGTACTACCTTAAACTTCAGATAAAGTAATTATTAGATGTTGAAATTTATTTAACTATATGAAAAATCTAACTACCTATCTAAGTACATCTACACTAATATTATAAAGAGGAAAGATTTGTATTTTAGTATGTAACGAATAAACTCAAAAGTAGCGGACCGATTTTAATAATTCTTTTTTCATTAGAAAGCTACATTATCACTGTAACATAGGCTATATTTTATCTCTGTATTCCCACGGGAACGGGAACTACGCGGGTAAAACCGCGCGGAGGCAGCTAGTTGGTAATACAACGTTAGTGTTGCAATGTGCAAAAAACACAACATACTTAATTTATTTTCCGTACGAAACGGTATATAATATTTTACTACAGTATAAATGGATTATTTTACACTTTGAATTATTATATTTCACCAGTGGAACATGAACATATAAACCGTCGCTCAGAGAACCAGGAGTGGCAGTACGAGGGGATACCCATAGAGTTCCCGAATAGAAGAATGGCGAGCAGAACTACCCTATGTAAATATAAACCTAGCATATCCCTTAACTAGGCTATTAGCAAAAACAACCTTTTGAACCTTGGGCTAAGTCGACTTTCAACTGTGTAAAGGTCTGTAAAGATGAGAAAGAATGTCCAGAAAAATAAATACCTATAGGTACTTACTTCTCAAACACTTTCCATGACAATCTGATGCCAAACTAAACAGAGTTTGTGATATGGTAACCAGATAGCTGATATACTACATATACTACTTTTAAATACATACTTATATAGATATTTACATCCAGTCACAGGCAGGACAAACAGACATATTCATGCATACAAATGTTTGTCCTGGGTGGGATTCGAACCCACGACCCGCGGCTTGAGAGTCAGGATCACTAACTACAAAGCCAACCGGGCTGTCAAATAGTTAAAACAATAATTTAAAATTTAACTTCTTTAGCGACTACACGCGTATTCCCTCCCCTCGACCCTCGCTACCGTCGCGTCTACAACCCGGACGAGGTGGCGTCGGTGGAAGACTATCCATACATTGCTGCACTCCTGGTCAATAAGCAGCTGTGGTGCGGAGCGGTAATCATTGATACTGACGCTGTACTGACCGCCGCACATTGCTTGCAACTGTGAGTTTATTGAAGAGACAAATCTATTATATACAAGCGTCATTTACTCCCCTGTAAGGTCTAAATTGCTAAAGCTACCGCGCCGGTTGGAAAATCAGCATAATTAAGTCTGTCTTAGCTTAATATTTCGATGAAAAACAGTAGGTACCTGTAGGTACTACCTACGTAATAGCAAGACTACGACGGCAAGATTCGACAATTACACATGAGACTTAAAAATAATAATAATAATGACTGATCACGAGACAAATATGTACCTACAAACATACTAAAACAACTGCGAAGACATGGCTCTTTCTATTCGCGGTTACCGCATATCGAGTAGAATAAACTCACTCAAACTTTTTGGGAAATTTAGAATCAGAATTATTTTTGTCACTTTTACCCACAAGGGGTCTACCCTTTAGGATATATCAGATGATAATAATAGCTTTCCCTTACACAGACAATACAACAACCGCTTCTTTCGCGAATACGTCAAGATGCTGACCGTCAGGGTTGGCTCGTCCAACGCGACAGCCGGTGGCGATGTCCTAAGGGTCACCGAGATCTACTTCCATCCCAACTATAAGCCTAACACATTAGAGTTCAATATCGCAGTGTTGAAACTACACAAGAATCTGACGTTAAGAGGTGGTGACACGAAGGTGGACAAAATATACTATGCCCGGGATAAAGTTGTGCCGGTGGATAATAAGATTATGTTCCTGGGATGGGGGTCGGTTTTGGTATGTATTATAAAATTTAAGGTACAAAAGGTACAAAGGATAGACGAGTCGTGTAGGTAGGTACCTATAGGTCGGCTAATGCTGGAAGCCATTTACAAAAGCATCTTCTTTGGTCTGTCATTCTGAAGTGAATAAACTTAAGTACAGTACTTATACTTAATAAGTCGGTTATAAAATGCTGGTGGCGAATATAATAATAATACGTAACCTTATATGTAAATATCATATCTTAACTGAGCGGGTTCAAAAACTAAGCTACTACAAAGGAAAGCTGTACAAACACTCACCTCGTCCAAAATGGCGTGTGAATTTGGTAACACGTGGCTTAAATATGTGTTCCTTCGATATTAAAAAGCTAAGATTCTCTATGCTGTCCTTAAGATATTTTTTTTTAAATAAAGCCTTCTATTAACGAACACGCGACCGTAAGTACGAAACCAACGGTACCTAAAAAATTATGGTCGAGTGAATTTGAACAGCACTACTACCTACTATTACAAATTAATTTAAAAATGAAATAAAAATTATCATTATCTTAACCAGAGTTTAGGCGGTATCGGCGGCCAAGTCCTACTGCAGAAGGTGGAATTACCTGTCTATGACTTGGCTGATTGTCAGGAGATCTATGGCAAGTAAGTTTTTTTTTTGTCACTACGCACAGTCTGGTGAAGACTTATTTGAAGGAACAAATATATTATCCGCAAGACAGTTAATGTTTTCAAATATTCACAGAGACTTGGTGACTAGAAATAACTTTTGCGCTGGTTATATAACAATACCGAAGAACGTTTGTAATGTAAGTGTTCTAAGTTATACCTACCTAACAGCTGCTAACATTAGAGCTAAGAGAGTAGCAGCTTATTTATCTGCTTATTCACTTTAATTAGAGTACAATTTATAATTTTTAAAAGTTTATTTTTCATTGGAAAAATCATAGATCCAAAATCTGAATAACTTATTAAATTAATAGGGGGAATAAGGGGCCAACGAAATTTCAAAAAGCTGTATTATCAGGGGCATATTGGGATATGTAAGCCTGTAATTATATATTGATCCCCGAACGCCAACCAAACCTCAGTGCCGGATTAACCATGTAGCAGGAGTAGCAAATGCTACGGGCCCCACGCAAATAGGGGCACCGCGCAAAAAGGGGGCCCCCACGGTTCAAAATTCGCCTGAGCGTAACTTTTTGAGTTTCTTTTCAAGCACATCAGGGCCCCTCTATAATATTTGCTACCGGCCCCCGCGCTTGCTTGATCCGGCACAGCCAAACCTACATATTTCAATTTACCCCTGGTACAAAATTCATGAACTAAGAACCATAATGTTCTCATTTATAATGCACTTCGCATTATGGAAGAGTGAAACCTCCTATGACAGGTATTTCATACTTAAAAGGAGGTTTCAAATAATTATTATGCTGTGTATGTAAGTATTTTGTTAATGAATAAATGATTTGATTTAATCCATTGCAGCATGACGCCGGTGGTCCAGCCATAATGGACGGGGTACTAGTAGGGATACTGTCCTTCTCATCCAAACGGTGTGACCAGCCTGACCAGCCGGCCGTGTTCTCAACCATCGGAGCCGTCGTGCCCTGGCTCGATCAACTTGGTGATAAAAAACTGCAGTTACGGTAATATAAATCAATACACTAATCTGGTCTTAGAATAAACAGAGCTATGGTGACTAGTTAGCTGGTCATAACAGCTTTTAAATACAGACAGAAAAAGATATGTTGATGGACAGAAATGTTTGTCTTAAGTCGAAAAAAACCCACACCACAAGGCATCACATATTTTGTAGGTTGGGTCCTAAATTAGGTACCTACATAAGTTTTTTTATTGGCTTGTCTTGTTTACCTGCTTTTTGCCATTGCGATAACTGAATTTGCAAACCTAAAACTCCACTTTTTTATTTTTCATTTTGATACCGGCAGAATCTAGATCAGATCTAGAATCATCCGGATGATAGATCGATTTGGGACGCTCTGAGAGTAATTAGTTGAAAGATCATAAAGTGAGCAAAGTACCATTGGTAATTCTAATTGTACCTGTTCTCTTTTTATATAGCACTTTTTTATGTTTTGCAGGACAACAGCAATAAAATCTCCCAACAACATAAATATGTAATGTAGTTAGTACAAAATAAAACAATAAATTATTACATCAAATATTATATTTCGCTCTAATACTGTACACACCAAACCCCAGCACTACAGCAACAAGACATTAATAATACGAACTTTTTTCAAACTTTATATATTTTCTATTCAACATACAACATTGAATAACATACAATTTACGATTATACTGTTAGTTATGTGACGGATGTTCTAACATTTCACATGGAATGATACCGAGCTGATTTCCATTACATGCTTATAATAATCAACAATAAATGTGGCGAAAAACAAGCAAAAATTATATATACAGCAAACAATAAAAGCAGATATTACTACCGCTTATTTCATAACGATAAAGTTGACAGTTCAGTTTCCCGCGTATTGTTCATCTGACAGTCCGTCAGTGTTGCCAAGTTAGCAGACGATTTATAAGTTATTATTTTGAGACATGTGTTCTATCGATGAACTGTTTTTAAATAAACTAATCTGGATGAATGGATTTTATAATTTAACGCGACGAAATTATAAAAAACAATTTATTTTTGCTTATTTTATGCGGTAGTTGACGTGAAGTTCCGGCTTGATGTCGTAGACCAAGCTGAGGATGTTTTTGATCACCTGAGAAATAAAATATTTAATATGAATACATGATAATTATTTAAAAATGTTATTTTAATAAGTGTGTGATAATTTTTCGTATTTTTGTGTATATGAAAAAGATGAGCTTAAAAAAAATTACTCATATAGCCATATATTCGTTTTGGAATTGATAAATGTTAAAGCTGTAGAAGGCAATTACAGGTTCAACTAAGGAGAACAGGCAAGAAAGTCAGCAATGTTTCCCTACATAGTAAAAACAAAGTGGAAGATATATACATAGTTTATTATTGATGGGTGTTAATTTGTTTAAATATGACTGATGACATGCTAACTGTTTGAACCCCGGCTAGAAAATAGTTCTCCAAATTTCTCCAAGTAAAACTAAGAATCTCCAATGGATTTTGTGAAAATCTATTTATATTTATTTAAAGCCTGGATTGTTTTACTGCAGGGCAAAGAAAATCTATTATGAAAAATGTTGAATAGTATGTAATAATATAACATACCCCCTCCTGTTGCTGTTTCACCATTTTGTTCATCTCCTCGATCTTCACTTTAGTCTCGGCGTCGATCTTAGCGGCAACACCCACTCGGGTGCCCATGTGCTGTTGACAAACACATTGTCAGAATATGTAGGAAGGCAGATCTATAAATAAGCTAATGTGAAGAGAATTATCAAAATCTATATATAACAAAGTAGTTATGAGATAAATTGATGTCATCAATTGGTTAGAAAAAGAGGTAAGCAGAGGTCACAGTGCTAAAGATGAGACACACTTTGCAAGACATGAAAAGTAGGATTTTTGGGATAAATATACCATATTTGGCAATTCCAAGATGTTAATATGTACCTAACCTTACTTGTGAATCAAACCAAATCTCCAGTAGACTGTAGCATTATTTATTTTAATCTATACAGTAGCTTCTCAGGTTAGTCTGCACAAATTAGTCAAACTCAAAACACTGGGGAACATTAATTGATATAATAGGAATATTATGTGTGATAATTTATATCTCTCTATATCTCTCTATATCTGTCTATAATAATGATAAATAAATTGAGATTGAATACATTACTTAATACAAACGCAAAAAAACATTACCTTGGCCTCAAACTCTTTGAACTGCCTCTCGCGCTCCTGTCTGTACTTCTCCACCTCATCCTGGGCCTCCTCCTTGGCTTGCTTTAGGCGTTTTGCTTTCCCTGTAAATATATTGAAGAAAATACTTAGTTTAGGATTTAAAGTTATTATAAAAGAGACTTTAGGGTTGGTAAGTGATGCCCCTGGTGTTGCAAGCATCCATAGGCTACGGTAATTGCTTCCCATCAGGTGGGACTGTATGCTTGTTTGCCACCAACAACAAGCCAAATAGAAGTAAGACTCAAAGGGCAGCTGGTAAGCAGTCACCGCTGCAATGGTCTATGACTATTCTAGCTTGCATTCTGTGTATGCTTATACTATCATAATATTGAAATGCTTTCTTTACCTTATGCCAATAAGTCAGATAGCATACAATTAGAAATTTCTATTCTTGTGATGAAAATAGACAAACATGTAAATATCCCAGGATATTTCTTTATAATACAGAATAAATAAGAGCTTATGTTATAGTACAGATTTATACAAAGTGATGATTTTTTATCTTGTGACTAAGATAAGATTCTTATCAGAGTGGAAAAATCTTATTTAAAATTGATGTTTTGAGGAATTATACAAAATAAGGATAGTATAGTATATCATGATAGCTCTATTTCTCTAACTTTATATATGAATATAAAAAACTCATCAGAGGAACTAAGATTGAGTTCACTCTAACTTCTAGAAAGATGCTGTAACCTTCAAGTGTAAACCTTAAATTTTTTTACAGTCAGACAAACTACAAAATGCATACCTAAATACAGGATCATTAGAACCTGTTTAAGTACTAAAAAAGAATAGATTTAACAGGACTTTAGTATGAGTGAAATGGAACACAGTTATGATGTCAACCAAAAAGAATCTCGTATAACATCCATACTAAAAGAGGGTGGGGAATCCATGGCTAGTTTATATAATTAGGTTTGTACTTTAGACGAAATCTTTGAATCATACAGTCATGCAATGTTGGTAGGTAATGTAGATATTATCAACCATTTCAAACAATTAATTCTTTAAATCACATGACTACAACGTAAATTAAATTCTCATGGCCTTTAAGTTAAAATGATCCCAGTCCTTTTCTACCTTACCATATTAGACCTAAATAGGCAGAAGAAGATTGATTGAACCTCGTATGAGCAAAATACTCACGAATCAGGAATAGATTGAAAAGGGCGTAGAAATAATAATCTTTCTAGTACTTACGCTTCCTCGCCTCCGAGACTTTCTCGGCAGCCCGCTTCTCAGCAGCGAGCAGTTGTTGGATCCCCTGTGTCTGGCTCGCCATTTCTGATATACACAAAAACTATGTCGAGCAAGAATAAAGACCAAGACACGAATCAATAAGCGCAGTAGAGGTTCGTGACGAAAGTCATATGATTAATTTAGTTCTGCCATGTTGTCACAATTGGCGCTGTCATCGACTCGTGCTTTTGTGTTTATGCGTGAAATGGAATGTCATTTCCAAATGATATTCACCTTTTTAGTACTTTTATTGCACTTCCAATATTTATTAATTACATTTTCTATAGATCATAAAGAAATTTAGACTGAAATATATATTTATATTCTATTGAACAAATGTTTTTACATCAAATTTAAAATATAGCATTAAATTTGTATAACGGAGTGTTATGACGTTGTCATTCTGGATAACATGAGTCCTTTCGTTGATCAGAGATGTCACTGTCTTCTTTTCTAGACCATAAACAACACATCTAAAGCATTTTATAAAAAAATATATTAGAACTTGATTATTCTACTATTTTATAAACCGCATCAAAATTTATTTTCTCAAACATTCAATTAACATTATCCCACTACTGTACAATATTTATAACTATTTTTACATGGCGACATTGAAATTAAAAAAGCGCAATAATTTAAAAATTAACCAAGTTTAGTCAAAGTATGGAAGAAATAACTCGGTGCTAAATAAATACCCACTTTAGGGAAAATGGCCTGCCTCATAGATCCTGACTTCTCACAAAAACGTGTCTGCTACCAATGTAAGTACCTACCTACCTACTGTTTATAATAATTAAATCCACCGACTGACGATCATGAGAGTGTTAGTTTAACCCTAGAAAGATAATCTTATTTTGTCCTACGGTGAAGATAATCTTACGTCTTTGAGACGTATTGAAATTTATATGTGCCTATTGGAGAAGTTTTCATAAATAAACTTTTTAAAAGTGATTGAATAAATTAGTTTAGGGTTTTCTACTACAAATAAAACCAAAATTATGATCGGAAATGGTATATAATGAAAAAAAATACGAAATTCTGTAAACCTCTTACAAATTAACAAAAAATTATTAAGTCTTCGTTTATTGAGTAAATCTATTCACCTTAGTATGAAATTTCTTTTTGACGTGACAACGTCTTATAAATTGGTTTGCCGGGTGACACTTCAAGAAACTGCGTTACGCTCCGCTCACGTAACGTGACGTTATGTTTTAAATTGTTACTATTGACGTGACAACGTCTTATAAATTGGTTTGCCGGGTGACACTTCAAGAAACTGCGTTACGCTCCGCTCACGTAACGTGACGTTATGTTTTAAATTGTTACTATTATTTCATCCTTCTTCCTACTATACGCATGAATATTCACATTAAAATTATTTTACCACTCAAAGTCGTTGTCACGTAAAACTTTCGCCCGTATACCGACTTTACAGGCAACCAATTTTTATGTTTAAATCACACTTAGATACAGCCTTTACATACATCAATTTAATGTCACCAAATTATTATTTTTTGCATATATTTATAACATGTAATTTTTCTAATCCTTCTTATTTTTGACGTACGTGTGTTTATTATCGTATTGTGACGAAAGAGTCACACAGAGTCAATAATAAACACACCATATTTGAGGGTTTTGGATTGAATGACACAAGAGTCAATGGCCCGCCAAAGCAGAACATCGAAGATCCAACTGGTCGCAAAAGAGTATTCTTTAGTTCTTCTGTGATCTCTATTTTAATAGATCATATGGTATTTATTGCCGTACATAGCCAAAATTTGCTAAAAAATAAAAATAACTTGTAAAAAAAGGGAACGGGGGAACGAACTACGGGGAACGAAGTTCAAAAGTTACACAAAGGATAATCATACGTCTGTCGAACGTAGGCTGTCCTAATATCTACATAATTATCGTACTTACCGTGGTGATTCAGCCGTCTCACGAAAGCTCTGCCGGGCCACAGAGAAAACTGAGAAGGACAGAGCCCTACCTTGCGAAATAAAAAAAATATAGCAATATTTGTGTCGGGCATACGTCTCAAAGACGTAGATTATCTTTCTAGGGTTAAACGCCTGCCCGACTCAAACGCCGTACCTTTGAGTTTAAAACCGCTGGCTTTCGGTGAAAGAAAACATCGATAGGAATATGATATACATTCAAAGGCATGTGAAGTCCGCCACCGCACTAGGCCCGCGTAGTGCACCATGGCCTTAACCCATAGATGGCTCGTGGTTCGTGGTCCTGTGATATGAGCCGACTATGATGAAATTCTCTGTAGGTAAATACCGTAAGTTCCACAGTACATTACACTTTTTTAAACTTTATGAAACCTCAGTAAGTTATTGGAATATAGCCAATTAATTAGGTACTTATGCATATAGTATATAGTAACTTTTGCATGCCGAAATCGGTAATGTGTGGGACAGAAATACTGTAAAATTAATGACATCTAATCTCCCACATTTATGCAATAAATGAATTTGAATTTAAATTAAAAAAAACTACTTAAGTAAGTAGGTACTTAGGTACTAACAAAAAATTATCAAATAAACATAACCTTCAATCCTTCATAATTGGGTAGATATGTTTTTTGCCCAAAAAAAAGTAATTAAACATATTAATAGAAATGTATATGTAGATCACTGTAGGTGTATGTTATTTATTTAACTTATTAAGGCTTCAAGAATACCATTTACAAGTTGTAGGATATTTTATTTGATAATAACCAAGGAATTTGTATTATCCCTCTAATTAGGTATTTGTCAAAAATTCTATTAATAAATACCCTGAAATAATAATAATAATAAATATCCTGGGACATTTTTCACACACGGCCGATCAGATTCCAAACTAAGCATAGCATATAAAAGTAGCCTAGGTGTTCAGTTTAATCAAGAGTGTAAACTATCAGTGTTCTAAATTTTATCCAAATCCGTTCGGCTTTTGCATGCAAGAACAAACATTCATCTATCCATACATCCATAGTATTAGTATTAGTAGACAGCCCGGTTGGCTTTGTGGTTAGTGACCCTGACCTTCAAGCCGCGGGTCGTGGGTTCGAATCCCACCCAGGACAAACATTTGTATGCATGAATATGTCTGTTTGTCCTGTGTCTGGATGTAAATATCTATATAAGTATGTATTTAAAAGTAGTATATGTAGTATATCAGCTATCTGGTTACCATAACACAAGCTCACTTTGATGCTTAATTTGGAATCAGATTGGCCGTGTGTGAAAAATGTCCCAGGATATTTATATTTATTTATTATTATGTAAATATCTATATAAGTAGGTATGTATTTAAAAGTAGTACCTATATCAGCTAGATGGCTGAGCTCTGCTTAGTTTGGAATCAGATTGGCTGTGTGTGAAAAATGTCCTAGTACCTATAGGTATTTACTTATTTGTTTTATTATGAAAACGTCTAAGTTTATTATTTGTTGCAACTTCGAACTACTAACAAACATGTTTTCAATGTAGGTATAAAATAATAGGTATGTACGCGCCACCTAATGTAGTCAACAACAAATAGTTAAATTATGCTAACTACTCAACCAAATATTTACAATAGAACATTATTATTAGCATGATAAAAGGATTTTTAGTAAGTACCTACTTTAATCTAATCACATTAGGCCTAAAAATGTCAGTTTAAAATAATGTCAACAACATTACATACCAATTCTAGTTACCTTTGTCTCTGTCTAATATAGGGCTAAAAATGAAACAGCTAATGTATGGTACTAAAATATACACAGTTGGAAATCGAACGGTGTTCTATAATCGAGCGCTGTACATTGCTTTGTTTGTTCACAAAGTGACGCTTTCGGAATCTAAATGGAAGAGCAATGAATGTTGTGTAAATACTAATGATTATAAATGTCCGAGTATGTGGTAGAGCCCGTGCCCCCCCGCTATAGTAACGTCACAGTTTTCTTTATCATCATTTCGGTGGCAAACTTAACATAGCATGGCCGCGGTCGGGAAGTATTCTCAGTTTTACTTCCACAAAGAATACGCGATAAACATTGCACAGAGCGAATTACGAAAGACTTTTTTAAATAAATTCTTTACGCGAGTGAGATAAACATTATAACAAGTGTTATCGACTAAAACAAGACGCGACCTTAATTGCATTTTAAAAAAAAATCTTTTTAAATATATTTTTATTAAAATTAACAAAATGTGGTTAGTAAGTCAACCCAATTCTGTGATTTTGGAAGTCAAAGTGGACGGCAATGCAATTGGCCAGGACTGCCTTGAAAAGGTAAGGTTTTACAAAGTATAGGAACCTATAACATTATTACTATGTTAATTGAATTAACAGCTTTAACAACAGTTTAGTTTTAAGATGACAGGTTATAGGAACATGTTTGTTTACATTTGTCCTCAACGCAATTTAGATGTCCTAATTGTGTAATTAACTATGGGAGATTACTAAATATAATAGTATCGTCTCGGCAATTATATATTTTTCCTGATTGTTGCTTCATAACACGAACAATATGACAAATGTTTAATTTAGTTTAAGAAACAAAAGCATTGTGTTGGTTCGACACGTTAGCTACGCTACGTCACGCCTGTTACCTTGCGGACTTTGGACCCGTCAAATGGCACAGCATTCTATACGTTCACGCTTCACCTTCGTGATAAAACTCGAAAATAAAATGCACTACCCATTGAGAAAGAGCGGCAACATTATATCTTCGTTATCAGATGACACTGGCAGTATTTTTTTTTGTTTTAATTTAAAATTTGTTTATGGTTACAAGTAAATTGTTAGTTTTTTTTAAATCCGCGCATTCGGCGCTAAAATACTTGGCGGTTTTGGCTTCGTTCCAGACAATCGTTGCATCCAGTTTGAATTTAGGACAGATAGAATGGATGTATAAACTGTAGAAATACACGCATTCAACATAGCATCTTATACCTACTTGTAACTAAAGAATATATTGCGTGCGTGGTGAAGCAACGCGGTTTATTTATCCAACCTAAAAACTCTTAAGACTTGGTTATGTTTGACTTAAGGCACTGCTGTCATTGATAATCCAACCAGCATATAGTCATAGTATATTTATAGAACATGGCAATAAACTAGACTTTGCTTTGTCCATTCTTGAAATAAATTACTGTTCAGTACACGTTTGTGTCGCTGGGTTGCCATGCCTGTATTTTGCATTATTCTCATACAAATTTATGTTAAATACCTGTCAATTACGCATCAATGATTAATATTTAACACACGAATAACAATGCTTCCTCTATATTTAATGACAGAAGATAGATAGCTATTTTAATGACTGTGTGGCAGGATGTTTTATCCCTCAGCAGCACTAAAAGACTTAGGGCAAAGATACAGAAGTCTCATAAGTTCGGAGGTCAACCTTGGAAACCTACTTACCTAACTAGTTTTCTCCTGTTCCGTTGGTCCATTGTTCGAAAATATTCCTTTGTTTCCATAATATATTACCAGCTAAAGCCTTCACAGTTCACGTAACCGTATAATTCATCATTAATAAACAAAAGTTTACTGCAAAAAACGCCATTTTGAAAAACCGTCATAACGGTTAAAATTAATTACTTCCTTTTGTCTATGCTCCTACCTTTTTGCTGGCAACTTATATAAAAAGTTTTGAATTCATATTTGAAACCAATAAAAATAGGTACGATTTGAATTTGTCATTGTAGTCGCTACATTTGAAGGAGCGAGCTGCGAGTTATTCACGCGTTCATTTTAACACCGGTGATTGTGTCTCAGTCCAAAGTCCAACCGTCGAATAAACAGCTGTGAACTCTCTACACGCCTGCCGTGCGCCCGAGCACGTGCACACTGCGTGATCAACACCACTTTTCTATTCTACCATTGGAAATTACACCCTGCTCCCTACATAATAAGAGTCACGGAGAAAGCACCGACGCCTTTGGTTTTCCAGATAAGCGGTGAATTTTCACGTTGGAAGGTTGCTCAAGAATTTGTAAAATACGTAATTAGATGATTTGGACTCTATTGCTAAGGAAGTAAGATTTAAATACACTTAATGAGGTTTATTTAGCTTTTAAAGTTCTGCGTGACAACAGACACGGTACCAGTGAGTCATGTTTACCAAAAAAGGTACTTTACATAATTAAATTTTTTTCCCGAAATTTAGTAGCACGTATCAAAGATGGAAATTTTATAAAACATGTTTTTTATTCAATAAAATTACATCAAACAAGTTTTTACTTGGTTATATACGTATAAATGAAAAATAAACAGTAATCAGAGAATATCATTGTTTAAATGACAAAATATATTTTATTATAACTGCGAATTACAGACAGACATTACTATTTACTTTCGATTTTATGCCGAGTACTATGCCATGTTTTATTTGTGTGTGTGTTTATTTAAAGGAAACTTATGACTTCCTAATTAATAAAATACTAAGCCTTTGCATAAGCCGTGGTGGCTCATTTGGGAACGCACCGACTCACGATCATGAGGGTGCCGGTTCAAATTCTTGGCCCGTACCTCTGAGTTTATAAAAAAACTTACGTACGGATTCACACCACTGGCTTTCAGTGAAGGAAAACATCGTGAGGAAACCTGCATGCCTGAGATGTCACAATTAAAGGCATGTGAAGTCCGCCAATCCGCACTAGGCCCGCGTGGTGGACTATGGCCTAAACCCCCTCGATGTTAGGGGAGGCTCGAGCTCCTCGGCGGAGACGTATGTGAGCTGTTGATGATGATAAGCCTTTGCAGAATTGATCAAGCAATTATATGAAAAAATAGTTGTAAAAGAAGCAATATCATGTAATATAATAGAAACATATCTTTTAGGAGTTTAGTGAATGGCATGACACCTTATTTTAATTAAATAATATTAATATTAAAATAATATAAGCTACTTCTCTCACATTGGCTCCTATACCAAAGAACACTTGTATTTATTGATACTTCTTTCCTTACAGCTATAAATAACCTTATTTCCTCATATATAAGATTGAAATTCCCACATGACGGCAGATAACCCTCAACACTCAATGCTCGGGTTCAAACTCCAATTATATATTTAACTTTACCGCATGTAATTCTGTCATTTGGCATACTTATAGCATTATACTATAAATAATTATACAATACTACTAGCTTCCCACAGTTTCACCCGCGTTCCGGACATTTTAAATTTTCCCAGAATAAAGAATAGCCTATGTGTTATTCCAGAACATATTCTAACTCTGTGCCAAATTTCAAGCGGATCCCTTCAGCCGTTTTAGCGTGAAAGATTAACAAACATTCAACCATCCATACTCACAAAGTTTTGCATTTATAATATTAGTGATGTTTCTTGTTGTTAAGGGCATTGTTAAGGGCAAAAAAAAAACTAAGCACTAAGCAAGCAGTAATTTTTACTAATAAGGTTAATACTACCACCCTAAAAAAAATTTATATAGACGTTATTTTTGACAGAATTTAAATAATAATCTGCCGATTCTGAATTGGGTTAGACAAATTTTAAATATTACTTTTAGTCGCAATTGTTTTAGCAAACAAGCAATAAAATTATGTTAATATTGTTATATTGCGAAATAGTTTAAGTAGAACAAATCTAGGTGTAACAAACAACTTAGTAACAACGCATAAGCATTTTATGTGCAAATCTGCAATCTTCTAGTTTCGCAACTAACTGTCCTAGTCATCAAATGTATATAAAATTGGCCTAGATTTTAAAGGTTTTATGTGACTTTGGAAGACGGCAATTTTGACGTATGATGGATGATTATGGTAACTATTATCATTCCCTCTCGTTCTCCCATTGGACTTTGGAGCCATAGTTCACAAATGTTCCAGATTGTCATACGTTTTTTGGACCGGTAACGTACGTACAAGAACAACCCAAATCTAAATTGTAATTGGTGTTTTGTTGAACTTTCCAATTGGTGGTGTGGACTCTGTACCGTGACGTCACCACGGCCTCGGTACCCGGCCATTGTTTGTCACAATATCCTCTTAGTAGTTTATGTTCGCCTGGTACTTCGGACCGCTCTTAATATGGTTTAACAATGGATTTACTGTTGTTTGTTTGTAATTTGTATGCTCGGTTTGTTGATGGTGTATCTTTGATCATATGACTTTGAGATACTCCATCTTTTCATCTATAATACTAGCTGCCGCCCCGCGGTTTCACCCCGCGTAGTTCCCGTTCCCGTTCCCGTGATCTCATAGAAAAAAATAAAAATAAAATTGATATGTGGTAGCCGATTCGCAAACCTACTGAATATGCATATAAAATTTTATGAAAATCGGTCGAGGAGTATGGTAACTAACATTGTGACACGAGGATTTTATATATAAGGTATTGAGAATGAATCGATTGCCTACAATATGTTTCACATCTCACCCCCTCACAACAAAACACAAATCTTCCCCCTAATAAAGGAACCCCCAACATGATAATAGCGTAGGGGGAAAAGTAATAGAATTTTAGGTAGGTACCACAGGAGAAATCATATTTCATTGCAAAGTTGCCAGAATCTTGTACGTTATATAAAAAGGTAATCAGACATTTTGATTTGTTGAAAACATAAAACATAAGATCCCCTATCTGATTGGAACTTTCACTTTAGGTAAGCATCACTCACTTTCGCGTTTGAGTTTGTACTACGTATGTATAGGTATAGAAGGAATAAATTATAACGCATTTTCTGATTATCTTAATCTATATTAATCTTTTAAAATGACTAGATTAGTCCGAGTGACTGCCCCTATATTCACAAAGCACGTAATTTTATGTTTAGGTATTTTTCTATCAACCATAAATTTAGATAAAAAATTACCTACTCATCATACGAGGAAAAAATAACTTACATTTTTCCGTCTTATGAAAATATTCATTATTAATAATAATTTTCGATTTAAGGTCTTAATATCATTAGTGACTTGTTTTTCATTTGTTATCTAGTCATGAACTTAAATAAGTTAATACCAATGACATTATAGGTATTTTATTATTCAGCAAAAAATTTTGTATGTCGAAATATGATCATAGTCGTATGACTTATTTCACACTACTTAGCTGATCCACGCAACTTCGTCTGCGTCAGATGTTCCCTGTTTTTGAAACATTTTTCGTTGATGCTCCGCTCCTATTGCCTACATCGACTGCAGCCAATCGCCTTTCTACATATATGTGCTTACTAACACTAAAATATAATTTCAAATCAAACCAGTCCTTCCTGAGATTAGCAGTGTACCAGAATAGTATAAATTTCTTTCTCTACTCGCTTTGCAAGCAGACTATGTAAACGAATCGTCATCAAATACAATGCAATACCAGTTAAGTTGCTATCTATTCACAATTTCGAATCATATCACGTATAACTTACGTCCAAGTTACGTTACTAAGTGATAACATAAGGCAGTACATAGTTAAGTTATCGTTACAACTTTAAATAGGTCTTGTACCTCGTTCTACCTCTTTTTGTTTATGGTTAAGACTGTCTGTCTTCCTTACCTTTTGGGCCTGAAAAATATGCTCAACATAGCGGCTCAAGCGTCCATGGGCTACGGTAACCGCTTCCCATCGGGTGGGACCGTATGCCTGTTTGCCACCCTTGTGGTATAAAAAAAAAATAAGCGACACCTGTTTGATTGAGCACAAACACCTAATCTTAGAGTAATATCAAGTTGTCAACATCTAAGCCAGTTGTAATTAGAGGCTGTCTCTTCTTATCGCACTATATTTGTCTCTGTCTAGCACATAGGAACTTTCAAAATACGGTAGCTATAATAATAAAAGTAAAAGTACCAGGAGCATATGACTTCTACAAAGGTATTACAGGTCCTCATAGGGCTCAGTGCAGTGTTGACTACAGTTCGTTCACCTAAGCGACAGCGATCACGGAGTTGCTTCGTGATCACAAACCTTGGCTTACATAGCCGCCTGTATCTTTGCACCGATGCGCCTGCGCACACGACCTTACCTTGCCCATCAAGATCTTTATTATTGTTCTATAACTGCTCTGAATTTGTCACTTTTATTATCTCTATTGTTGCTTGATCTATCGTGACACTGCTTTTCGCTAAGTAATATTTAGGTGGCCATTTTAAATTAGCCCGTATGTCTGTAATTGCCACATATAAATGTTTTGTTTATCAATTTGATAGTACTCCATTCTTTATTGCTATCTCAGCTCGTTGTTTTAAACAATGGAAGCCGTGAAGGTAATAATGATGTTTCACCTCGCTTGTTTAGAATTCATTAAACGTATGGACTTTGTTCGACAATCAAGATTATAGCGAGCAAATCCTTGAGTGATTCACAAAATTACACGTGACGTTTGCCGATATATAGGTACTTCTCTTTGAAATGATTCTCGGTACTCAAGAGTATGGGTTTGTCCCATCTGTAGGTAAATTAATATCTACTCGAAAATTTTAGCAGTGGTGGACAAAGTCTCCTAGAGGACTTTCAAGTAGGTAGTAACTCTTGTAGCTACGGCTAGAACACTTGTTGTCTAACATTCTAAACTAACTTTCATATTTGTGTCCTAAAGCCGTTTATTTTATCTACAATTCTACACAGTTATGAACTTACATGTCTTTTTGAGTCCAAGTATAAAGATCGTGTAATTCTAAAGTGACAGTGAGTATATTTATCTTTACTACAGTGAAGAACGTTAAACAATTCAGTCTGAACTGTGATAACCTTCCTTCCGCAACATTGCGATTCTCTATTAATCTTTGTGGTATGATAGTTGCTGATAACTTTCGGTCCTGCTTCTTTATACATTGTGATAGCGAACTGGCAAATTGTATTGTTTGTGATAAACTCGGGAGAGGCTATCGGTCAGTCAGGAGTGATGTCAACGTAATGTCATCATCCTATAAATTAAAGGTTCATAATGTCAATTGAAATACACCACGCAAAAGTTTGACTCTAGCTTTGGAATAAAAACTCGAATCTATGGCGATTAAAAACTAAAATGATGATGACGTAAAAGAAACAGATTTAAGACGTCCGTCCAAACCGGTTTCGATTAACGCTGCCCATAAAAATAAGGACACGGCCTCTTATTTATTTTACAAAACTGCGCAAAAAGCGAGGATTTGCAAACACCCAAAAAAATGGTCGACAATATCTTTCAGATTAAACAATACAACTTAACGACACATAAGTCCTATTATCATTATGTTTTTGAACAACAAGATAATCAAGTACAAGATAATGTGCCAATTATTTAATCAGAAGATTAAAAAGCGGATATATTTATCATGTTATTTGCATAAAATCTAGGTAAGCACCCAATGCACTAAATCCCCTGTAGGTACCTACCTGTTTTTGTTGGATATTTGCAAATGTAATTATCCATTTGCCCCTTCTGACATTCCGCAATGTCAATAAAATATTGTAGTTTGCTAAGTTAAAATTGAAATCAAATATCACGAACTACTTGTGCGGCAGAACCGGTATTTCCACTATTTGTATTAGAACGAGAGGTCTCTGCAAAATTAATGATGAATAACAGATTTTTCCTGATACGCTGTTTGACATTTAACATAAGGTACCTACTCTTGTACTTACATAGGTTCAATTTAGAGAAACCTAGAATACATAATGCTTAAGTTATATACTACATGTACAACGACAACTAATTTGAAAATGTGGCTCAGTACAACAGCTTAATCTTGATCACTTGTATTGCTTGCATGGCATTGTAATATAATTAGACTTCAATATAGAAAAGGTTTACCCGTTACCATAAGCACGTTCCGGTTGTGGTTTTTACATTGAATAATTGTAAGGTTTATTAAATTGTTCAGGACTTTCCAATTTTAAGGTTGCTTTGCTGCGTACATAATTTTTTATACTTAACACACTCTTGCGAGCTGTCAAAAATAACTTAGCGGACATGTAAAAGTCAACACGAAATCCATTGGAACAGGAAACAAAGTAGCGTGTGACAACTAATTTGTAATGTTAATATTTTAGCTAAACTTTAGTAGGTATAATGAAGTTCCAAATTAAAGAGTTTGAATATTTTCGGAACTAGTCGCACTCCCTGCGGTACACCCTAAAGACACGTAAAGACGTTAGTAAGGATGATCACGATACGTTTCTCCTCTAGTCTAGTTCACCCACGCACTCAATACTAAAATAAACACATATTATAGTGTGTATGTATGTCTAGCTACATTATTTTATCAATACAACAGTATCCGTAGCATACGCAGGAACCGAAACTTTCAATGTCGTCTAAACCATAGCAGATATTTTCTAATGTACGGTATGATTCATGATTACCTAATCATGTTGTTTCAACATTACGATTCTTCATTTCGTATTTCGTTTGCCTTGATGATATTGAGGACGGTACTGACAGAAATACTTGAACTTTACTCTTATCCACTCATCGTGTAGTTATTACTATTGTTGCAAACTTGATCGTATTGAATGAGAGAATTGGAAATGGTCCAATTTTGCTAGACGAGTGTCATCGACCAGATGCCTATTGCTTTGGCTTAAAAATTAAAATGAATCACCTTTTAAGTAATATTGTGTTTAAATTGGATACATAGCAGCTCGCAACATCCATTAGAAAATATTATTTAGTACTATTATCTGTAACTGCAGCAAAAAGAAAATATATTTTTGGTTAAATATAATTTGGCAGAAAATTATGAATAGATTAGTAAATATCGAAGGTTAATGAATGTTTATTATTTATTAACATAATCTACGCATAGTTACTTAGCAATATACTAAATAACACTTCTTGGTATTATAATTTATGAGTGACTATAAAACTTGAGTACAATATTATGTAAGGCCAAGTAACAATCATGGGATCAAATTGTATGTTACATCACTTTTAAATATGATAATTTAATGAACTGTATGATATCTTTGACACCAGCATCCTTCACTTTGATAAGTTATTTAGTTATAGATAAATATTATAGTACTCGTTTTTCCTGTACCTCTCAGTTAACGTCCCTTTTAATGTGACGTATCAACTCAATTTGGCTGGTAATCAAAAAAATCTGGGTATTTCAATCTCCTACCACGTGGTGATTTTTTATTTGGCTTTCAACCAAATTTTCACTTTTCCAGATTTGTTAACCTTTCTTATAACATCACTATGACGATTGACGAGGTTGATTTATAATATCTAAAATTGTTATGCCTTAACCTATTTTGGGATCCAATCTGCTTCTGGAAGGTTGAAGCTTATTGTGAGTAAAATTATAGAGCATGTAATTACAGTGCTAAAACTAAATGATTCAGAGTTATCTTCATTATCAACCTTCTATAGATTAGAAACGGATCTTCAACAAATCCATATATATGAACATATTTTTTATCGCGTGGTTACTACGCGGTATTTGCGATAACGTGACAATCTTATTTGACGTAGAATTAAGATTAATATTTAAAATAAGGTGTGTAAATGGGCTTGGTCAAAGTCCGCTCGATGTCCTTTCTTGTCGTCCGGGTCATCTGCGAAAATTATTTTTACTCGCTATGTAGGTAATATAGAATCTTCGGCTATGTATTAGCGTTTTGTTCTAGTACCGTAACTGACGTGTGCATTTTTCGATACAACTTCCTCTTCGATGGAATGTTTTGTAGAAATCTTAAGTCCATGGGTAGAGATATGATTTCTACTGTAGGTACCTATATAGATTTTGTGATTTGTTACTGTAGACCACAAATGGCTACTTGACCTTTAGAATGAAGATTTTATCTTACCTATTAGCACCTATTTTTTGTAACGACGTTTTTATTATAAAAACATTTACCCTATTTACAAGACTAATTGTCATGACATAACGTGCTTACGCACTTTCCTTAATGAGTGTGTGTAGGTACTCTACTCACTCACCTACCTTTGTAACTGACTTCCATATTCGACTAGACGAGTTTTGTTCGTAGAAAAAAGTTGTTGCGAACATTGACTTGACAACACAAAGATGGCCGCCGTTTTTGCGCGGCAATACCAAAAATGCGCATACATTAATTTCTATTCAATCCGTTGAAGGACGCAGACATGGAATTTTATAGCTATCATTTTATAATGAATATTGTGTATTTCATTCGTATATATCGAAAGTGCTTTGAGCTATTCTTTTACTTTTCATTAACTTGGGAAGAAATGAGTTTCCAAAAATCCTTTAACTATTTAAACACTTATGTAAACAGTACTTTCTCTACAACAAGGTACTTGTAGTTCTCTCTCAATCAATGCCTCGTTTTGTTGACCAAATCTGTCCCCTAATCCATCTCTCTGTTCGTACGTTCACCCTTCAAGTGGATACATATTGATAACTACCTCCCATGTCAACATTGTCTTTGTCTAAAGTCATATGACAAGCGATAATGTATTCTTTTGTTTTGGAAATAAGAATGAATATGCAACGAATTATAAATTCATATCCTTTTGGAGTTGCGACTTTACGGTACATAATAAATTTTCATTTTTAACATGTTTTTTTTTGTGAAAAGTGCAATGGTAACAAAAATGGTAATAACAAATTATAATGGATATACTTAAGTTGTTAAGGGTATAAATACCATGCTACGATATTTATTAAGGCAATATATCTAATGACATAATGCACGGTTAGCTCAAGTTGCCTAAGAGTTTAAGTACATTAGATAAGTCTCTAAATGACTTAAGCTATAAATTAATAGATAGGAAATATACGTTGTTAGCGAGCAATTAAAATGATTTTGCCTTCGTTACTTTAAAACAAAAAAACACTCGCTGTCTTCTCAGCTTCCTATAACGATGTTCAAAAAGTAAGCCATCGTTTAGCTACCTTCAATTTGCAAAACGTAGCATCAAAATTGTATGTACAGCTTCATAACATTTGGCAACGAAATCTGTTACGGCAACTGCAATGTTACTTAGCCAACTAATCCTTAGATTAATTTAACGATCAGTTGAAAGTCTAAGGCCCGGCTTTGTAACGTTACGCGATTAGTTGGTCGACCAATCGTGCGTGGCCGACCGGTGTGTTGTGCACGCGGCGTGCGCGTGATTCGATCGTGCTGGCAAACGGGTTCGCGTTAGAGCGAGACGGAGAGAAAACAACAGAACTGGGATGGTGCGTGTGCTCTTTCTGTGATTTAATGTTTTTTTTATAGACGCTCTATTTTAGCCTCACGATTGAGCAATTCTAAACTGAAGGACTCAATAATGGAAACATGCGGATTATAGGTACCTACTTCAGTTATTTTCGATCCATTGTAAATATTCCCGTAACCGCAATGAGGTTCAATAAACTCATAGTAAGTTAAGTACCTACATCATTTTAATGTAGGTAAATTAACAAAAAAATCTTGTCTGTAAAACAACAAGATGTAATAAAGTTGAACTTAATGATCTTCCTATCTTCGCCTACACTAGAGCTATCTTTGGAAATGTCATACAAGACAATCCCTAAATAAACACACTTGACGAGGCAGCCGACAGATATCTCCAATTTTAAACATAAAACGCTACATTGACGTCTGAAAACATTGAATACATGAATAAGAGTGCACTACCAAAATTGTATTCAGAGAATTGTCCTTTGTGTGTAAAAGAGATTGGTTTTGTTAGTCTTAGGACATCGAGTCGTTTTGGTAGATGAATCTTTAATAAAAAGAATACATAATAGAAGAAATAAATGTCCTGTAGCTTGGTGGGGATACATAAATGGCTCCAAAGACTTCAATGATCCCAAGGAGGAAGCGATTGCAAAGATAAAGACAATAGGATATTACTAGCTGTTCCTAAATGCGTGTCCAGTTACTTTTTAGGGCCAATCGAGTTGAAATTCACAACCAGTTTGAGAGGCCCATAGCTGTGGACCAGCGGTCGGGTCGTTGGCCGCCTAGCGAGGATCGCACGTGCTTTGCTTCAAAAGCAACTCCTTGCAACGGCGCGGACAGGTCGAGTTTCACTTTTTATAAGTTCTGCCGATATAAAGTTCTATTCGAATTGAGAACAAAGATCTCTCGCCGCCCGCGCCATTTGCAATGACTATAAACTTACTTGTAAGTGCGCTACTGCATTAACTGGCTAGAAATATGTGTTTTGATATTCTCGAGTTTAGCTTTTGGTCGTTAACTGCTAAATATAGCCTTGATGTAACTGAATGTCAATAATATCCAAAAGTTCCAGAGTATTCTCCGACATGACCTCTGTTAGTTGCGAAATCTGTTTAGTTTTACGTAAACTGTATATTACAGTCTCTTTCGACACCACGCATATTTATATCCATAATAATATCTGTTCAGAACACCCTGAACTTCAAAGCTTAACGTTTGTAGTACCCATCAATCTTCATATGGGAAAATTGTTTACTAAAAACCTGACATGCTTCGGTCATTAAGTACTGTTTCTTGTTTAAATGTACCGTTGGGTCTCGTCAGGCGAAGCATAAATTACAATAATTCACCAAATTCATGTTTCCTGGAACAACGAATATTTTCCCCCTTGTTTTTTTAGGGTATGCCCAATATAATATTAACGGTGGGTGTATGTCGATACTATGTCAGTATTTCTGAAAGATTGTGAAACGTAAAGAAATTAGGTAAATGAGTAAACACGTGCCGCTAGTCACGTAGACACCAAAATACTACTTGACCCATTGAAAGGGGACCTCAGCTCCAGCGATTCCTAAACACAAACAATAGTAAACAAACACTTAACAAGTTATCGAATCTGTAGGTCTAGGATGAAAGATAAGGTTATACATATCACGTTGTAGATCAATAAACATGTTTACTACGCTTGCACAAATCGTAAACTGTAATTGTTAAACAGTGCTGTTTGTTTTCATCCACGTGACCACGTTATTATTGTAAATTTCAACATAGATAATCTATAATATTAGATAGAAGAAGGATAAAGAACAGCCTTGGAAGATAGCGAAGACCAGGAAAACAATAAAGTAAATAGATGAAGCTATTTATAATCATGGGTCTAAAAGGCTAGAGCAGTATGAAGGCTTTGCAAATCTTTGCACCATAATGTTGCTACAAAGACTAACAGAGAACACATAAAAATGGCCACAACTAATATTTACCTGAAGATAACATTATTAGACCAGTTACATCATGCTAGAATCAGGAAACATAAGTCAGTAGCTAGAAATGAATATCAGGCATGCAATGGAAAACCGAGAGCTAGAATGCAAATATACCTCGTGTATTTAATATGCTGCATCAATATATGTAATGATCATCATGAGGGAACCTCGTGATCAGATGAACAAGCACTTAAGTGATATTGTTTAGTAGAACCTGGTAGGAGCCATTGTACTGAGAACGAGATTTCCAAGACTTGCATTTAAATTTACTGTATCTTAAATACGGCATCCTGAGTATTTATATTAATAATTTGCATATATCCCTGTTAGGTCCCCATTTATAGATTTACTTTGCACATAAGTGTTGTTCCAATGCCACTTATTTTAATACCTACTTTATGTTATGTTTATGTATACCCGTTTCCTTATGTTTTCCTGTGTGCAAAGGTTATTTGAAACTTCAGCGATACCTTTTATTGTATTGATTTTTGCTTTGTGCTAAGTGTGTACATATATGACGTCATATTAAACAATTCAATGGCTCAATCATTATTCTGAACATGCATATTGCAAAGTGCAGCCGCCATATTTGTAATGTTTTATACTTCAAGAATTATATTGTTTTGACTTTGATATTACTTATGTTTGCGCATATTGATTCCAAAATTTACATGAGCATTTAATTTATTTAACCTTTAAACGACATTAATAATTAAGTAACCTAATTTAATGAGCAACGCAGTAAATATTCCAAGGAGCTAATGTTAAACACATGTTGAGTTCTCAGTAAGTCTGTAGCAGATGTATATCATTAGTACATTGCTAAGTCTCAGGTCCAGGGCCGTAGCTCGAGTCGAATATGAGGTAGGGCAGTTTTGGTGACTGGTAGGGCGAAAGTAAATAATGATGTTGATTTTTCTTTTTTTAGAGGGTGTCTGAATTTGACACCCTTTTAGACGCCACAAAAATGATGTTGGTTTTTTCTTTTTTTTTAGAGGGTCTTTTGACGCCCTTTTAGAATTTATCGTAGTTTTTGTCGTTTTAAGGTAGGGCATTGCGATATCAAGGTAGGGCATTGCCCCACAATGCCCCCCCTAGCTACGGCCATGCCCAGGACTAAAGTATTGTCAATTATTCGCACATATAAGTACATCACTATAAATATCGGAGTGTAAACATAGATAGCAAATGTTTACTACGAACAACGGCAGCGTGCATGCGCAGGAGTCGGTAACTCGACGCTATAGATTAGGTGTCAATGAGTGGATTGTTGGACATAACTACACAGTTGTGGTACCGAGGCGATGCGGCCTCAATGTATTATGATAAGCGAAGGTCAGAAATGGAAACACGCTGTTACTTATCGCCTGCAACCGGCACCTTTCAAATAACAAAAAAAAGTACGCAAATATCATAATAGGAGACTTTCGGGTGTCAATTTAAAATAATGTCTATGGCAGAAAACGGCTAGGACAGTCAAAACTGTACAGGGTGATAAAGCAGGGACTTAATTTACTTTTTAATGTTGTAGTAATAAAAATTAACTATCGAATGTGAAGGCCATTAGATTGTAAACAGGAGAAAATATCGATAGAAGTATTATAGTTAACAAATTACTGCTGTTTATATGTCATCATTTTTTTTCGCACTATTTTTAAAACGCAATTCTACTAAGTAAACATAAATGTAAGTAGGTATGTATTGTTAAATTCCACATTCATAATTCGTTCTATTCAATAAAGGTATATTGCGGCGCAGTATATTTATTATACCTATTCTATGAATCATTATTTTACAATGTTTTTCATATTGTTTATTACACCGTATTCCTTAAAAACATGTTTTGCAAATAAAATGTTAATTCTAAGGTTAATTCTATTATGTTATATCATCACGGAACTCGGGAGTTTAATGACAACCTTGGGGCTCTATTTCGCAGAAATTGCGTGCAATTTTTTTTTACTCCCAACCATTAATTATGTACTTAAAAGTGCCAGACAAATAACTACTCTAATAATAGGTTCTGTATAAACTAAATTACTTTCACCTCGTAACGCCATTGGTAAACTGGTAACAGACGTTATATTATGTTTAGAAGGTACCATGTACACCTATAATTATTTCTTGTGCAACATTTCTAAGAACCAATTTTAAATTTCAACGTATCTTGTTCTAGGTATGTGAGAAGCTGGAGATTGGCGCTGAAGCGGACTACTTCGGCCTCCGAGTATGTCCCGGGTCAGGGCCCGGAAGGTGGCTAAACTTGCGGAACCCCCTCGACCCCCACCGCATCCCTGGAGGACGCCTCGACTTGCGCGTCAAGTTCTGGGTCCCCCCACACCTCCTCATCAATGAACCCACCCGTCACCAGTTCTATTTACACGCAAAACTAGATCTCACTGAAGGTAGACTAGTGGTAGCTGATCAGGAAGTAGCTAGGAGAATAATAGCTTACATAGCTCAAGCTGAAACCGGGGATTGCGACCCAGATGTACCACCCATGCAGATATACGAGGAATGCGACAAAATTGGACCTCAAGGCGAAAAACCTGAAGATCATATGGATAAAATCGTTGAATACCATTGCGAAATAGCTGGCATGCGCGCTTCTCAGGCCGAATACAGACTGTTAAAGGAGATTTCGAAACTGGAATCGTTTGGAGAGGAGTTGTTCTTCTGCAAACCTGTCAACCAGACGAATAATGCTCACAATCTCTACAACCATTTGCTGTATCATAGACCTCAGAGTGAGGAGCCTAGAGCGAGGGACGACCAAGAAATAGATGGTGGTGCAACGGTTGGTTGCTTAGCAACGGGTCAGAACGTTGGAGGGTGTGGCTGCAGATTGAGCACGTGTGTCGGAGTGGGACCCCACGGCATGGTGGTGTACAGACCCTCGTGTAACGGAGAACAGGACATCGGCGTTGAAAAACAAAGGTTAGTTTGTTAATTTCACCAAGGATCATTCACCTCTGGCACAGCGCCCACAAATCGATGCATTGTCAGAAACCGTTGCAAGAGTTTACTATTGTCGGTTTTAATATGTGAACTAATTATCCGTTTGTGCCCACTGAAGCAATGGGTGCAAAGTTTATTTCGTAATTTACCTTGTTATTAACCTATTTTGCGCAAAAATAACTCATTATTATTCGCAATTAGCATTATCAGCATTCATAAACAATACCTAAAATTCATAAGTTTTATCACGACCTGTTTTTGTTGGAATTTATCTCGCGAAAACAATGCAAATGGCAGCCATTTCACATTTGAATAAATATGATATGTTATTTGATAAGATATCACTGCGAAAACAGATATAATGTAAGTACGTCTTATATTTTGAAAAACATGGGCTACTTGTAATTGGATTTGTTATAGATAAAAGATAGAATATAAAAAAATATGACGCAGTTGAATACTGAATCACCATCACCAATACATCAGTTAGTGTCTATCTAAATCCTTTCACATATACGAATTTACTACCAACATTGTTTAAATCAAAATCTTGTTCACATAACAGTTGTCTAACAAACACTGCTATACAAAAATTATTTAAAGGACTACAAGTTGTTTGGCTCAGATGGCTTTTACACCCGTACACGGACTGTTTCGGTAAGCACAGATGACTCCGAAGATAAATTTAAGGGACAGCACTAAGGGTGTCCCTTGTTGGACCGTACCTCGGCTCAGCTCATCAAAACACCTCCAAAAAGCAAATTGATTCTCCATCTCTTTCCAGCATACCATACACGGCGATCCACCGCGCGCAGCCACTCCGGCGCATCTTCCAAATGTCATACGTCACGGGGAAGGGGAACGAAGCTACTTTGCACGTCAAAATGGCGACTTCAAGCCAAGCGGCCGCCCTCTACCGAGCCGTTACAGAGAAACACGCCTTCTACTGCTGTGAAACTGTCAGAACAGATGTCACTGAACAGTTTATCAGGGATTTGAAGGTACTTATTCAGTTTATATTTTGTCCTTCTTTAATGGAGCTTCTCTCTCTAGACTTCATAAAAAACTTTGCTTGGTTTCATACTAAAACTTTGTTATATACCTATGGAGTGTAGGTAATCTGGTAGGGATTTTATAAGTTATAAGCGACAGTCATCACCTGCTTAGTTCCTCATAGGAATACAGGGATAATATATAGCCTATGTTACTCCCTGATAATGTAGCATTTCGTTGGTAAAAACAATATTCAGATCGGTTCAGTAGTTTCGTTGCCTATTCGTTACAAACAAACAAAATATTTAATCCTTTCTCTTTATTATATTACTTAGTGTAGATTTTAAATTTGTACCACTTTCATCTATATTAGATTTATTTTTAGAAAAAATGGTGCGAAATAAGCTCTCATTGTCATTATCTAATACTTAAAATAAGTATATACCTATATACCTTTGCGTCAATTGAATCCACTTTAAGATAGTAACAATCATGAAACAGGTGGCGCCGTCACTTAAACTGCGTAGTAAAAATAACTTGTAGTCGATTGAAGACAAAAAACAATAAAGAAATCAAGTAATAATTAAAATCGATCTTTGGACTGTATAAAATAATGTACACACATAATTAGGTGAAGGCGTGGCCGTTCAACAAAATACATATTCAAATAACTCGTGTTGTTTTGCCTACCGATACATAAATGCTCCTCGCAGTGGAACTAACTGCTTCATTATAAAAATAGACTTGTTTTCATCAAAATTCTCTGTAACAACGGTTGATTGTTAGTTTTAGACACTTCTAATTAGTCTTTTGAGATTTAAGGAATTTCCAATTTCAACAAAATATGTGATTGTATATAAGCAATTTCCTAAGTCATACCTAGTAAACTGGAAAGATCGATACGTAGAAAGACCTAGTTCCATACAGAGTCTTTTCGGTTTTACAACCGTTTATAGTCTGTATAAATCCTACATACCCCTTCTCCCACTCTCTTTTAAGTAAACTAGACCAATAATTAGGTAGACGGTCCACCTGAAGGTTATATAATCTTTGTGATGCCATGTACATCATCAAGCGATCAAAATCACAAGCACTTATGAATAGCCACACTCTAATGCTCGGTTCGTAAAGTTTTTAACTTGTGTTTGATACACACCGGTAGATGGCAGTATTTTACACTATACTATACCCGGGAGATCTTCCATTTTCTCGGGATAAAAAGTAGGAGGACACCCAGGACAAACATTTGTATGCAATGAATATGTCTGTTTGTCCTGTGTCTGGATGAAAATATCTATATTAGTATGTATTTAAAAGTAGTATATCAGCTATCTGGTTACCATATTACAAGCTCTGCTTAGTTAGGAATCAGATTGGCCTTCTTCTTCTTCCTGCCCTCACCCCGCCTAAACATGTGTTTTTCTTCCATTCCTCTCTGTTGGCCGTGTATGAAAAATGTCCCAGGATATTTATTTATGATTTTATCTCCAGGGTACAATAGCGTCGATCTTCAACGACTCATCGACATTAGGGCGTCGCTACGTGTTCGACATCCGGCGGACTTGCCGCGAGGTTCACGACCGAGCTCGGCGACAGGCGCACGCACACACGCACACACACGCGCACACACATGCGCACACGCACGAGCCCCGGCAGAGGAGGCGATCGAATGGGGGGGCTGAAAATAAGGTATGTTTTACTCATCATATTTATAGGTACATGAGGACCAAAAGTCGATAAAGTTGGACTATTCAGGTCTTAAAGATTCTTTAGACTTCACTAGTGACTTGCTCACATAAGTTACAGATACTAAGCAAGAACCAAAAGACTATAAAGTTGGACTGTAGTACCATTATGTTCCATGACAACTGGATGTAATTATCTATATAAGTATGTATTTAAAAGTATTATATGTAGTCTGGAATCTGGTTACCATAACACCTTAATTTGAAGCTTACTTTGCAATCAGATTGGCCGTGTGTGTAAAATGTCCCAGGATATTTATTATTTGGAGTACTAACTTGGTCCTTTTTGTCCTTAGGAGTCCCGGTCACGTTCCCAAAGCGCATGCTTGGGCGGGGAGACCCTCGCCTGCCGCGTGTGCATGGACAACTCCATGGACACGCTGTTCCTGCCGTGCCGCCATGTTGTCTGCTGCGAGGAGTGCGCGCCAAGGTATGTTGAACTCTATCTTTTAAGATGTAGGGTTGAAAATGTAATGTGTGGTGTATAGTTCTGATCTGAAATTGAAGCAAATATATAAAACAAAGTCCCAGCCGCCTCTGTCTGTTTGTCTAAACGCGATGACACCAAAACTACTGAACAGATTTTCATGCGGTTTCACCAAATTACGGATATTTTATGGGGCAGGTTGTTATGTATTACATCAATTTGGACCCGGTAGGTGGCGCTGGTGCGCAGAACGAAGTCTGCCGGGTGCGCTAGTAAAATATATTAATGCAAATGTCCATTTATTTATTCTATGTTCCTAAGTTTGTTTAATTTTTGAGATTATGTACTGGAGTATCTAGCAATTATTTGCTACCTTGACATAAAATGTCATCATCCTTGCCTCTTCCTGTTTAGGTTCGGCTATAAGTCATGTCCCTCTATTTCATTCGATTATTTTGTATATAGCTATATTAGATTAAGTTTATAGTATCCAATAAAAATGTTAGATAAATCTGTACGTTTCTAGTATTTCTAAATATCATAAACTAATTCCAATTGTCTTTTGTTGCAGATGCGAACGCTGCCCCCTCTGCCGCAGTGAAATAGAGAAACTGATGCACATATTCCTACCAGTGGAATACCAGAAGGCTGGAGTCATTATTAAATGAGCCACAACAATCGTTGACTGATAAAAATAACTACTCATGTTATTTGGAACAGAATTGATTATCAAAAGCGGTACTTAAATGAGAGAGTGCACGCAAAAGAATGATCGAGAGGTTGTTGGCTGAACCTGTGCCTTCGCCCGGACCTGAAAGTGACCTTAGACCTTGTGTGTATGAATGTCTAGTCAGCTCTAAGAAACAGGAGCTATATTGTGAAAAGAAATGCATTTTTTAACTGGAATGCAACGATTGCATTCCATTTGTAACGTTATATTATAGTAGTTTATCTACTTTGTGAATTAATAATTGACTTAATCGTAATTTCATGTTACAGTAAGAACCTTCGTTTTAGAAGGTGTTCTAGGGATAATTTGATTTTTGTTCTTACATTAAGTACCTAATTTTCTTTATAAATGACCAACTTTGACTAAATTGAGCTTAACCCTGCCTTGACACCTGCATTTTTGTATTTCTTGCCTTTTATCGATGTACTTTTAAAATGTTTAAAGTAACGTTAAACTTAAAAAAACAAGTTAATTATGTTAAAATTTGTAAGACCTATGGTCTATAAGTGAATCTAACAAAAAGAGAATGGAATAAAAATCCGTTAGTAACGGTTACATACACTATATTTGTAGTTTTTATTCTGGTTCCATAGTGCATAAGAGATATATAATATTTCCGTTAGGTACCTATGTGCATCCCTGCATATGTTATTATAACTTTCAGCTGCCCTCGTTCTTTATATAACTTAAAATTCTTAACAATATTATATTACCTGCCTAGCTATTTTCAAATAACAGTTTAAAATATTTTTATTTTTAACCCATTATTGCTGAGAATTGCCTAGTCAGGGTAACTTGACCAAGAGAACAATATAATAAAAAGATGGCACGAGTAGAATCTTAGGACTTTCTGTCTGTCTGTCTTAGAACTCAAAACGGCTGTTAACAGTTTATTTCCTACCTTTAACCTTAACTCATTAATATTAATAAGGTTTATGACTTAACTGTCCTTCCAAAAAATTTTATTCATAGAATCAAAGCTATAGATTACAGCTTTATTCTTGCTATAATTAGACTAAGTCATTATCCCTTTTTTATGATTTGTCAGACAGTATAAGGCTTCGGTCGGTCTTCGTCGAATGAATGCCGTTTGATTTGATCACGAGTTAAATGATAACGGTTTGATAAGAATCGACGAGGGGCCCATGAATCTGCTGAATTATGCTTTAACCAGTTTAACCCTGGAATAAATCATAAAGGATTGACGGTTAAATCAATGTCGGTAAATTATTATATAATGTAAAAGAACTGAGGGCTTACTCCCGAAAACGATTCGAATTTGATTTTGTTTTGATTTCAATTTGAACTCCTATTGGTTAATCCCGAACCAAAAAATTTCAATTTCAACTCCTATTGGTTAAAAAAAATTAAGATGGCCGCTAAGATTGACATGTATTCGATCGGTAACGGTATTTGACGTTTCAGAATTTTCTATTAGGTTGTGTGTGGTTCGTTTCTACAGAAATAAATAAATATTCAATTCCTTATTTTTTTCTAAAACGAAATCTTGTACATTAGATGAAATTTTTTAAATTAGATAAATTTATCCTATATGAGATAACTCGATCCTGAAAAAGTACCTTTTTACTGATCGTGTATTTTGACGTTTAAAGTCGTTCCCGCCATTCGATTCACAAATGTCATATAGTGGCTGGAGTACGGACTTTTCGATTCGGTTTCGATTGTAACGAAAGTCTTGATCGAAGTTAGTTCCAAAAAGTGTCACCGCACGATTGTGCGCTAGAATCGCTATCAAAAATGTATGAAATGACATTTATTCGATTCGAACTCGTTTCTCGAAAGCGTCGGGAGTAAGCCCTCTGACTATTTTATAAATGATTCGGTTTTGGCTGGTGAACAAGGGGCAAAAATGTATAATCTGTAGTCGGTTATAAAGCGTTGCCCTATGGCTGCCTATAAAAAAAAACAATGTGACATTAGATATACCATAGACATTCAATGACGTATCTGAGTGACATATCCTTGTATTGCCAATAAAACTATATAAATGGACCAAAGCGTAATATTTGTGAAATTAGACATAGCGATAAATTCTACGCCTATGGATTTAGAATAGTAAAAGCTTCGTAAATATTTCAATAAAAAATTCGAATGAGCCTTATTAAATTTTACTATAATTTTCAATGCTTAGATAGAACTTACATCTTTGAGTAAATTTATATGAGAAATAAGCAAAACGTATTATGATTTCATTTTATCACATCGAGATGATAATGATATGGTTTGTACAGAAAGTGCTATGTGGTTCATAAATTTTAGCTTTGTAGATAACTAAGATACTAACTAAAGATGCACGTTTAACGATTAATATCGAATGTATTTGATACGTTTTTAACGTGCATAATTTGTATTGCTTAATGGTTGTAATGAGCATATTGATTAAAGCTTAAATCATAAGCTAATATTAAAGTAAAGCTAAAGCATAAGTTAAATAAATAAAAAATATACATCTTATAATAAAAACTTCGAATAAAAGTTAATAAAACATCTTCAGTAATTTAATCTGGCAACTCTGGCAACATTTTCAACAACTTTGACGAACGCAAGATGGCCGCCAGTTTATGTGAACGCAGGGCTATGTAAAAAAGTGATATCCGTTTGTGATATTTCGTATATTTTTGTGATAATAACTTTTTAAATATCATATTATTTCTGTGCATGTGCCTATTATAAGTTTTCGTGCAATATATTATGAGTTATACATGTTTTTAAAGTCGTTTGTGCAATCGTACGTTTGTTCGTACAAAATGTTCTCTCTAAAATTGTGATTATTTGGTGCAGTGAATATTATATTACGTTATAGCGATGGTGCTGGTGGTTGGATGATACATGTGACATCGTGTAAGTATTATTTTGTTCAATTGTTCGTTATTTGCATGTGGAGTGGTGAAAATTTGAAGAGGAAAAAAAATCGTCATTTCTGTAACCTATTTGACTATATTGGGGTGGCGTGGCTGTTTGTCGGGCGCCGGTTCGCCGGGCAGGCTGCCCCCGCTCACAGCTGTTCCATTCCCAGCGATACGTTTCACTTATTCCCCGTTTTATCATTGAATTGACGACGAAACTACTTCAATAACGCTTTACGACTTGTTATCCGTAGAACAGATGTTTGTGTGGCATTGAAGATGAATACTGATTCGTGTTAGGGCGTATTTTTTATGGTTCTCATCAATCTGCTATTCATCATCGTTAAATCTCGTTATGCCTGTGTTTTGAATTTTGATTAGTACCACGAAATCGTTTTTCCATATCATCCCAGTTATTAGATCGTAATTACGAGCTTACGAAATTTCCTTCGATCCCAGATCATGTTATTTTGTTGTTCAATGATATTTTTCAAGCTCAGAGCTCAATAAATGTTATTCCCATGCCTTGATAGATAAGAATCACCCCTGCCTAGTTGTTTGATAACCCTCCCTAAGTTCAGTACTTATTCCTGATAAGCCTTGCTTCTCAAGAATGGTGTCATAGTCCAGTTTACACAGAATTATGACTAAGAAACATTTACTATATGATACAAGAGATATGAGAAATAAACATCGGTTCATCATGAGTTGAGATTTTTTTTATTGATGTTAATTATTGATTTGAGTTTTGATTACACTGTAAAACATGTAGAGATAAAGTTAGTCAAAAGTAATTTCCTCAAAAATAGTCTAAAACCCCCAAAAGACCAAATGCCAGTGTAGAACATCCATTTCACTCAATGATACTGTAGTATCCAGAGTAACCATCTTACGTTTGCCCTGCCATGTATTGTAGGAAGCCAAATGTTATTAAAGTACTACTAATATACACAACATGGTGTTAGGTCTTACATTGTATTTATCTAACAATAAATGTAGAGAAGTAATTACCTCTATCTACTGTAACTTGGAAACTAATACCATTTTTGATGTCTGTTCTATGTCTTTGTTTAAATCATCAATATAAACATTTGTATTCAAAATCAATTCACACCTATCTGGTTAGTAGAACAAACTCTAGGATCAAGTTTGCCATTTGTAAGTTGTATATTATGTTCCTATTTATTTATTTACCTGGCTAATATACTATGAAATCTGACAATAACTGAGGAATATATTCATGGTATAAATATGCCACAGGGCTCAGATACACAGTGCATGAGACCTGAGTACCTGTGAAACGGCAATTAAAAATTAAAGTTGACAGTACATGCACCATAATTGTAAAGCAATCATGATATGATATCACATATAATATTACATGTCTACGTACTAACGTCACCTGATAACTGCAATATTTATTGTGTATTTACGGTTAGCATGTTATTTACAACATGTCACGGTACTGTAGATGGTTATACGCATAACTGCTGCGGTAAAATGGATAAGATTATTTAACAGGTGCATAACACCTATTTAATGTTGTATATTTAAAGAGCATCTGATCTATGGGCACCTGTCCAAGGCAGAATGGTTTTGATGTATTAAAAGCTATTGTCTTTATGAAAATTGGTTTAGGGTTTGAAGTCTGATAATAACAAAACTAGGTATTTTAGTACTGTATTTACTATGTCCCAGACGGATTAAGATTTTTTGTCAATGAAATTGGATGTAACCAGTGTCTACTTTCTAAAGTCCAGAAAATAAAGAAGGTTATATGAGGTTTTATGTCCATACATAATTCATTTTTATTTGCAATTAGGCTGTTCTAAAAGAGCACCAAATGTAAGGCTTATACTGTTGAGTCAGCTAATTCGCGTGGTATTTGCGAAAGGCGTTAGGTTGTTTACACACATGCTGCGTTCGTTAAGGTTGGGCGCACACGCGACAACCGACACGCACGGGTTTGACTATGGGTAGGTGTTTAATTAAATTGCAATTATTGTTTCGACTAGTGACTGTACATATTTGCTATACTAAGTAATTAAGAAGAAAGATTTGTATTTTTGTATGTTACGAATTAACTTAAAACTACACAGACAGACTGGACAGATCTCAATGATTCTTTCACCAATGAAAAGCCACATTATCACTGAGTAACATAGGCTATATTTTATCCCTGTATTCCCACGGGAACGGGAACTACGCGGGTAAAACCGCGCGGAGGCACATCAATTTGAAACTATCTATCCAGAAATCAATATAGAAATATTCCCAAAGAAAAGATTAGTAAATAGATAAAACATCTATAGATAATCCAGTCGTTTCTTTCCGCCCTTTGTTAGAAAGCGAATCTGTTCGTCTGTCCATCGGATGGATAATAGCGTGTCGCAGTACACGCCCGCAGCAGTAGCCGCCGGCTGACAACGTTCACGTGAAGATAGCGTTAATCACAAACCAAATATGACCTGTATTACAGCAAATAAAGAATTAAATAAGCCAGTAACACACGTAGCATCTTTGATATCACTTTTTATTGGAACAAAATATACGTTATTAGCTTCCGCTTCGCAGTTTCTTCCGTTCCCGTTGGAATATAGAGAAAAAAATAGCCTATGTTACTCCCTGATTATGTAGCTTGCCATTGGTGAGAGTGTTTAAAGTTGTTTTTGTGGTTTATGCGTGAAAGCGTAGCAGACAAATGAACTTACATTCGCATTTATAATATTAATTAGGATATTCATCAGAAGGCCTCACGAATAGAGAAACATAATACATACATATATGAGTAAATTTTGAATACTAGTCTGTCAAACTTACAGCTTTGTCGTTATATACCCAAATATTCAAACACTGAATCCCTCCATTATGGATATAAATTAAAAATAGACCTCTTTACTTTATCAATATTTTTTTAATGTTTTTCATATTCATAAGCATTGTATGTGCCGAGCCTAAATAACGTCGGAGCTCCGCGTGGAGTTTTTCGCGTCGTGTCGCGTCGCCGAATTTCATCGTACATTTTCGCCTTTTAATGCCACGTCCGGTTGCGAAAAATAAGCGACGGTTTTCACCAAAAAGACATAACATACATGTATGTAAAGTTTAAACGAAATATTTTTATGCTCACGTTATTTTTTAACATATTTTTACATAGCATCCGTAGGATTTGTTTACCCTGAAAGTCTATAGAATTACAGTTTTTGTAAAACTTATTTGTGGGTCGTATTATATTTTGTAATAGGTACTGTTTATATAATCGGTCGGTGATATACCTATGACAGTTTAGACATGTCCTATTTTCCTCTCATTTTATTAGTATTTTCTTCTTTCTATGTAAATATTTTTGGTAATTCTTGGGTCTGCATAATTGTCTCTTCATTGGATTGAATGGCATGTAGAAGGCAACGAATAGAGCCATATTATCCTTAGTATATAGTTAGGATAAGGTGTTACCACGTGTATCGTGATTACCGGAAGAAATCACGACATCTGTACAAATATAAAGTTGAAGAGTTTGTTTGAGGCGCAATACCACTGGTTTGAATTGAAAAAATATTTTAGTACTGAATCGCCCGTTTATAAAGGAAGGCTATATAAGATCACCTTACGACTAATAAGGCCGAAGTAAAAATGCATCGAGCATGTAACCAATAGAGTAGAACTGTTAACAGTTTTGTTAGAAAACAAAATACGCCAAAACGCTGCGCCGGCCCCTGTGTTCTGATTGGCCGACTCAAGGTCAAGTGTTGCACTAGACGTACACACAGGTCTCTTATTGGTCTGGTACTGTTTTAGTTCGAGCGTGGTTGGTTAGTTATACCGGTTATACGTGACAAATCATTGATGCGTTGCTAAACAAATGGCTCACTATTGCTACTCTATTGGTTATATGCTCGATGTAAAAATGTAACAAAATATTGTCTGTCTGTATGAACGCGATAAATATAAAAACTATACAGATACAGCTTTCACCAGTACTTCATATCATGAGTAAGGTTTCGCCCAAATTGGCTGAAATACCTACCTGTTCCTTTGTGAAGTCGTCGGCTACCTGTGCAAAACCGGGGCGGATCGTTGTCGCAACTTAAAATAAGCATTCACTCGAATTGAGAACCTCCTCCTTATTTTTAAAGTCGGTTAAAATAAAGGTTTCAAAAGCATAATGCCTACCTACTATTGAAAATATTTACGGTTCTTGCTATGTCTATAAAATTCATATGTTGAAATATTACGTATTTTTATCATCATTCCATTGCAACAAATTCTAAGACAACATTAATATAGGTATACTTAAGAACTGACACTCATTATTGTTAAATATATATACTTAGTACCTACGTCTTTGTTTGTTTGTCAGACTAAGGAAAAACCTAATAATTAAATGTTATGTCTACAAAACTGTTGTCATCCATACTTACATTATAAAGAGGTAAAGTTTGTATGGTTGTAGGGGGTAATCCCTGGAACGATTTTGCTAATTCTTTTACCAATAGAAAGTCACGTTATTTGTGAATGTCATAGGCATACTTTATCCTCGTATTCCCACGGGAACGGTAACTACGCAGGTGAAACCGCGAAGCGCTCGTTCTACAATAAAATAGGTATAAATATTTATATGGTGGTTTATAGATAAATAAACTAACGCGTTTAAATTAATAAATGTATTATCTATTGTATATAAATTCATTCACAAATACTAGTAATTGAATAAATTCATTGAATATAATTTTAAAGCTAAATTATATTATATGTTTTATCGTAGTGATTCATTCAATCATATAATTTGAATTAATTGTCGCTAAATTGTAGTTTTAATTGCATTGTGCGGATATTATTCTATATCTCTATAGGATGTCCGTTTAGTTTGTAGTCTACACTAATATTATAAAGAGGAAAGATTTGTATTTTTGTATGTAACGAATAAACTCAAAAAGTACTGGACCGATTTTAATAATTCTTTTTTCATAAGAAAGCTACATTATCACTGAGTAACATAGGCTATATTTTATCCCTGTATTCCCACCGGAACGGGAACTACGCGGGTAAAACCGAGCGGAGGCAACTAGTATTCAATATAAAATTACTTATTCCTAACACGATCAAAACTAGTAGGTACCTACCTAATTCCAGATATTTTTCGTAAGGTTATCATACGTATTTACGTTGAGAATCAGTATTTTGATGACTATCAGACTGACTGCCCGGTTGGCTTTGTGGTTAGTGACCCTGACTTTGAAGCCGCTGATCCTGTGTTCGACTCCTACTTGAGATAAAATTTCTATGCATTTACATTTATGTTCTATGTATTTTGAAGTAATAAATAAAGTGCATCAGCTATCTGTTTACCATAACACAAGCTCTGCTTAGTTTAGTATTGAATTGACCGTAGGTAAGTGAAAAGAGCGTAAAATAAAGGATATTTTTGTTTAATTTGAAACTCTTACTTAGTAACTGCATTTATATTAGAAGGTAACTGAAATTACATACATTAAACTCCAGTATACTTCCTTCAGTATTTCGGCCATGATGACCACTTGCCTTAAGTGGATGGTCTCCCTATATGTAGAGTGTTGGCCTTAGAGCCCCTAGACGCCTTACGCGTAAATCGCTGAGCCTTGAGGGCTTTTAACTGGGAAAGTCCCTTTGTCTTTGAACCTCAATATACGTGTATGTGTGGGTAAATTGTTTTGGTGTGCGTTAAAAATGTAACTACAGCTGATATTTTATAATGTGTATATAAATATCCTAGGACATTTTCACACACGGCCAATATGATTTCAAACTAAGCAGAGCTTGTGCTACGTACTACTTTGTTAAGTACAAACATACTTAAATATAGATAATTACAAGTAAATTATTATTATTACATCCAGACACAGAACAAACAGACATATTCATGCATACAGATGTTTGTCCTGGGTGGGATACGAACCCACGATCAGCGTCTTGAAAGTCAGGGTCACTAACCACAAAGCCAACCGGATGTCATAAATGGGTTGTAGGCGTTTCCACCCCACGCTTTTTTGTCCCATAGATGTAAGCGACCCAGTCTCTATGTCATAGAGAAATAGGCTGATAAACAAATTAAATTGTTCCTAAACAAGTATCCAAATGTAATTCGTTTAATTTTCTCTCGGCCAGCCAATAAATTAGCATCAGCTCACAATCCCTAATAATATTATGGATGCGAAAGTAACTCGGTCTATTACGCTCTCACGCTAAAACCACCGAAATGATTTTAATCAAATTTCCTACAGATATAGACTAGAGCTTGTTAAAGGATATAGGCTACTTTTTTTGGGGGAAATTTAAAACCGCGCGGCGGAAGCCGGTCTGCCCATAAATTGTCACGAATCAATTTACAATTTAACAAAAGCGCGTATGTCGTGCGATGCCTATGTACGGAACGAGTGCTGGTCGTGTGCTGCTGGTGTTATGTACAGCGAGAGGTATGGGTATCGGGTATGGGTATGGAGCGATTCATCACCGGCTGACACTGACGGATTAGCGGGCGCGGACACGCTGACGCCGGGCCATGCGTACGGCGTGATAGTCAGATTGTATGATATAGCGTATTAAATGTTATAAGTTCCTTGAGCAGTGGATTGGCTGAAATGTCCTCTTAGAGGTGGTTTGTGGAATTGATGGTCTGTTATTTACCTGCCACAAGCATAGGTACGATACTAGTGAAATGCATTTCCTCGAATTGAATTCCTGGTTTACATTTATAGTAGGCCGATTTGCGCCTAGTCTTCACTAGTCCAGTATCATGGCCTAATAAATGGAAGCCCGAATGAGCACAGTGAAAGACCGCGTGTGATGGTATGCGTTAGAAAAGGACTGTGTTTCAAACGTGAACAGTTTATGAGTGTGTTCGATGAAATATTTGTTGACACTTTTTGAAGCACCATTCATAATGCGCATTGATTTTTATAAGCCTGTAGCGCATTTTGTTCGAGTCACGAATTTAGGACATATTCCTGACCTGTTATGTAGTATGAAAAAGGATCGGCAACTTTAAGGCTCTATATTCCCCTTGATAGAATCATGACACTAAATATCCTGTGTAATTTTAATAAAAACATATATTTCTATTGATACCTACTTTATGTTCTCTATGACTCCACAATCGTGATTTCAATAGCCTCGAACAAGTGTACAAAGGCTCCACAGTATAAAAATTGTCAAGCTAGCAACACTCTTGAAACTGGATGAACAACTCAGTATACTATTGACCTCTCACCATTCGTTTTGCAACATGAGCAACAATTAGGAAAGCCACCTCACCTTCGCAAGGTCGATAACGCTTCAGCAAACCTCTCCAAGGTAAAGCTAAATATTTAGGTAAAAAACGCCTAAATAAAATGCGTTGGCCAACCGGCAAATGTTGCGTAGGAATTCAGGTTAGAAGGACCAAGTTGTTCGAAGAAAGTTTAAGGTGCTATGAGAAATCTCAGTTTTAACGAGTAATCTTTTCTTGTCCAAATTTCTAGGAACTATCTATGCTTTTTGTTTTTCTGTTGGAAATCTTTGGATTTGTAGTTTTTTGCGCTTCGTATCTGATTTGAAAAATGTTTGAAATAATTCTCTTTTAAGGTAGTTAATATTTTCATCGAGAGAATAGGTATCACGTTCCCATTTGAGTCAGGAAGTGCGTTCTGGCCGTACCGTTTCATTATATTAGGCTGATGTGTATCTAAACGTAGTAGGTAGGTACCATTCGTGCGGAGGCCCGTCCAACCTACCCACTGCGTCATCATTACTATCTCATCTGCGTCATGGCGTCGTGACAGCGCAAATACTCGGCCGTTGTCAAATTATGAACCGAATATTCCAGTTTTTTTTTTCATTTCCTGATTACAGTTTCAGAGAGAAGGAACGGGCATCGATACTTAAACTAGTGTTGGAAGTAATAAGGATCCACTGTTGGAACTAACTGGATAAAAAAATTACACTTAAGTTCTAGTACCTATTTATTGCTGAAAATTTTTAAAACATTTTTATACTACAAGTATATTGCGATTAATCGATAAATACATAATTTAGTCCCACCTTCATGTTCAGTAATTACACTCATCAAAATATACTTAGATTTCTGACATTTTATACAAAAGGTTTTATAATTATACTCACTGACCTAAAAAGTTTTGTAAAACGTCTTTTAAAACGTACGTTCTAGCGTAACGATTACGGCTTTCCCGCAGCGCTACTTACGAAGTACGTCGTAGGGTCCTTAAAACGGGAGTGAAAAATGCTCTTAAGGTCAACGACATGAGCCCGCTAGTATAATATCCTGGAACATTTTTCACACACGGGTAATCTGATATATATATATATATATATATATTCTACATACATTTTAAATGCGACAGATTGTTAATATTGCGACAAACAAACAAACATAGATCATGTTTGTTACTCTTTCACCCAAAACTACTGACCGAATTTGGAATACAATTAGTTTATAACCTAGATTAACACATAGGCTACTTTTTATCGGGATAATTGAAGATCCCGAAGATTGAGGGAATGTGGGTAAAACCGAAGGGAGCCACTAGTTCCTCAAAAAATCCACGAAATTTAAAATAAATAGAATCCAAGTGCAAACTGATCCATATTAAAAGAACGGTAATTTAATAATTTCCCTCCCCTTTATTTACCGATTGTAAATCGTTTATCGTACATCAAAAAGATAATTTTTGCCAATAGGTCCTCTTGTTGGTTGTAGAGGGCTCTAAAGTTAGCGTGGCCATTTTAACCTAGCGATTGAGATACGAGATTGGGCATGCTAACTTGGAGTAAAGTTAGCAGAACCAGCTGAAGCTCACAAACCAGGGTTGTGGCAATTTTCTTTTTTTCACGGACAATTACTACTCACGATACGTCAAAAAGGTCATGCCAAGTTTAAAGGCCTTGGTTCTAGGACATGTTTGATACACGATAGATAAGTATTCCCAAAATAATGCGGGTAGAGTGGGGTGCCTGTCTAAAGTAGATCATTCCGTGAATGGAATATGTTAGATTAGATAGTCGGCTTGATTGCTTTGTATCAAGGGCCCCTTTATAGAGGCACATGTCTACCTACAAAACCGTGAGTTTAAAAGGAGTGTGTATGTAGTTGAGCTATTTACAAGCTTTGCTTAGTTCGGGATCAGATTTGTCGCCTTTAAAATGACCTAGAAAATAAGGATATCGGTTACATAGTGTTGACCTTTTTCCTACAAAAAAACCCCTTCATTATTACAATCTGAAACTCTGTCATACTTGCACAAGACGAGCTTCCGCCGCGCGGTTTTACCCGTGTAGTTCCAGTAGAGAAAAAAATATAGCCTGTTACTCTCTGATAATGTCGCTATTCAACCGAAAAGAATTATTCAACATTTTTCATTGACCTGGTGCTCCGCTCCTATTGGTCGTAGTGTGGTGTTATGTACCTATAGCCTACCACGATAAATGGTTAAAATGTTTTTTCAATTCGAACCAGTAGTTCAAACAAACTCTTCAGCTTTACAATATGAGTGTAGATTGAAAAGATTGTCTTTTGATTTCAGTACGTTACGCATCTTCCTATTTGGGTTAAGTAAGTACTCAGGGCGCACAGTTTGGTCCTGTGCCATTAAGGCAGCGAGTCAGGATCACTTTGTGAAACCCCCTAATTCATGTTGACTTAGCTCTTTACCCTGTACCGCAGCGCAGGGCGTATTAAGTAAGTAGATGGTCCAATCTTAGCCGTAATTGAATCGCTTGCCACGTTCATTCTAATTGCTTGTTTCTGAAATCATTGTGTTGCTTGTTCGATTTTGTCAGGGAGAAAGAGAGGGAGTTTTTTTGAGCGCCGCGTTTGTCTTCAAAACAATGTTTTTGGCTTTACCAACACATGTCCAATTGATCATTCGTAGATTAAGTATTCTTTGATGGGACCCTTTTCTACAAAGGCAAATAAATAAAAAGTCTTCATGTTCTGTGTTCTTTCTTAACAAAATCCATTGCCTATTGTAATTAAATCTATATACCTACCTAATATATAAAGTTGAAGAATTGTATGTTTGCTTAAACGCGCTAATCTCAAGAACTACTCGTACGATATGATGAATTATGTCAGTGTTAGATAGCCCATTTATCAACGAAGGTTATAAGCTATACATTATAACGCTACGACGAATAGGAGCGGAGCTTCAATCAAAAATGTTGCAAAAACGGGCAAGTGACGCTAACGAAGTTGCGCGGGTCAACTAAATACAGTAGAACCTCGGTAACATAAAAACCTCTATAACTTAAAATATTTTGTGTTTCCCTTGGACTTTAAGTTATCGAGGTCCTACTGTAATAGCCACAGTATATATCTGGTGTTTCATAGCCACACAACTCGGCGTCTGTCCATACTGAAGTAAACACCCAACCAGTTTTAAATGCAATTCATTCTAAGATGTTTACAAACTGTGCGCTCCTTCATTCATATGCCATGTCCGAGTTTGATTTATGAATTAATTCCATTGTGTGATGCGGCTATGCGCCATTTATATCGTCGGTCGTTACTGTGCCATCATAAATATATTAACTAGTGGCTCCCCGCGGTTTTACCCGTAAAATTTCTCGAGACAAAAGGTAGCCTGTCCCAAACTCTAGTTTGTGTATGTACCAACCATAATCATCAAAGTCGGCTAGGGGGTTTAGGTATGAAAGTGTAATAGACAAGAACTTCTTTACATTTATGTCAATAGTGGGTCCCCGCGGTTTCACTCGCGTTCCCGATGACCCTAAGCTCGGGACAAAAGGTGGCCTATGTCCTTTCCCAAGCTCTTGTTTATATCTATACCAAATGTCATAAAAATCACTTGTGTGGTTTAAGCGCAACAGACAGACAGAGGTTACTCTCGTATTTATAATATTTATAGGGATTTACAGTTCTATTTATAGTTAAAACTCGTAGTATTCAGCTAAATCGTTATTACTGGTTGGGACGTAACTAACAATGTATACTTTTATAATTGGATTAAATACTAGTCCAGTCCAAACCAAACCATGTAAATAATAAATAAATATCCTGGAGCATTTTTCAAACCTAAACCAAACTATTTTACCAAATTAAGCAGAGCTTGTGTTATGGTAAGGAGATATACTTCGTATACATACTAAGATAGAAGATTTCATCCAGACCAAGAACAAACAGACATATTCATGCAAACTAATGTTTGTCCTAAATGAGATTCGAACTCACGACCGGCGACTTGAAAGTCAAGTGTCAACCACAAAACCAAACGGTTGTCTAAATAAATCGACTAACATTTTGTAGACGTCTAATATTCATTATTAATCAAAGAAATTGACAGTTAAATTCCCTTTGCGACCGAAAACCGGCTATATTAATTAGGCATGCCATGGAATAGTATTACGCAATTAGTGATCTCCAGGCAGACTCAGAACCCATTCAGGCTTCATTTGTGTGGTGATTTAATTAATTGTAATTAAGCCTCTTCTATGTCGCATTGACTCTAATTTTGACTGGCTGAGTAAATATCCTGGGACATGTTTTTCCACACACGGCCAGTCTGATTCCAACCATGTTTTAGAACCGAGCATAAGAGTGACTTCTTAAGTGTTTGTAAAGGCCCTAATTGATTTGATTTGAAACTAAGCCAATCTTGTAGTATGGTATAGTAGCTGCCGCCCCGCGGTCTCACCCGTTCCCGTGATCACTTAGGGGTATGAAAAATAGATAGTAGCCGATTCTCAGAACTACTGAATATGCATATAAAATTTCATGAGAATCGGTAAAGCCGTATCGGAGGAGTTTAATCACAAACACCGCGACACGAGAATTTTATATATTAGATTTATAGAATCTACATCCTACAGAACATATAAACTGTAATATAAACGATATTACATCTGATTTATGTAGCTGCAGTGCCCTCCTATTTGCTGACGATCTAAAATTATATCGGACCATAAGCTCAAGTGACGATGTAAAATACATTCAGGATGATTTATCCAAAATCAAAGATTGGTGTGACCGTAATCATATGGAGCTAAACATAAATAAATGCTATCATATGAGGTTTTCAAGAAAGAAACGATGTTTAGAATCTAAATATAATATTGATGGGACACCACTACAAAAAGTCAATGTTATCAAGGATCTTGGTGTTATTATTGATAAAGAACTTCGATTCAAGGAGCACGTCAACTCCGTCGCTACGAAGGCTGCACAGATGGTCGGTTTTCTGAAGCGTAATACTATGGAATTCAAATTTCCATATACCAAAATAATTCTTTTTAATTCTTTAGTGCGTAGTCACCTAGAATATGGGTCTACAGTTTGGAGTCCCTTTTATTGCGTCCAATCACAACGTATAGAGAGCATCCAGCGCGCGTTTACGCGACATTTAGCTTTCAGCTGTCAAGGCATTTCCCATCGTTGCACTTACAACCAGCGACTAGCTTTCTTCAAAATGGTTTGCTTACGTGATCGACGAATATTAAATGATTTGGTTTTCCTTCACAAACTCGTTAATAATTATACAAATTGTGATGAGATCAGAAATGACATAGCTCTCGATGTTCCGCGTAATATTCCCCGTAAACCCATAACTAACATCTTTCATACCCCTCGAGTTAGAACAAATCTCGGTCTCAACTCCCCAATTGTAAGAATATGTAACAGGCACAACATTATAAATAGTACTGATGATATCGACATATTTCATGACTCTCTTTCCAAATTCAAAAATAAGATACTGAAATCATTTCAACAAAGCAAATTAGTTGATATTTAGTTTTAGTTTTATTACTTTTATTATTGCGTCCTAATAATTTCATTTCATTTTATCATGTTTTGTTTTTAATTCACGTTTAGATTTTTGTTCTCTTTTTTATTTTTTTACTTTATTTTATATTATGTAGCTTAAATATAAAAAAAAAAACGTTCCAAATATGGCAAATGCTGTACACATCTGTCATTGGTGTACATATCAGAATACTGTTAGATATAGTTAATAATTACTGTGTAATATGTATGCTGTTGATGTGTCATATTCAATAAATAAATAAATAAACAGACATATTCACTCATGTTTGTCCTAGGTGGGATTTGAACCAGGGACAGACTGCTTGAAAGTGAGGGTCACAAAGCCAACCAGTCTGTCGAATGAAATCTGCCACGTAAATACAACTCTCGTCAGTTTATGACTGACTATGCCTAAGACGTACGCCGTAATTCATATAGATAAGCAATCAAAATACTCATATGTACGAAGTAATCTTATTAAAATAGTTTTCCTTTTGTAAACATATGAGATAACCATAAGTGACGCGGGCGCCATTTGGAATTTATATACATTCATTAGCATTCAATGTACTTGTTTACTTTTGTTTAGTGATGCTAGTATTGAAATCGATGTGTTTCTATTATTTTATAGACAAAGAAAAAGCAACTTCATTTTGTCGACAAAAGATTTAAAATCATTCATCAGGTATTAACCCCCCGTTCAATATGGAAAAAATTATGCTTATGTCGTCACAGGATTCCTTGATATAAAAGAATATTGTAAGTCTTGCAGTCGTCCTGCATTATATAAGCTACTACCTGTCCCCACGCGGTTTTACCCGCGTAGTTCCCGTACCCGTTAAAATACAGGAATTAAGTATAGCCTATGGCACTAACAAATAACGTAGCTGACTATTGCTGTAAGAATTACTCGGTAGTTTTGGAGCCTATTGAAAACAAATAATCATAAAATCTTTCCTCTGTATAATGCGCTTGCGCAATCCCACATTATTTCATTTAACGTCCATTTTAAATGTCGACAAGGATTTTATTGTTTTGGATACACGCAAGCCCAGCTTGTAATCATCATCATCAGCTCATATACGTCTCCACCGAGGAGCTCGAGCCTCCCCTAACATCGAGGGGGTTTAGGCCATAGTCCACCACGCGGGACTAGTGCGGATTGGCGGACTTCACATCCCTTTAATTGTGACATCTCTGGCATGCAGTTTTCCTTCACCGAAAGCCAGTGGTATGAATCCGCACGTAAGTTGTTATAAACTCAGAGGTACGGGGCAGGGATTTGAACCTGCACGCTCATGATCGTGAGTCGGTGCGTTCCCAACTGAGCCACGGCTATCATGTAACCTTCAAAGGAATTTGCCAAGTCCAAAATTCAAGGTGTTCAGTTAGCAACAGAACAAGGCAATAGCTCCGTGTCACGCCACGCCCACAAATCAATTGATGGGCACTTAGCTTACTTGTCCGTCAAGTTATCGTCATTCAGCTAATAGGTAAGCGGTAAGCTCTGATTGATTGGCGAACGGCTGGCTTCACGCCTGTCGCTAATGTACTCAGGTATTTTGTGTTTGCATTGCCAAGGAATTTAGCAAGTCTGACATGTTTTTTTGTGTAAAAATGTCCTTTGCTGACTTTGGAGGTGGCTTGTGGCGGAGGTGTGTCTGAAAGGATTATTGTGATTTCGATGGTGTGATATGATATATAAATATTTCTTCGGCTTAAAAGTAAGGCGATTATTGCTGATCTGAATACAACTTGAGTGTTAGTTGTTAACATTATTTGAGTATTTTTTTAGATGATAGGAAATTCTTTTGACACGCCCAATCTGATTGAGGTTTTTTTTTAAATACAACATCATATTGGTAAATACGAGCTATTAATGGTCTCCAATAAAATTTTCAAATATTCAGGCATTAATTAATGAAACAAAGTAGGTATTACTTATATAAATAACTATTAATTAGGTAAACAAATAATAAGTTTGAGTAAGTAAAATATTTCGTGTAAATTAGTAATATGAGCCTCAACAGGTAAAATATTTCTTTACTTACGTTTCTTTCGTGAACAGCAAAAGGTTTATTTAGTACAAATACCTACTGTACTAAAGTTGTAAGGTAACGGCTTCGTTATATAATACACTAGTTACCACCGCGCGGTTTTGCTCGCGTACTTTCCGTTCTCATAGGAATACGAAGATAAAACATAGCCTATGTTGCTCCCTGATAATGTTGCTTTCCATTGGTGAAAGAATGGTGTAGATCGGTCCAGTAGTGTTTATGTTTATTCAATAAATACGAAAATACGAATCGTTCCTCTTATAAAATATATACTTATAAGGAAGAGATTTGAATTTGTTTGTAATGATTAGGCTCTGTCCAAAAGTACTGGACCGATCTGAATAACTCTTTCACCAATATAAAGCCGATTTTATAAGCCCGGATGGTTAGTGACCCTGACTCTCAAGCCGCGGGTCGTGGGTTCGAATCCCACCCAGGACAAACATTTGTATGCATTAATATGTCTGTTTGTCCTGTGTCTGGATGAAAATATCTATATAAGTTTGTATTTAAAAGTAGTATATGTAGTATCTCAGCTATCTGGTTACCATATCACAAGCTCTGCTTAGTTTTGAATCAGATTGGCGGTGTGTGAAAAATGTCCTAGGATATTATATTATCAGAAAGTAACAAAAGCCACGCGGGTGAAACTGGGGAGTGGATGCTAGCTGTGTGTTGATACTTTTGGTACCCACGTGTACGGCCTTGTCAATTTGTTTCCTATTTAGGGAAGATGGTTTCCATGGTAATGTTATGATTTAATTTCATTTTCTACGAATACATTTAGCTTTGATATCGACGTCCGCTTTTGCCCCCAGTTTTTCTCGCGTGGACTAGAGATTTTCCGGGATAAAGTTAGTCTATGTCCTTCTAAAGATTCTTTAATATATCCCTGTGTATAAATGTCATGGTGATTTGACAAACCGTTACCTAAAAATGTTAGTTTGGATTATACTCTCTTATTGTATTTAGGAAGTATGAATTAGTTGTGTGCCTACCTATTTCAGTAGCAATGAAATACATTTTACTTAAGTCTATAAAAATATTTTTATGTTATGGTAGTCGTTAAAAAAACGTATGTTGAATCTGAGCAAAAAATACTGAGTATTATATAGGATAACAATGGTAGTAAACTCTTCGATATTTATATACTGCCCATTATTTTATACACGTAACTCAAGTATCAAATAATCTAATATTCATCGCGAACTCTAACAAAATATTTTGCCAAAAACTCCCTTTAAATAAACCTGAAATTACCTCGTTATATTTGAAACCGAATTTTCCCAGAACCCCTCCATTAAGCGCCGGCTTCATAATACCCATGTTTACATTGTAAATATAAAGTAACTAACTATTAAATTAATTTCAATCATCACTGCTATACAAATTTCGTGGAAATGTGTTTTAATAATATTGTAGGCATGAACTGTTATTAAATCTATTCTTTGAATTGTCTACGTTTTATTTCAGAAATAATGAAATTTTTGACAAAAATAAAAGCTTTAAGTGAATTGAATGAGGTAAATTGATCTTGATTTTACCAGCTTTAAGATCTGTGGTTAGGGTAGTATACAATTTTATTGTGTACTACCTTCCGCCCGGTTTCACCCGCGATTCTAGGGCACCTTTTTTTTTTTACTGCTAAAAACTAGACCTTCACCTTCCTTGGGATAAAACGTTGACTATATACTTTCCCAAACTCTAGACTATCTCTGTACGAATTCAGACAGACAGAGTTACTTTTCATTCATAATATTAGTAGGGACTTACTATTAATTTTCAAATAACTTGTTCAATATACATGGACTAGTGGACTCGCGCAATTTCTTTAGCGTCACTCGCCCGTTTTTGCAACATTGTTAATTGATGCTCCGCTCCTATTCATCGTAGCGTGATGATATATACCTTTTCTCGATAAATGATCTAACACTGAAATATTTTTTAACTCGCGCGTATAAACAAGCAAACTCTTCAGCTCTATATATTACTAGCTGCCTCCGCGCGGTTTTACCCGCGTAGTTCCCGTTACCGTGGGAATACAGGGATAAAATACAGCCTATGTTGCTCAGTAATGTAGCTTTCTAATGAAAAAAGAATTATTAAAATCGGTCCAGTACTTTTTGAGTTTATTCGTTACATACAAAAACAAATCTTTCCTCTTTATAATATTAGTATAGAGTATCATCATCAACAGCTCATATACGTCTCCACCGAGGAGCTCGAGCCTCCCCTAACATCGAGGGGGTTTTTAGGCTATAGTCCACCACGCGGGCCTAGTGCGGATTGGCGGACTTAACATGCCTTTAATTGTGCAGGGCAGGTTTCCTCACGATGTTTTCCTTCACCGAAAGCCAGTGGTGTGAATCCGTACGTAAGTTTTTATAAACTCAGAGGTACGGGCCAGGGATTTGAACCGGCACCCTCGTGATCGTGAGTCGGTGCGTTCTAAACTGAGCCACCACGGCTGTATAGAGTATAGATCAACATAAATCCGCGACAGTAAACGAGCCTGTTAAAACAATGTATAAAACAAATCAATAACCAATCACGGTTGGGCCTGCGTAGTTTTCATTGCGGCAGCTGAAATTTAGGTCATCATATAAAGTTGAAATACAATATATGTATATTTTTTTATACACAAATCAATAACAGTGTCGAACGAGCCTTAAAATTGAATTGGTTGAAACCGCATGGCCGCTGCGACCGCAGTTTTTCAACACAATTTTTCAGGAAATATCAGACTTTAAATTTGGACAGAATTACATGTAGCAAGTTAGTTTTTATAACAATTTTATGGAAACGAAAGTAAATGATTTGGAATTTACTGGTATCGGTTTAGTGGTTAAGGTGATGTTTTGAAGTTGGTGTTCGTATTGACACGGAAACGGAAACTTCGCGGGTGAAACCGTCTAATGGGAGCTAGTAAATTATTGTTTAAGTCAAGAACATAAGGTATTTGAGCATCATTATCTAAGCTTATTATTCATATAGGTTATTGTCATTGAAATCTTTACTTATAAATTAAACTAGTGGACCCGGCAGATTTCGTTCTGTCATCACTCTACCGGGTCCAATCGTGTTTTCAAACCATACAGAAACCCATTGAAAAGCAGGAGTTAATGAAAAACACACGTACAGAAGAATTATATAAGTATACTAGTTGACCCGAGCAACTTCGTAAGCGTCACTAGCTTTTGCAACATTTTTGATTGATGCTCCGCTATTCGTCGTAGCGTGATGATATATAGCCTTCCTCGATAAATGGGCTATCTAACACTGAAATGATTTTTCTAAACGGATCAGTAGTTCCTAAAACTAGCGCGTTCAAGCAAACAAACAAACTCTGGTATTTATTTTATTTAGATTCTAATCATGTCAGACTTTTGATTACAGAGTCAGGGTTTTGCCGATCTAATTCTAGAAAAACCGCAACGTACCCTGATTCAGTGTTATGTATTCTAGACTTTATACATACGTGATAAGGTTTAACTTTGCAACTAATCTGAAAATAGCTCGGATTCCGAACAACAGTTTCTGGATAGTTGTGGTAGGTCGGATGTATTGTAGTGCAAAACGTACGTATGTGTTGAAATGATTCGTAGTAGGTACCTACTAATTCTCTAAAATAAGTCTTATTGTTTTCATTGCTATAGTTCTATATTGGCTTGTTTTATTTGTCGAGACATATTTTGATAAATATTTTGTCTTAGGATATTTATTTATTTACAGGTTTACAACCTGGATTAACAAATAATTATTTAAATCCCGGGAAAAGTTTAAGATCGTCCGTGAACGCGGGTGAAGCCGTAGGGAACTACTCGTACCTAATTAATATAGAAGTTGGCTCTAATAGAACCTTTCTAAACGCTAAATTAGTAATGTTATTAGTGTTCCATTAAATAGGATACCTAATATTTAGGCTTTACAAAATCCGAGCCAAAACTTAGGTTGTAACTTTGAGGTCATGTTGGCCAACACAAATAACGGTACATTGTCCAAATTTGCCAGCCGAGCGCTCCAAACCACTGTTGTAATAACAAAGTAACTTAACGATATTCTTATTATCATTATCAATTATCGTAAAAAAAACCCCACAAGCAAAATACTTTAGTGTACAAGTAAAACGTTTTAAGGTACGAGCTTAACCTAAATTGAAGAGAAGTGCTTAATTTCTAAAGATAAATCTTTTGCTCGAAGTTTTTGATGTGAAATGATTTGATTATGAACAGTTCTGAAGTCAAGTTTTTATTTACCGATGGATTATCCTAATCTGATTGATTCAGGCTTTTTAATTTTAATTATTTGACCCAAGTATCAATGAAATAAACTCTGATTTATCTTTACTTATATATAGAAGAAAGATTAAATTTTTGTTAATTTGTTATACTACCTACTGGATCGATTTAAATAATTATTTCACCAATAGAAATCTGTATTTTTTATGAGTGTCATGGGCAATATTTTATCCGTGTATTCCTACGGGAACGGGAACTACGCGGGTGAAACTGCGGGGCGGAAGCAAGGAATATTGTAAAGATGAAAGTTTTTATGTATATTTGTAACTAGTTGACCCGCGCAAATTTCGTCAGCGTCACTTGCCCGTTTTTGCAACAGTTTTGATTGATGCTCCGCTCCTATTCGTCATAGCGTAATGATTTATACATAAAAACCTTCCTTAAGAATCACTGTATCTCTTAAAAAAACCTCATCAAAATCCGTTGCGTAGTTTTAATGATCTAAGCATACATAGGGACAGACAAACGGTGGATAGCGACTTTGTTTTACACTATGTAGTGATAAGTGAACGCAGTACTACTGAACTGATTTCAAATTTTGTTTCACTGATAGCGAGCAACACTATTCTCGAGCCGTATATGCCATGTTTATATTCTTGTAGTAGCTAGAAGCGTTTAAGAAGTCAAATTACTGCAAAATAATTTCCATCGGAATATGAGGCTAGTAGATTTAAACCACTAATTCTCCGCCGTTTAAAAGCCAGTCTTGAATGCACAATCCGTAGAACAAGCAGACACTACAGCTGAATTCCTCACGCCACCCCACCATTTTTTTTTGTCGATTTTGCACATTGTGTTCAACCATTGTTACGCCTTTCGTCACACTATGGCTCAAGGTTCGCTTGCCTAACGCCTCGCCATAGGATATTACTATAGGTGTTCGACACCGTAGCCTAAATTCGCACAGTTTTGGCACACTTGGCGAACAATTCCTTTTGAAATAACACTAGTTTTATACCCGAAAAGAATGGAATATTGGATCCAAATACCGTGCGACAGATGTGTCTGTCGTCCGTATGTAAATCGTAGGTACTATTGTATGGACAGGAGGATGGGTGACGAATTGTGCGCGACGTTTTTGCTGACTTCAAAAAAGGAGGTTCTATGCTCCGCTGTAATGTTGTTTTTATATAAGGCATGCTATAGATGATATAAATAACTTGCTTCCGTCCGTAGGGGATAGGTTACGGGGATAAAATATAGCCCATGTAGCTATCTGCTAATGTAGTGTCCATACCATTGTTGAAAGAAATATTCAGATGAGTATCTTTCAAGTTCATTCGTTAAATACAGATCTTTCCTCTTTATAACGTTAGTGTAAACTGTATTAAAAATCATTGCTTTTTTTTGGTAATCTACCTCTACGTTAACTATTAGTGAAATGAACTAAACAAGTTACAATAGGTAGCTGTAGTACATTTAATTAGCCTACTTAAAGAAAAAGAGGGTAAGTACTCACGCAAAGTTTTTGTCCTTTCCCCGCCACCAAGTTTAATCGTCCTTAATAAAATAACAATGAAAAGGTCCAATAAACTTAAACTATAGACTATAAAATGTATACGGTTTTTACGATTCAGACGTTTTTATTACACAACAATGTTTTATAGGTAAGTACAGACAGACAACCTATAATGTTGTCCTTTTCTGGTCAAGTTTTGGAGTAATGTTGATATATTTCTTTGTTACTTCTTATATCCTACTAATATAAGAAATGAGAAAGTAAATGTGAGTATATGTGGTTGTATGTTTGTTACTCTTTCACGCCAAATCGTCTGAAGGGATTGCGATGAAATTTGGCACACACTTAGAATATGTTCTGCAATAACACGTGGCCTTTTATCCCGTAAAAATTGAAGGCATTCTGGGAACGGGATTGACACCGCGGGGCGGACTCTACACTAATATAAAGTGAAAATAATTATATCGTAGTGTGCGTTATGTTTGTAATGAATAGACACGAAAACTACTGCGCCGATTTCAATAAATCTCTCACCATTGGATGAGGATGTTAGTCGAACATTGGCTACATTTTAGCCCAAGGGAACGGGAACTACGCGGGTGAAACCGCGCGGAGGCAGCTAGTAGTAGGTACATAATGCAAATGAAGATTTTTTCGTAAATACCAAATACCTACCTAAATTATTACGTAATGTCGCTATTAACCTGGTTATTCAAATCTACACGAATCCCTACCACTTGCGAAACAGTAGCGTCAAATGTCAAAAAAAATTGTAAAGGAAAGATTTCACGTGGAAATAACAACTTCAGCGGAAAAAACGTTTCTGTTACATACATATTTACTTGGTAAAGTGTTTTTTAGGGTTCCGTATCCAAAGAGTAAAAATGGAGTAAAAACCCTATTACTAAGACTGGTGTCTGGCAGTCTATCATCAGGCTGTATTTCATAAACCGTGATATATGTATTTTGTGATAGTTAGACAGTTGGAATTTTCACAGATTATGTATTTCTGTTGCCGCCATAGCTAGCAACAAATACTAAAGTTATAATAAAACTAGCTGCCTCCGCGCGGTTTTACCCGCGTAGTTCCCGTTCCCGTGGGAATACAGGGATAAAATACAGCCTATGTTACTCAGTGATAATGTAGCTAGCTAATGAAAAAAGAATTATTAAAATCGGTCCAGTACTTTTTGAGTTTATTCGTTACATACAAATATACAAATCTTTCCTCTTTATATTAGTGTAGATAATAATTTAAAGAGGGCCATATAACAAACGTAATTATTATGTAATATTGAGTGTTGTTCGGAATAAATGTACATATTTTCTTTCTAATTTGTTGTTTTTGCTCGATATTAATAACAATGACACTAGTAAAATTTTCGAAATATTCACAGAATTTTTATAGTCTCAAATGTCCTATACATATTGATACAGAACCCTTCCTGCAAGTCCGATTCGCACCGACCATGTTTTTTGTTTTTAATTATTAAACGAGTTCATCACCACGTGACGTGACCAGCCGCGGCGATCACGTTGAACACGGCATGCCGCTGAAATTGTAACGAAAACGTACAAAGTCGAAGTTGATACTAACTCACCTGTGTCGGAAAATGTCGACCGTTGGTCCACGTTTACGTATCGATTGTCAATTGGTGACCTTTACTACAAGCAACTTGCAAATGTTGTTCTGTTTCTGATATCATGATCAGGAGGGTCTGTGATCCCCAGATCTTGTGCTCTATACTACTTTTAAATTACATACATTATACATTACATTATATATGAAACTAGTGGCTCCCCGCGGTTTCACCCGCATACCCAGGAGATCTTCCATTTTACCGGTATAAAAAGTAGCCTATGTATAGTATATAGTATAGTATCCTTTCTCAGGCTCTTGACTAGACTATCTGTGTACCAAATTTCATTTAAATCGGTTCTGTAGTTTAAGCGTGATTGCGAGACAGACAAAAGTAAAGTTACTTTCGCATTTATAATATTAGTATAGATGAAATATAATTATTAATTAAAAACCTGACTAACGAACGACATCGAACTTTCATTTATAAAAATACGTTAAAAAACCCGACAATTGAAAATCTGTTATGCGTAATAAGCCCCTACTTAACTAAGTGTATTATTATAAATTAATAAAAGCTTGATATAAATATTGTGATGTTTGATTCACCAATCATCGTAATTCCCTACGTTTCTTTCCTTCTTACCCGTACTTTTACTGTTCATTTATAAGTGCTTGTAAAGACCAATTTCCATAATTTTTATTTTATTTTAATTTAAGTGTTACCACACACATTTTGACATATATATATACCTCTCAACAGAACAACGGTTATGGAGAAGGCGAAGGCGTACATAAAGAGTTCGCTGGCCACGAAGCCGTCGTCTCCGTCGCCGTCGCGCGACAAGTCCGCCGCTCCGGCGCCGGCGCAGGCGCCCGCGCAGGACGATGTGCGCGTGTGCTTCGTGTGCGGCGGCGCCGGATTCAATGACCAATACACGATCAGGGTCAAGCCTGATACACAGGTAAATAGTGTACTCATGTTTAGTGTAGTGATCCGACCCAGCTGTTATATTTTTAGGGTTCCATAGAAAAAACGACCCTTATAGATTGTCTGTCTGTCCGTTTGGCCTCTTTTTGTGTGCAGAAATTCGTTCGATAGATTTTGCGGTTGGACTGACTGAATAAACAACTGGCAACTATGGTAACAGCGGTTTTGAAACGAGCCCCAATGGGATCTTAAATTTTCCCAGGATAAAAAGTAGCCTATTTGTTATTCCAGAAGATATTCTTATTCTGTGCCAAATTTCATCGCGATCCCCTCAACCGATCTGGCGTGAAAGAGTATGAAACATACGTACATAAGTCTCATAAACATTCGCTATTATAATATATATTACCTAGTAGAGTAATAGGATTCATATATAAAAATGTATGTTGCGAAGTAAGCGTTTTACTCTTTCAAAGAATTGCCCTTAAGCCATTCCATCTTTGTTGTAAAAAAAATCTGATTTGGTAATTATTTCAATACACCAATTATTGTAATTGAAAAGGAGATTGAAGGTGATACCATAAATTTCAAGAACCGATTTTAACTGGTTCGAGAGACAAAACATACATACCTATATATCGCCGAATTGAACTGTATAACAATCTCAAGTGTTCAATTAACCGAATGGCGCATACGCTTCAAGAACCGGTTCTTACCGGCTGACCGATGACGATATGTGTGAAGCTGTTGACATTCGACACTTGGTTATACTACCCATACATTTATCGCACACACAGAACGACACTATTAATAAATATCCCGGGACATTTTTCACACACGGCCAATCTGATTCCAAAGTAAGCATCAAATGGAGCTTGTGTTATGGTAACCAGATAGCTGATATACTACCTACATATAATACTTTTAAATACATACATATTATAGATATTTACATCCAGACACAGGACACAGACATATTCATGCATACAAATGTTTGTCCTGGGTGGGATTCGAACCCACGATCCGCGGCTTGTGAGTCAGGGTCACTAACCACAAATCCAACCGGGCTGTCGGGACTATTATGTCGATAAATCTCAAAATCGACTTTATATATCGACGAATAGTTTGGAGCAGCCCGACTGGGGTAGTACCTCCACCTTACAGGAGACTGCAGCCAAATAACACTACATGTAGTGTTGTGTTCCTGCGGTGAGTAAGGTAGCCAGAGCTCCATGAGGAGACGCTGTAGCGGCAGTGGGGGGACCAGGGATGGAGTAGGTAGCGTCGTAGGGGTATGCAGCAGTGATACCTGTATAGTCCTTCGACGAAAAGTACATTGCGCTTTTACAGGGTCGGCAACGCGTGAGTGACGCCTCTGGTGTTGCAAGCGTCCATAGGCTACGGTAACCGCTTCCCATCAGGTGGGACCGTATGCCTGTTTGCCACCCTTGTGGTATAAAAAAAAACCCACCACTACTAGCTGCCTCCACGCGGTTCCACCTCCGTAGTTCTTGTCTCGTGGTAATACTAAGATAAAATATATGCATAAACATCACGCTGAGACCAATAGGAGGGGAGAATCAATGAAAACTAATTAAAACTAATTTGATAAAGTTAGGGTACCTACTTTGTATTGTTAAGTCGGTTTTATATTTTTTCTATATATTTTAACTGACAAAGTTAAACATTCGCACGGTAATTGCATATTGAATTATGATAATTAGCGATTTTAATTAATACCTATTTGTATAATTATTTGTGAAGCGCTCTCGGCTATTCATGTTCACTGGATTTATTTATCCCAGTTTCAGATTTAAATGCAGGTTCATCGACGAATTTTAAAATTAAATTTGTGATTACAGTTTATGTACTAACTAGGATTTTAAAATTGTGTGATTGTGCAGAAGCGTACAAAAGATACAAACTTTTTAACCCCCGGCGCAGAGAAAAGGGTAATTTTGATTGGTGATTTTAATTAAGATAAATTGCATAAATTTTTATTTGTTCGACATTAAGGTGTGTTATAATTAAATTCGCTCAACCGTTTGTGTGGTCAGTAGTCGGCCGCAAGAAATCCCAACTCGGAAGTAATTTTACATTTCACTGACGCCTGCCCTTCAAAAAATATATATTTAAAAGTCGTTTATGAATTGTAACAGCCATCTGGTTATAATGGTTTTTTGGGATAGAGAAATCCTACATCCTATCCTAAAATCCCACCGTGAACCGCTCGCTATCGACTGAGTATAAGAATACGCCCGAGGCATGCGTCCTAATAGCTCAAGCTCTGCTCAGATCGAGCGTATAAGAAACTAGCTGCCTCCGCGCGGTTTTACCCGCGTAGTTCCCGTTCCCGTGGGAATACAGGGATAAAATATAGCCTATATTACTCGGGGATAATGTAGCTTTCCAAAGGTGAAAGAATTTTTGAAATCGGTCCAGTAGTTTCGGAGCCTATTCATTACAAACAAACAAACATCCTCTTTATAATATTAGTATAGAAATATCCCAGGATATTGAGTATTCCGTACGTTTCAACAGAGCGGCGAGGCGTACTTCCCGTTCCTAGGCGCTCACGCCCCCCCCAGCGGGTACCGCGCCGATGGAGACGAGGACGGCACCGTCCGCTGCTGCTGCGTCTGCTACACCTTCCTCCGCCAGCAGTGGGAGCAGTACGACAGGGAGAACAAGCCGCACACGCAGAGATTCTATTGGATGAAGCGGCTCGATGGGAAACCTTTTATTGGTGAGTAGTCTATATAAATATATCGGCATGATTCGCGCCTGCTTTTGATGTCCCAAGGGAATCCTCATAGGATACCCGGCAGCTCCGGGGACAGCTGCCGGGTTATGTGTGACTCATGCACCTACACACTAAACCCCTGGATGTTCCCAGGACGCATCGGCGCCGTGTGGCGAGGCGGGCAGTGTGGGACGCGTAAGAGGATGATTGTTTATCAGAATATAGCACAAGTTGTTCTGCTTCGTAGTTTTATCCGCTTAGTTCCCGTTCCTATAGGAATACGGATATAAAATATAGCCTATAATACTCCCTGATAATTTAGGTTTCGATTGGTAAAATTGGTACAGTAGATTTGGGGACTATTCGTTGCAAACAAACAAAAAACAAAAAAAAATCGAATTTTTCCTTTTTATTAAACAAGCTGCCTCCGGGCGGTTTTACCCGTGTAGTAACCCAGTCCCGTAGGAAAAAATATAGCCTGTGAACACTAGAACAGATAGAAAGCCTGCTATATTCAATACAAAAAAAACTGTCCTCTTTATAATATTAGTGTCAATAGACAATCACAATCGATTCGACGGAATATTAAGTTAAAATTAGAATTCCATGAAACATTTCTAGAAAACAATTCAAGCTAGGAAAGTAACGTAACCCGTCGTTCAAAGTATTCAACATATAATTCTATAGAGGACGATGTGAACAAGTAGGGTTCACACATAATTTATTAGTTGCACACAGACCTACAAACTAACTAGATAACGTATGGACTTCAAATTGTATGAAGACCAACCGCGTCGCTTTTTCTTTGACGTCCGAAAGCAATAATGTGTTATTGTAGAAAGGCGCAACGGACTCGTCCGTTCCGAATTTGGAGCAGCCCGGCCTTAGATAGTACCTCCACCTTACAGAAGACCGCAGCCAAATAACACTACATGTAGTGTTGTGTTCCTGCGGTCAGTAAGGTAGCCAGAGCTCCATGAGGAGACGCTGTAGCGGCAGTGGGGGGACCAGTGATGGCTTAGCGTCGTAGGGGTGCAGGAGTGATACCTGTTTAGCCCTTCGACGAAAAGTACATTACGCTTTGTCCCTTTCACTGCCTATACAGGTCGGTCGATCGCGGACTAAATGACAGCATAGAGAGTGGACATTTTTGCTGATTTTCGACACGCGAAGTAGACACAGTCGCGACGTCTAGTTAGATTTATAGTTCTATGGTTGCACAGTTACGCGAAACGGATCTGCGTTGTACTGATCTATTAGACGGTATAGACATTATGGGAAAAGCCGTGGTGGTTCATCGGGGAACGCAACGATTCACAATCTTGTGGGTACAGGTCCAAACCCCTGGGCCGTAACTCTGAGTTTAAAGCTTACGTACGCATTCACACTACAGGCTTTCGGTGAACGAAAACATCGCGATCGTGAGGAAATGAAATTTATGAAGTTGTATAATTCCGTGTTTAGAGTTTCAATTATTGGTCACTAGTCGCTCCCCGTGGTTTCACCCGCGTACCCGGGAGATCTTCCATTTTCTCGGAATAAAAAGTAGCCTATGTCCTTTCTCAGGCTGTAGAGAGAGAGTTGTATGAGTGACTCTCCTGGTGTTGCAAGCGTCCATAGGCTACGGTAACCGCTTCCCATCAGGCGGAACCGTATGCCTGTTTGCCACCTTAGTGGTATAAAAAAAGTTATTTTCGCATTTATAATATTAGATGGGATTAGGATAGGAAAGTGGTAAAATAATTCACCTACTGAGTGTGTCCTTACCAGCTGTCTGTCAATCAGCTATCAAGGGACTATTGTATTTAGAAAACCCCTTTGCCCAAATACTTCAGATGTTTTAACTCAAAACGTGTATGATTTTATTTCGCGGAATATCCACCTTTTGTTGATAATTTCGTGGAACATCGCTTACAACAATGTTTATGTATTTGTACCGGTTCCTTTCCATGTTCTATTGAATCGCGTGAACTTATCACCTGGGCTCCAGACTGCTATTTATTCGATCGATATATAAAACAGATTAAAAGTATATATCCGATCAATTTGTAAACTAGAATAAAACCCTCCGTCTATAATTTCTCATGATTTTTAAATGACTATACCGATTTTCTTAAAACATAATTATGTCAGCTTTCAACCATAGCATCAAAATAAGTCCATTTGTTTTAGAGTTACGACGCCACATACATTATGCAGGTATGTACGTTAAACTTTCTTGCGTTGGCAATTAAAAAAGTACGTTTATTTAACTGTATAATAAATAAGAACTATCTAGTAAATAATATTAAAACAAAATAGTGTAGGAGAGTTATGGAAGGAGAGGATAAAAAATGCAATTATAAAGATTAAAAATACGGTATAATGTTGGTATATCAAGGCCTAAAATATGAGTGACAGAAAGTTCAATAAAACAAAAATAGCTAAATACATTTGCTTATAAATTCAAATTTACTTAAAGGAATACACAAATAATGAGTTTGTATATTCAACAAATAGATCTTACAGTATGTATAGTAACGACGTAAATACAACCAAACTTACAAACTATGGCATAGACTTCAACATAGTATAGATAAGCCTTCAACAATGTAGCGTCGCCAATTATATATATTTTTCGCAATATCCTTCGACAAATCAGCGTCGCGATAGTACCGGTTCGACTCCTGCGCAGTTCATTAGGTTAAGTTGTGTCGTGACGTAATGGTTGGCTGGCACTACTGACCCACTTGTTAATAAGGCACTGTACACGCTGGCGTTTTATCGGCGTTTTCTTAGCGGCTTATCGACGACTCATTGAGAGTAATTCGTGTAAAGTGTCTGTTACGATTCGTAATAAATATTTTTTATTTCACATGGTTATTTCGTACAAGGTTTCGCCTCGCGGTTTCAATCGCGTAGTTCTTGTTTACGTTGAAATGGATAAAATATAGCATATTGTATTTTACTCCCTGATGAAGCTTTCAATTGGTGAATTTGATCGATTTTTTTCTTTTCTACAAACCTTGTTCTGACAATAACTAATAGAAAAATAAAAAGTCCAATTTAGTTCGGAAATGACATGCGTGCATAAGCTATGTATGTCATTTCGGTTATTCATTTTCATTTATGTAGATAAAAGTTGTTCTCCGAATATCTGTTATGAACAATTAAGAAAATACAACTATATTTGCTATGGTTACTGTATTTCAATTGAGTTTTTAATAACAATCTTGACATCGACCTCTGCCAGAAAACATGGCGGACATTGACAACCTAAGAAATTCACTACACAACAGTTATTTGGGAAATGTCAAGGAATCTGCGTGTCACTATGACAGTAACTGTCAAATACGTGTGTAAAACGATCATTTATTTATTCATATGTTGATAGTAAGTTTGACAGAACCGGCTTTGTGGTTAGTCACCCTATATTTAAGCTGTCGTCTGTTCGAATCCCAGGACAAACATTTGTATTCATGAATATGTCTGTTTGGTCTGTAGAAAGAAGCATGTATTTAAAAGTAGTATATATTGGCCGTGTGTGAAAGAAATTACCCTGGATATTTTTTTTATGACTACTTGCTCCTCACGGTTTCACTCGCGTTCCCGGGGGACCTTAAATTTTCCCAGGATAAAAAGTAACCCATATGTTATTCCAGAACATATTTTAACTCTGGCAAATTTCCAGTAGATCCCTTTACCCGTTTTAGCGTGAAAGAGTAACAAACATCCATCCATCTGTACTCATAAACTTTCACAATTATAATATTAGTAGATATTTTTTAACCTTGAAGTAAGTTGATGTAAACTTCGCATATTTATAAATCTTACGTAAATTGGTTTTTGTCTCGCCGTTAAAACGCTAGTGTGCTAAGACCCTAAGCCTCTTTTACATTGATAGTTCGTATATTTTGCATTATTTTGGTTTATACTATAATTTGTTATTCAAATTACCTAATAGCTATTCTGTGCTTTATTTAGACGAGTAGTATTTTTGGAATACTAAACAACGATTGTACTATAGTTCATTTAGATAGCTTTAGTCAGATAAGGAAATCAGATTATATATAAATGTAGTAATGTAAGTCCAGTTTCTTGCGGGTCCTTTCAATTGATATTTGACTTCCGTAATCATAAATGGCCTAGTAGGATCTAAACAAAATTATTAAATCTTCAAATTTAAATCCTCACAATCTTATATAGGGTACCTAACTAATTGAATCAGGCGAGCAAGAAAGCAAGAAGCGAATCATGTTATAATTTACTTTTGAGTTTCTTTGTGTGATACTAGACAGGGATGATCCTTACTAAACATTTGTTTTTTAGAATTAATAAGAAAATAAACGTATTTATATTATGAATGAGAAAGTTTATGAGTATTGATGGATGTTTGTTACTCTTTCAATCTAAAACTACAAAAAGAATTTGGATGAAATTTGGAACACAGATAGTTTATAACCTGGATTAACACATAGGCTACTTTTTATCCCGGGAACGCGAGTGAAACCGCGGGGTGCCACTTATACACGAATAATTGTTATTATTTATTATCTTCAGCTATGTCTATGTCCCATTGCAGGACCAAGTCCTCTCATCCATTGACTCTCTGTTTATTCACATAGAAGTTGTCCAGTGGGACCTATTCAATAGTAGTTTAGTCCACAGTTAATACTGTTTACATAGTATAAAACAAAGTCGCTATCTGCCGTCTGTCTGTCCCTACGTATGCTTAGATCTTTAAAACTACGCAACGGATTTTGATGCGGTTTTTTTAATAGTTAGAGTGATTCTTAAGGAAAGTTTTTATGTATAAATTACGCTATGACGAATAGGAGCGGAGCATCAATCAAAACTGTTGCAAAAACGGGCAAGTTGCGCGGGTCAACTATAGACAATAATACAAAGTCTATAATCTGTGGCCGTGTTTCCCAGCCGCTATGTGATGTGATTGAGTCCAAAGTTCCAATCGTTTGATGTTATTAATACTCTTTAGGAACTGGTACACCAACTCGCTGATGTTAACTGTGAGCACATTTCCTGTTTTTGTGGAATATTTGACAGGCTGTCATCACATGCCATTAGGGTCGTCAGCGGCTTCTTAAAAGCCGTCAAAAAGCTAGTTAAAATGGCGCCTGTGTCACGCGTAGTTTTGATAGTGTTTGTTAAATGAATAACTCGTAAATTATTGAATACCTACTAGCTGCCTCCGCGCGGTTTTGTCCGCGTAGTTCCCGTGGGAATACAGGGATAAAATATAGCCTATGTTACTCAGTGATAATGTAGCTTTCTAATGGTGAAAGAATTATTAAAATCGGTCTGGTACTTTTTGAGTTTATTCGTTACATACAAAAATACAAATCTTTCCTCTTTATAATATTAGTGTAGATGTAGACTAATGAGTCCCAACAGTTTCACCCGCGTTCGCGAGGGACCATTAATTTTTCCGGGGTAAAAAGTAGCTATGTATATATTCTAGCTCTGTGCCAAATTGCATCGCGATCCCTTCAATTGTTCGTATTAGATATTAACATCCAGACACTAAAAAACAGACCCATGCTTACAAATGTTTGTCCTGGGATTCAAACCCACGACCAGCGGCTTGAGAGTCAGGGTCACTAAATACAAAGCCAACCGGTCTATAAGTTACTACTTTTCCTCGCAATATTCTTACCCATAAAGTACCTTTTAGAAGTCTTTATATAAGTAGACCTACTTATACATAAATGTACCTATGTTAAACAATGTAAATACCCCGCTGGGTGCGTCAGTCCGTTTGTCTCAACTCCCATACTTAGCATAAGGTTAAACCTCATTAAGTATTGGCAATACACCCCTGACCTGCGCGACATTTCAATCTGTTGAACCTACGTGACACCAGGGCACATTACATAGTCTCTAGAGTATGTGCCTCTGGCTCTGTCTTATTGAAGGAAAAGAAAGATAAAGATAATTTATTGCTTGGAAACAGTTTATATATAAGATCTGTTTTGTGGTTCTCCATGTTTCGCTATAACAGCATGCAATTTTAATTCATTTGTATTTAAAGGATTCTATAAATTCAATGTAATTAGCCTATTCTTCTATATATATAAAACAAAGTCCCCACCGCCTGTCTGTATGTCTGAACGCGATGAACACAAAAAATACTGAACAGATTTTCACGATGTTTTCACCAAATTACGGAGTATTTCATGGGGAAGGTTTTTATGTATAATACATCAATATGAACCCGGTAGGTAGCGCTGGTGGGCAGAACGAAGTCTGCCGGGTCTGCTAGTTAATTCTATAAAAGACAAATATTTAGTAAGGATCTTCAATATCGATTATCACACAAAGAAACCCAACAGGAGATTGATACATGTTTCGCTACATGCTTTCTTGCTCGCATGAGTCAATTAGTTAGGTAGGAAATGTTTAAGCACACAAATATTTGTCCTGGTAATTAAACCCACGACCGGCAGCTTATACCAAGCCAGCAGCTGTAGGTCTACGGTCACCGAGTCACATAGGCCATATTACGGCACGGCGTAGGTGCGCGTGAGTCGACCGGTCAGCTGGTCGCAACGTCACTTTCACTCGCGGCCTGCGCGCACGCGGTCAGGTCGAGGCCACGGCGCCGGCGCAGCTTCATGAATGACTCGGTCATGTCTGTTACTATTGTAGGTTGTAGCTGTAGGTAATGTAGGTGTGTTTGTTTGTACTGAGCCCTTAACTAAAACGGACTGCGCGGACTAAAGTAAATGAGAGCTTAGATGTTTTGTTAGACGGGTTATTGATACTAAACAAAGATGGGATTTTTGTATGGTGGTAGCCGATGTATTACTTATATAGATACAGGTATAGTATCGCCCTGCGGTTTTACCAATTTATGTGTCATTTTAGAAAATATTTACCTTAACTCCAAATTTATTTAATTTGTGTCAAATTTCATTGAATGTCTTCTGTTTTGAAAACCGGGAGAAACCACAAGGCGGGACTAGTTAAACAATAATTACAATTCTCGCTATCACGGATTTATTAAGAAGCGTTTCTTGTAAATGATTATTGGTTCCTTATTGACGTATACTTAACGTCGCGGCGTCGTGTTGATTCGCGGAACCGCATCGTCTCCGCTTAAATGTTCCAGTATAATTATATGCACCAGGACGCGCCTGCCTCTCGAGATTAATGTCAAATTATATGTTTATGCAGCCATGTTCAATATGCAAATAAATGTCCTGGGAAATTATTTACACGCGACCGATTTCAGTGACAACGTGTCAGACGTAACTATAAAATATGTAAACTAGTGGCGCCGAGCTCCCGACGATCTTCAATTTTACCTATGTGTTATTCCAGAATATATTCTAACTCTGTGCTGAATTTGATCGCGATATCTTCAGTCGTTTTTCCGTGAAAGAGTAACAAACATTCTCACAAACTATCGCATTTATAATACTAGCATCTAGTTTCAGCCGCGTTCCCGTGGGATCTTCGATTTTCCAGAGATAAAAAGTAGCCTATGTTAACCAAGGGTGTTAGCTAACTCCATACGAAATTTTATTAAAATCGCTCCAGCCGTTAAGACGTGAAGAACTAACGGACATACACTCAGAAACTTTTGCCTTTAAAATATTTGTGTGATTAAAAGGAAGTGTAGATTTAACGGCGTATGTAAAACCTTCCTCTTCAATCAGTCTATCTATTAAAAAAACCGCGTCAAAATCCGTTGCGTAGTTTTAAAGATTTACCAAGACTGTTGGGAGTTTAATTTTAAGTATATGAATAGGTCATGATTTCTTTGTGAGACAGTTGCAATTAAACACCCGTAAAGATCACACGCCAAAGCAGTTTCATTTATCTCGCCATACAAAATTGAACCTTATTACAATAACAAATACATTGGGTCAGACAGCAGAAAGCGACTTTGCTTTATAATATGTAGTGATGATGATGTAGATTTATAACATTACTAGTGGCTCCCCGCGGTTTCACCCGCTTTTTCGGGGATCTTCAATTATCCCGGGATAAAAAGTATCCTATGTCCGTCTCTTGGTTCTGAACCTCTCTACCAATTTTCAGTCAAGTCGGTTCAGCTGTTCTTGAGTTACAAATAGTGTAACTAACACGACTTTCTTTTATTTATATTTATACTAGCTGCTTCCGCGCGGTTTTACTCGCATAGTTCCCGTTCCCGTGGGAATACAGGGATAAAATATAGCCTATGTTACTCGTAGATAATGTAGCTTTCGAATGGTGAAAGAATTATTAAAATCGGTCCAGTACTTTTTGAGTTTATTCGTTACATACAAAAATACAAATCTTTTCTCTTTATTATATTAGTTTATGTACATTCCAGGTGCAGACATGTCGTTTCAAGGCGAGTACGCGGCGCAAGTGCTGGGGTTGTCCGGCGAGGGCGGGGGCCGGGAGGACGCCCCCGCGCCGTCCCCCCGCCCCGCGTCCCGTCCCCACGCTCAGCACACTCCGCACACCCCCCACACACCGCACACGCCTCACGTACAAGACGCCCAAACAGACAACTTTAGGAAAGAAGAGAAAGATAACCATGTTAAGTTTAATAATGTAAGTGGTAAATTTAATTGTTGTCTTTCCGGGGATTTTATATTTTTCCGGGTTATGAAATCATGTAAAGAAATTGTAGAGAGAATAAATTTAAAGCTTAAAAAAAAGTTTTAAATCCTCCCGTTTAACAAATGTTTTACATTTAGGTACCTGTGGCCTGTGGCGAGTGAAAGTCTACCGTCACATATAAAAGTAACAAGTGTGTAAAAGATATTGATATAGGCAAATATTAAAGGATTCAGTTACATGTTATTCTGGCTCTATATCCCTATCCGCATCATATTCACCTATCTCCAAAATTTGACTATATTGTGGACACGCTGCAGCGTGTCAAGCCAAGTTCAAACAAAGGAACTGGCTAACCAGCGCCAACTGTCATTACACTTGGTACCAATTTTGACCCTTTAAGTCCTAACTAATTAATGATTTGTAATGTTCACCAGAGCGGGCGGTACTTATCGTGTGCGGAGGAGGAGGGCGTGCTGGACCTGCGCGCGCGGGACCCCTCCGTCATCTCCGTCGGCTCGCACCACTCCGGCGCCTCGGTCTCCGCCTCCGCCTCCGACCCGCCCGGCTACCTGGACGCTGTCAGGTACCATCTCTATATATAACCTGGATTCCTGGTGCTAGGACTCCTTGCCCTGTAGCTGGGGCAAAGAATAGCAGCTACGGTGCTCCCCTGCCTGTCGTAAAAGGCGACTGAACCCTTGGATCCTTGGACCCGATCGGAACAGCGTCCCGAGCGCCCAGCAGGCGAACCCGAGAAAGACGATGGGTCGATGTGGTCTCGACCCATCGTGCAATAGCACAGCGAGGGTGCTGGGGGAAGCTGTCAATCGCTTCCCCCGAGACAGCCTTTTAGCGTCGCGCATGGAGGGGTCCACGGTATGTGTTCCGTACAGAGAACCCTGACCCCTCTAGCGCTGATGGTGACCACCGTGGGGTTACAATAGTCTAGTATGCTTGTCACAAAAAGACAATCTAATTCCAAACTAAGCAGTGCTTGTGATATGGTAACCAGATAGCTGATATACTACATATAAATACATACTTACATATAGAGGCACGGCTGTACCATTCTTTTCTCGAAGAAATTCAGGCCATTTTGACCACTTGATATATACAAACAGACATATTCATCCATTTAAATGTTTGGCCCGTCAGTTAGGACAGTATCAATGGGAAAATCTTATCAATTCTTAAATATTAACCAAGCTAGTACTAACCTTACACATCCCAGATCATAATATACGACAAATCTATGCAAAAATCATTTCCTTTTCTCAATTTCATTTACTCTCCTTTTGACAGCCCGGTTGGCTTTGTGGTTAGTGACCCTAACTTTCAAGCCGCGGATCGTAGGTTCGAATCCCACCCAGAACAAACATTCGTATGCATGAATATGTCTGTTTGTTCTGTCTAGATGTAAATATGTATTTAAAAGTATTATATGTAGTATATCAGCTATCTGGTTACCAAGCTCACTTTGAAGCTTACTTTGGAATCAGATTGGCCGTGTGTGAAAAATGTCCCAGGATATTTATTTATTTAATTATCTACCTCTCAAATACTCGTTTCAGATCAACAGTGTCCGTGTACTCGGGCAACTCGAACTCGAGCTCGGACCGCGACATCCTGGACCTCTCCATGCCGGACAAGAACTCGATGACGGAGGTGTGCTACGTGTGCGGCGACGAGTACAAGCGCGGCACGCTCTACAACCTGCATACTAAGGAGCCCAAGGATAAAACGGTCAGATTATATCTTGGCACACTTTTCATATAAGGAGAATCGTTTAAAACTGAGCAGAAAACAATGAGATCTGATATCTAATATATAAAATTCTCGTGTCGCGGTGTTTGTGATTAAACTCCTCCGATACGGCTTTACCGATTCTCATGAAATTTTTGTGCATATTGGGTAGGTCTGAGAATCGGGCAACATCTATTTTTCATCCCCCTGTGATCACGGGAACGGGAACTACGCGGGTGAAACCGCGGGGCGGCAGCTAGTATACATATATTTATCTGACACTAGCTGCCTCCGCGCGGTTTTACCCGTGTAGTTCCCGTTCCCGTGGGAATACAGGGATAAAATATAGCCTATGTTACTCACTGTCAATGTAGTTTTCGAATGAAAAAAGTAAAGTACTTTTTGAGTTTATTCGTTACATACAAAAATACAAATCTTTCCTCTGTATAATTTTAGTGTAGATGACAAAACAGAAATACATTACAAAGTTTTATAATTATAATAGGTAAATTACAGACAAATGTTAACAAAAAACAAAAACAGAAACATTATAAGAGTAAAATTATCAATTTAAAATAGAATAAAGGCAAAATAAGATACAAACATTATGTTATAATCATACAAATAAGGAATAATATAGCAATTAGCGATTATCTAGTGCGGATTGGCGGATTACAAACCTGACTTTACAAAATTGTCACATACAACATTCATTATATGTCGCGATAGTTTAACAACAGATGGCGTTGCTAACATGACTTTAGCTTAGTCTGAATTCGATTGGTGAAGAGTTTCTCAGTATATATTTGATTTATGTCACGGTACCCGCAGTCTTAATAATTAACTAACTTCCGCTCGCAGTTTCACCCGTTTTCCCCGGGCAAATATTTGAACATTTTGTTTGCCTCATTTGCCTCATTTGAATTATTGTAAAGTAATATTGTGGGACATTTTTCACACACGGCCGATCTGATTCCTAAAATACATACTTATATAGATACATCATTAAGACCATTTTAAGTCCAAAATACCCAAGTCTGTTAGTTTTTTATTCCTATATACATATATAGTTTTAAAGCAATACTAGGTTTATATAGATACAAAACATACTATTATATTGGTTCAACTAACATGGTCTCCCGCAGCTGTTCACAAGTTGTTCAAACATGCTCAATATTATCTAATACGTAGTTAGATAAGGACATTGACGCATATACGAATGCGTGCCCCAATTCTATGCGCGCTCAGTACGCGTTTGTCTATTTTCTACGAAACTTAATATCGTAAAACTATGTTTTGTTTGGTATGTCCAAGAGGAGACTTATATCTTGTATCAATCAAGTTTGTATACTTTAATGAGCAAGTCTAACTTACTTAAATATTTTGTATTAGCTTCCGCCCCGGATTCCCGGGACCAACAATATTCCCAAGATAAAAAGTAGCAATTTGCTATTCCAGAACGTATTCTAACTCTGTACGAAATTTCATCTAGGTCCCTTCAGGCGTTGTTGCGTAAAAGTCTTAATAAAATATGTAATACATTCTCTAGTTTCGCATTTTTATTATTAGTGGACATTTACTGGAGGTAGGGCGCAACGGATTCGTCCGTTCGAAATTGGAGTAGCCCGACTGGGGTAGTACCTCCACCTTACAGAAGACCGCAGCCAAATAACACTACATGTAGTGTTGTGTTCCTGCGGTGAGTAAGGTAGCCAGAGCTCCATGAGGAGACGCTGTAGCGGCAGTGGGGGGACCAGGGATGGAGTAGCGTCGTAGGGGTATGCAGCAGTGATACCTGTTTAGCCTTTCGACGAAAAATACATTGCGCTTTGTCCTTTTCACTGCCTATACAGTTGCTCCCTTTTTACATGGTCGGCAACGCGTGAATGACGCCTCTGGTGTTGCAAGCGTCCATAGGCTACGGTAACCGCTTCCCATCAGGTGGGACCCTATGCCTGTTTGCCACCCTTGTGGTATAAAAAAAAATATATTAGTAGGACTAGCTGATCTGCACAACTTCGACTGCGTCAGATCTTCCCCGCTCTTAGAATATATCTCATTGATGCTCCTCTCCTATTGGTTGTACCGAGATGTTATATAGCTTATAGCTTTTCTTGATAAATAGGCTATCTAAATATAAAACATTTTTTTTTCAATTTGAACCAGTAGTTTCGGGGACAAGGAAATAAACAAAAAATCTAATCTTTCCTCTTTTAGTCTCCATATTTGTCTCCAAATTTTTTTTTAACTTAATTTAATGGGTTTTCTTGTGATCTGTGTCGCTTATTATAAATAATAATATTACTTATTCCTTAAATCTTTGCATTGACAACGTATTTTCTAATCATCTACGTGCAAAGCCAAGTCCTTCATCCATCCCCCCTCCCCAATGACGTCACCAATCAACGCGCACTGTCTGCGAGTAGATAGGCAATAAATTGAAATATCTCCAGCGCGGGGGCTATCGGGGTCGGGGGTCGGGGGTCGCGACCCCGGGGTTATCGCGAGTGGAAAATATCACTAGTGTTGTGCCAACCTTGCGACCCCGCCGCGGGTTATCGCTCATATGTGTTCCAGTGTTGAGCGTGCTAATAAATAGCCAAGTTTATTTGTTGCATATTTAAAAATTGCTGTTAGGGATTTTTGTGTTGGTAATTTTGAGAGAAAGTACTTTCTGCTTAATGATTTAAATCAGTTTAGGAATAATGGAAATCCAGATATGCAAGTCATAATGTCGATCGATATCTCGATTGTCGCTAGGTAATTTATTGTGTTCAATAAAATACATATTTTTTTCTTTATAATATTTCTTCTTTTATTCTGTTTTCATAGACTAGTATATAAATATAATTAAATATATAACCCAAACCTCTTTTGGGCTTTGAACACGTAACTTTAACTATACATAAAATTAATAATTTTGACCAATCAAAATTGAAAATCGTATGGCAACCGAATCCATTACCAAAAGTTGCGGTTCTTTATTATTAACTTTGTTACAATCAGTCATTAACTGTCTATTGTTGCAACTAAATATAGTAATAGAAAACTTTTTCCTACAAATAAATACTAAAAATTGTATAGAAAGTTAGAACTTGTCCCGTTTCCACTGCCGTGCGTCCACACGCTGAGGACAGTCATTACCCTTGTGCCGATAAATATGGTCAGATATTGTTTTATTCTGTAAGTTTTTTAACTTCAATAATTTGATACTTTCATATACCTAACTTCTTTAAGTTTATTTTGTTTAAATAATTCAGATAAGAGTACCTACTTATTTCTTTATCTAAGTAAATGTATCTTAACCTATACCAAGAATTATTTGATGGTATTTAAAATTGTTAATAGTTGGTTCTGTCATTTTATATCATGTCCCGAGTGGGAATTGAACCCATAACCTAGCATAATGAAGTAGAACTATCTATAGCTGTAATATTTATTAGATTTCTAAGGAGGTAAAGTGATATAGTAAACCAAGGAATCATTAATATTAAAGACTAGCTGATCCGCGCAACTTTGCCTACGTCACATCTTCCCCGTTTTTGCATTTTTTTTTATGGATGCTCCGTTCTCAATGGTCGTAGCGTGATGTTATGTACCCTATAGCCTTCATTCAACTCTAAAATATTGTCTTTAATTCGAACATTGTAATCAACAACTTTAAACAAACCTTTCAGCTTTGTAATATTAGTATAGATGCACGTGCGCCTTAAGTTATTTCTAATCCAACTTCCCCACATGTAATACCGCGTGAGAACTAGCTAGATATCCTACACAAGATAATCCGTAAATAAATTAACAAACAGAATCCCTAGGCCCGACTTAATGTGATAATAATTACAGATAGGGTAGGTAAAGTAAGGTCGACAGTGCACCCGTATCAATGCGGATAAGTACTGCGGCGTTGTTTACACACATTTTACGCCTTTAATTTTGTGTTATCACAAACTATTGCGCGTTTATTGAATAGCCTGGGACATTTCTTCTATGTCTAAAGTCATAAGACCATACTGATTTAATATTAAACAGAGCTTGTACTATAGTATCTAGATTGCTGATATGCTAGTTATAGTGTTTTTAAATATGTACTTATATATTATTTGTTATGTCCCACAAGGGTGGAATGGAACCAAAGACCGGCGGTTTGAAATTTAAGTCAACGCTAACAACCAACCAACAATCAACCATTTTGCCAAATTTTTAATTAAATTTATTATATTGTTGCTAGTAGGTACATTTAATGAAGTAATCATGACATAAAAACTCACATTATGTTAATTTTGTTTCAATTTAAGTAACTAAAACCCCTATAATTTGAATCAATATACCTAAATAGATAAAAAAGATACAAGAAAGAGATAGATTCATGTTGGCACAAACGATCGAGAAAAAATTCAATCCAATTTCGTATAGTCTTGGTAAAAAAATATGTTTACCACTTTTTCACTATGATAAAAGTATTTGATAATATTTACAAATGTCATTACACACGTACGTTCTCTGTAGTGTAAACGTTAATAGATCTTAAGGTTTACTCAGCCGCTAGCCAACTGTATTTACGGAACTAATTTGATATCGCCGCTGTGTGCATGAACCCTTTTAGTACTTGTTACGTCACATATCCATCGTACTATCGATAAATTAACACTACATGTTATGTATACTCATTATTATATATTATATATAGTATATGTACTAAAAATTGGATATGAGCAGTTTTTGTTACATCTGACAAGATCAAAGGTCTAGTAAACAAAATGATGAAAGATTATGTCTCTATGATATAAATAAAACTATTATCATGTATAATGATGTATAATTAATGTGATCTTTCATTAGTGCACAATAATAAGTTAATATTATTTATGGAATTAGTATGTATCATTGACGAATAGTATAAATGATATAAGTCCGAAGTGAGAGCCCTGAGGTACACCCGATGAGGCGATGTATTCATCAGGTACACGACCTCTGTTGATAACGTGCTGAGGTCGATTTGTTAAGGCTTATGATATAATATAAACTGCTGGAACAGCCTACCGTCAACCTTATATAATTATTCTAATTTAGAATATTACATATAATCGTTAACTTTGTCGCAAGCTATAAAAAAGTTATTTACTAATTTAACATTCTATATTTTGAATTTATTTCAACAAATTTTAAAGCTAGTAAGAGAATTGGGATTTAACTGCTATTGCTGGAAATTATGCTCAAGCGTATACTTATTTATCTGATATGTTTCATAATCTAACTATAGCAAACTTATCACGACTATACTTGTATGTTTAAAATTAAATAAATTTGTTCATACAATACATTCGACACTTTCGTTTAGAAGCAACTTTCAGAACCAAGCGTTATGAGTGACATCATAAGTGCTTAAAGGCCTATTTGAATAGAAAAATATTATTTTTAACCGACTTCCCGAAAAGGAGGAGGAGGTTCTCAATTCGGCCGGTATGTTTTTTTTCTATGTACCTACATCGATTACGTCGCGGTTAATAGACCGATTCGCGTGATTCTTTTTTTGTTCGACGCGAAATAGCTGCCAGGTGGCCCCATTAAAAATTTTCTGCCAGTTTGGTCTAGTGGTTTTTATTAAAGCTCAGCTATGCTATTCTGAATTTATACTCGACACTGAAGTCACTCGAGCGAGTATTACCTATCTCGGTCGTACGCATAGCAGCGGCATAAGTGCCCCTCGCTCGATAAAGTCGAATCCTGATTGAGTTTCGGTTTGAGAATAGCATGGCTGTTCTGAGAAGAGCCAGCAAATAATCTAGGTGTAACAATGTTGCAGAACAAGCAGGCGTACTTCCCAATATTCGGCGAGCAGCACCCGCGGCCGGCGCGCTCGCGGCCCAAGGACGCGCAGGGCACCGTGCGCGCCTGCGCCGCCTGCCATCACCATCTGCTGCAGCAGTGGAATACCTACCAGGTATTTACCGCCATCACCATCATCACCGTCAACTTCATCACCTTCTTCACCTTTCAGGTCATCACATGACCCAATTTTTGTTTTTAGGTACCCAAAGGGTAAAAACGCGACGCGCTATCTGTAATAGGGTCTCGTTTTTAATTTTCGTCGAAGTCTCAGGACTTCGCTGTCCGTCCGTCTTTCACCAAGCTTTATCTCAAAAACGGTGATAGCCAGACAATTAAAATATTCACAGATGATGTATTTCTATTGCCGCTATAACAACAAATACTAAAAATAAAATAAATATTTATAGTTTAATAAAATAAGTAGATATTTTAGTTTCCATTTCGTAGGATGTAGGTATTATGGGAGGGGAAATTTTGAAAGTCTATATTAATGAAAACATTTTTTTAGTATAACTGTAAACCGTGGAATGTATAATGGAAACTTAAACGTGAAATATAATTAAAAACATAAAGGAAAGTCAGTAACGTGTAGTAAAAAAAAACACTTATAGCAGGTATAAACGTTTTACATAACAATATAAAAAACATAATCGTTTACGAACAAACAAACAGACGCTAATCTACATTTATTATTATTACATATACAATGTCAATATTAGTGCAACTCTGTTATAAATAATCTTTGTTATGTTTATTCTCGTCGCCGCGTCGTTCGATTGCTAAATGTCCTCTAAATGACTATTGACATTTCACTCCGTTTTACACGTAATGGATAAATAATTCACAGATAAGAAATCTTCTCTCACTTTATTGATTGCTTAATAAACTAGATTCAAGTTTTTGTATACCACTAAGATGGCAAATAGGCATATGGTCCCACCTGATGGGTTACCGTAGCCTATGGACGCTTGCAACACCAGGGGCGTCACTCACGCGTTGCCGACCTTGCAAAAATCTCTTCACTTTTTCGAAGAACCCCATGCTGTACTCCATTGGGAATACCATGGCGGGGAGCTCATTCCACAACCTGAGCATCCGCGGTAGGAAGATCCTCCTTGATTCTACTGTGAAGTGATTTCATTAAAAGGGGAAAGCCCAGTGTCCATAGTGTCTTGGGCCCAGGACGGACAGCAAAAATGAGTATAATAGTTTAGTGTTCCGAAATCATAACTATATTACATGTCTAAAAAATATATTTAAAAGGCCGCCATTGTTTTAGAAACTGTAGAAATTAATAAAAACATTTTGAGGTTGTTTTACGTGTTTTACGTATTGTACAGGGATTGGGGCAAAAAAAGGTCCTTTGCATTAAATATTGTCTTTATCATCAAACATGACCAATATATTATCTAAAAATGGTACAGGAAGTAGTATATTTTGTTCAAATGTAGCCCAACCAATATACCAAAGTACTGTCATTATATGTGCACAACAATCTACCGTGCGTTTTCCTACTATACCATTGCAACAATATTATCTAATATTATCCCTGCTATTTAAATTATTATTTATTAAAATATAAACAAAATATACTTTGCAGCATACATTATATTATACAAAAACAAATCGAAATCAAAACAAACGTGAAAGCAACAAGTGAAATAAGAACTAAAATAGTAAGAATTAAGAAATGCCAACATATCAACAAAATGACAGTGATTTGTCGAGTTAATGTCAAACCAGTGTTTTCATACACAAAAAACAAATTAAACATATAATCGATCGAATCCATTTATCGATTGTTTCTTAATTTCCTTATTTTTATTTTTAATAGCTAAAATACATTAGATTTATTACAAAACAATATTATCTATTAATTAATTTAGCCACCACATTGTGTAAATAAAGTCTGACTCGTGTATTCATTTGAATATTGTATTTAATCAAATCGATACTAATCGTATCGACAAGAAAATAATTTAACTTAAAACGTTGTTTTAACACTCTGGCAACATTTTACGACCTAACTTTTCGATCTTTCTAATAAAAATACTTTTAAGAAACGAAATATAATTTAATGAAGTGGCGGCCTTTTAACTGATTGCAAAATTCATATTTTAATTCAACGAAATTTGTAAACAAAATCATTTCTTTGTATATTACTGTCCACGGTGGGCCCAAAATGGGCTTTCCTCTTTGTAGGATTTAATAAGGAATTCAAAGATACAATATAGCCTATGTCACTCTCTGATAATGTAGCTTTCCCTTGGTGAAATGATTACGAAGTATTTAGTAGTTTCGAAGCCTAAATCTATCCTCTTTATTATTAACGTAGTGTTTCATGAATTATGCCTCCTTAGTCCGGACTAAGTAATTAAATATCTGGAAATGCAAACCCTCCCAACGTTATTACTATGTAAGGTTATAACATCAATTAATTTTATACTCAAAGTCGAAGTCTTACAGTTGATCCGACACGTTCGTATGTCAAAGTTAATTATATTGATTACATAGAAAATTATATACACTGAAATTTTAATGAGCTCATTATTATTAAGTTGAAAGTATATTTTAACTAGTGGCTCCCCGCGGTTGCAATTGCATTCCCGGGGAATCTTCGGGATAAAAAGTAGCCTATGTCCTTTGTGAGGCCCTAGACTATCTTCTTCTTCTGCCTGCCCTTATCCCGCCTATGCAGGGTCGGCACAACATGTGTTTTTCTTTCATTCCTCTCTAGGCTTTAGTCTATCTGTGTACCAAATTTTATTTAAATCGGTTCAGTAGTTTTAGCGTTAAAGCGAGACAGACAGGGTTACTTTCGCCTTTATATTTTATTATCATCATTATAAATTTATAATATCAGCATAGATAGATGAGTAAGCAAATTTCAGATGTCGTTCAGGATAGGTAAGCAACCATTCGAACTACATTCGTACTAAGCACTCAAGTCTGTCTATTCAAAAGCGCTTGTAAGAGGCGTAAATTGAATAAATTTTGTTCCATCAACTAATTTGGGTAGTAAAATAGTATATAACCTATATCCTAGTGGTTCTTTCTCTAGGTTTGCTCTGTAAGTATTTTTGCGAAATTACTTATTATTATCTCTCACATGTAATATCATTATTTTCCATTGTAATATTGATAACGCAGTACAATGACTGATTATATTAAATCTACTGTAATTTTCTCGTATTGTGTTATTACTTGTATATTACTTTTGTAATTATTATGATACTACCTTAATCCCTGCGGTTTCTCCCTCGTTTTATCTTAAAATATCTTCATTAAGTAGTAGAATTACATTACATTAAATTAGTTTTTCTGTTTCATATGTTTTCAATAGATCGAAAATGCTGCTGATAATTTTTGTGAATATATAACGGGCACTTTTTACCATGTCATTGAATTACAAACTGACAGACATTCAACCGGTATGTTATTGGTTTATAAACATACCTTTTTTATGCAATTATTGGAAGTTATTGAACATATATTAATTAGTATTCTGTAGTAGTCTTCCTGCCTAAGCAGGGTCGGAACAACATGTGTTTTTCCTCCATTCATCTCTGTCAGGCGTCATTTCAGTCATCACTCCCTTTCGTAATATTATGCTAAATTACCTACTTGTTTACAATCACCAAATAATCATCATGTCGCAGGTTGAAGTTTAACCACCACGTGGCTATTATCACGTTCGTTTTTGATGGCGTTCGTGTGCCCGATATAAACGCACTTGTCATCACGGTCAGGGGTTGTCAAAGTTAGATATTTTGTCCCTCAGGACGCCAGTGAATATTTTTAGGGGTCACTTTTCTAGTGTGATAAAATTACATTGAAGTATCAATAAATTTAACATTTGAAAACCTTTATTTTTTTGGTTAAATTATTAACGCTATTTTACGAGAGTTACTTAACTTTGGTAATCGATATTAATCCACACGGTGACAGTTTTAAGTAGAATCCCTTTTTGACAAAAATTTTGATCTCTACAGAATCGATGGAAGGTGCATTTTTAAAGCTTTCTGTATTTACTACTTTCCATTTATGTAGGTTTACTTTATGTCTCAGGGTTCTATGAAATATCCACCGGTAGCAACCACTTACTTTCAGTTACATCATCTGCTTATTTGTCGGCTTTTGTTAAAATCTATTTAATCAAGTTCTTAAATACGAGATCACCTAAGTAAACAAAGTCTATTGTATTCATTTCTTTATGCGTATTACATTTGACAAACAATATATATTACCACCGGCACCTGCGAGTTATGACACAATAATATGTAATTTTTTTTGTCAATTTAATACTTTTATTGTTTACACAGTCTGGTGTTGAAGACACGTGGATGTAAATAATGATTCAGATATAACGTTAATATTCTGAAAGAAATTATGTTACTACAAGAAACGTTCATACTTAACCCCAAAATATTCAAATATTCCATCTTAGTAAAAGCAAGAGTTAAGAGTCGAAAATCCGTAAGGGCCTAATCGAATAAATAATTTTTATATCCCCAACTTAAGGGTGCTACCTAAAAGTTTGAGCACCATCTCAACTTGAGACAATATTGTATTGTTTTAATTTTTATAATTGGTCCCGTATTTCACATATCGTGTCGCCTTATCGTTATGTCGTCTCGGGTCAAAGTGGCTGCTTGTACCTAAGAACTATCGGTCCTACAATCAATATTCGACCTTAACGTAAGCAATTTGAAGTGGTGTTCCGAATGGCACAGATTAGGGTAATGACGTCCGGTTTCTGAATTAGATAACTCGCTTCTGATATGCTCTGTCTGTCCGAACGGGTTAATCTAGAGAGTAATTAGGTGTTTTGATACTATATTTAATTTAATTTTATTGGAAATTTAATGGTAGAGGTAGGTAATGCATGGATTCCCCTGGGTAATAAAAAAAAAAAAAAAAAAAAAAGGTAATGCAAGAAATAATAGTATCAAATGAGAATTACTAACCTTGTAAGATATAAAAGCAATATTTGTTTATTAGATTTTAATTTTAAATATGCAATTTGCATGTCTCCAATGATTATTATAGATAAAAAATAACAATTCCTATGTTAATAATGTCACATATACGCAATAACTGGTCGTAGAAATGCCAGACTTAATATTGAGCATAAATGAACGGTCTTTTTTTATTAGATATTTAAAAATAAATAACCTCGTGATATTATAAAATTGTCACTAATTAAATTGCTGACTTAATAAGATCATTTTCTTTAAAAATAGTATTTTCATTTTGGTAAAATTCTTTAATTTATGTATTAAAATGTTACCTTCATTAATTATATTATTTATCTACCTATACCAGCTTACATAAATATTCAATTAGATTATTTCCAAATTAATAGCGATAGGTGCCTTTTGGCCATAAAATTAATTTATCATTCATTATACAATTAATTTATTGAATGAAAATTTTATGATAAAATTAGTGTGTCGTTAAATTAGCAGTATCGATTGGCAAATAATTGAATTCGATTGAGAGGTAATAATATTAGCATTCCCGTTCTAAACTACATAACGTTTGAGATCTCGTGTTTGCGTCTATTAAAAAAAAATGGATTTAAAATTCAGAGTCCGGCAACAGGTTGTGCATTTGCACAATTATCGCTCATCATAAACCTTTTAGCGTCCCGCGACAAGGAAAAATAATCGACACTCAAAACATTTTCTCATTTGCCATTTCCCACTTTCACAAGCACGTCGTCTACGTAAACAAACAGTGCAAATATACGATGTTTGACTATGTAATCATTGTTGAAGCGAGTGGGGTCTATCGTGTGACCCAGTAACACGGTTCGCGTAATGTCAACCGCGCGCAGCTCGTCAGTCGCGTGTGGAACCGTCGCGCGCGCAAACGTCACTCGCACCCGCATCTGATGATAACCGAATGCCGAGTCCACACGAAACAACTACACACCGTATCAGTGCCAATTGTGATTTGTCAGTGATAAAAGAGATAACACATTGTTTCGGCCGTGAATTGTGTTGTTCACCAGTGATAATGTCCCCGCCGGTGCGCGAACGTGATGTGGTACAAGGGTAAATACATGGTGCCGATGTTGAGTGAGGTATAACAACAGTTCTAAAAAATGTAACAGGTGTTTTAACAGTGGTATAAATCGGTGTTGTTATTAAAGCAGGTCGGTAAAGGGGATGCGATGCTGGTACGGATGTGCGCTAAGGAGGATGGCCCGTTAGCCAATGGCAAGGTAAACAAACGCCGCGTCGGTGTGTCGTCTATATATGTCAAAATGAGTTCCTATTTCCCATGGTGATGCCATATCTTGAGATCGACGTTGCTAATAGTCCAAATGAGGTTCTTTGTAAAATAAATAGAAACTTTTAGTAGATCCCACGGCCGATATATAGCTATTTTTACTGTGATCTTATCGTGAATGCCATAATACAATAGGTATCCTATTTTTATGACAGTATATTTTAGAAGCTGTTTGGTGTTTCTAGGCAGATATACATGTTAAGTTTTTGATGAGTCAAAAGACTAAGTAAAAAGATGGCATGGCTTATATTTTTATGAAACACTAGATTATGTGTCTATTTCGATTATTGGGACGGTTACAATCCTTTTATATACGCTAGGTCCTTTATTATCAAAGGTTTTAAATAATTTCTATGGCTTTTAAAATCAGGCTTCGAAATTTACCCATGAAAACTAAGCCTAATTGTAGTAAATAGAACAAGGCTCAGGTATAGATAGCAGTGACCTTTTCCCATCAGATGAACTGTCCGTCTACTAAATTAAAAGTCTCTGCATTAGTTCAATCATCCAATAGCCTATAGAAAGTACCAAATTCAAGTTTACATATTAACATTTGTCGCGTAGAATTTAATTTTATCGCATATCACAACCATGTTGCTTTTATCACAAACCAATTTAGAGAAAAAAAAATAACAATCAATTATGTAAATACATAGCATAAAGACACATAAATGTGAATATTTGTCTGTACAACTGTTTGAATTAACGATAATTTAATCTTGACAGTTGTTTTATCTTGACATTTCGGTTGACACTTTGATCTTCACCTTTGACATCACTTCTTGTGATGCTTTTCAAGTCAAAACTTTGAATAATTTTACATACGCATTTATAGTCTGTTTTATATCATTAGGTAAACTGGGTACTACCGGTTTTATCCGCTAAGCTACAAAATTAAATAAACGGTTCAGTAGTTTACACAACATATTTGATTAGTCTGGGACCAAGTTTTCTTATGAATTCATCCCCACCATATGGTATGTATGGACGTATTATTTAGAACTAGTGGCTCCCCGCGGTTCCATCCGCGTACCCGGGAGATCTTCCATTTTCCGGGATAAAAAGTAGCCTATGTCCTTTCTTAGGCTCTAGACTATCTGTGTATCTCAAATATAACTTTGAGTTCAGTAGTTTTAGCGTGAGTTAGGATTACCTCTCTGAATGACTGGTAGAATTGGAAGATAACCATATGTGCTTCTGACCCAGCTTAGGCGGGAGGAATTCAGAAGGTAGAAAGCGCGAAGTTTTGCTTCAGGTCAGAGTAGGCTCCTACGATCGTAGATAGTTGAAGGAAATACTTTGTTTTCTCAACTGAAGCGAACCTTCAGTGTGTCACTTAGACTGTGACAGTTCTGTTACATTACTTAGACTTGTGACTGAAACAGCGTATAAAAAGAAAAAACAAGTAAAAGAAAAAAAGGGGTCAGAACAGAAGGCTTGCCAAATTTTTTGCTCCGCTGAACTGAATTGTCAAATGGCATTTTTTTCATTAGCTCTGACGTCTTTTAATACAAAAACAATTCAGCGTGAGTCGAATAGCAATACAAGTATACGGTTATATCTCGTGATGAATTATTATCGCTGATGCTATCTATCAGATAGTATGATTTATCGGCTATCAACAAATTATCAGTTTTCATTCACTCGACGTTTGCATGCGCTGTCTGTTCAAGAGTACATGATGGTGACAAATCAGTCCCTCTTATATTTTCACCGACTTCAAAAAAGGAGGCTCTATGTTCTGATGTATTGTTTTTATTATACTTTCTTTATTTATCATATTGGAGACTTCATTTGAAAATTTACAAGACTGATATTTTGTATGTTTACAAGCACTTATATAAATATGTAGTTTAAATCTTATACTGGTTCGAAAGGTCTGCCGTAACCATAAGAGATTTTCGACAATAGTTGCTACAAGAAGACGTATGACTCTTAAGAAGCAATTATGTTTATTATTTAACAAAGTTCAAATACCGCCACGTACAACCAATATGTACAGACGTATACAAAATCCGTAAAATTTCTAAATCCAAACGTCCCAACGGTGTCATGTTTGATCAGAAGGCGCTACTGCTACCGCCTCGATGACGCACACGCGCCGTGAGTTTGTTTATATATATGTACATTTGCATAGGTGTCTGCCGTGTGTTTACTCACTATGCCTTGCCACGGAGTTTAGAAGCGTTTGTGTCTTTACGCGTCTAGAATATCTTAATTACAGTTTTTTACACCTTTAAAAAATCTACCGTACGTCCTCAATTCGTACGTAATATCAAAATTTGCATCATATTACACTAGCGACCAACACTGGCTTCGCACAGTTAGCAGAGCATTATTATAGCTAATCAAAAACTGAACACAACCACACCTTCCTCTTTCTTAAAATCCGTTGCGTAATTTAAAAGATCTCAGAGTACAGACGGTTTCAACCCAGTTTGTTCTACAGTAAGGATAACTCATTACATGTTTCTATACGGTCACCTGCCCCTGATCTTGTCAATATCTACCATCTTGAATTGAATCATATGTTAGAAAATAAATATCATTGGCACCTAACTTGACTTTGGTCCATCAACTTTATCATCATTCTTTATCTAATCCTCAAGTTAATGTACTGACATCAATATATCTGTATCGATATTGACTGATACTAACATATCATCGATTTTGTATCGTGGTTATGTTGTGACGTCACACGATAATATTATCACACCAGTTTTATCTGGATCTGAATATGTTATTTACATTTTTTTGGCAATAGCGAATAAATGAGTGTTTTTGTTTGGGTTATTCCATTGATATATCAAATGTCACAGATGAGATGAACTGTTTGTTCTGAGTATAAATTACACGTGACCCAAATTTTGGACTAACATGCTAGAACAGTCATATATGAAGTTTACATGGCCATGCCAATGATTTCTACTATCAAATAAACAAAATCTATAACTAACCCTTTCACACACTATGCATCTCTCAAATTAAGCTTTTCATATATCTTGGGTAATACCACCACTATTATCTAATTCAGAACTAATATCTCTGACGTAACTAACAATTTATGAACACGATTAGCGGCTTTAGTAGCCTAATTGTACAATAGTTGTAATGATAAAAACATTATTTTCTTCTAAAATTAAAAGACATGAGTCATAACATATACCTATCATTTCTACAGAAATCAAATTATTTTTATTCCTTTACAACCACTTATAAGTCACACGCTCATTTCGGACGGTTGCTTTTGCTGAGAAGTCTGATAAACTTAGCAATTACTCACACCCAATATGCAGTAGGCAGAAACATTAAAATTTACATAACTCATTATAATCTGGTGTTTTCATAATTTGTATTCCAAGAAAGCTTTATCTTATACTTATCATTCTCTTCACTGACCAACCTGAATACTAGGATTGTTGGCATCAGAATTTACATTTAATTGCTATAATTGCCGATGCCAAATATTGGTAAAATATTGATGTGGTTCGCGGAACGTTGGATGAATTTCCGTTTCATTTACCTTATGCTTAATGCCTTTGCTTTGGATGACTTTGGATTGATGACAACTAAAAGAAATACTATGAATGTAACTAGATGCTCCATACCGTTTTAGTCGCGCCACCTGTTTTTAGATAGTCTTTCAGGCTAATTTTACAATCACAAAAAACCAGACTTGAACATTAAGTATCTTACGTTTAAGATCGATATGTAATGCCTTTCCACTATTTCAAAGTACAGCTTTATATTTAGACGATATTTTATCAAAGTCGCACTAGTTTCCCTCTGTTCACAATTGATCATTAAGCGCATCTATCTATACATTACAGTTTATACCACCAACAATGATAATGAGAACATATTAATAGCTGGTGCATTATAAAAAGTCGTAATTATCAGTTGCTCTGACCCCTTACGGCAAGATCACTGGCCTCTATGAAAAAACTGTTGACCCCTCCGCCACTGATAACAGTACTGACCCCCACGTTATTGACATGCATGTTATCTCACATGTAAGTAATTGAAGATGCAGCTATCATTATGCGTTTAATGTTGTATTTAATACTTCATTGGATACCCTTAATAGATATATAGGTAGAACCTGACCTCTTGGAGAGACGTACAATTAATTAGAGATCATGTTATTTCAAAACCTAAATATTTTTATTCAAATAGTCCTTTGCAAACAGCTCTAAAGCTTGGTTTGGGAAGTTACTTTTACTGAGAAGAGCTGGCAATAAACTCAGCAGCTTATGTACTGGTGAATCCTGAATGTCTTTAGGTAGTTTGTTAAAGAAACGTATCCATTGCATAAATGAATTTAAGACTTTGTCTTTACCCCCTAATTTTCCAAAAGAAAAACTCGTTATGCAAATTCCAAGCAACGCCATTGACTAAAATATCAATCTATTAAAAAATATGATAATGTATGATTGATTAAATTTGTAAGTTGTTTTGAATGAATGATGTACCACGGACTTTAAAAGAGATTAGTAAAAAAAACAGAAAAATTATAATGTAATAATAAACAGACTTTGTCTCATTATTATTAGCTATCTATGCACGTGCAAATTCCCAACGTCAATAAGTCACACCGGTTTTGTATTTGGAACAAGTTCATGCATTCGATTAGTCAATCTTTGTACACGTTATCGCATATTTGTATTAAGATTAAAGAGATAAAAATATTCATTTATGAATATGACTCTTGTATGTGTATCAGATAAATTTTAACACAACCAGCTTATATTTTTATTATAATATCACACTGATGATGATAAAAACGTGGTGTTCCACAAGGGGCATGATTTGGTCCATCGTTATATCTTAAAGGTATTACCGTGCACATGAATTTCGCCTATCTAATCTATTTTAAAAATAATCATGAAATATAAATAATAAAAAAGAAATCCCTACTTTAGATAAGTTAATCGGTGTTGATTTATTGTAAAGATTTCTATGTTAGATACGATATGATATAAGCACATTGCAATTACTTTTACGATAAACTTAATTAACCTTTATTATTTGTCGTTATAAATAGGCGTAGTGCTTAACGAAACGCTATTGCACAGACCTATGATCAAAAGGGTGCAGTATGAAGGGACTAGAGAATGTGTAAACCTTTATATGGTGATAACTAGGGTATATAAGGACTTACGATTCGCGTACCATAAAAATTATATATATCTTTTGTACAATTTTAAGAATTGAAGTTTAAGTTAACATCCATTTTATAATAATTTTGTCCTACAGCATGACCATATTAAAGACTACATTTGTTTTTAGTTACCATGTTACAACTTGCATACTATAAATACCAAACGTGACCGGCAGATGCGCGGCGTGCCAGCGAACGAGCGCGTGTACACCCTCCGCACCCGTCCTCCCTCCCTGCTACCCCCCTCCCCCTTGAGCCTGGCGAGCTCCGGCGACAAGTCCCTCGCCACGCACACCCACTCTCCCTCCCTAGAGCGGCCCGCCAGCCTACCCCCCGCGCCCCCCAGTACAGCCACCTTCGTCTGCTACGTGTGTGGAGTCAGCGCACCCAGCAGCCAGCTCAGGCTAGTCTACTGCTGTCCCAACCCCGAGCGGGAGCCGTACTACCCCTTCATTACAACGTTGAAACCGCACTCGGATGCAAGCCCTATTAGTCCGCAAGGTGAGTGTGTTTTCTATTATTATTAAAAGTTACAGTAACAGATTACAAATCACACATAAAGAAGGAAAAAAAACCTTATTTCAGAGCAAGAACAGAGTTGTTTTTAAACTAAGTACATAGTCAACCTACATAATAAATATCTTGAGAGTTATTTATGCTAAAAGAGACTTTCATACTTTCGAAGTTCTCTCAGGGGGGTTTTTAAAGCATCTTCAATGTTGGCAACATTGTATTTTGTTCTAGAAATACCACTTGCTCATCAAGCGTTTGTTGTTTTATAAGACCCTGGTGCATCAATGGGGGATGTACCCTACGATCTTAAAGGTAGAAGTTCCACTGTCCGCCACGTAGACTACAGTTTCACTATTGCCAAACGAAATTAGACTCTAAACACTTGCTACAGTAATGGATATTCCTATACTATTATACCATTTGTACTATGTCTACGTTGCAGGTATGGTACAAATCTGCGCGTCGTGCAACAAGGGCATGCCGCACAAGTACCCCGCGTACGGCGACAACGGAGAGGCGAACAGCGCCCAGAACAACTCACACACTAATAATATTAGGTGAGACACCATGCTATATGTGAGAGAGACACACTATCATTTTAAATACAAGATATTTTGCCCCGCGTTTCATGCGGGACATTTAACTTTTCCAGGGCTGAAATGTACCCATGTCCTTTCTCAAGTTCTGCATCTGTGGTAAAAATTGGTTCTGATGTTTAGGTTTGAGAGCGTAACAGACAGACAGACAGAGTTACTTATACATTTATATTAGTAGGGATATCAGGACACAAAAGCTCAAGCTCTGCTCAGTCAGGCAGGTATGTACCTCTTTATATTACACACTAGTAGCTCCCCGCGGTTTCACCCACGTTCCCGGGGGATATTTAATTCTCCCGGGATAAAAAGTTGCCTATGAACATATTCTAACTCTGTGCCAAGTTTCATTACGATGCCTACATCCATTCTTTCGTAAAAGAGTAACAAACATACTCACAATCTTTTGCATTTATAATATTAGCAGGATGTTCTTTTGTAGAAAACCCAAAACTATTTAAATCCACATGACTAATGTTGAATAATGCGATAGCGAAAAAATATGTACAGAGATTATAATCAAACAAGAAATGTATTAAAAACTGTGATATTCCCCACATTAGTTGTATTATAGTAGAAACGCATAATGATATGGCACTTTGATATATAATATCTTTTCTCATAATCTGATCTATAAGATATACCTACATATCATTTTTGACACTATATTTTTTCTGCCAGATAAAATTATTTTAACATCAATAAAGTGTTTTAAGATACTTATCTGTCTGTCTGCGATATCGTGTTTCAGATCATTTATATTATCGGAATTCTTTGAAAACTCTTGGCCATTTTAATTTTAAAGGAAAAAAATTATGTTTAACGTCAGTTTTTGAGCCAAAATGGATTTTAGGCCTTAGTAATAAGGCATATATTATGCTGTTCATTATTCTTATCAACATATTAATTTTACTTCTGGTTTTTGCATTTATATATTAGAGATATGTATGTAAATTTAATGAACAGTTTATGATCATAAAAGGATTTGAAACAGCAGAAAGATCAGCCCCCAAATATTACAAAATACGAAACTAACCTAACTTAACATTTGTTAAAATTCAATATTTACTATGACAATTAGCACTGTCATAGTTCGTGCATATGCAATGCACATTGACCACACATTAAACTAGATACCACAGATTTACCTATTTTTCGTGACTAATGTAACAATGATTCTATATGAACTGTCACAGTACTACTAACGTATATTATAAAATTCTTAACTACTAGTAAGGGGATGATAGCTCAGTGGTATAGACGTCAAATAGTGTGGAGGCTGTCACGGTCTTGCAAATCCTGCGGTCAAAACAAGCCCTATCCTTGTATTATAAATACGAATGTTTGTGATGGATGGATGTTACTCTTTCACGCCAAAACGGCTGAAGGAATCTGCTTGGAATTTGGCACAGAGTTAGAATATTTTCTGGAATAACACAGGCTACTTATTATTCCGGAATAATTAAACCGCGGTTTCATCCGCATTCCCGGGGGTACACACCACTAGTACAATATAAAGAAGCTGTAAAATTCAATAGTAGCTTTTTGCGGTGTCTAGACCAATCAATGGTCAATGTCTATGCATCACATCGCTTGCATAACCGTCTGGTCGCGTGCGTGTGCGCCTCGTTAACGTACGGTATATTACGAGGGCGGATCTGGTGTCGCATAGCAACGAGGCTATAGATTATTTTTAGCATTTGACATTGTATTTCAGACTATATTTAGTTTTGTTTGCCCCATAACCACCTATATAATAGCATTTAATTTGCATATATACATAGATAGAATCTCCCAGCGGTTACGCCCGTTTTGTCGGGGCATCTTCAATATCCCCCGGTATAAAAAGTAGTAATTCAGGTTATAAACTGAGTTCCTAATTTACTCCAAATCTGTAATTTTTGCATAACAAACATCCATCCTCACTTGCGATGGATACGGGGATCAAATATAGCCTATGGTACTCACAAATAACGTGGCTTTATATCGGTAAAATAATTTATAAAATCGGTTCAGTAGCTTCAGAGATGACCCCCAAAATTTTATTACAATTCCTTCACTAATCAATTGAAAGGAACTTCGTTCCATCCGGGTGTCCCTTGACACCTCTCAAGTTTTTTTACTTATATTGGATACATGTACTAATGATGCTTAACAAATTGTTTACAGATTTAAGCCTTACGAAATTAAAACTAGTGGTTCAAGTCAAGCGACGAAGCGGCCGTCCAACGCGCTCTCGAGCAGTCCGCACAGCCAGATCGTCTCCGGCGAGAATGGCATGGGATTGTATAGGTATATCACTTTTAGTAACCTTTATTTCCTGTATAAATTACAAAAGAATATCTAGTTAAAAATATGACTATAACTTTGTCAAGTTAGATGGTATTTGACTATAATGTTTTTACTTGATTTATAGGAACGATGGTAATAATTTGCATGTTAAATTAAACTAGAGAGCACTTTCCCAAAATTAAATTTTAACATGCTATATGCATACATGCTTGTATGAGAGCACTTTTTAATGCTCAGTATTCTAGTTCAGGCCCTGGGTAAACACATAATAATAATATCCTAAATTCAAAAGTGTTCCTTATTTTTTTAAATATTTCTACAATTAGGTTCACCTCAAGAATTAGTCATGTTAATTGTTAGTAACGTTCAAACTAATAATAACAATCAATTTATGTTAAGTTTGCACCAAAACAATAACTTTTAATCCAGAAGTATGTTTTCTAATTTTATAAATATTTCTACAAAAATTCATCTTTAGAATAAATCACGTTCCTTGTTATTAACATTTAAATTAATGTTTTACCGTAACAATAACTATGTAAAAATCATCTAAATCATGTAAAAATTGCTTCAATGTAAATTTTTGTATTTCTGATTCCAGATGCTACGTATGCGCCGGCCTATTCCCCCAACAATCCATGGAGTGGCTCTCCACCACCGCGGAGTACATGAACTCGCACGCGATGCACTTCCCTTGCCTCGCGGGGGCGGGGGCCGGGGCCGGGGCGGGGTCGGGGGCCGGGGCCGGGGCGGGGGTCGCGCCGGGGCCGGGGCCGGGGCGCGGGGGCCGCGTGCTGGCCTGCTCCCGCTGCGTCCGGCATCTCGCTCGCCAGTGGGAGCTCATGGATGCAGAGAGGGTGCCCTTAGAACATAGAAGGTATGTGTTGATGCTACGTGTGCGCTGGCCTGTTACCCCAACAATCCATGGATATGCCCCTGACCCCCCTCCCATAACGGGAGGGGGACATGAAGGGCCCGCCGAGATGGGCGGGCGGTCGTCGGAGGGGGACTGGACTAGTGGCTCCACGTTTTTGGGATCTTCAACTTTCCCGGAGTAAAAGGTAGCCTTTCCCACGCCCTTATTATCTTGGTACCGGGGCGGGGGTCGCGCCGGGGCCGGGGCCGGGGCGTGGGGGCCGCGTGCTGGCCTGCTCCCGCTGCGTGCGGCATCTAGCTCGCCAGTGGGAGCTCATGGACGCGGAGAGGGTGCCGCTAGAACATAGAAGGTATAAAATAAATGTCCTGGGACATTTTTCACACACGGCCAATCTGATTCCAAACTAAGCAGAGCTTGTGATATGGCAACCAGATAGCTGATACTACTTTTAAATACATACTTATATAGATATTAACATCCAGACACAGGACAAACAGAAAAACCATGCATACAAATGTTTGTCCTGGGTGGGAATCGAACCCACGACCCGCGGCTTGAAACAGCGTCACTAACCACAAAGCCAACCGGGCTGTCGTTTACTTGTTTAAATTTGGTACAGAGATAGACTAGAGATTGGGAACGGTCACTTTTATCCCAGGAAATTTGTAGGATCCATGGGAATGGGGGGAAAGGTAGAATATGACAATTTGAAAATATGTGCAACAATAAATATATAAGAGCCGCCCCAGTTTGAAAACAATGATGTGCAAGAATTATGTCCCTAGGAAATTCTATGTATTATACATCTGCATATTATGATTAAAATACTTTCAATACTTGTTAAATATGAACAATTTAACCCACCAAAAAGGAAAATAGTAAAGCTTATTACTATAATATAAACCAGTTATAAAACCTACTCAAATCACTGAAAATGCAAAAAATATAAATATACAAATGATACAAACTTGTATTTACAAACATACGTATTGCAGGTATACGGAATTTAGGCAGACACACAACTCTTGTAATTCAAATAAAAATCAACAATAAAGACTTTTTATTTTTATTATTTAATCATTTGATTGCAGGTATAACATCCCGTCGCCGCTGCCGCTGCCGCTGGCGCCGGCGTCCAGCGCGGCGGCCAACGGCGAGCGCGTCATCCCCACGCCGCCCTCCACCGCCTCCGACCGCACCGTCGCCAGCAATACCGGTCAGTACACGCACTACTAGCACTACTCTCTGAAGGATCTAATACCAAATAAGGTGATCCGACAGAGAACCAGAGTAAACGACATAGCCCTTAATATAAGCAAGCTGAAGTGGCAATGGGCCGGTCATATTAGCCGTAGAACCGATGACCGTTGGGGTAAGCGGGTTCTTGAGTGGAGACCGCGAATCGGCAAACGTGACGTAGGACGCCCTAAGGCCAGGTGTTCGATATCTCCAAAGTGGCGGGGAAAAATTGGATGGGTAAGCCCAATGGCGTGCGCTGGAGGACCAGCCTATGTTCAACAGTGGACCAGGATAGCCTGATAATGATGATGATGATGACCTGCACTACATGCTGTCGGAGTTCAATTTTAGTGTATGAATATGTCATGACAGATTTGTGAGACGGTTGCAATTAAACACCCGTAAGCGCACGTCAAAACAGTTATTATCTCGCCATACAAAAGTGAACCTTATTACAATTACACATGCATTGTTTAATTAAATGAAATATATTTACTCATTCAAATACGCCTTGAAAATGAAAGTATAGAATATCCACATAAAATTGGTATAGGATCCTGGGAACCTGTGTCCCACTTTGTCTGAGAAGCAGAGGCCTCAACTAAGTGACTTATTTTCATATGCTGTATTATCTAAAATGTGTTTGTTAAGTTCTGAAGCTGGGTAAAATAAATTATTTATTTTTATTTTATACATCGTCAAGACGTCATAAGTGCAAAACAATGCTTCAATGTTTATCATCATCATCATGTCAGCCGTAGGACATCTACTGATCTCGATTATCGACTCCCATGTTAATACATAAAAATACTAAAAATTGTTAACAAAAAAAAAAATGTTTATAATAATCTGATAGAAAATAAATGTCTTACTGTAAAGTAAGTTAAGTTTGACTTCGGATCAGTAGTAACTTCAGTAGTTTTTACCTTTATAAGAGGCAGAACTAAATTTAAATATTAGAATACTATGATTTTAATTTTGATAATACCTGCGTGGTGGACTATGGCCTACACCCCCTCCATGTTATGGGAGGCTCGAGCTCCTCGGTGGAAACGTATATGAGCTGATGATGATGAATGAATGTATTTGTTTGTATTGCAGCGTGCACGTCGATATACTGCTTCCTGTGCGGGCTGCACTCGGACTTCACGCTGGCGCGCATCCTGTACGGCCAGCCGCAGGGCAACGCGCCCTACTTCCCCTGCCTCCTCACGCACCAGGTACTAACTTGGATATATTTATTTATTTCTAACCAACTTTAGAAAATAACAAGGTTCTATGTTTATGTTTTTTTTATCTATAAATCTATTGTGTATCATTTCTTATTCGCTTTGTATGAGTTTTATTTAATAACAACACTAAACACTTTATTTACTCATACAATAAGTATAACATATAAATACAACTTAAAATTAGATTAGAAATAAAAAAAAAATTAAAATAAATAGAAAATATGTCCCAAATCGCTTGTTGAGTGGTGTATCTTTGTATATGATTAATGACTCCCTCCGGTTATACCCGCGTAGTTCCCGTTCCCATAGGAATAAGCAATAATGAATAATGTAGCTTTCTACCAGTGTTTTTTTTTCATCGCATCATTAGTTCCAGAGATTACCCCTTACATACAAACTTTCGATCTTTATTATATAAGTTTATATATAGTAATTTTATCTTTTTAATATTCATATCCTCGTTAAAAAAGCCCTTGTTATATTCTATGTATGGTTTTGTTGTCTGTTATGTTAATGTAATTAATATGATTGTTTGTCCCACAGAGTCATCCAAACGCGGAACAGTTAAGAGAAAACGGTTCCGCACTAGTCTGTACATTTTGTTATCACTCGCTACTCAGTCAATGGAGGAGGTATGTTCATTTGATTATTATTTATACTCACATTCGATTATGATACAACAATGGTGATAGGTATTATGAGGTTATTATTCAAACTGTGAGTAGTTTGTAAATTAATGATTTAATTATCCCCTGGCCTCAAAATCATGAATATAACAAATATAACCTAACATTATATTAGCATCCTGTTTGTACGACACGTCGGCTGGCTTTGTGGTTAGTGACACTGACTCTGAAGCCGCCGGTCCTGGGTTCTAATCCCAACCAGGACAAACATTTTTATGGATGAATATGTCTGTTTGTCCTGTGTCTTAACGTAACCTTGTTCCCTCCACATACATAGTAACATAGTCCCCTCCATACACCTAGTTACGTCGTCCCATCGACCGAAACACGTTGTCCCCTCCACCTAATCACATTGCCCCTCCACTACATAATCACGCTGACCTCTTCACAAACACAATCACGTTCTTTATACACGTGTCCCCTCCACATAATCACGTTCACCCCTCCACACACAAAGTCACCTTGTCTCCTCTACCTAATCACCTTCCCCCCTCCACACATATAGTCTGTCCCCACCACCTAATCACGTTGTCGCCTCCACATACATAGTGACGTTATCATCCTCTAGATACATACTAACGTAGTCGTTGCCCCCTTCACATAATCAAGTTCTCCCCTCTACACATATGTAACCCCCCCACAGGTACGAAGCCCTGGGCGGTTGCGGCGCGAGTTCGGGCGCGGTACCGGCAGAACGACGCGCCTACAACACGCACGACTACCACTGCCATCTATGCGGCATCAAGACGTATAGGAAACGGGTGCGGGCGTTACCTATCAAGGTACCTACTTAATATATCTATTACTAGTGGCTCCGTCAGACTTCGTTCTGCCCACCAGTACCACCTACCGGCTCCAAATTGATGTACTATACATAAATTTGGTGAAAACCGCTTGAAAATCTGTTCCGTAGTTTTTGTGTTCATCGTGTTCAGACAGAGGCAGCGATGACTTTGTTTTATATATATAGACTAGTGGCTCCCCGCAGTTTCACCCGCATTAACCGGGAGATCTTCAATTTTCCCGGGATAAAAAGTAGCCTATATCCTTTCTCAATCAGCCTCTTCTCTAAATCGGTCCAGTAGTTTTAGCTTGAAAGCGAGACGGACAGACAGAGTTATTTTCGCATTTATTATATTAGAAGATATACCTAGATATTTCAAAAAATAAATTTCATTCTGTTAGTATAAAATACCTTAAGACTATGTTAGTATGATACATAAAAGAATTACAAATGTAAAGTCCCTGCCTAGATCCCTGGCAGTGTGGGTTCTATGAATTCTGGAACAGTGGCTTATGTACCGACCGTCTCAAACTACTTGATCACAGATTAAATTCTTTCCATTTCAATTTGGTTCTGACAATGGCATCCATGAGAAAATTGATGCAGGTTTTTTGTTTAAATTATGTGTTTTTAGTATGTTATTTTATTTGTATAAATTTTTCTTCTGTTTCAGGAATTCCCATTCTTAGTGCAAAGGCGGACTGAAAATTCTTTATTATTAGAAAATGGCGATTATGCCGTAGTATGTTTAGACTGTTATGAAAGTTTAAGGTGAGTACGTAACACACATACATCTAAAGTACATTATTACATGCATGAAGAATAATTCTATCTGTGTCTCAAATGTATACAAAAGAGGTAGAATATACAAATATTAGTGTTGTATAGAAATATTATATTAAAGGAGATTCATAGTCCTCGAGATTACTTTTCGGATCGTAGACATAAATATTAATTTCCTGACTATCTTTAATAATGAATATTAATTATTAAACCTCACTTATAGCTGGTAAAAAAATGTCTAAAAATAGCTAAGGACTGAGAAATCTGGCAAAATCTGGAGGAGGCCTTCACCTCAGGGGTCCTGAAACTTAATTATTTATATACCTAGTTATAACTAAATAAGGCTATTTTTATGTCATTTATGTGTGTGTGTATGGTGCAGGACGCAAGCGCAGGACTACTCGCGGCGCGGCGTGCCGGTGGAGAAGCGCGAGTACAACTGGCTGCAGCAGCCGCCGCCGCCCGAGGACAGCGCCGACGTCACCATCGCGCGCCTGCCCTCCGGCGACCGCTCCGACAAGCTGGTACCCGCCACCTCCACCTCCGCCTCCTCCCCACGCTACACCTACCTCCAGCACACGCAACACCGCACACTAGCTAGCACCACGTCCACCACCGCCACACTACCAGCTCTTGCCACCTACACCCAGCACCACCTCCACCTCCTCCCCACACTACCATCACGCCTGCCCTCCGGCGACCGCTCCGACAAGCTGGTACCCGCCACCTCCACCTCCGCCTCCTCCCCACGCTACACCTACCTCCAGCACACGCAACACCGCACACTAGCTAGCACCACGTCCACCACCGCCACACTACCAGCTCTTGCCACCTACACCCAGCACCACCTCCACCTCCTCCCCACACTACCATCACGCCTGCCCTCCGGCGACCGCTCCGACAAGCTGGTACCCGCCACCTCCACCTCCGCCTCCTCCCCACGCTACACCTACCTCCAGCACACGCAACACCGCACACTAGCTAGCACCACGTCCACCACCGCCACACTACCAGCTCTTGCCACCTACACCCAGCACCACCTCCACCTCCTCCCCACACTACCATCACGCCTGCCCTCCGGCGACCGCTCCGACAAGCTGGTACCCGCCACCTCCACCTCCGCCTCCTCCCCACGCTACACCTACCTCCAGCACACGCAACACCGCACACTAGCTAGCACCACGTCCACCACCGCCACACTACCAGCTCTTGCCACCTACACCCAGCACCACCTCCACCTCCTCCCCACACTACCATCACGCCTGCCCTCCGGCGACCGCTCCGACAAGCTGGTACCCGCCACCTCCACCTCCGCCTCCTCCCCACGCTACACCTACCTCCAGCACACGCAACACCGCACACTAGCTAGCACCACGTCCACCACCGCCACACTACCAGCTCTTGCCACCTACACCCAGCACCACCTCCACCTCCTCCCCACACTACCATCACGCCTGCCCTCCGGCGACCGCTCCGACAAGCTGGTACCCGCCACCTCCACCTCCGCCTCCTCCCCACGCTACACCTACCTCCAGCACACGCAACACCGCACACTAGCTAGCACCACGTCCACCACCGCCACACTACCAGCTCTTGCCACCTACACCCAGCACCACCTCCACCTCCTCCACCTCCTCCCCACACTACCATCACGCCTGCCCTCTGGCGACCGCTCCGACAAGCTGGTATCCACCCCCTCCACCATCGTACACTACTGTAACACGCTACACCTACGTCCAGCACACGCAACACCACCACCACCTCCACCACTGCCGCCACACACCACCGTCACCATCGTACACTACCAGCACACGCTGCAGCTACCTCCATCACACAAGCGTCGCCACCACCCCGCCACCGCCCACTACCAGCACCACCGCCGCCACACGCTACACCTACCTCCAGCACACGCCACCTCTACCGCCACCTCCACTCCGCCACTGCACACTACCAGCTCATGCCACCTACACCCAGCCACCGCGTACTACCAGCACCTGGATGTGGTGCTGCCGCCATCACACTACCACTACCATCACTACATAATCACTCACCACTATATCATCAAATCATCACTCAGCACCACACCACCACCACATAGTATACTTATCCTGTAACACATAAAGAATATCTTGGAACACAAGACGTAAACATTAAACTGCACAGTGCAATTAATAATAAACACTTTAATAAAATGTGATAGTAGATAGTCTTTCTTGTTTTTTATAAAGCAGAAAATTTATCCCTGTAAATTTATTATATCTTACTTGTCCACTCTATTAAATTTAAAGTGTGAAATAGAATGATATATTGATTTTAGTTGATTCCAAACTATGCAGAGCTTGTGCTATAATAACCTTCTTATTCTTCTTCCTGCCCTTATCCCGCCTATTATGATAACCAATCAGCTGATATTTTAAATACATACTTTATATAGATATTTACATCCCGACACAGAACAAACAGGCATACAAATGTTTGTCCTAGGTGGACTCCTTAATTAGTAAAACAAATGGATCTTTTAATAGTTTTCATTTTGTGTTAGATACCTCAATCGCTGGTGGTGTCCCGGAACTCCTCGAAACGGAACAGCCCCAAGCAACCCGCGCTGCTCCCGGACCGGAGGCTGGCGTCCGCCAAGATCGAGAAACCGGACCAAGGTCAGTCACATGCCTTTATTACTCATTCTACTTCTTTTTTCACATTTTGACCCCGATTGCAAAAAATATAAGGCTTCCAAATGTATGGAGCGATTTAGATCCTAAGGCTATGTTTTAAGACAATTACTCATTTTCTAAGGAATTTCTTTTTATTTAATTTTAAGATAAATAATTCTCACAACAAGAAATCTCCAAAAATCCGTGTTCACCTGTGATGAGTGACCAAGGAAAATAAGAATTAATATATACATACTAGTTACCGCTGCTTGGTTTGGTTTCACCAGTATCGTTCCTATTCTACTTGAAATCCGAGGATAAAATGTGCCTATGTTATTCTGTAGTAATGTAGCTTTCCATTGATGAAAGCAGTATTAAGATCAATCCAGTAGTTTTTAAATTATCCATTACATACATAAAAACAAATCTTTTGTCTTTATAATATTTGTTCCGGCTTCGTGCCACTCCTGAAACTACATCCCTATCCATTGTCAAATTATCCTTTTCCATAATCAAAATACTCACCCATTGAAGAAAGCACTAGTGCGCTGTGATTGGTCGAACCAAATGTCCAACCACAAAAAAAGTTAATATGGCGTCGACGTTGTGCGAGAGTGCTGCGTTTGTGCAATCGTGATCTAAAAACTAATTAAAAATCGCTATATTCCTCGCGAAAAGGTGTGAGATAAAACAAGGACTAGACGCCAGTGAAATCTACTAGTGACAGAGGTGCAGAGGTGAGTACCCTTCCATTTCCTCTCCAAGACTTCCAGGTTCCGAGGTTGTGTTCGTATCCAACTGCCTGAGTGTTGGCTGGTATTATCACTGCGCGTGGTCACGTTGGTGAAATTGCCCTTTCTTTGCGAGTATTATTCATAAATGGTGCCTCCTGTGAGGAATTAATCTTCATTTTCTATATAAAAGTAGCTATTGTCTGTTCAAATCAATGAAAGTAGTAAGTAGGCAGGTACGAGTCACGTACACACCTCGTGTATCGATCGGCTCGGCGCGGCGCGCAAGCGGCGGCAGTCCGCGCGTACATGCCTACCTATACATTTCTCATTTGTTTTAATTCTCGATTAAAACATTCATGCTTGCCTACTCGATAAATTAATTCTTAAATTCGTTCCAATCCCATAGTTGTCTAAAACAGTCATCACTCGCATAGGGAGGCTAATTTTTCAACGTGGTTGTCGAACAAAATGAATTTGTAATTGTGTGCTCGAGTCTAGGTATTTACATGAAATAACATTTCTCATAACGTATTTCGATATCTACGTATCATTGTGTATCTCTGTAGTATACACGAATAAGTATTAACTGTGTGTGATACTTACCCACTATTTAAACTTTTTATTCTGTGTTCATATTTTACCTTCAACTATTCGTAATAAATTGTGTTACTCAGTAGGTAATTAGTGAAACATAGTAGCTGTGGTGTGTAACTTTTATTTCACTTGTATTAAGGGGAAGTTTTATTTACTTTAAATTTATAATTTAATATTTGTTGTGTAATCAATTCCCACAATGACGGATAAACTTGAAGCTGAGCTACAATCGCTTATCAAAAGACGCGAATATGATTTTACATGTATGCAAATATTGTATGACCTTTCTAATAATATTATTAAAGGTGATAAATCGAAGTTATTGTCATTTCGTACGAGATATAAGACTGTTGAGCAGATTAAACAAAATTTCTTTTAAGTTAGTGACCGGATTAATAAACTGGAAATTACATTAAGACCGAAATCGGTTATTGACAATTCGACTTTAGCGTCATTTGATGAATTATATTTTTCTGTAGTGGAATGTGCGGACTCCTTATCAGTGCATACATCTAACACTTCCCATGAAAACCTTGAGTCGGAAACGCACTCCCGAGTTCGTTTACCGAAACTTGAAATTCCTAAGTTCGATTCGAATATCGAAAATTGGCAAAGTTTTAAAGATAGTTATGTGCCTTTAGTCCATAAAAATAATAAAATTTCCGATGCCGAAAAATTTCATTATTTAATTTCTTGTTTGTCCGGCTTCGCCTTAACGATAGCGAAGGGTTTACCTATCACCGCCGCTAACTATTCTGTTGTTTACCAGTCGTTATTGGATAGGTACGACAATAAGCGAGTCCTCGCCACCGCTTATATTGATAAGTTGTTTCAAGCTGTTCCCGTAAAAACCCCGTCTGTGGATTCCTTAACGTGTTTACTAAATACTCTTTATGAAAATGTAAGTGCGTTGCGGTCTTTAGGTATAGATAACCTGAGTGAATTTCTATTGTTTTATATCGCGTCGCGAGCGCTCGATACCGACACTCGTAAACGGTTTGAGTTACAAAATAATTGCGAGATACCTAGTTTTGACGGTTTGTTAAAATATTTACAAAATTATATTAAAATATTAGAAGTTAGTCAAACGACACCCGTTTCTACTTTAACGACCGTTAACAAACAAATTCGTAATAATAATAAAAACAGTAAATTCACCACTCAATCTAAAACAACATTAGTCGCATCCACCTCGCGTACGAATAATGTTATCACTAGTAAACAATATTCCTTATGTCCATGCTGTAATACTGCACATTCTATCTATAAATGTACGAAGCTACAGTCTATGGATGTTCCGAGCCGTCGGCAGTTAATCAACGAATTAAAACTTTGTTTTAATTGTTTGCGTTTGGGACATGATTCGAAAAATTGTATTAGTAATAACACTTGTTTACTTTGTGCCTCTAAACACAATACCTTGTTACATGTAGATAAACCGTGTACTTCTTCCCCTCAGGAAGTGAATTTAAATTGTAAAAATGCAAGTGCTGCGCTCACCAGCATAGCGACCGCGCCAAGCGCGGGAAATTCAAATGTTACGGGTATGAAAATATTAGGTACTGCTATAGTGCGCGCCCGCCTCTCGAATGGTACATCGCAGTGCGCGCGCGCCCTTATTGATAGTGGTTCGATGGACTCGTTTATTACACTTTCCTGTGCTCGTCGGTTAGGTTTACCTATACGAAAGTGTAAAATGAACGTAACGGGTTTAGGTCAAAGTTCGGTACTAGATATTAAGGGCGTCACTTTTTGCTCGATAACTCCTCGTCAAAGTGACACTCCTAAGTTTGATTTGACGTTAGTGGTGTTACCTAAAATAACCACTTGGATGCCTTCCTCTACGTTACCATCTACTGTGGTCGACCAGTTCTATCATCTTGACTTAGCTGATGAAACCTTTGATAAGTCGAGTGCCGTGGACCTTTTATTAGGTGTTGAGTGTTTCGATCGTATATACACAGGCGCTCGTTATGCACCTGGTCCCGGGTTACCGTGCGCGCTCGCTAGTGTGTTCGGTTGGGTCATCAGTGGTCAGTATCGGGAACATTCGTTGTCACAAGCAGTGTCACAGCCGATGACGTCTCTCTTGACGGCAACCTGCTCGCTCGAGGATACCGTGAAAAGGTTCTGGGAGGTTGAAGAGCCTCCACGGTCTACAATTTCGGTTCCTGAGGATGACATCTGTGAACGAAAATATAAAGAAGGTACTTACCGGACTCCGGAAGGTCGATATGTCGTTCCTATAATGTTGAAAGACGATGTCCCTCCCCTAGGTGACTCACGTCAGTCAAGCCTAAATCGTTTCCTGAATCTCGAAAAACGTCTAACTCGTAACATCGAATTAAAATCTGAATACACAAGTTTCATGCATCAATACGAAGACCTTGGTCACATGGAACCAGCAGCTTCTTCGTCTACTGATGCTCGGTATATCATACCTCATCACTGTGTGGTGAAGCCAGACAGTGAAACTACTCGATTGCGTGTCGTTTTCGATGCCAGTCATAAGACTTCAACAAATCAGTCTCTCAATGACATAGTTCATGTCGGACCCAAACTTCAAGTCGATATTATCGACTTAGTCACAAAGTTTCGACTTCATACTATTGTTTTTACTGCCGACATTTGTAAAATGTATAGGCAAATCCTCATCAAGCCTGAAGATAGGGCTTATCAACATATTCTGTGGCGTGCCCAGCCAAACGCTCCCATAGTTGAGTATAGTTTGGCCACCGTCACCTACGGCGTAAGTAGCTCGCCTTATCTCGCTATCCGTACGCTGCGTCAACTCGCATCGGACCATGGGTCTGATTATTCCTCTCGCGCTGGTGAAGTCCTGTGTGAAGATACGTTCATGGATGATATCACTACTGGTTGTTCGTCATTAAGTGAAGCCATTCAACTTAAGATCGATTTAATCTCTTTGTTGGCTCAAGGTCAATTTGAACTTCGGAAGTGGAGTTCCAACAATCCTCAATTGTTGTCAGATATTCCTCCTGAGCATCGGCAAACTCCAAAATCTTTTGACGAAGATAGTCAAGAATTCATCAAGATCCTGGGTATTCAGTGGGATCCCACCACTGATAATTTTTCGTATTCGTTCTCAGACAGTTTCGATATAAAGTTTACTAAACGCTCAATTCTGTCAGTTATTGCTAGAATATTTGATGCGTTAGGATGGATTGCTCCAATAATATTCTCAGCAAAATTGCTTTTACAAGATATGTGGAAATTAAAGTTAGATTGGGATGAACCAATCCCACCTGATTTAGCAAAACGATGGCATCTCCTCGCCGTTAATTTACATGACATCCAACACATTAAGCTACCACGTAGCGTGTTACCTCTTAACCCTTTAGAAGTCCATTTAGTCGGATTTTGTGATGGGTCCTCCAAAGGTTATGGCTGTTGCGTATATTTGTGTACTGTTACTTCAAACTCCATTGAACCTCATCTTCTGATAGGCAAGTCTAAAGTCGCTCCGTTGAAGCCTTTCACCGTTAACCGGCTTGAATTGTGTGCAGCAGTGCTGCTGTCTCGAGTCCTCAGTCATATGTATGAGCTTCTCAGCCCTAAACTACATATTGATTCTGTTCGAGCCTATACGGACAGCACTACTACATTGTCTTGGTTAAACACTCCTCCACATTTATTAAAAATGTTTGTCGCTAATCGGGTTGTCCAAGTTACTGAAAAGGTTGATATTCAATGTTGGGGTCATGTTTCAACCAAGGATAATCCTGCGGATTGCTGTAGCCGTGGCACTAGTTCTTCTGAGCTGATCAACCACCCCCTCTGGTGGACAGGTCCTCCATGGCTGTCTCAACTGCCATCGTCATGGCCAGTTAATTTCACAGCGGCATGTACTGACTTACCTGAGATGAAGCCTGTGTCGTCGACCCTTATCTCTGTGGTTTCAGGAGATGAAATAATTTGTACGCTTCTGACTAAGTTTTCTTCATTTTCCAAACTTATCAGAATCTTAGCGTGGATGTTACGCTTTTCACATAATATTAGGTGCAAGAAAGAGCATCGAAGGCTTTCTGCTCTTTCCACCACTGAATTAGATACCTCTTTAAAGTTACTTGTTAAGTATACTCAACAAGAGTACTTAAACGATGAGCTCGACAGGGTAGCTCAGGGCTTAGTTTGCTCAAAGCCTATTCAGAAACTGTCCCCCTTCCTGGACAGTTCAGGATTATTGCGAGTGGGGGGACGACTGGATAATTCGTCATTGCCTTATTCAGCTTCGCATCCTCTTCTCTTACCAAAGGCTTCTATTTTATCGCGTATGATTGTTAGTTATCTTCATGTCAAACATCTACATTGTGGACCCAGAACCCTACAATCCCTGATTCAAAGACAATTTTGGATCATTGGTGCGCGTTTATTGATTCGTACCGTACTTTCAAAATGCGTACGATGTTTTAAGGTCAAGCCAGTTCCTTGTCAGCCTATGATGGGAAACCTTCCTGCTTCCAGGGTTCAACCTAGTCGTTGTTTTTATACAACTGGTATAGATTTCGGAGGTCCATATACTCTAAAGGAAAGCCGTCGACGTAATGCACGTACATTTAAAGCTTATATTTGTTTATTCGTGTGCCTCAGCACAAAGGCGGTACATATAGAATTGGTAACAGAGTTGAGCTCAGAAGCCTTCTTAGCGGCTTTAGACCGAATGGTTTCTCGTCGCGGTATATGTCACACTGTTATTACGGACTGCGGTACTAACTTTGTAGGTGCGAATAGGCATATGAAAAGTATAATGCATGAACTACGTAATCATTATCCGGACATCGCCGACGGACTAGTAAATCGCGGTATTAAATGGGAGTTTAATCCTCCCAGTTCACCTCACTTTGGGGGGATTTTTGAAAGTGGTATCAAGTCTACTAAATATCACCTAAAGCGCGTGATTGGTGCTCAGACTCTCACGTTTGAAGAGATGGGAACAATTTTGTCAAAAATTGAAGCCATTCTCAATTCCCGGCCGCTCTGCGTCACTTCCACAGATCCTCAGGAAGCTGACGTCTTGACTCCTGGCCACTTCCTCATCGGCGGTCCACTTGTATCATTGCCGGAGTCCCCAATGAATGACAGTGTAACACCGCGCTCTCGTTGGCAGATGCTCCAAAAGATCACCCAGGGCTTTTGGCGCATCTGGCAACATGATTACCTACACACTCTACAACAAAAGAGCAAGTGGTTTAATCAAGCACCTAACCTTAAATTAAATGACATAGTAGTCCTTATCGAACCAAATTTGCCTACCCTATTTTGGAGGCTGGCAACGATTGAAAATGTTCATCCGGGTCGGGACAATGTGGTAAGAGTCGTTACTCTTCGCTCTGCCAACGGCCAGATTTTTCGACGACCTGTGGTTAAGGTTTGCCCCTTACCCCTGGACGCCTAAGCTACTATGTTTCATATTCTGTGTCTTTAGGTTAGGTTAGTCTTAAGTATGTTTCTATATTAGTAATGTCTCAACATCTTCGAGCACATAATTATTAATTTTTTTTTTTTTTGTGAAATTACGGTCAATTTCAAGTGGGGGGAATATGTTCCGGCTTCGTGCCACTCCTGAAACTACATCCCTATCCATTGTCAAATTATCCTTTTCCATAATCAAAATACTCACCCATTGAAGAAAGCACTAGTGCGCTGTGATTGGTCGAACCAAATGTCCAACCACAAAAAAAGTTAATATGGCGTCGACGTTGTGCGAGAGTGCTGCGTTTGTGCAATCGTGATCTAAAAACTAATTAAAAATCGCTATATTCCTCGCGAAAAGGTGTGAGATAAAACAAGGACTAGACGCCAGTGAAATCTACTAGTGACAGAGGTGCAGAGGTGAGTACCCTTCCATTTCCTCTCCAAGACTTCCAGGTTCCGAGGTTGTGTTCGTATCCAACTGCCTGAGTGTTGGCTGGTATTATCACTGCGCGTGGTCACGTTGGTGAAATTGCCCTTTCTTTGCGAGTATTATTCAGTACCTTACTTTGAAAAATCTGACCATGAATCAAGTTCCAAGAAAGTAGTTAACAAACAAATGTAGGTACAATAAGACGACCAATCAATACATTCTCTTCATAAAGCACAGAAATATAAGCCAATAAATAATGCAACATTAGCACCTCGCCCGCCTCGGGTAACCACCTGTGGATGAATGTAAAACGAACCCACGACCACCCCCTTGTCATAGATTAAATATTCGTCCGTCCGCGTGTATTGTGCCTAACTGTATGATGTCTCTGTGAGGACTCGTGACGTTTAGATAGTTTTTTTATTTTTATACCACAAAGGTGGCAAACAGGCATACGGTTCGCCTGATGAGAAGCGGTTACCGTAGTCTATGGACGCTTGCAACACCAGGACCGGCACTAACGCTCTGCCGACCCTGTAAAAATCTCTTCACTCCCTTGTCAAAGGCCCATAGTTGCTTCTGCAGCTTTGACGTTTACATGTGTACTTAATGGCAATTAATTAAGGAATGTATACAATAGAAATACAATACAAAATATAGCCTATGTTCATCACGGATAATAGCAAATCGGTTCCGTAGATCCGGAGGTTATTAAGTACAAACGCCAATCAAAAAATCAAATCTTTCTTCTCTATAGATCAGTTAAGAAAATTCACATTAATATTTTTTTATTATTGTTTATTTATATTTAGTCTACGAACTAGACAAACATCTAAATTAAACGACTTGAAACGCGTTTCTAAACTATCATATCAATAATGGTCGTAGGCATAAATCCCCATTTCTACATGTCGACCATCTGTGACTTATCGATTCAACCCGGGCCCCTTTGGCAACTCAATACCGTCTTAAGTGCAAGTGGGTATCCGTTACGCGTCGGTTTTGGCATCCCAGGGGCACCCCGGGGGCACCTCGGGGGCATCCGGAGTGCCCCCACTGTTTCGACGTTGTTTTACTTTGAGAGATTCTCCAATGAAATGGAAAGGTATAAGGGATTCTTGTATCGTCTTGTGTTACCGCGTTCCGGTTGCGTAGGGTTGGGGAAATTATTAGTAGCTTCCACCCCGCGGTTTCACTCGCGTTCCCTATAACTTACACAGGGTCAAAAGTGGCCTATATTCGCTCTATTCTATCTCTCTAATGATTTTATCGTTAAAGCGTGAAAGCGTAACAGACAGACATAATATTCTTTCGCATTTATAATACTAGTGGCTCCCTGTGGTTTTACCCGCGTACCCGATAGATCTTCCATTTTCCCGAGATAAAAGTAGTCTATGACCTTTCTCAGGCTCTTGCTAGACTATCTGTGTACCAAATTTAATTTTTAGGTCAGTAGTTCTAGCCTGAAAGCGGGACAGATAGAGACTCGATCGAGCATTTTAAGGGAAAAAATAGCCAAATCAATTGACCCATTCAAGCAACACATTTTTGTATAAGAGTTTAAAAATAGATTTAAAGACAGACCAAAGTTCCAATATTGAATAACAATATCTGCCTACACGACTTAATATAAAAGTTATACATATTTGAAGGAATACTCTAAAGCGTCTAATATGGGGACATTACCATCATATTAAGTTTGTATTATATCAAACTTTTACATATAGTTAAATTAAACCTTAAAGTGTGGCACATAGAGTCTATTTCCGGATGGCAGTGGTCGATGACGCTGACAGCCCGGTGCCAGCACAATGAGTGGAATCCAGGGTTATTGCAATAAATCGATATTTCGCATATATTGCTTTAGGTTGGTACATAACATGAGCTTGTAGCGTTTTTATACTTAAAACCTACAGTACCTACTCATACTTTTGGGATATTCATAAATGTTTTTAAGATTTTTGTGGTTAAGACTAATTCATTACAAATATATACCGCAAAATTCTTTAAAATTAGGCAGTTTTTATACAGCCAAAACTATGTTAACTATCTGTCTTTATTTTTCGTATGTGAAAGAGCGGGACGGGTGACGTCATACACTGCTTTAAAACGATAAATTCAAACCGCATCTACTTGATTTTTTTTTCTTGTTTTTGTGATACTAAAAGGTCCTCAATTTTAATAGTTAAAAAAGGATTTTTACTTATGTAGCTCCTTAAGAATTTAAGACATAAAACATTTTTGTTGTTTGTATGAGACAGACAAAAGTCAATTTTAATTTGACCATCTTGATAGATTTCTCCATTATTTAATTATTTCTGCGTCTTTCACTTCTGCTTTTTTTTTTGAAGTCAAAAAATCTACGGGCCCTAAAGTCAACTCGCTAGCTCCTATAACCAGGCCCTCATACCGCCACCCTTCCCCGTGACGTCAGCCTCTCCACAAACAGAATTGATACACGTCCTCTATGTGTGTGTGCTTCCCCTTTACAGCTCGTACACGGAACTAGTATTTTCCAGCTACCTTTAAACACTGAAGTGGTTCTCAAACATTGAGGGGACATTTTTGACACACGACCAATGTGTTTCCAAACTAAATACGACTTGTACTGTGGTAACTATGTCTATTAGATACTTTAAAATACACACATTGGTAGATACTACTGGCTCCCCGTAGTTTCACCGGGGAATCTTCGATTTTCCCGGGATAAAAAGTAGCCTATGTGTTATTTCAGAACATATTCTAACTCTGTGCCAAATTTCAAGCAGATCCCTTCAGCCGTTTTGGCGTGAAAGACTAACAAACATCCTTCCGTACTCACTAACTTTTGCTTTTATAATATCGGTATGATATATAGTGTGATTATATTAATAATAGTAGGATTTAACCAAAGTTTGAGAACTACGTGTAGTGCATCGATTCAAAGAAGCGAATGTGATGGGACTGCTGCGATATACACCGCAGGACTAATAGCTTCTGCGTTTATTGAATTGTGAACACACTACCTTATCGGGAAATACATTTTATCTAGGTTACGTCTGCGTACGTACAACTAAAAGGGTAAACCTACTTGCATTAAGAAAATATATTAATGCAAGTATGTCTATAAGAATGTTTGATAAAGGTACCTGAATAAATCATATAAAATTAAGTAGTAGAAATACTTATTACAAATTAATTCTCTAAAGTTTTCTGCGTTTTATAACCCCTAACTTGGCAGTAAGTAAAAAAATATACAATCATAGAAAACTGTAAATAACGAAATATTGCTATATGGCAACCAACCAATAAATAGTAATTAAATCCCACTCAATATCATTACCCATGTTCATGATTAATATTATAACTTATTATTTTATATATAAAATATTATTTTAACTAACCTCGACATTTCGATCAAGTATCATTGATCGTGATCACGCGAAGACTGATATAAATCATGAATTTAGTTTGCGAAAGTTTAAAAAACACTTAGTACCTACTTAGTACCTACTTAGTATCGAAAAACTAACACCTAATTATGAAAGCTCCAATCCTCATTCGATCCGGCACTACTGGCACTAGCGACGTAAAGAAGCAATTTGCGGAGGGCCGCCGGTCCTCCCGTCAAAGCCTTATAGAGGGCTTATTGGAAAGCCATTTCCCACAACCGAGGATGAGATTCTAAGGCCCCGTTGTCAGTGGGAGCGGGATAAAATATGAGAGGCACGATAATATCGGGAGACAAAAAAAAGGACTGTTTTTTTGTCTATGTGTGATTTTAGTGTTACCGCTATGGTAAATGTTTATTTGACTCATTATTTGAGTACCCGAGAGATCTTCCATTTTCCCGGGACAAAAAGTAGTTACGTCCTTTCTCAGGGTTCTAGATAATCTGTGTACCAAATTTCATTTAAATCGGTTCAGTAGTTTTAGCAATTTACCGTGAACGCGAGACAGGAAGAGATACTTTCGCATTTATAATATTAGTAGAGATGTGTCATTCTAATTAGGAAATATGTATATTTATAAAGTTGAATTAACGCTTTTCGCCTATTTTTAATTAGGTACAGAAATACACTAGAGCTTAAAGTTGTAGGACCTACTTTCCATCCCAGGTTAGTTGAAAATTCCGGGATTACCCACTAGTCATTTATATTAATGTCGACGGCGGCATAAAATCAATCCACCAAAGAAACCCCCATTTACATCAAAAAACTAAAGCAAATTGCCACCATAAGCAAAACATACACGTCCCCGTTAAAAGTCTCATTGTGTTTTCCACTCGAGTGGAGGACCAGAGCTCCAGGCCCTAAGTGTGGCAGCTTTTGTTCCCTGAACCACTCGCGAACCACTCCAACCCAACAGACTTACCTTTGCACGCTGCCTCGTCTGTTGTCTTTGCTTATTAGCTGATGCGGCGTGATTGGATAGATTTTAAGGGCTGATCATTACAGCTTGGATGTGAAGTTTTTTGAGATATCTTGTGAATATTCGTTTCATATGGTTTTTTTTTTCTGGAATGAAAAGTAGCTTATCTGTTGGTTCAGAAGATACTCTAACTCTGTGCCATATTCATCACGGTCTCTTCAGGCATCCTGGAGTGATAGAGTAACAAACATACAAACATTCTCACAAACTTTCGCATGTATAATATGAATAGGATGTAGATATTTTCAAAATGTCTACCTGTTGGTACATGGTCAACGACATTAGACATAGCAATATCTGGAAAGTTTTTTTGTATTATATTCCTATTTATTGTTTTCTATCGTACCTACTTATATAAAAGATTCCGATGCCCTTCTAAAATGAAAATTTTTGGATACTAAATACCCCTCAAAAAACACAAGGTACTCAGAAACGTGTATCCTAGCTCCCAGTATCCAGCAGGCTTTATACCGTCCTCCATACGCGCATGCGCCTCGTCTGATGGTTATTTGTCGAGGCGACCCGCCCAGCGATACGAGTACCCGTGCTTGTTTATTTTCATGCCCCCCCGAACTCCGCTCGCGAGTCACGACCAATCATTTGTCATAAAGCCACAGATTGTAGAATAAAGTAGACGCCGCAGTATGGGTAAATGTTTAAATGAAAATGCTGTTTTTCGAAACAAAGAAAGAATGTGGAAGAAAGTTGAATGAGTGTTTCTGCTCGAGTAACTGATGACTTGTTGAACTTATACAGATTAATATGAAGCAAATAGCTTGTATTTTAAGATCTCATATTGAGATTTGATTCAACAATAAAAAATAAGTAGGGAGACCTGGCCAATTCAAAATTCATTTAAGGTCAAAGCTCCTGAAGCTACTGACTCAAAACTCAATAACAAGAGATTATTAATATCAGAACCAACATAGATAAAACAGAGATGAGTGAAGCGAGTGATGTAATTGTCTATATAAGTATGTATTTAAAAGTAGTATATGTAGTATATCAGCTGTCTGGTTACCATATCACAAGCTCTGCTTAGTTTGGAATCGGATTGGCCGTGTGTGAAAAATATACCAGCATAATTTATTTTTTAGTGAGTGGCTGCAGTGGGATAACCCAGGCCCAAAATAAATGAATAAATTATCTCGAATATCAGCTTCTATTTTCTTCTACGATCTGTGGTCGCTACGTCGCCGTATTGTGTCGCCAGAGATATTTTCACAGCGTACTTTGCTTTTTTACCCCCAATTTGGCGAGGGTCGCGTCCGCCTGTCATTTCGGAAGCATGTGACGTTATGGCCGCGATGTTAGAGGTCTGTTGCCTTTATTTAATGGGACCGACAGCTTTATATTTATGATACTTTTGTCTTTTAAGTACCTACGGAAATTAACACTTAATACTTTTTATAATTACAGCTATGTTTTATTATGGATACTAACTTAGGACATGCTTTCGAAAATCATGTCATATTTGAGTGAACAGTATGGTAACATTACATAATAAGACATTTTGATAAAGAGGCAACAAGGCAGGTTACAAAAATATATAACATAATATTATAATTTTTTTTCCCCGGGGATCTTCCTTTTTCTCGGGATATAAATCTTAATATATATAATATTAAGATATTGTCCTCAATGGACTCATAAACCACTTAACCGATTATAATAAAATTCGCACACCATGTGCAGTTCGATCCAACTTGAGAGATAGGATAGCTTACATATACTTGGACCCGGTAGGTGGCGCTGGTGGGCAGAACGAAGTCTGCCTGGTCCACTAGTTTGCCTATATGGTAATTCAGGTATATTAGGTATATATCTATTAATATCTATCAAATTAAATTTAATTAATATTTCTAATTGCATCCAAATCCAGTCAGTAGCTTTTGTATGAAAGAGTAACAAACATACATGTATACTAACAAACTTTCGCATTTATAATATTAGTAGTATATAAACGACTAAACATCAGAACTCATTCCCCGTTTGCTGGCTTCTTCGGTATAAATATTTCAGCGTCGATCGATCCATCTAAGTGCATTAAGTCTGAAAACTAACACACTACTGGACGCGACAGTATATCAAGAATGACATGTGTAATGTTTCCACGATAGAATACTGTAGTTTATTTCTTAATCAAGCCATATTTTTGTGGGATTGAACGGATTATTAACATTATTTCTTGTGACCAATGCAACTTGATCGTAACGTCGAGGTTATTAGTTAAAATAATTTATATTTTGATAATAGTCCACGCGCGAACCGTCCCATTATATTAATATAGGAATCAAGGATTAACATTCCTATTTCACACGACTATAGTTTTTCCGTAATAAACCAGATTGCCCAAAGGGTATTATCTCAATGGCTCAACGTTGACATTGCATTTTATATATACGGGAAAAGGTATATGTTTATAGGCAGCGGCGTCCACTTACTATGAGATGGACAGTCTGCCTGTTTACACGAAATATTATCTACTAGTGGTTCTCCGGGGTTCTACCCGCGTTCTCGGTCACGTTTAACTTTCCCTGGGTAAAAAGTAGCCTACGTCCTTTCCCACTCTCTAGTCTATAGGTGTCTGTAAAATCGCTTCGGTGGTTTTGCCGTGAAAGCGTAACAGACCGACGAGAGTTAGGCATTAATAAATAGTAGAGATTTCGGGTCATTATAAAAACAGCCCTTACCGTATTGATTCAATGTCGTACCCAATTAGTACAAGAATAAGGGCATTCGAATAGGCTTTCTATCATGTACCTGAGGCCCACTGTGACCCCAGTCGGTCGCGTGTCAGCCCCATTAGCCGAGCCGTGTTTACGACCCGCCCGCGCCGGCCAGCCCACATGACGCGTGCTCCCGTTTGTGACACGTCTCACAGGTCCACCGATGGTCAAGTGGATTTGTTTTTTCAGCCTTTTTTTACAGTCATTTCGTGCTACTGTGTCTTGCGTATTTTAGCTCTTGAGTATGTTTTGAGGGATACTTGAAGTGAAGGTTGAAATTGGATGAACTTCAGGCTTTATGGATACATCATAACAATGTCTTTTTATTTATTTATGTGGAGAATTTCGCCAACGCGATGCAGGTTTATTGGGATTAAAGTTTAAACCATGTGGCGCCATCTGTTAGTCTTAGCACGATATCTGTGAAATGTGTTTGTACATGTCGCTACTGTCCATACCGAGCCTTTCTCTTCTCTATCTATCTTCTCTTATCTATCTAGTTATTTATCTCACAGATACAATTCTCAACTATCTATAATTTGATTCGTTTCTAAAAAGCGTACAGACGCCGTTAACTCGCAAATTTAATTAGCACCCAAGGAAGATTTACACATTTGCATCAGCGAATCCCTAAATTGTATCTCCGTCAAATTGGAAGTCGTCTGGATTGAGGAAACAAAGCGACGCTGTTCAGTATTCCAACTGTAGCTCGGCTCCTCGCTAACTATTTACGGGAGACAAGCAACGTAATGTACTGTGCCGTAGGGTTGTCAGACGGAGGGAGATGGTGGGACGTGAGCTAGTCTTTAGAAGTTCTTAAGCTCTTTGTGCTGTTTTCTTGGAGTGCCACCAGTGTTAGCCAACGAGATTGTGCTTTCGTGTAAACGAAATTATAGGCACACTAGCTTCACCCTTTTCGAGTATATATGCTTTCCCAAGCTCTAGTCTATCGCTGTACCAAATTTCGTTAAAAACGGTTATGTGGCTTAGACGTGGGAGTGTAACAGACAGAGATACTTTCGCATTTATAATATTAGTAGGTATGAGATAATATAAGCGGTCGTTATGCCTTACCATTGATGGAACGGCACCATTCTTCTGATGGACTGTTGGAAGTAATCCTTTTGGCTTATTATGATGAAACGATTGGCAACCCTACCACATTGATATTTACTCCAGCGCTTAGTACGCTCGAGTCCCGACGCGACGTAGACATTGTACGCTGAATTCGCAGTTGAGTGTGTCGCGTGTTGGTCTTTTCCACATACTTGCACGTTTTTAAGTTGAGACCTTTCTTGTATGCGTATAAAAAATATATCGTACCTTATATACTTACTCTTTTCTGAGTTACTACTCTTATATACTCTTGACATGAAGTAAAATATGAATTTACGTTTTTGCAGCATTTTTTATTGATCCTCAGCTCCTATTTGTCGTAGCGTGATGATATATAGCCTTCCTCGATAAATGGGCTATCTGGCACTAAAATAATTTTCAAATCGGAGGATCAATAGTTCCTGAGATTAGCATTTTCAACCAAACAAACTCTTCAGCTTTATATGTAGATTTTTGTTCCAAATTAATTAATATCATTACAGACAGAGTTACTTTTGCTTTTATAACATTAGTATCTACTGCAAACTTGCGTCACAGTGTCGCGCCCTCCAAGTCCAACCAAAAGACTATGTACGTAGTTAGCTAGTTAGGTATATAACACACGGACAGAACACTCGACTGAATACAAACTCGGCGGGTAATCTCGGCGCTATCTAAATTGGCCCTATCCATTAGTGTTAATGCACCGGCCGACGTAGCTTGACCCGCGTGTGGCCTTAGTTCAGAGCGTCGAGCGGGGCGGGTGGCGACAGGTGTATATACTAGATTATTTTTAGTTGAAGACCCTTGCCTTGTAGAACTAACTGTTAAATTGAGAAAGATGTTGATTTGAATGGAATAATTTTAGAAGAAGTAACTTAAGATTAAAAATAATAGTAATCAACTGGTATAAAATTGCTAGTAGAAATCAGAAAGAATATGTATCAACGCATATAGCACTAAAAAACTGCAACGAGGGATGGGATGGGAGGTCTTTGCCCTGTAGTGGGACGATTCAAGGTGAAAATCAAAATACATTAATACAATTATAGTCACTTGCTAATTATACTTACTACAAGCTTTCAAAAATGTCGTGTCGAAGGACCAAATTTTACCGTGTCGAAGGACCAAATTTTTGTTTATATTCCAAAACGCTTTACGCCGCAAAACGCTTCGAATACTCATAGTTAATCGCGTCATATCGAAATGTGTTTGCAGAGTTTATTCGATGATAACCCCCATAAGTCTTGGCTTAATTTCTGTCACATTTGTCGCCTGGTAAGCCCTTTCAATCTTTGGATTGTATAGGGGTCGATTCAGATTCGGGAGGTGTCAATTGGATAATATTATGGACTACCTTTTCCACTTTTCGCTATTTGTCTTATTTTCTTATGCATTGTTTGAGTTTGCGCTCAAATCTTATAGACATGAATGTGGATTTTGTCGCAATCCTGTCTCTCACATGAACCCACATAATGCATACTAATTGGTTTGGTAGTTTAGATAGAAAGGTACTTTAGTGTAAATATTTAATCAAGAATTTCATTAAATTATTTTTTTCCTTTCCTAGCTAAAACAAACATGCAAACTCCCACATTCCCAAAAAAATTGATAATTTCTTCAGGTTCCTAAACTAAACTAATAAATATCAAAACTATTGTCACTACCAACGGTATATAAAACTACAACTCCATCTAAAACCAAATCATCATCATATCAGCAGTAGAATCTAAACCAGAAAATTGGTACCCCATCCACGAAATAATGTAACAAAAAAATATACCAACAAAAAATACCGCGTACCCATTACGAGTCAGCGTTTCCCCCAAACAGTATAAACAAGAAGTATACCAAGTCGGAAGTCCTGAAGGTCTTTACTAAATGGACACATGTCATACAAACGTTGAAATACTGCCAAAACTATAGCGAGGTATTTAGCACCTTATCCCCTTTAACTTAGAGTGTATTTCCCCACGTAGGTGTGGTGGTGGTTAAATCGGGTTTCGGTATCAAGACGTTATTGCTGCGCTACCCCCATTTTACGAGCGCTTAATCCACGGGTCGCTGTGTAGTGGTTGGGCGCGGCTCCGTTGTGGCACACGATACGGGATCTATATACTTTTAGAATTACGTAGACGAGACAGAGAGTTTTATTTAATAAATAAATAGATCAGCTTTATCTAGCTGGAGGTGGTAAACAGTTGATCTGAGGGTAATATTATTTTATAGACCACCTGTAATTTAGGTATAGCTAACACAGGGACTATAAAGAGCTCGTGTAAGATTACATAAATAAGGAACTCTATTTTCGCTTTAAATAATACTCAATTCCCCATTGATATTTCAAAACAAATTTTCAAAGTAATTGTTACCATGTGTCATTGAAAGTACACTACTTTCTAACGTATTATTTTATTCATTAAGTCCAAAGTGACGTGTGTATAACGTGAACGTACGCCCCCAGTGCGCATGCGCGGCGGCAATGCGGCCGGCGTCTACTCGGTGTGGGGTGCGGGCCTCCACTCTGTTGCCGCCGATATTATATGTAAACATACACACCGCCACTATAGCACTGGAGACGCTACAGATTCCATTTTAATAAAAACTTCTTTTAAACTGCATAAGCTCTGGCGTAGTGAAAATGAAAAAAACCGCCGGGCGAGCTCTGTAAATGGATTTCAGTAATGCAAATAGCTATACAGCGAATAAGTTCGCGTCGTAGCCTCTTAATGAGATTTTGTGGAAATCGTGCATAATATCTTCGAGGGGTAGAATAAGTTCGTCGTAGCACTCGTAGCTACTGTCAAGATTTTAATCGTATTGCGAAAAATGTCTTATTTGATGTCGTGTCAAGATTTTGTATCAAAACCGACAAAATGTCTCAAAGGCTCGTAGCTCGCACTGTAGTCGATAAATTCGCGTCGTAGCACTTGTAGCAGGTAGCTTAGCTAAAATGTTTCCCGTAGCGCCACGTAGCGAAATTGCTTTGTTTTAATAAAGCCACGATAAGAACGGCATTTTAGCACGCATATGCGCTTACATGTTCTAAAATTTGTCGAGATTCCTGTATGGGTACAGTGGTGAAGTCTAATAACAAAATCTCATAAAGACCTCTTGGCTTGGGCTCAAAATATTCGCATAATAACTTGAGTTATGAGGCGAGGTTATTTAATGCACGCCTGACTCACCCCCGGTCCGAGCCGGACGGCCACCCCGCGAAATTATACCTTCATCGAGTTACAATTCCTTCAATTTCCCGCTTTTTTTTACCCTCCCCTTCTCCCCACCACGGTTAAAGGTTACTTTCAGCAGATTTTTTCCCCCAAAGTGAGTGGAGATTTTAATTGGATCTTTTTCAACCGCTATCACGACTCAATGGCCCGTTAAGAATCTATTATCTTTTGTAACCTTATAATGCTGAATATTGAGGATTTGTTTTGATTCAAAATGGTTTTTTTATGTATCTTCATGATTCGAATCAATAAGCGATTACTGCTATTGATGCTTCGCTGTTGTTTGATAAAAGACTTTAACATGCTGTTTGCCATTTCATCAACGTTCTATATCTTCCCAAGTATACCAATTACCAGTAGTTACATATATATGGCGTGAAAGCGTAATAGACAGACAAAGTTACCGTATAAATCCAAGGCCAAGGGTTTGTACCTACATCCTTATATTTGTAGTTCGGGGCGATTCCATCTGAGCCACCACTTTTCGCATTTATAGTTTTAGTAGTTACATAGGTACCTATATAAATATTGTAGAAAGAAATTTTGTGGTAAATTCTTATGTTTTGTTTTTCCTTCCATGTACATACCTACCGTACTTTTTACCACAAATAAATGTATTTTCTTTCTTTCTTTCAAAATTCCAGCAAAACCAAAGTAATACATTGACCGGTTAAAAAGAAACAAGATGTCTTCCCATACCGGTACTCTACCCGGGGCTAGTACCGGGAGCATATAAAGTATCCTCATGGATATATTATTAACGCAAACGTAGCGGCGCGAACTTGGCAACAACTGACACCGGCGGGCGGCGCCGCGGAATTATTCACGTCGACTTTCTGACGGAATGCACAGTTCCTAGTCGTGTCTGTAGTGAGGGGATCGGTGGACATATCGATTAGAATTCTATATATGTAGCTATTTAGGGAAGCTCTGGTAGAAGATTCTAGTAGGGCCTTGAAAATTACTCCCCAAAACTTGATAGTTTTTCTGTCAAATGAGACGTTTGTTTCATTCAATCAGACATATTTTGTCGTTACGGTAAAATGAATTGGAAAATCTCTATGTTATCTCAAGTTCGTCCTTGTATCATTTCATAGTTGGTTAGGTAAAAACATTAACGTTTGTAATATTATTCGAACTTAAAAATATTTGCGCTATGTGTAATTTAATTAAAGCAAAAAGCAAGTCTTTTACTTGTGATGTTGTCAATAGTTTCAATAGTAGTGGTATCACGGATTGTCGATAAATACAAAACCAATCACAATATAACAAAAAATAATCCATACTACCATTTTATCGATACTCTCATCCCATCCCTACCCAAGGGTGCAGGGGAGGCACGGTACACAAAGTTTCCTCGTGATTAGCAGACAAGCGCTCCCGCCTCCCGTACACTACGCGACTGTACCTATGTACAGTCGGGCTCAGGGCGGCTGTAACACTGAAATATTATGCTAGGTGAAGGGAGCTATATTTTTCTTGACTTTAGTTGGATGATATTTTCATATTATGTCCGTTGGGAAGTTAACATAACGGAGTTACTATTCCACCTTGCGGTTTCACTCGTATTTCCAGAAGACCTTAAACTTTTCAGGATAAAATGGAGCCCATGTCCTTTGCAAAGCTCTAGTCTAGCTCTGCATCCAATTTTATTAGAATACAGTGGTTTAGCCTTAAAAGCATAATAAACAGAGTTACTTTCGCATTTGCAATATTAAGTAGGGATTTGAATTTAAGACTTTTAGTACCTATCTACAAGCTAGCTCTAGCTCTGTGCAAAGTTTGTCTTATAAAATAATTTTTTTCAAAATTTCACCTTATAATCATAAGTTAAATAAATGGCGATCACATAGACCCTACAGACAAGCAAGTATATCAATCCAATCAATTTCCAGACACACATGACGTTATATCCACGCTTAGTTGAACAGCGTTAACAAGTAAGCCGCGTATAGTCCAAACACAATTAGTCGGCGACTCGGCGCCCCCCACTGTACTACAGCTCTGTATTATACTATAGCTATGTACTATATAGTATAGGTACGGTGTGGTATACTGATAAGTGTGCGACGGTACGCGGTTCACGGCGCGGTTAATGCAAACGCGCCGCCCCCTGATGCTTCCACCGCCATAGACTTGTGAAGGCATTAGAATCGACAGTAAAAAGAAATGGGGAAATATTTATACACGGTTAGGCCTTGCTGAGAATCAGATGCTTGTTTATATCGATGACCTAGTTATAAATAACTGTAATGCATGACAAGAAAAATATCTATGCCTTTATTTAGGTATTTTTGGTAATACGTCATTGGTCATCATCATCATCAGCTCATATACGTCTCCACCGAGGAGCTCGAGCCTCGAAACGTCATTGGTGCGTATATATAATTAATTGGGCATAAACTACATACCACTTTCAAATACTTGTACATATATATAGGAGACAACAAACTGAAATATGACTAAATAATGCCTAGTACTATAAATAAACATGTCTTCGAAATTTTCGTCGTCTCCTTTATAAAATACATTAGGGTAAACTTAACAATACAAATGCCAAAATTAATCAAAGTGAAATCTTCTCTAAATACATATTAAATCACCACAGATTCTATTTTTAATTCAAGCATTATATTGTTTCAGGTAAGATCACATTAATTTTTTGGGCATCACATAAATTGGTAAGTTTTTTTTCTCAAGCCAGCTCTATCCTTCTACTATGTGTGTGGTGTGGAACAGTTGCGCATGCGCTGTTCCCCAGTGGCTAGGCGTTAGGCAGTAGGCGCCTCTCTAACAGGTCTGTCTGTATATCGTGCCCCCACAGGGACCGAGCTCGACCCTGCTACCTATAACTGAACACATCGGTAGCGGATTTTGATTTTTTGCATCGCTGTTTATGACTATTTTAGGTTTTGTAGCTGTGGTTAATGGTGATACAGTAAAAGCGTTATAAAATAGCTGATTAGTAAATTTCCATGCCAGGTCCCGCTTAATAGACTTACGAAAGTCAATGCTGCTGAAGGTACTGCCGGTTTGTAAACCAGGCTTCAATAATTGTAATATGACTTTAGTATCAAGAAATTTGCGTTTTTCTTTTATTATTCGGCTCTATCACATCTGTATCATTATTCTCTGACGGTTGATATGTGGATCTCAAATTAATATTAACACAGACGTTACACCAAGACGAATGTGTCAATCTACACTAACATTATAAAATAGAAATAAAATATGTTTTGTTAGTTTAAAAAAACTACTGGACCGATTTGTATAATTCTTTCACCAATGTAAAGCTACATTATCAGGGAGTAACATGGTTAGATTATATCTCCGTGTGCCTGCGGGAACGGGAACTACGCGGTCAAAACCGTGGGGCGGAATTCTATTTATATATAGTAATAAAGGTATATTTAATCGAATACGTCTGGGTACTCTACCGTCGCCCCAGCTTGAAAGTGCTTGAAAAGTGCTGGTAATGGAATCGACAATGTTTCAATAATTTACTAAGGACTAGGTCTACGCCGGGATTTTACCTGCAGAATTGGGAATCTGGGGAATTGTAATTTTACCTCTTATGAAATATAGCCTGTTACTCCCTGATAATGTTGCATTTAATTGTTGAAAGAATTTTCATTATCATTTAAGGTGTGAAAGCATAATAAACAACCTTATATTCGCATTTATGATATTAGTTAGGATTTAGCAACATGCATACATATTTGCGAGTATAAATTACTCGTGGTAGAAGAATAACTTATTCCCTCACATTACGTAAGTAATTGGTACAAGTATAGACCCCTGTGGAACTCCGAATGAAATAGATTTTGTAATAACATCATAAGGCCGCCTTCTGTTATTTTTCTAGCTTTATTTATCAAACTATAAGGTTTCTGTTACCCAGTAACTTATTGTGAAATTAATCAACTCATTTTACATGGTTTCATTGAGTTTTTATCGTGATTGACTTTTTTAAATGCCTGTTGGTGATATACAATTATTACATCACTGTAATAAATTTGGTCTTTATTCATTATTAAATTACATCTTTTTACTCAAGGAAAGTAGTTTCGTGTACATTACCTTGACAATATTTGTAGTACTTAGCTTGGGAATACTATATTTCATCTATAATTAATTTTACCTGGATCGACGTCTGAATCATTCCAGGGCCATCTTTTCCGAATCGAGCCACGATGGTTAGTCGTTTTATCTGTTTGTTAAACTTAATTAAATGTTTGTTTTAATTTCAACATTGCACATTCAACATTAATTTTCAAAATGAATGTGAAGCGCATTTACTTTTTTATATGCATAGTTATATGGTAAAGTGCTCGTTCCGAACAGAACTGTAAAATAATTAGTTGGATTCAACCCGTTGATTGATCCAACTCGGGTGGCGTTGCCGGTATTAAACATTGCACATGGCCGAGTCAATGTTGGACGAAAATACACGCTTCATCTGAAACGTTTAATGGACGTCCCATCAAATTAACGGTTGATTTGTTCCCGAATATATAGTTTGTAAATGTTATGGAAACAGATAAAAATGTCATCTAAATAAACAAATCACTTGACGTTAAAGATGATACTAAAGATTCAAGAGACATTAAACCGAAAACCATCAGTGCAATTTACTATGAATATAAAATTGATTTTAAGATAAGTTATATCCAGGCACCACCAGCGTTGCGTTTCCAAACGATTTAATGTTGCCGTCAATACATTTCAGAGGCAATGAAAAATACGTGGAAATGACATTGCACCGCGGACTTCCGAGTTCCGACTCCCTACATACTTGTACAGGTGTCTGACACGCTCCCGTTGGATTTCCGACATTGTTCACTGTGCGATAGAATTCACATTTCATTGGTGTGGTGAGAATTGTCCGCACATGCGCCCCCGGTGAGGCATCTCTCGTATTATGTCAGTCAGCCGTTGGACGCGGTGGTAGTGGCACGCGCGCGTCCCCACCTCGCGACAGAGATGTTGACGAATTGTAGTGTTGTGACAATACAGTGTCGATGTTTGGATCGTTTATGTGTTTGTGATTTATTGTGAAGGTATAAAATCGATTGTCGATTGCATTTTCGAGCGCGACTTGTGCTGAAATCGTATGCGTGGACAGGAGTGACGGGTACATGTTTCAATAATGGGGTATTAGCGAGACGGGTGCCACTGAGTGGCGGGTCGGGTCGGGTTGCAACGTATAGTGCATGCCACACACTCTCGCTTAACTACCGCGGTCAGACGCAATTTTATTGTCATGTACGTCCATTTGTGTTTACTAGACGGGAATTGATTGAGAGATCTGTTTGCAGTATTATATCCGTTCTAGGAAATGTCTTTGTTTGAGATTTGTCGGGTTTGTTAGGGTTACAAATGGACTGGAATGATGATTCTATTAGAGGTAACGGATTTATAGAATCTAAAATTAAAGCTTCACTATTTGATGAGATTATAACAACTGAGTTTGATATAAAAGATTTAATGAATAGAAACGCAAACTTTTGTTTAAGTATTAGCATTATCATCCATGCAAATTGTAAAGTTATATCGGATTATTTAGGCTTGGCGAAGTGTTATGAAGATCTGTGGAGATTTGAAATTACCATTTAGTATTGTATATCTGTTTCACTCGTCTCATAATCCCAAGAAATTAATTATGCTGGCGTATTTATTACTGAATTATTTGTATCCACATCCGTTCTTTCTCTTTTATTTATTTCTTTTACCCCACAGAGAGCTCTATAACTCTCATTGCCAGCTTTTTTACGACTGCCCAAAGAAAATAATGTGTTTTAATTACAACGTAGCGTCGCGGTTACAGCTTTTACGTTTCCATTAAGTTGTCTCATCTCGGCTACGTCTCGGGTCCCGCGGGATGTGGCGCGGGTCTGTGTCCCCAACTTAGTGCCTGTGGGGTCGGTGGTTAACGATTAAGAGTTCCGCTTCATTGGTTTGAGGGGAAGGTTCAAAATCTGTTTTATTGCGATGGTTTTTTGTTTGTTGCTGTTTTGTTTTTGCAATGATGAATTTGTGCAAACGTTTCTATCGATCTTTTGTCAAGCTTTCGATTGTTGATGTAGTTTTGTTATATGAGATCTTCCATTTTCCCGTGATAAAAAGTAGCCTATGTCCTTTCTTAGGCTCTAGACTATCTGTGTACCAAATTTAATTTAAATCGTTCTGCTGAAGTTGCTTTAGAGTGAAAGCAAGACAGACAGACAGAGTTACTTTCGCATTTATAATATTAGTATAGTATAGATAGTTTTCTAATAAATTGCAACGCTATTGTAAGAATACTGTATCTTTAATGGTCCGGAAGGTTAAAAATACCATTGATCAATATTTCATTTATACATGATGCCAGCGGACGGGCCGCGCCGCCGCCTCCTCGCTCCGCCGATATTGTCTTCTGTTTATTATTTATTCCCGGTTTCCATTATTGGTCTGTGCTTCAATTCACAAATGTAATTCGGCGCTTATATTTTCGTTCTGACATTTGTACTTTGACATGTGAACTTTGGCATTTGTTTGGAAGTTATTAAAAAGAAGCTTCAGCACCACAGTTTCACCGACGTATTTTCCGTAGAAATAATAATATGTTACTCCCTGATAATGTAGCTTTTAGTTAATTAAAGAATTTTTGGAAATCGGTCCCGTAGTCTTTATGCGTTGCAGACACAAATACAAATCTTTCCTCTTTATAATTTTAGTGTAGAATAATTTCAATGGTAAACAAGTCTCAAACATCTCACTATAGTTCCCTATGATACAGGAATAAGGTTTTATTTTTTCTTCCTACTATAGACTAATATTAATTCAGATTACGTTGACGATACAAGTGTTCCAAGCCATAAAATTAGCAGTAAAGGTTGTTCCCTAAAGTGCAACATTACGGGAGAGGCGTTAAGACGGTTACCTCTAAACTACCTCTTCTGTTTCCTAAATACGTATTCCGACACCGCAATTAAGCTGTTATAGCGCTTCTCGAGCGGAAAGCGTATCCTTAAGCGGCGTTTAAGCTGCTTTCTTCATCTGCGGGCGATGTGGTAACCAAATCTTGTTCTTTTATAGGGATTGCATTGGTTTAGGTTTGAATCCCAGATAATACATTTGTTCGCAATAATATGTTTTTTTCTGTGTCTGGATATAAGTATGCGTTTAAAAGAATATGTAGTACATGAGCTATCTGGTCGTTTGTTCGAATCCCACCAATGACATAAATTTGTATGCATGAATATGTCTGTTTTGTGTGTGGACGTTAAATACTTTTGCAAATAACGTGGCTCTCTATTGGTAAAATAAATCGGTTCTGTAGTTCCAATTACCACTTACAGCCTCACAAATTTAGCCTCTTTATAATGACAGTATAGATATAGGATTTACAAAAAATATATAAGTATTATTTGCCCTCTTCACTGTTTATTCACTGCCAAGGGTCTTTATCTTTCAAATAAATCCGAAAGCCCCTTTTGACACAGTTTAATTGGCCGGTAGTTTTAGCTGTAAAATTTGTTATATTGTACTTTTGAATTATGACGTCGTGTTTGTAAATTCACCGTTTCAACGCGGTGGGGTCGCCCCTTCGCGTGACGTCATCGACGCGACCCCCGGGGGCTGGGACCGACCCCTGACTCGCGGTGCCTGTTGCTTATCCATCCATACTAATCCTACTAATATTATAAAGGCGAAAGTTTGTAAGTATGGATGTATGGATGTTTGTTACTCTTTCACGTAAAAACTACTGAATGGATTTGAATGAAATTTGGAATAAAAATAGCTTATAACCTGGATTAACATATAGGCTACTTTTTATCCCGGGAAAATGGAAGACCTCCCGGGTACGCGGGTGAAACCGCGGGGAGCCACTAGTATTATATATGCGAAAGTAACTTTGTCTGTCTGTTACGCTTTCACGCTAAAACTACTGAACCGATTTAAATTAAATTTGGTACACAAATAATCCAGAGCCTGAGAAAGGACATAGGCTACTTTTTATCATAGATTATTTACATACATTATTTACCATAGATTATGCGTTGGATTACGGTTACCATTTCTATACTTATAATAATACTAGTGGGTCCTCGCGGTTCCGGGAGATCTTATATCTTCCCCGTTTATAAACTATATGTGTTCCAAATTTCATCCAAATCTGTAATTTTTGCGTATAAGAGTAACAAACATTCGCATTTAGGTATAATATAATAAGTAGGATTAAATTGTTTGCTTGTTATGATTAGGCTCCAAAGCTATTCGACCGATCTGAATTCTTTCACCAATAGAAGGCTACGTTATCTGTGAGTGTCATAGGCTATATTTTATCCCCATATTCCTTCGGGAACGGGAACTATGCGGGTGAAACCTCAGGGTGGAAACTAGTGGTTTATTAATGCGAAAGCTTCCTGACTGTCTGTTACGTTTCCATGGCTAAACCAATGAACCTATTCTTATGCAATTTAGTACAGAGATAGACTAGAGCTTAGAAAAAGACATTTTATCCCGGGAATGTTGCTCGGGCCAAACCGCGGGGCGGACGCTAGTTTAAATATAATTACATTTTTGAGTAAATAATACATACAGAAAATTTACCGTTTCGTCGAAACGATAATTATTATTGTTTATTTGTATTTAAACGGATATTCAATTCAGATAGATCCATTTCGTGCAATGTTTTTAATACTGGGAAACCTGTATTAAATTGGAATACGCGAAACTCTCTCGGTTCAACATATTATTACTATTTTGTCGTTGGGCAGTTATCAAGAAATAATATTAGATTTTTTTAATAGAATAGGCTCCTAAACCACTAGACCGATCCGAAAAACCCCTTCACCAATGTAAAACTACATTATCAGGGCATAAAGTAGTTAGTTCCCAATGTAATCTAACCTTTCATAGATAACTACGCAAACTAGTCATATAAGTAGTGCTAGTTCAAAACGCGACTTAAAAATTTACATTCTAATCTAGCGAGTACAATTTGCAAGAATCTTGTCCATTCTGTAAAGTCCCTACTAATATTATAAATACGATAAGAAATAGAGATGTGGACTTCACCATAATTCGATTAGACCCGTATTACTGATGCATTTATTAATCGCTGATTGGTTGAATGTAGAACGTCGTCGATATGACCTCGGTTCTTAGTCCTCGGGTCTCGAGTCCCGCTTAATTATTTATGAGTTGAATGTATAAAGTGCTTCCCTCGGGAACTCGGGAGCGAAGCACAATGCGCGCCGGACGACGCGACACCGTCGCTTTATCAACCAGCATCGCGATAAAATATTTTGACACGGACATAAAGCTGTGGTGACTCTCATAAGGGTGCAGGCTGACTTTAAGAACTTGCGTACGGATTTATTCCATTTTGGTGAAGGAAAATATCGAGAGGAAAGCTGCTTTTTTATTCAAATAGGTTTCAATCAAGCACTATAAATAGTCACTATTAATGCTCGGTTCTGATAGTTATTTTTTACTGAGAAGAGTCGGCAATAAACTCAGTAATTACTCTATCGGAAGTAGCATAAATCCACACTAGGCCCGCGTGGTGGATTACGACCTAAATCCCCTCGTTGTTAGTATAGGCTCGTACTCCTCGGTGGAACCGTATATGAGCTGATGAAGTCCACCAATCCGCACTAGGCCCGTGTGGTGGACTAACCTTACAACGAGGGGTTGTTAAGGGAGGTTCAGGACCAAAGGTGGAAATGTATATGAGCTGATGATGATAATGCAACGGCAATCGATACACTAGTCCCATCACTCGAATGCGCTGCGCCGGAGTCGATTTAATCGCGTTCGAAAATTAAAATGTGACGCGTCACAATGACAGCTCTAGCCCTAGTGTTGTACAGTGTCGATATATTAGTGATGTGATTACGAGTGAGTGTTGTGATTTTGGAGAATGGAATATAGGGCGCCACACCCGCTGATGAGCGTCGGCGCACCGTACTTCCCACATCCAGGTATATTTATAAATCATTATTATCTATAAGTATATATAAAACAAAGTCCCCGCCACCTCTGTCTGTCTGAACGCGATGAACCCAAAAAGTAGGTGCGCTGGTGGGCAGAACGAAGTCTGCCGGCTCCGCTAGTACATAAATAAGTTTTAATAAAATTGTAGCTTGATGTTTCAAGGAAATGTGAGTTATTTATACGACGATTATGTGTTAAAAGGGATTGTTATGCTACTGTCGGCAATCGCCCTGACTTGCCCATCGATGTAAGAAAAACTAAATGAAGAATACCGTGAGATACGGAGCACCTGTTAATCCTATTTCAATCAGATTTATTATTTGATTATGTCTTTTTCTTTTTATTGTGAATATTCCGTTCAATACAAGTTACTTTAACTATAACATTTACCCGCCATTTGATATTAAAAATATCCAAATAATCATTTTATTTCCACAGAATAAAAAAAGTTATATTTTAGAACATTTTTTTATATCAGTGTGCTTAATTTTATATCGCCGTTACCTAATTAACTAACGAACATCAACTTTCCCAAAGCTAAAAATACTTAACTACAATAAATTTTGATACACATAATTATGGGTTATACTAAATGCCTATTCTATTTCCATCTGCATCTAGTGTGTTTAATATCGATGTCTCAACCCGATGCGGGGGCCGCTCGGGGGTCGCATAGGGGTCGCCGTGACCCCCGCCCGACCCCCGACCCCGGCGGGTTAATTGAGCGGCACGTGACGCGGCCGACACGTCGACAGTGTCGACACAACGACGTGCCGTGACCGCGTCACTCGAGTCGTGGGTAGTTTTAGAAATTTACCAATCACCTTTTATATATGGTTGATATGTAAATGTAGATGAAGATAAGAGCTTTATTATTTAGTAGTATTCGCAGTGTTGAGGGGAAAGGGCTTGGAGTTTATGATTTTCCTTGTTATTGGTTTGAAAAGATTATAAAAATGTTTGGTTATATATCTTCGAATCCCTTAAATACCATTCAACCGATTATGGTGAAAGTTTAGTGAGTTATAGATGACAAACATACATTCTTACAAACTACTATAGGTATTACTAGTGACTCCCCGCAGTTTCACCCGCGTCCGCACCCGGGAGATCTTAAGTTATAAATAATAATAATAATAAAAGCCTTTATTCGCTGACCAAAATATAGATTAAACCTAATTAGAATATAAACAGGTTTTCTTTGTAACATTTTTGTTTGTTAGCAAACAGTTTGCTCGTCAGGTTGTCCTTTAAACTATCTGTGTTCCAAATTTCATTCAAATCCGTTGAAACATACGAACTTTTGCGTGTATAATAGGTATTTGTAGGATGTTTGTAACTCGAATTGGATGTACTTATTTGCCCTCCCCATTGCCAACATGCATCCCGAAAATGTCCACCCAAAAACGGGAATATAAATAAAAAGTCTCATGTTACGCGGCGTAGTTGTCACCCTACTGCGGTGCGCGCGCACTCGCCCGTCCCGACGCCTCGGGTACTCTGTCCGGGACACGAGCGAGTAGCGATTTTATTTACCTACCCTCTTTTTCTAACTAAATTTAATATACTAAATATAAAACAAAGTCCCCGCCGCCTCTGTCTGTCTGTCTGAACGCGATGAACACAGACACTACTGAAAAGGCTTTCATGCGGTTTTCACCAAATTACGGAGTATTTCATGGGGAAGGTTTTTATGTATCAATCAATTTGGACCCATCAATCTTAATATGGCTGCCTTATTTGATGATGTTACAAAAAACATTATAGGTACACAAACGCAAAACTAACACAAAGTATTATTTATTTACTCATACACAAGTAGCTCCTTCCGTCCCGGATATCAAACAGAACCGCGCAGCCCGTCGGTTTTTGACCCGCTCACGCCCCTGGCTGCCATTTATCATAGGAGTAGCAAACGCAACACGTGTTCAATAAACCGCTTCATCGCGTGCCGTCCACCAGTCGGCCCCACTCTGCCGGGGGAGGGGGTCGTGTGGGGGGGGGGGGTAACGGGATCTGGCCGGAAATGGCCGTCAGATTTGTCGCGCGAGGAAGGGGGGGCCCCTCGCTCGCCAATTACCGCACCGACAGTATCTCCCGCCGCAATCTATACGCAACTGGATATTGGGTGGAAATTACTGTTACCATATTTTCGGTAAATAAATATGCAGGGATTATACCTATTCATATGTGGCCTAAATTCTGAACTAAGCGGAGATTGTGCTAATCAGATAGATACTTGGGACATTTTTCACTCACGTCCAATCTGATTTCAAATTTAGGAGAGGTGCCATGGAAACCAGATAGCTGATGCACTACTTTTGATTTTTGAATACATATCTACTTATATAGATATTCACATCCAGACGGGTTACAGTGCGTAAATCTTTTTCCTTTCGTTCGTCGTTCTTCATTGTTTCGGATGTTTTACCAATAGGCTCGTTCGTTTTAAATAAGTTATCCAGGGACATTATTCACATAAGTTTCAGATCGAAACCATTTTTAATCCAAACCCCGCTGTAAAGTACCTAATATCTGATGACTTACCGGTTTTAAACATGTCCAATGTTTAAAAAAAACCGTCAAAAAATTTTCCCCTTTTCGTAATAAAACCTGGTCACACCAGTTCCCACGTCCGGATAACTGTATGAAATAGCACGGATGTCCTTATCCCGCGGATCGTCGGAGGCGATAAAAAAAAACCACCCCTCGCCCTCGACAACCCCTTCTTAGGGGGCTGGTGGGTTTGGGGTGGGGGAGCACTAAGCGAAGGAACTTTGCCTCTATGTAACGCTGTTAGTCACATCACTGCTATTTTATTGTTGTGTTTCGTTATTCTATTATTTATTTTGATGTTACGCCGCCATGCCAAGATATTGAGTTCTTCTTTGTTATGTAGTTATAATGACTCGGATTATGGATGTGAGGAAATAGATTTAATCTCATATTTGACAGCGTGAATTTTAATATTTATAAGGTCAAAGTTCAATAAATTATTTCCTAAACCCTAATTAACAAAGCTTCAAATTACTCGTAAGAAATCATATTCCCCCCACAGTGAACACGTCACGTCGTCACGGATATTGTCGTCACGTCAACCCCCCCTCCCCCAGATTTCCCAAATTCATTCGTGAGACTTTTAATTATAACTTGCTCAACGCGACACAGCTCGGCTGTCTCACGGATTATCGCGCACACAAACTTCCATAAAATACTCCTTACCACCCAGAGAACAAGGCTCACAATATATCAGCCGGCATCACCACAAAAATCAACTCTACAGTCGACACCGCAAATCACGTATTACTTCAACAAACAAATCGGGGGAGCCTCGATGAGATCCTCGTCGAGGTAAATTACACTTTATTGTCGCGCGACAAGACCACTTTTCCCATTCACGCCCCTCCGGGCTCCGGTAGCAGGAGGCGCCCAAATGGAAATTGATTCGTCGCGAAGCGTAAGGTCGTAAGTTACAAGAGACTCGACCAGTATTTGGAGACCTCTTAACGGATGGGTGTACCAACCCCTGGCGTCTGGTACGGCCAAACGTCCGCGACACGAGGGGGTTCCAGTAACGCTGGTTATTCCAGCTTTTGTGGAGTACGTACCGCTTTGTAGTACGGAGGAGTTCAGTGCTCCCGAAGTGGCGAGGGTGTGCGATTACCAACAGTAATCGCCTTGATCCCAATGAAGTTGGTAACAGAGTGCCGCGTCGTGTTCAATAGAATGGGTATACGCAGACGGTGCGCCTCGCGCTGATTTATTGCCTAGCCGTGTTAAGTGGATGGATTCGACGTTCTATTTCTGTAATGGTTGAGTCGTAAAAATATTACACGTTTTGATCGTCGGAGGTTATTCAATCGTTTTTATTGGTACCATGGGTTTTAATGTGGTTTATCGGTTTACTTTTATTTAGTTAAGTCACGCCTCTTTTAAATTAACAAATATTAATGGGGCAATCATACGTTCTACTTCTAGCAGGTAGACGTCGCATAAAATAGCCTCAACTTCACTTGAAACAAAACTAAGCATAACAATAGCAATGGCACAACATACGGAGCATTCATATTCAAAAGGCGACGCGAGTCGTCCAAGACGGTACATGGTCTACATTTTAATATTACCCAGTGAGACACAGACGGTGTAGGCACACACTGGGGCGCAAACATCGTCGTGTTTGCCGCGAGGGGGGACAGGAGGGGGAGGACCGTCGCTCGTAATGGAAATCCACAGACGTTGTACGTAGCTCGTGGTGGAGTTTTACAAGAGGAGCGGTTTGAGATAGCGTTTCGCACTGTAAAAGTTGGCAAGACATATGTTCCTAAGGAAATGTGATAGAGTATTTTACAAGCGCACTTAATGGATTATATAGTGATTGTAGTAAACTTGGCAGACGTCATTCTCCCTGCAGAAGCAGCGCCACCTGCCCGGTCCAATTTTGTTTTCTAACCATCCAGAGACCCTAAGAAATACACACAAAAATTTACTCAAATTGGTCAGCTGTGACACGCCGCACACGTATATTAGCATTATAATTCTTAGGATAAACTATGTAGCATGATATTTGCAATAGTTAGCAGTAACTAAGTTTTTTTTTACTGCTATAAACTAGAGCTTGACCGCGATCCCACCTGATGGTAAGCAGTGATGCAATCGTTAACAAGGTTTCTTATTTAGATACAAGTTTTTAGAATCCCTCGAGCCTAATTGTTCTGAGTTTATTGCCGGCTCTTCTCAGCAAAACCAACCTTCCGAACCGAGCGTTAGAATCTGACTATTCATAAGTGTCTGGAAGGCCTATTTGAATCAAAATATTTTTGATTTTTTGGTTTTTGAGTCACTAATTCTCTTCTGCTACTCAATTTACTACACCTATTTGTACTTCTACGGATTTTGCAAAAATTAATGCCATCATTCGCCTTCAACTTGCATCGCCTCGTCCTGACAACAAATTCCATCGACTCTACCAAGCTGTTATATTACTAACACTACTTAGTACTATGTAGAAATGTTTATATTAAAAACAACTAGTTTCCACCCTGCGGTTTTCCCGGGGACCTTCAACTTCCCGGGAAGCTAGCCTATGTCCTTACCCAAGCTCTAGTCTAAATCTGTACCAAATTTAATAAAAATTGGTTCGGTGATTTAGGCGTGTAAGCGTAACAAACACACAGTTTCGAATTTGTAATATTACTTGATATCAATGACTGGTGTTCTAATCTATACCCTTTTTTATCCTTATGTGATACGTACACCTATACTATATCTCACTTGTGTTTATTATTATTGTGATGTTTAGCCATAGTCACCTACGCTCGGTAAGCCACTAAAATTTGCATCGATACAAAAATGAGATTTCTTCTGACCATGGTTCATTGTCATTATTAACAGTAATTACGACAAATAACATCATAGAAATGGAATTTTGAAACTCTATATCTCTGGAGGATCTGATAGCTCGAGGCCGCGGGGCATGTGTTTTCATATGTCGACGATATTCCTCCTATCTTTTATATCCATCCACCTAATATACTAGATTATTGGTTTTAATATCAGATTTCATAGCCGCTGGTGAGTGAGTGAGTGAGTGCTATAAAGTTCGCTCTTCCATTTCAGTCGCTCATCACACCCCCGGGCGTTCTTCTACTTCTTAAAGTAATTAATAAAAACTTTGTTGTAGGTACATGATCCTTTCGATGAAATCTGAACGATATTGTTTGTTAAACTGATAACTATTTTAGTTTAAAATAAGTGTTATGCAAAATGGATAAAATACCCAAATGTAAATTCCTATTAATATTATAAATGCCAAAGAAAAACCGAGTTAGGTACTAAGTAGTACCTACTAGTTTATTTGGCTTCGAATTTTTAAAGAAATAGTGACAATCTATTCAAATTGAGGTAGGTACTTACGTTATATAGTTATAGGTCTGCTTGCCACATTGTGGTAAAAAATGATGTGGTAGAGACGATGAGATGATGATGAAACAAACCATAATTTTTTGTCATTCCCCAACACCCAAATATTGTCAGTGAGACTAATTCCTTGAAATGTAAATAAATCTAAGTTTGTTTTGAAAAGAGTAATTGCCGAGTTTATTGCCGGCTCTTCTCAGCAAAACCAACCTTCCGAACCGAGCGTTAGAGTCTGACTATTCTTAAGTGTTTGTGAAGGCCTAATTGAATAAAAAACATTTTTCATTTTCATCCAGATTTAATATAGAGCAATAATGTTATTTCAGCGACACAGACGACATTTGGCCCCAGTGTGTGAGTGATATTTAAAAATATTGTGATCCCAATAAATAACACACATGGTTCCCATCACCCGTCAAACGTTGACGTTAAGCTGTTTATTTTTATTAGCTTTTTTATTTTATTTTTATTCCAATGCGCACGCGTCGCTGAGGGTTGACTAAATATACTTTCTACGATCATCACGTTTTATTATTGATATTTTAATTATATGTTATAAACTGATGCATCTTTATTTGGACTAGTGGCTCCCCGCGGTTTTACCCGCGTTCCCGGATTATTCAATTTTAATTCATTATTTTTATCATCATCAATCATTAATCTGCGTTGCGTTCTACTACGTCTCCATTATGACTAGGTATGTACGTAAGGCGAAGGGTAGCGGTCGCGACTAAATGACTGCGTAGAAAGCAGACATTTTTGCTGCTTTTTGACGCGCGAAATACAGATAATAGATTTGTAAATATGTAGTTAAACCTATTTCTGCTGTAACCAACACTTTATAAAGCTTTAGACAGACACTCAATATATCCTTAATAACATTGATTAAAATCTCTATTCGACCGAAATAATCGTGTTTTGAACAAAACTTTTCCATGATTACGAAATATTCATACAATTGGTATTCCTCCGGGCGGGATGCCGATTTTCCAGGAATCCCGGATGTTATTAAAATAGAATATAACTACGGGGAACTGTAAAGGTTACGTTTTTGTATACGGTAGGTATACCCGACGTTGTTTTCTACGTAATTAATGAAACTGGATACTCACTGAAATCAATACTCCGCCTACAGATCTGATTAAGAGGAATCTATAATATACCTGGTATTTATTTAGTCTTGGTTTTGTCGTGAAACAAACTTAATACTTATATACTTCTCTTTCTTTTCTGAATGTTGAAAAGTGAGAGAGTTAGCTCGGTTCGTCGCTCACGATGTTTTCCTTCACCGAAAGCCAGTAAGTTTTTTATAAACTCAGAGGTACGGGCCAGGGATTTGAACCGGCACCCTCATGATCGTGAGTCGATGCGTTCCCAACTGAGCCACCACGGCTATAATACCCATAGATAAGCAATAATAATTATATATACAATACCTTGCTAAATTTCTTGCTAGTTCTTCTCAGTTGAATACCAACCGGTAGTAGATCCAGTCGTGACCCTCCATTTCATAAGGTCACCAATCAAAACCACATTCACTCCACATTATCTCATATCATCTTTTATAAACTAAATTAGCTGCAGATTTTTCTCTTTAATTCTTCTCACATCACACTCGTTAAATATAGTGGGAAACTCACTTCGGTGTTACAAAATCATACAAATATTCTTCTCACACGGTCAATCTGCTTCCGAACTATGAAGAGCATGAATTGTTACTTGATTTATCTTATAACTTAATATCTTAAATATACGTACTATAAAAAGCATACTTGTATAGATACATTAAATATTTGTCCCTTGTGGTAGCTACTCGAACCCACGACCGCCGGCTTGAAAGTCAGGCTCACAAACCACAAAGCCAACCGGCCACCTAGAGTAGGTACCTAGTTGTAATTTGTCATCGTTGTGTGATGTCGAAAGAGCAGCGAGCGGCGACGGCGGAGTGAGCCCCAATTAGTGGGTTTCGCCCGTCGCCGAAGGGTAACAATACTTTACATATAAGCTGGAGAATCCATACTTTAATATTGAGCTTAATTTTCCATTGAAAATTGTTAATTAAATAGCTTTTGTGACATTAGAGACGCAACAAGCTATAGGTTCAGTTGCCTTTTGTTGTGTATCAGGATTTTAGAATAAAAACCGATTATCGAACGCGCTTGATATTGATACTGATATCCAAACACACTTTTCTATCAGGACTAATATTATTATTGTTAAAGTAATTGTTAAAACTTTTTTTGAAAAGAGTAATTGCTGAGTTTATTGCCGGCTCTTCTCAGCAAAAGCAACCTTCCGAACCGAGCATTAGAGTCGACGTTTCATAAATGCCTGTGATGGCCTATTTGAATTAATAGATTTATTTGCTCTATCAAATTAAATATACAACTGTAAATGGCTTGTAAATAAGAAATACTTATAAACGATTCTACTAAAATCGAGCTTAAAAATACTACTCTAATCTGAGTTAATTGCGGCCTCTTCTCAGAAAAACCAACCTTGCAAACCGAGCGTTAGTCTGACTATTCATTGTTGCTTGTGAAGGCGTTTTTGCATAATAAAATAATTTTCAAATGCCAATAATTCTAATTAATAAAATATTCCATCGTCTAACATATGGCAACCCTGTGGCTCCCGCTCCGGGCAACCCCGCAATTGACCCCCACAATTAATATGGCCTCCGCTAACCTATTATATCTTGTCCAATGTACTATCTATTACTAGGAATGTATATTGTATGTGTACAGTAATACCCTGCCTTGTCATGTACGGGAATTGTACGGTGTACGGTGACTGGTCGTTCAGTTAAGTGTCTATTTGTTTTGTTAATCACTACATATGTATTATAAAACTAGCTGCCTCCGCGCGGTTTTACCCGCGTAGTTCCCGTTCCCGTGGGAATACAGGGATAAAATATAGCCTATGTTACTCGGGGATAATGTAGCATTCCAAAGGTGAAAGAATTTTTGAAATCGGTCCAGTAGTTTCGGAGCCTATTCATTACAAACAAACAAACAAACAAATCTTTCCTCTTTATAATATTAGTATAGACAAAGTCGTTTTCCGCTGTCTGTCCCTAAGTCTTCTTAAATCTTAAAAATGACGCAAGGGATTTTGATGAGAAACCCTGACAATTTTGGAAGTTTCTAATGTGATGTATAGGAATTGCACCCGTGCGAAGCTGGGTTAGTTTAAAGATTTAAGAAGACTTAGGTACAGACAGCGGAAAACAACTTTGTTTTATAATATGTAGTGATAACTGTACCTAATTAATTGTAAGGGGGAACGCGGGTGAAACCGCAGGGAGAACCTAGTAAGCACAATGAATCAATTCAATCAAATACATTTCCATAGAGTAAGTAGGTATCCACGTACGTAGAGCGACAACAACGCATCCTCGCTAACGCATTTACGAACAATTGCGCGGGTCGGCGCGGGTCGCGGTGACTGATTGACCCGCGCCGACCCGCGCGCGGTCCGTGACTCAGTCACTTATATACTATACACTACACATAACACTCAATATACTGCTAATACCCAATAATTCAATAATAAATCTATCTATATCTGGCTGAACGCGATGAACACAAAAACTACTGAACAGATTCATGGGCAAGGTTTTTTTTTATGTATAATACATCAATTTGAACCCTGTAGGTGGCGCTGGTGGGCAGAATAAAGTCTGCCGGGTCCGCTAGTTATATATATATACATATATACCTAATAGATAAGCTACTATAGGTACAATTGATAATTACATGATTGATTGATAGAAATCTCACATAAATTATATTAAAGTAATGATCCGATCCGAAAATATTAAAGTCTGAAAGAATCATAAAATATGATTGATTTATGATATCCTTTCTCCTACTTGTCGCTTACCTACTATGCATTTTGGTATGCCCGGCAGAGTCCACGATATAAATTTAGACATAATGTAGGCACCAAAGATTTAATTTAAATATTGTGGAATGCAAATCAATCGTATTTTTATGAATAAATATACTGGCACCGATTCACATAAGGCTAATCTAATTCCAAACTATGCAGAGCCGAGTGGCTTGCTTGGTAAGTGCCCTTTTAGGGCCTTAACTAAAAAAGTAGCTTTGAATTAAAAAAAACAATTACACTAGTAAGAAATAAACAAATAAAAAACACAACCCTTCTAGCGCAGTCGGGTAAAAAGCCACTGTTAAAATTACCTACCCTACCCACACTATTTACCTTTTTTTTGTTCAAAATATCGTTAACCATAAATTACACGGGCGCGGGCGTTATCCGATTAAAATGTGACCAACGGAAGTGAATAATTTGTCAGATGTTCAATATTAATGACACGACCCCCCCCCCCCCCCTCCCCACCCAAACCCCCCACCCCCTCTTTCAACATTTCAATTTAAATAGGCCAATTTCATTATACACTTGGTTTTCAGTGATTACCGAGCGATCATGTAAAATAATTCTCGGTTTTGCAGCTTATTAACTTTTTATATAAAAGTAGCTTCCGCCCCGCGGTTTCACCCGCGTGGGACTTTGAACTTTGCTGGGATAAAAGGTAGACAATAACGTCACCCAAGCTGTAGTCTATATCTGTACCAAATTTCTTGAAGACAATGCTTAAAGCGAGTTAAATATGGGAACATAGTAAATTAGTAATTACTTAGTAAACTAACATAAATAATTAGGAAACAACAGCGCGACGCCTACAACTGAATATTTCTTATATTTTTAATGAATATTAGTGGCTCCCCGCGGTTTCACCCGCGTTCCCGGGGATCTTAAATTTTCCCGGAATAAAAAGTATCCTATGTCCATCTCCTGATTCAAAGCTACCTCCCCTATTTTCAGCCAAATCGGTTCAGCCGGTCTTGAGTTATAAATAGTGTAACTAACACGACTTTCTTTTATATATAAATTAATAAATAAAAAAAATACTATTTATAATATTAGTAAGGCTAGAACTCAGCCCACACAATCCAATTCAAAATATTTTTATTCAAATAGGCCTTCACAAACACTTATGAAGGTGTAAGCCCCAGTAGCAGACACAAAGACTAGGGACATCATTACCGCAGTCATTAGGGCGGAACGACAGACAATGTAGTTGCAACTAAACGTACAGACACCCCTCTAGTCCCTCGTGATGTGAACATAGAGATAATTATTGTATCTAACCCTATAGTGTCGGACCATGACAGCTTGGCATATTGTACTGTGGTGATAGGGTTATGAAAACATAGCTGGAATTGGAATATAACATCACGTTTATGCTACGCTTCTGCACTAGTTTCACCCACGTTCCCGGTATAAAAAGTAGCCTATGTGTTAATCCAGGGTGTCAGCTAACTAGCGCCAATGTCATTGTTATTTTTAGTTGTAAGGTGTATTCTTTGTGGAATTCCAAAAAATTAATAAATAAATAAACTATCGTAAGTGTACCAGTCGTGGCCACGGTACCAGTAATGGCCAAAAATTAAAAGAAACATCTAGAATTCGGACATGAGCGAATGTTTTTACATTGGGATCACTGTGACATAGACTTTAGACATCGAACTATCTAAGTTTAATGTTTTATTGAATTCAGTCAGTTACATGTACAAATATGCGCGAATGCAAAGTGTAAGGTGATTTGAAATTGACAATGACGGCTTTTCTTAAGGAAATCATTAAGGCGGTGAGCAGAAAGTTTCACTTGTAAAATAGTATTGCTTAATTAAAATCAAAATTAGTTTTGTTTCATATGTTAACCATAAAATAAAGATAAACTTAGACTAAGACTGGGGTATCCATTAATGAATTTTCCCTGTCCAAGACTGGGTCACAAAACTACAACTTTTGTTTGTTAAATTAATTGAATCCAGCTTTGCCGTATCTCACGCGCAACACATTACAAATATTAAATAAGGACTGGACTTTACAGTTTCACTATATTCAGTGCTGAAACTTTCACAATTTTGGTAATATATCACAAAAACCTGTTTTTTTTTCTTAAACTGGCCACCATTGGGTCATTTACCATACACACCAAATTTTATTAAAGTCGCCCCAGCGTTGTAGACGTGAAGAAGTAACAAACATAGCCACTCACAAACTTTCGGATTTATAATATCAGTAGGACTAGCTTCTTTTCCGCGGTTTCAACCATATAGTTAGTAAGGGAATAAAATATAGCCTATGTCACTCCCCGATAATGTAGCTTTCCATTGGTGAAAGAATTATTCAAATCGGTCCAGTAGTTTCGGAGCCTATTCGTTATAAACAAACAAATATTTATTTTTATGTAGTGCAGGTTCAGTAGTTTTAGCGTGAAAGCGAGACAGACAGAGTTATTTTCGTATTTAAATAAATATCCGGGGACATTTTTCACACACGGCCAATCTGATTCCAAAGTAAGCTTCAAATGAAGCTTGTGTTATGGTAACCAGATAGCTGATATACTACATATAATACTTTTAAATGCATACACATTATAGATATTTACATCCAGACACAGGACAAACAGACATATGCATGCATACAAATGTTTGTCCTGGGTGGGAATCGAACCCACGACCCGCGGCTTGAAAGTCAGGGTCACTAACCAAAAAGCCAACCGGGCCGTTAAATTTATAATGTTAGGATGATGTGGATCACTCATCACGAACGGATATATTTAAATATTTTAAATAGCCCGAGTGTCACCAATTAATGAAATCTGGGACGCATCACTCTTCATTTGAATATTGTCCCCAATTTATGACGGGGTTTACGACACGCATTGTTTAGATATGAGATGAAAACGCATCACATACTATTTTAAAAGATTTTACCCGACTACGACAAAGAAGAGTTATGTTATATCGTAGCGCCTAAACTACTTGTCCGATTATGATGAATAAATTTGATTTCCTAAGCAGAGGTTGTAAAATAACCAAATGTTAGCATTGTGTAGATATGATATTATATAGAACTAGTGGCTCCCCGCGGTTTCACCTGCGTTCTCAGGGGTCTTCAATTTTCCCGGGATAAAAGTAACCTATGTCCTTTCACAGGCTCTAGACTATCTCTGTACCAAAAATTCATTTAAATCGGTTAAGTAGTTTTAGCGTGAAAACGGGACAGACAGACAGAGTTACTTTCGCATTTAAATGTTAGTTAGGATTATTTTAAACAGAAAAGTAAAACAATGATGTCTCTTTCCATACTGTAAACTTTACACAAGTTTACGTGTAAAGCTTTTTATATCCGCTATTTCCGTATCAGATTGATATGTGCTAAATGGATTTGAACAGATTATGAATCAATACCCATTTGCAGTGATTCAATCACTCGCGTATAGGTCACCTAATCTATTAATGGGTTGCGATACCAGTTCCAACGATTTTTGACTTAAATCTGTTATTGTTTAGATTGATTTTGCAATGACAGGTGCCACATGCATCTCCCAATATCGGTTTGTTATGTAGAAATAGGTACTTAGTTTATGTGATAATGACAACCGACTGTCAAATAGGCCGTTACAAGCTCATATGAACAGGTACCCTTATGAGAAGAGGCTGCAATAAACTCGGCACTTAATATTTTTAAAATATATTTAAATATAGATTTAATACATCAAATATATACAAATCGTGGGAAATAGCTAGTATTTCATTGCTAAAGGTATTTTTCTAACAAGTACTCCGATACACCACGATCTTAATCATCATCATCCATCAGCCGTAAGACATCCACTGCTGAATATAGGCCTCCCCCATCAATTTCCATGCCGACTTATTGAAAGACGCCTGCATCCAGCGGGTTCCAGCGACCCTTGTCAGGTCGTCAGTCCCCCTTGTGAGTGGATGCCCTACGCTGCGCTTGCCGGTGCGTGGTCTCCACTCGAGAACTAGTCTGCCCCAACGGCCATCGGTTCTACGAGCTATGTGATATTATCAAAGAATTCAAAATCTTTTTTATTCAAATAGGCCTCAATAAAGCACTTATGAATAGTCACTATTAATGCTCGGTTCTGAAAGTTGTTTTTTACTGAGAAGATTCCTAACCATATAACTAACCATAAATTTATCTATCTTTCCAGGTGTGAGCGCAAACAAAATAGCGAAACGCACAAATGAGCTAGCGCCCAACAAGGGCGGACCCTTCGCGGCCGCCCTACGAACCCTAGCCAAGAACGCCGGCCCGGACGCCAAGGACGGTGAGTCCATCATCACTTGTCGCTCTAGTGCACCACTGAGGAACTGTTAACTGTCTAGGAATTGACTCTTTTTAGCTTTCTAACTTCTGCCCCGCGTTCCCGGGGGATTTTAATTTTTTCCAGGATAAAAAGAAGGCTATATGTTAGGTTAGGGTGTCAGCTAAGTCCATACCAAATTTTATTAATTTAGCTCCAGCCGTTTAGACGTGAAGGAGTAACAAGCATACACATTTTCAAACTTTCGCCTTCGACCCGCGCAACTTCGTTAGCGTCACTTGCAAGTTTTTGCAATATTTTTATCTTTGTACCAAATTTCATTCATATGCATGCATCCGCCGTGATTTAGTAACAAACATCCATCCGTCCAAGCTTTTACGTTTACAGTATTAATAAAGCAAATAACACAGACGCAATAGTACAGTATAGACCCCTCACTATAACATAGTGCTAACAAAGTTATGGACACCACATACGTACGCTATACCATTTTTTGCATTCTCCTTTTGCGTCGCGTCCACTTTTTTAATTGACGTTCTGCCCCCGTCTAGCCGGGTCCGGAGTGGACTAAAGGCCTACACAGACCGGGACGGCATGGCAAGGGATTTTAATTTTTACTATTGGACATTCCACCGTACTGTTACAGAAATACGACATAAATTGCTATGATTTAAAATGATGTCGTGGCATTGAAAGGGATTTTATCGCGCGGCATTAAAAGACGTGCCACAGACTCAGGTATACTGCAGTAGGCAACGGCATGGTATCTAAGCCAGTGTGCGCTGACTCACGGCAAAATCCCTTGCCATGCCGTCCCGGTCTGCGTAGGCCTTAAGGGGGCGATTTGGGAGCGTACGGTTGCCTAGCAACGCACCAAAATGCCTAGATACCCCCCTGCCTAGGTACCCCGTCGATGGGTTTTAATTAATTGGCGACAGTGCGTAAAATGCATGGAGTGCAGTGCGGGACGGGACGGGACGTCAGGCCCGTTGATGCCTACAAGCTAAAATCAATACACAAAGTCTGTATGGGGAGAGACTTTTGTAGGATTTGGTACTTAGGTAGATAGGGTTTTAGTATGATCAAAGCTGCGGCTATAATTGGAAGATTTAATAAAAGACGAATAATGCATACGATTAATTTATGATAAACGTATACTAGGTACACATTGAAATGAAATAATCTGATTTGTTTTTATTTTTTAATGTAACTCTTAAAGGTCTGGGCTATTATGAACATTATTTTGCGAATATATTGTAGTTATTTTCGGTAAAGTTCAGAGACCTCGATTCTTTGACAATTGACAGTTCCTCAGTCCAACCTTACCCTCCAATGATTTTTATTTCTCTTTTGTTATTTTTTTTTTGTTTCTGAAAACTCCAACAGAAACACTTGTTGGGATATGCGTCCAAATTTTCTACTCATATATGTATAAATAAATTACTTTCAGGTATATAAAATTGTTATTAATTAATAAATGTTTATACTGTGATGGTTGACCGGAGTTACTAAATTGATTGATATTTAATCTCTTGTCAATCTTGATTTGTCTGTTTATTTATAAATATTTTCAATGTATTGTATATTCCTGTAATATTTTTTGTCAAGTTCCTAGCTGAGTAGCAAAGGTATAGCTTTAATCGAATTTAAACCCTGGTGCTGTGACACAGAGACTATTTTCGATTAACGCAATCTTGAGTCGAGCTTTGAGTTCCATTCTTTATGGGCTTAAAATAAAATAGTTTACGAGAAAGGGACACCTCCATAAGTGTAAGCGAAATGAACAATCTCAACTTTGTGGCGCACGCGCAACATCTAATGTAATGCCTGCTCTCAGTTAGGACTTAGTCTTAAGCTACGGACCTGTTGTTTCAACTCCTACGATAGCTACCGTTAAACTAGTATTCCTTTCGTGTCCTTGGTACCAAGTTGAGACCCCGTCAAAGCTATCGTTGAGCAAACAGCAGGTCCGTCCACATGGTACCGGGGTTGACGTTGCGAGTGTCTAGGCTCGGCGGCCGGCGCGGACCGAGAGCCCAAGGACAAGCCAGCCCCGCCGCCCGCCAAGAGGGCCTCGCCCCACCACCTGCCCACCAGCGGATTCCAACCTTATCGACCTGATGATAGGTGAGATATTACATTGTGCATATCTTTTTGTTTAAGATTTTAAAAATCCCTATTTTGACCAGGAAAGGAATAAGGAATTGAGGTTATTTAATTTGGCGATAATTTTCGGGGAAGAAAACATTTAAAAGATCACCTGTTCTTGATGTATTATTATTTTTTATAGACAAGCTAATATTTGAGAGCTATACCTACTTTTAATTTACTGGCATGAAAGGGTTTGCTTTGCGTATTCAATTTAATTAATTTTGGACTTTAAGTGTAAACATTATATTTATATTTACATACATTTTTTAAATTGATATGAAAAAAGAAATTAAAGCCATTCTTACAGTCTAGGCCTTAAAAGGACACTTCTTCTTCGCTATTACCGGCCCAACGGGTCATAGAACCTCGTTTAAAAATAGCTCTATTCTTAATGTTTACCCCAAATATGAACCGTTTAGTTATATATATATACGATGTGGTGTATTGTCGTGTAGACTGTCCCACCCCGCGGCGGCTGCGGCGGCGGCGGCGGCCTCGTTCCCGCTGCTGGAGCCGGCCGCCTACTCGCCCTACGCGCACCCCGGCCTCTACTCCACCGCCGCGCTGCAGTACCGGTATGTACCTCGCCATCATCACCATCACCTGCACTCTCATGTTAGTGAATCAGGGGTTTTTAAACCTTGAACTTAAGACGATGGGTCGCCGGCCGAAGGCCAACGCCAACCGGTCACTTCTAACCTCCCCCCACCCCCATTGCAGACTAGCAGCGGAAGAACAGATGTACCTAGAGCGGGTGTTCCGCAGCGGCGTGGGCGTGGGATGGCTGCCTCCGTATGCCCTGTACCCGCCGCTCGCGCCGCCCCTGCCGCTCCACCAGCACCACCAGCACCAACACCAGCACCACCAGCACCAGCATCACCAGCATCACGCGCTGCACGATGAGCGAGAGAAGGAGATGCAGCTGCAGCGCGAGCGCGAGCGGGACAGGGAAAGAGAGCGGGAGAGGGAGAGAGAGAGGTGAGACGCTAGAAACACTTAGCATTGGCATATTATGTAGCAATGAAAATATATTAAGTTTTTATTGATGAAAATTTATGAAAATATATTAAGGTTTAAGTGTATATAAAATTTTGTCTAGAAAATTGTCTGAGACAGGCAATAAAGGCAAAACATCGGGCATTTTCACACAACCATTTAATTTCACCAGAAATTCTGCTATGGTTATCGGATAGATGATATACCATACTTAAATATAGGGACATAACAAAGGGTTTTATTCCCTACTCTCCTCCAGAAAATAAACAGGAATTTCTATAGTTTTATCATCCCAGTACTGAAAAAGCAAAATTTATAATTGAAGCTTTCAAAAGTCTCACTCCGCATTTCTTTCACTCACAGGGAACGGGAACGCGAACAACGCGAGAAGGAGCAACGCGAGCGCGAGCTGCAGCGGCAACAGCGCGAGAAGGAGTCCCGCGCCAGGGAGGCACTCCGGGACGAGCACCGGGCCATCGCCGCGCTGCACCTGCTGCCGCCCCTGCCGCCGCCCGCCTACGTGCCGCGCGTGCTGCCCCCGCCGCTGCTCTACCGCCCCTACCGCTACCCCGCGCCCTTCGAGCCGGCCCCCGCCCCGGCCGGCCCCGCGCCCCCGGCCCCCGCCGCGCCCCCGCCCGACCCCGAGCCAGGTGAGGCCGACGCGCCCCCCCAGCCGCAGCCCGTCTGAGCTGAGCGAGATACACGCGCCACGTATAGCGCCGTCCCTCTCATACCACTGCGACAGAGAGGACCCTATTGGTTATCTCCCTTTACGGCTCGACGAGCGAGATAACACCATGTATAGCGCCATCTCTGTCACACCACTGCGACAGAGAGGTCATCTCCCTCTACGGCTTGACGAGCGAGATACACGCGCCATGGATAGCGTCGTCCCTGTCACACCACTGTAACAGAGAGGACGCTGTCGGTTATCTCCCTTTACGGCTTGACGACCGAGATACTCGCGCGTTATAGAGCGCCATCTCTGTCGCACCACTGTAACAGAGAAGACGCCCTTGGTTATCTCCCTCTACGGCTTGACGAGCGAGATACTCGCGCGTTATAGAGCGCCATCTCTGTCGCACAAGTGTAACAGAGAAGACGCTCTCGGTTATCTCCCTCTACGGCTTGACGAGCGAGATACTCGCGCGTTATAGAGCGCCATCTCTGTCACACAATATTTAAGAGAGAAGCTATACAAAGGTGGTTATCTCCCTCTACGGCTCTATTATCCACCGCAGATATGGTTAAAAGTGTTATTAAAACATTGAAATGTATACCCGTCCCCCTTTGTTATATGATGTGAAAAAGAGACGGGTATAATTTCAATTTGTTTACCTTAATCTCACTTGACCGGTGTTACGGTATATAATTTACTATTCTATTACAAACTATAGTTAAAACAAGGCTTATAAATATCATTGTTTGTAAGGAATAGTAAAATGTTAATTTGTACCAGCAAAGCTCCCAAATACAAACGTTTTGACATTTGATATAAATAGCTGAATTGCCGCGACAGTCGTCTATTCTAATACTGTAGAAAATGTCCAGGCAGATGTTGCTTATTGTAAATTAAAGTTTTATATCTAGGCACTCTAAAATGGCGCTTTAAAAAAAGCATATTATGTCAGATTTGATAGTTACATTTTTCGAAAGCGCCAGATTAAGCCCACATTAACTAAAAATGCCTCTACTCTTAGTTTGTTTTTGAAACATAATCTGCCTGGATATTTAGTACAGCGAAAGACTTATTTAAACCTCCGAACAAGTAAACCACTAGGAAATGTTACTGTATTGAAGATAAAAATAATCTAACTTATTTTATTTTTCATGTACTTAATAAAATAAAATATAGACTTGAGCCTCGGGTGTGAATTGTAAAATACTTGTTTCCTAGTACTTATATAATCTTACAACTCAGCCTTTATGGCAGCGACTATCCACGTCTCTATCGCACACTCATAGTGTAAGAGGGACAACAAATTTTCCAAAACTCCCTTCACCGCAGTAACATTTCAAACTACCCAACAAATACGTAATATCTATTCTCATTCTAAATACTTAATTTTTAGTGAAACATACATGTAAATAAACTAAATTCACTAAAACATTATTGTTTTCTAGTATTATAAAACTGTATGGACGAAAATCTCTTCTAACTCGACTGAAAAATATATACATGAGATTTTATGCAACTTGATTCATCGATTGACCTTTGTATAGTATATATACTGTATCTTTATATACCTCTAAAACACGAAATGTAAAAGCTCATCAAAAAAAAGATTGGCTTATTCCACGACATTGACTGTGAAAAGTTAAATGAATTTAAACCCTAAGTGAAGGAAAGAGGATTTAAATTCAATTAACGACAAAGACGAGACACCTGTATGTTAAAATAATGAAACCACAAAGACCTCTATAAAGGCCTTATAATTGTTATATTAGCTTTGGCTATAATTTTAACTATTAGGGTTTATAGTACCCACCTGAATGGGTACTTACACTTTGCACCTATAGTAGCGATTAAGACTGGTACTGCTTGGCGGTGACCGCTTACCATCAGCTACACCGTCAATAATACTGCCGTATTGGACTGATTTTAATACTAATAGTACGTCATTTGAGAGTAAAATTAATGTTATGAAGTCCCAAAAATCTTTGTAATGTTTGTAATATGAAATCTGAAAAAATGTCTTGTATTTATGTAATTAATTAATTGTTTTATCAATGATTTTGACATGTTTTATTTAATGTAATGAACGAAATGTCTTTTTAGTACAGTCAAGTGAAAATATTAATAAATATGTACCTATATACATCATGAATGTTAGAGTCAAATTCTTATGCTTTAGACTTCATATTGGAACTGAATTAAAAATGTAATCCATGTTTTTGAGTCGTCAAAGCTAGAATTTGGCCCAGTTTACCTTAATTTGTCATTTAAAACCTTTTTTACAGCAAATACGACTGATATTTACATTAGGTACAAAAAATTGTCAATGACTAGTATATCTAGATTATTTTTCCGTTTTTTATTACTTTTACTCTGTTATCTTTGATCATTTTGACTTTGATTATTTTTGACCTGTTATTTTATACCTTTATTTATATTGACGATCAACTTATACTGTACCTATGTTGTCTATATTTTATTTTGTATTATTTTATATAACAATGAAATCATGTCGCCATGTTGCGGAAAAAAATGGTACTAACTTAGAACATAGGTGTCAAATGACGCCTTCTCTCCACTATAGGTCCCTCTCTTACACTTAATGAAAGAAAAGGCTTTTCATTGATTATTTTTTTTACTGTTGGTAGCCCTTAATTTTATTTTTAACAATGCCACCAACACAGAAACCAATCAATGAAAAGCATTTCAATATAACATTAGAAAACCGGTTATTTTAACTTATTGTCGAACAAAATGCAGTGTGTCTAGTCTTTTAAATATCTCCTAAACTGAACGACGTACGCAACGCTACAATGTCACTATTGTAATAATATACATATAATTATAAATTGTTGTATGTCGCTACGAAAAATGTATGACACGAAATGACTATGTTTATTTCATACTACAACTGCCTGGTGCAGCATTGAAATTGTATAAAGGGCTACAAATGATTGCAGCATTGAAATTGTATAAAGGGCTACAAATGATAATTGATAAGTGTAACAAAGTAAACGACCAATGTACCGCGCCGGTGCAATATTTTGTGTACGAGTAGTGCGGCGAGGAGAGCTCGCGGTCGCTGCGTGAACTGAACCGTGCAATCAGCTTTGCAATATCGTTTCTACTGCATTTGTGATAAGACTATTTTGTTTCCCTTGCAGTATTCGTATTATTTGACAGTCGACCCCTCACGAACGGACGACTGCGTTATTTAACATTAAAAACAAAAAAAAAACACTAAATTTTATAACAAAAAAAACCTCGTTATAAGTTTAACTTAGATAGTTATTATTAATTTTAGCTTTTAATAGGTGTTCAATATTTTTCAGTTTTTTTTTTAATTCACGAGCAGCATTTAGGCGGACGACAGACAGGTCGTGTTCCATGTGTCAGTGTCCGAGATGTCATGTAAATATTATATTTAATAGTTAGATATGATATGGACAATACCTAACAAGTGAAAATATGGTTTTATTGAAGAAATACATTCAATGAAATTTATTATGTGCATGCGAGTGCTGAGGCCGTGGAGCCAGCCTCCGCTGCCTCGGACTCGACTCACTTTTTATTTATTTGAACCCACTACCCTCCCCGACCCTGCTTCTATAGCGCATGTAGTTATAGTTGTTGTACTTATACATGTTGCACATGTGTTCTTTCAGATGTGTTGCGACGCGCCAGATGACTTGTCTTGCTATACAGATATGTATAAAGTGTAACATACGCAGCGTATTTTATATTGCATAGAACGATCTATGAGACTGATTGACGTCTTTACAAGAGATTCATATAAATTAAGTACATAATTGCATATCACAAAAAATAATTTGAAAGTACTTTTCTAATAATTACCTCCCTGTAAATAATGAGGTAATTTTCCATATAGTAAATAAATTATTATAAAAAATAGTAGCATCTTTTTGCAATTTGAACAATGATAGTAGAGACTACTCTTATCATGCAATATTTAAATTTACTTACGAGGACAACATTTTTGCTATACTATGTTACACTTTTTATATTATTGATATGATAGTATTATTTTAGCCAAGGAGAATAAACAGATTTCGAACATACTTAACGTTCATACAATTTGATACTACTTTAGACTACTAAGCATTAACTAGAATCTGTGATAGTGTTAAATTGATATTATAGAACGTGGGGTAGTTCTTATATTATTCAGTTTTAAACAAAATTTTTGAGCAAGCAGAGTGTAATTTAGTTTTATAATTTTATTGATAACGATACTAGAAATGAGTTTAATACCGCCATCTTGTGTCGAATAGTGGAACTAATAACTAAAACTGATGATAGAAATCTTTTGGAAGAAATTTAAATTTGTGACAATATTTGCTAAAAGCAATAAATAATAACAATAAAATTATTCATAAATTAGTTTTATCATGGACAAAGTTTCATTAACGGAAAGAGAGGAAGCAGTAGGAAAAGGAATAGGAAAGAGATTTTAACAAGAAACTTGAACTCTTTGGTTAAATGTCATTCAACAACAGCAAACTTAAGTTCTTTCATGTCTTCTTGACGGCTAAAATCTTAACACCCGCAAAAATTATCTTCATAAACAAACTGAAACAAACACAATCATGAAACGATCAATTAGCCTCGACATATAAATGGCGAGACCCATTCCACATGTATACCTACGGGACCTCTCCAAAATCGACGAGGAAATCAAGCCCAAGGACTCTGCAACTATGTTCGACATAACAGTTGATAAGCTAAAAAGTAATAATACAAAAAACTTAGTTCTTGGAACTGTGTCGGGGTGGCTTGCCGGCGTGACCGTCATCAGGGTAGGTAAGGTCGCAGCCTTCGGTCTGGGCGGAGGAGTCATACTCCTCCACTTTGCAAGCGAACTAGGCTATATAAACGTAAACTGGGATAGGGTAAAAGATGCTGCGGCCGAGAGCCAAGTGTGGATAGACAAGGTGTTCCAACTGATGAAGAAACACAGCTGTTTCTCCGTTGGCTTCATCGGCGGATTCTTCTTCGGCGTCGCATCTTCGTAATGTTAGGTGTGGAATAAACTATAGTAAGTGTTTAATGGGTTTTTATTTTGGTGCCACGCGGATGGTAAAGTAAGAAGCAACTTGTCTGACGCAGATATGAGCTGCAGAGAGTCTAATAGTCCACTCACATTGTTTTTAAATAAACTGTCCAAGCCACACTTTGTTCAAGCTGATCTCAGAACCTACTGAACCGCACTTAGGTAACTAATATTTATCAGTGGTAGGTATCTAAAAACAAGCAGAAAAGGGTTTAAAAATACAAATTATCAGGTGTTCAGGAAAAGATTTGTGTAAAGTAACAAATAAACACTAATTCCTGGCAAAGTTTCATCAAATTCTATGAGGTGGCCGCGCGGTTGAAACGGACTCGTTTTAATAGCCAATGGTGACCTCAACTACACTAATGCTTACCTACTAATATTATAAATGCGAAAGTAACTCGTGTCTGTCTGTTACGCTATCACGCTTAAACCACTGAACCGATAATTATGAAATTTGGTACAAAGATAAACTAGAGCTTGGGAAATTACATAGGCTTCCTTTTATAATATGAATGAAAGATGATAGTCCCCAGGAACGCGGGTGAAACCGCGGGGCAGAAGCTAGTAGATATTACATAAAAAAAATAGTGTTAAATAACCTAGCTATTTATCGAGGAAGCCTATATAGGCATTGACTATAGATTACACCTTCACTCTACGCACTAATAGGAGCGGAGCATCATTGAAAAATATTGCAAAAACCGGGAAGATGCGACGCAGGTGAAGTTGCGCGGATCAGCTAGTCTATAATAATATTAGAAAAATGTTCTATTTGAAAGTAACGGGCACGCTTGCTTACGTCAGGTAGGTTAGGTAGGACTTAACTCTTTAGTGTGGTAAGTAGGTATATCAAATATCTATTGAAACAAGCAATTTAGTATAAAATTGCGAAATAATAAGAGACAAAATTAAAATAATAATAGGGCATTTACTTCTGGTAGACTAGATTTGCCCTGCGGTTTCGTCCGCGTTACCAGTGTATCTTTAACTTTTTATGAATAAAAAGTAGCCTATCTGATATTCCAGAACATACTCTATCTCTGTGGTAAATTTCATCCAGATCCCTTCAGCTGTTATTGCGTGAAAGTGGAACAAACATCCATCCATCCTAAAGAACATTCGCATTTATAATATTAGTAGAATGAAGATTTATCGCTTACAGAAATATACGAACGTAGTAAACTAGCCAATAGCTAGTAGCAGGAAATAATGAACTACCAACACTTGAGAGGTATAGTGAATAACGAATAATTTGATTAAAAATACATAAATATGACTATTATAGATAATTCTATTAGACACTAAGCTGTAATGTTTTTACGAACGCACGTGTGTGTTTAGCTCACGTGTAAAAGCGTTAAAGGGTCGTTTTACGAGATGGTGTATTGAAAGCTGAGCTCAATTATTACATAGGAGAATGTTCTATTATACTTAGGTATAATACATACTATTATTTAGTAACCAAAACACCATGCCATTCATATTTTTTTAATAACATATGTAATTACAAAGTTACAGTCAATTTTGGGGCCTCAAACCAGATGCTTCTATATTTTTAAGTACTACATAGTGTTAGAAAATATTCAATGCTATGGGTAGCCTAATTAGGACTAACTCTGGGGAGTTAGTCCTAATTAGGGTGCGGGTAGGTTAAACTTGAGTTTAGACTATGAAGGAATTAACTAAAAAGTTACACTAAAGTATGATTATGAAGTGTGACATGGAATATGGCATCCCATAGAAATACGCCATCCCAGTCATTCCCAGCCATAAATTTCGTGACGTCACAATTCAAAATCTTATACGTAGGTATTACAATGCTAGAACTATTATCGAAAAAAAAACAAATTTTCCTACTCTATATGCATGAACATAAGGTAAAAAATTTTTTGGAGAGGCGGGGCGGAGATCGCTGGCCACACCGTCCGAAACTGAAGGGGGGAACGAGAGCAGTAGCGCATGCCCCGAAAGTCGGTTTGTTTACTACACAATAACGACTGATTCTTGTAGTTTCAGTAACCTTGTTTCACCGACATGCAAGTAAATCAATGAGTTCATAGACATCTTAACAAGAATTATTACACTAAATACTATATGACAAATACTTGGTATAAAAATATGACAAAATATCCCTTTTATACAAAATCTATTTATGAGCTAGCAACACTTAAAATTGCATAATCGATTGAAATTGAGATTGATAATTAAATTAAAAAATAAGAGGTAGAAAATACGTAATAGGTAAACCTATCTTTATGAGAAAATACACGTAATTCTTAGTTATTTGATTAAAAAAAAATTAAAGCAATCGAAACCAAAAACATTACTACAAAAGATTTTACAAAAGAAACGATGTAGGTATAGTATATATTTATCTTGGAATAGGCCAATTTTTCACGGGATGATAGCATATGTTTTTTTAATCTCACGAATATAGCTCTTCATGAATATAAATACGTTTAAAAATCGATATTCGATTATGATATAATAAAGTAAATGAAAAATAGAACGCTTAGAATAGCTTTGCTTGAAACATTAATGATTTTTTTAGTAGATGCTGTGCTTTTATTATTTAACTTGATTGATTAATTAGTCGCATCTCCTCTCCAAGTGCATGTTTTATTTTTGTTTATATCACAAAATATTTGTTAAAAAAATAAAATAAAGCGATATAGAATCTACTCGTCAGAGGTCTATCGATGAATCAAGATACTGTATATAAAACTTGTATAAAAAATAAAACGTTCTTAGTGTGACCAACGTAATATTTTTGTTAATAAATTGTATCATATATTGCAACGTAAAACTTTAAAATACTACTTTACTTCCACAGCGCGGGTCACCTTCCCGCATCCGGCCACGCCACCAGCGGACCAAGAAAGGGTGCCCACAGCTGAACCCTCACCAAATTTACCAACCAAACCAGAACCATTCAAGCCTACTGAAACTCCCTTGTTCCCTGAAAAGCCTACTTTCATACCTGCCAAGCCAGTACCACATTCCCCCAAAATATCCCCATCTTCCATCCCCAATCCAAACCCAAGCGTCACCACCACGAAGCAGATGGAGCCTGGCTATCCGAACTACGGAGGCTACTTATACTCAATACCTGGTTATTCAGCTTTTCAGCCCATATCGTATCAAGGACCTGTGCAGACGAACCAAGAACCTAACGTCACCCTTCAAAACGAAGCCCCGAACCCTGAATTTATTCCTTTCCCAGCATCAGCACCTAAGGAACCAGTCGTCGAACCAGCAGTTATCAAACTCAACGACAACCAACCAAAAATCGAAGAGGCACGACCACCACAAACAGACTTTGAAGATCATTTCACCACAGAAATAATACCAACTGTTTCGGTATCTGAAACTGAGAAATCTAACGGCTCTAAATTAAGTATCACATCACTGATTCAAGGATCAGGAGCCACAGTCACAATACCATCGCAAATACCAAATAAAGATGTTAAAAAAAAGCCTGCAGAAAGGTTCAGCTTAAAAACAAGTATACCCATAAGTAAAATTGATTTGAAATGCGTTAGTAATCCCCCTGATTCCATGTTTCAAAATTCTTTAAATAAGAAACCCCCATTTCAAAACTCTAATTTAAAGAGTGATCCTAGTCCAAGAGTAGAAATCCAGAGTAATATAGTGATTAAAACTGCGACTATAGAGCCAGAAGTTGCTGCTAACGTTAAGCCGGTTCAAACAACGGGAACTAGCAACATAAATACATTATTAAACGCAGCTGAAGCTATAAGTAAAACTGAAAATCAGTTTTGGAACACTGAGCAAAAAGGAGATACCGCCAATGACGTTCAAGAGACGACACCTGTAATTACCGTCCCTGCAACTTCAACGCCCGTCTTCAACACCATAAGTATGGAACCCAAAGTAACATTTCCAAATAAACCACCAGAAGGTACCTTTAACGAACAGAAAAATCAAATTGTGTTTATACAAAACAAAAACACAAATAACCCAAAAATGGTACTGACCATCCAGCAGCAGAATCCGCAAGTATTATTGCAACGAACAAGTTTCGAGTCAAAAAACTTGCAAGCTCCTTCACGGTTGTCGAATCAAAGCAAAAAATGTAAAGAAGACGTCGGCGACAGCGCAGCTTCCAAAGTGGTGGCCTTGAAGCGGCTGCACCAAGAGAACTGTGACGAGAACGACTTCGAGAATTTGATAACTGAAAATCAAATATACGGCAACAAGATAGTCGTGAAGGAGAAATCGCAAGGCATCCAGCAGGAGCAGGACATGAAAAACAACAACAAAGTTACAGATAAACAAGTTCAGGCTGACACTAAAAACGTTTTAGTACAATCCAATTTTTTGTACTTAGGCAACGTTCAGTTTCCAGCTAACTTGATGATGATTAAGAACAATTCAAAGATAACTCAGACCAACGATTCATCTAAGGTCATTGTTACGTCGAATGAGAACAAAGTGCTGAGTGAAGTCAACACTATAACAAATACTACAGATGCAAACACTGTAACGAAAAATCCAAAAACCCAAAACGTGGTGGTTAGCAAAGACATTCACGTATTGAAATCAACTGGGAATGTGTTACAGACTATCTCAAACAAAAACAACAAGACTGACATTGTAATACAGACCAATCAAAAGGTGATCATGAGTCCTCAGATAGTTTATCAAGTTCCGATGATCGTCGAGACTGATAACAAACTGAATCAGAGAGAATTTCCAAAATTCATAGGACAGAAGGTTGAATACTCGAAACCTTTAGAACAAAAACCAAATGACAAGTTATACATAACATGCCCTTACCAGGTGGAGACGAAAATACATCCAAAGATCGTTATAACTAACATAAGGTCGAAATCATCAAAAGTCGAAGAAATAAGTGCATTAGATATTTACGAGAAACGTAGACGTATGAGACGGTTGAAGTACCTATCGAATCGTGAAAATAAAGAAGCATGCAATAATGCCACGAAAACTGAACCGAAGAAAGGTCACGAAAAGGTTGATGGTTTAAGAAATATTATAACGCCTGAAAAAATGGATGCGGAGATTTGTAAAGAGTTTGTAAATACTAAAACTGTGACGAATGAAGCGAGCAGTGATAGCGACAGCGACTACGGCGAAGAAGAATTAAAGGATTACATCTCTATTATAAAAGATTACGGAGACGAGAAAGAGAACAATAACGGAAAGGAGGAGTTTCTAGCTGGTCTGAAATTAGCTACCCGCGATGCATATAAAGGTAAATTTGTACCGATTAACAAATTACATTTCAGAAATTTTGATTACGGATGTTTTATAGGAATAAATAGATGAAAATATGCAGATTGATTATAATATTATCTAACCATTTCACAGAAAAAGAACTAGAAATCCACGAGAAGATATTACGAGCTGATGCAGTAGCGTCAGCATACATAGCAGCTGGCCGCCTAGACAGACTGTGCAACGACGTCTACCCAGATCCTGTCCCTAGCGAGAAGACGGTCGAGAAAGTGGTCGAGAAGAGCGTAGTCTTCGAGAAGGAAGAGGGAACGGCGCTTCAGAGCAAGCATTCGTTCTTGTCTCAGCTTAAGTTGTCAAAAGTTAGTCCGCAGAATAAAGAAGGTATTTCATCACCTTTTATTCATCCTTAAGGATATATTCAAATCAACAAATATGCAGAATTGACTGCACTTCAATGTTATATTTATAATTATTTCAGGGTACGAGAGAACATGGCAAGAAGTACTAAAGGAGAGGAAACGTCGCCACGATGCGGAGAACACGAAAAATATAACGAAAAAAGACATAACACCTATTTCGAAGGTAGATTTCGACCCGCACTGCACTTTACAGCTGTTGTCTGAAATCAAGAAATGCGTGAACGATACCAACAACCAGATTAAGAAACGGTTAGATACATACAACGACGAAAATTCAAACGAATGCAGTATACGCGCTCTAGCCGAGAAGAATTTCTCCGAATTAGATCGCCTCTCGGAAATGGCGGACAAGAGTGTTAAGCTGTTCAGTGGCCAGAACACGAAGAAGCGAGACCTCAACCCAGGCTTCGACAGCGAGAACATCCAAAAACCTATGTTTAAATTCGAACCTACAGAAAAGAACTTCCCAAAGATTAAAATACCGACGTACTCCAGGGTAAATGCCGTGAAGATGTATGAGAATCCAGTGACGTCATCGAAGGTGGAGGAACAGCAGCCCGTGACGGTAATCGAGGATCTCCCAATAATCACATGTGATGAAAGAACCAAGGAGCAAGGTTGCCAAGCAAATGACACTTCGTGGCAGGGAATAGAGGCTGTTATGAAGAGTTTCAGAGAATTTGACGCAAGTAAGGAGTCTGTAGTTAAATAGCTAAATATCCTAGAGCATTTCATACACACGAGACATCTGATTTTAAAATATAGGTAACCAGATAACTGATACAATAAATATGCTACTTATAAATACAACAATCAGACATGTTCATGCACACAAATGGAATCTTACCCACGAGACGTGGGTTGAAATATACGGTTCTAGATTCCCTAGCAATTTCTAAACGCCTTTAAATTGTGTTCCAGTTCGCAAGAAGGAGCTGACAGTGCTGTCGCGACGCAACACGGACCTGCGCGTGGAAGGCGCTATGATCACGCGCACGGCGTCCCGAGACTCGGACCGCGCCCGGGCGCTGCTCGCCGAGCGGCAGAACTTGGCGCAGGAGGAGACCAGACTCAAAGCATCTATACAGAAGATCTATGCGGCCGTCGATGCTATCAGAAATTGCTCGTAATAAAAAAAAACTATGTTAAGTCCGCCATTTGCAATGACAGTTACATATTTTAGTTCCTAATTTGGCCGCAGCATGGCGATTTATTTTTTCAGGCTCATATTAAATAGATATAAGGATAATTTTGACACTAGCGTTAGGTGCATGGTTTCCTTGCTTTCCTAAAAAGAATATTCACTAAAACCAATTATTTAGAATACAACAGAAGATAAGTTTAAGAATGATAAGCCGCCATATTGCTTCATGGATTATGGTTTGCAAATTTTTTAATAACTATTTTTTTATCAACCATTGTATTGATCGAATAATATGAGCAATACATAATAACCTAGTCATTAGGAGTACATAGATAGGTACAAGGACTATACTTTCTACGTCCATAAAAGTACCTAATAAGTAGATATCACTTCCATATTTTTTTATTAAACACAGTATTAATAAGAGTCAAACATGATAATTCATGAACTGAAAATATAAATTTAAATATAAGTTATTGATAAGTATTTATTCAGTTGTTTATAAGGTACTAATTACTATAATTTCATCATGGTAAGTAAGGTGGTCAAAGGAAGTAAGGACATAAGGCCTAGAAGAAAACCGGCTCTCAAGTGCTGTTGGAACATGTCTGTGGATAATTTCACACTATTTCGGATCATGATGTATTTTTTTATGGGTTCTATAACCACAGATTAAATAAGGATTGCATGTAGGCGGTAACTTTAGAATTATATCTAAAAAAAATGTGTAAAACACTACTTTGTACAGTTATTATAATTAGACTAAAATAATCAATTAAATATGTCAAACGTATGTATTTAAATATTATTTTATTAATTATGATATTACCTAATATCAACCAAAGTTGAGTAAATATAATTGTACATAACGTGGAGAATATTAATAATAATTGTATAATATATAAACACCTATATAATAATACTAGCGGACCCGGCAGACTTCGTTCTGCCCACCAGCGCCACCTACCGGGTCCAAATTGATGTATTATACATAAAAACTTTCCCCATGAAATACTCTGTAATTTGGTGAACGCCGCATGAAAATCTGTTCAGTTGTTCATCGCGTTCAGACAGACAGAGGCGGCGGGGACTTTGTTTTATATTTATAGAAGATTTGGTACACGGTACTTTAACCACTTCCTAGTACATAAGAAAAAAAATCTAATGAAACAGCGCCTCTGGCGGCATCTTCACAAAACTTTTTTCTCACAACGGCCTTCGGTCCGACTTTAAGCCAATTTATTGATAACAATAAAGGATTAATGTAGTCACTATTTTAATGTATGAACAGTGTATTGCTCACTGAAATGATCTCATTTGGAAAATAAATTAAATTGTGAAATTTAACAGCGACATTTTTGTAATTTTATTTCTATATATAAGTATATGTTAATCAATCAATTAAATAATCAATATTATGGACTACTAGTGCTCCCCGTGGATTCACCCGCGTTTCCGGGGGATCTTCAATTTTTCCGGGATAAAAAGTAGCCTTTGTCCTTTCTCAGGCTCTGTGTACCTAATTTCATTTAAATCGGTTCTGTAGAATTAGCGTTTAAGCGAGACAGGCAGACAGAGGATTACTTATTGAGGATTGGGATAATTTTATTAATTAAAATATATACATTTTTCCCACACGACGAATCTAGTTCTAAACAAAGCAGCAAATAGCTGATATTTACATATCACATATACATGTAGCACCACACACCGCCAACCTCAGTCTCTAAATACATATAGGTACTACTTTTAAATATACAGGTACTAATATATATATTACACCCAGATACATAGACCCATATACAAAGAAGCGGACATGTTCATGCTCACAAATATTTGTCCTGGGTGGGAATCAAACCCACAACCAAAAGCTTGAAAGTCAGGACCAGACAAAACTATCGTTAGTTTTTGAATATATCAGCTCTACAATATTATAGGTAAGTTTTCTTCCGAGTAAATAAGTTTGTATTTTTTTTTTATTAAATGGTCTACAAAACTGGGCGTTACACAAATAATCCTAAAATTAAATATCAAAAACATTTTGCAATGTGCACGACCTTCTAGAAGTAGACACAGCATGCTAAATAAAATAAGGTGTCTACTTATTACTAATTAAATTATCAAGATACACATGAACAACCCAAGTTGATTACTTCACATAAGGACGAGAATAAACAATATACTTATGACTAATTAAATATTACATAGTTTTCTTTTGGCAATCTTGACTGATACATTAAAGATATCAAACTCACTACAGCTACAGGTAAGTTTATTATAAAGAGAGCAAATGCGATAAATTGGTGAGTTTAGACCATAATTTGTGCGACAACTTTGAAGGCTGAAGGTTTTCGCAGTGTGTATACGGAATATGTAATTGTATGTGGAAGTTTAGTTATAAAATTGCGTAGATAGGGTTATCATACTCAGGTAGCCTTGTCGACGCAGCACAGGGCCGTCCCCGCCACGATAAGCACTATACCCAGCATCGAACCTGTAATAAAAGAAATAAGCTATTTATTTCAGAACCTCCTCGGTTAAAAAGAGAGACAGTCAAAAAAATAATTATAAACAGAGGTTTCTAATTATTAGTAACTAGCTGTACCCTGCCACGCTTCGCTGTGACTGATGCAAAAATTAGATAAAAACAATTCTTGACGCGGATTATATATCATTCTATAATTTCAGCTCGATCGGTGCAGAACTTTTTGAGTTTTTGAAGCGTACACAAACCAACATAACATTTATATATATATATAGATGTGACGAAATTTATTGGCAATCTAACGATTACGTTTTCTCTATGTTGGTGTTTGGCGGCAGATTTTCCACTTGAGGGCAGGTGTCACAAAGTACTTTACCACGGTGCTATGGTTTCTTCACCGAAGCTCAAGCTCGTTGTCGGATTCGAACCCTTAATAAACACTAGGCTATAGGCAAGGCGAGCCAAAGCACCATGCTATAATGTCCTTTCATCATCATCATCAGCTCATACGTCCCCATCTAAGAGCACGAGCCTCTAACAACGAGGGGATTTAGGCCATAGTCTCCACGCGGGCCTAATGAGGTTTGGAGTCTTCCTAATTTCTTATGTTAATTTAATTTTAGTAATGAAATGAAATATATTTATTAATTCAAATAGGCCTCCACAGGCACTTATGAAATGCTGACTCTAATGCTCGGTTCGGAAGGTTGCTTTTGCTGAGAAGAGCCGGCAAGAAACAATAATTATATTAGTTACTAGCTGCCTTCCCGCGGTTTTACCCGCGTAGTTCCCATTCCCGTGGGAATACAGAGATAAAATATAGCCTATGTTACTCGGGCATAATGTAGCTTTCCAAAGGTGAAAGAATTTTTGAAATCGGTCCAGTAGTTTCGGAGCCTATTCATTACAAACAAACAAACAAATCTTTCCTCTTTATAATATTAGTATAGATATAGTCCTGCTAGAACGAGCGCTATACCCATGCCTCGTAATCATATATACTGTAATAAGCTTTCTGTACCAAAACTGACTTGACTCGTCCCTTAAATTAAATCATAGGCAATTCTAAAGGGTTTAAAGACCTTTATTTCTATTTTTCCCTTACCTTTATCTAGTGGTTCTTCAGTCCCGAGGGCTGCTCCGGTGAGGGCGGTGCAGGCGAACGCTAAGCTGTTAGCAGCCGGCACCGCCACGGACAGAGGCGCCTCCTGAACCGCCCTCAGGTACACCAGCGACCCCACCTGGTTCACCAGCCAGGGTACGACGTACTGGGGAACAGTTTCAATCATGCAGAATCCTGGGACATTTTTCACACACGGCCAATCGGATTCCAAGGTAAGCTTCAAAGTGAGCTTCTGTTATGGTAACCAGATACCAGATTTAGATACATACTTTTAGAGATAATTACATCCAGACACAGAACAAACCGACATATTCATGGGTGGGATTCGAACCCACAACCAGCGGCTTGAAAGTCAGGGTTACTCCTGTCATCAATGGAGATGGCTTTGTGGTAGAAAAACCAACCTTTTGAACCGAGGGTTAGAGTCTGACTATTCATAAGTGCTTGAAAAAGGGTATTTAAATAAAAAATATTTTTCATTTTCATTCTAGAAGCTGGTTGTGGGTTTATTAATTTAGATATATAAAACAAATTATAACCAAAAGAAAAATAAAACAGATTGGTAAAAATTTTAATCTGGGTTAACTTTTAGGTTTAAAGAATAAAGTTTAAGTTGAGAAAAACAAAAAAAATACTAAGACAAATGCGTCACAAAATGAATAAGTACAAATAGATAGTAAAGCTTGATTTCCACCCAAGACAAACATTTGTGTCTATAAACAAGATTTTTTTTTTTATTTGTACTTAAAAGTATGTAGTACCTATATCACCATTCTGGTTACCATGACACAGTTACCAGCTTAGTTTGAAATCAGATTGGCCATGAATAAAATAACATCCTAGAGTTCCTTGCTAGCTCTTGTCAGTAGAAGGCTGACTTCCATACATTGACATTCATAAGTGTCCTATTTGGACATAAACTAATAAAATAAAAGAAGGTTATGAATTAATAGTACACAAAATAGATTAAAAAGCTGATAAAAATAAATACATATAGCATACCCTGCAATTTCCTAGCAGAAAGGTGACTTCAGCCCAGGCCTGGCCCAGCCGGCTGGTGCCTCTCACGTCGCGGAGACCCTTCGTACCCTGGCGGATGAAGGGGTTCGTGCAGCCCCACAGCACACCAGTCAGTACAAGGAGCCCTGGAAACTCTTCATCTTGAGCTCTTGAGATTGGAATAGGAATTAAGGACCCTTATATGATAGACCAGTTTGCTTTGTGGTTAGTGACCCTGACTTTCAAGCCGCTGGTCTGTCTGTTTGTTCTGTGTCTGAATGTAATTACTAATTAGGTATCTATATAAGTATCTATTTAAAAATAGTATATCAGCTATCTGGTTACCATATTAAAAGCTCTGCGTATCAGATTGGCCATGTGTCCCCGGATATATTTATTACATGAAAGACTGGTTGGCTTTGAGGTCAGCTGCCTTTTACTTTATATATCCTGGGACATTTTTCACACACACTTTGGGTGGTCGTAGGTTTATTTCCCACCCAGGAACATGTGTGAACATGTCTGCTTGTACCATCTAAGTAGTAGGGTAGATATCTGGTTACTAGAGTATGAGCTGTTTACTTTGGGATTAACTTAGTTGTGTTTGAAAATAAGCAGAGCTTGTACTATGTAATAGGTACATATTTATAGAATATTTCGAACATTCAGGAAGATGAAGAAAATATTTAAGAAAACACTTTTTAATAAAAAAATAATATCTTTACTATAACATTTAAAATACATATCAGTCTATTTATTATATTATTTACATATAAGTATTGTTTGCATTCTTTTTAAAATTCATATTTTTTATTATTCACATTTTTTAATATCGAGTAAATACTAAAATATAAGTATTATAAATCTATCAATAAACTTACCATGCACAATACAACAGATATTTTGACCACATTTTATATTTCACACAAAACTAGCCTATATCTAAAATTTTTTCTACATTGACAAATTAAATATAAATGTTAGACCCATAGCCTGTGACTATTTGCTGGATTAATGATAAAGGTTTATTACTCTATAGAAAATACTAAATAAAATATCATATAAAATCAACTACCATAAAACTATGCAAGGAAAAAATCCTAAAAAATATTTTAGCACACAAAAAATGTAGTATCAAATACAGAGATCTTTCTTTTTTGTATATCACATTAGATAATTTTCTTTTTACCAATCTTATTTTATTGCATATCTATCAAATGATTATTTAGGAATGTACCCAATTAAACCATATAAAGAAAATATATACATATATGAGTCATTACCATTCTTGTGATTTATGTTTTTTGTTATTTTAAGTTTTATATAATAAAGCATTATCTATCTATCTATCTATACATATCCTCACAGACCTATTGGGACACCAGGTCTCATAGCATTAACATCGGTAAAAGGACTGTGATTTAAATCCACCCACTCCACAAACTCCTTAGCCAATGCTACAACTACTTCCATCAACAATATGCAGTCATTCTCGGCACGGTGAGCCTCAATAGCTTCCCGTTGCAACACTCTTTCGTACACATCCTTTAACTTATAAGAGTCTTTAGGCTTCGGTTTATCTAGCCACGGAAATCTAGGTAGGATAAGTTTCCGTCTGCACTTTTTAGGGGTATGTGGCGCAGATATAGTATTACGTTTTGGTGTTGTTTCATTAATAGCTTGCATTGAAGAGAAGTTTTTATCGGCATTCATCAGTGCTTCAAGCAATGGTTTATCATCTTCATTCTCTGTCGATTGCACTTTAGTAACAGTTTGTGGTAAATTATTATTTATAATTTCATTTTTTCTTCGCTCCAATATATAATAGAAAGCATGATAAGCATCTGTACACATGAGATCATCAATGAAGCTTACATTTAGTTTATCTACTCGAGCTTTTAGTATTGGATAGTCAAAATTAAATCCATTGTAGGCAACTAAACACACAGGTTTAGCGAGCAAGCTCAGAAAAGTGTTGATAGTAGTAAAAGTGTCCATATTAAAAGGGCTCTCATACTCCAGGAGATCATTACACAGTCCTGTGGTAGCAGTACTTTCAGGGTTGATCATTTTCTGAGGGTTGATGCACAGTGTTAACTTATGCTGCACACGCGGCACAGCCCCGTTTCTGGTGGCCAGTAAATGATCTCTTTTGATGGCAATCAAACTGAGTTCCGTTATTCTAGTTTTGTTATACTCCTGACACGGCAAGCCAGAAGTTTCCAAGTCGAGAAACACGTATGTAGAAACTGCCATGATAGACTGTAGGAAAGCGAGCTACACTTTGCTAACTTTCGATATTGGAAAGTGCCGCGCGTTCCGAAACTTCCGAATGTTTTATGAATTGACATTCCCCGCCACCAACAACTGTAACTACTGCTTCAGGCAATGGGGACTTACCTATTGCTTGCAGCATATTATATTAGTCGCTAATGAATTAGTCATACAATCAGTGATGCTATCTTGTGACTATCAGCTTTTCGCTAACCTCCAAAATATTCCCATTTACTGTAAAGAAGATAGAATATGATCAAGATAAGAATTCGGTTCCTAATAGATTTAAATGATTTTGTTAAGCTTTATGGGTTATAAACAAGCACTTACAATGAAATTTTAAAAAATAAAATATAAACAAGAACAGCTAATGACATACAACTCAATAAAACTGTCAAACTAACGATCAAACAGTTTGATTCAAACCACAGAGCACATAATTTGATACTTCTGTTTCCGACTGTAATAACCTGTGGGTTGGGAACGTTCAATTCTGCAGTTTCCAAGAACACCACCTAGCCACCTACCTACCTCTCATTACTTCGAAGGGGATGAAGAAACAAACCTAAGTCTTGGAAATGCACGGTAATGAGTGACAAGCTCAAAACATTCATGTAATATAATGTCTAGATTTGATTTTTATTCTCACCCTCAGATTGAGATTGGTGAATTACAACTACCCTCAAGTTAGAAAAATACAACATGCCTGTATAAATCGTACCTATCATCTTAATATAAATTACGTGTCACATTGTTTGTCCGCAATGGACTCCTAAACTACATAACCGATTTAAATTAAACTTGCACGCCGTGTGCAGTTTGATCTAACTAGAAAGATAGGATAGATCAAAGAGTATAGTAACTATCCATAAAGGAAAAGAGAGCCATCTCGCGTGATAAAATCGGTCGTATAGAGCTCAGTGGCGCCTCCAAGCGTATGATGGGCCAAGCTGCACGCGCTCTGTATATATACACATATGCATAGTTATATGTAGGTAATTCATAGATTTGATTAATGGATATGGGTAAGGAAATAGTGGAGCGTACCACCATGCTTATTAAGCAAATAATATTTCTATTTTTAGGTTATCATTATTTATTGATTTTACAGGTTCCACATAACAATAAAACAATTATTACATAGTAGCATTTAAAAAACCACAAAGATTTGTGACAACATACTGAGTCTACATTGACAAAAACACACAACACACTGTTAACAAAACATTATACAACATGTAGATCTAAAAATTGAGCTTTAAAAAGTAATAGATAAACTATAAAGAACAATTGTGATTACAATAATAAAATATATATATATACTATTTACAATATCAGCAATCTGTCATATTTAAATATTATTTACTTGCTAACCGAATCGGTACCTCGAAAAAAAGTTTTTTTTTAGGTTCCCATTTATAATTCACTGCATCCAAATACGCAATACACTTTTCTCTTTGAGAACATTATAACAAACAATAACGGTTTATCAACAAAAACGGAATAATAACAACAGTGAAAAACAACAAAAGTATCAACAAATAAGTGAGATATACTAGAATTTGCCACTTCGCATGAAAACATTGAAAACTTTACAAAAAAAGTTCGTGTACATTGAAAGTTTTTGCAGACATGTCAGTTGAACAACGTTTCATTCCATGAAGTTTTATTAATTTATCTGTAACTCTTTTTATTTAAAATCAGCCAGATTTTTTTAGAATATGTGCATCTTTTCAAATAAATTGATAGGGAAAACGTATAAAAGTATGTTTTTATAAATAATAAAATTATTAAATGGGAAAATTATTTGAATATTTTTATCCACTTAAATGTAATTATGCGTAGAACAAAACGCTTGTACCACTAAAGCGGGGGTTACTACTGCCATCTAGTTGTTTCTTTACGAACTTTTATGTCACGACAAAGTTTAAGCCAAACAGCCACCAGAGGAGCTACCTTACATGCAAAATTAAGTCGAATGGAGGTTAAGTACTAACTTTCCATCCCCTGGGATAGATAGCTTACTTATACTTGGACCTGGTACGTGGCGCCGGTGGACAGAACGAAGTCTGCCGGGTCCACTATTGTTATTTAGATAGGTACAGTAGCAAGCTATGTCCCTACATTACTTCGGAAATGCGACAAATGGTATAACGTAAAAAGGAAGGTAGTAAAAAAAGAAAACTAGAAATTACACACTTTTATTTAAATAAGGTTGCTGATACGTATATCTACCTAATAATTATAAAACTGCTACCTTCAGTTTCCTCCATAGTCAAACAACAATTATAAATTAAACAATGCTTACCCTAGTTTAAACTTGGACGAACTGCTTTTTCACTTAGGTAGGTTATTTATAAATATTTAATTACTAGTGGCTCCCCGCGGTTTCACCCGCGTACCCGGGAGGTCTTCCATTTTCCCGGGATAAAAAGTAGCCTATATGTTAATCCAGGTTATAAGCTATCTTTATTCCAAATTTCATTCAAATCCATTCAGTAGTTTTTACGTGAAAGAGTAACAAACATCCATACATCCATACTTACAAACTTTCGCCTTTATAATATTAGTAGGATTTGTCTTAAATATTACCGCCGTAATATAAGTCTTTATTTGGTAATTATTCAATACGTTTCTAAAAAAACTTTCAAAAACTGTATAATACCTATTATTGGTCTTACTTCGTTGTTTAATGCACATGCACATATTGCACATACATGCAAATTTACATGTAGGTATACCAGTATACCTCTCTTATAGTATAATGAGATGAAAATAATAGGTACGTACATTTACAACCAACAGCTTAGGAGTTTGTCCGAACTAAACTAAATGTACACTCAAAGGGGGAGAATTACTAAATAATCTCGAATTAAATTTAATAGATTTTGCTTCAGTTCTTACAACTGAATTGGGACCATTATCATTTAACACACAAACAGAAAAGTCACTTGGTAAACACACTAAGAAGTTTCCTCACCTAATTCAATTAATTATAAATTATTGGTGTTTTTATAATATACGTTTTGAATATAATTAAGTAGGTATATAATTCAAAAGCAATAAAATCATTTTAAAATTAAATTAACAATTTTCCTACTTATACATAAAATATATAATAGAGAGCAGCAGACACCACAACGAGAGATGAAAATACTGGCAGCCAATATTTCTGCACCAAATTTCTATCATCTCTTGTCATAACCAACTTCTTCTCCTTATATTTCTTTTTCTTTCCACTCAATTTCCATTCATATTCAGCTAATTCTTTTTTATTCTTCTCTTCCTCTAATGCTTTAAGCCTCTTTTCCTCTTTTTCTTTCTCAAGTTTGACAGCAATTTTCTTTTCTTCACAACTTTCATCACACTTTATTCTCACTTCTCCACTTTTTAATGCATTACATGCGGCTTCTTTCTTTACATTGCCGCATGGGCAATATACTTTAGTTTTCTTAGTACATACTTGGTTTGAGCAAGTTCCGGAATGGCATGTGTTACGGCAACGATGCCCACACTCTAGGTTCTTAGGACATTGCTGCTTGCAAGACAGCATGTCTTCAGTAGCTGAAGTGTACTCCCGGCAACGTAGGTACAGTTCAGTTACACCACAGTGGCAAGGTATGCGCTCAAACACATTACAAGGTGGACATTGGGCTGGATGACAAGCTTTTAGTGCACACTTATGTATGCATTTCTCTGGACGGGTAACTAAACATTCTCTGTTACATGGTTTACAGTTGTAGGGAGTATTAGGATATTCTGGATCAGGTTTGTACAGGTGGCAGAGTTGTGAGCACTTGTGGTTGCCACAAGCCAATGGGCGTCCACATTCCCGCCCGCACGGACGACGTGTTGCCGCGTGGCAGGGTTGATCATCTGTTTCATGTTCACCAAAACAAACGACAGGCACAGGAGTATCACACGGCGGGCACTCCAACGTCATAATTTTAGTTTTTGGAGGTTGCATTTCCCATGGAGTAGCTGGTTTTTCTACTTGTTTGAAAACTACCGCAACAAACTCATGGCATGTCGCCTTGCATTCATGACCACATGGATATGTTTTATAACAGATTGCTTTGCAAGGAGGGCAGTCACCAAAGTGGCAGGAATGTTTATTCTCATCAGCATGTCCACATTTATATTTAATCTTGCACAGTAAAGTACACTTTGGTGGTTTTACATTTTTTTCTCGGCCACATGGAACAGTTATGTAGGTTTCCTTGCATCTGCATGTTATTTTGGATTCCCTGGAACATGGGTAGCATGGACCACGGTGACAAATGCTGGCACATTTATGACGTCCACATTGGAGTGGTTTGTCACAGATTTTTTCACATGGAGGGCAATTGCCATTGCAACATTTGCGGGCACAAGCATGTTTACCGCATCGTCTGACACCTCTACATTTTGTTTCACATTTGAATTCTTTGCTGCAAGGCAGGGATCTTACATGGGTGGAACATAGACATTTCTTTTGGATTAATACCTGGCATGGCGGGCAGGAACCTTTGTGGCATTTTTCTGGACAATTGTGTTCACAGTCAGCATGTTCTTTTCCACAAGTCCCAAGACAGGTTTCCATAACATCAGGACATTGGACAACACGTTCATTGGCACCGCAAGGGCAGGATCTGACACCAGAATTTGGGCATGTCCCACAATTCCCGGAGTGGCACACTCTCTCACACTTATGGAAGCCACAGGAGTAAGGTTTAGAGCATGGTTTTTGGCATTGCCAGTGAGGGTCATTGCAAGGTCGCTTTGATGTTTGGGCACCACATTGGCAGGCTTGTAAGCTTGTGTAGCTGCAGGGAGGGCATTCACCATCATGACACACGTTTTCACATTTATGTGTCTTGCATAGAAGAGTGTTTTTACATATTTGTCCACATGACCATTTAGCTGAACTACATCTGACTTTCTTACGTTCTTTTTGGCAATAACATACTCCGTTGACTGTTTGTGGGCACGGCGGGCAGGGGCCAGGGTGGCAAAGTAGAAGACACTTATGTTTACAGTTATCTCCAGCAGACAGTCTTTTCCCGCACACATCCCCACAAGTGTGTGGTATCAGCCAAGGGTGAAAGGGTGGGTCATCAGCCTTACCACAGTAACACCGATATTTCCGAGGTATTTCTTCCTTGCTATAAGATTGCCGGCACTTAGGGCAGCACCATTCGATTTTTTTAGGGACTACAACACTAATTGGTCCATGATTCTCTTCATTTCTTAAGCTAATGCTATCGTTTGCCCACTTTTGTATGCACGATAAGTGGAAGTAAGAGTAGCAGTGGTCACAGGTCCATATTGCGTCGGTTCTTTTGATAGAAGCTATGCAAATAAGGCAGGTTACCGGTCGGCCGCTGATCGCTTCTTCTAGAAGGTTCTTAGTCCTATTTATCATGCGAGTGTCTCCACCACCGTTCCAGTAGCTCTGGAATACGCCTTCTAATACGCTGGACTCGTAGGGCTCCTCATCTTCTGAAGAAGAGAGTTCTTTCATCTCTTTCAAATGTTTTTGCACATTTTGCTGCAGTTTCGCAGCAGCGTCTCGATATCGACGCGACATGATGGTTTAGGTCGTTGTCGTCGCGCATTCATAGAAACTTTACGTGTCTATAGAAATAAAATACACTGAAAAACTGTACATTTTCAATACTCATAATTAAATCGAATCAACTGTGTGTGACATGCTGACATGACAACATGATCGTACGTAATTTGCGTACCGTACCGTACGTAGGTTGCCAGTTGTCAATTCAAAAATGATCTGTAATTATAATGACAATTGCACAGAAATATAAAGAAGTCGGACAATTCAAATAAATATACCTAAATTTCATTATGTAGCGGAATAATATAAAGTGGAATTAACTCGGGGTGGAGTTGTCATCAGATTAATTGAGATTATGTCTATATAAAAATATATCAGTCTTTTTTATTTCCATTTCTTGAAGCATTATTGCAAAAACATTTAAAATTATTTAATGACCATTTAAATTTAAAGTCACTTCTATTCACCACTACATGGAATAGCATCACCGGCAAAGGTTTCGCTGGAGCCCAAAAAGGTCATAGTGAATTAATAATTCTGGAAGTGGCAAGACTGCTTTGATTAACTTCCAAATGTGCATGACGTTGACATTTGTGTCTTAATGTTTTGATTTACTCGCGTTCATTTTTAAAAGTAGGTATTATATAATTTATGTAATAGATGATTTTCAAATATATGTCGGACGGCCAACCAGAAAATAACAAAAGAGAGGTTTTAAATTTCGTTGGCTATACACATTTCTATTATGTACAAGGAAAATGTATATTTCCATCTAGCGGTGAAAAGGGAATAGGTGCAATCACATGTAACATGTAAATCTACTCAGCAGTAGATGGCGTGCGGAACTAAAAAAAGACTAGTCTTAAAAACAACGGTAGTCTTAATTATAAATTACACACGATTCCAAAGTAATTGAAGCGATTTCGTCAATTTATTTTTTTATGTAAAGGCTATAGTGTGTGTTTTCCAAATTAAATCAAATGAAACAGTTGGAAAATCACATTAGATAATATTTTATTTCATAAATCATTCGAATTACAAATTATTGTTAAAATTAAAGTTTTGTAAGAATTAAAACGTAAAAGTAGAGTAGTGCCTACCTACAGAATCATAACAAAGTGCCGTTTAATGTGTTTCTATTATGACATTAAACGTAACTTTATTAAAACGTATGAGAAACAAAAAGCAAAATACGTTATAAAAAAATTACGTGAGGCACTCGGGGACTGCCGCGGTAAAGCTATTGCATTGCATAGCATTTTGTATCAACTTATGCAATTATAATTTTATTTATTTATTTTAATAATAAATGCACTTTGTTCATTCATATTCAAAACACTTCATACACAAATTTTACAAGTACAGCTATTCACTGTTGTACATAAATACATATACACCTATATACTTCCTGCCGGGTGACACTTCAAGAAACTGCGTTACGCTCCGCTCACGTCACGTTAGGTTTTAAATTGTTACTATTATTTCATCCTTCTTCCTACTATACGAATGAATATTCACATTAAAATTATTTTACCACTCAAAGTCGTTGTCACGTAAAACTTTTTTTTAATAACATGCATTCTGATGTGCATACGTATTTGAATACTTAGGCTTTATGACGTGGTACCCTTGCCACGAAATAGAAACAAAATAATTACGCGCGAATACGGAAATTGAGTTTTGTTTTTTATAAATGTCAAACGCCATTTTTTCAAAACGTCAAAGAGTTAAGAAGATAGCAAACAAACACCGTGCCGAAGTCTGCCGAACTTAAACGACGTTAGACGATGTGTTAGGTTTTTTTCGTTACGGAATTTCTTGATTCGGTCGCCGCGCTCAGAGCCCGCGATAAAAGCTATGCAATAGCTTAAAATATGCACATTAAAAATACATCGAAAGCATAAAAAAGTGTTATTTTAAAATGAGCGTGACTATTTACTAAAATGGTAACATTATTAAATACATTATCAAGTGGTCAATGGCACTTATTGTAGTAACCACTACATTTTAGAATAAGTAATTGAAATAAGGAATTATTATTATATTAGATATTATTTCTTTTTATCGTGAAAATAATATAGCACCTCGATATTATAAAACAAATGCTTAGCCGATGACATATCGTTCAATTTAATGTTAGTTTAAAAATGGTAATTTTTAAAAAGATTTTTTTTTGACAAAAATACTAGAGCAATGAAATTCTCTGTACAGGTTCTAACTTTACAATAATCAACGAACTCTAGTATTAACTTCAGGCTTCTTGTTTTTACTGGACAACTTGAACCAGCCGGCTTTCTTGTTATTGTCTTTGGGCATAGATATAGAGCGGGAGACCCTCTCGCGGTCGCCATCTTTGTTTATAATCTCGCTCGATTGACTTTTTTTGGCGTCACGCGTTTCTCGCGCCACAGACTTGCGTAGTGTCGTGCTCTGTACACTAGAGCCTTCCCTCCTCTTCTCCGGCTTCTTGTATAGTGTTGTGCTCGAGCTCGTTAGTCGATTGTTCTGTGGGCGGCGAGTGAGCGTCGTTTGACTGTAGGATTTATTTTTTTGAAGCGTCGGCTTGTCGTCGTGTAAGTTTTTGGTCGATGGAGCTTTTTTGACGACGTCTTTGGCTTTCCTGGGTCTCTGGGCGTAGTGTACGTCTTGTTGGTCGTGGTGATGCTTGGGCGTCCAGGGCGCGAAGATGGAGAAGCTCTTGGTGGTGCTCCTGACCTGCAGGTTTGAGGAGTTGACTGAGGAGACGTCGTCGCGTGACCGGTTGCGCGTCATGCGGCCCGGGTCGGGGATGTCGCCAACTGTAAAAAGATAAGGAATTAATTTCGATTCATGGAGATACTATGCCGGTCGACTTTGTGTTTAGTGACCGAGAATTTCAAGCCACAGGTCGTGGGTTCGTTCCCTCCCAGGACATGTCTGTTTGTTTAGTAAATATAAGTATCTATGTATTTAAAAATAGTATATTATGTAGTATATTAGCTATCTGGCCATAGCACAAGTCCAGTGCAGTTTGGAATAAAATTGCCTGTGTGTGGAAAAAACGTCCCAGGATATTTATTTATAATTAACTAGCGGACCCGACAGACTTCGTTCTGCCCACCAGCGCCACCTACCGGGTCCAAATTGATGTACTATACATAACAACCTTCCCCATGAAATACTCCGTAATTTGGTGAAAACCGCATGAAAATCTGTTCAGTAGTTTTTGTGTTCATCGCGTTCACACAGACAGAGGCGGCGGGACTTTGTTTTTATATATATAGATAGTAAAATGGTGTATGTGCTAACCCGTGGTGGCGTGCAGGTAGACCACGCTGCGCTGCGACTGGTGGCTGGAGTCGCCCTCCGTGCTGCTCTCTCCTGAGTTAGCGACGGGCGTGCGGCGCCGGTGTCTGAAGGAACACACATTATTTAATAAATCTATACTAATATTATAAAGAGGAAAGATTTGTTTGTTTGTTTGTAATGAATAGGCTCCGAAACTACTGGACCGATTTCTAAAATTCTTTCACCTTTGGAAAGCTACATTATCCCCGAGTAACATAGGCTATATTTTATCCCTGTGTTCCCACGGGAACGGGAACTACGCGGGTAAAACCGCGGGGAGGCAGCTAGTAGCTTATAAAAGAATAATTTAACATCACTTTATTATTGTAGATATGGAGTGTAACAAAAATCAAGGCTTGGATTTTTCTGCTTGCAGGAAATATTTTAGATTCTTCATCAGTCAAGATGTCAAATTACAAAAATGATTTGTAGATAGGTACATTATTTAATTGTAGTTATTTATGAGAATACAATGTCCATCATTTTAAAAGAACATAAATCAATAAACAACTTTTATAGTTAAAATACTTATTCATTTCTTATTTCTGGGAAGCTATAACGACCTTTCCGACGGCTTTTAAATCTCCCTAAGCAATTTTAATACACCGTTCAAAGACAACAAATAAAAAGAGGAATACTTACTTTACATCCCTATTGAGTTCCTGCTTGCTACTTCTCAATTCAGACGAGCTGCCTCTGTCCTCGGCCCTGTACTTCCTCAAGTCCCCTTTACTACCTTTCAGGGTCTTCGAACTGCTGTGACTCCTAGACCTTTCGTAGGGGCTTATTGGTGGTTTGGAACTCGCTTTCCTGTCAAAATGACTTTCAGTTTCCGAATTGCTGTGGATCTCTGAAATGTTCTGGAGGTTTCTTTTATAGTACTGCTTCGTTCTTGGGGAAGGATCCTTCTCTTCTCTGTGCAGGTTTGATAACGAGTAACTCTTGCTGGAGAGTTCGCTGTGGTCGACCTCGTCGAGGCCAGTGCTGGAGTTTGAGATGGTCTTCCTGAGTGTACCATGGTTCTTCGCTTGCGGGTGACTCTTGGATTTGGTCACGGTGCTGTGTTTGGTGTTGGCGTCGGAATCCTGGTCGGTGTCGCCGAAGAAGCGGAGGTTCTTCGCTGGAGAGTTGAGGGGTTTGGTCGGCTTCGACCAGACCTTGCGGGATGATTCGTCCTCTGTTGTTATTACGCTTTCTTTTTCCACCTGGAACAAATAAATTAGGTTATCAATAGTGGAATTGTATTATTATACAAGATTGTAAGATTTAGTAATGATTGTATCACATAACATCACACCATTACACTAATACATATTATAAAGGCGAAAGTTTGTTATTACTTTACGTCTAAACGGCTGGAGCTATTTTAATAAAATTTTGTATGGAGTTAGCTGACACCCTGGATTAAAACATAGGCTTTTTAGCCCGGGAAAATTGAAGAAGAAGGAATCGCGAATGAAACCGCGGGGCCGAAGCTAGTAAAATATATTATTAGCTGGAACTACAAGGGTGATACTAGTGAGGGAAATAACAGAAAAGGCTACTCTCGAATTATGCCTAAAAGCTGTATGTACCTTAGCTATCTTCCCTTTCTTCCTAGTCAGTCTATCCAATGACTTGAACCAGTTGCCCGTGGAGACAGGGGGGGTGGGGGCGTGGCGGCGCGGCGGGGAGGGGGTGGGGCTCGGGGTGGCCAGCCTGCGCCTCTCGCGGTACCTCTCGGCCTGAAACAACGGTTTTCAATGAGGCAACACTTGTCTTTACAAATTTTTATGAGGCAACTTTTTACAGTGGAGGAGCTAGATTTTGTGTGTGTTTTGTATTGATTACAATGTCAAGATAAAGCATACATAGGATTTGATTTTTGTCTCCGAGAGTTGACAATGGCAAACTTGGCCGCGTCGGGCCTGGGAGGGGTCGGCATGCTGTCGGATGTTCCCGCATTGCCGCGGGTCACATTCAATTTTTAAGTGTGTATGAAACAATGTCAATTGATCAATTTGATGTAAGAGGTTACGGGGGTGAAATAGTCAGTGTTGACAAAACCCCTATTAAAAATAAAAAAACTTTTTACTGGGTCGGCAACGCGTGAGTGACGCCTCTGGTGTTGCAAGCGTCCATAGGCTACGGTAACCGCTTCCCAGTGGGACCGTATGCCTATTTGCCACCCTTGTGGTATAAAATCCTTGTGGTAGCTAGCCTGACTATTTACACCCTGGATATTTATAAGGCATCAGCGATTTGTAAGCTAAGTCGAAAACAATACAATTTTAATGATATTCTGTTTATCGTGTGTTAATCAGGTGGTTTCCTTACTAAATGAGTACCCATCGGATGTGATTAGTTTTAGGATTAGATATCCGATAAAAAGTAGGTATATATAATTTAGAGCTTAATATAAATCTTGTTATTTTTAGTTTAAATGGAGTAAAAATTAAAAGTTCCCTTTTGCTTTGCACAAGGTATTAAATTCTTTAGTTTCAAGAAATGGATCCTTTTCGCCATACTTGGACGTTTTTTCTCCTTCAACACTATAATAGGTACTAACTGAAATATAAAATATACGTAACTATAATTTAATCTGTTTGTCTGTCCGTAGATCACGGACAGGGTTCATCGACACGTAGCCGATGTAAATATTATTAATCATAATTTTGGGGTTCGTTTTTTGCTATTGAAAAACCCACTGCGACATATCCAAAGCGAGGAGGTTTTGTAAGAGATTGAGTGGACTAAGGTTTCCGAATTTGGTTTCATAGTTACTTAGGTAAGTAATTTGGTAAAGTAAAAATAGAAAATCCGACTTAAAGACACAAAAAGAAATCCCAAGTGGATTAGAAATAACTACTTAAAATGTCTTTTGTCTTATAAATAAATAAACAAATGGTGTAAATGTTCCTAAAGAATTTCCCTTATGCGAGAAAAGCCGGCGAGTTTTACCAATCTATACCTACTAAAAATATAAAGAGGAAAGATTTATGTAATGATTGAATAAGTTCCAAAACTACTGGTTCGAACTACTGGAAAGCTACTCGTACATCATCAAGTAACATAGCACAGGCTATATTTTATCTCCCTATTCCTACGGGAACTACGCGGCTAAAATCGCAAGGCGAAAGGTTAAATTCTAAAATTTTAATATGTGTAAAGTCAGTATTGCATTGTATACGGAACCATTTAATAAATAATTTAATCAAATAATAACCGCCGGTCGGCGTGACGAAACCATGCGTCAATTACTCCACGCCGACAGTTATGATATTTAATGATGTATCTTATTTCTATAGTGTTACATTACAATTGGAAAATATACATAAAAACTGCGGTGCGGTTTCTTGACCTCCCACGTAGATGATTCTGTAGCTAACTGGCAGATTTACTTTAAAAAATAATTAAATACTAATAAATATCACGGGATATTTTTCACACGATAAATCTGATGCCAAGCTAAGCGCCACTTGTACTATGGTAACGACATAAAGAAATATTTAATAGCAGTACCTCCTTCACCCGCATAGTTCCCGTTACCGTAGAAATGCGGGGAGAAATTTTTTATCCCCGTATTTCTAGTTTATTTAATATGGCCTATGTCACTTTCTGATAATGTAGCTTTCCGTTAAAATTGTTCATATCGGTCCTGTAGTACCGGAGCCTATTCATTATTACATATTATACATACATAATATTATATTACAAACAAACAAAAAAATCAAAGCTTTCCTTAGATCAGTGTAGATGCAATTAACATTTGAGACATGATACATGACCAATTTAATTAAAAACTAAGCAGAGCTTCTGAAACTTTTAAGTATATACTATACCTACAGTCCGACTCGGAATATACTATGACGTGAAATGTCTACCTATATCTTTTCTCTCCCTCTGCTCACCTAGTTATAAGTAAGACAGCTACACAAATGGTTTTCATTATAAGGATCTCTAAATTAATTAAAAAGCTTCATTGGACGACAGAACTTGACTTGTGGAGAACAAAAAGTAGTGCCTAAAAAACATGTTTAGAACAAAAAGTCTTTCAGTTATTATTGGATTTATGGTTTTGACAGTTTGTATTTGCGGTCGTAACATGACAAGTCAAGACAAGTAATGTTTTGATTACCCGTGGGACAAAGATCAACACATCTGTACTTAATATACAATAAATAAATAATAATAAATTAATATCCTGGGACATTTTTCACACACGGCCAATCTGATTCCAAACTAAGCTTCAAAGTGAGTTGCGACTTGTGTTATGGTAACCAGATAGCTAATATACTACATAATATATTACTTCTAAATACATACTTATATACATATTACATAGATACTTACATCCAGACACAGAACAAACAGACATATTCATGCATACAAAGGTTTGTTTGTTGCTGAAAAGCTGAAAACGTTGTTTGTTTATTTGTTTACATGAACACGCTTATCTCAGGAACAGGAAGTGTTACATAGCTCTTTTTATCGAGGAAGGGTTGTGATGGCCTATTTGAATATGTCTGTTTTTTTCCTCGTTGCAATTACATTAAAGATCAGGTAGCGTTCTCAAGTAGATACTTATGTCCTAAAACACTTACGTAAAAATAAACTTCTAAAGCTTTTTAAATAAATAAAAACTTAGGTATTTACGAATTCCACCACGAGTGGACTCGTTTTAGGAACAAAATTAGAAATCCGAAGGTGTGTTTGTAATTTATCACTGGACATTATCTCGGAAACTAAACCAAGTGCGTTGACCCCGCCAGGATGTTTGCTTAGACAATAGCGTGTATTTGACAACTTGCAAAAAACTTGTTAAAAGACAATTGTTTGTAATTGAATAAATATCCTTGGAAAATACTTTACACCTGGCCAGTCCAATTTTGGAAGAAACATATTACCCTACTTATATTATAAATGCAAAAGTAGCTCTGTCTGTATGTATGTTTCTATTATTTATTTGCATTTCACATACAGACTGGGAATTACTAATACAAAAAAATAATTAACCGAATTTGTTGTTTGGTACCTACCTACCTACTAGAGCTCAGGAAAAGAACCTGAGGTACGAGTAAAGGGGCGGAAGGGAAGTAAGTAATATTATAAATACGATGCACTAATCTATATATATACACCCACACACTACAGACATCTTCAGACAAGCAAATCTTTATCCTCGGCAGCGAACCTAAGACCAGCTTGTCAGTCAGTCTCTCACCAACATCGATAAGTCATCATTGCATATCATTTACAACCGAATTGCAAACGTACCTAACTTCAGAACGATTTCGTTAACCAATTCAATTAGCACCTTGAAAAATGGCGGCCAACACGATGTATGCGTATTAATCTCGCCAAATTGAGACCTGTGAGGTAGCGGCGAGGTCGTGAACCATATGGCGGACATGTCGACCTTTCCGCCGACGTGAATGAAACCAAATTTACAGTAAACATAGTAAAGCCTACACTGGTATAAAGAGGATTTTGACTGTGTTAGATAATATTAGATTATTGAGGAACATTCAGGATGCCCTCCAGCCCGGTGGTCCGACAACCTGCGTTGTTGCCGGGAGGGGCTGGATGAAGAGAGCGGAGGGCCGGGAAAAGTGGCGCGCATTAGGGGAGGCAGCAGTCCAGCAGTGGACTGAATAGGCTGAAGATGATGATGATGATGATATCGAGGAAGGTTTAGGCTATAAAATATTACGTAATAATAATATAAGAATATAGCAAAAACGGGGAAAATGTGATGTAGACGAAGATGTGCAGGTCAGCTACAATTATACTTTATTGTCATCATATCAGCTTTATGGCGTCATCATTGTACATTATAGGCTAATAACCTTCTTAATACTTTTCAGTCTGGTTTTCGTCCTGGACATAGCACAGTAACAGCGTTAGTTAAAATTACTGATGACATACGTTCTGGTATGGAGAAGCAAGAGCTTACTGTTTTAACGTTGTTAGATTTTAGTAACGCTTTCAATACTGTGGATTTTGATATTCTTCTCTCCATTCTTTGTTCTCTTAGCATATCTCCAACAGTAATTGACTGGTTTCGTAGTTACTTGTATGGACGCCGGCAGCGTATACGCGTAGATGAGTCCTTATCATCTTGGTGTGAAACGTCTGCCGGGGTACCTCAAGGTGGCGTCTTATCCCCTCTTTTATTTTCAATTTTTATATCGTCTATAACCAAAAATATATCTTCCCTCTACCACCTCTATGCAGATGATCTCCAAATATACCGACAATCCTCTCTTAATTCTCTCCCTAGTGCTATATTAGCAACCAATAATGATTTAAATTGTATATCTGACTGGAGCAAGCGTTACGGCCTTATCGTTAACCCAGATAAAACTAAAGTGATAATCATAGGTAGCAAATTTCAGATTTCACGGGTTGATTTTGAACAGTTACCCTCGGTTGCCTTTAATGGAGTGATAATTCCTTACAGCGATGTGGTCAAGAATCTCGGCATCCTCATCGACCGTACTTTATCTTGGGGGCCACAAGTAGCGGAAGTCAGTAGGAAGATGTTTGCTGCGGCTGGATCGATCCGACGCCTGCGTAATTTCCTACCCATTGACACTAGAATTGCGCTTGCCAAATCATTGCTTCTACCAATTCTTGATTATGCGGATGTCAGCTATCTTGACCTCACTGAAGACCAGTTGAATAAACTTGAGCGACTTCAAAATCTTTGTATAAGGTTCATATTTGGTTTACGCAAATATGACCATGTATCTCAATTTCGTCGAAAACTCAAGTGGCTTCCCATCCGCCTTCGCCGGAATACACACATTCTTTCTCTCTTATACTCCGTCTTATTCAATCCTAGTGCCCCTGTTTATCTCAAAGAACGGTTTGAATATTTTAGTTCCCAAGTTCACCTTCTCCGTAATTCTCAAATTCTCCGTCTTGACACTCCTTCTCATTCCTCTAACTTCGTAGCTCAATCTTTTACTGTACAAGCTGTCCAATTGTGGAACTCACTTCCCGTAAAGATAAGACAAGCCCAAACTATCAACTCTTTCAAATCTCAATTGTTCACTCATTTTCTAAATATTTAAATCAGTTTTTCACTTAGCCTGTTGTATTGCTGTTTTTATTTGATGTAATTGTATTATTTATTGGATTATATGAATATATATTAGTTTATGTTATTATTGTAATGTAAGTATTAGGATTATTTTGCTGTTATTTATTCGTATTTTTTATTTTACTATGTTATTCTTCACTAGCCTAATTTCGTTATCTCCTATTGCCCTAGGTTGCCTGGAAGAAATCGCTTCAGCGATAAGGCCGCCTAAATTGTTCACACTTTATTTTTGTTATCACCTTTGTACTTATTGTTATTTTTATTATGTGTGCCCAATAAAGAGTATTTGTATTGTATTGTATTGTATTGTATTGTATTGTATTGTAATAAATAAGCTATGTAAAAGTATATAAGGATCATTATAGGCAGCCTGTAAATAAGCTATACTTTTGTATATAAGGATGAATGTTAGTTACTTTTTCAACTAAAAACGATTGAAGGGATTTTCCGGGCGTTTCTTTTATTTCAAATGTAGGTAGTTAGAAAACTTAACAATTAGGTAGACCGTACTGAAACCGCTACTTAAGTCATAACCTCAAAACCATAGAGATGACTATTGTTTTTAAAAGTCATTAGACCTCTATGGTCGGATTTCAAAGGGATTCAGTGAGTCTATGAATGGTCTGTCACACATAGCTATGTATGGAGCGACCGGCGCAGGCGCAGGCGCCTGACTCAATCACACCTACATACTTCTTATGGTGACGACTGTTTTTATAGTATCATACGATACAATATAATTGATATTTTTGTGTATTGGTATGGTACCCATAACACAAGTTCAATCTTAATTTGGGTACCAGAGTTCAACATAACTATAGCATTTAAGAAATAAGTCCATATTCTGTGTATTTTCCTGTGTGTATTTTTATAAACAATAAATATTATTATTATATTATTATTATTATTATTTGTTTAAAGTATATTAATTCTAGCGAACCCGGCAGACTTTGTTCTGCCCTCCAGCGCCACCTACCGGGCCCAAATTGATGTATTATACATGAAAACCTTCCCCATGAAATACTCCATAATTTGGTGAAAACGGCATGAAAATCTGTTCAGCAGTTTTTGTGTCCATCGCGTTTAGACAGACAGACAGACAGAGGCGGCGGGGACTTTGTTTTATGTAGGTATATAGATAACATAAAACGGTACATTTTACAGTCTTTGTTAATATCAGGAAAATATACAACCGAATTGAGAATTTCGTTCTTTCAAAAAACGAAGATATTCATCAGATCAGATTCATATTTTTTCCATTCATTTTATTTATTAGTAGGTACTTATGTATCTAATTTGTCTATATGTATAATCGTTGCACAAATTTTAATCCCAATGCTCTTATTTATAGACTTGGAAAGGTTCTATGACCAGTGAAGAAAACATTAAATGAATAAAAAATATTTTAGGTTTTAATCTCTAAAAACATAACAGCTAATAGAAGAAGTCACAAAGTGATGCTGTTAGAAATGATGACAGCAAGACACACAGTGCAGTGATCACTGAATTGATTCTATTACGATTGTTAGCAGCGGAATCAGAGCGAATCAGAGCACACAATGTAGGTATAATGTCGCAAATAAACTAAAACTAGGGTGTATTAAAAAGCGTTTTTATCTGCTCACTGAGTTTGGATTGATAAAAACAAGTAGGTATTCAATTCACTGAATAAGGAAACCTTACTTATATAAATTACCGCACCATTCGTTTCTTTCACTGGCTTAGAACTTGCTCAGTTAAATTTACTCTAAATAAAAAGTATAAGTAGATATTTATACTATAACTAATTAATATTTTACCAAATTTTACTCATAATTGTGTTTCGTTTGTTTGTTCAAATCAAAATCAAATTAAAATCTTTTTTATTCAAATAGGCCTCAATAAAGCACTTATGAATAGTCACTATTAATGCTCGGTTCTGATAGTTGTTTTTACTGAGAAGAACCGGCAAAAAACTCAGTAATTACTCTTTTCAAAAATTGAATGTTATGAATAGGCTCCGAAATTACTGGAGCGATCTGAATAATTCTTTCACCATTGGAAAGCTACATTATCAGGGAGTAATATAAGCTCTACTTTATCCCCGTATTCCTACGGGGACGGGAACTACGCGCCTAAAATGGCGCTGCGGGAACTGCTAAAATATAATCATTCCGTTATAGAATATTTGTGTAGACTCCTTAAAAGGGAACGAGAAGGGGATCGCATTGTGCTTGTGCGTGTATTCCAGCTAATTCCTAGATACCTTACTTAGGATTATTAATGGTGTCATATTTATTTAACTTTTCAAAGGTTTTGAGGTCAAAAAATCAACAGACCCGACCGGTTAAGTTCTTACCGTGCGCCGGCGCAGCAGTAGGCGCGACACTCCAACCAATTAGACAGATCATGTTAAACGCAATCACCATTCCACATAATGTAGGTTTTAGGTTATTTGTTGCACAAATATCAAAACTTGTTTCTCTCAGTTGACACGAGTTTATTTATGTCATTAATTTTATATGTGTCACAGTATATAAAAAGCTTTAGATAACTTACAGTTTACAATCTCAGAAAATCCAAATTATTCGTAAATTTGTGAGTATGTATGGATGTATGATTACTACACTTTCACGCCACAACGGGGCGGAAGAAATCGCGATAAAATTTGGCACAGAGTTAGAATATGTTCTGGAATAACAACATAGGCTACCTAGAAGATAAAATGCTCTGAAAAGGACAGAGGCTACGTCACATCCCGGGAAAGTTGAAGATCCCGCGAACCTATTAATAAAATTAATAACTTGCGCCTGCGCAGGTAAATTCGTAATAAAAGTTAAAACGTATTAAAAAATTAAAGTGTATGGGTAGCCCCATGATTTCCAAGTAGTACTGTAAGAAAATTAATTAATAACGGTTCAAATAGGAATACCTATCTGCGAAACGGAAAGAGCTAGTGGCACTAGCGCACGGAGGGTTCCGTACAATATATATTAGAGGACTAAAGAAGTTTCATTTTTATCAAAATCATTTTATAAATGAAATTCCTTTTAAAAACATTGTAAATCTTGAGCAGTCGTAGGCTTGACTGATATCTGTGATTTTTGGTGTGTAAATTTGATAGGTCTGAGAATAGGTCGGCTTGTATTTTTCAATATAGGCTACTTTTTATCCCGGGAAAAAAAGAGTAGCTCTCCGTGTTACAACCGCGTTTCCGATGGATCTTTCCCACCAAGTTATACTAGTTTTACACAAAACCTAGTAGCTCCCCGTGTTACACCCGACCTACCTACATCTAAACCTATATCTATTCATCCTACATCTATATGTAGGACATGGGGATTAGTTGTATGTTAGTAAATTAGTTGTAGGGACCCCTAAAAAGAGATGATAAGGTGTGAATACAGTGATGATGTCACGCGGCTGATGTCAAACCGGTGACATTGACCCGGAGGCTGTTGAACTGGATGCTTATGGAGTTTTTACACGCTCCCAATCGTATATGATGTTAATAAAATTAAATTGAAAGCGGCCATGTTTACGCCGATATTTTTGGGAGCGAAAAAATGGCGATTTATTGAGGTAGGGTAGTTTTTTTATCAGTTTATTTTGTTTCCCTGTGGTTTAATTAATATTGGGGCACTTTTAACGGCCAATATGATTAAAAACTAAGCAGAGTTTGTATTATGGTAACCAGAAACATGATAACATATAACTCATTATACTTAAATAAATAGGTATTTATGTACTTGTCACTTTCAAAGGCCACTCCGGCATCCTAAATTATAATATTTAAAGTAAATAAAATAAATCAATCCTATATCGAAAATCAAAATCTTTTTTATTCAAATAGGCCTCAATCAAGCACTTATGAATAGTCACTATTAACGCTCGGTTCTGAAAGTTGTTTTTAAACAACTTAAACAGTTTTAGCTTTTAGTTGTTAATAAACTCAGTACCTAATACTTTTTTCAAAAACGAATGTTGAAGTACGGTTTTAAAATTCGTGATTTGAACCAACACTATCTTCTCCAATGATTCACCAACTAGATTATCATCCAAACATTCATAGTTATAAAATGTAGCATTATATTCGCGAAATATGTTTGATTCGCTTTTAAAAAACTCGAGTAGCGTATCGATGTATCGAATCGAATTAATCGATATTGATGATCGATGTGCGTTTGGCACACGATACGAATTTTAATCTCGGAGGTACAGTTTACCATGTTAATTTAACACGTCTGTTTTTGTTAGCCGCTTGGCAAATTCTGTATTAAAATTCTCTGTTTTCAGGGTTCCGTAACCGAATGGTAACCAATGGGGCTCTATTACTAAGCTTCTACTGTCCATCTGTTTGTTTGTCTATCACTGGTTTGTATTGTATCTCATGACGACATGATCCGTAATGAAACAATAAAAATTTTCAGAGAACTGTTGTTAAAACAATGATCCTCCTAGTATTATAAATGCGAAAGTGAGAACGGCTAAAGAGATCGCGATAAAATTTGCTACAGTGTTAGAAACGTTCTGGCATAACACATAGGCTGCTGTTTATCCCGGGAACATTTAAGGTTCCCAGTCCGGGTAACGGTGTAAAAGCCACCTGAGGCTAACACCTGCTAGTCCAAAAAATTTTAAAAAAATATAAATCAAAAATTAAACGCCTCTACTAGAAACACTTTTTTATGTAGGTAGGTTTCACTATTTGTATCTTTTTGGCATTATTTTTAATATCTTTTAGACCTCCACAGCTACAGCTGATATTTATGTGGTGAGGTGTACTTGCGCGTGAGTGGGTACACATAGTGCGCACGTACTGCGCATGCGCAGGGGCACATCGGTATTGAACTTAACGTGACATTACAATTGTCATTATACTAAAGAGGTAATGTTATTACTGTATTATGGGGACCGATTTGCGTCTGGATTTACGTACTATTTTTTTTTGTAACCAGATAGCTGATTTACTACATATCATGATCATCAGCTCATATACGTCTCCACCGAGGAGCTCGAGCCTTCCCTAACATAGAGAGGGCGTAGGCCATTATCCACCACGCGGGCCTAGTGAGGTGCGGACTTCACACGCCTTTAATAGTGACATCTCGGGCATGCAGGTTTCCTTCACCGAAAGCCAGTGGTGTGAATCCGTACATAAGTTTTTATAAACTCAGAGGTACGGGCCAGGGATTTGAACCTGCACCCTCATGATCGGCAGTCGGTGCGTTCCCAACTGAGCCACCACGGCTATACTACTACTATATATACTACGTTTTAAATACATACATATTATAGATATTTACATCCAGACACAGGACAAACAGACATATTCATGCATACAAATGTTTGTCCTGGGTGGGTTTCGAACTCACGACCGGCGGCTTGAAAGATATATACGAGATTATTCCCCAAACACACAAATATTATCAGTGAGGGTTTTGAAGAGAGTAATTGTTGAGTTTATTGCCGGCTCTTCATTGCAAAACAAATCATCCAACCGGAGTCTTAAAGTCTGAATGACGTTAACGCATATTTACGAAATATAATAATGCATTTTGATTTTAAAGTTACCTCAAATTTAAATTATTCTATAAATTGATATAAATAAATGTATTTAAGATTTGAATCTTGTTTTAAAAACATAATTACACCCGAAAAGTGGTGCTAATTGCCACAAAATGGCCGATTGAATAAATAATAGCTCGTTTCAAACCTTGTTCCCACGATGCTATTATCTTATGAAATAATGTTTATACACGTGGGTCTATTTAATAAATGCAACTGATGTAGATTTTGGTAAATTTTAAAGTAGTTTTCCCATTATAAACTATCGCTTTAAGAATTGATCTATGAATACCTTTTATTTATAATCTTTACATACTTGTCTATACTAATATTATAAAAAGGAAATCTTGGTTTGGTTGTAATGAATAGGCTCAAAAACTACTGGACCGTTTTAAAAACTTCTTTAAAAAAATATATATTTTTTATTCAAATAGGCCTCAATAAAGCACTTATGAATAGTCACTATTAATGCTCGGTTCTGAAAGTTGCTTTTCACCATTCGAAAGTTACATTATCCACGAATAACATAGGCTATATTTTATCCCTGTATTCCTACGAGAACGGGGACTATGTGGGTGAAATATTAAATTAAGTCGTCGAGCAAAGACGGCGGGCCGCCTGTAAGCGTAGATCTTTTATAAGTACTAACAGATTTTAGTGTAGTTTTCGATACTAGGTAGATAGAGAAATTTTAGTAGATCCCTCCCGCATAGTCCTCGTTCCCTTTCCCATAGGTATATGGGGATGAAACATACATCGTTCCCGTTTCTTTTCCCGTAGGTATATGGGGATAAGACATAGCCTATGTTACTCTCTGATAATGTAGCTTTCTATTGGTGAAATAATTACTTAGATCAGTCCAAAGAAAGAAATAAAAAAATCTTTCGTCTTTATAATATTAGTGTAGATATTTAGTGTTCTTTTAATAGTAATATAGTTTGTTACACAGTAGCCCAGCAGGTGCTTCCACCTGCACTATTCAACACAAACAATTTACCAATACTTTTGCGTAAAGACTACAGGTTGACAACACTCGGAGGCCACACCGATATTGCTTCACTGAGACATTTCACACACCAATCTGATTTCAAACTAGGCAGTGCTTATAGTAACCAAAAACTTGTCTTATTTTGTGTAAACCAACTAGCTTCCACCCCGTGGTTTCTTCCGCGTTCCCGGGGGATCTTCAATTTTCCCGGGATAAAAGAAAGCCTATGTTCTTTCTCAGAATTTGGACTATCTGTGTACCAAATTTCATTTTAATCTTTTCAGTAGTTTTAGCGTGAAAGCGAATCAGACACACATATCAGACTTTTTGTGGTATATTTTTTTGTTTGTAATTCTATAATGTGTGTGCTGTTGATGTACCTTTTAGAAATAAATTAATGTAGCCTCTTAGTGAGGTCGAAACGTACACGCAGTTGACATACAGAGCCCACTTGACGCCCACGTTATGAAAACGATTTCATTATTTCACATTTAGCAAACTATTTACCTGTTACGGAGATCACTTGCATAACACATCGAAATACACTAATGTTGACAAATACTTTAATGTTGGTTATCGCCTACGTAAGGAACTATTAAGAACTTGATAATTTACTTATAAAGTAGGCCTTATTAGATACTAGTGGCTCGCCGCGGTTTCACCCACGTTAACGGGGATCTTCACCTTTCCCGGGATTAAAGTAGCCTATTTATAATCCAAGTTATAAACTACATATCTGTGTTCTAAATCCGTTCAGTAGTTTTTGCGTGAAGGAGTAACTAACATCCATTCTTCCATACATCCGCACAAACTTTCGCATTTATAATATGTATTAATTGGATTTTAACGGTCATTTTGTTTCCGAACTATGCACTGTGTAAAATATTTATTTTCTTAATTAAATAAATATTTTACAGTCAGATTAGATTAAATTTTTTGTGTATATTTAAATGGTTTTCTACAAGGTTTAAAACTAGTGGGACTCGCGCACGAAGAGTTCCGTATTAGTATCTAGCAATATTTACATATTTTATTTTTAGTATTTGTTGTAGTGTGGACAATAGAATACATCATCTGTGAAAATTTTAACGATCTAGCTATCGCCGTTCTTGAGATAGGTACATACAGACAGTCTGGTGACAGCCAGACGGTCGTACGGACAGCGAAGTTTCAGTAATATGGTCCTGTTTTCACACTTTGGGTACGGAACCCTGAAAACACAATTTTACCCGCGCAGTGGCGCCATTTTCTGGTTAGGACGACGTCTGCCGGGTCCATTAGTTTATTATATGCATTTCACTAAATCTATATATAGGTATAAAACAAAGTCCCCGCCCGCCACTGTCTGTCTGAACGCGATGAACACAAAAACTACTAAACAGATTTTCATGCTGTGTTCATCAAATTACGGAGTATTTCATGGGGAAGGTTCTTATGTATAGTATATCAATTTGGACCCGGTAGGTGGCGTTGGTGGGCGGAGTCTGCCGGCTCCGCTAGTATAATATATGTAGGTATAAACCTACCATATCTACCATTCTAGTAGACTTTCTCCAATATAACCTCGGTGGTGAACTGCGATGGAAAATGCGGTTAAAATGATGCGATGGTATCAATCAAGGCACCGCAAGTGATGCTAGCCGCTTGTATAAGGCGGAGTTTACGTAATATTACATTACTATTGTCTACAACTATACTAATATTATAAAGCTAAAGAGTGTGTTTGTTCAATCTCAGAAACTGCTGATCCGATTTGAAAAATTATTTCAGTGTTAGATAGTCCATTTGTCGAGGAAGGCTATATGTTATCACGCTACGGCGAAAAGGAGCCGAGCATCAATCAAAAATGTTGCAAAAACGGACAAGTGACCCACGAAGTTGCGCGGGTCAACTAAGTAGTTAATATATAAAGAGGTAATGTTAGATTTTTTGTTTGCCTATTTGTATCGAATAGGCTCCGAAACTACTGCGATCTGAATTTTTTTTTCAATATTATTGATGAAATAAATATTCATGATAAGTAAAAGAGTCTATAGTCTATGTAGCTGGTGTTTATATTGTGTCTAGGTGTAAATCCTCCAGTTAGGATATGTCATCGAATAACAGTTAGGCTAATTTTTATCCCGGGAAAACTTAATCTCCCCCAGGAACGCGGGTGAAACCACTAGTTTGTGTATGTTCGAGTCGAGAGCACATAGTACGGGCCCGTATTGAACCGGCGACCTTTAGTCTGCGATAGGTCAGCTGCAAGTGAGAGTTATTGTTCCAAGGTATTCTGTGAATGAACCGAGCCGAGGTTCCGCGTTTTGCATTCATATCGATACTTATGTCGAATATTAATTTTATCAGGTGTAATCTTTATATTAAGGGGCTGTTAGGAGTCTGAAAATGTATGGTGATATTGAAAACAAAAATACGTGCCGCTTAACGTAAATATGTCTACGTCGTGTATGTCTATGTAACGCAAATGTGTCTTAAATTAGCCACACAGAGTATGGTCTCATATAGGTATATATTTTTCGTAATAATTGGAGGTAAGGATAAAAATGAGGTAAATACATAATTATAACTCCACGCCACATAATAAATAAGTTTTGATTTTTTTTTTGAAGTACCTACCGTAATAACTACCTCAATAAAACTTTCATTATATTCACCAAATAATCTGGTTGTTAGGTATTTTGAATTCTATGCTTTCTTCATGTTTTCGTGTACAAAATTCTTAGTCTATACTATTATCTTAAAATAACACTTACCACATAGACCGGCCCACCAAGGCAAACTACAGAGAAGAGTGGGGGATGGGGGGCAGTGGGACAACCCAGGCTTTAAATAATAAATAATAATATCACTTACCAAAGCCGGCGAGTCCATCGGCCTGGGTCTCGAACGGGACTTCCTGAGCTCGCTCTCGACGTCCGAAGGTCTGATCTCACTCTCCCTGTCCGAGGAGTTGTATCTTCTCTCCTCTTTCCTCTCCTTAAATCTCCTCTCTTCGTCTACCCTTCTCTTCTCTTTCAACGTTCTATCATATCTGTGTAGGGAAAATTTTAAATTGAATTAAAGTACCTACCTAAATAACAATTTTAGTTATATTTTATTTTTGTAAGTAGGGTTTTTTATAAACTCTATAAATATCGGTCTGTTAAATTCATATTTCTGATAATGAAGCCTTTAGGTATTGAATAATAAACATATATGTACAATTGTTGACCACCTACAGATTGTAAACAATTATAGGAAAACAGGAACAAAATATGGCCTATATAAATACTCCCTGATAATGTAGCTTTCCAATAGGGAAATAATTTTTAAATTGGCACAGTAGTTTTTGAGTTTAGACATAGCAAACACACACACACAGACACAAAAATAAAATAAAACTGTATAACATTAGTGTAGAAGTGTAGTGTAGGTAGATAAATATATATTTGTTCGTAATATTTATACATACAGAGCCCCTTAACTTCAACAAAAATAAACATTGACAAAATAGTTGTAAACTAAACTAAATAAATAAAATAAATAAATAAAATAAAGAATAATAAAAAATAAAGAAATATACTAAATTCTTAGATCAAGATACTCAAAACATGGTCTCACCGTCCATCAAACTCAGGTTCCCTATAGCTCCTCTCGGGCTGCGGGTCCCTCGGCTCGGGGCTCCGGTGGCGGTCCAGGTCCTCGCGGGAGCTGCGGTACCTCCTGTCGTCTCCCTCGCACTTGTACTCCACCACCTTCCTGACTATTATCTCGCTCGGTTCAGGGTCTGTGAATCTAAAAAAATATATCTATGTTAGTTATGGGATATATGTGTGGATGTAAATATCTATATATGTATGTATTTAAAAGTAGTATATGTAGTATATCAGCTATCTGGTAACCATTACACAAGCTCACTTTGAAGCTTATTTTGGAATCAGATTGGCCGTGTGTGAAAAATGTCCCAGGATATTTATTTATTTATTTTATTGAACTAGGACTAACTGATTCCAAAGTCGAACTTGTACAATGTAGTATATAATACTAGATTGTTTTCCTGAGAGTCTATAGTCTTTCCAGGGATAAAAAGCGACCTACATGCTATGCTAGTCCACGACATATTCTATCGCTGTGCCAAGTTACGTCTTAGTCTCTTAAGGGTTGATTGACTGTAAGAGTAACACAAACTTTCGCAATTATGTTAGTTACTAGTGCCTCCCTGCGATCTTCCATTTTCCCGGGATAAAAAGTAGCCTAAGTCCTTTCTCAGGCTGTAGACTATCTGTGTACCTAATTTTGTTTAAATCGCTTTAGTAGTTTTAGCTTAAAAGCGAGACAGGCAGAGTTACTTTCGCATTTATAATATTAGTTAGGACTTAGGATGGTTCATAAGGCCTATTTGAATAAATATATTAATCTGTTTTAAGATATTTAGTTACACACATACCTACACTAGTCATCGATACGAAAGAAAAAATAGGAGGTTATATTCCTTTTTTTGAAGTCGGTTTAAAATAACGCGTTGACATCACCATATTGAATAATGTAAATAACATTTGGAACTTCAGACGATGATTAATATACAATTATAAGAAATACGATGATGAACGATTTATCATGATATTTGTCTCATTTATTTCTGTCTTCAATTGTGGTAAAGTTCTGAGAACGTTATATTTTTACATCGTTTACCTTTATCAATGTGATGACATGTGATTGGCGTGTAATATAAAGCCGGGGGTTTAGTATTTGTCATAATATCTCCAGAGACCTACAATTGGTAAACATTTTTTATACATGGGAGACTGGGTTCCCCCGCGGGGATTTGCCCGCGTAGTTTCCGTTCCCGTTGGAATATGGAAATAAAATATTGTCTATGTTGCTCCCTGATAGTGTAGCTTTCCAATGGTAAAGGAATAATTCAGTTCGGTCCAGTAGTTTCGGAGCTTATTCAATACAAAAATTAAATCTTTCAACTTTATAAATTTGTGTAGATAAAAAATGTTATTTGCTCCGAAAATTTTGTGGCATTTATATTTATCGTCGTATTCTTACGGGAAGTTATCAGTTAAACTTAGTGGAACTGCGCGGAGGCATATAGTAAAAAATATGGGGTATATAAAAATACGGGTGCAATGCTTGTACATCACATTAGAAACCTCGGAAATTAACAGTGTTTCTCTAACTTATTATGCATGTATTGTATGTATATAAAACCTTCCTCTTGAATCACTGTATCTATTAAAAAAAACCGCGTCAAAATCCGTAGCATAGTTTTAAAGATTTAAGAAGACAAGGAAAGCGACTTTTTATAATAATAATATGTAGTGATAGTGATTATAGATGTATTGATTTACCTTCTATAGTCGGAGTCGTCTTCAGCAAGATGTTCAGGGCTCTTGAGCACCCGCGTGCGCGTCTTCGGCTGGACCGGGTCTTTCTCTTTCTTGCTCTTCTTTGAAGAGTCGCGAGAGAACAGCTGTTTCACCTGCACCATTACAATTACTCTTATTTACTGGATCATAAGGACTATTATTATTATTTTTTATTTTATTTCACTAGAATTCATGAATAACGATTTATCTATTGATTGGTTATATGTATGTGTTATGACTTACTCTAAGATTTCTACACTAACAATTATTTTTCTAATACCCTAAGATTGCCTTCAAGAAATCGTTTTAGCGCACTACTTATAATTGTTTTTGTTATTTCTCCCTTAATAATTTATTGTTTACACCAAAACATAAAATAACATTTTTATGTTTTGGTGTAAACAATAAATTAGTAATATAAATACTATATTTACAATAAAAAAATGGTGCAGAGAGATTAACTAACGTGACCTTTCCCAGGGGAAAATACAGAAGTGTACTCTGAGTTTGACATTTCCTTGAGGAAAAAATTGAAAAAATAAATAACGCAGATATATTGAAAGCTTACCTTTTCTAGTCCAGAAAGCTTCTTAGCTGCCTTAGGCGGTTTCGCACTGACTTTATCATCGAGTCTGCTCGGACTTTTGTCATATCTCTCCAGTTTTGATCCGAAGTTTGACCCGTCGGCACTCCTCTCCCTCGAGACGTACTCCTTCCTGTAGCCCTCGTCCCTGTAGTCTTTGAACCTAGCTTGATGTTTTCCATTCGCGTAAATCTGCTCATTCGTATCTTCTGTGTGTCTTCTCTCACTGTCCAAAAATAAAGAAGTATCTCTCACGTCGTCATCGCTCTCATGCTTTCTGTGTCTTCTATGTATTTCCCCGCTGGAGTCTTTGCGAAAGTCGTTCTCGATTCCAGAGTCCACTAGTCGATTGTCAATATCGAATCGCCGCGGAGATCTATCATCGCGATAGTAGTCCCGGCTGTCTCCAGAATCGTGGCGTCTGATACCGAAATCTTCCTTATATCTATCCTTATTTTTACCACGCCTCAAAGAATTGTGATATGACTCGGAATATTTCGGAAGATTTGCGTAATCCTCTTCCCTTTCTTGGGCAATTTCGGGATTCGATGAATAGTGTCCTTTCCTTTTGCCGAACCAGTCATCTTTTACCTTATATTTCTGACCAGTTTGTAGCAGATCGTGACTAGAAGTTAGATGCTTCTTAGCTTTGTATTTCTTCTCTTTATACTCATCCGGCGTAAGTACTGGCTTTCCTATGTTAGATTCTAGACTAGGTGGCTCGTACTCGGGCTCAGGTGGAAATACCTTTACCCCGTCTTTGTACCTTGGTTCGATTCTATCAATAAACTCACGCCTATCAACTTCTCCCTTTGGAACTTTTTGGAAAGTTCTTGTCTCAGTATTATATTTAACCTTGTGATTATCAGAATCATATTTACTATAATCTTCGGTTACACTACTCTCTGCGAAGCCATCCTTTTCTAACGTATGGCGATAGTAACGTGCTGTCTCGTTCACATATCTTTCTGTTGCTTTCATTCGCTTCTCAGCTTCATATATAGGATCTGTTTCTGTAAGATATCTGGTCACGGGTTCTTCAACGACAAGTATTTTTTCACGATCCTGTCTTCTAGCCAACAAGCGAGATTCTAAAAGCTGACGTCTGTGACTCAGTTCATTGAAGTCTAGGTCAACTTTAGTATTCTCCGGCTCGTATTGCTTTTTCTTCGTGTCCATACCATCTGCCCTACCTCTGAATTTGTCAATTAAATCATGATTATTTTCTTTATTAGATGTGTATTCGTTTGCGTACGTGGGCTCAAATTCTTCAAAATTTGTTAGCTTGTACTCTCTAAACCTCGGTCTGATCGGCGAATCTGTTATTTTATATGCTTCTAAATTATTAAAGTTATCACGTTCATTAGTTTTGTAATCGTAATCATAAATATGTTTTCTGGTAGTTTTGTGCCTCTCTTCGTAGCCGAGGCCCTCGTCTTCATCAGAAATGTTTCCATATTTCTCTTTTGATGGAGTGTAAGTTTTGTAAGTTGTTTGTTTAGCGTGTCTATTAAGGTTTCCATTATGATTATCCCTGACAACTTGAGCGTACACTACTCCTCTGTCTGCCATTTTATTGATTGGCGATGGTACTCTGTCTGGACTAGTATTTCTTACAAATAGGTTAGGATCGGGGCTAACACTAGGTTTAAGGTATGAAAAAGGTTGATTTGTATTATTGCCGTTTGGCGGTGATATCAAATGAGATTTGGGCGGAGGAGAAAACTGATCTTCTTTGAGTATCTTAACTATATGATCGACGGTGTGGCCTCTAGTCAAGGGTGGCTTGTCTGGAGGCTGCTGGCTACTATGTATCATGTCTTTGCTACCATACACGTTTTCTTCAATCTTCCTTATACTATCTTTTATTTTATCTTTAACTTCAACAGGTTTATCGGTCGATTTAAAAGAATCTATTTCATCAACAAGTAGTGTTTTCTTCACGTCAGTTTTTCGTTTCGGTGTTTCAGTTATTGTTGGCGACTTTTCTTTCTCTTTTTCTAAGGATTTACCTCTTTTAGTTCTCACCGGCGCCTTTGGTTCCTGCTTGTCTGAAGACTTATACCTGGGAGGTTTCTCAACCGGATTAACTTTTTTGTTTTCTGTAGCTTTCTTTTCTTCAGACTTGCTATCTTTCTGTGATAACTTCTGTTTCTGAAACACTTCAAGTGGAGGTGTTTTCTTGAAATAGTCCTCTCTCGGTGAACTTTCAATGATAGGTGACAGCTGTGTCTTTTTATTTCTGAGAGACTTCAAAAACTCTTCGGTTTCGCTGCCAGACCTCTTGCGAGTAGGCTTCGTCTGTGAATTTAAACTAGTGTTTGATTTTAAATCTGACACGTCACTTTTACTTCTTTTAACGACGACTATTGGTTTTGTGGTAACAACGACGGGTGAATCGGGACTCTTATTCCTCTGCGCTCTTCTAAACAATGTAGATAAAGACGTTCTTTCTTTCCTTCTCTTTGAACCTACATCGCTTGTAGATCTGCCTAAAGGAGACTTCCCTTCTGGTGTGGTATCGTCGCTGTTCCTTCTGCCTGTTTTATCTTCTTTTAACTTTCTTCTGTGTGGTAGGGAAAAGAATTTCTCCGGGGGATGGTCGGCGGTGCAGGTGACGCTTTTTGCTTGAGCGAGGACCTTGTTGGCCTCTTTAATGAGCTCCTGTTCGGAGAGGTGTGTGAAGGGCTCTTTCCTTACGGATGATTGTTCGGTAGAGGCGCCCCGCGACTCACGCGGTTTACCTGCAAGCAAAATTAATATCATTTTAAATATTCCATGTCTCTGTATAACGAATGTTTATTTATTTTATTAAATGGAATAATATATTTGTTTGAATAGAAAAGACTTGACTTTTGTACATAATAAAACAGACATAATAAGACACATAAACTGTAGAAGCATCTAAATACACGATTAAAATTCAATGTCAAACAAAGGATAACACGGTTCGTACATAAAATAAAACAATAAATACGTTAATATTTCTACAGTTTGTATGATAATATTTGTTTTAGTAAATAAACGTAATATGATGGACGAAATGAATTAGTTTATTAGTGACGTTAATGTAAGAACATTAATCATGCTGTCAGATCAAAGGTTTTTGCCAAACAATCAATGTTGTATAAATCCGGTTGGATTAATACATATTGTAAAATATAAAGGCAGACTTAAGCGCTAATTAATTATTCAACTTCATTGGTTATTGCTTTTTGCTCTCAGTTTTAAATAAGTGATACGCACAGAAAAAGTTGCGATCAGTTTAATTTTAAGAGCCTTAAAATTTTTATTGAAGCAAAAAGCAACTTGATGTGTATTATACATCAATGCTTACGTCTTATATGTTATCCATGTGTCATGAAATCCATGTATATTAAAATTGACATAAATAGTATAGATTAATTGAATCCATTCCATAAGTTTGCCTCCTTATTTACCCCTACGTAGCATAATAAAATAAGCATCAAAATCTTGCGAGCGATAAATGCAGCATAACACCGATATTTCACCTATTTTGTATAAATTATTTACAAATTATACTTATACAGAAACCTTCCTCGATAATTAGTCATTTAGAAGAAGAGAGCAGAGAAACGGACAGAGATTGATATACTTTTTTATAGTCCGCATCCAAAATAGGAGTATGAGATTTACATATAAGTATAAAATCCTTCTGTTTGTAACAACAATCTTCGATTGAACCACATGCATGATCAATATGTGTTTTCTAATCTATTTAGGGGTGTTTTAATATACAATTTTGAGAGAGATTAGAGAAGAGATGATAAACAAAATCATTTATTGCTGAGTTGCTGACATCTGATTCCCTTATAATCTGTGTCAGTGTCACAGCGTGGAACATGGGCGTGACGTCACGCTGCAACCTGCGCTCACGCTTATTTTTAGCGTTGACTTTTCGAGTAAACAACTTTTTGATTCTTTTTTGGTATCTTTTTGGACACTCCAGTGTTTTTTTCTTTTCCATTTTAACGTTCCCGAGAGTTTAATGATAGTAATATTTCATTTGTCAGTGTATTTTTATGGTGGTTGGTAACATCAATTAATTAATAAAAAAATACCTAAATATTACATTGCAGTGGAGTCATTACGTATAGTATTGATTAAGGCAAAGACATGAGAGTTGTTTTCAAACATTTTTGTTCTACGCTGTTGTCTTTAAAACTAAATAAATATAAATGAACAGAGAATGAAATAACCTAGCTATACAATAAAAAGCTCAAGTCACCATCATCGAACCTATGACATCATGGTACTTCAGCCACTAAGTAGGTATTGGCAAGGAGTATTGACTTTCGCGAGGTGAGGTTAGTAGCTTGCGTGGGAGTTGATAATATGTAGTGTTGTCTGCCTGTATGGACGGCCCGTTACGCGTGACGCCATCTCGCGGTCATCGGGAGGAACTAGGGTTTCAGTCTGTTTACTGCTATTTTTATTATATCTATTTATCCTACGTCCAGCAGTGGACTGACTAGGCTGACGACGACGTCGATGACTGCTATTTAAAGAATTTAAGTTTTGTTTAAGCTATGCAATATTCAAGGGAACGAAAAGCAAGAGTATATACTGTCTATATGCCAAAATTAATGTGTGGTTTAGTCAAAATCTGTTCAGCCGTTGCGAGACCATATCATTGCATTTCAGTAATATGTACATACCTATATAGTTTCATGTCATTTGGCAGATGGCAAATGGTCACCCTGATTTATGAAAATTGGCAATACATTTCGATCAAAGGACATGAAGTTATTCAGTCTGATTTGTAGTTACGATAAAATTTTAATCTACATTCGGTGATTTGGTTCCATTTATGAGAAAAATGTAGATAATTTGAAACCATGTATAAAGTCAATATAGAATTAAATAATAACAATTCCCATGCTAAAATAATGACTGATTTAACCCAAGGATCCATCAAGGAAAGGATTCGATGCACTTCAAAACTTTGATTCATAGATTAGACGACTAGTTTTTGTGCGATACATAATGTATGCGCAAGCGCAGAAACTGTGACGTTTGACAAATACGATCAGGTTTTTACAGTTATTGCTAGATTTAACAAGGATGTGGAAGGATACTTTGGATTTTATTGTTTGTTTGTGAACTGATATAGCTTCGGTTATTGAAAATAAATGAAATGTACACATTTATAACATACATGTTTATCCATTCAAATAGGCGTTTACAAGGACATAAAAATTCGAATCTTATGCTTGGTTTGGAAGGTTGTTGCTTAAAAAGCAGCTCTTCCAGTATATATTTTAATACAATCCAAATCCAGAAGTAGGTATATAGCTTTGAGGTGGCATGGTCTTTGATACCTACGATATAAGTATACCTATCTTTTGATAGTTTTAAGAGACCCATAATTAAGTAGCCCAAGAGACTGGCAAAACTTTGCTATAGGAAGGTTATAACTCTGAATGTATATGCTTTGCTTCAAAGACGATTGACTGTGATTTAATAATCTCAAACTACACAACTTGGTCACAAAATACATTTGTACAAGAAAATATCCTCTGACATATTTTCCCACACGGCCAATCTGATTCCAAACTAAGCAGAACTTGTGCTATGGTAACCAGATAACTGAAATCCTAACTAATAATAATTAAATTTAATGATATTTGGTAGGTACACAGATAGTCTAGAGCCTGAGAAAGGACATAGTCTACTTTTTATCCCGGGAAAAAGGAAGATCTCCCGGGTACGCGGGTAAAATCGCGGAGAGCCACTAGTGCTACATATTAATGACATCTTTATGACGTCACACCTCTTAACGACTTTCAATCGACATACTTAGTTTATCTTTAAGTAGAATGTATGTACAGGTGGACCTCATGTACAAGGTCTTTGCCTCCTGAAATACATGTGGTATGGCAGACAGTTCACGTACTGTACAAATATCAGTATATATACATATAACAGTTATGTATGTGAAGGCGTTAATTTATTGTTGAAAAGTTAATAGATGATTCAGCTGATATTTTGTGCTATATAAATTTTCGTCTATTCGCTAACCAATTATAGAAATTAATATTTTGACTGGACGTTTAAAAGATTGTAGAAGCTAATTGAAAAGTAAATTCCAATATTCGGGCTTTTGCAGGTCCAATACCTGCTTCTCTCGTTTCGTCATACTGAAACCGTAAGAGATGAACTTAGATATGGAGATGAGCAAACAAAATAGAATACATCAGTCTCACCAAAATCCCTACTAATATTATAAATACGAAAGAAACTCTGTTACGATTTCAAACTTAAATCATCGAACCGATTTTAATGAAAATGACAGAGAGAAACTAGAGCTTAGGAAAGGACTACCTTTTATCCAAGGTCCCCGATCCAGGGGCGGAAGTATCGAATAAATATTATGTGCTCCACACACGCAATTCTAAATCACAAATACAAATATCAAATGATAGCATCGCCCTTGGTGATCGATTAACACATTGAACGTTAGGAAGTGAGTAATAACAGCAAACATCCAATAAGGTGGTAAGGAGACCTCGCTATGAGTTAGATTGATACATAAAGGTGCTCAGATACTCATTAGTGGGCAGACCTTGGACGCTTCCGATCCGTGGGCTGTGCCTGAGAATAAGGTGTTTATTAAGTAACAAATGTATTGTGATTGCAAATATATAAAGATGAAGTGAGCTGACTTAACGTTTAGGGAGTTTCAATGAAATTCGCAATGATCTGTCTGTCTATAATATTATATTAACCACATACCAAGAGATTGAGGGACTTCCAGATTCACAATTTGTATGATGCTAAATATTTTCTTAATGAATTTGGTTGCGCTTTAAAAAAAGGTGAATAACATATGGTTCGTCAGCCAATAGTTCTTTTTAAAAATATGTAGATATGGTGCCTAATCCTGAAGAAACGGTAACAAAATTGTCACAGCGTTGTTAGGAACAGACCATTCGAATATTTAATAATGATTCAATGCAAAATATAGCATATTATTTTAGATTTCTTGTTTAAAGTATTCCTTTATCTATATATATATTTTGGTTTGAAAATTAATTTATGTTTAAAAATATGATTCCCGCTATTTTCTAACGTACATATCGATTTGGCACATCAACAAACTTTGTTTTGCAATTTCCCTTCACTTTGCTCACAGATTATTAGAAGCGATCTCCCTGTGAAACACCAAAACCGTACCAAAACCTAATAACCGTTAGTTCAACAGAATAAAAACCGGATACTATCTATAGATACGATTAGGTTAATTTGCATTATCATCTAATTTAAAGCATTTGACAAGAGTAAATAAATAATAAGCTATAAACATTAAATTCACGCCATCTTTGCCAGAACCAGTTGTATCATCTACGTCATTCTTCGAATCTGTTATATTTTATCTAAGATCTTTTGATTTACGGCGATAATGCTAGACTTTCGGTAAATTGGAAATATACATAAAATCTTCCTCATACGGTGAATGTCAAAAGTAATTTCAAAAAATGTTTAGTAGCTCTGCAAATAATAATAGAAAGGAAACCAAATAAGATAGATCAAGTAATTGCATAGCTAAAAGTGCGGTGGAAACAATGCGAGCATTGTCTACTTCATCTGCCTGCTCTAAACCAGTTGTTATCAAGGTCAATGCGAAGAATTCGAAGTGTGGGACGAATGTTACCTGTTATCATATTGTTTGTGACATCCTTCATCTGGTGGGGTAATATACTATTTTGTATATTGACTGAGCCCACGTGCTGCGGATAATTATGGTGTGATCACGAATTGTTTTCACGGCTAATTATATGTACAGTCTGACACGTATCCGGAACGATGAACAATAAAAATACCATTGATTACATGAATAAATTGATGATACAAATCGAGATATCATGATCATTTTTTCATCATCGCTAAACGGATCGAGGCATTCAAATTATACTTAAACATACTCGTTCATGAGGCAAATCTTTCGCAAGCCACCAAGAGTATTAGCGATAAATCAAGTTCTATATAATTTCAAATTGATTCTTTACTAATCGCAATGATTAATTAATTCGAGATCAATTAACATATAAACACGATTCGTAAACATGTATTACTAAGATCAGTCCAAGGCTTTCGAAACAGTCGACCACAAAAGGATCTGCAGCACCGGTCAATGCCGGCGCGGAGCCACTTCAAGAATATCTTGTATCGTCATCTGAAGCCATTTTAGGTTCGTCTGAGTAACTTTGGCTAACTTCGAATACGTATAGGCGCCGCCTCCGCTCAGTTCGTTAATGACTGCCTCAGGGTGACGCCGTTGAACCACTTTTATTGATATTCTACATTATCGTTACGTTGAGATTGTAGTTTGTGTGACCTAACGTTTTGTAATTGGATTTAGTAATGGTATTTACGAATGAAGAGCATGAGCTGTTATGTAATTATTTTGTTTTGAAATAACTAACGTAAATGCGGTTTAGTTTATTACCTTTTGAGTATGATATATTGAGTGATCTTATTGTATTGTAAGCATTTACTGTACTTTCTCGTTTGCATTCGAGAAGGAGAATAGCATTAAGCGCTAATTGGATAAATTCTACAGTTGATTTATTAATCGCAAAACTATATGAGACGGCATATAATTATGGAGACCAAAAAGATATATCTGTCTGTCATAAATTAGCATTTATATTAAAATAGATGACTAAAATTAATCTACTTCCTTTTTCCTGCCGCAGTTGGGCAAGTGGTAATTATGAAGACGATAGCCACGTTACGTTACATACGGAGGCATCGAATGAGAAAAAAACATTTGTAATGTACAAAGAGCCACTCCCAATACTTACATAATGAAAAATAGAGAGAAGCCATTCTGACTCAGATGCGAGTATGTTATTTGATTAACTGAACCGTTACTTTAAATGTGAAATAGTATTTGTGCCTGGAACCGAGAGCGTTGAGTTCAAAGACATTGATATTGTTAATTTTCATTCAACCGATGAGTCTTTTGTCTTGATACTTTTTGATTGCATGAGCTGTGTTTATTATACTGCCGCTCTTCCAATCAAAAATAACCTTTCGAACCGAACGTTAGAGTAAGCCAAATTATTCTCTGTGAAGGCCTATATGAATGAATGTATTAATTTAAAGGTAAATACTTATATATATTCCCTTTATTTATTTCCACTAGCTTACGCTACGCGGTTTCACCCACGTTCCCAGGGGACCTTCAACTTTCCAGGATAAGCTATGCCTATATCCTTTTCCAAGCTCTAGTCTTCTATATCAAATTTCTTTTAAATCGGTTCCCTATCTTTTTAATCGCATGAAAGCGTTACTTTCCCATATATAATATTAGTAGAGATATAGATATTACATCATCAGCTCATTTAGGTACGTCACTACCGAGGAGCTCGAGCCTCCCCTAACAATGAGGGGGTTTAGGTCATATTCCACCACTTTAGCCAAGTGCGCACTTGGTTCGCGTGGTGGAAACTCACAAAATATAAACAAACATGTTCATGCATAATATTCTGACTGGGAATCGATCAACGGGGAACGGCTTGGCTGGCGTCCAATAGTCAAGTCAAATAAAATATCCATCTAAAGACTTCAATAATGTACTCATGAGATGTAGACATTACACATTTCGCAAAGTTATGTTAACGACAGATCTACATATGAATGTGTTGGGTTGCGATACGCTGGTGCTGGCAGTAGGTAGGTACATTAACCGACTTACAAAACAACCGGTCACATAGCCCAGGGATATTGATACTTAATATTAACATTATATGTTACATTTTAGGTCAGCATATTGATGTATTGAAATGTTTTTGACGTCGGTATTTATGTTTAAAAAACATTTTGAGTTACAGCCCTTTTCCTAACATAAGTTTTTTCTGTATTCTTCTGAATCTGTGCATTTGAGCGTTACACTAAGTGCACAATATATATTAAATAAGTACCTACCTAACTGTGTACAATTTATGTTTATCGGACCCACTACCATCATAGACACTGCTGAAACTGTATTTTTTCCTATAAAAGACTTTTAGAAACATGTTTAACTGAATATAAAAATACAATTTATTTTGTTACCGAACCCTAAAAACTAGTATTATACACATATAATTATTAAAAACAGTACGAATTGATGTAGGTACATTCGATATGGCTTCTGTCTTGGGACATTGACCCATAGTTTATTAGCTTCTAATTATCAATCATCAAATTGTTTTTATTTGATTGATCTGCGATTGTGCTGTGTGGTCCGCTACTCTTCATAAAAACCGAATTGATTTAAACTAACTTTAAATCACTAAATTAACCGGTGCTATTGATCTATATGTAATTGATTGTAAAATCATATTAGTTTAATTTTATTGCTCATTTTTTTTATACCATGAGGGTGGCAACACCAGAGGCTTCACTCACGTATCTTGACCGGTACCTCTAATGTAAATTATTGCGTGAAGGAAACGCGCATTGAACGAAATTATAATACCTAGAAAGTACGCGAAATACCATGTGTACCTACAGTAGTGTGCTATAAGTATATAGGTTAAGTTATCTGGTTACTATAATACAAGCTCTGATTAGCTTAAGATCAGCATATATAAATGTCCATAGGCTTTTTTTTTTTGCCTGCTTCGCCACTACAGTGGGGCTACGGGACTCGCGAAATGTCCATAGGCTACGGTAACCGCTTCCCATCGGGCGGGACCGTATGCCTGTTTGCCACCCATGTGGTGCTGGTGTGGCAGTATTATCTTATTTAAAAACTATTACCCTGTAATTTAAAACCCAGGTATTGTTTTTCCTGGATAGAATCCACTAGCCCTCAAGTTTATCCAAGGATATTTATTTGTCTAACAACACAACTATTTTAAACTAGTATAAGGCTAATCTAAAACGGATGCGGGTCAGGACCACAGATTATATCTAACTACCGCCGAATGCGGTCACAAAAAGTTGCCAGTTATTCAAGACAAATTATTACCACAGATAACATCTCAAACACTCCCATACAATTTACAATTGTAATTTTTTTGCATGTTTAGTTTTTTATTATCGACAAATAATTAGGTTATTCAATATGTCATTCTCACAGAATAGGCAACACTGCAAAAAAGCTTTTGATCTGTAAGAGATAGGACTTTGTCTGTTTTCTTCTGTCATCAATTTGGGGATCAACAAAAACGAATTTTAATTCACTTACTATGTGTATTTTTTTGCTAATAACTTTTTTATATTGTCTTCATTTTAATTAATTACTTATGTAAAGCCATTTTGGATAATTGATCCACTTGTTATGAAAAAAAGTTTGTTTCTTTATGATTACAATCAACCTTTATTTTGGAAGTTTATTAGAAGTCATTTTACGATGATTTTAATTTTGACTCTTTTGCTTCCATTTAATTTATTACCCTTGCTCAATAAATCATCAGTCTTTTCAGGAACGTGAATACTAGAGTATCAAAAAAGTTATTTCTCGTCCTTTTCACTCATACCTTAATAGATAGAGATGTTAAACCTGGTGTACCAGACTGATGACCTTCGCCGATTGTGCCACCATTACTACATGTTAATAAAGATGTTACATCTATGTTTTAGCTAATGTGTTTTTTGCAAAACCATGTCATAGATCAAGTGACACGATTCGACTTTGGGCCTTGAACTCTAACATCTCATTAAGAAACGTCGTTAAAACTGTGTGCTTTATATGAGACGAGGCGACACCGGGACGGGAAATGTATGTAATAGTCTGGATAGTTTGGAGAGGATTAGTAAAAGGACTAAGGTCGTTGGGTAGACTGTTCATACAGAATTACTCGTGTAAACCGAATCGGTTAAGTATTGTTGTGCTACGAATTTTGGATTGGTTTTTGAAGTTTTTCGGGATAAAAGTAGTCTATGTGTTATTCCAGAACATAGGTACTCTAACTGTGCGCCGAAATCACGCAGATTCCTACAGCCGTTATTGAAAGAGTAACAAACATTGATACATCCTCACAAAATGTTGAATTTATAATATTAGTCGGTTTGACGGTCTAAAGAACGCCAGTTGTATAATAAAACCACGAGATTGTCTCCGTCACGTTATCATCCCATATCGTTGCAGTATAGTATGAAGTGACATCACCTGAGCACAAGAATTTTATCAACAATCTACATGGTACCTAACTTGTACTGTTTTTCTCAGCGCACATTTTGTACTATTAAAGTAGCTGCTTTATTAAACTAAAGCCTGTGTTATTTTTTCAGTTTATGAGTCCCTGGTACTTTATCTAATAAAATCTGTATGTTGAAAAGACTAAGAAGATGTATATTTGATATTTCTAGACTGGCCAATTGGCGTAGTAGTTAGTGACCCTGACTTTTAAGACCGTGGTCACAGGTTTTACCACACAGGACATGTGTGCAAGACCATGTTTGTTTGTCTGTATATAGGTTCTATAAAAGTATTTTACCTTTTACTATGATAAAGATATATTGTTTGATATTTTAGCAATGTGGGAAATAATCCAACAAGCTTTTATAAAAATAACTTCTTTCACAATAACATCAACAAATCCGTTACCTAAGAAAGTGTGACTTGTCATTTAAAAACCGTTAAATTTTCAGTCAGATATGAATTAATTGGCCAAATAACACTTTCATAAAATCTTAGAGCGATTCGATAAAATCCGGTCGAAGAGCTTTTTTTTGTGATAAAATATAATTGTATTGTTTTTGGCAGCTTTAATTGTCGGCCATTAGGACCGCTTTTTTAGGTTCTCATATTTTTTGCGGTCGTCACTCACGTGCGCATGACAATCTTGACCTCATTTGATATCTGATCAATCTATTATTTTTGCCTTATCACTCGATATTATAAAACGCCGCCGTTTTTATTTGAACGCGATAAACTCAAAAACTACTTAACGGATTGTCTTACGGTTTCCACCAACGGAAAGTAAGTTTCATGGGGAAGGCACTTATTAAGATTTTGTGTAAATTTGCTGAAATATAAGATATCAGAATAAATCATGATGACGAACAGATGACGAACCTTCTACGCTTGCTAAGCAGACAAAGTTAGCTAGATCATCAATCAATTATTATCGTATAAAAGCTCATAAAATAGAGGTCAAAGAAAAGGGTTCTACTACCATTTTCAGCAGTAGTTTCTTTATATAAGAGGACTAGTGGAGTTAAAGGTCTTGTTGGTATGAGACTTAACAACTTCATCAAGGACGACAACGCATTTATGGGTGAAGATGACTTACCATAAGTTGTACTGTTGGGCTATATTTACATAAAATATTAGATAATAGAGAAAGACATCATGCTTGAAGTATAGGCTCAGATATAGTTATAAGTATTCTAGCAGTTTCATAATATAAGGATGTTTTTGTTAGAATTAGTTATGTCTGTTTTCCGTTAGTTTCCAATTCTCAGAAGATATTAGTTACTTCCAATGTGATTCCATTTGAGGTTATGGAAAATCCAGTGATTTTTCATTAGCTGTCGTATCTGTTACATGAAAATTAGTGTGTTAACGATGGCCAGATTGTATGTCCTTTTCACTCTTGCATGTATCAGTATGTATGAGAGTGAGAGGTGTACCAAAGCCGATAGTTGTTATTGGTGTATTTAGGTTTGTGTTGATCGATGGGAGCGCTTGTATACTTTTTATATCTATATCATTTTCTTTTCCTCTGCACAATTACTTTAAGCTACAAATTTTGATATATTAAGCTGAGCTTTTTTACACTTTAATAATTCTTAATCTCGGTATTAATGATTGCCCTAACAATGTCGTCTACATAGACAGCTACATAGAAGCGTTCAAAACCATCGACACACACAACACTAAGACCGTTAAATTAGAGCCAATAATATCGATTAATCGGCGAGAACTCACCGAATCGTTTGACGTGTACGTCTCGATTGAATGAAACTGTTCTCGGTTTGATGTCTTTTGGTTCTTTGTCCTTCGTTTCGTTAGTCCCGGTGTCGTCTTTCGCTACCTGATCGCCATCTTCGGCATTTTCTGACTTGACACCAATTTCATCGAACATTGGATGTTTGTTATCGAGGTACGTCTTTGGTACCTCAAATGGTTCGTTTTCGTTTACTGTCAACTCGGCGATTTGTTTTTCGGTACCATCGGTATGGGTTTATCTGGAAAGAGTTTCACCTATTTAAACCCCAACATTTTCAAAGGCACCTATATTTTGGACCTCTATATTAGTTTGTGCGGTTGCTTGACATTTGCAGATCCTATCTCAAATAATTAAGCCTATTCCAAAACTATGGACTACATTTTGCCCTTATAAATTCTGTGATAGTTTACATAACACTTACCTCCTTATATAGTTGTCAAACATGAGCCTGGTGCCTGGTCACTTCTGTATGAATGGAAACTTAAGCCGCATCTTGAATTTGGCGATCTGAAACAAAAATAAAGTATGTTTTATTTATTTAGGCTTGTGTAATAATTTAAATATTTAACATGTGCCGTTTGGTAACTGCATTAACTTAAATCAATATGGATTTAGATAACAAGGGCAGTATAAAGCAGTTTGGATGTTAATGAAAAAGTTATATAATTAGGCCTTTACACGTGTTTGATTTGTCCTACTATAATTCCGGTTCGGAAGATTGTCTTTAGGCAGCCAACATTAATCTACTGTACCTTTTTCAAAACGAACATTTGCTTCATTAATAATATATGTATGGAACGTGTCTAACAAGTGGCACCTGTTCAAGTTTCATCAGCATTACAGATCAATGCAATAGATCTTATAAATATTCAAGCACTAATTCTATTACCATTCCTTGCATATCGAACACCCTTGAATGACACGGCTACTTTCAAATTTTTCAACCAGTCGAACCTGGTACATTAATCATTATGTTAAGCTGACCATCCCCAGCTTGGTTATTCTTTATATAAAATGACGTAAGGGATTGTTTGTCTCTCTCTGGCGCACCTAAATGTTATAAGAGGCTCTCTGTCGTCTGCCTCGATCGAGTTTTGGTTTTAGAATGCAAGTTACATCTTTAGATGTACTAATAACGTACTCGATGTCTTCTCATTAGCTCTATTCTGTAACGCAGTAGCGATCGCAGCATCGGCTTTCTCACGTGTTAGCGTAATAAAGAAGGAGACAGAAGATACGCCGGCGAGATGCTGTTTATCGATAGCCACCTTGTGTCGAAACGTGTGGTGAACTCGTGAAATTGTTACTTAATGTGTATTAATTCTCTTAAACCGCATTGACCTTTCGATTTTTATGGGATGATGAAGGCGAGCAGGCTCGGTGCGTCTTTAAATTGGTTTTTGACTCTTTTGAAACAGAAGTATTGATTTTATTCTAAAGGTTACTGCAATGCAAATATAGGACCTTTATGAATAGTAAATATAACATGTTACGATTTTGATAGTATCAGCGAATTTGGTGAGCGGTTAGTATAGTAAAATACTAATATTTATTCATTTAAACATATTGAAATAGTATCTATTTATGCTATCTGTTTTTCTTAAATAAAAATCATCTTAGATTGCAGATACACTAGACACAAAAAGTTAGGGATATAAAAAAATATTGAAATTTTTGGGTGATTTTCAAAGAGTTATAACTTCGCGGAAAATAATCCCACAGCAAAAAATAGAAAACGAAACTGTAGCTTCAAGTGTCTAGTTTTAGGATATGGTCATGAATTTTTTGTATCATATTTGGATCTGGAGAAATTCTATGGAAACTACCAAGGAAAAAAAAATGCTAATTTTTTGTCGTCGAAAAAAAGGTCTATGGGCTTCAAAAATGATTTTTTTATTGTTTTTGTTTAATGTTCTGTCAGAAAATTTAATGCCCTTTAATTTGTTGTAGTTAAGAACCCTGTACAATGATTTATCACAGAGTTATTGTCAATCAACCGAAAAAAGAACTTTTTAACTTTGTCAATCAATAACTCTGAGAATAATGATCGTATAGGAAATCGAAGATGGGTTTTAAAAAGAACACAGTATTCTCTATAAGAAAACGTAAACAACTTATGTCGAAAACATTTTCATGGAATTGAAAACTTTGATTGAAAAAATGGCCAAAATTTGCATAATTAAGGATATTTAGATAACTTGGTATAACTTTGGATTAAATCGATGAATGAAGGATATCGTCGGTAATTTTTTAACCTTAAAGTGTCCCGGAAAATCCCTGAAAAACTCAAAGCGCTGGAATGCTTCTTACTTAGTGTCCCGAGGCTCTAAATTTATTGTTTTCGCTAAAAACAACATTATGAACGATGGTTCGATTTCAATCATTTTTTCAATGAAAACATTTTTTTTTCTCAATATTGCTTTATTGCTTTGATGAAAATGATCGACTTTTTTTTCAAAATCTCGAATAGAAAAAAAAAACATTCGATGATCTGTCATCATGCGAGAGCGCTTACGAGCAGTGACTCAAAACAGAGGCAATACGCGGTACTGAATTGTGACCTGTATACGTGCAGACCCTTCAATAGCTACAGATGGACACACAGACAGACGGACAGACAAACATACACACACACACAAAGTCAAGAAAAAAAAAAGAAAATAAAAAAAAAGATTTCTTTTCTATCCAAAATTTTTTAATTAAACCGATCTTTTACATCAAAGCAATAAAGGTTATTGAGAAAAAAATTATGTTTTCTCTTGAAAAAATTATTAAAATCCAACCATCGTTTATAATCGTGATTTTAGCGAAAACAATAAATTTAAAGCCTCGGGTCACTAAGAAAGAAGAATTGCAGCGCTTTGAATTTTTCAGGGATTTTCCGGGATACTTTAAGGTTAAAAAATTACCGACGATATCCTTCATTCATCCATTTTATCCCAATTTATACCAAGTTATCTAAATATCCTTAATTATGCAAATTTTTGCCTTTTTTTCAGTCAAAGTTTTTGGGGGAATAAAAATGTTTTCGACAAAAGCCGTTCACGTTTTCTTATAGAGAATATTGTGCTCTTTTCAAAACCTTTCTTAGATTTCTTATACGATCATTATCCTCAGAGTTATTGATCGTCAAAGTTAAAAACTTCTTTTTTCGGTTGATTGACAATAACTCCGTGGTAAATCATTGTACAGGCTTCTTAATTACAACAAATTAAAGAGCATTAAATATCCTAAAAGAGGATTTGACAAAAACCATAAAAAAAACATTTTTGAAGCCCATAGGCCCTTTTTTAGACGACAGAAAATTTGTAATTTTTTTTCCTCGGTACTTTTCTTTGTATTTCTCCAGATTCAAACATAATACAAAAAATTCATGGTCATATCTGAAAACTAGACACTTGTAGCTACAATTCGGTTTTCTTTTTTTTGCTGTACAATTATTTTCCGCGAAGTTATAACTCTTTGAAAATCACCCAAAAATTTCAATATTTTTTTATATCCTTAACTTTTTGTGTCTAGTGTACTTGATATGGAAGCTAATTATTAATACGAAAGATATGAGCATGAATAAAGGCCACAATTGATGTAGAAGAGACTTGGCACGTGTAACTTTGATAATCTAAAGTATTAAAGAGGAAATATTTGTATTTTTGTATGTAACAAATGAAATTAAACTACTGGTCCGATTAAAAAAAGTCCGTCACCAATGAAAAGCTAAACTATCAGGGAATAATATAGACTATATTTTATCCCCGTATTCCTACGGAAGGTAGCATATCCTAATGGTATAAAAGTATGTATGTACTCGTGTCTAATGTGGTCACTCGGCTAGTAGACCGATTACGACACTGGCAGTGCCAGCTTGTTATTTTGTACTACTACATCTAAACTGTAAGCTTAGAGCGAGCGCTATACTTACAGACGCAAGCTAAAAAGGCTCCCCGCGGTTTCACCCGCGTACCCGGTAGTTGTGCCATTTTCCCTGGATAAAAAGTAGCCTATGTCCTTTCTCAGACTCTAGACTATCTGTGTACCAAATTTAATTTAAATCAGTTAAGCAGTTTTAACGTGAAAGCGAGACAGACAGAGTTACTGTCGCAGTAGTAGTTTAGTTTGTTTTCGCCGGTTTTACTTGCGTAGTTCCCGATCCCGTAGGAATACAGGGATAAACTTTACTTTTATATTGGTAATGTAGCCTTCCTTTGGTGAAAGAATTATTAAAATCGGTTTAGTGGTTTAGGTGTGAAAGCGTAATAATGAGGATCGATATTTGTTACTCTTATGGGTGAAGCTATTTATACGAAACTTAGCGCTTTAATATCATATTCTATATTATCACTTGAAACATATATAATCCCGGGAAAAATTAAGATCTTTCGGGAACTAATGGTCCTGGGAAGTCGGTGTGGATTGCTCGTACAGGGACAATTGAATAGGTTAAATCCGCTACCGCTTGTGGCTTGTTCCACGACACACTTACCCAACACACGTTGAAGTGTCATTACTGAGCATTGACGTTTTAATGGCGACCATAGTTTATTTATATGATTGTTACTTAAATGAATAATTTGACGCATAATAAGCTCAATTAGATGAGTTTTTATTGAGATGAAACGCTTTTGTGTTATCACAATGGGGAATTAGGTATCTATATGTTATAAATATGCATCAATTTATTTATAAGTCTTTATGTATATAAGTTTTATAAATGTTGAAAGATCTGTTACTATTTTATTTAATAATTTATTTTTGAAATAGGCGCTCTGTTCAGATGGTGGCTTTTATTGAATCCGCCTAATATTATAAATGCGAAAGTTTGTGAGTGTGTATGTTTGTTACTTCTACACGTCTAAACGGCTGAAGCGATTGAAATAAAATTTGGTATGGGGTTAGCTGACACTCTGGATTGACACATAAGCTACTTATTTATCCCGGAAAATTTTAAGATGCCCAGGAACGTGGGTGAAAGCGCTGTAAGCCACTAGTATGTATATAAATCTGTATTAGGAGTGGTGGTAATACCTACTTTTATGATTATTTACCTAGAATTTTTAAACTGTCAAACTTTTAAGTATAAATACTTATCCTTTTATTAAAATAGTTTTCATATAAGTATTGTAACAATAAATAAGTTGCTAAAGATGAGCACAACATTTAATTACTAGGTACTACTTTCTGGATAAGCCGAATCATAGGGTTTTACCAAGACACTTCGGTATCTTAATATCTGGGAAAGTCTAGTCAATCTTTCCTTCATACACTATCTAGCGTTAGTCTGACTATTTATAAGTATAAACTTTGTAAAGGGCTGAAATTGAATAGAAAAAATATGTATATCCTATTTTCATGTTATAACTACCAAGCCAAATTAAATAGACTAACTAGAGAAAAAGAAATTTCCGGAAAATTTATCGAGTGCTGCTTAATAAAACCGCAAGATGATAATATAAATACAAATTGAATGATTGCCAGTGCCTCCCCGCGGTTTCATCCGGATTCCCAGGGACCCTTCAATTTTGTCAGGATAAACAGAAGCCTTATGTGTTGTGCACGTCCAGAATATCTAACTTCGTGTCGAATTTCGTCGCGATCCTTTTCAGACGTTCTGGCGTGAAAGAGCAACAAATTTACATCCATACATTCTCACACACTTTCGCATTTTGATACTAGTATGGATAGGCAGGTTTTACTTAAGAAAGGTCCTTTTTAGTCAACATGACAAAATTCCCGTTTCTCGCTAGTAAAGCCATTGAGTAAAAAGGCATTGAATACAAATAGTAGTACCAGGAAATCATAAGTGACAAGAGCTAGACGGGCAGAGGTCGGTGGCACCTTGGCGGGCGCATCCCACGTGCGCTGCCAACACCCCGCCTACGGCGCAGGCGCAGGCGACCGGACACTGACGCGCACACTATTTGTTACTGACAGACTGTCACTGCTGAGTCAGCATTGGTTGTGATCTTGTCCCCGACTGGACTGGAAGGAGGGTTGGAATATTGCAGTTGTAATTCAGGCAGGTACAGGTGTGCAAACTACATAGGAGGAAATCTAGTCTAATGTGGAGTCTAAGAGATGGGAACTTTAGCAAAGCTGACTAGACGAAAGATAGAAGGTAATACTTTGGGGCGGAATAAGTACCTAGATTCATAGAAGAATTATATGGATTTCCTCCAGCCTGATAGCATATAATTCAAAGACTGTCAAAACCTCTAAATGGATGGACTACGATAAATCATTGGAATACTTTGTAGAAGAACAGCAAGAAATCAACAGAATTTAAGATCCACATTCAAATAATAACTCACAAAACTTTACGCAACAATCGACACAAGAAAACTTCACAAATACCTTTCTCTGTGGGCAAATTAAAATACCAAAAGACTTGCAAAACCTAAGCGTATGTCAGCTGCCATATCCGAGAGTCGTTTGACCGAAATGTACGTCCTTGCTTGCACCATATAAGCACTGAGCTACAATCACACAACATAAAGTAACTTTTTATGTCCATAAAGAAAAACACATTAGTCAATACATGGTTATCATCTCGGAGAGGGGATCGCCCTGGGAAATTAAGCAACGCAACCAGTTCACGGTGTACTTAAATGATTTCGTGACTCAGAAGGCAGTCCCAGTTTTCGCGCGCTGATAATTTTGGCGTCTCAGGATGACGTCAGGTTTTGAATCCAAAATTATAGCACTGGAGTCTGTTTTGTTTTTGTAGCTCATGAGATATTGTCTACTATACATAATTGGGCATAAGTAATCAACAATCTGTAAAGATTTTTGGATATTTATCGGTCACCATAATGAGAACCAACATTTCGACAATAGCAATCTAGAATCTTACGAAATACGCCCCTTATAAAAACGAAAGAGAGATGTTTCTGATCTCGGGATCGCCTAAATTGGGCAAACTGAAGCACACAATGCGATCGCCCAATATTTTAATGTCGTTAGCCAAACGTTCACTGAATTTTAATAAAGCTGACGCCATCTTAGTTCGGCAATAATTCATGAGGTACAATCCTCTGAGAACCACTTTTTTATCTCGTTAAGTGGTTGTTTATATGGTCGGGTAACACTGGAGTTAGGTTCTCTGTAATCCGTATTTATAATCACGTAATCTTACTGATGTATGATGACAAAGCTGGAGACTTGATACCTATGGCTTATAACGGATTAGGTTTCGACTTGCAGAGTGTTTAAATGTTTTGTTTTCTTGAAATCATATGTATGATATATTTAAGCATTGTTTCTCCAATTATTCTTTTATTGTACCTATTGTATTTCCTTGTCAAGTTTTAGTCAGTACCGGATCCATTACACACAATTGCTAGGATCACTGAAATCACCATCATCATAGAGAAAAAGATGAAGGAAATAATTTATTTATATATTGTGTTGCCTGGTTAAATATCTAACAGATAAAAGGACGTTAGTTTAAGCAATAGCTCCATACGAAATCCTAATAAAATACCACAATCAATACTAAGTAGAGTAACCCTTTGGTTCATTGCAAAGTGAGCTTTAACCCCTCGAAAATTAGATACTAAATGCATCATTAAATAAAGTGGTTGTATGCAGTAAACTCTGTGACGTCTATTTCCGTCCTATTAACATATAAACATGTCGTGTTGTTCTTCAGCCTGTTTTTCTTAACGACCCAAATTTCAACATGCTATCCGTGCATAGAGTTTCTGTATTAATATTTAAATTATAGGTTGTGGGCATTTAATAATACATTAAAATGTTTATGAAGAAAATTCCATTGGCCATGAACTTTGTGGAAAGTCTTATCATGATTTATGGTCACCGTTGTGCTTCTAAACTTCCTGGCTAAACTAAATAAGTATTTGTTTTAACAAATGTGTCAGGGTAGTAAAAGATAATAAAACCACGTTCGCCAAGTTTTATTTTATACAATTTTTTGATGAAAAAGTCTAAAAGATAACTTTTGAACCTAGCAACATCAAGAGCATGTGACCGTAAGCAGTCTCCAAGAAACGAACTCAAGACCATCTCGTAATGCCCGTAATGAAAGTTATTGGCATAAATAAATAAATCTATACATAGTATCCACGTATCTGCAAGTTTTTATCTCATTTTAAGTTCTAAGAACACAATCCAAACCATTTCCCAAACAATATCCTCTGAGGATATCTAAAATCAACATCGTCAGAGACAATGCACCGTCGGCTTGGCCACACACAACACTCCACACACGTGAATATAAACTTTGCTTAAGGTGGCTGTCCTAATGACAACGGCGAAAAACAAGAGAATCTATAAATATCTACACTAATAAAAAAAAGAAAAGTAAAGAAATGATATTATATTTTGTTTGTATTGAATAGACTCCGAAATTTCTGGACCGATCTCCATAATTATTTTACCAATAAAATGCTAATGAATGAAATGAATGCTAGTGAATAAAAACGCGAAAATTAATACATATTACTTATGTACAATGACAACTTTATCTTATTTTTCGCCAACGTCAAGCCCAACCGAATCTGACATCATCGAAAATCATTCGCTTCCTCTCCGACAGTGAGACAGTCATCTTAAGGATATCCGAAAATGGTAGCACAAGGTCCAATGACCCATTACCCTCGGGACACACTCACCTTCAGCAGAAAGGTCAATGTGTAAACGCACTCGAAAAGAAAGGCAATTTTTTTGCACTGGCAATAATATGGCAGCGATGAAAAACAAGTATCCCTTTTGCGGTGAGATTAAAAGGATGATTTTTGGTTGCATTTGTTTATTGCGCTTTTTTAAGATGGCAATGTAATGATATATAATATCGATCTCTTCGATGATAACTTGGCGTTGAAATTATTGCAAAAATATGGATAAAAAATATCTATCAACAGAAACTTGCGCATTTCTAAATTTAAGTATTCAAAGTTTCATATTTTAAATTATTGGGTCAGGATACAGGACTAGGGGACTGAATATCACTTCAAAAGCATTAGAGTTCTTGATAAAAGCTACCCTCAGCTGGATTAAACATCTCCCTCAAACCAGATATCTGAATCCGTCCCAAATAAGATAGAATTTAGCGCAATCCTATCTAGATTTCGAACGTATACTAGATTTTAAATGGTTACCATATTTGGCATGATCACCACAGAGTATCAATTACATGTCGTAATAGCATTTAAAGCCGATAGATTTATCGACATATTCATAGCTATACCTAATCTGTGCCCAACGAGATGTTTAGATAAACTTCATACATACACGATAGCAATCGGCTCATACATTTGCATAACTAAAGTACTTACATGAAGACAAACAGATAATTAATGTTATATACTACTGATTAATATCTGCACGCATGTTGCAACACTTGTGCAATTTGCTCAATGAATTATAGAGGTAGCAGCCGCTAGGGGTTTTGTCCAGCGTTCCCGGGAACGTCAATTTCCGCGGCATGAAAAGTATCTATGAATTAAACAAGGCAATAAATAGGTAAAATTTCATACAAATCTTGCGTGATTAAGAAACAAACGTTAAATTTTATAATATCAGTAGCAAGGGATACTGTAATTGTTGGTACACGAACACCAAGAACATTAAAGTAAAATCTTTGAAGCATTTACTATAGGAATAACTCAGTAAACAAACACAGTTATTACGCGGTTACCGGCACAGACTAACTGGAGATATTAACTCATACAAATTGACGGTCAAATGACAGCAATTACAGATAGTGAATATTCTGTTACAAAACTTACTGGCTACTTGGGTGGTGGAGAATATAGAGTTATGCTCGAAACTAGTGGATTGGGAGAGTAAATATTAGACGTAGCAATACTAGTAATATTATATCGTTAGTTATATTATCGAAAGTGTGTGAAAGTGGCGCCAGTTGTGAAGTTACTGGCCCAGCTTCTACTATAGTGCAAATAATACATAGATATATACAGATATACATAATAAATAGACATGTTCATGCACACAAACGTTTACCCTGGATGGGAATCGAAACCACATTATTAACTAAATACACTCCGACAAATGAGCTCAAGAGGTTTAGCAAAAATTCTTTGACATTTGCATAGTTAATATTATCTACTATAAGAAAACGCATCTGTTTACTACATACTACGTACTAGCTTCCACCCGTGGTTTAACCCGCGTAGTTACCTTTTCCCTAGAGATAAAACATAGCCTATGACACTCCAATAACGTAGCTTTCTATTCATGAAAGAATTATTCAGATCGGTCCTGTAGTTTTGGAGGTTATTCATGACAAACAAAATCGAATCTTTCCTCTTTAAATTATTAGTATAGATCAGAATAAGCTGTTCTCAACGACAATCATGCGCTTCTCAGACCTAGTGCTAATCTCAGTTCCAATGACATAGCTAATGATGTGTCAATTAATAACAATAATAAGTACGGCCAAGGCGAGCCAGTGATCATTTATAGACCAGCTGTCATGCTCAGTCACCCTGTGAATGACTGAGAATCAATTGAAAGATAAACGTATGGAATTAATTAGCTGGTTTTGTTTCATTTAATTGTTGACTGATTGTAGAGAAGGATAGATGTTGGAGACGGTGGGGGAGCGAATATAGAAGACGATAGTTGTAATACTCAATGGGTTTTAATTGTGAATGATATATTATGATGAGCGGATACTGTGACAAAATTTAAGAAGAATTTTTTGTTACATTCGCAATTAGTTTTATTAAATAAGCGACGAGAAGAGAGAGCGAGAAAATTAGCGACCCATCTTGTAAGCCCCTGGTCGATTGTCACCAAGGACAAACATTTATGTGCATGAAAAAGTAATTTTTTTCTGTTTCAAGGTATCTTTATGTAAAGTCATCTGGATATTTATTAATACAACTCCATCAAATAATTTTATAACATGTCAAAATCAAGTTCAAACTTACAGCACGAACTTATATTTGTATAAAACATTTTTACCACATCATAAGTCTATGAATTTGGCGTTGAAATTAACCTTATTAGCGGTAATTTATCAAATGTTCCACGAGCTAGCGAGCGTCCAGCACGCAGGCCAAATCGCTGGACGCAGGCGACGGGCCTTTGAGTAATATCCTTCTAAGAACTGCTTCATAAACCAACAACCTTAATAATTGTAGAAAAAACTCGTCAATCCAGATCTCCGCGATCAATAAGACAAGATTTAGCTAAAATCAAAATCATGCTTTATGTCATCACAACATTTATTTATGGTTATGCAAAACGGGTGGTCTAAATTGTAGTCTAACAATATCATTAGATCACTGTGATGTTTTTCATTAAATGGGAGACTAAGCATTTGGTTTTCTAAATTAGCCGTGTAAAATCAAAGGAAATTAGTTCTTGTAGAATAATGTCTATCCGATTGAATCTGTGAAAACTTTAATCGTTTCTAGTCATTTCCTCGACAGCCTAAAATGATGCTGATCTAATACGATTCGACACATGGTAAGTATCTGAACCGTTAGGCCTATATCGTACCTCGAATTGAAAACCCTCTCATATATTCTTCGAGATAAGACATCGTATAGCTTGTAGGTACTTACAAGTATGTCGTGATTTTCTGCTCGTCCAAAACAAAACATAATTGGCCTTCAAGCCCAGCCACTATCTGGCAACGAAGTTAAGAGTGCAACCTTTCCAGCGGCTAAATAACATTTAGTATCACCCGACGGGATCTAAATACGAGTTCTCAACCATGATATAAATGAATAAAATAAAACATTACATAAACAACCGGCGGGCATGTAAACAGCGCAATTATGTTGCTAAAAATGGAATTTAAGCTCAAAAAACCAGTGTAAGTGAACCCGATGGCGCTCGCCACGAGATAGGTCATGCAGATTTATAATAACTTGGAAATTATGATGCTGTTTAAAACATAAAAGCAGTCAGTTGAAAAGAGAATGACAAGCTAGCTATTTGTATACAATGGATCATTCAATACAATCGATGTTATACATGAACATAATGAAATAAATAACATGGCTAGTACCCACAATGACGCTAGACCTGTGTAACACTGGAAATCTTAATTGGAAGGTAATTATGGGTAATAAAAGCTGAATGAAAACTAAATTAGAAGACAATTATGAGAAAAAAAAGAGATGATGAGTCGAATAGTAAAATGGACAAAAATGTAGATGTACTTTGTTCTAAAGAAATATGGAATACTGTGTAAGAAGAATATAATATAACAGACAGTACAAAAGATACCATATTAAGTAGTACCGGGACAGATACCTGTCTGCAGGTATTTTAGTCAACGAATCACAATAAAGACTCATCAATCAATCCGAAGCTTAATATAAACTTCAGCAACACATTACCATTAAAGCCATTGTGCGTGAAGATAATAAATATTGTATTTAACCAGGAAATAGTTTCGATCCTAAAGAATGAATGTCCGCCGACCGGTTGTATAGTTTATGTAGAAACGACATTACTGGACTTATATGGAACAGATGCAATGATAGTGTGGGGCCCTATAGCCCTAGATTTTATGCGAGCTTCCATCCTTATCTTTTCTGGAACCGACAGATGCGATACAAGATTATCTCCCGTTCCATATAGTCCTCCCATTTTGTTTCGGATGGTGTCTGGACTTCAGAGCTAAGTATTAGTAACCTATGTTCTTTACGGGGACATTTGTGAAAGGAGTAAGGAGTAAATGTGTCTGACTAGTATAGATAACACTAGGTAGAGCAGGATAAGGGTAAAAGTTAAATAAATTGAATATTAGGTACAGATCCCACACAAACAATTGAGAAACTAATAGCAAAACATACGAGTTAGAAAGGTGGGAAGATAATAATAAAGATTTCTTGTTTTTCGTTTCCAAACAAGTACGTATGTCCACGGATGTATGTCCAAGTACGAAAGAGCGAAACCTCCTATGACAGGTCCTATTTCATACTAAAAAGGAGCTTTCGAATAATTATTATGCTGTGTATGTATTTTGTTAAGTGAATAAATGATTTGATTTGATGTCCGTGTCCACAGATCATATGTTTAATGCCAGAATGTACCTTTGGTATTTCAGCAGTGACCTTCAAGACTTAAACAAAAACAACACAAACTCGCTCCAAAACGGCCAGCAATCACAACAAATTAAAAAGCAAATCATCTCAAACTAATCAACGTGTCCCCTAGTCCTATATCCGTCAAATAATTAGCGACATAATGACCTATAAACGCAGCCAATCATATAGACGCAACAAATTAAGCGGTGAACAAGATCTCAACCGGTCGACGTGTCCTTCTCAACACTTCCTGTCTCGATCGAGACTGTTATAGAACGTGTGATTTGAAAATGATAAGTTATGCACTTGCGCACCGATTGCTATTTTTTTTAAGAATTTGCCTTTTTAATATTGTTACCTTGTCTGTGATGTACCGCACTTCGTTAAGCGCACTGAATGATCTACACTCTTTTTGCACATTTAATTTTACGGAGAAAATAAAACAGAATTCGCTTATTTAAACTAGTTTTGACAGCTGCAATAACCTTTCTATGATTTTAAAGTTGGACGCAGGTTATTGTTTATTATGAAAGCGAGGTATATCAACTTCGAACTGCCAATACTTTTATCAACTTCATAATTAAAGGTACAACTTGAATCATATTAATGTTACTTTGTGTGTATCACAATGTATGTTCCTCTCTTTTTAAACTGAAGCCAAAAACTCATGCATCACATAACACTACAGATTCCAATGATTAATGAATTTCGCCACACATTTTTCGCGGATAGATAAAATAAAAACAATTATAAAATGCAAGTAAGAGGTGAAGGCGATACGAGCGGGGCGACCTTGCGCCCGCGCAGCCCCGCGCGCTGGTCCGGCCGGCACGTATGTGTGCTCTAAATACCCGCTTATTGCTGATAATGTATTTATTACCACCAGCATTTAACCACAGAGAGATCTAAATTAATTTTGTATAGATAAGGTTAGAAAAAAGTTAATTTCATTTACTGACATAGATAATATAGGGTCTCTAAAATGTTATGTCGAATGTGATAGTACGAAAATTATTTTAGAATTGGATAATCTACTGAAAAGATAGTACATATTTCGTTGGAGATTCAATATCCTAAGAATTGTTTGAATATGTAGGTAGGTATACAAATAAATTTACTTATCACTTCACTGTTACGATCATTTTTATGTCATAATCATGGTTATTATCGTAATTATGTAATCGTGACTGCCTGACATGGAAATAAGGAATGTTCACTACTTATAGTAAACTGTAGCTTTTCGCGGTTTACCCGTGTACCCGGGAGATCTTCTATTTTCCCGGGACAAAAAGTAGCTATGTCCTTTCTCAGGCTCTAGAATACCTATGTACCAAATTAAAATCGGTTTGTAGTTTTAGCGTGAATGCGAGAAATACAGAAAGAGTTACTATAGCATTTATGTATAGGTAATATTAGTTACGATACCTTTAAGGAATTTGAAAATGAAATATATTTTTTTACTAATAGGCCTTTACGCACTAGTGAAAGCAATCTTTATTTATGACAAATAAAGGTTGCTTTTGCCAATAAATTTGATAACGTACATGACCCAATCAGTTGGTCAACCGCGCCTGGAGGTCCGGAGATGCCGAGTTTTAAATCCATCTTACATAATCTCTGAATCATTTACTTTCATAATTTGAAACATCCGTGGTAGTGACAAATCGGAACACATTACGAATAACTGCAATTATCTGATAATCGCATAAACTAATGGTTCTACCGTATTGTTAGCTGAATTAAGGTTATATTTAATTATAATTTTCCGCATTGAATGCATTTTAGAATTTTAAATGGATCGAATTATCTAGTCACAGATTTTATGCGATGCTAATTGTGTCTGTGTTTTATTTATTTTTTTAGGAATGGAGTTGTTTGACAGCATTAAATATTTTATAGCCTTGTCGTCTGCAAAAACACGTATTTGTTTCTAAATGTACCCTGAAATAGATCTTCTCTTTGTATGGAAATAATATATCTAGTAAACTTCATGTTATACATGACCCATTTTATTAACATTACAACTTGACATATAGACTTACTAGCCCCACCCCGCGGTTTTACCCGCCTAGTTCCCATTCCCATAGGAATACAGGAATAAAATATAGCCTTAGACACTTACAAATATCATAGTTTTTTAATGGTGAAAAAAATATTCAGTTTGGTCCAGTAGTTTCGGAGCCTATCCTTTACAAACAATAATCAAATCATTCCTCTTTATAGGTAATATTTAGTATAAATGAGCTCATAATGAAGATTTTGATAACCTGTAACCGACTCCCTAATAAGATAGCCTCATGAACATCAAGTGTTGATCACAGCAGTATACCTTACAGATGAGTCTGGTAGTATCTGTCGACACAAACACAAGTTATAGATACCTACAGTGTTGTAATACCTTTCAACAAGTGTTTCCTAGTCGGCTATGCAGATAGCGATCACAATAGCAGCAACCTTGGCCAACTCATTTACTATACTTGTTATAGAATATAGAAAAAAACCAGAATGTATATAAAAAAAACTGGAGCGCTTTATGTCTTTATCAAATTGTGGTAATTTATCTGTATTATGAATTGAGTTGAATAATTAGGTGATTTAATTGGCAAGTAATTTAATGTGCAATTGACTGCCATACTTAGACACAAAAATGTAATGAATGATTATTTAGCTGTCCTTATTTAAAGCTATACATTAGACAAAGACGCAGATGTTGATTGAAGTCTGTGAGAGTAAGTTGTTTGTTTATTTATTACTAGCTGCCTCCCCGCGGTTTTACCCGCGTAGTTCCCGTTCCCGTGGGAATACAGGGATAAAATATAGCCTATGTTACTCGGGGATAATGTAGCTTTCCAAAGGTGAAAGAATTTTTGAAATCGGTCCAGTAGTTTCGGAGCCTATTCGTTACAAACAAACAAACAAACAAACAAACAAACAAACAAACAAACAAACAAATCTTTCCTCTTTATAATATTAGTATAAGACATACATGAACATGAAATGACATAATCATAGTTCTCATATGAGCTGTGCACCTAATATATGTATTGATAGCAAATCAAATTGTTGATTATTGTTTACTTTTTAGAAAACAAATTCATAACAATGTTTGTCTCATGATTGACTATGATCTGCATTATTTACTTTGCATTAGTTCATCAATATCCTATACTATTAGTATTAAAAACATGAAAGTTTCAGAGTAAGCATGTAAGGATGTTCGACACACATTAATATGAGAAGAGATTTGTAAATAGGGCACCTTTAGAATTCATTAGAGGTTTAATGTAGGATACTAATAGTGCTGGATGCTAGTTTGGAGCATCTGCCTCTAATATGCAGCTAACAATATACATATATACAAAACACGTCGCCTTGTCTGTCAGTAGGTATAACACTAAGGTCGTAGTTAAAATGACTATTACCAATACCCGTTTTGTTTATTTTAAAGTAAATTAGTTCAGTGAATGTCCTGCCAAGGTTCCAGTATTCGATATCAACCGCAGGCCACACTGCTTATTTATATTTGAATATAATTATGTGCTGTTTAGATTTTCGTAGAAAATTATCTTGAGGCTTTTTTGATACTGGAATGTAATGCTGTTTTAATAATAACGTTTGTTTTATAACAATATATAAAAAACACATTTTAATTCTTAGAATTTTAAGGTAAAAACTAGTTTTAAATGGAATGAAGGTGTTCGAGATTAGTGTTAAGATTTATTTTTGTATCACAATGTCACCGTGACATAACGATTAGCATACATAATCCCATAATATCTAATTACCTCATAGGTTTAGCATTGGTACAGCCTTACCGGCGTCCCACGGCGCTTCTCAAACCATAACTCATCGCCTATCGCCCTACGCGCCTACACTACACGGCAATGTTTGGTTTTAGGTTTTACCTGAAACCTTGAATAAGTATTTAGCTTTCTGAATGAAATAATTGCTTATTTACCAAAATAAAAGAGAACAACTGTCCGCCTATTAAGACCTCACTCGAACGCGATTAAAATACCGTGTAAGTCTAATAATGGTATAGTTAATTATTATGATGTGGTGATTTGTTAACAACAACCACAATGCCTACACTGACCTTGACACTAGCCCCACAAGCTGTACCAGGTCACGTGACAATCGTGTCACGAACTAATAATTAAAAGTATTTGATTTGATACCCCCCGACAAGGTCACCGCGCATGGTCGTCAGCCTCACGTGTGCACGTGCATTTGATGTAGGGTTGGCATTTTAATGAGATGCAATAAGTATTTGTTTTTCCGACAATGCAGCAGCTAACATTGTCTTTCGGTTTCACTCTCCTTTCTGATCATTCAGTAACGTAGGATCTAAATGGCTTATCTGCTCCGCCGACACCGAGCTGTATTTAAAAATATTAATATAATTAATAGTTTCAATACTAACCTTCCCGAAGAAAGGGCATTAAGTTCATAACAGATTCCCGGTAAGATTTGACTGATTTTACAAGCCCCTGACACGCAACGTTTAATTTAAACTTGGTCCTTGTTTCTACTAATTTATTAGGCTTCTGTTTGACTATAATTAAAGGTATATAGAGGGTAGTATACTTACTGGCTGTAGTTTTATTTTGTGGTTATGTAACAACCCTAATCATGCAATATTGTGTATGATGGTACATGACACATGACAGTGACACTATCCACTGCACGAGGTGACCTTGCATCGGCGTGCGGTACTTGTTAGATGTCTTGTGGTTTTTCCCTGTCCTGTCATCCGGCGCGGGCGTGACGTCAGCTTGTTAGTAAACTTGACGAAATAAATGAGATTTTAATATGCAATGATTTCTATCGAACACATCCGCGAGATTAACTGGAGCTTAAAACCTAAGTTAAAAGATAATTTCTACGTATATAATTTGTACCTCATGAATGAATCATATAAATGACAAATAGTTTATGGCGGAACTTAAATCTGTGATGATTATTGTATGTACCTATGGAATAAACTAGGATACATATTTGTACTTTCAAACATCATGAATGAAAAAACCTCCGTTGTCCTGATTTCTTAAATCACTAACAAGTGTTGTGTGTGTACCGGAAGCTAAGTAGGTGGACGTATTTATTATCACTTATTCCTCGTAAACAAAGTGTCAACAAGCATGCACCAAGTTATAATGTGATTATAGAGAAGGCAATTATAATGCGGAGTCGTGTGCATACCGAAATGAGCCCGATCCGATCGCATAATTACACCGGGACATGCATATGCAGCTGGCACCGATACTGGCTAATTAATTAATTATAAACGATTAACGTGTTTCAATTAACAAATTACGTTGGTATTTAGTTAAATTTATTATCCGTACTAATATTATACGCGAGTACCTCTGTCAATTACCTAAGCTTCCACGCCTTGATCACTTTTATGAAATTTGGCACAGAGATAGAATAGGTTATGCTTTTAAGTCTTAATCACTTAAAATTTGGTACAGAGATAGATTAGAGCTTAGGAAAGGAGAAGGCTACCTTTTATCACGGAAACATCCACTAAGAACGTAGGTAAGAAGGCGCAAGCTAGTTAAAAAAGTTTTTTTTTTATTGGTAATTGAGGCTCAAAGAAGGTCAGAAAAAAGTTTTTATTTTTCTATCGTCTGTGAGAAACCATCTTTCAGTCCCTTAAAAAAGTACAAGCAAAAAAACAATTAACGTTGTAAAATTAGAACACTCACACCACATTATGTAAACAATAATTATGTACGCACGACGCAAATTCAGCGAGACATTGTAACAAAAGCTATTATGGCGACTATTTATGAGTAAGGTTATACCAGCCTCCATGTTGGGTTGCCGGCTTGCCGCCATTAGTATGTGTGACCAACTCGACGACGACACGATTTCGCACGTATTTGTTTACTTGTCGATCGATATACGGTTGATTAAGCTTCTGAGACTCTATGACATCCTGGTACTTTACATTGTAAAATATTTATGTCATTTGCTTTGTGGCTTTACAATGTTGAGATTATTAATTACATAGTTTTACCAATAGATGGCGTTGTGCCTAAAATAAGCGAGCTATGGCTACGTTCTCAGGTAATGTACATATATATATAAACTAGTTTAATAAATGAGTGGTTTTTTTCTGTATGTGTTTATTGAGGTCCAGAATCACAATCCTACAAGTTTTGGATTGATACTGTATGTATTAAAATTTCTCGGAACAAAAGTATGGAGCGAAGTTTCTAAAACAAATATTTTTGATGTGTGAAAGATTCTACTAATATTATAAATGCGGAAGTTTGTATGTATGTTCGTCACTCTTTCGCGCAAAAACAATCTACTAAACAGAATTGGTTGAAATATGGAACAGAGATAGTTTATGATTTGGATTCACACATAAGTTAATTATCCCGGGAAAATTGAAGCTGTCTGGGAACACGGGTGAAACCGCAGGGAGCCATTAGTTACTAAAAACCTTACGTGTCAAACTATTGTATATGTAATGTTAGTAGAATAAATCCTAAGTAAGAAACTAAGTAAGGTATCGGCGTTTGTTAGTAGAGCCTATTTAGGCAATAGGCATAAAGGTGTCCGTATGTACACAGGCCCAACCTATATTGCACTGAAATGCCTTCAAATTTATTGGCAAACCTTCAAATTTCCTCACGATTTCAATCTTGTAATACTATTAATAAGATATACTACTTGTTAACAGAATACCATAAATATTTGCGTCTGTGTGCGCGCGCGCAGGTTGTATCGGTGACGTCACTGTGTCACCTTGCCTCGCCCACGCGATCGCAATTATTTACCACAGCACAATGAAATTTTAACTCTATGTACAAGTAGCTAAGACCGATAATAAAATGTTAGTGCACTAAGTGGGTGTAAAGACATATTTACAAAAGGGATTCAAAACATCTTTAAGACTAATCGAAAAAGGTGTTATATCCTCACATATTACGCTAAATGCGAGCGCTAAAAATACTTTGAATAATATGGAACCGTAATAAATCAGTTGAATTTAAGAACCTTAAAAGGTTAATTGGTTAAAGCGATGCCTGCCCTTAGGCATGGAGAACTTAATAAAAAACTAAAACCATGTTATTTCGCGCGATTACCTTCATAAATATGTACCGGTTTCGTTATCTTGCAAACAACAATCAATAACATTTCTATTATTGTTAAAAGAACAATAAAATCAGTTGGAGTCGCGTAGGCATGCGCATGCGCCGACCAAGGTGACAGTTGGTGATCCAATCGGCGCGGTCGCCGCCGTGACGTCATGTGCGCCCGCGCACCGCAAACTGCCTTATAAACAAGCCATTGCAAAAACAACTCACTTTATTTTGCACTAGCTTCCGCCCAGAGTTTTCACCAGTGCAGTTTCCATTTCCGTAGGAATATAGGGTTAAAATATATCCTATGACACTCATAAATAACCTAGTAAATAGTAATCTATTGGTGATAGAATTAGTAAAATAGTTGTTGCTACCTTAAAAAGTTGTATGATAAAACAAATCAATAACTACATTGCCTTAAATGTCAATATCATGTAATTGTGTGACTATTCATAAGTGCTTTGCATATTGGCCTATTTGAATAAAAATATTTTTGATTTTGATTTGATTTGTAATAAAAACAGGAAAACTTACATCTAAAAGTGTTCAACGTCTGTGTTTTCATAGAAAAATAAAACAGGTTAGAAACGCATACCTAACGTTTCTAGATATGTCATAAATTTGTTTCGGTTTTAGCTAAGTTTATTTATGAGATGTTTTCTCGCTTTAGATATTATATCAGTTTGCGTGGTGCCTTCTACCGGAGCTAGTGTAAGGTGAATTATTTTGTAGTAGCATAATCTATGTTTTTGTATCGGTTGGTAACACTGGGTTCGTTAAGTTCATGCGTTCAAGCCATCCGTCATTTCAAACCGTATAAAAGCATCAAATTACACTGCAATGGGGCATTCTCCTGTAAGTAGCCACACTAAACGGGTCAAGAACTCTTAATCGGAGCACGAGTAAGTTGAAGGTTAAATTAATAAATTTATTTATTTGAATATTTAATAATTCGCTCTCTGCAATGTGGTATAATAATCATCCTGTCCAAGCAATTATTACTTTTAAATTTAAATTACGTATGTTGTCTTGAAGAAACTAAATAACCTTTAAATCTAATATGAAATAATGTCTTTCTCCTTCACTAGGTAGTACCTACCTACCATGTTGTAATTACGGTTAATTGGACTATGTAACTTGGACAATATGATTAATGTTACAGTTAATATGGATTCTCTATGTTTTATCGGTAGGCACAGTATTTGCGTCCTTTCTATTAGATAAATAAAGGCTTAATCTAAATCTTGAATAGATCTACAGGCTAGAACACTCACGGCCATTAACAACAAAGATGGCAGAAGACTCATCATTAATATGCAAACGTAACAGAACAGATGTATGCCGAACGTGACTCCGCTGTGTGCATTACAATTACAAACAATATGTGGGCTAATTTGTTGAAGCAAAGGCCTTTTGGAACTGCCGTTTAACATTATGCTAGAGTCGAAGGTTTAGATGTACTATATATTATATCGTACACTGTATGTGTAAATAAAATTACGTGAGGCACTCGGGGACTGCCGCGGTAAAGCTATTGCATTGCATAGCATTTTGTATCAACTTATGCAATTATAATTTTATTTATTTATTTGAATAATAAATGCACTTTGTTCATTCATATTCAAAACACTTCATACACAAATTTTACAAGTACAGCTATTCACTGTTGTACATAAATACATATACACCTATATACTTTCTCATAAACAGCTGCTTATGTATTCGTCCGATTTCGGAGCAGCTCGTCTCGATTCGTGCGAGTTTCGTAGAGTCGTACAATACGTCTAATCGCACACAACGCCGTGTCGAAGACTGCCGAACTGAAACGACGTTAGACGATGCACGGCCTTCAAGCCACACCTCCTTGCCCGTCGGAGTGGGGGGTGTTAGGTTTTTTCGTTACGGAATTTCTTGATTCGGTCGCCGCGCTCAGAGCCCGCGATAAAAGCTATGCAATAGCTTAAAATCTTCAGTTGTAGTTATAGGAGAAAGAAATAATAGACATCTTAAAAGATTCAATATTTATTGAATATTTCTGTAAGTAGCTTTAGTTAAATTAAACGGTATGAAACATAAGTGTAAGCAAGGCAGGAACGCAACGCGGTTATTTTAGTTCAGCTGTAACACAAAATAAATACCTTATTAAAAACAGCAGAACATAGCTGTATCGTCAATGTTTGGTATCTAAGAGAAGCATGTAACGTTATCCTAATGTCTCCAGGTTCTTCTACCACCTATCTGGTTAGTGTAATTTTAGTACCTATCATAAAGCCCCGACTTAACACCAAGGTATCTCCTTATAGCACCATACGAGTCTCTCTAAGCTGAGCTCATAATATTATTATGTACTGTCAGAACGAACCTTTAAGATGTATACAATGTTAGTGACAGTTGCGTAAATACTAGATTATGCGGTGTTTATCGGCGTGACCGCGAAATGTCACGACTCGCGGACCGCGGCTGCGCGGGCGGCTGTGGCTGCGGCTGCTTCATAATTATACATTACTTTACACCACATTTAAACTATTTAGTACCTTGCTTACTGTTTTAGCATCATTGACAAGTACGGTAAGGTGATAGGTATTTACTGGTTGTGTACATTATTGGACACAATATTGTGCAGTGCCAAAAAACGAGAGTGTTTTTTGGCCCAATGCTCTTCTTACCTAAACTATACTGGGACTGACTAGACGGTAACCAGCTACCTACGACTACATCTCGACACATATGAAGGACAAAACTACCAAAATCTAAGTTAGGATGCAAATCTTCAACGGAAAAGCTCCGGAAAGACTGACAACACAAGAGTGCTCAGGGATTCAGAAAGACCACTAGCGATTTGAAAGGGTGTGAACCACCAACCTACATCCCCATCTCATTTGTCCATCTACTAGTAGCTCCCCGCGGTTTTACCCGCGTAGCCGGGAGATCTTCCATTTTTCCGGGATAAAAAGTAGCCTATGTCCTTTCTCAGGCTATAGACTATCTTTGTACCAAATTTCATTTAAATCAGTTCTGTAATTTTAGCGTGAAAGGGAGGCAGAGTTAATTTCGCATTTTATAATTTTGGTTAGGATAATTCTTCACAAATCCCTTCATTATCATTTGTACCAATTGCAATAACTATTAGTATTCTTTTATTACAGATATCGCTTATAAAACGATGTCCTAAATTGTTCCAGGACACGTATTAATCCGCGAATGAAGTTCATATTATTTATCCGTTCTGTTGGAAAAGTCAGGGCCATTCTGAGGGCGGAGCGACTGGTTGCTGCAATGAGCTAGCTGCGTCTCTTTATCAAGTATTATATCTCTTTTAAATGATAAACTATATCATTTATTATGCAATTTAATGTGATTGATTTGGATGTGCCTGGATTGCACGGGTGGCATTAATTACACAGGTCTACAGGGGTCTCCCCTTTCGAGATTTGATGATTGATTCCGATAAATTTTGGGATGCTGAATATGGGAAAAATAATGAAAAAATTCTAACACGTCCAGATTTTTTGCTATTTAATATTTTTAATTTTTACCAAAATACTCTCGGTGGTCTCGGATAGAACCGTATAAAACTAACGGTAATGCCTTTTACTCCAAAAAAAAATATTAATTAGCTTTAATTAGGTTCTAGGGACTGCTCCTAATTGAAGATGTAATTTTATTTATCCAATTCAATTAATGGCTTACAGTAATAGCTCGAAATAACACAGAATTTTAGGTCATTTGCTCATGAGGTCGTCATTAGAGTATAGTTGTAAATTTCTACACCTTTTAATAATTTTCTATAAAAATAAGGCTAATTATACATGATGAATACATAAATATAAATATAACTATCACATTTAAAAAAAAACAGTACTTAAGTGCAAGCCGTAACGCAAAACATCGCATAAATGTCATCAAGCAAGTGTTCAAACTCTCCGGATAATTTCTACTACATTTGTGGCAAATTTATGTTTGTAAAACAGCGCAATAACATAACAGACTTCGTGAAAAATGTTTTTAATATGTATTTTGGTACAAATATCAGGAACCAAAACAAACCATGGGTGCCACACAAAGTTTGTGTATCGTGCGTGTATTTTCGAGAGCTTCGAAAATGGTCAAAAGGGCAGACGAATTCCTTCAATATACAAACATACAATCTTTTAAAGAAGTTGTGAGAAACTTTCTTGGCAATAACACAAGTGAAAATTATGAAGAAATTGTTACGAAAATTATAGAAAATCAATGGAAAATGGGGTGTTCGATGAGCATCAAACTTCACTTCCTGAATTCCCACTTGCACTACTTTCCAGAAAATCTGGGAGCTGTAAGTGAAGAGCAAGGTGAAAGATTTCACCAGGATCTGAAAGAAATGGAACGTAGGTATCAAAGAAGATGGAATATTAGGATGATTGCATACTATTGTTAGTTGTTCAAGCGAGATGAGCCGAACACTAGTTTTAAGAGAAAATCTCACAATCGGAGCTTTGGTGAAAAGAAAAAAATACACCACAAAAGTATGTAATTATAGCAATAAGTGTATTTATGTATTGTTAAACAATATTCAGTATTTAGAATACATTTTGTAATTTATTTAATTTTATAAAAAAATATTTCCTTACAAAGGTGTTGTTTTTTTACGAAAATAAAAAAATGAGTTTTCCGGGAAAACTAGATGTGATGGCGGATTTCTGAGTTCATATTCGTAATCAGCGCATCAAAATACACTAGAATCAGTCATCAAATCTCAAAGGGGAAAATAAAAGTTAAATTTTGTAGACCTGTGTTATAGCAAATCTTTCTTGATATTAGAGATATAAAAATCTTTACAATACGAATGAGTGAGGAGACTTTTTTAATGGGACTTATATATTACATGTAATTACTTAACCTAATCTATACCGCTTTGATTTGTTTGAAAAATTACTTCATTCAAAGTTCAGCCGTTTAATCATCATCTATTTTCTGGGGTTTTTTTAATTATTTTTATAATGCTCTCAATTTTTTTTTATACCACGACGGTGGCAAACAGGCATACGGCCCACCTGATGGAAAGCGGTTACCGCAGTCTATGGACACCTGCAACACCAGGGGCATCACGGGTGCGTTGCCGACCCTTTAAAAACCTATCTATATGTATGAAGAGTTATACAATTCAAAATCCCTCTCTCCCTAAGGAAGTTACATAAGGACATACCTACTTTCTAACATTCAAATAATCTGAAGACATAAAGAATACATTCCGGGACATTATTACAATTGATTAGTCATGCATAAATCCATTAGTGGAGTTACTTTTGTCGTCGAAAAGTGAAAATGTCCATTGCGTAAAGGCCGAAGACATCCGAAGCCTCATTAACATGTCGCTAGACTAGATTTTACCGTCGCTAATTAAACAATGATATTAGCATTAGTCTAAATGTGTAGATACAATGATTTAATTATAGTAAAATTACTGCTGTTTCGCTTATGTCATATTACATTTCTATCTGTTTTCATAATATGAAACGAGAAAGAAGGGTCTTTATTGAAGCTTCGTTTATGTACGTACCTACTAAAAATATACTAGTGTAATCTACTATTTCTAAGGCTCTAGCTAGACTATCTGTGTACAAAATTTCATTTAAATCGTTTCAGTAGTTTTAGCGTAAAAGCGGGACAGCGGAGTTACTTTCGCATTTAAATATATATTTTTATCAATTCAATGATTCGATACCGGAATAATTAATGTGGTTTCACAATTTTACTTAATTTTATCCTTTTGATTATGTTACAAATACGTCTTATATAAATTAAAGTACGTAGCTCACATGCTCTCATATGGATTACCTAAGTACGAGCAAGTTTTAATTTTGCTGTGAACCAAAATGTACGCGACAATATACGAGCTATATACCTATTTTTTATCTACATAATATATTCTGCTACATAATATTTTTCGGGTTTTTCATACTTAAGAGTATTGGGTGTCATTAGTATATATCAAAAATTTCTTTCAACCCTGCGATTTGGTACAGGGTTAACCTACCTACCTATTAACTGCTGCTGTATGTAACATATAAATAAATAAACTATTACCACAGTTTTACAATGCAAGATTACAATAAGATTGTTAGAGTCGATCTACTAGATCACCCGATAACATACTGGCTGCGCATGAGCGACCGTTCGTTTCGACTGCGCAAGCGCATGCGGCCTTCGATTCGAGCGGAGCAGGTGCGCCGGACACTTGTCTTGTCTATGCTTAGTAGACTAACTGACACATTAAGATGTCTATTACAAAAAATGTTTAGTTTCACTATTTCCAATATGGGTTTTACCACTTTCGGTAGCATCATGAGTTTCTTCAAACAAAACGTAATTTTCTATATAACTAGCGGACCCGGCAGACTTCGTTCTGCCCACCAGCGCCACCTACCGGGTCCAAATTGATGTATTATACATTCCCCATGAAATACTCCTTAACTTGGTGAAAACCGGATGGAAATCTTTTTCGTAGTTTTTGTGTTCATCGCGTTCAGACAAACAAAACGGACTATGTTTTACATACGCAGACGTTGTTTTGCCATGTATATTATTTGTAGGAAACATTTTTTTAGTTCAATAAAAATAAAAATTCTTGCGAGTTATCTAAATATAACAAATAATTGTTCATATTGTAACTATCAGTTTATTAAATCGAAGTGTCTAGTCGTCCGCTAAGCGGACGAATAGACGAGGAGACTAGTCGTCCGCTAGGCGGACGAATAGACAATCCTTACCGAAGTGACTAGTCGTCCGCTAGGCGGATGAATAGACAACCCTTACCCGGTGATGCTAGATGTCCGAAAATTAATATTAAATACTTATTTATTTTAATTACGTATAAAATAAATTAATTATATTTATAATAAGATTTACTTATTTAAAATTTTATTGATTCTAAATAAATAAAAGTAAATTAAAACTTTTTTTCAATAATTTTATTTCAAATTTAATCATCGGGAAATTACTTTGACCGCTGTCAAAACTTGAATTATCAAAGATTCAATTAAATTAATATTTTTGTACAAACCTAATATTTATGTTTAAGAGAGGTAGGGCGCAATGAACTCTTCCGTACCGAATTTGGAGCAACCCGACTGGAGTGCCTCCACCTCCACCTTAGAGAAGACTGCAGCCAAATAACACAATTTGTAGTGTTGTGTTCCTGCTGTGAGTAAGGTGGCCAGAGCTCCATGAGGAGACGCTGTAGCGGCAGTGGGGGGACCAGTGATGACGTGGCGTCGTGGGGCTATGCAGGAGTGGCGTGTTGGCGCGGTGGTTAGGGATACCCAGTGAAACGGCTGTCCGGTGGCCGCCCGCAGGTTGTAGGGATCTTGACCTGCTTGAAAATGCGTTACGCAGGGTATGCCTTAAGCCCGTCGGAAGACGGGAAGGGTAATGTGGGACTCCCCGGATGCTAGCCTACCGGTATACCCACCGGTAGTAGGGGAGGGATCTGGGAATGACCTCAAGTGTTCGGCCATTATCTCCGGCGACAGTGGTGCACCGTGCAATGCGAGAGAAGGGCGCCCCCGCGCCCGTCACCCGCTAGTCACCACCGCTTAAGAGGACCGCTACAGAAGGAGGCTACCGCCGCCCACGCGCTTTCGCTTCCCATCGCCATTGAGCACGCTGGGAAGCTAAAGGTCTGGCCCCACCATAATTGTTTGACGTCGTCCTCTCTCTCCCGCTCAACCGCCTCCTTCTGTGATGTCACTAGGCCGCAGAAGGTTGCGGTCGCCTCCCATGGCTCCTAGCTGCCCACCCTGTGCGTAAGCTGATTGGGGAAGATCGTCATGTGACATACCGCGAATTTCAGGCAACTTTGGACAGAACTGCAACCGCCGCATCAACCTTCATCACGAAAATTCGAGTTCTCACACCGCGCACAGAACAAAAGAGTTTTTAGGGCAAGAAAACATAGAATTATTAGACCATCCGCCGTACAGCCCCGACCCGAAGAATAAATTGCATGGTCAGAGATTTTCATCACCTGAAGAAGCTGTGGACGTCTACAAAACCGTGTTTTTATAAAGATAATATTAATTCTTATCCAAATAAAAACGTTATTTAACACAAGTATTTAATTTAAAACAAAATTACCATTTACATCATTCGATTTCAAAGAATATCTTAGGAGATATCGGAAATATAAATTACATCGCCGCAAAATGATGATCAAGTACTGCGCGCGCCTATAGGCCCAAAGTAACAATTCCACGCGGACGAAGTGGCGGGCAGAAGCTAGTGATAATATCTATTCTATATACTTATAATAAATCTGTAGAGAGGTCAATTCTGTACATGAAATATATTTTTCAAAATAACTATCAGGGGGTGATTAGTGATCGATACTGATGCCAAAAATGCAATCAGTAAAATTTTTGTCTGTCTGTCTGTCTGTATGTATGTTCTTTATAGAAACAAAAACTACTTACTGGACGGATTTTAGCGAAACTTGGTACAATTATTCTTCATACTCCTGGGCAGGTTATAGGATACTTTTCATCACGCTACAATCAATACGAGCAGAGTACTGAAGGGAAATTTTGGGAAAACGGGAGAAGTTACTCCATTTTTTAAGCTTCCGTCGCGTGTGCAGCCTTAATGGTTAAAGTTACATAGAAATTATGTATCACGGAAATATTCTACATAAAATTTTCTAAAAAATATTCTGCAACAGCATATGTCTATCATTTATAGTTCACTCAGAATAACACGAGTAACTCCTGATAGCTTAGCAGTTCGGAGCATTCTGATTATATTTGTTTACTCTTACGTAGGTTTATAATACTCTCACTCATTCCTAATTTAAAAAAGTTAACATTATTACCTATTTAATAAAAAAGAACCATAGAAATCGGTATAGAAACACCAAAATTATAGATGAAATAAGCCATCGCGTCGTCACACGTGAATACTAAATCATGCTATAAGGATTATTTTTAAACGACTTAAAAAAAAGGAGGAGATTCGAGGAACGAAGTCGCGGGTTAAAGTTAGAGTTAGCCCAAAGAAACTATTCCACGCGAACGAAGTCGCTGGCAGAAGCTAGTAAACACCTAAATCCATTTTTGCGGACTAATAATTTATTTTATTCGTCGATTAGCGGACGACTAGTCACTTCGGTAAGGGTTGTCTATTTGTCCGCCTAGCGGATGACTAGCCTCCTCGTCTATTCGTCCGCTTAGCGGACGACTAGTCACTTTGGTAAGGGTTGTCTATTCGTCCGCCTAGCGGATGACTAGCCTCCTAGTCTATTCGTCCGCTTAGCGGACGACTAGCAACACCCTTATTAAATACGATTTATTTAATGTTACATTAACTATTAATAAATGTACTTTATTCCCAAATAAATATTTATTGAATGTAAAAAAATATTGATTATAGTTGTCTTCAAAGAAATTAAAATATGAATAGTTAATAAATCCTTCCATCAGTGCATTGTAGCGATGTGCCGAGTACGGTTTGACTCGAGTCAGACTCGATTCCTGCTTTGGACTCGCCTACTCGAATACCAATTTATTTTGATTCGAGTACGCCAGACTCGATTCCGGTACTCGAGTCAGGAAGAATCGTCTCGTACTTGCTAGCTCGATTCTATTTATGCGAGTTCAATTGACTCGAGTCTAGTATACGAGTTTTGTTGAGTTGAGTTTTTTAAATTATCTTTCATTAAAAAGTAATTTAAACAACATTTACCGGACTTTAAAACACAAACGAATAACTGAAAAGTAATAACTTTGATACCTGATAAATATTAACTTATAAATATTTAAAATCATGAAGCGTCTTCATAATCGGATATGAGCAATATTTCTTTTGAGGTCGATGCCAACCGCAACATTAGGAAAAAAGGAATCGGTAATGAGGGTTGATTCGAGTCTAGCCGGAATTCAAATACTGACTCGACAGCCGGACTCGAGTCAGTATTCGAATACCAAACATAGAATTCGAGTAGAGAGAATCGAGTCATGATTCGAATACCGTATAAACTGACTCGAGTCGACTCGATCCACCAAAACAGCGACTCGGCACATCACTAGACTGCATTGGTAAAAAACAGTGACTTAATATATGTATTGATAAGATATGTATCTGTTTTCAAAATATCTGTATTTAATTATTTTTGTTATAACTGATCGATTGATCGTTGATCGATAACTGATCGTTGAAGGCGGAAGATAAAATAAAAATCGCGATGGTAAAATAGGGGTTTATTGTAAAGGGTTGAAAATTCAGGGTTATATGTATTTACTAATGCTGTATCATAAAAAAATAAAAAATTTTTTTTTTTTAAAAATTGAAAAAAAAAAAATTTGGGGTGGCTTACCCTTAACATTTAAGGGGATGAAAAATAGATGTTGTCCGATTCCCAGACCTACCGAATATGGATACAAAATTTCATGAGAATCGGTCAAGCCGTTTCGGAGGAGTTTTACCACAAACTTCGCGACGCTAGAATTTTATATATTAGATAATATTTTTCTTCTAACGAGTTCTTTTCTATCAGTATGTATCAATATATAGAGGACGTTGCCGAAACCTTAGGTGGAGTATGCTTGCCCAGAAGAAACCAATTCGCTATAGCCTTGAAAACCCCTAGACTGTAGGCTGATAAGTTTTACCTATATATTCTTTCGACCAAAAATATATAGCTCAAAAATAACGTTTTACAAAGTTATGAACGGTAAGTAAATTGATAAAAAAACGTTTCATATAATTATAAATTCCCATTTAATACAATATTAAACATAACAACCTTGAGCGACCCTCCCGTCCCGGGACACAGCCTCGTTGAGAACAATGGAGGGGTTTAAGAGTGAAAATAGAGAAATAAATGTTCTCTATACAGGCGTAATGTGTAGTATGATTGACGCGGGAGTGCGGCGCGGTGCGGCGAGGTGCGGCGCGGTGCGGCGAGGTGCGCACGCGCAGGACGCACAGAACGATTATTATTACAGCCTTTGATATCTCCATTGCATGTGGATATGTTGTTGTGCCTTAGGACGAGGTAGAACTGCAGCTTTTATTTAATAATATTTGGTTATTAGACTACATAAGTAGTGAGTAGTATATACAAGTAAGTTGTTTAGTATATAGGTTAAGGTATAATTTTTATTTAAGTTTTGAGTGTACAAGATTGGGTAATGTACAGCATTGTGTAGGTACTTATCTCGATTTAATTGACGTCGTTAAACATAATATCTTTCGTCGTTTAGAAAGCGCATTTTCATGTTATTGTCAATCCGTTTTAATTGATATGGATTCACATGGCTTAATTCTGTACTAAGTAATAACAAATAAACTTATAAGTGCACACAAACATATAGGTATTGTACCTTCTACCTAGAAATATTATAGTTATTCTAATTATTCTATATCCTTAGGTGGGTTATCTCACCTCTTATAAGTAGTTGTTTATATAAATTGTATGTGTTCTAAATTAAATAAATTAAATAATTTCTGTTGTAATAATTCTGTCTACCATCATATTGAGTCTGTGGCGAGGAGTATGCCTCGTAAATAGCGAGCTCATTGTTTAAGAATTAGCCGCGAGAAATATCTCGACTCGACTGTATGAACGTTTTTAGATACGAGCCCGATTGGGTTATTATTTTTACTTCAGCTTTTTTGATGATAGATAGGTAAATACGTTTATACACTACCATGGACCATGGCAAATGTAGTTGGCGTATAAAAAGTAACAGAAGAATTACAATGATGTAGGCAGTCAAAGAGCAAATACTAAGTAGGTATTTTATTTGTGGAAAGAACTCATGCTGAATATCCCAAAAATATATGTTCGAATTGGAAAAGTCTTAAAACAGTTTAGCCATATTTATATTCTGTAAAAAGTACCTACATTAAGATACAATCTTCTAATATATAAAATTCTCGTGTCACAGTTTTCGTTGCCATACTCCTCCGAAACGGCTTTTCCGATTTTTATGAAATTTTATATGCATATTCAGTAGGTCTGAGAATCGGGCATCATCTATTTTTCATCCCCCTAAGTGATCACGGGAACGGGAACTACGGCGGTAACCGCGGGGCGGCAGCTAGTACATGAATAAATATATGTATTTATCTGGCTTAATATTATCTACCATCACGTCTTATAAAAAGCATTTTCCATATAGGTACTCCATCCAGGCGTGATGTAACTTTATGACCGCTGAAGCGACGTTAAATAATAACGTACACAAACTACGAAGTCATCGTGTCACAAAAACTCGAGTGAAAGTGAATAACCTTCGCTGCGCTGCACTGATTGCATTCTGTTACTTTACCTGTTACTTTATGTACGCGTTCCTGCAGGTAGAAGCTTCCTTATATATCGACCCGCGCAACTTCGTTAGCGTCACTTGCCCATTTTTGTCACAGTTTTGATCGATGCTCCGCTCCTATTCGTCATAGGGTAATGATTTATACATCCTTCCTTAAGAATCGAAGAAATAACCCATTCCATTACTTGTAGGTACTTATATATTTTCTAAATTTTAATATTACATAGTTATCTTATCACTAAGCAAAGCTTGTACCTACTATAGTAACAAGATAGCTCATATATAAATATCCTGGGACATTTTACACACACGGCCAATCTGATTCCAAATTAAGTATCAAAGTGAGCTTGTGTTATGGTAACCAGATAGCTGATATACTACATATGCTACTTTTAAATACATACTTATATAGATATTTACACCCAGCCACAGACACAGACATATTCATGCATACAAATGTTTGTCCTGGGTGGGATTCGAGCCCACAACCCGCGGCTTCAGGGTCAGGGTCGCTAACCACAAAGCCAACCGGTCATATAGCCATATAGCCCTGTACCATTTAAAATACTTTCCAGAAGGAACCAACAGGTATGTTCATGCACATATCTTTGTTCTATATGGGAATCGATGACCTTAAATCTTGGATATTACCGTCTCTGATCATAAAGCTAATAAAATAAACTTTACAGTAACTTTGGAAAATGATTTTAGAATCTCAAATGTGCAATAATTATTTCTCAACACATTCGCAGACGTCTGTAAGGTAGGTATGTAATAATTACTATGCTAATATATGCTTACAAACATTGCATATCGAAATGATTCAGTTTTGATACATGCTATAAGATTAAATGATTATTTGTAACTGGCCTTAGTATATAATATACTTTTTAATGGTACTATTTTGACAGCCCGGTTGACTTTGTGGTTAGTGACACTGACTTTGAAGCCGCGGGTCGTGTGTTCGAATCCCACCCACGATAAACATTTGTATACATGAATATGTCTGTTTGTTCTGTGTCTGGATGTAAATATCTATATAAGTATGTATTTAAAAATACTATATGTAGGATATCAGCTGTCTGGTTACCATAACACAAGCTTACTTTGGAATCAGATTGGTCAGTAACGTATTTTTATTTTGTTTCTTTATTAAGCGGGAGATGGTCAAGTTATTTTTTTTAATAGAAAGTAATGAAGGTAAGTCTTTAAGGACATGTCATATTGAGACATCGGTCAATTAAATTTAATAAACGTAGCCTCTACGACTAATTGGATGTGAAACCGTCCAGTCACTTGGACAAATGAGATCAAACGATATTAAATGCCTTCTATACGCGGTCACCTTTCTATACAATACCGCTTTGATTGACTAATTTGAAAACAGTTTTTTTTCATGTTGATACAATGTTAGAGCATTTAGATAATATAATAAATAAATCAGTAATTCATTTTGGAAATCTGTTAAAATTATCAAGGTCTTGTCACGCGTTGATGTCTTTTATATGGAATCATGGAATAAATGTTTTTGACTGGGAAAAAAATTATGTTTTTGGTAGAGTATGTTCATATTATGTTATTAATTTATATTTTGTCTTAAAAATTAAGTTACTTTCTATCGTATGATCACTTAACTTCATTTGAAACTATAGATCACTCTTAGGAAAAAATAATTCAGCATTAAAGTAAGAATATATTATATAGTAATATTCTTCCACGTAAGAGCGAGAAAGGTGATGCTAAACCACTGATTTATTTAAATTTGAATTCAAATTAAACTAGTAAAAAAACATGGGAATTGTTTGAAAATAACAATTTATGTACAGAGTTCTTCACAAAAAACGTTAAATTACAGAATTCGTTATTTTCCCATCGTCATGTCTTCACATGGTTGTAAACTTCAACATAAATAAGTTATATAAAAAATAGGTTCGTTTTCCACAATTTAAAGTACTTACTTAACTACTGTGTTTTAAATTAGAAACACTCCTTTATTTATCGGTCAATATGGCTATTATATTTATTGTATTATTGTATTTATAAGATAAAAATTATATATGTATCATATATGGATAAATAGATAGATAGATAGAAAAATAAAGCAACCTTCCGAACCGAGCATTAGAGTCGACGTTTCATAAGTGCCTGTGAAGGCCTATTTGAATGAATAAATTTATTTCATTTCAATATTCGTGGCACTAAATTTCTAACAAACTTCTACGCTAATTAAAAATGTGACATAATTATATTAATTATCGCCAAATAGTAATTTATATATTAACATTGTATCACAGTATATCAGCTACTGTATCCGAGCGTTGTTTTTGCGTGAGTCTCGTGACGTCACCGGGACACGCTCGGCCGAAGTCGCCTGCGCAGGTTGGAGACCGAGTGGGAGCGGGAAGCGGGTGTGGGAGCGAAAGAGGAGGGTGGGAGTGAGAGAGTAGAGTGGGAGTGAGAGGCAAGTAGTGACCCAGGACTATATGGACCATGTGGGAGCGGGAAGCGGGTGTGGGAGCGAGAGAGGAGAGTGGGAGCGAGAGGCAAGCAGTGGAGAGCTAGGACTAAGCCCTCATTCGCACGAGAGTTTTTTTACCGGACGATAAAAAAGCGTTCAAACACAACAAATGCATTTCCAAGTACCATAATATACTCTATTTCCAACGCCCAAAGTTGAAATGCAACACCGCTCGATAAAAAAGCGTCGCGTTTTAAAAACGCTGTCGTGCGGACATATACATGGGAATGCATTTGTTGTATTTGAACGCTTTTTTATCGTCCGGTAAAAAAACTATCGCCAGTTGTCATTCCGTCGATATCTGCGAGATATTGGATAATATGAATAAAAGTAAATAATACTTTTTTGTCATAGCTAAAGAATGCGGAAGCTCACTACACTCCATATGATTAATATGGACTGTGTAAATATAATAAAAATAATTATTACGTACATGTGTGTATACGTGTGTGTGTGAGTGTGCTCTGTGTGACATTCCAATACGCACCTTTGTCAATAGAGAATACCTAGATTTTTTATTGCAAAAAATATCATTGAATAGCTTGTTAATAATAACGCACTGCCTAGGTACCCATATAATATAAAATTACTAGATGACCCGCGCAACTTCGCTAGCGCATTTCCCCGTTTTTTGCAACACTTTTCATGGATGCTCCGCTCCTATTGCCTGTAGCGTAATGATATATAGCCTATAGCCTTCCTCGATAAATGGACTACCTAATGCTGTAAGCTTTTTTCAAATCGGTCCAGTAGTTCCTGAGATTAGCGCGTTGAACGCGCAAACAAACAAACAAACTCTACTCCTTTATAATATTAGTATAGATAAGACTTATATGACGTTATACTTGTGAGCAATTGCTATTTAAGTTTACTAAATAACCAGTACCTAACACATGCATCACATATTAAAAATGCCTGCTTATTGGTCTTATGTAGGAGGTGGAGAATGGAGGAATTCTTAAATAAAAAGAAATACATTAAACTCATAAAGCGCGAGTAAACCCGCTAGCACTGCTACCGCAGCTTTACATGGACAAAAACTTTGTTGTTGTAATTAACGTCTGCCCGGAGTGCTACTACATTTTTTTAAAACTTAACTTACCTTTTTTGGCCGAAACATAAATCCGAGATTCTGTGTTTTTTAACAAGACGCACGTGTTCTACGCCTAAGTAATAAGATGTTACGGCTGCGAATGACTCTTAAAGGGCCTGTTGTGGATTCGATTTCCTACCAGGTCAAATATTTATGTGATTGACAGCCCGGTTGGCTTTGTGGTAAGTGACATTCAAGCCGCGGGTTTTGGGTTCGAATCCCACCCAGGACAAACATTTGGATGCATGTCTATTCGTTCTGTGTATTTCAAAGTATTATATGTAGTATATCAGGTATCTGGTTACCATAACACAAGCTTCATTTGAAGCTTACTTTGGAATCAGACTGGCCGTGTGTGAAAAATGTCCCGGGATATTTATTTATTTAAAATGAGGGCTAAAGGAGCTGTCTTCTCACGTGATATCGTAGTGTTAGAAAGAGTTAGAGCATATGGAACGTGCTGAAATATAATCAAGTGTCATTTAACTTTACTGTATTGATGGTATATATATAAAAAATGTGACACGAGAGAGCCACGTGCGTGGTGACTGTTATGTTAGCTTCCCAATAGTATTTGAGTTACTACTACCTTTGTCCCGTGTTTTTTGCTATAAAAAGTAGCCGATGTCCTATTTGAGAACGTTTAACTGTATGCCAAACTTTATATGGATCCCATTAGCTGTTCCGATGTGAAGGGTAACAAACATCCTTTCAAACATTCGTATGTATTATATTAATACCTAAAAGTCCTGTCAGTGCTAGTTTTTCCAAATAAATTTAAACAAATTAATAAGCTATAATATCTACTAGTAAAAGAAATGTAATTTAAAACTAGTAATAATGAGTACCTAATATACCTAAGTTTAAGTACCGTTTTTGATTTAATTGAATAAATCAAAATAAAATTAGTACTACGGCCCTAGAGTATTGCTACATAAACACTTAGTAGTTTTAGGTGACAGATTTTCTACTTTTTATATAGATTGAGCTTTGACTAGAATAGGACTGAATCACAGAATGAGACTTAATAACTTCATGTCTCAAAATCGATAACGACAGCTTAGCAAATCTCTATACATACGGTTATCGTCGCCGTATGTCTGTTGTATCGGCTAATGACTTAAAAAAGGGTGGTGAGGGCATCGGGCTTCAAGCAGGTGTATTTTAGGTAAAATAAATTCGATTTTAATTGTAGCGCGGGCCGCAGGTAGTTTGTCCCTCAGAACGTTTTTTCCTTGTTTATAATCTGATTTTCCTTATTTAATAATGAATAAACTATAGCCTTCAACTACATATTTACAAGACTAAAATTATCACATGAGTACACTATGAGGTTCTTCATGATTTTAATATTGATTTTAGAAGGGAGTCAAGAGATTTATAGGGTCTGTAACGCGTGAGTGACGCCCCTGCACTTGCAAACGTCCTTAAACTACGGTAACCGCTTCCCATCAGGTGGCACTGTATGCCCGATTGCCACCTTTGTGGTATATAAAAAAGACACGTTCTAGATTAACAAACAATCCACCGATAATGCGGGTGAATACAGGGACTTAAGCTAGTTTCATAAAGTTACGATTTACTTGAAATCTTAAATAAAGATAACCTTCAACAATATTATAAGTAAGGATATGTTAATCATTAAACAGTATGTTATATACATATTTACTAATATGCTAATAATGTCCAAATATATGTCGAATATTACGTAGATAATTAGGAATTACAGGTGGGAAATAATATTTAACTCTAAAATTATTTTCATAAGAATATTCAACATTTAAATTTTGAACTTTTATGACAAGTAAAAGTTTCAAGTTATAAATATTTTCGACTAGCACTGAGGCAGCGTGGTTTTACTCGCGTAGTTACCGTTCCCACGGGAATATAGGGATAAAATATAGCCTACGTTACTCTCTGATAATGTAGCTTTCCATTAGTGAAATATTTTTTAAAATGGGTCCAGTAGTTTTTAAATGAATACGTTATATACAAATCTTGACTCTTTTGTAATATTAGTATGATTAATACGGTTTTTTTAATTAAAATTTAGATTCTAAAGTAATATGTAAAATGATGTCAAAGTGTGTAAGTAAATAATAAATAGATAGTAATTACGTAGCGTAAGTACCTACAGCAAATATATTTTAGTAAGTATGTATAGTTTGGCAGTCCTGTTGATAGTTCGTTACTACATAACAAGGAAACAGATATGCGGGTTTCAACCATACTTTCACTACCTCAGCCACAACACAACTTAAAAGCCCTACTCTATTACAAACTTGTTTTAAAACTATACTTCACTATCGAATCAAAATAATTACGCAGATTTTAAAAACAAAAGCAGGTTTATATACGTCAGATTTATTTTAAAATGTCGCAGTACTTTTTCTCAAGTTGTTTATATTAGTTATTTCTTATAGTATTTTCATGTCAATTGCTATTTTACAAATCGAAATAAAGAAATAAAAACTCACCGATATTATCCTTCCCGCCACACACCGGCGACAGTTCAAACGGAACTAGAGAAAAAAAAACTTAAAAACACTTGCAACACTAATCACAGTCCAAGATCTGAACCAATAGCTTAATGAGATAAACACTCCGATAAAATACCTTTGCGATTCACTATAAAAAAATCCAAAATTTTATTTTAACAATATTAAATCCACAGCGAGCACATTTTCTTAAATATTATTAAAAAAAAGTTTTTAAATTAGAAACACTACACTAAAACGGCGCGAAGTTTGACAGTTGACATGCAAGATGGCGTCGGGCGGGTGCTCGCGACGGTTCCTCGAGGTCGACTGAATGAGTTAAATTCACTTGGCGAGTGAGAGAGTATTACGTAGCTAAAAAGGCTTTGGTGCAAATAATAATTCGTAGGAGGCCGTATTTGCAAGGAAAACGGCTTGAAGTTTTTTAGGTATTTTGTTTGTAGGCGAGGGCGTATGTCGTGTTGTCGCTGTGACTACATCGGATTAATCACTCGCTTAAGGGTGGCATGATGTCATACATATTTGCGGGGAAAATTCGAGAATTTACTAGATGGTTTACATCTTTATTAGCTCAGGGCACATGATGATGGTAGGTACTATACGAACTTACCGTTTATGCTAAGCTTATGTACCTACTTTTGACGGTATTTCAGCCCATTGTAGGGGTCCAAACCTTTCCCTGTAAAAATTATATTACGATTTTTCATTCAAATAAAAGACTAAACTATATTTTAACTGGCCGCCTCTAGCTTAGTGACTCAAACCGCAGATATACCTACTCTATTTTCATGATATTATTGTGTGTTCTATATTTGGTAAATATTTATTAAATTTGATTTGGCTTTGTTTAATTTGGAATCCCGATTGGCGTATAGAAGATAAAAACCAGGATTTATTTATTGTTTTTTTATAACTATTTATGATTGTAATCTACATACCTAATTATGATGTTTTTATTATCTAGTTTCCTAGGTCGATGAGCTGGTGTATGTCAGGTCGGTATTTGAACTGGTGACCTCCCAAAGCTATTACAGCAAAAACCGGACGTTATCGTTACGTCCCGAGTCCGACTATGGACATTGGACATTAGTATGTAAAGTGAAAATTCTCTATGTAGATGGAGTCTAGACATGCAGTTCTGATATTACACTAGTTACTGTTTTGTAGTGTCAGCCGTTAGTCGTTCCTATTCCTTAATATTATGTTGCTAGGAAAAGTGCAGCTTTCAATTAGGAAAATATTTTTCATATATGAATGAGCTTTCAGAGTTACAAAGTAAATTTAAGCTTGAATAAGAAGAATTAGATTATTAGAATTACTTATATGTACTTTAAATTATAACTGATGCACTATTTTTACACTTACGATGCTTACAGTGACTCGAAGTCACGACCAGCTTGAAAGCCAAAGTTAGTAGCCTCAAAACCACCTGACGAGACAAATACCTACCTATAGAGTAACTGTGGTAAGGGTTGCAGAAACACATGTAGGTACTAATAATCGTTTCTTCCTTGACTGATTGCACTTAGATTATTATCTATAATAATTAGTCTGTCCGAACAATGGACATAGTACGTCATTAACACCGACTTACGTCACCCGGTGTTAATCAGAGTTAGAAATGACGCATACTTTTAGTTCAGTAACTTAGAAAACATTAAAAGTAGTTTAGTCTTATTTTAGTCACCCACTAGTCCAATACTAGGTAGGTACTAATATTGGAAACAGGAGAGATTTTTGTATGTAACGAATAAACTTAAAAACTACTGGACCGATTTGAATAATTCTTTCACCAATAGAAAGGTAAAATATCAAAGAGTAACATAGGCTTTATTTTATCCCTGTTTTTATGCGGGAACGGGAACTACGCGGGTGAAACCGCGCGAAGGAAACTCTTATTAAATTAACCTGCTAATAGTCGTCGGAATAAATTAATTAGGTATTGTTTCAAAAGATTATTTAAACTAGGTTTTAATTACTTTGTCGCAAACATTATACTTCGAGCAACTTAATTTGGTGCCCCATATTAGGGCATTAGGGCATAAAAATATTGTCTAGTGTACTATCGGGTCGGCGAGGTGGCCTATGACCTAAGCCCCCTTGTTGTTAGAGAAAGGACGTATATGAGATGATGATAGCAGATTCAATATGGGTATTGGTAAATTGTGATAAAGCCGATGACCCGTTCATGCACACAAAAGTCAGTCCTCTGCGGTTTGTTCGAAAGTAGGTAGGTAGGTACATAGGGTAAGTATTACTCCACTTTTACCAAATACGTCCGTTCCATTCGAGGTTGTTCGTCCATGAAATATCAATAAGATATTATGTATTATGTAAATGGTATTCGTATTTAGAGCGATTCATAAACACTGCTTATATCGTTTTTAGGGGTCCGCTAATATAAATGTCTTTTTTATACCACTAGCGGTTACCTATGAACGCTTCCAACACCAGGGGAGTCACTCACGCGTTGCCGACCCTGTAAAAATCACTTCACTCCTTTCTTGAAGAACCCCATGCTGTACTCCATTGGGAAAACCATGGCGGGAAGCTCATTCCACAACTTGAGTGTCCGTGGTAGGAACCACGCAAATGGTTGAAACTGAAAGATGTATACAAAATATGTTTATGAACAATATGCTTGAACTGTTTCAAAATATGCTTATATATATAATTAAAATCTATCAACACGACAAAATATCGTTAGTTAATTTCTATAATGTGAAAGATATTTGTCCTTCCTTCACAGCATAACTGTAACTCAATGAAAGAAGTAAAAACTTATGTTATAACGATCCTTATCCCGAGAACACAGATAAAACTGCAAAACTGTGTTTTTAATTATTGTTTTTGTACAGAACCCTCAGTGGGGAATCCAACTTGCGCATACCCAGTTTAAGATAATATAGTAGCGCTCTACGGCGCCAAATAGATAGAGCGACGTGCAACAGGCGTTGCTGACTTGGCCGGTCCACCCACGCCCTCCGCTAATGGCTCTATGCAAAATAAAATATTGCTCATTTATTGCCACCAGTGTCTAGTCTGCTCAGAACTTTACCTATTTCGGAACATAATCATATGAGCGAGCGAGAATATACATAGGAAGTTTTAAAATAACTTTTTCAGAGTCAAAAACTACCGCCAAGAGCATGATTTAAATTTAATTAAGAGATGATAGCAATGCCAAAAAATGCAATTTATTACTATTTATAGTTCCTGCAATCCAAAGATTAAGGTATGTACCGCCATCTACCGGCGAGTAGCCAAAACACAATTCAGTTTTTCATCTCGCCAGAGCAAAATAAAGTGAACACTAGCGCTGCGCTCTTGCGTACAAAATTTTCAGTAACGACTTTGCGCATTACCCTACTAAATCCAAGAGTCGATTTATGGTTGGTATAACTAGTACGAAGTAAAGTATTTTTAAATCGACCGGACTAGTGTATTATCATGAAATTGACATTTTGCTGGGTGAAAAAAAACATTTCATAGAAGAAGCATAGAAATGTGACGCGCTTGACCTATTTTTGGCAAATATTAGTCAATTTTATATAATATCGTTACAACATAAAGCAATTTCTATTTACCTAAAAACAAGTTATATTTGTAATATTATTATCAATTGTTATTCCACTTCCTGTATTTAAGGACTAAGTCAAAATGAATTTAATTTATTAAGTGTTTTAAAATGTTACCCTGTCGAATACCTGTTCGTTTTGGTGCTGTGTTAAATTTAGAATAATTTTAAATAAATATTATCTTGTTGGTCTAACCTTGATTCTATTCTATTGTTGAACTTAAAAAGTATTTAATAATGTCCTTTGTGAAGTGTTGTTTTGAATCTGGCGAAGGGCATGATTTTTTCGACTCTTTCGTGCAAAAGTGTACAGACCCACGATGTAAGTATTTTTATAAGTTTTGTTATTATGCCCTAATCTTTAACCAAGGTCCAATATAATTAAATTATATTGTTGACGTAAACTCAAGAAAATCTAGTAATGTTGACATTAAGTAATAATATTGATTACTTCTCGTATTTGCCGCCCGTTGGAAGAACTACACTTCCGGGTCGCGTTCCGATCCGACACAAAACGTTGATTATCTTTAACATAGTCTCTGGTTTTATTTTATACTCAATCAAAAGTTATTTACCTAAATCAAATATAATGAATTGAGAAACAATAATATTTTTGGTAAAAATATAAAGATCATCTAATGGTAAGTAAAGTTGGTTAAAAGGAAATTCGAAAACGACTAATTCATAAATGGAACGCGTCCTTTCCGCAACAACATTGATTGTCTGAGTCAGAAATCTGTGTCATTTCTTTTTATGTTTTAGTAGTTATTGTGTGGTGAATTGTGTTAACCGCTAAGGGGCAGCAAAGATAATGGCGCAAGGTACGTTTTATTTTATATTTTAATATTCTTACTGGAAGAATCGTGTAAAATTTAACATTTTGGACTTTGACATATTGTAATGTCGGTGGCGCCATCTTGTCTGAGAAAAAAAGATTGTCAAATCGTCTTCAAAAAGCGTGTATTCATGGCGATTTTCTCTCGAAAACGTGAATTTCTTTATAAAAAGTCGTCGACACATCAGTTAAATGTAGTATAATAAGGTGTTAACTCAAGTTTATGTGATTGCACAACAGTTTTGTGTGAAATACTTTCGAAGTAGTGAAAGTAACGAGAAAACAATATGACGACCACGACGGTCCAGAATCAAGCCAAAACCAACAGCACAGCTCCTGCAAAGCTCCAGAAAAACTATGGAAAGATCGTTCTTACACTTTACAACTGCTTACTTCCGGAGACTGTGTTCAAGGAAACTCCATCACAATCCGACGGCCTTGACATAGAAACCGAGACTGACCTCAGAATCTTAGGATGTGAAATGATCCAAACGGCGGGAATCCTGCTCAAGCTGCCCCAGGTCGCAATGGCAACAGGTCAGATATACTTACAGAGGTTTTACTACTCAAAATCCTTTGTCAGATATCCCATGGAAACTACCGCTATGGGTAGTATATACCTCGCGTCTAAAGTCGAGGAAAACCCGTGTAGGATAAGAGATGTGATCAATGTATTCCATCACATCAAGCAAGTCCGAGCTCAGAGGACAATCAATCCGTTGATAGTTGATCACAATTACATAGAACTCAAAAATCAAGTGATTAAAGCTGAGCGAAGAATTCTAAAAGAGCTTGGCTTCTGTGTTCATGTAAAACATCCACATAAACTCATTGTTGTTTATCTTCAGCTTTTGCAGTATGAGAAGAATCGGCAACTAATGCAAATGGCATGGAATTATATGAATGATTCACTCCGCACTGACGTGTTCATGAGGTTCCCACCGGAGACAATTGCCTGTGCCTGCATTTACTTGACTGCTCGTAGAATTGGTCTGCCATTACCCAACAATCCGCACTGGTTCCTGTTATTTAACGTCTCTGAAGAGGACATCAGAGAGGTGTCTATGCGCATCCTGCAGCTGTACAAAAGGCCCAAAGTCAATCCTGAAGAATTAGAAATCAAAGTTGACTCCTTACTAAAGATTTACCAAGCAAATAAACACATACAAGCACAGAAAGATCGTGAGAATGCCAAAATTGAGGAGAAAAAAGTTGAATCTCCAACAGCATCTACTTCCAAGGAGACAAGACGTGATGTCAAGAAAGAGAAGTCACCTAAAACCCCACCACTATCTTCTAAATACCACAGCAACCATAAGTCTAAGAAGGAACGGAGGTCCAGGTCGCCATATGAACGCAAACGAGAATACTCTAGTAAAAGACATAAGTCTCGCTCAAGAGACCGTGACTTGGAGCGCTCCCGCGAAAGGAGGATGGATGATAAGCGCCGTGTCTCATCACGGAAATATGATGATTATGACCGTTCCAAGTCAAGTCGGGACAGCAGAGATGATAAACGTAAACACTAGTTTGTAAGATAGCTATAGTGTCTGTAAACTAAGTCTGATTATAAATTCTGTATGAATATTTATGTGTTTCATTGAGAACCTTGTAATTATCATGACTTGTACAGTGTCATGACCTTCAACTTTGTTGATTTCTTAAAAGTACTGAGCATTTGCATTGTAGTTTATCTACCTAAGTAAAACCTTATAGAATGACTAGTGGCTCCCCGCGGTTTCACCCGCGTACCCGGGAGGTCTTCCATTTTCCCGGGATAAAAAGTAGCCTATATGTTAATCCAGGTTATAAGCTATCTTTATTCCAAATTTCATTCAAATCCATTCAGTAGTTTTTACGTGAAAGAGTAACAAACATCCATACATCCATACTTACAAACTTTCGCCTTTATAATATTAGTAGGATTATATTATATTGAATGTTCTGCTTTATCCAAAGTGAGTCCTATTACATTTGATTTTGAACCTAATTTTGAATGCGTAAAAGAGAATGACTTGAATGACTAATAAGAATATGTAAAAAAAACCTGCATACATATTTCTATTTTGAGCATTAATATTTATCATGTTCATAATGATGATTTATTTATGGCATAACAGACACCGCCATCTATCGTGATTTTCTAATAATACTTCTCGTCCTCTAGACTTCATAATATTATGCTTACTACCGACCCGCCCCAGCTTCGCACGGGTGCAATGCTTATACAACACATTAGAAACCTCCTAAAAGGACAGTTTTTCTCTAACATATTGTATAATATGTTTTGTACCTATATAAAAATCTTGAAACTAAATCTATAAAAAAAACCGCATCACAATCCGTTGCGTAGTTTTAAAGATTTAAGAAGACAGGGATAGACAGCGGAAAGCGACTTTATAATATGTAGTGATCTGATATTAATATGTTATCCTGTAGGACATATACCTATATAGGTACGCTACGAGATTATCTCGTGCATGAAAGAGACAAAAAACATTTTTTTTTTAATTACTGTTGGACATTACGAACTTCACATTAATCATAACTTGAATTATCAAGTAGTTCAATGATAGGAACAGTAAATTGTTTACTAATGAGGTAACAGGTTGAAATAATTGTCTTGTGGTGTTAGTACTAGGATACGATCCTAGGTGTCACGTTGTCTTAAAATCCGCTGGTCGTGAATTCGATTGCCAACCAGCGCAAACATTTGTGTGCAAGAATATTATGTACTTTGGTTGTTACTATCCATAGTAAAAGTTTAGTTTAGAGGTAGTTTAGTTGTGGTAAAGAAATCCTCAGAACAAGTTATATTAGATTTTCAATCCTGGTAAATATTAAATTACTGCACACAGGTAAACTCGCAGGTTTCGCTAGTTTTGTACAATATAAAATCTGTCCTATATTCCCTTTGTGCAATGGCCCGACTATTTCAGGGAACCTGGTTATATTTAGCCAGTCGATCTGTCGCCCGCGGCGCTGACACACGCCTCTCGCTGAAAAATAATATTTGAAATCACTCAAACAACAAATAATCAATCAAAACGTGCGTCATAGCGGCTACTTGTCTATACTAATATTATAAAGTTTGTTAGGTTGTAGGGTGTAATCTCTGGTTATTCTGATTTTATAAATTATTTTACCAATGGAAAGCCACGTTATTTGTGAGTGTTATAGGCTATATTTTATCGCAGTATTCCAACGGGAACTACCCTGAAACCGCGCGGTGTCCTAGTATTAAATAAAGTTATATATGAACATATTCTATTAATAAAATATACAGTGATGCAATATTCATTCAAGTAGGATAAAATAATAATTAATTTATTGATAACCCACATTTGATAGTGTAAGTATTAGCATTTTATGTTTAGATAAATTAGAAGTACAATTAGAGCTCTTCTTGTCTCTTCTCAGCTATAACAGTAGTCTGACTTAAGTGCTTATAACAATTAAAATATTTTAAATGATTCATGTTTTAAAAAATATACCTAATGATATACCTATTTCTGAATATTGCTTATATTAGTTAATTACAGTAGTTCTATTAAAAACCAGAATGATAAGATTCAATGCTTCCCAAATATGTTAACTTAATCAAATATTTATTTTTTTAAGTGTAAGAGTAAGAGAAAGATTCTAGTGATCTCAACTTAAGATTTGTATACCTACTCTTCAGTCACTAACAATACTTAAGAAATAAGTTGAGGTAAGAAATTTACTCTTTTGCAGTTAGATATCCTTCTTATTTATCATTATATAAATAGTTGGCGAAAACAGACAATTTTTTAAGTTACCAAATGGATTATTTACTTATTTTTATACAAAAATATCGGTTATATGATAGAAAATGATCGAAATCGGCGTTTCAATATAGCATCAGTGTCAGATGTTATCTCTCACTATACTGTTATCAGTAGGTATGTACTATACACGTTCGATGTTAGTGTTTGTCACAGATTCGTACAGAACGGTTCTGGTATAGAAATAAACTTTAAAAGTGTATTTTGAACTTTATTTTCAACTAGCTGTTCCCGTGGGAATACAGGGATAAAATATAGCCTATGTTAATCAGTGATAATCTAGCTTTGTAATGAAAAAAGAATTATTAAAATCGGTCCAGTACTTTTTGAGTTTATTTGTTACATACAAAAATACAAATCTTTCCTCTTTATGATATTAGTGTAGATGACATAAAGCTCATATTAGTTTGGATTGTGTTAAGTTGTATCCTATAATGTAAACAATTATCCTTATTTATTTGTTTGTGTTTTAAATAATATTAACTTAGTGCAATGTTTTTTGTACGAAATGGAAAGACTTTACTAAATGTTAAATTATTACATTGTGTTTTAAGTTAATGTAAATAATAGAAGTGGTTTGGTTAAGTGAAGTGCATAAATTGATTTGAAGTAATTGATGATATCAGAATGATGCCAATGAGCAAGATAGCGCATCGGGCGTGCTTCATTGTGAGTAGGACAGTATATATGACATGTGAGTATTATTGTATTAGATGATATTAGTGGAGAGTTTAAAAGATTATTTTTTACTACATATTGTTTTAACATTATTGTATAAGATGAAATAAAAATGAATGAACGCATTTACAGTGTTTTAAAAACCTTGTTGGAAAAGCGACTGAGACTTACCTTTTTAAATTGATGTATTTTTAACTATATTTATAGGATATGTTTTCTCAATTTTTGGGCAAAAGTTTTTATATTTATATGATATGGCGTCAACAATTTTTTATATTTTCTCCCTTCTAACATCAACCCTTATTTTTTTATACTTTTATTAGTAATTTAATAATTTTCAAGTAGGTATGAGAATAGGACGTACCTAAAGCATTTTTCACCCACACCTCCATTCTTCATTGGGTCTAAAGTATTACTATTATGACAGAATAACGTTTGCTGGGTCAGCTAGTACTTAAATATCTACATATTTTTACCCGATACAGATACAGAAAAACAGACATCGTATCTACTTTTTTCTTGGGTTTGTCTAAACCCACGTACCTACGGCAGCTTGATAGTTAGGGTCTGTCAAAAGCCAAAAAAAATCTAACCTATGCCATATTATTAATCAATGCGTCGGTCAGGTTGCTGCGGATGCTGCTCCGCCCTCCGGCCGCGCTACAAGCGGCTGGTGGACAACATCTTCCCCGCGTCGCCGCAGGAGGGGCTCGTCAAGTCCAACATGGAGAAGCTCACCTTCTACTCGCTCTCCAGTCCGGAGAAGCTCGACAGGATCGGCGAGTACCTGTTCCAGAAGGCGTCCAGGGATATCTACAGGAGGAGGCATGGGTGAGTTTGTAACCAGAATTAAAGATAATTTTCATTTAAAAATAAGCAAGTAAAAGAAGTAACATCAACGAACATCTCGTAACTTATGTAGGTATTTATTCTGAACACACAACTATACCCACAAACAATACTTCCTTTTATTTTTATTGTTATTATTTTTTACCCAATTCTGTTTATTATTTGAGTCAAGTGCCCCATTGCAGGGAAAAGGTCTAAAAAAGTTCACTAATCATATAAATAATTGTTGATTAAGAAGGTACGTTTTTTTCGACTTAATTTAGAAACATAATCATAAAAATAACTTATTGATAACATAAACATATAAATTAAGTTTATACTAATAATATTATAAAGAGGAAAGATTTGTATTTTTGTATGTAACGAATAAACTCAAAAAGTACTGGACTGATTTTAATAATTCATTTTTCATTAGAAAGCTACATTATCACTGAGTAACATAGGCTATATTTTATCCCTGTATTGTATTCCCACGGAAACGGGAACTACGCGGGTAAAACCGCGCGGAGGCAGCTAGTATGTACATGGAAACACTCATGTTTAGACTAAAGTTTATCTTACACCGAGATTCAATATTGAGTGATGATTAACCCTCGATCTATATTAAGTGACATGACCCAATTAATTGATGCATAGATTCTAGGCTAAGGCTGGTCTCACACGGCCGGAGTACCTCGCTGAATTCAGTGGCGGAATTTATAATCTGAATTAAGATACATGTGCCGTACACAATCTTATAAAATGCATCTTTAATTGCTAATACAGCAGTGACAGCAAACATCCCAACTATTATTGTAATTGCTGTCTGTTAAGTTTCACGCTTAAACCACTGGTGTATTTTATAATAATAATAATATCGTTTATTTTCTTTTTTTTGATAAAACTCTATTTTGATAAAACTTAGTACTGATATAGACTAAAGCTTGGTGTAGGACCACTTTTTAGCCCGTGAAACTTGACGGTCTCCTGGGGACGCAGGTGAGAAGAGTTACTTTCGCATAGGTATATAAAACTCCAATCCATTAACAAAAATCCAAATTCGTTCTGTAGTTTTTTGCGTGAAAGAGTAACAAACATCCATCCAATCAAACTCACAAACTTATAATATTAGTAGGATGTTTTGTGAGTATGGATATTCATCCATATATCCAATATCCATTCGATGTTTGTTACTCTTTCACGCAAAAACTACAGAACCGATTTGGATGAAATTTAGAACCTTTTATTCTGGGTAAATTTAAGGTCCCTCGGGAACCCGGGTGAAGCCGCGGGGAGTTGTCATATTATATTAGAAGGACTTTCCGGGCGTGTATATAACCTATATATCATACTAGCTGCCTCCCCGCGGTTTTACCCGCGTAGTTCCCGTTCCCGTGGGAATACAGGGATAAAATATAGCCAATGTTACTCGGGGATAATGTAGCTTTCCAAAGGTGAAAGAATTTTTGAAATCGGTCCAGTAGTTGCGGAGCCTATTCATTACAAACAAACAAACAAATCTTTCCTCTTTATAATATTAGTATAGATAATCGTGCGTACACCGCGCCCTCAGCACTCGAAGCGAGATGGAGCCAGCTCACCTTGGAGATAATCCTTATCTGCAACACGCACTCACTTCCTAGACATCACACTTGTTCGGTTCAATGTCTCGCCTCGCGTCCGTGAGGCCAAATGATTACTTAATGTTGGATGACAGTCATTTTTTTACCCGACAGCGCCAAAAGGAGGGTTATTTTATTTGGTTTGATTAGTTTTGTTGCATTTCTGAACCGACCGTTAGAGTCGACAATTCATAAGTGCTGATGAAGGCCTAATTGAATAAATACATTTCATTTCAGATACAACGATTATTTATTAGGTTTTGTTATAATAGAAATATATCTGGTTTCATTAATCTAAAAATAAAGAGTTTACAAAAAAAAAGGGTATTATAGTAGAAATAGAGCAATTTTTTGATGAATAACTTTAATTTCGATAACAAAAGTACAAATCCCAATAAGATAGTAAAAGTCTCAAAAGATAATAAAAATAAGATGGTCATATACATTATTTAACAGTAAACAATAATGTTATCAGAGAGACTAATCGAGCCAGACTAGATCTAAATTTTAGTTGAAAAGAGTAACTTCTGAGTTTATTGCATTCTCTTTCGAGCCATCCGAAACGGGAATTAGAGTCTCAATTATAATAATAAATAAATATCCTGGGACATTTTTCACACACGGCCAATCTGATTCCGAATTAAGCATCAAAGTGAGCTTGTGTTATGGTAACCAGATAGCTGATATACTACATTTACCTACTACTTTTAAATACATATGTACTTATATAGATATTTACATCCAGACAAACAGACATATTCATGCATACAAATGTTTGTCCTGGGTGGGATTCGAACCCACGACCCGCGGCTTGAAAGTCAGGGTCACTAACCACAAAGCCAACCGGGCTGTCAATAATATGTATGATTAATTGCAGGTTCGTAATAATAGCGATGGAGGCGATGGACCAGCTCCTGCTGGCGTGCCACTCGCAGACCCTCAACCTGTTCGTGGAGAGCTTCCTCAAAATGGTGCAGAAGCTTCTCGAGTCCACGGACCCTCAACTGCAGATACTGGCCACGCAGAGTGTATGTTCTTATTTACTTGTTAGCTTTTGGTTGTCCAATTTTACCGGAGTATAAAGTATGCCAAACAGCGACTAAACTCTTCAAAAAGTATGTGAAAGATTAAAAATATCGATCCTCACAAGTTTTCCGTTTGTTCCCAGTGCCTTCAGTTTACCTGGCCTATTTGTTATTTTTGGAACGTTTTCTAACTCAACCAAATGCCAAATTTCATGGCGAACCCTGTAGCCGTCCTGTCTTATATAGATAAGTATTACATCCAGATACAGAATAAATAGACATATTCATGCATACAAAAGTTTGTCCAGTCTGATTCGACCACCAGCAACTTGAAAGTCAGGGTCGCTAACCACAAAGCCAACCGGTCTCCAGGGCTGTGGCTATAGTCGAATTCGAGATAGGGCAGCATTGTTTACTGCCAGGGTGGATGTAAAAAAATATAATAATACATGATACAATGAATGAATTCTATAGACAAACAATTTATCTCAGTTTTTGGTATTTTTAAAATAGGGCATTGTGATTTTAAGGTAGGCCATTGACCCACAATGCCGGTCTCTCAACATAATAAGAAAGTGATTGTGTTGCACAGTTCGTTCGTTTCGCGAACATCGAGGAGGACACGCCGTCGTACCACCGCCGCTACGACTTCTTCGTGTCCAAGTTCTCGGCGATGTGCCACAGCAACCACGCCGACCACGCCGCCCGGGACAAGATCCGCCTCGCCGGGATACAGGGGCTGCAGGTAACATACACCATACCATACCATATCTACAGCCAATTGGCTTTGTGGTTAATGACCCTGACTCTCAAGCCGCGGGTCGTGGGTTCGAATCCCACCCAGGACAAACGTTTGTATGCATGAATATGTCTCTTTTTCCTGTGTCTGTATTTAAAGTAGTTAAGTAGTATATGTAGTATATCAGCTATCTGGTTACTATAAGACAAGCTCTGCTTACTTTGGAATCAAATTGGCCGTGTGTGGAAAATGTCCCAGGATATTTATTTATTTACCTAAACATATTATTATGTTCCAATAAATATCCCAGGATATTTATTAGAACATATTCATAACAGTCGGCACACACGGCCAATCTGATTCCAAAGTAAGCTTCAAAGGGATCTTGTGTTTTGGTACCAGATAGTTGATAAACTACATTTAAACATACTATGTAACCCGCGGTTTTACCCGCGTAGTTCCCGTTCCCGTGATCACTTAGGGGTATGAAAAATAGATGTTGTCCGATTCTCAGACCTACTGAATATGCATATTTAATTTCATGAAAATGGGTAAAGCCGTTTCGGAGGAGTATGGTAACTAACATTGTGACACGAGAATTTTATATGTAAGATTACAACCAGACACAGAACTCACAGACAATTTCATGCTTACAAATGTTTGTCCTGGGTGGGATTTGAAACCACGACCCGCTGCTTGAACGTCAGGGTCCCTAACCACAAAACCAACCGGGCTGTCAAATTAATGTCAATTATTATTAATATGGTCTTTATTAATAAAATTTTAAAACCTTAATTTCAGGGTGTGATAAGGAAGACGGTGTCAGACGACCTCGTAGAGAACATATGGGAGGCGCAGCATATGGACAAGATAGTCCCGTCGCTGCTCTATAACATGCAGGTTAGTTAAACAACATATACGGCCATTCTGATGCCCAACTAAGCAGAGTTTGTACTATGGTAACCAGAAAGCTGATATAGGTATTACACATAATAATTTTAAATACTTACTTATATAAATACTAGCTTCCGCCCCGTGGCCTCACCCGCGTTCTTGTAACTTACCCGATATAAAAATTTATTAATATCCTTTCCCAATTTTATCAAAGCCAAATTTTGTAGTTTAGCCATGAAAGTGTTACAGACATAGTGACTTTGTCTAGGGCTTTTGTAGTATATCAGATTACTAGTTCTTCAGATCTTCTCAGTAAATGCAACTTTCTGAACCGAGCATAATAGTCACTATTCATAATTGCTTGTAGAGGCCTATTTGAATAAATCACATTTTGATTGATTTGAGTCCCTAAAAGGACGTTTATGAAAGTCGAAACTTCTGAAGCGCAGAATGCTGTCTTAAACTAGTTCTCTATGTCCAGAGTGCAGAGAAGTATGATACCCTCTCGTGCAGGGAGCCCTCGAAGCTCTTGAAGCTCAGAATTCTGCCTTTAACTAGTATTGTTTATCCGTTCTGCTCTTTTAACAATAAATTTATCTTATACTACCTAACTACATTATTATACTATTTATATCAGTTTAGGCTCTGAATAGGTTCTTATGAAAGTCGAAGCTGTAGCTCAGAAGTCTGCCTTAAACTAGTATTGTACATCCAGAGTCTAGAGAAGTACGAGACCCTCTCGTGCAGGGAGCCCTCGAAGTTTTTTAAGGAGGTAGGGCGCAACGGATTCGTCCATTCGAAATTGGAGTAGCCCGACTGGGGTAGTTAGTACCTCCACCTTACAGAAGACCGCAGCCAAATAACACTACATGTAGTGTTGTGTTCCTGCGGTGAGTAAGGTAGCCAGAGCTCCATGAGGAGACGCTGTAGCGGCAGTGGGGGGACCAGGGGTGGAGTAGCGTCGTAGGGGTGTGCAGGAGTGACACCTGTTTAGCCTTTCGACAAAAAGTACATTGCGCTTTGTCCCTTTCACTGCCTATACAGTTGCTCCCTTTTTTATAGGTTCGGCAACGCGTGAGTGACGCCTCTGGTGTTGCAAGCGTCCATAGGCTACGGTAACCGCTTCCCATCAGGTGGGACCGTATGCCTGTTTGCCAACCTTGTGGTATAAAAAAAAAAAAAAAAAAGCTCCTGAAGCTCAGAATGCTGCCTCTAACTAGTATTGTTCATCCAGAGTGCAGAGAAGTACGAGACCCTCTCGTGCATGGAGCCCGAGTCCCGCGACGGCGGCGACGCGGACGCGGAGGCCGAGGCCGCCGAGCACCCGCCGCGCCTCGCCGAGGCCTGCCTCCGCGAGCTGGTGGGACGAGCCTCCTTTGGGCATATACGGAGTGTGCTGAGGCCTGTGCTTACGTTAGTAACACTACTATTTATTTATTTTATAATGGACAGCCAGTGGTTGTTACATTAATTAGGACTTAAAACTAGGTTACAAAAAAAAAATGTAAATGTACAACCTTTTAAGGCGTCACAACTTGGGCTTAAATGGTAACACGTATGTAATATGTAAATCAGTATAAAATCAGAATAAAAAAGTTTATAAAAAGAATTATAAGACAAAAATTTAATATTAAAACGAAACAAAAATAAATTTAAATTTAGGTAAATATATGTTTAGGCAGTTAACAATCTCCGCACATTATCTAAATAGCTACGCGGAGTATCAATAAAAACATCCACATCCCTACTGATGGAGTTGTACAGTCTAGCTATCCGAGGTATGGTCGAGGACTGCTTTAAGTTAGTTCTCGCAGTGGGCTGGTAAAGCGGGACTGTAACTATCTTACATACTGCACTGTAGTAGGTTATATATACACTACAGTAAAATATACCAAGCTAATATAGGAAGGGCCTTACTTCTTTCTCGGAAAAATATGATAAATCCATTTCTAAGATTCAAAAATTTGAACACGGGATAATGGAGGACATAAAATACATAAGAAACCTAGAGAATAAAATCGAGAAGATCTGTTACTAGTTTCTTAATCTCTTAAACTCATTTAAAACATTATTGGTAGGGAAAATCTTTAATAACCTTATATTATTTCTTCTGATATATAAGAGACATAAGAGTGAATGTAAATGTTTCAGTCATTTCGACCGGCACGAACTGTGGATCCCGAACGATTTCGCCGTGCACACCTTCAAGATCATCATGTTTTCAGTTCAGGTATGTACGTCACTCTATGCTTCTTGTAGATAATCTAGTGAATCTATTATGATGACACCGTTCAGAATCTAACAGTGTTATTGCTATAGTTAAGTGTTCGGTTCTTTACTAAAAAACTTATTATGTAGTTATGGTATAACTAAGCTTTAGTCGACGGGTTAGTTTTGTGAGCATTGACCATAACTTCGACCATGAATTCGATCAAATTGATGACCATCAGTTTGTTCAAATTCCATTGAGATACATTTATGTATCTTAAGTGACCATTACACATATCTGTTACCTTTTAAGAATAAAACAATGGCATCCATTACAAACTTTAAATACCCATAAGTATCGGAAAGCTGTAAAAAAACCGACCAATTGCGTGTCGATCTCAAGGAGAGTTTCGTATGATGTATTTATCGCCGTTCTTTGTATAGAGCAAGAAACGGTAAAAAATCTAGTTGTATGGGCTTAAGGGGGGTGTTAGGGTCCTATATAGGGACTATTAAATTAAACTCTTTAGTGGACTGTATAAATATTATAATGAACCGAAAGAAATGGTTAACGCGCGATGTCGTCGGTGGCGTAGCGGTAAGTGGCGGACCGACGCGGAGCCCCGGCCCGCGCGCCCTCCGACCCGCGCTGGCGCCTTATGACGGCGCGCTCCAACAGGGGGCTTAAATATTTATTATATTTTTAGTATTTGTTGTTATAGCGGCAATAGAAATACATAATCTGTGAAAATTTCAACTGTCTAGCTATCGCCGTTCTTGAGATACAGCCTGGTGACAGATGGACAGGGAAATCTCAGTAATAGGGTCCCGTTTTTTACCCTTTGAGTACGGAACCCTTAAAAAGACCATTATACATGTGAAAAATGTCTTCGAATATTGATTAATTAATTGGAAAATCACTGAAGATATATTAATTAATGAATTCACTACCGTATCCCTAGGCGCAGTACTCGTACAGCGTGGTGGAGGCGCTGATGCAGCACCTGGACGCGGTGGGCAGCGGCGGCGACGCGCGACACAAGACCAGAGTACGCGCCGCCCGGGCCACTGTACTTAGCAATATTGTCGCCATAGCCGCCGGGGATAGCGTCGGTGAGTCAACTCATCATCATCAGGTCTAAAACTTCTCCATCGAGGACCACGAGCCTTTTTCTTTTCACTGGTTCGCCACTACAGTGGGGCTATGGGGCTCGCAAGGCTATCAACCGCGGCCCCACCACTTGCGGCGGTTGCCCACAGTTCAGGGGCTCGTCCCCGCGGGGGATGAAAAACCTCCCCCGCTCATTGTCGCTGGGAGACCGAACGGTCTCCAGCTTGGTCCCCGGCTCGTTGTTCTCCCCCCGCAACCCAGCAGCAGGTGCAATGCCGAGAGCGGGGAGCGCCCCCCCCCATCCTAGGGTCTTTGCGGATGAGCGAATTCCTTTGGATAGGGACGGTGCATTCCTCCCTCGGGGACCACGAGCCTCCCATAACTTAAGACATAGTGCGGATTGGCAGACTTCACGTGGCTCTAATTCACAAGCCTTCCATAACTAAGGGCATGGTCCACCACGCGGGCCTAGTGCAGATTGGCGGAATTCACATGCCTTTAACTGTGACATCTCGGGCATGCAGGTTTCCTCACGATGTTTTCCTTCACCGAAAGCCAGTGGTGTGAACTGTACGTAATAACGTAAGTTTTAATAAACTCAGAGGTACGGGCCAGGGATTTGAACCTGCAACCTCATGATCGTGAGTCGGTGCGGTCCCAATATAGGCTACTATGTATGTACAAAAGAAACACCATTATCCGGCCCTCAGTTATACGGACTACCAATCGAGACCAATTTATGTTATACAATAGCTGCCCACCCGCGGTTTTACCTGCGTTGGCAGCTAGTGTATCGTTCCTAGGAATACAGGGCTATAATGTTTGTTTAGAATCAGATTGGCAGTGTGTGAATTTCTTTCCAGGATATTTAAATAAATTATACCCAACAAGTATTTCATTGATTTCTTTATAGTGGTTATTAATACAGCTAATTGATGAATTCCAGGCCCTTCCGTGTTGGAGATAATCAATAATCTTCTCACTAACCTGAGGGCGTCTGTGGCCAGAGATTCTGAGGTATGAACATACTTTAACTTGTTTGTTTAACTGATAAATTTAAATATTTATTTATGGCAACATAATAGTAGAGTTGCCTTTAATTTTGCGGGTGTAAAGTTCATAAAATACATTTCACTTTCGGCTTTTAGTTACTTTATTAAGCTGGTGGTTACCATAGTACTAATTAAAATAATATTTATATTTTTGCCACTAAAGCTAGCCTCTTAACAAGACAAAATTAGCTACTAAAAAAGATAATGGTACACAATTATCTTGTGTTCGACAAGTTATACATAGAATTCAAAAAAATCATTTACCAGGCTTTTACCAGCTTTCATATATTAACATTTTGATATTATGTATAATTAGTTGACCCGCGCAACTTCGTTAGCGTCACTTGCACGTTTTTGCAGCAGTTTTGATTGTTGCTCCGTTCCTATTCGTCATAGCGTAATGATTTATACATAAAAGCCTTCCTCTTGAATCACTCTATATCATTGAGCATGTAACCAATAGAGTAGAACTGTTAACAGTTTTGTTAGAAAACAAAATACGCCAAAACGCTGCGCCGGCCCCTGTGTTCTGATTGGCCGACTCAAGGTCAAGTGTTGTACTAGACGTACACACAGGTCTCTTATTGGTCGGGTACTGTTTTAGTTCGAGGGTGGCTTGTTAGTTATACGTGACAAAGCATCGAAACGTTGCTAAACAAATGGCTCATTATTGCTACTGTATTGGTTACATGCTCGATGCTCTATTTAAAAAAAAAACGCATAAAAATCCGTTGCGTAGTTTTAAAGATCTAAGCATACTAGGGACAGACAGACGGCGTATAGCGACTTTGTTTTATACTATGTATTAATATTACAATTACAGAAGGAGTCAGACGAGAAGCTGTACCAGGAGGCGCTGATCAACGCGCTGGGCGAGTTCGCCGACCACCTGCCCGACTTCCAGAAGATCGACATCATGATGTTCATCGTGAACAAGGTGCCGGCGGCTCACCGTGGAGCCCGGGGTTCGAGGGCCGACTCCATGCTGCAGGGGATACTCCTCAAGTCGCTGCTTAAGGTACACAAGATTTTATATGTTTTTGGGAAGATTTTTCACGAAAAAATTATTATCAAAATTAATGAAGTTTTTTTTCTGTGCTGTCCTACTGCAGGGCAAAGGCCTCTTACTTCTTTTTTCCATTCTTCCCAGTTTTGAGCTTAGGTGGACCAGTCCTTTGCGAAGTGGTCCATTATGTAGTATAACGAAAACGCTACTATAAAAAGTAACAAAGTTTTATAAAAAAAATCCAAAGTAGCACCTGCAGGTGTGAAATTTTGAAATCATTTCTTAGTGCGTTACTGTGACCTAAGGAACATGTGTAAAATTTAATGCTTCTAGTCTCAGCGGTTTCACCTGTCCGTTGATTGATTAGTCAGACAGTTTATTTCTTTTATATATCAAGATTATTTTCTAATATATAAATATCGCGAGCTACGGTGTTTACGGTAGCACTTGTCCGAAACGGTTCGACTTATTTTAATTAATACAATGCACTGCGTCCCGGACACTAATGTGCTAGGTAAGCATTTTTAATGTGCTCGATCCTTAACAGAACAAATAGAATAATAACCAAACAAGTAGTAAATGTTGTGGTCACACCAGGTGGGCAGCACATACAAGAGCACGGAGCTAAGCAAGGCGTTCCCCGCGGCGTTCCTCGAGGCGCTGCTCCGGCTGGCCGGCGCCGCCGAGCCCGCGCTGCGCGTGCTGCTGCAGCGCATCCTGCACACGCTGCTCGACCGCCGAGGGAATGCTATACATCTCGCTACCCCCACGTATGTAACACACCCATATATATAGACTGTGGTGACAGGTCCCTACGAGATACATTCAAAAATATTAATATTTTGACTGTACCCTCACAATATATTTATGAAAATTTATTGTATGTACGTAAAAATTTACATCTTTTTCCAAAAAATAGCGACACTCATAGTATTAACACCAGAAATAAGCACAAACTCGCTATTCCTGTAACTAGACTTACTAAAGTCAAAAATTCATTTAAGGGGCAATGTATACGCTTCTTCAACAAACTACCTAAAGATATTCAGGATTTACCTATCTATAAATTTAAACAGGTAGTGAAGAAAACTTTATATCAAAAGGGTTTTTATAGTGTAGCAGATTACTTGTTAGAAAAAGACCCTTGGCAGTGAAATGCTCGCTACAAGCTATTTCACATTTTGTAATAAACACTGTTGTATTAGATGTAAGTTGGTTTTTGAAAAGAGTAATTACTGAGTTTATTGCCGGCTCTTCTCAGTAAAAACTACTATCAGAACCGAGCTTTAATAGTGACTATTCATAAGTGCTTTATTGAGGCCTATTTGAATAAAAAAGATTTTGATTTGATTTGAGGTTCCTATTAGGGGCTGGTGGGACCGAAAAGGGTAGGAAGAACCTCCCCCGCTCTTCGTTCTGCTCTCAGGAAGGGAACCCACCACATCCAGCTCAGCATATGCTGTTGAAAACAACAGCGTTGATTTTCAGCCGCCTCCTTCCGCGACATGACTACGTCGCAGAAGGTTGCGGCTGCCTCCCAACCATGGTCCTAAGAAGGGCCGGCAGCGAGAGGTCTCATTCTATTGTCACGGACAGGGCGAGAGATCGCCTAAGCGGGGCATTCCTCACGCGTGTGTTGCGCCGTATCCACGACGATGCTACCCCCTAGCCTTATATCTCTAACTTTAAAGAGTATTTACACCACTGCTTTCCGGTAAAGGAAATCATCGCCAGCAAGCCCGAAATGTCACCATCATTAGCATACGAAGTCCGCGTGGTGGGCTATAGGCCTTACTTCACTGTTTGGGGAGACTCGTGTGCTGCAGTAGACACTAAATTGAGCTAATGGTGATGGTACACTAGCAATAATCATTACTTGACTGGCTTTGTGATTTGTGACCCTTACTTTCAAGCCGCCGTTCGTGGTTTAGAATCCCATTTGTGTGCATGAATATGTCTGTTAATTATATGCTTGGATTGGTATATATTTAAAAGTAGAATATCAGCTATCTGGTTACCATAGTAAATCAAATCAAAATATTTTTATTCATATAGTATTGCCTTAACATGCACTTATGAACGGACACTAAGTACAAACTCTGCTTTGTTTCGTATCAGAATGAGGAATTATCCAATGATGCTTATTTATTTGTTATATTAAAATAATTTAATTCATTCAAAAAAGATTATTCCTTATTTTCTTACATTGTTCAATCGTACTACGTTCAAATATAAGGTGTTAAATAAACAGACGATGATATTGTGTCCCGTCCGCAGCGTGGAGTACGGCGAGCTGGGGCTCACGGTGGAGAAGTGTTCCCGGCAGGACCTCATCTTCATCAACAAGCACGGATACGCCATCTTCAGCTCGCTATATGAAGGTACTACTCCCGATTGTTTGAGTAGTCTTCCTTAATATTTCTAACATTGCTATAAAACTGCATCCGTCCGTCCGTCCGGTTTCTGTGTGTCGATGTTTAGTTTTACACAAAACTGAATAAGTCAAACGAGTTGACAAAGCAATAAATAGCAATGTTAAAATATATTCTAATAGTTTTCTATTGGATTTTTGTATATATCTATGTGACTAACATGACGTATCTTAAGTTTAAACATACAATAATTACGAGTCCTGAAAATGAGGCAGATAATAATGAGTGGTAGATAAAAGTTGTCGGCCGGCATTATGTAATAAAATTGTAATTTAATGTTATTAATTTATTTGAAATTCTTATCATAGTTTTATATCCCTAGGTCTCCAGCTAGAATCGAACACGACAGAGAACATAGAAGCTATATACACGACCATCGCGCTCCTGTGCATCGAACTCGCCTCCGAGGAGACACTGTGCGACGTGCTGCAACTCATACTGGCGTGAGTACCAATCAACTAGTCTTTTTCTGCATTCTTACTAATATTATAAATGCAATAGTAACTGTGCCTATCTGTCTAGCTTTCACGCTAAAACTACGGAAGCGGTTTAAATGAAATTTGGTACACAGATTGCCTAGAGCCGGAGAGGTCTGCATTAAAAAATATAATGATTGTAAATAAAACTGAGTAAATGACATCGATTTCATATATCTGAAGCAGTTCGCTTTGTCCTAGGTTATTTATTTATTATTATCACACCGACGAGGCTTGGAAATTCGAAGTTTTTAAGGTATATTGTAATTTTAATATTGCATTTGAATTTTAATGCAGTTATTCTCAACTGATTACGATTTGAATACACTTTTAGATTGTATTACAATAAGATTCTATAAAATTTATGGCAATTTACATCGTATAAAGAAGTCGCTTTCCGCCGTCTGTACGCTTAGATCGTTGAAACTACGAAGATTGAGTGTTTTAAGATGAAGTTTTATATAAATAGTTAAGTGTTAATTTGTCCAGAAATGTTTATTTGTTGGAAGATCAACAGCTATAATAAGCCAATGACAGGTCTTTGCGGATAAGTTTTATATTATACTATATAACTGTGATAATAACATAAAATAAATGATACATGATAACTTATTATCATACCTACAAAAAGTGTGTTCGTGCGCAATATGACTATAATGCTCTGTTAACTAAACCCGAGTTACTAGTACATAAATATAATAATGTTGTATTGTCTACCAGTATACAGCAGTCTGGTCTGACGAACCCTGTGCTGAGTCTCCAGCAACAGTGCCAGCTGCACGGCGTGGCGGTTGCGCTGGCGGCGCTGCTGCCTCGGTTACTACCAGCGCCGCGTCTCGCTGACTATGTGCACCAGGTATATGCACATGTACTCCTGCAGATCCATATCGTTCCTTAGCTTAGAACACCGCATAAGTCATTTTTACCAACTTTTCAGGAGACGAAAAATACTGTATATTTTTTAAGGCCAACCGTCTTGCGCGCTGATATTACTTTTTGAATTAAAGTCTCTTACTGACTGAAATCTATATTGGTTCGACGAGCAATGAACAGCTCTATCCAACGGCATTAAAATGTAGAAACTGCCAATTTTCGACTTGAGCGGTGTTGTAAGCTAAGGGACGATATGTACTCGCACACGCACACGCACACGTACTCACACATGTACAATTGCACACGTACTCGCACAACTGCATACGTATTCGCACGCACACGTACAGACTCACAGTCATAATGGTGCAAGTGCTTATTCGTGAGCATTTCCCAGTTTAAAAACGTATGCACAGTTTTATACTAGCGAAAGAGATCATTGTGAGAAATCGTGCGTCCTTAAGATGTCATATTCAATGTGAAGTGTCAATGCTTATTCGCGATAGTGAACTATATAGATGGCCTAATAGATTTGTGTCCACGAACATGTATCAGCTCTTTAGTTACACTTTATGCAGTCTTAGTTGATTTTTTGAGATAATACAATTGAATATATGAGAAAGGATATTTCGTCGTTTGCTCCAACAGCCATCGGTCCTACGACTGACGTGGCCGGCTCATTGCTACTTCAGCTTGCTGCGAGCTATGTCAGTTACTTTAGTTCTCTTACGGATCCTCATTACTGATTTTATAACATAGCCAGGATATTTATGGATAAGTTATTAATAAGGAAATAATGTTGTGTGTAGATAATAGCAGCCCGTCGCGAAGAAGCGCCTCACTTGCTGCCTCCCCTACGCGACGAGCCCCGAGCTCCACCCGCTGCACCCGCCACTCTGCCGCACCTCATGATCGACCAGGTACATATTTATTTTAGAAAGATCAACCGCCAAAATAAACAGAATAACATCGATTAATAATGCCAAGAACCCAATAACGAGTCTTCCCGTATAAGAAAAATCCAAGGAATATCAGTGCTAAAGAACATTAACTGATATTTCATGTATAAGATTTTCGTATCACAATGTTAGTTGTTGATCACGGGAACGGAAACCAATTTTATATTGTGATGATAATGACTTGTGTTTGTGTAAGATGGCGTTGTGCGAGTGCGTACGTGCAAGCGGTGTAGAATGCGGGCGGCTCCAGGGGGCGTCGCCCTACGCGGCCGGCGCGCCCGTCTCCCATCTACATCTTCATCGACACAGCTGGGTCGAAGCCGGTACGTAACCATACCGGTTTTTTATTTACTTAAAATCCCACGCTCAAGGAGGTAATTGGTTTTTTGACGTGAAACGTCTTTAAAATCGCGCCGAAACATACGAGTACCAGGTTTAAAAAGTGGACCGTAACGAAAAGGTCTATATCATCGTACCTTAATAATTAAAAAACTATTAATCTTGGAAACAAAAATGTTGTGTGAATATTTCACTTATAGTCAGCTCGCTGCTATGACATTGAGTTCGTGTCGGGGTCATTTCAATCTTTTACTTTAAAAGCGATTCGGTAAAATAGACGTTTCACATTAAAACCAACGGCCGTGTGCCCCGGCACAGCCCCACCCGATTATTTAACTAGCTCAGAGTCGACACCAAATAAGGCTTAAGCCTATGGAAACTTGGTACAAGAATAACAAACCAACTAGCGATCCCCAGCTTCGCACGGGTGCAATGCTTATATATCACATAAGAAAAAAAAATGACAGTATTTCTCTAACATATTATGCATGTGTAAGACCGGTTGGCTTTGTGGTTCGTGACCCTGACTTTCAAGCCGCCGGTCGTGGGTCCGAATCCCACCCAGGACGAACATTTGTTAGCATGAATATGTCTGTTTGTTTTGTGTCTAGATGTAATCATCTATATAAGTATCTATTTAAAACGTAGTACATATATCAGCTATCTGTTTACCATATGCTCAGTTTGGAATCAGATTTATGATCTGGATGTAAATATCTATAATATGTATGTATTTAAAAATATTATATGTAGTATATCAGCTATCTGGTTACCATAACACAAGCTTCATTTGAAACTTACTTTGGAATCAGATTAGCCATGTGTGAAAAATGTCCCAGGATATTATTATATAGATTGGCCGTGTATAAAAAATGTCCCAGGATATTATTATATAGATTGGCCGTGTATAAAAAATGTCCCAGGATATTATTATATAGATTGGCCGTGTATGAAAAATGTCCCAGGATATTATTATATAGATTGGCCGTGTATAAAAAATGTCCCAGGATATTATTATATAGATTGGCCGTGTATGAAAAATGTCCCAGGATATTAAGTATTATTATTTAAAAAAAACACGTGTCTCATGGTTGCAGGTGCGGCGCAAGGGAGGGACAGCCTGGCGGACATCGCAGCGTCCGGGGCAGAGCCAGACAGCGCCGGGTCTTCACCGGGACTCGCTAGGGTAACTACAATACACACCACCTACACTACATAACCATTACACCCAGTGAGCAATTGCCTAGGGCATCATGTCTGGGTGGGGAAAGAAGAAGCACAAAAAAGAATCATCCATTAAGTATCACGAGAAGTCACCACAAACAGCACCAAAAATGTTCTAAAGACCGATTCTAGTTGACATAAGGATAGGGGGCTCCATGGGCGTGGATTGCTTAGGGCATCAAGAAGTCTTAATCCGTCACTGACTACACCACCACTACACCACCACTACACTTACACTAGATAACTACCACAATGCATCACTATCCACCCAAATAAGACTCAAATTAAAACAATATTTTACAGAAATGTGTTCACACGAACGGTAATGTTTTGCATAAATAATAATAATATTCCTTCAAAATTAAATAGTTATGTAAAAACTCAAAATTAAAACCCAATTATTCAGTTCAAGCCCTAAAAGCCCACTAATCAAGATCAAAACTACTGTAGCTAGCAGTCTAGATATTGGCTGAAGTAAGCTGAGTGAGATATACAATAGTGAAATAGTATTATAAAAGCCGACTCATTGTCCGCTAACTGTTCCCTCCCCCTCCCTGCCTCCCAGCGCGCGCAGTTCGACGACCTCGACGAGGAGTACCGCATGTTCATCGAGAAGTACAACTACAACCACCGCCCCTCCATGCAGAACTTTGGCATTTATGTAACTTGTACTATTTATAACATTATCCAAGTTAAATTAGTATTTAATATTTTAGATAACGTGAAAAAAAACTCATATAAATTATCTAGAATATTCATACCCACATAACATCATTAAAGAATAGAATCTATGAATAAAAATGTGGTTATAAATGTTTATTTAACAACTTACTCTTATTTAAATTATTTATTTTGGACTATTCATTCAAATATGGCCTTACAAGCACTTAGAACAGTCACTTTTGCTCGTTTCTGAAAGTTGTTTTTACTGGGCAATAAACTCAGCAATAAATATCAGTAAACAAATGCTAAGTTAGTATGAAAAGTAGTGGCTAGTGTTAGTATAAATACATTCATTTATTACAGTATCTAAGTTAAGGAGAATATATATAATTTTTGGAGATTCTCTTAGTAGCAAAAGTTGGGTAGTGTATAAATCTCAATACAATCCTCTCCGTCTCCCTCCCCCATGAGGTCCCCTCCCTCCCTCCCGTAGCGCAAGGACAATGAGTTCTGGCAGTGGGACCACGAGGACCTGCGCACCACCAGCCAACACAACATGAGGCGGGACAAACGGGTGCACATGGTATACATGACTATTGTCTTGGTAACTTTGATGAATAATAATAAGTTTAATTTATTTGCACTAAAAAGGAATATAATAAAGTTACAAACATAATTAGAAATACATAAAACTTCCTCTTTTGATGACGGATAATAATGGGTTTATTGTGCTTATCATTGATTGTCCAAAAGAACCTGACTGCCATGGGAAAAAAATATTCTGATGTGTCAAAAATTAAACCAATTTTCCTTTTCAATTAGATTTTTTATTGGCAGCGCCGTAGCTCAACTATTTTGATGTTGAAATAGCACTATAGTTATGATAGTTTATGATTTTAAGTAACTTTATTTTGCTATTGGAAAATTAATTCTACAGTTTCCAGCATCTATTAAAAATGCAGCTACACTGCTACTAGAAATAGCTTATAGTGTTACATTGTAATTAAACTACAATAGGATATATTTTTTTTATCTTAACCAACTAAGATTAGATTTGACATTGGATTGTCAACCTTGTGTCTACATGTGGTAAGGTTGAAGAATTTTTTGTCGTATACAGCACCCGCTTCAAGCTCGTGCAGAACGCGTGTCCCTAGAAGCGTTGCGTCGGGCAGCCGGAGGGCCTGGTGAAGCGGAGAAGCGCGAGGCCGAGCGACGCCGCGCCACGCTGAACAACGCCTTCCGAACTGCCCCCTTCCGGCATCTGCTCGATCTCACGCATCCCAAGGTAACGGACCAATGGATTATAATAATAATAAAATATATATTTTTTTTTATACCACAAAGGTGGCAAACAGGCATACGATCCGCCTGATGGGAAGCGGTCACCGTAGCCTATGGACGCGCGCAACACTAGGGACGTTACTCACGCGTTGCCGACCCTGTAAAAATCTCTTCACTCCCTTCTTGAAGAACCCCATACTGTAGTCCATTGGGAATACCATGGCGGGGAGCTCATTCCACTCAGGAAACTCCTCTGGAAGCGCAGGGTTCGAGACCAATTCGGCTCCAGGGTGTGGGGATGAGCTCCCCGTCGTTATTTATTTTTCTCTTACAAAGGTCTTTATTAAATATAACAAAATACGTAGATGCCATATAGTACATTACAGACCTGCGTGAGAGACCTGGTGCTTGTGGTAGGTTAAAAAAACCTGTATTACAAGTCACCAGGGCCGCCGACTCCACGGATATTGATTAACAGATAAATGTAAAAGTGCAAGTATTAAAGAGCGCCATTATCGCCAACAAACTGCGTGTACAGTTTGGCGATTTTTGTTGTTAAACATGTAAATTGCATGACTTAATTTGAATAAAGATATTAAAAAACCCTTCAACAAATTAAGCAATTGCCTAGGGCATCACTTCCGGGGAAAGCACCAAAAAATTATGATTTGGTTCTTGGTTTTTTATTTATTTGAAGGTTTTTTTCAAAACGAAACGATCACATCCACCTTACAAACCACAGACGATCCAACTGACACACGATAAATTACAGACATAATTATATGCAACATAAAAAGCTTGTTATATGCATGAAATATGCACATAAATTAACAAAATATGCACGAAAATAAGCAGAATATGCGAAATTAAATGAAAAATTTTAGATATCCTCAAAGAAGAAAAAAGCAAGATTTATTTTCTTTTTCAAAACCAGCATACAATTAGTAAATGTTTTTTTGATAAGGGATATAAGGGTACAGTAACATAATTTTTTTGTAAACGCAAGCAATCATATATTTTTCAAATGCTGTAGTACGAAATCCAAGACAAGCTGGAGGAGATCTTCAACTCGTTGTCCTCGGAGCCGCTCCTGCCGCCGCAGGGGCCCGGCTCGCCCCCCGCCGGCCCCAAGCCGCAGCACCAGCTCCCGCCCTACACCAAGTACTTCCCCGAGCTGTTCCTCTACTAGGTATATATAATATACAATTGATTTAACTATAAGAAAAATATAGGTATTTAGTCAGGTCAGGTTAGGAGGCTTTTGAAGGCCAAACCTGCTACTTTTCTAAGATTATCTATTAGGATACCAGTTTGTTTGTTCTTAAGTTTATAAATAAATCATTAAACTTTAATTAATAAATGAATATATATCCTGGGACATTTTTCACACACGGCCAATTTGATTTCAAACTAAGCAGAACTTGTGATGTGGTAACCAGATAGCTGATATACTACATATACAGATGTTTGTCCTGAGGAACCACGAACCCACGACCGGCGGCTTGAGAGTCAGGGTCACTAACCATAAAGCTAACTAGCTGTCAGAAATATCAAAATACAGCAATTTAGTCAGGTTAGGACGCTTTTGTTAATAAAAGTTGCTCAAGCTACATCTCTGACATCTATAAAAATCAGATTATATTATGTCCCTTCAGTACATATAATAGATAAATCAATAAACTTAATTCATAATAATAAGTATGAACAATCAGTAAAGCTGTTTTGCAACACGCAACTAAACTAAATGTAAAATTAACTTAGACTTTTCCAATAATCATGGAAGAGAGTACCTACATTTGTTTATTTATATATTTTTTAAGATATATAAAACAAATTACAGCTAAAACATAAACAGAAAATAATAGAATATAAAACTTACAGATCTGAGTTGCAATTTAAAACATATGTATTCAGAAAAATATAATTTTAGAATATTAAATATATATATGCTTCTCATCCAGGTACAAAACACACGTGGATCAACTGCCGCTTGCTGATATTACATGAGGTTAATTAATTACTTAATCACACCATTTATACATAAGAAACCCAGAAAGTCGCTTGGTCAGCGATTAAAGCAGATTTTTGCTTTACAATTTGGGTACAAAAAGAACCTTATTTCATCAGCAATAAAGTTTATTTTCACCCTTTGATATTCATTTAAAATTGTACTTTATCAAATGATATAAATAATTGGTCTATAATGGCATTAAAATGTTAATTCTTATCAATAAAACAAAACATTCCTATATTATAGCTTCTAGTTGACAATACTATTAATAATTTAATAATTATTATATTACTAGAATCTCTTATTAAACTTGTTATGTCTATTTACAAGATAAAATGTATCTTTCTTACGTCGAATGTATATCTTTTTATGCAAAGAGCAATATTGTAGTTATAGATTAAATACCTTCTCAGATCATGGAACATGGAGATATGTAACAAAATATCTCGAAAATATAGCCCTAGAGTTCATAAAGTACTTCATATAACAATGATGTTTAACTATATTGCAATTTACCATTTAAACAAATATATACCTTAAGGTGCGGTTAAGGACTTTTCTCGTTATAAGGGCCATGTGGTCTTAGAACCCAATTGGGACTTAAAAGCCTAAATTAATTAATATAGTATTTCAATAAAAAATAACTTCTCGACTCGTTATTACATAAAATATATGTATGTGTTCATTTTTAGGCAAAATATTTACATAATTTAATGATTCAATATAGCATTTTTAATATATTTCGGATTGAAGTATTTTAATAAAAGGTTGCAAGTCATAACAAAAATAAACGAGATTGTACGAGCAGATTTCAAAATTAGTTGTATTAAGTCAATTATTAAGTTTGCTACTATAAAGTACTGCATTTGACTTGAACGAGATTCTACTACGTTTTGATAATAGTAAATTTAAAGCACCGGCTTAGACACAATAGTTTTATAGTAGTTTAAAATGTTACGGTTAAAGGTTGTGCTGGTACATATTGGATTGACAAAGATTAGGATGACAAGATGGAGCTAGTGTTGCCAGAGTGTTGCTGAAATATCTTTATCTAACATCTAGAAATTAAATTAATGTTTATGGGAGAAGCTAATATATATAAGGGGTATATTATGTCCCAGTGGTAAATTAGAGAATCAACAGCCTAGTTTCTTTTCTTTCATGATCCTTCTGCCTAGATACTGGCAATACTGGTTCGATTCATAGACTTGATGAACATCTTGACTTCACTATATCCTTCTATACGAATGGTACGATGTAATTATATGCGGTTTTAATGAGGATATGTCTGATGATCGACCGCGCATAATCACTCCTCAGGTCCATCTATTAGACGACGATGACTTCATCAGGTCTGTCTGTCTATTTGTTACTGATATCATTGTAGAATCAAGTTCTGTAGTCTACTGTTATATGGTGAATATGTAACGTAAGTAATGTAATGGTTTTGGTGCGTAAACTATGAGATCATAGACCTATATCTAACTAGATATAGTACCTCAATATGTATGAAGACTTACCGTGGAACCTTTTCTTTAACGTCCGAAGGCAATAAGCCTTCATTCGCATGAGAATTCATATACAACAAATGCATTCCCATGTACCTATATGTTCACACGACAGCGTTTTTAAGATGCGACGCTTTTTGTCGAACGGTGTTGCATTTTCAACTTTGGACGTTGGATATATAGAGCATATTATGGTACTTGGAAATGCATTTGTTGTTTGAACCCTTTTTTAACGTCCGGTAAAAAAACTCGTGCGCATGAGGGCTAAATGACAGACGTTTTTACTACTCTTTGACACGTGTACATACATTCAAGTCTAGTTAGATTATAAGTCTGTGTGTTGAGATGGTATATTGTGGGAAGTAGAGGTGATAATTGAGTTATTGTATTTATTTTTGTATTGTAGTATTATTGTGTATGTTACAGCATAAAGGGGTTGTATAAAAATGTTTGAAATTATTAAATGATATATACTTATGTGCATTTATTTATGAAAATTATGTCACAGAACGATTTACTGGTAGGTTCATATGGCATATAACCCCCTATATGTGTTTCTACTACTGGTTGTAAATATCTATATAAGTATGTATTTAAAAGTAGTATATGTAGTATATCAGCTATCTGGTTACCATAACACAAGCTCACTTTGATGCTTAATTTGGAATCAGATTGGCCGTGTGTGAAAAATGTCCCAGGATATTTATTTACTACATTTTGTGATAAGATTTTAGTACTCAGATAAGGAGAAACCAGTCTAAAATTATATTGAAGAGTTTTGCTTGTAGAACAGACTCGCTGGAGAGCGTGCTACGGTATACACTGCCATTAAAATGTTTATCTATTTTCTGAGGACTGTATCTTAGTCTACAAAAGCTTGTATTGTATTATTTAATTGTAGCCATCCGTTGTTATGTTTGTACTTAATATTATTGCAGATCTTTAGTTAACTTGTGTATGGTATTATTATTTAAATAAATGTGGTTTGGACGAAATGTTGCATTTTATTTTCATGATTTGTTTGAAATGGAAATGTGGAATCTCTCATTATACAGCATCTCTATCAAGCCCAATACTTGTAGCGTGTTCAAATTTATGAAAGCACAGTGCGATGATTACCTTCAGACTGCATCATCGAACAGGACCTAGGACCTAAGGAAAACTTACATAGTTATTTCTGAAATTTTAATATGATGGTATTTATATTTTTATAAACACAAATACCACCTATATAGAGGTATCAGAAAAGAAATAAAATCCAGAATATTAACAACGAAATTTTATGAAAAAATAACATTTGGTCTATCTAAAGTTAAAAATATATTACGAGGTACGTTTGAATAATTAGTTTGTATGGACGTGTATTTGAGGTGAATTAATATAAATACAGAATAAAAAGGCTTCTTATATTGTAGTTATTAACCGACACCAATGTTTTGGAATTTTATAGAAGTTATGGATAACAAAAAGATTTGGTATACAATTTTGTTGTGTAAACTATACAAAATAAGTTTATTTTGTACCAAATCGCAAGGTAAGAAAGTATGCCGCCGATATAAATTATATTAACTATCTAATAATAACTTATTGTTATCAAAACAATACATAACTTGTGGATTACGCTCATCAAATATTGCTTTATAATAGCTGTACTCACATTCCAATTCAGATAAAGTAAGTACCTACTTATATTTGGCACTTCCCATGCGGTCCACATATACTAAATAACTAAACTGGACTAAGTTGCTAGTGAATTCTTTGCATATTGGAATGTGAATAGAGCCCATCAGAGGACAAAATATATCTTCAATCCCATTTCAAACTCACTTAATTAGTTATTTTTATAAAAATTCAAAACCTTTAAAAATTTGAGATAGTGATTTTATTCTAATAAAATTTGTTTTGTATATTCAATATCAAACACTTTCGAGCTACTTCCGAATATGATTTAACATTTATCTACACTATATACAAGTATTTACAAATAATGTTAATATAATTTGGAACTTTGTTAGTCTTATTTCGATACTTATTAATAATTTGGTATTGGGGTGGGGTCAGGATTCATAATAATGTTATGAATTTCCTTTAGAGTCAAAGAAAGGTTGAACTTTGTCCCTAATTAGCAAAAAAGTGTCTATGAATACAAAATATTTTATATACAGGTACAATCTTCCGAGTTTAAATATTGTCTTTTAATTATTGAATTTTTACAACTATGGATCATAAAATTAGGAACATAATGAAGTTTATCAGTACTGTTCAGTAATCAAATACTTTTTTTTACCTGTTTCTTTTTGCATCTGCACTCACATATGTCTAGCCAATTAACTCTCATGTACTGAATTCAATTATCTTTTAGACATAGACATGATTTTATTTCTGACAACATACGCCTGCAGATTTTTTTATATTAAGGTAAATCAATTTCTTAAATGTTTCTTTTGTAGGTTCATTATAGTAGTTATGAGGTCTTGGTAAACCTCTTTAATTTATTTTTATTATATATCAAATTGGTTATTAGCTATCTACCTATCTATGACACTTAGTGTATAGTGCGTGTGTGTGTGTGGTTGCTATGGGAACCGGATGACTGTGGTGCCGACGGCGTCCTCGCTGCACGCGTGCGCCAGCGCAGACTCGAACTCGAGCGGTAAGTACACCTAGAACGGTCAGTGGGATTAAGACTGAGCATTCAGTAAAATTATAGAACTATTTGGTACCTATATTTTTAATGCATTTCTTTACTACACACGCAGACAAAGTTACATAATCTTAAAGAACCGTAAAAAAATAAAAACCAAGCTGGGAAGACTATTTAAAAGTAATGCACTACCCGATAGAAAACAAAATTAATATAAACTATAAACAAAGTAAATTCTACTTTGGTTTAAAATACTATAACAGAAAAATCCCAATAGTTTACCTTGTCGAGAATGGGCGCCAGGTCCCCGCTGTGCACGAGCTGCGCCAGCTCGTCCAGCCGGCTCGGCTCCTCCAGCCAGTCGGTGTGCCAGCCGCGGCCCGTCGCCCACTGCGGCGACACATGCGGGACAGACAACATGAATAAATAAATATCCTGGGACATTTTTCACACACAGCCAATCTGATTCCAAAGTAAGCTTCAAAGTGAGCTTGTGTTATGGTTACCAGATAGCTGATATACTACATACCTATAATACTTTTAAATACATACATATTGATATTTACATCCAGACACAGGACAAACAGACATATTCATGCATACAAATGTTTGTCCTGGGTGGGATTCGAACCCACGACCGGCGCCTTGAAAGTCAGGGTCACTAACCACAAAACCAACCGGGCTGTCAACATAATGTAACGCATTCATTTACTATAACCCTAGTACCACCAGGGTTATAAACGCGATTAGGATTGCAAAGATTTGGTTGTACCCTACTTCTCTATGGATTATTGATCTACTGTGAAGGCTCACGGCCTATATGATGATGACCATAACCTAAGTTTTAACTATCTTAGCCTCTAGCTGGGCAGAGAGGTGGAGGAAGCTCAGTCACAAGGCGGACCCTGGCAATAGCCGGGACTAACGTCAGGTAGAAGAGAAGCCTCTAGCTGGACTGGTTTTAATCGGGTGTCAATATGTTTTCTTTTTTAAATCAAATAAGCAATTTAAACTCGGCCAAACTATTTCGATATATATCTACTATATTACCGCAGTTTCACTCGCGTAGATAATATAATAATTACCTATTCTATGTAACCTCATACCATCGCTTTGCATCGGTAAAAGAATTATCGAGATCCAACAGTTCCAGAGTTAATTCAAGACAAGAATCCAAATATTAATCTTTCTTTTTATAATATGAGTGTAGACATGTCGTGTATAGGCAGGAGTACGTGGGAGTACTTACCCTGAGGAGCCTGTAGGAGTAGAAGGTGGCGGCGAAGACCAGCGCCAGTGGCGCCGGCAGCCGGTCCGACACCAGCGCGTGTGCCCGTGCGTCCAGCACCGAGCCGCGCGGAGCCGTGGCCCTGGGATTCATTAAGCGACTCATAAACTTGTTGGAAACCAATGACATTCTGTCACCTGCACAATTTGGCTTTCGTTCAAGAAAATACACGTCTGATGCCGTTCACCAGTTGACGAATTACATTGTTGTTTCTTTCTTAATCTTGCTAAGGCATTTGACACGGTCTCCGTCCCAATCTTAATTGACAAACTCGAAAGAGTTGGCATACGTGGCATTCAACTGCATCTACTAGATACGTGACTATTCAACGGGTCGAACTCAGTGTGTTAGGATAGACGGTAAATTGAGTAAGAAGCTGCCAATATCAAAATACGGTGTACCCCAAGGTAGCATACTTGGCCCCACTCTTTTCTTTATTTATATTAATGACCTCTGTAACCTTGATCTTGCTCATGGTAGAATTAATACTTTTGCAGACTTAAACTCAAATCAAGAGCTTTATTCTGTAGCCATGTACCTACTTTCCACAGCACAAGCTCCGTTTAATTTGGAATCATATTAGTCGTGGAAAGAGTTTTTGGGATATACTTAAACACTGCCGTGTTCCAGCTTCATTTGAGAGTCGAAAAATGATAGCTTCATGAATGCGAGTGTGAATTGTGTGGATGTATATAGGGTAGTTGTAGATGGGGAAGGGCTATGTTCAGCACTGCATGTCCTATGCGCAACTTCGTTAGCGTCACTTGCCCGTTTTTGCTACAGTTTTGATTGATGCTCCTCCTAATCGTCATAGCGTAATGATTTATACATAAAAACCTTCCAAAACCGCATCAAAATCCGTTGCGTAGTTTTAAAGATCTAAGGGACAGACAGACGGCGGATAGCCACTATGTAGTGATGATATACGTACTTGAGCAGCGCGGCGGCGTTGGGCGCAGTAGCGGTGCGCGCGGCGTCGCACGCCACCACGCCGTCCCACGGGCCCGCGCGCGCCGCGTGCTGCTCCAGCGCCTTCCACGCGCACTCGCAGTCCTTGCTCATCTCCACGAACTCCTGCGCGCCTGGTACACGGAGCAAATTATTGTGACATTTAAACCAATTTTGTTTAACCGTTCTTTTAGTTTTTACATAATATCATTATTTTTAGCACCCGTGTACCTATATGTTTATTTAAAAAAAAATATCAAAGGTATTTATTTTTCTGTCTGAGACTCGCGAGCTAGAGTAACCATCTCCTCGCCTCGTCCTCCTTCCGTCGATTCTTCGAACATCTCCACGAACTCCTGCGGGTCTGGTACACGGAGGAGACAATTGCCACATTTAAACATAATTTCTTTGATTAATAGTGGATAATTTTTTTTTTTGTTGTACATAAATACCATTATTTTGTTAAACCTGTGTATGTATGCTAAAAAAAGTTTAATATTTTAAAGGCATTCTGAGACGCGTGAGCGAAGGTGTCATGCCGCATTCGACTTTTGATACACCTCTGCGATCTTCTGCGCATCTGGTACCGGGATAAGAATATTTCTCCCTGGATTCAGTGGAATTTAAAAGGATAATGATTTTTGAGACTATCCTTCTAAGTACATATGTTTGAAATTAATGAATCACATAATATACTTCCAGTTAAGTTTGCATGTAAATTAAATCAGTAAACGTTTCAGACGATATGAAACAAAACTTACATTTAGAACGTAAAAAGAGACTAGAGAAAATATAGTATGATAACTAAGGAGTTATGACAGCCTTTGGGAAAGGCTTCGCTATGTGGGATGATAGTGATGATGATGATGATGGTGACATACCGAGGTCCTTGAGCGTGTAGTTGGCGTGGTGCGGCGCCAGCACGGCTACCCGCGCGCCCCACCGCGCCAGCAGCTGCACCAGCGCGCTGCCCGCGCCGCCCCAGCCGCACACCGCCACCCTGCGCACCGAGCCCATCAGCTCATATACGTCTCCACCGAGGAGCTCGAGCCGAGCCTAACATCGAGGGGGGGCATAGTCCACTACGCGGGCCTACTGCGGTGCGGCGGACTTCGCATGCCTTTAATTGTGACATCTTGGGCATGCAGGTTTCCTTTACCGAAAGCCAGTGGTGACAATTCGTACGTAAGTTTACAAACTCAGAGGTACGGGCCAGGGTACCTGCACCCTCAAGATTGTAAGTCGGTGCATTCACAAGTGAGCCACTACGGCTTATACGCGTGCGTGTACGAGTGCGTGTACGTATGCGTGTGCGTGTACGTGTGCATGTGCGTGCTGTTATAGGATAAATAATAAATCCCCATTTAAAAAAAAAAATTATTCTATTAAACACTTGGATAAAATATGTCAGAAAATCTTGGATAATATGATAGAGACACTAGGACTATATGGTAATGACCGCTCTGGATGACGGATAGGAACAGACTGGGGATGGGAAGCAGACTAAGGCAAGGAATGAGTCTAAGATTACTGACTAGGTCTGATGGGCAGTTAGCATAGCACTTTGGCTAGCATATCGTGGGTATAACAGTGCGTGTATATGTGCGTGTACGAGTGCGTGTACGTGTACGTGCGCGTGTACCAGTGCGTATGCGTGTGCGAGTGCGTGCACGTACCTCTTCCCCTTGCAGTTGTCGGGCGAGTACCGCAGGCGGTGCAGCGCGGCCAGGGCCCGGGCTCCGCCCCACGGCGCCGCGGCCGCGCGCTCCGCCGCCAGCCCGCGGGGACGCCGCCCCACCGCCGTGCTGACACCATGGGAAGGGAGGGTATCAAAAACTGATTTCAAACATGTTTTATAGTGATGTTATTCAATGTAACTTGCCCGTAATGCTCATATGAGACGATACTCAATATATAAAGATACACATGGCTGAAAATAAAATCAAACTCAAAGATATTTATTGCATTACAGGTAACATTAGATGTCATAAAATAAAAACCTTTTTATGTATACACAGGTCGCCAAGAAAAAATCTGGACTGTATCTAGTGTAAAATTCTACTGCATGTGTTATCATAGAAAATATCAAGGAATTTGATATTGAAAAGTGTATTTTTTGTTGTATATAAGCTACTGGGCCCCCGTCCCGTGCAACACGATACCTGCGAATGGTGAGTAGCTCGGAGGCGGCCCCGCCGGCCCACTCGGCCACGCAGCCCCACACCTCGTCTCCCATCTCCAGGTTCGTCACGTCGGGGCCCACGTCCAGAATCACGCCTGCAACCACACAACACAACACGACCCATATACCACTGTTAAACACCTGTTACTAACTTTATGGTAAATTATAAACAGAAAACAAAATCCCATTTACATACCTACTTTGTTCATAAAATTATAGGGAAAAATTATAGATAGTATATGTGACAGCGCCTAGCTTTATTTTATATCATTATGCCATTTAGTTTTTGGTGGACAAGAGCTGGAAGTGGCACCTCTGATGTAACTAGTAACCATGCTGTATATTACCGGCGAACCCCCGGCCGACGGTGACCTGCGAGCGAGACAGCAGCATGCGCAGAGCACGTCCTCTCCCTCTGAGCACGCTGCGGTCCTCGGCGCACACGCTGAAGGCCTGCACGCGCACCACCACCTCGCCCGCGCCCGCCGCTGCAACCATATAACGCGTGAGTAGTGTCTCGGTGACACGACCGTAGCTAGGGGCATTGTGGGGCAATGCCCTACCTTACAATCACAATGCCCTACCATAAAATCACAATACCCTACATTAAAATCACACTGCCCTACCTTAAAATCACAATGCCCTACCATAAAATCACAATACCCTACATTAAAATCACACTGCCCTACCTTAAAATCACAATGCCCTACCTTAAAATCACAATGCTCTACCTTAAAATCACACTGCCCTACCTTAAAATCACAATGCCCTACCTTAAAATCAAAATGCCCTACCCTAAAATCACAATGCCCTACCTTAAAATCACAATACCCTACCATAAAAAACCGTGAGTAGTGTGTAGGGGGGGTAGTGTGTGAAGGGGATAGTGTGTGGAGGGGATAGTGTGTGGGGGGTGGTGTAGTGTGGGGGGGGGGGTGTAGTGTGTGGGGGGGGGTGTAGTGTGTGGTGGGGTGGCGTGGTGTGGTGGGTACGTGTAGTGTAGGTACATACCGGGTGTGACGGCGTCCTCGACGAGGATGACGGAGTGGTCGGGCTGCGAGTGCAGCGCGCGCGCGTGCGGGCCGGGGGGCGGGACCGCGCGGGACGCCAGCGCCACTCCCCCGCACGCACCGACGCACACGCCGCACGCGAATATCAACACGCTGCGGCGCCACACTGGATGCATACAAGCTATTGTAGTCATAACTATCCTAGGGCTATCTAAGGCCTGGGGTAGAGTGGTGGGGGGGTGGGTACCTCGGTTGTGCATGAGCGTGACGAGCTCGTCATAGAGCAGCATGGGCGAGAGGGGAGGCGCGCCGTCCCGCACGCGCCGCGCCGCCTCGCGCGCCCAGGCCGCCGCCCGCTCGCGGCACTCGCGCGCCACCTCGTGCTGCCACAGCCCCACCAGCGCCGCGCGCACCTGCCTCACCGACGATCAACAAACCAGTCTTATTGTCTACGTCAGTATTTATATAGTAATAAGTTTTCATACTAGATGGCGGTATAGTCATTTTAGATCGCGCTATACGTTGTCTCCGTAGAAAGTATAGGAAGTCTAGCAAGATTAAATAAATTGGCTTATGCGTTCCGGACTAAGTGTGCGTTTCATTTCACTAGCTTTCCCGACTATGAACACTTATTGACTAGCTTCCGCAGAGCAGTTCCCATAAGAATACGGGGATAAAATACCCATGACAGTGGCTTTCTGTTGGTAAAAGATCTGTCGAAATTGATTTACTAGATCCAAAGACCCCACAAACTTTAGCTCTTTTTAATTTTAATACAGATGATATTAACACTTGTGTCACATGATTAAGTTACCTATTAGAATTTGGACTATTGACCATATATTTACTATAATGATAATATGTAAATATTGCATGTTTTGTTGACAACTTCACAGCATGCATAGAAATTTGCAGTTAGAGTCAGAGTCAGGTATTAATATTTGAAATTTAACTGGGAATAAAGGTGTTTGTAATTACTTTTCTTTTACATAAGTAAAGGCACAAAGCCATCTGCCAGGATAAAATAATAAGTATACCTTATCAATAGCTTCTGCTGTTTGGCTGTAGACATCGTGCACTCTGGTCTTGCCACTGTCTGCGGCTGTCTTTGCTGCATACTACCAGAAATAGTTATAGATCAAAATATTTCACAAATTCATCTTTATCATAATATTGTCTATCATTTATTAACAAATTTTTAAAGGGTAAACTTATACATAATGAAACTCATTTAACATATATCTATTTGTTGGTGTTTGCAAAATTTGTAAATAGAATAATTTCTTTCAATACAGCATCTGCGATTGGAAATAACTTATTATGTAAGGCTCATGGCCATTAGCTGAGTAAACTAGGACAATGACATTTCATTGCCAAAACAAAAACAAACTCGCTAAAATGAACTTTACCCGCTACACCATAGAAGTGACGTGTTTTGTCAAAAGTATGGAGTGAACAACCGAGCCACTTACGCGCGAATGTACCAGGAACACATAACTCGGTAGGAGCTACTTACGTGCAGTGCTTCGAGCTTCTCGCCGGCTCTGTTCTTCAGCTCGTCCATGTCGGGGCTCCACGAGATGCGGGAGGGTCGGCCTAAACCATTCAAACTGTTAAATACGCTCCAAACCTTAACCTTTGGACAGAATCCGGCCTAAATACTGCGATCCTAAAATAGACTGAATGTCACCCGTGAACCCACTTGCAACACATTTCATAAACAAATTATGCACTTCTATTGAATTAACTAAGACTTTTAATCATGATCAAGTAGTGAAACTGCTAAAGTTACGTAAAAATACTCTAATTACCTTATCCAAACATAACCTCGTAATATTTGTTTGACAATTTTGCGATGACTGACAGTTTGTGTAGGCGACATGACAGCGACGGCTAGCCAATGACAGCCTGACAGCTGATCATAAGTACGTTCGCTGTGTTCCAGTCCAGTGCACAGTATAAATTAAATTGTACACATTGAAAAAATAACGTTTCGTTATTTTGCTCTTATAAATTATTATAAATATTGGATTACTTAGCACAGTATTTAGATCGCTCCAAAATATAAATAGCAGTATAAATTTATATATGAATTTTTAACTAAGTATTATTGTAACTATTCAATTAGCTCAACTAGTTCAATGAAAAGTAGTCGTTTCCAAGTCTTCAAATGTACCTAAAATAAAAGAAGCATTTCATTAACCTCGTTCCACGGGCGTGTCTGGGAATTCTGGGATGACATAGCAGCCATAGTGGTCTATGTGCATAAGGTTTTATTAAGAAAAAATAAACAACTTTTAATAATATAATTTAACATTTACAATGAAACCTACAGCTATATTAGATTAAATAGGCAAATATAATTGAGTTTAGGGGTGGAATTGAGGCATGGAGTCGACTGGTATGGCATTTTCTCCGCTATCGAGGCTGTCCGGTAGATCCGGACGTTCCGTACGCTCCGGATGTTCTGGAATGTCTTCTAGTACCTTGTCTATCCAAACACGGCTGTAAGAGACCTGAAAAAAAAAATCAGTAAAGAGTAAATTTATGATGATAAACTCTTCGCCTGGCTTATTGCAATGTAGGTACCTTAGCAAATATTCCAGGTTTTGATTTGTAAGCGCATTCTTCTGTTCCAGAGAAGAGCGCTATCCCGAACAGCGTGCCGGCTCGGTTCAGCCCGCTGAAGTGCACCGCTGGGTTGCCTGTGTCGCCCTGGTAGACAAAAAACTTTGACGATAAGTATATTTTCTTACATTACCTCAGAAGTATATAATCCAACCATTTTCTTACATTAATTTATCATTGAGAGAAAAGGTGCAAGTTGATGTAAATTAGACAGATTTCACTACTAGTTCTAAACTTTATACACTAAGTTCTAGCTGTTTTCCTACTACGATGTGCTTATGATTTTTTTATTGATTGGTTTCAGATGCAGTTAGACGCCACCCCCTCCACACTCCTGAACTCCTGGTAGTGGACACTCACAGCACACAGCGCGATGCCCTTGACGACGCTCTGCAGGCAGATGTTGTCGTGCTGCAGGTGGTAGTCGTTGCCGTAGATGAGGCGGCACTCGGGTCGCGGGATCTCGCGCACTATCATACGTCTTAACTCCTGGTTCTCACCCTCCCGGATTTGACCGCTCACCTGGAGAATATTGGAAGGAATTTGTGCTTAATGCTTCTAGAAAAAGCCTATATGATTATTTACGCCAAAGTAGTATAACTTAATTGATTCTTTAGGAAAAAGGTTCAAAAAATTTAGGATTACCAGGATAACATAACCATAAGAAACGTATGTTCTGACGACCAGACAAGGGTCGGTGGAAGTCGCTGGATTCAGGCAACCTACGAACGGTCTGCATGGAAGTCGATGGGGGAGACCTATGTTCAGCAGTGGACGTGCTGTGGCTTATATGATGATGATGATGATGATGATGATGATGATGATGATGATGATGATGATGATGATGATGATGATGATGATGATGATGATGAAGGAAAGTATTGCATTGATATTACCACAGATCCGTATCCAGTGACAATGGTCTCCCCGAACATTGGAGGCAGGTCGGCGTCGGCGGTGGCCAGCATCACCGGCTGTATCCGGCTGTGTGTAGCTATTGGGATATTCGTCTGCGAATTGTATTATTTATATATCAAGTTATTAATTAAACGTAAACTGACATCTTAAATAGATTACCTTAGGGTCGGCAACGCGTCGGGAGTAAGGGCGCGGGGGCGCCCACTCCCGCATTGCACGGTGCACCACCGTAGCGGGAGGGAATGGCCCTGAAATGAACGAGAAGGGCTCGCCGAGAGGGCGGGCGGTCGCCGGGGGGGGACTGGACGCAAGGGCTGTGCCAGATTCCCAGTTCCCCCCACAAAGGCGAGGAAGGAGTGCCGCTGGGTCGTTTAGTGGGTATACCATCAGGCGGACTGTATGCCTGTTGCCACCTTTGTGGCATACAAAAAAACCCACCTACTTAAAGTTGCATAGCATAATGCCTTATAAAAACATTCTATATGCATGCTGCTTATCGTAAAAATTGCTCTATACATCATACTAGGCGCACATACAAATTAAGGAGGCCTTCTCAACAAACCTTGATCATAGCGAGGTTATGCTCCGGATAGTACTGGTCCATCTTGTAGTTAGGGTGCCGCCTGATGTCCACCACCGACAGGATCCGGCCGCCAAAATCTCGAAACACGGACCCCATGCGGACAGTTACCTCGTCTTTAGTAACGCTAGAAAAGAAAAAAAACATTGTTAAATCAAGAAACGCTGACCTATGAACCCGAGAAATCCGTATCAGGTGCTACCAAGGAGATAGAACTTCAAAGGAGTCTTAACCAATCGAATTTAAAATTACAAATATAAAGCTTACTAATCGAAACATTGTGCTGCTGTGATGACCCATTGTTTGCCGACGATAGCTCCGCCGCACCAGTGCTTGCCGTGCAACCTAGCCGAAGCAAACAAAAAATTAATATAAATTTGTTATTTATTTAATAAGTACACATCAAGAAACGTATGACATAGGTACGTTTAACTAGACTAAGACGTCTTTGGCAAAGCAAAAAATATTGTTTCAGGAGTATAAGCAACTTCTTCAACGGTCTAACAGCCTGGTACCCAACCTCACCTGACAGACACAGTGTACGGATAGTCCTCTAAGCAAACCAGTCCAGTTTCCGTGGTTAACCTTTTCCTCCTCACGTGTGTGAGGTCTTCCTCCATTTTAGGCGGAAATTCACATTCCAGTTCTGCTTTTACTGTTGTCGTAGCTGTGAAAGAATAAAAATCAATAGACCCTGCAGTTAGAAAGATGAAGTGACAATGGGCACAGCTTACATAGCTTGATGAAAATGAAATACAAGAATGTTTGTTCTTTAAATTAAATCATATTGTTCAACCGTTTATGAATAGGTTAACCATTTATAAAGTACTTAGATAAAGAAAAGTACAACGCCATACCGTTGGTCAACCTACTGAAGTTTTTTAGGCTCTAGTACTAGGGTCTCATATAACAATAGAGGGTCGATCGACTACTATTGCCATGCAGCTGAGTCTGACAATATATTAATGAAAATTGACCGCGTTTTTCTGTCACATTCAAAATACGTAGAGACAGAGTCAAAAAATTACATAAAATTTATATTTCTCTTACCGCCCTCAGCATAAAAACTAACATAACAAACATCAACAACGATAACAACTAAACAAGTGATAAGTCTATTCGAATTGTGCATGATTGTTCTAGAAGCTCTCCTCCATAGTTCTGCGAGCGTAAAGCGTCAGGATCGACCGTTATCGCGGAACTAAGGTGCTCACCTCCTATGGGTTCCTAGTCTAGGAATAGAATTGTAAACATGTAAGTTGTTATTAAGTAACAAAGCTATTGTTAGCGCGGACAATGGCGTAACTTTTATAACAAACGGTATTTTGTTCTGACCTTTATATAGAATTAAACATGGCTTATGTAAATGTACACTTACATCTCTTGAGATGAAAGTGTACAATAAAGCCAGAGCCAGAGCTCCATGAGGAGACGCTGTAGCGGCAGTGGGGGGACCAGGGATGGAGTAGCGTCGTAGGGGTATGCAGGAGTGATACCTGTTTAGCCTTTCGACGAAAAGTACATTGCGCTTTGTCCCTTTCACCGCCTATACAGTTGCTCCCTTTTTTATAGGGTCGGTAACGCGTGAGTGACGCCTCTGGTGTTGCAAGCGTCCATAGGCTACGGTAACCGCTTCCCATCAGGTGGGACCGTTTGCCTGTTTGCCACCCTTGTAGTATAAAAAAAAAGCACTTACTACTAGGCAGGCGCAGACAATAGCTTGAAATGATCTGGATGGTCCACTATTTTGCTTGTCTGTTAAGCCTGTAGGCCGATTTGATCTGGCTCGTCATGTTCCCAATAAATTTACGTATATGCATGCAAAATGGTGAAGACTCGACGGCCCCGGCTATGTACAATTTTATTGTCAATACAAGGACATTCTACATTGTAAATATATTTTATTAATATCTTATGATAAAAATAATATTGTAAAGGTAAATATGTACCTCATAATGTAAACCAACCTTCCGAACCGAGCGTTAGAGTCTGACTATTCATAAGTGCTTTGCATATTGGCCTATTTGAATATAAATATTTTTGATTTTGATTGATTTTGATTTGATTAACCTGTTAATATGTAGGTACCTAGTAATGTGCATAACCATGCCTTGACCGTGACGAAATGTCAATCAAAGCAAGCTTCTAGAAAACAATCATGTTTATCTGCCCTTTTTTCCTGACTCGCAGGTGTTCGGATACTTGAATGCTACTCCTGTAGCTATCTATGCTCCTAGTTGTTTACAGTCCAAAAATGCTTCAAGCACACCAATAATGTAGATAAGGAACAAACGCAAATTAAATAGGTGAATGTACTTTTCTTTCTATTTTTATGAAACAGCTTATCTCTCCGATTGTTCTGCGCTATATTCTCCATTCTGTAATTCAATGGACTATTAAACTTTATTTGTTCGTCTTAGCTTTTTAATTATCCGCACAAGAGGCACAAGTGTATTTAGCATCTGCCACATAAGTACAAAAGGTCAGTCTCTGTAGCATCTCTTGGAACTCATAAGCTCCTGGTACTTGTAGATTTTTTTGTAATGGAAAGTTAGTGAGATAGTTGTACATAACCTACTTACTTACTAGTCGACATGATTTTCTATATTTTTCTATTTTGCGTGCTGAGCTGTTCTGGTCAAGACTACAGCTTGGAACGGGATGAGTTCAGTGAAGAGAGTTCAGAGCTGATGAATATAGTGTTCAATATGAGCTCCAAGGAGAGGCCGGAGAGGCTGGTCAATGAGGTCGTAAATACCACTGTCATATCCACTACTATGTACTCCACTACTGTCGATGTAGATTCGCCTAGTACAGCCCCGGTTACCCCGCTATGTAAGTTCAAGCATTTCAATCAACCTTCTATGGACTTATGTTACCCTAGTTCCAAGATGAAAGACTGGGTATTTTTTTTGTATTAAGTAATCGTTAAAAAATATTGATACAAATGTCGGATATAAAATCGATCGATATCTCACATGGTTACAGTTGTTTTTGTTGTTCAAAATGAAATTTAAAATGTTCGTAATTTTGTACAGCTGTGCCGCCGCCGACGCGCCGCGTACCATCCGTTTGTTCTCAAGGCGAGAAAAACACGGAAGAAACCAACTATCCCTTTTCAGTATCAATACAAAGAAAGGGAGCGCACTATGCGACGGGCGCGCTGATTGATAAGAACTGGATATTGAGCGCTGCAGGCGCATTTTATAAGTGAGTTTATTTGTTTTGGACGTCTGCTTGCCGGCTCATTTCCATATTATGTATTACTAATATTCTAAATGCAAAAAAAAGTATATAGGTACATCTGTCTGTTACGCTTTCATGCCTAAACCACAGAAACGATTTCAATGAAATTTGGTACAGATATGGAAAGAGCCTGTGAAGCGCAAGCGGTACCAATAAAATAATAATTTCACCAGTATTTTTATTTTCAATCTAATCCTTGATGTGTTTCCAGCGTGCGAGAATCTATAAAACTATTCCGAGCTCTGCTGGGGACCGTGTACTGCAAGCGAAGCGGCACCCTGGTGCCCATCAAGAGCATCGAGGTGCACCCTTCGTACAAGTACAGGAAGCCGAGCTTCGACCTGGCGCTGCTGCAGGTAGCCTCGCCCGTCGCCTTCACGAGCGTCATTAAGCCCGTGGCACTGTCCACCGTCAGGGCGAGGGTCATCAGCGCCAAGTTCTTGACCACTTATTGGCCGAGGTTGATCGTAAGTTGTTTAGTCCTATGTCTTTTAGCACTTAGTTAAGGGAGGAAATGAATGAATCATCAAAGGATATTGGCAGATCCAGAGTCCTTCATATAGTATAAATAAATAAAAATGTATGATGTTTGCTCCCATTTGCAAATAGTTCCGGACTTTTACCCCTTTAACCGAAATAGTAATATAGATGGTGCTTTATGGTGGTAAGTAACACAGCTTATCTGATCTGGGTTTTTATAGCAGATGCCAGAACACACCACTGTCTCTTGGTGGAGGAATTTCAACTGGTAGCTAGATAACCTGCTAAATTCCATCACAGATATCTCAAGTGTGTCATTATCATCAGGTGAAGGGCAGCGTCCTGCCGTCGTCTGCGCAGGAGCGCGTCAAGTACAACAACATGCGCGTGTCGACGCAGGCGCTAGTGCCGCGCGCCGCCTGCGCCGCCGCGCTGCGCCTCCTTAACGAGCAGCTGCACAACACCAGCCTCTGTCTCAAACCTATACTCAAGTACCACACCCCTTGCATGGTTAGTTATACCAATTTTAAAGGCTCGCCCGCCTGCTGCCATCTATATATATAAAAATCAATTGCTGTTCGTTAGTCTCATAAAAACTCGAGAACGGATGGACTGATTTGGCTATTTTTGGTCTTGAATTATTTGTGTAAGTACAGGGAAGGTTTAAAGCATTCAGTTTTTTTATTAATTGATGCTGAGGCAGTACGAAGTTTGCCGGGTCAACTAGTAGCATATAATTATGAGAACGGCGTTCTCACGTGTCCTCACTGTGCAGGGAGTTTCACCGCGAAGATAGGCTGCATATGCCATCTTCGGAAACGCCAGACTCAAAGTGGTCGCCATGGCCGAAATCGGTCGGACCAATCATCATCATCATCATCATGCTTTGAAGTTGAACTGACATTATTATGGTTTAGTGACCCTGACTTTCAAGCTGCAGGTCGTGAGCTCGAATCCCAAGAAAACTGTGCATGAATATGACTGTTTTGTGTCTTTACGTTAATCGCTACATATTATAAAACAAAGTTGCTTTCCGCTGTCTGTCCCTATGTCTTCTAAAATCTTTAAAACTACGCAACTGATTTTGATTCGGTTTTTTTTAATAGATAGAGTGATACAAGAGGAAGGTTTTTATATACAATACATGCATAATATGTTAGAGAAACACTGACAATTTTGGAGGTTTCTAATGTGATGTATAAGCATTGCACCTTTGCGAAGCTGGGGCTAGTATCAAAAAGCATGTATTTAAAAGTAGTATATCAGCTATCTGGTCACCATAGGACAAACTCTGCATAGTTTGGCTGTGTGTGAATGATGACTCATATTTATTACTTCGATACCCTCGAAGGGTTTATCTAGTGATTTTGTAACAGTAAGATTTTTGATCAAATTACTAATATAGGCTTGACCTAAACCCTGATAGAATTCATAGTGGTATAATGGCCTAAACCTATATTGACTTTTATTTATATATCCAGCCAGACGTCGGCGCTCCGGTCCTGGCCGAAAATGGGCTTTGGGGCATCACATCGGACTGGGCACCAGCCATATGCCCCAAGGAGCCCGTCCCTACGATTTTCACGCGGCTCTCGTCTCCCATAGTGAGGACCTGGATCTACTCATACATCTGAAAGAACTGCCAGAATTGAAGTACCAGGGTAGAAGGTAGCTGAGGAGTTCAATCGGTAAAGGATTCCTTCAATATGCATGTTATGATAAGTTGTAAATAGTATTTATTAAATAATTTATGTAAAATATTTGTATTTTTTATAAAAAAAATTGAAATTCAACAATGGTGCTGTAAAAAAAACTTATAATTAATTTATGACACCATAAACACATTGCTAAATCAAACGTTCAGACTTTAGCTGGCTTCAATTCACAGATCATGGTTTGATTCCCACCGAGGACAAATAAAGATTAATATTAGAAATCCGAATGTTTTGAAGCACCTTTACGCTTAACGTTTTTACTTACGCTTAACGTTTAACACGACTGCGCCAGAAGGAGGATTATGTTTTATAGATGCTCTTACTTCTGCCACGTGGTTTCATCCGCGTAGTTCTCGTTCCAATAGGAATATAGTTAGGCTGTGCTACTCACAAATAACATGGCTTTCTATTGGTAAATGAATTTATAAAATCAGATCTGTAGATCTAGAGATTACCCCGTAAATTTTAAATTTTTCCTTTTTATAATATTAGTATAGAAGCATAGATTAGTATATTAGTTTTATTATTAGTATAGACTAGACCCGCCCCAGCTTCGCACGGGTGCAATGCTTATACATCACATTAGAAACCTCAAAGATTTTCAGTGTTTCTCTAACATATTATGCATGTATTGTATATAAAAACCTTCATCTTGAATCACTCTATCTATTAAAACAGCCGCATCAAAATCCGTTGCGTAGTTTTAAAGATTTAAGAAGACATAGGAACTGACGGAAAGCGACTTTGTTTTATAATAATGTAGTATATTATTATAGTATATAGTTATAAACTATTACCGCTATCATAAATAAGTCCATTGCAACTTCTACCTTCCCTATGCTATGGAAGGCGGCAATAGTACGCCCTATACCTAAAAAATCTAACCCCGAGGAAATTAATGATCTTCGACCAATTAGTATATTACCTTGTATGTCTAAAGTTCTGGAGAGGGTAGTTTGTGATCAACTTACGGAGTTTTTAGGCAAAAGTAATGTCTTGCCGGATGCCCAATCGGGTTTCAGAAAGGGGCGCGGCACCGCGACTGCTTTAGTGGACGTTACTGATAATATTTTAGCCGCCCAGGATCAGGGAATGAGTACTATCTTGGTGCTGCTAGACTTCTCTCGTGCTTTTGACTCCATCAATATTCCACTCCTTTTATCCAAGTTAAATTACTATGGTTCTAGCCCAGAAGCTACAAAGTGGTTTCATTCTTATTTAAGCAATCGCTCACAAGTTGTAGAAATCCAAAAAGAAGACGGTACTACGCATAAATCGCAAAGTTTACCTGTTACTAAAGGCGTTCCGCAGGGTTCTATACTGGGCCCCCTTTTATTTATATTGTATAGCAGTAGTATTGTTGATGGTATACGCCACTGCAAGTACCATCTATATGCTGACGACTTACAAATGTATATATCTTTTAAACCCTACAACGCACAAGAAGCCATTAGTAAATTAAACGAGGATCTGGCTAGTGTTTACAACTGGGCACATCGAAACTGTCTGTTGCTGAACGCTAAAAAAACTAAGTTTATGATAATAGGCACAAAAGCACAAATAAATAAAATTGAGCAGATACATCCCCAGGTTAACATCAACGGAGAATCAATAGAAAGGGTCACGGAAGCAAAAAACTTGGGACTAATTTTTGATGAACAACTACGTTTCGAACGCCATATATCGGACTCCGTTGGTAGATGTTTTTATGTGCTTAAGATTTTATATAAAATCCGACCGTTTCTAAGTGTGGAGCTACGTATCAGACTTATTGACTCCTTAGTTCTATCAAAATTCAATTATTTAGACGTGGTGTACGGTCCACGGTTGCTAAAAAAAACAGAACACCTTATACAGAGAGTGCAAAATGCGTGTGCTCGTTTCTGCTTCGAAATCCCGCCCCGTGGTCATGTTACACCATTTCTTAATAAAAATAACATACTGAAGATGAGTTACCGAAGACAGTTGCATCTTGCTACCCTTTTGTTTGGTACGATAAAGAGTGGAACACCTAAGTATTTGTACAGTAAGCTTAGCTGGGCTCGCGATCATAACAGCCATGCGTCGAGGGCGTCCTCTTATCTGCTCCGGATCCCGCCCCACTGCTCAGCTGCATTCCGCGGCAGCTTCAGATACCTCGCCACTAAATGCTGGAACAACCTTCCACCGCCATTGCGTGACCTGAAAATTTTACAAACTTTTAGAAGAAGGTACAGAAAAATTCTTTTTGACCTTCAAATTTCCCTAACCTGACTTTCTGTCGTTTATTTATTTTTATTTAATAAATTTTTTTTTTTTGATTATTTATATATTAAAATGTTTTAAGTTTAGTTTTAGGTAACGAGGTGGACAAAATTCTTACCGTAGTTTTTTCACTTCTCGCGGTGGTGGACGGTTGAGTCGAGGCGTAGGTACCGAAGCCGACGGCTGTTATAACTTGGTGTAAGTAGGTAGGTAGGGTTGTTTGTCGTTGCCGACGCGGCGACGGGCCCCGAGTGGCGGGGCGGCAACGTCGCCGCGACTGGATGCGCTTACTGTATGCCAGCGATTACCGTGACGTAGTTTTTTTTTTTTCTTTTATTATTTACCTACCTAACACTACACTAATCATTGGAACTTACACACACATACACTGTCGATGTGCACACTACACACAATGACACACATATTTCAATAGTTTACGTAATGTGTAGTATATTAATTTTTTAATATTAATTATGTGTATTGACACCTGCAATCTCGTTGCGCGCCCCATGGCAACTGGCGCGAGTGGCGCGCCATATAGAATGGGAACGATCCCGCCAGTCTCGGGCGATGTCTTGCGCAGCGAGATTGTTGACTTTATTATTTTATATATATATATAATGTTTTTAAGTATGTACTCACTATTATCTTGCTCCATTTATCTGTGTATTTGTTAACTATATATATAACTTTTTTTATTTCTTGAGCCGTGGTCACTACAGGTGCCAGCTGAAAATCAGCGCTGCTGACTTCAGCAGCACATGCTGAGCTGGTCCCCCTTTGGCAGCACTTCTACCATTGTATTATTTGTTTTTTTTTATTTTGCTTTATTTTATAATTCCTTGTTTGTTTTTATTGTTATTGTTTTATTATAATTTTTTTCTGCTGTCAATAAAATTCTATTCTATTCTATTCTATTCTATTCTATTCTATTATAGTATATAGTATATTATAGTATATAGTATATTATAGTATATAGTATATTATTATGTAGTATATATATAATTGTGCGTAGTGCAAGGCCGCTGGAGCCACGGGTAGTCGCTAGTCGGTATCGCGACACCCTTCACAGAGATCACATTCTGAACGGAACGTTTTCAAGATAAAGGTTATGGGAACGATGAAATAAAATATCCAATCAATCTTCATTAAGGTATGCGAGTATATTTTTAACCTTAATAGATACCTTGTAAACTCACATAGAAGAATAGTAAAAGAATAGTAATGAAAAACAGTCTCGAACGGTAACCAAGTAAACAGCTAACAAAACACTAGCGGCGCGCGCAGCCCAGAGGCAAGCGCGCAGTCTCTAAGACAAGGATGCCGCCACATCAGCCCCCCTGGAGACCTTTAGGGTCGAAAATAATCTGGAAAGTGTACACGACGTCCAGATCGTGTCGTGTGGGGTTGAGACGTAGGTGATTTCGCAGTGTCCGCTGGTACCTGTATGCTCACTTCTTGTGGTGTCGAACTGCTCAACAAATAGGCTGGTTTCAACCTATCTATAGAAACGGTCACAGGTTTCCCTTTAACATAAATTTTGAAGTATTTATCACCGCGTTCGAGGACATTGTAAGGACCGGTGTAGGGCGCCTGCAAGGGTTTCCTCACCGCGTCCTGCCGAATAAAAACTTGTGTCGCAGTGGTTAAATCTTTGCTCACAAAAACGGGGGAAGCGCCATGCCTGACAATAGGTGTCGGCTTCAACTTTTGTAAGTTTGCTCGTAGACGAGACAGAAAATCATTATAATCTACGAGTTCCATGGGAGTACTTTGGAAAAATGCTCCTGGTAGGCGTATTGCTTCTCCGTATACTAATTCAGCGGATGATGATCCAATATCTTCTTTCCAAGCTGAACGTATTCCGAGGAGAACTAATGGGAGAACTTCGTACCAGTCATCGTTGTCATGGCACATAATAGCTGCCTTTAGCTGTCGATGAAATCTCTCAACCATTCCGTTCGCAGCTGGGTGATACGCTGTTGTCTGCAAGTGGTTGGCACCGATTAGTCGTGAAAGTTCTTGGAATAAACGTGCATCGAACTGTTTACCTCGGTCTGTGGTTACCTTTTCAGGACATCCAAAACGTGAAATCCAACCAGATACAAATGCGCTCGCTACAGTGTCAGCTTTGATGTCATGCAGTGGAAACACTTCTGGCCAACGCGTAAATCTATCCACAGCTGTTAAACAGTATCTGTAGTCATGACATATTGGCAGAGGTCCTATGAGATCTATGTGCACGTGACTAAATCTGCTCGACGGGGGAACATATGCATGTACTGGAGATCGAGTGTGACGGGAAACTTTCGAACGTTGGCATGCTAAACAACTTCGTGTCCAAATCTTGCAGTCTTTCTTTATGTTAGGCCATACATACTTTTCAGTAACTTGTCTCAGTGTTGCTTTGACGCCTGGATGACTCAATCCGTGAATACTGTCAAAAGCTTGTCGACGAAACTGTGACGTCAGGTAAAGTCGTGGAGATGGGCCGGAGACATCGCAGTATAACAACTTACTGGAGCTAGAAACTTTAATTTTCTGAAGATCCAGTGAAGTATCGCTTTGAAGAAGCTGCTTAAGCTCATCATCTTCCAACTGCGAGTATGCTAGGGCGTCTAAATCAAAGGAAAAAGTTATCGCATCAGTGCGGGAAAGTGCGTCAGCAACCACATTATCTTCACCTGCTATGTGTCGTATATCTGTGGTAAATTGTGACACGAAATCAAAATAACGAAACTGTCTTGGAGAACAGTTTTCTGAAGCTTTCTGAAAAGCTGAGACTATGGGTTTGTGGTCTGTATATATAATGAAATTTTTCCCCTCAACCATGTGCCTAAAATATTTAACCGCTTCGTATATTGCTAACAACTCCCTATCAAACGGGCTATATTTCCGTTGAGCGGTGTTAAGTTTCTTGGAAAAGAAACCAAGCGGTTGATTTTCAGTACATATTTCCTGCTGTAGCACCGCACCGACAGCATTGTCTGAAGCGTCCGTACACAATAATAATCTTGCTGATTGATGAGGATGTGCTAACAAGGTGGCATCAGCTAAACTGGCCCTACAAGCGACGAACGCTTCTTCCAGCTCCTGGGACCATATTACCGGAGTGCTGGGCTTTACAGCTGGGCCAGACAAAAGTTTGAGTAGTGGGGTCTGAATTTTTGATGCACTCGATACAAAACGTCTATAAAAATTTATCATACCGAGAAATCTTCGTAGCTCCTTGATGGTCTTGGGCTGTGGAAAACTCTTAATAGCTTCGACCTTCTGTGGTAGTGGTTTGGTACCTGAGGAAGATACGATGTAGCCAAGAAATTCTACTTCGGGCTCACCAAAAACGCATTTGGAGCTGTTCATCACCACACCATAGTCCTGCAGACGCTGAAATACCTGCTTCAAATGGACTTCATGCTGAGCCTCGTTCTGTGAGGCCACAAGAATATCGTCGATATACGGATAGCTAAATTCCAGGTCTCTGAGGATCTCATCCATAAAACGTTGAAATGTTTGAGCTGCGTTGCGAAGTCCGAAACTCATAAACGGGAACTCAAACATACCAAACGGAGTTGTGATGGCTGTTTTCGGTATATCATCTGAGTTAACAGGGATCTGGTTATATGCACGAATTAAATCAATTTTACTAAATATAGTACATCCTGCAAGGTTATGTGAAAAATCACCAATATGGCGTACCGGATATCGGTCAGGTATGGTTCGTGCATTGAGGGCACGGTAGTCACCACATGGTCGCCATTCATTATTTTTCTTCGGCACCAGGTGAAGAGGTGATGACCATGGGCTATCAGACCTTCTCGCTATACCTGCTCTTACCATATCCTCGAACTCCCGCGTAGCAATGCGGAGTCGATCCGGTGCCAATCGCCGAGGACGACTGTATACTGGTTGTCCTGGAGTCGTTCGGATGTAGTGGAGTGTATTATGTTTTACCTCACGCGCAGACAGGTCTCCTGGAGGACGGGTGATGTCCGGAAACTGTGAGAGTAAGTCATGATATCGTGAAGTACCTGTAACAGATTTTATATGGCACGGGGCAGATGTGGCAGGCTTAGCGAAAGTACTCAGCGATGTTACATTATCTACTAAACGGTGATGCCTAGCGTCCACTAATAAGTTATAACGCGATAAAAAGTCAATGCCTATTATAGGTTTTGTGACGTCAGCTATGACGAAACGCCACACAAACACACGCCTGAGTCCAAAGTCTAACGAAAGGTTTACCCAACCGAAAGTGTTTATCGTCGTTCCATTAGCTGCAAAAAGTTTGTAATCTGTTTTAATACATTGATACTTATTGCGAACATTTTTATAAGGAAAAACACATAAGTCGGAACCAGTATCGATTAGATATTGTACATTAGTTTTGCGATCTGTTACAAAAACACGGCCACTAGGTACATTGAGGCAGTCCTGCGACGCCGTCTTCACTGACTGCCAGACCCGTTTCCCTGATGAAACGAGCACGGGGAACGACACTTAGTAGACTGCACGCCGAACCGCCGATGATACCAGCATTGCTTCGATTGCTTCGGGCCAGCATTAGAGCGGCTCCGAAATCGTTGACGCCAGTGTGGAGATCGCGCTCGTGATCTCGAGCGCAAGCGGGAACCAGTCGACATTGCAGCTATTTCCCGGGACAGGTCATCAATGCGTCGATTGAGTTGTTCAATGGCAGAAGTCGGGATCAATGTTTCAGATGCGGATGCAGATGCGGATGTCGATGTAGACGCTGCTGCACAATCAGATCGTATGGTGATTTCGTGAATCTTATCCACAATTTGGGCTATTGTATCCAAAGGTAGATCTCCCTGAGCTGCAATAATTGCCTGAATCTGACTAGGCAAACGGCTAGTCCACAGTGATTTAATGAAATCGTCCGGTACCTCCACTCCAGCCAAGTTTCGCAGATGGCGCAGGAACTGAGATGGTTTTCGATCACCCGGCTCTTCATGGCTTAGCAACTGTCGTACTCGTTGTTCTTTCGACACTGATAATCGAGCAATTAGTTCCTTTTTAATCTTTAGGTATTTGTTTTCAGCCGGCGGATTGCTTACAACATCTTTTACTTCGCACACATGTTTTGAGTCTAAATTAGCGACAACGTAGTAAAATTTTGTTGCGTCGACCGTTACGTTCGACAACGCAAACTGCGCCTCCAATTGGACAAACCACATCTCGGGTTCATTCGGCCAAAATGCGGGAATTTTAACACCAACTCGACATACCTCGTCGCAGGCATCTTTAAATTCTGGATTCATCGTTTGCTTGATCACGTCGGGGTCACCAAATTATGGGAACGATGAAATAAAATATCCAATCAATCTTCATTAAGGTATGCGAGTATATTTTTAACCTTAATAGATACCTTGTAAACTCACATAGAAGAATAGTAAAAGAATAGTAATGAAAAACAGTCTCGAACGGTAACCAAGTAAACAGCTAACAAAACACTAGCGGCGCGCGCAGCCCAGAGGCAAGCGCGCAGTCTCTAAGACAAGGATGCCGCCACAAGGTATATAAATAGAAACCAAACAGATGTCATTAGCACTTAGCACTGCAAATGAGAAGGGAAATGCAATACAGGCTGGGGAAACAATTTACACAATTTTTTTTTTCACATAAAACAAAAGTACTTACATTCATAGTCTGTTGAACTTTAAAGTTTTTTGTTAGTAGTTTTATTTATTTATGTGATATTAAATACCTCAACGATTTTCTTTAATAATTTTAATATTACTCGATTACATAAACACATATTACCAGGACATTGTTGTGTTGATTTTTGGATATATTTTATAGTAGTTAGCATGTTATTACCTACTAATTGAATTGTAACATTTTTTTTATACTAAAATCTTTTTTATTACAATTAGTATCAAATTTTTTCGATACATATGAAAATTTCGTTTGAATTAATATGGATATTTTTACTATCTACACTCTGTATAGATGAAGGCGTATAGGTTATTCGTGATTACCCGCGGAGCTGTACCTACCTACATATCGTAAGGAAACTGATTGTTTGCGCGCGTCGCAACGTGCACAACATTATCAGCGAGAGTAACGTTTACTTATAGAGCATATTGATTTTGTTTGTGTGCTCTATTATTGTACTGTATGCTTCAGGGCTGAGGTACCAAGAAAATTTCCACTGCAACTCTATTAGAAAACTAGCGGAAGCCACCCAGTTTTACCTGCGTAGTCCTCGTTCCCGTGGAAATACAGGGATAGGCTATGTTACTCCCAAATAACGTAGCTTTCTATTAGTTAAAGAATTTTCAAAATACAAATACAAATACCCTTACAAACTCACAAACTTTACCTCTATGTAATATGACTATCGATAATACCTCCTTTTACATTACGGTACAGCTTAGTAGATAGGTATACATTTTAGCAATAAAAAATCGACGCATAAAAAATGAAAATAAAATGAGCAGACAAAACGGACCTTGTTGATCGATGAAATTATTCAATAATTCGGATGTCTATTAAATTAAAGTTGTCGGTTACAATTTATACTTGCTATAAATTAATAGTATGACTTGAATCAAATATTATTAATACCGGTGTAACACCGCCGCACCACCCCTGAGCGGCTCGAATACCTGTTGTATCATATAAGAGCACCAGAGCCCGAATAATAATAACTATTTATCAGTCGCCCAAAAATATAACACATAACACTGATTACAGAATAAAAATAGTAAAGAAAAATTTAAAAATATATTCTGCACAAAAATGGCCAGAGACAATTTAAAGAGCGGCCACACTTATGTACAATGGACGACCGCCATCACAGGTAAATAATAACAAATAATAACGTTTATTTAAAATAAATAAAACAAAAGTTAAGTACCAGGCGCGCATATTGACCGAGAGTTGTGTTTAGCGAACATGACGCTGCTGACGTACGGGCTGCAAGCCGGTTGGATATCGCCGATGACGAGGGTGCTGCAATCGGATCGATCGCCGACCGGGGAGCCGTTATCTGATAACGAGTTGTCGTGGGTGGCCAGCGCGCTGTCCCTGTCCGCCGTGCTCGGCGTGCCGCTGTTCGCGTGGCTCGCCGACGCCCGCGGGAGGAGGCCGGCCGTCATCGTCATAGCGATGTTGCAAATGGTGAGCTCCACCGCGCTATGTGCCCCTGGTACTCGGCTACGGATACTTTGTCAAACATTTAAAGCGATTCACGTCATTAGACAATCATATAAAATACATCATACTTATACACATTTATATGTATAATTTAAGTATGTTCGTTTGTTGATGAAAGTTTAATTAAAGTTCGAGTGGCTATTGTGGCTAAGTAACAAATGTACTAAAGAGTTTTTAAGATAATGCTATTTCAAATCAAGCACAGCGTTTTTTAATCTAACGAAAAATTCCGAACATTTTTGTGTTGGTAGCGGATCCGTAGCAATTTTATTTTACTATACATACAAACTAAATAAAATAAAATAAGCCTGAAATCGCTAGATGAGTAAGGGATGTTTGTTTTCTCAATATTTATACGTTTTAGATAAGCTGGATCATAACGATATTTGCGTCAAGCACCAGCGGGCTGGTGGTGGCGCGGGTGTGCGGAGGCATCCCCGCTGGAGGCTGCTTCAACCTCATCCCCATGTACGTGAAGGAGATCAGCCAGGACGACATCCGGGGACAGCTCGGCTCCCTCCTGATCCTGTTCCAGAACCTGGGCATATTCATCATGTACGCCATGGGGTCGTACTTGGGTTATACCACGGTGCTGTGGATTGCGCTGGTCGTCTGCGTGGTTAATATCCTGCTGATGATCAGGATCCCAGAGTCGCCGGGGTATCTGGTGAAGACGGGGAAGATCAATGTGAGTGCCTACTATGCTTAAGAAAACATATCTTATCGAGATTTTCAAGATAAGAGGTATTTTTTAAGCTTGGTAATCATATTTTTGGTTACAGGCTGGTTAGCTCTGTAGACGGTTGACTTTCAAGCCGCGGGTCGTGGGTTCGAATCCTACCAAGTACAAAGATTTATTTGCATGAAAATGACTGTTTTCTGTGTCTATGTGTAAATGCATATATTAGTATGTATTTGTCATAGAAGTATTGTGTATATAGTATACTAGCGACCCGCCACGGCTTCCCACGGTCGCATAAAAAATCCGCATCAAAATCCGTTCCGTGGTTTTAAAGATTTAAGCATACATAGGGATATAGGGACAGAAAGCGGCTTTGTTTTATACTACGTAGTGTAGAAGCTATCTGCTTACCATAGCACAAAGTCTTCTTAGTTTGGAATCAGTTTAAGCTTTAGCCATGTGTGTAAAATGTCCTAGGACATTTATTTATACATATATTATTTGAACATTTGAATCGTGTGCATGTCCAGGAAGCGATGTCCACGGTGGGGTACCTGCGCGGGCTGCAGCCCGAGCACAAGGCGGTGCAGAACGAGGTGGCCGCCATGAGGAGCGAGGAGCTGTGCTACCAGGCGCTGCCTCCGATAACTTACAGGCACATATGTAAGCGAGGGTTCATATACTAGAAGTGTAGTAGTTGGATTTAACTAAATTAATAAATATCCTAGGACATCTTTAATCAGAGTGCTGATTCAAAACAAAGCAGAACTTTCTATCTAAATACTTAGGTACACTACTTTTAAATACCACAAAGCCGACCGGTCGGTTAAAATATATTTTAAAACTAGCTGATCCGGACAACGTTTTGCATATATTTTCTATTATGCTCCGCTCCCTATTGGTAGTGGCGTGATGATATAGCAAACATTCTCGATAAATGGGCTACATACCACATTTTTTTTTATAACCTAATACAAAGAAACAATAAATGTAATTTCTCTTTGATTTAGACATTACACACACCGCACACACGGCCTCTATAAAAAGTAAAAACTGCCGAATCTATACCAGGAAATCATATTACCTAAAGAGGTTTACAAAACTTGGTTGACATTCCAGTGTCGAACCGGTCGTGGCGCCACGGCATGCTGCTGATCGTGTTGCTGCTGCTGCTGGCGTCCTGCAACGGCTCCTTCGCCATCATGACGTACGCGTCCGCCATCATGACGTCATCCGCCCCCGCGGCCAGCGCCGACCTGCAGGCGCTGTGTATCCCCGTCGTCATGCTGCTCGGCTCCTTCATATCCATCATGTGTGTGGAAAGGTGTGGCAGGAAGGTAGGGAGCCTTTCTAACTTAAACAAACAACAAATTTAAGCCTGTGTGTGCGGATTGGACAGGCAGATTGCATACTTTTAATCGTAATTTTATCGATATTTAATCATCTCTCTTGGGATCAGCTACTATCTAGTTAAATGTTGAATAAATGTTGATCTTGTTCTGATATAACATAATAGAAATGGGTGGTGGGAATAAGAGGGTGAAACATACTTTACCCATTTTACAGATCTACCAAATATACACAAAAAATATCTGTGACACTAGATTTTTATATCTATACTAATATTATAAATGCGAAAGTAATTTTGTAGTTTGTCTGTCTCGCTTTCACGCTAAAACTACTGAATCGATTTAAATTAAATTTGATACACACATAGTCTAGAGCTTGAGAAAGGACATAGGCTACTTTTTATCCCGGGAAAATTGAGGAGCCCCCGGGAACGCGGGAGAAACCGCGGTGAGCCACTAGGTCATTATAAAATAGGTTGTTGGGAAAGCTTGGAAAAATTAAATATGTTAATAAAACATTACCTATGTTCCAGATAATTCTAGCGACAGCATTCTTCATAACGGCGGCGTCTCAGTCCTGCCTGGCGTCCAGTCTCCTGGCGCAGGCTTGGGGCGGCGAGGATGCAGCCTGGGCGTGGTGGCTGCCCACTGCCGCGGTGGTGTGCGCCGTGTGCGCCAACGCCGCCGGCGTCTCCCCCATCCCCTTCATCATCATGTCCGAGATGTTCAACTTCCAGGTACGTTGTATCTTCTACCGTGCTATGATCGCCTGGTACTTTCATTTTTGTAGCAATCTTAGGTAAATTGGATACATTACAATTTATTTTTATTCAGATCCGAGATATCATAAAACATATAAACATGTCATTTCATTTCATTTAAAAATCTGTAGAAGAATCGATTACTGTGAGATCAGAGGTCACATGTATTTTCTAGACACGTTGAAATCAATTATTTTATATGACCGTTTACATAATAGATACCTAAATTGTATATGTACACAATTAGGTACCTATACAAGTAGTAACTAAAATTATACATAGGTCTATTCTTCGAGGCATAAAACAGTACATAGTTCGCATCTCGCTTCAGCCACAGTCACTCCATCTAATCGATTTTCATCGACTATTATTATTACTTGATATTAATAATGTATTAAATTTCAGATTCGCGCCAAAGTGCTCGGGTGCCTGGTGACGTACTCGTGGTTCGTCTCGTTCGTGCAGGTGGCGGCGTTCGGGCCGGTGCTCGCGGCGGTCGGGCCGCACGTCACGTTCTACGGGTTCGCGGCCATCAACCTCCTCGGAGTCTTTGTCACCCTGGTACTTTTGCCCGAGACGAAAGCGAAAACTGCCGAACAAATTGAAATGGAACTGTCCAAATGAATTAAAACTTCAGTCTGAATTTGTCACATTAACTTAAACCTGTCTGTCAGTTCAGTGAATGTACCTCTAATTTATAAAGTCCTGTTCGCGAGTGTCTAAGTATTAGTTCTAGGCTAGATTTGAATTCACAAAAATCTAGGTAGATATTTATTATTCGTAAATCGATTGGACGGACATGAATAATTAATTTTCAAAGCATGTTAAAATATGCAAATGCATTGAAACTACTAGGATAGCTTAGAGGTCAATTCAAGGCAAAGTATTTTCATTTTAGGAATAATGTATCTATTTTTATAATTAACTAAGTAAGATAACTAAAAGTTCAGGGATGGGATTGCCTACTGGGAGTCACAATAAATAGAGGACCATAGTTTAAAAAGGTTAAGTAGGTATATGTATTTATAGTTATTGCTTGATTCATATTTATATAAAAAAAATAACTAAGTAAGTAAAATATTAATTCTTAAATTGTTTTTAACCGTCGCAATCTATGTGCAAAGTAGATTATATAAAGTGTACCGCGTACCAGGCGAACATGACCAGCGAGGTGTCTCGTAATGTACAAAACCATCATAGGTTTGTAGAATGTATCTTCGATGCAATTCACACTTGTACTATAGCTAACTAGGTGAATAGAGGCGACATTAGAATAGATTTTTTGAATCCATTTTTTATCCTACATTATGAATAACAAAACAAATAGTGAAGTGATGTAGTGAGTGACTGGGTCAATGTTTTAACTAAAACTAAAAGCATTAAATGTTACACCTAATTTAGTAATTTACTTAATTATCGTATGTCATGGCACTAACACAGATGATAACAAAACACAAGACAGTTTTATGGAGGCTGAGTAAAACATTAATTTATGGCGAAGGTGGGGTCGCAGATTGCATAATTAATACCTTCAATATAATTATAGTAATAAACAATCCTATTATATTATTAGATAAGGGCTAATGACGTATGTATGTGGTTCTATCATAAATTACAATTCAAAATCAAAATTATCTCCAAACACAAATAATGTAGAGTCTTTGTTCTCCGTCAGTACAATTATTTGTACAACTCTTATCACAGATCAAATGATACTTTTATATTATCAATTCTTGACATTATGTAAAAAGTATCATACAATTATATGTAAAATATAAAGCGGGAATGTTTAAAAGTAACCTTTAGTTCAGAACCGGTGCTGAGAGTGAAAGCAGTTTCGACGATTCGTTGATGAGTGATACGTTAACAAAATGAATACAATTTTAAAACAGATTTTAGTGACGTTAATATGTAAGTTTATTTGTAAATATAATAAGGAAATACGAGTGAACCTTGATCGCATAAATAACACAACTAATATTTAATAGAAGATACAGATTTTGTCACAAACAAATGTTGAAGGCCTGCAAAAGTTAGCTCGAGGGGACAGGCTTCCTTCGGTCCTCTCAAGTGGTTACATCTTTACCGAAAGGGTCAGCGCTTAAGATGGAGAGTATAAGACACCGTCTAACTTAAAGGATTCCATACGTAGCAACAATGCAAACAAACAAATTAAGGACACATCTAGCTTCTTATTATGATCTTATAAACCTTTTTATCTCACTAGTTCTCCCGCAGTTTCGCCCGCGTTTCCGGAGAACCTTCAACTCTAACGACAAAAAGTAGCCTATGTCCTTTCCCAGCTCTAGTCTACCTGTGCTCCAAAATTATTAAAAATCTGTAAGCGTGATAGTGTAAGGCAGAGTTACTTTCGAAATTATAATATTAGTATGAACTGCTTATGTTGGAGACGAGACCTAAAGGTATATCTGTTCCAGTGACGATACCATGCCTGCTGACGTCATTCGCGGTGGTGTGGCCTTCATACACGATCCCCCTGCTGGAGGGGGAGGCCTCGCCGCTCGGGTACAGCATCTCCAAGCACGACGGGGACCTGGTCGGCTCGTTCGCCATGCTCGGCTCGCTCATGTCCACCCTGGTGGTCGGACACATCTCTGACGTCATCGGCAGAAAGAAGACGGAGATATTGTGCGGGCTGTTCTTGATTGTGAGTACGAGGATGGTGCTGACTCAGCAGTGCTGAGCTTTACGAACCAATGTTTCAATTGATAGATTGGTTGACTTCGTGTTTAGTGACCCCGACTTTAAACCTTCACAAACATTTGAATGCAAGAATATGTTTACTTGTTCTGTGTCTTTATAAGTATATATTTTATAGTAGTATATTAGCTATAAACATACATAGTTACCATAACACATACTTACAGAATATCGATTTGGTACCGATATTCTGTAACTTCGGTAATTCTGTAACTTTGGCACCCTCACCACCATTCTCACGTTCGTGTACAGCACCGGCGCCCTGTTGTCCTACATCGCCGGCTGGACGTGCTCCTACGAGTTGATATGCTACAGCAACCTCGTGCTCTCCGTCGTCTTTGTTGCCCTGGTATTCTGGATCATGGAGACCCCAACATATTTATTGGGGAAGGGGATGGAAAAGGTTAGTTTTGCGATTTTATCCTAACTATCTATCCTACTTATATTATAAAGGCGAAAGTTTGTATGTATGTATGGATGTTTGTTACTCTTTCACGTAAAAACTACTGAATGGATTTGAATGAAATTTGGAATAAAGATAGCTTATAACCTGGATTAACATATAGGCTACTTTTTATCCCGGGAAAATGGAAGACCTCCCGGGTACGCGGGTGAAACCGCGGGGAGCCACTAGTAACTATTATAAATGCGAAAGTAACTCTGTCTGTCTGTATCGTTTTCACGCTAAAACTACTGAACCGAGAGTATTACTTTAAATCTACTTAAACATATAAATATTTTCCTGAATAACACCAAATATGTTTATATAGTTTGAACAAGATTAACTCGTCTAGTTTTTATTTACAAAATGTTTTAAATATTTCTCGTCTAATTAATAAGCATATTTTTTTTGCTATCTTTTTGCAATTTATTCAGGGGCTACGATAAACCTTCCTAGACGATCTGTTATCAAATTATTTTATTTATGTAGTTTATATTAATCATCTAGCATTAATGAGACAACACTTGAGGACCCTGACTGATAGCCAAAGCGCGTATCGTAGGTTAAAACAGATTTTTTTTTGTTTGCATTAAAATCTGTGTCTATTCACTATCATTATTTAGGGATGTATTGTTTATGTAAAGAAATATCCTGGAAATGTAAAAATATTAATAATCTTGTTCAGGAAGCGTTGAAGTCATTACAATTCTACCGCGGCGCCAGCAGCGCCACTAAAGAGGTGCTCGACGAATTCGCCTACATCCGCGCCCAACGGAGCTCCGTCAATAAATGTGGTAAGTCTATAGTCTGTAGTACCCGTTCTTCTATAAAATATAGCCTATGTCACTCCCTGATAATTTAGCTTTCCATTGGTGAAAGAATTATTCGGATCAGTCCAGTAATTTCGGAGCCTATTCAATAAAAAAAAAATCAAATCTTTCCTCTTTATAATATACTAGCTGCCTCCCCGCGGTTTTACCCGCGTAGTTCCCGTTCCCGTGGGAATACAGGGATAAAATATAGCCTATGTTACTCGGGGATAATGTAGCTTTCTAATGAAAAAAGAATTATTAAAATCGGTCCAGTACTTTATGAGTTTATTCGTTACATACAAAAATACAAATCTTTCAAAAAAATACATATCACAGTCGTTTGAACACATTAGAAATAACCTATGTGTGAATAATCAAACCTCTTAAGTGTTACTAGTAGCCTGGTGGTTACCTAAAAATACTCTGTTATGGTTTCCCCATAGTATTTTCCTTCGTCGTTAGTTCATTGTAATATTCGAACTCACAACCGTCACAGCAACCGAACACAATAGTCGCAAGTCAAAATACAGCGTTTATTTATCAATGGCTGTATAAACCGTTACCCTAGCCCTGGCCGCCTGACACGAATACCAAAAAAAAATGAAAGTTCATGAACTCAACGTATCAATCGATGCACAATTATTTATCAATTAGGCAATAAGCCTCTCCCTCTTTTTGGTTGGGTAGAAAGAAGACAAACATATTAACATGCGCTCCATACACGAATTGTGGGCGCGGCCAGTGACCGTCTGTGCTTTATGCTCGCCTGGTATTTTTGTTCATGAATGAGTCAATGTCAGGGAAACGACACTAATTTGATTTGATTTATTACGTTTTTATTGAATTAACTATTGTTATTTCTTGTTAGCCCCGGATTTGGAAAAGTCGCCGAATGAAGCTGAAAATCAAAAACTCAACGATGCCGAGAAGATTGAGGACAACAATTTGGAAGTTAGTCCGTGGAAACTATTAAGTGAGTAGTATTCTGTAGTATTCGTTTTATACAGCGTCACATAACATATATAAACTAACTAGGTAGATGTGATTAGAACTTGATTAGAACAAGACATACAGAATATATAAATAAATAAATACCTAATTTGGTTTCAATTGCTCATATATAAAATTACATAGAGTTTGGTTCTCATCAAGAACATGTTTTTAATAATAATGTGAATTTCAAATAGAAAAAATATTATGAAGTGTTTTTTATTAAATTGTTATTTACATTAAAACAAAAAGATCTGCTTAGTTTTAGATATTTAATCGTATGTTAAGCAAGATATTATTTAGTCGAATCCTACTCAATCCGCCTCAGTATTCACGTCCAACGCCATAAATAAAACAAAAACCATCTTGTCTTGTCACCAGGAGAATCAAAGACAACGCAGCGCACTCTAGTGATCCTGACGGTGAATTTGAACATGACGATAATGATGGGCATGATCGGCGTGCAGGCGTACGCCGGGCAGCTGTTCCGCGCCGCCGCGCCCGCGCTGTCGCCGCACCTGTGCTCCGTGCTGCTGGCCGCGGTGCTGGTCGCCGCCGGCGGGCTGGCCATGCTCGTCACCGACCGCGTCGACAGGAGGGTACGTCGTAGGAGACCTTATCATCATCATCTTCCTTGCCTTTAAGGCCGGCTTTGTACGTCATGTCCCTCCATTTCATTCGGTCTCCAGTCAAGACGAAACCTTATATGGCGTACTAGCTGACCCGCGCTTCGTGAGCGTGTCTTTCCCGTTTTTGTAACATTTTCCAAAGATGTCAGAGAGTAGCGCGTTCTAGTAAACTCTTCAGCTTTATATATTAGTAGATATAGATAAGAGGCCAGGCATATTGCCTATGAGAATGGATATGGGATATATACATTTTCGATACAAAGTACATCTGTAGGTACTCTTGGATTACTGTGATTTCATTTCGATAGCATATAAGGTCCATGTTGCTCAGTAGATAAAACGATTTCTTGACATAACTGTTATCCTGGTAGACTAAAACCCATCTTACACTTACCGATCAGACAAAGTAGCTTTCTTTATTGTTTTATCAATGCAATATGCAAAAAGAAATGCGTTACTTTTCAAGATCTTATGAAAACCTGGTATCAAAGTTCTAGATCTGTATGCACTTTCTAGAAATAGATGAAAAAGGTAAATTACACACAGTTCCCTAGAGTAATCATCTGCCCTAGACTGCAAGCCAAGTAGAGAGAGTTATTTCTGGAAAGAGTACTGCTGGGACAGTAGGTTTGGTAGTGAGGTGGTGGTGATGATGATGGTAGTGATGATGGTGATGGTGATGGCGCGTGAAGGTACTGATGCTGACGTCGTGCTCGCTGACGACGGCGTGGCTGGCGCTGCTGGGCGCGCTGCTGCGCTGGGAGGGCGCGCCGCGGTGGGCGCTGCCGCTGGTGGTGCTGCTCTACTGCGTCGTGTACCAGCTCGGCGTCAACAACCTGCCCTTCATACAGATCGCGGAGTCGCTCAGCCCACAGGTACACCCCCTGCCTTGCTTGCCTCAAGAAGCCTCCTGTGGTGTATTAAGGACTTCATGGTCGGCCATATCTATACCTACTCACTAGCTGTCACATTTTATGATTGTCACATTACATTTTGAACACGATCTGTCAATGGCGACGAAAAATAATCAAAATAAAGATTGTGTTAATAGAGATATAAAATGGACAAATTAAAAAAATATCGTGGCACCCTACGTGGAATGCTCACGAGACTCGACACATATATCGATCAGAGGGCAACGATGTCTGACGAAGACGTTACTGCTCGCTTCCGGGGCCTGAAGGAGACGATCCTGGCTATTCGGGAGGTACAACAGAAAATCGAGGATAAGACCGTCGACGACAAGGACGATGACGCTTATAATCAAGAACAAGAGTACAGGTACGACTTCGAAGAGCTTCATACAACGATAACAACTAAACTTTTAACAAAACAGACTCAGAATGAAGGTCAGCAACAGGGCCAGCAACAGCAACAACGCATACAACCAAGTGAATCCAGGCGTAGTAATACACCAAAAATACAATTTCAACCCCTACAACAATCAGAAACTTTCAACAATTTCAAAAAAAGACTAGAAGTGTATTTTCGATTGAACGACATATCGGAAGCGCACATGAAGTCGAATATCTTACTGACAACATTATCACCAGAAATCCACGAAAAACTTTGCGATTTAACATCACCAGAGGAACCAATGAATATGTCATTTGCTGATATTACTGAAATACTTGACGACTACTTAGACCCAAAACCTAGCAAATGGACGCTACAACATAAATTCATAACAAGAACGCAAAAAGCCGATGAAACTGCAGCGCAATACGCCGCAGAGCTGAAGAAACTTACCACTAACTGTGAATTCAATTGCCAACACTGTCAAAAAAATACATCAGAAAGTTTTTTATCTCTACAATTTATTAGGGGGCTGAAAGATAGCGATGCACGTACAAAAATATTACAAGACCGAACAGTATCTACATTCAAATCACTGACGCAGATTGCGACATCTATTGAAATGAGTAAGGCAGAAAACGCATCAATGATTATTAACGAACAACCAAGTACTAGTAGTGATCACATCAACAAAATCACTCCATACAAGAGACCGGTAGAACCAGGGCGAAGCCCAAGACAAATTACACCTAAAGATCTAAAAGGAAAATGCTTCCGCTGTGGTGCAAATCATGAATCAAACAAATGTGGCGCTATAAATGTTACATGCCATAAATGCAATAAAGTTGGTCATTTAGCTCGTGTGTGCCTACAGCGCCACTCTGATGCAAGTCTTAAAAATTATAAACCGAATACGAACCTATTAGAAGACTCAATGACAAGTGACCATGACGACTGGAATGATATAAATGTCATATCTAGAGACTCGTCAGAAAAATATATGATAACAGTACAAATTGAACACGTTACTATAAAGATGGAATTTGACACTGGAGCTACACTGACTTCAATGTCATTACGAGACTATCAAAAACTAAGCATTGGAAAAAGAATTTTTAAGACAAACATTAAGCTCAGAACCTATACTGGAGAAGTAATCAAACCAACAGGCGTGGCATACGTGCAATGCCGATGCCAAGGGAGAGAATTCCACGGAAAACTGTACGTTATTAACAACAACGTTGACCCCATTTTTGGCCGCAGCTGGATGAAAGAACTTAAAACACTGAATTTAGCAGAAATAAAAGCCGTACAACATATTGAAAACATTGAATTAGACCAGCTTCTGGAGCTCTACAAGACATCAGTCTTCAGAAACGACCTTGGCGAAATACCCAATTACAGAGGACACCTAAACCTGAAAGAAAACACTAAGCCAATTTTTATTAAACCACGTAGAATACCTTACGCTTTAAAAACCAAAGTGGATGAAGAAATAGAGCGACTATGCACACAAGGCGTCATCACGAAAGTTGATCACTCAGAATGGGGTACTCCAGTAGTACCAGTTGTAAAGCCAAATGGGAATATCCGATTATGCGCTGATTATAAGGTTACACTAAATAAAATTATACAAGATGAACAATATCCAATACCTATGATTGAAGATATTTTCACAGAAATGAACGGAGGTAAACTATTTTGTACACTCGACATAACTCAGGCTTACTTAAACATGGTAATGGATGAAGAGAGCGCAATGTTACAAACACTAAGTACACACAAAGGAACTTACAGAGTAAACAGGCTCATGTTCGGAGTTAAGGTCGCCCCAAGCCTGTGGCAGAAATTCATGGACAAACTCTTACAAGGGCTAGAAGGGGTTAAATGCTTCTTTGACGATATAATTATACAAGGAGCGAACCGAGAACAATTACTACAGAGGCTCAGACTCGTACTCGATAAACTAAAAGGAAGTAACCTTCGAGTAAACAAAGACAAGTGCCATTTTTTCAAAACAAGTATAAATTACCTTGGACACACTATCGACAAAGAAGGTCTACACAAAAATAGGGACAAGATAAACGCAATAGTTGAAACAGAACACCCAAAAAATACAGCAGAATTAAGAACATTTCTTGGGATAGCAAATTTTTACAACAAATTCATACCAAACTTAGCATCGATCACGAACCCACTAAACAACTTACTAAAAAAAGAATCCAGTTTTGCTTGGTCTGCAGAATGTGAACAAGCATTTATACAAATTAAGAGAGAAATTGTAAGTGAAAGAGTATTGATACACTTTGACTCTAAGAAGCACTTAGTGCTATCAACAGACGCATCGCCACTGGGACTCGGAGCAGTACTGTCACATAGGCTTCCAGATGGATCAGAAAGACCTATAGCATTTGCTTCGAGGACGCTGTCTAGTAGCGAGAAGAATTACAGTCAAATCGACAAGGAAGCTACAGCGATATACTGGGGATTGAAAAAGTTTTTCTACTATTGTTATGGTCGAAAATTCATTCTTGTTACAGACCATAAACCACTGACCGTAATTTTCCACCCACATCAAACGCTACCAGCAATGAGTACAATGAGGTTGTTTCACTACGCTCACTTCTTATCTGGATTTGACTACACTATTGAATACAGAACTTCTGCGAACAACTCAAATGCAGATTATTTATCGAGGTTTCCAGTAGAAAACACCAAGACCAACAGTATTGACCAAAATCACAGTTTCCAATTTCAGCAAATCCATACCATTGATATAAATCCAGATGTCATAGCGAAGGAAACAAGAAACGATGCCGACTGTACGATTTTGTTACACGCATTGGAAACTGGCAAATCACTAAAAACACTCGGTTATAAGGACAATGAATTTACTTTGCATGATGGCTGTTTATTGAGAGGTTCACGAGTCTTCATTCCAAGATCACTACGGGAACATGTGCTCGACGAACTACACCTCGGTCACCCAGGTATTGTAAAAATGAAGCTATTGGCTCGCAGTTTCGTATACTGGAAAGGAATTGACAACGAGATTGAGACTAAAGTGAAGTCATGTAGAACCTGTAGATTACAACAAAATGAACCAGAGAAGGCACCACTACACCATTGGGAACAGCCAAATGGCCCCTGGCAAAGACTTCATATTGATTTCGCTGGACCTGTGCACGGACACCAACTTTTAATTATTGTAGATGCATTTTCCAAATGGACTGAGATTATACCAACCAAATCAACTACAAGCTCTTGGTGCATACAGAAATTGAAAGAACTGTTTTGCACCTTTGGGACACCTCACGTCTTGGTTTCAGACAATGGTCGACAATTCGTTTCGGAAGAGTTCGAAAAATACTTAAAATATAGTAAGATCGTTCATAAGACATCCGCTCCTTACCACCCTGCAACCAATGGGCAAGCAGAGCGTTTTGTGCAGACAGTTAAGAGAATCTTACGAAGCTTAGATGGGGAAGGAGGTAACCTATCAGAGAAGTTAGTGACTGTCAAAAGTCGTCTCCGACGGACGCCAAATGTGAATGGTAAATCTCCGTACCAGCTGATGTTTGGTAGAGAAGTACGCACGGCACTACATGCTATGTTTTTAAGGAAAGAAAAGGTGGCCGCATCAACGCATCAAGAGATCAGTGTCAGAGAGTTCAACCCAGGCGATCGGGTACAGGCTCGTGACTACACGAGTGCTGCGCAGCGGTGGCAGTTTGGAACTATTATTAAACGTTTGGGCCTACTGCACTATGAAGTTCGCACCGACAACGGTGATGTATGGCGCCGACACCTCGACCAGCTCTTGGGTGCACCCTTGATCCGCAGCAGCTAGGAGGGGAGAGCTGTGGTGTATTAAGGACTTCATGGTCGGCCATATCTATACCTACTCACTAGCTGTCACATTTTATGATTGTCACATTACATTTTGAACACGATCTGTCACCTCCCATTGGCAAATAATTATTCAATCAAATCTTTCCTCTATATATTATTAATATGTATGCATAAACTCTCGTGGCCATGTTAAAAAACAAATCCTTTCGTTTCAGATGAAAAGTTTAGGCACGGCGATAATCTACTGCGTCATGTTTATAGCCAACTTCTTAGTGCTGTTCCTCTTCGGGCCCACGGTGGCGCTCGTGGGGCTCGACGGTACCTTCTTCATATTTGCCGGCATCGGCGCCGTCACTACCGTAGTGTTGTACTTCCTGATGAGGGAGACGAGGAATGTGCCTTTCGAGGTAATCCAGGAAACGTACGCGCAAGGATATTTGTACCGCAAGAGCAAGAAGACATAGGCCACAGTATTAAGATTTTTTATTTTGTATATTTGTAAATAAATAAAATATGATTAAGTTTAATATAAGTTTATGATGGAAAGACGAGCTCGATAGTCGATTCCTACTTGAAACACGAAACGAGGAGCAGTGGGATGATCATGGCTGAAAATAAATAAAAATGAGTTTACAATAAATATTTTGTTTTGTGTAAAGGAAAACTTATTTCGAACAGTGCGTTCTGGAGTTAAGAAGAAGCGAGGCGTTTACATAAAGAATTATTGCCGTGCCTCAATGAGTTGTCTGGTGACCAGAGGGCTGGTTCGTACCTCTGACTACGGTTCAAAGAGTAAAAAGGAAATAGCAACCAGCCTTCTGGGGGGGCTATTCTGGGCACCTTACCCGCAGGCATCGCGATCTAAGTATTTTATTTCATCATCATCAGCTCATATATTATCGTAAGTGTACCAGTCGTGGCCACGGTACCAGTAATGGCCAAAAATTAAAAGAAACATCTAGAATTCGGACATGAGCGAATGTTTTTACATTGGGATCACTGTGACATAGACTTTAGACATCGAACTATCTAAGTTTAACGTTTTATTGAATTCAGTCAGTTACATGTACAAATATGGGCGAATACAAAGTGTAAGGTGATTTGAAATTGACAACGACGGCTTTTATTAAGGAAATCGTTAAGGCGGTGAGCAGAAAGTTTCACTTGTAAAATAGTATTGCTTAATTAAAATCAAAATTAGTTTTGTTTCATGTGGTAACCATAAAATAAAGATAAACTTAGACTAAGACTGGGGTATCCATTAATGAATTTTCCCTGTCCAAGACTGGGTCACAAAACTACAACTTTTATTTGTTAAATTAATTGAATCCAGCTTTGCCGTATCTCACGCGCAACACATTACAAATATTAAATAAGGACTGGACTTTACAGTTTCACTATATTCAGCGCTGAAACTTTCACAATTTTGGTAATATTTCACAAAAACCTGTTTTTTTTTTCTTAAACTGGCCACCATTGGGTCATTTACCATACGTCTCCACAGAGGGGCACGAGCCTCCCTTTACAACGAGTGGGTTTTAGGCCATATTGGGGACTTTTAGGATAGGGATTTTCATATTATAATGTTTATTTTTTATTAGTTTAAGTAATACCTATAGTAAGTATTTTTTTTTACTTAATTCAAACATAATCGAATTTATTTTGACTATTTCTGACTGCAACGGAGTAGGACTGTCATGTACATAGAACTGACAGTCACTTCAGTCAGTCAGTCAGTTGTCAGTCAATCGTTATTATTTTATCTTAAATCGGTTTGTTTTATTGCATTTAATTACGTTATTTCTTTGTAATTATGAGTTAAATACTCTAAATCAAGTTTAGGGTCAGTGATCAAACATAAAAATCACAATATCAAAGTAAATTTCAAAAATGGGTCTGTTATCTGACCCGGAATACGGTTCTGTGAAGTGGGTGAAGATTCTGAAGAAGATCCACGCGCCCTTGAGTTTCCTGTGCTATGCCGGTGCCTTGGTGTGGTTCGTGCTGCTCGGCCACCGCGAGTTCAACAACGAGACGTACTTCTCGGAGAACGCCCTGCTCCCCGGCTTGGTGACCAATGAATTCAACGGGGAGCAGACCGCCAAGCAGTTTTTAAAGGAATTATTCGTGGAATTGGAGGTATGTCTATACTAATATTATAAAGAGGAAAGATTTGTTTGTTTGTTTGTTTGTTTGTAATGAATAGGCTCCGAAACTACTGGACCGATTTCAAAAATTCTTTCACCTTTGGAAAGCTACATTATCCCCGAGTAACATAGGCTATATTTTATCCCTGTATTCCCACGGGAACGGGAACTACGCGGGTAAAACCGCGGGGAGGCAGCTAGTTGATAATAAGTACATATTTGTGGGTTTTACATGTATCTAGTTGGAAACGGAAATAAAAAAGGGGTTGGTAGGTACTTACTGTGAGTTTTGAAAATCGAAGTCAAATAGTAATTTAACGAAATAAGTACGATCGCATCAATCAAAATCTTACAAATATCAGTCTTATAAATATTATCATTATATTACAATAGCCCAATGTCAGAAGACAACCTGCACAACTACAATCTTCAGAAAAACATTCTTGTATTATATCAATGAAATGTTGTGTTTTAGGACAAGTACAGTGAGAATGAAATGATCCCGGTGCCGTGGCTGGTGGGCAAGATGTCGCAGCTGCACCTGGAGACCTACACGCACAACTTCACACTCAACTATCCAATGGGACAGGGCCAGGTGAGGAAACACTATATATATATAAAACAAAGTCCGCGCCGCCTCTGTCTGTCTGAACATGATGAACACAAAAACTACTCAACAGATTTTCATGCGGTTTTCACCAAATTATTAAGTATTTCATGGGGAAGGTTTATAATAATATGTATAATACATCAATTTGGACCCATATAGTATATTTTTATTTTATTTATATGGAAGAGTATGTACCTACATAGTATGACATTAGCACAAAAATATGTAAAAAAGAAACAAGTAGGTACATTACTATTTTGCACCAATGCTACCATAATATGCTATCTGACTTAGCTTTTTAACCGACTTCTTACATACATTTTACTTACTTTGTATATACATCAATACATAATTTTCTATGATAGTGTAGGTAGTTTTTTATTACATATTTTTATATCATTTTGTATTCTTCTATCATTGTACATTAGCAAAATTCTAATGACTATGAAGCTGGTCAGCTTGTAGATTTTGGGGTTGAATCTGCATGACATCTGCAAAAAAGCAAAAAAGGATCACCGACAGGTTTTTAGTGGGTATGCCTCTCTCAGCAGAGGAGAGTCCCGCATAAGTACCCACACCGTCCCTTTAAGGTGTGGGGGTATGCGTAATGCATTTTCCTGTCGTCGTTTGTGACGATGGTGTGTGTGTGCAGGTGTACCACGGCACGAACGTGTACGGCATCCTGCGCGCGTCGCGGGCGGCGTCGCTGGAGGCGCTGGTGGTGGCGGCGCCGCACCGCGCGCTGCACTCGCACCAGAAGGGCACCGCCGCCGGCGTCGCGCTCATGCTCGCCTTCGCACACTTCGCACGATGTGAGTACTGCACTATTAATTATGCTGATTGTAATGATGTATTGATTTCACTCCTTAAAATGGTATTTTTTATCCTGTTACTTAGTGATCTGCTTTCTTAATCTAATTTGTTGTCAGATTTTCATCAGTAAATGTATATTTAGCTGAGTTGTGCACCCATTGATGCCATTCTCGTCATCTGTCTGAGAATCAAAAGGATAATAATAATATTTTTATTTTAATGTAATATGTTATACAGTGCAACCTTAATATAACGAACCTCAATATAACGACTTCCTCGATTTAACAAATTCTTCGTAATCCCCTTGAATTGTCCATAAGATTCCATATAAAATATACCTTTACATTGCGAACATTCTTTGCGTACAACCTCTTTATAACGAATTTTCAACTACAAGAAAAAGTATTCATACCTCTAATTAACGAATTTTGCCAACCCAAAACCTTTATATAAAGTTTCCACCAATAATATAACTCTTAATCTTATAATGTGATTCATGTCTCGACATGTTTCGACACGCTTTTGTTTGTAAAGTAATCATTGTTGTTTTGATGGAAAGTAATGTAAACACCTCTGCTCGTCACTATTGTTAAAGATTTAAGTTAAAATGGCTCAGAAACGTAAAAGGTGTTCCTTATCGGTCGCAGAAAAGCGAAACATCATTAATTATGTTGACCAAAATCCCATGACGAAAAAATTAGACATAGCTAATAAGTTCGGGATTCCCGCAAGTCTTGTATATTAGCTACAATTTTAAAATCTAAAGATAAGTTTTCAGAAGAAAGTGGTTTGAATATAAACAGTAAAAGATTAAAATCATGCATTACCTCTTTATAACGAATTTTAGACCAATCTAACCTCAACATAACAAACCTCAGTTCAACGAATTACTTGATATTACGAATATTTTCTTGTTCCCCTCCGATTTGTTATATCGAGGTTGCACTGTATTTACTTATTTAATTGGAACATTGGTGGAATTTTTGTTATTAATTCTAAATCAATTTAACCCCTTGTGCATATTGTCATCAGACAGATTGATTGATATAAACAATGTTGCTTTAACTTTAAAAGTTGTATGTTCCAGCTCTCTGATTGTCAGAATACAAGCTTGGCTTAGTTTGCTACTAGATAAGATGCTATAAATGAACTTAGACTGTATTCTTATTAAAAATATCTTATTAAACTTTTCAGCACAGAAATACTGGGCGAAAGACATAATATTCCTCGTGACGGAACACGAGCAACTAGGAATGCAGGCGTGGCTGGAGGCCTACCACGGCTTGGACAACGACGTGGGCACCTTCTACAAGAGCCTCGGCAGCTTCTGGAAGCCTGGTACTCCCAGTCTCGACTTCGGCAAGTTGGTGTCGGGCTTCAATCTGGGAGACCACAAGCGGTGCCTCGACCCCGGGGTGCTGAAGGGACGGTCCGGAGCCATACAAGCAGCCATCAATTTAGAATTCCATGTGCCTAATATAAGTAAGTGATTTAATAACTTTTAAAAGCAGATAGACACAATATCTATATATATAAAACGAAAGTCCCTGCTGCCTCTGTCTGTCTGTCTAAACGCGATGAACACAAAACTACTGAACAGATTTTCATGCGGTTTTCACCAAATTACGGAGTATTTCATGGGGAACATTTTTATGTATAATACATCAATTTGGACCCGGTAGGTGGCGCTGGTGATCTTCAATTTTTTTCCAAGTTAATCAATGTTAATCAGTTGTTCAATGTTAATCCAAGCTATAAACTATCTGTGTTCAAAATGTGTTCAGTAGTTATTGCGTGAAAGAGTAACAAACATACATAAGTGAATATTTAATGATGGTAATTATATGTGTGGCGTCGCGTGGTGTCGCAGAGTACATCGAGGTGAAGGTGGAGGGGCTGAACGGGCAGCTGCCCAACCTGGACCTGGTCAACCTGGTGCACAAGCTGTGCGTCAAGTCCGGCATACACCACTCCTATAAAAACAGGTAATAACTACTATATACCACTAACAAAACAATTTTATTTGTATAGGGTGTACAATACATTGCATTAGTCTATCTATACTAATATTATGAAGAGGAAAGATTTGTTTGTTTGTAACGAATAGGCGCCGAAACTACCGAACCGATCTGCCCAATTCTTTCATAGAAAATAAAAATGAAAATCCTTTTATTGGTAAACACACATTTCGGTGGAGACGTATGTGAGCTGGTGCTGATGAGAGCTATTGGTCCGGCAGCTACTCGTGGGTGCGGCGCAACAAGATGGACGAGTGGTCCAGCAGCGTGCGGACCCTGCTGGACATGCTCGCCGCGCAGCTCGCCGGGGTGAGACCTCTACACTTCATACACCTACGAGTCTCATAGACACTTTATGTACATTCATTTTAGAAAATAACTACCCTAAATGCCCCACCGTAGTTGTGAGCCCCAGTCTTGCCTAGGACAAACAATTGTATGTGTGAATATTCGAGGTTTGTTTGCTCTGTGTCTTTATAAATATCTTTAATATTACAGTATAGTTATTAGTTATTTACAATATAGTTATTTCGAATTGGCTTTAGATCAACAATTAATTCTTTACTGATCCACTTCCACCCTATATGATATGGATGCTAAAAAGCAATAATGTGTCAACCCACAAAAAGTCGAATTCAAAGGTTTTGATATATTTTCATATTTCATCACGTATTTAACATTCTACAAATGTGTTTCAAGTCATCAAAAACATAAAAGTACATAAAAAATGGATTATGTCATACAAAAAGTCATAAATCACATAAACATTATAATCTTTAAACGCCATTTTCTCAAAACCAAGTTTACGAGGGTTAACACATTATTGCTCATCAGCATCCATATGTATGTTTGTATATTAAAGTATGTATGGATAGTGATGGAATTATTATTGTGTAGGTGCCGAACGGCAACCACGGTCTGTTCCACCGGTTCGGCATCGAGGCGGTGACCCTGGAGGGCCGCGGCGCCGACGAGCCGGCGGGCGCCCCCGGGGCCACCGCGCTGGGCGGCGCCTCGTTCCGGCGGCTCGGCGTGCTGCTGGAGAGCGTGCTGCGCTCGCTCAACAACCTGCTCGAGAAGTTCCACCAGAGCTACTTCTTCTATCTCCTCGCTGCCACCAACCGGTTCGTGTCCATCGGTGAGTCTCTATAAACATCATCAGCATCAGCTCATATACGTCTCCACCAAGCTCGAGCCTCCCCTAACAACGAAGGGATTTAGGCCATAGTCCACCACGCAGGCCTACTGCGGTGCGAATTTCACATGCCAATTGTGACATCTCGGGCATGCAGGTTTCCTCACGATGTTTTTCCTTCACCGAAAGCCAGTGGTGTGAATCCGTGCGTAAGTTTTTATAAACACTGCAGCTCATGCTCTTGCAGTAGAAACGTATCAGAGCTGATTATGATGGTTATCATCATGAGATGTTATAAACCCTAGACAGGCACTTATGAAGATCCAAATTACTGAAATTTGCACCAAGTTAGTCCTCAGAGATAGTTTTTGCTATATATACTTAGAAGAGTAAAAAGACTGCATGCTATGTTGAATAAAGGGTGTGTAGCGTTTCGCTCACCTACAGAGCATACTGCCAATGTAAGGACTTTCCAAGTTGGGCAGAGAGTCCAAGTAAGAAACTATAGTGATAACAAGAAATGGGAATTCGGAACTATAACTAAACGTTTTGGACGACTACATTATGAAATTTTAACGGACTCCGGTTTAACATGGAGAAGGCACATCGACCAGATGCTGGGCACGTCGGTCAGGAGGGGATAATTAAGGGGGGAGTTCTGCTATATATACTTAGAAGAGTAAAAAGATGACAGGTTTCATAAATGTCATTGAATAAAAATATTTGCTTAAGAGCTTGGGTAAGCCTATATGAATAAAAGGTATTTCAACTGATGATGGAAATTAATAATTAAGATTAGTAATAAATATTTATTTATCATAGAATAATATTTTATGTCCATATTTGTGTATTAGTATCAATTTCATATTACCCCAGGTCAATACATGCCGTTGCTGTGCCTCCTCTGCGCCGCCATGCTGATCAAGGCGCTGTACCTGTGGGTGAGCGTGCAGGACGACGAGGACACAGACAAACAAACAAACAACACGAAGAAACCTAAAGGAGACGAAGCCAAGTCCAGTATGGACGTGATCAACATCGGCGCGAACTACCTCCTGGTGCATCTTATAGGATATGCAGTTATGAACTCGCCGATGCTGTTCAGTTGGATTGGTAAGTTTTTCGCAGTTCTTCCTGTAGGGATACAGGGATAAAATATAGCCTATGCCATTCCCTGATGTGGCTTTTTATTAGTGAAAGAATTATGCAATTTGGGTCGGTAGTTTTGGAGCCAATAATATACAAACAAAAAAATTAAAATTGTGGTATTCATAAAGAGAGGTTTTTGATAAATGTACAGAACCATACTAGTTCACCGGTCGGTAATAGATGGCGTTATTCTATGCCAATATTCTGGGTTCATTTTCTGAAATAGTTAAATTTTATGGCATTGTAATAATTATAAATGTAAATGGGGCTCCATGAGGAGACGCTGTAGCGGCAGTGGGGGGACCAGGGATGGAGTAGCGTCGTAGGGGTGTGCAGGAGTGATACCTGTTTAGCCTTTCGACGAAAAGTACATTGCGCTTTGTCCCTTTCACTGCCTATACAGTTGCCTTGTGATAAAAAAAAAAATATCTATAAAGTTTTCGCAATATATACAGAAAAAATCTTTATTTTCCTGAAATCAGCAAAAGGAAACATAACAGTAAAAAACTAAAATATTTTGATTATAATATCTCTCTGTAACTCCACAGGTGCGTCATACGGTTTTCCATCGGAGGTGTCTGTGTTCTACGGGCTGATCGGTACCAGCGTGTGCCTCGCCGTGGTGACTCCTCAGCTGCTCCGGCTAGTGGGGCGGAGTGGGGGTCGGCCGGGGGTCGGGGTCGGGGGTCGGCCGGGGGTCGGGGCTAGGGGTGTGCACCCCGAGGACCTGCGGCTGATGCACATCCTGGTCCTGATGGAGCTGGCCACGGCGAGCCTGGCGGTGGGCATGCACAACTTCGCCCTAGGGCTACTCATCGCCGTAGTGTACACCCCCCTTGCACTGGTAGCAGGGGTCGCCACTACAGGCGGCGGACGACTCAGGTTTGCTCATTTTTTCATATTAGATACTAAAAAACAATACTTTAATCTTAATTTATATTATAAATGCGAAAGTAACTCTGTTGTCTGTCTGTTGCGCTTTCACGCTAAAACTACTGAAATTAAATGAAATTTGGTACACAGATAATCCAAAGCCTGAGAAAGGATACAGGCTACTTTTTATCCCGGGAAAATTGAAGAACCCCCGGGAATTCGGACGAAGCCGCGGGGAGCAGAAAAACTGCCTCCGCGCGGTTTTACCTGCGTAGTTCCCGTTCCCGTGGGAATACAGGGATAAAACATAGCCTATGTCACTCAGTGATAATGTAGTTTGTGAATGGTGAAACAAATTGTAATATTATAAATTTAGCTTAATCATTTGTTTATTGCCAGCTCTTCTCAGTAAAAAACAACTATCAGAACGCGAGCATCAATAGTGACTATTCATAAGTGCTTTGAGGCCTATTTGAATAAAAATCTGGTGGGGCTGTGCCGGGGCACACGGCCGTTGGTTTTAACGTGAAACGTCTATGTTAGCGAATCGCTTTTAAACTAAAAGATTGAAATGACCCCGACACGAACTCAATGTTATAACAGCGAGCTCAAAAATCAAAAAAATCAAAATCTTTTTTATTCAAATAGGCCTCAATAAAGCACTTATGAATAGTCACTATTAAACACAGCTGACTATAAGTGAAATATTCACACCACATTTTTGTTGCTAAGACTAATAGTTTTTTAATTATTAAGGTACGATGATATAGACCTTTTTGTTACGGTCCACTTTTTAAACCTGGTACCCGTATGTTTCGGCGCGATTTTAAAGACGTTTCACGTCAAAAGATTTAGATTGTTTGATTTCCGTGTAGCGAGTTGTGGTTGCAAGTGCGTCGTGTACTGTGCGTGTGCGTGCACCCGCTGGCGGCGCTGTGGCTCGCGCTGGCGCTGTACGCGCGGGGTGTGGGGGGGGCGGGGTTGGACGAGGGTCCGGGGGCCGCCGCGAGGGCCGCGCTGGCCGCCATGCAGGCCATCATGTTCGCCATCGTCGACTCGCTGGTGAGAGACCCCTTTATATACTACTAGCTGCCTCCGCGCGGTTTTATCCGCGTAGTTCCCGTTCCCGTGGGAATACAGGGATAAAATATAGCCTATGTTACTCGGGGATAATATAGCTTTCCAAAGGTGAAAGAATTTTTGAAATCGGTCCAGTAGTTTCGGAGCCTATTCGTTACAAACAAACAAACAAATCTTTCCTCTTTATAATATTAGTATAGACTAGTTGACCCGCCAAACTCCCTACTACCTCAGAATCAATAAATAAAAAAGCTGAATAAAAATTGTAGAATGTTTCAACTTTGGTAAAAAAATGTCGTCAAAACTAAACTGAAACAAAAAGTAAAATAAATAAATAAATATCCTGGGACATTTTTCACACACGGCCAATCTGATTCCAAACTAAGCAATGCTTGTGATATGGTAACCAGACAAAGTCAAAGATATTTATTGCATTACAGGTAGGGTACATTAGATGTTATAACAAAATTGTAGACCATGACCGAAGCTAGGGTCAGCTTGCAGAAGTCGCGGTTAAAATCATTAGTGCACCTGTGAATAAAAAGCATAGAGGATCACTAACAGGTTTTTAGTGGGTATGCCTCTCTCAGCAGAAGAGAGTCCCACATAATCACCCTTAAGATCCTGTCGAAAAAAAAATGGTAACCAGATGGCTGATATACTACTTTTAAATACATACTTATATAAATGATTACATCCAGAAACAGATATATTCATGCATACAAATGTTTGCCTTGGGTGGGATTCGAACACGACTGGCGGCTTGTTAGGGTCACTAACCACAAAGCCAACCGGCTGAATGGAACCTACATCAAATTACATGTGTGTGTGTCACAGATCTACGGCAACTGGTTGTTCAACGTGGTGGCGACGGTGCTGCTGCCCATCTGGATCCTGTTCTGGCAGCTGCTGTGGAGCCGCGTGCCCGTCCAGCCCTGACCCAGGTGTCTCTGCCACCTCACTAGACCAACCTCTGCATCTACTGCACCCACCCGGGGCAAATCTAGAACTAATACATACAAACATTCTCCTACCCAAGTGGGGTCAAAATAATTTTTAATCAAAATTAAACCAGACTATAAATATGTGTATGTTCCATAAAACATCAATACCTGTCATTCTAAATGTTGCCAGATTACATCGAGCATGTAACCAATAGAGTAGCAATAGTGAGCCATTTGTTTAGCAACGCATCAATGATTTGTCATGTATAACTAACAAGCCACGCTCGAACTAAAACAGTACCCGACCAATAAGAGACCTGTGTGTACGTCTAGTGCAACACTTGACCTTGAGTCGGCCAATCAGAACACAGGGGCCGGCGCAGCGTTTTGGCATATTTTGTTTTCTAACAAAACTGTTAGCAGTTCTACTCTTTTGGTTACATGCTCGATGCCAGATTATTAAAGTGCATTTAAAAATTGTCTAATCTGGGAATCAAGCTCCGGACCTCCTCTACAGCTCGTACATTGGAGAAGCCATGCAAGTGTTTACACATATTTCAGTTTTACATAATTGAATGCCATTGCTTCACTTAAAACTGATTATGCTTATCGTGTTAAACTCTGCAAATACAATATTGTATAATCTATCCGTAGATCTCTCTGTTAGCTTTTTAACGAATATAAAATGTCTCGTTTTTAAGGTATTTATGATCAATGTTTATAGTCATACTCTGTCTAATTGTGGTATCTATTGCGACATTTGCGACTGAACGACTGAGCCGAGCTTGATAAACATTGTCAGGTACAAACTATATTATTTGCAAACAAACATAATTTATTTTGCGTTTATTATTATCGACGCTACAAATAGGTACTTTAGAATCCATAAAATATTGTATATACAGATAGATATTAGGAGGCTTATCGTGTATATATTGATTTTACGCAGATTTAAAGCTTATTTATACTTTTGATTTCAATACTATTTACCATTAGGGTTTATTCACGATGATTTACGAGTAAGTACCTCGGTAATTTTTATTTTTGTATGTATTCATTCCAAAGAGTTGGATTATTAAAAAATATAAAAAATAAATATGTAGTTTTATTTTCTAAAATTGTGTGGAACGTGATATGTGTAAGAAGGAAGTGATGACTCAAATGTCGGTTGACAGGGAATGGATTTAAACATATGTTGTACCGAGGGTCGGTATTCGTTTAGGCGGGATAAAGGCAGGAACAAGAAGGGCCCTTTTTGGGTTGCGGCTGAAAACCAGCGTGAGTGCCCTCGTATCATGCTGAGTCGCGACCTATTCCGGGCATCATGCAGCATTGCATATTATAGTTTATTTGTTCTTCGTGTATAGGTGTGTTTAGGTTGATGTAATTTTGTGTGTTGTTTTCTTTCTTTCTTTCTTTCTTTTTCTTAAACAAATAAAAAATATTTTATTTTGTAAGGAAGACCGACAGCTAAACATAATAATATAGATAAGAGAACAGAAGATGTATGACCATTAATAGGTCACCAATAAACTCTATAGTTTCTAGTATTTTGTAGCCATCTCATCTCCTAGTGTACAATCAAAATTAAATGGTAAAATATGATGTGTTAATTATCTCCATGAAAATTAAGAAAATGTCATGTCATGCATTGATACGAGTAATTTGTTTGCGCGGAACATAAATCCCTAATCTGGGCTGAAAAGTAATTCTATTTTCAGCTCTATAAATAGTTTAAAAAGCAAACACAATGTACCTCAAATGTTGATACCTTTAATCTTTAGGATATGATTGCTTTCTCGTGTAACTAGATTTTTTTTACATATTATAGTATCTTGCAATCTGTAAGCTTAGCTCTAAGCTACTTTTACCATAGGTAGAGTGATGGAAGGAAGGTTTATTTATATGAATAGTTTAATATTTTTCTATTTCAACACGGCATTTTCTATGACAGCCCGGTTGGCTTTGTGGTTAGTGACCCTGACTTTTAAGCGGCAGGTCGTGGGTTCTAATCCTACCCGAGACAAATATTTGTATGCATGAATACGTCTGTTTGTCCCGTGTCTGGATGTAAATATCTATATAAGTATGTATTTACAAGTAGTATAATATATAGTATATCAGCTATCTGGTTACCATAGCACAAGCTCTGCTTAGTTTGGAATCAGATTGGCCGTGTGTGAAAAATGTCCCAGGATATTTAATATTTTTTCTATATTTTTGAATAGTTACGTACTGACAAACATTACGCCATAAAATTAAGAACCTACGGAAGAGCGAGTGACTTGTTTATGTCATAAATCGCAATAGAGCTCGCACAGAACTAGATAATCCCCCGGCTCTGTCTATTTATTCAGCATTTGATTGTAATATGATCGAGATAACGAGACGACATCAGCCGCTCCACCGCCGCCCGGGATCAGTTCTGAACTAACGCACGCTCCGAGTGCGTCTCCCGAACATAAACTGTGCAATCATTGTATTTTAATCAAAATGGCCATTCTTATTCAAATTGGATGTACCGGGCTGAGTAAGTACCTAATATAAATAAATATCGTAATATTTTTATTCGGGTACCCGGCATTCTATATATTCGCGGGAAGAAAAGATTCTTCCAGGATATATTCTAGTGGTAAATTTGCTTTAAAATCCGTCGTTCATGATTGGGACACGTCCAGTCACACTTTGGGATATTTCTTTAGGTTTTAACAGCTCAATAGCTAAAGTAACGTACGTAGGTACGCCGTGGAACGCAGGTATAAAGGTTCGATTTTCGACTTTATGTGACAGATACTTCGAATAATATATGACAGAGACAACCCCGATGGTATCTCGCATCACTAGTATTATGGCAATTCAGTAACAGAAACAATTCCTATGATTGTTCGCAGTACCTTATCAAAAACCACGCTTTTGTTATTTCATAGTACGAGGTAGGTACGAGCTAAAAACATTTATAGTTACTGACCACATGGCTCATCCTCGGTGTCTGATTCAGATATTAAAATACGACGACGATGAATCTTCCGCTTCCGTCCAATTTTTTCTTCCTGTTGTCCGCGTTTCCTTTTCTTCCCATGTTGAAAGACGTTTCGACACTTATAATATAATTATTTGATGACACGTGCGAAGGCCTGAGCACGGAAACAAAGAATGAGCTCTGATGGCCGCCGATCGGGGAAGGTAAGTAAGGAGGAGGGTAAGCAATTTTATTTAATTTTTAAACTACCCTCTAAAAATCCGTGCAAGGCTGGTACATGGAGGCATAGCTACAACTCGTAAACATAGTCGCAAAGAATGAAGCTGTTCACATAATTGTGATCGAACTTCACGTACAGGTTAGTTCGGTTGATCATCAATTTCTTTTGACTGATAGCATTTCTTGACCGCAGAAAATTATAGAGAACGATTTATTAAGCGTAACCTACTTAGTTGTCATGTAGGTATATGATAGAAGTGGGACTACCTACATACCTAGTTTATTTCCTTATCGTATTGATAGGTAATCAATTAGAAATTATTTTTAGTAGTTACCGGCCGTGACTTTGCCTGGATTTCGGGTATGAGGCATTCAGATATGTTAGTGAGGAAAGTTACCACTTAGTGACATAGTGTGCTGCTTATAATTAGGGCAGTTGATTTGATGTCCTATTGCCTGATGATCTAAATCGTTTAATTTTGTTAAAAATGAATTTAAATAAAAAATAAGTAAGTACTAAAAATAAAATTTATTTTTTATCTTGTTTAGTAGGTAGCACAAGATTCTTAGTTGAGATAGATATTTAACTATTTGAGATTTACGAGTAAAATGTTACTGTCAATATATTTATTTAGTTATAGATCGCATCCATTACCGTGCAGTTCCATATTACAGTATGTTTCCTGTGCCTGAGCATGGGCGTGATGTTCGCGTGGCCGTCGTCGACGCTGCAGCTGTTCGCGTCGGCGAGCACGCCGCTCCACCGGCCCATGGCGGAGGGCGAGCTGGCGCTGCTCGGCAGCCTGTCCTCGCTGGGCGCGCTGGTGGCCACGCCGGTGTCCGGCTTCTGCCTCGACACCCTCGGCCGCAAGTACACCGCGCTCGCCTCCGCCTTGATCAGCGTGGTCTGTATCTACCTTACCTGCCGATGCTCTGTCGATAGATATATACATGCATTGCATTTCTCGTGTGTCATTTTCTTCAAATGTCCTTCTCCCCCAGTAACGTCCCGCAGAGGACACTAACGTTACCTCCTTAGGTACAGTTGAGAACCTTTTGCGCTCACCAAATTGTTAGCGTAAAGCTAAAAAATCCGTCAGAGGTTAACACCACATGTGTTGAATAAATGGTTTCAGTAGCGGTGATACTGGCTAGTTTATTCCTGACTCAGTGCAGTATGGGGTGTTCGCAGACGTCGTGGTCGATGATAGCGCTGAGCGACCGCGTGGAGGTGGTGCTGGCGGCCATGTTCGTGGCGGGGCTGGCGGGGGCGGCGATCCTGGTGGTGCCGGTGTACATCGGCGAGGTGTGCCAGCAGTCCGTGCGGGGCGCGCTCACGTCGGGCTCGCTGGTGTTCTACGGGCTGGGCATGCTGGTGTCGTACCTGGTGGGCGGCTACCTGCCCTACCGCGCCATGGTGCTGGCGTGCCTGGCGCTGGCGGCGCTCAGCGCGCTGCTCGTCACGCTGCTCAGGGAGTCGCCCACCTGCCTCATGGTCAAGGGCCGGGAGGAGGTACTGTATATCTTGTACTACGGGCTGGGCATGCTGGTGTCGTACCTGGTGGGCGGCTACCTGCCCTACCGCGCCATGGTGCTGGCGTGCCTGGCGCTGGCGGCGCTCAGCGCGCTGCTCGTCACGCTGCTCAGGGAGTCGCCCACCTGCCTCATGGTCAAGGGCCGGGAGGAGGTACTGTATATCTTGTACTACGGGCTGGGCATGCTGGTGTCGTACCTGGTGGGCGGCTACCTGCCCTACCGCGCCATGGTGCTGGCGTGCCTGGCGCTGGCGGCGCTCAGCGCGCTGCTCGTCACGCTGCTCAGGGAGTCGCCCACCTGCCTCATGGTCAAGGGCCGGGAGGAGGTACTGTATATCTTGTACTACGGGCTGGGCTGGGCATGCTGGTGTCGTACCTGGTGGGCGGCTACCTGCCCTACCGCGCCATGGTGCTGGCGTGCCTGGCGCTGGCGGCGCTCAGCGCGCTGCTCGTCACGCTGCTCAGGGAGTCGCCCACCTGCCTCATGGTCAAGGGCCGGGAGGAGGTACTGTATATCTTGTACTACGGGCTGGGCATGCTGGTGTCGTACCTGGTGGGCGGCTACCTGCCCTACCGCGCCATGGTGCTGGCGTGCCTGGCGCTGGCGGCGCTCAGCGCGCTGCTCGTCACGCTGCTCAGGGAGTCGCCCACCTGCCTCATGGTCAAGGGCCGGGAGGAGGTACTGTATATCTTGTACTACGGGCTGGGCATGCTGGTGTCGTACCTGGTGGGCGGCTACCTGCCCTACCGCGCCATGGTGCTGGCGTGCCTGGCGCTGGCGGCGCTCAGCGCGCTGCTCGTCACGCTGCTCAGGGAGTCGCCCACCTGCCTCATGGTCAAGGGCCGGGAGGAGGTACTGTATATCTTGTACTACGGGCTGGGCATGCTGGTGTCGTACCTGGTGGGCGGCTACCTGCCCTACCGCGCCATGGTGCTGGCGTGCCTGGCGCTGGCGGCGCTCAGCGCGCTGCTCGTCACGCTGCTCAGGGAGTCGCCCACCTGCCTCATGGTCAAGGGCCGGGAGGAGGTACTGTATATCTTGTACTACGGGCTGGGCATGCTGGTGTCGTACCTGGTGGGCGGCTACCTGCCCTACCGCGCCATGGTGCTGGCGTGCCTGGCGCTGGCGGCGCTCAGCGCGCTGCTCGTCACGCTGCTCAGGGAGTCGCCCACCTGCCTCATGGTCAAGGGCCGGGAGGAGGTACTGTATATCTTGTACTACGGGCTGGGCATGCTGGTGTCGTACCTGGTGGGCGGCTACCTGCCCTACCGCGCCATGGTGCTGGCGTGCCTGGCGCTGGCGGCGCTCAGCGCGCTGCTCGTCACGCTGCTCAGGGAGTCGCCCACCTGCCTCATGGTCAAGGGCCGGGAGGAGGTACTGTATATCTTGTACTACGGGCTGGGCATGCTGGTGTCGTACCTGGTGGGCGGCTACCTGCCCTACCGCGCCATGGTGCTGGCGTGCCTGGCGCTGGCGGCGCTCAGCGCGCTGCTCGTCACGCTGCTCAGGGAGTCGCCCACCTGCCTCATGGTCAAGGGCCGGGAGGAGGTACTGTATATCTTGTACTACGGGCTGGGCATGCTGGTGTCGTACCTGGTGGGCGGCTACCTGCCCTACCGCGCCATGGTGCTGGCGTGCCTGGCGCTGGCGGCGCTCAGCGCGCTGCTCGTCACGCTGCTCAGGGAGTCGCCCACCTGCCTCATGGTCAAGGGCCGGGAGGAGGTACTGTATATCTTGTACTACGGGCTGGGCATGCTGGTGTCGTACCTGGTGGGCGGCTACCTGCCCTACCGCGCCATGGTGCTGGCGTGCCTGGCGCTGGCGGCGCTCAGCGCGCTGCTCGTCACGCTGCTCAGGGAGTCGCCCACCTGCCTCATGGTCAAGGGCCGGGAGGAGGTACTGTATATCTTGTACTACGGGCTGGGCATGCTGGTGTCGTACCTGGTGGGCGGCTACCTGCCCTACCGCGCCATGGTGCTGGCGTGCCTGGCGCTGGCGGCGCTCAGCGCGCTGCTCGTCACGCTGCTCAGGGAGTCGCCCACCTGCCTCATGGTCAAGGGCCGGGAGGAGGTACTGTATATCTTGTACTACGGGCTGGGCATGCTGGTGTCGTACCTGGTGGGCGGCTACCTGCCCTACCGCGCCATGGTGCTGGCGTGCCTGGCGCTGGCGGCGCTCAGCGCGCTGCTCGTCACGCTGCTCAGGGAGTCGCCCACCTGCCTCATGGTCAAGGGCCGGGAGGAGGTACTGTATATCTTGTACTACGGGCTGGGCATGCTGGTGTCGTACCTGGTGGGCGGCTACCTGCCCTACCGCGCCATGGTGCTGGCGTGCCTGGCGCTGGCGGCGCTCAGCGCGCTGCTCGTCACGCTGCTCAGGGAGTCGCCCACCTGCCTCATGGTCAAGGGCCGGGAGGAGGTACTGTATATCTTGTACTACGGGCTGGGCATGCTGGTGTCGTACCTGGTGGGCGGCTACCTGCCCTACCGCGCCATGGTGCTGGCGTGCCTGGCGCTGGCGGCGCTCAGCGCGCTGCTCGTCACGCTGCTCAGGGAGTCGCCCACCTGCCTCATGGTCAAGGGCCGGGAGGAGGTACTGTATATCTTGTACTACGGGCTGGGCATGCTGGTGTCGTACCTGGTGGGCGGCTACCTGCCCTACCGCGCCATGGTGCTGGCGTGCCTGGCGCTGGCGGCGCTCAGCGCGCTGCTCGTCACGCTGCTCAGGGAGTCGCCCACCTGCCTCATGGTCAAGGGCCGGGAGGAGGTACTGTATATCTTGTACTACGGGCTGGGCATGCTGGTGTCGTACCTGGTGGGCGGCTACCTGCCCTACCGCGCCATGGTGCTGGCGTGCCTGGCGCTGGCGGCGCTCAGCGCGCTGCTCGTCACGCTGCTCAGGGAGTCGCCCACCTGCCTCATGGTCAAGGGCCGGGAGGAGGTACTGTATATCTTGTACTACGGGCTGGGCATGCTGGTGTCGTACCTGGTGGGCGGCTACCTGCCCTACCGCGCCATGGTGCTGGCGTGCCTGGCGCTGGCGGCGCTCAGCGCGCTGCTCGTCACGCTGCTCAGGGAGTCGCCCACCTGCCTCATGGTCAAGGGCCGGGAGGAGGTACTGTATATCTTGTACTACGGGCTGGGCATGCTGGTGTCGTACCTGGTGGGCGGCTACCTGCCCTACCGCGCCATGGTGCTGGCGTGCCTGGCGCTGGCGGCGCTCAGCGCGCTGCTCGTCACGCTGCTCAGGGAGTCGCCCACCTGCCTCATGGTCAAGGGCCGGGAGGAGGTACTGTATATCTTGTACTACGGGCTGGGCATGCTGGTGTCGTACCTGGTGGGCGGCTACCTGCCCTACCGCGCCATGGTGCTGGCGTGCCTGGCGCTGGCGGCGCTCAGCGCGCTGCTCGTCACGCTGCTCAGGGAGTCGCCCACCTGCCTCATGGTCAAGGGCCGGGAGGAGGTACTGTATATCTTGTACTACGGGCTGGGCATGCTGGTGTCGTACCTGGTGGGCGGCTACCTGCCCTACCGCGCCATGGTGCTGGCGTGCCTGGCGCTGGCGGCGCTCAGCGCGCTGCTCGTCACGCTGCTCAGGGAGTCGCCCACCTGCCTCATGGTCAAGGGCCGGGAGGAGGTACTGTATATCTTGTACTACGGGCTGGGCTGGGCATGCTGGTGTCGTACCTGGTGGGCGGCTACCTGCCCTACCGCGCCATGGTGCTGGCGTGCCTGGCGCTGGCGGCGCTCAGCGCGCTGCTCGTCACGCTGCTCAGGGAGTCGCCCACCTGCCTCATGGTCAAGGGCCGGGAGGAGGTACTGTATATCTTGTACTACGGGCTGGGCTGGGCATGCTGGTGTCGTACCTGGTGGGCGGCTACCTGCCCTACCGCGCCATGGTGCTGGCGTGCCTGGCGCTGGCGGCGCTCAGCGCGCTGCTCGTCACGCTGCTCAGGGAGTCGCCCACCTGCCTCATGGTCAAGGGCCGGGAGGAGGTACTGTATATCTTGTACTACGGGCTGGGCATGCTGGTGTCGTACCTGGTGGGCGGCTACCTGCCCTACCGCGCCATGGTGCTGGCGTGCCTGGCGCTGGCGGCGCTCAGCGCGCTGCTCGTCACGCTGCTCAGGGAGTCGCCCACCTGCCTCATGGTCAAGGGCCGGGAGGAGGTACTGTATATCTTGTACTACGGGCTGGGCATGCTGGTGTCGTACCTGGTGGGCGGCTACCTGCCCTACCGCGCCATGGTGCTGGCGTGCCTGGCGCTGGCGGCGCTCAGCGCGCTGCTCGTCACGCTGCTCAGGGAGTCGCCCACCTGCCTCATGGTCAAGGGCCGGGAGGAGGTACTGTATATCTTGTACTACGGGCTGGGCTGGGCATGCTGGTGTCGTACCTGGTGGGCGGCTACCTGCCCTACCGCGCCATGGTGCTGGCGTGCCTGGCGCTGGCGGCGCTCAGCGCGCTGCTCGTCACGCTGCTCAGGGAGTCGCCCACCTGCCTCATGGTCAAGGGCCGGGAGGAGGTACTGTATATCTTGTACTACGGGCTGGGCATGCTGGTGTCGTACCTGGTGGGCGGCTACCTGCCCTACCGCGCCATGGTGCTGGCGTGCCTGGCGCTGGCGGCGCTCAGCGCGCTGCTCGTCACGCTGCTCAGGGAGTCGCCCACCTGCCTCATGGTCAAGGGCCGGGAGGAGGTACTGTATATCTTGTACTACGGGCTGGGCATGCTGGTGTCGTACCTGGTGGGCGGCTACCTGCCCTACCGCGCCATGGTGCTGGCGTGCCTGGCGCTGGCGGCGCTCAGCGCGCTGCTCGTCACGCTGCTCAGGGAGTCGCCCACCTGCCTCATGGTCAAGGGCCGGGAGGAGGTACTGTATATCTTGTACTACGGGCTGGGCATGCTGGTGTCGTACCTGGTGGGCGGCTACCTGCCCTACCGCGCCATGGTGCTGGCGTGCCTGGCGCTGGCGGCGCTCAGCGCGCTGCTCGTCACGCTGCTCAGGGAGTCGCCCACCTGCCTCATGGTCAAGGGCCGGGAGGAGGTACTGTATATCTTGTACTACGGGCTGGGCATGCTGGTGTCGTACCTGGTGGGCGGCTACCTGCCCTACCGCGCCATGGTGCTGGCGTGCCTGGCGCTGGCGGCGCTCAGCGCGCTGCTCGTCACGCTGCTCAGGGAGTCGCCCACCTGCCTCATGGTCAAGGGCCGGGAGGAGGTACTGTATATCTTGTACTACGGGCTGGGCATGCTGGTGTCGTACCTGGTGGGCGGCTACCTGCCCTACCGCGCCATGGTGCTGGCGTGCCTGGCGCTGGCGGCGCTCAGCGCGCTGCTCGTCACGCTGCTCAGGGAGTCGCCCACCTGCCTCATGGTCAAGGGCCGGGAGGAGGTACTGTATATCTTGTACTACGGGCTGGGCATGCTGGTGTCGTACCTGGTGGGCGGCTACCTGCCCTACCGCGCCATGGTGCTGGCGTGCCTGGCGCTGGCGGCGCTCAGCGCGCTGCTCGTCACGCTGCTCAGGGAGTCGCCCACCTGCCTCATGGTCAAGGGCCGGGAGGAGGTACTGTATATCTTGTACTACGGGCTGGGCATGCTGGTGTCGTACCTGGTGGGCGGCTACCTGCCCTACCGCGCCATGGTGCTGGCGTGCCTGGCGCTGGCGGCGCTCAGCGCGCTGCTCGTCACGCTGCTCAGGGAGTCGCCCACCTGCCTCATGGTCAAGGGCCGGGAGGAGGTACTGTATATCTTGTACTACGGGCTGGGCATGCTGGTGTCGTACCTGGTGGGCGGCTACCTGCCCTACCGCGCCATGGTGCTGGCGTGCCTGGCGCTGGCGGCGCTCAGCGCGCTGCTCGTCACGCTGCTCAGGGAGTCGCCCACCTGCCTCATGGTCAAGGGCCGGGAGGAGGTACTGTATATCTTGTACTACGGGCTGGGCATGCTGGTGTCGTACCTGGTGGGCGGCTACCTGCCCTACCGCGCCATGGTGCTGGCGTGCCTGGCGCTGGCGGCGCTCAGCGCGCTGCTCGTCACGCTGCTCAGGGAGTCGCCCACCTGCCTCATGGTCAAGGGCCGGGAGGAGGTACTGTATATCTTGTACTACGGGCTGGGCATGCTGGTGTCGTACCTGGTGGGCGGCTACCTGCCCTACCGCGCCATGGTGCTGGCGTGCCTGGCGCTGGCGGCATATCTCATATTACTAGGCGTATCTATTCTCACTATAATATTAGCGATACGATAATGTAAGCACATTTGAATTTGAATTCCAAAAATCGCAGAAAAATAATTAAATAAAAAACACATTGTGTTCTATCTTTAACTCGAGTCACGGACTGTCATTAATCTTCTAACATGATGCGTTTGCTTGCAGGAGGCGGCAAAAGCCATGGCTTTCTACCGCAGCTGCAAGCCCACCGACAAGCTCGTGCAGGAGGAGCTCGACGACATCCGGCGGGCGCTCAACCCACAGATGGATAACGGTACTTAACATACACTACCTACTTAGGAAAAATATACATTATATTAGTTATATAGGTAAGTACCTACATTACGCGTATGTTTGTGCGCACGTTAGATCTTTTAATTACAACCGCTTTGTCAGTTATTACTGTTTGTAAACGAATTTACCTACTTGTTTGTATAGTAAATCGTTTGTTAGCATTCTACTTATTGTCTTGATAACGGCGGTAGATAACAATTTTCGCATATTTAAGTATTCCTAATAGATTTTTATACGTGTTATGTTTTTGTTACAGATGCAACTCCTGAAGAAGAAAAGCTGCAGGTCGAAAGTCAGACTAAAGAAAAAATGTCGTTCATTAAGTTTTTGAGTAAGTCGCATTTTAGTTTTAGAATTTTCATGTATAATTTTCCTGCTTAATACTCGATCGACTTACATAACTTAAAATATTTTTTTAAATAAAATACGAAACACAAAGAAGAACCTCCAATGTGCACAAACAATAAGAAACAACGCCATCTAGTGGCGGATAGTAGAATATTGTTAGTAAATACTCGACATTGCTCTAATAAGTTCTGATTCCGTTTCAGGGAACTCCCGGTCGACGCGTCGCGCGCTGTTCCTGAACCTGGTGCTGGTGACGGCGGGCGTGTTCCAGGGGCTGGTGGTGGTGCAGGTGTACGCCGAGCCGCTGTTCGCGCTGGCCGTGCCGCGCGCGCCGCCCGCGCTGTGCAGCGTGCTGCTCGCCGCCGCCGCCGTGCTGGCCGGGCTCGCCGCCGCCGCGCTCACCGAGCGCGTCGGCCGCCGGGTGAGACGCCCTATATATAACTAGCTCCCGTTCGCTCCTGTCGTGGGAATACGGGGATAATATATAGCCTATGTTCACCGGAGAGTGTTGCTTGTGGTGTAGATCAAGGTGTTTCGGAAGCCAAAATGCAAACGAACAAAAAAAAAACAATCAAATCTCTCATTTTTATAATATTAGTGTAGATTAAATAGGTACATTACATTCTCATTACTAAATCCGCACTCTGAGTATATTACATTTCATTTAAATTAATAAATTTATGTTAAGCTCCTGAAAGGAGAACGCATAAAGATACAATGTTCATACATTTTCTGCATATGAACCGCTCAGAAAAATATCTAATCATAATCATCTCGTTTTATAAAATTTACATTTTCAGTCTAGATGTTTACATTGATTATTGTAATACGGGTTCTCCTAGTTCAGAAACCAACAATTTATTTTAAATTTGTACATGAGTTTGAATAGTTAAAGCAGTTGAGCAATATAGAATGCACATTGCAGCCCCTGATGATCTACGGGTCCCTGGCGGCGGGGCTGAGCTGCGCGGCGCTGGGGCTGCAGCTGCAGCTGGCGCGCGCGCCGGGCTGGCCGGCCGCGGCGCTGGTCTACTTGTTCTGCGCGTGCTACACCTGCGGCGCCGGCACCGTGCCCTTCGTGCTGCTCGCCGAGCTGTTCCTGCCAGAGGTATCATATCAACCATCCCTAGCTATCTCCTGCTCCTTTCTAGACCCCGTGTACTAACCGCCCACTCAAATATATCAAAATTCGTGGCTGTTCAGCTCAGCTCTCAAGCATCGTCATAATGTTCGCGTGACTCACTTAAGGTCTAGACAGACTGACTGCGTTTCAACGGCACTCACAAATTTTGTTAGTGCTAGTCTGGTCAAGCTCTAGTTTATAACAATTTAAAAAAAATTACGTGAGGCACTCGGGGACTGCCGCGGTAAAGCTATTGCATTGCATAGCATTTTGTATCAACTTATGCAATTATAATTTTATTTATTTATTTTAATAATAAATGCACTTTGTTCATTCATATTCAAAACACTTCATACACAAATTTTACAAGTACAGCTATTCACTGTTGTACATAAATACATATACACCTATATACTTTCTCATAAGCAGCTTATGTATTCGTCCGATTTCGGAGCAGCTCGTCTCGATTCGTGCGAGTTTCGTAGAGTCGTACAATACGTCTAATCGCACACAACGCCGTGTCGACTGTCGAAGACTGCCGAACTGAAACGACGTTAGACGATGCACGGCCTTCAAGCCACACCTCCTTGCCCGTCGGAGTGGGGGGTATTAGGTTTTTTTCGTTACGGAATTTCTTGATTCGGTCGCCGCGCTCAGAGCCCGCGATAAAAGCTATGCAATAGCTTAAAAATATATAAGTACTAGCTCATATAAATCTTAGAGAAAAGGTCTAATTTCATTGCCATGTTGGCCCAACGTACAAACATTTGTAGGTACCAATACGCCAACATCGCGTGCTTAGAAATGCAAATGGCCGCTACATGTACTAAATAAATGATACATTTGGATTTAAACAAAGGTTAGGTTAGAAAGGACGCCTTGTACATTGTAAAAATACTTGAGCATATATTTTGACGTGACAACGTCTTATAAATTGGTTTGCCGGGTGACACTTCAAGAAACTGCGTCACGCTCCGCTCACGTCACGTTAGGTTTTAAATTGTTACTATTATTTCATCCTTCTTCCTACTATACGAATGAATATTCACATTAAAATTATTTTTCATCCCACCATCTCGGAAAGAGTATTTTTAATCTTCAATATCTGAGTGGAAAAGCCGTTTTTATTCTCTAGAGGATAAAGTAAATTGAATTTGAAACATCGTGTGCACTAAGTTTGTGAATTAAAAAAAAACATTAAACCTATTTACTGCTACCTCTATGGTGCCGAATATATCATACAACTTTTTTTTTTTTTGCATTTAGTCATTTCCTCGCTGAGGTGGAATGAAAAGTTACGTGTTGCACTCGAGTGCAAAGATTTTTCACCTCGTGCTCTTTTGATTCCCTCGCTAACGCTCAGGATTCTAATTTTGAATCACTCGCTGCGCTCGTGATTCAATTTTAGAATCCTTCGCTTGCTCGGTCATCAAAATTGAACACGCGGTTAAAAAGCAACTTTGCACTCTTGTATAACAAATAACTATTACCACTCAAAGTCGTTGTCACGTAAAACTTTTTTTTAATAATATGCATTCTGATGTGCATACGTATTTGAATACTTAGGCTTTATGACGTGGTACCCTTGCCACGAAATAGAAACAAAATAATTACGCGCGAATACGGAAATTGAGTTTTGTTTTTTATAAATGTCAAACGCCATTTTTTCAAAACGTCAAAGAGTTAAGAAGATAGCAAACAAACACCGTGCCGAAGTCTGCCGAACTTAAACGACGTTAGACGATGTGTTAGGTTTTTTTCGTTACGGAATTTCTTGATTCGGTCGCCGCGCTCAGAGCCCGCGATAAAAGCTATGCAATAGCTTAAAAATCTGCATTGATGGTGGACCAGCTCGGACGCACAGAATATGCTGGTCGCACCACCACTAATTTCTATAGCCGCTGTATGGTCGGTGTCTCACTCGCTCGACATCCAGCGACCATGGTGTCTGATTGATTGATTTTCCGGGCGTAAAAACTATCGGTTTTGCTCCATCGATTTCGATTAACATTATTAGGTATATATTTATAAATTCAGGTAAAAAGCTACGTTTCGATGCTGATAGTGGAGTGGGCGTGGTTCTGCAACTCCATCATCCTGTTCATCTTCAACCCGCTGCTGAAGGCCATCGGGCTGGGCCCCGTGTTCTACATCTTCAGCGCGGTGTGCTTCCTCACGAGCGGGTTCGCGGCGCTGTACCAGCCGGAGACCAGGGGGCTGCCGGTCGACGTCATACAGACGCTCTTCACCGGCAAGAACAAGAAGCGAGCCCAACCGAAACTGTATTAATGATAATAAAGTAGACTTGTCTTTTTATTTAACTGGGGCATTATGCGGCTTGCAGACCGAGAGCTAAGCTAGGTTAATACTTGTGTACATACATAGTTTTAGTCTGCACACAACTAGCTTAGCTCTCGGGACTGCAGCCCGCGTTAGTGATAGCCGAGTCCCGCATTATAGTTCTATCAGCCAGAGAGTCAAGGGTTTATTTATTAGGTCAGTTTGGCGTTCGTGCATATACCCACACAGGTGACCGCTCTCTGTTTGATAGGACACGGGTTCCGTCCCGCACGGGGCCAATGGCCACAACCACAACGCCACCGCCGGGATATTTCCTGTAGTTTTTATACCTTACCTCAGTTAATTATGATACTGCCCAAATGAGTTAACAAGCAGTTACCAATCACGCTTCTAGCTTCTCGTGCGGCGGCGCTTGTGGCGTGTGACCCGGTCGCGGTGACCCCTCGGATAATTGGGATGTCGAGACCAGACCAAAGATACCTTACCTGTTAATAATAAATATTTTATACGACATATTTTTGGCTCTGGAATTATTATATTTAAATATATAAAGTAAGTAGCTGTTGGATATTTAAAATGAATAAAAAAATAAAACAGAACTGATAAAATGCAATTTATTTAAGTTTAAAACGTAAACAATAATAATACTCGAGTAGTGACGCGGCGCAGCGCGCAAATTATACTAACGAAGAGCGATCGCTGCACGAGCGACCAGCGACACGACGCCGTCACGAGTGACGTCACGTGTGGGTGCCGCGCGTGACGTCACTCGTGCCACATGACGCCGTGAGGAGTGACGTCACGTGTGGGTGCACATGACGCCGTGGGGAGTGACGTCACGCGTGGCAGCCACACGCCACGTGGCGCCAGTGCAGCGCTTTGTAACAATACCCCACCACCAGCACCAGCACAGGGCGCGACTCGCCAGCTCTCCCCGTCACACGCCCACTCGGCCATCTGTGGCGGCTTGGTACTAGTTGGTACCTCGCTACAGCTGGTGGATGCTATAGAGAGAGAGCCAGCGAGCCGCGCGGAACCAACAATCACAAAATGCTTCATTCAGCACTTAACATTAGTGTCTTTTGTAACATTATCGATAACGAAAACCAAGACAACGCCATCTGCCCGCCAGACCCCGGACCCACCGGGGCGGGGCTCCGGCGCGCTCGATCGCGGAAAGAAACTTAAATATACATTGCAAATACCTAACCACGACATATACTAATGTATAATCTTACAGTTAGTGTTATAGTAGAGCGAGGGCTTCGATGACATACAAGTAATTTGAGGATCGCACTCAAATTATCCTTCACAGCCCGTGTCGCAGAAACAAAACGACCTCATTATAACAATTTCAGGGAAAATGTAACATTGTCAAGTAACATTTGAAAGGCACGCTGATCGGTGGACTACTGTTCGCTGACGGCAGAGGTCGCTACTCAATTATAAACTCTGTAACACACGCATTAAAACTACGGCTATATAATAATCTGTCCTGTCTCGCCTGTCGCCGTGTTCCTGCGACACTGACATGCAGCCCTCGCGCTCACGTGGTTAATATAGATAGCCTATAGAAATGTATATATCCATACAATCGAGTCAACATATTAACGACTTTACAATGTAAATAGTCAGGTATCGTTCACCTGCGCGCCTGCCCTGTATTGTATGGATGGTATACATTTCGTACAATCCCGTTGTTATCCGCCTATCTGCTAGTTCACAAGCTATGTATTACATAATAAATATAACCAATAACAGAAAATGTGAAACAGTAAAATATGATCGACGACCGCGAGCTTCGATGAGACATCGCATGTTGGAACGCATGTTTTAGCTAACAAACAGTACTGAAATTCTTGTTTCACCTTTCTGCTAAAAGCTATATGCACATTAAGATTAATATGTATACATCTAACTTAACGCAATGATGATCAAAAATAGGTTAATGAAGTCGCGCCACTGCTCGCGTCCTATGTTGTGTCGGATACGTGCACGAGACGTGTCATGTGTCTGCCGCCGTCCGTCGCACTACCCCACGCAACACTGAAGGCGAGCCGACCGTCCGCGGACGACACGAGTATATGATATAGCCTAAAGGAGGAAACACATTATAGGACACAGCTTCATTCCCATCTGTAAAGTACATACTAATTGGTCACAAGTCATGGACATAGGTGTTATCTACATGAGCGGCCGTGCGCTGGGTGGATGGAAGACCGCGCCCGATGATGTGTTCCCGTCTTAACGTAAGTATAAATACGGGAGGCATGGCTTCGCAGCGGAATGTCGCAATTATGTATAATTCATGGGAGCAATGCTAATATTCAAAATCATCCCGCCGTTAACGTGTATATGTATATATAATGTACAATAAATTTAGTCTAACCATGTAAAAAGTTTGATATATAAGTATATACGTAATATATAGCGCGGCCGCACGCCCACCCCCGACGCAGCTCCCGTCCATACTAGCTACAGTAGCTACTCAAAATATACATATCACTAATATAAAGAAATATTCATTTGAGACTCGGGAAAAATTTACAACTTGAGGGACAATTTTGCAACATATTTTTATCGATTTAAAATCAGATACAAGCCCGGGGACCGAAATCATCTCCCGTAATTTTTTCCCTGACCTTAATTTTCAATATCACAAATATATTATGGCCCTTTACAATTATTATAAATATATAAAACGCGTCTGTCTGTCCGTGTGGGCGCGGCGTGCGGCGACAGTGTTCGCTACACAAATTTTAAAAATGCTGATAAAGGCATCGACGCACTGCCGCGGGCGCGCACATACTTATTGCTTAGCGAAGGCGTCTCACCCACTGCGCTACTGCACTACTGAACCGGTACCGAGCCCTGGCGCCGGCGACTATAATAGTAATAAATTAAGATCAATACAATTGCAATACTTCGGTTACATTTTCAGATATCTAAATATTGTACATATTTGACACGATACAAAAATAAAATATAGTGCTGGAGAAAAAGGATCGATCCCCAACTATCCGGCCGCCGGCGCCGACCGAATGAACCTAACACTCTCGTCTCTATAAAACTAATTTAGCTATATAACAGCTAAAAAATAACGGCCGAATTTTCAAATTCAAATAGAAGCGCACTCAATACTCGAGGAATTAATTATTATTTTGTAATTAGCGGGCGATATGCACGACGCACGTTACTTATTAAAAATTCGGCCGCAAACAAGCAAGATTCAATATAAACTAGGAATTACTTAAATGATAGTTATCTACGAGTGCGCGCCGCGGAGTGCTAACAATTTTGAGGTAGGTTTGTGATTACTCGCGGCTACAACGCTCGCTGCGGCCGCTACACTAGCCCGCGCCGGCCCGGCTCGACTCGACTCGGCTCCGCTCGCCCCGACTCGACTCGACCCGGCCCGGCTCCACCGCCGCTATGTTCGCCTGGTAGCGCCGTTTGCTGTACACCATTAAAAAAATATATCTTCTACACACAAATACACGGCTCGATCGGACTAATGCTTAATCCCCAAGGTAGTCGGTACGATTAGCATCGTGTCTTATTCGTGATGGGCCTCGAACCGGCAACTTTTCGGTTACAGACGTACATAAAGTATACAATCGTGTGAGTCAGGGGCATGTTTCATTTGTTCCTGCAAGTTTCTCTAATGTAATATTATAATTAAAATGATTTGATAGAAACTTTATATAAATTTCGTTATGATACAGTCGAATTGTAGACACAGAATATTACATGTAAGTAGTGCAAAAACTGTCATGTTGTCTCGCTCTCACACGCATAATAATGTGTATCGTCTTTCTTTACAATAAATATAGTTTTATAGAACGATTCGAGCCTTTCATTATAAAACTTTACCCAGTTGCATCGTCTCGGAGCGAGCCTCGACATTCAAAGGAACATTAGACAAACAACTGGTATACAATACATTTTAACAAATAGGTACATAGTACAGTTTTAGAAAGATCCTATCACATGAGGCGGTTTCAAGAAAGTCTTGTTAAACAGCTCTTAGGTTCCCTTAACATTCTAGTGCTAATATAATCAAAAGAGACTATTTATATCAAGAGCCGATTTAGCAAGACTCGCTTTAGACCTCGTTATGTACTAAGACAGCATAAGTTTCAAAAGCTTGCAGTTATACAACGTGACCCTGTCTGCGCCGGACCGAGCACTCGTTCGAACAAAACATAGGTCCAATAATAATAGCATATAATATATAGGCATTATAGTACGTGTGTGTGTGTATGTATGTCTGTGTGTGTGAGGGCGGACGTGTGTGTGCGAGGTCACTGCCCCCCGGGGGCGGGCTCCGGCTCGGGTTTCTTCTGTTCCTGGAATAAGTATAAACAAAATAATTTAATTTTTATAAATGCGAAAGTCATACCGTATGTATGTTACGCTTTTACGCCTTAATCACTAAACCGATTTTGATGAAATTCGGTACAGATTTAGACTAGAGCTTGGGATTAAGGGCATAGGCTACCTTTTATTCCGGGAAAGATGCAGGTCTCTCTCGAGAGACCTGACGCGAGTCGGAAACTAGTACATAATAAATATTCTGTCACATTTTTCACACATATAAAATATTTTCTAAGTAAATTTGAATCCCACCTAGTACAAAAATTATAAACATATGAGTTTGTTCTGCGTTTGTATTAGTAGGGGAGGCCATGATGCTAAATGGGGATTGGATTTTGAAGATCAGAAGATAGGAAGAAAAAAAGGTTATATGATGTATGCCCTTTTAGCGGTGGGGCAAGCGTCTACGACCTAGCAAAGATGTAAAAAAATATTGTTACATGGACATAGTCGAGCGCGTCAGATATTGATACTGTATATACCCCTTGTAACTCTGATGACAATTAGTTACTCTGCCAGTTTGCATGGTGGGGCCAGCCGTACGGATGGATTAAAAATGGTAAAAAAAAAATTGCTCGAGCGCGTCTGATATTTATAGGGGACCTTAAGTGAGCCTAAACGAAGCTCAGATCCAAAAGACTGACCATTCGGACGCGACGCAAGCTCGGGACGGCTTTTTGAAAATATAAAAAAAATAAATCGCCATCTGGACATACTCGAGCGCGTCAGATTTTCATACAGGTGGTTCAGCATGATACCCTGGTCGTGCTGATCCCATAATCTGACGAATATATAGATAGGTTTTCTTAATCTGACGATTTAAAGATTTTTTCCTTCCATGATTTTATTAAATCATTGGATGTGATAAATAATATTCATAAATTAATAAGCTAAAAATCTAATCAGGGATATATTATTAGATCTAGATACAGTCATTGTAAAAAAACAGCACATTTGGTCAGTAGTCAATAGTAACGTCAAAAAGTTGTATTCCTATTGGATTTGAGTAGGAGTGGGCGCAGACATGATTAAAAAAATATATAAATATTATAAATTAGAAGTAAAAAAATGCCGTGATAGTTTTTCTTTTAAATCCATCATATATACTACTAGGATGTTCTTTTTACATATCTACAAGTAATGGTTAAGTTTTTAAAGAAGGGGACACTACTGTAACTAAAATTACAGATTAAATGTGTACAACACCGTGACTCTGGACCCTAAGTGTAATTGTAATGCGATATAGAAAACCAAAAAATCTCAATCAATGGTAATGTAATTTATTAAATGTACTAGAAAGGGTCATGAAATCGCGGAGACTCTTAACATCGCGATACAGAAAATCACCACTAAAAGTACAGCGCTTATTTAGTTGTATGCAACAACGTTATACATAATGCTTAATATTTCGTAAACGGAACCCTGAATTGGAAAGCGTTATTAGCAAACCTTAACTATTTTTCAATTAGCTATCGAATGATATGCCACACTGTAGGAATGGCGATTAAAAATTGTCTCCGTTTTACACCCCTTACAATATTTTTTCAAGATTTTATGTTTCAACTTTGTCGATGTAGTTAATATCTACTACACACCAAATTATAGCTCTGTAGTATCAAGCGTCTCTGAGCTTACACTTACTGCTTGAAACTATAAGGCAACTAAGGACTTTAACTTTTTGTTACTTCGGCTTGTCCAAATCGGCAGATTATATGATTTCTGCGATCCTTGAATTATTCTCTCTAAAATAAAAATAAATTCAACCGCGCTCGAGAATGTCCACTCATCGATTTTTTTTTGCATCTTTGCGACCCTCTCACTCCCATACGTCACGCTCAAATCGTCAGATTATTGAAAAATACACTCTTTTCAGCATGTGATTAAACCACCATACTTTAATCTGACGCGCTCGAGTATCTTCGCCTATCAATTTTTTTTTACTAATCTGATCGGCTGCTCTACGCGCGCGGCTCCACATGGAGCGCTTAGATTTGGTTGGTGGAACTCCCAGAATCCCCTCTTGGGCTCCCCTACCATATGCAAATATCTAATATTTGTGATTAACTATATGGTCACCATAAGCTTTAAGCTTAGCACAAGCTCTGCTTACTTTGGATTTAATTAGCCGCAAGTAAATAATCTCCCAGGATATTTTATTATTATTATTGGCCGTTTGTGAAAAATATCCGAAGATATATTACTGTGGCAAGTGCCCCCTAAATTAGTGCTAAAGTTGTCGTACCGTGTCGTCGGCCGGTGCGGCCGTTGCGTCGGCCGGTGCAGGGTCGGCGGAGGGCGTGGAGGGTGTGGAGGGCGCGGAGGGCAGGGCGGGCAGCGGGGCTCGGTCGGCGCACAGCGCGGTCCACTCGCCGGCGGGCTGGTAGAGGCACTCCACGCACGCCAGGAACTCCTTGCCGTCGAACCCGCCCACCGCGAACAGCGCCTCGCCCACCACCGCCAGCCCCAGGCCCGCGCGGGCGCGACGCAGGGACGGACCTGTACACATAGCACGTGATATAAGCTTGGATCATGCCTGGCAGACAATAAAACAATCTCGAAATTAACTTGTTCACTATACAAAAAAAAACCAAGTAGCACTCGTAGCACTTTCGTAACGAGTCAATCATTGTAATGCCTCGTAGCGGTCGATAGAATTAATACAGAAATAAGAAGTCACCTGAGGGATTAATCTTGCTACGAAACGTCGAGTACGCTTCGGAATTCAATTAGTTTTCTTTATGACCTTTGGCCATATCTAATTTACCACAGTGAGGTTGTAGTCTAGCACAAGCCTAAACAGAGGCAATAAATTTAATAGTATCGTAGGTGGGTGGTGTGCTATTGTACTGACCGGTCCTCCAGGTATCTCCATTCAGCCAGTCGGTCCTCCGGAGCGAGGCGCCGCCGTCCGAGCCGCCCGCCACCACCAGGTCCCCGCGCCACGCCGCCGCGCCCACCGAGCGCCGCGCCGTGGGCAGCGCCGGCCCCGCCTGCCACCCGGGGCTCGCCTCCACCTCGCCCTCCGCGCCCGCCTCCACCTCCACCGCGGGCTCCGGCTCCGGCTCGCAGTCCAGCCGCAGCAGCTCGGTGCTGGCGAGGCAGTGCCACGCGTCGCACCCGCCCAGCGCCCATAGCGCGCCCGAGTACCACACCACCGCGCACTGCGACCGGCCCGTGGTGAGCGGCGGCGCCTCGGTCCACTTGTCGTGCAGCGGCGAGTACCGGTGCACGCGGCGCAGCGGCAGCCCCGCGGCCCACCCGCCCACCGCGTACAGCTCCCCCCGCGCCGGCACCCCCGCCGCGCCCGCGTGCGACCGCGCCAGCGGCAGCCGCGCCCGCGCCTCCCACCGCGCCCCCGCGCCCGTCTCCACCAGCACCTCCACCGAGTCCAGCTCCGCGTGCCCGTCGCTGCCGCCCAGCAGGTACAGCGCGTCGCCCAGCCGCGCCGCCGGGAACCGCGCCCGCGGCCCGCGCAGCTCGGCCAGCGGCGCCCACGCGTTGTCCCGCGCGCAGTACCGCTCCGCCGAGCGCAGCACCCGCGCGCGGTCGTACCCGCCGCACACCACGAGCCGCCCGCCCAGCTCCGCCGCGCCCAGCGCGCACCGCGCCGTGGCCATGGGCGCGCGCTCCACCCCCGCGCCCGGCCCCGGGCCCCGCGCCGGCCCCGCGCCCGCGCCGCCCGCGCGCCACGCCACGCGCGCCGCCGCCAGCTCCCCGCGCACGGCGAGCAGCGCGCGCGTGGCACCGCCTCCCCCAGCGCAGCGCGCCGCCAGCACGGCGCACCCGTCCCGCGAGTGTCGCGCGCCGAGCTCGAGGCCGGGCAGCGGCGTGGGCGGCGGCGCGGGCGCGGCGCGGGCCCGGCGCGCGGCGCGGCCCCGCTCGGCGGCCTCGCGGCGGTACTCCTGCAGCTCGGGCGCGTCCCCGCGCGCGGCCGGCAGCTCGCCGCAGTCCCGCAGCGCGCCGGCCGCGTCCACGTACAGCAGGTGCGTGCGCGCGCACACCTCGCGCAGGTCCGCCTCGCCGCTGCGGGAGCGCAGCCAGGCCAGCGCCGCGTCGGCCACCTCGTGCGGCTCGCGACACACTCCCCCTCCCGCTGCGCCACTCTCGCGCAACATCTCGATGCGGATCAGCGGCAGAGCGCCCAGGGCTCCACTAGCACACACCTCGTCAAACTATTCAAGGGACCAAACAAAATGATATGTTAGGTTAAAAATATTTTTACTACACAAATATTACTACCAAACAGGGCCCAATGTTCTTCAAGAAGGGAGGAATAAGGTTTTTTTTTTCCAAGGTCCACTCGGTACACTACACTAGTATGAATCCTACTAGTATTATTAAAATGAAACTTTGTGCAAATAAACATGTTTTTTAATCATTCATGCTAAAACTACAAAACAGATTTGGATACAATTTGGGAAATGATAGTTTATAAACTGGATTAGAACAAACTGCTTTTTACCCTGGGAATGTGGGTAAAACTGCAGGGAATTTCAGTTATTTACCATTGGTATATCGATTCATTATTCTGTACCTCAGTTTCAACGTGTCAGGTTGTGACCCGAGGGTGGTGGTACTCACATTCTCAGCGATGTATGCGTCGAGCTCGGCGACGTGTTGCGGCGCGAGGTCGGGCAGCGCGCGCACGTCGAGGCAGTCGGGCGGCGTGAGCTTGCGCAGCAGCGCGGCGGCCAGGTGGTGGCGCGGCGCGTCCAGCCGCAGCCGCCACGCCGCGCGGTACAGCGACCGCGCCGCCGCCGCGCTGCCCACGCGCAGCCGCCCCGTGTACACGTACTCCACCAGCTCGCGCAGCGCCTCCGCCTCCACGCCCTCCACGCGGTACGCGGGCGCAGCTCCCCCACTGCCCCCACTGCCGCCGCCCACACCCACACCCGCGCCCACGCCCGCTCCCAGCGCCTCCAGCAGGTAGGGCGAGGCGGCCGCCAGCACGGCGCGGTGGGCCGGCACCTCGGCGCCGGCGGCCAGCAGCAGCACGTCGTAGTGTTGGCGCGACTTGCGCAGCGCGTTGAGTGCGGCGAGCGCGCGCGCCGGCGCCCCCGCGTCCTGCAGGGACAGCTCCTCCTCGGCGGCGCAGGCCTCCTCGCCCTCGCTGTCGTCGTCGTGCGCCTGGCCCCCGACCCCGACCCCGCCCGCGACGCACGCGCCCAGCCCCGCGCCCGCTCCGGCGCCGCCTGCACGCACATACCATCATGTCACGATTCACATGTATACACGCACAAGACGAACATCCAATTTAACTACAAATGCACAATGCACATACGAAAATTAGATGACTAACACAAATTGAAATATAAAAATCTACCACCATGTCCGCCATTATTATTTCTCGTTATACAAAAAACCCATAGACTGGCATAGACTAAAAATCTAATGTCATCTGGTGCGAACCACTGATTGGCTAAAAATGCCGCAACGTGATAGACTAATCTTTCCCTCAAATACGAATCGATCACAATCTACAGTTTTATCCTTTATAATATCTTAGAAAAGTAAATGACTAGGTTTAAATACATTTAAAATCTTAATATTTTTAACACGTATTTACCAACATAAGTGTGCAACAATTAATAATATATAATAAAATGGACACTAGACGACATCGCCCACTCACTTATCAGAGCGAGCGTCTATTATCATTTAGCGCGAAATTCAAAGTTCTACTTAAGTTAACAACGTTACACATTACATTTGACTCTCGAACTGGGCGTACGTATTGGATAGGCGATACGATTCATGCGATGCCCCTGAAATAGCAAATGTCAAATAACGAGAATATGCAAGGTAACGCATATGCAAGCATCCGCTTACAAAACATGTCTTATTTTAAGTAATAATAGGTGTAATAATAATGTGTTAATGTGTCATGTCATCGTTTCATAGAAATATACTGTTTAGTATAGTGTACCTCGGTCGGTAACTTGATCATTACAAGAGAATATATCAGAGGATTTTATCGCACCAACGGTCTATTGAGTGATCATCAGCCTACTTTAACCCGTCAATGAAACGTCTAATTTAATGCTTTTTACGAACAACACGCCAGCCCTCCCCCTCACCGCGCCGGTGTGTTCGCAGACAATAATATTTATAAACTACATCAACGCATTTCGCATTTTTCAACATATTGCTTACCTTACGAGCCATAGATACGATAATGTTTATTTATAATTGGTTATCATTAAATTGTTAAACATGCCAAAAATATCACACTAATCCTATATCCTACCTACTAATTTTGTAAATGCGAAGTAAGAATGTAAAGATATTATTATGTATGTTTGTTACGGAACAACGGCTGAAGGGATCTTAATGGATTTTGGCATAGAGTTACAATATGTTCTGGAATATCATATAGGCTACTTTTATCCCGAAAAAATTTAAAGCCCCCGGGAGTACATGCGATGCGAAACCGGGGAACGTCATCAGTGTAATATACCACTAGTTTGCTACTTAGCTTGCGACTCGGCCTGCCCCGAGCGAAATTGCTAACTGATGAAACTGATTTATTTACACTTCTATCCCGAGAAAACATTAAAAAAAATACACCATAGCGTTGAGTGTCATGTATCTGAAAGAATTAGATCGGGCAGTGACAGGCGGCCAATTAAAGTGAGTAACTTAATGTTAGCGAGAACTTTTCTTCTAGCTGAGGAATTATTCCATCCTCGTGTCGGCAGGCGTAGCGCACATAATTTTTGTGTTTAACGAAAACAACATGTGCAATTTCCTGGCTATTAACAATTTTGAATGAATAAACACTCGTCGCGTTCGAGGCGATCCTACGATGCGTAGGTATGCTAATTTAGATTGGAATTTTAACATAATTAAATCGTTTATTGAACATATAATAGGTCAGAGATTGTGGTGGAGGGGAGGCCGCTAGTTCGAATATTTGACGAGTCCCAAGTCGACGCGGGCACCGACCGACCACCGCACGGCGCACCGCACATGTCATTCCTCATACGAACCAAGTTTAATTTACGCATCGATATATAGGTACGTACCGAATATATGTCGATGAATTTACGCCATTTAAGGTTTCAGCAATCGGGAATGTTTGGTTATATAACTACCTACATACGACTAGCGACCCGCCCCGGCTTCGCACGTGTTGTCGCTAATTATAAGCCCATGACCTTCTTAGATAATCTCTCTGTATCGGACAATATCGTAAAAATATCGTATTTTGTGGGATTAACTAGAACAAACTTAGCGCCGCGAGGGAGTTTAATTTATAATACGGAGTACAGGTATATTAGGCCCGTATATTAACAGATATATTAGGTCTTAAATTAAGTTGTCTTTTGTAATTATTTTCGAAAAATAGCATTTCATGTCGTGATTGTCAAAGTAGATAGATTAAAGAGACTGACACTAAACATATAGAATTACTGAGTAAAGTCAAAGCGGCAGAACTAAAATAAAACTCTTATTAACAATATTTAGAAAAGAAAGAGATATGTCTTTAGTTTCATTAATTAAGTTTGTTTATTTACTTGATCTAAGTATATAACATTGAACACCTGCTTCTTGGTGACATTTAACATAATAATAAAATAAGGTCATAATTAATATGTTTTTGGGGTATTTCCATTGTAAATTGCGTAGTTGAGGCAGATAGTGTCGTTGTATCTGCATAATGAGCCGATATCAACAGATAATGGAATAACTCGACAAGTCGACACTCGATACGGCCGCCTCGCCCCGCCCCGCCCCGCCCCGCCCCGCGCCGCCCCGTCTTCAACACCGTCTTATATTCTAACTACCGTACTTTTAAAACCTCGTTCTTCGGATCCTAAATTTACCCGGAATATAAAGTATCTTTAATGAAAATCGAATCCGTTCATAATTTAAATCTATCTAGGATATATATAAAACAAAGTCCCCGCCGCCTCTGTCTGTCTGTCTGACTGAACGCGATGAACACAAAAACTACTGAGCAGATTGTCATGCGGTTTTCACCAAATTACGGAGTATTTCAAGGGGAAGGTTTTTATACATCAATTTGGAACCGGTAGGTAGCCCTGGTGGGCAGAACGAAGTCTGCCGGCTCCGCTAGTTATGACTAAAATAACACATACTAAACATTTATAAAGTACATTAAATTAGTGGATACATACACACATTATTTTTGAAAAAGTCTAAAAAATATGTACATTATCTCAAATAAGGAGGTAGGTATGCAATGATCATTACCGTGTATTACGAAAGATAAGGTTGAATCTACCAGCCGGCCTGGCGCGGCGCGGCGCGGCGCGGCGGCACTTCAGTAATTCTCGAGATGACCGCTCGCCGAACAGACAACCTGCTCATAAGTACCTAACTAGGTAGGGTATAGAATACCTAATTGACCTTGTGGAAATCCATTTATAAGATATCCATTACATACATAATTCCGCTACATTTCCTTCTCTGTGTAGACTCCAGACTGTCCGTCTGTCTTTCGGCAACACGTCTGCGGAGTTACGATGTTCTGTTCGACTCACTGCTAGCGGGTCCTCATCCTGATGATGCTTCGAGAAGCGACACGTGTCGATTTCCTTTATGGGACTCGACAGAGCAAACCCAGCGGAATTACATACTAAATACATTACTTCTTAAATGGAATAGTATCCAGTAGTCTCTAGTTTTAATGACCTCTCGCTAGGGGTGAGTTGGGGTGGCACCCGTCGGTCGTTCACGAGCACGCGTGTCCCGTGTCCTACATCCAGCGAAATAGATCAAGACGTCTCGAGCGGCGCTACAGTGTCACGCACACAGATACATGTCGCGGTCGTGTCGTTAATGAAATATGAGTGGATGTGGGTATACGATATTTGATGAGTGTAATTTGTTAGTGATACTGCGGCCGGTGTGACGGTGGGGTCGGTGGGACGGTGGGACGGGACGGTGGGTAATGAGCGGATGGTGAACGAACGCCGCGACCTTCGCTTCGACTGTAATGTAGGTATTATCTAATTACTTTACTCAAGCCGCCGCCGCCCCGCCCCGCCCCGCCTGCAGCTTTCCATACAGAAACTATGTGATGTGAATGACAAGTTAAGTCAGAGTGTATTCATTACATTACATTAAAGATATATAGGTAGCTGTCCATTTATGTATACCGTCATAATGTTAATAACAGAAAACAAGTCTGAAATTCAATCTACAGAACCGTATTAATGACCAAACATTATATCCCGGGGTAGTTGAAGGTTCACCCGTGGATGGAGAGCCACGGGTGAAACTGGGGGGCGGAGCCTAACGAGTTATTTTTAAATGATTTGTGTCTCAAGAGCAATATGGGTTTTACTCCACCTATAGGAAAATAATCCGAAACATTAAGTTTCCTCAATTGTTTACCTTATTGGTCGATGTGTGAGCAGCGACATTACAATTCCTAAAATACTTTAATCTGGAGCTCGTGCCAATCTGTCGATAAGTAATGGAAGACGAACAGACGGACGGGCGACACCGCGAGGGACCCACACCCACTACGATTGCAGAATCAACAAACAATAATTAGTCTATCTACAGCTACACGTACGTATTTTATTTTTGGGAATGACGATTACCCACTTTACCAATACTATGTAGTTACATACATTCCTACATTAAAAGTAGCAAGTATGAGATGAGCTATGAAATTCATTAATACTATTAAACGTATAGTACCCACATTGCCCCAAGCTTTTTAAGTAGAGTAGGTATTTCAACAAGCAGACGGTATACGGTCCCCAGTAGATCAACATCTTAGGGAAACTTGAAGAACCCCTTTTCGGGAAACGGGGTTGAAACCGCGGGGCGGAAGCTAGCTATTTACACATACGACAAATATATACATACGGAACACACGACTATCAAGAGTGTATCAGAAATATGAGCGCTCGGTTTGGTTCAAGTAATTAGGCTTCATATAATTACATTTCATTTCCATCAATTCTAATAAATCGAATACCTCAATTTTATTAAGTAACTGCCTTATAGCGCAGGCAGCAGAGCCTTGAACAAGTATTGAAGGAAATAAGATTCTAATTCTACGAAGTTCATTACCAATTCCTTACGAGATAGCCTCGAGTCGCTGGTCACCTTGGACTGCTCTTCCTACACCAAACCTTATTGTCCTCATTATACGACCCATTTTAGCGTGTCTATGATACGTCGAAAATAAATTATGCAGTCAAATCAATAATTCGTAAAGAGTGGAAAAAAGTACGTAGATAAACCAGTGGCATTATGTGGCCAGTAGTGTTGCTGTCTCACTCTCTACCGAGCACGTAGAGGGAGACGGTCCACTAATGTACCTATACCTACCGTTCCCAAAACTGTCTAAAAAACTTTGTTCAATAAAGATTATAAATAGACGAACGACCTTAATACATTCCATTGAAATTAAAATACAAAATAATTTCTATACAAGGCTGTGAATAGACATTAACGCTCGGTTCGGAAGGTTGCTGTTGCTGAGAAGAGCCGGTATAACTAAGCACTTGCTCTTTTCATTGTCAAATATTCAAATTCTAGATATTTCTATTCCATTCTACTAGTGGGTTAGTTAGTTACTAAGAACTATTTAATTTTCTATAGACTGATTACTAACCTTGAGTTCATTAGTGCACCTAGATAGATTCTTAGTTGGCGTGTTCGCGCCGAGAGCTAGTTTTCCATTTAAGGAGCGCGTGGAGTCAGTTTAATAGTCAAGTTAATTACAAGTCGTCAGTGGAGCGAGTGCCCAGGCCGCAGTACCCACCAATTACTGGTGTACCAATTAAAGTTACCAGTTTTTACCACTTTCCTAAGTACCCATATCTGCTTGGCGGAAGTAAATCTGTTTAGGGGTAGTGTAGTCACGTAGTCATGCTGTTACGACGCTATGATACGGTAAAAAACTTCATCATCACCATCATCAGCTCATATACGTCTCCAACGAGGAGCTTGAGCCTCCCCTTACATCGAGGGGGTTTATAGTCCACCACGCGGGCCTAAGGGCCTTTTTATAAACTCAGAAGTACGGGCCAGGGATTTGAACCTGTACCCTCATGATCGTGAGTCAGTGCGTTCCCAACTGAGCCACCACGGCGGCAAAAAACTTCATGGTGTTTTTTTATTTTAATGACATATCCAACACCAGAAATAACCGCTTATGGGCCATTAGTACCAATCAAGCAAAGTAATTTTAAAGAGTAGCAAATCAAAATTGGTGGTCGGTCTAGCGGCGACGGCCGTGGCGAGTCATCGACTCATCTGTCAATTGGTTACAATTGGTTCCGGCCGGCGCGGGCGACGCAACGCGCGCGACGCCGCCATTGTCCCGCGAGCCAGCACTACCACCTCACAGGCTTTTTTCAACATTCTCCTTCAAACTCCATGCTCAATGAAGTATGAAAACAATTATGTCTATAGATTGAATATTATTGTATTGTATTTGCTTCTCAAGGTCGGTTGATGACATTTATCAGTATCACTACTTAGTGATGGTTAGGCAAGTACCTACCGCTCCATAATTTTAATTCCTACGACTTTTTTATGAAGAGTTCTTAATAAGTCATCAATCAGCAAAAAGATAAAAAAGATTACAAACATAAAAAATTTAACGTTTTCCTAATTCTCGTTTAATATACATGACTACTAAAAAAATATTAAATTTATCAGTTCTAGTCAGTGACAAGGTAAACAAACCTTAAAAAGTACCCTCCCTGGGCCACAACTCAACAAAATAATCAATAATATTGGCAGTAAGAAGCATCACAGGTAGTACCCATGTTGCTAACACACAAATAAAAGGATTGGTAAAATATTCCGCTGACAACCTGACAAATCCACATGAATAATTTATTCATTTGAATAGGTATTAATGTATTTACCCCCACACAAACATTTCAACTCTCTTATACCATAGTAAAAATGTACTTTTTTATGTAGTAGGTAGGTACAATAAGATTTTTTTACAGAATGTCTTCAAACTAAGGAAAAGTATCTGCAAAATTGGTCTTGTAATAAACTGCAGAAATATGTTGATCAAGCATTTGTGCAGCTACAAATAGGCACAACTTGTGGATTAATTGATCGACCTTGGAGGTGAATTCCACAATGTCATTTCATGGATAAAATTATAGTCAACAAAGAATAACCCATTAAGTAATATTATGAAGGAAAGGAAATCAATTATGGTTGAATAATCTAGTTCACATAGGTAATATACATTACTAGCAATATATGTAACAACAAAACATGCATGGAAGGAAAATGTAAACCATAACATGGAATTACCACCATATTAATTGTAAAATGATGTCATAAACATGAAGTTTAGTACTTAGTTCATTATTCAGATTGAAGTTATATCTACACTTCTACACTAATATTATAAAGAGGAAAGATTTGTATTTTTGTATGTAACGAATAAACTCAAAAAGTACTGGACCGATTTTAATAATTCTTTTTTCATTAGAAAGCTACATTATCATTGAGTAACATAGGCTATATTTTATCCCTGTATTCCCACGTGAACGGGAACTACGCGGGTAAAACCGCGCGGAGGAAGCTAGTGTGTTATATTATTGTAATAGATGTGACAATGTTCATGTGATGTGTATTGTACCTGTGAAGGTGCTTAGTATATAGAAGAAGCATAATAATATTGCATGTTGATAACCAATTGTATTTTTTATTACCTATCTTCCTAATAACTTACCAACATGACATAGTTGTAAGCTCAGTTAGTCTCCACAATTGATATGACCTTGTGGAACATTAGTTAGAATACTTAGAGGGATTCATGAGGTGAGCCGGCTAGGAACCAACAATCATAACCTTTGCACCCGCCTAAGGAAGCTACACACAATGTTTAGTAAACTTGCAAGTGATGTCTTCATTCATACCTCACGTAAGTCTTGTCTTGTTTATAATGAACCCAGGAATGTGTAGTGTAGTGGTGGCGTGTGTTGCAGTGTGGTGTGTGGTGGTGTTCGCTCACCGTCTCCGTTCCTGTAGATGTCCTGTGGCTTCATGGCGCCCGGTGGATGCAGTGCGCTGGTCGGCGCCGGTCCTGCGCGGAGCACTCGGTCTCGATCACAAGCCGGCCGCACACCACATAATAACCGTCTCGAACCACGTCTCGCGACCACCGAGACGCTAAACCTTCTGTAACTGGATTACACTAGCACGTGGCCGCTCGGTAGCGTGCGCCCGTGCGGTGCGGCGGCGGCGGTGGCGGCGGCGGTGGCGGCGGCGGCGGTACGAAGGCCGCGGCGCAGTATGTCACATGGGCACGTAAACAAACGCACCTGACGGACCCCGCCTTCCGTCACTCGATAACCGCTGCACCGCCAGTGAGATACAAACAAAATGACGCACTGCACTTATTAGATTACGACGATCATAACGCGACCCGAAGTCTCCGAGCACCGTTCGATGCGGTTTCGCAAAAAAACAATTCTGCCATCACCCGCCAGCAACTGTTTATTTTGACAGATCAAATTTCTTCTTAATACTGACCTATGATACGTTTCGTTATACGCAAACGCTTGTTTGGCATTCCACTGATGAAAGTGATTAAACTAATGGAGTAATTTAGATTTGTATTTCTTTTTTTATTCAAGTCAAGACTAGGATATCTAAGATTATATAATAAATAAAACGTAAACACATTAATAAAATTTATTTCCTCCTAAACTTTCCAATCAATTACGACTAATACATCATCATAACAATATTCATTTTAATACATTATTTAATACATAATAATACATTAATTATGTCTTAAATCTCTATCTTATAATAGAAGACATCGTTTTAATTTTTATCATAATATTGTAACGTCTAACGTATAGTCTACAAGTGTTGCCGATGAAAAAAAAAGTAATATTTTTTCAGACTGGCAAATAAAAAAAAGTAAAGTAGGTATGTTATTTTACATGTACATAGTTCAGAACAATCCGAAAGTGACATTTAACAAATACAAAATAAATACCTATGGTAAATGACCCAATGGTGGCCAGTTTAAGAAAAAAAAAAAACAGGTTTTTGTGAAATATTACCAAAATTGTGAAAGTTTCAGCACTGAATATAGTGAAACTGTAAAGTCCAGTCCTTATTTAATATTTGTAATGTGTTGCGCGTGAGATACGGCAAAGCTGGATTCAATTAATTTAACAAATAAAAGTTGTAGTTTTGTGACCCAGTCTTGGCCAGGGAAAATCCATTAATGGATACCCCAGTCTTAGTCTTAGTTTATCTTTATTTTATGGCTCACACATGAAACAACACTAATTTTGATTTTATTAAGCAATACTATTTTACAAGTGAAACTTTCTGCTCACCGCCTGAACGATTTCCTTAAGAAAAGCCGTCGTTGTCAATTTCAAATCACCTTACACTTTGTATTCGCGCATATTTGTACATGTAACTGACTGAATTCAATAAAACGTTAAACTTAGATAGTTCGATGTCTAAAGTCTATGTCACAGTGATCCCAATGTAAAAACATTCGCTCATGTCCGAATTCTAGATGTTTCTTTCAATTTTTGGCCATTACTGGTACAGTGGCCACGACTGGTACACTTACCTTACTTAAAACTTAATTTTTTTAAATGTACTTAAGTGATAATAGGAGTGGAAGTTTACAATACAATCGTAAGCAATAACAATAAGTAACATCAGCAATAAACTTAATAATGACTGAGTAGAAGCATTGTAGTGTAGACTGTAGTGAGGTACAGTAAGCAGCATTAATGCTTCGTAAAATTTAGGGAACAAGTGCAGGACCAAACAAATATACCGAATTACTTAATTATTCTATAGTTTTTGTTCGTTTTTTCTTTGTGAACAAAGTCTGGATGACGTCTACGGGCAGTCCCTTCGTCTCCGGCTGGAAGAATATCGCGAATATGGACGTGAGGAAGCAGACGCCGGCGAACAGGTGGAACACGCCGCCCAGCCCGATGGCCTTCAGCAGCGGACTGTATATGAACAGAACGATGAAGTTGCACAGCCACGCCCACTCCATCACGAGCGTTGACATGAAACTTTTTATCTGAACAAGAAAATAATCAGTTAGAATATAGGCTGAAAGATGTCGTAGAATTCTGGTCTTAGCCTAGACTGTCATTAGATGCCGTCAAAGCGAATCGGACACATATTGCACCCACCCGAGTCACCGGAGTCACTAGGGAACAGCAATTAAGTAGCGTATGACTGGAAATTTAGGTGAATTCGAAACTAATTCAAGCTTACATCGTAAACACTGGTGAGTTTAATAAATTTATTATATTTGCCTTTCGTCACTATCAGAAGTGGTTTAAAACGTTATAAGTAAATGGGAGCTGACCTCCGGCAAATACAGTTCACCCACGAGCACGAAGGGCACGGTGCCCGCGCTGAGCGTGTACGTGACGCAGAATAGGTACATGAGCACCGGCGCCAGCCAGGACGGCGCCCACTGCGTCTGTAGCTGCAGCCCCAGCAGCACGCAGCTCGCGGTCGAGCCCAGGGACGCGTAGATCATCAGGGCCTGCCGTTTTAATTAACAATTAACTGAACTATAGTCCATACAAACGTTTTCTCTCTTTATCTTTATACTTTTAATTTTAAGTACCTACCTATTATTATTATTATTTTTAGACTTAGGGCTAAGGCTTGTCTTTATTCATCAATAAAATAAATAAATTAAGTATAAATATTCGGAATTAGAAGGAAATAGCCCAAATTCATACCCTCATTATTTTATCTATACTTTCGGAGTTTGGTAAATTTCATTGACTTTGCAATGCTTCACTATTGTCGGAGATATCTCGATCGTTGATGGTCGAAGATCTAGCTAGTTATGTAGGTACAATAGGTGTCCGTGGTTACCCGTCGTCCAGCCAGCTCGGTGAGGTAGGCGCCCACCAGCCCCGACAGCACGGACGTGACGGCGAGCAGCACGCTGCACACGGTGGAGGACATGTCGGGGCTGGTCTGCGCGAAGATCGGCTCCGCGTACACCTGCACCACCGCCAGCCCCTGGAAGATGGCCGCCGTCACCAGCACCATGTTCACAAATAGCGCGCGACGAGTCGACCGGGACTTTCCTGTGGATTCGAGAGCATTAGGTAACTTTATTCATCGTACTAACATTATAAATGCGATAGTGAGTAAGAATGTATGTTTTCTTCTCTTACTCTTTTACGCCATGTTCTGGAATAACACAGGCTACTATTTATGCCAGGAAAACTGAAGATCCTCTGGGAACGCGGTTGTAACCGCGGAGAACCAATATTTTCTATCTTTATCTGTTTAAGATCGACCACGGTCCACATGATGGGAAGGAAACATGTATAATACATGTTTAAGCTAGCAATGTGTTGGCATGTGGCTCACTGTAATAACATGATTATATTTAACCAAAGATAGGTTTCTGCCAACTGATCAGCCACGATGACCCGAAAAGGTAAAGTAAGGTATTATACACGGTATGTACTCACTCAGGAATTGCCACGTCGATAGTTTCGGCTTCGTTTGGCTCTCCACTTTAAGTTTCTGCTGCTCTTCTGATGTTCCGTCTGTGAAAATGAAGACTTTAGTTTTACAAGCTCGACGTGACTGTTTCTGTTTGTTGCGTCGTAGCTCCGAACTCATGGGGCAATTTTGATGCAGTTTTCTTATGTCGTGTGGAGATCATGAACCTTTCCTAACATGTTCAGGGAGGTTTAAAATTTACTGTTATTCTATATTATATCTTAAAATTTATTAAGTTCTTAACGATGTGATAAAAATCGAAATATTTTATAATGTTTCTTCGCGTCCGAAATAAACTAGTCGTTGTACTTTCTGTAGGTAAACATTTTTATGAAACTTTTTGTTTGTAACGTACCATCAGCCTCGGGGTTGAGCGAGCGTCGTATAGTGTTGATTTCTTCTTGCACTAGTTTCGAGTTTGGTTTCATTCTTCTGTAGAAAGCGATAGAATTCGCTGCTTCCTTTAACGATCGAAATAAACATTGAATTATGCACATTGTAATGCGACTGCGTCAATGAATATTTACTTTTAATCTCACATAATACTAAATAAACATTCTTAGACATGTGTGAATGTGCAAACAAATATAATGTTATTTCTGATATACTCGTATGCACTAAGAAGGAGAGTAGAAGTCACCTGTTCCAGTCCTTTCACCATCAGGTTAGTAGGCGACTCCTTCATGAAGGAGACGAGGGCCATCGCCGCGACCGAGAGGGTGAGACACACGTACAGCATGACGCGGTACTCGAGGTAGCCGCCGATGAGGTACGACACGAGCATGCCGAGCCCGTACATCGCTATCGACACGGAGGTCATCGCGCCGCGCACCGACTCCTGGCAGATCTCGCTGATGTACACCGGCACCACGAGAAACACGGCTCCCGACAGGCCAGATATGAGCACTGCACCCAGGACTACTTCCACTTGACTGCACGTCACCATTGTTGTCCATGAGATCTGAAAACAACGGTCTCACTAAGCTTGCAATGACAATGACTATCTTCAATGTCACGGATACAATACGGGTGCCAATCTTCTCCAAGTGGATAAAGCAGCCTTAACGCTCTTTACATATAGATTGATTTAAAGAAGATAAGGTATAGAGGCAGAGGCTCACCGTGCCAAACATGGAGCCGAGCAGCGCGGTGTACTTCCTGCCGAGGCGGTCGAGGCACAGCCCCGCGGCCGGCGTGCTGATCACGGCGCCGATGGACGACAGGCTGCCGAGCAGCGCCAGCTCGCCCTCCGCCATGGGCCGGTGCAGCGGCGTGCTCGCCGACGAGAACAGCTGCAGCGTCGACGACGGCCACGTGTACATTATGCCCAAGTTTATCGATAGTGTACATACTGGAATCAAGTATTTTAATACAGCTCTTAATACAGAGACCAGAGGAGTAATACCACCTAAGCTAATTGTTAGCGGTGTGCACAGTTTTCAAACAACTTTTAAAGTCAGGTCAGAGGGTCTTGTATCGTATGAATGTACTCACTTATTAGTGTACATAGTAGTTGGAAGAGAACACTCATTTTGTAAAATTAAATAATAACTCTTTTCAGTCTTTCGGAGCCAAGATTGATCTGCAACTGTCTCGCAGCCAACTAGCTAACTATAATGTGATCTCGTCGGGTTGGCTGGTTATCAGCGCCGGCAGGCAGGTCCCGCCCGCGCCGTATACCAGGCAAACATAAACATATAAAGGGATTAACACAGCATGCCATCTCCTAGAGTGCCGCGTTCACTTTTTGCGACGTGATTGTATTTGCTCTTATCTATACTATACAGTAAACAATAAATCATTTGGTATTACCTTTCCCTGCGGACTCACTTGCCTGAAATGTGATATTCTGATAGTATTTCCGACCGGCCGGGGGTAGCTTTGTGGTTAGTGACCTTGACATTCAAGCCGTCAGTCGTGGGTTCGAAAGGACAATCATTTGCATGTATGTACTTAAAAGTAGTGTATGTAGAACATTTTGTATTTTTTTTGGGGGGTAGTCGAGAAGAACGTACGGTCCCCAACAATTCTTGGATATAATGTAGGTAATACGTAGGTATAGACATATAAGCACTAACCCGCGCATTCACTCTACATATTTACTAGTTCTTTGTGACTTCAAAATCTTAAATCACGAGTACTTTACATAAGCGGGTACCACTAATACCTATTTATATAAAAGTATTTGGTGCAGACTGCATATGTGCTGTGTTTAGCTTGGATTATCCACCCATAGAAGTGTTTATATAAATATAATATAACGGGTCTATCCGCGCAATAAGTAAATTTTCTTATAGACAGTCTCATGACAACTAGGCATCGAGCATGTAACCAATAGAGTAGAACTGTTAACAGTTTTTTTAGAAAACAAAATACGCCAAAACGCTGCGCCGGCCCCTGTGTTCTGATTGGCCGACTCAAGGTCAAGTGTTGCACTAGACGTACACACAGGTCTCTTATTGGTCGGGTACTGTTTTAGTTCGAGCGTGGTTTGTTAGTTATACCGGTTATACGTGACAAATCATTGATGCGTTGCTCAACAAATGGCTCACTATTGCTACTCTATTGGTTACATGCTCGATGCAACTAGGTACCTAAATTGTTGATGATAATGTGTATGTTGTAATAGACACACCAAACTAGGTATGTGGTGTTTATACTGAGCTATTACGGGATCCTAAATAAGATGTTTAAAAGTATTTATAACAATAATCATAATAAAATGTCTGCAAATAATAAAAAAAAACCCAAGTTAGTTGAGGCTTACTACGTCGTTTATAAAGATTAAGCGCGTTGACTTTTCCTGGGACATTCTTCGGCACAATTTAGTTCTTTTTCCTCGTAGTGTTTGTTTCTTTTTCCAAATATTTTCAATTATTTTCTACAAACGGACAGACGGTCGATAGACATTTAAGATAGTTATAGCAGCCATTGGTACAGGCAATGAGATTAAACTATTTTTAACCGACTGCAAGAAGGAGGCGGTTATCAATTCGGATGTTTATTAGTGTTCAACTACAGATCAGTTGTAGGTAATAAAATATAGAGTACTCTCCTGACTGCAGCAGACAATAACTAGGTACTACCTACCTGTATAAGCCGCTTCAGATTTATTTCTTTCAACTATGTAACTAAAATAATGATTATTAAGATAACAAAATCTTTATTCAAATAAATGTGTAATTCACTATTTTATCTTAGTGTCGTAACATTACAAGTGGGTACATAGATGATAAATTAAAAACATTTTAGGATTGTCTATTTGTGTTCAAGCTTTTGTTAATGTTCGGTCATAACATAACGTCAGTACTTAATAGTGTTATCTTCAATATTATGTATAACTACTGCTTATCTACATATGTTATCTATGGGTACCTATTATGATTTCTATTAGCGCTGTGTACATTTGATCGTAATCGTATACACTAGGTACTATTGGAAAAGGGTCTTATTTACTAGTAGGTATGTTTTAGTTTTGGTCATATACGGCAAACTTCTAATCCTGTAGGCAACAAGAAATAATAAGTTATTGCAATTCAAACTTATATTAATGACTTTAAACGTTTGGTGAAATAATTATAATTTCAGTTTTGGAAACACCGTATGTTTGGGTGTAGGCTCGATCAGCATTGAACGTTGGCGAAGAAGTCGCAAGTCTTCGTGTCCGCGTTGAAGTAGAGCCCTGTGGAGCACGTCACGAGGACCGTTTGCTTGTCTTCGCATCGGTAGAACTTGTCGCAGTCTGTCTCGTGTCTCCAAATGTCACAGGAGTCACTGCATCTGTCGGTGTTGCTACCGCCGCCGCTGCCGCCGTCGCTGCCGCCGTCGCTGCCACCACCACTGCCGCCGTCGCTACCGCCGTCGCTGCCGCCGTCGCTGCCGCCATCGCTGCCGCCGTCGCTACCTCCGTCGCTACCGCCACCACCACTGCCGCTATCGTCGCCGCCCGCAGTGCAACCAGCGTTCCATGGCCAGTCACAAACCTGCAAACAGAACAATGATATGCCGGTTTTGTTAGAGAATAGCTATCAGTGGAGGAAAACACACTTGTCTTTAGGACGTTGCAACAGCATATATGTATATTCAAAACACGAGACAGTTGAAACGTCAACTTATCTTTTTACATTTTAGGATTAGTACCAGTACCAATATCTATTCATATCGAACCTCCAACAGGTTTAAATAGCCTTTCATATTGAGAATTCTTCCATGAATCCATGTTATTACGTTTAGTGTTCGTCGATCGAGTTTAATTAATTGGTAATAGAGTGAGCTTGAGTGGATGAAGAGGTATGTACCTGAAGGATGGGGTTGAAGTGCGTGCCGGCGGCGCAGGAGCGCTCCTGCTTCTCTCCGAACACGCAGTAGTAGAACTTGTCGCACTCGGCGTGCGGGAGCAGCTGGTGCACGCTGAAGTCGCGGGGACACTCGTTGGAAACAACCCCGCTGCCGTCGCCGCTGCCACTGTCTCCGTTGCCACTGTCTCCACTGCCACCGTCTCCGCTACCGCTGTCTCCGTTACCACTGTCTCCGCTACCACCGTCACCGGCTCCGCCGTCTCCGCCGCTGCCGCCGTTTCCACCGCAGTTTACATTATATGGCCAGTCACAAACCTGTCGAAAGTTTATTATTTATATATTTGCAGTTAGCGTTGACAGTGTTTTTGACAAATAACCTCGATATATTTAAGAAAAGTAAACGTTTAGGTACGTAATGCACTTATATACAAAAAAAAATAGTTGTTACCTGAATTTCTGGGTTGAAGTAAGTCCCAGGGGCACAGTCCCTCTCGACCTTCTGTCCGAAGACGCAGTAGTAGAATTTAGCGCAGTCGGTGTCGTGAGGCAGTAGTAGGTGGATGTCGAAGCTGGCGGGGCAGCCGTTGTCGAGCTTGTCGAAGTCGTTGGGGTCGGCTGTCGGGGCTGCAGTGGGGGCTGCTGTCGGGGCCGCAGTGGGGGCCGCGGTAGGGGCTGCTGTCGGAGCTGCAGTAGGGGCCGTGGTTGGTGCCGCGGTGGGGGCTGCGGTGGGAGCTGCTGTCGGTGCAGCAGTGGGTGCCGCAGTGGGAGCTACAGTTGGGGGTGGTGTAGGGGGTTCTGTGGGTGGTTCAGTTGGAGGTTCGGTTGGGGGCTCAGTGGGTGGTTCGGTAGGAGGTTCTGTAGGGGGTTCAGTTGGGGGTTCTGTGGGTGGCTCTGTAGGAGGTTCTGTGGGTGGCTCAGTTGGCGGTTCGGTAGGGGGTTCTGTCGGTGGTTCAGTAGGGGGTTCTGTTGGGGGTTCTGTGGGTGGCTCAGTAGGAGGTTCCGTTGGTGGTTCCGTAGGAGGTTCAGTAGGAGGCTCTGTCGGAGGCTCAGTGGGTGGTTCCGTCGGCGCCGCGGTTGTCGGCTCAGTAGGGAGAGCAGTAGGAGCAAACGTCGTCTCTACTTGTTCAGGAGGAACTCCCGGCAGCGTGCAGTTTGCCAAAGTTGGGTGAATGCATACCTGTCAAATATAATTAGTAAATAATCAAGAAAATGACGAATAAATATGTTCATTTTGTCGGCTAAGATAGGTACGAACCTGCTGCGAATAGGAGAACTCAGTGCCGGGCGCGCAGTCCCTCGGCGTGGACCAGCGCAGGCCGAACTCGCAGTAGTAGAACTTGGTGCAGTCGTACTCGTGCGGCAGCAGCCAGTGCCCCGTCTCCGGGCATTCGTCCGACACCACGAACTCGGTGTACGGCACCTGCACGAGAGCACGCGTTACTATTACTACAAGTCACTTCACCACAGTTGTACCTATGCATGCAGGAGTATGCCCAAGGAGTTAAGGTCCTATATGCATGGCAAGTTATTAGCGAGTTTCTAAAGCTGCCGGTATCTATACTGTTTGTATATTGCAGGTATATGATGCCATCTGATCTATTAAGGAGTATAATAGCGGAATTCTCATCGTCTTTTAAAGTATTGATAAATGTATAAAATGTTTGCTGTAAGTAGGTACTGTGTGTGTTCTTATAGACCATAGAGGGATAAACAGAGAACTACGGGCATTGGCGAGAATACCAGTAAATACACAACGAGAAATGCTGAACGTGTTTGAGAAAAGAACTTTGTGAAATGATGTGATTGATTCGAAACGTCATATTAATAGAAAGTTTTATAGTTACCAAGCCAGTGAGCAGTCGCGGGATCTCGGGCCGACCCTGGGCGAGCGCCAGGATCGTCAGCAGAATTATCTTTCCTGAAACATTTACAATTAAGGTATGTTATATTATAATTTTTTACCAAATTTGTGTAATTATTTATATACTTATACCTACACTGATTTACATACAATTTCTATGATTGTTTATGTATTTATATTACATTATATAGTTCCGGCTGGAGATCATGATAAATACCGCATTTCTGTGTTTTAGCGCTCTAATGTAGGTTTGCCTCATTTAGTATAGCAAACCTACTTTGCTATACGTGTCTAGTTCCAGTTATGCAAATAACTGTTAAATTAACTGTATTAGAAGAATAAATGCTTAGTGCAGTGTGATTTGTACATTCCATTAATCTAGCGCTCTTCATATTCTGCCCCGTTTGCTAAGTACCCTGACTAGAAACAGAAACCCGCCCTTTGAGCTATGAAGTCAATATTTGTATTTAGAGAACTCCGGAGCTAAAAATCATCGCTATGATAAGCGAGCGTATAATTGTTGGCACTGATTTGGTTTCAATAATGAAGAGATAGTACAGTATCGGCGGATAGCATCGCGTGAGATATGAGTAATCGTTTGTAGCACCGCGTGTCGGAGCCACCGGCGCGGCGCTATGCCGTGGTGGGCGGACAACGAGCTCAACCGATCCGCTTGTTCAACACCAACACTCACTCTATAGCCGAATGTATTTTCAAAGCCCATCAAGTCCATAATATGGAGCTAATGAAGGTCAAAGTTGTTGTACCACTGGTTCATAAGTAGACCAACGAAAATGGGAATCCAGCGTGAAAACTTCCTTTGATCAAATTGGCATTTGAAGTCGACCGCACATTAAGTATCTAGGTGCCGTTGATTGCGTACTTATCCTGATTATTACTTGTATATGATGGTTATCGTCACCACATTCATCATTCATGTACATTTAATCGTCGCACAGAGGCGCCGCGCCGATACCTCTTTATAAAACGTTTCCGTTTGGGAACCAACTACGATTGTATAGTGCAGATACTGGTTCAATACAATCCTGTTGGGTATAGCAAATACCCGTAAAGAAACTCCACAGAAAGCTAAACTAAAGGTTAATGTAAATGAGACCGCATTGCGGTGAGTATGTGCGGTAACTAAACAAAGCAGTCCAAGTGACCGTTTCAGAAACTCACAGTTACATGTTAGGTAGGTACACGATCAAAACCTGAGTCCTGTAGGTGTGCCTAACATATAGCTCCATTGTGCTAAGATCTTCTTACGATAATTTCTTCAGCTTCAAGTATCAAACCGCATTGTCGTGAACGGAAGAAGATTAATTTGCTTCAAAACACTTTGATAGAAACGAATCTTGCACCTCTTCTGCTGAAGTTCACCCCATCTAATAAATGTTAAGCTACTCTGCACTGATTCACCGAGCTCTGTCTCTTCTGGTGTGGTGGTGCGGCGCCGGCTTCTCCGCCCGTACGTGCACTAACTATATGTCCCGACTCCTCATGTCCTGGTACTCGGATACACACGCGTGAGTGTGTGTGAGGGTGTGTGAAGTACGTACCTATCATTTGGTGTGTGCTGCTGTATCCGTATCGGTATAATGTGACAATGTGTGACCGCCGGACTATGCCGACCCGCGGCGGCCGCCTCTTATATATTAGGTTAAGCATCAAGATACCGCGAACGATTTAGACGATAATCGCACATTGATTGGTTGATATCACTCAAATATTTGCAAGTATTGGTGTTCCGCACTTGAGTATTAATTAAGTAAACAACATTGTGAGCCATTCGTTTATTACAGGACATGTAAATGTACTGAAATACCATAAAAGCTACACTTTTTAAATAGTTATATTACGAAGTTCCCAAAGTGTTTGGGTTAAAACCCCATAGTGAACTGTCACTTCTCGAGCACAGATAATTCAAATATGTTAGATCATTCAAAAATAAATCGCTTTAAGTTATTTAAAGCTATTGCTGTCAATAGATTTAGACGTCCTACTTAATTCATCTATAACGTGTAGGCAGTTCGTCTACAGCTCGTAGAGTATGGACCATTGTCGTAGCATCTACCGTAGGCCGCTACGCCGTAGCAATGTGGCCCCACCTCTAGCGAGACCTATCGTAGTAGTCGTAGTTCATAATATATCAATTTCTATGTTCGAGTTCAGTATTTTGTGAGTATATTAGACATTTATTTTTTTCATTTATGTTATAATCCATATTTTTATTAACTTGTTTGGTTGTCATGCAACTTAGATTTTAGTTTTTTAGTACTCATTGTTGAAGAGCTACTTATACACATGCTTTAAAGGAGATCTTGTAAAGCCCCACCATCTATTTACTAATGTTTAGAACGCGTTGTATAGTAGTTTAATGTGGGGCCAGTGGGGGTAAGTACAAGGTCCATCATAACATATTTCACAAGTAGTCGTCACTCGGTACTCCAGGTACTTAATCGGCCGCATCGCATCGCATCGATGTTGTATCGATCTACCCGGTGATGGTATCGAGCGATGGTATCGCGCGATCGGACCGATTGCTTCTATTCGCTACTCCGCTCCGGCCGCGCAATCCCCTCGCATTATGTTCCTCTGTTGATTAATTATACAAATACGAGTTTCTAAGAATAATTAGATATCGCTTAATTATCCTATCAACCGTCATAGAGATGCGACTTGGTGCGAATCCATTGTTGAAAATTTTCTAGCATTCTCTGAGTTGCTAAACTGTTAGGGATTAAATTGCCTCGTCCTCACTGTATAAACAACTAGCGGACCCGGCAGCCTTCGTTCTGCCCACCAGCGCTACCTACCGGGTTCTAATTGGTTATTATACATAAAAACCTTCCCCATGAAATACTCCGTAATTTGGTGAAAACCGCATGAAAATCTGTTCAGTAGTTTTTGTGTTCATCGCGTTCAGACAGTCAGACAGAGGCGGCGGGGACTTTGTTTTATATATATGTATAGACTAGTATAGATAAACAATGCCAGCTTGCCTGTTCTACTCAGATGTAGGCTGATTCCTAACCTAGTTTCAGCAGCTTTGTGTCTTTTTATAAGGGCTTAAATTAGTAAATGGCTTTGAATTTGAATTCAGTATTAACAAAAGAGTCTGTCTTCTCTAAATAATAATAACCATTTAGACATGTTCTATCTCAAAGTGTATTTACGTTTCGGTCTCTTAATAAAAATGCTTTAAAGAGTTAATCACTAACCGCTGAACACTTTATTTTTTAAATTGTAACTTTACTGTGCTGTGCTGTCCGCTTAGAGGTACTTTTCAGTAGACTTGGTTCAGTTGATTCGGTTTACATTACCTAGCGCATTCGTGAAGCCATCGCTGAATACCTGAAATTTAATTGAATGTTTCCTCAACACAATTATGAAGAAATCAATTACGTCATCATATTCATTATTCATAATGAACCCATTTCTAAAAATATGTCGTAATCTGTTATTGGAGATCTGTTGGAGTCGCTGATATCGGCGGTGTATTTATATACTTTACACTTACTAGGTTGCTTTACTTGAAGTGGTTAGAGGAGTTTGGTACTTTGGTCCTCCCACAGTGGGGTTGGGACGTGTGATGATGCAGCATAACAACTTTCAGAACCGACCATTAATATTAATAACTAGCTGCCTCCGCGCGGTTTTACCCGCGTAGTTCCCGTTCCCGTGGGAATACAGGGATAAAATATAGCCTATGTTACTCGGGGATAATGTAGCTTTCCAAAGGTGAAAGAATTTTTGAAATCGGTCCAGTAGTTTCGGAGCCTATTCATTACAAACAAACAAACAAACAAATCTTTCCTCTTTATAATATTAGTATAGATGACTTTTCATAAGAGCTTGTAAAGGCCTGTTTGAATAAAAATATTTTTATTCGATTTGATTTAACGATTGGGTCGCGCCGAATTAGTCACGTCGGTCACCCTCACCCGCCGAAGTTATACGTAGATACACTCATTTGAACTGCACCGAATCGATCCAACAAAGAACATCGTATGAAAGACGTCACAAAACGATGCATTTGGTTGAATCATCGGCGAAGATGCACCGAATAAGGCTTTTGTTGCATCATATTATAAGGAATCTCAACCATGTATATCTCCTTCTGTTCTATATGAATACTTCCAGTGGCGTGCTACTCTCGTGCTGGGTAGGTACATGTAAACCCAACTCAAAAGCCTTCAAAATGTATGAATGTCATAAAACCAGTAGCGGCCAGGTACGGGCGGGCGGGTTCCTGGAAAGGTAGCGGCGTTATCTGATCATCTGATTACTGCGCGGTGATTACGATCTTGCGATGAGATTGCGACTGCGATACGGGTCATATAGCTCGCTCACTATGTACGTATCAAGACTACCTACATATAACTATTATGTATAGGTGCTGGCCTACACGTGTCGCTCGTGTAACTGCTGTCCTTAGATCCTCGACTATGGGAGGAGCATTCGAGGAAGTACGAGATGAACACGCTCATAGCGCACCTATAGATGACGGTGCTTGCGGTGAGTGACAAACAATTGAGTAGAGAGATCATTGTCATGACCATTTTGTTCCCAAGCATAATTAAACGGCCAAGAGTAGTTTTGTGACGTCGCGGCGCCGCTCAGTGCTGAGCGGTAGGTATTAGTTGCAGATCTAACGCCGATAAACCATCATCACATCACATCACACTAGTTACATCTAATCTAATCACCTCTAATACCTACATCGGCGATGTTTTCCAACAAATTAGTGTACTTATCATAGTTCCGCGTATTTGTATAACAAATACTTTCAACTTTGTGCCATGTTTGTGCCGTTTGTGCTTATAAGTACTCCTTAATTAGCTACAGTTTATTTACACGGTAAGTAGTTAGTACCTCCGAACAGTAGGTACGAACCTACCGTTCGTAGCTACCTTGTGTGGACTTGGCTGTTTTTCAATAATTGTAATGAAACTAGAGCGATAACAAATGATTTATGAAATATTATTATTTATTACACAATATGCAGACTTGTTGAATTTTACCGAAAAAACATTTAAATACAATAAAATGTATTTACTACCCAAGTTGGGTAACCCAACAAACTATAACAATAAAAATAAGTCAACACAGTGACGGTTGGTATCCTCTGCGGTTAGCAATTCCGACTTTGACGCCATTGGTCGTTGGGTCGATTTCCACCTAGGAAAATCATGTGTTTGGACAATAAATATGACCTGGAAATTAATAATTTAGGTATTTAGTGTGTAAATTTTGCTGCTCGTTTATGGTATCTAGTACAAGATCAGATTGGTAGTGTGGGAACAATTCAAGGATTATTAGATATTATTATTTCATTCAAAATGCCCTTCAAACCTGTGGGGCAAATAAATACCTGTCGGATTGGAGCGTTAGCGGTGATGGAGACAGACGAAAGACAACTGCATGCAGCGGAGCTGAGGATGTTGGGATGCATGTGTGTGCAGTGTACTGTGTAAGTAGAATGGATAATATCACAAATGAGTACCTACCTACAATAAAAGGAAGATTGAAAGTAACGCAGATGTATGATCATGTTAAGAGACTGTGAATGTACACGACGTAAAAGTAGAGCCAGACCTAAGAAAATATGGGTGGATTGTGGGTGAAGGGTGTTATGTGTAAGGAAAGGGTAATGATTGAAATGTCGGCAGACAGGGAGGAATTGTAGGAAACATATGTTGTGCCTACCATACTAAGGGTTATAATGGCTGAAACAAGAAGAAGAATCGTGCAATGGCTCTTATAGACTAATGACTCGCAGTGGCGCGGTGACGGCGCTCGCGCTCGTCCGGTAGCCGCGCTATCTATTAACACCGAAATGCTTTTAATGGGTACATTTGAAACCACTTTGCGGAAAACACTTGTCAAGATAGTATCGCCGATTGCACCTAAACTGTTTGTAATCTCAAGATCGCTCGCTGAGCGCGGCGTACCTACCTACCTACTAGGCACTACTGCCTACTCGCCGTAGGGTTGGCGCACTCTGCTACTGGCTAGGCTACCGGTTGCAGCTAGGGCTACCACCCACCCATCCGGAACTTCCTGGATATGTCCTCACTATTTACATTGTCTTGGGTTTTTTCGGAATTTTGAATAAATTTCAATAAAATCAATTATAAATGAATTGATATAATAATTTCCTTTTGTGATTGAATTGTCCAGTTTTTGTATTGTAAACAAAGAGCAACCTTAGTTGCAGATAACCTTCCGTGATAACCCTAGTTTCCATTCACATGATTGGAAAAACACCTCAAATTAAATAACAACTCTATTGTTAGAAAATATACAATCTAAAATCTATAGTTGTATCGCGGGAGTGATCTATTTTCAGCGCTCGTATCTCTACTTTATATCTCTTCCAATAGATATGTTTAATTAAACTTCAACGGACAAGTAGGTTTGTTTGGAACAAATACCTAATAAAAGTGCCTATTATCTAATAATGAAATATTCTATTAATTATTTTAGAAATTGTTTGTCGTACTTTCTCGATGTCGAGGAGTATACAATCGGTTATATCGGTCCCGTGAGCACGGCGAGGGCGGGACCGCACTGCTGTAGTACAATACCTACAACTTCATTTTACACAGCACAATAATGCAAGTGCATTGAAAATTTTAACTATTGCAAGCTCAGTACTTTATACTTGATACAATATGGTGGTTCAGCGTGGTGGTGCTGAGTCCCAACCGTGGGCGGGTTCTATTGCCGTGTTGCACGGTGGCGAGGCCGGGGTGCGGCGGGGGCGCGGGCGGGGGTGGGGGCGGGGTAGCGGTCGCGGGGACGGGGACGGGGACGGGGGCGCGCGCGAGCGGCGGCGGTCGGCGCGGGTGCTGCAGGCGGTGATGGCGGCGCGCGCGCTGCTCGGCGCCTACTCGCCCGTGCTCCGGCGGCGCGCGGCGCGCTGCCTGCTGCGGGTGTACAGCGTGGCGCTCGCCGCCGGCCTCACCGCCACGCACGCCCAGCACTCGCTGCACCTGTTCACCGTGCTCGAGTACGACTTCACCAACGCGCTGTCCCTCCTCACCGGCGACGAACACTTCCGCGTGTTCCTGCGCGCGATCGCCACCTGCGACGCGCTCCTGGGCCACAAGCTGCCCGTGCTGCCGAGGAACGTGTACTACTGGCTCGCGTTCGTGCTCGTGTCGCGGCTGGCGCTGGTCGTGCTGCACCTGCAGCAGGCGAGGATCGCGACGCTGCTCTTCACGAGCATCAACCTCACGCGCCTCTCGATGGACGTCAACTACCTGATGGTGATCGTGGTGTTCGAGGTGGTGCGCGACCGCCTGCGCCGCCTGCGCGTGACCGTGGCGAGCGGGCCGGGGGCCGGGCTGGGGGCGGGGGCCAGGGCGGGGGTCGGGCCGGGGGCGGGGGCCGGGGTCGGGGCGGCGGAGCTCGTGCGCCACGTCAGGAAGTGCGTCTACAACTACAACAACGTGCTCGACGCCCTGCAGCACATCAACAAGGAAGTGCAGTACTTGGTAGTAGCTATTGATTAAGTGTAGAAAAGCTTATTCGAATGGATGAATCCGTCTATACTTCCAGATCCAATGCAGAGCATGCCTTTGATGTGATTAAAAAACTACTTCATATTCGGTCTCGTTCGTCAAATTGCTATTTAAAGTATCCTACAAAATTTTATCCTCTACTCGGGCGCAATGGATGTAAATATCTATATATGTATTTAAAAGTAATATATGTAGTATATCAGCTATCTGGTTACCATATCACAAGCTCTGCTTAGTTTGGAATCAGATTGGCCGTGTGTGAAAAATGTCCCAGGATATTTATTTATTTATAATGATGAAGGTTAAGTATTTATATATCAAACTATCAATTGTCTTCACAACTACAGTACCATGAAGTACCTATCTAGTGTCGTATTTAAAAGCTTGGTGAGTTAATGAATGACGACTCAAAGATAGTTTCTTTGTGATGGCAGTTGTTCCTGGCGCTGGTGTTCAGCTTCGGCAAGCTGATCTGGCTCGCGTTCCTCACCGCCAAGCTGCTGCACGGGGATAAGGTGCCACACTTGTATACCTTACGGCACGGCCCGGGAGACCAGCCGGCCAGGCGGCTCCCGCCACAGGCACCGGCTCCCCCACACCGCACTACACTGTGCCTCAAGACAAATTCTTTAGGATTTGACTAATAACAATAATAAGGAAAATAGTATACCTACCTAAACACGATAATGTAGGTATTTATAATCGTAAGACCTTGTGTAAAATTAATGTTCGCCGGTAGATGTGTGCTTAGAAATTTCTGGTGCATGTTATTCCAGTAGCGCGATATAGAGTAAGTATCTCTTACACAACATGACTTATAAAGCGTTGATGATAATTTATGAATGTTAATTCGGTCGTTCTTGACGCGGCGATGGCGTCGCGGGGCAGCCCCTGAGTGAGGTGTCGAAGCCGGTGGTGGAGATGGTGCTGGTGGTGGCGCTGGTGTCTGCGCCGGGCGTGCTGGCGGCGCGGGCGGCGCGCGAGGCGGGCGCCGTGCGGACGCACCTGCTCCGCCAGCTGCGCCGCGCGCCCCGCGCCGAGCCCGCGCTGCGCCGGGAGCTGGCGGTGGGCGCGCGCGTGCTGGCCCGCCGCCCCTTCGCCTACTCCATCTGGCGCGCCGCCCCGCTCGACGTGCGCCTGCCGCTCGCGCTCGTCTCGCTCTCGCTCACCTACGTCATCGTGCTGCTGCAGATCACGCATCTCTAACCGGCGCGACCCATCCCCTCCCCTCCACCCCCCCACCCACACACACGCACACACGCACACACGCACGCACGCTCCTCGCTGTTTATAGTATGTGTATCTAGGTATAAAGAAAGACCCACCTTATTTTAAAAAAAATATCTAATGCCTTGACACAAATAAAGGCTTCACTAGGTATATACAAACTAGGGAACAGCGAATATGATCTCAAAGTCAAAAATGACTGTTTATGTAACGGACTTTAGTGATCATGAAAACAATGAGTAACGCTGCCATTCCACAGTGCGTCAGTTATCCAACCGGGTTGCGCCATGCATGTTGCACGCCGGCGCCGCGCGCCGCCCTTGGAGTTGTCTCACCGGCCGCGTCACTTTGTTTGCAACATGTCATTATTCCGCCTAATGGATGTGTTCTGTCCTTTGTGCCGTACAATAGGTTATGCATCCTCACCATATCGCGCCAGCTATCTTATGGAAATAAAATATTGTGTTGATTGCGATTTATTTTATTTTATTTAAAATACCAAAAACTTAACATAAACACAATCGTCCTTTGAAGATAGGTAGAGACCCACATTTGGCTGAAGATAAGGGATCCTCCGGCAGCTCGGCGACCTCGTTAGATACCCACTTGCAGGTTTTGTACTTTATATCGACAATCGTTATTAGGTCATTGCTATTTATTATTTAAAATGATTAAAAAAGAAACTACATATATACACATTCTAACATTTAACAATATCAAAATACGTTAAATTTTAAGTATGTGGGTGTTGCTTGCATTCTCCATTTTTCCAGAACGTTGCATTGGCACACTCCATGCTGGAACAATAAGTAGGTATACATATATTTTTATTTATGTATTTGGCATACATTTTGGAGTATCCATGTGTTGGAACGTTTTATACAAATGGTTTATTTCCAGAAAAAATAAAATTAACATTGAATTTATATTAGGTACCTACTGATCAAAAAATTCATATTACGAACTCTACCTAGTCAATCTACACGGCACGGGTGATACGCTCATTACCATCAGCCCGCTCTGCGGTTTTGCTTTGTCTTTGAGGAATACAAAGTAAAATCATTCCTCAACATTAATTGAAAAAATACACTATAATCGCAGTGTGTGTAATGTGCCATGTGTATAGTATGGCGAAGTGTAGGTATCTCACTGGCAGGGCGTGGCGTAGGTGCGTGCGTTGGTCGCGCACACCGGCTCGAAGTGGAACCTGCAGCCGCAGTCCACCGCGCCGGCGTCGCCACCGTCACCGCCGCCATACGTACTGTCACCACCACCACCACCGCCGCCGCCGTCGTCACCACCCCCGCCCACCACCGCCGCGCACCACGCCGCCGCCACCGTCACCGCCAAGACGCCTGCAACATAAACACATTACTTATTAACGATCTATCTACGGTCCCGCAGTTTCACTACCATCACTACTCAGTTTATGATTTGTATTTATTATTTTGACAACGAGCACGTGACACTTGTCGTGTTCACGTGTGGGGGCGGTGCCGGTGCCGGTGCCGCTGCCGGTGACTCCGAGAAATACGTAGTGTCGACGCGGTCTCGAGCCATGAGCTCGAGCCGGTGCGAGTCCGCCACGACTCTGCGGCTGCCCCGAGCTCGAGCCGCGGCGTAACCTTGTGGATTTCCCCGCGACAATAATAAACGTAAGCGGATTCTGCACAAATCGATGACTCAACTTACCGATGAAAAGTTTCATTTTCTGATCGAACCGGTTAATGAGTGTGAGGTAGCAGTGAGGTGAGGTGAGGTGCACTAACCGCGAGTGCACGCCACGCCGGTTATATAGCGCCATCCGAGCTCCGTCTGTCGATGTTTATTTCTTCATTTATTGTGTCACACGACATAACGCGTTAACGAGCGAGAGTTCCGCTCCGCTCGCATAAGTAAGCATTTGGCAAAGAGGTCATATTCGTTAATAATTGTCAAAACAACAGCCGATAACCGACGAGTGCGGTTCTTGAGAGGCCGCCGCCGCGCCGCCGGGAAGGTACCCACCCATCCCATGTATGCACTACACTGTCTACTTAGTATAAACTTCTGTAATGAAATAGTAAATGATATGAACCCGAACGGATCTAACTATCAGGCCATCCATCGACCGCATGATGAATAAGATTCTTGCGCCTCCTTGTTAGTTAAAGTTGGACTGTCGTTACGAACCGCTACTCGCTAGGTAGCTTGAGCAGTTTTAAATTTCATTGTATTATGGTATAAACTGAATCAATGACTAAGTATATTTTTTCTACTTATTTTTATTACATTATAAGTGTCCGTGGTGGCCAGAAGATAAAAAACAAAAAGAAAACGATGAAGATATAAAAATTTTTGTATACCTATATGTAGGTATGTATAGATATTACGAATGTCATACAATCAGTTTATTAATATCTAGGGCCAGAAAGCAAACCTACATGAAACAGTACAGTGTAGACTGTTATATAAAATTCTTAAAAAAATATATAAAATACATTACCATACCGATTTTTATGAAATTTTATATGCATATTCAGTAGGCCTGAGAATCGGCTACTAAGTATTTAGTTTTGATACACCTCTGATCACGGCAATGGGAACTAAGCGGGTGAAACCGCGGGGCGGCAGCTAGTGTACCTATATTTTTGTAAACATTATAACAAATAAAATTAATACTTATTCTAAAACGTAGCCACAACGCTTATCGCCATCCAGTGTCTATTTGGGTAGACAGGTTAATTAAACTTTTAAATTAAGACTAAATATGTGCTATCACCATACACTGAATTACACTCTAATGTTCTCGATGCTCCCAGTATTCTGACGCCTGTAGCGATAATATCCGTTAAAAGTTAAAACATTTGTATATTTTGGTTTCAGGCCACGTGGCGCCATCTAGTGTGCATAGTTATAGACATGGCTTATGATATTCTTAGGCTAATGTGTATCTTCCGTCATTAGTGTTATTTGATTATTTATAACAAAATATTTCTACGTTTGACAGCAGAAACTTTAAGCTGTGAAATATAAAGTTAGTAATTCGTTTATTATTAGCGACAAACCGCTTTATAGCGTCGAAAAGTCAAAGTTATGGAAAAAATATTTTCATATGCAATAGCTTCCAATGAAAACTATTTTGTGGAAACCTTATATTTCACATGAATAAGTTTTTGTGGTACCTACTCCTTAAAAGAATAGAATTTAAAGTAGATCATCAAATACATAATTATGTGGCTTACAACAACCCTGCCTAAAAGCTACAACATCTAGCGCTATCTTGTGTCGAAAAGTAGAACTATTACTTACAAAATATTATTATGTGGCTTGAGAATAGGTATTTTATGAGCACCGCAACATTTTTTTTTTTTTTTTTTTTTTAATCCGTAAATTGAAAACTATATAGAATTTCTGATAGATAAACGAAAAACAACAATATCTAGTGTAGAAAATATAAATTTGTTATCTCACAGAAGCTATCTTACCATCATTTATAATTTAATTATAAAACTATATCATGTTTTCTGAGGTACGTGGCGACATCTAGAGTTAAATAGCAGAACTGTTTATTTATATTCGACATTCGTATTATAAATACGCGCTAAACAACAGAATGATTACATAAAATATAAATATGTGGCTTCACAAAAGTATCTATGTAGGTAACGCAATATAATATTTTTATCTATAAATTAAAAACTATTTTTTTTTTTTTTTTTTTTTGACGAAAGCCATCTAGCGGCTGGTGATACAAAAAAACATTAATTTAACAACTACCCAACAACAGATAGCGCTTTAACGGTGCCATCTAACGGTGAATGGCCAAAACAATTCGACACCAGCAATGAATACTACACTAACTCGATTTTTTTTTTTTTTTATGCCAAGTTTCGAAAATGTGGTGTTTTTATATGTAAACTGTAATGAGCGTAGTTTAGAGCGATCGTGTATATTTGTTCATAATGTCATAAGCGATCAAATACTATACGGAAAAATAAATATGAGATGTTATAACGAAAACACACAGTGCACACTGTAAACCATATTTAGAGAGCTTAAAATCTTGCCACTTCCATGCCTTTATATTATGGAGATATACACTAGACACAAAAAGTTAGGGATATAAAAAAATATTGAAATTTTTGGGTGATTTTCAAAGAGTTATAACTTCGCGGATAATAATTGTACAGCAAAAAAAAGAAAACCGAATTGTAGCTGCAAGTGTCTAGTTTTCAGATATGACCATGATTTTTTTGTATTATGTTTGAATCTGGAGAAATACAAAGAAAAGTACCGAGGAAAAAAAAATTCAAATTTTCTGTCGTCTAAAAAAGGGCCTATGGGCTTCAAAAATGATTTTTTATGGTTTTTGTCAAATCCTCTTTTAGGATATTTAATGCCCTTTAATTTGTTGTAATTAAGAAGCCTGTACAATGATTTACCACGGAGTTATTGTCAATCAACCGAAAAAAGAAGGTTTTAACTTTGACGATCAATAACTCTGAGGATATTGATTGTATAGGAAATCTAAGAAAGGTTTTGAAAACTACACAATATTTTCTATAAGAAAACGTGAACGGCTTTTGTCGAAAACATTTTTATTCACTCAAAAACTTTGACTGAAAAAAAGGCGAAAATTTGCATAATTAAGGATATTTAGATAACTTGGTATAAATTGGGATAAAATGGATAAATGAAGGATATCGTCGGTAATTTTTTAACCTTAAAGTATCCCGGAAAATCCCTGAAAAATTCAAAGCGCTGCAATTCTTCTTTCTTAGTGACCCGAGGCTTTAAATTTATTGTTTTCGCTAAAATCACGATTATAAACGATGGTTGGATTTTAATAATTTTTTCAAAGAAAACATTATTTTTTTCTCAATAACCTTTATTGCTTTGATGTAAAAGATCGGTTTAATTAAAAAATTTTGGATAGAAAAGAAATCTTTTTTTTTTATTTTCTTTTTTTTTTCTTGACTTTGTGTGTGTGTGTATGTTTGTCTGTCCGTCTGTCTGTGTGTCCATCTGTAGCTATTGAAGGGTCTGCACGTATACAGGTCACAAGTCAGTACCGCGTATTGCCTCTGTTTTGGGTCACTGCTTGTAAGCGCTCTCGCATGATGACAGATCATCGAATGTTTTTTTTTTCTATTCGAGATTTTGAAAAAAAAGTCGATCATTTTCATCAAAGCAATAAAGATTATTGAGAAAAAAAAATGTTTTCATTGAAAAAATGATTGAAATCGAACCATCGTTCATAATGTTGTTTTTAGCGAAAACAATAAATTTAGAGCCTCGGGACACTAAGTAAGAAGCATTCCAGCGCTTTGAGTTTTTCAGGGATTTTCCAGGACACTTTAAGGTTAAAAAATTACCGACGATATCCTTCATTCATCTATTTAATCCAAAGTTATGCCAAGTTATCTAAATATCCTTAATTATGCAAATTTTGGCAATTTCTTCAATCAAATTTTTTAATTCCATGAAAATGTTTTCGACATAAGTTGTTTACGTTTTCTTATAGAGAATACTGTGTTCTTTTTAAAACCCATCTTCGATTTCCTATACGATCATTATTCTCAGAGTTATTGATTGACAAAGTTAAAAAGTTCTTTTTTCGGTTGATTGACAATAACTCCGTGATAAATCATTGTACAGGGTTTGTAACTACAACAAATTAAAGGGCATTAAATTTTCTGACAGAACATTTAACAAAAACAGTAAAAAAATCATTTTTGAAGCCCATAGACCTTTTTTTCGATGACAAAAAATTAGCATTTTTTTTTCCTTGGTAGTTTCCATAGAATTTCTCCAGATCCAAACATGATACAAAAAATT